>JAWNNT010000090.1:5340000-10340000 GCA_035044645.1 Scaptomyza parva
TGTCGCGACGTCGCGTCGCTTGGCGCTTTGCAAAATTTGCTGCCCATTCATAAAAGCTGATAATTGAGTCGACGACGACGCTGACTGCGCTGCCACCAACACACACACACACACACACACATCAACACAGAGAGAAATGACCGCAGTCAAAACGAGCAAAAAGCGAGCAAGCGAACAATTTTTATTCAGCTGCGTAATGGCTTCTCCCCCTCCCCCCACTCTCCGCCACCCCCCCTTAACTGAAATCCACAGACGATCTCATGGATAGAGCGCGGCAACTGCAGCTGCGAGTTGAACTAATTTAATTAATTGAATTCATTTGGTGACGCTGCTGCCAGTGTGACCAACGCTCACCAACACGTGTGTGTGTGTGTGTGTGTGTGTGTCTGTGTGTATAACACCAAATTAACGGTACAATTCTCGCCTACACAGCCACTCTCTCACACCCTCCCCCTCTCCATTCCGCACTCGACCGATTGTAATGCACACGAAAGAGTGAATTTTTGGTTTCGGCTTTTGAGGTTTTATATAAAATTTTTTTTGCTGCTGGCTCTGCTACTACCGGATAATACCAGGTAGCAACATCGGTTGACTGTAGTGCGGTCATGTAAGTGTGTGTGTGTGTGTGTGTGTCAGTGTTGTAAAATGCTGGTTGGGTTTCGAAGACTGACTCCATCAATTGATTTGTTTAGTTTTGCCATTGCCTTAGCTAATTAAAATGTTTCAATTTCAAAATGATTTTTCATTCATTTTTAAAATAGTTTAGAGAAGTTATTCAAAACATCCCATTATATACTTTATTTTTATTTTCAATTGTTAATTTCTCACTATTTCATAACTAATTAATCAAAATTTCTCAATTATTCACACCTAATAAGTTGAATGTGCAACCCTGGTCCGTGTAATTCAACCCTCTTTAGCTACCTGTCTCTTTCCATTCAACTTGTTTCTATTTCAGTTTCACCTTCATTTCGAAACATTCACAAATACTTGCAATCAATGGACCCAGACAGACAGACCCAGACAGACAGAGAGACAGACTTTTGTCGCTCGCTCGATACCTTTTTGCGGCCATATCCAAATTAGCGCATCGATGCCCTGCAGGCTGCAACACAAATTATGCGGTTCGTGACGCTTTCAAAAAACCGTTTCGACTGCCTGCCACAGCAACTTCATTCCCTATTCAAAATATTCCTCAAAATATTTACAATATTTGCAATACCATTTTCACTTTTCATTAGCATTGACTTTAAATTGTTGGGATTGGAGTCCGATTGAGCCTAAATTTGAAATGAGTTGCAGTTGCAATGGTTTGTTTGTTACTGTAAATACCCTGTAATTGGGTTTAAGAAAACATTTTGGGAATGTTAAATGAAGTATTATTATTATATTGATTTGGTTTTAGATCAACTCAAATAATTATCATTTAGCATAATAATTACATTCAACTTGTTTTGTTTGAATGTCAAACAGTGAGACAGAGAGAGACAGAAAGAGAGTGAGTGAGAGCGAGAGGCAAAACACAGGTCACAGCATCTGTAGCCCGCTGTTTTAATTATCATATTCCCCGAACGTCAACTTGATTAAAATTCAATGCGAAAATTGATGGCATTGTTCTAAACATTGATGAGGCAAACTTCATACTGGTTCGCCATTGTCGTTGTTGGTTTCATTTTGGATGTGAATGTGTATGTGGCACGAGTGAATGTGGCATGAACACAAAAAGAGATGACTGTAAAATGCAGCCTGGCTGCCTGCCTGCCTGGGCTGCCTGGATGACTGGATGACTGGATGGCTGGCGGCAATCAGTGCACCGCTCTCTAGCTGGCTTCAATGATGAAGACAACCCACTCAATGATGTCCATGTCGGCATTTCGCATCCGTTACCGTATCCGCATGTGTGTGTGTGTAAATGTATCTGTATCTATTGATATATGTGTGTATCTGTGTGTGTGTGTGCCTCTATAGCTGTCAATGGCGTCGAGTCGATTGGAGTCTCAATTTCAGTTTTTCATCTAAAAATGATTTTGAATGGATAAAAACCCAACAACAACAACAACAGCAACAACAACAAAAGCAGCCACGGAAATTGTTGTCAATTATGCGTGTGCGTTTGGCAATCCTTTCTTCACCGCCATCCACCACATACGACTCTCTCCTCTCTGTTTTAGACATGTGTGTACCGGATGAGTACGCTCAATGATTTCGCGATTGACTCAGTCAGTCAGTCAGTCAGTTAAACAACTGTCAGTCAAATTGACGGCAACTAACAATAAAGCATACTGCAATCTTAATCAACTTTTTGTTGTTGTTCAACACTACCTTTTGTTTTTCCTGAAGTGACAGTTAAGATTTGTAGGCAATGAAATCTGATGTTCTCGTTATGAATATGATGTTTTCCCCTTTTTGTTTGTGTTAATTCTTCAACTTCTTACTGTTAGGGTTAAACGAAGATTTAGTTCACAAAACCCTTTCACCAGATTTAAACTTTTCTTCCCGTTAAGTGTTGTCAATAAAGCTGTTCAACACTACTTTTGTTTTTCCTGAAGTGACAGTTAAGATTTCTAGGCAATGAAATCTGATGTTTCTATATACAAATGTGGAAATTCTTCAACTTGCTTCTTTTAAGGTTAAAAGAAAATCTTTGACAAAACACATTTCCTATAAGTTCATCATTATTATTTCTCCCCTCCATCTCTTTTGAGCTCAAAAAAACTGTTAAAGATCTCTCTTTTATAGGCTTTCAATTATTCATTTGCATTTTTAATCGATTTTTGATTGAAAGTTCCAGATGACAAAGAGCAAAGCCTTTGCCTCGATTCCAAGTAATGTAATCTCCTTATTGTTGCAACTGCTGCTGCAGCAGCTTTGTGTGTGTGTGTGTGTGTGTGTTGCAGTCATTCTAATGAGCTTTTGTGTGTGGCATCATATCATATGTACTTGCACTTTTCATCCTTTTGACATGTTGCAAAGTCAGAGAAAAATTTGCGTTTAAATTTTGCCAACTGCAATGAGAAATTCGAAATCGGAATTGTGAAGTGTTTTTTTTGGTCTGTTCTGGGAATGGAATTGTGCTTTAAACAACTGCTTGGCATGTAAACATTGTTGCCGCTGCATTTTGCGGCTTTTGGCTGGATTCCTTGCTGCTGCCCGCAATTTATGAAGTTGCAAGCCGTAATGCGCTTTTAACCTGCAGCGATACCCAAATGTTTGAAAGAGAGAGAGAGAGAGAGAGAGAGGGAGCGAGACGGTAGATGCCGGCAGCGCTTATTATTATGCTGGGCACGTGGGACGAAAGCTAAACAGTGCTACACACACACACACACACACACACATATATACACACACATATACAATCATACACCAAGGGGCATAAATAGCCAAGTGGTTTGGGTGGGGTGAAGTGGGTTTTGGGGTGAGGGATACATAAAATGTTACACGACCGAATGCATGTGCCGTGTGCACAATAAATACACACAAGTTTGGCCAGAAGAAGGGGTTAGAGGGTGGTGGGGTAGTAAGGTGACGAGGGGGAGGGGGAGGTCAAGAAGTTGGCGCTGTTTAAAATGGCGAATTGCACAAACACACATAAATAACAAACATAAGCTTACAACTAAGAACAGTTTGAATTTTCGCATTCTCACGAAATACAGCTCTAGGTCGAGTAAGCTCGACTAGAAGAGATACCCTGAACCCATTTGACCATGCAGACAGACCTGTTCTACCGGACAAATGCTTGATGGTCTCATATCTCTGGTGTTTCTAAACCGATTTTAATAAATATTTTACAGATATTCATTGTTTTGTTCATAGTTTCAATTCCCATTTTCCAGATTACGAAATTCAAGATTTTTTGTTATCCATGTGTATATCGTAAACCTGAAAGTTATCGAAAATTTAAAACAAACTAGCTAATCCTAGGGTTTAGAAGAGCTCATATCCAAAATCTGAAGACTCTAGCTTTTGTAGTTCCTCAGATCGGCGGAAAATCAAACGGACATGGATATATCGACTCGTCTTTTGCTGATCAAGAATATATATACTTTATGGGGTCGGAGAAGCTTCCTTCTGCCTGTTACATACTTTTGCACAAAACCATTATACCCTTTTTCTTTACCCATTTCATGGGTTAAGGGTATTCAAAAAGGGTAAGAAAAAGAGTTCAAGTCCAATGGAAAATGAAGTTTCATTGGCACAATTAAAACCTAAGCACAAGAAAAAGGAAAAACCAACCATAAAAAACACACACAAGGAACAACAACAAAGGAAAGTAAACTGAATAAACTGAGGCGTGTGAAAGTGTGTTGGGTGCCTGAGAAAAAGTATGCACAAATATTTTCACAACAGCAAATATTTATCAACTCAATGCTCTTTGGCCTTTGCATGCGATTAAGTGAGACACACACACACACATACAGAGAGCGCAGTGAAGAGTGCTGTGTGTGTGTTTGTGTGTGCACAAAGCAGAAGTTGAGGGACGTGTCCCAAAGTGCAGGTTGAAGGCAGAGAGTTAGAAAGTCAAAGTCAAAGTTGTTTGTTTGTTTGTTTGTTTGCAGCACACCCATTTTTTGTGTGTGTACTGCGCTTTCCCCTACAATGCACAGAGGGCATGTTGATTCGGTCAAGCAGTTTGACATATGGTCAACCGAAACTGCATTTGTTATTAATGTTTTGTTAAAGTAATAAATTATATAAATCTATAGATTCATATTAAACTTTAACTTTATATTAACATAACTTCAGCAAAACTATGGAAATCGCCTTTTTCTTCTCAAAATTTTGGATTGATTTCTTAAGAGAAAAGATGTAGAAATTGATTGCTTTACTACATTACTATTACAACAGCTACAAAATATTATTTAAACTTTTAATATACATCATTTACAAACCGCTTTTAACTGTAATTTCCCGATATGTATTGTGTAAATTGTTCAACATTAAACAATTAATTGATTTGCGTAATTAATTACTTTTTGAATTCATTTAATTGATGATTTTCCAATTAATTAGGTTTTATAAGTTGGGGGGCAACCCTGGTTTGATTGCTGTCTCTTTCTGTCTAACGCGCTGTGCTTATGTGCCATTCCCGTTATTTCTTTGACAGTTAATTGAATAAATAAACCAATATTCACACTCTTCGTTTAATTGAATTATGCTTTAAAATCCAACTTAAAATACTTTTAGTCCAAGTCTTGCACAACTAATTATAAGGCCAATTCACTTAAAAAAACTCTTAGCTTATTTTTAATGAAATTTCATATTTATAAAAAGAATTCAGCTTTTTAGATTTTTAGCTTGAGCCTTAGCTTTTTCCCAAGTATTTAGCTAAAATTCCCCAAAAATATATGTTTGGCATTATTTTGTTAAACATTCTTTGTAGCATATTTCAAATTTCTTGTGGCCTAACAATTGAATACCAAAGCTTGTTGTTGTTGTTTTGCCTTGCCTAGTTGTTGTTGTTGTTGTTGTTGCTGTATTTTCACACTGAGATCGAGTGAAGTGCAAGCAAAGGCATATGAGCTTAGACCAAGTAGTGTGCACAAAAAAAAACCCAATAACCCAAAGCTCAAGGTGACAATGATGAAGACGACGACGACGACGACGATGAAGGAGGTGACGACGACGACAACAACAACCAAAAGGAGGTTACGTTTAAGCAAAAAAGATGCAAGGGACAGTCACTCACAAAGTCAGGCAGTTCCTCTCTCAGTCAGTTCGTCACTCCGTCAGTTCGTCACTCCGCAATTTCGTCATTCAGGCAGTTCGTCACTCACAGAGATAGAAAGGTTCTCTAGCCTTTGCATTGGTGTGTGTGTGTGTTTTAGCTTGTTGTTTGTTTGCCCTTGTTGCTGTTGCCTTATTATATTTCTATAAGGGCAGTTGTCACACAAAGGCGCTTTCTTTGTGGCAGTCTTTTTATTGTTGGCTAAGAGTGGAGAGGGAAGAGAAAGGGGGGACGGACTGAATTGGCTTGCAGGCATGGTAAGCTATTCATTTTTGATATAAGTTACTTGTTTGCCAAGCCCTTTGGCGCTACAAGTGCATAAGTTAAGGTTCCTCTGCTTCTCTATCTTGTTATTGTTGTTCTTTCTTTTTTTTTGCTACCTTATAATATGTATGCATGTGTTTTCGAGGTCACTGTGTATGTGTGTGTTCGTATGTGTTTTTTTGCTGACATGATGTGATGCTTTGCTCGCATGCAGTTGAATAAATTTGTACAATGTCACGGCAATTATGTAAAACAGCGCCATTAGTGCAAAGATTTTCACCTCGAGCGATTTTTACCTGGACAGACGCGAGACACCGAGACAGACAGGGGTGAGGGCAGGGCGGTGGTGAGACGGGGTGACTGAATGACTCTGAGTGAGTGACATGGTTGCATTTGTTGAAATTTATGAGGCATGTGATGTTTGTCGCTGTTGCCGACTGCCGTTGCAAGGACAATGCAACTATGTGTGTGTGTGTGTGTTTATGTGTTTGTATATGTTGATGATGTTGCCACAGAGAGACAGAAAACGAAAGAGAGAGAGAGCCGTGTGTTGAAAAAGCTGTGAATTATTTATGCCCAAGCTTGACATTTACTTAGACAACATTCTCGTTTCGTTCTCGTTTCTCGTTCGTTTTCGTCCTGGAACGCAATTTACTGTTGCATATAATTTTTGTTGCATACTTTTGAGCGCATTTAGTATTTATTAATTGCTGCTAGTGTCGCAAATTGTTTCGACATCTAAACTAAATATATATATATAAGGTATATATATATATATATATGTTTATATATATCTTCTATATTGGATTTTCATAGCTGTTAAGCAGAAGACGTAGTACGAACGAACGGACTCTTTGGCTTTGGCTTAAATTTCATTTTAAATATTCATAATTCAATTTTGACTTGCGTTTTTCGTACAAGTTTTGTGGCTCGGCCAGTCAACGCTGTAAGCTCATCTTCTTCTTCTTCTACTTGTTTTTGTTCTTGTTTTTATTGTTGCAAGTTGCTAGTTGCAAGTTGCCAGTTACCAGTTGTTGTTGTTGCTGTTGTTGTTGTATATTCCTCTTGGTTTACGTTATTAATGAGCTAAAGTAGAATTGCATGCCACAGACAGAGTGAGGCAAAAGAGAAAAAACCAAACAGTAGTAGTCGAGGCAGCACAGTTAAGCACCAACTGAGAGGCAGTTTAAGAAATAGATACCAAGATTATAAATATACATATAGATTGTAGAATATTTGGGACAACACAGACTGAGCACAAATATATATCATTAGATACAAAAATATATCATTAGATACACATTAAATATATCATAACCTTTTGCAATATTTAACTTTCACTTTAGAGTTGCTTAAACTTAAAAACCTTCAAAGAACTGCCAATCGAGAAAAGATTTCGCTTTGTCGTTTCTCAAGTAGTGCCATTCAAAGAATTAACTTTGGAATGAGTTCTTTGGAAGTGTGTGCAAACACTGAAAGAGAAAGAGCATTTGAGAGTTGCTTCAAGATTTAACCACAACTAGCCGGCAGCTGTACAGGAGTTTGTTCAGTTTTGTGTGCTTGGCCAAACCAAGCCGCCGGCCTTACAACAACAATAACAGAAACAACAACAACATTCTCATCATCAGCAGCAGCAGAAGCAACGGCAGCAACGTTTGTTAAATGCAACGCAACAAAATATAAAAAAAAAAAACAAAGAAAAGTAATAATTTTCAAAAGTTCTGACGTTGCCTTCTACACTATCTACATGGCCACGCCCCTTCACACACACACACACACACACACACACACAGACACAGTTATGTTGCATTGGTCGTGCACCATGTTGCACTTAAATATGTATGTATACTCTTTGCTATTTTTTAATATAGCCATTACTGAAAAAAACCGGAAAAATTGAAAGGCCGACAGCAAAAAAATAAAATTAAATAATAATTTTGGCCAACGAGCAGCAAAAGATGAAGAGAGAAAGGGAGAGAGAGAGAGTTGAAGCCAGCTGGGTTTAAACTGATACCGGGAATATGATTTTTGTCATGAACTTTGACTTCAGCTTCAGATTTATATACACGTATGCCTGTGTGTGCGTGTGTGTGTGTGTGTGTGTAAGAGCTTTGGCACACAACAGGATGCCTGAGATTGCTTTAAGCCTTTACCTGCCAGGGCAAATAATAAGAATAATAAGAATAAGTGAGGATAATGCATGGCTCAGATTTCTTTACAGTTTTAAGATGAAAAAAAAAAAAAAACATCGCCTGTAAATAAATAGCTCAGCGTTTTTGATAACGGCTCAGAGAAGTTTGACTAAGTTGACTGGCTAAGTAAGAGCTCTATTTTTTTTGTATCTTTGTATCTATGTATCTATGTATCTATGTATCTATGTATCTTAGTGTGTGTGTCTTGGCAGGTAGCTTGTGCTGTTGGCTTGAGCTGCGTCTGCGGCTATGGCTATGCTTTAGGGGGATTTATGTTGTGAAAAGTGAAACATAAGCACACTGGATTGCAGCTACTTTCTCAACGCAGATAGCATAAATACACACATCTACGTATACGTAATAAAGCTCTTTTTCTTTCTCTTTCTGTCTTTCTTGTAGCTATCTATTATATATAGTGTATGGAGAGAGAGGTACTACTAGCAGCAACGACACGTGCCATTTCCAACCCCTCCCACCATGTTTTCTGAAGTTGAAATGAGTTCAAAAATGTTTATATCCGTTGCAATTGCCGGCAGGGAACGCAACGCGCACACGGATCATAAATCGCACACAAAAAAACCGAAACGAAACGAAAAAACGAACAAAAAAAACCGAAAAGCACGAAAATAAATACGCTAGCAAATATTGCGGAAAGTGTGCTCTAAGAAATATTTATATATGTGTACGCAAGAAATCGACAATAAGCGCAGGAAATAAGCTAAAGCCAAGTGCACATAACTAAAAACATATATACGTGTAAGTATGTATAAATCTGAGATATAACCATTGTTAGTTGTTGTTGCTGGTAGTTGATGTGTTGTCAAGCCTTTTGATCTAAGGCATTGCCTTTTGGGTTTTTAGCAGATTTCATGATTTCATCTGCTTAAAAGCAGAAAAGCAACTAAATTTTTAATTGACTTACAAATTAGTTTTTTGCCTCACATGAAACGAACCTAAACAGAAAATCATAGCTAAGAAATGTGATATGAAAAAAAATAACAAAACTATTGCATTGGGATTTAAACAATGAAGAGGTTAAAAAGCAAACGAGGGTTTCAAGTTAGATTTGTTGAACAAATATTTTAAGTAGTATTTACTTCAAGATTACTTTTCATAAAATCATTTTGTCTTATATTGATTGGTCTGTGTTATTGCGAAAATACAGTTGATTCTGGAACAAGTAGTTGAGAAAACATTGCATACTTTTAAGCTGTCCCTAAATTATCGTTGTGAGCTGAGATTTTGAGATCAACAGCTGAGCGCAATGTTAAGTAGTTCTTCTTCAATTAAAAGTAACAGCATTCAGCTGCTATTTCTGTTCGCCTGGTATTTGCACTCAGAAAACAGCAACATTTCTGATGTTGAAGCTCGTTAAATTTTTGGCTACTGCTGCAGCGGCAGTATTTTTTTCTGCTCGTTTTGCCAAAATACAAATGATTCTGGACTTTTCTTTAAAATATTCAATTAAAAAAAAACTATATTCTAAACTTAAAAGTTAACTAAATACTAAAAATAATATTTATTTACAAGTAAATTAAAAGTAAAGTAGCTTTTTGAATACTTTTTTCATAAGATATTTTTCTTATAGAAAGTAAATACTTTAAATAATATTTACTTCATTACTTTAGTTTACTTTTTTCATCAAATATTTTTGTCTTTTCTCAACTAACTAAATACTTGAAAAAATATTTATTTACAATAAGTTTCCTTCAATATTTCTTAACAGAAAGTTTCCTTCAATATTTTATTTGGGTCTCAAACAAGCTTTCTTACATTCAATTCAAATGTTTAGCAAAACTTTATTTCAAGTTCTTTCTTATCAACAACTTCTTGATCGACTCACTTGAGGCCACAAAACAGTTTGGCACACTCAAATGCACAACAAATGTAATAATAAAAAAATATAAAACTAAACATAACAGAAAATAACATTTAAAGTTCTTTGTTTTTTTGTTTTTTTTTTTGTATGCCATGGTCAGAGCGAGATGTGTGGCAAATGGGGGCAAGGTTTTGGGTTAGCTGCTGCTGCTGCCACAAATGCAGCGAATTGGAAAAAGTGTGCCTCTCTGTGTGTGCCACCAACATAAGCCCCTTTCCCCTCTCCTCCATTCCCCCACCCCATCATCATACACCTTCAAACCATTTGCGAATAGTTCCGTGCATAGCTATGAAAGTTTCATTTGATATTTCTATGTTTCTGTGTTAGTGTGTGTGAGTGTGCAACTAAATCGGGTTGCACATAATTATGAACTTGAGGTGCCGAGCCACAAATTGCCGTTGGTGTTGCTTGTTGTTGTCGTGTTGTTGCTGTGTGTTGTTGAAATGGGAATTGCTTTGAAATCCAAATAAGCTAATTGTAAAACTCATGTCTGGCCTCATATTCAAAAACGGATTTTAAATGTGGCTAAAACAAGTGCCTGCCGGGTTGACCAACAACCAAACAAAACACACACCGAAACACACCAAAAAACACACTCACTGTTGATCAGTTTAATTTATTGTTAGTTAACTTTTGGTTGTGTGTGTTTTCTGTGTGTTCATTTCTATCTATGTTCATTTGGGGTCGAGTTGAATAACATAAAATGAAATAAATATATGCATATTCGTTAGACTTTTAATTGGTTGTTGCTTAGTTTTGTTGATTAAGTCTTAATTATATGTTTAAAAGCTTAATTTATGTGATTAGTTTTCAGGTAGGTTAATTTATTATTATGTTTTTGTATTGCAGTTGAGTAATGTTCTCATTAGAAAATGTTTAAATTAGGTGAGAGAAAAGCAATCAGACGATAAGGATTGTTTTCGTATGGGATAATAACAGATATTGTGAGAGATAAAGACTTCAAATGTGAAATATTAATAAGTCTTTTTGTAATGCTCAATAAAAGTTATTATCGCAAGGAAAGATTAGAAGTCTGGAATTCAAGTTCAGGTTTAGCCTATATAGAGAAAGTTTTTGTCAATTGTTTACTTTGGTGGCTTATCGATAAATCGTTTATCGTCATGTGCTCATTTAGTTTATACTGAGAAAGTTTATGATTATATCTCAGTTATCTTATTTTGAAAGCTGATCAGAAACAGAATTTTTAATAACAGAAAATTGTTTTATATAATTCAACATAATATTTAACATCTGTGAAAATTTCATTTAGATCGGCTAACACATATGGTAGTTAACATAAACTTCAATTTACCTAAGAACCAAGAAGTTATCGTATACGAAATATTCAGAAAAACCGCACAACAAACAGCAGAACGTTTCCTTTTCAATAACTTTAAACATTAGTATACTATATAATGACTTTTTCATTTGATTGCCTATTCATGTCCTTTATTTTAACACTTGTGTTTTTATAATAATTATTTGATTACCTTTTTATTACCTTTTTATTACCTTTTTTAACACTATTTTTTCTAACCATATTCAATTCCCTCATCTAAGGGTTTACAATCAAAATTCAATTAGATTTTAATCATATTAATTTAATCTAATACCTTTAATAACAATTTTCATTTTCGCTCAGCTGATGATAAACTTTCACACAGCCACAAAACGAAAAATCCCAAAATGAAAAAAAATATTTAGCTACAATTTTCGTTAATTTTGTTTTTTTTTATTTTTAGCACATTTTTTTACAACATTGTAGATGGCAATGCATTTTCTGGCCAACCCTTTTCACTATTACTTGTATGTGTGAGTGTGTTTGTGTGTGTGTTTGTGTATGTATTTGTGTGTATTGCGGCACCAGCAGCTTCAGTTGCAGCTCTAAACAGGGCAATGGTCCAAGTGGCAAGCAACGGTAGCAACAACAACAACATCAGGGGCAGGGGCAACAACGGCAGCAATAGCGGTAGCAAAAGAAATGCGGTTACAGTGTCCAAAGGCCGTTCTGGAATGCCATAAATAACGTTGTCGGCCAAAAGCGGAGTCCAAAAGTCCGAGGCGCTTCGGCCAAAGAGATCGCAATGGGTGCCAGGGATGTCCCTCCCCCCTTACTCTTTACTAGCTCTTCCGCTCTACCGCACCATGCACCATGCACCACACACACACAGAGTCCATGGCAATGTGCAACGGATAGCGGCACGTTGCGTTGCGTTACGTTACGTTTTTGGCTCTAAATTAAATTTTTGCCAACGCCAAAGAAGCTGCAAAAATTTTTGTGCTGCGCATTGCACTGATGCGGCGGAAGCGAAGAGCCATTAGCAGTTCCAGTTCCCCAGTTTCTCAGTTTCTCAGTTTTAGTTTCTAGCATCACCAGCAGCAGCCAGATTACACTTCGAAAAAACATTAGAGATTAGGTAAAGGTGAAGAAAAACCTTTGAGCTTAACACAAAATCAAGATTGAACAACATTTTTTGTTGATTAAAAAAAGATTAACAATAAAGTTATTTTTACGTTAAGCTAAGCAACAAATACAGCTTGAAGAACATTTTGGGTGATTGGAAAAAATAATAATAATAATTAAAAAAAATAATTTCTAATCACTAAAGGGAAACATTTTAGACATTTTTTTTATGGTATTTCGGATTTAATAAACTTTTTTCCTAATTTTTTATTTTGGTGGAAGTTTTTATGCCAAAATTTTAATACTATTCTATTCCTTCATAAAGTAAGCTTAACTACAAATGAAAGACAGTTCTTTTCTGTACAAAAATATCATTTAGCCTGGCTTGACATTATAAAAATATTTATTTTTAAACACCTTTTTAAGAATTTTTGGTCAGATTTTATTTGTTTTAAAGAAAATATCACAAAAATGTATTTTTAATCAAATAAAAAACAACACAAAATTAGCAAATCAAGATATTAAAGATAATTTTTATTGGTACAACAATATCAAGTTAACGCTTCACATTTTAAGAACATATTGTTCTTCTCATTTTATTAACTTGAAAAGATATATTTTAAAAGTTGATTTTTAATAAGAGAAAATGAGAAGAATAACTTAAAAGTGTTCAATATTTCATTTTAAGAGTTAAGTTTGATTTTCTTTTTACATTTTCATATATAATCATTAATTTTTTCAAGTGTATTAGCTTGCTCCCTGCAACTATTTCTAGAGCTGGCTTTGCTTTGTGGCCACGGCTCATTATGGCTCTTTTACGTGTATGTGTTTGTGTGTGTTTCTATGTTTGTATGTGTGTGCTTTTGGTTGCTCCTCCTGTGCATGTGTGTGTCTGTGTGAGTGTGTGTGTTTGTGTGTATGTTTGTATGTGTGCAATTAGTAGAGCTTGTTAGTGTCCCTTTTTGGGCTGATGGCAGATGGCCAAAGGGCAAGTGATATGAGCTATCATAGAAACCCATTGAAATTTACTTAGTATCCCCCCGAAATAAAGTGCCCCCCTCCCCCCTCAAACATTAAACCAACGACAACTACAAAAATGACAACGACAACAACTTCTTCCTGCTACTTCTTTCTTCTTCCTTCTACTTCTTCTTGATGTGTGCCACATTATTTTACAGACAATGCCCCTTAGACAGCTGGCCAGACAGACGGAGAGACAGCAGAGACAGACAGGGCTACGGTTTGACATGGCCATAAACTGTTGGACATGACAAGTTGGTGTGATATTTGCGACAACCTGTGGTTTTCACTCCCCGCCACTCTCTTTACCTTCCTTCCTTTCATGTTGCCTGTTTGTGCACTGTGCCTTGTGCTTTGACAAAAAGCCGCACGTTATCCTTGCAAAGTGCAAAAGTGGATTGCACTGTTCCTTCCACCTCAAAAAGAAAAACATACAAAAAATAAAAATGCAGAAAATGGTCAAAAACAAATCTTTATACAAGTTTTCTATACCCTAAAGAAAACTTTAGATTTTGGGAAGTTTTTTAAAGCTTAAACTATATTTTTTATATTCATTTTAACTAGAAACCATTTAAAATTCATATAAAAAATCTAATCCCTCTCAAACCTAGTTAACAAGTGTGTATACCTTTTGTTAGTTAGTGTATCTAAAAGCGAAAATAAATAAATGCAAGCCGAGCACAGACAAGGACACTTGCAAATGAACAGAAGCGTCAGGTAGAGTTACTGCAAGATAGGCACAGGGAGAGAGGGGCACTGGGAGAGGGGCGGGGGGCATATAAATGATGCTCGCGGCGCAAGCTATGAAGTTGGTTGCAACATGCTACATGGTAGCAAGGTGGCATGGTGGCAGGCCAACATTATTAAATAGTTGAGCAGCAGCAACAAACAACTCGAAACTGGAAACCTGAAGCATACCATAAGCACCATAAAAATGTTGAAACAGGGGGTAGATGGAGGGGGAAAGTGGAGGGGTGATGGACGGGGAGCGAAGGGAGGGTAGGGTGTTGGTTTAATGTGCGCTAGTCTTGACTAAGTTATGTTGTGTCAAGGAAGTCATAATGTGACCGCTAAGAAAGTGCCAAGTGTCACAAGTTGCCTTTTAAAATATATCTTGAATAAAATGAGGAAAAAATTTGTAGCTCAAGAAAATTATGATGATAATGTGTTCCAGTTAAGATAAGAGCCAATGACAAATGTTTGATGAAACTTAAAGAAGCTTAACAGAAAGAAAAACGCTAAATAAAACTCTAAATAAGCTGCTTTATTTGTTTTATCAAACTTCAACTTAACATAACAAAATGATTAGGAATAAAAGAAAATTTGTAGCTCAGTTTTAAGTTGAAGATGTAAAGGAAAGATGTAAAGGAAAGATGTAAAGCAAACTATGATGATAATGTGTTCAACTTAATTATTGTGTTCAAACATTATTGATGGCTTAATGAAGCTTAAAGTAAAGTTCTAAACAAGCTGCTTCAGTTGTTTTTATCAAACTCCAATGGAACTTAACTTAACATAAGTAGATCTGCGAAAATGATTAAGAAAATCTTAAAAATTTGTAGCTCAGAAGATGTAAAAGAATCTATGATAATAATGATATTGTGATGTTAAGACAAATGTTTAATGTTTAAGCTTAAAGAAGCTTACTTGAAAGAAAACTCTAAGTTAAGTTACATTATTTTGTTTTGCCAGTTACCAATTGAACTTAACTTAAGTAGATCTACTAAAAAAATGAGGAGAAAATAAGCAAAATTTGTAGCTCAATCTTGAAGATGAGGATGTAAAGGAAACTATGATGAACACATTATAAACTTAAGATAAATATTTAATGACTTAAAGAAGCTTAAAAGAAAACTCTAAATAAGCTGCTTCATTTGTTTTGCGAAAGTCCAACGGAACTTAACTTAAGTAGATCATTTGCTTGGCTCGGAAAAAGAATTATTAAGAACAAATTGTCAGATTCTGAGTTATCGGACTCACGTAACCAGGCAACGTTGCACCTTCCCCCACTCCTCACTGCCCGCTTCCCCCTCTCTCAACATCAACCTCTCCCTCTCGCAAAATATAACAAAACTGAAATTGAATTTAAAGTAAGGTACCCGTCACGTACTACATACTCCTTAGATATGGCCGGCCAAAAACTTTTTTTTCTTCTTTTCTATTTTTCACAAATTATTTTTGAAGAAAACTTTTGGCTCGCTGGCTGCAGAGCAAAACTTTACTGCATAATAAAGAACGAACGAATGAGCAAAAAAAACTCAAAAAATACAACCAAATAGAAATAAAAAGAAAGCTAAGGCAAAAAATCAACACACACACAAACACAATAGAAATAATGCCGCCCATTTTTCCATTCTCATTCTTAGCGCAAATCAAAATTCTGCGTGTGATACGCCTTACTGGATAAAGAAGGGGGGGAGAGGGCTTGCTAGCGAAAAAACTTTAAGGTATATAAAAATTTAAGCCGGCAGTGCGCCATGCCACTAATTGGCTAGAAGAAGAGTGGAGTGGAGTACATCGCGTATGCGTAATGTATGACAAATCAAGCATACGCCACGTAAACAAACTGAATTCGGCTCAGAACCCAAAAACAAACAACAACAACAACAAGAAGCGAGCGAATGAAGCAAGCACGCTCAGCATGCAAAGCATTTTGAAATTGAACCCCTCCTCCCCCGCCCTCAAAAAACCCTCTCAAAAAAAAAAGAAGAACTCCACCACACAAAACAATAAAACATAAAAGGGAAAGGGGGGGAGAGAAAAATTAAGCATACATTTTTCACTTATTTGGACTGGCATTGAATTTTCATTTCATTTCATTTCGTTTCTCGTTTCATAGAGTCTGCATTGTTGTGTGTTGCCTGCTGTTGCTTGCTTGCTGGCTTGCTGCTTGCCACATACATATGTGGCATGTTGCCACTCATATTTATCAGGGCACACACACACACACACACACACCTACTATATGTTAATACACACACACACGAACGTCTCATATGAATTTTAACATTTTCCGCACAAATGAATGAGTTTTAATTTAAGCATAATTGCTTTTTTGTGGGCATTTTACTTATATATAACATTTTTTTTTTTTATATTCTGTAATTGTTGTTGTTTGCATTTTCTCGTGAACTCTTTTACACACCACATTATATATACGTGTGTATGTGTGTGGGTGTGTACGTGTGTGTTTGTGTGTATTTAATATTAACGCCTCTTAATAATATGCATTATAGTTACCAATTGGGCATATTTTTTGTTGTTCTTTTTGTTCTTGATTGTTTTTTTCATATCTGTGTGAGAAAGAGAAAAGTTGAAGCTTTAAAGTTGAAGTTTTATGAAACAAAGTCAAACTTTTTTATGATTATTTCATCTTTTAGTTAAGGTTAATCCGATTGCAAGCTACAATAACATATATAAACATTATAAGCTCTAATAATATGCAATTAAAAAAATAACGAAAAGAGAAGGAAATATGAAAAATCATTGTTACAAAAAAAGCTAAAGGCGAATATTTCATGGTCGAGTAAGTTTTTAGGGCTTTTGTTTGTTTTGTTGTTTTTGGCTGTTGATGTTGCATTGGGTGGGGCAGGGCGGTTGGAGGGGTTAACAAGGGTTCTTTTGGCGATTAACTTTGACTACTCGCTTGAAAATCAATAAGCGCATAATTACACAGCGGGAAAAACAGAAAAGCGGGGAGAAAAAGCGCATCAAGTTGTTATTGTAGTTTTTTTTTTGGTTTTTTTGGCTTAAAGCATGAAAACTTGTTATTTGTTGGATTCAAAATAAATCCAGCAGAGAAGTTCAAGCAGACGAGAACACATTTGTCTTGCCTGATGCTGCTGCTGCTGAAGTTGTTGTTGCTGCTGTTGAAGCTGTTGCTGTTGAAGCTGTCAGCAAAGAAGTCACAAAACGCAGGCCACAGGACTTTCAATTCCCTGCACGCTCACTGCCAGAGTGATAGAGAGAGGGGCGAGAGGCGAAGGGGCAGGCTAAGCGCTTTGCTCTGCCATAACCAAAACAATCATCATTTGGACACTTTTAATACTTGCCGGGCTAGAAGCTGTCCAAATGCGGAAGCCTTTTGCCAATCCCAGTGGCAACAGTGGTAACAAGTGGCATCAACAGTGACTGCCACACACCAGGCAGCCAGCCAGCCAGCAGCCAGCATTCACCACAACGAGTCAACAGTCAGCTGCTGTTGCTTTTGCCTAATTTCATGCGACATAAAGTGTCGTCCGAGTTTTTCGGGGGGCGGCGGCAACAGTCAAAAGTTTGTAGCTGAAAATTTGTTGCGTTCTCTCCCGCGGGATTGAAATTTATGCTTCCGGGGGAAGTTCTAAAGAAGCAGCAACAATAACAACACACACTGCCACACTCACCCAGACTTAAACACATGCCTAGCGAAAAGCAATAACCAACCAAAAAACATAAGTGAAATGCTGTTGCTGATTGGTCAAGTGTTTAGCAACATGTTGCTAACAGCAATGTTGCCAATTGGCTTACCGGGCATGATTAACAGATTACAATAAGTCCATAAATAGCTTTTTGTTATAACATGCCATAGATTATTAATTGTATATACTAATTAAAAGCAAGTGTTGTACAAAATGAATAAAGAAAGAAATTGATTTTTGGCTGCAATAAAAAGTATGCAACACAGTTTTTCGTTTTTATTTTATTTATTTTCAATGCCAAGATCAATTTGTTTATATACTTAAAATGTATTTTAATTAAGTTTCGCCTTTAAATTGATATAAATAGCTTTTTGTAATAATATGCCATATCAGGAGCATATGAATATGCCTTCGTCTCGTCCGGGATGCAATACTCCAGATCTGCAGGTCGGGGCAACAACGGCGTTAAATATTGCTAGCTGCTGATTTCTGATCGTGTGGTAAAAGTATGCTACAGATTATACGGTGCATTCTTATTGGATCAGACTAAAAGTAAGCAATGATATTTTAACAATCTAATCTTGTTTGCTAGCTGCTGATTTCTGTTCGCCTGGTACTATCAGTGGAAAAACAAGCAAAATTTGACACTTGAAGAAAACGAAAACTGCAAAAGCACTTCAATCAGAGTGCAGCCAGCCGCTGGTTTGTATATATTTAAGTTTTACGACCAAACAATCTTAGGCAAATACTGTGTTGTACAAAGTAAATATTTGCAGATATAGCTTATTTTTTTCATGTTGAAACATGTTTATTTAATAAAATCTGGATATTTTGAAATAAAATTGAAACATATTAAAATACAAATAATAAAATTGACAAATACAATAATAATTAATTCGAATATTAAGTACGATGATCTTTAAAATCAAGAGAG
The DNA here is from genome assembly GCA_035044645.1 of Scaptomyza parva. Lineage (NCBI taxonomy): Eukaryota > Metazoa > Arthropoda > Insecta > Diptera > Drosophilidae > Scaptomyza > Scaptomyza parva. The sequence goes on from JAWNNT010000090.1 coordinate 5,358,816, forward strand.
CTTAATAATATTATTCTAATTGTTTCTTATTTTGGTACTTTCAGCTATGTCTGCTTCCGCACAGTCAACTGTGCGAACTCGGAAGGGCTGATCCCTAGAGTTGACTGCCTGGGTTTTTGAGGCGTTGAGCTTGATATTCCACCTGCGAGGTCAGCTTTTAAGCAGGTGGATGTACTCCTGTGCTCCATCGGCCACCTCGCAATGTGCTGAGTGAAACACTGAGGTATTTGGTCGGTGGAACAAGATCGTCGGGTGTGGGGATGTCCGCCGTATACAAGTTGTATGGGAAGGGACCCAGTACCTTGCCTTGTGGGACACCTGCCCTCAATGTTCGCGTAGATGAGAGTGCTGCCCTCATCTTCACTTCAAATCTTCTGTCCGTAAGGTAGGACTGAAGCAGGGAGAAGTAAGGGGAAGGAAGGAGGATCCATACGCGATCGAAAGCCTGCTCAACGTCGACAAAAACAACGTAGCAGTGGTCCTTGTCTTCGTATGCCTTGAATATTAAATTAAATTATTATTAATTGATTATTAAATTATTATTAAATTATTTTTAAATTATTATTAAATTTTTTGTTGTTACAGCCAAATTTCAATATGTAAAAAATCAAAGCAACTGAAAACTTCAATAAATTTCATAATAAAACCAACCAAAACCATTGTTCTTATTAATCAGTTCTTATTAATCAGTTAAGTTTTGAATGCACTAAAATGCACTGCTCAAACTTTTCACTCAACATTCGTTGTTCGCTCAGTGCATTGAGTGAAAACAAAATGCGACAGCGTTGGGCTGTTAATTCTGTTCGCTTGGTACTTCAATCGGAATTTCGTTTAAAATATGGTCCAAGATCTAAAAACGCCAGTTTAAAATTTGCGTGAGGCAAGAAAATCAATATTTCAGTGGTTTTTCCGAGTCAAAGTACCAGGCGAACAGAAATCAGCAGCAGGTGGTTTTTGTCTAAATAAAAAAAAATCAGTGCATACTTTTGTTCAGCTCGAAAAATATATTTCACTGCATATGCATAAGGTTCTTGTCTAAGATACCCAAAAAGCATTGCATATTTTTGCTCAGCTCGAAAAAATAAAAAATATATATTTCATGGCATACTTTTACTGCATTAAAATAATAAATTCGCTGCTCACCAAAAGCAAAACCTTCCCCCTTTCAATAAGAACAAACATTATATTTGGTTTTTTATAATTTTTTTCATCGTAAATGTTTATTTGTCGTTTGAATTGTCTTAATTTAATAGAATTACAAATAAATATAAAATATAAATATAAATATAAAATATAAATAAAGATATAAATATTTATATAAACGTTTTTCGCATATCTCTCTATTATATATTAGTTTAAATGTTTTTTACTTGCATATACAAAACAAAAATACTTATGCATTACAAATTGTTTGCTTGTTGTTGTTGGTTTTTTTTTTGTCTTGCTTATGAACTAAATATTAATTAAACTTATAGTAATGACTTTTAGTATATAATTAAATGTTTTTTCTTGTTTTCTCTTCTTTTTTTTCTTTTGTTTCGACTTACATGATTCTTTTTTACGTTTAACTATTAGTTTTAACAGAACAAAATCAAAAATTATCTTCACCATTTTTATTTTCTAGAATTTTTATACCCAAAAATATTTTGTTTAGTTTCTGAAAAGATATTTTAATGAAATTTCTTACATTTTAATTTGGTGCATTTTTTAAAGTGAAAAACCATCTAAGCTGACTGTTTGTTAAATGGACCTTGGCTGGTTGGCTGGCTGGCTGGCTGGCACTCTATGTTGCACTTGCCACACATTTGCTGCCATTTGTTGGCACACACACTTTTTGGCCATTTGCCTTGTGGCACATACGCACACCAACACACATCAACACACACATGAGTAATACAACGTTGCTGCTGCTTTATTTTAGAGAGAAGCAACTGCCTCGGGCTTTGCACTCAGAGCTGAACTATTTCTCTAGTCCAGGCAATAACAGTTAGTAGAAAAAAAAAAACGAAAAAAAAATACAAAAAACTTGTTAATTTTTACGTAATGGGAAAAGTTTTTAATCTGCCGGTGTTGCCGTTGTTGTTGTTGTTTTTGTTGTTGCACACACACAAACAGAAAGCGAAAGAGAGAGATAGATAGTGAGCGGAGCAAGCGAGATAGATAGAACCACACACATGCAACAGAGCAAACACAATAAAATCAGGCTTTATGGCAGCTGTGGCAAAAAACCTCAAAAATCGTAAACCAAATACAGTTGGTGTTGCAAACCGTAACTGCAACACAATTACAACAACAACAACAACTACAACTAAAGCAATAACAACTATACTCAACGCCAAATAACCTCAACTATGTTCAATAAAAGCTTCAACAACAAAATAAAAAGAGAGTTGCCAAAAGTTAATAACGACTAAAGGCTTATCATGTTGTTGGTTGGTTTGAATGAAGTTGAAGTATTCAAAAAATATTCAAATCACAAGTTATTCACGATAAAAATGAATATAAAAACTGAGATTGTAACATGTTTTGACATGATAACTCCCCCGTCTATATACCCTTTAACATTTATTTAATTATAAACAGGTCATCAGGAATATGGTTAAAGCTATAAAATGTGTTGCGGCATTGCCATTTAGTATTAACGAAATTGCACCCGAAACTAATTTAGTTTCAAACCTCATAATTAGTTATGCGACGCAATTCGATTCACCAGCCCATAAATATCCTCCTACAGATTACCGCTTTAAACAAAAGGCGGCGACGCCCGCAGCGACGTCGGCGTCAACACCGGCGTCAACGGCACAGCAATTAACATCAATAAGTGATAAACTTTAGACAAATTTGTCAAAATTAACTGTCACTACATTGCAATTTTGCGGTTGCAACCGACTGCGGCCGGCTGCCTTTGTTGCTGCTGCTGCTGGTAAGCATGCTTTGCTTGGGGCAAATGTTGTGCAACACACAAATTATTTGGCAACATGTTGCTAAGAAACTTGTATGTTGGTAATTGTATTGCTTCTGAGAAAAACGTCTAACAAACTTGTAGTTTGGGTATTGTGTTGATTGGGCAATGTTGTGCAACAAACAAATTGTTTGGCAACATGTTGCTAGAAACAGGTTTAGCTTTTGATTTGTTTTGTGTTAGACAGACAAGTTTTATGTTGGGTATTGTGTTGCTTTTTAATATGGGCAATGTTGTGCAGCACACAGATTGCTTGGCAGCATGTTGCTAACACACTTTTAACTTGTGAATTGGTTTTCCTGCTCTTTAAATTTGTTTATTTGATATTATGTGGAGTATTTCTTAAGCGTAGCACATCTAAAACTCTTGACACAAACATTTTGAGTTTTAAGAAAATTTTTGTACACACTTTTTTTGTAGCTCATGATGCTTAAGTTTTGTAGTCAATGGGAAACACAAGTGTTTGACAACATGTTGCTAACAAACTTTAAGCTTGGGAATTGCATTTGGTGAATTTTTTTTGGTTTTTGGGTATTCTATAGAGTATTTCTCAGCTATAGTTAATCTTATATTTATGGCACAAAGTTATTTAAATTTTAATATTTTCTTAAACTGTTCTTCTTGTTTATCTTGTTTCAGTTACCTTGTTGTGCAACACCAATGCTAAGCAACATGTTGATAACATAGTTTTAGCTTAAAAACTGCTTTTTAAGCCATTCTTAAAAGTTTTCTTGAATATTATGTAGAGTATTTCTCACCTCTTATACTCTTAACATACTTTTTATAAAATTTTTAAGATTTTTTCTTACACTTTTCTTTTCTTCTAGCTCAAGTGCGCCGCAGGCCAAACGGAAACATGCCTACTCGCTAATGGGTTTACCTGGCGGCGAGTCGACTCTCTCGACTCTCGACTAGTTCCTTGACATTGCCATCGTCATGTTGTCGTCCTGTTTGGCTGTGTCCAAGTGGCTGTTGCAAGGTCCTTGAGGTTCTCACTTGACATTGTCTTCAGTTGCAATTTTCGTAGTAGACTTTTGCCTAATTTGCTACGCCTTGTGGCAGCAACTTGCATGTGCGCTTGCCACTTTTTGGGGCAGATTAACAATCGACAATGGCAATGTGTGTGTCGCCGCCAATTTGCAAAGGATTCGCCAAGTGGCTGTCTGTGAAATTGTTTGACTAGTGGCAATAAAATGCCAGACAAGTTAACTGAATGACAAAACTGACAGAATGACAAACTGACAGATGGACAAACTGACTGAATGACAAACTGACTGACTGACATCGTTTTGTAGCATTGTGATGGCTATAAATGGTTTGCTTCTTTGCTTTTGCTTATGCTATAAACTTTACTCTAACTGGGGGGCAGGGGTTACTGGCGGTGGGGGCGTGGCATGTGTGGAGCAGCACGCTGACTTAAACAAATGACTTTGGGTAACGTCCTTTTGCTTGTTTATGCATAAATTCGAAATAATCCTGTGAAAAGTGAAATGCGCCAAATTTGCGCGCGAGTTGAAGAAAATTTCGCTTTATTCTAAATGTTTTTTTTTCGTAGCAGACCGGATTTGAAAGCATTAGCCATGCCCCCTTTGAATGGCCGCCCATCATTTAAGTGGGCTGGACGAAAGTCGCTTAAATCTACATACATAGTATGTACTGTACTTCACTCTCTGTCTCTCTGGTACAGTGAAAGTTCGTTAGTAATGAACTGTTTAGTTGAGATTTTTAGAAAGAGAAAAACTTGAAAAATTGAAAAGAAAAAACGAAAATTTGATATGAAAAGTTGTTAAAACTGAAATCAAAGTTTATTCACATCAATTTTCACTGTATTTACCAGAAATATACATATATATACACATATATAGTATGCAGATTATACATTGCGTATGCGTAATAATGCTGCGTTATCAATTTACATTGAGGTTGAAGGCAGATGGGAAAAAAAAGAGGCAAAAATTCACTTGCAAAATGTCGAATTACGTCAAAAAATATCATGTGAACCGCAATTTCCATCTTTATATTCCATCTGCTATGAATTTTGTTGCTGTTTGTTGTTGTTGTTGTTGTTGCTTTTCTTGTTGTTGTTGCTGTTGTTGCTGTTCGATTTTGATGGCAGGTCTCTCGCTCTCGGTAAATTTTCAATCAATTGCTACTCTTCCAATTTCATGCATGAGAGCTGCTTAAAAGGTAAAATGCCAGTTGACCGAACGAACGAACGAATGAACGAACAAACGTACGTACGAACAGGCTTGCTGCTTGCCTCATGTTGCACATGCGAAAGTGTGTGTGTGCGAGTGTGTGTGTTTATTTGAGGTATTCAAAAGTTTTTGACTGCCTTGACGTTGTATTATACTACATACATAGAGCTGCGATTGCCGTTTGAAGTCTTTGGTCTCAGGCCGTTTATTGTTTTAATTTCGCACACACACAACACACACACACTAACACACACAAACAGTGCAAAGCATTTGGACATTGTTTACCACTTTAGCCATTTGGCTTAGGGTGCCAGCAACAGCAACAGCAGCAACAGCAACAGCAGCAACTGCAACAAGAAGCAAAAACAACAACAACAACAATTGCCAATTGATGTGATGTATGCCTTAAGTGAAATTTTGTAGGCGTGGAAGGCGTGGCATTGGGCATAGGCAAAACACATTCTGTATGGATTTGGTTACTCGATGTATTTGTGGTTCACATATGTGTGTGTGTGTGTGGCATTTGTCAACGAGAATTTGTTGTTGTGTTGGCAAAAACTTAAAGGCTTTGGCCTTTTGAATAAAAGACTGTAAGAAAGTAATTACAAAAAGATGTTGAATAAATCTCGTTTGAAATATATTTCAAGCATAATAATAATTGAATTATGGTTTGAAAACTTGTTCAAGCTTAATGGCAATAAAAGTCAATTAAAATGTCTTGCTAGCGGTTATAGTTTGATATACACAACACAGAAAAAAAAAAAGAAATGAAGAAATATTTCAATTAATAATTAACCCTTTTTGGGTACATTTGACGAATGAGACTCGTCATCGATATGAACAGCCAAAGTGACAGGATGATGAGTCATAGTTGAAGAGTTGATGTTTAAAATGTTAAGCTTATAAAAAACCCATAAAAGAAGAAAGAAAAATTTCACCTTATATTTACCTGACGAGTGAGACGCGTCATCGATAGGAATAACCAGAGTTAGAGATGAGACGAGTTTGACTTGTCATCGGAATAAAACAAGTCTCAATCTGTATTCATTTACACGTTTTCTGAATTATATTGTCAAATTTTTCGGTTTTCGATATGTTATCGATAACAATGACAACTTGAATTTCGTAAATCTGAAAAGGAGAATTGAAAATATTAACAAAATAATAAAAATCTGTAAAATGTTTATTGAAATCGGCTAAGAAACACCTGAGATATGAGAGATTGATAAAGATATGTTAAAGTTCCGATAACAAAACAGACTCGTCTTCGGCATTAAACATATCTGAAACAATCTTATATTCATTTATTTTCTTTCTGCATACAATTTTCATCCTCATATTACACAACAACTGAAAAGAATCAATTAAATCGTTACTCAAAGTGTAAAATAAGTTCAACTTTAACTCGTTTAAGTGATTAAGTTGATTTTATTTAACACTTTCTCTTGACTACTCGAATAACAACACTAATTGATGGCATAAAAAAGTTAACGTATGAGTTATATTTGGTTTCATGGTTTGAGGTTTGGGGTTTGAGAGAGGCATTGTGTTGCATACGTTGCGTATACGCATTACAAGACGATGCATGTAATAACTCTTTGTGGCGCATACCAAAGAGTCAAAAAGACAGAGAGACAGACAGAGAGCACAACTATAAGTGCAATTGTAGTTCGTTGGCAGAGCCTCAAGACTGCGCCACTCGATGTACTTTTCCGCTCTTTTCTGTTTCTATCTCTCTTACTCTCAGTGTGTGTGTGTGTGTTTGTGTAGTTCTTGACTGACAAAAACTTGCTGCAATTTTCGACTTGACTTCGCCAAGGAGTTGAACTCATGCCGCGTCCCTGTTCTCGTCCCCGTCGTTGTCGTCTTCGCTGTCGTCGACAAGTTATTTTATTGATAAACTTTTTTTTTTGATGCCGTCGAGTGGCTCGCGAAGACTTGGGGTGCGGGGGAGGTGAGGGTGGATTGGTTCTGATGGTTTGGGAGTCTTGTGGCTCGTTGACGGTGAAGCTCTGTGGAGCTGCTTGGGCTGCTGTCTTCACATTGTTTGGCTTAAATGGCATTAAATCCTTTTAATGCTGGGTGCCATGCTGGCGACGAGAGCAAGGGAAGGAAGGAAGTCCAAGGGAGAACTACTCGCAGGCACTTTGGGGAAATCAATTGTGCTGATTGTCCTGCAATTGAGCTGCCTCAACGCAGCAGCGACAGTCAAACGAAACGAAACGAAACGAAAAAAAAGGCGAAAAAAGCGAATGAAGAGCAAACTGACTCTCTGACTGACTTCTGGCTAGTTGTATCTTTTACCAACTTGATTTTGTTCCATAGTTGAGTATTTATTTTTGCTGGCACTTGGCACATTTTGCCTTTTTTTACTCTCTCACACTGTATTTGCCCTTCATCTTCTCCCAGTTTTTTTTTTGCCGAAAGATTTCTGCTTTCTGTTGTTTAAAGGGCTTCTGTTTTTTTCTAGCAAACTGTTGCTGGCATTTTGGCACGCAGGTTTCGTTTCGTTTTGTTGCTGTTGTTGTCAATTGTGTGAATGCGATTTCAATTGCGAACTTGCTTTATTATCCAGCCAGAAAGGAGGACATCAGCTTCTCGTGCTGGCATCTCTCTCTCGGTGTGCTGGCATACCTGTGTGCCACGTTTACTGCCACTTTTGTGTTGCATGAAATTAAAACCCGGATTTTACGAGCAGCTATGTGGAGAGAAGTCGTCTTCTCTCACACACACAAAATGTGATTTTAGCTTTACATCTTTTGCGAAATGTAAATCTTTAAGATGCGTCGCGACGCGGTTTCTGCTGTTGCCTGCTGCTGCTTCAGTTGTTGCCTTCTATGTTGGCCTTTTAATTATGCAAATGCATTGAGGGTTATTAATTGCAAAGAGTGCAACAGAAGAAGAAGCAAGAGCAGCAGCAGCAGCAACGTCAGCTTCAAGGATTTCGAACTTTAGAAGTCAGCGGTTAGGCCGCCGTCCTCAGTTGAGTCAAGTCGAGTCGAGTCAGACGAGCCATTTGGCGACCTCAGCCTAAAGGCTTTAACAAAAGGCTCAAAATAAAAGTGGCAACAACAAAGAAAAAAGTGACTTCAAAGGTTTATTGCTTGAGTGTGCTAAACAGCAAATATACACTGTTCTTACTATGACTCTAAAACTGTAGGCTTCAAACTGTTGGGCATAGCTTAAAGTAAGAATCACAAAAGCTTAAAAGCAAACCGAACCGAATCTTTTGCTTAGTGCAGTAGTGCATTGAAAGCGAAACAGATACAATTAAAAGGGTCCCCTTCATCTAATACATACGGTTTTTGCACTACCAGACCAATGCTTGACTATTTAACTTTAATCTGTCATATCTCCGATGTTTCTCAACGGATTTTAATGAAAATTTCACGGATTTGCATTATTTTGTTAATGTTTTCAATTCTCATTCTTACATTTTCGAAATCCAAGTAGTTATCGATTACATGTGTATATCGTTAACCTATAAAGTTATCGTTAACTTGAAACAAACTTCTACTGCCTAGGGATCAGAAGAGCTCAAATCCAAACTACCTTTAATAGTTTCCAGATCGACGCCTTATACGGACGGATGGACGTACATGAACATATGTGGACTCGGCTGTTGAAGCTGATCAAGAATATACACGTTATGAGATCGGAGATGATTCCTTCTTACCCCCTTTATGGGTTTAGGGTATAAAAAAATACCTTAAGCATAACCCAACATACTCTTTTACTTAGTTCAACAGTGCATTAAAAGCGAAATGAAAAAAAAAAAAGAAAAACAAAAGATAAATCGAGCCGCAGCTTCAGAGAAACGTAACAAAAGCCAAAGTGGCCCAAAACCGACTGCCAGCCAGCAAATCTTTTAGTGCAATCTGAAAAGCGGCTCTCTTCTACTTTTTTTTGTACCCCTCCCTACCAACCAACTGCGGTCACGTTGTCCATTTTTGCAGCCGTAAAAGTGCGAGAGAGGGGGAAGCAAAGAGACAGCTAGCGAGCTTGATAAGAAAAACGCAACGCTTTGAAAAGCGTGACCACAGCAGCAGCCACAAGCAGAGCGGTTTTGGTTCTAGTCTTTTATAAAGTCAAGGCAGCAAATTCTGCGTACACAGGTGCACACAGCCTGCCGCAAGATAAACTCCACAAAACTAGCGAGTGGGGGGGAGGAAGAAAAAAAAATAATCAGAAGTGTTGCAATGAAAACGCAAGAAGAAAACGCAACTTTAGCAAATTTTTGTGTTTTTGTGCTTGCAAAAGTTTAATTTTATTTTTTTGCCTTTAGGTTTTTGTTTCGTTTTGTTTTTGTTTTTCTTTCTGTCCTATTCTCGCTGAATAAATCATTTTTTTTGTGAGCTGTGCTTTTTTTTATTGTTTTTTTTTGTTGTGTCTTTTTGTTTCTGCTGCGCTTTTGTTTTGGGTGCTTTTATGCTGTCTGTGATTTTTCTAGTTGCTTGGCTTGTTTCTGTTGTCTTTGCCTTCACCCTGCCCCCCCTCTATTCGCTATTGTTTGTGCCACAGTCATAAAACAATTGCCGTTAAGTGTTGTTAAATGCACGTGCAACGGCAACGGCAGCAGCCGGTTGCAACTCAACTCTCGGTTGCACGTTTCCCAAATTGCACTCTAAACAGATTTTTCTACTATCCTTTGTCTCCGATAAAAAAAACTGTTGCATGCTTTTAGGCTGTGATTGAAACTCCACTCAACTTAAATTATTTATTATTGTCAGAGTGTTGCAGCAGCTTATCTTATAATATTTTTGATTATTGTTTTTATGTTTAAAACAGAGATTAAGACTTTAAAATTGAATCTAGTTTGTGTTTTTCTCGTATTAAATATTTAAGGCATAAAATGTTCCAATTAAAATCAAAACTAAATGTTAAAAATATGCAAAATGTTCTCCAAAACGGAATTATAAATGTTCAATGAAAGCAAAAACTTGAAAACTTGCCACAAAAAAACACACATTAATTATTGAAATAATATCAAAAATGTTTGTACTGTTAGATTTTTCAAGTTTCTTGACTGCAAACATATTAAATATATATATGTTTATGTATGTTTATTTACACAAGTGTTAGCCTCTTTTGCGGAAACATTTTAAAGCTGTTAGTTGACTTGACTTCTGATTTACTCGTCGTGTGTGAGGCTGCTGCTTCTTGGCTGGTTGTTAATAAGCCACAGCTTTACACACACTAACACACACACACACTTGAGCTCTTTTAATTGCCTTCAATTTTCAACACCGAAGGCCAACAAACAGCACGTAGCCAAAGTAAAGATGACTTGAGTTGGCCATTGTTTTGGCGCTTAAGGCCTTCTCTTCTTCTACCACATCTTGGCTAACTTGGGCTGGCTGTGCGCTTAAGTCAACATACGATTGCCACATATACACATACATATATAAACACACACACACACACACACTCTTATACTCTTCCATACACACAGTAGTCGAGGTTGTCTTTAACCTTCAACGCGCTCCTTTGGCGTCTTCTCAAATATTTACATTCCATTTAGGCGCCAGAGCTGTCTGTCTCTCTCTCTGTTTCTCTCTGTCTCTTTCTGTCTCCCTCTTGGCTTGGTCCTGACTGACTGGCTGCTGTTGCTTCTGGTGTTGACTGAAGCACTTCATCTTCATTTCACAGTTATTTTCAACTTCATTTGCGTGGTAAATAGGTGAACAAATACGCTCCAGCCAGCCGTGTACTCACTATCTCGCTCTCTCATTGCTCTCGCTCTGTCTCTGTCACTCTTTGGTTTCTGTCTTGTCTTGTTGTCTGAGTTTTTGGCTTCTTGGGATAGCACGCCGCCTTGGCATTAATATTTGTACGCTTCTCCTTTCCATCCTTTCCCCCCCGCATCCCTTTAACTGTGTCACGGTGTCGTTTAACTTATTAGCCTGGCCAGCTCTGTGGCCTATTTGCATTAGCCTTTAACATTCGCGTTGTTTGTTTGGCAGGGTAACTACATTTATAAGGTTTACTTAACTAGTTGATTTCGTTAGAGACAATCTGGAGAAACGGGGAACTAAGAAACACTTTGATATATATAAAATAAAATGTATTTTCTTAACACTTTGATTACTATAATCTTGATATCTCTTTGGGTTTGACGAGTCAGACTTGTCTTTGTCTTCGTCTCATTCGTCAAACATACCCAGGTTAACCAGATTATACTTATCTAGATTCTTAAAGACCTTTTACATATTTTTGGTTAATTTTTATATTTTTTATAGTTTCTTAACTTTGGTTATTCATATCGATGACGAGTCTCACCCCTAAAATGTACTCAAGATTATATTAGCCTAGATTCCTGAAGACCTTTAACCTATTTTTATTTCATTTTTAAATACTTTATATATTTTTTCCATTATTTTAAATGAAATATCTTTCACTTTCATAAAAATTTCTTCGTTTCAATAAAAAACTTTTCTTATAGTGCATTTAAATGTCGTTGTGGACTAAAAAGACGATGAATAACTTTTAAACCGGATAGGGTTGACAAGTTGAGCGCAAAAAATGTTGGTTAACAGCATAAAATTTCGTTTTTGGTTCGCTCGCCTCGCGTAGATGCAGCGCAGATTAAATAATTCATTAAGGAAAAACTTGGCGACTTGACTTTACAACACACACACACACACACACATATACACATACCCGCACACTAGTACACCCTCAGAATGTCTTGTGGTAGTCATCATCAGCGTCATCGCCTCGTAGATGCTTTGATAAGCTTGCTGTAATTAAGCGCTTGAGTGTTGCCATAAAATATTGTATACCGTGACAGTAAGTGAGCAAAAAAAAAGGGAAAAGTTTTGTTTTTCCCGTTATGAATTTAAATAGAAATTAAACTAAAATGAGTAGCTGCCTGCAACAACAACCAGAACAACAACAACAACAAATGATAGTTGGGCCCGCTTAAATTGTGCAACCAATTTGTGAAAATATTAAACACAATTTAATGGTAGCTGTGAAAATTGGCGCAGCTTGTAAACAAGAACAGCCAACAGCAATTAAAAGCCAGAAACCTCACGCCGTCATGTTCGAGAGTGCGAGAGTGTGCGAGTGTGTGTCAGTGTGTGTGTGTGTGTGAGGCACTTCATATGCATGACAATGTCATGGCAACTTGTAAGCAGGCACGCCCCAAAAAACAGCAGCCACGTCCTCTCCCCCTCCCCTCCCTCTTTTGGGTTCGGCCAACTGCATTTACTGCAGTCAGATTTATAGCAGGAAGAACAGGGCCTGTGTGTTATTGTGTGTGTTTGGGTGTGTTTACCATAGTGTTCACTGTGTTGGTTTTTCATGTTTTTTTTTTTTCGTTTTGATCAATATATATTCGGAGATTGGCCATTGTTGTTGGCATTGGTTTGAATGCATTTTCTTTGTCCACGTTAAAACCACTGTAAGTAACTAAGTTGCAGTTGCTCCTGTTGTTGCATGTAGCATGTAGCATGTAGCTGCTTGTTACTACAGCTACTATTGCATTGAATTGTTTGTGCCTCTTTTATTGTGGCCCTGTCAGCCAGGCTTTCAATAACAATTTACACAGCTTGTTGCATTCAGAGTTGGCGAGATTGTTGCCGCTGCCGTTGCCGCTACTAAAGATTCTTATCGCATTTAATAACTGTTGAATATTCAGATTTTGTGCGCCTGCTACTTTGATATCCGATTCAGAGCATACAAATTAAATTAAAAGGGAATAATTGATAAGTTGTAAAGTTGCTGATGATATAAATAAATGATATATATATGTATATGTAGGGTTTGGGTTGTGCTTTAAAGCCACAAAAGTTCGAGAGAGTTGATTAAATTTTGATTAGTTTAATTTTTTTTAAACTGGTGTTTTAAAGATAAATTTTTGGGTTTGTAATTGTGACCACAATTAAAAACTAATTATGCATATTATTTGCTAAATAATCATATTCAAATAGTGTTGTGAAAATTGAGCTTATTTTGCGCATGCAATCGAACTGGCAAACAATTGAACATTAATCCCATAAACTGTGGATATAATATTTTTCTCATTTTGTTTTGGTTTTTTTTATTGTTATGTCATACAAGATATATGCAATTTAAGGCATTAATGTGTAAAATTAACCATATCCAGTCACTTATTGGCTTTAATATGAACAAAACCTATTAATTCTAGCTTAGATACACTTTTGTTCAGCTTTTTTGGTAGAACTCTTCGGAAAATATTTTGTGGGACAAAAGTGTTGCATACCAATTAGGCGCTTGCATTAAATGTGACTGTAAGCAAGGACGCCATTCCTAGGATATTGACTAGAACGTAATCAGAGTCATTAACATGCTAATTTAACTATAACCAGTCGCTTATTGACTTTAACAAGAACAAAACATAAACTTTCTATCTTTAAAACACTTTTCTTCAACTTCCTTTCTTCAATCTCTTCGGTACATCCGTTTATGAAAAAAGTGCTGCATACCTATTAGGCGCTTGCATTAAATTGCCAGCGAGCGACTTTAAAAAAAGGTTGGGCCATCGCTAGGATATTGACTACAAGTTCACATTGATTTATTGCCGTATTGGGAGCATTCTTGCAACCCGGATCGCTGGTGTCTTTTGGCCACACCAGTTGTTCGCCGGTGCATGAATGTCACTGCTGAGCCAAACAGACAGGACAACAGGACCTAGAACGAACGAGCGAACGAACAGAGCAAGCGAATTGCGAGCAGACAGAACATTGAACATTGCTAAAAGGCAAAGGCGAACAGCAACAAATAACAACAGCATCAGCAACGGCGAGAAAAAGCCGTAAAAAGTGTAGTGCAAAGAAATCAGCGCACGTTAGCAATTAATAATGGACAAAAGTAGTGGGAAATAAAGCAAACCCAAAGCCAGACATTTGGCGGCTTGCGTATGTGAACGAACCTAAGCAAAGACATCGAGAGAGAGAGAGAAAAGAAAACTGATGTGTGATATGGGCAAACACCCACAAACACACACTCACACACATTATAGAGATGACCGAAAAAATGGTCACAGCTGCAACATGTCTAACCGTTGTTGGCCAAACGACAATTCTTGAAATTGCCAAACAAAATTGTCAATAGATGTGCACAGAAAGTTCCTCAAAAAGAGGGGCAAGACGGTGCAAATAAGCTGTAGCAAGAGGTATACAAAAAAGACTCTTAAAACTGAAATATTGTTAAGTGAATTATTATCGTTAGTACAATTATGGTAAGTGAGGGTATCATCTAGAACTAATGAGCGTTAGTTCAAGTCACGGACTTAAACGAAAAATTCCTGTAAGATGACAAATCTACATATACAACATATAAATAAACTTTTAGATTGAGTAAAAAAATAGTTACGCTTTGGCAAATCTATAACAGCCATATCAAATGTCAACCGTTAATAATCTGAATATGAATCTGAATAAGAAAACTAGAAAAGTAAAGAATTACGAACTTAATTTCTCTTAAAGAACCGCAAGATGTCGATCTACTACGCTCTACTCGTCTTTGTACTTGCAACGGCAACAGTTTCCAAGGATGAAATCGAATGGAAGCCACGTGTTGTGAACGGCGACGAAATCATGATTGACTACGCACCCTGGCAAGTGGCCATATTAAATAAATTCAAATTTATCTGTGGTGGTGCAATATACAGTGAGAAAATCATTATTACTGCTGCCCATTGCTTGAAAGGTCTCTCTCCTCGACATCTGAGCGTTCGAGCCGGATCAGATAATAAGAAGTCTGGTGGTCGGGTTGTGCCAATAGCAAGTTTTAAGAACCACGAAAACTTCGCAAGGCGTCAGAACTCCAGTGCCAACGACATTGCTATAATAAGACTGAGGAAGCCACTGACTTTTGGACCTACGGTGAAACCAATTGATCTTGCCACAGAAGAACCTGTCGATGGAGCCGAGGTCTTTGTGTCTGGCTGGGGTAATCGTGCAGTTAACTCAAGCTACAAAGATTATCCGGACAAATTGCAGGGAGCAATGATTAAGATTCTCAATAGACATGCGTGTGCCTTAATATACCCTGGAAAAATTTCTGCGGATATGTTATGTACCATCGAACCAGACAAAGAATCCTGCGATGGTGACACTGGCGGACCTTTGGTATTGGATGACAATTTATTGGTTGGTATTGTGTCCTGGGGTTGGAATTGTTATAAATATCCAGGAGTATATGCCAATATTGCCTATTTTCATAACTGGGTGATGGATTCAATTGGGGAACTAGATGATTATTAAGTGATTTTCAATAAAGTTTCTTGTAGCTTTTTAGCAGAAACACACTTTAATAGTTAAATCAAAATGTAATTAACTATATCAGAGTACACAATTTGTATAACTTTAATATGTCATTTAGTAGTTTGTGCAATTTAAATGGCCATTAAAGTGCAATGCAGAGAGACAGTTGCATATGAAAAACATACATATAACAAATTAAATGCCACGTACGCATTCACGCCCACACACACACACACAATACACACAGACGCACACACATGCTGTCATATGTAATTATTAATTTCTAAAAAGCCATTCAAAATAATATAATTTTAAAATGCGCGCTAGCCGTTGACGTGCCCGTAAGCCAAATAGGGAAATCGGGTAGAATACAGAAAATGGCAAAAATGGCAAAAATGGCAAATGGGCAACTGTTTGGCAAACTGGTCAAAATGGTCAAATGGTTAAATTGGTCATCGCCACCGGCAACGGCTGCTGCTGCTTGGTTACAGAATTAATTTATGTGGCATTGTCCGAAATCAATATGCCCGCTGCGTAAAGATGGCAAAATTCACCCAACAACAACTGGCACGGAACATGTATTATATATATACATATGTATATTATACAGACTATGCCGATTTGGCCATATTGTCTGGCAGTGCAATGCATTAACAATTTTGCATATGTTTCGATTTTCGATGCACGAACACACACACACACTGAAACACACACACATTCTCATACTAATAATCCTAATTTAAATGTTTTTGCTTTCTCATTACGTATACGCCCTGTTGCCGTGACAGCTATAGCTTTTACTTCTGACTGTATGTGTGTGTGTGTGACTGTCCGTGTGTGTTATTTAAAATGAACCAAACAATATTTAATTGTTGTTGCCACCAGAAATGAGCAAAAGAAATGTTTATGAAAATATTCCCAAAATCGAATGTCATAACAAAAAAATACAAAAAAAATTATTAAAATCGTTTTGCATAACAAATTCAATAAAATAACTTGTGCCCCCATATTAAAATCATATTAAGCCTAATTGGAAAATGGCAATTACATTAGAAACATATGAATATTCCAAAATTTTGCAAATATTGTACAGAACGTGAGGGATTTACGTCGAACAAATAAAATACAGAAAATGACAGAAAGCAATATTAACTTTGTTGTAACTTTTCCCGTTATAATGATTACGTGGTACGGTACTTTGGTACTTTCCAATTCCAGAAAGATAACGGGACTGTTAAGAATTTACACAAATATTGTAATCGAGGAATTTTAAGTGGAAAACCAAAGAGTTTTACAGTTTAGAAATTTACTTTAAAAGCAGAAATTCTTACCTAGTTCATCAGAGAAAATGTGGAAGTACTTGGCTTTGGTGGCACTGCTCCATTCAGGAGTTACATTTGCACTCGATGGAAGATCATGGAATCCGCGCATTGTGAATGGCAAACAAATCGATATTGCGGATGTACCCTGGCAGGTGGCCCTACTCCACCATGGTGAACTACATTGTGGTGGCTCGATTAATGCTAAGGATATCATTGTAACGGCTGCCAGTTGTTTGGTCAATATAACGGTGTCCGAGTTAACGGTGCGTGCTGGATCCTCCAAGTGGAATACGGGTGGACAACTGGTGAAGGTGTCCAGTTTTACCATACACGAACACTATGGCTATGAGACGCATGAGAATGATATTGGTGTGCTGCGATTGGCACGCCCACTGCGGCTTGGGGGCGTGGCTCAAGTAATTCCAGTGGCCACAGAGAGTCCAGAAAATGGAGCTGAAGCTTTCGTTTCCGGCTGGGGTGCACTGAAATTTAACGAGGCTGACAATCATCCACATAAATTGAGTGGTGTGAGCTTGAAAGTGATTGATCGCAAGCACTGTGCCAATTCCAAGTATGAGCATATTGGCTGGGTGATCACCAGGGACATGATCTGTGCCAGCGATCACGGCAAGGGTGTGTGCGGTAATGATGCTGGCGGTCCTTTGGTCTCCAACAACAAACTTGTTGGCATTGTTTCCTGGGGTGAGGGTTGTGCCAAGCCCGGATTCCCTGGAGTTTATGCCAATGTCAAATACTTTGCGACTTGGCTTCAGAATGCCATCACCGAGCTTCACAAGAATCATGATCAACAACAAGATACGACGACGTCTCCTTCAAGTGAAAACACAACGTTTGACTATGAGCCCACATCTTACCCATTTTAATTTTTAATTTACATTTTGAACTTTTTTGAAATAAAACTAACACTATGCAAATATTTTCGTTGATTGGTGTGTTATTTCCATTAAGAGGATAAAAATGTTATACTATAATGGCATGTTTTGTTTACTTTTAACGTTTTTCACATGCAAAATATAAGCGCGCTTTGAGTAGACGTTCAATCGCGCAGCTAAATTGCTTACTAAAACTGAACTAGGTACACTAAGCAAAACAGAGTCGGCCAATGTACAGTTTTGCTTCCAGATATTGGGACTTAACGGTGCTTGATCTACCTACTACTATTTCTATGCTCATTCGTTTGACACTTATACTCGCACTCTCTCTCTCTCTTTCTCAGGTAGCATACTTGCAATCTAGTGTAAGCGCGGCTATGTTATGTTAACAAATGGCTATGTTATGTTAACAGATGGCTATGTTAGATATTGGAAGGAACTTGCGGTGCTTGATCTGCCCTTAGCAGCGTACTTGCAGTGCATTGCGTTTACTGGGAGTGCGTTCACATAAGCTCTAACAGAGAGAAATTTTATAATTTTACGTGCAATAAATAAGGACATAACGGTGCTTGATCTACTACTATTGCTTTGCTCATTCGTTTCATTCCCCACAATAGTCTGAACACAGCTGATGAGAACGCGCTTATTGAGAGTGCAGTAACATTAGCTCTAACAGAGGGAAATTTTAATTACAGAGTTATTCAAAATGTATAGAAGCGAAATATCTATGCTTACACAACTGTCCTCTACAAGAGGCCGCGATCCAACTTGAGGTAAACATAGCTGATCTAATCTTTGATATGAACAGCCTACCAACCTTTTTAAAAGGTCGAATCGATAGAAAGTTGGTATTATAGGGATGTTAGAGTATTCTACAGTCAGTCCAATTGAAAAGTTCTCGATTGTTTGCTTATTTGTTGATATAAATATTATTTAAATCCTAATAAGCTACTTACAAAAATGTTTCTTTCTTTCATTTTAGTTTTCGCTTTAGATAAATGAAATGAATAATGTGTAGTTAAACTTTTCTCATTTGCAATATTTTTTCTTATATTTCTAACACTGTAAGATAATATAACCCAATGTACAAAGCCGAAAATAATTATCCAAATCAATTAAAATTCAAGCTAGCCAAATACCAAGCTCATTATTATAAAAACACATAAACTTAAAGCACGATTACGGAATTTTAACAGGTTCTGATAAAATTCATAAATATTAAAAGCCTGTACATTTTTCAGCTACAAAAACAGCGAGCTGGGAACCTAACTTCATCAGAAGAAACTTCAACTTCAAGATGTCGATGTACTTCTTCCAAGCTGTGCTCTTACTTGTAACGTCAACAAATTTCCTGAAGGCCAATGTTTTCGAAAGGAACAAGTGGAATTCGCGCATTGTCAATGGAGAGGAAATCGAGATTGAAGACGCACCCTGGCAAGTGGCCATATTAAAATATGACTTTCATGATTGTGGTGGTGTAATATACAATGAGGATATCATTATAACAGCTGCTCATTGCTTGGAAGATATCAAGGTGAAAGATAGTATGAGCGTTCGAGCTGGATCGGACTATTGGAGATATGGCGGCCAAGTTAGGCGAGTGGTGGACTACAAGATTCATGAAAATTATGAAAGTTATGAAAGTGGAAATGATATTGCTGTTCTAAGACTGGATCGTCCTCTTAATTTTAGTCAGACGGTGAAACCGATTTCGCTTGCTACAGAAGATCCCGCCGATGGAGCTAGTGTTTCTGTGTCTGGGTGGGGTAGAGAATTCCCTGATATACCTGTGTATACAAAACACTTGCATGGTGTAACACTTAAAGTTCTTAATTATGACAAATGCGCTTCAATCTACGCTGGATTTCCGGATACAACATATAATTTGACTACGGACATGATCTGTGCCGCCGAATATGAGAAAGATTCTTGCTATGGTGACTCCGGTGGACCTTTGGTGTTGGATGATAATCAACTAGTTGGTATTGTTTCTTGGGGAAGAGGTTGTGGTAAATATCCAGGAGTTTATGCCAGTATTGCATATTTTCATGAATGGTTGCTGGATGCAATTGATGACATAAGTCGTAAATGATTTGTTTAATTTGTAAATTTTGGAATATTCCAAACCAAGTTTAATGCAACTTTGCAACTAATGTAATAAAGCAACAAAAAAATAACCCAAAAATAAACAAAATCGCTTTTACTTAGGATGAGCCATATCAGTAATAGATTTGACAAACCGCTATTGTCTAAGATAAATCCATAAAACTTTTAGAGATTAACTCTTGAAATGGGTAATATGGGTTTGTCTGTTAGTCTGCCCATCTCTCTGTATGAACGTGTCTATCTCAGAAACTATAAAAACTTAAGATTCCAGTTATTAGCTCTTCTAAGATTAAACTATATTTCATTTTATCGATAACTATTTCGTCTACCGAATTTCACATGTAAACGATAATAATAGAATCTTAAATTTGGAAACTTTTCAAATTATTTTTAAAAAAATGACAATTTAATGTATATCTTTGAAATTTATTAACATCGGTTGACAAATAGAAGTGCATGTGCTTATTGCAACAATGTTTCCCTAACAATCTGTACTTTGTTGCAAGTTGTAAGTCTGAAAATATCTAAATTAATTAAAATGCACAAAGTTAGGATTATCTGCAACAATAATTGACAAATACCACAGCAATGATTAACCAAATTTGCTAGAAGATAACAAAAGTCAACCGCTTCTAGAAATAATAATAAACTGTCAAGCTTTTAGCTATAAAAGCAGCGAGTTGTAAGCTTAGATTCATCAGAAGAAACTTCAACTTCAAGATGTCGATCTACTTGGTTCAACTTGTCTTTATACTTGCAACGGCAACAGTTTTCCTGGAAGGACGCAATTTGACAGGAAACAAATGGAATCCACGCATTGTGAATGGAGAGGAAATCGAGATTGAGCAGGCACCCTGGCAAGCTGGCATATTAAGATTCAACTATTATCTTCATTGTGGTGGTGCAATATACAGTGAGAATATCATCATAACAGCTGCTCACTGCTTGAAACATATGTATGCTCGACATCTGAGCGTTCGAGTTGGATCAACTAATAAGAGTTCTGGTGGTCAGATTGTGCCAGTAGCAGACTTCAAGCTCCACGAAAGCTATAGAGCAAGTGGTTATTCCTATGACATTGCTGTAATGAGACTGAAGGAACCACTTAGGCTTGGACCTACGGTGAAACCAATTCCTCTTGCCACAAAAGAACCTGCTGATGGAGCCGAGGTCTTCGTGTCTGGCTGGGGTAATCGCGCGTTGAACTCAAGCTACACAGATTATCCGGAAGAATTGCAGGGAGTAATGATCAAGGTTCTCAATAAACATGCGTGTTCATTAATATACCCTGGAAACGTTACTAAGGATATGTTATGTACCGTCGAACCAGGCAAAGAATCATGCGATGGCGACTCCGGCGGACCTTTGGTGTTGAATGACAATCAACTAGTTGGTATTGTTTCCTGGGGTTGGCCATGTTGGAAATATCCTGGAGTTTATGCCAGTATTGCCTATTTTCATCAATGGTTGCTGGATGCAATTGAGGAGTTAAGTCAGTAAAATATATGCAAGAAATAAAGCACCAAAAATGAAATACAAATGGCTATTTCAGTAATAAGTTTGTAACTTTCCTAGCTTTCGATTGAGATATGCAATCGAAAAGACTTCAATTTCGAAAATTTAGATTGAAAACATTAACAAATCAATGAATATTTGTGAATATTGTAATTAAATCGGTTGAAGTACACTGAATATATGAAAGATTGATGTCTCATCAGGCATGATCGTGTGCTTAAGTTTCAGGTCAGAGTCAGCATATCTTCTTGTCTAAGAGCCTTCTTACTTGAATTACTTTTAAGTTAAGTAATAAATCAATTGAGTTATTTGTCGACAACACTCAGTGGAAGAACAACCTTTGCAACAATGTCTCCCGTACTATCTTGTACTGAAAATGAAGTCAGTTTTTCTGTGTCTGGTTGGGGTTGTCTTCAATCTCACGAAGGAATAGTAAAACACTTAAATGCTGTAACTCTTAAAATAAGAAGGAACCAGAAAATTTGCAGAGCTTTTCGTGACATGATATGTGCTGACAAAAAAGACAAAAGCGTTTGCTTTGGTGACTCTGGTGTTGGATGACAATCAACTTGTTGGCATTGGTTCTGCGGTATCCGAAGGTGTGAGAGATGTTTCGATATGTGCCAGTGTTGCCTATTACCGAAAATGGTTGCAAGATGCTATTAGAAGTCTTAGCCAATAAACAAATTTTCAATTTCATTTACAGTTTATAAAAGTATGAAGTAAAGTAGTTTTAGTGCATGCTTGAAAAATAAGGAATTTCCGATTATTTTTTCAACAACCATAAATAGAAGCATGCATGTATGTGTGTGTGTGTGTACATTGTTGCATGTGAACCACAAATCTCTAAATTCCCACAATAGTTTTTAAAGGGTGAAAACAAATTTATTTGCGCGTTGCAACAAAATATTGTGTAAACTTTTAGTGCCAGCCAACAAGTTAAATCAAATATATGGCATCCACGCCTCGCTGCTTCTTGTTATTGTTGTAATTGATGTCATTATTGTTGTAGTTGTTGTTGTTGTTGCAACACCAAGTTCAACTGCAATTAAAATTGCCAAAAAGAAATAAATGCGAGTGGCCAGCCAAAAGGCAAAAAAAAAGCAACAACAACAACAACAATGCTTGCTTATCTTAAGTTGCGCTAGTTAACAAACAACAACAACAAGAACAAAAACAACAATGAATTGAGTTCCATAGCGAGGACAACAACCCGTGAAACTTTGCTAACATTTTGTTGGACGCCCAAATTTTGTTCAAAGTAATAAAAATGTTGCAGCACGCGAAATATAAAGGAGAAGAGAGTACGGAACGGAACTAACTGAAAGCATGATGACAACACACACATACACACAAACACACACCTACATTAGTATCTATGTGTGTGCGTGTGTATGTTTGTCTGTGTGTGTGTGTGGAACGTAAATCGTTGTAATAGAAACATTGCATTTTATTGGATTTGTTCTTTTAGCTAGAGCTAACTGGCTGGCTGGCTGGCTGGCTTGCTGGCATTCTGCCTTTCACGTCACTTCGCATTGTTTTATTTTGTTCGTTTCGTTTCGTTTCGTTTTGGGCCAATAACATAGAACTGATAAATGGTCAGAATGGCTTTGTGTGCCGCTGTCTCTGCGCCAGCTGCGGCAGCCGCTTACTGTCCTTATTTGTCTTTGGATGTCGTGTTACAAAACAGCCAAGAAGCTGTTTCTCTTGCTGCTCCACAAAATGGCCAATGAAAACTTATCAAAAAAGAAAAAAACAAGAAAACAAATGGAAAAAATTTGAAACAAGTGCTAATTTTTGAGGTGAGAAAGGGAGAAACCAAGACATACCCTATAAGCAAGATTGTAAAATAAGATAAATAAGCTGATATAACTAAATAAGATATATGATATATGATACACTTTTCACTTCCCTTTTCGAATAACTCTTTCAACTACTTATTATCTCAAGATAAGACATTTTGAAAGCAGAAAAACCTCTTCAGAGTTGCCCGAGTTGCCAGCCTTAATGTTAAACACAATTCATATGTGGCAATATGCTGCAGCTGAAAAACTTGATTACCTGCAACGCGGTTGCACCACAAATGAATGCTACTTTGTTTCATATAAATGATGGCTTTTGGCAACCGCGCCATATACAACATCAGACAACGACAACGACGATTTGTCTCCTGGCTTTTGGCCTGACATTTTTCGAGCAGAGAGCGAGAGAATGCAAGCAAAACATAGTTTAATTAACTTAAGTACATGACCCGCAGGCGTTGCACACACACACACACACTCTCACACACACACATAGAGAGAATCGAACCAGCTGCCAAAGTGCGAACTAAAGAAAGATTGTCCAAGTGGTTTCCTTTAGTTTTTTTTTTTCAGTTTTTCGCTTGGAGCCGCAAGATGAATAATGCAAAGGGACACTAAAAACTGTCCACATTTGCATAGCACTTGCTGCATAATAGTGTTGGTTAAGGGAGGAGAGGGTGGGAGGAGGGGAAAAGGCCAAACTGACCGCACTGAGTGCACACACACACACACACAGAGCCCCGAGGGTCATTGCAGCCGGCAAAAGCAAACACATTTGTTCCATCTGATAATGATATGTAGACGATTGTGGTGTGCCTCTCCGAAAAAAAGGACAAAAAAAAATGGAAGAAACATTTATCAACTTTCAAATATGGAACTGGGTCGAACAAAGAAGATTTTTCGGCGATAAAAATCTCAAAGCAAATATTATCAAAGAAAATGCATTTGATTCTTCTTGGAACCTAAAACAAAAACTCGTTTTTTTTGTTGAATATTTAAGCACTTAATTATCACCAAACACTTAACAAAGTATTTCCTTAAATTATTTTACTTAAACATTAGTTAAAATTTGCTTAATTCTGAAGAACAAAGAAGCTTTTGAGTCATAAGTAATCTCAAAACAAATATTAGCTAAGAAAATGCATTTGATTCTTCGTAAAACCTAAACCCAAAAACTCGTTAAATGCTTAAAGAACTGATAAACCCTTTCCCAAAATTCCTTTAATTACTTTACTTAAAATGAAACTGAAATTGCTTAATTATATTTAAGTGATAACAGACACTGCTTGTTTAATTCATAGTCAAAATTATACTTTTTAATTTAAGCCACCGCACTGAGAAAGTTTTTTTTTTTTTATTTTGTAAATTTTTATCTCCTTTGGTCGCTTTGATTTGTCCATTACACTAAGCCGCTTTTGAGTGCATTTAATCAGCTGAATATACATATCTCCATATATATAGATGTTTAAATGTGAATGAATGAATGAATGGGCAAATAAAAACTATATATATATGTATGTATGTGTGTGTGCGTGTGTTGGGTAAAAATATTTTTTGGACAATTTTCTATCAATGAGACTAAATGTTTGTATGTGTTTTTGATGTCACAGATTTAATGCAGCGTGCTGTTTAGTAAAATGGCAAAATAAACGAATTCAAAGTGTTCCGTCAATTGCTGACAGTGTTGCGAAATGGATATTAAACAAGTTGGCAAACCTGTAGAAACATTTTTACTGATGATTTTCCTCTTACACACACACACACACAAACACACACTCGCACATACAACGGGAGAGATTAAAAGGGATTACATCTGAATTATTTGATAATGCCCATGTGCAACTGAACCAAAAACACGAATAATAAACGGAAAAAAACAAGTAAAAAGACTTTAGTCGCGTAAGCTCGACTAGAAGATACCCTTGACCCCTAACCATACCGAAGGACAGAAGGTCGGGCTGACAGACATACCTGCACTACCGGACAAATGCTTGATGGCTTCATATCTTCGATGTTTCTCAGGCGATTTAAAAAAAAATTTCACAGATGTTCATTATTTTGTTAATATTTTCAATCCCCATTTTCAAGTTTTCTGATTTCAAGATTTTATTGTTATCGATTTCATGTGAATATCGTAAACCGGAAAGTTATCGAAAATTTTAAACAAACTTGCTCTGTCTAGGGATTAGGAGTGCTCATATTCACAATCAGGAGTCTCTAGCTTTTGTAGTTTCTGATATACTTTATGAGGTTGGAAAAGCTTCCTTCTGTCTGTTACAAATTTTTGCACAAAACCATTATACCCTTCTTAACCCATTATATGAGTCAAGGGTATAAAAACAAAACGAAAACGAAACAATGAACTATTTTACATTGCATTTCATCAACTCTCACAATTTATTTTGCATTGAAGTATATATATTTTTTTTGTTTTGGGGCAATGTGTTTTGGTATTTTTACAATGATTTTCATTTTGTTATTTGAACTTTTTAAACATTTTTGTCGAGACACCAATTCAATGCATGATGATTGCTGCCGTTTTCGCTTTGTTAAGTGTGAAAGGTTGTGAATGGCTTTGTGTTCAGGTGTAAAAGCTTCACTTCAGAATCATTTTAAAAACTATTTTGTATTTTAGATAATGCTAAATTGCATACCAAAGCTTTAATTTACGATTCATAAAACTTCTGACAATGCTCAACTGTCAACGTTTTTACAGCTATAAAAGCAGCTGAAAATGAAGTCAATTTCTTAAAAGGAACCAACTACCAAGATGTCCATTCATTGGGTTCAACTAGGTCTACTCGTGGCAACAGCAACAGCAGTTTTCTCGGAGGCACGCATTGAGAATGGAAAGGAAATCACGATTGAGCAGGCACCCTTTCAAGTGTCCATACTATATAACGGGAAACATAATTGTGGTGGTTCCATCTACAGTGAGAATATCATCATAACAGCTGCCCATTGCCTGAAAAATTATCCTCTAAGAAGTCTGCGCGTTCGAGCTGGATCGACATATTGCCGTTATGGTGGTCAGTTTAGGCACGTGGAATCTGTTAAGATACACGAAAGATTCAGTTACTGGAATGTTATCAAGAGTTATGATATAGCTGCACTGCGCTTGAATAAACCTCTAAGACTTGGGCCATCGGTGAAGACGATTCCGTTGGCCAAAGTAAATCCTGGAACTGAAGAGGTTGTCACTGTGTCTGGCTGGGGTACTTCTAGCGATACCTTGCAAGGTGTTACCCTCAAAGTTGTTGATGAGATGGTATGCAACATAATATACCCTGGAAAACTGGCTGACGATATGATCTGTGCTGGCATCAAGAACAAAGGTATATGCTCTGGTGATTCCGGCGGACCTTTGGTTAATGCCAATCAACAGCTCGTTGGTGTTGTTTCTTGGGGTTCCAAGCTTTGTGATAAGCTGCCTGGTGTGTTTGCCAGCGTTGCCACCTATCGCAATTGGTTACTAAATGCTATACAAAGTCTGAGTCAAAACTAATTGTATTCAAATAAAGTAAAGATTATATAACTATAAGTTAGAAATTCCTTTTAAATGTCACTTTAAGTTAGAAACGTTTTAGTTATCTCACTATTTGAATTGCATTGTTGCCGTGTTGTGTGCCACATGTTGGCAATTTTCAGTGGCGCAGCAATTACTCAACAACGACAACGCGACCCTGAGCGCTGTTTACAGTTACGAGCTGCGAGCTGCAACAGACCAGCATTTTCAGGTGCCACGAAACACACAAAACAATCGTTGACAAAAATATTTGCATGCACTTTGAGGTGGCACTTGGCAATGGCAACGGCACTGGCACTGCGAGTGGGTGGCAAGAATATTGCAACTGTGGCAGCCATTCAATATGCAACACCTATGACAAGCGCCCGCTTCACATTCGGCATCGTTGTTGGCCTCCAGCGAGATGGGCTCAAAGTGATACAAAACACAGAAACTGAACGAAAAAAAGGTGTTGCATAACACAGGGCGCAGCTGGTAAGGGATACCCCAAAAGGTAGCCCGGTAAAATGGACCTGGATCAACAGCAGAAGCAGCAACAACGGCAGCAGAAAAGTTAACTGCAAACTTTCTTTTATGGCAAACGCCCAGAGAAAAATGTGTTAGCAATTTGCAGCTAAATTTGTCAAAAAATTAGAGAAAAAATTATGACTTCCGGAATTGCTGGCTAGAAGCAGAAGAAGAAACACACACAAAAGGATGCCGGGATCAGGAATTATAATGTAACGTACCGTTAGCCAAAACACACACACACATATATATACAGGGGCAAGTTTCAACAGTTCCACGCAACTGTTGCTTTTGGCCACAGTTAGAGACACAAACACACACACACACACACATTTGCACGTTTGCACGAAAGTTTTCAAATAGAAAATGTTTAATTTCCCCAAAGACAACGTCGAGATGCGGCTGCCTCTGCCACTGCCACTGCCACTGCCTCTAACTCGAACATTTTTGCCAAAAACGCAACGTTTTCAAGCCCGGCTAAGAAAACTTTCTTTATATTCTACAATGTGTGTGTGTGTGTGTGTGTAGGTGTGTGTGGGTGTGTTGCAACAGTGCAGCAGCCAAAACTTTTTGCCTCTTCGTTCTTCGGTAAAAGTTCGTTCGTTCGGTTTCGTTCGCTCCTCAGCGTCGAAAGTCGAACTTGTTAGTTTGCCATCGCGTTGAAAATTATATTATTTTTGAACTTTTCAAATGTCGCCAGAGAGTCCAACAATTTTTTTTCCCATCTACCAACAATTTGTTGCCGTGTGTGTGTGTGTGTCTATGGTTAATTATTCGTAACGCAGCTAATAAAGCGACTAACAATTGTTTTATAAATATTTAAATTATATCTTTATACTACAAACACACACACACACAAAAGGTAAACAACTTAAGTCTAGACTTTAGAGTTCTATGTTTGCTTGTTGCAAAGTTGGTTTATAAACAAAGCATATAATAGACTGAAGTAAACAAGTTTTGTTCAACTTTTTGACGCTACAATTTCTGGCAAAACAAAATGATAAAAAGTTTTAACTAAAAGTATTTACAGGTCTATTACTTACAGTTTATAAAATGTGAGCGGGTAAACTAAGAATTTAGTTATTAATGTTACTAAAAGGAATATTATTACTTCAAACTTAAGTCTTGAAATATTCCAATACTTCCGGTTGATGATCCCGCAGATGGAGCTAGTTGTTCTGTGTCTGGCTGGGGTGCCCAGAAGTACAGTTGTATGGTGTAACAGTTAAAGTTGTTATCTACGCTGGAAATCTGGATGAAACATATAATTTGACTGAGGATATGATCCTTATAACTTTTCTAGGTAACCTCTTAGATTACAGTGTCCCTATTTCGGTCATACTTAATGACCTTATTACAGCTTGACTATTGGATAAAATGCACATCTCCCTATTGCACATACTTCAGGTTGAAATATGATGATGTGAATACCTAAATGCTTATGTTAGGTTACCACTCCCAGACCAGAGCCTTGGGATCTATTGAAGTACCATTGAATGGCATATGATATGATGTGGTGGACTTTCTCGAGAGATGTCTACTTTTTATTACAAAGATAACCTCTTATTCAAAAGTGTGCTTAGATTTCATATTATCCCTCGACTGTGTCATAGATAGCTCTTCTGCCTCTTTTGGACTAAGAGTATCTCCTGTCTTAAGATATTTCCTATCAGTGGTAGCGTAATAGTGTGATGTACCGGCGTGATCGCCAATGAAACAATACCTTAAAGAATTGTAAACTTTTACTACATACCATAGTCATAATTTTCCAATAACCATTAAAGCAGATAATGCAAATCAACAGAACAATAAAGTTGAACAAATAATGACTTACTTCGACTACTGAGTAAGTATAAAAGAAACGAGTTTCAAACTCAATATCATCAATAGAACCTTCTACTTCAAGATGTCGATCCACGTGACCCAACTTGTCCTTCTACTTGCAACAGCAACAGTTTTCCTGGATGCCAGTGTTTTTGACAGGAAGAACTGGAATCCACGCATTGTAAATGGAGCGAAAATCGAGATTAAGGAAGCACCCTGGCAAGTGGCCCTACTAAAGTATGACAAACTTTATTGTGGTGGCGTAATATACAGTGAGAATATCATCATAACTGCTGCTCATTGCGTGTACGGCATCGGTCCTCGTCATCTGACCTTTCGAGCTGGATCGACGTATTGGAATAATGGTGGTGAAGTTAGGCAAGTGGTGGACTACAAGGTGCATGAATATTATGTGCACAATAAAGAAAGATTACTAAATGGAAGTGATATAGCTGTTGCTCGACTGGATCGTCCTCTCATTTTTAGCAATGTGGTAAAACCGATTCCGCTTGCCACAGAAAATCCTGAAGATGATGTCAGTGTTTTTGTGTCTGGTTGGGGTGTTACTCAGAACACCGCACACTATTCATATATCTTAAATGGCGTAACGGTGAAAGTTATTAATAGGACAACTTGCGCCGAACTGTATGGCTTAGTTGATGCTACATATAAAGTCGAGAAAGACATGATCTGTACCTTCTATGAGAACAAAGATACTTGCAACTATGACTCCGGTGGACCTTTGGTGTTGAATGGCAATCAACTTGTTGGTATTGTTTCTTGGGGAGATAGCATATGTGGCATCAATCCTTCAGTATTCACTAGTATTGCCTATTATCATCAATGGTTAATGGACACAATTGAAAAAATAACCCTGTAAATGATTTAACAATGTATAAAAATGTCAAATATTATTAATCAATTTTATTATCACAGCAAGTATACAAAGTGTTTGTTCAATAAATTTCGAAAGGAGAAGCAAGAAACGGAAAAGTGTTTCTCTACTATTTGGGCACTGATAAAGGCCTAAAAATATGATTATAAGTATCGAAGGCCCTTTTTATACCCATAACCCATGAAATGCGTTAAAAAGGGTATAATGGTTTTGTGCATAAGAATGTAACATTCAGAAGAAAGTTTCTCCAACTGCATAAAGTATATATATTCTTGATCAGCAAGAAAAGCCGAGTCGATTTAGCCATGTCCGTCAGACTAAGAGTATCTCCTCTATTAAGATATTTCCTATCAATGGCAGCCTAATAGTGTGATGTACTGGCGTTATCTCCAATGGAACCTCCAGCGTTATTATCTGTGACGATAAACAAAAGGTAAACTTGTATTAACAAAGAATAAATCTTAGTATTGTATTCGATAATAATATTACTATGAACTAAACTCATAACCAAACTGATTTGGAATAAATACATTTTTCCCGTCGTACCCTAAAGAATTGTAAACTTTTACTACATAACATAGTCATAATTTTCCAATAAGCATTAAAGCAGATAATGCAAATTAACCGAACAATAAAGTTCAACAAATAATGACTTACTTCGACTACTGAGTAAGTATAAAAGAAACGAGTTTCAAACTCAATATCATCAGTAGAACCTTCTACTTCAAGATGTCGATCCGCGTGACCCAACTTGTCCTTCTTCTTGCAACAGCAACAGTTTTCTTGGATGCCAGTGATTTAGACAGGAAGAACTGGAGTCCACGCATTGTAAATGGAGCGGAAATCGAGATTAAGGAGGCACCCTGGCAAGTGGTCCTACTAAAGTATGGCACACTTAATTGTGGTGGCGTAATATACAGTGAGAATGTCATCATAACTGCTGCTCATTGCGTGTACGGCACCCCTCCTGAGAATCTCTACGTTCGAGCTGGATCGAAGTATTGGTTTATTGGTGGTGAAGTTAGGCAAGTGGCGGACTACAAGGTGCATGAATATTATGTGCACAATGAAGAAAGATTACTAAATGGAAGTGATATAGCTGTTGCTCGACTGGATCGTCCTCTCACTTTTAGCAATGTGATAAAACCGATTCCGCTTGCCACAGAAAATCCTGAAGATGATGTCAGTGTTTTTGTGTCTGGTTGGGGTCTTACTCGGTACACCGCACACTATGGTTCAAATATCTTAAATGGTGTAACGGTGCAAGTTATTAATAGGACAACTTGCGGTGACTTGTATGGCTTAGTTGATCCTACACTCAAAGTTGAGAAAGACATGATCTGTACCAGCTATGAGAAGAAAAGTACTTGCAGCGGTGACTCCGGTGGACCTTTGGTGTTGGATGGCAATCAACTTATTGGTATTGTTTCTTGGGGAGCAATATGTGGCATCGATCCTTCAGTATTCACCAGTATTGCCTATTATCATCAATGGTTGGTGGATACAATTGAAAAAATAACCCTGTAAATTATTTAACAATGTATAAAAATGTCAAATATTATTTATCAATTCTATTATCACAGTAAGTGTACAAAGTGTTTGTGTAATAATTTTCAAAAGGAGAAGCCAGAAACGGAAAAGTTTTTCTCTATTACCTTAAGAGCTCTTTCTGGCTTGCGTTTTGTTGTTGGCCAAGTTAAGGGCATATAGAGTAGTTTTACTAAAATGCCATAATTACACATTAAGCCGAATGCTTTTTGGGAACTATTTGGGCACTGGTAATGGCCTAAAAATATGATTGTAAGTATCGAAAGCCCTTTTTATACCCTTAAGCCATGAAGTGGGTTAAAAAAGGGTGTAATGGTGTGATCTCTCCCAATCTCTAAACAGATAAAGTTTTGTTCAAATTATCGATAATTTTTCAGGTTTACGATATACACATGGAATCGATAACAAAAAAATCTTGAATTTCAATAACTTAAAAATGAGGATTGGAAACATAAACAAAATATTGAAAATCTGTATAACATTTATTTAAATCGGTTGACAAACACCGGAGATATGAAGTCATCAAGAATTTGTCCGGTAGTGCAGGTCAGCAGGTAGGTCTCTCAGCCCAACCGCCTGTATGGTGAAGGGCTTAGGGTATCTTTTAGTCGAACTTACATCGACTAGAGCTATTTTACTTGTTTTTATTGGGCCTAAGTGTCCATTTTTGGAAGCATTTTGGAGGCATGTTGCTGTCATCATATTCACTTTGATATTTTCCTTTCAATTTCAAGTCACTTGGGCAGATTAAATAGCCAACCTGCTGCCTCCTGCTGCTGCTGTTGCCTGCTGCCTGATGCATGTTGCCTGCCTGATATTGCCCGCTTGTGGTTGCAGTGGGTGTGGGGGGGTGGGAATGGGTAGGTTGCCAACCGGCTGCGTCAGCTGTTGGCCAAATGCATTGCGTACATGATAATCACGTTTGGTTATGCGCCTGTTATGTTTGTTGTTGCTGTTGTTGTTGCTGCTGTTGTTGTTGCTTTTTGTTGCATGCGTTGCATTTGCATTTGAAGCCTGCTGCTTCTATTGCTTCTAGCTGATAGCTGCTTTGGCATGTCGTGGTGTGGTTTATTGCAACATCTTGTCCAATTTATTACCACTTTCATTTCGGTAGCATAATAGGCAAAGTCCATACACACACACACACACACACACATACAGAGACGAAGAGGAGAAGGAGGCACATGCACTTGCGGTAAATGTGCATATCTATAACACGTTGCAACTCAAAAATACTAAAACTCGAGAAACTCCAGCTACCATTTTTGATGTAGGCAAGGCATGCATCTAGGAATATTTCTGCTTCATCAGTTACATGCCTTGAATAATTGAAGCGTATTTTTTTGTTGTGTCTGTCTCAACTCCTACGTATACTTTGTATATATATAGTTTCGAGTATTTTTTTAATTATATTTTTATTTTTTTCATTGCTTTTTTTCACATATTAAATTATTATTATTTGTTGACCCGTTTTCCATTTCATGCTTAAGCCTTAAAAGGTTTTCGCCTTTGACGCACAAATTGCAATTGCAAAAATGTTTTCCCCCCTCTCAATTTTCACATCACTTCATTTTCTTTTCTCCCCTCTCTCCACTCACTCTCTTGCTGTCTTTCTTTTGCTGATTGTTGCAAAAACTGCAATTATTGCATATTAAGCGTGTTGGTTGGGACATATTAGCATATATGGCTTAGATGGATGTGATGGCTTCTCTGACTCTCTCTCTCTCTCTGTGTGTGGCAAGTTCAACAGCCCGTTTCATAAATTACGTATACGTACACGCCTCCTGTGTGCTTAAAATGCCATTTTTACTGCATATCCCCAGGCGCACTTAGAACATCATCCACGTTCGTAGTCGCCTGTCGACTGCCGCCTGCCGCCTGCCGCTTGACTTTGCCTTTGCTTTTGATTCCAGTTGCATGCAAAAACGAAAAATGTCAGCTAACAAATAATAAAAAAAACCAACTAGGGAGCAGGGATTATTGTGTGCTGGATTGTAATCACTATGAAATACCGTAAAATATTTTGTTCTTAAACTGTTTTGATTTATTATTTTTTTTGGTGTATAACTTTCATTTATTGAAGGTTTTTTTATATAAAAATTTTTTTATTCTAAAGTTTGTGATATGACAGATTGAAGGTTATTTATTCATATAAGTTATTACGTCTGAAGCTTTTGGGTGTGCTAAAGCGAAAAATATTTAAGATTAGCATTTTTTTTTTGTGTTTCCTTTATGACTTTATTCCTTTTTGATAACTTTTTGATACTTTTGTCAATAAAATTAAGGTATAAAGGTTTAAGTCATAAAAATATTTAGCTATGAAGTTTTTAGATATTCTAAGGGAAATAATTTAAATTGACAATGTTTTTTGTTTCGTTGATGATTTTGTTCTTAACTTTTTTTACTTCAAAATCAATAGAAAAATAAGTTTTTCATATTTTTAAACACTAAATGATTTGATTCTTATCTCTGAGAAACTTCTTTCAATAAAATGAAAGCTTAAATGTAATTTATTCCTCAAAAATCTAATCCATAAAGGTTTTTAGGTATTCTAGGGAAGAAAAAACTGAATCTTATCATTTTTTTAAGTTTACGAAATGAGTTTTTTTCTCATCTTTTGCAACTTCTTTCCATAAAATAAAGACAAAATCAGGGAAAAAGATTTTTTTTTATTTTCCCTTTACCATATAGCAAGTGCATATATTCTATGGAAATAATCTACCCCTTTCCATTAAGCCTGTTCTCTTAGGGTATTCAGAGCACGCTTGAGTGTTGAACGCGGCACTTTGAGAGGCCCAACCGACCGTTTGTTGTTTGTTGTTGTTGTTGTTGTTGGTTGTACTATTTTGAATCTGGTGGCTTTGTGTGCGTCTTTTGTGGCTGTTTGTTGTTGTTGTTGTTGGGTTGTTTGTGTTGTTTGTTTTGCTTGTTAGTTTGTTTGTTTGTCAACAGCGACAACAACAACAACAACAACACCAACAACAACACGAACAACAACACGAACAACTACAACGATAACAGCAACACACTTCAGAGGCGCTCAAACTGCCAACAGAGCTGCGCGTTTTAATTGCACTGAAAACAAAATGCTAAACACTTGTTGGCTGCCACACCTCGGGCTACTTTTCGTGTTCCCCCCGCGCCACACCCCCTCGACACTCCGTGTCCTCCTCGAGCTGTTGCAAGGTGTCAAACTGCAATGCCTACAAACAAAGCATGTCCTGCTTCTGCTGCTCCTGCTTCTGCTCCTGTTTCTCCTGCTTCCCCTGCTTCTTCTTCGTGTCTCTCCTTCCTTTTGATAGCTGCCACCGTTTCAGCTTTTGGCACTGCTGCAAAATTGTGTTTTTTTCTTCCTTCTTTTTTTTCTTGTTGTTTTGTTTTGTTCAAGTGTCCGCGCGTTTGCTTTGATCGTTGGCAACACATTTTGCGACAGATTGCAGTTGCCATTGCTGTTGCTGTTGCAGTTGCCATTGCTGTTGCCATTGCTGTTGCTGTTGCAGTTGCCGTTAGTATTGCAGCCAAAAAAGATCCATTTCAATTGAATGGGAATACTCGATGCCGAATTGTATTGATTGTCTGCGAGATAACTGAATGAAAATGAATAAAGTTGAGAGTTTCGCAGAGTTTTGGGCAGAAAAATATATAATAAAGTGAAGTTGAATATGGAAGTCAATGATTTTTAGAGTTTTTGGAATGATTTTGCCTTTTACACTTCAAAGTTGTTTAAGTTGTTAACTATTAGAATATGTTTTGTGATTATTTAGACCTTTACAAAAAAACTCGATTTAGATTATGTCTTATGTTAAGGTGGATCAGCGAGAGGTATTCCATGTATTTATTGAGTTTTCCTTGGGATCAAAGTGTCTCCAAACACACAAAAATAAAGAAAATGTTAAGATTATCTTGGCAAACTTGTACTCTAAGTTTAAGAAAAACTCTTAGGATTATGGTAACAAAAATCCCTAGAAAATATACAAAAAAAAATGTTGAGATTTCGGTCTTTTCTTTTGGAAATTTGAAATGTTTTGTTTCTTAAGCAAAATAAAGAAAATGTAAATAATAACTTATCTTGGTAAACTTATACTTTAAGTTTAGGAGAAACTCTAAGTATTATGAGAAAAATAGTTCCTTAAAAAAATTAAAAAAGAAGAAGTTTGAGTCTCTTCTTACATTTAAGCCGGAAACACTTAAAAACTTTAACACATGCTAGACTTAAAGTGATTAATTATATCATTAATAATGTTATAAAGACAACATTAGATAAGAATTTGTTTTGAATCTTTTTAGTAAATGACTTTCGTTAAAACAAAACTTAAAAGTGTGCAAGAACTTTTCTCACTCTTTCATCAGCTTAAGAAAATCTGCAATGATTGCCACAAAAGAAAAGCATCAATATACGAAATCGTTATTTGTTTTGTTTTAACGACAGTTTAAGCAATTCCAAATGCTCAACAAAGCCAAATACAATTGTGAATTTCTTGACAACTGTTGTTGTTGTTACAGCAACAGTTGCTGCTGCTGCTACTGTTGCTGTTGCTGGCGGCAATTGTCTGTAATCGTTTGTTAGTCTCTCTAATTAACTTTGATTTGTGCACACGATGTTAGGGGCAACAACTTGCAACATGGTAACAAAAGACAACACGCGTTGCATGCAACTGACAGTCGATACTGTATATTGTGTTGCAGTTGCACTCTTTACCACAATATACAAATATACATTTTTATTATATTAACTTTTTTTTTGTTTTATAACTATCACAACAATCAAACAAGCAGCCGAAACAAAACTCGACAAAAACTTTTTCCCACAAAAAAAAAACCGATTTTGTTGCTCTTTTTTTGTTGATTCTGCTGCTGTTCATTGTTGTAGTTGTTGTTGTTGTTGTATTTGTATTGTGATACGATTTTTATGTAAAACATAATTGCAGATTAGTCGCAGCGGAAATGTGTAAAAAAACGAAGGAAAAACAAACAAATTTTAAAGCGCCAGCTAAAAACAAATTGTAATCGTTCCGTTGCCGCTTAAAAAGGATTAAGTGCAACAAAAAACAAGTAAGAAAACTCTAGTCGAGTAAGCTCAACTAGAACATACCCTTTACCCTTGACCATTCAGACGGACAGACGCCCGACCGCGTGTCGGACAGAAACAAACGTGCACTACCGGACCAATGCTTGATAGTATCATATCCCCGGTGTTTCTGAA
Organism: Scaptomyza parva; assembly: GCA_035044645.1. NCBI lineage: Eukaryota > Metazoa > Arthropoda > Insecta > Diptera > Drosophilidae > Scaptomyza > Scaptomyza parva. The sequence goes on from JAWNNT010000090.1 coordinate 5,395,349, forward strand.
CCAATTTTAATAAAAATTTCACAGTTGTTCATTATTTTGTAACTGTTTTCCACCCCCATTTTCAAGTTTTCGAAATTCAAGAATTTATTGTTATCGATAACATGTGTATATCGTAAACCCGAAAAGTTATCGTAAATGTGAAACAAACTCGTGCTGCCTAAGGATAAGGAGAGCTCATATCCAAGGTTTAAAGTCTCTAGCTCTAATAATTCCTGAGATCGACGCGTTCTACATACAGAAGGAAAGTCGGACTCGACTGTTGATGCTGATCAAGAAAATATATACGTTATTGGGTCGGAGATGCTTCCTTTTGCCTGTTTACCTTTGCATAAAACTATTATACCCTTTTCTAAACATTTCATGGGTTAGAGGAATAAATCGAAAGAAAAGTGAGTGTCGGAGAGAGAGTTAGAGAGAGAGAGAGACAGTAGGAAAGGGTATTCAGACAAAGTTGTGTTTCGTATTTTATATAGCACTCAACACTTTTTTGCCATATTTACAGCCGCAAAAGATATTTCAATCAATTAAAAATGCAACACAAAAAGAAAATACCGAGAAAAATCTTTTTTTTTGTTGCCAAAGAAATTTCTCAAACATGATGAGAAGATTTCAAGTTACCAATGAAAAATATGACTTCAAATTAATACACACACACACACGAACAGTTAAAGCATTGCGTTTCGCCTATTTGCACAAAAAATGAAGTTGCAAATGGCTTGGCTTCACACACATACAAACATGTATGTGTGTGTGTTGTGTTGTGAGCCACTTGAAATTAAACGTAAATATTTGAGCTGCATTCGGCAGTCGTCGAGTCGAGGACACCTGCCAAGTGAAACACACACACACACACCCACACACAGAGCAACAGAAAGAGACAGAAAGAGAATAAGTGAAAGAGAGAGAGAGACAAGAAGAGAGTGAAAAGCTGATGGCCATCAGGTAATAGCTCCTTCATATTGATTTGCTTTATTTTCGGGGCCAGTCGCAAATTGCCAAATAGCTTCAACTTCAACACACACACACAGAGATACGGAAAATGCAACAAAAGCAACAACAACAAGAACATTTGACCATTGCAAATGCATTTTCAGTTTGCACCCCTTATCCACCCATCCCATACCGTACCCCTCACCTCTTACCCGCTTGCAGCTGTTGCATTTAAAAAGGCGCTGCTTGATTTCTCTTGCATGAATTTTCCTGCACAATTTCGAATGCTCAATTATATTATGTTTAAGAGCCGATTTTTCTCTCTCCCCCCGCCACCCCCTTTTTCACCTATTTTTTTGCCAATTGATGAAAATTAATCAACATTTGTCTTTATTGCATTTTCAACGAAAACACTTTTGGAACGGATTGTAAGGAAAAGCTCTTTAGTTGTGGTCTCTGGTCTTGAATATCTTCTGGTCTGGTCATAATTTATCTGAATGTGAAATATTTTTGCATGTAAATTGCATTTTAAGCATTGTTAAAGTTAAGGTAAGTTTTCCTTTAGAATATGTTTGCATTAAAGGAATTTAAAACCTGTTGATTATTGTATGGAATAGCTCTGTTGATGAACTTTATGATCTTTATTTAGTATAAGTCTTTATAAGTATAATTACTGAAATACGTAACATTTTGAATTTTAACATGTTCATTAGTTAAATTGAATAAGTATTGACTTAATATTAAATATAAAAAACATTGATTTAACTATTTATTATATTGAAAGTAGATGTACAAGTGGCCCGACGTACCAAGCTTGAGATACCGGCTTGTTAACTTGCGGACCCTAGCACAAAGCGACCCACGTTCCGCCCGTCCCACCGAGGGAAGCACCGAGTGACGTAGACAAATGATACAAGACTAGTTTAGTTTAGTTTTTAAAGGAAAGATAAAGATATGTTGTACATAAGATCCAAAAAGGGTTATGGATAGCATAGTTAGAGTAACAAGCTTGAAAAACTATAGGTAAACAATTTCTAGTATTTATTTCTAGTAGTTTCTAATTTATCATATGGTCAAGTTAAGAATATTTGTATTCAATGCGAAATCAATAACAAATTTTTTATTATTAACCACGAATATGTTTATTTATTTAAGTTTTCTATATACTAAATTAATTTGTTATTATTGTTATTGTTTGTATTAAATTAAAACAATTGAAACGACAAATAAACATTTACAAAAAAAAAATAATAACATAATGTTTGTTCTTATTGAAAGGGTGAAGGTTTTGCTTTTGGTGAGCAGCGAATTTATTATTTTAATGCAGTAAAAGTATGCACTGAAATATATTATTATTTTTTTTTTCGAGCCGGACAAAAGTATGCAATGCTTTTTGGTTTATTTAGACAAAAACCACCTGCTGCTGATTTCTGTTCGCCTGGTACTTTGACTCGGAAAAACCACTGAAATATTGATTTTCTTGCCTCACTCAAATTTTAAACTGACGTTTTGCGATCTTGGACCATATTTTAAATGAAATTCCGATTGAAGAACCAAGCGAACAGAATTAACAGTCCAACGCTGTCGCATTTTGTTTTCACTCAATGCACTGAGCGAACAACGAATGTTAAGTGAAAAGTTTGAGCAGTGCATTTTAGTGCATTCAAAACTTAACTGATTAATAAGAACTTATTAATAAGAACAATTGTTTTTTTGTTGGTTTTATTATGATATTTATTGAAGTTTTCAGTTGCTTTGATTTTTGACACATTGAAATTTGGCTTATTTCTATAAACAAAAAATTTAGTAATAATTTAATAATAATTTTATAATAATTTAATAATAATTAAATAATAATTTAATAATAATTAAAAATAATAATCAAGGCATACGAACACAAGGACTACTAATACGGTGTTTTTGTCAACATTAAGCAGGCTTTCGATCGCGTATGGGTCAGGGACTGCAAAAAATAATAACGATCCTTCCTTCCCCTACTGTCCCACAAGGCAGTGTACTGGGTCCCTTCCTATCCAACTTGTATACGCCGGATGCGAGACATCCCCACCCCCGACGATCTCGAAGAGCTTGTTCCACCGGCCAAATACCTCATTGCCACATATGCAAACGATGTGGCAGTGTTTCACTCAGTACATTGCGAATACGAGGCGGCCGATGGAGCACAGAAGTACATCAACCTGCTTGAGAGCTCGCAGGTGGAATATCAAGCTCAACGCCTCAAAGAGCCAGGCAGTTAACTTAACCCTGAGGCGTAGAGAAGCCCCAGCAATATGGCTTGATGGGAGTCCCCTGCACCCTGGTAAACATGCCATCTACTGAGGGATTACGCTGGACAAAAGCCTATGCTTTCGCGCCCACATTACGGGAGCGGGCTGGTACGTCCGAAACTCGACCATTCACAAGGACCTCAGAAGGGAAACCATAGACAATCAGGTTGAGGCTTACTTCGCCAGGTATAATGTACGTTTGCAGCGACACTGGAGCCGGCTGGCCGTTTGAGCCTGCGGGTACACGGGTTATTAGAAAATTTAAAATAAATAAATAAATAATAAATAAAAAAATGTTTGAATTTTTGATTCCTTTAAAATAAAATGATTAAAAAAAATACTACTATTTTTCTTCAGGTTTATCAAAAGAACTTTTTCATACCCTTCTCCTTTTGCTATTACTCTTATTTCAGCTTAACCTCATTCATAGTTTCTCATCTTTTTTCTTAGATTTTAAATTAGATTTTTTTTCAATATTTTTTTTTAATGTATAATCCCTTACATTTCCCATGACAATAGTTTATGATAGTCGCGATACATACTTTTCAGGCATGTGGCAACTCTATAAATTAGCTTGCTTGGATGACAACTCAAGCGACGCTTTAGTGTCGAGGCTGCTGTTGTTGTTGCAAGTGGCAAGTGGCAGTTGCCGCTGCTGCTGCTGTTGCTGATGCTGAATTTTAAACTGACGTTTTGAGATCTTGGACCATATTTTAAACGAAATTCCGATTGAAGTACCAAGCGAACAGAATTAACAGCCCAATGCTGTCGCATTTTGTTTTCACTCAATGCACTGAGCGAACAACGAATGTTGAGTGAAGAGTTTGAGCATTGCATATTAGTGCATTCAAAATTTAACTGATTAATAAGAACTGATTAATAAGAACAATTGTTTTTGCGTTGGTTTTATTATGATATTTATTGAAGTTTTCAGTTGCTTTGATTTTTGACACATTAAAATTTGGCTTATTTCTCAAAATAAAAAATTTAATAATAATTAAATAATAATTTAATAATAATTAAAATTAATAATCAAGGCATACGAAGACAAGGACTACTTCTACGGTGTTTTTGTCAACGTTAAGCAGGCTTTCGATCGCGTATGGGTCAGGGACTGCAAAAAATAATAACGATCATTCCTTCCCCTACTTTTCCCTGCTTCAGTCCTACCTTACGGACAGAAGATTTGAAGTGTAGGTGAGGCAGGTGTCCTACAAGGCAGTGTGCTGGGTCTCTTCCTATACAACTTGTATATGGCGGACATCCCCACCCCTGACGATCTCGCAGAGCTTGTTACACCGGCCAAATATATCATTGCCACATATGCAGACGATGTGGCAGTGTTTCACTCAACACATTGCGAACTGACTTGAAGATATAGAATCTATATCTGGGGTATTGCGTCCCGGACAAGCCGTAGGCGTATTCAGACGCGCCAGAACTTGGCCTTGCGCCCCATGAATGGAGCGTCCGAAAATCGACCCTATACAAGGACCTCAGAATGAAAACCATAGACTATCAGGTTGAGGCTTACTCCATTACCAACGGAGCCGGCTGGCCAGTGAGCTTGCGGGTAGACGGGTTATTAGAAGATTAAAAATAAATAAATAAGAAATAAAAAGTTTTTGAATACTACTATTTTTCTTCAGGTTTATCAAAAGAACTTTTTCATACCCTTCTCTCTTTTGTATTGCAGCTTAACCTCATTCATAGTTTCTCATCTTTTTTCTTAGATTTTAAATTAGATTTTTTTTTTCAATATTCTTTTTTAATGTGTAATCCCTTACATTTCCCATGACAATAGTTTATGATAGTCGCGACACATACTTTTCAAGCATGTGGCAACTCTATAAATTAGCTTGCTTGGATGACAACTCAAGCGACGCTTTAGTGTCGCGGCTGCTGTTTGCTGTTGCAAGTGGCAAGTGGCAGTTGCCGCTGCTGCTGCTGTTGCTGATGCTGTCGACGCCTTTTTGGTCTTTAATGAAGGAACCGCATAAACATAAATTATTTTGGTTTTTTTCGGGTTCCAGCTGGGGCGTCCCCCCAGTTCATTCCCCCCGCATTCCTCCCCTCCTCTTACTCTTTACATTCATGGCTTATGTTCGCATATTTGCGCAGCATACTTTTGGGCGCCATACGGGAATAGCTGTGTGTGGCATGCAGCTGCAGCGTTGCATGGCTTGCGCCTCCCTTACCCCTTACCCCAACCAAACCACTGACAGACTTACTAACCCCTTACCCCTCTTTATATTTTTTCCTTCATTTTTCTGTTGCAGTAAAAAGCATTTTGGCACGGCTTTGTGCAATTTTTTCTGTTCTCTTTTTGGTTTTTTTGTTAATTTATTTTCATTTTTTATTGTTTTAGCATGTGTGTGTGTATGTGTGTGTGTGTTGGTTTACTTAACATAAATATGTGGCTCTTTAATCATAATATATGTATATATATATATATATATGTATATAAATATGTTTATTCACAGTTTTTTTTTTTAAAATTAAACTAATGTGTATTTTGCCTTTTTTTTGTTATTTTTTGTTTTCGTAATGCTTGTTGCAATATTTTTGTATGCCATTATCATAATGTATTGATTTTATAACAATTTTTCTTTTTTGCTCTTTTTCAATCAATTTCCATTAAATTTTTCATATAGTATTAAAATTTAATACATTTTTTCACTTTATGTTTTTTGTTTTGTTTTTGTTTTAGCATATTTACATTTTGGTGTCTTTAAATAAGTGCTCTTCAACTTTATTATAAAGTTTGAATAAATAGTTTTACATAATTGTAATGTTAATTAAATTAAGTAATATACCCTTTGCTTTGTCTTCTTCTTTTTTAAGTGTTTAGATATAATTATCAAAAATTCATTAAGAAATGCACTTTAATTCATTTTTTGTTTTTGTTTTTGCCGATATGTTGTGTTTTTTTTCATCTTCTTCTTCTCTTATTGCTCTTAAATTGTGCGTTTTTGTGTATGAGTGTGTGTTTGTTTCTGTAAATGTGTGTGTGTTTGTGTAATCCCAAAAAATTCAGCTGGTGAAATTTTAGCTAAAAATATTTGTAATTAAAATTGAGCTGACATCAAATCAAAACAATTAATTATTAATGCACTTTAAATACTTTTTTTTTGTTTTGTTTCAACTCCATCCAAAACATCCGTGATTAACTCAATTAACATATTATTGCACTTAGTATTTTTTTTTCATATGTTTTTTTTGTGGTATTTTTTTAGTGTGTGAACAACATTTTTTTTTTGTTAGCTAAAGAACATTTAACATAGTACTCGGTTTATACTTCACTAGAAACTAACCTAAAACCTATCAAGACCTTTTTTTTTTGTTGTTTGTTTTTTCACTTAACCCTACTGCAACTGTACAGTTACACACATATATATATATTTATATATAATATCGGTTTATATATGACATTACTTAACACGCTTAACATTTATTTATATATATATATATGTTATAGGCTACACACACTCACATTTCTCTCTCTTTCTCCGTCTCTATCGGAAATAAACCAAAAAGCCCGCATAATATATGCAACAAATAACATGCATAGGTTTAATTTCTGGTTAAAGTGGGGTTAAGAGTGGGTGTAAATGGGGATTATGTTCTAGAAACCTTAACTATTTAGTGTGTGTGTTTCTGTTTTTTTTTGCTAACTTTGCAATAAATGTACTTCAAAAATAAAAAACTTAACTGTTTTTTTTTTTTTTGGTTTTTTTTTTGGGTTATCAAAACCAATTTGCCATCTATCTGATCAACAGTAGCATTAACACCGATATAAGTATGCCCAAAGTATTTCGTTTCAAAGAGCCCGCGCCATCGCCTTCCCCATCGCGACATATGTGTGGATGTCGCGTGAAATCCTCACAATATATCTGCAACAAAAAGTAGGGTTAGATGAGAAATATTTTGCTGGAATTAGTAGAAAGTAAAGAAAGAAAGAGGGTAAGTTACCTTTGTTAAGCTGTTTGCATATTTATCGACCAGCTCTCGCGTAAATTTGGCCGCATCATTGCCACAAATCTTTCGCGCTGCATTTTCCGAGCAATCCACCAATTCATTGATGGAACTAGCAAAGGCGAAAAAAGGGGAAAAAAAAGCGAAACAAAATGTCAAAATATAAAGCTTTTAAAATGTTATTTATAACGTTGACTACGATGTGTGATTGTTGACCTCTTTTTTGTAAGCCAAAAACAAAAACAAAAGAAACCCTATTTTTAGTTATTTATATCGTAAGCAATATAGTTGTGTGATTTGTATAACAGTTTTTAATATTTTATATATATTTTTAATAACAAAATAAATTTATATATCACGCCCAAGTTGATTTAATTCTTACTTGATCCAATTTCAAGGTAAACTGGTTTTAATTTCTTGTCAAACTCAATCAAAATTATATTTATTTAACTGCAAAACTTGTTTCAAACATTTTTGATATACTATATATTCAAATTACTTTAAGACAAAACAAGTTTTTTTCGTCTATGCAACTAATCTTGTAAATCTTTAACCAAATAAAAAAAGTAAAAGTTTACTTACCAGCAAATTGTTTTAATATTCTCATTCAGTGTGCCATTCTCTGACGCCTCCTGATTCTTGTTGGGTTTAAGAAATACCATTGTCTCCTTATACCGATTGGCGCATACCTCAAAATCCTTTTTGGCCATTTCGGAACAAGGTGCATGTTTCAAATACTCTGCAAAAAATGGAACACTAACTACTCTTAACTACTGTTTCAAGATGTATTTCGGAGAGATTCGTTTCGTACCCTCTTGAAATTCACCCTTGTTGCATAGATCGCGTATAAATTGATTTGTGCCATGGTAAAGTTTATTGAATTGATTCCTTTGCTGCAGATCCATGCAACGTCGCGTATAGCTTTGAATGCAACGTACACCCTTTCTCAGTTCACTAAGGAAACGAAAAAACGAAAAACAAAATACAATAACGATAACGTTTTGATGATAACCGATATTAATGCTAGATTGTTTTCGTGTTTTTTGTGTTTCTTGTGTTTCTTGTTTTTTGTATACAACTTACTGACAAAGTTTATCCAGTTCCTCCTTTTTGGCAGCACCAATCGAAAATTCCGACGTTAAATGCAGCATTTCAAGTGGTTCGGCGCACTTTGTGAACTCCTCCTGGCCGCATTCCTCTGACCTTACCACCACCACCACCGACGCCATCATCAGCAACGCTACACATTTTGTTGCGAAATTCGAGCAGCACCAAACCAAAAAAATCCAAAAAAAAAAAAAAAAAAGAAGAGAAAAAAGAAAAGAATTGTAACACAAAAAATAAAAGAAGTGTGGCAAGATGAAGGTTGAAGAAGAAGACAAATAAACAAACTGGCAAACAAACAGTTGCAGTAGTTGCAGTTGCTTCACAGTTGAAAGCTAAAAGGGCAATCTGAGACCCGTCGCCCTCTCTCTCACACTCAATTGCTCACTCTTTCACTCTCACTTGCTGCTGTGTGTGTGTTTCTTTTTGGCTGGCAGCTGCAACATGAAGTTGCAAATGTGCGTCAGGGGTAATAAAGTTGGGCGTAAGTGAAATTGCCATTTCATAAATTTTCAACTTTTCCAGCACCCACTCCCCTTAGTTCTGTTCACCCCCCTTTACCAACACACGATCTTAATCTATTGCAGATATTTTGATGCCAATTAAATTGACAGACAGACAGACAACTTCTCACCTCATCTGCTGGCTGGCTGGAGATAAGGCTAACTGTCATCTCACACAGCAGAGGCAGACACAGCAGAAATCGCACTTGAACTCTGATTTCAAATAGGAACATATATACTATATACACTTACCCGTCAGCAGCAGTAGCAGCATCGTGTTCCAACTGTAACAGCAATTGCGATGCATTTTTCACTGTTTTGTTGTTGGTGTTTTTGTTTTTATATTGCGAGGTTTTGTTTTACTTAGTTCCAGTTCCAGTTCACACTTTGAACACTATTATTCTTTTGCTCTGCTCTTCTTCTTCTTCTTTTTACCGTGTAATTGCTATCTTCGTTTGGCACACTGATGTAAGACAACTAACTGTCCGTGAGCGAGAGACGATAGACAGAGAGACAGATAGATAAAGAGAGAGAAAAGAAACAAATCATAAAATATGTAAGTCAGGAGGGAACAACAACAACAATAACAAGCATAGCTTAACAACAAAAATAGCTAAGTACTAATTGGTACAAATGGACGTCGAAATGCACAAATATTGACACCGTTAATGTAACAATACACTAGCTTAAAAGGTATAGCCCAAAATGTCATTGAGTTTGATTTCAAAACGTATTAAATCAAATGTGCATAGAATAAATCATTAAGATTTTAAATGCAAAAATAATTTACACTTTACTCATTAAGTTTTGGCTAAAAAATGCATTTACGTAAATTAGAAAAAATAATTAGATATGAGATATAAATAATAATAAAAATGGCAATTTTTGACATTTCAACAGATTCATTAATTCAAATTGCAACTAAATTAAATCTTTCGAAACGCCATTAACAACAAAAACGAAAAGGATCGACTAGGAAATACCCTAACCATACAAACTCAACCGATTTCAATCAAATTTTCACAGATTTTTATTACAATTTAAAAAAGTTTTCCAACATTTCCAAATTTGTTTCCCTTTCATTGTTACATACGTTTGCACAAACCCATTATACCCATCCTATCCATTTCATATGTTCAGTGTATTAAATGAAGAATATTCTCAGACAAAATCGCGCCAAATTCTAAAAATACACAAAACAAAGAAGAAAGAAGAAAGAGAAGAAAAATTTGCCAAATGAAAGCGAAAGCCCAAAAAGCGTCAAACGTATTTTGTTTGGATTCTTCTTCGCATGTTTTTGTTGTTATTGCTATGTATGTTTTTGACGACACTTTATGTTTGTATACATCATATAAAGGGAGAGGGAGCGGGAGAGCAAACTTGTTTTGATCTTGTGAAGAGATCCGAATGAGTGCAAAGTACAATGCTCTCTACTATAAATATTTTGATTATTTCAATTAAATATGTCTGATCATTCGATAAAAAAATTTTAATAGTTAAGAGTATTGAAAACTGATCAAAGGAGTTCAAAAAACGATTGGAATCGATAATAATAATATAAAAAAAAAATATTTTCAAAACTAAAATATGTTTAAAAACTATGAAAACAAAAAGTTTATTTTTTTATAAGACACGTTTAGCAAAAGCAAAAGCTAAATGTCTAGACACGTTCCACGCCCATTCAATTAATAATAATGCAATTCTATTAACATTTTTATGGCATTACAACCTATAATAACTATTTGAATGTAAATGATAATCTAATTGCTGTTTATGAATGATTTCGAATATAAACGTCGCAATTTGTCATTTTGAACTAAATTTCAAAATATTAATATGGAAAATTCGACTTACAAATTCTTAAGAAAACTTTTTAAACGTTTTACAAATCAAATTTCTAATACGCAATAATTTTTCGAATTTTTGAAAATAACAAAAAAAATGTCTGTCAAACTGAATGTCCAAATCGATATGCTCAACCAAAAATGCAGCTAGCCGTGCGAATTTGCGTAGGCTTTAGAATATGTAAGAGAAAGATTTTATTTCTATTTTTTTTTTTTTTTTGTTCTGCAGTTAATCTTATGTGCCAAATTTATGAGTTTTTTTTTTTCTATTTTTATTATGGTTTTTGATATTGCAACACTGAATATTTATTATATCTATTTTTGAAGCACTTTTAATAGATCATAAACATAAATAATAACAAATTTTTACATTTTGAACAAATTTTAGCAGTTTTTCATGGCAAAATTGGCATTTTCGAGAATTTATTGCTTACAAAACTGTTTTTGTTGACTAGGTCAGTGATTTTATTGTTTTTTAATAGACTTTCAAATAGAAGGGCAACGTAATTTGTGATTAGACGATTTGCAAATGACATTGGGTCAAAGAAATTATTCGGTATAAGGGTTAAAAATGTAAATGAAGACAAAAGCCACGCAGTTAAATTTACACTATTAGCATTTTCAACAACAAAAACTAAACTGGAAATATCGTAAGTGGAATGAATATTTTGCACTTTCAATTGAAATTTCCAATTGATCAGCTGTTGTTGTTGCTCCAATTGACGAACAAAAAAAAACAAAACACTTAACGAAACACCGAAATTGACAATTACAACGACAACAATAGCAACAACAAAACTGTAGACCTGTAACTGTAACTGTAGAACTGTAAAAATGAACGAATGCAGTGTAAAAGAAATTGAGCGAGTTTTATATTTGAGAAAGATCAGAGCAATTGTGCATTTGCGTTTGCCTTGAAAGTGATTGCCAGGGATAAAGAGGGGGCTGGCACGTGATGTAAAAAAAAAACAAGAGTACGTTGTGTGTGTGTGTGTGAGTGCAAAGAATGTTGTCGGACGAGCCTCTCGCGCCGATCTGTGTGTGTGCAGCCAGCCGGCGAAAAAAAAATCAGGTTTCTTACATTTTACAATAATATATGCGTATTTCGTAGCTTTTGAATAGCTATTAATTGTGTTTATTATTGTTATTGCATTTACAGTTAGATAGCGCGTCTACACCTGCGCGACGACGAGATCGGCAAATAACGAAATACAAATTTGTATTAGACACTTTTTCTTAAAAGCTGTGTTTGGGACGCAAGCGCGCCGCGTTGTTCGCCGTGCGAGTAACAAAAACGTACTGAAGAAGCAGCACCAGCAGCAGTCGCAGCAGCACCAGACAGTACAAGCAGCAGCAGCAGCATTAGACTATACGGCTACACCCCAACCCACCAACAATCGCAAGCAGCTTCGGTTATTTTTTTGGCGCACGAATGGCAAGCGACCAGCACTCGTTCCGACACTTGTCGTGCATGTTGCTGGGCAACATATCAAATGTTGCCAGCCGTCTGACTGTGTGAAACAACAGGTATATTTGCATGTTGCTAACGCTCTAGCGTGTTGACAGCTGCATTTATGATAAGCACAACTTTTTGTTGCTTTGCTTTCGCTGCACTTGATTTATAGCAAACACCTGATTATTATTTTTTTCTTTGGCACTTTTGCTTTAATTAATTGAATAAGCTATAAGCTATTGAGTTTCCTGTTCGTATGATAAGATTTACTTAAAGCATGCTATTATTATCTCTTCAATTGATGGCCTCGCCAAACCAAAGCCCCATAAGCCTTAGACAATTGTTGCCAATAATAATAATTTCATTTTGGTTTGTGAAATATTTATTGTTTATATTTGCGCAGTACAAACATAAACAACAACAAGAACAACGGCGTCTCACTTCAATTCAAGTGTCGAAATTTACACGTGTGTCCTTTTGGTGAGTGTGTGTGTGTGTGTTTGTTTCTTTGTCACGCTCATGCTAGCTCACTCACACTGACGTTTGGCTGGCCTGTAGGTGTAGGTTGTAGTTGTACTACGTTAACGGCACATTTTTGTGAAGGGTGATGCCAACTGTTTGGAGTGCTTGCAAAATACTGAAAAATGGAATTTATTACATAGCAATTGAATGTAAATAAAATAACAAAAATAAGAAAAATTCCCATGGAATATTTACAAAACAATAAATAGACATAAAAATCAAGCACTTTTATATTTTACTTACCAAAAACAAACTAAGTAAGGTATCTGCAAGTCAACCATTTCTGTTTACTCTCTATGTCTCTCTCGCATTGTTTGTATTTAGTTAATATGCAACATTTCGTTGAGTTGAGCTTTGTTTGTTGTGTGCCAATTTGTCGCAATGTTTGTGTATTTGTTGTAAATAATAACTAAATTAGGCTGTGATTTCTTTCGTTTTCGTTTTTTTTTTCGTATTTTCCTCCCATAGGTATTTACATACTCCCACCAAAATATTTGATTGAATTGGTTCCATGGTTCATGGCCAATAAACGAGTGTCACGGCAGGTTAAATAAAAACAAAAATGTCTCTTATTCAAGTTCAAATATATATATGTATATACACATACGTATATAGATAATCGAATTGATATTGAATAATGCACAACATTTTTATGACTTGCAGTTGTTCCAGATTTAGTTCTATTTGGGTTGTTTTATTGTTTTTTTCCTGATAACTATCGCACACAAATCGAATACTATTTGATTACATTTGCCGCCTGATGTACATTTAATAAATGTCTAATAGCAGCAAGAAATTATTATTCACATTTATAGCCGTTAAATTACTTTCCAGCAGTTGTTTAGTGTGTGTTAATATTTGTATACCCTGAAATTCTGAAGTGGTTGAAAAGGGTATAATGGTTTTGTAGGTGAGTATGTAACAGAGAGAAGGAAACATCTTTGTTCCTATAAAGTATATATACTTGATCAGTATGAACATCGATCGCTTTTTCTCGTTTCCGAAAAACACATATTATCGATTACATAATATTTGTTTTCGATAGACACGTGTTATCGATAACATAAAAGTCTGTTTTCGATATACACATGTTATCAATAACATAAAACTTGAAAATGTTTTTTAAACTATATACACAATAATGAAAATAAGGAAATACCGGGGAAATACCGGAGGATTATCCGGTTGAGAAGTACCGCGGCATAACCAAAGCCGAACCTTAAGTTTCAGGGTATCTGCTTGTCGTTCTATCTCTGTCTAAAGCCTTTCTACTTGTTTTGTGGTAATTTTGTTTTGCGACTATAAAAAAAAGTTTACGATTCGATAATCGAGATAGCTGAGATTTGAAAGTTTCGTAAACTTAACAAAATATTCAGCTGTAAAGTTTATTTTTAATAGTTGCTGATTAGCCAACAGATAAATCTAATCAATAACACTTGGAAAAATTTATCGTAAATGACGTCAATTCGACTAAAAACGCAAAACTTATCTAAAAAAGTTTGATTCAACTTAAATTTATCTGCATAATTTTTGGTAAATTTCGCAAAAAAGGTTAAAAACCCACTTCAATGGCGGAAATAACGTATCCGTATTATCTGTCAAATGATATAAATAAATAATCAAGTGCATAAAGCACTTGAAAATATGAATAATAATAAAGTACTTGAAATGATTGTAATGGAAATCATTCATAAATGTTGCTAAAGAGTTACACTAGAAAGATATGGGTTCGAATCACTTTAGAACGATTAGATAGTTACAATTTACAGACTTGAAGTAGGCGTCGTATGTGTGTAATTATCGAAAAATTATATTCTCATATTAATTAAGTGTAACATTTGTAATTAGTAAAGTATGGAATAAGTAATCAGATAATCAAACAGTTAGATAAATATTTCAATCAGTTTTTTTTTTTCATCTAACCTCACAATTCTGTATTTTCACTTTATCTAAGTGTTTATTGAAAATTCATTTCTGATATTAAACGTTTAACACAGAAATTATGCACAAAAGAATTCTAGAAATCTTTTTACATTCACACATTGCATATGTATGTGTGTGTGTGTGTGTGTGCGTGTGGATATATACATATCTTGCTCTAGTTTATGCGTCGTTATCACCTGACAGGTAAACTTAAAACGTCGCATAAAAGCCAGGGCTACAACTGGTGCAGCAACAAAATGTGCCATTGTTGTTGTTTTTTTATCCGGTTCACATAACCAGAAGGTCAATCCTTGCGTGGGCCTGCATAGCTGTGTGTGTGTGTGTGGGGTGGGGGGGTCATTACCACTCACATGCGTGAGCAGGGCAGAGAACTTAAAGCCATAGACTTTATTTTATTTGCGTCTACTACCATTACAACAATAGCAACGACAACAACAATACGAGCAACAAGCATTGCACACACCCATACACACCCAAACACACACACATACATACGCACTATTTGCTCCCGCGCATTAAGCGTTCCAAGAACAACAAGAACAAAAGCTTTCACATAACGGTGAAAGTGGCTGTGAAGTTTGCGCATGCAAGGCTTAAGCGAAATAGGGAAGGGCGAACGAGAACCAACTGTGACTTTGGCTCCCTTTTGTTCTGCTTCTGTTGTTGTTGTTGTTGCTGTTGTTGTTGTTGGTGCTGCTGCATTAGTTTGCGTTTGAACTTTGCAAGTTTTACTTATTGTTGTTGCTGCTGTTGTTTTGGTTTGCTTGGGCTAGCTGGCCATCAAATTGGAAGTTCTTCTGTTCTGTGCTGCTTGCTCTCAACTGTTGATGTTTACATTTAGCGCTTGGATTTATGAACTCCGCATGCGAAGCACGTAACATTGGACAATTTAAACTTTAGCACACACACACACACACATACACCCACACATGCAATGCTGTACCGTGCTGTTATATGCTGTGCTTAGTTAAAGCAGGATTGGGTGTGTTGATAGAAACCCATACGGACCATTGTCCTAGGATGACAATAAAGAAATTCTATTTGTATATCTGTAATGTATCCGTATTTTCTGAAAAGTATTTAGGTTTAGTTTACTTTTATTAGTTAAGCAACAATAAAGAAAAGTTTAAAAATTTAATGAAAAGGTCAAGTTTTGTATTGGTGTGTGTGGAAATCGAAAGGGGGCGGGTGTGAAGGTAGTTAAAGAGCGCGCTTAAAAGACTGCCATACAATTGAACAGTTAAACAATGTAAAACGTTTAAGCTTTTTTATGGCAGCACTGCGAATGGTTGCTGTCGCAGCTAAACTTTTATGGCTGCGGAGCGTGCGCGTTTTTGCGGTTATGGTTGCTGAATTGGCTAAATGGATTTTGTTTTATTTTTAAGGGGCTTAAGCGATTAAAATCGTTTAAAATAATCCTCTTAAAGAGGTTTTAATTATACATTTATGAATGAAAGCTTAAGTACTTGCAAATGAGTAAGTTTCTGTAAAGATATTGTTGATTTTTTACTTAATTAAGTTGATTTTAATATAAAATTATGATTAACTAATGGATTTTTTGTTGTTGTAAGGTCATTATAGTAAGTATTTAAAGATAATCTGAGTTAACTTATATATATTATATACGAATACTTCAGTTCACATAATTTAACACCTTAAAAATCATTGATTGATAAGAAACTGTTACATTTTTGATTCGAAATAGACTTGTATATTTGCTGATCAGTTTTGATATCAGTTTGGAGTGTGGCTAACAAATTGCAATGATTAGAACGTTAATTGTGGCGCGTAAATCTAACAAACAGCCATCGCTGCTGCTGCTGCTGCTGCTGCTGCTCCACATCACAACATTCATCAGGCGCCGCCGTGCAACAAGCCAAAGAAAAATAACACAAAAAAACAAAAACAAACAAACACGAAGTTCCCCAAGCAGAGTTTGAGTTTGGCCAAGTTGGTTTTGGCTTGGCCAGGATTTACGAGTCGCATTAGCAGCAACGGCAGCTGCAGCCAACACTGGCTTCAATGCAGTTTGCTGCTGCGCTGCTCATAAGCAAATTTTTTTGTGTGTTTCTTCTTTTCTGTGTGGCAAGTTGCAAGCAGCCAGGCAACAGGCAACAGGCGGCAGGCATTCATTGAGGTAGTCAACAAGTGAGGCAGTCTCAGCAGTCGCAGCAGTTAGCAGCAGCAGTAAGCTAAACTTGGCTAACTGGCAGTCGTGGCACTTTGGTCAAGTTGTGAGTTCCAGTTTTGGTCCATTCGGCCACTCAGAGTCTCCGAATCCTCCGCTCTCGCCGTCTCCTTGGCAATGTTTACGGCCGCGTTGACAGTTTAAATCGCTGTGCGCTCGTATATTTTGACGTTTTACAGCCTTTACTTTAATTTACGTATGTATATGTGAGTGTTTCTAGTGTATGTGTGTGTATGTGATTTTTGGTATGTCTAATACGCATTAAAAAAAATATAAACTTTTTTCATATATATTTAGAATTTTATGAAATATGTTAAAGAAAAAATATATCTTTCTATATGCTATGATGTATTTTGACTCATCCTCTGAGCTGTCCTAATCCTTAGGCACCACGAGTTTGTTTCAAATTTTCGATAACTTTTCAGGTTTACGATATACACATGTTATCGATAACAAAAAATCTTGAATTTCGAAAACTTAAAAATGGGGGTTGAAAACATTAACAAAATAATGAAAATCTGTGAAATTTTTATTCAAATCGGTTGAGAAACACCGGAGATATGAAACCATCAAGCATTGGTCCGGTAGTGCACCTTTGTGTATATCTGTCAGACACGCGGCCGGGCGTCTGTCCATCCCAATGGTCAAGAATTAAGGGTATTATCAAGCCGAGCCTTCTTACTTGTTATAGAATAATATCATTTTGTTGGTTTTACACATTTCAAAATATGATCAAAATGAAGATCAACAAGTAAGAAGGCTCTAGTCGAGTAAGCTCGACATGATTTTTGACTAACACAAGTTAGAAAAAAATAAACTTTCTACATTATTTGATGATTTTTTGACTCAACCCCTTTTAAATTTCTTCAAGTGTATGGCCTGGTGCTCTTGTCTAGGCATGTTGCCTAGACGCAGGCGCTTTGATTCCGAGCTTCGACATCGGCCTTAAAGATGGGAAAGAAACGTGAGAAAGTGCGCGACGCCTTGCAATTTTTGTGGGTTCATTATGCGTTCCGTCTATGGGTTAACAATCACTTCAAAAACGCTCCACACACAGAAACACACACAAAAAACTCTAAATAACTCTTTTGAGGCGGCTGCCTACACAGTAAATCGGGCCAACAGCAGCTGTTGCCATCTTCTCTCTCTGTGTTTGTGTGCTTTTGGCCTTGTTATTTTGGAAACTGGGGCCGAGCCCCGTGATTTAATCGCCACTGCCCAAAAAATACAAAAAAAAAAAACTACAAAATAAATATACTTTTATTATGAGCACTTGTAGCATTGTTTTTTTTTTTTTGCTCCGTTCGATTCGTGCGCTCTAAAGTAGCGTGGAATATGTAGCAGTTTTATTGTTGTTGTTGTAGTTGTTGTTGTTGTTGGTTCTCTCTGTGTTGTTGGTTGTTGGTTTGAAGTGCGTGAAGTGCGTAGCAAGCACTCGATCAACAAAAGGCATCACTTGGTTGTCGCCTCGAGTGCAAATGCGGCCCAAAGTGTTGAAATCAACTTTGTCTATTGCCATCTCATTCGCACACTCACACACTCTATAGCTAGCTCACTCGCGCACAAACGCAACAATCAACAATCAAATAAATGTCAGATTAAAGAGCATTCGGCCTCAGCATCAGCTGTTTTCCACACAAACACACCACACACACATACACACAGTTTAAGCATGAGAATGGGAATGAGAATGAGAAAAAAAATTAAAAATCTTAACTTCTGGGCTACTTCCTTAACATAAATATGCGTATCATCTTAAGGGTTAAGGGTTTATTAATCCCTATTCTACAACAAGTTCCTCCAAACTTTTGCATTTTTAGAGAAAACCCACCAATAGCAATAGGCTTTGCTTTTTTGATCATGATCATAATTTTACATAATTCTGTTTAGAATCTTCTTTATTACAATTTCTTGAATCGTTGTACATGAATAATCTTAAGCTGTTTCATCTTTTACAAAATATTCCTTTAATACATTAGGTCTTAGGAAAATTTAATCTATAGCAATCATCTTGGCTAATAATAAACTAAGTTTCAATAACTATAAGGGCGTAATATGATTAAGTTGTTCCATTTTCCATATCATTTTCCATCCTTTTTTTGGGTTTTATAAGCATGACAACCGTCTTGAGACGTGTATAATTTCCTGCTTTATAGTGAGCACGCCACCAAATCAATTTTTCCGACTTTTTCTTGAAATAACCGCCAGTCAAATTGCTGCAAAGCAAACAGAAAATCTATATATAAACTAAATAATAAGTAATTATAATAACTCACCTCCATGAACAACCTCGGTACCACCATGCACCGTGGGCAGATTTTGCACAATTTTTCTCCATTATTTTATCGTTATCTCGATCGTAAGTGGAAAATTGCAATCCGATATCTTCGCTCATTGCATCACCGGCATTGCCCGTATACTTGCCCAGTGAGAGTAGTGTGTAGTTAGATGTCTCGTTACCAATACGAAAATGATCATAACGAGCATATTTCGTAACATTATAAATATCTTCCATATGTATATAGAGTTCATGCCTTTTAGATTTGGTTAATTTAAGAAGTTTATGTAAACCGATGAAGAATTCTTGTTGTAAATCACCAAAACCCTGTTTATACTCTTTCCAATTGCGATAAAAGTCGACGGCACCGTTCATACGACGTAATACAACCATCCAACCAGGTCCTGCAATGAGATTATTGCACGAAACCTGAAAGGGTTCCATTTTACGTAATTTTACCATTTGTAAGAGAGTCGCGTTTTTAGAGGGTAAACAGCGGTTTGCTGTGATTAGATTATTATCGTTTTCCATTTGATACTTGTTAAGTTCTGTTTTCGTTTCTTCCAGTTGAGTTTCTGCCATTTCCGGTTTTATGGCTACTGTTTTGGCTCTGCATGTTTCTAGTTGGGTTTCTGCCATTTCCGCTCTCATCTCCAGTTTATATTTTTGTTCTTTTATGGCTACTGTTTTGGCTCTGCATGTTTCAAGTTGAGTTTCTGCTGTTTCCGCTCTCATCTCCAGTTTAGAGATTTGATCCAGATGGGGTTTGTGAAATTGTTCCAGCAATTGCGCTACCTCGCCTTTTAGATTTTCCATCTGTATATCATTTTGTTGCCTGTTTTTTATTGCTGTTCCCTATTGATTATTTTGATAATTAGAATTTTTTACGAGTTTTGATTACCTTTTAAAGTTTCACTTACTAAATAAACACTTGTAAGCAGAATTATTAAGAAAAATGCTAAATTATTTGACATAGTTTCGGTTTCGTCCTAAAATCTAAATCACACTGAACGAATTGCTTGCAAAAAGTTCGCTTAAATACTATTTTCAAAAACTGATAAGCTGAAACCGCAAAAAATATTACTTAATCGAAACGTGAATAATAAAAAAATCGTTTCAAATTTGTTGCATTAATTTTATAAGTAATAAATCGTTTGTAATAATATGTCATAATAGTGTGATATGAAACAAATGATTCAATTTGATAAAAGTTTCAATGAAAAAGCTTTAAAAAGAATTTATATAAATAATATATCATATATATGTAAAAAAATAATATATATATATATATATATCAATATAAAGTATGAAAATATTTGAAAATTACTATATTATATGTTTTTTGAATGATTGAACATATAATATAATAATTTCTAGAAATTTCTTAAGATATATTATTATAACCATGAAATGGGAACTACAAAAGCTAGAGACTCCAGATTTTTGATATGAGCTATCCTAATCTCTAGGCATGACAAGTTTATTTAAAATTTTCGATGACTTTTTAGGTTTACGATATACATATGCAATCGATAACAATTAAATCTTGAATATCGAAAAATGTAAAATGTTGATGGAAACTTTTAACAAAACAATGAACATCTGTGAATATTTTATTAAAATCGGTCAAGAAACACCGGAGATATGAAGCCATCAAGCATTGGTACTGTAGTACATGCACTATGTGCATATGTGTATGTCTGTCAGCCTGACCGTCTGCCCGTCTGTATGGTCAAGGGTTAAGGGTATCTTCTAGAGCCTTTTTAATTGTTTACTTGTTTTTACTTGTTTATTTAAAATAAGAATAAATTAACTTTGATGATTTTTTAACTCAACCCCTTATAAATTTCTTCAAGTGTATGGCCTGGTGCTCTTGTCTAGGCATGTTGCCTAGACGCAGGCGCTTTGATTCCGAGCTTCGACATCGGCCGTAAAGATGGGAAAGAAAAGTGAGAAAGTGCGCGACGCCTTGCGATTTTTGTGGGTTCATTATGCGTTCCGTCTATGGGTTAACAATCACTTCAAAAACGCTCTACACACAGCTAGCTCACTCGCACACAAACGCAACAATTAACAATCAGATAAATGTCGGATTAAAGAGCACTCAGGCCGACCAACATCAGCTGTTTTCCACACACACATACACACAGTTTAAGCATGATAATGAGAAAAAAAATTTTAAATATTAACTTTTGGACTACTTCCTTAACATTAATATGCGTATCATCTTAGCAATTATCATGCCTTGTTACCATTAAGAAAACTTCATTTCTATTTAGTGATAACTTTGGCACACAGGTAAAAATCTATCAATAGCAAAAAGCGTTGCCCATAAAAAGTGATTTTCAAAAGCTGTTCCTTAGGTTTTAGGGAGAATGTATCAATAACAAAACGGCTTTGCCAATGATAAGGAACGGATATTCGAGAACATTAATGGTTAATTATGTTTCTTCTTCTACTATAACAAATTCCTTTAACTTTTGGTTCTTAAGAAAATTTCATAATCTTTGATGACTTTAGGAAACTTTAAGAGTTTAAGCTAAGCTTTTACTTCTTCCATAGCAAATTCCTCCATTACTTTAGGTTTTTGGTTAAATATTCTTAAGCTATTTCTTCTTCTTCCACAAAAAGTTCATTCAACTCGTTGTGTCTTAGGGAAAATCCTTCATCTTTGCCAATGATCAACTAATTTTTGGAAACCTTAAGGGTTTATTAATCCCTCTTCTACAACAAGTTCCTGCAAACTTTTGCTTTTTTAGAGAAAATCCATCAATAACAATTATCTTTGCTTTTTTGATCATGATCATCATTTTACATAATTCTGTTTAGAATCTTCTTTATTACAATTTCTTGAATCGTTGTACATGAATAATCTTAAGCTGTTTTATCTCTTACAACAAATTCCTTTAATACTTTAGGTCTTAGGAAAATTTCATCTATAGCAATCATCTTGGCTAATAATAAACTAAGTTTCAATAACTATAAGGCCGTAATATGATTAAGTTGTTCCAACTTCCAGCTAATTTTTCTCCATATTTTTGGGTTTTATAAGCATGACAACCGTCTTGAGACGTGTTAAATTTTCTTGTTCAGCTTCCCACCAAATGAGTTCATCCGAGTTTTCCTTGGAATATCCGCCATTCAAATTGCTGCAAAGCAAACAGAAAATCTATAAATATACTATATAATAAGTAATTATAACTCACCTATTTGAACATTTTTTGTACCACCATGCACCGTGGGCATATTGTGCACAATTTCTGTCGTACATTAGATCGTTATCTCGATCGTAAGTGGTAAATTTCATTTTCTTATCCGTGCGCATTGCATCACCGGCATTGCCCGTATACTTGCCCAGTGAGAGTAGTGTGTAGTTGGAATCCTCGTTACCAATACGAAAATTATCATAACGAGCATATTTCTTAACATTATGAGTATCTTCCATATATATGTAGAGTTCATGCGTTTGAAAATTGGTTAAATGATAAAGTTTCTCCAATCCGATGAAGAATTCTCTACGCAAATCTCCAAAACCCAGTTTATACTCTTTCCAATTGCGATAAAAGTCCACGGCACCGTTCATACGACGTAATATAACCATCCAATTAGGTTTTGCAATTTTTTTATTGGGTTCGCACGAAACCTGAAAGGGTCTAGTATTAGGTAATTTTATCATTTCTAGGCTAGTCGCGTTCTCAAAGGGTAAACATCTGGTTGATGTGATTAGATTATTATCGTTTTCCATTTGACACTTATTTAGTTCTGTTTTCGTTTCTTCTAGTTGAGTTTCTGCCGTTTCAGCTCTCATCTCAAGTTCAGAGATTTGTTCTTTTATTGCTACTGTTTTGGCTCTGCATGTTTCTAGTTGGGTTTTTGCCCTTTCCGCTCTCATCTCCAGTTTATATTTTTGTTCTTTTATGGCTACTGTTTTGGCTCTGCATGTTTCAAGTTGAGTTTCTGTTGTTTCCGCTCTCATCTCCAGTTTAGAGATTTGATCCAGATGGGGTTTGTGAAATTGTTCCTGCAATTGCGCTTCCCTGCCATCTAGATTTTCCATCTGTATATCATTTCGTTGGCTTTTTTTTATTGCGGTTCCCTATTGATTATTTTGACAATTAGAAATGTTTTACAAGTTTTGATTACCTTTTAAGGTTTCACTTACTAAATAAACACTTGTAAGCAGAATTATTAAGAAAAATGCTAAATTATTTGACATAGTTTCGGTTTCGTTCTAAAATCTAAATCACACTGAACGAATTTCTTGCAAAAAGTTCGCTTAAATACTATTTTCAAAAACTGATAAGCTGAAACCGCAAAAAATATTACTTAATCGAAACGTGAATAATAAAAAAATCGTTCCAATGAATTGCTGAATATAAAAATAGTATATAAATAATATATATATATATCAATATATATATTGAATTATAATATTATTTTAGTTAGTTTATAGATTAAAAAATGAAAATGTTTGAAAATTATTATAATATATGTTTTTTGGATGTTTGAACATTTAATATAATAATTTCTAGAAATTTCATAAGATATATTATTATAGCCTTATCCCATGAAATGGGAACTACAAAAACTAGAGACTCCAGATATTAGATATGACCTATCCTAATCTCTAGGCATGACAAGTTTATTTAAAATTTTCGATAACTTTTCCAATAACAAAAAAATCTTGAATATCGAAAACTTTAAGCATTTAAGCATTGGTCCGGTAGTACACGTATTTCAGGTATGTCTGTCAGGCTGACCGCCTATCCGTCTGTATGGTCAAGGGTTAAGGGTATCTTCTAGTCGATCTAACTTGATTAGAGACTTCTTACTTGTTTTATTAAAATCAGTTCAGAAACACCGGAGATATGATACCATCAAGCATTGGTCTGGTAGTGCATGTTTGTGTATGTCTTACTCGACTAGAGCCTTTTTAATTGTTTTATTTTTACATTTATTGGGTATTTTATTAACCATTTTTAATGAAAAATATGAAATATATTATCTTTATCGGCCGTAAAGATGGAAAATCAACAATCAAATGAATGTCAGATTAAAGAGCACTCAGGCCAAGCAACATCAGCTGTTTTCCACACAAACACACACAGAGTTTGGGCACGAGAATGGTAATGAGAATGAGAAGAGATGAAAACAACTCGAAAATATTAATATGCGTATCATCTTAAAATTAACATGCCTTGTTACCAATTTGAAAAGTTCATAACCATCTAAAGATTAAAGATCAGAGCTTTGGTACAGGTAAAAATCTATCAATAGCAAAAAGCTTTGCCCATAAAAAACAGATTTTCAAAAGCTGTTCCTTTTTCCACAACAAATCTATTCATTACTTTAGGTCTTAGGGAGAATCTATCAGTAGCAAAACGGCTTTGCCAATGATAAGGAACGGATATTCGAAAACTTTAATAGTGAAATATATTCTCAAGCTATTCCTTCTTCTTCCAAAACAAGTTCCTTCAACTCTTTGTGTCTTGGTGAAAATCCATCATCTTTGCCAATGATCAACTGATTTTCGGAAACTTTAAGGGTTTATTAATCCCTCTTCTACAACAAGTTCCTCCAGACTTTTGCTTTGAAAATCCATCAATAGCAATAATCTTTGCATTTTTGATCATGATCATCATTTTATATAATTCTGTTTAGAATCTTCTTTATTACAATTTCTTGAATCGTTGTACATGAATAATCTTAAGCTGTTTTATCTCTTACAACAAATTCCTTTAATACTTTAGGTCTTAGGAAAAATTCATCTATATAAATCATCTTTGCTAATAATAAACTATGTTTCGATAACTATAAGTTCTGAATAATATTAAGCTGTTCCATCTTCTATGTAATTTTCCTCCATATCTTTGGGTTGTATAAGCATGACAACAGTCTTGAGACGTGTAAGATTTCCTCGTTCAGCTTGCCACCAAATGAATTCATCCGATTTTTTCTTAGAATAACCGCCATTTAAATTGCTGCAAAGCAAACAGAAAATCTATATATAAACTAAATAATTAGTAAGTATAATAACTCACCTATTTGAACAACCTCGGTACCACCATGCACCGTGGGAAAATTTTGCACAATTTCTGTCCTTTAATTCATCGTTATCTCGATCGTGTGTGGAAAATGGCATTCCCTTATTGTTGCGCATTGCATCACCGGCATTGCCCGTATACTTGCCCAGTGAGCGTAGTGTGTAGTTAGATTTCTCGTTACCAATACGAAAATTAGCATAACGAGCAAATTTCGTAATATTATGAATATCTTCCATATGAATGTAGAGTTCATGCGTTTGTGATTTATTTGATGTTAATTGATGAAGTTTCTGTAAACCGATGAAGAATTCTTGTTGTAAATCACCAAAACCCTGTTGATACTCTTTCCAATTGCGATAAAAGTCGACGGCACCGTTCATACGACGTAATATAACCATCCAACCAGGTCCTGCAATGCGATTATTGCACGAAACCTGAAAGGGCCTAGTATTAGGTAATTTTATCATTTCTAGGCGAGTCCCGTTCTTAAAGGGTAAACAGCTGGTTGCTGTGATTAGATTATTTGCATTTCCCTGTTGACACTTGTTCAGTTCTGTTTTCGTTTCTTCTAGTTGAGTTTCTGCCATTTCCGCTCTCATCTTCAGTTTAGAGATTTTTTCTTTTTTTGCTACTGTTTTGGCTCTGCATGTTTCTAGTTGGGTTTCTGCCCTTTCCGCTCTCATCTCCAGTTTATATTTTTGTTCTTTTATGGCTACTGTTTTGGCTCTGCATGTTTCAAGTTGAGTTTCTGTTGTAGAGATTTGATCCAGATGGGGTTTGTGAAATTGTTCCTGCAATTGCGCTACCTCGCCTTCTAGATTTTCCATCTGTATATCATTTCGTTGCCTGTTTTTTATTGCTGTTCCCTATTAATTATTTTGATAATTAGAATTATTTTACAAGTTTTGATTACCTTTTAAAGTTTCACTTACTAAATAAACACTTGTAAGCAGAATTATTAAGAAAAATGCTAAATTATTTGACATAGTTTCGGTTTCGTCCTAAAATCTAAGCACACTGAACGAATTGCTTGCAAAAAGTTCGCTTAAATACTATTTTCAAGAACTGATAAGCGGAAACCGCAAAAAATATTACTTAATCGAAACGTGAATAATAAAAAAATCGTTCCAAATTTGTTGCATTAATTTTATAAGTAATAAATCGTTTGTAATAATATGTCATAGTAGTGTGATATGAAACAAATGATTCAATTTGATAAAAGTTTCAATGAAAAAGCTTTAAAAAGAATTTATAAAAATAATATACCATATATTTATATTATATATATTATATATAAGTAATATATATTTTATCAATATATTTATTGAGTTTTGATATTATTTTAGTTAGCTTATAGGTTAAAAATTAGTATGAAAATATGTTTATTGAATGTTTGAACATATAATATAATAATTTCTAGAAATTTCTTAAGATATATTATTATAACCTTAACCCATGAAATGGGAACTACAAAAGCTAGAGACTCCAGATTTTAGATATGAGCTCTCCTAAACCCTAGGCATAACATGTTCATTTCAAATATTCGATGACTTTTTAGGTTTACGATATACACATATAATCGATAACAAAAAAATCTTGAATTTCGAAAACATGAAAATGTGGATTGGAACTATTAACAAAACAATGAACATCTGTGAAATTTGTATTCAAATCGGTTAAGAAACAGCAGACATATGCAGTGATCAAGCCTTGGTCCGGTAGTACACGTATGTATGATCGTCAGCCTGACCGTCTGTCTGTCTGTATGGTCAAAGGGT
The DNA here is from genome assembly GCA_035044645.1 of Scaptomyza parva. Lineage (NCBI taxonomy): Eukaryota > Metazoa > Arthropoda > Insecta > Diptera > Drosophilidae > Scaptomyza > Scaptomyza parva. The sequence continues at coordinate 5,422,200 of JAWNNT010000090.1, forward strand.
TAAGGGAATCTTCTATTGAGATTTCTTACTTGCTTAACATAAAATCTGACTAGAATTAATCTTAAAACTAAACATATTTGATGTTTTCCTTTCGTTTCCAGCTTCTCGCTAATAATTTCATATTTGTCTTCAATGCGTTTCAGTTTCACCATTCCCCATCAACATTTTATGTAGCCACAAAGAACAACAGCAACACAAGCAACAACAACAACAACAACAATGGTGACAAGCAACTGACAGCTGCTGCTAACCCTAAACGCCCAAATGGTCATTGATATGGCAAAGTCTCAGCCCATAAAAGCCCGGCCAGTTCTCTTCTGTTTCAGTTTAGTTCAGTTGTTGTTGTTGTTGTTGTTGCTCTAGCTTCTAGGGAAAAGTTCAAGCTAACAGCAACAATCAGTAGCAACAGCAACAACAACAACAACAACGAGCGAGCGACAACAACAAGTTCATTATTGCCAACTCATCACGTGGCTGTGTGGACCAGGCCAAAAGCAAAGCCAGTCAAGCTCTTGGCCAGTTTGTTGTTGTTACTGTTGCTGGCGGTTGCTGGCGGTTACTGGCGGTTGCTGGCGTTTGCTGTTGCTGCTGTTCTTGTTCTCACTGGCAGCAGAAACGGCGTCGGCGGCGTTTAACTGACAAGAAGCCGGATTATTAATCGACGTTTAATTAATTTATAACCAATTAAGCAGCAACATAATGCGGCAACTTAAACAACAACAAAAAAAAAGAGCTTTGACTGCATCAAGAGATCAGCAGCAACAGCAACAACAGCAGCAACAACCGCCAGCAACAGCAACAGCAGAACCCGCACAGTGAGTGAGTCGTAAATGCCAAAACTCGTTCTAAGTTTTTTCTTTATATATATATATATATTTTTTTTTTTTTCTCCTTTGACTTTTTATTTATTTTTTTGCTGCTGCCTTGGCTAATTCTTTTTTTGTAGTGCAACAACGGCAGCAACAGTTGCAGTTGCAGAGGGGCCAGCAGCAGAGAGCGAAAAAAAAAGGCAGCCAATGTCACAATTTATGGCATTGTTGCGGCAACATGCACCTGCAACAATGAAGCCGCCTGTGCAACCTGGCGTCGTCGGCATGTTTCCACTGATCAGCAAGTGATTTCTTTTTGCTCAGCAGCGGGAAATCCTTATAAGCAAAATATGTTAACGAACCATGAAAAAAGCAAAAAAAAAAAAAAAAAACTCGAAAAGAGAAAAAAAATTAAATTAAAACAACAAAAAGAATTAGCCTATTGGTTGGCCTTTCTAAATGGCCAAAATGGCCAAATGGATTTCTGGCCTATTAACACATTCAGGCCTGGCGTGGCACCACAGGCAGTCGCCAAGCATCATACGCATCAGGGTCTGTCAATAGTTGCAACAACGCGTTGCAACAACTCCCGCCGTTTGATCAAGTGTTTGCCATAGAAAAGTTGATGTTGCAGCCAAAAGAACCCCAAATGCCGAATTATTATTTGCCACAATACAACCGGCAACGGCAACAGCAACAAGAGCGACGGTAACAGCAACAGCAACAACAACTGCAACGTGCAACGTGCAACAGCAACGACGGCGACAGCGCAGTTAGCGTCAAGATTTATGTGATCCTTAAGATTTATTGGTTTACGGCATTGTTGTTGCAATAAAAAACAACAACATTCATAAATTATCATTAAACGTTTAAATGTGACGCTGCAGCAGCAACAGTTGCTGCTGCTGCTGCTGCTCTGGGGGCGCAGCAGCAATCTCTCAGTTCTGGTCAAGCGCTGTTTGCTATCTTTATAATGAGCCAAATGACATATTTATATGTTTGTTGAGAGTTTTGTTGTTGTGCCACATCATGTTGCTGTTGCTGTTGTTGTTGTTGCAATCAGCACTTGCATGCAATTTCTTTTAGCTGCAACTGTTGCTGCCTGCGTCTAGACATGGCGCACCAGAGGTGACATTTGATTGTCATTGTTGGCATATTAAAACAGGCTCAGCCGTCTGCACGCGCCGCCAGCGATGACAACAACAACAACAGCAACAACAACAGTAACAACAACAGCAACAATAACTGCAACAACAACAATGACAAGCCCATAGAACTAAACTCCAAAAGAACTCTTAAGTCGGAGACAAAGACGAAGACGAACACTCGACACTTGGCGACACTTGGCTCCAAATCCCGTCCCAATGTCCCCCATGTCCCCCATGTCCCACAATGTCCAATGGTCTCTGGCTGAACTCCTCGCTTTTCTTTAACTGACGTGCTCCTCTTTTCTATTATTATTTGTTTTCTTTTTTTGTCTTTTTGCTGCTGCTGCTTGAACTTTTGCCAATTTTGTATGCAAGCATTGACTTTGGTTTTGTTTTGTTTTGTTCAGGGGCAGGGCTGAACCGATCCGACTTGCAACGTGCAACAACAGCAGGCATGAAGCTGAAAGCAACAACAGCAACGGCGACTGCAACAACAAAAGTGACATTGCGTCGGTTTAATCAACAATTATTGAAAAGAAGGTTCAATCCAACTATTGAATTGATGGGGAATGCTATTTTTAAGGTCTTTTGTAACAGGGACAGCAGAAGAGCAAGAGGAAGAGAGAGAGTAAAAGGGAGAGAGATATAAAATGCAGTAACGGAAGGATAAAGAAATTGAAAGTGAATGGAGAGAAGAATAAAGAGAGGAATTGGTTAATATGAAGGGGATAGAGGTAGAGGTAGAAGTAGAAGTGTAAGTAAGGGTATAAGTAGAAGTAGCAGTATAAGTAAGGGTATAAGTAGAAGTAGAAGTAGAAGTAGAAGTAGAAGTAGAAGTAGAAGTAGAAGTAGAAGTAGAAGTAGAAGTAGAAGTAGAAGTAGAGATAGAGTTAGATTTAGATTTAGAGTTAGAGGTAGAGATCGAGAAATAGAGAGAGATAGAAAAAGCATAGAAGAAAGAGGGTCAGAAAGTGGGAGAAAGAGAAGAATAGGGAGAGAGTGGAACAGAAGTATAGAGACTACCGAAAAAAAGGAAGTAAGGGACAAATTAGCGGATACTCAGAGAGAACATATTTAAGAAAAGTACAAAAATGAAAATAAAACCATTAAAAACTAACAAATAGAAGAAAAACGAAAGAACCGTAGAAAAATAGTTAAAGGATTATGCAGAAAAAATGAATAATTAAAAAAAAAACATTTAAAAACCTTCAGCAAGAATACCAATTGACGCACGATATGGATAAAAATACACTCTATGTCAAACAGAAATATTTAAAAGTGAAATTAATATTGTAGGAATTTCAAATATTGTGCTAAACGGAAATACTTAAAAAGGTACATTAATGTTGAGGGTGAGAAAAAGAGAGAGAGAGAGAGAGAGAGAGAGAGAGTAGCAATTATTACAACTCTGTAACAATGTGAATCATAAAAATATTTCTGAATTATGAATTACACACATATAATAATCTCTTGATAAGCTCATTACGTTAACCGCAAATGTGCGTACATTACAAAACCATTGAATAAATTAATTAATTAATAAGAATGCTATTTTTGGAATACCGAATATTACATGAAACAAAATCTACGTCACGTCGTGGTCAAGAATATATATATACTTAATGGGGTCATTTATGCTTCCTTATATGCGTTATACATGATGATGACTTTTTTAAGTACACAGAAAGAAATAAATTATAAAAAAACAAATAAAAAATCTTATATTTTATGAATTTCATTTGGAAAAGATATAAAGAAATAGTTTAAAAACATAAAACTCTTATTATATAACATAAAAATCACAGTTTTTTGAGTTTATAATATCACACAAATTGCAGATTCTTTTACCCCAATTGACTATGTATCTTAATTGCAGCTAAAGAGAGAGAATTCCAATGGGATTAATGCTTTAATAACGCTTAACACAATTACCATTTGGATGGCTGTGACATTAAGACGCCTTTCACTGAGCCTCAACTAACTATTGCCGCCATGACCGATATCAATTAATCCTTTTTGAATGCCAATGCCAAATGCCAAATGGCTCTGACTCTGGCCACAAACCAAACCAAATCAAGAAGAAGAATTCCCAAGCCAAAGCCAAACTCTGAAACCCGAAAGACCCAAACATAAGTGCGTTAATAGCCAACACAGGCACAGAGATATTAGAGTGGCAGACCGCATCTACTTGCAACAAGTGGAGGCAAACAGGCAAAACGCGCCTTTTACAAATTTTTATTGAAAAATATTAAATTCTCATTAAGGCGAACCGAGAAGCAGGTTCGTCGCCGACATCGTCCCCATTGGTTCCCATCGAGAAGAAGACTTTTTTTCTTGCCTTTTTTTCTTACTTTTTTTTTCTTTTCTGCGATTCCAAGTTGAATGTTGGCGCGAGCCGGAGCCTGTGCCCGAGACCGAACGCAGCGATAGACTCGCTTAGATAAAAGATGATTTATGGGTTTTTGTGTGGTGTGATGGGAATTTTAATTTAAGCATTTTTGCTTAAACAAAATAACTAACTGCGCTAACCAACCAACAAGATGTTACCAACTCTTATAAGTTGTTGCCTGTTTCTTCTTGTTGTTGTTGTTGTTGTTGGCGATTGCTTTTGAACATTTTGCCTCTATTAGGCAATTGCCAATTGTCAAATGAGGCAGTCTCTCCCTCTCCCTCTCTCTTTCGCTCTTTCTCTTTCTAGATGTCGCTTTGATTTTTAATTGAGCCAATGCGCACAGCATGTTGCCACAAGTTGCACACACAACACACAAGGCCCACATTGACGTGCCCCGTCTGTCCATTATGCTCACTCACCTGTAAAATAAATGGCAAAACTGCCAACACTTTGGCAAACGCTGGCAACTCTGACAAACTCTATCTCTGTTTGTTCCAATTTAAGCACACACACAGAGAGAGAGAGAGAGAGAGAGAGAGGGAGAGGGAGAAAGAGTCGACGGGGGCGCTGCAATGGTTACGGGGTTAGCCTGGGTTGCCGCCAGTTACCGTTAGGTGTCAAAGATTTCATGCCCCATGTCGCCAAACTAACGACACACAATCGATCACAAATCAAATGGACACACAACACAGAAGCCGATCGAGCAAGAAAGAGACAGAGGGAGAGGGCGAAAGAGAGAGAGAGGGAGAGAGATAGTTAATAGTTGCCGCCGTTCATTGCCGTTGCGACAGTCGTCCAAATGTGTCGCTCGCAAAGAAGAAAAAAAATATATATAAAAATCAGGCCGCCAAATGTTGCACAGTTTCATAAATTGCACATGACCTGCCGAACCAGCAGCAGCCGCAACTGTTGCTGCGGCAGCCAAAGTAGCAGCAAAAAGGCATAACAATAAATTAAAAAAGTAGCCAACTGCTTGGCTGCTGCTGCTGGCTCCCCTTGCCCCTGCTCCTTGCCCACCTGCCGCGTGCGATTTGGTTATTGGAGCGGTTTTTTTTTTTTTCTCTCTATACGGTTTTCGGCTGTTTTCTGATGGACAGCATCGATCCCAATAACCAAAATATTTCGCATTCAATTGCAGATCCAAAAAGCAGATTTCATGTGGCAGCCACAAGCTGCAAGCAACAACTTTTGATGGACACATTTGCTGATGCATAGCCAGAGGGAGACAGGGAGAGAGGGGAAGGCAAGCATACATCGAGCTTTTATTGGCTTTTAATGAGCTCGAGTTGTGGCTTGAGGAGTCCATGTGTGCAACAGCTCTTAAACTTCTCAAAATATTTTCATTTAGTTTTAGTTACCTTCATTTTTTATGATATTATTTTAATTTCAATCAAAAACGCTTTGATTGCCATATAAAAAGCAATTTTAATGCGTTTTTTTGCACAATTTTTTTAGTTTTATTTCTTTTTTTAGAGGGCCTCAACTTTAACAAGCTGTTGGCGGTTTTTAATTAGATGTTATCTGTTTCACAGTTTACGGCATTTTACATAAGTTTAACTAATTTAATGTTAAGGAAAAATATATTCAAAGTTTTGCAATTCAATTAACAATAAAAAGATATTTATATATGATTATGAGTAGAGTGAGATCTATAAATAAATAATGGTAACAGCGAAAGGGTTTGGATAAAATATGATATATGGTTCAATGATATTGAAAAAGTAAAAGGGGAATGATGGTAGTGCATCAGTGCTAAATAGCTAAATAGAATAGTGGAGGAGAGGCAGATTTGGCATTGTAAAAGTGGAACTGTGAAAGTGAAACAGTTAGAAGTGAAACACTGGGAGTGAAACTGTGGAACTGGAATAGTAAAAAGGCAACAATGGAAATGCAATTGGAAATGTAGTTGCAAAAAGGTGGATCTGTGAAAGTGGAACATTTGGAAGTGAAACAGTAGCAGAGAAGCTGACGAAATGAAATAATCTTTTAATAGAATAGTGAAAGCGAAACAAAAAGGTGGAACAGTCAAAGAACACTGGAAATGACACAGTGTAGATGAAGCTAGTATATAGTATATGGAACAGAAAATTAAATCATGTGTGCTCAAATGAGACAGTTTTAAGTAAAAGTGAAACAGTGGCACTGGAACACTTACACATTTAAATTTAGACTCATTCATTGAATATTATATCATGATTCCATTAAAAATATATAACTACCTTTTCATAATACATTACCTTAACTTTTTTTATAGCTTCTGCTTCAAAGCGCACTTGTCTACATAATTATTGCACTCAGTGTTTATCGTTTTTTTTTATTGTATATTTTTGGTATTTTTGATGTTCGATTGTTTTACTTTTACTCATTTGCATGCTGCGGGTCATTAAACCTGGCCCCAAAGACATGACCTGACCAAAAACCAAACACACACACACTCGCACACACACTCTAAAGTTGGGTGTATAGTATTATTAATTAACCCAAAAAACCGGTATGTTATATATGTCTAACCTTTATGCTAAATGCGCGTTCGCGCGGCCTCATCCAAACGGCTTTGGCTACTGTCTGTCGCGAGTTGTTGTTGTTGTTGATTATTTTTTCTCGTCTTCATCTTTTTGTTATTATTAATTTACCAATAAATTGACTGGCTGGCTGCTGGCTTGCTGCTGTTGGCTGCTGCGTATACGTAATATTTCATAATTCAATTTTTTTTTTCGAACTTAATGACCAAAACGTTATTCATGCACTGATTTCCGCTGCAGGTGTCATCCACAAAAATGTGAAAGAGAGACGGCAATAACCAGTTGCGTTTCGTATTAGCGAAAAGAAAGATGAAAGAAAAAAAAGAAAGAAAAAAAAAAGAAAGAAAAAAAAAAGAAAGAAAAAAAAAGAGAAGCCAAAGAGCTATTGGCTTTGCGCATTGAAATTACAAATGACGAGAAATTTGTCATCTTTATTATTGCAAACACAACAGAAAACCGACGACAAACGACGACAATGCTCCCCTGGACAATTGGCGGGTGCGTGCCACAAGACTCTCAAGACACACACACAAGACACTGTGGCGCACACAACAACAACAGCGGCAGCAGCGGCAACAAACGGCAACGGCAGCAGCAACTGCAACACAAAGGCCGCAGCATTGTGGCTTTTGGCTTGGCTTTGGCTTTGGCTTTCAGCTTGTTGACAACTTGCCACACATCTTTGGCTTAGCCGGGGACTCTTGCCTCGCTGTGGCAGAGTGTGGCAAGAGCATCGCGGTACATCGGGGGGGTTAGGAAACGGCCAAAGCCAAAGCCATTGTGAGCTCAATTGATTTTTCATTTAAATGAAAAAAAAAATGAAAAAAAAAAATGAATCCAACAACGGATTTGGTTTTGGCCAAAGCCAACGGAGCCAACGAGCCAAACAGTTGTCTGGCTTAATGAGCTGACCGTTTTCTTGTTATTGTTGCGAGTTAGCCAAGCTAGTAGCAAAGCTCTTGACGTATAAATATATATATACATATATGTTTGTTAGCAGCAGCATCTCTCTCTCAGCATGTGTTTGTTGTATTGAATATGGTACAAAAAGTTTTTTATTTCAGCAAAAAAAATCGTGTTTATATATAGATATATATATATTACGGTATTGTAGGCATGTTGTGTTGTAGTTGTAATCTAAAAAAATAATACACTTTTATTTGTTTGAGTTTTGAGTTTGATTTTGCTGTGTGTGGAATGTTTAAATCTAGTCAATATGGCAGTTGTTTGTTGTTGTCAAAGGGAATGTTAAGGATAATTCGATTCTGAACTGAATTTTAGAGCTTGAGTGAAGAAAAAGTTAAGCAAGTTCCTAAAAGAGTTGAAGATCAGGATTTTTTCGATTCTGATCTGAATTTTATATTTGTGCGATGAAAAAGTTCCAAAAAGAGTTCAATCTGGAACACATTTGAACAACTGAACCAATGTAATCTACTTTTATTGTAGTTGTCAGGGATTTTTTTCGATTCTAAACAGATTTTTTCTTTTTATGAAGAAAGAGTGAAGCAAGTGATGCAAGAAAAAGAGTTAAAACTCAGGATTTTTGTCGATTCTCAGCAGATTTTTGTATAAAGAAAAAGTTAAGCAAGTTTCAAAAAGAGTTCAATCTGGATCACTTCTGATTGAGATTCTTGGGTGCTTGTTGTTCTAAGGAGATTTTTTGTTAGTATGAAGATCAAGTTAAGCAGGAACAAAAAAAAATTGAAGCTTAGAAGTATTTTCGAATTCGAAACATATTATTTGTTTGTATGAAGAAAAAGTTAAGCAAAAACCAAGAAGAGTTGAAACTGAAACACATTTAATTCATTGCACCATAAGTAATCGACTTTTAAGCATTTGAACTAGTTCATAAACATAAACAATGTATATGTAATACAATAAAAATAAAACTTGCAATACAAAAACTAATTATTTGATTGCTTTCCATTAAGACAAGAAGACGTTATAAAAACTTGTTACAAAAAATAAAAAAACCACTTAAGCCTTGATGAGAAGTAATCCTCTGAACCCGATCCGAAAAACAACTTCAAAACAACTGCCATAAAAAAAGTATGGTACAAGTGTATATATGTATAAAAGTAAATTATATGAGAATATATATTATATTTAAATGTATTATTGTCTCTCTTTCATTATATAAATATTGCTTGGCTATAGCTGCCTCATGTGTTCTGGATTTGTCTTCATTACATTTTCACTATTTTGTGTTTTGTTTTTTTGTTTCTGTATAAAATTTTCTACTTAACATCCGATATATAAAAATTTGTGCTAAAATTAGTTAAAACCTTTCTTAATATCTAAAATTGTATAATGGATATGTAAAACGTATCGCGTTTAGTTTTATAATTATATTTACACACAAGTTGCTAGCACCAAATACATATATATAGTTATGCTGGCAAACTAACCAATAAATATATATATATATAGATATTTTAATATCAAAAATATATATTTTGTAGTATTTTTCGTATTTTTTTTAAGGTATTTTAGTAGTAAATTCTCGTTTTTTATACGTTTTGTTTACACTTGGCTTCTTGAAGGCAACGTCTTTTGTTGGCTTAATTGGTATTGGTAAAAATTTTACAAATTCTTTTCGTTTCCATTACAAACTATAGTCTTAGGGTCTAGGTTTTTTTGGGCTTTGAGCCCGCTTATGTTACTAAATTGAGCTACTTAAGCGTTACGACATACAAAAACTGAACGAAATTGATGAAACATGAAACAGAAGTTTATATAAATAGTAAAAAGGGGGAGATTTAAAGAATGTCAAAAACAAAAACCCGGCCTCATTGGGGCATTTTTCCTATATACTATATGTATTTATGCATGTTTTGTGATGTTCTTGAAGTGGGCGTGTTCATGGGCGTCGCGTGGCTATAATGAGTATAGGTTTCTTTTTATATTGATTTCCATTTATATGTATGGCCTTTGTCTGGGCTCAGTGGCGTCGCATGTGCAGCGACAGATGGTCGGAACGACTGAAACTTCGGGTGCACAGTTGACAGCGAAAGGGTTTGACGCCCGTATGTTTCCGGTAGTGTCGGGTCAACTCGTCGGAACGGGCGAAGCGCCAGATGCAGCCCTCCCAGGTGCAGACATAGGGTTTTTCACCTGAAAAAGTCACAAAAGTTTCGGATATTAAAAATCGAACAAAGGAAACAGTGGTCATAGTATAGAGAGAGAAAAATGGTGATGGAACAGTGGAAATGGAACAAAGGAATGGTTGAAACGGAACAGATGCATATAAGAGTAACCAATTCTAGACATGAATCAATGTTAGCAAAAGTAAAGTGACAATGATATGATGAGTAAAAGTGAAACAGTGGAAGTGGAACAATGGAACAGGGAAATGGAAAAAGAGAAGAGAAGATGCAAATTCTGAACATGAAAAAGTGTTTGCGCAAGTAATGCGAAAATGAAACGGTAAGAATGAAAGTGAAACAGTGGAAGTGGAACAGTTGTAATGGAATCCTTACCTGTATGCGTGCGTTTGTGCGCTTTGAGATGCGAACTCTTGGTGTAGACCTTGTCGCAGCCCTCGGTATCGCATTTGTGTACCTTACGGTTCTTGGAGAGATCATTGTAGCCGCCGCCATTCGAAGCAGCATCGCGACTGAATGCTGCACCGCTGCCCGCCGCACCACTGCCACCAAAATTGATGCCACTGAAACTGCTGTTATCCTTTCGCACGCCACCGCCACCACCGCTGGCCATGCCACCAAACGAAGGATTGAGTGCAGCATGCGGTGAACCCGCTCCAGCATAACTTTTCCAACTCGGCGAGCAAACACCGCCAGCAGCTGTGGCAGCAACTGTTGTTGCCTTACTCCCGCTGCTGTTGCTGCTGCCACTCGTTGTGGAGCATTTTCGTGGCGTCTGTGCATCCGTAAACTTATACGGATTCTTAAAAAGACTCAACAAACTAAATTTGCGATCATAATCCTTCATCAAAGAGTTGTTGCTGGCGTTGCCGCTGTTGCTGGCGCTATTGCTGTTACTGTTGCTGGTGCTGCTGCCGTTGTTGTAGCTGCAACTGTTGTTGTTATCCTCCTGTTTGCTGATCCGTCGATACGTAAAGAAGAATGGCGATGCGGCAAAGAATGGCGAGAATGGCAACTTGGAAACGCCGGAAGCGTAAAGTTGTTGCTGTTGTTGTTGCTGTTGCTGTTGCTGTTGCCGCCCAAAAGCGCCCAACGTGGTTGCAGTTGCATAGCCAGCAGCAGCAGCAGCCGACGACGACGATGATGAGCAACTTGCCTGTTTACCATTGCTATAGTTGTTGTTGCTGTTGCTGCCGATGCTGCTGTAAGCTTTGCTGCTGGCGGCTGCTTTGGTGGCAGTTTTACTGTTGTTGCTGCTGTTGATGTTGCTGTTGTTGCTGCTGTTGGTGTTGCTGGCGTGCGAGGTGCTCGCTGCAATTGCAAATGAAAAGAGAGGCAATCGAAAGTCAGTTAAAACGAATAGAAACTGTTGAGTTTTAAGCTTAATGAGACTCGTTAAAGCTACTATATAACGTAAATATATATTGGCATAAAAATCGAAAAGACTTCAAGTTGCAAGTTGCAAGTTGCAACTGTCTAAAACACTTTGGCTTGTCAGTTAACAGTTGTACACAATTTCCTAATTTTCAAAAAACGGAAAAAAAAAATACAGTTTGCATGGCGCGTATTTTATGGGCTACCCAAATAGACAAACATACATACAAATACTGATGGCAACACCAGAAAGACAGACAGAAAGACAGACAGACAGATGGACAGACAGACGGACATCAAATCCGTGCAGTCGTGATCCATTTAACCTGTACTTGAGCGGCGCCGATTGCCACAGACACAGACATCCCCCCCGCTGCCGCTGACTATACCCTATCTCTAGCAGAGGGACAAGTGTGTCGATTTTGGCGCCCGCGACAGGCAACAGCTGCCTGCAACAACATACTGTGCCTGCAACAAACCAAACTGCCTGACGGCTGCCAATTTTCCTCTCCTCCCTCTCTTTCTTTCTATCTGTTGCTGTTTCTTTCTGTATTTTTTAAGGGTTTTCAGTATGAAAGTTTTGCACGAGCGCAGCACTTGTCTTTGACTTCAACTTCAACATTGAACACGGACTGAACTGAACTGAACACAGTGACTCTCAGTTCAGTTTACACACACATACACACACAAACACATATACACAAAGAGTGATTCCGATTGGAATATAATGAATATTGAGCAGACAGCTTGAGTTACGATTACGTTCGCTCAAATAGAATCATATAGAATCGCATTAATCGAATCATAGCCATTTGTTACATTGCCTTTTATGAAGTGCTCAAAACGGGCAGCTTCGACATTATGCATGCAGATTTATTCAGTTCAGCTTTATGTATATATAACTTGTGTGTAATAAACTAAAAAATCATTATTTAAAAATCATCAGATAACAACGAAGAAAGAAAAAAACTTAACAACCTTTATTGTTTTAATGTCTTTTTTTTGTTATGCTTTCTTTTCGCCATTTCTTCATTCGAAATTGCTAATAAATGACGCATCCAAACCATTTTAGCCTTGGCCTATACATATTAATTAATGCCAAAAATGAATATTATATAAATATGGTTTATCTTGTTGTTGCTGTTGTAAAGTATCGACAACTCTTTTAACGATAGTTTTTGTGCATAATTATGGCAGATTTACATTATTATAACTTGATGCAAAATCTCGAACAAAAAAAAACTACTGTTTTGGTATTTAAATTTAGATATAAATTTGCCTAATTGCTTAATCAGGTTTTATGTATTGTTTTTTTTTGATTTTGGGTGTTTTTTATAGCCATATTTCTTGTTATGAAATGATATAGTTTTTATATAGGGATATTCTTAGATAAGATGAGTCAAAAATGAAGTTAAAATTTATGTTAAGATAAGATCTTTGAGATCTTTTTTGGTTCATTTATGTTGGTTTGAATAGCCATATTTTGTATGAAGAAATTATATATACATTATATATTATTAAATATATTTGTATATAGGGAAGAATATCCCTATCCCTATCCCTATCCCTATCCCTATATAGATAGAATGAGTCAGAAATGGAGTTAAAATTTATGTGTAAAAAAAGAGTTAATTTTTTTTATCTTTTTTGGCATATTAGTGTTATTTTAATAGCCATATTTTGGGTTATGAAGCATATTACATATTTTATTATACATTTTTATACCGAAATAACTCTGACACAGAGTTGTATCTCATGTGTTTAGAGTTGCTTTTTTGTGTTTTTCCTTTTGCTTTGCGGCTACTGCTTTCAATTTTCATTTGTTTTCAAAAAAGCTCTTCTCATTTTGGTTAGCTGTCGCCGTTAGGTGTTGCCTTGTTGTTGTTGCTAGTTGTTGCATGAGTGACCCATGCTTAAGTGCTTTGGTTGGGGCCTCCCCACCACCAACAACAACAACAACAACATGACCGAGGGCCACAAAAGCGGGAGAGAGACTTGAGACTTGAAGTCTGTTTTTGGACGCAAACTGACCGAAGTCGCTCGTTTGCCCCGTTGTTTTAGCCTCAAGTGCGTTAGAGCACCATAAAGACAAAGAGTGAAAGAGAGAGAGGGAGTGAGAGAGGGAGAGTGAGTGAGAGAGAGGGCCTGTCTACACATGACCAGGAACTTACGAGACTTACGAGTTGCTTATTGTTGTTGTTGTTGTTGTTGTTACTGATGCATTTGTAATTTCCATGCCAGGCGCTTTTTGGCCCAAGGTAGCAGCCCACTCCATAACCCCACTTCGCTCACCCTCCCTCCCTCTCTCTACCTTCTCTCCCCCTCTCCTTCTCCCTGTTACATGTAGAGAGTCTCTCGTGTTATTAAAATTGATGGCATTTAATTGAACTGGCCATCAACGTCAGCCCACAGTGCCGTTTTTTTGTTGCCATTTTTAGCCGTTTTGTTGCCTTCCTTTTTTGTGCAACAACGGCTGCTGCTGCCGCTTGTTGCCTGCCTGATGCCTGGCTGCCATTTAGCCATTTGTTGGTTGCCCCATTTGCAGTTTTGCTGTCCGAGAGATGCTTAGAAGGGAAAACCCCATTCATTTGGCTTTTACGAGAGAGAAGTCTAAACTCCAATGGCAATATGCTAATGCGCATTATGTGGCATGCAACAGGCCGAAGTCAAAGCCGATGCCAACTGCTGCTAACTGTCATATATTTTGTGTGTCCATTCTCCTCTTTTACCCCAAAAAATGCAGAGATAAACACTTGACTGGACTTCATATTTCTGCCAATTTAGTGGCAGTTTGGCCAGGCGTGCGGCATCGACCCAGAGAAGAGATTTGAAATCACACTTTAGCCTATTGCCAAAGTGGTGCAATAAAAAAAGTGAATGTTGCCCCAAAGATGTGTAGTCAAGTCTCCTTTGGTGCGTCTTCTTCTTCGACTTCTCCAAAATGGTCGTCTTGGCCATAAACTGCTCATTTGACTTTGGTAGCTGTTTTTGCTGCTGCCGCTGCCACTTGCTGCTGCTCGTTGAACGTGCCACCCGAGTAGCCAGGCCGAGTCTAAGAGATAATTATGATGAGGCCAAAAGACTACAACAACACACAGCCAGCGCCCAGAAGCAACAGTTGTTGTTGTTGTTGCTTGTCTGGCTTGTTGGAGCAATGCGGATCTCGCACCAAATGCGACTTGTTGGCAAAACCAAACAATAAATTACAACAAAAAAAGTAGAAAAAAAAAAACAGTTGATAGGGTTTAATGTGCACTTGGTGTGTACGGATTGGTTATAATTGACAGTTCGCTTGGCTAGCTAACTGTCTGTCTGTTCGTCTGTCTTTATGTCTGGCGACGACGTGCTTCGGTGCACCAACACCAACACCGCCACTGCATCGACGACGACGACGACTTTGACTCGTCGTTATGTCTGTTACGTTTCTTGGCAGTTAATTGCCAAGGCAGACTGAGCTCAGTCTCGCTTTAGTCTCTCCGCACATTGATTTACTCGATGTATAAAGTTTTTTCAGTTTTTTTTTTCTATCTATATAAAACTGTCGTATTTAAGTTATAATTATGAAACAACATGGCGTATGAGCAATGCACAACAGAAAAAAACACTTTCCAAAACGTTTGCACATCTGAAAATTTATGGCATTGCGCATACGCCGCGTGGTGCAGGCAGCAACCACCACCAAAAAACTCATGTGTTTTTTGGCCATTTTTCACACTCTGCGGGCGTCTTTTGAACCTTGAAATGAACACAAATCGCTTTTTTCCCACACTTCTTGCGACGACGACGAGTGTGTGTTTCTTCGATTTTTCCTTATTTTTCTTGTGCTATCTATCTTAAAGGCAAACCAAAAAGACCAAAAAGACGTTAAGCTCTAAGCTCTGCTAAAACTCTTTAAGACTTACTGGCTCTGGCTAATCCAGCAGCGCCTGATTCCCAGCCAGCCCAAAATGGTAACAGACGTAGACTTTGTGGCAGCACCAACAACAACAGCAAACAACAACAACAAACTAATGAGCAACAACAACAAAAGCAACAACTAGAAACGCCGGCGAATGCAAACTGCACCTGCCAAATGGCCAAAAACAAACAGCTAACAACAACAAACGAGAGTCATTTAAGCGGTTGTGTTTTTGTGTAGTTAATACAACGAATTTTGTGTACGCTAACTAAATGTGTGGGATTAGTTTAAGGGGTTAACGAGAATGATGAAAAGGTATGAAGAAAAGTTTACAAAATATTGAACTTTTTTTACTCTAATAAAATCACTAGAAATTAAACTGTCTTAACAAACCAGCTTACCCTTATATACACACAAAAAACAAATAAGAAGTCTCTAACCCTTGACCTTACCTACTGGACCCATGCTTAATAGTTTAGCTATTCAATATTCAAGTATTTATATCAATATAAGTATTTTGACAGATTATAATTTTTTTTTGTTATTTTGTTAATATTTTCAATACCTGTTTTTTAATTAGCAAAACTCCAGATTTTATTTTTATCGATTGCCGGCAAACTTATCAATAATTTTACAGATTTTCATTAATTTGTTAATGTATTCAATGCTTGTATTCAATTTGTTGAAATTCAAGATTTTATTGCCATCGATTACATATCGGTTTATCGTAAACCGTAAAAGTTATCGAAAATTTGAATCAAACTTGTACTGCCTAATTGATTAGGAGATCTTATATTCAAAATCTGTAGAAAGACAGGTTTTTTAGTGTTATCGATTACATATGTATATCGTAAAAAAGATAAGTTATCGAAAATTGGAAACAAACTTGCACTGTCTAGGGATTAAAAAGATTTCATATACAAAATCGATTACATATGTATATCGTAAACCACAAAAGTTATCGACAATTTGTCTGCCTTCTTTAACCACTTAATGGATTAAGGGTATAAAAAAGGCGGAGACTCCAACTCAAAAGCTGCCCACAGCATTATTATCAACATTGTCATTGTTGTTGTTAGTGTTGTTGTTAGTGTTGTTGTTGTTGTCATCTTCCTCTTCTCGACTTGTTGCTGTTGCTGTTGTACAACTTGGAATTCAATGTTGTTGCTGTTGTTGCTGTTGCTTGTGTTGTTGTTGTTGTTGGCGCTTCGTTAGCGGCTGCCGTTTAATACTTATATCTGCTTTTCTACCATTTGTGTGTTGGTTGAAGTTGGTTTTTTTTTTTTTTTCGTTGCATTCGTTGCATTGCGCTCGATTTGTTTTTTACGAGCAAATTGTGCAAATATCTTAAAGCTTAGCAAAACTGACAACTAGATAAATTTAAATGAATTTCTGCGCTCATAAGCTGACAGCTAAATGGGCTGCCTGGCAGCTCAACTAAGCTCAGCTCATACAGTTAGCCACGTTAGTTAACTGTTGGACAGGGCGAATTCTCTCCTCTCATAACGAAAAAAAACGTGAAAAAAAGCGAATAAAAGAAATGAAATACAACTGAAAGAAAAAAACATTTAATTGTTTGCTACCAATTATGTATTTGTCAAGTTAATTGGTATGTCAACGCAACTTGTTTTTGAGTTAGCCAAGTTAGTTGGCCCCCGATGGTGGTGGCATGGCTTGTTAGCTTGGTTAGCTTGCTGGCTTGGTGGATGGCTTGGCTGGAATCGTGGTGCCATCAAAGCAAACTAAGACGACCACCGCCAAAGCCAAAGCCACAGCCAAAGCCAAAGTAAAACGCCAGACGCATTGTCAATAAGCAGCTAACAGCAACAACAACAACAACAAAAGTAGCAACAACAACAGCTGCCAAAGACGAAGAAGCTGATGGCTGAAACTGAAGCTGACGATGAGGCTGAGGCTGAGGCTGACAATGAGATACAAACGCAATGCCAATCATCCAGTCATTTTACACCATCTTGTAGGCCGAGCCAAAAAAAAAACAAAACAAATACCAATGTGAGCTGGATTTACTAGAAGAGTAGTTGACTGTAAGATACCCTAGATGTTCGAGCTGAATACTTTTACTGGATAGAGGAAAAAGTCTTAGAAATGTTAGCATATAAGTTTTATAGCAAAATGTTCATTGAAAGTATAGCTTATCAATATGTGCTTCTACATTAATCGATAACTATCAATATGTGTAAGCTATCGACCAAAATAACATACTTCTCTTCGAATTATAGCCAAATTCCTATGTGTGTTTATAAGTTTATCGATAACTTCACATCGATCATGGACAACTTTAGTCTGAACTTCAACTTTAACTCAACTGCTCTTCTCTTATCGATATAAGTATGATTGTTTATCGATAACTTTGAATCGCTTAACGGAACGTCAGATCTTAATAGACAAACTTCTCTTATACTTATAACTAACAAACTTTTCTACCCCAGATATGTTAAAAAGTCGAATATTAATTGATACGTATTGTCTTGCTTATCAATAACTCTATTACTATATTCATTAAAGACTTCAGCTAAGCTCATTAACGATCACAGCTGCACCGTTGCACCGATGCACCCTTCACAACCAATTTGCAATACAGATTACGGGGTATAAATATATCAAATAGAAGGAGATGCCACAAACGGTTAGTTGGCGCGAAGGTGTGAAAAGCAATGCGAAGACTGCAAAGACTGTGGTGTTTGCAAACTGCAACTGGAACTGTAACTGGACCTGTTTCCATTTCTTTTTTTCGTTTCGATTCGTTTTCGTTTGTGCTTGTGTCGCAGCGCATTGATTGTCAGCGCGTGTTGCTGCCGTTGCCGCCGTTGCTGCCGTTGCTGTTGCAGCTACTGTTGCTGTTGCTGCCCACCGATTGATGCACTGGCGAATGCCAAACGGCGGCGTTGATGGATGTGCCACTAGCCACAGAGACAGCCAGACACATGCAACAGCAGCAACACAGAGGCAAAACACAACCCAGATCGCACCCAGACGCACACCTTTCAGCCTGCTTATCGAGCTGCAATCTGGAGAGCTTAACAAATGCTTTACGCTAATGACAATTTTGTTATACATTTTATGCATGCACAACGGTGGCAACAGGGGCAACAGCTGGACATGGCGTATACGCAATGCCCGATTGACGATAGGCTCTGATGATGGCAAAGCGATAACAGACACACAGACAGACCGCAAGTCGATGTCGATGGACAAGTCGATAAATAAATTTATGCACAGAAAACCCAAAGAGGCGTAAAATGTGCCATTTGATTTAATGCACAAGTGTGTGTGTGTCAGTGTGTGTTAGTATGTGTGTGCGTGTATTTTTTCGCAATGATAATCGATTTATGGTGTGTGAAGTTTGTTTCTGTTTCTGCTGTTTGCTGTTTCGTTTTTGTATTTGTTTCTCTTTCTCAGTTTTTTTTTTGTTTTTTTTTTTTTTTTTGTGTCATTGCTAATTGTGTACAAATATGGACAAAAGCGTGGACACGAACCACAGAGCAGAAAGCAGCGAGCAGCAGCAAGAAGAAGAAGGCTTTCCAAATGGTCAGCAAATGGCTAGCTAGCTAGATAGATAGAGGTAAGTAGGCAGAGTCGCTTACAAAGAGCAGTTAGAGTCAGCCGCATTCAACATGTGGCATTCAACACTGAAGAGCGGAAAGTTGCCCAACAGGCAACTTTAAAATGCCTGCAAGAAATAATTTTTGCATTTCTTTTTGTCTGCAACAGATAAACGACACAGATGCGACGCTCACTTAAAGTCGATGTATGAATGTGTTAGTGTGTGTATATGTGTGTGTTAGTATGTCTACTAAGTAGAATACATGTTGTCTGTGTGTTAGCCTGTTTAGGCGTTTAGTGCTTAGTGTAGTGATTAATTGATCGTATTTGTTATTGATTAGATGTTGCCTTGGTCTTCGGCAAAGAGAACTTTTAGCGTGTTACGTGGATTACGGACATGAGTATGGAGGGGTTTTGGGGTTTGGAGGAGTATGAAAGAGTTCGGAGGAGTTAGGCGGTTGGAGCTTTGGAGCTTTGGAGTCTCTCGGTAAGCGACAATTGGCAGTTATCGATTGTAACTGTTCCCCTTAAGGATTTCAATTTGAGACACATAAATCTTACTTAAAAATTGTTACGGGCATAGTCAGAGTTGGATTAATGTTTGAAGACATTAATAAAAAATTGTTTAATTTCATGAGATTGTCATTAAGTTAATAGTAAGATCTAATACCATATGATTATGTGTTAGTGATCGAGTTATTGAAATCACTTAAATTAATGAATAGCTTCATATTTTTGTTATAATAGTTTCTATGAAAACGTAATTGGCAAGATTTGGCATAATTAAGTGCAAAAATGTTTTTTAATATTTTTAAAATGTTTAGCTTTAGTTTTTTGTCATTAATAATAAGTTTGTAAACCATTTAAAACAATAATACAAATTTTTCTGTTAATAAAATTATACTTTTTTGTTAAGCAAATATTTGTTTATTTAAAAATAAAATAGTTTTTGTGTTCTAGGTCAACTTAAAAAAACAACAAACGATCATTGGATAAAGAAAATTTGTAAAAAAAAATTATGAAAAATAACATAATACAATTTCTTAAGATTTTTCTTGTCAAAAAAGCAGTAACATCCTAAATATAAAAATAACAAAAAATATTAAAAGTAAAATTACTAGAAACAAAAATGCTAAAATAAAAAGTTAAATGAAGGATAAATGTTAAATATAAAAACATGTCTTAGAGTTTTTCTCGTTATAAAGCCTAAACATACTAAATATAAAAACACAAACAAGAAAATACAAAGAATAAAAATATTGAAAATATAGAATTTGTATTTTCAATATTTGAATTTTTATAGAATTTTTATTATCAAATTTTATTTTATTATTTATCATTTTAGTAAAAGACACTAAATTATTTAAATATCTCACAAAGAAAAATCCAAAAACGACTTTTTGCCCACGACAAACACTCCAAAAAATGACCCAAAAAATCTATTTTGGCAACATTGCAATAAAACCAACAAAAAGATAGAGAAACAAGAAAAAAAACGTGCGTCTCTAATATGCGAGATAGTATCCCCATGAATTAAAGTCTGGAGAAGCTTTGGAGAGCGCTGGAGGAGCTCTTGGAGTTGGTGAGCGGTAATTGCCGCGTGTTAATTCAAACAAATGTCGGGAATTGCGCATTTAATGTGAAAATGAAGAAACATTGCGAATAGTTTGGGGAGACTCTCTACTAGTGGGGATGGGATGGGAGCAGAGAGGCAGGGCAGATGGTGGTAAAGTCAGTTCAGTTCAGGCCAGTCTCTCTCTCTGGGCCAGGCCCAAACGAGCTAGCGCGTTAGGTGGAGCGAGTGAAATAAATGATCCCAGCTTCATGTTTAATTTATTTGAAAGTTAACACACATATAACAACAACAACAACAACAACAACGCGAAGCGACGCCGCCGCCGGTGACTGTAAAACAGTAAAAACACAAAATACAACGGCAAAAGATGCAACGTGCAACATGATGGTGGCAGGGGGAAGGGGTAACGATTTCAACTTGGCCAGGCGAACCGGGCATTAATGCGTCGTAATCACACTAAGCAGACATTAAATGCGTTTTCGCTGTTGTGAGCAGCTAGCTCCACCAGGCCCCAAGTCGGCCCCGAAAGTCGGGACTGAGCCATACAGCCATAGACATAAGGCAGCCAGGCGAGGAGCAACTTGCAACAACAACAACGGGCAACAACAACAGCGCCTAAATGATTGATAAAATAATTGCTTGCACGTGATGCGCACTTAGCAAATGAACAAAAAAAAGCAACAACAACAACAAAAAACAGAAAAAACAACAAAAAGTAGAAAGAAACAACAAAAACAAAAAGTACATGAAGCAGACGACGACGAGAGTTGGATAGTTGCAAAGAGAGAAGAGAAGAGAAACAGAAGAAAAAAAGAGAAAGGCTTCACGCAATATAGCAAAAAAAAAGCAAAAAAAAAAAAAACACCAAAAACAACGAGACACAAGTCCAAGTGTCAAAGCCAACAGCTAGCATGAAAAGAGAGGGATGCCCCTGCCAAAAAACAAAAACAAAAAAACTTCAAGCTGAAAACTAGGAAAGAAAACCAAAGCCAAAACCCAATCCCAGTCCAGTTTTAGTCTTAAAATAATTGTAAGCAGAAAGTTGAGCAGCGAAACAATAACAAATTAGCTAAAAAAGCAATTAATGATTGAAATAATATAAAGCTTAGCCATAAAAAGCTATGTTTTGACTATGTTTTAAGGCACCTTTAAGCTAATTTCTGTATGTTCGATTTATTAATGTTAATATGACTTCAAAGCAGTAAACTAATTATGCGCAATAATAATATTATATAGAGTTATATATTGTCAAAGTGCTTTGGCGTGAGAATGAAATAAAATTTAGCTATAACAAGCGATGTTCCGGCTATATCTTCGCTATGTTTTAATATGATTTTAAGCTAGTTTCACTTAATTCGATTTTTTAATGTAAAAAACAAGAAAACTCATTTTGTGCAATTATGCAATTGAACAATAAATGTCAATGTTTTTGGCGTGAGATTGAAATAAAGTTTGACTTTAAATATGCTATTTTTAAGCTATGTTTTAAGGCGTCTTTAAGCTTGTTTCAGTTAGTTCCATTTTGTTATATTAATATGGCTTGAAAACAATAAACTAGTTACGATTAACAGCAATTTAAATCTTTTTGGCGTGAGAGTAAAATAAAATTTAGCTATAAAAAGGATATGTTTTAGCTAGGTTTAAGATATGTTTTGGCTATGTTTTAGCTATGTTTTTGGGGCACCTTTAAGCTAGTTTCTCTTAATTCGAATTTTAAATGTTATTATGGCTTATAAACAATAAACTCATTATGTGTAATCAAATAATAATAATGTAAGAATGTCGAAAACTTTTTGGGTTGAGATGATTAAGTTGTGACCTGTACTAAAATTCACAAAAAATGATTTGAAGCTTTAATATAAATATATCTTGATCAAACTAAAGTAAAACTATTAATGAAACACTTCATAATTATATATAGTTTATTGTATTAAAGGACTTTTGATCAAACTTCATTAAATATAATTGATTGAATACCTTATATATAAATATTTTTGATCAAACTAAAGTAAAAATAATTAATGAAATATCCAAAAATACTTTAAAGCCTAAAAGCAATTTGATTCCTTAAAAACACTTTGTTAACATTTGTTAATACTTAACTGAGGCAGCACTTAACCCCACAGCTCCTATTTGGCTACTACTTGGCTACTACTTGTTTGTGGTTCCCGTAAAAGTGTGTAGACAAATTATTACCAAAAACAATCGAGAAATACAAGAAAAAAATACTGCAGTTTGTCCCGCAAAAAAACACAATACTAAATTCTAATATGCCATTCTTCCAAACCCAAATGGTTTTAACAACCATTTAAAGCGAGTGTCATTACAAGTACAAAAAAAAAAAAAAACAAAAAAAACTGTATCAACTTCCAAGGCCCAAAAAACAGAAAAGAAAAAAAAAAAAATAGATAGAAGGAAAAAAATTGGTAAAGTGAGGGCATTGAAAATCTAACGAATTATAACGTGGGAAACAAACTGAGGGACGTCGTTTTTGTTGTTGTTGTTGTTGGCAGCACAAATTGCGGCAGTTAACGGTTCCTGTTTCGTCGCAAATTTGGCTAAGGCAGCAGCAAACAAACACCAAAAAAAAAAAAAAACAGAAACAGAAACCGAAAGACAAGCTAAAACTGAAGTTAAAACTGAAGCTGAATGAAGCATCCAAGGCACCAGATCCAGCTAGACCCAGAGCTAGCCAGAAAGCCAACCTAGTCAGCAATGGCAATGGATTGCCACGACAAGTGGCCCCCCGCACAGCCTCCACCAACCAACGAACCAAGCCAACGAGCCATTCGGCAGTTACAGAAACAGTTCCAGGCCAAGAGACAGAGACAGACGAGACAGACAGAGAGACAGAGTATTTTTATGCCCGCCCACTCGTGCGCCACATTATTTCATGCAAAATCATGCCATGGGAACCACGATGCTGCTGCTGCTGCCTGCCGCTTCTTCTTCTTCTTCTACTACTTCTACTACCCAAATACAGCAGTCTAGAACTATTACCCTAGTCTTCCCTCTCTCTTTCTCTCTCTCCGCTTCGACTGCAACTAATGCACAATCATCGCAGATTATTTCATTTAATGTCAATACAAAAAACAGGCAAGCAGCAAGCAGGCACTAGAACAAGAAGAAGAAGAAGAAGCTGCTGCTGCCTCGTTGTGGCATCAACATCGCCATCGCCATCGCCAATCGACATCTCTGTGGCAAGGCCTAGGCAAGCCACAAGGCATCCTGGCGTGCATTGAAAGCTGAAAGTTTGACACTCCAATTCTCAATGCCGCTGGGCAAACAAATTGAGTGGAAGCGACTCAGGCAGGGAGGGGGGAGGAGTAGAGTAGGGCAACAGGGGGGCAGTGGCACCGTTAGTGCTGTGGCAAACGAGTTTAAGCTGCTGCTGTTGACTTTTGTTTCAAAAGGGCCCCAAATCGAGACTCCCAGACTCTCTTAAGCCACATTGCTCATACGCTCCGTTTGACCTTGCAAAAATCGTTGGTCGAAACGATTTGAACGTTTAGGTTTTTTTCTTGCCTTTTTTTCTTTCATTTTTTTCTTTCTTTTTTATTGGCACAATATATATTTATCGTTTGTTTGTGCTTTTTTTTGCCGGAGTTTTTTTTATTTATGACCTGCACATTTGTGATATTTTATTTGTGTGAAACTTGGTTCGGGTTCGGGTTTGGGTTTGGGTTTGTTGATGCTGATGTGCTTCGATGTGATCGCATTCGTCATGCGCGCTTTTCCTCCGCCCTCCCCCCAAAGAAAAACTGAAATGTGCAATCAATTTGAAAAGCCTATGCCAAAGATTTGCATACAGTAAAGGAGCAGGAGGAGGAGGAGTGGAAGGAGCAGGAGGACAACTCAACATAGACAGTGGAGACAGCTATAAATGAAGTAATCAAGTTAGTTGAACACTGATAAAGTGAAATGCATACACAATATGTTAAGGAAGTTGGAATTGATGTATGTTTATGAGAGTATGAGTATCTGAGAGTATGTTTATGAGTGTATGTGAAAGAGTGTGTGTTTGTGTATGAGTGTGTGTGTAGAAGTGTGTGTAAGTAAATGTGAGTGTATCTGTTTGTGTCTTGATGATGTCTTAGTCACTTTGTCTTGAAAGTATTTTGTTACAATTCAATCATTCTTACTACAAAAAGCTTCGATTTAGTTCATATTTTGATTGTTACTCCATTTCAATTTTCCTATAATTTAAGGGGCAATTGAGTTATACTTTAGATTTGTCGACCTTGGTTGTTTGACTTATGGTAATAGCAGGGTCATTAAAGAAACGGCAAGCAAAAAGTTTGAGCCAAATAATCGCGCTCTTAGCCAAAAGGCATAGTTATTACTAAACTAAAAGTGTTTGAAGAAGTTCGTAAGGAAAAGGTTTATCTGTCAAAGTAGAACATTTACTTATAACTTTCAATGTTTTTAACCCTTTTGGGAACATTTGATACAGCGATACTCGTCATTGATATGAATAAACAAAGTTAAAGATGATGAGTAAGACCATTGAGCAAATATTTGAATAGAAATCTTTAAGTAGAACATCTTACTCGCATCATCATCGCACACCTAACACAGGCAGATTCCGACAAGACAAGAGGGAGAGAGAGCGGTTTACAGAGCCCAATTCGTAGTCCGAATATGCCAATTCTTTGCTCAGTGGTAAGACTAGCTGTAGCTTCCAAACTTCTTCCCTCAAGTCTCTTTTACACAAAAGTCTTCATGTTGTCTTAAAAAAGAAATCTTATATATCAAAAATAAAAGGCTTAAAGATAGTATGTTTTCCTAAGTTCAATTCTTACTCATAAAGTCAATGCTTTAACTTTAGATATCAACTTAGTTTTAGCTACAAAATCACATCATCTCATATACCTTCCCAAAGTCCCTCTACAAAAGTCGCTTTTACACAAAAGTCTGCTTGTTAAGTCTTACAAATAATCTCATAAATCGGATCTCAATTGGTTAAAGAAGGTTTATTTACAACAGTACAACTTCTACTTATAAAGTCAATGCTTTAACTTTAGTTATGAACTTAGTTTTAGCAACAAATTCTCATAATCTTATATTCCCTGCCAAGTCTCTCGTTTACACAAAAGTCTCCATGTTAAATGTTTGCCTAATCGATATGTTTGTCAACTGGCTGGAACTGCTAAAACGTTGTCATCCTGTCTGCAGTGTGTTAACCAAAACTGAACTTATCTGTGATATATGTTGAACAAGATATGAACAGACCAAACAAACAAACACAAGACACCAGTTACTTGGTAACTAGTTACCAAGTTGGAACTAACTTAAACAAGCACAAGACAACAATACATTGGGAAGTTAAGTCCTAAGCAGATATCGGGGCAATCGCTTAAATTAATTTGTTGTCACCAGCAGTTTGTTCAAAATAATCTTATTGTAGGCAAAACAAATGTGTCTGTGTGTGTTGGTTTGCCTCTAAACACCAAGGTGGGTGGTGGCAACAACCAGCAGCAGCAGCAGCCAAACGACACATGCCTAACTGTTTGTTGTTGTTTTAGTTGTTGTTGTTGCTTTGCTGTTGTTGGCTGTTTGGCTGTTTGGCTGTTTTCGGACCGCGCCGAGAGCCCAACCCAAAAGTTGTTCACCTGTCAAATCAGCTCGCTGCGATCTTTTATTGGCCACAAACAAAAAAAAAACGGCAGCAACAAAACGGCCAAGCGCCAATTGTTGGCCAACAACAACAACAACAACAACAACAACCAGATTTATTTATTTAAGCGTTCAAAAAGTTGTGCACCCAATTTGAAATTTTCTGCCCGCTTCCAGCCACGTAAAGACTTAATTAAGGCCCCCAATCTCTTGTCTCACACACACAGTCTATCTCTCCCCAGTTTTTCTGTCTCTGTCTCACACAAAGTTTTTCTTGTTGTTGTTGTTTTTAAGCTTGATTCGTTTTGGTTTTCAGCCGATAAATTCATGCCGCTAATTTGGCAGCGTTAACTCAATTTGTGACCACAAAATGCACAATTTGTCGCGGCTTTTGATTGCCAGCTTTCGGATTGGCCAGTTTAAAGTTAGCCTCCGAGTTAGCCGCGTTTTCCACATTGTATGTGTGTTGCAGTTGCAGCTAGCAGTTGCAACTTGTAGCTTGCAGTTGCATTTGTCTTGTGTGGGCAACGCCCCAAACGCTTTTTGGTTTGTGGCGGCTTTTGTTTATTGTCTAATTATAGCTATGCCTGGACAGCTTTCCTTGGCCGGATCAACTGCAATACCAATACACATTGAGAAAAAGTTGAGTATTGTTATGGGGAGAAAGAAGTTAGAAATCAAATACAAGTTTGGTGTTGAATAACGATTCTTATTTCTTAGTTTTTCGAAAGTTTTGAACCGCCAACTCTTACCATTTAAGCTATAGTTTGATAGCAGTTAATCAATTATTTAGGAAACCAAGCTTAGTGTTTACCTAAAATCCCTAAACTATCATATTAGGAATCTTTTAGATCACCAACTCTTACCATTTAAGCTATACTTTAATAGCTAGTTAGAAAAACCAAGCTCAGTGTTTACCTAGGATCCCTAAGCTAGCATTTCTTGAAACTTTTAGATGTCAACGACTTCCCATTTAAGCTATACATTGATAGCAAGTCAATCAGTTTGTAAGCAAATCCCATCCGAGTGTTTACCTATGAAGCTGTAACTATCATTTTCTGAAAGATTTAGACCTCTACCTCTTACCAGTTTAGCTATACTTTGATAGCAGTCAGTGAGTTAGGATCCCCAAACTATCATTTCTTGACAGTTTTAGATCTCTAGGTCTTACCAATGAAGCTGTTATTTGATAGCAGTTAATCAGTTACTTAGTAAAACCAATCTTAGTGCTTACTTATGAAGCCTTAACTATCATATTCCGAAAGTTTTAGATCCCCAACTCTTACCATTTAAGCTCTACCTTGATAGCAGTCAATCAGTTACTTAACAAATTGACCCAAAAAGAGTCCCCAAAATATATTTGTAATAATTTGTTTACAGTGTAGGGGTGGCAATAAGGCAATAAGATTGCCTGCAATGAAATCGCGCCTCAAGCATCTGCCTTGTCCGAAGCACCCATGCTGCGAGCAGCAAAACGTTGCAAGCTGCAAGCGTTGCAAGCTGTAAGCAGTAAAGAGCTGCCTCACGCTGCACGAGTCGAGTCGAGTGTGCATCGCAAAAGGCACATCCTTATCACAACGAGCAAATCTTTCACCACACACAATTGACTGTCGGCTGCCCCAGCGGCAACAGCGGCAACTGTTGCTGGCGGGTTGAAGGAATAAAAAAGATTTTCCCATAGTTTGCCGCTTCATATTTTAAACTGATAAAAGTGTGAAGTGGCTGAAATGTGGTTCAGGCTTATATGCAAAAAAAACACTTGGCCAACCATATATGGCCAACTTTATGGCCTGCAACTAACGGTATGGGGCACGCACTCCTGTGTGTGTGTGAGTATCTCTCTCTCGCTCAGAGACCCCAAAAACTAACTAAGCTCATAAATCTCGGCAATTAATTTTTAAAGTGTTGTCGCCGCGTTGACTCTGCAACTGCAACACATAGTGCAACAGTTGCCATGTTGACAACTGTCAGCAACAACTACTTGCTACATGCATTCAGTTATTCATGCAGTTATTCGTGCAACATTCAAGCGTTACTTGCCACAACTTATATTTACTAACTCAAAGTGCAGAAAACATTGCACTCACATTTGTTTAGACGCTTTGCGTAATAATTAACGACGACGACGACGACGTCGACGACTACCTGGCAAAAGACTTTAATTAAATTGCTAATGAAAATCCATAAAAACGAAAAGTGAGCCACTAATTAACCAATATGACATAAAAGAGATACCCTAACTATCTCTCTCCCCCCTCTCTTTCTCACTTCGTGTGTGCGTTTTGTAACATTTTGCAGCTGCGGGTGGCAAAAATTAGCTGAATATGCGTTTAAGTGTTTAAGCGATTTTTAGTGTCTGGTTAGTCTCGAGCGCGATCTTGCTGTGATCGATATAAAAGTTTTGCATTGATTGCTTCTCGCTTAATGTACAACAATTAATCCACACATAACAAGGTATAAGATGATAAATTGCTTAGTTATAGTTATGCTAATGTCGAACATTAAACGTTTATACAGCTTGTTTGTTAAAAGTTGTTTGCACTTCTATCGATTTTTATCGATTTTTACATATCGATTGCATTCGTATCGTTATGGATGGTAATATGGAACAATAAACATTTATACACGATAACTGATAAATAGTTGTTTATACTTACATCGATTATGATCGATCTTTACATATCGAGTATAATCGTTTGCCTGGTGATAGTAATCGATTATTATAGATTTTATATATCGTTTACTTAGTGTTGATAATATGGTAAATTTATCATTTTACCTTGACTGTTAAAAGGAACATATACATTTTATCGATTATTATCGATTATTACTTATCGTTTGCTTAGGGTTGCTGAAATGGTACATTAAACAAGTTTGTAGCATTAATAAGAAAGTTTATCTTACTTATATTGATTATTATCGATTTTTACATATCGATTACACTCGTTTTCCTCATTTTCACATTTCTGCCAGTCAACAATCATAGAAAACTATTTCAAATATTATAAAGCTGCCTTAAATATGTTTAAGTTTCAATTACCAAATATCTTAATATGGTAAAACATCAATTGCATTACATCTTGACTCTTTTACAGTCCCATATGCATTTTATCGACTTTTTTCTTTCGATTTTTTACATATCGCTTGCACTCGTTTGCTTGTTAAACACAATTTACACAACTTTATTTTGAGCATTTTAGGCAGTCAATAATTAAGAGAAAATATTTTTAAAAAAATGTTTAAGTACTTCAAATACCAAATCCCAAATATCTTAAAATCGAATATGGTAAAATTGCTTCAACGTTAACTAAAAAAATTTCGCTAGCAAATATTTTACAAGCACATCACATTCAAATCGTTAACCAAAATGCGCTCAACTTTTTCAGTATTTTTTTTTTTTTGGTTTATTTTTGGTTTGTTTTATTTCTATCAATAATTTTTTTTTTCACGAACGTGGGAAAAGCTCAGCTGTCTGCACTCAATAGTGTCCAATGTTGTAATAATGCCTCCCCAGACTCGCCAAAGTCTCCCCGTCTCTCTCTCTCTCGCGCTCAGCAATAGAATTCGCGTTGTATGTTGCAGCTTGCAGCTTTGCAGCAGTTGCAGTTGCAGTTTGCAAACGCAGTCAACCAATTATTTTTATCGATTTGGTTGCCAGAAAGAGAGACGCAGTCGGCTTTTCATAATCAAATGTTGCTGCTGTTGCTGCGACTGTAACAGCAACAGTTGCTGCTGCTGCAGTTGTTGCTGCTGCTGTTGGGTGAGTGGCATCATTGAGGACATATGTGGCAGGCGCAAATGTGTGTGCTTTTTGACTTTTTTGTGTGTATTCACATTCACGAATGATTGAATGCATGAATGAATGATTGAATGAATGAATGATTGACTCAATGGTTGCTGCTGTTGCTGTTGTTGCTGCTGTTTGAGTGTTGAAAATCCTTTCAATAAATAGCCAAAGACAAGTAGCCGTTAAAACGCATTCAGCACCGTTTCAGTTAACCTGGCTAACAGTCTGTCTTTCAATCTTGTTGTTGTTGCTGTTTGTTGTTGTTGTTGTTCACTCAAGTTTGATTCATGATGCTGCTGGCTGGCTCACAGACAGACTCTCTGGTCTCTGACTCTTTCTGGCTCCGTGTGGCATGTTTTGTGTTTGTTGCGTTTTTGATCGCAATTTGACAATGCGAACAACAACAACAAACTGAACAAACAGACAGACAGAGTTTGGTAAGAAAAAACTTACATGCGCCCGCTTGTCATTTAACATTTTTATGATTTTTAACATGCAAACCTGGCTTAAAGGCTCCTCCACATCACACACACAGGCAGTTTGGCAGTTGCAAAGAAAATTGGTATTTTTTTCATTGCTTTTATGGCTTAATTGAAATGGCCATCTGAATTGACAGCAACAACAACAACAAACAACAACATCATCATATAGCCATCGCCAGGAAGTGTTTAATTGTAAATGGAAATGGAAATTGGTTGAGTTTAAAACGCATATATGATGATATGGCTAAGAGTTAAGTGCAACAAACACAGCATTAACTAGACTACGTTGCATGCAACACGTTGTGCTCTTTAGTTTTATTGATTCTAAATGGCTTGTAACATGAATATGTTTAAAGGATTTAAAAAGTTATAAATCAAACATCAAAGAGGATACTCTTTCATCGTTTTCATACGAAAAGTGTTTCAATGTCATTCGTTCCTTCTTGAAAACCAATAAAATTTTATATCAGGAATGTGCTCAAGGGTTTAAAAACACATACATCATTGTAATACCATCAAAATCACACAAAAGGTGTTCCACTTCCACACGTTCCTCCTTCAGTATTAATTAAAATGTATAGCGGAATAACTCTAAGGACTATAAAAACTCAATAGATTCATATTTTTATTTCATCTTATGCACAAAAAAAATGTTTCACTTCCACTTGTTCCTGCTTTCAATGCCATTTAAGCTTTATAACAGGAATTTCATTGAAGGACTTCAAAAATCATACATCAAACTAGCAACATCGTGATATAATACCATCAAAAACACATCAAAAGTGTTTCAATTCCAGTAGTTTTTCCTTAATATAATAAGAATTTCTTTAAAGGACTTCAAAAATCATGCATCAAACATACATCAACATATAGCTTTATGTATTTTCACACACTAAAAACTGTTTCACTTTCACTCGTTCCTCCTCCCCATCTCCAATACCAATTAAACGTTAAAAAATCCGTCGCATGCTTAATTCAATTCACGCCTTCATCGACTACCAAAAAAAAAATCTGATCATGAAGAAGTTCAAAATAAAAATGTTGCTCCAATAAAAAAATCACAAAAAAAAAATAATATAATAATAAGTAAAGCAATGAGAACTGTCTGAGCTTGGGCTTGATGATGCTGCATTCGACTCAATCGCCAGTTCCGATGATAAACAAAAAAAAACAAAATCACAACAACAACAAGAGCAACAACAACTAGAAAAAAAGGGGCAAGCACGGCGACAGCAGCCACAACAACACAAAAAAATAGAACGTGAGAAATAATATTCGATGAAGCGCCAAAGTAAATGCTTCAAATGTTGTTCGGGTTTTTTTTGTTAGTGTGTTTGTTGTTGCTTCTTCTTGTTTGTTTGTTGTTGTTGCTTTTGTTGTTTTGCAGCGCATTTTGCGCCTGGTTACACGCTACTCGTTTGGAAAAAACCTTTTTGAAGGTTGATTGTGAAAGTCACGATTAAACGAACGTCGGAGGAATGGTGGCGAAGGGCGAAGAAGAGGAGCAGTCACAATCCATCGGAGGAGGCGTTGTCAATTTTTTCCCTTTAGTTTTTTTTCTTAGCCCATTATATTTGACTAGAGATTTTTTTTGCCTTCTGATTTTCCAGTTATTCAGAATCATTAAGCGTTATTTTGAATTTAAAATTTGTCGGTTTTCATCTGACAAAAAGGGTGACAAAAAAATACTAAACAAAAATAATTTGCAATCTTTTAAGTTGCGTATCATTAAAAAGTCGTTTGAAATGCACCGACTAAAGAGAGGGGGCAGAGAGGGAGGTAGATGTGTGTGTAGAACACACCTTATAGACATCATTTTGGCGTTGCAAAATTGTCGCCAGATGATGATTGTGACACACCCGAGAGAAGCTGGGATTTGAAGGTGCCAAAATGCGAGGCAGCTTCCAAACTGTCTGACGGAATGACTGCCACACTATCTGACTAGCTTGCCACATTCTACACCCACGCATGTGTTAAGCACCCACACACACACACAAACACACTCTTCTGTATGTTCTTGTCTTGCCACACACATATCACTTACACACAAGATCCACACCCAAAACCAAAGCCAAAGCCCAAACCCAAAAACCGTAAAGAGTGAAACTTCCGTAAGCATCGGAGTCGACAGTTTAATGACTTTGATGACGCAGCGTGTGCTTTCAATTTACGATCAACAATAACAACAACAGACAGACAGTCAGACAGACAGACAACAACTGCAACTGCTGTCTATAGAGTAAAGTAGGTGTTGCCTCTTTTTTTTTTGATACCCTTAAGCCATGAAATGGATATAGAAAGGGTATAATGGTTTTGTCGTCCATCTCAGGAACTATACAAGTTAGAAACTCCAGATATGATAATGGCTATGAGCTTTCCTAATCCCTAAGTATAACAAGTTTGTACCAAATTTTCGATAACTTTTCTGGTTTACGATATACACATGTTATCGATAACAAAATAATCTTGAAAATCAAAAACCTAAAAATGGGAATTGAAACTATTAACAAAACAATGAACATCTGTGAAATTTTTATTCAAATCGGTTCAGAAACACCGGAGATACGAAACTATCAAGCATTGGTCCGGTAGTGCAGGTATGTCCGTCTGTATGGTCAAGGGTTAAGGGTATCTTCTAGTCGAACTAACTCATCTATAGCCATTTTACTTGCTATTTTCTTGTTTTTATTGTTTTTTTTGTGGGCGTTGCTAGTTAAGTTGCCTCCGTATGTGGCAGCTTGGGATTTGCAACAACCAGTTGCCATTTGGGTGTAACAAAAACGATCTGAAAGCAAAATGCCATAAAAAAGCAACACATCTAAACGGTTTAAGTAATTAAAATGAAGCTATTAAATTGACAGCGACGATTTCAACACGATTTGAGAGAAAAAAACGCTTAAATTCAGCAATTTGCAATTACTTCGTATATAATATAAAATTTTTATAAGTCTTGTTTATATGCCTTAAATGCAGGTTTGTTCTCAACACCCAAACATTAATAAAAACCGTTTTGCTTTTGTAAATTGGTTTAAATTTGATTAATTTATGGTTTTTGGGAATTTTATGCCTATTTTTATAACGATTTTTTGAGGGTAGAATTAATTATGATGTTATATAGTATTTTTCCACCTTAGGTTTGGTTTTTCCTCTTAAGCTCAAATAGTGATTTGTGAAGATGGAATAAGTTTACTGAATCAAAGAATTTCCGAAAGATTTTAAGCCTGTTACAAGTGAATTTTCATTTCATTTCATTTATTTCAAAGCTTACAAAAGGGATTTTCGATTGATAATATTTTTTCATCGATTTTGACCCAAAAATTCCTTTTCAAACTGAAATGCAGTATTGATAAAGAGCTCAAATCCTTTATAAAAAGGTATTGGGTTTGAATATCATATCGTTTTTGGCAGAGTTGTGATAATTTTGATAACGTTTGAATGAGAAATTTGATGAAATTTTTACATCGATTTTGACTCAAAAATCTGTTTTAAAACTGAAATGCAGTATTAATATAGAGTTCAAACCCTTCACAAAAATGTATAAGTTATGAAAATCACATCATTTTTAACAAAGTTATGATAATTTTAAATTCAAGAAA
This sequence comes from Scaptomyza parva, assembly GCA_035044645.1. Lineage (NCBI taxonomy): Eukaryota > Metazoa > Arthropoda > Insecta > Diptera > Drosophilidae > Scaptomyza > Scaptomyza parva. The sequence goes on from JAWNNT010000090.1 coordinate 5,456,068, forward strand.
GAGTATTTGCCTCGAATTGATATGATTTTTAGCACTTTCTTTATAACACCCCATATATAAAGTAAAGTAAAATGAAAAGTAAATAATACATTTTATGGGAAATTATGCAGAATAGGGAAAAAGTTATATTAAACTAAACTATTAGCCTTTAAACTGTCCTAAAACAAACTTCTTTACTTTTACTTTAACCAAATAACATCAAAAAACTTTTCATCCTACCATAAAATAATATTTCATTCCTTCCAAAAAAATATTCACAACTTCACAGATAAACACAATGATTAAATATTCTACTACAAAAAAAACTGTCACAACTGTAAAAATATACAAAATGTTCTTTATGCCGTTGACAACTGTCAACTTTTGGCTTTAGAGGGGTAGCAGGGGGAATCGAAACATTAATCATACGCCATGTAAGCGGCACAATTGATTTACATGTTTTATTGATGGCTTAGATGCGATTGTTGTGTTGTGGCAAGAAAAAAACCGAACGAACGGAGCGTTGTGTTATGCATTTTCATTAAGCTGCAATAAATATTTGGCTACCATTTTCGGTTTTTTCAGTTTTTTTTTGGTTTTGGCCAACATGCTGCCGCGAAAATGAGCCAATTAAAGAAATGCATGCAACAACAACAACCAGAACTATAACAACCTTGCAACGCGATTCAAGACAAAAATTGGCACACACAAGCAGCTTGTTGTTGTTGTTGTTGTTCTGTTTGTTGTTGTTGTTCTGTTTGTTGGCCAAGAAGTAAAACCAATCAAGTGGCGCACAGTGTCACTATTACCACCTGACATTTACACAAATCTTGCTTTATGCCTCAACGAAATGAAACAACAACAACAACAAAGAGACACAAAACAAACAAACGGTCAAAAAGCGACGACTTCCTAACAACGCCGCTCGCCGCCTATCGCATGGCAGCGATCAAAAGTGCTTGGACTTGGACCCAAACCTGGCCAAGCACAGAGACCCGAAACACAGAGAAACAGACGGAGGCAGAGGCAGCAGTGGCAGCAACAGCAACAGCAACAACGGCGGCTTATCTTAAGAGCCGCAACAACAAAAACAACAAGCAAAAGCTGTAAACTCTTTTGTATGCGAGGCACACGAGGTTGGTGGCTGGTGCAGCAGCAGCAGCTACCACTTGGCAAGACCAGCCTGCCACACTGCTTGCCCCAGCTCTGGCTGCGGCTGCCTCAACTCTGGCTGACTGCGGCTGCCTGCCTTAAACTGATCGCTAACAATCAATTTATTGATTGAGGTCTCAGGTGTAATCGATAAGAATGTTTTTTTCAGACTTTGCTTTTGACTTACTGCTCCAGTTTTTCACTTTGCCTCGTTTCGTTGAGTTTCGTTTTGGTTTTTTTCTTTTTTGTTGTTGCTAACATATGACATGGCTACATGACATTATCCGATTCGCATTTGTTTATCTATTATCTGGCATCTAAGCTGTTTGGTGGCTGCCACAAAACTCTCTTAAGTAGTTGCAAATCGCGGCCAAGTATCTACAATAACAACAACAACAACAACAACAACAACAACGACGACGTAGACAAAGTCAGAGATGGACAGCTCACAAAATAAAAAAGCAATCGTAAATCCCATTAGTTCAATTAATATAGACATAAATTAAGCTAAACGTATGTTTTAAATTGTCTTTTGTGTTCGTTTGATTTTCAATTTTAGTTATTATTTAATTGATTCCAGATGAGATTTTTTTCGTTTTTTTAAGATAATGAAAAGCTGTTTGCATTAATGATATATGTTTACAAGTTAGACTAGGGGAATTGTGATTTAATCAGTTTTTAGTGACAATTTAGTGACGAAAACTGTTTTAAAAGTTTACAGAATTTTGTGATTAGTTTGATAAAACTTTGTGAGTAAGTTCAAAAGAGATAACTTTTAGTTTTGCAACACAACTCAAACTTTGTAAGAAAATCTCAAAGAAGTAATTCTAGGTTTTCAGCAGAAAATCTTACCAAAAATCGTAACTAATTTTTTTCAACTTTGTGAGGAAGTCTACAAACAGTAATTCGATGTTTTTAACAGAAAATCTTAATATTAATCTTAATATTCTATATATTAAACTTTTCAAACTATAGTTTTAGGTTGGTAGGCTGAAAGAACTTTTCTTTGATCCCTCATTTACAAGTTCTCATTTTCACTCACTTTTTCTGTATTTTCGATTTTAGAATTTTTGTTTATTTGGATCAAAGTTTGTGAGGAAGTCGAAGTAATTTCAAGTTTTCAGCAGAAAATCTTAGGATGAATCTTAAAAAATTCCTTATAACTTTAGTTTTCGTGAAGAAAGCTGAAAGAACTTTTCTTTGATATCTCATAAACAACTTTTTTAAGCAAATTTTCTGTATTTTTGATTTTGTTTTTAGTCCAAGTTTTTTAACTAAAAATGTTAAGATACATTTTTAAAAATGCCTTATATATTACATTTTCTTTTTTAGCGTTTTTTAAATATTATTTTTGACAACTTTCAACTTATTTTTGGAATTTTTCTAATTTTATGATTTTTTGATTATTTTTCATTTATTAGATTTTCTTTGTTATTGTTTTTCTTCCTATTTCATAATATTTTTGAAAATTTTTGTATGCTTTTGATTCTTAGAATTTTTTTTCTTTTTACTATCTTTAGTTATGATTTTTAATTTTTTTTTTTTTATTTTTTTGATACGAACAAAACATTTTTTTAACATTTCCCATTGACAACTTCTTTAAGAACAATATACTCTTATACTCCTTACGGTAATTAAATACTCATGTTCACGCTCACGCTGTCATCTCTAGGATAACTGTTAATTAGCCTCCGACTGGGTCATTGATTAGAAGGCAAAATCTCATAAAATAAATAGAGAGAAGCCAAAAAAAAAAAACCGTAAAACAGAAGCAAAATGAGTGCACATTGCAGCAGTTTGTTGTTGTTGTTGTTGTTGCTAGTTGCATAAATGGCAAACGTGGGCGTACTAATCCACTCACACACACACACTCGCACACACACATGTGTGTATGTGTGTTTGCATAGAGATTTTTTGGACTGTTACAGATTTGGTTAACAGTTAACAAGCTTATCGCTCTCAATACGGTAAACAAAGGTGACGCGGCGACTGCAGCTGTTTTTTTTTTTCGCTTCGTTTTTTTTTTCGCTTCGTTTTCGTTTCTTCAAATACAATTTAGTAGAGTATTTTTTTGTTGTGCTCTTTCTTTCTTTTTGGCCATGCAGATAATTAAGGCAAAGACGTTTCGTTTCCAGCCAGCTGCGGCTGCCAATTTCGGATTGCGCGCGCGCGCAAAGGAATCACAACATTTTGGGTTCACCCACTAGCCAGGCCAATAGCGTAGTCTGCTGGCCAAAAGTCTTCGCTTTTGTTGTTGGTCTTGTTAGCCGCCAGATAATGATCTCTCGGCGGAGGAGCGTGGTGCTGGTGGGAGGGGGGAAAGGAATTGCTGGGGCAATTTAATGGTTACTATTAATAACGTGATACGAAATTGGCGTTAATTTGTAGAAACACAGCCGCAAAAATCCCGCTGACTAATTTGAGCAAAACTAAAAGTGTAGCAATGTGTTGTTGTTGTTGTTGTTGCTGTTGCAGACGCCAAAAAAGGATGTGAATGTGCTCTCGTTGTTGTTGTTGTTGCTGGTAGACAAAGTCATGAGTCAAATTTTTCTGTTTACACGAAGGCTCCATTTAGGCACATGTGCGCGGGTGCCACTGTTGCTGTTTCTGCTTTTGCTGTCTGGGCACGAATTGGAGGCGGATGCAAAGAATTCTTTCACAGCTACGTACAAGCTGCAGCAACCAGGCAACAAGGCACCACAAAGCAGCCTGCCTGTGCCTGTGCCTGCCTATTGTTGTATAAGGCCAAGCGGAGTTTCGGTTTGGTTGGTTTTTTGGAAAGGCCAGAAAAGCAGTGCAGACACCAAAGCACCAAGCCAAGCTGCACATAGAGGTTCCCCCGGAAAACAATGCAAATTGCTAATATGCTATTTCAGTTTTGGCGGTTTTTTTTCGTTTTTTTTTTTTTTCATGTGGAGACAAATTTTTGCAAACAAATTTTTTTTTCGTAATTTTTTGTCATTTTTTTTGGTATTTTTTTGTCTTTGGCGCACTTATGACCAATAAATATGTATGTGCAGTTTTGTTGTTGCTTTTTTCTGGCATTGTCTGGCAGGCAAAAAAAAAAACTGCTTGCGAAATTATCTGACAAACTAATGAGCTACACGAGAGAGAAAAAAAACAACAACAACATCAACACTGAAAAACAAACTAGATGCAGATGCGATCGATTTAAATCAGGCAACAAAAAAAATCTAGACGCAAAAAAAAAAGGCAAAAAACTTTATGTGCCAATATTCGATTTTTTCGGTTTATCTGTTGTTGTTTTTTTGAGGAGCAGCATCGTTGTGTCGTGGCTTATGATTCGTTGTCGTGTGGGCTGTCATCATCTATCTCCCTCTCACTCTCTCGCATATAGTCAAATCTCGCATCGACAGCAGCAACAACAACAGTTACAGTTGCAGTCGGCAGGCGCATCTCGACAACAACAGTTACAGTTGGCAGTCGGCAGTCGCAGTCGCCGTCGCAGTCGGCAGAGAGATCGTCGTCGTTAACATGTTATTACACACAGCACTTTTGTCAGCTTTCGAATTGTTTGCTCACGAAAGCGTGGATCTACTTACTTCTTCTTCTCCTTCTTCTTCGGTTTTTTCTTCTGTTTGGTGCTTAGCCCAAATCCCTGGGTTATTTTTTTTGTTGTTGTTGTTTTTTATTGGGATAAATCTGCTGCGTTTGAGTCGTAGTTGAAGTCGACGGCGGCGGCGTGGCTCTCCGCTTCGTTCTTTCTTCCTTTTTATTTATATTTGTATTTTTATCTGTTTATATTTTGTTTCGCATACTCCTTGTCTCAAAGGTTGGGAAGATGAGCAAAGCACACACACCAACACATACTATCACACACACTCGCACACACACACACATTATCACACTCACATGTCTTTAGTCTGACTAAGCAAAACACACTGTACAGCAGGTTTGTTGTTGTTGTTGTTGCTTTTTTCAAGCCACATGGGCGTTGATTTATGACTCCACACGGGCCATACACTTTATGTGCCCCAGAGGGAGTACTTGCAGCAGCAGCTAACAGGAGAGGGGGGAATCGAGGGGCATGGTAAGGCACTTGTTAGGCGTTAACTGGACGCCAAAAGCTACGCATGTGAATTTTCTTTCTCTTTCTCTATCGCTCGCTGATCAGTGTCAGGTTGCTGAATAAATTTGTGAGGAAGAAAAAAAATCAGCAGAGGCATGGAGAAAACTATGTAAAAGTAATGGTTAAGCTTGAAATACTTAGTTCTTAGCTGGGAAACATCTAATGATTGGGTATGAGAGATATGTTTTATAGGTTTTTTTGAAAATAATTGAAGGAATGGAGAACTCAATTTGCTACGAGGAATAATGTTTTGTATTGTATTAAGTTAAGAACATAGTTTTTTGCCTTGTGTAAACTTGGAAATAGGAATTGAAATCTCTTTGATCTTCTTTTTAGTCCAACTACTTAGCAGTATTTGGGCTTAAGCGCTAATTTTCAAAGCAATCAAAATTGATTAAAAAATAAATATTGATATTCATCAGATTGTAAAAATAAGGTTATAAGAGCAAAAGCATTATTCACACCTATCAGTATTTTGATTTTTAGCAACACATTTCCAAAAAAATTGTTAAACAAATTATATTCAAAAGATGATATTATAGTATTAAGAGGCTTAAGAGATATGAAAAGCATTATTCACACTTGAAATCTAGCTACTTATCAGTATTTAAGTCTCAGCGACAAGTTTCCTGATCATCAAAGTTGGAAAAATATAAAAATTAAGTCCTATTTATTCATCAAATTGTAAAAAATAATGAAATTATTATATCAAAAACTTCTGAATAGAGTTGATAAACATTTTTCACACTTATTTCCACTATATCCAGGCAATACTTAATATGTTCTTGCTAAGCCTTCACAAATTTATTATAAGCTATATTTCTAATGTATGTATTATATTAGATTAGATTTGATAAATATTCCGACAATACTTTATATATTCTTACTGAGAATTTTGCATATTTACTTTAAACATACTTCAAATTCTTGCCAATATTTTTTCCTAAAACCCAATAAAAACACCCAAGAAATAACTTTCAATCAACCAAATAGACAAAAAAGATTTAATGAAATTTTGTCTATAAACAGCCAAAGAAACAATCTTAGCCAAATTATTTACTTCATGTAGGCAGTTTAAGCCGCAATCAAAGTGCCTGAGAAATCACATCAGCAACAGTTGCAGGCAACAACAACAAAAGCAACAACATCAACCCGAGTCGACATTCAAATCATCCTCAAAGCAAGCACAGAGAGAGAAGAAGAAGCAGAGGAAGAATAAGTAACTGATTCCCCACCCAAAAATTGTTGTTGTTTGTTGTACACTCCCCGTGTCGCCCTGTGTTTGTTGCATACCACAACCGCTGCCGTCGCCGCCGCCGCACCCTGTGTTTGTTGTCCAGTGTAATTTTTGGTTCGTGTGGCATATGCTTTGCAATAACATTTCGGCCTCTTGTTGTTGTTGTTGTTGCCTCTTGTTGTTGCTGGTGTGTCAGTTGCACGATTGCCAGAGAGACAACGTGTCTCCAGTGTCATCAGCATCTCCATTTTTTGTGTCTGTTGTTTGGTTTTTTTTTCGGGTCTGAGTTGCTGCTGCCACTGTCGTCGTTGCAAGTTTGGGAAGTTGGAGGCGATGTTGTTGCTGCCGCGTTGTTGTTATAGTGCAGAAAAATTACTATGACAACGCTGGAAACAAGTAAACCACAGTTTACATTCACTCAATTTGGTGCGACAAGGTGAAGATGGAAGAGAGGGGGGTGTTGCGAGTGTGGCAATGGCAGAATCGTGGCGTGGTGGTGGCACGCTCATCTTCAATTTTTCTACAACGACAACGACAACAACAACAACAACGACGACGAGAAGCTTTTGGGTCGGGCTCACACTCGTGTATATGTATATGAAGAGAAGAGAAGGAGAGAGAAGGGAAGAGAAGAGAGGAAAGAAGTGAAGAGGAGACCCGTCTTCCATTCAGACCACGACCAAGACCTGAGCGGGGTTAAAGGGAAGAGCAAGAGAGATGGATAGATCTGCGCAGCAAGATGAGTGGTTGGCAAAAATGTTTGAATGCGATCACGAACTTGACCTTTCACATAACCTCAAACAAAAAAAAATACAAAAAAAAAATACCAAAAAAACACCAAAGAAAAAAACACACCAAAGAAACAAAAAAAGGCAGTCACTCAGTCTCTGAAAAACTCTCTCGCCAAAGAAGTCCAAAAAACTTCAACTCGAGAGAGAGAGCGAAAGAACTTGCAACATGTAGAACTTCTATGGGTGTCAGCTACATATAGTATGTGGCAGAGGCAACAACAACAACTAAAAACTCGAGCATAATTAAAAAACAATCGTACAAGTTGGGGAAGGGGGAAAAAACTCTTACTAGGAGCGGCCTAAGCTCGCCTCAAGTTATGAGAGGTTTGAGAGGAGCGAAAGATGAGGTCTGAGAGGAGCGAAAGAAGAGGTCTGAGAGGAGCGAAAGAAGAGGTCTGAGAGGAGCGAAAGGAGAGATCTGAGATCTCTGCTGCAAGATGCCAAATAAAATCAGCGGCAGTCAGAGTGCAACATCTTCGATGAAGTGCAGCAACGGTAACAACAACACTACAACAAGCAGAAAATCTTGCATATCATTCAAGTGGAGTGGATTGGTTTGGTTTTTTGGTAAGCGCGGTTCACGGTTCGCAGCGGTTTGGTGCAGCCGTCGTCTTTAAGGTCGTTCGACCCGCGTGTCGCCGCATCTACTTAACCTGAAAGCCTATGCCCCCAAGTGGCACAACCAAGCAGCAAAAGAAGAAGAGGACTTCAGATAGAGAGAGACAGGGAGAGATAGAAAGAGATAGACTCTTTTGGGGCGACTTACTTTGGGTAAGGCACAAAGTATTCAGGCATCTAACCAACGCCTGCCTGCCTTGCACTAGCTTCCACTACACTCCACTCCTTGCACCCACCCCTTGCCCCTCTTACCTCTCCCAGCCTCACCTTAACTTAAGTCTCACCTCGCTCTGCGGCTAGTTCAACAGCTTTATTTATGGGCTGTTTGGGTAGCTTAAATAAATCAAGTTGTAGTTGTTGTTGTTGCTGTTATTGTTGTTGTTGTTGTTGTTGTTGTTGTTGTTGCTTTAGCTTTAGCTGCAACCCAGCTTCCCAGCCTGCAATTAGACTTGGTGGGAATTCGCACTCTCAAAAAGCCTTGTGCAGATTCTGCCAGACAATCTTCTTCTTCGTCTTCGTTTTTTTGAGCTGTGATTTTTTAGAGAGAAGGAGTAAGAGATTTTTCGGGCATACCCTGTATGGAGAACATTTCATTCGAGAAAAGATTTGTGAAAATTTTTTTACATATTTGTCCTGCTCATTGCGAACTCAATTCGATTAGGGAATTTATGTTTTAGAAATATTTTTTTGGGCTTTCTTAACTTTTATTCGTTCCTATTTCCTTTCAAAGACAAAAATATTTCCTACAATAGGCCAACTAAGGATTTTTTTATTCACGAAATAATCTTAAAAACCTAAAAATACATTTGAAATTTTTTTCTTCCTTCCTAAAAATTCTTTTGAAATATTTTTCTCATTCTTTCTTATTTCTTTTTTAAGCCAAAATCAGTTCTCCAATCCTTAAATTTAATGAAGTTATTCAAAAAATAAACTTAAAATAAACTTAAAAATCCTTTTGAGAAATATTATTTAACCTTCTTAACTTTAATTTCTTTAGAAACCTTTTTTAAAATCCAACAACCCCAAAACTTAAGTTTCCCTTAACAATTTTCAAAAGGTATCTGTATAGCCCACCCTAACATTCAATCAATATTATACATTGTTGTTGTTTGTTGTTTTTTTTTCTGGGTTTTTGTGCTTCATTCAGTTCATTCGCAGTTTGGGGCTTTGGGGCTATCGGCTATCCGTGGCCCGCTGCCTAATTGCATAATTATTTAAAAGCTATAATTTATGTAGCCAAATAGTCAAGTGTATCTGTGTGTGGGTCTGAGTGTGTGTGTGTATGAATGACCGTTAAACTTGAAAATGAAGCTAAAGTCTACCATATCTCACTCTCAAAAGACTCAAAGAGCGATTATGTGCCGTTTGTTTTACAAATTTTAACGCTATTTAACACATTTGCCACAGATCCGCGGACAAGTTGTTGCGCGCTCGTCTTCTTCTTCTTCTTGTTGGTAGCACGCCATTAAAGAAACCTTAAACTTAAATACTTCCAAAACCATTAACATGCGACCGAAACGTAACGAAACTTAGCCCGAACCTGATGAAGTGAGCCTCTCTCTGCGCTTCTCACCAAACCGAAAACCAAAAACAACCGAGAAACCGAGAAAAACGAGGCATTCCGTATTGACAAAATTAATGATGCCCTCACTAATATCATGCCTAATTGATTAATATGCACAGTCTCAAAGTCTCAAAGTCTTTATATATATATTTTTGTTAACTTTTTCTAATGAACGTTTTTTTGGTCTTTCGGTTTTTAGCTGTTAATCTTACTGTATAGCCATTTAAGCCATGAAAACAGCTCTGCTTCTTAATTAAATTATGTGCACCGCTTCTCAGTTGCTGTTGTTGTTGAGTTTTTGGCACCCTACGGCACCCAACAACCATATACATATACATAACTATCATAACTATCTATCTAAGCAACCATCCATCTCTACCCAAAAACAAAAATATAGGTAAAAGATAGTCTTGCTGATGTCGCTGATGTTGTTGCTGCTGCTGTTGTTGCTGTTGATGAGTTGAGATGCCGGAACGGAACGGTCCGGTAAAGTACCAGAAACGTTTTCTTTTGGGGCGTTGCTGTTAAGTTCACACACACACCAATACACACGCACACGCGAACACACACCGAAGAGAAAGGCTGCCAAAAAGGTCAAATGGTCAACAGCTGGTGGTCGGTCAAGTGGTAAGAACCCAAAACAACACAACGACACGAGCTTCTCTCCCTCTCTCTCTCTCTTTCTATCTTTCGCCCCCTCTCTTTCGCTTGTTAGTTGCGCTAGTTTGTGGACCCATCAACCTCATCTACACCCCCTCTCTTAACTCTTTATTTCGGGGTTCTGGCTCAGTGGGTAACTAACAGCTGTTGCCCATTGTCGTTGGAACTACCGAGATAGAGAGAGAGAAAGAGGGAGATACCGAGTATCACCATGAATCGGTTTTTTTATGGGCCTACAAAGTGATTTCCATGACGAGCACACACACAGTGTGTGTGCAACATGTAGCATGTGGCATTAAAACTCTTCGCTTTTTCATTAACTAAACGAGCTGCGTTTAATGCTTAAGCATTAACTATTATTTATTTAGGATCTACGAAAAAGAAAAAACACTTTTTTTCGAAATAAAATTAATGAAGTAATTAAATGAAAGCAAGTGAAGAAAACTTAAAGCAAGGTTAAAACATTTTGATTGAGTGAAGGAAAGTGAAAAAAACTTAAAGATATCTTAAAACTTTCATTGAGAGCAGAAAGAAACAGAAACCGTAACTTCTCTTAACTTCTGAGATAACAACCAGAAGTTAAGATTATGATTATGAAGAGCTCTTAAAGAAAGCTTAAACACTATCAAGGAGATCAAACATTTTCATTGAAGGAAGAAAACATAAAGAAATCTTAAAACATTTTCATTTTCAGAGCAAAAAAAAAACCGAAACCGGAACTACTCTTAACTTCTGAGATAACAACAAAGAAGTCAAGATTATAAAAGGTTTCTTTAGTATTAATCAAAGATTTGCATAAACAGATAAGATATGTAGATTATGATTAAACACACAACAAAAGGTCATTAATAGCAACTACAAAATGAAGCTATAATAAAAAATAACTCGTGTTAAACGACAATTTAAATGATTTATTAAGTTGTTTATGTGGTGTATCTTAAAATAAAAACTTTATAGATACAAAGTTGCGTTTAAAGACTTTTAATTTGAGTAGTTTCAAGCTTAAAGTATTCAACTTTTATCATCAACACCAAAAAGAAAAACACTTAAAAAATCGGCCAAAAATAGTTTTCAAACCCACAAAAAAATACAAAAAACTTTCAACTTTCATTAAAAAAATACTAAAAATATACTGCTTATCAGTTTACGAATTATTCACAAAAGCCACCCACTGAGGTTTATGGTGTACTACGGGGGTAAGTGGGTAGCGGGGGGGGCGCACCTGTCAGCTGTTATAATTAAAAAATCCGCCTTCATTTTTATGAACTTTTCTTCTCTTCACTGAAGATGCAAATTGGTTTGAATTGGTTTTGGTTTTTTTCTTGGTTCGGTTTCGGGTTGACCCGCTTAACAGAAAAGTCAACTTTACGGTGTTGACGGTTGATTAATTACATGAAACCATGTATGTTAATGCTTTTGGCCAAGTTAAAGACCAAAACAACGGTAAGTGTTGTCCGAGACAGCAGAGGCTTTCTCAAAAAGGTTTATATATATATATATATAGATAATTAGCAACTTACCGCGCGGCGAACGCAAACTCAAATCAACTGGTTCAACTTGAACCGGAGGGCCCTCTGCCTGCAACAAGAAAGAGAAAAGGGTTAAGAAAGGGGGAGATAAGAAGTTTTGTTAATGGTTAAGATCATCATTAAGGTGTAAACAATCAGCAATAACAACAACAAGAACAACATCATCATTATCATTATCAAATAACATTAAGCTAAAGGGCCAATAAGTTACGGTCACAAAAAGTTTGACAGAATGATATCTAGTAAGAAGCCTCTAGCCGAGTAAGCTTGACTAGAAGCTGCCCTTATCCCTTGACCTCTCACAGACAGACAGACATACCTGACATACCTGCACTACCGTACCGAAGCTTGGTAGTTTCATAAATCCCATATTTCTCAACCAATTTTAATAAAAATTTCATAGGTTTTCATTATTTTGTTAATGTTTTTAATTCCCGAGTAAGCTTTACTAGAAGACACCCATAACGCTTGACCCTACACATAAGGTCATACCTGCAATACCGGACCAATGCTTGATGGCTTCATATCTCTGGTATTTCTTAACCGATTTGAATAAAATTTTTACAGATTTTCATTATTTTGTTAATGTTTTTAATGCTCATTCTTCCATTTTCAGAGTTCAAGATTTCTTTGTTATCGATTACATGTGTATATCGATATGCCCCAAAAAAACTAAGGGCATGACTGTAGAGTAGTGTCTAAAGTGGCCATAATGCTGCGTGTTTGGTAGCTCGCTCGCTTTTGAGGTTGACCGAATCGAATTGAATTCAACTGCGTGGAACCGCAAATGACTTCCGTCGAGGTCTTCTGCCCCATCTATATGCCGCCGCCTGCCACATGTAGCGCTTGCCACATATGTGAGAAACCGCAAAGCAATTGTTGCGCATTACGAAATCTTTTGGCCAATAAACTAACGGCAATAAGCCGCACACAAAACAAATAAAATCAAATAATATTTATATATATAATAAAAAAAAGCTATAAAAAAAACTGAAGAAAAAAAATGAAAGAAGTTGGCTTAAAACAGTTATTGGCTGCCCGCAGCGCAATAAAACGGATAAATTTTAATTTGGCATACTGCATATGCATTTGGCCCCCCTCCAGCCCTCCCGGTTAAAGCCAAGTTAAAAGCTGTTTCTTTTGCGCCGAGATGCTGTGATGCTGTGCTGGGAGGTGCGAAAGCGCCAACACTTTGGCTATTGGGACCCCAAACGGATGCAACAGCAGCAAGAAGCAAGCGGCGGCAAGCAGTTAGCTTGTTCTCTCTATGTGTGTGTGTGTGTGTGTTGCATACAGCAACAACAACAACAACAACTGCTGTGATTTTGCCCAGTGGGCAACAAAACGACAATTGTCAAGCTTGTAGCGCAAATTATGAAAAAATGTCAGCGTCGAGTGGGCGATTTACAAGCTTGAAAACCAAAAGCCAAACCAACTAGCAATAGCCAACAGCCAACTTCTAGATGTGATGGTGATTTTTTTCACACTTGGTCAACAACGCGACAACAAGAACAACAACAAGAGCCACGCGATGTGTGCTTTATACTTTGTGTATGGTACACTATGGGGTATGATGTGTTTTGAGTTGCTTAGTTTGATATTCAATTCAATAACTAAGTGTAAATCTATGAAAGTCGACTCAAAAGGGAAATGAAAACTCTTTTTTAACAACTGTCTAGCTATAATAATATAACTTTTATATAGCTGAATTCATTACTACTCTAGTTAATACTTTAGAGTTCACTTTTCATATACTTTTCATACTTTTACTCTCTTAACTAGTCTAGTTAGCACAAAACTCACTTTCACTACATCTAGACTGTTTCATTTCCATGCTTTTCCACAAACCTTTAATTTCCAAATGCAAAAACTTCTCAAAAACGAATCATAAAACACAATTAGAAACCCTTTTTAGCAACTATCTAGTTATTTTTAATCAACTTGTTATAAACTGTCTTCATAACTTGCTTAGTTAATACATCAAAGTTTAGTTTTACCACATCTAAACTGTTTCATTTCCATGTTTTTCTAGAAATCTATACTTCCCCAATGCAAAAAAATCTTAAAGCCTTGACTTTGCATTAAGAAAACTTCCTAAAAACCTACTCAAAACCATAATAAAAACATTATCTAGCCACTCTCCAAATATTTTTCATTAACTTTTCATACATATATCTATCTTCTTAACTTATATATATCTTCAAAACTTATTTTCACCACCCCAAACACTGTTTCATTTCCAAGCGTTTCGTTTCTAAAACATTTCCAACAAAAAAACTATACAAAATGAAAGTTGCACAAACTTTAACTAGTTGTAATTGATTTTAAATTGATTATATACAAAGTACAATTAATGTTAACAGATTTCTAGACATTATCTAATCGCAAAATGTCGCGCCTTGTAATTATATCAAATTTGAAAAGATTTCTTGTTTGTTTTATTTCATTTTGCTAGTTAATTAAAAGTCGCTTTTTGCTTTGTTACGGCAAAAACTTAATTACAAGGTATTCCACAAGTCGATCACCACGCCCCGAAATATATATGTATGTGTGTTTGTTGTTGTTGTTATTTATACAAACAAATGCTCATTGCCTTCGAGAACAACATTAGATTAGATAGTTTGTCTTCGATTGTGTCCGGGCACAAGCTGACAAAGTTAGCCGCCGGGCATTTTGGGGGCAAATGGAATCCGAAATGCCCAGCAATGAACAAATGCATCGTTTGACTTTATCCATGACAACAACTTCATTGGGGACACAAACCCAAACCGAGATACGATTTTATTATTATTTTTCTTTTCAGATTCCAGAGCGATTGGCAATTGATATGCGAGCCGCAGCCGCAAAAACTGTTTTAGCCATTTTATCTAATTGCCTTTTGAGCTGATTTATTGTCAAGCGATCTTCGAGATCTCCACTCCCCCCTCTCTCTCCTTTCGCGTCACCCATTTGCCCTTAGTTTATAGATATTGTTATTGGCGTTCGCAATCGGTTTGCGCTAATTTGTGTGAAACGTGCGGAAATTTCTCATAGGCGCCCGCCGTCAGATCACTGTGAGAAAATGAGTTGACCATTAAAGTTGCTGTTTGCTACTTCACCCCCCTGCCCCCTCTCCAGCGCCACACACTTTACTCTCGTTTAAGTTGATGGCCAGTTTTATGGATTGTTCTTTGCTGCTGGGCAAAAATGATATTTTTCTGCTGTTGCAAGGAATTTTTTGGCCAACAGCAAATAGAATGTGTTCTGATGTGTTGCTTGTTGCATGTTGCACGTCTGCTTCTTCTTCTGTAGTTTTTTTTTATCATTTAAACAATTTGCGCACCGATTGATGCGTTTTATATGGCGACCAATTGCAGAACTGGGAATACTGTCATTAACAAGAAGAACAGAAAGACGGAAAGACAGAAAGATAGAGAGAGAGAGACCGAAAGACAGAAAGAAAGACAGACAGCAAGACATACAGATAGGTAGACATAAAGACAGGCAGAATGTAGAAACTATATCACTTACTCAGAGATAGTTATCAATGAGTGTAAATTGCAGAACAGAACAAGAAACCGAAGTGGAAATTACACTAATTGATTAGCCAATTACACACACACAGACAGAGTATTTGATTTAATATCTTTACGTGATGGCCAATTAGTAAAACTAAAAGGTATATACACTTTTATCAAGTTGAATATGAAGTTAATCTTCAGTTTTGTTACTTTGTAAGGGTTTATTTAGTTTTTGTTTGTGTGTTTTGAGTTTATTAGTGAAAAGTTTGATTATGAAATTGGGCATTTTTTTTCTTTTGTTAAGATAGAAAAAAACAATTCAAAGCGAATATTTCATATTCATATATTCATATGTAAAAATAATAATGAATAATGATATTGATAATGAGAATGATAATGATAATAATAATGAAGATTAGGTGTTGAAAATCTAAAGTCTTTAAATAGATATTTAGCCTATTTTTGTTTTTTGTTGAACTTTTGGCATTTGATGAAGATTTATTTAAGCATTTATGCAAGGAAAATATAAATTTAGCTTATTTCTGTTTTTTTGTTGAAGTTTTCGCATGTGATGAAGATTTCTTTAAGCATTTCTGCAAGGAGCATGAAAAGGTTGCTGAATAACATTTGAATTCGCTGAGAAGGTTTGAAACTTTACTAAACTCCTTTGAGTAACAAAATTAAGCAAGGAAAGTACAAGTAAATTCCATTGTAAAATCTTATTGAAGAAAGATCATGACTAAAGGAATGATAATGTTATTATTGCCGTCTAGTAACTTCTTCAATTATCTACTTATCATTATTTTAACGATAAAAATCACATTTTGTATAGATATTCCTCCACAATGTCTTTTCTTATAGGTTTCCCTCCAAAATATTTCCCAACCTTACCCAAAACTATTCCCTAACATCAAATTCATAACTTTTATGACAAAACTAATATAATACTCTTAATATACCCTTACAAGAAGTCCTTAATAATAATTAATCATTCGAAAAACTCACCTCCTTTGCTGACAGAGGGTCGGATCCCAGTCCATTCTGCAAGAACCGCGATAAACCGAAGTGAAGAGAAAAAGAAAAAGAAGAAGAGAATAAAAGTAAAGTATGTGAAAAATGTGTGTGTGTGTGTATGTAGCCTAATTATGCAAGTTGAAGGTGTCTCTGGTGTTGTTGTTGTTGCTGTTGTTGGTGTTGCAATGAAGGTGTTGGCTGCAACATGAAGTCAAGTTTAAAGTGTCAAGTTTTGGGGCAATAAAAACAAACAGGGAAAAAGGGCGAGGAAGAAGAACAGAAGTACAGGAAGGAAAAGAAAACTTGACACATAAGAAGGAGAGGGAGGGAGAGGGGAACGGGGGCACATGGCAACATATGGCGCGCGCGTTGGCGTTTATTTCTTTGTCGAGAGTCAAGTCGAGAGTCAAGTTAAGAGTCGAGAGTCGAGAGAGATTGGTGCTTACCATGAAAACCATTAAATTGTAAAACGTCTTACAAAATAATAATTGCCCGCGCCGCGCAACGTTGTTCTTTTGGCCACGTTACGGAACTGCAACTGCAACTGCTGCAACTGTTACAACAACAACGATGATAATGATGATGACGATGATGATGATGATCGCAATGATAACGACGACGACGACGACGACGACGATGGTGCTTGAAATAATCGTTGCAACTATTGTAGTTAGTCTCTATTGTCGCAGCAGCTGTTGTTGTTGTTGTTGTTGTTATTGTTACCATTTGCTGCTTCTGCTGCATGCTACCCGCCAAATCAATGACAACAAAAACATACACACACACACACACTCCACTCCACCAACAACAACAACACACACACTGTGTTAAACGCAAGCTCAAGCACGAGTGCAACGCACCAAGCGGTCGGTAGTTGCAGTTCAAAATTCTCTGTTTGTTATTTTGTTGTTGTTGTTTTGTTATTTTCTTTACGTTTCTAGCGGCGGCGTCGCAGCCAACGCGACGGCAAAAGCAGCGACGTCAACCGCCGCATTGTGCAAAAAAACTAAAATGTATATCGCCGTAGAAGAAGCAGAAGAAGAACGCAGCGAAAAAGCTTTACGGTGCGTGACGCGTGCAGTTATATAGAAAAAAAACAGGGTGGAGTTGGAGCGAGAGAGCAAGAGTGGGAGTGTGTGGAGGGATAGACAGAAAGAGAGAGAGGAGGGTGTCTGATCGCCGTAAGCTTAGGCCATAGGCAAATTGTATCGTTTGATGAGGCGGCAGGGCATGACCGTTATTTAAAAAAGTTTGCTATAGTTGTAGTTGTTGTTGGTTCTGGTGTTGGTGTTGTGCGTTTGATTCCAACTTGTTGCTGTTGTTGTTGGAAGGCAATGGAAATTCATAAATACATCCGGTGGGTCACTTATTAGCACTTAGTGTGTGCTGCGACAGCTTCCTGGGCGGGGGTGTTGCACATACACACACACGTAGACGCGCACGCACACACACACTTAATATGTATATATTTTACTCTTGCATATCCGCTCAATTGCCGCGGGCGCAACAAAATAGCGCAATCAACACAACGAACAACAACAACGAATACACGCACTCACGACGGCAACAACGGCGGCGACGGTGACGGCAACGGCGACGGCAATGCACACTTAATTCGATCAACAACTGTTGCTGTTGCTGATGCTGTTGATGCTGTTGTTGTTGCTATTGCTGCTGCTGGGGCGTTGTAATCACGCGCTAGTTGTAGTTGTAATCAGTATAAAGGCTAGGCACATGCTACGCCCCACTACGGGCAGCCGCGTGTTGGTATTTTTTTTATTTGTTGTACTTTTTCAATTTATTGACACTCGTCTGTACTATATGTATGTATTTATGTACTATTTGTGTGTATGTATATGTATGTGCAAATTACAGCACATCCGTCATTTTAATTTCACTTAAAACGCCATTTAAATCAAACGCAGACGTGAACATAAAACGAAACGAAACCAAACGCAACCCAAACGCAACGCACGCACGCGCAACAAGTACAAGTGCAGACAGAAGAGCAGATAAGAGCCGAGCCGGCTTAAAAATGTAAACACACGAAACGCATGGGAATTGAAACACACACGCATCAGGCGAGGCGAACTCAAGCAGGAGCGAATTGGTTGCGAACGAGCAAACAAGCAAACGAACGAACGAACTGAATGAATTGCGAATGCGAATGCAAAAACGAAGCGCGACACACGACCGACTAGCGCCACGTTCGCTGCTGGAATAAAACCTAGACCTGGTGACCAGTCAGCCAAGCAAACATGTTGCGAGCACGTTTGCACCGCGAAGCTTTGTATGAAACGTTTAGTCTTAACCATACGGTCTGTGTATGATTGTGTGTCTGTTTGTTTGTGTTTGTGTGTGTGCGCCAGTTTGTTTGCTTTGTTAAGGTGGAGCTAGGCTAAAATGACAAGTTGGCGCGCATATTATTGGGTGGCCAACTGTTTACATTGTCTCTCATACATGTATGAGTGTGTGTTGGTCTGTCTGCGTATGCGTATGTGTGTGTGTTGCGCTCTTATGTTGTTGTTAATTAACATGCATTGCCACACACAGACGCGTGACAAGTTGCTGTTGTTTGATTATATTTTGTATTGTGGCGTAGGTGTTTGTTGTTGGCGCCAGCGTTTCCCATTGGCTGCTGCGATGTTCGATGCCCAAAAACAACAAAGGCTATTAATATTACGGCACTCATGCATGTGTGTGTGTTTGATTGTTTCGGTTTTTGACAGCTTTTTATCAACATGTCTTGTGTTTGTTTTTCCATTTTATTATTTGTTGTTTTTGTTTTGTGTGTGGAAGCTTTAATCTGTTTAACTGCATCTACGCAAACGAGGCGAATTCGGCACACAAACAGCATAAAGCTGTGGGAGTTTTATTCGCGCTCTCTTTTCTTCTTTTATCGTGTGTGTTGTGTTGTTGTTTTTGGTATTCGCTCTGTCGGTTAACGGTGCCTGCCGTCTGCTGATCCACTTTTCCACGCGCTTTGACAACCATTTTTGGTAACAATAAATCGTGATACATCATCAAAAGTCAATTCAAATATGTGTATGTAGACAACGTTTGGAGTTTTTTTGTTGTTGCTGCTGCTGCTGACATGCCGCAAATGCGAGCAGCACACAACAAATATTTTAATTTTAATTGATTGTCGAGCGAGATTTACGTGCACCAAATGTTGCTTCTCACGCTCACACACACACACACACACACCAACACACAGAGACAGATGTGTCCCGCTGATGCAGGATTAGGATTGGAATTGTCAGAGTGGAAAGGAAAGCGGCGCACGCAAAATAGGCAAAAAAAAAAAGTAGACAAAAAAACGGTTAAGTGTGGACACATTTCTTATTAGAAAATGCACTTTTTGCTTTTTAACGTAACATTTTAAGTCGTTTTTTTTATGTTTATTTTTTGTAGTTCGTTCGCATCCCAAATCAACATAAACGCAATTGAAATCAATATACTACGTGACTTAAGCGTGGCCAATGCGTGCACAAAAACAGCAAATCACTCAAAGCCAGAGCCAACAATACACAAAACAATGCAAAAAACATGACAAAGCCAACGCAACACACAACAAAAAACAACAAAAACATCAAAAACAAAACAAATGAGTTGCCATAAAGCCGAAAGATGACAAAACTAATTGCATACTTTCGAGCGCCGCATTAAAAAGTTTGCTATAATAATACGATTTATAACGGGATGTCTCTTTATGGTTGTTCCAGGTGCTTTCCTTTTGCTTGCACTTGCGATCATTATGGTTAGTCGAGTCTCGAACCGAACAGCCTTTTATTTGCAAGCGCTTGAAAGTATGCAATGACATTTTTAAACATTTGATTTGAATATTTTTTATAACAATTTAGTTTAAGTAAAGATGTTTTAATAAAGCAATCAATTATGAAATGAATAAAATGAACTTACAGCATATAAAAGAGTCTCTTTTTATAGCCACTATATCAAATTTTATTGGAGTTACCCATCAGGTAGTTAAAAATTGGAAGCAAAATCCCGAATTATGACCAAGAAAAAACCCTCAAAGTGGTTTTTCTCGCGGGTTCCACCCAAATTGTGGGTTAGGTAAGCGCTTGTGAAGACGAATCCGGCCGTATTTTCCAGCGGAAGTTCGCGGCCCGCATTAATCGGGTATTTTTGCTGGACAGGCAAAATGGATAATTATATCCGGAAATTTGACTTTTCGCTCGTAATTTTTTTTTTCTGTTTGGATTTTTCGGATTGTGTGTTTTTCTAGATGGGATTTATGAGGATCTCTGGGTTTGCCTGTGTGTGTGTGTGTATGCGCGTGTGCGTGTGTGTGGGAATTTACTAATTACGCATAATGAAACCTTTTTTGTGGAGTTTCCTTTATTTGGGTTTTTAATGTAGGGTTGAGGATTAAAAGTTTCATGACTTGCTTTTTCCCAATAAATGATTAGATAATCGAGGAAATGTAGATATAAATCGAGTTATTGAGATTAAAAATGTATTTTTAATAGTATTATAATGATTTAATAAGTTTAAAAAAAATTTAAAATACTTTTTTCTTGATTTTTTGCCTTTTGCCTTAATTTCCCATTTGCCTTTTTGCTGTTTACACAGAATTAGCCAAAAAATAAAATAACACCAATAACAAAAATAATAATAATAATTAAAGAAACCCAAGTTTCCAAAAAGTACACAACTTCCCTCTCTCTCTCGCTCGTTCTCTCACTCACCCCGCTTGACCCAAAAACCCAGGCGAACGAAAATTGCAGCCGCTGGCTAAGACAAGAAAATCCAAGAGCGAAAGCGAATTCAGCTCAATTCAGCTGACGTCATACCTGGCCCCGGCGACAGCAGCCGCCATAGGCTCAACACAAGCAGAGCGAACGCACGCGTGCGCCAGAGCGAGACAACTAGTGTGTGCGCACGCAGCGAAGAGGCGAGCAGCGAATGGCATTTGAGCAAACTGCGCAAAACATTTAACTGAGCAATGGCTGGAAAGGATCGTGCGTCAGTTGAGTTTCGTCATTGCCGCTGCGCGCAACACACACTTCCAAGACTAACGGTAAAACAGCGATCGCGGGCGTGATATAACAAAAAGCAAAGAAGAGTGATAATAAAATATAACAAAAATATATATAGACACATACTATATGCAACTGTGCAACGTGTTGCCAAGTGGTGAAACATACAAAATTGCCTATCAAACGATGAGCGCACGTGCCGCGTCCCCCAAAGTGTTGCTGGACATTAGCTACAAGCCAACGCTGCCCAACATCATGGAGCTGCAGCATAATGTCATCAAGCTAATCCAGGTGGAGCAGCAGGCCTACATGCAATCAACGCCACACTACATGCAACAACAGCAGCAGCAACAACAACAGCAACAACAATATGCCCCACTGCCTGCCGATTATGCGGCATATGGCATTACGGAACTGGAGGATACCGACTATAATATACCCAGCAATGAGGTGCTCAGCACCAGCAGCAATCACAGCGCTCAAAGCAGCCTGGAGCTAAACAACAACAACAACAACTTTGAGCAACAGCAGCAACACACAACGACAACGGCAGCAACAGTTGCTGCCACAACTGCACCTCATGGCTATATCCTGAACGAACATGGTAAAAGGGCGCGTAGCAGCAGCGATTATGATTGTCAAACGGACGTTTTGTCCTTGCAACCCGAGCACAAGAAACTGTTGCAACAACAACAACAGCAGCAACAACAACAACTTTATGTTGATTATTTGCCCACCACTGTGGATGAGGTGGCATCAGCACACACACACACACAAACACAAACTCAGGCACCCACCCAACAACAACAACAACAGCAACAACAACAACAACAACAACAACAACAGCAACAGCAGCAACAACAACAACAAAATGGCTGCGTTTCTCCACTTTCGCACTCCCATTCGCATTTCGATTTTGCCGCCGATGAGGAGTTGCAAGATCATAAATCAAATATCTTCAAATACAGTTTATATCCGCAAACAATTGCTCCCTTGCAACAGCAACAACAACAACAGCAGCAGCAACAGCAACAACAGCAGCAACAGTTGCACTTTCAAAACGGTTATAGACCAGGGTGAGTACAAATTTTAACTAATAATGATATAGGGAGAATATTTTCTATACTCTTCATGGAGTTTTTCATAGATTTCTATATGATATTTGGGGTTTTCTACTTGAGTTAAGAACTATTCCACATAAAAAATCAAATGTAGAAGTTTCTTAGATATATTTTTGTATGAAAGCCTTAAGTATTCTTAAATATATCATAAATCCTAACTAAAATCCTTCTTAGAAGTAGTTTCAAGATTGTTTTCAATACACTTTTTAGAAGTATTTCACATAAAAACTCAACTTTTGAAGATTCTTAGATAAATTTAAGTTTTCTAACCAAATCCTTTTTAGAAGTAATTTCCCAACACTTTTCAGAAGTATTTCACATACAAAATCAACTGTAGAAGTTTCTTAGATACATTTTTGTATGGTAGCTTTAAGTTTTCTTAAACATCTTATCCTGACCAAACTTCATATTTGAAGTAGTTTCAAGATTGTTTTCCCAACTGTTTCAGAAGTACTACACAAATTTACCATAATCATAATCATTTCATCAACTTTTGATGTTTCTTAGACATATTTTTGTTTAAAATCTTTAAGTTTCCTTAAATATCTTATCCTAACCCTAACCCAAAACCCAACCTAAAAGTAGTTTCAAGCTTCCATTTCCCAACCGTTTTTTCATTTCTAAACATTTTCCTCTTTACAGTCAATCTTTCGATTCGTATGAACCGGCAAATAGTTTAAATGGCAGCACATATT
Source organism: Scaptomyza parva (assembly GCA_035044645.1). NCBI lineage: Eukaryota > Metazoa > Arthropoda > Insecta > Diptera > Drosophilidae > Scaptomyza > Scaptomyza parva. The sequence continues at coordinate 5,479,021 of JAWNNT010000090.1, forward strand.
CCAGTTCGGATCGCGATGATATGGAATATGTGAGGCAAACGGCGCTCAGTTCGGTGGGTGGTGGGGGCTATGCCAAGAACGAGGATGATTTGGATGATATGTCACCCACCTGTCTGGCGGATGATACGAGCAGTCTGCTCGATTCGAATGATATGGGGGGCAAGGCGTTCCGCAAACCGCGACGACGCCTCAAACGCAAACCGAGCAAAACCGAGGAAACGGATGAGTTTAGCAATCAACGTGTTATGGCCAATGTGAGGGAGCGGCAACGTACTCAGAGCCTTAACGATGCATTCAAATCGTTGCAACAGATCATACCCACATTGCCGAGCGATAAGTTGAGCAAGATACAAACACTCAAGCTGGCCACAAGGTAAGTCCCAACGACAATAATTATTGCCCGGTACGCCCGGGCATTTCCGTTCTTCGGGCATAACCCACACTTTTGAGATTTATACCTGAATAGAGCAGGACTACCTATTTTAGAGTTGGAAAATTGTATGCTTAGGATAGTGAAATTCACTTATTGAAAAGACGAAGTTGTGAAAAAAAGTTAGATTATGTCGAAAATTACATAGATTTTATAGTAAAAGTGATGGAAACATGGAATTTAAGTATAAAAAAGTTAAAAACAGGAACGCCTGAGTACTTCTACACACATTTAAGCATATTTTAATGATTTTTAAAAGATATTTTTTACATATTTTGTTTAATATAACATCAACATCAATAGAACTTCAAATGATTCGTTTTCGTTTAGGATTTTCTGACTTTTGCTGTATAAAACTTAACGTTTGTCACACTTTTCATCTCATTAAATATCATTCATATCATATCATATCATAAGATCTTAAATAAATCCCTTTTCGATTAGGGCATTCCCACTTCACCCGCATAAAATATGATTAAAATTCTTAACTTTTTCACACCTTCCTTCTTATTCAATGTGAAATATCATTAGAATCAAATAATATCACTTTTCGATTAGGTTTTTCCACTTCTTCCTTATAAAATATGTTTCTTAATCTTAACTTTTTTTCACACCTTCGTTCTTATTCAATATAAAATTCCATTAGAATCAAATAATATCACTTTTCGTTTAGGTATTCCCACTTTATGCATAATATTTCATTAGAACGAAATAATATCCTTTTTCGATTAGGGCTTTCCCACTTCTACAGTCCATAAAGATAAAATATGTTTACTAATCCTAACTTTTTTCCACACACTTTCTCTCTCTCCTTAACAGATACATTGATTTCCTCTGTCGCATGCTCAGTTCCAGCGATATATCGTTGCTAAAAGCTCTGGAGGCACAATCATCATCCCCGGTTTCCCCCGGTTATGGCACAAATGTAATGGGTATTAATGCCAGTACATTGCTGAGTGCCGCCAATGGAGCGGAGGCTGATCTCAAATGTTTGCGCAAAGCAAACGGAGCACCCATCATTCCGCCCGAGAAACTAAGCTATCTTTTTGGTGTTTGGCGCATGGAAGGCGATGCGCAACATCAAAAGGCATAGAACAGAGAGGGAGAGGGGAGGAGGTGGAGAAGGTTTACGGAGTCGATTTCGATTGCCATTGGGGCTTCCAGTTAATAAAACATGCATCAGCAAAGAAGAAGAAGAAGAAAAAACACAAAGCGTGAATAATTCCAAAAAAAAAAACTAAAAAACTAAAATGTTGCACTTTTTGCAGATCTTTCCATATCTTATAGATGACTAAGCTTAAACACACTTTATTTAAACAAAAATAATACTATATATACCAACTATTATTTAGGTATAATTTTATTTTATGTATTTAGCTTTTAACTAAATTAAATTTGTATAAATTAAAAAGTAAAAAAAGAAACAAAGAAAAAAGAGAAAAAAATCGCCATTTTTTATTATATCTTTTTTTTCCCCCTATCAAATTAGGCGCGAAAATATTTTGTCGTTGTCTTCGTTTGAGGGGGGTCTACACCAAATACATATAGACACTATATATACATATATATATATATACATATAACGATCGAAGACGACATACTTAGAGCGTAACGTCATGCCGCAGACAGCAACAACAACAAGAACATCTTATAAATGTATCTCAAAGATATAAAATGCCTATAGCTCTATCTCTTTTACTCTCGCGCTACCAGCTTGCATGGGAAGCAACATGGGAAAAATGGCAACCGGAGAACGAAGAACGGAGACCGAAGACGGGCAATATACGAAGGGGAAAACAACGGGAAAAGAAACACCATCCACATCCGGTGATTTATGTGCATTTGTTTAATTCTCTGTTCACATTTTGTATCTTTTTTCTGTTTTTTATACCCTTAACCCATGAAATGTGTATAGAAAGGGTATAATGGTTTTGTGCAAAAGTATGTAACAGGGAGAAGGAAGCTTCTCCGACTCATAAAGTATATATATTCTTGATCAGCATCAGGCAAAGCAAGTTTGTTTCAAATTTTCGATAACTTTTCAGGTTTTCGATATACACATGTAATCGAAAACAAAAAAATCTTAAATTTCGAAAACTTAAAAATGAGGATTAAAAATATTAACAAAATAATGAACATCGGTACAATTTTTATTAAAATTGGTTAAGAAACACCGGAGATATGAAGCCATCAAGCATAGAGGTCCGGTAGTTCACGGTCAGTATGTGTACGTCTCTCAGCCCGACCGTCTGTCCGTCTGTATGGCCAAGGATTAAGGGTATCTTCTAGTCGAGCATACTCAACTAGAGCCTTCTTACTTGTTTTCTTTAGTTTTCTTTGGAGTTTTGTTTTTTCTTTGGTTTTTTCTTTGCCATTTTTCGCGCATTCACATAAAAACTGTTTACAATGTGTACACAAAAAATATACCATAAAGCGTATTTATGTCGCCTAAAACTGGCTATTTAAAATGTTCATGCTCATAATTGGCTCAGTCAGTTGATTTAGGCCCCCAACTTTTTCCGCCACACACTTTTCGAAGCGTCTTCAAAGAAAGGCGAAAATACAGAAAATATTTCTTTTCGCTTTTACAATTTTTAGTTGCATGAGTTAATTGCTTTTTAAATGACAGCTGGCATTAGCATTTTGAGTTATATACAAAGTATCCCAACACACAGATATATATATATATATTTTTTGCCTTTTTTTCTATTCCTACACATTAGGACAGATAAATATTCAGTTGCATATCGTTGACAGGTTGTTGCAAACACACACACAGATATATAGTGTCTATAAGTGGGCTAGATCAAGAACTTATACTTAGACATATGCACTTGCTTGTTCATTTTTCACACACACACACACTTGTGAGCAGTATAAGTATGTTTATGTATGGATGAGTAAGAGTAAGAGTGTGTATGTGTATGATAAATAGATCCTAACCGAGTGTATATATCTTGTGAAGGTGTCAAGGGAGATTCTAGTTGATGTAGAAAGTCAAGTGCTTATGTTTAAGGAACAACACGAGAATAAGTGCTAGGCATAATCAATATAATCGATATTTTGGTATAAGAACTTTACCGATGATTCGTTTTTCCCATAAAGTTCAGCTTGACAAAAAGTTCTTTGCTTTCACAAAAGTTGATGTCCGGCTATTTCTCATGACTTTTCGAGCTTGCTACTATCACAAGTTAATAGCGAGTAAGATGGCTCTAGTCAAGTAAGCTCTGCTAACTGATACCCTTAACCATACAGACGGACAAACGCCCGACCGTCTGTCTGATAGACATACCTGACATACGTGTACTACCAGACCAATTCATGATGGCTTCATATCTGTCGGTGTTTCTGAACCGATTTGAATTACAATTTCGCAGATTAGTTCAAAGATAATGTGCGATTTGGATCTACAACTGTACTGCTGACTAAATGTTCCCTTACACCGCACCTAAGAATCGTGTAATTATGATCTTAATGTAGTTGTCTTCTTAAAGTCGCAGTCATTGATTAGAGATGCTCGGATTTAGCTAATCCTTAACAAGGCGATATTACTTTAGAAAACGGCATTACTTCTGACAAAGTTAAATGTATGCATGAAGTTTTAAAGAAAGCAAGAGCTTGATTAAATGTTAATCAAAATGAATGTAAGTAGGAGGAAATTATTCATTACTTATACACTAACGAATCTCAACAGATTGTAAGTTAAGATTTCTTAAAGATATCAATCAATTTGCACCAACTTGGATTCATTTTTACGAGTCAGATTCTTATATTTAACTGCAAACGTTGAATCCGATCCAATATTGCACTTGACATTAACCCCAATGAAATGTTCCCGCATTAAAAAGAGATTTTCCCAAATATTCAACCTTGTTATTGGATACCAAAAACTCTTTTGTTTTTACTAATAAACCACGAAAAACACAGTTTCAGTTTTATTTCCACACCAAAAGTCATCCAAAACAAGAGTTTCCTTGAAATGCAAACATACCGCGACTCTAACTCAAAAATATCTATGTATGTGTATAAGAAACCACCTTGATGGGAAAACCCAAATCCCCCAACTCCAAAACTGTCAACGCCCCCATTTCTTTAGTTGATTTCAATTTCAATTTTGATGTTTTGAAATAATTTTCTCTTCTTTTTCGAGGTAAAGTAAAAAGCATTTGAAGATCATCTCAAATAACAAAACTGGCGCATAAATTATGTAATCTATTTTTAGAAAACCCAGGACAGGAGAATAGATCACACACACACATACACACACACACAACCAAGGACGATAGCCATTTTGTTTTTCAATGATTTTTTTCCCATGTTTTTATTTTGTTTTTGTGATTTTGCCAAAAGCAAAAGAAAAATTCACATGGCAGTTAAGCGAAAGATGAAGTTAGGAGTAAGAAGAAGAAGATTGTTAAGCGAAAGATGAAATTAGGAGTAAGAAGAAGTTTGTTATTAGAGCTGCGCCTGGCACATGGGATAAATGGATAATGGCATGTGCTATATGGTATGTGCCTATGCGCCTATGCGAATTACACAGCAAGGTTCCCTGGATTCCAGGGTCCGAGGTCCTCGTGGGCCAAGGACCTCATGCCGCTCGCTCTTACCAACCAAATATTCATAGTTTTTTCCAACATATGTTTCGAGAGATTTTTCGACTCTCGTAAATGGAAATGAAAACAATGCGTGTGGGAGTGTTAGAATGTGTGTGAGTGTGTGTGTTATTCTGTGTCCTTAAATCTTTATTTCTTTTATATTGTGTTTTTGTTCTTAACTCGCATGAGGCATTCCCCTGACTTAAAGTAGGCGCCGCCAGAGTTCGTCTAATGGTTGCCCTTTTTTTTTGGATTTTTGTTGTTGTTTTTTCACTGATTCATGGAGCGCGTTTCATTCAGGCAGTTTTTTTTTTCCCAAATTGGGCGTGGCACTAGACAAAGACCATCTAAATCATAATGAATGGAGTTTTTTCATGTTTTTTATGTATTTTTCTTGACTTTTTTGTAGTTGAGATGTCAAGTTTAATACTTAATTAGAAGCAGTTTTGGTATGGAAATGAGTTGAAGTAAGAAATGGTAAGAAAAATATTTCATTTTGTTGTCTTAAATGTGACTTAAAATGTGATAAATAGGCTTAATCAGAGTCAAAACATATCTTTATTGTTTAAACTCAATATCTAAACTATGAAAAAAGTTGTCTTTAAGAAAAAATATTAAGAAATATTATAAAAATAATATAAATTATAAAAAAAAGAGTGTTAAATAGGCTTACTCAGAGTCTTAATACAGAGTCCAGAAACTTTATCGTTCCTAAACATGGAACAAAGTTGTTTTCTAGAAAAAAGAATGAGAAAAATTGTAAAAAAAATATAAAAGTAATTGAAAATTATAAAAAAGTAAGCTAAATAGACTAAATCTATAACTTATCTATAACTTTTCTATAACTTTTAAACATACCATATTGTTTTTGCTTAAGCTCAATAACTAAACATGCAAAAAAGTTGTATTTTAGATAAGAATTATAAGAAAAATTATTAAAAAATTATAAAAAAAATGTTAAACTTTCAATAATAACAAAATTTGTTATACCAATTTTTTGTTTCTATATCTAATTACTTCCTATAAAAATCAAAAATCTCTACAAAAAAAAACAACCCATAAATATTATATCTAAAGCAACTCAAAGAAAAACAAAGGCCAAAAAAATATATGTAGAAAATTTTAATTGCAAATTTATTTATGATTTCTATGAATAATCTTTTGAATATATTTATTGGCATTGCCATAAAAATAATAACCAAAAAACAATTGTACGGGGCCAGACACAACAACAATACACACCAACACACACATACATATGTACTTGTGTTGTACTTGCCCCGCATGTATTTGTTTAGGAGGCAACACGGTGTGTCCAAAAAGTATACGAAGCGTTTCAGATTTCAAAGTGCGACTAGAATCGAACGAAACGGAAGCATTTGCCAAGGAGATGCGAGATGAAGATGGAGACGGGGGAGAGGAGAGGGGCGAAATGTGTGTGTGACCCAGAAGAAGAAGACGGCACCCGCGTACTCATTTGTGGCTCGCTGATTGATTTTTAGTGAGAAGCGGGGCAAGAAGCAAGAAGCTGCTGCTGCTGCTGTTGGGTCTCCTTTAGGTGGAACATCTGTTGCATGCAACGCTGCAAACGACACAATACGTACTACTAGACTGAGTGTAATTAAAATCAATATTCCGAAGGCTCATTGCTCATTGCTTATCGTCGAGGTGTTTCACACACACACATTTCAACACACACACACACACACACACTGTTCTCAAACTGGACCCCCAAATGGAGTTGTTGTTGTTGTTGTTGCTGCATTTCGAGTGCATTCGGCAATCAATCAACGATCAAAGTTCATAAAGTTGACCCAGCTGACTAATGGCAAATGCCAACGACTTGCCATCCGAACGTCAACAACAACTGCAGCAACAGGAACAACAACAACAGCAAGAAAAGGAATATCAACAGCAACAACAACAACAGCAGCAAGAACAACAACACCACCAGTAACAACAACAACAACAAAGTTTACGCTAATGTACTAGTCGCACTAATGTTTATAAACTGACAAACATACACTCACACACACATACACACACACTAGCACAAAAAATTTATGTTATGTATTGCGTACCAATAATAAAAAACGACAAGTAAAAATGTTGCTTGCAATTGCAACAGTGAATGAACAACTAGGCATTACCCTATACTTTTTCAGTAGTTTTACTTTTTATGGGAAAGTATGAATGAATACGTTTGTATTTTTCAATGTCAGTAAGAAATCTTTTATGCTCACTCCCAAAAGTATGCTACACATTATATAAAACAGTTACTTTTAACAATAGATTTTTTCTAACTGATAAGGCAACAAACCTAATTGATAGTAAATTTGACTATGAGAGAGAACTATCAACTACTACTATCAACTACACAATCAGCATATTTAGATAAGATTTTCTTTAATATCTTTATGATCAGTTCAGTCTTATTCCCTAACCGATTAATTGATTGTAATAATGATAATGAGAACTAATAAAGGTTTGAGCACTTTTAACATGTTTACAAGATATTTTCTTTTTGGCTTTACTATAGCTTTCTGCCGCTTTATGTGAATGATGACTATTAATGGTGACTACTAATAAAGACTTTAACACTATATACATATTTAGATGAGGTTTTTCTTCTATTATAGTTCGCCACTCTTGATATATATAAAAAATTATTAAAATAATAGAGGCTAAAATACTAGCAACAAAGATTTTTCTTATATCTTTATGATAATTCACTCCCACTCATTGCACTGTTTTCATTTTACATATGTTACATTTTATCGTATGTCTTGTTTTAACTCTTTTTCTTTGTATCGTTTCTCAGTGTTTCTTCATCATGATATTGTTTTCGCTCCCTCTCTTACACTTCTTTCTCTTTTTGTATGCTAGTTTCACACTTTATGTCTAACTTTTCGTCTTATCACTGTCCTATTCTCTTCTTACTTTTATAAGCCTTACTTCATCAGATTTTTCTCCCATCTCTTGCTTATTTTCTCTGCCTGTTTCCCTTTTTAACCCTTTACCTCTCTCCATTGACAAACCCACCCATAGTAATTGATATACCCACCCACGTATAAGTCATCTTTATAGTAGTTCATGTACACACGCATATAGTGTATAAAAATCGAATACTCGCAGCCGAAAGGCGCAAACAGGGGAAGAAATCATGAAAACAAAACTTACCGCTTTGCCGGCCTGACTCCCCTTCTCCTCGCGCGACCGCCATGCCTCTCCATCCCCTTCGTCACTGTCTTTCTCTCGATCGTCAAGCGCATAAATATTTTGCTTTTATATTTTTTCAGCCGAAGATGCGCACATCGGCAACGGCAACAACAACAACAACATCGCCATCGGCATCACATCACATAAACCCCGCCAATGTTTTTGTGTAGTTGGTGTTGTAGTTGTTGTTATTGTCTATAAACAAATGAAAAAGAACAAAAATGGGATCCATAAAAAAGCACAGCGATGCCGGCAGCGACAGCGGCAGCAGCAGCGGCGGCGACGACGGCGGCGACGTCACATAAAGCAGCGATGGCGGTCGCCAAAGCAACATAAAACACACGAAAAAACAACAAAAAAAACAAATCACCGTACAATTTGTTTATTTACACAAAAAGATTTTAGTGACTTTGTGCGCTGGCAGCAGAAGCAGAAGCCAGGAAGTAACTAAGTAAAAATACGTTCACTAAAAAAAAAATCACAAAAAACAAATGAAAAAAAAACCGTTTACAGAACTGGCAAAATGGTTGCCTTGATTGTTATGTTGCTGCTATGCGAAGGGGCGCGGGGGTTTTCGGGGAACCCAAGTCGGGTATGCTGGATCATTTGATGTAAACGCTTGACACTTTGCGCCATATCCGAACCGCAAAAGAACCAAACCGAAGCCAACATCTGGTGGCAAAAAACACACAAACACAAAACCCAAAAAAGATTAATTTATGACAGCGCGGGAGCGTCCCCAAAGACATATATATATAAACTATATACTATATATACTTGATAGCTGCTGATGGACAAGTTTTTTGTTGTTTGATGCGCGTTTTCCACGCCACGCTTTTTTCACGGTCGTCGCATCGATCAATTCGTTCGTCTGTCGTAATTTAAGACATTTCAAATAGAAGACAAAAACGAATTCGTATTACAACACGCAGAGTAAGAGCGAGCGAGAGAGATATATATGAAATGCAGTACTTAACAGTTAATCCCAAAAATAAAGAGCGGAGAGAGCGCAAAAGTGTGGGAGCGCAAGGCAATGCTTACTGTGTCGGGGCGTCAATGGGTCTCTAAAACTAATCATGTGCCAAGCGCGGAGACATAAAACATCGCCTGCCACTTGACAATATATATTCAGTCTCTCTCTCTCCACTCTCCACTCTTCTTCTTTTTTGTTGGGATTTACTGTTTAGTACTTCATTATAAGCGCACTAACGATGTTATTTTAATGATCTCAGACCAAAAGAAGAATCCACTTGACAAAATGCAGCAGCAGCAACAAAACCAACTCAAGTGTTTCACACAAAACACAAAAGAGGGGGGTAGGGCAGGCAGGGGGGGTAGACAAAAGTCTCTGAAGGGTAAACCATTAATACATATTTACTTACACATATACATAGACATAAACATATATTTTTGCTGCATTTACTTGGCTTTCGCACACAGACAAAAACGGACATATTTATGTTCCCTTTTGGCAAATGTGTGAAAAAATCCGTTTGAATGTCGAGCATTTCTTCTTATATATAGAGTTATACTACACATATACTATATATAGGGTTGGGCAGAACTGTTGATTGGCATTGCTATAAAAATTCTTAGCGCCTTTGCCAAATGAGTTGCCATTGAAAGTGGCTGTCAAAGGAAAATGATGTGCCCCACAAATATTAGACAGGTATTTTGGGTTAAGGAAAACAGAGAAATTGAGGAAAAATAAACATTGAAATATTAATAAAAACTATAGTTAATTAGACACATTAGGAATAAGTTATTTATGAGATTTTTCAATTATAAAAATATTTAAAATTTCATTTATATTAATAGCTTTTAGTTTATATTTTTAGTTTGACACGTGTCTCAATTAGTTTCTTACCTATAAAACCCATCAGATCTTGGAAATATTTACAAAATATATTATCAAATAAACACAGAACTCAAACAAATCTAAAAGCTATTTACTTTTATCTAGTTGATTGAACTTTTCGCATTTTGCTTTATGACGTTGCCATAAACAAAAGTAATAATGAAATGGAACAAACCTGGAAATGATTTCAATGATTATTTTCGTGTACTTATTGTATCACCATGACGTTTTTGGTAATCGTTATTCTGAGTAGGTCGACTTCATGTACTACAAGATAAGTATTTTTTGATAAGTTTACCCTTACTTTAAAGGTTCTCTGAATTACCTTTGCCGAAAATACAAGTTTTTCCTAATAACATTACTATTTCTTACACTTTTCTTACAAGAAATTCAATCTCTATAAATTCCCTTACAATTTTCAATTTATTTCAAACTTAAACTCCTAAAAAAGAATGAAGTATTTTGCAACTTACAATTAACCCCGTTCCAGAAAAAAATCCCCTCTAAGTGCTCACAAAATTTATTCTGTACTTAGCTCTTGAGACAGTTTAGCCTAGTCATGCAAGTCGGCCGATACATATACATATATATAGATCCAGCTTTCCATATAAATAATCTCTTGTGCATGTAAATTACAAGCTTGTTGCTGTTACACTTGTCTGCACATAAGACATTCATTCCCCCTTACCAAACGGAGAAGGGGTTTAGTCAGCGACAGTGGAACGCATGATTCGTTTGTCCAAGAGAGAGAGAGAGCGAAAGAAGAGAGAGCGTCGAAAAAGAATGCCAAAGAGTGCAGTCGAACTACTACACGTGTTTCGAATTAAATGCAATCATCATTGGGCCCCTCTCCACACACCCACTACGCCCCCCTTCCTAATTTACATGTTGCATGCAGAATTTCTATAGCAAATTTCTTATGACCTATCTTTTTTATACTCAGACCATACCATGTTGAGATGAAAAGCCAAGTTTAGACGGCCACGATCTCTTAAAGACTAAGAAATCGATAGGTCATAATCGACAAAACCCTGTATTTTCGACATACTTACACCTAGAGTTACGAAATTTTGTGGAGAGATAGTTAGTAACATTTCTAAAAGTTTTGCATCAAAAACTAATGAATGCCACGCCCATACACTTTTCCATAGAAGCGAACTCTTCATTTTCAGTTTTTATGCCGGTTTCAGAGTATTCCCTAGTCGGTTAGGCTCAACTGCATAATAGTTTTCACTTGTTTCTTGCTCTCTCTGGCAGTCTATTCGACGACATTGTGCGAAGTGCGGCATTTTAACGCCCGTCTGTTGAAATGTTAATGGCAATTGCTCAGCGAAAGACAAACATATAAAAAAAAAAACGATGTACGAAAATGTAGGAAAACTGTAAAAACATTTGAAATTGAAACTTTTGATATGGAAAATACACTTCGTTACGAATGAAACCGCGTAATATGATCTAGTACATAGGTAATTTTTATCTAGTATAATTCATTTACAGAGAATTTTATATATTTTTTTATTTTCTTGTTTTTTTTTTTTCTATTTTTTGATTATCATTTAACAAAATGTGCGTATTTCTATTCTTCAGCCGTTGTTGTTGTTGTTATTAAGAGTATTAAAATTTAATATAAATTTTAAAGACAATCTCGGAAGTATTTCGAAGCACATACAATCCTTAATTGGCCTTCTTGTTCTTCTTTTGCTGTTTGCTCTTGAGTTTTTCCTGTTTTTTCAGCTCCTTCTCCGTCAACGATTTGTAAAGCTTAAAGCCGAAGAGAGCTAAAAAAAAGATAGAGATAAACAAAAAGTTATTAAGAGTGTTAAAAGTTAAAAAATCTATAGTTAACCTAATACTGAGACGATTATAAATGTGAGACCCATCACAATGGAGGTGGAATAGGTTTGGGCAAAGTGCGTGTGTTGCAACAAACGACGCTCAATACTGGCAATGGCCTGTTGCATGGAACCCTTCATCTCACTGAGGAACTTGTGACGATCGTTCTCTGTCAGCGATTCCAGTTTGTCCTGAAGTTTTCCTATACGCTCTATGAGATCTTGAGCAAATTTACTATGTGGCCCCGTCTTGGCCACAATCGATTCCACCGATCTTTTGAGCTGCTCAATAATGCTCTCATCATTCGATATGGAGGAACTCATGGTTTTTTACCCGCCGCCTGCCTAAGCTGCTTGGACAATGTATACTATTTGGGGGGGAAAAAGCTTTTTGTCACCTTTTTGTTTTTGGTGTAAAACTTTTTGTGGTGGATTTTTAGTTTATCTTATCATCCAAAATCGAAACCCAATAAACCAACATTCTAAACGATATGTTTACGCATGAGTATGTTAACAGAGCACACTCTATATAAATAACAACAAAAAAGTAACTGATAAGTGTCACTTTTTGTGTTTTTGCGAGGGTTAACCCAGGGACTACTACTTGTTGCTGCTTACCAAAGACAATCAATATGAGCGCTATCATCACAAAGAATACAAGATATTCGCGAGAACTGTGACCCATCGCTTGTCCACCATGTTGCCGCATGAAATCCTCCGCTGACGGGGGTTTCGGATTGAAGATGCTTTCGCGTAGCTCGGCACGCTCATCATCCGATATGCCCTCCATGGACTCGACCATTTTCCAGATATCTTCGGGACTGGGCATTTGGAAACCGGGACTACCGGGACCTCCGCCATCGCTAGGAATTGGCGGCATGGCGAAACCCTCATCTCCACCGGCTGCAGCGGCAGCGGCGACATCCTCAGCAAATTGACGCTGATTGATTGGATCTTCGGCCATTTTGTTTTTTGTGTCTTTACGTATGTATTTTTTACTACTTTTTGTTATTGCTTTTGGCGACGTTTAGTATTTTTCGTTTTCGTTTGTTTTTTGTAGACGTGTGTGTGTTTTATTAGCGGTAAATTGTGTCTACATTTGGGCGGAAGTTATAAGTTATAAAAGAAGACCGCCACAAGGCAAAGACAAATGGTATATATAAACAGCGTTTCTATTTATGGCATGCTCTAATTTTTCATTTATAATTTTTAAGTACTTTAAATGGAATTGAATATTATGCAAATGTAAATAAATACATAGACTGAAGAAAACAAAAACAAAACGGGAAAAGAACGCTACGTGGCAACCCTCCCAGAGAGAGAGAAATTGCGCTCTCAGTTGCTGTCTTATGGCAGTTTGAGCAACTTCTGCAAACAGCAGTCGTGGCCGAGTGGTTAAGGCGTCTGACTCGAAATCAGATTCCCTCTGGGAGCGTAGGTTCGAATCCTACCGGCTGCGAATTAGTAATAACTATTTTTTCTTTTTTTTACGTTATTTTTACTGACATAATGAACACTGTTTATAATATTTTTTGTTGCTTCAACTCACTTTGAATAAATTAGAATAATTATTTAAACAATTTAGCGCTCGTAAACGTCCGGCAGCTCCTGCTACTTTGGCAAACTGAACGCTAAACATTTTAAATCTCAAATATAAATTGGCATTTCTTTGTAATCAGTACGCCTTATGAGATATACTGAAGTTTTTGTTGTTGATATTTTGGTTTTGCTGCGCTTTGTATTTTGCTTTCGTTTGGCGTCCGGCAGAAGCGTCAGCATATTTCAAAGGTAGACCCATAGAAGTCAGTCGGTAAATAATAATAAATATAGAACCTCAAACATACAGGTGCGATAAGATGACTTAAAGAGGCACGCTTATCAGTTTAAGCTATGTATATATGAAGGTTAACTATATACTATATATATAACATATTTTCAACAAACATGCAGGCTAAAGCTAAAACATCAAAATCGAAACATATGATGCAAATGTAAAACGTGTATTACGGCACATTTGGTGTAGAATTTGTTGTTGTAATTAATATGTATAGAGTAGCAAATGATGTTTGCTGTCCTCTTATCTCTCTCACACTTGCACTTATCACCAAAACAATTTTAGACCGCAGCAGCAGCAGCAAGTTGTATACGTACACAAAAAAGAAGGAAACGTAAGGAAAGAAACAACAACAACAAAAGCGAATTCGAATAGAGATAACTGGACAATATGCCAAGTACACGTATGCACAAAAATACATACATTTAACGAAATTCTCTTATGCTCTCCAAATCAAAACACAGATACAATAATATATGTCTAATAAGAATATGCAGATAACGGCTTTTAAACCAGCTTAGGCAGAGGCAGCTAACGAATACGAAAGAGGGGGCCGCTGATACATTCTAGTTATTGTGGTGAAAGTTTTCTTGTTGTGTTTTTGACCCAATTGTAGTGCGCTTAACAAAGTGTGTATTGGTTGGAATTTTTATTGCATGCATGACGCAATATAACAAGAGGTGGGGGGGATCAGGGGGTTGAAAATGCAACCGTATGGATGCAAAGCTAAAGACTCACCTGCTAAACCAAGAACAACAACAGCCGGCACATAGAATGCTAGATTTGGAATTGATTGCTGGAACGGTGAGCCGGCGTCAGTTAAATCGACCATTGTGTTGAAATAATGTAAATCAATGTGATTTCCAATTGAGTAAAAATAAACTAAGGCAGCTCAGTGGGCCGTTCCGTTGTCGTCACACTTTAAAGTTTATCTTACAAATTGCCGAAACACGGACTCAGATGAAAATATTTTACCGGCGTTGCCACCTTCACGCACAATAAACAAGGCTGCCATACGTTAGCTGTCAGTGTTGTAAACACACTGACGCTCAACTTTTATTGTTGTTAAGCACTTTTTTGTAGCCAATGTAGCTCAGCTATTCATTGACGTGCGAGCGACTGCAAAGATTGCAAGCAAATTGCGGAGTCTACTCGAAAAAAATGAAGGTTATATACAATTCTCTGTTCAAGCGTACATCCACCTACGCCGTGGCCATCATGGCATCAGCGTTCTTCTTTGAACGCGCCATTAATGTGGGCGCGGACACGATCTTTGATACCATTAACAAAGGCGTAAGTTTTTTTTTGCTTATGTAAGAGAAAAATGTATATGAGCATATTATTGATTTTTACAGAAACTTTGGAAGGATATCAAGGGTAAATACGAATAGACTGGAGGTACCTGTGTACGATGAGTAGATAGATAGATAGTTTTAAATTTAACAATTGTGTAAATCCAACGGCCACTTGGTAAAACGAATGTAATAAATAAATAATCACATATAACCAATTATGTAACCAAAACAAGTTTGTCTTTATCAATTATTTATTTTTTTCTGAGGAGCAGCTGTTGCAGATTGTTCTGATACCTCCCATGGCTTCTCGTACCTATAGGCATCCCAAGGCTGGGTGCTTGGCAGTCTGGTCGGTTCCTCAAAGCTAACACCGTTCTCCTGAACCGCTTTTAACAACTTTTGCAGTTTGCTACCAGCAACTGCCTCTACGTTGCACGTCATCTCCGTAATGCCCGCCTTTGGGCATCGTTGGGCGTAAGTTTTTTTTTTGCTTAAGAGAAATTGTGTATACGAGAATTTGCATATTATTGATTTTTACACAAAACTCTGGAAGGATATTAAGGGTAAATACGAATAGATTGGCGATACCTGTGTGCGATGAGTAGATAGATAGTTTTATATTTAACAATTATGTAAACCAACGGCCATTGATAAAAACATATAAATAAACGTTTATTCTAAACACATAACCAAAACAAGTTTGTCTTTATCAATTATTTATTTTTCTTCTGAGGAGAAGCTGTTGCAGATTGTTCTGATACCTCCCATGGCTTCTCGTGCCTATAGGCATCCCAAGGCTGGGTGTTGGGCAATCTGGTCGGTTCCTCAAAGCTGACGCCGTTCTCCTGAACCGCTTTTAATAAATTTTGCAGTTTGCTACCATTATTGATTTTTCCAGAAACTCTGGAAGGATATCAAGGGTAAATACGAATAGATTGGCGGTACCTGTGTGCAATGAATAGATAGATAGTTTTAAATTTTACAATTATGTAAACCAACGGCTTTTGGTAAAAGCATATAATAAAACGTTTATTCTAAACACAAATCCAAAACAAGTTTGTCTTTATCAATTATTTATTTTTCTTTTGAGGAGAAGCTGTTGCAGATTGTTCTGATACCTCCCATGGCTTCTCGTGCCTATAGGCATCCCAAGGCTGGGTGTTGGGCAATCTTGTCGGTTTTTGTGTATACGAGAATTTGCATATTATTGATTTTTACAGAAACTCTGAAAGGATATTAAGGGTACCTGTGTGCGATGAGTAGATAGATTGTTTTAAATTTAACAATTATGTAAACCAACGGCCATTGGTAAAAACATATAAATAAACGTTTATTCTAAACACAAAACCAAAACAAGTTTGTCTTATTTATTTTTTTATTTTTTTTTCTGAGGAGCAGCGGTTGCAGTTTGTTTTGATACCTCCCATGGCTTCTCGTGTCTATAGGCATCCCAAGGCTGGGTGTTTGGCAATCTTGTCGGTTACTCAAAGCTGACGCCGTTCTCCTGAACCGCTTTCAATAACTTTTGCAGTTTGCTACCAGCATTTGCATATTATTGATTTTTCCAGAAACTCTGGAAGAATATCAAGGGTAAATACGAATAGACTGGCGGTACCTGTGTGCGATGAACAGATATGTAGATAGTTTTAAATTTAACAATTATGTAAACCAACGGCCATTGGTAAAAAGCATATAATAAAACGTTTATTCTAAACACAAAACCAAAACAAGTTTGTCTTTATCAATTATTTATTTTTTTTCTGAGGAGCAGCTGTTGCAGATTGTTCTGATACCTCCCATGGCTTCTCGTGCCTATAGGCATCCCAAGGCTGGGTGTTGGGCAATCTGGTTGGTTCCTCAAAGCTGACACCGTTCTCCTGAACCGCTTTTAATAACTTTTGCAGTTTGCTACCAGCAACTGCCTCTACGTTGCACGTCATCTCCGTAATACCCGCCTGTAAGCAGCGTTGGGCTAGTACTCGTCCCAGATTCACAAATGCTGCAGTGTCATTGGTTTTGTACAGTTGCTGTTTAATGGCCCATTCGGAGGTGCTGGCACTAAGAATGCTTCCGTTCTCGAAATGCTTTACATCGGCGCTGACATAACGCCCGCTGGTGTTGATCTCCAGTGTGTGCCAATATGAACGGCCAGGCTTTTCTAGATGATAGCCGGTGGGTTTGTAGGCAATGCGTAATCTTTCCAGATTGCGCGGATTACGGTT
The DNA here is from genome assembly GCA_035044645.1 of Scaptomyza parva. Taxonomy (NCBI): domain Eukaryota; kingdom Metazoa; phylum Arthropoda; class Insecta; order Diptera; family Drosophilidae; genus Scaptomyza; species Scaptomyza parva. The sequence continues at coordinate 5,496,306 of JAWNNT010000090.1, forward strand.
GACCACACAGTTTGTCTCGCTGGCGGGTGTTGTTAACGCCTTCATCTTGTGCAGCACGCGGGCTGAGGTGAGGGGGCGTGCTCTGGACGACATTCTTTATGACGTTTTGACAGGTTTAATACAAAAATTAACAATTTGCTACTCGATGTTAAATATATTATGATGTGCTTTTCTGTTGAACAGCTGGCAGCTCTGTGATGTTATGTAACCGTGACCGGTGAATGGCAAAACTAAACTCACAGCTGTTTTGGACTTGTTTACATTGAACAAAATTTTATAATTAATTGTAATTTTCTTTTTGGCCTCCTACAATACAGTACATTTATTGCTTTTTGGCAACAACAATTCTTACAGACATGCGCGCTTCGGTGAAAGTGCGCGGTAGGCACCCAAATACTATAGACGGGCCTAAATGCGCAAACATTGCCCAGCTGAAACTGAACCTGGACGTTGATATAGAAGCAGCGCAAGTCAAAAGTGTCCGTCGAAGATAAAATAACGCTTATGTAAAAGTTGGTGCCGAAACGAATAGCAAATATAAGAAATAATCAGCAACTGTAATATTCGCATATATATAACATATATATAACATAGACATATCATAAAAAGTGGTTCATCATGTTGATGGTTATTTGTACGAGTTTAAGGCATCTGCGGCCCGGTCACGTGAATCTAAATGCCACGCGGAGCTTGTGGCAATGTCGTCTTCAGCAACTGCAACGCAGCAAATATGGACCAAATGTTTACAGACTGGCGGCAAGGGTAAGCGATTATTGTTGCAAAAGCCCGCATATAAATTATAAATAGCTAGTTAACTTTTCAATGTCATTGAATTTTTTTTTATTTCCCATATACGTAAATACGCGTGTCTGTCTCACTCATACACACACCACCACACCACAGTGTAATGGTAATTCACCACAGCGACCAGGGCTGCTGTAACATTTTGAGCGCGCTATTTAAATTGCATTCTCTTATCTATGAATCTCTGGCTGATAGACAACGTGCTTTCACTGCAGCTGATAATTGTTTACTGATAGCTTAACACACACTGCACACCCACTCTACGCTCTCGCGCTCTCTCTCGTTAAAGGCGCTCTCTCTTTTTTGCGCCAAAATGCCCTTGTACGCACCTGAACGAACGTGCACATTTTGTACTTGATGTTAAATTGTCAGTTACACTTTCAAGTTGCCAATGCATGGTTGTGTCCGTATGTCTTCCGTTATAATAAAAACATTGAACGTGAATAACTGAATAACAAATAGAAAACTAATTGAGCAAGTTTTGTAAGAGTAGAAAAATATTGAAATTAATTGAAGGCAAGTCAATTAACTACTTGGACTTTGAGTGCCATTTAAAAATGTTGATTTTTGTGCGAGAGCAAGAAAGAAAGATTTCTCAAGTTCAAAAGATAATAATGCAAATGTGTGTGCTAAAAATATGTCAGTTAAATATTTATTGTTTTTTGTGTTGACCATTGTACTTGTGCTTTTGTTTTTGTTCTTGTTGATTTTGTTCTTATTGCGTATTTATTTTGCTTTCTTTGTGCTTTTCCTTTTGTTGTTGATGCAAAAACGCAACAATGCACTCTCTCTCTCTCTCTCTCTCTCTTACGCTTTTGTTATCTAAATCTGGCAACTCTCGCGTCATGCATTGCGCATGTTAGGTCCTGTGGGTGCAGCTCCTCTCCACCCCTCACCCATCAAAAAACATTTCGAAATAAAAGTAAACAACTTATTTGTTGTCAATGACAAAGCACTTCAGACACTTTTTAACAACAACAACAACAACAAAACAAAAAGAAGTCACCTTTGTTTATATTATTAAGTACGACAAATCAGATTCAGAGGCTAACCCCAAATGGGTGGTGCCAAGCTGTTTTGAGCAGCTGCTTTTTTTGGGGACGTCATGTTAAGCTATACTTTCGTTGATTCACAGCATTACGTTCAGGCCCCCGAGGCTCGCCCAGTGCCAGATGATAGATCTTTGTCCGGACTGCAGCAGCAGCAGCAGCAGCTTCAGCTTCAGCAGGAGCAGCAACCCCAACAACAACAACAACAGCAGAACGTGCATCTCAATCTCTCGTCGCATAGCCTAACATCGTTAACGGATAAGCAACAAAATCAGAACAAGGACACCAACAAGGATTCGGCAGTCACGAGCATGTCAGCTGGTGTTGAGATTCCCTATCCCATCGATTGGATATTTCCCAGATTGCGCAATCCCTCAGGTCTATGGTATATTGTCAGTCAAATTGTCATCACTCTCGTTGGTGTCTTTAGCAAAATTGTCCTAGGTAAGTGACACACATATACAAATGCAAACACACACATACACATATGTGCCTGAAACACCCTGTTGAGCCTGTTGAACTGACCTCGGTTAATTTCCTTCCTGAGTCATAATATATTTCTGCTTGCGATTCGCTCTGTTTAAATATTAATGAGTGTTTATTTATTTTTGTTGCGAATTTTTGCGCTTGACCGATTTTGCACATTTACATACCTATATATATCCATATAAGCAATCAGTTCTTACGTAAAGAACAATTTGGTTTCCGAAAAGGGTATTAAAACTTCGGCTCATCACAACTAAAATATATATTTTCTTATATTTGCACTCAGGGTCAAGATTCGTTCTTGACTCTTTGTTTTTGCAGTTGTTGCTTCCTGTTATATATTAATTATTTTTCATCCAAGCCCAAAAGTATGCTACACAAAAATTTCATTGCAAATTTCTTTACTTTTTCAGTGTTAATGAACAAAACTCAAGTCCATAATAAGGAGCGACTGATTAAGGCGGTTTGTAAACGTCCCAAGGGTATACCGCTGGTGACCGTTTCCAATCACTATTCCTGCTTCGATGATCCCGGCATGTGGGGCGTTATGCCCATGCGTTATGTGTGCAACACGTTTCGGATAAGATGGGCGATGGCAGCGCATGATATTTGCTTCACCCGAAAACTGCATTCAATGTTCTTTATGTTTGGTAAGTGGCGTGAACTCTGAAATAATAAACTTTAAACTGATTACGTCCATTTTGTTTGTAGGGAAATGCATACCAGTGGTGCGAGGCTTGGGTGTCTACCAGGAGGCAATCAATCTGTGCATAGAGAAGTGCGCTTTGGGGCATTGGGTGCATGTGTTTCCCGAGGGCAAGGTGAACATGGAGAAGGAAGAGTTGCGTCTGAAGTGGGGCGTTGGACGGATTATCTATGAATCGCCACGGATACCCATCATATTGCCCATGTGGCACGAGGGCATGGACAGTGTGCTGCCCAATGTGGAGCCATACAGATTGCAGCGTAACAAGAAAGTCACCATCAATATTGGCAAACCATTGGACCTGAATGATTTCGTACAAAACCTTAAAGATACTCAAGTGTCGGAGATTATGGCACGAAAGCTCATAACGGACAAAATCGAAGATGCCTTCAGGGTAAAGTCCACATGACATTAACCAAAATTTGTATTTAATTTAATGTTTTCTTAATTCTTTTCAGGATCTGAGATCTGAAACTGAGAGAATTCATGGGGAGCGCGCTTAGCGCTAGTAAATAATGCATGCTGCTTATTTATTTTAAATAGTATTAAGCCAAAAATGATGCCTCCATAAAATGTTCGCGATATATATTTATTACATTAACTAAATTTTTATTACTAGTGTATGAGGCTATTGCTGTCATATGTATATGAAGAACAAAATGAATTGTTAACACTAATTGAAATTATTATGAAGTTTACTTTAAGCCCGAACAAACTGTAAATTAATTAGTGTATATAAATATATATATATAGATAGCAATGAAGCAAAATTTGCTAAACAATTTCAAAAACAACTGTTTTGGCGCATTAAATTTAACATTTAAAGTTTGAGTCTTAAATTTTTGCTTCTGCTGCAGCGGCAGTATTTTTTGCTTGCTCGTTTTGCCAAAATACAGGCGATTCTGGACTGCAGGTACTAGGCACACAGAATGCGCAGCAAGTAGTTGAGAAAATATAATATGTGGCATACTTTTAGGCTGGTCCTAATTTAGGTTTAGCTGCTGCTATTTCTGTTCGCCTGGTACAAAGCAACATTTTTGATATTGACACTCGTTAAATTATTGCTACTGCTGCAGCGGCAGCATTTTTAAACCCTTAAAATGTGTAAAAAAGGGTAGAAGGAGGCTTCTCCGACCCCCTAAAGTATATATATTCTTGATCAACATCAAAAGCCGAGTCGATTTAGCCATGTTTGTCTGTCTGTCTGTCTGACTGTCTGTCCGTCCGTCTGTCTGTCTGTATGTATGAACGCGTCGATCTCAGGAACTACAAAGGCCAGAGGCTCCATATTATGGATATAAGCTCTCTTCTTCAGAAACACCGAAGATATGAAACATTGAAGCATTGGTACAGCGGTACACGTACATATGAGTGTGTCTGTCAGCCCGACCGTCTGTCCGTCTGTATGATCAAGGGTTCTTCTTACTGGTTTTTTGGTAATTCTGGCAACGCTGTTCGACACACACAGAGCAGCTGTTCAAAGCACCGTTAAACGAAATGTGAGCAAGAAATTTGTAATTGTTAAAAAGTTAATAATTAAATTTAAATTTGCTTAAAAACAGGTCGTTTCTTAAGCTTCCCAACAAGGAGAATGCTTTGGTGCTTACCACACCAAAACGCAACGAGCTGCTCAAGGATGGTCCGCCAGAGATTAAGTTCAACAGGTGTCAGATTTTAGGCCGCGGCGCCTATGGCACAGTTTTTAAGGCCATCTATCGCGGTAGGCATTTGTCTTACTTTTAATTAAGTGTTAAATGTTAACAGTTTATTATATTTAGAACATCCTGTGGCATTGAAAATAATTAAGAGCAGTGCCATTTTTACATTGCACAATGAGGCACACGTTTTGAACTGGAAGCACAAGAATATTGTGCGTTTGATAAAACTGGAATCCACACCAGAATTTGGACTGCTCATCATGGAACGTACGAATGGTTTGTGCCTGCAACGTGTTGTGGACACACTGGCCCTGCCACTGTTGCACAGAGTGCTGTAAGAGTTTGGATATAGTTTTTTCTTTAAATCTAATTTGTTTACTCTTCCAGCATAACTTTGGATATTTTGGCTGCATTGCGTTATTGTCATTGTCAGAATGTGTTGCATTTGGATGTGAAGCCAACGAATGTTTTGGTTGCACTTGGCATCAAGTCCACGAGCATTGGCAAAGGTGGACATCTGAAACGGAGTTACATGTGTAAACTGTGTGATTTTGGTAGCTCCATTCGGCTGGGCGATCCTTGTGCTGATCAGAACAGTGCCAAGGGCACATTGCGTTATATGTCGCCGGAGGCATTGCGTTCGGCGCCTTTGGGTAGCGCCTCGGATATTTACTCCCTGGGCATTACGATGTGGCAGTTGCAGGCAAGACGTTTACCCTTCTATACACTTACATGCAATGAGTCCATTGCATATCAGGTGGTCAAGCATGATCTGAGACCCGATAACTATGCCCTGCTCGAGGCACTCAAGGTGGGACAAGAGTTGCCTTTAATCAGCTGTTATTGTACCGAAGATGTTGAGAATCCTTTGGATCTCATTTGTCGCGTTAATTCCCAACTGGATGTTGTTATATTGTCAAGTGATTTGTATAAGAAAGCGCGTCGCAATCTTAACTTTGAGTCCACGCATGGTCGTGTACAGAAGCGTCAGAAGAAGAAGCAACGCAGGCAGCCAAGATTAGCCCACTATTTCGATAATCCGTCAACAACAGTTTCGGCCACATGTCTGGAGAATGCTTATAGCGAACTATATAGGAACTGCTGGATCAGTGAACCGGAAGCACGTTTAACCGCTTTTCAATTACAAAAACGTCTTGAACTAATTTTAACCAAGTGCCTAACTTATTAGTATTTAACTTAAATATGTTTTTAATATTTTAAATTGTATGTTTTTTATGAGTTTAGTTGTAATTTTCATGTAAATTGTTTTTTTTATTATTATTAATTAATGATTCTAGAATTAGAAAATAGTATTTATGTAATTATGTAAAATGTAAGTTAAGTGAAATTATTTTTTTTTGTTGGTTTAATAATTTATTGTTCGTAACTCTTGTTTATTTTGTACTTGCTACGCTAAGAAAATACATTTATAATGTTTATACGAGCTTAAATTTATAATTTCTCATTTTGCGTCGAGCGTAGTGCGTTTGCTATAGGTTATATATATGTATATATAACTCGTACTTAGGATTTGATGTAAACTGAATCGAAATCGACATCATTATCATTATTCATCAGTTCACATCGGTTGCTACTTAAAGAAACTAACTAGAGAATAGAGAGTAGAGAAGAGGTTTCCTTTGCCCAACTGACTTTTTGGGCTTACTATAGATAATTCTATTTACATATTATTGTTATCATTTGTTTTACGTTCGCTTCGAAACCATATAAACTATGTATGTGTATATATATATAAATATCTGTAACTATCATGTTTAGTATATATATGTTTATGCATATGCCTTTATTTTTAATTTATTGTTTTCATTTTTATTCTTTCTTTCTTTAGTTTTTTCATTTTTCACCCAATTCAACTGTCATTTTGAAGTGCATTCTATTAACTGTTGATCTTGTTGTTATCCCTAACTGATTACCATATATATATACTAATTGTTTTTAGAAATTACATTCGCTTGTTTTATTGTGCGGAAGACTACAATTTTAGTATGTTTCGGTATTTTTTTGATAGCTATTTAGTTTAAAGTTTGTTGGCTAATCCAAAATGTTGTTTTTATCAAATATATTGTATACAGATTATATATATATATATCATTGTTGAAAACATTTCTAAACAGTTTGAAAATGCAATTTTTGAACACATATCTTTTTATATTAAAGCTCATAGCATTGCTCTACAAAATGGTATAGAGCAAGTTGAGCTTTTTTTTGGGGAAACCAAACTCTCAATAAACATTTTTCCAAAAAACTTATAGATACGTTATATATATATGATTCGTATTCGTACAATTTATATTTGCTCTTCGTTCTTTCTAACTCTTCTCTGTATTTTTTTTTTTTTTTTTTTAGTTGAATATATCACAATTTAGTCTTTTTAAATGTTTAAATCTATGTTTTGTCGTTTTTTTTATGTATTATTTATTTGTGGTTGAGATTGAAATGTGTATGTGTGTGGGGGGAAGGGAGGTGCATCTCGCTATCTCCTTTTAACTTGCATAGGAACGTCGCACGGGAACTGGCGGTGGAATTTTAGATTTTCGCTGCTGTTGTTGTTGTTTTTGCTGTTGCTTTTGGTGGTTTGGCTGCTTTTGTGGAGTTTGTGGTGAGGGCGACGATGGCGAAGAGGATGTGGATGAGGTGGAGGATGAGGATGCCGCCGAGGAGGATGTGTGAAGAATGCAGGTTGGAATTCGTGTGGGTGGCGCCGCCTTTTGTTGACAGCTCTTTGGCAACTCCGTTGTTTTTGTTGTTTCCTGCGCAAAAAAAAATGGGAATTCAATTAGGAAAAATTCTCTCCGGAATTGAGATCAATAAATAACGAACCTTCTTTGGTGAAACAATAGCTTGTTGCACTGGTGACGTCACACGCTTCCAGCCATTGCTGCGTCGCCACGAGTTGGCCGTTGAGCTGCCGGTTGCATGCCTCTGCAGCAGTCGTTCCTTCAGCTTGGACACAACTGCAATGGGTGGTGATAATGGGATTGCTGGCGGGGTCACCTCTTTGGACACTATTTTGGCCATGAGGGAACAGCTGATGCTGTCGCTGCGCACCACACTGGATTCGAGTTCCCGTCGCTGATTGTGCCGCAGTATGCAGCTGGGCTCTTGCTCCTCCAGCACCGACTTGGATTTGACCAGGACATGGGGCGGTCGCCGCAGTTCCGTCTTGATTATCTGTGCTATGCATTGTTGCTCGTTTAGGGGTGGTGGCGCCACCACCAGCGGCACATCTTCGATCTCAATGTCACTGACACGCCGTCGACATTCGTCAATGACGGCATAGTCATGTTCCTCCTCGTCCTCTTCCTCCATAAGCTCCACGGGTGGTTCGAGGATCTGTTGGGGCAGTGAATGCTCATCGGTTTCGCTCGAGGAACAGCTGGTTAGTTGGGCACGACCCGCCTCACTGGGCGTTGGACTAACGCGCGCCTTCAATTGACTCTCCGACATGCTTGAATCCTGCTCATCTTCATCCTCATCGTCATCCTCATCATCTTCATCGTCTGTCTCACCCTCGAGATAGGAGAAGAGACTGCGTGAGGAATTGGAGCGTATATTAACCAACTTATAGAAATCATTGGTGAAATCTGTGCAGGCCACCTCCTCATCCTCCGAGTAAACAATCTGTAAGGAAGTTTTACTTAGATAAAGTTTGGGAAAGGAATTCCTGGCATGACCTACCTTCTGTTGAAGTAGCTGAGCAATGCCATCAGCTACGGAATCAGTCTCAACGGTTGTCGAATTGATAAAGTCAGCGGTCGATGGCCAGAGCCAATCGTGTTCCCGCTTACGTCGCTGCTCCCTCAGCTGAAGGAGGTGCTGATGATCACGCTCATCGTCGAAGGTTATCACAGCCAGCTCCTCCTGCGACATGCTCCAGTCTTCCATTTCCGTTGAGCAGGGCTCCGCTGGCAACAGCCACTGCTCCGGCTCCTCGGGCAGATCCTCCAGATGCCCGTTCGATGGTTGCGGTTGTCCGCTGCTCATCGTACAATAACCCTCATCGCGACCCTTCACCGGACTCGCCGAGAGTGCCGCATTTTGTGCTTCCAGATCGCGTACTCGACTCTTCAACATGCTGACCTCCTCCCGCAGATTATCCTCAGCAACAATAGCATCGACCACTTTCCTCATCACATCGTCCAGACAGTGTTCGTATTGGCGGATGCGAGTAAGTAGAGCTCGGTTTTCCTGTTGCATCGAGTGGAGAAGGTTCTCCTGACGAGCAAAGCGGGTCTGTCAGAAGGCAGGGAGGGCGAGATAAAATTAGTTAAATGTTTCAAAAACCCTTTTAAATTGAATTGGAATTATTTAGTAGCACACTCAATCACTTCATCAATTTGGGGAGACCTTCTGGCATTGAGAATCGACCCAAAAAACGAACCACTCCCTGACCCTCTTTTCCCTCCCTCGCCGTTGTTGTTACATTGACGAGGGTCGCCGCAGACTGGCTCGATTTATCAAACACTTTGTGTGAAGTGGCATTAAAACTATTTCGAGCTCAAGTGCTAAATGAGTAGTTTACATACATATGTATCTGCATGCAACGACTGAAACAACGCCCCTTTTCCCCCCACCAAGTGGAGCCAACGTAGACAAGTTGTTAACTGGCGCGAAGGTCGAATGCAACTATTGATTGTGATTCGAGATTCAGATTCGAGATTGAGTTTAAGAGTTTTGAAATACTTTGTAGCAAAAAACCTTCAACCGTTCGATTCATTAGACTCACTTTAAGCAATTCGAGTTAACTTGGCTTAAACTTGGGCCCCACAAACACTGCCAGTTAATAGCCAAACCCGAAAAAAGCCACCCAATGGGAAAAGAAGAAAACGAAAAATCTTTCTCTTTCGCCTGAAAAGATGTGTGTAATGAAAAGATGCTGCTCGGTGAAGCGTCTCTAATGCAAACGCTCAATCAATTTCAACAAAAATAAAGTACACCAAGTGAAGAAACCGAAGAAAAATACAATTTCCAAAACGAGTCTCAGTCAGTTAGGAGTTTTCTGGCCCAGATAAGCGACAATTTGTATGCAGAGAATGCGAGCTGAGGGAAACATTGTTCTTAAAAATGAATTTATGCGTTTATTTATGACTTCGTTGAGACTTCTTCGCTGTTGACTGTCTCCCCCACTTCCGATTTCATTTTTTTTTTTTTCTGTTACTGTAGACAGCAACCCCACACAGACACACAATTTCAGCGCCAACTTTGACTTTGGAACAGGGCAGAGGAAAAACTCTTTGCCGCAGTGCAAATTGTTTTCTTGTTTTGCTTTTCCACATGCTGTGATGTGCGCGAGATGAGCTTAGGAAATTTTAGACTACAAGGAATGGGTTTTTTCTCCCGTATTTAGGTTAGGGTTTCCGAGATTTTTCTTAGGGACCATCAGCAATCAGAAAGGTATACAATTGTTAACCTATCTTGTCAGATACGATAAATATTTTAATCTTAAGACGTTTATAGATTTCCTTTTTGTCCTGTATTTAGGTTAAGGTTTCCTGGAGAATATTGTTTAGGACAATCATTAATCAGATAGGGATGTAATTGTTAACCTATCTTGTCAGATATTTGAAATATTTCAATCTCCAGACTTTTATAGATGGTTTTTCTCGTATTTAGGTTAAGGTGTCTGAGATTTTAGTTCAGGACAATCATCAATCAGAAAGGGCTAGAAGTCTTAACCTATATTATCAGACACTTAAAATATTTTCTCAAATATAAATAAATATAGATTGTGTTTCTCGTACTTAGGTTACGATTTGCGAGATTTTTGTTCAGGACAACCATCATTCCTGAAGGGTATATCTTCTCAGATATTTGAAATATATTTATCTTCAGACGTTTATAGATATATTTCTTATGAATGATTACGCAAGAAACACAATTTGAAGCTTTTATAGTTAATCCAAAATACTAAAACCAACAATATTCCTTTTCCACTTTTCCCATTGCTAACTTTTCTTACCACCCTCGCAGACGAACACCATAAGACACAATGAAACATTAGCAAGCATAGAGCATTAACAATAGCAAATCCAAAATGCAATTTAAAACAAAAACAAATTGTGAATATATTATATATGGTGTATAGGGAAAGTATATATATAGAGTTCAGTTACATACCTGGAGAGCCTTGTGATCCCGACATGTCTGCAATTGTTTGCGTTCTTTGGATTTCATAATGCGATTCATGCTGGAAAGGCGCGATGTGAAAATGTGAATGAAAGAGTGGAAAGAAAGAAATGAAAAAAAAAGAAAAATATATAATAAATGTTGATAAAAAAAAAGAAAATCATTATTATTGTGTTATTGTGTGAAAACTAAGGAAAAACTAAGGAAAAATTTGTGTGGCAAAGTGCGTAACCGAAAAGCAGGAAAAAAAAACCCGAAAACGCGAATTTGAATTGGTGTAATTATGGTTTTGGTTGTATTTTTCTGTTGACTTGATTGATGGCCTTCCGCGCGCTTCTGGCCAATACCCCCCACCAACCACCTCCCCCTCTCTATTACTCTCTTCTCTCTCGCTCTTTTCTGAGCCTAGTCGAGTGCAAAATAAATGCTTCCTGCCTTTCCTGGCCTTCTCTTCTGCGGTTTTTCCAAGCCATTCGCTTTTGGTCGGCTGCTCAGTAATTTGGAAAATTGCATTCAGTGCCGTTAACTTGGCTTCTTCTTCTTCTTCGTTCTACTCTACCAGACATGGCCTGGGCCCAAGAACACAGTCAGATTCTAAGTTGCTTTCGGACTATTTTGTCTGGACTTGACTTGAAGGCGTTCTTAGTCACGATTTCTTTCTTCTTTTTTTTGGAGTATGAAATATGTTTTACGCGAAAAAACTCTTTTTTTTTTGCTCAAATTGCATAATTATGTGTGGCAAGGGCAAAAAGCAGAGGGAAAACCTGAAAAGCGGAAAAACTAGAATACATTTTCCATGGTTCTCTCGGTTCTCTGTTCTCTCGCCATGAATTACAATTTACTTTACTCCAAAAAGGGGAATGCATTAAACATAAGTTTGTTGTTGTTTGTTGCAGTTGCCAAAAAAACTAAGCACTCGTAAATATTTAAATCTAGTGGGAACAGGAATATGAAAAACATATTATTTGCATAAATATTATGCTTAATGTTTTTTGTTTTGACTAAGAACTTATGGGTTTGGCTAAGTTTAACTATAATCTTGAGATGTGTATATAATATATTTGTAAATTTTGCTAAGAACTTAAAAGTTTACAAAGTTTTGCTTGAATCCTGAGATGTGTAAGTCTTGAGAGCTTGCTAACTTTAACTTTAATCTTGAGATTTTGGCAAGATATTGTGGGGATTTCTAACTTTATCTTTAATCTTAAGATGTGTATATAATATATTTACAAGTTTTCCTAAAAACTTATGAGTTTACTAACTTTTACTAACTAGTCTTGAGATATATTAATCTTGAGAGTATACTAACTTTAACTTCAATCTTAAGATATCTTAAACTTGACAGTTTACTAGCTTTAACTTTCATATTAAGATAAAAATTTCATATTAAAAGTATTTATTTATGAAAAACTAGCTGTTTGTTCTGCTGTTGATATTAGTTGTTTCAATGCATAGAAAAGGGATTATCTTGCATTTCTATTATACCAGAGTTTCCTTATTATCTAAATGCTCTACATTTAGCTGGAATGTTTTGAAGAGTTTTCAGCTTTAAGCTCTTGAGATAAGAAGTGAAGTCTATAAGTGGAATTGCCTACGATTACAAAACACTTAACAATGTATTACCTCAGACAAACCTAATCGATTATGCGGGTATGTTTAACAACTTTAATGCCCTAATTATGGTTTAAGGTAGATGATTTGTAATAGAGCAAAAGGTTTTTTTTTTGTGTATTCAAACTTAAACTGTATGCAAAACTTTATTATATATGCTTTCTTTAACATTGCATTACTAATTTGCTTTAATTAAACAAGTTTCATAAGAAAATAAGTAAGAAGGTTCTTTATTGAGTAAGCTCGACTAGAAGATACCTTTAACCCTTGACATGATGTAGTACATTCGTGTACTACCGGACCAAAGCTTGATGACTTCATATCTCCGGTGTTTCTTAACCGATTTTAATAAAAATTTCACAGATTTTCATTATTTTGTTAATAGTTTTGAGAATATATATTCTATTTGGCGTCGGAGAAGTTTTCTTCTGCCTGTAAGATAACTTTTTCACCATTTAAACTCCTTTTTTTTCACATTTAATTGGTAAAGGGTGTAGAAATATGTTTAAGATTATTGCTTTTCCCCTTGCCTATCAAGCTAATTGCACCAAAAAACTAAAAATAAAAACAAATTAGCTGTAATGACTTTGTTGGTTTTTTCTGTGTGTGTTTTGTTTCCAGCTGATAACTAAATGAAAACAAATGGTATAACATGCAATAAACAATGTACTTTTCACACACAAGCACACCCTCTCTCACACTCACACACACTCTCACACACACACTCTCATACTTTTATTGATAAAAAAAATACTAGTACAATTTGTCACTTACTTCTCAATTTGCTCGCGCAATTCCTTCTCGAACGTTGGTGACCCGCATTGGCTCTGGAAAAATAAAATAGAGAAAAAGTGCATTTACACAAAAAAAAGATGAGTAAGTGAAAGAAGAAATAATAAAGTGTATTAAATGAAATGTGAAAAGAAATTAAACGCAATAAAAAGTTTTTTTTTAAATGCACTTTGGGCTTTTGACTTTGGGATGATTAAGAACGACAATTTAATTGCCACGATATCACAGTGGCAATCAACGCCGCCAAACCGAAACACACAAACTGATGGATGGAGAAGTGACAAAAAGGAATGTGACATGTTGCAACGAGTGGGGGGTGGTGGTGTGTTTGTTGCAAGCTGAGGCTAGGTTAACTGAAATTGATTAGAGATGTGCGAGGTAGAAATAAAAAAGCTTTATATGGCTTGGCTTGGGTATAAAACTTCAATGAGAGAGAATGCGGAAAAGAAACCGAAGTGTGGAGGGTGGGGGAAACTCTGTTGCATGCAACAATAAATCAGCAAAGTCAACAACCGACACGAACTATTTGCCTTTTTCCCCCCTATTGCAGCAAGCTGCTGTTTTTAGCGTGAAATGTAATCGATAAAAAGTTACATCACGACAATTTCATCTCTCTTTCTATCTGTGTTTGACGTGACGACAGGCAACAGATACAAAGATACTTTAACTACCAAGTAGCCAGGGAGCTAGCCAGTCAGCTAGTCAGTGAGCCAATGCCCGTCCAAAGCACATGTAATAAATCGTTTTGGTTTAGTGCAAACATAATGAATGACGGAATTCAACAGCAGCAAAAGCATCATCAACATCATCAACAGCTTCAATGTGTAAATAAAACTCTGAACAATTTACAAGCAAAGCAACAACAAACTGAGATTAGCCATTAGATATTAGCTATATAAATGTGAATAAAAAAGCAACTATATATATATATACATATAGATAGATGCTCAATGTAGTAATAAACAAGTTTATTAGCAGCTAAAACACATTAAATGTTTTAAGTATTTGCTTGTGAAATCAGAAATCATCTTTTATTTTTAGTGTTCATACTTGATAAAACAAATATCAATAATATTTTTTAAGTATTTTTTTCTTAATGTTTTTACAAATTTTAAGAGGGCTGCGATTTTATTAAAATGCTCAACATTAACCAGAAATATGCATAGAAAAACGCTTTCATCTTGAAAACAGACAATAAATATAATATAAAAGAGAATGGGTAGAAGGAATAAAGGAATGTAATTATAAGAAAATATTTTGTTTTGACTGGACTTTCAAATATTTCTATACAAAAAATGTTTTTGGTATGTAAGTTAAGATTTATTTTTGTAAGAAAGAATGTTTAAAAGGTATTTGATATAAAGTGTAATTTAAAAAAATAAAAAAACAACATTTGAATAACATTTTGTAATTTCTTTATTACCATTTGAAAAAACTTTAATATGTACGTGAAGATTTATTTTTGTAAGAAAGAATTTGTAAGGTATTTAGTAACAAAATTAATAAATAAAATTAAAATACGAAAAATATTTAGATTACATTTTGTAATTTCTTTATTGCCATTCCACCAAAGTTGTAGAAATATGTTTAAAAATCTTATTTCTGGGGTTTGTTAATCAAACTGAGATTTAATAAAGTCAAAGAAAATACTTAAAACATTTGGAAAACTTTTATTGCTCTTTATATCTTGAAACTTGAAACTGTTTATGTCGTTTGTTGGGTTTAGAATATCCTCTAAAAACTCTAGGGCTAATTTTTAAGACGTTTTTTCTAACAACAAAAATGTAAAAATGTATTATTTCGATTATCTAAAGCTTAAGTAAGAAAAGTAAGAAGGAATGTAATTACATTCCATACATTAAGAAAAGTAAGAAGAAAAGTAATTACATTCACAAAGTTTTTTTTTTGCTATTTCTTTGTATTGTTTTCCTTGGGGTCTTAAGAAATTGAGCAAATGTCCTTCAGACAATGAAGACCGTTAACAAAAAAATACTAAGTAATGCATAAAAATGTTAAAGAACCAGATTTTTAAGTTGTTTAAACAAAATTTTCCACAATTTTCATAAAGTTTTCTTAAAGATCTTCAAACCACATATTCCATACATTTTCTTAAAGTCCTTCTCTCATATTAAACACAAACAAGGAAAACTTTTTGAATGCATAATAAACGAACACATAATGTTTGCTGCGCTTAATTGAAACCATATAAGACAGCTTCTTATAGGAAAGTTTATGTGCAAGAAGAAATGTCTAGCAGCACATCTTATACCCTATGTTCTCTCAAGTCTTCCCTCTGGAACGTTTTAAATATGCATAATTTAATTAAACTTTTGAAAGATGGCAAAAAGAAAAGCAGACATATATGGATAAGCATACATTGTAATACCCTATGTTTTTTTTAGATGCTGCCATTTAAGATGACAATAAAAAGTGAACAGCACGCGCTAACAACCAAACAACCCCCAACCCCCCCTCATAAGGGTGCTCTAGGAAGAAAACTCATTCTATATAACAAATATATGCAATAATTTTTATTAATTCGCCTCGACATCAGGCAAAGCATAATACAATATTAAAATGCCGCCGACGACGTCAAAAAATATATGTATGTATGTAGGGATTGGGTAAGGGGTAGGAGGTGGAGGGGGAACAGCAGGCAGCAGACGTCGTCGTCGTCGGCATCATCGTCATCATCTTTGTTGTGTCGTGACGTTAAGTTAAGAGCGAGAGAGAGGGAGGGAGAGAGAAATCAGGCGCCAAATGAATAAGCAAACGGCCTGCTGTGGCAGACTGATTGCCGTCTCATCTCGCAGACACAAGTGCCACATGAGAAGGGGGAGGGGGTGGAGTGAGTATGGGTGTGGGTGTGGGGCATGTGGAATCTGGGCGCCACTTGTGCCACAATGCCAGTGGCATAGAATGATGAACGTGTTAATAAAATTATAGGCCCAAATAAACCATTGGCATGGGGAGGGGGCGGGCGGATTGTATGGGGGAGTGTAAGGGATTCCAACCCCCACCCATGCCCCAAAATGCTATTTTGGGCAAGTGGTGCGGCTGCCAACAGCTGTTGGCTACTGGCTGCACCCACAACAGCAGCAGCAGCAGTGGCAGTGGCAGCAACGGCAACAATCTTGTGCCACACATTTACAATTCAAACATAAAAGAGTGCGAAAAGCGGGAATTGCTGACTATAAGATACCCTCGAACATAACAACTCAGCTCTTTGTATGATTTAAGTCGCAGTAAAACGGATTATCCGTTATCGATATTTATCGGTTTTTATCGGTAAATCATTAATGTATTATATGTGTTTTTTTTAAATTTTTTTCTTTTTAGATGTAAAATTACATATTTTAGTCTCATTTCAACGATTTACCAAAATCGATATTTATCGATAAATTTTAAAAGTTAATGAAACATTAATTCTTTTTTAAGATAGTTCATAAAACCGGAAACATAAACGAAAAAATAAACATTTTTATAGCGATAAGTATCGACAAGATGTAATATAAGTCAGTTATCGATAACAATTTAAACTTTCATCTCTTTATATAATAGACAAAACTTCGTCCCAACAAAGTGACAAACTTCTTAGCCAACAAAAATATTTGCAGAGTATAACGAGAGACTCCACATAAATATTCATTGTGCATTTTTGGTCATAAAAACCAAGTCAAGAGCAGACCGAGTAGATTGCTAGGGTGCCAGTTTGGGGCATAGAGTTTGAGGCAAGTGCCAGTTTTGGGCCTACACACAGCCAGCCGCACATTGATTAAGTTATAAAATTCGAACTCGACTCGGACTCGACGCTTATTAATTTGAGGCCCGCAAAACACAATGCTGGCCAAAATCCAAAAATTGTGTATTTCCATAAGTTTCAATTAGCTGGCGTCAAACGAGCACACTCGTTGCCAAGGGCAGCCGCACCGAATTGAACTGATGATGATTTAAGGGTGCAGAAATTAACAAAACAAATCCCGGCAACATGTTGCACTGGCACCAAAAAAACACAACAACCAAAACAACAATCCACCAAAGGGGGCATAAAAAATGATTCCAGAGGGTTGCAAATGGATCACAACATACAACACCATTTGCACCCGCAAACCGTGAGCTTCAATTGTAATCCCCTGGACAAGACCCAAATACAAATCCAGGGAGAGTTTATTATAAGATGTAAGCATGGGGTGGGGAGGGGGTAGAGGGATACACTGGCTTCTTGGCTGATTGAAGATCTCATGGTTGTCGTTATGATGGATTCATTTTTGGGGTTTGAGTGTGGTGGGAAAAGCGTTTCAAAATTTGAAATTTGAACATGCTTATTATTAATTAACATGCAGATTGCAGCAGCGGGTGGCAAATAGTATATATGTAAAAGGGGGAGCAACATTTGTGGGCGGGGCAGAGCTGTACAGTGTGAACTAGCCTATAAGTAAGCTAGTATAAGAGTTTTGTGGTGTTGATATTTGCTAAGTATAAGACTTCTTCAAGCATGTTAGTGAGTATAAGACATTGTACATATAAGAGTGAAAGAGAGAAAAGTTTAAGAACTTTATGAATGTAATGTAAATGGAATTATAATCCTAATAAATAATAATTAGATAGAAGTAAAGTACTTAAAATGTTTGTAAACTTAATACATAAATATTTTACAGTTTACAAACACAATGAGGGTGAATTTTCAAAACTGAAGCTGGAAAATATATTCATATAATCCACTTAAGGTTTTAGATGTATAAATGCAAATGCTAGAAAGTTTTGAAATGTTTACTGAATAAGCTTAAATCACTTTTAAATCTTTAATTAAATATACTTTCAGTACTTTACTTCTACTGTTAGTTAAATTAAACCTAAGCATATACAAACTTTCTATTCAATTACCAAATTGATTACTTCTTCAAAGACTTTTAAATAGATTTCAAGGAAAACGCATTTCCCACAAATACTTTTACATAGACAACCACAGAATGGCTTTGGCTGAAAAGGATGCGAAAAACTTATCCAATTTATAAAGGAATATCTTACCATTTCAATAGCTCAATATCACAATATATCAATGAGCTGCTTATTGTTGTTTATCTACAGTACAGTAATTTGTGCAAAAGTTCTATGCTTTTTATCTTCTTCTTCACAAACATACACACAAAAAACCCGTATAAATAACTAGCGGTCAAAAGGCACAGCCACAAAGCAACAACAACAGCAACCGGTAGATGTCCATATGCATGTATGTTTGCGGGTGTGAGTGTGAGAGACACAAACAACGGCACAAAGGCGACAGCGAATTTGTAGCTGGAGGAGGCAAACAGCAAACAGACGGCGTTGCTTTAGCCTCGGGCCATGTCCCCAAGCGTCATAATGTTTGCGGCACACAACAACAACACCAACATTAAAAATTGAACCCCCAAAAAAAACGTTACTTAAATTAGGAGGTAGAAGTTATAATTTCTATGGGAAATGAAAAAAAGAGGAGCGTAACAGACGGCGGCGCGACCGATAGTAACAGAAGGGCAGACAGCCGGCGGAGCACTGAAAACGGGTAAACGGGCAACACCAGCAAAACAACCCTCGCCTTGAAAGTAATTGTGAGCTGAGAGCAAAACAGAGAGCAACAGAGAGAGAGTGAGAGCGCGCGCAACAGTCTTTGAATTCGCCGCAGGCTAAACAGGCGGCGAGTATAAAGCAGCTGCTGTTGCGCTACTCCTTCCACTCTCACAGCAGATCAGCATCAGCTGAGACCGGCTTTCAGTCTGTCAGCTCTGCCCTGCCCAGCCCAGCTCTGCCATGCCATGCCCTGCCCTACTCTAACCAACCCATCCCATCAATTGCAACGGTTTTTGATGTATTGCTTTGGCAACGAATTGGCTGTTTTTAATTTAATGAACCGCGACGGGCAGCAACAACATCAAAAAACATTGTGAGAGCGAACTCTGGTGTGAGATAACGGAACTTGAGTTACAAGAGTTTGAGTTTCAATTGGAACAGATAGCAACAATAAGAACAACAGCAACAACAACAACACAAAGCTGTCCGAAAAAAAGCAAACAATTTACAGATGTACCGAGCAGGGTTGTCAGTGTTCTGTTGCCAGGGTTGATCTATCTACTATGTGTGTGTGTGTAGAATGCTTCAAAAGTTCTTGGTAAACACTAAACGTCACTTCAGTAAGGACGTTTTCATTCCCTTTTTCGCAATCGCGAAAAAATTAATTGCATTGCACTTTTTTGTCAAGGGGTTTTTTCTGCGCTCTACTTCCCTTTTAGAATATATATATATATATATATAGTATATATATTTGTACATATATTTGGATTTGTATATAGTGTGGTGGTAGTTTTTTGCATTAATATTTCGAGTGGTTTGATGTGGGCGGATGAATCATCATCAGTGGTTCAATATTTCCAAGGTCTTAAGGGTCAGTTGAAAGGTATGAGCATTCGTATATAGAAATAAGTATGCATGTATAATGCGGATATAGGGTGGATTTGTATATATATTATTGCATGTGCAATACCGTTGCTAAAAGAGCTTAAACTTTAAAGTTGTTGGCAACACCTTCGACCTACCCTAAAACATTATGGCAAATGGGGTTTTCAATGTTGACTTAACCCGAAATTCAAATGTAAATCGTTTGTAAGCCAGCTTTTCTACATGACCAGATAACGAATGTTATAGGGTTGTGATTTTGATTTTATCATATTTCATCTGCAATATCATTGCCATAAAAATTTGATTTTGAATGGGGTTGGAAAATATTTTATAACAATTTTTAGTAGTAAAAGAAGTGTTTCAGTATCAAGATTTTATCTTAAGATAGTAAAAGTTTCGGTAGTCATTTTCGTTTGAAATCTAATCAATCTTAAGAACTCGTTAATGGTTTTCGAGAGATTTTAACCTTCAAGCTTACACTTTAATATCTTTTTCAACACTAAACACATTTTTATAAGCATCATCATTTTCTTTTCCTATTACTCCCCCCACTATTATACTCCCTTACAATTAAGTATCGTTAAAAGATATTGAATTATACGATACATTTAGTCTAGAGCTAATTGCCCTTTAAGTGTATTGTTGTGAGGGTTTCCCATTTTTCGCTTTCCTCAACAACTCTAAAATAAGAACTCAAGAATATTTAATTGGGCAAGAAGAGCGAATAGCTCTGTACAATGTTGTTGTCGTCTTGGGTCGCCAACCATTCAATCACTCCATGGGACGTCCGCTCCATGGCCTTGAACAGAGATGTGAAGAAAGAGAAAGAGCGAGTATTATATGAATGTGGTCGGTTTTTCGATTTTTTTTATTTATTTATTTTAGCTGGCGGCGCTTTCATTTCCGAGTGAGTGAGCCATCAAAACGTTTGTCACAAAGAATTATTAGCAATTCCAAAAGTTGCGACCGTTCTTGATGATGATGATAAAGAAGATGTTGATGATGATGTCGCTTGCTAATGATGATGTTGATGATGATAATAATAATAAAAAGTGCTCATGTTGCGACTTCTTTTGCAAAAAGCTTGTCGTCCATTCCACTTCTTCTCCAAGTGCCACTCGAATCAACTTCGGTTAGGAAACTGGGTGGAGTCGAGTAAATTCAAAGTGTTCCCGCACTGGCAACGTTTAGGTCTCTCTCTTTCGCTCTTTCCTTCCGACGGTCGCCTTGACACTGACAGTTTGACATTCTTTTCAATTCTCTCTCCGTTTCTTTTTCTATCCACTTCAAGTTGAATACAACTGAGCTTATTAGGGCGCAGATTTTTCAATGGGACATTGGACAGCGGGTAGGGTAGGGCCAGGAGATTTTTCTGGTGAGGATTTGATGGCATTCACTGCATTGGAATTAAAAATTGAGCACGTGCTGGTGTGTTGAAACTTGCCTTTTGTGTCTGTACAGGGCGTGTGTGGCAGCAACGCGTGTTGTTGCATGAATTCGAAGCTTAAGTCCAAATGTGAAACAGAAGCTTAAGTTTTGGGGTTTTATGCAGTTGACTGCTTTAAGATGGCGTCTAATAAATTAGTTGATTACTTTGTGGTTGCTAAAAATGCTCTTGGTTAGGGTATTTACAAATTTTGTTATCGATAAACTATATCGAAATACAAATAACGAGAGAAAAAAGTGGATAGAAGGTTCTACTTTTAGATATTGAATGCCATGGCATTCAATTAGTTGATTACTTTTTAGTTTCTTAATACTCATTGTAGAAGTATTTACACATTTTTGTTATCGATACATTGATATATGGAAATAAACATATATCGATATACAAATAAAGAGAAAGAAAGTGGAGAGAAACTTAAACTATTAGATATTAAGTTGGCTTTCAAATTTTTATTGCAGTGATACACTTCACTTTACAATGATATGCATTTCGATTAAACGATAAGTTATCGATAACTTGAACTTAACTTTCCTTCAGCTAGCTTTTTGCATACTAAGCCTTTGCCAAAAGATTTATGCTCTTTGCTCATTTCAATTCATTTTTATCCTTTTAGTCGACTTCATTAGCAAATGGAAAATATTTGACACTGGACTCAAAAGGATGAAGGGAAATAATAAAAAAAATGTGGAAAAAGCATCGTTTGCATTTTCCGCCTGTTCGGGCTTGTTGATTTATCACTGATGAAAAGTAAACAGAAAACAGAAGACAAACACACAAATCCGAGTCGCCTTCTTCGCTCTATTTTTTTTTTTGACACTCATTTGGTTGTTTGTTTTTTTGTTGCTGTTGTTGTTTGTTTTATTTTTTATGCCATTGCAGCATTCCCTAATTTCATAGCTAAATATTTGAGCGATTTCCATGTCCGAGTCCGAGTCGAGTTGAGCTTCTAGTTATTCATGCCCAATGTGCGAAAGGGGATTAAATGTCACATGCAACACTTTGGGGAGTAAAAAACAATTCTTCTCCTTGTCTCTCAGCTGTTTGTAACAAAATAGCCAAATCCAAACAGCAGCTGTCAGCTATTTGAGTAGGGTTAAGAGCTTGAGCTGAGAGCTGCGAGCTGTGAGCTGCTTGCTGCCTGCCACATCAAGTGGCAAGCTCAAACTCAAAGTCAAAGAAATGAAGCTAAGCAAAACTTCCAACTTGTCTACGATATAAGAAACAAAAAGAAGATGAAAAAACCGAAGCTAAGAGCAACTCCTACAACACCAACAATGGAGATCACAAGGCACACTTTGCTTTGCTTTGAATGAAGGAAAAACGCAGTAAAAGTGGGTTGAAACCAGAGAAGGAGGAATAAAATCTCTTGAAGTTTAGCTGAGGGTCACAGTTTGAGGTCAGCCAGGAGAATATATATATTGACAATATTTTCAATCAATAAAATTACTCAGAGAGAAAAAAGGTGGAAGAAAAGATTGAAGGTAAAAGAAGCTCAAGGATTAAAAATGTGAACTAAGGTAAGAAGGGTTTGATATAAGGGATATCTTCCTTAAACCCTTAGCGCATGAAATGAATCAAAATCAAATCTTTGAATATTGAAAATCTGAAAATTGGGAATTAAAAATGTCAACAAAATAATCTCAGGTTAAGAGCATCTTCTAGTCAAGCTTATTCAACAAAAGCGTAAGTTTAGAAAAGTAATTAAAAATAAGTAAGGTGGCATTTGTTGAGTAAGCTCGACTAGAAGATATCCTTAACACTTGACCATACCGACGTACAGAGGGTCGTGTACTACCGTACCAATGCTTGACGGTTTCATATCTCCGGTGTTTCTTGGCCGATTTTAATACAAATTTCACAGATGTTCATTATTTTGTTAATAGTTTCAAATCTCATTTTCCAACTTTTAATATTCAAGAGTTTTTTCATATAGCTAATATCCAACATCTGGAGTCTTTAGCTTTATACCATTTAGATTTTTTTAACCCATTTGATGGGCTAAGGGTATAATAAGTAGGAAGTCTTTTGTTGGGTAAGTTCGACTAAAAGATAATCCTTAATCCATTACGTTTCATTCTTTTCTCAATGTTTTCAAACCCCATTTGTTAAATGTAAAAATCTTCAGTTCTCAAAAGCAATTCAATACCTTATCAATGCAACAAATATTCAGCAAATCCAATGCTAAACTTAATATAGGAAATTTGCTTTGCTTAGCATATTAATAATCAATAAATCATTATTTGTTTGCGGATAATATTTGAGTTTGTTGGCCAACCAAATCGGTTTTGTGGTTTGTGCAGCCAATCAAATAGCTAATACGCATTAGATATAAACAAATAGATATATGTACATATATATCGATATATGTATGAAGCTGGTGGTTATGATGCTGTTCGGTAATCAGATGCCGAATCAATTACATTTCATTTTGGTATAGGAAGTAATGCGAGTACTTGCGTACTTGCAACAAAGTACATGCCACCCGAAAATTGATTTTCACCCTCTTTGCTTTTGGCTCAGTCTTCGTCTCAAATTAGAAACAGATGATGATGATGATTAGATGAGATGTGATGTGATGTTGTTGATAAGGAGGCATGTCGAATCATAAGATGGATATTCATTGAATCGTGCCATTTATTGCATGCCACATGGCCATCATCCAAGAAACATTGAATTCGGTTTGGGCTTCGGTTACACACACAGACACTTAAAGTGTTTGTGCCTCAACATTTTGCAACATTCACACTTTTCTGGGCCGACTCTTGTCATTGCCTGCCACTACCACACACCGCCACCGCCCCCGTCCTCGCCCATTCCCACTCCTCTTCTTGTTGCTGTTGAGCCAGTGATATGCCAATAACAATAAAGCACACACCCAGCGGGCGTGCCACACACAGAGTCGGCCTCTGTGGCAGTGGCAAGAGGCAGTTGTCTCTAAGTGAAACCAAAAGGACAGTGGCAAATGGTCTGAAGTTGGAGCGGGAGTTGGAGCAGGAGTTGAGGGTGCTGTGTGGAGTTGGCAGCAACATAGTTAATCGTTATTTACAGACAGATAAAGTGCAGAAATATTGTCGAGCTGCCGTCGCCGTTGCCACCGTCGCCACAGAAGAAGAAGCAGACGTCGACCTCGAAAGGAAACGGTAGCTCATGTATCTTTTGCCTGGCCGACCGACCACCAAATGTCGAAGTAAGCAGAAAAAAAAAACAAACCAGAAAAGTAACCAGAAAGTAAGAAGAAAAATAAGAAGCCTAAGTTACACATTTAAGCTGACGAAGTTGAAATACTTTTGCACAAAGATCAGGTAGCTGAAACTTTTTGGTTTATATAAATATGAGACTCCTGGATTTGCTGATGTTTTTGGTTATATGAATGTGATATATATAAATTTGATACTAATGGTTTGATAACAGAATAAAAAGTCGCACAAAAACATTTAACTGATTCTTTTTGAGAGGTCTGATGGGAAAAAAGTTGAAGTTAATCCTAAATAAGAACTAAGAAAAAACCCTCAAATATGATATCCGTAATTCATTATAAAACCAAAAAGTAGCTGAAAACTTTCAATAGATTCTTTAGCAAAGGTTTGATACGGTAAAAGTTATAGTTGATCTTAAGTAAAAACTGATGAAAACCCCAAAACTGAAATCTTAATTCATTACAAAGTCAATTCAATCAAATCTTCACAATATTATAGAATAAAAATAATGTTTTTTAGTACAATCTAGATGCACATACAACAAATAACCCTGAAAACATATATGTATTTGATATGGTATATATATAAGTTTCTCTCATCAAAAAACACGACCTCAAGTAAACCAAAATGTTATAAAACATTCCCAAGTTCATCACAAATTCATACTACCCAACAATATGCAAGAGCATCCGATGCAATACCACACCATACCATAACACAGACAGAAAAATAAGAATGCGCATACGGCGAAAGTAATCGGATTCCCATGCATGAGCCGAAAAGACGAAGGAGGCAGTTGGTTGGCCAAAAGAAGCTGAGAGCTTTTCGAGCAGCGATAACGAGCTATGGGCAAGAAGGGGGGCAAAGGAAGGGAGGGGGAGCTACCGGGTGTTGGGCCCATTGGCATCACCATCACCATTGGCATTTGCCATTGGCATTGCTTCTGCCATTGCCAAGTCTCGTAAATTTGCGCTTTTGCTTGGGCCAAAAAGAGAGAGCATAGAATATTTAGAGACAAGGCAGAAGGAGACACACACCCCGCGTCTCCCCCACACCCACACCTACACACACATATTGCTTGTTTTGCCAGTTTGCCAGTTTTTGTCTCCAACGCTTCCTGCGGCCGGGCGTCAGCAATTTCGTTGCGGAAATCCATTCTCGGCCAGGAACAGAAGCAGAAGCAGCCTGAAATGATGTTTTGGGCACAATTTTTTTCCTTCTTCTTCTTTCGGTTTTGGCCCACACGCTGCGCCTTTTCACACCATAAAACTCGCTGTGCATTTAACTCGTTGCCCATTTATTTTGGCTACTACTTACTACGCCTACCCTCTCCCCACTCCTCTGTAGCGGGGGATAGCCAAATTCTCGCTGTGAGTCTGTTATCAAATTCAATTACCTAAAGCCGGAAATGCGTACTATATGCCTAGGCCATAAAAACGGGAGCGGCGGGGAAAAAGATGGCTCAAGATGAGCCATTTAGATACGAGATTTTTTTTTTTGCCTTAAGTTTCCATGCGGACACACAAAAGGTGTTGAGCAAGTCGGAACGATGGACATTAAAACCTCCCAAAAATGTATTATTGCGATAAAATCTACGACTAAGGGATACTCTGTAAAACATTCTTACATTCTTAAGCAGCTCAAAAAACCATTTCTGATCAGTGACTGAAGAAAAGTTATTGAAGAAAAAACCTCAAAACCTAAACTTCCTAACAAAAATTTCACAGATTTATTTATTTTAATAAGACTTTTAAGAAAGAAGCTCAAAAAACTGTTTTTGAACCGTGACTGAAACAATTATTAAGGAAAAAACTTCATATCCTAAAATTTCTCAAAAATATTTCATAGTTTATATCAACTTTGACAAGTTTTCTTTGTACAACTTTTCAGCTAAAAAACACTTTTCACTTAGTATAAAATATTTGTTACATCTATTTCCTTAAAAACTTATCATACTTTTCCTAACCCTTTTCTCAATCTTTTTTTTTACTCTTTCCTCATAAACAACAGAGTATAGAACGGAAATAGGTCACACCATAAAACAAGCGACACTTTAACTTTAACTTTTCTAATCGGAATAGCTAAAGAACAAGAAACTGAAACTGAAACTGACCCAAAAAATGTCGTTTATCTCGAGTCTCTAAAGTCCACTGGCATACTTTTGATAATTTAATTTTTGACTTCAATGTAATTGAAGCCCTGTAACTTTTAATTGCCGGACACAAAACAGAGCCGAGAGAGGTGACCTTCGCTTTTCTGGGTAAACAACAATTGGTTTTGGCCCTGGACTGGACACAAAGCTTGTTGTGCCGTGTCCCCCCCACAAAAACCACTGTAAAGTTGACCACAAAAACCACACAGGGAACCAACACACACAAATGACTCCGAACTCCCCGAAATGCCAAAAACGTACGATTAATGTGACCGTTTCCCTTTCTCTTTCCCCCTTAAAAATGTGTCCAGTGACCGCACAGGAAATTAAAACTTCGGTTTTCCAACTCGAATGCAAATATGCGTAGAGTTAACTGTTGGTTGGTGTTGTTTCTTGGTAAGGGTTGTTTTTTGGTTGAGGGGAAGGGCGTCTCTAATTCGATAATACTCACTTTTTGGAACTGCTCCTGCAAACGCAGCAGCGCGCCTTCGATCTCAATCATGCGCTTTTCCAACACAGCCTGCAAAAACAACAAAAAGAAAAGACGCAAACTGAAGAACAAAATGCATTTTGTTTGGCTAAAATAACTTTCCAAGGCCGCCGAACCCGTTCCAATACAAAAGCAAATACAAAAAGCTATACTTAAAGCGGTGCAGATATATTTTCTATGTATGTGAAAGATTGCTAAGTTGCGGGTGTGTGTAAGTATGTGTGCGAGGTGTGCATATGTGTGTGTTTGTGTGTCTTAAAAAATGACCAATAAAAACCAAAGCGTCGTATGCGTAATATGTGTGTGTATTGAGTATTTGTTGTATGTGTAAGCATATATATTTACATAAAATCAAAGATATGACTATTTATATATACAATATCTATATTTCTTTAGTTTAGATAGTCTAGATACGAAAATTTATATGGATCGTAAGAAAAAAATTACATGTTTTCATGTTTTTAAACTTTTTTCTCAGTTTCACCTTAAAGTTCCATTCTGAGTTCCTTAAAATAACAATAAGAGTTGCCACCTTGCCATAACTGCTGCCCATCTGGCAACATAAAACACAAACAACATTCAAAAATGCTTGCAATCAAAAAGTAAGACATAATTCATAGAGTTATTGCCTTTTGTCTCATTTTTACATTCAAATCCCAATCTTAGTTCCTTAAAATAATAATTACGAGTTGCCACCTGCCCATTATTTCTGTCAATCTGTCAACATCAAACAACACAAGCAACCTTCAAAAAAGCATAAAGTTTGCAATCAAAAAGTTAAGCACTATTTAAAGAACCATTGTCTATTATTATTTTCACTTTAAAACTCCATTGTAAGTTCCTTAAAATAACAATTAGAGTTTCCACCTTCTGCCAATCTGGCAACATTGCACATAAACAACCTTCAAAAAAGCATCAAGTTTGCAATCAAAAAGTTAAACCTTAATTTATAGAGCCATCAAATAAAGTGTTGCCAACATTAAATCTTTGGCATTGCCAGACTTGAAAACAATTTCAAAACATTTTATTGACAACAGCTTGAGATAAAAGTAACAGTAATTTAACTACTGCGACAAACTAACACTAACTTTATTGTGGAACATGAGAAGCAGAGAGAGAGAGAGCGAGATAGCTATATATTTGGTAATTTATCTTAGCCATTTTGGCCATTTACAAAGTAAAAAGGTGCCGACTGAAATGTGAAGCGATTTCAATTAATTTACGAGCTTGTCATTTTTGCTTGGCTGCAGCCAAATGGCTTCAAGGTGCACACTCAAATACCAAAATCAGTTAGTTGATTTTCTTAGCCCCGGTTTTGTTGAGCTTATTTCTTTGATTTGGCCAAAATGCACAACAATAAACTTGCTTAATATGCACGCGATGAGGAGTGAGAGCGAGAGAGAGGGAGGGAGGTTATGGCAATCTGGTTGCAGGTGTGCACGAACAATAATTCACTCAAGAGTGTGTGGCATGCAACAAACTGTGGCACGAACAATGAAATCACTTGCACACACACACACACAAACACACCAAAATGTGATCATTTTTTCTCGCCTTTGTCGCTCGATCTATGAATTTACTTTGGTAGAAACTAAAAAAAAAGTCCAAAAACATACTTATATGGCTGAAAGTTTGGTTGGAGTCGTGGGCGTTGCGAGTGCGGTAAGCAGGAAATGGCAATGACAGTTTTCATAATTGGACTTGCAGTTGAAGAAAGATACACAAAACACAGCAAGTAAGAAGGGTCTAGTCGAGTAAGTTCGACTAGAAGATACCCTTAGCCCTAACAGACCAGCACTACCGGACAAAAGCTTAATGGTTTCATATCTCCGGTGTTTCTGAACCGATTTTAATACAATTTCCACAGATTTTAATTATTTTGTTAATAGTTTCAATCCTCATTTTCAAACTTTTCAAATTCAAGATTTTGTTGTTATCGATTACATGTGTATATCGTAAAGCGGAAAAGTTATCGAAAATTTGAAACAAACTCGCTATGGGATTGGGATAGCTTTTATCCAAAATCTGTTGATGCTGATCAAGAATATATATGCTTTATCAGGTCGGAGAAGCTTTCTTCTGCCTGTTACATACTTTTGCACAAAACCATTATTCACTTTTTCACCAATTTCATGGGTTAAGGGTATAAAAAACACATAGTTCGTAGTAAAAATGTTTTTCTACTTATTAAACTATGCCCAAGTTTTACTTGAGGGAAGTGGCAACTTCACAAAGTTGCAAGCAAACCGACAGAGCATATTGAAATGAGCTCATAAAATTAAATACTTAAAAAACACAGCATGAGACATAGAAGAAAAGCGACAGAAAAAGAAACAGAGAGTGATAGAAAGAGACAATCTGTTGAAGAATCGTAAAACTTACAATTAGTTTTGTGGAGGGAAGTTGTAAAAAATTATTATTGTTATAGCTTGAAAAACAAAAAGCCACAATAAAAGAGAAGAAGAAAAAAAATTAATATTTATATATTTTCCATTTGCACATTAAACAAATTGTTTTCGTTTGTTCGTTGGCCAATTTTGGCTTTTGAAGAAATTAATAAATGCCATAAGTAAATGCAAAAAAAAAAAAACAAAAACTTAATGCGCCTACTACATAAAAATAAAGTGAAGCCTGGCTTAAAGAATGAATAAAAGCCATGATTTGTGGCAGGAAATTACACAGACGCCGAGTGGGTTAAGTGAAGTCCATTTTTTATCGCACTTAGACGACATTAAAAAGGCTTACGAAAAGGGGTTCGTTTCTTGTCGTTTGAGTAATACTAATCTCGGTTTTTGTGTGCTATATTTAAGTAAATTGCTAATCTGCACTTTATCTTAAGTCGAATCATTTTTTAGCCGAAATGTCAAAGTATTGTAATATAAGTAAGGAGTGTTCTTAGATTTGGCGGTTTTTTTTGAGATTAGCTTAAGATCTTTTCTTATGATCTGATTCATTTGATTGTGAAATATGGTTTAAAATAAACTTAAGATCTTTTCTTATGATTTGATGCCTTTGATTCTGCTATATTTCTTAGATTAGCTTAAGATCTTTCTTTATTGAAGATGAAGATCTTAATGAAGAATGAAAAATGAAGATCCAAAAGGCGGTTTAAGATATTACAAAGAATACTTAAGAGTTTTGACAAAATCTTTCTGCTAATCATATGTTGAACATATTTCGATGTATAAGAAGTATGTTCAACATTTTCAATGTATAAGAAGTCATGTTTGAAAAATGTAGTAAATTGGTTTATTTCGTATTCGGAATCCATTTCATTTTGGATAAAAGAAATCTTAGAAATGTTTTTCTAACAATATTCAGATACATATATTTCAAAGTTTAAGAGCATAAGAAGCCATTAGCTTTTAGATATATTTTGAGGAGTATCTTGGAAACTTAAACAAAATATGGAACCAGAAAGGTTTTCAGAGAAGGATATACAAAACATTTTTATTTTTTAACATTTTATGAATAACTTTTACTCATAAATATATAAAATTGGCATATACATAACTTTTTATATATGTATATAACTTTTTTTTATAACGTCTTCAACATTTTTATGGTTGGGGTATTAAAAACATTATTGCCACGCACACACACACACATACACATACAGAACAAAGACGACAACAAACTCCTCTATATGTGTTGCGCATGTGCAACTGCAACATCAACAACAGCAACATCGACCACAACAACAAGAACAACACTAACAACAGCAACAACACCAACAGCTGAGCACAAGCGAAACCGAAACCAAATACGAAACGAACCCAATGCGATGGGAAATAAATAAACAAACACATACACACACACATACATATACAGAGATCACACTAGAAAAGAAGAGATGGGGAGAGGCTGTTAGGCTGTTACTGAGGGCGGGGGGAGATGGAAAGACGAAGTGCAAACGTTGCCACATAAATTGCACAACGTTCAATGAACTTTTTCAATCAGACGTCGCAACAACAGCAACAACAACAACAACAAAGCTGCAACTGCAACAGTTGAGAACGTGACTGGATTCTGATTCTGATGACAAAAGCAACAACAACAACAACAACCACAACAGCAGGGCGAGGATGCAGTGCAGCAGCCGCATCTGGGGAAGAAGAAGCAGAAGCAGAACAGCAGGTCTATTGTACATATGCGACGGCATAATCAAGATGCCATTTAGCAAATTTGCGAGCTGTCTGTATGTGTGTGTATAAGTGTGTGTTAGTGTGTAAGGGTGTGTGTGTGTGTGAGTGGGTGTCTTTCTCCAAGTCTGAGAAAAAGTGGCAAGCTTCGGTAATCGATACACGCATTGTGTTTTGCCCTCATGTCGTGCGGTCTTGTGCCTCAAAAAGGCTGTCAGCCAAAACAGCTGCGCATTTGGCTTAGAGAAGCTTCAATTAACCTACCACAGCATCAGCAGCAGCCGCAGCTGCACAGACAGCAGAGGGAGACAGGACAGAAAGAAGCGGTGGGGGAGTTGAGAGTGGTGTAAGATGAAAAAGTTAGAATGTTTGCAATAGTTGCAAAAAAAGATGCGACTAGCATACACCATAAGTTCAGCTCTTTAACATCATTACCTAACAAATGAAGTAAACGATATTTATCGATATGTTCCCGATAACAACTTTTCCAGCGTTTTTCAACAAAACTATATGAAATGTTGTACATATAATGAATATTATATAAAGCTTTAAGTTGCGAGTGTTAGATCGTCAATATGTTGACTTTTATTGATATCGATAAACGATTTATCGACAAAAGTTTTTCAATATTAATTACTAAATTTTTAACAGTTTCATTATAAATAAGAACAAATTGTTAGAAACATAAAATATCTATATATCGATAAGTTTTCGATTAGAATTTTCTCCAGAGTTTTCGACTAAAATGTTTGAAATTTTTAAATACATCTAATATTATAGGTATTAAGTATTAAAACTTTATCTTTAACTTTCATTGATATCGAAATCAAGTTATCGATAACAGTTTTTTTAATAATTCTAGCAAAAATCTAAAATAATCGCTAGGAATAAGAAAAACTTGATCTAAATATAAAATCTCCCTAACCCACTAGCTCAATATACCCACTAAAAACCATTATCAAGCAAAAAAAATAAGAAAGAGGGAGACTGGTAGATTTTTTCTGGGAAATATTACAGCATCCGAGCAGCAATGCTAAGCATTTACATAGAAGATTTCTTTCTCTCTCAGGTTCATTTGCAGCTGCTTATGGGCCGGGCCGGGGCCGAGTTGAGTCGAGTCGAGTTGAGTCTGGCCCGGCTTGGGCCTTGGCCATGTGCCTCTGACTGTTGTAGTTTGGACGTGTCTCTGTGTGTCTGGCCATAAATCAAGTGGAGTCCACGGCCTGCGCGACTGCGCCATACTTAGCGCTATTAAAGCGTCACGGAAGTCGCAACGTGATCGGTGAACGGCAGCAGGCATTAAAAACTCTAACTACGGCCATGGAACGATCTTCAAGCTTGAACAAAGAATAACACACACACACACAAACAAAGTCTAAACACTAGTTAGCATGGGAATAGAGTGTGTCTATAGAGTCTCTGTGTAAGCTCCGAATACTTTAAGTCCAAGCAGCGCTTTTTTGCGGGAATTGTAACGTAATTTAAAGATTTTTAACATGCTGTCCCACTGGGAGATTGAAATGAATGTGATTAATACTGAATGGAGTTGTCATGTTGAGGAAACTAGAGTGATATTATTACTCTAACTCTTGGCTTAAGAACTTATAACATCTTCAGGTCATTTAAGTTAGTTTCTGTAATGTGATGTATAAGTTTAACATAACCTCAATGTTTGGTGGTTTCAATCAAATTCAAATAGGTCATAAGAAGTATTCTCAGATAAAGAGAAGCTTTAAGATAAGTTAACAATATTAAACCCACAATGCTCACTTTCTAAATATCATTAAAACCGATGAGAACCATTCAAGAAACCCAAATATTCTTTAAAAACAATGCACATCAATCAAAATGATTGAAACATAACATAACATCATTCTTTGTATCTTAAATTTCAAATAGGTTATCACAAATATATTCCCCAACCAAGAACAAAGAAAAGCCGCTAATTTTTATTAGCACAAATTTTTAAATTTGTTACAAGATTTCAGATATGCAAAAGGCAAACACATACATCATGCCAACCTTAACCTTCAATTCAGATAGGTTATCTTCTCTCTTGGCAAGCTGGCAAGCGAATTCTGCCAAGATTTATGAGTCAAACACATGAAAGAGATACGTTTGTGACTAGAAAACTTTATGCATATCGCGATTCAGTTTTGGTTTGGTTTCGAGCGAGAGGTTTAAGAGTGAATCTTCTTCTTTACAGCTGGCTGCATGTCAAGAGTGCATTTTGGAGCTCATGCGGTGTTTAATTTCCATTTTCTGGGTGGTGCTGGAGGAAGTTCATCAATCTTTCGAACCATAAGCCGTGCGACGTGATGTGATTTAAATGCCACTCGTTAACGAGTTCAAGTGGTTCCAAACCAAAAACCGAACCGAACTGGGGATCAAAAGGTGCTTGTTTCACAGGCTTTTTTGCATGCCAGGTTTTTTTTTTCTTTTTCTTGTTTCTTCACACGACACGCGATTTGCCATTAAGTGCGCGAAAGTGGACTTAAAATTGGGTTAAACTACGGTAGGGTGAAAGGGGTTTTTGGGGTATATGACAATGAGAGATGTTGTTGGTAAGTAATTGGGTCTGCTACCAGCTATAAAAAGCGCTAAGTTGTTAAGCAATAGTAGTTCGTTAATACCAAATACCAAACTGGGTCGGGTGGGGTGTCTAAAAGGGGGAGGAACTACACCTTACCTTATCGCCGGCACGTTCCAAGGTCAACGCTGGCTCATTTTCCAATGAGCGCGCCTGATGCACCAATTGTATTTTACCCTGTGAGATTTGTATATAGTTTGCCGGCGGCATTATATCATGCACATCGTCCTTGTCATCCTCATCGCCATCCTTCTCGTTTTGTCTGTAAAAAGAAAGAGAAAGAAAGCGAACTTTTGATTAATACCATAACATAAACAGCCTTCAACATGAATATTTCTACACAAAAGAAACCCAAAATGCAGCCGCTGTGTCTGCAATGAAAACTTGCTCGACAAGTTATTAAAAAAAAGCCGCCAAGAGCTTCGTGTGGGCTTAAGAGGAGATCATATCAGTACGAGAGCGAGTGGGACAGAGAGAGAGAGATCTTGGCATAGCTCAATGATTTCCCAATTCCCCATAATCGGCGGCACAATCGTTGTTGTGCCACCCACTCTCCCCCGAAAAACCAAAAGAAGTGTCAAAATTATTATTGTATTGCCAGCTGGTTTAAAGCAACAACAACAACTATAACAACAAAAGCTTCGGCTAATCTGGAACGCTCAAGTGTTGCACAATGCAATGCACACAAATCTCCAAGTGTTACAATTGAGGCACAGTTAAGTTAAGTACACACATACAGAAACTAACTGTATGTAATGCTATGAAAATCTATTGCACATTGGCTTGATGACATATGAAAATGTGAAGAAATTGTATAGCTAAAAGTTTTTCAGATGTTTTCTGGACTATGACTTTAAGTTAAATATTTAAGATTGATATCAGTTTCTTGAGATATATATTTAGCTTAACTAACTTTCAGCAGTTCTGGGGAGGTTATCGTCTATAAAAGCTTGAACTTGTTAGGAACAATAACACAATATTCCTAAAATTCAAACCTAAACCAATCTAACTTGATACAATCTTAAACTAGTTGCGAATCATAACACAACATTCTCAAAATATATATCAAAACCTATTTTCAGTATGCCTCAGATATGTTTCAATAAAAAGTCAAGACTTGTTATGATAGCTGCACATAATCTAACTCGATAAAAATTTAAAATAGTTGCGAATTATAGCACAAAATTCTCAAAATATAAACCAAAACCCATTTTCAGTATGCCTTAGACATAAATCAATAAAAAGTGAAGACTTGATAACATGATAACGATAATTATAACTGCATATAATATAACTTTGAATCACTGTGCACTTCTTGTCTACGAGTCCAATGGGAGTTCTTAACACTTTGACAGCATTGCCACCCTGCAGCCAGAGTTGACGTGACCCAATATACAGCTTGACAAAGATATCGATTATGGCTAGAGCACCTGTGAAAATTGCCCAGACAGGCAAAAGGAATGAATATATATATGTATATGCGTGCAATAGATACGTCCTTAGTTTCGACTAGTTTGCATGTCAGAAAAATAGAAAATCTATGGACAGTGGTTATATAGCGTGCACACATGTCGGCCATAACCCGATTGGCTAACAACAACAACAACTGCAACAACAACAACATCAACGGCAACTGCTACAACAATTTGCTCGTTATTTTTTCAAATTGAATTTGCGAGTTAAGTGCAAATAATTTGATAAAATTGGCACTTGGAGGCATTCGAGTGGGCAACCAACAAAAACCAACCACAAAAGCTCCAGCTTTGAGTTGAGTTGAGGCTGTGTGCGCACAAACCAATACCACATGTTAGACCAAAGACAGACAGACTCCTCGACATGCAGTGCCAACAACAACAACAACAACAACAATTCAGCAATCCAGTTTGTTTTGGCCAAGTCTCTAATGCCGCTCTCCATGCTCTTTAGCGGCAAACTGCTGCAAACTAGAGTCAAATAAATGGACAGCTCTAAACAATCTAACAAGCAAATCGCACAAAATGTTTCGTTTCGTTGCGTTTCGAACGTTGGACAACTGTCTCGACGACGAGTTAGTTGTGGATGCACTGAAAAAAAGTTATGGAAGAGAAGTAAAGAGTAAGAAAAATTTGAAAAAACAAGTAAGAAGGTTCTAGACGAGTAAGTTTGCCTTGGAGATACCCTTAAGCTCTTGACCTTACACATTCAGTATGATTAGGCTTTATGATTATCATCATTTTTATCATTCTTTCATATCTCCGACGATTTTCAACCGATTTTCATTAAAACTTTACAGAATTTTATTATTTTGTCTATAATTTCAATCCATAACTTTTGATACTTAAGATTTTAGTTTTATATATAACAATTATAGATCTCAAGCCGGAAAAGGAGATCTGCTTAGGAGAGAGCTTATATTAAAAATTTGAAGTTTCTAGCTCTGAAAGTTTTTCAGAGCGACTCCATTACACATACAGACATGTGGGGTCGGAAATACCGGAGATACATTCTGCCTTTTAAATACTTCTGCATATATACTTATTATATTCAAATTTTTATACTTAATGGGGTCGGAGATACCGGAGATACATTCTACCTTTTACATATATTTGCATATTTACTTTTTATATACAAAATTTGAAGTTCTTTTGCGCTTACAGTTTCTCAGATTATATTGAATCCTGTGTTGATGCTGATCAATTATATATATATACCTTATGAGGTCGCAGATGCTTTCTTCTAGCTTATCGACACATTTGCACAAAACCCATTATGTGTTAAAAACAAAATATTTTTCACGAATTAAGGTTAGTTTTTTCAAAGTTTTTTCTCTTAGTGCAAAATCACATTTTTCCAAGTGGGCAGTGGTCAAAAACGTTGTTGACTTGCTTGCATCTTGTGTCCAGTTTTTCTTTTTTCTTTCTTTTCCATTTTATCTTTCTACTTTTTTGTTTACTTTGCTGCTGCTTTCAGCTTCAACTTCAGCTACAGCCCACGTGCCAATGGCTCGGTAATATCTATGCGCCTTTGATTTATGATCATCAAATAAAGCAATCAAAATCAATTTAACTGTTATCAAGCTGGCCAATTGGCAAACTATCTTTTGCCTCTTCGTGACTCATCTTTTTGCTATCTTTCTCTATCTCTTTCTCTCTCTCGGTGTGTGTGCCAATCATTTGTGGCAGACTTAATTAGCAATGGGGCAGTGGCAGCAGCGGCATTTGCCTCATCATCATCATCATCAATGCCAAAGTCAAAAAAGGCCAACTAATGGCATTACAGGGCTTTAATTAACAGCCAACTATAAACGAGACACACATGCAATTCCTCCCCCCCCTCTCTCTATCACTTACTCCTCTCCCCCCGCTCCTACACCTCTTACTTATTTAATCAATTGACAGTGAAATAGCGCTTGTTCGTGCTAGGTGCAAAGTGCAGACGTTGCACTTTGGGAATCTAATTTAGCTGCAATGACTAACACACTCTTACACACACTTATACACTGCACACGAGTAATGAAACGTTGCAGCGCGGTTCATACGGTACGGAACGGAACGGTTCATGCCTTTTAAGGTACAGTAGCTCCTCTCTACTACTCCTACCTCCTTACTGTTGGCTCCTGTTGATGGCGCAGACAACGTGCAAAATGCATTTGCATTCCCCATCAACTTTGCTTCCGTTTGGCATATACATATATATATATATATGAGACATAAACTATGAAACACACACAAACTATGTTAAAGAGCTTATATGTGTGTGTGTATTTTGTACTAAAATGGCTTGGATGGACTTGACTCTATCCGCACTTTGTGTTCTTAGTCATCAGTTTATGCTTCATGACTTTGTCTTAAGTTAAAGGTGAGAAAAAAGGCTTCAAAGAAAATATGCTTTTAAACAAAGATATGCTTAAATTTGAATATAAAACATATTTAAATGAAGTTTATTTCAGCTTTATTGCTGTTAGCAGGTACTTTGAATATAT
Organism: Scaptomyza parva; assembly: GCA_035044645.1. NCBI lineage: Eukaryota > Metazoa > Arthropoda > Insecta > Diptera > Drosophilidae > Scaptomyza > Scaptomyza parva. The sequence goes on from JAWNNT010000090.1 coordinate 5,533,970, forward strand.
ACTATAGAGTATAAGTAGAAAAAAAATGCTTTTTTAATGCTTAAACTTAAACTTTTCATATAAAAATATATGTTTTAAGTCATAAATTAGAAAAAACTGAACTATCGATTAATATCGATAACATAAAAACCTTAAACCTTATTAAAATTAAAGTTCGGTTATAAGTACTTAGCTTTTCAACTGTAATTATATATAAAAAAGTTTATTTGAGGAATAATTAAACTATCGATTATTATCGATAACATGAATAACCTTATGTATTCACTTTATTAATACATATTGTCAAAGTAAGCTATTTAAATGTTTATTTTATATTTATTTCTTATACAAAATATTTTCCATAATAAACTTAAAGCCCCATAAATAAAACATAATATTTCCCAACCCAAAAAATAATTAATACACTTAAAGAACATCATTGTGGTAGGGGTAAAAAAAACATATAAAAATATATATGCTTGCCACTGATATCAATGAATGTTGCACATTCGTCAAGCGCACAACTGACAGCGCAGAAAGAGTAGGGGGTGGGGGGCCGGGGGACATTGTGCCTCTGTCTGTTTCGGTCATTCGGTTAATCCGGTACTCTTATGTGTGTGTGTGTGTGTGTGGCACATTCGTTTACTGATTATGCGTTTTATGTGACGACCATAAATTTACGCCCCCCCTCCCACCACCTCCCTTGCTGCTACCCCCCAATGTAGCTTTCAGTGTCCGGGGCGCTTATCATTGGGGCAGTTGCAGTTGGCATTAAAATAAATATTACACAAAGAGACACAGAGAGAGAGAAAAAGAGAAACTGGGGAAAAAAACACTTTTGGCTTGCATTTTAATGGCAATTTCTTTTTTTTTTCCTTTTGGCTATCTTTCTCCCGTTTTTTTTCGTATATGTTAACGGCCTACAAATAATCCTGGAATAAGTCGCTTTACTTCTTAACTGACCATTTTCAAGTTGAACTCTGTGCGCGACCCTCAACAGTTAACAGTGAATTTATGGAAAGTAATTACGTTGTGGCTTTAACAGTAATTGGTTTAAGTTGAATTACTCTTTATACCCTAAAGTCATGAAATGGTTAAAAAAGGATCTCAGGAACTACAAAAGCTAGCGACAAGTGAGATTTTGGATAGGTTTACAATATACACATGTTATCGATAAGAAAAAAATCTTGAACTTCAAAAGTTTGAAAATGAGGATTGAAACTATGAACAAAACAATAAACATCTGTGAAATTTTTATTCAAATCGGTTAAGAAACACCAGAGATATGAAACCATCAAGCTTTGATCCGGTAGTGCAGGTATGTATAAGTATGTCTCTTAGCCCAACCGTCTGTCCGTCTGTATGGTCAAGGGTTAAGGGTATCTTCAAGTCGAGCTTACTCGCTTAAAGCCTTGTTACTTGTAATACAGAAACGTTTTTGCGATTGGAAATGAAAATTTATATTAATGACTTGATTAAAGCTGTCAAACTAATTAAAAACCTTGCCTTAAGTCCGGTTTTAAGTGGCATTTAATTTAATTTGTGTTAAGTACCATCGAAATGCAACAACATACACACACACACACACTTAAATATATAATTGCTGGCTATTTTAAGGCATTTACACCCAAACCAAAATATGCTTAATTTACATAAAATGCATTGAATTAATTCGACTGTCATGCAAAAGCTGCCCAAAATAACGCCCATACAGATATGTGTGTTTGTGTGTGTGTGTTTAAAGTCTTTAAAGCGCTGACAATGAGGTCGACAGTGCAAATAATTTACAGTTCTGCAATAATTTTTGACTGCTGCTGCCATTCGAATTGCTGCCACACGCCCCCGCCACATGTCTCTCTCTCCTTCAAACTGTTGGAAAATCGAAGTTTGAATACGCCCAACGCTCTGCTTCAAACTGTCCAACTCTATCCAACTGTCCAACTGTCAAACGTGGCAGTCAATTCAGACACACACAAAAGCAGTCCGAATGGAGGAGGATAGTTTTGTATAGCTTTCCAAAAGATACCCTTTACGCCGAGGATAGGTAGAAGTAGAAGAAAATCCTTTTTTCATGTTTAAACAAGAGTTTCTTATATGAAAATATATTGAAAAGTTCATTTGGTGAAAAACTGACTTATCGATTAATATCGATAACATAAAAAGGATATTAATTAACTATTTTATTACTTTTTTTACTTTAACAAAAAGAATTTAGCTCTTCAAGTGTAAAAATTTAAAAAACTGATTTATCGATTAATATCGATAGAAAAAATAATGTTATTTATACACTTTTTCATTACTTTTTTTACTTTAACAATAAGTACTTAGCTTTTCAAATCCAAATATTTAGATATAATGGTTTCTTTAAGACTATCGATTAATATCGATAACATAAAACAGCTAATTTATTCACCTTATTCTTACATATTAACTCCAGCAACAAGTACACTCACAATAGGGTATTAATAAAGTCCCGCACACATCATAATCGCCATCATTTGCTTGGTTTGCTCAATGCTTGTGGGTGCTCCCCTCTACGACTGTAGTACTGCCCATACTCAACAGAGGGCGTGGGCGCCGCCTCAATGGCCACTGACCACACGCAGATGCATAGATATGCATAGAGACTCTCTCAGAGACAGACACAATCACACACACACATACGTAAGTGATTTAAAGCACAGCATCCTGGGGGCATATCAAAAAGTATCTCCACATATATGTGGAGAGTCGATATGCTTCATGAAAAGTGTCCAGCAAAGTTGAGAGCTACTGTTTGTGTGTGTGTAAATGTGATTTTTGAATTGCATAATTTATGTGGTTTAAAGATCGATTAAATGCTACTATTGCTATGGTGGAGAGTATTGGCCTTTTATGGTAATTGTGAACAATACACAACAACAAAGCCGAGCTCGAGCTCCAGTTCAAACTCGAGCATGTGTATGCAAATTTAGTGGCAGGCAATTGTTAATTTATTCATGAGTCGCGAGAGAACGCGAGCTAAGCTTCCGTTATAATAAATCTGAGTGTTGCAACGCGCCGTTGCACACACACATACACACACACACACTCTATATATTTCTAAAAGGGCTTTTGAACAGTAACCCATTTTCAAGCAGACTTGAAACAAAATCCGACCGAACAACAACAATAATAACACATGCATTTTATGCTCGTGTACTCATCCATGCAACAACAACAAAATGCAAACAAACAGAGAGTCAGCAGAGTCACAGCAGAGGCAACATAACCCAAATAGGCGTGTTCCACAGTCTGTTTACAATTCGAATGGGGTCTCCGTTTCTCCGTTTACTGCTCGCGAGCACAAAAGTGTGAAGAAGCAAAGTCAAACAACGACAAGAAAACAAAAGGATGCAAGCTGCAGTTCATGGCACTTTGCTAAAAAGAAGCTAAAACAGCATCCAGCAGCATCATCAGCATTTGGAGCATTTGAGCCACCCCATAAAGTTGGCCCTTTTAGTTTCTTCGTGTCTAGTTTTAGCCATAGAAAGGGTAATTAAAATTCAACACTCTAAAAGTATAATTAGTACTCAATAAAGAGAAGGTTATGGTAAATATGTATGAATATTATGCTTATCGATATTTATCGACACGAAAGGTTTAAGTATATATGAATTTTTGAAGTTAACTCAACTACTTTTTCACACTGTTAACAAATCATCTGAAAGTTGTAGTAATGCATGTATATTAAGTTTATCGATATTTAAATGAAATGATAAAGTTGAGTTATATTAGATTTTGTGTAGTTTAACTTTATTATGTTGTTACCAACTTAGCTAAAATGCATCACAATTCATATATTACGTTTATCGATAATTATCAAAACGGAATATATGAGAAAATGGGCATACTTTTAGGTCTTTTTTTGAGACAAATGTGTCACATCAAACCACTCATCATAAACTTATCCAACGAAATAATGTCTCAATTTCTGATTTATTATCTCATTTTCCTGTAATAAATTTCATCACTTTCTTATTACAAGGAAACAATACCACGAAATGAATACCTAAAGAGTATTTTCTAGTTACCCACTGAAAAGAAAATATACTCAAGCCCTGTGGGTGTGATTAATGTAATGAGAAATTTGAGTTGTTCTTGTTGATTGCTATTTTTTTTTTGTTGTGTCTTTTTTTTTTTGGTTGCATCTCATTTTTCAACACTCCTTTTGTCGATGACAATGTGTTGATGTTTTCATCGATGCTAACATCAATGACCCAAATCTGTGTGGAGCATCTCTTTACCTCACTCTCTCGCCCTCTCTCACTCTTTGTCTTCCGCTCATAACTGATTTTGAAGCCCACACTTGAAATTTGCATAATTTGACAACATGAGCGTTAACCAAAAATACAACCAACAAGAGCAGCGAAAGAAGAGAAAAAAGAAAGATTTATTACCGGAGTTTACATACGGGCAAAAAAAAAAACGAGAGAAAGAAAAAACAGATCCGATAACAATCACATAATTGTCTGCTGCGGTCGTCGAACAGGAAATCCAAACCACATAAAGACTTTAACAACAACAAGAACATGTTCCACAATAATTGAGTGCAGAGACGTTGATTGTCTCCGATCGGTAATGAGATCTCTCACCCAAATGCAATTGCAATTGTAACTGTGTGTCTTTTACCCACTTAAAGTTGGCTGCGCTACGCTTTTAATTTACCATCATTGATATCGTCTATCGATATATGTTTCGCTACGCTTTTGAAATTTATTGGCCCGTCAAACAACAATCGGGCAATCGGAGAGTCGGGCAATCATGCAATCCTGCCAATTGACACTCAAATGGAGCGCAAAAGCGCATTTCAAACCATTCTTTGTGTAAATATTTATGCAAATGTTGAATGCAAACACTACAAACGGTGCCCGCCATTCGAGTAAATAGCAAAAAGGCATGAATTAAAACCACAGCTCAAACAACAACAACAACAACAACAGCAGAAAGTAACAGAAACTATTGCAAACATCAATATGTTAAAAACATCAGGCACATGTCACGTTTTCAAGCTTTGACTGGAGTCGAGTGCTGCGATTCCAGGGAAACGAAGCAATCAGCAAAACGGAAGTCAAGTGGACACTTTGTGTTTACCTGGCCAAACACTTTAAAAAACTTAACTGATTGACTACAAACTAAACAGTGAAACAGCGCGACAGGCCAGGCCAAGCCAAGCCCACCTTGTTCTCGTCGAGTGTGTGTGCATATGCACTGGGAGAAAAGATGGAGAGAGAGTTTTATTTATGTAAGCTGTGTGAAAAGGCTGAGGTTGTGAATCTTTGTAACGATTTAATGAAAATCTTTGTGTAAACAAGTAAAAGGGTTTAAGTCGAGTAGGCTTGATGAGGATATACCCCGAACTCTTGACCCTAAACCCTACGGTTGATAATTAAACTCAAACTTTCATATCTCCCATGTTTCTTAACCGATTTTAGTAAAATATCCCTAGATTTTCAATATTTGGTTTATTGTTTCAGTCCATATATTCAAATTTTCCAAATTAAAGTTTTTATTGTTATCGATAACATGTGTAAATCGGAAAAGTTATCGATACTCAGAAAAAAAACTTGTACCACAGATTTTTTAAATCTCCATTATCCAATGTTTTAGAATTTAAGTTTTTAGTGTTATCGATTACATGTGTAAGCCGAAAAGTTATCGATACCCAAAACAAACTTGTTCTGCCAACTTTTTAGCTAACTACAAAGTTTATATCTTCTAAAAATAGTTTAAAAATAGTTTCTTTAAGTGCATATGCTGTAAATAAATGTATGTGCGATTGTCTTTAAACATTTCTGTATGTTCGTATGTACTATATGAAAGGAAGCCGTCCAAGGTGCAGCCATCAGTTTAGAAAGTTATTTGCATGTCACATTCGCGCCGACGCGTCACAAACAGACTTTGCATGCAGATTTTCTTGTGTGTTGTATGTTTGTTTGTTGTATAGAGTAGAGTAGCCCGAAGGCATGACACGGACGCTTTGAAAGCGGAAACACATCAGAGAGTATCGGTTATCAGCAGTCGCGTTATCAGTAAACAGATGGTTTGCCCTCAAGGACACACACATTGGCATGCTAATTATTTCTCATTTTTTGTTCCCCAAATGCTTATTTTTTGTGGTTTTCTGTTTCTGTTTTTTTTTTGAAAGAGCTATTTAACTCGGCCTTAAAGCACCCTAATGACCCATAAACACTGACTCAATATGACATTTCCGCACTTGAATAGATAACGCGCACTGGGAAGTCTATTGTTGTTGTCGGTATATATATGAATATATAATATTTTGTTTGTGAGTTTGTGAATGATTTAGTGTTCAGTGTTTGTATGTGTGTGTGTTTTTTTTTCCTTATGTGCTATGTCCACCTGCCATAAATTCAATTTATCAACAAGCTGTTGGGAATCCTAGAAAATAACTAGGATACAGTGTTAATAGACTCATAAGAAAAATCTGGCAAGTTTTATAATTATTTTTTCTCTGTCTTTTGACATTTTATTTAAAGAAAACCATATTAAATTTATCTATTAGTTTTTCAATCAGTTTATCTATCAGTTTAACTATGAGTTTATCCATAAGATTATCAATCAGTTAATGTATTAGATTATCAATCAGTTTATGTATTAGTTTATTGATCAGTTTATCTATCAGTATATCTATGAGTTCATCTGGCAGTTTGTCTAACAGCTTATCCATAAGATTATCAAAAAGTTTATGTATTAGGTAATTGATAAATTTATCTATCCGTTTATCTTTTAGTTTTTCAATCAGTTAATCTATCACTAAATAAAACTTAATTCAAATGAAGAAACATTTGAGTTTAAATTTCAACTGAAAAACCCAAAAAAAAAAACGTACACTTATTGAATGACCACTGTAGCGTCAACGCCCTACAAACATTTTTTTTTTTGTTTTATGTAGGGAGCTCTTAACGCTTCGGTGTTATAACTGGGCGTGTGTGTGTATGAGTTTTTTTTTTGTTGATTTTTTTTTTTGGCCAACAAAGTTTGCGTTTAAAGCAAACGTTAAGGGCAAACTTTTAATTAGAAAACAAGTACGAAACCTGCCACAGGGAACAACAACAAAGGAAGAAAAAAAGGAAGGCAATAAGGAAATTCTATACACAAGTGAATGTATTCAGATATATAACGAAAAAAAAAAATGAAAAGAAATTTCATTCGTTGGCATTTCAAAAACGCACTTTGCATGTCAGCTCGCAATAAAAGGTAATAAAAGAAAGAAAAAACGAGAACGAGAACAGAGCTGAAACTCAACTATTTGGGTAGGTTAGGGTCATTCAACACGCGTCAAAGTTGGACAATTTATGAGGAGCATATAAAATAAAGAAATACTCCCGACTGAATGCGCCTTTGAAGCGATAATAAATTGCTATGATATTATTTATGTTCCATCCACCCTCGCCCCGGATCTTTTTCATATTCATCAGATGTCAGCTGCTCATTAAAAAGGTATTCATCATTAAATGGCGTCGCGTCTCCAATTGTCACACCCAGAAAAGAAAAATTCAATCTGTATTCGTTGTTGTTGTTGTTGTTGTGTTTCTTCTCTTGCATCTTTCTTTCGGAACGTGGTGGCATTGCTATATGGTTTGTGCCTCTCTGACTCTGCAGCGTGTTCGCTGTCAAAATGCAAAAGCAGAAAGGCAGAAAGACAGAAAAAATTACTATTTGACGCTTTCATTGTCTCGTTCCCCCCACTTTTTGGTATACTCTAGACATAGAGTTGCTTTAACTCTGGCTGCAGCTGAGATAGATAGATGAGTAAGCTTTTGAAAAAAGTAATTAATTATCATTCAGTCTGTAATCGATTACTTTGTGAAGGGGTAAGTAATCGATACTTGTGAATTCAGATTTAACTAATGTGATAAAATGTCAGTTTTATGCTACAAGATTAATGTAAGTGACGCGGCATTAAAGCAGAGAAAAACAAAAAAAAAACTATCCATTAAGTGGGATTAATAATTGTTTCACTTGAATGAATAGCATTGAGTTAGAAGTGAAGACTATTTGTTAGGATCTTACTTAGTAGATTACTATACTTTGTTATGGAAATACTATAGAAAAACTATAGAAATATAGATTGCTTAAGCTAGAACTTTATTGGTTTGGATTTATAGTTTTTCGTAGAAATACTATTTAAGGACCTTACTAAGTAGATTAATATACGTCATTATAGAAATACTATGTAAATATACATTACTTAAGCTAGAAGAACTTTAAGTAGAAGCTTTTGCTGTCGTAGAGATATAAGTTTTTGGATCAACAGTTTTTCGTATACCATTTCTAATACTTTTTCATTATAGACATACTATATTTAAAGATCTTATTATTATCATAGAAATACTATACTACGTTACTTAAACAAGAAGATTTTTTAGTAGAAGTTTTTGCTGTCGTAGAGATATAAGTTTTTTGATCAACAGTTTTTTGTATACCTATTCTTAAACTCTTTTATCTTAGAAACACATATACATTACTTAAACTAAATAGAAGAACTTGACCTACAGATTTTTGTATACTTTTTCTTAAGTATAATATCTGTTTATCCAATAATCTTTAACAAAACTAATCTCTTTTAATAGTTTCACTTTTTTATTGATACTTAAACTTAAAATCACTTAAAACGTTTTCCAAACAATAGCAATCAACTTTGCAGCTTTTAATAATTTAAGTGTTGTAAAACAGCTGTTGCATTTTTAAACCGTTAAAAATCTCACAAAAATTCACAATGTCGATAAATTGGCTTAGCAAAAAAGAAAACTTTTAATGCAAAATTGTGATGAAGTGAAGTGCATTTTGTTTTTTTTAATGGTCCAATCTACTTAATATGGTAATACACACAACAAAAACACACAACACAATTGTTAAGTGCATTATCTTGTTGGCCAATATGTATACCAAATACACACATACATATACATATATAAGTATTAAACGTATTAAACGTGTGGTTAAATTCGCATTTAATTTGATATACCAAATGAGATGATTATTAAGGTTTTAAATGCAATTTAAATGCACATTTTGATGATGATTTGTTAGTGTATATGGAATTCGATTCGATTCGAATTAATGACTGAATGCATTGCAGTGGCGTTGACGTGCGCTTTGCTGTCATATTTATTATTATATTTTTGTTTTTTTATGTAGAAATTGTTCAATAATAATTCTCCCCCCTTTTGTGTGTGTGTGTGTGTGAAAACGATATGTGCGCCACTTTGGCTCATGATGGAATTGACACTTCACAAACAGACACAGAGACAGATAGAGAGAGAGACGAACAGAGAGATGTGTGCGGGACGCCCAAGACACAAAAGATACAAAGATACAAGGCGCATTCAGTACTCAGATACATATACAAATACTTAGATGTGAGATAGTGCACAGACAGAGAAGACAGGCGACAAAGACTTCGACGCACTTGAAATGCATAAAATGGCATTTTCTTTTGTGTCAGTGAGTGTGAGTGTATATGTGTGAGTGAGGGTGTTTATATGTGTTTGTATATGCATTGAATGCGACATAGAGGGAGAAAGATTTGTGGGTGAATGTGGGTGCGTTCTTGTTGTTTTTGTTGTCTAAAGTGAAGTTTTGAGAATACGTTGTTAGCTCTCTAATGGCGCATTTATGACAGCCAAGTGGAAGGGAACAGATGCAAAGTGGGGGTGGGGCGGGGATGAAACTGTGAAAGACAGACAATTGCAAATGGCAAGCTGAAGCAGAAGCTCCTGGGCGTAAGAATGCGCTCATTGTGTCTACTTAGTAACAGTAATGACTCAATAAAGTGACAGTCGAAACTTTTAGTTGATTTTTGAGTATGTTGCGTGACAAATCAACTCTAAGATTTGATTTCTAAGCAACTTTAACACTTGAAATCAACTCAAAGATTTCAAATCAAAGCAACTCTAAGATTTTATAGACAACAGAGTCCAAAATGATTAAGATAGAAAAGATAGAAAGAAATGATTAAGAAAAAAAGATAGATCTTTTATCCTATTGTTGACTCTGTTGTATATCAAAACAACTCTAAGAGTGAAAATCAATTCTAGGATTTGTAATCAACTCTAAGATTTAAAATCTAACAGAGTCAAAAAGTATTGCGATATAAACTTTAATCTCACGGTTGACGTTTGAATGCAACTCTTAACCTTTAAATCAAGATTTGATAAAAGAATTAAGTCAAAAAATTTGATAAAAATTGTTAAAAACTATAAAAATGATCAAAATACATATGAAAACATAAAAGTATCCTAATAGCTTTTACTTTTCAGTAGCTTCTACATTTTTATAATCAAAACAGTTCTCCCGCACAAGTGACTACTGTAGTAACTGATGAAGTGTGCTCTATCTTTATATCGATCAGAAGGCAGACATATTCAGTCCCTGTCCCCTTCGTTTTTTTCTAAAGCGTTAACAAACGATGTGCTTGTGTCTCGAGGCTTACTCTGAGGTCAAATGAACTTTGAACCGTACTGAGAGTGTTTTCAAAAACTGTTGTTGTTGTTCTTGTTGTTGTTGTTTTTGGTTTTTGTGGTTTATGGCACAATAATGGGTCAATGCTACCCTTCAAAAAAGCCTATCGAATATCGTACGCATGAAATACCACACATACACACAGCAATTAGGCAAAAAATAAAAACGAAAAAAAGCAACCGAAAAACTTTACGATAGGGCATCAAAATACAAATAAACTTATGTGTACATGTGTGTGTGAATGTATGTGTATGTGACTCTTTGTGGCATTATCAAGAACTGCGCATATCCGGTTAATTGCAACAGGCCAGACCCAGTTTTAGTTTTTCTATTATGTTCTGATGTTTTTATTGTAATCTTAGCTTGAAATTAGCGCGAGGTTATCAACTGCTGCTGCTGCTGCTGCTGCACAGAGATACACAGATACAATGTGTAACGGTTTGTTTTCTCATCGCTGCCACACGCTTTGTTGCATCACACAATTTCCTTTTAACCCATAAGCCCCAAAGCATGTAAGTGGCACACAACACAGTGCGACAACGACGAACGCGTCACAAAACTTGTCAGTTCGTTTGTAAAAGATACATTTGATAAGTAAGCTCGACTAACACACATACTCACCCATACACACACACAACAAACACACATTCACACACACAACACACACTCTTGCACACACATGCTGAGAACAATGAAAGCAACGCGAAATGAGCACAAAATGGAAAACATTGCTTGAGGCCTTCACAACTAGTAGTTACTACTAAAAAACACAAAAACAACTAAAAAACAATGGCGCCAAGTCAAACACAACTTTTGTATTGTTTTTTTTGCTTGTTCTAATATCCATAACTAGCGGGTGTTAGTTTGTGTAAGTTTCAGTTTCAAAACTTATGCATAAGAAATTTATTAAGAGATTACATGAGGGAAGCCGTTAACTTTTATGAGGAAATTGAGGGATTTGCTTAATATTTGATATGCATAAATAAAGATAAATTATTGAACAGTTTTCCTTAAAAATTTATTAACATCAAGATAAACTTAAAGTTCTAAAAAAGTTTTCCTTAACAATTTGTAGAAATTCAGATAAACTGAAACTTTTTGCAGAGTTTTCCTTAACAGTATATATAAATCAAGATATAATAAAGTACCTGAACATTTTTTCTTAAAAACTTCTTGAAATCAAGATATATTTCAAGTTATTGAACAGTTTTCCTTAACAATTTGTATAAATTCAGTTAATCTTGAACTTCTTTAAGAGTTTTCCTTAACAGTTTATAGAAATCAAGATATACCAAAAGCTCTTAAACATATTTCTTATATTTCTTATATTTTACTATATAAATCCAAATTAACTTGAACTTATTTAAGAGTTTTCTTTAAGATTTACACAAAAACAATGAATCTTCAACTTAGAACATCACAAAAATAATCTGTTTTTAAATTTGATCGTCTTCAAGAGTTTTCTTCAAGTTTTACACAAAAAATATGATTGCTTTGACCTATGAATATCTTCAGAATGCTCATAAATGATATTAAAACTATTCTCACAACAAAATTTTCTCAGCTTTCCCATATCATTACATCATTACACTTAAGATAAGCAATCTAAATCATATCAAAACATTTAACTCATAAACAGGGTATACTTTATATAAGAAAGCATTGTCTTCTACCCATAGACTAAATGTTCTACTTCCCGTATCAATCATAATTAGGCATTAAATGTTAGTTTTCTTTTCTCTTTCAAGTTTACTTTGGGATGCGTGTAATTATAGTTTATAGTCTTCAGCTCCAGAACAATTGCAGCATGACTTGTACAGTTTTTGGTTTCTTAATACTTGTTTCTTTTCATATGCGTGAGAATCATCTACACCATCTACATCATCTTGTTTCTTAGAAGGCGAGGAGGGGGAGCGGAGGGAGCATTTTTGGGCCAACCTCCGGTGTTGTTGCACTTTTTAACCCACATAAAAAGTTGATGTTGTTGTTGTTGTTTGGTAATGTTTTTTAATGTTGAATAAAGTGTGTTATGGCTTGACTTGGTGTAATTATTATTTTGTTTAGTTGTGCTTGCCACGCCTACTAAAGACATTGCAGAAGGCGTTTCGTTCATTATAATCTAAGTATCTAAGCGTTTAATTCCAATGAAATTTGTGTTTTCTGTGTGTGGGCCTTTCCCCAAAAAAAAAAAAAAACTAAGATCTTAAAGCCATTTACAAGATATATACATGTGTATGTGTGGCATGCCACCTACAAAATGTGGCAAGTAACTAAAAGTTTTTTTTTTGGACTTTGAGTTGAGTTTTTGGTTTCTATTTGCACAGGTGTTTTTAGCACCTGAGCCTAAAGTGTCTTCTCGTTTGAGGCAGGAGAAGCGATGAGGTAGAGGTAAGCGGGGGTGGGAGGGGGTCCACCAGTTAACGTTAAGTGCTAAAAGGCATTTGGGTGCACTTTTTGAAAATGATTAGCACATCATGACTTGTAAACAAGCAACGGCAACAGCAACTATCTGCCCGAAAAAAAAAACGAGAAAAACTTTGCCATTGTCATTTTTCGGGGCGAGACATTAACTTCTGGAGACGGACTTTCAACAAATTTTTAGAGTGGCTGTGTGAATTTTTGTGTGTGTGGGTTGATTATATATTGGAGCATGTGAGATAAACATGAAAGTGCGAGAGAATGTGTGTGAAAGAGAGAGAGAGAGGAAGAGATAGAGGGAGTGTCTGTGTGTACTTCATGGGAAACTCTTAAAAAGAACATTTGCTGGAAGAGCAATGAATTTTAAATAAAGGCAAATATTTCAAAGTTAACTTTAAGTTAAAAAAGTTTTAAGTTAAAAAAATACAATTTGAGACTTAATTTACACTCCATTATATAAAACTCCATTGTTATAACATAAATAATTAAAATTTTGCCAACTTTTTTAAATCAAGATAAACGAGTTTTTAAAGTATGCCTAAAAAAATTTCATACTCCTAAATTTAAAGTAGGTTCAACAAATCTTCAGTGAAAAATGTCATATCCCTAAGAAGTTTCAAAGCACTTAAAATAATGACCTCTATATATACTTCATAGTGAAGATTGACAAACTTGTACGAAATTTCATATTTACGAAGTTTTTGAGAAACTGTGGAATTTATAAACAATTGTTTTGAGATCGACAAAAACAAAATAAAACATATTTTAGATACTTCTATTACTTCTTAAGTTAGTCCACTACAACAATATTAACATCAGTATTTTATTAAAAATAAAATGAATCTCATTAACTATAAACACTTTAGTTTTCAAGTATTAAAATGTAGATTGATCCGAAATTCAATAAATTTTTTATATATCACCCCAATAACTTAACCGCATTCTAATATGCCTCTCTTCGTGAAACTTCTTTTAACCATTCATTACCTTAACCAGAATAATAATTATTCGTTTTTAAATATATAAAGTCATTGGGTCAATGATTCTCTAATATTCTTATACTTTATCTACTCGAAAATGCTTTTAACCCTACTTAAACTCAATCAATTTTTCTCAATATCAATGGCTTAATGATTTTCAAATATTTCTTAACTTTTACCACCTGAAACTGCTTCTAACCCTACTTAAACTTAACCAGAACAATAATAATAATAATCATAATAACCCATAAACATAACCCTAACTGTACATAGAGTTCAATGATTCAATAATTCCTATAATCAACAATAATTCACTAAAGTCACCTTTCTGTGATCCCAAAATAGCTTCTCTAATCCCATAAGTCACTTCAAAAGTTCCAGTGCAGAAGTATCCACTCATATACGTAATTTTATCAATACTTCAATACTACAATTACGCTTCTATTCTTTTTTGACACTCGAAACTTTCTAAAGCTTTCATTAGGCTTTTTTTTCTGAAGAGAGTTCACAACTCTTCACGATTATTAAGTTTCCCACGAAAAATGATTTTTTTTTTTTCATTTCATTTAATGTTTTTAATGATTAGGCTTTGCAAGATTGTATGATTTTTGTATTGGGGAGGATGATGTTTTGGCTAAAAATTACTGGCATTAAAAAAATACCAAAAACAACAACAACAATAAATGCCGCAAGGCAGTTAAGCATCAATTTGTGGTATAATTCAATTTTCTGTTTATGAATAAAAAAAAAATAATAAAAAACCAGTTTTCGTGGCTAGCCAATAATAAAGATTTTAAGCTAATTGGCTCATTTAGCAAATCGAAAAAGCAAAAAAAACGAACTCGACAATAAATAGAAAAAAAAATCATTATAATAATGATGAAACCCAAATGATGAATGATGATGTTTGTTATTTTTGTTGTTATTGTTGTTGCTCGAAACGTGCAACATTTTGCAAAATCAAAAATCAGCAAAACTCAAACTCAATTCATGAGCTTCAATGACATGAGCTAGATGTTGACTCAATGAGTATTGAGAAGGGGGAAACAGAAGGGGCGCGGGGAGCAAAGTAATTGAGGGAGAGTTCAGAGTCTCAAGTGCTTTGGGGCCAAAATGAGTTTCAATTTCTGTCTCAAGCTGGGGCAACAAAATTAATTAGACAAATAGTAATACTTGATATTCTGTTTTCAAGTTTTTTTTTCTTTTTTTTACCCGATTTAACGCTTTTTGCAAATTGAAAAGCGTGGCCCCCAACCCCCTTGCCCCCCCAAAAGCAAAATTGGCTTACAAAACGTTTGCTTTGACCGGCCCCCACACCCCCGCCCCCTGCTGACCTTTTATCGCGTAAGTCATTAACGACGGAATTGGGCCATGACAATGAAGGGACAAACATTGATAAAAAAAAGAACAGGAAAAGCAAGGAAACTTATTTTGTGGACGGAAGAACGTCGAACTAAGAATGCTCTATTAAATGTTTTTGGAAAATATTTTGGGGTGAGAATTTGATTGATTTTTAAGTCATTTATAAGGGAATAATAAGAATATTTTTATTAAGCACGATATTTCTACATATGATAAAAGAATGAAGAATGATAGCGTTGAATAACTTTTTAATGCTCATAATGGGGTTAAGCTCGAGTCTTAAGCGTATATGTTCACTTCCGATGAGGAGTCAGACTCGTCATCTTCTATCTTTGGTTATTCATATCGATAACAAGTCTCACTTGTCAATTGTACACAAAGGATTAAGGAACTACCGAACTACCGATATCTTTAGTCAAATATTGTCTTAATGGAGAATATTTCTGAGATTGTTAGACAAAATAGATCACAAGTTGACTTTGCTTACTTATATCGATGACGAGACTCACTCGTCAAATGTACCCAAACGGTTAAGGAACTTTCATATATTACCTTAACGAAGAATATTTATGATATTGTTCCTCAAAATAGATTAAAACATGTATAAAGAGCATTTAGTCACAGTTTAAGCCAAGTTCTAGGAACAAACTGTCCCAAATCCAAACCTATCCCAAAACAATATAAGCGATAAAAATCTATTTATAGGGTATACCCGAAAAAAAGGGACACACATTAAACAAAAAAAAAGGGAAACGGAAAAACCATTCAAATGGTTGACAAAAGAGTGGTAAAAACGTAATCTTAAGTAGAGCGATGGAAAAAAGTAAGGGAAAAAAGAGAGAGATGATAAAAAAAGAGGGAGACATAGATGGAAAGAGAGAGAGATAGAGATAGGGAAAAGCTTTACTTACTTGCGTGCCAGTCTTCTTTTGATGCCCGCGAACATTTTTTGGCTGCTTTTCTTTTATTTTTTTGCTACTTTTAATGGGTTTTTTTTTTGGTGGCTCCACTTGCGACTCCTTCGAAAACGTCTTATTGTTAAATTAAATTGCTGATTTCCGGTTGGACACACCGAAAGAGTGAGCGAGATAGACGCACGCACGCACACTAACTCACGCGTATTAAGAAAAAGGGCAAAAAAAACACCAACAAAAACAAACAGTTTAAATTAATTAAAAAACGCGCGCGCGCTCAAAACAAAAAAATAAGAAAAAACCCGCGCACGCAATTGTCGCACAGTTTGTTGTTGTTGTCTTCTTCTACTTCTTGTTTCAGTAAATTGTTGTTGTTGTTATTGTGATTGTTTTTGTTGTTATTGTTATTGTATTTGTTATTATTGTTAGCTTTGGCACGCCTCATTGCATTGGCATTGGCAGCGGCAGCAGCAGCAAAAGAAACCGAACCGAAAATCAATTAACCAAAGTGGAAGCAAAATCAAGCTGCAACTGTTTTTTATTATTATTATTATTATTATGATTTTTTCTTTTTATTTTTTCTTTGCGTTATGCAATCACAAGTTTATTTTTGTTTGTGTTCAAACATTTGTAGAAATCAATAATCTGTTTCTTTTTTTTTTTACTTTCAATTCCCAAACATCAGCTGTTCATTTCTTTATTTCTCACGCACACAAACACAAAACCAACCAAAATATTCCCCACCAAATATTTTTGTAACTTGACAATTTGTTTTCTTATTTGTTGGGGAGATCGTCCAATTTGTTGTTGCTGTTGTTGTTATTGCTTTTGTTGTTTTATCTGAAACGAGACAAGTGAAAATTCACACATTATTTTCGAATTTATTTTGTGCATTTTTAGCCATGAGGGAATGCAGTGAAAACCAGAAACCAAATAACCAGAAAAGCTGAACTAAAATATTTAAGCTTTCATAAATATTATACAAAAATACTCTATTGTTGTTTTGGGTATTATCATTTTTGTGAATAGGCAACAAATTTGTATTATAATAAAAGGCAACAATAATATTATAAAAGACTTTTTGAATGCATTTTGACTTGCGTTTTTGTATATTAATTGAAATTAGTTAATCAGGAAAAGAGTTTTGTAAAACCCTAAAAAGATGCCTAAATACAAATTTCTCTTTAGGTACTAAAACTAATTTTAGATAAGGCTTAAATTTATATAACAGGTAATTTTATAGAGATTTTTTTCTAAAAATTTTTGTTTGAATTTTCAGTTTTCTAGTTTTTTTTTTTTTAAACATTTTTAGAATTTTTTTTTTATATTTTTTAGAATTTGTTTCAACTTTCTTAGAATGTTTTTTTTTTAATTTTGTAGAATTTTTTCATCATTAAATCATCATTAAAAACAATATATTTTGGATTATTTTTTAGATATTTTTTTTAGTTTTTTAGATCTTTTTCAACATTTTAGAATGTTTTTCAAAATTTTTTTTTAGTGTTTTCGAAGTATAATAAATTTCCATATTTTTTCAAAACTTTTGTTTTTTTACAAAAAATGGTTTAGAATTTTTTTTTTTGTAAGTTTTTTATATTTTGTCAAAAACAACCTTAAATATCTCAAATTTTATTCCCAACCAGCATTCTATGGCACATCTCTTCCTTTTCATTATAGCCATTATACTTAGTTAGTGTATCCCAACTATTCGTTATATTTGAAATCTTAAGCAACTTTTCCCTCAGCTTCTCACTCCTTTCATCTTCTGTTCTTATTTATGTTTGGGAATTTGGTGTGAACCAAACTAAATAACGAAAACAAACTGCAAACATATATAAACGATTTAAATAATTGACGTGTCGAGTGACAAATTAAAATTGGGTCGTTCTGGATTCTTTATGTGTGAACTACATATATGTGTCTTATATATATCGAAACAAGATTTATGAGCTTTAAATTTGTTGCAAGTGCAAAAGGCAAAAACAGTTTGATGATTGCAGCTGCTGCTTAATCGAAAAGTGTTTCGCTGTTGCAAGGAATTTTTTGGGTAAAAAGCATAATTACGAAATATGCTTGAAAAACAGATGATAAAAGCAAAAAAGAGGCCCGCAGAATTCGAAAACTACAATAGAATCCCCCCAACATCAATCATGGTGCGTGTAATTAGAGTTACCAAAAAAAAAACAACGAAAACAACCGAAAATGAGAAAACCCGAAAAGCAGAATCTGTAAAGAAAAGTAAGGGGCGCAACTTACAAAAGCACACAGATACAGATACATTGAGATACATGGAGATACAGATACATTTACATGGGATGTAATTATGCACGGTTGCGCCCTAATGGCGCATTTCGTTAACAGTGGAAGGGGGGAGGGTGATGAAAGAAGGGGGTAAGAGGGTCGGGTTGTAAGGGGCCGCTGAAAAGGGCGTAGGGGCCATGCACTTGGCTCTGATTATTCAGATACAACAACAACAGCGACTACAAATGCTACAAATGTCCATTGAAAAAAATAACATAGCAAGTTTAAGTGAGTTCGAATTGAGAATGTAGAATAAGAGATACCCTGTACAAGTATATACTTAGTTGTATGAACTGAAACTGAAAGAAAAACTTTCTTTTGTCATACAAGATTTCTTTTTCCTCTTTATTAGGTTCTGAACGTCACACTAAACTTGATCTATGTATATCGATTACTTATCGATACATTTGTAATATAGCTATTTCGTTCGTTGGGCTTCCTAACGAATAATGTAATCTAATCGATTTTTATCGATATTTTATTGTTACGTTTGTTATTCGATGTAAAGGAAGCTTGCTTCTTGCTTCTTCTTGGAATTTATGTATAGGAAACATATTTATCTCATATATAGCTCTCTACATTGTATAGTTCCCGTGCTGAAGATACCAGCGAATAACCCAATCAAATCAATTTGTATCGATATGTTATCGTAACATATGCTATTGATGTAAAGAAACATACTGTCAATAGTTTCTGTGATAGGTATTCCAAACATATAATCCAGGGTATATTAAATCCAAAATGCAGCCATGCCACAAAGCAAGCATGACAAAGAACATGTTTTTACATTAACGTGAGACAGAGACAGACAGCGAGAAAGACAGAGAGAAAGACAGAAAGAGACAGAGCGTGTGCAAGCGAGTTGGCATCAGAATTGAAGTTTTGTTTGCCGGTGCAACGAGCGTGAACCAAAAAAAAAAACCATAAAAAAAAACGCACAAAAACTCACGCACGCTGGCAATTCTGTATTTGTATTGGTATTTGTATCCGTGTATCTGTGTATCTAGAGCTAGTTGTTGTTGTTGCTATTGTTGTTGTTGTTGTTGCTGTGTATTGTGTATCTGTTGCTTGTATCTATTAGAGATTGCAACACGTACAATTCGTGCAACAACAGCAACAACAACAAATAGCTGTCGCTGGCCAATATTGATGAGATGCCTCCCCAACCCCCCACCAACCCCTTCTTGATGTTTGTTAATGGTTGTTCTTGTTGTAGTTGTTGTTGTTCTTGTTGTTGTTCCCATCCGCGGCTCATGTTCCGCATTTGGTTTGTGCCGCTATTTTAGGTCGTTTCTCCCAGTCGCAACAACAACAACAGCGGTGGCAGCAACAGCGGCAAGTAAAACGGAAACCTGCAACATACGATATGCTTCAGCGCGCGTGCAATTACCACCGCAAAACACAGCACAACACAAGAGGGGAGAGCGGGGGTTGGAGAGAGTGGGGGGGCTGAAAAAGGAACCCAACATTTGACAGAGTGAAATTCAAGTGGAACCAAAAAAAAAGAAAAAAGAAAGAAAAAAAGAAAGAATAAATCTAGTTGAATATTTCGAGAGAGAGAGAACAATAATAATAATTTTCTGAATCTGAAAAGATTACATTAAACTGTGTGGAAAACTCTTTTCTGTTATAACACAAAAAGCACTTTGGTCAGTTTAGAGATTGCTAAATTCATTTTCATAAATGTTATGGAATTTTTTTTCTTTCATTTTTTGCAAAGCTTATTCATAAAGCAAAGTCGGACAAGTGAATATTATTTGATTGTTGAGAACAGACTGACAGAAATCTAACTGATTTAAACACAATAGAAGTGTGAATGGTATAAAGAAGTATGAATTGAATACAAGTGGGAGGAGAATGAATGAATGAAAGAAGGGATTACCCACTTGATTCAAAACACTTCACCCAGTTTGCATAACTACAAAACACAAAAGCAAAGCAACGAGAAAAACCATTTTAATTCAATTGACTAAGAAGAAAGAGTGTCAAAATGATTAAGGTTTGTAGCTTTGTGGTATGCAGAATTAAGATTTGATAGCTAGGAAATTAAGTTTTGCGGATTTTCTTCTCATAATATAATAATGAAAGACATTTTTTCTTAATAACATATCGCTTTTATAACATTTCTTATGCAAACTATATATTGTTAAAGTTTGTTAAAATGAAAATTGAGTTTTTTCTTCTTAAAATATATTACTAAAAGATATTTTTCCTTAAGAACATTTCTCATTATACCATTCCCTATGCAAACTATATATTGTTAAAGTTTATTAAAATAAAAATTAAGGGTTTTCTTTTGAAAATATAATACTGAAACATATTTTTTCTTAATAACATTTTCTTAATAACATTTTCCCATTATACCATTCCCTATGCAAACTATATATTGTTAAACTTTATTAAAGTTTCTACAAACTTATAAAACGAAAAAAGTTTTTTTTATAGTTTCATTTATTTTTTCCTTAAAACTTAAAAGAGTTGACAAAGAAAAAAGTTTCTTGTTTCATTTGTATTTAAAACTTAAAAAATTTGTAGTTGGTAAAAAGTTTTTACGCTTTAAGAACTTGAAAATAGTTTTGCGTTCGCTAATTGCAGCTGGATTAAACTCGTTTGTTTTTTTCCCCCCCCCGTCGTCTCAAGTTCATCAACAGTTTAGGAGCTTTTTATCTTATTTAAAGTCTGCTTGATTTAATTACAAGTTGAGCACCAGAAAAATTGCTTCAACGAGCGACGAGCAATGATGAAAAATGACGGGGGGAAAAAAAAATGAATTTCATAACGTGAAATTAGCGCAAATAACTTGAATGCAAATGCAATTTGGGCACGTCGAGGCTAAAGCCAAACCAAAAACTGATGAATGTGGTTTATATAGCTATATATATATATATATATATATATATATATACACATGTATAGGGATGCTCATCATAAATGTAGCAGCTGTTGGCCATTTTCAGCATTTTGCGGCATTTTGAACTCAGACACTGAATACATTTCATAACTAAAAATCTTTTTTTTGTTATACCCTTAAACTATGAAATGGGTAGGAATGGGTATAATGGTTGTGTGCACGAGTATGTAACTGGCAGAAGAAAGCTTCTCCGGACCCATAAACTATATATATTCTTGATGAGCATCAACAGGGGAGTCGATATAGCGTCGATCTCAGGAACTACAGAAGCTAGAGACTCCAGATTTTGGATACGAGCTCTCCTAAGCCCCAGGCATAGAAAGTTTGTTTCAAATTTTCGATAATTTTTAAGGTTTTCGATATACATATGAAATCGATAACAAAAAAATCTTAAAAATCGAAAAATCTGGCAAATGGGGATTAAAACTATTAACAATACAATAAACATATGTGAAATTTGTATTAAAATCGGTTCAGAATCACGGGAGATATGAAACCATTAAACTTTGGTAGGTAATGTCTATGTCTCACAGCCCTACCGTCTGTCCGTTTATGTGGTCAAGGTTTAGGGGTATCTTCTAGTCGAGCTGGAGCCTTCTTACTTGTTTCTTTTTCTTCACTTTTTGTTGCTTTAATAGCGCCCGCTTGTCTCAGACGTCTTGTGGCAGACTTTTGCTGTGTTGCTGCCACATATTGCTGTAGTTGCTGCTGTTTTATAATTAAACATAAATGCACTCACGCACTCATTTATGCAATTTTTTGCCAATAATAAAACAAAAACCAACAACAAGAAGAACAAGAAGAAAATCATATCCCCAAGTTTTTTGCAGTTATTAAAAAGTTTTTTTTTTCTTTCTTGCCAGCTGCCAATTGCTGTTTTGCTTTTAATATCTTTTTTTCTTGCCGCTTTTGCTGCCGCTGACAGAGATTTTAAAAATGCAAATCAACGCGATTTTTGTGTCTTTAGAAGGAGAACTTCTCGCCACATACATATATGAGTTATGATCATATATCCAAACTCTCAGACTCTTAGCTGCCGCTGCCTCATGCTGCTAATGCAAATGTCGCCAAAAGATGCGAATAGTAAACAGAAAACAAAATTGTTGTCGTCGATGTTGTTGTTGAAAGAACTGCTGCCGCATGCCACATGACTCAAAAAGTCAACAAGTTAGAAAGTGTTGTTTTGACAATATTTAACATCGACTTTAAAATACCCGCACCCAAAGTATTTGATGTTGAAAGTGTTGACAGCTTTTCAAGTTTAGAATGTAAAAATGATAATTTAACATAGTGGTTTACTTAATTCATTAGTTACTTAGCTCTAATTCGCTTATTACAAATCCAACTAAAGTAAAGTAACTTTTAAGGATTTATCCTACAGAAAGTAAGGGCCTGACCTAACATCATCTCTTATTCACTCCTTACACATACGCCTAAAGTAATCTAACTAATAATCTGTCTTAAGCTTTAGGTTCTTTCTTAAAGTACTTTTTGTTATAATACCAAAACGTTTAGAATATATAATAGGATTAACATGCACAAAGTAAGAAAGGGCTTGACCTTACATCATCTCTTATTCACGGATTACACATGTAATGTAACTCATATGCTGTCTTAAGCTTGAGCATTTCTTGTTAAAGCATTTCTTGTTGCAGAACAGTTGCAGAAAGATAAGACCTGACATTACATCACCTCTTATATACTCTTAACAAATGCATTTGAGGTAACTCATATCACTGAGTAAACAATTGAATAGAGTTGTCAACCAGAACGACGAACTTGCGTCATCCAAGACCTATCAATTCAATTCTTTGCTCAGTGCTGTGTTAAGGTTCTTTACATTATTTTTGATTATGGGCTTATCTTGCAGAAACCTGTCCTTAACTCTTACTCACTCTTTTCAAATGCACTTACGAAGGTAATCAAACTAATGTGCTAGCTTAAGCTTAAAGTTCTTTTCTTTCAGTCTAAAGTAATGTCTTAAGATTGTTTTTTTAAGCATTTGTTGTTATAGTACTCAGTCTATTAATGGTTTACTGTGCAGAAGATAAGAACCGGACCTTACATCAGATCTTATTCACTCATTACACAAGAGACTATAGAAATCTAACTAATATGCTGTTTTTAGTGTAAGGTTCTAAGATTATTTTTTCCTTTAAAACCAAAACATTTTACAGTTTACCATGCAAATAGTTCATTTTAGTCATTCAATAATCCTAACCCTACATTATATAACATAAAATATTCATCTCTCTTCACTAAAAATTTCCCTAATTTGTTTTAGCAGCTGTTTCTTTAATCAACTGTAAATGCCCTTCAATATTCGTTTGCTGGCCGGGTATATATATATATTTCTTTTTGTGTAATGATCGCGGCGAATATCGAAAATGAGAACGCAAAAAATAAACAAATCATAAATCTGGGAAAATATGCGCGACCAAAACGACCACCCAAAAGATGTGTTTCTTCTTTTTCTCTCCACTCCCGTATGCATTCATTGATGTCGATGTGTGTGTGAGTGCGAGTGTGTGCGAGTGTATTTATGTGTTATTTATGCACTTTGCCAAGTTTTTGTTGTTGTTGCCGGTTCATCAAAAAGCCGCAAGAGTTTTCATCGCTTTGTGGCTAAAGTGTCATTTAGGTTAATTTTTCGTGTTTGAGTGTGTAAAGTTTTTTTTTCTTCGTCGTGTTTTTTGTTTATTTTTAATGATCTCCGTTTATGATGTGTCCAATTAGAGAGGAACATTTGCACAAACTGCAGGTGTGCCGCAATTGCAAAAACACACACAAAGAGACGCACACACACGCACACACGCACGCATACACGCACACAGACTCAGTTTCGAACTTAAACTTTTGCTTGTGTTTTGTTTACCTTACAATTTTTGCCACTTAATCGAGTGTTCAGCTTGATATTTGCATTTGCAATAATAAAAGTTGTATGCAATCAAAAACAAGTAAAGTTTTTTACGGGAAAAATAGGAGTTGAATATGGTAAGAAACTGTTTTTATAGAGAAATAAAACTTAAACTTCTTTAAACATTCATTAAAAAGGATATAAAACTTTCAACTAAAACTTTGCAGCAAGGAAATTTGTATATTTGCCTTGAAACTTGACTAGGTTTGAAACTTGACTATGAATATAAGACTTTATTTTTGAGTAATGGATATAAATAAAATAAAACAAAATATAACTTATATTTTCTTGTAATTTAAAATAAAACTAACATTTTTCCTGTTTCAAATGAATATGAATTTAACTAAAAAAAATGAAAATAAAATTCCCATTTGTGTGGTTTATTTATTTGAATATATTTGAATATGCCCCAACCAATGTTAATTTGTTCCAAGCTAGCTAAAACACTTATAATACCGTAACAAATAGGAGAGACACACCCACAAAAAACAGATACCGCCCCTCTCCACCTCTCGGTTGTTTAGCTAGTGTATTGCTTTTGTTATAAATCAGTCCGAGTCTTATCTAGAGTAAATGGTTTTTTTACTTTCTGGCCGATAAAGTGCGCCCGTCAGCAAAAACTATGCCAAGGCAGCAGCAGGCCAAAGCTAAAAACCATTGCAACACCCGAAACCACTCAAACCCAGTCCCCTCCCCAAATACCACAATACCCCACCTCACCACCTCAATACCCCAACACTCCGTCCCTTCCCCACCTAAATACCCCAATACCCCGCCCATTCCCACCTAAATACCCCAACCCCTCTGGGTGTAAGCATTATGTATATCCAAAAAAACATATCTACAAAAGCTGCTCATCCAGATTGCCCCCCCGAAAAATACAACACACAAGAAGAAGCCGCCGGCATTAAATGCTTTCTCTGTCCCACTCTGTCTCTCTCCCGCTCTCTCTATCTTAACCATTGCAGCTTAAGATTGAAATCCGTATTCTCGAGTTTATTTGCTAGTCGTAAAATATTTTGACTGTGGCAAGCATCAAGTAGTAGCTGTAGCTACTTGCTTCCTTCCGTTTGCGGCAAGCTGCCAGCCTGCCTCTCTGTTTATTCAAGTAATTAGCGTAAATATTCAGACCATAAACCAGCTAAAACTTCAAAAAACCATACTTAAGAACCAAGTTTCTTCTGAGTCTTCAGCTATTTGAGTTTCAGTTTGACGTTGTTCGAAGCTCGAAGAAGTCTATACAAATATGTTTGGGTGGAGACAGGTAAATAAACATAAAAGTTGATATAAAGATGATATAAAGAGATGATAAAAAGTGTGAGGAAGAAATTTTTCATTAAAGATTGTTGAGCTTTATAATGTTAGCTCATAAAAAGATAGATATTGGTTATGGATCATATTGTTTTAATGTTATTCTCTTCTTCAAGCACAAAGTTCCCAAAAGTTCTTTCCCTTAAAGTTTTCTATACAAAAACGTTGCCGGGAGACAGGTAAATAAATTTTAAGATGATATAAAGATGATAAAAAGTATAAGCAAGAAATTTGTCATTAAAGATTGTTAAGCTTTATAATGATGCCTTATAAAGAAATAGATATTGATTATAGGATCATATTACTATAATGTTTATCTCCTCTTCAAACACAAAACTTCCTAACAATTCTTTGCCTTAAAGTTTTCCTCTAGTTGACTTTCAGTCTTCAACACAAAAATGTTTTTTTTCCTTATCTTTATGACTAAGTATTAATATGATTACTATGCCTAATGGACATGTTGAATAGCCTAATTACGAGTACATTAATTAAATAACCCAATGACAGGCAATGCTTGAAAGGAAAACACAACAACAACAACAACAGAAAACAGTTCAGCTCTTAGTTTTGACCAAGTTTGAACTGAATTCCCTAAGCGATTCGGTTTCCAAATACGATTCGCACACACGGAAGTGCCTGTCCATAAAAAGTGACAACAAAATAATGGCAAAATATATACACAAGCAAAAGTTAAGTAGACGAAGAAAAATAAATAAATACAAACCAAGTCTTAACACACATATATCATTGACTAAATCCGTTTAGATGGTTAACCAGTTGGACAGCTTTTTTGGTTCTTGGCAAAAAACAAATACAAAAACTTTTTTTGCTGATTATCACACGCCAAGAGTTGATGACGTTGATGTTTATGCTTTTTTTTGAAAGAAAAACCAGTTGAACAAGTTGCCAAAAACCAAAAAAAAAACACCTACACAATGTATATTATATAGTTTTCTTAAAGTTATATACAAAAAGTGTCGATTTCAATTGTGTGTGACGGAATCCAAAAGATATATAGAAAGAAATAGGTGTCAAAATGTTAACCTTGACGCCGCGTTGTCTTTAAAACAAATTTATAAATGTAAAGAAATTAACATAAAATGCAAAACGTGCTTAACAATGATAACAACAAATGTTTGTTGACTTGGCCAACTTAACTTGGCTTTGAATACCAAAAAATTAGTGCGTGTCTTCAAAACCAACAACAAACAACAAAACCATATCAAAACACATAGAAAGAGAAAGAGGGGGAGAAAGAGATAGAGAGAGAGCTACGCTTAATGGGGTTTTCTGTTGCGGGGGGTTGAAGGGTGGCGAAAGTCTCCATGAAATTTACGAGCAGAGCCCTATGAGATATGGTTATGGCTGATGTGTTTATACTGTCAACTGAAAATGAAACTCTTCTACTTCTACTTCCCCGTCTCCTTCTACTTCTCCTTTCTCGTCACAGACAGACATAGAGACAGACAGACAGACTGAAAGGCAGTTAGACTGAAAGGCTGACAGACAGCAGCTAAAACATTTGGTTCAGGCGCAGGCAGTTAAATATTCATATGACAGGGATAATCATCAAGGGCTACACGTCAAGAAAAACAGGAGTAAGTTAATCTTAGCTAACACAAAGGTTTTTGTGATTTAACTAGAATTGGGAAAAGACTAAAAACCGAATTCCCAAGGGTTCAAGTGTAAAAATCATTAATATTTCTACTTTTTTAGAGAAGAAATTTTCTTAAAGTTTAGAAAATTTATATTTTATATTTATGATTGTCAAAGAACACATTTTTGAGTTTAGTAAGTTTATTTTAGTTTTAGTTTAAGGTTGTGATGTTTTACAACGAATTCCTGACGTATATTCCTTACAAATCTTTTAATAGTATGGAAAATAATGTTTTCTTAAAGAATTTTAGGTCATATTTTCAAGTAAGAAAACTTCTAAGTACTTAATATTAAAATTTCTTACGTATTTTTCGTATGTAAAGTTATATTTGTAGTATTTTTTATTGTATTTTATTTATTTTTTTGAGTACTTTAAAGACTTAAATACTTTTTCAATAAATATCTTCGAATTTTGGATGAAGTTTAAGAAATATTCTAAGCTAATCTTTTCTATTTTAGATAATTTATTTGAATACTCTACAAATTTGCATACTTTTTCAATAACAGTTGTAAAATACCCTTTCGTTACCTAAGATTTTCCTCAAATCCCTTAAGAAACAAATGACTTTTTCGAAGTTGTGCTAGGTAAAAGTAAATGTTGTTTAAGTTTTGATAAACCTTACACTAAAATAAGATTTTCCTGCTTCTATTGCCCTCTACCTTTTCATAACCTCAACCTATTTCTTACAGTGCACTATCACTGTCTCTAGGTGCCTCACTTGTGGTGCTCCCAGCTATTTGCATAGTAGCCGAATAGTAATGGGCATAGGAATAGGCGCAGCAGTTAGGAACTTCTATCTGTATCTCTTCTAACTGTATATGTATGCATTGAGGCAATCGAGGCAGAGGCACATTCCATAAAGCTTTTGGGTCTAACTGTGTGACTTTATTTATTTGCCAGCAGCACGAAAGAGAGAGAGAAGAAGTTTACTGTGTTTGCCCTGATTACGCATTGCCCCCCACTCCAAGCCCCCCTCCCACACTCTTTGTCATTTTACCCCATTTTCATGCGAGTTTAGTTTTGTCATATATATAATATATATAAAGTTCCCCTGTTGTTGTTGTTGTTATTGTTGCTGTTGTTGTCTGCTGCAGATTTTCCGTTTAGATTAGAGACAGTTTTGTTGATGTTTTTTTGGGGAAAAGTTTTGAATATGTAAAATTTGTTAGTCGCTAATTGGCTTAAAAGTTCCCACACACAATGTCCGGCGTTTAATTTGATTTTTGTTTTGGGTTTGCTTTTAATTATGCTTTTTATTTCATGTCATTTTTGTGTTTTGGTATCTCTTCTTCTTGTTCGAAAATGTCTTTATTTATTATGCTAATACTGAAAAAAAACATGAACATGAACATATATACATATATATATATATATATTTATACACATGTGTGTGTAGCAACATTATCATGTTTATTTTGACTTGCACGCACGATTTCCACATTTCCAAAGCTAAGTTAGGCGCACCTTTCTTCCGGTCTCCCCCCCGCCACCACCCGCTACCCGCAACCATTCGCTTGGGTCATTTTTACGTTTTGTCAATTGCTTTTGGCTACGTTTCATTGTTGTTGTTGCTTTTGTTGTTGTTGTTGCTTTTGTTGTTGTAACAACATTATATACCCATTGGAATGTGTACTGAGTGAGGGTAGTTTGGGTTGCAAAGAGATCATAAAACATATGGGAAAAAGTTAGTGAAAAA
This sequence comes from Scaptomyza parva, assembly GCA_035044645.1. Taxonomy (NCBI): domain Eukaryota; kingdom Metazoa; phylum Arthropoda; class Insecta; order Diptera; family Drosophilidae; genus Scaptomyza; species Scaptomyza parva. The sequence continues at coordinate 5,562,922 of JAWNNT010000090.1, forward strand.
CTTTGGTTTTCCTATCTTTGGGTTTTTAATGTGAACTTTTATTATGAAAATGATAATGAATGGAAACAAAATGTTTAGGGATCTTTAAACTTAGGAATCTTAGTTAAGAATCTTAAGAATATTAGTTATATGTATATCTTCATCAATGTATTCTATCTTCATCTTAAAACTTAAGAATCTTAGTTAAACATTATGTTTTATTGTTATATATATGTTTATCAATGTATTAAATCTTAATCTTACGACTTTAAGAATCTTATTTTAAGGTTTTTAGTGTGAACTTTTAATATAAAAATGATAATGAATGGAAATAAATCGTTTAAGGATCTTCAAACTTAAGAATCTTAGTTAAGGATTTACGTATATGTTCTTCAATGTATTCTATCTTCATTTTAAAACTTTAGAATCTTAGTTACAAACTCAGTTATATATGTGTATATTTATGTATTATATCTTAAAACTTAAGAATCTTAGTTAAAGATATACTTATATACATATTTGTTCATCAATATATTCTATCTTAATCTTAAAACTTTAAGAATCTTAGTTAAAAATATATCTGTTCATGTATATGTTCATTAATGTATTCCATCTTATTCTTAAAACTTTAAGATTCCTAGTTTAAGACATAGTTCTATATATGTTTATTCATATATTCTAACGACACATTCAAAGTTTCAGGTATTTTAAAGTCGTATAATTTTGCACATCAAAATGTTTGTTTACATTTCATATTCTAGACACATTTGGCATTTTCATAGCTAATGCCTCATATTTTCCAGCCGGGTCGCGCAGCACGTGCGTGAAAATCTGCCCTTAACACAAAGATAGACAAACGGGGAGAGGGGTAGAGTAGGTACGTTTGGTAGACGTGTTGTTGTGTTGCTGTTGCCCTATTATATGATTGTTGTGGCAACCATAATTAAACGCCACCAACAAAAAAAAAAAGAAGCAAAAAAAGTAGAAAAAAAAAAAACTTGCCTAGAAATCATTATTGTCGTATATCGTCGTTTCAGCCATATTTTTCTTTTCTTTTGTGTTCGGTGTCGAGTTTTGTTGTTGTTGTTGTCGAAATATTGCATAATTACGTATACGACACGAGCAACACTCGATTCGACTCGAGCCGTGACATTTATACTTTTTTTTGGCCTGGCTTTTAATGATGGAAAGTGTAAGTGAAGTAAGCCAAAAAAGAAATAGAAAGAAAAAAAAACTGAAATTCTTGAAGTAGAAAAAAGTTAAATAACAATCATTTTGTTGATAGAATGAATTTGTTCAAGTCAACATTTCTAGACATAATTTGTTTAATGGAATTCTAATATGTTATTTTTTCAATGAAGTCAACTGGAAACAAAACAGAAGCAACATTTTCATTCCATTAATAATTCGAATGGAATCTAAATGAAATGCTTAATCTTATCACAAAATGCGTTTTGCTTTCGGAATCCATCAGGAAGTTTCATTACAAATTACCATTACTCATGACGAAATAACTCATGATGTGAAAAAATGTTGCGAAATTCTGAAAACGGTAGCAAAAGAAGCCAATGTGCATTTGTTGTTATTAATTGATTCAATGACAAACTCAAATTCAATCGAAAAACAGAAAGAGTGAGAGTTTGAGTTTGGGTGAGGCGAGGCGAAAAACCTATAGCAAAATCGAGTAATAATTGCTTGGCGCCATGTGGCGTATGCGCAATATTATTACACATACGAACGACCATTACGAACCCTAAAAGGGGAAAAAATTGTGCAAAGAAGCAAAAAGGAAACCAAAATTGAACAAAGAAAAAACAATTAAAAAGTGTTTTTGTAGGGAAGATTGAAAGAAAACTCAGCCATGAAAAAAGGAATTGAATTTAAGCATAAAGATATTTTGAATGAAATTGAAAAGATTTGTTTGTAGTCACGCAATATGAAAATTTTATTGAAAAAGAAGTTAGAGCTACCAAAAATTATGATAATAATAAATATAACTATGGAAATTATTATACAGAATAATGAATTTGTTTCAATATTAACATATAATTTGTCTTATTTGCCTTTCAAATTGGTTTCTATAATTATTCAATGACTATTAAAATGTTTAAAAAATAAACAACTATAATTAAAGTATTTGAAAATGTGTTAAATATAGCAATTATTATGATTATGTTGTTTGCTTTTTAAACTTGAAATGATATAAAATTATTTTCAGACTTTTTTAAACATAATTTTGCTTTAATAAACATTTTTTCTTTCCTTCTTTTCATGTCTGAAGCAACATTTTTTGTATACCAATATCCAACCCATTATTTTCACCGTCTGTATCAATATTTGTCTGGTTAATAAATAAATATATATATACAGAGACTCCATTGTGATTGCGTGCAATTTCAAAAGGTTTCGCAAAAGCTTTTGTTGTAATTTGTGCAACAAACGCGAATGCCAGAAGCAACATTCACCAAGTTGTGGTATGATAAGAGTTGAAGACATCGAGAGTAGGGGGGGCAAAGCAAATGAAGAGAGTGTGGGGGTAGATAGGAAGGGGCGCCAGCTTGTATATGTATATAGCCATTGCCTGGACATTATCAGCATTCGATATCGGAAGCGCGACTACGTCGACAACACAAGGCCTGATAACGATGACGACAAAAGTCAAAGTAAACGCCAAATCAAGCACTTAAATTTACTCAAGAACGTAAAGAAAGAGAGAGAGCGAGAGAGAGGGAAAGAGGAAACGAGAAAGGGAGAGAGAGAGGCGCCAAAGGGCAGTCAATAATGGACATCAACTTGAAAATGTAAAAATTGGAGAGTTGATTTGACTATAACAATGCTTTATTTTAATTATTATTATTACTTTTTAGAAATACGAAAATAACTTTCTAAGAAATCATTTTTAAAATGCGCAAAAAGATTAGAAGCTGGGTTTTTAAAACAAAACAATTAAAAAAAACCGGACTTTTAGAATATTTATGCATATATTTGATTAGATTTATGCATTTGTCATGGCATAAATTTAGATTCACAACAGTAAGAATTAAGAATTTCTATTCATTTAACTTTTGAATATGAAAAAATTTATTTTTTGACACAAATATTTTCAAGGTATTATTGAAAATAGATTTAAAATATGAAAATATTGTTTGCAAAAGTCATAATTGGTTATTTCTTCAACAAAATCGTTTTGTTCCAAAACTAATTTCATTACTTATACTTTTTTTTCTCTCTTTCTTTTTTATATAAGACTAAAACTTCTAAGCTTCCTTTTCTATCTTCTCTAAACAATACTCTCTTCCTTTATTACCACCATTACAGAGTATCGACTACAACAACATCAACAAGACAACATCAAAAACTGAACGGTTGACAACAATCATTGAGCAATTGACAAGTTCATTTGGGGAACTGCGACACTTTTTTTAACACTACCACTACATGCATACAAACAAATAGAGCGCTCTTATACATAGAAGGGTGTGAGAGTGTAAGCAGCTGCTGCTGTGGCTGGGCAACTGATAATGTTGTCAAATTAACATATTAGAAGTCAAAGGGACCAGATAATTATATGTAAATGGGCTTAATGGTTGCCTAGTTGTTGTCTTATCAGCTAACAAAACACACAATCAACCCATTATTAAACCAAAAATAAAGAACTCACTAAAACAGTCATTGAACTTGGATAATCTGTATATAGTTTGTTTAGTGCACTGTGAACTTACGTTTTGTGGTCACTCTTCTAAATAATTCGCTTTGTTTTTGTGACAGTTGAATGAGCGCAAAAATTTGACACCAGCGGAACCGGCGAAAAAAAGCGAAGTGAAGACGCAGGCGAAAAAAAAAATGCACACAACAGACGGCAGCAGGTGTGTTTGTCTATGTAGTAGTTGTTGCTGTTGTTGTTTGTTTATGTGGTCTCTCTCTTTCTTTTGTGCAGTTAGTTTGCAAGACGTAAAGGCAAAAGGCAAAAGCGACGCCAAAATGTTGAACGGCGGCAGCTGTCAACACAGAACGCGCAACGCACAGAAAAAACACAAAAAACGCGCGACGCGATCGCTGCAGTTTTGAGCGGCGTTATGTTGCTACTAAATTAATGCATTATTGTAATGCAGTCGCAGCAAAGTGCAACAGCAAAATTTTGTGTGCTGCAAAACAGCCATCAAGCACAACACAATTCACACACGCACACAGTTATATAGTTGTGTATATACGCTCGATTCACAAATTTTATTTCAAGCCAGCGAGAAAACGACCAGCTACGTACCGCACGCGGCGAACACTCGACAGTAACTGAATTTGCCGTGCTCAGAATGTTGTTAAATATGCGGCCACTGTTAAAGTAACGCGCTGCTCTTATACTCGTTTAACAGCGCTGCATCGTATCAATTCGCTGTTGAGAAACAGCTGTGCTTACATGATAGCCGGCTTTTTGTAATGCGCCTGCATGCTTGGTGGTGCGCTCGTATAAGAGTCATTGACGTGCGTATAAGACGGCGTCAGTCACGCTAAGCCGCTGTTGTTGCTGCTGTTGTTGCTTTTATTGGTATTAGATGTGTTTAAATGTGTTGTGAATTTCAATGATATAAATTTAATGTCACTACAGTGATGGCACGCTAAAAGCGAATCGATTTTTATTGGATTAGCATGAAAATTGATTGATAATGCAAAAGTTTAACTCAAGTATGAATATTAAATTAAATGGATACCTTTTCTGTCCCTCTAAAAATATCTTTATTCAACCATAAATTCAATTCATTATTTACCATTCATATCCCATTGAGAGCCAATTTCGCTTTCCTTTCGCTTTAGCCCTAATCAAATCATTTAGCCGAAAACTTATTCAAAATTCACATTCAAATACGCAAAACACACCCAAAAAAAAGCGAAGAAGAGAAAGAGGAGAAAATGGGATACAGTCGAGTGAGTTGCAGCAGTTCGTCCCGGTTTGAAGTTTGCCTGCTGGCTTTGCAGGACCTTTGCATTGTTGTAAACAATCCATCATTATCGCATAGACATCCGGCGCAAGGAAACGCAACAGCAACAAAAACAGCAGCAGGGAACAGCGGGAAAACAGCAGTAGGGAAAAAACCGTTGGATTCCCAACATTGCATTACAATTTGTGGCAACTCTGTTCACTCGCTCTCGCTCTCTCTCTCTCTCTTTCTTTCTCATTGTATGTGGCGCACGTGTCTAACAGCGTTTGTTGGGGATTACGGAACACACAACCTAACCCAGCCCTGTCCTATCCTATCCTGCCCAGTGGAACTTCACTCCATCTAGTCAAAAAACAGCGAAACTGAAAGTGAGTAGCAAAGCAATGTTGCACGAATACACACTCATACAATTATATATATATGTATATATATATACGGGCAGACAGGATAGCAAAGGACACGACAGTACAGGCCGCCTGCCTGACTGCCTGTCTGAAAGAGCTAAAAAGACGGACAGCCCAACAGAACACAAGGCACTCAGTCAGTTGGTCGTGGTTTTCCTTCAACAAAAAAAAAATACTCAAAACTCTTGAAACCAAATTGGGTATGCTTGATATGCTTGGTATGCTTTGAAAGAACTTAATGAAGAAGAGAACAAAGGAAAGTGTATATGATACAGTACATATAAGATCTATTAAGATGACTTGCATTTAACACTTTTGTAGGGGTTACAAGGAATATATCTTGGTAAGACAGTATTCGTAATCAAGGAATGATGAGATATTCATGTTAAGTATAAAAAACAATATATAAAACTGACCTTAGATCCGAAAAACTTAAGGTAATACCATATTGGAATGTGGATTATGGAATATGGGAATCAGGGAAGGATGAGATATTCATGTTAAGTATAACAAATATTAAACTCAGCCTAGATGCAAAAATCTAAAGATGATACCATATTGAAATATGGGGAAGAATATGTAGGAATCAGGGAAAGATGAGATTTAGATTCATGTTGATTATAAAAAAAACAATATCAAACTGACCTTAGATCAAAAAATCTTAAGATAATACAACTTTAAGATACATGTATATTGGGACAAACTCATAACACTTAAAGCTTAAAAACTTTAATAAAAACTTTGGGTGTTTGATAAAAAAAAGTAAAAATATTTACAATGAAAACCAATATATATCATTCCATAAACTTTAAGCGCAGCATAACTTATAACTTTACAAACTATTTAAACCCCAAAAACCTTCTGTTTTTACAATAACTAATAAAGCCTAAAAACTTCAGAAAGAAATAGTCATAATATCATCTAATATTTATGAAGTTACTTATTTAAATTTTATGGGTATTTTTATAGTCGAACTAAAAATGGTCTTTGTTTTAATTCCCCTTTTGCCTATTTGAAAATTGCATTTGCCGGCAATTTTCCATCTCTTTTTTATGGCTATTTTTTACCCCGTCTGTTTGAATTGGCTGGTTTACAGTTCATGGCGAGGGGAAAAGGGTGAGATAGAAAGGGAGTGAAGAGAATGAAAGGGGGAGAAAGTCCGCTTAACTTTTTAGCCATGTCGGTTGTTGCGGTTTATGCAAATTAGCAAAGTTAACATTTACCAAAAATTGTTGCCGCTACCAACAAATTTAATTTGGGGGGCTTAAAAAAAATCTTCTTCTTTATTTTGATGTGGTTGTTGGGGGAGGAAGTTCGAAATTCTTTTTCGGACCAACTCCCACAAAACACGGAAATGCAACTTGGAAATGTCGAGAGAGAAAAAAAAAAACTGGTGTGTGGCTAAATCAAAGGCAGTTGCCAGCTTTTTGATCAGCAATGTGTCGAAAGATGCCAAACAACTTTAAGGGCCAACCAAAGAAGTGCACTTAACCAAAAAATAAGAAACTTATTAGAAGATAACTCAAAGTATGGACATGAAGTTTCCTTAGTTTAAGAGGATCTACTTGGTGGAAACTAGAGAAAACTTGAGTACTTTATTCAATATTTTTTGTCCTTTTAAAGAATTGAGATTTAAGTTATCCAAACACAGTTTAAAGCATAATTTTTATGGGTTTTTTCTGTACTCTAAATATTTTTTTAAATGTTATTACTTAACTTTTTTAATGCACATTCTTTATGAGGGAATTCTTAATGGTTTTTTCAGTTTTTTATCTATTTTTTGTGTTAAACTTTCTTATTTCAGAATATTACTAAATATAGTTCATATAATAATGAAGTTTGTTTCTTACTCAAACTTTCTGTTTCCTTGAGTTTCGAGCTTAAAATCTACAAATTCCTTAAAAAAGTTTATAAGCTATAGAACTAAGTTTCCGAACATTAACATTAACAATAATAAATATTTTTCTCAGTGTATTTGTTGGCTATTTTTGTTTAGCGTCGACTGGTTTATTAAGCGGATTTGTCGTCAAGTTGTTTTTTTTCTTCATTTTTTTGAGCTGACAGCCACAAAACCAAATGACGGAATGCAGCTGCAATGTTGATGCCACTTGCCACAACTACTCCACACACCCCACCCTAACACTCTCAGTGTCTTCCCCCCTATCTCTTCCCCCCTTTCCCCATCTCCTCTTAGTCAACGGACTATCTATCATAATTAGAATTAGAATTGAGTGCTGCAAAAATGTGAAATGTGAAATGTGAAAATGCGTGAAATAATAATAATCATCATGAACGTAATAAATGCGTGCCACATAAATTAAGCAGCAAAAAGCTGCTGCCAGCGGCAGCAAATAGAGCCTCTAATAGGATTTCATTTAATTTCCGCCCCTGCAACTAATGAGTTTTTTAACCTGCAACAACTCTCGCCTCTCCTCTCCCCGCTACATCTAATCGCGCCCAAGTGAGCTGTTTAGAAATGGATGGAAATGAAAAGAGAGAGAGACAACCTCAAAATGGTTGGGGTGGATGAAATAACTGTGAATAGACTTGTTGTGACTGTGGAAAAGAAGATGCATGAATAAAATAGTCAAATAGCTAACTAACTTGACTAACTTGGCTAACAGGTGAAAGTGAGACGGAGATGGAGACAGAGAGTGGGAGGAAGGGCACAGAAAGTATAACAAATACATTAACACTAACGATGCCCCTGGATCCCCAGGATAATTCAAGTGGCTAGCCAAGCCAGACAATGCAACAGAAAGAGATGGGTAGAATGTGGTAGAATTAGAGTGGGTGAGTTAGAGTGGGTGAGTTAGAGTGGTTGAATTAGAGTGGGAATCGTAGAGTTTATGATAAGCAGATGAAAGGCAACAACGAATGCTTTATTATTGTTGAGTTATTTGTTAATGTTCTACCTTTAATACCCTGTAAGTTTGATGGAAGTGCAATATGAGTTTCCTTTCTTAGTTTTGTTCAAACAAACTTATAATGTTGAAAGGTTTTTTCTTCACTTTAATGAAACTTCTTTTATATAAATATACAAAAAATGAATATTTATGAGTTTATTCTTTTGTCCAGCATTTCTTTTACACAGAATCTTCTGTTATTCTTGCTTGTTGTTTGTTTTGGTCAACAACAACTTGGCTTAGTTTTTCTTGGAGTTTTGGAGTTTAGCGAACCCGAACTTCAGTTGGAGTCCGCATTAGGAGTCGAGGACCCAGACAAGGTTCGCTCTTCTTTTTTTTTTGCTTTGTGTCTGCTTTTGTGACCCGTTTGGCTAGACAATAACAACAACAAATAGGAGAAAAAAGAAGAAAAAGATGAAAAGCAGAACAACGCATGAATCCTGCCAAAGTTCTCGCTCTCTCTTTCTCTCTCTCGTTCTGGCTCTCTCTTTCTCACAACTCCTTGCCCTTTAAGAACTGCATTGCAATAGAAAAAGGCGAATGAACGATGAAAATTGCGCATAGAAAAAAACATAAATAAAAGTCATTGAAATGAGTTATGAATGTGCCACACAGCAGAGCATTCCAATTAGCTTCACATAAGTAATGCATGATATAATGCCATACGTGTAAGTATGTATTTGGCATAACCCATGTTTATCGTTCGAAAATTTGCATAATCAACTCATTTAATTGTCAAAATTAGCATACAATAGATGATATTAACTGTAATTAAAAGGTATCTTCAGCCTTTCGCTCCCTTTCTCTCGCCCTCTCCCTCTCTCTTTACCCTCTCTCACTCTCTAATTAGCTGTATCTTTCTGATGATAATGTTGATGAGTTTCAATTTGGAAAAGCTGCAGCTGTTAAATCTGCTGCCAAAACATAACAAGCTCCCATGCAACAACTTGACTAACAAATGGATGCAACACACATTAATTAGACACACACCAACACACACACATAATGAAATTAACACACATTGTTTGTGTCTGTGTGTGTGTGTGTTGACCAAAAAGCCGCCTTCCAGGTGGCATCCGACCGCAAAATGAACTTTTGCCAGCGCCTCACACAATTGATTGCAGCTACAGACAATTAGTTGAAGTACCCTACACTTAAGAGTGAGTGTGTGTGGGGTATGCTGGGCTAATGGACTTCACTTTACCCACTACTTTGATATCATAGTTAAGCACCTTTCTGTTGAAGTGTCGCCAAACCCTATCTTAGTGTATGACTATGGCTTAAGATATGTATTGACAATTAGTTGAAGTACCCTTTACTTAAGGGACAGTAAATGTGGAATACAATAGGCTTACGATCTTCACTTTACTTACTTTGACTATTTAAGCACCTTCCTGTTGAAGTACCGCCTAAACCCTTTTTAGTGTATGACAAGAGCTTAAGATATAACTTGAGTACAAATTTCAGCATTCTAGGTCTTACCGTTTGGACTTGGCGTTGATAGCATGTCAGTCAGCAAACAAAAGAAATGGTTATTCCTTTGTTTCCTTCACTTGTTATATAGCGATTCCTTCATATTTTGATTACCAATTCAATTTCTGACTAGAAAACATTAATATGAAAAGGAAACTTAAAAAATTATTATATTTTTCCTCTTACCTACCTATGACCTACAGGTCATCTTATAGTTAGGCATATAAGTTGTGCCCCCAAAGGTTTTTCTCACTTGTTAGATGCGATTGTTCATGTAAATGTGTTCAACGTGAGAGAAAGTTTGCTGCAAATTGCAGCTTCATGTGGCTAACACACACACACACTAATACACACACACACTGCAGCCTGAGAACAACACAATAATAGCGAGTTCATTTCGGATTCCATGAGAAACTGCGCACTTTTAGCTGCCAGTTCCATTCCTCCCCCACTCTGGCGAACTTTGAGACGCAAAATCAGTGACAGGATGGCACTCAACTAAATTAAATCCTTTCACGGTATTAATTTGAATATATTCATGTATGTATGTGTATAAAACGCATTCCGTTTCGATTATGATTATTCATTTATAATGATTTTAGTTGTGAGTTATGTACATTGAAACACACTCAAGCACAAATCCCATAATGAGCATATTCTATTAGAAAACCCCCAAAAAGCTACCCTCTCACACAGGAAAAAGTTACCCTTAGAGTGCGCGCGAGAGTTTATCGCTTCGCCTTCGCCCCGGAGGGTTGTAAAATTAAACAAAAGCAAATCCTGGACACATGTTGCATTCAAGCCTGTCATTCACTCAGTCAAACAGTACGGTACTCCTCTGTTCTGTTAGTATTGTAAGTTGAGAGGTTGGTGGGAGAGGCTGTGGGGAGGGGAAGGTTGGTGGCTTGGATGTTAATGCCATGTTTTGACAAACCCCAAATCAGCAGAAAACTGTGATGATGAGAAGATATATTCTTTTGAAGATGACAACCATTTGCACCCGCAACCACCAAAACCAATACCGAAAACCAAAAGTACGGTGACAACATTGACTCCCCCCCAATCTCTCCTCCTCTTTCTCTCCCACTCTCTCTTTTTGACTGCATTTACCTAAACAAGCTGACAAACGCCGCCCACACTCATTCACATTTCAAAAAGGGTTTCGCATAGGAAGTTGTTCAGGGGACAACCCCAAAAAATCCTGTTCAGTTCTCCTTTGGGGGGTATTTGTGGAGTCTTGGTGTTTATTTAGCATAATGAAGTTTCGCTGCAACTTTTATCTTTTTTTGCGGTTTTATTATCGAATTTGCCAAAATCGAATCAAATCGCGTGAAATTTAATCAACTTAAGCACACGTCGAAGTCCTTTGGGGAAAGAATTTGGGTTAGGTTTTTTCACAGGAAATAAAGAATTAGCTTAAAGTTCATGTGAGAAAATGCGAAATACAGTGATCTATCTGGAAATAGAACTGTTCAAGATGGGATACATGAAAAACTTTGTATTGTAAGGAAATGCAATCTTTACACACTTTTTCCTGGAAACGCTAAACCCAAACCTTAAACCCTTTCCCAGACCCTAATGCACTTTCCTCCTCTCCCATCACAAAAGTTGTTTTACGATTTAAGCCTTTCCACATTGCCGATTTACTACTGTAATAAAACTCCAAACTACTTTATTGGCAACGAATTGAGTTACTAATGGGATAGAGTTGGGCTACTTATTCGACATAGAGACAGACGGACAAATCAGAAAGACAAAACACAGGAAAAACACAGAGAAAAACGGCATTAAGCCAAATAAAAACCTCTCTCACACAAATGCCAATGAGCTCATGTCCCCAGTTTCCATTTCCCAGTTCCCAGTACTCTCTCAACATTAACAATCCCAACTGCTCTCCAACTCCCACACTCTGGTAGCCCATTAGTTGCGCATTTGCGTGTTTGGTCAGGCTAGTAAATACGAGAAACCCTCCGGGGCGGATGTGTAATGTCCGTTAGCCAAATAGACAAAACGACAGACGGAGAGACAGACAGAGCTGAACAAAACTGGACAAACTGGACAAAGCCAGGAAATTAAGCCCTGTAAGCGGATTTAGTCACATGTGTCCACATAAGGTCCCAGCACCCAGGCCCCAGCTATTTAGCTCAAGCTAAAGTTATGTGTTGCACCATTTATTTGATGTATATGTGTAGGAACAAACACACAAACAGTATCAATTTCCCGCACTTCCTATCTCTTTCTCTGTTTCTTCTTCACTCTCTCTCTCTCTTTATTTGAAGACACGCTTGCGAGTGTTGCCAAAGATTCGTAGGTTTGAGCTGCGGGATAGCTCCCTTGCCTCACGTTGACTCAACTCAAAGAGTTCCGACTCCAGTTGACGTATATGAAAGTCCAACTCTGTTGGCGACATCTTATGCAGTTCTGCAGCAGGGAAAAGGGAATGAATTCAAGTCTCTTTTCCTTTTTCTCTCTCTTTTTGTTCTTACCAATTCGCTTTTCTTTATCTTCCTGCATGGTGGTTAGATTGGAAACTTCCTGTTCACTCTTTTTGGCCATGACACCGATTAGGGAGCTAAGACCTTTACGCTTCCGTGGACTCTCCTCAGCCTCATCCACCTCGACTTCAGCACTGACATTCGCCTCTTCCTCGCTTTCCTCATTGGAGGATGCCTCAAGTTCTTGTTCCCTTTTGGGTATTTTCTTATTATTTTCTCTAACCATTTTTTTAATGATTTTCCTTCAAAAGCAAATTAACAATTGACACTTTTTGCTTTGATTTATATAATGATAGTGCTGTAAAACGATTAAGTTTTCTCAGGTACCAAACAGTGTTGTTAAGATTTACAATTAAGTGTTGAAAGGGCAAACCTTTCACCTTTCTCCATTTATTTTGATAAGAAACATAATTCTCTAGAATATATTTACTCAATTTAATAAATGTTATCTTGGCCTCAAAGCATTAACCCGTAAGTCCTTAAACGGAAGTTATCCAACGCATATCCCCGCATATTAGCTATCTAGCGAGGCCATTAACTTTTATAAAGGCAGTCAGCCAGACAGTTAACCCAAACCCAACCCAACCCAAACCATTAACTTCAATTTGTTGCTTGCGCATAAAGCCAAACAAAATATATATTTTTGAAATTTTTCAGCGACGCATATTCAAAAAGGGACACAAAGAAAACTTCCCTGTTATGAAATTTTGCTTAATGAGCTGAACAAAATTAATTGTCGCAATGAAATCACGTGGAGTTCGCCCCACTTCTTGCCCCCCAACAGAAAGAAGGAAGCTGAAGTACCGAGGAAAGATGGAAACCGCAGTACCGGGGAAAGAAGGAAACCGAAGTACCGAGGAAATTGCCAGATTCGATTTTAAAGTGTGGCAAGATGTCGACGGTTAAGGGATAGAGTATACAAAGTTGTTTATGCAAATGTTGGTTAGCTTGACAGGGTTGCCACCAGCACGAGAAGAAGAGAAGCCCCACACAACCCTGCAGGCAAAAGGGGGAACACACTCTTTGTGGCTATTAGAAACCGTTTTCGTTTTTCGGACTCTAAACTCAAACTTGAAATACTTGTAAACAATCCATCATTAGCACATGCAAACACCCTTTGGACCCCCTTACCTAACCACTGCTTTCTTCACTTTGGTGCCACGTGTGGGTGTTGCACGTGTCTGTTTGCATTGTTGCCAGCTTAGATGACAGCCAGACAACAACAACAACAGAAACAACGACAACAGCAACAGAAACAGCTGCAATAACATTTTTACTTGAATATATGTCGTGCGCAGGACACAAAGGACGCGTGCTTATTATACTCTTTATATATGTACTTATATATATACATATTCCTTTTTATTACGGATATTTCCATAGTTGTTGTTGTTGGTTTCTCGCCCTTTCTGCCAAAAAAGTATCGGTTTTTACTTTTACTTGGCGGCGTCATGCAAATTGCACAAGTTAAATTTTTTTTTTTTTTGGTAAATATATAAATGTATTTTGAGACCACCCAAAAAAAAAACACCCGACCCAAAAACACCCGACCCTACCCGACATTACTCTTACATGTATGTACATTACCGGTAACCCCTTCCATTCGCAAGTTAACTCCCCTTTTCCCTCAGCAGTTCGCTAAATGATGGCTCATGTTATGCGCCTAACTGCTGTCCAAAATCGCTCCCCTGGGTAGAGCTGACTATAGCTGACTAGCTTACTTCCGCGTGTGTGAGTGTCTTATGAGTGCATGTTACACTGTAAGAAAGTTATGGTAGTGGAATAAAATGATGTGGAGGAATTACTATATAAATGCATGACAGTTGAGAGAGTATTTACATAAGTTTACATCAATATTGAACTACTTACAGCCTTGAGTTGAAAAAAGCTAAACTTAGTTCTTACCTATGACCTATTTGCAATCATTTGCGAAAAATTTAGATGACTTTAGCTTGCCGTTTGAGCTGTACATTGATAGCAGTCAGTCAGTTAGTAAGTCAAAGTGCTTTATTCACAGAAAAAGGTATAGGGAAGTGTAAGGTATATAACAAAATGAAATAGAGTTTATCTAACTTTCGATAACTATGCCGGTTTACGATATATGTATGTAATCGAAAACAATAAAATTGTGAATTTCGAAAATATAAAAATGTGTTTTGTAACTATTGACAAAATTATGAAAATCTGTTAAATTGTAATTGAAATCAGTTGAAAAACACTGGAGATATAAAAGATGGAACTTCATCATCAACTGTTACAGTAGTAAAGGTACGTAGGTTTATTGCTTCTCACTTTTCCTGAACTAAAAATTCATTTACATTATTTAGATATAATATATAATATAGAAACAAGTAAGATGGCCCTATCCTGAACCCTTGACCTAACACATATGGCTATATCTGATGCTTTACTTGAATCTATCATGTCTCCAATGTTTCTCAACAGATTTCAATGACAATTTTACATATTTTCATCTCTGCACTTCTATAGCAATGCTTTATTTATAATACATCTAACTTATTTTGTCTTTATTTCTTCAGACTTTTTCTGAACTAAATAGATATCCTCAACAATATTCACACTCTTTTCTTTCAGTGCATATGCCATGCCCATGTAGAAATGGTTCGCATTACACTGCAGTTTATTTGCACGGATTTTAATGTTATCAACATCCATGTCCCTGGCACGTGTCCGCCGCTGCTGGAGCTGCTGTTGACTGTGATTGTGTCTATGTGTGTGTGTGTGTGTGTGTGTGTTTGAGTGTCTCTATGTGTGTGTTAGAGTGTCTATGTGTGTTTGTTTGTTTGTATTTGTGTGTGCAAAATATAGAAGTGGCTTTTAAATGCTGCTGCTTACAGCAAAGAAAAAACAAAAGCAACAAACCAAACAGAAAGCCAAAAAGATCTGAAAAAAGAAGAAGACTAAAACTCCAAAACACATTGTAAATATCGTTGTAGGCAGTTGGCACTGTAGCCAAAATGCCCCAGAGGGTTGAACAACCTAAATAGGCAAACAAACAAAACAACAACAACAAACAAATAAACAAAACAACTAAACACAACAAAAACAAACAACAACAACTAAACACAAAACAAAAACAAACAACAAACAAAACAAATTGTGTTGGGCCAAAAAACAAAAAAAAGTTTGCTGGGCGAAGGACATTGTCCCAAATACTATTGAAGCTGCTGGCTGCAACTTGCGGCATGCAACTTATGCAATTTATGCGTGCACCAAACTTAAATGAACCTTAATTGCAACACAGTACAGTGAAGCCTCTTCCGTTTGCTTCTGATTCTAATTATTTATAAATTATTATTAATTGCCATTCAACTCGAGCAATTTTAATTATTAATTAACATTTCTTTTTTGTTTTTGGTGTTGCTATTTGCACATGCAAATTGTGCATTTAATTGGATTAACGCACATTTCCGATGTTGCCTCATGCACAACACCGCTCACTCCTCATCTCCATTCCCCTTTTGTCCTTACAAAGCAGAACCAATTCATCATCGCGTTTTTGCGTTTTTATTACCCTTAACCCATGAAATGGGTAAAGAATGGGTATAATGGTTTTGTGCAAGAGTATGTAACAGGCAGAAGGAAGCTTCTCCAACGCGATAAAGTATATACATTCTTGATCAGCATCAACAGATGAGTCGATATAGCTATGTCCGTCACAGGATCTCAGGATCTACAAAAGCTATAGACTCCAGATTATGGATATAAGCTCTCCTAATCCCTAGACATGTCAAGTTTGTTTCAACTTTTCGATAACTTTTCAGGTTTACGATATACACATGTAATCGATAACAAAAAATCTTGAATTTCAAAAATGTGAAAATGAGGATTGAAATTATTAACAAAATAATGAAAATCAGTAAAACTTCTATTAAAATCGGTTAAGAAACACCGGAGATATGAAGCTATCAAGCTTTGGTCCGGTAGTACACGACCCCCTATCCGTCTGTATGGTAAAGGCTTAAGGGTATCTTCTCGTCGAGCTTACTTGATTAAATCCTTCTTACTTGTTTGCGTTTATTTATGTTGCGTTTTTAATTATGTCGCAATGGCCAAGCAGCCAAAACTGAGACACGTTGGAAGTGTGCCATGCAACACAGAGAGAGTGTAAGGAGAGGGGAGAGAAGGGCTTCTGTTTTGCGGATGTGCGGCTCGTTGCAGCTGCAGTTGTTTTGCCTGCAACAACTAACAACAAAATCACTAAAAATTGCACTTTGATTTATTAGTTTAGAGTTTTATTTTATTTCTCAAAGAAAAAAAAACAAAATCCCTCTCACAATTGTAATTGATACCCTTTCCCATATACACTATATATATATACATATATCTGATTGCATTTGGCATATTAAGTCTTAACGGTTCACTAATTTTCAGTTTGCAGCAACGTCAATTGGCTGATTGTTGTTGTTGTTGCAACATTAACAATGGTGAAAGTTCGCCTGCTTGCAACAGCAGCAACAATAACAAAATTGTATGCCTCTGTGTAGCAACAAAGAATGAGTTTGCCCCAAAAATGCAAAAAAAATATTTATATGTCAGCAGCCGTCAGCAGTAATACATAATCTTCACTCTTCTGACATCAATATGCCAATCAAAAAGGCATTTTGGATTATAGTTCATGCACCTCATCTCAAAAATGTTTACTTTTTTTGTGTTTGTTTATGGTGTAAGGGTATAATTTGTGTGTGGAAAGGAAGAGAGAATGGTGATTGTTTGAGAATCTTAAACATACTTCTTTTTGGGGAGTGGACTTAAAAGTTTCTTTATAAGGCTAAGAAAAAGTGTGATTATCTAAAATGAAAATGTCTTAAGAAAATTCCTTTTATTCCTTTTATATAAATATATATTTATGGACAAAAACAGGGGTAATTTTTTAAAAAAATTTGGAGATTAGACTTTAGTTTACCCAAACAATATTTTTACTTTAATTCCTCTCATTTCTTCCATACAATATGAAGAAAGAAAAAAATTTTTTAAATATTTGTTTGAGATTAGACCTAAAATTTCCATATTTAAGTTTAGGAAATATTTTAATTTACCTAAAAAATATTTTTAATGTAAAATTCCTTTAATTCCTTTAACACAACAATATATGAAGGAAGTAAAAATGTTTATAAATAATTTCTTTATAATTTTTTAATATTTTACGTTGTGATTTCTCCTGGATTTAGGTTAGATTTTCTTTGATTTAGTTTTATTTAACTCTTAACTGATAATAATACTAAAGAATCACATATTCTTGAAGGTTTTTAAGGGTATTTGATTTTAATATCTAACAATTTTGTTCTCTTTTTCTATTCATTTGCTTTTCTACATACATTGTTTAACAATTCAGATTTTGTGTGTGGCAAGAACACAATTTATTGTTTACACACACACACAAACAAGAAAATCCCCAATATACAAACTGTCTCGCATGGAGACAACTCGATTGTTTTTTGCTCCTCTTTCATCCCAGAAATGCCTGGGGAGTTGGGTTGCATTTGAAGCCAAAATCTCTGTGTGTTAAATCCCTGCGAATGCTTGTGGCATATTGGAACATGTGTAGAAAAAAAGTAAGAAAACAATAAGAAATAAAAAATATAAATAAATGTATGTCATTTTCATTCATAACTAAGGATATGTTTTGAGGGCATGTTTCAAAGTGTTTGTGCTTTGTGTAAAAAATGAAAGTTAATTATATATTGTTCCGCATGTCTGCAAAGAACCTAAAACCTATATAAGGAAAAAAGTGCTCAAAGGAAAGCAGGGGCAGGGCAGGGAAGTAGGGATAAGGGTAGGAGGGGTGCTGTTACATGTCAGGCACCATTTAATAATTTCGTGCTCGCCGTTGACAATTCATAATACATGCTTATAATTATATCCTCTGCACCCTTTTCTGCAACAAACAAACAACAACAACAACAGCAGCAGCCGCTAAATGTCAGGCTTAAGAAATTTACGGTCACCTTTTTCGCCTCCCTTTCGCCCTCTCACCCTCTCACCTCCTCTCTGTGTGTTATTAATTGCCCAAGAGCACGATACTGAAGCTAGTAGTAGTCGTTGGCTAGAAGGCTGAACGGCAGGTCCTTAACTCACCTTCCTCGCTTGTTGTCCTTGGTCGCCTTTATGCTTGTCGTCGCCAAATGCAAATCATAACAGTTGGGTGAAAGTTCAGAGAACGACTATAGAGATACCTGTACCAAGGTGAAGTTGGTGAAGTGAAGAATATATTAATTAACGTTTGTTAGTATTATACAGGAGAACTTTCTTAGAAAGAACTTTTGTTTAAGGAAGTTTTCTAAATTCAATTTGATTTAATCAAAAATGCGTTCAACATTAAAAACTTTCTCATAAAGGACTTCCGTATAAGAAAGATTAATGTATTCAAATTGGTTTAATCAAAAATATGAACTTTATTAAGAAGAACTTCTGTATAGGGGAGTTTTCTATGTTCAATTTGGTTTAATAAAAAATGCATTATACATTAAAAACCCTTCGAATAAAGAAGTTTTCTCTAAACAATTTGTTATAATGAAAATCAATTCAACATTACAAACATTCTTATAAAGAACTTCCCTATAAAAAAGTTTATATTCATTTTGGTTCAAACAAAAATCTATTCTACATTACCCACTGTCTTATAAAGAGCTTTCGTATAAGGCATTTTTCTATATTTAATCAAAAATGTATTCTATATTACAAACTTTCTTATAAATAAAACATAAGACATAAGAGTATACAAAAGTTTTCTAGATTCAAGTGGGCTTAATTAAACATATATTCTATATTCAAACTTTCTTACTAAAATCCTTAGTAATAAGAAAGTTTACTATATTTAAAATGGATATATCAAAAATCCATTCTCCATTACAAATGTTCTTTATAACAAATTTACTTCTTGTTGTACATCGAAATATATAACTTATCAGCTACTAATCTAAAAATCCCAAGCAAAACTCACTCTTCTCATACCCTCATACAAGTCGAGCATACCCCATTGTAAATGTTTAGCACGGGTATCTCTCTCTCTCTCTCTCTCTGTGTGGCTGTGTGTAAAGCATAAATATTAAAAGCCTAATTAATTTAATGTCGGAATTCCAGTTTATTGTATTTATTACCATATTTCTGTTACCAATCATAATTGTAGCGCAAGCGCGCAGCAGGTGTGAAATACTATTCACTCCGATTGTTGCAACTCCTTCTTGCCACTTACAGCTGCCGCAAAAGGACACACACTCAGGACACACTTCAACTCCTGTTTTTTTTTTCCTGTAATTATTTTTGTCATTTTTTTGCGTGCAATAAAAATGTTTAAATAATTAAAGCAAGAGAGAAAGAATTTTTGTCCGGGCGACAGGACGAGTTTTGCTAGTTAGTTCCACACAGCCGCAGGACACAGCTGCCACACAGCTTTTTGACATGTTTTGCAACTATTTAACCAACTAAATGCCACATAACATGACAGGACCTGAACCAACTGAAACTAACTTTTTAGCCAGCTGCAATTAGCACGACTGCATTTTAAATTGAGCTCGCTAAAATTTTTCCATTCACTTCTATATCTATCTCTGTGTGTGTGTCTGTAATTATGCCCCCCTCGACTAAATGATTGATGAAGCTGCGCTGCGCTGCAACAGATTGCAATCTTTAAAATAGAGTTATTTGTGTTTTTGTATGGAGTTTATCATTAAAGTTTTACATTTTTTTAAGTGAAATTGCATATAAAAAAATATAATAAATAATATTTATAACCTTAACTCAAGATTTACTCAGTTTTGGGAGGTAAACTAAAAGAAAACTTCAATTTAAATTAAGAATTTCAGTAATAATGAAGAAAATATTAAAATTATATTATTATTGTTAGTATTTTAAAAGTGAAATTGCATATAGAAAATATAAGGATATGTAATAGAATATATAATATTTATAATCTTAACTCAAGTTTATTCAGTTTTGATAGATAAACTTTAAAAAATCTTTATTTTAAACTAAGAACTTGAATATTATTGAAGAAAATATTAAAATTTAATACAACACATATAAAATTCTATGTTTTGTACTTGATATATGGGAAATTTAAGTGATTCAGTATTAGATTAGGTTCTTAAAGAAATCTTCTTTAATCTTTAGTATTAGGTTCTTAAAGAAATCTTCAACTTCAACTTAGAACTTCAATCTGTATAAAGAAAATACTCAAAATATTCATAAAAATAAAAAGTTCTTTTTGTTAATCACTTTTGATCAATAGTAAACCTAAGTGATTCAGTTTTAAATAGAAACTTAAAGAAATTTTTAACTAAGAACTTAAATCATCCCAAAGAAAAGAAAAATATGTTTGTTAATCAGTTTTGTACTTAAATCTAGACTAAATTTAAGTTCTTACCCAGATTTTGGGCTAACAAACTTCTTGTAAACTATGAGCAATAATCTTAACTAACTACTAACTACTTCTCAAAACAAAAGTTTCCTTCTGTTTTTGGGCACAATTCTTATCACTCATTTGATTATTAACCCCTTCGGCTGTGCAATCTGTAAAAACTAATCAGCACATTCTGTGTTTGGACTGCATTGTTTTAAAAAAGTTGGGTGCAAGTAAAAGTAGTTAGCCCAGTTTGTAGACAATGAATGGCAGTTGCCAGTAGCTGCAATCGATGTATTAAATATATATCCATATCCATATCAATATCTAGCCACTTTTAGTTTCATATACCTTGTTGTTGTTGTTGTTGTTGTGGCTGCTGCAGGTGCTCCAACAAGACTCTCTCTCATTCGCCATGTATACAATCTAACTAAGTTTGCAGGCCATTCACTCAACTGCCCTATACACTACCTTTTGGAGTACTTGAGCTATTACTTTTGGTAGGTTATATAGTTAAGAAGTGAGAACGCTATAGTATTGGTATATATAGTATGCTCAACTAGAAGATAACCTTAACCCTTAGCCTTGCAGACGAACAGATGGTAGGGCTGACAGTCATACACATACGTGTACTACCGGACCAATGCTTGATGAGATCATATCTCTGGTGTTTCTCAACCGATTTGAATAAAAATTTTACAGATGATCATTATTTTGTTAGTAGTTTCAATCCTCATTTTCAAGTTTTCGATTTTCAAGATTTTTTGTTATCGTTTACATGTGTATATCGTAAACCTGAAAAGTTATCGAAAATTTGAAACAAACTTGTCATGCCTAGGGGTGAGGAGAGCTCATATCCAAAATCTGGAGTCTCTAGCTTTTGTAGATCCTGAGATCCTCGCGTTCATACATGCAGGCAGACGGACGAACAGACGGACATGACTATATCGACTCGGCTGTTGATGCTGATCAAGAATATATATACTTTATGGGGCTGGAGAAGCCTTCTTCTGTCTGTGACATACTTTTGCACAAAACCGTTTTACCCATTTCATGGGCTGAGGGTATAAATAGAAGGGCTTCTAAAGAATTTTTTCACATTTTTACAAAGTGTAAAAATATTTTTTGTGATTTTTATAAGTGCATATCAAACTTCGTTATGCTTCCTAAACATTTCTTACTGTATTTTTATGAAGCTTCAATTGGCGATTTATTTTTTGCTGTTTAAGCTGTTGTTGTTGTTGGCTGCTTGTTGTTGCCTGCTTGTTCATATGGCTAACGATATATTGATGGATAACAAGTTTACAAGTTTTTACTTGTGGAAAGTAGGTGAGTTGGCCAACGCTCAGCCAAACCGATTGGCATGAATGAATCAATGAATGCATTTGGAAAAGTTCGCTGCTCTCTGCTCTCGGCATATACACTTATTCCACTCTTCACAATATTGAGTGAATGGCGCATTGAATCATGAATAGTAATGAGGAAATTGCTTTAGACTTTAATTTATTGTTTGAATGTGCATTAAAAAATGTTGTGCATTTGCCGCTTGAGAGAAACTTTAACTAGGAAAATTAAATGCCTTTTCATTCGTCTTTAATGTTTACACTTAAGCAATTTTCTATGGTTGGTAAAGTTAAGAACAAAGCACGCAATAATAGCTATCAAGAACGATTTATTTTTAAGTGATTTTTAAGTTTTCTTTCTGATGTTTTTATTTTTTGTTTACATTTTTTCAAAATAAATGTCTTAAAAAATGATTAATATATATATGGTTCCAAAAAAACACAAAATATCTTCTTACATCTTTCTAATTACTTTTTATGACTTATTTTCTTTAAGTTTCTCTGTAACAAATTGCAATTATATTGTCAAATTATAAATTGAAATTTAATCAGTTACTTTCAAGTCTTTGATCTAGTACAAACATCATTTAAGACGGATGACTGATCTTGTAGAAGAAAACTGTCAGACAGCAGATCCTTTAAATCTGTCGACTGCATCCGCATTGGTCCAAAATGAGCAGGGCCACCCTCTTTGCCATATATACAGTTTTCTACTTCGTCAAAAACCATTAAGAAGAACCAAACGAAGTGTCGGCACTTTGAAGTTCTCTTTTTGCACAAACACACACACACACACACACAGATAAATTAAGTTGTTTTGCTACTCATCATAATGCATACATAAACATAATTTGCTCAGTGTCTATATATAGTTGTGAGAGATCATTAGTAGTGCACAGGATGCAGGCAGGAGAGTGAAGGAGAAGGAAGTACAGCGAAGGAGTGTGAAGGAGAGCGAACTAAAGCGAAGCCCAGCGAAGGAGTGTGAATGAGAGCGAACTAGAGCAAAGTACAGCTAAGGGGAGACAAGTTACAGCTAAGGAGAGCAAAGTACAGCTAAGGAGAGCAAAGTAAAGCGAAGAAGAGCGAGGCAGAGTAAGAAAAAAACCATTAACCGCTGCTTTCATTCTTCGAAGAGCTAAGGTTGTTAAAATTGATGTGACAAATTGTTTTCGACTGTCGCGCGCGACTTTTGACCCACAAACCACAAACAGCAACAACAACAACAACAACGGCAACAACAAATTGGCAACTTTCTTTGGCGACTTCCTTTGGCGTCTTAACTTTTGTCACTTTATTTGTTTGCTTAGTTTTACTTTTATTATTCTCCTTACCTCAGCAATCACAGCAAAAACAACAACAACAACACAAGCAGCTGCAGAACTTTTTGCAGTCATCAATGCTTAAATGTGTGTGTGTGTGTGTGGGTGAATGTAAGTGTGATTGTATGTGTTATTGTGTGTGTGATTGCTTGTGTGATTGTCTGGTGACAGTGTGTGTCTGGCAGATAGTGGAGCAAACTTAAGATGACTGTGCACTATGGGAAAAAAATGTTAGTTCTTTGGCAAAAGACAATTAACCATAAAAATGCAAATATTGAGTATAAATGGTATGACATTTCTGAATATATTAAACAATATGTTACGTATTTACACAGAAGTAAATAATATTTTACTTTCAAGAAGCAAAACTCAAAAAAGTTTGATGATTTGAATGACTTGCTTCCGTAGAAGTTTGAAGAACTAAGGAATAGAATATTTTATATACAAAAAAAACTATTAATCAAATTTTATGTCTATTCTTATCTTAATATTATACAAATTGTTTTATATGCCTTTTCAATTTTTGTGCACAAAATGTATCTGATAGTCTTCTGTTGCAAACAACTTAACCATCACAACCATTTCCATCAAAAGCACTATTCACTCCACCCCTACTATACCCCTCACTCCACACCAACATCAGCCCCACCATCGCCAATAATAAGACAACATCTTTTTGGCTTACGCGCCGCCATTGAGTCTGACCCAGTTTTTGGCTTATGGCAGACAAATTGTCTGCGCCTCACACATTGTTTATGATGCTTTTGAACTTTGGTTTAAAGTGCGCAAAAAATAAAAAAAACTAAAATCGAAGTCGCGAAAAATTTGCAGACGTCATCGCAAAGTCAAAGTTAGCAAGACTAAGACGCAAAAAGGAAATGGAAAAACAACAACGAAAACAATCGGGATATGAACTTTGGGTGACCCAAGTTGAAGCCTGTGGCAAATTGAAGGTGGCAAAGTGTGGCATGTGGCATGTGGCATGTAAATTCAATTATATACCATTTTTGGTTACTAACCTTATGAGAAAGCCAAGCTAACACCTTTGTTGCCACTCTCTTGCCACTAAAAATTAGCTTTGCCGAAATGAGTTTTTACCCAACAAAATCTATAAGCCACAAAAATTAGTCAACGCTCTCACTGAAAATGCCAAAAGTCAGTTGTTGTTAATGCGGCAAATGCACAAAAACTAGTTAAACCCCTCAAATCCCCATCCTGACCACAAAAAAACAATCGTAATGATGACAGAAATTGACTTTTTATGCGTATGCGTATGTCCAAGATGCAACGTGCAACGTGCAACGTTCAACATTTGACATCCATTCGCAATGCAGCAGAAATGTCATAAAATGCAACTGAACTGACCACCCGACACAGTTGGGTGACGGGGAGGGGGGGACAGAGGCAAAGTGGCGGATGTGGTGGACAGCCGCAACGTTGCTGCATGTCAACAACCATGAAGAGTGGCTGGCAACTGCAACTGCAGCACACACACACAACACACACACACACACAAATTAACCACAACAAAACAGAAAAAAAATAAGAAACAGAGCTATAACAGCAGCCACGCACATAAAACTGTCAAAAATTCAGTGTGCAAAATGCGAAAAGGCACAGTGCCTGCTAAAAGTAAACATAATTATGCAATTGATGTTGACAAGAAAGTTGATAGAGAGCAAAACTCTAAGCAAACTTTAACTTTTAATGAATATTTTTTGTTTGAAAACGAAATTGTTTTGTATTGAAATATTTTGTATAACTTGATTACTTGGCAACGGCAAAAACATTAACAATATTTTTTACCTAAAAAAGCTTTTATAAAAACACTTTTCAAAATCACTCTGTCTCTTTTATTGAATTAATTTTAATACATTTCCAAAAACTATAGATTTTTACTAGAAATTAAATTGAATTATTTCTATGTGGTTACGTTTACTGCTAGCACAGACTGTACGATGGATGCACAATGCACATTCATACATGACAAAAGCTGTCTTCTGCTGCTGGAACGTTTTGCTGCTGCCCACATGTCAACGCAATGGAAACTAGCAAAACTGTTGGCAAGTTGCACAAATCAAGTCAACAATGGGTGAATTGCGTTTATGAGATTTTAGATGCTAGATGCAGAAACCAAAAAAAAAAAAAACTCGAGAGTGTGAATATGCATATTTGTTTATATGTGTGTGTGTGCCATTGACTTTGCTACTTTGTTTGGCAACTGTTGAAGTGATGAGTGAGAGGGAGAGAAAATGCGTAGACAGTTCTGTCAGTCAGTCTGTTGTCGATGATGGCAAACAAAGAAGTTTGTCATCATACATATTTACACTTTAGCATAAGTAACGAGACCGAACACACACAAACACAATACATACATACCGTACATAGTTTAGTGCTGCATGCCACTTGTACATATTGGCATCGCCACCGGAAGTGCAATTCAAACAGCAGCCCAGTAGCAACAACAACAACGGCAACAACAATCGTCTGGTTGGAACACACACAAAAGCGAAAAAGTTTGCTTCTTCTGATGCTGCCACTCAAATTTGTGGCAAGAGCAGATCATGCCACTTCTGCTACAGCTGCTGCTGCTATTGCTCCTGTTGCTAGTATCACTGTTCGTCCGGCACTTTGACAGTGTTTGTTTGCATCATATTTTCTTTTGTCTAGAAAGTTTTTCACTCTTATTAAAAAATAAAGGAAACCCTTATCACATTAGCAAACGGTTGAATGCACGCTTAATAAAGTCTAGAGACAAAAAAAAATTAATAACTGTTCAAGGATATAACAAAGAACATAACTTTGTTCAGAAGTAAACACAATTAGCTCAAACAATTAAATAAATCGCCATTTATACAATACATATTAAGTTAATGCTGCGTCACAACTTAACGAAGGCTGCCACTACTTAACGATCCTCATTAATCACACTAGACAGATCCTTAAAGATTTAACCAACACTTTAAAGAAGCAACGCTGCTGCTGCAGCCTCCAAACCAAGCGCCATTTAATTTTTTTGGTCTAAGGACAAACGCTCATTTACAATATTATTTTTTTAGTTATCCTTTTTTATGTACGTAGTATATGAACGTGTTTCGTCGGCTGATTGCAGCAATAGATAAAATAACGCAGACGCTATAATTATAGCACCCGGCTATGGAGCGGCGCTAACGCTCTTTTATTTCATTTTCACTCAATGAAGCGCAATAATTGCTGCGATTAATGCAAATTCTTCTAACGCTACAAAAGCATAAAATTTGACTGCACAAAAGGCGGCACATGACCGGAGTACGCCCATGTCTCGCCCACACCGACACTCACACTCTCTCACTCACACTTACACATTGACAAATGTCAACCCCTTACGAGACATTGTACCCCCTTCGTGCCATTCGTTTCAGTTTAATACTGGCAATGTGTATGCAAATGAGTTTCCAATGACTTGGTCCGAAAACAAAACACCACACACACACATATATACACAACACCCAGAAAGGATGATGTCTGCTGCACTTGAACTTGACTCCCTCTTGGCTATCCCTTGCTGCTGCTGTTACGACCATGTCCCCGACTTGCCATTAACAACCATGTGCGTGTGTATTAAAGAAAGCGTCGCTTGTATTATAGTAGAAGCATTTTGTGCAAAGTTTGCACTTTTACTGCGACCTGTCTGTCTCATAGTCTGTGTGTGTGTATGTGTGTGTTTATGTGTGGCATGTCCCTTGTGCCTTGTCGAACTTTAAACGCTCAACGCAATAAGATAAGAGCATGCAGCAATTTGAGTGGCGGTTTAATGCATGTGTCCCTTGTATTCATTTCACGGTGGTCTTATCGCACTTCAAAAGCCACTTTGCGTTGACACTAAAAGCCTTCAATGGTCAATCTGGCTTTCAAGCCGATATTCAAGTAAGTTTCACTTGGTTTTTATGACCCAAGCTCAATAGTTTATTGCTGTGTTTTCACTATTTTAAGTGGTAATAATTTAAGCATAACCAAAAACTCTTTGGCGCCTTCCATTTTGAATAGAGCGTAAGTGCTAAAAAACATTTGGTCAGTTTCTTGCAGTCTGGCAGCATATATATAGCGCTGCCACACTGTCAATACTTGTTGCTTAGGCACAAGTTGGCAGCCCGTGTGCTTATGTAAACAAGAAGAAGCAGACAAAGCGCTTATAAAACATTAGACTGCCAAAATACCAACAATATTGTGCAAATGTCTAAGCACACATTAATAGGTATGTTTAATGGCTGTGCTATATAAATTCGAGCTAACTCCACCGCTTGATCGGTAGGCGGCGGCACTGGTTTCATTGGCAGCCATCTGGCCAAACATCTCAGCCAGAAGGGACATGAAATCACCGTTATTTCGCGTATGCCCGGCCCGAAGAGGATCACCTGGCACGAACTTGAGAAGCAGGGCATACCAAACAGCGTCAATGGAGTGGTGAATGCCACAGGTCAAAATGTTCTTGATCCTTCCAGACGGTGGACACCAGGATTCCAGCAAAACGTTTGGAATTCCCGTATCAATTCGGCTAAAACCCTGAGTAATGCCATCAAAGCAGCGCCCCAAGTCAAATCCTTTGTGAATGTGTGTGGTGTGAGTCTCTATCGTCCTTCGGCTACAAAGACCTACAACGAGTCGGATAAGGGCGAAAGCTATGATTACATGTCCAAGTTGTGTTTGGCCTGGGAGGAGGCAGCTCGCTCCGCTGATGAGGACAATCCAGCCTGCAAGTGTGTAAGTTACAGCTATATAGAGTTGTTTATAAATATGTTATAACTAACTCTCCATAGACCATAATACGGTGTGGTGCCGTTGTTGGCAGGAATGGTGGAATGATCAAATCCATATGGTTGCCTTTTAAGCTAGGTTTGGGTGGCCCAATGGGCAACGGAAATCAGTTTATGCCCTGGATACATATGCATGATCTCTGCGCTCTCATACAACATCTAATGGAGAAAGGTGACACTGGTGCATTCAATGCTGTTGCACCAGAGATAGCCACCAACAAGAGCTTCTCCCAGGTAAGGTTTCTGCCCCAATGACTGCTTGTATTAAGAAATGACCTTTAACCTCTGTACTTATAGGCATTTGCCAAGGCGTTGAGGCGTCCGTGTTTGTTTCCTATGCCCGAATTCGTGGTGCATGCCTTATTTGGCAATGAACGTGCAGCGCTCCTTTTAAGCGGCGCCAAAATCGAACCCAAACGAGCCATCGCCGCGGGCTATCAGTTCAAATATCCCACTGTCAAATCGGCTGTAACCGAGGTGGTGGAAAAGTAATCATGGAGATTGACCTTGCAAATGTTTAACCATTGGCCATATTGTTTGTATTATTTAGTTGATCTAATTATTATTATTTGTATATAGCGAAATTAAATTAAGAATTTTTTGGAACTTTTTGCGACAGTAATTTGCAAAATTGTGATTTAATTTGTTTACCCTTTCATTTAGCACTTTAGCAAATGCTACGCTTTGTGACATAAATAATGAATAGTGAAAGTTAAAAATAAATAAACTCATCTTTTTGTTTATTTAAATATTTATTGACAGTTCTGTATGTAAATCCCACTAATGGATTAAGTCTACAGTTAAGAGTTTCTATCGAATTTTGTGCTTCACATTTGTCATAGTTAATTGTGTTTAAACAAAAAACAAAATATTTTTCAGAACATCAATAGAGTTTTTACTTACTTAAAATGATTATCTACATAAAAAATCGCTTATGTCAATTGAATTAATTAGTCAATCGAAATAATTACATGACACAAAAGTAAATTTTGATGTGAGCAAAAACAAAAACGAACTCTGCTAAATATAAGTAAATATGTGTATAGATGTATGTGTGTTGATCATAGATCAACAAAAGCAGCAGCAGCTATAAAATGGTAAAATCATTTCACAGTTCAGTCAGAAGCTTCATTCGAACCAAACCAGAAGCGCGAAAAGAAAAGAATTAATAAAAAATAATGGAAATAAAATCTAAACAATTTTTATTGCTCATCGTTGGGCTCTATTTGGTATGTTTAAGTGAAGTGAGAGTGAAAATGTTAAATACGTGATTAAATCTATAAATTTTTAGAGCGTGGCCAGCAGTGCTGATGTGGATTGTAGTAAACGGCCCAAGTTTGTGAATCCATCGAGCTGTTGTCCCATACCCGAGTTAATCACCGATGAGTTGAAGGATAAATGTGAACAATATAATGTAACACCACCACCACCAATGACGCTTGCTGTGGAGAACGATGAGAGCCGGCATCATCATCACCATCATCATCATCATCCACATCACAAACCAGTAAGTTAGAAGGAATCCTCTCTAGATCTTAGTTTCATTACACAGTTACCCTTTGCAGTGCTATGTTTCATGCCTGTTCAATGAGACCGGCGTCTATGTGGATAACCAAGTGAATGAGGATAAGCTTGCAGACTATCTGAAGCAGGTCTTTGAAGAAGATTTGCAGGCGCTGGCTACGGATGCTTTTGTAACGTGTGCAGCCAAGATGGATAAGTTTGGCAAGATGAACAATCGTCAACGTCCTTCACCACCACCAGGTGATGAGCCCTCGTGTCCTCCCAGGCCCGCCTTCTTGTTGGGTTGTGCCCACAGGAACATTGTGAAGAATTGTCCAGCATCCCTGTGGACTGATACCCAGGAATGCAATGATATTCGTGACTACTTCAAAACTTGCAAGCCACAAAAACGTTTTCAATCAAGCGGCGAAAAGCCAGAAAAGCCTTAATACAAAAGTTTTGAGAATGTTATTGAAAAGAATTAAGTACTTAAAAAAAGAATATTAAAAGCAACAATCTACCTCAGCTAAAAAAAAGATAAAAATAAATGACTTTAGTGTTTGAAACAGATATCAATATATAAAAAATACCCTTCTTAAATCTAAGCAGTTTAAGTTTTTACTTTAAGCACTTTCATACCAACTGCCATTAATTTTGTATTGCCCTTTTGCTATGCTTCCTTTGTTAACCTTATCGCTGTTTTGCACGTCTGGGCGAGCGCAATGAAATAGAAAATTTGATTTACCACAACGAAATTGGCAATCGGGCGCATGTGCCACTCATGGAGGCAAGCAAGCAAGCACGCAGGAAGACTGTTTAAACGTATCCTGATTGCGGCTCATTCGCTTCCTGGCTGGCAAGCAGCGCAGACATGGCAGCAGTTGAGCAAGAATTGGCGCACTTCTTGGAGCATTGCCGTCAGCAACAGTTCAGTGAGCAGGAAATGAGAAACATATGTCAGCCAATAGTCTGGCATCAGCGTCTCATGCAATTGCGTCGCTGGACGCAGTGGCTCCTGTTGCCTGCATTGCTAGCTTATCTGCTGTGGACGTATTGCGATACTTGTGCTTGGATAGCCAGTGCTGTGGGTCGTCTCTTCTTAATACAGTTGCTGCCGTATTGGAATTGGACACCATACTACAATGCCAAGTGTCTGATTGAGCGTGGAGTCGTGGAGCAGCAGAAAAAGCCAAGTCTGGGCAGGCACGAAACGCTTTGGGAGAACTGTGTGCTGTGCGAGTCACTAGGTAAGCGAAAACTAAACAATAACCAATGCATGCACAAAAATACTGGGAATTTTATGAAAAACCCTACTTAAGGTTTGTGGCGTGAATAAACTGGCTTTAACTTTCCCATACACTTCTCATTCCTTTAGAAAGCATTTCGACTGCCTCAAATGTGAGCTACTCCATGCTGGAATCAGAGTATTTGGAACGTGGTTTGCCCGTCATCATTACCGATTGCCAGTTACGGAGTGATTTAGATAGCTTACTGCAACGCATCCTGGACAAAACACCTGAACTACTCGCAACGGAACCTTGCGATGTGTCCAGCAATCTGTTGCTGCGACAGCTCTTCAACTTGGATGCTGCACTGCAAAAGATTCCAGGAACTGCCGCTTGGCATTTGCAGTTTCGCAACTGTGAATCAAAGGCAGTAAAAGCTTCGCGTCTCTATGCAGAACGACCGTATTATTATCCACGTCATTTTGAGCCCTTCTACTCCAGCTGGCTGTTGATGACTCAAAATATGCCCCGTGCCCAGACGGAGATCTTTGTGCGTGGCCTGATCTTTGTGCAACAGTTAAGTGGACACTTTGAGTGGCGTCTTCGTCCCAAGCAGCCCTGCGACGATTCCAGCTGTCCTAATCTCAGTTTGCGTCTGAATGAAGGTGAGTGTTTGGTGTATTCAACAGATTTGTGGCGCCTCAGCTATGGCTTGCAACAACCCCAAGCGGGACATGCCTCAATTGCCACACTATTCGAAGTCAACTGGCAATTGTAATGAGTCTGTAAGAATTTCCCAAAAGAAGGGAACAATATTAACCAAGAATATCAATATATAAAATATCCCAAAGCTGCTTTAAAACAATAAATGGAAAGAAAGAAAAGTACAAAAATAGATAAATACTGAAAATATTCTTGAAAATTATTATATAAACTAAGAATAAGAAATGTTTAAAAACTATGTTAAAATGGTATAATACTTGACATTTAATTATGAGATAAGAAAAAGTATAACAAAAATATTCTTAAAAGACATTCAACGAATTAATAAAATATCTTATAGTATATTAAATCCACTGTTAAGATGTGGTTTAGTATTAAAATATTATTTAAAGATTCTTAAAACAGATATATTTTTTGATTCGAAAAATATCTTTTTAATTTTTTCTTAAGTAGTTGCCTAAATTGTATATACAAAAGTTACACTTCGAATATGCAAGGAACATAAATAATACTGAAGGATAATTGCTTCGTTTTTCTCCATTCTCTCCAAGGATTAGGCACGCCTGCACTTGGCCTCGACTAGTTTCTGCAAAGTGGCTGTCAAACTGTTGATGGCATCGATTTTCATGCGTTCGATGCGTTCCTGTTGCACCATTGACATTTTCTGGATTTGCATCTGTTCCCGCGACAGACTGCGTTGCAGTTCCATCTTCTCCCGCTCCACATCCAATTTGCGCTCAAAGTAATCCTTCCACCAGGCATTATCCGATGGCGGGGATTGCAAGTCGAACAGTTTGGTGGACGGTGCCATAACCATTTCGTTGCTATCATTGTGATCCTGTGTGGTGCTGGCCGTCTGATCCGCATCGTACTCCAGCTTCGGCTGACGCACATCCGACAAACTGTTGCTGTCCTCGTCGAACTCATCGTTTGACTTGGTATCGAGTTGGACTTGTGGCTGTAGGAGCACCTGATCCACAGGTGTAATATAAGGCTGCGATTCCTGACAGCTGGCTAAAGCTGCTTGGTTCAACAGTTGAGGTGTCACTAGCTTCTGTTGGTAAGGTAGCTGATCTTGTTGTGGTTGCTGCTGTAGTTGTTGTTGCTGCTGCTGCAGTTGTTGCTGTTGTAGTTGTTGTTGTTGCGGCTGTTGTTGTTGCTGCTGCTGTTGTTGCTGCTGTTGCTGTTGCAGTTGTTGTTGCTGCTGTTGTTGTTGTTGCTGTGTTTGTGTCGCTGTCGCCGGCTGCAGCTGCATATCGAAATCAGCTTTCTTGCCTTGCAAATACTTGAACATCTCCTCGAAGAACTCCCAATGCACATAGCCCGAAACATATTTCTTGTTCAGATTCTTGTTGTACGTGATGAGGATGTTGTGCCATTTCTTTTGCACCTTGGCGGCACTATAACGGAATCCCAGACGTTGCAGCTGTCGGGTGCAGTGCAGCCACAACGCTGTGCGCTTTTGCCGCCCCTCCGTAAAGCTGCCCTCCATGGGACCACGTATGTGAATGAGTGCACGTGTCGCCTCTGTTGTCCAAGCACGCTCGTAGGGTCCACGTCCAATGCTATTGACGCCACCTGGCATCTCAGCCTCCTCCAGCAAGCAATCATCGTCCAAATCATCCAAATCATCGTCGCTGATTTGATATGCTGCAAGCATAAAATTAAATTTACGGTAAATTCCACTTGTTGCATTCACAACATCTGGCAACTCTTCGCAACTCTCTTACGCTATGACGCTCTCTCTGTTAGTTTGAATATTACTCGTTGTGGCTCTCTCACAATTTTTTGGCTTACCACCCACCACCTAAGCCACCGCATCCTAGTTACCGCCCGCAGCTGCAAGGATGCTAGCGCTGCGGCTGCTGCTGCTGACGTACAATCATACATACATGTATGTATGTATAATAGCTACAGCCGCAGCCAAAGACTCAAGCAGATACACACACACTTTTCTCATACTAAAATCAAAACTAATATACAAATACAAAACACACAAATACCATACACTTATAGGTAATTATTAATAGTAAACTTACGTTCATTTTCATCGACACTTCCATTATTATTTGTTGTTATATTGGCACCATTAATCATGACTTGTGCCATTTTTTATTGGTATGATTTATTTCAATTTTGCTGTTTCGCCAGCCTCCACTCTAGCTAGACCTGTGTGCTCTCAATAGTTTTCTATTACTAACGAGGACATTTTGCTTGCTACAGCTTCCAGGCACACTGAGACAAATCACGTGCGCCGAAGCTGTCTCTCTTGAAACTGTGGGCTGGCTCTCAGGTACGGCCTCAGATCTGCGAGCAGTTGTGTGACTATGTGTGATTTGAAAGGCGGCTAATTCATAGTATAGTGAAGTATCTAGAACGAACGACCTGTGATTGTTTCTGGTATTTGAGTGGAATGGGTTATTTAGCAGCTGCGCACTAATTATGCACCTCTTGAAAACAATAACATTTTACAATATAAATAAATACTTTATTGTTCAGCTATAAATTACATTCTGTTGTTAAGATGTGATCCATAGTCAATACTGCTTAGCTTTACTTGAAATGTATCTGGTAATCGCGCATTAATATACAGCGCTTACTATTACAACTTTTTAAATTTTGACATACAATAACCGCTACATCTTGATTTCTGTTGTCGAAGCAGATAACGGTTATTTTTACCAAGCTGGCAGCATAGACAGACCTGTCTGAAAGAGGTTTCATTTATTGCCATTTTTATGTTTACGAATTTGATTTATTCTATTTTTGGTTCTCATCGACTGGCTGGACATTAGGAAAACTGGGATGTCCACTAATTCGGAAAAAAATTATTAATTTGATAAATAAAAAGAACAAATGGAACTCACTGTAAAAAAAATCGAGTAAATGCCCTCATAATTAAATAGGCATATTTCAATTTTCTCCTCATTTCAGACACGGGTCTGGCAATGCTGCGCTCAAACAGCTGACCTAATCGCTGGAAGGTGCTGCCACTTATTTGAACGATTGCCGGTAAATATCGCCCATTATGCCATCACTAGACGGAGCGAAATTGCGCGTGCTGATGTTTTGTTGTTAAATGTTGTAATTTTCGACTCAAACAATACGAATTTAAATAAAATCTATTGTCTGATCGTATTGTCGTATAGCTGTTAAGGTTTAGAAAGATGCCAGCCATTGAGAAATGTGTCATGTAAGTGGAAAACATAGAGTATTTAATGATTGCTTGAATATTTAATCGGCTTTGCAGTTACGATTGGAAGCGTCTCTGGCAAATGGTGTCTGGCATACACTATGAGACGCCGAAAAATATTGTACGCGATGAGCTGCTTAACGTCTGCTCCGACCTCCAGGCCGGCGTGCTGCAGTTTAAGCCAAAAAGTGCATCCAATGTGCAGCTGGAGACATTGTTGAAGGAAAAGAAGCAGGAGAAGCTCCTGGCATTTACAGTACGTTTGCAAGAGTTGCTGGATCTGGAGTCAGCTCAGTGCTGGGAGATACTATGCTACTACCTCACCAAGGAATATCGTGGCTCTTCCAGCCTGTTGACACAACTCATCTCAAACGAGACCAATATGATGAAGCTGCTTGAGGACATTAGGCATTATTATTCGCTGGAGCGCATGATTGTTCTAAAGATACTGAAGAATATGCTAGTGTTCTACAATGTGCCCAATCATCCATATCACAACGAGTACAGAGAGGTGGTGGACAAGCTGACGCTGCCTCGGCTCGTTGACTCTTATCTCAATCAATTGGATAGCCTCATAAATGAGCAACCGCCGCGTAAGTTGATGGCGGGCGAAGGCTTTCACTGCACATCCATACTGACCAACTGGTCGGAGCGCAATGCTCGGGAGACAAATGAAGTGTTGCACATCCTCCTGTTGCTCACCGAGCATACACAATTCGATTTGGCGCACATTAAACGTTTGTTTGCCACCATTAAGCAACATTCGTTTGGACACTTTCAGAACTACCTAAACAGAGATAATCTATATCACAAGGAGCTTATCCAGAATCTAAGCTATTCGGAAATGATGTTGCTTCTAAAATGCCTAGACTTTGAGCAGCTGGACAACAATGCCAAGCTAATCGAACAGCTTACCGAAGATTTGCACAATGATATAACAACCATGTATCATCGACCAGAGCACGGTCCATTGCTGCTCACCTGGATGATGTTGCGCCTGCGTGGCACCAACGATGCAGACGATGCATCGAGTCTACTACGTTGCCGCCAACTGGGCAAACGTGCAGTGGATCTCAAATGCTTTATTCAAATGCATGCGATTGTCACACATCCAATGTTTGCCGATGATAGTCTTCTGTCGCGCATTGTTCGCAAGACGATTTATAATCAGTTAACCTACTTATGTGATCTATTCGATGGCGATGGCAGCTGTTCGAGACACGAAGGCATCTACGAACTGCTCTGTGAGCTGCTCTCTTGGCCACAGTTGGCAAAGGATTTCTGCAGTCGGGAAGGTTTGTTGTTATAACCCAATGCTTTATGGAATGTTTTTTCAATTCAAGTCCACAACTTTCAGATGATGGTGTACGTTCGCTGTATAATTCGTTGCTGGAGAACTTTCCGCTGCAGTTCACCAATTTGGCGAAATTAGCACAGGCCCTAACCAAGAGAGGTCAAGGCAACTATGTAAGCTTACAATGCTTTCTAAAGGAATGGCACATCTCTAATATTATTTTCTCGCTTTCGACAGATAAAAAATCAGCTGGAATCGCTTCCAATGCTTGCATTGCTGTATGATGAACGTGAGCACAAGATCAGGGAACTGGAAACGAATGAATATGAGTTGACACACGTTATGCAACCCTTTCCACGCATCGATTACACTTTACCAGCTGGCACAGGTTGCACTGCGGTGCAACATCCCAATGGCTATTACATGCACTTCCGTTGTAATGTTAACTTTTTCAATGCACTGCATCACGAGATTAACTGTTTGCTGCTTGAGAAGGCACAACTGCATGGTGACTTTGAATCCAATGAACGTATTCAGCGTGTAGAGGCTGGCCTCAAGTATCTGGAATTGGCTGTTAAGCGCACCAAGGCCATTGAGGACATAAGCGCAGAGATGGTGCATCCAACTGAGATGTGCATTGATCTGTTGGGCAAATTCAAGGATGTACAATGTCCGCCAGTTGGACTGCTCTCAAATTGTCTGAATGTCTGCACCGCATTGTTGCCCCTGGTGGATGAGGAGATCTTTACAAGAATCTTCAATCTGCATATACTTCCCACCACAAGGAATCAATCGCTGCAGGATTACAAGCTCTTTGCCAGCGCTGCACACTTTGAGTCCCGCTTTCTCGGCTCTGTTATCGATAATGTGGAGAAGAAGCGGCAACGCTATGACTTCTTGTTGGCCTACATGAGCTTTTTGCGGACCTACACAAAGCTTAAGCGGAAACGTTATCTTCAAGTAGAGATACCTGGCTTGGTCTTCTTGTTACGAGATGTCTTTCCGCATCTTCACACCTGGCACTTCAAGTCACATCTGGACAAGAACAAGATCTACTTTGAGGTGTTGAGTTTAATCTGTGATCTGTTTGACATCATTGGCACTGACAGTAATGTCCGATGTGAACAGAAACAACTGCTCCTCAATGTTTGTGTTTACTCGCTGCTTAATCTGGACAATGGTTTAGTTTTATTGAGGTATGATTAGTTCTTTGTGTTATGTAACTTTATTAATTCTTTGCTTTTACTTCGTAGATTCGTTGGCGTGGGCAATGCGTATGTGCAACACACAATGGAACTGGAGACAAATTGGATGCAACAGCAACCACATGGCCTCATGATGCTTGTGCGTCTCTCCATGCGCATACTAATGCAGGTGTTGTGCCTCAAGAGTCATGTCTATGCTGCGGATACACTCTCGCCGCTGGAAGCCCTCATCTACACACAGCCCAAGCAACGGGATACATTGCGTATTATACCCACTGTGTGTAGCTATATGAGCAACATATTTGATCGCTGGTTGCCCATTGTATCGTGTCGTCTGTTGAAACGCATTGCATTGGAGTTTAATATGTCGCTGCTGGCCTGCTTGGACATGGAGGCAGATCAGATCCGGTTGACATTCATACAAAAGTTGCCCGATGAACTGGAAAGCGATTCGATTAAGATTGCCATATTGGAGCTGGTGGAGGCGTGCATAGCAAAGCAGCCGGGCGTAACCGAAGCCTTCTTCAAGGTCAACTATGCGCATGAGAAGCGCTCCTTCTTTGGCAAGGAGTGCACGCCCAGCATTGGCGACAGTATTGTGACCTACATGAAGGAATTTCTCGATGCTCTGGCCACCGAACCGTTGACTGTTCAGCAGGCCTTGCCCTCCAAAGTAATGAACATCTTTCATGCACTATGGAAACATAATCTTCAAATGCTGGTCGATGAGCTGCTGAAGAAGCCAAACTTCTGGGAAAAGCTCTGCTCGCCGCTCTTTGCTAGATTCTCTGCCCAGCCGAATGTTCGTGTCTACACACAGATCATTAACATCATCTCCATTGAGATCTATAGCACGGGCAGTAGTAAGAAGGATGAGCTGCGTCAGGTGTTGAGCAAGTTCTTGGAACGCGACTGTTTCGAGCAGTGGCTAGATTATGTATTCAATATGCCCAAAGTGCCAGCGGTGCAGAATGCCAGTGATGAGCTACCCGATTGGATTTGTTGCCTGCAATCTTTCAAGGATTTGATTATAATACTGTTGAAGAAGCAACCCAAGTTTATAAGCATACCCGATGCACAGTTCAAGCTGCTGGCACAGAAGTGTCTTACCGTGTTGGTGGATCGTGCCAACTACTTGGAAGATATGCGTCCCTTCATCATGCTGGCAGAGCTCTACATTTTCATACTGCTGCAATACAAACAGGCGTATACGAGCAACAGCGTTGAGGAGCAGGAGTTGATGGAGCAACTGCAACAGCTTATGTCACGCATCTGTGCCTGCTACGAGGATCTGCATGTGCGCGCCAAGGAAGCCTGTCTGGCCATCATCACCAAGTGTGCGCATCTGTATTCAAACCTCCTGATTAAAGACTCCTCCATATCGCTTCGGTTTCTCAATTCGGTGGTCAGCATTATATGCACAGAGTTGCAGAGTATGGAGAAATCTATACTTATAGAACCAACAGCCCCGCCCGAGGATGAGGAGAAGGGCAAGGAAGCCCAATCATCACATGCATTGATCTTGTGTCTCAATCTTGTGAAGGCAGTTGCAACGATTTTCAATAATGATGGACCCGGCAATTGGGATTTACCCTTTGTGTCCGTACGCCTGTTCCAACGTCTGCTGCGCTGCGTCTACTGCACCCTGCCCATACACAGCAAACAGGTGCTGAGCATGCAACTGTTGGAAGTGCTAATTGTGTTTGCCAAAAGCAGCTGTTCCAGTGAGTTCTTGCACTGTGATGTCGATGAGTATTTGTGGTTGAAGTTGTTGCCGCCACGCGAGCTGCTCGATGGGAGCTTAGATAAGGCCACCGGTGATAAGTGGACCATTGAGCAATGGTGGCCGATCTATTCACGCGGCATTGAGTTGGTCAACATCATCTATGACAAGCATAAGAAGTGCTTCTTGCCACAAGCTCTACGATTTGTGGGCATTCACAATGTTTATCTGGTGGATTCATTGTTGCTGGGCAAGCTCTCATTGGAGCCGGCTGCCATGCAGCTAATCAAGTCGGCCATCTCACTGGTTGCCAGCTTGACGGAGCATCACAAGGAATGGGCGGAAGATAACAGCAGTTCACTCTATAACATTATGGTATGAATTGAACTTGATCTTTAATGTTGAAACTAATTCTCTTTTGGCTCTCACTCTTTAGAATGCTGTACAAACTCTAATGGGTTATGCCACCTCCATGTTCCATCAACATCGCAGCTTGAAATGTTTGCTTGGCGGACGTCGTTCCCAATTGAAAATATTATGCAACTCGGAACCAATTGATATCGATGATGAGATAATCAATGCATGCAATGAGTAAGATTTGATATTTCCTAACAATTTGATGAGCTATTTTAAAAGTAATCTCTTTTCTCTTTTAAGCTTAACGGACATCATTATCTATTGTGTGAAGGCTTTGCAAAAGTTCTCTCCAGATCTAATGGACTTATTGTGCTGCAGTTATTATGAACCACACAAATGGCAACCTATCCTAGACTGCAAGTTTGGTGCACCCAAACTGAGTGAGAGCACTTTATCGCTCACCTTTGGCATGGTCCTAAACATGATTACCATCTATGTGAAGGCATTGAATATGGTAAGTTGAGACAGTTGGGAAACGAATCTATGTTGTTCAACTGGCGAAAGTTTTGAGGTGTTAATTTTGGGACAGAGTGACAAGTCAAGTGTAAATTGTTTTGGATATTAGATAATTGATGATAATGAATGGATAAATTTTGTTTTTTATGATGTCATCCTCAGCGAATGAATCTCTAGATCTCTGTATTAGATCTCCTGAATCATAATTTTAACATCTCGTTTTTTTCCTTTGCAGCAAAATTATGAATTCAATGCTGTCCCTCTCAATGAGCTGCCAAATGTGGAGCATGGCGAGGTGTCAGGCAATGCAAGAGCCACAGATGCCACAAATCGCAGTCAGCGGAATTTTACCCAATCCATATCGACAGCGACGTGTCCGTCGAATGAGTTACTCTCGAATCTGGATGGTCAATTGTGTCTGGTGGCATTGGAGCATCTGTTAATGTTGGTTGCCTCGCAGAGTATTTACATGATTCGGTCGCCGGATCTGGAGCCACGCTGGAAACAGATTGTGCGACGCGATATTAGCAGTGAACTGCTGAGTTTTCATGAGTTTGTGCGTCGCAAGGTGATTATCGACCATCGGGATTCGCGTTGTCCATGGGTGCGACGCAAGCATGGTATTTACAAAGTGCCACAAAACTTCAGTAGCTCGGGAACTGGGCCGCAACGGAGCAGCAGTAGCACTGAGTTAGTGCGTCGCACCAGCAACGCTAACAATGAGCTACGAGTGAATGTTGTGCGGCGTCAACACTTGCAACAGCTGCAGAGTCCTTTGGTTGGACCTAATCCCATGGCTGCATCCACACCACATGGCCAGGCGTCCACAGACGTGGCACAAGTACCAACCAGCGAGAGTAGGAAACGTTTGTATCCGGAACTGCCTTCAATTACTGATACGGAGATACAATACTTTGCCCCAGGCACAGAGCCTACGTACAGTGAACTCTCCCAGGTGCAACTTGTCGAAGAGGATTATATGCAGTTGATGTATGCGTTGTTTGGTGTCATATCGCAGACTGAGTGAGCTTGATAGCGCTGTTATCTTGGTTCTTAGTCTTAGTATGAATTTTATGAATAAAGTTGTATTTTTTTATATAAGCATGTGTGTGTGTGTTAGTGACGTCACTTGATTACGGACGAGCCCCCCCCGAGATAGAGAGAGAGTGAGAAATAGAGCGTGTATGCAAAACCACCCACACAAACCGTTACTCTCTCAAAAAACACGCTCTCACTTCTTATTAGCTCTCTCTCTCTCTCTCTCTTGGCTTTGCCCACGTTTCGCATATCCGCAGTTGCTTACTCACAACTTAAACATTGCCACGCAAAATTGTTCAAGAAGAAGCCGAAAACTCATGCTGGCGCTGCTGCTGCTGCTGCTAACGTCGACGTCATCATCAACGTCGCTGCCGGTGTGTTGAGCTGATTATGAGTTTAGCCATTCGGTTTAGTACCTTGTGTGTGGCCAAAGAGAACGAACGCATGTGCAGACCCGCGGAATACGCAATTTAACACGAGATACACAGCATTAGCCGCAAAAGAAGAACAGTTATTTATCAAGAAAGCTTAAACAAACTATAAATACAACTACCACACGCATACGTACGTCATTTTGTAGTCCACAAGTTGCGTTTATTGTGTAGAATGTTTAAGGGTGTTCCAACGCTTGCGAATCTAAATCTGCGTTTGCTATCAGGCAACGGAAAGTGTCGCCTGGTGTCGCCAATCACCAATGGCCTAGTGTTAGTGCGGCGCACAAAAGCGACATCGGTAACATCTCTGGACGTGGAAGATGCTAATGGCAAGCGTAGCAAGATCGATGTCGATGTCTATAGTGAAGAAGAGTTGGTGAAACGCGCCAAATTCGGGCATACGGGCATTGAGGTGAAACAGAAAATTGCCAACGAGGTGAGTTTATCTACTAACCGCAACCCACCACCCCACACTACCAAAAAATCTCAAACAGCTGACAAGCGCCGTTATTTTGTTATAATATGCATCACATAACTATTGATTTTTACAATGTACCGTATCACGCATATAATTATGCCGCGAGAGTATGAGAATTCTAATGCGCAAACAATCTAAAAATAGCAGCAAAAAAACCCATTTGCCGAAATTAACTATTAAATAACCGAAAGAAAAAAACTAATTACCAAAATTGTACGCTTGAAATTTGGTTCCGCCAAAAGGGCACATGTATATTTATATCTATATTTAAATGGGATTAAATTTGGACAACCTTAAGTTTCTTATCTCGTAGTTCCAGTTGATTACCAAATTTAACTAAAAGTTACGTGCCCAAAGTTCCGAAAAGCGCACACATAAAAAAAGATAGTTTATATCATGCGCAATACTTCTTGTTATCTTATCAGATGGCATCTGGGCTAGTCAACCCCATGACTACTGGAAAATTTGTATGGGATAACGTAATAATGACGTTGCGAATACTTCTATGAATGGCACATTGAACAGATTTGTCATAACTTTTATCTTTATGAGGTATGTGTGTCCTATCATAAATTTATAAAGTTTCGACTTTCGAGTGAAAAAAAAGTTGACCGAGACATTGAATTCAATTTGTGAATGGTTTCTGGATTGATTGCTATCTATATGTCTGTATCTATATATTTGCCGACATCATTTCTTGCTATAATTAATGATTCATTTGTGTTAAAACGCAAAATCTCAAGTCACGAGAAAATAAAAGAAAAGAATGTAAAGAAAAAAGAAATCACAGCCACACAAACACAAACACGCCTCCTCTAGCTAGAAAAACAACACAAACAGTTTTCAACATGTGGGTTTTTTGTACTCTCGTAAAAATTAGCGAATTTTTATTAGTGCTGGACACTATCGCTTCGAGCAAAATACCAGAAGCAAAGCAAGTGATAAAAATAAAGAAAGAACCGGTTTTTTATTTTTTATTATCATACATATATTAAAAGACCATCAAATCATATGTTTTTTGTGTTGATTTTTATCTTGTTTCCAAGTTGAACGAAATTCTTAAAATATTCTTCGAGAAAGATCTTTGAAAATTTCATTTCATTTCATTCTAATCCCAAAAGAGTAAAGTCCAAAAAGCTTAACACACATAAATAATGTATCCAAAGTGCACTTAACTTATTCAATCGGCACCAATTGGCGGTACCATCGCTAGCTTTTACCACCTGGTATTTGGCATTTGTGCGACGCTCAAATTCGTTGCCATGGAAGAAAATAATATTCTTGGGTACACAAACTGACGCACACAAACATAGACATAGACTTTTAAGTACATATAGACTTGATATGTATGTACATATATCTAGCTACTCGGATTTTTGTATGTGATATGTGTGTTAATTATTCTTTGGGATGGCAAACAACCAGAAAAAAACCGAAATAAAAGTAAAGCAAGCCCCTCACACCCAGATACAGATCACATGTTGTTATTGTTTTTCGATATATGAATATTTTTTAGACAGTTTCGCATCAAATAAACAGATGCAACTTACGAGCAAAACAATCATATATAATGCATATATATACATTATATATGTATAAACAGTTGTTGTTTTTTTTCTTTTTGTTTTTTGACTTATTTATTTATAAAGTTCAATTGGTTTTTTGGCGTTTCGTGCGTCAAAATAAGCAACAACAACAAAAAAAAAATTTCATTTTGTTGAAAGCTGTCAGACAGACAGAATGCAAAATTTGCGATAACTTTTGAAATACTTTGTTGTTGTATATTTATTACACATTTTTTGTTAACCAAATACGCAAGTTTTAAGGTTTGCTAGTTTTTATGACCGACAGCTGTCTTCTCTTATCTGTGATTCACATGATTCTGTTTGCCAAGCCCCCCTTTTTTCCCGCCCCATCATTCATATAGTATTTCGTATGCAAATAGCACGTGTTTAAAGTTCGTATCTCGAGTCTCGAGTAATTTAAATATTCCACTATTGCTATCAATTACTATTTGACCAAACAATTAACAAACATTTTTGGCCTTCTTCAGCTGTCGTCAGGCAGATTCGAGTGAAGAATAGAGAAGTGACAGAGGGAGGGAGAGGGAGGAAGCATCTCCTCCACCTTTTCTGCTGATGTCATGTGAAGCGTCATGGGCAAAGTAATCCAATATCCTACTAACTTATAAAGCAGGTGTTCAATTACTTTTCATTCATGAAATCAATTAGATTAACAACTTATTACGCACTGACACGATAGGGTTTAATCTATTGAAGTATTAAGTATATATATAATACAATTTCCTTAAGAGTTAGTTCATAGCACTTTGCGTGTAAGAAGGCTATAGAAAAAGAAGCTCGAACCCCAAGTCTTTATACTTAAGGTCATCTCTGATAGACATGGATATATCATATCGACAGTTCAGGCTGATAAGAAAAATTTACCGGATCGGAAATTTCCTTTTGTGTGTTACATACCTTTGCAACAATCCATCATACCCGTTTTGACCATTTTCATGGGTTCAGGGTACAAAAACTCTGACGTAGTTAACATTAATGAGAATTCTATAGTAAAAAACCATTTACCTTGATTTTGGAAAACTACCTTGAATAATGATAAATACTCAGAACCTACAATCTAACAGAAAAAAAGTCTAAGATTGGTTTTAAAAGTTTCCAAAATAGGTTTTTAAATACATTATCACACTAAAGGCTTTCTTTTGATAAAAATATTTGGGAAAAAACAGTAAGCTATGATAATTAAATAAGTTTATGCTGTCTGGCGCCAAGTTAAAAGTTTTTTTGTATGATTCACTATCAATTATCAACCGGCTTTATTTGATACAGTTTTGTTGATGGCCTTCAGCTATGTTTTGTAGATATCCGCGTTAGTAGGTTAAATTGGTTATGATTATTCATTTAAGCGTAAATTTTGAAAGATTTGTATATTTTTCGATCATAGTAAACCCAGTAAACAAATTCTTAAAAATTAGTAAGTTACACTTGGTTTAGTTATAAATATGTTGAAAGCGAGCAAAATATGAATTATTGCAATTTACTGACCAA
This sequence comes from Scaptomyza parva, assembly GCA_035044645.1. Taxonomy (NCBI): domain Eukaryota; kingdom Metazoa; phylum Arthropoda; class Insecta; order Diptera; family Drosophilidae; genus Scaptomyza; species Scaptomyza parva. Next base: position 5,607,691 of record JAWNNT010000090.1, read on the forward strand.
GTTAACAACTAGCTTAATACAGGTAAAAGATAACTTGAAGATTTTTATTGCAGTCTTTTAGGAGCATGCAAAAACCAAAAAAAAAACCGAAGAGCTTAAAGTAATTATGTATCTAGAATTCAATACGCTAAATAGATATATATAAAGTTGCCGTTTTTCGGCTGATTTCAGTCAGTTTAAGTGTCAACAACAATATGATTGTACGTGTTGCGGGCAAAAAAAAAAAAGAATACTTCACAAAACGTGCTTAACAAACAATTTGCATACCAAATAACTATATATTTATTTATTCATTCCAGAAGAAACTACGAACACCACCGCTATTGAATTTAGTATTTGCCAATCGCAAATTATCCTTTTATGATCCCAGCTCGGGTCCCAAACAGCGTGAGGAAAATGCCAAACGGTAAGCGAAGAACATTACCTATTTAGCACAGACATTGCACCAATTTCACAAACTAACACAACACAAAACGCACTCGCAGCTATATACATGCATATATTATTAACAGTAATATTTGAATTTCACAACGCTTGGCACTTGGCACCGTTTGTTGCCATTTTCCATTTCACAGCGCCACGTGTTCCAATATTGGGAACGTAAAATTACATTGTGTAAAATGCTCTAATAGTTAGTACTAATCAGCGATAGAGTTTTTGTTACCATTTATAGAAATAATATAAATTAACTTTGGCTATTAATAACACTTGTCATTTTTAATCAAACATTGATTTGCCCAATTAGCGTATTTACAGTGTGAGTGCAATTTTTCTTTTATATTTTGAAAACATGCATATTTTTGCAAAAATATTTACCTTGCACATTTGCACACGATTATTATTGTAAGCATATTTATTTATTTTTTATTTGGGCTGCATGCCAAAATACAATTGGATTTGTTTTTGTTTTGATTTCGCTTGTGCGCAAGGACTTTTTCTCTCGCTCTCTCTCACGCCCTTTTACGGTTGACTTAAGAAATACCCTGTTTGTGGTGGTGAAATTGAATAAAAAGGGAAATTAATGTGCAATGACAGGAGTTCAAGGGAAATTAATGTGCAATGACAGAAGTTCAAGGGAAATTAAAATGTGAGCTGTTTAGATTGAATTTTTTTTAAGTCAAAAGTCAATAAACCATACTTAATATAAAACAAATATCAAACACTTAGCTTTAACCGCAATAAATTGCTAAAAAGTCAGCGCAGCAACTGCCTGGATGCCCAATAAAAAGAAAAAAATGAATCAAATATATAAAATGTGTTACTCTGCACGCGCATAAGCGCTAATTGACAGCAATTTGGGGGCATAAAAATAAATTAACATACGTTTATTAAATGAAGATAAGATCGAAATACGCTCAATTCTTTGGCCCATGTCCATCAAGCATATATGGCAAACCGATGCCAAACTATAAAACTGTTGCCTCACCGCCATTCCGCTCATTTCGGCAGCGACGGGACTCGCGCCACAAAGTGCTCAAAACAGTGCAAAGAAAAATAAGGAATTTCTTTCAAAAACAACATAAAAAAGTGAAAAAAAAGATATGGGTGAACGTAGTCTGAGTCTGTTGCAATATGCAACGGAACAGGCGCCATTGCCAATGGATGGTTATACCCCAGAGGAGGCAGCTGAATTCAAGGATAGCATTCGGCAAAAGATTCTCGATGATCTCAAGTCGATGAGTGGCGAGGAGCTGATTCAGCTCGTCAAACAGAATGCCGCCAAAGTTGTTGAGGAGGAGCAACAGCAACAGGAGTCCGGAGCTCTCTCGGATCGTGTCCAGGATGATGCCGATCTAATCGATGCAAATATTATTGGTGAAATGGTTGCTGGCATTTGTACCAAGAATCAAAAGGCCACATTCATCAAAGTGATTACAAAGTATATCAGGTATTGAAGAACCAAAAGTGAACAAAGTGCAAAAAGTGACTCAAAGAAAAGACAAGCCCCCAACTACTTTCCCCACTACTGATAGGACTGCTAATCAATACGTGATTCTTAAGCAGTCAGATAATAACTATATAATATATAAGCAATAAAGTGTGCTTACACACATGGTGTACTTATCAGTTTGAAAAACCCTGTTACGGTGAAAAACGACAGTGATAAGTCTTTGTCATGCTTATACTTTTTATTGAACCCTTGCCAAATTTGTGCACTTTTCCGTATATAGAAACTATGTAATAATTTTGGGCAACGCAAATAACGTTTTACGTCATGTGCTTAAAATTCTCTTACATAAATCTCAAATAGAAAAAAATTCAAACAAATTTAACGCACCGTAGAAAACTGTTAAAGTGAAACGTTTCTTAAAGGACACCCATGTTACTCGGAAACATCTTTCGCAAGGAAAATTTCCCCTCTTAAGAGTATGTCCTTATGAGAAGAACTCTCTTAAGCAGTCAAAAATTGCTCAACGCTCGATTAAGAAAGTTTTTACTATACAATCTTTATGTATTTGACAATTGCATTCATTTCGTATGCCTTTTACTGATTCAATCTCATGTTATTAAAATGATAATCAAAGGGCTAATACTAGAAAATGTTCGTAAATCACAAATCTGATAATATTGATAAACCAAGTTGTTTTACCTTATATAAATATGTATTTATTTTTATTACTAACATACAAATATGCTAAAACTGCACTAACAAACATTTTTTGTGTAACTTTTTCATAAATTTGCAAGATTTTTATCTTCACTTCAATGTGCAAAAAGGGATTTTGTATAAAAGGGGAAGTATTTTGAGATCAAAGTTTACTGTAAATTGTAAAATTTCCTTCAGGTGCCATGCTAAGTAATAAATGTCCCTCGAAAAGGAATTTATGTGTTAGAACATCTATTATCTCTACGTACACCACGTAAAAGGCAAAGGCATACTAATATTAGTAATATTATATACTTTACAAATGCAAATAGCTTTGCATGTGTGTGTGTGTGTGTGTTTACACGCTCGCGTTCGCATTGAAAGGGGAGTTAATTAATTTATTTTATTGGCAATAACATGATTTAGAAATTAGCGCCTTTACTCCACTGACTGTCTCCTATCTCACTCTTTGTCTCTCTCTCTCGGGGGCTCTCCCTCTCTATCTTTATCTGTTGGCCTGCACCCCACCCCACCCCGAGCCGAACCGTAATAAAAAATCACACATTTGGCTAAACTGTATAAAATGTCGGTTGAGCTGAGCGTTGTTTTCATTAAACCTGCAACGTTTGAGCGATACGAGTCACAAAAAAGAAATTAAAATAATATTATATTGTGTATACGCCATGGTGTTAACCGAAGACATAGAAACATTGAAGCGCCAAAGCGAAGATGAAGAGGCCAAAAAGCGTGAAGAGAACTACAAACGTGACAAAGAACAAAACACCACAGAGACAGCAGCCATGATCGAAGAGATCATCGAAGGCATCTCGCTACAAAATCGTCGGGGCACTATTGTTCGCACTATATCAGCCATAATCAGGTAAAAACTAGAAATCAATGGGTGTCACAACGGACGTTTATATGATGGTATAGATGAGTATATGGTATATAGCTCGAGTGCGTTGCATATTTATGAGGGTCATCATAAAAATAGAATACACCCAGACACTGATACAGACACACCTCTCGCCGCCCCTCTCACACACACACACATATCATCTATTACAATGATAATCATTTGTAATTAGTGTGTGTGTGATTTTATTACACACAACATATGGCAATGTTTAATTACCAATTATGGTATATGTATCAAAAATATACTTTGATTTATATTTATATATCTTATTTCCCTTAGAGTTCAGCGACGCCACTATTCGATAAGGCCGTGAGTAAAGTTTAACCCTAATGCTTTGTAGTTCAGTGTGCAAGAAATATTAATGTTCCATATTTACAGTTTTTTCATACATCTTTGCTTTTAGTTAAGTTCCACACCCACTTTTATACTAGTACATATGTTTTGTGCCTTCAATTGCTTTTAGTTGAGTTCCACACCCACTTTTATACTATATACTCCTACATACAGTGCCTTTTCACTTGTCTTTAGACGCATTTTTGATTGAATTTAATTGAAATTTCACAAAATATTTTTGATAATTAAGATTTGATGACGAAACAAGTTGCGATTTTTTATTTTTTTGATCAATTTGACACGTTTAACCCCCTTTAGCCCTGACCAACTCCACACTGAGAAACGTGCATTACTATTTTTAGTTACACCAGATGGATTTTTATTGTTGTTGTTGTTTTTTTATGACAGGCTGTGGGCCAAGTCTAGACTAGCTATTAGCCAATTACCACCTCCCCCGAACAAAAACGAGTTTATTAGTTATATTGTTCGATTATTGGCATTTTGTTTTTTCGCTTTTTCCACATACGCATGCTAAATAAAGAAACCGCAAAAGTATACCCCAACCCCCAACTTCGTTTTTGACCCTCAAAATAAAATATGTGTCAAAAATATTAAAACCTTTATTTTATTTTTCTTTTCACACAGTCATCGGGAGCAGGAGCAACGCAATGCCGAGGATGTTCTCTTTGATATGTTTGCCAGTGAGGAGACGGGCCTCATATCAATGGGCAAATTCCTGGCCGGATTGAAGACAACGGGCATTCGTCGCAATGATCCTCGAGTGCGTGAACTTATGGACAACCTGAAGAAGGTGCACAAGCTGAACAACTATGAGACAGGCTCATCGGCAGAGACACAGCATCTCAATCGGGAGACCTTCAAGGCGTAAGTAACAGCTAAAAATCTTAATTGAAACATGTGAAACTGATTGAATGACTAATCAATTAAGGAAATTGAGTTAATAACTGATTGATTAAGTGATTTGCTGGCTGACTAATTGATTTGATAACAGATTAATTGAGTTGTTAACTTACTGATTGATTGACTGATTGAAGACTCACTTCTTTGATTGAACTATTAACAATCAATATGAAATAATCTAATCTTATAATATTACTTTAAACTTTCCAGTGTTGTCTCACCAAACATTGTGCTGATTGCCAAAGCATTCCGTCAACAGTTTGTCATACCCGATTTCTCGAGTTTCGTCAAGGACATTGAGGAAATTTATCATCGCTGCAAGAGCAATACACTCGGCAAAATGGCCGATTACATTCCACAACTGGCACGTTATAGTCCCAACTTTTGGGGTGTCAGCATTTGTACTGTGGATGGACAACGGTACTCCATTGGCGATGTGGAAGAACCCTTTACCTTGCAGAGTTGCAGTAAGCCTTTAACCTATGCCATTGCACTGGAGAAACTTGGACCCAAGGTGGTCCATTCCTTTGTTGGCCAGGAGCCCAGTGGTCGTAATTTCAATGAACTGGTTTTGGATCAGAACAGTAAGTTGAACTTAGAGTGATTTCCTCTTCCATCAAGATGACTGACTAATCTCCTTATTCCCCACAGAGAAACCTCACAATCCGATGATCAATGCGGGAGCTATTCTGACCTGTTCGCTTATGAATGCCTTGGTCAAACCGGACATGACCGCGGCGGAGATCTTTGATTACACCATGTCCTGGTTTAAGCGTCTTTCTGGTGGAGAGTACATAAGCTTCAATAATGCTGTGTTCCTTTCGGAACGTGAGGCAGCTGATCGAAACTACGCCTTGGGCTTCTATATGAGGGAGAATAAGTGTTTCCCAAAGCGTACCAATCTGAAGGAGGTAATGGATTACTATTTCCAATGCTGCTCCATGGAGGCCACTTGTGAGTCCATGTCTGTGATAGCCGCCAGTTTGGCCAATGGTGGCATCTGTCCTACCACAGAGGAGAAGGTCATGCGACCAGAGGTCATTCGTGATGTACTCTCGATCATGCACTCCTGCGGCACGTATGACTATTCGGGTCAGTTTGCCTTCAAAGTGGGTCTGCCAGCCAAGTCGGGTGTTAGTGGTGGCATGATGCTGGTCATACCCAATGTGATGGGCATCTTTGCCTGGTCACCGCCATTGGATTATCTTGGAAATACCGTGCGTGGCCTGCAGTTCTGCGAGGAACTCGTCAGCATGTTCAACTTCCATCGGTACGATAATCTGAAGCATTTGTCCAGCAAGAAGGATCCTCGCAAGCATCGGTATGAGACCAAGGGTCTGTCCATTGTCAATCTACTCTTCTCGGCTGCCAGTGGCGATGTGACTGCATTGCGTCGTCATCGTTTGTCCGGCATGGATATCACCCTGGCGGATTACGATGGTCGCACTGCTCTTCACTTGGCCGCCTCCGAGGGTCATTTGGAGTGTGTGAAGTTTTTGTTGGAACAATGCCATGTGCCACACAATCCCAAGGATCGTTGGGGCAATCTGCCTGTCGATGAGGCCGAGAACTTTAATCACACGCCTGTTGTTGAGTATTTGAAGACCTGGGCTGAGAATGCGAAGGAAGCGCCTCAGGAATGCATTCCTGAAGCAGTTACAACCAAAACTGAAGCAGATGAAGTAAGTTTAACTCAAAAAGCTTAAAGTATATTTAACTAACATTACCTTTTGATTCAAGGAGCTACCCGTTATTAAGGATGAAGCCAGCACTGGCACCATCAGTCCCATACCCACAGAGTCCGAACCAAGGAGCGCCAGTCCCGTTACCTCTGAGGCCAGCACAGGCAGTCAGACGAGCGTAGATAAAACGAAGCCAGGTCTCTTCTAAAGTGTTGAGTTGTTAGTTATCAGACTACATTCAGACTACAAACCTATATACACATATACATACATAAGGACATAACTGTAGAATCTCGCTTAAATTATTTGTTTAATCATTTAGTTTTTATATATACAGTTCTAGTTAGCTATCCAACATACATACCATATATCATATATATACAAAAAATATGTATAACTTATATACAGTGCTTCTTTGATCGGAAACAGTGAACGAATATATAGAATGAAGGCATTTGTACTTGTAGATCGATTTTAGATAAGCATTCTGAAATCTGTGCTAATGGAATACAGATAGTACTTAAATATTGAGAAAGCAATGACAATAAATATATGTACTTAAATACTATTGTAAATCCCACAAAACAGAGCTATAATATATACATACATACATATATATTTATATACATATTAAATAATTATACACGTGTGTTTCTATATACTGTGAATTGTGAATTTTATACTTATACTTATTACACAATTGTCAATTGATAGTGTTTTCGTGTTTTTTCTCTTATAGTTTATTAAAATTAAGTTTCTTTGTCGATATGCAAACAACCAAATAAAACTTAACGAAACATTAAAGTTAATTTGTGTACTTTTAATGAAATATGGAAGCTTGAAAGTAATATTAGCTAATAATAGTTGTATATTGAAATTCTTACTATAATTTAATAAGTTTTTAGTGATTTTAAGCACCAGGAATCTCATTTTGATTGATTAAAATATTGAATATAGCCTTTGTTGATTTATTCTAAGTATATTTCTAATTATTCTAAGTATTGTTTTTAAATATATACACAAACATTTTTTTTTTTTAATTTTTCCTTACACAAGAACTTATTCTTTAAAATGCTTCCAAAGTAAAATGATTTTTTTTTAAAGAAATATGAAAAAAGCAATCATTTTTATACTTTTTCACATTTGTTTTCTGAGTATAATTATTTATTTAATATTTCATAATGCCATAAACTGTTTTGGTCCCGATTTACATTTCTCACATTTCTATCAACTGCCGACCCACTGTTCAACGATGCAGCTACACACGAAGATAGCTCGTCCGAATAACGGTACAAGAACAACAACCGTTTTTCGATATTGCCGGCTCGTCGTTCGACTTCGCAAGGCAAGCAAGCCGGCGGCAGCAAGCAGAGTTTCAGTTCGTTGGCAGCATTCGTGGCGAGCGGACGGTGCGGCGTTTTTTCTCTCTCTCGAGAAGTCTTTTTCGGATTGCGCTGCTGGGCAGAGTTTTTCTTGGGTCGCATCGTGCGATTGCATATTTAGCCTAAATGATTAAAGAAATTATAGCGGCTCGAAAGTGAAACGGAAACTGTCGAAGCATAAAATAAGTGAAGATTTGATGCTGTCGATGCTTAATTGAAACATAATTCGTATAATTAAAAGAAGAAGCATCGCTCTTTAACGTTTGGTGTTTGGCCAGCTTGCATTTGTGCGCACTGTAGAAAAACTTGGGGTAGGTTTAAAGTAAGACGAATTATTATTTGTATTGTTTGGCAGCAGCACCAGCAGCAGCATCAGCAGCAGCGGCAGAAACAACAATAACAACTATGAAAATTGCCTGGACCGCCATCAAACACTAAAATCCTTTATATCCGTGTGCTTTTGTGTCTCTGTGGCTGTGCCTGAGTGTGAGTGTGTGTGTGTGTGTTGGTGTGTTTGTGTTTGTGCATAAAAAAGGAAGCTGATGATAGCACTAAAAAAGAACTGTAAATGCAAAAGAGAAGAGAAGGAGAAAACTACCTTTTAATCGGATTATTCAGTTTTGTTTGCATTCAGCTTTGTTTATTTCCCAACAACAACAACAACCGCAGACAGATAATATCCTAAAGTTCATTTTTTTTCTTTCTTCATTTAATTTCATTCAATTTGTTCCGTTTTGTTGCAGTTATGATTTAAACAAATGCAACTTTAAGTGCGTATCCGGTGAAGTATTTTTTGGATATAATTTTTCGGTGTTTTTTTGTTTGTTTTCGGTTATTATATTTGAGATACGGAAACCGTTACGCTGCCTTGCATAATATGCAGTTTCCTATAGTCGAAATTGGGGTCTACACTGATATAAGGTTTGTTTTTTCTTCTCTCTCTTCTTTTATGTGGGCTATGCGTACAAATTGGGGGCATCAGGCAATATAGAACTTAACTATATCTTTGAAATTCCCTCACGCAATGAAAATATACATATGACGGCGTATATATCAATTGAAACTGAGAATATTTATATGGGTGGGTGTTGTTATTCTTATTAAATAGTTGGAGATCTAAGAGATAAAATATGTGAGAAATATTGCGTTTTTATTGGGGAAAGAAATGAAAAAATGTAGGACACTTATGTAAGTAAAAATATACATTCATTATAAAAACGGTTTGAGAAAAAGTTGTTCAACATTTTTCCTCATCAAAACATAATTCATAGTAAAATTTTATTAGTTCCCTGTCTTGAGCGAATAACTTTTCTGTGTTAAGTCCGATTTTTAACAAATACTTTAGATAGAAAAGTTTCCTCAATAAGAGAAATAACCTATTAACTTAAGTGGATCAAAGGAATAAATTACTTAGCTAGTTTTTGTATCAAAAAGTAGAAACAAATATTAAAATTAAGAACTTTTAGTCTCAAGAATCAATTGAATACCTTATACTAATATAAAATACATTCAATAATATCCAAATAGTACAAGAAGTCAATAGCTAATCAATAGTTTCCTTCAGTTCCCACAATTTACTACATTATAATTGTTGTTAATACACATGAAAACAAAATATAGAACGCTAATAATATAGTTAGGATAATCTCTCACTTTCCGACTAGGGGGAACTGTGGGAAGCAATCAACAATTTGTTTGTTGCTAAAGTGTTGTGACACAAATAGAACTGAAAAGGGGGGGAATGGGTGAAGTAAACAAAGCAAAAGGACACTTGAGGATATATATTGTTGTACTCGGACTATGTCACAACTTTGGGTAGTGGGAAATGGACACATGTCAATTATGCAAATGTCGAAAGGCATGAATTGAAAGCAAGTTGAGTAGTTTGTTCGTTCGTTCTATCAATGCATTCAAGTGTCCATCAGAAAGTTGTCTCCTGGCCAGGAGTTCAATGAACCGAATGCCAATAAATAGAACATGACCGTAGATATACGTATATGTATTTGTATTTAGAGGCATAATTATTGGTTTCACACTTGTCGGTGTATGTGGGTGTGAGTAGACAGGAAGACGGTGTCTCGAGTCAATCTGCGGAACACACACACAAGCGACATCGCTGTCGGAAATTGCCGCTCTCTTCAACTCAACTCAACTCGATTCAACTCAATTCAACTCGATGCAATTCGATTCGATTTGATTCTGCAGAACGCACTCGGACGTATGATAGTCAATTTTACACTTTGGCAACGTCTGCCAAAGTCGAGCGCACACACATACAATAATAAACAAAAAGACAAAAAAACAAACAAAAAGACAAAAACAAACCCAAGAACTTTCCGGCATCGCCATATGAATGCTCTTCTAAGTGCACTCAACCATTAACAATGAGTGTGGGGGAAAAGTGTCTCTCTGGCAATTAAAAGATTAGATTTGGGTTTGAGTCTAAGCTGAAGTTTATGCACATGTTGTAATTAGTTGGGTTTCAAGCTTAGTCTTATACTTTGTAGTAGTAACGGGAAGAATCATATGCGTTTCTATTAATGAACTCTCTATCACTAAGTCTTATACAGATCAGTAGTGAGGGATAGAATCATCATGGTTTCTTATACTAATGAACTCTCTCTAACTAAGTCTTATACTTAATAGTAGTAAGGGCTAGAATCATATTGATGTCTTATAATTATGAACTCTCTTATACTTAGCAGTAGTAGCTATGAACTCTCATGCAAATCTGTTTAAGCTATAATTCAAACTTTACATCAACAAATTTCGCACAAGTTGAAGTCGCCTTAAGTTGAACAAACTTCATCAAAAAGTCATAATACCCACACATACGACATGACATGTTTTTGTTTGGCTGCAACTCAAGTGCAATGCACTCTGTGTGCAAATATGTTGATGCCGCACTTTTACCTTTAGCTCCACATATGACAAGGTTTTTTTCATTTTTTTTCTCTCCCTCCTCCTCCTCCTTCACTTCTTTGTTGTTTTTGTTGTTGCTGTTGTTTGTGTATATCCGAAAATAAAACTCAATTTCCATTTTAAGCATAAAAATATTGTGCTTCACCAGATGAGCATAATAAATACACAACACACATAAATAAAGGAGGGAGGAGAAGAAGCGGATCAGTTATCGGTGTAGTCATCTGTGTGTGTGTGTGTTGTGTATGTGTGAACGTAAAGCTTCGCGCATTCATAACAATCTGCCACAGATTGCACTCTCCCATTCAGAGAGCTAATGCATAAGTATGTGTGAGTGGTTGAGTGTGTGTATGTGTGTGTGTAGGATGTGCAGGGAACGTAATGAAAAGTGTGGCATATAACGGCGCCGCTATTCATCAACTGTGGAACAGCCGTTGCCGCGCCGCCTTCATCCAACCGCAGTCAGTCCGGGAATTATTCTCGCCCCCACCAAAAAAACACCACACCGAGACAGACAGACAGCATCCAGAGAAGGGAGGGGCGAGGGAAGGCGCAAACAATTTCTGTCTGTCAGCAACAGTTCGCCACTTCAGATGCCGATTTAAGCTGCTGCTGCTGCTGCGGCGGGTGCTGCTGCGGCTACTGCCACTAAATATTGTGGAAAAAACATTTTTATGAGTGACTACAAAATAAAAACAGGGCGAAAAATATCATAATAATAATCATGCAGAGATCCCTTGTTTCTGTTCTTGTTCTTGTTTGCTTTTCCTTGTATTCCTTTTGACAGGCAGCGCGAAGAGACGATTTTCAAATTGATTGCTTCAACATGGATAGCAATTCGGTTAGCCCTTTGCCCCCCTTGGCCATCATGGAGAACGAGAAAACGCCGCCCGGCACACCCAATGGCATTGATATGCCACCGCCACCAGATGAAAAGTAAGTAAAATATGAAACAAGAACTTTAATTTCAGATTTTTGGTTATGTTGGGGGCATTAAATAAAAGTATTTTTGGGAATTTTTTGATTAATTTTAATATTTTTTATTGGTTTCAAGTGAAAGTGTCATAAAATATTATCATCAAATGTCTTTAAGTATATAAGGCAGCATATTCAACCCTATAAAGTATATATATATTCTTGCTCGACATCACAAGCTAAGTTGATGTAATCAATGTTCATCTATCTGTCTGTTTCTATGTTAACTTATCCCTATGTTTTGGAACTATCGAGCTGAAACTTTGTTTAAGGTCTTCTTTTTGTAGCAGTTAGATCATTTGTCAAAATCGGCGGGATCGAAGGTATACTATGTTATATACCCATACAAATGCACGATCTTTAACAAGACTTTACAATGGAAAAAGAAACAAGTAGAGTTTGTTTAGAGTATATATAATATGGCATACTAAAGATAGCTTATTAACTTGATTCATCTTTCCTTCTTTCCTAATACTCTGCTTATACATGGGTTAGCTAGGGTCTTGCCTCTTAATACTTATACACTCAACTAAACATCCCTTCACACATCTGTCTATAGGGTATTTTCTAACTATTGCGCATTTGTCTTTGAGATCCACATAAACTATTATTTCAACTATTTCAACTGCTTAAGATGAATTAAGAAAAGGAAGCACATGCTGTGTCTTTTCCATATTGCTCTTTTTTTTCGCAGTCTCAGTTTTTGTCTTCATCATCATCTAATCAAAGCAATATGAACAAAAATATTTAAATAAATTGTGTCACACGCCAAATTCATGCGAGAATGCGAAATGCGAATGAAAACTGGAAACAATTTGCGTTCTGTGTGTTGTCTAGCCAGCAATTGGCATCAACCATCAGAGAGAGTTAAACTCATCATCATCCAGTGAATTTTCAACATGGGAACTATAGAAACAAGAAAAAAGAGACTATGCCTTGACCTCGTATCGATATATAGGCAAGTTGTCGTCAAACACACACACACACACACTCGCACACACACACACACATACAGACATACCGAATATAGTTGCTCGTTAAAACTTTAGTGTTACGCATTAATCGTTGCTAATGGGCCCAAGTGTATATAGATAGAGTGTATAAGTAACATTTACATTTCAGTAAGGTTACGTATACGCCGCGTAATTAATGCACAGCATTTGCACGGCACACCCAAAACGCGTCTCCCTTCATACCCCTTCAACTCTCTTCTCCACTGCTGTGTTTGGTTTGGTTTGGTTGGCCAATTTCCTAATCCAACTATGTGTACCTTAAAACGTGGTCGTAAATTCTATTTTAATATGTTCGTTTGTCCGGGCAAATCACACACATTCAACAGTTGATCGCGTGCATGACATCCTTATGCCACGGGTTTTTTGTATCCTTTCGTTGTGTTTTTTTCCCCACTCAGAGTTCAGTATATGTAATTACCACACATATTTTGTGGCTTTAAGGCTTTGAGCCACAAATTTTTCGATTTGAAGTGTAATTTCAGGGCGCGCTCGTTCGAAATCCCTTTCGTTTCATTTTTTCGAGGAGTTGCCGTCTCGTGATTCGCTCTCTCTCTGTCTCTTTCACTCTCACACCCGTGTTCTGTGTAATGACCAACTATTAGCAGGGTGTGTTTTTTTTGTCTATTTGTCGATTTGTCATTCTCTTTCTCTTTTACTCCTGTAATTATATTCGACCTACTCGCATTGTCCTCGTTTTTTAGTATTTACAAACTTTGTTTATTATTCATGTGTGTTTGATTAGAAGTTGTGGGTTTCGCTTCTGTTTTGATTAATGTTCATGTGCACAATTATTAAGTGAAGCGCATTCGTTGATTTATTCATTAAGAAGAAAATGGAAGTTTCTATTAATAAACCAGAGAGTTAAGCAAGATATCATTATATACTCGTCTGCCCTTTACTTTACTTTACTGTGTTGGGTTATTATCATTATATGCCCATTATATAGCATGTATATATTTCATTTTTGATATCAGTGTTCTCGAGTTTTTTTTTATCAAGCTGTCAGTTTTGTTGTTTACCCCAAGATGATTTACATTATTTGCAGACTCTTTAAGCCTTTTTAGCCTTGTTTATCTAAAGTCTAACCAAATTATATGCTCACATGCTTTTTGGCAAGGTCAGAATGCACTTCTAACCTTAAATTTGTATCTAGCTAAGATAAGAGCACTGAAAAAATAATATATAATCTCAAGTTGTAAGCAAAGTTTTTTAAATCATATTAATACCCCTTTTCACCATGAAATGTTTTAAATTCACCAAAGCTTGCTGCTGGTTTGTGTCTACGCTTGATCGCACAAACAGCTGTTATTTTAACAGCGCCATTTTGAGCAGAACTCTTAAACTTAACATTATGTTCGCTCAACAGACTTTTAACTTTGATTTTAAACTAACTGCATTTCTTATTTAATATTTATTAATATAAAACAATAAAAAAACATACTTATATTAGTGTTTGCTTTATTAGCATCTTTTGCTTATTTGTACCTATTAGCTAAGTTCTTATATTCACTTAAAAAACTCCTAAAAGCTCAAGCAGATGCCGCCATTTCTCTCACTATCTCTCTCTTTCTTTCACTCTCTGTTGCTGATAGATTCCAAAATGATAGTGTATATATTCCCGCAGTATTCTGTCAGTTGATGTCTGTTGTTCATTCGTGGTTGATCGTTTGCGGTTGCCGGGCGCCTTTTTGAATATATCTCGCGTGTGTGTGGAGAAACAAATAAAAACAAATGTGTGTGTTGATTTAAGTGTTTTTCTTGTTGTTGTAACGCTCAAGAACAAAAGGCAACAAAATATAATCGTATAAACAACAACCTTGCGCTATAGAAAGTGTATGTTTTTTTTTTAATAGAAACAATACCTAAGCGTATCATCAATGAGATGCGCGTTACAAGATGTTAGGGCCCATTGTCAATCAATTAAGAAATCGAAAGTTTTTTTCTGTTGTTTATCAAAACGAATAACAAACAGTAGAAGAAGAAGAAGAACAATCACATTTGCATACATATCAATCACATTAATTAAGAGAGAGACTCTTTGAGATAGATAACAATCTTTTGCATTTTTGTTCTCTGAAACAAATCGCATCTCTTGTTGTTTTGACAAAATTTACGAGCTGATTAGCAAGTCGATTCTCTCACTGTCCGATTGATATATATACAGTATATATATAAATATATACATTAATTAATCTCCCTTTTGCAAATTCATCGTAATTATAGGTTTTCTATTGTGCATTTTACAGTGATTTCGTCATAGAACCAACCAAACCCTAACTAAATTGTTGTAAAAATACTATTGTGTGTGGGAAAAACCGAAAAGCTCACTTTTTTTACTCGACTCGATCTCGATATCTATAGAAAATTAGCACAGTGACGTTTTCATTGCGTATACGCCGTGTGCCAAAAGTATATAAAAGTAAAACAGATACAAAACAGAAATCTAAATAAATTCGCTTAAATGCGTGATCGTCATTTGAGCAAAATGCCGCGTGGAGGAACAACAACAGCGTAAGTCTATTTTCGAGGGCTGCACATTAAATAATACCCCTATGTTTGTAGAAGAAATTAATCAAAATTAGTATAAGACAAATTTTTTGACACGTTTTGTGTCTTAACTTAGATTAACTGTTATCTCAGTTGAGGCTGTGCGTGTGTGGGGGATATTTTATTCAAGGTGTTAAACTTGGATATAATTAATGATAATAATTGCCAAGGTAATTTCTTGTCTCTTTCTCTCACTCTTTCTTTTCCCTCAGACAAACTGTATAAACTTATGGAAGAGAGCTTGTTTATTTGGCTGTCTGTATACATTTATTCATTTAAATTGATAATTTATGCGCAATTTGAGGGTAGCTACTGCAATATATATATATATATATGTCTGTATAAGTCGGGCTTGTCGCTTAATTCCATCAAAAAGAAAACGAAAACGAAAACGAAAATGAGAAAAAAATGTTTATAAATATGTTGAAATAAATACAATAATTCAATGAATAAATTGCAGGGCAAGCTGAATGCGTGTCAAGTTTTCGTACTGCGAATATATGATTATATCTTTAAGATACAATTACCCACAACAAACACATACACACACACAAACATACACCCATATATATGTATGCAGGCGAAACATAAGACTGCCTCTTTAAACAAAACGTGGCACCAACTGTTTCAATTGGAACTCCCGGAGACATCGTTGTCGCCAGTAAACACAATTCTCGCCCATTGTAAAGCAACACCAGCACCAACACACACAACCACACACACACACACAGTTACCCTTACTTATATGTGTGAGTGTGCTAAGCTTCGTTACGCGCACTTCATCATAATTAACCCGCAGGATATACACTTTTTCCCTCTCTCTCTCTCTGTCTCTCTCTCATTGCTTCATTCCCTTTGTTGAGGTTTTGAAGTTTTCAGCGATGCATGCGTTCGTAATTGTGGTTACAATTTAGTTGCATGCAACATGTATTTCACTTTGCGTAAGTTTTTTAATTGCCAAGAGTACTTTGTTACATCCTACTTTGGTTACTTTGTAATTGAAATTGTGCCCAAGCTGCCTGCATTTCACTCTTAACTACTTAACAGATACAAATGTATCTATTGATGCTCGATGCTCAATCGATCGTACACACCTTGCTGTTGTTGTTGTTGTTGTGGCGTTTGCTCCACTTTTGAGTGTGTGGCATCTCTCATTAGTTGTTTTAGCCATAATTAGCCCGCTTTTACACAGATGCCTTCAGACTAGTTCTAACTAGAGTTGGTCATCAACTATGGCATTTGCTGCTTTGTGCCACTGCACTTTGAGATACATTTGTATCTATCACATGATCTTATCGTGTGATCAGAGATAAAAACACTTAGATTAGGGTTAATGAGGTGGATTTTAGTTTTTTTTGCACCTTGACAAAAATTTCCCAATTCCCAGTATTAATCAAATATCTTCAAACTTCTTCATCCTTAACACAACTTGTCTTAAGTCTTGGCATTACAACCCAATACACACACACACACACTCTCATATGCACATACATATAATGTATAGTTAATTAATTGTCGCTTTAAAGTTGAAGCTTGCTTTCGCCGCCTTTATGAAAATGTTGCTGTCGTCGTCTGTTGATGCGGTTAAAGAATTGCCAGCTTAGGATTTGACGCTTTCCTTCATTAGCCAAGTCAAGTCTGTAGCTAATGCCATTCGATGTTGTTGTTGTTGTGGGCGCAATGTCAACAGCCTCAAAAAAACATAGACATAGAAAATATATATATATATATGAATATATATACTTAAGTGGCTGACCCATTAGCCACATAAGCTAGCATTAAATCAGCAAAGTAGATAATTTTTTTGGTTTTCTAGTAGTTATTGTGGAGTTCAGGTTCATGTTCAGGTTTAGTTGTTTGGCGCGCGCACTTGCAACATGCCACATGCCACAAGCCACATGCTGCCGCTGCGCAGCTTCTATGTAAAACGAGTTGAGGCAAAGTCGTAGTCGAAGCCGCAGCAAAAGCAAAAGCAAAAGCTTTTAGCGAAATTTTTCCCATGCAGCAGCAGCCACCAGTTAAAAAGTGAAAGAGTTACACAGATTCAGATGTAGATGCAGATACATTTTACACACACACAACACAGATACAGATACACACAGCTGCAGATATACAGATACAGCTCCCTCCCCCTTTTTTGTTTAGTTGCTTATTTTACTTGAACAATTTGTGGTCGTTGTTGTTGTTGTTGTTGCTGTTGCTGCTGCTGTTTGTTGCACTTGGGCCGAAGCGGCAAGTGAAATGTGTGTTAAAAGCAAATGGCTACTTCAGCTATATAGATACTTGCCACAGCAGCCTGCAGCCGTTTTCTGCAATGTGTTGAAAGCTAAATGCTTGAGCTTGAAGTAACAGCGCGGCACAAATACATACACACTTACTTGCATACATGCATGTGTGTGTGTGTATATAAATTGTTTGTGCAACGTTGAACGTTCAACGTTCATTGACATCGCCGCGGTCTGCGGTCTGCTCGCTGCTGTCGTTTACGCGTCTGCCTCAGCGTCTGCCCGCGCCTAATGAAATTGTCAGCCTAGCCTGCTGCTGTTGCTGCCACAACAACAAAAACAACATAAACATCTCAGTGGGGCATAGTCGGTCGATCGGTCAGATAGACACAAACACACACACACATACAGACTTCAATGTGGTTGCCTCTCCGCATGTTAATTAAAGCGATTATTACATGAAATGATGCAAGTGATACAATGCAGTCACCACCAATAGAAATCTAATGCTGAGAAAGTGCGTGTTTAATTGTGTATTTAATAAATAAATATATTATTCATTTCTTATATAGTTAAATGTGTGAAATGGGTAGCTCTAGTCGATTGAGAAGAATTCCCTTAGCGAAGACTTGAACCTCAACCAGAGCAAGTGCAATGATAAAATGTTTCTAAATGTTTCTAAACGTTTTAAGACATATTTTCTTTAACGGAAAAACTTTTTTTTCTTTTTTATGAGCACTTTTAAAATGTAGTCAAGTTTGTAGAATTCCATATTATTATTTATTGTTAAAATTTTAACGATCGCCAAATGTATTTTTCACACTAAGTGAACACTTGAAGACACAAAACAGAGCTGGAGAACGGAAAACCTATAGTCTAGACATGTGTATACCGTATGTGAAAACATGTTTAATGAGCTTACTTGTATATATAATAAGTAGTAATAGTCAGTCTTAACTAAAGTTTATGAAAAAGAAGTAAAATGTCACATATCAATCATTTTTGAACAGAAATCGAATCTTATTAAACCATATTATTAAACAAAAATGTATAAAAAATATATACAAACTATTTTTAATATTTTCTTTAAGCTGTGATTAAAAAAAGTGTATCAAATATAGTGTAGATAAAGAAAAAAAAATCTATTTTTGTTCAAGTTTTTATATTATCTTTCTAATACGGGGCATCTGCTAGTCAATCACATTCAACACGCTCAAATCAAAACTGATGTTATTATTGTTTATTGCTGTTGTTGCTGTTGTTGCTTTTGCTTTCATTATCAGCTCGGCTAAGAGAGCGTTTTCTTATAGCTTATAGCTTATATAGCTCTGTGCGCGCACTATTAATTTAAATAATCATTTTGTTTTGGCTTTCGTTTCGGAATTGTTTTCTGTCATTTCAAGTGCAGCGAAATCCATTCCAGAGTGCCATGCACTTCGAAATGATTAACGCGGCTCGTTGGACGACAGCAATGCGCCTAATTACCACAACGCCAACCACATGCCCCCCGCCCCCCATCGGTCTACCCCTTTCCACCCCACTTACCACATTACTCCCCATCCGCAGGCTTATTGCCACCCCATTTGGGAGGAGTCTGTTTTTATCTGTGTTTACTTTTGACAGCTGCTCTTTGCATTGTGTTTCCATTGTGTTTGTTGCTGCCACTGCCACTGAGAAATCCCATAGAGTTTTTTTTTTTGTTTTTTGTGGCAACCCAATCCAACTCCAAATTGTGTCTATGATATATGAGATGATGTGAGATCATCGCTCTATATATCCATCACAACTGTCATTTGTTATTTGAGCACTTCACGCAATGTGTGATGAAAATGATATGTTATGCTAGTAGATCAGAATTTTTAATTGGCCAACGAATTGCAAATGAACTACATTCTCCCATTGGAGAACAGCATCATATAACCGAGAATCGAAAGTAACTTGAACTTTGTTGACCTATAGCAATAAGTAGATATATATCTCAATAGCTATTGGCTAGGGAAAAGCTTCAACTGCAACCTCTTACAGGCAAAACTGTTTAAATACTATATACACAAACTTGTGTGAAACTGAATTATTACAGTTAGTTTATAGTAAGTCGGAAAATCTTTATTCTAATTCATATAATACTTATTTAGAGACTAAGAAGCATATCGAACGATAGACCTATGCCAATTAGTAAGTTTCTAAACCTTTAAGTGATTTCCCAGTATTTTTACTCTTGTTTTTATTAGCTTTTTCTTTTACTGTCATTTTCTCTAAGAAACAAACAGAAACTAACAAAAAAAAAAACAATAAATATATTTAAAAATAAAACAATTTATTAACCTTTAGCATATCCAATGGGCAATATAATCGTGCTTCTTTTCAGAGCTAAAAACTTAAAGAAATTTGCACATAAAAAAAATAAGAAGTAAGAAATAACCCTTGCAAGAAACAGTTTAGAACGCGGTGCTGCTTCAATGACTTTGTGTGTGCGCGTGTGTGTGTGTGTGTGTATGTGACCAACAACAATGAACTCTTGTGTGTGGCAAGCATAAAGATATAAGATAGAAGATATAGAGTCTCTGTTAGTCTGTTAGTAATTACATTTGTCTGCTTTTAATTAGATAATTGTGTTGCTTTCTTAAGCTCGCACAGTGATTCAAAAATGTATGTTGGTATGTTTTGAAAAATATTTGCTTTATCAATCAATTAAGCCGATTAGCAGCGCATTCAACCCACAATTAGTTCAAGAGAAATTTACCTAATTATGACAGACAGATTGGACAGATGGGACAGATGGACACAGAGAAAGACATTCAAGAGTTACGACTTAAGACTTGAGCTGCAATTATGTAATAAAACTCAACAGTTAATTGAATTAGCACCGTAGAGTATGAAGTTTCTATATAAAACAAAATCTTTTGTGTAACACATAGTTTTAACTTGAATAAGTTATAAAAATTCAAACACATATATGGATCTCATTGATAAAAGATTTATTCAAAATTTTAATCGTATGCTGGCTAGACTATTTAAGTAATTACAAAAACAAAATAAAGCAAATAAATCATAAAAAACAATTAATATCTATTTACAGACGCTATGAGGAGGATCCGGATAATGCCTGGAACTGTTGTTCCTGGTGTGAATATTTGCTAATTGTCATCCTATCCACCATACTTTTGGTTGGTGTCCTCATATTGACACTCTTCTGGGTAATGTTCTATCGTGGTGGATTCGCTTGGTCGGAAAGACCATTGCAACAGTTCAATTTGCATCCCATCTTGATGGTTGCCGGCTTTGTAACGCTCTCCGGATTTTGTAAGTCATTGTATACCTATTTTTTTTTCACTGTGCTGACATTTGGCTTGAATAATAATAATAATAATAATCTGGATTGCAGCTATCTTAATTTATCGACTGTGCCGTTGCGTGAAGCATATCTATGTGAAACTGATTCACATGTTCTTTCATGCCGTTGCGATACCCTGCATCGCCCTCGGTTTCCTCTCCGTCTTCGATTCGCACAATGCATTGCAAAAGGTGAATTTCTACAGTCTACACTCGTGGCTGGGTTTCGTGACAATGGGCATGTTTGTGCTGCAATTTGTAATTGGATTCTTTACGTGAGTTGCCTCTTTTTATTATCATATATTGTGATCATCACTTGATTACCTAACACAAACTATACAAACGATTCTTCTTCATTAGGTTTCTGGTGATGCTCTGTTGTGAAAATAAGACATATAGCTGTCGCTCAGCCATGGTGCCCATTCATGCCAGCCTGGGCTTGGCCAATTTCTGGCTGGCCATTGCCACATCTGTTACGGGTTTTATTGAGAAGGAACGCGAAACTGCCAATGATGCGACCTTAAGGTAAGTAGAGAGGGGAAGAAACAGTTAATATGTTGTGTAAGATTTCCCATTATTTGCACATTTCTATTTTTAACGAATTGAGTAGTTAAACACATTGTAAACCGTAAATTGCTAATAAAATAACTCAAGCAAGTTCTCACACATACGGATAAATATTAAAATACAGTCGTATTGTTTATGAACACGAAAATTATAATAAATAAATTATTTCCCACAGCAACACTAATTCAAGAAATTGTTCAAATCCGATCAGTTCAATTCCGTTGAAGCCATTTCATCTTATACTTGCCTTTATTAATCTTTGCAGCAAGGATAATCAACTGATTGAACATTATATAACGAGTGCGATAGGCTTAATGCTGATTGTTATTGGCATCATTGTAACCTTTGCTGTGCGAAGAACCAATGCACCGGCATCTGCCAAAGTTTATGTCACCGAACGCATTTAGATGACAGCCATGCCCCCCCACACGCCACGCCCATGGCACACAGCCAGTGTTCAAAATTCAAAGGCTTATGTTCACATCAACATCATCACTCGGTGCATAATTACATTACTAACTATATAGTACTATATATACATATATATATGTAGCTGTGCGCAATCTATCAATTGGTTACATCAAATCTCTGTTGTCTACAGCACAAAGAAAACAAAATCAAAAACAAAAACAAAAACACACGCTTTAGCATTCTCCTCTCATACATATAATATATATACAAGATATTTTACATATTCTATACCATTTATGCCAAAATCAAAATCTCTTTATCTACTAAAAATCAAAGCTAGAACTTTTCTATTAACTTTTTGCTGCTAAGTAGATGCGTTTTTCTTTAGGTATAGGACCAAACTTTCCACATAGAGAACTTACAAAACTATAGGACCGCCCAGCCCAAGACCAAGTGTAATATGGAACTACAAAGGAAATCAAAAATAATGTAACAAAACAAACAAACAAACAAACAGCTGAAGTAGTAGTTTTCTAGACATTTTTACCAAGATAAATATATAAACTTTACACAAAACTATACGTAGATATTGATATTGTCGCATTTGATGTGTTTTTTCTCTTCTTTGTAATTGTGCAAATAATTGTATTTCATAATAAAAGCTAAGCAATATATAAGTTGTAAACCAATTTTACAAGTAAATATACTATAATAAATGATTTTTTATTTATTACATATACAATATCTAATGTATTATCTTAGTCTCAACTGAACTTGTATGAATAGTGAAAACTAACTGCTAACTGATAGTGTTTTCCTTAAGTCGCGGCAATCGGTAGCATTGTCTTATTAGTTTAACATTACTGCTGCTGCCGCCAGACGACGGTTGGCCTGTCACCAGAATTGTGCCATTGTCCGAGCTTATGGAGTAGATACTGGCATTTTGTGGTTCCTGGTGGTTGTTGGGCATTTCGAAGTTACGTACACGTGGCTCTGTCTTTGGGCTTGTTTGATTATGTTCGAGATTTATCTTAAAGGGTGATACAAAATTTCGTATCCAGGGTTTGGGTTGCGGCCGCTCGCGTTCCTTGTGTATGGTGGGCGCAATCTTCTTGGGCACATAGGATAGGTCTGGCTCGAATGCAGGCACTTCGCCCATACAAACGTGTAGTTTTTGTGCCTTGGGTGTGTCCGCAATCAAGAATCCACATTTACATTCGACATATCCATGTAATCTGTAGATGGGTCCAAGCTTCTTGATGCTAAAGCAGCGCTTAACATGCGCAATTAGACTTTTCTTAAACTTGTCGGTGTTGATGCCACAGCTGGGACAAATGACAGAGTTTCGTATTTCCGAGATGGTATACCAAAATGTTTTTCGATCTTCCATAATGCTGGATTTCGTGACCTACAATAAGGGAAAACAATTTAGTTGAAAACTAGGCGTGTTATTGTGCAATAAAACCTTACCGCTGTTTCCTTTTCGTCTGACATTGTCCAGGACGTAGATTGCGCTTGATCGAAAAGGAGTTTAATATATTTATATTATATTAGTATTGCTTCGATTTGTTTATGCCAACAGGTCCTGCAAGCAGCATAAATCGTGTCACATTTTCATCGTTTTCCACAATGCGATAGCCACACATCGCATTTAGTATATTAGTTAAGTATATGTTTTAGCAACTTGTTGGCTTTAACTACAGTTTTCCCGTTTTTAGTTTACTTTTTATGCATTAGCATAAATTGTTTATTTTTTATATTTAATATGGTTTGATGATATCGATACCATTGCATTGCCGATTAATTTCTATTGTGAACGAATTTCTTGTTTGCGACATTTTGCAACACTGCATTTATCAGTCTGCTATCGAGCTCCCACCACAAAGTGTCTCAACAAGAAAACATAAAAATTACAAAAGTATTTAAAAAAAATAAAACTAATAAAATTAAAACAATTAAGCTTGTAAAAAGACAATAAGAAACTCAGTTCATAAGAGTAAACAACAAACCAATAATAGATAACAACGCAAACCGCCTTACCGTGTTAATTTCATGAATGGGACTCTTCATGCATATGTATATAAAAGTACTGTAGCATGGGTGAGAACTGAAGTGCCAGCCCCAAACACAATTAAAGTGTACTAATGACTTGTTCACAAATAGATGTACAGGTGCCTGAGGCATGTTTACTATGCCTGGAGGAGAACCGCCTCGCTGTGCACGATTACCTGGATATCTATTCGGGAGAAGGCGTCCGGCTGAATGTAGTGCAAATAATCAACAAGCATTTTTCCATGCAATTAGACCAAAGCAGTGGGGAGACGCGAAAAATATGTTCCACCTGCTGGCGAACGGTATCTGCGTTCAACACGTTGCACGAATTTGTCAGCGCCGCACAAAACTCATTGCGCGAGACGAAGGTGCTGCTGATGGAAGATGATCCGCTGACTCAGGGAAACATTAATGAGGCAGCCAAACCGAATCAGGAGCAGCCGGACATTAACGATCGGAACTTCTTCTACCCTGAAGTAAAAATCGAAGAACATGAGCTTGAACAGTTGCCTAAAATTGAGGTGCTGGAATCCACAAACCAGGTGCAAGCAATCAGTGAAACTGATACCTCTCCGGTGCGACGCTTGCGCAAGCGTGTTAAGGCTGAATCGGACTGTCTTGATTTGAAGCCGGATGAGCTTGATAATGAGGATCCTGTTGTTGTTATACCGGTTGAAATGCCAAAAAAACGTCGCGGTCGACCAAGGAAAACGGAAGTTATTATCAAGCAATCACCAAAAGAATCGCCAGTTGACTCAAAACTTGATTTGGATGCAGATTTCAAAGAAGAAAAACCTTGCGATTTGAGTGACGATGAGAGAGATCAAGATTTCATGGATCATCTTGACGAGGGACTAACGCACAGCGACGACAGCAGCGACAGCATGGAAAGTTCTGTTAGTGATGATTGTTCCGACTTTACGCTTGAACATCACGGCGAATCGGCATACGCGGTCATTCCCAAGCGTACGACACCAGTGCGGCCCAAGAAATACAAGAAACGTGCGAAGCCGGCAGTGCCGAAAGTTCGTATGTCCCGGGAACTTCTCGATCAGCGAAAGAAGCAACAGGAGGAGTTCGATATCATCATTGCCAAGTTCTTTAACGATGTGCTTCCCTGCTCCATATGCAATCTGTTGGTGCACAACTTTACGGAAATGCAACGCCATCATCGCCTTACACATGAAGTGGATCCCGGCTATGTGCTCTGCTGTGGCCGTAAATTCACACAGCGTAAAGTTCTGGCCGAGCATGTGCAGGTTCATTGGAATCCGGATCATTTCAAGTGCACAACCTGCGACAAGGCATTCCAAAACTCACGGCACCTCGAATCGCATCAACAGATGCACTTGGTGAAGTTGTCCTTCGAGTGCGATGTATGCTCCAAGGTGTTCCTTAGT
Organism: Scaptomyza parva; assembly: GCA_035044645.1. Classification (NCBI taxonomy): domain Eukaryota; kingdom Metazoa; phylum Arthropoda; class Insecta; order Diptera; family Drosophilidae; genus Scaptomyza; species Scaptomyza parva. The sequence continues at coordinate 5,632,960 of JAWNNT010000090.1, forward strand.
AAAACCGCCATTGACTATCATAAACTAAACAAACATGTACCCAAATCCGAATTCAAATTCACTTGCACAGAGTGCAACAAAAAGTAAGTAAATTAATTCGCAACACTTGCTGATAATAATATTTATTGTTCTCTTCGGCAGATTCCTGACTGAACGTAAGCTAAAGAATCACATGAACTCCATGCACGATCCGGAGAGCATTATCATATGCGACAAATGCGGCAAACAGATGCGTACCAAAATCATTTTGAAGAAGCATCAAGAACTGATGCATTCAAACACACCGCGTCCAGAGCCCGAGTTGAAGCAGTGTCAGATCTGTGGTGCCTGGCTTAAAGGCATGACCGGACTCAAGCAGCACATGAAGAGCATACATGTGGAGAGTGCGGGCGAGCATCGATGTCATGTGTGCAACAAGATTTCACCAAATGCACGCGCTTTGCGTCGCCATATTTATCACAAGTAATGGAGGAAAACTTTTAATTGTAATTCAATTTGGAATCTAATTTTTTTCTCTCCTCTAAATAGTCACGAATGCGAGCGTAAATTCAAATGCACCATGTGTGATAAGGCATTTAAACGTCCACAAGAGCTAAAAGTAAGCATTAACCACATCTTAATACAGTTCAGCTAGTACAGTACTCCTTCGCTTTACAGGAACACACATCAACGCACACCGGTGAAGTTCTATACACCTGTCCAAACTGTCCGATGACGTTCTTCTGCAGCGCGAACATGTACAAGCATCGACAGCGTTTGCATCGGGCCCAATACGAGGCGGACAAGAATCAGCCAAAGCCTCCAAATATTCTGCAACAGGCTGTGGGAGCAACTGCAGCGATGAAAATGAAACGCATACAAAACTCGAATGTGTCTAGCATAGAAGCGGACTTGAAGCATTTTTAAAAGAATAATCAAAACTATGCGTATTAAGACTCTCTAGCTTGTAGCATAGCTTATAGTTTTGTAAAGTCCAATATGATGATGTAAAAGTAAAGAAAATTTGATACAATGTAAAGCTGTTTCCACTTTATTCCAATAACAGTTTCTCGAAGATCTCTCTTTTTTTTTGGCAATTGAAAACAAACAAGGTTGGAATGTCTTTCTTTCTTTATAATTATTTACAAGGATGGCTTAACGGCACCTTATATAACGAACGCATTTGACATTTTACATATTTTTTTGTATAATGCATAAATTTAAAATATATATATGTTTATCATATTATACTGTCTCATTTGTATTGGGATTTTTCTTAATTCGTTAAACATTTAGAGTTTTTGTAGCAAACATTGAAAATAGTACATTAAACTTTACTTTACATACAAATATTATTGTTCTTTTCTCATTTGCTTTAGTGCATTAAGTTCTCCTTTAATTCCAAAAAGAAATAATAATAATGTAGAACATTTTGAATTTAAGTAGAGATAGTATATATATGTATGTATGTAGTATATTTATTTTTAAACTTGGTTCAAGCCGCGTTTTCGTTCTTGTTTTTTTTTTTTCGATGCAAAACATGGAATTTGGATTGCATAACTTTAATATAATATTTCTTTTTTCAGCATTATCATAGCGTTTCGGTTTTTGTTTTAATAAACTCTCGATATTTAGGCAACATTTATAAATACAATACTTTAGTTGAAGGTTTTTGTATTTTGCAGGGAATCATTTCAGTGTATTGGATTATATCAAACTATTTGCGACACCATATATTATACTTATAGGATTAGTGTTTCAATGCTTAACAGTTGGATTAGTTTTAGTTTGTTTATCGAATTGGGATTAGTTACAAAGACCGAAGCACATAAAAAAAAAACAAGACAACGATTTTTTAGACATTTTCAAAACATATTCAAATCAATTATTTATTGCATTAATATTATGGTAAATAATTCAAGTTGCAGCTCATTTAGTGACAAGGTTTATACATTTTCGCTAAGTGTTAAAAAACTTTTCTACATCATTCTCATACATTGAACTAAAGTTAAGAATTATTGTTATTAAACAAAGTAAAGAACAAAAAAAATACTGTTTATAACTGAAGCAGAACAAAGACATAAAAAATCAAAAATAATAACTTTTTATACAGCTTATTATGTTTTTTGTGTTTTTGTATATATATATATATATTTCGCATAAGTTTGAAATTGTGAAATTTTTATGCTTCTCTTACGCTTGGATGGAGGAAGGAGGGGAAGGTTTTTGCTTTGAAAAGTAAGTTGAACTTGAAAACGGAATTGTGTGAACGCGTAACATAAATAACAACAATAATTATATAACAATGACTAAAATTATTTATAGTTAACTATTAATTGTTTTTGCGTGGCAACTGTTGGTGATTGTTGTTGTTTTTTCTTTTTTAGTTATGAGCAGGATATTTGCAGCTTTTCTTGCTGCTGCTGAATACAAATTGCATATTGAATTTTGTTTTGGATAGTTAATATATTTATATTTTGTTGTGGGTGTGTGGTTGTTTTGTTGGCGTGTATGCATGTGTGTGTGTGCGATGCAGAGGCATGAGAGTAGCCCCTTAAAGCTTGGTTTGCTCAACCATATCGATGTTCACCTTATAGAACACATACGGATAGTATTCAGATTGGCCAAAGCCCAAGCCGGGTATGTCCACATTCTAAGTAAATACAAAAAACAAATTAGTTAAGAATAATGAATGATATTATATTGAATCTTACATCAGCACTGCTGACATGACCGCCAGCGGATGCACCATCCAAATGGCCATACAGCTGATTGAGCACATCGCGCAAACGCTTCACGCTCTTCTTGTGTGGCTCAATCAATATGGCCTGGAAGTTAACGGGCAGACCGTATCTAAAAGAAATGTACAAATATGGTAAGTTGGCACATTTAGCTTGTTGTACAATGCAGTGACGCACCTCAGCACGGATTCCACAAACACACGCAACGCTTTGACGTGGATCAAGGCGCAGAAAGCCTCGCTAAAGTTCACCTTCAGCCAGCGCACCAATGGACCCTAAGAAAAACAACAAGAAACATATAATTACATACATGTTACATGTTGTAATGATGAAAACATACAAACTGCTTCTTCTTGTCGGTCATCAGTTTGGTCATCTCGTTCTTGCCCGCCGCCAACTCCTCCTCGTTGTAGACGAAGTCGCGCACAATGAACTTGCGTTCGCGAGCATGCAGCTTGAACTCCTCGGTGACCTTCTTGAAGAGTGTCACATTGAAGAGGCAATAGTCGGGATCCTCCTTAATAAGCTGCGACGAGCGTGGCACAATCATATCGGTGATTTTCTCATAATTGGCTAACCAATCGTTGGCCATGGCTCTAAAGTACATAAAGGGAAAGCAAAGAGTTAGTAAATGTGATACCCTTTCTGTTTTACACTTACTTTGGCACAATCACCAGCAGTGTGGTCAGGTACTCCGAATCTAGGATGAAGTGCTCCTTCTTGACCAAATCCGCCAGATTGCGTGTCAGCAGACTGCCACTGTTTTGGGGAAAGAGTATGTATTAGTCATGATGTTTTCCATCTCAAAACGGTTTTACTTACGTTTTCTTCTTCTCCAAGTTTTGCAGATTGCCCTTCAGATTGTTGTAGGCCTGCGATTTTGTTTTCAAATCGCCATCGATTTGGCCGATCTGTTTGGAAATGATATCGGCAATGTTGCGCAACGACTGCTTGATCGGATACTTGGCCATATCCCATTGGAAGCGGGTCAAATACTGCGGTAGTTCAGCTATTTGAGGTTAAACCAAAACAAAAATATATTAGTTAAATCTCGTCGAAATAAATTTGTTTAATGAAAAAGTTGACTAGCAAAAGACTAGTCCGTTATTAGGTATAAGAAATAAATAAATTAATAAAAAAATTGTTGTAATTTTTATCTAAAAATTCTAATAAATTCTTGTTCTTGTTTTTTTTTAGTACAGAACAAACTGAGTTAGTTTAGAAATAAATAAATAAATCAAATCATAAAGTTATGTAAGTAAGAAATATTGCTCTTAAATATATATATATACGATAAGATAAAGGTAAGTAGATACAAACACGTACACACACACGCACACTCATACAAACAACGCACACACACACGTACATACACATACAATGCAAACAATAAGCAGCAAAATTCAAAATTTATTTCACATTTTACACACAACAATGACAATAAACTACGTTAGTGTATTAACAATTAACGCAAATTAACTCAAAGTTAGCAGCAATTCAGTGTGCGTATTAGTTAAGTTTGTTAAATAAAGCAGTAGAAGCCCGTATCATATTATTTCCTGTCAATTAATTTAAATCTTAATAATTCACAGAACATTTAACATTCATGTTAACATTATAATTTCTTGTTATGTTAAAGTAACAGAAGAAGAAAAAGTTGTACCGTAAAGCAAAAGTTGTATCGTAAGAAGGAAATTTAATTTCTCTATCGTATTTTTTACGAGCAAATGTTTTATTTCTTATTATAAACAAATGCAATGATTTTAGTCTATTTTTTACTTACTAAATATGTTATTAAATATTTAGAATTAAAAGTTAATAGCTGCTTAAATTTAAAAAAATATAGACTAGTTTAATATCGATGCAAAAAAAGTTGTATCGTATAGTAGAAGCTGAATCGTAAAAAGGGAAATTTAATTTCCCTATCGTATTTATTACAGCAAACAAATGCAATTTCAGTATTTTTAGCTAGCTGTCTTTATGGTATTTTAATGACTGGATTAATTAATAACTTTCACTGAATTGAGCACAAAATGTAAAAAGTAATAAAAAGAAAATACAAAAATAGCATTCACTAGACATTCTAAGCAAGCTTAAAGGTGCCAAGTACTACAATTAAGAACGGGGTTTACAAGGACTTTTGTTTACAGGACGAACAACAATTGGTAATTGGTATATAATGCATATATATGTATATAGTTTAAGAAGGAATAAGGAGTACCTTTCGTAATACATTTTTGAAACGGCACAAAATGTTAGCTGATTTGTGTATGTATATAGTGTATATATATATGTTTATATATAATAGATATTTGTAAAGTAATAATTTAAGTAAAGCTTATGTTCAAACACTTAAGAGCAAACAATAATAACAATTAAATATAAATTATAATAGATAATATTTTAAATAATACTTGTTAAAGTGTGTATGTATATGTGTGTGTGTGTGTGTTGGTGTATTATTATATAGCTTAATGGATATCGGCGTTAAATCGTGGCTATGATAATTGCGCAGCAGAACAACATTTTTGGTGAGCAGTACACTGAAAAAACAACATATTCGCTTTTACACTGTTACAAATAATTTATTTGGTGGTGTATTTATAAATCGAGTAATCGAAATCAATATTTAAAAGGGAGCACAATATTAAATAATAATATATATCATTTTTTTTTAAATATGCTCCTGAAACCATAAGAAACTGAAAACTGAAAATTGCAAAATAAATATTTATAGATATATATATGTACATATAGAGGAGAAAAGAAATCAAAGATAGAGTGAAAAAGAGAGAAAGGTGGACACAAAAAGATTTTCAACTTGTTTTGGTTATTTTTGTTGGGTGTCTTAACAACTGTAAACTGTATATAGTCGGGTGTATAACACATACCGTATAACAGTTATATTTAACCAATCCAAACGCTTCAAATCACAAAACAAAATATATATAGTAAAATAGAGCCAAAAACAATATTCAAGTTTTGCTCGAGGAAGTTTTTGGTGAAGGTCAGAAATATATATTTATATATATATATATATGTATATATAGAATAGTGATAGTAGTAGTAATAGTAGGTGTTGGAAAATACATAATTAAATAGTGGGTTACATCAAGTTAAAGTGATTTCTCAATAAAACCAAGAAGGGAAATTAAGAAGGAAACTTTGAACAGAAACGCAGAAAACGAAAACGGAAAAGAAACGAACAAAAGACGAAAGGATAACGGTAAACGGATAAATAGAGCAACGTCCAAGGGCCATAGATACATAGATTAGTGGTATGGCCAGGCATGTGCTAACCTGGACTCAGTGGAAATTCGGGCGGCTCGGGATGATCCGTGTCTGGACTGGAACGACCCTGGCTACTACTGCCACAACAACTACTCACTGGAGACGATCTATGAGTTGGTGTTAAATTAAATCCATTGTTTATATTTAATTGACTCGGTGTAGAACGTTTGCTATAAATTTGATCGGCAAGAGAATTGAAGAAAGAGCGATAACTAGAGCGCGGTGTGGTCGATGTCTGATGCCAAAATGTCATTGCTTTTGGGTTTGTTGTTGTTGTTGATAGTGTGCATTGTGATTGTGATTGTGCGCTGTGTGTATGTATGTATGTGTGAGTGTCAGTGTTGTATAGTGTGTGGAAAAGTGTATTTTTTTTTGTGCACATTTGGTATTTTTTTTTTTTTTTTAGTTTGATGAGTGAATTGATGCCGTGAATGATTTAAAAAAAGAAATAGATTATTTATTGCATTTTTGAATGGTTTTTGTCCTTTAATTAAATCAAACATTTATGCATGAGAGAGAGATAGAGAGGGGGAGAGAGAGAGAGCAAAAGCAGGTGCAGTTGTGTGTTTTTTACAGTGTATTGTGTTCTTTGGTGTCTGTCTTTGTCTGTGTAGATGACTGCAAACATTTGAAGTTTTTTTTTGGGATGACTGGCATTTGGTAAAGAGTATTTTTTTAATTTTTTTCAGTGCATATTTTTGGTTTGTTTGGCAACAGTTCTACTACAGAGTTATAGAGTGAATGCGATGATTAAAGATACCTGCACTTCTTAGAGTTACGCTTCGGTTTATTAAACCACCAGTCGAATGTTTCGGATAATGAGGAGGCGCTATGCGGACTCTTTGGATCATCCATCAGATCCAAATCCTCATCCGTATCGCAAATGGATTTATCAGTGGGCGACAACAGTGTTGGCGATTGTTGCTGTTGCTGCTGTTGCTGGTGTTGCAACTGCAACTGTTGCAGATGTTGTTTGGGCGACTGTTGTGGCAATTGAAATTGACTGACGTGACTGCTGCTACTGCGAAAGCTGAGCTTATTATTGTTGTTGTTGTTTATGTGGCAAGTGTTGTTATTCAGCTTTTTGCTATTAGATCGCGACATGCTGTGCGATGAGCTGGCTGTGCTTGCTGTTGGCGCCGATGTCGAGAAATAAGCCGACGAGCAAATAGTCGATGATGATGCGGCAGCATCTGTTGTTGCTGCGGTTGGTGTTGTTGCTGCTGCCACTTGTGCTGTTGCTGCTGCTGCTGCTGCGGATGTTGGTGTTGTGCTTGCTGCCGCCATGCTGCTGCTGCCGGTGGCAATAGCTGTCACCGTTTGGATGGCACAACGTGTGGCATTTAGCATTGAGGAAGCTGTCTGAGAGTAACATTCATCGGCCATTAGTGTGCTTGTTGTGGCACTTGCACTGGGCGGTGCAAGTATGCTACAACTGCCACTCAATGCCGCATACGAGCATTCATCGCAGCCACAACCCCCAACGTTTAACGGTAAGGCAAAATCAAAATCCCGTTCAGACTCATCGTGCGTTGAGGAAAGATTTGTTAGACTGCCGCCACTCAAATGGCAGATGTTGCAGGCGCCACCACTTGGGGCACATCGGCTAGCTGACGATGTGGATGTCGAAGCTGTGGCATAGTTGGAGGAGGCGCAGGCAGAGGAGGTGCAGGCGTTGTTGGCGCAGGTTGAATTGGCATGCATTGAATTGGAGGTATTGCAGCAGGTATTGGTTATAGTTGTTGTTGCATTTGTTGCTTTGGTTGAGAGATTGTTGTTGGATTTACCCTTGATATCCGAAGGCAGCTGATGATGGTGATGGTGTTGATAGTGGTGTTGGGGATTGTTTTGGTGGTGTGTGTGCTGGTGTTTACGTTGATGGCGCAGGCTCAAATGCTTCAGACGTTGATGGTGTCGACACGGCATGATTTCATCGGGCGGACCAGGACCTGACCCACACACACACACACACACGCACGCACGGAAGAGTAGGTGGTAAGGGGGGATGCATTGTTGTTGTTGTTGTTGTTGATAAGAAACGCGTTTGTTCAATATATTCATTTCATCAAGTTTAGTTTTTTTACACACACACAAAAGAGAGTAGAAATCATTTTTGGTTTGTGAACTTAAAAACTATAGCATACATTTTGGGGCAATGCCAAATACCCTAAAAATCTATAAAAATATATATAGAAAGAATCACATCTGGCAATTCTATTTTTTATATGGAACCAAAAGCCAAAAAACGTAAACGAAAAAATGAAAACAATTTAAATAAAATTAAGAGGATGAACTGAAATTTCTAAGAAATAACCAAAAAAAAAAGTTAAAAATATATACATACATTTGTATGTATATATATAGTCAAACTCATGTGTGTATATAATTTTGTGTTCTTGTCGTGTATATAGAAACCAATATAGAAACCAATATAATCAAAATATACATGTATATATATATAGAAAATTTCATGAACAACAGTGGAAAGAAATGTTGCAAGAAAAACTTTTTCATTTTTCATGTCTTCAGTGTCTACAAAAATTTTTCTCTTTTTTTGTTGTTTTTTTTTTTGATGAATGTGGTGGTCCAACAATTTTTGCATATAAAGTCATTTTTGGTATATAATACAAATCGAATAAATTATTTCATTTTTGTACAGTGTAAAAGCGTTATATATTATTTGTTTTTATTGTTTTTTGTTTGTTGTTAGGAATTTATTTCTCAATACGTTTCAAGCTACGGTAAATGGATGCTAAAGAAAACAAGCGAGTTAAACATGTGTGAATGGCAAAACGGTAAACACAACACAACAAAACACTATACAAACGCACACACACAAGCGCACACACGCACTGACATACAGAGTGAGAGAGATGGAGTTTCGTGTGCACAAGAGATTATTAGTTACAAAATGTACAGTTATTATTTTAATATTTTACAACGAGCAAAGAGAGCGATAGAGAGAGAGAGACAGAATACAATGTATGCAATGTAAGCACAAAACACAGCACACACATACACTCTCACACACACACAGAACATACGACATACATATAACAAAAATAATTGTATAACAGTTTTATAATATTTTTCGTTCTTTCTGTCGACGCACGCACTTAAACTAATGTAAAAATCATAGAAAATTAAAAGAATAAAACAAAAATTTTGAAGAAAAACTAAAAAATTGTAAAGTAAAATACGCGCTTTTCATTTTTTAAACCCGAGTAAGAGAAGTTTTTAATAATGTTTAATGATATTCTTGTTTCTTTGATCAATTTTCTTTTTACTATTACTTTATAAGATTTGATTGTTATGTGTACTTTTCAAGATTAGTACAACGTTTAAAAATGATAAAAAGAAAAGTTACAAAAAATAATGTACAACAATATTTAATTCAATTTATGTAAAATATACAAAGTGTTTTTTTTTTCTTTTTTTTGGCACTCGAAGAGAGAGAGATAGAAAGTTTAGCGCTTAGTTTAGTAGTATATCATTTTGGAGGAAAGAGTTATGAGTGTTTTGTTAACGGCTTTCTCAAGTTGTATGTGTGTGTGCGTGTGTGTGTTAGTGTGTGACCTTGTCTGTGTGTGTGTATTTGTATCTTTATGTTGTGCACGTGGATAGATAGATAGTATGTAAATATGTAGAATATAGATTGATTGTTTGATTGTTTGATTGAAGAAATGTACAACAAATGCAACATAAAATATAAACAACGCAAATTCTCTTGACTTTTCTGAACTTTAGTTCCATTGTTGTTATATATAGTACGGTAATATCGACTTTCGTTTTTATAATCTTTCTTTTTTTTTTTTCTTATTTTGGTCGTGATTGATGATTTTGTGCGCATGAGTTTCAACATAAAAGTAAAAAAAACCAAGGAAAAATCAAAAACTAAAACTTACAAAACTTAAAGAAATTATAATAAAAAATTAAATGAAATATTAATTGAAAGAAATAATAAGAAAACCTACAAGTTTCAGCTTAAAATCGATTAGTTTTTAAATCTATTTCGTAACTCAAAAATAAAACGACATCGTTGTAAGTATTAAATAATATAGAGGAGATTTTTTTTTGTTGTGTTAGTCAAAAACTGGAGAAGTTTTGGTCAGGAGAGAGAGAGAGAGGAGAGACGACATATTGCATCCAACCATTAAAAACATTCCACATTTCTTAGATGATATATATTTTTTGCTCTCTGTATCGTTCGAGCAATACTTGCTGATTGCTCAAGTAGAAGTAGTATAAAAGGGCGGGACGCACAGGTTGGACTGTTGGGGAAATGTAGTGTATATATAAATGTGTAGAATTCTTAAACTATTTGCATACGGACTGCATTCGTTGATTGATTTGTTTATTTGTGGTTGTCTGTTTGTTTTGTGGTTGTTTTGTTTTGTTAGTAAAAAGTTTGTTGAAAACAATAAAGATGAGAGAGAGACACGAGATACGAGTACATTTTTGTTTTTCGATTTTTGATATCAGAGCATTCCGTATTTTTGTTTAGAAACTACTGTCGATCAGATGCTAAGAAAAAACATCTTAGTTAATAAACTAAATAATAAAATTAGCTCACTCTAAAACTAAACTGTTAAACTGTTAAATATATATAATGTATATTGAAAATTCGAAATTGTTCTAAACTAAACTAAACTATTGCTATAACTGAATTTAAAGTTTTGATTGTTTTTTATAGTATTGTGCTTGTTAGCGAGTACTTACTGTTGTTGGCCTGCAAGTTCTCATGCAGCTTATCACGCTGATCCTCGAGCACCTCACCCAAATACATGGCCACCTTGCGGGTTATCTGCTCCACATACGTATCCAATTTGCCCAAATCATCGGAAAGACCAACCAACTGATCCAAGGTACCAACCTGACCATAAGCAAAAAACCAAAAAAGTTAAGCATGATAGAAATTTCGATAAGTATTTAATTGAAAATCACCTTCAGATCGGGTATATGGAACTTGTGGTTATTGCATAGACTATGTTGCTTGTTGGTGAGATTGTTCATCGTGTCGAAGGTTTGTTGGCACGTCTTGTCGCCAGGCGCCGAGATAATCCAATATTCGGACATCATTTTGATAGCTACACACAAAAGGTTAAAAGAGGATAATTACTAAAGGGATTTCCTTAAAAATGTTTCTATCTCAAAGTCATGGTCAATCATTGATTATGTAATGTAAAGCCATTACATCGATTTATAGTCTATATTACGTATTTGACGTGTTTAATTTTAATTATTGACCTTCGAAGTGTCGGTGAAAGCGTTAAAAATTTAAGATGCAATCGACCCTCAATATGCAATTCATTGCCCCAAGTAATGAACTTCTAGCTATGTCTGTGTGTGTGCGTGTGAATGTGTGTGTATGTTTGTACTCGTTTGTTTGTCAGTTTTGGGGGCGCCTTTGAGACAACAAAGCGCAGACTGTTGGCGCCAGGCAGACTTTGTGTCCTGCCTGGTTTCACGCGCACACACACACACACACAATATGTGCGCATTACATATATATATATATATTTGTTTAACTTACAAATTCTAACAATGCTTGCGTTTCAACAGTATTGTTAACACTAACAGCAACTTCTCAATCTGTATGAGGTGCAACTTTTTTGGCATTTTCTATCTTTATCTCAGCACAACACAGATCAATTATGTACTTGACCTAAACGATATTCTACTTTGCATTTGCCGCGTTAAACGTGCGCACTCGTCCAAGGCTCGACGCGAAATGAACGCTGGAGCTGTTGGCGTCGACGTTGCTGCCCTGCCATATGGCTGCGTTTTTACAGTTAGCTTTTGTTGTTGTTGCTGCTGCTGTTGGGTGCCGAAAAGGCGCAGTCACACGAAGAAGGAATCGATGACGAAGCAGCCGTCACGCAAGCCAAGCCGCCTGCCTGTTCAATTTGGTAAGTGTTGACGCGCCGCCATTGCTATTCGATGTTGTCTGTTTGTTGTTTGTTGTTCGTTGTGGTTTGTTGTTGTTGTTGCTGCCGCCCTGCTGTAAGGTCAGTGGCGTATGAGTAATCATCAGAAGATACAAATCTAACTTTGGTCAATTTCATTTTAGTAGTCACTATCATTACATAACTTTAGTTCGGCCTTCAAAGCGCACAAAATTAAAAAGTGTAGAACTACATATATTATTAATATATAATTAATCAATAAATTATGGTCAAAAACTTTTTAACTCAACTTTTTGTATTCAACAAAACCTTCGAAATTCCCTAATATTGATGGAATTTACATAGACCTTCGAGCCACTGTTTGAACAAAACAAAACAAACATAATGAAAACCGAATCGAGCGCTGACCAACCCCAATGTTACACCCCAAAAACAACTTTCCTTGCTTATTATCAACAACTCCGCCCCCAACGATAACATTTCAAGGCAGTGCATTGTCCTCAGTCAGGAAACAACATTTTTGTTGAGCCTGGCAACCGATGGAAAAGTACACAAAACCAACAACACAACGTGTCTATTTTTAGCTGCAAAATCTAAATTGCTTTTTGTACAAATCACTGGGGCGGCAACAGGGATACGGAGGCGCTAGCAATTATGCTTACATGCATATAGTACATGTATGATAGCCCCGTTTCCTATGGGGGCACATTATTCATAGTTAAAAGTAAAACGGTTTAACGTTAGAGTTGTCACCCCGTTTAACTACAACAATTTATAACCATTCCTATTAATTTCCTTCTATACGTAATTGCCAATTGGGAAATACGTTATGCTGCTTCCAATTAAGATGACAACACTGTATTTGTAGATAAAACTCTAACTGTAAAAAGACGTAAATGATGTTGACATAAAAAAAACAAGACCGGCAACAACAACAAAGCTAGCATGTCGCCAGTCAGACTGGCAAACGGCTGGCATAATGTGTCTCTGTATGTGTGTGTGCGTGTATGTGGAGAAGGCTGTTGGCCGCAAAGGACTTTAGACAGGAAATTGCAACGTTCGTTGTGGTGATGACGAAAACAAAAATAGCACGCCGAATAACTGTGATGATGTTACACTTACATACATATATAAATATATATGAATGTACATAGAATCTGCTGTTAGCGTGTGGTCGGCCAAATTAATTAATAATAATGTGTGCGCTTAGGAAAATAAATGCGACATTTTTCCTGTCGGCTTACGCAGAGCCTTTTTTTAAGGCGATGTAAACCTAGCAGCTGTTTTCTTTTTGGGAGAGGGAGGGAGGCGTTGGTTTCAGCTGCTGACATTTGTTTTTTATTAGCTCGGTAAACATGCACAAATGAACAAGCATGTTTGACTTTCCGTTTCAATTTAATATTTGGTTAACGCAGTCAAGGTCTTTGCGGCACGCAATATCACTATTTAACGTAGTCCTTGTGGCAGACGGTCAAAATAACATATATATAAGCGGACATAAGTGTTTGCATGTGCGTTGCACATAAAAGAACATAAGGAAGAAAAACTCATCATTTTAATTATTATGAACATGCAAAATGATTTTTCAAAATGAACAGCTCTGATAGTTTGTTTACGCAGGGAGCGAGAGAGCAGCACAACTCAAGAGAGCGGGAGATCCAATTCACCACACCCCCAGCACAAACACACACACTCACAACTGTGGTTAATTGTGCAGCGCGCTGTCAGCTGTTCGTGACAGTCACATGACAGTTTTTCGATCGATATTATTTTTTCTCACGGGTTTTTACAACTTACAAACAAACTAAATAGCTATTTGCCAACATATTTTTCATGATTTAGCGCACACATTTGCCCGCCATATTATTATAGTTCTATTCACTAGGCGCATAAGCGGCCATAATTGCATTCCGTCCCAAAAAGTCGCTGCAAAACGAACAAGGCAACAGTTTTTCAGGGTCATTTCTATTTGCACATATACACAATCATTTACGTCGTTTTTAATGCATAAATGTTGACATTAAGTACTTGCAGAGGTGTTATTCACGTTTTACACTGTACAGTCGAGCGTTTGATAACAGGTCAGCAGACCTGTGGCAATCAGAAAAAAAACTCGGCTTTTTTCTCTTTGCTACGTTGTCGTTTATACACACACTTAGAAGTTTGGCTTTTCTTTCGTAATCACTTACATTTAAGCGGCACTACTACACGTCAGCTCGCAGATAGTAAAACAATGTTTTTAATTTTGTGCGTTGAAAATGTATTAAAAATCAAGCAACACAACCGCACCACCCACAATGCACGTACGAACGGAGCACAAGTCTCTGGTAGAAACTCAACACACAAATGACAATTCACAATTCCACATGAGATTCACGTGATAAGTTACGATAGACGATAATATATCGTTTAATGTTAGACGGATGTGTACACACTCTACCCATCAGCTGTTCAAAGCCAGTCGGTCAGTCATGTGCACACACTGCTCGGTCTCTATGTAGGCGCCTCCGCTACGTGCCTAATTATTAAAGTTTAGTTTAGTTAATCCTATTATTTGGCACAATTAAGGTGGCAATAGCAAACAAAATTTTGTAAGTGTGTGTGAGTGTTTTTCAATTAGTGTGCACTGCTAAGTTATTCAAGTAATTCCTCTGTTATAAACTTAAAGAAAATGATTTGTCATACAACTTGTGATTTTTCTAAGTCAGTGTGGGCGTTTGTTATCAAACCAAGAATGTGAGCTGAGCATTGACACAGTTGATTTTCAATAGAGAAGTGATATATTCACCTGCATGAAGTGTCTCATTTGCATTGCTTAGCAATTTGTTATATCTTCTGATAAAAGAAATAAGGTTTCGTTTGCTGTTTCATAATAGTACAATTGCATATAACAATAGGTACTGTCACACACGTGCGCTCTTATTATGTGCATAATGTGGCATACCAGAAGGTACGTCTTAACCTTTGGTCTGACATATTAACGCAGTGATTTGTGAAATTCAACGATGACTCAAGCAGCTTGCAATGAAGCACAAAATCAAACAATAAACTGAATAGATTATATTATTGTGTATACATTGGCGCAACAATTCCCATTCCAATAGTGAACGCTTTCCATATGTATGCCGCAATTAGCCAGTGTTTACTTACACACATCTCTCTCGCTCTCCAGCGTCTATAAATAAACCGAGACAATTGTATATCCGTCCGCCTCTTCCTCATTGCATAAACAGCGCATGCATTTCCATAACATTGAACCTTAACCATTAAGTGGGTGAATAGGCATACAATAAAGCTCAAATGCCAATGTCGTCGGATATTGCTTTGTTTTTGTCCACTTAATTTACCGGCAGTCGCCATAAATTAGTGGGCTTATCAGTAGCGGCTACCAATCGTACGATCACCGCTTTTTAATTTGGATCTTATCGCTCGATCGCTCTCGCAAGAACTCTACATGATCTTTGTAACTAGGTGATAAATACGTATTTTTGAAAATATCAATAAGTCACGAGCTGTATGGAATGGAAGGGAATCTTAACAAAACACACACACACATTCATAACTGTTCTTTAATGTTAAGCACAAACTCACACTTATTATGCCCAACGCATTTGACATTGGCTTACAACGCACCCCACTAGCTCAACTGCTCTGTCGACGTCAATATCGCTGTTAACGCATACGTTAGCGTCGACGTCGACGTTGCCTGTATGATCATCATACATATGCCTCTGCTGCTGCTAGCTCGGCGCTATTCAGTCTGCAAAGAGATTCGCTCGAGTGTGGAACGCGTTACGCGGACAAGCAAAAAAAATTCAACAAAAACACAAACGTTAAAAGTGAAAACCGACACACAAAAAAAAAAACGGTTTCGGTATTTGAGATTTTTGTGGCAGGTGCTAATAGTAACGGTAAACATGACACTGTTTTTGGATATAGGAAGGGCCACATTTGATATCAAGTATACAATATTGCCTATTGGACGCCCGACCTAAATAAATACATACAGACAAACATCCATCAAATCCAACTATTTGGTTTGACCTATCCCCAAAAAAAGTGAAAAAAACAAAAAAAAGAGAAATACGTAAAATGCCTTAACAAATGCAAATATTTGTTATAATTGTTTATTTTTACCAAAACTTCAAATTGAAACTAATTAAAATTCAGGTTTTTAGTGCTGTGTTTTTAGGTGAAGTTGAAAATTGTTTGACCTCATAAAATACTTTTGTTATAAACTTTTAAACTATAATAGCTATATAACTATATAGCTATAACTTATATATATATGTGTACTTATAAAAATTTAATTAGAATATTTGCACGTTTGGACTTTGCTTCAAAAACAAACAATAATAATAATTCAGTATTTTCTACTTTATGCTCTTAAATTGAAGGTTGAGGAATTTATAACAGAAAAATTTGTATGCTGTGACTTACTTTAGTTGTTGTAGCTTCTTCAGTTTGTGTTCTCTTTAAGTTCGACAGCATGAAGAGAAAGTTTCCTCAACTGATTTTAGTGCTTCTTTCTGATTGTTGTGTTTTTGTTGCTGACTGCTTTTTAGGTATAATGCTTGTCTCACTGTCAGTCTGTCTGTCTGTCTGTCGGAATGTCTGTCCGTTCGCATTTAAAGCTGGCGTGTCTAAAAAGCTCACAGCGAAATCGAAATTGGAGTTACTAGGTTCATAGCGACGCTGCTGTCTCTGCCGCTGCCGCTGCCAATGTCGACGTCGCACGGCCAGAGCAGCAGCTCGAGCATGCAACAGGTGGCTCATCGTATTGACTAGCTGACGGGCAGATTCAGTCATTGTTGATTTAAGTGTTTCCCAACCCAAAACAGCAATTTGGTGCGTCTTACAAGCGAATTATGCATAACTTAACCAGACGATTTTTTGTTTCTGATTGCGCAGAATATTCAAGAGGTGAAAGTTGTGACGACACGAACAAAAACGCACACTGGAATTTCTTATGTGCATGCGTGCGTGCGTAGGTACGTGCGTATATGTGTGTGTGTGTTTTGATTTTAAGTGCATTTCAATGTATTTCAATTATTGTTTACTAACACAGAAACTATTTTCATGTCGATTGCAGAGCTCAGGAATTATATACATACACACAGGACTTTCAACAGACCAATTAGTAAATAAACTCAGCCATGTCAAGTAATTGGCCTGAAAATGTTGGAATACGCGCCATTGAAGTGCTCTTCCCATCACAATATGTGGACCAAACGGAACTGGAACAGTTCGATGGTGCCTCAGCCGGCAAGTACACAATTGGTCTGGGACAGGCCAAAATGGGTTTTTGCTCGGATCGCGAGGATGTCAATTCGTTGTGCTTGACTGTGGTAACCCGCCTGCTGGAAAGGCATCATATCAACCATACCGAAATTGGAAGACTGGAGGTCGGCACCGAAACGATAGTCGATAAATCAAAATCGGTGAAATCGGTTCTAATGCAACTGTTTGCGGAGAGTGGTAACACTGACATCGAAGGCATCGATACAACAAATGCCTGTTACGGCGGCACTGCATCACTGTTCAATGCGCTCAACTGGATTGAATCCTCCAGCTGGGATGGACGTTATGCCCTCGCTGTGTGCGCCGACATTGCCGTCTATGCCAAGGGTGCAGCGCGTCCAACTGGTGGCGCTGGCGCCATTGCCATGCTAATCGGACCCCACGCGCCGCTAGTTTTCGAACGTGGACTGCGCGCCACTCACATGGAGCATGCCTATGACTTTTATAAGCCCGATCTGAGCTCCGAGTATCCAACGGTCGATGGCAAACTCTCGATACAATGCTATCTATCAGCTCTGGACACCTGCTATCGCCTCTATCGCAAGAAGTTCGAGAAACAGCATCCACAGCAATCCCAATTGGGTCTGCAGAACTTTGATGCCATTCTGTTCCATACGCCTTTCTGCAAATTGGTACAAAAGTCTGTGGGACGCTTAAGCTTTAATGATTTTCTGCTGAGCAGCGAGGAGGATCGCGTAAAGCAATTTGCTGGTCTGGAACGCTTTAATACATCGACGCTGGAGAGCACCTACTTTGATCGTGATGTGGAGAAGGCCTTCCTTACCCAATCAGCCGAGGTGTTTGCGTCCAAGACCAAGAAGTCGCTGCTGCTGGCCAATCAGGTGGGCAACATGTACACGCCTTCGGTCTACTCCGGCCTCGTCTCACTGCTGATTGGTGAACCAGCCGCTGATCTTGTGGGCAAACGTATTGGCGTCTTCTCTTATGGATCTGGTCTGGCTGCCTCCATGTATTCCATTAAAGTCACACAAAATGCGGCGGCCTTTGAGAAGTTTGTGTCCAAGCTGGACTATGTGCTGCCCTTGCTGAATGCACGCGAAAAGGTTGCACCCGAAGAATTCTCCGCCCTGATGGAGGTGCGTGAGAAGAATAATCATGCGGCGCCATATACACCCACTGGCAGCATCAGTGCCTTATCACCGGGCACCTACTACCTAAAGGATGTGGATGCGTTGCACAGACGCAGCTACGAGCGTACTCCAACCATTAGCAATGGTGTACATTAAGGTTTCCTCTCTCTCTCTCTCTCTCTCTCTCTGTCTTTCTCTCTGTGCCCGTCGAACTACTTAAAAGAACAAACTTGACAATAATAGCCAATGACTTAAAGTTCACTACTATAAAGTACTTTCTAGATCGGATTTGAGACTAAAAGCTAATGCTTAAATCTAATCAAACAAACATTCGCTTTGGGAGGCGATGTTATAATTTTTTTTAATATTAGCAACATAATTTTGGGTGGATATGGTCGACTTTTTCTCTATCTCTCTCTCTCTATCAATATGCAATATTAATTCATTTGGCTTGGCTAATTAACATTTCATTAAGTTCTGCGATTATTTATATCATGCAAAAAACCACTTCTATATATCTTTTAAATCTAGTGTCGGAATTCAAATCTATGCCTATGATTGTACAATATTAAAGTGTATTTATGCAAATGGATATGCAACAAATGCATATAAAAATTGTTTATAAAGTGCAAATAAACAAATGATAAAATTCAATACAAACATTATTAAGATTTGTTTTTTATATATTTTGTGTAGTTATTTATTCGAATATGTTTATAAAAGTTCAATTCTTTGCTCCTTCAATCACTGTGAACTTGTAGAAAGTAACGCCTGGAATATAAAAAATATATTAAATTGGTTCGTTATATGGTTTGACTGTAGTTATAATAAATACCATTGGGTATGACGCGTGTGGTAAAATTACTCTCGGAAAGAAAGACGCCCAAATTGTTGTTGATATAAAACAAATCCTGCAAGACAAAAGACACAAATATAAATAGATAAAATTGAAATATTCAAATTAAAAAATAAAAGTCTTTACCTGAACGCCATAGCCATACTCATTGGTCAGCGATAACTGTGAAAAAGTAAAAATAGCCAAAGATTCAAGATAAATGATAAACGAATTCTAAAGAATTACTCACTTCTTTAAGTGTAAATGTAATGCTATAGGGTGCACCATCGGCACGGCGACTGACAAAAGCCACAGCGTAAGAGTGTTGACCGTCAATCTTTGGTGTTATCGGACGTCGCCATACCTACAAAAGAAACAAAGATATAAACAACTTGAAGTACTATATCAAAGAATAAACACTTGAGAGTCAAAGCTACCTCAATGTTGTTTTTCAAGAGCAAACGTCGTCCTTGAATGCCCAAGGGATCCTGATTGACAGCAATCACTTCACTGCAATAACATCGATTATATAATGATATTCTTCAACAACTCAATGGGAACCCACCGATTCTGTAAAATCTGTTTGATTTCTGGTCGCACATTGGCCAAATCATTGGACATTATAAGGGGTGCAGCAAGCACGGCCCAAATGGCCATTTGTAGTTTACTTTGATCGTAGCTTAGTCCATAGTTTCCCAGGATTAACATATCGGGATCATTCCAATGTCCAGGGCCACCGTGTGGCTGTATGCCATCCTGATTCTTGCCAAAATAATCCATAATTTGCATAACTGATTCCAGCGAGTCATCAATATCATCCCAATTGCGCCACAGATTGCAATGTTCCTTCAAGGATTCAAAGTCAGGAAATTCATTTAGTTCCGACTGATAAGCGGGCCTAGAATACATTTGGACATTAACCTTACGCTCGAGTATCAGCCGTATTGGATGTTAACATTACCAGCTACAGGAATAAACCATTGGTCTACCCGTCGCATTGAGCAGACGTCCAAATTCAGGATATCCTGCAGCCATGTCGCTCACATTGGCATAACAACCATCTAGTTTAACATAATCCACATCCCAATCGGCAAAGGTTTGTGCATCCAGTTCCATGTGATTGATCACACCCGGATAGCCGGCACACGTTTTTGTGCCAAAGTCCTCATACAAACCAAACTTAAGACCTTTCTTGTGGATCTAATTACAAAACCATTAATGAGAGACGGCTTATTGTTGGTTTGTAACTTACATGATCGGCTAGCACGTTTAAGCCACGAGGAAAACGTTTGCGATCTGGAACTAGTTTCTTTGTCATAGGATCACGTTCCTTTTCCAGCCAACAATCATCAATAATCACATATTCGTAACCAGCATCTGCATAACCTTCCGAAACCAATAAATCAGCATGACGCCGAAATAATTCCTCACTAAAACAAATGTTAGGAGCACAATCGAGCCATGAATCAACGCGTCTCACCTAATGCACTCATCCGGATAAGTTTTGCAATCAGTTATGCAGCGATAACGTTGCCAGGACATCCACCCCATTGGTGGTCTGCAAAACAACATGTGCTTAGCACAACACAAACATTCAAACATTATAAACATTTACGTGCGTGCCAATCCATTTTCCAGCGCTAAGCCTCCATTGAACTGCAGCAGCAGGAGCAGCGGCAGTATTGCAGTGTAGAACATGCTTGTTGAAATTGTGTACTAGTAATGTGTCCTGCCTGCTCGCACTTTCGGTTTTTATAGTGCGTTTTTACTTCAGATAACTGTGTAAACTGTGTAACTTGTGTAAACATGCAGACAAGCGGGCAGTTGTTAACTGTTAATTGAAGAGCTCAGCTCTCACACAAACACACATTGAGTGCGCATTCAGTTCAGAATGGCAATTGAGCGCAGTAGGGAACCAGGCTTTTGTTGTTCGGAAGGCTCCTTATCAGCAAACTACTCAGTGTGCAGGTTCGCTAGGTTATCAGCTAAAGCATTCTGCCGAGTGCCATTTACACTATGCTACATGAGTTGCACCATTGTATTCGGCAGTTACTGAAAGCATAAGCATATCAGTTAAAGGCGAAATATTCAGTTTTGTTGAGTATTGTTGCTGCATTAGGTGTAAAAACAACTAGATTTTCAATGTTGCTCAAGTGGTTGCAATTAAAAAATCGGTAATTAAATTCTTGACCTAAATGGCTTTTATCAGGCACTTATAGATACCAACATATCTTGTGCTTATTGACAAATCACAACATTTCAGATATCAACGCCATGCCAACACTTATCTAGTTTTTTATACTTTTAATTATGCAATATCGGTACTTTGAATTATTATTATTCAGTCGAGATTTGCGCGGGCGGTTTAACTTACAATTGAATTTGTTATTATTAATTCGCACTCGGTTAGCACTAGAAAATACCAAATGTTTTTTAAGTATTTTCCAGCACTGCAGAACAATCGATAGTTTATCATCGAAACATATTAGCGGCATTGCATGTTTCGGCGTGCATATTTATTTTATTAATTTTGTGTAGTATTTGCAACGCGTATTAAAATGGCATTCCAACTGCCAACGACAACAACTGCAGCCAGCGCACCTGGCTTTTCATTTGGCCTCAACACCGCACCTGCTACAGCAAATCCCGCCGCTGCTGCTACTGCGGCCGCCAAACCAACATTTTCATTTGCCGCGCCAGCTGCCGGTGCACCTCCCAATTTTGCCGGTGCAACTCCCAATTTTGGCGGTGGAGATGCAGACGCTACAAAGGCAGCACCGCCACCATTTTCTGGCTTTGGCCTCTCGGCAACATCCTCAGCACCAGCCCTTTCAACTGGACTAGGTGGAGGCCTCGGTGGAGCTGCGTCAACTGTAACAGTTGCAACGCCAGCAGCACAAGTCGCTCCTGTCGCTGCAGTTGCACCAGCACCAGCCTTTTCTGGATTTATGTCACAGCCTGCAGCAACGACAACAGCACCCGTAGCAGCCGCCGCACCCGCAGCAAATCCGCTCATTGGTGGCATCTCAATGGCACCAAAAACTACTCCATCCATCGCACCCGTGTCTGCCGCTGTGGCACCACTTGTCAGTGCAGCACCTGCCCCTGGCGCCGGCACATTTGCCACTCTCAGCACAGCAACAAAGACCACAGATTCTGCGGCAGTTGCAAATGCTTCGCAACTATCGTATAATCAGCTGGAAGAGCACATCAATAAATGGACTCTGGAGTTTGAGGAGCAGGAAAAGGTCTTCACCGAGCAAGCAACACAGATTAATGCTTGGGACAAGCTGCTCATTGGTAATAATCAAAAGATAATCGAACTTAACGATGCTGTGCAAAAGGTAAAAAATGATCAACAAGTGCTGGATCAGGAGCTGGAATTCATTGCCACACAGCACAAAGAGCTTGAGGAGAGCCTTGTACCGTTGGAAAAGGAGTTCACCAACTTGCCGCGCGTCGATCAGGAACGCAGCCAGACCTATCTAATGGTTGAGAATCTAGATACGCAGCTTAAGCAAATGTCCGAGGACCTGAAGGAAGTCATCGATAATTTGAATGAGGCCAACAAGGGTCAGGATAGCACAGATCCAATCATACAAATTGGTAAAATCCTCAACGCTCACATGAACTCCCTGCAATGGATTGAATCACAATCCAAGGACATTAGCAAGAAACTCGACGACATTTCCAAATTACACGAAACACAAAAACGAGACGTTTTTCGAGCTCCCTATTAAGCTATTCATATTGTTAAAGAAATTCTTGAATAAAACATATTTTTGTATTTGTAAAAAGTGAATCAATCTTATATTAACAACTTGTTATAGTCATAAAAACTTTTAAGTGTATATTTATATATGTTTATATATACAAAAAAATATTAGTTAATAGTTCTTGAAGTACTTAAGTCTAAAGAGTGGCGCTTTCTTGCCCTTGGTGCCGATGGCAAGATATCCACTATTTGGCGAAAAGGCCATGGTGTTCACAAAGCCGACATTCTCCTGTTGACCGGGGAAGTTGGCGTAAACCGTTGCGCTGGGAAAATGTGCCACCTTTATGGAGTTGGCCACTAAGCGCGAGCTCATGGCCAGCAGCTCGGATGAGTGATTGAATTGCAGACCTGTGATGGCGGTGCGCAGATTCATGAAAGTTTTCTCGGGTTGCGGTGCATTCGATTTGTAAATGCTTTCATAGTCGTACACATTGACAACGCCCTCATTGCTGCCGGTGGCCAGGAGGCGTTGATTGGGCGACAGTTGGATTTGGTTGCCCAGGACACAGCCATCATCAACAAAGCTGTGCTCAATGCAATTCTGGCGCAGCGATAACACATTCACATTGCAGCTGGAGCCACTACAGATCAGACGCTGTGAGTCCGCCGTAAAGCACATACCTTTTAGCTGTCCCTCTTGCTTGAAGCTATGGAGCAGCTCATTCGTATGAGATGTCATGAGATGGATTGCCCCAAATCTGCCAGCTGTTGCTATATATTTTCCGCACGGTGATACCTCGAACAGACGCAAACAGTTCATCTTGGCAGGCAATTTCAGTTTGGTCTCCTTGGCTTCCAGTAGATCGTAGGTGTAGTAGTAGGTTCTCAGCGAACCGAAGAAGGCACGCGTGCCGCAAGGCGCAATCCTGGCACAGGTAAGTGGAAACTTTAGGAAGCGTATGTTGTGCAGCTTTTCGTTCTGTACGCCATCAACGCTGTAGATGGTGGCCAGGCAGCTCTCGCCGGCGACCAGAGCTGCTGTGCTGGTCGGATGGAATTGAATGCTCGAGATGACACCTTCGCTGTAGGTGGCTCGATTCAGATCTCGGACACGCTTGAAGTGTAAGTTCTTGGGTCGTAGCTCGTTCGACTTGGATTTGTCAATAAAGCCAACGGTTTTAAGCAGTGGCTCCTCCTCAGAATCATCGGAATCTGCTTCCTCCGTTTTTTGCTCAAGTGACGCCCATTTTGGTTGACTGATGGTGCGTTGAAAGCGTGCCGTTAGATACTCCTTGTAGGATTTGTCCTTGCGCAAGTGTGTCAGTGGTCCTGTGTGCCGTGTGGCTTGTTTCACATCACCCAACTGAATGTCCTCGTCATCGGAATCCGTCCAAGCCGGTTTACGCTTCTTTGCCGATTCCTCGTCATCGTCCTGACCCTCATCATCAACTCGTGTTGCTGGTGCCTTGCTTTCGATGTCGTTCTTGCTGCGCTTGTGACCCACTGACTTGGCTAAGTTGGTTAGGAACGCTTGCTTGTCACCAAATATCACCTTTTCTGTCGGCACCTCAACATACGTGGTATCCGCATTGTCTGTTTTGTTAGATTGTTGCGCTTTGTTTTCATGCGTTGCGTATACGGCCATCAACTCCTTCAGCTCCTCCATTCCATCAGACGAATCATCATCACTCATTTTGGCAGTCAAAGAACACGAAGCGGGTTAATAAATTGTCTAAATTTGTTAAAAATTCGCGTTTAATAGCAAATCGCACAAAACGAAGAACTATTTAACCGCACGTGTGTTTTGATCCAGGGATGGTAAGTAATTTTTACTCAATATCGATACCTTCGGAATGGCGATAGTAAACACACCAAGATTTTTGCAATATAATCGAACAACCTATCGATATTTAAATATTCAAACTTATACGTTTTCTCTATGATAAGAGAATAAAATAAAAGACTTGAATGCTTTGTGAGTAAGTATACTTCGTTTATTTATTTATGGCAATCCATTCAGAATTATTAATCGTATATATATACAAAATAAATATGATTTTATATGCATGATAATGTTAAAAATTATGTTTATCAATATATGTATGTATGTATGCAGTATATGTGTATATAAGGTAACTTAAGAACTATGCTACAACTATTCATCTACTTTGCTGTATTCGTATTCGTATTCACGAGTAGTCAAGACTACTAAGTTGTATATAAAGCTTAAACTGTTTACATTTCTCAGCCGAGTGATGCAACTAAATCTTAATGATGCCAAAGTAGCTGCGATTATTGGCATCTCTGAGCATAACATTGCGATCCCGATGAATATCTCGCAAATGTATAGATTCGTTCTCTTGCAGCTGTATAAGTCCACTGGTGTGGCACGTATGCACCTTCTGTGGCATATTCGTGGGCACTGTATTCAGGCATTGCAAGAACGCATTGTGTCCATGGAAGATGATGAAACCATTCTGATCATGTGTATTATTATAACAGATCTGGGCATATACATAGTAGAGACCCGGCTGATTCACTGTTAGTACACCATTGTTGACACTAAAGTGCTGTTGCCACTGATTATCGTTGCTGGCCGTTGCATGCCCCACATACATGTCACCCTGATAGGCTGTAAAAAAGCAAAAATTATTATCATAAAATTAAATGTTGAAAGTTTTTAAGTTTTACTCACAGTTTATCTGGATGGGTGCATGATGATGCGGCAATTTGCGATTCAAATGGAAATGTGCAGCGGGCTGGGGAGATCTGGTGTTGACTGCATACAAATCCGTCGATTTCGCTGAAACAGGAGATTCGCCTGTGAATTAACAAATGCACAAAATGACAATATGTGTTTTTGCTTTACATTGCATTTAGCCAATCTATTATGAGTTATACCAACCTTTGCGGACTAGAATACGTTGACGTCCTTGACGTGATCTGGACCGAAGTTTCTTTAGTTCTTCCCGCAGCTCCTGTATCTGTTGGGATTGAGATGTTTCAGCTGCGGTTTCCTTCGTCTTTTGGGTGTTTGTTGTCTGTGCCACATCATTGCTCTGCAATTCATTGCGCAATTCCGCAATGGAGCGAGATTTTCTACACAATCAAAATGGAATTAGAAAGAAAGTTTTTGTTTGGTTATGGTCAAGAACTACTTACCGTTCCCTTTTCTTTTTGGAATCATTGTAACTGGTGAAATCATCAAAGACATTATCATCATTGGATGCAGCCGATGTCGATGATGTCGATGCAGATGTGGATGGAACTGAATCCGTTTCACTACTGTTGTTGTTGTTGTTGTTTTGATTGCCTTTTGCCGTAGTTTGAGTTTCATCGGTTTCTTGTTTTATCAAATCGAGATATTCATCATAATCGATACGCTCATTGCCAGCATCATCCTCATCATCATCATCATCGTCTTCGTTGTCACTATCGGGCCAACTATCATCAATCTCATCCTCGTCATCCTCATCGCCCTCAAGATCATCCAGTTTGCTGGGATCTTGATCGAGCACATTTGTATACTGTAACGAAAGAAAAATGAAATAATATGCTTTAGGTTCGATTCGTTTTTAGGTCAATCACAAGTACGTGACTATATAACAATATATATCTTGAGAACCCATTTTCTGATTTCATATTTATAAATACGCACACTCATTTAAAGAAATTGCTGGCGCCTTAACCAACTCTCTAGAGAGAGAGAGAAAATTAAAGAGAGGGAAATGTATATCCATTATATATATATATATATATATATACTATATATACTTTTATAGTTTGCCACACAAACCACAAAGCGCATCAATAAATCTTGATCTTTAAACGATCTATGCCATTGATGAGATCAGATCAGTCGGCACTTAAATCTATATATATGTATGTATATGTATATAGATCTTTCAATAATAATTCTTTTCAAATTCCTTTCAGTGCGATTGCCTTGAATGCCACTTATTCAACCTTAAGTATTAAATGGATTTTCAAGTGTGCAAACAAATCATAAATTACTGAAAAACAAATAATACTTTTTCGGGATATTAATTGGGTGTTTTATCTTAGGAGCTTTACTTGTCGGAACACTTTTATGACCAAGTCCATTTGTCAAGAATAATAATAACAATAAATGATGTGAAAAGTATTTTGTTGAAAGTGATTAAAGAGCTGTTCTATTCAGAAAGCAAAAAACATTCATTTTGAAAAGAATTTTCATAAGTTATTTCAAATTTGAGCACATTTAGCTATAAATAAATACCAAAAAAAAAAAAATAATAAAAAAGTGAAAAAAATGTGTTCCCATTTTTCATTTCACATTTCAAAAGTGACGCAATGAAAAGTGCAAATAGCTTTCAAAATGTTTATAAAATATTATAATTATGAACGCACCTCCTTTTGGAACTCGGCCAAATCCTCCAAATAATTAATACCCAATCTTTGCCGCAAACTTTCCATATCTCGTTTTACAGAAGCCAAATCATTCTCCAGTTTGGTCACGCGTATCGTCTGCCAGATCTGCAAAACATATATCAACATTGTATATATAGTATATCATAAGTTTTTCTTTTTGTAGTTGACTGCGTCATCTTGATGATCATCATGTGTTTATTCTCAAATCAAGCCAAAAGAGAAGTCATTAAAAGGCATAATAATGTAAACACATCGAGAAAAGCTAACAAAAGAACACACCAAAAATATCATAAATTATATATATATACATGCATTAATCCAAAAATAACCATTTTTTTCGTGTGTTCTTTGCATTTCAACAACAAAGTTTCTTTTTTTGAAATTTCGCTTGAACTAATTGCTAAGCTGTATATATATATATTATATGTGGCACAAATTGAAAGAGATAAGCCAATAATAAATATTTTTTGAGTCATTTAATGCTTATCTACACCATTTTATACAATTATTGTAATGAGCTTTAATTATAGCGATAGAGGGTGCTAAAACAAACACATCCCCATAATCCTAAACAACGAACTTTGACACCCAAAAACAACACAAAGAAGAAAATAACCCGACACACACACATGCAAAGAAAGATTTTTTTTTGATGTTGAACAACATTTGAACAAATAATCATGCATATAAATAAAAATGCTTCACAAGGGAATACTCTTTAAAGAAACACAAATCAAATTTTAATCAGAAAACTAAATCCTCTTGGGCTTAAACTTATTTCAAACCTTCATCAAAATCGGAATCAACTTTAATACTTTATTATAGTCGATAACCTTCAATAAAATGTCATCATGTCTGTCGGATTGAAAAAACTAGAACAAACATCAAACTACCCATCATAATTTTTTTTCGTTTTGAGTATGAGAAATATGTCGTCTACCGCCGTTGAGGCGCATAATCTTTTTTAATGGATCATTAACATTCTGAGCGAGCCAGCCGCAAAAACTTTCGACGCGTTGCTTAATATGACACTCTGTCAGCGACTTTTTTCTTACTATCATCATATAATACAAATACACAAACGTACATACGTTTTCTTTCTTTTCCGAAAGGCGGCACCCAAAAATGAATATAAGTTTTATATATATAATCATAATAATGTCCGTTCAGATGTATGAGTCTTCTTTTTCTTCTTCTGGGTACTCAGTTCTTATGTCAATGATGTGTGTGTTGTATGCGGAATAAATTATGATTGAACCGTGGAACTTGTTTACGAACAAATTATTGAATTAAGCCAACGTGTGTGCATTGAACGTGAACGTGAACGTGAACGTGAAAAAAAGCCAACAACAAACTTGAAAGACATCAGACATCAGACTTGAGCTGAGAGTTTGAGAAGTGTAGCTTAAGATACCAAGGCCATTGTTGTGAGCATTTTTTTCGCTCTTAAAACGGAGTATGAAAAAAAGATGCAAAAGTCCGCATATTTACATAAAATAACTGAGTATTTCATCTGGTTAAGTTACATTTAAGAGTAGAAATCAATTGTCAAACAGTTTAAAAATCAAATACTTTTGATCTTAAGTTTATTTTACTAACATGTCTAAACATGTTTCATGTTTCAGTCAAAACATGTTTCTTATTGTCGAAAATCTTCTGTCTAAGTTATTTCGTCATTGAATTCATAATATTTAGCACTATTTCAACTTGTCTAAGCATGATTATTCTTGTCGTGTTTCGTCATATTTTGCACTACTTCTACTTGTCTAATCAAGTTTCCGCTTGTTAAGTTCTTTTGCCCTTAGAACTTTTAGTATCTTCCGATATTTGCGTATATCTTAAATTTTTATAAGTTCCTATGCCCTTAAGTTTCCTCCAATTGTCTAATAATGCTTACGCTTGCTAAAGTTTTAAGTTCTATTGCCTTTAAGATACTTAGTAACCATCGAAATTTTAGATATATCTTTTTTTTATAAGTTCTTTTGCCCTTAAGTTTCCTAGAATTTCACCGAATTTATCTTATCTTAGCACATTTCTTCTAGCCCAAAAACTCTTTATAAGTTTCTACAAACTGTTTTTGTGAGTTTCACGCACTTTTCACTCAATGTATTTGGCATGTTTTATATCCAATTTCCATTTGCCTTTTGCTTAATGCTTCACATGTAAACACTTAAAGCTCACTTTGTCCCCATAAGCCATATGACAACTTTCTGGATAATAACCAAATGTAAACAAGTTTCCCATTAGGCTTTTTTTTTTAAACATAAATCTTACTGGTAGCCAGACAAACAGATGGAAATACCTTCGTAATGTAATCTTGTTGCGCCAGCAGAAATAAAAACCAAAAAACGATTTCCACTTTCACCAAAACGGCGACTGATGAGGGTCACTTCTCGAATCTGTGATTTGGTCACCCTCCCGTGATCACAACTGAATAATGTCAAAGATTCCAATCGCTGTCGCTTTTTTTTGGGTTTGGGAGGGTGTGAAAATTGAATTAAAAATCTTAACAAAGATTTATGTGACAAAGACGAATCTAAAACCATTTACAAGTCAATTGTACAATTTCCGTTTCCGAATGAACTCATCACATCATTTATGTAGAAGAGCTTCTTCTTACTTTCGTCTGTCTGGGTTATCTTGCTTGCAAAAGACGGTTCTTTTTTTTCTTCTCTTTTTTCTTCAGATATTTTTGCATACAATGCAAATTTTATATTGTTATTGTTGTTGTACTAGTCGGCGATAGTCGCGAAAACAGTAAGAACAACAAAATGTCAACATTATATGAAGATCGTAGCATTCTTTATGTGTCACAGTATAGTATGCGTTGTTGTGTATTGATAAAGATTGTTTGGTACTTATCAACTGCATAATAAAAATGGTTAAACTAAGCGATAAGGTTTCGGAACCTTAATTGTTTTTGGCAATACAAGATTGAAGTTTCTGGGAAAATATTATATATAAGGTTCTCGGGGTCAAGACGATAGACTGAAATAGGATTCTAAATATTTCTATATTTCTTGGAATTCTTCTAGTTCCGACAAGTTTTTGAGATTGTACAAATACATGTTGGAAATACCTAAGTTAAGTTACGTTCAATGGTTCAACGTTCATACGGAAATCCCAAGTATTCCTTACTTCCTAAGATCTAACTAGTTCTGACATGTTTTGATACGTGTATACATTTTTTGGATTGTACAAATATCTGTCTGTGTTCTACATGTTCTCAAGCTACTTTAAATAAACAAAACTAAAGATTATACAAACAAGAAACACGAATCTCAATCCGAACTTCAAATAGTTTCATCACTTAGCACCCGGCTAAGTATTGTTAGTTTTTGTTGGTATGGCAAACAAGATTTACATATATATATCTATATTTATCAGTCGCCGGTTTGTCTCTGTATCAGCTACCGCTAGTTCACCTAACCCTCTCTCAATCTCCCTCTCTTTCAGTCTTTTCTTTGTTTTGTTAAGATGATCATCGGTTTGTTTGGCTTTATGAACGTCATTAGGAAACGATTAAGCTAAAGACACGCTTCAGTTTTTGATCCACGGTAAATGAGTAAGACGGGTTTTTTTTTTCTTTGTTGCTACCTATCTTATGTATTTATGCATATATGTTTATTATATGTATGTTTGTATAGGTATAGTTTTGTGGCAAAAATTATGTTTAAAACCCAAATGTCGCAGGGTCACGCTTCATAAAATACGTTTTTGATAGTTTTTCTTTAACACAAGTTTACACTTGGTGTCATAGGTTATTTATTAGATTAGATTCAATCGTTGCGATAGTTAAGTGATAAGTAATGGCATGTAATGCATGTTAAATGTGCTTACCGTTAGTGTAAGGATGCCAGCAACTAGAATAAGAGCAACAATGTTCAAGACAATCGGTATTAATTGTCGTATGCTGCATTTGGAGTGCTGCGTTATGCTCGATTGCTGCTTGGCCGGAAAACTATTAACGGCACTCGTCGGTGTTATAAACGGTTTAAGTGTCTCCGCTGTCATAATTGATATGTAATCGTGCAATTAGTCAAGCCTCGCTTATGTTGACAGACGACAGTGTGTCTAGGACCGTAACCGCCGGATAGAACACGTACACTCTCTTCTTCTGCGGCTACTTCTCTCTCTCTCTCTCTCTCTCTCTTTGTATCTTTGTGTTTCGCTCTGGAATGTTTGTCACAATGCAACTGTCAAGTGCAGTTTAAGCTTACGATAACAAGATCCACAACAACAACAACAACTCGCGCACTTAGCCCTTGAAGAACTTGCAGGTTTTTTTTTTTTTTTGTTGTCGTTGTTGTTTCGTTTTTCTTCTGCTTTTTTACATGTACATTTTTTTTAATTGACTTGCAATTGCTTGAAGTAAAAAAGTGCTTGTGAAATAAACGAGTTTTTGCACTAGATACGAGATACGCGAAGATTCTTTTACAGCGCCGTTTATCAGTGGTTTTTATTTGTGGAATTTGATAAAATATCTTGTCGAAATGTTTTTTTTTTTCTTGGTATTATTTCTTGTTATTAGTAGTAGTCGAAGTAGTATATATTTCGGTTGAGAACACTGCGCGTGTTAGACTCTTTTCAAAGTTATAAACTTGGACTGGCACGCACGCGCTTTAGAAGTTACACGTCTGCTTGTGTTTGCGTCTCGCATTCAACTGAGTGCTGAGTCGACGTCTGCCATTGGTGCCTTGAGCGACGCCGCAGCACTGAGAGCGATTGAGCGTAAGCGTAAGCGTTTGGCACGCGCTCTCCGCATGCAGAACGTGCGGTGAGAAAATGAGAGCTGCGCAGCAGCAGCGCACTGTCAAATATTTTGGCAAACTCTGTGGGGTGCCGTTACCTCTGCTGCTACGCTGCTACTGTGACCTGGACATGATCTGACATGGTTGCTGTGGCTGCTGCGTTTGGGAACACATCCATATGGTGAATAATAACAGTACAACAGTACAGTGTGTATACAATACATATTGACTTTTGCGC
Source organism: Scaptomyza parva (assembly GCA_035044645.1). Classification (NCBI taxonomy): domain Eukaryota; kingdom Metazoa; phylum Arthropoda; class Insecta; order Diptera; family Drosophilidae; genus Scaptomyza; species Scaptomyza parva. Next base: position 5,665,218 of record JAWNNT010000090.1, read on the forward strand.
AGTTTATTTTGAATCGCAGTTTTTTCAGTTGTTGTTTATTTTGTTTAGCAGCCCTCCCCCTTTTACCTATAGTACGGCGTTTCGTTGTTTTTTTTAAGGGGGTTGCAATCAAAGTACATGTATTGATTGCTTTTTCGAAATGTACTGCATTCTGAGCGCGGTATAACGATCACAAAGAAACACACCCTAAAGACCGAAATGTATTTACGATTGCATGTGAGTTAATGCGATAACATAATGCACATTATAAAAGACCCCTACGATAGCGCAACTGACTAAATTACCACATTAATTAAAAGAAATTTCTTTTGGGCGATAAGCGTTTAAATGAACTTTGGGTATTTATTTTGAATTAAAATCATATTTATTATTACTTAGTCAATGCGGATTTCTGCGGACACTGGCTTATCTGGGCAAATGAGTAGCCAAGACGACGGCAGACTGACATAAATATTTTTTTTTCACAGAGTTCACATTCTAATTATACCCAGTCATAAAACTAATGCTACTGTCGTCTCGACAATCTGTCTGCCTGTCTGCCCGACAGTCGCACACAGACATAAATACGTCTCTTATACTTTTGGGTGGATTGCATTTGGCAAATCTGCGTCTGTGTGCAACTAATTAGTTTTGAATTGATGACAGCGCCTGGCAGGTAGAGCCGGTAAGAGAGATGGCCACGCGAAAGATGGGAAGGAAAATGCCGACCATTAAAAGTTGGCGCCAGGCATGTGACAGCTGACAGTTTTGGTCACTTCCGGAAATTGATTTTGATTCTGTTATCGCTGCACTTAAATACAAATGGACATATTCACATACATACATAGGTATATAAATATGTATTTGTGATCACGGCAAGGGCAGAAAATGCTGCGAAAGCAATTCAAAGTCAATGTCGGACAATTGAATATTGCATACTTCAGCCGTTTTATACAATTGCTCGGTTTTATAGCTTACAGTTATTCGTTTTGTGTCTCAAGTGTGTACAATATACACATACACACACATACTCAAACATACACATGTTTGTAATTTATTCAATATTTGTTTGCTTGCGATTTTATTTGTGACCATTTATCGCTCGAGCATCGGTCAAAATTTATAGGCAGAGGGCAATCCACAGCTCAACGATGCCTGAAATGAATTTCTTGCGAACAACTTGGCGCTTGTCGCAAAGCTTTATCTGTATCTTTGCGCTGTCTGCTGCTTGCTCGCTCGCTAGTTGGCTGGCTGGCTGGCTGGCTAGCTGGCAGATCGCTTTACTCATACACATATCTAGGGACAGACAAGAAACGAAACAAGCAGTCGCACTTGTTTGCGGTATCGTAGTTCGGCGTAATTAAAATTCGTTGCGATAATTAATATCTGACAAGCTTATTTCTGCAGCAATCAAAATGAATTCAATGTCAGAACATTATCGTATGGTGCCAAAACAATTGACAATGGTATTTAACAAACATCTGGGCACTTGTTTTATGTAACGGTCGAGTTGAATTTAATTTTTGTGGATGTTAACCAATCGTGGTGTATAAAAAAGTCATCAGCTTGATTTAACCGTTTTCACCATTGATATTTGCGCGCCAAACAAACTGCTGCCTATCGGCTGTGCAAAATATCGCACCACCTGTTCGATGTTAAATTTGCGATACATCGATATCTATTCTATTCAGACGTGTGCTGCGGGCGACAGCTCTGCACTTTCAGCTGGCAGCTTAGACTCGAAAAAAAAAATGAGGTCGACGGGGCGATTTTCCGGCTTTATATTAATTTTAATTAATATAATTAGTCAAATTAGTGCACAGTCAAACGAAGTGATTGGCTGTGGTGGTTTTATCAAAAGCCATGCCGAAATTGACTTTTCCAAAGTGGAAATAAAACTGTAAGTCAATAAAAATTTACCAATTTTATATCGTAAATTACTGATAAGATTTGCGTTGATTTCAGCCTAACCAAGCAGGGCTCACTTAAAGATAAAACTGATTGTTCACCCTCGAATGGCTACTATTTCCTACCCATTTATGACAAAGGAGAATATCTGCTAACAATTTCACCTCCGCCGGGCTGGAGCTTTGAGCCCGAACACGTTGAACTAAATTTCGATGGCAAGAATGACGTGTGCAGTCAAGGTAAAGACGTTAATTTCGTCTTCAAGGGCTTTGGCATCACTGGCAAAGTGGCGCTTGCCACCGGTAGCGGTGCACGTGATGTCGATGTGGAACTGAAATCGGAGCAGGGCGAGACTCGTCGCACTAAAACCGACATCAATGGTGTCTTCTTCTTCACACCAATTATACCCGGCAAATATGTGGTCCGTGCCATTCACCCCAAATGGCATTTCACTAAATCCGAGCATAATGTAGTTGTTGTTAGTGGAAATACTGAACTGCCGGCCGATGCATTGGTCGTCTCTGGCTTTGATGTCCATGGACGTTTCGATGCCAGCACACAACTGCCAGCAAATATTGCTGTCGTGCTGTACAAGAAAAAGGGGGTAAGTACAATGTGACCAAATCTAACAATTATTCTAATTGGATAACGTTCTTATTTGGTTATATCACACATATTTTTAATTGCTTCCATAAGATATTCTTCATAACTTATATTTTTTACCCTCTTTCTTACAGCAAACTCTACTGCCCAAGTGCGAGAAATCTGCAAATGCACCCGCAAACCAAGTGAATAATGACTATGAGAGCGCTGCCTCCTGCTATACGCTGACAGAGAAGGGAGAATATACTTTTAAGAATGTGCCCACTGGCAAATATTTGCTGCAAGCCATCAATGAGAATAAGAACTTGAAACTGCATATGACACCAAAGTTCCTTCAAGTGGAAGTTGGCAAGGACACTTTACATCTAAAGGAGGAGTTTAAGATAAGCGGCTTTACGGTCAGTGGTCAGGTGTTGACAACAGCTGGCGGAGCACCCCTAAAATCGGCAATTGTTAAGCTCAATAACGAAAAGGTTGCCGAAACAGATGCAACAGGCAGCTATACACTAGAGAACATTAAAGCTGGCAGCTACAACATTGATGTTGAATTTGCACAACTGCAATTTGCAACACTGCAGGTGAAAACACAAATCGCCACGCCCACACTGCCTACAATTGTGCCCTCTGCTTACGAGGTGTGCGGCAAAGTTGTCTCTCCCAAATCATATGTCGTGGGCATCACGAAAACTGGCTCCACATTCCACACGACGGCTACAACACAGCCACAGAGCGGCAAATGGTGTGCATATCTGCCTGCTGGCAAATACAGCTTTGAGGTGATTACCACTGATGTGGATAAGAGCAGCGGCATTCAATTCTTCCCCGTGCAGCAGCAGTCCGAAGTGTTAAATGCTCCAGTCAATGGCATTACCTTCTCGCAGCTTCGTGCCACTATTCGTGGTGAACTTCAGTGTTTGCCAGATGCAACCGGCACATGCACATCGGCGGAGATTACGCTGCAGGGTCTGGACGCCACTGGTCAACCAACGGAAAACAAATGGAAGGCCAAGGCGCACCGTAAATATTGAATGTTGTACAAAAATTATGAATTTTGATAAAATTTCTCTTTCAGGTGGCAAGTATGCATTCAAGGATGTGCTGCCCGGTCCTTATGAGATTACAATACCACAAGGCAATCTTTGTTACGAATCAACACGAGTCTTTCTCAATGTTGCCGCCGCTGAGGAGACTGCACCACCTTTCATTCACAAGGGCTACGAAGTTTCCATTATTTCCAGTCATCGCGCTTTGGTAGGTTTTTATATTCTGATTTCAGACCACGAACTATTAATTGATTTATTTGAATTCTTTCTACAGATGAGATATGTTCACTTCACTGGACCATCTGAGACCAAGGCACCAGTTGAGACACTGAAAATCCTATCAGGCGTCAATACGTTCTGTGTATCCAAATATGGCACCTATGATTTCAAGCTTGAAGGATGTCACGCCTATGACGATACGTTGCCCAGTAAATTCATCACACCTGAACCAGATCAACTGCAAACCTTGATTGTTAATGCAATTGCACATAAGACTGGCATTCGTGTTCTGACCTCGGAATCCAATGCGGATGCACTTCGTCTGGCTGTGGAATCGGAAGCTCTAGGCAAACAGATCATAACGCCCACAGCTGAAGCACATAAGGTGGATGGCAAATACGCTTATCGCTATGAAACCTATCTCAAGCCTGACGAGATTCTCAATGTGAAACCAATGAGCGATGTGCTGCTCTTTACCCCGCTGCAACATCAAGTCGTCGGCAGCACCGATTGTGTGGACATTGCCTTCAATTTTCTGGCCACACGTGGGCTAATACTGCGTGGTAAGGTTGTGCCAGCCATTAAGGATGCCAAGATATCGCTCAGTTTCCCCGAGCTGCCGGAGCTTTCGTCCACCTCGACCCTTACATCGGTTACGGGCGAATTCAAATTTGGTCCTATCGATGAGACATTACAGTTTGAGCTAAACGCTGAGAAGGAATCCTACGTATTCAGTGCTTACAATCGCCAATCAAATTCATTCAGTGCACATAAACTGTGCGAGATTATGGTGACTGTTCAGGATGAATCTGGTCAGTCATTGAATGGTGTGCTACTCTCGCTGAGCGGTGGTGAAAGCTATCGCAAGAATTTGGTAACCGGAGAGGATGGTGCCATCAATTTCCATTCGCTATCGCCATCACAATACTTTTTGCGACCCATGATGAAGGAGTACAAATTCGAACCGAATTCCAAAATTATTGACATCAAGGATGGTGAAACTACACATGTTACCCTAATGTAAGTAGAACTGAATATGAATACCGTTTAAAAAGCATAAATATATATTTTACACTCCTCTTTCACAGTGGCAAGCGTTTTGCTTACTCCATCTTTGGCACGATAACATCTCTGAATGGTGATCCCTTCCCGGAGGTTAATGTACAGGCTGTTGCCGGTGAGAGTTGCCAGCATCAGTCGGAGGAAGCAACCAGTGAACAATTTGGACAATATCGTATTCGAGGACTACAGCCTGGTTGCACATATACGGTGCGTGTGGTGACTGACGCAGATAAGGTGCAACGCTCCATTCCTGTAGATCATACGGTCACCGTGGGCAACGAGGATGTTCGCAGTATCAATCTGATTGCCATCAATCCCATTAAGATTGTAGACATAACGGCTCGCATCATGGCCTCCCAGAATGATTATTACAAGACGCTGAGAATTGTTATGTATAGACAGGGTGCCTCAGATTCACCTGTCTTCTCGCAGCGTGTGTCAACGCCACTGAATCCCAAGTCGAGCTTCAATCCTGGCATCATGGTCTATTTCCCGCGCATACCACTCGATGGCAAGAGCTATGTGGTGGAGCTGCAATCAACGCTCTCCGACAAGACCTATGCCTATAAATTGCCCTCATTCAGCTTTGTGGCAGACAGAACCTCTGTCTATGTTAAGCTGGAATTTAATCCGGAGGTGCGTGCCAGTGAGGCGGATCTCAATCAGAATTCCATATCAGCTCTAGTGCTCATCGCTCTGGTGGCCATTGCCTTCTTCAAGCAGGATCTGGCTGTCAACTTCCTTAGCTTTGTCTGGGGCAAACTGAATGATGTTGCCGCAGACATTGCACAGCGCCAGAAGGGCAAGACTCCTGTCCGAAAGAACGAGCCGATTAATCAGCGTGAAATTGAACAAATGGCCGATCAAATCAATGCCATCAAAAAGAGAAAGGTCAAAAAGATTTAGTCATTCAATCTAGATTCCATTTAAAGAAATTGTAGTCATCATTAATCGGTATTCGGTTTTGTTTATAAGTTTTGAGATTTTTGCATTGAGTTAAAGTTACAGAAAAGAAAAACACACACATACGCATATTTAATTGTAATTTTTTTATTTTTTAGAAGATGAGGCAAGTTTATTTTGTTTGTGTGTGTGGTGTGTGTGTGTTTGTCGTAGATTCATTTCCATCACGCTTATAGCTAAAAATAAATAATTAAATAAATACATAATATTTAATGTCTAATGTTGTAAAATGTGCTCAGCAATTGAGCTAAGCTTGCGATCACCGCGACGCCTTCTAAGCTGCGCCTGACGCCGCTCCGCCTTCAGATTCACTTCGTTCTGGGAGTCGTCTGTGCTTGGCGCATCAGTCTGATCCTGCGGTTGATCTTCCGTTTGCTCCTGCTCCACCGTTGGTTCCAGCTCTGGCTCGGTGTTCTCAATGAATATACATTCGGGATTTGCGGCAGCACATTCCATGAAATTTGTCGCTCTCGACAGTGGATTACGTGAGTTGGTGTACTTCTCAAAGAAACCACGACCCACAATGCGGAATGCCATGCTGGTCAATGGATTCAGTTTGGAGCGGAATTCCATTTCACAAATGAAACGGCGACGACACGCTTTGGAGTCCAGACCCAAAAACGCAAACATAAATTCACCGATTCTAAAAAGAAAAGAAGATAATTAAAGTAAATCTTTAATGTGGAACCACAGTTGCTTACTGCTCTTCGGCAGGTTGCTGGCGTGCAACACTTTCTGTGATTTCCTCATCAATAATCTCCACCTGCTCGTCCTGCTGCTGTTCATCATCATCTACAGCGTTGCGTTTGCCACGACGACGGTTATCGGAGTGTGAAGGTGGTCCGGATGGTGGTTCAGAAAGTTCGCTTGGTCCTGTTGGTGGTTCAGAAATAATATCCGAGCTGGAATGGTAGCCCGTGTAGCCAGAGTAAGGACTGAATGAAGGACCAGAATCATATGTAGGTGAATCATAGGATTCATGTGCCGAATGATCTATCGAATAAGGTATGTGATCATGATGGCTAAACGATGGACTGAAAACAAAATCAAAAGTATGATAAAGTAAAGAAATATCCAGATTTTTCGTGATCCTTACGGATGATCCAGGACAATCTCTGGGCACCTGGCACTGGAACCTGGCCTAAAGTAGCGTAGACCCAAATAAATAGCGCTGCCCACAAAGAAGGATACCACAATCACTTTCACCTTAATCCAATAGGCAATCGCCAGTGGCCACAAATGACGAACTGTAAACAAACAAAAACCAATTTTATTTGATAAGTTTGATTAGATAACTGATAACACTTTCACTGACAACACAAAGAGTATTCTGATCGTTATTATGCAGACGTGATCTACGACAATTTACAATTATTGTATATGCTGCGATTGAAAGTGAAAAGTGCTAATGAACTGTTATTGGAACAGAGTTTGCAGTTCGTGATTTCCCAATTGGCTAAGAAACATTTCATTTTGTTTGGAAACTTTCGAAAGAAAGTCTAAGAGTGCTTGATTAGCAGGTGCATAATATTTTTATATACATATGTATATATCTTCTTCAATCATGTTGGGACTAGAATGGGTGGGAGGAAGTCTTGTCAATTAGATTGTGCTAATTGTTACGGCTGAGATATTATTGAATATCAATTTTATAATCTGAAAATTTTGCTTACACCAGAATCGATGGCGATGACGACGAATACGTCCTTCAACCTGCAACAGTTCCCGTCCAGCGTTGAGTAAACTTTCCGTATCCATATCCGTATATGGATTTGTGCTTATTAATTGTGTATCAGCATTTTCCTCAGTTTCCTCACAGAACACCAATGTGTAGTAAACGAGCAGCAGTATAGCCGCATAGCACATCGTTTCTTTATTCATTTTTGTATTTTAAAGTGTATAATCCTTTGGAGATTTGTATGTATGCCTCACTGTTCAATCACTATTGTACCACTTGCACAGATGCTGCAGAACTGATGATGCACTCGACGCCGAATCCAACATTTATACTTGCGCTTAACCATATTTTTGTTGTTCATTCCAAGTTCAGGGTGATAATTGATAGTATTGAAGTTGCTGTGGTTTATTATGCCAAGATTTTAACACATGCGTAGACATGGGGTAGCTGACAATAGTATTGCTGCTGAGAGTCAGTATAGTTATTTTTTTTTAATGCCCGATGCATGCATTTAAAAATGAAATGGTAACGAAATTTGTTTAAACTAGCGCAATTTCACTTTCATAAATCGTGCTTTATTTTCTAGTCACTTTTGTTTTTACGCACTCTATTCAAATTTATGATCAATTAGCTGCTATTATGACATGAAACTGTGGCATTTGACAGACTTGGTATTCATTACGCTATATTTAAATTCTATGCAGATTCGCGCCATTTTTACAAACAACTGCATTGCAGCCCTGGATATTCTTGATAGCAAGCGGCGAGTATCGATACTTGCGCTGTTTGTGTTTGCATGTTGTCCGAGCAATATTCCTTAAACGTAAATAAACATGTCTAGCAGCACAAAATCCAATGATGTGGAATCAAATCCTGCACCGGATCCTCAGGCTCCCATAACGCGCAAGGGTTTCCTGATATCGCTAAAGAACAGCGGCACACCCATGGCCATACCGGAACAAAATATTGTATGTTTAATGATAAGCGGTGACATGTGCCGGTTGCTGGCGCTGCTCTGGTCATAAGCTTATTATATGAATCACTTACTTTCTTTTAGTATGGACGTTGTCGTCCCGTGTCCGAGTTTGAAAAACTAAATCGTGTAGGCGAAGGCAGCTATGGTATTGTTTGTGAGTGTGCATCCCATTTAAATAATATTCTTTTATTAATATTCAATATAATATACTTTCAGATCGCGCCCGCGATACTCGCAATGGCGAAATAGTTGCTCTGAAAAGGGTGCGCATGGATCAGGAGAAGGATGGTCTGCCAGTCAGCGGGTTACGTGAAATAATGATATTGAAGCGTTGCCAGCACGAAAACATTGTGCGTCTGCGGGAAGTTGTTGTTGGCAAGAGCCTGGATAGGTAAGTTATTCGGCACTATATAACAACCATAATCTGTGTAATTGAATTTAAACCTCACAGCATCTTTCTCGTTATGGATTTCTGTGAGCAAGATTTGGCCTCTGTGCTGGATAACATGTCGAAGCCATTTACTGAATCTGAAGTCAAGTGCATTACGCTGCAAGTGCTGCGAGCATTAAAGTACATGCATGCCCGCTATATTATACATCGAGATCTAAAGGTCTCGAACCTACTAATGACGGACAAGGGCTGCATTAAAGTGGGCAAGTATTGAATCTGTTTCCCCCCTGGTTTTCTAACATATCTAAATGAGTCCTTCGATTTTACAGCTGATTTTGGATTGGCGCGTTTGTATGGCAAACCGTCTAAGCCGATGACACCACAAATGGTGACACTATGGTATCGTGCACCGGAATTGTTGCTCGGCGCCAAGACACACACAACTGCCGTTGATATGTGGGCCTTTGGTTGCATTCTCGGCGAGCTGCTAACTGGAAAACCATTGTTGCCTGGAACTTCGGAGATTGCCCAACTCGATATGATTATCAATTTGTTTGGAGCTCCTTCCGAATCGATTTGGCCTGGATATCTCGAATTGCCCGCCCTTCAGAATTTTACGCTTAGCCAGCAGCCCTACAATAATCTAAAAACCAAATTCCAAATGCTAGGTCCTGCTGGCAGAAGTCTGCTTAATCTTCTGTTCATCTATAATCCCGCCACACGAGCTACGGCCGAAGAATGCTTAAACAGTAAATATTTCACAGAACCGCCTCAACGTAAGTATTTCGCTTTGTAGAAAATTACAATTTAACTTATTATTTAAATATGCTTTCTTTTGAAGCTTGTGATCCGCGTATGATGCCAACGTTTCCGCAACATCGCAACAATGTTGCGGCGCCGGCAGCGCCACAATCAACAGAAATACCGATTTCTCATTTATTAGATGTTTTCATTAAAAGACAACGTTTAGAATAAAAAAAAACGATCAATAGGCTGCCTATTTAATGATTATAGAATTTTTAATATTATTTATCAATTTAAAAATTATAACCAAATATTTTCAATGTAACAGTTGGCAACAAAACAGTTAACAGTGATGTGTTAAGTTGTTAAGTGCTTATTAACATAGTTCGATTTAAAATTAAGCTTGCGGTCTATCGAACTAGTGGAACGTGCAGCAAATTTATCGTTAATTTCTTTTTAAGTTTAGTTAGCTTTGATCGAACTTATTCTGCACGATTCGATAAAAACCTAACCACAGACACCAGACAAGATGACCAAAGAAGATGTCGACAGCGCGGAAAGGGAAAATGTTGCAGCGGTTGTTGGAAACGAAAACGAGCTTTTGCTGCAATCAGAAAACAAAACTAATGACTCGGACACACCGGATTTAAATGGCGCCGGACACATTGAAAATAAATCAGACTCGAATTCACCCCAACCCCATGGAATTCAAAACAATGAGGATGCTGCGGACACTGTCGAGGAGAACGAACTGCTAGAGCGCATGCGTGGTGATGCCGTAGGCGAGACAATGTATAGTAAGAAATTCATATTGCAAACACTGATGCGACTTAGCCAACAGCCCGCCCAGACACCGTTGGAACAAGAGCTTGAAGATGATTTGTGTAAAGTATGGGATATGACTGTGTCGCCGGAGGTGGTTGCACTTCTACTTGAAAACGATGCCATCGAGCTGATTATGTTTGCCATCAGCAGCAGCGAGGATGTGCGTCTGTATGAGATTCTTGTCGGACTGCTGGGTAATATGTGTGCGCAGATCGAGTGCGTGGAGCAATTGACGGCACATGCGGACTGGGTTGAGATGCTGCTCAAGCTATGCACCTGTATGGACACTTGTATGTTGCTCCAGCTGATGCGCGTCTACCAGCATGTGATGGCCCATGTGGTCAGCGGCAAGGAGCAGCTAGGTATCGATTGGTACATCTGTTTTGCCGCCTGCGATAGTTCAGCCAAGAATCTCGGCTTCATACTCCAGCAGTCTGTGAGTGATGAGCTTCTTATAGCAGCTCTAAAAGCAATCAATGCTGTGCTGGCCAGCTGTGCCCTGGTCGAGGAGGAAAATGCCCAATCGGACAACAAATTAAAGCCATTTGCCGAAGTATTCCTTGAGCAAGAGCTCTGCGATGGCGTTAATAATGCTTTTATTCGACTAATGCGCGATGATCTGGCCAAGCAAGCGGATGAGATAGATGGTGTTGTTGGTGATAAAGGGCCAGTTCCAGATGAGGATGATGTTGACGACGAAGATGATGATTCTCAGAGCATACCAAAAATCAACTGCGATGTTGAAGTAATTCAAACCTACCTCAATATATGTACCATACTGGTGCAGCTGCCGGAAGCACAGTTATCCATGGATGTATATGCACCCAATATTATGTATTGCCTGACGCGTATTCTGCAATTCTTGCAACAGCCAACACAACTGTTGCCGTTGGGCGAGCGACAGGAGGAGTATCTCGAGGACATGGCCCATATTTGTAGTGTACGTACTGAATCCCTAACAAATATATTTGCATACTAAATCCCAATCTTTTACAGTGTCTTAAATATTTCTATGACAAGGAAGCGTTCCATAATCTTTTGGGTGTTTGGACCATCCTTAGCAAGCACATTGTCGATTATACCGAGTACGATGAAAACGATTTCGAAGCTTTCGAAGATGAGCCACGTTGGCAGTATGAGGAGCATGCCTTTAAGTTATTGCGCCTGCTCGGACAAATGCTTAACCAAGCTGAGATGTCCGTTGTTGTTAAGGATATACAGGAAATGGATGTTAACAAAGTGGAAATGTTTCGTGCTGCCTTACAGGTCGAACAAGATGAAGATGTGATCCTTCAAAGGGCACAACAGCGCCTGAGCGCCGTTCTAAACGATGTAGCTGGCCAAGCCAAATAATACTCATAACAGGACTGACTGATCATTGTTGCATACATACTGATATGTATGTATATGCACAATGCAAACATACATAAACACATACTTATACTTACTATACTATATATATATACATACATAAAAAAAGCAAATCTTTGATATAAATATGTACTCGAATTAAGCTTAAACATTATCGCCAGTTTTTATTTTTTCTCTCATTATATCCATCCAGGACTGTTTGCCCAGACGTACACCATTGTCGCCGGTGCTGCGGATGACTAAATGATGATCATTCTCATTGCTGAGCTGAAATTTGCTTTTGTCCTTGCTTAGCCCATGCGATACATGCTCCAACTCATCATTGAGATTCACCTGGCGGGCATTGACATTAATGTTTATATTCTCAATTGCTTCCGAAATGTTGATAATGGCCTCTTCCTCCAGATTGTCGGCCACAATCTGACTTTTGCCATTCAGCTCGGATAGTTGAATATTTACGCTGCCACCTTTGGCAACCACATTCAGATTACCATTAACGCCAGCTAAAATATATATACTTATTATATATTAAAGATTTTTAATATATCACAAGAACTTACTCATCTTTAATGCACCAGCTTCATAAACAAACACCTCGCTGGTCTTGTGTACATTCTTTAGTTCCATGCGTCCAGTTGTTGTCTCAAACTTGGATTTCTCCACATAACAACAGTCGATGATGATGTCGCCAGCCTTTGTAATGCATTTCAAACTGTCGCCCTGCAGCTTATCCAGATTGATGTTCTGTTTAGACAAGTGGAGAGAGAGAGCTGTATTTAAATGGACCACAAAGGAACTCATATGCTTACACCATTGCGGGACTCGATTTCGGTACATTTGCCCAAGAGTGTGCCCCCACACATGATGTTACCATTTTCGCTAAAGAGCGAAATGTGTGTGGCACGCACGTTGTTGGTGACTATATCACCCGTTGCCCGAATCTTTAGCGCCTCACCGTGAATACCACGTACAGATACTTTGGAGCCGCTCTCAATATCTAACTCAGCGCAAATAGGAATCTTTAAAAGGCATTTAAATTGGGATTGTTGCTCTGTTCGATTTTTGACAACAACATTTACGATTTTGTCATCATCGAGAACATCTACATCTAATTTGGCGGTGCTATTGTTAACGGCACCGCCAACAAGTGATGCAATAAGGACATCACCATTTCTGTGCACATGGACATCGGCCGGCTCAACATGCACACTTATATCTGATTTAATATTAATGCGAGCATAAGGGTTTACATAACGCAACGTCTCCTGATGCACCATTCGACGATTTTGAGACATGGCAAACTTTGACTTTTTGGCGAAGTAACGGAAATGACCTGGTATATTTGTTGTTGCCGGCAACCAATACAAACGTTGCAGAATTTGCATTGCTTTAAAAATATCTTCTAAATTTGTTTACAGTTATTAACAAAACAGCTGTTACTTTGGCACTGTTGCGCACCTCTCATCTGTCATATGCAACACTGCAAGACGCGTTGTGCAGCACTTGGTTGTATTATCAGTTCTTAATCAACACTACATTATCCAGTCCAGTTGGAGTTTTTCAGTGTTCTTCGACGGGTGTGCAAAATCGTTGGTGCGCAATAGAAAGTCGTGTAAATACCCCACATACGATTAATATAATTAGAAAATGTCTGGCAAAGATAGATTACCGATTTTCCCGTCCCGTGGCGCCCAAATGTTAATGAAGGCCCGACTCGCAGGCGCTCAGAAAGGTCATGGCCTGCTGAAGAAAAAAGCTGATGCATTGCAAATGCGATTCCGTATGATCTTGGGAAAAATCATTGAAACAAAAACTGTGATGGGTGATGTTATGAAAGAGGCCGCTTTTTCACTCGCAGAAGCCAAATTCACATCCGGTGACATTAATCAGGTGGTGCTGCAAAACGTGAGCAAGGCACAAATCAAGATTCGTACCAAGAAGGACAACGTTGCTGGTGTTACCCTGCCCGTCTTCGAGTGTTTTATTGATGGTACCGATACGTATGAGCTGGCTGGTTTGGCTCGTGGTGGTCAACAGTTGGCCAAGTTGAAGAAGAACTACCAGAGCGCTGTGAAGCTGCTCGTGGAGCTCGCCTCGCTGCAAACATCGTTCGTAACACTGGACGAAGTCATCAAAATCACAAACCGTCGTGTAAATGCCATCGAACATGTCATCATTCCGCGTATCGATCGTACCCTGGCCTACATTATCTCGGAACTCGATGAGTTGGAACGTGAAGAGTTCTATCGTTTAAAGAAGATTCAGGATAAGAAGCGTGAAGCTCGTATTAAGGCAGATGCCAAAAAGGCTGAACTTCTTGCACAGGGTATTGATGTTCGTCAGCAGGCGAATATACTCGATGAGGGTGATGATGATGTGCTCTTCTAAGTATTAACCGCCAATCATAGTATATCTGTATTCCAAACAATATGTTATTGTTAAAACTTCTTGTTCTGTTTCCATTTTTAATCCGCGAAAAGCAAACTGAAACACACAATTACTTCTATTGTATGTATGTAAATTGTAGCTACGGGCAAAAATCCAACTTTTTAAGCTTAAAGTATGTAGTCTAATTCCAATAAGAAATGATTGTATTCCATTTTGTAGTTGTGTAGCGCTCAAATCATGCATTAAAGTTTTTGTTGTTCATAATGGTTAAGTTGTTTTATATTTAGCTGAAAAGTGCATTGGATTAAAGGAATATTTTTTGGCTGAAAAAAAGTCATCTGACTTGTTTTATACAATTGCAAAAACAATACAAGTGCAGTCATGTGACAGAAAACATATGGTCACTTTTGCACCAGTGTTGGTAAATACTATTTATGGCTTCAATCAGCTGTGTACGCTATCACTGTTGTTCACGCGTGTTGGCAATTTTAAATAGATTTAACAAACAGAAAAAACCATGTCAAACTGTGAATTCCAAGCTGTAGTTCTGGCTGCGGGGCGTGGCACACGCCTACCCGAAGTGCTAGGCGATGCGCCTAAATGTTTATTACCCGTGGGACCATATCCCCTAATTTGGTATCCACTCAACATGCTAAGTAGACACAACTTTACGGGTAAATACATTAAGTATATAATATATTTCATCATACTATAATAAACTATTATTTTGTAGAAGTAATTGTTGTTGTGCTGGAGCAGGACAAGTTGGAAATACAACTAGCACTGGAGCGCACACCGCTTAAGCTTAAAATTGATTATGCCACAGTGCCCAGCGACAGTGATTTCGGCACTGCTGACAGTTTGCGCTATATATACGACAAGTAAGTCTATATGACAGTTTATAAACGTCTATAATACCTGAATCTCTTCCAGGATCAAATCTGACTTCCTAGTCGTTAGTTGCGACATTGTGACCAATGTTAGTTTGTACCCGCTGATCAATAAGTTTCGCGCTGATGATGCATCCCTGGCGCTGCTGCTGTTCAAGAGTGGTTTCGAATCGGATGTAGTGATGCCAGGTCCGAAAACCAAGCATAAGCCTGAGCGTGATATGATTGGCATTCATCCGGCCACACAGCGTTTGGCGTTTGTATTTGCCGCTAGTGATTGTGAAGATACATTGAATATACAGCGGCATTTGCTCAAAAACAAGGGACAACTTGATGTATATGGACGACTCTTGGATTCACATATCTATGTGCTCAAGAAATGGGTGATCAGTTATCTGCATATGGTTTGTACAAGTATATCAATATGAAGCATTTAATCTGATTAATGTTTGTATTTTGCAGAAGGAAAACATTTCAACATTTAAGGGCGAATTTTTGCCACATCTTATTAAGAAACAACATGCCAGACACTCACCAAAACTGGCGCAGGATATCACATCCGAACTGAACGTAGCCACTAAGCATGAAGATCATATTTTGCACGTATGTGTATTTAGTTCATGTTTATGATATAACTTTCTTATAACATCTTTATTTTAGTATGTAACGCACACTGCACTGGATCAGAAACTAACACAAACATCGCTGTTCAATCAATCGCTATCGCATAGACCCTATCATGGCGATGTTGTGCGCTGTTTTGCCATCCAAGCACCAAAGGAAGCCATTGGTGTGCGTGTCAATACCACGCTTAGTTTTCTGGCCATTAACAGAAAACTGGCTAACATATGGAACGAACTCTGCGGCGATACACATCCGCTGATTGCATCCGGTGCTGTGGTGAAATCTACACAGACGAAGGAAATCATTGTGGCCGACAATGCCAAATTGTCGGAGAAGACCTCACTGACCTCCAGTGTCTTTGGCCCGAATTGTGTGGTGAATCCCAAGAATATTGTAAGCAATTCGATCATCATGTCGAATGCCATCGTAGAGGAGGGTTGCAACATCATCAATTGCATCATTGGACATCGAGCGCATGTGCAGAGTGGCTCCGTGTTGACCAATTGTCTGATTGGACCCAACTATGTGGTGGAGGCCGACACCAAGGGCCAGGCGTTGCATCTGTCCAATGCTGATCAGTATATGGAAATTGATATACAATAAAAAAAAAAATCGCGTTGTTTAAACTTAATGCTTGTTTATTAAAAACGAAACGAGTTAGAAGGCGGATGATTCTTCTAGCAGGACATTAAATTATTACACATAAGGTACGTACAAAACTCGCGCTACAATTTCAATCGGGACTATAAACGTAGTAAGTAAGTTATGGTAGTTATATATAGCATATACAGTGACAGATTGGACACAGACTTAAAGCTAGGATATCGCTCCATATACACACACAATGTTAAAGACTGTTTATTGTTTTTTGTTTTGGGACCAGTTTTGTTGTTTGGCCACAGTTGAAAAGTTCTCTCTCTTCGCACTTCGCCACTTACTTCCTGCGCTCATACAGATACTCATCCTCATAGTAGCGCGGCGTCGATGTGGCAATGAAGACCTGTGGCCGACGCTGTTGCAGCGATATGTTAATCTCCTCGGGCGTACGATATACCTGCTGATGCAAATGCTGCAGTTGTGGCGGCGCTGCCGTAAAGAAACGATATGCCGGCGTCGGTGTTACTGTGGTCGCCAATGTTTGCGGCCTTGGCTGCAAATGTTGCTGCTGCTGCTGCTGATGATGATGTTGCTGTTGTTGCTGTTGGTGTTGGTGTTGCAGCTGATGTAATTGCAACTGTGGCTGGATTTGTGGCTGTGGCTGTATGGTTGTTGTGGGCAATGGCTTACGATATGCAATCGTTGTTGGTGGCTGATGACGGATCTGCGTGACGACCTGTTGCTGCTGTGGCTGCGGCTGTTGATACTGGACACGCTGTTGCACTTGTTGATGCTGTTGTTGCGGTTGTGGCTGATAGAGCTGACGTTGTTGGTGGTGTTGCTGCTGCTGCTGTTGGTGTTGGATACGTGGTCTGGGTGCTGGCTCCTCCACTTCCTCATCGTCATCGTAACGCTCATGCTCATAGTAGTTCTCGGGGAAATAACGTTCGGAGTAGCGAAGTGTAACATTCGGTTTGCTTTGATGCTCTTGGAGATTGATGGGCTTGTAGAGATAATCGTTGACAATATGATATTTGGAGGATTGTTTGCAGATGTTGTCGTGCGAGGGGGGCATGCAAATCAAATGGATTTGATGGAATGTAAAACCCTCCGGACAGATCCACGAATGCTTCTGACTCTCCTGGCAATAGTGGAACACCTCACAGCTTAACGATTCATCCGCATAGTAGCTGAGGGAACAACAAGAAGACATTAGTTATAAGGAACACGAAAGTGATTCCCTGCTTACCCCGAGTTACGATCCGTGCAGCTAAAGGAAGATTTGCTGAGCAGTGTGGTCAGACGATCGGGTTCCTCAACTTCCTCCTCCT
Organism: Scaptomyza parva; assembly: GCA_035044645.1. Taxonomy (NCBI): domain Eukaryota; kingdom Metazoa; phylum Arthropoda; class Insecta; order Diptera; family Drosophilidae; genus Scaptomyza; species Scaptomyza parva. The sequence goes on from JAWNNT010000090.1 coordinate 5,682,810, forward strand.
CCTCCTCTTCGCTTTCGGCGCTCAGCGGCTTCTGCTGCAGATATTTGTTTTTCTGCTGCTGTTGCTGCTGCTGCTGTTGCTTGGCACTGTGGCGATTGATGTACACCTGACGTGGTGCCTCCTCCTGATCCTCCTCACTGTACTCGTACAGTGGTCGCTGTTGTTGTTGCTGCAACGGCTGCTGCTGTTGCCTGTAGGCCAAATGTGTTTGTGCCTGCGTCTCGAACTCATCCTCATCCTCCTCCTCCATGCCGGCACTCACATCCAGTGAGCGTGACGAGAATCCCTTGGGCTTCTCCGTGGTGGCCGTCGCTGTTGGTGCTCCGGTGGCAGCGCCCGCAGCACAGGCACACAGACCAGCCATGGCCAGCAGCAGGACAAGGCATCGATTGCGTCTGTAAGCAACACAAAAACGAAAAACAATAACAACAACATGAAATAGAAATTGGCAATAGCAATCAGATTAGCCAAGTCATGCCATCAATAAGTAAGACTTTATGATATGGGAAACTTTTGTGGCAAAACGCGGGAAAAATATTTTTCGCTTCATTTCTGTTTTTTTGATTTTACGCGAACCTTTTCGCCAAGCAACAACAAAACAGTGAAGAAGATGCAGTGAAGATGCCGCCAAATTGCAGCCAAAGAAGGCAACAACAATGACAACAACTGCAACAACAACAACAACAACTATGGTAGCCCAGCAACGCGTTATGCAAGACAACCACCAAAGACATCTCAGCCAGACAGAAAGACAGCCAAAACAGACAGAAAGACGAGTCAGACAGACAGAAAGACAGTCAGAAACTAGTTATAAGGTATAGGAGGTAATGGCAAAGAGACAAGAGCCTGAGACACCACAGCTGGGAGCTTTAGTTGGGAGCTGGGTTTAGTTGGGAGCTTCATGGCTGAGCTGTATGTTTTGCCAGCAGTTGGAAGCTGATAGCTGGAAGCTGCCAGTCGTAAGCATCACCTAAGAAGTGCAGTTAGTCACAACAATAACAACAACAACAACAACAAGCAAGAAAATCAGTAAAACAAAAAGTTGAACCAAAAACTATATGTGAACCTATTGAATACGCTTTGGATTATCATTCATAGATAACTTTTTATAAATTGCTTTGGTTTTTTAATAGAATAAAGGCTTAAAATTAAAAATCTATTACACATAAAGATATTTTATGTGATGATGCATAAATGTTCAAGATTCATCTACATTCGATTGTCAAAACTGACTAAAAACATATTTCATAAAAAGTAAATTCGTAATATAGAATGATTTAGGGATTGAAGCTTAAATTTCTTTAAAAATAGCATAGTAAAATACTAAAAATACTAAATTAATTGAAGAAAAATTAAGAAGCACATGAATAACCATTTTGTTAAGGAGTAAATTCGTAATACCTAATGTTTTATTGATTGAAACTTTACATTTTTTAGGAATATGAAAATCAAATAATTGAAGACAAACTACAAAGCGGACAAAAGAACACTTTCTTAAAGAGTAAGTTTTTAAAGAATGAGCTTTTTATTAAAACTTTTTTTTCCTTAAAAGAATGGTACTAAAATACTAAAAATACTAAAAATTATTGAAGACAAACTATAAAGCAGACAAAAAACAACTTTCTTAAAGAGTAAGAGTTCCCAAAACCGAAAAATTTAATAACAGAAATTTAGCTTACTTAAAAAATGTAATGCTAAAATACTGAAAATACTAAAACTATTGAAAACAAACTAAAAATTCATTTAAAAAATGTAGTTAGAATACTTTTCTCACAAGTAAACCCTAACAAAAACATGATTATAAACTCTTTTTTATTATCAAAAATGAAAAAGAAACCATAAAATATTACTAAAATACTAAACTCTCTAAAGAAATGCAGTTAAAACACTTTTCCCAATAGTATACTCAGCAACAAAAGTTTATCAAACATAATTACAACTATTTTGCAATCCAAAAGAAAACCCATATAAAATATTACTCAATTACCCAAATGCAGTTCGAGATCCCTAGAGAAAAATATTTTACTACCACATTCTTCATATCCATTTTAAGAGCGCTTTGTCATATTTGGACAACAACAACAAGACAACTGCATGGAAAGGGTATAAAATGAAGATGTGCTGCAGTTTGTTGTTGCAGTTGCTGTTTTGGTTGTTGTTGTTGCTGTTTTGGTTGTTGTTGTTGCTGCTGGTTTTTTTCGCCGTTTGGGTTCAATTTTGAGCGCCATTTGAGTTTGGCTTTGGCTGAATGTCAACGGCGGCAACGGCGACGGCGGCAACGGCGCAATACACGCATCGAATCGGGCGAATAAGCCAAAGCCAAAGCAACGGGATTGACCGAGGGGCGACGGCTTTGGCTATGGCTTTGGTTTGGCCAATGTTACGTGCGAGTAATGCATTTGAAAAATGTATTACGAATAATAATAATAATAATAATGGCAAAAGTGAAATAATAACAGAAATCCGCATTGAAAAAACTTTTACTTTCAATGTGTCAGGCTTTCAAGCCGATTTATGGTTGATGATGTTGGTGTTGGCTAATTAAGCCATGTTAATAAGTTATGTAATACAACATTTTCTACGGTTTGGCAGCAATTCTATGCTTGGCAATTTGTCTTAGCCTTCTCGGTCTGTCCGTTTGTCTGTCTGTCTGTCAGAGTCTGGCCTTTGCACGATTTGCAACCTTTGAACTTTCAAGTGAAGTTAAGTACTTGTGTGTGGCACAGTTGCAATGTTGTTGGTGTTGTTGGTGTTGCTGTTGTTGTTGCTACTGTTTGGCTGTTAAACAATTTAACGGGATGACTTAACAACAACAACAACTAACAAGCAGCAGCAACAAGCAACACCTCGAGCTTGATCAAGTCATTAGCTGAAGTCATCAAAAAAAATAACGTTGCAACGCTGCAAACACCATTTCCTAGTGCTCTACATAATAATAATGCGTTGGCTGTGTTGCATGCCACAGGCAAGTCAGAGAGGCAGACAGACAGACTGGCCACACAGTGTCTGTGCCATAAATGGAGCAGCATTGCATGTGGCGCCTCTTTCTGTATCTTTTCTTGTTCACCTAGTCCAGATGCCAGAAAACCAGATGCCACATGTGTCTTGGTGCTTTATATATATTACATCATCATCATCATATGAACCAAGCCAAGAAACGATGCGTTCATGTTGTTGTTGTTGTTGTTGTTGTTGTTGTCTCCTAAACCACAGCTGAAGGAGAAAAGTGGTTTCGTTATGCACACACACGAAATTGTTTCTATCTATCTTGGCAACCAGTTCAATTTCAATTTCAATTTTTCGATTTTTCTGTTTTTCTTTTCTGTTTCTGTTTTCACCTTCTTGCTATATATTTTTTTTGGTCAAAGTGTTGCATTTGCGCTTTTGATTTCCTTTTGAAGTTGGGCGTTTAGTTTTTTTTTTTTTTCTATTTCTGTGACATAAGATATGTGTTTTAGTTTATTTTTTTTTTGTTTTTTTTTTCAGATTATGAAATAGAAGTTTAGCCCAAATATGGGTGAGCTTGGGAAAACTAAGTGATTGCAAAGTTTTTTTCTGCATTTTTCGGCTAAAAAAAAAAAATTTTTCAATATGTTGTTGGAATTCTCATTCAACTTAGTTTGTTGCCTAAGTCATTAAAACTTTAAACTCAAATTGTATATAAAATCTTTGATTCAAGTAACAAATGTGTTGTCTTCACTTAAACACTCAAGTTTGCTGCCTAAGTCTTTTGATTGAACTTTTTTTATTCAGGGAAAATTTTAACAATTTTTTTAAATACTCAATGTTCTTTATACTAGTTACAAAAAGTGATAGATAAGAAGCTAAAATGTAAAAAAATGTGTATTCCTTCAGACAGAACCCAAAAATGTGATTGCCAAGTTCGTTGCCTAAGTCTTTTAGTTGAACTTTTTTTTATTAATGGATCATTTTTGGAATTTCTTTCTTAATACATAATTTGTGTTTAGATACAAATAGCCTTAGAAAATGAAGCAGATATTTCTAAAAAGATGTCTTTTCCTTCAGATAGACCCAAAAAATGTTACTGCCAAGTTCGTTGCCTAAGTCTTTTGACCACACTTTAGCCTTGATTGCTCTACGGCCAAAAACACTTATTGAATGTGAGCTTAAAGTAAAAAATTATTGTGTAACAACAAAACCAAGGAACCATTTAAGCCATTTATTTGCCTCTTAAGCACACAAGTTTGTTGCCTAAGTCATTTTGATTAGAATTTATTAGCAAGTCAAATTATTTAATCTACATTTTTAACACTTTTACTACATCTTAAGTTAGCCTTAAGTTAACAAACGTAAACTCAACAAAAGTTTTTCAATTATCTTTCGGCTGCTCTGAACAACTCCATTAGCTGTCCATTTAACACCTGAGTTTGTTGCCTAAGTCTTTTGTTTTCACTTACAGCCACATTCGCGCGAGTGCTATGTACTTTAGTTTTAGTCTGTTTTTTATTGGCTAATTATACTCGAAGCTCGTTAGCAAGCGTGTTAAAAAAATAAACCAAAAATAAATTACATTGCACTGTTACAATTACCAAAACGAAAAACCAAAAAAAAAAAACTTTAAAACAATTTTAATGTTTTTATTTTTTTTCGTTTTCTCTTCTTTCTATGTTCACGTTTCGTTGATTTCTTAGCATGTGAATTATTGTTAAAATTTTTTTTCATTTATTTTTTTTTTTCTTGTTAATTGCGTGGCAATGAATTTTATGTGCAACATTTTTTCGTTTCTTTCGTGTTTCGTTTTTTTCGAGAAGCGCACAAAATTTGTTACAGTTCCAGTTTGACCTTCGAATAAGTTTAAGAAGGGGAAGGGGGCGCTGCAATCGCTTACAATTTATTAATTGCATTAAACACACACCCCAAGAAGAAGAAGAAGGAGAAGAAAAATGGCAAACCGTTAAGATTTTAATCGACAGCCAAGACACAAAAGACTACAATTTGGCATAACGCTTTGGTAAGAGAGGCCTCGCCCAGTTAACTGACAGAGGGGGAGAGGTGCTGGGGGTAACGTGTTCGGTTTAATACGCATTGCTGTGCGTACCAAACTGCCTAACTGTAATTTCAAACGCAAGCAAAGCACTTTTCTTATATGTCTTATAAATTATTGCGTATACGCCACCGATACGTAGTCATGTTCATGTTTATGTATGTGTGCGTGTTTTTTGCTTTTAGGCTAGATACAATTTCAATGCACTTTTGCACACAAAGTTTGTTATATAATACGGTTTTTGGGGGCAACAACAACAACAACAACAACTAAAGTAATGCATACGCCTTTTAGAAAGGATTTGTCATAAAGCTGACAAATTATGCAATTTGATTGTTGTCTTTTTTTTGGTTCGACCAACAACAAAGTCAAAATGCAATCTCTCTCAGCTTTTGGCCCTGGCCAACTGACAATGAGTCAGTAGAAAAACTAACTGTAAAAAACTAAAAACTAACTGTATTGATTGACACAAAGTGTGTGTGTAAACATTTCATTTGCCATAGTTTTTTTTTGCCCGATTAGGTAATAAGCCAAGGCAAAAGCTGTCCAAAAAGCCTGAAATTCAGTCAGCGCCAAAGGCAAAGGCAAACAAAAAAAAAGAAGCAGAAAAAAACTCCCACGCCAAAAAAAAAAATTAAAACTAGAAGAAATAAAGCCAGAAAAAGGTCTCGAAAACAGAGACACGCCAAACTAACAACAACAACAAAAATTACAGTTACGTATTCTTATTTTTTTTTGGGGTTTTGAAATCATTTTTTTTTTTTCTTGTGTCTAGTTTTGAAAAAGAATATTTTTTCTTGTGGTTGCCAAGCGACACACACAGAAATCTAAAGCCCAGCGGCAGCTCTAACCCTATTCCAAAACAAGTAAGAATGCGAGCTTGCTCGACTAGAAGATACCCTTAACCCTTGACACCATACAAACGGACTTGACCATACCTGCACTACCGGACCAATGCTTGTTGGTTTCATATCTCTGGTGTTTCTCAACCGATTTTAATAAAAATAGCACAGTTTTTCAGTATTTTGTTATAAGTTTTAATCCTCATTATCAAATTTTTGAAATTGAAGATTTTTTGTTATCGATTACATATGTATATCGTAAACCTAAAAAGTTATCGAAAAATTGAAACAAACTTGTCCAGCATAGGGATCAGCAGGGCTTATATCCAAGATCTGGAGTTTTTATCTTTTATAGGTCCTGAGATCAACGCGTTCGAACATACATACAGACGGACATAGCTATATCCAATCGGCTGTTAATGCTGATCAAGAATATATATATACTTTATGGGGTCGGAGAAGCTTCCATCTGCCTGTTACACATTTTAACACAAAACTATTATACCCTTTTTGAACCATTTCATGGGTTAAGGGTATAACAATACAAAATACGTTAATTATTACAATGTGTCCCAACCTTGTTGCACGAAAAATTCTTTTGTGGCGCTGCAACAACTAACACACTAACACTGGCATGATTCATAGTTCATAGACAGAGAGAGACATTGACTTACTGCATTTCTGTGGTTTTCGTTTTCGTTTTCGCTGTTGTTCCTTGAAAATATATCCAATTGATAGAGAGGTTCTTTGTTTTCGAGGGGGAAAAAACACAAAAAAACACAAAACACACAAAATATTCTCAATTCACAGTCTTTAACTTTATTTTTTTGTTATTGCACTTGGGTTTTGGTTAAGCACTAAACATATATATATATATGTATATGTATATGTATGTGTTGCACTGTTGTAAATGCCACAATGTTGCGTCTGCTACGTCGTCGTATTGGATACTTGACTGGGACTAACGGTTCATGCCAGCTGAGCTCAAACAACTAAATGAATGGCTTTCTTTAGCGTCTTTATGTTTTATACCAAAGTCGACGGCACTCAAAAACTCAAAAGAGTTAAGTTCGAGTGGGGCAAGTGGCAAGTTTTATTTGTTGGTCTCTCTCTTAGCCGAATGCTCTTAAGCCATGCTCAACTAACTGGCCAACAGTTGTAGTTTAAAGTTTTTAACTCAATCTTTGAGTGGTTTTTTCAAGTGTTTTTGTTGTTTTCTTTTCAAGTTTTGTTGTCATAATTCATGAGTTTATGTTGAGTTATTTGTGTGACTCAGTTCGTAGATTAATTGAATGTGATCTTTAGCTGCATTAGATTGTTATTATCATTATATTAATGCCTTTTAATAAGAATCAGATTTGTGTTTAAGCTTAATACTTTGCCTGAAATGAATTTCAATTGAAAGATTGTCAAGTTCCTGGATGAAAATGAAATGAAAAATAGTTTGGTTTATATGGAAAATGCATTTTATTTAATGTGAAACTTAGTTTTAGTATTAGTAAGTATAGTATAGTAAGTATTGTATAGTAAGTATAGTAAAGTATGTATAGTAAAAGTTAGCATAATAAAGTTCAATTTTAATTGAAACTTAAAAAAGTGAATAACTTTTCATGATGAACCTCTGAAGAAAACAAAGATAAATATCAGATTTAAGTTCTTAAAAACTTAAAAAGGGTAAATCTTCTATTATTACAGTAAAACTTCTATAATATATTGTCTTAATAATATATTCATCTTAATATAACAAATACAAAATAACTACGGTATAAGAAACAATCTTTGTTTACTTGATGGAACCAAAACGTAGTGTTCTGAAAATTCTGAGAATTTGTTACTAAGTTAATTGAAAGATCAACTTAAATGATCATTAAGTTTTTATTTAACAAGAAGTATATTTTAAAAATTCTGAGAATTATGTTGCATAAAAGTTCCACTTTAATGATTATTTAACTTTGGTTTTAACAAAAAGTAAAATACTAAATATATAAAATTCATTAGAAAAAATAAAAAAATAATACAAAAAAATGTTAAAAAAAAAAAATGAAAATAAATATAAAAAACACAGATTTCACAATTTATAATATAATTTATATGTACAACTCTTTTTATGACTGTTTTTATAATATTGTTGCAATTTTATTGATATCATATAGAGCTAACAACATTTAAGTTGCTATAAAAAAACATAAAAAAAAAACTATTTTTCGTACAATATATTTTTTACGAACTTTTTATTTGAAGTTCAGTGAACGCAAATAACATTTGAAATTACTTAATTAATTGTCAATTAAATTGATCAAATGTGATGAAAAACTGATAATTTTCAACATATTTTTTCACCTTTTTTTCTGTTATTTTTTTTCATTAATTTTTTTTTTTCTCATGTCAACAACAAGCTAATTTAATATTATAACACAAACTGGATTTGGTTAAACGCATTTATAACGCATACGACAAGTGCAACAAACATTTAAGAAGAAAACGTGTATAAATAAGTATGTATGTATATGTGTATGTAAATGTATTTATATATGTATGTATTTGTTGTTGTTAAGCTTTAAAGCATTTGGCATCCATCAGATACTTTATGTAAGTTAAGTGCAATCTGCTAGTTTGTCTAAGTTAAAGGCAATATTCTCGTAATTAACATTTGTTCACAGTGTGTATGTGTGTGTGTATATGTGTGTGTGTGTGTGTGTGTGTCTAGCGGTGTATTCATTTTTCTCAGCCTTCGTGCTTGATGCGACTTTTTATTTAGCTGCATTTACATACGGTTGTTATTGTTGTTGTTGTTGCTTTTGTTGTTGTTGTTGCATCTTGAATATAATTTGCGCCGGTTTTTTTGTTGTTTGTTGTTGTTGTTGTTGGTTTTGTTGCCGCCGCGATGCTCCCACAGACCGCGAAACCTGCACAACAACTCATCGCCAATGAAATGCTAAAAGCTAACACTAACCAATACACACACACACACACAGACACATACATGGCTAGACATATGTGTAGGTAGTTGTTAAACACACACACACACACACACACACACACATACGAACACACAGATTAACAGTGGAGCATCGCATTTGTTTTGCTAATATGAATTAATTTACAATGCTGCTGCTTGCCGCTGCTGCTTGCAACGCCTTAAATGTGAGCGTGTAAGAAGGCGGGTGAGGGGGTGTGTGTGTGTGTATTTGATTCGGCCACAAGCTGTTTGCCGCGTCTGTTGAACTTTTGTGGTTGTGCACTTGCCACAGCGCATAAAGTGTTTGGCTGCAACCAAAATCTGTTTTTTCGCGCAGCATTCAAGCATTTCATTTGATTTGATTTCATTGTGAGCTCGTTCAATGTCTAGACATATGGACACTGACCGCAGCTGTCTTATATGTATATATATATAGCAGATAAATATATAGTATATATATATATTTATTGCCGATTACAATTTGGCTAACTGCACGAGTCTATGCAAAGAAGCGTAACGCAAAGGAAAGTGCAGTTTTTGTTGTTGTTGCTTTTTGTTTGCTTTAAGCCTGGCCAAGTGATATAACAAGTTCACATAATTTCGCTAGCTTTTCTTTTCCAATGCACACACACATACACATATACACACACTTGTATTTGTATACATGTGCAATATAAAAATAAAAGTTGTTTTGTTCGAGCTGTGTTTTGTTTGTTTGTTTTTGTTGCAGGGCGGCAACCGCATCGAAATTCACGACTCGATTCAACAAATTATAATTGCACCCAATCAAAAATAATGTTTCTCAGCTTAAGTTGTTGTTGCTGTAATAATGCATAATTAATATAAATATTTATGCCTGACTTCTCGCTGATTAGTCAGCAAAAATTAGCATCAAAATTCAACACCTGAAAAAGTTGTTCATGGTTATGTTTTCCTAGTCATAAAGCAATTGCAATAAGCAAAAAAAAAAAAAAAATAATAGAAAAAAAGAAAATTCAGTTGCTGCAATTGTGACAGTTGCAAACGGGCCTAAACGTTTTTGACTTGTTTTGGCTTGAGGAAGTTGTTTTTTTCTTCTTGTTGTTGTTGTTGTTTGATTGTCACACACACACACACAGAGACAGAGAGACAATGACTAACGGTTTCTGTGCACAGCCGGCTTAGACGGTCAGGTTCAATTCAACACAAAATTATGGCCATAATAACAACAACAAAAGTAACAAAAACATAATTACACAAAAAAAATGTTCAATGTTCAACGGGTCGAAGCATTTGTACTCTCTTCAAATAACTGTTTATTGCATTGCAGCAATAACATAACATAATAATGTTAATCAGCTGCAAACTTTTTTCGCTGTTGACAATCGCTGTTAAGATGATGTAAGCAATGATTGTGATTTGTTGTGTGAATGTGAGAAACTACTCACAAAAAATGGCACACCCATATTCTAAATATGTACTTTAAACTAAATTAATGATTATTTCGTATGAGTTCTCAGGCTATTAACTATTACAATTAGACTTGTCATCAATTAGCCAAATGGGTTTTTTGTTTATGATTGCTGAAAAGAACATTTCATATCTTAGCTGTTAACGGATCACTGTTAACTACATATATGTTATCTGGTCTTTGCTGTTAACAGCGTTCTATGATCCCTGCACTAACAGCTGTTTGGGATAAGGATATAAAACAGTGCTGCCCATTAAGCGAGTCAAGTGCTGCTCATACTGTAATCAAATGAGAAATATTAGCAGTGTCCAATGAGAGCAAAATTGTTGTTTTGCAAAGTTGTTGTTTTTGTTGTTCATTAACTAATTAGCCTCAATGTTTTTTGAGTTTTTTTTTAGTTTTAGTTTTGCTCCACAAAAGACAATGCCTGATGAATGTTGTTATATCACAAAACTGGCTGGCAACGCCTTTCCTTTTGGATGGGCTTTTGGAGTGTGGTTTCACAAGAATTGCGATTATGATTTAACTGTTGTTGAGCCAGCTGTTTTTGTTTTTGTTTTTATTATGTTCATTACGTATCACACAAAAAAGCGAAAGTAACTCAAACTCCACAAAGCTCACACAGTTAAAATAGATCTCTGTTCAGTGAACGTTCTAATAAATGCGCCTCCAGCTTTTAACTCAAAAACTGACTGAAGTTCAAGGTTAGGTTTATGAAGAGTGGCGAATTGAAATTAATTACATTGTTTTCTTGTGATTCTGGGGCGGCTGTCAGCTCAGCTCATTAAATTAGCTGAGCTCAGTTCATACGCAGTTAACATTAGATTAACTCCAACTAATTTTGCCATTATGCTGGGTGTGTTTATATTTTTGTTTGGATTCTAACGATTCATTTGCTGATAATTAAAGATATTCATATATATTTAACTGATTTTGGAGCACACCCACTCCAAGCATTGGGGAATTTTCATATCATTTCACATTATCGGGCCAAAACAATGGAACTGCTTAAAGCCGGAACTTTTATGAGCTGCATGATTTGTAAGTTTTTTTTTCTCTTTCCGTCCGTTAAGTGCTATCAAGATTGGGTTTTGGTTTTTTTTTTTCTGCTTTTTGGTTTATGAAAATCAGTGCAATATTTGGTCTCTTCCGGAAATGGCTTAAACTTGACATTGAGTTTGTGGGGCGGAGGGGGAACGGAAGGGGGCGGGAAAAATGCAAATTATTTTTCCATGACTTGGCTCACACATAATTATCAGCTGAAACGGAAGGAAGTTAAACTTTTTGGATACATATGCACAATCGTGTGCTTAAACATTGATAATTTGCTTAAACTTTAACTGTGATCTTGTTAGCGGTTTTTTGCGTTTATTTTGGCTATGATATTATAATAAATCAACGAGTATGTTTTTAAGTGTTATTATTAATATTATCTGAATAGTGGTCATTAGTACTTTCAATTCATAGCTGAAACTAACTTTTTTATATCAAATTAGCTTTTGAGTCATATTGCCTATTAAAACAAGTAGAGTATGACGAAAGTAAGGGAAGTTAAGAATGAAATAAGTTAAAGTAGTTGAGAACGTATTTCTGCTATAGATTAAGTCTTTTCAGTAATTTCAGTCTTAAGTTGTAATTAGCGATGCAAATGAATAAGTTTCAGCTTTTACTTGTCTACAACAAAGCGAATCTATTGGCAGCACTGTTTTATATCCTTATCCAAACAGCTGTTAGTGCAGGGATAATAGAATGCTGCTAACAGCTCAGACCAGATAACATAAATGTTAGTTAACAGTGATCTTTGAACAGCTAAGATATAAAATGTTCTTTTCAGCAATCATAAAAGTTTAAGCTTTAGAAAAATATCTACAAAATAAAAAAAAACACATTTAACTAATTGATGACAAGTATAATTATAATAGTTAATAGCCTGAGAACTTATACAAAAAGTCATTAATTTAGTTTAAACTACATATTCAGAACATGGGTGTGCCTTTTCGGCTTGAAAAACTAACTAAAACTTCATTACAATAACAATATATATATATATATTGAAATATGTTTCCGAATAACTTAAATATCATCTAAAAGTATTGTATAATAATTCCCTCAGATCTTCATAAGTAAAATCCAAAAACACTTGTTCAAAACTGAAAATTACCTCATTTTTCCTAGAAAAACAAAAGTTTTACTTAAGTACAAGTACAATCCAATTCAATAACAATATCAATTACAGTTGGCAAAAGGGAATATTGTTATTACCAAATAGAGGTATTGCATTCGAAAGAGCCATGAAGCGTGCGCGCCTTGTCATGCCAATGAATGCGTTGATATCACCTCCAGAGATTGGGTATGGCTTGATGACTTGATGACTTGATGGCTTGTTGGCTATGGTTAATGGTCGATTGTGAGGCGTTGCCAATTGCTGTGGCCAACAAAAGAAATGCTGAGCCTTTACTACTTTATACTCTATACGGTCTAATTAATATCAGTTCAAGGCGTTTCATTCCATTTGTCTCTCTATGTCTCTCTCTGTGTGTGCCATTAAACCGGGCGTTCCATTGACGATTTGTAAACAAAATAAAAAAATTCGCATTTTTGTTACAAATTCCATTGTTTCGATTTGCTGGGGGAGGGGCCATGCCCTCTAATCTTGAGACTCTCCCAAGCACTAGCTTATTATTCATCAAATTATCATATAAATTTTTCATTTTTTTCATTATTTACCAGCTGCCCCATAATTATTTGTGCAGTGTATACAGTTTAATTGCTTTTGGGTTTAGTTTAAATGGGTCAAATTGTTGTTGTTGTTTTCAGATTTGGATTCGGTTTTCGTTTCTTATATTTGAACTTGAAGTATGTATATCATTTATTGTTGGGTGTTTCTGTAACATATCTCTGACCTTTATGGCAAGTATTTCAATTATAACAACGAACAAAAAAAAACACAACAAAAAAGTTGCGTTTAATTAAAAGTTTCCTATCGTATTTACTTTTGTTTTGTGTTTTGTTTTTGGAGCTGTCAGAGATGTTGGATTGTGTTATAAGTAATTTAACCGATAAGACTACAATTGTATGATTAAAACCGACCAAAAATAAAGTGTTTGCTTATCGCAGTTAGATTTCTTTTTGTTTCCGCACAAGTATTTTGACTTTTTTTCTAAGTTTAGTTCTCATTTATTTTCCTCATGGGAATTCTTCAGTTCGATTCCTAATGGCCAGTGTAAAGGATTGGTTGGCTTAAGTGTAAAAATGTTAACGGGTCTTTATATATGTTTAATATTCTTGTTTTTTGCTCTGTGTGTTTTTATCAAGGTAAAATAGTAATGTTTGAGTAAATGTTATTTGATTCTAATCAAAACTTTTCCCCAATAGATAGGATGCGTTGTCTATACAAGTTCGAATCGTGAGCGTCGTCAGCGTCGACGTCAGCGTCGTCGTCGCGGTCGTCGAGTTAACGGTAAGTGTGATTGAAAACTAAAAATTATTCTTCACTTTCCTTCGCTTTGATAAAAAGCTTCAAGCAATATTAATAACGGTGAACAAAAGAGCTTTTAAGAGCTTTTCGTAATTCATTTCGTGCCCTATTGGAGAAGTTCACAAAATGCAATTGATAAGCATTGCGATAAGACAAAAATATTGCTTATTGTTGTGTGTCTTTTAATTAACAACTTCCATATTTATTATCAGTTGTATTTTAAATCGCATAGAGTTGAATTCAAAATGTTTTTATCGTTGTTTCTTGTAATATTTCTATTGACTTTTTGTGTGAGCTTGGTTTTTTATGTAAGTAGATTTTTTTTTGTTGTTGAAAGTTTTGCCAATTATCATTGATGATTATTGAAAGGTCGTTGGAATCATTAGACGGAACTCGACGAGGCCAGCAAATAGTAAGTTTTTGAAAAGGAATTCCCTTAGATAAGCTATGTAAACCATGTAAAAAAAAAACCTTTGTTATCATTTGCCAAACTAAACCCGATCGAATCGAATTCGCACATTTTCAGTTATAACACAACCGTTACTGAAGTGTGTCGCGATTTTTTTATTATAATTAGTTTTTATTGAACTAACAAAATGTCTCAGCAAGATTGTGATATTTGTGATATATTCAAGCTATTTGCTCTTATTTTTGATGTTTGCATTTTGAACTGTAAAACTTTAACAGTGCAGCCAACGTCAACGCATACAAATCGAAACAGATACAACAGTGAAGGTTCTTCGACTAACGGTAAGCTTCTAAAGAATCGTTTGACGTTTTGTTTATAACAAAAAGCTTTCAAGTGCTTTTAAAGGATAACGGTGAACTACTAGCTCAATTTTGTTGATTGTGGCACATGTTTATACTCTTTTTTTTTAGGCAATAATGGGGATCCCGTTGCAAGTACTTAAACCGATTAGATAAGCTGTAGTATTAGTCAGACTGTTTAAAACAAGAAGAATTGATACTGTTTAGATAGTAATAATAACCGATAAGTTGGTCAACAATCCCAATCGGTCAGTTATTAAACGGCTGTCAATGAAGTTCGACGCGCGTTTTTAGTTTTATTGACAAAAAAAAAACACACACACAGAAAATGAGTGCGGGTATGGATATTTTCTCGGTTTTTATGCTAGTCGGAATATTTTTAATCTGGGTAAGTTGTATATACATATCGTTATATACAAACAGTGTGTGATAAATATCTTTGCACCTTTCGAAGATTATTTATAAATCTGTTAAGAATAATAAATCAAGTGAAAGAGCGGAAGAAACGCTGCCGCCGCGGCAGCCACAAAGAAATAACAGAAGAGCAGGAAGAGGAAGGAGTAACAATGCAACCCAAAGAGCAGGTGCTGCTAGTACGGTAAACGGTAAGCTTTTTAGATAAACCGTTTAAAAGATATACTCTGATAATAGGTAGACCAGAAGTAATATGTATCAGTCGTCTTCAGATTGTCAGTATAGTTTGTTGTCGGTTTTGAGATTAAACTCTTTTTTCAATGGGTGATAATTTGGAATTGTGGGTTATCATCATTATACTACTATTTTCTCTAACTGTTGGATATGTAAGCATTGATTTGAATACAATATGAAACGGTTGAAAGAATTCCCTTTATTTCGCCCTTACAAGTGTCTGTACAGTGCTATGGAGAGAGTCGAGATCAACCAATTAGTCAGACGTCCCGTTATCAGAAGACAAATACAATTTACTCGTACTAACGGTAAGCTAACAAGATAACAGAACCTATGAAAGCTATCATCTGGTAAACAAGCAGAAAATAAATCTGAAAATAGCACTCGTGCTTATCTTCATATCAGAGTTGACAGATTTCTGTTATTTAGTCATCTCTATTTACATCGAACTGTTAACCGTTCATATTTTAACCGTTTCGATTGCACCGTTAATCAATGAAAAAACGGTGTTAATGCCAGATTAGATAGTAAAAGCTTTTTTCATAGTATTGAGATTGTTTATAGATAAAAATACAAACAATAGAATCAATTGAATATAAATAGTCGTCATTTGGGTTTGGATTGCCAACTGTGTTGACTCCGATTAAAATATATATTTATGTACGTTAGAGAACGTTCGTATTGGGAGCTTGTGCCTTGTTTTGTAGTAATTGCAATGGCTCTTATCTGGGTGAGCTCTAAATTACTTGAATATCACAATATAATTTAACTTAAAACTATTTTTAAAGTTGGGAATCAAAGGTTATTATGATAGTACAAAGAATTTAACGAGATCGGGAGCAGAGCCCGTTTTGCGGAGCGTCAGATGGCAGACGGAAGATTCAGATGGTAAGCTCACTTAGATAAAGTCGACCGAGCAGTGATATTATCTAAATATAGTGACACTAACTGCATAATCAGTTTAATCAGTGTTATCTGATGTTGTTTTTTATATCGTCGTGTTGTTGAAGTTGGATTTCATTTTATTTCCATCCTCATTTTTATTCACTTGTTGTTCGCCCGACCGTAAACTCGCTATATTTAGTTCATTTTATCGGTCTGAATGTCATTCTATATAATGGATGTCATGGAATGGTATTATTTTGTATCCTTTCTACTGATATTGCTCATACTGTTGCGGGTAAGACAAGTCGAATTTGGTTCGAGGAAACCCCTTAAAACTCTTTAACTATTTATTGTCTAGACCTATTTGGGACCGTTTCGTTATTGGAGTCTTTGTCGCAATGCTCGAGTTCAAAGTTCCGGTGAGTGTAAGGAGTATCAAGTATTATGTAGATCTTAAAATAAGGTTTCCTTAGACAGAAATTTCATTTCAATACACCAAAAAACAAACAAATCATTTCACAAACTGTCAAAATTACTAAAAACATAAACCATTACCAATGCACACGGAATTCTGGTTCTGTGGCATTCTAATTGGGATTGCTGCGGCACTTTTGCTGCGGGTAAGCATATTACCTGGTAACTACTGAAATTGTCACTACTAACTCCTTGACCTTTAAGGAGATCTATTTGTTTATCAAGATCAAGTTCACCGAATGGAACAGTCGCGTTCTGATGCGTCGCGAAATGCTGTTGCGCTTGGCACTTCAGGGTAAGAGAGAGAGATTAAGCTCCAAACAAAAAAACATGCTCGAAACATGCAATAAAAAGCTCAATAGATTAGATAATACTCGGAAAATTAGTTATGATAGGGTCTGATAAAGTTTGCTTGTGGGCATTTTTGCAAATCAGTACTCGATTTGTCGTACTTCAAACGGTTTGCAACCAATTCCAGGAACACAATGCAACCAATCGATTTCGTCTATTTATTAATTCTAATTATATTGGTGACGTTTGTAAGTTACGATAAAACCATATTACAATTGAATTGATCAAATGATTCTTTCTTAATTCAAGTTGTGCTTGAAAAGTCGCAATCGAAACGCGTTGGAGAACGACAATAATTTATTGGATACTTCGGGTGCGTATAGTTATAAATTTTTTACTCGTGCTTGTACAAAGGTCTAAATTCCATTTAAAAAGAAAAATCAACCCGTGTCGATAATATGCTAGCGACTAGATAGTATGACAATAATCGCAATTTGTTGTTGATAAGACGCAAGTTTACATTTTATCATATGATTTGTTAGCTTCGCTCCTATACACTCCCCCAGTTGTTTGCCATTATAAAAAAGTCACTTGCCCGTGTCGAAACGGATCGAATCGAAAGAAATAATGGCCGTCGATGTTACTCTTTATGTCGTTTTTTTCATATTACTTGTCATTGTGTGTATTTTAGTGCGTGTAAGTTAAAAATCGAACTATCGATCTTTTCGGTTTCTTTATTTTCTTATAATAATATTCTTGTAGTTGTGTTGTATTTGTGCTATGCGCAAAGCTGTTGTGCCTCAACCGCCTCTGCCTATGTCACAGTCACGTAGGGGGCGTGACACTACAGCACCCCGTGTACTGCGAAGCATACGCATCGATCCATCCGGTACGGCCATCGAAACGGTCCCAGGTGAGATCCCAAAACAACAAATCATTCATTCAACTCTTATCGGGCTTAGTTGGCAAATTGTTGCGATAATGATAACTAATAATGGCGAGAATGTGAAATGTTGTTTGCTTGAGGGTTTCTTTCGTCTTGGGATTTCGTGTAGAAATTCGTTCAAAATTGTGTTTATATTTTTGTTCTTATGGAATTTGATAGCAATGTTGTTGAAGTTTTGACAATCTCAGTTTTTTTTATAGTATTTTATGTTAATGACGTCAATTATTGAGTGTTATAATGAATAAGCATTTCCTAAGCAATTTATGTATGAAAATAATGAATTGCACATTTAATGATTATAATTATAACACAAATTGACGAAATTGATGTGGCTCAAGGGGAATTGGAACACAGCCATTCATCCGTTTTATCTGAAAGGAATTTATAATCAGCCTTCAGTTTGTTCTGGTACAAGTGGGATTGAAACATTGAAGAAAGGAATTGTGTACTATGTGTGTTTTGTGTTGTGTAGTTTTTACTTATTAACATTTTTAATATTTTCAATCAAAATATCTCATTTTTTAGGACTGGTACAAATGGAATTGGAACATAGCCACTCTTCAAAATGACAATCCATCTCCATTTTAACCAGTTTTAAGTGATAGACATTTAAAATCAGCCTTCTGTTTGTTTTGGTACAAATGGAATTGGAACATTGAAAGGATAAGATGTATAGTTTGTCTGTTTCTTGGTGTAGCTTTGACTTATTAACATTTTAAATAGTTTCCACCTACAAAAAGCTCCATTTCTTAAGCCTGGTCCAAGTGGAACTGAAACACTTGTAATCATACACAAGGAAATAATTGATATGACTAAGCAGCTGCCTGTCTATAATTTGCTGACATTGAAATGCCGCCGCAACGCCACAGAAAAAACCCACATTGAAATTTTAGTGGAACATGTGAAAAATGTTTTCCCGGCGCTTTTTTTTTTTTGTGGCGTAATTGTTTTCAAAACTGGCCACATAAATGGGCTTGTTTTTTGGGCAAGTTCGTAATAGATTTATTACTGTTTTACTGGTTGGTGGATGTCTTTGTTTGTGCCTTGTGTAACGACGACGATTAATGAGCTCGTGTTTCACACATATTATTAATTCACAAAGAAACACACACACATTGTGAACTCTTTATTTACGCTTCCGCACTTGTTCGTATATCAAGTTTATTTAATTTGATGAGCTATGCAGCTCAGCTTTATGACTACAGTCTACAGTCTATTCTTAGACGCGATTTTCTGTAATATACATTTCCCCACACACATGCAAAATGATGCAAAATCTTATCTAATCGTTGGTTTGTGAAACGAACTGCTCTTATCATGCATGGCGAAAAGGAAACCCTGATAAGATGTTTAACCGAGACCGAAAAAGAAAACGAATAGCATAAAAAAAGACTTTTAAACAGTTTGTTAACCGGCTTCTGTGTGAAGTGTTGCCAATCGCATCTGTGTGAAGTGTTGCCAATCGCATTGAATCTTACAAAATTCTGTTTGAAAGTTACGCGTTTAACAGCTGTTAAGATGACGGATGTTATGTCAATATTATCGGGCATATTTCTATTGTGCTTATCGTGTGCGATTTGTTGCTGTTGTTTGCGTTTCGGTGTTTGGGTCTGTTACGAATTGTGGAGGCCAGAACGAGAAGGTACTATTAACAGCAGAAAGGATAACAGTTATTTTTTTAAATTTATATTCAAGCTAATCTTATCAATTTCATTGGCAATTAATTGAGCTATTTTTCGTCACAATCCGAATATAATTGTTACTTCATAACTCCATATGCGGACCATTTTCTTATTATTGAACGATAAGATATATTTTAACTGATAAGATGTGTAACCGAGACCGAAAAAGAAAACGAATAGCATAAAAAATGACTTTTAAACAGTTTGTTAACCGGCTTCTGTGTGAAGTGTTGCCAATCGCATCTGTGTGAAGTGTTGCCAATCGCATTGAATCTTACAAAATTCTGTTTGAAAGTTACGCGTTTAACAGCTGTTAAGATGTCGGATGTTCTGTCAATATTATTGGGCATATTTCTATTTTGCTTATCGTGTGCGATTTGTTGCGGTTTGGGTATGCGTTTCGGTTTTTGGGTCTGTTGCGCATTGCGGAGGCCAGAACGAGAAGGTACTATTAACAGCAGCAAGGATAACAGTTATTTTTTTTTAATTTATATTCAAGCTAATCTTATCAGTTTCATTGGCAATTAATTGCGCTTTTTTTCGTCACAATCCGAATATAATTGTTACTTCATAACTCCATATGCGGACCATTTTTTTTATTATTGAACGATAAGATATGTTTTACCTGATAAGATGTGTAAGCGAGACCGAAAAAGAAAACGAGTAGCATAAAAAAAGACTTTAAACAGTTTGTTAACCGGCTTCTGTGTGAAGTGATGCCAATCGCATCTGTGTGAAGTGATGCCAATCGCATCGAATTTGCCAAAAGTTTGAAAGTTGCGCGTTGTGTTTAACAGCTGTTAAGATGTCGGATGTTCTGTCAATATTATTGGGCATATTTCTATTTTGCTTATCGTGTGCGATTTGTTGCGGTTTGGGTATGCGTTTCGGTTTTTGGGTCTGTTGCGCATTGCGGAGGCCAGAACGAGAAGGTACTATTAACAGCAGCAAGGATAACAGTTATTTTTTTTAATTTATATATATTCAAGCTAATCTTATCAGTTTCATTGGCAATTAATTGCGCTTTTTTTTCGTCACAATCCGAATATAATTGTTACTTCATAACTCCATATGCAGACCATTTTTTTATTATTGAACGATAAGATATATTTTAACAGCATTTGAATGGAAAACGTTTTCAGTGCTCTTCGACTTTTCGAACACAACGGTTTTCGATTGTTTCTTCTCATACGTTTCTTGTTCGAATAGTATAAAATGGCTAATGGGGTTATGTTTTATTTATTTTTTGTCTATATTACGGCCGTTTCATTGGCCATTCTATTCGTTATTATACAGGTAATATCTTTTATTTAACGGTCTCGAGTTGATTCTATAATATTTGTGTGATTATTTCAAAAGTATATCCGTCGGAAAAGACCATTCAAGTGCTGCGGCAGTTCAACCGATAGACCGCCAATCAATAATCGAGAATTCCGACAAGTTCGAGCCGAACAAGCTCGAGCCGAACAAGCTCGATCTCTTGGTATGTACCCAAAGACAATGTGTTGTGGGGCTTAAAGTGTTATTGTTTATGTGTGAGAAGGTACTATTACAAGCAGAAGGATAACAGTTTTTCCTCAAGTATATATATGTATATAAGCTAATCTTATCGTATTGCTGATAAGGCAATGCGCTCAAGCTTTAAACTTGACCAAATTCATAGGCAATTTATTGCGCTTTCTTTTCGTCACAATCCAAATATTATTGCTTACTCTATATACGGATCTCTATATATGTAGGTTTTATTATTGTTATTGACCGATAAGATATATATTCTCAGCTTTTTTTGGATGTAAAACGTATTCAGTGCAGTTTGACATTTCAAACACAACGGTTTTCAATTGTTTCTTTTCGTATTTTTCTTATTCGGCTTTTAATAATGACTGAGATGTTTGTGTTTTATTTCGTTTTCTTCTTTGTTATGGTTATTGTTTTGCCCCTTGCATACGTTCTTATACAGGTAATAACTTTTATTGAACCGTCTCGATTGGATACAATAATATTTGTTTTTGATTATTTCGAAAGCATCTCGTTTGGTTAATATTATTCAAATGGTGTGCTGGGGATTCAACCGATACACCGCCACCCAACGAACGGGAATTAAGACGGCGTGCCCGGGCGCAACGAGCTCGATCCCTTGGTATGTACCCCAAAGATATGTGTAGACAAATGTGTTTTGTGTGGGGGCTTGAAGTGTTTTTGTTTATGTGTGATGTTTGATGATAAGAAACAAGCAACTAGGTTTCATTTGACTTTATTGCACATATCAGCCTTTATATTTGATAAGGCTAACTGGGTTTAGTCTTCATCTGAACTTCTTGCAAAATGGAAGCGGGTTCGGTTGTCTATTTCATATTTCTCTTGCTTATCGGCTTTCTCGCCTATAGTTTTATACAGGTAAATCCTGGAATACCGAAATTCTACTTGATCGAGTCTGTTAAAGTTTTGTATTTCTGTTTATGTTTTCACTTTCTGTGTTAGTGTGCCCTTATCTGGATTATACGATGCTGTTGTCCGGCTAACGGTAATCGCAACAGATCTCCAAGTAAGTAGTTTAGTGCATGTGTTAAAAAGCTTTTGGTTCTCTCAAGCTTTAAGTTTCTTGAACATAATAGTATGTGTGTGTTTGTTTTGTATTAGTGATGTTTTTGAGTGTATATATATGCACTGTGAGAAAGGTTTTGCGATACTTGGGACTCTGCATATATCACTTAATTACTTTCCTTTAAGTGTTTTAAGAGAAATTCGAATACTAAAAGTTTTAAATGTAAAATTCTAACATAAATATTGGGTTGTTTTGAAAATACTGAAAAGTTTAAACTTTTGATCTAAAAAAATGTTTTTGTATCGTTTTTGACCTATGTTACAAAACTTGAAAACGTCTTTATTCGATTTATTCCTTTACTAGTTGAGTCTAAGAATAATACGAATATGAATCTACTTTGAAAGAGGAATAATATAAAGAAAACTTTAAGATCTTGTAGGAATAATGAAAAAAAAACTTTAAGATCTTCTTGCATTCAACGTAAGAAACGATCAGGAAATACGAATTTCTACTTCCTATTTAACGAAAACAATAAAAAAAATATAATCGTCTTGTTTTTCTTTTCGCTCAGTGCCTATATACATACTATATATACTTGTTGTGACCAAACATGTATTTAAGTTTAGCAACTTCGTTTATCGTATTGCGTGCGACTATATACTACACATAATCTTATCACAAAAAACTGAAACAAGCGGCAGAAACCAAATTCCAAAAAAAAAAACACATGCGAAACCGCAAATCACATGTATGTATATATATGTATGTATATTGGGTAGGTTCATATCATTCGTCCTCCACGATGAGCACTTCGATTAGTGTCCAACGTACGGTTGCCTGCAGCGGGCGTGCTTTTTTTTTTTTGATAAAAGTAGAGTATGCGACGTTTTTCAGTCCGTTCATCCGTTGCCAATCTTCAATATCCAACAGTGCCATGAACTTTGGCAGCGAATTTGGCCTACATATAGGCATATATTTGGCATTGGCATTTATATTCTTTTGCTGTGTGCCCTTGGTTTGCTTCTATGTGCGAATCGAGAATCGAACGCTGGCAAAGATTTGTCCACCACGCGGACAGCGACAACTGCGTCAACAGCAATGGGATAGGCAAAGGGAAAGGCAACGGGAAAGGCAACGGCAATTCAATCCCAATCACAATCCAAATCGAAATGGTAACGTGTGCCAAATAGTTGTATGTGTGTGTGTGTGTGGCGTGGGTTTATCTAATCGGTTATTATTTTAGCGCTCGGCACTCAACAACGAGTTGCTTATTATTATTGTTATTATTAGGCGAATTGCTTTTCTGTTTCCTTTTGCTTCTATTCGAAACGCGTTTTAGTTGCTGTCAAACGGCCAAATCGAACAAAAAAAATGTCTTTGACAAGCAATTTGGTTGTGGCGTTGGGTCTGCTCTTTGCCATATTCATTATTAGCCAGCTTATATACGTAATTAAAACACGCAATTAGTGTGACAAAAGGAATAATATATTATTATGTCATTTGTTTCATTAGCTGGCCATGCGTATGCATCATTCCAAATTATTGAATCGCCAAAGACAACGTCAGCGACAACGGCTCGGTACACATTAGTTCATAAATACAACATTTCCTCTCCTATGCTTATCTAATGTTTTATGTACATTTATCTTTGCAGATCGGCAAAACAATGTGGAGCTGGGACGTGATCACAGAAACTTTGGCGATATCTTCTTTATTGAGCCAAATAGTCCGGAGGCGGCACGCATACGCGATCAGCTCGAAAAGGATGACAAGGATTTGCCCAGCTATGATGAGGTGATGCGTATGTGCAATCTGACATCGCCCACAGCTGCAGCAGCATCATCTCCATCGTCTCCAACCACAACGACAACGCTAACAATGGAGCCAACAGCTATTGGCATTGCAGCATTGCCAGCACCGCCATACTGCGAGCGCGATCCCAATGCAAATGTTGATACAGCGACGACGACGACGACGACGACGACTGTAGCACTTAATTCCCTGGAGCAATCACCTTCAACATCACGAGCGGCACAAGTATCAACGTAGCCGTAGTCTGTGCCATAAATGTGATCCCAACAATACACACACAACACAGCACGTGTCCACAAGTCTTTTCTGGGCTGAAGCTGTTTGATGGGCTTCGGCCATTTTCAGTGCCAAAAAACTGGGCCACACAGGTTATTGGCTTGTGTGTGTTTGCCATGTTGAGAAGTAAAAGCAAAACAAACGTTAAAAAAATAAACAATTTGTGATTTTACAAAGTACTATACTTAGGAATTAGCATGTAGACTTTTTGATAATTGTACATATATTTGTAAATAGTATTTATAAATTTAGGGTGCAATAAAATACATTAAGGTAATTCAAACGCAATTGCTTGCAAAAAACATAAAATAAAACAACGAACAATGGCTGTATTTCTTATCTTAACATTTTTGAAAATAAGCCAACAATCAGTTAAAAACAAAAAATATAAATAACAAAATATAATGTTTGTTCTTATTGAAAGGGGGAAGGTTTTGCTTTTGGTGAGCAGCGAATTTCTTATTTTAATGCACATGCCTAAAACGTAGGCAGTGGAAAATATTAATTATTTTTTCCGGGCCGGACAAAAGTATGCAATGCTTTTTATTTATTTTAGACAAAAACCACCTGCAGTTGCAGCGAAAAATATTATTTATTTTTTCCGGGCCGGACAAAAGTATGCAATGCTTTTTATTTATTTTAGACAAGAACCACCTGCTGCTGATTTCTGTTCGCCTGGTATTTCAACTCGGAAAATGAACGTAAAATCTGTAATATTGCCACAAAATGAAAAAAAAAAAAAACGATTTAAATAAAATAAAATGTACTATTTAAATATTGATTTACTTGCATCACGCAAATATTAAGCTGACGATTTGAGATCTTGGACCATATTTCAAGCGGAATTCCGATTGAAGTACCAGGCAAACAGAATTGACAGCGCAATGCTGTCGCATTTTGTTTTCACTCAATGCACTGAGCGAACAACGAATGTTGAGTGAAAAGTTTGAGCTTTGAATGTAGCTTTCGACTCTCTGAGAAATCATGGCATTTAGTGCACTCAGAACCTAGATCAAATGTTTTCTGATTAAGAACAATTGTTTTTTTTGTTGGTTTTATTATGAAATTTATTGAAGTTTTCAGTTGCTTTGATTTTTGACACTTAAAAAGTTAGTTTATTTCTCTAAACAAAATATTTAATAATAAATAATTAATAATTAATAATAATTAAGTAATAATTTAATTTAATACTCAAGGCATACGAAGACAAAGACTACTGACTGCTACGGTGTTTTTGTCGACGTTAAGCAGGCTTTCGATCGAGTATGGATCAGGGGACTACTGCAAAAAATAAAAACGATCCTTCCTTCCCCTACTTCTCCCTGCTTCAGTCCTATCTTACGGACAGAAGATTTGAAGTGAAGGTGAGAACAGCACTCTCATCTACGCGAACAATGAGGGCAGGTGTCCCACAAGGCAGTGTACTGGGTCCCTTCCTATACAACTTGTATACGGCGGACATCCCCCACCCCCGACGATCTCGAAGAGCTTGTTCCTTGGAATATCAAGCTCAACGCCTCAAAGACTCAGGCAGGTAATTTTACCCTGAGGCGTAGGGATGCCCCACCAATATGGCTCGATGTAAGTCCCCTGCATCCTGGTAAACATGTCAACTACGTACTATGTACGTGTTTATTCTGTACCAATGCTTGATGGTTTCATATCTCCGTTGTTTCTTAACCGATTTTAATGAAATTTTCACAGATGTTCATTATTTTGTTTATAGTTTCAAGCATATTATGATAACGTACATCTGCGAAAAACCTAAAAAAAGGAACAAATACCACGTAATTAAACAACAAATCAAATGCATTACTAAGTATTATTAATATGTATGTGATATAATCATATTGTCGTAATCAAATCGAATTACATTAGCAACCAAAGCGAATTTAAATCACAAGCGTTAAGTTTTTCCTAGATAAAACTGGAAAACTATTAGAAACTGGAAAGAGTTTCAAACAAGTCAATCAAGATGAAACACGTTTTCATTTTGATATTGCTGATCAGCTTAACTCTTGCGTTAAGTAAACCAGTAATAAGATGTGAATATTGGAATAACTATTCTCTTTAACAACATTTCTATCATTTACAGGACTGGATTAAGCGATGGTTAAGACAATTTAAAGAGTTCCGAATGATGAAATGCTTTAAGAAATGTTCGGGCGAGGTAGACATTGAGGTAGATTGCGCAACAATGTGTTGGGATAAATTTAGCTAGCTTAACGCTTGGCTTCAATCCTCACTTTTAATTTTTTGAAATAAAAGAATTTTTTGTTATCGATTGCCTGTTTATATCGTAAACCTGAAAAGGTATCGATAATTTAAAACAAACTTGCTATGCCTAGGGATTAGAAAAGCTTATATCCAAAATCTGGAGTCTCTAGCTTTTGTAGTTCCTGAGATCGATGCGTTCATACATACAGACGGACGGACAGACGGACAGACAGACAGACAGACAGACAGACAGACAGACAGACAGACGGACATGGCTAAATCGACTCGGCTGTTGATGCTGATCAAGAATATATATAATTTATGGGGTCGGAGAAGCTTCCTTCTGTTACATACATTTGCACAAAACCATTATACCCTTTTTTACCCATTTCATGGGTTAAGGGTATAAAAACAATGGCGGAATAAATTATCATTATGACTTGTAAATAATATATTGAGATGAGCACTTTGTTTTTCAATTTGATACTCGATATAAATGGTATATCGCACGATATTTAACCGCTCAACTATCGTTGCTATCCAGCGATGTTCTTGATATATCGATAGTTCCGCCATTATTTGTTATTTTTGGGCAATTGGTCATTTATAAACAACGCAAATGGACTCGACAAAGGTAATAAAAACCTCTAATAAATTATTTCAACACAAACTAACAATAATGCATAGATTGAGTTTGCAGTCCAAATACGCAAAGATGACAAACCCGGCGTAGACAAGCTGCATAAAGCACTGAAGGGCATGGGTCACGTAGAGATCGATGCGATTGAGGGACGCGTGATAGTGCAAACAACATTGCCATGGTCTCAGGTGCAGGATAAAATCGAAAGCACCGGTCGTCGTGCTGTACTCTCTGGCTTTGGAGGTGAATCTGCAGTGGCGCTTATCAATACGACTGGCTGCGTTGTTGACCGAACGCCTGTGCAGGGCGCCGTCCGGTTCACAACGATAGCTGCCAAGCAGGCTGGTGTTGTTGTGGATGGCGTTGTTGATGGACTAGAGCCGGGTCTGCATGGCTTTCACATACACGAAAGTGGTGATGTGTCCCAGGGCTGTGCATCCGTTGGTGAACATTATAATCCACGCAATTCACCCCATGGCAGTCCAGCTGCAGATGGAAATACACGACATGCCGGCGATTTGGGCAACATACGTGCAGATGATACGGGTCGTGCAACATTCCGTTTTGTGGACAGTGGCTTGGAAATATGGGACATTATCGGGCGTGCGGTGGTCATAACCGCCAATGCAGATGACCTGGGCTGTGGTGCCAACAAACAAAGTCTAATCGATGGCAATTCAGGGGAAAGGTAAGAAGATTCCTACACTTCAGCGCAATTTAATCTAATCAGTTCTCTATTATTTGCTAGAATTGCGTGCGGCATAATTGCCCGCTCAGCTGGCATATTGCAGAATTTTAAAAGGATTTGCGCCTGTGATGGAGTTACGCTTTGGGATGAACGCAATAAACCGCTGGCGGGCAAGGGACGGTCTCAAAAATTATAATTTTTTGTAGGGATATTGTTTTATTATGTGGTAAAGAGTTTGTAAATATATCAATACTTATCTTTGTGTAAATTTATTTAACATCTTTTTGCTTTTGGGCAGCTTTCAAGCGTGATAAATGTGCTTTGCATTTGGTTTTGTAGGATTGAACGAGTTTGCCACCCGGAGATATGGCAATTGCAGCATGAATCTGCAATAAAACATATTATCGTAAAAATTTCACCATTTAAAACTACCTCCGCTTACCTCAATATAATCAATTTCCTGTTCATAATGTATGGAATCTTCTAGAATATTTAATACTACTTGAAACTGTTCAGTGTTTAGGCCATAAGACATTTCACCAATGTTTTGCTTATACCACTGTGCATAGTTATCCAAATTCTTATGGATATCCATTGTATTGGCCGCAGCAGCACGAGCAGTGAGCAACAGATGCAACAACGAAAGCTGACAGTTCAAGGTTGCAACGTGCAACACCCGATTCTTCAGATATTCTACAAAAGCATTGCGACATTAGTTTGTTTTTGATATTATTCTAAGCTTAAGCATTCCATACTTTTTATGAATGTGCTAGTTTCTGCGCTGCATCTGCTAGCTATGGACTGCACCAATATGAGATAATACTTCCATTGTTTAAAATTCGCAGATGTTGATAATTTAAAGAGATGCGACAAGGACTCCTGTTGATGATCGCCAAGGAGCTTCAATAAAGTAATGCTAACGCTTAACTGTTTTATGTGTCATATTTACTTACCTTATCCGTTATGGGCTTGACAAAGGTTAGTTCATCGACGCCCTCGTTTATCCAAGCGCTAAAGTGTGCAAAAGCCAAACTTATATCTGCAGCCTCATTCAGCTCCAGCAGAATGTTTAAATGCATTTGCATGCAAACATTGATTAGTACATCATCTAAAGAGCATAATTGTATAAAGTAATTTACTGCACATTAAGCCAACATACCAGGTAAAGACTGTCGCAATGGAGCAATATAATTTAAATTGCAGATCTTTGGATTATCCGCCAAAGCGCTATAGAGATTTCGCAAAGCATTTTCAAGTATATTATTCAAACGAACAGAGTTGAATGAATCTACAATGAAAGTATTGATATTATTGTTGATAATAACAAAAGTAGAGACTCACCATAATGCGCTGATATAAATAAATTGGTCAGCAACTCGTTTTCGTTTGCCAGAAACTCAATTAATATCAATTGCAGTTGCTCTTCGTTCTGAATACTGCAAATGTATTCTGTGGCAGTCAGAATCCTAAGGCTTTGAAGCTGGCGCAGCACACGAAAGCTGCCAACATTTAAGGGCAATTGACAATAGTATTTGGATAGCAAGAGCTAAATAAAATTATTAGATTACTGACGCTCATGTGAATTATTATTTAATTCTTACCTTTTCCTTTGCATTTAAGCATTTGAGTAAATCTTTCAGATCCCAGGCAGCCTGTTTCCCACGCTGTGGATTTTCACATTGCTTTCGTAGTAGCTTAAAAACAGCATCAATTAAACCTTTTTAGAGATAACTCTATATGAATATATTTACCCTGCAAGTGAAACTAAAACTATTGCTAATATTGAGATTCATTTAATTTATTGTACGACTTTCCGCCAAAACTAATAGTACAAATAGTGTGTACACACTAATTAAAAAAAAAAATTACTAATTAAGCCCGTAATGGCAAATCAGCTCTGTTTACAGTTAAATTCAAGCTATGTGCTATGTGAAATGTAATTTCATAAGCATTGCATTTTTGTACATTTCGCAAATGTGTTATTTAACTATTATTATCTATTGTTAAATAATTGATTAAAACTGCTTTTCATATTCATTCACGCGAATGGGACAAACAAAGCAGAGAGCGCAAGGATTTGACGTCCAAAGCATGAAACAAAGCAAAACATTAGGGCCAGAAAAGCCGGAAGCTTTCAAAGCGCCTGCGCTGTGCTTTCGTTAAGCTCATCAAAAGCTTTCCACAGGATAATAAAAAGCTTGTGTCGCAACGCAACTGTCCACAGTCTGTGGCCGATTTCAAGTGAGTTGAAACCAGTCTGCACAAAGCCAAGAAAAAACCTCAATTAAAACAGCTGAAAGAAAAAAGTGTGAGAATACCTGAAACTCAATTGTGTTGATAAAGAGACAAAATAATAATAACAATAGTAATATTAAATGTTCAGCCAGACAGCAAACACTCTCATACACACACTTCGACACATATACAGTTACAGTTATAAAAACTAAAATACAGTTTGGTAAGTAGACAAAATTTGCAAGACAATTGCAACTTTGCTTCAAGGTTGTGTCATGTGTGTGCTTTTCGATTTTTCCTACCGCTTCAAGACAATAGGAACGAACACTAAATAAAAAATAACACATATATACATATAGTATATATTGTATATAGATAGCAGCAGTGTCTAGTACTAATAGCTGTTTACTCAATTCGATATCAGTTTTCGTAGGAAACAGGACCCATCAATGTCCGACAACCCACGCATTAAATTTTTTTTGTTTGCTTTCTTTGTCTGCGGTTCGCTGTAACTGCGTTGTGTGTTAATTTCACTTCACAATATATATATATATATGTGTGTGTGTGTGTGTGTGTATAGGTGTGTGTCTATGTGTCTTTTACAGCTATGTCCTGTCCTGTTCTGTCCTGTCTTGTCCTGTTGTCGTATGCTCTCGATGACGCCATGGGCCAAGTCTATCTATATATCTATTGGCCCAATATGATGGCGTTCCATCATTAAGGCGGCAGGAACCTTGTGACACATGCCAGCGCCAGGACACTTGTTTGTTTGTCTATTTACTTAATTGGGAAGCCGCATGATATCAGAAGCAGCAGCAGCAACAGAAATGAAATTCCTCTTTGTATAAATAATTGTCCCTGACGCTGCGCCTTTATTTGACTTTTGGCTTTTATCAGCATACACACATAAACACACACACACACACACACACACACAAACATACATATATATACGCACACAAACAAATATTGCGGCCATTTAATTTCTCTTTGGGCTTTTTAATGTACGAAAACTCATCAATTTGATTGCATGCAACAGTTGCCGCAGGTTTTTTTTATTTTTTTAATATTTTTATATGACTTTAACGATCATTTTGACTTTATGCCTTTCGACTTTCGACTTTTGAGTTATTCGTTTCGTTTTTATATATTTATGCATTTTTGCTTAATGCATAGTAAAGTTTTTTTGGCAAAACCAAATACATTTCATATACTTTTAAATAATCAATATTTAAATACTTCATAAAGTCAATATTAATAAACTCTTAAACGTTAAGTTCGAACCATTTAAAGTTTAAGTTTGAAACACTTTAATTACGCTTACAGAACTGAGATAAAGTCAATTAAAACTGTTTCTAGCCCCCAAACGTATGCAATGAAAATGTTTCTTAAGAAAATTCACATTAATAAGAGATCAAAGTTTGCTTTGTATATATATATATATAGTATGTAGTGTGTACCTGGGTTGATATAATACAACGAACGCTACGAGTACAACATGTATGTTTTATTAGGCTGTCAAATGCACCGAAATTGAAACTGTGACCCAGTTAAGGGGTATTAATAGATTATACTACCTAAAAGACAAAACAGGTTAAGGCATGGCTCAAGGCAAGCGAAAATGACTCTGTCAGGGACATGTCTTAAAGTGGTTTGACTATAAAATACTATATAGAAAATGTCATCTAGTCCTTAGTAACTGTTGCTTCACCTGTCCAATTGGACAGTTTAAATCATTTATAACTTCAAATCGTCCTTAGTTTCCTGTGACAGTTTTCACCTTGCAATTCCACAAAGGTTTCTCCACTTATGTTGCAGTGCTAGGCTCAAGTAATGATTGATTGTGTGTCTATCTGTGTGTGTGTGTGTGTGTGTGTGTGTTAGCCAAACAAACGAATTGAAATCATTCTTTTTTTTTATGTGCATGCAATCAGCAAAAGTGTTTACTGAATACATATGTGTATATTTGTACTCATAGCATATATTTTGTGTCTGTTATGTCAATAGCAATTAGAATTTTATTGCTTGCAAATATTAACAGTTTCAAATATGCATATTTATATGTTTTTAATTCGTTACACATTCAATTCTGTATACCTTTTGAAGCAGAACTTTCAATAGAAACTCATATTCTACTCTTTAAAAGTCAACTTAAGCTGTGAAAAAACTGAAGATAATATAAATTTTTATTTTTATATTTCTTCAAAGTAAACATACTTTAAAATGTTTTTTCTTCTTAAGGATTCTTAATTAAAAAAGGTATTTTTTGAGACCTTCACTTGACTTTAAGTGTTCCACGTTTAAGCAAAGTGTCTTTAAAGAAACCTTAAGCTTAATCGCGACGCCTATGAAAGTGGCAACTAGTAAAAGTAGCTGGAGGCCAGGCGACCAATTTGCAACTCACCGCAACGGAAATGAGTTTCGCTTCATTTTAGTTTCTTGTTTTGTTTCGCGTGGGCTGGCGCTTGGCGGACGGGGGTGCATGGGTGTGCAGGGTGTGCAGGGTGCAGGATGCTGCAGGTGGCAATAAGCATAATAATAACCAGGTCTACTAGGGCAGCAGTCAGTACAAAGCGTTAAGTGGCTTTTGTGTAATCTGCATGACAATGAGGCATATGCTAGGCAACACCAACAGAGTGGGTGGTGGCAAGTGGGTGGTAGGGTTGGGTAGGGTTGGGTTTGGTGGTACGTTAAAGCAGGCCGTAACAGTCGCTGGCAGTCGCTTAAATTTGACTACAACTTGACGTGTACTAAAAAATACTACTAAATATAAAGTGAAAACAGGTGTGATACTTATGAATGTGTGTGTGTGTGTGTGTGTGACAAGGACATCGTGCTTGTTTGTATGTGTGTGTGCTCTGATTTTGAGGCTTATACGCAAGCAATTAATAAACATAAACGCACACATGTTGGTTGTTTGGAGTACGGGTCGTATGTGCAATGTGGCACGTGCCATATACATACATATGTGTATGAGTATAATGAGCAACGTGGGGGCAGCTGACACGTGTGCTGACATGTGTGTATGTCTGTGTCTGTGTGTGTGTGTGTTTGTGTCTGCTTATTATTTGACCTGTCAATTCACATTAATCATTTGACCAAACAACAATGAACAATCGTATTTTGCCTCATCAGAAATCTTATCAAAAGTGATTAATTAAATGAACAAAAATCAATTATAATTATTTATTGTCTCTTATATCTTTTGTTTGCAGCTCTGCGTTTGTGACTCAATGCAAAGCGTTGAAAGTCAAAGGTAAAATAATTCAATTAATAACATTTTAGCATTTAATAAATTTGCATGAAACAATAACGTAATAATAGTTGTAAATCTGTAATATTTTGTTTAAGTTTAACTTTTCATCAGTTAAAACGTAACTTCTGTACGGTAAAAGTACAGATACAACTGTAAATCTTTAACTCTATGTGTATCTCACTCCCTCTTTTGTAAACACTTGATCTTGATCTTGATTTTTATCTCTCCGTCTCTCTTTCTCTTTCTTTCCGTCTCTTCCATCACTTAAATTTGCATCAGTGTTGTTCATTAAACAAAAAAAAAAAAAATTAAACCATAAATACCCAACGCCGTTAAAATACCAAAAAAGCAAATTCCAATTGGAACCAAAAGGCGTTCTCTGTTAAGATTAATACACAAAATGGCGCCATTTAAACTCAAGTTTCGCATGGGCAGCTCAAGGAGCACAAACACATCCCAAGAGCATGATCCGGATCCCACTGTCAACGAAGCACTTTTGGGCGCAGCACAGCAACAGGAATTGGAACAACAACAGCAACATCAACTACAACAGCAACAACAACAACATCAGGCAGTTGGTGCAAGCAGCTCAACCATTGATTCAGTGGATTGCAACAGTCTTGGTTCAATGAGCGAACGGAAACTGCTCTTGCCACCACATCCAAGTAATACCAGCACTTTGCGTATGGGTAAGAAAGACAAAGGCAACAACAACAAAAAGCATACCAACTATTTCTTTTTTTTTTTTTAATTTCTCTATTGTGTGTGATGGTAATGCATTTTTAGCGTCTTTTATTTGCCTGCCAATTGTTCTTCAAGTAATTTATTTCTTTTATTTTAACTTTCCACAATGCATGATCCATTATAATAACCATGTGCCACTTGGAACACTTTATTTCTTCAAACGTTTGACAAAGAAACTGCGTTTATATATCTTATATATTTATGTTATAGAACTAAAACCAACATATATAAAAAATTTCATATCCAATAATATCTTTAAGTTATGCTTTGGTTCAAAAACTTACTTTTGTTATTAATATCTTCTTCTTACTTTTCAGTTAAGTTAGTTTGAATAGATTAATACATTTTGCCTGCATTCCAAATGCCCACCGTTCGAGTTTAATATTCAAAAGCTTTCCATTCATTTCTTATTGAAACCTACTTTCTTATTCCCCCCTCCAATGCAATTTAATCTATAATCTTCAATAACTTATGATTGAGAGCATTCAGAATATTTTTGCATGACAACTTTCAACTTTCCATCACAAAATGAAAGAGGAACCCGCATTAACGAGCGCATCGAATTCAATTGAAATGTTCGCCTTGCTAAACACACACAAATGATAATCTTTCAGGTTATGTCAATCCGAGTCGCACACCGTGCATCAGTGAGGCAACACCAGATATCAGCAGCAGCAACGTACCCTCCACACCGCCGCCCACATACGAGTATGTGCTAGAAGAGGTAAGATAAAATACATGAAAATACACTTGAAATGAAAAGTTTTCCATTATGAATAATGGCAAATTGTCGCAAGTTGTAGCTTAAAAGTTCCCCTAAGTGTATGCAACTAATTGATTTCCATTTCAAAACAGAACACACGTCTCTCACATCAGCGGCAGCTGTCATCAGAGAATAGTGCCACGCCCAATCAGAACAGTCGACGCAGCTCGGCAAATAGCTCGAGGCAGAGCGCTGCTCAGTTGAGCGCCGCTTTGGAGCAGCTGACCCTAAATGACGACAGCTGCAACAGCAATAGGAACAGGAACAGAAACACCAATTGCAACAGCAACAATAGCAGAAACAGTGACAGCGATAGCAACAATAGCATCTGCAACGATCCCGATTGCCAGCAGAACTATAACAATAGTAGCAACAACTGTGGCAATCGCAACAATAATAACAACACTCACAACAACAACAACGAAGGCGAAGAACTGGAGCACCAACAGCAACACCAACACCAACAATCCCATCTCCATCCCCATCCCCATCCACATCCCCATCCACACATCATTGAGGGTGTCACCGAGCTGGAACTGGAACTGGTGCACAGCGACAACGAGGAGAACACGCTGAGTGTTAACGAGTTTCTGTTGGAAACTGAAATGGCTGCGGTGCGTGCCAAAAAGGAGAATCTCTATGCGGCCGCCTGTAGCGATGCCAACGATGAACAACAGCAGCAGCAGCAGCAGCAGCCATGCACAGATGAGCAGTGCACGCAGTGCAGCGAGGAGGCTGCCCACCACATGGGCCTTGAAAACGAGGAGAATAATGAGGAGCCCAGCACCAGCAATGCTGCAGCACTTCAAAATTTCTATGATCCCCTACTGAATCGCTATAACAATGAAAGTAAGTATGGATAGTTAACTTCCCTTGACTGACAATCTTAACAGTTTATCTTTTCGTTCCTAAACAGATTGCTCGAATGGCTCGGTGGGCGGCAACAGTAATGCGCAACAATCCTGCAATGAGCCGTGTTGTTCATCTGTCAACGGTTCAATTGCATCCAGATCTGGTCGTGGCCGTGGCCGGCAACAGCACGAACAAAGTTCATTGCTTACGCCAGAGATGATGAGCAACAAGACATCGAAGGAGATCTACAAGGATCTGGCCAAACAGTGGGGCATCACATGCAAAATGTCCGAAAGCTGCCGCTGCATGGATTGCCAGAGTCATTATTTCGATTGCGATTTTGATGATGTAAAAGAAGTGAAACTCAATAGTTAAAATTCGTTAAGTAACAATTATTTCTATTCTCTTGCAGAACGAACATCAGAAAACGGATGGTGGCTTAGGAGCTGGAACGCCCATGTTTATAAGCGAAGTAATGCACGGATCTGGCTGTCAGATATTGTAAAATAATCGCAAATTGTGGATTTTTTTTTTTTTTTAATTTTGCATACGAAAAAGATTGCTGAACAACTGTTATAAAGTAAAATGCAAAATGATTTTTCTAGACAAGCCAAATGAAATGGATAAAAAACGAAAAAGAAAAAAAAAAACTAGCATAGTATATAAGAAATCATACTATTGAGTAGTATGTTTGTTGGCATTGAAAAGCCAACGCAATTTCAAGTTATTAGCACAAAAGTGTTTTGCACAAAATGAATTAGAAATTATAGTATATAATATATATTGCACTGCGAATTAGGTCAAAATATTCAATTAATCTCGAGGAAACAGCCTTAGTGGCTTTAAAAATTTAACAAAAAAACCAAAGCAAACAAATAGTTAAAGAGTTTAACAATACTTTATTTAAGTTGTATTGTTTAAAGGAATTGAGTTTTCTTTTAAATCGGATGAGATCTCTCTATTGAAAGCATTTTGTTTTGCGAAATGAAACATTTTATAAAGTCAACCCACCTTGCAAATTTGAATATATAGGTATCCTTAAATGTGTTCCATTTTTTAGAGCCAAAAATTTATTCAAAATATGAAATATGATTTGATTTTGAGGCACTTTTTAACTATACGATAACTATAAATGAATCCCAACAAAAATCAATATACAAAATCCGAGCTTTTCAAAATTTCGAATCGAAAAGAGAGTTCAGAGAGCGAGAGAGAGAGATGTTTGTATGTATTTTTCTAAACAATTATGAAAAATTATGGTGTGTAGCTGGAAAATTGAAAGTTATATGCAAAAGTAGGCAACTGCAAGTGGCATTCGTGTGCCCTAGGAACACGTATGTAGTACGAAACCAAAGCATATTACGTAACCCATAA
Source organism: Scaptomyza parva (assembly GCA_035044645.1). Lineage (NCBI taxonomy): Eukaryota > Metazoa > Arthropoda > Insecta > Diptera > Drosophilidae > Scaptomyza > Scaptomyza parva. Next base: position 5,719,640 of record JAWNNT010000090.1, read on the forward strand.
TAACTTAACCCAATAGCTTAAGCAATCGGACAATGAGTACAGTTGGCATTTTTGTGCTACGCACTGAGAGGAGTGTAAAAAAAAAACAATTATAACGAAAGAAAAAAAAAAACAAAGTTTGAGAATGTTTAGAAACTAATGGAGAATTCTAGAGAAACAAAGTTAACTTTTATATTACCCAAAAATATGCTGATATTTTTAAAAACGAAGCGTAAATATTTAGTCTGATATTTTGTATGGTCTCGATATTTTTCCCAATGTACTTGTATTTCGCTATATATATATATACACTCACACACATGCATATTGTAAATTTGATTCTGTTGAAATCAGCATTTAGAATCCTCAAACCTAAAGCACAAATCATTTTATGTTTCAATACTATCTAAGCAAGCGGGTTTCATTCGCAAACGAGGCAAATAACAAATTTCAACTTAAACTCAGAACTTAAAAAAATAAAAGACAATTACAATTACTCGCCCATAAACAGATATATGTATATATACATATTTGAATGCATATATAAAGAAACTGATAAATAAAGTATTTGTGTTTGTACTCGTATATGTAAAAAGAGAAAACAAAAAAAAAAAAAACCGACTAAGTCTGTTAGCCGTTAGTTGATTATAATTAAATACATATTTTGCTTATGTATCAATCGAAATAGACGAAATTAAAGATTTAACAAATATATATATACATATGTTATTAATCAATTTTTTAAGGCATACCTACCTTCAGGACGCGTTGATAAAAGTCCAAATCCGAATCGCAAAAAAAAGAGTAAAAACCAACTGATTAATCTGAACATTGGCCTTCGTTCGACATGCCAACATCCTGCAAGAAAAATGGTCAAATATTTATTTCACTAACGGAATAATAAGATAAACCACCGACCTTTGAAAATATCTGGCCACTGTTGCTGCAAAGACTCCTATACTTTTTACTTTTACCAGTTTTCCATACGCAACATTGGCTCGCCGGTTCACCAGTCTTATAAACATACGTACCAGCAATATTCGTAAAATCGTAATGGCACGTCAAAAAATGGCAATAACTGAACAAAAAAATAATAAAATCAAATGAGATATACGAAACGAAACGAAAGCAATTTGATTGAACATACCCCTTGCTGGGTTCAGATAGGCAATGCTTGGCTGCCGCAATACTGCAGCCCAAACGTGAGAGTCGATCGCTGCCAATTTGTGTAAAATGTGCCACAGTGTGGTGCACTAAGACGTCAAACCGTTCTACCGTCTCCCGGACGTTAACAGCAGTTTCATATTCATTAAACATGGGCGTCAGCGATATATCCAAGAGCTCCTTGATGGTGCGACGTGTTTCACTGGGTACTATCATGGATATGTACTCGCCGACATAGGGAAAACGGGCAACGGAACGACATAATGTATGCTTGAAGGATACCGTGGCGGCATGTAGACGCGCCAAATACGCCAATTCATCGTCCCAGATCAGTTCACGCATCCGACTGGCGCTGGGCATCGTTTCATTTGAAGCCGTGACCAAAGTGCCGCTGGCCAACTTATTTCGAAATTCATTATGATAGCGCAGAAAGATCTCACGCAATGGATACGTATCCGGTATGGTTGCCACAAACTCAGCCTTATTATACAATGGACGCTAAGGAATAGATCAAATAGATCTCTAGTTTTAGTGATTGGGGGGGATGGAAGTTACATTGGTGGCACCACTTACCAGCTCGGAGTCCATGTTGCACACAAAATGTTTCATGTTGGCGACATCACACTTATGACTGTCATTGTGGCAATAGTTGTAAGCGTGTGTGGCAAGTATTAGTTGCAACATCTGCAATAGTAATTGATTAAAAATCATAATTAAAAACTTTATACTTAAAATTTTCTAGACTACTTTAGATTTTGATATAGAATACAAAGACGTTTTTCGCTTTTATTTTTCAAAAATTCAAAGTGTTTTATTGCTGGGATTTTTAGGAAGTTTTTTCTTATGTTTTTTTTTTTTTTGTCTATAAATTCATTTATTTTTTGCTTTTTTTTTTTTGTATATATTTTTGTCTTTCTTAGTAATGCAATATAATTTTGTTTTTAACATTTTTTAGTTTTTAGTATTTTAGCAAAGTTGAAAATCGAATTTTTAACTGTTGATTGTTTTCGTTTTTGGGTTTTTTTTTTTTTTTTGCTTTTTTTGTTTAATTTGCTAACTTCAACTGATAAAAATTTGAACTACATTTGGTAAAAAACAAAAGAATTTTCTAAACAAAAGGTACATTTTATTCTTTTCGTTTACGTTTTTTGTTTTTTGTTTTTTTTTTTATAAAAAAATATGATTTTTATTATATTTTTTGCTTAGGGTTTTATTCAACATTTTTTCCATGTAATAGTAGCAACAATTAACAAACAAATTAAGTGTGTGATTATTCATTATTAGTATTATTATTTTTGTAGCGTTGGGCGTTAGGTGTGGTGGTGGCATGGTGGGCGTAAAAACAAAAGATTGTGTGTGGCAATATAGCTATATACATATATATACTATATATATATATGTATGTATGTATGTAGTTGCTGTGTCTCACTCTTATTGCAATAATATATATATTTTTTTGTTATTGTTATTAAGGAGCTGCTAATAAAAAATATATATATATATATAAGTGAATAGTGTGTGTGTGTGTTTGTGTGTGTGTGTGTATTTCAGTACTACATTTTGTCATATTCATCGTCATCCATTTTGTATGTTTTCCATATATTGGTTTAGCTCGATCTGAATTGAATTTATACTATATATATTGTATGTGTAGGTAAAGGTATTTATGAAAAGTTATACATCTAGTATACAATACGCATAATAAATATATAATTTGCTTTTCCCAATATATATATATATATATAATATCTATTTGTATATGTTGGCATATAGCCACCAAAATGTACAAAGTTTTCTTAAGGTTTTTCTCATCTCACTCGCACTCACGCCTCAACACACTCACACAATTATACAAATACTAGTTAATAGTCAGACAAACAAACACACGATATATACGGCTCAAACCGATTTGTAGGCACATCATTTTGCATCATGTTGCAACAAAACGCGACGCGACCCACAACAAATGGAAACAAATCTACAATCTAATTAAAGCATGTGTACACAAGTCTAATCGAAACTTAAAACATAATTCATAATTATTATAATAATTACCTAATATATATATATATGTATTGTATGATGTATGATGAGTTATATATATGTATAAACTATGTACAAATGATTGATTTTCTTTTTGTATTTTTTGTTTTTCTTTTTGTTTTTTTTTGAAAAGGAGGTTTTGTGATTGAAATCGTAGATGCTATAAGACTAGAGAACTTTCTATAAACTTTCATGCACACAGTTTGTAATGACAATTTTTCCTCGTATAAAAAATATATAAGTTCCATATATATAAATATGTATGTGTATGTATGTAGATAGATAGATGTATAAATCCAAACTCTGTGTGTGTGTGTGTATTATTTTTTTCATATATCACTTGCGTGGTGTAGAGTACAGTTTTACAAATAGATTAAAGACAGTAATCGCGCGTCACATAAATTAAAGAATTTTGCAAGAAAAACCAAGTTTTGGATGCAAGAAAACATTTTAAAATTTTAAATAGTTTCAAATTCAGCTTGCGATTACTGCACTCATTCAAATTTGCGGTTAATGTGCACATATATTATTATTTTTTGTGTTCTAGACACAGGTTGAGGATGCATGCGATACATTTGCAGCTGCCTCCAGATTAAAGTCCTTGCTGCGACAGCACATTTCACAGATGCGTTTCGTATCCGGATTGAGAAAAGTGCAGAAACGACAACTCCATTCATTCGGACTGGTCACAATTAGCTGCGTGGAGACAGGTGGCGGCTGTTTGGCCACAGCTCCGGTTGCACTATTGCGACTGCGTGCTCCACTGCTGCCCGATGGTCTATTGTCAATGGTGGCTGTCTTGAGGGCTGATTTCACTTTGCGCACACCCGGACTGCTGGTGTTTGGTGCTGATGTTGGCGCTGACGCTTGCACCACACGCGGTTCACGTTTCTTTTCGAGTGTGCGTGCTTTTTCCACAGCGGGTGGTTGTGTTTCGGGTCGTCGCTTTTCGGCTGGAGCAGCAGCACCACCATTGCCCAGTGTCAGTGAGTCCAGATCTAGGCTCTGCACTAGCAAATCCTCACGATCGCCCAGATCCTTGGAGTAGCCAGAGCGTTCGAGATTCTTAAACACATAGTTCCAGGACTCGAAACTGCCAACGCCCTCCTGAACTTTGGGCATCAGCGGCGGCGATGCGCTGCTCAATGCAACAAAATCATCCAGACTTGCGGATTCATAGCTGGTGCCGTCAGAGATGTTCGGATCATGACGATGATTATTGACACCACCAGCTGCTGTAAGACTTATACGTTCTCTCAATTCCTTGCGCGTCGTTTTACGATTATTGTCCAGGGGAGGTTCCTGTAAAATTTCAATTTCATTCTTAGTTCGTTGTCATATTATTGATTCGAGATTGAATTTCTTACCATTACCATAATTGGATCACGCTGCCTGCTGTCCAGCATAGAGTTACCTTCCGGTTCCACTGCGGCGCGTATACGGCTACTTTTGGGCACTGGACGCGCATACACATACATATCCGGCGGCTGGGGCAATGTCGTTGGTAAATTTGACATGGGTACATCATAACCGGGCACTGGATAATGCATGCCCATCGCATCCCGAGGCTGGGCATACATATTGCCATGCTTGGCCGACTGGCTGCGCATTCCCTGCTGCAGATGCTGCTGTTGTTGTTGTCGAGGACGTGGCTCGTAGAGACGAGGATCGTTATAGTCATGCTGCATGAGCTGGGCGCGTTCATCAAAGTCAATCAGATGATGATCCGTTGGCGGATAGGTGCTCTGTCTGTGCTGCATGCTCGCCTGATGACGAGCAACTGCACCCATTTGGTTGCCATGATAGCCACAGCTATGTGGCACAGGTTGTTGCTGCTGTTGCTGTTGTTGTTTACCAATGCTCGCATACATATTGACATTATTACTATGCTCGGCATAGCCATCGAGTGGCGCGGCATAAGGCGCATTCAGCTGACTGGAGATATTGTAGGGCAGCGGATATCGATTCCCAGGCGCATTATAGGCGCCAGCAACAGCTGCGTAGGAGGCACTGCTGCCCATACTTAACCCGTCGAGGCAATCGTAGGGTGTCTCATACAAATGTCCATGCTGATGCAGTGCCGCACAGTCCTTGGGATGCTGATCGAAGGAATGGCGATGCGGCAGTGCCGCATGCACCGGTTCCTGATAGTGTTCCAGGCTGCGTGAGTGCGTCATTAATGCAGATTGCTGATGCTGTTGCTGTTGCGGCTGCTGTTGTTGTTGGTACATAGAACAAGATGAGATGAGATTCGTTGGCGGGGCGTGATGATTAACGGCGGCGGCGGTGGCGGGATGCATTGCACAGCTATTCGCATTGTTATTGCCATGACCATGAGCATGCAGAGCACAGGCAGCAGCAGCGCTTAAAGGCGGAGGATGCACAGATTTTTCCACAGTGCAATTATCACAGCGATTAATCGTTACATTGCTGTAGGTATTCTCCATGTTCAGTTGCTGCTGTTGTTGTTGCTGTTGATGATGCTGTTGCTGTTGCTCCTTACGCAATCGCTTCTCGTGCAGTCGACAGGCCAACTCCTTAATGGTTTGCGATGTGCCGCCCACATGTCGTTCGCGATAGTGAAATATATCCTGCCAGCTGCAGTTGAAGCCCGCGGCACTAAGGCCCGCATAGATGTGCTTCATTATTTGGCATTCCACATAGGCGGCCATTGCATCGCGTGAGACATTCGTCACCTGATCGGGACATATGGGTCCCTCCAGCACAAACGTATCCTCGGCAATGCGCCGATAGCCCATGGCCAGAAACAAACGATCGGCATCAATCAAATTTGATTCAACATCATGCTGATACGAACCAGAGTAGGTCTAGACGAGGGAGAAACACAGAGAACAGAGAATTAGTTGTAAATTTAAAGATAAATACAAATACATATATATAATCCACTTCATTCAATGCCTTCTGCATTGTGTGTCAAATGTCTCGTATGTACATTTCAGATTGCATACAACACTTAAAAATCTTAAAAATCAAAGACATTTACTTTGAGCACACGGAATTCCTTGCGCCAAGGCTTTGTGAACAGATTGTTGGCATACTGGCTGATGGCCTCGAATCCAACGATTGCATTCTGTGCCGTAAACTCATTTAGTTCACAAACAGTCTTGCGCAGCACATGCCCCGTCTCTGGTAGAAAGAACTTGCGATCATGGGGCACAACACACAAGAACTCCTTTAAACAACCTACAATGGGAAAAGATGGAACAGTTTCAATATTCATATTATCAATATGGTATGTGTGTAGTGAACTTACCTTCGAGTTTTTTGCGCTCCTCGATCTTCTCGATGCTCTCCTCGGTTTCAAGAAACGTCCAGTGGCGTCTCAGTATCAACTCCCAGAGATCTGGCAATATATCGCAGGGTACAAAATCGGACATGGTGGCGTGGCGTGACATGCAGCAACGCCAAGGACACTCATTCAATGCAACGGCCGCTCCTGCAAAGCCCAAAGAGAAAAAAACACAGAGAGAGAAATGAGTACAAACAAGAATCAAATGAGTATTCAAGGCTGTGTGTGTGTGTGTGTGTGTGCGTATTCAACGAGAGTATTATTGATTTTCGAAAAACCAAGCACATTCTGATGATGATGATGATGATGATGTAGATGATGATGATGATGCCCCATTCAAGTGGACTCATTTGAAATGCCAGAAATGCTGCCCAAATGGCTGTCACCGATTTTTCCATATAGTGTATATGAATCACATCGACGAATCGCAACAGTAAATTCTATCCGGCATGACGCATGATTTAGCTATCAGACCCAGCTACAAACAAGTACAGTAATTGCTTGGTAATGAGAACTTTTGCTGATCGTTTAGCAAAGCAATACCTTTGTTATGTCTGTGTATGCGCTATCAAGTGACTACTGTACTATATTTACTATAGTATACGCATGTATAACTAAATATATACATTGTGTCTACAACGCTGATACCGAGTAAACAATGGCAACACTTTCTGCCTTTGGCTATATAACAGCAACACACATCGATAATGACTGTTAGTTAATACTTATCAGAGCACCTCAAACACCCTACCCCCTCCCGCACCCAACCCACCAAAACTTAACTAAGCGCACCCCACACACACACCCGCCCATACCACAAACCAGGCATTGGACATCAGCTGAGGACCGGCATGTGCAATCTACGATTAGATTCGCTTAACCGAAAACACCAACAACAGCAACAACAACAACAACAACCGCGACAATAGCTTGCTAAATCAATAAAGTCTATGCTAAATATAATATACATACATATAGAGTTAATTTTTTATATGCACTTATATGGATGCTATAAAAATGTATTAAGATGATTGTATCAATGCCACTAGAAACCGGGTTAAACAGCTTAGAATGAATTGAATACTCAATATAAAGAGGTATGAGGGTTAAATAAAGGTAAAATTGGGTTTCCCCTTTAGAAACACGGTAAAGTGTTAGTATGTTTGTACTTTCCAACACTCTATTACTTCTTACTCACAAATGTTTATCGATTTATCGCTCCAAATTGCTATGTTTTTTAATATATATCGATAATTGACTAAGCTCTGTTTAAATTTACTAGCAATATTTTGCATTTCCAGGGTATTTACTATCAAAACCTGTTAACCTAATGAAAATATACTGAACTCTCCGAGAGAGACAGCTGTTCAAAAGGTTGCTAAACGCTTCGGTATTCTGATTTCATTTGCAAATCGACAACTACTGGCTCATAAAACTGGTGACAAATTGAATTCCGTAACGTTTACTCACCGGTTGGGTGGGTTGGTGGTTGGCCATAAGTTAATAAAACCTGGATAAAATCTTATTAGCCTTGGTAGCTTGCATTGCTGCAAGGAATTTTTATAACACAAAGGCAACGAGAGAAGTTCTTTCCGAGAGAAGTTCTTTCCGTGTAAACTACAAACTAATGATAATAAAAAAGCGCAAAGAAAATAAAAGATGAAGAAGAAGTAGAAGAAAAAGAAGTGAAAACCGAGTTTGACAGTTGACAGCTCTGAAATGCATGTCAAAGTTGGCTGGCTGGCTGTACATATAATAACTGTAGTTGGAAAAAACAATTGCAACTTTTAATTTGCATTTTTTATGATGCCAGGCAAAGTGCATTCGAAAAGTGAAGAGGTAGCAAGGGAATGACTTGCTTGCTTGCAACATGAAACGTGAGATGGATAACTGAAAAAAAAAAAAGCAAAAGAAGCAAAATCAACAAACTAAAAGCTGTAGAAAGTGACCGGTTTAAAAGCTACCCAGACAAGAGTGAGCGTAAAGTACAACAACAACGACAACAAAAAGGTGTAAGAAAAACAACGCACACAGTAAAACAACAACAACAACGGCAAACAGCAACAGGGGCCACAGCAGTAGCAGTAGCATCAGCAGCGGCAGTAACTGCAAAGTAAAGAAAGAAAACAAAAGCCTTTGAAGTTTACACTGTAAAACCCAAGTGAATGCCACTCAGAACACAACAATAACAGAGAGAGAAAGAGAGAGAGCAAGTATAACGACTGCAGCAGTGCTAAACAACACAGAAAAAAAATCAATAATAACTAAATGAAGTGCAAAACGAGCACAATAACAAAAAAAAAAAAAGAAAAGATTGCAAACACATACACACATGCATACGTGCATAATACTATATAACGGTTTGATCAGTAAGAAAACTAGAAAGTCACGCACTGAAACTCTCTCTCTCACATTCTGAAGCCATAGCTTGAGCTTTTTTATGTGCGTAAATAAAGAAACTACATGTCGTATACTTATTAGCGTGGGAGTGAGAGGCAAGCAAAGTAACGCAAGCTTTAACTGCGACGTTAACTGTTGTTGTTGCTACTGCTGCTGCTGCTGTTGATGTTTAAGCATTTCACATGCTAGTCCAAACGAATGTTAATTAATCGCCTTCATTGACATTGACGACATTGAGAAGTTTTTAGTTGCATTACATTGGAGAATATTCATACATATATTGAGCATTTATTGATTTTGACGAAATGACCCGTGACCATGTGTGTGTGTGTGTGTTATTCTCGGACCTTGTTGTAATGTTTAAATATGTATTTGTATACGTTTCAATCGTTTCGTGTTGAGAACTTGGCGCAACAGTTTAAAGCACTTTTCTTGGCAAGGTGACAAAGAGTATGTGTGAGTCCATGCTGTATGTGTGTGTCAGTGTACGTGTGTGTCCCGTTAGTTTCGCAGCCGGCAAAGTTTTACGGCAGGGTGTTCCAATTCTTATTTTCAGCCTATCACATGCAATACTAAATTTAGCAACACAAACACATATATGCATGTATATCAATGCAAAGCCCGCAGCATCACTGAAAAGCTTATCCACAAACACACACACACACACACGCACACACAAAAAACAAAAACCGGAAATAAACTTACAGAAATTCCTCATCGTCGTTGCTTTTGCTGTCGTTGTTCTTGCTGACTTGTTTATTAATTCTGTGCATCTGCATCGCTGTTAAAGTCAACACACTGCTCAAGTTTGCTTTGCCGAATTTTATGCGTTTTTGGCGTGGGTGGTTCAATGACTATTTTTAGTACACGAGAGCACCAACAACTAAAACGATGTGCGAAACGAGCGAACTGAAATGCTTCCGCTTGTTGTTATTGTTTTCACAGCAGCTGCACACTTATCGATAGAGATCAGATTCCAATAGCTACGAACAGTAGCAGCTTTATAACTGGTTACCACATTAAATGCGTATGCATTAAGTGACGTATTTTATATTAGATTCACTCTGCACTTTGTTACACACAATTTTATTTATTATTATTATGCGCTGCGTTGTGGTCGTGTCATTTTCACAGCAAAACTAAACTCTGCCGCTTAACAGCACTGCCTGCTTGTACATTTACAGCACTTACACTATCGATTGGATCTTAACGATATCAAATCGATACTGACCAGGGCTGTGCTTACAACACGCGCTAAGACAAAAAACGTAAACACGCCATGGCTGCTGATTTGGGTTTTGCTGAACAGGTGGAAAACCTAGATTGGCTGAGCAATCGCTACTTTCCCAGCAAACTGGGTGGTCGTCCTGCCTGGCTGGAACTAGATGCGTTGCCAACTACAGCCCAACTTCAATGCAAACAATGTCAGGCATCAAAATCATTTCTATGCCAGCTTTATGCACCAAGGGAGGATGAGTTCAATTTTCATCGCACCATTTATGTGTTTGTCTGTCGCAATGCAGATTGCCAGCAGGCCAATAAGGCGGAGTAAGTATGGTTAGTGCTTAGCTCCATAGCCGTTTCTAACAGGTTTCTTGTTCTCTTTCCAGGAACTTTACGGTTCTGCGCTCGCAACTGCCATTAAAGAACAAGTTCTTCTCAGATCAGAGCCCATCAGAAGAAGGAGATCCACTGGTAAAATATGTTTACATTTCTTAAGCAATCCGATTTCAATTTATGTTTGCCTTTCAGCCCGCACTCGAGGGCCCAAGGAGATTATGCGCCGCATGTGGCTGTCTGGGACCGCATGCGTGCAGCCGATGCAAAGTGGTTTCTTACTGCTCTTCTGCTCATCAGCGTGCCCATTGGCCTCAGCATAAATCTAATTGTGCCGCTGCCAAGACAACAGCTGCTCACAAACCGTTGCCTGAAATTGTATTCCCTGAATATGAAATCGTTGAGAGCGATCCCACAGGTGAACAAGGTGATGAAGTTCCTAAGGATGAAGAAACGTGTTTGGCGGAGTTTGAGCAACTCTCGGCCAGCGGTAAAACGGGTGAACTAAGCGATGTTTCCGAAAAGGAACTAGACAAATACTTTGGCAGCTCAGCTGCAGCGGAGGACAAATCATTTCAGCGCTTCAAGAAGCTAACTTCTGCTCATCCCGAACAAATTGTACGCTACAAGAGCGAAGCCGGAGAACCGCTGTGGATAGCCAACGTGGAAGGTTCAATAGCCAGTCAGTTGGAGGCAGTTCCAAGCTGTAGTCATTGTGGCGGCGAACGCAAGTTTGAGTTTCAAATAATGCCACAAATGTTAACGTTACTCGAGGATGAGCGCTTGGATTGGGGCGTCTTGGCGGTGTACACTTGTTCACACAGTTGCCACATTGACGGCTATGTAGAGGAGCATATAATAAAGCAGGATATTGTGGCATGAACACAATTGAAAATTAATTTACAAACCAATTTTATTTGTAATTGACAAAACAAACTAAAGAAAATATTATACGACGTCAAGACAAGATTTATGTTCGATTTGAAGGCGTTGGCTATTTGATTTTTATGATGGGAAAATAGCAATGCTTGGTGAAATCAAATTCTGGCTGACGTTTCACTTCCTTTTGATGGCCACGACCCAGCACATTCATAACCACAAAATTCGTGCGCGCAATTTGCAATAAATCCAAAATCTAAAAATAAGTCTTTGATAAGGAAAACAAATATGACCAACGATATTGATTTGATATCTTACCTCCTGTTCTGGATTCTGTATGCTCTCGAGCACATTGCGTGCTTGGTCGAAATGCTTGGCAGCATAACTATACAGCTCCTCGACGCTGTTGTGCATCGTGTGATCGCGTATGTTCCGGAATTCGGCATAGGACACTGGCGGCGGACTGGTCAGTGGCACAAATGGTGAAAACCGACGATTGTAGCGTATTTCCTCATTATCAAACTTGGACATGGGCAGACGTACACGTCCATCTTTGGTTAGGGCACACATGGCCTTATACATGCCACCGCACAGACTGAGCAGAGCATGATAGTAGACAATCTCCTGGCGATACGGACGCTGCTGTTTCTTATGCTTCTTCGGTTTGGTTGCTTTGCGATTTTTACTTCCCGAACCGCTGCCACCCGAATTGGGCTGTATCTTACTTTGATGCTCGGCATATTCCTCCTGAGCCAACAGAAGATTTTCGGTGCGCGTTAGTGCTGATACCAGAAATCCGATTAGGAACTCATACGGATACCAATAGATGTAGAGAAACTCATGCACAGCATACAGTTCCAGCTCAAAGCCAGACATCAAATAGATAAGCATGGCCCGAAAGCAATTGTAGAGCACCCATGTGGAGAAGTGAGTGCTGTGCTTCAGTGCCGTCGCATGCGATTCGTTGCCCTCCATGGCACGCTCATTGGCCATTTGATTCATTAGTGAGTCCAGACGTGCCGCATCCACCTGCAGCGGATCAAAGTTCTCAATCAGATGCGCCAGCTTATCGCGTTGCCGGGCACGATTGAATCCGCACAAGCGTATAAACTGATTGAACGTATTCATATTGATGCAATAGCGAAAGAATGTTTCCAAATGCTGCACAACCTTCGGATCATTGGACACCGAATGCTTGGCATTGAGAACTGGTGGCGAATTGAACACTGTTACCGAATGACGCAAAAACTGTTTCATCGATTGTTTGCCGTGCGCCAAACGAATACTTGAGCTAAACAGACTTTGGAGCACGCTGCGCGACAGGATGCAGTGTCCAGACTTGCGACTAAATTCGATGAAAAAGTTCTGCAAGCAAAATAAACAGTTAGTAAAAAGTTATAATGCTATTTATCTTATTGGTCACCAGTGCAGAGTAGTAATCCTTGTGGCGTATCACTTTGCATGCGTACTTGAAACGTCCGACCATCTCCTCCAGAAATTGATAGCTGGCGGGTCGTTCGCGTATCTTAATGCTGCGCGGAAATGTTGGCGGCTGGCTGCGATCATGAATGCGAGGCGAGAAACCCATTGGATTAGGTGCCTCAGCTGTAATTTTGTAAATAAAGAGTTAATTAAACAATTAAAAGATTTATTTTCGGATTACTTACAACCCTCGACTGGCTGTGTGCCGCGATCTATAGTCCGTTTGATTAGTGGCAGTAGCTCAGTGGCCACATTTAGATTCTTGTAAATCTCATTTACCGCCTCCTCGGCACTTTGGGCGCCCACCATAAGCTCCACCTGGTAAATAGCACCGAAGAGATTGCGCATAAATCGTAATCTATGGACGACAGCCATCAGGCATTGATTTTCTGCTTGCGGCAACTGCTTGCATTTGCGCACCAGCTCATCCTCCACATCCTTCAGGAGACCAGCTATGCTGGAGGGCTGTGCCTTTTCCGCACCCAGCAGTGCCGAATTGCCGTACAATTGAAAATCCTCCTCCTCGTTGACAGCCGCCAAAATGATGATGTTCTTAATGACCACTATGAGATTGCGTACAGCGATGCAAAAGACGCGCAGCGCCTTATCCTTAATCTGTGACGGTGCATGCAAATAGAGGCATGTGAATAGCACTTGATCCATGGAGTTGCCCTCCAGCCAGGAAACTATACACGCAAACAACGCATCAAAAATGCCAATCAATTCCGCCGGCTCAAGTCCCTCCAGCTTAATAGCGCCCATCTGAAAGACCAAATCTTATGTAAATGGACTCCAACCCGAAAACGGATGACTTACCGCAACGGCTGCTTCGAAAGAGGGTGGCGGCAAATCGAACTTATCAAAGCCCATGCCAACATCCATTTTGGGATCCATTATCTCAATTGCCGACATGGCCTCAAACAGACCAAAGAGCATATCTTGAGCCAGTTCGCCGGGCAGCAGTTCGGCGCAGGCATCGTGGAACTCCTGTGTGACATCCACCCAGCCATGTAATGGATAGTGTGTAATGTCTTCCGCAGCGCTGCCGCCACGTATTGCACGCTGAACATCATTGTCTCCATATCCACATTCGCTCCAATCATCCGGGTCATTACTGTTGCTCTCCCGCTCCCGCTCACGTTCCCTATCCATTTCTCGCTGCTCAGCTGTTCTTATTGCAGACACTGTAGCTGAGGCTGCCGCAGCGGCTGCTGCTGCCGCCGCTGCAGCTGTGGCCGCTTGAAAATCTGTAGGTTGCTCGCTTGTGTAAGTTCCATGCATTATCTTTTGTCGTACAGATACTTTTTAATTATTATTTATTTCAGTAATACGCGAGTTTTTTCTTTTCAACGTTCGTGCTGTGTGCATTGAAGATTTTTTGGTGACAGTGTTAATCAATGCCGCAATGAATGTACCACACTTACGCAGCGCATTTACCAGCACTGTGAATGTGTGGCGCCAAAATGTTTCAAATTCAAATCACATTTAAACGAATCAACATAAAATCAACTGTTTAAAAGCATGCTACAAAAAAGTTGGTATTGAGAGTGTGTTCTTATCTGTGACATATGTGTGTATGTATCTATGGTTTTTTGTTGTTGCTTGTTATTAAAGTGAAATAATATTGCCAGCTTAGGCAATAATGCATTTATTAAGCATATTCATTAAGTAATACAAATGAATGAATTGTATATGCAGCACTTTTATGAAACAGACGCGCTTGTTTCTTATGTTTGTGCTGACTATATAAAATGAGTAAGTTGGTAATTTGGTAATTTGGCTACGCTACGCTCGTTAAATGATAACGAAAAAAGCAATAACACACTGCCATGCCATGTTTATTGTTCAACCAACTCTTATCGAATTCAGTTTCATATTTACTTCCCTATAGATTTCAGCAAAAACAACTGTTTCTGTGCAAATGCACTCAAAAGCAAACAAACAATTCCCCGTTATCAGAGGCATTCTCAACCGTTATCGTTCGCGCTCCACATTGCGTTTGAGTGAAAAACGGTTTAAAAAGCTCGCTCAGCTTTTACACTTCGCTCGTCGCTTGTCGCTCCACATCGTCTATCGGTCTATGCATGTGAATGGTTCTGAGCCCGAGCACATTTTGGGGTTGTCCGTGTGTCTCACCAGTTTGAGTGTCTTTCGAATGCCCAAATAACGGCAAATTGAGTGCTGGCATATATTTTCACCAATGCGAGGGGTTGTATTAGTTTGTTTACAACAATTCAGTTTCAGTATCAAATGCGTTGCCCTCGTGGTTAATACGTGCTAACGGTCGCTTCAAATCTAAAGAAACAGAAATTATAATCAGGGCGCACAAATTTAAACACGACGAAAAAGACGAAAAACTACAAACAACGCCGACGACGAGTTTATTGCCAAAGGAGTCGGACCATTAGCCAATTTCAACGCGTAAGTTTTTTTTTTTTAATTTATGCATTTAGCACATAAGGGAAAATGTGTTCACATTTACAATTTTACAATTTATGACCATGTGTTTTTGTGGTTCCGCGGCTCTTTAACAGTTTTTGCCAACAATATCTATATATACTATACAGTCCGAGAACTTGATTAAATGCGGAACAAATCTATATAGAAAAATACAAACAAACAAAGGCAGGCAACAATGTTGCGAGACATTTTGGCAACTGACCAAAATCAAATTATAAAAAAAAAAATAACAAAATTATTATTGTCTGACCCTATATAAAAGAAAAAATATTTTTACATATTTTTACGTATGAAAATATATATATTATATATAGTTTTTATAGTTTTTGAAAATGAATTTATGTGAAAATCGGAAAGTAAAACCAGAAACACTTTAAATAACCAATCTTAAGTAACTTTGATAATGATTATCAGAATTGGTTCACATTCAATTTTAATGTTTTTATTACTATTCTATACTATCTATAGAACGGCAATATGATAAGAAACTATAGGCGCTCTAAGACCTTCGGGTACTTCAATTTAAAAGTGTTATCAACGGGAAAAAACGCAAAGAAAGATTTGTGAAAATTTAATAGGGATAGGAAAGTAAGGGGCGTTAACGGTTTGGTCGGGTCGTGACAATTGACCAAATTAAACAAAGTTGAGCACGCAAACATGCGATTAGATTTTCAGGCTAACACACACGCACACACACACGCACACAGGATAGCACATAAAATGTGTGCGGCTACAAAATGCTACAAATGTGAAAAAAACCGCAAAAAGAAAAAAAAAAAGAAGCTGAAAAAGAAATCCCGCACGTACGTGGTAAAAAGCCATGAAAATCACAGTCAAGGCAGACAGACAGACAGAAAGGACCTAAATGGGAAGCTGGCTCACACACACACACACCCACACACATATGGGCATTCATTTCAATTGATTTGAGCAACAAACAAACCAAAAAAGAAATTCCAGTTACTCAACAACAACATAAAGTCCAAGTTCATGTTTCAGTTAGCCAAAGTTCTCGGCATTGACTTGTGCTAAAGTTGCGTATACGCCCCCCAATTCCATAGCAATTCCTTACCACCTTCACCCTTCCCCACCCACATCCAACCGGCTTGTTGTTGTTGTTGTTGTGTGTGTATCGATTTGATTGGATTTCATGTAACGAAGTTTTGTGTGTGTGCCTCAATAAAAAAAGAAGGAGAAGAAGTAAAAAAGTAAAGAAAAAGGAAGAAAAACACACAAACAAACAAACAAGAAATGCAGAAGAGAAGCTTAATTCGAATCCCAGTTTGCTTATTGCTCTTCGCCCCCCGTTTTACCGTTAGTTTCCGCTTCGATTCTCTCACTTAATTGAATTCAAGTAAATGAATGTGTGTGTGGTCGAGTGTGTGTGTGGTCGAGTGTGTGTGTGTGTGTGTGCGAGTGTGTGTGTGTGTGTGTGAAGGTTGCGTGTGTGTCAAATAAAATGCAGTCATGACAATTCGTTACTGTAATTGGCCCCCCTCTCCCTTCGCCTCCTCCCATAGCGAGACCAAAGGACTAAACTGTAATTAGATATAATTACAAGGAAATCGAAATTGAATTTATAGAAACGAATTCGATTTTAATTGGTTTTTGGTAACTTAAGTTTTTTATTTATAATATGTGAAACTTTTGAACTTTTAGGAATATATATATAGAACGGAATTGGATTTTAGTTGGATTGAAAACTAAAGTTTTTTTGTATATAATATGTGAAACTTTAATTCCCATTTGAACTTTAAGGAATATAACTTTTAAGATTATATAATATGAAAGTTGTATACTCATTTGAACTAAGCTAAAAGTAATTATTCCGAGTATATAAAAAATGTTTTCGATGTGAACAAAACCGTTATTGAGAACATATCCAACTTTTTATGGCATCACATTAAGAGCAACAGTTTTCAAGATAAGAAAAAGAATCAACAAAATCCAGAAACAAGTTTTTTTTTCACTTTTGTGTATTTTTTATAAAAGGCTTCGACATTATAACGAAACAAGTATTGAAAAGAAAGAAGTTCTTTAAGTCATAATTTGTTAAGCTTAAGACCTTTACTTAAGAACAGTTTCTGATAGCCTTACTTAACTTTAAGATGTTGTTCAAGTCATAATTTGTTAAGCTTAAGACCTTTAATTAAGAACAGTTTCTGATAGCCTTACTTAACTTTAAGAAGTTCTTCAAGTCATCATTTGTTAATCTTAATACCTTTACTTGAGAACATTTTCTGGTAGCTCCACTTACCTTACCATAAGTCCTTTAAGCTTAAGACCATTACTTAAGAACAGTTTTTGGTAACCCTACTTAACTTTATCCTTCATCTCAGTTAACATTCATCATCAATCCGTTAACATTATTTTTACCTAACTTAACTTCATTCAAATCCAAATAGCTTCTATAACTTGGAGAGTCTAACTTTACTATCTATCCTAATAAAAATCACATTTAAAACATTAAAGTTCCAAATAGAATTACGCCTGAAAGTCAAAGTTGATTTCCGGTTTTTTGCGGAAGTAAACGTAACTAAAACTTTGTTTGAAACAAACTTCGCAACGAATAAAATGAATACATTTTCAGATGCTTTTGCGGTCTGTGGAAAACAATTTGGCAAACAGTTTTTTTCGCAAAAGTTTTGGCATCCTTCCGTCCATTTATCATGTAATTAAATAAATGACTCTACATTAAGTATATAGATTGAATAAGTTACTGCTATCTGTATCCGTCGGAATCAACTCCTGAAACACTTAATAAAACTTGAAGTAATGAAAGCGTTCTTAATTCAATTCAATTCAATTCAATTGGTTAAGCGCCTTTTTGCAGTGAAGCCCCAAAAACCAATTAAGCTAAAATGTTGTTTAACAATTCGGTGGCACTTCAAACTGTGGCAACAATCAACAAAGACAGACAAAAAGGACCTGCCACATCGGATGATGCTTCCACTCCACCTCCCCTACTCTGCCCCTCCCTTGCTGTTGTGATAGAAACATAACAATGACAATAAAAACACATCAAAATCAATCTGTCAACAAAAGCCAAAACCCCCAAGACAAGCAGACAATCTTGTCAACAGTCGAGGGGGGGAGAATGGGGGAATGGGGGAGGAAGCTTGTAGCTACTTGGGTTACGTTGAAAAGTCAGCTCTTCAGCGCACATAAAGTTTACTTCCCAGCAGGTTGTTTTTTTTTAGAGTTGTTGAATACATTTTTTCAAGTACGTAAATGGCAAAAATATTTTGTAACAAGTCGAGGAGGACATTGTTTTGTTGTTGTTGTTGTTGTTGAAGACCATTATCATTAGCACACCGTCAGTAACAAAAGTAACAACAGTAACAATAACAACAAGAACAACAACAAAAGCAACAAGAACAAACAAGCAACAACAACAAGTTGCGTCAAAGGAAACAGCATGCCGGATCTCATTTTATTACAAGAGGAAAGGCAAACAGCAAAATGGCGCCAACAAACATGAACAGAATACAAAGTGAGAAAGAGCGAGAAAGAGTAAGAGAGAGAGAAGAGAAGAGAGACAAGAACAGCATGTAAACGAGCTTAAACATTGAGTTTGCTTAACTATAAGATATCCTTTACAAAATTATTATCGTATACGTAATTTTTTATTACTTAAACATAACTTTTTATATAACTATAAGATATCCTATACAAAATTATTATCGTATACGTAACTTTTTATTGTGAAATATTTAAGAAATATTTGAGAAAGATTTGGTGAGAATATTTCTACAACTTTTTGGCATAGAATTCTCTAGTTTTTATTTGTAAGAAGAGCCATTATTTTGAGTATAGTCAAGGTTTCTCTTAAGGATTTCTCAATTAAATCGATTGTTATCGAAAAAGAATGAATGAATCGACACTAACTGAAAAACTTTCTCATATTTAAGTGCAGATTGTATTTTACAACATTTTCTATAAAGTAAAATATTTTTGTATAGTTTTTTAAATATTATTTCAAAAGGCTTTGACTTCTCATTTGGGATAAAAAGGAATAAAGAAGTTGTTTTTCGAAAACAAAATGATTTATCGATTATACAGATTGAACTTAACATACATAAAGATTGATATTTTTGTATATATTTTCTCAGTATTATTTATGTTTCTTTCACTTTTTGTTCTAGTAACATTTTAGAACAAAGTTTAAGGAACTTATTGTTCGAGAACATAATGATTTTATTTTATTCCGATTGAACTTATCATATATATGCAGATTGATTGGATAACAACAAAAATATTTTTGTATATTTTTTCCAAATATTTTTTCTATATTTTTCATTAACTTTTTGTTCTAGTAACATTTGAGATAAAAGTTTAAAGAACTTATTGTTCACAACATAACGACTTATCGATTATTCCCATAAAACTTATCGAACTAGCAATGTCTCAATCTCTCAACTGTTACATACAGTTCAAAAACTTCCAAATTTACAGGGTATTTTCAAGCGCTAGTCTCCCCCCGAAGGCAGTGTATGCGCACACTGTTGCCACTGCACTTCAGCCAAGCGGCAAAAAGCGAATTATCATCATGCCCCACGCACATGATGATGATGATGCTACATGTGGTGGTGTGCTGCCAGCTGCCAGCTGCCAACTGAGTTGCCTGCCTGACTGCCTCGCTGCCTGGCTTCCTGCCAACAATTTAGCTGCTGTCTGTATTCGCTTGAAGCGCACGGCGCACGGGTGGTATACGTATTGTATTCTGTTTTAAGGGGTGTGTTTTGGGTTGGGGCAGAAACTGCAGTCGAGTCTTGTTGCCTCAGATTAGCTGAGTTGGCGAGTTGGCGTTGCTATTGCAACAAACGGGCATATGTAAAGCATTAACAACCATTATTTGTTGTTTTTTTTTTGTTTTTGCCATTTTAATTGAGCTTTAAGCTCTTCAACGTTGCAATTTCCATTTGCATTTCCATGGTTTTTGCCATTTTATTTGTTTGTATTCTTTGATTCGTTTTTCACATATCTTTTCATTTGCATTTGCATTTGTAAGCTGACAGCGCTCGTTATCCTTTTTTTCCCATTTCTCTTATATTCTACCATAAATGTAAATGCGACAATGAATATATATCATTGTATATGGAAATGAGTTTTTTGGTTTTGCTTAAATGGTTTTTCATGTTGGCTTTTCTCATGCCATCTGTTAGTTGGGGTTTACATATGTTGATAGAGATGAAAAAATATGAATTTTTATACATTTTATTATATAGAATGAGTAAATCTGAACCCATTTATAGAATACATATATATACTTAACCCCTAGAGTTTCGATTTATTTGATTTTTTAGCATATTGATGCTATTTGATTCCGCATATGTTCAATTCCGATAACTAGTCTGATTCGGTAACGATAACTTTAGTTATTCATATCGATAACGAGTCTTATTTGTCAAAGGGTTAATCAAAATTGAGAGCTCAGACGTTATAGATATGTGGAACTGCCCTGTATGTTTCTAGACGAACTTAAATTAAGGTTTCTTTAAACGATTTCCCAATTATATAGATTTTTATCGATTAAGAATCAAACAATCTATACTATTTCCCAGTTAAATCGATTAATATCGATTAAGAATCAAACAATCTACACTATTTACCAGTTAAATCGATTAATAACGATTAAGGATAAAACAATCTACACTATTTCCCAGTTAAATCAATTATTATCGATTAAGAATCAGAGAATTGACACTAATTGGACAACTTTGTCAAACTCAAATGAAACGACTCTGATTGCGAGACATTTCCAAACTCAAATGAGACTTTGAACTTGAAAATACATTAAACTAATAGTTAGAAAAATGCAAATAAAATGTGATATTTAAGTAATCCCATGACTATTCAGAGATGACACACATTTTAATGGGCAAACCAAACAAATTGTTTTGTTTTGTAATGGAAATAAACAGTTTCCCCTGCAACTACATATATATGTATGAGTCTATATAGTATATCGTATGTTATGGGTGCAATTTAATAAACTAGCCTCAAATGAATTTTTATTGCTATTCATGTGCCATACACAAAAAAACCAACTTTTGCATAGGCAAATTTGGTGCGCGACTCGTTTCTAATGTTAAGCTGTTTATTCACTTAAGAGCATTCAGATTTAATGGGTCTAGTTTAGTGATAATGATATTATATTAGACTACTTTAACATAAACATAAACGTGCTTTGTCTTTTTCTGTTTTCTGTTTTCTGTTTTTCTTCAGTTTTTCTTCTCTGTTGTTGTATTGACATTGATGCTAGATAAAAGCTTATTAATGTCTTTAGAATGTAACCTTTAATTTTCGATAACAAAAAAAAATCAATGCTGCTTGTTGCCAACTGCAGTACGCGCGGAGTACTCGTGCCTTGGGGCGCCGTTAATTATGGCCAGGTTAAAGCACAAACAGCTAAAACAGCTAAAACAGCTAAAACCGCCCACTGGCAAACTAACTCACGGTCTGATAAGACGAGACAACGTTTTCGTAGTTTATTTATGGAAAATTAAACAATTAAGAAGATACAAGCGGCGGAATAATGACTGGCAGATACCCTAAGCCCTTAGGCGTACCGTATATGTAATAGATTTTTGATTATTTCTTTTACGATTATAATTAAAACTTTTGAATTTTCATTATTTCGGGTATAGTTTATAAATTCAGTTTTCAATTTGGTTACGATTAAGATTTGAGTGTTATCGATAACAAATGTATATCGAAAAAAGTTATCGATTATTAAAAATACCTGTTAAACTAAAATTAAAGAAGGTTTTTTTTATACTTGAACGAATTCACACATACAGACAGCTAGACTCACTTAATCCTGATTAAGAATATATATACTATATATACTTTTCGAGTTCGTAAATAATTTCCACAAACCGTGTATATCCTTTTCTCCACTCTCTATTTAATGGGTATTTCAAATACTGCCTGGTTGCCACATACAGCGCCTGCCTTTGTGGCATATACATATGACTTGGGCGACAGCAACGGCAACGGCAACGACGACAACGGCGACGGCGACGGCGACATTGGCTTTCAATTTCAAGTCACGTTCAGCATTTAATGTTGACTTAAAGCAACACACAGAGGCACGACACAAAGCCAAACCAAACTACAGCTCCAGCCGACCGTGGGCCATTTGTCCAGTACTCGCAGTACAACGCCCCCCCATGCTCCACACGCTACCCCCCCCCCCACCCTTTTGTTGCTATGGGGTCAAATCAATTCCGCTTTGTCAAGCACAAGACTCACACAAACACACACACATACACATACACATACAGTTTGCAGCACCTGTCTGAAAAGTCACAGACTTTCAACAATTTTGCTGCCGAACTTAAATGGGGATTTTTCTTTCTATTTCCCTCTCTCTTTTTTTCTCTGATACTTGAACGTTTTTTTTTTGTTGTTAACTTGTTATTAAAGATTTATGTGAATTTTGTTATGCTAATATTTATATGTATTTTTGCAAGACAACGATAACAAATAATTAATCCGCTTTTGCGACGAGTTTAGCTTTTTGTCATAAAAACAGTTATGCATGTTTGTCTTAAGTCAGCTGATAGCCAAAGAGCAAAATTTATAACTGGTTACAAATCTAATTTCCAGTCTTAATAATCGTTTATCTATGGTTTTGATGTTGTCCAGTTATTAAATTACATGTTTTAAGCTGTCAGTCGTAGCAACAAAAATATATGTATCATAAATAATAATTTGTTATGCTCGTGTCAGTAACTTGTTACTTGTCTTCTTTACGACAAAAAAATTTGCATTTATTTTAATGCAATTGCATTTGAATAGTTTTATATATATATTTATATATATTATTAATCGCTTGCGATTTATTTAAACTGACACAATTTAATTAAAAATTATTCCTACACTTCCAAACACAGACCTTGGAGCAGCAGTCAATCGTTTTATTAAACCGAAACCACTTTTAAACATTGCCCAGCCAGAGTTCGATTAAGTATTCGTTTTGGTCTAGACTCGAAACTAAATGCAATTAAATCTTTCGTATGTAATCATTCATTCATTTATTATTCCACCCCATTGCACAATACAAATATGATAAAGCGTCAACGATTTTTAATTTGAATGTCTTAAATATCTATATATATATATATGGAAAAATGAAATTGCACCTGGCAAATTGTGTTTACTCGGAATATTCATAGAAAACTTTTGGTGTTTTATGATTATTTTATGCATAAAAAATGGAAAATTTTTTCTTTATTCCACAAAATTACCCATAATAATTTAATATTTTCCCAACAATTGAAAACATTTTTTGTTCTGTGGAAATATGCTAATTCTATATATACACTCCCCATATTATTTACGATCTCAATCTATAAACGTTTAATAATATAATACATAAAACCCAAATTAATGGTCAATTTGCAAGTGTCTTAAACATTTAAGCTGCAATTTGCATAAAGTGCACAACGCTTAAACGGCGTTAATGTCTCTATAATGATGGGTATACGACTACTACTAGAAGTGACATTGTAACCCCATACGTAATCGTATACATACACGATGACGGATCATTAACAATCATTAAGTGTTTGCCGTGTGCCATGCAATATGTAAAACTTAAACGGCAAAGACAAGAAACAAATTGCATGAAAAAAACAAGTCGTAAGCCGAATAATATATACACTTGCAAAAAGAAATCTTATAACAGATCTCTTATGACATTTATATGATATAGTGCTACTCCGATTCCGCTGATTATGATAAATGATCTGAGCTGTAAGAAAAAAATATGAACTTGAGCAAAAATTGTACCTAGAAATCTCAAAAACTATAACAGTTCCACCGATCAAGATATAGTTTATCACATCCAATATGCTTCCTGCTCTAACACATTACAAAACTATAATACTCTTTCAAATGTATGACTCTCCCAAGTATCCAAATACCTAAGTGAATATCGTAACTGGCTTATGAATAATTGAGTCTAAAGCTTAAGATTATAAATTGCGAGTCATAGGTGAACAGAACATATGTAAATTGTCAATTTGTTTGTTTGTGTTTCGTGTTTCGTGTTTTAATGACACTTGGCAATTTAATTGCCTTTCAACACACGAGCCACTAATTTTTCTTTTTGGCACAACTACAAATTTATAGAGTTGAAATATTGGTTGGAAAACAGATCAAGCGGAAATATGAAAATGATATTCGAAATGTTAATGTTGTTAATGAAAAGTAGCATGCAAATTTTGTTTTGTAGACAATGCAATTTATGGCCACATTCAATGCATTAGAAAGCCAAATTACGAGTTGCATAATCAAAAGTCTCATGAATTTTGTTGTGTTGTGTATTGAATGCATAAACAAGTTTGATTTGGAAGTCTGGAATCGAAAACTCATTGTGCTATTTGAAAATTTTATGAAAAAAAAACCCATAGCAACCAGACTACCTAACTCATTTGCCACAAACACACAAAGTGTATTCTCCCGTTTATTAAACATTTCCAAGACTTGCCTCTAGTTTGCCCCCATATAATATTTATATGACCTGGGTATTTAACAGTTTCAGTAGATATCTTACACATTAGGTAGTTTATCTTAAGTGTTTACTTAATTATACCCTTAACCCATGAAATGGGTAAAAAAAAAGGGGTTTAATGGTTTTTTGCAAAAGTATGTAAAAGGGAGAAGAAAGCTTCTCCGACACCCCATAAAGTATATATATTCTTGATCAGCATCAACAGCCGAGTTGATTTAGACATGTCCGTCTGTCTGTCCGTCCGTCCGTCTGTCCGTCTGTCCGTCCGTCCCTCTGTATGTATGAACACGTCGATCTCAGCAAAATAATGAGCTTCTGTAAAAATTTCATTAAAATCGGTTGAGAAACACCGGAGCCATATGTGTATATATGTTAGCCCGACCATCTGTCCGTCTGTATGGTCAAGGGTTAAGGGTATCTTCTAGTCGAGCTTACTCAACTAGAGTCTTCTTACTTGTTTTTTTTTTGGTTTCATACAAAAGAAAGTGGTTTGAGTTAATGGAAATTAGAGGGCCCTTCTACTCGATTCTCATAAATTCAAGTAAGGTAGTTTGATTCCTGTAGTTTTATGTTAAAGTGTATTTTGTGTGTGAAAGTGATTCTATGTGTGAAAGTGGTTCTATGTGCTCTCTCTTTCTATCTACTAGCTCTATCACTCACTCTCTATTATCTCTCTCTCTGTACTATCTCTCTCTCATACCTATCTCTCTCCCATTTTCAGTCCAAACTCTCATTTTGCTCTGTTTTACCTATCTTTCTCCGATTTTCTTCTCCTCCCACTTTTTTTTCTCTTTCTTGCTCCTATCTCTTAGTCTCTACTCTCTTTCTCAGTCCTATTTATCTATCTCCTATCTCTTTCTCTCTCTCTTTTATTCCTGTCATTCTCTCCTGTCTCTCTTTCTTTCTCTATATATGCCTATCCCTCTATCTCTCTCTCTTTCTATGGCTGCCAGCAGTTCCTTCCTTCTCTCTCTCTTTCTCTCTCTATCTCTATCTCTCTCCCTCTCTCTCTCTCTCTCTCACTTGCCCTCTTGCTAACAATCTGAATTGATTTCTCTCTTTTGTTTCGGATCTTGTTTCTTCTTCTCTCTCACTCACTCACTCACTCGCTCGCTTCAACACCTCCCTCAGTCATTAAGTATACGCCATGTGTTCGAAATACAAAATACATTTAAAACGCTATAAAAACAATAATCAAAGCACTGCGAAATAATAATAATAATGACTGTTAATTTGTAAATTTATGTCCACATGCATGACACACCAAAAAAA
The DNA here is from genome assembly GCA_035044645.1 of Scaptomyza parva. Lineage (NCBI taxonomy): Eukaryota > Metazoa > Arthropoda > Insecta > Diptera > Drosophilidae > Scaptomyza > Scaptomyza parva. The sequence goes on from JAWNNT010000090.1 coordinate 5,745,709, forward strand.
AAGACAACAAACAAAAAAAAAATACCAAAAAAAAAAAAATAAAATAAGTGCTGCAATCACAAAATACCTTAATTATGGCGAACGGAGCCCAGCCGAATGTGATAAATGTATTATATCGTTTTTAGCACCTGAAATTGACCACATCAAAGTGACCAAAACCGTAATTGTTGCACCCGAAAAAAGGCTCGGCCTTTTTGGTTATATGTAGATTATGATAATGCAATCGATTCAAGAATGAAAGTTGGCTAAATTAAGAACTGTACCGTGTATTCAGAGTAAAAGTAACCAATGTACAGTAAAAACAGGTTTAAGGCGCAGATTAACCGCAATTTGCGTATTTTTCCAATGTGACTAAACGAAAAACCACAGACAAACATATATATATACATATATTTGTATATAATTATAACATATACGTAAACTATAATAGCACGGAATAAATAATGAAAAAAAAAAACCCAAACACTAGCTCATCGTTGACAATTTTCCATAATAGTCAAAATAATCAAAACAAATTCGAAATCGTAAACAAAATCATTGAAATTAAGCTGAGAAAAATCTTTCAACACATCAAGTCAATAAACCAGCATGTCGCATACCCAAACAAAACAAACTGAAGTAACTTAATAAACGATATTTATAAATAAAATTTATAATCAATTTATGCGCAGACAGCAAACGGCAGGGCAACAATTATTGTCCGTTGATTGACGAGAGCGCACGACCGTCTAAATGTAAACAAAAAAAAATCTGAGAACGAAAACGAAAACAAAAGAATTAAAAAACAACAACAACAGCACAGCTATTCAAAAGTAGTCAGCTGTTATTGTTGTTGTTGTTGCGGTTGCTATTAATGCAAACACACCCAAAACGCAACTCTGACCTCCGCCTCTCTCCGCCACCCACAACCGTCTTTCGTCGTTTTCGCTGTTGTCGCCGCAGCATTGCGCTCTGTTTGTCAGCAAAGAGTATTTGTATACAACAACAACAACAAAGAACAGTTGGCATTCGATCTGCATACACATCTCATTGCCTCTTCAATCAATTGACTAGCGGCAAATATTTGCACGAGTTCACAGAGCGGCGGTTTGTTAAGTGAAAAAGAAACAGAAAAAATAAGTCTGTCTCACATTTGCATAAAGTGTAACGTGCACAACAATGCAATTTGTAAAAGTTGCATTCGTTGCATAAGTGTTAAATCTGATACATGTAAAATGTAATTTACTTATTATTACTCCATTCGCTTACCAGCTTCAACTCCAATCAGCGACTCTTATCCTTTACAAACAATGCCCGGAAACAACGGTAAAAGTTGACCTCCCGTTTAACTTCAACTTCAAACAAGCAGTAGGAAAACAGCGTTTTGTTTTTTCTTTATATTTTGAGTGACCAACAAAAGCCATTCACTAAAACCTGTCACGATGCTAGGTTCTCCACGACTCTGTTTGATCCATGCCGAAGCGAAGAGAGGAAGCAAGTGAGCGAGAGAGAGAGCTTTCTTTTAACAGTTACACACACATGTACACACACTCACACCTACGTAAGCGATAAGTTTGCCTATGTTTGTCTAAACTGCTCGTGTGGAACCCACAGCAAATGCAAATTATACTCTTGTTGTCTCTGCCTTTACCTTCATCTGCACACACAAACGCACACATATAGCGTATGTGTATTTTCATAGAGAGAACCAAACGAAGCGATAACGTCGCTGCCTGCGTCGCTGCCCATGCTTTGCCCATGTCCATACAGCTTTTGTTGTGTCCGGCAAATCGTGTGCTCACGCTTCGTGCTCAGTTGCGATCGGCAGCAGGCAACAAACGGAGCCAAATCCATTCGTCTTTTTAGCGCGCCTGTCAAACATACACAGAGAGAGAGTGTGAGAGATTTAAATAATTTCGCCGCTGGCAGCCGTCCTACCTTGCCTTTGTTGTAGTTGTTCTCGCTTGTTTGTGCGCGCTCTCTCTCTCTCTCTCTCTTGTTCTGGCTACCTTGTATATCGTTTCGGGTTCTGGTTCAACACACACTGCGTATACGTTACTCTATCCAATATCCAATATATAAAGTGCAAACAGCTGCGATGTTTGGCATTCATTGTTTGCGCAAGGGAAGCTAAAGCTCGCCGCTCATCGTCAAATAAATCAGTAAAGGACCCCAAACAATATATACATATATATAAACATTTTGCTCTGTGATTCTGTGACTTGCGAAATTAGGAAGATTTGTAACTGTCAAAGTTGTTAAGTGTTTTTTGTGCTCAAAGAAAATATAACAATAACAAAAAAAAAAAAGAGCAGACATAAATAAATCAAACAACAATAATAAATAAAGAAAACAAAAAATTTACTGGCAAATAAACAAAACGCCGCAAAAAATAACAAAAACGCGCGCGCAAAAATAAGCAAAAAGCAACAACAACAACAAAATTCACCGCTAGGGATTTTCTTGTTGCTTTGAACATTTTCTCACGCGTCACTCGACAAAAACAACAACAAAAACATAGAACAAAAAAGCTCAAAGTACATTTTTTTTATACAAAATGGAAGTACAAAATATGCGAGAACAACCGTTGCTGCAAAGCCAACGGCGAATCCTTGACACCAGATGTGCGGTAAGTGTGGCAGTAGTTGATCGACCCCCAAAATACCCAATTCGTAAATACAGTTATATAGTTAGAATCAATGTAAACAAAACTCAATTGCGTGGGTTACACTTTCAGTGCCAAAACAGTGCAAATAAATATTTATAGCGAGTTAGAGAGAGCGAGAGAGAAAGACACAGAAGAATCATGATCATAATGTAAACATTTTGGTATAAATAAATTTTTAGGGGGCTGGTTGCTTTGAATGCCTCTTGAAATAAATTTCCAGATCACTTCAAATGCAATTAATCGAAATTTGTTCGCCGAAAAATGCAAATGAAAAGAAAAATATTAAATAATGGAAACAATATTGGCTAATGGAATCTTTTGTATTAAAACTAAAAGGTTTCATTTTATAACATAGTGCTGCTTGATACTTAAAGCATGTTAATATTGATATTCACATTGTTTCGCTAATCGAATAAATCAATATTTAACTTAACTTCCGACTTTAAATAAGTCGCAGCAACAGTTCAATGTATTTTGCAGTAGACTTGTAATAAAACAAAATGATTGAAAATGACAAGGTATAATTTATAGTTTTTTTTATAGCATTTTTCTGTCACTTTTAGCTTACAATTTATTAAGAAATTTAGCTTATAATATATTTTTTTTTAATAGAGAAATGTTTTTTAGTCAAATTTTTGGTATTAAACCATTTTTTTTAATGGCTTGTAAGTTTAAATAATTTAAATTTACAAATACAAATTTTTAGAATTCAACAAGTTTCAATAAAGTAGACTTAAATATACATATTCACATATTTTTTAACTTTGTTGCTCTTAAAACTTTGTTCTGAATTATTATTTTGAAATTCCTGAAATACCATATTCAAAAAATATGTTCTACAAATATTTTTGCAAACAATAATTGTTGAGGCGGGAACAAAATAATTTATGGGATCTGTCAGAAATGTACATGAAAAGTGAATATATAAAATATTGTTTGTTTTGTTTTGCTCTCCACGGCCATGAAAATGAAAATTTCTTGGTTATGGTTATGGGAAATGCAAGTGAAAAGTGCTGTTTGCTGTCGTCGTCGTCGACGTTGTTGTTGTCGACACATGTGCTACAAATTAAAATGTCTGGCTTTCATCTAAGAGCAATAAATAACCATAATAAATCTATACATACATACATATATATATACACTATTGGCTAGTGAATTTCTTAACGATTTTTGTTTTTCGTCTACTTTTTTGAAACTTTTGCAGCTCAACGATTTATATCCGATCGCCCGTTTGACACAGAAATTGGACGTGCTCAATATGTCGTCGTCAACAACAACAACAACAACACCAACAACAGACTATACAATAGAATTGGTTCGTCCCGAGGACACCGAAGCTGTACTGAAAATGCTTAAAACTTTCTTTTTTAAGGTAAGTTTCATATTTCATTTCAAATATTATCTATATAATTACTAATTTATGCTAAAAATTCTGTTTATTAGTATTGATAGCGATAAACGGGAGTCAAAACAAAGCAAGATTATAAATATTGATTAGTTAGTAATTCAGCTTCATTAAGTTAACAAAACAAAACTCTAAAAATTTTTGTGAATTAATTAAAAATATTTTTTTTGTGATTTTTTTTTGGTTTTTTGATTTGTTTTGTTTTGTTTTGTTTTGCTTTGAAAGTGATTCAACTTTTTTATCCTTGCTTTAGCTGATGATTCACTTTAAAGTAAAGTCCCTTTAAGGTTTTTAGTTGGATAACAATTGAAAATCCGGTTTCAAAAACCTAAAGTGAATGCTGTTTTTCAACTCGTTTTCTGTTGCATGCAACTAAAAATAACTTTAATTCGATTTCGGTTTATAAAAACAGACGCGTGACAATTCCACTCTACTTCAATTCCAATTCAATACGTATTCAAAATTCCCTCTTGGCAATTTGCAATATTTATTTCTAATTCCGAACAAAACAATGCAAATTATGCAATCCAAATGGGTTGACACGATTGAATGATAGAATGACTGAATGATGGAATGACTAGAAATCGGGTTCCGTTTTGGTTAAGCATTGAGCATTTAAATTTGATATGACACTCGCGAGATCGCTTAATAGATATGAAAATTACAAATGCGTGCACATAAATCATATCATTTGTATTATAGTATTATTATTATAATTCTAATCGTGTCGCGTAATGACTTAAACAATTTGTTTGCAAATTTTAAGTTATTAATCGAACTGTCAAATCAATTATGCATACAAACATTTTTTTTGTCATAGCTTTCATAGTAAATAAGTAAGAGGAAGTTAGCTGGACTAGCAGATACCCTGAGCCTTAGATCAAATCGTGATGTGGACTAAATCTTCTTTCAATCAATCTCTTAATCGGTGTTTCTTAATGAAAATGTTACCGAATTTCATTAGTTTGTTTAAAGTTTAACGAACAATTTTCATGTTTTGAAAACTCAAACTTTCAGTATTATAGATTTTATGTGTATATCGAAAAGCGAAAAGGTTATCGATTCGTCAGATCGAAAGAAAGTAATCAAGAATATATATACTCTATAAGATCAGAAATACTTTCCCTTCTTTCTTGTTACAAACACAACCATAAAATCATTATACCCTTTTTCTTCACAATTTTATGTGTTTAGAGTATAGAAAGGAACAATAAAAAAAACTTGATGAGAACCAGATCTACCTGCGCAGTGTCTGAATACAATTTGTTTGTCAAATTTTTTAAATAAAAACAATAATAAAAAACAATCTTATTTAATCAACATGCCAAGCCAGTTGATACCTATATCAGAAATATCTGGTTTCATTTAATACAAATTAATTAAAGTAAAAAACAATCTCTTCTCTTTGTAGGATGAACCACTGAACACGTTTCTAGATCTGGGCGAATGCAAGGATTTGGAAAAGTTCTCAGTGAAACCAATTAAGGACAATTGCTCATACAAAGCGGTCAATAGTAATGGTGAAATCATGGGCGTCTATATCAATGGACTCATGCGACGAGCTGAAAGTGTAAGCTTGAGATAGTTATATCTTTGAACGATCTCTGATATGCATTATCTTCTTTATAGGAAACAAGTGATACCGCTGAGAAGGCAGCCGATTCGTGTGAACATCCCAAGTTCAAAAAGATTCTCAGTCTGATGGATTACATTGAAGAGGAATTCAACATATTCGATCTGTATCCCAATGAGAGTGTTATACTTGATGGCAAAATCCTTTCGGTGGATAGCAAATACCGTGGTCTGGGCATTGCTGGACGCCTCACGGAACGCGCCTACGAGTATATGCAGGAGAATCAGATATCTGTCTATCATGTTCTCTGCACCAGTCACTATTCGGCACGGGTCATGGAAAAGTTGGGCTTCCATCAGGTCTATGAGCTGCAGTATGCCGATTATAGGCCAGAGGGGAATGCTGTCTTTAAGCCAGCCGTGCCACATTTATCTGCTCGGGTTCTGGTCAAGGAGGTGGACAAGGCGGACAAGCCAAAGGCGGCATTGTAATTGTCTTTAGTGTGTGTTTTCTTTAAACCACCGAGCAATTATGCATTTTTATAGAAAATATGTGATTTTTAGTTTGTAGTAGTTGGTGTCGGGCTCTTAGTATACATATTATATAGATATATATATACTTATATATATTAAATACGTTCGAGTTCTTGATGTGCTTTCAATTAATTCTAGTAGAAAATTATTAGAGACAAGTACAACTTATATAAAATATTTATGTTAACAAAATTTCGCCCAACGCGACATTAATTTAAGTGTTCCAATTTGCTCAAAGATAAAATAAATAGTTTAAACTATATATATACAAAACTAATACTTTTGATACGAATATTGCTTTCTGGGCAGTTTATCACAAATTTTATAGAACTAGTACATATATACATTAAAGTATTGTGCCTAAAAGGGTATATAATGATTATTTTGCTACAGTTCGGCCCAATGGATCCCGGGCTAGACGCTCCACCATGCGTCGCATTTGCTCCTGATTACCATATTTTTGTGCGTCAGCAACAACAGCCGCATGATGAGAATTAGCCACAGCTGAGATTTCATCTTGTACTTGCCGATTAAGCTCAAACGAATGTCTGCAAAGACGGGAAAAGTTTAACTTCTCATATAGTTCATATAAAGAATTACTCACTTGACGGAGCTAAAACCAAAGACTGCGCCTGCAATGCCCAGTGATAAGAGAAACAATGCCACCTGCCAGTTAGAAACGCGATTCACGCCTTTTATGCCATAATAGGGACCAGGATCACCACTATAATTGGGTTTAACTTCCCATGGTTGGATGGTTTCGCGTGTGCCGCCGGGAAACCACATTAAACTATCATCGTAATCCTTGCGTGACGATGTCTTGACGAGTGTCTGATATGCCTCGGTTATTTTAACAAAGCGGGCAGTCCTCTCAGCACAATCGGCATTCGCTTTTACATCGGGATGAAACTGGAAATATATGAATATTTGTTAAATTAGCTACAAACACAAGTTTAACTGTCAACTTGTTGCACCTGTTTAGAGAGTTTGACATAGGCGTTTCGTATCTCCTTTTTGCTGCAATCTTTGCTAACATTTAACACATCGTAGTGGGACTCCGTTTTAGTTTGATTTTTCGTTGCATTGTTGGTGTAACTGCGTATTAAGCAATCTAAACATTACTTTATGTAACAATAAACAATAAATGCAGCTTGCACATACGCTACATACTTACGTCTGCCGGCGGCCGCTTCCCTGGCCGCAGTTACGCTTGCTAACCTCAGCATTTTTTTTAATGGTATCCCTTCTTCTTTCTTTTCGTTGCGGCAGTATGTAAATAAACAATTAATTTTTACTCCATGAAACTCTGAAAACCAAAATAAACTGTAAGTGTTAAAAAGTGTACCAGCTGGCAGTTATCGACACAGCTGAATGCTGTAATATCGATGGCATTGTGTCAGTCTTGTTATCGATTGCGGTATTACAGCTGTTCTGTTAAGGCTCTGTTGTCATTTGGTTAGCTTCGTGAAATTCAATTTCAAGCTTCGAGCAAAATTTTTCTTCTCAAGTATCTTTCCAGAATAATTAAACTTAACTGTCATTTGCATCCTTGCGCATCAAACTGTATTTATTAAATCAATTAATTGACTTTGTTTCTTTAACATTGTTAAGAGTAAAAAGTGCGCGCTGTTAAAAAGATACCAGCGCATGTTAAGTGTTTAGCGCTTGTCATGACAACAATAAAAAAGTAGCGCTCGTTCAATAAGAAAAAACAAATATATAAAACTAACTAACAATGAGCAGCGAAAAGAAAGCAATGGAATTACAATTCCAAGTGCGCCAAAATGCACAAGAATATCAGAGCTCCGTCAAAGATCTATACTCCTGGGAAAAGGAAATTAAAAGCAAGGAGCTGGCAATGCAAAATGCGCCAGCTCCAACCATCGAACCAAACGTGAGTAAAGACTTTTTATATATTTGAAAAAGATTATTAAATACGTTTACGTTTTGTTTTTCTGTTTTTGTGTAGATTGCGCCAGTGCGCAGTCACGTGACAAAGACAGAGGAGACGCTTAAAAAACCAGACAAGAATGTAATGGTTAGTCCTAGTAGCTCTGCCGCAAGCACGCCAACTGAGAAGCGAGATTTACCAGCGGATGCCCTGGCGCAGCAGCACAAGAAGGCCAATGACATTAAGGATCGCGGCAACAACTATGTTAAGCAAGAAGACTATGAAAGAGCTATTGAGGCATACACTGAAGCCATATCGGTTTATCCACACGACTCCATATACTACATAAATCGGGCATTGTGTTACCTCAAGCAAGAAATGTGAGCATTGAGATATCTATAAGTTCTTCAAATCCTAACGTAATATCTTGTTTTCAACAGCCATACCAGTTGCATTGAGGATTGTGATGCAGCCATTGCCTTGGACAAGTTGTGCGTTAAGGCTTATTATCGACGCATGCAGGCGAATGAGTCGTTGGCTAATAACATGGAAGCTCTAAAGGATTGCACCACTGTGCTGGCAATCGATCCCAAAAACATGGAGGCCAAACGCAGTCTTGAACGTATCAATGAACGATTACGCAGAATAGGTATTTACTCTTACCTCCCTAAAAAGTTTTGATATAATTTGAAAATCTATTGACAGCTACCAAAAATGGTCCCAATTTTAGTCCGGCTCGCGATAATTATATTGATATTCTGCCATTTGATAAGCCGGCTTATAAGCGCTCCAAAGAGCCAATGCGTCGTGTGCCCGTTGTGGACGTGGTTTCGCCTCGACCCAGTCAGGATGAGCCCAAACAATTGCGCATAACAGATGAGGAGATTGACAAGATTTTCAATAGCAATTGTGGACCCTTTGAGGAAGTGAAAAAGGGTAAATTTCATAGTAATGTGGCCAAACAATCCACAACCTTGGAAACACAACAAGAACAAAAGATTCAGATACAGGAAACTAAGCAACCAACTGCACCTCAATCAACAAAAGTCGATAAAACCAGTAAAACCTCAAAACCTTCATTGAAACCTGAAGAATCAAATATAACTTTAAAAATCATGGAAGAAACTGTTGGAGATGCCCCGCAACCAACAGTCACACCTAAAACCCCAGTAGAAACTCTCAAAACTGAAGATAAAACCAAATCAAGCACAACAAATAATATTCAAACTAAAACCGAACCACAAGTAAAGCAGGCTGAAGTCAACTCAATGGAGGTAATAAATAACATTTAAATTTAAACGAATCAAATTAAATATTGTGTGAAATTTTCAGCATGTTCCAGTTGCACCGACCTGCACCGCTCAATTCTATATAACTTGGGGTGAACTATCGCCAAACCAGAAATATCATTATTTGAAATCAATTGAAGTAGGCAACTTGTGTAAAATACTTGGCGCTGGCTTTGATTCGGATACATTTGCGGATCTGTTGAGCACCTTGCAGGACTTCTATGTACCCAACAAGGAGCCAACAACGGCAGCTGTGCTGCTGGAGATAACCAAAAATGATGAATTCTCTATTTTGGCTATGCTTATGTCGCAGAACGAAAAGAAAAGTAAGAAGAACTACATTATGCCTAACAAACTTACCTTTTCTCATATGAAATTTCTTGTTTTTTTTAGTGATAACTTTCATTTTGAATGAAATTAAGGAGTTTCCAAAAAATAATCCTGATTTATTGGAAAAACTTGGCAAGGCCTTTTATTTAGGCTAAACTTAAAATCGATTCATAAAAAAAAACTTTATTTACACATGCTTAAATTGTTATAAACAATAAATGTATTTTGTGTGCTTCAAACATTTAAAGTGTCTTCCTAAAAACCTTATTTCTAAGAGCGACACGCATGATTATGTTTATGCAAGAAGTAACGGGAAACCATATGACAGAAGACAAACATAAGAAGAATACGTTCAGAATACGAGATCATTGCCTCAGTAAATAGCAAATTGAGTAATATGAATTAGTGTAATTTACATAAATCAACGTATTAATTCAATCAGAGATAACGATCTACCCGAAAAGTATAAACATATATACTATATGTATATACATATATATTTCTTGTAAACAAACAACTCCATTAAGTGATTTAAAGTTGAAACTATGCGTTGATGGATTTACTGCATGCACATTCATACATACGTACGCTGTATTGCATTACAGCTAAAGGCGAGAAAATATACACATGGTGAGAGAAACAATTCGAGTGCTAATCCACGCAAAACGAGAGAGACGAAGCGAAGCCGAAGCCGGATTTGTGTCAGCGCTCGGTTGCCCACTAATTGCGTGAGAGCCGACTAGCCTGTACTAAGTAACAAATACTATATTGTGAGTAGCTTAAGGCCCCATTGTTGGCGCGGCTAGTTTATAATTTAATTTACAATTTTTCTTATCGTTTGTACGATGCACGCCTGCATGCATGCTGTGTGTGTGTGAGTGTGGCTTGACGTAGTTTAGGTTGCCAGATGAGCGAAATAGTTGACGAGCGCTGTGGCAACTCCAAAGCCGAAGCTAAGCTTCATTAAGCAAGAGATATGGAGAGAAGGCGAATACGGAGCGCATGATCGCCCAGTTGCTGTTCACACTCTAAACGATTTAGATATCGGCGCTCTACGTACGAATGAGAAATAATATAATAAATCAAATCACAGGCACACGAGTACAACACATCAACAATAAATAATACATCGCGTATACGAAGCGTGAACACAAAAAAAAATAAAAGCGATTAAATAAACGTAAACAATTATAGTTGAATACTAGCATCAAACTAACGGAAATTTTTTGTGTAAGTGTGTGTGTGTGCGAATTTAAATGCTGTTATAATATATATATATATTTAATGCCGCAGCGAGAGAAAGAGAGAAAGCAACTAAAGAATACACAAGTAATGGTGAAAATAAAAGCAAAAGTGTGTAGACTAGGTGAAGAAAAAACCTGAAAAATTGTTGCAAATCTAAGATAGAGCCATAAAGTGTGTAAAAAAGCAAAAGCGAATTCGTTTGTGTGTGTGTGCGTGCCTTGGTGTGTATGTTTGAACACACAAATAACACAGCTTGTTTATTTTTGCAGTTGTGACTACGAAATTGTAACTAAAAATGTGCAAATTATCAGCAAAAAAAAAACCCAACAATGAAACTCCCACCAAAAATAAGAGAAAAACAACAACACAAAACTCGCGCAGCATCAGCACTAAAACCAACAATAACAACAAATCGAAGCGATCGAGCAAAATAGAAATACAGATTTTAAATAGATATATATATATACATATATTTATATACATACATAGAGCCACGTACATTGTTTAACTTTCAAATAACAACAACATCAACTCAGTGTTAAAGAATGCAAAACCCATTTTCGATTGTTGCCAGTGTTGTTGTTGTTGCTATTATTGGTGTCTGGCACATCTTTGAACTCTCTGCGTAGCGATGTGTAAATGGACCGCCCACCTGCTTAATTTATGCTGTCCATACCGCCTTCCCCTCCCACACGCTATCTTTCTCTCTCTGTCTGTCTCTCTCAAATCCAAGTTCAAAATCTCAGCAAGTTTTTGCGTGCGCGCTTCTTTTACTCTGCTCTTTTTCAAGTGTTGTTGTTGTTGCTAGCTGTTTTGCTGTTTTGGTTTCTTCTTCTTATGATTTTGCGTCTTGTTTCAACCTGTGCCATGTGCCAAGAAAAAAAAACACTTATTCCCATAGCCAATAGTCCAAAAAATAAGACCAAAATGAGACAAAAACAACAGCAACAACAACGGTAGCGTCTCTCCGTCACACAACAACAACAACAACAACAGCAAAACATATGAATATCAGCAAAAAGACATAAAATTTAACCGGTTGGTTGAGTTTCAAAGCTGCTGCCGCAACCTCCACAACAACAACAAAAACAACACAGCATAGCAGCAATAATTTGTTGAAAACAAAAAAGAAAGATATACGTACGCGTATATACTATATATATTTATAAGTAAGAGGAGTAAAAAAAAAAAAAAACGCGAGAGTTTTGCCGCTTCTTATTTAGCATAGTTTCTTTTCTAATAGTAGATCCGCTTTGGATTCTCATTTATGTTTTTTTCTTTTTCTAATTGATAAAGAAATAAGCAACAATTAAGTGGAATAATAACCGGATTTCACAGGAATCCATTTATGTTGTTTCTTGTTACTTGCTTATTAACTTTTTTTTTGTATTTAATGTTAGTATTTAATTTGATAAATGTGCATATTAGGAATTTCTGGTTGCTTGCTTAAGCGGCTTTAAAAAAATGTTAAAGGTATGGCAACGCTTCTAACTGTCACTTGTAGATGGGTCCAACGGTTAATTAAGCTCTTCTCTTCTAGCTAACGGTTAATAAAGCTCTCATTTTTGGAAAGGACAAATGAAATTGGGTTAAGAAATAAGATATTTTTCAACCAGACATTAAGTAAACGAAAATTTGACTTTCCAAAATTAAAAATATATATTTTTATCTACTTAACGTTACTATGTTAATTGCAAGTCACTGTACCCCATACAAATATTGATATGAACGACATATGAATCATATATGTTACATTTATCTATATATAGTTATTTTTTTTAGCTACTTCTTAGATCTGATTGACCATTGACCGTGACGCATTTAAAGATAAAGCACAAAAAACTTAAATTGCATACCATAATTTTAACTATTATATAAATATATATATCTTAGTCTTAGTTAGTCTCTTGACGTTTTGTTCAAAAGGTGTCGCAAATACAAAATACAATCAATAATTATTTATTCAAATCTTTAGTGCTCAAGTGTTAATTCAATTGAGTAGTATTATTGTTGTCTGAACACGTTTGTGGCGAAAACTTTTTTTTTTGTGTTTACATACATATTATGCATAAATTGAAATCATGCGTCTATAACTCGACTTACTTCTGTACCCAAACCTAACTAACTGAACTAAACAGAGCTAAGCCAAGCATAAGAACTGAAACTCTTATCTTTTCAGTTAATCTGCAAGTAATTGAAATGTTGTTGAAAATCACATGCCAACAACAGCACAATTAGCACGACAGCAATTTGCAAAATTATTAACAAGTGTTTGAGTTGTTATTATTTTTTTTGAGATTTTTTCCTCTTCTACTGCTTGAAGATTTATAACTTCATCTTTAGTTGTTGACCGGCAAAATTCGTTCAATGCTAGCGGCTAACAAATTTTCAGTTTCTTCTTCTTGCTCTCAAGTTTATGGTAATGCTAATAAAAAAAAATGCAAAATATTTTTTGAAGGCGTGATGCAAAACAGCAGCATCAAAGATTGGTCTTAGCTCTGTCTCAAGGATAAGCGTGGCCCAACAAATAACCCTACCGATAAATTTAACTTCCGGTTAAGTCTTACAACAGGTTTTTCTTTTCAGTCATTGTTTTAGTTTTGCTTTATCATGCTACGCAGCTTCTTCAACCAAACAAACAGAAAATAGACAAAAAACACTTCAATCATTTGCTTTATTATTATTTATTTTTAAACATATTTTTACTGAAGTTTTTTTTGTTGTTGTTGTTTTTGTTTAGCTATCTTGCGTCAAACTAAATCAAGTCACTTGAGTTATTTTTTTTTCTCTGTTTTTTTTTTGTATTGCTGTTTGGGAACTTTTTGCGCAAAAGTCTATCCAAATATCCCCATAAGCAAACAAATATATATATATCCATATCTCTCAGCATGTCGTTCAGTTTGCCGAAGCTAAAGCGTTAATTTAATCAAAATCATTGCGACAACAACAACAAAATGACAACGTCAATGAATGCGACAACAACAACAGCAACAACAATAACAAGAAGAATGTCTACAGTCTACATTGAATTGGGTTTTTTTTTTTTAGAGATCTTTTACATTTTATATTAAGATCTTTTACATATATATTAACATATTTCTAGGTAAATGTTATTAAGTTAAATGAGTTCACATTTTTTTTTCCATTTTTTCCCATTTATGCTTACAACAAAAAAATATATTTGATTGAAAACGAGAAAAATGTAGATTTGTTTAACTAGTTAGAAGATTTGTTGAAGTTTATGGTGAAGTTTTTAGTAAAGTTTATGGTTAAAGTTTATAGCAAAGTTTACCGCAATGTATACAAAAAAAGCATTGTTGCCAATTTTCATTATACTGTTATATATTTAAATCAAAGTTGACTTTAAACATCCGCTAAACAAAAACGTATGTAATATAAGTTCCGCATTGCAATAATTATTTGAATTTATTTTATTGCGCCATTTAATTTGTCTGAAACAAAATGAGAACAAACCAAAAGAGATAAAAAGCAGACAGACAACAAATAACATCATTTAAAACGCAATTAAAATAAAAAACAACAACAACAAACACAAAAACAAAAACGAATCTCTTGAAGTTATAGATTTCATATATTATATTTCATATTCATGTTTTGTCAAATTCTGTTGCATACTTACCTGCGCTGTGCCGAATTTTAATCATAACTATTCTCAAGAATTAAGCTAGTCTCTGATTATTACGCATTCCTCAATGAAAAACCTTGAAATTAAGCACTTAACCTTACATTTTATGCATTTTATACAGAATATATAATATATATATAAAGTCTCTTGCTGATATCAAACATGTGAGCTGGCAATTCGCAAATACGTTTATCTGCAACTTTTTTTTATGCAAAATATCTGGTGTGGTCCAGAGTGCAAAATAATACGCAGATATAATCTGTCGTTCTCCAGAAGTATATAACATGTTTCGTCAAAATATGCGACGTCATTGTCTTATCAAAACTTTTTTTTAAAAAGTCTCTTAGTTATAAACAATAAATCATGACAAATTATATTGTTTATTGCATTTCAAAGTTCAGAGAATTAAGCAAAACCAGAATTAGCAAATTGAAGCTTCTTTTTTTTCCAATCAACACAATGAAAAACAAGTCGGGAGAAGTTTTTTTGCATTATTATTATTATTATTACTTTCTATGATGATAGTCAAATTGCAGTTTTTCTTCTAAAACGTTCGAATAAACATTGCAGAGAGACTGTAATTAAATCTAACTATATATTATTGGCATTCTATGTTTTTATTGTTTCTTTTCTATATACAGAATCACAATCGTCATCATGCTGTAATCTGTAGACACAATTGAAAGGATGCGACTGCAGTGTAAACGTTTATTGGATAACTATTTTTGGATATGAATATGGAATTTGAATTTCCGGACTTTTGTAAGTATTGCGAAATCTTTTTTATAAATAATATTTTTAAGTTTGTCTAAGAAACTTGAATTACTTAACCCATGAAATGGTAAAAAAGGGTATAATGGTTTTATGTAACAGGCAGAAGGAAGCTTCTCCGATCTCATAAAGTATATATATTCTTGATCAGCATCAACATCCGAGTCGAAATAGTTCATCCGTCTGTATGTATGAACGTGTCGATCTCTGGAACTACAAAAG
This sequence comes from Scaptomyza parva, assembly GCA_035044645.1. Lineage (NCBI taxonomy): Eukaryota > Metazoa > Arthropoda > Insecta > Diptera > Drosophilidae > Scaptomyza > Scaptomyza parva. The sequence continues at coordinate 5,761,261 of JAWNNT010000090.1, forward strand.
CTAATGCTTTTGGATATGAGCTTTTCCAATCCCTAGGCATAGCAAGTTTGTTTCAAATTTTTGATAACTATTCAGGTTTACGATATACACATGTAATCGGTAACTAAAAATATTTAATTTAAAAAATTAGGATTGAAACTATTAACAAAATAATGAAAATTTGTGAAATTTTTATTAAAATCGGTTCAGAAACACCGGAGATATGAAACCATCAAGTATTGGTCCGGTATGTCTGTCAGCCTGACCGTCTGTCCGTCTGTGTTTTCAAGGGTTAAGGGTATCTCTAATCGAGCTTACTCTACTAAAACCTTCTTACTTGTTTATGAATAGAATGTTGACTTAAGATAAAATATATAACAAGTAAAGGTTTTTTTTCGGTTAACTTTGGAAAACTACCAACAGTTGCCCTAAGGCTAAGATTAAAAAAGCTTATCAATCAATCATTTATCAAGAGATTTTAAAATACATTTATATATTTTCACTTATTAAAACTGACAATCATTGAAAAATGAGCAACTTTATTTGATTGATTGATGCATGCTGATAAAAAATTTGAATAGACTTCAACAAAAAAAAAACCCCGAATAAATTGTCCTTCGATGCACTCTAAAGGTCTCCAATCCACAAACAACAAACAAACAAACAACTTACAACAACTAACTAACTCAAAGACAGTCAAAAATATTAGCTGACAAAAATAGATTGAGCAAATAAAATAAATTGATGTAGCAATCGGCGGCGTTTCGTTAAGGCTTAACAAAATTTGTCTTATGCCCAAACCAAAAACCAAAAAAATAGACGAAATACATTCACACCCAAACAAAATATCTATACAAACAACTGAATATATATATATATATATGTATACATGTGATACTATATACCCTATATATACAAATTTTTATACATTTCTAAATAATGTCGCTTCGGGGAAAAAAAACTTTGTTTGATCAATAATGCCCGAGTCCCAGGACAAAAGAAAAAAAAAACAGATTGAAATATTTGCACACTGTTTGGAATTTCTTTGCTGCGGGCAGTGCATAAAAATTTCACAACCTATTTTGACGCGTGTTAGAAAAAATAAAAATAATAATATATAATTTAGTTTAGTTAAACAAAACAGCTTTGTGAAAATGTCAATGCATATGTAAAAACAAAAAGACAAGAAAGAAAAAACCACTTGCAAAAACAAAAGTTAGTTTTAATTTACAAAAAAAGGTTTCTTATGGTTTCTTATGGTTTTTCTTTTTCTATTGTTTTCTTTATGTTTTTTTTAATATTATTTTGATATTACATTGGGTTTCAGTTTTCGCTTTCAATTACAACTGCGAGAGCTTCTGCTTTTTAACTCAAGTTTATGTTTATTTTTATAATATATTTTATTTTTTCTTTACTTAAAAAACATATATAAATAAATGGAAAAGCGCATTTTCACTGCTCAGCCAGTTGTGAAAAGTGCATCAACCGCATAATTTGTTCACATGTGCGTTAGATAATTATAATTGTTTTCTTCTTTTTCATCATCTTTTCGTTTCTTTTCTTAATCGAATTTTGATGCAGCAGCAATTGTTAACTTGGCTATTAGTGCAATTCGTTTGGGCTTGGCCAAAAGGCGCGTTTCAAATTAAAAAGCTTAAAAAGTTATCAAAAATAAAAACAAAACTAAACTAAAAACAAAAAAATCTCAAAACTATGGATTACCCAAAAACACTTAATGGTAAAAATTGTTATTAAAGTAAATGTTTATATATATATGTGTGTGTGTTTGTGTGTATTTGTGTTTTAGCCATGTCATTAAAATTTAGTTGGCTCATAAAAAAATATACTCACGACTGTCGACTTTTATCGATCAAACACTTGAAATAAATTTTTTTCCAGCTCATATTTATGGTTCACAAGAATACTTCAACTTATCATTTTAATACGTATCAAAATATATGCTTAAAACGCCCCCTAAAAAAAGTTTATACAGAAATTTATTATCTTTGTCTGTTTGTGTTTGTGCTTTAATAAGTTTATTAATGGCACAAAATAATATATTTATTAATGAAAGTCTGTAAAATTGTTGATTTTATTTAAGAACCTTAGAGAAATAATATAATGAAATATTAAATACATTACGTATTCAAATATATTTTAAATAAACATTTCGTTTGTTATTTAAAAATGTTTAAAGGAAAAAGTTTTTTTTTTTTTACTAAGACAGACTTAAACAAATTAATTCATTATTAATTTAACTAAAATAGCTTTTTCTTAACTTTTTGTTTTAGAACTTGAATTTTAAGTTAAGAACTTGATTAATGTGTTTATTATTGAAGATTTTGATCAAAAGTTCTTGAAATATTTTCTATAGATTGAATATTAATTTAACTAAAAAAGCTTTATCTTAACTTTATGCTTTAAGTTTAGAACTTGATAAATGTGTTTATTATTGACGATTTTTATCAAAAGTTCTTGAAATATTTTCTAAAATTTGAATATTAATTTAACTAAAATATCTTTTTCTTAACTTTTTGCTTTAAGCTTAGAACTTGATTAATGTGTTTATTATTGAAGATTTTGATCAGAAGTTCTTGAATTATTCCCAATAACTCTAATCAAAATCGCTTAATAAAAATTGTTAATACTAATTAATGTATTTTTTTTGCTTTCCTTATAAGACTTTCCCATAAAATGTTTATAAAAACGTTTCTTTATTAAATATTCTAACTTACCTTTGCACAAACTCCTTCTTCCTTTCCAGCTCGGCCCGATTTCATGGATGGCATTGACAATGAAGCATTGGATTTGTTTATGCAAGCAGCGGGAGTTGCCAATCTTGATGAGGCGCCACCACCACCACCAACACACAACAATCACAATGAGGAGCTGTCACATGTGGTTGGCATCTCCAAGTTGGAATCACCACACACACCGCCCATGAATGTCCTGGATGCACAGTTGACAACGGGAACGGGGGCGGCGGGAACGGGTCGAATGGTAATGCCTTTGGCACATTTGCCAGAGAGTCCACCTGATTCGGGTTCGGAACCAGCATACAGTCCGTTGGGAGAACAGCATGCAATAAATGCCAGAGATCTAATCTATCCGGGATTGGGCAATATGCAACATCAACAGCAACAGCAACATCACCAACACCAGCAGCAACAACAACAACAAATGTTGCAAGCAGATTTGCAATTCACTTCCCCACCCCCTCCGCAACAGCAGCACCACCAGCAACAGCAGCAACATCATTTTGTTGCTCCAGCACAAGATGTTCGAGTGAAGCATGAAACAAATCTGGGCAACAGTTTCCAGCATCAACAGCAGCAACAGCTTAACTGCGAGCAACAGTTGCTGCCGTTGCAACACCAACAACAGCAGGATTTGCCCACGGATCAGTTGCTCTTTCAGCACTATGACAATGGACATGGCCTGTACGGCGGTGGTAGCTATCAGAATCTGTCCAGCATGTCCACCTGTATGCTGACCTCCTCGCTGGGATTGGGGGATCGCGTTCAAGTAATTGGCACCAGTCAATTATCGTTGAATCGCAGCTCGACGCCATCGACTCCGGTGCATTCGTTGTCACGGAAACGCAAGATGTCCACCACACTGGATTGTCCGGAATTTGGACCGATGGCCAAACATGATCCGGGCCTGCAGATGAGTCCGTTACGCAGCTCACATCATTCCATAGCCATAGCAGCACCGATCAGTAGCAGTACCAGCATCAGCAGTCCCAGTGATCACGATCTGAGCAAGACACCCGCCCACTCACATTGTTCCGCCTCCGTGTCGCCAGCGTTGTCCGGCATCAATTCGCAAACGGAGAATAGCCTGGATGGGCCCGCTAGCAATGCAGCGGCCGGTTGTGGCTCCGGCTCGGGATCGGGCAGCGAGGCTGGTGATCCTTCGTTGACGCAGTGCATCCGTTTCAGTCCTTTTCAGCCCGAGAACTGGCACAAGCTGTGCGATCAGAGCTTGCAGGAACTGGCCGTCATCTATTATCGTGTCGATGCGGATAAGGGCTTCAATTTCAGCGTCTCGGATGATGCATATGTGTGCCAGAAGAAGAACCATTTTCAGGTCACTTGCCATGCCCGTTTGCAGGGCGATGCCAAATTTGTGAAGACACCGTCCGGCCTGGAGAAAATCAAATCCTTCCATTTGCATTTCTATGGTGTCAAATTTGAGGCACCAAATCAAACGATACGCGTGGAGCAAAGTCAATCTGATCGCTCCAAGAAGCCATTCTATCCAGTACCGTAAGTACACTGAAAAAAAAACCATCAGAATCACTTCCATTAATGTCTTTCCTTACAGTATCGATCTCCAGAGCCATATTGTCAGCAAAATAACCGTTGGACGTTTACACTTCTCGGAGACAACGAACAATAATATGCGCAAGAAGGGACGTCCGAATCCGGAGCAGCGTTTCTTCCAGCTTGTTGTGGGTCTTCATGTGCACACGACATCGGGACACTTTCCCATCTGTAGCCATGGAAGCGAACGGATTATTGTACGTGCCTCGAATCCGGGTCAATTTGAATCGGATGTGGATCTATGCTGGCAACGGGGCATTACACAGGAATCGATCTTTCATGCGGGTCGTGTGGGCATCAATACGGATCGACCCGATGAGAGTCTTGTGGTGCATGGCAATCTGAAGGTATCCGGCCATATTGTACAGCCCAGCGATAGTCGCGCCAAACAAGAAATTGCCGAATTGGATACATCGGTGCAGTTGCGCAATATGCAAAAGATTCGCATCGTTCGTTATCGCTATGAGCCGGAATATGCGGTGCATTCGGGATTGAGGCGTGAGAGTGACACCAGGGAAATTGTCGATACGGGCGTTATAGCACAGGAGGTGCGAGAAGTTATACCGGATGCGGTCCAAGAGGCTGGCAGTGTTGTACTGCCCAACGGAAATGTTATTGAGAACTTTTTGCTGGTCAATAAGGTATGCAATTCAAATATGGTCACCCTAATTGTAATATAACTGTTTCAAAGTTGAAATGTCTCCAAAAGGACTTTATTTTACTACTGATCGTGTGTGGTTACACTTGCTGTTAGGCATAAAATTTCCCATTTCGATCTGAAAATATTTATGTAAACACTGTTAGTTAATTAGTTATGGTCACATTCTTTTGGCGCTACTTTTAAAATACGTTTCAATATGTTTTTTTTTTTGCAATTTTGTTTGAAAACATTTTAATGTCTCCGACTATCTAAGATACCCAGACTCTTAAAATCAAAAAACACATATAGTTTAAATTCTGTCGAGTCAAGACAGAAAAACATGCACAAAAACAGTGCAACACAAGTATTTATTTTTAAATTCATATTTTAACACGTTTTTCTAAACTTAAGGATCGTATTCTAATGGAGAACATTGGAGCCGTTAAGGAGCTGTGCAAGGTGACCGGTTCGTTAGAGTCACGTATTGAGAGTCTGGAAAGGGCCAACAATAGTCACAATAACCACCAATTGCGTGCCAAGGATCTGCTCGAGCCACGCTGCATTATGCCGCTGCGTCCACAACTGAAGCCAACCAACAACAACAACAGCAACAACAATCGCAGCAATGATGGCTACGAGATCTGTTCCAGTCGGTTAATGCAAATTATAATCTTCTTGTTGATCATTGTTATGGCAGCGTGGTAAGTTGGAAAAGAAAAATATTTCTGAGAAATATTTTTTAATTCATATTTTATACAAAACTAGTTTGGCCGCCGTTTCCACATTGTATTTTGTGGAGCATAATAAACAGCAACAGCATTTGGAGGGATTTCCCATGTTCGGGGACAATCGCTTTCGATCCGATCCCTCGACGCGGTTCAGTGAGGAGGATCGCTTCAATTTTCAGCACAGTTTGCAAACGCTCTTTAAGAACAAAACATCCAGTGGAGCCTGGCAACATATACTGTATGCCGCGAGTACCTCAAGGCCGAGTGCAACTCGAGTGAACGATGGAAGCGTGGATGAGGTGCAGCAGCAGCAGCAGGAGGAGGAGGAACTGATGGCTGTGATGAACAATCCGCAGGTGAATCTTGTTTCGCCCAAATCGCAGCTCCATGCGAGGATTACAACAACAGCACCGAGAAATAATAGCAACAACAACAGTAGCAACAACAACAAAACAGTTGTCAGTAAAAACAAATCAAAGTGGCCCGTTAGCCAGGAGGCACTGCGTCCGGCAGCGGCACAAAAGTTACTACAAAACGTACGCACAGTGGGTCGAATTTTGGCTGCATCCACCAATGATACAGATGGCTCTTCATCCACGTCGTCGTCAGAAAAGCCCGCGGGCATAGATTCTGGACTCTCCCAGGATTTCGAGAACAACTCCATCGATGTGGATGCACAACAACAGCAGCAACAGCAACAACTCCAACAGCAGCAGCAGCAACCACAATTGAAATCCTCTCCCAAGCTGGATGAGCATATTGTTGTGGTCGGCACCATACCCAGCACAATTGTGGAGAATGCTCCGGTTGCATCTCCTCCGGGTCAGGCCATACGCAAACTGAATGCTGGCGATGCAGCCATTTATAATGTCTACAAAACGGTATCGCCACCCACAGCCAATCTGGCTCTGACCACCAACAAGGTCAGCACCGAACAGAATCATCCACCGAGCACCCTCTCCCTGGCCCTGGATATACCACCGCCGGCGGCGGCAGCAGCTATTGTCTTACGCAACAACAGCGGTGGCAGCAAAGATAGCATTGATGCCCTGGATCTTCAGAATCTGAGCAATAACAACGAGTCGGAGGCAGTGGATAATCCCATAACGGCACTCTTTGGCTTTGAATACACGGGCGTGGGCTTGCGGGATTCCAGTGTGGGACGCAGATCAGCGAATCAACGCAGTCTGGAATGGATTAGGCATAAGAGTTTGAGAACTCCGCTCTTTGGACAGCCGCCAGAGTGCAATGGTGATGCAGCTGCTGATGTCAGCCATAATTGTCAGGTGAAGATTCAAGATTTGGTTACTGATGGGTTAAAATGTTATATTAATGTATTATTCTCCTTAGTCCACTTGCTTTGTGGAGCAGCTGCCGGCTGCTGTTGCTGCTGCTGCCGCCGATAATGTGGATGCCAATGTGAAGCATCAAAATGTTGAGGAGGAACTGCAATCCGCTGAACAGGAACAGGATGCAGACATATTGATCATCCAGCCCGTTGTGTCCAACAATGATAACAGCACTGGGACTCGAGTCTATCATGGCAAAAGCTCTCACAATACAGTGGCTCGAGCAAAGCAATTCTCCGCAGAAGCAGATGGCACCTCGTCGGCCGCCGCCTCAAACAGCGAACAGGATGATGCTATTTACACGGTGCTCAATGTGGCACCACCAGTAGCAGCCGCAGCAGGAACTTCTGCTCCAGTTGTTCCGATAACAGCAGTGCCCATTGTCCAGGCAGATTGCTGGAGCATCTCGAGCTGTGTGCTTGCCGGTCAAAACAACTACACCATTGATGTTGAGCAATTCTGTCCGAGCTCAGGCAGTTCCCTCAATGTGAGCTATGTGGTGCCCGTATCCCGCTATTTGCAAGCAGACAGCTTGGAGCTGCATTTCAGGTGGGTTTGCTGCAGCAGACACAATCAAACTGAAGCTAATCCCTGTTTATTACTTAGTTCCAGTAAGGCGCTGCAGTGGTCCATTTGCAGTGAAGAGAATCTGTCGAAGACCAGTGCACAGGGTGCCCAATTGAATGAGGATTCGGATGAGAATGAGACGCCATCGAGCACTTGGGTCAAGGTGCTCAAACAGACGGGCAATAATAAGCTAATCCTCGCCCTGGATATGCCCAATCGTGGCAAGTTTGTGCGTGACCTTATGCTGCGCGCCAGTTCATATTTAGAACAAGTAGGAATTGCAATCACATAATTTTAAAGAGTATTCAAATAGCTAACATACTTTCTATTGCAGCAAAAACTATGCGATGACAACGCCCATGTGGCAAACCCTATACTCCAGTACAACTTTAGCATCGTAAGAGATTGTGATTAGTTAACAATTTTAATTTATGGCACGTGTTCGAAATTTCCATTCGAAACGCAGCAAACAAATTAAGCAAACAAAACAAAAAACGAAATGCAACATTTTATCGACAATTTTCAATAAAAATATTTAGTAAAATTAACTTTTTCAGAGTGTGTTTGCTACTTAATTTACAATCCTATGGACATATACTAGGTGGGCACTATTGTAAGGCTAGACGGCAAATGGCTGATCTTTGCCATCCTCGTGATATTTAATGTAGGTTTCGCCATGCGTAAAGTCCTTGGTGCCTTCGAGGCGACCACGTGGCGGCGCCTTTGCATAGTCGAAGGCTTTCTCTGATTTGCCAAACAGCTGATTGGCCATCTCGATATCTTCACGGTACTTGCCGACGACGACTTTCTTGCCTGTAATTGGATCGGTTATGTCACCAAGCGGATAGACGACTTTTTCCACACAGTGTGTGATGAGGCGGGACATGCGTTCGGGCAGTTCACGTATTAGTACAACATCGCCAGTTTTGCACAGCTTTTGTGGATCGTGGGCAAAGAAGAAGGTATCCTTTTTAAAGTACTGCAAAACAATCGAAAGCGAAACATTTTATTCCATGGGCATCAAAACAACAACACAACAATGCGCACCATGTTTAGGTTTTTGTCTAGCTCCATGCGGCGTATGCGTATTTTGGAGGCATTCTGCTTGATGCAGGGCATGCATTGGCCCATTAACAACAAACCTCGCGCTGCCATGTTATTTAAATATATTTAAAAACAACTAAAACCGCAAGAATCTCGCGAAACTCAACAAATTGTAAAAGTAACAATAAGAGTGTGACCGCAGTTCGCATAAAAAATACCGCAATCACATTTTATACCAATTACGCAGCAGGTTTGTACACACTTGACAAAAAATTTAAATCAGCTGTTGTGCAGCTCTTGTGTACACACCTCGTATCCGATAAGAAACAGTTTTTGTATTGTGTGCTTTATTCTTTCCAAAATTCAACAAAAATTTTCAATTGGCTTACATTATTTCAACAAAACGCCAAGTTATCTGCATGTAAAACACCAACAGCCGTGGAGAAGCAACGCACGCTTACGTCACCATGGTAAATAAAAACAAAGAAGCCAAACATGTACATATATCAGCGGTACAATGATAATAAAACAACGGAAATCAAATGCGTTTCCCATACATTCATCCGCCCTTGTCCATAAACAGGTTATGCTTATTCTTAAACACGTTTTGCATATTTCCCATAGAGCTACGAAGATGAAGACTACACTGTGGACTCATTTCCGAAAGATTACGGCTATGGAGAGTACGATCAGGATGGCCTGGAACTTGAACCAAATGCGTCGAGCAGTAGCGAAACCAAACCACGCATATTATTAATGGGATTGCGACGATCGGGCAAGAGTTCTATACAGAAAGTCGTCTTCCACAAGATGTCGCCCAATGAGACGCTCTTTTTGGAATCGACAAGCAAAATTGTTAAGGATGACATCAACAATTCGAGTTTTGTACAGTTTCAAATTTGGGATTTTCCCGGTCAAATTGATTTTATTGAACCCACATTCGATTCGGATATGATATTCGGTGGCTGTGGAGCGCTTGTATTTGTCATTGATGCCAAAGACGATTATAATGAAGCGTTAACCAAGTTCAAGAACACGGTCATCAAGGCATACAAAGTTAATCCTCGCATTAAATTCGAGGTCTTCATACATAAGGTGAGTAGAGATATCGTTATCTATATAGTTTTTTTTTTTTTGCTTATGCAGCTGTCCATTTTCCCATAGGTTGATGGCATTAGTGATGATTCAAAAATGGAATCGCAACGTGATATACACCAACGCTCATCGGATGACCTAAGCGAGGCGGGCCTCGATCAAATACATCTCAGTTTTCACTTGACATCGATTTATGATCATTCAATATTCGAAGCATTCTCCAAAGTTGTGCAGAAGCTGATCCCACAGCTACCAACACTTGAGAATCTATTAAACATATTCATACCAGTAAGTAGAAACCTGTTTAACACTTGTAAGGTGTGAACTAATCTTATTTTTAATTTGATAGAACTCTGGCATTGAGAAAGCATTTCTCTTTGATGTTGTATCTAAAATTTATATTGCAACGGATTCATCACCGGTTGATATGCAAGCCTATGAATTATGTTGTGACATGATTGATATGGTCATCGATCTTTCCAGCATCTATAGGTAATTAATGTGATTATAACAGTTTGCTTACATTAATGTATGTTTATTTTCCAATAGCTCTGAGGAAACTGCATTTGACAGCGGTAGCTCTAGTCTAATCAAATTAAACAACAATACGATACTCTATATGCGAGAGGTAAACAAGTTTTTGGCTCTGGTGTGCATACTGCGCGAAGAGAATTTCAGTCGACAGGGCGTCATTGATTACAATTTTATATGCTTTCGCGATGCCATAAGCGAGGTGTTTGAGCTGCGTCTGAAGCGGCAGAAGCAACTGGAGAACGCTGAGCAAGACGATGATGATTTGGGTGAGGATCAGGGCATTACCATTGGCCGATTGAATCACGAGAATGATACCGCTGTGGTGTCCAGAGCTGCAAAAATTGCTTGATTATATTATTGCGGCGAATCTTAAGTTTGGTGCGCTAAGCTATCGTTAAACTTATTTCCATATATATTTACACTGGTACACACCACACAGACATAACTACTGTTAACTATGCTGTTTGTCATTTATAATTATTTTTTTAATCAAATTTTTATGTTTTTTCTATATATCTATCTTTGTTCTATATTGTTATTCATTTGTTTAGCCGCTTCGCTTCTCATTTCAACGCCAGAAACAATTTCCCAGCGTTTAATATAACTACAACTAATAATATGTATATTTTTAAATAAAAACTACTATATATTAAATTTTTTTAACGTGCTGCAAAGTATGGAATATAATTGCGCGAACAAGTTTAAAATCATTGTGCTATCGATGTTGTTAAAGATCGGGGCTTATTTACGTTTGCGATAGCATATTTATGTGCAAATATCGATTATTAGGTGTTGAAGTAGTATGATCATTGGCATATCCATACTTGATGAAAGTTGTAAGATTTTGGTAGGAAATACAACAAAATGTTCAAATTGAGCAACATCGATACATTTTGAAGTAAAACATTTTAATCGGTAACAATCGTTGCGGCAAAAATCGGTGCATCGATGTTTTGATATATATCAGTTACATCTCTAGAACAAATACAACAGACAGGTCGACGGCGACACTTTGAATGTGTGTGCGTGCTGGTCATACAGTAGTGAAAAATGAGCTGCTAAGAGCAGTAGAATAAAAAGTTAATGCGCCAGTTGCCGAAATTGTTGATTTTTTGTTCACACATAAATAGTGTTAATTAAATTAGAAGTTATTACTGTGTGTGCTTCTCATATACAAGCCACGGGTGGTGCAGTATTACGAAAACCAGTTAAGTCTGTGTCGGGTGAAAGAAAGAAATTTCGTATTAGTGCTGAGTGTGTGTGTGTGTGCGCGGTGGAAAAAGCAACAACAGCACCAGTAGCAGCAGAAACAACAACAACAAAAACCTGGTCTCGTATGTCCGCTTTCCTTGCTCATTACGGTGCTTTTCTGTGCCCAAAGTGCAGGCAAGTGCAGCCTGGAACCATCAGCAGCAGCAGCAGCACCAACGGCGACAGGTGCGTAGACAATTTTCAACTTTCGTTGCTTAAATTTCGTTTGCTTACATAGTTTGTATTGATTGTTCGTATGCCGCATCCCATTAACAATAGATTTATTTATTCATTCAACAAATTTCAAACGAATACAAAATAAAGTGAAAGGTGTTGGTGGTGGCACATCTTCAATCTTTTGTCTGGCATATAACAAAAGCACACACGTAATTGTAATCTACTAATATTTGTTATTAATAAAATCAATTGTCTATTAATGCAAAGAAAAAGCGAAAATCACGACAATAGAAGGAATCATAGATAGAAGTGCGTGCGAAAGAGATGCATGCTTAGATACAAGGGCGAGGACAAGGGCAAGAACAACAAAAATAACCTAGCAATCGATAAAATTATTTGTTGCACTTTTGTCGTCGATTTACACAGCTGTGCAAAGAACAGTGTCTCCATAATGCATGAAACTGATTAATTAATTATAATCAACGGTTTACAAGTGCTGTCAACCACCCACATTGCTTGTCATGACCGGATATGTACATGTATTCATGCATAGTAATAAGTATAAATACATATATGTATATGTTTTACTAACGATTTTTTCATAGCAACCCCCAAAAGTGTACCCCATGGCAACATAAAAGTTATGTCTATGACCTTTATATGTATTTGCACATAACTAACTATGTATGTGTTTATGTATGTACTTCAATTTTTTTTGGGCCATTTCCTACCTCAAGCGTTTTTAGACATGCCATTTTCCACATTGAGGTTATGTCGCTAACGGCTTTTGCCGGGTGGTTCTTTCCAGGGGTTGTTGCAAATATTGATCGAGTGCTGTGTACTATATGAATCATTGAAAAACTTTCCATAAAATGTTTTGACTTGTGCAACAAATTTCCCAAAAGGGTGCCCCTATTTATACGGCGTTAAGTGTGTTAATGTTTCTGTAATGTGTTGGAAACACGTGCGGCATTTCTCATTTTCTTTTCACTAACAAATTCTCAACTTGAAGAGAGGGCGTGCCCCAAAGTACAAGCAATGAGCAACACTTGGGCAGGTGGCTTCAAAAAAAAAACCACCGGAATTAAAAAAAAAAGAAAAACAACAATATATACAATTTGTAGGCAAATTAAATTGCTAACAAACCGTGAAGTTGGTTAGTGGGTTTTGTTGTTTTGCCCGAAATAAAAAAAAAAGAAGAAAGAAAGAAATATGTGTGTATGAAAAGTTTGTTATATTTCTCTTTGCCGCTGTTATCTGTTGAACAAACATTTGCCGTTACCAGTGTGTTATATTATTTTTTCATCGATTACTTTTCTACTTCCGCACAAAACAATCCAATCAGACAGACACACAATTGCTTGCTTTTTTTTTGCAACACTTTTTCTCTCTCTCTCATTCTCTGACGGTTTATAAGCGAGTTCGTGCCTCTCGTTGTAGTTGTAGTTTCTGCTGAGCCATCATCCTCCATTTGTTAGCCATGCTTTTTATTTTTATTAGGTTTGCGCTCCATTGTGTTACACTTTACTTGCATTTGTAACTGTTCCTGTTGGCTGCGCCTGCTTGCTGCTCCACAGCGGAAGCGACATCATTTATGTAAATTGTTTGCGTGACATTACTATAGAGATATATATAGAGAGAAACAGATAGAACCGGTTTTGCACGCACGCTTCTAAGAATTAAGTGCAACATAATGCTGCTGCGCTCTATAAGCTTATTAAATTTACCGCAATCAAACAAAATTTCGCCATCAACCAAGTAAAGTTCAAAATTTGCATAAAGTCAACAACAATGTTAGTTAACAGTTTCGATAGTTTTCTGTTATGCAGAGCTGCTGTTAATGCAATTTGCATTGCAATGTTAAGTAACTGTAAAAGCATTTACCTGAGTGAGTTTCAATAAGTATTTAGCTAACTAACCCTTTGAAACATTATTTGTTATCTTTATGATATTTCGTTAAAGACCATAATTAATGACAGCCATTTGTTGAGTGCACTTTGGAACATAAAAGCTTTTTATGTAAACTCTTTGGTGTGTGGCAACTGACGAAATTGTTGTTTTTACTATATGTGTATGTGTGTTTTGACTTTTAATGACCTTAACACAAAAACAAAACAAAATTTCATATTCTTTCATCTTGCGCTCATTAACCGTAGTTTCAAATTGGTTTAGCTTACTTTTTTTTCGTGTTTCTCTCTCCTATGCATAGTTTTTTTTTGTGTTTATTTTGTGAACTCGTTGAATTTGTTGTATGCCTAAATTACCTGGTCCATGCGCGCCAAGTTCAGCGAGGTGAAACGGTTAAATGTTTTCAAAACTGCCCCAAGTCTTTTATGTATTTGCATGTGTGTGCGATCTACATTGTAAACCTTCATCTGCTTATACAGGGTGCCTTGACTTCATTAAATATTGGTTCAATGCACTTGAGCTCCATATATATTGCGAGTCACGTTGCCTTTGCATATCTCGTATAGCTTGTGTCGCACATGTCAGCAAAATGATGACAAAATGCCGCTTAATATACAAAAACGTGATCTGACAATAAAAGCTATAAACAAATAAGTAAAACAAATTGTGGAGCAACGCACCATAATATCTTATAGATAGATATGGTCACGCGTTTCCTTATGGTCCAAAAAAAAACAACACAAAACATCTTTCAACAAATTTTAGGCAAAAATAATTAATTTTTTTTCGTTCATGTGAATGACCGATCTATAGTATATATTCAGACCCAACAAATCATCTATCCAAATATGAATTGACACAGTGCAGAACTACAAAAATACCCTAGAAATAATATTTTTATAAAATACTGCATTAAATCTTCTTTCTGCGACATTTATCATCAACATTTACACAACCACAACAATAAGCTGATCAATTTTCTGGTTTGACTTAAAGTAATATAAACGAATCACTTGAAAATTTATTTTGTACCGTTACTAAAATCCATACGGTTCGTCCAAATATTGACCTAGTCAACGAAATATTGTGAATCATGATGACGATAATGATAATATCGAACTTTTTAAAGTTTACTTGATCGACAACTTGTGCGAGAGGGAGAGAAAGAGAGAGAGTGACTGGCAGAGAGAGCATTAATGAGAGCCAGAAAGTTTTGCACAAAGCTTTTTAAACGGCAAAAGCTTAACGACAAAGCTTTTTCTTAAGAGCACAAACTAAGAGAGAAAATGTTAAATGTTAAGCTCTCTTCATAGATTTTGTTTTTGGCATTGAGTTTTTGGTTGATCTTTAAAACTATTGAAAACAAATACTTAACCTTATAGCTTGAAGGTTTCTCAATTGCAAGTCCCTAACTTGAACTAGTAAAACCTTTGTATCATATAGATATATATATATATATATATTGTTTCAGTTTACTTATTTAGAGCGCTATAAAATTTGCATTTAAGCTCAAACAACAAAATGCAATTAAGGTTTAACAGCTGTTGAGGTTTATTATTATTAAAAATGCAAACTTAATGACACGCCCACTTGAAAGTTAGTTAAAAACGCTTTTGATAATTACTTTTTTGTAATTGCTTTTTTGTAAACAATAAACAAACAATTAAACAATAACAATGACACTTTGCGAACGTGCTTCAATCTATTTGTTATTGCATATATAGTATGTATATATGTATTATGCAATAACTGATGATGACTTAATATACATATTTTGCAAACACCTTTGATAATAATCTTTCGTAACATAACCTTGATATGATATTGTAATCCACATTCTATTCGTGTTGCGGCTTGTACTATCGCATAAGGCAAATACTAGTGCAAAAAGAAGAAGAAAAAAAAGGAAAATAAAGAAACACCGCACTATTTTATATACTATATGCATACATATTTGCGATAACAGACATGCGATTTTGTATTTCGCATAGTTTCTTTGTTTTT
The DNA here is from genome assembly GCA_035044645.1 of Scaptomyza parva. Lineage (NCBI taxonomy): Eukaryota > Metazoa > Arthropoda > Insecta > Diptera > Drosophilidae > Scaptomyza > Scaptomyza parva. The sequence continues at coordinate 5,776,865 of JAWNNT010000090.1, forward strand.
TTTTTTTTGCTGGTATTATAATATTTATAAGCTCTCTTGAGAAATGAGGAAACTTACGCATGTGTCCGAGTGCAAAACCATTAAGAAATAAATAACAAAAAATAAACACAATATAAGAAAGATGAATGAAAATTCCACCGACTATATTAGTTTCGTTTAGAGCAGTTCGCACATTCCTATACCCTATATTTAGAAAATGTAGATCTCTTTTCTCTTTACTGAAATAATGTGATTTTTTCTGGAATATTATTTTTAAAGCTAATAGTTCCGTTTTGACTAAAAATCTTGACTATTTCTTAAAAATTCCATTTGGGTTTTGTGAAAACTATTTGACATTAATCTTGAAATATTGCACAAATATATTTGTTTATGCAATCTTTAATGATATAACTATTAAATAATGTCCCCATATTGTTGTTTATATAAGTATAAACTCCTTAAATTCACCAAGATAATGACATATATATTATTTACCTTCATTACATTTTGCTAAGTTTAAACAAATAATTTAGACAATTCAAAGCAATTGCATTTTGTAACTATTAAACAATAACAAAAGATAAATACATTGTTGTTTACCAAGCGTTAACTGAAAATTACATATTTAATAATTTATGATGTTGTTGTTTTTGTTGCTGGCTAGACTGCAAATGCAGTCGAATGTTATAAACCTACGCGCAGTTTAAGTTGTTTACGTTTAATGTTGTTTACCCCCAAAGCACCTTGGGATACAGTCTGTAATTACACACACACTTGCACACGCATACATTTACACATTTACATATGTATGTATGTATTGGTGTATTTTTATACAAGATTCTTTGCCCACATTTCGAGTAGAGTCAAATCGAGTCGGGCCCACAAAATTACAACCAATCGGGGGCGAGTAAACATACAAAAACAAACGGTGCTTGTTGTTTGTGTGTGTGTGTGTGTATGTAAGCTTTTAGAACCGGCTGCTTTGCGTATGCGGAAACATTTGTTGTTGCTGTTAATTTGTATTGTGTGTTGTTTACGCGCAGTGCAGTGCCAATTACATCTACTTAGATATTAGACTCACATACGCACACATATTTAGATAGTGTGTGCGTGTGTGTAACCCAGATAATGTTGGATACACACGTGTCGACAATCAAGCTGATTCATATTGTTATTCAGATGCATACGTCGTTGCCGTAGAGATAAACATAATAACAACAACAAATCCAAATTTTGTTATTGTAATATGAGTATAGATATATAGAGAGAGATAGAGAGATGGAAGTGTTTGAGCAATAGAGAAATAACAATTACGTCTTTTTGAAGTATTTTTTAAGCAATTAAATACTAAAAATGATTAAAAATTATCTTTTCTTTAAAAAAAACTTGGAAAATATAGAAAATATAATGTATCATCAATATTATCGCTTCAAATATAAAAGAAATATTTTTAAAAACTAAGTTTTTTAGATTTCGTTCTAAGAATACTAAAAAAATCATAAAATAAAGTTAAAATATTGTTTTTCATTATTTTCCAACTATTTTTTATTAATAACTTTCAAGAACTAGAGTACTTAAAGTTAACGTAATATTTCTAGAGATTAAGTTTGAAAAAAAAAAACTATATTAAATGTGTAAAGAGTTCTTGTAAACAAGAAAATAATAAGTTATTTCAAGTTCTTATCATTTTCAAATAATATTAACTAACTTTTCCCAATAGAAATATTCCAATGTTTACTTAAAAGTTTCTTCAACCCATATAAACACATAATATTATACATTGATTGTTAATTGGCGCCGGCATGTTTTGACGTTTTTAAACCAAATTCCCAACTGCGTAGTATTTCGATGTTTTTAATGTTGTTGTTACTACTATTATTGTTGTTGTTGGTGTGAAAGGTGCGGATATTGCCACACGCGCCACTCTTAATGCTTAACTAATTCGACCTTGATGCGTGTAGTGTGGTTTTTTTCTTTACGTTTTGTTTTTTTTATTCATTCGCCGGGTTATCTATTATGCTCAGCTAGAAATAGCCGGTTCTATGGTCAAATACATGTGTATATGTAGGAATGCTCTATAAAATACTAAACGTATTTTTATAGTAGATGCATATGTATTGATAGTAGTATCATAATAATAAAGTCGTGAGAACCGTTTGTTATTCTCTACAAATTAACGGCTCATGATGTTTCTGTTGATCGAAAAGGGGCTCGTCTCCAAGCATGCTGATGCTCTCTCGTCGACAAAAAGCTGTCCCTTAACGTATACTTGCAATAGGTGTGAGTAAGAGGCAAATAGTATAGTTAGTGTGAATGAAATGAACTCTGTCAGCATGCAAGCATGCACTTACAATAAGGAAGAAACGAGCGAGCATAGACTGTCAACGAGAGTACCGTTTACTTTTCTCAGCACGAGCTCAAGTTTCCTCGTTCTCTCTCGCTCTCTCCTTTTTGCAATATAAATGGCTGAATAAGTGAAATGAAACTTGTTTTTGTGCAGCTTTTCCTTAAGCTTGAAACATTTTCCATATACGATTGGTTAAATGTTTGAAAAGAAACCAAGAAAAATCAAAACAAACCATATTTAAAACGATCAAGGTGAAACAAAGTTGAAAAAGCAAATGCGTAGCCACAAAACCAAAACCAAAACATAACAAACAAGTTCCTAGCTTTAAAGAGCTCTACTTATAAAGAGACACTGATAAAATTACACTAACCGCATTAAAAAAAAACAGATAGTGTGCTTTAGCCAAGTGGCAACTACTACAAAGTAAATAAACAGTTAATCTTTGTTTTACAGTTCATTAGTTTTTAGTTTTTGTTTTATAATGTAATGTTTGATTTGTCAAAAATTAGTTTAGCTCCAGTTTTTTTATTCTTCAAAATTCCGCCATTCAGTTTCGAATATCCCTGTGTCACAAACTAACAATATCCAAAGAGTATTATACGCAATCTGCAGCAAAACGGTAAAAACATCAAAGAACAACAAAAGATTCGCCAGTCGATAAGATAGCTGTAAATATCAAAAATCAATACACATCATTGTGAAATCTGGTCACATCTTTAACGGACTTCGCTTTTAAAGAGAAACACAAAAGGCATGCGGGCGGAAAAACGAATAATAGTTTTGAAAGAAGCGGGTGATAAATGTGTATTTCGCTGATAAACTGGAAGTAATATCATTAGACGTTATCTCCTAACTTCTCTCTTTCGAGTTCTCTCTTTTCTCTCTCTCTCCCTCTCATTTTCTCTCTCTCTGAGTGCACTTATCACGCGCTTGTCATACTTTGAAATCTTATCAAGTGGAAATAACATTTTTTTTTATATTCTTTTTTTTTTTGCCAGCTATTTCTATATTTCTTCAATTTCATTGTGTAGTTTTGCGTCGCGACATGCGTTTTTGGCATTTTCCTTAGAGATATTCCAAGTACATTAACTACATTTTTATTTAATTACTAAACTTCTTCGGTAAGATACTTTTAACTGTAATCCGTTAACTTAAAAGTTCTTTGTGTTTGTGTTTAACCTCACTTTTTTCAATGGACTTCTTTGTTTATAACAAAGCAATCTATAATTATTTTAATGTTGCACAATGAAAAATACCATGACAGAAGTGTATCAAATCTATAATCAATCTTTTGTTAATCTATAAATGTGATTTTAGTTCTGTTTTCAATCAACTTTTTAGTTTTAGTGGAAGAATTTTAGTTTTGACTCCAAGCACTTTGAACGTTGACTCATTTCTAACACGGAACTTTGGTTATAAATATTGTTTATACTAAAAAAAAAAACAGCGATAAGATAAATGTGTATTAAGTGTAGGGGTGAGCGCGCTCCCTTTAAGTGTGACTGACTAGCAAATACTCTATAATCAGAGTGGAAAACTTAACTTTTCTTTGAGTTTGGGTTCAACTAACAAAAAACAACCCGATAAAGTTGTTTTACACATTTGCACAACATTATTATACCATTTTTACAGGGTATATATGTACAGTTTATTGGTGTTTTACTTGTATATATACGCACAAACATAATACCACTCATAAATCTATATAAATATATCAACTACATTATGGGAAACGGAACTAACTAAAAAAAACTAACTGAAACAATATCGAAACTATTCAAAACCAAATATCGAATCGAATCTTCTTCTACGCACACAGATAAATACCAATATATATATATGAGAGATATATATACTTAAGCCGCAAAGACCGAAAACGAAACCGAATATCCAAATCGTTATTAAGGAAGAGAAAAAGATAAAAAAAAAATTATTCAAAATGCCGCTCTTTGCCCGAAAATCATCAAAGAACAATTCCGATCACAGCGATATAAGTCAGGATAGTAAAGGACGCAACTCTCTGACAAATGCAACATCCATGCACAACAACAACAACAATAACAATGGTCTTCAGAATAACAACAATGAACTGGACAAGAAGCCGCCATTGATCTTTCATTGTCAGTTGGCGCACGGTAGTCCAACGGGTCTTATAACGGGATTTGCCAGTGTCCGGGAGCTGTATAAAAAGATAGCGGAATGCTTTGACATATCCGAAGAGGAGATACTCTTCTGCACACTGAACTCACACAAGGTGGACATGACCCGTCTGCTGGGCGGTCAGATTGGTCTCGATGACTTCATCTTTGCCCATCGCAAGGGCCGGGCCAAGGAGATTGAGATCGTCAAGACACAGGATGCCCTCGGGCTGACCATCACCGATAATGGCGCCGGCTATGCGTTCATCAAACGGATCAAGGATGATTCGATCATCGATCGGATTGAGCACATTTCGGTGGGGGATCATATCGAGAAACTGAATGGCCTCAATATGGTGGGCAAGAGGCATTATGAGGTGGCACGCATGCTCAAGGATATTGCCACCGGAGATACGTTCACGTTGCGTCTGGTCGAACCGGTGCGCAGCGGTTTCTCGGGCATTGGACCGAGGAGTCAATCGCGTGCCTCATCGTCGAGTGGGGGGATTGGTGGCGCGAACGGGGGACGCAACTATGGCAGTGGCAAGGAAACGTTGCGGTTTAAGGCCAATGGCAATGCACAGATTGAGGCCAAATTTGATGAGGCAACGACGGCGGGCGTGGAGGCAATCAATAATCTACTGGAATCGTTTATGGGCATCAATGACACGGAGTTGGCGTCACAGATCTGGGATCTGGGCGATAAGAAGTCCAATTCCATGGACTTTGCCGAGGCCATTGATAATTCGGATCTGGAATCGTTCGGATTCACCGATGATTTTATTATCGAACTCTGGGGTGCTATAACGGATGCGCGTCGCAAAAGCAATTAAGAAACTATATATATATAGAATCCTAATCCTAAATCTGCGTTGCATTTTGTCTCTTTTTAACAAGTAATAAAACGCTTAAACTAATGCAAACAACAAATAAGAAAAAAAAAAACAGAAAAAGTTTTACAACAAGAAAAAAAAATCATATTTCATCAACTATATTTTATTATTATTTTAGTTAAACATATATTTATATATACACACATACATATATATATATATATATATTTATATATTTATTTGTATGCCTGCATTTGCCAATTATTTTGTATTTGTTATACTTTTATCTATTATATGCATTCAAATTGACAAAACAAAAACAACAAAACAAACCGTAGCAAGTAGAGAATATATAAAGAAAAGAGGTTAAAAATAAATTTAAACATTTTTATTTTGATGCAATTTGTTCAATGTAAATAATTATGCATTATTTTCATTAGTTATTTACTATATAAAATTTATAAAAAAAAATAAATTTAAATTATTGATATTGAGAGAAATGTTTATAAGTTTTTTATTCATTATTTTTGGTAAGTTATGATATTGTTTTTCTCAGTGTAACCGTGTAGTATTCATCATTGTGATGATTTTTGGCACTCGTCGCCAATTTGTACAAACCAAAAGATTCCACTGGCAAAAATTGTGACAAATTTTTTTTTTTTTAATTTTTTTGCGTATAGATGGCCATGAGCACGTGCGTTAAGTCTCTTTTGCGCTTAAATATGTTGATGAATTCAAGAAATACTACATAAATAAATAAATAAATAGGCAAAAACAAACATACGTAAAGCAAGACGTTTCCTGTCTCTCTCAGCTAGAAAGCTTTGAAAGTTCCGCTCTTATGGATGAGTGCAATAGCAAATCATGCGACCGCCGTCGGCAGTAGACAATAAATTTACATGGCGTCGTCATCAAAACACAACGCTCACACACACAAACACATACATACTATACATTGTATATCGAAATGCAATATGCGGCGAACGATCGTACGAACAACAGCTGCTACTGGCGTACAGCTGATAAGCACAGTTATTACATTATACTTGTATATGAGTGTTTGCTTGTAGTGCTTTAACCCAGTCAAAAGGCATAAAGAGCGGGAGAGTGCTTCTTTTGAACAGCTGCTTCAGTTAATTTGTTAAAAAAAAAAAAAACAATGATATACATGAGTATATTCCGGTTTTACAGGTTTTTTTTTTTCTTGGGAGCTCTCAAGCAAGCAGAAGACAAAGCTTTTACTCTTAAGTCTGACGCGCAATGTGGTCTCTCTTGCTCTCTTGCGCTCACACATACAGAGACAGGTGCTTAATTAAATTAGCTTTGACGCGTTTGAATAACTAAAAAGAGACGACGCCGTAGCCCGAGCGCTCAGTTGAGTTTACGCTGTCGTCGGAACAGCAAGCGAGGCGGTAAAGCTAAAAAAAAAACTAAATACAGAATAAAAGAAAAACTATACAAAAGCAAAAAATATTATATTGAATTACTGAAAAGATACATTTGACTAAAACAAAAGAACTAAGAACTCAAGTGCTGCAGCAGCAGAAATAGAGTGAGACGGATTTGTCTTGCTAGTTTTTCGTGGAACAAAAAACAAAATAAAACTACAAAAGAACCAAGAGGGAAAAAGCAAATACAAGTGAAAAATAACTAAGGTAGCGAACACATACAAAATTTCCATTATACTAGAAACGTCTGCAGTTCAATGTGATTTTTCTTGGCAAGCCGTATCGTTCGACTTTGTTCCTGTGTGTTTGTTTCTTGTTTCGTTATTTAATGAGTGTTTTTTGGACTTTGATCGTGACTCAACAGAATACACTAAAGGAGCCTCCAACCAGCCAAGCAACTAATAAATAAGCACAACAACAAAAAAATTCAAATTTGTGCATGCCGTCAATTGATGTAGTGTTTATTGTCATTATTGTTGTTGTTGTTGTTGCTGTGCCATTCTCGCCAAATTTGAATCGCCTATTTCGTGCACATTTCATTTAATTTGCATGAGGCTCCAGCCTCTGTTTTAGTTTGCCGTAATAGTTTACTGCTAAACTGTCTGACATGATGTTACACGCAGGGTTGTTCCCCACCATCACTCTCTCTCTTTCGCTCTGTGCATTCAATACACACCAGAAGACATAAGAAAGAGAGCTTTAGTTTTGTGCGTTTGTTTTGCTTGTGGCTTTTCGCACGTTGCGTTGCTTTCCGTTTGCCGTTTGCAGGTGAAAGTAACCGCATCGCTAACAACGCATGATAGATGGCGAGATGGCGTGTTGTCTGTCTGTTTTACTTACTTACAAACAATCGTTATAGATTGGACTTTGTATATTATTAATAGCACGTATTGAATCAGCAGCGCATAACTTGATAAAAACAAACAAAAACCCCAAATAGAATAGAACTGTGTCTTATCAACTACAAAGGAGAACAAGGTTTAGTACAACAGCACAAAGTAATTTTGACCATTTCCATTGGTGATAAGCGAACACCAATAAACATGAACAACTTTGATAAAATTGAATACAAAAAAATACATATTTACTGTCTAGCTATTGTACATTGACCTTTACGCTAGGCTGCTGGCAGCTTGCAGACACATTACTTTTTCTTGATCGCTTAGAACAGGTATACATGTATACAAACATATACAAAACCAAAACACACACAAACCGCAAATTTATTAATTTACAGTTCCATATACAAATACATACACACAATCTGACTTCAGTTTAAAATGTGTGCCGCCAATGGCATCGCGTGATCTTTTTTCAGTGGCATGAGAAATGAGTAATGAGTTTATGTTTGAACGGTTGTGTGTGTGAGTTCGATTTAATATACTGTCAACAATATCACATTATTTGTTACACAAACGCGCAAACGCACACACAAACATAATTAGTACAAAAACACACCACTAGAACGTTAACTAACTGTTGATTGCTTGGCAACAATTATCACACTATCTTCTTTTATCGATAAAAATTGTATATGTATTGTGTACATGCACAACATTGTAAGCTCAACAGTTACACCTTGCGTAAAGTTTGTACACCTCTGCGTATGCCTTGAACTTGCTGTAACCTCATGCGCATATGGCACTAGTGAATGTTTGTTTTTAAAATGAAATCCATTAAAACTGTTCATGCCCCAGTTAATTATAAAAACACTTGTTAGGCAAGCACCAAAAAGTAACTGTTGTACAATTGTTTAGAATATTTCAAGTACAACTAGTTTTGTTAACATATAAAATATTGCATAACATGCAATTACACACAGACATAACAAACAAAGCCTGGCAAATATATAAATGCATATGATTGTACATATATCCAAACCGAATTCACCATTATTCGCCATCCATATTTAGTCTTTGTGTGTTTCTAGGCAACGAAACAAAATTTGTTCTTTGTATTTGTTTTGATTGCATTCGCGAATGCAGTCACCTTGACTTTCTGCGCAAAAGCTTTGAAAAGCGAAAACGCTTAGCAACAACAAAATGCTGATGATATTCATGTTGTGTTTGAGCTTTCAATTTTTGTTTTGTTTCTTTTTTGCGGATATGCATCAAGAGCACATGCCGTTAGATTTAAATGTCAGAAAATAAAAATGAAATTGTGACGAGCGGTTGTTTGATGTCGCATAATGTTATTTATAAGCACCGAAAACTATATAGTATTTACAATGCCATAAAAGCAAATCAATTTATGACAGCCTCTGTGTTTTTTCTGCCATTTACAGTTTACCAAAGTTAAAATTTTTTTAAATGAGCGTCTAAAACAAGTGCAATAAAGATGACTGCCTACTAATTGGACTTGCGCACACAGTCAGCCATAAACCGAGGATATATATAATTACATATACACACGCGCTGTGTGTACACTGCGTGAAGCAAAGAAACACTTTCAAGAAGCCGATATCGATAGGCATAGCCTGATCGATTAATTACTTCCGCCCAAGATGAATAGTTTGGTGCGCGTTTTTAGCAACCTGTCCGACTTTTACAATGATATCAATGCGGCCACACTGACCGGCGCCATCGATGTGATTGTTGTTGAGCAAAAGGATGGCGAATTCCAATGTTCGCCCTTCCATGTGCGCTTTGGCAAATTGGGCGTCCTACGCAGTCGCGAGAAGGTGGTAAGTAGATAAGCAGAGTAACAACAGATGAAGGGGAGAGCATCATTCACATTTAAATTCTTTCTTTGGTAGGTGGACATTGAAATAAATGGCGCACCCGTTGATATACAAATGAAGTTGGGCGATTCGGGTGAGGCGTTCTTTGTAGAGGAATGCCCCGAAGAAGATGGTGAAGAGCTGCCCGCCAACTTAGCCACATCACCAATACCAAAGAGTTTCCTCCAATCCCTTAACAAGAAGGCCAATGACACCATGGAGGACATAAGCGGAGTTATTGCCGACAAGTATGTTATTCCACTATTAGATCCTCATCGTTGTCATCGTTGCAGCTAGCTACATGAATCACTTACATATTTTTTAGAAGCGCTAGCGATGAAATGCAAATCCCATTGCCAATGCCGCGTCGCAACTCCATTGATCTGTCCAAGGAGGAGCCCAAAGAGCTCGTTGCCGAGGGCAGCAAGTTCGAGAATCAAGCCTCGGATTACACACAGCGCAGGTAGAATTGCTTTGAACGCTTAAAAAGATCAGAAAAACATTTCTATGTCCATATAAGATATATTCTAACATGTTTTCTTTCACCATCAGACACACTGATAATATGCTGGAGCGACGCAATTTAGTTGATAAACTCAAAGAGTACACTACACAAAAGATGCGCCAGGAATGGGCCGAACATGAGGAGCTATTCCTAGACAAAAAGCAGTCAGATACAAAGCCGGTTGAATCGGCACCAGAACCAGAACCTGAAACCAAACCGCAAACGGAACTTATTCAAAAGCCAGATAAGCCCGAAGTCTTGTTGACAACACCAACGGGTGGAACCTTAACTACGCCAATTATTAACTCAGAGATCAAGGATGATCCCAAGAGCAAGACCAAGAAACGCCGTAAGAAGTCCCAAATGAAGAAGAAGAACTCACAACGCAAGACATCCTCAAGCAGCTCTGCAGGCAGTGCCGCTGGTTTCGACATCAACAATGCCGATTGCATCTCCCTAAGCTCGGCAAAGGTCAGCAACATTGATGAGACCGATATGCCCGCCAGCGTTTCCATAAACACAAACTCTTCGTCCAATGAGGAGCAGGCCGCATCGTCAGCACCATTGCTAACGGCTGCCAGTGAGCTGACGCACACCACCACGACACCAACGAATGTGCCACGGCACGATCCGGATATTCACTTCTTTAGTGACACAGAGATCACCACACCAATAAGCATGGGCGCTTCAGGCGGTGGTCGCGGCGCTGGACGACCCTCGACACCCATTCAGAGCGACAGTGAGCTTGAGACAACGATGCGTGGTCAGCGTCATCATGGCAATGCCGATGATGAGAACAGCGCCTTGTGGAAATGGGGTGAACTGCCCACGGCAGAGCAGGAGAAACTTGTTGCCGAGGAGCGTCGCACATCGATGCTGAGCAGCATGTTTAGTTTTATGAAGCGTGCCAATCGCTTGCGCAAGGAAGGTGTTAACGAAGCTGGTGACATATATCTTTCTGATCTGGATGCTGGCACCATGGATCCCGAAATGGCTGCTCTCTATTTCCCTAGTCCCAAGGCGCCCAAGGAGTCAAAGCAGACCCAAAGCGGCGATGAGGATCGGGAGAGTGGCAACGGTACTAGTTTGCCTCATTCACCTAGCTCCCTGGAGGACAACCAAAAGAGCATGGACTCTGATTTCGATGAGAGCAAACGGATGGCACCTATGCCCGATAACAAAAAGTAAGTAGCTGCTTGCTTACCTTGCTGCCTGAAACTTCATATTTAATCAATTTTTCTTTCTTCTTTTTAAATTAGCTATTTGGATTTTGCGGCCATGTCCACATGCGGCATGCCAGAGAATGGTGAGCAGCCATCACATGAGGATTTTGATCGTCAATTGATCACCTATGCGGATGTAAGTAATCGAAATGTAAATTCAAATGTTCTGCAAAACTATCGATAGTCTTGATTGGAAGAGCAACATAAATTACATTGAGTAAAATTTGCAATATGCCAAATGCATACTATCGATAGTTTTGTAGTTACATTTATTTGCGTTGGTGTGTGTGCATTCGATATTATTGCACCCCCACAACAACAACAACAACACTGCGCTATAAAACACTGCACTTATTAACGATACAAAAATAAACATTGCTCATACCATGCCTTGCCTGCCGCTCCGCACCGTTGCCCCCGATCATCAACCATCTCAATGCAGGTGTGCAAAAACCCACAAATGTTCGCATCGCCAAATCTAGTTGTACGTCTTCATGATAAATACTATACCTGGAGTGCTGCATGTACCATTGTCATGACAATGATCACATTCCAGAAAAATCTAACCGAAGTAAGTGTTGACTAATGCCACAAATTGTGTTAACCGTTACAAACGAAACTGAATTTCATGACTAAACTTGGGGTTTTCTTTACAGGAAGACATCAAACAATTGGTATCGCCAACGCCTCGGATTCCTGGCAATGACAAACCCGAAGCTGCACTTCAAACGGATAATGTGGGTCAAACCAAACGGTCCTGGTGGAGCTGGCGACGATCTCAGGATGCTGTGCCCAATCAGGATAACAACAAAGGCATTTACATCCGCAAGATGCCAACGCAAAAAGATGAGAAAGGTAAGACCCAAATGGGAATCGCTCGAATCTTTTGCTAATCTTGCTTTGATTGCAGATGGTGATCAAGCTGCTGTAAGCACACAAACATCACGTCCCAATTCTCCGGACATCAGCGATCCTACACTCAGCAAAAGTGATTCTTTGGTAAATGCCGAAAACACTTCCGCTTTGGTCGACAATCTTGAGGAATTGACCATGGGCTCCAACAAGAGCGATGAATCCAAAGAACGCTACAAGAAAACTTTGCGTCTTAGCTCAGCAGCCATTGTATGTAATCCAAAATATTCCTAATCTGATTACCTTATTAACTCTCCACTCTCTTTCTCTTGCTTATAGAAAAAACTCAATCTAAAGGAGGGTATCAATGAGATTGAGTTTAGTGTGACAACCGCTTATCAGGGCACCACCCGTTGCAAGTGTTATCTGTTCCGCTGGAAGCACAACGATAAGGTTGTAATTTCCGATATTGATGGGACCATCACCAAGTCGGATGTCTTGGGTCACATATTGCCGATGGTCGGCAAGGATTGGGCACAGTTGGGCGTTGCACAGCTCTTCTCCAAAATTGAACAGAATGGCTATAAGTTGCTCTATCTATCGGCCCGTGCCATTGGCCAGTCACGCGTGACACGCGAATATCTACGCTCGATACGTCAGGGTAATGTTATGCTACCCGATGGACCCTTGCTATTGAATCCCACATCATTGATATCGGCATTCCATCGCGAAGTGATTGAAAAGAAGCCGGAACAATTTAAGATCGCCTGTTTATCTGATATACGTGATCTATTCCCCGATAAGGAACCCTTCTATGCCGGCTACGGCAATCGCATAAATGTAAGAGGGTTAATCTCTTCTTTATTGAGTTCTGTTTTATGTAAACTTATATCTTTTGTAGGATGTATGGGCATATCGTGCCGTTGGCATACCCATTATGCGCATTTTCACCATCAATACCAAAGGCGAGCTAAAACACGAGCTGACCCAAACATTCCAATCATCGTAAGTATAGAAAACCTTCTCATATCTATCCTATCTATAATTGGTGTATGGTGTCTTCATGCTATGATTAATCTTACAGCATAAAGTAGCTTTAGTTCATGTGCCACATTCGAAATCGCAACAAAACCAAACCAAAACAAAATTGAATCGTTATTAACCTTTCATAATATGTAATATGCAAGGTGTCTGTATAATAGGTTATATGTAATCACATGCTATACCTGTGTAGGAACTAACTTCATTACTATTATTCACAATCAATCAATCAATCGCAAATGCAAAGTGCACACAAAAATTCAACTGAAGCATATTTTGGTTGTCTAAATTTATTCAGTGGCTACATCAATCAGTCGCTTGAGGTCGATGAATATTTTCCGCTGATCCTGCACAACGATGAATACGAATACCGTACCGAGGTGTTTGACAATGATGAATTGGAGGATGAGCTACAGTTTAGCGATGACTATGATGATATGGACAACTTGGAGCGACAACACAGTGATGACAATGATGAGATTGAATCCGATTCAGAGTTTGACGATGTTGATGATGATGTTGATCGTAATATGAGCCTCATTATGAATCGACATGGTGCCAAAAATGAAATACAACTTGCCTCGCCACCCAAATGGGCAAATGACAATGTATACTAACCACATGAGGCCGGCGGGGGCGGTTATACAGATATTTTCAATTGTGATATGATAATGTTTTATAGTCTTAAGTGAAAAGTGTATATTTGTTATAAAGTTACTAGCTTTGTGGTATTTGGAAAGTATGCTTTGATAGCTAAACTTTCCGCTGAACAAAAAACAAAATTTAATCCTATTCTAAGCGAGCAGAGGCTTTGAAAGCGTAAGCTCCATACAAGTATATCCTATTTCTAAGTTTATTACTATTTTAAGCATAAAGATTAAGTTGTTTTTTTGATCTAAAGATCAATTTTAATACATATATATATACATATATACATTATACACAAATAAACATGTGTGAATACTTTCTTGCTGTTGTATTACAATGTTTTCACTATGGCGTTGAATGTGGCATAAGGTTTGAGGTTAGGTTTAGATATTGTGAGGTTATGTTTTTGCCAGTTTTAAGGTTAGGTTGAGTTGCAAATTTCTGTTGCATACGCTTAGGCGATCAAGATGCAATGCGTTTCGTTACTGTTGCATAACTTTTGTCTTCTCTACATAAACTATATACATATTTTTTTTTGTTTTTGTAGATACTGCAGCATGACTTATATTGTGGATCAACTGTTTCCACCCGTCAAACATGACGATGTGGCCATGGAGTTCTCCAATTTCAATTACTGGCGTGATCCCATACCCGATTTGCCCGAACTGGAGACGGAACTGGTGCCACCAAATAAAACCGAGCTGACCACACTTCGACCCATTCCAGAGAAATGAACACATTTAAATTTTTTTTTTTTTTTGATCTTTTTCATTTTTGCAAAGCTTAAATCATATTTACACAACGTTCATTTCGCACGCATATACACACACACACATACATAAATTTGTAAGTTAAGACAAGAACAAAGATGAACTTTTAGCCAGATTCTTCGTAACTATTGAAAAATTATTATATACACACACCATATACATTATGTCTATATGTATACAGTGTACTAAAAATTAAATAATTAAGTTTTGTCAAGCGAAAGTGATTTAGCCTATTTTTGCATTAATTAGTTAATTCATTTTGTTTTATTTTTATGATTTAAAAAACGAAAAACTTCAGAATTTATAGTTGAAACTTTGATGATAATAAAATATGAATTGTGAACTGTGTTTGAAACTGAAAATTCCTCAGCAACAACTACATATATATATATTATATACTATTATTATTTAAATGCATCTTGTGATTTATTTTTCTCTTAATTTATATTATTATAATTTTTGTGATGATCAGTTAAATGATATATACTACATATATATATATAACCATATAACATAACATACATAAATATAAATGCTTATAATTTTAGTTCATTGCTTGAAACATTATGCTTAGCCTCAAAAGAAACATATATGCTATCTATCTATCAATCTATCTATATAATATATGATGTTTCCAATAAAAAAACAAACAAAACTCGAAAGTGCTTAAAACAATTTCCATACAAAAAGAAGCTAAACTGAAGCTAAAAACTTTGTTTTGATTATTAGACATAAACAAATCAGGCGACATTACTATATACATATATATATGAACTCAAGTTGCAATGGAAAATTTTTAATTTGAAATTATGGTTATTCCTCCCCCTCCTCCATCTCGTGTCACCATAGATCCAAATACAAAACCAATTGTTTGGGTTCGTTCTCATCGTTGCGATGTCGCGACATCGTCTCTAGCATAAATATGAGAACATTCGAGTAGTAAATGATCATTCTGTGTCTGTGTGTGTGTGTGTATGATAATGGTGATGATGTGATCAGGGTGGGGTGGTTCGTAGGGGTGGTGTGGTGGTGAATTAAACAGCAGACACACAACACTTATGGGGCATTGTTGCATGTATGTATTTGTCAACGTAATTTTTGCCAATTCAATTAATGCTCATTTAAAATCACAGTCAACACACAATCAAAGCCCCAGACCCATAGTCGTCAAACACAAACTGCAGCATCATCATCATCATCATGATTGTGATTATGATTATCATCATTACAAGCAGCAGCAACAACATACATAAAGGGGATTGACTTGGAAAAGTTCCAGATTTGAGATGCTCAAACAAATTGAATAAACATTTTTAGTGGGCGTAAAACTAATGAAAATGCTTAAGCAGCAAACAAGCAGAAACTTGATGTGAATGTTCTTTCTAGTTGCTTATCTTTGGAGTAATATAATAATCATATGTTACTCAAAATTCTTATCCTGTTTAGTTATATTAAGGGTAAAGGCTTAACTATCTTTAAGAGGTTACTACTTTAAGAGTAGAAGAGAATACCGTTTTGATGTGTATTCGAAAATGGCTTTTTTTTCCGACATAAGCCATAAATTATGTTTTAAGAGATAGTTAAACCTGAATCGATCTGAAAATTTTCCAAAATATTTCTTTAACATACAAATTTATCTTAATTTACAGAATTTCACAGTAGATTAACATTAAAGTTCTACATGAATCATCTTGAACATTTTGGTAACAGCAAAAAGGATTAATGGGTACAACCGAGCCCAAATTTCTACCGAACAAAGATACATATATATATATATATAAGTATTCATTTCATTCAAATTTTAATGTCAGCAATGTAATCAAGAAGCAAGGGATCAAGATGCCAATTAACTGATTACCAGTTAAATCAAACCCGAACTGAAACTGAAGTATTTAAGAGATTTGCTTGTCTTTAAAAACGTTCATAGTTTGGGTTTATTTTAGAATTTCAATAGATTTATGCTTTATTTTGAGGTAAAGATTATAATGCACCATTTGAAAAAGGGTTTTTAAAGTATATTTAACTTTTTGCAAAACTAAAGATAAAACACTGTTCTACTTATAATCAAATTAAAATCCCAAACCAATTCTAATTCAATTAAGCGTGGAAAATTTTCCATCTCCTAACTTAGCTTTACGTTTATCGGTTGACTAACAATATAAAAGTAGATTGAGCTGATTATGATATTGGAGTGCCAATTACATACATACATATATCATATTTCATATGCAGATAAGCAGAGGTCAACTGATTTATACATAAAATTTGGGCAAAGTTATCCACTGGCAAGAAGAACAATAACTAATATTAAACTGTGACTTGATTTAGTATTTCTATGCTAATCAACATTTAAAAACAAATCAGTGTGCGACTTTTTTTTTGTTTAAAACCAACTTAAATTTTCCATATCAAATTTTTAAATTGCACGACAGCGAATTTCAATTGAGCGCCACTCAAAATGAAACGCCGACGTCGTCGTTGTTCTCGTTGTCCCCAGTTCGGAGCCGATATTGAAGGTATAAAAGCCCGACGACAACAGCAGTCAATCATTAGTTCTCTCTGGGAAAGCAAGCAAGCAAGCAAATTGTCTGATTTTTCAATTCAAATCCTGCAAATATGAAGAGCTCTGTTGCCATATTACTCTGCGCCTTGATTGGCCTGGTAAGTTTTGGCCAAGTAAGCCAAGTTCAAAGGTGTGGTTACTAATCACTCCCATCTCCATCATGTAGGCCTCCGCTGCCGAGTACAAGCTACGCACCGCTGAGGATCTGCAAAAGGTTCGCAAGGAATGCGCCACAGCCAACAAGGTGACCGAGGAGCTGGTCACCAAATACAAAGCCTTTGAGTATCCCGATGATGAGATCACCCGCAACTATATCAAATGCATTTTCAACAAATTCGATCTGTTCGAGGACACCAAGGGATTCAAGGTGGACAATCTGGTCGCACAGCTGGGTCAGGGACGTGAGGACAAGACCACACTGAAGGCTGACATTGAGAAGTGTGCCGATAAGAATGATCAAAAGTCAAATGCCAGCGCTTGGGCCTATCGTGGCTTCAAGTGTTTCCTCAGCAAGAATCTGCCCCTGGTCCAGGCTGCCATCCTCAAGAAGCAGTAGAAGAGCGTCCCATCTAAAAACAAGATAATAGCTCGTAGTAAAACAATCGAACGAATCGAGAGCACAGTTTTCTGATTACCAGCAGCACTTCATTGTTGGGGAAATCATGAAATGATTTTTGATGGTTTCTGCACATTTTGTTTTGAGATTGAAATAAAAACCGTATAATAGCGAGCTTTAATGCCAAATTGAACTGTTTATTTCTTAAAATTTTCATATTTTTTTACACACACACTTGCTATATTATTGAATATATAGATACCTCTATAAGATAATGCTGCAAACTGTCCAAAGAGCTGAGAAGAACTTTCCTTTGTGGCTGTTTTCCTTATGGTTTTTTTTTTTTAATTTTTTTGTGCTCCTCCCTACCTTGTCCCACCCAAAGGAAAGGCATAGAATAGTTGTTGTAATTTGTTTATATTTCATCATCATTTCGGTATTATCAATTTTCTTGTATATTTTATGTTTTATTTTATTTTTTCAAATACATAAAAAAAGATTGAAAATCTTGGTTCGATTTTTATTTTTTAATTATGATTATTTTTTATATATTTTGTGGGAATTTTCATCTTTTCCATATATATCTGCTCTTTTATCATAATTTTTATTTTTTAAATTATTTTTTTTTCGTCCTCTTCTTTTTTTTTTGTTGTGCCATCTTTAGATCTTCTTTTCTTTGTTTTTTCTTGTCTTCTTTTTTTATTACCAACTCTTCCACTTTTTTTTTTTGGTGTTAGGCAGTTATATATAAATGTATATATATATATATATTATTGATTTGAGAAAATTAAAAAAAGTGTGAAAAAGGGGTGTTTTGTGGTGTTGGGTGCTTCAAAAAACATTATAGCCAAGTTAAGTTTTTTATATATTCTTTTTTTTTTTTTTGCATATTCCTTGTTGATTTTTCATTTTATTGATTTTTTCATCTTTTTTGCGCCTGTTTTGGATATATATTTTTTTAGCTGCTGTTCATTTTTTTTCTAAATTGTTATGTTCATGTTTAATATATATTTTTATATACTTTTTTGCTTTTTTTTTTGGTGGCGAACTCTTGCATATTGTTTTTTTTTTTATTTTTGTATTTATTACAAAGAAGTTTTGGCAATAAAATGTTTTTTGAAATTATACATTAAAAAAATCTGAAATCAAATATTGATTGGATTAAAGAATTGTGTTAAAAATCAAACTAAATAAATTGTACTCAGGTGAACCCTCCCCCCAGACCCAATTCCCAAACCGAACCCCAAACGATCCAAGAATATGTTACGCATACTAAAAATACCAAAAAAGATTAACGGATAGACGGAAGTTGGGTCACACTGACAAGAATGAATAAACACATATTAACTGTAAATGTACATGTATTAGTGAACTCCTTATCGTGATTGCTGCATTAGTTGAAAGTTAGTCATTGCATATGAGCTTGACCTAACGGAAGTTAATTTTTTCTTTTTTAGATGATTTGGAAGCGGACAACACAGTCTTATGTTTATGAAAACATTTTTCAAGTCGTATTACGAATTAAGCCATTCTTCTATCACAAGTCCCTGAGACTATCCATAGATGAAATCAGTCAACTTACCTTACTATAAGTTAAGCAAAAACAATAATCAATACGGCGCATAGTAGTTTGCGCGTCCACGATAACCACCTCTTCTGAAACGAAAAACAGACCGGGATTAGCACATATCATGCTTTTAAAGTAATAGCTTATTTGCCTTACATTGCGCGTCGAGCGCCTCGGAAAGTGGAGTGACAGCAGGAGCGAGAGACGCGTGCTCCTCGGCCCCGGAAACTGCCACGTGCAAAACGATTTGTGGTGGATAGTCCTGGTCGATTAGTGCGCTTTGACATAACCTGTAAGCAAATCACAAAAGTTAGTTAACGCTTTACATAAAAGAAAGCAGACGCACCTTTATTTGACGCCCTCTGAATAGGGTTTCGTTCATGGCCAATGCAGTCTCAACGTACTCTTTGGAACCAAACTCAATGTAGGCAAAACCCTTGGGATGTCCATCAGCCTTATTGCAAAGTATGGTTACACGATTGATTGTGCCACAACCATGAAAATGTGCCTCCAACTCCTCCGCAGATGCACCATAATCAACATTGCCAACGTAGACGGACCTTGTGTCTATCTCCTGTTTCTCTTCAAGTGAAAGCGGAACGGTTGCCAAACCGGTTGTCGAACCGCCAGCCATTTGTTTGTCTACCTCGGATTGCATTTGTTTTATCTTTTCAGCCTCTTCCTCCATCTCTTTGACGCGTGCCTTAATGGCCTCCAGTTCTGGATCGATCTGCATGCCGCTCTCCTCCTTTAGTATTTATTAAATATTGCAAGTTAAGTGTTTTATTAAAAATTGACTAAAGTTTAAAATGTTTGAAACACGACGCGTGCTCTGTGTTTCAACTGGAGTGAGTAAGTGTTAATGAAGGGGACGCTTCGAAAATGGCGGACGCTTTGTTCGCAAGCTTTCCAAGAAAGCTTTTTCTGCGAATTCCAGGGCTTTTGCATTCAAGGCGAAATTAAAACTGGTTTATTGACGTTCAAAACTTACTTCTGTTTCAGTCACAATTTCAGGCTCCTGATCACCGTTTGTCTCTTCCAGCGACTCCAAGAGCTGATCTTCGTTTAAAGTAATATCTTCATCAGCCATTTTAAAGTGTTGTTTATTAATGTGTATTTTTGAACTTTGGTGCTTTGTTTATGTTTACTAAGCTAAACTTTTTACGTGAAAGCTTGCAGCGGCACTATGGTAGTTATCGTTATCGCAATTCACTGCAAAGAGAACGTAATTTAAGAGCGAATTTGATTATTAAAGAGTAGCACTTGATTCAATGTGCGTTTTTAATGGGTGGATGGTTTTTCCGCCTTTTTTACAATGAATATATGCGTTGCACTTTAGTGTGCATAAAAATTAATATATTTACACGATTGCATCTATAGAATTACGTTGAACAAACACTTACGTCAAAATACAAGGCAAGGTGCTGCTGCTGACGTTTCTGCGTTCGCTCAAAATGGCCGCTTCCTAGTGGTAATCTACACACGCTACTCCCGATGGAGATAACTGAATGATTCAATAAATTTTGATAGTTTTACCGCTTAAGCTGTTTTAGTTTCAGTCACTTCCACTTTCGGAAATAATCAACAGCAGTTAAATTTAATATTATTTCTGTATTTACAACAGTTTGAC
Organism: Scaptomyza parva; assembly: GCA_035044645.1. Taxonomy (NCBI): domain Eukaryota; kingdom Metazoa; phylum Arthropoda; class Insecta; order Diptera; family Drosophilidae; genus Scaptomyza; species Scaptomyza parva. The sequence goes on from JAWNNT010000090.1 coordinate 5,797,684, forward strand.
AATTTTTCACAGAAACAATTTTGTCAACGCAGAAAACCCGCAGCGAATATATTTTCGCCTCGTTTTTAGAGACTGCACAATATAAATATCGTTGGATTCGATAGCTATCGATATCAAATATATGTAGTTGCTGCGAAAATATAATCTACTTCCAATTTAAGATGAGCGATTCTGACTCGGAGTACGAGGAAACAGAATATTTGGTTTACGCCGACTTTAAAAATCATCTCGCGCCCCATCAATTAAAGCACGAAGATGCTGCCATTCGAATAATTGGTATTGAGAGCGACACGCCCATGGCCGAAATTAATGGTAACATATTCAAAGGTGCGACATGTGCATAAACAAAACTTTCGACAAGTACGATTAACAATTTCTAAAACCTTTAAAGGATCCTATGACGTAGCATTGGGCACCAACGTTTTCTTTGAGAAAGACGCCAACAGCGTATTTGGGGATCCACTCTACGAACCAGTTTGCCGACAGCAATATAAGTACATAAATAAATCCGATAAAGTCATCAGTTTCGAACGTGTCTACATTGAAAATCTGCCGAAAGAAGTTAAAAAAGAAGAAGAGGATCAGAAGCAAGAAGAGGCACAGCCACAAACTCTCAAGCTCAATATCAGTTATAGGGACGCAATAACCAAATTTGGAAAAGAGCAGTGAACTGTATCTGCGTATGTATAAGAAAACTACTCTTTTATTTATTATTATAATTATATCGTCTTACTCTTTTGCAGCACAATGGAAAACGTACTCGAGACACCGCTACCACCTATGAACCTACGTGAATTTCTTAACGAATATATAAGCCAGATAAACAATTCATCTAACGGCAGCGCTGAGAAATTGCCATTTTATTTTCAATTAAATTCCCCTGTCACGCCGGATGTGGAAAAAAGCTGTTCATTAGAACTGCTGGACTCGCCCGACGACAGTCCAATTTATACATTTACACCGGGACCTGAGGTACAACGTCACACCAAGTCGTACACGCAATTGAAAGGAAATGTGCCCCAAACACACACGGCAATAATGGATCATAGGGCTCACTCACGTGGAAATCCATTTACACGCACACAATATAGTTATCGTTTGATTTCTGAAGCGATGTCCAATGCCAAAATAGATGCAATGGCTTCTGCCGTTGAATTTGATCTGGAGATAAATGTACGCTTCTATCGGCCGCCACGAGCCGCGCATCGTCACTATAAACTGGAACGACCCGTTTTTGCAGAGGAATTTAAGTGCTTGGGCAGCAACTATCTGACGGAGCTGCGTGACAAGATCTCCTGCATTTGCAATGGCAAACGATTTGTGGACATAAGTGAAGAGCCAGATGCACCGCTCCCAGTGCTTGAGACAGATCCCGGCTACTTTTTCATCAATGGCACTTTCTACAACGATACGCGCAATCCAAACAATTGTGATTATTCAAAAACTGTGCTGGAATGGGCGCGCACAGCGCAGGGTCTGCAGGACGAGGTACTCAATGTTGCATCAATGGAGAAGACACGTTTTCTGGATCTCACCGTTCGATTGGGTGCTCCATTGCAATACCTACATCATGGCAATTGTGAGCATTTGTTTGTGTTCTCGCAAGTGGAGATTGTACGACCACTCTGTCGCAATTCGTATCCATTTTTGCGAGCTGTCAACAGACTGAATCGACGATCGTGCTACATTTGCGGCATGACCGGCTATCATTACATTGTGGAGCAGTCGCGCCGGCAGCTGCACGATCCTTCATATATGTGCCGCACCTGCTTCCTTAGCTACAACTATGTGGATGGTAAAAAAGTGGGAAACTTTAAGGCATATCGCATCTATGATTATTCCGAGCCCTATGCTGAGGTTGAGGAACAAACGGAGGATAAATTCGAGATGAGCAACAGTGAAGATAGCGGTTAATTACATTTAATATGTACTCTTTAATTTTATTTCATTTTTGATAAAATATATGCAAACATAAATTATTCATACTGTTCGCTTACATAAAAAAATTAGTCAATACACAATATAACAATATATAAATATATATATAGTTAAACATATGCTGTCAAGTTCTTTTACTATATATATAGTATAGTATAGTATATTAGCAAAAGTTTGATAGGAATCAAAATGCAAATTTAACATAAATTTTGGGAGCTCTTCATTGAGCTACGATCTTAATCTTAGTAAAATATGTATTGTTTTGATTTTTTTCTTTCTATAAATTAGTTTCAATATCAATTAGGCATACAGACACTTGACCAAGGCCAAAGACAAACAAGTTAATAACACTAATTTTGGCCAATAATAACATATATATAAATATGTGTATTCTCTATATATGAACACAAACATGCTTAGATAATACATTAATAGAGTTAAAACATACATATATGGTATGGTAGGGTATAGTATGTTATATACTATATAGTATCAATTATCATTTGTGCGAGTTTAAATCGCTTGAGTGAGGGTTTTTGTTATTACGGAAATGCTTTAAAACACTTAATGGCCTTCTTGAATTCGTTTACATTAACAATCCAAAGCACATCGCGACTTGGTCTACAATTTTGTGAAAGACAATAGAACTATAGTAGTTCGATAGATAGATATACTGTTAGAAAAAATCACTAGAAATTAATACAAATTGTAATATGTCAAGTCGTAAGAGCTTTGTTTAAATGCAAGATTCAGGCAATTCAAATTTGAAACATTTTATATATTATATGCAGCTGTCATTTGTAACCTCTTTGGTTGTTGTTTTCACTTTGATTAAATCTATTACCAGCGCTTTAGTGTAGTGCTTAGCTTTGGAATACCAATTCACGCTCAACGCTTAGATACTCCCGCATTTGTACCGGCACTGGAAGCTTGGCCAGCTCAGCAACGGGTATTTGACGTTGCAAAACACGACGGCAAAGATCCTGCAGCTGGGGCATTTTCAAGTATCGACTCAACGGATACTTGAGTATCACTGGAAATGGTGGCTGCATCTCGTTGGGCACTTTAACAAAGCACACAAAGTTGTCATTGGTGCAGCGATGCAATATGTCATCAATCATCTCAACAATCGAGCTATATTGCAATTCCTCGAAGTGCCAAAATTGATCCTTATACTCCAAACGATAATGCAGTGTTACGTTCATAATGCGAAAACTGAGTGTAAATTGTGAACCGCTCATTTCCGAATCTCGTACCAAAAATGAACCAGTTGGCTTGTCACTCAACTGACGCTGGGAATCGCGACGTGAAATCTCGCCCCAGTACCAAACTTGACTGTAAAAGAAAAGAATATTTGTCATGAACATGATTCATTCACACAAACAAGCACACGTACTTGAGCATTTCCGAACAGGCTTTGTACATGACCTCGTTTGGTGTCTGCTGTCCCTCCAGCCATTTTTTGCGTATGAACCGCGTATAATCATGCGTAAATGGCAATGTTGGCTCAATGCGAATGGTTGGCGCCAAAAACTCATACATTGCATCTGTCGTTCCGCCATCGCAATCGCAATCATCGCCCATGGAATGCCAGTTGCGTAGCGCACTCAAGCCAAGACCCATTTTTTTGCCAAGACGTGAAAATACATTCTTTTTGTCCTTACGCTTGCGCAAAGCACCGCCAATGCTGCTGCTGCCGCTGCTATTACCCATGGACGCAGCTGCGCTGCAGCTTGCTTCCATGACCCCACCAATGGGTTCATTGTTATTATTTGTATGCAGCTGCACTGAATGCGGGCTAAGTCCAACTGTTGAACTGGAACTGGTCAAAGCTGAGTCAGACTTTTTGCGTCTGGTCAATGAATGAAACCAGCTGCGCTTTTCTTTTGTAGCTGCTTTTGTTGTGGTAGCTGCACATTGTTTTTAAAATTATTAAGAGTTGCAAAAATACACTAAAAAAAAAACATACGTTTCTCCTTATTGCCGAGTGCTTGCGATAGATTTTGGTTTCTCTCCCGACTTCCGATTTCCACTGCTGCTGCTGCACTCGTATTGGCCTCAGCAGCACCTTGGCCTTGGGGGCTGCGTGATGTTGTGTTGTGTATCTCACCGTTACTCATCTTTACCAATTTGCGCGAATGCGTTTTCGGGGAGTAATCGCGTCCAACGTTTATCACATACTAATCCTAACTATCAATTCCCGTGACTAACTTGAAATAAATACGATAAGAACGTATTTGTTTTCGTTTTCGTTTGGAGTAGTAGTATACAAGAAGTGGAAGGGCTTTTTTTGTGCGAGGGATGTTAATGTATCGATACTTTACGCGAGTGAGATTTCACTAGTTGCATGTGCTTGATCGCAGGGTACCCTGTAACCGTTAGACTCTTGATATCCTTTATATTGAATGGTGTATGTGCATGCATATTATTTATATATTCATAATTTTAATAGTCGTATTCTAATAGAAGTTAATCTGTTTGCATATCAATGTATTTGTGCTTAAGGATTAATCTGCATAAAGCAATGCGTACATACACCCTTTTGCGATGTTGGTAAACGTTGGCATTGTACTCGATAACATATTTTATCGATAAGCCGCCGATGGTACAGTGATAGGCATACAACACACACGCATGTTCGAGTCTTGTTTCAAACAACAGTTTAATAAAAACAATTATGGAAAATTTTGTTATGCGAGTGGATTTATCCAACTTTTTTAATGATGTCCGCAGCTTTTCCATAGTGTTGGTGGATACAAAATGGCTGAATGTCAAGGATCTACAGGATCACATACAAAAATTGTTCCAGCTGGTAACTGAATTTCTTAGATCTCAGTGTGAACTTTTGAGTTTTCTAAAATATCAATAAAAATCTTTTAGACTAGTATCAGCTTGTTGACTAATGACGGATGTTATTTGCCACCCAAGGAGTCTATCTTTGTACTGAAAGCAGCCGAATCGGTCAAGGCTTTTACATTTAATGTTGATAATGAACCAGAAAAGTGCAGCGTTCAAAATGCGGCTGAGATGAGCAGAAAACGCAAGAATCGTTCGGTGGAAACGGAAAAAGATCTTATAAGCTCCACACCAAATTGTCCTAAGCGTACGAAATGCAAAACTTTTGCAACAGTTGAAGAAACATCATTCGTGAAGCCTGCACCAAAGCAAGACACTTCGACTGCACAAAATGGAAAAAGTGCGAAGAAAAATAAACACAAGCGAACAATTTTGGAGACCGAAGTGGAACTCGAGGAGCCGGTGGTGTGTAGCAGCGAAGAGCCGCTGAAAGCAACAGCCCAGCCAAATCAATCAATGCTTTTGCCAGATGCTGGAAATTTAAGTATCGTGAAGGCAACGAATACCACCAACAATAACCACATTATCTATAAAGATAATGAAATGGAAACGGAGCCAGCAGATGAGGCAACAGTAGAACAAGAAAAAAGTTGTCAAGTTTCAAAAGTTATAACTGATGTGGAATTTCGCTGTCCACTGATGGAACTGGATGTGAATACAGTGCGCACATTTAAACTTCAACGCAAATCGGACCCGATTGATATATTGGAAAATATTGTAATACCACCGCCAATTAGGGAACAGTCTCCAGAGGCTACGAATGAATCGTCTGAAAAAGAAGCAGAAATATCGACTGAAGTTGCAGTTGAAACTGAAGCTGAATTGGAGCCGAAAGTACCGACGCCAGTTGCATCACCTTCACTACAGGAAGCGGAAAATGATATCAGTGTGCTGGAAGAAGTAGAGCCATCTACTGAATCACCAACGCAATTGGCTGAGCAGAGTCTGTTGACATCCGACTCGGAAGATGAGGTTATGGTGCTGGATGACACAAATTTGATTGACTCGGATAGCACAGATATACAAGCTGTGCCAGTAAAGACCAATGAGACTCTCGACTTAATTGCCGATATGCTGAAAAATTCCGTCCCATTAGAGAGTTTACCAAATGCGAATGAAACCTTAATCTTCAAGTTGGCCAAGCGTAGGAATTTCATCGAGACAATAGGATCGAAGCCCTCCTACACCGATTACATAGCCGGAACCTGCTCCTATGTGAATAGACGCACCAAGCAAATAACAATTCACGTAATCGGTAATTATTTCTACAATCAATTACTTTAAAACATGGCATATTAAAATAGTATACTAATTTTTTAGCCGGTGCCAGAGATTCAAGTCATACACTGCGACAATATTCTAACAATTGTGAAAGTTCTTTTGATGCGACACCAAATTTAAATGTGCATTTCAGAGAACTGATTGATGCAAAGGTCATTGTGTCTGAAGTGGATTGATTGACAGCAATAATACATTTTTATGCGTTTATATTTATTATCCATACTTTTCTTGATGTAAAACGATCCAATAACATAAATATACGAGTCGTCAAGCGAATGTTGGTTCAGACTGTATGCTTTTTAATTTGCTCCAGTAGATCATCGGCCTCCTCGGCGGTCTTTACACGCAGCAACATGGACAATGGCTTTGCCTCCTCCGGTGTGGGTATACAGACCATCATGACATTATTCTTGCCCATGCGTTGGCATGGCAATCCCTCGGTCAGTATAAGATTGACCAGAATGTTGCCCAAATTGGTGTCGGCACGGACCAGCAACTGTGTCTTCTCTGTATCCTTGACGGGCTTCAGGTACAACGTACCCACACCGCGATCAGCATACTCCGTACCCTTTTTGATAAACACCTTGCAGCGCTTTGAATATATGGCATCATCCTCAACGACCTGCGGATGTTGAGAAATACTATTTGAATTTATGTTTTAAAAGCAAAGCGATATATGCATTTTTCTACCTGTTTGAACTGTACGACAGGTGGAGTATCCTCCTCTTCTTCCTTCTCGGCAGCCTGGATATCTGCAGCCGTTGGTGGCTTTACGTTGCCAAAGGAGAATGATGGTGCTGCGCCGCCAAAGGAGAAACCAGTTGTTGCTGGCATTTTTGTTTCGCCCGCAGCAGAGGTCGCGCCATCGGTTTTGCCGAAACCCATAAATCCCGACGTGCTTGGCTTATCATCGGAATTCTTCAAGCCAAAGCTAAAACCATTTGATTTTGGCGCATCATTATTGTTAGCTCCGAAAAAGAAGCTGGCCTTTGGAGCCTCTCCTTTTGTGCTGTCAGTTGCTGGAGATTTGACGCCCAGACTGAAAATGCTAGATGCTGTAGTTGTGCTCGATGTTGCCTCCGACTTGGTTGGTGAAACGTTTGTTGTCTGTACTGGAGTACCAAGGGAGAAGAGTGGCGATGTAATTGTAGCTGTGGTGCCACCACTGGTAACGGTACAGTTTGGCTTCTTATCAGAAGTATCGCTAGGACTGGAAACGGGAGTGTTGGGCTTAAGAAACGAGAAGCTGGCGGTAGCAGGGGAAGTTGTTAAAGACGATGAAGCCTTTTCGGTGGTTGTTGTTGTGCTAGGTATGCCAAAGGAGAAGCCAACCGCTGGCGGTGCCGCTTTTACTTCGGAGCTTGGAGTATTGGCAGATTTGCCAAACATGAAGCCGCCAGCTGGCGAGCTTGATGCTGCTTTTTCGGTGGAAGTGGTGCTCGTATTACCAAACGAAAACCCGACAGCAGGCGAAGATGATGTTGGTTTTTCGGTGGTCTTGCTGGCTATGCCGAAAGTAAAACCAGCAGCTGGAGCAGCAGTAGTAGTAGCCGGAGGCGGTGTAGCTGTGACGGTGCTGCTAGCATTGCCAAACGAGAAGCCCACGGCAGTCGAGGAGGAGGTCGGTGTAGTTGTGCTGGTTACGGATTTGTTAAATGAGAAGCCAGTTGATGGAGGTGCTGTTATTGGCTGTGTAGTTACAGGCGGATTATTGTTTTCCAGCTCAGCTATATAACGCTCGTAGCTGCGAAATACAGGCGTCAGTATGACATATGGATCCTTGTCCATGTGCTCTTGTAAAAACTTCATAACGGCCATATTTAATGCGCCCAGCGCATCGCGATGCTCCATTGAAACAGAAATCGCACTACTATTTGCCGATGACTCTGCCACAGCACTAACAGACGATTTAAACATGGGACCAGACGTCATTGATGACTTTGTAGTGGTGACAGCAGAAGCTGAAGCATTGCCAAAAATGGAAGTACTTGTTGTCGTTGTTGTTGTTGATGATGCTACGCCGGCGCTACTGCTTGTTTGAATATCATTACGGAAATTTGTGTCCAACGAAAATGTTTTTGATGGCATCGTTCGTTTAACATCGGTGCTGCTACTTGGTTTCGCAAAGCAGTCAGCATCCGTTGCAGCAGCTACAGCCGGTGAAGGCGTTGCCGGCAATTTGGATAAAAAGGCAAATGGCGATCCGGTAGCATTGCCGGCAGTTGCACTTGCATTTCCCGGCTTGCCAAAACCTAAACGTCAAGCTCAAATAAAGTAAATATAATTGATCGGTTTTAAACGAAACAAAAACGTACCTGAAAATCCGCTAAATACACTTTTACGAGGACTGTCAACGGCGTCATCTTCTTTAACTGCACCGGTTGCCGGCTGGCGCCTTGTGGCTTTCTTAATAACGCGTGTCTTAAGCTCTTCTGGCGGTGCAGTTTTAAATGTGCCTCGCTCCTCTGGCTCATCTTCTTGCTCCCAGTTCTCGTGGTCTAGATGCGATGTTGCTTGTCGCTTCCCAGCCATTTCTTTTAAGTTCAATAAAATATAATCTTCTTTTATATTAGTACGTCTGAGCAGCAAAGTGGATTAAGTGTGTGTTGGGTTTGTTCACTTATGAGCGAATGTGAATATGGAACATGGAACGGTGAAATTGAACTTGTTCGCATGTTTCAGCTGTGGCTCGCATTCTAAATAATCATCGATTTGGTAAGCCAACAGGATTAAGAATATTTAAAAAACTATATTTTCTGAAAATGTTATTTAATATAATTAGGTTTTATTATATTTTAAATAAAGTGAAATCAAGTATGAACCATATTCTTGCAGCCCTGAAACGTACAGCCACTGCGTTGGCTGTACAACTTTTGTACGTTTTCGGGCATTTTTAGGTTTTTCTTAAAAGTGATTGAGGGACAACACTGGGCAACAGTGTACGCGACGACGACGCCAGCAGAGCAGCAAAAATTGCAATATTAATAATATTTTATTTTAACTCCGGCCCGGGCGCGTCATATGTGTAAAAAAGTGAAAAATCGAAAATTGTAGTGCACAAAAGTGTAGAGTATGTGCACGATTATTAGCAATGTGACAAACAGTTGCGGGCTGTAAATATGCGCGGCGCATTTCTCTACTACTGTAACATTAATTGCGCTTCGACTGCGACTCGAATTTTGCTGCAAAGATGAGGCGATCAGGTGGCGCGCCTAAAAAGTGTACGACAAACACAAGAAAAAAGCTGTGTGCGTAAATCAAAAGTGCAACGGCAGCGTGTGTAAAAGTGTAGTATACAATATTAAACGTAAAAATTGCTTCAAAAGGAAGAGAGTAATAAGAGTAAACCAATACAGACAAACGTGCCAACACTAACACCAATCCCAACATTCACGCACACACACACAGGCACACAAAAACACGAAGAAGGCATCGTAAACGTTGTCGCTTGTATTATCCTGCTTATTTATTCCTGTTGCCTCTTCGTGTGATCCTTTGTTGCTGGTCGTAGTAGTATCAGCAGCAGCTGTCCGGGGCGTGTTTTTGCTTTCCCTTGCACCTTCTATCCTTTGTCATTTATTATTCGTTATATTTGTTTTTGCGCCTGGTTGTCCTTGAAGTACGCCGCTGTTAGTTAGGTGTGTGTGCAAAAATAAGAAACGCCAAAAAAAATAAAGAAAAAGTAAAGTAAAATAAAATAAAAAGTGTACCCAGTGGAAAGTGAAGCATCAACAATAGCAAAATGCCGCCAGCATTGATTGGCATCGCCGAGTTTGTGGAGGAGACGCGCGATGATTACAATTCGCCTACCACCTCCACATTTGCGTCCCGCATGCCGGATTGCCGTCAAACGATTAGCATATTGGAAGAGGTAAGCATTATTGTCTCTCTCTCTCTCTCTCTCTCTCTTACGTTTTTAAAAGTTCAAGGTAGCTAATCAATGATCCAGCGCTATAAATTGCTTGCACACAAACACACACACATACATACAAACACAAATGTATATTACTGCGCTTTATTCACTCCCCCACAAAAAAACAAATTTGTTTATTATGTATTTCCATAGTGTGGCCTATGGAAAGCGCAAACATGTAGAAAAGTAAAAACAACAATGCAACGTATTGCATTGGCACATCGCCAAGTGAATCCCACATCCCATGCCTCACCCTGCGCTCTCTCACTCTCTCTGTTTCTTACACACTCCAGTCTCTTCTTCTCACTCTCTCTCTGTCTGCAATTGTTCTAGGATGACGTCGTCGTCGGCAATTGCAGGTGGTTTCTTCTTCCTCCATTAAGTCATAAATAATGAAAGTGCACATTCTGAAATCAATGCAGCTGCCCAATCCCCTCCCCCCAGTTTTCGTCCATCAATTCGAAAAACAAGCGAGCAAAAGCAATGTGTTATTTTTAGTCATTGCAGCTGCTGTTACACCCTATTTAAAAAAAGTAATGAAATACTAACACAAACATATATATACACACACACACATACATTGCTATGCGTTTGTTGCTCTGCTCGCACTGTTGTTGTTATTGTTGTTGTTGATAAGGGCAAGTGCTGGCGGAAAAGGCGTATGATAAAGCCAATGTTGCCATATGTATGACATATTTAACTTTAAGCTGTAGCTGGGCCCACGATCATAGCTTATTAATCAAGAAACCACAATTATTTATATATAGAACTTGTACATATATATATGTGTAAGAGGCACCCATAAAATTCCTTTACATCTAGTTGCCTAGAAATCATTTTTCTTCGAAATCTTTGTGCTCCAATTCTTCGGCTAAAATTAGCCATCAGCTGGCATCACAGGCACAGTGGTCCTCCAGCTACAAATGCATTAGGCTTTTACTTGTTTGCAATTCAAAATATTTAAATTTTAATCAATTTAATGCTTAATCTAAATTATAAGTTACTTAACAGTGTAATTTCTTTCCCTTTTAATATCAATGTGCCGTAAATTATATCATGTTGTTCAATGCTTGTTTAAACCACGTCATTTTGCTCGCTCGCCCAGATTTGGTTTTGTTTGTTCCTGGCCAAATGTTTGGCAGCAAAACTTAATATTTAATTACACTGATGGATTTTCAAAAGTGTGCCCCAAATTCTTGAATCAATAAATGAATGAATGACACACCTTTCATTTGTGTCTTTATTGTTTTTGGCACACTCATAAAAGAAACCGAAAATAGAATAGAATCTTAAAGACATATATATATGTATATATGTTGCCCTATTAAGTAAATCCTCGCAAAAAAAAAAAACAACAACACAAAAAGCGTATTATTCACAAAACTCACACTTATTTGTATAATATTACAAAACGTATATCCATATATGTATATATGAATGTATATAATGCGGTTTTCGGCTAGAAAAATAACTTGACCGTTGGCTGACGTCTCACCTTTTTCTATTTTTTTTTTTCAAGAACTTCGATCTTTTGTTATCAAGACGAAACGGCATTGAGTACAACAACAATAATGAAAAAAGAGGGATAGTGGCAAAAAAAAAAAAAACTCGCTTGAAAGAGAAACGAAAAACCAGTTGTGTTGTTCTTGGTTTTGACCAACATAATATTGTTATTGTTCTAAGCAATTTTGCGTTCCAAATACATTTTTTTTTTTGCCACAAAATATTTATTGAACGTAACAACACACACATTCACCCACACTAATACATATTATTATGACTAATCTTTATTAACATCTTCACACAATTTATTCTTATCGTTGTTGTTGTTGTTATTGCCCACTCACTATTTTAGTTGTTATGCCATTGCAAAAAAAAAACCTTTAAAAAGTATCAAAATTGCAGTCATAAAATGTTTTAATCTAATCATTGATACCGTTGTTCTATACATGTTTAATGTGTAATCCCCTTTTTTAAAGAAAAAAAAAAGTCGAAAAACTTCTTAAAAAAAAAAAAATTATTTCAAATTCATTTGAATACGGCACTGATTGCTTCACATACAACACAGCGTGTCTAATGCAATAAAATGAATTAATATTAATTGAAAAGTCAAGAAAAGGTTAAACGAGTTATGGGCGAGTGCAGACGTAAGTGTAAAGGGGAAAATGCATAAACATACTTAGTAAACTTTCATTCAAAACTTATTATATATATTTTCATTTTCTTCACAGCGCCTGGAGTTCGATCGCGAAGGTCTGACCAAACTCAAGAAGGCCGTCAAAGCCATACACAATTCTGGCAATAGTAAGTAAAAGTTTGACTAAACTATACACAATAAACCGATATACTTATAAACATCTTGATCTTCGCAGCTCATGTTGATAATGAAATGTTTATGGTGCGGGGTTTGGAACGTTTGGGTGGCAAGGTCATTGATCAGGATGAGCCAGACATTGGTGCGGCGTTTCTCAAATTCTCTGTTGTCACCAAAGAGCTCAGTGCGCTAATGAAAACACTGGTAAGTTGAATCGGATATATTTATACAAAAGTGAAACACACTTGAACTAATCTCATTCTCATTTCCAGATGCAAAATATCAACAACATTGTTATGTTTCCGGTGGATTCAATGTTGAAGAGTGAACTGCGCGGCGTTAAGGGCGATATGAAGCGTCCATTCGATAAGGCGGCCAAAGACTATGAGGCGAAGTTTATCAAAATCGAAAAGGAGAAAAAGGCCCAAGCCAAAGAGGCGGGCATGGTGCGTACAGAGATCGATGCCGCTGTAGTTGCCGATGAAATGGAAAAGGAGCGTCGTTTATATCAGTTGCAGACCTGCGAATATCTGCTCAAATACAAAGAGATCAAAACAAAAACTGGCATTGAGCTGTTGCAGCATTTTATTGAGTATTATCACGCGCTTAATAAGTGAGTTGAATGCTAATTTATACTTCGTAAAAGTTTCCATAAGCGTTTTGATATCTACAAATCTTTAAGCAAACTCATGTTGTCAATTGATATCATTGTTTAGCTACAGGGTATCACTGAGTCATCACCCTAAACAATAGCTTTTCTTAGGCTATTTGATATTTTGTTTGTTTGTTTATGGTTCGATTGTTTGTTTACGCATATTGTATAACGAAAACCGTCATTGGCATTTGCAGTTACTTCAAAGATGGACTGCAAACGATCGAACACTTTGGCACGTACATTGGGAATTTGAGCGATAAACTGCATGTGATCAAGCAGAAGCAGGACGAGGATAGGCGAAGCTTGTTGGATTTGAGAACATTGTTGCGGAGCACACCGGACTTTGAGCGTGTGGATAATGCATCGGCATCGGAGAATCGTAGCGGTGGTGCGGGTGCTGGTTACTCGATGCAACAGCTGCAGGGTGACAAGCATCATGGGGTGACGCGTCAAGGGCATCTGCTCAAGAAGAGTGAGGGCAAGGTGCGACGTGTGTGGCAGAAGCGACGTTGTCGCGTCACCAGCGATGGCTTTCTGGACATATTCCATGCGGATGAATCAAAGCCGCCGACACGGGTTAATTTGCTCACCTGTCAGATTAAACCGGTGCCCGATGACAAGCGTGGCTTCGATCTAATCAGCTGTAAGTGATTTTAACACTCATCGCTCAACTTTTAATAATAACAATACATTGTTTTTTTTTTTATTGTAGACAATCGTCCGTATCATTTTCAAGCGGAGGATGAATCGGATCAAAAGGCCTGGATGGCTGTTTTGGTCAATTGCAAGGAAAAGGCTCTGACGAAGGCCTTCCAGCATGCCAATCCACAGTCCACAATGAGTCCCAGCCTGGTGGAGCTACAAAAGACAGTGATTCGTTATGTCCAACTGTTGCCGGGCAACGATAGATGTTGCGATTGTGGTTCACGTAACGATGTCACCTGGATAAGCCTCAACTTTGGCATTCTTGTATGCATCCAATGCTCTGGTGTGCATCGTGATCTCGGTGTTCATCATTCGCGCATACAAAGTCTCACACTGGACAATCTAACCACAGCCAATTTGCTAATAGCACGCGCCATGGGCAACAGCACATTGAATGACATTATGGAAGCCAAACTGGGCAGGGGCAAGCTCAGTCACGAAAGCAGCATGTAAGTTAAAACTGAATCTACATGAAATAATTCTTGTAATCAATTTATTGCCCTTTTGTAGGGAGGAGCGCTATGATTTTATACGCGCCAAATATGTGGCCAAGCGTTATGTGATGAGCACCTGTGCGGATGATAATGATTTGCGCTGCGATCTGGAGCAAGCGATTGTCAATGCTGACATGAGTCAACTACTCCAAGTGTGGGCTGAAGGCGCTGATTTGACCTGTTGTTTGCCCAGCTCTGATGCGGGTGAAACTGCTCTACATTTGGCCGTGTTGCGCGAAGGTGGATCCACGTTGCACATTGTTGATTTCCTTATACAGAATATGCCGCCCAAAGGTTTGAATCGAGCCACCAATCCACCGGGTCTGCTGGATGTCACTGGCAAGAATACATCGTTGCATCTATGTGCATTGCACGATCGTCGCGAGTGCATGAAGCTGCTGCTCCGCTCCGGCGCCGACTATGAGCTACGAAATTCCCAGAACAAAACAGCGCTGGACATTGCCAAAGAGATGGGTCACAATAGTTGCAAGGAGCTGGTATGCATCAAACTTATACTTATATTGGAACTATGTTAATAATTATAATTTGTTGCCTTGTCTGGGTAGATTGAATTTGCCATAAAGCGGGAGAAGAGCGCCTTTGATCACATCAACACCGATTGGAATCTGCCCAACGAGGATGGCTCCACAGATTTCAGTGATGATGAGACAGTCATCGATGATCGCGTTAGTATACATATTATAAACTATTTCTCAGTTTACTATATATTTTATATTTCTTAAATAGAAATCACGTTCACGTCCACCTAGTTTTGCTGGTGGCGATTCGCCTGTGCTGCGCTCACGCTCCTCCACATGCGATTCCATACAGTCCAGTTCTAGTCCAATTGCCAATTGTCCAAGTCGCCAGTTTACGCTCACCAGCTATACACAATCCGCTGGCACATCGCCCAAACAGCACACGAATGTCGGTCAATATTTGGGCAGTGGCAACAATTTGGGCAGCAGCGGCAATAGTGGTGGTGGTGGCGGCTCTAGTCCCAGTTCGGCTTGCAGTCAAAATGTGCGCGGCGCACGCAATAGTTTAAATATGCAAAGTGAGCTGGCACATGTGACGGGAGCACGCAAATCCACTTCGACGGCCAACATGAACTCACTGAAGAAACGTGCAGCTCCCGCACCACCGCCCGGCACATTGACTGGTGCTCCAACTAGTATATTCTATGGCACATTGCCGCATCCGCCCAGGCATTCGCAGAACATGGATGCAAATGATATACGCTCTATCAATCACAAGAATCAATCAATGGATGTCGCGTATGGAACGTTACCGCACATGCGCACCGTGGAGAACTCACCACGGATTATAGGCAGTGGTGGTGGTGGAGGAGGCGGCGGAACTGGTGGTGCTGGAAATGGAAGCAATAGCAGTTTAATGCCCATGACTACATTCGGTCATAAGCGTTCACCCAGCGGCGAATCATTGAATCGCAATATACATTTGGCTGGGGCCAAACTGGTGCTACCACCCACTGGTGAGCTGCCCATGCTTAAACCTGTGGACAAATCGGCGTTGATGAGACCCAAAATTCCACCGCCAGGACCACCTTCAGGTAAGTTAACGAAAATCATACATTATACAAACTATAATTAATATTTGATTTTGAACACCAACAGAACGCGAAATACCAAATGGACAGTCAAATGAGAGCATTAGTTCGATGGATGAGGGTCCAATAGCGCCGCCACGCAAGGTAAGTTCTTTGCATCCTATGCAATCAAAGCAAAAGGGATGCCTTCGTAGTTGATGGGAAATTTGCAAATCTGTTTTTTCAAATGTATCCTATGTTATCTCCTGTAATTCAAAACATTTTCAGCGCAAGCAACAAAACATGTTGAGATTAGAGCATTCCAGCGAGGAAACGGTAAATTGCAGAGACAAAATGAAACAATACAAATCAAACAAAACAAATTTATGCCGTCTTGTTGTTGTTATGTTCTTTCCTGTTTATTGATTATTTTTTTTTAAACATGTGCCGTGTGCATTTTTCTCAAAAGCTCTTCTAACTCCATGCGCGCATTACTCAAACAATTATTGTCTGTTCTTCTGTGTTTCCTAATCTTTGTTGCACTAACTCGCAAACAGTAAAATACTTCAATCAACTCAGTGAACTAATATTGATCTCTACGATTTCATAGCTCATCAATCAGTCCACCAATTTCACGGAATACGAATCCTGGCACACGGATATGGACTCTTCTGGCGGTGGTCTGGATCATTCCGCCGACTCAAATGTCTCGTCCAGCGATAATGACAGACTAAACTCATCGCCCGACAATCAATTGAAGAATCCAGTTGGTGTTGGCTCTGGTGCCAAATTGCATTATGTAAGCTAGCTAAATAATTTTTAAATGCTTGTATTAAATGAAATCGTATATTTTTTTTAGAATGGACAACGTCGATGTCGTGCGCTTTATGATTGTGTGGCGGATAATGATGATGAGCTGGAATTCAAGGAGGGAGAAATACTAATTGTACTCAATGAGCGCACCGACGATGAGAATTGGATGGAGGGCATTATTGAGGGTCATCCGGCGAGACGTGGCATGTTTCCCGTTAGCTTTGTACATATGCTACCCGATTAAATGGCATCACTATTTGTAGCTTTGAATGTGAATTAGAGTGTGTGTGTGTGTGGACGCGAGTGTATGTGAGTGTGCATGTGTGTTTATTATTTATTTATATTTTTTTTAATCACAAACTTTACAAACTATGTACTGTATTTATTTATAATGAGTTTACTCGATTCTTGTAAACGCACACACAAAGCTAAAAACACAAAACAAAAAATGTCTCAAACGTAAAACATATTCAAAATTGATATTTCTATCTTTTAAAAACGAACCCAAATCGAGCATACTATAATTATGTATATTTTAATTGATATTGTACACATTTTTAAAGCATATACATATATATATATATATACTATAAGTAGGCGCCGCTTTTGAAATGCTTTTACAACTGAATATGTCCTGCAAATGTGTTATAGGCTATAATTTCTATCTATAACTGTAACAAACATCAACATCATCATAATATTAACTTACTTTACTTGCTAGCCAAAAACATTACGGTGTCCTCTAAAAAAAATATATATACGTTAACTCGCTGTAAAAAATCAAATATATCAAACGCATGTAACGGTATCGGAAAATGATGAAATTATGTATTGATATATGCTTAACAATACGCTGCCATATATAAATACATATACATATGTACTAACAAATAAATAAAATAAAAGCCGACCTGGTCTGGCTATTTACTTTACATAAACTCAAATACACAAATTATGTAATACTGTTGATGGATTTAAATGAAAGTTTATAAAACAACGTTGATTAAAAAAAAAAACAAAGAAAAGTTTACTCAGATTAAAAAGCTTAACTCAATTGCAAGCATAAAACTAAAGCCCAAACGCTATTACGTATACAAATATAAATATTTATATATATATAAAAATAAAAAAACTTATATAAAATAATACATAAAAATGAACAAAAATAAGTAAACATTTCAAGCCCCTGTACCTAGAAGTTGTTACGAATTAAGCAAACAAATATTTATAACATGTATATCATATTCCAAAGCGCTGTCGAGAGAGAAACATTAAGAAATCTGGACTTTTTTGACTTTGTTGTATACCACACACACATCATCATTATGTATATGTAAACTGTAGATACAATTTTTTTTACTGTAAACACCATCCTTTTACATTTTGTATACACGTTTCAGTATTTATTTAGCAAAAGCAAAAAAAAAAACAAAAAAAAAACCTTAATATTACACTATAAAATATATTTGATATTATAAATAAGACAAATAAAAGAAAAACTCAACGCTTATTAAATATATACATACATATAAGGTTGTGTTTTTACCAAAAAACAAAATTGAACTTTCAATCAAACTGAATTCACCGGGATAATTTGAAATTGTATGACTCGAACTCATCATACAAGCCGTGCATGGTTGGAGGTTGTGCAAGACTGTAAATGAGTTATCGAAAAACTATCGATACTTACAGTATTGGAAAACAGTGCAAGGGATGTGGTGGCAGCTCGATTACCAATAGTCGATTACTTGCATTCATCTGCAAGACACCAATTGAGTTGTGTAGTGCAAATAAATATTTAACGCGTATATTGTGTTCTAATCTTTGCCTGCTGCAATTTAAGTGCACAAGCACGGCTAGCAACTTGGACTTAAACAAAGAAAGTGCCTTTTTACCAAGCTATTCGGTTTATTGCTGATGGCGACTACGAGAAGTGTGTAAAACTAGCGAAAGGCATTGCATATATCGATATCGTCGGCCTTGTTTAGCACTAGCACGGGGTAAATTTATGCCAAAACAAGAGCAAGTTTGCTGATTGCCAAACAAAAAAAATTCTATATTGTGTGCACGAGAGCATTCAGTCCGGCAACTATTTGTAACTGGATTCAGAAGCGGCAACTTGGTTTATTCAGCGCCAGCGCCGTGAGCACTAACAGGCTCCAGCGTATTGGACACTACGCACTCATTCTCATCCCAAGCAATGAGTGCTGCTAAGAAATTCAGGCCTATGGATACGAGTGAACTAAACGACACTGAGAATATTGCCGCCTGTTTGAAAAAGGGTGAAAACAACAATCCATTAACAACGACGACGACAGCAACAAACCGTAGCGCCTTCGCCGCTCAAAATATGAATTCAGCAGCGTCCACAAATGGCGAACGATTGCCAAATTTTTCAAAGCTGGGTCCGCATCATAGCAATGAGATACGGGCGACATCAACTACCTCAAATCTTCTTAATCGCATGGGCGCCATACACAACACCAAGCCGGGTGATGTCAAAAAGATTGTTATTAAGAACTTCAAGGGTAAGTCGCACTAAGAGCCGCGATAACGATAACGATTACAATGATTAATAAAACAATTGCATTTTAATAACGCATTTAGCTAAACCCACACTGCCCGATAACTATTCTGAAGACACTTACGTGAAACTGGAGGAGGCCGTTATCGCCATACAATTGTCCAAGCCCATCAAATATTCACTGGAAGAACTATACCAGGCTGTTGTAAATATGTGCAGTCATAAAATGGACGCGCAATTGTATGCCAAACTCAAGGAGCTGACCGAGCAGCACGTCAAACGTAATATCAAACTGAAGGAGCTCACCGGCGGTAGCATGGACAAACTAGTAAGGATACCATCATCGATCTTCAATCACACATGTGTATAATGCAATACTCATTTCAGGTTTTGCTCGAGAAAATCAACAATTGGTGGCTATCATTCTGTCAGCAAATGATCATGATACGTAGTATATTTTTATATATGGATCGCACCTATGTGCTACAAAATTCGTCCATACACTCGATATGGGACATGGGGCTGGACCTCTTTCGCATACACTTTGCACAGAACAGTGTTGTCCAGAAGCGTACCGTTGACGGTCTCCTAACGCTCATTGAAAAGGAACGCCAAGGCGCTTCCGTCGATCGTGGCCTGCTAAAGAGTTTGGTGCGCATGCTTTGTGATCTGCAGATATATAGCAGTGCGTTTGAGGAGAAGTTCCTGGATGCGACCAATCAACTGTACAAAGCTGAGAGTCAACGTAAGATGCAAGAGTTGGAGGTGCCCGAGTACTTACAGCATGTGAGCAAACGTCTGGCCGAGGAGAATGAGCGTCTCTTGCATTATCTTGACTCCAGCACAAAGTAAGTGACCCATACAACAAGTTTACTTTATGTACTTATCTAAAATTTGCTCTCTCTGCTTAGACATCCTTTAATATATAATGTGGAAAAGGAACTGCTTGCCGAACACTTAACGACAATTCTGCAAAAGGGCCTTGACTCATTGCTAGAGGACAATAGACTGAACGATCTAACCCTTTTGTATGGCCTACTTAGTCGTGTCAAAAACGGCACTTCAGAACTATGCGGCAACTTCAATGGTTACATCAAGGTAAGGCAAATAACAATCATTATTTTACAGTATGTAACTTTTGTTATTTATTTTTAGAAAAAGGGACGCACCATTGTCATTGATCCCGAGAAGGATAAGAGCATGGTACAAGATCTGCTGGACTTTAAGGATAAGATGGATGTTATTGTGCGCAGTTGTTTTGAGCATAATGAGAAATTCACAAATTCGCTACGCGAGGCCTTCGAATTCTTCATCAATCAGCGCGCCAACAAACCGGCTGAACTAATTGGTATGCTGTCATCTTATATTTATAAAAATAACCAAATGATGTATTTCTATACATTTCGTCAACAGCTAAGTATGTGGACATGAAATTGCGTTCAGGCAACAAGGGGACCACAGATGAGGAGCTGGAAAAGACGTTGGATAAGATAATGGTTCTGTTTCGTTTTATACACGGCAAGGACGTTTTTGAGGCATTCTACAAAAAGGTAAAAATCTAGTCATATTTTTTTTTTAGCAATTATTAACGTTTTACTATTTTTAACAGGATCTGGCTAAACGTTTGCTTGTGGGAAAGTCCGCCTCGGTGGACTCGGAGAAGAGTATGTTGTCCAAATTAAAACAGGAATGTGGCGGTGGTTTTACGTCCAAGCTGGAGGGCATGTTCAAGGACATGGAACTAAGTCGTGATGTTAACTTGGCATTTCGTGGTCATGCGCTTAGCAACGATCGTGATGTGACCAATCTAGACTTAACCGTCAGCATATTGACCATGGGCTATTGGCCAACATATGCGCCCACCGAAGTCACAATGCCGCCACAATTCATCAATCCGCAGCAAATATTTAACAAATTCTATCTCGAAAAGCACAGCGGGCGAAAGCTACAATGGCAGCCAACATTGGGCAATTGCGTGTTGCGTGCCACTTTCGATGCGGTTAGTTAACTATTTATATATATATCAAAATTATTGAAAATTGTATTCATTACTTTGCACTTTGCAATTCGTTTGTTAGGGTCCCAAAGAGTTGATGGTGTCACTGTTTCAAGGACTCGTTCTGCTGTTGTTCAATGATAAGCCAACGCTGAGCTACGAGGAAATATTGGCTGCTACTAGCATTGAGGATGGTGAACTGCGACGCACTCTGCAATCGCTGGCCTGTGGACGTGCTCGTGTCATCACTAAGACGCCAAAGGGACGCGACATTGAGGATAAGGATCAATTTGATTTCAATAACGAGTTCACTAACAAATTATTCCGCATTAAAATCAATCAAATACAAATGAAGGAAACGGTAAGCAAAACACACACAAAAGCTACTTATTTAACTTAACGTTGGACTTATCTATTCTTTATAGAACGAGGAGCAGAAGGCGACGGAGGAGCGCGTGTTTCAGGATCGTCAGTATCAAATTGATGCGGCTATTGTGCGTATTATGAAAATGCGTAAGACGCTTAGCCACAATTTGCTCATCACCGAATTGTTCAATCAGCTAACGTTTCCAGTCAAGGTGAGTTGTACCCTACCCTTAGCCCTATGTACACAATACTCTATTAATTTATGTCTAATACATTTTAGCCTGCTGATCTGAAAAAGCGCATCGAGTCACTGATTGATCGTGATTATATGGAACGAGACAAGGATAATCAAAATCAATACAACTATGTGGCATAAGGTGGCGATTATGTGAAATTTCAAAGTTTTTGGCTAACTCAAATAACAAAACGATTCTAGTTATTTTGTTTATTTTTTCTTTATATTCTTTGTTTTTAAAATCATACCGTATAACCCCAACAAACTGAACAAGTCCAACGAACGTTTGTTACTTTTTTTGGTATCTGTAAGCATCATTAAGTAAATTTCAATTATACATATTATGGTAATCGTGTACCACAGAGATCTAATTTGTTTGCTCTGTAAGTTATGCTGAAAACAAACCTAATAAATTCGGAGTTTAATTTTTTCAAAGCAAGCAAACAATGATAATATGATTTGTTTTATCTTTGCGATAAACTAGCTAAAACTAAAAAAACATCATCAAAAGTGAACAATTTATAAAGCAATATTTAAAATAACTTCCAAAAAACTACTACAGAATTCGTATTTTGTTATTTGGTCTGTTTTGTATTTAATTATTATTGATGATGATGATTATAAGTACTTGTCCTTCAAATAATAATAGATGAAACATGTGCAGGCTAATTATAAATAGTAATACTTAAATAAATAATAAAAATAGTTCTCGAGTTGCTGCATCATCTGTATGTAAAACGAATACGCATTCACTAAATCGTTTTTATTTATGATTTGTTTTTTATTTTCTCGATAAATAAACAACAATTTCTTGTATACATACATACTGCAGTGTTATAAATTCATTGAAGTCCGACTGGTTGCCGAATAAAAGTCGATTAACGTATCCAAAAAGTATAATTTATTTATTGGTTTGTTCTAAAAAGTGGGTTTAAGCGAATCAAATACACTTTAAATAAATAAATAAACTAGTATTGCATTTGGTTATAATGTATATATAATATTAACTAAATCGTTTTTGTTAATACAATAATTTTCCCGACAACACTCAATTTAATAATTGATATATAATGCACTTTGATTGTTGTCTTTTTTTGTTTTAACTGTTATCCTTAAAGTATAGAAATACATTGGTGTATAATATATTACAAATTTTAGTTTCAAATTTGAATTGGTTATAGTTAGAATATATGCGTTAAAAAAAGCAAACGCTAAATATTTACAATACACAAATTAAAATATAATCATACAAATTAGGTAAATTAGGTTTATAGTTAGATATGCATTTCTATATATATACAAAACACATATTTTTATCTTTATCAGGAAGGAAGGGTCGCAGCAGGGAACGCTCTTTTGTAAAAAACGTCAATCAACTGACAACTCAGACGCAAATATCGAGGCTTTATGGTATCACATTAACTATCTTCCATTTGCAATATTTTTGTTTTGGTGTGTTTTGTTTTCGTTTTAACAGCACTTTGGAAAGTTATCAGCGGCTTATTTTTAAAAATCTTATACAAAAATATGTCATTGTTACAAAACTCTTTGTTTTTTGATTGCTTAGAGAATGTCTATTTAAGCCATTCGGCAAAGTAAAAAGCGAAAAGAAGATCTATGCCTCGACACTATTAACGCTATATTGCGAGCTATCGTAATCGGATATATTATCAGATCCATAGCCGCCACCAAAGCCGGCGACCGAGGGTCGAGCACTCGTTTGCGTGCGTGTTCTCAGCACATCGGGTATATAGGCGGGTGCGGGTCCGGCGATTTCCACAATACTTGGACGTCGCGTGGCCGCACAACGCTTGATGGGTGACATAAAGATGAAGAGCGTTACTGTGATGGCCAGCGTAATGATTAGTATTAAAAATCTGGCCATGCCATCATCGCCACGGAAATAGCATATCATGGCCATTACGAGCACCAAGATGAGTACGGAGAACTTGGTCATTGTGACAGCTGTGGAGTGGATTTTGCCACCTTTTCGTGATATCATGTTGGAAGGTCCATAGGCGAAATAGAGATTATATCGATCCACCATATGCTTTAGGCATATATAGATCATGGCAAAGGGCATGATCAATGGGCAAAATACACTGTACACAATCGATATGGTAAATACGAGCGTTGTCCAGGCGTAATGTATGCCAAAGGGGAACTCAATTAATATGGAACGCCGTATGTATGGCGTCTCTGCCTTCGATGTGGCCTTGAGCAATGCCCAAATGTAGACGATCAGTTCGGGGAAACGCAACAGCTCCAATGAGGTACCAATAAACGCAGCGGTTATGATATAATTCACATAGAACGAGCCACGATCCGGCAAGAAAATGCACTGCCAACGTTTCGTATCATTTGTTAGACCCCATTCCAACAGGGCCTGTGCCGAGGACAGCCCCAACGAGGGCAATATCAAGATCATCAGCAACAGATAGCCAAAGCATTTGGTCATGATTGAATAGTTTTGTTTGGAGCGCGTATAGTGACCCATCCATTTGTCCGATATCGATACAATAACGGGCATCAAGGCCGACAGCGTCCACAGCATCAGTGTGGGCAAGAACTCCGATACGAGTGGTGATATTTTTGTCTCCGTATCCTTAAGCCAGGCGCGACTATTCAGAAAATTGACAACCATGGCTGGTGTAGTCAAAAAGAAGAGCACAATGAAGAGCACAACATTGACGCAAACGAACTTCAAATACCAATGACTCTTGTTCACATTCAGATTCTCCCAAAAGATGTCATCCGGCGATGGTGCAAACATCATTTGCCATTGCCTATATGTTCCAGGCGTGAAGTGTGTAACAATATTCTGTGCCTCCTGCACCGTGGAAACTGTAAGGAAAGCAATGTCCAATGGTTCGTTCATTGTCGAGGCACGCAAACGTGCCACATCGCCGGATAACTTTCGTTCCTCACGCTGATAATACTCAAAGGCGTTCTCCTTCTTGCACGAACAAATCTCCGGCTTGGCCATCAGAGTGTCCCGATCGCGATGATGCTCACAATAGACACGCGCCTCGTGCGCCTTTTCGTACTCGGCGTTGCGGACAAACAAGCGTGAAATGTTGTAGGCAATGCTAACGGTTTCAATGGTCACATCCGGAAACAGTTCCTGCATATAATTGCGTATAACGGTCTTGTTCCGATCACTGCAAATAACAAAACAAGCGTTATAAATAATCAAATCTAATAGTAATATACATTCTCTACTACCTATTTGATATATTGGATATCATGATGGTGCGTGTAGCGGCCTTTTTGAACGCATTGCGTCCCGAGGAGCGTCGCATAATGAGCACCACCAGCGGTATATACAATATGGTAATGATTGTGTGCACCCACAGCCATGGCGAATCCGGAGTCAGATTCGCCATTGTGGTACGTCCAAAAGCATTCACATCGTATTCGGTATTCTTGGGTCCATTCAGAAAATTAATAGGCAATATAATGGCCAGCGATATGATGGTGACCAGCGACATGACCGCCATCAAATGCTGTTGAAACGACAGATAGTGCACCGCATCCGGACCAGAGTGCAACAGAATGGTCTCCTTGCGCAGCTTAAACGTCACACGTATCCAATTGAATATGCCTGGTTCGGTTTGGATGGGCGATAGCGGAGTGGAGTCCACATTCTGTGACTGTTGTGAAGCGACACTGGGCCGTGGTGTCGGTTGTGTGGATGTACCTGCTTGTGGTTCCACCACACTGGCGGCACGGGAATAAAAGATTTCGGTCCAACGCTTCTTGGTGCCATTGGTATTGACTAGCGCCAATCGATAATCGCTGGCCTGATGCCGCAATGTGGTAAACAAAAGGATGAGCAATACCCAAAATATTGTGTTGAGTATAAGAGTTTCGGGTATGCCATTGTAGGCACTAATGAATAAAGTAGTGCGATTGCCAACTGCGGAACAATATGAAGAATCGTTCCCGTATCCTTTATCCATCACGATTATATTATCCATTATTCAACAATCTACTGCTGAACACGACCGAGTGAATCACTGCAAAAAATCAAAGACAATATCAAATTAATGCTATGATGACAAATGTTGCATATCAATTTAATATTTATTTGGGTTTTTTCTTCTTTTATTTTGACACCAAGCAAAGTCAAAGCGTGTGATACCTTTATAGCTGATAAGAAAGCAGCTGGGAACAAAAAAAAACTTTTGCTGGTTAACTTAACAATAATACCCTTGCTGTGGGGAAGTCTAATGCTTTTGTCATTAAAAACGTGACA
Organism: Scaptomyza parva; assembly: GCA_035044645.1. Taxonomy (NCBI): domain Eukaryota; kingdom Metazoa; phylum Arthropoda; class Insecta; order Diptera; family Drosophilidae; genus Scaptomyza; species Scaptomyza parva. The sequence continues at coordinate 5,823,581 of JAWNNT010000090.1, forward strand.
GATAACATAAACCAAACTCACTTATATATAATAAATTGAAATTATCTAATATGCATCGAAATGAATGCTTTGTAAAATTACAGTACAGAATTTTTCGTTAACGTTAAATTTGAGAAATAAAAATTGTTTAAAGCCGAGTATTATTTAGGCAAGAAACAAATTGTATTTAAACTGTAAAAGTATGTGTTATATCAGCTGTTAGGAAATATGTCCAGTAAAATGAGATTCAATTGAACTTTAATGCGGGATCTCAAATTACGAAATAACTGTAACGATGCTGTCTGCTAGACTGAGAGAGATTTATCTTATTAGGTCACATTGGCCAGAGAGCAAAGTCAACGCAAATAATAGTAAAAGTCGTACATACAAATACTACATATGCAAAGTACACACAAACAAACACAAAGGCACCGTTATCATAGTGAGTTTGTAGTCGGCAAATTCACAGAAGAAAAAGCACTATAGAAAACAAGAAAAGAGAAGAATTACAACGCATAAAACTCTGTGTGCTATGATTTATTATTGATTAGCATTTGAGTTGAAAAACAAGGTTGGCTTCTCTGTGCAAAAACGTACATTCACATAACGCATTTTTGCACTTATCTTTATATGAAGTGCCTTTTAAGTGTTTGCATGATGATTGCATCTATTCCATGGTATTAACATACATACATATGTCTGTACGCACACAGGTATGTATATTATGTAAATTATTTGTATAGCTGCCAGTGTTTCGTATTTATGGTCACACAAGTCACTTTCTTTCTCCTAAAACGCAAACACACTTAATTTGCAGTCAAATTGTATTTGACATGCATTATCAATGTACAAATTGGTATATTTCTATTGTAAGATAATAATTATTATTATATTGTACATGTGTGTGATAAAACGAACGTGTTTTTTGTGTTTTTTTCTCCTTCCTGGTTATTGTTGTTTGTTATGTGGGGCAAGGGTTGTGAGCAAGGGGTGGTTGGGCGGCCAAAAGTATCGCGTCACTGCCACCTTTCCATTTCAGCACTTGTATTTTGTCTTTAAAAACTATGAATCATCACAATGAATTTTTCACTAGTGCAGAAATTGCCATAAAAAGCAGAAACACACATTTACGTTAATTATGTACTACGCTTTAACGAACTTTGTATGCACAAATTATATGTTTGAATGCTCAGCTCATTGAAATTTTCTATTGTTCCGTTTTGTAGTATTTTGCTAAATGAACCAACATATTAAATTTCGCCACGTATGCACAGTGTAGTTGCGTACCTTGTCAGCTTAATTTTATTGGTTATTGTTGATTGCGAATAATTTTTTCATTTAATTTTTATTTTTTTGTTTGTTTCTGCGTTCTGTTGTTTTGCTTGTCCATCTGTTGACTAACATTTTGGTAATATGTTAACATGAAAATTATCATTAACATTACAGCGACAACTGGCAACAACCACAAATTTAGTTTTTGATTTTACATTGTGAACAATTAAATTAATCTAAATTAGTTTTTATTCGAAATTTCGCAAATTTTATAGTAATAATATTAGGTGACTTAAATAAGTGAACAAGGCTCAATTATGTTCACCAAAAAACATTTAAAATTAATAACTGGTTTGAAATTAACAGCGGAGCAACTGATGTCTGATGTCATCTGCATTTTCATATGACCATGATCATGTTGGTGATGTGAGTTGTGTCAATATTATGATTATCGATGAAATCGATAGATTTTAAAGTCTTCCTTGCTTTTAAAGTTGTGACATCACATATTATATTAACTGTATAATTAAAATGCATTAAGATTATAATTAAAAATGTATTTTCTTTTTGCAACAATATCTTTTTTGAATTTGCTTAATAATAATAATATTTTTAATTATAATAATAATTTAAAGCAAAATTAAGATCTGTAAGAACACACTTATACACATAAACGGACATATACTAACAAGCTGATAAAAAGACAGCTTACTAAAAAACAATTACAGTACTAATTTGTTATTGAATTAGTTTAAACATATGTTAGAAAGATTAGTTAATAGCTGTTAAACTTGATAGACATATGTTAAGATAACTGCCATGCATGGGAACTTACCTTGTTGCAGCGTGGGCAAAGAAACTTTGAAAACCGTTTTGAAATGCATTCTTTTTTAAAATGCATCTCACACATTTACTGCGGGTGCCTAAATCATCTATGCTTATCGAAAATTTTCACACATCTCAAACTATAACGAAATAGTTTTTTTTATTTATTTTGTATTAAATTTTGATATTTTAGATTTGACAAAAATCTGATGGGGTTTGCATTAGTTATAAACTTTTAAACTCACGACCATATCGCAACGAATCTCAAGCATAATAAATAGTACATGTAAATTTACCCACACATTCAAAGAAGCGCGCGTAAATTTATACATATTTGTTGTTTGTTTAACAGTCACTTGTTATTTATTTTAGCAGGCTGACAACTCTATTTGTTATCGATATTGAAAAGACTGTGCTTTTTAATGACGTTATTATTTGAAATACGATTTGGTTAACTTTTATTAAGTTGTGCTTTAATGTATATCGTTAAGTGTTGAAGATATATTTTAAAGTTTATAAGAGACCAGCTTATTCAATGTCCATATCATCTAAACGTCCACGTACTCGATTCTTGTGTTTATGCCTTTTAGTAGGAGGTGGAAGAAAACTTTGAAGAAACTCAATGGTTGTCAAAATGGTCTCCGAGCTCACATTTCCAATGTAGTTTTTGTCGAAATACACAACTGGCACAGGCGATTCCGTTGAAACCAACTTGTCACAGTTACAATTTTGTCGCAGACCTTGTCGCTGTGCCTCCAAAGTTTCCACCTCCGTATCATTTGATTTATCTGCAATGGAATATATTTGACCTAAATATTATTCCATACTGCTTCTAACTCACCGAAAATTGGCCTAAAACATTCCTTGACCTGTATCCACTTTGTGCAAAATTGTTTTATAAAGCTGTCGTTTTGGGTGAAGAAGTTCCTTGAGGCGCTATCCACGCGATTTTTCATGAAACCCGGCACATACGGCCATTTGCCTTTGGCAGCATAGAAACAAATTATGTCTAAACAGGGGAATGGGAATAATATGAAGGGAATCTTTAAAGTCGTGCACACTCACATGGCACTTGGAACAAATGAAGAAATGTGCGTTGATGGTCCAAACTGGAGATTAAATGAATGCCACTCGGTCGACTTTTAATTTTGAACCTGTCGTTTAGGTTTGCCGAGCGGGGTTTGATTTTCTTAAATGGTATTTCCTCCACTCGCACACTCTGCAAGTATGCCTCGCTCATTGTAAGCAGAAAGCCCAATACGAATAACGGTAAAATCCATAAAACTAATTTACGACCCAATTCCATTCTGATCCTTATACTTTGCACTCCCAAATGGAACTGACCAAATCGTCGTGCAGGATATTGTATGGACTCGGTCATATTAATTATGATTGCGTTGCATGTTGACATTAATCGTTCCGTCATGGATACTTTTTAGCTTGTAGTTGTGTGGTTTTAACCCCATTTGTCTAACCAAATGCATTGTCACTCGAGTGCACTGAACTCTGAACCAAATCACGTACAACAAATAGCATAGAAACTACTCGAAAGAAGTCTGTCAAATGGCAGTTATTGGAATAATATTTAGTTTTAGATATGTTTTTTGTTGTGGAATGGCAGCTGTTGGCGCCTTCACTCGCAGCTTGAAGCAATAAATATTGTAATTGAGTCATAGATCAAATAGCAGGGCAATAAATCAACACAATTATTTATTATTGGACATAATAATCAGTTGCATTTTTATACACTTTACATTGATGTGGTATTTGAATTCAAACACTGAACTTTTTAAGTAAAGTTTACATAATAATAAGAATAATTAATTATTTTATTTATTATATGTTGATTATGTATTTTCTTATCGATAAATTTCTGATCAAATACTAAAATCTAAAAAAGCGTTGCCAACACAGAGAAAGGCTTTCATTCGTGTGAATGCTCCTATTGCAGTCTTTTACTTGCTAAACTTCTCGGTCGCAATGTTAATTTTTATTTACTGTAGTGTATTAGATGATCGGCTTGCTCGAAAATAGTATTTTTATTCACACGTTATCATAAACGCGGCAGATGTTTAGTGACATACGTAATCTGTGAATTTCTTTAGTGCTTAATATGCTTTTATTATGGCATTTAGCGGATCCCTACGTCACGCCCCTTTTTGTTTATCGGTCTTATACAATAAAGAGTTATAAAAATATGAAGAATGCTTGCGTCAATGCAGCACCGTTTTAAATGTTTAAGTTATTCATCAATATATCCATCGATCCAACCAAAAAAAAAGAATCGAATGTCAATTTTAGCATACGTTTTGGGCCTGTGATAAGATCAAGATATCAAGATATATCTGAAAGCATATGCTAATTGATGTTAATCAAGCACAAGTCAATAATTGTGCTCTGACGCTTGTAAATCAAATACTACAAATCTGAATTAATTACAATGTATGCATATTGTTTACATATGTTCAAACATATATATATATATCACAAGTCAATGCAAGCTATAAGGCTTCAAATGCAGTTTCTAAACGTGGGCACGTGTCAAGAGCAACAGTAATAGCCAAAGCAACAACAATCTAACAGTTCTTATCAATGTGACACAGTTTTAAGGTATCGATGATAAATGCAATGAGATTCCTAACGCATTGCACATGTGAGGAAGTAAGTTTCCCAGAAGGTTGATTTATTATAAATAAATCATTTATTTTTTGTTGGTCAATATACCATAGTGGACCGGATTTCCTTTTATATTGGCAGTAAAATATGAATGGTAACTTTATGATATAGTGATTCGATCTAGCCGGTTTTATCGAACTATAAGAAAAAGATGTAGTTTACCAATAGCTTTAGTTCGATAGCTCAAAAACTGAGGCATATCATCAGTTGGAAAGATGAATATTATCTACTACATAGGGTGAGAGCTGCCTTCTTCTGTGTGTTACATATAGCACCATTATTTATTACCCATCAAAGTAAAAGAATCAAAGTTAGTATATGAATAAATAATCTATTATAACCAGTTAAAAAACATTTAAAAATAATACATTGAATATTGTAAAGCTAATTCTATCAAGTTCCATAATAATTACAAGTCAAAAATACATTAAAGTCTTAATAATAAAGAAGTAAATAGCTTAATAAGTTTATCACGCCTTTGGTTCTCTCAGTAAGTTAGTCCAGAATCTGGCATTTGTTGACCGAAACTTTTGAGCCACGTTCACTTGGAATCCGTTTGGATCTTCCAATGCATTCTCAAAAACATGATAATCACAAATACCTTCAGGTCGTGACCTTAACACTTGTTCCGTACATTGCGTCAGTGATTCCACATTCCTAGGTTTACTATAAATTTCATTGTTAATTAACTTTTAGTGCTGGGTTTTCACATTTTATTATCTATAACTTGTAAACTTACCCAAACTTGGCAAAGTGTACAAAATAACCCACAAATGATTTTATGACTTTCGCTTCTATCGAGTTGCGTTCAAAGTCGGCAAATAGCATGGGACTACGAAACAAATAGATCAAATCATCGCAGTGTACAACTCCATATTTCTTAGTAACATTTGCACTGGTATAAATCGAGGCATAGCTATAGGGACCCCTATAGTTGAAGTTATACAAAAACATTTGTTCCTCCCGGGCGTTAAGATTGATTATATAATCCCAGATGGCATGATAGAGCGGTTCCTTAAAACCTCTATCAGTTATAAGCTGAAGGGAGAAAAAATCTCATTATGTTTTGGATTACAAACTTCGGTAGTTAATAGTTTGATTTAGATGGAACTGATTCCTTATAGCTAAGAAATAGAAATACTAAGCTTTCAAACTTCTTATCGTACTTACATCAAGTAAACCCTGAACTGTCGTCTCGTTAAGCTCATGAATGTTATCAAAATATTGTTCATTAATCAGTTGCATAGCCTGAGCCAGTTGATCCCGACTGAATGTGTTGGGCAATTCAAGTAGTTCCTGGAGCAGTTCATCGAAACGTGAATTGAAATCCTGACGCAATGTGATATTCTCCATGATGTTCACCACACGGACAGCACCCTCTTCGGGCACAGTGCCCAGTAGCCAGGGAACTTTGCTATAGTCACCCCTGGCCATTAGTACCTGGGGCTGCACACTTAGGAATGCGTCATCAGCTGGATGCTCCACAACAGGTCGATAGTTGGTCAGGTGATCGACATCCCAGAACTTCAGACCGTCGCCAGCATTGAGCAGCGTCCGAACGTCAACGCCACGCAAGGCACGCGCCAATTTAACTGTGCTCAGATTCTGAGCATTTTCCACCTGGCAGAGTTCGGCAGTTTGGCGTGCCTGCTCCAAGGGTGCATCGACCAGGGCAAAGGGCACATTTGCTGTGCCACTCATGCTGATGACGTGCTGGAATAGACCCGCCGAGCGGGGACTCAACATGTGCATGTGTGTGGCAACACCTCCTGCACTCTGGCCAAAGATGGTAACGCGCCGTGGATCACCGCCAAACGATTTGATATTACGTTGCACCCAGCGCAATGCCAACTGTTGATCCTTCAGGCCAAAGTTACCAGGCATCGATGCATCTTGTGTGGAAAGAAAACCTAAGCAAAAGGAAAAGTTTGACGCTGTTCAAGTTCTTCTTTAGAGTTTCTTTGCGTACCTAAAGCACCTAGACGATAGGCCATGGTCACTAACAATACTTCGCCTGTGTCCATAAAGTACTCGGGTCCTGTTAGTTGTGGTCCAGCCGAACCACTAAAGAAACCACCACCATGTATATAAACCATTACGGGTAATGCTTGTCCAGAACGATGCTGAAAAGGGAGTTAAGGAAAGCTTTTTCTTAACAAAATCTGTTTCCAACTAAGATCATTTCTTCACTTACCTCTGGCCTATACACATTGAGATAGAGGCAATCCTCGTCGCCATAGATGAGCGGTGTGGGTAACAAATAATTCTTCTGGATGCAATCGGATTTGGCAGAGGTGGCATTATAAATGCCCTGCAACTTGGGCATAACTTTCGGATTCTAAACACAAACAGAGATTATTGAAAAACAGTTATAGATTTCAAAAAGATCTCCAAAAAACTTACATTGAAACGCAGCTCGCCAATTGGTGGCAGGGCATAGGGTATGCCCAGAAAGGCTTCGAATCTTTTGATCTGATATCCTGGCATATGGATGCCCTGCAGGCAGCCCAAATTGTTGCCACACACAACCAAGCCTTTGTAACTGACTGTTGCCTCCGTTGACCTGGAAGATGGCAACAGCTGCAGCAGCAGCAGAAGTAAAGCAAATCCGGTGTGAATCATGATCACTGATGGATCGATTGATCTTTATTTGTCTATGAAAGAAATCGAATCGCATTAATCAATTTGTATTTTGCCATTTGTTTTGCTTTTTTGGCCTTTTATGAGCTTCTTCTTTTGCTCGATGATGTCAACGCCGAAATCACTTGGCCAAATACCCAAAACAAGTCAATTAACAGATTATGGGAAATTCCCACGACAGTTAAGATTTGACTTAGGATTTTATTTTGTTTTTCGAACACTTTTATATCCTTTAGTAAAAATACTCACAATTTAATTTCAAATTCCTTACAGTTTAACAAGAGCTTTTGACGCGACCGCGTACAAAATTTATCTGACGGCTTTGTAAACCAAAGCATTGAGTTTTATTCAAAAAAAATAAATAAATATATATATATGAACTAAAGAAAAACTGTAGCTGTAGATTTGTTTCTTGTCTGTCTGTGTGTAAGTGTGTGTGTGTGTGTGTGTGTCACGCTTTTAGCAACGGTGGATTGCTTCAAATATGTAGATAGTTTTGCTCTGGTATTTAAATGAATATTGTAATATTATTCAACAAATAGAATACACAGGGCGTATGATTAATCAGCATATACTATTTTTCGATCTTCCCACAACTTGCCCCCGCCGTCGTCTAGAACAACAGCTAGAAAAGCCAGCAAGCTGTATTACGATCGTCTGGCAGAGTTCACTTTCACTTTTATCCTGTATCTCGAGGCAGTAGTTCCATATGACGACTGTCTCGAATACATTTACACATATTACGTGTTTAACTGTCTGTCTGTCTGTCTGTCTGGTGTTTTGTGATAAACGGGGGACTGAACTTGTCTCTGAGTTTTCGTAATGATGTGATTACTTGTTATGGAGCATCTTTATATTCGATATAATACAGCAATGTTCATTAGATATAACAACTATAACTTGACTTGGCAACCGATCGCGTGTTAAATTGATATATTGCGCCATAAAACTAGCCATAATTTATAATTATCACATTTTATATAAGTTAATAAATCAATCTTTTGTCTAAAATATGTGTCATAGTTTAAACAAGTTTAAGCAGTTACTAAAAAGAACATAATTTATGATAATTTGTTAAATTCCATAGTTAGTTATTGATCTCTGGAACATCTCGAAAGTTTATTACACCCGAAAACTTGAGGGAATTATCCATCTATCTTTATTCTTAGTTCGTCATAAAGTCAACACCCAAAAAAGAACATTATAGCCATAAAATTATAAGTAATTCAAAGTAATTCAAAATCGTCTCTATAAAACTAGCCTGCATTGTAATACTATACTTACAAATGTGAATTAAACTTTCCATTGTATTGACTCTTCTACTATATAGCTGGACGTTATGTAAATGAAGTTGACCTTCATCTGGACTGAAGAATGAGAATGAGTTCGACTACAAAATAGGTCATCGCTGCAGTTTCAGATTCATATGCACAAATGTTGAGCACATATGCAAAATAAAAAAACTCAATCCAAGGAGTCGCATTATCATTCATACTGTGAGTATATTCTTTTATGTAAATGCATGTAACTGAACTCAGTCAAGGCCAAACAAGAGATTTGATACCCCGTGTATGCATTTCGAAAGGTTTCAGAAATAAATTATTGAGATGTAGTAATTTTCATATGTAATCTAAATTCTCAAAGTTTTCTCAACCAGCTCAATTTTATGTCATTCAAATTTGGTTTATCACAAGTTCTGCATAGATTTATATATCGAAATTTAACTATTCATAAGTAAAATACATATTTAGACATGTTAAGTCTACAAATAGATTGTCTTCCATAGAGCCAAACCACGCATATCCACACTTTTCTTGATGGATTCATGATAAGATCCATTATGCTTGCCAAAGTGAAAATAATTACATATCTCATCAGATGTAAAGTCAGTTGCTTTACAAGGTTGCAATCGGGATTGATCATAGAAAATACTAAAAGATTATAAAAAGAAAAGATGAGATTAGGTTTTAAGAAATATAATTATACCAAGACCTACCCAGTTTTGGCAAATTCCACCAATAAGCTCGTCATACGTTTAATAATCATAGCATCCTCGGAATCTTTGGGAAAGTCTTTGACAAAAGCGGGCATGTGTATGGTGTGCAAGGCATCATCCATGTGAGATGCACCGAGCTCTTCATAGATAGGTCCACCCGTGAATAATGTTGAATAAGAAATGCTGCTCAAGTATTCAAAGTTATAAATTGAAACGGGTTGCTTGGAATATTCAGCATAGCTGTTTGCAGACACATAGAGAGGAAGGGCGAATGTAAAGTCTCCAACTATAGCCGAAAGTGGAAGTAATGTATCCTTGTTCAGTTCGTAGTCCTTGACATCATAAGCTTTTAGTATATCCTTCACGGTTTCTTCAATATCTGTTCCTTGGGGAAAGTAGAACATTAAACCGAATAGATGCAAAAAGTTCTGGTTAAATTCCTTAAGAAGCTGCGGGCTTGAATAGATGTTCAAGAGAAACATAGATCCTTCACCGGCTCGTGAGGAGGAACCTAGCAACCAGGGCACTTGGTTAATAAATCCACCTAGTTGGGACTTTACGGGAAGCTCAACGATAAAAGCATCTGGAGTTGCATCATTTTCCACAACAATACCATAGTTTGCAAGCGGTGAACTATCCCAATACTTAAAGACATGGCCGGCCTCCAAAATTTTCGTTCCATCAAGATGACGCAGTGCCTCCACTAGCTTCGGACTGTCAAGGGTTTGAGCTTCGGCTACGCCCAGCCGCCCCGCCAACTGTCGAGCCTGTGACAAAGGATCGTGTACTACAGTCATTGGCATTAAAGCTGTGCCGCTCAAGGACATGGATCGATGGAAGAGTCCTAAGGGAAAAAGCAATTAAATGGGATTGAGGTTCCTCTTGAATTAATCCTACCCTTTGAATTGGGGCTCAGCATTTGAAGATGAGTGGATACGCCGCCTGCACTATGTCCAAAAATGGTCACCAACTGTGGATCACCACCAAAGGACTCGATGTGCTTTTGCACCCACTGAAACGCCAAACGTTGATCCTTCAGACCCATGTTGCCAGGCATATGGGCATCTCCAGTGCTCAGAAAACCTAATGAAAAGACTTGAATAATGAAAAAGAGAGAGAGAGAGAGAGAAATACTTATTTCTGCTTACCAAATGGACCTAGGCGATAGTTGATTGTAACTACTATAACCTCTTGTTTATCCATGAGATATTTTGGACCGCTGGCTAAAGGATCCGCAGAGCCACAAAAAAATCCACCCGCATATATATAAATCATAACAGGCATGGGAGATGCTTTGGGTTGCTGCAAATGATTACCGAAAGTTAAAAGCCTTTTGTATGCAAATTGTACTTACGACTGGTCTGTACACATTCAAGTAGAGACAATCCTCGCATCCAGAGATGGGCCAAGATGGGGCAAGGTAACATTTTTGCAGGCAATGACTGCGAGCTGCAGTAGCATTTAATATACCCGTCCAACCACTCGCCGCTAGAGGACTCTGTCAAGATCATAATTGCATTCAGCTTATGTCAGTTAGCAATAGTTGCAAATGTTCATTCACCTTAAATCGCAACTCGTCAATAGGTGGCGCTGCAAATGGTATGCCCATAAACGCTTCAAACGCCTCTTGTTGATATCCTGGCATCATAGTGCCATGCAAGCAACCCAAATCCTTAAGACACACATCCAAATCACCAGCAACAGCAGCAAAACAATATAAAATGATGACACCACATCCAAAAACAGTCCACATCTCGACCGCTTTAACAAAAAACAAGTTCAGTTAATTCCATTAACTACTCGCTTTTATATGTTTAGAACAATATAAACATATTGCATGTTTAAATTGAAAAATGGGGGGCGTTTCTCAAAAGCATCACAACAATTAAAGTTAATATAGTTGTTAAAGCTACTATAAAGCTTATAAGGCGTTTTTTATATGTGTAACAAAGCCTATTATTAAGAGGTTTTCGTTGAGTTTTTAAGGTCTGTTATTTAATAATAATAGTTATTTAGTCGACTTGGCATGCAACATCTTTATAAATCTTGTTAACTGTCATTTAAGGTATTTAACAGAGATAAATAATCATGACTTATTGTTTATTATTTATTCACAAAATGTTTGGAAAATTTATCAAGAACATTTACCAAACATTTTTGTAGGTTTCTAGGTTTTTAAGAACCGGTTTTCGTTTACCCTAGTAAAAAACAAAGAACTCACACGCAATGTTTTTTTGAATCAAATCGTTTACTGTATTTACACAAAAATTAATTAATTGGATACAGCAAAAAAAAGATTACTGTCAACCAAACAGCCATTAATTATCGACTTAAGACACAGAGATTGTGAGATTGTGACTAAAAACTAAACACGCATTCATACAAAAGATACTTAAAAAGAGTTTACAGATTACACTAATAATAATGGTTGCTCCATGTTAACAATATATATATATATAACAAAAAGAACTAGTGCAGTGTGACTCTAAGATGGGGATACGAATGGTATTACGTTAAATGGGTGACAAATTGCTTCGCTGCGCTGCACTCAAATCCGGATGCCAAATGTCTAGGATGAGCACCAAACGTAATTGGGTGCCATTGTGCCAGACCTCGTGCTCAAAGCTATCATCAAAGATGAACAAATCGCCCTCACGCCAGGTGCTGAAAAACCAAAGAATGCATGACCGAGTATACACAGAAGTAATCAACTCTTCGCTACTTACCGCTGTTCTTCGGCCACTCGCAAGCTGGTCAAATGTGGTTCGGGTGCAACCAGGGTGAGATGAGCACGTAATCGGCAATTGGTGGGTCCACAATGTGGCCAGACATGGGTCTGTGCCTGCATAGCACTAAATTTGATTTGTCCACGACTACAGCTGCTCGCTGCTGGAAACCTATCGACCAGGGCACAAGTTATGGGCGCCCTTTGGCAGTTCCCTTGAAGCTTCTTCCCTCGGGCATAGAGCTCATATTGCTGCCAGTTACCCTTATCACGTAACTGTTCCGCTTCCTGTTGAAAGTTGCCCTCGCTGCTGAGCAGGGACAACGCCTCTTTGCGTATGTGACGCCAGTTTTGTTGCAGTTGCTCCAGCTCCCTGGCATAACCCGTTGCTGCTGTCGGCCAAAAGGGTCGGGCTCTCAGTTTGGGCTCATTGTACAGCGATCGTTGATAGACGCTGGCAAAGAATCGCTTATCTGCGCCACGTTTATACACCTTCAATGCCTGAGCTTGTTGACCCAAACGTTGTAGACTTTCACCCAGTGCCAGATAAAAGTAGGGCTCTTGTGTGCCCTTTGCCTGGGAATCGATGGCCAGCTGAAAATGAGGCACTGCTCGAGCATAATCTCCACGAAGCTGCTTGAGTGCCAAACCAAAGTGAAGATTAGCAACGGGATTGCGAGGCCATAACTTGAGGGTTTCACCAGCAACTTGTTGTAGTCGAAGTAAGCTGGAACAAAGGGGGAATATTGTTAGTTAGGTATTTGGGGTACTCCTGAATCATTCAAAACACACCCACTTATTGGACATCAGATGTGTAAGCGAGAGTTGATTGCGTAGTTGAACTTCGGATGGAAAACGTTCAATCAGCTGTTCATGAATGAAAACGGCCTGTTGCAAGTGACCTACAAAGAGTTCGGTTAGAAAGTTTTCTATAAAGATATTTCTGGAGTTAAGAACTTACCCAAAAATCTTAGTTTCTCAATGCACCTTTCACCAGCAGCACGATATTCCGTGTGATTTGCGATCAGTTCGTTAAAGGCCAAATAACGTTTGTAGGATTCGATGGCATCGAGAAGCAATCGATTGCTATGTTGCCTCTCTGCCATAAGCTCCAGTGCTCGAGCTCGTGCCAAATGAGCCGCCGGCTTGTGTGCGTATGTGTGTGTGAGCTTGTTAAGATCGCGCAAGGCATTCGCATATTTCTTGGTTAGATTAAGCAAAAAAATAATAATAAAAAACATGCATGCAATTAGATTGAGGATTAGCAGAAGGTAAAAGATGAATGACTAGCAGATAGCCTGGAATCAGGCTTAGACATTTAAATGTGCAGTAAGATACAAGAAAACATGTAGACTAGAATTATTATTAATTATTATTTTGGTTACACATTATGTGATAAATAGTCTTTAGATAATTGTTATGATATCATCTCAAGTTAAGACAAAAAAACAAAGTTGCTACCTGGCTGCCCCAATCAAGTGTTGCATGCCTCAGTTGGGTGTTTCTAAGGCCTGCAGCAGGGATTGGCTTTGAGGTCCAATAGCAAATGTGTTTTTATGTTTGAAGTAAATTAAGTATTTCTCACAAATATTATAGTTAAAAATGTCTTAAAAAGCTAAGCACATGAACTTAAAAAAGCAAAACATTAATTAAAGCTATGAAGGATCTTTTTTTTTTAGTTTTTTGTGGTGTGTGTTTTTTCAAAGGTTGTTGAGCTAAGTTCCAAAAAGAAAAGTTGAAATATTTTTATAGAGTTTTTACCTAGAAAGCGAACTTACCTCATTGATCATTTCGGCATTGGCTTTACGCAACTCCTGCTCAAATAGATCATCATTGTGCTCAACAGCCTTGGCACCAGTTGCTGGTTCCTTTGGTTTGATTTCTAACATCAGAAAAGAAGTAAAAACTTTCAATACTCAAATGGAAATGAAGAAGGATAGAATGCATTAAAGACGCCACTGAACGGTTAAAGGCTTCATCTTAGGAATAAGATTAGCAATATGATTTTTGTTTTGGCAAAACTAGAACTATGACTTACTATGAACGAATAGATTACTATATAGATTATAGATTACAGATAATACGAGTATTGTTTATGTCAGATTTATATGTCAGATGCAGTGATGGGTTTTTTTTGTTTTGTAGATTGGCTTGTAGACTGATTTTTTTGGTTTTTGGTTTTGGTATTTTGTGTAAATTGTACATTTAGTAATTACGTGTCCAGGACGGATCATCGGAATCGGGATCGGTATCATACTCCTTGGCAGGGAGACGACCGTATTTGGCTTCCAACCTGCTCATTAGTTCCGCATCATCCACATCGGATATCTCATCTTCTTCCTCATCGCTAATAAGCTCTTCATCGCTTTCATCATGTTCGTAATCCTCGATATCACCATCTTCGTATTCAACATAGATGTCGGTAGCTGTTGTTGGTTCCGTTACTGGTTCCGGCTCTGGTTCCGATTCGTGCTTGACTTTCGTTTCTGTGTTCAGTTGTGCTTGCTTCTTAGTTTCCTGCACTGGTTCCGGTACTACTTTGGGTTCCGTTGCGGATCTGTACATGGCACTCAATTGCTCAAATGTTTCCGGCACATAGCTGGCATTGATGGCGATATTATCTTCATCGCTCTGCTCATTATCGCTTATCTCAACTTCGATTTCCTCCTCGATTTCGATCTCCTCTTCGGAATACTCCTCTTTGATTGGGGAAATAAGGTGCTAGCATTATTATATGGTAAAAATAACCTCAAGAAATAGTTCCAAATACTTTCAAGTGGCATTTGCTTGAAATTATTTAAAATCAACTTCGAACAGACCGAAGTTCGTATAAAAAGTGAAGTAACTGAATAGTTTGACAACCGTCATCAAGCGGTGGTAGCTCCTCCAATCCATCTTCCGGTATATGTTCCTCGGCCGTGGCTATTGTCAATCGTCGCCTCATATTGATCTCCGTTGTGGGCTGATCTTCATCGTCTATGTTTTATTTTTCGGTGTCAGAGATTAATATTTAGATATATTGATACATTTATAATTATGAAACAAAAATAACAAAATTATAAAAACATCTAATTTACATACATACATTGGCGCATAAGTTTTAACAAAGCTGTGACTACTACAAAAAAAAAATAAAAGTAAACAACAAAAATTGCATTTAGCTTAAACTTAAGCATAGTTTTACAAAAAACAAAAATAATTAAGAAAGTGCAAAATTTTGTTCATATTTTCAAATTCGTTTTTTTCGGTTTTTGGTTAATTTTAAAAATGTTAGTTTTAGCCTTGAAAGTTTCTCATGTTAAAGTTTAAGTGAACGATAAATGTTATAGAAAAAAAATATTTTACTGCTCTTAACTTTAACAGAAACATGAGAAAAACTAATACTGGTTTATTTTTCGTTACATTTTCATTCAACATTGAGTAGTTTATAAATTTGATCATTTGGTTAAAAAACGTAAAAGCAGCCCTTAAATAGGAACACTGATTCGATATTGCCAAATGACATACAGGTAAAAATGTTTAAGTAAGCAGCGGATATTATATATGTATAAGTTTCATTAACATTATAAGAGAGATATATGTATTTTTGGTTAACAAAATTTGGCATTTAGCATTTAGCAATTGAGAAACAGAAACTCACTTGTATTTGGATTTTTCCGTATCAATACAAGGCGTGAAACAAGGGCAAGTGCAATGCCAACGCCAAATTTAACGGCAACTGTAAAATGATTTACGTTTTAGTAAACAATTCAAATTGTAACGAAACATTTAATTAACATTTCTCTCTCTCTCTCTCTCTATTTCTGTCTTTTGCTTTTGTTTATCTTTTGCACTTTCTTGTACAATATTATTACAGAACTTTTTACTATTATATTCAAATTGTTCAAATGGAGCAAATGGAAATCAATTCTATTACAATTCTCAAACCGTTCATTGACGTCAAAGCTCGTAACTCTTTTTTGAAGATACTTACGTGAACCTAACCAAGATGTTGTTGTTACTTCCTCTTCGGGAACATTTTTCTGTTGTTCCTGCTGCTGTTGCTGTTTAGCTTGTGCAGCTTGAGCAGCTGCTTGACGTTGTCGCTCTTGCAACAAGAGCTCCTCTTCTGCATCATTATCGGTATCCTGATCGAGTGACTCAAAATCATCATCATCGTTGTCATCCTGGAAATGTTAAGTTATTACTCTGATTCCTTGATTGACTCGTTTTGTTTATCTCACCTGATCAAAGTCATCATCATCATCATCGTTATCATCTTTATCGACAGCATTGGCAGCACTTTGCGCAACTGGCTCAATGGATTCTTGAATTTCCTCATCATCATCACCATCGTCATCGACATCATCCTAAAACAAAACACAAATCTTAAGTGAGATAAATATTAAGTTTATATATTTTTGATTTCTACCTCATCGATATCATCTTCATTCTGATCCTCAGCAGTCTCCGGTTGAGATTGAGAAATGATTGGCTCTTCCTCATCAGCATCATCCTCATCAGCGTCATCCCCATCATCATCAATATCATCATCATCATCCTCGGCAGTTTCGGGCGCACTTTGAGTCTTTGATTGCGAAACGGGTGGTTCAATGGATTCTTCGACCTCATCGTCATCATCCTGATCCTGCTCCTCTTCATCGTCATCATCAGCATTGTCTTCCTCCTGATCGTAAGCTGCCGATTGTGGTGGCTCATCATCATTGTCATCCTCATCCTGCTATAAGGTAAAGTTTAGTTTTATGTTTATGAAGTTTGAATGGGAGTTTCCTTACCCCATCATCCTCATCATCTTCAGCAGTGACATTTTCAGCAGCAGTGTTCTCGCCTTCTTCTTCATCCTCCTCCTCCTCCGCTTCATGTTCCTCTGCATCATGTTCCTCCTCCTCTTCTTCTTCTTCGCCTGTATGCTGCTCATATTCCTCCTCATCATGTTCATCACCATCATCGTGCTCATCATCATGCTCATCCACGGCATGCTCATCATGTGATGGATGCGCATCATGCTCATCTTCCTGTCGATGCTCCTCAACCCAACCATCAAAGTAGTTGGAATAACGTGACTCCGACAAAGGTGTATCCACTGTACAAAACAGAGATTTGAGTCAAAGTCATATAATGAGTATTGCATTTACTTACAATCCTCCATTCCACGATTCTCCATTATGATGATACCCACCAGACCCAAGAGAACAGCCATCAAGGCGAAGAATATAATCTTAGCACACCAATGACCGCCAGTTCCGTGCTGATGCTGCACGTGCAAATGGATATCTTCGTTTCCCATCTTTGTGATGTGAACGCCGTGAGAAGACGAGTCGTCAACATCATCTATGTGTGTGTGTGTGTGTGAGAGACAGAGCGATGCATGATAATAATAATAATAGTAAACACATGTGATTAGAATTCAGTTAATTAACAAAATACTTAGTTGAAGCTCAGCTGCAACGGGGAAGGTTAGTATTTAGTAGAAGCTAAATTGGTTTGGGGGGGATCTCTGGGTACATGGATATATACTATATATGGTTTTTGCTACCTTGAAAGCTTGGCTGGCGCTGAATACTGACATCGCCCTCCGATTTGCGATCATCTAGACAAAAAGTTAGTTACACTGGTTTAGAACAATAAATAAAACACACATCTTACAAGATAATATTGTAAGCAAAAGATATGTTTAGTTCGTAGTTGTTGTTGTTCTTGTTTTTGTTGTTGTTGTTGTTGTTGGTGTTGATGCAAAACAAAGAACGCGCAAGTCATGCGCTTGGGCATATGGCCAAAATAAGAAAAAATCAAACAAAAATAAAAGAAAAACTGTACATAGTATAAATATCTCTGTGTGTGTGTTTATGTGTGTGCTTTTGTGTATGTGCTATATGAGAAAATGTCCAAAAACTTTGGTGGGTGTAATGTCTTTGGGATGTCTCGGAAGTCTCTTGACTTTGAACACTTATACTAAAATATAATTTAATCATAAATTTCTAATTAAATTTGTCATTGCTCTTGATATTACAACGCTTTAAACATAAACATAAATCCTAATATGATTAAAGACAAAAGCAGCTGTTAAAGAGAGAGCGAAAGCCAGAGAGAGAGAGAGAGAGTAAGAAAGAAAATCTACCGGCATTTGTTTATATTCCCCGTGAACAGAAAGATATAAAGATAAAGAAAAAAACACACTTTTATCTAACATTGGCGCACTGCTCAGGCTTTAAATAAACACGAGAGGAATTTTAAAGATATGAGTTTTCTAAAATAATGTTCATTTTATCATATTGTCACATTGTCACACTGTCACATGTAGCGCAAGTTTTTAAAAACTCATTATAATATTTTATTTTAACGCGTGTCGCAGTCCCAGCAGCTTGACAACGCATCAAAAAATCATAAAGATATACACTATATATAAATATTCCCTATGCATGTAGTCAAGTATAGTTTTTCTTGCGGCAGAGCGGCAGATACGCATAGCGACAAACAGAGAAAAAGCAGAGAAAGAAGAGCAATGTATAATTTTATATAATAGGGCAAAGTTATTTTTAAAGGCGCTCGACAATATTATTATTCTAATAAAAGAAATGGACAGCTACGTTCTTGGCCGAACCGAGAGCGTGTTTAAAGAAAAAAATCACTTGAATTATGTTTCGTTTTTACACATTTAACCCACTTACCACGTTTTTTGCGCTTATCCTTACGCTTTCGCGGCTGTACATCGCCCGACATATTCAACTACTATCGGACTATTTACTTAAAGCCAATTTCTTGCAATGTTTATAGCTATTAGAACCACTGTATGTTTCTCTGGGGGTAGTCGAACCCGACCGCGCGAACAGTTCAACCGCGATCACCGTATGTAACTAAACCGAACGACAGCCAGCGACAGCGGCGAAGGTGCTGCGAATGCGGCTGCCGGCGGGCGAGCTTTTTATTTTTCGCCGTTATTCGTCGCTTATTCGAAAATAGCGGTAAGTGGGCTTTTTGCTTTAAATCACTGCAACACAGTGAGAACATATGTATTCGCCAAAAGCTCGAACTGCTGGCAATTGATTTAATCAAAACTGTATTTGATTTGTTGTTGTTTACAAAATGAGCGGGTAAGTTCTTTTTGTTTTTTTAATAAATTTATTATAAATGAATCAAATATTCATTTTAATTTTTTCTTACAGCACTCATTCATACATTAACAAATCTCCAAGCTGATTGGCTCCAGGCGTCTTCAGCTGCACTCTTCCTTGAGTCTGTGTCGGGTGAGTTCTTTTTGTTTTTTTAATAAATTTATTATAAAAGAATCAAAAATTCAATCATTTTTTTAACAGTACTCATTTACACATTAATAAATCTCAAATCTTATTTTTTCCAGGCGTCTTCAGCTGCACTCTTCCTTGAGTCTGTTTGCCTCCTCTACGGGAGGAGGTCATTGAAGCTTTTGCTTTAATCTTCTAATAACCCGTCTACCAGCAAGCTCACTGGCCAGCCGGCTCCGGTGTCGCTGCAAATGTGCGTTATACCTGACGGAGTAAGCCTTTCCATTCTGAGGTACCAGCCCGCTCGTCATGTGGCGCATGGCTAAGTTCTGGAGCGTCTAAATACGCCTTCGGCTCGTCCGGGACGCAATACCCCAGATCTGGATTCCATATCTCCAAGTCAGAGCAACCATATAATATATAATTTATAATAATATATAATATAAAATATTCATTAATTATTAATTCTCATTTAAATGTCTAAGCTAATTAAATTTAATTAATTACTTTAAATAAACCAAATTTTAATGTTGTAAAAATCAAAGCAACTAAAAATTTCAATAAAGTTCATAATAAAACCAACAAAAAACAATTGTTCTTAATCAGCAAACATAATTTTATTTAGTTGGTGTGCAACCAAAATTCCAGGGGCTTTGATCTAAGTTCTGAGTGCACTAAAATTCAATGAGAAAAGAGCTCAAACTTTTCACTCAACATTCGTTGTTCGCTCAGTGCATTGAGTGAAAAAAAATTCAGACAGCGTTGGGCTGTCAATTCTGTTTGCCTGGTACTTCAATCGGAATTTCGTTTGAAATATGGTCCAAGATCTTAAAACCAACGAAAAAACAATTGTTCTTAATCAGCAAACATAATTTTATTTTGGTTGGTTTCAGTGAAGCAAGCCAATTATTATTGAAAAAGTTCATTTTCTACCAGGCGAACAGAAATCAGCAGAAGGTGGTTTTTGTCTAAGATAACAAAAAAGCATTGCATACTTTTGTCCGGCTCGAAATATATTTCGCAAAAACCATAAATATAAAACATTGCATACTTTTGTACAGCTCGGAAAATATATTTCACGGCATATTTTTACTGCATATGCATTAAAATAATAATTTTCCTGCTCACCAAAAGCAAAACCTTCCCATTTTCAATAATAACAAACAAACAAATTGACTTACTGTTTTTAAAAAAACGAACAGAATATTCGATAGCTTTTTTATAACGATAACATCCGCATCCTTGTTGTCCTGCGCCTTTTAATTTTGTGCCTTCTATACATTTGCCAACAAATTGTGGTATTTTTTTGGTATTTGGTGTTAGGTCACACTGTTTTACTACCATAAAAACTACAACAACAAAATATAAGAACAGAACGAGGGAAAACAAGCCAGCCCAATTATGTATAGATACGATTAAGATTGAAGTCAACAATATCAGTTGCTGGATCCGGGCCAAGTGCAAAGTTGTGGTAAGTTAAAAATAAATTCTAATAGACATAAAATTGATTTGCATCGATTTTTAGGCCAGGAGCTACAAACTACGCACTGTTTTGTTGGCGAGACGACGACGACGAAGACGACGGCGGGCAAAAGACAAACAAATTAGCCACGCCTTGGAACAACAATAGTGTAAATAAAGTTAATGGCCGGCGATATGTCGATTGGTTGTGCCGCCCTCAAGAGATCAACAAAAATAAAGAGTTGCACAAGTGGCTCGGACACAGACTCAATGAAAATACCCGATGAACGCAAAGAGAATGGCAATAAAATGGGCTTATTAATCAAACCACCAAGTGCACCGCAAAATATGCGTGGCGGCCTTCGTGTCTATAAAATCGTCATTCTTGGAGATGGCGGTGTTGGCAAGTCCGGTAAGTTGCCAGCTGAAAGAAAAAAAAATAACGAACACACACAATTTTTTATCACTGCGCACACCTTCGATTGAGGCGCTGCGAAAAATCAATAAATTATCTCAATTTCTTTTACGCTTTGTTTTATGGCACACGACCACCCCACCACCCACAATCAACCCCAAAAATACGAAAAAAAAATACCGTCCGGCATCGGCTTCGTGCGTTCGGCCAACTTTGCGTGTACACAAACCAAAACACAAACACACACACGCACATGCAAACAGCTGTTACCCTACAGTTCGTCAGTCACAGTTTCTTGGACTACCATGACCCCACAATTGGTGAGTGTGCGTTCTCTTCGGCAGTGTCATTTTTTTTGTAAGCTCTTGCAGAATTGTGGTATAAATATGACCGTATTTTATATTACAACGGATAATAATCTATAAATCGCTAAACGTTTCTGCAAGGGCTGTTAATATTTAGCACTTTTTTTACTCATGTTCCCTTTGACCTCTGAACTTTTCAATGTTTGACGTTTACTGGCTACAGAGGACTCTTATCAGCAACAAGCAGTAATTGACAATGAGGCTGCACTGCTGGACATACTCGACACTGCTGGACAGGTCGAGTTTACCGCAATGCGGGATCAATACATGCGCTGCGGCGAGGGTTTTATTATATGCTATTCCGTCACCGATCGTCACAGCTTTCAGGAGGCCTCCGAGTATCGGAAATTGATAACACGTGTACGTCTAGCCGAGGATATACCGCTGGTGTTGATTGCCAACAAGGTGGACCTGGAATCTCAGCGTCGCGTCACCACCGAGGAGGGCAAAAATCTAGCCAATCAATTCGGCTGTCCATTCTTTGAGACCTCAGCAGCACTGCGTCATTATATAGACGAGGCATTTTATACGCTTGTTCGCGAAATCCGTCGCAAGGAGATGCAAAAGGGAACCGACACCAGCTCCGAAAAGATACATACACGACATCGCAGTCGCTGGTGGCGCATACGTTCCATCTTTGCTTTGGTCTTTAGACGTAGACGCAATTTAAACTAAACTAAAGGATATTGGAAATTATTGAAGAAAATCAAAGAAAGAAAAACATTCTGCAAAAAAACAAACTATGTGCAATATTAATCAATGCGTTATATACTATATAAGTATATATCATTTTTTTGGCAATATATACGGTTTGTATATAACAAAACCAATCATCATACATATAAATGTGACATAGAATAGATGTCTAATCATTGAATTTATAAAGTGTTCGCGTGAACCTCACTACATAGTATAGTACATACTACATACATAGTATATTATTGTTATTTAGCCAAAAACGAAAAATGGCAACAAACTAAACGACATTTTGGTCTTTGTTGCTGCCCGTTAAACTTCATAGTTATGTTTATATATTTTTGAATTTTGTTATTCCAAACGATGTATTTGTTGACTTTGTATTGTTAAGGTGCTAGACGCCAGGCAGCGAAAAGCACACTTTGAAGAGATCGATAGTAATGAAGATATATATGTGTATGTATATCAATAAGTTTAAGCACAAATACAAAATAATGCATAATGCATATTGTAGCAATGCACATAAGTACGTATGTAGTCAAAAAGCATAAAACAAACAAACAAACAAGAAAATAAGCAATGTTGATTCCTAACAACACAAAAACAAATTTGGCTGAACAGCAAACAAAATATGCAAAGAAACGAAAAAAATAAAAATGCATTTAACCGAAGTACTACAGAAATAAATATTTCCAATAATGTTAAATCAAAACAAAAACAGAAAACTGAATCCTAGCAAACATACATACTATATATATATATATATATACGAAATATGATCAAGTGTGTGTAATATATAATATATATATACCAGAGCTTTAGAAAAACTGTTCCAACAAAGATGGAAAAAAAGTCTAAACAATTTCAAAGCGCTTATAATTAATATGTATTATTATTATTGTATTGTTATTACAAATTATAAGGACAGGCGCACAGGCACATTAACTAATCGAATAAATGTTGAATTAAACGTAAGTAAAATCAAAAAAAAAAAATACAAATTGTAATGCACAAAAAAGAAGCAAAGCAAATTGCATTGTCCAATGTTTGTTTTTTAATGTAATATTATTCATGCGTTTGCATTTGTTGTTTAAGTTTAATGTTTGACATGTTAACTCGATTAAGTTTATTTATTATTATTGTTTTTTTTTTTGGTTAATCTTGTAAGCGTCACAAATAAGTTCCTTACATCAATGTTACTGCATCTGCATCACAACCAAAAGTTTTTTGTTATATATTAAACCAAAATGGAAAAACGAGCTAAATATTATTGATAAGTGAAGCTTTTGGGATTGTTCTAGTATTTGTTTATTTGGTCAGTTAAGTTATTGAGCGCGGGCTTAAAACCAAGAAAAGTTAGAAACCCAAATAGAAAATGTTAAATAAATATCACATACATATGTATATGTATTTCTTATGACAACAGTAACAAAATACAAAAAAAAAAAGTTAGTAGCTCTTTGTGCGAGTATTATAATAGATAAGACAAGTCTGGTTTAAGCCAACTTGCATTGTTTTTGTTTTTGAGAAAAATGATAGAAACTCAATTTTGAACGCTTCGAGCGATCAATTGAAACTATTTTATTCATACATTTTAAATGTAAAAATAAATATGTAAAAATCGACTACAAAAAAATCCCCTTAATAAAGATTTTTGAAACCCCGTTAAAATGTGTGTTTGAAATCTTATAAAAACCAGATCTTATAATTGTTTACTACTCAATATAATAGAAAACACGTTTGGTTTAGATTTTTATCGTTTTTTTTTTAGTTTTTTTCTTTATTTATTTAGTAAAATATTCTTTTTTTAATTTTGAAAAGAAATGATTTTTTTTTTTTTTGTTGTTTTTGTTTTATATATGTATATGTATACATATACACATATATATACATAGTTCTAATTTTGGTAATCTGTTAAATGTGTGATTTTTTGTTGTTTTAAATATTTTGTTGTTGCTGTTTTTGTTTTATTGTATAGGAAGCAAAAGTTTTTAATGCACAAAATTTACAATTACTTTCGACGCTTTCTTGTTGTTGTTGTGTAATAGTAACTGTAGAAAATAGTGTATATGTATATATATACATACATACATATATATTTATATATATGCATATGTATATATAGCATTTGTAGAAAACGGCGATTTTTAGTTGTTTTTTTTTTTTGAGTTTGTGTGAGAATTACACGATTTGACGGTACAAAATACAAAAAGAGACATACACATATATATGTACTGTATATTTTAATATATATATATATGTAGGTATATATATACAGGTATTTTATAAAATCATAAAATACTCTCATTTATCTTGGGTGTATTGTTGTTGTTGTTCTTCTTTTTTTTAATGCAAAATACAAATACTAAAAACTCGAACTTGTTCTTTTTGCACGTGACAAAAAATTTGAATGCATCTCACTTGTGGCTTATATGTTTAAACATTTTCTTTTCTCATTTGTGTGTATTGTTCGCAAAAGTAGTGTTTTTTGTTTAGTTTATTGGCGGTCTCTGTTTAAATATATATATATATATTAAGATGTATATATATGAGTCAAAAAAGTTTTATGTTTTTTTTTTTGCTGTGTAATTGGTATGTTTATGAATGCTTGCATTTTAAACTCTCTTCTCATTATGTTTTGTTTTGTTTATGTAGTCCGTTTATCATAGTTTGCATTAAGACTTTGAAAAAAATATGAATAACTGCATCATCACTCATCGCCACACACTCACAAACACACACAAATGCACATGCACACAACCAAAAACAAATGCTAAAACATACACACTCGATTTCGCTCTCTCTCAAAGTAATGTATTGGACATTCTTCTTTTCTGGCTTTTTAATCTCAAAATCAACGGACAAGATGATGTTATTTGCTAGGACAATTGGTATGCATACATAGTAAGTGTGTGTATATAATATATGTATATATATATATATTTATACGAGTAAGTTTGTATTGGTTGTTTTGAGTGTTGACTGATTTTAAACGCCGTCAAGAGTTACAAATAATAATAGTAATAATAATAATGCGATATTTATTATTGTTGTTTTACTTCGGTTAATAACTACTCTAGACTGTATATAAAATCAAATCCGCGTTTGACATGTGTTTTTTTTTTTGTTTTTGTTTTTTTGCCCGTTTCATCTTCTCATTCTTCTTCATCCTGTTGCTGTTGTGTGTTGTAGCTTGTATGTTGTTGTAGCTTTAGCGTTAGCTGCTTGTTGTTGTTGTTGTTGGAGTTGCCGATTTCCGCATGCTATCTTTTTAGCAATAGTTTTTGTTATTCTTGTAAAAAGTTGTGTGTAAGTGTGTGTGTACGTGGGTGTGTGTGTGTTTGTGTATGTATAGAAAAATTGTTTGTTATTTGCTCTTTTAGAGCAAAAGGCATTTGGGCTTCTTCCGTTTTTTAACTTGCAATGCAGCCCTGGTTGCTGTCTCGAATACCTCTCGCACACCCTCCTTGGACTTGGCCGAACATTCCAAATAGGCAAAGGCATTAATCTTCTCAGCCATAGCGCGTCCCTCCTGCGGCTTAACCGGCTCCTGCTTCATCTTTGCGAGATCCTGCACACAAAAAGATATTAATTATTATGATATATAAGAAATGGTGTGTGTAAGGAAAACTTACCCGAATTGTGTTGGGATCATTTCGCAAATCTTTCTTATTGCCTACCAAAATGATTGGAACATTGGGACAAAAATGTTTGACCTAAATAAACAAAACAATCAGAAAATGATAATCAGTGAATAAATAATATATTTACAGTGATAAGATCACAAGCTTACCTCTGGCGTCCATTTTTCGGGAATATTTTCTAGCGAATCGGGTGAATCCACTGAGAAACACATAAGTATAACATCAGTGTCGGGATAACTCAGCGGTCGCAGTCTGTCGTAATCCTCCTGACCAGCTGTATCCCATAAGGCCAACTCCACCTAGAAAATGTAAAGTAAACATACGTAAAGTAAAATCACGTCATTTTATGTGTTGGATATAAGTATGTCTGTATATACTATATATGTTCATAGTGTGTGTAAGTGTATTAATGTAAAAAGTGATAACGCCCGTTAAGTTTGCAATTATGTAGCACAAAAGCCCGTTTTTCATCACACAAAGACGAAGTCACAGACGAGAGTCAACTTCAAGTTGTGAGATAGCAAAGGAACTGGCGGAAATGCCAAACGTATTAATCAGACACAATACGTAGAATGACGTGAACGACAGACAGCCACAGACACAGATACATTTACAGATACAAATATACATACATGTGTACATCATATGTAAACGCTATCCAAACAATAACGCCGCCATATTGCGCTGCGCAAAATTGTTTATACCAAAAATCGTATCGAAAGTATTTAGTAAATAATCAAAAACCAAAAACAAAACTCAAAACACACACACAAAACATGACTTAATGCATATCAAAATGGCATACAGCAGTATTTTGTTTCTTTCTTTTAGTTTTTATTTATTACAATTGAGAGCGAGAGCGCGTGCTGCCTGGCTCCAAACGTGAGCGCAGGTAACAGTTCAATGCGAGGGGAACCAGAGAGAGAGAGAGAGAGAGTTAAATGGAGAGAGTGAGAGCGGGGGGCATCGCGCAAAACTGTATGTGCGCAACGGGCTTGTATAAGACGTATAAAAAAAAGAGCAAGAGCACGGCAAGAAACGGAAGGAAGGGAGCTTGCTATACAAGTAGTACATGTTTTAGTATTAGTACATACACTGCCGCTATACATGTGTATTTGTGCGTGCGCATAGTCTGTGTGGTTCGTTATGTGTGCAAGGAGAGGGCAACTAGGAGAAAGAGCGGGAGTCAAGTATGCCTTCCGACAATTGATATTGACTCACAACTTTTTTTACAACATGAGCACTGAGTGCACTACTGGAGAGCGAACGATTGAAGGTGGTGTGGGAGAGCGAGGGTGCTTGCTAGTTGAGAATATCAAATCAAAGTACACAAAGCGAAAACGATGATCAGATGATTTCGCATGCTGTATGAGGAGTTGGGGGTGGAAAGGGTGCTCATTTTAGAGTTGGGAGTCGTGATTTTCGTGACACGAATCTAAGAAAACAAATTTTTACAGAGCACAACTCATTTTTAAACTAATTGTAATAACTAATTTAAAACAACATATTTACAGAGCGACTTTAAGCTCTATTATTTATGCTTTTTTAAACAAAATTAATATAATTGGGGAACTTTTTGATACAGTTTATCAATGGGGCGCTAAGCAAAGGTTAAAAAAAGTAAGACACCCTATTTTATTTAGAGGATATTTGTTTTTCAAATGAGATAAAGTAAAGCTTACCTGTTTGCCGTCGACTTCGATATCGGCGACATAATTCTCGAAGACAGTAGGTACATAGACCTCGGGGAATTGGTCTTTGCTGAATACGATCAGAAGGCAAGTTTTACCGCAGGCACCATCGCCGACAATTACCAATTTCTTGCGAATCGTCGTCATTGGAGGTTCTGGAAGTGGCAAAGAGCAGAGTTGCAACAAACAAACACCGACGACGGTGGCGACGATGCGTTGTGTTTAATTTATTTGCGAAAACTGCGCGAGCTGGTTGAAAAATATTAAAGTGAAAAAAAGCCACACAAAACACATACGCATACGCGGACAGTACTGCCACAATCTCTCACTCACACTCGCACACACACACTTGAGTCATACACTTTGAATGTCTCTCCCATTTGTTGTTGCTGCTGCTGACGATCTATAGAAAAGAAGAAGCATCAGCGAACAGCCGCATGAGGCTTTTTTGACAATCACCCGTTGTTGGCTGGTGGTTGGGGGTTCTTTTTGGCCAGTTATGTATGTATGTATGTTAGTTTGTTTGTAAAATCATCTACAATGCATCTCCAATTGTGCAGCAATTTACACATTCACACATACATATTTACATATATTTATGAAAAGCCCGTTCTTTCTTGTGTATTGGTATTCGTATTGGGCAGAGTCGCCACAGCTCCCATTCAATACATATTTATTTACTTTTCTCGAAATATATTCAAATGTGTCTCGAGATAGTCCAATGGTCGCGTCATAGGTCTGTTTCCTCGCCCGCCACCAACTCTTCGTACGTTTATTCCAAAAACATCATCATCCACTCGCGTTTATGTACATACATACACATACATATGCTGTCTGTGAGTTCGATTGCTTTGACTGTGTGTGAAGGCATAGCTGTGTGTGTGGAATTTTTTCACTGCTCTTTCAACTTTTCTCACTTACAATTTAATATTTATATTTTTGCAACACTCAGTACGAATTCGACACTTAATATGCTTACAAAATGGCACAAATATGTTGATTCTTATGCGTCTACCGTTATTCGTTTCGTATAAAATGTATTACTATTAAAAATTCGACGTTTTTTTTCTCATGCAAAATGACGATGAATTTTCTTGGTAGATGAACAACCAACGCCTTCGTGCGCTGCAGAGTTGCACTTAATTGACAGTGTTGGAAAATTTCAGCTAGAAGAATTACCTATACAGCCAACACAAAAAAGCCAATTCCACTTCTGTTTTGCCATTTATGGCACAATTGAATAATGCACCTTAATTAATCACTTGCATTATATCACTTAATCATTTTTCTTAATCAGATATTGATAAGGCGTTCAGAGTTGCATTGGTAAGATTAGGAAACTGTGACTCAGTGAATACAGTGACTGATACTTTTAAAAATCACAATCGCTAATTGTCTTCTTCTTGCTGACACTCGTGTCGCATGGCCCGGCAAATATTATTCGGTTATCAAAAGTAAACAAATATAAATGTTGAATGGTGGTTAATGTGGTCGAGAGTCATTAATTAAAGTTAATTGTTAAACATGAGGACTGATCTGAGGGACATTTTGCTATCGGCAAACAAACAGAGAGGGACTGCTAAAAACACTGTGGAACAGATTCCAGCTGCAAATATAAATAATATTAAAAACAAACGTAGTAAAAAAGCAATACAAATGAAACAGACAAAAAACAGAAAAGAACTCGAAAAGCGATTAGCTCCTGATATAATTGCTATGAATCCAAGCTGTAATAAAAGGAAAGTAAACATTATCCAAGTTAACGGAGTTGAAAAGCGGTTTAAGTTGGACCGTGATACAGAAGACTTTTCGAAAACTCTACAAAATGGTCATGGTAAGAAGTTCAATAATAGCTCATATAACTTCATATAATTGAATTCGTTTTTAGATTATTTGGAGAGCGACAATGAAACGGAAAACAGATCAGACTCATGGAATGACCACGAATCAAAATCTTGGCAATTTACTATTGAAGATATACCCGATGCAGAAATCAGATCCATTCCGCTAGGCGTTGGAACAGAAGCAACTAAATTAATAGAGGAAAACCTTCTTGTGGAAGATATTGAAGTAAACAATGATGAGAAGCTGAACCAAGAGCTTGTTGAAAATATAGAAGTAAACAATGATGAGATGCTGGATCAAGAGCTTGTGGAAAAGATAGAAGTAAACAAGGATGATGAGGAGGAGATGACAAGTGAAATGCAAATGGACACGTCTCAGATAAATGACAATGAACCACTACCATTATTTTATGCCACATCGAATATGCCGGAACTGAGCATTTTCGAGAACAGCTTAAAAAGCAATATTGTGCTAGCTGTGCTTAAACAAGATATGGAGTTCTATGGCACCGTTGTCGTTATCTTACTCTGTGGTCGCATAACAATAAATGGTTATAAAGTACGTGCCATGGAACCATTGAACATATACTCACCTAAAGGTTTCAACTGGGTGGTGATCTCGCCATCAGCCAATAAAAAACCACCCAAAGACAATATTAACTGGCAAGATCTTAACGAGAACTTCTCGCGCGCTCAGCTGGACTACATTCAGGGCAATTATGATCCCAAAACTGATGCGATTGTGCTTCTGCAACGGAACACTGGTGCACAGAATATGCTTGCAACATTTGCCCGGCACATGGCCGAAAATGTTTTCCCACAAGTGAATGCCAAAAATCGACCTCATTATGCCAGTGAATATCTGCTCAATTGCCTTATTCAAAGTGCAGACAAAAGTCGAGGGCTACAGGTGCCTACGGTCTGGACAAAGTTGGCGTTACAGCCTAGCAGTCGCCTCATAGTCACTGGTGGCAAAGGCGTGGGCAAATCCACATTACTCCGTTACCTTATTAATCGTCACTTGGAACGCTTTTCGCAAATATTGGTGATTGATCTGGACATTGGACAACCGGAACTATTTGTGCCACAGACAGTTTCTTGTAGCGTCATCGATGCACCACTGCTGGGACCCGGTTTTTTCCTCAATAAGCAACCCGACATGGCCTATATGGTGGGTCATGTCAATGTAGTGATGTGTGCGGAGCAATATGCGAGATCTGTGCGACAGTTAATAACGCATTGTCGTGGCATTAAAAGCTATGCCAAGATGCCCTGGATTATCAATACAATGGGGTATAACAAGGGCTTTGGTCTCGAATTGATGGCCCTAATCGTGGACAGCGTACAACCAACGGATGTGGTACAAATAGACAGCCCCCGGGTCATAAGCAATTTCGATGAGCACTTGGATAGCAAATCCTTGGCTCGAGTTAAGCCCATCATCTACACAGCGGATGAATTTAAGCTAAGTGAATCTTTTCCAAAGTACGCATGGCATCAGTTGCGCAGCGCTGTGCCACTCTGGGATCAAAAAAGCCAAGATCGACCTTGGTTGATGAGCGCCAAAGATGTGCGCTACTCGAATTTCTTGGCCCGTCTTAGCAAAGCACTGCGTGGAAATGCCAAACACATTACGGACTGTCAGCCCGTTCGAATTGATCTAGAGAAGCTGAAGATTGTGTTTCCAACAGATGAGGATATCACGCGCGAAGAGCTCATCGCTGGCGTTGAGGCCAATTTGGTTTATCTATGCAAAGCGGCAAAGGACAATCAGCCGATGGAATGCTTTGGCATCGGTAAGTAGACATTAATTAATAGCTCTTCTCCATAATATTTACTCTTCATTCCTAATCTCAACAGGTGTTGTTCGCGCCATTGATTACGAGGCCCAGAAACTATATCTTCTGCCGGCGATGCATTTAAGTTTGCTCACAAAAGTCAATTGCCTGGCTTTGGGCGGAGGTTTGAGCCTGCCCCAGGGCTTTTTTAAGCACCAGGGCGCTAGCGTTACTACCAATGTACCATATGTTTTCATCATTGATGATTCCAAGTCGTCCAGAAGCATTCAGCAGTTCTACTTTCGATCGTCTGGATTCCTGGGTCCACCGGCTATTAAATGACATTTCTATACCAAAGCTACTTCGGTTATAACTTCTGTATATATATGTACATAAAAATGAATATGTATATAACGGAACCTGTTTGTGTTTCAAATCAAATCTCCCGATGAAAATTGAGGGCAGCCGATAGATATAGTAACAAAATGCTAGTTTTATTGATGTAGGCTAGTGGGATATATTGTGTCTGCCTTTAAGTATGCGTCGCATGAGTGTGCGTCGTCCCTCCAGCGTCGACATGCGCGTTTCCCATCCGTGTACGTTGATTCGCTTCACTTCGCGGGG
The DNA here is from genome assembly GCA_035044645.1 of Scaptomyza parva. Taxonomy (NCBI): domain Eukaryota; kingdom Metazoa; phylum Arthropoda; class Insecta; order Diptera; family Drosophilidae; genus Scaptomyza; species Scaptomyza parva. The sequence continues at coordinate 5,855,453 of JAWNNT010000090.1, forward strand.
CTTCGGGAAATGGCAGCGCACTTTTGGCTTGAGCACGGCACGATCGAATGCATGCTTCTGGCGCACAAACAGTGTTTGCGCAGTGTTAACCGCGAACAGGCACGTTCTATAAAAAACATATTCCATTGCTGTTTCATATATATAAAGGACTTTATTTGGTTTATTTACCTTTGAAGCAATCCTTGCAACATGTTAAGTAATTTGTGTGTTTGTTATGTGACCGTATTGTAAGCGGCAGAAAATATCTACTGCATGCTTGGAAGTGTTGCAAAAGTTGCGCATGCCAAGTTATCGATATTTTTATTGCGTTAGCGATATTGCGGTGTGGCGAAGCAGTAACATTTGGGCTTTAGTTGCTTGCGGTCACATTGCCATTCAAGTGCCGTCGTTTGCTCCAACAATAAAACGCGTTGGAGCCGTATGTTTTGTATGTTGTTATACTAGAAAAAGTGAAAAGCTCACATGCAAGCCATGTTAAGACTTTACCACTAAATAATTAATTTACGCGCTGCAGATGTGTAAAACACTGGGACTCTTAAAATAGAGTGCTATAGTTAATAGTTTCAAGTGAAAAACCTACATTACCATCATCTTTCATACACTGTATATGTGTGTGTATGCAAGTGCAGCTGCCGTGTGTGAATAAATTTATGTGTGCGCGCGCGTGAGTGTATGTTTATATGTGTCGCACCGTTGAAGCACCCAATTTTGGCAGCAGAGTCCCCCAGTAGCAGCAGCAGCAGCCGAAGACAAAATTGAAGTGCATTTCATACGAAAAACTTAAATAGAAGCAGCCAGAGGTGAGTTTGTATGTGTTGTTGGTCTGTCTGCATTGCATTGTATTTTTATTTAAACTGCACTTGTGTGAGTGCTTGCATATTTAAGATAGTGTGTGTGTGTCTGCACGCTAATTAACCTAATAAGCAAAATAGCAAAAAAAATTTAAGTAGACGCAGCATTTGCCTAGCCAAAAATACAACATAAAAATCGATTTTTCTGAACTTGCAATTTTCCATGCCTCACTGACTCCATGAAGCAGGCAGGCAGGCAGAGCGGCAAACAGGCAACATCAGCCACTGCTTGGGGGAGCCGGTGATGCCAACGCCAACAGCGCAGTCGACTGCGACATATGCGGCATGGAACGCGTCTAGCAACGCGCCCCAAATGCGGGGCAACATCATAAAGTATACATAAATTGAATTTCGAAACACGGAAGCGACGAACGGGCAAAGCGATGTGAGAGATGAGACTCCACACAAAAAGCGCCCCAAACAAGTCGATTTGTTGTTGTTGTTGGTGTTGTGGGTTGTTGTTGTTGCTGTCTGGTGGTGTTGCTGATGATGCAAAGTATTCGTGTGTGTGTGTGTCTATCTGTCAGAACTCTTGTCCATCATCATCATAGAAACTTAATGCCAAAAATAATAATAATATTAATAAGTATAAGTGCTTTAGTTCAGAGATTACTCTACCCCAAAAGATACTCTACATTATCTACAGTTTTCAGCGAACAGTGAAAAATGTTAATTTTTTGCCAACTTAATTAAGTACCGCTGTTTACCGCTATGTTTTGTGTTCCTTAGGGCTTATACAAATCCAAATCAATTTTCATTTAACAGATTTTTGCAATCCGTTACGCTTTTGACAGAGCAGTCGCCGTTGCTGTCACTGTCTCTGTCTCCCTTCTTCACTGGGCAGCTGTCACAGCAGCCCTTTTTTTGTGGGCCATTCCTCCCACTCCTTTTCACTCACTGACTAACTCACTGTTACTTCATCTGTCTGTGTATTTGTGTGTGTGTGTGTGTGTGAGTTTGTTTGTCCTGCTTGTGTTGTGTTTTGATGACGGCACTCAGCCGAATAGCGACGCCAGCAGTGACGTTGACAGCGACAGCGACATGGACTGCGAAGCACCCGCACTGATTTAAAACGTGTGCGTGTGTGCGTGAATGTTTGTGTGAATGTTTGCACCAATACACGCACAAAGCATTAGCAGTTCTTGTTGTTTCTTTCAGCGTTTTCGTTTCTTTTTTTTTTTGGCGGATGCTGTGTGCGTGGCCAAAAATGGGGTATGTCCCTTGTCCCTTATCTCCCTGTATTCCCTGTCCTGCAATGTCTGGTCTGTGGTCCCTTATTTGTATTTACTTCCGCCAGGCACCCCTCAATACAAGTACTATGTATGTATGTGTTTGTGTGTGTGAAGCAACTCAAATTCACTTTTACGACCATTTAGCATAGGTTGTGTTTTCCTACTCTCATTTGCTTTTCCCAAACTCTTCTTCCTGCCATACTCTTTCACTCATCGTTTCGTTTTATTTGATGCGTTTTTAATCAGACTGCGTCAATTTGGGCGCCCTCACCCGCGCCTGCCCCCTCCTTCTAATGTTGTGGGCGGTCTTCATTTGATGCCGGGCGCCGGGTACCGTTATATTTTTTTTTGTGTGTTTTTATCGTCAAACAGTTTTTCATCTGCAGGCATTTTAATTTTCCCATTACGATTTACCAACTGTGTTTTATGTATATATAATTATAATTATATAGCTCTTATGCTCTTTTAATACTTTCTTTTTGCCTGTGTATATATTGTGGCGTCTCCATCCCCTTCCACTACTTCTTCTTCTTCGTCTTGTTTTTCCACACGCATGCCTTGAACGAAATCCAATTCTGTGTGTGATTCTGTTGAGTGACTTCCTCTCTGGCATTTTGACCATATACACATACGTATTTCATATAAATAAGCCATTGCAGGCCTGTGGCCAGAATACCCTAACAAATGGCAAGTAGGGTATCTTAGTGATGAGAGTTTCTGAACTTTGTTAAAGTTTATTTTATTTATTAGAATGTTAAAGTTTCAAAAATGGTTGACAGCCCTAAGAGAAACTGCAAACTTAACATTCTGTTAACATTTACAGTTCAAAAGGATCATTCTGTTAACATTTACAGTTCAAAAAGAATGTATGAATTGTAACATGTTAAATCTTGTTAAATTGCATTCTTGTTGATCTAACGGTTTGATTGATATACCAAAGAAAAAAAGGAGAGCATTTACAGTTCGTGGGGTAATCTGTTTACAGTTTTGTTCCCTGATGTATTTTACTTGTTTTTCTTCTTCGCCATGGATTGTTGCGAGTACAAAAATACTTAAACATACACATATACATATACGAAAATCTATTCGTATCATGGCAGCAGCTGTTGTTGTTCGAACCGGCAACGCATTGCTGGAACAGCAGCAACATCAACAGCAACAACAACTAAAACTACAACAACGACAATGGCTGTCGACTTCATCAACGCCTTCAAAGTGTTTTTTTTTCTTTCCTTTTTTTTTTTGCTGTGCGTTTTGTGTGTTTGTTTTTAGCATTTGTTTGGTTTTTGACTGCGTTTTTCTTTCTTTTTTTTTTTTGGTTTTGGATAAAATCCACATACATATTTAAGTTGTTGTTGTTGTTGTTGTTGTTGTTCAGTTGTCATCCATTATGCATGCAAGCTGGGGATCGTTGAGTTTTTGCGATTGTGGCGACTGTCAACGTTGCAACTTCAACGCCGCCACACACACACACACACACTTAACACACTGTACACACTTGCCTTGGCCAAAATGGCGACCCTATATACATACATACATATGTATATACAGTACAAAGTTGTTGGCCCCACGCAAAAAATATATATATTTTTGTTGTGACTTGGCAAAAGGCATTCGCCGCTTCACATTCGGAGCAATACCCTCCACTCTCTCTCTTTCTTTCTCCCTCTCTCTCTCTCTTTCTGTGTCGCTGTACTTGATTTCATTTGACTCCAGTTGCATGTTGGCTGTGTGGAATTCGACAACATTGAGCGCCACACGTGATTAATAATCAAGTTAGCACATTAATCAAAAAAAAACCCGAGACTCATTGTTAGTAGAAGGCCCCAAAATAACAACAACAACAAACAATCAGAAAATATTGTCATTTCATTTGAGTTTGGGAAATATTTTATAATCATTTGACAGAGTTGCTTTCATAATAAGTTCACATTGAGCATAATTAGTTGAAGTTCAGCAACCCTTTTCAATTACAGGGTATACTTTTCGTCGTCTTATACTTTTTGCCTATTACTTGTCTAATTATTGTAATCTTTTTTAGTTGTTTTTGCCCCTGCTGTGGCACAATTTTCATTTAAGTTTGTTTGTCTTAATTTGAAATCAAATTGAAAGCAATTTGGAACGCCCAAACACAAACACACACAGAAAAAGTGAAAAAAGGGGCGTGTTGCATGGAACACAGATGCGTTGCAAGTCATGCCAAAATACGTTGTCATCGGCATCGGCATCGTCATAGTCCAATTACAGTCAATTAAACTCTATCGAACACACACATTTTTGATATGGGTATGTTGATGCATCTGCCCCACACACTAACACACACACACACACACATACACAGCTGTCTCCTCGAGCTGTGTTGATGGCGGTTTAATTTGCGTTGTCTGCCTCATTGATTACTTTTTGGGTAAAGTTTTTGGCGTCTACTTTTGCTGCTTGCCCCTTCTTCAACTGTCGACGTTGCATAGTTTTGCACTCGGGCGAGTTAACAGCTTTTTTGGCTAACGTGGCAAGTTTTGCTGCGCTTTTGCGTGATGCAAAATGCGAAATGCAAAATGCAGTCATCATCATTTTGTCTCCGCGGCACAAATATTCATTCCGCCTCATTGCTCAAACCAACAAAAAAAAAGTTTTGCGCTCTTTAAGCATTGTGCAATCAACGGCAAATTGGGTTACAAACATATTTATATATATATATCTAAAAGCGGCTACCTTTTTTGTTTTTTTTTTTTCTTTTTACTTTTTTCACTTTTTCACTTTTGTTATCTTTTTCATATCTTAAATATATATGTGTGTGTGTTTGTTATCATATCTTTCGTTGAATATGCATATCATAATAAGGTAGATAATAATAGCTTAAATATATTCATATTTAATGCGCATCATGTGTGCCGGTGTTTTCGTTTGGTCTAGATATGTTTTTTAGGTCGGATTTACTTTCTTCAAAGCCTTTGAGTTAGAAAACTTACCTTGGAATACCAAGCGCTGGTAGCTATTATTGGGATGTGTAGAAGATAGTTTCTTAACTTAAGTTAGTTAGAAATCTAGTTAAGTTAGGTTATGTAAAGTTTCTTTAGTTTTTTCTTTAGGTAAACCTTTACTAGTTTAAGTTTCTTAAGCTCTTTTTTGAGGAAAACCTTACCTAGGTTAAGTTTCTTTAGTTTTTTCAGGAAAACCTTTACTAGGTTAAGTTTCTTTAGTTTATTTTGGAGGAAAACATTTACTAGGCTAAGTTTCTTTAGTTTTCTTAAGGAAAACCTTTACTAGGTTAAGTTTCTTTAGTTTTTTTTTTAGGTAAACCTTTACTAGTTTAAGTTTTTAATGTTTTTTTTTAGGAAAACCTTTACTATGTTAAGTTTCTTTAGTTTTCTTTAAGAATCCCTTTACTAGTTTAAGTTTCTTAAGTTCTTTTTTGAGGAAAACATTTACTAGGTTAAGTTTCTTTAGTGTTCTTAGGAAAACCTTTACTAGATTAAGTTTCTTTAGATTTTTTTTAGGGAACACCTTTACAATGTTAAGTTTCTTTAGTTTATTTTAGACGAAAACCTTTACTTGGTTAAGTTTCTTTAGTCTTTTTAAGAAAGGTTAAATGGTTTAATGAGTATTTCTTGTATTGGGGTCACAATTAGCATTGTCCCTGACTTTTCAATTAAAAACTGACCATTAATTATTGTGTAAGTACTTAAGAGAAGAAGACCATGAGGTGAAGGTCAGTCAGTAGTAATTATGATGCTCTAAAAACTTGAATCAATAAAGACATTTTAAATACTATTTCAATTAGCTTTCATTTCTTTCATAAGCCTGAACAGATCAGGGCAAATGATACAGACAACAATGCGATCAAACGTATGCTGAATTTTAATTGTTGTTAATCTAGTTTCTGTGTTTGTTTTTGGGTTTCTTTTGTCTAATATTCTTGAAGTATTTTAAAACATGTTAATCTAATACAATGTGTATGCCATAAACTTAAAGTTAAAATTAGCTGAAACCTGTTTTTTCGTGTCGAATTTTTAACATTTTTTCACACCCCAAAACACATTCCATAAGACAAATATTTAGAACTCATGATATATTCATAACTCATGACATATTCATAACTCATGACATATATAGAACTCATGACATATTCATAACTCAAGTTAAGAATGTTTTACATTTTCGAGTTTCATCTTTCAAATTCTTGATATCAAATAGCTTGTAAAGTGATCAACTTATTCTCATTACATACAATTCCCTTTTGGCAATACAATTCCCTTCAATAAAATTCGAGCTTAAATAGTTTCGTTTTGAGAACTCTCCAATGACCTGTGCTGACTCCCCTCAATTTGCTATTTGTGTCAGCTGCAACGACTTCTCCTTAAATTTCAACAAGTTTTTTTGCATTTGCATTTGCAATTTTTTCGTTTTTTCTCATTAAAAAATTTGTGTTTTTTACGCCTTTTCTGTTTGCGAGAGAAACTTGGCGAGAAAAACGCAACCAAATTGAACTCAACTGAACCGAAATGAACCAAAATGAACCGAACTGAACTGAGGTTCTATTTTTGGGTAATGTATGGCCTGCTTTAATTATATATATATTTTTTGTGTTTTTTGTTTTTTTTTGGTTTTTTTTTTTGGTTTTTTACTTATGCATAGAGAGAGAGACCGCCCAAAAAAAAACTTTTCCAGGGTCCGGTTCCAGCTCATTGAAGATATAATACACATATTACACACAGAAAAAGAGTAAGGGTAAGGGGGTTGGATGAGGAGGAGACTATTTTCAATACAACACACACAATATTGTGGGTCAAACATGCGTTGTCATAGGGAAAAGAATACATATACATATATATGTATGTATGTATGTATATGTTCATGTACAATATGCTGTGTATATGCTATAGTATGTCTTCTCTCTGTGTATATATATAACAATTTTTCAATCAGGCAGCAGCGTAAACAAAATACCAAAGCAACAAAACAATCCATTAAAAGTTCATTGGAGACGCGCCCATTGCGGGGCATCGAATTAATTAAAGCTGCTACACACACACAAACACACACAAACACTAACATACCACACCAAGAAAGTGTTGCAGAAAGAGAGATGAAAAACATATGTGTGTAATGAGATAGACAGAGAGAGAGAGGGTGAGAGAGGGTAAACGGTTGAGGGAGCAGAGAGCAGGGTGAAAGCAGCTTGTTGTACACAACCAAGATTGAAAGAAATTATTTTTTTTATTATTTCTTGGAAAAGCACACATGTATGAAATACTTTTAACAAGTATACATTTAATAACTTAGTCCCAGGGGTCGACCATAAAAATACCTCCTAAAAAAATATAATTTATTTTTATATACAGTAAACATAAGCGTAATATTTATTATAACAAGATGTAATGAAAAACAATGATGAAATCAAAGAAAACATGTAGGAAGGCTCTAGTTGAGTAATCTCGACTAGTAGACCCTTGACCATTCAGACGGACACACGGTCGGCGGGGGTGACAGACATACACATATGTACGTGTACTACCGGACTAATGCTTGATGGTTTCATATAGCCGATTTTTCTCAAAAGATTTTAATTAAAATTTCACAAATGTTCATTATTTTGATATTTGTTTCAACCCCATTTTCGAAATTTATATGCTGATCAAGAATATATATACTTTATGGTGTCGGATAAGCTTCCTTTTGCCTGTTACATAATTTTGCAAAAAAACATTTTACCCTTTTTTTTTTACCCATTTGCAATTTGTTAACGATATCAAAATCTAAATTTTTTGACATTTTCAATATGTGAAAAAAAAACTCGATTAAAGAAATAAATAAATTTCAACACATGGCTCCGAACTGAACTGAAAGCTTGGCTTATCAGTAAAAAAATTAATTATTAAACTTTGTATATTATGAACAAATCTTTTGTTTTTAGATATTATGGGAAACGCGTGCAGATTTTTTTTTTCTTCTGTGGAGAGAGAGAGCCGATTGTAAACTTATAAAAATGTCTGCGAGGGGAATAAAACTGCTTCACATACTTTATTATAGGGTATTTTTTTTTTTTTAAAGAAACCATAAGTCAAAATGCTGCGTAAGCTGCCGCCGCCGCCGCCGCCACAGCCGCCAAGCGCTCTGCCAATAAGTAGGCGCAGTTTGCCCACCAACAGCTGTATATATGCATATGTGTGTGTTTGTATGTGTGTGTGTTAGTATGTGTTTGTGTGCGTGCGGTCATAATGAAAATAAATTTGTTTATGCGCGTTGACTTTGTTTGGCTCTTGTTGTACAGAAAGAAGTTCTTTGTTGCAGCAACAGTCGCAACAGCAGCAGCAACAGCAGCAGCAGAAGAAGCAGCCACATTTAAGTTGAAAGTTTCCTTTAAGAATCAACACACACACATACGCATTTGTGTCACGTAGCAACAATTACCATAGCACAGACGTCTACATACTCTATACTATTATATAGTTTCTGAAGAACTCTTTTTTACTTTTTTGTTCTATACACCTTTTTGCCGGCCCACACACACTAACACACACACTCATACACACACACACACTAACACACACTTACACACACTCATACACACACTTGAAAGACGCTTAAATGTAACGCTAATTGGCTGCACTTTGGCCCCATTTGGATGCGCCGCAATGTGAATGCTCAAGATAATGGAAATGCCCGCAGCAGCCAGTCGGTGTTGCTGCCACATGCAACATCCTAGCCACACGAGTGCCACACTCAGAGCACTAAATGCATGGCTAATCACATTATAGATATCGAGCGATATATCTCTTCTTTGTCTCTTTCTGTGTGTGTGTGTGTGTGTGTGTGTGAGAGGCACTTGAATAGGAGCTTGCCGGCTTCACCAAAGCGTGGGTTCCAACAACAACATCATCCACATAGTCATCGTCATCATTATTATGATGATGATGGAGAGTAGTTTTTTATTTTATGGATTGGCGCCTTTTGTTCTTTGGTGTGGTGTCTATATAGTGTCTCTGTCTATTATACCTTTATTAGTTTGCTTTTGTTTGTTCAATTTACTGAACTGAACTCTTTTTCTCTCTCCACCATGACTCCATTGAACTCTAGCTTGCCAGAGTGTTGCAGTTGCAGCTTCACACGAACACACACATACAAACACATAATGAAATAACTTGTTTTTTTCTTTTCTATCTGGCGACTTGTTTTGCATTTGGCGCAATGCTAATTCATTTGCATACCCAACGACAGCGACAAGAACCCAAAAGCAACAACAACAACAACAACAACAACAACCAACACCTACAACAATACTGTTCTGTTCTGTTCTTGTGGCTCATTCTCATTCATGCCAAAACTGCTGCCAACTTGACTGATGGCCCCGGCATGCTTGGCTGCATTTTAAGTTCATCTATTTGTGGCATATTGCTGCCAGTCTCTCTGTCTGTCTCTGTCTGTGTGTGTGTACTTTATACTCTTTTTACTCCTACTCCCCCATTTCCTTATGCTCTCCCCTTTTCTTTCCAACTCACCCGTTCTCTTACTAGCTAACTCATTGGTATGCCAGGCAGGAGGCGGAACGAGCTGTTCAATTAATATTGTTTTGCCCACTTTGAAAACAAACAAATTGGTTACAAGTTTGCGAGTGTAAAAGTTAAAAAACAACTAGGAGAAAAAAAGGCTTGAGTTGAGAGAGAGAGAGAGTGCTTGACCCAAAGATACCCTAAAAACCATTAAGAAAAATGTGTAAACATTTTGTAGCTTGTTTTTTTTATGATTTTTAATCAATTTTGTAGCCATTTTTGCTAACTTAAAGCTTGCTTGACTTGAAAGATGCCCAAAAAATCAGTAAAATTTTAAAACAAATGTTTTTTTTATGTTTTTTTCGTGATATTTAAATAATGTTTTGTTAATTTTTGCTAACTTAAAGCTTGCTTGACTTGAAAGTTGCCAAAAAATCAGTAAAATGTGAAAATAAATGTTTTTTATGTTTTTTTTTCGTGATATTTAAATAATTTTGTGGTTATTTTTGCTAGCTTAAAGTTTGTTTGACTTGAAAAAACTCAAAAACCATTAAAATATATGAAAACAAATATTTTTTATGTTTTTTTTTCGTGATATTAAAATAATTTTGTGGTTATTTTTCCTCAGTTTGTTTGTAGAATTATATGAAAATAATGTTTTCGCGCATTCCTTCATTTTATCTATGCACTTTTATTGCACTATTAAAAGTCTATAATGCTGCTCTAAAATCTCAAAATATACAAAAAATATACAAAATTTTGCTCTGAATACTTTTTGCTTTCGAGAAAACAAAACTTTTCCCGTGCTGTGTTTAGGAATTTTTTCATCTGTTTAGTGTTATTGTTATTATTATTTTTGTTTTTTCTTTTTTTTTTGCTGAACTCGTTGCACTTAGCATTAATTGACTGGCCTAGCCTGGCCTGGCCTGTTTTCTCCCATATTTTTCTCCCTCTTCCTCTTCCTTTCTCTCTCTTTTCTCTAACTCGTTGACATATTTAATGGCTCAATTAAGTCGCTTCCAATATTTTTTTTTATTAGTTTTCTACGCATCGCCCCGATTATTATTTCACATTTGAATGCAAACTCTTTGAATATGATTTTCATTCATTGGAAGATCTGGATTTAGTTTTTCTATTTTTCAATAGAAATAAAAGCACAGCCATTAATAAGCTTTAGTTATAATTAAGTGGAATGTGCAAAACTGTCATTAGACTGATTAAACAAATTGACTTTGTCTCGCGTTAAAGTTTTTATCAATGGAATTTCTTATGCGCGTCGCGACACAATCTTATCAAAATATGACGGGAATTTTTCACGCCATAAATAGCGAGAAGCAAAATATATATTCACAAGAAATTTACTGAATGCAAGTAGAAAGCTGCTTGGCTGTAAACATTTTTAGCATTTTGTAGGAAAAAGTTTGTTAGGAAGAGTTTTAAGGAATTTATGTTATAAAAATCTTAAAGAAAAACTGTCAGGTAGAAGTTTATATAGTTGTGTTTACTTTTCTTAAAATAAAGTCTTATCAATTGTTATTTTATTTGGTTCTAATTAACAGAAAAGCAATGTTCAAATCAGCTTTTCTTTCTATTTATGATCTATTATGAACAATCTACCTAAAGTAATATCTGAATGTTTAATGTTCAAATCAGCTTTTCTTTATCTATGACCTATTGTGGAAACTATATACTAAAGTTATATCTAAATGATATAATTAACAGAAAAAAAAAGTTCAAATCAGTTTTTCTTTATCTATATGACCTACTGTAGAAATGATATACTTAACCCAATATCCAAATATCTTTTAAGTCAATTCATCATAATTAATCAGTTTTTAAAACAAATTTATATTGATCGAATGTCATTTAGCTACTTTCCTATTATCATAATGCCATAAAGAAGAATTAGTTTAATAAGAAATGAAATGAAATGAAAAGAATTTATTTTTCTTTTTGAAAAGAAAACTTGTCTTCAAAAAAGAAGTGAAAAACACCTACTCATATACACTACTTTCATAGACAAAAAATACACGTATTACCACTTTCCATTTTTTGTGTTGTTTTTCTCATTATTATTTATCCAATGATCATATTGATCAGGCGCTAATTTCCACTGTATTTCGAAGGGGAGAAAAAGCCAACAAAAGTGTCGAAGAAGAAGAAGAAAAAAAAAAACAGTTGTTTATGATAATTACAGTTGCGCCGCTGCTTAGGCATTTATCACAAATGCCTTATGAATGGAGCCCCCCAACAAATACTGTTTTTGGGTGGGGAGGGGGAGGGGGAGAGAGGGGGGTCGCTGACCTAATTGGGCATATATATATACATACTATTCATCGTAATGATAATTAAGCATGCCTTAATTAACATGAGCATAACTCTTATACTTAATCAACGAGGCGAGACCTTTATGCGCTTATACAACATGTCATACACATACATATACATATACATTTTGTATTCATAATTCTCATAAATTTTTACGTTTATTTCTCCTTCTGCAGATGACGTAAACGATAACAACAACAAACAGCAACAACAACAAGAAGCAGGAAAAACAAACAGAGATAACGAAAAAAGTTCATTTTGGCAAACGAAACGAAAACGAAACTGAAACTGATACATCAGTCTATATAGAAATCGAAAGTCTATATAGCGAAGACATCGGCGTCACGCTTAGATTATAAGCATGAGGTCGTCTCTGTTATCAGTGAAGTGCAATCAAAGCGCAACGTTGCCATTTTTATTGCCATGTTTTTTGCTCTTTTTTCTGTTGGCGGCGACGGCGGCAAATGCTGAGCGGGATTTCAATGTGAATGACTCTCAGGTAAGGTGCGAAGGGGGAGGCGGGATAAAAAGCCTGCCGCAGAATGCGTTTGCTTTGTGTTGTTGCAACTGCAACTGCACTGTGTTGCAGTTGCTGCACAGCTGCAGCCTGTCATTTGTCTGTTAATTTTGATTGATGATGCCTGACACATCACATTTCACTTGAAAATGCCGACGAATGACGGGCGGGGAAGGGGTGAACTGGCGGACTGGCAACTGGCTCCAGCGATTAGATTGCTTGAGTCAATGTTTAAACTCTTGAACTCTTTCATTTTTCTGTGTTTTCTGTTTCGGTCTTTGTAGGTGCCCGTCATTGAACCGAAAGATGCGCCCGCATTTAAACAGGATCCATATGTTTCGGAGCTAATGCGTTGCCAGCAATCACAATCGGAGATTGTGCTCTCGCTGTTGCTTCGCAAACATGATTGGACCGATCTAAGTGAGGCCAAACGTATGCATGTTCAAGCCAAATTGGCCAAGTTCTTTGCCATACCCAAGGTAAGTCGAAGACCCAACTTTATGTTCGAAAAACCCGATTAATAAAACTTCTTTACTTTCGATAGGAATTCATTACTTTGGATTCGGTTTCCAAGCGGGAACTGGGCAGCATGCATAAGTTGGCCATGCGGAAAGGCGGCAAGGGTCAGAAGCATATAGAAACTGCAAATCGTCATTTGGGTCGTGCCAGTTTTATGGTAATTATAAACAGGAATGCAATTTTGGTTTTATGGCGATCTAAAATGTTTTATTTCCTTTCTTTATCAACAGATCGGTTGTGGCTCAAGTTACTTTGGCATGGGTGAACCGATTGCCAAGCAGATAGCACATCAAGTTAAGGATGGCACCATTGGCGCATTGACCGAGGAGAACTTTGGATTATGGTTTATATGGCGAAAGGATTTGAAAACAAGGTAGTTTACGAAAAAGGGAGAAAACTTTGAGTAGTAATTAGTTCTAACAAATGTCTTGTAACTAGTTCTAAGTAAGCATTTGAAAACAAGGTAGCTTACGGAAAGGGAGAAAACTGCGTTCATAATGAGAGCTAGTTGAGTTTAATAGTAATTAGTTTTAACAAATGTCTTAAACTTCGTAAGTTCTTAGTCAGCATAACAGATTTTCAGTGTCTTTTTAAGAAAGTCTGTTTCTGATTTATTTGTTTGATTAATTACCGATTAATAGATTGTTGCTTTAGCCTTTCTTAAATACAAACTAAGCCACAATAATGTTCTGTCTAAGATAAACTTGTTGTTTGGCCATTTCCTCGTTTGAATCACATATTTTAAGAAATACAACTTGAGTTAAGAAAGTTATGCCAAGATAAGAATGTTAAAATGATTCAAAACCGAAACGAAAGATGATGTTAACTTTAAAATACTGTAAGAGATCTGTTGAAGATAAACTCATGCAATTAGAAGCTTAGAACTTAGAAGCTATCATAAATTGAATATCTTATTGTTGTTTTGCCTAAGTAAAATAGACTTAAAAAGACTTTCCAGCACTTCACTCATCATGCTAGCCATACTAATAACTTAAATGATTTACATTCTAAAGAGAACTTAACAAATCTGTTTTTGACAACTATTTTGCTCGTCCACAAATGACTACATCTAATAACTGAACAACATATGACTACTTCTAATAACTCTAAACTAATTGTACAAACACTTTTCAAAACTTGTTAACTGATTCATACCTTAAACACTATTCACACAGATCACATCGTAAGCGACGACAATCGGAGGGAAGCGGTGCTGAAGAGGATGACTATGATTATGAAGACGATGACGAAGATCAGGCACCGTAAGTACTACTAAACAGATAGAGAATAACAAAAAACAAGAAATCAATGACAAATTTAATTAAAACTTTTTCTTTTTCTTTTTCTTTGTGCAGTGAACCAGTTACAGTTGTGCCAACAATATCGCATGCTCATCGTCATCATCATGGAGCGGTGAGTGTTCAATTTTGGATTTGGAACTTTTATGTCATGTTCCAATCCAGTTGGGTTTTTTCTATTATTATTATTTCTTTGGTATTGTTTTCCGTGGTGTTTCTTATTGAGTACCTGGAGTTTTTTTTATATACATTTAACTGTTGTCTAATATGACCGAAACAGTAATCTTTATGTATTATGAATATATATATTTATATATATGATTAGTCTCGGAACAATAAGTTTAAGATATAATATTATTATTTTGCGGAAGATTATATTTGTTTGTTACTTGCACTTTGTTGATAACTGCAAAAAAGATACACTACAAAAAACCACACTACAACAACAAAAACAAAAATCACTTCACCAAAGACACAAATCACAAATTACATATTCACTATATTAATATATATATATATTATATACGTACTTGATCGATCTCATTGAGTTTATATTGATGATGAAAACGGTTCTTTTAACATTGTGTATATGTAATTCATCATATGGTGTTCTCGTCTTTTCTTTCTCTCTCTCTCTCTTTTTTGCCATTTACACACACTCTCTCTTACTCTATTTCTCTCTCTCGCTGTTCTCATTTACTTACTGTGTTACTTACCATTGCAATATGAATGTTAATTATTCATTAACTAAACAAAAAAACCACCACACAACTAATCAATAATCAAAATCGAAAAAACAAACAAACAAAAAATCAGTCGGAACATTCGGAAACTGCATCCTCATCGGCTACATCGGCTATTGCCACAGCAGCATCTGTGGCACCCAAACTGGATGAGGAGATCGAAGAGAGCGTCTCGAAGTTGGAGTCTGTCATTAGCAAGACCATTGAGAATACGAAGAACATTAAGGAATTGTTGCCCGTTCTCAATGTGGATGTTGATGAAGATGCCGATGACGTTGAAGATGTTGAGCTGCAGACGCTGGGCGTTCCCGCTGCTCCCGTCATTATGGAAACAGAGAATGAACTTGGCAATGAGCTGGTACTCAAAACGGATCACGATAGGGAACAGGTGCTGATGGAGCTGGAGCTTCAAAAGATAACCACAACAACAACGACAGCTGCAACTGGCACTCTCAGTAGCTCCATGCCAACGGTAAACGTCGCCGAAGAGAACAACAACAACAATAACAACCAGGTTGACTCTGTGGCCGTCGCTGTTGATGTAGCTGAGCACGCTGCAACGAGCACCTCACAAACGACCACTAACCACAACAGCAACAACAACAGCAACAACAATAATAATATAACACCTGCAACACCCGGCACACCCATGCCACCACCCACCCATTCAGTGTCATATCCATATTCACCATTCGGCAATTTCAACTCCAACTCCACTGTGTCCCATCCATATTCATCCCCATCATTGTCGTCATACGCAACTCCCGCATCATCCACCAGCGATATTGTTGAAACGTCTGCGGCAAATGGTGTTCCCGCCTCCAGTACCTCCACCACCACCACATCCCCCCCAGCCTTAACCACACCCATTTCAGTTGTTGAGTCTTCAAGTACACCAAGTGCTATAGACTCTGATATGGCTAATACTCTACCAACAACAACAGTAGCATCCGCTTCATCCGCTTCATCATCATCATCATCATCATCATCACCAACTCCAACAACAACATCAACAAGAACAAATGCAACTATGCCAACAACTACAACAGCAACAACAACAACTACAACAACAACACCACAATCACAAACGCCAAAGGTAATGTCGCTTTTGTCTGTGTGTGTATGTGTGTGTGTGCGAGTGCGTATTTGAGTGTGTGTGCGTGTAACAATTGTAACTGTTGTTTAGCCTTTTATGTGTTTGTGTGTATCTATTTGTCGCCTCCCGTTGTCGCCGCCGCCTTCACACCCCCGCCCCTTACTTTGTCTCAGTTAGCAGAACTAAAGTTTAGACAATTACAGTTAATGCTATACACATATATATAAAGAGTTTATTGTATGTATTTGTGTTGTACATATGTATATGTATATATACATTGTTGTATAATCATTATAATCTGTTTGTTGTACAACTTTGCCGCAGACCTAACCTCAAATACATAGCCGTAAAATGTAAACTGTTTAAGTTTAAGCTATAGAAAATTGCAAACTTATGCTAAAAAGAAAACTTATGAAAAATACTAATTAACTCTCTATATAGTACTATATCTAATTTTAGATTAGTTACAATGAATAAGTTTTTGTATAGATATTCCTTAGATAATTATAACTATTTGTATTCTGTATATATATATTTTAAGTTTTTCTTTATTTATTTATTGTATATATCAATAGATTTTTGGTGTATTCTTAAGGGTGTCGGTTAAACTTCTAAGAGTTTTCCATCTTCCAACTTTACTAACCTCTTTTGCACCTCATCATAGTCCAAACATAGAACCAATAGGTTGAGAACAAGTCAATCCTTAGTCCATTTATAGGGAATTTACAAGAACACCTAGAAAACATAATCAATAAGTAGGTTTTATTTATATAGTTCCGGAATAGAAGTAGGATGAAAGAATATTTTTCTGTTTCATCGAAATCTTTTTACATAATCTGCCCAATGTTTAACTCATAACAAAATATTTTGCTTTGCTACGAATATACACAAATCCCCATCCCAAAAAAATACCATAAAAAATACCAACTGCTGCAGACAAATGCTAATGAGATTGAAGCTGCAAGCACCTTGCTGCCCGCCGCAACAACATCGAATGTGGATGCAGCAGATATAATCGATACAACGCGTCCAACTCAAACCGATCTTGAGATCTTGGTCGAGTCGACGACGACCGCATCGATGGCTTCGACGGCTTCGCACGCCTCACCACACAGCACGCTCTCAGTTAGCTCTAAGGTGAACTTGAATTTGAACTTGAGCCCCCAAAAATCACAAAGCCAAAAACACACACAAATCAAATATTTTTGTTGTATGCAACAATTAGTAGCAACACGAAAACATTATCTAGTTATTATATACATATAAATATATTTAATAAGCTGCACTTAGAAGAAACCCCCTCTCCAATCCTCGTCCAGCGCAATTTAAGTCCTCAAATCAACGCCAATTCAGTTAGTTGTTAAGTTCAATTAAGGACAGTTTTCAACGTTTCGTACCAATCCGGCTAATGCATCCATTGATTCCTTTTTTGTGAAATGGGATGCCAATCAGCGCTGATAAGCGGCGCATTTCTCTCTCTCTCTCTCTCTCCCACTCTTTTTGAAACTACTCGCATGTCCTTTGGTATTGCATGCAACATTATCTATCTATCATATGTATGTATATGTGTATCTTTGTATGTATATCTCTGTGTGGCACGCCCCCACTCCCACCCCACCCACTCTCCTAGTTGATACACTAACAACTTGTCTCTCTCTCAATATATATCTTTGCCTGCTATCGAAACACTATTCAAGCATGACACTAAAAAGAAAAAGAAAAAAAGATATTCAGCCAGTCCAATTAGCTGAGTTCATATGTAATTTAATGAGTTCTCTGTAATTCCCAGGCAGGAGATGCTGTCGATGCCCTTGAAGCCGCCAGCAATACCAGTGTACCGAATCTGGCCAGCAATGAGGTACGTTAGAAACGACATATTGCCAATCGCATATTGGATGGTAACATGTTTCATGTTTTTTCTTTTCAGTTGGCAACGCCCACAGTGCCGGCTACAACGACCCGGCAGCCACAATTGGAGGCAAGTAGTACGACAACAACGGATGCCTCGACGGACTATGTGGAGCCGCGACAAGAGAATAGTGTGCCCATCATTAAGATGCGTTTGCAGAAGTTGCCTGTGCCATCGGGCAAGGCATTTAGCTATGTGGTGCCTATGGAGACCTTTTATGATGCCGAGGATCAAACTAATTTGCGACTGGAGCTGACCGACAAGGATGGACATGAACTGAAGTCCAATTCCTGGCTGCAATTCAATGCGGATAAACGTGAACTTTATGGATTGTAAGTGAATGGATTAGGAACTCTTACCGAATATATAATATAAACTTGTTTTTGTAGACCCTTGGATGATGCCGTTTCCCGTTGGCAGTATCGTCTGTCGGCAACCGATTCCGGCAATGCCAGCGTTACGGAAACTGTGGAGATCATCGTGCAACAACATCGCGCCTTGCGTACCTTCAATCATGAGATCAGCATTGCGGTGCGCATCAACGAGAAGCTTGGACACAACATCGATTGGCAGCTGAAGCTTATCAAGGCGGTGGCTCATACTCTCGAGGATGACAACAGTTCGGCGCTGGTGGTGCGTGAGATCCGGCAGACGTTGCAGGAACCACAAAGTGCCAGTTTTGTGTACTTCAATGAGACGCTGCCAACGAGTGATTGCCCGGAGGTGGAGCTCAATGAGCTGGTGCAGCGTTTGGATGCGCAACGTTTGAGTGATTTGGTGCAACCGCTGATCAGTATCAAGTCGATAACGGGTCAGTTGATTGGTGCTTGCCAGAAGACAGAGGTGACCAAAATAAAACCCACAACGCACATGGCCAAGAACTTGCCGCCAATGCCACGGAATCAGGTGGATCGCGTGAATGCTTCGGTGGGTCAATTGTTGGTGTACAAGGTGCCCAGCGATACGTTCTATGATCCGAATGATAATGAACTTACACTCACCCTAAGGACCAAGGATCACAAGGAGATTAGCACACGTCACTGGCTACAGTTTGATTCCAAGAATCAGGAATTCTATGGAGTGCCCAAAAGCGGCGATATTGGAACAGAGGAGTATCTTTTAATAGCTGAGGATAGCGGCGGTCTTAGCGCCAATGATGCACTCGTTGTCGTTGTCAGCCATACACCCAAAAGAGATTATGCCATATTGTATAAGGCTTACTTGGCCATACGCCACGAGAACTTCAATGCGGAGCTGCAGCGCAAGTTTATGGAAAGAATTGCAAAGCTGCATGGAGATGAGGATACAAGTCATATTGTTGTACGCTCGATAACCACACATCACGATTCGGATGGCACAATTGTTAACTTCTATAATGCTTCACTGTACAAGGTGCACGGTCGTTGTCCCGACCAGGAAATGGCTGCCACACGCCATGTCTATCTGAGCAGTGACATGATGCCCAGTCCCAGTGTAAAGAAAGCTTTGGGCCCCGAACTAAATCTAACGAATTTTACTGTTGTGCCCTCAGGCACTTGTCATCGTACGCAATTATAGCAAAAAATGTTGGAATTGTTAACCATGTATTTCATTTCTTATAGATGCAGAGAATAGTGATATTAGTCAGCATGAATATATACCATCACGACCCAAGGAGCCAAGCTTGAAGCCAACATTCCCCGACGAGTATTTGGCCACGTTTATACTGCCTGCTGTTATTATTGTAGTTATGATTTTGCTAGCCTCCATTATTGCTTGTTGTTTACATCGCCGCCGTCACAAGAGCGGCAAAATGGAATTAGGTAAGATTGAAATTGATAATAAATTCAAATATGAAAAAACTAATATGACAATCTTAACTTTCAGGTGATGAGGAAGAGCGTAAATCGTTCCGCACTAAAGGCATACCAGTTATCTTTCAAGATGAGTTCGAAGAGAAACCCGAGATAGGCAATAAAAGCCCGGTCATACTCAAGGATGAAAAGCCGCCATTGTTGCCACCATCTTATAACACCTCCAACATGAATGTGGGTGGTGACAACGATGTGGATGAGTATGTGCCACCACCGGCTGTAGTGCTCGGTGGACGCGAGGTGCGAGGGAAATCACCGGCAACGCCCTCTTATCGCAAACCACCGCCATATGTATCGCCATAAATGTGTGTCAAGAAGCAGCAGCAGCAGCAGCCGCAATAACTACAATAAATGCAGCAACAACAACAATAATCACTACTAATCAATTCTTAATGAAAAACAAAAAGAAAACAAAACAAATACCACGAATGGATAACAATTAACAATCTTAATCTAACAAATCTAACAAATCTTTCGCACCTCTCTCAACTCTAATGTTAATTCTAAGAGTTTTTTCTATGAAACTGAATTTTCGAATTGAATTGAATTGAGATGCAAGTCGATAGCCGCCCCGCCCATATTATGATATAATATATTATATATATAAATATACTTGTAACGGTATTAAGAACGGACACTGTAACTGTAAAACAATCAATTAACGATTTCATTATGCGACTTGGCTAACAACTTAAGCAAAAACACACACACACATACACACTGACACACAAATAACTAAATATGCTGCATATTATTTATCTAGTATGTACCTTAACTTATAAAACATATGTATACACATACACACAGGAACACACACATAATTTAGAAAGCAAGCGAAAGAGCTTGAAAAATACACACATACACAAACACAAATACACCCATTTGTAGAATGTAGCATTTAATACATGTTTGTAAACAGAAAAAAAAAAGAAAACGCGGCTAGCCGCTGTTTGCCAAAATGCCCTTTGCCAAGGCTTGACTTGTTCGAAAACTTATTAGTAGTTCCTTGTGGCAGCTAATAGACATTCAGTTTAAGCTGAATTGTTTTCAAAATTAAGGGCCAATTGCCGTCCGATGTGTAGCCAAGGCTCAAAAATGCCATAAACTGGTCAAAACTTTTGTATCAACATTCAAACTAATATCATGTTTTGTGTTTGGCAATTGTTGGCATCTAGTATTATAATCATATCATTTAGAATCATTATTGACTCGAAACTTTATGTTGCAGTCACTTGAGCAGGGGGCATAAACGCTTTAATTGAGTTTTGCATTTAGGTTTTAAGGAAGCAAACTTTTTTGTTTTTTACTTTTTTACTTATAAAATACTTATTGTTTAATTATGCTATACTCAATACAGCTGCCAATATTGAATAGTGAGTGACGGACAATTCACAATCACAATCAACTACATAAATCAAAATATAATAATAATAGTACATATTCCGAATATTCCTATATAAAAACGTTGCCCCACAAGTGCTTCCTCCATACCACCAAATCATATCCAACATGTAATGAACGAATACAAACAACAAACAAAACAGAACAGAACACAAAACAACAAAAACACACACACAAAGTACTATATTAAATCATTACTTAAAGTAGTCGGCCCTCCTCCCCACTTAGTTATTAGTTGATTTTTATAAAACCCTATATGATTAGAATATATACACATATTTATATATATACATTATATACTTAAACTTAATCTTACTTGAAGAAAGAACGAACCATTTGAATTGTACTAGAAAGGAAAACAACCAACAACAACAAAAAACAACTGCGCAAATATTAATTGTGTAGAAAGTAAAGTCCATTGATTTTTATACACGGAATACGCAACATTTAAGTAAGTTAGAGCAATATTTATGCTGAATTCAAAACAAAAAACACAAAACAAAAACAAAAATTGTCAAAAAATGGAAATGAAATTGAAATATAATACGATCGCAATGCGTCGTAATGCCTATTAAAATAAGCATATAGCATATATGTACGATTTATGTGTACTAATTTGAGTAAATTGTATAAGAATATTAAGCGTAAAATATTTACACTGAATTTTGTAACAAAAAAAAGAAAACAGAAACAACACACACACACACACAAGAATAACGGTATCAATTTATTTTGAATAAAAAATGCCAAAGATACACTTTACTTTTTTATTTACTTAACTTAATTTATAAGTCACGTTTATGCAGTTAAAAAATTTGAAACAAATGCTGCCAAAAAAAACCAACATAAACAAGCCGAAGCCTGAAGCCTAGCCTAGCCTAGCCTAGCCTCTTTTTTATAAGTGTTGCCAGATTGCTTTAGTTCATATTGACAATCCATCTTATACTTGAAAACTCTTATAAAATTGCGTCAATCGTAGGCAAAACGTGCGAATTTAGATTAGACACACACCAACAGTAAGTACACAAACTAATTATTAAATACACAACAAAATAGTTTTGAATTAACCCAGAAAAAAGAAAAAAACTACTTGTAGCATAGCGAACTGAACAAAATAACCGAAATAATTGTGCATAGATATTGTAAGTCCATTAATCATCAGCTATAAAACCTTCTTAACCAAATCTAAATGATAAATAATTATTGAAGAAGGCAAAAAACAAAAAATTACGACAAGAAACAAGAAAAATTTATAAAATAATTGCCAATTGCAAATAAACAAACTAACACACACACACAACTACACACAGCTAACACATACATACATACATAAAATATGTGAAAATTACTAATAAACATTTATATTTTGATATAAAAAAAAACCAGCAACTAATTTGTAATTGATTAATTTTTGAATTACAAACGGAAATTCTTTACCTAATTTCGCTAATGAATGGGGCATACGCAATTTATTAAAATGCCAGGCAGCTCAAGCAAATTATGGAATCAAGTCACAACGACAAAAAATACAACAACATAACACATAATGAAGTAATATAAATATTTTCTCTCTTTTCGCTTTCTCTCTTTCTGTCTTTTGCACACCTGCCTAATAAAGTCGTGAAATGAAGTCCTGGAGTGTGTATTCTATTGATTTGGTTACTTTGACAACCAATATGCGTTGGCCGGAGATTCGGGATGCTGCTGTGTATGCTTACGTATCCAAACACACACCAACACACACACACACATATATATTGTACACTTGGTTGGCTTCGCTGACGCCAAACGTAATGGCAGCAACAGCAACAACAACAACAACAACAAACAAACAACAGTTGCCTTGTCTGTCACTCAATTCAAGTTAAAGGTGGGGGATTGGTGAGTGCGGGGGTGGGTTTTGGGTGTATCGGCAGCTGCTTGCCACTTCAATCTATTGTTGTTGCCGTTGTTATTATTATTATTATTATGTAATGCAGTCATTTAATTGGTAACAAATTGTATTGTTTGGCTTGGCATTTCTATGCCAGTGTTGTTGTTTTTGTACGCTTTTATGACTTTTTTCCAGGAAACCAAACCTAAGCAAAGCATTCAACAAAACAACACAGAACAACAACAACCACACACATACACACATACATATGTAGCTGTCATGTTATACGCTTTTAAGCATGTTGTTACCTTTAATGCAGGACACACCAACAGCTCTCTACTTATATGTGTCTGTGTCTCCAGGTCCTGGTCTCCCATGTTCAGGTTTGTCTGTGTAAAAGTTTTCTGCTTTTTCGGCCAATTGTTGTTTGCATCGGATGTAGTTTTGTTAACTGCAAAAAGGGTTTGCCTTTTGACTGTTGCAACAACATCGCTTGCCTCATGAGGCTGCAATTAAAAAGTCACTAACTATTTAGGACCCGAAAACAAGCCAAAACAAGCCAAACAAGCCAAACAGGACACCAAAAATACACAAATTTTGTGTCTCTCACAAACAGTTTGTCTGGCACTATGCAAGCAATTTGATTGGGTCAAAGGCGTGGACCCTGATTGACCGAACAATTTGAGCGTAGACGCGAACAAACTAACGGCAAACAAGCTTAAAGAGCGAAAAGCTGTGACAGTGATGAGATTGAAGGTATTAAAAGTGTTGGAAAGATTGCAAAAAGCGACAAGAAATCAATTATGCGAGTAACAAGCTAAGCGATAAACGGAACGGATAACGAAACTAAAAAAGAAAACATCTGAAAAGCGAATACGAAAAGTGATGCAAAAAGTGTTCACAAAACTGTTGGAGTAAGATGAACTATGAGAAGTTGATGGCTCAAAAAAGTGTATCTTATGAATAGAGTGAGAGCAAAAAGAGAGTAGAATAAGAAGAACAAGAAAACTCTAGTCGAGTATGCTTAACTGGAAGTTACTCCTAACTTTTGGTATAAAATACTTGCTTGATGTTTTAATCTTTCATATCTTTGGTGTTTCTCAAGCGATTCTAATAAACATTTCATACTTTTCTATCAGTTTGTTAATGCTTTTAATCTTATTTTGTATCGTATGCTGGATAAGTTATGATTAAGTTATCTGAATCAACTTTGTACTGCCTAGAGATTAGGAGAGCTCATATACCATATCTGAAGTATCTAGCTTTTATGTTCCATATCTGAAGTCCCAATCTCAGACACTTGAGAGAAGGACATGGTTTTATCGATTTGAGTGTTGATACCGATAAAGATAATATATATATTTTGTGGAGTTTGCAGATGTTTCTATCTGTCTTTTACAGACAATTTACACTTTTCATTGGTTAAGAGAAAAATAATTTGTTACAGACTATTTTTTGTACAAAACTTTCTTCAATTTCAACAGAATTGTCATGTTACAAAACCTTTCTGATGTTCGTGTATATGTTTTTGACAGTAAGTAATAATAATATTGTTCATTGCTGTTTCAGAAATGTCATCTAGACCAATTTCTATATTTTCATGATTAAATATATATATATTTATATAATGATGTTCAGAGGCTTAATAGAAAAATGTTGCTTTTGACAGTGTTGAGTTGTTTGTGTTGCCTTTGTTTTATCATTGCGCAACAGCTGCTGTCAGTGTCCTTTTACTTATGCTTATCCGTTTACCGTTTTGTTCCTTGTGTTCGTTGCCATAACACTCATTATCGCTATGGTGGGGCCATGCCCCATTATGCAATGAATGCCATTTACGGAATATTTTCATCTCACTCAGTTTTGCGTTTCAAGTTACCCAAACAACAAGCGTGGCAAGCACATAATTAACTTACAGTCTTACTAACCATCCTGTGGCATGCCACACTCCCTAACTTCCTTACCCCAACACCCTTTCTCTCTCCCTCTATCTCTCTAACCTTAACTCTTTATGTTTTTTGTGTATGATGCTTAAACTTTCAATGGAGGATAAATACTTTGGAGTCAAAGTACACATTTTTCCTATAAAAACTAAACACACACACACACATATACACATGTATCCATATACACTCATACACGTATATGTATGTATGTATGTATAAGTGCTAAAACTGTATCATAATTTAGTTGGAGCGCGTGCTGAGGCAGCAAATGAAAATCTCCTTTATATACAATTGAGTTCCTGTCCTTTCGCATCAACTTCTTCTTTGTCCAGTCGATACTCCCTCTCCCCCCTACCCTCCTAATGCTGTCTCTCCTCTGTCTGCTGCCATCCATGGCAAAATCTCACCTCGCACCTTTTGGCGCAAATGTGATTTTAGCTTTTTGTGCAGCGCTTTTCTGCAAAAAAAAATATTTATGGCAAAAAACGGGGCAATTTTCGTCCATTTCGTTCGTTTCGTTCTTTGGTTCTTTCGTTCTTTCGTCTGTTGAACATTGTTTTTGCTGCCAAGTGAGCATCAGACAGGTAGTCAGATATGTAACCCAAACACACACACACCCCGACCCGATACACTTCTAGTATTTTTTGTTGTTGCTGCCACGCCTATTTCAATTGTTTGGACTGTCACAACAGAAGCATACTAGATACAAAAGGGGGAGCGGAGGGAGAGCGGAGAGAGAGTGCCTCAAATAGTGAAATGTTCTAGAGCTTTGGTTCAACCGCTGGCAGCCTAGATTTATCCTAGAAAATTAATGTTTTTGGATTTTTTTAGATAGATACTTTTTTTGTTTTGTTGCATTTTGCTTTTATGTGGATTTTAAGCTGCAACGCCCATGGTCAAACGGCTGCCACGCCCATTCAACTGGGTGCAAAACGCTGTGACGCTTTTTTCGTTTCGTTTATGTTCGTAGATAACTTAGCTTAACGAATATGATATACACTTTATAAAGTGAGTTACTTGATGGAAATTCAATGGGGATAAGAATAATTAATACCTGAAAGATGGTTTAAAAGACTTATTAACTGTTTTTCCGGTTTCTTAATCTTTTGGGTTAGCAAACCTTGAAAAAAAAGAATTTGTATCATACTTAAGCTAAAAATCTTTAAAAACTCCTTGAAATATGAGCTTTGTATCATGTTTAGCTATAAAAAAAAGTAGAATGATAACAAAACAAAATTTGAAATCAGTTTTAGGGTTTTCGATTTCACAAATTGTCTTTTCTTAAACATATGTTTTGAACTTTTCTACAATCTTTAATATATTATCGTAACCTAAGCAAGTTTATAGGTTAAGATTACATAAACATGTTTCAAAAACGTAACCTCAAAATGGGTTGCTTCTGTTATCTTAGTTATTCTTATGGCAATACATACTTAACCACTAGTTATATTAGTCCTATAAGTAATATAAGTTAAAAAGCTGTTTAAAAAATATATAAAATCCAAAGTCTAACCTCAAAACGGGTTTTTTCTGTTATCTTAGTTAACTAAACCTTTAGGTACTATAAGTCGTATGAGTAATATGAGTTAGAAAACTTTTTATATAGCATTAAACCAATTATCAAACTGAATTTGCTCATGAATACATAAAGATAATCTTCAAAGGCTTTATTTCAATACCCATCTTCATTCATCTTCGAAACACTCAACTCAAACTAAGACCAATTAAATCATTTCAATCTACCCAAAATCTCACCGATTATACTCAATAATGATGATGTGAATAGTCATTGATTATGTTCCGCATTTGAATCACGGCGATATCAATAGAAGGATTCGGGGATTATCATGGAATTTTCATTAAGAGTGTATCTGAATGGCGCACAACAAAAGAAAGAATATGCAGATATTCTCATTCGTGCAACACACATTTGTTGCTGTGTTGTGCCAAGTTTCAGTTTGTGGCACGTTCGCAGAACTCTCTCTTTGGCTCTGGCTGTGAAAAGGTAAACAGTGTATCACAATTGGGTGGTGACCGGATTCAAATACGCCAGGAGCAATTCAGGAATCAGGATTTCAAGCGTCAGCCAACATAAAGGTGTGACTACATACTATATATGGGGGGGCAAATTGAGATTAATAACAAAAACCCAAACGAAAACCTGTAACGTGACAAATGCTTACTGCATAGAGAGAGCAGGGCGGGGGGAAGGAGAGTGTGGGCGATTGGTCCGAAGGCCAAATGGACATATACATCAGTAGCAGAAGAAATAAATGCTGAAGCACACATAGCGAGAGAGAGAGAGAGAGAGGGAGAAAGAAAAAGAGATTTCGGTTTGGGGTTATTAGATTGAAATAAAATATTTGAATTGCTTGGCAAAGGACTAAATGCAAAAGCCAATGATTTGTAAGCATGGACACGGACACGGACCATGGACACGGACACAGAGCAAAAGCATGGACATGGAGCAAAAGCAAGGACATGGATCTGGACAACATAGACAGAGAAGGACAGCCAGAGAGAAGGAGCTTGTACATTGTACATATGTACATTTAAGTTTCCATTCAATTGAGCAGGAGGCAAAATCGTTCAAAATGCCAACCAAAAAAAAAAACAAAAAAAAAAACGAAAAAAAAAATCTGAAGTAGTCAAAGAAGAGAAGAAAAAGAAGGAGAAGAGACAAGCGCATATCAATTATATGTATTGGGAGTGGGATAAAGACAAGAAGAGACCAAAACGAAATGGTATAAAAAGGGAATAAGGACACACAATAGACAATAACAACAATAACAATTGGCAACCTGCTGCGCGTTGAGCTAATGCCGCAGAGCGAGCTCAGACAAACAAAACTTGCCCCACACGCACAATTCTTCGCTTTGTACTCTACACACAAAAAAAAAACACAAAAAAAGACTGAAAGAATGAAAGTTTTTCAAGCGGGGGGCATTGAGATTGACACTGGGCGACAGACACACTCTATATGGCGAGGGGTGGTGGGGGAAAGGAGGTCTTGGCTTTGGGTAAATTGCTTTTATTGCATACGTTTCGTGTCGCCATTTGAATTGCACTTAATTTCAATCAGGCGCCCGCTGCTAAGCCACTTCAGCTAATTGTTTGGCGCCGCCACCCCCACCCAAGACACAAACCAAACCCAATACCCAGACCCAGACCAAGACCAACACCAAAGTTAAGTCAAGTCAAGTCAAGGCTTTGGCTCCAAGCAGACTTAACTTGGCTTTAAAATCAACTCAAGTGTAATGTTTCTGCTGTTGCTGTTGCCGAGTGGGCGTGATCTTTCTGTTGCCTGCCACGCCCACTGAAATTAATTGTAGTGACGTTATGCGTGTTTTATTTGAAATGCTCGGGCCACTTTATAATTTCCGTGAAAGTGTATCATTAGCCCTGGCTAAGCCGTATTACCAAAAAAAAACAAAAAAAAAACCAAAACCAAAGAAAACCGAAACAGAAAACAGAAAACTGAAGAGAAAAGCGCCAAGGTTGTAAGTCCAAAGCCAAAAGCTGTTTGAAGCAAGGATGCTTCAGTGAGCGGCAAGCTAATGGAACTTGCTTGTTGTTGCCACAAAACTCAACAAACAGTAGTAGTTATTACATTTCCTTCCCCCTGCCCCTCGACAGTGTCTATCACCTCGCAACATTTAATTCCCTACAAAAGCAAAAAAAAGTTTTTTGTTGGTTTTTTAAACCGCGCAGTTTTTGAGTTTCTGAGTTTCTTCTCTGAGTTTTTGAGGTGGCTAATAAAATGAAGACAGTTGTTTAGCGTGGCATGAATGAGTGGCATGAATCCCCGACGCAACACATCAATAATCTGCAAAGACAAGCAAAACATTCCATATAAATATTAAATAAACTGAATATTTTGAATATCAGTTTTCAGTTTATCTTGTTAAGATGATATCATAAAAACTGTGTGTTGAATTCCTTTTCACAATTACCCTTTCTTATTCCATTATAAGCCATTAAAAATATGTTAAGAGCACTTTTAAACAATGAACTTTTCCAAAAGGCATCAAATGTTTCAAAGCAACCTAATACTTAACAAGGACTTGGAAGCTGTGGAGACAACTTTTTAGCTACAAAAGAACTCTTTAGGGAAGAAAAATTAAAAATAAAATGCTTATTCCAGCACATTTTACATATTTTCTTACCAAGGTTTTATAAGTCTAAGTTTTAGGTAGAGATTAACTTGGCAAAGAAAAGATTCTAACCCGGATTCTGCTCCTCTGACCTCTATAATTTGTGATTTTGGTTAACGAAAAAGTTAATTATTCAAAATAAAATATGAATATTGAATTTAGTAATTAAATAACAATCTTGATTCATTTTGAAAAACTGTCTTTCCCTTTCTCTTTCAAAAAGACTTAGTCTTAAATTATAATAATTCATTATAATAACTATCTCAAAATTCCTGCATGAATTCTTACTAGCTCAGGAAAAGCTATAAAAAAGCAACCAAAAACTTCTCCACTGCTAAAATACAATCTAATCTTAAGTTTTTTAGAAAAGAAAGATCGTTTTTATCAAATATAATCCTAATGCCATTTGTAGCTTATTATAAACTTTTTGTGTTTAGGTCTTTTCAAGCAATATTGTTATATTATTGATTCTTCAACTAATAAAGTTAACTGGTAAAACCTATCTAAACCATTTTATATCACAATTTTATTGATTCTTCAACTAATAAAGTAACCTATCTAAACTATTTTGCTGTCTCAACTACGCACGAGTTGATCTAAACTGCAAACTTTTCAACCTTTTTGGCGTTATCATTTTTATTTAAAGTGCCTAGTTTTTTTTTTATGTCCCCCAGGCGTCATCATCATAATCATCATCACCATCCTTCCTTATGGAACTTTGCTTTGGAATCATGTTCAAAGGCACAAACGGGTCATATTCCCATATGGCAAACGTGCCGCGTCTCATGACCTCATTTCTCTGCGAAAATCGAAAAATCAGCGGGCGCAAAGCCCAAAGGAACGCTCAATGTAACTTGGATTTAATACAACTCAGAAAAGAGATAGCAACAAAGTGTTAGAAAGAGAGAGATAGAAAGAGAGGGAGATAGATAGTAAGATTGAGGTTGAAAGAGTAAAGTTTAAGTGAAGACAATATTAAGTAAGAAATTGCTGTTGCTGCTGTCGCCGCTTCCAATTGAAGTGGCAACAATAACTAAATTAAAACTAAAGCCTCATGCCACTAGCACTGACTAGGGGGTGGTGGGGTGAGGGCGGGTTTTGACGGGGGTTCCTGGACTCCTGACGTTGAACACGCGCTTTGAATACGTTAAAGCAAATGCGTCGCAAAAACCTTCCCGCCACCCCCTTAATAAACCCAGACACAGAGTGCGGCTAAATTAAAATGAAGCATTGCGGAATGATTTTGACGACCGTCAACACTCCTCCCAGTCTCCCTCTTTATGTCGGGGTGGTGTAAAGGGAGCGGAGGAGTGTAAAGGGAGCGGGGTGGCGGGGGATACATACGCATCCACACGCACAGCTGGCTGCTAAGCAGACTGGCGCCAAAATTGTGGCTGACTTCACAGATTTTTCATGACGATGACAAGTTGACGGCTTAGCTGCATGGCTATAAGCAGCATCAAGCAGCAGCATCAAGCAGCAGCAACAGCAACGCGCAGCAACAGCTAAGGCAACAAGCAAACGGCTTTAGCTTTAGCTTTGGCTCTATCCATGCCCAGCAGCAGCAGCATGACTCCATGACTCCTTGACTGGCGCGGCGGCCATGGACTGTCGCACGGACTGGCTCGTTAATGCCGCCCAGCATTGTGCCACAGGGCAACTCAGACACAGGACACAAGCACAACTTCGACTCTCTCTCTCTCTCTTTCTATCTCTTTCTACTTTATTTTATCTCCATCTCACTCTTAGGTTCTTTCTCTTCTCTCTTGCTCAGCGAGTCTCTACATGTGTCGGTGTGTAGGTGACATGTCCTGACACGACACGACAAAAACAACAACAACAACAACAACGGGGAACAGCAATAGGAACAACCGACGGCCCGCCCGCAACGAGGCGCCAGCTCATCAACTAGTCGGGGCGAGAGGAGCCTGAGTTCTAGTTCCACATAACACAAACATATATAGTACAAACGCCCTTAGACTGTTCCTACTATTCCGGTCTATAGTGTTGTGTGCGTGAAAAGCAAAGATAGTGTTGGTTAATATTTAAGGGTGGGAGATTGAAGAGTTCTTTAAAATCTTGTATAATACATCAAATCGAAATGGTTTATAATTGATTAAACGAACATCTTTGTTTAGTTTCGAAATTATCTAGCGAATCGTTGAACAATTTTCGTCATAGACTAGTTAGTTCTGATTACAAACGGGTTGTGTTCAAGGATTTCCCAAACGGGACTTGAACAAAACTTGTTCTGCTTACTACCAAGGAGAAAAGTTATGTTCCAAATCTTAAGTTTTTAGATCTTTTAGTTTCTGAGATTGACGCGTCTTTGAAATAAAATAAGGATTTCCCAAACGGAACTTCAACAAAACTTGTTCTTACGGCTAAGAAGAAGTTAAGTTCAAAATTTTCAGTCTCTAGACCTTATAGTCTCTGAGATTGACGCGCCTTTGAAAATATGTTAAAATTTCCCAAACGGGATGGATCAAACCTGTTTCTGCTTATGGCTAAGGTCAGAAGTTATGCTCCAAAGCTTCAAGTCTTTAGATCTTATAGTCTCTAAGATATACATATATATACGAACAGATGTTTATATCGACTTGGCTATTAATGCTCATTAAGAATATGTATACTTTGCCCATATTGTAAATGCTTTCTTATGTCTGTTACACACTTTTCCTCAACACCATTTTACCCTTTCTAACTAGTTTCATGTGTTGTTTAGGGCATCAAAATAAACTCTCTCTGGAACTAAATAAATATTTTGACATTTCAAAAATCATTCATTAAAGTATTTGCTTGAATCAAGCTCAAATCTACATAGACTCATTGACTTAAGCTAATTTATCTTAGTCCGAAATGAAGTTTAATAATCTTGAAGTATGAATACATCAAATTCCTTTTATTTATTTATATGCCTTATCAAAGTTCAACTGCCTTAACAACAGCTTATATCTAATTATTATCCCAAATTCAAGAAAAAAATGTTTTTTTTGTTGTTTTTTTTCTTGAGCACAAAACAGAATAACAAAAAATAAAGCAAAAATAATTGATTGCAAATTACTTATCGAGCGGTTTTTCTTCTTTTCTTTTTATTTTTTTCATAATTTGTAATTCGTGTTCGTCCCATATCCTGTCCATCTCTATGAGAGTTCCGCCCTGTCGAGAGTGTTCACCCGTATATGCGCTATGGAAACGCGTTTTGCCTCCTGTTTCTTGTTCCTGTTGCTGCTTCTGATCCTTGGGGAGATAGCCAAAGCAGAAGTAGTAGAAGAAGAAGCAGAAAAGCAGAAGAAGAAGCAGCCCAACGCAGCGCACCAAGAGAAAATATCTTTTTGCAAGTGTCATTCGGGGGTTGCTTCCCTTTGTGTGTTGTTGTTGTTGTTTAAGTTGTTGTTGTTTTAACTTGTCGCCGTATTAAAAAATAGAAATAGCAGCAGCAACAACTCGCTCCATATGGCATGGTTTGACTTGGCCCCTTTCCCAAACCCCCCAAACCCCCCAAACTCTAAAGCACATTTCCACATCCCGAACTGAGAGCCAAGCCAAGCCAAGCCAGTGAAGCGACCCTTCTCACTGCCATTGACGTCGGGGTCGGGGTGGGGTCGAGGGGGGCAGCGCGGCAGGGGTGCGCCTAGGAGTTGGAGTAGGGGTAGGGGTAGGGGTGGTTGATTTTGACAAACGTTTCGCTGTTGGCCGCCCGCCGTTGCCTCGTTTTCATAATCGGGCGGTAATTGTACACCAATTTGACTTATGAATATAAATTAACTGTGAAACGTGCGACATTAAAAAAAACACATACTGACACATACACACACACACACACTGACTCACACACTTAAACATGTGCACATGCATATGTATGTAGTTGGTTGGTTGCGTGACTCAGACACAGCGGGGTGGCAACATCACTAAAACTTTTGTGGTATCAAGATCTTTTTACAATATTGTTGACAATATTGTTGATTACGCCGTTAACAATTGTGAATACGCTTTGTTCACTTGTTGAATACTCGTTTTGTATGATATGTAATTATGGAAGTAATTATGAAAGGAACTATCTTGGTAAATATCTTGGTAACTATCTAAGCGGCAGTTCTTTCATATTGAAACTAGTTATACTTTGATAAAGTAAGAAACTTTTCATATTGGGCATTAAAACTTGCAAAATGTTGGCGGAGAATCCCTTGAAGTCAAAAAGGCATCTTTATCCTATCGTTAAAATGAATTTTTGGCTTTCCGCAAAAATTGTGCAAATCTTTTCACAACTTTTCACAACAACTTATAAAATATTGTCAGATGGTACATTTCAAGTCACAAAGCATCTTTATCTTAGCGTTAAAATACATATTTCGCTTTCTGTATATATAAAAGTTATCGACCAGATAAAGTTAACAAGCCAAAAATTGTGAGAATCTTTTGATATTATTCTTAAAACTTACAAAAAGGTTGTCATTTGAAGTCACAAAGCATCTTGTAAGTACCAATATCCTATCGTTAAAAAGAACTTTCGGATTCTGCACATAAAAGTTATCGAACGGATAAAGTTAACAGACAAAACTTTATTCAATTTCGCTAGCAAGTAAAAGTTATTCGATTTCTGCTGTTTAACTTGTTGGATTGCAAATTTACGTACTTTTTCATCTTAAACCTTTATCGATGCAACAATTTATCGTATGGATTGGTTCCTGCTGATAAAACTGCATACTTTCTTCATACCAAACATTTAAGGATACAATAATTTATCGTATGCATAAAGAATAGAATATGTTTTCCAACCACTTTTTCCACTTGTTAAATAAAGTATCTCTCAGAAACCTTATCGATAAGAGCAAAAAACGATTCTTTTATAGAGTAAAGCTTACTTAACACCAAACTTTTTCATTCCCAATCGAAATCTCTCTCATTTCACAAGTATTTTTTCAGCATATATACATTTTTTTTGCGGTATTCAGTTATTAACGCTGAATGAGGGAAAACAAAAGAGGCGAAAAAAATGGTATTGAGGCATGTCTGGTGCAATAAAACTCAATCATTGACGGGATTTAATGTAAAGCTTGTTTCGTAATTAGATTTCGTCGATTCGAACAAGCGCAAGTGTCACAAATGGACAATGGCTATAGACAACACCGATTCCAACTCCAACTCCGAGTCCAATGCATTCAGAAACATATGTAGATATGTGCAAATGTATAATTGCTTTAAACTGTCCGAACTCGCCATTAAGAACCGAACCGAATGGGCAATCATCGAGGCAACATCCGGTGCCAAGTTTATGTCTGTGTGTCTGTGTGTGTGTATGGGTGGACCGAAAACACGGAACAAAAAAAAAGTAACAGAAAAAGACAGAGCAGAAAACACTGGAGACGGGCGTAGAGATTAGAGAAGAAACTAACGGGAATAGTGGGTGTGTGGTCGGGGGGGTGGGAGGTAATGGAGAGTTGACCAAACCAAACCAAAACCAAAACCAAACCAAGTGATTTGCATGTGTAATTCGATTTGTGGTTTAAGGAGTTGACGAGCTTAACACGGAACAACACACATAGCAACAGCTGGGAATGTGTGCGTATATGTGTGTGTGTCTGTGTGTGTAGATGAAGAACTGACAGCTTTGACAAATGCTGGCGGCGACGCGACTGCAAGCACACACATACCACCACACACACACTGACACACCGAAACACATACTTATACAAAGATCAAATAAATCAAGCAAGCCAATTTATATTTTTTTGGTATATGGCCCATTAAATGAAATCTTATGAAGTTCGGATGACAATTACATAAATAATTATACGGAAAAAGGGTGTCGCGTCTAGCATATCAAAGTACACACACACATACACTCACTTATGTGTGTGTGTAACCTAAGTATTAGGATGCACAAGGGCAAAAAGAAGAAGAAGTGAGACTCATGTGTTTTATATTATTTATGTGTGTCGCACATACACATACATACTTACACACCGCAAAAGCCGTCCCCTGCCGCCCCCTCTCGCCGCTCGCGTGTGTGTGTGCATGAGGGGATATACAATTGCACTTAAAGCACACTCTCCATATGTTGCCACAAAGCGCCTTTGCTGAATGCCGCATCCGCATTCGCATCCGGTTCTGAATGTAACTGTAACTCAATCCATGTGATCCTGTGTTCGGTTCAGTTCAAGGGTGGGGTGGGGAAGTGGGGGCTGTCAGCGCAAGGAGCTGGTTACGGTTACGCCCCAGTGTGTGTGTGTGTGTGTGTTTGTTGCCGACGCAGCAGCAGCAGCATTTCAAGTGCGTTTCATTTACAATTTTCCTTCGGTTTTATGCGTCCGTTGTGCCACTCACCAAAAGAGAAACAGAGAAAGAGAGGGCGAAAGAGAGAGGGGAGGGGGGAGTTGTGTTGCATGTTCTTGGCTTTTATGTCATTGTTATATGCTTATTGTGTCTTTCCCGTCGTATTGCCGTTAAAACTGTTTGTTGCAATCGAATCACAGCGGCCGTAAAATGTAAAATGTAAAGATGCAAATGGCAGCCAACGAAGCCATTCAATAGAATCAGCCCCCCCCCCCACCCTGCCCCGCTATAAATGCAATCCCTGAATGTTCCACGCCATTGCTATTGCCATTGCCATTGTCTGCCTTCATTCCCCAAGCGGCGTATACGTAATGCATATATATACACATTTTCCCAACGGCAGAGACGCTGAAAATTTTGTGCAGCAGCTGTTGCCAGCTGGACGTGAAAATGTGTAAATGTGTGTTTAATGGCAAAGCCAAAACGAGCCAAGCGCCAACCATAAAAGTAGGCCAAACACACAACAACAACAACAGAAACATATACACACACAAACAGAGACAGCGACACGAACCCCGCCTCAACAATTATTTGTCCAACCAACTCTTCTCCGTCTCGTCCCGTTCCGTCTCTCTGTCTGTTCGTCCACCAATTGACTCGATGACTGCCTCTTTCTGTGTGCAACGCCACCGCGTCGCAACTGTCTGTGTCTATCTTTTTTTTTTGGTGGGTGTGTCTGTGGCAGGGGCAGGGGCAGGTCGGGGGGCACAGCCGCCTTGCCTGGCTAAAAGTGCACAGATGAGAGACAATTCAATTTTTCATGTGAGAAGTCACTTCGCGGCACTTTTGCTTCCTGCCACTTGGCAGCCATTTGAGCATGCAACCAACACACACTCTCTCTCACTCTCACTCACTCTCGCTCTGTCTCTTTCTTTCTCTTTCTGTGTTTCGGGCTAATAAAATAAATGTATTGCATGTGGCTTACCGTAAATTTAAAAACTTATTGCTGCAACTGCAACTCGAATTGACCAAAAGAAATAAAAGAAAAGAACACAAACACACAGACAGAGAGAGAGATAGAGAGAGAGAGAGAGAGTGAGAAAGCGAACAGTGAAAGTGGATAACAAATAGTTGAAAAATGTGTTCTTAAGAACTGTGAATTGAAAATAATATATATATATAGTAGTTTGCCCAAACGGAATGAACTGTGTTCCTTCAAGTCAATAAATCGAAATCAAATTGTTAGCCATTTTGTCAGTTTAAGTTTATCAGCGCAAGGGCAAAGCTGAAAGAAATATTGTATGTGTTTTTTTAGTGGGCTTTTAAGGTGTCACAAAGGTAACAAGATTAAGTAAAGAAAGTAAAAAAGTAGTAGAAGAAAGTGAAGAACATATTGGGAAAGACAATATGTGGAATCAGATATATATATATCAGTAAAGAGAACTGCAACTATGGGTAACTATATATAGAATATAATACCTAGATTGAATAAACTATGTAAGCATATAAGTTATTCATTTGAATAAGTTTCAAATAGCGAACTGCAACTATCCGTAACAATATGTTACTTCTTACGTATACTTAATATTTAGTTAATATGTTGTATCTAGTTGAAATATGAATAACTTCTTAATGAATATACTAAAGTAGTTCAAGCGAATAAATTGCAAACAAAGAACTTCAACTAATCGTAACAATACTTATTACGTATACTTAATGTGCAGTAAATAAGTGTAAACTAGTTGAAATTTGATTAAACATTTAAGTATTCAGTAGTTTAGCTAAATAGCTTTATAATTATCAAGCTAAACATAATTTGTTATGCAATCCACAATATGTCTGCGGCATAGCTTAATAATTACATTACATAACAAACCCAATTACATTATATTACATAACATAACCAATTACATTAACTTTATAATAATGTTTAAGTTTGAAAAATAATATTATTATGATTAAAATATTTAATATTTTTAATAGGAAAATACTATTGATATCTTAGTCAATTGACTTTATATAGTTTAAGGTACTTATTTGTTCTTAAGCTGAAATATTCAACGCTTTCAAACGCCCTTAAAAAACTTCATTGCATTTGAAACTCACAAACCTATGACAAACCGAAATCATCACAACATAAAACTGTATATAAAACGCTACTAAAAATGCCGATCAGCACAAATAAAGTTAGAAGAAAGCGTAGTTTAAGTACCTAAGCTGAACAACCTGAAAAGTTACTTCATTAAATGTCTGCTAGTCGACCAAAGAGAAAACTACTTTTACGAAATATCCAACACTAATAGCATTATAACTTTTATCGAATCAGGCATTTACTTAACCAATATCAACAAGCAAGCAACAACAACAACAGCAACAACAACAACCTTTGCCAAAAGTCAACAACAAACGAGCGAGCGAGCGGCAAAGAAGAAATTTTTAGCATATGCCCTGAAAAGTATGCTATGCAAAAGTGTAAAATTCCTTTAATGGCTTGCCAGCTGCTGTACAAATTAGTTAGTTCAAGTCGCTTGAGCTAGGTGGCGTTTATATGTCAGCTATTTGCCAATTTAGCTGCACAATTGCCGTTACCCAAAAAACTTAAACGCAGTTCAGTCAGTGGGTGTATGTGTGTGTGTGTGTGAGTGTGTGTTGCAAAAAGTTTGACTGCAACTTTTTGTAGAGAGCTGCAAAAAAGCAAGGGGCAGCAACAAGTTTCGCCCAAGACACACACCGCAATCACGTACTCATATATCAGTCACACACCCACACAAACACACACACATTATATATATATATCTCTATATATATAGAGATGTTGCGAAAAGTTACGCAGAGAACAGCTCTCGTGCCAGGCGCAAACAATTGACTTTTGAGCATACCGTCTCTGGCCCCAAACTGCTGCCGCTTGTCAAGTTGTAGCCGGCGCCAACATTTATCGTTGTTGTTGTTGTTCGTGTTGTTGGCAGCCTTAGCCGCAGCTAAGTAAAAGCAAAAACATATGAGACATACTTGTTACTTTTTTTTTTCGTTCCTTGTTTGCTTCCTATACCAATAAATGCCATCACATATGGACGCAGCAGCTCAACTCCTAAAACCCAAACCCCAAACCCCAAACCCGAACCCAAACCAAACCCAAACCCAACTTTGTTGCCTCTTCTCTGTGTGTGTGTGTGTGGAAAGCCAAGTGCTGCTTACTTTAAATGCCTGCAGTCGCCGCTTGGTTGTTGTTGTTGTTGTCGTCGTGTGTGTTTTCTTTAATGGCAAACTCGGTAAAAATTAAGCATAATAATAAGTAGAAGACCGAAAAAAAACAAAATAAAAAAAACTCTCCCAACAGCAAACAGCATGAGGCAAAAATACAACCAGAAGAAAAAAAACACACAGAGAAATAGAAAAATAAAACGAAACGCCGCCAGCTGTCCATATGGTTGTTGTTCTTGTGTGTGCGTTTGTGTGTGTGTGAGGCCGCTACACACACACTCGTGCGCACTCTTTCACTCGAGTTGAGTGCGACTGTACTTTGACTCTAGCTGGGGCGTTCGCTCTCTCTCTTTCTAACACTTGCCTGCCCCGGAGCCAGACGCCTTTATGCTGCTGCTGCTGTTGCTTGTTGCTGCTGCTGCTATTGCTGCTTGTTGCTTCACTTGTTGGCAGCTGGCGCCGGCGCAGTTGCCACAATAACAACACACACCGAATGCCATCCACATACAACAAGTATTGGACACTACACTACGGCTGGGCTTTATGGACTACAGGTGGGTGGTGTCCATACAGTGCAACTAAGCAACAACAACAGTTGCATACCCCCCCTCTCTGTCAACTCCCTCTCTCTCTCTCTTCGTTCACCATATGTGTAGTTGTCAACTGGTTGCCGTTGCCGCCGTTGTGGAATCCATTTGGGGCAAAGCCGAAGCGAAAAGGAGCTGCTGCTGCTTCAACAGGCGACAAACAACAACAACAACAAGTACTGAAATGACGACGACGATAACGTTTTTCATCCCTTTTGCGAACTGTTGCGCGTTCACCGCGCCCAAGTTGCCATAGATACACGGTACACAGTGCCACCCACTCTCCCCCCACCCACACTCTAATGTGGAGGGTTTGACGGTGACGTCGACGCGGGCAGCGCTGTTGGCGGCGAAAGAGGCGGCCGTTGTTGTCAGCGCAGCATGCGCTGCTAGACTTGCTGCCCGATAAATTATCAGGCTTCATAACAGTCACAGTCTGACTGGCAACGGTTGTGGTACTCTGCTCCTCTGGTCCTGATCCTGAAACCAGCAGGCTGCCACAGCCGCCAGCCACCAACCACAACATAAAGTTGCCTTTGTGAACAACGACAACAACAATCAACAACAACAACAACAACATTGCAATTTGTTGTTAACAAAACAGAAAGCTAAAACTCAAAAGTGAAAGTAAACAAAAAAGTCAAAAAAAAAAAAAATAAACAATTTATGCAAAGTAAAAAGTTCGACAAAAACAAAATGATAAACACCGAAAAGTAAAAAACATAAATAAAAAACAATCCCCAAGCCCCACTCCACCCAAAAGAGATAAGAAACCAAAAACAACAGAAACAAAAAAAACTGTAGCATACAAAAGTGGGCTTTTTTGTTATTTTGATTATTTGCGACCATATGGGCTAGAGATATATGGTATATATGGGTAAGTAAAGATAATGCCAGACCATTATTAACTTTTGCTTTTACCATATTAAACATTAAATATTAAATGTGTGTGTGTGTGTGTGCGTTGCATTGAGTTATGACTGTGTCAAAGTGTGTGTGTGTGAGAGAGAGAGAGAGGGAGAAAGTTGATAGTCGGCATACGGTAAACATATGGTAACAAAAATTTATGATATCGACGTGCAAGTTCAAAATGCTTGCAACGTGTCAGCAACACGAAACCACACCAAAAAAATAAGCCAAACAAATCAAACTAGCAAATTGAATTGACCACAAAGTGTATAAGAGACAGAGAGAGAGTGTGAGAGAGAGAGAGTGCCTATGTGTGTGTGTGTCTCGTTCTTGGCCTTTTGGCTCTTTTTTTGCTTTGGGGTCCGGTGCGTGATTGATCATTGTGATATATTGCATGCATACAGAGCAAAGACAGGACAAGACAGGAAAGACAGGAAAGACAGGACGACAGGACATTCGAGCATAGCACAGTGCTTGCTGCTAACACCTAAACGTCAACTTTAATTAATGTCCCTTTTGTTGCCCAAGGCTCTGTCGTCGCCTTTTCGTTCTATCTCTCTTGCTATCTCTTTCTTTAGTTGCTGACATGAGCCGAAGAAAATTTAATTTCGTTTAAATTACAAACAACATCCAAAGGCATTGGGCAAATGGGGCAACCGTAACGTTTAGTCTGTGCAGTTTCGACTAATAAGCAATAAACAGAAAATTGAAATTTAACACCTGTTGATAACACACACACACACACACACACATAGACGTGGATGACTATGAGAAGAACATCGAAACGAGAACGATGAAAACGACGACAGCCTCATTAATTGTACTCTGAACAAACGATGGGCAAACACCACACACACAAACACACACAAACACACACAAAAACACACCAACACACACTATAGAAGGGGTGTGAAAGGGGGAGGTTGGCAGAGGTCTGGCTTTCGAACGGGTGCAGCAGCTGCCAACTGCCAACATTGCGAGTGCGAAATTTATGGCCCAAGCTCATGTGCAACACGGAGACCAGGTCTCTGTCTCGGTGTGTGTGTGTGTGTGTTTGTGGTTGTCTGCTATTATATCTGCCTGTGCGTAGGTGTGTCTCTCCCTCTCTCTTTCTCTTTCTATATGTGTATGTGCAGCCAGACAGTTGCTGCATATCGGGATTTTATGCGTTTGACTATGCGAAGGCAATAAAAGAAATTTGTTGGCCTGTAACGCCGTTAAACTATATTGACTTAGAGTGAGAGAGAGAGAGAGAGAGCGAGAGAGAGAGTTTGAGAGAGAGAGATCTAAAAAAGCTAATACAAATGGAAAGACAGAAAGAGACATAAAACAGTGAAAAAATAGATGGAAATTGTTAAAGTAAGCTTGTGAACATTTTATGGCCAGCAAATGTTACCTAATAGAACATAAATTCCAGTTACAAAAGCGCATATTTTTGATAAGAAAAAACGGAAAACGAAAAAAAAATATCTAACATGGTAATATGGCCAAAAAACTTTATGACCTTTGGTCGCTTCAATGTGGAATGTCTTTTATGCCACAAAAAAAAAATAACACAAAAATTTCTATTTACAATTTAAATAACTAGCATATCTTAAGAAAGGAGCAACTAGCATTAACTAATGAGCTTTAGTTAAGTTTTTTTCTTCTTTTCTGTTGTTTTTTTTTTTGTTGAATTTTAATTCAGATTCAGTCAGTTTGCATAAACTCAAACGAAGTGTTAATTGCTAAAAAAGAAAGTAAAGATAAAGAAGAAAGAAAGAAGAAAAACGAAAACTTTACAATCAAACCAAAAGACTAAAGAGCAACAGCAACAGCAACAGATAGAGAGAAGAGAAAAACTCTAAAGGACAATGAATTCAAGCGACAAAAAACACAAACTTTGATTGTGAGTTTTTCTGTTTTTCCTGGTTTTTCGCCCCTTTTGAAAATTGCTTCTCTTGTTTCAGACATCCGCTTCTGTGGCATTGTGGCAGGGTTTTTTCCGACTTCCAATGCAACACCAAATCAGCTTAGTTACACGATTATAACACCCCGATGCACTCCTACACTCACACTCACACACGAACACTCTCATTTATTAGTGTAATTAAAAAAAAGAAACACAAACTAATGGCAACAAAATTCATATGCATTATACTTCTATATATATAAGCTGTAATCCAAGTAAGTAACCCAAAGCTTCAACCACAAATGGACAACAACAATGTGAGTACATGTATGTGTATGTGTATGTGTATTTAATGCTCATAAATATCAGTTTGAGAGTTACTTTTCAATATGACGTTAAAAGAGTGGCAGAAACGCAAAAAACATCAAAAT
Source organism: Scaptomyza parva (assembly GCA_035044645.1). Lineage (NCBI taxonomy): Eukaryota > Metazoa > Arthropoda > Insecta > Diptera > Drosophilidae > Scaptomyza > Scaptomyza parva. The sequence goes on from JAWNNT010000090.1 coordinate 5,897,955, forward strand.
TGTTTCAATATTTTTTTTTTTTCATTTTTCATTTTCTTCTTTTTTTTTTCAAACCATAACCGATGGATCCGAACGTCACACCATGTGACCATTAAATGCCTTTAAGTGCCAATTAATGTTTGGCTTACACACACGCACACACTTACACACACACACGCAGTTGGAGGGTTGATTGTGTATAGCTGGAAACTGGACTCTAAGTTCCTGGGGAAAGGTTACAGCTGCCAGACGAACACAAAAAAAAAAATGAAAAAAAGAATCTTATGACAAAAGCATAAAGCACTTTCAATAGATATATACATATATAGACATATAAGTATATAAAAATATATATATAGGAAAATACTTATCGTAACTTTTTTTTGTTGTTGCGACTTTTTAAACATCAATTATATTCAGTTATTGGAGCGTATTAATGCGACTACGTTAAATAGTAAAAGTTCGAACAACAAACACACAAAGACACACACTTACACACACACAAAGACACACTTACACACACACTGAAACTCACACACTTTTGATACCTTAGATTCGCATTAGCCATTACCAAAATTGACAAAAGTAGAGAAATCTCAATTATGATGGCATATGGCATTTATATGTGACACGTGTGGCATGTGTGGCATGTGTGGCATATGTGGCAAGTCCGGCTTATGAATGACCCAAACTAATACTAATCAAGCATTGTATTGTGGCACACATTGCATTAGCATTCATTTAATTAGTTATATATGTCATCTTATTGCGGTGGCGTATACGTAATTTGCATCGTTTGTTCATTCAAAATTGCTATGCATAATTAATAAAACGGACAACTGCAACGTGCAACATGCAACACTCACTGATTGAGTGCTATTATATGACCCACAACTGTGAAAGTGACCCCAAAAATAACTACAGACATTGTCAGATGTAAATAAAAACAACAACAACCAAAAAAAACAGACAGACAAAAAAAGAACTGACAAATGCCAAAAGCGAGAGACAGAGAGAGGAAAGGGGAGTGTGGGTGTGGCAAGAGGCGTGAAAGTGTCTGCAATTTCGCATAGCTGGCACTTTGAATGAATGCGTTTTAATTAACTTGATATGCAGCTCACAATATACAACAACTCTCTCTCTCACACACACACAACAACGTTAAAAAGGGTTTTTGAATAGCTGGCGCAATTGCAAAGAGGTTGATAACCAAACCAACCAACCCAACCCAACATTTCTGCATGCTTCAGCATTTAAACTCTATTTAAAGTTAACCCTAGGATAGGGTGATGTTGGGGGCGTCTATGGAGTACTGGACACACAGACAGGTAAAAAGAAGAGATCCAACTTGACGTTTTGTATAGAGAAAGAGTGTGAGAGAGGGAGGGAGAGGGAGAGAAAGGGAGAGAGAGGGAGAAGGAGAGAGTGTGCTTTGTGTATTTTTAATTACATTTTTAAACGTCTATACAAATTCGCGTTAACTTCACTTTTTTGTATTTTAATTTCGCGCTAAAAGGCTTCAATCAAATTTAATTTTAGTTTTTGAAAGAGTTAAGATCGAAAGAATTGCATTTATACAGAAATTTTTACTATTTTCTACAGTGTCAATTTAATTTTAAAAGAATTTTTAATGATTTTTTTTCTTAACCTAACTTTTCTTACATAAAATTTGACAAAAAACTGAAAATTTTACCAAAAAAAAAAACAAAAGGTGTTTTATGGAATATCTACGGATAAGTTTCATGAGCAAATATTATGTTAATTTACAATATTTCTTCCAAGAAAACTAATCCGAAAACTTTTGTTTATAAATTTTGAACAATTTTTAATATTTTCATAGTAGTAAAAAAAAATAATAAACAATAAATATATATAAAAATTACTTTAACTTTCAGTTTTAGAGTCTTATTAAAAGTGTTTAATGATTGAAAAAATTATTGCAAAAAATCCTAACCCATAACAGTTCAGACAAAACTCTAAAACTATAAAACTAAACGGCAAAAAATCTTACAATAAAACCTATAATAAAAATCTTTAGTGAACATGAGAAAACCGTTACTTCGGTTGAATGGTATGCAAAAATATTCTTTAGAGCTGAGTACGTTTATTAGTTATGCAAATTGTTTTGCTTTGTGTCTAGAACACTCCACTATGTGTGTGTGTGTGTGTGTGTGAGGCGGGTAAAAATATTTTCAGAAATGATCCGGACAAAAAAAAATTCAAATCGAATCGCAAGAAAAGAAGTGAGAAAAGAAGGAAAAACTGATAAAGAGAGCAGGCAATAAGTACAGTTAAGGAGTGAGATGAAGAAATCCTCAATCCCTGATATATATACATTGCGAAATCGAACCCAACGAACCAAAACTTCAAATGCCTGGAACCGACAACCCAAAAAATCCAAGTTCCACTTGTTTAACATTTTGTTTTCTGATTTTTTTTTTTTTGCATACTTTGTTTACTTTAGTTGTTGTTATAAGGTCCTCCTCCACAGTTGATGTTGTTTGTTTTTGTATTTATTTTTTTGTTTTTCTGTGCATAAATCAAGTAGAAAATGAATTCATGTGTCACATTAGCGACTGATTCTATGCGTTGGCAGAATACCACCATTCGCCATTCGCCATTTGCCATTTGCCATTTGAATATCATTATAAAGCAATATGCGAACGCAAAATAACAAATACAAATACGAACAAATAAGAAGGCTTTAGTTGAGTTAGCTCGACTGGATGATACCCTTAACCCTTGACCATACAGACGGAAAGACGGTCGGGCTGAGAGACATACACATGTGAACTACCGGACCAAATCTTATTTGTTTCATATCTCCGGTGTTTCTTAACCGATTTTAATGAAATTTTTACAGATGTTCATTGTTTTGTTAATAGTTTCAATCCCCATTCAGTTTTCGATTTTCAAGATTTTTTGGTTATCGATTCCATGTGTATATCGTAAACCTAAAAAGTTATCGAAAATATGCAACAAATTTGCTATGCCTAGGGGAGAGAGCTTATATCCATAATCTGGAGTCTCTAGCCTCTGTAGTTCCTGAGATCATACAGGCGAGCGGACAGACGAACATGACTATATCGACTCGACTAATGCTGATCATGAATATCTATACTTTATGGTGTCGAAGAAGCTTCCTTCTGTCTGTTACATACTTCTCCACACATCTATTATACCCTTTCTTTTTTCACCCATTTCATGGGTTAAGGGTATAAAAATGTCACAAAAACCCAATTTGAAGTAACATTGAGAAATGCGGGTCGAGAGTTGAGCCTTTGTTTGTTTTGTTTTGTTTTCTGATTGCGTTGCGTAATAATAATTGTTGATGAATTGCATTCAATATTTTGTATGTGTGTGTGTGTGTGTGTGTGATAATGCATAAATATTGAACTTATTTGTTTCATTAAACTCTGACCAAACGATTTTTCAATTAGTGGCAACAAAACGTAATGAAAATATTGATACAACATATATATCTATCTCTCTCCCACTCTCTCCCTCTCTTTGTTTCTGTCTCATCTGCTGGACAGGCAACAACAAATAAGAGCCGGACGCATGTACGTGGCAAGAGGCAAAAGGCAACAGAAAATTTTGCTGTTGTTGCTGCATTTTGAAGTTGGACAAACGGAAACGGATGCGGATACGGATGCGGCCATATAGATGAGAGGAATATGAACCTCCTCCACACCAACAACAAGAACAACAAGAAGAAGAACAACAATAATGTCTGCGTCTGTCAATGTTGGCACAAATTGTTTGTCACGCAGTGCAAATACTTCGTGATGTTGCTCTGCTATGCGGCATTATGCGCGATTTATTTCCCAACCAACAACAGCCTTCGGGGTTCCTCGAATACACACACACCAACACACCAATACACACCAATACACACCAACACCAACACCAACAGCAACAGATACCAGCAGCAGGCAGCAGGCGGGGTGAGGTGAGGCAACCTGGCAACAACAATCTCTGACAAATGCTAAGAAAAAGGACACCCAACAACAACAACAACCCAACAACAACAACCCAGAAAGTGCCGCAAGCAACCCAAAAGCAAGAAGAATATGAAACAACAAACATGAAAAAACATACGACAACAAATACATATACTATATATAGATATATATATAGATCTTTGACAAACAGCTAGAAAAAAGTCGACAAACAGATAGACAGAAAATTGGTAATTAATGCTTCGAAATGGAACTGGGAAAAACATATGGGAAATCTCGCTTGTTTTTCTGTTATTGCAACGTTGGATGCTGCAAAAATACCTGCTAATTACCTTGAACTTTTCACCAACAACAACACACACTCACACACAAACACACACACACACACAGAGAGAGTGAAAAACTTGCACATCAAACAAAATCCATAAGTTTTAATGCAGTTTTTCTACACTTCTGCGCTTCCTTAACAGCTCCCCCCCCCCTCCAGTTTCCCCTCACCCCCTCGCTGTCTAGGCAGTAATTGAGTTTATATACTATATAACATTTTGCATTTTGCTGCTGCTTCGCAAAAAGTTGTTTGATTGGCTTTTGCCTAGCCACCAAATTGCAATATAATTGCGTGAAAGGTGGATGAAGGATGGTGCATGAAGGGGGAGGTGGTGTGTGAAGGGAGTGCAGTAGCTGATTGCGAAACAAGTTAATTTTATTTGAAAGTGACATTGTTGAAAGGGGGGGGGGGAAACCCAGCACAACCAACTAGCCTTGAACCACATTAAAATGTTGCTTCATTACACACATACTGCAACAACAACTGCAACCAACAAGAACAACAACAAGAGGAACAGGAACAACAGCAACAAGAACAACAGGAACAACATAAGGAACAACAATAACAGGAACAACAACAACAGGAACAACAACAACAAGGAACAATGATGACAGCAAGTTTGTGTAATGTAATTAATTAATTATAGTGAAACAACGCAACAGCGGTCACATACCAGAACACACACACACACATACTAACAAACACTTCCACACACACACACTTAAACTTACACACACTTAGACTTACACACACACACATCCCTACACACACTTAGAATAGAGATACTAACTAGAAACCAAGAGACATGGAGTCCTCCTTTGGACAGCATTTTCATGTTTCATTTTATGAGCTCGAAATTTGCTTCACGATATCTTCTGCGTCTCCCCCCCGCACCCACCCACTGACTGGGGCAAACAATGTTCCGTGTTTTGTGCTCGGTCGGGTAACTTAATTACAAATTATAGTGCAATTAATTTTGCGGCTGGGGCATTATTAGGCATATCAGCCGTAACACAAAACCGCCGCCGCCGCCGCCGCCAAAGCCAAAGGAAAAAAAACACCAACAAGCTGACCCCAACTAACCAGGCGGAAAGAAAAGGCGAGATGGACAAGGAGAGAGAGAGTGAGAGGGACAAGGAGAGCGACAAGGAGAGGGTCAAGAAGAGCGACAAGGAGAGAGGCCAATGCGAGAGGGTCAAGGAGAGGGCGGGAGCTACAGTTACGGGTAAGTAGAGTGAAACAAAGTGGCCGCAAAACTGGCAAAAGTGGCAAGAAGTGGAATGTGTATACACCTCAATCTAGAAGAGATTAAGTTACGGATGCAGTTGCTCCAGCTGCTGCTCCTGGAATGTGATTTCATTTATGCTAAAGAATCTGAAATGGCCACGTGTATGCTCGTAGCTATAACCTGTTTAAGCAAATGTTATTGCTTGAGAATACACGTAGTTAACAAGATTCGCACAACGACAACAACGACAACAACGACGACGACGACGACGACGTCAATAACTTGGCTAAGAAGACGAATCGAAAACCAAAACTAAATCGTAACATCAATTATTTACTTTTTGATTGCCCCCAGGCAACCACAATAACAAAAAGAAGAAGAAGAACTAACCAACTAACTCTCATCAATTAAGATTAAACTTGGTTTGAGGACTTCCCGTTCAAATATCTGTGCCTTAAGATTGATTATGGCTAAAAAGAAGGGAAAAGAAAAGTAAGTATTGTTAGATTATGTGTAATTTTAATGGCCGTTTGTGAAAATATTATTCTTTTTATACCCTTAACTCATTAAATGAGTAAAAAATGTATGTAACATGGAGAAAGAGGATTCTCCGACCGCATAAAGTATATATTTTCTTGATCAGCATCAACAGTCAATAAAGCCATGACCGTCTGTCCGTCTTCCTGTATGTATGAACGCATCGATCTCAGGAACTACAAAGGCCAGAGACTCCAGATTATGGATATAAGCTCTCCTTATCCCTAGTCATAGCAAGTTTGTTTCAAATTTTTGATAAATTTTCCGGCTTCCGTTAGACACCTGTAAACGATAACAAAAAAAAAATTTAAAATTGAAAACTTGATTTTTTGAAACTATTTGCAAAATAATGAACATCTGTAAAATTTTTATTAAAATCGGTTCACAAACACCGGAGATATGAACAATTTAAAATTTGAGTCATAAGTTGTGAGCTAATTGAACTGTTGAGCTCAACAGCTAAGCGCAATGTTAAGTAGTTCTTCTTACATTAAAAGTAACAGTGTTCAGCTGCTATTTCTGTTAGCCTGGTATTTGGACTCCGATAACAGAAACGTTTTTGATTTTGACGCTCGTAAAATTTTTGCTACTGCTGCAGCGGCAGAATTTGTTTGTTCTGCTCGTTTTGCCAAAATTCAGTTGATTTCGGGCTGCAGGTACCAGGCCCACAGAATGCTCAGCAAGTAGTTGAGAAAATATAACATATGGCATACTTTTAGTCTGACGCTAATTTATCGTCTAAGCAAAACTCGAAAAACAATATTCAGCAGAGTGCGTTGAGATAATATAACATATTGCATACTTTTAGGCTGGAGTTAATTTTTCGTCTCAGCAATTGCTTTGATTACTTTGCCTTAAGAATTGAGCAGATACATACACGAAAAACAATACCCATATTTGACACGGTGCGGTGCTTTCAATCAATAAAATTGCAAATATAACATATATATCTTATATTATATATTTTTTTTAGATATGTATACATTTATTACGGCATAAGATAAACTAAAATTAAGCAGTTATAAACTTAACTCCAGATGAAAAACTAGAAACTTCTTCTAAGATTTATCGTATATAAGAGAGCTTTTTTCTTATGTGTCTACCTGTACGAAGACGTCTAAGAATGATGTCAAAAAAACAGCGTAGGCTAATTATAATAAACATTGAATTACAAATTACGTCGCAGACATTCTCAAGATATTGGGTTTGGGTTGTTGTGGGCGTATGTATACTTAATATCAGAAAGCAAAACGTTACCCGAGGAGTTTTTTGCTTTGTCACACACAGAAACACACACACACTGACACACACAAATATACTTTATCTCTACAAAGAGAGAGATTCAGACTTCTTTGGCCATTAACAACTTCATTAACTTGTTAATCCATCTGGCATACAACATAAAGCTGATTTTCCTCGCCCAGACAGGGGGGGTGCGGGGGGTGAGTATTTCTATGCCTTTCACAAAAAAAAGTTTCGCTCACACCTTCGATTTGTTGGGGGCTGTCTTTGTTGTTGCTATGCCAAAATAAGCTTTAATAGAATTGTGTGTGTATCACTTTAGTTTCTGTCATAAGCACGGATACAAAGAGATGTGTGTATGTGTGTGTGTGTGTGTGCCTGAGGCTTTGTGTGAAACAAAAGACCTAATTAAGATTCATTTGAACATATGCCTATGGCAAACGCCCCTCACACACATTCGCTCATATATAATTAGCTGTATCAGCCTGAAAGTATGCAACATTTTGTTTGCAATGTGATTAACAGCCGCATTTAAACGCCGGAAGTTGCCAGAACAACGCAACGGAAACGCCATCTTTCCTTTTTTTTTTGGTTAACTGTTATGTTGACAAGCCTTTTAATGACAACATCACATCATATAGAGAGATAGAGAGTGGGTGTATATGATTTGCATTAATGCTATGCAAATGAGTTGTTTATTTTTGTGTTTATTTTTCCTTTGCCAGAACATTTGTATTCATTTATTGAAAAGTTTCTTTCGCTCATGCCCGAAAAAAAAACAAATGAGCAAATAAGTAGCTGATAAGAAAGGTAAAGGCAAAAAGCATCTTTGATATAACTGTACACTATGTGCGTGGAGCATGTTGATTATGTTGTAAGGCGTGCAACATAATGAAGAAGCACAAAGTGAATCTCACAGCTTTTCTGTTTGTTAGTGTATATTCTATTCTATCTTAGTTAACTTATTTATTTTTGTCGTTAGATGTTAATCAAAGAAACGCACGTTGCTCACATACATATCTTTCACAGTCGTGTTGAGTACTTTCCCCCTCGCCGCCCGTCTCTTCACCATAATAAATATGTATGACTGCCAATATTTTTCAATGTTTTTACTTCTTTTGCGTCATTTTTTTTTATTTTTGGCGGAATGCTTCTCAACCCCAAAAGCTGCCATCTACAAAAATCCACATGACTGTCAGAGCTGTCTTGGAATCGGCACAACCTCCCAACCCCCGCAACGAAAACGTAAGGAATGGCACACACGCAACACTCACACACACACACAGACAAGATTGTCTGACGTCTGAAGTCGCGCAGAGTCGACGCGGTTGTTTATTATTGTTGTTGTTGCTGGCTTGGCTCACACACATCAACGAACTGGAAGGAATTCGCATTGACAGCATCAGCTTCAGCTTCACTGTTGTTGCCTGTTGCCTGTTGCTCGGGCACCCTATGGCCAAGGATACGCCGTGCCAAGCCAGACATTTGCATTGTTTTATTTACATACTTTGGCATAAAGTTGAAGCCGCGAATCCCAGTATATCGATGATGAGGTGTATGGGAATGGAAATGGGTACATCTTGGCATTGGCATGCATAATATCTATCAACAGGCTAAGGCTAAGCATCGACTTGAGCATTTAATACTGACATGAGTGAAAGTCTTTCTCTTTCACACTCTGTTTGCCTGTCTGCTTTTATCGTAATCATTATTATCATTATCATTATTATTATTATTATTACAATGTATTCCTTTAAGTTAATTTGAAAACCGAAATATGCTAAACAAGTTTTCAGCTTTTGATGGCGCATAATTTGTTTATCTTTAATTTAAATTAAGTATAGAGAAAAGTTTTATGCATCAATTTTCGTATTCAAAGTTCAGGAAATACGCATTGAACCATTGATTAAGTTATAAATTATGCCAGCATGTGTTAAAAGTTTTCAGATTTGTTTATGCAGTTTGTATTATGAGAATCTCAAATCAACAACAAATAATCATAAGAAAATAAATTATAAAGCATAAGAAAACTTTGTAGTTGTATATTCTTGAGATAAGTTGAATATGATCAAATAAAGAAAATATTACTTACTTTATTAACTTTCTTCTGTTTAATGATGAAGTTTCTTTGATAACGAAATCAAATTTCATCTGGCGACAAATTTCTTTTGGTAAGTCTTTGTCTTAAACTTAGTAAACTTAAATCAAGTTGAGAGTATTTCCTTGCTTCATTCATTAACATTATTTTCGTGCATTTCGGCATTGATCCTGTTTAAGATTTCATCATTGATTAAGCAAGGCTCTGGGAAAACTTGAAAACCCGCAAAACTTTGTTCGAAAACTAACTTTCTGGCAAAATGTTCTTTGAAGTTCTTTGGTTTTGAATGCTCAATTGAAGTTTAAAATCTAAGTTTAATTGTTATTGATTTGGCTTAATATTGTTTCAGATTCAAACTTCATTATTAAGGCATGAAAGTTCGACTTTATCCCACATTAAACACAAACTTAAGAGTTTATTTTGAATATTGTATATTTTTTTGTTTTCGCTATTTTTTAGACACATTTAGAAATATCGGTTTTTTGAGTATAGTTCAATGAAAAACTTATTCTCAATATGCATATTATTTTAATTATGGTAAATAGTAATATTGTATTACATATAAGAAATGTTCGCTCTTCAACATTTTATCATCATTATATTGGGTGTAAAATGTAGAGTAGAACATTTAGTCAAATCTAGAATTTGTTGACACACACACACACTGTCTAACACACATACATACACATACAAAACAAATAAAAAATATGTATAACGTTAACAAATGTTTAAAACAAACGAAAAATCGTGTTTATTACAACAAAAAAAACACATTTCACATTTTTCAATTTGAATATTAAAAAATTATATTTTTTTTTATGAATATTCACAGTGTGTGGTATTTATTTATATATTTTTATATTTTATTTATTTTATATAAATGTATATAATATTTTATTTATTTTATTTTTTTTTGTTGGCCAAGTGTAGGAGGGAATAAAATGCACAGTAAAAAAAAATGATTGCTGTTCAAACAAAAATCACAATCGAAATTAAAATTCCATTTCAATTGTAAATAAGGCAAAAATACATTGTGTAAAGTTTATTTTTTTGGTTTTTATATTAACAAGCAATAATTGATTTAAAAGCAAATAAAACTAGTTTTTTATCTTCTTATTTTAAGCCCAAATAACAATTTGTCCTGAAGCAAAACTAAATAAATAGTTAATAAAAATTGAATTATAAAGCGCCAAAAATGTTTACATTTTAATGCTTTTTATGATATACTTTTTTTTTTCGTTATTTTTATCGGTAGTTTTCTCACTTCTTCTTCTTCATTTTTTTTATAAGCGACTAGCTGTATAATATTATTATTATATATTATTACGTTGCATTTAGTATGTGGTTTTGTTGGTGTATGTCTAACACGAATTTTGGGGCAACTAATTAAAAGTGAGCAGCAAACACAGAGCCGCAAGCACTTGTTGCCATGGCTTAAACATACACACATATACAGCTACACACATACATCATATATTAATTTGTAGTTAAAAATTACTAAGTAACACAGTTTTCGCATGCGTAACCCAAAAAATGAATAATTTGTCTAGTTTCACACACATACATACACTCACTCACACACCCATAAACACACACTCACTCATACTTTTCACACTCTCTCACACACCCATACACACTAACTCATACACCCATACACACTCTCACTCACTCACACTCTCTCACACACACTCATTCAGTTGTTGCATGCGTTTCTAGACGATAAGTACACCAGGCAAATTATCTAAAAATTTACTAGATGGATGTTATTTTTGCTCACATAACATCTTGTTTTCAGCGAGAGTGAGAGAGAGAGAGGGTTACACATCCACACACACAACACCCTTAACCCCCTCTCTCTCTCTCTCTCTCTCTCTCTTCATTCCACTGTGGAGTAATTCAGTTGTTGGATGTTGCGGCTTCTGCTGCTGCTGCTGCTGCTGCTGTTGTCACTTGGTTTGATGTATGCGGTAGAGTTTTCATTAGCTTGGGCAACAGCTTCATCTCCTTCTCCTCGCCCTCCTCCTTCTCCTCCCCGTCGCCCTCCTTCTGGTTCGTCTGGTGTTGCCGTTCCATGTGGTTTGTTGTTGTTGTTGCGTTGTTGGCATCGCTGCTGTAATTTGCTGTTGACGTGAAGCTGTCGCCTTCTATAAAATCAACTGTTTGCCTGCCATCCATCATTGTGCTTGAATTGGCCACAGTTGCCTCAGTTGCTTCAGTTGCCTCAGTTGTTGTTGCAGGCTCAGCCTGACTTTCGTCTGTTCGGGATTGTTTTGACGTGAAGAAGGCGGCAGTTGTTGCTGTTGCTGTTGCCTCATTTTTCCATTCCTCTTCTTGTTGTTGTTGGTCAGCTGTTGCTGGAACGCTTTGAGCCATTTGCACTGGACTGTTTTGCTTTTCACCTGATGCTGCTCCTGCTGTTGTTGCTGTTCCTGCTCCTGATGAAGACGATGAAGAAGGCGTCTGTTCCTGTTCCTTCTCATTCTCTTGCTGTAGCGTCCTTTGAGCTTTAATCTTAGCTAATTGCTCTGCCAGTGTTGGGGGCGGGGATTCAGCAGTTGTTGTTGTTGTAGTAGTTTTAGCCGTATCCGGCATATTTATAATATCCGCCGCCGCAGTGGAATTTAGATTTTTCTGCCCTAGATCCAGACCCAACTCCTGCTCCCGCTCCCGTTTCTTCTCCTGCTCATTCAACTCAATGTCTGGAGATGTTTCCGCTGTTGCTTCAACCCCTGCTTCTGCTGCTCCTGCATCATTGATGCTGTTTATCGTTGTTGTTGTTGTTGTTGCTGCTGGCTGTTGGCTGCGTCCTTGTCCATGATTTGATTCGACATCTAAAATATGCAAAGAATGGCAAAGTTAGCAATGAAATAAAGTGAAAATAAAACAGGAAATGACAGGCGCGTTACAATTTACAAAACATTTCGTTTCGTTTCGTTTCGTTTCGTTTTCTCCTTATTCAAATATTCACAACTTTTTTTTCACTTTCTTTCGTTTTTCATTTCATTTCACGTTTTTATTTTTATTTATACCATCGAATTGAGAAATAATTTCATATTATTGTTAGCATATATACACACACACACACAAAAAAAAGTGAAGAAGGATGGAGGAGAGGGGATTGGGATGGGGGGATGGGTCTGAGGGGTTATGGTAATGCACATACGTAACGCATTTATACATTTTTCATTTATATATAAATATCGTTAATATTAACTGTTTTCATGTTTGAATGCGGCTCTTTGACATTTATTGCCACTTCTGTTCAATAAATACCCTGCAAGCCATTAAAATAGATGCCCCAAAAAAAAAAGGTAGTGTATTGCATTAGCTATGTAACTGGAGATAGTATGGATTGGTTGGGGATGTATAGTATGATTTTTTTGTGTATAGAAAAGCTGGCTATTTGTGTGTTGAAGTTGTATAAAAGTAACTAATGGGTTTTAGATAAGTTATAAAATGGTTTATCTAAGTTTTTTCCTCTATAGAGAGCATAGTTTTAAAGATAGTTTAAGACAGACTGAATTAGATTTCAAATGATATTACAGATCATAAAAACTAGGAAAAGGTTTAATGTATGTATTTGGTTCCAACTTACTCATACCGATCTATATAACAACACCTAAGAATCTAATATCATAACTTTCGAGACACATATACCAAAGATTCAATAAGAAACCCTTTTGAAAATATCTATTCCAACTCATTCTTAACGATCTAAAAAAACCTTCAAACAACTATAAAAATCAGTTATGAAAATCAGTTAACAATTTACCATAACAAAATCCCAGAAAATCGCAACAAATATCTCATCGCACAATCTTTACACATTATAGTAAGAGTATACAAATATCATACTGCCGAATAGCAAACAGTTTTTTTTTTTGTTTCTTTTACATGTTTACACAGGCGAGACTATCACTGATTTGTGTACATTCCATTTTTGCTTTTTTTTTGCTTCTTTTTTTTCTTTTGGGTTTTTTTTCTTCCGTTTTTGGTTTGCCTTGTTTTCCATTTGGTTTCTTTTGTCGAGTGCGTTTTCAAGTGCAGCTTAAACGTATATTCAAATTTATCTTCTAGCTGATTGCACATGATATGTCGTAGTTGAGAAGGGGGCGGGGCGGGAGGCGTAATACACACACGAGAGACAGAGAGAGAGAGAGAGTCATGACAACATGAACACTTTTTATCTTCTTTTTTTTTGGCATTAGGGCTTATATTTCGTACGGTCTCTATCCGTGTGTGTGTTGGTTTTGGCCAAAAGAGAGAAAAAAACTGTTGCATATCTATTGGGGCTTAAGGGGGTTAAAGCGGTCAATTGAGCGCAATGAAGTGTTGCGGTTGAAGGTTCATTCCCCAAAAAATATTGGACAATAATTTACTTACCATCAGTTGTTGTTGCTGTTGTTGGTGTTGCCACTGCCGCTTGTGTTGCTGTTGTTGCCGCTTGAGCTGCTGTTGCTGCCGCTTGGGCTTGGGCTGCTGTTGCTGCGGCCACTAATGCTGCTGCCGCTTGATTCTGCAGGCCGGGTATATCGACCACATTGATGCGCTGCACCCGGACATTTATCATCTGGCCAGGTCCATGTCCATCTCCCTGGCGGCCCAGAATCAAACGTCGCACGGTGGCTACTTGATCGTGACCAATCAACCATTGCCCCACCAACGGTATTCGCCCCAGATTACCGATGGCAATGGCAAACGCAGCGGTTGCATTGTTAGCGGGTTGATGCCGTTGAGCTGGAGCTAGTTCTTCGCCGACTTCAAAACCTGCTCGTACGGGTCTCCTTACCCCTCGTCCAACTTCAGCTGTTCCTGCTGGTGCACCTCCAGCTGCTGCCTGGTTTCGTTCCTGATGCTCTGTCGCCAATTGTCGAAACATTCGTGTCACCAGAAGACGAGCACGTTGCACAGCAGCCGCCTGCTGACCCATAGCTCTCGGTATTGGCATCTCTGCTGCTGCTGCTGCTGCGGCTTCTCCTGCTGCTGCTGCTGCTGCTTCTCCTGCTGCTGCTGCTGCTTCTCCTGCTGCTGCTGCTGCTTCTCCTGCTGCTGCTGCTGCTGCTGCACCACCAGCAAAGCCAGCCGCAGCAGGAGCACCAGCACCCCCTGCACCTGCTGCAGCCGCTGCCGCCGCTGCTGCTGCTGCTGCTGCATTTGGCTGATTACGTGTTATGATGAAGATATGGCGCTGTGCCATTATGGCTGGCAACTCATAACGATGGAAGAAATATACCATCGAGTGCTGCACAAAGAGACAAAGACAGAGAGAGAGAGAGAGTGAGTAAGATTGAGATTGAGATGTAAGTGCTCAGTTTTGAGTGACACTTTTGCGTTTTACATCTTTATGCATAATGTGATAAAGTGGGGATAAGTAGTTAAGTGATATCTTACAGGTAACTCAACAATATGCGTAAGGAAATCATTTTAATATTGTTGCCATACTATTGAAAATCAACACATATGCCAAAGAAAACAGTTATTAGATTTAACAGTCCCATTTGAGTAAAGATCATTATGTTAAGTTCGATAACAAATCTAAGTGAACAATGTTAATTGTTATTTCTGTAGTTTATGAGTCAGTCTCTGATTTATATTGAAGGTGGAACAAATAATACAGTTTAATATTAAGCTGGCAAACATATATTGTAATTAGAAATTTAACTGTAGACAAAATTGTAGTAGGAAAAGGGCACACTCACACATACACAAACACTACATATACAATCCATATGTACCTAAGTTAACAGTCATTAGATTTAACAGACCAATTTGAGTAAAGATCATTATGTTAAGTTCGATAACTAATGTAAGTGAAATAAAACCGTTTTAATACTTCTTCGTTACTTTTTTCTTAATGCTTGCGCAATGTTGTTTTGTCAAGTTTTTTGTAAAAATCCTGAATTTTGCTTTTAATGCAAAAGTATTTTTCGTTGTACGGATATATGTATGAAATCAAATTGCTGCAAATTGTGGCAAGCATAAAACGTAGCATGCGTTATGCAATGAAGCCAGGCCAGTTGTGTCAGGCACGTGAGCTGCCTGCAACTGTCTACACGTGAGCTGACACACACACTCCATCACACACCCCAACCCACACACACATACACATACACAAACAAATATATACTACGAAAGCGAGGAAGGGCAGTCAAATAGATAGACAGATATTCAGACAATAATGCGCTGGGTAATTTGTCATGCAGTTGACAACCAGAAACTGACTCCAGTTGCGCAACATCAACAACAAAAACAACTACAACAACAACAAGAACAATGGAAAGAACAGTTACAATTGTTGGACTTTCATATAATGCACCATAGTTACCTGAATGAATAGATAGGATGAGACCAGCGCCAGAGTACGATATTGTCCACTGAAGCGATAGTGATACGCATAGAATGCAAAATGATATAGATAGAAGAATCTGAAAGTAGAGAGAGAGAGAGAGAGAGATTGAAAAAAATACGAAAACAAAGTTCAATTCGGTTCGATTAATATGCAAAAAACGACACAAAAAAACAAGAAAGGGTAATTGTTGTTGAACAATAATTCCCAATACTCAGTACTCAAACCCTCATCAAAATAGATTCACTTTGGGGATTATGTTTAGGCGTGTTTTTCCTCTGGTTTTTTGCGTGTTTTTTTGTTTTCCGTTGGGCATGATTACCATTCAATAATATTGTATTTAACATTGTTCGAATAAAAAGCAACAAATTATTTGTTTTTTCTATTTTTATGTCTGTTTACTCTCCAGTCTCTTAAGCCCCGCCCCGCCTCCACCCTGTCTCTCACTGTCTCTCTGTCCAACTAAGCTCTGAAGAAATGGGTCAGACAGCCAGACAGACAGCTGGATAGCACGGATAGCTGGAATTGCTGGGGATATCGGCGTATGGTATGACATAACGGTAACGCCTTGAACTGACAACAACAACAACAACAATAACACTTAACAACAATTGATATAAATGGCAAATGTGATGTGCCAGCTAGGAGAGTGAGAGACCTATGAATACCCTCTGTAAGCAGTTACGTAATCAGTTTTTACTAGAAATAACAGAATATATAATCATTTTAGATTTAGCAATATAAAGTTATTTGAAATGCTTCCAATATTGTGACCACTTTTTGATTTCTTAAAGCTTCTCAGCGTAGATAAATAGACATTATCGATAACATTATAACAGTTGTACCTGTAACGTTAAGCCTAGCTGTTAAGTAACATTGTAAGAAACACTGTATTACTTTGATTAACATTAACATTAATCTGTTAATGAGCGAGAAGTACGTAATCCGTAAGTAACAAGAAAAGGTTGATCGAGTGAAATGAATATTGAAAGAATAAAGAATATGTAACAACTACATCAGTTAATATCTAATAAGCTTATTGATTATCACTTCACTTATCGATTAGACACCTTTCTCAAGAACTAGGATACTCATTTAATGTTTTTTTTTTTACTTTTTCCTTTGATTTCTTCACATATTCTTCCAACATATTTCTTCAACTAACAAATTCATTCACTTAGTTTCAATATCATTGCATTTTCATTTCATCAAACAAGTTTTAGATACAAGTTATTATTCTTATTTACAAACTTCATAAGAACTCAATACAACAATGGTCCGTGTGCTAATCCCATTAAAAAGGAAACTATTCAGGAACCAAACCATCTTGTTAAATACCATAATTGTACCGAAATGACAACACTCCTGCAGTTCTAATCGGATAGTGGATTGTGTATATGTATGTATATGTGTAATAACAATGGGGCGAGGACACTCAAGAGGATTTAATAATATAAATAATTGCTGGGGCACACTGTGTTTGTGTGTTAGTTAGAATTGTTGTTGTTGTTGGTGTCCGAGCCAAAGACAACAACAAATAATAAACACAATGAATGAGACACCGGACACATTGATAAGCGCCAGTAGGAGTAGCGGGAGGAGGAGGAGGAGGCGGAAACCGGAGCACAAGCTTAACAAAGCCATAACCATAAAAACGGGAAACGTAGGGGGAGGGGTGGCATAGAGAGGGCGGCGGGGTGGAGAAAGTTGTCAGTGTCCAAGTTGTCCAAAGGAATTCCAAGTTTAATTTATTTTTACAATGCCAACGCGATGGACATGCGTTCGTTTGGGGGGGAGGAGGGGCTGGGGGGTGTGCTGTGTAGGGTGTTGGCCATGATTGAGTTATGTTATTGAATTTAATTTGAGTTGATTGTGCAAACACACACACACACACTCGCACACACACACGCACAACCCAGATATGAAAGAAAGAAAAGGAACATCACAATCGACAGGCGACAAATGAAGACACACGACACTTATTTGGTACGTAAGCCTTTCGAGAGAGAGAAGGCGGCGGCGGCATGCGGCATTGGCGGCAGCATTATGGACACATCGTGCCAAACGCTTGGCAGCAATTTCCGCAACATTTCCCCCCCCGAGCACTCTCACCAAACCCAAACCAAACCTCATAAGAAGGAGCCAAAGCGAACGACACGTAGACAACACTTATCGCTTGTTCGTTTCCGTTTCATTCGTTTTCCTAATGTAGCGTAGCGTTGACAAGAGCCAAGCGGGCGTAACAACACCACCCTTCACTCCCTGCTCCCACTCCTGTTCCTGGTTTTTAGTACACTTGGCTGTATAGCTAGCGGCGTGTCGCAGCGGATGTGCGCCAAGGAAGTGCTATTGGCATTCATATCCTTCGACCGAACGGAAATGAGGGCAAATGATGTTGCAAGCAGCAGGCAAGCACTGTCAGTAAAGTAACCAGTAGAGGGGGGTGTAGACACTGTCAACACAACTGTTGCATATGTATATATATACGATAGTGTGGGTGTGTGGCAAGCTATCAACTTCAATGCGTTGTTGCATGCTTAAATAAGCAGCACAACCCTAAACACTCAAACCCCAAAACCCCAAACCAAACACACACACGCAGAGAGACACAGGTGTGTGCGTCAAGAAAAACCGAGAAAACGAATGCGACACGGGGGCAAGTGGCAAACGGGGCAAGGGTGGCAGGTAATGCTGATCCGATCAGAACGTCGTCACAAGTGTTTATTTGTTGCAAGCAAACACAGACAGTGTCAGACAACAAACGTAACGCAGATGGAGATAAAGTTGCAGCTGTGTATGTGTGTGTGTGTTGGTGTGTGTGTGTTGCACCTTTGCTATGCTTAATGGTTAAACTGTTCAATGAGCTTGCAAGATACTTTTTGTGCCACATGCCACTCACCCACACACCTATACATATGCATTTGCATATTGCTTATACCGATTGAATGGCTTGCAATATGAATATTACGTTGCATTAATCCAGACCACATGGCTTAAGTGCAACAACGAACGATACGAAAACGTTTTTACCTTTAATACATAAACATATGTATATATATGTATGTATTATCGTGCTTTTCCCGCTAAGTGGCTTAGAACATATCCAATTTATGCAGATTATACCAATTATGTTTGCCTACTTTGCAGATTAAACAGTTTCGAGTGCTTGTTACAAATAATCTGTCAAATTGCCGTCTCTCTCTTACCGTCTCCCCCCTCCCCCATCACTCTTTATGTGTAAGAGCTCTCTGTTAACGAACTCTTCAGTTTAATTGAGTGCGCAATGCGCAGTTGCCTTGAGAGCAGTCATTTAAATTCAGGTTAAGCTTACACATGCCAAGAAGATATTTGGCTAAAGTTTATATTAATATATTTAATATATATATATATATATATATATCTTGTAAATTTCAAATTAATTATCAAAGCGTTATTTAAAGGTATTCTTTACATTTTTCGCCATTGAATCAACTGCTCTTATGCTGTTAAGACTCTGTTAAACAACACGCCTGCACATTCTGTTAACTCACAGGCAGTATTTATAACTAACTTCTAATTCTGTTAACTAACAGTTCGTAGATTCTGTTGCCTACTTAACAGCTGATCGTCAGTTCTTGTAAGCATTCAATGTTTGCAAATTTGTTTTCAATGAACAGAGTTTGTCTTAAATTGGAAAACAATTTATCAACTTAAAATATATCTAATGTTTCTCCGATAAATACTATATATCTGTTTTGAAATACATTCGGTTTTTTGCTCAATGCTAATCAATGTAAACTGTAATAAGAAATGTAAGTAAAAAAATGCACTATTCCAAATTGATATGACTCTTCAATTAGTATGTACACATATACATATTTAAGTATGTATGTATGTTCGATGTTGTAAAACGTGACAAAAACACTTTTCATTGACAAACGCGTGTAAAGGATACAATTTATGCATATATTTGTGCATACAAATGTTTTGTACTTATGCAAAAGTTGCGTTACGTTCCGTTACGTTGTTTGTTGCATGGAAAAAGGGCACGTTGCGCATACGCCACGTTGACAAACAAATAAATAAACAAACAAACAACTACACAGCAACAACAAAAGACAGAAAACTAAGCAAACAAAAAACAAAAACAACAAAAAAAAAAAATAGAAAAGAAAACAAACTGAAACTATAACGCGTATAACAATGAAGCGATTTTGCCTCGTTACGAACACTCATCAACTGCACCTTTGAACAACAGCAACAACAACAACAACAACAGAAGGAGAAAGTGTATATATATGTGTGTGTGTGTGAAAGGGCAAAGAATATGCCAACCAAGAGGCCAGCCCCAGTCCACTTCATATGGTCGGGCGGAGGGGTCGGGGGGGCTTGCGAGGCGTTGGCTCGCTCACAAAAGTTATGGCAGCAAAACAAACTTGACGCAATTATACTTTGCGTAACATGATCTCAATCAACACGAAAAACAAGCTCAACGGCTACAAAACAGGCTACAACGAACGGGGGGAAGGGAGGGAGGAAGGTAGGGTAAGGGTCATGAGGAATGTGGCAATGCCAATACTTGGTTTGCTGGTTGCCAATGCCTTTTGAACATTGACGACGTTGACGTTAGGGCTAAACGCCAGCCACCTTTCCGAGTGGCAACCAGAAGAAGAAGAAAAAAAGCGCGAGGGCAGGAAATACAATAACAAGCACACACATCTATACATATAAATGTATATGTATGTATATATATTTATGAAATGGAAAGCATATAGATTTATATGGTATATATATAAGGTATACACTGAAAGCAATTAGGTGTTATGGTATAAATTTGTAAAAAAAATTAATTTTTTTTCATGGCTTTTTCAATGTAGGAAACAACAAAGAACTTTAGACGAGTTTAGTGGGTTAACGAAGGACAATAATCATAGGGCTACATAAAGAATGCCAACTTTCATCAGCTAAAACGTCTTCCGTATTTAGAGAACATTTGGTTTCTTAAGGGAACTTTCTTTTTTAAGGTCTTCTTGAAGTCTTCCAAAACCATAAACCAGTGTTTTAAGGCTTAGGATTAGTTAATAAACTTAGCATTTGTAGATCTTATACATTATTTAGTAGGAAATCCTGGTTTCCTGGTTCATTACCTATATTACCTGACTTCGACTGTATCTCAGCTCCTTTTTCTAGGAAAACTCTTTTAGGTCATATGGAAGGAATATTGAAGGAATATAAAAAAAACTTCACAAAGGTTTAACTTTCCATGAAAATGGTTTGTCAAAGATTTGGCTTCAACCAAAAACTATATCAGTTGTAACAACTGATATCAATCAACATTTCTCACAGTGTACTATACATACACATACAGACATATCTATCTATGTCTTGGGATACTTATTTGTAAGTAGGTACAAGGCATAACAAGCGTGTAAACAACAGGCAAACAGTAAAAGGCGCGCCCAAGCTGCCACCAAGACACCGTCGCGTCGCTGCTTTCGTCCACGCAAGGGTCGTGGGTGTCAAAGGGGGCGGGGTGTGGTTGGTTGACAAGAAGGGCCGGGTAAGGGTGGGGTAGGGTAAGCTACTTGAAACTCGCGACTGTTACAAATTTACCCGAATTGGCAACTCGAAACCGAACTTGAACCCGCCGCAACAGCAACAACAGCAAAACCCCAAACCCCTTTTTCCTCTCCTTTTTTTTTTTGGGCTGATAAAATTTTGTACTCTTTGATGCCGCCAACGCCAAGTAGAAGCAAATTCCCTTTTGTCCGCTTCGTCCACCCGTCTCTCTGTCCTTTCGTCTCTCTGTCCTTTCGTCTCTCTCTGTCCTTCCGCCTGTCTCTGCCTGTCCTATTTTGTCAGTAAGAGTTCAATCTGCGCAAGACGTCGTCACCGTCGCCGTCGCCGTTGACTTTTTTGCAGCTCATTTAATACGTGTCGTCTGTGTCCCCGCGTTCCCTTGTCCCCCCTTGCCCCGTGCCGCATGTTCCGTTCCACCGTTTGTGCCACCGTGGCAACCAGATTTAAGCACAAAAGAAGCATTACGCGCCTTGGCACTGGAAAAGCCACAGGGCCAAAAGCCACGCAATTGGACAGTTTGATGGCGGAGAGTGGCGGGGGGAGTGGGAGTGGGAGTTGGGGGGGAGTGATTCTGTCGCTTAAAAAGGGGTGCCAAATTATTATACTCTCTCTCTCTCTCTCATGCTTTCTCTTTTACTCTTTCATAGAGTATATTTTGGCGCCTGCTCGTTAAACGGCGATTAACAGAATTATTTTTAAACGTGCCACAAACGAGTTTGCTTTGATGCCACACACACCACTTTAAAGTCGCTGACGGTAGTCAATTAGCGTTGTAAAATACCTTGCGTCCCCCTCCATCTCCAAACAGTTGGCCTTAAGCAGCAGCTGTTTGTTGCAGCAGCAGCATGTTGCACAGCTTTAAGCCCCAGCTAATTACAAATCTTTCTGAGCAAAAAGGCTTTAAACCAAAGAACTTCAATCGCAGCAACAACTAACCGCAAACAGGCAACCAAAATGGCAGCAGCAGCACCGCCAACAACACAGACAGGAAGTTCAACGGAGAAGAAGAAGCAGAAGCGTTTTGTGTGTTTGGGGCAGGCAACAGGAAGCTAAACCCAATGCCTCCTATATCATCCAACCCATAACCGCAGCAGCCGAGCAGCCAGAGAGGAAAAAAGAAGAAGAAGTCAAGTGAAAAGGGGTTGAGATGCCAAGGGATTGCTGTCAAACAAAAACCCCTACCCGGTCCCCCTCCCCCGCTCCCTACATCATCATTCGATTTGCTTGGGGCGGTCAATAACATCAAAATTAAACCGTAGCAAAGTACACACACATTGCCCCATCCCCCAAACTTCCCCTCCCCCCCCCCCCCCCACACACACACACACTCCTCATCGTCGTCGTCATCTTGTTTGCCATGTTGTATGCATGATGAGCTCAGCCAATATGTTTTGACTTTTTACAAAATTAATTTTTACTTATGGCCCAGGAACAGGAAAAAAAGGGGTTTTTCTATAAGGGTCGCGACACACAGGACACAGGACACAGGACACAGGACACAGGGACGCAGGACGCAGGACACAGGACACCGTGTGCGTGGCGAGCTTTTTTCTTTTCAATGCTCGATTTATGCTTTATGAATGCATTTGGTCGAAGTCGAAGCTATTCATTCTACAAAATTGGCTTCACAATTGTTCAATTTCCCATTTTTTCTCCTAGGTAAGTTCATATGACCGAAAAGAGTTTTCCTAGGGAAAAGGAGGTAAGATAAAGTCAGGCGAGACGAAGATTGTATAAGATTTGCGAGCAAAGAAAGACGCCATTTGCTTAGAATTACTTTAAGACTTCATGAGAACAGAGATTGTCAATAATAATTGCTTAGATTTTTTGAAAAAACATTCGGAAAATACCAGAAACAAAATAAACTCTAGACACTCTTCCATTGTGTACGAAATCTATGCTTAAATTGGATTTAATTTGACTTCAAAGTTGTTCATTCTTCGAAATTGGCTTCACAATTGTGAAATTTTCTTATTTTCCCTTGTTAAATCCATATGACCTAAAAGATTTTTCCTAGGAAAAGGAGCTAAGATACAATCGAAGTCAGACAAGTTGGGCGAGGCGAAGATTATATAAGATTTGAGAGTAAAGAAAGACGAAATTTTGCTTGAAAGTAACTTTAAAGCAGAGATTGACAATAATAATTGCTTAGATTCCTTGAAAAAGTCATTCGGAAAACAGAGATAAAATACCAGGAACACATTAAATTGAACACACTCTCTCATTGATTGAAATCTATGCTTAAATTTGATTTAATTTGACTTCAAAGCTTTTCATTCTTCGAAATTGGCTTCATAATTGTTCAATTTCCCTCTTTTTCCTAGGTAAGTCCAAATGACCTAAAAGATTTTTCCTAGGAAAAGGAGGTAAGATACAGTCAAAGTTAGTCAAGTCGGGCGAGACGAAGATTATTTAAGATTTGGAGACGCAGTTTGCTTAAGATAACTTTAAAGATTCGTAAGAACAGAGATTGACAATTGATAATTGCTTAGATTCCTTGAAAAAGTCATTCGGAAAACACAGATAAAATACCAGGAACACATTAAATTTAACACACTCTCCACATTGTGATTGAAATATATACTTAAATTGGATTTTATTTGACTTTGCAGTTGAATGGTTAATTATTTTTTTATTTTCTCTGTATTTTTATCCCACATATAATGAGATTGGACAGACAGATGCGACAAGTGCGTGTAAATCGCATTAATTTAAACACAAATAGCATACAATTCCCGCTAATAATAATGTAAACGTGCGTGTTGACTGTCAAAGAGAGCGAGGAGAACGAGTATAATGAACCTGGAAATTCTGTATCAATGCGATGACAACGGAAACAATGAACAATATAAAAGATATTTAATACGATAAGTATGTTTGTAGGTAAGGACGCATTTGGAATTAAAGTCTTTTGTAATTTAAAGAAAAAATAGATTATAAATAACGCTAGAGATAGAAATTCAATTAGCTGCAAGTAATATTTCAATTATAAAGCAAACCTTATTAACACCAAGAATATCAAATAGTGAAATGTAAACTATTGAAACTACACAATCACGATGGAGAACGGAACTTTCTTATTATGAAATATCATTTTCCAAATACTGCCTAAGTTGGCTGAAAGATTAATTAGTAGTAGTAGTATGGTCTAACGTCAGGAGATAGGGCGCCCTCATCTTATCCTGAAAATCTTTACTAGCTCTAGTTGAGTTTACCCTTAACACTTAAGCTTGCACATAAGGTCTTGCCTTCACTGCTGTACCAAATCTGGATGATTTAACTCTAATCTTTCATATATCCGGGGTTTCTCAACCTATTTTCATTATCTAGTCTATTTTCCTAAGCCCCATTTGTAAACTCACAATATTTTTCCTATCGATTCCATGGTTTATATCATAAACCATAAAGTTATCGAGTTTAGGAGAGCTTAAATCTGCAAAATCTGGAGCCTTTAGATATTCTAGTTTTAAGTTTCAAGAATTTAGACATGTGTATACTTTATCACGTTGAATGCTTGTTACATTGCACAAAACTATATACCCTTTACATCCATGTCATGGGTTAGGGTTACAAAAATAACGTATAAGACGGCTCTAGTCGAGTCTAAACTCGTTTGCATACTTTGTTTTCTTATGATCTATTTAGATTAAAGTTCAATATTCAAGTTTTAAATTCAAATTTCTAAACTAAAAACGATACAAACTGTCTTCTAGTTAGTAATAAAGTTTTTAATGTTATAGGTTAAAACTCTAAACAATTAACCCCTAAATTATGTAAAACAAAATAACCTTTTCATGCAAAAAACAATTCCTATGATAACATAATTAAAATCACAGCCATGTTTCCTCAAAAGATTTGCATTTGAACATTTATTCCATGCATTCCTTGGTAATGAAATTCATACCACTTTTATGTGGCGCAACCCACAAAAGACGGACAACAAAATTCACTATAAACAGCCTGTTATGGTCCCTCAGTGGGAAGGGGAAGGGAGGTAAAGCATTTAAAATGATTTGCGGCTATGAATGTTTAATGAATATAAATTCGTCAAGTGGTCTCTGTCCGCTGTCAGCTGGTTTTGGGGCATGCCACATTGATAGCCTTTTAATTCAGGCGCAAATTACGCAAAATCAACACCACCATTATACCATTATATAAGTATAAGTATGTTTATATACATACTTCTTATAAAGAGGCTGAATGGCCAACAACAACTGCTGAATGGTTTGGGTCGAATAAAAGGGAATACTCGAGTGTCTTTTTGAATTATTGATGGGCTGTAATGTTTGAAAAATCTTTTGCTTTTGCTACTGGTGGCTGGATAGCTGATGGTTGGATGTCGGACCACAGACAGTTTCCAAAATAATTTGTACATAGAGCTATGCGCGGTTCTCAATTATGCAAAGTGCGCGCAATAAACCGCAAAGTAGCCATGATACAAACCACACCACCTCCACCAACCACCACCCATCACTTTAGGCATATTTCGTTTTCGTTCTTCTTCTTGTTGTTGGATTGAAAGTGGGAAAGGGTTATAAAATTGGGTAGATTGATTGAGAGTTTTTTTGTAGATAACGTGCATGGTCATTAATGCTTATAGATAGAGAGAGGAGGGTTTTTTTTTTTCTTTCGTCTAATTTTGTTGTATGTTTTGTATGTTTTCACTTATTCCATTTTGTGTTCGTAGCTATTACAAACAAGTTTATTTAAATGTTTGCTAATGGTGCGGCTCAGTTGAAAAAAACTGAAAGGGTGGGGAGGCGAGGACGCGTGCTTGGGTTACGCTTGTTGACTTAAGTGATGAAATTCTCGTCTCTCTCTCTCTCTCTTTCTCTCTTTCAGTCACTCACTCAGTGAGTCAGTTGTGTCCATGCGGAGGGATTTTGGGTGTTGTGTTGGTCGATTTGCTTTGGCCCCGGGGGAGGCTTCCGCAAGCCAAGTTAATTTTCAAATAACAACCAAACGAAACACAACACAACACAAACCAAACGAAACGAACGACTGAAGAGTGCCAAACACACACACACAGAGAAAACAGAGAACCGAGAACAGAGAAAAAAACTTGATAAAAAAAAAAAATAAAGAAAAAATATGCGAAACTAAACGAAATGAACTGTTGTTAAGTGCTGTTGGGGCCAGCTCAGTGGGAGGACACAAAGGATTGTGTCTTAATGTAATTGAATTTGTCATTTCTTCCGGCCACAGACGATTGCACAACTAAATCCCATTTCAAGCAGCAGCAGCTGGCAAAAAATATATTTATTTAAATATGTTACGCACCTGAGCCAATGTCGTTTTGTAATGGTTGTGTGACAGCAAATGGCATCGAATTGATCCGCGATCCACACAATCAATATAATATAGAATGCAGTAGTTGTATCATTAAAGAACTCCGACATAATCGCTTCCATGCCTTATATAAAAAAACCAAACAAATTTTCATTAACAAAAACAAGTCTTAAAAGTTAAAAGTGGGCTAAAACGCACCTACTAATGCCAATATGACAGTCAATAAAGGCGCAATGGGAAAACGCGCTGTAACATTATATTCCAGCATTTGCAATAGATCAACTGCAAAGGAAGAAAGTTTAGTTTAAAGTTTCTTTTATTGTGTGTGAGCTATAAGAACTTGCCTATGAACACAAAGATCTGATGATGCGAATAGCGCAAAAGCATTGATACCGAAAATGTCTGCAAAGAAACAAAAATTGAATCACAAAATTGAACAATTTTCAATAACTTTTACTTACAAATAGCACCATAATAAAGAAGGCAGCTGGATAGCTGCTCCAGGCAGCCCACCAAATTGAAACAAAGCGATAATGTTCACCAGTTATGACATTTCGCAAATATCCTTTATTCTCTTCCTTCTCGGCCACAGCACGCACCGTTGCCATCAACAAATCATCGTAGCTGCAATCAGTTTCAATCCATTAAAGAAACATATTAACTGGTGTTCAACTATTTCGCACTTACCCCAGTAAACGTTTGAGTAGATAACGCGTTAACTTGTCACCGAAACAGTCATTTGTATTCGGATCCAGCTGTACTGTTAGCACCGGTATATTCAATTTTTTGCGTGTGGCCGCCGATAAACGCAAGTAGCCATATTCCAAAGAGTACTCCACAATATACTGTTCATCTGTAAAGGATTGAAAATGTTAGTCAAACTATTTAATAGTTCAAAATCGAACCCTACCATCATCTTCAACGCCTTTTATGGGTATCTGACTTGGATGATCCACATTATCCAGTATATTGATGGCATCAAAGTAAGAATACAACGTTTCATTGCCATAAGCAAAATTGGGACGCACAGGCATGCCCAACTTCCGTAAGATAGTCTCATAACGCTTCAGTCGGTAATGATTGTCCATGGTTTGCGGACCAATGCCATAGTGACTGCAAGCCAAAACAAACGAGAGTTAAGTATATGAAATGTGGTTACAAATTAAACTGCTTACTAAGTATGCTTCAAAGCGAGGACAATTTTTTGATCGGCTTTAATGCGTTGCCATATTGCACGTTTCTCTGACAAATGGGGTATGATTTCGACACGTATGACACCGTCACTTGGCCAATTCTGCATATCCTGCAGACACGTGCAGGGATTCTTAATAAATGCCGTATGCACATAGACCAGCATAAAGAAGAACGTTATTGCCTTGAACAGCAACAGATACTCAATGGCTAGCTGCATTTTGCTGCAAAATACAAACAAACAAACATATATTTATAAATGATCATTCAAAGAAGTTTCAAATACTTACCGTGGCACTAATTCAGCGTAGGTGGCAGCAACACGGAAGTATATGGCATGAAATAGTCGATCCCTCATATTCATCATGTTGTTCTACATTATTTTGGAAAACAAAATTAAACGATAAGCATTTAATTACTTGTGTATACGTGTTTGTTTGTCTGTGTGTGTGTGTTCTTACTTGGCCAGCATTACCCCCCGCTCCACCTGCTGCGACAACACGATTGCGGCCGTTGATGTTATTGATTGCATTGGCAACGGCGATTTCGGCCGCGTTTTCGGGCATACCGCCAGCATCGGCCATGGCTAGCGTGAGAGCTCAATCAGCGGCTTCCAAGGTAGTTGTGGTAGTTGTATTAGTAGTTTTTAATCAAGTTTCAATCACTTCCGTGTCTTTTTTTTTCTTTTTGAACGCTCGTCTTCCGCAACTTCAGACTCCACCGAAATGTTAGGTGTCTGACAAAATAAACGTTTGTGCAGCTATTGTTATTGTTTCATTCGGTGTCCAATGTGGCTAGAGACATCTACGCTGCAATTCATATAGTTTCTGCTATCTAGTTCTTTGGCAAATTGGATGAATAAAATATTATCAAATTGCAACAGAAAAACGACAGAGGTCCACTTACCATCATTGTGAGTTGTTTGTTGTTGGTGTTGCTGCTACCGGGCTGCCAACTAGTTGCAAATGCTAACAAAAGTAACCGATATTTGTAACGAATCACAGTTCAGCGAAAAGTAGCAGTTGAACTGAATATTAAAAGATAAGCTCTTACTGTTGTCAATACTGGCAACGCGGAAAACACAAACTATTAAGAATTTGCTTATTTATTATAAAGCTGCTGTCTGTCACTTGTATCTTTATACATCGATTTTGGGACAATGCACAATGCGTGCTGCCAACCTGTTCTATAATACTTGCAATTTTACAACACTGATAACGAACAGTGCGCCAATCATTTAGAGTTTGAATTTTAGCAGAGTGAAACGAGTGTTTTTTTAAGAATTGTTTTTATTTGTATTTTCTGCAAACCAATGTACGAAATTAAATATTCTGAATGCTTCGCCGTTCTCATATGTTTATAAATAAGCTACATTGAATGTCGTTTAATTTAGTTTTACATTGATTGGTGGTTGTGATTTCTTTATTCATTTTTACGCTTGTTTTTTTCGCTATAGTTTCTCATATATATATATATGTATACATATATATAGATTTACGCATATGTATTATATGTTTATATATGTGTATATATATAGCTACGTTCATAGATGTTATCATTAAGCTACAAAATCATACTCATAAGATGAATACAAACATTGTGTATTTGCTTTTTATTATATTCGTTTTTTTTTTTTTTGTTTTTTGCAATTATTTCAACAGGCTAAATTTGTTTTTATGACTTTTGTTGTTAGCTTTTTTAAAAATTTCGCTATGGGATTGTTTAATTGCTTAAGTTTTCATGTTCTTTTGTTTTTTACTATATTTTTAGCTAGTTGTTTTTGTTGTTGTTGTTTCTTGTTGTTGCATGTTGTATCATAATAGTATATAAATTGTTAAAAATCGCTCACATATTTCAATTCTGGTTCAGCGCGTGTTTCTGTGTATTTGTGTGTGTGTGTGTTTAGCTTACGTATGTTGTATTTTTTTTTTTTTTTTTTTGGTTTCTCATTCTTTGGTGTATTTAAATTTATATAAAAGTTTACATAGGCGACATGTGTGTTGTTTGTATATATGTGTGTTTTATATGTATGTAGGTGTGTGTGTGTGTTTGTGTGCCAACTTACAATCTAATACACGCTACACATTTATTAACTTACCATTTAATAAGTATTTTTTTTATAGCTTATCTTCATCATCGCTTTAAGTATTTTGTATTTGTTGTTGCTTGTTTTTGTTTTTTTGGTTTTGTTTTGTTAATACAGTTAATAGAACTTCCAAGAAGTGTTGATACAGTACAGAGAATGTACAGTTATAGTTTGTTTCATTTTTGTTTTTGTTTTGTTGTTTTTGTTAGGTACAGCAATGCGAAAAACGAAAGTGTTGCCAATATGCATTTTGTGTGTTTATACGTGTGTGTAGAGTTGTTTATAGTTGCGTGTGTGTTTTTCTATGTTTTCGTGTATGTGTGTGTGTCTTACAAAAAGTTGGCAGCTCTGCACATAAAGCGTAACGTTCACTTAAAATCAAAGCGCTTCAAAAATGGACATAAAACATGTGCACACTTTTCATTAGACTCATTTTTCTTTTTTTTTTCTACATACAATATTTGTATTATTTTTATAATTTGTATAGATGTGCTTTTAATCTTTTTGTTTTTTTTTTATGCATAGTTTTTGTTCGTTCATTTTATAAATCTTTGCTAAAGTTACATATATAAACTATTCCATTCTGAAGTATTGACAGTCACAGGCTATATGAAGCATGCCTTTTTATGTATTTTTTTTTTGGGTTTCGTTTTCGTTAAATATATATGTATATATATATATCTATGTATGCACTTGTATATAATCAATATGGTTTTTTGTTTTGTTTTGTTTTGTATGCACTATATCATATATATATAGTATATGTAGTATGGTTTACTATATTTACTTTAGTTTCTTGTTCGTCTCTCTTGGCGTTAAAAAAATTTCCTCCAACTAGAACTCTCTCTCTCGTTCTCAGTTGATTTTAAAAGCGTCTTTGTACAAAAACACAAACGAAAAAGGACATAAAATTTGTGTAAACAGTTTCGCTTAATGGAAAATAATAACATTTAAACTAGTTGATATATATCCAAAAAAGTCTTGAGGCTTATATAAGTGCAGCGTTTCATAGTAGACCCGTTTCCACATTGTGTGACGTTCCTAATGCGTTTGGATCAAAATTCAATTTGTCGCCAGCCAAAACGATCTCCGATATGCAGCCAATAATTCCGCTAAAATAACGCTGATGCGTAAAATATGACACATCCGGCATGCCACCTAGAAAATAAAATAAAATATATATAGTAATCATATATTTATTTATATATGTTTAGCACTCACCAACATAGAGTCCGGTATCGGTATTTAACTGTCTCAATTTTCCAGGTGCACGCAATGTCAAAGTTTTACGTCCATCGACCTCTAGATAACCCTCCTGTGAGTTTCTATTGAGTGTAAAGAATTGATTTTATTAAACGAATGTTAAGTTTCCATTACCTTCTCACTTACCTTATAGCTCGTACACGATGCCAGAGTCCATCACTGACCTTTGTGCCATTGAAACGTATATCAAGTTCGCCAGCGCCCAAATCGTAGCGGAAATGCAAATATCTGGGAATTTGAAGAACGGTTAATAACAGAATCTTTATATTCTCTCTCTCTAATATCCTCACTTACCCATTTTCAATGCCCAATGATAGATAATCATCGTGAAGTTCCGTTGTGCCCTGCCTGCCTGTCCATAGTATAACACCATTTTCCGAATGTGTCTTAATGCGTAAATTGAGATCGATGTTGTAGCTAATGACCTGACTCATGGTCTCTGCATCGTTGTAGTGAAAATAGCTATCGGTGCCAGCAAAGCAAGCGCCAAAATTCTTGCGTACACTTTGTACCTGCGACTGATGCTCGGCGGACAAATCGAATTTCTTGAGCAGACTCCAATCGGTGTGGGTTTGTGGTGTACTCGACGGAACCACTACCATGACATCGGACTTGAGCACTGGTGTTAGTAGCTCATCATCGTTGTAATCGTCGCTGTAGATCGATTCAGTGGCCAAGGGAGCTGCCTCCTGTTGTTCCTGATCCTGTTTGTTGTGCGTGTGCGTATGTGTGTTGGACATGATGCGCTTCATGTCCTGGGCAAGCTGTTTGCGTTGATAATCCTCAGTGCCATCGGAAGCATCAAACAGTGATTCGTCAAAAACAAAACCATTTGCATCCCCATCAACATTTGTATCCCCATCTTCATCTGCATCCGCATTGGAATCGCCTTCAGCTGAACTGTAGCTTGTGGCACTTGCCATTTGGTTGCCCACTTGACTGGTTGCCATGGCATCCACATACTCCTGCTGCTGCAGACTGGCCACCCAATCGTTGTTATCATCAAATGTGAGTATATCGCTGTCCGGATTCGTCTGGAAACTTTCATAGTGTGTCGGCAAACGGCTAAGTTTGTGTACAAAGGCATTTGGCTTCTGATGATGCTCATGCTTGCTTACATGCTGTTTCCCAGTCAATGCCACCTTCAGCTGCACCTTCTCCTTTTGCTTTAACTTTACTAGTTTCGGTCTTGGTTGCCCTTCATCTGAATCTTCATCTTCATCTATGCTGCTGCTTGGTTGACGTTGTGCGGCATTCTCTTGCACAAAACGGAATATGATATCATCTTCGATTTCTTCATTGCTTGGTAGGGGCATTGGTGTAGTTGTTGTTGTTGTTGTCGTTGTTGTTGGCGTTGGTGTTGTTGTGGTTGCTGCTGTTGTTGTAGTTGTCGTTGTCGTTGTTGTTGTCTTATGCTTATGCAAATTTTTACGCTTTGTGGCATGCTTCTTGTGTTTGCTGGTTGACTCGCCGACAACAACTCCTTTGTATTGTTTGCGGACTTGAAGTGGCGGCTGCAACGGCTGCTGCTGCTGCTGCTGCTTAACAGCATTGTGTAGCATCGTTAGCTTTGGCAGCTGTTCGGGTGGCACTTCAGCTGCCTTGTTGCAACGTTCATTGTAGATGCTGCAACGGCACTCATAGCTCTCCATTTGTGGCACACACTCGGCCAACGGACCACATGGCCGGGCGACACACGCATGCGGGCAGTTCCCAATGTTGCTGCCACCCAACGCCTCAGCGACAATTCCCAGCGAATGGCCATTGATGTCAATCTGCAAAAGATGGGTTGGGTTGTGTCAACTTGGTTCTCCTTTCCACTTGAGATGTTGCATGCAGAAACTTACCCGCTGTATGCAGCCAACAAAGAAGGACTTGTACTTGAGGTCCAGCGGCAGACGGTCGACATGATTGACGCCTCCAACAAAGAGATTCTGTTCCAGCGACAAATGCCAAAAGCCATTAGACGATATGGTCATAACCTCCGGGTGTTGATCAATCTGTGTTAACATACACACACACACAAAATAAAAGGTAAAACCAAGTCAAGTCAAGTCAAGTTCACGGAAAGTTTTCTGCTTTACCTTTAGTACGGCCAGTCGAGCGGTTCTTGAGATCTTGATGGTATGCCATTGTCCCAAGCTGAGCGCATACTCACTGCTGCTTGTTCCCAAAGGAGAGAAGGAATAAAGTATGAGTAACTGAGGAATAGCTCTAGTTGTTGGGAATACTTACCGAACCATTGCTGGACCGCTGCCCAAATCGAATGCAAACTCCACAAAACCATCATTCAAATACAATGCGATAAAATCGCCACGTTGCTCTGGACCAGAATAGAGTATCAGACCATCCAACTGCTCCGGTTTCAATATGACCTTCAGCTCTAGCCAGATGAGTGCACTATCGCCCAGCGGAGCATAGCGTAGAAATGAGGAGCCATTGAATGAGGGAACCTGCAAAAACAATGAAGATTTGTTAACAGAAAAGAAGACTTTAACTTAGTTTAACGTTTCTTACCTGCAAATCCATGCGTATCTCACAAAGATCACCGACAAACCCGATGGGACACAGACAGACAGCGCCCTGATCCGAGGGTAAACACTTGCCACCATGTTGGCAAGGATAACGAACACACTTATCCGTCGAACAGTCCTCTGTAAGATAAAAGTATTCAAACGGTATTCAAGTTGAACTTTTCATTTTCCCAACTTACGTATATCAAAGCCATTGATGACATCGCCCAATGGATGTTCCGTGAATTTGTAGTCATGTTCATTGGCCACAAAACGGCGAATGCAACCGGCAAAACCTTCAGCCAGAGGCAATCGTTTGGCCAGACCTGTTATATTGCCAATGCCACCGAGGAAAACCGGTTCGCGGAATGTAATGCGGGAAAACAGACCCTGCAATAAAACCCGAAACACAAACACACAAACATTTCAATACAAACAACATTTCACAAAAGCAAAACCAATACTCACATTCGATCTGCCTTGGACTTTGGTGCCGTGATTGAGCACCAGCCAAGCATCCCAACGATGCCGATAGATAATCACAGAGTTCCATTCGTTTAGCATGATGGTCTCTCTGGAACGGACGCTGCCCACACCGGAGCCGCAATCGAACCAGAATTCCACAAAGCCCTTGTTAAGTAGCAGGGCCATAAAATCGCCGGTAAGGTCATCACGTTCCCCGCTCAACAATATGATGCCATCGAAGGATTCTGGACGGAATTCCAAGCGCAACTGCACATGCTTATACGCACCATGCAACGCAGCAAATGCTAGCCATGACCGCTTTGCAAAACGTGGCACGTGCGCCCTAATATCTGTTTCCAGAGAAAGGAGAAAAAAAAACAGATTACGCCCACAGCATTAGGACCTGAACTGAACTATAAATACGCACGGATCATAAAAATTCCCACACACACGCACACACACATACACATACCTTCGAGACAACCATTTCCTGTTTTGCCAAAGGGGCACAAGCAGCGTGCACTAGATGCCGTTGCCTCCAGGGCACAAATGCCCTCTGTACCGCAATCCAGTTGGCAAAGTGAGCTATAAACGATTGAGTATTAGAAAGAGATAGGGCGAGAGAGGGAGAGGGAGAAAGGAAGATAGAGTGTGTTTTTGAGTTGTTGTATGTCAAGTATTTGATATATGTTTTATGCCGTAATCAATGCAATTTTTTTCAATCAAAACTATTTGAAACAAATTCGCCAAAAGCAAAAGGGAAAAAGTTGATTTTTTAATTACATTTCGATTTTTGATGTTTTTCAATACATATAAAAAATGCCAAATATTTTTAACAAGTAAGTAGACTCTAGTCGAGTAAGTTCGACTAGAAGATACCTTTAACCCTTGAACATATTGACGGACAGACAGACATAGACATACGTGTACTACCGGACAAATGCTTAATGGCTTCATATCTCCGGTGTTTCTTAACCGATTTTAATAAAAATTGCACATCTGTTCATTATTTTGTTAAGAGTTTCAATTCCCATTTACAAGTTTTAAAAATTAAAGATTTCTATGTTATCGATTATAGTTGTATATCGTAAACCTAAAAAGTTATCGAAAATTTGAAACAAACTTGCTATGCCTAGGGATTAGGAGAGCTTATGTTCAAAATCTGCAGTCTCTAGGCTTTGTAGTTCCTGAGATCGACTCAGCTATTAATGCTGATCAAGAATATATATTTTATGGGGTCGGAGAAGTTTCCTTCTGCCTGTTACATACTATTGCACAAAACCATTATACCCTTTTATTACCCATTCCATGGATTAAGGGTATAAAAAGTTGATACTTAATTACATTTCGATTTTTGATGTTTTTCAATATGTAAAAAATTTCAAAAAGTTAAAAAAAAAAACATTTTCAATCGTTTGAAAAGTTTCATTAAATGTGACATAAAAACTAATTTTACAAATCAATACACAAAATAAAACTAGAAGTTGATATTGAATCAAAATCATTTAAACTGAATCAAATGCTAATAAACAGCATATAGATTGAATAGATTTTATAGATTATTTACATACAATAAAGTTATAGATTGTAATCATAATCAAACGGTTTCTATTACAATATATCAATCAAAGACTTGGTTTTCCTGCCTATAACCAAACATTAAATAAACTTTAATTGCATATCAGCTTTAATTGCTTATCGTATACTTAATATATATATATGTATCAATATTGGTACAAACCACATGTGGTATACTTAATAAAACTCACCTGCTGCTGCTGCTGCTGCCGCTGCTCGCTGTTGCTGCTGTTGTGGTTGCTGCTGTTGTTGTTGTTGTCGTTGTTGTTGTTGTTGTTGTTGTTGTTTTTGGTGTTTTAAGTGATATGTTGTTTTTGTTGTTGTTGTTTTTGGCAGCATTTTTATTGATATGCATTGCGACTTTGTTGTTATAGTTTTTGTTATCATCATTATTATTATCATTGTTGTTGTTGTTGTTGTTGTTGCTTATAGTTTGTTGTTGTTGATATGTATGCGAATTGCTGTTGCTGTTGCGTCTTAAGTTTAATTGATTATTATTGACATCATCATAGATGGACATGTCCGATTTATAGCTATAATACTCATCGACATCGCCATCGCCATCCGCGTCATCATTACCATTCCCATTACCAATATCACCATCCACGTAATCGATTACATTCCTCGGAGCTGATTTGGCATTAGTTAAATGCTCAGTTGTTGTTGTTCTTGTTTTTGTTGTTGGAGTTGGTTTTGTTGTTGTTGTTTTTGGTTTTGTTGTTGCTCTAGTTTTAGTTTTAGTTTTTGCTTTAGTTGTTGTTGTTGTTGTGGCAGCCGTTGATGCCACTTTAAAATCGGCCGCCTCCAGCTCCTGATTCTCCATCTCCGAATTGAAGCTAATGCTTTCGGCTGATATGTAATAATCGTTTGAATTGACTTTCTGTTCCTGCATTCCGCCACCGCCACCGTCACCCCCGCTGACGCCACCCAAATTATCATCGTTGTAATCGTATTCACTATCCGCCGCATCTCCATCTCCATCGGCATGCCCCAAATCTGACTGCATGTCGCCGCGTTCAGCATCAGCCGTTGCAGTCGATGCATAACGCGTTTTACCCATTTCTCCCCTATCATTTGCCAATTTGGCGCTAAACGAGGCCCCCTTCTGATACAGCACATCCTCATCCGATTTGCCATGTCCATCGGCTCCAGTCGTATTTATAACTGAAAGCAGAGAAATGGGTTAATTTCGATTATTATATGATTATTTTAGTGGTTCCTGCAAACTTCATTAAGTTTAACCTTATTTCAAATAGTTTTTTGTTCTTCGAAAAGTTAATTTGATTATAATATCTTATTATCATAATGGTTCCCGCAAACATATTCACATTTAAACTAATTTCAAAAAGTTTTTTGTTCTTTAAAAGTTAAGATTTTTACTAGTTTTGCATATTTATATGCGTATGATATTATGATAATGGTTCCTGCAAACATTTTTAAGTTTAAACTCATTTCAAATACTTTTTCCTTTTGAAAAGATAAGATTTTTACTAGTTTTGTGTATTGATTAAAGATAGTTTAAATACTTAAGTAAGATTTTTTAATATTTTAAGTAAACCTTTCTACAAAATTAAAGTTTTTTCTACTGAAAGTAATTGTATATAAAAGAAATTATTTTATTTAATTGAAATAATATTTATTTTAACACAAAACTAAGCAAACTTAAACGTAAGTAAGAGACAAGCATTATTATTAGGTTGTAGTTTTCTATAAATATAAAAGTTTTAAGAATAATTGTAATTAGTTGATTATTTTATGAAGAAAACAAAACATATTAATCTAATTACTAATGATCATGATAAGTAACGGAAAACTTTATTACCCTTTCACACAAAAACTACTCAACGAATTAATAAAAAACTTTACATTAACAATGATATGATATAATCTAAATATAAATATAAAATAAACTAAAACAAATGCTAAAAATTATATTATTCTGTTACTCCATCTTGTCTTTTATGTAAGACAAGTGACAACATGAACATAAACTCAGGCAGAAACTAAGAGTTAAAAGGGTAACAAAATGATTTCATTGCTGTCGAGAAAAAACATAGTTGGGAACACATTATTGCTTTTAACTCGCAACACAATTACTTTTTAGGGTCAAACAATGAAAAAGTCACATTCATTTCAGTTGAATAATGAAAAACACTATATATATAGTATATATGTGCCAGATGCATGGATGTTGTTATTATTTTTAGCTCAAAAATAGTATATATGTATGTATATAAATTAAATGTTGAAAAATGTGTGCCATGAAAACGTTTTACATGTAGGGGTTCTGGGGGGGTTTCGGGGGGTTTCGGGGCACTCACCTTGACAGCTGTAACCATTCTTGTTGAGCTCGTAGCCCTCGATGCAATCGCATTCGTACATCCCATCATGGATCTCATAGCATAGCTGCTCGCAAGGACTCGTATGACCGCAATGACCTGGCAATGTAGGGAAAGGGAAGGTAGAATGAAAGTAGTTTTTAAGTGTTTTTTTTTCCAACTCTATCTCTATCTCTCTCTCGCTCTATCTCTCTCTCGCTCTGTCATTCTGTCTTTCTGTGTGTGTTTTCTGTGGGTTCATTGAAAATTTTCAAGTTGAGTTAATAATTTTGAAGATAGATGAGTGCCGCGTGCTTATGCTCAATGTGGTCTGTGTTTGTGTCTGTGTTTGTGTTTCTGTGTCTGTGTTTGTGTGTGTGTTTTCAGTGCTTATGTTTTGTGGTATTTGTATGAATGGGTGTGACCGACATGGCCGCAATAAATTCTAATGAGCTTTACTGACTTACGAGGTTTTTCGGGGAGAGGTTTCATGTTGGTAATTAATTGCTCGCATTGGCCACACACACACATTTCGAAAACCAGCTAAAGCCAGACAGACACACACATCGCACACACCCAGAAAAACACAGAAAACTCACGCACATTCCTCACACACACATACACACACACACATACACTTGTGCACACCATTTGGCAGCTGGCCAAAGCACAGCAACAACAACAAGAATAACAAAAATTGAGTGCGAGCCACATCAACTGTTGAGCCTTTTTCACATATGCAGATTGCAGGTAATGCCAAAGTGTGTGTGAGTGTATGTATGGGTGTGAGTGTGTTTGGGTGTATGGGTGTATGGGTGCGTGTATGGGTGTATGGGTGTATGAGTGTGTGTGTGTGTGTGTTTGTGTTTGTGTGTGTGTTTGGGTGTATGGGTGTCTAATTTCAATAAAGAGAGGCTGTCCCCAATTTCAATGGAAATGTGCTCGCACGAAAGTATGCAATGGAATTTTTTTTTTTTAGTCACCTAAAATCGCTATCGTGATGCAAACATCCGTTTTTTTCTAAGCCAATCAAAGTGGAACTTAAAGCTTTTTCTTCTCCGGTGTGCTCACTTGACATCAAAAGCCAGCGACGGCAGCAGCTAGTTGAAAAATTGTGCCAACTTTTAAGGCTAACCCGTCTAAGAGTCGCACATTTTGCCTTTGTGTTCAAGTAAGTAGCGATTGAGGTGAGTGAGTAACTGGTACTCAATAAGACAAAGATAGAGAGAGAGCGAGAAAGCGATGTGATTTGCATTTTATAAAGACTTAACGCGTTAAGCATTAAGTTAAAACCGATACAAGTAGAGCAACGAGTAGTGAAGAAGAAGCAGAAGAAGATGTAACGAGTCGCAAGTAAATAATCAATACTATAGAACTATTTGCATGTGGATATTGGAATAACAAGTAAATTTTGATTGAATGCTTGATTGAAAGTTAGATAATCCGGTAAAGAGTAAGCTTCAACGAGTAGATAATATGAAGTAACGAGTAAATAATAAATACTCTTGCACTAATTGTATGTGGGTATGGGAATATCAAGTAAATTTTGATTGAAAGTTCGATAATCCGTAACCAAGCAAGTCTTTCCGGCAACGAGTAAACTCTAACGAGTCGATTATATGAAGTAACGAGTAAATAATCAATACTGTTGAATTCTTTGAATGGGGCAAAGTGGGTATTTAATCGAATTTTGATTGAATGCCTGATTGAAAGTTTGACAAACCCTAACCAAACACGTCTTATCGGCAACGAGTAAACTCTAACGAGTAGATTATATGAACTAACGAGTAACGAATTTTCCAAAAACCGCTTTAATGCTAAAACGATGATAACTCACAACTTTAAAGCGAGCTTACCCATCGTTACGAGTTATGTTAATGTATAACGAGTGAGGTTAGTTAATTATGTCGAGTACACCAAGCCGTTATCATTTATCCGAACGCTTACGTCATGCCAATAGCAGCCCAGCTACATTTGGCTTTATTCTATCAAATGGAGCACACGCAACAACAACAACAACAACACCAACAACACTCTTAAAGACCCATCAAGTACATATAGTATATTTGGGTGGATAGGGTGGACTACTCTTAGTGTATCTGTGTGTTTGTGCGTGTGTGTGTTTGTGTGTGTGTGTGTGGTTAGATAGCTAGGTGATTAAGCAACTGTGTGTTGGCGATTAAAGTGCACTGGACACCAAGCACATTTGCATGTGAGTACACCAACACCAACACAGACACATTATCATACACCCATTATCACACACACACACACATATTATCACACACCCACCACACCCACTCTATATACACTTCAATTGTGA
The DNA here is from genome assembly GCA_035044645.1 of Scaptomyza parva. Classification (NCBI taxonomy): domain Eukaryota; kingdom Metazoa; phylum Arthropoda; class Insecta; order Diptera; family Drosophilidae; genus Scaptomyza; species Scaptomyza parva. Next base: position 5,938,260 of record JAWNNT010000090.1, read on the forward strand.
ATAGTTATGTGACACCCTAACACCAAACCCCCAACCCCAACCTCAATTCCAACCTTTTGCCATTTGCACCCCTCAATTTTTTTCCTTTTTATGTGTTTCCCGTCAGTGTCGAAGTGTCCGATTTGGAGTGCTAGATGGACGAGTTGAGAGTAATGTGTGTGTGTGTGTTCTCTGTGTGTGTGTGTGTGTTCTCTGGTGTTCGTATGTGTGTGTGTGCCATTGCGTATTCAAATTGAAATTGAAAAATCGCATATTGCATGCAATTGAAATCGAAGTGTCAGCAACAGCAGCACAAACAGCAGCAGCATGCAGCATGCAGCATACATCACATCGCACTCTGACAAGAATGACTGAATGAATGGGATGGGAGGGGGAAAGGGGCGCAAGAGTGCATACCAAAAACACAAACATTTTTTTGGGCCACAAACGCACGCATTGCATAACAACATTGATTTACACAAAGACAAACGCACTAATGAAACTAAACACTGTATGTGTGGTATGTGTGTATGTGTATGTATGTATGAATGCATGTATGTATGTATGAATGTGTGAATGTATGTGTGTATATGTGGAATGTATGTATGTGTGTATGTATGTGTGTAGTGTATGAAATGCATAATTAAGTCGCTCATTAATGTCAAAGCCAAAAACCAGACAGATAGACATAACAGAACAGAACAGAACAGAACAGGAGAGAACGGGACATGGATGGACTTCTATTTCGCCCCTCCCCCTCTTAATTTATTGATATGTCAGAGAACTCAATTTTCACATGAGTCCCACCGCAACACACCAACACACACGAACACACACACATATACATTTTGAGGACAATTAGACGTAACTATACGCACCTTGAAATGCGGCCTCTTCGGGTTCCATAATGCTGCTGCTGCTGCTGCTGCTGCCGCTGTTGATGCTACTGCCACTGCTGCTGGTGCCGCTGTTGCCACTGCCACTGCTGCTGCTGTTGCTGTTGCTGGCATCACAGTGTTGTAGCTGCCACAGCATTGACAGCGGCAGCAGCAATGGCAACAACAACAACCACAGATGCGACAGCTTTTGATGTCTTCTTTGCTTTGATGTTGACATTTTTTAAGTATGACTTTTCCTGTTGCTGTAAATGATGTCTCCAACCGATGCGTCTCCTTTTTCCTGACTTTGGCTTGACTGCGGCTTTGCACCTTTGAACCGTTAAAAGTATTAATTGTTGTTGTCGTTGTTGTTGTTTTTGTTTTATGGGGTTTCTTTTCAGTTCACACGATCGTTGGCCGTTTTAGACGACTTCGGCCACCCGGCAGCGTTGAACATGGAGCGTACATGCGTCTCGACGTTGCTGCTGCGACTGTTTTAATGTGGATACAAAAAACAAAAAACCAAAAGCAATTAGTAAGAGTGAGACAGCAAGGTGAAAGAGAAAGAGAGCACGAAAGAGTCGATAAACAAGCAAATCAAGTGGTCATTATAATATATACCACAAATTGCTAAACACGCAACATACACACACCAACACACACACCAACACACACACACAGACACTCAACACACACACACACACTCACACACTTATATGTATATGTATATGATTCATGGCTTGGTGGTTTGGTTTGGTTGATGGCACTTGCCACTTTTGGTTCTTGCCTGTTGGCGGCAGTTGGTAGTTGCCACAAGCCAGCAGTAAAATCAATAAACGGCGTCATGGCAACGCCACACCATAACACACACAAAATGTTCATACACCCATACCAATACACACACACACATACACCTTATACCTTAATCTATGTTTCTATTTGGCTGACTCAGGCACTCCTCTAAGCACACACACACACACACGTAGAAAGCGACAAGTGATGTGTCCTGGCCCTACCTTAAGCCAAGTGCTCTTTGAAGGCTAAATGCATGTAATTAGAAATCAATACGACAATTCAACAAATAATGTCTACAAAGCCGAAAAAAAAAGAAACACATAACAGTAGCAATAGCAACAACAACAACAATAAATTATATGCCCTTCGATTTCTTTTTTATTATTTTTTGTATCCAATTTGGGGTTGTTTTTGTTTTGTTTTTTGTTTTTTTTTTATTTTATTTGTTGTCAATTGAAATGTCAAATGTCTAAGGTAAAATAAAATGAGAAAAGAAAAGCGCGTGGCAATGCTATTAAGCCGGGTCACAGACCCATACACACACCAACACACACAGACATACGTAAATATAAGTACACATGTGTGTGTGTGTGTGTATTTGGTACACACACACACTTATGCGTGGCACTTAACCCGTGCTCAAAAAATATATGTAGCATACTTACTGGGGCAAAATTGCAGCAGCAGCAGCAGCAACAGCAACAACAACAACAACGGAATAAAAATCTTACTTGCTTTACAGCTAGTTGTTATTGCTGATGCTGCTGCTGCTGATATACCCTACACACACACACAAATCTTAAAGCGCTGACCCGTATATAAGACGCTTACAGTTTGATTTAAGCTCTAATCGAAATGCATTTGCTCTTAGAGATCACAATAAGCAGCTCACAAAACTATACTCATCATCTCTTATACGCATTCAAATCAGTCTTATAACAAAAATGCTGCTAATCAACATTTACCTAACTTACTGTTAACTTTTGTAACTTTAGTATGCAAAAATACTATATCTAGTAAAAATACTATAAACTGCTTAACAGAATATACTCTTATACAATAATCTGTAAGTTAATACCTATATTATAGAGATCACAATAAGCAGCTCACAGAACTGTACTCTTCATCTCTTATACGCATTCAAATCAGTCTTATAACAAAAATGCTGCTAATCAACATTCACCTAACTTTGAATTAACTGTTAACTTTTGTAACTTTAAATAAACTGCTTAACAGAATATACTCTTATACAATAATCTGTCAGGTAATATCTATAATATTTCTAACATAAATGTAAATCAAATTAAACAACTGCATAATTTTTCTTAAAGGGTATTTCACCTATTGGGTACACCCCGATTGTAACAGTTTTAAGTTGATGTTGTTGGATTTTTATTTTGCTGCTTTATTTTTATATCAAGTTTTTGTATGTGTGCCTGCGCTTAAAATCGCGGCGTCTGCCTCTGACTCGTGCCGTAGGGCGTGTTTGTAACTGTGTGTGTGTGTGTGTGTGTATGTTTGTGGGTGGGTGGTTGGGTGTATGGGTTATGGCCAGGGGTAGTGCGTTTGTCTGTGTTTCTGTGTGCGTGCGTGTGTTTGTTTGTGTCTGTTGTGGTTGTTGAATTTTCTTTTGCCTGTGCGTTGGTTGTGCGTGCAAAAGTTTTGCAAATTGGACTTTTGTAGGCTGGCTAAAAACCATACGGCATTTGTACTGTCTCAAGTTTTTTTTTGTGTGTTTTCTGTTTTTTGTTTTTTTTTGTTTTTGATGTTTCAGAGTCGAGACCAAATGTTGCCGTATTCATTTATATCGATTTTTCCACCTTGCCTATTTGAACTGGAGTCTTAAAAAAACACGCACACCAGCTTACATACACACACACATGCACACAAGTTGACATACTATCACACTACAACCCAGACATTTACAGTAGTCACCGCTCTTGAACATTTTTATATAAGACATGTCATCAAGTGGAACGTTACAGTTACAGTTAAAATGTAATTTAACATAATCGTTGCGATTGATCACCGCTCTGGCTGTTAAATAACATAATAACATAACATTTGAACATGCATTCACATTAATCTGTGTATAAGAGCTTCAAAAACTTTTCAACCACACACAACTTATACACAATTAAATAGTTTTTGGTTTCAAGCGACCACTGTACTTCATTCTATACATTTTTGCGCACTCTCTACGTTATATTTTCGTTTTTGCTTTCTTTCATTTCAATTCGTTTGGATTTTGTTTCTCGTTTTTTTTTTTTTTTTCATTTTTATTGCGTTTTTAATGGCATTTCTTTCCGGTACGACGCCTTCGAATAGCCAGCCAGCCAAATGTTGAAGGCTGTCGCACGGGTTTTCAGACCGAATTGCATACATTTAACCCAAACTGGGTTTGCTTACCCCTCTCCCCCCCTCTTTATGTGTGTGAGTGTGTGATGTGAACCATGTGGCACATGAAAACTCATTATTCAGGTAAATGCTGTGCAGCTACTAACCAGAAAAAAAATGAAAGAAAAAAGAATAGGAAAAAAAAGCAAAACGTGCGCGCATTTGGTTGGAAAATTTTCGGCACAGGCCAAGTTGTTAGTTGTTAACGGTAAGTGGCAAGAAGTAAGTGGCATAGGGACAAGTGACTTGTGCGGGCAGCGTTTTGCGGCATGCGGCATGCGGCATTATTTCTCACTTCACTAATTAGACGAACACATTGATATTGGCAGAATCAAAATTAATGGCACTTGCCCCGTTTTCTTTCCGCTTGGAATCCAACACTCGACGAACATTCTCGGCCAAAAAGTTGATCAACCCAATTACGCAGCTAATGGGCCTAAATTAGTGCTGAGTGGCATTGATTTAATTACACAATTATGTCGTAAATTTACGAGTGAAATGCACAGAAAAGAAAAACTTTCAACTATAAAACTTTTTACTGTTTTCTTTTTTATATTTTGCAACTATTGGGAATCGAGATGCAGTCAAGATTTGTTTGAAATTTATGACAACAGTTCACTCTTACTCGATTGCTTGCTCAAGATTATGTTGTGTCCGAGTTCATGGCAAAGATTATGAGAAGAAAAAAAAACACTCTAAAGTCATAAACTTTTGCTTCGCTTTTTAGGTGCGCGACGTGACCAAAACATACACACACACACACACACACAAAAGAGAAAAGTTTGAAGATAAAAAAAAATGTGTCGTTAGTTTAGATTATGTAAGATTATTTAGTAACAATTAGAGTGAAATGTCAATTGCTTAACTACTGATCAAATTCACTTATAAAAATGTTATTGATTAGCGACTCTACGCAATTTAGCGACTCTAAGCAATTTAACTCAACTCTTATACTGTTAATTTAATACTCTGTTATATGATGTCTCTGCATACAATGCTTAACATTAAAGCTAAGCTTCTCTATAATATATTCTGTTAAGTACGCTAGACTCTTATATTGCAGCTTAAAGGATTTACTGTTTAATGAGCTGCAACTGTTATCTAAAAAGATGAAGATAGAGAAGAGATAACTTGTATTGATTTTAATGCTCTGCACTTAAACATCAAGGACCAATGCATATGCATTACCCTATATATATCTACTCAACAAAGAACTGCCACTACAACTTGATAAGCTGAAATCAGCAAAAAGAAGAAAACACAACCATCTATATTATTTGCGGGCTTTTTCTCTTTTGTCTCTATAGCTATACTATAAATTATTGATTTAAAACTATAACAAGGACAACAGCTAACACAGCACAAATTATATCCTAGCCTCAACGAGTGGTTACTTTTTTTCGTGCCTTCGTTGTTGTTGTTGTTGTTCTAGTTGTTGTCGTTGCTACTGTTGGTGTTTTTTCTTTTTTCGTGTGTTGATGTCATACAAAAGTTAATACACAAAGCCAATACGAAAAGCGAACGGTAAATACACATACACACATACACAGTGAATTGAAACAAACAAGTAGCATCAAAGTCAATGAGCGAGAAAAAAAGGAGGATAGAAAGACAAAACTACAGCAATAGCAGAAACAGAAACAGCAACAAAAACTTCGACAGAAAAAGTAACAGAAATATCCGCAACAAGAAGCAAAAAATCGTTAAAGCAGCAATAAATTTTGTTTTTATAAGGTAAATAGAGCAAAAGCCCGTTGAGAGCCAATTGAAGGCAGACCACAAAATACAAAACGGTCAGACCGAAACACAGACAAGCAATAAGATTGGGAGGGGACGAGAAAAGAAGGGTGTTTCTTAAGGGCCGAGCAACTCACGCATGACAGGCTGACCCAAGTAAAGCACAAACACACCTAAACATACACAAAAACTCACGGACACACACACACAGAATCGCCCACATATAAACAACATAAAAGTTTGGCGCGCGTTTTTGCTCCTCGCGTTTGCTATTAAATTCTTAACGTTTGATATGCGTATACATTTATTTGTGTTGTTGTGTGTGTGTGTTTACGTCTCTTGCGCCTAATTTATGGCAAATTCACAGGTGCGCATATTACTTGCGCGCTGTCAAAGACGTCGCGCTGAGCTGTACTACAACAAAAGCAAAGCAAACAGCAGCAGCAGCAGCAAAAGCAATTTCAAGCCGTGGACTAAAACAAAAGAAGTCACCCAAACACACACACATACACAGGCATACACGCAGGCACACGCTGAGAGTAATGTTAGGAGGTGTAGTAGGTAGTAGCAGCATCAGCAGCGGCAGAACGTGATGTTCGTCTTGTATATTTGTACGTGTGTGTGTGTGAGTGTGCGTGTAAGTCGCGGCTGCAGCATATATTTATGAGTGTAAGGGTGTAGGAACATTATTTTTGAAAGACATCTGAGTGACGGCAAAATAGGACGGGGAGACAGAGAGAAATGTCAACACAGCTATTTGATTGCAACAGCCAAAAATGCTAGTTATAAAATACATGCATGCAAATATAAATACATATGCATGTATGTATGTACGTGCATTTGTAGTTCCTATTTTACTCGAGTGGCACTTTTAAAGTACCGCCCCCCCTGTTTGGCCAACATAAATTTCCATTATTTCATTTCGCCTCGTTTCGGCTACTACAAAAGCAACAACAACAATTGCTACTCACTTGAATTGCCGTTGGTTTTTGGCGAGTGGCCGCCTCGTTGACGACGTCGTCTTCGTCTTCGTTGATTTCTGCTGCGGCTGCTGCTGCTGCTGCCTCTCCTTCTCCTGCTTTATTTTCGGCGTTCTGCGATTTTCGTGGTATTTACATTAACGCACACACATTTCACACACTTACAAACACAAACATACACGTAAACTCACCAACACACACACACACACAAAGCTTTTAAGCTGTCTTTCACATTGCACATTTGCCTCTCTTCAAGGCGACTATTTTGCTTTAAATTCAGTTCACTCATCACACTCGCACCTATTTTTATATAAGATCTTCACAGTTATTGTGTTACGTTTTTTCTTGATTTGTTTATTGTTGCTACAAATTTTAACTAACCGTTGCTGTTGTTGTTGTTGTTTCTGGTGCTAGTGGTGCGTGTGTGTATATGTAATATTTTGGTTGTATCCTGCGAAAGGATGTCTCTTGTGGCGCCGTTCCGTTTGCCGTTTATATGGAGCGTAACGTATTTACACTCTAATTGACGGGAGACTACTGCGCGTATCAAAGCCACTGCCGATTGGAACGAAGCGAAACTCTGTGGACTGCCCAACTGTAGCACTCACCGGAGACGAAGACAGAGAGAGCGAGAGAGAGAGCGCGAAAGAAAATAACAACAACAACTAATGTAATACCATTGTCAGAGAGTCGAACAGTTGTTGTTTTTCTTTACAATATCCAAAATCGGAATACTTGTATTCGCTAACTGATTATCCGAGTATGTAAAGAGGCGCCAAACATGAACTGGTGCAGGGTAGTTCAGGGTTGCAAACATGTACATCAACGCGCAAGAATGTAAACAAACAAAATTTAATTATAATATTGATAGTGCATAAAATTGCAATGTATAGAAGAATAAATTAATCATTTGTGTAAATTATAAATTTATCATCTATTGTTTAGCGGCACAGGATGACAAACATTAAGCAGCCCTGACAGCCCTGACGCTACCGTCTGATTCTCACTCCCACTTTCCTTGCAATAAGAGAGAGAGAGCACATATTAACATGCGCAGGCGTAAAACAAAATGAAATGAAATGAAACATGCCAAACATTCCGGGCCCAAATTACAACAACATATACCGAAAGAGCTGTCAGCGCCAGAGACTGTTAAACAACAGTTTGTTGTTGCTGTTGTTGCCAGCAACTTAACATCACAATAAACACCTACAGAAGCCAACCGACACTTGAAAGGACACACACAGACACAGTCACAGACACAAACAAATACCCACACATGCATATGCGTAAGCGCGTAATGAACCCAACGACACGCATGAAGTAAAAAAAAAACAACAGCGTCAACGACAACAACAACAACAACAAAAACAACGTGGTGAGACGAGGGCAATGGGCAGTAAGTCAGGCAACGACAGCTGATCAGGTTGCAAGGGTTGTGTATTCGTATTTGTTATTGCGGCCGCCGCCGCTTCTTCTTGTTGTTGTTTTTTGTGTTCTCGCCCAAGGGTGCTGATGACCAAAACTGACAGAAGTAATGAAAACAAAATAAAGCACAAAAGAGAAATAGGAGAAAACTGCTGTTCCTGCTGCCGTTACAGTCGATTCTGTTTCGGTTCCTGTGGGATGGATACGGGGTGGAGGGCAATGTAACCGAGACTTGACCATGTGCATAAGCGGTTCGGGGATAGGTGGGGGGCGTGTAACCCTGTCTGTCTGTGCTGCCTTTTATCCATTGTTGGGACATTTTTAAGTTGTTGCAGTAATTAGAGATGGGCGCGTGGTGAAATAATTATTATAATTAATCTCTGAATAAACTTTTTGCTTTTTTTTCCCTTAAGGCTAAAGTCATTAATTATAATTTACACTGAGTCAGCCACTTGATGATTTTGCTTATTTATTAATTAAAAACTAAAAATAAGTATATCATTTAATTATAATTATATGAAATGCCTAAAGAAATATTAAAATTTAATTCAATTAATTACATTGATTTCCCCCAAAGAAATGTAACAAAAAAAAATCAGCTATTGTCATGGATATTAATACGGTAGTCTGACATAATAACGGTAATAACAGCACGTGTCTCGTGACTCCTCACGCGTGACTCGAGTGAATGTCACTCACAACTGAGTTTTTGCTAATGACCGGAGCCCATACATGCCCCACGACGACAATATGCTATGCTAAGTCCTTTGCCTTTGGCATCGGCTTTGGCTGGGGCCAAAAAGGGCAGCCTCTGACATGCCAGAATATGTCTGTGTGTTAGTCTGTACATATATGTATATGTGTGTGTGTGTGTGTGTGTGTCTTTTGTGCAAGGCTTAGTGGGTTGCAGCTAAAGCCCTAAGAGCAATAACAACAACAACAACAGCAACAACTCCGTTGTCGTCGCTTGCAGCAGCAAATGAGGCATTAATATCCAAGTTGAGGCTCAGCTCCTTGCTTTTCCCACCTTCTCCCCCTTTGCTTCCTGCTCTCCTCTCTCTCCTTGGCTGGCTTCCGTTGCTTGTTGCCGATGTTTGTTGTTGTTGTTGTTGTTGTTGGTGTTGTTGTTGCTTTTTTTCGAGTATGTCAGGACAAATATTAGTATTCCACTTCAATGCTATAGCATTTTGTAATGGAAAGTGTTGTCGTCCTGCCTTGCTTTGCCGGCTCTTCGAACTGTCTGTCTGTCTGTCGTCGGCACCTCACCTCTACGCTTCCTCTTCCTCTTTCTCGTCCTCCTCGACGTCGTCGTCGCCGTTGCCGACGCATTCATCAAGCAGTCAGCGAAGCGCAGCTAATGTGTCACTTTACAAATGGGGGCGTCTGCTGGCAACCTGACAACCCTTAACACTCCCCCCCGCCCCACCCCGTACGACCTCTTAACCACACCACAAAGACATTCTCACGTTCAGTTCAATAACAAAAGTATTAACTACTGACATAATCATAGGTGTTGGAGCTAGATACGGAAGCTGAAAGGAAGCACATACATAGACAAACATGTTAACGGTATTAAAGCTAAAATTCAAAAGGGAAACTTTAATTGAGGTTAGAGTGAACGTTATTCTATAAAACTCATAACTTTCTGAAATGAAAACTTAAGGATGAAAATAATTGAAATGAGTAAAGTTCAACTAAGAAATTTAGTAGGCAATAAAGTTTCAAACACATAATACTTGAGTCTCCACCCCCTCTTAACTACACCCATGTATTGTCCATCCATTGTTTGTCTTTTGTCTCATCTCATCTCAACGCAGGCATCAAAGCGTAAAAGCACTTTATTCAGTTTATAGTGTATATAGTTATAGTACTCACAAAGCAGTTAGCACAAAAGCAACAGTTAGTTATCAAGCGAAACAAAGCGAGAGCACAAAGTCATCATCATCATCATCATCATCAATATTAGTTTCCCCCATTTTTAATGAAGAAACAGCAAGGCATTAACATAGAAGACCAAAGCCAAATCGTTAATATGCCCATTATTGGCCTGATCCAGATTAGTGTACCAGCTGCCAATTTCCATTACATTCCGCCAGTTGAGAAACTCGTTAAAGCCATAAAGTCCACAGATTGTAGCTGCAACAGAGTTTATGATAATGCCGCGAAAACTTTATAGCGAAAGACAATTTTGAAGCTTACCTTGCTCCAGATACAAATCCCTATATTTACCAAGTCCCAAAGCCAAGCTGCGTATAGCATTTTGTTCGTTAAGTATTTTGTTGCAATGACTTTTGGCCAACTCCACATAGAGTTGCGGTGGACTTAGTTCTATGGCACACTTATGATGTTGCAGCATATATAGTAGAAGGACTCTATAATGAGAAAATAAATATCATATCATATCATATCAGATAGATATTTTCCAACTTACTGATGAGTGCGATGATAACCGTAAGCTGGCGCCTCGCTTGTCAGTATATCGAGACAATCTAGACCAAGTTTACAATCTCTGGTATTTAGGGTAACTATATCACGCATACAGAGATCCGATTGAGTGCCATTTGGAGCACCCAAGTTAACTAAACTCTCATAGTTCAGGGCCAAGAGTTCGTATTCACCGTTTGCATTCAGTGCACCGTATCTAATTAAAAGTAAGTCATTAACTTAAGTAGCTAATTATGCAGTTGAATAAGCTTAAGCATGGACTATATAAGTATATACTTGATTGTTGGTGGCAACAACAGCACATTCCGTTGAAAGGCATACTCCAGAACTGAAAGGAAAGCAAATTGTTGAGATTATTATTATAATTGTAACCTGGGAAAAGACTTACTTAGCTTTTCCAGTGCAGTCAGATTATTCAGATCTTTGCTATGGCGTTGCATTATGTTGGACATTCTGTGCAGCAGATGATAATATAGTTGTCTGTCGAATCTTGTTGGTGCCACGTATCGCATTTTCTCTGTTGTTGTAAACGGGAATTAATGAATATTTATGGTGGTATTTGTGGGTGAGGGCTACGCAGGATGCAGGACACATCTATCAAACACACACACACACACAGATGCGTATGTGTATGTTGATATATGCATACACACAGCTCATTAGGCTCACGTTTTATCAGAAATTCGGCCAACAACAATGAAAACTTGGCGCTGGCATTCAGTTGCCTGCCACACGATAATTTATCCAGTAAACCATAAATGCGTTGCGGCAGTTGCTCAGCGGATACCGATTCGGATTCAGATTCATTTTCAGATTCGGATACCGAATCGCTTGCTGCCACTTGCTGCAACAACAACACCGTTAAGACACCACAAATGGCACTTAATGTTACGATTTTTAAACCGAAATTTGCGCACAGCAACATGTTGGTTGAAGCGCTTGTTTGCTTCTGTATAATGGACCGGCTTGCCATCCACATTGAAATCACATCGCCTGATATCATTTTTTATGAAGATTAATTGGATAGCATTTCTTTTGCTCTGTGCGTCGGCGTTTGTGGGTGGTAGGGGATGGTATGCGTATTGGGATATCGAGTGCGTTAGTGGAAAGGGGTAGTCTCAGTGGTCCACAATATTAAGTTTCACATATTAATCACAATTTTAAATTGAATACATTATATTGATTAAAATAAACCAAAAAAGGGTGGATTGTGTGCAGCGAAAAGGCGATAAGAAAATATCACATGCCATTTGTTTTTAATGTTTGCTGTTGGTTAAGAAAACAAATATACCAATTTTATTCTTAAATTATTTGTTTTATTTTGCCCAATGTTATCAGGTTTTTATTTGCATTTTAAATTTGCCGCCAAGACAACGTTAATATTTTATCGAAAATGTTAAGCAGTCAGTAAATGTTATCGATGTGCAGTTGCCATCGCCAGACTGTTAATAATTAGTATGCAGCTAAACACACTGCTGTGCACAAAATACGTCAACTGATGTAATTCCATTAAAATATTCTACAAATATTATAAAAAATAAAGTTATACCGTTAATCAGCAGCTTAAAAAGGCTAACATATGTGAAAGTGCACAATCACTTGTCAATCGAATTCATGTGAAGTGCATCAAACAAGTTGTGCGTATTGCAATTCATGCAAGTTGTATTGTTAAACAGCGTACTAGACAATTGTGTTAACATTGCGTTAACAGGCGAATGTTTTTTACATCAGACTGTCTTTTGTCTTTTCTTTGTGAAAATTAGTAGTACTAGTAGTTTAATTCGAAATACTTATTAAATACACTAATGTCGGACAACCAGGACAAAGAAGAAACATTGGCCAGTTTCCAGGTAATGAATGCATCATCAATATTTCGCAAGACTCTGCAAACTTCTGTTATTATTTGTGGGCCCAAAACGAGAGTGCTTGCTGAGTGCGCACATTTTCAATGCGTATGTTTTTGTGTGTGTGTGTGTGTGTATGCGAGGGAGTGTATGTGCAAGTGTGTGCATATGTTTTTGTACTAGTGTGTGTGTCTACGTCTTGGGCCTGCAATCATTTCCAAATGCAAACAAAAACCTAATTCTAATTTCAATGTCACAGATCATAACTGGCATAGAGGATGTGGGCGAGGCCTTCTCCCATCTGGAGGCTGCCAATTGGGATTTGGTGGTAAGTGTGTGTGTGACGTTGTCATTTGATTTGTGTGTAAACTTTATTGCGTTGTTCTGTTGCATGCGCAGGAGGCACTCAGTCGTGTCATGCCACACGAGGATGCGCCCCAGGCTATTCACACACCAGAGCCACCAGCCCCAGATCCAGTTGCCGTTGCATCTGCACAACCAAATCTTAATAATACCAATGGCTTCAGGCCATACATTTTTGACGAGCTACCCGGACCCTCACAAGGTGCCCGTATGTTTCCAAGTTAGTACGGCAATGACGCAGTTTGATTTCTATACATACATATGTACATATTTAACTCTCCAAACTCTCTTTATTTTACAGCGTCACAATGGCTAGCCCAGCTGACGTCTAGCATTAACTTGGATCCCTCCAGGCAGAACAACAATCAAAATATCATAACATTCAATATACACTTTAATCAACAGCTCTATCAAATTCGCATGCCACCAAATGCAACCATAGGTGAGTAAGCCATTACAAGTTATAAAGACGAGAAGATTCTAATCCGAAATATCTCTTTTTTTTTGTGGTTTAGAACAACTAAAACGAAAGATCTTTGATTTGACAAGTGTGCCACAATGCCGACAGGCCATACGAGGCTGGCCACCGTCCAGAGCCAGTGATGCACAAATTGGCGAAACACAGATCTGCAATTTGGATTTATCGCCAGAGAACGAACTAATACTTGTTGATCTAACCGATGATGGTTTTATGGATACAGAACAGTAAGCTGTTCGCAAATCGTTTGTTACTTCACATACACATATTAAACAATTGATATATTTGATTAGGGATGAGGTGACACAACGCTTGGATAAGTTATTCAAAATACATGTGGTGGAGGAGGGCGGAGGTGGTGCTGAGACACGTCGTCTAACATTCAATATGGCCGGACGCACCACAATCCAAGAACTGAAAACGAATGTGTACTATGTTACCAATATACCAGTAAGGCATCAGGAATGGTCTGGCTGGCCCAGCGGTTGTGATAATGATACTAATCTGGCAGTAAGTCCGTGACTAATTACTTTTCCAATAAACTTTTCATAAACTTTACGATTTGACACGACGACAAGTAACAAGTTATTGATTTTTCCATAGCAATCGGGCATCGAACAAACCCACGATTTTGTTATACGCAGCATTGCGGATCGAGCGCCAAATTCCAATTTGCTGGCCAACACGTAAGTGTAAAATCATTTAATTGTCTTTCACATTAATTGTATTAAACTTAATTATTTAATTTGTCTCCATTTTTTAGTGAAGTTGTTACTGTTGATAGCGAAAGCTCAGCAGATGAGTTTGAGGATGCAACAGATTTCAATAACTCCGAATACATATTCTCAGATTCGCCGCCCGTACAGCCGCTCAACAGGCATCTAAGTAAGCAAAAACTAATATACATACATATATTTAATAACTAAAAACTTATATATGTGACTTCATCTTTGCAGTACCCAATAATACAAACGATGAGACGACCGGCTCCACACAATTTGTGGATAACTATAAACAACGTTTTGGCGAGCCATCTCCCGATTTCTTTGTGGGCAGCTTAGAAAGCGCTTTAAGGCTGGCCTGTCACAAGCCCGCCAAGGAGGTATGGTTGATTATAAGTGAAATATGTTTCTATGCATCCCGATCACAATTGAATGGTTTTATTTGTAGCGTAAACTGCTGGCCGTTTATTTGCATCATGGCGAGAGCATACTCACAAATGTATTCTGTGATCATCTCATGAAGGACGAGGGCATCATACAAACATTCAGAGAGAGTTTCGTACTCTATGGCTGGGACATGACGTACGAGAGCAACAAGGACATGTAAACATAACCATATTCCTTCCTGTAAACAGTACTTAATACATACTTATCTTATCTGTGTGCTGTGCAGGTTCCTTTCCTCGTTGACGGCCTGCATTAATAGTAATGCGTCGTTAACGGCCAGAAATATCAAACTTGACAAACTACCCGCCCTAATGCTAGTTGGCAAGAGCCGTCTCATGGGCCGCCAAACGTGCGAAGTTTTATCTGTGATTCATGGTGAGTTATCTAGCTAACTGTTAGCTTATTTAGACTTATTAACCTATATTCAATGATTCACAGGCAACATTGGTTTGGGTGACTTACAATCGCGGCTAATTGAAACGACCGTGATGTATGAGGAACAGCTGCAGGGTGAGATACGTGAGGAGAATGAGCGTGCTGCACGTGATCAGGTCAAGGCTGAGCAGGACATGGCATACGAGGAGACGCTACAAGCAGACATGGCCAAAGAGGCAGCCAAACGACAAAAGGAGGCCGCTCAGGCCGCCGAACGTAAACGCATTGAATCCGAAAGAGCCGAAGAAGATGCTAGACGCGAGTCCATAAGCTTAGTGGTAAATCAATTAACAAATAGATATATACATATTAGAGAATACTTACTTTATATACTACTTGTATTTACAGGCTAAACAATCGTTACCTCAAGAGCCTGCCGAGCATGAATTAAACATTTCCAAAATACGTGTACGCAAACCAACTGGCGAATTTTTGGAGCGTCGCTTTTACATACGCGACACATTGCAGGTAACCCAAATATATATATATATCGTTTAACATTTAATTCGAACTTTAAACTAAATTTTCAGGATCTCTTGAACTTTGTGGCCGCAAGTGGTTTTCTCATCGATGAGTATAAGGTGATTAGCAGTTGGCCACGTCGTGATCTAACCTCGATCGATGCTGGACAAACACTCGAATCGCTCAAACTATATCCGCAGGAAACGGTCATTTTGGAGGAACGATTTTGATTTGATGTCTTGATGTCTTAGTCTCATGCTAATTTATGCGTTTGGTTAACATTCTAATTATGATTTATGTTTATTTTCGAGTTCGTTTACAATTGGGTTTAAGTTCTGAATTAATAAGTCGAAAAAAGCAAACTTAGTGTTGTATTTTTATGTTAAATTTAATATAGAGGAAACGAAAAACAAAAAAAACCAGAAAACAAAAAACAAATATCAAGTAAATAGATCATTTAGAAGCTGCAGGTAGGAAGAGCAAGGTTTTTTTCTACCAATTACAATATATATATATAGTAATAAAATAATCGGATCGTCAGCAGCAATTAGTAGTAGTATATACACATATATATATATATATTTGTTTTCCCCCCAAATCTAAATGCAACTTACCCCTCTCCCGTCCCCCCACACCCCACACTCCCATCACTCTCACTCTACATAGCGTTAGCGTTTATCGTTAGTTAAGCATTGAAGAAACGCATTTAAGTTGGCTTGTTTTACTTTATCAATAATAAATTATATAACATGTACTGAAACGCTTTGCCACAGGTTATACACACATTTTGCGCTTAATTTTACACATAACAACATAAAACAGATATATGGGGTTATTATACAAAATTAAAAAGAAAACAAAACCTAACAAACAATCAAACAAACAACAAAGAATTGAGCACACGATTTCCCGTTTGCCGATTGTTGCCGCCGAAGAAGAGTATTGGCCTGTACAATTAGCTGTAGTAGTAGAGATTGTTAAAACAGTTTTCTATCATCTTGTCCTGGTTGTTGTCCTGGTATGATCTCTATCCGAAAACTTTCTCAATGGGTGCCAGCGCCACGAGCAGTATCAGGACCACAACAAACAGCACAAGGACAACGGTATAGATGCCCAATAGACCTTTACGCAAACCACCATACTGGAATAGAATTGAACATATAAATGTCTTTTTCTGTTGTAATCTCAATGTGATACTTACCGGTGCATCCATTTTGCGCTCCATGCTCATGCCATTACGCATGGCATGCTGATGATGATGCGTCATATCGCCCATTTGGAATGTATTGATGCGTTGTGTCTGTTGACGATCCGACATAACGCCAGATATCTGCCAATGATTAACACACAAATAGATCTACCAATTAATGGACGTAGCCAATAGTTCAAGGCGGTGACACATGCGATGAATGAATTAGTATCAAATGAATGAGCATTTAAATAACAAATCGTATAAACGCTTTACAGGCAGGCAATGCGAAAAGGGGGAAACAAACCACTCTCTTTTGGGACAGATGATATATATATTAAAGGGGAGCATACACACAGACACGTATCACTTACGGAGAATATCAGATGGACTAGCACATGAAAGACAACAAAGCCAACGAGAATCCAATCCATCCATTCAGGCAGCTCTGCTTTTGGCAGTTTAACAGAGAAGAAAATGGCAACAACTGTGACAAACAGAAAAGAGAGTTAGTCAGATGATCGTAAGAGGTTTAAACCCATTTCGGACTTACTGGCAAGTATGTGCGCCAAATTGCCGCCCAACCAATGACCCCAATTGAAGTAGGGACGCATTTTGTCGTTGGGTCCCGGACGGAATAACGCTCCAATGGGCTGCAAGAAGCAGAGTATGACCGTAATCAGACCCGTTATGGAATGAGCATGCCACACGGCACGTTTCAGTTCCACCCAAATAATGATGTAGGCAGCAACAGTTAGTGTCCAGGTGGTTACCATAAGCATGCGATGCCAGGCAAACCATTGATCTTTGCCACACGTCTGACTGCCCACCCAGGTCTGTTTGAAGTAACGCGCAAAGATAATGCCCAGCGAGGTGGTGCCAATCCAGGCGGCAATCATAAATGCACCATGCAGACGCACAAGCAGCTGACTAGAACCGCCCAGATCTTGAACAACAGCCAAGTTGATGGGACTGGCGGCAGGCAAACGTCCAATGTCATGATAGCCAACACTAGTTGGCTTCAAGCTGCTGCCCGAGGCAACCAGCAGATGATAGGCACCATTCTTTAAATCAAAACTGTGTCCCTTGACCACCGTAAGTGGTTCACGTTGCACCTTGCAATAGATGACACCATCCACATATGAGGCATCCAACAGACGAGCTGTGTTTTGTGGCTGTCAGCGGAAAAGGGGAAAACGAATTAGTTTAGGAGTTCACTGAAGGAAAACCCAATTACTTACCACATTGTCTCGGCTGGCGCTGTAGGGATTCAGAGCAGTGTATGAGGTATACAAATTGACACGTCCATTTTCGGGCACACATTCAGTGCTCAGATCATCACCCATACGGGCATCATCCGACAAACCAACAGCGACATAAGCAGCATTCGTACCTGGCAACACAAAACAGAAGCACATCAATAAAATCCTTAGAAATTAGGGTGTCTCAATAACCTACCTCTACCCGATCTTAACTCAAACTCATAGATATCACCACGAACGGTTACTGCTGTGATGGAGACACAAGATTTGCTGGCAACACATCCATCGGGAAAGCCAAAACAGTTCTTGCTCTGACCGCAACCATCGTAGAAACTATCCTCGCTAACGGCCGGCTCATTGGATGCCACATAGTTGGGTGGCACATAGGGTGTACGTGTGCTCTGATAGTTTGTATTAAAGTTGGGTGGATTGGCTGTGGGCAATGGTGGTGCCGAAGAGAGATCACGTCGCACCACTTGGACAGGATTTGAGGGTACGCCAACCCAAAATTGATTATAAGACTGAGCAACGGTAGCGCTGTGTGACGAAAGAAAGAAAGAAAAATAGGTTAATGAGAGAGAATATAAATGGGAAAACCCATTTTGTTACTTACTTAAAGACAACTTGACCTAAGAAATCGACAGGCGATTGCCAGTCCATGCTGACCTGGGGTTTGGGACCCGCATTGCTGTGCGTCGCCGAGTTATTAACAGAATTCTCGCAGTTCATCAACTTGACAGTGCCATCGCGTGACGGACTAAATTGTCCGACAATTTGATAGGGTGGATTACGATTGCGCGCTTGAATCATGAAGCCACCGAAACTTAAGCCCGCCGGCACACCACTAACATCGACGCGCATCGTTTGTCCCTGGCCAACCACAGAACTGGAGGTCTCAATCGTAAAGGGGCAGACACTGTTCTCGGGCAGCACACTGCCGCCGGCATGGAACGGCAACATTGTGTCACATACCGTTTCCGGTGCACCTTGTGGCAAGCCATGCACGCAGCCAACAATGAGAACAGCGGCCAAAGCAACCAATAAGCAACGTTTCCACGTCTCCATCATGGACATCTTTAAGCACCTATTGAAGAGAGTGAGAGAGAAGGAGAAGGGGGTAAATCATTAGCTCATAGTTCACGAACCGTATCCCTGCCCCTCCAACTATAGTTGTCTTATGTCATCTTCAGTGCGTCATCTTCCTACCCAGACACTGTTTAATTACCATGGCAAATCATAATTGCAATCGTCGATGCGTGTGCGACTCTTCTGTTTATCGTACCATGTACACAAAACTAGTTCCTATCCTATCATATCAACATATTGTATCTCTCTCCCAACGACCTGATAACACTCAGATCGTTGCTCTTGATAGAGAAAGAGAGAGACGGAGAGAGGGAGACAACTTACAAATAACTAAATAATGCATTCAACATTACAATTGCAAATAACAAATCGGTTTACGCTTTATCATTTAGTTATGCTCCGTTGCGTATACGTAATATAAACAAAAAAAAAACCCAAACAACTGAAAAAAGGCAAAGTGCGATAAGCGTTAAAGTGTAATTAGCTTACTATAAATTAACCAATTCATTTATTAGCTAATTATGTTTATCATTAACTGTCGCTAAAAAACGTGTGTGCACAAAGCATAAGTTTCCAGCTAATCGGAATGTTTCGCTTTTTTTTTTTATGTTGCTCTCACAATTCCTGCCACAAGGCATGACGCACAAAGGTAGAACGTGCCTTTTACCAAGAAGTGACTAATGAGTAACACATACATATATACATACATACATACATATATATTAATTACTGGCTAAATCTTAAATACTTGTTGACCATGAACTCTCAGCTTTAAAGTTAATTAAATGCTCAGGTGCAGCTAGCTTAATAGGAAAATAGCTCGTTATGTCGTGTTGCCAGATCGTTAAAATATTTTAAGTGCATTTGAGCAATTGAGCTACTTTTAATGACAAAAACTACATTTGACTCGATGTACAGATGTTTACTTCAAGAATCTTGAATAGATTTCTTTAAGACAACAACAAAAACCGTAGCAAAATGTTGGCTTTTTCCCGTTAAAACTGGCTTCTTGTAAAGTTCAATAACAGTAAGCGGGAATTTTGACAGTTTTTTTTTCAAGAAAGTATGACAAATTATGAAAAAAACTTAAAATTTTTGGCTATTATACCATTTCTGTGTTCAGCAATAAGTTAGTAATGCTATTAAACTAGTATCTACCAGTTAAATCATTGTATCAAACAGTGTTGTCATCATTTGCGATTAATTGTAGAAATTACTCTCAGATGCTAGTTAATCACTATCATATGAATCAACAAGTAAAAGTTAAACATAAAAATCTCTATATATATAGCATAAGCTATGTTCAAGCACACACACACACACACACACACACATTATGTGAATGAATGGGTTGTGTTGGGTTTTACGCCAAGTCAATCCAATGCTGATGATGATTGTGAATCAGGTTTACAGCGCCATGATCTCTGAGGAGAGGTGGGAGAGAGAGTATGAGCTAAGCATGCTAATTAAGCGCCTACTCATCGGAGACGGTAATGACGCAGTCGCGGGGAACAAAATAAATGTTATATATGTGTGTATCTGGCAAGAATACGAATTGAACTTGAATTATAAACAAATCGCAGTTGCGGTTTAACCTTGATGTATTGCTTGAGTTGTATACAGAATTTGATGTCTGTACAAAAAAACAACTTTTCCTTAAAAGCTACAATTGTTTTGTGGTTTTTTTGTTTGTTTTTTTTCGAAAATGTTAATTGAAATGCTCGGATTAAAGCGTTAAAGCGTTCCGAAACACACATACTCCGATTGTTTGATGCCTTTTTGGAGAACTGAAAAAAAAAAATTTTAAAGGCTGATCTGACATGAATCAAACTCTGAATATTGTACAATGGGCGCCGCGTTCACATTGAACTTCAGTTCAAACCTTGAAAGTTAAATCATATTGTATGTGCTTTATCTAATATAAATCGTAATATGAATATATATATACGAATAAATCTCCACTCAATCACATTCACTTTTTTGACTTTGGGAGTTGTCTTTTCGCATGGGCGTTGGGCAGTTCCCAGTTCCCTTTGTGTGAAGGGGGGGCAGGCAACTTTTCCGATAAAGGTAAAGTGAAAACTTTAAAAAATTTCACTTAACATACGAATAATTTATAACTATTTGGCATACAATTCTTGAGTATGTGTGTGTGTGTGTGTGTGCGTGTGGGGCATTGGCCCCAAAAAAGAGTTCATGACGGAATTTCAGCATTTTTTTTTTTTTTTTTTTTTTTTGAACGTGAGACCAAACTGATTAACCGTCTGCAACTTGCAACTCAACCAAAAAAACAATGGCACACTATGTGGGCTTATTATTATTATTATTATACACTTGTCTCTCTCCTCTATACCTTGATGATATATAGGGGCCACATACATGTACTATGTACATAAAGGTATATACAAAATGGCGGGCGTATGCCCTTGTTAAAGCCAATTTTAAACATTTTGTAGTTTGATTGTTGAAAGCTGTTCAGTTGACAGCTCAGCTCTAATTGGTTTCTAAAACATTTGCTCACAATTTATTGCACTCACTTTTGAGGGCTTGAAAATGTGTTTACATTTCGAGGTTATGTACCTCTAGTCTTTTTGAGGTTATGTACCATTTGGTAGAAATGCAATTTTGATAACACTATTCGCAGCAATATCTTCATCTTCATACTGACTGAAAATAGACTTGATGACAAATCGATAAGGTTACATTTGAAAAAAAAAGAAAGGAAATGTTATTTAGTTAGTTCCAAAAGTGTTTGGCGCTTCGTTATCTGGTATCTAGTTGCTATGTTTGACTTCTTTTTTTTTTTTCAATTTTGAATCAACTTGTGTGCTTTGTATGGGGTTCTCTTGACCCTATTTTTGTTGGTTGGCTAGGTGATTGTTGTTGTTGGTAGTTGTTGGTAGTTCCTAGTATGTCCAGCTATGCAAATGAATGTTGATTGACGCAATCTTTACTTGGACATCGCGTGCCACAACTTGCAATTGGGTTAAAGGAATAAAAATGTGTTCACAAACAAAAAGGAAGAGGTCAAAATTGTAATGAACAACGGCACGAGTTTAAGTGGAAGCAATAAAAAAGAATCATAAATGATTAATCAAACAAATATCTGTATGTATACATTTATAGTAAATCCAAATCATTGTACATAAATACATATATGGCGGCATGATAAGAATAGTTTGTGGGAATGACAAGGAAGTTAATTGCAATCATTTGAACAACCTTCTGTCCGATTAGATGGTCGAAAACGTTAAATGGGAATCCAATTGGCGATAACGGTTACTAATTTTATAGTTAACGTCTACGTTCTATTATTATTTCGTTATATATACCAAACATGATTTGGTTAAAATAAGCGTAAAAACCCCAGTTTTTACTCACTTTATAGTAAATGTAGAGTAATTGCTATAACAACTGTGCAATATGTAAATTAGAATTTATTGTAAATGTAAGCCAACTTAGTTATGGTTTTTGGTATAATGTATAAAAGTGCGTCATGTACTGCGACGTTTCTAAGTGTATCAATAAACTGGTCTGTAATATAACAGGTGGTCCAATTGAAAGAGATTGAGCGAGAGAGAGGGAGAGAGAGAGAGAAAAACTGTGTCAGCACGTGCCAGCAAAACTAGAAATATCTCTTTGGCAATTATTGGAAGGCAATGGAATGCAGCTTGATGACATCACATAAATATACATAGAGGCTGCTGATTCCAGTGCAAATAAAATGATTTAAAGAAACATTAGCTTCAACATGTAAGTGTTAAACACCGTCGCACAACTTGTAAGGTTTTTTTTTTTTGTAAATAGAAAGCGACTTTGATTTATCAGCAATTTAGGAATTGTGTAAAATAACTGCAATAACAACTTCAGCTGAAGCGACAAGTGTTGTGGAGTGCCTTAGCGTTTTTATATGTGTGTGTGTGTTGAAGAGTGTGCCAACTGCTAATGGAAAGCGTCACGTTCGCAGCTACTCCCTGTTCCCACTTCACACTTCCCACTAGACGATAAACACGTTGGCCTTTGGCTTCTTACACGCCCTCTCATTTGTGTTTTGTTTTTGCATTTTGTCTCTTTGTTTTATGCTTTTAATGCATTGCACTTCGTTTTTATTGTGACGCCTTGTGTTTACATCATCGACGACAGCAACAACTGCAACAATTGCTCTCCGCTTTACACTGCGCGCATGCGCGACACTTGACTTTACATTACAGCAGCAGCTTTTTCTTAGTGTTTTTCGCTTTCATACACACACACACACACACACACAGACCAACAAGTTTTCATACACAAAAAGTTGTACCATTAATTATTTGTCATTGTATTAGAATGCATTGCGTTTTGGATTTGCCATTGAAAACCAAGTGTGCAAAATCTATGTGACAGCTGCCGGCGCAAGAGCTTTGTTGTCGCGTTGTTAAACACTCATATACTGACTCACACGTACACACACACACAACATCATACACAAATACGCCACTGGACAGCATCATTGTCTGGCATAACTGGAAACCGGTTTCCAGTACGTACCTCTTTACCGTAACCACCATAACAACAACAACCTGCTGCGACATAGTTGTAGAAACATAAAAACAACATAGCTTTGTTATTGCCATCTCATATGTACGTATGAGTTCATTGTTGTTGTTTGTATTTTTCGCGCGAGTCTCTCACACTACGCTAACTGCGACTTTGGAATTTAATTTTTTTTTTTTTTAACCGATCCGCAGGTTTGTCTTCTAAACTTGAAACAAGTTATCGGTTTATGGCCCACATTCCATGAGCATTGCTTTGGGTGCGGCTTGAAGTTGTTGTTTTTAATTTAATTTCACTTTTAAATGCATTACATAGTTTTTTATGCATGCAAGTACCATTATGCACATTTGCATATTGCATGCTGTTTTGGCCCAAACACAAACACATTAAGTGGTATCCCTTGAAACATGGCTCTTTAGCGAGTAGGCCGCGAAACATACTTGGATTCGTGACAATTTATAACTTCTTTATTAAATTAAATGCACTAACCTAAAATTCTTTTTACAGAGTTAAAATAAAATTAAAACCGCTTGAACGATTGTTCCGCTTTTGTCGCGCACAAAACTGCGCGCCTTGATTTCAAATCTACAACTGACACTTCATTGCTCCAAGTGGACTGGAGCATGCTGTGCGTGACAGTGGTGAATAACTTGTATGGTGAACTTCTGACACAGCACATAGTACACCACACCACTGATTAGTATGTGTCTGTGCCTATCGATAAACGATAAGACGACAAGAAACATCTGATGTGTTTCTTTTTTCTTCAATAAATTTTTTTTCAATTAAGCTGTCACAATTTGTGAATTGAAAAATGTGCTATAAGTTGTTAATATTAGCAACACTCATCGCCCTGAGTAGTTGCGAACTCGTTATTGGCCAGGAAGAACTCGTGGACGAAGTTTCTGGTCACTACACCATCGAGGGCAAAGTGTATACGCCCGAACTGGGACCCGGAGCCAACCAAGGGTTGGGGATGACAGTGCCTAGCGGTAACAAATGGCAAACCGAACTATCCATTAGCATTAATAACGGCGAGTACAAGGGATTTGTGCGCGAGGATGGACAATTTATAATTAGTGGAGTGCCCTCCGGCAGCTATGTGCTGGATATCTATCATCCAGATATATTCTACGAGCCAGTCCGTGTTGAAATCAATCCAAAGGGCAAATTCCGGGCACGCAAAGTTAACTACATGCAGCCAGCGCAGGTAGTGCAAGTGCCTTATCCACTCAGGATGAAGCCGCTTATGCGATTCAAATATTTCCAGACACGTGAGCAATGGAAGGTATGCGATGTTACAATAGTTGCAGTTACGTTTCAGTATATAACTCTCATTCTCAATTTATCAATAGATTACAGACTTCCTGTTTAGCCCTATGGTGCTGATGATGGCTCTACCCCTTTTGCTTATGCTGGTCCTACCCAAAATGATCAATGATCCCGAGACAAAGAAGGAAATTGAGAATATGCAATTCCCAAAGGTAACTGAAAACAATTTAAATATATACAGCAACATTAAAATATTTGCCTCTTCCCGCAGATGACAAACGATATGCCTGAGATCAGTGAAATGCTGACCTCATTCCTGGCGGGGAAGCAACCAGAGAAGGAGAAAAAACCAATTACGGCAAGCAAACAAACTAAGAAACGCAATTAACGTTTGTCTTATCTCTAATAAATAATAACAATAATGCCCTAAGCAAATAGTTAATATACTCTCAATGTATAGTCAAATGTCAGTAAATAAACAAATTAAACTTTCATACCAAATCAAAAGCTGTTTATTTAAGAAAGCCAACTGTTTTGGGCCTCTTGGGCCCCACACGCTCCTTCTCGGAATTAAGCATTTTGACGAGTAAACTGTTTAGCTGTTGACCTACAGAAAGCCCCAGTTGGATAGAGCTAAGCATTGTGTCCCTGTGCATTGATCCTCCGCCGGTCATATGTGTTCCAGATAAATATGCTAAAGAAGTATATTTATGTATTAAGTACAAGTACAATGGTCATAATGTATTTATCAATACCTTCATTGTTGCGCATGGAAACGGACACAACCATACTGACTGTGCTGCAGACTTCCTCCTCGGCAGAGGGATCAACGAGACAAAAGTCACCAATTTTACAAAGGGTGACTAGTAAAGGAACCGCTTCGATGCCAATGTGTGTGCAGTCATAGGGATTATCGGAAATAATTAGATCGGTTATGCCAGCATCCAATAGAGTTGCAGTTACGCGAGGTAGTTTTGTGTTGAAGAGCGCTGCTTTGGCAGCAAGAGAAACAGCATCATGCAGATTGCCACCGCATTCTAAAATCTAAAACAGGAACACTTATGTATTAATCACACAATGGGTTTGATTTGGATTTAATACTTACCAGAATGTCTATATACAGTTTCCAACATTGTTGACCCGGAATTAAGCACAAGGTGCGATAGTCAAAAGCGAATGGTGATTCGTAGGCATTTTGTAGTGACAATATTAGTTCCTGTGCCAAATCAGAGCCACCGCGACCTTCAAATTCGGGTGTAGCATTGGCAGAGCTGTCCAAAATAAAAATTTTTACAGTATGCACTTCCAATATTGTATTTTATTCTACCTTACCAATCGACAAAGAATTCCAATTTACCAAATTCAGGCGTTAAAGGATTTGGTACATCAATTTCTGTCTTTACGCCAACGAGGATGTCAGTGTTTGCTAAGCGCAGCCGTGCTGATCCACTAGCATTACTGACCAAGCCAGTTTCCAGTTCCATTGGCCGGTAATCGCGCCGCGAACGACCGTCACAACGAAAGTCCTCCTGCAAGCACTCAACATCTATTTAGTTACTTAAAATAAGGTATGTTTGTCACATCAATACCCACCTCAACACCATGTAAAATAAAGGTTTTCTCAGCTTCACTAAGTGCAACGTATGCCATTTTATTCTACTGACTATAATGTTTGAAGCAGAATCAAAACAAAATCAGCATGTGCGAGGGCGATAACATTAGAGTATCGATATGCGATATGCAAATGCATACCTTCTAATTCCCTTATACAACACTTAAACCGGTAAGCTGCTTTGCAACACTTGCCAAAAACAAGCCAGTCATTTTACTTTGCATTTCATTGTACGAATCACAAAAATTTCAAAAGAAGAATCAGAATCAACATGGGTCCCGATATTGACTTTACCGACACCCCCGTCAGCACTGGCGTAAGTATCAAGCATGGCTTTATAATACTATGTAGCAGAAATAACTATGACTTCTTAATTTAGACAACCATTATGGCTGTGGAATTCGATGGCGGCGTTGTGATCGGTGCTGATTCTCGCACTAGCTCTGGAGCATATGTTGCCAATCGTGTGACCGACAAATTGACCCAAATCTCAGATAAGATCTATTGCTGCCGAAGTGGCTCTGCGGCTGACACTCAAGCCATTGCTGACATTGTGGCCTACTCCCTAAACTATCACCGTAATCAAACCAGCAAGGAGCCGCTTGTGTGGGAGGCAGCATCAGAGTTTCGCAATTTTTGCTACAACTACCGTGATTCCCTGCTTGCTGGCATCATTGTGGCCGGCTGGGATGAGGAACGTGGTGGTCAAGTTTACAGTGTGCCTCTGGGTGGTATGTTGACACGCGAAGCCTGCACTATTGGCGGCTCGGGATCTAGTTTCATATATGGATTTGTCAGGGAACATTATCGTCCTGGCATGCCCAAGGAGGAGTGTATTGAATTTGTTAAGAAAGGTTTGTATTACAGTAACCTTTCATTCTAAAAACTATTGTGCTTACACACTTGTAATCTATTTTAGCTGTACAACATGCCATATTCCACGACGGCAGCTCCGGTGGTGTGGTACGCATTGGCATTATCGACAAGGATGGCATCGAGCGTCGTTTGTTCTTTAACACTGAGTCCGGCGAGTCGACGATTGCGGGCTCACAAAGCTTTATAAACTAAATACATAGAAATAAAACAAATGGTATGGATTCTAAATTCAGATCTGATTACACTTGTGGAGAATAATAATAATTTCGGTTTTTATAAATGTAGTTTCTTATATTTCATTTCATGGCTACATTGCAGCAGTACAAAAGTCATGTTCTTACATTCTATATGATAATAAATAAGTCGAGATAGATAGATAGCTTAAAAAACTAAGTGGAGTATACATAGAAGACAATAAAAGACAAAAGTAGCGTGCTTTGGTCACAACGCTTGGCTATCACATCCATATTTTAAGTCCATCAGTACGATAACTAATGTTTACGACCGCGAATGCAATGTTTCCGTCGTCTGTTCCGGTGGCATAGTATAAGTAGTCTCCATAGATTTGGTGGTGTTGTGTTGTTGCTTTCTAAAGCGGTAGTATATTTCTGGCGTCCACACTAGTACAACGAGAAGTAGCACCACAATCTGGGCGTACAGGCAAATAACATACGAATCTGAGTAATCACGTATCCAGCCGAGCAGTTGCCCAATTATTATCACAATAACACCCTTCGCTATCATGCTGAGACCGAGCCCACCAGCCAGCTTCTCGGAACGGCAATGTGCCGATATTGTTAGATTGTTATTAATCACAGTAGCCGATTTGGTCATTCCCGTTAACGCAGACATGGCAAAAATCACTGGTAAGCTGGTCGTCTCGGCGAGGAATATACGAGACACTAACATACCGGCTGTACCCAGCAGAAAGACCACACGATAGGGTATCCTCAGAAGATCGGTTAGGCAGGGCAACAGCAGACGGAACACAATATCAGCACCAGCCACAACGGACATGCACGAGGCGACCACCTGGCTTTCAAGTCCGGCCGTGTGCTCCAAAAAGTGGGGGAACACCATCGTAAAATTAATGGTGGCCGTATAGACCAATGCCATGCCCACAATAATGCTCCAAAATACAATATCCTTGAGCAGTTCCAAGTCCATGGCTTGTGCCAGACGATGGCCCATTTGGCTACACAGTGAGGCATCTTTTGACGGCTTCACAACGCTTTGCTTTGGCGTGCTGTTATTTTGAGCTGGCTGGACAATTATAGCTTGCAAAGCGCTAGTTTGATTTTTATCCTCCTTATCCATTAGCAGCTTTAAATGCTTTCGATTGTTGTGATTTACAGGCGGATTCAAGGGCTTAAGGAACATGGCACCAAACAGCTAAAGTCATGAAAAATATTTATAATTAGTAAAGAAGTCTTATGATAACATAAAGTTAAAAGTAACTAACCCCAGTCAAGGATAAAACAGCCATGGCAAGCACTGCACCACGAAAGCCATAATTTTGTAGAAAATAACGCACCACATGTGGAATAAACACCTGGCCAACACCAGCACCGGCCAACGACACACCCACAGCTCGACCTCGCTTGCTGCTAAAGTACGAATTGATGGCCATAAACGTCGATGGCGAAATCAAGCCCAATCCAAAGCCAACAAAGAAACTATAGCCGACAATGAAATGCCAGCTCTCTGTCGCAAAGGAGCAGAGCGTTAAGCCAAAGGAGACCAACAAGCAGCCGGTCGCAGCCACATTGCGTGGCTTAAAACTTTTAATGGCCGGACCAATAAACAAGCCCGAAAAGTTTAATGCTAAACTGTTCAAATTTGTTATAAGCGCGGCGGTAAATGTGTTCTCATGCATGCGCAGCAGCTCTCCACCGAAAAGTAGGCCAAACACCGATAATATGGACTGGTTTGTCATCTGCAAAAGGACAAAGAAAACGTGAATATTACATATTACGCAGATGCAAGCAAGATTAGCTTTGTCACAAGGCTAATGATATTGGAACAAATGTATAACGAAAATAAGATACAGTTTATAAATACATTCTTTTTTGTGCGTGTGACTGTTGTGGTTTTTAAAATAGAAGGTAAAATACATACATTGATCACAGCGACGGCAGCAACGACAACCCAGCCCCAGCCGCCATCGGGGACAATACGGCTTGCTTGGACATCCATTACGTAGTGTCTGCTTCAGCTCAATGCTAAGCAATAGCTGAAACGTTAAGAGAAAGATAACAAAAAGGTAAGTAACGCATTAAGACAATTGGCTAATTATATTTAATTTGGCTTATCAGTTGTAAACACATTGTGCTATCAAAACTCTTTATCACGTATTTATAAAATATTACTCAAGATCCGACAATTGCGTGCTTAGTCTTACTTAGTCGAGGGACAAAAACTCTTGCCCTCTTGAGGGTAAACAAACAATTTAAACTGTTGCTACAATACCAGAGAAAATAAATAAACAAAGAGCAGACTTACATTCACGTGTGATGTGCCCAATCGAAATCTGAGTAAGAATGCATATTGTACTCATGGTGCGTCTGACTTGCGACACATTAAAACTGATTAAGTGATTGAGCGCCACAATCAGCCGAAAATTACCTAAATTGTTTAAATTAATTGAACATCTGCTCGCAAACTGCGACGGCTAGACGCTATGCTGCCAACTTAAGAGAAATACGAAAAATTCATCAAATTTTTTCGCAAGTTAGCAGTAACGCTCAGTCATAATCAGCTGTTTGTTTGATGCCTGCTGATGTATTTTGATTGAAATTGAAATTAAAAAGTTATGCCTATTTTAGAAACAGTTTGAAAAATGTGTTTTCTGTGCACCCAGTGCACAGATTATGATAATGACATTATCCGCTTCGGCACACCAGAAGCTGAATCGCTTGATATTAATCAGATAATAGAAAAACACTTTTGGTTGCGAGTAAGCAGTGACAAAAAACAAAAATACAAATTTGAACAATTCAAAATAATTTGCAGACCAAGGATATCGATGGAAACATATGTGGCACTTGCTGGGATCAATTGTATGCATTCCATAACTTTTATACAAAAGTGGAACAGGCGCACGCAAAGCTGCTACAAAACATAAATGAAACGATCTCAACGTATGAGGCGGAGGTCATTGCTGAGGCAGCATTACAAGTAGAGGTCAATGTAAATTTAATAAAACAGGAGAGCCAAATAACGACCAGCGTCGCGGCTGCTGTAAAGCGCAGGCGTGGACGTCCCCGTAAGCAGTTGGCCATCGAGACAGCCACAGCTATTGATAGTAACGAATCAAATGCCGTGCAAGAACAAATCGATTCTAATGAGATAAAAATTGAAATCCCGCAATCCAAAGTGTTTTATGATGAAGATGATCAAAGTACAAGTGATTACACAAAACAAAGCGAGATTGAAAGCGAATATGCTATCAACGAGCCCAGGCAAAACAAAAGGAAGAGAACGATTAAAAAGCGTCGAATCAAGTTAAAGGTTGACAGTAAGCTAAAAAAGGCCAGCGTTAATAATGTAAGAAAATCGGAAGAGTTAAACAAGTACATTAAGGAGCACTTCAAAGTTATGTGTCCTGTTTGCAATGTACCTATGGATGATTTTTCCGAGATGATGGCACACACACGTAAGGAGCACAATCAGCGCGGCTATGCCATGTGCTGTAATCGAAAATTCCCAGATCGTGGCGTCCTTGTTGATCATTTGCAACGCCATCAGAATCCCGAACTCTTTAAATGTGACATTTGCCATAGTGTTGTAAGCCAACGTACAACTTTAGAGTTGCATAAGCGCATGCACGAGATCAAGGAACGTGGTTACCTGTACCAATGTGAGCATTGTTCAAAAAGCTTCTATAGCTCCGCTAACTACAAGCGGCATAAGCTTGTGCATATTCCCAGGGAGCAGTGGAATGTGCCCTGCACCAGCTGCAGCAAGGTGTAAGCGAAGGTTATATATATATTATTATTATTTAATTATAATCGATTTAATTTCCCTTCCAGTTTCGCCAATGAAATGCTAATGAAAGAACACGTTAAATTGGTGCATTTGAAAAAGTTCAACAAGATTTGTGATGTATGTGGCAAATCCATACGTGGTCGCGAAGTTTTGGCACGTCACATGGCGGAGCATTCTGGTGCGCCGCAAAAATTACTCCAATGTCATCTGTGTGAATCGACGCTGACTAGCAAACCTGGATTGGCGCGCCACATTAAAATGATGCACACAGCGGAAAATCTGCAGCCAATAGAATGTGAAATATGTCTTAAAATCTCGCCCAGCCTGCAGGCACATCAGCGCCACATAAAGTACACACACAATACGGCTCGTACACACCAATGTACCATGTGCGAAAAAGCATTTAAACGACCCACCGAATTGCGCGTAAGTTGTTTTCACAAAGTTCTGTAATCCAATATAAACATAAATGACCCTTTGTTCTTCGCAGGAACACATGACAACACACACGGGGGAGGTATTGTATACATGTCCTCATTGCCCGAAGACGTTCCACTCGAACGCCAATATGCATGCGCATCGTAAAAAGAAGCACTTCAAAGAGTGGCAGGAGTATCATCAGCAGCATCAGGCACGGCATCGCAAAGCTGACACCATAATTTCAGTGAGCGCGCGCAAGACAACGAAAAGTACAACAGACACAGTAGCAACAGGAGCAGAAGTGGAAGTTGCCTCAACAACGTCGGCAGAGAAGACGACAGCTGAATGTGAATTGGAGGTTTGATGATGTGTCCAACGATATAGTTTTGCATATGTTTGCGCAGCATTGAATCCGTTTTGGGACGTTATCAGTGTATAAAAAGCTTGAAAACAATTTGTAGCTTATTTAATTGAAAAGCGCTTAATGGAAAAGTCAAGACTTGAAACCGGTTTGTGCCGGTTCCTTAAAAGCCTCCAGTTCATCTCGAACTGGTACGGACGACAACAGACTTTGTGTTATCAGTAGCATTAAGGTCGAATATACATATATACAAATACATTCATGTATATAGGATTACGGTTCAGTATTCGGGACAAATAAAGAAAATTGATGAAACACAGAGCGGACTTTTGCACACACATATACATATATATATTTTACAACATAGCCTAGACCAGACAATCACGCAAAACCGGTTTGAGTCAGTTCTGATGTGGATTTCGATGTCTTATCAGTGGATAGACATTATCAGTTCAAAGGTAACATCTTCATGTATTTGTTTTTATGTTCTAATTGCAGGCAAGCATCTTTAATCTGGGCCAATGGTTCACCAAGCGTGACTAGCAAAAAGTTTGGTTTGTTTTTAATTTTTGTTTTGTGTGATTTATGTCTGGCAAAATCATGTTTACCAATGGAATGTTTTGTGGGGTTTTTATTTCGCAGGGGTCAGACCTTTCGTCCGCGTGTGGATCCCAACTTTGTTGTACAATTGCGAAATAGATTCTTTTTGCTATTGTCACTATGCAATATGAGAAATGCACATACATATGCGGATCTATTAAAAAATCTTTCATATTCAAAAAAAAAAGTTAACTTAATATGCATCTGCTTGTATAATGAAATTCGAATGAAGTAAATTCTTGTCACTCACTTTATTATAGTTAAGGTGCACGTAAATATTAAAGATAACACAGCTGTTTTTTAATTAAATGCTTTGTTCTCAATCACTGTTTGCACGTTTTTTGACTACAAGTTCTTCCGTCTTTGTTTTGATTTTTGTTTTTAGCTAAGCTTGAACCTTATCGGTCGGTGAGTAAATATTGTTTGGGCTCATTGGATGTTGCGTTGCGGTATTTATTGGCGGTTTTTACTCACCATTTTAGTTGGCGAACTAACCACAGCTGATGCGAAAGTATTGTATTTTTTACCAACTCTGCGAACGCATTTAAATATATATTTGCATGTTTATTTTCGGCGCCAATGTGCAATCGGTAAGTGTTTGACAATCGGTACGAATAATCTTGTAGCAGTCAGCTTAAGGCCAATCGATAGATTTACATCCGCACTATGTACAGAGCTCCATCTCCGATTTGTATCTTCAAACCAGTCATTGTTTTTAACAAGGCGATTGCAGGAAACATTGGGAAACTGCGTGTAGCGGAAGTTCTTTTTATACCCTTAACCCATGAAATGGGTAAAAAAGGGTATAATTGCTTTGTGCAAATGTATGTAACAGGAAGAAGGAGCTTCTCCGACCCCATAAAGTATACATATTCTTGATCAACATCAACAGCTGAGTCAATATAGCCATGTTCGTCTGTCTGTATGTATGAACGCGTCGATCTCAGAAACTACAAAAGCTAGAGACTCCAGATTTTGGATAATGGATAATGGATGTTTAGCAAAATACTGAACATCTGTGAAATTTTTATTAAAATCGGTTCAGAAACACCGGAGATATGAAACCACCAAGCATTGGTACAGCGGTACACGTACATATGTATAAGTTTGTCTGTCAACCCGACCGTCTGTATGAGCAAGGGGTAAGATTAGGGTATCTTTTAGTTGAGCTTACTCGACTTGAGCCTTCTTGTTTTGTTTGATTAAGTCAACTATTAGAAAAATTCGGTTCCAACCTGCAAAGACATATATTGTCTGCTTCAGGTCTATTTATTGTGCGTCTGACTTGTGCTATATTAAACCTATTAAATGAAAATTCAATTAAAATAACTTAAACTGTTTATATTAATTCAAAGTCTGGTCGCAAATAGCGAAGGCTTAACGTTAAGCTGCCAACTTGAGAGAAAAAGTGCTTCAAATTTTTTCACAAGTTAGCAGTAACTTTCACGCTTAATCTACTGTTTATTTGATGCTTGCTTATCTTTATAAAATAATTTGCCGTATTTTAAAACAGTGTGATCAATGTGTTTTCTGTGCACTCAGGACACAGATAATGACAATGGCGCTATCCGTTTTGGTGCACCAGAAGCAGAATTACTTGATGTTTATCAGATAATAGAAAAACACTTTTGGTTGCGGGTAAGCAGAGAAAAAACAAATTTCAAATTTGACTTCAAATATATTTACAGACCAAGGACGTCGATGGACACATTTGTGGCACTTGCTGGAACCAATTGTATGCATTCCATAACTTTTATACAAGAGTAGAACAGGCGCACACGAAGCTGCTACAAAACATAAATGAAACAATCTCAACATATGAGGCAGAGGTCTTTGCTGAGGCAGCGTTACAAGTGGAGATCAATGTGAATGTGTTAAAGCAGGAGAGCGAGTTTACGGACAGTGTCGCGGCTGGTGTAAAGCGCAGGCGTGGACGTCCCCGTAAGCAGCTGCCCATCGAGACGGCCACAGCTATTGATAATAACGAATTTAATGCCGTGAAAGAACATATCGATTCCCAGAGAAATACTGAGTACCCGCAAGGCCATCTGAACATAGACGATGTGTTTGATGATGAAGATGATCAAAGTCAAACCGATTACATACCACAAAGCGAGATCGAAAGCGAATCTGCTAAAGATAACGACAAGCCCAAGCAAAACAAAAGAAAGCGAACGATTAGAAAGGGCCGCACCAAATTAAAAGTTGTCAGCAAGTTAAAAAAACCCAACGGAAATGATGTAAAAAAAACGGAAGACTTGAACGAGTTTATCAAGAAGCACTTCAAGGTTCATTGTCCATATTGCAATGTACCTTTGGGTGATTTTACCGAATTGGTGGCACACTCTCGTAAGGAGCACCAACAGCGCGGCTATGTCAAATGCTGTAATCGAAAGCTCAGAGATCGCGGCGAACTTGTCGATCATTTGCAACGCCATCAAAATCCCGAAATGTTTAAATGTGACATTTGCCATAGTGTTCTGGGTCAACGTAGTACTCTGGAGATGCATAAGCGCATGCACGAAATCAAGGAACGTGGTTACCTGTACCAATGTGAGCATTGTTCAAAAAGCTTCTATAGCTCCGCTAACTACAAGCGGCACAAGCTTGTGCATATTCCCAGGGAACAGTGGAATGTGCCCTGCACCAGCTGCAGCAAGGTGTAAGCGAAGGTTATATATATGTTATTATTATTTTATTATAGATTTAATTTTCTTTTCAGTTTCGCCAATGAAATGCTAATGAAAGAACACGTTAAATTGGTGCATTTGAAAAAGTTCAACAAGATTTGTGATGTTTGCGGCAAGTCCATACGTGGTCGCGAAGCATTGGCTCGCCACATGGCGGAGCATTCTGGTGCGCCGCAAAAATTACTCCAATGTCATCTGTGTGAATCGACACTGACTACCAAACCCGGATTGGCACGGCACATTAAAATGATGCACACAGCCGAGAACCGGCAGCCAATGAAATGCAAAATATGCTCTAAGATCTCACCCAGTCTGCAGGGGCATAAGACCCATATGAAGTACTCACACAATACGGCACGTAGACACCAATGCAGCATGTGCGAGAAAGCATTTAAACGACCCACCGAATTGCGCGTAAGTTGTTTTCACAAAGTTCTGTAATCCAATATAAACATAAATGACCCTTTGTTCTTCGCAGGAACACATGACAACGCACACTGGGGAGGTATTGTATACATGTCCTCATTGCCCGAAGACGTTCAACTCGAACGCCAATATGTTTGTGCATCGTAAAAAGATGCACTTCAAAGAGTGGCAGGAGTATCATCAGTCACGGCTCCATAAAACTGATTCTATTATTTCTGTAAGCGTGCGCAAGACATCAGAAGGAAAGGGAGCCTCAGTGGCAGCAGGAGTAGAAACTGAAGTTGCCTCGACAACGTCGACAGAGATGACGACAGCTGTTTAAGATGATTAAGTGCCCTAAGATAAAGTTCAATATTGAATTTACTGTATTTTGGATAGTTATTAGTGTATAAAAACGCTTGAAAACATTGTAGCTTATTTATTTGAAACGCACTTAATGAAAAAGCCAAGACTTGAAACGCATTCAACTTATATTTTTACGAAAAGCCACCTGGGCATTGCTTGCCACCGCCAAGGGTGTTCACTGGCCCTAGCAGTCGTGTAGGACTTAAATTGGAGGACACAATCCGCACGCGTTTATGCTTGGTTGGTGTGAGTAGACAAATACAACCAGCTGGTGTGCCAACTGGTCGCCTATCATACTAGGGCTGTGTTGTAGGACTATTCAGTGAGTAAGTAAGCGCTGACCGAGTACACATGGCAACAGGCAACAGCATTTCAAAAAGTAGTCTTAACTACCAGCTGTGGTTCTTGCTCCATGGCCCAAAGGCGGATCATTTTTCCGTTGCTTTCATATACAAGGCGTCTGGATCTACAGCTAGTTCCTGGCATAGGTAAGTAACATATTAAAAAACGATTTTGAGCGCCAAAATCAGCTAAAAAATCTATAACGGTTTATATTAATTCAAAGTCTGGTCGCAAATTGGGACGACTATACACGAAGCTGCCAACTTAAAATAAAGTGCTACACATTTTTGAGCGAGTTAGCATTACCGTTCAAGCATAATCTGCTGTTTGTTTGATGCTTGTTGACGTATTTATCGTTATAAAAAGATTTGGCTTTTTTTAAACCCTAAAACAGTGTGAATAATGTGTTTTCTGTGCACCCAGGACACA
This sequence comes from Scaptomyza parva, assembly GCA_035044645.1. Lineage (NCBI taxonomy): Eukaryota > Metazoa > Arthropoda > Insecta > Diptera > Drosophilidae > Scaptomyza > Scaptomyza parva. The sequence goes on from JAWNNT010000090.1 coordinate 5,975,080, forward strand.
GATAATGACAATGGCGCTATCCGTTTTGGTACACCAGGAGCTGAGTTGCTTGATGTTAATCAAATAATAGAAAAACACTTTTGGTTGCGGGTAAGGAGAGAAAAAAAAAAAATCAAATTTGACTCATTAATTATATTTACAGACCAAGGACGTCGATGGACACATTTGTGGCAGTTGCTGGGACCAATTGTATGCATTCCATAACTTTTATACAAAAGTAGAACAGGCGCACGCGAAGCTGCTACAAAACATGAATGAAACGATCTCAACGTATGAGGCGGAGGTCGTTGCCGAGGCAGCGTTACAAGTGGAGATCAATGTGAATGTGTTAAAGCAGGAGAGCGAGTTTACGGACAGTGTCGCGGCTGGTGTAAAGCGCACTCGCGGACGTCCCCGTAAGCAGTTGCCCATCAAGACGGCCACAGCTATTGATAGTAACGAATTTAATGCCGTGGAAGAACAAATAAATTCTGAGATAAAAATTGAGTACCCGGAAACCGATTTGAGCGTTGTCGATGTGCTTGATGATCAAGATGATCAAAGTATAACCGATTACATACCACAAAGCGAGATCGAAAGCGAATCTGCTAAAGATATCGGCAAGCCAAAACAAAACAAAAGAAAGCGAACGATTAGAAAGGGTCGCACCAAATTAAAAGTTGTCAGCAAGTTAAAAAAAACCAACGGTAATGATGTGGAAAAAACGGAAGAGTTAAACGAGTTCATCAAGAAGCACTTCAAGGTTCATTGTCCATTCTGCAATGTACATTTGGGAGATTTTACCGAATTGGTGGCACACTGTCGTAAGGAGCATCAAACGCGCGGCTATGCCAAATGCTGTAATCGAAAATTCAGAGATCGCGGCGAACTTGTCGATCATTTGCAACGCCATCAAAATCCCGAAATGTTTAAATGTGACATTTGCCAGCGTGTCATGGGCCAACGTCGAAGTCTCGAGCTGCACAAGCGCATGCACGATATTAAGAAACGTGGTCGACTGTACCAATGCGAGCAATGCTCAAAAAGCTTCTATAGCTCCCCTGCCTACAAGCGACACAAGCTCACTCATATTCCCAAGGAACAGTGGAATGTGCCCTGCACAAGCTGCAGCAAGGTGTAAGCGAAGGTTATATATATATTATTATTTTATTATAGATTTAATTTTCTTTTCAGTTTCGCCGATAAAACACAAATGAACCAACACGTTAACCATGTGCATTTGAAAAAGTTCAACAAGATTTGTGATGTTTGCGGCAAGTCCATAGGGTGCAATGCAATGGCTCTTCACATGGCGGAGCATTCTGGTGCGCCGTGAAAATTACTTCCGTGTCATCTGTGTGAATCGATGCTGACAAGCAAAGCCGGGCTGACACACCACATTAAATTGATTCACACAGCCGAGATTCTGCAGCCAATGGAATGCGAAATATGCTCTAAGATATCACCCAGTCTGCAGGCGCATAAGACCCATATGAAGTACTCACACAATACGGCACGTAGACACCAATGCAGCATGTGCGAGAAAGCATTTAAACGACCCACCGAATTGCGCGTAAGTTGTTTTCACAAAGTTCTGTAATCCAATATAAACATAAATGACCCTTTGTTCTTCGCAGGAACACATGACAACGCACACTGGGGAGGTATTGTATACATGTCCTCATTGCCCGAAGACGTTCAACTCGAACGCCAATATGTTTGCGCATCGTAAAAAGATGCACTTCAAAGAGTGGCAGGAGTATCATAAGTCTCGGCGCCGCAAAACTGACACCAGCAGGAGTAGAAACTGAAGTTGCCTTGACAACGTCGACAGAGGTTTGATTAAGTGCCCTATGATAAAGTTTAATATATGTTTGCGCAGCATTGAATTACTGTATTCTGGATAGTTATTAGTGTATAAAAAATTCTGAAAACAATTTGTAGCTTATTTATTTGAAACGCACTTAATGGAAAAGCCAAGACTTGAAACTCATTAAACTTATATTTTTACGAAAAGCCACCTGGACATTGCTTGCCACCGCCAAGGGTGTTCACTGGCCCTAGCAGTTGTATAGGACTTCAATCCGCACGCGTTTTTTCTTGATTGGTCTAAGTAAACAAATACAACCAGCTGGTGTGTAGTATAAAACAAACAGATAGATATTATATTACATACTCGACCGCCAACTGGTCGCGTATCCATAGTACGGCTGTGTGGTAGCACTATTAAGTGAGTAAGTAAGCGCCGAGCGACTACACTTGGCAATAGGTAAAGAAAAAAAGGTGTCTTAGCTACGAGTGATCTGTGTACCAGCTAAACGGTCCGATAAACATAGTGTTGCATACACCAAAAGAGTGTGTTGTTTTTGCTGCAGAGCACAAGGGCGCATCATTTTTGCGTTGCTTTTCTTTAAGGAGTCTTTGAGCAGATAAGTCCTTAAGGCCACGGAACCGGCTACTACTAATGAAACTGGTTAAGCTGAAGATGAATCGAAACGTCCGTGCGAAAGAAATATTACGTCGCCGTGCTATCTGAGCCCCACAGAGTTAATAGTAGCAGTAAATGGGAATCTGTCCGAAGAGGAAAGGCATCTCTGTAGGTGTGCAGCGTTGTAAACCAATCAGCACGGTGTTGTGTAAGCAAATATACAAGGCGTCTGGATCTACAGCTAGTCCCTGGCACAGATAAGTAATATATAGTAAAAAACGATTGGGAGCGCCAACATCAACCAAAAAATTTTAACTGATTATATTAATTCAAAGTCTGGTCGCAAATTGGGACGACTATACACGAAGCTGCCAACTTAAAATAAAGTGCTACAAATTTTTGAGCGAGTTAGCATTACCGTTCAAGCATAATCTGCTGTTTGTTTGATGCCTACTGACTGTATCGTTATAAAAAGATTTGGCGTATTTTAAACCCTAAAACAGTGTGAATAATGTGTTTTCTGTGCACCCAGGACACAGATAATGACAATGGCGCTATCCGTTTTGGTACACCAGAAGCTGAGTTGCTTGATGTTTATCAAATAATAGAAAAACACTTTTGGTTGCGGGTAAGCAGTGACAAAAAAAAATATTCAAATTTGACTCTTCAATTATATTTACAGACCAAGGACGTCAATGAAAACATTTGTGGAAATTGCTGGAACCAATTGTATACATTCCATAACTTTTATACAAAAGTAGAACAGGCGCACGCGAAGCTGGTACAAAACATTACTGAGGCAGCACTACAAGTGGAGGTCAATGTGAATGTGTTAAAGCAGGAGAGCGAATTTACGGACAGTGTCGCGGCTGGTGTAAAGCGCAGGCGTGGACGTCCCCGTAAGCAGTTGGCCATCGAGACGGCCACAGCTATTGATAATAACGAATTTAATGCCGTGGAAAAACGTGTCGATTCCCAGAGAAATACTGAGTACCCGCAAGGCCATCTGATCATAGACGATGTGTTTGATGATGAAGATGATCAAAGTCAAACCGATTACATACCACAAAGCGAGATCGAAAGTGAATCTGCTAAAGATAACGACAAGCCCAAGCAAAACAAAAGAAAGCGAACGATTAGAAAGGGCCGCACTAAATTAAAAATGGTGAATAAGGTGAAAATAACCAACCGTAAAAGAAAAACGGAAGAGTTAAACGAGTTCATCAAGAAGCAATTTCAGGTTCATTGTCCATTTTGCAATGTACCTTTGGGTGATTTTACCGAATTGGTGGCACACTCTCGTAAGGAGCATCAAATGCGCGGCTATGCCAAATGCTGTAATCGAAAATTCAGAGATCGCGGCAGCCTTGTCGATCATTTGCAACGCCATCAAAATCCGGAAATGTTTAAATGTGACATTTGCCATAGTGTTGTGGCTCGACGTAGTACTCTGGAGATGCATAAGCGCATGCACGAGATCAAGAAACGTGGTCATCTGTACCAATGCGAGCATTGCTCAAAAAGTTTCTATAGCGCCGTTAACTACAAGCGGCACAAGCTTGTACATATTCCCAAGGAACTGTGGAATGTGCCCTGCACAAGCTGCAGCAAGGTGTAAGTCAAGGTTATATATATATTTTTATTATTTTATTATAGAGTTAATTTTCAGTTTCGCCAATGAAATGCTAATGAAAGAACACGTTAACTTTGTGCATTTAAAAAAGTTCAACAAGATTTGTGATGTTTGCGGCAAGTCCATACGTGGTCGCGAAGCATTTGCTCGCCACATGGCGGAGCATTCTGGTGCGCCGCGAAAATTACTTCCGTGTCATCTGTGTGAATCGACGCTGACAACCAGAGCTGGGCTGGCACACCATATTAAAATGATGCACACAGCCGCGAATCTGCAGCCAATGGAATGCGAAATATGCTCTAAGATCTCACCCAATCTGAAGGCGCATAAGAGCCATATGAAGTACTCACACAATACGGCACGTAGACACCAATGCAGCATGTGCCAGAAAGCATTTAAAAGACCCAATGAATTACGCGTTAGTTGTTTTCAAAAAGTTCTGTACTCTAATATAAAAATAAATAATCCTTTGTTTTTCGCAGGAACACATGACAACGCACACTGGTGAGGTATTGTATACATGTCCTCATTGCCCGAAGACGTTCAACTCGAACGCCAATATGCATGCGCATCGTAAAAAGATGCACTTTAAAGAGTGGCAGGAGTATCATCTGCATCACTCACGGCACCGCAAAACTGATTCTATTATTTCTGTAAGCGTGCGCAAGACATCAGAAGGAAAGGGAGCCTCAGTGGCAGCAGGAGTAGAAACTAAAGTTGCCTCGACAACGTCGACAGAGATGACGACAGCTGATTAAGATGATTAAGTGCCCTAAGATAAAAACGCTTGAAAATATTGTAGCTTATTTATTTGAAACGCACTTAATGGAAAAGCCAAGACTTGAAACGCATTCAACTTATATTTTTACGAAAAGCCACCTGGGCATTGCTTGCCACCGCCAAGGGTGTTCACTGGGCCTAGAAGTCGTGTAGGACATAAATTGGAGGACACAGTCCTCATACTAGGGCTGTGTTGTAAGACTATTAAGTGAGTAAGTAAGCGCCGACCGAGTACACATGGCAACAGGTGGCGACAGCATTTCAAAAAGGTGTCTTCACTACCAGCTGTGGTTCTTGCTGCATAGCCCAAAGGCGCATCATTTTTCCGTTGCTTTCATATACAAGGCGTCTGGATCTACAGCTAGTCCCTGGCACAGGTAAGTAACATATTAAAAAACTATTTTGACCACTAAAATCAACAAAGAAATATATAACTGATTATATTAATTCAAAGTCTGGTCGCCAATTGGGACGACTATTCACGAAGCTGCCAACTTGAAAGAAAAGGTGTCTGAAATTTTTGAGCGAGTTTGCATTACCGTTCACTCATAATCTGCTGTTTGTTTGATGCTTGTTGACGTATTTTTATAATTATAAAAAGATTTGGCGTATTTTAAATCCCAAAACAGTGTGAATAATGTGTTTTCTGTGCACCCAGTGCACAGATTATGATAATGACATTATCCGCTTCGGCTCACCAGAAGCTGAATTTCTTGATATTGATCAGATAATAGAAAAACACTTTTGGTTGCGGGTAAGCAGTGACAAAAAATACCAGAAACTTAACTTTTGACACTTTAATTTAATTTGCAGACCGAGGGCGTCAATGGCCACGTTTGTGGCCCTTGCTGGAACCAAGTGTATGCATTCCATAACTTTTATATAAGAGTAGAACAGGCCCACAAAAAGCTACTACCAAACTCAAAGGAAGTAGAAAAATTAGAGGAAACGATCCCAACGTATGAGGCGGAGGTCGTTGACGAGGCAGCGTTACAAGTGGAGGTCAATGTGGCGAATGTGTTAAAGCAGGAGAGCGAATTTACGGACAGTGTCGCGGCTGGTGTAAAGCGCAGGCGTGGACGTCCCCGTAAGCAATTGCCCATCAAGACGGCCACAGCTATTGATAGTAACGAATTTAATGCCGTGGAAGAACAAATAAATTCTGAGATAAAAATTGAGTACCCGGAAACCGATCTGAGCGTTGCCGATGTGTTTGAGGATGAAGATGATCAAAGTCAGACCGATTACATACCACAAAGCGAGATCGAAAGCGAATCTGCTAAAGATATTGACAAGCCCAAACCAAACAAAAGAAAGCGAACGATTAGAAAGGGTCGCACCAAATTAAAAGTTGTGAGAAAAGTGAAAAAAACCAACGGTAAAGATGTCAGAAAAATGGAAGAGTTAAACGAGTTCATCAAGAAGCACCTACAGGTTAATTGTCCATTTTGCAATGTACCTTTGGGAGATTTTACCGAATTGGTGTCACACTCTCGTAAGGAGCACCAACAGCGCGGGTATGTTAAATGCTGTAATCGAAAATTCTTAAAACGTGGCGTCCTTGCCGATCATTTGCAACGCCATCAAAATCCGGAAATGTTTAAATGTGACATTTGCCATAGTGTTTTGGGTCAACGTAGTACTCTAGAGAAGCATATGCGCATGCACGAAATCAAGAATCATGGTCATCTGTTCCAATGCGAGCAATGCTCAAAAAGCTTCTATAGCTCCTTTGCCTACAAGCGCCACAAGCTCACACATATTCCCAAGGAACTGTGGAATGTGCCCTGCACAAGCTGCAGCAAGGTGTAAGCGAAGGTTATATATATATTATTATTATTTTATTATAGATTTAATTTTCTTTTCAGTTTCGCCGATAAAACACAAATGAACCAACACGTTAACCATGTGCATTTGAAAAAGTTCAACAAGATTTGTGATGTTTGCGGCAAGTCCATAGGGTGCAATGCAATGGCTCTCCACATGGCGGAGCATTCTGGTGCGCCGCGAAAATTACTTCCGTGTCATCTGTGTGAATCGATGCTGACAAGCAAAGCCGGGCTGGCTCACCACATTAAAACGATTCACACAGCCGAGAATCTGCAGCCAATGGAATGCGAAATATGCTCTAAAATCTTACCTAGTCTACAAGCGCATAAGAGCCATATGCAGTACTCACACAATACGGCACGTAGACACCAATGCAGCATGTGCGAGAAAGCATTTAAACGACCCACCGAATTGCGCGTAAGTTGTTTTCACAAAGTTCTGTAATCCAATATAAACATAAATGACCCTTTGTTCTTCGCAGGAACACATGACAACGCACACGGGTGAGGTATTGTATACATGTCCTCATTGCCCGAAGACGTTCAACTCGAACGCCAATATGTTTGCGCATCGTAAAAAGATGCACTTCAAAGAGTGGCAGGAGTATCATAAGTCTCGGCACCGCAAAACTGACACCATAATTTCAGTAAGCGTGTGCAAGACAACAAACGGAAAAGCAGCCTCAGTGGCAGCAGGAGTGGAAACTGAAGTTGCCTTGACAACGTCGACAGAGATGCCGACAGCTGAGTGTGCAATTGAGGTTTGATTAAGTGCCCTATGATAAAGTTTAATATATGTTTGCGCAGCATTGAATTACTGTATTCTGGATAGTTATTAGTGTATACAAAATTCTGAAAACAATTTGTAGCTTATTTATTTGAAACGCACTTAATGGAAAAGCCAAGACTTGAAACTCATTATTTATATTTTTACGAAAAGCCACCTGGACATTGCTTGCCACCGCCAAGGGTGTTCACTGGCCCTAGCAGTTGTATAGGACTTCAATCCGCACGCGTTTTTTCTTGATTGGTCTAAGTAAACAAATACAACCAGCTGGTGTGTAGTATAAAACAAACAGATAGATATTATATTACATACTCGACCGCCAACTGGTCGCGTATCCATAGTACGGCTGTGTGGTAGCACTATTAAGTGAGTAAGTAAGCGCCGAGCGACTACACTTGGCAATAGGTAAAGAAAAAAAGGTGTCTTAGCTACGAGTGATCTGTGTACCAGCTAAACGGTCCGATAAACATAGTGTTGCATACACCAAAAGAGTGTGTTGTTTTTGCTGCAGAGCACAAGGGCGCATCATTTTTGCGTTGCTTTTCTTTAAGGAGTCTTTGAGCAGATAAGTCCTTAAGGCCACGGAACCGGCTACTACTAATGAAACTGGTTAAGCTGAAGATGAATCGAAACGTCCGTGCGAAAGAAATATTACTTTGCCGTGCTATCTGAGCCCCAAAGAATTAATAGTACCAGTAAATGGGAATCTGACCGAAGAGAAAAGGCATCTCTGTAGGTGTGCAGCGTTGTAAGCCAATCAGCACGGTTCTGTGTAAGCACATATACCCAAGACGTCTGGATCTACAGCTAGTCTCTGGCACAGGTGAGTAATATATTAAAATACGATTGGGAGCGCCAATACCAACTAAAAATTTTAACTGATTATATTAATTCAAAGTCTGGTCGCAAATTGGGACGACTATAAACAGAGCTGCCAACTTAAAAGAAAATGTGCTTCAAATTTTTGAGCGAGTTAGCATTACCGTTCACGCATAATCTGCTGTTTGTTTGATGCTTGTTGACGTATTTTTATCTTTATAAAAAGATTTGGCGTATTTTAAACCCTAAAACAGTGTGAATAATGTGTTTTCTGTGCACCCAGGACACAGATAATGACAATGGCGCTATCCGTTTTGGTACACCAGAAGCTGAGTTGCTTGATGTTAATCAAATAGTAGAAAAACACTTTTGGTTGCGGGTAAGCAGAGAAACAAAAAATAAATTCAAATTTGACTCATTAATTATATTTACAGACCAAGGACGTCGATGGACACATTTGTGGCAGTTGCTGGGACCAATTGTATGCATTCCATAACTTTTATACAAATGTAGAACAGGCGCACGCGAAGCTGCTACAAAACATAAATGAAACGATCTCAACGTATGAGGCGGAGGTCTTTGCTGAGGCAGCACTACAAGTGGAGGTCAATGTGAATGTGTTAAAGCAGGAGAGCGAATTTACGGACAGTGTCGCGGCTGGTGTAAAGCGCAGGCGTGGACGTCCCCGTAAGCAGTTGCCCATCGAGACGGCTACAGCTAATGATAGTAACGAATTTAATGCCGTGGAAGAACAAATAAATTCTGAGATAAAAATTGAGTACCCGGAAACCGATCTGAGCGTTGCCGATGTGTTTGATGATGAAGATGATCAAAGTCAAACCGATTACATACCACAAAGCGAGATCGAAAGCGAATCTGCTAAAGATATCGACAAGCCCAAACAAAACAAAAGAAAGCGAACGATTAGAAAGGGCCGCACCAAATTAAAAGTTGTGAGTAAAGTGAAAAAAATCAACGGTAATGACGTCAGAAAAACGGAAGAGTTAAACGAGTTCATCAAGAAGCACTTCCAGGTTCATTGTCCATTTTGCAATGTACCTTTGGGAGATTTTACCGAATTGGTGGCACACTGTCGTAAGGAGCATCAAACGCGCGGCTATACCAAATGCTGTAATCGAAAATTCAGAGATCGCGGCAGCCTTGTCGATCATTTGCAACGCCATCAAAATCCTGAAATGTTTAAATGTGACATTTGTCATAGTGTTGTGGGTCAACGTAGTACTCTGGAGATGCATATGCGCATGCACGAGATCAAAGAACGTGGTCATCTGTACAAATGCGAGCATTGCTCAAAAAGTTTCTATAGCGCCGTTAACTACAAGCGGCACAAGCTTGTACATATTCCCAAGGAACTGTGGAATGTGCCCTGCACAAGCTGCAGCAAGGTGTAAGCGAAGGTTATATATATATTATTATTTTTTTATTATAGATTTAATTTTCTCTTTAGTTTCGCCAATGAAATGCTAATGAAAGAACACGTTAACTTGGTGCATTTGAAAAAGTTCAACAAGATTTGTGATGTTTGCGGCAAGTCCATACGTGGTCGCGAAGCATTGGCTCGCCACATGGCGGAGCATTCTGGTGTGCCGCGAAAATTACTTCCGTGTCATCTGTGTGAATCGACGCTGACAACCAGAGCCGGGCTAGCACGCCACATTAAAATGATGCACACAGCGGAGAATCTGCAGCCAATGGAATGCGAAATATGCTCTAAGATATCACCCAGTCTGCAGGCGCATAAGACCCATATGAAGTACTCACACAATACGGCACGTAGACACCAATGCAGCATGTGCGAGAAAGCATTTAAACGACCTACCGATTTGCGCGTAAGTTGTTTTTACAAAGCTCTGTACTCCAATATAAAAATAAATAACTCTTTGTTCTTCGCAGGAACACATGACAACGCACACGGGTGAGGTATTGTATACATGTCCCCATTGCCCGAAGACGTTCAACTCGAACGCCAATATGCATGCGCATCGTAAAAAGATGCACTTTAAAGAGTGGCAGGAGTATCATCTGCATCACTCACGGCACCGCAAAACTGATTCTATTATTTCTGTAAGCGTGCGCAAGACATCAGAAGGAAAGGGAGCCTCAGTGGCAGCAGGAGTAGAAACTGAAGTTGCCTCGACAACGTCGACAGAGATGACGACAGCTGATTAAGATGATTAAGTGCCCTAAGATAAAGTTCAATATTGAATTCACTGTATTTTGGATAGTTATTGGTGTATAAAAAGATTGAAAACAATTTGTAGCTTATTTATTTGAAACGCACTTAATGGAAAAGCCAAGACTTGAAACTCATTCAACTTATATTTTTACCAAACGTCACCTGGGCATTGATTGCCACCGCCGAGGGTGTTCACTGGCCCTAGCAGTCGTGTAGGACTTAAATTGGAGGACACAATCCGTACGCGTTTATTCTTGGTTGGTGTGAGTAGAAAATACAACCAGCTGGTGTACGTTTTATAAAACAAATAGATATATATTATATTACATACTCGATCGCCAACTGGTCGCGTATCAGACTAGGGCTGTGTTGTAGGACTTGAGTAAGTAAGCGCCGACCGAGTACACATGGCAACAGGTGGCGGCAGCATTTCAAAAAGGAGTCTTAACTACCAGCTGTGGTTCTTGCTGCATAGCCCAAAGGCGCATAATTTTTCCGTTGCTTTCATATACAAGTCGTCTGGATCTACAGCTACTCCCTGGCACAGGTACGTAATATATTAAAAAACTATTTTGAGCGCCAAAATCAGCTAAAAAATCTGTAACGGTTTATATTAATTCAAAGTATTGTCGCAAATTGGGACGACTATACACAAAGCTGCCAACTTGAAGGAAATAGTGATTCAAATTTTTAAGCGAGTTAGCATTACCGTTCACTTATAATCGGCTGTTTGTTTGATGCTTGTTGACGTATTTTTATAATTATAAAAAGATTTGGCGTATTTTAAATCCCAAAACAGTGTGAATAATGTGTTTTCTGTGCACCCAGTGCACAGATTGTGATAATGACATTATCCGCTTCGGCTCACCAGAAGCTGAATTGCTTGATATTGATCAGATAATAGAAAAACACTTTTGGTTGCGGGTAATAAGTAAAAAAAAAACTAAAAAATAAACTTTTGACACTTTAATTTAATTTGCAGACCAAGGGCGCCAATGGACACGTTTGTGGCACTTGCTGGAACCAAGTGTATGCATTCCATAACTTTTATATAAGAGTAGAACAGGCCCACAAAAAGCTACTACCAAACACAAATGAAGTAGAAAAAATTGAGCAATCGATCCAAACGTATGAGGCGGAGGTCGTTGCCGAGGCAGCGTTACAAGTGGAGATCAATGTGAATGTGTTAAAGCAGGAGAGCGAATTTACGGACAGTGTCGCGGCTGGTGTAAAGCGCAGGCGTGGACGTCTCCGTAAGCAGTTGCCCATCAAGACCGCCACAGCTATTGATAGTAACGAATTTAATGCCGTGGAAGAACAAATCAATTCTGAGATAAAAACTGAGTACCGGGAAGCCGATCTGAGCATAGCCGATGTGCTTGATGATCAAGATGATCAAAGTATAACCGATTACATACCACAAAGCGAGATCGAAAGCGAATCTGCTAAAGATATCGACAAGCCAAAACAAAACAAAAGAAAGCTAACGATTCGAAAGAGCCGCACCAAATTAAAAGTTGTGAATAAAGTGAAAAGAACCAAAGGTCTTCGAAAAAAGGAAGAGTTAAACGAGTTTATCAAGAAGCACTTACAGGTTCATTGTCCATTTTGCAATGTAGCTATGGGAGATTTTACCGAATTGTTGTCACACTCTCTTAAGGAGCACCAACAGCGCGGGTATGTCAAATGCTGTGATCGAAAATTCCCAGATCGCGGCACCCTTTTCGATCATTTGCAACGCCATCAAAATCCCGAAATGTATAAATGTGACATTTGTCATAGTGTTGTGGGTCAACGAAGTACTCTGGAGACGCATATGCGCATGCACGAGATCAAGAAACGTGGTCATCTGTACCAATGCGAGCAATGCTCAAAAAGCTTCTATACCTCCAATGGGTACGAGCGCCACAAGCTTGTACATATTCCCAAGGAACAGTGGAATGTGCCCTGCACCAGCTGCAGCAAGGTGTAAGCGAAGGTTACATATATATTATTATTATTTTATTATAGATTTAATTTTCTTTTCAGTTTCGCCGATGAAATGCGAATGAAACAACACGTTAAATTGGTGCATTTGAAAAATGTACACAAGATTTGTGATGTTTGCGGCAAGTCCATACGTGGTCGCGAAAAATTGGTACGTCACATGGCGGAGCATTCTGGTGCGCCGCAAAAATTAGTCCAATGTCATCTGTGTGAATCGAAGCTAACAAGCAAAGACGGGCTGGCACACCACATTAAAATGAGACACACAGCCGAGAACTTGCAGCCAATGGAATGCAAAATATGCTCTAGAATCTTACCTTGCCTGCAAGCGCATAAGAGCCATATGCAGTACGCACACAATACGGCACGTAGACACCAATGCAGCATGTGCGAGAAAGCATTTAAACGACCCAAAGATTTGCGCGTATGTTGTTTTTACAAAGCTCTGTACTCCAATATAAAAATAAATAACTCTTTGTTCTTCGCAGGAACACATGACAACGCACACGGGTGAGGTATTGTATACATGTCCCCATTGCCCGAAGACGTTTAACTCGAACGCCAATATGCATGCGCATCGTAAAAAGATGCACTTTAAAGAGTGGCAGGAGTATCATCTGCATCACTCACGGCACCGCAAAACTGATTCTATTATTTCTGTAAGCGTGCGCAAGACATCAGAAGGAAAGGGAGCCTCATTGGCAGCAGGAGTAGAAACTGAAGTTGCCTCGACAACGTCGACAGAGATGACGACAGCTGATTAAGATGATTAAGTGCCCTAAGATAAAGTTCAATATTGAATTCACTGTATTTTGGATAGTTATTGGTGTATAAAAAGCTTGAAAACAATTTGTAGCTTAGCCAGCTGGCGTGCGTTTTATAAAACAAACAGATATGTATATATTATATTATTACATACTCGACCGCCATCTGGTCGCGTATCATACTAGGGCTGTGTGGTAGCACTATTAAGTGAGTAAGTAAGCGCCGAGCGACTACACTTGGCAACAGGTACGAGTGATCTGTGTACCAGCTAAACGGTCCTGATAAACATAGTGTTGCATACACCAAAGAGAGTTTTCTTGCTGCATAGCCCACAGGCGAATCATTTCTGCGTTGCTTTTCTTTAAGGAGTCTTTGAGCAGATAAGTCCTTAAGGCCACGGAACCGGCTACTACTAATGAAACTTGTTAAGCTGAAGATGAATCGAAACGTCCGCGCGAAAGAAATATTAGGTCGCCGTGCTATCTGAGCCCCACAGAGTTAATAGTAGCAGTAAATGGGAATCTGACCGAAGAGGAAAGGCATCTCTGTAGGTGTGCAGCGTTGTAAACCAATCAGCACGGTTTTGTGTAAGCACATATACACCGGGCGTCTGGATCTACAGCTAGTCCCTGGCACAGATAAGTATTATATTAAAAAACGATTGGGAGCGCCATTAGCTAAAAAACTCTGGTCGCAAATTGGGACGACTATACACGAAGCTGCCAACTTAAAAGAAAAAGTGATTCAAATTTTTAAGCAAGTTAGCATTTACGTACAGTCATAATCAGCTGATGCCTGCTGCCGCCTTTTGATCTTTATTGGACGATATGGCCGATTTTAAAAAGTAAACACCGTGAAAAATGTGTTTTCTGTGCACCCAGTGCACAGATTGTGATAATGACATTATCCGCTTCGGCTCACCAGAAGCTGAATTGCTTGATATTGATCAGATAATAGAAAAACACTTTTGGTTGCGGGTAAGCAGTGAAAAAAACTACCAGAAACTTAACTTTTGACACTTTAATTTACTTTGCAGACCAAGGGCGTCAATGGCCACGTTTGTGGCACTTGCTGGGACCAAGTGTATGCATTCCATAACTTTTATATGAGAGTAGAACAAGCGCACAAAAAGCTACTACCAAACACAAATGAAGTAGAAAAAATTGAGCAATCGATCCAAACATATGAGGCGGAGGTCGTTGCCGAGGCAGCGTTACAAGTGGAGGTCAATGTGGCGAATGTGTTAAAGCAGGAGAGCGAATTTACGGACAGTGTCGCGGCTGGTGTAAAGCGCAGGCGTGGACGTCTCCGTAAGCAGTTGCCCATCAAGACCGCCACAGCTGATGATAGTAACGAATTTAATGCCGTGGAAGAACAAATCAATTCTGAGATAAAAACTGAGTACCGGGAAGCCGATCTGAGCATAGCCGATGTGCTTGATGATCAAGATGATCAAAGTATAACCGATTACATACCACAAAGCGATATCGAAAGCGAATCTGCTAAAGATATCGACAAGCCAAAACAAAAAAAAATAAAGCTAACGATTAGAAAGGGCCGCACTAAATTAAAAGTTGTCAGTAAAGTGAAAAAAACCAACGGTAATCATGTCAGAAAAACGGAAGAGTTAAACGAGTTCATCAAGAAGCACTTACAGGTTCATTGTCCATTTTGCAATGTACCTATGGGAGATTTTACCGAATTGATGGCACACTCTCTTAAGGAGCACCAACAGCGCGGCTATGCCAAATGCTGTGATCGAAAATTCCCAGATCGCGGCACCCTTTTCGATCATTTGCAACGCCATCAAAATCCCGAAATGTATAAATGTGACATTTGTCATAGAGTTTTGGGTCAACGTAGTACTCTGGAGAAGCATATGCTTATGCACGAGATTAAGAAACGTGGTCATCTGTACCAATGCGAGCATTGTTCAAAAAGTTTCTATAGCTCCGCTCACTACAAGCGGCACAAGCTTGTACATATTCCCAAGGAACAGTGGAATGTGCCCTGCACCAGCTGCAGCAAGGTGTAAGCGAAGGTTATATATATGTTATTATTATTTTATTATTATAGATTTAATTTTTATTTCAGTTTCGCCGATAAAGTGCAAATGAAACAACACGTTAACCTTGTGCATATGAAAAAGTTCAAGATTTGTGATGTTTGCGGCAAGTCCATAGGGTGCAATGCAATGGCTCTCCACATGGCGAAGCATTCTGGTGCGCCGCGAAAATTACTTCCGTGTCATCTGTGTGGATCGACGCTGACAAGCAAAGCCGGGCTGGTACACCACATTAAAATGATGCACACAGCCGAGAATCTGCAGCCAATGGAATGCGAAATATGCTCTAGAATCTTACCTTGTCTGCAAGCGCATAAGAGCCATATGCAGTACGCACACAATACGGCACGTAGACACCAATGCAGCATGTGCGAGAAAGCATTTAAACGACCCAAAGATTTGCGCGTAAGTTGTTTACACAAAGCTCTGTACTCCAATATAAAAATAAATAATTCTTTGTTCTTCGCAGGAACACATGACAACGCACACGGGTGAGGTATTGTATACATGTCCCCATTGCCCGAAGACGTTCAACTCGAACGCTAATATGCATGCGCATCGTAAAAAGATGCACTTCAAAGAGTGGCAGGAGTATCATCTGCATCACTCACGGCGCCGCAAAACTGATTCCATTATTTCTGTAAGCGTGCGAAAGACATCAGAAGGAAAGGGAGTAGAAACTGAAGTTGCCTCGACAACGTCGACAGAGATGACGACAGCTTAGCAAGATGATTAAGTGCCCTAAGATAAAGTTCAATATTGAATTCACTGTATTTTGGATAGTTATAAGTGTATAAAAAAGCTTGAAAACAATTTGTAGCTTATTGACACAGTCCGCACGCGTTTTTTTTTTTTTTGGTGTGAGTAGACAAATACAACCAGCTGGCGTGTGTCTTATAAAACTCGAGCGCCGAGCGACTACACATTTGGCAAGAGGTACGAGTGATCTGTGTACCAGCTAAACGGTCCTGATAAACATAGTGTTGCATACACAAAAGAGAGTGTTCTTGCTGCATAGCCCACAGGCGAATCATTTCTGCGTTGCTTTTCTTTAAGGAGTCTTTGAGCAGATAAGTCCTTAAGGCCACGGAACCGGCTACTACTAATGAAACTTGTTAAGCTGAAGATGAATCGAAACGTCCGCGTGAAAGAAATATTAGGTCGCCGTGCTATCTGAGCCCCACAGAGTTAATAGTAGCAGTAAATGGGAATCTGACCGAAGAGGAAAGGCATCTCTGTAGGTGTGCAGCGTTGTAAACCAATCAGCACGGTTTTGTGTAAGCACATATACACCAGGCGTCTGGATCTACAGCTAGTCCCTGGCACAGATAAGTAATATATTAAAAAACGATTGGGAGCGCTGACATCAGCTAAAAAACTTAAACTGATTATTTTAATTCAAATTCTGGTCGCAAATTGGGACGACTATACACGAAGCTGCCAACTTAAAAGAAAAAGTGATTCAAATTTTTAAGCAAGTTAGCATTTACGTACAGTCATAATCAGCTGTTTTGTTGATGCCTGCTGTCGCCTTTTGATCTTTATTGGACGATTTGGCTGATTTTAAAAAGTAAACATCGTGAAAAATGTGTTTTCTGTGCACCCAGTGCACAGATAATGATAATGACATTATCCGTTTCGGCTCACCAGAAGCTGAATTGCTTGATATTGATCAGATAATAGAAAAACACTTTTGGTTGCGGGTAAGCAGTGACAAAAAATACCTAAAATGTAACTTTTGACACTTTAATTTACTTTGCAGACCAAGGGCGCCAATGGACACGTTTGTGGCACTTGCTGGGACCAAGTGTATGCATTCCATAACTTTTATATAAGAGTAGAACAGGCGCACAAAAAGCTACTACCAAAAACAAATGAAATAGAAAAAATAGAGGAAACGATCCCAACGTATGAGGCGGAGATCGTTCCTGAGGCAGCGTTACAAGTGAAGGTCAATGTGAAGCAGGAGAGCGGATTTAACGACAGTGTCGCGGCTGCCGTGAAGCGCAGGCGTGGACGTCCTCGTAAGCAATTACCCATCGAAACGGCCACAGCTATTGATAGTAACGAATTTAAAGCCGTGCTGGAACAGATCAATCTGAATGAGATCAAAATTGAGTTCCCGGAAGCTGATCTGAGCATAGCCGATGTGCTTGATAATCAAGATGATCGAAATAAATCCGATTACATACAACAAAGCGAGATCGAAAGCGAATCTGCTAAAGATATAGAGGAGCCCAGGCAGAACAAAAGAAAGCGAATGATTAAAAAGCGCCGCACCAAATTAAAAGTTGTTAGTACAGTGAATAAAACCGACTTTAATAATGTCACAAAATCTCAAGAGTACAACGAGTACATCAGGGAGCACTACAAGGTTCAGTGTCCTGTTTGCAATGTACCTATGGATGATTTCTCTGAGATGCTTGTGCACACACGTAAGGATCACAATCAGCGCGGCTATGCCACGTGCTGTAACCGAAAATTCTTAAAACGTGGCGTCCTTGTTGATCATTTGCGAAGGCATCAGAATCCCGAACTCTTTAAATGTGACATTTGCCAGCGCGTCATGGGCCAACGTCGAAGTCTCGAGTTGCACAAGCGCATGCACGAGATCAAGGAACGTGGTCGACTGTACCAATGCGAGCAATGCTCAAAAAGCTTCTATAGCTCCATTGTCTACGAACGCCACAAGCTCACACATATTCCCAAGGAACAGTGGCTTGTGCCCTGCACCAGCTGCAGCAAGACGTAAGCGAAAGTTCAATAACCGCAAATATGAAATGAATTCAAATTTATTTTAATATAGATTTAATTTTCTTTTCAGTTTTCCCAATGAGTACCTAATGCAACAACACATGAAACTTGTGCATTTGCGAAAGTTCGACAAGATTTGTGATGTATGTGGCAAATCCATACGTGGTCGCGAAGCTTTGGCACGCCACATGGCGGAGCATGCTGGTGCGCCGCAAAAGGTATTAAAGTGTCATCTGTGTGAATCGACGCTGACAACTAAATACGGTCTGGCGCGCCACATTAAAATGATGCACACAGCCGAGAATCTGCAGCCGATGCAATGCGAAATATGCCTTAAAATCTCACCCAGCCTGCAAGCGCATCAGCACCATATAAAGTACACACACAATACGGCACGTTCACACCAATGCCCAATGTGCGAGAAAGCATTTAAACGACCCCACGAGTTGCGAGTAAGTTGTGCACAGAAAATTTAAACATTTTGTATAAAATCTTTATTCTTCGCAGGAACACATGACAACGCATACTGGGGAAGTATTATATACATGTCCGCATTGCCCGAAGACCTTCAACTCAAATGCCAATATGCATGCGCATCGTAAAAAGATGCACTTTAAAGAATGGCAGGAGTATCATCAGCAGCATCAGTCACGGCACCGCAAAACTGACACTATAATTTCAGTGAGCGTGCGCAAGACAACGGAAAGAACAGCAGCCGCAGTGGCAGCAGGAGCAGAAGCGGAAGTTGTCTCAACAACGTCGGCAGAGAAGACGACTGCTGAATGTACATTGGAAGTTTGATGAAGTGCCCAATGATATAGTTTTGCATATGTTTGCGCAGCATTAAATTTGTTTTCTGTATTTTGGGACGGTATGTGTTTATACAAAGCTTGAAAACAGTTTGTTATTTATTTAATTGAAAAGCGCTTAATGGAAAAGACAAGACTGGAAACCGGTTTGTGCCGGTTCCATGAAAGCATCATCTCGAACTGGTAACGACGACAACATAGTTTCTGTTATCAGCAGCATAAGGGTAGAATCATTACATTGCGTATTTCTATAGAAATACATTTATGTATATTATGTAATACTTATTTGTTTTTAATTTACTTTGGTTGTTTTTGTCTGGTAAAATAATGTTAATCGCGTAGCTAAGGCGATTGCATATTTTGACTAATTCTGGGAGAGCATTTAAATATATATATGTATACATATACGTGTTTAGTTTAGGCGCCAATAAATGATCGGTTAACATTGTGTTTGACAATCGGTAAATGCAATTCTATAGCAATCAGTTTCTCGCCAACAGCCTATCAGCTGCGCAGATACATATATCGATAGTTTCAAATATCGGTATTAAAGCATCAGTACGTGTCACACTTGTTGTTTTCATTCGTTTATTTCATTAATAAATAGGTTTGCTATAACCGTCTGAACTATAAACTGGCGCAATGGTCGATGACAGCACCAGAAAAACACTGAGCAGTATTCCATTGCTTCAAATACGTGCTGGACCACGCGAAAAAGACGTATGGGTGCAGAGACTGAAGGAGGAATATCAGGCACTTATAAAGGTATGTACTTGAGTAATTAATTAAAAACTATATACAACTTTGAATTGAACTTACCTTCAGTATGTGGAGAACAACAAGCAATCAGGCAGTGATTGGTTTCGTCTCGAGTCCAACAAGGAAGGCACCAAATGGTTCGGCAAGTGCTGGTACATGCATAATCTGCTCAAATACGAATTCGATGTGGAATTCGACATTCCAGTGACGTATCCAACGACAGCGCCAGAGATTGCACTCCCAGAACTGGATGGCAAGACGGCTAAAATGTACCGTGGTGGTAAAATCTGTCTAACGGATCACTTTAAGCCACTGTGGGCACGAAATGTGCCCAAATTTGGTATTGCTCACGCCATGGCTTTGGGTCTGGCACCCTGGCTGGCCGTGGAGATTCCAGATCTCATCGAAAAGGGCATTATTACGTACAAGGACAACTGTTAAGACTACCGATTTAGTTAATTTAGACAACGCGATATGAACAAAAATGTGTGTGTGGTATCAAATAGCAACTGTTTTTATAATTTCCATACTAAGAACATTTCAGTGTTCAGCTTTTATTCTATTTCCTGTTGTAATGTCAACGGCTTGTATAAAGATTTTTTTTAGTAAAATGCAAATAATTCCAAACGCAAAATAATGTGTATTAGTAGGAGCAGCAGCAGCAGCAGCAAACTGAAAAGCCTAAATTAAAGTCCTTTTAAATACTACCAATGTAGATTTCTCATGGAAGGTAAACGTATTAGGTATTATTGAGTGGAAAGAGAATATTAAGAAATGCAAAAATAAAAAGCTGAAATCAAAAGCATAAATAATTTTTAGCTATAAGTTGTTCCCAAAATGTAGAACAGTATACGTACATATAATGAAATTTATTTATCTTTGCTGTTTATTTAG
Organism: Scaptomyza parva; assembly: GCA_035044645.1. NCBI lineage: Eukaryota > Metazoa > Arthropoda > Insecta > Diptera > Drosophilidae > Scaptomyza > Scaptomyza parva. Next base: position 5,995,564 of record JAWNNT010000090.1, read on the forward strand.
TCAAAAAGTCAAATTGGAAAAGATCGCATCATTTCATCATGTTTCTTAGTATTATAGCCTATGTGTCTTATATAGAGAGTAAGAATTTCATTTTGGTTGCTTAAATTTGTTCAGTGAGCTTTGGGATATACGATTCAGTTCATGTTGTTATTATTGCGCTGGCGCCAATTGTCCGACCAGATTGAGCTTGGCGAGGTAAATGGATCGTATTGATTGGGCATTGGTGTTGGTGCCACCCGATCTTGTGCGTTATGCAATGCGGCCAATCCATCGATATGGTTATTGCTAATATTATTATTAATGTTGTTGCTGTTGTTATTGTTGTTGATACTGCCCAGCGATGCAGCTGCTACTCCTCCTCCACCTGCTGCCGCTGTCGACTGACTATTGTTATTGTTGTTATAATTCGATTCCAGTCCAGGCGGTGGACGTATAACACCCACACCTGGCGTAATGGTATGCGCCGGCGACGTCCGTGGTGTAGCAGCGGCTTCTTGTTGTTGCGGCCAAGCAGCATATCCCAATGGTGTCCAAGTTGCACCCGAACTAGCCAAGTTCATTGCCCAATCGTTACGAATTTTCTCCTCTTCCTGTTGCTTCAACTGCTGACCCAATTGCTCCAGCATCAACTGCTGTTTCAATATCAACTCGCTGCGTTCCCATTGTTCCCTCTGTTCGCGTTCAGCAGCAACTTGTCGGCAAAGATCTGCAAGCGAAAGATTGGTTAATGGGCTATATTTATGTAGATTTATTTGTACACTTACCATTAAGGGATGGTAAATCTACGTTAATGTCCATTGCCGGGGGCTCCAAGACATCAAAAAGTGAGGTCATTAACGAATTGCTGGAGTTTGTTGTTTCTGGCATGGTCATGACTGGTGGATCCCATAGTGAACTTACAGTCGGACTTGTCTTTCGACTACCAATCGGACCCAATTGACTGCTGGCCAAATCGCTTGCGGCCGGATTCCAGTTGAGACCATTGTCCACCGCTGGCAACGGATTCGTTTGCAGCACATCCCGGAAAGAGACGCGACTGCTGGTCTCCCATGGTGAAGTGATCATTGTGTCTGTATCCGCATCCGGTGTGGTTAATGGTGAAGCTCCGCCGCCCGATATAGTCGAATTTCCATTAAAATTCAACTGCTTGCTGCGTTGCTTGCGTTCCACGGACTTCTTGGTGCTCGATCCGGTGGAGCCATTGAGCGTGGGCAATTTTTGCTCCTTACGGCGTTCGCGTCCAGGCGTCTTACCCAGTTTCTTGGCGCTACCATTTTGCTCTTTCAGCACGCGTTCTTTGGGCGTTTCTGGATTTTGTTTCAACGTACGCAGCGAGACATTCTCCTGAAGCGTAGGACTAGCATATGGTTTCGTATTGGGACTAGTGCGTTTCTCCTCTTCGGGATCTGCTTTGGATGTCGTGGGCTTAGCTGTAGTCATAATTTGCATTGGAGTGATCGTTGATGTTGTTGTCGTCGTGACATTGGGCGTCGTTTGTTTAGGTTTCTTGGATGAGCGTGGAGCAGCCGCAGCAACAGTCGGAATTGGTTTTGGCGTTGGCACCAGCACCGTCATTGCTTTCTTGCTGGGCTTTGGTGAACTCTGTGGCTTCACAGGAGGAGCAACAGTTGCAGTTGCGGCCGTAGATGTCATGCTGTCCATGCTCCAAACTGACCAGGACTTCGTTTTGCGTTGTTGTGTGGGATTCAATTTGTCAGCGTTTGTCGTCCGTTTGCGCAGATCCTTCATCTGACCATTGCGCAGTTTCTGCGCTTGTTCCGCCTTAAGGGATGCGGCAGCAGCAGCAGCAGCAGCAGCGGCAGCGGCAGCGTTTGCTGCAGCAGCAGTAGCAGCAGCAGTAGCAGCTGCAGCTGCAGCTGCCGCTTCCTCGGCTACCTGCATCTTGACAATGTTACGCAAATTAAATGTGGGCTGAATGGGACCCTTGTAGCGTGCCGCATCAATGGCACTCTGTTGCACCATGATTGCGCGTGCATCAAAGATAGCCGCCAACAATACCAGACAGAAGCTAAGCAGAAGCACAACGAGTGCAGCATTTCGCACTCCCGACTCCCATTTGGGACGTGGCAAAGTGGCGGCACAACGTTCCACACTCTCTGCAGGAAGCTGAGCCAACAGCTGATACTTAACATCATAGTTTAGACTGGTGAGTAGCGTCAAGGATCGCTGCACGCGTGATGCGGTAAAGTCCGTGCTGAAACTTATTTCAATTTTGCGCGAATCATTCTCCTTCAACCAGAAGCCTTGGCAATTGATGACCTTAAAGCCGTAGCCCTCACAGGCACGCTTACCAATAAGGAAGCCCTCAATCCGCATGGGCAATGTACCAGCATTCCGTGCCGTAAAGGTGCGCGTCGCAACTACTGTATGACTTGGATTGGCCTTGGAGTTGCTGCCATCGCAACGCTCAAACTGCTCCGCACTGAATTCAAAGAGCAGTGGCGCACTGGAACCCGGTCGTCGATTGCCAAATCGAAACTGAGATTGCAAAGAACGTGCCGTTATCCAAACGGCCTCATACAATGTTAGATTGCTGCGCACATGGAGCAGTGTGCAGTATTTATCTGCATGCTCGGCACTAAACTGCACCGGTATGGTCAGTGAGGAGGCCGGTGGCAGTAACACTGGCCCATGAAGCGGTGCTTCTGGAAGCGAGAAGACTGAGCTATCTGTTAGATAGCAACTGCTGCTGCTCACATCGATCACCTCGTGTGGCAGCGAGAGTTGTGTGCGTCGCGCATAAGACGGATCTGACAGAAAGTAGTCCAAGAGTAGCGGCTGCTGTGTAGGATTTGTCATTGTTATCCATTGGCGTTGCACCTGACCCACTGCAATGGGTGGTGTTTCCGGCAACGGCTGATGTTGGACCAACTTTGGCCATTCGATGGCAATGCTAAAGTCCAACTCCAACGGCGGCAGCTCCTCACTGTGCAAAGTAAGTGACATTGTCTGCAGTTGACGCTTCATCTGGCGATAGAGTTCGGTGCGTTGACGCACCTCGACACCATCATATAGTAGATTATTATTGATCTGTCCACCGCTGGCCGCTGCCAAACTGGGAAAGATTGAGTGTTCATTTTGGGTTGTGCGTATGTAACAGCTGGCGCCGCAGAGCACTGCCGGCTCAAAATAAATGCGACCCACTTTGGTCAGTGTTTGTGCCCCAATTGTGGTGCCCTTGGAATTGAAATCCTTGAAGCGTAAACCCCGTCGTGTAAAGGCTATCGATTTCACATGCACTGGATGCATAAAACTGGAACGTATGCTCAGCACCGCCGAACAGATTTTGCCAGGAAAACATGACTTGAACTGCAGCTGGTCCTGCTCAATATCCAGTTGACCCACCGATGCCTTAAAGCGCACTGTGCTCCGTATCAGTTCATAGGGTGTCCACACTTTGAGTGTTCCTGTGCTCTCCTCCGCCACATAGGTCTGTATGGATAGTATAAAGACGGCACTGTCGCCTTGACTTAGATGGCTACAAAAGTCAAATCGAGTGATATTATTATTTTCCGATTGAAGTTCGTTTGTTGTGGCATTGGAGCCGGTGGCAGCGACATCTGAGGGTACACAACCCATAAAAGCGGCTTGAAAGTAAACATTCTTTGGCGGCTTAAAGTACCAGTTCGTAATCTTAATTGGCATCGGATTATCATTGCGAAGTATGATATAGCCATCGCGTGACATCTCCGCAAATGGCACTGTACCCAAATCCAGTTCCAATCCATAAACAGAACTATCTATGGGCAGCTGCAGTTGAAATGGCTGCGTGGACACATGCAAACGTCCAGTGCACGCAATTAATGGCAGCTCAAATGTGGTCACATTGCTCTTGATGAGCAGCGCGGACTTAAAGGCTGCCCGCTCGTTGAGCAAATGCAGCTGAAGCAGCTCCACAGATTCACCGGGCTTTAGTATTATTTCCTGTTCCATTGATGACAGCTGCAGCAGTGTCGGGTCAATGGGCACCAACAAGCTTAAATTGTGCAGCAACAGCGGAAATGCGAAATTATTGCGCACCATCAACGTTCGATGCATTTCCAGCGGCATCTCCTTGGAACTAGTGCTGGTGCTGGTACTAGAACTGCCGCCAGTTATGAATAGCGTAACATTACGATCATAACTTAAGCCACCTTTAAAGATCTCAGCGCGCACGAGCACCGTAAATGCCGGCTGCTGCTGATCCTCGCCACTTATCACAAGCAAATCATTGATGCTGGCATTCTCCTCAAACAGCTTGGGATCCAGCACAATGCTTGCGTTGTGCTCATCAAAGCTTAAGCCTGGTATATCACGCAAATAGCTGCCAATTAGTTGTCGCTGTGCTGCATCCACTGGCTGATTTTGCATGTTTAATTTGAAGCGCAACGAGTCCGCATGCTGATCCGTCGCCAAACGGCCAAAGTCTGCCAATGGATTGCGTGCATAGGCGCCGTGGCGCGGCAGTATTTCGAATTCGACGGGTATGACTAGTACATTCTCTACATTGAGATGATCGTCTGCTGATTGCTCAGCAATTTTGATGCGTATATAGGCGCTGTGGTTGCCAGCGGTTCGCCCATGAAACGATATCCGTATAACGGGCTTTAGCGAATGCGGTGGTATCTCCCACAAATTTTGTGGTCCTTCCGATCCACCGCTGGGCAATTCGAGCTGAAATTCGCCACCGCTGCTGTAAACCTATAACAAATAATTAATTTAATTTTTTTTTTTTTTTTTAATTGGTCCTATCAATACTTACCTCGAGTATCTGCAGCGGCCGCTCATGCGGATTATACATATGTATCTCGGGCGTAAGCGTTGCATTCATGGGCGCTTTTATGCCTACAAGTGGCTTTAAGCGATAGGGACACTCGCTGCCCTCACCGCTTACCGAAAACTCGGCACGCCCGAAGGACGTTTGGATGAGTAGACCCGTTGATATGGCACCAATTTGGCGGGGTAAGAAGACAACGCTAAAAGTAGTGTTGCCTTGGGGCGGCACCTCGCGCGTTCCAAAGAAACTACTGTAGAAGACTGGATCTGGTCCAGCCACTGAGTTTAAATGGACGGTGCGATTTGTGTGCTGATTAAATAGCGTCACAATTTGCGTTACCGTTTGACCCACCGACCATCTGCCAAAGTCGATAGCGGGTGGCACAAAATTTAAGTGGCGCAACAATTCAACTTGTTCGCGTGTGTGAGGCTCTGGCAGCGTTTGCGACTCCTCGAGTCCAATAAAGCCCGTCTGCAGTGTGGATAGTAACTTTTCTCTGCTGCCTACCATTTGTTGTTGACCCCTTGCAGAGGAGGCAAGCAGCAACAGCAGCAGCATTTGCAGAAAATTTGTTGTGTACATCCTCATTATGTGTTTTTATATGTTGTTGGCCTGCACACTATATGAGCAAGCAGTTTGTAATCGCACGACAATTGAGTCTCCTTTTGCCGCAAATATATGTTCACATTAAGTACTAGTTTAATTATATTACTCAATATCGCTTATGTTATCGCTGATTCGATTTAGAGAGCATTTACTTCCAACAGCTGTTTAATTTTAGAACAGCTGTCTCATTATTGTTTTTCATCTGGTATTTATAGTAGTATGCAATCTGGTCACTCTGCCGCAAATAACCCCATATGTTAGCGCAACAGTGAGCACTGTAAACGCAATAGTGAGCAAGAAACGCATAATTGAGTAACAGCGCTGAGTGACTTTTGAGCTTATCGATAACTCGCGTAATAAATGCATATGAAGTGTCTCTCAGATCGAAAAGAAAGTTTGCGGTGTAAAAATTATTAACAAAAAGTGTAGCTGCTGTAAATATATATAGTTATAGTGAGTTAACTGCAGTGTAACAATAATAAGAATATGTATGTGCATTGTAAATATAACTGGCAAATCATGTAATTGCAAATAAACATGAAAGTTCACACTAAACACACACACACACATACGTAGAAATCTATGCGAATCTGTGGCAGAGACAACAACGCATTTCAAACCCAAAAAAAAGAGAAAAAAAAACCCACAAATTGCATCACTATTGATTTTACTCACTTTCACTGGGCACGTTGCCTAATCCAACTACAAATTTGGTTAAGCATATAAAAAGTATTGCACGTTCCCAATACACGTCAGAAATTTGCCATGAACTTCGACAATTGCGCGCTCTTATGTTAATTAGGAACTTGGACAATAATAGCAACAACAACATCATATGTAGCTTTGAAACACCAGCTCTAAAATTGCAAAGTCATTCAACACACATATTTCACCCATCGCATTGTGCCAGCGATAGCCTAAAATGTGTGCAAATTAGAATCAGAAATAGAAACCGAAACAGAAATGAGGCGTTCGAACAATTGTTGTAAGCAGGAAAAACTTTTCTGTATAGATGTGTGTGCGTAAGTGTGTGTGTTGTTTTTTATATCCAGTGCACAGCAACGTCATTAGCTCCGTTGATGTTGTCAACGTCGATTTACCTGCATAATCCACCACACAAGAGCCCAACTAACAAATTTTTGGGTGAAAGTTTCAGTTACCTGCCCTTTACCCTATACACAAATTTTTGAGACTCTCCAGACAACAAGATAAACCGGTTCATCTTAAGTCCATTGTGTGTATGTGTCTGTATTTGTGTTTAGTAAATGGCATAACTGTTATTGCGATTAGTATAATATTTTGAGCTCTGAGAGAAATTAGACTGTTTTTAACCAACATCTTTTGCTAGTCTAGATCCGATCGCCGAGGTGTGATGCTAAGATTTATAATTTGCTGGTTTTTTCTTAAACTTCATACAAATAACTATAGAAGTGTTTACCCTATAACTTACACAAATATAAATACTATATATATAGCTGCGATAACGTACAGATCGGTTAACGACCATAAACGAACCGAACAACCGTCGTTCGTTTGACGGATTCAAGATCGGACTTGGTTTCGGTTTCGGGTTTTCGCGTTTTGGTTTCGGACTCGGGCTCCGACTCGGGCTCGTGTCTTCATCGCTGGTGTGTTAGCATATTACATTTCAGTTTACTTGAGACCCGCACACAGCGCACAGGTTGCCCGCAGCAAATAGAAGGCGAATGCCAACTAAAAACAAACAAATAAATAAATACTAAAACGCAGCCATATTTTAACCGACAGCAATACACTAAGGCAGTTGCTCAAAGACTTGGCTGCACTTGTTTACACACTAGCACATACATACAAACAACTTTTGAGGTGCGTCTCTCGCTCTAATCAATTCTAAGTAAATAGAATCAAAGTTTACAAGTACAGCGGTAAACGAAACGAATTGAAACGAAAGAGATATATATATATTCTATTACTATGTGCAGCAAAATTGTTTACCGTTACTTACAATGTGCTTTCAAACATTTCTTACTTACAGCACACACACACACACCCCGATTAATACAGCATGTCTGCGAAAGCGATCACGGAAGCCACCGGCAAAGATATCCTCAATCGTCATCTAAATCAGCATGGTGCCGGCGCTGCAACCTGCCGCTTTGCCACAGTCAATGCCGAAACGGATTGGTCCAAATTGAGCGTCGATCATCCCTGGTTGCTGACCACGGTAAGTGCTTCTTTTCGTCTTCTTCTTCCTCTTTCGTCTATTAATAGATCTACCAAACATTCTGATAAGGCCATTCGCATTTTCGCATTTTTTGTGACAACAACAACAAATAACTAGGCCAAACCATGTGCGAATGCGTTGTCTATGTAATAAATGTCGAGTCTCTCTGTCATTGAACTTGACCTAGCCGACAAAAGAAGCCGGCTAAGGCCACTTCGATTAGCCCACGTAGCGAGTGCCTGTTTCAGCTGCTGCCTCTGCTGTATCATGACTAATCGGCCGGCTGTGCGTTGCATGATTCCCAAAATGAGTGATAAGCATGGTGTGATTATAGTTATGTGTGTATTTGTATACACTATGTGTGTGTGTGTGTGCAAAAACGTTCTCAAGGTGATTTGAGTAATATATTTGATGCAGAAATCAAACTAAACAATCTATCTTCTACAGGGAAAATAAACGCTCAAACATTAGGAAAGATTATTTCTTTTTGTATACGAAAGTTCGCTTCAAAGTTGAAGTATTCTAACAAAAATTTCCACCAAATTTATATATAATTACTTCCACCAACCAAAATAATATAAATTTATATATAAAGCTTGGTGCCAAGTAATTATACGCTTCAGGTATCATATACTTACAAATACACATGTGTCTACTATAATTATAGGGCCATAATGTTATGGATGACCCTTAAATTTCCACTGTGCACAAACAATATTAAGCTGAAGTGAGTGTATACAAGTTTCGGTTAGTTGAAGCACACTTGTTTCTTTTTATTGCTTATTATGATTTGCGTTAAGTATAGGAATAATTGTGCCTTTCTGATTGACATATTATTTGTGTACACTCACTTAAATATTTGTGTGTTTCCAGGCCGAAAAGTTGGTTGCCCCATGCAAAAGTAATCAAATGATTGGCGCGCAACCAAATAGTATTTGTGATAGCGCCAAAAACTTCGTTTTCTTTTTATCTATTGCAAGAATGATATGTGCGCTAGTGTGTGTGTATGATTGTATGTGTTGCGGGTGGCATGATTATCCCGAAAAATGAAAAATATACTATATAAAACAATGAATGAGCATAATGCACTACAGTAGGTGCTCAGATAGAGGAATTTTCTTAAATAATTCAACAGGTGTCATTTGTTAATACTTAAGTATACTTTGATTGTTGCTCAACTATCTATACAATCTGCTTATCGCCGATTTGACTTTGTGAGATTTTGTTGACATGCAATAATTTCTCGTTTGAAAAAAGTTCGAAATCGCCTGAGGCGTTTGCCCTCTGATGATATTTTGCTCAATTTACACTCGTACGATCTTTTAATAAGCATTTGTGTGAGTGTATATGTGTGTGCTGTCACGCTTTTTTCTTGTGTGTGTGTATATACTATATAGATAAGTTTATAGTCGGTCGTGCGCGTATATTGTCATTGACAATGACGCAGCCTCTCAAGCTGATCCCTTGACGATTGTAACTTGCTGCATTCAAAGCTCAATAGCTCGAATCTTGAAAATCTTTATTAGCAGCAGCTGATCTTGCGACCTTTGTTGTTGTTTTTGTATTTTTTTTTTTTTGAGTGTACCTAACCAGCTTAATAGGTTCAATGAATGATTTAAAAGCAGCTAATTAGCATATTTTCACTGATAATATTTGGTGAGTGTTTTTTTTTTTTGTGTTTTTGCAGCCGTTGGTGGTGAAGCCCGATCAATTGATTAAGCGACGTGGTAAACTTGGCCTGATTGGCGTCAAGAAGAACTTTGAGCAGGTGAAGCAATGGATTGGCGAACGTCTCAACAAGGATCAGAAGATTGGCAATGCAGTTGGCAAATTGCGTAATTTTATCATTGAGCCCTTTGTGCCACACACAGATGTAAGTTTGATTTGTATTAAACCATGAATTTCTATATTAATTCAATGTTTCTCTTTGTTAAGGCCGAGGAAATGTATGTTTGCATTTATTCGCATCGTTCAGCGGATACGATTCTATTTTATCATTTGGGCGGTGTCGATATTGGCGATGTGGACGCAAAGGCTGTCAAATTGGATGTGCCGGTGGACAGTGAATTGTCGCTGGCCGATGTTAAGTCCGTGCTACTGAAGGCCATTACAGATGCACCAAAGAAGGAGCGAATTGCCAAGTTTATTTATGCGCTATATGCGACATTTGCTGACTTGTATTTCACTTATCTGGAGATCAATCCACTAGTCGTAACGGCCGATAATTTGTACATATTGGATTTGGCAGCCAAGCTGGACTCGACTGCCGATTTCATATGCCGTCCAAAATGGGGAGAAATTGATTATCCGCCGCCATTTGGTCGCGATGCCTATCCCGAGGAGGCATACATTGCCGATCTGGATGCAAAGAGCGGTGCATCACTAAAGTTGACAATTTTGAATCGAAATGGACGCATTTGGACCATGGTCGCTGGCGGCGGTGCCAGTGTTATCTATTCCGATACTATATGCGATCTGGGTGGCGCCTCAGAGCTGGCTAACTATGGCGAATATAGCGGTGCTCCGTCCGAACAGCAGACATACGAATACGCAAAAACAATACTCAACCTAATGACGTCGTCACCCAAGCATCCCGATGGCAAGGTGCTGATTACAGGCGGCGGTATTGCTAACTTTACAAATGTTGCAGCGACCTTCCAAGGTGAGCGGTAGCTCTTATCTCTTATCAGGCAACCTATTAAATCACCTTTGTAAACTTTGTTATAGGCATCATAACCGCCCTGCGCGAATTCCAGCCCAAGCTGGTCGAGCACAATGTATCGATATTTGTGCGCCGTGCCGGACCCAATTATCAGGAAGGCTTGCGTCGCATGCGTGACTTTGGAGGCACCTTGGGTATACCGTTGCACGTCTTTGGACCCGAGACGCACATGACAGCCATTTGCGGCATGGCGCTTGGCAAGCGACCAATTCCACAGGCAGCCAGTGTTGAATTTTCTACAGCCAATTTTCTGTTGCCCGGCGGACAGCAGGCGCAGGCCGATTTAAAGGCAGCTACTGAGACAAATGCTCTGGGCTCTGGTAGGTGAAATGAAATCTCATAATATGTAATGTTCTAACATAACCCCACCTCTCTAACACCTCTCCTCCTCTTCCCAACCAACAGTTCCTATATGATTTATGTATTGAGTAGTTTTTATTAATACACATATATTTTATGTTATTGTTATGGCCCTGCATTTATAAATTTCTGTTTTCTCTGTATCTCTTTTATGTATGTATTTGCATTGATCGCCCTACCGTCCAACCAACAACAAATCAACAACCACAAAATCCACAAAACCATATCAATCAAAAACCAAAAATGTACAAATTTAATGAACCGTTTTCGTTTGGCCAAATCGCACCTGTGAACTGAAACTTCCCCCCAAAATCAAAACCAAAACCAACCTCAACCTCAACTTCACATCGTTTTGTATGCATATTACCTCGCACCACCTCGCCGTCCTCGTATTATATTATTGTAATCTTGTATTGAATGTTGCCTATATGTATATATGTATGTATGTCAAACTTCTATACTCTCGACTATTATATTGCTCGCTCTCGCTCATCATCATAACAATATAACGATATCGAAAATGGCACCGATTTCGACATCGACATCGACTCATTTGGGAAACAAAAATGTCTTGAAACTTAAATAAAAAACATAGCCTTGCGCTCGACAACAGCACAACCGATTAAACTACCACCTATCTCGGCAGATGAGAGCGATGGCCTGGCCAGCAATAAACAGAGCAGCCAGCAAAACAGCAAGAGCAATGGAGCCAACTTGAATTTGACTAGAAAGTTCTTCTCGAATACGACCAAAGCCATTGTTTGGGGCATGCAACAGCGTGCGGTGCAATCAATGCTCGACTTTGATTTCATTTGCAGGCAAGTATTCTTAACATTTGTTCTATATATTTTTTACTAAACACATATTATTTGCCCTTGCAGGCGCGATGAGCCTTCAGTGGTTGCTATGGTGTATCCATTTACGGGCGATCACAAGCAGAAGTACTACTGGGGTCACAAGGAGATACTCATTCCGGTCTACAAGAAGATGTCGGATGCCATAAACAAGCACAAGGAGGTCGATGTCATGGTCAACTTTGCCTCGTTGCGTTCCGCCTATGATTCAACATTGGAGGTTCTCGAATTCCCTCAGATACGCACAGTGGCAATCATTGCCGAGGGCATACCAGAGAATATGACACGCAAGTTGATCATTGAAGCTGACAAGAAGGGCGTGGCCATTATTGGACCCGCCACAGTAGGTGGCGTGAAGCCGGGCTGCTTTAAGATTGGCAACACTGGTGGCATGCTGGATAACATTTTACACTCCAAGCTCTATCGCCCTGGCAGCGTAGCGTACGTGTCCCGTTCCGGTGGCATGTCCAATGAGCTAAACAACATAATCTCAAAGGCAACCGATGGCGTTATTGAGGGAATTGCCATTGGCGGTGATAGATATCCGGGTTCCACGTTCATGGATCACATACTGCGGTATCAGGCCGATCCGGAAACAAAACTACTGGTTCTTCTAGGAGAGGTTGGCGGCACCGAAGAGTACGATGTGTGCGCCGCTGTCAAGGATGGACGTATAACCAAGCCACTGGTCGCCTGGTGCATTGGCACCTGCGCCAGCATGTTTACCTCGGAGGTGCAGTTCGGTCATGCCGGCTCCTGTGCCAACTCAGATCGTGAGACGGCTACGGCTAAGAACAAGGCTCTGCGCGAAGCTGGCGCCTACGTGCCAGACTCATTTGACACGCTGGGCGAACTTATACATCATGTGTATAGCGAGCTGGTCAAGACGGGACGCATTGTGCCGCGTGAGGAGGTGCCACCACCAACGGTGCCCATGGACTACTCGTGGGCCCGTGAGCTGGGTCTCATCCGCAAGCCGGCATCGTTTATGACCTCGATTTGTGATGAGCGTGGTCAGGAGCTAATGTATGCTGGCATGCCCATCAGTGAAGTGCTCAACAAAGATGTCGGAATCGGTGGCGTTATCTCGTTGCTTTGGTTTCAGCGTTGTCTGCCACCCTATGTGTGCAAATTCTTCGAAATGTGTCTTATGGTCACGGCTGATCATGGACCCGCTGTCTCCGGCGCACACAACACCATTGTCTGCGCACGTGCCGGCAAGGATCTGGTCTCTTCCGTCGTCAGCGGTCTGCTGACCATTGTAAGTGATCACTTAACGTTTTACTGAAATCGGTGCCTTATTGTAAACTGGTTTTTCATGGCAGGGTGATCGATTTGGCGGAGCACTTGATGGCTCGGCCAGGCAGTTCTCTGAGGCATACGACACCAACTTGCATCCCATGGAGTTTGTAAACAAGATGCGCAAAGAGGGTAAACTCATTTTGGGCATTGGTCACCGTGTCAAGTCAATTAACAATCCCGATGTGCGTGTCAAGATCATCAAGGAGTTTGTTATGGAGAATTTCCCACAGTGTCCGCTGCTCAAGTATGCTCTGGAGGTGGAGAAAATCACCACCACCAAAAAGCCAAACTTAATTTTGAATGTTGATGGCGTTATTGCCACCGCGTTTGTTGATATGCTGCGCAACAGTGGCTCTTTCACCAGGTGAATTTTTGCTTTAAACAGTTTCAAAATGTGTTTACTGATTGTGATTATTGTGTTTACAGTGAGGAGGCGCAGGAGTACATTAATGTGGGTGCCATCAACTCGTTGTTTGTGCTGGGCCGCAGCATAGGCTTCATTGGTCATTATATGGATCAGAAGCGACTCAAGCAGGGACTCTATCGCCATCCATGGGACGACATCTCCTATGTCATACCCGAGCAATATAACTAGAGAGCTTGCTTATCCATTGATATTATACAAATTGTTGGATGTTGTTGTAGTTAAGCACAGATGTTAACCAACTGCAAGTGGCGAGCATGGATCGGGGGCCGCATGTTCCACAATCACAGTACACTCCATTAGCTGTGTAGTTGAGTTTCAGTTTATCTTCTCTTTAAATACTATACGCGTAGCTCAGCTCAGCATAGCTTTTCCTCGTTTGTCTCTTACAGTCGTTTTAAGCGCCCCTCCCCCTCTCTCTCTCTATCTCTCTACTTTTCTTTATCTATCTCTTAGTTAAACACATAATATATTTCATAACTAAGCCTGCATTTACATTCATACTACTTACCAACATAAAACGTTATTTAGTTACGAACGTAAATTGTTGACGCTCCTCTGGGCTATAGCCGGGTTTTTGGAAACTAAAAAAAAAACACAATTACAACTATAAAACAAAACAGAACTTAGTGAAATCTTGAGCTCCAAACAGGGACACATGTCATTATTATTTGATATTTTTTATACTCTTATTTAAGTTTGGATGCAAATTTGTTTAGTCAACAAAAAATAAACTGTTGCAAAATGCATAATTATTGTTTACTTTTCATCACACAATTAATTTTGTTTTTAGAACCATGCTCGCTAAATACTATGAGAAGTGGAAACTGCACTAATTAGAACTGCACCAAGTTCCTGCACACAAATGCACATTTATTTATATATAAATATATATTTACAAAGCACAAGGTCTGGTGAACATTTGAAAATGTTTCGGTCAAATCGAAACTGTGATTCCCTTCACAAAGGTTTTAGCATTTCATATTTAAAATTACAAAAAAGATACAAATTATCAAATATCTTTGGATACGTTATAAACAAATTATTGTTCACTCGGTCACATTAATTAAAACGCACAAAATTTCACAAAACAAAAAACAGTTGCATTTTCTTTGTCATCAGACATTGTCTTATTTTAATCTGGAACAACAAATATGGATACCCGACACACACATCTTTTACTATGGCCGACTAATGGCCAAGCAAACTAAGCGTAAAAAATCTCATTTTAAAAATAGATGTAACTTATTAAGCAGCCTCGTGAGAGTATGAATCGTAGTATGTGTAGCTGAAAAACAGAGGATGATATGACTGCCACCTGAACAACCTAGTGTAGGCGATTGGGTCTCGTCATTTTATCTCATGCGGCGCATTTTGCGATCCAATTTGCGCTGCTTCTTTTCATCCACCTCGGGCTCCTCGGCGGCATTTCTCGACGACAGCCAGGGTTGGATAACTGTTCCCCAGAGCATCCATGCGGCCCGAATTGGTGCCAGCAGCAGTACCAGCCAAAAGTATTTGGAAATTAGGGACAATAACAGCGAGCCGGAGGTAAGTATTATCAAATCCTTGACATGTCTGTGATAAATGGAAAATAAAGTATTAGAATATATGAGCTGACTGAGTTACATGAATTTGTTACTCCGCAATGCCGCCTTCCATATCTAAGTCATTGCCAGAGTCCAGTAGGGCGCCGCTGTCCGAGTACTTTGGACGGGACATAAATACCATAAATTGGTAAGCGGCACCTAGGATGAGTAGCGATAAGACTACCATAAACTAAAAGATTTTAACAAATCAGTACTATATGCATTTAGTCAGGTCTTACTTGAATTTACCACAGTGAGCTTTGTGATCTCAAAGACAAGAAAACTCAGCAAAACAGAGGGCGCTGCACAGCCAATGGCCATGTTTCGATAGAATGCTAATGTAGCCTTGTTTCCCTCGACGATTTGTTTAGCGCCCTTTGTGGCCTGTTTACCCTTTTGTGGTGGCTATGATTTCAAACGGAATTGCAGTCATTATGTTATGAAAGTATTTTTAATTTACTTACTGCCATTTTTGTGCAATATTTATTATCAAAAACTGCCGTTCAGTAAAAGACGTGGCATGTACTTATCACACTGAACAATCGTTATCGATAACATGGAATCATTTATTTAAAATGTAAATGTAAACAAGAGAGTGACCAGCTTAACAATGATCTACTTAACATGGTGGCAATGCCAAAATGCACATCATTGCCACTTGCACCTTGGACTTCATTTCAGTTGGACTTTTATTCAAAGATAAACAAACATGGACAAGTGGGTGCAGTTAAATAACCAGGCAGCCGGTCGGGACAAAATAGCGAGACTCATACAATATGCATCCCGTGCCATGTGGGATTCCATGGAGTCCGCCAATTGCCATCCCGCATTGGTCGACAATTTTAAGACAGTCGAGTACATTTTGAGCACATTCCGAAAATGTAAGCAGTTCGTTCTAATTGTGTAGGATAGTTTATCTAAGATATTTTTTATAATTTTTTTAAACAGTGCTACGGTTTGGCAAGGGCCTAGACGTATTCTATGCCAGCCTCCGGTCTATACATTACCCGGATCTGACGATTCGTGTCACTTTGACAATGAGCAAAGTGTCACAGGCAATTTTTTTGCTCGCTGACCACTTGTTGTGGCTAGCACGAACCGGGCTGACTGTGATTGATGCTAAGAAATGGTCAAAAATCGCCAACAAGTATTGGCTATTTTCAATCGTAATGAATTTGTGTAGAGATCTTTACGAGATAATGCGAGTCTTAGATCTACACAAAGCTAGCTGCAATAGCGGAATAACACGCTGCAAGATTCCATCACGTATCAGTTCACCCGACGACTTCAAACGTCTTGCTCTAAACTCTTACGGACTTGTGTTGGGTCACAAGGATATTTTCGTTGATACTGTGAAAAATCTTTGCGATGTCTTTATACCTCTGACGGCTTTGGGATACACAAAACTTACGGCAAGGACCATTGGCATACTGGGAGCAATATCGTCTTTAGCAGGCTTATGGGCATTGCTGGAGCCAACAGCAAAACTCACGCCCGCTTAAAACAGATGACCTGATTGAATATTTACATACCAATGTATGAATGTGTACTTGTTTGCAATGTTACTTTGATATTCTGTATATATGTATACCTTTTAATTTTTATGAGTATTAAGTTTTAAATGAACGATTTTATGAAAATGTATTGTAAGCCATCAAAAGTTAAATAAAAATCTAAATACTAAATTCGGTAAAATAAGAGGGTATTTGTAAGCTAGCGATTTACATTCTTGTATATTTACATTCCTACGTTTCACAACACTTGAAACTTGTAGACTGGTTCGCCTGCAACAGCTGTTGTTGGCTGACTTTAACCAAATTTTTGTTAACAAACTGTTTGTTTATCGCAATTGTGGCGCGTTATCTAGGTAATAGAAATCGATGCGTCATTGCTGCGTGTGAATGCGAGTGGGCTGACAACGCATTGAACACGGTGCGTGTCTAAAAATTCCGCCGAAATGCATTACTCCTACTCTTCGCTGTCCACTGGCAGTGGCGTTGACCAGCACAATCGGTGCCTCGGCAATCGAGCATGGTGTGTCAAGGTCTGTATAAACTCGATTCTAAAACAAGGCAAATTTTAATAAAAATTCATATATCTTACAGGACATATGCGGCATTGTGTGCGTTATT
Source organism: Scaptomyza parva (assembly GCA_035044645.1). NCBI lineage: Eukaryota > Metazoa > Arthropoda > Insecta > Diptera > Drosophilidae > Scaptomyza > Scaptomyza parva. Next base: position 6,012,533 of record JAWNNT010000090.1, read on the forward strand.
ATGACCTGGCTGCTCATACTGTTTGCGGAGTTTGTTGTGTGCGGCTTGATACTGTTGCCCAGCTATCATAATAAAACGGTTTTTAGTACGATAAACATGATAATATTCCAGGCACTCGCTTTCCTCGCATTCGTCTCCCACTTGCGCACCATGCTATCCGATCCGGTAAGGCAGAGAACTATGAACTTTTGTATAGCTTATTTAAATTGTTGTTCCATTACAGGGCGCTGTTCCGCGTGGTAATGCCACCAAGGAGATGATCGAACAAATGGGCTATCGCGAGGGTCAAATGTTCTATAAGTGCCCAAAATGTTGCAGTATTAAGCCAGAAAGGGCTCATCACTGCTCCGTGTGTCAGCGTTGCATACGAAAAATGGATCATCATTGTCCTTGGGTAAACAACTGTGTGGGCGAAAACAATCAAAAGTACTTTGTGCTCTTCACGGTACGTTAAAATATAACTATATAGTACTTTCCTATTAATGAAATATGGCTCTTGGTTTTTTTTTTTGCAGTTTTATATTGCATCCATTTCGGTGCACACGCTCTTTTTGGTGATGACGCAGTTTGCCGAGTGCGTAAAAAATGATTGGCGCTCTTGCTCAACTTACTCACCGCCGGCGACCATATTTCTGTTGCTCTTTCTCACGTTCGAGGGCCTGATGTTTGGCATATTCACCATTATAATGCTGGCAACGCAGCTGAATGCTATACTGAACGATCAAACGGTGCGTTTAGCTGGCCAATTAGTGCAATTAGTATTTAAAATTAAACTGCTGCTCTTTTTTCTATGTTTTTTTTTTTGTATGCAGGGCATTGAGCAATTGAAGAAGGAAGAGGCACGTTGGGCTAAAAAGTCGCGTCTTAAGAGCATACAATCGGTATTTGGACGTTTCTCCTTGGCCTGGTTTTCGCCGTTTACGGAACCCTCATGCCGTACCAAATTCAGCTCACATTTCTACTCGGTCTGAGATCGTGCAAAAAGGATGTTACTTATGTAGCTTAAACAAACGAACAAACGAACAAACAAAGAAACAAAGAAACAAACGAACCACTTGTTGATAATTGCTGTGCAATTTTCAAAGTTCTATTCAAGAAATTCAATCAGGAATCGTATGTGAATGTGTGTGTATTTACTTAAGCCTAACATGTGTTGCTTGCAACATGCAATACATACCTACATATATACTTACTAATAATTAATAATTGTATTTACCAGCGAAAGAGAGATTTTTACAATACGTACCATACCGTAAGACGAGAGAGCATTCTATTTATTTGATAGAGAAATAAACTTTCATAAACAAAAAACCAAAAACTAAAAACATGCGCAAACTTTTCAGGTATCCATAGATGTACGCCGCTCATCTCCAAGGGTCTCTGGCTCTTACCAAAATGTATATTCGTTCTACAAAACGGAGAGCACGCACTCAATTGAGATACATACGTGTGTAGATGGTCGGGCCGACAATGCTCACCGAGATGTCGACGCTGTCGGCATGGACTCTTTGCTGATGTTGTCGGCGCGGCGTTCATGTAGTTTAGTCTGAGTAAAACGATCGGAGATCCAGGAGGTGTCTGCTGGACGTGGTGCGCGCGCCCTCAAACACAAACGTCTTGTATATATTATTTATATATATAGAAACATTTTTGTTCAACCAAATGTGTCAATTATGTGAGTGTGTGTGTCTGTGTGTCTGTTGGATATAGTAGCATATCTCAGCTGCATCTGAAATTAATTTTGAAAAGTGCAAAATTATTATAAATACATACATAAAAGAAAAAGAAATATACACATAGATAAATGCTAAACCAACCTTTGTGTTCACAATAATTACGATACAAATTCGAATATTTGTTCAGTGGAAATATCTTTGACAACGATCTACGCCGTCCTCCATGCTTGTCTATGTCTACGTTCTAAATATATAACAACAAAACGGTTTTTCTCCTATACGCCGCATTAAAAATATATATATTCCAATACAAATTGCACAAATCCTACAGAACAAAAAGTTCAACACAAAGAGTGTGAAGAAGTCCTTAATTCCCAGACGACGCGAGTGTGTGTGTGTGTGTAAGTGAGTGAGTGAGAGTGTGTGTGCTGCCCATGTTAAAAGGTGGCCCCTGTTTTTTGGCTAATTATAAAGCTAGTCTGACTCTAGCTAGAGCTAAAACATGGAAGGAACACCGGGAACATCAGCAGCCGCCACAGCAGCAGCAGCAGCAGCAGCCGCCGCCATAGTAGGTAAGTAAACCCAGACAAAGGCAAAGTTCTACACAGACAATAGATTCCAAGTGTGTATATTTTTATGACCGCTGTCTAGCGGCCTCTGTGCGGTTACGTAATGTTGGGAAGCGCAAACTGTATAGGAATTGAACAGATAATTCAAAAACTTTTCAAAATGATGCGCTACACTAAAATCATATTTATATAAGTAAGTGCATTATTATTGTTAATAATGATTAGTTAATTCGTTTGTTTCTTGAGTAGTTTTTAGAAATATTTTGTGCAAATATTTTCGTATAGTTTGTATCTTTTGTGTATGAATAATATTTGAACTATTTTTAGTGCAGATCTTTGTAGACAGTCGGCATATAGCTTGGCTGTTGCCGGTCACAAAAATTTGCGCATTCAAATTTGCTAGATAGAAAATGTATGTAACTGAATTATGAAGTTGATTCTAACATTTAAAATGTTTATAAAAAAGAGCACTTGAAATAAGGTTTTTGTTTGACAAATTGGTAATGAATATGTCTGTATATAAATATTTAATTAATTATGATTTAAAAATGATTCAATTAAGTTCGATTTATAAGTAATTTTGTCAAGGAAGTTTAAGAGTTGAGTTAAGTAGAAAGAAGTCCTTAAGCTAAAAGATAATGGGGTTAAAGTTCAGCTAATATGAATATTTTATTGTTAACTGCTAAAACGTTAATAAAGAAACTTTTCTATCCATTATTGCTTAGAATCTCCTGGCCAGAACACAACAACAATGCCACGTATTACGTTCAGTGATAACTCCAGCACCTTAATACGTTGCATACCCAACGAACGTGCAACATTTTTTGTGAAAATCGATTGCGATGAGGACGATGAATCGGAACTGCTGCCCTTCAAATTCGAATGGTAAGTCATCTGCATCAACTGCAAGACTGCACAATTTGTAATTTATTACAACATGTTTTTGATATATGTTTAATGTGATTTAATGTTTAATGATTCATCGGTTGTGTGTGTGTGTGTGTGCATAATGCCAAATATTATTATTGTGCGCAGTTCTATGATTTCTCCTTCACGCTTGCTCAACAAGAACTGAGTACTGAGATACTAGATGCCTCTACATCGCGTCTAACGGCGACTGCGCCCAGAGTCAAAATTTTGCTGAGCGGATGCGTTCTCTTTGGTGGCATTCTCTGACCAAGTCGGCCGATGGGCAGCCGATTCGGCAGTTCCACTTTGACGATCGGCGCATTAACATATCCGTTGCCCCTGCAGCATTTCTTTTTTGCTTTTTTTTCGTGCGTGTACGTGTGTATTTTGGTGTACGTGTACGTTTGTGTATGTGTGTGTGTGTGTGCGTAAAATCATAATGAAGACGCTGCGTATACTTGATGAAAAAATATTGTATTGTGCACTGAAATCAATCAATTTTTATGAAAATTTCTCAGAATTCAGTTTATTTTGATGTGTGTTGTCTTGGAAAAATGAAAGAAAACTCTATTTATTGTGCGTGTGTGTGTGTGTGGCAACCTGAAAAATTGTGGCGATCTTTTCTAAATATAGCTACATTAACAAATCCGCTTTGCGACGCGTGAAAATATCTCTTGGGAAGAATGTTGTAAAGTAAACGCTGCTGGGCGTCGTCAAATGTTTCAATTTGGAATGCCCTTAAAGTGTTGAAATTCGTTTTTCAATACATTTTAAATGGATAAAACGAAAATTACATAATCAACTAGCAGCAGCAGCAGCAGACAGATGAATTTTGCCAAAACACAACGAAATCAAACGAAAAAAAAAAAAAAACAACAACAAAATTCGCCAAAAGGCACAAGAAACAAGCAGATGAAATGTGGCTAATGAAACATTTAAGATTTACGTTGTCGACGTTAAAGTTAAATAGATATATAGAAGAATCTAAGAAAGACAAAAACCTAGAAAACAACAAGTTATTAGCAATTCGAAAATGAAATGCGTGGCATCCGTGAGATACGCGTCCCAAAATAAGTTGCCAAAATACAAGCTACAAAAATTTAGTTTGTCTTTTGGCTTGTTTATGCCACACAAAGGTGTGTGCGTTTGTGTGTGTGAACTACAAATACAATTAATATACTTAGTCGCGGCGGTTTTGTACAAAGCCAAAATGTGCATTTATTTATAAACATTCTTGTTTCGGATTGAAATATTTTCGTCATTTTTCATTTTAGATTGGTTTTTTGTTCTCGCTTTCTCTTTTCTTCTTGTTCAACAGCTCTTGTTGTTTGGTTTTCGGTTTTTGTTTGCTTAATAATCATAATAATGCCAAAATAAATTAATGACTTTTGTGCGAGCACGTGCCAAACTATAAATATTTATTTATAGCCTGTAATGTTTATTTCCGCAATCCTTTGTGTGTGCGGATATTAATGAATGTATGAATTCGAAAAGCGTTTAAGAAAATTATTTGAAAATTACATTGAAATTGATTCAATCCAATAATTTTTTGCCAATTTTTAGTTCTTTCTGCTGAGTAACATTTAGCCGTATTTAACTTAAACTTTGTTCTCATTTTCTTTATTGTTCTACTTTTTTCACAATTGCACAGCGTAAATGTACATACCAATATATATGTATGTGTGATCGCGCCTATGTATTAGTGTGTGCGTGTGTATGTGTAATTAGTTTATAAACATTTAGAGAATAAACATTAGAACTTATCGAACATCATGGGCAACGGATGTTCGAAATGCTGTCGTTGCTGTTGCAACGAACACAAACAATTTCACGGCACGCTATCCACAGCATCTGCCTCGTCAGTCTATAAGAAAAGGTAAAATAAGACGAAACAGATTAACCATAATCATATATATGTGCTTAGTTAAGTTGAATTCACCGTCTTCGACATAACATAACAATTGAACGTTTCACAGGAGCCGCGGTGATATACCCATCGAGAACTCCGATCGCTTTCGCATCACACAGACCAGCAATGCCGTCCAGTTGGCTGTGGAGCATGTGCAGCGCGAGGATGCTGGACACTATACCCTATTTGCCCGCACGAAAACTAACGAACTTGTTCGCAAACATGTCGAACTCATTGTCGAGGACAGATCAACGGGCGAGGATCCACCGGTTTTTCTCCGTCGCCTCGTCGATCTGTCCGTCAAAGTGGGAACTAGAACGCGTCTCCTAACCGAAATACGCAGCTCAACAGATCTTAAGGTAAGGTTGTCAATGGATTCAACTAAATCGTCCTCTAAACATAACTTTTGTACATTCTTACAATAGCTAACGTGGTATCGTAATGATCGTAGGATATGCGAAAACGATCGCATTAAAGAAACAAACGAGGGAACATTTCACTATCTGGAAGTGAGTCCTGTGATACTCGAGGATGGCGGACAATGGATGTTAATGGCTGAGAATATGGGTGGACGGAATTCTTGTTTAGCCACACTAAATGTGCTCGTGCCCAAGGCATACAAGACACCCGAATTTGTGGAGGAATTGCGTGCGGTGCTCACCGAACAGGGCACCGTATCGCTGGAGTGCAAGGTGGTTGGTGTGCCGACACCTCAATTGCGCTGGTTCAAGGACTCCAAGGAGATCAAAGCTGGCGATATATTCGCATTGACCGCCAATGCTGATGATCCCACATCGTTGGGCACCTACACCTGCGAGGCTAAGAACTGTATGGGCGTCACCTACTCAAGTTCCAAGGTGCATGTTGTAGGACGCGGCAGTCGCGAGGGATCCCTCAAGCCAGCCGACAAGTGAGTATCAACGGAAATGTTCTCTGAATCGTACGAACTTAATCTCTTTATTGTTTTCTTTAACGCTCTCTCTCTCTCTTGCTCACTTTGTCTCTCTTGCAGTTTGAGCAACAATTTACCGCCTCCGATCTTTACGAATGAGCTGCGGGATCAGAATGTACGCATCAGCGATACCATCATACTCGGCTGTCAAGGTGAGTCTATCTGGCAAATTGCCCACAAAACTAAACTATAAAAAAAAAACATCAAGCAAAAAAACAAAAAAAACACAAAACATTTTTTGTTTATTTTGTTTTGTATTAAACACACACACACACACATAAAGAAATTAAATCTATTATATTTATATATACACGATTCAGGCCGACCGGCAAGCGGCATCTGTTTTATTTTTTTTTTATTTTGTTATTCTTTTGATGTTGTGTGCTCGTGCTCTAGAAACTTGAACTCAATGAATTTTGTTGTTGGTGGGGATTGCTTGGACTTGCTTGTTGAGGTGGGTCAACAACTTGCGTCAAGCCAAATGAATCGAGCAAAACAAAAAGCCGAATAATTGCCGAAACTGAGAGAGAGAGAGGAAAAGAGATACAGAAATGTTTGCTATTTTCTCCCACACTAACCATCTCTCTGACAATCTCTCACTCTCAGTATATAGCATGACGTATACGTAATTTTTTAATTCGTACCATTCGTTTATTGGTTATATTATTTGATTTATTGATTTGCAGTTGCTGTACCGCCTTGGCCCAAAAGCATTACATGGTATAATAAGGATGGACGTGTGGAATCTAGCGAGCGTTATAAGCTTATTGAGGATGGATTGGGTGTTTATATGATTGAGATAAAACCTTCGGAGTCGTGCGATGCTGGCGATTGGAAATGTGTTGTCACCAGCTTTGAGGGCTGTACGGGCATATCAGCTTGTGTGGTCAACATGGACAGTGAGTCTAACAAGAAAAATATTTTACAAATAGTAAACTTTAACTGATATACATTATGTTTGCAGTTCCCAAAAACTATCGCAAGCCCCGTTTCATGGAGAGTCTTCGCGCTGTGCTCACCGAGGAGGGTTTGGTCTCCTTTGAGTGCAAGGTTGTGGGCTTTCCAACACCAGTGCTCAAGTGGTTTAAGGATGGAAACGAACTCAAGCCGGGTGATGTTTATCAGTTGACGGGTACCAATTCTTTGGGCACCTATTGCTGTATCGCAAGCAACTGTATGGGTGAGACGAGCAGCACTGCTGTCCTGACCGTCGAGGACATACAGAATCAGCTTACGGATGAGGAACGTTTGGTTTTCACTCATCAGAATCAGGCACCCCAATTTTTAACTGGACTCAAGAGCACAGATGCAAAGATCAATGAACCTTTTCAATTCAAGGTTGTTGTCAAGGCGACACCTGATCCCATATTGACCTGGTTCCGGGATGAGCTACCCATTGATCCGAATGACCGATATAATCACTATCGTGGCGACAATGAAGAGTGGCTGTTGGACATCAAATCTGCAGAGTTTATCGATCAGGCAGAGTGGAAATGTCTTGCTGTTAATGATTTTGGCACAAGCATTACGTCGTGCTTCCTTAAGCTACAGATTCCACGCCACTACAAGAAGCCCCGCTTTCTAGAGTGTCTGCGCGCAGTGCTCACTGAGGAGGGTGCCGTCAATCTGGAATGCAAAGTTATTGGTGTGCCGCAGCCAGTGTTGAAGTGGTACAAAGATGGTGTTGAGCTGAAACCTGGCGATATACATCGCATAATCTCTGGACAGGATGGTACATGCTGTCTGGGCACCTACACATGTGAGGCCAGAAACTGCATGGGCGTTGTCGCCAGCTCAGCGTCCTTGCTGGGCTTTGAGGATGCACAACGTAATCAGAAGCCCGAACCGCCGCAAGAGAACGAGTTGCAGAGAAACTATTCATTGTCCACCATACAGGAGGAGCGTACGTCGCAACTTTATGAGACTCCTGTAGGTGATATAACCATTGATGACAAAGGCGATGTGTCCTTCTCTTTCGATGGCAAGGAAGTTTCGGTTTCACTTTATGAGACACCCGATTTAACTGAAGAAGAAGCTTTGAAGATTGTCGAAATGTATGCGGATCAAATATCGGAGCATGTGACCGAACATAATATTGTGGAGCTGCCGCCGCTGCGATTCGTCAAAGAAACATCACAGTCTGGCAAGTTGTTAATGGAAGCTGTCGTCATTGATATCGCTCCGGAGTATTTTACACACGATGAGGATTTGCGTACAGAGGCGGATTTGGATGATATATCCATCACTGAGATCACAGTGCATGGCTCTTCGGGCAGAGAGGGTGTCTTTAATAAGGAAATGGAGCAATTCGCTCAGCAGTCTTTTGAGAAAATGGAAGAGGAACTCTCACTTTCAGCGCCAATACGCAAGCGCAAAAAGTCGAAACCCACAGAGACCGATGAATTCTTTAGCTTATCGAAGGCATCCGGTTCGGGTGAGGAGGAGGAGACTTCGGATTTGCAAACATTTGCCAGTGCACAGATGTCCACATCACAAAAGGCAGCCACAAGCACAGCAACAACCCCAGCAGAAGGTGAAGTTGCTGCTCCTCCAAAGCGCAAGAAGTCAAAGAAGCCAACGGACAGTGATTCATCCAAGACCACCGAGGATGATGCCAAGCTCCAGGACATTTCTGGCGCTGTGGGCGATGGTCTATTGGTGACACCAGCTTCGCATATTAAAGCCGTCACCGATGAGGTCGAGATCAATAAGAATCTGATAGCGTTGGTGCCATTGGCAAAACTGCTGCGAGTCATTGAGAATCATTTAACTGTTGTGGAGACAGAGGTGCTGGATCAGTCCACAATGATGATGACACCAGCTGCCGCAGATCAAAGTATTGCCATCATTAGGAACATTATCGAACCAATCAAACAGATTGAATCCAAGCTGCGCGTCTATTCGGGTGAAACACAAATCGATGCCCTCATCCAATCAATGGATGAAGATATACGCAAGCTGCATATGGGCCTGCAAGTGATCGAGAAATGTGTCGAGATTGATGAGATGGGCGCTACGCTCATACAAAGAACGAGTGTTTGCATCATTGACAGCGTTGCTGAGCACATGAAACGGGCGCTGGAAGAACTGAAGATTGTTAGCGAAAGATTTGAATCACAAAGTCTTCGAGCCCAGATCGCATTGACTGCCGATGATATACATCAAGGTCTGGAAATAACACAGGGTACGATCAGATCTCAGGCACTGTTGCAGGAGGCCCAGGAACTGGAGGCAGCTAAGCATTTCACGGAAACGGTCGAAAAGATGCAGGATGTACAGGAGAGCATCTCCTTTGCCTCCATATCGGAGGCCAATTTGCCAAGTGAGGCAAGTGCTTTGAAGCAAATTTGCCAGCCTGTTGCAAAGATCCAGGAAGCTTTGGAACGCGTAGAAATGGAGCTATCACTCGAAGAGAGTGAGGAGCAAATTTATAAGAAGGTGCACAAAAAGGTCCTCGATAGCATTGTGGAACCTATCAAGGAGCTACAAAGCACCCTGCAATCCATTGAAGATAAAACCGAATCTCTAGCTGGCTCTGAGTCAATGGAACAAAAGATTAATATGACAATTTTAGACATAGTTACGCCGCCGCTCTTTGAACTCAAAAAAGGATTGGAGCTGATTTTGAATGAGAAATCTGATAGCGTTGAGGCTGGCATGTTTACGGTTAGCACTGTAGAATCAATGGTGCCACCACTGCAGGAAATCCAGAATGGCCTCGCTCAGTTAGGTCAAGATTTGGAGTCTAGTGGTCAGCGAGCCAGCGAGGAAGCTTCATTAGACTTGGCTGATACCCAGAAACTATTGCAGTCCATTGCCCAAGCTGTATTGCATTTTGAAACAAATATTGAGCGAATTTCAGAACGCCTTAGTGAAAATGTTAAAATCCGCCTGCACAATCTGAAAGATGAGCTGTCCGCGCTGATTGGCACCATTTTGGATAGAGATATAACACGACATCATGTGGCGTTGCTAGACAAACTAAAGCGTCCCATTGATGAGCTCAACTATTGCATACGCCAGACAGAAGTAAAGTCTACCTCGGGTTCCTTGGCTGATCTTATCGAACCACTTAGCCTGCTGCAGGAAAATACACAAAAGGGACATGGGTTGCTGTTGGCCGCGAGGGAACGAGAGCCTGACCAGCAAGCATTGCAATCTCTTGACAATATTCGCAGCATTATACGTAACGTAATCATCGATATTGAAGAGCACGAGTTCAAGATGTTACAGCAGGAGATTCAACAGGATGAACAGCATGCAGCGCAGCAGGATAAATCCATTAGTGCATTACGCAAAGTGCTGGAAACGAAGGTTTCTCTCGAGGAGGCTGTTGAAAATATTGAAACTCTGCAGTTGGCTCTGAACCGAATCAATGAGAACCCTAAAACCGCAACAAAAATTAAGCTATGTGCAAATGATGCTCAAGTTGCGCTGTTGCGCATTTTACAAATTGCCAAGGGATTAGCTACGTTTAGTGAAACGGAGACCACTCTCAACGCCAATGAGGCCAACACAACTCGGATTTTATTTGAGATGGGAAAAAGTTTTGCGGATTTGGCCAAGACTCTGGATAATCCCGCAGCTGATTCTACTGAATACACTGATGTGCTTAATAATTTCAATGATATTGTTAGTCAACAGAGAGAAGCTGTAGATGAACATCTGACTTGGAATGCACTTGCCATCGCCAGTCCATTGACGAGTTTTATACACGCATTGGAAAATCTGCATCCATTCAAGGTATCCGTTGAGGATTTATCTACATTGGATGATGTCTCAGTGCTTAAGTCCTTGGCCGAATCTCTTCCAACCGAGCCAGAGGAAATATACCCTAAAGAGGCAACAGAGCAACAGCAGCACCAGAAAACCGAAACTGTCGAATTGGAAACCATTAAGAAACCAGCTGAGGTCTTGCTTTCCAAGCTTAATCAAGGTATCACATCAGTTCTATCACACTGTGAAGACTTGGACGTGACCTCCTTGCGCGTGGAGTCAGTAGAACAGCTCCAGGCGGCAGTTATTAAAATGCAGGAACTGCAGAGCAACATTGCACTTGTGCAAGAAACACAGGTCGATGAAGCAGCCAAATCTATGTCGGAGGACACAGATCCGGGCACCTTTGCCGCAGCGCTGTGCAGCTTGGAGCGTTGCGTGCTCGAAGTGGAGGAGTGTATTGCACACAGTGGTGCTGAATCTTTGGAGGATCTAGAGCTATCCAAGTTGAAAACATTGGCAACACCACTGCGCGATTTGAGGCAATACTGTGAGCAGATCGATATGCAGGCGCTTGAACAGGCACAGGATATGTCACTACATGAGATATCTGATCTAAAGACCAGCGGTCAGCAGCAGCTAACAGTTGAGAATTTAGTTCAGGAGGCAGCTGTCATTGTTGATGAGCCGCAAGTGGAGACATTCGATGTCCAACAGGGTGTGGAGAGTGGCATAAAACAACTGGAAGCATGCCTGGAAGTCACCAAAACAGACGGTAGCGAAGAGTTACGCCAAGTGGGCGAAATAATGCAACAACTAAATTCTGACCTGAAGAGGATTCAGGAAACGCTCGTCTCGAACAGCGATCAACAGGAAACCGTACTGGCACAGGCGAAAATTGCACGAACCATGTTCAAATTGAAGGAATGTTTGGTGCACACCTACGAATCTGGCTTGGTTGATTCCCTCGAGAATGTTGAGAGCGCTTTCGAAGATATTTTACTTTCGTTGCCGGTGCTGGAAACGCAATTAGCTCAGGAGATGTATGCCAAAATTGAAGATACCTTTAACACATTTATGGCTTACAGCCAGCAACAAGAGCCACTTGGTAATCTTAAACCTTCAATTGAGAATCTTTTACAATCTATTCAAACGTTAGCCGATTCGCCAAATGTTGATATTGACAAGTCATCGAGCACAATGGTTAACTTGCAAACAAATCTAATGGCTTCATTTAGAGCTCTGAACGAGGTCAGCGAAGTGGTTGACAATGATCTACTGGGCGGTCTACTTAGAATCCAAAGCAGGCTGGTTGCTGTCTTTGATTTTATTGAGAATAATGATAATGTAATACGCATTATTGAACTACTGCAAGAAATCGATTCAATATCCGCGGAATTAAAGAGCTTGTCACTGGTACCCATCGAAACCAAGACGCCCATCGACATAAGCATGATTATTGACAATGTATCATCTGGCAAAACGTTCTTAACCGATATTGAACAGGGTTTGCAGAACGACAATCCACTAAGCGTTAAGCTTTTCAATGAAAACACAGAAGACATCAGTTTTCTTGAGGCAACCCTTATCCAAATAGAGAATGATATTCTATCGCAGCCGCAACTAACACAGATTACACCAGAACAGATGGCACTGATTGTATCAGTGCAGCTTCAAATCAACAGTCTCCAGGATAAACTAACCCAGCTTGCAGTACATCAGGAGGTGGAGCAAAAGAGTGTAGAGAGGCCAGAACAGGAAATAAAAGACTCGTCTGAAGAAATTAAAGTGGCACAGGAGAAACCAGAAACAAAGGTTAAAAGAAAACTTGAAGAAGAAGATATGAAACAAACATCAACGAAAAAACCTAAAGATGAAACCGATTCAGAACATATTAAACCTCCAGATACTTTGAAGCAGATAGAACCCGAAACCTCTCCTGATCAATCAGAGAAATTACGAGAGATTTTAAATATCAAATTTGTAAATCTCTGCAGTGCTCTTGAATCCCAAACTGACAAAGGTGAGCTAATGGCCAAGAGTAAAGAAATTATGGAAAGCTTGGAAGACTCTGACAAATTAGTAAAGAGCATATTTAAGCTTCGAGAACACATTGTTCACACATATGATGGCAAATCACCAGATGACAAGGAAATTGAAGCATTTATTGAATCACTTCTTGAGATCTCTCCAGCTGCAGCAGACGCAATAACAAACAGTTACATTAAAGAAATTAAGATAAACATTGTTTTAACCAAAGCAGCTATTCAACTTGTTGGCGATGCTTCAATTGGAACCAAATCATCTTTGCTAGTTCCAAAATTACTTAACCTTGAAACGATATGTGAGAATATAAAATCTGAATTGCATATCGATAAATCATCTGAAAAGATGATTCACCTACAACAAAACTTGATGGATATATTTGTTTTACTAGATGACCTTTTGGATGATAAGACAATTAAATTAAAACCTTCAATCGAGGAAATGAAAGCCGTTCTTCTAGCGGACTTCGATTATATTGAAAACGCACAGGGACAACTACTTGTTGCAACTGTGGAAGAGAAAATTCACAGCATTACCAAAAAAATGTTAAATGTCTGCGAACAATTCCAGCTGCATAACAAGGATTTGATTGAAAGTGAAATTACTAAAAAAGAAAAAGCAGAAGTATCTGAAGTGGTTCCTGAAAAATTATCTGAAGAAAAGGTTCAGGAAAGTAAGAAACCCGATGTCAAGGAATCTGAAGCAGAAGCTCAGAAGGCAAAGATCGCAGAGCAACAATCTATTGAAGAGCAAAAGTTGGATACAAAGAAAAAGAAACAAAAGGGAGAAGTTTCTGAAGTGGTTCCTAAAAAAATATCTGAAGAAATGGTTCAGGAAAGTAAGAAACTCGATGTCAAGGAATCTGAAGCAGAATCTCAGAAGGCAAAGGTCTTAGAGCAACAATCCATTGAAGAGCAAAAGTTGGATACAAAGCAGAAGAAACAAGCTGAAAAAGATGCCAAGGAGAAGGCCCAAAAGGGAGAAGTTTCTGAAGTGGTTGCCGAGAAAATATCTGAAGAGAAGGTTCAGGATAGTAAGAAACCCGATGTCAAAGAATCTGAAGCAGAAGCTCAGAGGGCCAAGGTCCTAGAACAACAATCCATTGAAGAACAAAAGTTGGATACAAAGGAAAAGAAACAAGCTGAAAAAGATGCCAATGAGAAGGTCCAAAAGGGCGAAGTTTCTGAAGTGGTTACCGAGAAAATAACTGAAGAAAGGGTTCAAGATAGTAAGAAACCCGATATAAAGGAATCTGAAGCCGAAGCTCAGAAGGCAAAGATTGCAGAGCAGCTATCTATTGAAGAGCAGAAGTTGGATACAAAGCAGAAGAAACAAGCTGAAAAGGATGCCCAGGAGAAGGCTCAAAAGGGCGAAGTTTCTGAAGTTGTTGCTGAGAAAATATCTGAAGAAAAGGTTCAGGAAAGTAAGAAACCCGATGTCAAAGAATCTGAAGCAGAAGCTCAGAGGGCCAAGGTCCTAGAGCAACAATCCATTGAAGAGCAAAAGTTGGATACAAAGCAGAAGAAACAAGCTGAAAAGGATGCCCAGGAGAAGGCTCAAAAGGGCGAAGTTTCTGAAGTTGTTGCTGAGAAAATATCTGAAGAAAAAGTTCAGGATAGTAAGAAACCCGATGTCAAAGAATCTGAAGCAGAAGCTCAAAGGGCCAAGGTCCTAGAACAACAATCCATTGAAGAGCAAAAGTTGGATACAAAGCAGAAGAAACAAGCTGAAAAGGATGCCCAGGAGAAGGCTCAAAAGGGCGAAGTTTCTGAAGTTGTTGCTGAAAAAAAATATGAAGAAACTGTTCAGGAAAGTGCGAAACCTGATGTGAAGGAATCCGAAACTGATACTCAAAGGGAAAAATTACTGGAACAACAATCTAGTGCGGAACATGATGCCAAACTTCTAAGGCAAAACTTGCAAATACAATTTGCAGATATTACCAAGACATCAGAATCACAAGCATCGAATAAAAGTTTAATGTCTACTGTTATCAAATGTAGTGATATAATGGAAAATCTAGATGACTCTGAAAAGATGGCTAAGTCTATATACAAGCTAAAGGAGCATATTGTTCACACATACGATGGAAAATTAACAGAAGATCAAACTGACAAAGAAATTATTGAGGCATTTATAGAATCACTTCTTGAGAGCTCCCCAGCTGCTGCGGATAATTTAATAAAAAGTTATTTGAAAGAAATAAAGACTAATATAATTTTGACTAAGGCTGCTGTTCGACTTATGGACGATTCTGATATCGGAACCAAAGCATCTTTAATAGCACCCACATTAGGAAACCTTGAAAATATATCTGAGAATATTAAGTTGGACTTGCATATCGAAAAATCGTCTGAAAAGATGATCCATCTACAACAAACATTAATGGATCTGTTTGTAAAACTTGATGACCTTTTGGATGATAGGATGAAAACTCTAAAACCTTTAATTGAGGACACAAAAGCAGTCCTTTTGGCGGACTACGATTATATAGAAAAAGCACAGGCAAAACTTCACACTGCAACTGTGGAAGAAAAAATTTATAACATTACCAAAAAAACTTTGAATATTTGCGAAAAATTACAACAGCTTAACGATGAATGGATTACATTAGAAACTGCTGAAAAAGCTGAAAGAGATGGTAAGGAGAAAGCTCAAAAGTCTATAGAATCTGAAGCAGTAGCAAAGGAATTGTCTCAAGAAAAGATTTCTAAAAGTCAAAAACCTGATGTTGAGAAAACTCAAGCTAAAAAGGCAGAAGTTTCTGAAACGGTTGCTGAGAAAATATCTGAAGAAAAGGTTCAGGAAGGTAAGAAACCCGATGTCAAGGAATCTGAAGGAGAAGCTCAGAAGGCAAAGGTCGCAGAGCAGCTATCCATTGAAGAGCAAAAGTTAGATTCAAAGCAAAAGAAGCAAACTGAAAAAGATGCCAATGAGAAGGCCCAAAAGGGAGAAGTTTCTGAAGTTGTTGCTGAGAAAACATCTGAAGAAAAGATTCAAGAAAGTAAGAAACACGATGTCAAGGAATCTGAAACAGAAGCTCAGAAGGCAAAGGTCATTGAAGAGCAACAATCCATTGAAGAGCAAAAGTTGGATACAAAGCAGAAGAAACAAGCTGAAAAAGATGCCAAGGAGAAGGCCCAAAAGGGAGAAGTTTCTGAAGTGGTTGCCGATAAAATATCTGAAGAAAAGATTCAAGAAAGTAAGAAACCCGATGTCAAGGAATCTGAAACAGAAGCTCAGAAGGCAAAGGTCTTAGAGCAACAATCCATTGAAGAGCAAAAGTTTGATACAAAGCAGAAGAAACAAGCTGAAAAAGATGCCAAGGAGAAGGCCCAAAAGGGAGAAGTTTCTGAAGTGGTTGCCGAGAAAATATCTGAAGAAAAGATTCAAGAAAGTAAGAAACCCGATGTCAAGGAATCTGAAGCAGAAGCACAGAAAGCAAAGGTCCTAGAGCAACAATCCATTGAAGAACAAAAGTTGGATACAAAGCAGAAGAAACAAGCTGAAAAAGATGCCAAGGAGAAGGCCCAAAAGGGAGAAGTTTCTGAAGTGGTTGCCGAGAAAATATCTGAAGAAAACATTCAAGAAAGTAAGATACCCGATGTCAAGGAATCTGAAGCAGAAGCACAGAAAGCAAAGGTCCTAGAGCAACAATCCATTGAAGAACAAAAGTTGGATACAATGCAGAAGAAACAAGCTGAAAAAGATGCCAAGGAGAAGGCCCAAAAGGGCGAAGTTTCTGAAGTGGTTGCCGAGAAAATATCTGAAGAAAAGATTCAAGAAAGTAAGAAACCCGATGTCAAGGAATCTGGCGGCCGGCGGCCAGAGCCCCGAGCAAGCACAGAAAGCAAAGGTCCTAGAGCAACAATCCATTGAAGACAAAAGTTGGATACAAAGCAGAAGAAACAAGCTGAAAAAGATGCCAAGGAGAAGGCCCAAAAGGGAGAAGTTTCTGAAGTGGTTGCCGAGAAAATATCTGAAGAAAAGATTCAAGAAAGTAAGAAACCCGATGTCAAGGAATCTGAAACAGAAGCTCAGAAGGCAAAGGTCTTAGAGCAACAATCCATTGAAGAGCAAAAGTTGGATACAAAGCAGAAGAAACAAGCTGAAAAAGATGCCAAGGAGAAGGCCCAAAAGGGAGAAGTTTCTGAAGTGGTTGCCGAGAAAATATCTGAAGAAAAGATTCAAGAAAGTAAGAAACCCGATGTCAAGGAATCTGAAGCAGAAGATCAGAAGGCAAAGGTCCTAGAGCAACAATCCATTGAAGAGCATAAGTTGGATACAAAGCAGAAGAAACAAGCTGAAAAAGATAGGATCGAATCAAGTTGATATGAATGCAAATGCATGTCTGAACAAAGACCTATTCTGATGCGAAAAATTTGAGATCTTACAACTGTGCGAAGTCATAAGCATAAACATTTTCAAGATATTGCATCAAATGACAAAAATATGCTTTTAATTGTATCCGAATGTAAGGATATAATGGAAAATCTGGAAGATTTTGAAAAAGTAGCCAAATCCCTATTTAAACTTAGACATCATATTATTCATACATTTGATACGAACGTACCAGAAGACAAAACTTATAAATATATGTTGGACTCATTTATGGAAACAACTTTTGAGGTCTCTCCAGCCGCTGCGAATATAATAATAAGCGATTTTATCAAGGATATTGAATCAAATGTTGTACTAACAAAAGTTTCTGTTGGACTTATTGACGAATCTGAAATGTTTGCTAAACCTTCACTATACTACTACAATAAAGCTGCATAAATGGACCATAAGTTGCTGAAAAGATGATTCATGAGCAAGATGATTGCCTACAAGACAATGGTTAAACTGTCATTAGGATGCATAGCAAGTATATGGCAAGGAAAACTCTAAGCAGTGAAGAAAAAATTCAAATTACACAAAAATGTTGATGTTTGTGCGAAATTCAAAATGCACACGATTGGATGAGAAGAAACAACTGAAGAAACTGACAAGGATATAAAAAACAAGGCGAAAATGGAAGAAGTTTCTGAAGCGGTTGCCGAGAAAATATCTGAAGAAAAGGTTCAGGAAAGTAAGAAACCCGATGTCAAGGAATCTGAAGCAGAAGCTCAAAAGGCAAAGGTCCTAGAGCAACAATCCATTGAAGAGCAAAAGTTAGATACAGAGCAGAAGAAACAAGCTGAAAAAGATGCCAAGCGCAGAAGGCTCAAAAGGGAGAAGTTACTGAAGTGGTTGCCGAGAAAATATCTGAAGAAAAGATTCAGGAAAGTAAGAAACCCGATATCAAGGAATCTGAAGCAGAAGCTCAGAAGGCAAAGGTCGCAGAGAAACAATCAATTGAAGAGCAAAAGTTGGATACAAAGCAAAAGAAACAAGCTGAAAAGGATGCCAAGGAGAAGGCTCAAAAGGGAGAAGTTTCTGAAGTGGTTGCCGAGAAAATATCTGAAGAAAAGATTCAGGAAAGTAAGAAACCCGATGTCAAGGAATCTGAAGCAGAAGCTCAGAAGGCAAAGGTCTTAGAGCAACAATCCATTGAAGAGCAAAAGTTGGATACAAAGCAAAAGAAACAAGCTGAAAAGGATGCAAAGGAGAAGGCTCAAAAGGGAGAAGTTTCCGAAGTTGTTGCCGAGAAAATATCTGAAGAAAAAGTTCAAGAAAGTAAGAAACCCGATGTCAAGGAATCTGCAAGCAGAAGCTCAGAAGGCAAAGGTCTTAGAGCAACAATCCATTGAAGAGCAAAAGTTGGATACAAAGCAAAAGAAACAAGCTGAAAAGGATGCAAAGGAGAAGGCTCAAAAGGGAGAAGTTTCTGAAGTGGTTGCCGAGAAAATATCTGAAGAAAAGTTCAAGAAAGTAAGAAACCCGATGTCGAGGAATCTGAACAGAAGCTCAGAAGGCAAAGGTCTAGAGCAACAATCCATTGAAGACAAAAGTTGGATGCAAAGCAAAGAAACAAGCTGAAAAGGATGCCAAGGAGAAGGCCTCGATTCAAGAAAGTAAGAAACCCGATGTCAAGGAATCTGAAGCAGAAGCACAGAAAGCAAAGGTCCTAGAGCAACAATCCATTGAAGAGCAAAAGTTGGATGCAAAGCAGAAGAAACAAGCTGAAAAGGATGCCAAGGAGAAGGCCCAAAAGGGAGAAGTTTCCGAAGTTGTTGCTGAAAAAATATCTGAAGAAAAAGTTCAAGAAAGTAAGAAACCCGATGTCAAGGAATCTGAAGCAGAAGCTCAGAAGGCAAAGGTCTCTAGAGCAACAATCCATTGAAGAGCAAAAGTTGGATGCAAAGCAAAAGAAACAAGCTGAAAAGGATGCAAAGGAGAAGGCCCAAAAGGGAGAAGTTTCTGAAGTGGTTGCCGAGAAAATATCTGAAGAAAAAGTTCAGGAAAGTAAGAAACCCGATGTCAAGGAATCTGAAGCAGAAGCTCAGAACGCAAAGGTCGCAGAGCAACAATCCATTGAAGAGCAAAAGTTGGATGCAAAGCAAAAGAAACAAGCTGAAAAGAGATGCCAAGGCAGAAGACCCAAAAAGGGAGAAGAGTTTCCGAAGCTGTCGCTGAAGAGAAATATCTGAAGAAAAAGTTCAGGATAGTAAGAAACCCGAAGTCAGGGAATCTGAAGCAGAAGCTCAGAAGGCAAAGGTCCTAGAGCAACAATCCATTGAAGAGCAAAAATTGGATACAAAGAAAAAGAAACAAGCTGAAAAGGATGCCAAGCAGAAGACCCAAAAAGGAGAAGTTTCCGAAGTTGTTGCTGAGAAAATCTCTGAAGAAAAAGTTCAGGATAGTAAGAAACCCGAAGTCAAGGAATCTGAAGCAGAAGCACAGAAAGCAAAGGTCCTAGAGCAACAATCCATTGAAGAACAAAAGTTGGATACAAAGCAGAAGAAACAAGCTGAAAAGGATGCCAAGGAGAAGGCTCAAAAAGGAGAAGTTTCTGAAGTGGTTGCTGAAAAAATATCTGAAGAAAAGGTTCAAGAAAGTAAGAAACCCGATGTCAAGGGATCTGAAACAGATGCTCAGAAGGCAAAGGTCCTAGAGCAACAATCCATTGAAGAGCAAAAGTTGGATACAAAGCAAGAAGAAACCAGCTGAAACCAACGAAAATCCATCTGAAGAAAAGGTTCAAGAAAGTAAGAAACCCGATGTCAAGGGATCTGAAGCAGAAGCTCAGAAGGCAAAGGTCGCAGAGCAACAATCTATTGAAGAGCAAAAGTTGGATACAAAGAAAAAGAAACAAGCTGAAAAGGACGCCAAGGAGAAGGCTCAAAAGGGAGAAGTTTCTGAAGTTGATGCTGAGAAAATATCTGAAGAAAAGGTTCTGGAAAGTAAGAAACCCGATGTTAAAGAATCTGAAACAGAAGCTCAGAAGGCAAAGGTCCTAGAGCAACAATCCATTGAAGAGCAAAAGTTGGATACAAAGAAGAAGAAACAAGCTGAAAAGGATGCCAAGGAGAAGGCCCAAAAGGGAGGAGTTTCTGAAGTGGTTACCGAGAAAATATCTGAAGAAAAGGTGCGAGAAAGTAAGAAACCCGATATCAAGGAATCTGAAGCAGAAGCTCAGAAGGCAAAGATCGCAGAGAAACAATCCATTGAAGAGCAAAAGTTAGATTCTAAGCAAAAGAAACAAACTGAAAAAGATGCCCAGGAGAAGGCTCAAAAGGGCGAAGTTTCTGAAGTGGTTCCTGAAAAAATATCTGAAGAAAAGGTTCAGGAACTTAAGAAACCCGATGTCAAAGAATCTGAAGCAGAAGCTCAGAAGGCAAAGGTTCTACAGCAACAATCCATTGAAGAGCAGAAGTTGGATACAAAGAAGAAGAAACAAGCTGAAAAGGATGCCAAGGAGAAGGCCCAAAAGGGAGGAGTTTCTGAAGTGGTTACCAAGAAAATATCTGAAGAAAAGGTTCAAGAAAGTAAGAAACCCGATGTCAAGGGATCTGAAGCAGAAGCTCAGAAGGCAAAGGTCGCAGAGCAACAATCTATTGAAGAGCAAAAGTTGGATACAAAGAAAAAGAAACAAACTGAAAAAGATGCCAAGGAGAAGGCCCTAAAGGGAGAAGTTTCTGAAGTCGTTGCCGAGAAAATATCTGAAGAAAAGGTGCGAGAAAGTAAGAAACCCGATCTCAAGGAATCTGAACCAGAAGCACAGAAAGCAAAGGTCCTAGAGCAACAATCCATTGAAGAGCAAAAGTTGGATACAAAGAAAAAGAAACAAGCTGAAAAGGATGCCAAGGAGAAGGCCCAAAAAGGAGAAGTTTCTGAAGTCGTTGCCGAGAAAATATCTGAAGAAAAGGTGCGAGAAAGTAAGAAACCCGATATCAAGGAATCTGAAGCAGAAGCTCAGAAGGCAAAGATCGCAGAGAAACAATCCATTGAAGAGCAAAAGTTAGATTCTAAGCAAAAGAAACAAACTGAAAAAGATGCCCAGGAGAAGGCTCAAAAGGGCGAAGTTTCTGAAGTGGTTCCTGAAAAAATATCTGAAGAAAAGGTTCAGGAACTTAAGAAACCCGATGTCAAAGAATCTGAAGCAGAAGCTCAGAAGGCAAAGGTTCTACAGCAACAATCCATTGAAGAGCAGAAGTTGGATACAAAGCAGAAGAAACAAGCTGAAAAGGATGCCAAGCAGAAGACTCAAAAAGGAGAAGTTTCCGATGTTGTTGCTGAGAAAATATCTGAAGAAAAAGTTCAGGATAGTAAGAAACCCGAAGTCAAGGAATCTGAAGCAGAGGCTCAGAAGGCAAAGGTCCTAAAGCAACAATCCATTGAAGAGCAAAAGTTGGATACAAAGAAAAAGAAACAAGCTGAAAAGGATGCCAAGGAGAAGGCCCAAAAAGGAGAAGTTTCTGAAGTAGTTGCCGAGAAAATATCTGATGAAAAGGTGCAAAAAAGTAAGAAACCTGATGTCAAGGAATCTGAAGCAGATGCTCAGAAGCCAAAGGTCGCAGAGCAGCTATCTATTGAAGAACAAAAATTGGATACAAAGCAAAAGAAACCAGCTGAAAAGGATGCCAAGAAGAAGGCAAAGAAGGAGGAAGTTTCTGAAGTAGTTGCTAAAAAAGTATCTGAAGAAACGGTGCCTGAAAGTCAAAAACTTGATCTTAAACAATCTGAAGCTGAGGCCCCGAAGGCAAAGGTCTTAGGGCAACAATCCATTGAAGAACAAAAATTGGATACAAAGCAAAGAGATCAAGCTGAATATGCCAAGAAGAGTGACGACAAAGAGAAAGCTAGTGAAGTTTTGGCTGAGAACGCATTTAAGGAAATGATCTCGGAAAGCAAGAAGTCTAAAGTAATGGAATCTGAGAAAATTATTGCTGACATTGCAGATGCGAAAGCGGAGGAGTTCAATAATCTTCAAGCGACCAAGTACAAATCTATGGAGTCTGAGTATAAGGAAAATAAAGAATCGCGCAGCGCAAAGCGTAAGCCAACTGTTGATTTAATGCTGACGAATCGTAATTCGGCAACCGGCAGTGATCTGAAGCTAACATGCGGCATATCTGGTCAAAATATGCAAGTGCAGTGGTTCAAGCAAAATATGCCTATTGCGAACGATGCCAAGTATAAAATAACCTTGATCGATGGTCTATCTTGCCTTGAAATCAAATCAACAGAAATGAATGATTCTGGCATTTATCGATGCATAGCGTCTAATCGAAATGGAGAGGTCGAAACGAGCTGTCTTGTGACTATATACGAAGCACCTTCAACTAAATTTGGCACACCGCCAATATTTACACGCAACATACGAGGTAAGTGCCTGTTCTACCTATGCAGCCCATTGATTTAGTGCCCCAAATTTAATTAATGTCAGATTACAAATGCATCAATTGAATTTGACGTTAACCACTTGGGCCCCTTAGTAAATAGGAAATAAATAAATAAGTTCTACACAAACTATATATAGAAAGTATGTAATGTTTAAAGTTCATTTGTTTAATTCTCTTTTGGCTAAGCTTTTGCATTTTCGAATTGTGTTAATTGATTCGACCTTAAGGATTATGATCAATTAGAGATCATAAGTGCATTAATTTATTTTTTAAGTTAAGTCAACGCCTCTTTAAATAGATTTTCGAAATTCGAATGACATTTATATAATTGAATTAACTAAAAGTCTTAGCACTTAAATAGATTTCTTTCGAATGTTTTTTGGCAACATTTGTAATGCAAATATATATAAATAAGTATACATATAAATTTATAAGCATACATATAAACAACGACTGCGGACAATACCGAAAAGCGTGAAATTGTTTTTTTAGCATAACAATCGATTGGCAAATAGGATATTTTCGCACATTTTCACCACATGCGGACAGTCGTGAGTCGTCTTTGGCATCGAACGGACGTCTGACGTCCTAAAAATAAAAAAAAAAAACTTTCGATCGAACCGTTTCGGGTACATATACATTAATACATATATAATTTAATTTATACGTATACGGCTCGTACGGATTATATATTTTTATCGGTTTATTTTCCCACAAACGAAATCTCATTCCCCGTTATCCTGTGAAAAGATAAAAGACAACAAACGATAGAAATGGGAGAAATGGACGGCGATATCGATCCGCGTACATCTGCAGAACCGGAGGCGGCACCTGCGCAGGATTTACTGCAGGTGCCAACGCAAAAGAAGCGTAAACTTAAATCACCCACTCCAGGCAGCTTGCGTGGACGCAGTGCCACTCCCATTCATGGCCGAAGCCAAACGCCGTTCAGCCTGTATATGACACGTCGCAGTGCCACGCCCTCAACATGGCGCAGCATAACCCCATTCCTAAAGCGCGAGGAAAAAGAAAAAACTCCCTTTGAACTGGGCCGGGACCTTAAATCGCAGACAACGTGCAACATTGCCGTATTTGATCGGGCCCTGGTCATGGATATTTCCGAGCCAGCGGATTTGCAGAAACCCGTGCGTTACATAACATCCGATTTATCGGTTATCGATCGCGCTGCTGTAATGGACGTGTCCAATGTTGAGGTTATCTACGTTGTGGAGGAGTACGAAGAATACGAAGAAGAGGAGGAGGAAATCATTGAAGACGTTAAGCCTAAAAAAAAGGAAAAGAAACCCAGAAAGCCACGCGTCGCTCGCAAGTCCATCGATTCAAGTCCCACTGGCGATGGAGCTGGAGATGGCGATGATTTGGGCGATATGCACGATGACCGGGAGGATAGTGCCGACTTCGATGATGGTGATGAGCCAGTTAAGAAGGGCAAAAAGAAGGCGCCACCCAAGAAGAAGGAGAAAAAAGAGAAGTCGCCTAGTCCGAAATTGACCTTGAAACTGGAAATGGGTGGCGGCCAAAAGGCCAGCAAGAAGATGTTTGAGCAGCAGCAAGCTGCACCCAAGCCACCCCCTAAGAAGAGTAAGATGGTTTTGCAAATGGAAGAACAAGCCAAGGCTCAGGCCAAGGCAGCTGAGGAAGCCGCCAACCGTGCCAAGCCCAAAGGCGAGACGTTTGAGGAGCGCCAGAAGCGTTTGAAAGAGGAAAAGGAGGAACAGGAACGACTGGAAGCCGAACAGCGTGCCATTGAGGAGGCCGAAGCAGCTGAAGCAGAAGCCGAGGCTGAAGCTGAAGACGAAGACGAAGACCGATCCAATATGGACGAAGAGGGCACTGAGGCAGCCTACGGTGAGTACAATGAGGATGAGGATGCCGAACGCGCTGAGGAGGAAGAGGAGCCTGAAGAAGAGGTCATCGATCTGAAAAAACGTCGCGGCAGTGACTCCTCGGATGAATACACTCGGCCCGATCCTCATGAGGAGGAGCGCTGGCAGCGCATTGCCGCTACTGAGGGTGAAGAATTCATGCAGCAGATGCGCAAATACAGCCAGGCCAAACGCATTAGCGAAAAGGAACGCGATGCGGACTGGCAGCGACGTCGTGAACAGGCTCGCCTGCCAAAGTTTATCAACTTTCTATCGGATCGCACTGTCGAAGCGGGTCAGAGTGTGCGCATGGCCTGCGCTGTTGACGGACCCGAGCTCTCCGCCAAATGGTTTAAGGATGGCAGGCAGCTGGAACGCGATGCAACCCATCGCATTATAAACAACAATAACATTTTGATACTGGAAGTAATGAATACGACAATTCTGGATTCGGGCGAGTACTCTTGCCAAATTCTGAATCAAAATGACGAGGTTACCTCATCGTGTATTGTAACTATTTACGAAGTGTTTAAGGATGAGCCAAAACCTCCCTCCATACAGTATATCAAAGGTAGCAGCAGTGTTTCTCTTACTGCTAAATGCATTTTTCTCAGGGTTTTTATTTTTGTCGCCTTTTAGAATACTATCATTTGCGCGACGATGAGCTGACCATTGAGTGCCATGTCCATGGTGTGCCCCGGCCGGTTGTCACCTGGTGGCGCAGCGCTTTCCAGGTGATGCCCAGCTATAAGTTCACCATGCTCGAAGAGGCTCACGGCGTCTGCAAGCTGTTGATCTACAAGCCGGGTAACAAGGATGGCGGTATCTATACCCTAAGAGCAATCAACTCGATTGGTGAGGCCCAAATAAACCACACCGTTGAGGTGGCCAAGAATAGGCACTACCATGTGCCCGGCATATTCCATGCTCGCGATAGGATTCAACTAGACAGCTTGAAACAGGCTCGTTTATCCATCGATGCAGCGCTTAAGTCCAAGGCTGCGTCGGACACGAAACGCGCCGAAATCGAAGCGGAACAGGCACGTATTCAGGCAGCTCGAGCACCACCCGAGCCCCTTGTACCCGCCAAGCAGAAACTGCAGTTTGCCACCCAGCTGCGCGATCGCATGGCCCTGGAGGGCACCACCGTTAAGTTTGCTGCAACGGTTATTGGACCTGAACCGAATACACGCTGGATGAAGGACGACAAATGGGTGGTGATGAGTGATAACATTAAGAATTTGTCTGAAGAGGGCAAGGCCATTCTTCAGATTATCAATGTGACCTCAGCTGATTCGGGTGTATACAAGTGCGTGGCCAAGAACGATATGAGCGAAATTGAAACCCAATGCTACTTCAAGGTGTACGCGGCGCAAGCTGACGGCGATGAGTCCGAACCCATTTTTGCCCTGCCCCTGCGAGGTATTTTTAATGTGTCTGTATATGTATGTGTATCAGTAGCTGCATCTATACATCTGCATCTGTTTTGTCTTAGTTTTTGTTTCTACGCCAACACGAGCATCAGCCAAAATTTCGAAATTGATTGTTGTCCACCGATCGCAGTGCTTAATTGAGGTCGACCATGTACAGAAATAGTTGTGTGATTGAAGTGTTTATTTCTACTTCTTGATCGATTTAGATGTGTATCACTCCTCGCAAAATGATTTGATTCTTGATACGAAGGTGCGCGGCAATCCCCGCCCTCTCATTACTTGGACGAAAGATCAGATACCCGTTGTTCTCGACGATCGTGTCGTGCAAATCGAGCACTTGGAT
This sequence comes from Scaptomyza parva, assembly GCA_035044645.1. Taxonomy (NCBI): domain Eukaryota; kingdom Metazoa; phylum Arthropoda; class Insecta; order Diptera; family Drosophilidae; genus Scaptomyza; species Scaptomyza parva. Next base: position 6,038,739 of record JAWNNT010000090.1, read on the forward strand.
GGCGTTTGCGAACTGATCGTTAATAAGCCAACAGTCAATGACAATGGCATCTACGTTTGCACTGCCCAGAACAAGTTGGGCAGCCAGTCGACCACCCACACGGTTGTCGTTGACACACACTCTTCGCGTCGTTCTAGCGTGTTATCGGCAATGCAGGAGGAAGGTGGCCCCGAGGGTGCTAAGCCCAAAACCAAAAAGTTGCCTAAGAAAAGTGAAGACGAAGGTGGCGACGGTGGTTACGAGCGACGTAGTCGTCTTCCCGATCCATCGCCAAAGCAAATGCTATATTTTACGGTGAATTTATCGAATCGGTATGTCGCTGAAGGCTCCAAGGTTAAGCTGCAGGCAGTCATTGGCGGACCAGAGCCTACAATTAAATGGCAAAAGGATGACCAAAATGTTACCTACGGACCCAAAATCCGCAACATGAATCGCGACAGTTTGGCCGTTCTGGAATTTACCAGTGCCTCGGCTGAAGATTCCGGCACGTACACAATAATTGCCCAAAATGAATTCTGCAAGATAACTACCTCAGCCGTTTTGCACGTCTATCAGCCTAAGGTCAACACCGATGTGGAACCCGTGTTCATACGCTCGCTAAAAGGTAGGAGACTTAAATAGTGATGTCTCTTTCATGTTCGTATTGTCATATCAGATCTAAATAAAGATCAATGTCATAGACGATTGTGCAATGCAGTCGTTTGTTGGTGTTATGCAATACCTTTCGGTACTGTTGTTGTTACTGTCGGGTATTTTGTTGCGTCTTTATGCAATTATTACTGTATCAATCCCAACCTTCAATCACGCAGATAACTATCATCTGAATTCCAACGAACTTATACTGGAGACAGCTGTGAGGGGTCAGCCGACGCCTCAGGTGCAGTGGTTCAAGGACAGCATGGAAGTTCAAAATGATGAACGCCACCAAATAATTGAGCACCAGGATGGAACCTGTGAGCTCATCATTGATCGCCCCGACCATAATGACTCAGGCAAATATGTGCTCAAGGCGGAAAGTCGTGCTGGCAAAATGGAAATTTCACATTATGTTCGCTTTGAGGGAAAGGCCTCGCACATTGCAGACAATATACACGGCGTGTTCCATGCGGACAAGAACTTAATGCGGCCCAAGGAGGTGGAGAAGCCTGCTGTTAAGCCGGCGCCTAAAGCAGGTGAATCCGAGGAAGGTGATGAGGGCAAGCGTCGTGGACGCAAGAAGGGAGATGCAGAGGAAGAGGTTGTATCTTCGGCAACGGACTATGCCTCAGATTCGGCCAGTATGTCAAGCAAGCGACGCGAAAAGAACATTGGCATACACTTTAGCACATCCATGAGGGATCGCGTTGTGGCCGAAGGTTCCAAGGTAAAGATCTCTTGCTTCCTGGAGGCCAAGGAACCGCAGGTAAAATGGTTCAAGAACGATGAGCAAATTCAAAACAGCCCCAAGATTCGTGGACGTTACAGCGAAGGTCTCTGTCTCCTTGAGATTATGAGTGCTACCGAGGAGGACAATGGCGAATACAAATGCTGGGGACGTGATGAAACTGGAGAAGCCTCAACCTCCTGTATACTGGAAGTGTACGCAGATCCTGGCACTGGGGATGTGCCACCAACATTTACGCGGAACATCAAGGACACGCTGCACGGCAAAATCAACGAGCTGCAGCTGGACGTCCATGTGCGCGGTCTGCCGACTCCAACGGTCACATGGTACAAGGATAGCGTAAAAGTGGAAAACAACGAAAAGTACCATCAAGTGGATCACGATGATGGCACCTGTGAGCTGTTCGTTAGTCATCCCAAACCTGCGGACAGCGGCAAATACGTTTGCACCGCCGAGAATCGTGAGGGTCAATCGGAAATCGTGCATATGGTTACTGTTGAGCCTCGCATGCGAGTGCGACCTAGGTCACCACCCAGGGAGGGCTTACCGCCAGCAGGGCCCGGTGGTGATGAGGAGGGTGGTGAAGCGGCTGAAGGTGAAGGCGGCGAAGGAAAGCCTGAAAGGAGAGTACGTAAGCCGAAAAAGGATGATGAAGAGGAACCAACAAGCTCAAGGCGCGAAGTGCCTCCACCACCGGATCTAAAGAAGCGTCTCTACTTCCGCAACTTCCTGTCTAACCGTACCGTACTGTCGGGCAGCAACGTCAAATGGATGGTTAACATTGATGGACCGGACCCAACGGCCAAGTGGTTCCATGGCGATCAACCAATCACCTTTGGCCCTAAAAGTAAAATGTCCATGCAGGATGGCATTGCCTGGCTTAATTTGGTCGGCGTTACGGAGGAGGATGCCGGCGAATATATACTGAGAGTAAGGGGATCCGAAAATGAAATTGTTAGCACTTGCAACCTATTCGTTTACAGCACGGGTAAAGTTGAGATCATCCCACCCACTTTCACAGTGGGCATCAAAGGTAGGACGTTATTAAATGTACTCAATAAGTGTGCGTCTAAGTGAAATGTTAAGGTATGCTGTTACTTTAAGTATAATATCCAGCGTTAGCTTTATGTCTTAATTAATAGATGTAGGAACCTTGGCCAAATATTTGTTGTCCTTGTCTCATTGTTGTATTGTGTCCTTTGTGTTCACACCTTACAGATGCATATCATTCCCAAAACAATCAACTTACGCTCGAGTGCAAAGTATCGGGCAGTCCCAAGCCACACATCTCCTGGCAGAGGGATAACACCCTATTACCCCTCGAGACGGCCAAGTATCAATACGTCGAGCAGGGCGATGGAATCAAGCAGCTCACAATTACATCCTTCGGTAGCGAGGACTCCGGATTGTACACTTGTTATGCAGAGAGCGAAAATGGTCAAATGAAAATCAGCAAATTTGTGCAAGCGTCCGATTATGTGCGACAGCGTGCACTTGAAAAGAAAGCAACAGATCAAGTACAACAAGATTTCAAGAAACCTGATATCAGTCGAGGTACAATTGCCGAAACTTCCGCAGTAGATGCAAAGGCCAGGGCACGGGAAGCTAAACTACGACTTAGTCTAGAAACCAGTCTCAAGACCATGACAATTAGTAGCGGCAACAAGGCCCAGCTTATCTGCTATGTTACTGGCTTTATCGAGGATGTTCACTGGCTACGGGATGACGAACGTATAACGAAAGATGCGCGCCACAAGATCTATAATATCAATGGTGCTATCAGTCTGGAAATCTACGATGCTCGACCTGACGATAGCGGACACTATAGATGCGTGGTGAAGAACAGCAAGCAGACTGTCGAAAGCGAGGGTCAACTTACTGTGCTGGATGAAGCAAGCGGTCGACTACCCCAAAGCTTTTTGGAGGGCATTAAAAGTAAGACTCAAATAAAAGAAGCAAATACTTATTATCAATTAATATATTAACTTACTTGCAGAATCCTATGATGCACAGCGTAATGAGATAACGTTGAGCTGTCAGGTGCACGGACGTCCCAATGTTAGTTGGATGCGTGACGATCACACGATCTGCAACAATCGATATAAGATTGTGGATGAGATGGGCGGCGAACGGAAGCTGATCATACGCAATCCCATATCCTCGGACTGTGGCATTTTTGCCTGTTATGCGGAGCATGAGGATTACATTGACTCTATCAGCTGTTGCATACGGGCTGCTGACCTAAAGCGTCTCATCGACTCCGAGCAAGATCATGTTTCCATCTCCCAAAGTCGTGAAACACTGTATGAGCCCCAGCCAAGATCCAGCGGTTATATGAATGGAAATTGTGATATCAAACGCGCAGGAAATCGCGTTCTACGTAGCGTTACTCAAACCAAACCGATGTTCCATAGCTATCTCCACGATCGCACCATTTCGGAGGGTGCCAATGTGCGATTGTTGTGCACAGTTTCTGGTGATGAGAATACACACATCGAGTGGTTAAAGAACCACAAGCCATTGCCCAAAGATACACGATATCAGACGGTTTACCAGAGCGGAGAGGCATCACTGGAGATCTTTGCAGCTGTCGCGGACGACAGTGGAAATTACACTTGCTCAGCCATCAATGATTTTGGAGAGAGTTTAACCCATGCGCAGTTGCGTGTATACAAACATTTCAGGGAGGCATCTATGCCAAGTACCTTTACGCAGCCAATTCGAGGTATTCCACCGGGATGAGCGCCACGTGAAGCCACGCCTAGTAGAACATTTACGCCCTGCATATACTTTCCTTGCTGTTCTAACCGCTTTGTTAATATTGTTTTGAGATATTTTTTGATTAACCATATTGTTATTTATACATTTTTACAGACACGTATTCTCTGAACGAGAATGAGTTGGTTCTGGATTGTCGCGTGCGTGGCCAACCCCGTCCCGACGTTCAATGGCTGAAAGGCACCGAGCCCATTAGTAGTGATGCAAAATATCAACAGGTCGATCAAACCGATGGCTATTCCAAGCTGATCATACACAATCCCACCGAAAAGGACTCGGGTGTTTACTTCTGCGTTGCCAGCAATGAGGGTGCCCAAAACAAGATGAGCCATCAGGTGGACTTTAAGGGTCGTGAACGTTTTACTCAGGAGAAAATGGCCGGCTTCTTCCATCGTGATCCCAACAAGCCGCACTTCCTCTACTCACTGGGCAATCAAACCGTCTGCAATGGCGGTACCGTTGCCATTTCGGCCGAATTTATGCAGACAAGCACGCCCATTGAGGTGAAGTGGTTACGCAACCGTAGGCCAGTCGATGGTCCAACTATACAAACCATTAACGATCGTGGCATCTACACTTTGACCATAATGAATGCGGGTGAAGAGCATGAGGGTACATACACTTGCCTCGCTTCGAATGCCTTCGGACGCATTGAATCGCATGTCAACATCGATGTCGCTGTAGGCGCTGAAAAGGATGTTCGTCCACCACTCTTCTTATCTAGACCCGAAACCGAAATGAAGATTGCTGTCGGTGATCCTTTCTCATTGTCCTTCCGAATTGCGGGTGATCCGAAACCAAGGCGTAAGTATACCTATAAAGCATACATATCACTTAAATGATTATAAAATTCTTCTTTCTTTCTTTAGTGGTGTTCATGAAGGGCACCAAGGACATAACTCAATCGGATCGCGTTAGCAAAGAGGTGTCCGATGATTATACCAGATTCACAGTGCAAAAGTCGCAGATCTCCGACTCCGGCACCTATTTCGTAGTCGCACGCAATGACTTTGGAACAGACAGAATATTTGTCACCATTACAGTACGTACTGCCTATATGTATTATTTCCGTTCGTTATGTATTCAAGTGTCGTCGTTCTATTCCTGAATGTTTGGCTATATTTCTAACGCTTATGCAATCTAACCAACGCTTTTATTTCTCTCTCTCTCTCTGCTTACGTTTTTTCTCTTTTTAGATTAAAACGCCCAAAAAGAAAGAATAAATCTTATTTCAAATTATATTTATATATACTGTTTGCGCAAATTTTAAACGCCTCCCTAAATGCACCAAAATATTTATGCTCTAAGTCTACTTTCCCGACTCTATGTGTTCATTTAAAGAAAGAAAAGAATAACAAGAAGAAAATTAAACAATAATAATATCGTTCTGACTACACTTAAAAAATCATATATAGGTTAACCCGCGAGCTCGCTCTGAAACTCCAACGCAACCACGCTGGGGCCAACCGCTCGAAAGTTACAGTGAAACTTCGTATTTCAGAGGTGAGTTCATAATCCAATCTATATGTATATCACTCCGTTGTGTCTTTTTGTACTTGTGTCCATCCGAATAGTCACATTGAATTCATAATGCTGTGTTCTCCTCTTGTGTCTTCACCACACTTGTCTTTGAGTTGAGTTTCATTCCGTTTGTCCATATGTGTGTTCCTCTTAATTGTTCTCTCTATCCAATATATGCACATATATATTTTGCAGATCGCTTCAACTCCAATCTGTTTGCCTTCTGTGCCGTTTATCCAGAAACTTCTCAAAAGCAATTTCCTGTGAGATTCAATCCAGTAGCCAAAAACTTCAAGAAATTATCCGTGTATTTATCTTTTGTTAGTATTTTTGAACGATTGACTTATTTACTTATAAATAGCGTATTATATAAAGCACAGCAATCCAGCTTATACATTTACGTAGTCAAAAACAAAACAAAAAACAAAAAAACGAAAATAAAATATATATTTCTCCGGGGCGTATTGTGTTTGATTTTCTCTTCTACCTACTCTCTTTCACTCTCAGTTCCATATGACTTATCCCAATGAATTCTCCCCATATATACTCTAGATCCTCCGGCCTGCATATCCACTGAGCCACTGGTCGTTGACTCGGGACCCACACACATATCTCTGTCGTGGGGTAAACCCGTCAGCGTTAACTCCGCTCCTGTCATTGCCTACAAAGTTGAGGCTTGGATTATTGGTCACGAAGGTGGCGCTTACTGGCGCGAACTTGGTCTGACGCCCATCAACTCCTTCGACGCTTTTAACCTTAAGCCTAACGTCGAGTATCATTTCCGTGTAACGCCCAAGAATCGCTATGGCTGGGGCCCGGCAGTGCAGACTAGCTCGCCCCTGCAGGTGGGCGGAGTCGAATGTCTGCCGGAGTTTGTCAAGATTTTGCCAGGTCAGGTGAAGGCGCTGCTCGGTTCCTCATTTACGCTGCAGTGCAATATGCGTGGCGCACCGCGTCCAAATATAACCTGGTACAGGGACGGCATACAGCTAAGCAGTAGCTCGGAACGTGTCAAGATTCGTCAGATTGGTTCCACCAGTGCCCTAACCATAGCTACTATAAGTGAGCTTGATTCTGGTCGTTACACCTGCGAGGCAACAAATTCCAAGGGACGCGTATCGACCTTTGCACGCCTTCAGGTCGTTTCGGATGCCAGGATCTATGAGGCTGACTCGCGGCTCAAGGAAATTGCACACGGACGTCATCCTGCTGAATTGGGTGAATCTCTACCGATCTTCACAATGCGTTTACGGGATCGCCGTGTTCAGGTCACCTATCCAGTGCGTCTTACCTGCCAGATTGTGGGCTTTCCCGCACCAGAGATTCTATGGTATAAGGATGGCCTGCTGATCAGCAGCGATAGACGACATCTTATCACAGCCGAGGGCCAGTTCTTCACGCTTGAGATTGCAGCAACAACGCTGGATGATAGCGGCAACTACACTTGCACGGCCAAAAATGACCTGGGTTCCGTTTCCTGTCACAGCTGCCTGGTGGTGGACAAGGGCATTCGCGCCTATATATCACCGGACTTTTATGTGCCCCTGGATCCATTCTATGTGTTCCGTGAAGGTAGCGAAATACGTTTGTCCACCAAAGTGGAGGCATATCCCTCAGTGGGCGTCACCTGGCATCGCAATGGAATGCGCCTGCGACCCAGTCGACGTATATCCGCCACACTCGACAGCACTGGCTTTGTGGAACTGATCATTGCCGATGCTACGCCGCGTGATGCCGGCATATATGTTTGTGTTGCGTCCAATGTTGTCGGCAAGGTGGAGACCATCTGTCGAGTGGCCATCGAGGAGAACGAAGTGGCGGCAGGAACACCACAACGTACATTAGAAATACCCAGCATCCAGACGAGCGATATGCCGTGAGTATTAAATTCTCGAAGTCAAATAATTATCAACGGTTATAACTATAGATAAAACTTATTTTTATTAAAATCAGTTGAGAAAACTCAGAGATATGAAAGATTGAAGTTTAATCATCAAGCATTGATAAAGGGTTAAGAGAATCTTCTAATCGAACATAGAACCTTCTTACTTGTTTAATTACTTATTGTAGAATTATTCAATTATTATTGATTATATCAGTTCACTAACATAACAATTGTAGCTCTGAGCAACATTTTTCTTATCATTGATATAATAACACAAACTCGTTAATTACGATTATCGTATGACTCCAACACCAAACTAGTTCTAGGTGTTTAATTAGTGTAATTATTGTTTGACACCCCAAAGTCAACAATTTATTTATTTTTAACACATATTATATCTGTTGCAGTTATTCCAAGGAGCCGCTGTTTGTGGTGAAGCCGCGTTCCAGCGAGGCCTATGAGGGGGACAACGTCATCATATTTTGCGAAGTTGTCGGCGATCCCAAGCCCGATGTTGTCTGGCTGCGTGATTTTCTTAACGTAAGTGCACATACACACACACACACACATATATATACATATTTAAGCCAAGTGACGTCAGTGATGTCGAGTCGACAATTGCAGCTGGTTGCAAGCGCTTGCGCAGCATCGCTGCATTGTTGAATCAGTTGCTTTTACGGCGCCAACAAATGTGGGTCGCAGTTAGTAGTCGTTGTTATCGTCGTCGGTTGTTGTCGTTGTTGCTGCTCACAATATCTCGTTGCAATATCAAAAATTCAAGTGCAAGTGCGCCAACGCCAAAGATTTAACAGTTAATTCTGTGGGCCCTAATCGTATCGAGGAAATGCAAACAAAATTATCATTTCCACATTGATTTCCGCAATTTGTGCATAAATATATAAAAAGTGTCGAACGTTTCAAAAAGTTGACAGAGTTTAATCTAATAACAAATTAACAACAGTTGCTCGTGCGGATAAATTTAAAAAAAAACCTAATTGATCCGTTTCAAAACAAGCAAAGTGTTTTTCATATTCAAAGTGAATTAAAGGTATAAGAATAAATCAGTAAAATGTGACGATAAATCAAAACACTTTAAATAAAGTTAAATGAAAGTAAAACTAATTTAACAAATGAAAGTTTTAAAGATGCCGTCGATTATAAGACGAACAATTTTGTTCCAAAAATACTTTTATATGTGCTCTCTAAGCATGAGAAGAATATAAATATTTTTCTTATCAAGAAACTGTGCATTGGCATGACAAAATTGTAATAGCTTTCCCCCTCTAGGGCTAGGGAATAACAATGCCATTTATTTTTGTATAACTGCAGCTGTTTCATACTCGGATTACCAGACACCTGCGTCACACGTCGCGCTCAATCGTAATTGTTATACAATTAACACACACACAGAGACACTAACACACACACACATAAATACAGAACATGGGCAGTTTGGTTCTTATAAAGCTGATCTGCTGTCAAACGCTAATTCAAGTTCAACCCATATCAAATAACATGCTTGTATTTTGATTTTGTTGTTATTGCTGTTGTTTTTGTTTTTTTGTTTTTGCTGTATGTATTACAAACAATTACGACTGTTGGCCAGAGCCAAAAAGGCAACTACAAAAACAATAACAGCAGCAACAGCAACAAAAAACGATCAAAATTATTAGCCACAATCGTGCCGCTGTTCGTACCAAGGAAGCAGGAGGTCAGGGTGGGCAACCATACACACACAGACACGATCATACATACATACACACGAGTATATTCATTATACCAGTTTTCCTATTGACAGTCGCGAAATTAAATTTTGTGCTTATATGGCCATAAGTTGTGCACAACAATAACAACAACAACAAAAGCAACAAAAGACTCACATGACTCATGCATTCAGTGAGATCTGTGACGATCCTTATGGCAACTATTGATGCTGCTGTCGCTACATTCCAAGTGTCAAATATTAAGAAACGTTTTTTGTTTTGTTTTCTGCTTAATTGCAGCCGGAGTACTATAAGGACGCGCCACACTTTAGACGTATTGGTGAGGGGCCAGAGTATCGTTTGGAGATACCCAGCGCCAAATTGGATTTTACCGGCACTTATTCAGTTATAGCCAGCAATTGTCATGGCGAGGCCAAGGCTGTAATATCACTGCAAATTTTCGCCAAAGGTAAGTTGATTTTTGTTTGTATGACTAGCAGTGGGGAGATTTTGTTTATCGCAGTTAGGATTATATATTATACAGTTAGTGGATATATGTTAACGAGACGTGGGTAGACGACATCCTTCCAAAACTCATCAGCCATGGCCAACAGGCTAGCCACAAACTCGTGATCAGCCTGAACCCAAACATAGTGTAGAGCTCCGTTCGTTTCGAATGTGGGACTCAGTACACAGTAAAGCGCCTTTTTCACATTGGCCAAAAACATTTGTGTTTGGATTTGTGCCATGTATTTGGGCGCAATGGATTCACGCGCCTCGAGATATTTCTCAAAATCCTCCTCAGTCTTTGGTGATTTGATTTCAACAATATGATCGTCTGTGATGCCATCTGGTGCACCACACAAATACGGATAGTGTTCGTGGAGCAGTAAACCACATTCAAAGTATTCCTTGTTTTCCAGTTTTTCAGTCTGTTTCAATATGAAACGTTTATGCTGCTTTTGCTGCACCCGAGCCTCAATGTTCTCATCACGACCGTTGCAGAAGAGCATGTTAAAGATATGTTCGTCTTCCTCGGGAGTTTTGCGCGTAGCAATCATGTGCATCATAGAGCAGCGTATGCGCATATACTGTGTCTCAATCCACAGCTTTGATTTATACTGTTGCTTTGTCACCTCGCCAAGGCTCTCTAATAGTCCGCCCTGTGCCTGCAGCTCCATGTGCTGCAAGAAATTGTGCACATCATATATGTTGTATTCGGTTGCTTTTAGCATAACATTATGTATTAGGATTGCTTCGAATTCATCGGTGGTGTCTATGCACTGACGGTACAGCGCTGACTCGCGTCCGCATATGGCCAGATCTTCCAGCACAGATTCGAGAAAGGTCTGTTCCTCACTGGCGCTCGGACTCGGCGCATCATCATCGCTTTCCTGTTTGGGCGGCAACATATCGCATATCCGAACGGCTCTGGCTGGTTCTGGTTGCAAAAGCGCTTCCAGTTCATTGCCCCAAAACTCTAGCACAGCGGTGGGTTTTTTATCCGTAGTCTTATTATGAAGCCAAAATAGAAATGCCACAATATGCGGACAAATAGCTGTAAAAATACAGAAATTTTTGAATTGAGTTGCAAACCATAACTAAAATGATTTCACTTACCAACACTGGCACATAAACTGCATTGGCCATCTGCAATAGAATGTGCTTCTTCCACGACCTTGACAGTCACATTTGCGTGTGTTTCCGTATTGGCAAAGTCGGAGGCTGAGAAGACCAATGCTTTTATTTCACATATCTCGGCTTGTCTGCGCAAAAGCACGTAGTCTATTAACAAATCGTTGTTTTCTGTGCAGCTGCAAAGAACATATGAAATGTATTTGTTGTGTGTATTTGTATAAAAAAAAGCGGGCCATACATTTTGTTGTCGGTGGCTGATGAGAAATAATTAAAGATCATCCCACTGGTTACTGTGGGTATGCTGTGTATGTCTGCTTTGCGAAAACCTGCTACCAATGGTTCCATGGGCACAATTATATAACCATCTTTACTAATTACGGAAAATTCCATTAAAATCGAATATAAACATCAACACTTTGATGCCGGTGAACACTACAGTATACTATAATGAGCTGCTATAAATAGCTGCCCTATACCAGGGCTGACACAGCGTACCATAACGCAGTGTTGATTCACGTTCGTTGCTGCTCAACTGTTGTGTAACGGAAATATATTAAGCATGAATCGGCGCCAAAATTAATTTTGTATTTGATTCTGCAGATATACTTAAAGAAAATCGCATGGACAAGGTTCACACACGGCATGGGTAAGTCATGGTAATGAAATGTTTGCGGCTGCATTATGTGTAATATATTGTCTGTTTGTTATAGCAACATTGAGACACTGCCGCGTTTCGTTCGCAACTTGCGAAATTTGCGCTGTTGCGATGGGGACGCTATCTCGCTGGAATGTCATGTGGAGGCGATGCCGGAACCTTATATAATCTGGGAAAAGGACGGACATGTCATACCAAGCGACAGAGACTACTTAATGTCGTATGACGGTATGAAAGCAACGCTTAGCATACCGCGTATTTACCCTGAGGATGAGGGTGAATACACATGTGTGGCTAAGAACTCAGTGGGGCGCTCCCTTTCGTCCGCCTGCATCATCGTTGATGTGCCCGAGGAGAAGGAGAATATGCTAAGTCGGCAGCTGTCAAGACCAAGTGCTCTGCTATCGGCACACTCAACACCACGTTCCACGCCAAGATCGACGCCAAATCGTAGCTTTTCACCAATGAGACATTCATATCGCAACAGCAGCATAGATATGCGCTCCGTGGGCTCCGTGGAACGGCGGCGCAGTGATGCACGTTGCATATCGGCACCCAAATTCCTAGCCATTCCCTACAATCGTGTCGTTGAGGAGGGCGACAGTGTGCGTTTCCAATGCGCCATCGCAGGTCATCCCACGCCCTGGGCCACCTGGGACAAGGATGGTCTGATTGTCACGCCCACCACACGTATATCTGTCAAGGAAGTTGACGATTTGCGCTTCATTGAGATCGATGAGGTTGGCTTTGACGATGCTGGATTGTATCGTGTTACGCTGGAGAATGACTTTGGACGCATTGAAGCCACTGCTCGCCTGGATGTGATTAGCAGTTCACGTTACTCCAAATCGCCATCAGCACGCAGCGTTCGTGCCTCCTCCTCCCGACGCAATGCCTATCTATACCGTCGAATCATGGGCCCATCCACAGGTGAACATTACTATATTTGATCTCTTGATAGAAGGTAACAAATATTCTTTCAGCTATTGGTGGTCGCATGGCACTGGCAAGCGGCTTTCGAGGATCGTCGGTGCCCTCGGCGAGATTCTATCATAACAACGTTGAACTGGAGCCTTCGGAACGGGTACACATTGTGCTGCATGAGGATGAGGCTATGCTGTTTGTGGACAACGTAACGCTGGAAGATGAGGGCATCTATACCTGCATTATAAGCGGCGATCATGATCCCCTAATTAGCTCCATTGACGTAAAGTTCCATAAATCCCGTACTGATATTAAACATTGCCCCGCTAAAATTGTTGACCCATTACCGGAGCTAACGAAATCAGTGGAGGGCGAAGTGATCGATCTCTGTTGTGCCATCGATAGCACCGAGCCATACACCTACGTCTGGTTGCGTAATGGCGAAATACTGCCTGACAGCGAGGAGTTCAAGTAAGCTGTCAACTGCCTTTTTGTTTTTTAAGTACCTGACCTGTATTATTTATGCATAACTGACATGAGATATTTTCGTTCCTCTTTCTTGTTAGTTACATCGATCATGGCAATGGATGTCTCTGTTTGCGCATCAACGATGCCTTTGATATTGACTCGGGCATCTACAGCTGTCAGGTGTACACATCTAATGCCGATGACGACGCCAACGTCGACAGCGACTGCAACTGCGACTGTCGCAGCAGCGGTGAACTGTGCGTGAGGGAGCGCGATCTCTCTCAGAGCGATGAGAGTATTCAGCTGCTAAAGACACCGCTGCCCGTGGTGTGTGCGTCAGGAGCGGAAGCGCTCTTCTATGCGCGTGTTTACCCCTGCGAAGCGGACACTGAATGGTATCTCAATGGAAAACTCATCGAGAATGACTCACAAAACATGACGGTGCGTAAGACATGAACAGTAAGGTGAAATTTAAAATAGCACACACCAACATTCATTTGCTCTTACCAACTCAATAACGCTGTGATTGCTAATGTACCCAAAGCGTAAGCGCATATAATGAAGCAATTTGTTTGACCCTAACTTGTTTGTCTCTTGTTGATTTCGCTCCTCTGCAGCAAAACACTTTAAACTGCTTTGCCACTAGGTATTTTGGTGCCACAACAAAACTACACCGAATATTAGATGCCCTGACAGAGTTAGTTAAAGAAGTGAAGTTTTAAACAATCTTTGTCAATGATGATGATCATTTTAACAAATTTCAAGACAACATCTAATAACTCTGTTTTCGGTAAGGGTATTGAAACAAAAACGACTCTTTCACACCTTGTCAACGTCGAGTGTTGTCTGTGGTGAAAACAATAACAATCATAACAATACACACACATATAAACAACTCAATATACATATGTACTATAGGCAATTGAAAATGGAGACCCAAAAATATAAAAAAAAATGATTAAAATTGCCGCGGCATGCGCAACGCATGCAAATGATGTTAGTGACGCTTATGGCGACGACTTCGCTGTTAACGTCGCCGTCGCAGTCGCCGCTTCCAAATCGAATTCGGCTGCTGCGATGCTCGATTGGAGAGCAAACCACTCGTTCAATAGCATTCAAGCCGAGCTGTTCGCCTTCACAATTATTTCGAAGAATAGTGGAATCCCAAAAGGGCGTGACAAAATGTCACAGGTATGCAAGATATTTATCAATTTACAAATGATCCGCAACGATATCGATATCAAATATTTATAATATGTAATACCTACATATACAATACCTATATACACATACACATATAATATCTACATGCAAGCGGCTAGTGATAAGCGTATTCGTATTTGTTATTGTTTGTGCGCGCGCCAAATGAAATTAAGAGCGAATCGTGAAAGTTTCATTACATACGATACCGAAACCGAAGCCGAAACCGAAGACGCGACGATCCCGATCCCCATTCCGAGTGCTCTGATTAGCTCGGCTTTTGAAAATGTTCTCTCCATAATTAATTGGGGTGCCGCATTATTCTCAGTTTAACTTTGGCCGTTGGCGCCTCACATTCTGGCTGTCTGTGCGAAAAATTTCAATTGTTCTCAGTTACATTTTTATGCTTGGGTTAGTTAAGTGTCATTGTCATTGAGTCGCATTCAAGTATTTGCTCTTCTCCATGTGCGCCAGCTGTTTTCACACTTTAAATATATGTTCACCGATACACCCAATACTTGTACTAAATAAAAACGCTTTGTCTTCATTATACAGTTGGAGTCGTATCCAGAGAACGGTATACGTTTGCTGCGTTTGCGAAACGTTCAGTTGGCTCAGAGTGGTGAAGTACGTTTGCAAGTGAAACATCATCCATTGGAGCAAAGACGCACGCCTGCCACACGCAGCTATACCAGTCTTCTAGTGCTGCCCATTAACAACAACACCAACAACAATAGCAACAACAACAACTTATCACTGGCTCCAAACAGTTGCATTTTGAAGGGTCCGGAAGATTGCACCGCACTTATTGGCGGCCATGTCAAACTGAGTGTTCACTATGAGCCATTCCCCAATACGAAAGTCATCTGGTACAAGGCGGTGCGTATAAACAATAATCTTATTTATATATTTTTGACTTTTTGAAAAAAAAAACTCTTAACCTTGTTAAAGTTAAGTGAAAGTTAGTAACGTCTCCACAGCTAAAAATTCATTCTTATACTTAGTGAGAAAGAGTATTACTTTGTCGTTTACTAAGTAGACTTTTCTGCATTGATATCATATAGATCTTTATGCAAATTTCATTGTTTATCTATTTTTAAGTTTTTAGCCAAAATTGGACAAAGCTAGCAGGGGAAACTTCAATTGCGCAATGATTGTTGTGACATGTGACCTAATTAGGCAAAATGCCGTCAACAGCTGAAAGATTAGCAGAGTTGTTATGCCCATGATCCCCATATCATGCCTTTATCTATACATACACATAAGACGCCCCATAAGATTTAATGTCTATCTCATTTCGCTTCGTATGGGCATTAAGCGCATTAAGTGCAAGTGGCTTGTGTCTAGTCTCCGGTCTCCGGTCTCAGGTCTCTGGGTTAGTTAGGGTCTATGACTGTGTCACGATCAGTTTGCGGTATTGACGTATGTACGCCTGAATGCACGTACGTAATTGTTGCAAACCGCAAACGGCTAAAACAAAATAACAACAATATACATATGTCAATATAGACATGTATGTGTGTATGTGTAGTTGAACGTGTTTCTCTAGCTGCTCAGGGAAGGTTGGGCAGCAGCCGCAATATTAAATACACTAACTCGTCTTATGCTCTTACCCTTTTTTCTACAGTGCCGCGCCATTGTTGAGGGCGCCAATGTGACAATCCGGACAACCGCGCAACAATCAACGCTTTATATAACAAACATCTCGGCTGATGACAGCGGCAAGTATACAGCGGAAATAATGAATGACTATGACGTGGAGGCGGCTGCAGCCTCAGTTGCTGTGGAGGGACCACCGGAGCCGCCAAGTGGGCAGCCCAGCGTCTCGCTTGGACCAGATCGTGTGGCGGTTGCCTGGTGTGGGCCACCCTACGATGGTGGCTGCATGATAACAGGTTTTATGTAAGCTATATATGAATCTTATTTAGTTAACCCATCTCTAACCAATCTCATTTCCCCCACAGCATTGAAATGCAAAGCTGCAATCCGTCGGACTGTGATAGCGTTAAGGATGACGCTGATTGGCAGCAGGTTGCTCGCGTTGTGGATACGTTGGCGTATACCGTTAAGGATCTGCTGCCGCAGCTACAGTACAGATTTCGTGTGCGCGCCGAAAACATACACGGACGCAGTGCACCCAGTCAGGTCAGCGAACTGGTGCAAACAACAACACGAACAACAGCAGCAGGAGAGACAACTACAGCAACATCAACAGATTTCCAAAGCACCGTGTGTGTACAGTCTGGTGGGGATTTCAAGTCACGCTTTGATATCATCGAGGAGTTGGGCAAAGGACGTTTTGGTGTTGTGTATAAGGTGCAGGAACGCTCACAGCCGGAACAATTGCTAGCAGCCAAGGTCATCAAATGCATTAAGGCACGTGATCGTCAAAAAGTGCTCCAAGAGATTGCTATAATGCGTTCACTGCAACATCCCAAGCTACTCCAACTGGCCGCATCCTTTGAGGGCGCCCGGGAAATTGTCATGGTCATGGAATAGTAAGTATAGTCAAACAACTATTGATATGGTATTTTACTAATGTTATGTTATTTCATTTGATAGCATTACGGGCGGCGAGCTATTTGAACGCGTTGTTGCCGATGATTTTACGTTGACTGAGTTGGATTGCATTCTATTCCTGCGGCAGGTGTGTGAGGGCGTTGCCTATATGCACAGCCAGAGCGTCGTCCATTTGGATCTGAAGCCGGAGAACATTATGTGCCATACACGCACAAGCCATCAAATCAAAATCATTGACTTTGGCTTGGCCCAATGCCTGGATATAAAGGCGCCAGTTCGTGTACTCTTTGGCACACCCGAGTTTATACCACCCGAGATCATCAGTTATGAACCCATTGATTTCAAGTCGGACATGTGGAGCGTTGGCGTTATATGCTATGTGCTGTAAGTAGAACATTTAAAGTGGTTCTTCAGTTCTTAGAACTTAACTTATTGAATGAGGTTTTCGTCGACAACTTTTTCCTTGCAGATAGATAGATATTTAAATACTATCTTTTATGCACTGAAGAAACAGCTGAAGAATCAACATAGATGAAGAAAATGTATTAAAAATCGTAATCCTCTTTTTTTACAGTCTGTCTGGCTTGTCACCATTTATGGGCGATACGGATGTGGAAACTTTTTCGAATATAACGCGCGCCGATTACGATTTTGATGATGAGGCCTTCGATTGTGTGTAAGTTAAAAGTAGATACCATTCTTTAAACAAATTTCTTATAAACAATTATAACTTATATTTCTTGCCATAGCTCACAAGAGGCCAAGGACTTTATATCACAGCTACTTGTGCATCGCAAGGAGGAGCGTCTGACTGCACAACAGTGTCTGGAATCGAAGTGGCTGTGCCAGCGTCATGACGAGAATCTCAGCAATAACAAAATATGCACAGATAAGCTCAAGAAGTTTATAATACGACGCAAGTGGCAGGTTAGTCAAATAGTTTCCCCCCTTTTCACAGCTGCTTCAACTAACTAACTGCTGCTTTTACCTGTTCCTTTGCCTGTTCCTGCTTTGCTTTGCCATGCCATTGACATTTGAATAGAAAACTGGCAATGCTATAAGAGCGTTGGGTCGCATGGCCACGTTATCCGCCTCTCGTCGCAACTCGGCCATTGCGATGGGTGCCTGCAATAGTCCTCGGCCCTCAATCTCTGGTTTGGGCATGCTGAGTGCTGCTGCCAGTTCGAATGCAGGAGGCACGCAAATGGCATCCCTAAACGAGGAGGAGGATGATTTCAGCGTAGAGATGCCGCATGTGGACAAGCGGAAGACAACGGCTGGAGTGATGAAGCTGCACGACAAATCACAGTGCAGTGAACGCAGTGACTCCGGCTACAGTGAATGCTCCAATGGCAGTCAGGGCATACAGGAAACGCTATTGCTGACCCTGGCCAAAAACAAGCTGGAGCAGATAGCCAAAGCGAGCGGACAAATCGAGATATCTGATAGTCCAACAACGTCCACGTTTGTGAGCAGCATGCCGGCATTGGAGCTGCCCGCTAAAAGTGAACCCATCATGCTTTCCGACTTTACGAACACCATCAAAATGCGTAAGAAATCTCTAGAGGATAGCTGCACACGTGAAAAACTGAAGCCGCATGCCAGCAAACCGAATTGTGACTCCAAATCCAAAGTGTCCCAGCTAAAGCACAAGTTTCAGCAATCGAATGCTGCTGCTGCAGCTGCATCTGCTGCCGCCTCTGCTGTTGCTGCCGCTGCTGCTACTGCTGCTGCATATAATAAGCCTGCTAAAAAGCCAACTGCTGTTATGGAGCCCAACAAAATCGCCAAGGTCGCGAGCTTGGGCCGCATCAGTAAATGTAACCATTAAGCAATAACATGTACAATTTCCACCTTATTGATCAATTCGTATCTTTTATCTACTATATAGCCGCCAATGAACCGTTACGGTCAAGTGTCGTCGTCGCCAGCAGCTGTAGCAACATTGCCGCCAGTAAAGCGAGACCAACGCAAACCCAATCCATGCCCAGCTCACCGCTCCCCCAACGATCCGCAACGCCAACGCGGCTGAGCAATCGGGTTCGTGAGACAACGGAACGTCTTGCCCAACAGCATACGGTGGCCAGCAGCGCACAGCGGCAGGGAAATGGAAATGGTAACGGGCAGAGACTGGGGCATGGGAATGGGAATGGGAACGGTCATGGTCATGGGCACGAGTCACGTGCACGCAGTCTCATCAATAGATTCAACGAAACGAAACATATCACGTCCTAGCTTGTTACATGTACTTTTTTGTTTTTTCTCTAATGCGTGTGTCGCTTTCAAGCTGT
Source organism: Scaptomyza parva (assembly GCA_035044645.1). Taxonomy (NCBI): domain Eukaryota; kingdom Metazoa; phylum Arthropoda; class Insecta; order Diptera; family Drosophilidae; genus Scaptomyza; species Scaptomyza parva. The sequence goes on from JAWNNT010000090.1 coordinate 6,057,706, forward strand.
TTTTTTACTTATTTCACTTTATTATTGCAAATATCATCATGATTATCTTTTCTTATTTTTGTTGTGTGTGTAAAAAAAAAAGAAACAAAACCCAAGGATAATATGTACGAAACACTCGAATATACATACATACATAAAAACATATATATTGTATATGATATATGATTGCAAATTGCGAATTAATTATAATCCAAAATCCGAATACAAAAAAGAGAATGATGCACCCAACAAACTTATTAGGCACTGGCACTGTCACTGGCACAGGCACATCGCATACTGCACTTAGGCTAGACAAAAGGCTAAATATTTAAATTATTGTATCGATTTATACATACATACATACATCTATTTACCATACTAATTAAAGTTAAATTGTAACGAAGCCAACGCCGCTCTCTTAATATGGGGCAAGGATTTAGGAAAACAGCAACAACACCCAAACTAATCTGTTAGGTAATGAAAGAAATCTTGACTTCTGTGGAAGCAACAAGCATAAAGAGAAGTGCTCTTAACTGTATTGTAACATCTTTAAACTGAACAAAACATTTCATAAAGCCTCTTTAATCTCTGTAGGGAATCTAAAAACAAACTTTAACTTTTTGGTTCATGGCAAAAGTAATCGAAAATTTCCTACAAACATGATTCTAAGAAGTATTGACTGTAAGTATCGAGTATTACCTTTCTTTAAGAGGACCTTTCTTTAAGCTTTCTCTTGCTTCTCAGACTACATTTACAAACTTTCCCTAACTTAGATTTTTTCCGATGGAAAAACTTTTTTAAGGATATTTTTCGGGAGCCCGCAGCTGACATTGGCTTCGTTTGGGCTTAGACTAATTTCCAACAAACTAGACTGCATCATGATGCTGCTGGCGCGGCTTAAGTCGCACCCAGAGTCCACCCGATGCGCGTAGAGTAATCCTAAATGTGGCCTCAAATGTGGTCTTGCCGGGCACGGGTAACAATTGATAGCTGCGAAGGAGACGGGAAACAATGGTCTTGATCTCCATGATGGCAAAACGATTGCCGATGCAGTAGCGTGGACCGGCGCTAAACGGGATAAATGCATACGGATGCCGTTGTTCCACATTGGCGCTGGCAAAACGGTCCGGTTTGAATTTCTCTGGTTCCGGATAGATGTGTGTCAGGCGATGGGTGGCATACGGACAGATAAAGATGTTGCTGCCCTTGGGCAATGTGTAGGCGCCCAGACGCACCTCCTCGCCCAGTTTGCGTGCAATGAGCGGCACACTGGGATACAGACGCAGTGCCTCCTTAATGCACATCTCCAGATAGCGCATATCACGCAAATCACTCATCGTTGGCGCCCGCTTGTTATAGTCAAAGATGCGCTCCAGCTCCTCATGGCACTGCTGCTGTGCGTCCGCATTCTGTGCGAGCAGAAAGATGGTAAAGGCGACGGCGGCACCCACCGAATCCTGACCAGCCAGCATAAACGTACACGCCTCATTCACAATGTCCTCCTCGCTAAAATCGGGATTCGTCTCTGAGATCTCAATCATATAGTCCAGCAGACACTTGCGCTCCACATTATTGTTGGCCATGATCTCGCGACGTCGTTTGATCATCTGGCGTGTGAAATCATTGAGACGTTTCTTCTGGTTGAGCTCATCGTTGGCCAGCGAGGTCAGCTGATAGATGGCATCAAGCAGCAGCCAGGGCTGGGCAAAGCGTGCGGGCATCATTAGTTTACCCTTTCGAAAGGGTGAATCTTCCATTAAATCCTGACCTGTCTTCTTGATGGGCACGCCCAGAACAGCCTCTGCAACAGATTAGATTGAATAAAGATTTCGAAACACGTTTCGAATATATCTCTCTCTCTCTCTCGCTTACCATTTAGCACATCGATAACACATTGATTCACATATTTGGCTATGTTGACCTCCATGTCCAAGGCGTTGGCATCCAGATGCTCATTCAGTGATTGCGATGCATCCACAAATGTGTCAATGAACTTCTCCAGCAGACTCAAATGGAATGCCGGCTGTATAAGTTTGCGATGTGTGCTCCACTTCAAACCGCTGCTGGTAATCAGACCATTGCCCAGAAAGTTGTGCATCAAACGGTAGAAGAAGACCTTGTTCGTGTGCTTCTTGGACGAGAGTATGACCTGTAGATCTTCTGGTTGCAGCACCACAAAGAATGGAAACAATAGCACCCAAATGCGTACAAGTGAGCCATAAAGATCAAATGCTTTCGCCGCTCGTTTTCTCATAACTGCAAGAAAAGTGAATGTAAACATTGCATATACGTAATAGATTCTCATTCTGATGTGTTGCACTTACGATCCTTCTCATTGATCAGCAGACAGTTACCCAATATGGGCACCGATGGTGGTCCAGAGAGGCGGAGGGAGAGCAGCACCGATCTCAGATACGCTTGTAGATGTGCGTAGAATGTGTAAATGCTCAACATGAGCACAACCAAGGCAAGGGCGCTGCATAATTCCGATTTTGTGGCACGCTCCAACTATGTTTTGGATGGGGAATGGGAGGGGAGAAGATAAAGAGGGAGTAAGTGTTTTGGTTTTAAGTTTGGCAAGTGGCAACTCGCAATAATTTGTTTGCCATTTGAGCAATTTAATCAAGTGCGTTAAATATATTTACTCAAGCCCCCGTGCAAATTAACCCTCAAAACGCACTTCACATTAATAGCGCTTAGATACATATCACACACACACAAACACACACAGAGATATTCATGTGCCACACTCCTGGGCATGTCGTAAGGTTTTTTTTTTGTCAACACACTCTCAACATCATCATCATCATTATCCATAAACTGGAAATCAACATTGAAAGTGCCTGCCCACAAAAAATAAAAATAAAATGAACGGTGTGAATTGCTTGGGACAACACGTCGTATGCGCATTGATACACCACACGTATTCAATTTCATGATATTTTAATAGTAGTTAGCTCAGATCTCGCACACACACATTTCGACAATTGTTGCCAACAATTGGCTGCAGCAATGCAAGGACGCTACAAACATATATATATTATTGTTACAGATACCGATTTGTATCTTTAGCTCTTTCACTGTTACAGATACATTTGTATCTTTTGCTTTTGCTCTCTTTGTCTCAGCTCAGGGCTGTATGTTGTATGTTGACAAGACAAGAACACATAGCGCTTCATTCATAAAAAGCCTCAAAACAAAATGCGATTGATTAATGATGATCACCATTTCTGTCCCAATTCATGAGCGCACGTTTCGGTTTCTGGATTTTTTCCCAGACGTGGTTTTGTTTTTCAATATTTCAAGTAAAAGTACCAAGCAATGTTATTATTCACTTGAGTCAAACTTGATGACCCACAAAATGAAGAGCAACAATCGAAAGTTGAAACTTGCTTTTCATAAAGAAAAGTGAGTTTATCTACAAAATATACTAAACAAAAGCTACCAATTCCTTAAAACTCGTTTCATAAAGAAAAGTGAGGTTATCTACAAATAATAAGAAGAATTACTAAACAAAAAATACCGAATCCTTAGATCTTGTTTATAGCTTTTAAGCCTTATGTACTTAAACCAGCTACAAAAAGATATAAATACCAAAAAAACGGTACAACTTAACCAATCACGCACACACACAAGCCCACACCTACACACTGAGGCAGACGCCCAAAGATTCAGGGTCAATCGTGCTTACTGTATACACACATACTGTATGTCACACCTTAAAGTGAACAGTCAACCAAAAAATTGCAAGTACTATAATATCCAAACCAGGCAAAAATTTAAAAAGTATTTGAACTGATTTTCTCATCCATTAGAGTGTTTTTGAGATCCTTTGAATCGCCAAATGACGTGGTACACAGTTGTGGCCCCCAGATTTACCATTTAATCTATTCGGATTTCAGTATATATGGTTTTGAAGTGTTCCAGGACGAGTTTTCGTTGTTCAATGGTAGTCCGTTTGCCCTTTGTCCTTGATTCCATCCGAGATGCAGGATATAACTTAACTGACTACGAAGGGTAAGTCTATTTATACAATAATATTCGAACTTAGGTAAAAATTCTGAGTTTTATGGCACGCCGGTGTCCATAATGTATTTGCACAGAATAAGCTGTGACCTGATATTAGGGTGCTTTTAGACATAAACCGCAGTTCATTGCAGTCAAATATTGATTCTGGTGGTTAATATATGTACCTACCAAGGGTTTTTGGAATTTTTGAATAATATTAGTATGAAAGGCATTTAAACTTTTTGCTCAACTTTGCTCACTTTAAGGTGTGACATAGTGTATATGTGTGATAACTTTTAAATAAACAACATAAATTACTATTATGCATTAAAATCGTAGGGAAATAGTAATAAAAACTAAAAAAAAAAAAATAATTGTTTAGACAAGTTACAGGTGCAGCATGGCAAATTAGATATAAATATTATAATTGTTATCAAATGTTTTTTTGTCGAGAAAGCGAAAGTAGATTTGGCAACGCCTCACAAAAAATGCCCAAAGTAATAACTGTTATTGTGCGTGCGTGAGTGTGTGTGTGTGCGTGTTTGTGTCTGTGCGCGTTTGGTTAACAGTTTTATTTATACACACGCACACACATACATACATGTACATGCATATATCTGGGGAGAATAACTGTTAGTTCTGGCAACGGCTAGTACTTCTGCTCCTGAGTAAAACGAACTAGATTGAAGAGGTAATCGATTACTTGATAGCATCATCATGTAAACATCTTTTCTCACCAACATTGAAACACATAAATCTTGGTAAATCCTAATATTTAGACTTCATAGCCATCTGTTAAAGCATTTGCCATTGAATTGTGGAATAGACTGCGTTCCCCGTTGCCCCATGGAAAACGTTTGTTGCGTCGACGCAAATGATCATACTTAATAAATTGTGGACGCAACTGCTTCTCGCTATGCTTGCTGCTGCTATACACATTGACCATGCATAGGGCAACCACTGGTGTTGCCACCAAAAAGGTGACACGCTTCCAGAGGCGTGCACCAGTTGCCTTGCCACCAATTTGATTGACTTGCTTACTCATCTGGTTCCAGCCAGGAAGTACATAACGTTCCCAAATCAGCGACATGTTGTACAAATAGGTTTTTTAGAATTTTACAATGTTTTGAGTAATTGTATATATTTTTATCTGTCTCAGAGCACGAAATGAGAATGGGAATATAAATTGTTTGTACTTATTAGAGAAGAAAATTCATAAGTAACTCGATTGAATATGAATTACGTATACGTTTTGGGGTTAGAAACCACCCACGTTTTTTTCTTCCCCCATTATGTCGGTTTCGTTTCACAATTAGGAAGTTTCAAGGGAAAGACAACCTCTATACATATACTATATATACATAAACGCATCAACTGGCTACTGTTGAAGCGCACCTTCCGCTCCAGCGTGGGTACAAAACTATCCATCTATCTATCTATCTCATCTATCTATCTATAACCATCGATCATAATCATGTATTAGAGAATTCGCAGCTAACTGGCGTATTTACACAAACAATTCACACTTGCCCACTAATAAATGTACATGATTATTTCTCACTAATTCTATAAATTATCATAAGCGTCTTTTTTTCATCTTTTTTTTTTTGGTACTCACACGCTCATAAACCTTAACCACGAATCCAAGAAAACAAACCCTCATTCCCCCCTTCATACAGTTTGTGCAATGAAGCGGTGTACGTGCCACAAACTAACTTTAATACAAATAGTATAATAAACCGAAAGAAAAGATAGAAAAAATAATAAAGTAATGAGCGTTCGTTCGAGTCAAAGTTTCAATATCACACACAGATATCACACTTCCTAACTAAAAATAACAAACTTTAAACTTCCGTTTCATTTGCATCCAATACTGTTGTATATTGCATAATTGCGAATGCTAATGAATTTTCCAAATGATAATTATCGAAACACATATATCACACATGAATAAGATATTGTTTTCTTAAGTTTTGTTGATTTAAAAGTTCATCACTTAAAGTTCTTAATTCTTCCTGTTCCTCACAATTTACTCACCAGTTTTTCCACAATCATTTTCTTGCACTTAAAGTTTGTGTTCTAAATTCTTTTGAAATGCAATCTTCACTTTCACAGAATTAGCACAGAAAATATATTAATATTAAGAGTTCCCAAGTGTCTTTTATATGAAATGTCCTTCAGTGTCACCTTAAAACCAATTGCGATTATCAAAGGCGCGTTCGTTTAATTGTTCAATTCCCACACACGCCACGACAGTTGAGTTTCAAATGGTGGATCTCAAACCGGGCAACGTCTATTTATAAGCCCGACAAACAAATATCGAAAACAACTACAACAACAACAAGTACAAAAAACCGAAAATCGCTTCAATGGCGCGTCGCCGATATGACTTTCGGAGATGAAAAGAAAGAGAAGCTGAGGCTAGGCTCTCCCACCACTTAGGTGGTATTATAGGTGGGAGACAAGAGCCACATGCTGTATATATATAGATGTATAAGAATTATATGATGTGCTAAGTAGCCACAACTAGGAGTGAACACACACACAGAAGCCATTTGTAAATTAATGTAAAATAGATATATAAATAAATGATAACTGTTTTAAAGATTCTTTGTTCAGTTAGGCACGTGCAATGCTTCTCTTTGATGAACTTAATTATTAAGTACACCTTTTGTAGGATAGGAAGCATAAGTGTTATTCAGGTTTTGTCTCAAGTGCAGCGACCCGCCAACTTAAGTGCATTCATTACGTCGTTTGTATTGTTTTCCTATTTAATCAATTATGGCAATAAATTGCAAACGAATAAAGTTCGTAATGTGTAAACTTAGAATTTACTAACATCGTAGTATTCGGGAAGATGTCACAAAATATTAACATTGCAAAAATGTTGACTCAATAAACTATATTTGTTTGTCCAATCAACCTAAGCGGTGTGTGCATAGAAAATGTTGCATACTTTGAGGCTGGTGATTAAATAACAAATTTGTTTGATATTTTTGGGCGCATGTTTTATTTAAAAAATTGTGTATCACCTTTTGAAATCATAAGTTTTGGATGGGCATTTGTATACCCGAAATAAGTTAAAACTGATAAAATGGTTTTGTGAAAAAGCATGTAGAGGCAGAAGAAAGCATTTCCACCCCATAGAGTGTATATATTCTTGTTCCGAATCAACAGGCGAGCCTGGTTCGTCTGTCCATCTCAGAAACTTTAAGATCTAGATAATTCAGGTATTGGATCCTTTTATAAGGCACAAAACAGACTCAATTCAAATACAAATAATACACCAAATTTCTTCTATAGTAATGATCCTTTAATTATAAATGCGTACACAAAGAGCCTGAATATTTGAACCTCAACTCCAATTGGAGCTTTGACAAGTAAATTACAAGATAGTTAAGGTACATATGTAGGTAAACCAAAATGAAACAAATTGCATCCCCTATATCATTATCCGTATATATAACGATCAATGTTTGACTATTGACTTTATTCCATAACGCATCAGCTCAATCAGACCCAGCTTAAGGGTGACCCAATAGACGAAGCCACCTGTTATAATAGTCTTACAGATGCGATCCAACACATACATACTATATAGAAAGAAAAACATAATCAATATAATTTCAATAATTATTTGAATTAACTTTAATTTTAGTTACTTACAATCGTAACTGTATGCGAGACTTGGGTAATGAGGTAAGCGGTTCCTTCATAACATACTGACGTCCGCCCAGAATGCTAATCTTCATATATTCATAATCGTCCACATCATTGGTGTTGATTTTGAAACTATTTTGAATAGATTAGGAAAGTTAATACGGTAGTTCCAGAAACGTTTTTAAAGTATTTCGATAGGCATGTTTTTGAGGCATGATGATGAAATGTAATACGGTTATAAGTGAATGTGATGTGATTGATTCCCAGTTTGAAACCTCTTTAATCCAATATACATAGACAATATATATGCAGGTAGCATATATTCAGCGATTGCCGTACATTTTGCGATCTTCCTCGGTTATTTCTTTATAGATCTGCTCAAAGTGCGTTGACTTAAAGTCCCAGTTGCGTGTGGTAAAGAACTGCAGAACCTCCAGACCCACGGATATCTTTGTTTGTACACGAACCATGCTGGAAATAAAGGTCAACTTAGTTTATATTGTCGATCATTAATAGGTGACAAAAACTCACAAGCGACGTTGTCCAAAGATGGCCAAGAGGAAGTCAATAATATAGGCTGGTATCCACATGAACATGATGGAACAGAAGGTATGATAGAATTTGTTTGATGTCATATTGCCATCGGGATACCAGAGTCCCACTTCGAATGGATATTTAATACCCAAATCTCTGCCCACATCCATAACCCATTTCCAGGTACGTTTCTTGGCATCATCCACAGTTATATTATAAACGGGTATCTGTGCGGGCCTAAAAATGTAATATACATAGTCAGTAACTAGTCGGGAAAAGTTCGTATGAATCATTTACTTCTGCTTAACCCGGCTATTGTGATATGGTATCAAAATCAATCCATTGATGGCAATATCCACCGGTATAACCTCTGACTTGAGCTCGCCATTACAGATCATGGAACGAATAACTCCCTTGCCAGCACCAATCAAGACACCGGTAGGTCCATTCATATTGTCCACCCAACCAGGCAACGGCTCAGCCACAGCAGGCGTAACTGCGTACATGCAGAATAAATGTTAATATAACTACAATAATCAAGGTAAAACATAGTAAAGGAAAAGAAAAACCAAACAAAAGTTCATAATGTGTACAAAAAAACCTAAATGCATTTATTTATTTTGGGTATATACCATTTAAACTAAGTATTAATATTAACTAAATTTAATTGACTACATAAATTCCTGCGACCACAAAAGCATAAGAATCTAATACACAAAAGAGATTCAAAACATTTCAAGCATTCCCGTCCATTTGAGCATATAATAAGCAAATAGTCCAACAATGAGGGTCTTGCAAACGATATCAACGACCCATTGACTAGAATAAAAGAAAGATTTATTAAATGAGCTAAGTTCGCTTGGGTTATTTCCAGATTTCTAATTACATTCGCATGTGCATTTTTGCTTTGGGTATATCCTCATCCTTTTCCTTTAAGATGAATCTACGTGCACCTTGTGCACAACTTATCATGTACTCCTCCTCGGTTTCCTTGACCTGCATGTTCATATTGAAACTAAAAACAAAAAAAATACTTTGTAATATAATAAATAATGTAAATATTTAAGGCATTGCTTACATGGCCTTATCCTGTTCACCAAGTTTATTCCACAGTGAGGCATAATTCTCCGATGTAAAGCACCAGGCACTCAGGGTAAAGAACTGTAACACACCTAGACCAATCGAGATCTTCTCCTGGACGCGCAACATGCTGTATAGAAAATATAACCCATTAGAATCAATACCAAATATAGGGTCAGGGAATTCCGGAATACTAACAATCGCTTCTGTCCCAGTATGAGCATTAGGAAGTCCAACAGATACGCAGGCAGCCAGTGGAACATGGCAACATTGAATTTATGATATAGTTCATTGGTTGTGACACAGGGATCGGGATACCAAAGTCCAGCATTGAATGGCACCTGCTTATTGATACGCTTGCTCATCTCAACAACGGTGCCCATGGGCATCTTTCTGTTGTCAGCGTTTGTAATGTTATAGACGGGCACATCGATGGGTCGTTTCGCTTGCTTATTGAATTCATAGGGTATAACGATGAGACCATTGATTGCATAATCCACGGGAATCACTTCAGCCTTGTTCTCCTGATTGACCAGCACAGAACGGATGACACCTTTACCACAGCCAATCATCAGGCCAGTGGGTCCATTCAGATTATCCACCCAGCCAGGCAGTGGCTCATATGCGGCTGGCGATACTATATTGTAGGGTAAACAAGTAGAGTATTAAAATGTGCACAGTAAAACCAAAAAAACACTTTGATGGCTCTCTACATACCAAAAAGCCCATGATAATTGTTGTTTGCTGGATGATGATAACCGAAAGCCAATTAGGTGTGAGAGTGTAAAGTGTGTGTGTGAGTGGTGTGTGTGAGTGGTGTGTGTGTAAGTGGTGTGAGTAGTTGTGAATGTGAGTGCTTTTTGTGAGTTTTAAGTGAAGTCTTAATTGTATACCAATTGGGATTAAAGACATTTAGAGCTTTAGAATTTTGGTTGTTGTTTATATATGTGTGTGTTGTTGCTGTTGTGTAGTGTTTTCAGTGTTGTATAGTGCATTAATTTTGGCATTTTTGTTATTGTTGTAGTCCTTTTGTAAGCACTCGGAACACGTACACATTTAAAGTTTTCGAACCGTTTTCTTCATGTTTTTTTTATTTCAATTAATACACAAATGTTAATCGGTTAAGATAAGATAACCAAAGGTTTTTGTACCCCAAAAAAAGCGAACCTAAGCGATGGGTTACCCATGCAATTAGGCAACCCATGTTTGTCGTTAAGAAACTTCAAAATTATATGGTATAAACATACATATATGGTATAAAAAAGCAAAAAATCTATAAAGCGCGATAATGTTTTGGCTATATTCATTTGAGTAAGTCTCCGTGGATTCATACGCCCAGAAGGCGTGACACAAAGCCAAACGTCCAGTAACCTAGGAAACCAACGATGATCGTCTTGCACGCCCGATCCAATATATACATCCTACAAGAGGTAAAATAGGTTGGAAATATCTTTTCTTTTGGCATTTGGCAAATTGTTTGCATTTACAACATGAGCTGGCGACGAGCACGAGGCAGTGATTCGGGTGATTCCTTCATCAGATATTGACGTCCGCCTTGCACACAGGACTCAATGTACATGGGTATTGTCTCCTCGGGATCCATGTCCATGTTAAAGCTATTTCAGGGACGTGGGGTTTAGTCTGTCAACAATCAAGACAAATACTTTACGTCTTACTTTTTTCTATCCGCCGGCGTCAATATGTCCCAGAGCGAGGAATAGGCATCGGATTTGAAGTACCACGCACGCATGGTGAAGAATTGGAGCACCTCCAAGCCGATAGAAATACGATTCTGTACGCGTATCATACTAAGCAGTTTTTAGGGTTTGCATTTTGGACATTGGGAGTGGAAGTGGGAGGAGTAACAAACATTGTAGTCTATGCTTTCTTGGCATCGGCAATCAACAACAACACTTACAAACGCTTTTGGCCTAAGATGAAGAGCATAAAATCGATGACATATGCCGGCAGCCAGTGGAAGAGTATCACATTGATGTTGTGATGAAATTTGTTGGTCGTTATGCAGCCATCGGGATACCAGAGACCCGCCTCCATGGGATACTGATAGCCAATCTTTTTGCTCATCTCAATCACTTCGCCCCATTGCATCTTGCGATGCTCGGCGCACGTTATATTATAGACCGGCACATCCACTGGTTTCTGTTGTGACGACACAAACTGATAGGGTATGATGCACAGGCCATTGATGGCGTAGTCCACCGGTATAACCTCCGATTTGTGACGTGTATCAATCAGCATGGATCGGATGACACCCTTGCCGGCGCCAACCATCAAACCGGTCGGACCATTCAAATTATCCACCCAGCCGGGCACAGGCTCATAGGCCGATGGTGAAACTGCAGGAGATTCGTTCAATACAAATATCCTAGGTGCTCCAGCAGCAGCAACCGCAGCAGGGGAAATAATGCGAAGGCGTTGTTGTTGGTGTAGGCGTGAGCGTAGGCATTTTATTTGTTGTGCGTGTGTAAATTTCCGCTGAACAAAAAGCAGAGGATATTGTTTTCTTTTTTTTGCGTTTTTGGTGAGCTTAAGCTTCTGTCAACTCAATTGATTGACAGAAAGAGGCGAGGGTTGTTTGATGGGCGTGTTTTACAATTGTGATTTTTAGTTGCAGTTTCAATTTCAATTGGTTTGTTTTTTCATAATTTCATGCTCATTGAACTTGTTGGTCAATGACGCAGATTTCTTTTAATTTGAATGTGCGTGTTTTAATGTATGCTTAAAGCATGCTTGCAAGCAGTTACTTGTATGCTTATTTGACGTAAGCACCGTTGTGTTTATGTTCATAAATAGTTATTACTGTATGTTTGTTGTTGTTTGTATGGGCGGGCGCTCACGGATGTTGCCATCACGTCAAATATGCAAAGGGCTGGACCATCTGGCAGACCTCTTACCATTGTTTCAAGCTCAATCAACTGTTGACACATATCGATTGATCTTACAATGTATCGATTATGACAAAACCTTGCCAGACAGTGCATTAACATTGTGTACTTAACATACTTTGGCGCACTTATTTTTATTTTCTTCTTTTGCAAGCAGCCCGTTTTTGTTGTTTTGTGTGTTTGTAGTTGGTCTGATTCGTGAGTTTAGCAATCGCGGTGTCAACAAAAGCGCGCAAAGGGATTAATATGTATAGCAAAATATGACACATAAATATACAATGTAAGTAAGTCCACAGTACGTGCCACAAATACATGAACACATAAGACGGACACAAAAAACATACATATTTAAGTGCCATCTCAAAACAGTCAATTATCATCAGCGACAAGCAAAACAAAAACAAAAAAAAGGCGTTTTAACTTGAAGCTGTGGACACACCCACATCAAGCCTGAAGTTTGGCTGTCAATTAGCCAACTTTAGCGGCCTTTCGTTACCTACCTACCCACCAATCCCCTTCAAAGATTGCTTGCTAACACTTTTGAACTTTGTGAACTTTTCGGCGGGCAGTCCATACAAAGTCAGGTATTTATCAATATTTATTCTGACAAATTGTCTCTTATAACTGTTCAAATTTGCACTATGCAACAAATTCAAGTGTTTGCATCAACCATTATGATATCAGCTTAAATTAACTGTTTATTCGTTTTGGCATCTGACATACATACATGCTCTTTGACAAGAAGTCAATTTAATAATAGAGGAGTTATATATTAAAAGCAAACTCTTACTACATTTATGCTTGCAATTTGTTCAATACATAGATATTTTGATTTTGTATAAAAAACTTTCTGGCAACACTTCTGTTGGTTCATTTGGGATGAACTAAGAAAGTTCAATAAGACGGATAAAATAGTTTATTGTGATCATAAATATTGTGATATTTATAGAGCAACAAAAATCAATTTACTATGGAAAATATATGAAGATTATTGATAATTGTGTAAATTATACCGTTAAATCTTTTATAAACAGTTTATTCTAACTAGCATTTCTTAATTTCAAAGGCTAATTTTAAAGATCACCTAGTTAAGTGTTCGACAACAAAGTCATCGCGCATTATAAATACCGGCCTAATCTAAAGCAAATAGTTGGTTATTAACTTCACGTGCCTACATTCTCAATTTCCATTTCAATTGCAATTGCCTACAGTTACATAAAAAATCTGTCTAATGATTTGAAAAATAGCGTTTTTTGTTTTTTTTTTCTGGGGAAAAAGCTAAGTGCAAATTAATTGCATGGCAAAGCGTAAAGGCGGGAGATTAGATGGCCACGGCTTTTAATGGCCGGGCAGCGGCGGAAAATATATAAAAAACACATAAATAAATAAAGGAAAAACAAAATATAAAATAAAATAAAATACTTAAAGTATGACATAAATGATTAAGGAAGCAAAGCAACCAAGCAAACAGAGACAAGCCTTGAGGCATCCCGGCCCCCAGCAGCCCCATAGCTATTGAGCAGCAAATACATATACATAAATTCATATAGATATAGAGGATGGCTTTTAAGCAGACTTAAACTAATGACAGGTAAATCATAAAATACGAAAACAAGAAACTTACCAATACTCGGACGAGCTATAATAACCGGCATCGTTTCGTAATGATCGCGAACCAAGAGTTCGGCCAAACGTTTCGAATAGGTATAGGTATTGGGATGGGGTTTCAACAGGTCAGGTGTGATAGCATCCAATGTCTTAACATCCATCCATTCGGCCAAACGCATCAGATCCTCGGGCTTGTGTGGGAACTCATAGACCTTCTCATACATAACCTCCTGATCGCAATTGCAAAATGCCGTCGATAGATGCACGAATGCCTCCAATTGCTTCATATCCTTGGCCACGTTCAGAGCACGTTGTGTGCCCAACAGATTCATATCGATGGCATCGCGCAGATTACCCTCCAGCTTCAATGTGGCAGCCATATGGAACACTATATTCGTATGCTCCACAACATGCTTCAGATTATCGCCACTCAAACCCAACACTGCAATAATCAAAAACAAAGTCAAATTGAGATGATAAGGATTAAGATGATGATGGGGTAGATAATACTCACGGTCATAGGTAACATCACCCTGATAGATGGTCACCTTCTTGAGCATATGTGGTCGCTCGTCCTTGATGCGTTGAAAGATGGGCAACTTGAACATCTCCTCGAGACGCGTTTCCGGTGTCTTGCCACGCTTTGGCCGGCAAATGATGATCACCTCCTTAAGTGAGTGGCATGAATAGAGCAGCTTCTCCAGCAGCACTTTGCCCATAAAACCGGATGCGCCCGTTATGAACACGGTCTTATCCTTATAGTACTCTTGCACCGGCGATAAATCAATCATTTTGAGTGCTGAAATGTGAAAAGAAAAAACATTTTTAAGTTAGTTTTTGCTACTTTGTTGTTTCTTGATCCTATTACACACACAGAGTGTGCCACATTCCGGGCAACCAGTCAATTGAATATGGCAACAAGTGTCGTGTTGCAAGCGACTTGCCACCTGCCTGTCCACTCAAAACTGGGCTAATTCTGAAACAGCTGCGAAACGGTGGCGGCGGCAAACGGGTTTCTAATGGATTCAAATACGATTGCGCCTGCGTCGATTTCGCATTTCTTTGCATTCGCATTCGCATTCGACGTTGGCTTAATGATTACGCAATGCGAGACGGGGCGAATGTCTGGACGGCTGGTTGATTGGTTTAATAATAATAACAACACAATGGTAGCAGTAGGAACAACCACTTGCAACAACAACAACAACAACTTGCCACAACTACTTTGGCAGAATTCGTCGTCGCAATAATACGAGTACGAGCCAGGAGAGACCAGACCACCAGCAGGTCTAACATGTTGTCGTGTTTGTTTCTTTCTATTTTATGAAGTAGTGTTGCAAGTTGCAACAACAACACACAGACATACACGCAGCATGCAGCATGCCACCAATGGTTTTTGATAGCCGACTGCAACATAAACAACCAAAAAAATGTTGCAAAATCGGAGATTAAAACTTTGTGCTTGCCTTCTTTTTTTGGGGGTTTGGGGTT
Organism: Scaptomyza parva; assembly: GCA_035044645.1. Classification (NCBI taxonomy): domain Eukaryota; kingdom Metazoa; phylum Arthropoda; class Insecta; order Diptera; family Drosophilidae; genus Scaptomyza; species Scaptomyza parva. The sequence continues at coordinate 6,072,972 of JAWNNT010000090.1, forward strand.
TGGCCACGTTACACTTGGTTTGTGCTATGAGCCCATTGTGTGTGGGGCATCAAAGCCAAATGTACCACAACTCGTGCCTCATTTATAAAATATGGCAAAAGTGCCTGGTTTTGCGGCTAGATTTGCAGCCGCAAATCGCAACGTGACATTTCGAGTCACTGAGTCAATTTTTGAAAGCAAATCTTTGTACTCACTTTCAGCTGCTTAAAATACCCTGTAAGTAATGATTAAGTAAGGGGTTGTCATAGGCATAGTACCGGTTAGAAGTTGTTAGTTAGGGATTGAGATTGTTTTCTTTCATTTTTCTTGTTAAAACTTTATGCTTTGAAATGTTTTTTGGTATTATGAGATTGTTTTAAGAGATATTTTTCAATTGTAACCTCTAACTATCTCTCTCTACCTCCCTCCCTCTCTCTCTCTCTCTCTCTTTCTCTCCGTCTATTGGACTATATATAGATATATATAGGGCATCTAAACGCCTTGTTTAGCTTAGCTTAGAAAATTATCATGCAACTAAACGGGTTTTTATTTCTTGTTGCTTCTCAGTTTTGTCATCTCTGGCCTATTTACCATAAATAAGATATAAACTTATACATTTTATCTATAACTATTATAAAGAGTACTTGTCATGAACTGTTGCTGCTTTAACCGTTAAGTAGTTTTAGTCTAAGTCAAAGCCAAATGAATGAGAATGAGGAAGTTGCGTTGCAATGGCAACATGACAAGGCAAAAAAACAACAACAAACAGATTGTAAAGTACATATAAATAAAGTAGATTTATATAGTATGTGTACCTTGAACTAGAAATTGTGTTGGAATACAGTTCATATACATTGTGTGAACTTGGCTTAAACATATAAGAAGTGCAATATAAATATTGAAAGCGGTTTTTTGTGTGTTGAAGAGATGCACATTTCACGGCTGTCTTCTAATTTGTTGGTTGCCTCATTTCCATGTTTATTGCCAATTAAAACTCTTCCGTCAAATACGTCACTTTGTCCATATAGACAAGTAAAAAAACAAGAGTATCAAACAAGAAAAAACTCTCATGCAACTTATGCAAGCCAAAAATCATAAACACAAGAAAAAAAGACAGCTCCAATTCATTTGGGGCCAAATACGAGACAACCTCAAGTTAAGCTAAAAACCCCAAAATCATAAGCATAACACAAATACAAACACAGACTACACAAAAAGTGTGGAAAATGCCAAAAACAAGCTGAAGCCAAGCTGAAACTGAAATTGAAACAGAAACCGAAGAGGGCAAACGAAAGACTTAGGCAACGAACTTTTTGCGCACTGTGGCATGCAATATAATATGCTCTTTGAAGTATTTTACAAACTTGACAAGCATAATATGCATGCACTTGTGTGTAGGCATACATTATTAGCAACGTTTAGGCCATAATTTACAAAAAGCTTGTTTCGGCAAGGCCTTCTCCATAGAATTTACATAGCATTATTTTTGCTGTGATTTTGCAATCATTTTTTGAGTTAAAGTTAAAAGCGAATGAAACTTTTTGTTTTATTGATACAATTTAGAAACGGTTTAAAGACCCTGAGGTGTCCCCTAACTAAAGTTATGATTATTGTAAGTAAATGAAACTAATTTTTAGCAAAAATTAACCAAAAAGACTTAAAAACTTAAGTTTCTTCTTTAAAGTCTTTAGCTGTTTTGGAACCAAAACGACACATGCCAAGGGTATTTAAAGCTTTGTCAAATATTTACAAGCAATCGTATAGTATATCTTGTATATCTTTGTTTTTGATCAAATATGCATACAGCTAAGGCATTTATGACCGACAGTTTTTTCGCTTTTTTCTCTCTCTCGTTTTTGTGTTGTCCAAGTCCAGATGGATGGATGACACAGTTCAACATTAAGACACCAACTGGTACTATTTAATGCAAATAAAAACACACCAAAAAAATATGACAAGTTTTTAAGCGTGTGTCTGTCGCTTTAAACCGGTTTGATTAGTTACTAACTAATATAATTTCTAAAGCATTTCAATGATGAAAACAAAAAGAGATTTCGCAAACTTCATTTTCGTTGCTAGCCAACAATGATATGCAATTAGAATTTTCTATTAATAATCGAAGACAATACAAAATGCATTTTGACCTCATTTATCGGAAGATATATACATATTATAACACATATATGTATTTACGTTATGGCAACATCTTTGCCAAAACGAATCGACAAAAAAAACCCCCACAGACATCATTAAGCCACGAAATCAAAACAAAACTTCAAAAAAAAAAAAAAAACTTGAAACAGTCGCCGTTGAGACTACTCAATCTCTGTGTATCCCTTTAGGGGGTCTTATGTGGTTGCTTGGTCGAGAGTGATATAAATAAATAAATAAATAAATATCAAGCAACAACCTCCAATATGTAAATGTGTTTGTAGCGATTGCCATTGACACAGAAGCAAAGAGAAACGAAGAGTATTTTTAGTTTTTTTTTTATATTTTTAATTAAATTCAATATACGCTGATTTGGCCAAAATGGACCACAAAAAATCAAAACTAATAGACAAGTCAACGGAAAAATACCCTTAAAAAATCATTCATAATAGCAAAAGAAAGCAACAAAAGTTATTATTAACTATCTGTCAAAATGATAATTATCATCAAGCTAAATCATGTCGATAGAAACTTGTTTTAAACGATATCTATTATATTGATTATATAACCCCCACCTTGCATTTATTAACTTTTATCAATTATAGTATAGTATATATCTTTACACATGCTGAAAGTTCAGAGATTGTTTAAGTGTATTTTGTAATAAACAAATGATTTATTGAGGTAACCTGATAATAATGTAACATTTTTATTTCAGTTCCGGCAAACTAATAGTCGATTAGAAGTCTACTTAACATAGTTGGAATGTTACTAAAGTAAGAGATAACAAGAGATAAATAGTTCCAGGTATGTAAACTATTTCTATTATTCTATTTCCATAAGATAATTTGAAAAGAAGATGAAAGAATGAATATTATTTATTGATTGTTTGAAGTTGATTAAACTTTATTAAAATTATGTTATTGGTGTCAAATTGATAAAAATCTATACAAAGTAACCTATGAATATGAAAGAAACAGTTAAGAAGGCTAAACTTGAAGATACCCTGAACTCTTAACCTAACTAATTCAAGATTACTGAACAACATTCTTTCTATCACTTTTGAATTAAACAGATCTTCATTATGTCGTTTATAGTTTCTGAAATAAGTTGTAAAGTTTCGTTAACATGTGTATATCGTAAACGTGAAAAGCTATCAATCATTTGAAACAAATTTTATAGTTTCTGAGATCGAAACGTTCAGACAGACATTGTTATATCGACTCAGTTGATCAAAGATACTTCCTTCTATCTGTTACATACATTTGCATAAAACCATTATACTCTATTTCACCTATTTAATGGGTTTTAGGGTATAAGAAATTCTAAAAATGTGTAAGCACAATAAAACGCTTAAGCTCAATAAATCATAAAACCCAATTCACAGCCAATCAATTCAAGGGCTTAACCGTAACGGAAAAGTTTAGGGCCAACATTGAAACGAGCTAAATGTCAAACCAGTAGCATCACCAGCACTAACTCTGAACCAGAGATCAACCTGACTGCCTAACTGGCTGACTGCCTGACACGGCCCTGACATGGCCCATGACCCAAGGCAAATCGACAGACGATGATGTAAATTTAAATGAAGCGAAAGATAGAAATATTAAGATACAGAGACTCTTTACGAAATAATTAATAACAGACATTTTTTTTATGTGCGTTTTTTTGGCGTTTTTGTTATTTCAATTAAACGCTTCGTTGGTTAGCTAATAATGCGCCCAAAGAAAAAATGTTTTAAATTGTTTGCATTTGGCATTTTAATTATTTTTCCTGTTGTATTTTGTCTTTTTTGGCCAATTACACAAGAAACAATTATAATATTTTTAGCTAAAGGTCGCACATACAGCAATTGTTATTAAAAATTGCAATAAACTTGGCCAAGAAAAAAGCACTCAAACACACAAGGTGTTTTAGTTATTAGTTGCAAGTTAGTTTCAATTACCTTTTTTAAGTGCGTTTGTAAATTTTTTTTTAAATTTCAATTCAACACGTTACACACTCACACACTGACACACAGACACGCACGCACACGGAGACACTTAGACACGCTTTGGCTAATCGATAATATATGATAAGCAATATCGAAAGATTGCCACGAGCACACGAGATTTGGTTTGTTGAGCTGGCAACTGTTGCTGTTTTCGTGGGGGAAGCAGCCGTTGTGCTTTGAGCGGCGTTCAAATGAAGACTGAGCCGCATTTGACTGTGCGCTTGTCAATATGAATGCTTCGAGCTGTGCTGTGCTGTGCTTGGAAAGTGAGTCTGTTTTTTTTTATTAACTGGTTGGAGGAGCATGCAGACGGGATTGCTGGGAGCTGGGCTGAGCGTGCGATGTGGCAAGCTGTGGCGGCAGCAGCAGCACCTGCAAGCTGCAAATATCTATTAGGCTGGAAACGATTTGTTTAGCAAATTCAGCGGAACTTTGACCAATTTTGGATGTTTATGGCTTGCTGCAACAAACGAAAACGCAAAAAGGATGGCCCGTTTCAATATTTTTGTTGACACCGAACTAGCAAAGCCATAAAAATGGTTCACAAACACAAAAATTTAGCGGTGTAATTTGCAAACATTTCTTATTTGTATGCTAGACATAAATAAACGTCTTTATGCGAATTGTTGTGCACATACATAAAGACACATTTGGATTTGGATAATTAATCATTGTTTGTGCATGTAATGGTCTTTTTAATATTTGGCAAATTTAATACAATACTTAGTTACCTAACTTTCGCATCAATTTGCAAATTTTTTGCTTCATTATTATGCAATTATCAATATCTCATGCAAATGATTAAGCATTGTTACCAAATATTGCGAATTTTGCCAGTAAAATGAATAACCAAAAGTGAAAAAACCCCCTACTCTCTTAAAAATATGCTAACATTATGCTAATATAGTCGTAAAAGTCGTTTGCCAAATTATCACACGAAACACTTTTAATTAGACCGCCAAACGGTCAAGCGGCAAAGCTGTCATTGATTCAACTCAACAGTGTTGCCACTTGGTGAATTTCTTTTAGACTTGTATCTGTTTGATATCGATATGTCATTATTACCTAACAGACATGTAAATAAATACAATACTTCAACAATACTTCAATTTGAACACAATAAATTACAATTATTGCGTTTTAAATACGAAATGTACACATAAACACCATTTGGTCAGACTATCGAAAATCATCGTTGCAATCTATATTTAAATTAAATGGGTGCGATTAGCAAAACAGAATCAATTAATAAGCAATATAATTTAGGAATATAGTAAGAAGACCACTTAATGCATTTTATAAGCAAGAAAATTAAACAAATGACTTGCAAACTTTGACCACGTGTGGCTCAATCATCGATAGGGGCACATATCGATAGCGATTTATTTTTACCTCACGCGAGTGCGATTGGATTTCATTGTAATTTGGAATAAGGAATTGCGAAAATTAAATTGCAAGCATGGCCGAATTAGACGATTTCTTTGCGAAAAAGGACAAGAAGAAGTCCAAGACCAAGCCAAAATTTGTGACGGCCGACGAACTAGTTAAAAACCTTGAAGAATGTACGAAACGTGAGGTGGCGGCTAATGCAGCCAAACCAAAAAAACCTGATGTCGCGACAGCAGCGACAGTGACTGGCGGCGTGGCAGAAGGCGGCGAAAATGAGAACACCATCAAAGCACCAGAGCCCGTTGTCGAGGTTAAAGCTGTGAGTTGAGAGTAATTATTTATGAAACAAGTTAAGTAATCATAAATTATATTATATTATGCATTCAAGAAACCCGCGGATGAGGAGTGGAAAGAGTTTGAGCAGGAGCAGCGCAAGGATTACACTGGCCTCAAAATTGGCCAACTATCGATCAATGATCAAAAGCAACAGCAGCAGCAGCAACAACAACAACAGCATCATCATCATCATCATAACTCGGACGACATTTACGACGAGGACGATGAGGATAGCGATGGCTATATGAATGCGGATCCAAATGGAAAGAGACAAGGCTATGGGCCCTGGAAAAAGCTAATACCCGCCGAGGAGGTAACTCAAATACCGGTTCCAGTTGAAACGGAGAAGTCATCGTCGAAACCGTACATTTCACCCGCGTTACGATATAGCGTGAGTACATTGTATGTTCATATCATTATACACGGATAGTTTGATATTAACATTTTGGACTTTGTGCCCGTCTTCCTCTTTGGCTTTTAGCAACAAGCTGGCAGCGGTATGGGGAGCATCGGCAGCAGCGGTGGTCTGCGTACGCGTCGTGCAGCGCCTGATATTACGAACACTGAGTTCTTCCCAACGCTGAATGCAGCGCGTCCGGAGGAACAGCGTAAAAAGAAAAATGAACCCGCCTTTGAAGAAGTCCGTCATGGTGGTCGCTTCCAGCGTGTACAGGAGACAACCGCTGCGCCCGTTGCGGCTACCAATCGATTCCAGTCGCTCGACGACGAGGCAGACAGCTAGGCAATGCTTCTATCTTTGATCTTTATTTGCCACCGAAGATGCCGACGCCACAATACAAACAAAACGAAAGCAAACGCAAACGAAACTAGCAAAATATCGTTTACCATCTGATTATGTACGATTACAGTTGCCACACACAACAAACACACACACGTAAACACTGTGCTAAGAAGCAGCTTCAGGGAGCGCCAGCTTAAAGCGCGTGCGAGACCTGGACGCAAAAATGATTACTATTATTGAGTTCTTTATATATCTCTCTATATATATATATATATATCTGTATCTGTATGCATAATGTAAACAAATTTTCTAGGCTTTTTGAACTAGCTTTCAACCTCCGATGATGAAAAAAAAAAGAAGAGAAAACACCATATTGTTCATTTTCATTTTGCATTTTTCTTTTTTTTTATGTGAATTTTATTGGAATCAATGTAATAGATTATGAATAATAGCCATGCGTTGAATATCCGTTTATAAATGTTATAACAATTCCTTTTTTATATATATAAATGTTCTCCTTTTTGGTCATTCATCCATTAAGAGATCTTCGGCCGTGCTCTCCGCATAGCTGTAACAAAGATTTTATTTTAATCTTTTTTAATACGACAAATCATCTTTGGCTGCAATATTTGGATCTCGCACTGACTTTTCACTATACGCCTGCTCGGGGGTGTTATGGTATGAGCTAAGCATGGGCTTAGATAGCATACGATCTGGATAATTCCGTATCAGATAAAGCCAGCATTCCAATTTCCTAAAACAAAATAAGTTCTTTATATATTTTTTGTCTGTAATTTTTTTGTATACCTACTCATTTTGATCTGTTAATATTGTCTGATGCTCACGATCATAGTAATTGGGGTAATCTTCTAGCACATCCAGTTTTGAGAACATATTATCATCAACTTCATAAATCTCACCCTGTATATTGTTGCCCACACCCTTTTTGTCCAGCAGAAAGGGTATGTTGTAACGGGTGCCGATCAGCAACGGAAATTTAGTTTGCGTTGAACCTTTCGCTATAAAACGAGCAAAACCGTTCTCCTTTGTCGTTAGCCAGTGATGATTCGGCTCACCGCTCTTCAATGTACCATAAACGAAAACCCTTTGCAGCGACCTTGACATTTTTAGCATTTGCGAACCAGATTACAACGGATTTCTTATCACAACGAGTTAAAGTAAAAGTTTTTAGATAGTTCGAGACGGCTTAGACAAAACAATCATCTGTTTGTAAGGCCTATTAAATAAATACAATAACAAATACACAAAAATTGCAACAACGACCTTGTAAGCTTATAAAAATCAGCAAACCGTCGGTGCAGCTAATAATTTGAGCAAACTTTCTGTCTGCTTATCACTTTTTGCCATTCACATAATAAAACAACACAACCGGTAATAAACATGTTATGTTAACAGAGTTGCTCCACACTAAGCAGAACAGCTTTACACTTGCAAAAAAAAACTATTTTTGCTTATGCGAAACTGCAATAGACACCTGTTGTTGCTTGAGAATTGTTTAGTCTATCGAATTTGTTTACTTGAATGTTATTTGTTATATAATCGAACCTTATAAAATTACAAGCTATGTTCGCTATAATCTACAGTACACATTTAATAATATTATATATCATTAAGCAACATGTACACGTGTAATCCATACATATACCGTGCACATATTAATATTGTTTCATGTCTGTTTATAAGCCATATACATAAATATATATGTATGTACGTGCTACAAATGCAACTACCGGTAAAGTTAATAATTGGTTGGCAACGCCTTGCTTTAGATGAACACAATCGATGCGTTTCTCATTTTTTCTTTAGTTCTGCGCCTCGTAGTTGAGATCTCCTTGAACTGGGTGCTTGTGTGTGCGTCGATGGCGCTGGATGTAGGGATGTTCGGAGCTATTCTCATAGCCGGACAAATAGGGCAAAGACAGCAGCTTTTCGGGATACTTTTGCAGCAAATAGACCCAGCAGGGAATGGTACTACAAACAATAATAAAAAAGGTAAGAATACTATGTAAGTAAAAACTTAATCTACTTACCCCTCGCCGACGCCAATATTCATGTCCTGTTTCTCACGATGGATAACATCCTGGCAATCCTCAAGATCATCCAACGATTTAAGCATGCGGTCATCAACCTGTTGCAAAAATATACATTTATAGTTATTATTCAATGCTGATATATTCACATTACTCACCTCATAAATCTCACCGGTTACATAATAACCAATGCCAGGTTTGTTGAGCAAGAAGGGAATGTTGTAGCGTGTGGCAATCACCAGTGGCAGCTTCTGTGTCGTTGTTGCCTTGCACCAGAACTTGGCATAGCCATTGCCCGTGCTGGCCAAAATGGAGTTGCTTGGCTGGCCGTACTTCAAAGCGCCATAGACAAACAGTTTGCTCAATGCGGATGAAGCTTTCTGCATTACAAGAACATTAAGATATTTTACTTTTAGATCGATTGCTGATAAGTTTTAAATTTAAGAGAGGAACTTTTATTGTAAATCTATATTTAATACCTGCACTCGCTTATCACAATTCGCTAGAATTTTTCCATACCCAAACGCTAAGAGCAGCCCCCCAAAGAAGTCTTTTTGATAAGAACTACTACTAAAAATAATACACAGTGATCCCTTGATAGAAACTTTTTTTTCACAAAAAGCTTGATTTTCTTCAAAATTACTGCTAATTAGCATTAGAATTTTTTTTCTTAGCCAGCGTTCACTGTTCAAAACTCTGGCAGCACCACCCGCGCTCTCATTGATGTATTCATGTATATTTATAAATTTAGCTGTTAAAAAAAAGATGAAGAAACCGCTAGTCAGTTTTTTTGGCAGGCAGTAATGCATTAACCGGTTTACTGCATTCAAACAATTAATTTAATCCAGTTCATTGTTTTGTTAAAACATATAATAACACTAATACACATGCAAACGCTTTTTAATTGTTCAAGTTTTTTTGGCTGACGTGCGTGCAAAACTGCGCAGCAGCTATCAAACATTTGTATGTATGTATGTATGTACGCCTACTACTTCAAGATTCGATATAAAATACATTCACGCACACCTTTATTTGTTTGCATGTACGTATGTATGTATGTATATTTTAAAACGTCTGGCAATAATTACTTAAATCGTTCTAATCACTAAAACAAATTTAGATTGACACGCTATTAAAGCTAATACAAAGATGCCGCCATCAGTTTCATTGTCATTTTGAAATAATTTGTTGCATTTTTGCGGCAATTTTCCTGCTTACATAACTACTAATACAAACACAAACATACATAGACACGCGCATATAAACACAACATGCTCTTCCTATCTTTTTAATGTAAAGTTATTGTTTAAATTTTTAATCGAGCTGCCAACTTGTCAAAGGATAACAGGTAGCTTTACACATACACACAAACATACTTACATACATACATCTACATGCACAAGTAAATATGTTTGTGCACGCCCTAAGTTTATACGTTTTTCTTGTAACTGCATTCCTGTTTTTTCTTATTTACCTTAACTTGTCCCATTTTTCCTTTTTAGATGCACTTCGTTTAATTAAACTGGCTTAAAATTGCAAATTATTTTCAATGCACAAGAGGTATGAGTGAAGAGAGAGCGAGAGAGAGCGCTTTATCAAATTCCAGCACAACACTGCTTGGTAAGGAAATCGCACCGCACCAGTGGAAAGCAAAACTCCAACTGAATGCTGCCGACGCTGCTGCTGCCGGCTGAGGCCCAAACATTGGAGAACGTATGTATGTCTGTATATATATACTGTTACTGCTGCTGCTGTCTGTGTCTGTGACGACTACAATAACAAACACTGAAAAGCAGCAAGCCCCTGCCCCAACAAGAATACAAAAAAAAAAACACGCCACACGCGCTTGTTGTTACCGTTCCCGCCGCCGTCAACACGCTGCTTTTGCTCTTTCGTTATTTAGACAAATTATTAAAATTCGAAATGCCCTGCGCCAGCTTAAGACACAAATTAGCACAATTTTCATGTCGTTGGTATGTATATATGTATGTATGTAAAACTTAAAGCTTATCAGGCCTCTTGTTTTTTTTAGGCAAAAGGGGTTTGCTGGTCGCCTCAAACTGGTTGCTGGAACAAAAAGCATGGACATGGCACGGCTGTAGGGTAGAAACCCCTTTTGAACGTTAACTTTATAGCGCCGCCACTGCAACACACGTACGCACTGTGGTAAGTTTGTGTGGAGAGTAACATGCTGATTTAATAGTTAATTCCTTTTATATATACATATATTTACTTTTTGACATCGAGCCTTTGCCACTGTTAACACCATTTATAAACAATAACAAATTCGCACCAATTCCATAGCCGCCAAAACAAAAAATGTGCGCGATCTCTCTCTCTCTCTCTTACCACCGCTCACTCTCTCTTGCTGTTAATGCGCTGTAAAGTAAATGTTCGGCATTTGATGTTTTTAAAGAGCTTTAACAACAAAGAGCTTGCAATGTGGAAAGGGCATGATGAGAATGAATTACATACATATGTATGAATTTATTTAAAATAAAGACTTTTTCTTCAGTTCGTTAAACATTGCACCTTGCATTTTTAAACATTTCTGTTTCTCTGTTTAAATGCAATCTATCATATATCATATATACAAACAGAGGGGACCTAAAACAGCCCCATCCCAAAAAAAAGAAGAGAAAACAACAAATAATATTTAATTATATACTAAAAGTAATTACTATAAGTTTAATTAATATTTACTTAATAAGCCAGACAAAAAGAAAGAAACCAACAACAAAAACCACAAACACACAATTTGTAATGCATAATTATTTATATTATTTTAGACTAATATATAATATTATTTTAAACTAATATATAATAGAGAGAAATACGAGAAACGTTTATGTAAATATTGTATAATGCTAATACTAAATTATTTTGTTATATTATATTATATTAAATTAAAACAATTCAAACGACAAATAAACATTTACAACAAAAAAAATTATAAAAAACAAAATATAATGTTTGTTCTTATTGAAAGGGGGAAGGTTTTGCTTTTGGTCAGCAGGAAAATTATTATTTTAGTGCATATGCAGTAAAAGTATGCCGTGAAATATATTTTCAGAGCCGCACAAAAGTATGCAATGCTTTATATTTATGGTTTTTGCGAAATATATTTCGAGCCGGACAAAAGTATGCAATGCTTTTTTGTTAGCTTAGACAAAAACCACCTTCTGCTGATTTATGTTCGCCTGGTAGAAAATGCACTTTTTCAATTTTTATTGGCTTGCTTCACTGAAACCAACTAAATAAAATTATGTTTGCTGATTAAGAACAATGGTTTTTTCGTTGGTTTTAAGTACTTGGACCATATTTCAAACAGAATTCGGATTGAAGTACCAGCCGAACAGAATTAACAGCCCAATGCTGTCTGAATTTGTTTTCACTCAATGCACTGGAATTTTTTATTAAGAACAATTGTTTTTTTGTTGGTTTTATTATGAAATTTATTAAAGTTTTCAGTTGCTTTGATTTTTGACACATTGAAATTTGGTTTATTTAAATTAATTGATTAAATTTATATAGTTTAGACAATTAAATTAAAAGTTAATGAGCTTATATATTATATATAACGCCGTGGTTGCCCCGACTTGGCGATATGGAATCCAGATTTGGGGTATTGCGTCCTGGACGAGCCGAAGACGTATTCAGACGCTGCAGAACTTGGCCAACCCGCTTGGAGATTTATAAATTTATAAAAATTAATAATTAATATATAATTATATAATATATATATATAATAAAACTTACAATAAATGTATACAAATTTTAAAAATGTAATATATAATTATATAATATATATATATAATTAAAAAATTAATAAATTTATTTAAAAAAAAAGACTTGTTTTTCATTACCGTTTCTCTGTTTAAATGCAATCTATCATATATCATATATACAATCAGAGCGGACCTAAAACAGCCCCATCTCAGTTTCTTAAATTAAGTTTAATAATCTTTAACACATTTTCCGTTGTAGGCGTAATGATAGTGCTTGTGCCGGCACGCGCACATGTTCGGAGCAAAGCAATACGCTCTCCGCCCACAATCGCTGTAAAATGACAATATTAGATAATGGAAAAACAATGTTAAGTTGTTGGATAAAAATGTCTTACTGTTCACAGATTGGCTGACACTGGGCGCCATGTAGTAGTGTGCTGCGCATTTCGTAACCCTGCGCGCAAATGCATTGGCCATCATAGGAGCAGCGGCCGTGAGTGCAGCGACTGAAATGTTAGGAGATTCAGTTAAGAACTGTTATACATTTGTATTATACACTCAATATATGAACTACTAGTTCAAAACTCACCCAAAGCAACGATCCAGCAGTCGTGATAATCGATGCCGACAGAGTCGAGCAACTTCATCGTAGTAATAATGTTTGTTTTTGCGACAAATGCATAGTTCTGGGCCGGCACAATAGCCGCCCGCCTCTTGGCAGCCTGGCAAGCATTTGGCAGCGCAAGCGACACCATCTCTTTTGGTGCTTTGATACTGATCGGCACAAGGACATGGTCCATCCTCAAAGCATACGCCACGCACACACACAATTGGGCAACGACGCACACATTGACGCGTGTTCACAATAAGCATTTCGTATTCGGAGCAAATTGGCGGTGGTTCATTTATTTCCCAGTAACGGTAGTCATGATAGTACGAATGAACATGAACTAGCAACAGGATACAAAGCAGCAGCACCGGATAAAACATCTCTAACTGAATGGAAAGATGGCAAATGAATAATATTAAACGCAGTCTTTCAAGCAAGTTAGTACATATTCCAAGTGAGAGCGAAAGTGTTATTGTTTGTTTGTGTACAAACCATTTTACGCGGTCACGATCATTATCGACAATAATTGCCTTAAGTAAACACAATAGCATATGATGCAATGGCCGACCCATAGAAATCACTTGGGGGCGCTAATAACTGATAAGCCGGGCGCAGGCAGCGCTGATCGCTTCATTTGCATACAAACAAAAACAAATATATTCGAATAGACGCCACTTATTACTCATCAGTATGCTTGAGATGGGACCGGGTACACGAGGGAGGTGGTGGTGGGGTCACACAGATCCAACTTCAACATGTGTGCATGCTTATAAGCACAAAGAGAGGAAACTGCAGAGAGCAAATGTCAATGGGAGAATGAGAAAGAAGCAATTACAGTGAGTCGAAGACTGTATCATATTATCAGATTAATAATATTGTTTTCTAAAATGAGGTATTTGTTGAATTAATTAAAATTAATTAATAATGTTTTGCTTTAATACTTGCATAAAGTTATTAAAGCATTTACAAAAGTTTCTTGGCAAACACGTTTTTTAAAATTGCAGTGTGTACTAATACTTTTGTGACTCACTGTAATATGCATGGGAGAACTTTTTGCTGCGCTAGTCTGGAATGTCTGGATTTTCACTGTTGCTGCTGCTGCTCTCCTCCCCCTCTCCCGACTACATATTCCCCCTTGTGCTTACGGCACAACACATCTGGCCTGGGCATGCGCTCGGCTGCTTTCAATGCGCACCATTCATTCAGTTTTTATTTTTTAGTCTTTTCGCTGGCCGCGTTCAAAGCGCTTGTGAACGCCTGCGCAACGAAAATGTTGCAAAATTGAAAAGCGTACAAAGTAAAACTGCTTAACTGCAGTTCGAAGCTTCACTTCAATTGCAGCAATAAATAAGTTTCGAAAATTTTAATTAGCGTTCTGACGTTCGCTCTTTCTTTGGTCTGTAAGCTTGCATATGTGTGTGTGCTTATACATACATATGCATATGTATGTACGTACGTGTTTGTGTTGTTGGATTGAATGAATAACATAAAACAGAAACACAACACAACGGCGAGTCGGAAAGCATATAAAATAAACAATACCATTTCGGGCTGGTCAGCTGGAAGGAAGTCGCTCTGTTGGTGGTAGTGCTTTGGCTTTGGCTGTGGCTGATGTTCGTGGTGGTGGTGGTGGTGGAGGGTGTGTCTACGCACAGAAAGCACCCACATTAACAATTATGTATGCGGCAAGTGCGGACGCGTTTTAATTGCATACATAGATACATAGATAGAGTTAGATTCTCAAAACTATTACTTCTTACCACAAAACAAATATAAAAGTTGTTCAAAATGTGCTACGTTATCATCACAAGTGTTAGTCTAGTCTGGTTTCTTTGCACCCTGGTCGCCGATATGCTCATCGCTGTCGCGTTGGTCACACCCAAATGGCTTATTGGACCTAGCTTGAATGCCACCACGCCCAATGTTGCGGGTCAACGTTATCCCTCCGTTGGCATTTACACACGTTGCAAGCAAATGCATCAGTTGGGCTATCATTGTGGTCGTTTCGATTTAGATGGCTTTGCCACCGATGGCAATGTCTATCCCTGGGAGTGGAAGGCGGCCATGTTTTGTACGTCATTTGGTTTTGTGCTGCTTTCAATAACTGTTGCTGCCACCTTGCTAACCTGCTGTCGTCAATCGGTCTTTGGCAAGAGTATACACAACATAACGGCTTGTGCTCAGGTTCTAGCAGGTGAGTGCCACTTCACATGTTTCCATTCAACTCGAATACAATCTCATTGAACTTTCAGGTATTGCTGTAATGCTGGCATTCTTTTTGCATCCTTTGGGTTGGCATGCGCATCGAGTTCAAGTCCTTTGCGGTGCGGAAGCAGAACCCTTTTATCCCGCTGACTGCACCATTGGTAAGATTTTCCGACAGTTTACCCAAAGTCTTGGCTAACCTATTTACTTTGTTAGGCATCTCATTCTATTGCGGTCTGATTGCCATATTACTAACATTCTGCGCCGCCGGCATCAGTCTCAAAGCGGAGTCTTCCAATATGCGTACACGCGTGCGTCGGCGCGTCGAATCCGGCAGCAAGCTCGTCTGCATTCCATAGGAACAAAGAAAAGTTTCTATCCACAACGCGTGCTTGGAATATAAATATTATGATTTTTCATTGTCCGCAACTAAATATATAAAAGCTGCATTTTTAATGCAATTATTTTTTAAGATCAGGAATTTTTCAATGTAATTAGCTTGGAAAAACAGCATTCAATGTATATACAACAATTCTAGTTTATGGACAATTGCAATTTCTAATTAGCGAGCTATCACTGTAGATGTATAAGAATATATATACTACATTGCATTTTGGGGCATGTACAACTTAATTTAATTTTGCATTTAAACTGTAACATTAGAATAAATAAACAACTAAAGTTTTTTTATACAGCCAACACTGATGGTTTCAAGGCAGCTGAAGCCAACGAGAGAGAGAGAGAGAGCAAATAGTTAAGACAAATATTATTATTTGCGCTTGCCCTTGGATTTGCCCGGCGGTTTACCCTCTACAGCTGGCTTAGCCTTGGGTATGTAAACACCATGATTTGTCTTTTTGAGATGCGCAAACAGTTTGTTCTTGGAGTCAAATACCAGTTTACATGTGACGCAAGTGTGTTCAACGTCTGTTGCAAGTTCGTTATCTTTGCTTATTGTGGGAGGAGGAGCTGGCTTCGGTTGAGGTTTGGTTTCCATTGACACCTTTTCTGTTTCCTGCTTTTGTTTGTTGCTGTTTGCGGATGGTTTCTTGCTTTTGGTCTTT
Source organism: Scaptomyza parva (assembly GCA_035044645.1). Lineage (NCBI taxonomy): Eukaryota > Metazoa > Arthropoda > Insecta > Diptera > Drosophilidae > Scaptomyza > Scaptomyza parva. Next base: position 6,089,220 of record JAWNNT010000090.1, read on the forward strand.
TTGGCTGACTTCTTGCTACGACTCCAATCATCGCTGTCATCATCATCACTGTTGCATTCCACAGGTTGGTCAGCAGCAGCAGTTGCTGCATCAGCTTCATCCTCATCGCTCTCTACAAACGCTTTTGGGGCAGCTTTTTTTGATTTCTTGCTTTTCTTATTTCTTTTAGTTTGTGCTTTCGTGGTTTCCACCTCCTCCTCGTCCTCGGTGGACAACTCGGCTTGATCACTTTGATCCGTCTTGTGTGTGCCATTGATTTCCAAGTTTTTGAGATCAGCCTCTGTTCCATTGAGATTATCGCTATGCTCATTGTAGTCCTGCTCCTCGGCCTCCATTTGTTGGCATAAGCGTTCCACATTTTCGCGATGCTTTTTACTCTCCTCGTGATTGGCACGCGCCTTGGCATTCTTGAAAGACTTGTTGCATGCCACACAATAGAGATCGTCCACATACTCAACTTCCTGTTCGCTCAAATCGTTATCACTTTCAGCTGCTGCTGCTACTGCTTCAGAATCCAGCTCCTCATCGTCTTCGTCTTCATCCTCATCCTCCTCCTCGTCCGTATATTCGTCGCTGTCATATTGTTGCTCAAGCTGCCTCAATTGCTCCTCGTAGCCATCATTTTGCACTTTGTTGGCACGCACTGCTGCAAGCTGTTCCTTGCGTTCACGCAACTGTTCCTTTCGCTTCTCCTCCTGCTTCATGCGATTCGCCTCGGCACGCTCTTCCAGCAACAGTCTGTAGGCTTGGACACGACGATCCCGCTTCCGTACAAACGAAACCAAGTTACGAATCTGCAAGAAGACATATTGGTTAAGTATATTTCAGAATGCTTCAGTTGCAGCTTACCTCTTCATTTCGTTCCTTCCGCGCATTCTGCACAACTTTCTTCATTTCTTTTTCTACCTTACGCAAGATAAAACGCTCCTTGATGTCCCTTACATCATACGGACACAGCCATTCATATGTTTTCTTTGTGCTATATGACAGCCAGTAGGCGTAGAAAGGACCAACAACTTCTTCATAGCTGCTGTCGGCATTGCCAAATTGTGGTGCGCTCATCTCATCATCACTGTCCATGAACTCCAGATCTTCGGAGGCAATATTGTTGAAGACACCGCGATAGACACTATAAAATCCTTTTGCATCATTGCCATGTCCTTTGTAGCATGAACTAGTAAAGTATTGGAACACATCTAGGCAGTTCTCTGAGTACTCGGAGTTTTTGCCGCGCAGAATTTGCTCTCGATGATTGTCGTACCAAGCACGCTCCTGGGCATCGGATAGCACTTCATAGGCCTGTTGGATTAGCTGAAAGCGTTCTTTTGCCTCGGCCAAACTGTCGGGATTCTTGTCCGGATGCCAACGCAGTGCCAGTTTTCGATATGCTGTTTTGATGTCACCCTCGTTGGAGTCACGGGCTATACCCAGCTCCTCGTAGTAGCAGCGCATGTTGAATACTTAATAAGTTACAAAATAAATTACATCAATAGTGCTAACAACTGAAATTTTAGAGCTTTTGCTCTTCTTCTTACCGAGCCCACGCTACACAAAAATCAGCTGTGAACCCTTAAATCGTTAACAGTTTCTGCAATGTTATAAGGCGCGCGCAAAATTTTTCTTGATATTTTGCCACGTACTTATGAAGTAATTATGTTGTTGCTCAATTGAATTTAAATTAATGGTTATTATTTCACCATTTGGTTTAATTCAGCATTATAAAGCAATTCAAAATTATTTCGACAGCTGTTGTTAAACATTGGATATCGATAACTGCAGCTCTAACAATAGTCGATGGCATTCAGTGTTGGTAAAAGTGCATTCCTATAAGCGCGTTAATGTATTTAAAGTTTTTGTACATTTTTAAATTGCCTTTTTAACAAATATTAATTACAACTGTTAAAAAATTAATATTATTTTCAGTTTTATGCCTGACTACGTCGCTGTTAATCCTTTTTAATATTTCGCAGCAAAGTAAGATACAATTTTGTTGCGATTTGGTGGTTGCGCATTCCGTTAGTTGCTTTTTTCACTTCAGCGGCGGCGGTCGCTCTCTTTTGTCGTCGCGCAGCATTCGTCACTTTAACCGCACACTTTATTGCTACCACCAAATAAAATAAATCTAAGCCCGACACATGCACATACCAATACATCACCTATATAGACAGTGTAAAATGTGAAAAGAAACCGAAAAATGCTTTAACGCTTGCAGCCTAAGAGTAGGCAACATTTCTGCTTTTTAAATTATACGTTGCCGGTTGCTTAATTCGAATTAATTTGCATTTCAAATAAACGAAAAATAAAATAACTCTATCCTAAAACTAAAGCTACATACGATAAGATACATGTACGTAATTTCAATACAAGAAGATATTTATATGCATACATTCGCGTTAAAGGTCGTAAGGGCCCAGGCTATAAAGAAATCAAATCAAATAATATATTCACGCTGCAGTTTAAACGAAACGAAACAACAATTGAAAATAGCTTGACATAAAAATTTACAGTTACGTTTGGATTTACAACCCAGCTACGTTAAATTTCCGCAAAAGGGGAGGGTTACACAGACAACCCACACTAACACACCCACGCACACACACCAACATACACATACAACATTGAGTAACTTTGGCGCACAGCATGAGGCGGATGAGTCCTTGAAGCGTCAATAGGCGTGCATCTCAGCTTACAAACAACCCCCAAGCACTAACAAACCCGCACACACATACACAAACACACACTTGCAAATAGTCTTCGTCATCGTTAGTGCATGTACGAGTGTTTGTGTGCGCCTAAAAAACGTCAACAAAAAATAAACAAACACATACAAACAAACAAACAAACAGATAGAGAGTTGCCAGACGTCGCGCTGTCTACGTAATCACCCGCACACAAACACACCCATACACACACCCACGCACAAACAATCCCATGCATACATTACGTTTAGTTGTATGTGTAAGTAGCGGTCCTTTCATCTCGTGTGCCGCACAATAAAAACAGGCGTAAAGGATATTATGAGTCAACAGACATTTGCGAATAAGGTAATTTCGCATCAAATACCAACACACACACAAATACACACATACAAAAAAGCTCATAAACATACATACATAGTTACAGTTGCAAACTATAGAAAATATGGGCGCATGCTGATACTCTGGCGCACAGTGGTTCGAACGCTTGGGAAATATACTTAAATTTGATTTTAAAATAATGAAAAACGTTCTTTTTACTTAAAATATATGTATTAAACTATTTAGTTTGTCATAAATTAATAAAATTTATATTAATTTATTATTATAACTAAATTTTGTTTGATTTAAAGTAGTATTTTATACTTTTTTTAAATAGTTATTTTTTTAACATCGTTTGTTTGACATTCGTACCACTGTGCAGTCAGTGTCGTCGGCTTTTGTGCTGTCATAAATGGATTTTCTTATCAACTCAAAGTGGCCCCAGGAGTCAGTTTTTGGATGCGAACGCATAAGCCCAGTGCCAGGTCCTTTGCCAGTGCCATTGCCAGTGCCAGCCTATTGTCCCAGACATTATGGGATTGCATTCGGGATCTAAGCAAATACTTTAATGGCAACCTCTTTTTCCCTTTCCAACACCCAACAACAGCAACAACAACAACAATCCGTCCATTTAGACTACGTTAAGGATATTGCTTGAGTTAAATAGAGAGAGAAAGAGTGAAAAGACGCTTCAGTTACAATGTTCGGTTCCAAGTTACGCTCATGGATGGAAACTCACATTGTGCGTCCACGCAAAAAGAATAACAAGAACAAACAGTCGGAGAGCACCAATGGAGGGTGTGGCACTAGCAAAAAAGCAGGTACCCTCCCACCCACAACCAATAATCTCAAATCGACAACCAGTCCAGTGCTGACCAGCAGTGGAAGTCACAGCATCGCCAGCCCAGTGCGAAGACGCGAAGTCTCCCCGATTCAATGTCATGTAAGTGTAAACTGAAGATGCATTAATCCCAGGAACCACTCTGATCAAATGGTTTTCTTTTCCTTTCAGACACCCAGTCGCTATGGCTGGCAATCGCCGGATCAGGATAACTCAATTACATCACCCAAATCGGATAATCTATTGTATGCACATCCACATCGCTATCAACGCCATCAATCACTGCAGCCACTCCCACAACAACAACAACAGCAACAACCACAATTGATTGTGCCTAGCAAGGATAGCTGTAGTTCCAGTGTAGATAAGTCGCCGATGCGTGTCAATTGCTCCTCCTCATCGATATCATCACTGTCGTGGTCCACCGGCTCCAAGGAACCCTCATCGGCCAAGCAGCAGCTCAACTTCAAGTTGGAGCACAACGAGTATCAACCAACCCCCCCGCTACCACCACCACCACAAGGCGCAGCTGAGGATGAGGTGGACTATGAGGAAGTAGGTGCACTGCTGTTGCGTCCACAACCCCCTTTACCACTGCAGGATTATCAGCGACCCAACTCGGAGAATTTGGCCAGCTTGCAGCTGGTCTACGACGAGGAGAAACAATCCAAAAAGAATTCCAATCATGTCCACTATGGTCGCCTATTACCTTCCAAGTTGGCCACCGTACAGCTAATCGAATCCATGGATAGTCTCAGCATGACGCCACCCCAACCACCGCCACCATCGGTGACCAATCAACTGGGTCGCATGCGTGCCACTCGTGGTGGCATGTCTCGTGGCAATTTTATGCCTGGCCCCAGGCCACATAGTCTATCGTCGCCGGAGAGTGCCTATTCCACGGGCTACTCCACCGATGGCACCTCGCCCTGTGCCGCCAGCAATGCCAGCAATCCGCCAGCTCCAGAGTATTATATCAATATGCGCACTGGCACTCACTATTTTCCCAGTCGTTCCGTCAACTCGGAACGCTATAAATTTGGTCTCAATCGCATTGAGGAGATGTCACCAATGGATCCATTGCCCAAGAGCAATTTTGGCAACACCCTGGAGGCAAATCCTAGCCCATTGGCGTTGCAGCATAAGCTCTTCGAATGTGAGTAATAGAAAGGGGAAACTTTTTTATTTAAATGGGGAAACTGTTGTTTGGGGGAAACCTGGGGGAAACCTGGGGAAAACCTGGGAAGTTTAAAACAAGACTCTGTAATATAATGATTTCAACTTATTATTCCAACCTTCCAAGCGCAATATGAGCATCCAAATTTATACGAGCCATTTGGTTTCGAGAGAAATGAGCAATTAAAGCACTTAGAGTCCCAACCTAACCTAACCCTAACCTAAATTGCAGCTCCATCGCCTCGTCAACGTTCTCGCATTCGCACGAATCCCTGGTATAACACCACAGAGCATATGCAGTTAATGCCCGGCAGCAGTCGAATGGAGCCGGATGCCACCAGCACCACATCCACAACATCGTCGGGCATTAAGTCAAGCAATGAACTGGAAATGCGCTCACCTAAAACAACAACAAGCACAACAAAAGCAACAGCAACAACAACAATAAATTCAGTAACAGCAAAAGGAATTGCAACCCCTAACAAACAACTGACGTCTGTGGGTGCCGGTGCCGAGTCCTCGGAGGGTTCGTCATCGTCCTCGACTGAAGTGGAAAATCTCCATGCACCGCACACCATCAAGCGACGCCACTTGGAACAGCAACAGCAACAGCAGCAACAACAACAACAAGTGGAGTCGTTTCTGGTTAGTGACGATGAGGCGACACTCAACGAGATGATTGGCAAGTTTGACGAGAGCTACGTCTACGAGAAGGAGACTGACATACTTAGGTAAGTTCTAGACCACAACTCGGTAAGTGGTTTTTCTGCTTAGTAAGTTCGTTCTTTAAATATGAGTTTTGCCAAGAATTTAAGTTGTTAAAACAAAAAGAATTAGAATGTTATTCAATTAAGGTTCAATGTAATCGACTTAGGTCATTCCAGTTATCCTATCTATCCTTAGCTAGGTCCCTAAGGTTTCCTTTTGTTTTTTCTCACCTTACAGCAGCGATTCAGATCCCACAGATTGTGCTTCCGAGCTGGATACTGGACAAGATGCTGGCGATGAATGCGATACAGATGAGCTGTTGGACATTGATTTCATAGACACATCCTCCATGCAGGAGGTGGAGCGTCTGGATCAACAGCGTAATCTGGGCAGCTGCCAATACTATCCCAATTCCAGTCCACTGACGCGACGCACCTCAACGCGTTCACGTCGTCGCAGCGGTCAGGAACCACCCGATAGCAGTCAGCTAAGAAGACGCAAACGTTTCCTAAAGACACGCAAAAAGAGCTTTGAGAATCGGGAGAAAGTTCAGGAATCCCCGTTGCGGGAACCGCGAGGAACACGAAGCGTGGGCGGAACTCCAGTTTGTCTACGGCGACAACTGTTGGGCAAGGAACGGTAATTTGTAGACAAATGGAAACCTTAGGAAAATCTTTGTTAATCTTTCATTATTTTCCTTCCTCATAGCATTTATAAGACTTCCCCATTATCCAATCGCTCGAATTCGTTGATTTTCGGCCGCGCCAATGACCCACATTTCATGACCATTGCGGAGAGTGAGAAGGCGCTGTTGAAGGCTGACATGGAGGCAGACATGAAGTATAAGCAGCTGATTATGGAAGCCGAATCCTTGCTGGAATCCATGAAGAACAGTTTACAAAGGTGAGCCATATCAAATCCTCTCTATAAGGAATTCTTATTAGTCTTCCCTTCTGCCTCTCAGCATACCACGCGATACACCCGTTGCAAGTCCACGACGCCTCAATCCGTTGGCCAACAAGCGTGTGGAAATGCTTAAGAACAGTGAAGTTGAGGCCAAGAAGCAAGTGGCGCCACCACCCAACACACCACCACTGGAGCACGAACTGGCGGCGGCAATCAACAAACGCATTGAGATGCTTAAATTCGAGACTTCAGCGACGGCTTCGCCTCCAAATAGTCCCAAGACGGGACGCTGTAGTCCACGCAAAACGCATTTGACCAACTTTATCAATCAGAATGCGCCGCCAGAGTTGCCACCACGCAAGTTAAATGTTGCACCTCTCTCACCACAATTGCAACTCAATGGACGACGTCTGCAATCACCCTGCAGTCCCATATCCAGTCGACGGGCCACACATGCGCTGCAGTGCATCAATGGCAGCGATTCGGAACAGGAGTGCATTGCTGTGGTTCGTCAGAGCATCGAGGATGTCACCAATCACAACTACTTGCAACAGGAACATCAGCAGTTGGAGCAGCCATCATACAATCATCAGGACTATAACAATCGCAATGTGGTCGAGCAACTGCAGCAACAGGATAACTTCTATTGTCCACACAGTGAACCACTTAAGCGTAAGGTTTACAAGGGCAGCAGCTCCTTTGAACGGATTAAGAAAACATTTGACTTGGAATTGGGTAAGTAAGAAAGTAAATGGTATATTTTTAGTTCTCTACTTAGGAAATTTTGATAAAGAACTTTTAAATATGTAAATACTAATCATTTCTGCCAGTAATATTCCCATAAACAAGATTAAAACCAAAAAACCTATTGAAAATATTGATTTGATAACTGTATAACCTCTCTTGAAGGTTAAAGAACTCTTAACTTTGTTGTCAAGTAACAAACTGCTTTTATTTTCGGATTTTAAAATCAATCCCATTTCTTTTCTGATATAACTTTTAATCTATGCACAGTATATCTTTATCTAAGAAACCCTAGAAAAAATTCCCAAAACAAAAACACGAGAATTTTATTTTTATTCTATTTAAAGCTTATAGCAATATACATAATGCTTATCAAAACCCACCTGGCATTTGGTTAATTAATTTACTTCATTGCTTACGCAGATATGAGTGAAAGGCCAAAGACGCACGTGAAACGTCAGCAATCGAAACTATCGACTTCGGTATCGGCCAAGAGCTCGATGCAAGATGTCACTGTAGAGGGAGCCAGTAAGCAGCAACAGCTGATCCTTAGCACCATTGTGGACTTGAAGCGGAGTCTGGAGCATCAAAGCTATGAGCTAAGTGGTCTCACTGAAGAGTAGTTAAGAAATATTTGAACGAGAAGAGTTAACTTATTGAGGTCCTTGCACAACTATCGATAACCTATCGATCACTTTTGTTGTGACGATCTCCCACATCTAACATAATCATCAACTAGCTTAACATTTAAGAACTACAAGTAACAAGTCCAACAGTAATATTACCCCCCCTCAGACTAAACGGAAATTGAGTGCAATAACTAACTAAAGGAGCATAGATAAAACGTAAGAATTGAAAATTTAAGGACTGGTACAACAGGTTATACAATACATGCATAGAATTAATGGATATAACCGCATACAATTACATACATACACATAAACATATATAACTTTAAACAGATGTAGTACGTAAATTGTTTTTGATAGTATTTTCGGTTTTTTTACACCGTAGTCGTTAACAGTTTGTGTTTATCATCATCATAGTTTAAAGAAGTATTTCAGTTTCTCACAATCACATACAGTTTCTATCCCAGTCAAAATGGTGCAATACTACACAAATATAAACTATCTTATAACTACCTACACATATATACTATATTTGATACTAGACGAAATACTTGTGTTTACAAGAAAACACAGCCTTAGCTGATAATACTCCTTAGTTATATTTATATATCTATATACTAATTTAAATGTGTGTTGTGTTCATAATCTTTCCAAAACAAAACATATCTCACATCACATACCCTATAACTAAAAAACTCATTTACCGTTTATTGATTCATGAATTTGAACTAAAAACTCATTTACCGTTTATTGATTCATGAATTTGAAGCGCAGCCAACTTAACAAGCTCAATCAAACATAACAGTGTTGCCAAATTACACATAATTCGTGAACTTTCGCGTAACTAACGGAAACTAAATTTCATCTCATTACTAGTCTTTGGTAGTATTTCACTTAATCTACGCATATTTAGAGACGACGTATCAACGTATTAATTATATATAACAATTACTGAACAAAATATACATTAGAACTTTAAGTAAATTCAATTATTACCTATATCCATCCAAAAAGCAAAAAGAATTGATCGCTTAGCCAAATTGTTTGTAGAATATAAATTGTTTAACTGTTTTGTTTCCTTAGTTGTATACAAAAAAAACAGATTCAATCCCAAACGGTTCCATCATGAATTTTAAATTATAATTGGCAAGTCTAATTTCTCAATTTTGATGTGAAGGGCCAAATCGGTTGTATTCAAACGATTAATTAATTAATTAATTATGTAATTGCGTTGTGTGTGCTCATTATTTTGTAATGCGTATAGAAGCTATTTATTAGAACCACATACCACATAGAATACACAATGTATATGAATAATGTAACGTGATAATAAACTTAATGAAAACCAATTGACTTACGCACATGAGAACGTAACTACATCGAAGTAAGTATATCCATAATTATATATATCTAGTAGTTGACTTAATTAATTGTAGTGTTGTAATACTTTGTAGACGATATCGTTTCTCTCCTATACACCTGATCCCTAGTTCACTTATGTAGTTGTATACCATTTAAATACCAATTAGTTTTGGTTTGCGTAGTTGTCGTCGTCGTCGTTTGTTGTCGTCTGGATTCACATCGTTCACTTAATGAGTTTCGGAACATGTGCGCGACACTTGACTGCGAGAACGGAACGGAAAGGAACCCAAAGTGCAGTACCCCAGCCCAATCGGAATGCGAATCCCATAAAATGCTGAACCTTAGTTCATCGACTGATTTTTAATTAACCATTTGTGAACGGAAAACGGGACTTTAGCAATCGAATCAAATAAATTTACTCTGCCCTACAAATAAATTGTAGTACAGTTATTTAATTTTATGCCGTAATAATAAATTGTAGTACAGTTCTTTCATTTTATGCCCTTTCATTTTATAAATTGTAGTACAGTTTATTTTATTTATTTATGTTCTTCCAAAGCGACCTTAAGACAATCCAACGAGCTTTTTGATAAGACATATACAAAGCGTGAGTTCTTTAACCAAATAGATAAGACTGTCACTAAAAAATTGGTGTGCTGAAAAAACTCTAAAATACCTTAAAAACCACCTTTGACACTATAAGAAGCCCTTATTATACAAAAAAAAGAAAGAAAGAAAGTAAAAACAAGTTGTTTTACATTATAAAAAGAATCACCCACAAGAAAACCTACTAATAATCTAAGAACTTAGTTAAAAAATAAAATAAATATTTCCTTAAGCCCAAAAAAGGAGACTCAATTAAAATAACCTCACTTTTCCTTTTACGGCATTTCAGTTTAAAATATCCCTTCACCAAGCATTAATAAAGGACCAATTTTGAATGTTAAGCATTCTGTTGTTAACATTTCCTGCTCGTTTGCCTAATTGGCAAGTGTAGCTTTTCTGATTGACAGTCCCGTCGCTGTCGTCATCGGTGCAAGTGGAAATTCCAGAGCTGAACGGCGCCGACAGTTTCAAGCCTGAGTCTCGTTCTGTTCATTATTATGCCTGACGGTGGTTTTGTCTTGTCTTAAAAATGTTCTAAAATCCCCAGAAAAGCAGTGTGATTGAAAATAAACAGGCATCGATCGCATCGTCTTGCTGTTTTATCTTTTGTTCAATATTATTTTCTTATAATTATGCAAATGTACGGCAGACGGGCCACACGAGGAGACGAGGCCAGACTGGAATATTAATTGTATTGTAGCACGTTCAAAACATAAAATAAAAGAAATCGAAACAGCAAAGATTTTAAATTGGAGTGCCAAAGTGGAGGCCCGACCGATTTGTAGCAAAATGGAGGATGCGAAACTGGTTCGACATTGTGCCCCATGGCAAAATCGCTTCGAGGAACAAGAATGAAACAATCTCAGAGTGCAGTTGGGGGGGGGGGGGGGGGGGGGTGGTTCTTACTTAAATTAAAGCTTTGCAACGAAAAATCTTAAACTCGCACATTCCAAACGCACCTTACAGTTGCAAGGCAGAGTATATTGTACTAATAAACAGCTGTGTCACAGAGTACTGCTAATTAGATTCTGTTATAAATCTATTATAACTGTATAAATTGCCCACTGTTAGTTTGGTTACTTCTGTTACAGAACATATGTATAACAGCAACCGCCAGATGCTGCGCCGTTATCTTACGTTTTTTTTTATCGTTGCAGCGTAGCTTGACGTCGGCTTAGCCCTAACTGCAGCTGAGCTGCTTGTTTGTTTATTCGCAATTTGTCTGCAGCTTTCGATTTCAAGCTCCAGTACATTAACATGCATGCGCATTTTGGCTTGAAAGCTTTCTGTCTGTCGACAGCGACAGGTTGTCTCTCTCTCTGTTGTGATTTTGTTATTGCCATTAACGTCTTGTTTGCTGTTGTTATTGTTGTTTTTTTGGCCATAAACTGATACTTTAGCTGTCGCTGTCGATGTATCGTCGCCGTCGCTGCTGCTGCTGATGATCGCGTCGCAGCCTGCTCTGATGTTTGTTTTTGTTGTTTTTTTTTTGTAGCCGTGAAGGTCATACCCAACGCTTGGCATTCAGATACAAGCCGTGCGACAGCGCTTGCGCGTGGTCGCCGGCGCTCAGCAGCAGGTGCGGCGGGCAGAGCCATGTACAGTATAACAGAGAGCGACATCGCGAGAGCGAGAGAGAGACCAGATGATAGATCAGGGATGAAGTGGGGTGGGTCAGAGGTGTTGTTGTTTTGGCAGTTATGAAACTAGTCCAATGACTCTCAATGTTGTTGTTGTTACTGTTGCGCTGTGAGCTTTGACGCCTCTTCTTGTAAAAAGCATGTAAATGTGTATATGCATGTATGCAGCTCTACACGAATTTACATATGCATACAAACACAAACACACACATTTGCATGTCTTCAGTTTGTAGACCACAGCAATGGGTGAACCAAAAACAACAACAAACACTTTGTCCGATGTCCAATGCAATGCGCATCAATAGAGCGCGACCCCCATGTGCCCAAATTTGCGTGTATTTGTTTATGTTTGTTTGTGTGTGTGTGTTTGTGTGTGGCGATTCTCAAAAATTTCGTCAACCACACTTCTGTCCCGAGGTAAGTTTAAAAATAAATGTACGCATTAGAAATATATAATTAATTTTACGCATTTAGTTTGTCCCAAAAAAATACATTTAAGGGGTTTTTTGTTTTTATTTCGTTTTTTTCGATGTTTTTGCAAAGCGCCTAAATGAGGTTAAGCCAAAGTTGAAATTTGGACTGGAAGAAAACCAAGAAAAGAGCGCATAGAACAAAAACATCAACAAAAACAAATAAAAATCTAAACATAATAAAAATCGTATAGTCATGCGAATATGCGCAAAAAATATATTTCGTTTTTGGGGGAAACTTAAAACCGCTGCGTAACATGACATGACATTCCAATTCTGAGTCGCAAAAAACGAGAAATTCATAATGATCTAGATGGCAAAAAAACCAAAAAAAAACTCGTTTCACAATTCGATTTCTGAGTCTGAACTAAGTACAGATCAAAGTGCAGTGTAAACACGTCAGCACACATTAGCTATGCGTTTCTCTCTGTGTACATATGGGGTGTCTGATGTCTGATCTTAAGTGGGGCTGGTCTAGAACCGGCTAGGTAGAAGAAGGAACGATATCATGTTGAAGTATCATCCAGTCAGGTGTCTTTAAGCTGAATCAGTTGCCATTTACAGGCAGGTAGTTTCCCCAACTGACGTCACATGTTTTGGTGTTTTTGTTTTCGAACTCTTTCTTATTTTTCAGTTTTTAGAGCTAATTAATTTCGAGTGCTTATTATAGTTTGTTTATAGTTGTCAGGAGTGGGTTTTAATATGCCGGATTTCAACACTTTGAAAACAAAATAATAAACTATTATAGTATGTAGAGGGAAAAATACATGCATAAATAAGGAAATCTCGTTGTTATTGTTATTATTATTATTTGTTGATATGGTTATTTTTGTTGGGTACACTGTCACAGAATGTTCGTGAATGAATTTTATCGGCATCTACTCTATACACCGTCATGATTTAGCGATTTGTAAAAGCAAAATCGTAAGTATCTGTGTGTGTATGTTTGTGTGTGTGTGTAGGTTGGTTTATGTGTGGAATTTCGAGTTTTCGGACTTTGTACTATAGTGGCTAGCCATGAACCAACACTTTGGCCGCCAACCCACAAAAGAGAGAGAGAGAGACGAAGACTGAAGACCCGAGATACCCCGAGATACCCAAAGAAACCCAGAGCTACCAGACATACCCAGAGCTACCAGAGCTACCAGACATGCCCAGAGCTACCAGAGAGACTGCAGATCACAGAGACTGGAGACTGGAGACTGAGAGAAGCAAGTTCGCATTGTTAACATTGATATATGAGGTGTATGAAGTGAAGTGTATTCCGCATTTACCTCTCGCTTTTTTTCTCTCCTTTACTCACGCAATAGATTGCGCACTTGCGCTTAGGCTCTAATTATACAACAAATGTTGAGAGAAGGGGTGTGGGGTGGGGCGGTACAACACGGAGCTGTGTCTCATGACACCATAATGCGGAATTCTAATATCATCTATATGGCCAGAACCAAAAACTCATATCATATGTTTGTGTCGTCTCCATAACAAATCAATTTATCAATGAATGAATTGACAATAGTTTTGGAATTTGACAAACAGGAAGAATTTGTAGTAATATATCATTTTGCACTAAGGCATTGGATCAGTTGGCTAAATGCGTAACGGAAATTATTAGTTTCTAATCTTAATACTTAATAGTTAATATATTATTTAATTTCGTGGCACACTTCCGCCCCGCGACGACAGGGGGGGTCACGCTTAAATGCCTGGGGTTAAGCGAAACGGAAGTGATTAACATATGCAGAGCTAAAGACGCAAATATATTCAAATTATGTATATTATAATTATAAATTCCGTTATTAATGTGTTATACTGTGCGAGCCTTACGCTTGTGGCGAGGTATGACAGTCACAACAGTTATACACTGGAAAAGTCAGCTGTTAATAAATATACCAAACGATCAGCTGTTATTGAACAACTTACGCACTGCTAATTAACCGTTTAAGACGAAAACATATTCAAATTATGTATATTTTAATTATAAATTTCGTTATTAATCTGTTATACCTTACGCTTGTGGCGAGGTATGACAGTCACAACAGTTATACACTGGAACAGTCAGCTGTTAATAAATATACAAAACGATCAGCTGTTATTGCACAACACAACGCCCTGCTAATTAACAGTTCAGGGAAATTTATAATTTCTCATTTGGGATTTTTGCACAGCCCAGGGTATTTCTTAGTCAAAACAGCTGTTGTTTGGTATTTTAAGATACAATTACTTTGTTGCATTTGAACGATCTCGTATTCGTACTCGCATTCACACGTGATTTTATTCATTTCCGAGTGCAAAGACATAAAGATTCTCCAGCTGCATGAATGTGGCACAAGAATTTGCCGGACCTTGGCTAAATGCTGCTGCTGTTGTGCCAAAGCGTTTAACCTTGAAGCGATCGTGACATGAGTGCGCCACCTGCCATCGCACCTCCCCTCCCAACATTGTTAACACACATACCTCTACCCTCGACTCCTCCCCAACCCCACCAACATACCGAATCTTCAAATTGAGGGCATATAAGCAATTACATGCTTACATTTAATACCTACAATGAAAAAAAAATGGAAAAACAAACCACAAAAGCTGACTCGAGACAGAAATATGCTGAGTCACATGGAGTACAGCTTTCTTTCCAACGAAACAGGTTGAAACTGAACTGAACTGAAGATCTCAGTGTGTGCACTGTACGAAACTTTAAGATACATCACTTTTGCTTGTCAAAATGAATCATCGACGAATTGGAATTCAAGGGCTCCGATTGGGTTTGGGTTCAATAAACGGAAATGGATCATCTCGAAAAACTCGAAACTCGAAAAATCACACAACTACTTAAGTCGTAATATATAGTATATACCGTGTACCGCATACCGTTTCCGCCTCAAAGTGTTGCCTAACGGTTGACTTGGACCAAAAAAAAAAAAAAACGGAGGCTGGCCAAAGCTCGCTTTATTTCTTCTATATATATATATTGTATGATTTCCGCCTCGATAGAATTGTATATTCAAGAAACAAGTTTTAGTTTCGCAGCAGACGCGACATAAAACCAAAGCATTGTCTTTTTTTTTTCGAGCAGAACAGCCGAATATTAGATACCCTACCCTTCATTAACAAAATGAATATATTATTGATATTAGATTGTTTAACTCAACCTTCTGTAAGTTTTGTCTATATATTTGTCGCAATTTGGCAAATGGCTTTAGCTAACGTCCCCGACCCCGAGACACCGACTTCCCCGTTCCCTTCTCCATCTTCGCTTTACTCATTAACTAATGAAATCAAGCTTCAGTTTTGATTTGGCCTTTCGGATCAATACGGAAGCCTTTGAAATGAAATGAAATTAGTTTTCATAGGAAGGAACGCGCGAGGCGTTAATTGAAAGAGAACTCTTACGCTTACGCTAAGGAAAAAAAAAAAAAAAAAAACAATAATGAAACATAATTAAAGATTCTATTTGATGTCATCATGTTTGCTTTAGCACTTCTCAAGTACAAGTATCTATATCTACTATATCTGATGATAATCACGAAAAACAAGTTCATGGCTATCATAATAATACATTTTCGCGGTTCTTATGCATATCAGTTGAGAGTCGTATGTTTCTACACACTCACGAGTGTTGGCCATGTCCAAAGCGAAACCAAAGCAAAAACTTTAAGTTTCAAATTACTTGGCCTAGATACTATAAATCATACCATACCACACATACATATGGTAGAATCGACTGAGTTTGCCATAAAACCATTATCTTAAGCATTTTTTCAAGTGTATTGCTTCAACTGATTTCGATAAGGCTCTTGGTAATAGATCGTACGGTGGGCGTGTCCCTTTGTTTATATTTCTTAAAATAGCAATCAAAACAATGGAAATGTTGTTTACTATTTTTCGCACCGGACACATCTGTTTGATTAGTCTTAAGAGGTATATATGGCATGATTCCGTTATTATGAGTGTTACTTTCATTAGTTTTAGGTTCTTATCAATTTTGGTAGAATTTTGATAGTTTCCGTTTCTGATACAGTAAATAAACTATATAATATATCCTTATGATATTAATTACCATCCATTTGCTTGGGTTTAAGAAACAATAACCTTTAAACAATACGAATTACGATTATTTTAAGATTATATTAAGTAATATTTCACTGCAAGCTATCAATTATTATTATCTAAACAATAATTAGTGTGCAATTAACCAATGTTTGCAGCTGCGAAAAATTTGAGCTCATTTTGTTAATTGTATACTGTAAGCGGTCTCTGACATCAGCTAAAAAGTTCTATAAGCCATTAAGCACTTTCATATGTGTGAGAAAAATACTTAAATTTGCCCGATTCGCTTAATTATGGTTCATAAAAGCTGGCCAAAAGTCAACAAACAACAAAAATTTAGTGAACTTAATAAACTTACCCTTTAACATGCCTTAATATAATTTCCCTATTTATGTTATGATAAATTTCCCCATTCTTGTCTCGACTGTTAACGACCAGTTGTAAAAAACTGCAAGTGTTATAAAGCGGCATTTAACAATTAACAGTTATTCCTTGTAGGCTATGTTAACTGTATTCGCTGTTATCTATACAACGCCGCCGCCCAAAACAATGATGGTCATTGCCACTGGTTGGTCTAATTGGAATTTGCACCGAACATGCGATCGAACCAACAACAATTGTAAATTCTGTTGTTTTTGCAAACACGGCACTTTTTATCTATAAATAAAAATAAATAAATGTAATTTTTTTTCTAAATAAAATTTATTTTATTTATTACTGTATGTATTTATAATTCTCATTTGATTTGTTAACAGTTGCAGAGCCCCCTTGGTCAGCGCCAACATGCAAGTTCATATTCATGTTATGTGTAAATGTGTTTCTGTGTATTGGTGTAAGGAGACAGCTCTTTCTCTCACTCTCCAATAAGTGTGTTTGTGTGTGTGTGAATTTACATAAATCATGTTATTACTGTTGTGTGAGCTTTCAGTTGCTGAGAACAAAACCAATTACAATAACATTAACGGAATTAATTGCTGTGCTGTGATTTTTGTTGCTGTTGTTGTTGTTTCGAAATTATATTTCTTGTAGTTTGAACATTTTTGCATTTCGATTATTTTACATGTTACTTTAATTAGTTTATCTTTTTACACTTATCTAAACAGCATTTGAATTTTTAATTTTTTGTATATATTTTATGTGTATATTTTGTGTATAAGAAACTATAACTAGAAAATATAGTATAACATATTATATGTGTACATATATATATATAATTCAAATGACAGACATAGGCAGATTACATAATGAAAGACGAATAGGATAACACTTTTGACTGCTTTTGCTTTTTTATGCAGAACCCATCGACCTACGCCTACGCAAGTGTGTGTGTGTGTTTGTGTGGGTCGAGGGTCAACTGCTTGAGTATACAATACATACATATTCTTGGTGCGAGAGTGTGGCCAGGCCACATTCAATTTCTAATCTGTGTGTGTGGGCGTGCGTGTGTGTGTGTGGGCGTGCGTGTGTGTGTGTGAAGGGCAGCATATGTACTAAAGGAATGCTCTTACTCAAATCATATGAAACTAGCTGCCACACACACACACACACACACTTTCATACACAGACACTAGACATTCACACACACACACTATTGCAATTTGATTTGTTTTTGTTTTGTTGTTGTACCCGTCAACCCAAAATACACAAATACAAATAGATAATGTTTGGAAACAAAGTGACTTAATCGCAAATACATATAACTTTATATATCATCAGCGTTATCAGTTATCTATACAATCATCATATAGTACATATATAATTATTACTCTTAGCACCCCCCCGTAACTTGAATATTTTTAAACACAATCACTTAACAGAAAAAAGACCTCACATAAAAACAAAAAAAAAAACCGTTGCACTTTTTTTTTCATTTTTTTTTATCCATATTCCTTCTATGTAGGTATTTTATATAGTATTTTATTTTGTTGTTTTTCTCTTATTTTCTGTTTTTGTTTTTCAGAGCCCGCCCACGAAAGTTATAAGAAGAAGAAGAAACACGTTTCGAGTTGAATCCATCCAATCCATTAAAAATGATTTTTTGTATATTTGATTTTCATGTTTTTTGTTTTTTGCTTTTAGTTTTTGTTTTTTTTCGATTTTTTTTTTGGCTTAGACGGATCCAATATCACTTTGGTATCTGGCGGTCAAATAATTTGCCGCCTCTGTCATTTGTTCCAGGCACTGGTACAGTCCATTCAAATGTCTTTTGCAACGTTTCGCCAATTCGGTTGCCTTATCGCTAGACTTTTGGCATGCATCGACAATATCGCTGCCATCGCTGCTTTGCGCATTATCGCTCTTGTTGCCATCCGATTCCAGACCCGAATCAATTTCATTCGATATATCTGAATCGGAATCGCTCATATTGCTAACCGATGTCGTTGACATCATCGATGCTGTCGATGTTCTTCTCACATGACCTTTCACAACAGTTGGTGATGTGTTTGTTGCAGATGTTGCAGGTGTTGTGGCAGATGTTGCTGCTGTGCTGCGACTGTTGCTGCTGCTGTTGCTGTTTGTGTTTGACTCAGTCTTGGTCTCCACAGTTGAACTGATCTGTTGTACCTTTGTTATATCGACTTCATCATCATCATCTTGATTGGTTGTCCAGAGCAGATCCTGCTTGAGCGAATTGAGCATAGTGTAGAGATTGAAGAGCTCGGAGGCATTGAGAAAATCATGAACATTCTTGGAACGTGTGCTGTGTACGCTGGCGCATTTTGTCAACTGATTGGCGGTTGTATCCTTGCCACAAGCAGGTATTATATCAGTGCTATCACCAATCTATCAGAGAAAGAGAAAGAAACAAGGCAAGAAACACAACATTAGTAAGGTGTTTTGAAGGTTTTTTTTGAAGAAATTTCTTAGTTCATCCAAAGAAAAGTTTTACACACCTGCCTATCCATGAGCCTGCATGGCACCAGTATGGTATCATCCATGGTGTTGACAGTTTTAACAAACTTCTCCATCACATTGACAATGCTGTCTTTGGAGAATTGCTGCTCATCGTGACGCGCAATGCGACGCAGGCAGTTCCTGTAAAAAGAGAGAGAGGGAGAGAGAGATATCGATTAATAATACTTCCACAAAACCGAAAAAAAAAACCAGTCACTTAAGACAATAGAGTCCAATTGACCATTCAAGAAAATAAAGGCATGTTCAAAAACGTGTCGTCGTTAAGTCTAGCCACTTGTTCTATCTATTTTATTAAACATTTCCGACAAGATCTTCTTGGTTTCAACATCAACTATGATAAATACGAATTGATTTTTAACTATGCAAATAAGACGAGACCGAGACCGACCCCTTAACGTGTGGTCGGCGGTCGCAAAAATTTAATTTGTGTATATGAATATAAAAATAGATGGAACGAACACAAAAATAAAACCTGTTCACGCTCTATTCGATACGTTTGTGATTTCTATTTCTGAAAAACGCCTGTTGTTGTTGTCGTTGGGTTTCACCCCACACAACAAACCCGCCTCATTGTCTACATGTGTTGTCTTCTCTCTCTGTGTGTTTAGTTTCAGGTCAAGCGCTTCTTTTTTTCCAGCCACGTGTCTGAGAAAGCGCCGTCGCCGTCGTCGCTGTTGTAAAACCTTTTAACTACATATTCTGTATTTATCATTTGATTTGTTAACAGTTGTAGAGTTCCCATGCATATTCATATTCATGTTATGTGTAGATGTGTTTGTGTGTGTGTGTGTAAGGAGACAGCTCTCTCTCACTCTCCAATACGTGTGTTTGTGTGTGTATTTACATACTGTCGTAAAACCTTTTAACTACATAATATTCTGACTGACGTCGCCATTAAGTCTCGCACAGAATCTCTCTCGCACAGCTCAAAGGTTCACTTCTTGGCTTGGCACGCTTATCAAGAGGGGGGAGGGGTTGCATATTCAATCGTCTGGGTTTCTTTTTTGAAGATTACGTCGTCTGGCGCGAGTTGGAGTGTTGGGGGCCGCGTGATCGCTTTTGGGGCCGCCCTTGTCTATGGTCATGCTGATAAATTTAGTTTGAACTAGCTGCGCATATAAACCCCAACCACCTAAACATCGTCTAGACTATTGATAGCTATTAAATTGTAACGACAAACGCCAACAACAACGACGACGACGGCGACGGCGTTAGGAAACACGCGAGCGCCGCGTGCACTTTTACACTCTGTCCGTCTGGTTTCTTCAAGTGGCGAGTGCTGCCGCCTGATATCTCATCAAGTGCAAACACACACACAACACAACACATGCACTCAAACATAGAAACATAGAAAACATCGACATTTGCTTGCGTCGCTTACGTCGTGTCAAGGTTTTTTTCCGCTGGCCAGTGCATAAAAATACCGGAGAAAATATCCCATCGCAAACATTTCTATGACTAATTGAGCTAATTGAATATTGCTGTATTTGAATAACTGTAAACGTGATGGAAGGGGGTGAACGAGTGCATCAGCGTGATAGGGAAATGCAAGCAGTTTTTGCAAAAAAGTTCTGATGTAAAATATACCCCGTTAAATGTAATGCATTACGAATCTAATAAGAATGACAAATCAATCTGTGAATCTAATATTGCACAGTTGTTATATATAGTATATTGTTGAATCTTTTGTTATTAAAAGACAACAAAGTCACCTTAGTCTCATCGATACACCCACACACCATTTGCCATTTTTAATTATTCATCACAGGGTACTTAATAAGCATATACATTAAATATTCAAACGCGCAATTATCTTATCAATATTTATAAAGAAAGCGAAAAAAAAAAAATATTCCGTCTAGTCGTCGGGAATGTCGCCTCATTCATACCTAATTGCCTTGTCTGAATGAATGAATTAAGTGATGTCAAGTACTTTATAAAAAGTCAGGCTTTTGGCTTTATTTTTTGGCAAATGTCGCTGCGCATTTTTCACTAAAAATAGGCGATAGATAGATAGATAGTCACAACAATGGAGTGATTTAAATTTCTGGCCACGCGCCAGTGTACAGAAACGAGAGGGGAATGAGGGGAGGTGTAGAGACGCGCGATCAACGTTATTGACCTTTTATGTAGGTGTTCAGCTCCCCGCACCATCCCTCCCCCACACCGTGTTTAGGGAATGTTAAATCGTACAACAAGTACTGCAATTGTGCCGGCAGCAGCAGAGGCAACAATGAATACAGCAGAGGCAGGCGGCGGCAGTCATCATTGTTAAAAACACGCCATCTCAAACGACCAATTGCAGAGCAGCACGGCAAAAAGCAACGTATTTGAGCGCATACATACATATATCTATTCAGTGTGTGTGTGTGTGAGGTGTATATTCTGGTTGTCTCAATTCTCTGGTATTTCGCCTATTGGTCGCGTGTCCCATTAATGTGCTAACAATAAAGCTTAGCCTTAGCCCTGTGCACACCTGGTGACACCTGACTTTACTCTACACTACTCGCCTCAGCCCGCTGCCGCTGCCCGGTTGCCTGCTGCCTGCCTGGCTGGCAGGGTTGGCTTGGGTTGAGCTGTGTGAAGTGGGCCAAGTCAGGCACGCGACACACGCGTCCAGTTTTTTTTTTTTTTTTTTTTTGCTTAGCTGCGGCACAGACATGCGCAGCAACAACGCCGCATACAACACAGAAATCAGCCGATTTTTCTTCAATGTGGCATGAGAGTGTGCTCTAAGCTTACTCTCTCTGTCTCTCCCTCGCGCTCTCTCTATTCCTCTCTCTTTAACGGCTCTCTTTGTGTGCAATTTGTGTAAGCAAAGTGAGAGTAAGATGGAGTGAGAAAGAAAGAGCGATGCGGGTTGTAAAACTGTACGATTGTTAGATGAAGAGACGCTAGTCATGTTTTGATTTTGTTGATGCCGTTGTTGTTGTTGTTGTTTTTGGTTGTGCTGGCTGTTGGCTGCTGTTATGGTGCTGCCAGCAGCAATATTTGCAAATG
This sequence comes from Scaptomyza parva, assembly GCA_035044645.1. Classification (NCBI taxonomy): domain Eukaryota; kingdom Metazoa; phylum Arthropoda; class Insecta; order Diptera; family Drosophilidae; genus Scaptomyza; species Scaptomyza parva. Next base: position 6,111,279 of record JAWNNT010000090.1, read on the forward strand.
TTGGGCAACACCTTTGTGTCAAATTGACCAATATATTTGTTTTGCAGTGTGGCTGCCCTCTCTGTTTGGCCTCGACTGACCTCCAACAGGTTAATCGATAAGCACAGCAAACCGATATTAATGTTGTATTTTTACTATTTAGCATGCAACACAAACAAACACACACACACAGGCATAGACAGTTTCTATCAAATACGATTATCATCAAGGCGAAAGCCTCAATAGTAGTAATACAAATATTCACAGCAACTAGCGCAAACGTCATCAATTAATAATGTATGAATTATGTGTATATTTTTATACCTATGACTACGTCAACATAAGGGATCTTATGAATCATTATACATAGTTTCTTATTGTTTTTACTATTTTTTTGTGGTTTGGTGATTTTTTTTATTTTATAGCCTGAAGCGGCGTTGTGTCGTGTGCCTCATGACAGAGATAATGGCAATGGCTGAATGACTAATAATTCCTAATATCGATAAGTGACATGCAAGCGTCAAAAGCACTGATTACGGCAAGTGCGATAAAAAGGAGGAAAGTGGCCAGAGGTTTGCGATTTTATTAGTTTAAACAAACATACACACACACACTCACAGACACAGCGCTGTATAAAACGAGCTCAGGTTGGAAACATACATATGTACATGTGTTAGTACGCTTGCATACACACACACAGACGCTCAAATCCAAATAAATGTATATTTGTATATATTATGTACAGCTATAGCATGATTGTGTCATATTAGGCAGGCAGCGTTGAATTTGCTTTTTTTTTCTTTCTTGTTTGAATGGCCGTTCGCATCGTACGATAAAATTTTTTGTATCTTGCTTTTTTTTTTCTTGTTTAAAACGAAAGAGAAAATGCCGTGTGGCCAAGGGGTGCGGTGCTTGCGAGCGAGCGAAAGAGAGCGCGCGCAATATGATGTGAGCGAAATTGTGTGTGTGCGATGTGTGCGTCCCAGACCTCACGCCACCTCTCACCTAAACAAATCTAATTCATCCTTCTTCTTTAATTTAGCAACTGCTTTTAAATTGAATTTAAACACATTTTAACTAGCAACTTCGCGCTTGCCCAGCCCAAAACTGGACATACACTAGCACAAACATATACATACGACATACATACATATACGGGTGTTCGTATGCACGTACATTCATGCATATTTCCCACATCATCCGCTTTGCACAGATCTTTGCCACTTACCGACTAGTCTCCAGCTTGGTGAGGTCTGTGTATCCGCTCATTGTGCTGTATTTTAGTATTTATTGTTGGTTTGGTTTGGTGTGGGTTGCGTTGCTTCTATTTACCAAAACGATTTACATACGTTTTGATATATATTGGGCTTTTAATAAATGTCGATCCAACAATTTTTCGTTTTTGATTTGTATTATATACACATACACGCGCACTTTCACTGTGTCTGGCTGATGTTTCTGTTTCTCTTGGGTGTTTACAGTACGTAAGTGTGCGTGCGGGCCTTCAGCTGATTTTTTCTTGTTTTTATTGTTGTTGTATTCTATGCGTGACGACAAACGATGACCGACTGGCAAGCAAATGTTTGTTGCTATGTATTACGAAATCTGCAGACTTTTGTTGTAAATTAACAGTAATTTTAGTTTATAGCTGGAGTCGCTGGCGGACACGTTTGCTTTTTGTTAAACTCGAATGTGATTTGCGTTGATTTTGAAAAGTCGCTGCCGTTTTATGCTCAAGCAAAGTCGGTGTTGGGTTTTAAATCTGAATGACTACTGATGGGGCGGCTGTTTAGATCTGCAGTAATTGTTTTATTTATATACCAGAATTCTAAACAGTTTTTTTTTCTCGCACACCGCTGCTGCACCACGACGAACGACCGCTTCGAACGAGTTTCAATTTTAAAATGAGATGAGCGGCGAATGGTGTGACCTCAACCACTTAGCACAAAAATCGCAAATATAAACGATACTTATCGAGTACCAAAAACGATATATTGAAGTTTGGCTGTTATAATCGATACTAAGCAATGACAGCTGTATCGTCTGCTGAAAGATATCGCTGAAGTATTTTTTTTATCAAAAAAATAAAGAAACGCGCAATAATTTAAATTATTGTGCTTTGGTTGTTGTACATGATAAATCAGCTGTATATGTAGTCTCTTTTAAAACCATTTTCAACATTTTCACAATTGGCTGAAATAAAGGCTTCCAATTAGAAATAATGAAATCCAATTGTCATGTTTCCACGTTTGTACAAAATCATTTCGGCCAAACTAAAATGATGATTTATATTTCATTTTGAAAAACAATTACAATTATTGCCTAGTCTAGCAAAGCCGATGTGTTCACTTAATGGGCAGCAGTTGCAGCAGCCTTGGCAGCGATCTCATCCTCCTTTGCGTGCAGTGCGATAAGCTCCTGCTTCTTGGTGGCGATACGCTCCTCACGGCGCTTACGTGCCTCACGCACCTTCTGTCTCCTGGCCTCAGCCTGGTCAGCGAGCATCTTGCTGCGCTGCTTCTCGGCCTTCTTCTTGTGAATGTACTCCATGAGAACGCGCTTGTTCTTGAACACATTACCCTTGCACTTCATGTACAGATCATGGTACAGATGACGATCGATCTTCTTGCTGTCGCGGTACTTCTTCAGCAGGCGGCGCAGCACACGCTGACGCTGCATCCACACCAGCTTGGTGGGCATACGGGCGTTCGCTGTACCCTTGCGCTTACCAAAGCCGCAGTGACGACCCTTGCGACGGGCCTCGGTGTTCTTGCGCACACGATAGCGGGAATGGACCACAACGGGCTTCTTGATGATCAGACCATCCTTGATCAGTTTGCGTATGTTTTGACCTGTGAATTCCAATTAGATTATAGTCCATGTTCGCGCCGTACTTTGGCAACAACTGTTTGCAAATTACTTTGCGTACTTACGCGAGTTTGTGTTGGCGATTTCGTTGATTTCATTGGGATCCAACCAAACCTTCTTCTTGCCGCACCGCAGTACGGAGGCTGCGAGCCTCTTCTGGAGCTTTAGAGAACTGCAAGCAAAAGAAAAAGGAAAAAACACCGACTGTTTAGTAAAACCAGCGTGGAATACCGTGTGTGTGTATATGTGTGCGTGCATACATTCAGGTTATTTCACAATTTTTGCAACTAAATTGAATTGCATTCATTTTGTGCAGTATTTTGTATGGTACACCTCTCTTCGCATGCACTTTTCACATATTTTAACACAACAAATTGGCACAAAACATATAATTATATGAAATTCAACAATACCTCATGCTGTCGACCCTTGCTAGTCGTGGCTGGGAAAGAAAGAAAAATTTGACAGGCGGAAGTGCCTGCCATTTTCGTGCTGCTAACAAGACATTAGGCTGGCTGCTACGAAAAGTATGACCGTTCACACTGTAAGAAGTTCACAATAAACACTTAACAGCTTGCATAACATCAAATGTTATATGGCGACAAGACGTACCAGCCCTGGTCAAACAGCTGATCATACCGAAATAAAAAATCAAACACATAGTTTATTGTTCGTTAAGACTTATTGTTTTTAAGGATGCAACACACCCTAAGGCGTTGCCTAACCATGGCAGGCTCCACCAGGACACTGACACCAGCAATGCGTTGCTTCGCCACGTTGCCTCACGCACCGGAACAAAACAATAATCAGGCTAGCAGCAATCGGTTGCCGCGTCTGATGGAGTTTCCAGAGATAATTTGGCCCTCAGCTTTAAATACAATTAAAAATTGGATAACAGTACAATTTATTATACGCCCATATTTTGATAGCGAATTTCAAATCAGAGACTTTATTTATGGCGCCAAGCAGGCGCTGCATGTAAGCAATAGACCAAAACAAAGAACGATTTCAATTTACAATAAAAAACTCGCTTGATAGGTGGTCTCCTCTAAATTGGTTGGCGGTGATCTAAATCAGCTGCAGGATTTGGTCTCAGCCGATGCCCTTGCCGAACTGAAGCCCGTCATCCAGAAGCTATCGATGACCCAACGCAAACAACTGGAGATCAATGAAAGCGACATCTATCTCTCGTTTCCCTACCAGATCGGCATCATGTTCGATGATGCTAACGATAAGCTACAAAAGCGTTGGGTCGAGATCACAATGGTGTTTCACGTGATGCGCGGCTTGTCTGAGATGCGTGCACGCGGCGAGGAGATACCCTGGAATATGGGGTAAGTGTATTGTGTGGGATTACTTGATGTTTAGAGCTAATTAAACTGCTTTTTAGAACTATGCCCGAGTATCAGGATAAGGTGTTTATATGCAACTATCGTTTTAAAAAGGAATTTACCGAAGGACAACAATCCGACTGGACGATCAATGTGGCCAATCATTTTAGAGCCATTGATCTGATAAACGAATCGAAATAACATATAGTACTATATAACGGCTGTCGTTGCCAGCCATGTTCTACTGTACATACATAACACACGATGTCTAAATAGTCCCAGCAGTCGTTAACCTTTTTCGATTTTTGGGCAATAAAAATCGCTTGACAAGTGTATAGGTTCATATAACGAAATGAAAGTCAGTCTTGTTTTGATTATTGTTTAATTTAAATAACGAGTATGTGTTCTTCTACATTGACGTACGCACATCAGAAATGTTTGTATGTATTCTGTACTGCTAATACCAATTAATTGTTACTTTTTATTGTTGATGATAAGTATTTGATGTGATGCTTCTTAATGATGTTTCTCGTACTTGGCCCTGTAGATGCCCTTCGAGTCATATTTGTCCAGGAGCAGCTTCCACTCGCCGGGCTTATTAGCGCGCAGATAATTGATCACCTTATTGGAGTTGCGACGCTGCACATCCGAGCACTTGGAGCACTCCGACTCGAGGGCATCGGGCAGCAGGCGTTTCAGTTCACGTCCCTCGGGCGTGCATGGACCCTTCTCCATCAGACACTTGATATAGTTGTTTAATACACGATTATTGCCCAGCACTTCGTCCACATTGACATTGTCATATTTGTGTGTGTATTCCTGCTTTGCGGCCGTCGCCAAGCCGACAAACATGCACACAACCAAAATGGCTAATGAAGCTTTCATCTCGAGCTAAAAAGACAAACAAACAAACGTGGAAAAAAGTCCCGACAAATTAAATTGTGAGTAATTGCTAAGCAAACATTTTGAAAGAAAACAAAATCTTCACATCTCTAAGCACTTTGAATAGACAATGACAATTAAAAGTCGCGACTATATCTTTCTAACAACTCCCAGAAATCTTTTCAAAGTAATGAACTTTCAACAACAACAACAACTGTCATTTGGTTACTCAACTCTGGCGTCTGCGAGTCTCCGAGTTTCTTGACTTGGCAACGGGCTTTATGGAGAGTGACATTGGCATTTTTTTGATTCTCGGACGCGGTCACCTCATTTCTGGGCTAAGCTCATTTCATGCATTATTAATGCCCTCTGGCATATATGACATATGCATACTAATTAATCGTTTAAGTGTGTCTGTGTAAGTATGTTTTTTTTTCTTTCTTTTCCTCATTTAATAACAAAAGATTTCTCAATTCGTCTGTTAGACTGTTTTCGACCACGTCACTTAGCTAGTGTTTAAATTAGTGGTCATTGCAAACAGAGCGGTTTTTTTGTTTTTATATAAGTCAACTCGAAGCTCACAAAACCCAAAAAAAAAAACAAGTCTGTGTTACTTTATAACTGTTGTTTGGCAAACACGCAAGCGTTGCCAATCTGTTTACGCAATACACACACTCAAGTATCGATATTGATTTGCAGCTGCAGGCAAATGCGCAAGCGCAAGCGCAGTTTTGAGTTTTTGTTTTTGTTGTTGTTCTTGTTTCGTATCAACGAGCCTGCGCGACACTCTCTCTTTATGCTCTCTATCTCTCTTTGTTTTGTTGTTGCTCACCTGTTGTTGTTTTTGTTGTTTGACTGCTGCTTAAGATATGCTTCTACAGTGTGTGTTGCGTACGACAGCACCGCTTTGATTGCCAAGCAGTTAGCCTGTTTAACCGACTTTTATACTAAGGAGCTTTGACGACCAAAGCTTTCGCATTCGCTCGGCCACTTGTCAGACACTTTTGTGGCCGAGTCAAAGGTCTACAAGAGCTGCAGTTAAAGCTGCCAAAAAAAAAAAACCAACACACACACATATACAATTTAACCGGATTTTTTCATTTTTCACCCGAATTTTGGGTTGTTGTTGTTGGGAAGGTGGCCCAAGCTTTTTGCTTTGCTCTTTTTTATTTTCTGGATCGCGTCGTATTTGTTTTGTCACTTTGAAATGTAACTGTGACTTAATCACCCCCACCTTAACCCCTCTCTCTCTCTCTGGCATAGGTGTTTGTTTAGGTTGTTAGAGGTGTTGCTGCTCCGCCACACCGCTCCCCTGGCTCTCAAGTTTCATCGAAATTCGTCGGAAAAACGTTGACGGTACTTACGTGAAAATTAAAATCTTGTTGTTGTTTATGTTGATCTTGTTGTTGTTGTTGCTGTTGGTGTAAAGAGACACCAACGACAGTTGTAATGCTCTCTTTTTTCGTTTTTGTAACGGGCGTGTTGTAATCACTTTTATGCATTTCCTCTTTTAATTTATAGATTATCTCTTTGTATTGATCGAACGAACATTCGAAAAACTCTAGGCCTAACCAGATTTCGAAAGCTCATTTGAACTGGTCGCAATTTTGACGTCTCTTTAACGTTTGTTTACCGTCGTCGACTTGAACTGGGATTTACCCTCATTTAGTGATGTTGTGTGTGTGCTTTTTTTTTCGTGCTTACCTAGTAAGTAGTGTTTTCCTAGATCTTTCCATTGTTGTATGGAATAAAACAGAAATAATAATCTTCTCGCTTATGACCCATAAAAAAAATTCGCATTTTCATAAACATATTATAATGAGAATGACGCATTTCTACTTACTAACTGCTTAGTTCAATGGGTCAGTTCTAGTTAAACAACATAAAAAACACAAACACAAACTAGCAATTCCAACCCTCAGGCTCTAATGAAAGCTAATTAATCACAGACACAGAGAGAAGTGATATAAGTTTTATGTTAATTTTCGTTGTAATTATGCAAAAGTTCAGCCAACTTTTATCATATCATCTTCAAAATTAACAATCTGTCTTATTTCGCCGCTTGTTACAAAATGTTAGCTAGTTAAAATTTAATTATCAGACTTGTTTTTTTGATAGTTAATTGTAAAAATACCTAGAAACCTATAAAAATAGTTGACAAAGTTTGGTTATAAAACTTTTTAGGATTTTTTTTGGATTCAAGTCCTTAAGTATAAGTACAAAATATTCAGAAAAAACTCAGAAATACTCAATCAAAGTAGCAGGAAATTACACTTTGTTTATGTTTTTGCAATATTTTTACTTTTTTTCTTCTCGTAATCATTTGTAATTTGAGACAATTGCAAACATTTTTTTGTTTAAGGTTTTTGTTTCTTTTGCAACATTGTATATAATAATAATTAATTAGTATTATTGTTGCTCAATTGGCACTTGGGTGTTGTTTACCTTTTTTGCAAATGGAAAGTTCGAAGGAAACACAATAACAACAATAGCATGACGTGGCAAGGTGATGGTGAAGAAGAAGAAGGTGTTGGGGCAGGGGCAAAAGGGTTGCTTGCCTTGAAAAGAGCAACATGTGCAAAAGTTCAGGTTCAGGAAAGCGAACTGCGACGACAACAAACAGAAACAGGAAATAAACAAAACCCAAAAAAATATAATAACAATGAAAGAAAAACAAGTATAGGTAGGCCTTAATGGGGAAATGCCGAATATTATATACACTTCAAAAGCTTAAGACTTGTTTTTCAAAAGTTAAAACTTCTTAAAAGAACTTGCTTTATGATAGCAGTAGATAGCAGTACGATGTGGTAAATACGATCTACTATATATCATATAGCAAGCTCTTTAAACAGTTTTAGCTTATTTTTTTAACTCTTTCTTCTATGCGTTACACATTACATAACAAAATCCATATACCCTTCTCTTCAAAGTGTATAAACAAAACAAGATGACATGTCACAATAAAAAAAAAAAATGAAATAAGTTTCAATAAAGGCAAATAAATCTGTGGACAAGGATCTTTAGTGTAGTTACGTGCACAGCTTTTTCATTGCCAAGCTAATATAAACAGATATATATATATATATATATATATATGTGTGTGTGTGTGTGTGTATCTCTGTGCTTACTATCAGTAATTGTGACAAAGAGCTTAGCTTAATCAAACAGAAAATGCCGCGACCTCAAGCCAAGTCTGAGATTGTTTTTGGGTATTTATATTGGGATGGGCAGCTGTCCCCCGCCGTCGGCGCCGCCTCTTCTCCCCTGCGCCCTGATGTCTGACAGAGTCTGACTGTCTGACAGATAAGGTGAAATGAGAGGCAAATTCGATGTGCAACCAAGCGGCAATTACGTATACGTATTGTATTATTATTAATATAATTATTATTGACTGATAAGCACAGTACAATGAGATGATCTTTCTCTCTCTCTCTCTCTCTTTCTCTTACAACATAATACTATAACTAACAAGAAAGTGTGTGTATCTATAAGATACAAAAAAATGTATGGATGACAATTATGACTTATGAACCAGTTCAGTGATGTACTTGGGATCATGTTGAGGTTTCGAATTCAAAACCGTCTCCGTTATGTATTTGGGATCATGTTGTGGTTTCGGATTCAAAACCGTCTCCAGTTGCACATCTCGAGTGCCACATATCCTACGGAACATCTGACCATAGGTGCCACAACCGTAGCAACGCCGTACCACACTCAGCAGACACCATAGAGCGATGATCAGCATCAATGTCATCAGGATTGGCTGGAGTGTGGGCATCACTAGGACATTGGTGTGCATCAACAGGACCACAAAGTCAGGTAAATCGCCCATGTCCTGAAAAGGGTAAGGGAAAGGGAAGACACAAATAGTTAGGATTGTGATAAAATATGTTATTTAAAAGGTTTTTTGGTTCTTGAGGGTTTGCATTGACATTGTATACAAAGAAAAGTTAAGGTAAGTTAAGGAATGATCTTTGTATTCTTGTTTTAAGTTAAGTTAAATAATGTACAACTTGTAAACTCTTAAAACAAATCGAACTTTACTTCAACTAAGTAAAACTTCACCTAAATAAAGATCAACAACAAGGAAATAAGAAAAAATTATGGTATTTTGAGGAAATTTTAGGAACTTTTTCAAATACTAGTTCATATACACACATAAATATAAAAAAGGTACTTACGAACTCATACCAAAAGCTCGGAAAAATCAAATTACTGAGCCTTTGGAGTCTTGGAAAGTTCTGGAAGTTCGGCAATGGTGTATTAGATTGAAAGCGATATTTCTCACTGGTGGGTATGCCGGTAATGGGTTCCAACAGTATGTACGGCTCATGATCATCCACATCGGGACGGAGACCCTCGAAATGCTCTTGCCAATCATAGCCGGTACCATAGAAATGTGGCATTGAGAAAGCCGAAGGTGCATCATCTATAAAAAAAAGGGCAAAATAAAATGTAAGAAAATGATGTAAAGAAAGTAATCTATTGTAGTTTTCACTTACTAATCACACACTTGGTGACATCGAACATGCCGTTAGGTAATCGGACACCATAGGTATTGTCCATGCAGGCGGGTGGCGTCTGATTAGCTTTAAGTAGAGTATAGCGATGGGTTGTCATCTTTTCGGACTCAACATCGCGTTGATAGGTCAAAGGGAGAACGCGACAGGATTCGACAGCCATGATATTCAAAGGAGTACCTCTGTCCGAAAACGGAGGATACAGGGAATTATCGAAACTGCCCGATACCTTAATGGGACAACTTTCATCGAGCTGATCTCTGGTGTTCCAACGTTGCTCTACGAATTCCCGATCATTGAGTGTTTGGATGCGAAAGAAGTTATCAATGCCATGCTTCGGACCTATGTTTACCGTATACTCCTCTCTCTTCTCCTTAAGAGCCTGTGTGTGAAGGGAAAATGCTTTAGTGGGAAATCTTTTGAAACATCAGCTTTCAACATACATTGAAAAGTGTGCCACAATTGGTTGAAAGCGGCACCACCTTGCTAAGGGCCTCCAGCGAGGGACGCGTATACTCCCACAGGAAGTAATAAACACTGTTCGTGAGAAACACTGGCTCCCCAAGGGTCAGGGGATTGAAACCCATCCAAGCAAGGGGTACCTGATTGAATTTGATTGCGGCACCAATCAAAATCGTATTAAGCTGCACAATTGTCTTATTGAGTACGTCGGCTGAGACACTCTCCTCGGGCAAAAATTCCACATGACGATACCGATGCTTGCTATAGGTTATACTGCTATCCGTCCGATTGAGTACCTCAACGTAACCGAGCAGCTTGTAGACAATGGGTCCAATTTCTTGCAGTTTGATCTTGCTGTCGCGTCCCGAGAGAAACTCCTCCGCATTAGTTACATTGAAGAGATAGCTCTTAAGTTTACCAAATGGGGAGTTCACCCAACTGTCCATGGTGGGCATCTCTTCCCGAAAACGTATATGCTCCTTAGCCAATTCATATTGATAACTGATGCCATACGAGATCACAAAGAAATAGATATTCAATATGCAGAACAGCGAAAGTGTCGCGATTTTCAACCAGAAACACCACTTGGCCATGATGATGATAATGATGCACTCTACCTCGATCGGAACTGTTTAGTCTGTCTAGAGGACAAGAGAGAGCTCTAGAATAATGTGCGTCCGCGTTGTTGAAATCACGCGATCCGTTTGATTTCAGTAGCTAATCGCTTTCGAATGTTCAAGTTATTTTAAATATACATTTTTACTTTGGTTTTTTTTTTCTTTTTAGTTTTTATTTTCTATTTTACATTGACTTATCGCAAGGTCTCTTCCTCTTCTTAGGCTTCTGTTTAAAAACGAAACAGCGTCTCAAAAAATTATGAACACACACACACACAGAAAATAAAGTACAAACAAGTAAAAGTGATCGTTAGAAAAAAGAACTAGAACTAAAAGATACCCTGTACCAAAAAAACTTCAGTTGAAGATCGCAAGGAGTTGAAACGTTCTTTAAAAATGATAGGGTAGGTATTCCCTATAAAACACATTTTGTTAAATATTTTCAGGTTTTTCAACAGTTTTAAATGTTATTATGTTCTAAAGAATATGAAAAAATGAGGTATAAGTAATATTCCCTAAAGAACATATTTTGTTATACATTTTCAGATTTTTCAACAGTTTTCAATGTTATTAGGAAGAATAAGAATAAGAAGAAAAATTGAAGTTCTACAACTGACCCAAAGACAAACAGAACTTAACCTAAACCAAGTCTTAAAGTCTTTCGTACTCTCTTAAATCTTTTAAATACTCACCCAAGACGACTTCCTACAAAATATATCATTCCCAATTGGTAGCTCCCTGCCTTTTCCAGAGTATCTCGAATAACGGAAAGGTTATCAGCCATGGGAGGCCAAACACGCTCTGGTGTCGCAATGTTAGCGATAACGATAACGGCTCAACTCCTGACCCAAGCATAGAATTTACGCAAATCGTAATTCATATTTATTGTATATATATTTTAGTTTTTGATGGCTCTGTGGCATGTCCGTTGCACATCCCAGTTCGAGTTTCCGTCCATCACATGCACCTGGCATCAAATTGCATAATCCGAGAAAGATTTCTAGCTACCCTTTTAAGCTCTATCTATCTAATATACCTGATTCTGCAGTTTTGATGTGGGAAAAACACACAGAAATAGCTTCTCTATACTATAGACACGTGAATGAATGATTGAGAGGAGATTGCCGACAATTGCCGACGGTAGCTTTTCATTGGGTTCCGCCTTATCAGTGACAGACACAGACGGTACATATATTTATCAGCTTCGGGCAAATGAATTGCACTTGCCCTCAAACATTCATTCTGTCTGGCAGTTCGATGAGCACAGTGAACAAAACCGTATTTATAATGACATTACACTTTTTTTTGAGAACTCTGGGTATCCCGAAAATAGCACAGAGATCCGGTCTGGGATCAGGCATCGAAACTAGGTAGACAAAAATTGGGTAATTGCACCGATTAACCTCACACTAAAAATTTGTATTTAATACTAAATTATATAAAATAATGGCGATAAAGCGCTGATAATATATTCATATTTCAAATAACATCGAGTGTGTTTATTGTGTTCTTGGAAATCGGTTCAGTTTTGATGGAAAAAAGTCTATTAATAGTGTTTAGTGAGAAAGCTGATAAACTGTATATATAAAATATATCAAATAACATCGAGTGTTTGTACTGTTCTTGGAAATAAGTTTTGTTTTGATGTGGGAAAAAACATTATAGAAAGCAGTTTGGTAAAGTTTATAATCTCTAAGCTTTCTTTCACTTGGAAATCGACTTTGTTTTGGATGAAGAAAATATTCCTAGAAATGCCTTTGTTAAAGTTTTTTTAGCTCTAAGCTTTTAAATATATGTTCTTTTACTTTTTTTGGAAATCACTTTAGGTTTAATTGAGAACAAAGCTATCCTAGCTCTCACCTTGTTAAAGTTTTTTACCCTGAACTCAATTTATCAATGTATCGAAACAATAATAAATTACTTAAATATAGATTTAAGTACCTTGCACTCCATTTAATGCTAGCAATTATTACTTTATAGATTATTTAATCGAAATCCGAATGAGAAATGCATTTTGTTAGATATTTTTATGTGCCTAATTAAAATAATAGCGTAATTTTATTGTACACATTATATATTAATATACATTATACAAATATTGATACGATACACATACACATATGTATACTATATATATAGATATTATTTATTGCTGTTGTTCGTTTAAAACGCATCGGGGAAAAATTGCCAGTCCATTAATACAACAATTTTGGTATAATCAAGCACATTTATATGAGGGACGGAACTTGAGAGAGTTGTTATGTGAATCTTTTTCTATATATCGTATTTGTGATTGTTTTTTTTTTTTTTGTGACTTATTTGGTCAGGTGCCGTAATACCGCACAAAAATTTCATTTCATTTCATTTTTTTTGTTTTGTTTTGATTTTTTGATCTTTTTTTAGTGACGTAGAATAGTAATAATAACAAGCAAAACGTTTTTGAGACTTATAGCGATCACGACCGTTTTGACATCGACTAAACATCTAAATACACACGCACTTGCAAAATGGTTTCATAACGACGATTACATATAATATATATAAGTACTTACTAAAGAAAAACGAGGACCTATCATCATCGAATACATACGAAATATACAATGCATACGATGTATGCATATGATGTACACTACATATGTAAGTCTTCCCAGCTCCATTTTGTTCTAGACTAAACACGCCAACAATCCGCGTTCTCCTAAACTAAACACTAAACACGTCCCCGTCGTCCCCAAAAAGGAGGACCCTACACACACGAGAAACAAACACAAAACACACACAACATGTATCAGTATGTACACATCAGTATGTATGTATGTATGGAATGTTTATCAGTATCGCACATTGTTCGGATTGGGTGTTTCCTTGTTCTTTCCTTGTTTCTTGTTCATGTCCACCTGAGCGGTAGCCAAGTAATTGGAACCCTCCAAATGCAGCGTACTCTGCCTGTGCGAGTTGCGTATCAAGCAGAATGTTGATAACAGTAGCAATGACACGCCCAGTGCGAGCAGCACCACAATGAGTACGATACGGATTTTGGGTGGAATCATTTCGGCGAAACGCATCAGATCGGTCACCTCGGTGGGCAGCTTATCGATTCCCTCCTCGAACCACAGAATCGGGAATATGATGTCCGGGAAATTGGCGACCTGTTTGATATCAAACACCTGACTGACGGCCAAATTGATCTGGACGCGAGCACGCACACGCAATGTGGTGCCCATTTTCTAGAAAGGAAAGTTAGGTTAGATCTGTTCTCATAGGTCATAGGTCATTTTCGACTACTTACTGGCTGGACATCGACGAAGAACTGATGCTTATCCTTGCTTGCCGGTGAAATGCCCTCAACTTGAGTCCTCAGACTATCATTGCCCAAATAGAAATGCGGGAAACTTAGCATAATCGGTGAATCTAATGAAAATAATCAATGAAATACTCCATTACCGAGGCATAGACGGATAAGTGAATGATTAACCTACCATATTGACACAGTGAAACATTGAAAAGTCCATTGGGTGAGCAGGATGGTTTGCCAGCGGGGCAATAGCACATGTTATCGGGATGAGTGTCAACATCGGCGAATATCCATTCCGGTGGGGTGAAACGATAGCCGGGTACCTCATTGGCAGTCTCCACCTCCTGCTCAAAGACGAGTGGCAGCAGACGGCAAAGATCCTTGTCGTAGATCTCCAGAACGCGAGACTTCTCAATGTGCGGTGGAAAGATGGAACCATCAGTGCCAGCCAGACGATTGCAGTGTTCCGTTGTCCAGTGGGGCAAATGGGAACGTCCATTGTACTTATCAATGAGGCCGTAATGCGTGATATCATCGACACCGGTATGTACGGTAATCCGATCTGTAGACGTGCCATTCTTGCCATAGAGCAAACCGAATTCTTCGTAAGGTAACTTTTGTTCCTTTGGCACCACATCCTTAGCCAGTTTCAACAGGGGATCCTCATAACCCCAAAGCAATTGACCCACAGAGACCTGAACGAATGGCTTGATCTTCAATATATCCATAATGCTAGCCATGGCCAAACGCAGAAATCTGTTCGCAATCAAGTCAAGTTGAAGTTGAATTGTAATCGTAATGTAATTGGGTGAAAGCAATTTAGCAATTAAGACTCACCTTGCAGCATGTTTACTCTGTGATGTTGAACTTAACATGGGTATGTTGGGCACAATAACAACATCGTCTTCGGGTCCCGCCGACAGATCTTCACGAAACTGGTAGATTTTACGCAAATTGTAGCTCAACGTGCCATTGTCATTCTCAACAATGTTCACCTTTTCCCACATTTCGCTGAAAACAAAAAAAAACCAAACAAAAACAAATTGAAGAGTTGGGATGGGTAATAGGGTTGATGTGGTAGTACTTACGAGTAGACATAGGGTCCCACCTCGTCGACAATGGCCTTGGAGCCATTGCTAAGGAATTCATCCGCATTTGTCACATTGTAAATGTACAAACTGATGCGAGGCTCTACCGGTGGCTTGGCCCACCAGTTAAAGGTCTTGGCACCGGGTCGTAACGCAATCGTTCGATCAACGATCGCATTGATCAACACTGAGAATTCGCAGGCCACCAAAATGCCGCCAATTATCAAAAGGGCAGCAAATACAATTATAATCCCTGAAATTCCAATGAAAAAACATAAGAATTGTAATGTGATGATCAAACTATTTGATTCGATTACTCGATCGCTTGGTACCAGTCTAGCTGTGATTCAGTCGGGAAAATGCAGTGCTTATTACGCACCCATTACACGTATTTGTCTTTGATCTTGAACACAGTCATTGGGCGGGGTTCAAGTTCTTTGTAAAATCAAAACTGACAGATGCTTTTTACAACTGAATCATGATAATAATTCTTTTTGACGTGACATTTTTCTACATAAAGGAATAAACTTTGGGATTGGCAATATTATCATTAAATCTTGAGCATTTTTACATTGTTTCAACAAAAGTTTGTTCATTCTTTATAGTTTCATTAAGTTTTTTCTAGGAAACTGAAACTTGTTCAATATCTTTTTTTGGGATAGATACTATTTTGGAAAGCAATTAACACTTAATTCAGGCCAAAGACTCAACTTCAACTTCAACTTGTCATCGTCATAGTAAGACAATTCTTTACAATGATCATCTTGAAGAGATTCGTTTCAATCTGATGAATCAATCTGGTCATCAACACAATAGTTTCCATAAATATTTAGGTTTCTCGTGAATTCAAAACCAATTACACACAAAGATCTCTAAGCTAATCTTGGCTTTTAAATTGTAAGTTTCGTAAGTTGATAATTAATTCTATTTTTATTTATAATCGTATTGAATTTCTAGAATACCACTAGCAATTATCTATTAATCATTTGATTGAATAATTGTATATAAATTAAAGACTTGTGAGGTTTTGAATTAGCCAGTTTTTCCTGAAAGTTAACCAGTTTTATCCTATATAACACTTGGTTATATGATTTTTACTGACCCGTTTGCCCCCATGATAACCCAGTTTTCTCAATATAATCTCCATCTCCAATCGCAATGAAACTCTGAATCTGAATCTGAATCTGAAGTATGTATTTACGTAACTTTAGAACGCAATAAGTATATATATGTTGACTTTTTGATGAATCATCAAGAATGTGTGAAAAATAAAAGTTGATGCCCGGTAAACATTGGAATTGGTTGACTGACTGCCTGAGTAGCTAAATAACTCTGTCTAGAATTCTGATTCTGATTCTGAGACATCGAGTGCTAAAAGACCTTGACAAAACAACGCAATGTCAGCGCAAAAAGGTTGAACAACCAAAACAACCATCTTCAAAGTCGGTGTAAATATGTTTTTATGGGTGCAAAGGGTGGAGGAGGAAATACCACCTCACTTGTGCTTGAGAATCAATTAGAATTGAAAAATATATATACGAAATCCAGAAAAACCAGTCATAGAAAACAACATATTAATGTAAAGAACAACAAATCCATTGGACTGGACAGAATAATTGTTTCTTGATGTCAATGTTTAATACGGAAATATTCCAAGTTCTTACGTAAATACCACCGGTGTGATTCTAAGTAACAGTTACTGTCTATATTCTCTAAGGAATGTTTAACCGAGCGGTAGCTAATGATAGAAGCATGAGTTGACATCAAGTGTGAAAGATATATCAATTGTTAAACGATTGCATTTTAAAAGAGCTAATCATCTTTAAATAAACATTGAATATATTAATTTCTAATTAGGGAAATAAATTAACTGCTGTTATAGAGAATTTTTTAAGCTGGCAACGCCGTCACACAAATACGTTACAAGCTTATTAAGTTGGCTGCGTCTAAAAAACTGTTATACTGTAAATGAGAAACTTTTCTTTTCACCTTCATCTTCTCAGCTCTTAAACGATCTACTTACACCATTTGCGCAGATATGTGCTGGATAGTTTTGTGCAGAGTTTGTGTTTGGGTCCATTCATGTTGTTTGTGTTGTTGTTGTGCGGATGTCAAATGCAATTAAAAACAAAACAGCTTCTTCTGAAAGAATAAAAAAAAAAATCAAATGAGAAAAAAAATAAGAAAAAATAGCAAACGATTAAATTAAAAATCTGGTTTTGATATAACAAAAAAAAAAACACCCCATGACAATCGTAAACACCAGCTTGTTTATGAAGAAAATCAAGTCGAGAGAATGCACACAAGTTGATATGATATGATATGATACGACATTAAGTTTGAATTTGCCTGGGCAAAGTTCTAAAAGCGAACACACTCTGATGATGATGTTCATAAAGATTGTTATTATAATAAACTACTGGAGAACAGAACAGAATAGATAGATAGATGCTTTAGAGATTTTATGCGTATGCCATAAGGCTAAGGCTACAAAAGTGTAGCAACAGCTCCGCGAACAAACGAACATCGAGTCAAGTTTAACTTGTTAAGATCGGGTTGAAGCTTGGTGTAGTCGGAACCCCTCAGTTCGGAGACTGTCTTGAGACACGTTTTGTGGCAAGGTAACCTTGTGTTGTTGTTGTTGGTATTGCGTTTTGTTTTCGTTTCTTCTTCTCTTGTCTTGTCTTGTCTTTAGGTTAATTTATCGAAGAAGATTTGTATATATATATATATAGATTTTCGCAACTCTATTGGAATACTCTCTTTCTTTGTGTTATACAAAAACAAATCTTTTGTTTTACAAAAACAAAAATCTTTTGTTGTTTCAAGAACCTTGCTTCCAAGTGTGTGTGTGTGGCAAGCTTTAAGTGCCTTTCAATGTGTTTTGTTTAAGCCAGCTTCACAATTTATTTAGCCGCATTTGTTATTGTTGTTGTTGTTGTTGGCAATGAGCTGTCTTCGCCCTTACACGCAGGGCAATTTGCTTATTTATGTTTTTTTTTTTGGTTTGAACCTTAGCTAAAACCTCAAATACGATCCACTTAACCTCCGACTCAGACAACAACAACAACTACAACAACTGTCAAGCTATTAAACAACAACAACAAAAAAGAGTTGTTGTTGCCATTTTAATGGCCCCAGACTTTGAGCGTTTTTAATCGTTTATACGCATGTATTAAAAAATTATGTAAAAAAAATAATAAAAAAATAAAATATTTATAATTTTGGCATACACCTTGACCGAGGCCAGGGCTTTATTGATGCGTTGTTGTTGTTCCTGTTGTTGTTGTTGGGCCATAATTTCTATAAAGCTTTGCAATTTGCGTTTTTTGCTTTTAAAATACTTTATTATTGACAATTGCAGGCATTGGCTCCATCAAATAAAAAATGCCTCCTCTCTGATGAATACATTTATTTGTTTTTTGCCCAGTCAATTTGCACGCCTTGCACGGAAAACAATAGAAATTTGCGACAAAACTCAAAATCAAATTGAAGCAATTAAAAAATGCGATCTTTTTGGCATGCCGAATACTATATGCACTTGAAACAAAATCTAATTGATTATAATGATGAAAATCTTCTTAAAAGATCTAGACAAAGAATCCTAAGAGGAACTTGACCTAAGTTTCAACTTGATAGCTCAAACAAAACGGATCGATGGAGTTGGGTATATAAGTATTGATTCATACCGAATATTAAATACACTTCAGACAAACCCTAATTGTTTATGATAGGAAAGATCTTCTTAGGAGATCTGGACAAAGGATCCAACAACATCCAAACGAAGACCTGAGCCTAAGTTTCAACTCAATAGCTCAAGGATCAAAAGAAAACCTTGTCCCAAGTTTCAAGTTGGGTATATCGACTTATGCCGAATATTATATACACTTGAAACCAATCCTACTTGTTTGTCATATTATAGATCTTCTTAAAAGATCTTCTCAAAGGATAAAACTATATCATAAAGAAGACCTTGACCTAAGTTTCAACTTGATAGCTCCAACAGCCGGACAGATGATGTTGGGTATAACGACTCATGCCGAATATTATATACACTTCAAACAAAACCCAATTGCTGTTCATAGTAAATATCTTCTTAACAAACCTGGACAAAGTATCGAACTACACCCAAAGGAAGACCTTGTCCTTAGACGGACAGGTTGAGTTGGGTATAACGACTCAGCTCACTATGCTGATCAAGAATATATATACTGCTTCCTTTCATGCATTACACAATCCAAGAAAGTATCAATATATACTTTTTTTCTAGTCAAAAAACAATTGTTTTTGCGTCAATAATCAGCAAAAGATTCTTATTCAAGGTGTTGGCGTCAATAGGGCGTCAATATCATGAGAAACTTAAGATCAAATACATGATTTCATATACACACACATATACACACCACACACATATATACACACCACACACATATATACACACACACACACACATAGACTAAACCTATAACGTAGTTTAGTTATTTGACTTATTGACACGTTTCCGTCTACGCTTTGAAGAAAACGCATATCTTCGTGTCGCTTCGTTGCCAATGTTTATTTTGCGGTTAAAACAGCTTTTGACCATGTCACGCCAATGGCCAACACAAGCTCATATCAAGCTCATATCACACATCAAGTCTATGGTTTATGTATACCATGTACTCATTAAGTTTTGCAAATAAAAAATGAACTTTACACTAGCAATAGTTTTAGCTTTAAAGAGGTTTAGCCGTTAATTGAGTTATTATGCCAGCTGCTAATGAAGTTGGCCAAGTTTGTTACAGACGTTATAGTTAAACTAAAGTCTAGAATAGGTTAGAGCTCTTACAAAGTTGCTGTTGTAACTTTGACTTAACCCATTTGAAGTACGTGAAACAACTGAAGTAATTTTGTTTGAAAAATTCATTTGGAAAACTAATTTCCTTTTGCTATTCAACCCAATTAGTTATACAAAACATTAAAAGTCGGGTAAATGGTGGGTATTTTTCGAAAGCTATTGCCCGTGAAATTGATTTAGATCATTTAACAGGTTTTGGATAAGTTCCCCAGATCTTAAGATCAAATTACAATCCATTATTCAGGTTGAGTTAGGTTAACTGTAAAGGAAAGTCCAAAGTAATTAAATGTTACTAGCGATTAAATTTCAGATTTTAGATTTAAATACGGTACTATTAAGTCAAATTGGATGTAGATAAACTTAATGATAGATTTTGATATGATAGATTTTGATATGATAGATTCCGATCCCCTACCGTCAAACCTAATCCCACAATAATCACTTCTATAGGGTAACTTTTAGTTCAAAAACAATTTTAAGTTTGTTGTTTAAGTCTTTGCACTTTGAGAACAAACACACCAACACACACTAACACACACACATAGAAAGATGATTTTTACTTTGCTTATTTCATGGAGTTTAGTGCGATATGAAGGTCGTCCCACTGTTAGATACAAAATTGCTGATATACCTAAACAGCAAAAAAAAAAAAAAAAATCATATTCATGACGACAATGAGCCAAAACTTATTGTTATACCATTGTACACGCCTACCCCCCCGCTCTACCCCCGCTGTCATTTCCAGCTGAATGAATGTGGAATGCGCGTATTGAATAGTAATTAACTAATAATTATTATTTTGTGCGCTTTTTGGCGACATTCGGCTCATAATAACGTTTTGGCCCCGCACCATCATTGAAGCCATAAATCAGCTAAAAATAAACAAATTGTTATTTCTTTTTTTTCTCTTTGGGCATTGAATGCCAAAATGTACACAAACGTGGCATCAAGTACGAGTTCACTGAATGCAAATTTTTAACTTAAATTGATTAGCAATTCGAAATTTGTTGTTCTGTTGGAAATAAGTCAAGTAAGTTGGAAATCTCCAGCCAAGCGTTACAAATGAAATTCTACACAACAACTTTAAGTGAATGTAAATAAATAGATTAACACTTTCGAGTGTTGAGAGGTGTTTAAATATTAGCCTTGACCTGCAGTGTTAGCAACAGTTTAGCAAAAGCAAATACAATAAATATTAATAAGCAATCATATGACAGCGCAAAAAAGGGATTTTACTGTAAATTTCGTCTAACGCGCTCTCAGCATGTGTGCGCTCGTGGAGAGTACGTAATGAACGAGAGTGGGGAATTTCTCTCTCTCCCTCTTTAAAAGTGATCAAAAGGGATATTTGAAAGCTGGTACTTTGGTGGAACAGTTATATAACCTTGACCTGCAACGTTAACAGCAACAGCAACAGTTTAGCAAACGCAAATACAATACATATCAATAAGCAATCATATGACAGCTGTAGGCTATTTCACCTCTTTACTGTAAAAAGGGCTTTTACTGTAAATTTCGTCTAACGCGCTCTCAGTGTGTTTGTGCGCTCGTAGAGAGTGGGGAATTTTTCTCTCTCTTTAATAGCGATCAAAAGGGATATTTCAAAGCTGGTGTTTTGTATATATAACTGTTTATATAACCTTGACCTGCAACATTAACAGTTTAGCAAAAGCAAAAGCAAATAAATATTAATATATGACAGCTGCATGTTATCTCATGTCAAACATCAGCTTTTATTGCTGTTTATCAATATAAATCAATATAGATAAGACGAAACAACGGTTTTTTATGTTGTTTGTTTTTGGATTCTTTGGAAAGATTTTTCAGCTGCGCCTTAAGTTAGGCAATAGAAATTTCATCACTGGAACAACTTGAAGTTCCTTATCAAGTCTAGAAATACGGCAAATGTTTAGTCGCAGCTGACTTATTTAGAGTTAATCAAGCATTGAATTTCCAGCAGAAACGAAACTTATTTGGTTGATTGGTTTAACATTTTCACAAGTGTTTAAACACACACTTGATTGATTACTGATAACTGATGCAATTCGCCGTCGTAATGCATTTAAGCATGAGTTCTACTAATTGATGTTCTAGTAAATGCTGCTGCTGCTGCCTCTTGTTGTAATTAACAACTGTTTGGGGCGCGGATAGAAGGCGCTTAGCGTGAAATCGCAGTGTGCAGTATGTGCTTAAACAGAATTTAGTTTCATTAGAAATTGACTTTCTAAAGTGAAGATTGCTGAGTGGGCAACAAGTCAAGCTTTTTTTTTGCCAGCTATTGCTGCTGCTGGCTATGAGAACTGAACTGAAAGTAAAGAGAGTTAGCTTGCAGCAGCAATACTTTGCTGATATGCCGCATAATAATTTCACTGCGTTTAAATGTTGCACAAAACACAACAACAACAACAGGCAAAAACAACAAGTAACAACAAGCAAGAAGCACAAGCAGCAACTACTTAGTGTAAACAATTACCCTGACCCAATTTTTCAAAAGCAACGCCGTTTTTGTTGTTGTTGTTACTGCTGATGGTGCTGCTGCTGCTGCTGTTTCTGTTGTTGTTGTTGCTGCTGCTGCTGCTGGTGACACTGGCCGGGCCAAAAAGTGAACGACGAGCCAACAAACGTAGAGCTGTTGACAATTTTTGTTTTATTTTAACTCTTTTTTTTTTTTGTTATTTTGTTTGGCTCGCTTCTGTCTGCCAAATAAATATGCGGTTTTTTGTTGTTGTTGTAGCATTTGATAATGTGTACAATAAAGTGATTTAAAATTGTTATTTTTTGCGTTTTTTTCCCTTTTGTTAAACAATAGCGTGTCAATGGCATGTCTCAGTGACAAACTTCGGATGTATCTTGGCAGTAGGTCAGTTTTCTTGCGTTGCGGCAACACACGTTATGAGACGGGAAGTGGGTAGAAGGAGAGGTAGGTAGTGGTTAGAAAATGGATGTAATGCTTTAAAAATACAATGAGCGACAATTGTCGCACCTCACGCAACATTTGTATTTGTTGTCTCTTTTTTTCTGCACAGTAAATGTGAATCATTTTGACAGCTCTGCAAAAAAAAGGGCATTTACAGTAAAATTCGTCTAGCGCGCTTTCAATGTGTGTGTGCGTAATAGAGAGTGCGCTCGTAGAGAGTGCGTAATCGAAAGAGAGTGTGGGGAATTTTTCTCCTCTCTCTCACACATACTGATCAAAACGGATATATCAAAGCTGGTGTTTTTTTGGTGGTTCAGTTCAGTTATGTGGTCAATTCATGTATTTATTTATTTGTTTGTTGTTGTTGTTGAATGTTTATTTTTAAAAGCGAATGTTTGTGGTTGTTGCTGTTGTTGTTGTTGTGCGCGCTTCACTTTGATTTTGATGTTTAGCTTTTATTTCGTTTTGAGTGGCTGCTTCTTCGTGTGGCGTCAACAGCGAAATTTCACTTTTTCCACATAAGTAATCATAAAAACTATTCACGTACATACACACACACACACACAAGCTTACACACAGAGACAAATAGCCTCTAAATGATGTAGATATACATATACATACATACATCATGTATGTGCATTGCTGCTGCTGCTGCTGCTGCTGTATCACATGTATCTTAATGATTTTCCGCTTTGGCAGCGACGTTAAAGTCAATAGGCATGTTCATTTGGTTTCATTTGGCTGGGCCGACTTCGGCAAGGTCTTGCGCCACTCAAAATGCATGGAGATATTTATAACTTGAGCTACACATATATGGATGTATGTATTTACTCATATTATCGATGTGGCATATTATAGCTTGCAACTTTTACTGGAATGCGAATACTGTGCACAAGTGTAAAAGTACACTTGTTGTTGCTGCTTGTTGCCTGTTGCCTTTTGACTGCCTTGATTTTTTTGTGAAAGAGACACACAAACACACACACACATTCACAAATGGAGCGCTTGAAGACAAAACCGTTAACAAGAGCAGCAGCAACAATAGCAGCAACAGCAGCAGCCGCAACAGCAACAGGCGACCGCAGGCATTTCAAAATAGTGAAGTTAACACATACGCATACGCAAACAAACACACACATACACAAACTCGCATACACACACACAAACACACATCAAGTAAGTCAGAGCGAACACGAGTAACTATTTTCTATGCACAATATCAAGATTCTTGGCTTTAAGCCACACAATATAAAACACAGAAAATGTGTTCAAACGCACCCGGCAACGGCAAACGGCAAAAAAACGACTTGAACGCTAGCAAAGCCGCTGAGTAACTGAAGTCTTGAAATGCGCGCACAGCAAAAGATGTTTAGCCAGACCCAAGCAAAAGCTCAAGCTCAGCTTGAATACAACTATTGCGCCAAGCAAACGAAAAAAAAAACCCGATTAACGGGTAAAAACGTAAACGGTCAGCGACGTCGTCGTCGTCGGTAAGCAACATCGGCGTCAAAAGCGAGAGTAAGCTTCAGTGCTCCGCATTGCTCTCAGTGCTGCTCTGTGTACTTAATGCTCAGCACTTGTTTGTTGTTGGGTGGAGTGCAGTTTGAAAGCTTTTTTACGCTCTCTCTCTTTCTCTCTCTCTCTGATCAGTGCCTTGCAATGCATTTATGATAAAGCTCGATCGAATGCCGTTTTCATGCATGATTGTTGTTGTTGGTGCTAAGGCTGTTGGTGTTGCTGTTGAGCGTAGCTTTTTGTGCGTGTGTGTGTGTGTGCGGTGTGCTGATAAAAACAAGTTTGTTGCTTGCATTGAAGTCTTTCGTTTTGTATCGCTTCATTTTATGCTGTCGATACGAAAACGTGCAACGACAACAAACATATCTATGATTATTTCCACATAGACGTGAATGATTATGTCCCAAAAACAACAACAACAACAAACTAAATGACTCACATTTTATTGTTGCCTCTTGCGAAACCAACCAGACATCAAGAATTTTTGTGGCACTTGACAAATCTATCTTGTGGTTATATCTTTTCGTCTAGTGTTTGAAGCCTCGCCATTGCGCAAGGTTGCTTAGGATTTTTGCAATATTTGTTTACACTAGAATCGGAATCTCTTAAGACTTCGAGTTTTTTTGTGCTTTTTCGGTTATCTTAGCGTATACTTAACATAGTTATGAAAAACTCCCCATGTATGCAAATTTGCTGCGGTTATAACACACAGCACACACAGTTAGTTTCAATTTGCATTCACCATGAAAAACTTGTTGCAGCTGCTCTGGAAATAACCATAGGAAATAAGTGTTTGCTGCATTATTCAGTTATTAGATTCAAGTGTTTGCCCAACTGGCCCCATGGGAAATTTCATATTAACTCTGGAAACTCGGCTGGAGAGCAAGTTTTTTTTCTCTGTTTTATTAAGTATTACGCAGAATTTGCATTACACATTTTAAAGTAGAAAGTCGAGTTTTGTATATTTTTTTTGTTTGTGCAACACCTTTTTTTTTTCCCCGGTTTGTTGTCTGGGAAAACTGTTAAGAAATGCCCGCATTATGGGAAATGTTTGGAAATATGCCGAAAAAACCTTTCGTTAAGGTTATTTGGAACACGATGACCTTGAACTACATTTTGATGTCACCCCAAACACATACACACACGCACAAGCACACGCATGTAAATGTCTAAAAGGTATATTCAAAAACCCGAAAAATGTCCAACTCTAAGCGTTTTACAACTTTGTATGCCAATAAGGCTAACCGGGTTGCATGCGACCTTTCTGTTTATGTAAACTGCCACACACACACAGAGACAGAAAATGGCGCATTCGCTTTAATGTTCGCATAAATATTAAAAAAAAACAAGTAAGAAGACTCTAGCCGCATAAGCTCGACTAGAAGATACCCTTAAACCTTGACCAAACAGACGGACAGACGTGAACTACCGGACCAATACTTGATGGTTTCAGATCTCCGGTGTTTCCTAACCGATTTTAAAACAAATTTCACGGATGTTCATTATTTTGTATATAGTTTCAATCCTCATTTTCAATTTTGTTAAACCCACGATTTTTTTGTTATCGATTCCATGTGCATATCGTTAATCTGAAAAGTTATCGAAAAATTTAAACAAAACTTGCTATGCCTAGGGATTAGGAGAGCTCATGTCCAAAATCTGGAGTCTCTAGCTTTTGTAGTTCCTGAGATCGACGCGTTCATACATACAGACAGACGGACGTACCGCCAGACGGACATGACTATATCGACTCTTGATGCTGATCAAGAATATATATACTTTATGGGGTCGCAGAACCTTCCTTCTGCCTGTTACATACTTTTGCACAAAACCATTATATCCTTTTTTTTACATACAACATAAGGCAAAATACAGTTTAGATACCCTTTAAATACGATTATGATTACTTTTAGCTTACATTTGTATATACTTATAAAAGATTATATCTTAACAAAAGTTAAACAAAAATGATCTCAGTGTAATTGCAAATCTCATATCAAAACTGTTATACCCTTACCCACATACAGTGTATATAATAAGGTAGGCTTGCGTGCTATCGGCTTGCCCACGTTTTCAAAAAGAGCCTCCCCTTGTTCAATTTAGAGTCACATTATTTTTTTTTTTAACTTACGATATGCAAGGTTGTCAATATGCATTATAATGAATCACACAGCAAAGTGAGGCGTCTTTGTCGTTGTACACTAGAATTTTTAAAAAACAAAACTTCATTTAAGTGAAAAATTATGAGATTTTTTTTTCGTTTTTCTTTTTAATTGTTAAAAGTATAGTGTTTGTTTAGTATTTTTTTGGCAATTGTTGCCAGGCTTTCTGGTTAGTAATCAAGTAAATATATATATACTTAAGTTTGAAAACGTTTTAGAAATTATTTGAAGTGCCTAAGTACTTAGAATGTGTCTCCCCGTTTTGATAAGCGCTGACCAATATAGGAAATAAATACTACAGGCTATTTAAGCCAGCGATAATGATTGACGTAGGTTTTCTCCCCCCCTCGCTACAGCTTGTGATAACAGATTGAAGACACACACTCTTCAAGCTAATTTATGTATTAGCTACGCTTTAAGTTTAAAGACAACGTTTGAAACGACGTTCAGTCGACATTTAAAGTGGTAAACAGGTAGTATATATACTATATACAACGATTATTTTTGCACACATATGTTGAGACTAATTTTGTATAGCTATTGCGAATCCATTAGGCACACGCAAAAACATTTCATTTATTGAAATATACATATGTACATATATACTTTAGGTTAGTCGTCAACTTAATCATTTCAGTGAGCTACGATCAAAGTTCAAAAAGGCTATCATTTGTTTGGATGAATTCGCTTTGAATGGCAAATAAGTAAATAACGGAATAAATGCAACGTTTTTAATACTCTTTGGAGTTATCTTACGGTTACATTCCATTTTGGCAATGTTGGCAATGTGCCAATACAATAAATTCCAGAATGTCACAAAGAGTTTAACCGTTACACCGATCCATTCCAACAGAGAGAGAATGAGAGCGAGAGAGCTTTCGCACATTACTACAGCAGTGCAGTGTAAGTCGCAGCTGTCATATTTGTGATTGACAAAATAAATAGCACGCTTTCAAGCTCTGCTGGCTACGCAGGAGGTAAGAGGAAAGGTTGCGGCGGGGTTGAAATCAACGCACACACAAATACATTTCGCGATTAATACAAAACTCTTGACTAAACTGATAAATACACTTGAAACGGGTTCAATAACTCTCGACACGTACAGTTATCAGCTATTTTTACAGTACATGTGAATTAATGTACTTTACAATACATATGTAATTACCATGTCAAAGCAAATATGTGCCCAAGTCCAATGCGCTTAATGCACATCTAAATATGTACATATACCTTTATCTGTGTGGTATTAAACAGCTCTGTATCTATATATACGCATATATAAAATATATCTATTATAAGGAAACTGGAAAAACAAAGAGCTCATCAACAAGGCAAACAACTGAGATATTTGTAAAGTGTACTTCACCTTTAGTACATAAAGAGAAATGGTGCTACTACAACTTAACAACAACAACAACGAATAACTGTTAATTGATAAAGAAAACGGCAAAGTTTTTGTTTGTAATCATAATTTATAAAGTGTTGTTGGGGGCGTAAAAAAAATATAAACTAAATAAGACGCAATTTCACTTTTTAAGAGTGCTAATTAAATGCGATAATGACAGTTCTAAAATTATATTTTTATGTTTATCATTAAATAACACAATTAAGTAGTTTTAATTCATTTGAACAACACTGGTTTACCGTTTAACTGCATTTGACTCCATACACTTCCATAGTGAGAACGAGGGCATTTCCAATGGTAGATGACTTTCCCATACATCCGTGAGACGCTTTCCAACGCACACTCACGGCGCAATTTCGCGCAGTGCTTACGATCATCTTGGAGTTCGACTTCGAACGCCGCCGCGTTGAGAAAATAGAGCACACGCTCGCAGCAGCACAAAAAAAGAATAAGCAAATATTATGCGATAATAATGGAAACAAGTAAATGGCGGAACAACAAGCAACGCACAGCTGCTGCCGCATTGAGTATCATGTCTAAGCTGGACAACGCAATGGTTATTCCTATATAGATACTTGTCTTAAGTACTATATATGTATGTACATAATACGGTCGGTGTGTGTGGATTCTTTGTTTTGCAATGATTATATTTGCACTTTGTGTCTGTTGTTCACATACTCAATATGTGTTTGTGTGCTAATATGCAGTTGCTACGTCAAAAAAAAAAACAACAAGACAAGAGATCCCGATACGTAAACAACAACAAAAAGAGCGACAACGAAGACAACAGGCAGGCAGGCAGGCAGTCGTCAGCAATCAGTAATCAGTAATAGCTACGAGCTGCTTGCTGCTTGCTGCTACCCGCTGCGCTCACATCTTCGTCTTCGTTTGCTTATCAACACCAACGCCGAGTGCAGCGACGTCGCGACGCAGACAGTGACTGAGACAGCGACAGAGGGCAGCGCAAGGCATCCCATCTGACGACAGGCAAGGCAGTGAGAGCGTTGCGCGCGTCGTAGTTATAACTTGTTCCGTGGGCAGAACGCAACGCGCAGCACTCTTTCCAGTGTGTACATATATCTATGTGTAACTGTATGTGTCCGAATTCGAAAATACGAATATCAAAAGAATAACAAAAGAGCAATAGCAAAACAAAATCTAATCGCGCTCGCCTTTGATAGTGCGTGGAATGTATATTTACTGCCTAATCCTCCTAATCATAATCCCCTTGTATTGGTGTGATCCCATACATATGTTCAAAAAGTAGTTTGTGATTTTACTGTGCCAGGTTGGCAGCCATGAGCTCAATCAATTGTGGTCCACCTGAAGCTGATGGAAAATCGAGTGCATTAGTTAACTGGAAGTGAAATCAAGAGACAAAAGACACCACCATCAACAACAACAACAACAGCAACAGCAATAACAAAAGCAACAACTTTATAAAAACTCATACGCAAAACCAGATTGTCATATAATAATAAAATAATAATAAAAACAAGAGCAGCAGCAACAACGACAGTCTCAAGCGATCAGCAGTCGGAGCGGAATAGCACGACAAAACAAAGAATCAAGTGGAAAACAAAGAACGTGAACGTACACAAGGCAACACAGCACAGCACAGTAGGCAAAGACTACAGGAACAACGCCACAGAAACAACAACAACAACAACACAACAAGTACGAAAATCAGAACGCAGCTACAACTACTATAACAGACAACAACAACAAAGATCTTATACAGTTGTCTGTCGCACATTGAATTAAAAACAACAACAACCGCAGTCAATTCCAGTACAATTTGAACAAATTATACGCTAATAATTTTTTTGACTATATATACACTTTTGTGCGCGGAGAATTAACAGCAACAAATGACTTATTAAAACGCCAAATGTTTGGCAGGCGTCTTGGAAAGTGCATGCCAAATCGAGAGCGAGAGCGAGATCGAGAGCACCAACACATTAACAAACAAAAAGAAAGAGCGCCAGAGTGTCTTGGGCAAAGTGAGAGCGCGATTGCAATATATGTAAGTTTGTATGCAAGTGGCTGTGTGCCTGTGTATATGCGCGCGCGAACGTGTTTCATTTCCAATTTGTTTCGACATAAACAGCTGAGCTGAGTGTGCGTGAGTGCAGCAGCAGCAATATCTGCAAGTGAGATCTCTCTCACACACAGGTGAAGGCATCTTCCGCAGCGGTGTCACTGTGTTATCAGTCAATGGCATTGAGAGAGCGCTTCGCAGCGCCAACTAAATTTCGTACCAGTCAGTCAGTTAAATAGCAGCACGAGTAGCAGCAGCAGCAGCAACAAACACAACAAGAACAACAACAAATATTGCAACTATTAAAGCTTTTCGTCACCCGCACACGTATGTATTTAGTGTATGTGTGTATATGTGTACATATGTGATTTTACTATCAGCTGTTGTAATTGTTCTAGCAAATGCAAGGCGTGTATATGTGTGTTCGAACTTCTGTGTGTGTGTGTTGTGTGTAATTAAAAAATTAAGTATACGCTTGACAATATAAAGATTTGGTTACAAAATTGTTTTTTAATGAATGAAATGATAAACTTATATCTTATCATTATTACAACTCTTGTTCTACATAATTTGTATAAAATATTAGAAAAATAATCTGCGATTATGTTTAATTGAGATTAACTTAACTTAGTTAGGACACCCCATTAACTTTTTCTAAGTATCGCTAATAATCGCTAATTCTTCGTACTGATAAGCTAAATAATTTGTATACCCAAATGTACACTATATTGGAAATTTTATTAAATAAAATCTTATCAAATGCCGTTGACCCGTTTTTTTTAGCTGACATTACACACGTCAAGTTTGCAAATATATATATTAGATTTAATATACATGTTAATAAGTAACTTAACCGTGCCTAGCGTTAATCTAAGTACATAATCTATGTGTATGTACTTAATTAAAAAAATGTACTCGTTGAATATAAAATTTTCTCTATGAATTTTGTGTAGCCTTCTCACACACATGTATAAGAAATAACCTACTGATAAGGAGCTATGCGATTTCTATGTGGAACATATATACATATATATTTATATAGTATGTACTTGAATGATTATACAAATATACAATGTTGTAGTTTGATTTGAGCGTAGCACGCGTACTTTGTGAAAAGTATCAAAACCCAGATTAGTTGTTACAAACGCCGTCAAACGATCGGCTGGGTTAAGAGCTACTTAAGCTTCAGATCACATTTTGGAATACTCGCATATTGAATTGCAAATACACATATATAGAACGTAGGTACACTCAAATAGATATATATAGTATATTTGCATTGGTTATGAATGAAAAATCGAGTTTTTCCTAACTTTTTGTTGGTGAAACTGTGAATTGAACCTGCTTCGAGAAAACATCTTCAAGAAACCCTTAAACGAAAAGTGTTTCAATAAGTTTTGATTAATAAGGATTGACAACGTTGCAAATACCACGTGTATTAGGTCTCTTTTTGTGAGATTGAAATATGTAAACGAAAAATACTTAAAGGAACTTTTCTTTTAAGTTTCTTCACTTATCAAAAACTATTTTAATTGAAAACTCTTTAAAACCGGCTAAAAAAAACACATTATAAATAATATTTGTTAACAGTTGTTTACAAAACCTAATCTACATCAATAAAAATGACTATAGCAAAACTTTTTCTATCTTGTTTTTTCAGTGATTTACACACACACACACACACACTGCACACACACACACACACACACAATGTCCCATGCCACAAGCAATGAACAGCAAAAGCAGCAACAGCAGCAAACGAAGCAGCTGCCAGTCTCAGAGGATCTCACAATACAAATCAACAAATCAAAGTCCAATACATTGAACTCGCAACGTAATGGCAACGTGGGGGGCTATAGCAATGGCGGCGGCGGGGCATATAGCAGCCCTGATAAGCTAACCGTGTTGGACATGATACTGGATTCAATGGGTCTGCGTAATCTCACATCCAAGGATATGGGAGCACTGATAAGTAAGTAGTATTTGTTTATTATGAATATTTTTTAGTGATTAACCCACATTTCGACCTTAACAGTGTTGGGCTTCATGTTCTTGCTGTTTGTGATAAGCGTAACCGGGTTCTTTGTAATGTGGTTCACCGAATACTATAACAACAGCTGGCTCGAGGTAATTACACACAAACACACGCACACACACACACAGCGAGTAATTAACTTACTTAACTCTTTTTGGTGCAGGAGATTATAATTGCTGAGGATTCGGAGAGGGCAGAAAGCTGGTTGCAACCAGATGCCAAATATGATACATTGCTCAAGGCGCACATATTTAACTATACAAATATTGAGGATTATTTGGAGGGACGTGCGGATAAGATGCATGTTGTGGATTTGGGTCCATTGACCTATCAGGAGCACACCGTCAAGGATCAAGTGACCTTCAATAAAAATCACACAGTTACCTTTAGGGTGAGCTACACAAACGAAAAACTCTTTAACATTGGAATATATGACAATTTCCTTGCAGGATAAGAAATCTTATATATTCCTGCCCGACAAGTCCACGGTAAGGGAGGATGATGTCGTTATAGTGCCAAATGTGCCGCTAATCTCCGCTGCTGTTCATATCAAACGGATGCCAATATTTAAGCGTCTCACTGCCGGCATTGCCGTTAATTTCTTAAAGGAGCCGTTGTTCAAACGATTGACAGCTCATGAGTATCTCTGGGGCTATAGGGATAGGATCATCAGTCTGGAATCGCTTGGTGGTAAAGGCAAGACGCATTTTGGCTTGCTCAGAAATGTAAGAACTGACTCAACTTTGCTAAAATGTCTAACCCTTATCTAATCCATTACTCTTTACCCTTATCTCCGCTTAGCGCAATGGCACCAGTGTGGATTCAGTGCAGCTAAACACTGGCGTAGATGACATCGCCAAGTATAGCATTATAACACAGTTTAATGGGAAGCCACAGTTGGATTTCTGGCAGGGCGACGAATGTAATCGCATCGATGGCAGTGAACCATCGATGTTCTCGCCCAGCATGCTGCAGGAACGCAACACCGTCTATGTGTTCCTGCAGGTGTTGTGCCGCAAGGTGCCGTTGCATTTTGAGAAGGAGGAGACCATCTATAATAATATCGATGTGCTCCGCTATCGTACACCACTCGATGTCTTTGCTCATCCCTCCGAGAATCCGGGTAATGAATGTTATTGCCGGAATACGGATCGTTGTCTGCCGAGCGGTGTGATCAATGCCACCAAGTGCTACGATGATTCACCCATATTTCCATCGTTTCCACACTTCTTCACCGGTGATCCGGTGCTGTATAAGGACTTTGAGGGCATCAGACCGGATGCGGAACTGCATCAGACATTTGCTGACATCCATCCACGTTTTGGGTTTCCCGTTAGTGGCGCCTCCCGCATACAAATCAACATTATGCTGGACAAGACGCCGCTAGTGCAATGTAAGTAGGAGATGATATTAATTTGAAAACGCTTTTTTTTATACAGTTTTCCGCCTCTTACAGATCAAGCTCAGCACTTGGATAATGGCACCATCTTGCCATTGATATGGATAGAGATCACTGCCGGTGATATCAATGAGGAAGTCCTCAGCAAACTCTATTTGTCCACATTTGGTCTGGATGCCATTCAGCTGGCACTAAAATACGGCACCCTTTTGGTGTCCGTAACCACGTTCAGTTTGATTGTGGCCAGCGTTTACTATCTGAACAGTAAGCGGGAGGAGAATCAGCTGGAGCATAGTAAATCCGCTGCTGAATTGGAAGCGCTTGCCGGGCCGAGTAATCGCAATGGCAACATTGTTGTTGTTCAAGTCTTGCCACATCATAATGTTAAGAGCCATGCAACAACACATCGGGGGGAACCGTAATATCTGCCATTTATTAATTAAGTTTTCTTGGGTAAGAGCGTGGGGCGGGGGCGTGGCAGCACATAACGTTGGGGGGTTATGAATGTGTGCCTTCCCGAAAAAAATTATGAGCAGAAAAAAGATTTTCGAATTTGTCACGACTTAGAATAGAATATTATTAGCCTAGAACAGACAAAAGAATGTAGTTAACAAATTGTATAATTGTATATATGTAATATATATAATATATATGTATAAAGAGACTTAAAAAAATGTTTAATACGCTTTTGTTTTCCAATTTCCCCAACAAAACCAAATTCTTGCCGTATTAACGGACGGGCAAACGGTAAAAATTTAATTTTGTATGCTGACAAAAGCTGAGTGATGCAAGCGTAGCTTATTGCTAAAGTGATTATGGCCACACTGTTACAGCATTGCCAGCACAACTGAATTTTATATAAACCGCAAACAATTCAAACAGCCATTTCGAACATTTTGTTTTAAATTGTGTTATAGCAAATATTTATTGTTTCTAAACAAAACGAAATTCGTATATTAGTTGCTTGTTCAACATTTGATTGTTTCATAAACCTTTAGTTATTAAATGCATGTATTTATTAATGTACGGCGATTGTTAAATCGGTTTGTGTATATATTGCATGTTTGAGTTACTTTTTGTTTTTGTTTTTGGGTTTTGTTGTATGTGGCAGAAGGAAGAATTGGAGTTGGAATTGGAAATGGAAAGTTAATACGCGTATTTGTTGTAGTTTGTTTTTGTTTTTTTATGTTGTATAATTATTTTTTGTTTTGCGTTTGTTTGTTTTTTTTTTTTACGTTTTTAATTAAGTATAATAGTTTATATAAAAAATAACAGAGAAATTATATAAAAGAAACATTAAAATATAATCGTTTATTTCTTGTTTGTTTTTTTTTTGTTTTGTTGATTTTTCTTTTTGTTGTTTTTTATTTTGTTTTCTTTTGTATTAATAATTAACGCGTCAATTGCCAGAATCCTCGCCATCTAATGATTCATCCTGCACCGATGAGCTGTCGTCGCCGCCGCCGCCCCCACCGCCCCCTCCACCGCGTTTGGACGATGGTGTGCCAGTAAGCCGGGTGGAGCTGAGGCCCATACCGCCGGTGCGTCTATAAAATGTAATGAAAAGTTTTAATTAGATATTGTGACAAAATGTTGCAAGTGGAAAAGCGTGCAGCGAACAAAGGGGTATAAGAAAGGGGGGCAACACATAAACATACAGAGAATATGGGACAAAAAGTAACGGTAAACATCACTAAAAAGACAATATGCACTAAACTCTAAATTGGTTGCTTATCCTTTGGGTAGCGGGAAAAGATCACAAAAACAGTAAAAAAAAAAAACATTAAAAACTATTTTAAACGCACGAAATGGTAAACTGTTTCTCTATGGCTAATGTCTATGTGTGTGGGTGTGTGCAGACATGTGTGTGTGTGTGTGTGTGTGTATAACATGCACATTCTCGAAATGGGAAGATTTTGTCTTTGGTCTGGAATTGGATTGTGATGATGTCTCATTTGCCAGCACTTACAAAGCCTACCAAGTGGAAGCGAAGCAGAAAACGAAGAAAACCTAATGCAGACCCTCACAATTCATAATTAGCGCAGCATCCTTTTTGGGCGAATATGCCTTGGCCTTTTCAGTCTCGGCCACCTGTATCGATCTATATATACATATATATAACAAAAATAAGCACAACACATCAAGAGATAAAAATCAAAATATTAAAAAAACATTTTTAACCAAAAAAAAAACTAAAATATGTGATATAAATAATGACTAGCAAGGTTTCTGGGATAATTATTATATATATATATCATTTATAATTAGTTTAAGTTTCAAAATAGATTGATTTAAAATCGTTTTTCATACGTTTTAAAAATGTTTGACATTAATTTTTCTCGGAAACATGCCCTATACTTGTAGTTACCCGCTGGTAACATCATTACGGAATGGATTACACAACTGTTTCAAAGATCGCTCTTTAGACATAGTGATCCCAATTGTGGTTAAGGAAGTAAATTTTAGCCCGAATAGCTTTCAGCTACAAATTACAATAGCAATAGTTCTTACTCAAAAATGTTATGCCTTATGTATGCGATTTTTAAGAAACGCTTACAAACTCTTATACTCTTTTGATAAGAGTAATCGATTACTTGTTGTTGTGGCCAAAGATTATTCTGTTCTGCATCACTCAGGACACTTACCGCAATTTCGTTTTGAGTGAGTTAATCTCACGGTTAGTTGCTTCCTGCGATTCGATCATATCTTCGCATTCGCGCTGATATTTGCGCTTTTGCGTCTTCTCCTTTTGTAGCTCCTCCTCGGTCTCATCGAGATTGCGCTTGAGCAGTTTAATGCGGCTATTCAGCTGTAAAAGGAAACGAAATTTAGTAAAAGAAGTTTGTTGAAATGTGAAAAAAACATACTTTATCCATTTGCTCCTTATGCTGATCGACATGTCTTCGCTCGTCCTCGATGTTCATGGTGAGCTCCTTGATCTTTTTGTCCATCTTGCGATTGGCCTTCTGTTGCAGCAGTCGCTCCTTGCCCTCGTTCTCTAGCTGCTCTTCGAGATTGGCAATCTTTGCCTCGAGCGTGGCAATTGTCGCCTTCACCTTGGTGCGTTGCGCCGTCTCAATCTCAGCGAGCTTTGCTTTCAGCTCCTTGTTCTGGCGCTCGAGCAACGCCCGACCATTCTCGTTCTTTTGCGAATTGGACTTTTCGTTGGCCAACTCTGTGGTCAACTGTTCGATTTGTAGTTGGGCCTTGCGACTGCGATCGAGCAGCACCTCCGAATTGGATTGCTCCTCTTCGAGTTCCTCCTCCAAGGTGGCAATGCGTGCCTCCAGGCGTCGCTTCTCATCGATCATGAGCGAACCCTTGCTGGCATTGTTGTTAATCTCCTCGGCCAATTCATCGCGTTCCGTTTCCGCGGCACGTCGGGCACGCTCCGAGCTGGCCAAATCCTCGGTCAGCTGTAATACTTCGGCCTCGAGGGCTTTCACCTTGCGTTCGGCCTCTTTGCTCTGCGCCTGAAGCTCCTCCTTGGCGGCCTTGGCCTCCTCGGCATCGCGCAACGCATCCTTGACTTGTGCTTGCAGTTTCTTGGCATGCTTTAGTGCATCCTCTTTCACCTTATTATGCATTTCCATGGTGGTCTCAATCTCCTTGAGATCACCTTCCAGTTTCTTTTTGGACGCCACGGCAGCTGTTCTCTGCTTGCGTTCCTCATCCAGCTCGGCCTCCAGATCGCGCAGTTGCTTGACCAGACCACGTCGCTTCTCCTCGGCACCCTCCTCCTTGGCGAGCAGGTCACGTTCGAATTGGGAGCGTAGCGCTTGCATATTAACCTCCAGCCGCAATTTGGCATCCTCGGTCAGCTGCAGGTCATCCTCGAGCTCCTCGTTTTGTGCTTTCAGCTCGGCCAGCTGCGATTCCAGCGCACGTTTCGCCTTTTCCAGTTCATGCACATTCTTGTCCGCAGTGCCCTGTGTATTGGCCACATCGTCCAATTCGTTTTGCAGCTGCTTGCGCTTTGACTCCAGATCCTCGATCTTGTCATAGGCCTCGTCCAATTCGCGGGACACGGACAGCACCTTGGTTTCCTTTTCGCGCGCCTCACGTTCCGCCGTGTCGCGCTCCTGGGCAATCTGTTCTGATATGGCTTTCTCTTCGGCAAGTATCTTATCGAAGTTCTTTTGCTTCTTCTCCAAATCGAGCACCTACATTCCATATAGAAATTGAGGGAAATTAATTATGGATTCCGTTAGGGATTGTTTCTTTGCTTACCTTCGTGCGTTGCGATTCCAATTCGATGGAAGCATCCTCCAGCTCCGATTGTATCTTCTTTTTGCTCTTGTCCAGGCGATCGTTTTGGGCAATCAGCTCGGTGACCTGTCGCTGCAGTGCTTCGATGTCCTTGTTCAGACGCTTCTTACCCTCTTCGAGCTCCTTGGCCAAATCGGCATCCTCCTGCGCCTTCTTCTTGATTTCCTGCATCTGTCCGGTGACCTCGGCCAATTTGCGTTCGAAATTGCGTTTGGCCTCCTCATCTTCCTCGAGCTGTTCCTGCAGCGCCTCCTTTTCCGATTCGATTTGACGCAGCTTGGAGCTGAGTGCGAGCTTTTGGCGGGTCTCCTCCTCCAGCAACTGTTGTGCCTCCGTCAACTGTGATTCCATATTGCTGGCGGACTTGACAGCAGCAGATGCCTTCAGTTCGGCCTCCTCCAACTGATTGGTAATATTCTCCGCCTCCTGTTGCAGTTTTGTGCACTTCTCCTGCAGTTCGGAACGCGCACGCTCAATCTCCGCCAGCTTCACTTGCAGCTCAGCAATCTGAGACTCGGCCTGCTTACGGCGACGATCGTTCTCCTGGCGCGAGCTATTCACACTACGCAGCTCCGTTGCCAGATCCGCATTCTCCGCCTCGAGGGTACCCTTGGCCTTCTCCAGGACGCCCTTGGCCTTGCGCAGATTCTCCAGCTGATCATTGATGCCGTTCAACTCCTGGGCATGCTTATGACGCATCTCGGTAAGCACACTCTCATGACTGACGCCCTCCTCCTCGAGTGACTTCTTCAGCATGGCAAGCTCCTGTTCACGCTTCGAGCGCAGCTCCTGTTGGGCTGTAAAGGGGAAACAAAGCATTATAGGAAAAGGATTACGCAGGGTATCATTTCATTTCGTGCTTACCAG
This sequence comes from Scaptomyza parva, assembly GCA_035044645.1. Classification (NCBI taxonomy): domain Eukaryota; kingdom Metazoa; phylum Arthropoda; class Insecta; order Diptera; family Drosophilidae; genus Scaptomyza; species Scaptomyza parva. The sequence continues at coordinate 6,149,765 of JAWNNT010000090.1, forward strand.
CTGTTGTGTCCAGTGAGTCGAGCAGCTCATTCTTAAGCGCCTCCAGTTCCTCGCTGAGATCGCGACGCAACTTTTCTGCCTTGCTGCGTGCCACCTTCTCGGCCTCGAGATCCTCTTGGATTTCGGCTAGCTGGGATTCCAGTTCACGCTGTGCCTTCTGGGCGGTGGCCTTTGTGGCGGACTCCTCATCGATGCGCATTAGGGTTTGAGTGAGTTCCTCCTCGCGCTTGGCCAGCTGTGCCTGCATTTCCTCGACCTGGGTGCGACGTTCGTTCAGCTGTTCCTTGAGATCGGCCACTTCGGTTTCGATCTTGCGCTTGGAACGATCGGATTCCTGACGCTGCTGTTGATCCTTGTGCATGCGCTCCTCCAGCTCGGTAATTGTCGCCTCATGCTTGGCTTTCAGTTTGGCCAGATGCTTGGCCTTCTCCTCCTCCTCGGCAAGCGTTTGGGACAGATCATTGGCACGCTCCTCGAGAATTTTCTTCTCCTTCAGGAGCTTTTGGTTCTGATCGTCGGTGACGGCGAGATCCTCTTCATACTTCTTGATCTTGGCGTCCAGCTGCACCTTCTCCAATTGCAATTTCTGACGTGCTGCCTCCTCTTCCTCTAGCTGCTCTTCCAGATCCTGAATATTCAATTCCAGTTTCTTCTTCTCACCACCCAGAGCAAGAACACGCTCTTCCTCCTCCTCAATACGCGTTTCCAGCTCCTGCATCATGTCCTCCAGCTCTTGTTTGCGTGCCATAAGACGCGACCGGGATTCCTCTGCCTCGGCACATAGCTCAATCTCGGCCTGCAGCTGCTCGGCCAGCGTTGTCTTCTCGACCAGCGCCTGCTGATATTTACGCTCATATTCCTGGGTGTTCTTTGCGAGCGTATCCAGCTTCTCGCGCACCTGCTTCAGCTCATCCTCCTTCTGGACCAGCTTCTCCTCTTGCTTGGTGACCTCGAGCAGTGGCTTCACCTTGGTGTACAGACGCCACCATTGCCAGTTCCTCAACTTGAGATATGCGGCACAATTGCGCTGAATGATGCGTATGGCGTTGAGCTGCTGCAGACGCTTCTGATAGTTGCGACGGGCGAGGAAGCCGCGGCAGAATGCCTGGAAATTGACAATTAGATCGGAGATCTTGAAATCGCGCTCCTCCTCGAGATGTGCCAGCACACCGGCGCGGAAGAAGATCTTTGACTGTCCGACACGATACAGATTGGAGTCCAATTCGAGTGCCTGGATCATTTTCTCGCACGCCTTCTTGCCATCCATGAATCCCTTGGGTATCACATTGGGTGTGAGCAGTTCGTACCGTTGTCTGAACTCCTGGAAGGGTATGCGATTGGGGAAGCCCTGGCGACAGATGCGTATACCCTCGAGGACACCATTGCAACGCAATTGGTCCAGCACCAGGGGCGCGTCGATCTTGCCAGCGCGCTTCTCATGATTCGGTATGATACAGCGCACAAAGTTGGGGTTCGTGTTACGCAACGTGTCCATCAATTTGGCCAGCTGCTCTTTGTACAGATGCGACACGGTGCGGAACATGCCCTTGCGCGTGCGTGCACCAAATTGTGTATCGGTTAGCGCCTGCTGTGCCATGCCGACAATTTCCGCATCCTTCCAGATGTTCACGACAAACGGATCCTGCGATGCCTGCAACAGCGACACAATGTTCTCATTCAACGGATCCATATTCTTCATCAACCATTTGGTTGCCGAATAATCAACACGTCCAGCATAATGCACAATGGCAAAGTCCGCAATGCCACGGAAATCGGTCTTCATAAACTTCGGATGCATCGAATGCGCGGAGACAAGTTTGTCCACAAATGTTTTGTCCGTTGCCTTCGGGAACCAACACTCCTCATCGAGCAGTGCCATAATGCCACCGGGCTTATCAATCAGATCAATCGTGGGCTGCAGATCAAGTCCGAAATCAATGAATTTCCATTCGATGCCTTCGCGTTGATACTCCTCCTGCTCCAATATGAACATCGTGTGATTGAACAGCTGCTGTAGCTTCTCGTTCGTATAATTGATGCAGAGTTGTTCAAACGAATTCAGCTCAAAGATCTCAAAGCCAGCCATATCGAGTATGCCAATGAACGAGGCACCCTGCCTCTTGGTGCGATCCAACGACCGATTGATGCGATTCACCAGCCATTTGAACATGCGTTCATAGCACGCCTTGGCAATCGCCTCGACAGCAAACTCCACTTGCTCCTTGGTCTGTGCCTTGGTCACAAAATCGCGACCCACTTTGATGCGGGGCGTAAGGAAGGCACGTGTCATATCCGTAACGCTCAGGCCCAACAGATGGGCTATCTTCTGGGCAACGGTGTTGTCGGGCAGCGTGGCCTGATCATTGTTGCGCTCCTGACGGAATTTCATGCTGCCAAAGAGCAGAACGGCGCTCACAATACGGAATATCGAGTTGAAATCCTCCGAGGTCATGCCCATGATATTCATCGATTTGACTGTCGCCTGGAATTCGGCAAAATCATCGACACCGGGCACCGGGAGTGTGCCGTTCGAGAGGAATGGATACGATTTAATGTCATCGAGTATGAATTTCTCGCGCTGCTCTGGCGATGCACCAGCCAGCAACTGATAGAATATATGGAATGTTCTCTCGTCCTTCGCTTGACGAATGGCACGCGACTTCTCCAACAGATACGTCTCAATATTGGCGCCCGATATAAAACCAGATGCATCAAAGTTAATTCGAATGAATTTACCCTGCAAAGAAGAGTTTAAACATGATTAATCAGTTTTTCGATTATAGTTTTCGTTTACTTACGAAACGCGATGAGTTATCGTTCTTGACCGTTTTGGCATTGCCAAAGGCTTCCAGTATGGGATTCGCTTGCAGCAGCTGTTGCTCCAGTTCACCCTGTGAATAAGTTGATATATTTTTCATTATTAATTAAAGTTATTTCAAATTGGTTTCTGATTTCTTTAACGTGGTTAGCATTAGACAAGATACACATATATATAATTCTAAAAACTACAAAACACGCATACGATATACGATATACAAAACAGATATAAATACATATTACACATGGCATTTTGTTAGGCATATACATTAAATAGTGAAAGAAGCTGAGAGCAAGCATGAAAAGCTAAAAGATAAACATAGATCCTAAACATACACAGATAATTGGACGCGGGACACATTTCCTAGACCAAAGTGCAATGCGATTGCGAGTTGAAGATGTTTTCAATAATCGTTTCGGGAACATAGGGTAAAATTTAACAAAGATCATTAGTTTAAGGAACATATAGTATAGTTTGAGAAAGATATCATCATAATCTTAGAACTGATCATCATAACTGAATTGCAACATGAATCTGATGACCTGAATGCCTAATGATATCATGCCTAAAGAATTTCAGTTTTCCCATCAAAATAATATTGTAATGAATTTTTAATCCCTTGAGTACCGATTGATTTTTTTAACATAACCAATATCTAATTTGATATAGAAAGCCAGTAAATTAATACAAGATTGATTTAGATATGTTTAACTTTAGTTAGTGACTTTGGTTATCCATATTGATGACGATTCTTACTCGTCAAGTGTTCCCAAAGGGTCAAATCATCTATGAAGTAGATAAAGTGTTCTCTCCCATGTTTTCCTACAATTCCCCGTTCAACTCTTTGCAATCGCATTGCACTTGAATCAAACCCATCAAAGGGTGCTCTTGATACCGTTTTACCTCCACTTTTTTTTTAGATTTGCTTGAACCGACTTTCGTGTACAGAATATGACTATCACCATTGATTATATTAGTGCATTGCTCACTGTGCACCATTTGACCGTATTTATTATTAAAATTACATTTCACCTTAATGTATTTATTCGTGTTCACGGAAAAGTTCTGGAAATATGGGATGTGGTAAGGTTACAAAAGAAAAAAAAACAACAGATAGGATAACATAGGGAAATAATGGGAGAAAAAAATACATAAAGTTGATGTTGACTTAAGCTCTATGAAAACTGAACTACTTATGATAATAGTATATAAGATTATAATGAAATACAGATTCTTCTTTTATATACTTTACCGCAAATGTTTCTTGATGACTACTCTAAAAATGCGTAGCGATTTGATATACAATATGGTAGATAGGTAGCATGAAGGAAGGAGCATTAATAAGTACAATAATGGTACAAATTGCGATTAGAATTCAATTAGTGGATAAGATTTTATGTTTTCTGTATAATTACAACATGAAGAAACGGAAATAATAATCGAAAATCATACAAAAATGAACAAGAAACAAGAAACATGAAAATGCATAAAGGTTATGAAAAAAAAAGGATCAACGGCATGCCGTATATAATATCCTTGCAGATAAATGTAATTTTTGAAAAGTTTTCTTATTGAAAAGTTTTTAACATATCTGCAAGAATAAACTAAACATAAAAAGACATAAGCTATAATAATATTTTTAATCAAATTGTTTTTCTTTTTGCTCAAACAAAGAACAAAGTAAACATAGAAAAGAAGATGTAAAAAAAAACATAGATTGTTAATTTTGTTTTTAATATAATTTTGAGTTAAAGAGTTCTTAAAAGAGTTGGGTATATACTTACAATGAGCACGGCAGGATTCGGCACCTGTACGTAATGTATTTTTGGGTTTTTTTTTGTATTTTTTTGGTGGTGGATTGTTGGTTGTGGATATTGGTTGTTGTGTGTGGATTGCGTGTGGATTGTATGTGGTTTTTTTTTTATTGTTTGTTTATGGAACATTTGACAAAATTGTTTTTTTTATATACAAAATAAATTAAGCATATAATTTTTTTTATACAAAAATTTACATTTTATATAAAGTGAAAAATATATATTAAAAAAAAAAATTAAAAGATGATAAAATGGAAAAGCAACAACCAACAAGTCAAATTGTACAACAACAATAATATAACAACAGCAGCCAGCAGCAACAGCGACAGCAAACAATTGTAAATTGTAAATGTATGTAGATTGTTTTTTTTTTAAGTGTAGGTGTTTTGTTTTGTGTGTTTGTGTGTGTTTAAAGTTGTGGTAGAAGATTTTTTTTTGTTTTTGCACATGAAAATAAATAAAATATAATTAATAAATATAGAGAAGTGAAAGGGCAAAACCTTCTTTAAGCTAAGTAAAAATATATATATATATACCTAGTTATATAGAGAATTACTTATGAACTATATTGCATAAAAAATATATATAGGGAAACATCTTATATGCAAGCAAATCAAAAAGAAAGGATTTAAATATTATAGTAAGAAAGTGAAAAGAAAAAGAGAGAGAAAGAAATGGCAAATGCAACGCTGTGTGTATAACAGTATAACAGTTATTTAGATTTTATGGGAAAGTTTGATTTGAAACTATAAATCATTTTGTAAAATAATAAAAAGTATATTTATACCCTTAATGTGAGCTCTCCTAATCCCTAGGAATAGCAACTTTGTTTAAAGTTTTCGATTACTTTTCAGGTTTACGATATACACATGTAATCGATAACAAAAAAATTCTCAATTCCGAAAACTTGAAAATGGGAATTAAAACTTATAACAAAATAATCAAAATCTGTGAAATTTTTATTTAAATCGGTTGAGAAATATCGGAGATATGAAAACATCAAGAATTGGTCCGGTAGTTCAGGTCTTTCCGTCTGTATGGTCAAGGGTTAAGGGTATCTTCTAGTCGAGCTTACTCAACAAGAGCCTTTTTACTTGTTTTTCTTATCTATTATCAGTCATAGTTTTGCGAACTTAGACATGAACTAATTTCCCACCTGTTGAGTAAGTTTCATTTAGTTTTCGTTTCATTTTGATGATTCAATTTCCCATACAAAAAGCAACCAAATAACACGCACGATATCACCGTCTATTTATGGCAAATATAATCATAATTAATAGCTAACAAGAAACAAAAACAACAAGCAACAACTGTTTGCACTTCAATTTGGAGCTGTTTTTTGTTTGCAGCTTATCACGTTTGTATATTTTTTTGAGGTTCTTTTTTATGTTATGCCAAAAACAACAACACTCTCATATATGGCTGTAAAGTCGCAGCAACAAAACCAGATGCCAGATGCTAAGAGCTCAAGAGCAAGCGCCTTAAAGGATTTACTTAGTTAGTCGTAACATTATAGCCAATTATGGTTATATAGCTACTGAACACAAATGATTATGAAACAACAACAACAACAAAAACAACATCAGCAAACAACAACAACTGACACAGTTTTTCTTTCGATCATCAACTGGTTGGCCCTGACGCAACGCCAAACGCCAGTGGCAAGTAGCAGGCAGGCAGGCAGACAGACAGCAAGTGGCAAGTGATTTAATTTTCAATTCTCTTTAATTTTCAATTGTCGTTAAGACTTGAGCGGTGGGTAGAGGGGGGTTAGAGGGAGGCAACCCTTTTCTGTTTGTTGTCATTGACAAGCGCAATTAAATTTCATTTTGGGTGTTTATTTTATGGTTGTAAATTAATCGAAAATTAAAAATGTTTTCTGTGTTTCGAGCAATGAACAACGAATATTTTGATACACTATACACTTTTTGGATGGAACATTTGATTAGCGCAAAAAAGGGTATTCTAAAGTCTTTATTTTTTATCATTTTTATTATGATTAGGCATAGAGCAACGCTGTTTGTATAACAGTATAACAGTTTTAAGAATTTATAGGCATTAGGCATATAACCCTAAAAAATAACAAATAAAGTAATTTGTCAGTTGCCATTAAATAACTTTGGGTATTTTACACACAAACACACACACATACACTATCAATGTGTGTATGTGTAAGTGTGCCTGATTAATGAAGTGTGCGGCTTTTTGCTCTTTTTTCATTATTTTTTTTTTTTTTTTTTTTTTATGAAGCATTTTATTGAGCTGAGCTACTGTCAAGGGGGCAGAAAGATAAAGAAGTGGGGGGAGAGGGGGGTGGACAGTCAACCATATGTGCATTTATGGATAATACATGCCACATGGGGGCCTACGTGATTTAATGTCATTACATCAATGCTAAGTGCAACATTTGTTGATGTTCTTTTTTTTTTCTTATTTTTTTTTTTTCTTTTTTTTTTCATTTTTTTTTTTGTATTCAGAGGCGCATTTGCGGATCATAACGCGGTAATTGGAGACGTTTGAATAAACAGCTGGGAAAACGTTTTTCAATTGAATGAAAAAAAACGAATGAAAACAATGCTCCATAGAACATGTTCTTGCTACCCTTTATTGAATACTTCATAGAAAATTTCTTGTTAAAAATTCTTTTCAAAACTTTTCGGAAGATGATTTTGAAGTTTTTTACTTAGGAACCTTTAAACATTTCATTTCTAATGGGTATCAGATAATATCTGTACTTAGTTACCTACTCTATATACCCCTTACTCTCGGACATTTCAATTTTAACTGCTCTATATACCCTTTCGTCATAATATATCTTATTTTTACAGGGTATTCTGTAACACCCACAAACTGTTGTACTTATTGCGGGCGTATTAAAAGCCGCAAACAATTTGCCGACACATTCACATATTCTCATATTGAGTTCGTGTCCATAAATTTAGCCACAACATTTTCATACTTAAGCTGTCTGATTAATTCTCAATAATAGTTATAATAATGGCCATAACACAGTGCCGACGATTAATAATCATAACAATTTCAACAGCTAACCCCAACTATAACTAACTATAATGGCTCCAAACTTCTCTCCCACACACAACATTGCATTTGTCATTCATTTTGGGAGCTATGGGTAATGGGTTTTGGAATGAATGAATGTATGAATTACTTACCGCACCAGAGCCCTTGGGCTTAGAGGCTGCCACATAGGCCAGAAACTGTATGACCTTCTTGGTATTCTCCGTTTTGCCAGCACCCGATTCACCAGTACACAAAATCGATTGGTCTTCACGATCTGCAAGAAACGAAAAATAAACAAGAATGTAATGGGTTACAATATTGACAAAAAGTAGAAAAAGAATATATAAACAATTATAATGTAGAAATGCAAAAATTGGGTCATTTAAGTTTAAAGTAGACAGCAACTTGATATAAGAAAGCCAAAAAAAAACTGCTGACAATGTGTTATTTTTTTTCTCTCAGTGTCTTTTTTCATTATTTTTTTTTGTTGCCAATTTTGTTTAAGCAAAGCTCAGCTTGAAATTTTTGTTGACCCAAATTCAAGTGCGCGCTTGTTAACAAAAAAACCAAAAAAGACAAATAGATATTGGATGGAGATTAAAGAGGGATAAGCTTGGAGATACCCTAGCAAAATCCAACAAAAACTTTAACTTTGACTTTTTAAAGAAATTTGTTAAGTTAAACAATATGAAAGTTTGTTAAAATTGACCAAAATAAACAAAATAATAATATTGTTAGAATTAAGATTTCATTACAATATTAAGAAAAACTTTGAAAAGTGTTTAAACCTAAAGACTCCATAAAAATATATTAAGTAATATGCAAAAAACATAGAGTAAATAATAAATAACGGTTCAGCTTCAAGGTTTTGGCTAAGACTCTATGAAACTACTCTTATAACTACTGAGTATTCAAAAAAATAAAAAAAAAAAAAGAAATAAATATAAATAAAGTAAAATTCCACTTAAGTAAAACAAAAGCAGCAAAAATAAACGCAAAAAAACATAAATAAATAAATAAAGTAAAAGAAATAAATGAGGGACACACAAACAGAAACAGAAAGAGAAGATATTCAATTGAAAATCATTTAAAAACAAGTAAGAAGGCTTCAGTCGACTAGAGGATACCCTTAACCCTTGAGCATACAGACGGACAAACGTGAACTACCAGACCAATTCTTCTTGGTTTCATATCTCTGGTATTTCTTAACCGATTTTAATACCAATTACACAGGTGTTCATTATTTTGTTAATACTTTCAATCCCCATTTTCATGATTTCGGAAATCAAGATTTTTTTTGTTATCGATTACATGTGTCTATCGTAAACCGGAAAAGTTATCGAAAATTTGAAACAAAACTTGCTATACCTAGGGATTAGGAGAGCTCATATCCAAAATCTGGAGTCTCTAGCTTTTGTAGTTCCTGAGATCGACGCGTTCATACATACAGACGAACGGACGTACCGACAGACGGACATGGCTATATCGACTCGGTTTTTGATGCTGATCAAGAATATATATATACTTTATCGAGTCGGAGAAGCTTCCTTCTGCCCGTTACATACTTTTTCACAAAGCCATTATACCCTTTTTACTACCCATTTTATGGGTTAAGGGTATAAAAAAAGATATATATCACATCTATTATGTATAGACTATATTGTATAGGCGCCACTTAAAGATCTTTACTGTTGTTGTCTATCTGTCTCATTGTCTCATTGGCTCAGTTCATTTCAGTTCATAGTTTTCCACAACAGATCGCATTTAGTGTTAGTTTTAGTTTAGATTGAGTTTAGCCCAGATACTCTATACTACTCTTGAATCGCGATACACACAACAACATTGATTCGATACTTTGGCTACCAACAAACAGGCTTGTTTTAGTTTCGTTTTAGTTTCGATTTTTTTTTTGTAACCACAAAAACCCGGCATCATATCCATTGGTTTGGCACAGATCGTTTCGATTTTTTTTTTTGCAACAAAATAACAAAAAAAAAAAAAATAAAAAAAAAAGCAAATAAAATGAAAATGAAAAAAAAAAATCTTTCTAAAGTAGATAACAAATTGGCACATAACGAACGATCGACCCCGTACTTATTATGGCCTGTCTGTCAGTCAGCACACATATGGCCATAGATGGACTCTTGGCTTGGATTTTTGTAGCTTGTTTATAACTTTATTTTTTGAGATTTTTTTTGTTGACGCCAAATCAACGGCGACGGCATGTTGCATAAAGCTACCTTCATGTCCCCTGTTTCCCCTGACAAATGATCTTTATAGCGATTGTTTTGAGAGACGACAATAAAAAAAAGTCTATAAAAATCATAAATAATAGCGACAACAATAACAAAAACAACAATGCACATTTGAGTCTTAAGTGTAGCTTGAAAATGAAAAAAAAAATATTGGCGCCACATATTTTTTTTTATTACTCTTCTTATTATGTCTTTATTTCTTATGACATATATATATATATACTCTTTTTACTTGACTTTTCTTTCTACTTCTTTTTTTTTTGTATCTCGTTCGAATTCAGCGCAAATTGGTATTGGAATTTGGAGCAAACGCCATTGAAGCGTATCAAAAAGTAAAGAGAAAAAAAAGCTAAAAATCAAATGATATCATAATAATGATGTTGTTGCTGTAGCTGTTGTTGTTGTTGTTGTTGTTGCTTTCTGTCTGTCTTTCGTTCTAATACGTGTTTAAATGTCATCCAGTATTAATTAAGAAACTATATTTGGTAGTTGACGGTTTTGCTAAATTGTGTGTAAGACACAAAATGTTTAAGAATTTATCGACTTTTATAGATTTTATAGATTTTTGATTGGTTTTTATAGATTATTAATCGATTATTGCTTAAAACATGAGCAGAAATCTAGTCTTAAATCTTTTTATAATCTATAAATATTTCATTCAGCACAAAACATGAGTTTTCTTAAGAGAATTTCAAATATAAATATTATAATATATTCTCTGTAACATACAATCGTTGATCCTAACTCCAGATGACATTAGATAACTTATGCATCTTGTGCAGGGAATTGTTCCTAATAAGCTTTAGGGTATACAAAAATATATAATATAAATGATATATCATATCTATTATGTATAGATGACAATAGATAACTTAGGAATTGTTCCTAAGAAGCTTCACATTGGATTCAATTATCACAGCTAGCAAAAACAGTTTACGAGGGGTTCGTTGAATCTTATTGGTACCTTATTATATCCGTTATTATTACACACACACACAAGTACAGTCGTTGATAATATTAATGTTAAATTTATGAATCCGTGAAACCAAACAAAAAAACCTTGAGCTGATTTGAATATCGGACAACCTATATTTAACTTTGTTGCTTGGACTGCTTGTTGTTCTTGGAGTATGGCTCTGTAGCCAACCTCCCTTGAGGTTTCTTGTTAAGTTATATTAAACGCAATCATATTACATTGAAGTTATATTAAGCATTTAAATTCTTCAAGTACTTCATTTTGTAATTAATTTCTTTAAATACTTATTCAAATATAACGAATTCATTTAGGAAGAAACATCAGGCTTAAGAATCGTTCAATTCGATTTTGTATTAAGAAAAACTCTAAAGGTTCAGAAAACTAATAACATTTATAAGTAAATTGAATCGTTAAACAGTAAAGTATAATAGTACTCAATAGACATTTCCCAATGTTACTAATCTGCATATAGGAAAGGATTACTTTTCTAGGATTAAAACAAAAAACCCTTAAAGGATATTTCTCTTTTAAATATTCATTAGTTGATTAGTTAGTCAAGGCTTTCACTCTATAAGAATAAGACATGTATTGCCCCTTAATATGACCCTTAAGAAAACCTTCTGGATTAAAATTCCTGCTGATATTCCCCACCTCATATCCAGGCACTCCCCTCTTTGATCTGTCATTCAGCTTTAAAAAACTGACCATAACACAAAAGACCAACGCCTTACTCAATGGGCGTGTCCAAAAACTTATGACATTCAGGCCCAAAATCATAATGATGAAGAAGCGCGCTCCAAAAACGAAAATTAAAATTGCAGTTGCCAGCACAAAAATAAATATACAAAACACATCATAATAAAGGTGATGACCACTGTGGATGCGTGCTTGGGGCCAATGGCAATTGGAGATGGGGGGAGAGATGGTGTTGGAATGGTTTTGGTATGGGATGGGCTTGGACTTGGGGCTTGTTCGTTTGTTTGGAGGAGCAAGAAATAAATCAAAGCGGGCTAAAGAAAAAAAAAATGCCGCACCCAAAAAAAACTGAATTCACTTTTTTGTTTTTTTGGAGCTGAAAATCAAAAGTCCAAGTCGTGTTTTACCCCACCTTGCCCCACTGTGCGCATAAACACCGTAAATTGATTAAGCGGCAAATATGGTGACGAAGTGTTTAAAAAAAAGTTTTATATTTCTTTTCTTAACGATATGGAAAAAATGGAAATAATAATTGCCAGACGGTGTGTTTTTGTTTTTTCTGAAATTCTACGACCAAATATGGTAATGACACGTATACGCAATATTAAACAAGCTAAAACGGGAGGGAGAGAGAAAGAGTGAGGGTGAGCAGGTTGTTAGAGCGAGAGAGAGAGTTTTGAAGCACATTGGAGATATCTAAGTTGAGTCATCATCAACAGAGCCAAACAATCAACTCAAGCAGGCCAAAAAGGAAACCAGTTTTCAGTATTGAATTTCAAATTTTCAGATTGCAAAAGATTCAAAACATATTCGCTCTCCCTGTCTTACTATCTCACTCTATCTCTCTATCTCACCCTCACTCTCTCTCTCTCTATTTCTCTCCATTCCAAACTCTATTTGAAATGATTCACAAACAAAAACAATCATTCTCCGTTAGTTTGCTTGACGTCAAGGCTTAAAAGCCATCCAAAATCAAAAAAAAAGTACAGAAAATATATATCTCATGGGTTTCGCGTAACTTTTGCAGAACTTCTCTCTTATCTTATCAAGGAATTTTTTCTGTTTGCTGTTTGCCTTTTTTCTGGAATTTTTACTCGATAAAAGCAGAACAACACAAAAAAATGGCAAACAAAAACAAAAAAATTTATGAAGCGCAGCAAAAGATTATGCAGTTACTATATATAGAAAATGATATATATTTATATATATATGTATAAAGAGAGTTAAGAACATTACATTTATCTTTATTAGTAGTACTTACCACCCAACATGTTTCTATAGGCACTATCCGTTATTGCAAATACATGCGGAGGCACTTCGTGTCGCTTTATTCCCTTATACCGTTCCATTATCTTTTCGGTATAGATTGGCAATTTCTTATAGGGATTAACCACAACGCAGAAAAGACCGGAATATGTCTGTAAATGGAAAAAAGGGAAAATGATTATTAGTAAAATTTGACATTATCTTAGTTTAGTTGAACCCCAAAAACTGGGTTCAATAGGTTTATTAGGTTCTCTAGGTCATTTAGGTCATTCAGGTCATTTAGGTCATTTCCTTTAGGGTAATATAATCTTACCTCATGGTTATGACAATATACTTAGTTCTTTGCTTAACAACAACATTCATTGTAAGATCATTTGAATCTGTCGTAAAGACTTTTTATTCTTTACTTAAGAAAGTTGTTGAAAACTTTTAGAAAACCCATCTTAAAAGTCAAAAAAGAGTTCAATTAGATTCAAAAAGATTCTTTACTTAAGAAAGTTATTGACAATCTCAAGAAAACCCATCTTAAAAGTCAAAAGGAGTTCAATTATTATGTTCCAAGGTATTCCCAGATAACATATGTTAGAAAAATCTATTTTTTGCATTGATTAACTTTAAGAATTTTGGACTTTAAGTCGAACTTAAGTTGAAAATCGAAAAAAAACAAGCATGCAACAAATTAGGCAGCAACAAACAACATCAACAACTCGTTAGAGATGGATGTTCAGTGGCCTAGTTAATGTTGCCCAAACATCAAAATACACTCACACACACACACACACACAGACATACTTAGAGACAGACACAACAACACACACACAAGTCAAAACTTGCAAGCTCCATAAACAGCCAAAACGCATGTTTGTATATAGTTTTTAATGTATGTAAGGTCGTGTGTATCTGTATCTGAATAGATAGATAGATAGCCCACATGGCTTGAATATGAATACTATATACACTATATATATATATAGTGCACATAACTGGACTATGAACGTGGGCACAACAACACTTAAGTATGCCCCGGCGACGACTCTTGAATGACTTTTTTCGCCTGTCTGTGTGGCAGTTATTAAACAAACATTAAACAAAAATCGTTCATTTACCATAAAAAAAAAAGAAAAAAAAACAAAAACCAATCCAAACTAATGGTCAAAAACATTTAAAAACGTTCAAAAGACCTAAAAACTAAAGCTTCAAATACTCAAAAAATTCAAATGCTGCCCACACACTCATACCAAAAACAACAAAAAATACCGAAAAAAAAGAGAAATTGAAAGTTGTGAATTGCAAAGTTTTGAGTTAAGCTTTTTGTTGTTTTTGGAAGTGCGAAAAATTTCGCTGTAATCGTTTTGGTTGGGTTTTTTTTTTCATTCCATCTGTAATAAGTTATGAGTCACACGAAGTAAGGGGAGTGGGGGGGAGGTTAACTTTTATGCATATGGCACGAAAATCACGTCTCAAAAACAATCAACAACAACAACAACCTTGTACATATATATATATATATAATACCAAAAATGGTATCTGAACATTTTTTTTCTTTTTCGTGTATCTCTTTTTTTGGCAATCGTTTTTTAGAAGTGGCAGCAACCATGACGATATCTTACATCTCTTTCTCTCCTTAGCTTTATCTCTCTCTTCTTTTCTGATTCCTTTTGATTTGCTGAATCATTTGCCGGTTTTTTTCATCCAAACCAAACATTGAGTCATTTGTCCTGGCTACCTAAACAAAACTCAAAGCTTCAAACAACATTCAGTTTAAATCGGCAGTTGATCTTTCTTGCCCCCCGCGCCACTGTATTAACCCCGCTCGTCACATCTTCCGGCCGGCATTTTCGCTTATATATGGCCAAATATGGTCAAGCGTTTTGATTCCAAGTGCAAAACGTGTCAATAGCCACAATTTTTGCATATATAATAATAAGTCAATATTAAATGACATGCCTGAGATGAGATTTATGCAAATATATTTTATAAACAACAGCGAAAGCCATTTTAAAGGGTGTTAAGCGACTTTTAGATGCGCTTTAAAATCAAAACGTTTAATATTTGCAAGGTTTAACTGTGAATGAATCATAACAACTGTAAATGTAAATAGTTTTACACATTTACATTCAAAATGCCGTAATGTCAAATCAAATTTCGCACAGGGTGTTCACACACACACACACACGTATACATCTCAATTTATATGAGAGCTGTCGTTTCGTAGCAGCGCTGCTTTTGTGTGTGCTTTACACGCTAGACGTGTCACGCTTTTCAATTAAGCTGCGCACACACATCACACACACACACTGTGAAACTTTCCAGTATAAGAGTTATTTAAATTTGTATACGCGTAAGAACGAGATAGGGCGAGTGAGTGCGAGAGGAGCAGACCAAGAGAGAGAGCAAGCGAGAGCAGCTGTCAAAATGCAATAATTGGTTGTTTAGTAAATCAGAATGAACATTTGGCTAAGACAACAAGTAAAGCGCAAACGGCAACTGTTGCCCCGGCTGCTACAAGGCGCATGTTGTAAGCAATTACAAAAAAAAAAAAAATATCTCAAAAAAAACCTAGCAAAAATGCTAAATGCAAAATGTCGGCGCTTTTCATGTTAATTACGTGTTGACCCCGCCGCCACAGGCACCGCCCCCCGCCACCACCACCACCGCCATTCCCAACCCACAGTCGGAATAACGGCAAACAAAAAAAACGGTACAAACGGTAAAGCAAAAGCTCTTAGAACTGCCAATAAGTGTCAAGCTAAATGTCCAATATATGTATATAGAAAATCTAAACATGTAGAAAAAATATTTTTGTAATATAATTTATATGCCGCAACGTGGACACAATTCGCATGCATCATAAAGAAAATGTATATGATATGTACATATAAAAGATATAGCCATAGATCTGTGTAATTGCAGACCAAAAACAAATTTGTTGCATATTTGCGTTCGCTCGTGGCCAAATGTAAATCTAGCAAAACAAATTAAGTGTCATCAGTGCAAAAGAATGACAGAGAGAGGTAGAGAGAGAGACGGGGGGGAGACGTGAGAAGGCGCCTGCTCTAAGGCTTAAATGTTTGTGGCATGTCTGTCTGCTTTGTATGCAATTTCAATTAGTGCAAAACTTTAAGTTTAAGGCGAATGCAAACTGATGCAAAGGGTCGAGGGAGAGGGGTTAGAGGGAGGGAGGCTAGTTGGCTAGGTCAGAGACACGTCAAGTGTATTTATATATAGATATAACGCAGCAACATTTGACGACAGCTCTGTAAATATTTAATTTCACTTGTTCTTATTCATTATTTGCTGTAATAAATTTCAGCTGAACAAATTGAAATAACAACAACAACAACAGCAAAAATTATTAATAATAAATGAAGATATCAAATCGATCGAATGTGCCGCAGCCAATTTGAATTGCAAGCAGGCGCATCCGATTGGACAGCACTGGAAGAGGGGCGGGAAGGGTAGGGTTTGACAACCCATTTGACGCCCATTTGCTTGGACAGAACATGTCAAACAAATTGCCAGTCGCCATATTTGTTGCTAGGTGTTGACATTTCATTTGCATACACACACACACACAACTAAATACATCTATATGTTTGTATGTAAAAATACACATTTTGGCATGTATTTATAATTGGTACGCAGTTTTTCGACGTTTATTAATTATATACACAAAAGCACAAGGCAGCCCACAGCACCAGCAACAGCAACAGCAGCTGCCACACAAATTAATTTAATCGTTATTTAAAACATCAAATTAAATGTCAGCAAATTAAAATTGTAATGATGCCGTTAAATGCAGTCGTCAGCCTCTCTCACACTCTCACACTCTCACAACTCAAATTAGTACAAGCGCGTCAGCAACATTTTCTGCAAACGGGCACATTCATCAGATTTACATTGAAACAGGTCAACAGAGTAAGAGAAGAGCAAGAGCGAGAGAGATAGTGAGAGCGAGCACTGTGAATAATGCGTGTTAAGCTTGTGTAGGTGAAAAAGCTGATGGCGCAGCAACAATCTAAAACGTGTGCGTCGGCGTCGTGTGCGCTGAAGCGTGGCAGCACGTCAGCGCCGCCGGCAGCAGCAGCAGCAACAGAAACCAGCGCAGTAGCAATAGCGGCCAAAAACAACAACAACAACCATGGCAATGTGTATAAACAAAATTCAAAGCAGTGCGCGCGCCCACATCAAAAACCAAACGGCGGCCGCATTTGAAAAGGCCGAAAACAGTTTGCGCATTTAATTAGACTTCACAACCAACAACTACTACTACAACAATAGGCAATGTAATGTTAATCAGCAGCAGGCACATAAAATATTTATGTAAAAAAAAAAGGCGGCGGCGGCGCATAATTTGTTAGCAAGAGGAAGCCGCCGCACACTAAATACAAAAGACAGGGAGAGAGAGAACACTAGCAACACCCACTTTAATGAGCGCAGCTTAAGACGAGCTTAGCAACATCTTAAAACGCAACATGTTGCTGATGCTTGCGCGAGTGTGAAACTCCCTCTTTGTGCAGTTGTTGTAGTTGTTTATTATTATTATTGGGTTAATGAGGGGCAACAACAATGGCAGCTTAATAAATTCTCAATTTGTTGCTCATTTAGTTTTTTTTGGGTTATTTATGTGTCAGCAGCAATTTCTATTAATTGAAATTGCAATTGAAAGGCAATTGCAGCCGCCGCCGCCGTTGCCGCCGTCAGTTCATTGATTTATATATTAAAGCCAAATTTATGGTCTTCAAGCGAGATATGTGTTAACTTCATTTAACAAATTACAAATGTACATATGCATATTGTTGTGTTTTTTATTTGTTGCTTTTTCAAATTGCTCAACGTTTTTGGCATAACAATTAGCGGCGGATGTCTATATACATATGTATATATACATATGAACATAAAAAACCATCATGTCAAATTCTTCTTCTTCTTTGTACTTAGAGACATTGACAAATGCACTGGAAATACGTTTGCGGCGGGAAGTCAATTGATGAACTGATATTTGCACTAGTGTGTGTAAGTGTGTTTCGGCATGTGTGTGTGTGTGTTTGTGTCAAATATTTGCCGCGCTTTTAAACAAATATGAGAAGAATCAAGACTTCATGACTCCATATGAGTTTCGTTTCGGCTTTCAAAATTTCCACACAACTTTGAATCACCCCACAACAACAACTTTAAAGAGGGAAGTTTAAAGAGTTTTCTTGGAATTTGAATAGACTTTTGTACTATTTTTTGGAGTAACCCTCGCACAAAGAGCTAATATTAAATGTTTATTTATCTAAAGCTCGCGTCATCATCGCGTCACATTGCCAGCAGCTGTGGCAACTTTCCAGCAATTCCCTCTAATGGCATCTATTTGCTATTTGGTATATTTTTGTTTGTATATGTATGGGTATATAGTTTGTACTTACATAGATCAAGCCAGAGTAATATCTGTCTTTAATGTTGTGCAAAACGGATGCCTCATTGAGGCATGTCAGCTCGGCCATATCCTCGACTTTGTCGAACTTTGGCGGATTCATCTTCTGTATGTCATCGCGTAGGATCATGACACGTTTGCCCGTTTCGGCCAAATCCACCTCCACCTCGTCGCCATGTTCGCGCTTAATACTGGCGGCAACGAAGCCCTGCAAAACAGAAATAAAAGAAAAAGAAATCAGAAATCGAATCAAATTCATCATTGCAAGTTAGTCACTATGTTTTAGTGTGTTAGTGTGTGTGTGAGTCACACGCAAGTGTCAATTAGCAGTTAACACCGTTATTTATTGCATATGTGTATTTTGATCAATATTGTATTCCAGGAAATACCGAAAGTGTCGCTGAAAAATATGCAAATGCAGCAGAACAGCAAAAAGCATAAGACAGATAAAAAGAAACAGTTACATTTACAGCTCCTGCTGTGCAATAACAAAACAAAAAAAATAAACAGCAAAAAAAAAACAATGCAAATGCCTTGTTATGATTCTGCTGCTGCCCGCGACGACTGCTTCTGTTCTTTTCTCACTTCTTATATGCTCGCGCTGAGAGTAAGCTTGCGTACGTGTGCGTTTGTTTATGTGTGTTGGTGTTCGTGTGCTTGTAAGTGCATCTCTTGACGTCGCGCTGCATGAGTCAAGCGCCAAGCACATCAACAACAAGAGCAAGAACAAGAACAACAATTGTAACAAAAATGAAAAAAAAAAAAAGGAAATGCAGACGATAAAACTGACGCCCGTTCAAGTGCCATTGCAAACAACAAAAACAACAACAACATCACAAAACAGCCAACGGGAAGGCAGACAGCAGCAGAAGATAGCACATAGAGGAGGAGATGGGATAAAGCATTCACAACATAACCCAACATGCCCACTCTCTGCTCTGTCTGCCTCCCTCTTTC
Source organism: Scaptomyza parva (assembly GCA_035044645.1). Taxonomy (NCBI): domain Eukaryota; kingdom Metazoa; phylum Arthropoda; class Insecta; order Diptera; family Drosophilidae; genus Scaptomyza; species Scaptomyza parva. The sequence continues at coordinate 6,168,987 of JAWNNT010000090.1, forward strand.
ACCGTTGTGTAGTTGTTGTATATATACATCTCTCTTACTGTAGTTCTGTTGTCTGTCTGTGTTGGCAAGTTCAAGGCTCTCTCTGTCTATTTAAGTACATGCACAATTTACAAAACGAGAGTACCGTTATCTGATCCAAATACTATGTTGTACCGCAATTATTTGTATTGAAATTAAATATTTTCTCATAATAACAAACTTCATTACACAAAAAATTACCTTAAATACCTAAAAATACCCTAACATTAATTCACACTTCTGATTATTAAGTGGAAATTAATGTTGCACAACATGAGAAGGCATTAAGTGAAATTATTTAAAAGCAAACAATAATTTTATTACCCCAAGTAAAATTTCAATTGGAATTCAAGAAAAACAACTTCTATGCATGATGAATCATATCAGAAAAGGGCAACTGCTAAAAGCAAGAAAAACAAACAATTTCCACTTCGTGGCCATTTCGGGAACAACAACATAATTTACGATTCCTAATTCCTCAGTTGCAGTTCACCGAGAGTAATTTCATTAAAGGGTGAGTGAACAAACAAAAGTGCAACGAAATGCATTAAAAATCAAGCAAAACGAAACCAGAGGCAGGTCTCGGTCTCTCTTTAGATCGGTGGCGGCCATTAAGTTTTTAAACACAAGCACGCCCCAACGATCCAACGATCCAATGATCAACAATTCCACATTTCCATTCTCGTCTTGTTTATCTCTGTGCTATGTGCGTGTGTGTGTGTTTAAGTGTGTGTGTGCGTGTCTGTGTATCTGTTATCTTTAGGCTTTTCCGGCATAAAAGATAAACAGACATCGAAAAGAAATAAAATTACGCGCTCGAGAACGCAAGAAAAGTCAATAATAATATAGAATCATACATTAAAATTAAGCAGGTGAATCAGAGAGTTATTGAATAAATATTGTATATAGAAAAGCCATATAAACAAATCAACAAAACTATGAAACTTTAAAAACAATTTATGTATCTATTATTGTTTAAAGAAGAAATATGCCCTCGACAAACCAATGAGATCATCAATCAGCTATACCCCAGAACCCTCTCCCCCCTTTCTGACTCAAATCTTTGACTATTTTGCCATGGTTATAGTATGAAAGATTGTTATCTACACAACACGACACATTCCAAGCAATCAACGAATCAAAACGAAGTAGAACTGAACAAAAAACAAACAAAAGAATAAAAAAAAAAAAAGTTATCGACGAGTCGCAACAGAAGAAATTTGCCAACAATTTATGTGTGGGGGAAGAAAAAACAGAAAAAAGTATCTTGAACTTTTATAATATGCATAAACAAATAACAATTAAATAACATATTGCCGATGCAATAATAAACTTTTTGTATTATTGAAAGATTCAAGGTGTTACAAATTGGTTCTAAAAACGTATAAGACCATCCCTTGTTAGGCTTAGAGCGCGCACAAAAGGGTTCGCATCCAACATTCCAATACAACTCTTACACACACAATTTGCTTGAATCTCTCGCTCCCACACACATGCTTTAACGTTGTTGTGGTTGCGGCTCAGTGATCGTGGGCTCAAGTTCGCCTTCTTCGTCTCTCTCTTTGGAACACAACACAACAAACAACAACAACAATGTTCGAGAGCTGACCGACCGGCCATAATAATAATTTGTATTTTGTTTTTGTATTTCTTTTCTTTGCGCGTTTAATCGATCAACGCATATGCATGGAATATACATAAATACGCACATATATCAATAAACACACACACACACACAAACATGTGTGTGTAAGTAATTGAGAGAAAATGAGAGATATGAGAGCCGCAGGTTCGTTGACCGTTAACCGGACGAGAGCCGAATCTTGAATGCTTCTTCGGCTACGTTTGTCATTAGCGGTAAAAGAAGAGACATTTGTATCATACACCAACACACACACGCACACAGAACAAGAGCGAACACAACGAAACAGAGAAGAACCCGCAAGGTTCCACAGCTGCGGTATTTGCTGCGGTTGTTTCATTTTCTTACTTTTTTTTTTTGTAAAACAGCTCTCAAATACTTATCAGCAACAACACACGGTTATGAGTAAGTGTGGGTGTACATAGAGGTATGTGTACCATATTGAATGACTCTCTCCCTCTCTTTCTCTCTCTCTAGTCTCTCACCATTCACAGCTTGGTTTGCGGTTTAAATTGTTAACATCGATTTGTGGGTGAAGGAGAGGGGGGCTATGTCTAAGCAATTTCAAAATGAACAAGAAAGAAAGAAGTTTTTACTAAATTTAACAATGTTTTTATTCAGGTTCTCACAAATTGTACTTGCTTCCAGTTTTTAGTAGGGCAACCTAAAGTCGAGTTAAGCTTTTAATTATCTTGAAAACATTAACATTAACTACTTATACACACGCACAATGGAACCCATTGTTCAATTATTTACATAGATAGACACAACACTATGCAAACAACAACAACAACAACATAAGGCATAAAGTGTGCAGCAATATATCTAAAAGATATTTAATTCTTGTTGTTGTTTTTAGTGTTTTTTTCTTACATTGCGCAAAGTTTAAACAGTTGTTGGGTTTGTGTTTTTGTTGTTTGCATGGAAACAAGTGCACACAAATGTGTTGACACAATTCCGAAATACCCTTTTTTTTGTGTTTTTGTTTTTGCCAAGAAAGTGTAACTGTAGCTGAACAGCGAAGCAGCTGTGTATGTGTGTTTGTGTGTGTATTGGACATTCCAGCGGCGCAACAGTTTGTGCCATATGCAAATTTCTTTACATTATCTGTTCGTTCGTCCGTCTGTTTGTCTTTCTGTCAGTCTTTCTGTCTGTCAGTCTTTCTGTCTTTCTGTCAGTCTTTCTGCTTGCCTGCCTGACAACTCATGACAATCGTCAGTCGCAAAAGTCGTGCCGTTGTCTTTTTTTTCTTACTCTTTGTCTTTTTTATATATATATATGTGTGTGTGTGTGCGCTTGAAATAAATTCCTTTTTGGCCCAAAAGCAAATGTGGCTTTTGTGTAAGTGAACGCGTAATTACAAAAAAATGCGACAAGTTGTTGTTGTTGTTATTTCTATTGCTATATAAAAACTTGAAAAACTTTGAAAGTTGCTCAGATTACAAAAGCAATTGGCATTTGTTCCAAATCATCAAGCATTACATCATAGCTTAAAATAGGAAAGAGCATCTAGCAGTTTGGTATATAGCATTTTTATCTTGTTTAGTTTAGTATTAAGTCACAGAACAGAAGTTAGTTGCTCCCAGTTTTCATTGTTGTTAGAAACTGTTTTTTATTATATCTCTGGGCATAAGGTCTGAGATTATATACATTTCTAAGAATGTTTATTAATGTTTATTATTTATAAGGTGGCAAAAAACACTGCACAGGTTGAATGACATTTGAAAAGTACAACGTTTTTCTGTGAATGAGTTTTGTTGTTTTTATTTCATTTGAATTTTTTTTGCATAACAATGCAAAAGATGACAAATAGAAAACCGTTTGCGTGTGATTGTTATCGACATTGTTATCGCTTGCACACGCACACACACAAACACACACACATCCATACATCGTAAATTGTATTTATGACATATTAAAACTTGTTTTTTGTTTCTGTTTTGCTGTCTGCTGTTATCACGAATGTCCCTTCTCTATTTCTTCTTCTCTCTTTTTTGCTATCGCTTTGATGATTCACTTTTTGCATGCAAATTGAATACACATATTGACAAATTGGAAATTGAGCGAATAACTGTGTTAAATATAAACAGTAAACAGGTAAACGGTAAATGAGAGCATAGGTTTTTTGTGTGTTTTTTATATATTGACCATGAATGAATGTATTTGTAGCTGCTGTGATTCAAATTTGTTTTTTTATTGGCGGATGTTTATTTAATTTTATCGCCAAAAGTAAAGACAAATTCAAAGAAGTCGCCAAGAGTTGTTGCATGATTCATGCGCGATGAGTGTGCACTCAAAAATGTGATAACTGCACACACACGCAAGGAAGCGAGATAGAAATATATGTATGCATGTATGCAGTTTGTGGAGTTGGAAATGTAACAGAGAGTTTCAGTTCCAATTACAAGGTCCACAAAAAAAAGACAGCTCAGCAAAAGTGTCCACACTTATCTTTTAATCGGATTGAAATGGTATTTAATACGAACATTTAATTCTCTTCAAATGATTTTCAATTTCAACGATAATACAACAAATATAAGAGACAAATGACTTTCAAATATAAGAGTTCCTTCTCTCTTCTTTCTCCCTCATCCTATATTCATATATAGTTCAGAGCATTGCCAACTAGATGGAAAAAGTTCACAATATCCATTGCAAGTGTATTTAACATACATGTATATAAAACTAAAAAGTACAAGACAACAACAAAAACTGGTCAAACTCGCGCCCAGCAACAACAGCAACAGCAGCAGCAGCAAGAATAATAATAAGAAGAAGAACGTAGCGCGGCCAACGCCTGCGCAAACGCAACACAAACGAGGCGCTCTACAGGTTTTTCAGGTCGTTTGGCGACGACTTCTGCGCGGCCGGGTGAAAGCTAGAGTGCAAGGAGCATGACTGCGCCCAAAAACCAAAAACAACAAGCAGAAAAAAACCGAAAGCGAGTACGTAAACAAATGAGAAAAATGGGATGTGTGGAATGTGTTCCTTTTGTGTGGAACTTAATAATACAGTGTTGGTAAAGACACATCTAAGTGGGAAGTGTCAATTAAAGGAATTTCCTTATATAATACGTATGTATGTATTAGTAAATATGAAATGATTTTGTTTACCTGATTCTCGTGGGGCACCCAGACCAGACGTTTCTGTGTCCATTCGGCCTGTGTGGCCGGATCGTTGAATTGATTACGCTCCACCGAGAGATATTTCAGCTCGGGGTCGTTGCGATCGACTTCTTCTGACATTTTTGTTGTTGTCTTTTGTTATTCTTTCTCTGCGTTTCGAGTATATTTATATTTATCGTTTCGTTGTGGGCTATTGAGGTTTGTTTCGTGGTTTGCTATTTATTTGCAGATGTAGATTTTTAATTTTTTTTTCTGTTAAATTGCAAAGCGAATTAAAAAGCACATTAAAAATTTGTGATCATATATATTTCTTTTAAGCACATGTCACGCACTACACACACACACACACACAGTGCAATTTGCCAACGCATTGTAAACAAACACTCACATACACACGCACACGCAGAGCAAGTTTCAAACGTCAAGATACATTTTTGCGGCACATTTTTATCTCGAAAAAGCGTTCGCCGTTTTTTTTTTATCTAAGAAATGCGGCAACAAAAGGCAGACTGCGAGAACGGCGACAGCAGCAGAACATAGTTTTAAAAGGGAACCGACAAGAAACAAATATGGCCATACATTTTCTTAAGCCAGCGGCTCGCGCTCTCTCTCTCTCTCTCTTTTCATATCTGTGCACTCTCTCGCAGCAGCAGCAGCAGACATATTCAAACATTGTAGATGAGCAGCGACGGCATTCAGCGGAAAATAGCATTACGTAGCTGTTTGGCAATTAAAGTAACCAGTTTGCATTTTTTAAGCCGCAACATTTGCCTTGATTTTCGGTTATGGTTACTCTAATTGCAAAGCAGGTACGTCAGCAAAATGCGGCTGCTGCCATCGTTCCTCCTTTTTGTATTGCTTGTTCTGCACACACACACATACACACACTTAAACATTCTCATACACACTCAAACACACACACACATACACATCGAGCGCAGTTTTCGTTTCGTTCTTGATTTTCAATTTCGTATAAATTTGTTAATATTTTCATATATTTATGCTCCCGTTTCACTGTGTCAGCACCGCATTTTGAAAATTTCAACGCAATTCGCACTTTAATGCACATATGTACATATTTTATTTCATTTCATTTGTTTCATCAGCAGCTATCGACGGCGGCTGCGGCGTCGGCTGGCCGGCGGCTTTTGGGCGTTAAATTATGTTACATGCATTTTGTTGTATTTGTTGCTCGCAGTGTCGTGTTTTTTTTATCTTTTGGTCACTATTTACGCTTTGCGTTCACTTGAATGCAGCTTGGTTGCAATTGGATTACTTTATTGGCGTAAGCGATGCGGTTTTTATTTGTTTCAAGCGACAGCTGCACTTCTTAAGTTTTAACACCAACACACACTCTTATACAAATTCGAACGCACCCAAAACGCGTCTTTCTCGTCCGCTGCTACCAGCACGAATGTGCGATTATTGGTAACAGAAGCACGGCTATCAGACATAACATTTTGCTGAGCTGTTAATAACAGCGGACACAAATGTTTACTTGGTTCACTTTATGATACGCCCATTGTTGTTATGGTATTATGAATGCAATTAATTGAAATTAATTTTCAAATAAACACTCTACTTTAATTAAAGGTGATATATAAGTAGCTTGTTTGGCAGCCAACGGCAAATAAATTCAAACTTAACATTATCGAGTTGAGGTACTACAGAGTTGAAATTTCACCTTATCGATGTATGTGATATATATTGAATACTGTGAGTAAGCGAATGATCAAATGTTCCTCAACATCGTGCATGTTGGGGCACATGTTGCCAAGTATTTAAAGCTATGTTAATATTAAATGACAATGCTAAACTCAAAATGAACTTTAACGAAATGAAACCGAAAGCTTTACCATTTGTATATGAGTTTAGGTACATACAACGCAGCGACTGTTAAATTATTTTTGCACCATGTATTTTCTTTTTTTTAAGCTTTAAAGTTCAAGCTAAATTTATCTCTGTTTAAAATTATACTGTTAGAGTAAAAAATGTACGGAACAATCGAAAGGTCGATGACTAACTCTTAGGGTGACCAACACCTCAACTGCTCCGCCACATCGTCAGTTCCAACATTGTGGTGGCGAAACGATTAATGCAGAGGAATGTGAAAAGCAATATCGATTGTACTCATCGCGCGTCTGCAACTTGCTGGTCACATCTCAGTAGTGCGACTAATTAAATTTGATCCAAGTCAACAACATAAATTAGTGCAACGCATTCCAACGAGCACAATATACGAAAGGAAGTCCCCACACTAAGTAAATCAGCAAAATGTGAATGGTTGGAACTAAAAAAAATAAAAACAGAGCCACGCATCGTTTCTTAGGTGTGTGAGAGTGTGTGTGTTTATATTCATGTATATAAGAGGTTCATAAAGAAGCGTAGTTAAGTGGTGGCGCCTTTTACGTGTCGAGCATACGAAAAGTTTATAGGCGTTGGAGCTTCGTCAGCAGCGGGAGCAACATAATCGGCAGCAGCAGCATAAAATCGATTTAAAGTGCATGCAACATATATTTACATATGTCATGTGTGTGTGTGAATGTGTATTTGTGCATGTGTTTGTGTATTTTTTGCAAATGTAAGAAGCAGAGGCTCACGCGCTTCTTTTCTCTCCAACTGAAGCAAAAAATTGTAATAAAAGTTCATTGCAAAAACGCGAACGTGACCAGTTGTTGGCTAAAGTGAAAAATACAATTGAAATAATTTTACCTTGTGGCATTTTTTTGTGAGCCGCAAACCGTAGTTCAACCAGGTATGTGAAATGAAATCTTAAATTTAATATGATGCTGCTTCATATTATATACATATCAATATCGAAAAATGCGCGCTCATTATATACGTTTGCATGCATCTGAATACATATTTAAATAAACATATATGTATGTATGAACGTGTGGTGTTCGCGCGTGTGTGCATTTGTGTGTGTGTTAGTAATTTGTACATAACCTCAATCTTTCAATTGATTACGCTTTGTGAAACAGGCGTCTCAAGCTACATGAAATTTCCTTACAAGTGTTGTTCGTTAATTAACAAATAATTAATTGCATATAGTATTTGCACAAAAGGTGCCCTGTGCCTGCCTGTGCTTTGTCTACGTATACGCGAATTTGTCGCAATGCGATTGCCCTGTTTGATTGTGTGTGTGATTGGGATTGAATATTGTGTTTTTCAACATTTCATTTTCATTGTAAAAATTAAGGTATTGAAACAACCAACAACAATGACGCATATCATTTATACAAACACACGGTTGCAATCGCACACCGATAAATGTAAACGTATACATGTGTGAAGTGTGTGTGTGCCTTTCTGAGCGAACAGAGAGCGGGCGGGCGCTCTCTCTCTCTCACACAAAAATACTAAAAGAGAAATAAATATTTTGTTAAATACAATGTTGTCAGCAGTTTATATTCTCGCTCTTCGCTCACCTTTTTTTCGTTGTTTTTGTTTCTTTTCATTCGTAATTATAGCCAGATTAGGAAAAACAATTTGTTTTTAATTACAGGAAAGGTAAAAAAAAATTATTTTTAGTTTTTACCATTTATTTTTTCCATTTACTTCTTTGAAGCCGGTTTAAACAGCTTTGATTTTTGGTTATTTCTCTTTACAAACTTGTCTTTTCCAATTAATACATGTTATTTTTTCTGTGTGCTTAGTGAGGGTGTTACTAACTCGAATTTTTCTTGATAATACCCCAATTCTTTTCGTCTCTTGTCGCCAAGTCTGGTTTGGTTTGGGGTTTGTGTTGTATCTTTTTTTGCTTATGCTCTTTTATTCGTCTCATTTACCAAAAAGATGTAAAAACTTGAAAAACGAGTTATAGTTACATACGATCGCACTTTGCTAATATACCTTACATTGGGGCATTCTAAATTTGTCACCAAATGTGTAAATAAATTGATATAAAAATAAATTGAATTTCTTAATGTATTTTTGTTTATAACAATTGCTCAAGTCTTGATTATTATATTACATATACTTTTGTTATGGATCAGTTATTGTAAGAGTATTTAAGTTTCAGTAAAGCTTTTATCGAACGTCATGTAAATAGAATGGAGACTGAAGCTCGCGCTTTTGGAGCGCCCCTTGAAATCTTTTCTTTAATTTACATAGTTTTGTTTGCTTAGGGCTGACAAGCAAGTCGTAAATAAGGTTCTGAGAATTTACAAATCACATTAAAATGTTTATAAAAAGAATCAAGAGATCCTTAACTTAGATTTTTGAGAATAGTCTTGTAAAAAATCAATGTTTTTGGGTTTTTACTAATATAAATTGAAGATAACAAACATTTTACAATTCTTTCCATACATTTTATAAAACAAAATCTGTGTTTCCCTACATTTTTGTTTTCTTATAATTTTGATATTAAACACACGTTGCGTGTTAAAGGTTTTTGCTGATTTTGCACGTAATTGTTTAAGCTAATTATTTGATATTGCAGACAAACAACAAATGCATCTAACTTTATATTGTCAAAAAACTGCAACACAGCACAAATATAAACACGTTTTGCTCTGTTGTTTACAAACTGTTATACTGCATGTCATATCACGTTGCAGAATCTGCTGCTGCTGTTATTTTGACTACTCCATTTTTAATTTCCTTTTTATTGTTGCGCAATAACAAATGGCACATGTGTTGTAATCTGAAATTATTGTATACCAATTAGTATATATGTATATAAGTTAGAAAACAAAACGCACATACAAATGCTAAAACCTTCAAATTCCTCTATCAAGTCAAACAAATTTGCCAAACTTGCTTCCTTCCAATTGACGTTTAACGGAGCCTGGATAACGGTTAACTAGATTGCAAAATATGCAAACAAAAACACACACACACACACGCACACAATATGCACCGAAGAGTGGTTGTCCCTTTTGCACTTGTATCGCGTGTTAGGTGGGGGTGTGGGGAGTTTGAGCTGTAGGCGTTACTTGTCCAAAACTGCAAATGCAACTGCACAGGCGCCTGCTCGTGAACTTTGAACTTTAGCAGCCATCACATATGCGTGTGCCCGAAATTATGTTCTGTCGATGTGCATTAACTATCGGCTAACGTAAAGCTGCTGCCAGTGCTGCTCCTACAAATGCAGGTGACAAGTCTCTCAATTGTTGGTGGACTGGCTTCTCTTCTCTTGCTCCTGCTCTCACGACGCCCCCGCTGTGCAGTACTGCTGCAGCAGCAGCAGTGAGCGCATGAAAATAAATCGATAATTGCAAGGTTTCCATTTCCACCACCATGATGAGCGCACAATTCGCACAAGTATACAGATTTTTATTGACGCTTCTCTGCTGCTACGGGCTGCAGCCAGACCAGACCCATTCAAAGTTTAGTTGCTCTTTCTCGCATGGCCGATCAAATTCCAACATGTGTTTGACCATTGCAGAGAGCAAAAAGACCAATGCTCTCCAATACATTCATGCATGCATATACATTTGTCCATACATGTGTCTCCGCCATTGCCATGGTGAGATGGCGTTGGCATCGCCGCAACTTGCATCCACTTTTTTTTTTTACCTTGGGCTCGAACGAACTGTCTGGTTGCTGCTTTCTATGCCCGCTGTGGTGTGTGTCTCTTGTGTCTTTGTGCTTCTTCTCGTTTCCGTTTTGACAGCAGCAAAAACTACCATTTCACCACCACTTGCAGAGAATATACACAAATGTATATAACTGTATGTGTGTGTATGAGTGAGTCAAGTGTAAGGTGAGGTATGTGAGGCAAGGTGTGTGTGCCTCGTCGTCGCCGCCGTAAAGTGTAACCGTGGCAGTGGTGTAGCCAGCTACTCGTCTGTTTGGTTTCTGATTTTCAGTTTTGTCGATTTCATTATGTACTGCAATATCGCTGTTACTCGAACTCGTGAGTGTGGCCTGTATCGTTGTCATTGTCTGAGCTGAGTGGGTGTTTTCAACTCTCTCTCTCGCTGCCTCTCTCTGCGTTTATACAGGGTGTTCGAAATTAAGTTGACTCGATGTTGCCGTCACTTTACTGTTCACGTCATAAAAAATATTAAAACACCCTGTTGCCGTTCATTGAACAGTCATGCTCACTCTGTCACACCATATGTGACTGCTGTGCTTTTTGCACTTATGTAAGCTTTATGTATGCGCCATTTTTCTGCACTTTTCGTGATTTCGAAAATAATTTCTTCTTTTATTTTACATTTCACATGTAAAATACCATACTCCGATTTTTTCGATTATCGAGTTTTTGTTGAATTTTGTCCTGCATCCGCTGTGCTCTATTGTCGACAGTGGTCTCTGGCTCTCGAATACAGAGTGCTTTATTTTGCACACTTCCATTCACTCGACCGTATTGATGATGTGTTTTCCTGCTACACAGATTACAATTTAAACGCTCAGCAACAAGACTGGCTGGCTACGTACCGTCAAATACATGTGCTTGTATGTACCTTATATTATGTACATACATGAGCCATGAGCATATATTTACTTTAATACTCATAGCAAAATTTTCCCCATTTTTCTTATGCTCGTTCGAAGAGGCTTGATGTTGCGCTGCGTTGCCTCCCTGTTTTGATATGCAGCTTGTCCGTTTCCATTGTAGCAATAGCAACAACAGCCACAAAAATGAAAATGAAGAATTCCAAAGCAACACTGCGCGCGCGCATTTACTCTCCCTCTCATCCACCCGTTTCTGTTGCTGGCGCTCTGCGTGTCTGTCTCTCGCATTGGTTTTTGGCTCTCTCTCCGCATTTCGCGCTCTTTTGTTTCTTTGCTCAAACTGGCCGTCGTTTAATCGAAAATGTTTGCGGCGGCGTTAAGACGTACGAAAACGTTTCCTCGCCAAATTTTTATGAATATCTGTAGAAATTCACTCGAAGGAAAATTGTTAAAAAGTGAATTTAAATTAAATAGTGTACAGTTTTTAAAATCACATCCGTTTGCCGCGTAGCATTTTAAATAAGTTAAAGCTGAAGCTAAGGCGTACATAATAGTTGTGAAAAACTGCTCCAATACATATGTACATACACACAACACAAAATCCATGTACTAAATTAGAAAAAGGTGAAAAGTTGTACAGTGTGAAATAAATGCTAGTGAAAAATACTACGTAAAACGTGAAAGTTTTAAATAACAAGCCAACGGTTTATAGTAAATACTTATGTATTTATGTATGTATATTTTTATACATACACTTTTCGAATACATACATACATAAGTGCACCGTTTCTGATGTAAGTTGCCTTCGCGGGGTGAAAAGTATATAAGAAAATCGAATGAAATATTGTTCAAATATATTGAATCAGTATAGTTATATGATAATTTACACCATCTGCGTACTTGTTCACAGCAAAAACTTGTGAAAAATACAAAATTTTTAGGTTAGGTCAATTTCAATTGGTTTATATACGACGACGGCACACAAACACGCACACACATACACAAACGACATGCACAAAAGGCATGCATACATATACATACACACATACAAAGCGCACAGACAAAAAGTCGTCGACGGGCTGCTCGCACTCAAACTCACAGCTACAAACACGAGTATACACATACACAAGTTTTTAACATTGCTTTTGGCTTGCTTGTGAACTGACTGTATTTTTTCAACGTAGTGTCGTTTTATTTTCGTTCGTTCATTCGTTCGTTCGTCCGTCTGTTCTCTGTTCGTGCGCTTATCTCGCCTTTTGCTTTGATGCGCCATTCGCATGTATGGCTGTATATTCACATATATTTATGCATATGTATTGTATGCGTTCATACATATATGTATATAATTGGGCTCCCAACACAGAATAACTCAGTGGCAGCTGGCTTGCCAAGCGGCTCCAAGTGCGAGCGCCAACGTCTCTCTCTCTCTCTCTTATTTGTTTTATACAAATGTATGAGTGTGAGTTCAGTGAGAGCATTCTCACGACTATTTGACTAGTTGGGCTATGAGCTTGAATTTACCAGTCTACCTTCTGGTTTGTTGTTCTTGTTTTGTTGTATTTTGTTTTACTCAAAATGTTTTTTATAGTATATACTTAAATATTTTTACATATGAACCTTCTGGCTTGTTGTTCTTGTTCTGTTGTACTTTGTTTTACTCAAAACTTTGTCAATGGTATATAGAAATACACACATACATATTTATGTACATAATTATCTACACATCCATATGTTTTATGTATTTGCAAAATTTATAAATAGCATGTAGAGTGGTAACCCAGTCGCCATTAAGTTAAAGTGTGAGTGCAAAAGCGAAAAAAAAAACTATAAATACATAAAAAAAAATACAGTGAAAAAATAAGAAGTTGTCGAAGCTAACATTTTTTGCATATTTACCCACATTTGCGTTATTCTCTGGTGTGTATACATAACAAAACAGATAAGATAATAGACGTGTGCACGTAATACAGCTATGATGAATAAAATAAAAAAAAAATGGAGGGAAAAATTTGCCCACATGTCTCTCCTTCGCATACACGCAGATGAACAACAACTACAACGAACGCCCCAATTTTGTTCGAGAAACGAATAGGCGCTCACTGAGAGCGACATAACATGTAGACAGATATGTGAGTGAGTGAGTGTGTGTGTAAATATATATATATATATATATGTGTGTGTGAAGAATGGCTGCCGCGGTGCTCCAAGCTACACGAAAAACAGCACAAACAGAGCAATAACAACAAAAGGCCACACGCAGTAATTCAAAAGAGAGTGGGAGAGCTTGTGCCGCCGCGACAAACGTTTCAACTTGTTTTTGCATTTGGCCATAACACTTGAAGGATTATTCCCTCTCTTTCTCACCTGATAGCCAAAGTGTGCCACCGGTACAGTTTTTCAATGCAAATAACAGTAATTTATTTTGTTTATAACTGCACATTTGTAATATACGTTATTTCACTGTGAAATTTAAAAATGTATGACCATTCCTAAGGCTATAAAGAGTTGTAGATGAAAAGATTTGCCATGCTCTTTCCCTTTTTTCAGCCTCTCGCATTTATACATGCATAAAAATGATACATACATGTGTACGTAAAAATGTACACACTCATACAATCACTTTTAAATCCAAGTTATATTTAACGACACGAAACGCACTCACTGGGGAGCACAAATGGCATGCTTCTCGTCGTCGTTCTTGGCTTTGTAGTTGTTGCTGCCACTACTGAGCGCCCGCCAAATACTTGTTTATAGTTGTTGCTGTTGTTGAGCCAATACAAAAAAAAAAACCTTTGAAAATATCCTAACTGCGCCACAAAACAAATATTCAGCCCTCTTGCTCTCTATCCCGCGCTCTACCATTCTTGCGCTCTCTCTGTGTTGCTCTGTCTCTCTTTTTCATGTGCTAGAAGGGGTTCTCTCTTGCATACTGCTGCAGCAGAATTGAAAGAATGAAGGAAAGCAAGGAGAGAATCAGTCGCCTCACCACCAATACCACCACCAAAATTCTATGTACTCATTCTTTTGTGTGGCGGCTGCTGTGCGGCCTGCTTCTTGTAAGTTGTGTGTAGATACAGGCAAACACCCTGTGCGGTCAGCACCCCCCCCTTCAAAGAGCCCCCCGTTTGCTCACGTATTCATATGTACGCTGTAAATTTTATGCAAGTTGACGTCGTCATCGTGCATGGGTCATAAAAAAAAAAAAAAAGCTCTCTGCCAGCCACTCTCTTGGTTGTTTGCTGTTGCCCTCCCTTGCCAGTTTTTACTGTACCCGTTAAAAACAACAAAGCGCGCGCGCCCAATTCCGGTTGCGCTTGCTAACACACAGAGACAAACTGAACCGACAATATACGTACGCACATACACACACACGTCTCTGATGACTCTCTGTGATCTGATGAGCGCTTTTTTGCTCTCAGCCCTCAGTTTGGTTGACTGCTGCTTCTGCTGTTGCTGTTGCTTGCTACTGCTGCTGCTTGTATTTTAGTTGTTTTTTCTGACTGGCGGACATACAAAGAAATAATATTCTACTACTCTTGGTACGTGCGCGTACATAGTTTAGCTTTTATATGTGTGTGTGTGTGTGAACTTAGAGAAGATTTTGTCGTCGAACAATTTTTTTTGTGATTTCGTTGGAATGTGTAAAAGTTTAAAAACTGTATATATATAAATAGTTGTCTTACCAATATATGATATTGTGATCGCTTTTGTTTTACATCGACAATCGATTAATTTCGATATTAAGGCTTATCGATTATTAAGCTTTCTAAGAATAGTGAGTGTTTGAGTTGAGATCATCTGCAGTTTAGTTTGTTGTAGGTGTTTTTTCACCCTTTAATCAAAGTATGTTATCGTCCGGCTTTTGGTGGTTAGAAATATGAACAAATCTCCAGTTAGTTACCTATTTATTTATATGCAAGCTTGTGTGTAAGTGTGTGTATTATACTTATTTCACGGTAATTTAATTTCTTTCTTTTTTTTCACTTGCAGTGATTGTGCTGTGTGAGAGAACGCAACTACGAATGCGACTGCGACTGCGACGTGGCAGCGCCAAACACACTAAACATTTTGAGATCGAATAAAAGGCTTTGAGCATATATTTGCTGCCTGCCGCTAACGCGGACTGGCGCGGACCATATCCAAATGCATAGCAAACAAAAGCAACATCAACAAAAAGAACAACATATGTTGTATAGACGACGAGCAGAGCAAGTGCTGCAGTCCGGTTCGAGTTTGAGTTCAATTTACAGTTACCAGTTACTACGACCACGACCGTTAGTTGTTGCATACTACATACGCTCCTAGAGTGCTGCTATTCAAACAGCACCCCCCCACCACCCGACGGAGGAGTTCAACCCCCTTATTTCAAATTGAACATTAAAAGGAGTTAGAGGAGTCAGGAGCACACAGCAACAACATCAAATCAAAACCACAACAATAATAATAATAATAGAACTAGCGCAATAGTCGTTTATTATTCCAAACCACACACAAATCCACCACAAGCATGATGAAACGCACGCGCATCGATGAAGTCCAATTTGGCACACGTCCTGGCCCAGGACCAGGCGGCGGTGGTGTTGTCGGCGGCGTGGCAGGTGCTAATAGTGGAACAACCAGCGTGGGAGTTAACACAGCTGGCGGTGTTACCATTGGTACTGTAGTGCCCAATGCACATAGTTCGATACACCATCGCATATTGACGCCACAGCACGGTGGTGCACAGACAATAGCCTATTTGCCATCCACAACGCCAACGGCAACGAATCTTAAAACAACGAGCAGCATTGTTGATAGCGCCAGCACCCAAACCAATGCCACAGGAGCTTCGGTTGGCACTGTCGTTGGTGGCGTTGTCGTCTCCACCGGCAGCGCAGGCACACAAACCTTGCAGTATACCACATGTAAGTGTTGTGTGTTGAATCTATCTAATCTAGTCGAGAGTATGCTAATTTGCTCTGTTTTCTTTACTTTTATAGCTTATAGCGTTGCCTCCATACAGGCAGGCGGCACGCTCAAAACTAGCACTACCGATGGCAATGCGGTTCAAATCCATGTCACCGGTGGCCCGGCAGTTGCGGCGGGAGCAGGAGGTGGCTCCCAAACAGTATCCAGCAGCTGTCAGACAGGAACCATACGTCAACGCACCATAAGTGGCACCCAAACGAATGCCACTACTCTGACAACAACAGCACAGCAGACGACGCAACAAACAACAGCACAACAACAACAAACGCCACCAAATGGACCGGGAGGAGCAGCAGCAGCAGCAGCCGCTGTGGCTGCAGCCGGCAACAGTACGCCACCGCAGGGACAGGCAGCTGCTGGTGTTGGTGCTGCTGCTGGCGGCGCTGCAACCGCTCAACCTCGTCTGAAAGTAGAAGATGCCCTTAGCTATTTGGACCAGGTGAAATACCAGTATGCCGATCAGCCACAAATCTACAACAATTTCCTGGACATCATGAAGGAGTTCAAATCGCATTGTATCGATACTCCAGGCGTCATCGAGCGTGTCTCTACGCTCTTCAAGGGTCACACCGAGCTGATCTATGGCTTCAACATGTTTTTGCCGCCCGGCTACAAGATTGAAATTCATTCCGATGCACTTGGCTGCTCTGTGCCGGTTGTCTCAATGCCATCGCCACCGGGAGCACCCAGCAGCACTGGCACAGTGCATATGATAGCCGCGGCGGGCAACAGTCCGCAGTTGGCAAGCGCCGTGAATGCGCACACAACGCTCAAGCCGCTGACACAGGTCCAGGGTCCCGGTGGCCCGGGTGGTGCAGCTGCTGCCGCCGCCGCTGCGGCTGTGGCACAGATTCAAACGGCTGGTGCCGTCAATTTGATGACCCACGGTGGTGCATCGCTCACCCAAACCACAATACATGCATTGCAGCCAACAGCAGCAGCAGCGGCCGCTGCTGCAGCCGCCGCCGCCGGTGCCACCCCATCACCGGGTGGTGGACATGTGCATGTAACAAGCAGCTCATCGACAGTCGTACCACCACTGGGTGTCGTTGGTGTCGGTGTATCGCCATTTGTGCCACAGAACTATTCACGGGATCGCGCTGGTGCTGGTGGCGATCAGCGAGCGACAATAACACCCGCTTGTCCTGGATCCTCAGTGTCCTCCGGTATTGGATCCAGCATTTCCGATGGCCCACCGACACCAAACTCATTGAATGAACTAAATCAACACTCGGGTCCGGCGGCAGCTGCGCAGCACAATTTACATCACATCCAGCAGGCGCATCAGTCCATATTACTGGGCGAGACGACGGGTCAACAAAATCAACCGGTCGAATTCAATCACGCCATAACCTATGTGAATAAAATCAAGGTAAGAGAATCTAAAACATTTTAACAATATATATTGTTGGCTAAACTAATTGAAATTAATTTTTTTCCTTAACTCTAGAATCGTTTCCAAAGTCAGCCGGCCAAGTATAAAAAATTCCTGGAAATACTGCATGCCTATCAAAAGGAGCAGAAAGTGATGAAGGAGGGAAGCGCCAATAGCAGTCTCAATCAAGGTAAAATGCTAACCGAACAGGAGGTCTATACGCAGGTGGCCAAACTCTTTGGCCAAGATGAGGATCTATTGCGTGAGTTTGGCCAGTTTCTGCCAGATGCCACCAATCATCAGTCATCGGCTGCTGCCGCTGCCGCAGCACAATACATGTCCAAAACGGCACTGCACAACGATCATCATAATAAGCAGCCACAAACGCAACAGCAGCAACAACAACAACGCACAACCACAACAGCGACATTGAGCGGTGGTGCACACATCAGCATGTCATCGGCATCCCCGTCGGCAGTGCCAAACAGTGGCTCGCCTCTTCATCTGAGCAGCGGAGCAACATTGTCGCAGATCGATAGCAGTAGTGCTCATGCCCATGCTGCCGCTATTGGTAATCTGTCGGCTGTGAATACCAGCGTCAGCATTAAGTCGTGTGTCGTACAACAGAATCACATTATCGGTGCCAACATCTTTGATAAGGATTTCCATGCACTGGGCGCACAACAACAGCAGGGCGGACTACAGCAACGGCATCCGGTACTGCCGCCCCATCTACTGGCAACATCCGCGGGTGGATTGCGTGGCGGTGTACCCGGTGTCCTTGAGCAACAGCGAAACAATCATCATGCACAAAAGTATGTGGCACAGCATCCGAATATGTCGCAGAAGAAATCACCGAGCTATGGTGGCATCACAAATCTGCAGCATTTGCATCACCTCAATGACAATTCGTTGGATCGTAACTCGCCAAACATTGCCAGCTATGTGACACAGGCGCAAGCACAGCAGCAACAGCAACAGTTGTCCGGACACCCGCATCCCCATCACAATGCACACAATTCGACGAGCGGTGGTCGACGGCAGGTGGTGGATGATCTGACGGCTGCATCGGTAGCTGGTGCAGCTGCGGCTGCAGCTGCCGCGGGAAGTGGTCTTGGCGGACCACCGCCGGCCAAACGACCCAAGCCATATTGTCGGGATGTCAGCTTCTCGGAGGCATCACGCAAATGCACCATATCGGATGCGGCCTTCTTTGACAAAGTGCGCAAAGCGTTGCGCAATCCAGAGGTCTATGACAATTTCTTGCGCTGTCTAACGCTCTTCAATCAGGAGATTGTCTCGAAAACGGAACTACTCGATCTGGTCTCGCCGTTCCTCAAAAAGTTTCCCGATCTGTTGCGTTGGTTCACGGACTTCTTGGGTCCCCCGACCACCGGCCAGGCGGGTAATGCCGGTGGCGCTGGTGTTCTAATCGATGGCATGCCACTGGCAGCCACACAGCGTCAAGGCGGCAGCAATAGCGAACGGGCGAGCAGTCATCAGAGCACGGATTATGTACAAGATGTGGATCTGTCACTGTGCAAGCGACTCGGTGCCTCGTATTGCGCTCTGCCCCAGTCGTCGGTGCCGAAGAAATGCAGCGGACGGACAGCTTTGTGCCGCGAAGTGCTCAACGACAAATGGGTCTCGTTTCCGACATGGGCCAGTGAGGATTCAACATTTGTTACCTCACGTAAAACACAATTTGAGGAGACAATTTACAGGTGAGTTTTACTCCTTTCCCCAATCATAACTTCACTCTTCCGTACTTCATTCTCGTTCCCTGGGATCTCTATCTCTTACATTTCATTTCACTTTCACAATCAGTCGCGAGATGTTCTTCCAATAAGTCTGTCCCCTTTTGTTAGCAAACCTCTTTTTGCTTACGATATCAGTATTTCTTGAGAATTGACTACTTGTCATCATCTTTGCTATTCGGGGATACACTCTCGACTGTGATTCACTCTGTTTACATTTCCACTTCCATTATCTTGTCTCTGTTTCTGTTCTTTGGCTTTCGTTTATATATTTTAATGAATTAACCAATATCAACCAAACGCTCTAAACAAAAGGAATATTCACAGAACGGAAGACGAGCGTTTCGAATTGGATTTGGTTATTGAAGTGAATAGTGCAACGATACGTGTTTTGGAGAATGTACAAAAGAAAATGTCACGAATGTCGCCCGAAGAGTTGGCCAAATATCATTTGGATGATCATTTGGGTGGCACATCCCAGACGATACATCAACGGGCAATTCATCGGATTTATGGTGACAAATCTGGTGAAATAATTCAGGGCATGAAGAAGAATCCATCCGTTGCGGTGCCAATTGTGCTCAAACGCCTGAAGGTCAAGGAGGAGGAATGGCGGGATGCTCAAAAGGTATTTATTTTCAATTCAAACATTCAATAAAAACTTTTATTAATATGTTTTTTTCCTACTATTCAGAACTTCAATAAACAATGGCGCGAACAGAATGAAAAATATTATCTAAAATCATTGGACCATCAGGCAATCAATTTCAAACCCAACGATATGAAAGCCCTCCGCTCCAAGAGTCTCTTTAATGAGATTGAAACGCTCTACGATGAGCGTCACGAACAGGATGATGATCCCATGGACCCGGCCGGACCACATCTGGTCCTCCCTTACAAGGATAAGACCATACTGGATGATGCCGCCAATCTGTTAATCCATCATGTCAAGCGTCAGACGGGCATACAAAAGCAGGAGAAACAGAAAATCAAACAGATCATACGACAATTTGTGCCTGATTTATTCTTTGCGCCGCGACAGCCGCTTAGCGATGATGAACGTGATGACGGTAAGACGAACGAAAACGAAAAAAAAAAACCACAACACGTATTTCACACAATTCGAAATCTCTTTAACACCGAGAGAGAACATATGAATCAATCATGAGTTTGTCATGCTTTTTAGATTATTTCTTAACGCAATTTAACTAAATTTTGAATAGCAATCAAAAGCAATTAAGCCAAGCAAGCAGCTGTTTAAATGTTTTATTCATCTAATATAACAACTGTCTAAACATTTAATCAGTATATCAGTATAGCATCTTCATATATCAAAATGTTAACTTATATGCACTCATTTTGCTTATATAATTTTTAATTTTGTTTTTATCAGAAATCTTGTCAATTGCTTTTTAACAATAGATAATTTATCAAGTTACTAATCAAACTAATCATTAATTAATTTAATGTATTATTATAACTTAGTCAATGTTTTTCGTTTTCTTTTTCTTTTTTTTTCTTTTACAATCATTTTTTTTTTTTTTGGAACGAATTATATATTTTTGCAATCCATATTTACTGTTCTTTTGCAATAATTTACTTTGTAATTTAACAACTGTAACTGTAACTTGAATTGCATAATTATGAACTAACCAAAAAAAAAAAACAAAACCCACAAACGACAAAATGGGCGATCGCACCACCACAACCACCACCACCACTACAACAACAACAACTACAAAAACAACACAAAAACCACCGATCACCATCAAAAAAATATCAAACATGGAACCATTTCTTCTTGTTTTGTTTGCTTGAATCCACTTCTGTGTACGCATTTCTCTATAGCCTTTCAATTTTTGGTAGATGACACTAAAATGGATGTGGACATGCCGCCATTAAGTCGGGGCGCTCCCAAGCTCAGTGGATGCGAAAGTGCATCGCCGGCGCGAAGCAATGCGAGCACCAGCAGTATTGGGAGCAGCGCTAATGCATCAGCAGCTGCAGCAGCAGCAGCAGCGGCGGCAGCAGCGACAACTGTGACGTCCATTAAAAAGGAAACGGAGGAGTTGACAAAAGCGTTGCCGGCAACAACAACGTTAGCAGCGGTAGCAGCAACTACAACCGCAGCAGCAACAGCAACAACAGCAGTAACAACAACAACAACATCAACAAAAGCTGATGCAGATGCAACACCATCAACGTCATCAGCTGCAGCAGTAGCAACGGGTGCAACAGTTGGCAGCGGCGATGTCAAAGAGAAGAAAACCGAATCAGATGCGCACAAAGCAGGCGAAGAGTTGGCGTCGTCGTCAACAACATCAACAGCAACAACTAAAAATAGCAGCACCACCAGCAACAGCAATAACAATAATAACAACAACAATAATAACAATAAGGCAATCAGCAGCAGTCCCAAGCGCAATGACGATACAGCCACAACAACAGCAACAACATCATCATCAACAACAGGAGCTACTTCCGCCGGTATTGATGTTAGTGTTAAACAGGAGCAGGAACACTTTTTGAATCCACCCATTCTGCCACCACATGCGCAGGGTCAACGTGAGGTAAGTGTATAAATGAAAAATGAAGATTGAACTGATTGATTAATCTGATTTCTTTTTTTCAGGACGAATCTTATTCACTGTTCTATGCCAACAACAATTGGTATCTGTTCCTACGGCTGCACGCCATTCTCTGCGATCGATTGCACGTGATGTATGAACGAGCCCGTCTGTTGGCCATCGAGGAGGAGCGTTGCCGTGTGAATCGACGTGAAAGTACAGCGACGGCATTACGTTTAAAGCCCAAACCTGATGTGCAAGTGGAGGATTATTATCCCACGTTTCTTGATATGCTAAAGAATGTGCTCGACGGCAACATGGACTCGAATACCTTTGAGGATACAATGCGTGAGATGTTTGGCATCTATGCCTACATATCATTTACGCTCGACAAGGTGAGTAATTAATTAAATATTGTCACAAAGATGGACAACTAATAGTTTTCCCCTCTAGGTGGTTTCGAATGCCGTGCGACAGCTGCAATATTGTGTCACAGAGCGTGCTGCTCTGGACTGCGTAGAGCTGTTTGCCAGCGAACAGAGACGCAGCAGCACTGGCGGCTATTGTCGCGATGCCCACAAGAGCTTTGAGCGAGAGTTGGGCTATCAGCGTAAGGCGGAAAACATACTCAACGAGGAGAACTGCTTCAAAGTGTACATTGTATGTGAAAAGGATACTTTCAAAATTGAATCGAGAGACTTTGTTAAATATTGTTTCTAACAATCTGTTCCTTCTAAAAATATTTCAGTATAAAATTGATTGTCGGGTGACCATCGAGCTGCTGGATTCGGAGACCGAGGAGGCTGAAAAGCCCAACGTATTGAAGGCGCAAAAGTTTAGCAAATATGTGGATCGTTTGGCAAATCCAGCGTTGGGAGCCGGCGGAAACAGCAGCAGCAGCGGCGCCGGCAACAACAACAATAATAGCAACAATACTGGCGGCGGCAACAACAGCAATGCTGCAACAGCCTCCTCAAGCAATGACAACCTGATGGAAACGTCTGACATCAAGGCGGAGGAGGAAGAGGAGAATGCCGAGGTGAGTGATCGCTGATAAAGCAAAGCGAAGCGCAAAAGAAAAATGAAAAAGAAGAAGCGATATCAAAAACGTAAACTAAGCAGCTGCTTGCTACAACAACGCAGCAGCGGCAGCAAGAGCAGCAGCAGCAGAAGCTTTGTGTGTGCTTGACGAGTGGTTAACCATGTTGTTTGTGTAATAATTATATGTTGTGTTCAGTTGATTGTTTTGTTGTCGTTAAGTTGTTTAGTTTAACGGATATTCACTTTAGTTTACGACACTCGATGGACGTCTAAATTAAGTAAGCAAACACAGTTGGAATACACCCCTCCAGTCCCCCCCTCTCAGTTCTCCATACTTTTCGATAGTTCTCTATCTATCTACACTTAGTTATCTCTATCCCCAATTTAAATCAATGAGTATCTTACAGTTTGAAAACTCTTTCTAGTTATCTCTCTTTTTTTTTCGTTTTCTGAGAATATTTACACTCACATTTTGCCATTCTTTTTTTTTGTATTTATACTTTTTTAAGACCATTGATACTGTGGTCCTTAGTTTTAGCTCAATTTAGCTTCCAGCTTCTTCGTTAAAACCGAATTACGAACACCCTAACCAAGACTGTCATTAACATATTTGTGTGCGTGCGTGTGTGTGTGTGTGTGAGTGTGTTCATATACATACGTACATATATATCATTCATTTAACGTTTTTGTTTATGTAAATATATTTATTTATTTTTTTATATCTACACACGATTTAATCTTTTAAGCGCGTTCCGGGCGCCTCTGTTGTGCTTGCTTTTCACGTACACACGTTTCTTCTACATTCTTTTCTCGACATCTACAAACAACTTTCCTTTTTATCATTCTCTTTCCTTTCCGTTTCGTCTCTCATTTCAACATGCCGCCTACCAATCGCCCACATATATCCGTATGCGAACCAAACAACATACAAAATACAACCGATACAAAAAAAAAAAAAATATCAAAAAAAAAAATACCAAAAAAAAAAAAACAGAAAAGAAAAATGTTCACTAATTAATGCTTTTTTCTGCATTTTTTTCTCTCATTTTTTTCCACTTTAATTTTTTTTTGTACCAGGTCAATTCCAAGGCTTGAAATAACAAAATAGTTTTGATAATTTCATTGAATAAGAAGAAGAAAAAGTCGTATTGCAAAATGAAATAGTAATTAATGAATTTGTTTTTTTTGAGATTAATCAACCAAAAAAAACCCGCAACACCAACAAAATACAACAACAACAAGAACTACAAAAACAAATACCAAAAGAAACTGTTATCATCCAGAGCCACCAAACCCACCTGCACCCGCATACACTCACAAACTCAAACACACATACACATACCAACCACATACAACTTACCATTAATAACATGGCTTACATACAACAACATTTGAATGTAAAAAGTTGAATACAAGAAATGCATATGTAAAAATTAGTACATACAACATACCCAACAAAGCAGTACACATTATTGTATGCATAAACATAAAATACATGTTAAATAGTAGTTTCCAAATAATATTAATAGGCACGCATTTATTGCAATTTATTTCCAATTTCGTTTTTTGCGTTCGTTCGTCTTCAAAAAGAGTTCAAGAAAAATCATAATGGCGCCCAGCACAAGTACAAGTAACAAGTAGAAGAGCCAAAGAGCGCAGAGACAGGTGAATGTTATTGTAAACAGAATGGCAAGAGAGTGAGAGTAAAAGAGAGAGTGGGTGCTATGTACTACGTGGTTGTTTTATGCATGTGTATGTGTGCATACGATACGATCGATTAGCCGCCGCATCGATAGTTGATAAAAGAAAAGAAAAAAAAACAAATACAAAAACTGTTTTGGTTAAATGCCAAATACTAGAGCAATCAAAACGCGCGTATATAAATAAAACAAAAACAAATGTAAATAATGTTTGTATGTATGTATGTATTAACAGTATCTAGTTTAAGTGTTCAGCGTAGCAAATTTTTGTATAGGGAGAAAGACAAAGAGAGTGAGAGAGTTTACTTTTAAAATGCCACCTGTTCTCTTACAGAAGGTGGCAAAAATCAAAAACGTAGTCGTGTTATATACATATTATAAATAGATATACTAAACAATTTTTTATAACTTCTCTACACACATACATTCATAAAATTATCAGTTGTAAAACCAATTGAAATATATAACGGAGCATTTGATGATGATGATTTGAAAACAAAAAAGAAGAAGCGAACTGTTTGTTTAGTAGGGTGTCTTTTGGAAATTGGGTTTTCTGTTTTGCTTTCCTTTTGTTGTTGTTTCCTTTTGGGTTTAGTGCAGCTGGTGGTGTGTGGCACACATACATACATACGTACAATATGTGTATAGTGTATATATATAGTTGTATACGCTTTTAAGTTTTACGCAAGGTAAGTTATGCCTTACAAATCTTACGTATGCATAAATTCATTTGATTTGTTTTTTTTTTACTGTAAATAATTTACATAGATAAACAATAAAAGATAATTGTATGCTCTCGCTTTGAGGCGTTGCGCTTTAAATGTATTTACTATATTTTGTCTCTTTTTTTTTTGTATTAGTGAATTTGTATGTATGTAATTGTTGATTGTTTTGCGTTTCCACCTTTCAGTTCAATATGTGTGTGCGTGTGTGCTATATGTATGTATGTACATGCAAACATACATACATACTTTTGTCCAGTGTCTTGGCCTGGTACACTTTCTCTTTATCAATTTGTGTCGTCTCTTTGGTTTCGTGTTCTCTTCTGCATATTGACTGGTTTCTCTTCTCATATTAGTGCTCATTGTTAGTTATTGATAACTGTATTGTATTTACTACACTCATACATTTACACACACACTCACACCACACCCACAAAAACACACAAAACACATACACACACACATTAAGCATATTATAGGCTTAAGTCATATTTAATGACTTGATTTCTGTTTTTGTAAAGCATGTTTGAATTGCATTCATAATTCTTTATGTTCTATTCTTGTTTCTATGCAAATGATATAAATGATACTTAATGCATTCTCCCCTCTCTCTTTTTCGTATTTTCAGCTGGTTCGCGGCGCACGCAAAGCACGCTTTCTGCTGCGCAACAAACGTCGTTCGCAGCTGCACGAGGAGCAAGTGCGTCAACTGTTTGAACAGAAGCGCATATGCAGCGATACAAATGCAACTGCAACAACTCCGGCAACGGCAGGTGGCGATGCAGCAGCGGCGGCGGCGGCGGCTGCGAATGCCAGCAGCAATATAAACAATAATAATAATAACAACAATAACAATAATAACAACAACAACAGTTGGAATAAACGTGCACCGGAACGTTTGGGCGCCACACAATTGGGCCTGGCGGAGCAGTATGCGTTCAATGATCGTGACGAGATCAGCACAAATGCCAGCAATGGACGCTGCTTTGTGACCAGCAAGAATCTCAATCTACTAAAATACGATGCAGTGCGTCGTGCCAAGAAGGTAAATAGTGCGCGAAATGATATTTAGCTGTGACTAAATCTAATCTAATCTGTAATTCTTGCATTCCACAGAGTCATTGCCGTGTCACACAGGCCAAGTATAAGCGTTTTCATGGCTATGTGAATCGTTGGTTGCAGCAACATGTTAGCGATCAGCTGCAACAGCATTGCAACGATTGGCTGTTGGGCAAGACGCCGGAGCAGATAAATGCCAGTGGTTGGGGCGCAACCAGCAAGACCAAACCCATGCAGCAAAAGGATACGACAAGGACGCCGTATCGCATCTATACGCGCTACAAGGTGCTACAACCACAAGCCACAAGCAGTGGCAGCAGCAACAGCAGCATCACAAGCATTGCTGCCACAACCACGACCACATCAGCAGCAGCAGCAGCAACAATTGCTGCTAATATACCAGCAACAGTTTCTGCAGCTGTCGCAGCAGCGGCAGCAACACGCTTCTCTCTCGGCAGCAGCATTTTAAACGCCGACGACTGCATAAGCATTTTAAACGCCGACACAACAACAACAACAACAACAGCAGCAGCAGCAGCAGCAACAACAGCAACAACAACAAGTGCTCCACAACAACATTGCAATAGTGCAGCCGCAGCAGCAGCAGCTGCCACAGCTGGCAATAATGCCGAGTCGGCGTTGCAACAAGTGCGTCCAATGGAAAGCTAACCGACAACAACTCTTACCGTTACGGTTACCGCCGTTGTTGCCACCTGGCCAGAAAATGCTGCATTTATGTGAAGCAGCCATCAATAACTCCATCTCTTCTCCACACTCAATCCATCAATCGTAATTCTCCTCTCTCAGGCGTGCTTCACTGTCTTTATATACATATTATATACATTATAAATTGTGATAGCAGTTCCTGGGCGCAGTTTTGAACAGACGACCGACCAGCGCAGGCCTTCTTGGCTATAACTAATATATGAATATATATATAGCTCGCTATTGATAAACCCAAAACCTTAATCATGGAGAATATATAGAGAGGAAATCAAGTTCTACGTTTTTTTTCACGCTGTACAAAAAGTCATTTAAATTCTAGGCGTAGCATTGCTCCTAATATAAAACATATTTATAAGCTTACTACATCATCTTGAGTATCGTTTAGTGTTAGTTTATACTATTATTACTATTACTATTACTATTATATATGGCAGCGTTTCTAGTTTTTAAGCGATTTAAAACAACACACACACACACACACATGGCAAACACACAATAAGTGTAGAGAAGGGTAATCCTCCTGCTTGCCCCTCCCCACACAAATTGCGCATCGGGGGGACAAGTTTTGTGCTAATTAGGTTGATATATATATATATATGATGAACGTGTCTGTTTAGCTTTTAAGATTTTATAAACACAGAACAGAACTTTTAATTTTACAAAACAAATTTAACGTATTTTTATACAAAAAACAAACCTTGTACAATTCCTTGTGAATACTATTGATTATATGCCTAGCTTTAAGCATAATTTAAGTTGTAAAGATCAGATGAGCCCAATTAAAAAAAAACAACAAAACAAAACGTTTCAAAAGTGAAAACTATAAAAATTGTGTATTTTTATGATTATTTGGATTGAATGAAAACGGAAAATATTCTGATACCAAGTATTGGAACATAACCGATTTGTGATGCATCTTCAAAAACTGTATATCAGTTTGACAGTTACAATATAAAAATAGTATATGTATTTTTTATTTTACAGCTAAACATATTGTAAATAAACGCAAATACATTAAAAAAAACAGAAGACGTTAATACAAAAATATCGTCAGTTATTCGAAAACATAATTGCGAAGTCCTACTCCGATTCCAAGCAAAAATCTTACTTATATATAAAATCACGACGAGTTATAATGCCAGCAATGCGATTTTCATTGTCAATAACGAGCAGATGTCGCAGACCCAAGGCACGGAATATATTAAAGATCTTGGGCACAGAATCATGCTAAAGAAGAAAAGAAAATTTGTGTTTATGAGAAATGTTCATTTCTTAGGGATCTCAAAGGAAGACTCACTGTATTAACGCGAACAGGTGATGAATTCATAAACATTGATAGATCGACATGATAATTGATTTTTCTGTCCAACGGATGCACGCTCTATAAAAAGGAAAAAAAAATGCACACCAGATAAGGTAAGAAATTCAATGAGATTTTGTATAACACATACACTTATAGAAGGATAGCGGGGATAGAGATCCCGAAATGTTTGTATGGATGTGTCTTTAATCCAGAAACGCTTGTTCTCCACATACAGCGATTTAAGCAATATAACAATAAGCTGGGAACGCAATATAATGCCACAAACTCGACCCTCAGAGCGATTATCCTGCAAAGACGTAAATAACATTTAGTAGATCACATTATTAACCGTACTTAGTTAAGAGGTACTTACGCCTTGAACATCATCGACGACAGGAAAACCATTATGGTTGCATTTCTGGAGAACTTCATAGATATAGTGAGCAGTATCTCGCAGCTTAATACTTATCACGGGCTTGCTCAATATTTCCCTGGCAGTCAGACCCTTATATTGTGGCAGCGGTTCCCAGGGCAACATGGGCACATTGTTCACCTCAATGACCGTATCGTAGATGCCATCGTTGAAGTAATCGCCAACCCATTTGGCAGTGATTAGCGCTATGATCAGCGGAAAGAAGAACGATGTCTCAATGCCCGTCGTCTCCATTAGGATGACCGACAAACTGATTGTCATGCGCAGCACTCCACCCAAATTGGCAGCGGCGCCAATCAGAGCATACTTGCCCGGATGCAAAAAGTGCTGCAAAAACAAAGAAACTGAGTAAGAGTTGTATAGATTATGCCATGCCATAAGCATACCGCCTCGGGAAACATATAAAAGAGGAGCATAGCCACTAGCCGTCCCCAGGCGGCGCCAACCAGCGCTGTGGGTATAAACACGCCCAAGGACACATTTAGTCCAAATGTGGCACAAGAGAGCAAATAGTAGATAAGCGTAAAGAGAGCTAATGTCAGAATTTTATGGGAACCTGTTGTTAAGAAAAGCAATATTAACAAAGAGTAAAAACGGATATCTTACTAGACAACTCACCAGGTGGATCATGGAAAAGAGCACGTACAGTGGCCTCGGGTGTTTCGAACCAGAGTGCTGCAACCGCATTGTATTCGTTGTCATCGCAAAACAATTGCACCGGATGTGCTGTTGGATCGTTGCCCAGCGGACGGCAATCATTGATGAAGTAAATCATGGTGCAGGCCAATGTGACGCCAATAATGGCAATCAGGACAGCCTCAAAAACCTTTCCCACTTTCCAAGGCACAAAGCGTTTGCGAAAATTATTGATACGCCTATTTAAAGAGTTCCAAACGGCGCCAAGCAAACCGCCTGTCACACCAATAAGCATAAAGATGGGCAACTCAAAGTAATCAAAAGTGAGCGGGTGATCAAATTTGCCCAAATTGAAGAGACCAGTAAATTCAAAGTTATTCAGTCCATGATAGGCCGAGAGTACAATGTTCAGTGTAAATGAGCTGATGATAGAGGCGATGAGAGTGCGCCAAATTAGATTCTGATTCCAGAAGCTGGCAGCCTCCTCCAGCGAGAACAACATGCCACCAATGGGTGCACCGAAAGCAGCTGAAACACCTGCTGCCGCACCGCCCAAAACAAAGTCGCGTTTCTCGTGATCATCGCGGAATTCTTTAAAGATGCGAAAGTCCTTTATGAACGTGGTGCTCTTGCCCTGTGAAATGCCGGCAGCAACAACGGCACCAGCGTGTATCATTGGTCCCTCTTTGCCACCAGCCAAGCCACCCACAACCGATGTGATCACACCAATGGCCTTCACGGCCAACGTCTTGATGCGTACAATGCGCGGTATTTTGACTCCATTCAAATAGCTCTTCACTTGCGGTATGCCGCTGCCAGCGGTATTTGGTTCAATGTAGGTAACCATGGTAGCTCCAATGGCGACGGGTACAACGCTTAACAAAATCCACCAAAGGAAGGGCAACGCCAAATCACCATCGCCATCATTTATAGGCACATTATGATCCACAGCTAAAAGAGAGAGAAAGCTTCTTGAATACAGTACAGTTTCTAAATATTATTTCTACATACAGTATTTAAGAAATCTGTACTTCATCTCCGATAGCTCCTCAATGATAATATCTATTGAGCAGGCTATTATAGCCGTTGTAATGCCGATGAGTATGAAAATAATCCAGCGAATGACCTGGATGCGTAACGAAAAACGGTCCCTGAGACGCTTGCTCTGCTCCTCCTGGAAAAGCTGGTTCTCACACACATCATAGTCCAGACTCTTAATATAAGTGTATATTTAGGTATATTTGTAATGATCTTTGTAAAGATGTCAATAATTAAAATCCGTACCTCATACTGAATGTGTGCTTGCTGTCCCGCTAAAGCAGCTGCTGTGCGCGAACGTACATGGAATATGGGCTCGGGATCTGGTGCATTGTGGTTGGCGCCCGCATTGCTTCTGTGTGACGTAGTTGGATTCTCCTTCAATTATATGTAGTTAAAATAGTTAGACTTGCGTTTGGAAGTTGAAAGTTGCGATAAGTAACAGCTGTATGTATTATGAATCATCATACTTCCTATGAAAATTATATTTGCTTGGAAACAATAAAAAACTTACATTGATTAGTTCGGGTGAATGACTTTCAATACCTAACAGACATGGCACGTCTATTTCGTTTTCGGTGGTCCCCCCCTTAAGAACTTGTTGGCTTTGACTTGTCGAAGCTTCTGCATTGCTTTTTTGCGAGGTAGTTTGAAGAATTTCATCGTCATCGCTTGATGTGTCTACATCAATTAGTTTGATTTTGTCAGACATATTATTAATTATAAAATCACATTAATAAAAACGCTTATAACAATACAACACAAAACTGCAACTGGTTGTGCACCGATAAATAACATCGATATATTTAATATTCGCAAATTTTGCATTTGTATATTTTCTTATCGATAATTTTCAGCATGTACTCGACGCCATTTTAACGCTTGAAATTGAAATACATTATATGTATGTAGTATATGAAATGTACGTTATGCACGGTTTATGTATGTATTTGGAATGGTAGTAAGATAGTCCTATCGACTAACATCAAAATTAAAGCCCGGATGTAAAAACTTAAACTTAGCCATATCGAATAGTAAACGATTGCGCTCAATTTGATTGCGCTCCAGCAGCTCAGTCTTAATGCCGGCCAATGAGTGGTCAATGCGCATTAAAATGTCACGCGGCGGCCCATTAAGAAATGCAGTTAGTTCTTGTGTGCGTGCGATTCCAATTTGGACATTCTGCACCGAATGGGTCAGAACACTGTGCTCCATGTCATCACTTTGCGTGGACGATGTACGGCTTAGATCAATGGCTCCCGGCTGCTCAAAGCTCATCCGTTCTTGTTGTTGTTGCTTTTGCTCAGGCTTGATCTGATTAAGGGTGCACAAAAGCGGTATGCCGACCGCCTGGCCATTTAATATGGGTACATCTTCCAATATGGTTACCGCACATGCGCTCTGAATCGATCGTAAAATATAAAAATTTCAATTATATCAGTTTGTGTAGAAGATTGGTAATAACATTTTCAGCTATTTTGTGACAAACTTACATTACTTAAGTTTTGTGCATCCGTCTGGTGTTGTAAACTATTATTTATATAATCAGCAGTCGTGTTGTTATTGTTAATAGTTTTATTTTCTTGCTCTGTGCTGGAGATACTCAGATTTGAGGCACTTTGGCTTTTGTTATCTTGTATAGAACCGCAAGATGAAATTGACTAAAAAAAAAAAATATGAACTTTTTTAATACATGTACATGCATGTTAAACTGTTCATTCAACTGTTTTGCTAAAAGAGATACTTATTATTTATTTATGTATTTGCTTTCGCAATGGTTGCTTTCACACACTAATGTTTACATGTGTGACATTATAACGGTGCATTTTTTATTTCACTTTAAGCTTTACGTACACATGTAGTTAGACAAGGACGACTAGTTTTCGGTTTCTTACTGTGCATGTTGCCGTTGCTTCCTCCTGTTCGTGATGTTCTTGTTTGTGTCGCTGAAAAACCGTTTTGATTTTTAGCTCATGCGTTTCTGAGCTTGTGTTGGTTGATACCTCTTCTATAGCAGGCACGGCACCTGACGCTACTAGGTCTGTAACAGTGGCCGGCGTAGTTGATTTCTTGCGATTTTTGGTGATGCGACGGTTTTTTGTTATGCGATCACGCCGTTCCAGCAGCGCTGCCACCTTCATCTCGTGCAATTTGCCCAGCAAAAATGCATGTCGGCGCTATTAAAGAAATGCCGGTGAATTATTTCAATCGTTCTAATACGTGTATCTCGTGTCCCTAACGGCCTACCTTGATGTGCATATGAAAATTGCCGGTGGAGCGCACACTACCACGATAAATGCGATCCGGCGGACAATAGCAGCACTTGACAGTCACATTGTCACCAATCTGGCTTTCAATTCGGTAAAGTTCACCATTAAGTATATATGGCACGTGCTGCCGACGGTCTGTCTCAACTTTTATTTCATTTTGGTCGAACTCTGGATCTATGTCCAGTTTGGGTTCGGGTTTTCCCATTGCAATACACTAAATTAAGGAAAGCGCTTTTGCGATCCGTTCCCTGCGAACCAGCGAATGCAATTGAACTTTTCTATCCGAATTAAGTTTGTGTGTGTGTGCAAAAAAAGGAAACGAAGAATGTCCCGTGTAGATACATAAGCACATGCATCTGTGAGTACAAATTTGCTGTTAAAGAGGAATTCAAAATAGTGCTGGAAATAGGACAAAGTACATAAAGCAATTGGCGTAACCTTTTTCAGGGACATGTACAAAATATTTTTTTATATATATTTTTTTTTTATTTTACTTTTGCGTGTAATTTAAATGCATAAATTTTTTTTCATCATTAATTACAAGTCTGTGAGTTTAAAGGTTTTTTAAATGAATAGTCTTCGTTAGCAATTAAGCTTCGCGCGCCAAACTATTCATGAACTAAATACTCATGAACAAAAATATTGATCGATAACCTTGCCTATTGGTTTTTGTAGCCCTGGTAGCCTCATGTTTTCTGTTTTGAGCATAAACAACCTGAAATGGCAGAAATAAGTAAACCAAATATTTTAATAACTGGTACGTATTAGACTTATTAATATATATTCAAACCAATTAAAATGAATTGCGTAAACACAGGCACACCCGGCGTTGGAAAATCGTATTTGTGCGAACGCCTGTCCGCACAATTAAAATTCACTTGGCACGACTGCTCGAAAATTGCAAAGGATAAGAACTTTATTGAGGAATACGACACGGAATATGATTGTCCCATACTAGATGAGGAAAAGGTGTGTGTATTTTATAAACATAAATATCATAAAAGCAATTTATATTTTAGCTCATGGATTATCTAGAGCCGTTGATGGCCAAAGGCGGTAACATTGTTGAATACCATGGATGTGATTTTTTTCCGGAACGCTGGTTCCATGCCGTCTTTGTTGTTACCTGTCCCAACGAGAAACTGTACGACAGACTCAAGGAACGCAACTACAATGAGAAAAAGCTGACGTCCAATATACAGTGCGAAATCTTTGGCACAATATTGGAGGAAGCGCGCGAATCATATAAAATAGATATTGTTCACAAGCTAAGTGGTGAAACGAAAGCGGATGCTCAAAAAAGCTTAAATGTAGTGAAGAATTGGTATAGCATGTGGAAGCGCAAGTGAACAGCGCAGAGTGACTTTAAATATGTATAAATATCTATATATTAAGACATGGCTGGACTTTGTTAATTGTTTGGCTTTAATTTTATCACAGGGTATGCATCTCAGTTTCTTAAATGCAGTTTAATAATCTTTAACACATTTGCACATATTTAATGCCTATATACTATTTACTAGTTATATTTCTAAATATGCTTTAAAGCAATTAAAATGAAAGAAATACATAAATAACGAAAAAAATTATACAACAAATTACAAAAAATGAAAAACATTCGAATTGAAAGTCGCCCCATAAGCAAACCTTTAGCTCTTCGGACTACGGGTTGTGTTCATAAAATCGCCAGTTTGTGGGCGCACTCTGTCTGTTTTGACGTGTCTGTTCTATATGAGTGTGCGCCCAAAAAAAAAAATGCAAAAAAAAGTAACCCCGTTAAGATAATTTTTGATTTTGTTCTGTTAAAACTAATAGTTAAACGTAAAAGTGTATCATTTAAGCTGCAACAAAAGAAAAAAAAGATGAGAAAACAACAAAAAATATTTAATTATATACTTAAAGTCATTACTATAAGTTCAATTAATATTTAGTTAATAAGCCAGACAAAAAGAAAGACACAAACAACAACAACCACATACACACAATTTGTAATGCATAATTATTTTTATTATTTTAGACTAATATAAGTTTTTATTTTTAAATTGATATATAAATATTGTATAATACTAATACAAATTATTTTGTTATATTATATTATTATATTATATTAACTTAAAACAATTTAAACGACAAATAAACATTTACAAAAAAAAAATATTAATAACAAAATATAATTTTTGTTCTTATTGAAAGGGGGAAGGTTTTGCTTTTGGTGAGCAGGGAATTTATTATTTTAATAAAAGTAAAAGTAGGCAATGAAATATATTTTTCGAGCTGCACAAAAGTATGCAATACTTTGGGTTTATGTTAGACATGAACCACCTGCTGCTGCAATGAAATATGTTTTTCGAGCCGCACAAAAGTAAGCAATGCTTTTTTTTATGTAAGACAAGAACCACCTGCTGCTGATTTCTGTTCGCCTGGTATTTCAGCTCAGTTCAACAACAGAAAACACGATATTTGGATCAGAAATTTTGCCACAAAAAAAAAAAAAAAATGATTTAAATAAATAAAATGTACTATTTAAATATTGATTTACTTGCATCACTAAAATTTTTTTTTTTTTAATAAACTTATTGTAAAGGAAGCAAAAAATCAAACATTTTTTTTAGCAACTCAAATTTTAAACAGACGTTTTGAGATCTTGGACCATATTTCAAGCGAAATTCCGATTGAAGTACCAGGCAAACAGAATTGACAGCCCAATGCTGTCGCATTTTGTTTTCACTCAATGCACTGAGCGAACAACGAATGTTGAGTGAAAAGTTTGAGCTTTGAACGTAGCTTTCGGCTCTCTTTTCTCATCGCATTTTAGTGCACTCAGAATTTAGATCAAAGCCCTCGGCATGCGCTTATGTGCGCGTGGTATTTTTTGGTTGCAAGCCAACTAATTAAAATTATGTTTGCTGATTAAGAACAAATGTTTTTTTGTTGGTCCAATGGACTGAAGTTGTTTGTATAAATCAAGATTTAATCATATATATATTTTTAACAGCTATATTTATATCCTAATTGAATAAATGCCTAAATTATGTATATGTTCACTAAATGCGCGTCATTTTGAATTGCAAAGGACCATCCGGCGCATACATGAAAGTCACGGCATAATCCAACGGCGCATGATTGTACTCCAGCCTATAGTTGCGCAGGAGTTTCGCCAGCAAGATTTGCATTTCCAAATCGGCAAATCGTCGTCCCAGGCACATCCGAGCACCATAGCCATACGGCAGCGAGGCAAAGGGATGCAGTTTGCCGGGCGTGCCACCCTGATGTGCCTTCATCCAGCGCTCTGGCCGGAATGTAGCTGCATCTGTGACATATTCCTCCATGTTGCCGGTAACAACAGTGGGAAAGACGGCCTGTAAGTGAGTACAAATGGAGGAGGCAGTTATATACATACATTCCAACTAATTTAACTATTTGCAGACTGACCTGCACACCCTTGGGCACCTGATAGCCACATATGACACTGTCCTCTTGGAGTGTACGTCCATTGCCAATGACCGTGCTGTACATGCGAAAGACCTCCTTGATGAATGCCTTCAGGTGATGCATTTGATCGAGCAGTGGAATCGTCAGTGGTGTATTGGCATCGGGCAGCAGCCGCTTCAACTCTTTATGTACCTTCTGCTGCTCCTCCGGTCGTGTGGCCAGTTGATACAGAATGGAGCAGACAGCCATGGAAATCTGTAGTAGAATGGATCAAATTACTTTTCTTTTTCAATTCATCTGCTATTCTCAATACGCACTGTGTCTATGCCCACGAGTATCAAATCCAATGCCATTATGGTGGCAATCTTCTCATCCTTCTCCGACATGATCACCTTCTCCAGCAGCGATGGCTCAGTGCCAGCACGCTGACTAGCATCCTGTGTCCTCAGCCGCTCCGTAGCACTTTGTATGTACTTCATGCAGACACTGCAACAGTTGAAAGTGGTTTTATTAAGAAAAAGCTACAAAGCTATTGTAGTTATAGACTTACTCCACAAAGAAGTTCATGTTGTTGACGTAGCGCGTCCAGAGCGGAGTGGGAAAATAGCGCCAGAAGGGTGCCTTCAGCTCCAATGTGGCCACATTCCTTAGCGCATACTTTGCAGCATTAATAATCTGTTGTGGTTCCGAGTCTGGCGACAGATTATCCTCTAAGCAGCCAAGGCGAGCGTCCAATGCAACACGTCCAATGCCTGCCAATATATTCAATAAAAGTGTCGATCTTGGAACATCATTTCACTCACATTCCAATGACCATTTGTGTATTTCATTATCAAAATCTGCCGGCAGTTCCTGATTGGCATCCAACAGCCTTTCGCAGCGAACCAGAAAATCTTCTGTAATCACCTCCAAAGGCTGCAGATAGCGCCGAATGGTGGACAACTGTAGCACAGGTTTCTGGACACGTGAACGGAACTGACGCCAAGGTTCGCCATGACTACAAAACATAATTATGCAGATTATTGGATAAGGCGTATGGGAACCGTCACTTACACGCCCACAACGCCACCCAGTTCACCAAAGAAATCCTTGCGCACAACGCTTTTGTACTTCACCAAGCTAGGCATAGAAGGCCGGAACGGAGTGGGACCCTCACTCCGATAACACTGCAAAACATATGAACAAAACACAATTAACATTTTTATACCTTAAGCAATTTGTGCAAAATATGTGCTTCACAAATTACTACAAATAGTTGATGCCTTGGTGTTCACCCAAGCGTGCTTCTTTGCGTGGAATAAAGCGTGATGTTCCGCTATGTGAAGCTCTTTGATCACTTTACCTTTTCAATCTCGTCGGCATCGTAGATGAAGAGTAAGTCGGGGCGACCGATGAGGCCAGAAAAGCGTACAATTCGTCCATATCTGTCATGCAGCAGTGACGAGATTTTGGCGACATCCGATATGGTATATTGGCCAATAATTGGCATTAGTCTGTCAAGGTCACAACAAAAAGTAGAGTTTGTTAATTCAAATGACAAACAACAAGACATTGAAAAAATGTTAAGTGCAAAAGATTCGCTTGTTTGCTAATGCTAATGCTAAAGCTAATTTGTTTAGCGAGTAATATATCTATATTTTCAAAATGCAACATTCATACTTTAAGTGTATGACAGCTATTTAACTATTAACTATTTACATTATTAAAAGAGTAAAAAAGAGCTAGTTCATTTTTAAGCCAAATGAGAAATTTAACGATCTCAACAACTGATCGAACTAAACGATTGAATATTTAACGAAGTAAACAACTAAATGAACTAAATCATTGAAAAACATTTGAATGTATTTCTATGAACTGAACTACAATGTTCAACTCTAATGTATGGACATTAAAGGCAAAAATCAAATAAAAATTATAATTACTTTTCTATGGAAATGTTAACATTTTATTCGAATCATTAAACAAATACCGATTTTATTGAGTTTTTGGATTTTGATATGAAACTATTAAGTCGCATCGTTAACCGCTTCATGAGTTCCCTAAATATTTCATATCTGAGTTACTGTCAAAAAGCAGTTAAGCGCCATTGCGCATTGCGTAATGACAAGTGCAGCTTTTTTGTTTTTTTTTTTTGCAAAAATACACACTCAGACACTCACACTTTACACAAATTTGAAGCGCATTCACACTTATTTATGAATACTCAAGTAAATATTGATTACATATTATGTTCAGCTTGCACCAAACCCACACAAAAAATTCACACACAATTATGGCGACCTTGAAAATAACGCTAATTGAATGGTAATAAAAGTGACGAACACGAAGAAGAAGAAGCAGTAGTAACAGACATGCGATACATACATTCTTACATACATGTATGAGTGGATGTTTAACGAACGATCAGCGGGGGACGTTAACCAGATGATT
The DNA here is from genome assembly GCA_035044645.1 of Scaptomyza parva. Lineage (NCBI taxonomy): Eukaryota > Metazoa > Arthropoda > Insecta > Diptera > Drosophilidae > Scaptomyza > Scaptomyza parva. The sequence goes on from JAWNNT010000090.1 coordinate 6,207,637, forward strand.
AGTGAAGTGACCACCAAGCGAGTTTATTTGTTAAAGTTTGCGTTTGAATGAGTGTGAATGAAGGGAAATCCACAAGAATTATGCAGAACAATCTTTTCTGTTGTTTTAGGCTGTAAATATTTGTGTGAATGGCATAATATATAGTTGGGCGCAACTGTAAAAAAAAACCTGTTTGGTCATGCTCAGTGAAATGATTGCCTACAAGCAAAAAATCAACACCCAAAAGAGATGATTATCATCACACACACACACACACACGCGAAAACACACACATACAGAGATACGCATGCATTCCATTCATCTGTAATTGGGTCAAGCGATGCACGCGAAATGAAAGAAACATATAAACTAGCTCTATCTCTTTTGCGCAGTGCATTGCACGTACATATTGTAGGGCATGGTAAGTGAAAGCAAGTTTGTCGCTTTAGTCATTTGGTGTGGTTGTACAAAAACCTACCGCCAGGTGTTGCCAAGTATTGGCAATGGTTTTGGACCAGGTATCTCATTGTAGGACAATGCATTTTGCCACTCGGCTGTGCCATGAATCCGTGATGCGTGATTTGTGGTCTCCTGCTCCAGATTAAGATGAGGACAAGCTGATGCTGCCTCTGCTGCAGTTGCTCCTGTTGCTGCTGCTGCTGAATTGTCGCGCCATTGTTGCCCTTTTAAACGTGTCTCGTTTTGAAGCAGAGTCTGCGTGGCTGCCACTTTACCACCACCACCACCACCACCAATCTTTGACACCGTGCGTCGCAGGGCAGGAGTTAGTGATGCCGTTGTTGAGGTTGTGGCATTAATACGCCAAGCGCATTTCGGCAATTGATTCATTGTGTTCACAATACAAAAAAATATTCAAATTCAAATCAGATTTCACTCGTTTGACGTTTCGATTTCCAATTGCTTCACGTTGACACACACACACACACACACACACACACACACGATCACACACCGACACTTGTGTAAAAACTGCACAAGAATATCTTTGATTATAAACGGTTAATTTTCGTTTCCGACGGTTCCGTTGTGCACACGACGGCTGCCAGATGTAAACTGGTTGACGTTGAATGAACGAACAAAAGCTCAAAACTCATCGCCTGAGCCTCCAACTCTCTTGTTGGAACTGGACGCGTCAGTTGCTTTCTAATGAACGAGCTTGTTGATGGTTGCGTTTGCGCAAGTTTCAGCAACATGTTTCTTCGTTAAGTTTCGTCAACATTAACCGTTGGCAACATTTAACGCCTGAAACTATTTCAGAGTCGGTTTGAGAGCTACGCATTATATGATCTCACAAACTTAGCACATGATTTAGAAAATTCTAATTGAAACTAATCAATATTACCCTCATTTAAAATAGATTTGTTTGTGAAATGTATGGAAATTTTTTTTTTTTTTAATTTTGTTATTTATTATTATTTTTTTCAATTTCATGAATAGGTTGAATAGCTCATTTAATATATTTGAACTATTTGTTCTGCTATCAATTTGTATTTATCCAACCAAATGGACCTTAACTAAATACAATATATTTATGCACTATGTTATGTTTTAATATCACTATGGCAATAGCTACGATGAAGGCAAAAACGTTGCTTCTGCTAATTTTTACGGTCTTTCTAATGTCACAAATTGTAAATAGCCGAAAGTACAAGTCCAAGTCCAGATTTACCAATTTAAAATGCATATCTCTGGATTTGAATTACGTTAACTTCACTAAGTGTAAACTAAATCTCCTTGGACGAGGAGTTGTTGCCGCTGAGATAATTATCCAAATGCTACAGCTACCGATTCATAATGCACAAGTAAGTGTTAAAAATTTCATAATTTATGTGTGTTGATTTCTTGTTAATAATATGCTTTTAATATATCTATATATAGTTTAATTGGAGTTTTTGGCGTCGGTATAACACGTATCAGCCATTTCTGTATAATACTACCGGTGATTTTTGTGATCTACTTGCACACCCCAAAAGGATTTCATTTGAAGGATTCGTGCTTAAAGCTTTTCAACAGCGATCCAATGTAAATCACACTTGTCCCTACAATGTGAGTAGCAAAAACAAAGGATTGAATGCTCTTATGGTTATGAAAAACAATTATTTTCAGGACAAATTCATTATAGTCGATAATTTGGTATTTTCTGATTCATTATTTCAATCATTGCCATTTCCCCAAGGCGAGTACAAAATCCAATTACGTTTTGCCAGGAATAAGATCTGGATATTTTTGATTGAAGTTTTCCTACTGAGGGATGATTAAATAAAGAAAATATTTAAATATTTTTTATACAATTATTTTCATGTCAAAAATTGTTGTATCAAATAAAACACAAAAAAATTTCCTGTGCGTTAAGTTTTTCAATTAATATAATAATTATGCATGATCAAATTTTAGGATTAATGAAATATGCCTGACAACAATACAATACAACATGAATAGCTTGATTATATTGTGATTTTGCCAATAAAAGTTAATTTGATATATGTAAAATAGTTATTATGCCATCAATTTATATTTATCCAACAAAGGCAATGGACTTCAACTAATGACAATTTATATATGCACTATATTAAAGCTTAATGTCATTATGGCAATAGCTACGATGAAGGCAAAAACGTTACTTCTGCTAATTTTTACGGTCTTTCTAATGTCACAAATTGTGAATAGCCGAAAGTCCAAGTCCAGATTTACCAATTTGAAATGCATATCTCTGGATTTTAATTACGTTAACATCACTAAGTGTAAACTAAATCTCCTTGGACGAGGAGTGGTTGCCGCTGAGATAATTATCCAAATTCTACGGCTACCGATCGATAATGCACAAGTAAGTGTTCCAAAATATCACAATTTATGTGTGCTTATCTCTTGTAAATAATATGCTTTTTATATATCTATATATAGTTCAATTGGAGTGCTTGGCGTCGGTATAATACGTATCAGCCATTTCTGTATAATACTACCGGTGATTTTTGTGATATACTTGCACACCCCAAGAGGATTTCATTTGAAGGATTCGTGCTTAAAGCTTTTCAACAGCGATCCAATATGAATCACACTTGTCCCTTGAATGTGAGTAGCAAAAACAAAGGATTGAATGCTGTTATGGTTATGAAACAATTATTTTCAGGACAAATTCATTATACTCGATAATTTGGTATTTTCTGATTCATTATTTCAATCATTGCCAGTGCCCCAAGGCGAGTACAAAGTCCAATTACGGTTTGGCACGAATAAGAGTTGGAAATTTTTGATTGAAGCTTTCCTACTGTGGGATGATTAAATGAAGAAAATATTGAAATATTTTTTATACAAATTTTTTCATGTCAAAAATTGTTGTATCATATAAAACACAAAAAAATTTCCTGTGCGTTAAGTTTTGCAATTAACATTTAAATTAAGAGATTTATGCATAATAAAATTTTAGGAAAAAATATGCCCGACAACAATACAATACAACATGAATAGCTTGATTATATTGTGAATTTGCCAATAACAGCTTATTTGATACTTGTCAATTTGATATATATAAACTATTTATTCTGTCATCAATTTGTATTTATCCAACAAAGTTAATGGACTTCAACTAATGACAATTTATATATGTATTATATTAAAGTTTAATGTCATTATAGCAATAGCTACGATGAAGGCAAAAACGTTACTTCTGCTCATTTTTACGGTCTTTCTAATGCCACAAATTGTGAATAGCCGAAAGTCCAAGTCCAGATTTACCAATTTGAAATGCATATCTCTGGATTTGAATTACGTTAACTTCACTAAGTGTAAACTAAATCTCCTTGGACGAGGAGTTGTTGCCGCTGAGGTAATTATCCAAATGCTACAGCTACCGATCGATAATGTAAAAGTAAGTGCTCCAATATGTTACAAATTATGTGTGTTGATCTCTTGTAAATATAATCTTTATATAGTTCAATTGGAGTTTTTGGCGTCGGTATAACACGTATCAGCCATTTCTGTATAATACTACCGGTGATTTTTGTGATCTACTTGCACACCCCAAAAGGATTTCATTTGAAGGATTCGTGCTTAAAGCTTTTCAACAGCTATCCAATGTAAATCACACTTGTCCCTTGAATGTGAGTAGCAAAAACAAAGGATTGAATGCTCTTATGGTTATGAAAAACAATTATTTTCAGGACAAATTCATTATAATCGATAATTTGGTGTTTACTGATTCATTATTTCAATCATTGCCAGTGCCACAAGGCGAGTACAAATTTCAATTACGTTTTGCCATGAATAAGAGTTGGAAATTTATGATTGAAACTTTCCTACTGTGGGATGATTAAATGAAGAAAATATTTGAATATTTTTTATACAATTATTTTCATGTTCATTAGGAATATCGGTATTAAAAATGTTGGTATTAAATAAAACACAAATACATTTTCTATGAGTTAAGTTTTGCAATTAACATTTAAATTAAGAGATTTATGCATAATAAAATTTTAGGAAAAAATATGCTCGACAACAATACAATACAACATGAATAGCTTGATTATATTGTGATTTTGCCAATAAAAGTTCATTTGATATATGTAAACTATTATTCTGTCATCAATTTGTATTTATCCAACAAAGTTAATGGACTTCAACTAATTACAACTAACATATGGACTATTTTATAGTTTAATATCACTATGCCATTAGCTACGATGGAGGCAAAAACGTTACTTTTGCTGATTTTAACGGTCTTTCTAATGTCACAAATTGTAAATAGCCGAAAGTACAAGTCCAAGTCCAGATTTACCAATTTGAAATGCATATCTCTGGATTTAAATTACGTTAACTTCACTAAGTGTAAACTAAATCTCCTTGGACGAGGAGTTGTTGCCGCTGAGATATATATCCAACTGCTACGGCTACCGATCGATAATGTTCAAGTAAGAGTTCCAAAATATCACAATTTTTGTGTGTTGATCTCTTGTAAATATAATCTTTATATAGTTCAATTGGAGTTTTTGGCGTCGGTATAACACGTATCAGCCATTTCTTTATAATACTACCGGTGATTTTTGTTATCTACTTGCACATCCCAAATGGATTTCATTTGAAGGATTCGTGCTTAAAGCTTTTCAACAGCGATCCAATATGAATCACACTTGTCCCGTGAATGTGAGTAGCAAAAACAAAGAATTAAATGCTGTTATGGTTATGAAACAATTATTTTCAGGACAAATTCATTATACTCGATAATTTGGTATTTTCTGATTCATTATTACAATCATTGCCAGTGCCCCAAGGCGAGTACAAAATTCAATTTCGTTTTGCCACGAATAAGATCTGGAAATTTGTTGTTGATGTTTTCCTACTGTTGGATGAATAAATAAAGAAAATATTTGAATATTTTTTACACAATTATTTTCATGTTTAGTATGCAAATCGTATAATTTTCTCGAGCACAATTTTGGTATCAAATAAAAAAGAGATAAACATGCATGATCAAATTATAGGAAAATATATGCCTGACAACAATACAATACAACATAAATTGCTTGATTATATTGTGTTTTTGCCAACAACAGTTCATTTGATAAATGTAAAATAGTTATTTTGCCATCAATTTATATTTATCCAACAAAGTCAATGGACTTCAACTAATGACAACTTATATATGCACTATATATATATCCTTCAATTCAATAGCTTAATGTCATTAGGGCAATAGCTACGATGGAGACAAAAACGTTAGTTCTGCTGATTTTTACGGTATTTCTAATGTCACAAATTGTAAATAGTCGAAAGTATAAGTCCAAGTCCAGATTTACCAATTTGAAATGCATATCTCTGGATTTGAATTACGTTAACTTCACTAAGTGTAAACTAAATCTCCTTGGACGAGGAGTTGTTGCCGCTGAGGTATATATCCAATTGCTACGGCTACCGATCGATAATATACAAGTAAGTGTTCCAAAATATCACAATTTTTATGTGTTGATCTCTTGTAAATAGTAATATGCTTTTTATGTATGTATATAGATCAATTGGAGTGCTTGGCGTCGGTATAATACGTTTCACCCATTTTTGTATAATTCTACCAGTGATTTTTGTGATTTACTGGCACATCCCAAGAGGATTTCATTTGAAGGATTCGTGCTGAGAGGGTTTCAACACCGATCCAATATAAATCACACTTGTCCTGTGAATGTGAGTAGCAAAAACAAAGGATTGAATGCTCTTATGGTTATGAAAAACAATTATTTTCAGGACAAATTCATTATAGTCGATAATTTGGTGTTTACTGATTCATTATTACAATCATTGCCAGTGCCCCAAGGCGAGTACAAAGTCCAATTACGGTTTGGCACGAATATGACCTGGTATTTTTTGATTGAAGCTTTCCTACTGTTGGATGGTTAAATGAAGAAAATATTTAAATATTTTTATACAATTATTTTCATGTTTATTAGGCAAATCGTACAATTTGCTCACGCACAATTTTGGTATCAAATAAAACACAAATACATTTCCTATGCATTAAGTTTTTCAATTAACATTTCAATTGAGAGATAATTATGTATGATAAAATTTTAGGAAAAAATATGCCTGACAATAATACAATGGAAAAACACGTGCTTTTGGACATTAAATATTTTGAACACATCAAAATACGATACAAAAGTGTTCGAACTCTTATAGATAGAGTATTGGTTACATGTGTAATGTAACCGTATAGTAGTTAAATATTAAATGCTTTGCTGGCTTTACTAATGGATTACAGTCTAGAATATATATAAGCTTAAGTAGTCAAGAGTTGCGAATAAGGAAAGAAAAAAAAACTGATATTAATGGCACATCTCGAAACTCGGAACTAAACGTATACTAAATATGGGTCGTTTGTGTTTATGGTTGATTTGATTTTCGAATGTTTATTTAATATAAAAATGTAATGAGTTTTAAAGTGTTGTCGTAGTATATGATGATAGACTTAGATTAAATTCTGTTATGATTCGCTTAAACTATGCATGTGTTTTTTTTTTCTTTTAATGTTTAGTTGAATGTTGAATATGTGTGGTGTGAATAATAATAAATATATGCCACTGGCCGTGAGAGACAGAGAAAAAGACTTTTCTTCACACAATATGCATTTAAAATTAACTATGCTAAGTGCTAATTAGATATATCTATATATATTCATATGGCGTCGCTCGTATTTACAGTTATTCATTCATTCGTTCATATTTCGCTGATGGCACTAAAAACTAATAAATTAACCAAACCATAAAAACTAAACGAAACTTAAAAACAATTAACATTGCGAAATGTTTCCTTTCAATACTTTTGGCCCATTTGTCTGAAGTGTTAACACTCGAACTCGTTGGCCGTTATGGCGCTCAGATCCTTCATAAGGCCCTCCAGATTGGCCATCTCTTGATTTAGTTCCTCGGTGGATGTGCTGGGCGCCAGTCTTTGTATCTCATCGGTGGAATGGGCCACTGAGCTGCCGCTCTGCAGTCGATTGGGCGTGGCAGCCGAGAATGAGGGTTTCTTGTAGGGTGATTGATTTTGTGGACGTATTGTGACAGCAGGAGCTAAAAGATATTAAATTTAGATAAGTAAAAATAAGTTATTGATTCAATCTGTGTACTTACTGTGCTTGTTGATGGGCGTGGCAACGCCTGTGGGCGGCGGACCCGGCACACTGAAACTCTTTAGCGGATGTCCACGCTTATTGCTCTCAATGGTGGAAACACAGCCATTGCCAGCGGCGCCTCCACCGCCTGGCGTGCCACTCGTGTAACCAGCATTGCTGTTTATAGGTAAAATACATAGTGAAAACAATGTATAATTTGTTAATAATTTAATTTTCGGTACGTTAAGAAAAATAAATGCATTAGCAAAGTGAAATCGAACGGCATCAGATGCGTGGGCCCAGAAAGTACTGAACCCGATCCTTCTGTAACTTCCTCGCCTTGGCGGCCAACTTTATGTACGGCTGCCGCTCACCCGAACTCATTTGACGCCACATCTGTGTGGCAATATCGGTAATGGAAGCTGAGATGCGCATAGAATAGACGCCATTGAGATGGTGATTAACCAGAATGTTATCGAGGCGAATTTTATTCACTAAATTGAGAAATGGCGTTGGTGAGGCCATCAGTAGCAACTGTTGTTGCACATAGCCGGGCAGCGTTTTGTTATCCAGTTGGACAACCTGATCTGTGGGGCCGGGCACAAAGTCGACCACAAGACTGTTATCAATGCGTCCCCAACGCGTTCGATTGCACATTTTTCAATTGCAAAAAAAAACAAACTTTAGAATTTCGAGTGCAAGTTCCAAAAAAAAATAATATAAAGAATTAAAAATTTGACATTCAAAGCGGACTGGTTGTCAAAACTTAAAAGTCAAGAACAATAAACTGAAGTTCATCCCGGGTGTCGATTTTTTTTATTGGATATACTAACGGTCAGTACATTCAAGTGGCCCAACGATGCCCTAGCACAAAGCAACCCACCTCTCGACCCGAAGATCGCGAATAAGTGGACAAATGACACAAGACTAGTTTTTTAAGAGAGCAACTAGAAAAGATCGTTATATGTTGCACATAACATCCAAAAAGGGTTATGGATTACATAGTTAAAGTAACAAGCTTGAAGAGCTATAGATAACAAATTTCTAGTATTTCTAATAGAAACTGCAAAGTTACTTTGGTTGATTAGTAAAGAAGAATCAATTTCACCATTTATTACGTTATGGAAAAAGGTTATTGCAAGCATTTTTCTACTATTAGGAAAGTAAATTGATTGTATTTTCCCAATTAAAACCCCGAAGTGCAAAGAGCCGAAATTTTTTTTGCACCGATTCTATTCTATCCTAATGAATCCTGTATTTGGGATACCATATAAAAGATCCATATTCGAGAAGAGTTTTTGTTAAGTAGAGGTCGTCGCATTCCTTCGACCAGCGCTTAATAAACCCCAAGGCACCTGACGCACGATTTGTAATTAAGGGTAAATGCTTTTCAAACTTTGGGTCCATTAAGGTACCCAAATCCTCAACCCATTCAGTCCGATCAAGTGGTTTGTTATCTAAAAGATATATATTGAAATAGGACATTAATCTATAAAATGACATGACTTTACTCTGCACCAAGTTTGAAAATTGTCTAAGTCACTTTGTAGTATATGTAAGTAATTAATAACGGTCCAAGGTGACTACCTTGAGGAACACATCATAGATTTACAAAGATGTTGAAGATGAGAGGTTATTAGTTTCTCAAAAATCTTAGCAATAGCAGACAACTTGGAGATACCTCTATAGTTTTCAGCATTAGATTTGTTTTTTTTTTTATGCAAAGGAATAATATATGACTATATCAAAATTTTTGGGAAAGAGCATAACTTCACAGCAACTTCAACACTAACCAGAAGTTGGCATCGTAGCCACCATATGGATGTTCGGGCGTCTGTGCCATTGAATTGTTCTGCGGCTGGGTGAGACTCTGCTGCGACAGGCCCGTCTCCATGGTCATGTGTGAGCGGTTCTGATGATTGTACTGGGTGCGCGGATACTGTGGTCGCTCCATTGTCGAGTTCATTGATGTGGCTGTTCGGTAAGCAAACAGAGAAGGATTAGTATCAAGCTACAAGCATTGCTTGACTTGTACTCACTCATATAACCGGCTGCATATTGTCGCTTGTCGAGCGAGTTGGTCACATGAGCTGGAACCGGAGTCTCCACTTCATATTCACTGTGGACCACAGAGCGGGGTAAGGTCAGGGCACCACTGCTGGAGGCGTTATCGCTGCAAACTGGCGTCGCATTGTGAATGCCTTTGTCAATGTTCTTCAGCTCCATTTGATCGTGATGTATCCATAGATCAGGTGGCTTGGGTACACCAACATTGTTCTTCTGATAGCTGTTGAGATTAAAAATATATAAGTAATAAGAACAAAGACTAGAAATGTGTTCCCTACCTCTTCTTGGTATGCTCTGGTGAGGATTGCGGTTTGCGGCGACACAAAAGCAAGAGAACCACCAACAATATGACTAGGATTAGAACTGTGCCACCAACGATAATGTACATAAGATTTTGATTATCGATGCCATGGGCAATTGTGTCCGCCTCCTGCATGATGACCGCAGCGCTGGTCGTGAATGCCACCAAGGCGGAGAAGGGTGCATTGCTGCTGCCTTTGCTAGTACGTGCCTGCACCTTGAAATAGTAGGTTGTATAGGGTTTAAGGTTGGGCAACATCAGCATTGTTTCCTCGCCGGCAAACGCTTCGATGGACCAGTCACGATCCCGTTTCGTCGTATCCGTTGTATAGTAAATGTTATATCCTGTGATTTTACCCACTGTATGCTTTGGTGGCAGCCACTGTACAATCAGATTGTGGGGGTTCTGTTCGTCCAGGCGTACGCTTAGCTCCCGCGGCGGTGTCACTGGCACATTCTGATAAGTGCTATTCAGCACGGACATGGACCAAGCGGATTCACGTCTTCCCTTCACCACCTTAACGGCAAATTCGTATTGTGTATTGGGACGCAGATCATTAATCATATAGTTGAGATCACTTGTGTTGTGGTAACGATAGCGATTGGAGCCCGTGATGCCATAACTGATCGTATAGTGACGATTATCCGTCACATGCTGGTTCTTGTTGAGCATTGTGTCTATCCAATAGACGACAATCGAGGAACTTGACATGGTGATAGCACGCAGGCCAACGGGCACCTCTAGCGGCACTGGAACATCCAGCGGTTCATCGTCTCGCGTCTTGATGTTATCATAGATGGGCGGACCATCGCCTTTGACATTGCGTGCCCGCAAAGAAACCACATACTCCATATTCGATTCGAGATTCTTGAGAATGTGATAGCGTTCTGTTTCCTTCAATTCGATGGTGTTTTCATCGGGTATGCCACGACCCCAGCCAAGGACATAGTTGCGTATTTTGATCTCCGGTTGCTGTGGTGGACCCCAGTGAAGTCCAATATTATCGGCACCCGGATGAATATTTATCCATACAGGTTTGCCCGGCACCTGCGTTTCATCCAAATCGTTTTCCAGTGTATTGGCGCTATACCATTCGGTAAATGGTCCCGATCCGTTCACGGTCATTGCCGCAATTTTTACCTGATACTCGGCATTGCGATCCAATGCGTTCAACTCAAAGTAACGTATATTCGCTGGCGTGCTCTTTGCCTGAGGTGCATCCTTGAACTTGCGATAGCGAATCTTGTAGCCGGTTATCTGACCATTGCAATCCTCTTCGCCTGGCGGCTCCCAGTGGACAGTTATGGACTAAAGCAGGATATTTTTAATTGGAAATTTGAAATCAAATACAAACTAAATACTTACACTGGAACTGGTCACCTCCAGTGTGACATTGTTGGGTGGCTCTGAGGGCGTTGAGGAATAGGTCTTAACCTTCAGTTCAGCGGAGGGATCACCCATGCCATTGTGATTGAAGGGAACCACACTGATCACATAGTCCGTATACGGACGCAAGTCCTTAAGCACCAATTCTAGCGACATGCTATCATTGTACAGATCCGCTCCGCTATCATTCTGTCAAAGATATTCCAGATTAGCAATTTATAGATTTCCCTAAACTTCGGTAACTTACCTCCGAGTAGTAGACACGATACTTGAGTATCTCTCCGTTGGTGACTAGAGGCGTCTGCCAATGCACATAGATCTCCTTGTGATTACGAGCATAGGCATCGACATTGCGTGGCGGTCCGGCTATGTTCACCTCAGGCTGTGTGCTTGCCTCCAAAGGTGGCGAGGATTCACCCATGCCAAAGTTAGTATTGGCCACCACACGAAACTGATAGGTTCTCCCAGGCAACAGCGATTGTATGCTAACCTGTTGATCCTCATGCGATTTGGTCACGATCTTTTGCTCACTACGGAAAGGGGAGAATACGGTTTACCCACAAGTAACTAAGGAACAAAAGGGGTCCTACGAACTTACCGTTCGCTGTTGTTCATGCGGTAGTAGACAGTGTAGGAGACTACCTCGTTGGCATTCTGTTGCGGTTCCTGCCAACTGAGTGTGACAAAGCGAGGCTTCACAATCTGTGCGACCAGGTTGCGTGGTGCACCCGGAAGACGTGCGAGAAGACCGCTACTCAAAGGTTTTACATCGCTGATGGCGATATCTTCGCCGGCTGACAAATCTGTTGAGGCAAAATTGGATGTGGGGGGCATTTGTTGTTGTTGTTGTTGGGGTTTGTTCTTGTTGTTGTTGTGTTTCTGCTGCCAGGTGGCCAGTATCTTGTCTTGCTTGCCGCTCACCTCATCCTCGTCATCGTCATAGTCATCGTCGTCGTCATCGTCATCGTCATTATCATTGTTATTTGTCTGCTTTCGCAGCGCACTAACCTCAACTGAACCAAAGTTGCGATCGTTTAGTGGCTGCTCAGCGGGTCTTGGAAATTTTCGTATATTGCGACGGGCTGACTCCAAGGATTTGTCATCCGCATAGTTATCATAGTCATCGGTAATGCCACCGGATTTGGTACGCAGTTCACCTGAACCGTTGTAAGGTCTTCGTCGTTTACTGTTATTGTTGTTAAAGTTGTTGTCTGGGTTATGCAAGGACTTTGTGTTCTGACCTTGGATTTTACGTTGTTTGTTTTTGGCTTTGGATTGGGAATGGAGGGGGGAAAGGAATTTCGGTTGGGATAGTGGCAATAATGAGAAAAGAATAACAAATAACAAGTGAATAAACAATAAGGTAATAAATCAATTGTGAATAAATAAAAGTAAATTAACTTAATTCGCTTTCCGTCTGTATAATTTTAAAAAGATATTTTTAAATATTAAACAGAATCTTATTATAGATTATATCAAAATTAAAAGATCTTAAAATTCCCAAGGTTTAGTTACTTTTTGTCTTTCTTCTTACGGGTTATAATCAAAAATATAGATTTCCTAGGGTCTTGTTGGAATTGATAATGATGATATTTCGGAAAGAAAGCGAATGAAGTAGAAACTTATAAAATAACCATATAAATATGATAAACATACACACATAACAAATATATTACATATGAATAGTATATATATACATACAATTTATGAAATTATTTTACAATAGCAATTGGGAATTTTGTGAGGTTAGGGAATAGGCCGCGTTTAATTTCGTTAAGTAAGTTTTGTTTTGTATCATATATTTTACAGTTGGAGAGAGATAGTTAGACGCCAATTGCGTAAGCTGGAGCATAGATTACTGGACACACACACATATGGAGCTAGAGACTACTACAACTACAAGTTACAGTTATAACAATTAGATAGGAACTTACCTCCTGGGGCCACAACACGCAGACGCGCTGAGGCTTGAACCGTGCCAGCGGGATTTGTGCCAACGCACTGAAACATGCCCGCATCGGAATAGAGTAGTCCACGAATTCGTAAATTGTGTCCGTTGACAAACTGCATATACTCATTGGGCGTGATGACATCGCCGTTCTTAAGCCAACGTATGGTAGGCTTGGGTTTGCCATGGATGGCACACTCCATGTTGAGGACCTCCTTCTCGGAGGCGGTTTTGTCACGGGGCGCCTGAATAAATTTGGGTGGTACCTGCACCTGGACTGTGGCCTGTGCATCCAGAGAGTCTACCGTGTTGCTGGCACGGCATTGATAGTTGCCCGAATCGATGTCCTCGGCGCCGGAGATCTGTAGTGAACCGGTTCCGGTGATGGAGAAACGCGAATCCAGATGATTTAGATCGAGTTCTTCGCCATTGCGTAGCCATTTGATTTGTGGTTTGGGCACTCCATTAGCTACACAATCCAACGTAACAGTTTCACCCTCACTAACCGTTTTCGGAGAAGGTCCAACGAGGAACGACGGAGCCACTGCCTGTTCCGTGCCTGCCTCCAAGGGTTTTTTAATGTTCAAATTGGTTTTACTGCTCAGCTTGAAGACACTCCCTGAGGTTACATTGCACTGATAGGCACCACGATCACTGGGTGCAACTTCATCAATTTCGAGTGCACCATTCGGTAGCACCACCATGCGCAGCTTGTCCACCGGCAGTGGCATATCATCCTTGTACCATTGAACCGTATGCTTCACACCCGGCTGCCACACATGCTCGCCCACCATACACCGGAAGTAGGCGGTCTGTCCCGGCAGCAAATAGGTCTCGATGAAATCCTGATTCAGTTCCGGCTGACGGGTAATGGCCACCAGCGCTGGACGACTGAGCACACTGCCCACGCCATCGGCACCTAACATGCACTGATAGGCACCAGTCAAACCACGATTCTCCTCCACGGAACTTATGTACAATGAACCATTCTTGAGCTGTGTGCGAAACGTATCGCCGACAACGCCCAAATCCTGACCATCGGGTCCACGCCAGCGTATAGTCGTTGCCGGCGGTGTTGCTGTCAATGCTGCCGCCTTGGCCTTGACAACAGCAGCTTTGCCGGCACACTGCAGCAAGACTGAATGGCCCTCGGGTACAACCGAATCCTGAGGCTCTACGGTGAATGTGAGTGCTGGAACACAAAGAAATGAAATGAACGGAAGAACGAAACGAGTGATTTAGTTATTGTTCTTTGCTTTTTATTGTTCAAGTTTGAAGTCAACCCCCACATGATTGACTGGGTTGACCTGGTTGGAGGAGCACGTGCGCTCTCTCACTTCACCCGCACAATCTGTCAACTTGAATAATTGAAGCTACAAAAGTCCTCCCTGTGCCAGGCAACCACGATAACTCTCTCTCCCCCGAAACGCCACACCACACCACATGTCTCCTCTTTCTTTGGCACGCCCTTGGGCCAGACAAATATTTGCATTTCCACTTTGGCCCCAGTCTTTGAGCGGCTTGGCTGCCAATGAATATCTAACATACTTTAATGGCAACAAGCAGCCAGGAATCGAAGCTCGTTCTCATTCTGTAAGCCCCTTTAACGGGGGCTGATTTAACAATGTATCAGTGTTGTCAATTTGGCCGTAAACAAGCTAAAGAAAAGAAGTTGTTCGGTTACTAAGAAACTCACATGTAGCAGAATCTAATAGATGATTGATTTTGAAAAAAATCTATCTTTAACTCTTTCAAAACCTATTCCATCTCATAGGCAGAAACATTTCCCCAAGGAACTATTCACTTAATTTTGAATCACTTTAATAGCTGCTTAACTTAATGCCAAATTAAAGCTAAATTAGCTTTATATTTGTGCTTTCCCTTTGACATCAGTATTTCTCTCTCTCCTTCTCTGTTCATATTATATATATGTTTGAGTAGCATTAATTAGGCATCAAGGAGTCAAGGGAGCTGCTGCTGCTGATGATGTTGATGATGATGCTGGGCAGGCAATGCGGCAGCTTTCATAATTTGCAAAATTTATCCAGCTGTGCAAATGAGTGTAGCACAAAGACGCATAAAGTATTTAAAGTAGGCAGGTACACCAGGTTACGGAGTACCGAGTACCGCGTACCGAGTACAAATTGCCAAAGTGGAGGAGGGTTCATTTGCAACACCCACTCAGTAAATGGATGTGGATGAAGTAGCTGACATCGTCGGGTAAGTACTAAATATGTTGACCGCACGTGAACTCAATGCGGCACTTGCATTCCCAAGTTGCAACCTTTTGAGTTTCTCTCTTCTATATATATATATATATATATATATATATATACACTGGCAATTTGGTATGCCTTTGTTTTGCTTCCGCCTCCGTGAAGTTAAACCAAGTTTACGAGGCATGCGAATGGAGAGCGCGTGTTCCTTCCTCAACTTCTTCTTCTTGACTTCATTAGGATGCCAAATTGATGGTACCGACATAATAATAATACTACACAACAACAAGGCAAATAATGTCAACTACTTAACTGCTTCTACTGTTTTATTTTCCTTCCTTCCTTCAGCTCAGCCATTGATTACTGCAATTTACTCTACTCTCGCTTCAATTTCAATTTTCATTTTCATCTTAATTTTGGAATTTCTATTTCATTTTTTTTTTCTTTCTGTGTCTGGCTTCATATTTTCAACTGCTTTTTCTGCTTTTGCTGCTGCTGCTGAAAGGGAAGCCATGCATTTAAAGTCCCGACGTGTGGCTTTTATGGTTATTGCTCTGGTCGTTTGAGTAGAAGCTTCCTCGGCTTTACGCGTTTCCCTACTATGCTCTCTCCATCTTTCGCTTCTCTCACTCTTCTCGCTAACATTTCGTGGCTTTACGTGCCGCAGCGACTCTTCTTTGGCTGTCGCATTTGTCGCCTTTCACTCGACCCCTACAGCAGATTCTATTCGCAGCCGTTTGACATACGACACTGACAGAACCGACGAATGACTAAGTTCTTTATGCATATACTCTGTATAAAAGCAGTAAACACCAGAGAAAGGGTATAAGAATTGTTAGAATTGTGATTCCGAATCGAAGAGTATTATGTTTTCCACATATCTAGTTAACATTTGAATGTAAGAGTATCAGAAGAAGAAACTAAACACCATTAACATTTATGATATGGCTGTTAAATTTAATGATTTTAAGATAACTTCATATATTTTGATTAAATTGAAAACCCAATAAAGTTGAAAGCATCACAAAAAGAAACAACGAAAAGAATAAAGTTTTCGGAATTTACGGCACAAATCTTTTTAAGAAATGCTGACGATAGAAAGTATCAGCTTATCTTTAGGTAGAATTTTAACAATGATCGTTTAGCTTTAATCTCTACTTTTTAACACTTTACACTTTACTTTTAACAAGTTTACAGGGTATTTTCATAGCCATCTTCACTTAGCATTCCGAACACTAACTAGCTGTTATAGCCGCTTTTTAGGCGCTCCATCATCAAAACTAAACACAGACAAACTCACAAATATTGTAACTGCTGCTGTCTAAACCCTTATAAGCCACTTGTCTCCTTACCCTTAACACCCTGTCACCCCCTCTCTTTTCCTCCCCTCTGTTCATCCCTGTCTTGCGTGTTTTAAACACGTTTCTCTCTTTGTACTCTTTGAGGTTTGCTTTTTGTTTGTCTACAGCTGCATTTTGATTGACATTTGCACAGAGTGTCAAGTCTTATATATATATATATATATGTATATGTTTTTAGTATTGGATTTCAAATGAATATTGAGTTCACTTTTCATCATGCTACCTGCAGTTTTTATGGCACGTCTCAATTATAATGGATTCCAACGGACAACGCCCGTATTCAGTCATTCTCTGACACAGCTGCATTTTTGAATAATTTTTCAGATACAAAAATATGCCAATACATAACATCTAAATCAAATAGAGACATCTATTCCTCCTCTTGCTCTCCCGTCACAATCGAATAACGTTATAAAAACCGCGCGGGGTGCGTCGTGTGTTCAATTAAAAAGTTTTTATTGCTCGAATTGATTTTTATTGTCTTTTGTATGCATTTCACATTTTTCTCAGATACAAAACGTTGCCATAGATACGAGAGCGAGCTCGTGCCACAGCTACAGATACAGATACAATTTCGAAAGGCAAATCGAGGTTATCTCAACAGCAGCTCCCGAAATTGTGTCAATTGGTTTTTTTTTTTTTTAGTGCTTTTTTTCTCGAATTCGATGAGGATGGTCGGTCATGAAAGGCTCTCTCTCTCTCTCTTTCGCTTTGGACACGCCCACTTTGCCTCTTCTTTGTGGCCATAAAATGCAGTTCGTTGCAAATCAACATTCACATTATTATCATTTTCAATATTTGACATGTATAATAATGAAAAAAAAGAAATGAAAAAATCAAAACAAGAAATTTTAATTGAATGCTAATTGGATCAATTTTAATAACCAATCCCAGAGTTTGTGGCATGTTGAAGGGAGGACTGAAGGGGCAAATGATGGGTGCTTGAAAGATCATTCAATTTTAATGCGTTTTCCTTTAGTTAGCCACAAAATGAAGTTGCACCAAGTTGACAGCTGGCCCACCCCGCAGCACACGTCTCCAAACCAAATATTATAATCAAATTTTCGTTAAATTTTCGTATTTCGTCGCCATTAATGTTTGGGGCCTTTCACTTAAACCCTACCCAAAGCTCCCTCACCCGACCCGCTACGCCTCTTCCAAAAACCGCAATGGCGCCGTGGCATATGAAAAGTTTTAACCGGCAACCCGACTTGTGTCGCTGTGGCAATTAAATGAGGCAAAAGTTGCGCTCGGTCTGGATGCTAATGCCACACGCCTTGCTTTTAAGCCATGTCTATACGCAAGTCTGTCCGTTTGTCTGTCTGGCTGTCTGTCTGTCTGTCTGGTTTCCTGCCATAGGAACAACTTCCTCTCGAGTACATTTAAATGTAATATACTTTAAGTTTCCCAAACGAGCTCATATGTGTGTGTGCTTGTTTGTGTCTTAATCCGAAAAACTTGAAACTTCAAAGTTTATATCAAAAGTTTTCACTATCAGCAGTTAAATGATTTAATCCAGGTAATATGTTGTAACTTCTCTTTAAGCAAATGTGTATAATAATTTGCAATTACTCTCCTTAAATTTTGTTTTGTGGAAATAACAAGTCGGAAAATTGTTCATGGAACTGCATGATTTGTACGTACTGTTGTTGGCCTTTGTTTTAACGGAAACATTGCAACAAAAAAGAGAAATATAATATAAAATAAGGGTACGTTGCATTACCATCATTTGATACACCCTACTTACAGTCTGCTTTCAACCAGATTTGTATTTTTTTTCCTCTTTTTATACTCTTAACCCATGAAATGGTTAAAAAAAGGGTGTAATGGTTGTATGTAACAGGCAGAAGGAAACTTCGCCGATCCCATAAAGTATATATATTCTTGCCCGTCTGTCTGTCTGTTAAAACTCTTAACAAAATAATGAAAATCTGTGAAATTTGTATTAAAATCGATTGAGAAACACCGGAGATATGAAACCATCAAGAATTGGTCCGGTACTCCCCGTCTGTACGTCGGTATGGTCAATGGTCAAGGGTATCTGCTCGTCGAGCATACTCAACTAATGCCTACTTACTTATTTTTTTGCATATTTTACGCTTGAAAAGATTTTTTGTACATTAATCGACGGCGGAGTGAGTGTAGGCTGTATGTAAATGCATAATGGACTGTTGCCAGCCCCCAAAAACCGAAAAAAGGTTCCCTAGCCACACTTACCATACCCTACCCTAACCTAACATAAGCCTCTCCCGCACCATTTGGTCTCTGGCAAATAGAAATGTTTACAACACACACACACACAAATCCTCTAGCTACTTTTGTATGTAAAGTCTTTAACAAAGACAAAAAAAGCTAACAAAAATACTGCTTTAAATACTTCATTTTGTGGTATTAAAGCGGGTGAAAGGAACCAACTCAACTGCAACAGACAGAGAGTCAGCAAAAAATATTATTTGTGGGCAATGCGGCAAATAGTCGCACCAATATTTATTTTAATTAAGGCACAAATACTCTTAAAGTGGTGAAAAAAAAATATGAAAATTTGATAATCATATTCAATGAACGGTTTGTTGTTTGCCTTAATTGAGTTATCTCGTCTCTAAATCGGCTAAATAAAAGAAAGATCAACAATTGTGGATGGAACTCCCTTACTCTGCCTTCATTTTTTACGCCTTTTTGAGTTTGCTTTAATTATGCGCGTTGACTGGTTCATTGAATCAAATTAAACAATTATAATTTAGACAGATTTATGCGTTCATTTCCATGGAAAAAACGAAATACATTCACTTTAAACTTGCAGGCACAAACCAAATTGAAAAGTCAAGCAAAAAATAAAACATAAATTTCTTTAAATAAAAATATGCGTTGTGGAACTTAATTGACTTTAATTGTTCGACATCGTCGCAAAGCAACTCGAAGCAACAGAAACAACAACAACAACAAACATGAAAGAGAAAAGCGCGAGTCACGCACAACATAAATTTACATAAGATTAAATAAGTTTATCATTTGGTTAGCTCTAACATATGAAAAATGCCAAAACAAACCCGACACATACAATAAATGCAATAGAGTTAAAAAGTTAAAGGTTTAAAGCAAAAAAGGCTCGGAGAAAAGTTTTTTAGTATGTTTAAGGAAGAGTTTTCTGTATGCAGCTGAGAACTTGTAACTTTCAATAACTTTTAACATGAAATCATAACGATAAGTTGATTTTGTAATTCGTTCAAGGGAAAACTTTTTTATTAATATTCTTGAAATCGAAATAAAAACAAAAATCTTTGAAATATGTTTAAAAAGGTTTGTTTTAAAATAAAAAATCGTAGAAAATATTTAAGAAAAACTGTATTTTAGGAGAAATTGATTAATGATTTAGCTTCGAGAAAAGGCACGGCTCTTGCCAAGAACAACTAAGCTCAAGTCATTCTAACGAAAAATCCAGTTTTTATATGTTTAAACCATGAAATTGGTATAATAGTTTTATGCAAGAGTATGCAACAGACAGAAGGAAGCATCTCTGAACCCATAAAGTATATACATTCTTGATATAGAGGATATCACCATGTGTTCGTCTATGCTTCTAATCCGTCTGTTTATGCGTCCGTCTCAATGAATCTGCCGATCTCAGAGACTATAAGACATAGAGCCTTCATAATATGGAACATAACTTCTCAAGAGTCTTAGGAAATAAAAGTTTGTTTACAATTATCGATAACTTTTCGGTTTCCGATTTACACACCACACAAAATAATGAATTTAGTTAGGAAATACCGGAGATATAAATGATTTAAGTCAAGCAATTGTGCGGTAGTGCCAGGCATGACCGAATGTGAAAGAGCTTCAGAGTATCTCCTTCTTTCCCATACTCTACTAGAACCTTTCTACTTGTTGAAGGATTCAAATGTGTAAACTTGACTCGATTTGGGTACAGTTATTAACAAGTCTAGTCCCCGCCTCAAACGCCCCAACTGGGTACCGCCTGCATTCGTTAAGAGCCAACAAAACACATCAATAGCCAACTACTCAGTCTATAGACCACTTTTTAAGGCCAAACGATCAGAGATCAGAGAGTGTCCATCTTCTCTCTACTGCATCATCAACTGCTTTTCGCACATCTTTTCCTAGCACACATGGCGGAAAAAGCAGCATGAATATTTATGATTTTCCAATGAATTTGCATATCATTCGATTTTTCATTTGCAAGCGATAAAACTAAACAACAACAACTGGCACTCTAAGGAGACTTCGAGACTTCGACTTGGACATGGAGCAAGCGGCAAACAGCTCCATCCACACATACAACTTGCAACATTTCTGCTCTAGCAGCAACAAGCATGCAAATACTTGCAACAGTTTGTGTTGAAATGATAAAAAAATTAGCAGTTCGTTCGTCGAAAAAAAATGCTGTCAAATGCAAATATTGGCTGACAGTAGACATAAAAATTGATGGCTCATAATAAGTACAAGAAAAAAAATATTTGTTTCCTTCCTTCCTTTTGCTTCCCAATTGGAAATTTGCCAGAAATGAATTTGAGTTGTTTTGGTGTCCAAGTCAATTGGCTAATTGCCAAGGCATTATTTGCTGCAATCAGCTTATTGCTTGTCCAAAAAAAGAGCCACGCCCACACCTACGCCCAACGCCCTTGCCAAAAACCAATCAAATTTGCATTTTCGCCAAAAACGAAAATAGAGAAAATGCAAAGCAGAGAAAAATACAAAAACACGCAACATTCGGAGGCGCTCAATTAGCCAAAATGGTATGTACTATGTGCAACAACAAGCAACAACAACAACAACTAACACTAACAACAATGGCAAATATTTAAAGAAGCTAAGAGTTAAGAGTAGAAAAAGTGTATCTATCGTTTGGCTAAGATCTTGTTGGTGGCTGAGAGAAAAGGCCATTAGAGCGGGCTAATGGTAGCACCTTTTAAGGTTAAATTGGGCTAGCTTACAACAACAGAGAGAGTAAGAGAGAGAGACATGGTGCGGAGGGGAGGGGTTGCCAGTTTTGTTTTGTTTTGTGTCCCAGCTGGACAAAGTCGAAGTCAAAGTCGCAGCCTTATCGCTGACTGCCTTAACAAAAAAAAATTTATGCAGCAGCTCCGGCAACTAAGGGTTAAAAATGTGCCAATAAGCCACACAACAAAATGCGGGCCAAGCAAATACTGGAAAAATCGTCGTCGTTTTGGCCAACAAAATCTACATAGAGCCAAGGCACGCTGCACTCAATTGCATTTGCATTTAAGTCTTGGTCTTAGTTCCCGGCTGCTGCTGCCTTTTTGACTATCGGGAAATGTGCATCGCGCCAAAAAAAAAAAAAAAGCGACCCAAAGCCCAAAGGCTTGGGTCCTCGCTAAATGCGGATATGGCCAAGAGTGGTTTAAGCCAACAAACGCTGACTTTGTTGTTGTCGTCATCGTCGTTGTTGTCGTTGTTCATCGATTTCTTTCGCTGAGCTTGTTGATATTCCATTTGGTTAGCCAAACGAAATGAGCTAAAACCAAAATAAAAATAAAAATATAACAAAAAAAAAAAAATTTTGCTAGCGGAAATGTTTGCTAACATTAAATTACCCCCTCTCCACCGCCCCGTCTAGCTTACCCCTTCTTATTGTGCGTGTGAATTCGATTCGATTCGATTCGTTCGACTACGAAATGGTCAACGGCGTGTGAAATGCATCCAAAGCCAGCTGCAATATCAAATTGTGCATTGCCAAGTGAACCAGCCAGAAGAGAGAGAGAGAGAGAGAGAGAAAAGGAAACCAAAATTGCACACAGACTTCCACACATACATATGCATATTTAATTAATTCGGGAAGGGAGTGAAGTGAGGGGGGAAGTGGTGGTAGCGACTTTAGTGAACTCGAGTAATTTGTTGTTGGAAGTGAAAGAAGAAGTTGAAGTTTTGAATATTTATGAAAATAAATTGAAAATCTTTTCGATTATTGCATTTCAACTTAATTAAGTTCAAAAGGGGAATTGGCTACAAAACGGGTTAAGGGAAGATAAAATAACTAAAGTAAACTATGGATAAACTAAGATAGAACACAAACAGACTTTGCTAAGAGCATGAAGGAATAAATTAGTTTAACTTTACCTAAAAATTTAAAAGGTTTTGAAGGTAAAAACTCTTGATTAAGTAAACAATTACAATCAAGTTGAGACTCTCTTATTGATGTAAAGATATAAATTCATAATAAAAAGATAAAAAAATAAGTTAAGTATATTTTCCAACTCTTCATAACAACTCTAAACAAATCATACAGAAAAGTTTATCCAAAACATCTTCAGATTTTAGCAAAACTTTGTAATAAATAAAATGGCGAAAAATTAAAATGAAATGTAATTGTAAAGTTGTAAGAAACATTAACTAATAAAAAAACTTTAGTCGAAGTTTTTAAATATTTGCACAAAGTTTTGCTTATCTAGATAAGTTTATCTCAAGTTGGATAGTTTTTTATATATATTATGGGTATTAATGTTTAACAACTGAAGTACCATAAAAATAGAGTTTGAAGTTTATTATAGTTAAAATTTAAAGAAAAAGTGAAAGAAAAAACCTGCAAAAATCCTAAAAAACTACAGAAAAAGTGTAAGAAAACTTTAAAAAATAGTAAAAGCTTCTATAAATATAACATTATTAGTAAACATCTTAAAGTTTACTCAGACAGCTATTAAATGTGTATCCTAATCTTCGTTTATTTGCTCCTTCTGTTGTTGTTGTTGTTTTTTTTATGTTCTTTAGATTTCACCTTTGCGTTACTTTGATTAACACTTCAGGCGACACTTTTCGCTTTAATATGGCGCCTTGTTGAAGCAGCAGCAAAATGGTCAGAGTTAAGAGTAGGAAATGAAAAAGAGAAAATAACAAAATAACAACACACACACAGCTAGAACGAGCCAAAACGACTCGACTGGCTCCAGGCGACAAAATAACAAAAAAAACCTAAAAAATGAAGAGAGACAGCGAGGAGAAGAGAGGATGGAAGGCAGGAAGGCAAAGAGTCAGGCAGGCGTGTAGAGATTTAAAACTGAAAGGGCGACAGGATAAGCGAAGCCGCACGTTGCCACAACAACTGCCCCAACTGCCCAACCCCCACACCCCTTCACTCACTTTCTACTGTCTGTCTGGTCTGCTCTTTTGCGCTTGCCCAGGCCCAGACCCAAACGACAACACGAGAAATGCTGCACAAATATAATTATAAACGTCTGCCTACCATTAGAGGACACAACACACACACACACACACACAGTCTCGACTCGACTCCGACATGGTCAGACTCCACCATGGGGGTTGTTTTTTGTCACCCAACAGACAACACCCAAAGCTCCCCATAGCCTTTTCCCCGCTCCCTTTCTGATTGTCGCATCAAGTGAAAACATCAATGGACATCAGCGAACACAGTGCAGAAATCAGAGATGAGGGGAAAATCTAGGCATCTGACCAAAGGGCAAATCCCTCGCAGCGTTTGCATTTGGCATTTGCCAGCTTTAAAGTCAACTTTTCAATACGATTTGATTTGAATGCTTTTAGCTGGCCATCTCCCCACCCCCTACCGAAACCATCTGCTTTTGAATCGGGTTTCCACTCCTTTCCTATTTTATTACATTTCAATTATGCTAATTACAAGCAGCCATCAAACACCTAATGGCTCTTAGCCAGGATTTATGTGATACCCATGCCACAAATGACACACCCCCTCCCCTTCAGCCACTTCCCACTTCACCTTCTCTCAACCCTGTCTGTGTTTGTTGTCGTTCTTGTCATTGAGCAATTGCGGTTTGCAGCTAATTTATGAGCTTGAATTCCCCCCATTTTTCCCCTACACCAACTAAAAATACTCACTCCTTCTTCAAAGTGTTTTGCGTTCAGTGAACGCCGACGCCTAGCTTTTCCCTAACTCCTTGCATAAACGAAATGCGGCAATAGTTCTTATACACGAAGTACCTCAATAAGAATGGCTGCAACGAACCGAAAGGCAGGCGTTTCCCCTTTTGAGCCCGAATTTCTTTTGATGCATATCCTTTTGTTCAAGCTACTTCTTTCTTTTGTCTGTGTGTGTTTTTTGCACATTTGAAAACGAAATAGTTTTTGTGTGCCCAAATTATCGATTGGCCAGAGTCAAGAACACTTGCACACAAGGTCTGTTGGTGAAAAACCTGTTATTTATGCACAAGAGCTGACTGACTGAGCAGAATTAAGAAGTTTGGTTCGGGTTTGAATTGACATTCTTTTGTTGGATATGCTTTTTTATGTAATATATATTCAATGAGATTTGACTAAAGCCTTATTTTCCCTAGAAACCTTATTTAAAATCATGAGAATCGCAGAGAAAGGCTAATTTACGGAATAAATAACCTTAAGCAGTCTGAAGACATGGACCTAGTTTTTTGGATATATATATAATAATATATATTCAATGGGCTTTGACTAAAGACTTACTATCACTAAATTTTGCATTTAAGTCTTGGTCTTAGTTCCCGGCTGCTGCTGCCTTTTTGACTATCGGGAAATGTGCATCGCGCCCAAAAAAAAAAAAAAGCGACCCAAAGCCCAAAGGCTTGGGTCCTCGCTAAATGCGGATATGGCCAAGAGTGGTTTAAGCCAACAAACGCTGACTTTGTTGTTGTCGTCATCGTCGTTGTTGTCGTTGTTCATCGATTTCTTTCGCTGAGCTTGTTGATATTCCATTTGGTTAGCCAAACGAAATGAGCTAAAACCAAAATAAAAATAAAAATATAACAAAAAAAAAAAAATTTTGCTAGCGGAAATGTTTGCTAACATTAAATTACCCCCTCTCCACCGCCCCGTCTAGCTTACCCCTTCTTATTGTGCGTGTGAATTCGATTCGATTCGATTCGTTCGACTACGAAATGGTCAACGGCGTGTGAAATGCATCCAAAGCCAGCTGCAATATCAAATTGTGCATTGCCAAGTGAACCAGCCAGAAGAGAGAGAGAGAGAGAGAGAGAAAAGGAAACCAAAATTGCACACAGACTTCCACACATACATATGCATATTTAATTAATTCGGGAAGGGAGTGAAGTGAGGGGGGAAGTGGTGGTAGCGACTTTAGTGAACTCGAGTAATTTGTTGTTGGAAGTGAAAGAAGAAGTTGAAGTTTTGAATATTTATGAAAATAAATTGAAAATCTTTTCGATTATTGCATTTCAACTTAATTAAGTTCAAAAGGGGAATTGGCTACAAAACGGGTTAAGGGAAGATAAAATAACTAAAGTAAACTATGGATAAACTAAGATAGAACACAAACAGACTTTGCTAAGAGCATGAAGGAATAAATTAGTTTAACTTTACCTAAAAATTTAAAAGGTTTTGAAGGTAAAAACTCTTGATTAAGTAAACAATTACAATCAAGTTGAGACTCTCTTATTGATGTAAAGATATAAATTCATAATAAAAAGATAAAAAAATAAGTTAAGTATATTTTCCAACTCTTCATAACAACTCTAAACAAATCATACAGAAAAGTTTATCCAAAACATCTTCAGATTTTAGCAAAACTTTGTAATAAATAAAATGGCGAAAAATTAAAATGAAATGTAATTGTAAAGTTGTAAGAAACATTAACTAATAAAAAAACTTTAGTCGAAGTTTTTAAATATTTGCACAAAGTTTTGCTTATCTAGATAAGTTTATCTCAAGTTGGATAGTTTTTTATATATATTATGGGTATTAATGTTTAACAACTGAAGTACCATAAAAATAGAGTTTGAAGTTTATTATAGTTAAAATTTAAAGAAAAAGTGAAAGAAAAAACCTGCAAAAATCCTAAAAAACTACAGAAAAAGTGTAAGAAAACTTTAAAAAATAGTAAAAGCTTCTATAAATATAACATTATTAGTAAACATCTTAAAGTTTACTCAGACAGCTATTAAATGTGTATCCTAATCTTCGTTTATTTGCTCCTTCTGTTGTTGTTGTTGTTTTTTTTATGTTCTTTAGATTTCACCTTTGCGTTACTTTGATTAACACTTCAGGCGACACTTTTCGCTTTAATATGGCGCCTTGTTGAAGCAGCAGCAAAATGGTCAGAGTTAAGAGTAGGAAATGAAAAAGAGAAAATAACAAAATAACAACACACACACAGCTAGAACGAGCCAAAACGACTCGACTGGCTCCAGGCGACAAAATAACAAAAAAAACCTAAAAAATGAAGAGAGACAGCGAGGAGAAGAGAGGATGGAAGGCAGGAAGGCAAAGAGTCAGGCAGGCGTGTAGAGATTTAAAACTGAAAGGGCGACAGGATAAGCGAAGCCGCACGTTGCCACAACAACTGCCCCAACTGCCCAACCCCCACACCCCTTCACTCACTTTCTACTGTCTGTCTGGTCTGCTCTTTTGCGCTTGCCCAGGCCCAGACCCAAACGACAACACGAGAAATGCTGCACAAATATAATTATAAACGTCTGCCTACCATTAGAGGACACAACACACACACACACACACACAGTCTCGACTCGACTCCGACATGGTCAGACTCCACCATGGGGGTTGTTTTTTGTCACCCAACAGACAACACCCAAAGCTCCCCATAGCCTTTTCCCCGCTCCCTTTCTGATTGTCGCATCAAGTGAAAACATCAATGGACATCAGCGAACACAGTGCAGAAATCAGAGATGAGGGGAAAATCTAGGCATCTGACCAAAGGGCAAATCCCTCGCAGCGTTTGCATTTGGCATTTGCCAGCTTTAAAGTCAACTTTTCAATACGATTTGATTTGAATGCTTTTAGCTGGCCATCTCCCCACCCCCTACCGAAACCATCTGCTTTTGAATCGGGTTTCCACTCCTTTCCTATTTTATTACATTTCAATTATGCTAATTACAAGCAGCCATCAAACACCTAATGGCTCTTAGCCAGGATTTATGTGATACCCATGCCACAAATGACACACCCCCTCCCCTTCAGCCACTTCCCACTTCACCTTCTCTCAACCCTGTCTGTGTTTGTTGTCGTTCTTGTCATTGAGCAATTGCGGTTTGCAGCTAATTTATGAGCTTGAATTCCCCCCATTTTTCCCCTACACCAACTAAAAATACTCACTCCTTCTTCAAAGTGTTTTGCGTTCAGTGAACGCCGACGCCTAGCTTTTCCCTAACTCCTTGCATAAACGAAATGCGGCAATAGTTCTTATACACGAAGTACCTCAATAAGAATGGCTGCAACGAACCGAAAGGCAGGCGTTTCCCCTTTTGAGCCCGAATTTCTTTTGATGCATATCCTTTTGTTCAAGCTACTTCTTTCTTTTGTCTGTGTGTGTTTTTTGCACATTTGAAAACGAAATAGTTTTTGTGTGCCCAAATTATCGATTGGCCAGAGTCAAGAACACTTGCACACAAGGTCTGTTGGTGAAAAACCTGTTATTTATGCACAAGAGCTGACTGACTGAGCAGAATTAAGAAGTTTGGTTCGGGTTTGAATTGACATTCTTTTGTTGGATATGCTTTTTTATGTAATATATATTCAATGAGATTTGACTAAAGCCTTATTTTCCCTAGAAACCTTATTTAAAATCATGAGAATCGCAGAGAAAGGCTAATTTACGGAATAAATAACCTTAAGCAGTCTGAAGACATGGACCTAGTTTTTTGGATATATATATAATAATATATATTCAATGGGCTTTGACTAAAGACTTACTATCACTAAATACCTTATTTGAAATCATGAGAATCGCATAGAAAGGCGCATTTACGGGATAACCTTAAGAAGTGTGAAGACCTGGCTATAGTTTTTTGGATACTATAGCATTGTTTTTGACCAAGAATCGAGAAAGACAACATGAAACCTTATTAAAATCATGAGAATCGCATAGAAAGGCGCATATTCGGAATAACTTTAAGAAGTCTGAAGACCTGCGTCTAGTTTAAGATAATATTTGGATACTAAAACACTGTTTTTGACCAAGAATCAAGATTGAGAACGAAAAATTTAAGCAAATTTCTGCCTTTGTTCTTTGCAGGGTGTGTCCCAGCAAAACCTACTAATGTACAGCAAGAATCTAACTTGTTTCATGGGAAAAAACCTTACAAAAGTTGGTTTTGTACAAGCCGAAATGTCAGTTACAAAAAAAAGCTTTTGTGTGTGTATATTGAGCTGGACCCACTGAAATTGAAGCAAATGGCGCAAATGAAGTAAGTAAATGGATGAAATGGAGAAGGAGTAAAAAGAGGGCAGGGAGACCAAGGCTTTTGTCCTCGGCCGACTGCGGACTCTCTCTCTCTCTATGAACAACAATGACAATACAAAGTAAGCTCAAATTACGCAGGAATAGTCAATGGGAAAGAAAGGAAAAATGAAGAAGTACTCTACTCTACTATGTAGTGCTAGTTAAAACAGAAAACATTGTATGGAGTTGTGGTCTCCAGCTGGGAAGTTTTTGTTTTTCTATAGACGAAAGATAGTCATCTACGGAGGGGGGAAAATAACAAATTTTATTATGCGCAGCGACAAGTTTATCGCCAAAAACAAGAAGATATGAGTATGCGGATAGTATAGTTATTGTGTGAAAGGAAACCAAGCCGTACAAAATAATAATAATACAACCCAAAAAAAGGAAGAAAGAGAGAGTGAAGACATAAAGCAGATGCAGATATAGTAAGCAAAATGGAACTATGAAAGAGAGAAACATAAAGCATGCAGATATACCATATATACCAGGCAAGCTTTGAAAGCGCCACTCTGTCGGCTAAATAAATAAAGGTGGTTAAGATTCTGGCCTTAGTCTGTTATCATATGCGGCAACAGGGTCTGCATACAAATTGATGTGGTAAGAGACATGTTGCAATATATATACACATATGTACACATATATGTGTATTCCCAGAAATGCGCAAAAGATGACACAAAACAGAGAAGATGAAGCTGCTAAAAGGCTTTGACTTGAGCTTTGAATTGTTGTCGTTGTCTACTTAAATACATAGCTTCGGGGCTGTAACAGAAAGTATTAGCAGCAATAAACGCGTTGAGCAATACGCAATCAAGTCAACCACAATTCATTTGGCCAAGTTAATAAAGGTCTGGGTAGAGCTGAGAGTAGCTGCTTTCAATTTACTCTGCTCCGTTGGCTAATTTGAAATATAAACTTTGCCAGCCAACGGAAGATGATTAAAATTTTATCAGGCAACAAGCAGACAGGCACTGAGGCAGGCGAACATGCCACGCCCACATTGTGCATTGTGTTGCATTGAATAACAAGCAAGCAAGTAAGAGTCCAACTCGTAGCTTCTAGCTCCTCTTGGCAGGAATGTATTATTCATTCAGTTGCCTTAGCAAATTGCATAAGTTGCATTCTCAGTGAATGGAGGAAAGAATCCCTTTCCGCTGATATTCCCTCGTTAATCATATCCAGGCATTGTCATCATCATACAACTCATCTCTCTCTATTCCCTTTCTCCCTTCTCCCTTCTCTCTCTCTCTCTGACTCTTTGTTTGCTGTTCCATTTCGATTTGTATCAATGGACTGAAGAAGCTTATTGGTTGCGCTTTTGTTTTCCCCCGGAACAAAAGGAAACCCGTTCAATGGGTGTTAAGCCTTCAACGGTTTATCACGCGTCGTCTTCTAACGAAATGTGATGGAAAAAAAAATAAGAACTTGTGTTCATACGTGCGTTCGAAAGGCCTTCATCATCATCATCATCATCATTATGATTATGATGTGTTTGCTGCTGAGTGCAGATTAGATGGAAAATGGCTTGGAAAATATACACATTTCCCCATTATGCAATAGACAAAAGAAAAAGCAAACTTCTTGCTCAATCGCTCTTGACACAGCACTTCCAGTTCACCCAAGCATCTCTAATACCCTCAACTAAAGAGTTGTGTACTCAGTGATAGAGTACTTCAACATTCGACTTGCGACCTAATGCAAAAGGTTTTTCAGCTCCTTCTGTTACAAAATTCAATTAAATAGAGTTGCCAAGTTGACCGATTTACTCATTCAATTTCCAGTTGACTCATCTTACCTGCAAAGGAAACACGAAAAACGAATACAAAGAGGAAAACTTTAGACATTTTTCTGTTCAGATGATGACAATAACAAGACGAGAGATGATAAAATATTGTTAACTTTGAATGCAGTTAAGTTGTTGTCCCCCGCTCCGTCATCAACAACAACATCATTCCACATAAATCACTTACAGAGATATCGTTGCAAGTTATCGATTACAACAATGCGATAAGATATGCTACACATTTTACAATGGCAGACGTCGTCAACAGCAACGACGATTGGAATTGGGGCGTTGCAACAGCCGCCATCATGATAGTTACAACTGATAACATTATCAAAATGTGTCGAAAAGCTGCCACACAGAGTTATAAATCAATTTCATATATATAGAGATATCTATGTAATATATATACATATTTTCATAGACTGTTTCGGTTCTGGTTACTGACCAAAACATAAAAGGGTCAGACATTGGGAAAAGCTTAATGAAGATACATTGGGAAAAGCTTAATGAAGATACATAGGTACATACATAACCAGTCAGCAGGAGGCCTATTTCAGGGGGTACTTAAGCAGCTTACAGGCGGTTGTGCGTGCGTGTGTGTGTGTTTGCGTGATGTATTAATTAACAATTAGAAGGTAGCAATATGGTTTCCGAATGACGACTTTGGTATACACTTAACAATCAACACTTCATATGTAGTTTAACATAGATGAAATATAACTAAGGATTGTTAATGAAAAGCAAGAAAGAAAGAAAAAATGAAAGAAGTTGCATTTTTGAACACTTTTTACACGCTTTTTCAACACTGTTTCGCACTTTAAATAACTGTTAGTCAATTATATATGAGAGTTAGAGTCTAAACTCTTAATGAAAAAACTGAAAAAAAGATTAAAAATAATAATTAAAAGCAAAGAAAAAGTACTGAAAACAAGCTATTAATATGCAAATTTGTTGCTTTTGTTATTATTTAGATGAGTTTTCCCTATCACGAGTTTTGAAACCTTTAAAGATATTGTGAACTTTTGAAAAATAACACTTTAAACTCACATAAATACATAATTTTTGTTAACGATTTCTATATCATATCACTGAAATTTTAAACACTTTTTGTGTTTTACTAGAATGGGGCAAGTCGCGCGCAACAGGTCGTTGTCTAATTTGCTACAACATACCTGTTGCGCGCAACATACCCAATTCCAGACGCTTCCAGGTTAGGGATTAGTTCATGGATCACGATGTCGACTGATGGCGATGGCGACGGCGACGGCGGTGGGTTCTGTTCCGATTGTGGTCAGTTCAGGCTGGTCGGGCGTCAATGAGGCGCGACATGGCTAGATATCACTTGGTGTGAGTGTGTGTCTGTGTCTATGTCATTTGTATTTGTATTTGTGTGTGCTGCATTTAGTTGCCTCAAACATAAGCTTTGCGGTGCCTGTCAACGCTGTGTTGTTGTACGGCGGCGGCATCAGAGCAAAGAACAGAAGAAAGCTTTTAGTCGGCAACCAATTTAGTAAGTTTAGTTTTAGTTTAGTTGCTTTAACTAACTCATGGGCTCATCATTCATTTTGGCATGACAGACTAATGAGCACTTTGCATGCTGATTGCAAACAGAAGCATTTTGGAATCCCAAAAGGGAAAACATTTAAACGGTTTCAACATGATTCTAACTTTTAAACACTTGCTTTAAGGGTTCAATGCTTGCTTAACGTCTTTTTGTTCCCCTACCCTGACAATTTTGTTGCACAGTGTCCGTTGCAAATGACTTTGGCCACATGCGGCGGCGACTGCTGCCGTTGCTACTGTAGCTTTTCCCGTTTTTCCGCTGTCTGTTCGCATTGTCCTTTTTACTAGCATCCTGTGTGACGCGCTGCTGCTGGCTTGTTGCACAGAGCAACTTTTGCATTATGCTATTGTTAATGTTGCCACATATATATACTCTTCTTCTTCTTCTCCTACTTCAACACAGTGCAACTTGGCTTTGCTGAAGCTACCCATATGCTACCACATCTTTGTTCTATGCTTTGGAGAGATAAGAGAGTTAAATATTTAAAATATATATATTTTTAGCCAGGACTTCACTTTAGTTGTGTTGCTTAGTGTTTTTCTGTATTGTCATGCAACTTGCTACTTGCAACGGAGTCTGCAGAAAATGATTTTTAGAAAATGCCTTGCAGCAGCAGCATCTGTTGGCGACCAGCTAAAGTTTTCCTTTTCCCCCTTCAAGCCAGCCCCAAAAGCAATTTAACGCTCGACTTTCGTATGATTCAGTTTTTGTGTGTTTTGTTTTTGATTGCATTTCGCTTGCGAGGGGGCGGGGGAATTAAATTCTTATCAACGCACCAGAGAACGATTTCTTTTTAGCTTCCTTAGCTGTTTATTTTATTCCCCCTTTTTTCTTTATTTTCTGCAAACTTCAGCGAAAAAGACAAAAGTTTTTGTTTTGTTTTGTCAGCGCAGAAAAGATTTGTGATTTACGCACAAAATATATTAGTTTAACAGATAGTAAATATGAAATAACACAATTTGATGGCAGTTTTGACTTGAGGGGAAACAGCATTCGATTTCCTTATCAAGATTGTTTGGCTTGCTTTCGTCTAGCCGCCAATTATTTATAGTTTTGTGTAGTTTCATTTGTTTTAGTTGGATGAATATAAAGATTGTTATTTCTAATACTTCAAGTTAGTTTAAGAGCATAACAAATGTTCTTTGTTACTTTTGATAAGTTCTAAGTCAACAAATAAGAAGGCTTTAGTCGAGTAAGCCCGATGATAACATACCCTTAACCCTTGGTCATACAGACGGACAGACGGTCGTGCTGAGAGATATACCTGCACTACCGGACTACAATGTTTGATTGTTTCATATCTCCGATGTTTCTTAACCGATTTTAATAGCAATTTCACAAATGATTATTATTTTGTTATTAGTTTCAATCCCCATTTTCAAATTTTCATTATAGATTTTGTTTTTTTTTTTCGCAGTTTTAGGTCTCATTTATCAATGGTAAATAGAGTTGTTTGAATCGTAGTTTAAGTGAATTTGTTAACACTTTAATGAATCTTACTAATCACGAGTTTTGAAACATTTAATAATATTGTCCACTTTTGAAAAATTACACTATAAACTTATCAGATATAAGAACATGATTTTTGTTACCGATTTCTAAATCATATCACAGAAATTTTAATCCCTTTTGCTTGTTTTAGTAGTATTAGTTGTTTTATTAGAATGGGGCAAGTCGCGCGCAACAGGTCGCTGTCTAATTTGCTACAACATACCTGTTGCGCGCGACATACCCAAATCCAGGTTCTTACAGGTGGGGTTAGTTCATGATCACAATGCCGACTCCAAGTTGTTTAAACCTTAGTGGATTTTTGTTACCGATTTCTATATCATACCACTGCAATTTTAATCCCTTTTGCTTGTTTTAGTAGTGTTAGTTGTTTTAGTAGAATGGGGTAGTCGCGCGCAACAGCTCGATTGTCTAATTAGTCACAACAGACCTGTTGCGTGCGGTGTACCCAATTCCCCGGTTCTTCCAGGTGGGGTTAGGGCATGATCACAATGCTGACAGACTCCTTTTGTTTAGTAGTTGTTTTAGTAGTTTTAGTTGTTTTATTAGAATGGGACAAGTCTCACGCAACAGGTCGATGTCTAATTTGCTACAACATACCTGTTGCGTGCGACGTACCCAATTCTACTATGAATATAAAGATTACTATTTCTAACACGTTAATGCTAGTTTAAGAGCATAACAAATGTTCTTTGTTACTTTTTTGATGACAACATACCCTTAACCCTTGGTCATACAGACGGTCGTGCTGAGAGACATACCTGCACTACCGGACCAATGCTTGATGGTTTCATATCTCCGGTGTTTCTTAACCGATTTTAATAACAATTTCACAAATGATTTTTATTTTGTTAATAGTTTCAATACCCATTTTCAAATTTTCGGAATTCAAGATTTTTTCATGATTGATTTTGTTTTTTTTCGCCGATTAAGGTCTCATTTATCTATTTACCATTGATATGTGCAAGTTGTTTGAATCGTAGTTTAAGTGAATTTGTTAACACTTTAATGAGTCTAACTAATCACGAGTTTTGAAACATTTAAAAATATTGTCTACTTTTGAAAAATTACACTATAAACTGATATAAAAGCATGATTTTTGTTACCGATTTCTATATCATATCACTGAAATTTCAAGCACTTTTTGTGTTTTTCCAGAATGGGACAAGTCGCGCGCAACAGGTCGTTGTCTAATTTGCTACAAAATACCTGTTGCGTGCGACGTACCCAATTCCAGGTTCTTACAGGTGGGGTTAGTTCATGATCACAATGCTGACAGACTCCAAGTTCTTTGAACCTTAGTGGATTTTTGTTACCGATTTCTATCACTGAAATTGTAATCCCTTTTGTTTGTATTAGTAGTTTTAGTTGTTTTATTGGCATGATCACAATGCTGACAGACTCCTTTTGTTTAGTAGTTGTTTTAGTAGTTTTAGTTGTTTTATTAGAATGGGACAAGTCTCACGCAACAGGTCGTTGTCTAATTTGCTACAACATACCTGTTGCGTGAGACGTACCCAATTCTACTATGAATATAAAGATTACTATTTCTAATACGTTAATGCTAGTTTAAGAGCATAACAAATGTTCTTTGTTACTTTTTTGATGACAACATACCCTTAACCCTTGGTCATACAGTCGGTCGTACCTGCACTACCGGACCAATGCTTAATGGTTTCATATCTCCGGTGTTTCTTAACCGATTTTAATAACAATTTCACAAATGATTTTTATTTTGTTAATAGTTTCAATACCCATTTTCAAATTTTCGGAATTCAAGATTTTTTCATGATTGATTTTGTTTTTTTTTCGCCGATTTAGGTCTCATTTATCTATTTACCATTGATATGTGCAAGTTGTTTGAATCGTAGTTTAAGTGAATTTGTTAACACTTTAATGAGTTTTACTAATCACGAGTTTTGAAACATTTAAAAATATTGTCTACTTTTGAAAAATTACACTATAAGCTTATCAGATATAAGAACATGATTTTTGTTACCGATTTCTATATCATATCACTGAAATTTTAATCCCTTTTGCTTGTTTTAGTAGTATTAGTTGTTTTAGTAGTATTAGTTGTTTTAGTAGTATTAGTTGTTTTATTAGAATGGGGCAAGTCGCGCGCAACAGGTCGTTGTCTAATTTGCTACAACATACCTGTTGCGCGCAACATACCCAATTCCAGGTTCTTGCAGGTGGGGTTAGTTCATGATCACAATGCTGACAGACTCCAAGTTGTTTGAACCTTAGTGGATTTTTGTTACCGATTTCTATCACTGAAATTGTAATCCCTTTGTTTGTATTAGTAGTTTTAGTTGTTTTAGTAGAATGGGGTAGTCGCGCGCAACAGCTCGATTGTCTAATTAGTCACAACTGTCCTGTTGCGTGCGGTGTACCCAATTCCAGGTTCTTCCAGGTGGGGTTAGTTCATGATCACGATGCCGATAGACTCCAAGTTGTTTGAACCTTAGTGGCAACAATACGAAAGCTAATGGGGCAGGTAAACCATACCGTATCACACACTCTCAACACGTAATTTTTGGGCACATTGAGTCGCTCGCCATTGACAGACTAAGGTCAGGTTATGCCATATGTAAAAGGGGATGGTTTCAGGTTCAGTTATCATCGGGTGAGGGAGGGTTGTTGACGTTGGGAAACTGCGTTCGTTCGGTATTTCGTTATTGATTTTATTGAGTTTGTCACTGATCTGATGAGATTTTAGCACGCCGTCCAATCAACCCCCCGTGGGCTGACGGCTTACATTATTTTTGGGTCAGGTGGCCGTGTGGCACGACGCCTGACGTGTGTTGCATGATAAATTTATAGACGCAGGGGTGGTTGGGTGAAGCCAATTCACCCTCACTCAATCTTTTTCTTGTTTTGGGCCGCATTTTTCTTTGACTAAAACTAAAGCTATATAATCCCAGCCAGTAAAAATATGGATTTCTTTTTTATTTTACGATGCGTCTCGAATGAAAAAAATAAGAATACAATTTCATTTCATATTTCCAGAACTTATGGCCAGTTGTTAAAGTTTCAAATTGATCTATGCATTTCACAGCTGGCTGCAACTGCAACTTCCTCCCCTCCCCCATTACAATCTGCATTCGTTTGATGTTCAGTTTTTAGGTGTTGCCGCGTCTTCCCTCTTCTATCCACTGTCTCACAATAAGCCCAAGTCTTATGTCAAAGAGCGTAGAAAATATATAAATTTATGATTTATCGAAAGCATATGTTTCGCCTTAGAACTTATCCCTCCTCTCTTCTCTCCGCACTCGGTTGGTGCCTCGCCCACAGGAAGTTCATGCCGCTCAACACATTTGCTTGAGAGCTTACAACACAGTTTCTGTATCTCTTTTTTCGTGTTACTTTTTGTTTGTAATATTTTTTTCTTGTGTGTGTGAATTGTGTATATTTTTCATTTGCCTCAAGATTGTGTGGAATTGCATATTGGACTATTCATCTTTATTGGCAATTATTGGTTTTATTACGAATAATCGTATTTGAAGTGATTGAAATGATTTCAATGGGTTTGTTTTGGTTCTAAGAAACTTAAGAACTAGAAAACTCGGACACTCTGATTGCTATCAAAACATTTACAATAGGTTATTGAGTTCTGCTTGATTCTTCATTTACAGTTCTTAAGGTTTCCATCTTTAATGAATTCTCAACAATATATATATCGGGGACACTCTGATACCTATCAAAACATTTGCAGTAGGGTTGTGGGTTCTTTTTGATTCTTAACATTAGAGGTTAGAGTGCTTAAGGTTGCCGTTTTAAATAAATCATCAACAATATATAAATCGTACACTTTGATACCTATCAAAACATTTGCAATATGATTTTGGGTTCTGCTTGATTCTTAACATTTAAAGTGCTTAAAGGTTTTTCATTGTTGCTTTGTCTGTAAAAGATTTTTAATTTCATGTTTCCGTCTTAAATAAATCCTCAACAATATAAATCTATGTATATACCTGCCCATTATTTCTTTTCTACTGCATTTTTAGTTGTTTTTTCTCTGCTTTTGTTTCAAATTGTTTCAATCTGTAATGGCATATGACTTTGTATAAAGAGAAAAAGAAAACACCCCCGAATGAAACGAGAAAGGACCCAACGGATCAAGCAAAGAGACAGATGTCTCTGTGTATGTGTGTGTGTGTGTTTCATTTCCCAGTTGCCTGTTTTTCTCTCTTTCTCGTTCTCTCTATTGCGCGCAGCTGTTTGCAATATTCAGTCATCGGTCCTTGGGGGCGAACTGAAATCGTAAGCAGCCATTTCTCAAATCCTAGCCCTGACAGACACTAAACAAATTTATGACCTTTAAGCGGTTTAACTTTTGTGAAGCTTAAGTTAAAAATTCTTTGCTTAAAAGAAAAACGAGAGAAACACGATTAGTAACTGTGTCAAAGTAGAATCAAAACGAGACAATTGGAATAGAAACATTTATCTGTGTTTAGAAATAGTAAAAATCAAGAAAATGAAAAGACAACTTGAGAAACACTCAAAATATTAACACAGACAGCGAGAGGGAAAATTATAATTTAACAGCATTAAAACAAATTAAAGTGGCCCAAGCGGAAGCAACATTTTGTGGAGGAGTCTTCGTCTCGTCGTCGTCTCCAACTGGGAGAACAAATTTAAAAATAGCTCAAATATTAAAATTGATGGCAACTTTCTCGGCACGAAAAAACATTGAAACATTGAATTATGTCTAAGGTTAAGTGCTGCTGACAGATTTTGACACATGATGCAGCAGCAAAAAGATAAACAGTAGAAGTATAGAGAGGGGCAGAGGATGGCTTTAGTGTAAAAGAGATAGAGCTAGCAAATGCAACCTTGTTGTTTCATTTTTTTCGTTCGATAGAATGCAAATTGTAAAAGTTAAATTGTAATTAAGGCTTTTTCCTGTTAATTTTCTTCGTCCTTTTGCTTATTAACATGGCATATATGTATACATGTATTTGGTAACAGCTGCTAACTTTTTTCTTTTTCAACTTCAGCCCTAAAACAAATTAATTACGTCCTAAACTCCACACACAAACACACACATAGATCATGGCAATTAACCAATAGACAAACGGCTTCTATTTCATTCAGTTTCATGTTACGTGCGGTTCTCTATGTCTAAGGGCAAGAAGGGGCAGCGAAGTAGACAAGGGACACGGTATACTATTAAATACCGTTTGCAGTCTGCAGTCGTCTGAGTGAATACCGTGACTTTACTGCTTCCTTTGACTGTAATTCTTTCAATTGAAATTAATGTTTTATGGTTTCATGACGACGACCACACATTAAAACACACACACACATACACTTATAGTGTAAAAGACTGTCAGACCCATAGAAGAATTGACTTCACTCAGCTGTTGTAAACTTTTTTTGTTGTAACCTCACTTTTAGTACGCGTGGACTTTTACTGTCTATGCTGTAAATACCCTGCAGTAATCGTAATTGAGATGAAAAGAAAGGTTTCCTTAGGTTATGAATCCAACTTATAAAGTTTATATCTTGAGTTTCATTATTATCATATTAACTCTCAAGGAATAATATCTTAAAAAGTGTACTTAAACTTCATACACCATAAGTTTTAAGTATTTTTTTCGTTCATAATATGTTGAAAATACCCTGCAGTAATCGTAATTGAGATGAAAAGAAAGGTTTCTTTAAGTTATAACGTGACTTTCATTATTTTCACATTAATTCTGAAGAATTTCTATCAACATTTTACATATAATATCTCATAAAGTCTACTTAAACTTCATTATATACCATAAGTTCAGAGTATTTTCTGTTTGATGTACAGCACATTCCTCCTCAAGTCAAGTTTCTAATGTTGAAAATGAAAAACCGTAACAGTAACTGAATGAATGTCGGTTGCCAGGAAACACCGCTAGTCAACTGACCCATCCTGTCTCCGCCTTTCCTGTCTTCCTGTCTTCCCGTCTTCCTGCCTTGGTCATGCTTTTGCCCTTTGTCGTCATTCATTCGCAAATTGCGCATTCTTTAACAAATTTCCTGTTTATGCTCCATAAAATCCATTGAAGCGTTTAATATTGGCAACTTGTCGGACTTTGGTCTCCGCCGTCTCCCTTTCTCCATTGTCTCTTCCTGGTCTCTCTTCTACGTTTGTCTACGTGGCAAGCGTGTGAATTGGCGACAAGTGGACGCATCCTATGTGGGTGGCTATCAGAAAACCCCTCGCACTTGCACTCCTCTCCTCTATCTATCTATCAGTTTGATATTGAACGAACCAACTCTGACTCATTGCCGGTCAGCTCTTTCTCTAAAAGACTTAGACACACACCAACACCATCTTCCTCTTGATGGTAAATCACTTAAATCGTCTCTGCAGACATTGTAAATAATGTAAAAGACAAAAGTGCATGAGAATTTGCAATTTGTTTTTGGTCGAAAGCATCTTTTGAGACTATCTATCTAATTGAATTGAATTTCAAAGTACGTAAATCAATTAGGGGATTCGTTGATGGAATGTTTATTGTTGTCAGTTGTTGTTGTCCGATGAAGGCTACTCATATTGATTAGAATTAATGTTATCTCATTGAAAAATGAGCTTAAATTTTGAGAATTATTTGAGTTAATTGTTCATTTGATGAAACATCTTGAGTTCAATATGATTGTGTTTGGCAATTTGTTGGAACTTTGTTAAATATCAATTTATCTATAGAGCTTGATAAGTTATAAGTCTAAAAGAGATGGGTTTGGGGTATCTAGATTAATATTTATAGCTTTTATCTCTTTATCTGTTTTATTACCTTACTTTATCATTTAAGTATCATAACTATTTCTGTATCTTCATCTCTCTATTGTAATTTATCGTTATCTTTCACCAAACTTAATGGAAATTTGTTGAAACTTTGTTAAATATTAAATTAATCTATTGAGCTTTGAAGTGAGAAGACTTATTTTAGATGGTAAAGGGATGTTTTTGGGAATCAAGATTAATACTTATAGCTTAAGCTTTATCTATGTCTCTCACTTTATCAATATCTATAGCCATTGTAGCCACTGTATCTTCATTTATATATCCCTATTTATCGTCATCTATAACCAAACTCCATAAGCAATTAATTGAATTATGATTTATATGATTCAACGGCACATAAAGAATATGAAATGCCAATTAAAATGCACTCCAAATTGCATTAGCTGCATTTGCTTTCAGTTAACCCAAAATATAATTATGCAATTAAAAAAAGTTTGCATTTTGACATCAAAACCCAAAAAACACAAAAAAACTTTCGTTTCTCATAGCAAGTTTTTTTTTCTGTGGTGTCACTCTATTCATCATAATTATTTTTTATCAGCAGCAGCAGCAAAAGCAGCGGCAGAAACCATTGCTGCCACGCCCCAAAATGCAGTTGCCAACAAAACATATATGTCTATATATATATATATATATAGATAGGTGCCAGCCTGTCGCATTACGCAATGTGGTATAAGAGAGTCAACTATGTGTGCCGCCATGCCACTTGGTGTTGCCGTTGTTGCAGTTGCATACAGGAGCATCCCACGCTTTAAGCTCCTAGCAGCAAATAGCTGTTGGCCTGCCTCCTCTTGGCTGAAATGACTGGCGCCTACCCACGTTGATTGCTGTTAATTGAATTTGGCGCACAATAAAAATAATGAAACATACAGACAGAAAGACGGACAGACAGACAGAAAGACATATAGACAAGTTATGAGCGTAATCGGAGCTGTTGTTGCTGCCACAACTGCTGCTGCTGTCTCTGCCTCTGCCACTGCTGCTGTTAAATACCAAAAACGAGTTTACAACTTTTCGTATATAAAAATGTTTTTTATCAAATTTGTGTCAATATTTTTTTGAGTTGCTTTCGAAAAAAAAAAAATGTTGTGTTGATTGCACCTGACGTTGAAATTTATGCGTGCATTATTAACATATATCTGGAGCAATAACAACAACAACAACATCAACAACAAAAATGAACATTTTTAATGCCTACTTATGACTGCATTAGCTTTAACTTCAAAATGGGTAGAGACTGGTAGATACCCTGGTAAATGTTAGATTTTAGTTATTACAGAAAGAACAAGATCAAGATTTTGATCGATTTGCCTTATCGCTTGGGTTTGATTAGGTTTGATAGCAGTCAGTCAGTCAGTCAGGAAAAATAGATGTGTTAGGGTTACTTAACTTTGATCTAAACATTAATCAACTTCCGAAGAAGTTTTTGGGAAATATTGAATCTTAGTTTTAAGTCAAAGACCATTTAGTAAGAGTTTGCATCAAGATTTCATTAGCTTTGCCTTATAGCTTGCACTATGCATTGAAAGCAGTCAGTCAGTCAGGCAAAATAGAAATGTTAGAATAACTTGACTCAGTTGGAAGTACAAAGTTGACTTTGACATCAAGATTTATTAACTTACAGAAGAGTTTTTGGTAAATATTGATCCTTAGTTTTAACCCGAAAACCATTTGGTAACAATTCGCTTCAAGATTTAGATAGCTTTGCCTTATTGCTTGGGTTATATGTTGAAAGCAGTCAGTCAGTCAGAGAAAACACTCTCAAAACTGACCAAGTTCACTTAACAAATGCATATACCCATCATTAACACTTCCATTTTATAGGAAATGTACAAAAAGTTAAGCTGTTGTTGCTACCAATTACCAGTCGTCCACATTTGCATTTGCATTAAGTGAGATGCACTCAAAGAGGAAATCAGTGGAAAATTGAAAATGCATTCGAATGATGATGAATTTGTAAGCCGGTTTGAACAGAAACACAAGTTGCATTATAAGTGCATACATATGCAAATGTGTATATGTGTGTGTGTGTGTGTTGTGTATATGAGAAAACTTTACACAACACAAAAATTATTATTTTTATGGTTTTTTGTGTGGAGAGTATAATATCGATTTTTATAGTTTAATGTACAAAAGGGGCAAAAAGTACTTTGAATACTGATTTAATGGGTATTTTTAAAGAGTTTTCAGTAGTTTTTTATGTAAGAATATTAAGCAAAAGTTATTGTTTTTGGAAAAGTTCTTATACTAGTGAAGAATCTCGTAAAAAAGATGAAATTACTTCCCTATATTGTGCCCTACATTCATCCTTTAAACTTTATAGTCACTGAAACCTATATCTTACATTACTGTTAAACTTTTGAATGCTTATATTTCCCTATACTTCGTACCTTACATTCATTCTTAAAACTTTATATTCACTTTATCTTGTATCTTACACTTATACTTATACATTTCTTTCCCTATGCTTGGTACCGTTCATTTATCCTTTAAAATTGTATAGTCATTTTCACCTTTACCTAGCATTGATGTTAAACTTTTTAGAGCGATTTTTCTTATAACTCCATAAGCTTTATAGTCACTTTTACCTAAACCTTACAATAGTATTAAAAGTTAAGAGCATTTCCACGTTTTTCCTTAAAACTCCTTATAATCCCTTATCATTTTACCTTACCTCTTACCCATTCTCCTTAGAAACCTGCTCTCCAATCGATATTCCATGATATATGTATGTAGTTTCACTTACCTGAAAGCAAATGGAAAAACAAATAAAATTAAAACTTGTTAGAGAATATGAAATATGCATTTATGATTATATTTTCGTAACATAATTTATAGCTAAATGTGCGACAGAAAACTAAAATTTGATGATTTAATGGCATAAAAATAAGAATTTGAACAAAAACGAAAAAACTTTTTTTTGGTGCATGCCCCAAACGCCCACTCGAGTTCATTCGGGGAGTGGTGTGGGGCAGGTTGGGAGGCGGAGTTACGGTATGCTTTAACTGATAACATTTGGGTGAACTGGCAACAAATTATGGCCATGTAAAGTGTCATCAAAGCCAAGTAAATCATCTGATTTTGTCGTGGAGCACAGAGCAGCATTATTATTTATGACACAGAGAGACGCAGACGGGGCACGGGTTCAAAAATATTACTACACTCAAAACCCATTAAAAACAAAAGGTTTTCTGTTCCCGTTTAGGTATCAGTTAATGTTCCTGCCACACACAGAAGCTCAATATAATAAAACGAGGAAGAAATTTTTATGTTTTCTTTTTTGTTTTTGGGGAAAAAGGCTAAATGCGAAATGTTTTTACTCGCTTTTCTGAATCATCATCAGAAAATATTTATCCTGAACTTTTTTTCCCCCCATTCTGAATTTAATGGCATGGACCAGACCGACCCCAAGAAGACCGAGACCGAGAGAACCTCTCACTCTCCCCACCCCCCAAATAAAAAAGCGGCCTGCGTCAAAACATTTGTCGTGTTTGGTGGCAACCGCAACAAGCAACAACACTCTTTGTCTGTGTGTGTGTTTGTATATATAATAAAGTGATGCTATGTTGAAAGGCGCGCGCATTAGAGATCTCTGTATGTGTGTGTGTGTTTGTGGCAAACGTCTGTTGCAAATCGTAAAAATATTGCGAGAGGGACAAGACTCGAACTCGAGCTAACAGCTGAGTTCTTCACCCCACGCCCGAAAAAAAAATCGATAAACGCTTTTGTGAATGTATGAATTATGTGTCTGCGAACAAACACACATACACGCAGAGGCACTAACACATTCACACACAGAGACACTAACACAGACAGAGAGACAGGCAGCAACTTCAGTTCAGTTTCACAGCTTCCTCGTTCAGCTGACTTGTTTATCTGCGGTTGAAGTTCAACTAGCACTCGAATAAACTTCCCCCTCTCTCGCCCTCTTTGCGCCTCTCGCCCTCTCTGCTCCACAAAATTCCTTTAACGAGAAGAGCTGGCGTCCACTTTGGTATTTAATTTTTTTGCAGTCGCATTAACTCTTTCTATTATATATATTTTTGACCAGTTTCAGACAGTTTTAATAATTTTATGAGCAGCCCACACACGCAT
Organism: Scaptomyza parva; assembly: GCA_035044645.1. Lineage (NCBI taxonomy): Eukaryota > Metazoa > Arthropoda > Insecta > Diptera > Drosophilidae > Scaptomyza > Scaptomyza parva. The sequence goes on from JAWNNT010000090.1 coordinate 6,252,441, forward strand.
TGCCGCATTGCTGTTGCTGCCACATTTTAATGCCACTGCCCACAGAGTCGCCACAGTGACCGCATTAGATAGGCGCCCCTGATGATGAAAATATGTTTTTTGTTTTGCGGCCTAGCCACCAATCAACAACAGAAACACAGAGAGAGTAACAACTGGTGCAACAGTGCTGCAAGTTGCAAGTTGGCTCAAAAAAAAAAAGGCTGCCCAATTGTGTTGCCAAATCGATGCAACCACAAAACATTTGCAATCACAGACACAAACCACAACAACAACAACAACAACTGTAGCTGACAAGTGCATAAAACTTTAATAGGGATTATATATTAAATATTTTGTTTGCTTTCACTCATTATTGAACTCGTCTGGGTCACACAATATAATCTGTTCATCAGACCAGATCAGAATCGTTAATGGGCGAACCTATAAGCTTTTGAGCGCTTAAAACTTTTAACTAATGCATGATTAAGTTCAGTGTAAAACATTTTTAATAGCTAAGTTGAAATATATCTTCTTCTTGTCACAAGTTCTTCATACATTGAAATGAATGCAACACTCCTTAAGGACAGCAATAACAGAGAGTCTCTAGTCGAGTAATCTCTTAACCCTATAAAAACAGTAATATCTGTCCTACTGCAACAAAGCTTAAGGAATAAAACTCAATCCCTTATTTCAACGGTTTTTCCCAATGATTTTTCATACAATATTTATCAAATTTCCATTATTTTGTTAAAAATTTTCAATCCCAATATTCGAAATTTAATATTATATCATTATCGATTACATGTGTATATCGTAACCATTGGAAAAGTTAGCGAAAATCGTGAAGGAGAAATTATATTCAAAATCTTCTCTAGCTTGTGTTGTTCCAGAGATTGACACCTTTATACATACAAACGGACAGACGAAGAAACGGCCAAGGCTATATCGACTCAGCTGTTGATGCTGATTAAGAATATATATACTTTTTGGGGTCGGAGATGCTACCTTCTGCCTGTTAAATATTTATGCACAAAACCATTATAATCTCTTTTACCCATTGCATGGATTTAGGGTACAAAAACATAAAGTAAATCATTTAAGTTTAACCTAAATACTTGATCAAAAAATATTCTTTTATTATACTCCGATTGGAACAATTGTAGCACAGAAAAACACAATACACACATCAAACCATCAAAAATGTATTAAAAACCATATCGATTGCAGTTGCAGCGTACTGCAGACTGTACGTGACTTAAGAAAAATGCACACATAATGAACTTGGGATTGGGTACGGTCTAATAAGGAGGAGTTTGTGGAGTTGTTGTTGAAGAGAGCTGAACTATAACCTGACCAATTTTCAAATGTCTGACCGCAACAGCAGCAACAACAACAACAACTTTCATAAATAGAAAGCGTTTCCATATAATGCGTTATGGATGTGCCTAATGCCCAGTGGCACTGGGTATGGGAATGGGAATGGGAATGAGTGGAATAATGCCTTCAAGTCGATTCCAGTCATAAATTGTGAGTGCATATGAGTTCGAGTATATACATATACTCAATCTTATTTATTACCCAAAAGCCCATTCCCTCCCTCTTTTTGGGGCAATGACGCGGCACGCACAGAGCCCCCCCCCCAAAAAATATAAAAAATAACGATTTTTTTTTCTTTATTTTTTGAGAAACTATTAAATTGAGCCACGGCACAAACACCAAAAAGTTATCTATAGATCGATGGTCGATGGTCGATGGCCGCAGAGCTCGTTATCAGGTCTTATGTTTGTACATTGATATGAAGTAAAAGCAAATAAACAAAAACATTGAAGATTGAAGATTGACGTACGATGAGATACCCTTTCAATAATATATTCATAGTGTGTTTAATTTCGAAAAGATTGCTTCACATCTATGTCCATATAGAAGTTAAAGTTTGTTATCCAATGGGAATTTGTGCCTATCTTAAGATTGAACATATAGCTTCTTTGGGGAAAAGGCACTTTGTCAAACATATCGTCAGTCATAACAAAATCCTTGACAATTATATTGTCCTACGAATTGGAAACAGTAACAAAAGAATACAATTCTTCAATCGGAATCATTCAAATATAATCACTTTGTAGGGACAAGTGTGATTTATGTTCGAGTACGGCATAACACCATTATGAAAGTAATAGAAAACCTGAAAAGGATTTGGATGCTTCATGTAGCGGCAAAAATCCATAGTGACATTGAACTGAAATGGATAATAGGTCTTTAGTTTCTTCCAAACACTATAGTTGATCTGTATGTTACCGATTGTTTTGTATATATATAACAGTCACATAACATCACATGAAAGGCGAGTAGACACCAATATAGTAAGAACATATTATTCAAATTGAAATAGGGTCAACGGGGATTTGGGATTTATAAAACCTTCGGAAGTCGAAAACATGGAACAATTTAAAAATCATATGCAGGTTGTTAATATGTTTATAATGACAATTATTAGAATAAAAAGATTATTCAATCGAAATTGTAGTAAAATATTGATTGATTAAGATATTATCATTTTATCATATAATATGTAACGCTTGAAAGGAAACTTAATTATCATTGCGAACTGAGTCCAATAACCTTAAAATAACCAAAACCCTAAAAAAACTAAAATTATATATAGATCTGAAAATAATGTTCAAATGATTTACAAAATATATGTCTCTCATTATGGAGAACATTTTTTTTAAGGGGTAGAAAAGAAAAATACATTCCATTCAAACCAAATAAGTGATAAGGCAATCAATAAAACAAATAGCCTAGTTTATTGAACCAGCAAAAGGGTCAAAAGGCATTCGGGAAAAGGCAATTAAGTGACTTTGTTAGGATTGTCAGAGAATATATCCAAAAACATACAACTAGGATGGGAGGAGGGTGCATGCCCCACCAAAATATATGTTTATTTTCAGCTCAAGAGCAAGATTAATGTGACAAAAGTATTGCGATTGGGCGGAGAAGAGCTGGAGTTGGGGTACCTACCTAAATGGTAGTTCTAACGCAAGTCAAACGTATTAAGAATGTCTTTGTTTGTATACGATAGTCATACGATTATAATGCTGCAAATATTTACAGGTTATTCCCGCACGACTTCAGTGGAAATAAAAGAAAGAAAGAGAGACGTCGCGTTGGCTGTCTACGAAAATATTTGTTATTTGATCTGTAATAATATTTACACAAAAACCTAACACCCAACGATGATTTGAGTAGAAAAATAAACTTTAGAGACAAACGAGAGCCGTCGGGGATTGAGGTGAGACACATGCCTTGGCCCTGAACTTGCGCTGTTTTGTTGGGGTTCCCAAAGGCGAAATTGCAGATTGCAATTCATGGATTGTGACTGGAGACCGTCTAGCTCTCTCCTATACAAATTGTAGAAAATTTGCATATGCCAAACAAGCTGTGGTATATGAGGACGACGACGACGACTTTTGCATAAAAAATACATCCATAGCACATTCGACGATCGAGTCGCAAAAGTTTTTAATTAAATGCAAAAAGGCAGAGGACCTAACGACCAACCAATCGACTGACGAATGATTGGCGTGGGAGGGAGGGAGGGCGGTTGAGAAATGGGTATTCCATTGGTTTTGGTTTTAACGGCGCATCAATCACTTTTTGGCAGCTGTTCTATACTAATACTCTCTATCTCTCTTTCGCACGCACTCTTTGCTGCTCTCTACGTGACTTCCGCTTAAGCAATTTAGAGCTGCTGTCCAGTTCACTTTTCTTCGTCGTTTTGTCCTCCTGTCTCTTGGAACATTCGAGAAGTCTTCTTGTGCTTCCACTGCTTCTTCTTCTTTGCCTGTCATGTTGAACACACACTTTGTGCAAAAGTTCAAGTACGGGTGACGTCTGTCGCTGTTGCTCTCTTGCTCTCTTATGCCTGTTGTTGTTGTTTTAGGCGACGAGTAGCGATGTGCAATTTCATGCTTGTCAGAGCGGGACAACAACTGGCAGGATTTTACAGCTGCATCAAGAGAGTCATTTGGCCTTCAACTAACGGCGCATTTGCTGCGAGAGCAATGTGTGAAAGTTATGAAAAAAAAAAACTGACGTATCTGCATGAGTACAGTTCATATTTGAACTAGTTCTTAATACCATTAACTAGGCGCAGTAGGAGTGTAATTTATATTTATTACATAACATACATTTAATTACGATTGCTTGATGTAAAATCAACTTCTACATAGATTTTAAATTGGGTTATCAGAGTCAAATTCGATAACATCTTTAATTCAAACATATAGTTTCCTGGTGGCATTGGAAACTTAGCAAACATTGCGTCCGTTATCACAAAATCCTTCAAAATTATATCCTCCTAAACATGCATTTAGATATTATTATTATTATTATTATTTAGATATTACACTCCTGGTACTTACAGTGTATGGACATGTGTGATTCCAATTGGAAAAGGGTTTTAAAGCCTGATGAAAATAATGGAAATAGTCCTTGGGGCTCGGATGTTTTATGTAATGACAAAAATTTAAGCTCACATTCACCAGAAACGGATGATAGCCACTTAATTTTTTATGAACGCTGTAAACGACCGAAAATTTACGTATTGGCTTGTGTATCTTTAAGATAACATCACCGGCAATTACACCACGTCCTATTACTTTCAGCTTACAGAGCGGTATATCACATATCGTTTTATCGAATACTTCACATTTCAAGTTCACGAGACGCGCATATCCATTAATTAATATTATGTAGAGTAAGAGAATATACAGGATCCTTAATGTCATTGCACTGAAACAAACTACCGAACACCGTTTCAAAACTGTACTATTAACAAGAGGTCTTAACTTCAAAAAATATATTTTTACATTCATTTGTGTGAATTTCGCTAAAATTTGATTATAATTACGAATCGATTTACAACATTTAGCTGAGTTACTCACATGGAAAAAAAACAAATACACAAAAAAAACCCAAAAAACCTGTAAAGAAATTTGTATTATTTATGAGTATACTTAGTATACAAATATATCTAGTGCTAACCACACCCTATATTCGGATAATGAGCCTACCCCTAATTGTATATTTGTTAAGCGATATAGGCGCCCCCACTCACTCGCAAACACAAAACCCAACCTACTAGTCGTTAACCAGCTCCACTCCACTCCATTGTTACAATTTGCGCATAATTTTCTGTCCGCCGTTCAACGTCGGGTAAAAGCACATAAGCACAACGTACGTACGTTTTAGGTAGTGCGAAAGACAATGCCTTGGATACGTTACATAGTTACTAGTTACTCGAACACTTTCAGGGTCTCAGAGCCTTAACGACAGACACAAAAACATACACAAGACAAAAGCAATTTGTGTCATTGCCAGCGCGAAAGATAGAGACGCGAAAAGTGCAGTTGAGTCTTGGTGTTTTACCACCTCATTACAAGATTTGCATAACTGAGCGACAAACTGCACACAATGTGTGGAAATGTGGCAATGTGGAAGGAAGCAATGACATAAAGACAATGACAGTTGATGCATACGAGACGATGACAACGTGCAACAAGGAACAAGAATATAATGAAAGGTAAAAGCATGGACTATTGTAAATAGACAAAGGACTGGAAATATATTGGTTTTTCCTATCTGTCAAGTGCAATGTACTTTGTGTATGAGTTGTATTCCTCGCTCTAACATTTTCTTATAGTAATTTCTTGTTCTATTGTCGACCAAAAAAGTAACACATAAGATTCTTAGACTGGCCAAAAAGTAAATGTTGCAAAGTTTTAGCAGTTTTCAAGTCAAGTGTTTCTTGGCCTAAACGGCTGCCGCATTCCAACTCTCGGTCTAGTCTAGTCTGGCCGAGACAGACTTAAGTGTCTCAGAGCTAACAGGGCTAAGAGAGCGAAAGAGAATTGCCTCAAGTGTTGTGTTTTTGGTCTGTTAGACATAAAGTGAGGCATCTAATGTGGCAACAACAACAACTTGCAACTTGCAACTGGTCGCATTTTAAACATTTTATGCAAATTATCAATGGCGACACGTAAATTAGCGCTCGCAAAAAAACAAAAAACTTAACTCAAAACAACCTAAACATGACAGCTCAATTGAAGATGCCACACAGTGTTGCAGACGCAACTAGAGTTGCAACAACAGCTCTCTCTTTCTAACTCGCTCTGCAATGCTAAAGATAATTGCCATTAATCAGATATCGACAGACGCGTCATAAACTGCACATGTTATCGACTATTTTGCCATTGCAATCGCTTTTTTTCAGCTCGAAGAACTCGAAAACAACAACAACAACAACTGGCAGACAGCTCACAAACAGATCGCAGCTCAGCTCGACTTGGCCAAGTCTTTGTATGTATGTCTGTGTGTGTGTTTGTTGCCAGCCATGGCAGCTGAAATATGCAGCACTTAGTACCTACTTAAGTTGCGCGAACGCGTCCGGACAGTTTACATGTCGGACAAACGGACAACGTTTGAGATAAGATCACACAGAGCACAGCACAGCCAACAAAGATCACTGACTATATGTGTATGTTAATGTTTATGTGTGTGTGTAAGTTTGTGTGTGCCTCTGGTTATAGAGCTAAGCGGTTTTGTCGTGAGGCCAAGTAGTGCACAGTGGTAAAAAGCTATTGAAAATGTATGACAAAGAATAAAATGTTGAAGATATTGTCTAACTAAAAGTTTTTGATTATAATAAAGTAATAAATTGGATAAAAACTTTAACTTACATATTCAAAAAGTATGTAATTAAAACTTAGAATAATCATGATAGAAATAAAAAAAAAAAAAAACTTGAATTTACATATTCAAAAAACTATTTATTTAAAACTTAGAGTAATGAGGATAGGATAGCCAGGAACACTTGAATCTGAACTTTTTGAATACATTCTTCTGTTCTCTTTGTTGATTTTGAACTTTTTGAAGTTGCTTTATGTTCTAAATCTTTATATTGTTTTAAGATCTCTTTGCTCATAATAAATCTTGTGTACTTTAACTTTCTAACTATCGATTTCCTATTTCCTATACCTACTATTTCGTCTTATAACAGTTTATTAAGGAAAATATCTTTTGCTTTCCAAGTCTTGGCATATTTTTGTCTTTTCATTAACTTTCGACCCACTGTAAACACAAGCTGGGAGGGCAATAACAGTGGCATAGACGCGGTAAGTGGTATGAAGTACGTGCATTTTGTAGATAATATTGAAATAATAGCAACAAACCGCTGCACATACGAGTTGAGAGTTGAGCTTAGATCGGGGGAGGAGGATGGGCCAAGGAGAATGAAGGAGGAGAGGAATCATCGCAGTTTTATAAGATCAGATCGGATCGGATCGGAGTAGAGCGCGCGCCCCGTTTCTTTTGTCTTGTGCCTGGTTCGTTGAGCTTGTAACAAATTACTTGGCTGCCAAACAAACTGCCCCCCACTTCTGGTCGCCCCTCTCACCCCCTCCCTCCAGTCAAAACGTCGCGTCGTTTGTCGTCGCCATCGCAGCTCGTTTTTCATGTTCTACTTTGTTGCAGCTAATGTTGTTGTTGTTGTTGTTGTGTGGCAATCGCTGCAACCGCGATAGATTAACGCTACACAGATCCAGATAGCACAGAAGGAAGGGAGCCAAGAAGAAGCTCGGCTGTGAAGCGAGTGGATTGGAATTGAAACAACGATCGATCTACTTTAAAAAAGCAGCAACTGTGGCACATGGTCATCAGCAACAACAACAAGAAACGTTTAGTCTTTGGGGTCTCTGTCTTCGTCTCAGTCTCGGGGCGTCTGTTTGACCGATAAGCTGACTGATAAGTCGATGTCGAGACGAGACGAGAGCAGAGACGGCGACTCTTGTCCGAGACATGAAAACATGAACTACCTAAATGACCAAACTCAATTTGTTGCTGCCGCATTTTCAATTAAAGCTGCCTGTCTGCCTGCCCCGCGGCAACAGCACAACAATAACATCGACAACAGCAACAACATCCACAAACCACAACAACAACAATCATGCAAAAAAAACTTTGTTAATAATTATGAAGCAAAGTTGTTTAAGCTGATACCCTGTAAACATTCAAAGGGGCAAAAGGTTTATTATTGAAAAAACAACCTTTTCAATACTTTTTGTGCATTCTATATTCCAGAAAAAGTTTAAAAATACTATAAAAAAAGTGAAAAAATACTATATAAAAGTTATATAAATATGAAAATAAACGTTTTATTATAGGGAAGTTTTAAGAGGAGGAAAAAACATCTTTCAATACTTTTTGTGCATTCCTTATTCCAGAAAAATATTAAAAATACTATAAAAAAGTGAAAAAATACTATATAAAAGTATATAATTGAAAAAAATCACTTGCTTTAAAGGGTATTTCTGCTCTTAAAAAGGGGAAAAATACTATATAAAAGTAATATAAATATGGAAATAAACGTTTTATTATAGGAAAGTTTTATGAACGAAAACAAAAAACCTCTTCAATACTTTTTGTGCATTCCATATTCCAAAAAAGATTAAAAATACTATAAAAAAGTGAAAACATACTACATAAAAAAAAATCACTTGCTTTAAAGGGTATTCCTGCTCTTAAAAAGTGAAAAAATACTATATAAAAGTAATATAAATATGAAAATAAACGATTTATGATAGGAAAGTTTTATGAGAGGAAAAAAACCTTTCAATACTTTTTCTGCATTCCTTATTCCGAACAAAGATTAAAAATACTATACAAAAAAGTGAAAAAATACTATATAATGGAAAAATTAATTGCTTTAAAGGGTATTCCTCCTCTTAAACAACTTTGTTTACCCATATTTTTCATTGTTATTTGTAGGCAACTCTGGCAGGAGAAGGAGGGAACACTCAGAGTGGCGATTGTCGACGAGTAAAGTTTTTAATTGAGTTCTTTAACCAGCTGCGGGCCACAACTTAAACTTCAACTCAAACTCCAACTCAATCTTAAACTGAAACTCGTACTGGAGAAGTCGACTCGACTCTAGGCGTGGCTGATCTCTAGCTCTAGAGGTAGCTCTAGGAGCTGGTAGCTTGGTAGCTGCCGGCAGCAATTACATAGCTTAAATGAATGGAATAATAAAATTGAAGCCACTGTTGACTTCCTTTTTGCAGCCAGAAAGTGATTAAATGGAATTGGCATCCAAAGACCAAGAGTTTTGAAAAGAGTTTAAGCTTAGCTTTGCGCGCGGCTCAACTTTGAATAATGTTTTGGGGCGTTTTGTGGAACACCCCGATGAGGTGAGTGTCTACGGAGGAGAGCTGCTTAAAGTTTGGGGCGTGAGTTTTACGAGCGGGTTTTCTCGCTTCAATTTGACAGGGAAGGAGGACCGAACACCGGACATCGGCTAGTCAGTAAAGCTGTTCAGGATTACTGACTGTTGGCTGTTGTAAAACACTTAAAGAGTGCCGTTTAAATAGCACTCAAATCAATACTAGATTTAAGTATAGCCGAGTGTTCGAGCAAATGGGGAAATTATCATAAAAAGTGATACGAGATGAAAATGGAAGGGCAAAAATGAAATGACAACACGAACTCGTAAAATTATAAAGCTATAAATATTGTACAAGTTTTTAATGTTTTTTCTTTTAAAGATTAAGGAAATTTTGAACATCAAGGGTTGTATGTTTAAGTTATCATTGTTTAAGGCATATATGGGAATCATGTTTTGCATTTGATAAGTTTTTCTTATGTAGATCTCTTACTTTTACCAGATATATATATTGTTTAGTTATGGTTAAGGTTAGTTAAGGTGTGATATGATAATGCTTGAGTTTTGTACAATCGAATTATAATAAGTTTGATAATCGTGTAAGTTTCGAAGAGAGGTTTGAATTGGTAATGCTTAAGTTTTGTACAATCGAATTATAATAAGTTTGATAATAGGTTAATTTTTAAGAAAGCTCTTAACATTTGTAACATTTTTGATAATTTCAAGTGGTTTGCTTGTAACAAGTTCCAGATTTCTAGTTAGGATCTGTATTAACGAGTACCTTTCTCCTATTGCACTTATAGGTTTGACTGTGTTCGTGTTGTCTTTCTACTTTATCATTTCAAGTACCTTGTACAGGTTTAGCACTTTAAAGTAATGTACAACAAGAAACACTTACTATATAAAAGGAATGCAAATTCTTTCTAGAAATGACAGTTATACTTTGGACCAGTTTAAGCTCCATTTCCACATTCAACATTTAGTTAAAGTTCTGCTTTGTAACTGATTGGCTGCACCTCCCACACACATACATACAAACACTCATACACACACTTATACACACACACTCATACATACAAACACTCATACACACTCACACACACTGTAACATTCATAACATTCAGTCTCACACCAATGTTATATGTAAATGCAAATTGGCTGCCACGCCCACAACAACACACGCCCTTACAACAACAACAACAACAACAACAAGAACAGCAACAACAATTGAGCCCAGATCTTTTGCATTGCCAATGCCACAAAGTAATTGCAAATGAAAATAAAGTGAATTTTATGCCATTTCCTGTTGCCATACAATTCTGGCCTGGTCTGCAACTTGGCCCAAAAGTAGATGCTGTTGCTGCCTCGAGAGAGATCAGCAAGGAGAGAAAAGACCAGGGAGAGTGAGAACAACTCTGACCAGATATGGAGATGGTTGTTGTTGTTTTTTGTTGTTGCAGTAAATTCGGGTGCGTTGAACTGCGGGCAGCAACAGCAAAAGCAGCAGCAACATGCAACATGCAGCAAGCAGCCACAATTTGAAAATGTGTTTTGGGATTTCTTTTGCTGATGTTCATGTTCATGTTGTTGTTGTTGTGAATTATTCATGTTGGCTTTTTTTGGAATTGGTTAAAAAGGATGAAGAACTCGGCCCAAATTGCATTTTGCAGTCCAGCTTTGGGGAGTTAAAGCGAGAGAGAGCGAGTGAGTGAGGGAGTGGGAAGAGTTGTTGTTGTTTTGTTGTTGGTTGTTGCACTCAAACAACAGTCATGTTGTTGTTGTTATTGTTGCGGTCAGGTCATAAAAAAAACAACAACATGAAATGTCGAAAACGCATTTAATGTTTTTGGTTTTTTTGTTGTTTTTTTGTTGTTTTTTCGTGCGATGAAATTTATGTGGTGTGCAAATTAAAATTAATTTTCGACGTTAAAATTTTTTTTTTTGGTAATTTAAATGCGCACAGCTGGGTGGCTAATAAAAAGATGGCTAAAAACATGGCTAAAAACACAGCTAAAAACATGTCTTAAACTGAGAAAATCGTTAACCATTTTAGCTAAGCAAAAGTCATTAAAATTTCAGTTGAGTGAGAAAAATCAATTAGGGCAAAAAATGTGCAAAAAGTTGAATGCTTGAAACCAAAAATATTTTTATAACTTTTCTGCATATAATTTTTAATAGAAAATTTAATTAAAATAAGCGAAAATTTTCTATGGCGCAGAAGCAAAAAGTTGTTGAACAAAAAACCCAACTGCATCAGAAATAGTTATGTTTAAAAGTTAACAGTTATTACAAAATTCTTCATGTTGAACATAAAAATATATTGAAAAAGTTTCATTTCGTTATATTAAAACCTCAAAAATGTTGAAAAAAGGTATTCAACGGAAAACATTCCAATATGTATGTATTAGGAATTTATCTTTTTCATTTATCTTTTTCTTTCATATAACATCACTCAAACGTTTTCTATATTGTTGTCACCTTTTAGCTTTTCCCCCAATAAGTCAACATTTGAAGAGAACATATAACAATATGCCACACTGTGTTTATGCAACCTTGAACAATGTCAATGCCACAATGCCAAAGTTAAACCAACACACATAAAAGTGCAACCATAACTCGCATCCGTTGCAAGCAAGCGTCAATAACAACAACAAAGACGTTTTTTCGTTTCCTTAAGGCTATACATATGTATACTGGGTGGCACTCCTTGGCAATATGTTATTTTCTGTGTTTGCACTGATTGAAAATTGACAGCATGATGGGAAAAAAACATATACACAAGGTCCTTGCAGCACTTGCAGAAAACAACAACAACAACTACAACATTTCCGGCACTTAAGGAAGCAAAGAAAAAATACAAAATACTTTTGCAATGAGTGTAATTAGTTGACAACCAAGCCGGGTCAAACAAAAAAAAAACACAAAGTGTGAACTGAAATGAAATGACCTCATTCTATGGTTCTGGGCTTCTCAAACTGTAACTCTTGTCGCTCTCCCACACTTCTCCTCCTTCCATATTCAAATTTATGTACATTGTGTGCACACATTGCGACACAAACACACACACACACAAACAGACAGAAACATAAAGAGAGAGCGCCTAAAGCGAACCATATGGAAATGCTTTGGTCTGACAGCGAGATACAGCGCACCCTTCGAGAACAACAACAAAAACAATAAAAAGAAGAGGGGTGTGAAATTAGAATAACATGTCACTCATATAGCGTATACAATATCACGTAATGCGGCCAAATATAATGGTGGTCTGAGCTGGTGTTGCTGCTGTCCAGGATTCGCACAGGATACTTAAAAGCACGAAACGCAAAACAATTGTAACAGTTCACACACACACCCATACACACCTACACCTACACTCACACACAGAGAGCAGAAGCAAGTCACTAAACAAAGAATTATGACCATTAAAAGTAAAATGTGAAAGGAGACAAGTAATAAGAGAGAGGGAATTATTTATGTGTGTATGCCAGAACAGGAGCAACAGTAGAGCACGTAAATTTAACTGTGCTTTCCTGAGTTACACCCAGGCGCAGTTCATTGTTGTTGTTGTTTTCGTTCTTACCGTAAGATTTTTTAATTACCGCCTGGCCATTAATTAAGAGTATTGCGTGTGTGTGACTGTAACTGTGACTGTGTGTGTGTGTGTATGTGTGTATGTGTGTCGCTGTCCTGTTATTAAAAAAACACAACCTGAGCCCCCAGCATTGTCGATGGCTTTACAAAAGCAACATTTAAATAAACGGAATGCGTGTCAACGTAATGTTTTATACGAACGCAAAAAGATTAAAAGCTTAAGTCGCATCGCTGACTTCGAGACTTTAATTTAGTTGTAAAACACAAGCGTATAAAGATAGGTGAAATCAGAATAATTTCTATTGGTTTTAAGTGTTTTATCTTGTTGAAGAACAAATTGGTAAATGGAAAAGAGTAAAAAATTAATTTTCCCTAAATTTTCATTCATAATAAATGATAATAATAACTCTTTAATGTTAATTATAAATATTTATATTCAAATGTAGCAAGATCTTAAGTCTCAAAATGTGAATTTCATAAGAAAACTAAAAAGTAAGAAATATTCCTGAGTTTAATCCTTAATAGGCTAATGGAAATTATATTTTCTTTACTAATTTTCTTTCGCACAACTTCAATATTTACTTTTAATTTAATTTTCAAACAATTTCTATCCCAAATATTCTCCCATTTTTTGGTTTGTTAGTTGACGCCCTAAACATAATCCTGATAAAAAACCATCAGGTTATCCACAAAATGGCTGACCCACATACAGTCTGACATACCGTTACACGCAATTTGCATATGTATATTTTAGACCAAAAGTTGTTTTTGATAAAGCACATGCCAACTACGGCCAGGACGGGAACAGCTTATCATTTTTTTTCGCCTTGACTTTTCTACATTTTCGGGGATGTTCATTTCGAGTTTTCCTTTTCTTTTTTTTTTGTTGGTATTCTGTAAGCTGGCACTGATAAATTTCGGGCACCCCCTGGTGCTGGTTTTTTCGCCGCTTTTTCCTTTCTTTTTTTTTAGGGGGTGCGTTTTTGGCTTTGGTTGCCTTGACGGCATTTTAGCCTTATTTGGTTGAAAAGGGCATTTAATTTGTTTGCATTATTTGCGCATTTCGTGAGGATTTACCGCGCTGATGTTGATTTTTCGATAGAAAACGGTAAATTGAAAAAACGGTAAAGGAAAAACAAAATTGACGCGAGATTGCGCAGTTGTTGTAAATTAATCAGTTAATGCGTTTCAGCTGCCTGAAAAAACTGATTTTTTTTTTCTTCTACCTGCTGACACTTGTTGTTGCTGTTGAGTGTTATATTTTGGTTATGGTATGTGGCATGCCACTGACTCATTGATTGAAAAGAGAGTCGTTAGAGAGAGAGGGAGGGAGAGATATTATTTAAGAACTTGGCAAATTAGCGTCTCAAACTTAAGACTCAGACGGTGCTCATTAAAAGTACTCAAAAGTACTGATAGTAAAATGCTGATAATTTTATATTAGCAAACGTCCTTGTCTTATCTATATAACACAACTTTAATTATTTGCACAACATCAAATAACCTATGACTGGCACATGGATAAGAAAAATGTGATTTGTGATTGGTAAATTGTTAAACTATGGACTCGAAAAAGTTCCCCAATTTGCGTCAATTTTGCGACAAATGAGGCAAAGCCCGAACATAAGGTGAAATACCAAATACAGTAAAAGCACAATAAGTGAAAATGCGGCCAAAAATTGGCAATGAAAATACAAAAGAATAGAAAAATTATCTTCCCTTACATCTATCGAATAAACACCGTACAACAAATATTTACATATGGTCATCAGTTGTTGGCACATGATAAACTAATTTGCAATTAGTTTGGGAGTAAAAAAAAAAAAAGCGAAAAACCTGCGCTTTTGCACGTCGTCCAGACAACTTGTCACCCAAGTACATGGTACTTTATCAATATGAGCCCATAACAATAAATAAATAAAACGAACTAATTGTTATCGATAATTTCGTTACTCACCTTGACTTCCATGCGAAAATGTTGCCAACTGTAAAAATGTCGTTAAGATAATATACACTCTCAACAAGTTCCTTAGTTCCACAGCAGCAGCAGCAGCCATTGCGTATTTTTGTTCGTTGAGCAAATTGAAACCGTTGTTTTGCTACGATTATGCTTTGAATTTCAAATTTGAAAGAATGATTTTGCGTTTTCTACACTATGTTGTTTCTTCTATTGAATTGCATTTTAACGGCATCTATTTTTCTATTGCTTTGGTGTTGGTTTCGGTATTGGTTTCGTTTTCGTTTTCGTTTTCGCTGTTACTTTTGCACAAACATTCTACGCATTTTGCACATACTTTCGACCCGTTATGATATTACAGTTACTGCTCACTCCACTATTTTTTTTTCTTGTGTATTCGACCGAATTTTGCGTGTATATGGTGCGTCTTTTTGGGCTATTTGCATTTAACTTGAGCTGTAACATTTGTTTGACCGGCTGCAAAAACAACAACAACAATGCAATCCTTTTTCTTTTCTTTTCAAGCACTTTTCTTGTTCTTTTACAAACAAAACACTCGCACATCCGTCGACAACAGCCGCAGCAGCAGCAATCCCAACTGCATATGAGCAGAAGCGCCAGGCATAATATCTACAGCAACAACAAAAACGACATCAACAAATTGCGCACACAGTAGCGTTGTCTCACTCTAACCAACGTTCTAGGTCGACAGGCCGCAGGCTAGCGTTGCGAATTGTTTTTTTTTTTTGCCTAATTCATGTTTTGCACTTGAATTATGTATTAAAAATTGCACATGCACAAGCCTGGTGTATTGTTGAAGTTATATGTTATTTAAGTGCACTGTTTTTACATTTTCTTATATTTAAATGCGATTTTAACACAAGAATTGTATGCGCAATAGGCGCGCAATCAACCTCACGCAACGAAAATTCAGGCAAAACTGATGAAAAGCATTGAGCAAGAAGCAAAATTGCAGCCTTTGAAAATGAGTGAGACAGAGAGAGAGCATACATTTTCTCTGAGTGACGAGCTCTGAGAGTATCGATGCCAACGAATGCGCTCTCTGCTCTTGCTCTATGAATTTACCAACACTGAGTGGCGCCAACTGAGCGCAATTTAAATTGACGTTACAAATTAAATCAATTCATGCGTTACTTAAGCTTTTTAAGTTAATTGATTTAATTGATTTACATTGCATTGCCTTTTTGTGTTTGTCATACATATTAATACAATTTTGCAAATGTATGTCACGACTCTGTTTCAACTATATCAATTAATTCCAACTGTCATTAATTTATTTACATATGCCCTTTTGACTTTTTAGATTTACTGTTTTTTTTTGCCATTAAACTTGCATGGCATTTTTTCATTCATATGCATAAAAAGCGCATAACTAGAACTACACATATTTTTTTTAATATTCCGCTGACTGTTGCGGTCACAACTCGTTTGATTGCCCTCCTCTCGGACAAGTTAAGGGCCCCAGCGGGCGGCACTTTGTGTGGTCGAGAGTTGTTGAATAACAATTTCCATGGCAAAAGAATTCTCAACATTTTTACGCAAGAGACTCATTTATATTTGCGTCGCGTACTTTATTTAAAGTTGGACACTCAGCCGCAACTTAAAAGTTTTAGTTATTGTACAAATTCAACTTTAAGTTTCGACTTAAAATCCTGACTTGTCCCGGACAGGTGAAAAGATAAATGTAAAATTAAATGCATGGACATTTGGATAAATTGCCACAGGAAAAAGAGGAAGATGAGCTGAAAAAGAAACCGTAAATGTAAATGCTCTGTACCTTTTAGTGAGAATGAATGAATGATAGGTGGAAAGTGAGAGAGAGCGAGAGGGCAGATGGGCAGATGGTGTTGGCACAGAGACTTCATCAGTGTGCCCAAAAAGTGGGTCAAGTTATGGATGTGGATTTATCAAATTGCCAAGCGAAGAGATTTTTACACGCTCACCACTAATTGCTGCTTTTGAATGCGGTTTCCTGGAATGGGGGCTGTTCTCCATCACCACCTCCACCTTCTCCCCATTCGTCTCCTCTCCATTCTCCACAGCATGAAACCACTAATTTTCATTTTAATTAATGGTCTCGTCGTTGCTAGTTTGTCATTTCCATTACGTTTTTTAAAAGTGAAGAAAGTAACTTTAAGAGCACGAGAGATACTGCAAAAAACTTTGTAAGCAAAACTTGTCCCATATAATTAAAATTAATTAGTTATACATTATTCTATTGGCAAATATGGAATATAATTAACGCTGCTTTTGAATATTTTCATATATTTTTTTAACATAAAAAGGTTTTACTATCAAAAATATGTGTGTTTATTTTGCATATGTAATCATTAATTATCAAAAACTTCCCAACACTAATCATATCTTAGAGTATCCCGCAAAAGTCTCTTTTTACCGTTCTTTAATTGTTTGTGACGTTGCCAACATACCGCAAATTGTGTAGGCTAAGCAAAAATGAGATAGAAATACTCAAGATATAAAATAAGACAAGTGTTTGTTGGCAGGGTACGGAGGCGAAGAGGCGAAAACGCAACAAAATGACTACAACAAGAGTTAAATTAAGTTAGCGTCGAGACGTCTTGACAGCAATAACAACAACAAACAAAAATAAATACATATTTATATGCATTACGCGCATAAATCAAAATCTGCTTGTAAATTTAATATGTCGCCGTGTGTTTTGTGGCGCTTGCCACATGATTTATGCCGATTGTACTACATATACTTGTTTTTTAAATTGGCAAAAGAACTATGTGAATGAGTTATAGACTAAGAAATACCCTGTTGAGTAGTAATGTGTAAAAGTGATAGAAGTTAATGTAATTTATTAATCAAACTTAATGTACATTTTCGCTTAGCCTACACAATTTGCGGTATGTTGGCAATGTCACAAACAATTAAAGTACCGCAAAAAAGAGAAGTAAGATAAGATTTAAGAAATCAATGTACAAAAGTTATTATATGATATATAAAATGATGATATTTCAGTCAGAGAATAACTAGAATAGATTCTTTACTCTAAGATATCTTCCTTAAAACCTTTTCAATACATTGCACTTCCAAGACAAGAAGTAGAAGCGCTTCTAAGAGGTTGGGGGAATAGTGGAATCAAGAATGTACTTGACAGTTGGGGACGACAGGTTCCCCATCACCTTTATAAAGCGCAAGCAAACTAATTGATAGGCACATCAGGTTGATCCAGTTTCTCATACTCTATACACAAAAACATTGTAAAACTCCTCCCAACACTAAGCACAACAAAAATAACAACAATTTTCACACACTTTGAAAATTAGTTGGAAAATCTTTTTAGTATAGAAGAAAACTTATGCCACAAAACTCCAACTGACACTGAATAATGACAATTTCAGGCCCTGGCGACAGTTTGACAGCTTTTCGGATCTTTCAGTCTGCCATAAAATATAAATGAATATGTGTATTAGTTGTTGTTGTTGTTGTTAGTGTTGTAAAACGAAAGCAAAATTGGAACTTGACTTGCACTTGGACTTGGACTTGATTAGTGTCTATGTGTATGGGTGTGTGTGTGTTTGAGAGTGTGTTGGGGGGGGGGGAGGGGTATTGCACTCTCTGAAAACAAAATAAATGAGTTTGTCAGTCGGCAGCGACATGATTTGATAATTGGTTTTAAACGCAAAATTTCGAAAGCGGCACGAAAAGAAAAACAGGAAACGGATACATACAGTTTGTCAAGAAAGTGTTTACACATAGTGAACATTTTTAATATTTTCAGATGACTTTATTGACAGTTGAATTTTGTGCCTTTTTTTATTTAGTATTATTGATGTTTCAAGCCCAAAAAAATGTGTAAAAACTTGATTGACAGTTGAACTGTGTGTCTTTTGTTAGTATTTTTAATATTTCTTTGTTAATCTTATGTTTTTTAAGTTTTGTTTAATAGGTTTAAGAGATAATTAACTGAATAACTTATAAAAAATAACAACAAAAATTAAAAACAACAACCAGTGTGGCCCGATATCTCTAAAGTGAAAATATCAAAAAAAAATTTCACTATGTATAAAATCTTTCTTGACAAACGGTATATCCACAACACAAATCCGATCTACTTACATTAACATACACATCAATATTAAGATATATAAAGATATATATACATGAATTAATATAAATATTCATTAACATTGGCTGCTGTTTTATTGGCCATTGGGAGAAAAGTTTCTGGCCGTTTGACAGTGATAATCAGCTAAAGCAATTTTCGTTTCGTTTTGGTTTCTTGTTGTTGGTTGAGCTGGCAACCGTTTCCAGCAGCAGCCCAACCAAATGACTCACTGTGGAACTTTTGATGTGGCCTTAAGTGGAATGGGTGCGGTTAAGAAGGGGGTGGGGCCTAAGAGCCACGGTTACATAAGGTCATTATGAGAATCCATTCAATGACGCACCAGAAGCAGCAGAAGGCAAGTTAAAGCCAAGCAAAAAGCAGTAGAAAACTTGGAAACTGACAAAAGCCGATGTCTGTATACCCTTACGGAAGTAGGAGACAAGTTAAAGTCAAGCAAAAAGCAGTAGAAAACTTCTTACTTGAAGAAGCCGATGGCTAAATACCCTTACAGAAGCAAAAGGCAAGTTAAAGTCAAGCTAAAAGCAGTAGGAAACTTGGAAACTTAGAGAAGTAGATGTCTAAATGCCCTTACAGAAGCGGAGGGCAAGTAGGAAACTTCGAAAAGTCGATGCCTGATTACCTTTACAGAAGCAAAACGCAAAAGGGAGTAGGAAACTTGGAAACTTACAGAAGCCGATGGCTAAATACCCTTGTTGGAGGTAGAATGTGGGAAAAACATATGTATTAATCTAATGAGATTTTAATATGTTACATATTTAGAATACTTGGCTTAAGACTTTAGTTTTTAAGCATAAAATATTTGTTCTGATTATTTTCGATAAATTTTTGATAAGATATTATAATAAAGTATTCGAAATACAGTTTAAAATCGTTAAGTACTTAAGTAAACCTTAAAATCTCTATAGTTTTCCATATTTATGTCAAAGATTAAGTTTTCATTTTAAAATATGATAATAAAATGAACCATAAATAAAAAAGTTACCTATAATATAATTATACTCTTAAAAATTTGACTTAACTTCTTGAATAATATATTCTAATGTTTTTTCCTGGCTTTACATTGTTGACTTTGCTTACCAAATGCCAAATACCCCCGACAAAAAGTGAGTGTATTCGAAAAAAACAAAAGAGCTCTTTTGCTGAAACATAATTCAGACACTCAAAAAAGTTTTTTTTCTTATATTTTATTTTATGAATGCATTTGGAACCGTTATGCGTGGCCATAAAAACAACTTAGTCAGCAAACTGGGCGTAAGTTCAAACTATTTTAATTAAATGCCAGCAAATATCAGGAGTGTAGAGTGTAAGGGAAAGGGGGCAGTAACGAGGGAGGGGAAAGGATTAAAGTTTCCCCGTGCCCAGTTTTTTGTTATAATGGAGTCGTTAATGCCGCCCTCTTTTTAAATTGTGCTCACTCACACTTGCCACACACTCACTTGCAGCAACGAGGCATGCAGCCCATAAATTAAATGTTGTCTCTCGTTGCAACAACACCAACCCACCGCTCCTCCCTCCTCCGCTCCCATCATCTTTTTTTTTTTCAAGTATTTCGTCGCAAGCCAACGACAAAAAATTTACAAGCGACAGCATTTTTCACATGACTCTCAAGCGTGAATGCAGAATGCAGAATCCACACACATGTTGCAAGAGGATCCACTTGATTTGTCCACCATCCCCCTCCCCTCCCCCATGGGTGATTTCAGTGATTTCATGCAACTGGCGCCTGACAGCTGCCAAAAACAATGGACAGAAAAAAAACTGAGTACGCGAAACGCGAAAAGTGTGAAAGAAAATGGATATTCATTTTGGGCATTGGTCAAGTTTCGTGTCAGGAGAGAACCCAAAAAACTTGGCGAAAAATTGGAAATCTGTCAGACGCGCTGCAATCGAACGTGAAAGGGTGCGAAAAAACTTAAGGGCGATGGAAAAGGAAAAGATGAAGGAGGGGTGAAAGAAGAACAGAAGAGAAGAGAATCCTTAAGTTGATTTTAGTCTGAAATTCATTGACTGAAATCTGTGAAAAAACAAATAATTTAAATTTTTAAATATATTTCTTCATTAACTAATGATTATGCTATCCCTTTCAGATTATATAACCTATCAGTAGTGAAAACTTTTACTCACCTTACGTAACCTCATAATAACGCAACCTTCGGCCTCCGAAATATATATTTCTCATTACGTTTTCGCTTAACTGCCAACTCTCATCTCCCCCCCTCACTTCCCCCACACACATCATAGCACCAACAAGCAGAGACTTTTCCGGCCATTTTCTTGGCTGTGTTTCGTGTAGTTCGTTTGTATTCTTCGTTGCCTGACAGCTTTTCACTTGAGTTGCGAAATTAATTAAGAGCACTTTCGTATAGTTGTTACTGTTGTTGTTGTTTTTGTTGTTGTTAGGCAATTGTAGCCCCAATAAATCCTTGTTCTCTCTGTCACACAGGATTCTGCCGAGCCGAGCCATAAGAATTAAAGCATGCACACACACAATGAGGAACAGGTATTTACTCTATCCACCGCACGGGATGCTGACAAATTACATCCATTTAAATTAGCGAAGCGTCTAATTTTATTATTCATACTGCGCGCGCCAGCCAAAATGAATGAAAAATTGCACACATTATACAGTTCGACAACAAGTGCCAGGAGGATTTCCAGTTTCCAGTCATTCATCCAGTGTATCTATCTGTTTGCACATAATTAAAATACAATTCAAAACACATACACACACACACACGCACAGACAGAAAATCAGAGAGACAGTTAGACAGAAAATCAGAGAGACAGTTAGACAGAAAGGCAGAGAGACAGAGACAGATAGAATGTGAATGGAGATATGTGAATGCATTTTGTGCGAATGGCGCCAGCAATTTTTTTGTTGTTTTTTTGTAGACTTTGTCTTTAGCTGGATTGCAATGTTCAAGCTTATTGATTATGCAATGGTTCTGGTAAACAACATTTGATTTTAACAAATATTGACAGCTGAATGACTATGATGATGGCGTTGGCAAAGCTATATATATATATATATATAGTATTTTTCGAAATGAAATTGCACATTTTTCACAAACAGTTGAGTAGAGTTGTCAAATGAATACTCTATCAGCGAAATCAAATATATATTTATAAGAGATTTAACGATATTTTGCTTACAAACTATAATACTATACTATAACACTTCAAAAGACATATAATGTCTTTAAGAGACGTTAACAACAATAACTATATTACCCTTTTTGTAAATTGTAAGAGTACCTTAGTCATAACAAAACCGCATTTGACCACAAGCCATAAATCTTGTGTAAATATTTACGCAAGCAAATCGACTCAAAGAACTCCAAACAGCAGAGAACTGAAATAGATAGATAGATGAATGGTAAGATAGATAGATTAAGACACACACAGTCAGAGAGTTGGGTTAACGTTGTTAAAGCCAAATGACTTGCCATAAAGTTCTGAAGAATGTGTCCTAATAATAAAAGGCAAAAGTTACAGAAAGTAAAACATTTCAAAGTACCCTTACTTTGTGCTATCAATAACATTTTAACTAAGTACGGCATAACAATAACTGCCATAATATGTGTCAAGCGAGCTTAACAATTGTCATTTTAGCCAAGTTATGTTGCCTCTTGTGTCTTAGTTTGTCTTAATTAAAGGCCACAACACCATATGCTTAAGTTAATAGAAGCAAAAGTAACACAATGATAAACACAATGCCACACTAATGACTATATATGTGCATATATACCAAATTCTCTATATACACATACATAGAAATCTAAAGCCGTATTGTGTGCTCATCAATCATTCAGCTCAGAGCGTGTGAGTGTGTAGCGAAAACGTTTAAACGTGACTTCCGACTTTGGAGAGTTCGAATCCGAGAGAGTTAAACGTGTCTCATATTTATTGCACACACACACACACCATATGCACACACACTTATCTGTTGGCCATTAAAGGTGTTCCCTATGCCATCTCTTTCACACGCTTCACTTGCCAGCACCCACAAGCGTAAATAAGCGTAAGCCAATAATGCAGATATGTATATGTATGTGTGCATAGCTTTTACTGTTACCGTTACCGTTACCATTTTGTGCAGCTTGCAAAGCTTGCATAAATCACATGGCTACATATTTTGGCTATTCGCATGCACAACTCATAAATTAGCTAAATCCCTGCTTTGGCATTTCAATTTGGCTTGCCTGCGATTTGCCGGCTGACCTTTTTGCACATAGTCGTGTCCATAATTACTGTTTTACGGCATGATTGTAAAAGTTGTGCAAGTTGCAGTAGTGCTCACGGTGTCAATTCAATTTAGCGCGCTCAACTATACAATTTAGTGTTGAGCGCTTAAGAACTTTACTCAACACTAAAAGTTATCGCACGACATCGATAGGCGTACACAAGTTATCGGCGACATATACAAAAAATTAACGCCAGCAAGCGGAGCGTCACAAAAAGAAATAAGTAATTTTAAATGTAAAAGCAAAAATGTCACGTGATGAAATAGCAAAGCAGCTAAAAGGCACACGTGCCGATGTAGAGATTGCTGCAAAGGCAATAACCGCACAGTTCGAAAAAATTCGAAAAGGCGGGACAACAAGCGTCCCTTTGCAAGCATTGCGATACGACATAACTATATTGCGGCATTTATGCTGCGCCCTACAGGAAAATAAGCACCAATATGCCGAGATCTATTGTGACATTGCAGCAAGCATGCTGCCCCATGTAGCGTCATGTTCCACAAAGCCCGAGTTCTGGACAAATCATGTGATCAGCCTGCACTTTATTCACCATGCGCTCTGTCAAGAGGTAAGTTTCGGCTTGAAAATAAATCTTATTTTCTAATCGTATTCTTTTTGCAGCAAACAATTAAACAATGCCAAAGATTCTATGCACTGATCAATGCTCAACGCTTCCAATTGCAAAGCCAGGCTGAATATAAATCTTATATGGGCATTCATATAAAGCATATTTACTATTTCTGTCAGCAAATGCAGCTAAAAGCAACACCAGAGGCTAAAACTGAACTCTGCCAAGCACTGCAGGCACTGGGAGTACTCTTCCAGGCCATGCTGCAACTAAAGACACAACAGAATGATATTGTTTATGCCGACTTTATATGTGAGCTTAATCAAGTGTTTGGCAAGCGCAGCGGCAGATTTCTCAAAACGATCGGCACACTTCCAGTTAAATACATGAACAAGCTGTGCGATCCACTGTTTAAGCTGCTTGCCATCAATGAAAATGGCACGGAGCAGCTGGTAAAGCATTTTCCTGAGTATTTGAGTGCACTGCTGGCGTTCTTGCAACTGGATGACTTTGCTTATCGGCAGCAGGAGCAACCAATTTGGAGTATCCAACTAGTCAACAGCTGTCGCGAGCTATACAAGAATCAATCGATGCACAAGTATCCCATACAGATGCTTTACTACTATCTCAAATTGCTGTACACAAAACCAGGCACAGCATCCAGCAGCCAATTGCAACGGGCCTACATTGATCTGACCCAAAAGTTTGTGCGTTATTTTGAGCAAAATGTCGTGGCACAAACTCAGGGGCAGTGGTTCATTGACTTTTTGTTGGTCATGACACGATTGCAACGGCAACTTCATCAAATTGACTGTAAGATGCCCAACTTGAATGACTTCTGGACGGGATTGAATAGTGGAGTGGACACTGCTGCTGCCTATGCTGCACACTTTCAGCTCTTGGAGTCGCTCATTGCCGTGTGGAACATCAGTAGCAGCAGCTGCAACAGCAACAGCACACTTACATTCAATTGCAACAACAATGATCCCAATTGTCAAAGTTTGCGCGAACATTGCATCTTTACGCTAAGCTACTGTGGCACAGTGGCATACAGCAATTGGCAGCCAACGCTCAACAAGGTAAGCAGCAGCAGCAGCAATATACATATCTCTACATAATAATCCAATATATACAATCTTTAAACAGTCATCCCAAAGTTGTCTTCTGGGTCTAATGCGATATACCATTGATACGGCCAGGGTCACAAAATGTATGTTGCCCCATAGCCACGAGCTAGCAAACTTTGCCTGGCATCTGTCCAATATTGCGAACAAAGTAACGACCGCTGAACAAATGTGCTTCTTGCAATATTTGTTCAAGCCATTACAGAATCTGCTGCCAAGGCTCAGTGTACAGGATTTGCGGCAGCTGACGCGACGCCTCTACAAGGCGGGAGTACACGCTCCATTAACGGATGCAACACTGGTGGCACAGCTTCACGCGACCTATATAGCCAGCTTGGATTGTCCCTTCAATCAGATGTGCATCTACTATCGCAATCCCAAGGATGATGTCCAGAAGTCCGTCTACGAAATGTACCAGAGCAGTCCGCTGACCATTCGGCTGGACTCTCAACAAGAGCGTCAACTTTTCGAAACGGATATGTTGGCAGTGCTGGCCAACAAGAAGACACCTGAACTGTTTCGTTCCCTGTTGCGTCACCGTCAAACGGACTATCAGGCAGTGTTGCTGTCTCGCCATTTGCGCTCGGATAAAGGCGTTGCCAAAGAATTTGAGGAGATGGGTTTAAAGTTGCAGCGAGCAGAACGCAAGAAACCGAAACTGACACGACTGCAGCAACTGGTGCTGGGGCATTTAAGGGTCACAAAGCTATTGGATGCGCTTGAGGCGCAGAAAATCAAAATACCCGTCAAGGAGATGGCAGAGAAGTGCGTCGAAGAGATGCTCATCAAGCATCAACTCTTGGACATCAACATTAGCAGAGAATTGTATTTGGTGGAATTGGCAACAGCAGCCATGAACTCATTTCAAGAGTTCTATAATCGGGTAAGAAGTATGATTAATATCTTAACAAGAACTGTTTATATATATATATTTTTCAGATCGATGCAGAACCTTTAAGCATGGACGAGGCGCTCATCGATTGGGAGTCGCTTATTGATGATGCAACTGCAACGGCCATGTCACTATCCACCATGGGTTACATGGCCCAGGCGGATAAGGCATGGCTCTTGGTGTTGCACATAACTCTTATGCTCGACGACAGATTCAACTATTTACGGGCATTGAGTCACTTCTTGTCACGCTATACCCAACATGATCTTATCGATTTGTCGCAGGAGGTCTGCTATGCGGAGCAACTTGTGGATGAACTGTGGCCACAGTTGCAGGCGCCACACTTCTTTAAGCGTCATCATACAACGGTGCTGTTGTTCCTCTGCCATCTGGCATTGTACTATGGCCGGCTGGACAAGTTGTGTCATGCCCAACTGTTGTTGCTGCACGTGCAACAGTTGCGTGATCAGTTCGAGGAACGTAAGGGCAAAGTTGATGTTGTTCAGCTAATGCTGATGACGGTTCGTTTTCGTCTGTGCTATCAGCAGCCCCATTGCCGCATCCTGGCACGTCTGCCCACATCCCTGCAACAGCTGGACAACTTGTCGATTAGTGTGCGTAAATTTGTCAGCATATCATCGGTGGATCAGGGTTCTCTCTTCCTCCTGCTAAATGATCTGGTGCGTGATACCACCGAATGCACGGCGAATCGTTTGAACGATTGTCCCAACTTCTCGAGCAGCCTGCTGCAGTTGCTCCTGCAGAGTGGCATGGTGTTGCGTTCCGTCGAGGTGCTCATCTCCTGGCTGTGGACCAATTTGCGCATGGAGTATCTGGAGAAGGCGCAATCCAAACTGCGTCTCATCGAGCATTTCCTTTGCATGCAACCGCTACTCGAGTCATATGTGCAACAAAAGAGCACTAAAGATTCCCATCTAGCCATTGCTGCGGCACCCATGGATGACCAAACGAAACACATGAGCGATCTGGTTGGCAAGATGATTGCCATGCAACTGGAACAACAAGCTGGAGCCAGTGTGGAGCCCATTAGAAAGCAGCTTGCAAAAGCATTATCACCCCGATTGGTAAGCAAAAAAGTCAAGTGTAATCAATATTATTTTCAAATAATTCCAATATTTATATTCTCTGTAGGAAGTTCGTCCGTTGCGTCGCGAGAATCGGTTTAAATTCGTACGCTATGTGCTGCCGGACCTGAAGGAGTTGCGTGGCAACATTCAATTGCAGACCATCTATTTCATAGTTGGTTGTCTGCATGCGCGTCTTGACTTCCTGAATCGGGATCACGATCAGCTGGATGACTTCTATGCCTTGGCCAATAGGTGGCTGAAGGAGGACACAAAACGAACTCGCGGCTTGGGTCATGTGCTGCTTGTGCTGCACATGTATGAGGCAAACTATTTGCGTGCCACTTGCCGCAAGCAGCAGGCCATTGATTTGCTCACCCATGCTGCAGCAACGACACTAAATGCCTTGCCACAACGTGTCGATGTCAACTATCGTTACAATTTGTTGTTGCAGTTGCGCAGCGCACAGCTGGAGTTGAAGCCACCGGTGGCAATCAGCAAGCCACAAAATCCAAGACGTGCTCTCAAGTTCAACATATCACCGGAGGAGAAAGCCAAAGGTGCAACACCAACGGCTACCAAATCAGGCACTAAACCAAAACGTAAAGTGATTCAAAAACCGGCTCCATTCACTATCTATACAGAGGATTGCGTATTGCCCAGCTGCTCCAGCTCCAGTTCCAGTGATAGAGGCAGCAGTCCGGAGCGATCGAGTAGCAAACGCCTCGATTTGAACGCCTGTCAGCTGATCGAGATCATTGATCTCAGCGACGATGATGATAAATCACCTCCAGTGGCAGCTCAGCTCAAAGCTACCAAATCTGCCTCGCGCCTGCCAAGGACTCGTGCCACGAAACAGACTGAAACACCTGTGGCATCAGTGCGACGCGTTGCCACAGCTCCCAATACCGGCAGCAGCAATGCTGCACCCAAAGAAACGCCCAAAGCAACAACAACAAGCACACGTGTTCGAACCAGACGCCAGAATACAGTAGAACAAACACCGGCGGCGGCAGCAGCAACAACAACAACAGCTGCGACAGCAGCAACACCTTCAGTAAGCTCCCGACGTCGTCAAAGGAACTGATTACTTTTAGATTTCATAAAAGTTAAGTTAAATGCGTTATTTTATATTTGATACAGTTTGATTTTTATCTTAAAGTAGATTTGTAAACAACAAAAATAAAAAGTTGCAGTTTTCTTAATAAATTAAGTGTAAAGGAATCAAAAATTCATTGAAGCTTTTGCGTTTTTGCGAATGCCGTGGGCTTTGATCTAAGTTCTGAGCGCGCTAAAATGAAAAGAGAGCCGAAAGCTACGTTCAAAGCTCAAACTCTTCACTCAACATTCGTTGTTCGCTCAGTGCATTGAGTGAAAACGAAATGCGACAGCATTGGGCTGTCAATTCTGTTCGCCTGGTACTTCAATCCGAATTTCGCTTAAAATATGGTCCAAGATCTCAAAACGTCAGTTTAAAATTTGAGTGATATAAATGCAAGTAAATCAATATTTAATTAGTACATTTTATTTATTTAAATAATTTTTTTTTTTTTTGTGGCACAATTTCTGATGCAAAATTATCCGTTTTCTCTTGTTAAAACGAGTTAAAATACCAGGCGAACAGAAATCAGCAGCAGGTGGTTTTTGTCTAGCATAAACAAAAAGCATTGCATACTTTTGTACAGCTCGAAAAATATTTCATTGCCTACTTTTAGTTATGTGCATTAAAATAAAATAAAAAAGCAAAACAGCAACACTTGTTGGCTTAAGTTCAAATTGTGAACCGTTTTCTCTTCTTTCTATTCAATCATTTAAACTACGATGTATTTTTTGCAATTCATGTGCCTGGTCACACTGATACATATAATCGTTTTGCTTTAAATAGAAATGAGTACGACGCTTCGCATTGTAATTCGGGAAATGTAATGTGGATTCATTTTCTTTATTCTAGCTGATTTTTATTAACAATTCAGCAATTAAACGCTTGCCAAGATAAAAAATTAAGCTATTTGGTTAACTTTGATTTTGTGGGCAACAAGGAAGTTTTGCATATATTGTGGCTCCAAATGCCATGCTGCTTGACATTTTTGCCCTCGGCTCCTCTATGATAATAAACGCCTGTGCCGGATTTGCAGCCAAGCTCGAATTCACCCACATACCGATTGCCATTGGCTGTGAAGAGAAGAACGTGAAGAATGTCAAAAGGACTGAAGATTTTAACAAATGTGAGAGTAAGTAATCCTAACTCTTTAGAGAAATTACTCACCCGAGTAGAGTACTCCACGCCCGTGCATCGCATCCTTTTGCCACTCGCCCACATAGATTCGTCCATCAGCATGCCATTGAATGCCACGACCATGTCGTCCATTGTTCAACCATTGGCCAAAGTACACAGAACCATCTTCATAATACTGCTTGCCCTCACCGCAGCGCACATTCTCCAGCCACTGACCCACATACAGACGATTGGCATGGCCATCATTTGCCTGTCTCCGCAACGTTCCATAGCCATGCCGCTGCCCCACGCGCCATTGACCTTCATAGATGAGACCGTGTCCACTGACCTTGACACCATACCCGTGATGCTGATCATCCAGCCACTTGCCCTCATAGTAGCCACCGCCGGTGGTGTAACGCAGGCATCGGACACCGCTGCCAGTTGCACGGTTCGACATGCCGCAACTGAATGGGGAACCATTAGAAAGAAGTTTGTCACATCTGTGTAGCGGTGCCAGTCGCCAGGCTGTGTGGGTTGGTGTGTCAATCAGCCCATGATGATGGTGGGAGAGCGGGAGGGAGGGTTAAAGCTATTCTAATCAAGCTGCTAACATGTCTTGTTCCTTGCCACAATAGGTTAAACCGCCAGTTTGAATGGAGGCCACATTGCCTGACACGCAAACTTAACCAGTAACAAACAAGTAAGAAGGCTCTAGTCGAGTTAGGTCGACTAGAATATACCCTTAACCCTTGACCGGGTTGCCAGACATACTCATACGTGTACTACCGGCCCAATGCTTGATGGCTTCATATCTCCGGTGTTTTTGAACCGATTTTAATAAAAATTTCACAGATGTTCATTATTTTGTTAATACTTTCAATCCTCATTATAAAGTTTTTGACATTCACGATTTTTTTGTTATCGATTACATGTGTATATCGTAAACCTGAAAAGTTATCGAAAATACCTAGGGATTAGGAGACCTCATATCCAAAATCTGGAGTCTCTAGCTTTTGTAGTTCCTCAGATCGACGCGTTCATACATACGGACGGACGTACCGACAGACGGACAAGGCTTTATCGACACGGTTGTTGAATGCTGATCAAGAATATATATATACTTTATGGGTCGGAGAAGCTTCCTTCTGCCTGTTACATACTTTTGCACAAAACTATGATACCCTTTTTTAACCATTTCATGGGTTAAGGGTATAAAAATGAAAGTGGGTGGGAAACTGGTGGGTGGGAATATAAATATGTATATGTATATGTATGTCTAGTTGAGTTATACAAAAGAACTTAGTTTTGCGGGATGGATTTTGTTATAGGTTTCTTTTGTCTAGAAAAATATAACCTTTAATTAAGTATATGTTGTATGTACGTATGTATAAATTACGAGCGAGATATCGCTTACATATAGCTCTACCAATAAATATATATATTTATATATATATATATATCTGTGTCTTATGACTTAAAGACTGAAACGCACATGCAGTGGTCGCTTTTTCAATTCATCATTCATTCATTAAAAAGACATTTAAAACCAATTTGAGTAGAAGCATAAAAAAAATCTACATACTTGAAACTTTTCTTGTTTCTGTCAAAAACCATAAGATATTTGGTCTATATATCTTACAATAATTTATTGTATATATGTATATATTTCTGAACACTTTTGTTATAGAGTTATCGAATTACATGCGGTATATGTATATTGCATATTATAACTATTTATTTTTTAATACTTTAATCAATATTATTATTATTATAATAAAATAGCACGTTTTTTTGTTCAAAATCTACTATAGAGAGCGACCACTGTAAACGCATGTATATAGTATGTATTACATATGTTTTTCGTCTCATTTATAATATGTTATGTTATTTATAATAGTAGTACAAAAATAATATATGTATTGCCTTATGCGTGTTATCACAATTTGCACAATTTTAGCTACAAATTCACAATTACTGAACCTTTTCTTGTTTGTAGTCTAAAGATTTACGTCTGGACCGCTGCCCCCCGCACTCTTTTTGGGGGCCGCGCATGTCTTTTAGCTTTTTCTTTTTTACAAATTTTCGTCGGGGAAGAACATTTTAAACAATATCACCGGAAGCGCCATAGTTGAAGCCATTGTTTCGCGCATTATTGGCCACATCAAGATGATCCTGTTCCATTTGCTCCTTAAGCATCTCCAGTTCCCGTATACCCGACACGGTCACCTCATACTTGTGCGTCACCAGCGACCGATAAAAATGTACGGCAAAGGCCAGGAAAATGATCATCACCGGTATGAGCACAACGACCGCTGACCAGGCAGCCGTTGTGCTCAAATCATAGAACTTAACCCAACACAATATCGCAATCTCCAGCAGAAAGAGTATCAGACCCAACAGGGTGGAGAATGCCCAAGCCGTCTCGATGTACCAATGGAGTCGTTCGTGCGGTGATTCATGTACCAACGAAATGCTGTGCAGATTGCAAACGACCTCAATGTTGGGCAGTATGCAGGTGCTGATCATTAGGGCCAACATGTGTACGGCCACAAGCATTGTGGTGCAAATGGCGAATGCCACCAACATTCCGGGTGGTACGGCCGTCTCCTTATCCAGTTGCACTTCCACCATGGCCACCTGTGTGTGTAACAGCAGGCAAAAGAGAGAAGGAGAAAGAGAGAACGAGAAAGAGTCAGTAAGAGAGCGTAAAGAGCACAATGAGAGAGAGCGTAAACACCTTTTGACCATGCTTTGTGTTTTTAATAATATTATTATTAGCCAATTTTTGTTTGAATATTTTGGCAACACACGTTTTGTCGCGGATATATATGTATGTATTTGTGTATATTACATATTTAATATGTGTGTAGCCAATTTATGCGATTATCCTCGCCTGTCTGCCCTCCGTTTTTCTAACGGTATGCAAGTATAAGTATTTGTGTAACCAACGTACCAACGACTATCAAATACACTTTGATAACATATTGGTTATTTATACAAATATTTGATTTTGAATGAAACATTATAAAAGTGAAGAATATAACGGCATAACCTTAAAAAGTTTTTGCCAGTTCATTTTGAATTTATATTCACCAAAAAACCGTTATTCACCTTGTTGCCCTAAATTCATATAAATACAGAGCATTAAATTTCACAATGCTTTTAATGCTAAAACATGACATTAATTATAAATGCCATCTTATTTTGATTCGCATCGAAACGAGCAAACGATAAAACAAAGTTCTAATGTAAAAAAACGGTAAAAACGGTGGTGAAATGCGTTTGATTTTGATTACTCACCATAGCGAAGCCAGATAAAAGCGCTGATGTTTTACTGGAGGCCTTCAGTTTGGCTCGACTCAGCTGCAGTTTACGCCAGGAGAGATAGGTGGGCGAATGGAGGTCTTCGCCGGATTGCGACATGCTGCTGCGGGTGATGCGGCGAGGCTGAAAACGAGAGAATTGATGCTCTTGATACGTGCGAAACTTATATGGATAGGCACTGGACGAGTTCTGTACTATTGAAGCTGATACCCCTGATCCACCTGGCAACGATGATGGCAATGGCAATGGTAACGGCAACGGTAGCAGCGGTGGCGGCGAATGTGACGCTAGATGCGCATTGAAGCGTCTCGAGCTCGCGTGCGGCGAATTCGAATGCAAATGGCTGTAGTTGAGATACCGCGTCGAATTAGCGTAACAGCACGGACCCGAGTGGGTGTAACGACTGAGATTGCTGCTGGTTACCGGTTGTTGTTGTTGTTGTTGTTGTTGTTGTTGTTGTTGCTGTTGGTGTTGGCCGGTAAATCTTAATCGACACGAATCGCACACACTATTATCAGTTGTTTTGGTTGAGGCTGTGTCTGAAGCAGAGGCAGCTGCAGTTGCTGCCGCTGTGTAGGCATCAACGCTGGCTGCCAGCTTTGCCGTCGCATGCAGTGCACTGGCCAAGGCATAACGTCTACTGTTCACTGCAGCGGGCACAATGCGACCCGAGGCCAACGATGGGCGAGTTAGTCCCAGACGCTGAGAGCTTATATCTCGCTCTGGTTCCTGAGTTAACGGTGTGTCAAGCGTTTCGCTGCTCTCGGTTCGCTCCGTCGATGTTGGTATGCTGCTGTCGAACGAGCTCTGCTGGTGACTGAGCAGCAGGCTGCTGTGACTGAGATTTGTGCGGGCATACCGTAAATTTGAGTACATACTGATTGGATTGAGCGGCAAAAGTTGCTCGCTCGCCTGATCGCTCTCGCAATCGCTCTCTTTATCCTTTTGCTGCAGCGTGCTTTCGTGCTTTTGGCGACGCGGCGGTTTGAGCGGCACTTCACAGGAATTGGAAAGCATGTGCACTTTTTGCTATTTGCTCTCTTCACTGTTTGCTCTCTCACCACACACTACTGGCTTGTGTGTGCGTGTATATTTGATTATCTGGCCACGCACGCTCACATACGTAAATACGTATAAAATATTTTTTTTTTTTAAATTTTGAAATTTCTAATCACAAACAAATTTACATACACTTCTGAGCCACCTTAAGAGAGCACACGTTACGTTTAAGAGAGAATGTATCCGGCTATTCATTTTATAATTCCATTGAAACTGTTATTCGGTTTGCTTGCCTTTTTTGTTTCACAGCTGGTTTTAGTTTTGTGCCGTTGCTTTTTATTGAAGACGATGATGCTGATAGCGTTTTTGTTGTTGCTGCTATTATTATTATATTATAATGAATTAATTATTTTGCAATTGCTCTGTTGTGTTGTCAGCAAGCAGCACATGAGAATTGATCAGCGATTGCACATACACACACACACATGCACCTGTGTTTTCTAGGGTTTAATTGTCAGTTTGTTGGCAAATTTTTAGCAGCAGCAGCAGAAGTTTTTTTTTTGCGTTCGCTGTCTTTCTCTTTTTTTTTGTATGTGCATGTGTGTGCGTGTGTTTGTGTGGGTTATTTAAATATTTACTTTTTATTTATACACATTTTATAGCATATAAAAAAAATTGCAAAATACATGTGTCAATAAAACACAATTTAGCACGCCTTTTAGTTTATTTATACTTCTTGAGGGTTAAGTCGATGGTGGCAAAACCGATTAAACCGAAAATCCCGTTTGCTTTATTTATTTTGGAGACGCGTTTTAGGCGCACTTGTTACTTTTTATTGTGTGTGTTTTTTTGTGCGTGTTTTTTGTTTTTTTTATTTTCTTTGCTCTAATGTAGTAGCATTAATCACGTTCACGGGGACAAGTTCAGGGCGAGCAGCGCGACGATAATAAAAATTGAATAGTAATTTGGCTCTGGTTCGACACATTTAATTCATTTTCTGTGTTTTTCGCACACAATAGATCGAGCGCTGCCTGCGCTGTGCTGCTGCTGCTTGCGCTTTCTTGCTCTTGCTTTTTCCTTGCGTGCGTCTCTCTTCAGTCTTGTTGCGTGTCTCTCTCTCTCTCTCTAGCTCAGTTGCTCTCGCCGTCGCTCGTTCGTTCTCTTCGTTCTTGCTCTGTGGCTCTGCGAGTGTGTGTTTTTTTCTCGTAATGTTCTTGGCAGGGTTGTGGTGTTGGGTGGATGTTTGGGTGGTTGGTCGATTGGTGCGAACGCGCGACAACGTTTAGTTAACAACTAACTGACTGATACGACGACAACGGCGACGACGGAAGACGACGGACTACACAACGAGGAAAGACGACGACGACGGACGACGATGTCGTTTTTTTGATGCGGCGACGTTGGCGTTGTTTGGTGAACTGTCGACGGCGGCGCGCGTGATATTCAAATTCGACAATCAATTCGGGCGGCCTGCGACGACAAAAACAACAACAACAAAATAGTATAACAATAGACAATCGAATTACAAATGCCATTTGAATTAAAACCGAAACAGAAGGTAACCAAAACGTAGGCGGAGGTGGGTAAAAGTAAAACGAAAAAAATACAACTAACAGTAAGAAAGAGATAGCGTTCGGGAAAGGTACAAAACAGTAAGTAGCCACTCTCTCGCTCTCACTCTCTCCCCATTCATTCTCTTACTCTCTGTGTTACTCTTTCTGTCTGGTTGATTCTTGGCAATTAATCAGCGCGCTTTTTGTCTACCTGTCGCGCATCTGTTGATCATCAATGGGGAAAACGACGACATAACCCTGAACTATGTGTGAACACAAGAGTGTGTGTGTGTGTTCACTAATTGAAAATTGATTCAATTACAATTTTGAGTCTCGACTGACCTAACAATTAATGCATGAACCAGAGACAAGTTAAGCATGTAATATGTTGTTATTTGGTGTGGCAAAGGTTATAACAGTAAATCATCGTTACCACAAGACACGATCATGGGAACATGCATATTGCAAAACTCAATTACGAGCATTAAATTTAATAAAAAACACACAACCGTTATCTGATACGGTTAACTGCGTACATACATGCATACATAGACATAAGCATGTAGTAGTGTTGACATTCTAGAACCTACCACGGTATATGTATGTTTGAGTGAAGGAAACGAGGAACGAGAGAAAGCTTCTCTTGAAGTTCTCAGCTTCTGCTAAGCTTCTGCAGTTTACAGCAAGTTGTTTTGAGTTTGAGCCACTGAAAAGCTTCAAAGCTTAACGGTGATTGTTTCTATTGTAATCAATGATGCAGTTGGGAATTGTTTTGAATGAATTATTATTAAAATTCATATTCAAACGTATTAGAAAGTTCTAGTGGCGACTTGAAGATACCCTGAACTCTAATCTTCATCGGTTTTCTATCGGTTTTTTGAGTAATCTTAAGTTTCTAGCGCTGAAAATCGACAGATCTTCATATTCAGAGCTAAAGGCGCTTTTTTCTGTCAGTTACATACATTTACCCAAAACAGTATATCATATTTTACACATTTCATGGTTTTAGGGTATAAAAATGCAACCCGAATACATGAGAATGAGAACAAAAGTGTGGATTAATAATAATCTTCGATTACCTATTCTGAAGGTTAATTGTAAATGTATGAATTCAAACGGGGTCTGACGTAATAACAGAGTTGCCAGCTTGTACTATATGGGGAATAATATATACATATAGGATATGCAAGGACGTATGATAAACGAAATTTTATTTTTTTTATCAACAGTCTCAAGAAATATAACAAAATTTGAATTTCAAATTAAAAGGTCTTTCATGTTTCTCATTCATATTGTATACGTTATCGCGACGGTTTCTTTATTTTAATTGAAAACAAATGAAGTACATGTATAAATAATTATTATACCATTGTATGTATGTATAAGTGCTGGGCCCCTAAGGTGTGAGCCTTAATAAAATGCCTAATTCACAATTTTATCGTGTGTAAACAAATGATAAACCGCAGGCCAGGCGGGTGGGCAAGCAATTTAAATTGAAAAGCGGGTAATACAATTAACCAAATAAACAAACAAACAATTTATAAAAATCTTCAAGTTTCAGTCGCAAGCTAAATACTCTGTCTTGGCTAATACAAAAAAGTTGAATAAGATTCTTTACCGTTAAAGCACTCTAACAAACTCACCACACCCCAACAATCTCTGATTGCAATCAATATAACATGTGAAAACTATTTGACAACTGTTTCTCCGCTCATTTTGAAATCAAAGTCCCATGACGTCAGCTGCGAGATCAAAATGTGTCTAACCAAAATATAACGCAGCATTTAATATTTTTTAGCAGGTAAATACACAAACAAACACACACATGTACACAAACTGTACAAACAAATGAGTGTGTGTGTGTGTGGGATCTGGTTCCACTTGAAAACGGAGGCCAAGTTTAGAGTTTAGATTGGAAGCCCATGAACCGAGCGTTGCTTTCGGCTTAACTTTTGCACAGAGAGAGAGTGTGAATAAGAATAAGAGAGTAGAGCGAGTAGGTCACACAAAAAGAGAGAGCGAGAGAGATAGTATGCCGGCAAAATGAATGGTGCCGTTTGTTACTTACCTTGGAAAGATTCTGACTTTGATATTGGTTGAGATTCGGATTGGAAGCGATGGGAAGCTGTGATGCCAAATTATTGAGGCTGGAACGTTTATAGCCGATGCCGTTATTGCTGCTTCCCGAACTGCTGCTAATATTATTGTAGTTATTGTTGTTATAGCTGTAATTGTGATTCGGATGATAGGGCTGCAAGTGAAGATGTTGTTGCTGCTGCTGTCCAGTGGCTATTGTTGTTGCTGCTGCTACCGCTGCGGCCACAACGTGTTGAAAGTGCTGAGTGTTGGCTGACGCTGACGTGTGTATTTCGTTGCCAACGGGCTGCTGCTCAAAAGTACTCAAGTTCAAGGCGTTGTTGTTGTGATTGTTGTTGTTGCTGTTGATGGTATTGGTCAAGCGTTGAGCGTGATGGGTTATAGACTTGAGCGTTGCTGGCGTCGGTATTGGCGTCGGAGTCGGCGTCTCTAGGCATTGACCAGCTGAGCTAGATGTGGTCCACACAGACATCGTGAGCAGCGAACACAATATTTCCTGTATAAGGCATCCATTTTGCACGAATTCCAATACACAAAGGCAATGAGCGAAAATAAAAAAAAAAACAAACGGAAAAACACACAGAAGACAGACACACGAAAACGCGACGTATTAATAATTTGTTTGATTAAGTACACTAGGAACGACGGGTAAGTACAGAATTACAAAAAAAAACATGGACACGACTTAAAACATTACATATTAGGTTTTAATTAAAATGTCTTTTTGTGTATATACATATTTAGCATGTGCGTGCACCCTGTGCGATTGCGAGACAACAAAAACAGACTAACGCTGGCCAGACCATTATCGATAAACAGAGTTGCTATCGCTGCATGCTCTCACAAGCTGTTATGACGCTGTTAACACAACAGCTGCACTGTTATGTTAACTACAGGTGGCAACGCTGTAAATGTGAGCGCGCTATTTATACATTTTTAAAATTAGCCTACCAAATTGAACTTGACATTAAAAAAAAAAGTTAGATTAAAAATTGTGCAATTTTGTACGCTTGTGTCAATGACAAAATCAAAACAAAACAAAACATTTATACACTGTTGCATATCAGCGTACCATTAGGCCCATTAATCAAAAACCGCCCACATAATATGCACTAATTAAATAGAAACATAAACAAAAACAAAACAACAAAATAAATGAATTGCATTCTTTTACGCTAGCAGTGACACAGATTTTAATTTGTTTTTTTTAGTGTTGTTTTATGCAATTGTTGCTGCTGCGACTTGTTTGCCATTGATTGTTTTTGCATTTTCACTTCTTCTTCTTCGTTTTCTGCATTTTGATTTGTTGCTGTTGCTTCCGGCGTGGGCGTGCGGCTGTTTTATTTTTGTCAATCGGCCCACTGGCTATAACCAATGTATCTGTAGCCGAACATCTCTATATCTATATATATGTATATGTATTTATGCATCTTCTTTCTTGTTGTTGTTTTCTATGCCTTGAACTTGCCATCTTCTCTTTAGTTCGCTTGAACCTCAAACAACTTGCAACACGACAAAAAGTCTCCCCAAAAAAAAGCGACATAAATAAAATTTTACATATGCAAATTTCTTTTTTGCTTTTTGCTACCAATATATATAGCTATAGCTATCTATATATATCTACACATTTGTATGACTTTCTTGTGCTGTGCTTTGCTTTTTTTTTCTGCCCTGTGAATTCGTTTGGCAAATAGATACATATATTTAAATACACATACTCAACTCAAATAGATACAGATACTGTACATTTTTATTACTATGCGGCGGCGGCGGCAAACACTCGTTCTCGAGTTTGGGTTCGAGTCATGTGCCGCTTTTAACGGCTTTATTTTTCGGGGCCCAATATCTATGCTTTTTTAATAAGACAGTGAACACTTGAACATAACGGAAATGCAAAAAACCTTAAATTTGCATACGAGTAAGAAGGTTCCCTTAACCCTTGACCATACAGGTGGACAGACCTGAACTACCGGACCAATTCTTGATGGTTTCATATCTCCGGTGTTTCTTAACCGATTTTGATAAAAATTTTACAGATGCTCATTATTTTGTTAATATTTTCAATCTCTATTTTTACATTTTTGAAATTCAAGATTTCTTTTGTTATCGATAACATGTGTATATCGTATATCTAAAAAGTTCTCGAAAATATGAAACAAACTTCCTATGCCTAGGGATTTTATATTTCATTAGGGTTAAGGGTATAAAAACGTTCTCTGCTTTCTCAAATGTTATACACTTGAAAAGTGTTTTAGTTAGATTATTTGTCAAAATCGGCGTAATCGGTCCACTATATAATATAGCTATAGCTCTCCTTCCAATGTTTATAATATTCGCTATGCCTCAAATAGTTTCCCTTCCTCTTTCATATCTTAAGGGTTCCTTTTATCAAGCGCCTACTGTTCTCTAATACTTATATTTCCAATTAACTTCCTAGGTGCGCCCCCATTTCAAGGTGTTAGAAATGCTCGCAATGTGTCTGTGTGTTGTTATCAGCTCATGCTTGCAATGACGTTTTGTTTATTTTCAAAACACAAAATAAAGAGTCAAAAGGTTCAAATATATATATATCACATATATATATGCGATGAATGGGGTCTTCGGGGTTTCGCATAGTATTTAGTAAGACGGCATTAGATTTTACATTCAGTTAGATCGTGATAAAGACTATAAGGAAATAGGGAAATAGATCGCAGTTTTTGTTTTTCTTTTTCATCTTTGTTTTTTCATTTATTTTTTTTTTTTTTTTTGCTTTCAGTTTTGTTTTTGTCTTAACAATTAAAGCCAATTAAAATCAATAAATTGTTAGCCCTCAAAGTAGTCAATTTTTTTCTGAGCCTCGATTTGAATTCTTTTTTTTCTTTTTCTCATTGTGTTTTCTGTTCTTTTTTTTTGTAATTGTACAAAAAAAAAGACGCCAAGTCACGGGCCAATAATAAATGTTATTTATTTATATTTTTTTCTCAGAAAAATGGACCCTCGATAACAGAAGAGTAATAACTACAACAATAGCAACAACAACAACAATCAAGTTATGCCCAGTCACCAATGTTAGGTATTTCAGATAAATAAATAAAAATAACAAGAAGGCTCTTGAGTCGAGTAAGCTCGACTAGAAGATGCCCTTAACCCTTGACCATACAGAAGGAGAGAGATGAACTACCGGACCAAAGCTTGATTATTCCATAACTCTGGTGTTTCTTAACCGATTTTAATAAAAACTTCACAGATTTTCATTATCTTGTTTATAGTTTCATTCCTCAATTTCAAGTTTTCGATTTTCCAAGTTTTTTTTGTTATCGGTTACATGTGTATATCGCAAACCGGAAAAGTGATTGAAAATTGGAAAAAAACTTGCTATGCCTAGGGATTAGGAGAGCTCATATCCAAAATCTGGATTCTCTAGCTTTTGTAGTTCCTGAGATCAACGCGTTCATACATACGGACGGACGTACCGACAGACGGACATGGCTATATCGATTCGGCTATTGACGCTGATCAAGAATATATATACTTTATGGGCTTGGAGAAGCTTCCTTCTGCCTGTTACAAACTTTTGCAATAAACCATTAGACCCTCTTTTACCCATTTCTTGGGTTAAGGGTATAAAAAAAGTTAAAATGATATGTAAACATGCAGGTATACCCTGTTAATACTAAAAAGTGTATTATTTAAATGTGCAACATCGATTTTTATCGATAAGTTTAAAGATTTCTCATCATTATAAGAGCTTAAGTCAAGAAAATAAAAGAGATTAATTTCTGAATCGCTAAACCTCTTTGTATCTGCTTACAGGGTGTCACAAAGTCTCTCTTCGCTTTATTATTTGCTTGTACTTATATCTACAAATAAATACATATTTGTTTGCTGGCTTCTTACAATTTGTTATTGACGTTCTGGTCTGGACTTATGACGCGTGTTTCTAATTTTATCAAAAAAATAAAAATAAAAAAAAAACAAAATAACAAAAAAATAAATAAACTAATCGATAAAAAAAAACACCTTGGGGAAAACCGTAGAAAAAGATAAAATAATTTAGGCAAATATCGTTACAATAAGTTTTTGTATAGAACTTATTTAGAGTACGACAATTTCTTGACACGTTTTTCTCAGAAGCTGTTAGTACAAATATTTAAACAGATATTCTATCTAATATTTAAACAGATATAACAAACTAACTAACATCAACAACAACTTATATCAAAAAGAAAGAAAACTTAAGAAACGTTTAAGAATGCAAAAATAAATAAGAATTGCAAAAAGGTCTCGAAACCTTAGAAGATAACAAACAAAAACGTTTAAAAATGCGACACAAAAGAAAAGAAGAAGAAGAAGAAGGGAGAACCAAAGAAGAACAAAGCACAGTTAGAAAATGTTTTCAACACTTTGTAATGGAAGGGGAAGGCAAGAAAGAGATAGCAATAGCTGCATCAACACAAAAGTTAAAGAATTTCAATAAAAAACACTTTTAGATTTCTTTGTTTTTTCTCAGTTCATCTTTTTTTAATGCTTAAAAGACTAACTTAAATATAGGATACAGATATATTGAAAATTCCCCCAGAATCGGTAGAACAATACAAAGCTAAGTACGCGGCAATAACTAAAAACTAATGGACAAGATAATAACATCACAAGATCAGAAAAAAAACTCCCCCACAATACGGGGAAAAACCCGCAAAAAACTCTCTCAGGCCTTAACAATTAACAAATCCGGTTTGGTCAACGTATCGTATGCTCAATATTGCCCATTGATTGTTTACGCTGATTGTTGACCTCGAAACGTTGCATGATCTTGGCCACAATCGATGATGGCGGCTGATCCGAACTGGAGGTAAGCCCTCGATAACCCAAAGCACTCGAATCCGCTAGGGAACTGGCCATTTGGAGACGCTTGATGAACGCTTCCGTATCGATGCCGGGCACCTTGGAGGGTTTGAGGAAACGCTTGGGTATTCGAGAGAGCATATCCTCGGTTCCGACGGGTCCGAACCCGAGATTAATGAGTATCGCTTCCGGGTCGGGTTTACGCGATTCGAGCAGACTATCAACGCTGGAATACCGGCTCGAATCCGATTGCATTGAGATCGAGCTATCACGCAGGAGAAGAGTACTGAACCGGTGTTGCCGTACCGCCTGAGGACTCAGTTCGGGTGCTGTGCTACTCGATTCGAAGGATTCCTCGTGACGCAAGCAGCGACTTTGGTTTGCGGTGCTCGGGAAGAGTTTGGCTGAGGGCAAGCGTGGCATGATTAACGTATCTTCTGCCTCCACATCGATATCAATATCGATATCCTCGGAGGCATCGGCATCATCTTCCAGATCCGCTGCATAGGCACATTCCATATCCAGTTGCTCATCCATTTGGATGGGTTGTTGGCGTTGCAACTTGCGACGCTTGCGCAACGGTTTGTTGGGCGGAAAGTGTGTGATGTTGCTGTTGCATATACTTTGTGGCAAGTTGTCGCTGCTGCCGGCTGCAAGTTGTTGTGGCATCGGTGCAGGTTGATGTGTTGTTGCAACAAAATTACTGCAACTATGTGAACGCTCCATTTTCAATTATGTTTATGTAATTTCTTTCTCAGTTATAGTTGTTGTTGTTGTTTTAGTTCTCTCTCTTTTCTTTCTATCTCTCTCTCTTAAGCGAAAAGTCACGGCTACTTGGATTACGCTACTG
This sequence comes from Scaptomyza parva, assembly GCA_035044645.1. Lineage (NCBI taxonomy): Eukaryota > Metazoa > Arthropoda > Insecta > Diptera > Drosophilidae > Scaptomyza > Scaptomyza parva. The sequence continues at coordinate 6,295,080 of JAWNNT010000090.1, forward strand.
TTTGTAGGCCGTATTGCTCGTATTTGGTAAGAGGTAAGGTAAAAGGCGGTCGACACGCTTCCGAGCAGCTTGTTATTCGAGATCAAGCTCAAGTTTCACAGCTTAATGACGAAATGCTACTGTCAATGTATTTTTTTCTTCTTCTTCTTTTTCTTATTTTTTGTTTTCGTATTTCTTTATATAAATATTTTTGTTTGTTTAATTTGGATGCGTATGGTGTTTTTTTTTTCTACAACGATTACGGCAAAATAATTTCAGTTATTTGTTATTGTTTTTTTTTTCCGTTCACACACAAAAACGCGTTTCGCGCAGTTCCACCTTTTTTAGTAGTTTATTTGTTGTTTTTTTTTTTGTTTGTGTTTTGTTTTCGCGCTTCTATTGAACGGTTAATCAGTTGCTGAGCACTTGTGACCCCGGATTCGAGCAAGCACTTGACATTGATATTCGAAGACGGAATTGAAAAAATGTTTGTCTTGGCAAGAGTTGAGTTGAGTTTCTGAGTTGCTGGATAAACACCGTTTTATTTATATATTTAATTGTAATAATTATATATTGATTTATGCCTTAAGTACACATATTAATTATAGACTCCCTCCATTTGATGCGCTCTTTCGCGCTCTCTGTGTGTGTGTTGCGTTTTTTGTTGCGTGCGTGTTTCACAACGCAGTTGTACCGTACAGCGCAAAGTGATCTCTAAAACTGAAATCAGAAATCGAAACGAAACGAAACGAAAAGCGCAACAACCACAAAGGCACGCAAAGCCACAGCCAAAGCTCACACAAGCAAGCAATAGAGTGTGTGAGAGAGAGACGGAGAGAGTGAGAGAGCGGGAGTGTGAGTAAAGTGTGGGGAGTGTGTAAAGTGTGGGGAGTGAGTTGAAGAGTAAAAGCGTGAACGCGTGCACGCTCTCTCTCTCTCTCTCTCACTGACTTCAGCCGCAAGTGGAAATTACTTTGCGCGCTTTTAACAATTTCCTCAAGCACGACAACGCCAATCTATATAACTTTTGATTAAAAGCACAATGTTTTGCGGTTAAGTGGCCGATCGCTTCGCCCCCCTTTCTTCTTGAGCATGGGTGTCGTCGTTTAAAAGGGGGGTTAAGTATGAAACAAGTTTCGCGCCTCAACTTAGCCTTTGCTCTCTTCTCGGGGGATTTTATTTTTTATTGTTATTTGCACGCCTTTTATGCGTTAATTGTTTTGTAATGCATCATTTTATTATTGCACGTTTTTATTGTTTCTTAAACAGAGTGAGATAAACACGTTTCTAATTAGCCATATCTAAATTCACGTTACGAATTGTTAAGATAAAAAACAATTTGACAATATATAATTTATGGTGCGATAAGTGGTTCATGCGTGTTGATCTACTTAACGAAACGTTAATCATTAAATGATCGGCCATCTGCTTTAACATCTTCTTTTGATGTGCATTCTGTTTGTTTTCTTTGCTGCCCTTTTACCGGGACGCCATTTAACAGTTGCACTCGTAAAACCCACCATTAATAAACATGTCGAACTGTAAACATGTTCCACAGTGCGACTGCAGCCGTATGTGTGTGTGTGTGTGTGTTTAAAAGCTTTTTTTTATCCAGCTGATCGCGTGACAAGCTTTAACGGTAGCCCAACGTGAGCTTTGAATGCAATCTTGTCGCTCTCAATGAAGTATAACCAATAGCAACAAATTCTTACAAACAACAACAAAGTTCAACGTGCTTCAGATTAAATAACTTTTACCGTTTATCCAGATCATTAAGAAAGCTTAACTATTGAAACCAGATATGTGTATGAAATGAAACTATTCGTATTCGTTTTCGTTTGTAGAGAAATTCACCACACTTAATTTTACATCGAGTATGCGCCAGCCAATATCAAACAAATTAGTTCATATGATCATTGCCAACAACAACAACATTTATATCAGTAACAATGTAAACAACATGCACACAAAAGTTGTTTAAAGGCTTTGTTAACAGTTCATTTCATTATGAATGTTGCAAGAAATTTTGTTTTGCAGCCGCAAAATTTTTGGCGAAATGTGTGCCAAGATAAAAGCAAAAAATTCAATTTACACAATCCATCAGCAATTGACATTGGGTAATCTTTTTTAAACGAAAAAACACACCTTGAAAGCCATAAATCTTATCTATGTAAATATGTATATAATGTGAATCATTGGGTAACACCCAAATCATTTGATTATCTAATTGCATATTTTATTCAAAGTAAAAACTGAATGCAATTAACTCTCGCTTCTCGCTGGGAGCTGTAAAGTTTCATATCATCAATATTTTAATAAGTTTTTACAACCGGTAATAGATTGTTGCACAAATAGACTGTGACTACCGACTGGGACGGGGAAAAAAGGCAACAAAGGTCGCTCAGCAAGGGGAAATTCCGAAACGGAGCTGAAGTCTATCCAGTTTCCTAAACATGATATGAACTTTGTTTCCTTACAACGAAATATACAAATAATATTTTGATTACCTAATTTTTGACATGCTTTGAGGTTTTAAGTTAATAAACAATAAGAAATGTTGATAGATGATAAATGTAGATTGTGTAATAATTTTATTTTGCATGCACATTCATTTTAATCACCGAGATTAACAATTATTAATGCGCTAACTAATTGTTAAATAAATATAAATTGCATTTTGTTCACACGGTTATGAAAGAAAAAACATATAATTTATTGTATCTTATCTTATGTGACACACGAGAGATGCGACAACAAAGAACAACAGTTACAGTTAACATGAACAGCAAAAGTCATCATGTAAATAGTATAATAACTGTTTGTGGTGATTGCGTGCCGTTATATGGAATCGATACGTAAGGAATGGGAATGGGAATGGAATGGGAATGTGAAACGGAGCTTTTGAAAGCCAGAAGTTTGTTTTGACTTCTACCATTTAAAGTGGCTCGCGCCCTTTTCAATTAAATTTAATTGCTTTTAAATGTATGCTGGAAAAAAAAATGACAAACAGTATTTGCCATTCCAATGGAGAATAACTTAAGAAAAGAACTTTTAATAAAGTCAACTGTCATTCAAAGAAGTTTACATTAAGCAAATCTGAATGCATCTTAAGTCGCAATTTACGTTGCAGTCATGCAATTTATAATCTAAGTAAGATATTATCTTCTTATATCATATGTGGCGTATGATTAATAATCAAGTGATAATATTTACTGGCCCTAGCTCTTATATTTGACAAGATCAAACAGCATTATCTCTATTGACTTGTACCTTTTATTAGACACATTAGCACAATTAAATAATACACTTTAACCACACTAAAAAAACGTAACATGAATAATTTTAAAAATGCTTACCTGTCCTCAAGTATGTTTGTTATATGTATTCGAAACACTCTTGCGCTTACAAATATGTCAATTAGTTGGCATTTGGTTATGCACTTAAGCGTTTCTTTTATCGATCGTTTAATTTGTTACTCTTGAATAACGGCTTTTCCATATGCAAATGTTGTGTGTGTTTGTGTGTGTGCAGCTGCTGTCGCTTTCTAACGCCTAACAAATTCCAGCGATTAAAAGTGCAATGCACGAATTGAGGACAAAGACAAAGAGCGCGAAGAGAACAACGACACAGACCACTATATAACTGTAAAGTCACAACCGGCACGAAGCAGACGCAACAGAGAACTGAATGATGGCAATGATGGTGGAAACTGTTGAATGCTGCCGCCTGAATGAATGGTGAATGGATTTTTTACTTGGCTTCTATTGTGTGTGCTGCGCGCGAAGTAAATACACTTTTATCTCCGTGTGGTAATCAGTTTGGGATTTTGTCAACTACGTTGACATTTGAGAGATCATCTGTCAGGTATCTACCTCTCTTATCTCCTACACAAACACTATTGTATCACATAACTTAGGCCTTGCTCAGCGTTTTGTGTGCCTTAAATATTTTCACGAATAACAAAAATTATTGCCGTTTTATATTCGTTTTTACTTTTGTTTTTATGGTGCAAATGCAATTAACTTTAACTAAAGTAAAGTCTGGTAAGCAGACACGGGCACAACAACAACACAAAACATCAACAACACGACAAGTAAGAAGAAAAACTAATACTGAAATGCCACAAGCTAAGCAGGCGGCGATAGACGCGTTCAAAACAGTTTGAAAGTAATTTGAATGTGGGCAGCGCGCAAATGAGAGACAAACGCAAGAGCAAAGAGCGCAAATGCAGTTGGCAACGACGTTGTCATAGCAACGCATATGCATAGAGTGTGATCGAAAGAGATGCATGCAAGACTAACATATGTTAACATGCTCTCACACTGTTAAACATAAAAACTTAACAGGGGTAGCGCTGTAGCAAAACAAAACATTTACTTTTTGTTCTTTATTTAAATTTTGTGTATTTATTATTATGATAATATTGTACAATTTGTTCGTTTTCTTTTGTTTTGTTTTTTTTTTGTTTTGACAATTTCTCAAGTTACATACATACATACATAAATAGCATGAGTTTCACTTGCGCTCAGTTTTTCAGTTAACTTTTCACTATTTTTCGCGGAATCGTTTCCAACAGGTAACAAAAAATAAATTATTGGCTTTTTAAATACACATATATGTTGTGTAGAAAGAGCATAAAACTTATAAAATACAACTAAAATTACAGATTTATAACATGTCGGCAAGATATTCGATTCTTCTTATTTCATTTCATCTGATTTTCATATATAATATATTATATAGATTTTTGTATATATATCTTGGAATTATTATTATTATGTATGTTTTTAGAGTTTAGACTATAACTATTAAAAACAAATTGTGATGTACAACACCGAAGATGACAAATTGAAATAAATGTTGTTTTCCTTACAATACAAATATTTATAAAGAAAAAAAGATTTTAAAGAAACGGAATATTGTTTAAAAAACTTGTGTGTGTGTGTGTGAGGCATGTATGTATGTGAGAGTGTAAGTGTGTGTGTGTGTGTTTTTTAAAAATAATAAACAAATTATAATATAATATTGAGCATTGAACTGTCTGTGTACTGTGTTCAAAAAAATTGGAGTATTTTCTGGGAAAAAAAAGTTTTTTTCCTTTTCTGTTTTTTTCTTTTTCTTGTTAAACTTATTTCATTTTAAGTGTAGATTTATAAACAATTGTTAATTAAATTAAGTAAGCTGTTAATTATGGCAAACAAAGATTGTAAAACGCACAAATATCTCATATGCTGTATTCGATTTAAGTTATTATTGTTTATATATTATATTATATTTCTTTTCTCTTGTTGTATTGTAAATCATATATATATATATGGTTTTTCTCTGTGTACTTTTCATATTTTATTCATATTTGTCTTAACTTTTTAAGGTTTTTTGTTTTTGTTTTGTTTTATTTTTAGTTTTGAATCAACTTTGTTGCTTGTTGATTATATTTTTTATATAGTTTTTTCTTGTTTTACAACAAATGCACACAATTTTATTTTTTCCATTTTTGTTTTAGTTTCTTTTTTTGTGTAGTTTTTTTTTTCTGGGGGTTTTTTTTCGTTTTCATTTCCTTAACTTCAAAACTTAATTAAGATTTTTATCAACATGTTTTATTGCAGAGCGACTTATAAATGTAAAAAGATAATTACTTTAAAAGAGTAATTTTATTTTTTCGTGTTTTTTTTTTTTGTTTTTGATTTCGTTTCTGTTCTTGGGGGCCATTTTGGAAGCAAACATGGACAAAATCTGTTTAATTATTATTATTTTTTTTTTAGCAGAGATCCTAATTAAAGTATATGTATATATATATATATTTCAACATTATAGCCACAAAATATAACAAAGGGGATTTTTGATTTTTTTTTTGGGCATTTGAGCAAAGTATAGAATAGAACAAAACGATTTGAGTGTTTTTTTGGGGGGTTTTTTATGGGATTTTTCTTTTCTTTTCATAATAATAACAATAAAAAATGCTTAAGAACGACTTTTTTCCATATATATAGTATAGTACAGATACGATTAAAATTCTACAATTAGTGGGTAAAAAATTTCAAAAATAGAGCATATATCTGGGACGATGAAACTTGTTTAGGGGAAAGATTTGGACCTATGGTCTAGCATATAATCATCATTATATATATATATATCAATATATGTTTTTATATATATATAGCAAGAAGCGAACTTATGTTTTACTGGACAGACATTTTGCACTCTATTCGTGTGTGTTTTTTTTTTTATAATTAATTATTAGATATAAATACATAAAGATGATAATTTCACTTAATTACAGCATTGTTTTGCTTACTTTTTCTTTCCTATCTTCACTTTCTTACTTTTCTTTTCTTTTCTCTTCTTTTCTTTTATTATATAGATTAACAATAGCGAGAATTGAAATTTTTGTTAAAACAATTTAATGTAATCTCATTGTTACTAAAAGTAGCTAAAAAACACAGAACAAAAAAAAAACACAAATCATGCATGAACATGCACGAAATATTGTTCAGTTTTTCAACACACACATATATAGCAGATATATATATATACTATATCTTGTATTCTTAGAGTCTAGAACTTATGGTTTATTTTGAAAAAATGGCTTATTGAAACAACTTTTTTGTATTAGCAAAATTGTGTCCACATTTTTGTGTGTCTCTCTCTGTGTAAGTGTTTGTGTATAGATGTGTATGTGTGTGTGTTTCTCTGTGTGTCTGTTTGTGTGTTGAGAGCAATTACTATTAAGAACTAGAACTATTGATTGGGCAGCTCCGTGAGCGTCACATCATACAGATCATCCTCGATCAGTTGCACTTCCAGCAAGAAAATGTCCTCGTTGCAGTAAAACGATATCATATCATCATCAATTTTCGCCGTAATCCTGCAAAAGATATATATACATATGTTAAAAGTGGAAAAACTTTATGATTCAGTTCAAAGTTCAGTTCAGTTCGATTGAGCTTGCGCCAAAGACTAACATATAACATATATGTTAAGTGGTTAACATGCTCTCACACTGTTAAGCATAAAAACTTAACAGGGGTTGCGCTAAGCAGGGATTTAGTTCAAAGTTCAGTTCAGTTCGATTCTTTAGTTCGATTCACCCAAATTAAGCATTAGTTCTTTTTGGTTAGTCTAAACTACATGAATCAATGTTTGGTATGTATGTGTGTTTATTATATGATGTGTGATTGTGTGTGCGTGTGTTTTTGTGTGTGTGTGCATTTCGGTTGTGTGTGTATAGCACTTTTGACCTCTTATTGGGCTTGGCCTTACTTACCCCTTCTTATTTGTGCGATATATGTTATTTATGCTCGTTGGTGAGATTTTGTATTTGTTTTCAATCTGCAATTGAGAAACGAGAGAAATATGATGTTTTGTCTGTTTGTTGGTTGTGTTTTTTTTTTTTGCAACGAGTAACGAGTAGCGAGTAACGAATAGCGAGTAACGAGAGAGTGGAACAAAAGAGGAGAAAACTAGAAATAACAAACTAAAATATTTCTCTTATAACTCTTTCATTTTTTTTTTTGGTTTGTTTCTTTTTGTGTGTTTGTGATTTTGTTCATATTTGTTCATATTGTTTTTAGCCAATCTATATTATCGAAAGGACCCCCAAAACTGTAGACTGTGCTATTTTCCTTTTTTTTTTTGTGTGGGTTAAGTGTAGTTATAAAATGGATTGTACACATATATATATATATATCTATATAAGTATATATAAAGTTTAATAATTTATTGCTTGGACCAACTACTTATGAGTTTTTTTTTTTTTGTTGAGTTGATGTGGTTTTTAAAAACGGTTTTAACGGTATGAAAAATGGTTAACGAGCGAGAGACGCTTTTCAATTAGTTTCAACTAGAATTTTTGGTTTTTTTTTTGTATTGCTTTTTTGGGTTTAATATGAATAACGATTGATATGAGAAGTTTGGGTTTTATTGATGCTTTAGTTGATAATATGCATTAAGAACTTTTGGTCCATTATATTATTATACCTCAGTTTGAACATTTTGGATAGAATTTTTTAAACATTTTATCATTTAGTTATTTATTTGCTTTTTTTTTGTTTTAGATCAACCAATTAGACCAAAATGAACAAAATTACAGACAATATTAGAGTTTTTTCTTATTATTAAAAAGTGAGTTTTTTTTTTTGGATAAATATTACTTTTGGATAAGGAATACATGCGCTGGGTCACTCTTCTCTTTCGGTTTTTTCGGCTTTAGTTTATTTTTTTGAAGTACTTACCGCATTGAGCAGGCCAATTGTTGTTGGTGGCACCACATGGAGGGGCGTGTAGACCTCTTCGTTCTCTTGCCGCACATACAACATGACACGTTCCGTTGTCGGCGGTGTCATTCTTCCCCGTTTCATTGGTGGCCCAAAATCGGACATGGGCGTGCTGGTTAACATACTCTGATCCAATATATGATCCTTCTTATCACTGTGAAAGAATTGATGAATTTAGTATGGAAATTTCATTGGGTTGAGGTACATCCTCTATAAGGAAAGGATCACGATTTTTACTCACGTCTGCATGTCGGGCGGAAAATGATTGTGAAATTTGAGCGTTGGTGTTGCCACTTTCTGACCGTGCAACAAGAATGGTGAGGCACCCTTCAGTTCCGGCGAGTCAGTCTCATGACCATAGAAGCTCTGCAAATACATATAGAGGAATATCGGGTATTAGATGAGAGTTAAGAGTTTATTGTACTTAAGTACAAACGTTGTCAAAATCCGGCCAAGGTCGAACATCCTAACGACAGAGAATGAAAAAATTGAAGTGCATATATTTTAGATGTGATTGAATCAGAAAAGCTAGAGGAGCTTAAACTATAAACAAAAAGTGTTTGATAGTGTAGGACAAACTGTTTAAAACTATTGAAGCTTGAAAGTTTCTAAGGACTTGGAAAAGAACTAGGAAAGAAAAAGTTTGGAAGTATCTAAGAACTTCTTTGAAAAGAACTAGGAAAGAACAAGTTATGAAAAAAGTAATCAAATCGGTAAGTAAAAGTGAAAACCTTCAAGTGTTTTTTATAAACGGTCACATTTTTTATTAAAAAGAATGAATATAGACATTTGACCGTTTCAAATCTGTAAGGGAAAACGAAAAACAGGTGTTAACCTTAAGAAAAAACTTTTTTGGTTAAAATTTCTTTAAAAGCGGTCACACTTTTTTTTCAAAAAGTACGAAAATAAACACTTGACCTCTTTAAATCGGTTAGTGCAAGTGAAAAACGGTTGGTAAGCTTAAGAAAAAACCTTTTTGGTTAAGATTTCTTTAAAAAACGGTCACACTTTTCTTTAAAAAGTAGTAAAATAAACATTTAACCTGTTCAAATTGGTAGGTGAAGGTGCAAAAGGGTGTTAAACATAAGATAATCCGTCTTTGCTTGAAGTTTTTTAAGAACGGTCACACTTTTTATTATAAAGTATAAAAGTATCTATCTAATTAACTATTCCATATCTCTGAGGGTTTCTTATAAGTACAAAAATGTCTTATTGTTAATCAATTTTGAATGGTTTTCAAGTGGTTTTGTTTTTTTTTGTTTGTGCTTACCTTTTCCAAATCCTCAGCGGGCGAGAAGAGCACTGGCGGCTTGGCCAAATCCTGCATGCCATAGAACTCGGAACGATCTGTGACCGGATGATAGAGTTCATCCAGCTTCTTCCGTCCAGTTGCTGTCATTTTACGCTTGGCAGCGCGACGCTCCTCATCTCGTGTCTTACGTTCAGCGCCCTACAAGAAAGAGAGAAAGAGATAGAGAGATGAGTAAACAGTAATAGTTGGATTATTTAATTGCGGGTTTTTAGCTTTTACAGCTTCTGCAATTGGTTGTTGTTGTTATTTTTTGTTGTTTCTTCTGTGTTTTTGGCGCTTGCGCAAACAGCGCCAGGTGTCTTTTTATCTGTGTGTTTGTCTGTGTGTGTAATGTTTATATGTTTGTGTTTGTATTTGTAATTAGCAATCAATCAAAAATGCATGGGGATGCGTTGCACACACACAAACACATTTTGTTTTATTGCCATACCTTTTGCATTTTTGTTTTTCGGTATATCTTTTTCATATATAGAAATTAATTAAATTCATAAGTGTATGAGCTGTGTGTGTGTGTGAGCAGTATGTTTTTATGTTTGTATGTGTGCAAGTGGGCCTAAAGCCTGCCACAGCCTGTGGCAGACAAAACACTCAAGCCGCTTGCCTGACTGACAGACAGTTCAGCTACCATAAGCAGTGATGCGCATTTAGCCTTTATTGGCGGATAAAAAAGTTTTGAATGTGATTATGATTAAGCAATAAATCCTTTTAAGAACTAAGTAAAATACTAATGTAAACTACTTCAAATTAGGAAAACGAAGAAGAAAAAGTTTATGGACGCAAATATTTACACAAAAGATGTTGAAAAGGTTCAAAGCAGAGCTAACTCGTCAAATTTATGACTTATAGCTATGTATATCGAAAGCTAATATGGAAGAGTTATCGATAATTGAAGTTATTGTTATTGAATAACATTTCATAACTACTTCAAATCAAGAAAGGAAAAAAAGAAAAAGTTTTTGATGAAATACAATTACACAAAAGACGTTAAAATGTTCAAGGCAAAGGGTTCTTTCTAGCTTATACCTATCGATAATTGAAGTTAATATTTTTGAATAATATTTCATAGCTTCTTCAAATCAAGAAAAGGTAGAAGAAAAAGTTTAAGGTCAAAAATGTAAACACAAAAGATGTTGAAAAGGTTCAAGGCAAAGGTTTCTCTCATCAAACTTAAGAATAATACCTATGTATATCGATAGCTAATAGGCAGAGTTATCGATCATTGAAGTTATTATCATGGAATAACCCTTAAATAACAATAATAATATCTTATGTTTTTGGTCAATGACTAATAAATAAGAACTTAACCATATTCAAAGTTTCTATAGATTCTTTAAAAGCTTTTTTATCCCCTGATACATTTATGATGTTTAAGTTATCGACATTAGACTGTATTTGTATTAGTTAACGAACTAAAAATATACATTAATATATTAACATATGAATGAATGAAAAAATGCCAATCGATAATTAAACAAATAAGGAAACTATATAAAATAAAAATCTTTTTCTTCACTCTAAATCATTTCAAATAAAATGTAATAAAGTAGCTTTTTATAGCATTTAATTCCAAAACGAAACTAGCTTTTATTACGGCTTTAAATGGACAACACTAACTGTTTCTATTGCTGCCACTGCTTGGATGCCGTTTTAGCTTGCCCCAAACAAGTTTGTTTGTGCCACCAACGCGCGCTGGCAATTGCAATTGGCCAAGCTTTGGCCAGGCACCGTTAGGGTCAAAAGCAAAAAAACAGAAAAAATATGAAGAAAAAATATTATTATTATAAAATACTTAGAGAGCGAGAAAGATGCTGCAGCATAAATATATGCATATACATCATAAATAATGTGGCGGCGCCCCAAACCATTGCTTGTTGCAACAAGCAAGCAACCAACATGTTGCAAGTGTGTGTGTGTGTGTGTGTGTTTCGATGTTGCCAATTTGCCCACCTGAGAGGCAGGCAACAAGCAGCAGCTGCCGCAGCTACGCCGCTTGATTGCCTTTGAGTGAGTGAGCGGCTAATACACAAACACACACACATACAAACACACACACACACATACATTAGTGCTGCTGTGATTGCTGGTTTGCGTGTAAACAGATTCTGCGGCATACTCAGCTTGTGTCTTGCAACTTGTGTGTTGCACTTTGCATTTGTAATTAAAAAATCAAGCAATTGAGGCGCGCAGGAAGTGATATAGACGCCCCCCTGCACCCCGCCTCACCGATCAATTTGCTGCTGCTGTGGTAGCCATTTTTTATAGCTAATTTTTGCTCAAGTTATGCAAGGATGTACACACTAATACACACATACACACAAAGCCCCTTGCTGTGCTTATCACAACAACAACAAATTTAGCCTAGAGCATTAACTATGTATGTGTGTGTGCTTGTATATGTGTGTGTTTTGGTGTGAGTGCGCGCGAGCTGCATGTAAATAACTGTATTTTATTACATACTTTTATTTTATCTTGGCAAAAATATCGCCAAAGTTGCGCACAGACAGCGTCTCGAATCGACGCAGCAGTCGCCAATGCGGTCAATGTTCGCCGCCTTCTTCTTCTTCATCTTCATCATGATCATCACCATCATCATAATCATCATCATAATTATCATTTGCTTCTTCTTGTTAATCGACTAACTGAATAAATGTGTGTATGAGCAAAGGGGTGTTGGTGTGGGGTGGGGTGCGGTATGCTGGCGGGCATATGTTAAGCATATTTGTTAAGCTCCAATAGTCAGACACACACATACACACACACACGCACATAAAACGAAACGAAACGATTACAAAGCGCACTTTTTGATTTGGTCAATCGATATCGAAGCTTTTGGCATTGATCTCTTTTGCACTGGAACTTTCTCTCTGCTAATGTTAAGGCGTAAAATGTTAAGGATGCAGCTAATGTTAACTTATAAAATGTTAAGCGAGGATACCCACAGACTCACAGACCAGTTAACAGAATTTTGGTCTACGAGAATACTGTTAAAGTAAAGTTAACAGTAAACAGAACAGTATGCAAATGAATTTGGGCAAAATAACTGTTTTAAGAATGTTATTAACAGTTATTGGCTTAACAGTTGAGTGTTTCAAATGAATTCATGTTCAAAAATCAGAAAGTTGTTTCGAACATTTAATATGATCTAGTTCTTTGAACATTTAACCCATTCCATCCAAACTGAGCTACATAATGCTCTGATATTTATAAATTTAGTATATACTAAAAATATAATAACCCAAATAGCCGTTAGACATTAAACATAATAACCTTTATTAAGCTCAATGATCATAAAAAATGGTGTAGTAAAATTGCAAATGAGACTAACTTAAAGTTTTTAATAGATATACAGATTTTTATGTCTTACTTGACTCTACTTTATATGTATTGCCTGCCTCACATTCGTGCCAAAGTTATTAAGAAAGCTACCGCTTTTAAGATTATAATCTTCTGTCATAAATTTTTGTGTTTCATAATGCAGCAATCGAATATTATTATTTTTGTTGCCTTGATTGCAATTGCATGAAACAACATGAAACAACAAAAAACAACAACAGAAGGTGCCAAAAATGCGGCAATTGCAACCGAGTTGCAAATGCAGTGAAATCAGATTCCCAAACAACACAGAGATTCAACACAAAGCAAATGAAACCAAAGAGAAATTCCTATATTTATAAGTAATAAAGGATGTACATACATATATAAGTATGTTTATATGTATGTGTGTATGTATGTCTTGAAGTTTATATATGTAATTTGAAATAAGCTGGTACGCGAAATTTAATTGATACATTTACCGATAAACACACGCCTCGAAAAAATGCAAAAGGTACTCTCATCTCGTCTTGTCTCGACTCGGTCAAGGAATACAACAACCAACACAAAAGGGCCTTACAGATATGATATAAAGAGTACACATACACTCAGAAAAAAAAAGGAGTCAAGTGGAAAACTTAAAGATGCTTAAAAGCAGTTGAAAGTTTTAGTTGAAGTTTCTTGAAAAACTTTTATGATGAAATATTAGAATAAATGAACCTAAATATAAGCTGAATACATGGTTAAGTTGTTCTTTGGTAAGAATGATGTTCAGTTTTTCATGGGTTCCTTAAAGGATCATTAAAAATTATAAGCTTATTTAAATTTTCAATCGAAAGATAGACTTTAAAGACAAAATATTTACAATAAAAGTTTTGAGACCCCTAAAAGAAGTTGAAAGTTTCAGTTGAAGATTCTTGGAATACTAATATGATATATTATTAGAGAAATTGAACCTGAATCTAAGCAGAATACATAGTTAAACTGTTTTTTGGTAAGAATGAAGTGCAGTTTTTCATGGGTTCCTTAAAGGATCATTCAAAATGATAAGCTTATTAATATTTTCAATCGAAAAATAGACTTTAAAGATTATAAGTCCTAAGTTTGTTCCCAAAAAACGTTCTTTAAATTAAGGATCCTTAAAAATGTTAAGCTTTATTCCATTTTCAATCGAAAGATAGACTCTAAAGACAAAATAAGGGATAAAGAAAACAAATTTTTTTTCCAAAAAACATTTTTCATATCAAGGATCATTAAAAAGCTCATATCTGTTTTCAATCGAAAGATTCACTATAAAGATTTGTTCCCAAAAAACTTTCTTCAAATCAAAAAAAGTTGATCTTGTTTCGTTTTTTTGCCAAGTGTAAGGGAGTAATTTTTTATGCAGCTTGCAATCGGTTGTTATTTGGGAGTATACAATAAAAGGTAGTCAGGGCTGAGGAGCATGGGGCATGTGCAACAGCTACACAGCAACAGAGCAACAGAAGTGTAATGATATGAGAAAATTAAATTGGAAATCCACGAAATGATTTATTAATAAAGCACATCAAGCGAGCAACGCACCAAAAAAAAAAACAAAAACCAAAAAAAAAGTGAAGGGTTCCAAAAGATTCCACATGCCAAAAGAGAGAGAAAGAGAGAGAGAGAAAAAAAAGATACCAAGGCAAACAAGGGCACAAGGCAAAATGCGAAACGCGAAAGGAAGATGCAACACATGTGGCAAGAGGAAGGGGAAGGGGCACGGGGCACGGGGCAGGGGCAGGGACAGAGTGGCAGGGAGCAAGAGGGTCAAGCTGTTCGTCCATTTACTTTTCGGTACGCGTTACGCTTTCCACCTGAGGTTTCAAAAAAGCCAAGGCTCCATCTGACGAAGGGACAACCCATATGTGCCAGGCACCAACAACAACAATAACAACAACAACAACAACAACATGATGATGATCATGCAACAACAAGCAGGCAGTTGCCCCCAATTCGATAAAAGCCAGGCAGGGCAGGCAACCAGGCAACCAACAGCGACAAGTGGCAATAACAACAACAATGCCTCAAGTCACGTCGTTTCAGCCTTTTAGTTAGCTTTTGCCTTCATTCAACCTGTTGTTGTTGTTGTTGTTGCACGTGGCATGTGTCTGTGTGTGTGTTTGTGTATGTGTGTGTAATTATGTGTATCTAGCTTGCAGCAGGCATTGCTTCAGAAATGAAATCACTTACCTTATCGCAGAAGACCTTTATCTGACAGTAGCCACGATGAAAGACTGTCGTATCCCGCGGATCCTCAAACGTATCGATTTGTACGTGCAACGGCAGACCCTTTGAGAAAGAAGAAGAAGAAGAAAGGAAATAGTTTAAATATTATTATAATGCCATAACAATAATAATAATTATAATTGAGCTCTAAACTAAATGAAGAAATGAGAAGTAGTTAAAAGTTTTAGTTGCAGTTTCTTGGGAATACTAAAATGATAAAATATTGGAATAAATGAACCTAAACATAAGCTAAATACAAAGTTTAACTGTTCTTTGTTAAGAGATTTTTATGGGTTCTTTAAGGGATCATTAAAAATGATAAGCTTTCTATACATTTTCAATCGAAAGGTAGACTTTAAAGACAAAATATTTACAACAAAAAAGTTTAAATTCCCTAAAAGTAGTGAAAGGGTTCAGTAGAAGTTTCTTGGAATACTAAAGTGAAGAAATATTATAAAAAATAAACCCAAAACTACACAGAATACATAGTTTAGTTGTGCTTTGGTAAGTATGAAGTACAGTTTTTCATGGGTTCCATTAAGGATCCCCTAAAAAGTACAAGCTTTTATTCTATTTTCATTCCAAAGATTAGTTTTAAAGACAAAATTAAGGAAAAACTTTAGAAAAGAGAAAATTTTGTTTCCAAAACATCCTTTCTTCATATCAAGAATCATTCGAAATGATAAGATTATCTATATTTGATAAATATTATTATGAAAAATATACTTTAAAGACAAAATAAAGGATTAAAAGAGAAAACTTTGTTCCCAAAAAACTTTCTTTCTTTCAAGCACTATTCAAAATAATAAACTTATATCATTTGTAGTCAAGCTTCACTGTACTTCACTATGAGCTGTCACGTTATGCTCCCTTTTCTGCTTTTTTTTTCTGCTTTTCTGCTTTAATGAAAAGCAAGAGGCAAGTTTCTTGGCAAGAAGAGTTCGTGTGTTTCTGTCAATGAAATATCAACTTAATGGTACGCATTACAACATGCGAAAGGATGCAACAACAACAACTTGCAACAACAACAACATTGCAACTTGCA
The DNA here is from genome assembly GCA_035044645.1 of Scaptomyza parva. NCBI lineage: Eukaryota > Metazoa > Arthropoda > Insecta > Diptera > Drosophilidae > Scaptomyza > Scaptomyza parva. The sequence goes on from JAWNNT010000090.1 coordinate 6,311,248, forward strand.
ACAACTTCCTACGTACATGTTTAAAGGCAACAACAACAACAACAATCTGATGCCTGCTGCTAACTGCTGCCTGTCCCCTTTTTTTTGCCCCTTTTTTGCTTGCTTTGGCCTTGCAACGCCTTGCGGGTATTATGACTATGTGATTTAGTGTGTAACACGCGAATGTAAGTATGTATATATGTGTGTGTGTGTGTGTTGTAAGCAAAAGGGTAACGCCTTCGGGGCTCATCAACTTGTAGACACACTTGCCTCTATCCTATATCTATATGTATGTATATGCATGTGGCAATGTCTGTTTTTGCCTCATGTTGCACAGGTGTTTATTAAAAAGCGATGCCAAAAGGCGTTCTACTTGTTGTGTGTTCTTCCTTCGTTCGTTCCGTCGTTTCGAAAACTAACTATGACAACCAACTAATAGGAGATATTTGTGTTTAAAGTGATGTATTTTTATCAAGTTTTGATCAATTGCTTTGGCATTTTTTCTAATGGCAGAGGAGTCATTAACTCTTGTAGCTTGTGGCATGGCAAACTTTGTTTAAATTTGAATAAATAATAATTATATTTTAATATTCTTTTGTCTACATCCTTGTAGCAAAATGCATTAATTGCTCTTGTTTTGCATAACTTTGAATGTAAAAAATTGTTTCCTCAAAGTTATCTTTATTATAAATGATTTCTTTCTTTCATTTCTCTATCAAACAACTTGGTTTTTGTAGTGAATTCTATTTAATCCTTAGTCATAGATGTTTTTTGAGTTAGGATAACATTTACATATAGAAAAAATATCTCGTCTGTTATCTATTGATTAAACAACTTTCAATTGGTTCAACTTTGAGAAAATGTTTTGATAAGTTTTGAAGTTCAAACGAAATAACCATACAATCGACTTTTTCAATAGGTGTGACACCACTGAAGTTGTTTTTTGAGTAGTTTGGTTAACTTTTAATGCATATTTAATTAATTTGGCTTAATTATTATGTTTTTTGTTATCATTTTCAATATCTAAAATCAAATTTTCGATTTTAACTATTGATATGGCAACGCTGAAGTTGTTTTTCAAGTAGTTAAGTTAGCTTGCAATGCATATTTAATAAGTTTGATTATGTTTTTACAATCTCCCATGTTTTTTGTTATCATTTACCATATCTAAAATCAAATCTTAGATTTTTTCTATAGATATGGCAACTCTGCAAGTTGCTTATTTACTAGTTTAGTGAACTTGCAATGAATATTTAATGATTTTGATTATCTTTTTACAATATCCCATGTTTTTTGTTATCATTTTCAATATCTATGTTCATTTTTGCCAATATTTCTATAAAAATGGCAACTCTTAAGTTGTATACTGAGAAGTTAAGTTGAATTATCTAGCTAAATTACTTTCTTGGAATGCATATCTAACAATCTAAAGTTTTTTGTTATCATTTTCAACAAGTAGTTATATATTTTCCAATATTTCTATAGATATGACAACTCTTAAGTAGTCTATTAACTAGTTAAGTTGGATTTGTTAGTTAAAACAGTTTCCTGCAATGCATATTTAATGATTTTAATCCAATTACTACAATATTCCATGTTTTTTTTTTATCATTTTCAATAGGTTCATATTTTTCAATATTTTTATAGAAATGGCAACTCTTAAGTTGTTTATTATGTTATAAAGTTGTTTTGCAATGCATTTTTAAACATTTTTGTTCATTCATTACAATATTCCATGCATTTTCCTACCCTTTTCATCAGCTAGAATTCACCAATATGTGTAAAATGATACTTGAAATTCGAAACTTGACTTCTTTTGTGACCTATCTTTAATGCAATTTGTGTAAATAATCAGTTTTTAGGTATCAGTAACAACTAAAAAACGTTTTGTCTAGACATAATATGAAACAAATTCCTCAAAACCTCTATCAGAAGATCTTTTAATTTAGTTCTCAGTCAAATGATCTTTCAACTTAGTACTAGAAACTGGAATTAAGAGTTTTCTAGACAACATTTAGTTCACTTTTGGTATCTTATAGTTGGTTTATGGAACTGAATACAGAGTTCTCGCATAGTTATTTCATGAAACTTTAAATGTGGGTGTGTTTTAAAGTGTAACATGGAATTTATTCAATGTTCAATTCGCGTGATAAATTCGTGTTTAGATTCGAATTGAAAACATTGTAACTGATTTTTATCTTAGCTTGTCAAAGTTATTTATTTCTTAACAAAACTGCTAAAGAAAACTAAAAGTAGTTCAATTCTTTGTTCTTTGTTCAATCTCAAGTTCATATAAGAGTTATATTTATAAGAAAAACTCACCTTAACACCTTTTTGACTGCTAAAATCCGTGCTCAAACATTGAACAGCAATGTTAATCTGTGAAAAAGAAAAAACAAAAAAAAAAAATAAATAAAATTGCAATGCAATTAAATTTTAATGTAAGCAATTAATAAGCGATATGCTTCGTAAAAAAAAAAAAGGAAAAATACCATTTTTAAAAAAGAAATTAAAGCGACAAAACGAAAAAAAAGTCAACTACATCTGTCTTCGGGGGCTTTAGTCTCTGTCTGTCTCTCTCTTTCTGTCTCTGTCTCTTTTTGTTATTAGAAGCAATTGTTTTCTCTCTATTAAGTCGATGTCCTCTTTATGCCCACGACAGTTTAAAACATTCCAAATACACAAACACACACAAACACATACGCACACACTAGCATACACACACGCACAACAGCAACAACAAAAGGCGGGCATATATATACTATATACAGTTTGGTTATGGCAATGGCAATGCCAATGGAGCTGAAGCTGAAGTTGGAGACAATAACAAGGCAATACACAGAGGACCCAAACGAACGAACGAACTGTGGCAACATATCTCTTTAAAGCGGGGCAGAAGGGGAAAGGGGGAGTAGTGGTGTGAGGTACATGCATGCGGCAAGTTGACTTTTGCAACGCATCCAATTCATTTTTTTTTCGTTTCGACTTCGATTCAGTTGCTCAGCGACAGACTTCAAGTCGCACTGTATGTGTATGTGTGTGTGTGTGTGTTTAAAGGCATTTTAAGCATGTCCAAGCCAGATGCGACGAGCCAAAGACAAACAGTCGGACACAACAACAACAGCATAAGCAACAACAACGTCGAAATAAAAAAGAGTAGAAAATCCATCAACGCAAAAATACCAAAGGAAACAATATTAATGGTAAAAGTGCAGCAAACCAAACGCAGCGCTGCCAACGTCTCGCAGTCGCAGTCGCTGTTGACGTCGCCGTTTGTTCATCGCCATCGCCATCGTCGTTTTGCCGTTGACGCTGTCGATGCTGGACGACGACGTGGAGCAGTATTTAATGTGAATAATTAGCGGGCGCGTACCATATAAGAGAGGAGACATACACACACACACACACACTGAGACAGACAGACAGACAAAAGCTGCAGGCAGCAAGGGGTGGGGTTGTGGAGAGAGGCGAGGCGGGAGCAGGCTTGCACAAGATGCAGCACCTGCGTGTCGGTGCGTACGAAAGTTTTTTTTTTTTTCGCCGCTGCTGTTGCTGGGAAAGGCAAACGCACACACACACACACATACACAGCGCGACAGTTACAGATGCGCAGAGATACGCAGTCAGTGAGGAGTGAGAGCGAGTGCGAGCGGGAGAGCAAGAGGGGGACTGACTGACTAACGGCATAAAACGAAATCGACAAAGACTCTCTCTCTGTCTGTCTCGGTCTGGGTTTTGGTTTGTGGCTTTGCTTTTGGAGACTTTTTGGATTAACATCTCAGCGCGTAAACAATTTGTAAATAAAAAGCGCGATATCGAAATGCAACCAAAATGCACTTATGGCCAAAAGACAGCAACAGACAACGGCAGACAGACAACAAGCCAACTTGCCTAGTCAGCCAGTTAGCCAATTTAATAACTGTTTACCAATTTGACACAAGTCACTGAACTTGAACAAACACGAGTGGAAAATCAGTGCAGTTTTTTTTTCTTCTTTTTAACTTATAAATATATTTATTTATGTGTTGTAAGAGATATTGACAAGAGCCAAAAAAAAGAGGCGCCATCTTTGTGGCGCTTTCAAGTCCTGTTATTAAGTTTAACTTTGAGCTTAAGTTGGATATAACTAAGTTAATGACCATAGAAAACTTTGAGACAGAAAAAAAATCATATCTCTAAGTCACATTTTAATTGGTTCGATTATCATATTATAGAAAAGATTATATATGTGTGGATATAAGTCAGTGCCAGATCTGAATTGTTATTAACTGATATAACATATGTATATAATTGATATTTCATATATATAATTAATGGATTTGCTTTTTGATCTGTAATTGATATGGGATTAAGTACAGATCAAGATAGAGAAAGTGTGCACTTGAGAATTAATTATAATTCATAAATTGGAATAATAAAAACTTCTCAAACAACTCAAAAATATTGATAATTAATTATCATTTTTATGCATTTTGATATTTTTTATAAGAAAATCAAGAAATTTAGTAAAAGAAATTCTGAAAAATGTAGAAACTGACGAAAAACCTTTAAGTCAATCTTAAGAAAAATGGTTTATAGGGTAAGCACACTATCCTAAATCTAGTTAAATAATAATAATCATATAACAAGTAAGCAAACTATTTTTGGCATCATATAAAACAAGTAAGATAACTATTTTTAATATGACGAATACTATATACACTTCATAAATTAGCTATATGTTTCTAATCATGGTGAAATCTTGTTAAATTTCTTGTATTTGTATAGCAGCTATATGAAAAACAATAGAAAATGTTGTTAACTGTCTCGTATTTGTATGGCAGCTATATGATATAGTGATTCGATTTTGTTGATTTTGACAAATGATCTAATTACCATAAAAAGAAGACCTTAACCAAAGTTTCAGCTCAATAGCTCAAAAACAGAGGGTCAAATTTGCATAGAAACAGAAGGACATAGCTACATAAAGTCAGACTTTAATACAAATGCTTTTCATATTTTAACTATGTCTTAAATACGGTTTTCTTCAAGTCTCAATACGATATTTTGTACACCTGTTGCAATATGTTTTGAGGGGGTGGGAGGAGTTTTTGCATTTCGCTTCACTTTGAATCAAGTTGCTATTTAATCAATGGTTAATTGGGGCGTATACGTTATATATATTTGGCATGGCGCATGGGGTAGATGGCGCTTGTGATTCGCTCTAATAGAATTGCAAATATTTCGAGGCGATTAAAATTGCTGATAATTGCTAAATTAAACTGCGCCTGTGAATCGAACTGCTAAGCGCTTAAACCGAAAACCAACACAGACAAACACACACACACAGAGACAGACAGAGTCATATAGAGGGGGGAGAATGAAAATTGTCGTGGCAGCAGGTGATTAAAACTAAGTGTCATAAATAAATAAATGCATAAATTATTCTTTTGAATAAACCAACAACAACAGCAACAACAACAACAACAAACAGCAGCAGCAGTAAAACGGAACGAGATGGCAATACAGACATACATATGTTTGTGAAATAACTGTGCAAGTGTGCACAAGAGTGTGCGAAGGAGAGAATAACTGTGCAAGTGTGTGCAAAGTGTGTGTGTGCGAAGGAGAGAGAGCGATTGCAAATGGAGGTGAATTTCAAGCGACGCGAGTTGAATAATTTGCGTTGTACATATTGCAATTGAAAATAAATCACAAAATTAATTCTTAGCACACACACACACACATGCACACACACAACAATGAGTGTTCATTTATTTGCTGTCTCGTTCATAAAATGTGCTTTTTGTGTTCTTGTTGTTTTTGTTGTTTATTTTTAATTGAGGCGGCGCTCAGAACAGAACAGAACACAAACAAAATGGAGACTAAACAAAAAGAAAACAGACAGAAAAAACAGTTGTTGTTGTTTTTGTTGTTATTCTTAGAGAAGAAGAAGAACTTACCTTAGCAGAGCTCTCAAGCGGATTCCAGTAGACAGCAATGGCATTATGCGACACTTCCTCAATGCAACCAACAAGACCAACCGAGTTCTTTGTATCTGCAATGAGAGATAAGCAAAACAGAAAAAGAATAAGAAAAAGTAAGACCAAGAGAGAGGGAGAGAGAGAGCGGGCGGGAGAGAGGGGCAGGCAGTTAACGTATCGCTTTTGTATTTAACAATTAAGGAAACTTTTCTGTGACAAGTGCCTAATGAGTTATGTTTGATGGGGCAGGCAGCAGCAACAGCAACAGGATGCAACATGCGGCAAGGCAATGGCCAGCTGGCTGGAACGTAGCTAGATTATCTGCAATCAAACACAAACCAAAACCAAACTGAACCGAACCAAAGGAACGCATTGCACGTTTATCAATGTCATAACTTGGAGAGTCGGCGCAACTTGCCGCCTGCCGCTGCTTGCCACACATTGTAACATTGTGGCATTGCCATTGCTATTGCCATTGCTTTCCTGCCCCTTTCATCATCAACCAACTTGGTTGTCGTTTCAATAAAAACTAAGAATTTACGGTCTAGAAATCCTATACAAACCAAACAAACAGGGCTACCAGAAGAACCAACAACAAATACCATGTTGCCTTCTTCTCTATATATTAAATATTTTACGCACCTGCATCCAAGATTCTTTGCTTCACGGAATGCTGACGACTGTGCCAGAATTGCCAGGCCTTTATCTCATCTTCGGGACTCTTCTCCTCGCGAAACATTAACATGATCACACTCTGCAAACAGAAAAAGAAAAGAAATAAATAAAAATTAATACAAAATTCATAATTAATGAAGAATTTTCATATGTATACAATGATTATCTATAAAAGAAAATGAATTAATTTAAATTTTAATAAGTTCTAAATAAAATACTATACTAAAACTATGAACATTTCTTTAAGAACATCATTTTTTGGAGTATTTCTTTTTGTTTAAAATGTCTTTTGGGTCATCTGTACATACTTTATACTTTGTTGTTATACGATAAGGTTGATGATAAATAAAGTTTAGATCTGGTTTTTGATATTCTTTATGATTCCAAATATCGATTAACCTTTCAAAATCTTTCAAATCACAGAAAACTTATTCAAAAGTACAATTTTTCATACAGAAATATGTTGAAAACCTTTAAAAACTTTGGTAGGACTCTAACATCTAAACATTTACAGGGTATCTCATTGCTTAACCTTTCAAAATCCTTTAAAACCACAGATTTTCCTATAGTTTAAGAGTTGAAAACTTATATAAACTCCGAATTTTTCATATACAAATGTTAAAATATGTTGAAAACCTTTAAGAACATTTACAGGGTCTCTCTGTTTCCAAAACATTGATAACCTTTCAAAATCTTTCAAATCACAGTTTTTTTATAGTCTAAGACACAATTTTGCATAGACAAATGACGAAATATGTTGAAACCCCTTAGGAACCTTGGTACTACTCTAAAACCTAAACATTTACAGGGTATCCCGCTGTACCCCTAACCCTAAACTATCACTATCCCTATCCCGCGTTGACATATACGAGTTGTGACACATGTTTTGGTTGCGCCGTATGCAAAGTTATTTTAGCTCGCACCCTACAAAGTCAAAAGGATTAAACGGAATGCGAGACGTACCAAGACAAAACAAAAAACAAAAAAAAAAACAAAAAAGGACAAACTCGATTTAGCAGAAAAATATCTAACACTCATTTGGTATACGAATATATGTATATATACGTATCTCCAATGATCTGTGCGAGTGTTGATGATGATCTTCCTTGTGTTTCCCAGAGATATTTGCATTTTTGTCTGTGCATCATTTATGTATTTTTCTTCTTTTGAATAATTACGTTGACAGCACACAGCAAAAGGAAGCGCATAGATATAAGACAGTGTCCCGAATCTTCAAATTGCAACCCCTTTTTTTTTCTCCTAACCCACCCCTTCCTCCCTTCCTCCCCTACCCCATTCCTTTTGCATCAACTGATTACTGTGCATAAATATTTTTGTATTTTGTGAGCCTTTTTCTAAGTTCTTTAGTTTTTCTTAGTCCTGTAAATATTCATGGGCTAATCAGCTCGTAAATTATACTTTTTTTTTGTGTTCTTTTACACCGTTAGACAAACGCTGGGAAATGGATATATGGAAATGGACACGTCTCTATGCAAATTTTTCCGTATTTTTCTATCGAAGGTTCTCTCTCTGGTAGTTTTCTTTGAAAAAGTAATACACACTTTAATGTGTTTTATGGTTTAGAGCGATGCCAAGCCCAAAAAAGGGCAAGAGGGTTAAACAAATAAACTCGTAAATTAATTTTGACACTTTTTTTTCGAATATCTTGCGCAAAAATTATTGCACTTTTATGTTAATATAACGAAGGTACTTCATAAAGCACAATCAAAAGCGGGGTTGTCGTGGTGTCTCGAAGAAGAAAAAGGGTAGTCCAATGGGCAAGAAGATGATCTAATAGTGAATTTAAGTTCTGATTTTTACTTATTTCATCTTTCTTTGTTCGAAGTAATTACAAACTTTATTTTTGGGTAGTTTTTTCAGGGGTTTTTCTTTACCAAATCCTTGAAATTATCTACAAATCTTTTTTGTATCTTCAGTTTCAGATCTTCAATCCTCATTTTCATTCATTGATTTACTTTATCTGCTTTTAAATTCTGAGATTTTTATCTATTTTAATTTGGTTTTACAACAGATCTATGGGAAATTTTATTTTATTCTATTTTCTTATCACTTAAGATCTGTTGACATGGTTATTTTTTCGATCTTCAAGTTTCCTTGAGTTGTCAAGAACTTTTTTCCTTTTTTGGGTTAATTCTTAAGTCTTTTTTTTTATTCGTTTTTTGTTTAATTTCAATTTGTCGCAGCTTTTCATTTACGTTATGCAAATAGTTTTCGTACAGTTCCAATTTCGAACCCTTTTAAAAAAACGTAGTAGAAAACGGAGAACTCAATCACAATTGTTGTTTACTTAACCGAGAACCGTTGGCACTTCCATTTCCACTTCCTCAGCAAGAAAAGATCTTCCCCACTTCCACATCTTCTACCCACTTCCCATTTATCAACTGTAACTTTGATTGTCATTCTTTCTTTTTTCAGGGAACTACTCAACGGGTTCAGTTTACAATTTGCATTTTGCCAGTAGCAGCAGTCAGAGCAGAGAGGAGAGACGTCATTTAAGCTTATCTGATTGATGATGTTGATGTGTTGCCCCTGAATCCTCTCAACTCTCTACACAATCCTTATGTAGTCCTGAATAAACAACATCTGAGAGAGTGTATGTGTGTGATGAAAGGCTCAACAATTTGCATTCAAATTCTCATAAAAGGCAATGCGTCTTGGCAAGCATATCATTTATCATTTATCATCGGGATATCCATATAAGGTAAGGAAAGAAAAAAAACCGACTAAGGAAAGATCACAGAGCCTTAAGCAGGATATCCTTCTGTCTGTATGTGCTTCTTGTTCAATTGAGCAAAGGGTGGCAAAATGTTTGCTGCCAAACTTGATTAGCGGCGTTCTGAACCAAAAAAGAACTGACAATCGTCTATCCTCGGGCCTAAGACTGACTGACAAATAGGTTTTCCTACTACTAAAGGGAAGGTTTTTTTCCTTGCTGGTGTTGACAAGAACAATAAAATTTGGCTCCACAATCAATAGATGATATAAACTTACCTTAACAGTTGTATTTTTGATTGGCTTATCCGCATCATGAACATATTCCAGTGTTATGCCATAGAACTGACCCTTATTGATGTAGGTGATGCGATCGTCTTCCCGACGCTGTGACGAGCTGATCGGGCTCTCCAAATTATAACGAAAGCCCACATTTGTGAAGCTGAGAATGAGAAAAAGATAACAAAAAGATAAATAAATATGAAATCAATCACACAAAACATTTCTCTTCAAAAGTTTCCTTAAGTCTTAAGTCTTCGGTACTTACATTTTTGGTATTTGTATTTTATCAGCATCATTTTGGCGTCCGAAATCGTGCCAAGGTCTGGACCGTGTCGAACCGTTTGTGCTGGTATCCACCAGTGATGTGGTAGGGCTATTCTGGCTGCCATGGACCACGGTGCGCTGTTGAATGCTGTTCACTGAAACGGGTATGCTGCCATTGGCATCAATCAAGCTACCCGGTTGACAAAGTTCCGTGTAGTCGAAGGACTGTAAAAAGGGGGAAATTGGGTAATTTTTATAGGGTTTTTCTTTAAATTTGTTTAAATTTCAATCATATGTTTTAATGGACACTTTTACGCATTATTTTCTCTACTCGTTTGATTCTACTCGCTATAAATATCATTAAGTTTAAGGTTAAACCTTGTTACTCGTTACGTTTGCTTTAGAGGTTAGTATATATAATTTTGATCATATAATAATCAAGTTTACGACAATGAAAATGTCATTAAGCTGCTTTTTCGGTAACAAAAATACTCGTTACTTACAGAACAGATATTAAATGGGTTCAAATCAAAGATAATAAACAAAATATTAGTTGATCGTTAATGGTATTATATATACTTAACTAAATATAACTTAATTTAAAGAAGATTAATGGTTAAATATATAAGTTCAAACGTTTTAATGGACACGCATTGCACTACTCTGTTTTTACTCGCTACTTGTACTCGTTACTCGTTACAAACAACTAACTAACATCAGTTAATATCAGTAAGTGTATTTGATAGTTTGTGTTTGTTTTTATGTTTTTTATACCTGCTGTATGTGATTTTGATCCCGCGGCGTTATGGCATCCGTGCCAATGCCCGAATCGGGACTGGGCAAATCGACTGTTAGACCCGCCGCCGTTATAGCCTTTGCATAAAGTGGAGTACCGCCGCTTTTACCCGACTGTTCCTGTTGTTGTTGTTGCTGTTGGTGTTGCTGCTGTTGTTGTTGCTGTTGCTGCTGCTGTTGACTGTGATGCTGGTGTGCTTGACTGCTGGTTAGCACTGTTGTTGTGGTAGGGCCATTGCTGGTGAAACGTGCCTCATAGACGCCACCAACGGGTTGTGGTTGGGCGGCTGCCGTCACCGAAACATCCTCGCCGTAGAGACTGCGTGCCGTACCGGCCGGTACATAGCCACCCTGACCATCGGGTGCAAAGTATTCGCGGTAATAGGGTTCCGTTATGAATGTGGTTGCGGGTGGTGGGCCGGGCGGCAATCTTGTGGCCGTATACATGCCATAGCTATCCGCTGTGATATACGGTCCGGGGCTGGGACTCTGTGCCTGCAGTGTACTCTGCTGTGTACTGGGGCCGGTAGTGTTCTGATGTGAGGTCTGCAGTGGAGTGCAGAGTAGGAGGAGGTCAGATCATATTTTTCCATTTTCCATTTCGATTTCTCTTTCTTTCTCTCACGAACTTACCTGTAGATAAATCTGTGTGCCGCCCGTGGTAGCATACATCTCTAGTTCGGGTGTGGCTCTGGCGGGACTAGTTGCAGTTTCTGTTGCAGTTGCAGTTTCAGTTGCAGCAGCTGTTTTATCGTTTATTTCGAATGCAGTTGCAGTTGCAGGTGCAGTTGCCTCAACTTCAGTACTAGCTGCATCCACGCGATATATCTAAAAAATTTGCGTTGGGAGTTTTTTTGTTGGTTTTTTGTTGGTTTTTCTTATTTGCAACGGGGTTGAAAACTTATATAACTTATACTTTTATTGGCTCAAACTTCAAAGAGGAATTTATAGTTTGATGATGTTTTCAACTCTAAAACCTAAGTTTGACCCTAAGCATTTGATTTGAGAAGGTTGTCTTAGGTTAGGTCTGATTTTACTAGGTTTTTAGCTTAAAAGTTCTTTGATATATGATATTTCAGAACCAAAAGTGTTTGAATGAAGTATACAAGTTAATACAATCATAAATACTTTGACAGTATTTTGTAAAGATAGATGAGAAAGATCTTTTTTAGCCGATTGATTAGAAGTTTTCTTGGTTACCTTTGAACAAAGCTTTCTTAGACTAAGCCTAACTCCTTTAAGATCAGATTAACGTTCAGTCTAAGAAAGTTTCTTTAAAAGACATTCTCTAAAACTCTTTGATCTTTAACTAAAACTGATAAAACAGCTTTAAAACTTATTTATACAAATCATAAACTGATTTTCATTTCATTACAAAAATATCATTAAAAAAATCACTACTTAAACTAATTTGAAAAAGATCACACTTTGACGTTTATATTATATCCATTTACAAGAAGCTGTTTCTCAACTGTTTTCATTCATTAATCAAAATTAGCTGTTCGAGAATGATCTTGCGCACAGAGTTTTTAGTTTTTAGAGGCCTTCGGTTTTGGCGCTATCTGTAATTCTACAAGCCGGCACAAAATAATCAAAACAATACTTATGGGTATCGAATTGGTTCACCCAAAAGGTATTTGTTTTGGGGTATTACATTGATTGATTGCACACACGAATACAAAAAACAACAACAAACATCAGCAAAAAGTAACACAAAACAACAACAACAATTATAGCTGCTGGTCAATGTTTTATATTGTTGATTGATGACTGATTATGAACGCGGAAGGTCAAAATGGACCACGGTGACAAAAGAGCAAATCGTCGTCGTCGTCGTCTCCGTCTCGTGTCGCGAGTTCTGTTTCTGTTTTAGCTCCTAACTGATTCATAAACACCAAAAGCAACAGCAGCAACAACAACGTTAAACAAGTAAGAAGTCGCTGGTGGAGTAAGCTCGACTAAAAGATACCTTTTACGCTTGACCATACAGATGGACAGATGTGAACTACCGGACTAAAACTTGAATGTTTCATATCTCCGGTGTTTCTTAACCGATTTTAATGAAAATTTCACACATGTTCATTGTTTTGTTAATACTTTCAAACCTCATTATCAAGTTTTTGATTTTCAATATTTTCTTGTTATCGCTTACATGTGTATATCGTAAAACTGAAAAGTTATCGAAAACTTGAAATACACTTGCTTTACCTAGGGATAAGGAGAGCTTATATTCAAAATTTAGACTCTCTCGCTTCTGTAGTTCCTGAGATCAAGGTGTTAATACCGACAGACGAACGAACCCATTACAAATTTCATGGTTTAAGGGTATATTAAAAGCTCCATAAGTACAGTTTATAAAATCAAAAATCAAAATAAAGAAACACACAAAGAAACAGAGACAAAATGGCTCGAAACAGTCTCTCGTCGGTTGTCGAGTGGAAAGAAACCAATTAAAATGCGAGAAAAAAAAAACACAAAAAAAAAAAATGAAATAAAATAATAAATATACATAACTTATACACATTGTGTTGTGTCTGTTTATATATATATATGGTATATAATGAAAAGATATATATATATATAAATATATATACATATGTTAATTGGCATTGCTTTTTTTTTTTTTGATATTTTATTGATCGCACCAAAATGTCAAACGTTTTTCGACTGTATTTTCGATTTTTTTTTTTTTGCTTTTTGGCTTTGTCGCTAAATGAGGTAATATACCAAAGAAAGAAAAGAAAGAAAGATACACAGGTGCCACGCCCTGTTTTTAGTCTAAAGCATTGAGAGTTAAGCTTAATTAACATTCATTTGATGAGTAGTCTTTCACGCTAAAAGAAAGTGAAATCAAAGACGTCAACAAAAATGAAAAACCTGAAACTAGCCAAGAATCATTTTAGAGTTTTTTTTTTGTCTTTGTTGCTGAAAAACCATTTTGAAAATTGACACACAAAAACACATTAAAAGACATTTAAGTCTTTTGTGTTAGCCTTGGAAGGGGCGGGGGGAGAAGAGCGGGTTGAGGGGGGGTCTCTAAAAAGATTCTAGCTGCGAGAGCTAATTAAATTTGTTCATAAAAATCAATTTGCATTTTGTGTTTCAAAAAAACAAAAAAAAAAAACTGTATAAAATAAAAATCTCAACGTGCAACAACGTCAGAAAAGGCCTTGGTATTAACTTGGCTTGAAGCTTTGAGCCAAATGAATTCGAATTCGAATTGTTGTTGTTGTTGTTATTGGTTTTTGGTTTTAGGTTTTCTGTGCGTGTCACATCTTGAAATGTGTTTTTAGGAATCGTTCGTTAGCGTGTGCTATTATAAAACAAAACGCTTTGCATATGCCATATATATATACATATATACATACATAGATACAAAAGTATCTATAAGATATTGTATCTCAGTATCTATTGGGCTAGAATTATGCTAAGCATCATAGTGTGAGCGTCGTCTCCGGCACATATTTATGTATGAGGAAGAAATAAAATTTAAATAAAGCCAATTAACTATTTTAATGCCTTCGGTTTTGATAAAAAGTGAAACTTTTTTTTCAAGATTCTGTTTAGCTGGCATTTTTTTCAGTATTTTTTTTATATGCATATCGTTAATTCTCGGAAATAAACCAAGGCAAAACAATAATAATACATACAGAATTATTATTATTATATATATGTCTGTGTATAGTATGTATGTAAATGTTTATATAATCTTTTTAATCGTTCTGTTTTTGGCATCTCAATTTTTTTATTATGCGTTTCAAGTTAAGTTCTGTGGCGTTGAGTTTTAATTAAAGACAAGTACTAAGCTTAAGTGGCTGGCAAAATGATGAAAAATCTCATTAAAAAGGTTTATCGATAACTTTTTGCGACTTTTACTAAAGGGAAGTTTAAAATTTATGAGTAACTGTATTAATTTGAGTTAATTTCAATTTTAGCTAGCGAAAAACTACTAAAAAAGTTTCCTTAAGGTATTCCACAAACCTATCGATAACATTTCTGACAACTTTTTCCCAAAAATTTGTTCAAGTATTGTCAAATTTCAACTTTGATAGGCTTTCCATTGAAAATAGTAAGCTTTTACAGTAAAAACTAGAAAGCATATGGTTCCCTATATACTCTATATGCCTATCGATAACATTTCTGACAACTTTATGCAAAAACATCTTCAAGTTTTGTTAAATTTCAGTTCAGTTCAGCTTTGTATTGAAAACAGTAAGCTTAAATAGTAAAAACTACAAAGTTTCAGGTACCCTAGGTATTCTATTAGCTTATCGATAACATTACGATAAGTTTTGTCAAGTTAAGTTAAGTTAAACAGCAAGCTTTAACTGTAAAACCTACAAAGCTTAAGTTTCCCACGCAACGATATAATTGTTATCGATTACACTAAGTGACCTTTTCTAAATGATTTTTTTTATTGTCTCCAATGTTTTTGTTGTCACTTAAGAACACAGCTACAATTAAGTCCTACATATATGTCTAGTTACCTAATTACAATAATAATTAATAATAAAATATGCATAAAGCAAATAATCGATAACTTTTTTCCCAAGTTTTTTGTGTCTCTCGTTTATATGTGATCTGAGTAATTTTTTACAATTAGCTTAACAGCAGGCGGTTTATTGACACCATGTTATTTATTGTTTAGTTGTTGTTGTTGTTGGTTTTTTATTTTTTTTGTGTTATTGGCTAATGATTACACTTTCCGGTCTAAAGTTAGAGCATTGCAATATCATTTCATTTCATTCGATTCGTTTCGATTCGTTCAATCGTTCATTATGTCATTCAGTCAATTGGTCAGCTTCCAATATTCAATTATAAATTCTGTGGCATAAATTAGTCAAGCGATTTGTTATACGTATATGTGTGTGTGTGTGTATATGTATGTGTGTGTTTGTCTGTATGTGTTTGTGTAAGCCTTTCGACTTTATACCTAGGCGACGGACGCGTGTGTTATGCAAATTCTCTTCCCTCCCCAACAACACTAATAATAATAATAATAAGCTATATCTCGATATGCGAAATATGACAAACATATTACCAAGAAATGCACAATAAATTAGAGTGCAATGCAAATTGCAACAAGAACAATAACAACAACAACGGCGAACATGAAAACAAGGCAATTAAATAAAGCTACAAAATATTTTTTGCTCAATGAAGTTCTTATACACACACACACACACACGCAGAGACATGAATGTGTGTGTGCGCGCAGACGCAAAAAGCCCACTCTCATCTGCAAAAAAGCGTTAAAAAGCAACAACAACAACACACAATTACAGTTACTGTGTGGTTGCTGCTATTACTGTTGTTCTTGTTGTTGTTGTCTGTGTTTTAGTTCTCGCGCGCCAAACAAAAGACTTGTGGTCTCAAACTTGTTCGCAGCGCGTGGGTGTCGAAAGGCAACGCGTTGCGGCTCAGCTGCTGTTGCTGGCTGGCTGCTGCTGTTGGTGCTCAGCACGCCCACACACTTGTTGCTTTGGGTTGGGGTTCGTTCATATGTTCGTTGTTGTTGTTGTTGCTCTTGGGTTTTATTTGTCTTTTGCGCGTGTGTTCGTTCAATTTGTGTTGCATTTGTTTCGTTTCGTTTTGGTATTTTTTGGTTGTTGTTGTTGTTTTTGTTTTTTGAGCGCGCTTTTGCTTGCTTTTGATTGCAGGTGCTTTGTTGCTGCTGTTGTTGTTGTAATTTATTTATGTTCACATACATTTTTGTTGTTGCTGTTTGTTTGTTGTTTGTTGGTGCATTAGCTAACTGTGGCAACTGTTCGCCCACATTCCAATCAAGCGGCACTAGATCATATATCATATATCATAATATTATACATAGCATGCAAAATAGCAGCATATCAAATTTACACTCACACAATGACACTTACATTTCAAAGGGAGGGCGGGCGGTGAGGGGAACGGAGTGTTGTGATATTATTTTTTTAGGTTATTGGCACTGATCACTGAATCTGAACAAACAATAATAATAATTATTATTGTAATACACTTTTTACACCACGTTGTAGTTGTTGCTTTTGTTGTTCTTGCTGCTGTTGCTGCGGCGCTCGCATTACAAGATTTTATTTACGCGCAGAGGTGTTGGGTTGGAGAAGCATTGGCGCGATCAGACACAAAAAATCAAAGACGAATCGCAGAAACGATCCTACTCCGACAGCGTGATACGACTGACTGACCGATTCCACGTATGTATGACAACGGCGATGGCAACGACAACGACAACGGCAAACGGCAACGGAGACGGCGACAGCGAACGGCGCTACCTGAACGAATAAACACATACACACACACTCACATACAAACACGCATGCATGGGACATAAAGACAAACGACGACGACGGCGGCGGAGACAACACGTCGTTGCGTCGTCGTCGTCGTCCAGTTGGACCAGCAAGCGAACACACACACACTTACTTACAACACGTATGATCACACAAACACACACATACAGTTGCGCGCGCGCATATCAGTTCAAAATGGTTGGAATCTCGGCTGCTGTCGCATATTCTGACATGGAGCGGTAACGGCAGTGCCAGCGGCAGCGGCAGCGGCGGACCCAACAACGAACGGACAACAGGGCGTAACAAGCAGAGCGCGCACGCTCGCAACGGACAGACGGACGGACGGTATTAAAAAATAGTTTTCCATTGATTCGCGAAGGAAGAACGAACCTATACGCGGTGTAAAACTAGTGGGCCGGAAGTTTGCACTTAACTTTTGTCGCCTATGGGTTACATTGTTGTTGTTGTTGGTGTCGCGCAATTTCCCACCATTTCGTAAAACAAAACAAGACAAAGAAAGAAAAAAACAACTAATAACGACAGCTCTTTAATTATGGTTTTGGTATTTGTTGGCGTTTTTTTTTTTTGTTTTTGCATGCGCGCACAAAATTGCAATTGATAAAGGCAGCAGCAGCAGCAGCGCGGCATCGAACATGCAACATGCAACTCGAACTCGGCTGATACGGCAAATGTACGCGCTAAGCGCAACCAACCAGATTTAGGCGTAGCCAGGCGTGCGTGTGAGCGAGCGCAATATACAAAATCAAGACAAGTACACTCATACATACACACACGCGCATACACACCTATACGAATGGCAGCGAAGTAGCTAGCGGGCTGACGATCATCGTCGTGTATAACAAGTTGAGCGTATAACAGTTGCTCGAATGCAAACTGCGAGCTGCGAACTGGCAAACTGTTGTTGTTGTTGTCGTTGCTGTTGTTGGTGTGTGTAGTTGTTGTTGTCTCATTGCTTTTGCGTCAATAGAACAACGACGATGAGCGACGAACGCGACGCTGATTCGTATTGGCTGCAACCACACTAATACTCATTGCTCACACTCACACACACAGTGTGACAGACCAATTGCAGGTCTTAGAGACTAGAAACACACTCTGTCTGCCTGTATGAGTATGAGCGTGTGTGAGTGAGTGTGTGTATGTGTGTGTTTGTTAATTAAGACGAGCGCGCAGGATGTGCTCGAACATTGACGTCGACGTCGACAGCGACGCAGGCGCAGGCAGCTAGAGCTAAATGTGAATGGGTTTGAAATAGACTAATTTCTAATTGGAAATTCTTCTTCTTCTTTTAGATGCTCTATTTAATTTCTTCTAGTATGTTTGTTTTTTTCTTCTTCTTCTTTTTGCGTGCGTGTCCATTAAAACGTTACAATTTACAACTATTGTTATTATTATGTTTTTTTCATTTTTTTTTTGCCTACCTTTTGCGTTATGACGGAGCCGCCACCGTTTGCTGCGCCACTCAGATTGCCATTCTTGGGATCCTTGCTCAGATCTTCGGGTTCACGTTTGATGCTTAGCAGCTGTTGTTGTTGTTGTTGCTGTTGCTGTTGTTGTTGTTGGACGGCTGCAGAGACAATTGAGCCGGCGCTCCCCACCCCTCCCGCTGTGGTTATGGTCACAATATCGCTGGGATGTGGCGGCTGTTGTTGTTGTTGCTGCTGCTGCTGTTGTTGTTGATGTTGCTGCTGTTGTTGATGTTGTTGCTGTTGTTGTTGCTGATGTTGCTGCTGTTGCTGATTTGAGATTGTTGTTGTGGACACAACGCCGGTTGTTGCGGCCGATGATGAGGGGTGTGAACCAAGCAGAAAGCCTTGAATTTCATTTTGCGATAGGCCAGAGACATCGATAGGTGTGGTCTGGCCATTCAGTTTGCCGGCGCTGCTCGCATTGCTGCAAAAAAAGCATAAGAAAAAACGAAGAAGAAGAAGAAGAAGATGGGCGAGAGAGATAGATAGATAGAGAGTAGAAAGCGGGGAGAGAGAGAGAGAGAGAGAGTGTTTGTTTGTGTGTGTAAAGTAAAGAAAAAGCATTTGCATGAGTAAAAAAATCCAAAAAATTTCAAAATATATAAAACTTAAACTAAGTAACTAATTCATATTATTAATATTGTGTGTAAGCACTTAATTGTCAGTTTAATTTTGTTGTATTTACTTAAGATTTTTATTGTTTCTTTGTTAAGGCTTATGTTTTTTTAATTTTTGTTGTTTCAAACCAAAAAATATGGTGTGTAAACACTTGATTGACAGTTGAATTTTGTGCCATTTTTTAGTATTTTTAATGTTTCTTTGTAATGTTTATGTTTTTTAAGTTTTGTTTTATAGGGTTAAGAGATAATTAACTGAATAATTAATAAAAAATATAAAAAAAATTCAAAACAACATTCCTATATCTCTAAAGTGAAAACATTGAAAAATTTGTATTATTTGCAAAGAATATCAAAATTGTTCACTATATGTAAACACTTTATTGGTAAACTTGATATAAAACTAACTAATTACTTAATTAATTATTAATAATTAACATTTATCACTTAATTACTTATAGCTTATATTAATTTTTATGCAATACACTTAAACAAATACATTGTAATTACTTAATTATTTAATTTTCCATCAATTGTCACCCACTAAAATGTCATCAATTACTCGTTAATTACTTTTCCAATTACTTTTCAATTACTTTCAACTACTTTTCATAATCGTTGTTGTCACCCACACACAAAAATGTGCAATCTTTTTGCAAATGGTTGCAACTCTAACGGTGCACAAAAAATAAAAAAAAAAAACTCAATTTGCAATCTGCAATCAGCAAACTGACAATCAAGAGCGCAAAATATGCAACAAATGCAATTTTCAATAGCTAATCCGTTGGCTGCGCCTAATTTGCCGAAGCCAACAACAGCAACAACAACTGTTGCAACAACAACAACAACAACTATAAACTACACCTGTAGCATACACTCTGCAAACTCTGAAGTTGTTGTTGTTGTTGCTGCTGTTGCGGACCTGTTACCAACTGGCCAATCGACTCAAACACACACACTTACTCACACACACACACTTACACACACACACACTCACACACACATTCATCCAAATAGGAGCAACGACAACTGAATTGAAACCAGATTCCAGCTGCAAAGCAAAGCAAAAAAACCAGCCTTAAAAAACAACAACAAAAACAACTGCAACAGGAGCATAAAATCTGCACAATAAAATACTATAAAAACTAAAACAAGTAAGAAGGCTCTAGTTGAGTAAGCTCGACTAAAAGATACCCTAAACACTTGACTATACAGACGGAAAGACGTGAACTACCGGACCAAAGTTTGATGATATCATATCTCCGGTGTCTCTTAACCGAGTTTAATCAGAATATCACAGATTTTCATTATTTTGTTAATAGTTTTAATCCTCATTTTCAGTTTACGATTTTCAAGATTTTGTTGTTATCGATTACATGTGTCTATCGTAAACCTGAAAAGTTATCGAAAATTTAAAACAAAATTGCTATGTCTAGGTATTAGAAGAGCTCATATACAAAATTTAGAGTCTCTAGCAATTGTAGTTCCTGAGATCGACGCAGTTCATACATACGGACGGACGTACCGACAGACGAACATGGCAATATCGCCTCGTTTGTTGATGCTAAGAACATATGTATATACTTTCTGGGGTTCGGAATAGCTTCCTTTTGCTTGTCACATACTTTTGTACAAAACCATTATACCCTTTTTTCAACCTTTCATGGGTTAAGGGTATAAAAAAAACCAAACAAATTGCATTCAATAAAAATAATCTAAAAGTTGTTGTTGTTTGTTGAGTTAAAAAGGCCTAAAAATTCACCAACAACATTTTAGTTGTTGTTGGTATTTCTTCTCCCCCGGTACGGCGCTTTTTCAAGGTCAAGCTGCCCGAAAGTAATTTTTTTCCATTTGATTTTTGGTTTAACCAAATTTGGAAACAATTTGAGTCATTCTTTCAGTCGAAGTCGAAGCTGAAGCTGTGTGGAATACTTTAAGAATGTCAAAAACAAATAAACATATATATATATATATATACATATATCATAAAAGAACTTGTTACGGTTGCCAATTTACTTACTTATATATGTATATGTATGTATGACGTCAATTGTTTTTCTTTGTAAACATTGTTAATGAAGTCTCAAAATAAAAGTGTTTCATTTAATGGAAATGAACATTAAGAATTTAAGTTTATGACTTTATGTTAAAGCTTTAAGATCTGCAGATTTATGGCAAATTATTATTTTTTTTCTGCTTTTTTGCATAATAATAATAATAATATATGCATTATTCTACTTGAATTTAATAATTTTTAAAGAGCTAATAAATAAAATTTAGCAAATTGATTTTTTTGTGGTTTCTTTGGCTTAAAATTTGAGGTGTGGAATATTTTAAAATATATCAAAACTTTTTTTCTAAAGTGTGGAATATTTTAAAAATATATCAAACTTTTTTTTTTCTCATTTTGTGTTCAAAAATTGTATATTAAATATCAAATTCAGCACGTAAATAAGCTATTGACTTAATATTTATGGTTTTATGTGCAATTTTGAATTTATTTCCAACCCAAAAACAATAGAAACAATAGAAATTGAATTGATTTGACTAAAAAAAAAAACAAGTTTTTTAGCTACAAAAATAGATTTGAATATTTTTTGCTGCTTCCGAGTTGCACTTTTTTGCATAAATAATTGTCAATCTCACAAAAAACAAATCCAAAAATTATTCAAATGTAGTACAAAAAAAGATCGCATAACAGTTTAATCCAATAATAACTGCAAAAAAACATTTTTCACAACCCTCTTCACAAAGCATATGAAAAACTGACCACAATAAAAAATAAGTAGAAAAGAATAAAAACGCCAGACAAAAATATGAAATGAGAACAAAAAATGTCGCAATTTCTTTAACGAGCAGCTGAAGAATTTTTTCTTTTTATACCCTTATCCCATGAAATGAGTAAAAAAAGGGTATTATGGTTTTGTGGAAGAGTATGTAACAGGCAGAAGGAAACTTCTCCAAGCCCATAAAGTGTACATATATTCTTAGTAAGCATTAACAGCCGTCTGTCGGTACGCCTCTCCGACCTTCTGTCTGTATTCACGCGTTGATCTCAGGATCTACAAAAGCTAGAGAGTCTAAGTTTTGATTATGAGTTCTCCTAATCCCTAGGCATAGCAAGATTGTTTCAAGTTTTCGATAACTTTTCAGGTTTACGATATACACATGGAATCGATAACAAAAAAATCTTGAAAATCGAAAACTCAAAAATGAGGATTGAAACTATTAACAAAATAATGAGCAACTGAAAATTTCTATTAAAATCGGTTAAGAAACACCGGAGATATGAATCCATCAAACATTGGTCCGGTAGTTCACGTCTGTTCATCTACATGGTCAAGGCTTAAGGGTATCTTTTAGTCGAGCTTACTCAACTATAGCCTTCTTACTTGTTTTTTTCTGTCTTTTGTGCTAAAAGCTTAGCGCAATGATTGCAAGATACATATATTTATGTGTATGTCTATCTATGTGCCACATTGGGTTTGAATTCGTTTTGGGTTGCCTTTTGGGTTGGGTAATAAGAGCGCCCGACCCGATACGAATGTTCTTGTTGTTGTTGTGCCCCGATTTCACCCGAATTCCACACACAACACACAGACAACATGTCCATTTTCTTAATGTTAAGGTTAAGACCGCCAAAACGGACAACGCGAAAAAAAGAACATGGCGTAGAATGTTTTTTTTTTCTGTTATTTTCTGTTGTTTATGTTTCTGCAGAACATTTTTCTTTTTTTTTCGCTATTAAACACATTTTTTTCTTTGTCGTAATGTGATATGTTTATTTTTGTGTGCTTCTAGTTGGTACAGTCCGGGGACCGTTTTTTTCTTTTAGGGTCAATTCTTCTACTACATCACGTACATACGTACAAAACATTTATTAGATTGTCTTAAGGGGGAGGGAAGGGGTGTGAAGTGGAGGAAAACGTTTAAAAAGTGTCATTTTTAATTGTGTTTGTAAGCCAAGTTTTGTTGTTGACGACCTTTTCCATGCCCCCTTAGCGGTTCTAAACCATTCACCGCTCCACCCCACCCCGCCCCCTGTTACAGTTGCGACAACAACAACAACAGAAACAGTAACAGTTTCAACCTGAACTTCATAAAAACAGAAATAATACACGAAAAAAAAAAGATGAAACAAGAAATTTTACTTGTTTTTGAGAGGTTTTAAGTGATCGCAAGTTGTATACCCTAACAAGAGGGACAAGAAATAACAAAAGGTAACCATGATATTCACGTGAAAGTCTAGAAATTAAAGATGAGGCTAAGTTATGTAAGGATCAGAGAAGCTTTTCAGAGATAACATAGAAATTGTTACTGTTTTCATGCATTACTTCAATGAGAGCAAGATTTGCCCTTTGTTAAATCACTTTAAGTATAACAGTTATACAGTTATTAGGCAGTTACAGTTTTAAGGCAGTTACAGTTATAAAGCATTTAATTTCTTGATTTCAGGAGCAACTCTGATAAGCAAAATATTTCACATTTTACAAGAATCATTCATAAAGAAATTTTTCTATCATTATTTTTATTTGATGGTATCAAATTGTTATTAAGGAGGAGAGATTGCTATTCATCTATACAATACAATAACAAAAGTCAATTCTACCTATCAATGAAAAAACATCTTATATTCAAAAGCTCAGTGTATAAGACTTTTAAAAGCCTGTATATGACATTTCAAAGCCTGTATTAGACATTTAAAAGCCTGTATAAGACAAGAAAGCCTATGAATTGCCTTTCTAAGAGAAGCCTGTTTGCATTTCCATAACTTTTAAAGGCTCACACTTCAACAAACTTATTAGTTACCCTTTTGTCTATTGTTACTTCAAGACATAGTTATAGTACCCCATTCAGTTAGGGCAACCACTTAGACAATTAACACACAACGTTCACTGTCAAACCGAGAACATTACTGTCAAAACAACAACAAAAACCATAACAACAACAACAAAAAGACCGCCAAAAGACACTTGAATAAGAAAATAAAAAATATCTAAAAATAAAAACCAGAACAGAAGCGAATTTCATAACTCGAATTTTCGGAAGCGCCGGGCTTAAAAAACTTCAACAGACGTGCCAACGACGCGCATTTCCAAGAAGAAGAAGACAAACAAGAAGAAGAAGAAGAAAAAGTTACTGTAAAAGAAAAGCTCAGGAAGAGCAAACGCGTGAGAGAGAGAGGGAGAAAGAGACAGGGAGATAGAGCGGGCGGGCAAACCAATGCGCATTTACACGAAGCTGATCAACAAGAAGAAGAAGTTACTGTAAAAGAAAAGCTCAGGAAGAGCAAACGCGAGGGAGAGAGTGAGATGGAGAGAGACAGGGAGAGCGGGCGGGCAAACCAATGGGCAAAGACAGGAACTTTTTTTAGAACTCACCTCCACAGTAGCTGTTGTTGTTGTTGTTGATCTTGTTGTTGGTGTTGGTGTTGCTGTTGCTGTTGTGATTGCTCCTGTTGCTGCTGTTGTTGTTGTTGTTGCTGATCAACATTGTCGACAACAACATCCACATCGACATCGACATCGGGACGGTAATAGCTGTAGACAGCATAACTAGTAGCTTGGGAGGCGTGTGCTACTGGAGGGGGTGGCGGTGGTGGTGCGGGGGGTGGGGGTGTCGAATGTTGCTGTTCACTTAGTTGTATCTCGGCAGCAACTGATTGCATGAGCCCAGCAGCAGTTAGTGGCAGATGTTGTTGCACTAAATGTGTTGCATCCTTATGTGGCACATAGGTGTAATGCGGTGGCGATTGACTAACATAATGATCATTATGATGTGAATGATCATGATGATGATGATTAAGAAGATGATGATGTTGTTGTAGTTCCTGTTGCTGATGTTGTAGATGCGACGGCGGCGGGGGCGGCGTTTCTTGTTGCTGCTGATCCAGACTATATCGCCTGAAGGGGAAGTCAAGGTTAAGAGAAAGAGTTCCGGGGGGAAGTACGGGGGGTGTGGCGGATGCGGCTGGCTTTTTGATGGCGTTCAAGCGATGCCCATTAGCAATATTTTTATTAACATAATCTCAACTATGCGTAACACTGTATAACTCTGTGTGTGTGTGCGTGTGTGTGTGTGTGCGCGCGTGTGTGTGTTTGTGTGTGTGTGTGTGTGTAAGTTGCGGCAGCTTTTGAGCAAAAATTGATTCGTTTAGCGTGATTAGCGCCATTAGAGGAATGCTGTTAACAGCCAAACACAATGCAACAAAAAAAAAAACAAAAAAAAAAGTCAAGGTTTTTTTTTTTTTATAAATAATTTTTTAACACTTCGCAGGAATCGCTCTGCAAGTGGTCCACTAATTATTTATTTCCCATGGCAGTGTGAAGCTTTTTTTTTTAGTATTTTTTTGTTTTTTTGTTTTTTTTTTTAAGTGCACGGATTGTGATTTCACAATGTATGTGTGATTAGGTAGCACAGCGGGTGGCGGGAGGTAAAGGGGGAGAGCAACAAGTAGCGCAAAAAACACAAACAAAAGGCGAAAAGCCTGGCAACCCTGTTATTATTATTATTTGGCACATGCAGCGCATTAACACCTGAAAGCTCGCACGTCCCAATAACAGTATAACAGTATAAGAGAGCCAGAGTGCGAGTGCGAGGGAGATAGAAAAACATAAAGAGAGAGGGGCCGTACCCAAGTAGGCTGTACTCTGTGGTCGAGATCGAGAGCCTGGGAAGTGACAGCCCAGGGGCAAGATCAGTGAGACCAAGACCAAGAAGAAGAAGAAGAAGAAAATATAAATATAAATCAAGGCAAGGTGCTGCAGAAAAAAACCGGTAAATGCAGCTGCTACCGCCGTTTACTGGACGGACGGATGGACGGACGCATAAAGTCGCGCATCCCGAGACGCCGTTAGATCATAATTGATATTTGTGTGGCATTAGTACAATGGTCGGGGCAGTTCGGACAGCGTCCGCACCCTTTTTTCCTACTACAACAACATTCGTCTTAAGCGCAACAACACAAAGCGCTAATTTGCATAATGCTTTCAGCTGAGCATTACGTGGAGAATGCAAAAGAAAAAGGATTCTATTCGGGCAAAAGGATTCACATGGGCCATCGTCTTAGCATTTGATACGGTCGAATGAAGCTAGGATTCTCAATTCAGTCGCGGTTGGGTCGCCATTTGTTGTTGTTGTTGTCGTTGTGTCATTGTTTCTCAACGTTGGACATCGCACCTCATTCTTCATGTTTGTCCATCGCATAGGACACTCGAATTCAATTCACTTAAGAGCGGATAGCATCATCATCTATAAGCAACCCCTTCTGGGCAGTCGTCTAATTTGCATAAATATCAATCCGTGGACCCAGCCGGCCGGCCCGAAAGGCAAAACAAAGTTTCAACCCTCAAACGGAAGAGCTGGCGATTGCTATTAATATAAAACGTAGAGACATTTCCCTTGGTTTTCAAACAAAACAGATCCTTTTTGAGGTTCGCGTTGCGCGTTTGTAACACCCTCCATTAGCCCAACAACAACAACAACAACAACAAAAACCCTTGGTATATCCTTGCGCATTTCTTTAATCAGAGACAGACAGAAAGACAGATATATATATATGTGTATATGGTCTAGGTCCATTAATTTGTTCGTCCACAATGCGTGCGCATCCTTTTTTCTTTAGGATTTTTGCCTTTTGGATGACCGGACCTCCGGCTGAGTGTGAGAAAACCGTTGCGATTGCCTTTGCGCCTGCGCCCTGTCGTCTGATTGGTCCAACTAAAGGCACCCAGCTGTTCCAGCTTGTTCAAATGAGATTTGTCTGTTTGTATTGTAACTGTAACTCTAAGCAGAGTCGCATTTACATGCTCATATTTTATGCAAATGGTTTTTTGGTGTATACGTCAGAGACAGAGTGAGATGGAGATGCTCCCAAAAAGAAGAAGAAGATGAAAAAAAGTTTAATCGAGCGAAGCTAAAGCCGCAAGCATTTATTTTTTGTTTCGGGCGTGGGGGCCATAAATTTCTCATTCGTATCGCATTAATTACTACAATATTATCAGCAGCTACAGCAAAGACATATAAAAGCCGAAATAAAACGAAACAACAACAACAAACGCATAGCGCAGCGGCCATATTGAATAAACAACAAAAAGTGCAGATAGTGAGAAAGAGCGAGAGAGAGACAGCGGGCGAGTGCTGGACAGGCAAATGAATAAGCATATAAAAAGCTTCAATATAAGAGCTTTTCAAAACAACAACAACAAGAGCTAATAGTTACAGCATTACAAAGCATTACACACAAACACAACTTAAACAACTGTAAAGTGGAATGAGTGGAATCCTTTAGCGCCGCGCTTGAACGCCATCAGCTGCTGCTGCTGCTCCTCATTACTACCGTGATTCCGTTATCCAGTCCGTATAGGAGATGGCATAACTGCTCGTTGCATCCTGCATTCTGTGAGAGAGTTACAGTTACCAGGAGCGATAATGAGAGAGAGAGCACAATGCGTGCGCATCAACTGTTATATGTTCTTCTTCTTCGCGTTCTACGACTTCTTCTTCTACTTGCGGTTAATGCGCTCATTTCGTCCGTTGTAGTAGAATGTAGTAATTGAAACAACAACAACAACAACGATTGAAACACATTTTTAGTTCTTATCTGAACTTTTGAGCGGGATTTAGTTCGGTTCTTTTTTTTTGTTCTGTTCTGTTCTGTGCGACGCGACGACGACGACGACGACGGCAATTAAGCTCGGACACTGATACGAATATTTAGAGTATATTTAAAGAAGTCGGCAAAAGAATAAAACAACAACACAAAGTATATATGTGTTGTATATATGTATATGTGTATATATGTATATAAACTTGATGCTGTTGTCGACCTTGTGGCTTTTCGATATCAACTGAAAACCACTTTGAGCGTTCGATAAACTTGTAGCGCCAATTCACAATGTGTTGTACAATGTGAGGAGATGTGTTGAGAGATGTGGAGAAGTGGAGTATAACAGCAAGGCAACAACAACAACAACAACACTAACAACAACAAGCGACTGACGACAAACGACAGTTGAAAGCGTGCGACGCTGAATTGTGTTAACATGTTTCTTTCTTGTCTCGCTCGACATCGTTGTTTGTTGTTGTTGTTATTTTTTGTGATCTTGTTGTTGTTGTTGCTGTTGTTGTTGCTGCTGCAGGTAGACTGCGCAGGTGAACAGGTTTGTTTTTGTATCAAAATGTCCAAACGCTGTTGCACCTTTAATATTAATAATAATAAAAATGAGACGACGAAAAACGAAAAAAACAAAAAGCAATACCAAATAACAAAAAAAACAACACTAAACAACGACAAGTGCTGCAAAGCGAATGATGAATACCCTAAAATCCTAAACTGATTTTGAAGTGATCTGAGAGAAAAGTTGTATAACAGAAAGCCTTTTGTTAATGGCTTCAAAGCTTTTTTGTCTGGGTGTTAGATCTGTTATACAGCATAGTTCCAGTAAAACAGAAGTAACTGGAGTTATTTTGCCCACAAGCCTAAAAGTTCTGTTATATAGCTTTCCACTGGAAGTAACTGGAATTTGTTTTGCGCACAAGCTCTCTGTTATATAGTTTTTTACTGGAATTAAATAGAATTATTGTTACAACAAGCTTCTATATAGCTTTTTACAGGAAGTTTTTTTCCTCCAAGCTTGAGAGCTCTGGAAATTTAGTTATTTATCTTCAATGTACGTTTTATTTGTGGTTTTACTAGGAAAATGTATTAAAAATAAATCGGAGCAATTCTTTTGAGTAAAATTAAGAGCTTTTAAGCTTTGATAAGGCATCAATAATCAAAAAGTTGTCTTAAAGTTTTTGAATTGAATAAGGGATCCATATTAATTATGCAAAAAATCTCAATAAAGTTGAATTTTCAAAACATTTTTGACTATTTTTAGTTGTTTGAAGGGGAATAAAAATTAATATATATTTTATAACATGTTACTAAGTGTATGATAATGCTAATATACCTTACTTATGAATATACATCAATACATTTTTAAATGCTCCATTTCCGATACGAGTGTGTGCTTGTGTGTGTGTGTGTGTGTGTGTGTGTGTGACACAACAATAAGCCCACTGAAATATTGTCAATCGGGGTTGTTAAAGGTAAAAAAAACTCTCAAAGCCAATAACACAAATAAAGTAAAATAACAAAAATACGCTTATGGGTTAAAATCAGAAAATTTTAAGACAGTCACTGTTTATACTCTTGAGGCAACCCTAAAGGTGTTAAAAATGTGCTGAACAACACTGTGCTACACACACACACACACAAACACGCACACCAACACACATACAAGACTTCAGTTTTATTTATTGCGACTAAAAAATGTCATATTAAAATAAAATAAAAATTGAAAAAAAAAAAATATGGGGGAAAAAACACAGAAATAAAATATGTTTTTTTTTTTTTTTGCAGTTCGGAAATTTAATATGTTCGACTAAAGTGAAAGTAAAGTAAATAAATGAGGTGTGCCTGCCGGACAGTCTGTGATCGCCCGTGCGTGTATATGTGTGTGTGAGTGTGTGTGTGTTGGTGTGTGTGTGTGTGTTGGTGTGTATGTGTGTGTGTGTGTTAGTGTGTGTCTCTGACCGCGAACGCCCCACAAGGAAGGCTATCATGAAGGGCATCCTTACATATGGAAATTTTTGCGCATAAAATGCAATTCGATTTTTAACACAACACAATTTTTGTCGTGTGGTTTCCGCATGATAAATAAACTACACTAAGCTACAAGATAGCGAAAAAAAAAACTATAAAAGTGAAACAAAGAAAACTCCCAAAAAAAATAGGAAAAAACTATAAAAATAAAATAAAGAAAACTCCTCAAAAAATCAGCAAAAAAACTATTAAAGTAATATAAAGAAAACTCCCCAAAAAAACAGCAAAAAAACTTTAAAAGTGAAACAAAGAAAACTCCCCAAAAAAATAGGAAAAAACTTTAAAAATAAAATAAAGAAAACTCCCCAAAAAAACAGCAAAAAAACTATAAAAGTGAAACAAAGAAAACTCCCCAAAAAAACAGCAAAAAAAATATACAAATAAAATAAAGAAAACTTCCCAAAAAAACAGCAAAAAAACTATAAAAATGAAACAAAGAAAACTTCCCAAAAAAAATAGGAAAAAACTTTAAAAATAAAATAAAGAAAATTCCCCAAAAAAAACAGGAAAAAACTTTAAAAGTAATATAAAGAAAACTCCCCAAAAAAATAGGAAAAAACTTTAAAAATAAAATAAAGAAAACTCCCAAAAAAAAAACAGCAAAAAAACCATAAAAATAAAATAAAGAAAACTGCTCAAAAAAAAAGCAAAAAAACAACAAAAGTTATAAAAGTATTAAAGTAAGCCCCACAAAATGTTTCCCATAACAAATTTTAAATCATTTTTCGGTTTTCTTTTTCGTGATATATCAATAAAAAGAAACAAATAATTCACCCAATTTAAAGTTTAATAACTTTAGAAAATCACTTAATTTTATCAAATACGCTTTTAAATACCATATAATAAAGTGTATAATGATCGATTCCCACAGAGTTTCATTCATTTTATGTTGCACAATGCGCTTTTAATAACAAACAGACAGAAAAAAAACAGAAAAAAATAAATATATAAAAATGCCAAAGTTGTAAAAACTATTTTTTATGACGTCTAAGCCATAAATAAAGCTATATCTAAGCCTAGCTAGCCGTATGGTATATATATGTTTGTTTGTATGTATATGTTTGTTAATAATCGTGCATTGCTTGCCACTCAACTCAAAATAATGTGGGTAATAAAACGTTTGTGGCGCCTCGGGCCAACCAAAACGATCAATCGCCGCCAGAAAGCTTTCGTCATCATTAACATTCAAATCATCATCATCATCATCATCATGATCATCATGATCTCTCGCTATTTGATGCCTTGACATTTCGTCAAGCTTACGCAAAAAAGCTTTTCGAATTGTGAACACAAAAACCATGTTGTTTAGTGTAAGTAAGCAACTTTGTATTCGCGCTTGTAAGCAGCTTATTTATTAAAAGGGTTCCATTCCATGGAGGACATGCAATGATGACGATGATGGTGATGGTGATGGTGACAGGGAATCCAATGGGGAAAGGATTTGCAGTTAATATTAAGTGCAACAACGAAGAAGAAGAACGATAACAACAACAACAATGACAGCAACAACAACAACAAAGGTCAGAGTGCTGTCCGCGATCCACGCAGATGGACAGTTGATACATGTATACAAAAAAAAAAACAAAACACGAGAGCTTAATAACATTTTTTTTTGTCGATGTTTAGCTAAAGAGAATACTCAACAGTTATATATCCTGTACACAGTAATAGTGTGTTATATAAAACTAACTGTTATGAACAACAAACTGTTATACAAATGAACTGGAGCTTAATATAATTTGTTCGTGCTTGTGCTAAAGAGAATACTCAACGGTTATATATCCTGTAGAGAGCAAGTTAGAGTTTGTTATACATAACTAACTGTTTTGCAACTGTAACAGTAATTGTTATACAAATGTAACTGGAGCTTAATATCATTTTTTTCGTGATTGTTTAGCTAAAGAGTATACTTAACAGTTATATATCCTGTTGAGAGTGTAGTGTGTTATACATAACTAACTCTTCTACAAAATGTAACTGTATTAAGAAAAAACATATAGTCATAGTTGACGATTAGATATCCTAGGCACCAAGTTACAATGTGTTATACAAAACAAACTGTTATGCAAAACGAACTGTTATACAAAATGTAACTGTATTAATAAAACACAAACATTTATATGTATAAACAGTGAAATATTTGGTTATTGACTAGTAGATGCCCTTAAAACAAATGTCGGCATAAATATACAAGCTTTAATAATCGACAAAAATGATATTCTAAAATGTTACCAATAAATATTAAATCCATAATACATAACAAACAAATTTTAATGAAAGAAAAATTAATAGTTTCAAATTTTACCAATAAATACGTCATTTTTACAACCCTTTTAAATTGTTTCTATCGAAAACAAGAATATTGCTATATATTGCTATATAGTACGATCTGTTCTACTAATTGCAATAGCTAGATCTTGACAAAAGTTTTAGCTCAATAACTCTAAAACTGTGGGACAAGTTTGCATGAAACCAAAAGGATAAATAGAAATGGCTCGACTTAGTTCGCGTTGCTGATCAAGAATATATATACATTATGGAGTTCGGATATGCTTCTTTGTATGCTTTGTACCTTCACAATGTAAAAATATCTAAATCTGGTACAAAAAGCTTTAATACTAGTACAAATCAACTTGATTTAAGATATTCAACTTCCATTCAAGATACTTTCTTATAGTGTAAAATGAAGTTTCCAGCTTGAAGCTCAGTTCTTAACTTCCAAAGCATCAACACGTTAAATTTTCTTTTGTCGCTTGCCACAGCGAGGTTCCACTGTACGTGTGTCTATCGTAGCTTGCATGCCCCTCAACAAACAAAAAAAGAGTCTTAAGAAGGTCAGGGTATTGAAAAATTAGGTAAAACGGCAATAAGCCAAAAGTGTCCTAACTAAAAGCAACTGAAACCACAAAAAGGCAACCACTGCTGCTGCTGTTGCAAGCAACACAAGGCTGCCTGCCACTGCCACACATAACAACAACAAACAACAGAAAAAACCAACTGTACAACATGCAACAAACGCCAACACGCAAAGGCGAGATGCAGCTGAAGCCGAGACTTTGCAACAGGGAAGACGCAGGCGCAATGTGGTCAATGTGGCACGTTTGTTAGAATGCAACACAAGGCGAAAAGAACAGCAATGCCATCAACCGTCCGTTTGGGGCCAGAGTCTCTCTCGTCTCTGCGTCTTTGCAACGCGTTGGTCAAACAGCATGCCACAAACCAAAGCCAAAGACGAAACCAAGTTGAAACCATGAAGATGAAGAAGAAGAAGAAGAAGACGCCGCAGAAGAGTCCAACGACGGCGGCCATATGCGGAAACGCAATTTTGTCGTTATTTATGGATGGTGTGGCGTGTGTTCATGCAACACATGCATCGCGTTGCTGCTGCAGCTGGATGCTGCTCGTTGCTGTTGCTGCCTCCGCTTATAACAGGATGACCATCGACGTGGCATTTGATGCAAGGAGAAGAAGCAAAAAAAAAACATAGAAAAAAAAAATCCAAGTTGCATGCAGATTCAAATGACGATGATTTAGTTGGTGTGGCAAGAAGGTAGGCAGGCGAGGCGCATGTGGCAAGCAATGCAGGCTG
The DNA here is from genome assembly GCA_035044645.1 of Scaptomyza parva. Lineage (NCBI taxonomy): Eukaryota > Metazoa > Arthropoda > Insecta > Diptera > Drosophilidae > Scaptomyza > Scaptomyza parva. The sequence goes on from JAWNNT010000090.1 coordinate 6,344,573, forward strand.
AATGCAGGCGAGGCAAGCATCCAGCACCTTGCTGCAAGACCGTAACGGTTCTCTATTAGATTAATTTATATTCAAATTTTTATTACTCTTCGCATACCAAAAGCGCTCGAAGACGACGAAGAAGAAGATGATGATGATGATGTTGTTGATGATGATGATGATGATGATGATGATGATGATGATGATGTTGATGGTGGCAACTGTTGCTGCTGTTGCTGCAACTGTTGCTGTTGTTGCTCCAAAATGAATTGCCAGGCGTTAGAGTAAAAGAGAGAGGGAGAGAGATAGATAGCAGTGTGTAGGCTGTGTCTATGTGTGTCTATGTGTGTAAGTGTGTGTTTGTGTGTGTTTGTGTGTGTGTGTGTGTATTATTAGCCTTCTCGCCTACTTGCAGATTCGATGCACGCCAAATGCCAAAGTTGTTGCCTGATTGTTGTTGTTGTTGTTGCTGTTGTTGTTGTTGTTGCAATAACGTATGGTCGAAACAGTTACAACGGAAGCTGTCATTCCCCCTTGAGAATGGGGTTTTAGAGTTTGTTTGTTGGTCGCCAAATGTATTGGCCATGGCCAGAATATACTATCTACAATATACAGTTTGCCAATAAAGTGTTTACACATAGTGAAAAATTTTGTTATACTTTGCCAATAAAGTGTTTACACATAGTGAACATTTTTGATATTTTCACTTTTGAAATATAGGGTTCTTGTTTTAATTTTTTTTTTTTAATTTTTTATAAGTTATTCAGTTAATTTTTTCTTAAACCTATTAAAAAAAAACTTTAAAAACATAAGCATTAACAAAGAAACATTAAAAATACTTTAAAAAAAGCCAAAGAATTCAACTGTCAATCAAGTGTTTACACACTTTATTTTTTTAGCACAAAATTCAATTGTCAATCAAGTGTTTACACACTTTATTTTTTGATCTGAAACATTAAAAATACTAAAAATGAAGGCACAAAATTCATCTGTCAATAAAGTGTTTACACAATGTTAATCTTTCTATCAGTTTTTGGTTTTAAAGTATAATAAATATTTCTTATGTCCACCTTTGGCTTTCATAGCCGCTTCCAGTCGCCTCACTATGTGTAAACACTTAATTGACAAACTGTATATATAAAATAAAAAAGAATACTAAAGAGAGCATGGGGTGCAGAGGAGGTTGGGAGGTATTCGCTCTTGTTAGCTGTTGCTGTGTTGTGTGTTTGGCTATCGCAATAATTAACAGTAAAACGGACAAGCGGTTAATTCGAAATGCATGAGAAATGCAAATGACGAAAAACATTTTCTGGCTTAAAAGGACGATGCCAAAGCAACAACAACAAAAGCAACAACAACAACAACAGAGAAAAAACTGTTAGCATGGCCAATGAAGACATTGATGTCTGGCTCTGGCCAAATACAATTAGCCAAGATTTATGTTGTTAGATGAGATGCAGCTGACATATGCCACAACATGATGAACAAGCAAGAGAATTTTCTTCTTCTTTTGTAATTAATTTAAATATTTATAACAGCATTTAACGAAATCTTAAATGCCATCATATATAGTGGAAGAAACTGTTAATAATTGACTTTTTTTCAATAAAAAATGATGAATAATGAAGAAGAAATTCTTAAAATTCTCTAAGAAATAATCTTCCCTTTAACAAAATATCATGCTATTAGTTATGAATAAGATAACAATAATGCTTAAAGCCATCGATTGGTAATGCCTAAAGCAGAACTTGAGCTGCATTGAAAGATTTTTTTTGTTTCTTAACAGATTTTATAAAGATTTATTGGATATAATGAAAATCTGTAAGAATTTTATTAAAATCGGTTGAGAAATACCGGAGATATGAAATCATCAGGCATTGGTAGTTCGGTACGGTAGTGCAGGTGTGACCGTATGTGTAAGGTAAAGCGTTAAGGGTATCTTCTAATTAAGCTTACTCAACTAGAACCTTCTCACTTGTTAATAAACTTAATAACTTTAATGAACACCTAAATATCGGGCAATTAAAATTATAATGTTAAAAACATGGAGAAAGGTAAATTTAGTGATTTTGGTATAGGGTCAAAGGAAATTAGGGAATTTTTCATATTTCTTAGAAACAGTGAGAGTTTATTCGGTACTTCACTGTACTAAATGAATAAATATATACATTACTTTATTTAAGATTTAACTGAATAGCAAAAGTTTTGGTTGGAAATTATAATCAAAAATGTATATCATAATCATGTCATATTCAAAATTGGTAAAAAGGTCTTAAGAAAGGTGTCTAAAAACTGTTAAACATTATCGATAAATGTTTCCCCTTATAGTTGAACACTTTTATCGATAACAAAGACATACAACAAATGAACCTGTTTAAATATCTAAGTTAACTTATAATAATCTATATTTTTATACTAAAATAATATTCATCTCTTCAGATCACTCACCTTTGCAAATGATCCTCAACATCGGCGACAATGTAGACGGGTTGTCCTGTGGCACTTGTGGTCGTGGCATACGGGAGACCGGCCTGAACCACAACCTGACCGTCGGACACAAGACTCCCGATATCCCCACCCGAATAGATCTCGAGACCCTTCTGATCACTTGTCGAATAGATAACGGTCTTGCTGCCATCATTATAGATCAGATCGATATGCTTATCGGTCGAATACAGTTCGGGATCCAGTTTTTGTGGCACGCCCGCCAAATGTGGCAACTGTTTGACATTCACATTCACCCCATTCGGATCCGTTGTGGTATAGATGATGGAACCCCCACCACCGCCGCCCCCTCCAGCCGCGGCCGCATGTTTCTTATGATCCTCATAGATCTCTGCCTCCGTTTTGATCACATTATCATTGCCATAGTGAAGGACAGAGGCATCGAGCGGAAGGGGCGATGTCTGATACACGCCCTGATGTTCATTGTTCATCTTCTGGGCCTGATTGTACATGGCGGTCGCGACAGCATTATCATTCGGCATCAACTTGGACGGATCACTAACGATCCGGGTGAGTATATGCTCTCCGGCTTCATTTCTCGAGAGGATGTGATGTTCCCCGTTGATGATCTCCCTGGAGATGATCTGTTGCTGTTCCCCATTTGGACCCACAACACGAATGATTTGATTCTCATCAAACTCAATCTTGGCTAACGGTTGATGTTCTTGTTGCGCCTGTTGTTGTTGTTGCTGATGTTGTTGTTGTTGTTGGGTGTTCATTTGTGCCGCAATGCGTGCATCTATGACCTGACCATCATCATGACCGTTATTCGAGCCATTATCGGGTGGCATTACAACTTTGGGTGTTTCATAGATAAAGACCGCTTCCTTGTCGTACAGCTTGGAGGAATCTGTATGAAGATCGAGGACATTCACATTTGTCATCGTGGCCAACTCGGGCTGTGGACTATCGGGGGAACGATGCATTGTGGTGGTGAGAAGGGGTACACCGTTTTGACCCAACGGTGAACTGTTGCTGCTCGCTACAATGTTGGCACCCTGTTGGATGGGAGACAGTGAAGCGTCGCTAAGATGACCACCACCAATGACGACGCCGCCGCCGCCGCCGCCAACCACACCAACCGAACCCAGCCGATGTGTGGTGTGTGTGTGCAGTGAGTGTGTATGTGTGTTGTGTGTGTGTTGCTGCTGCTGTTGCTGCTGTTGTTGTTGTTGTTGGTGGTGGGCGTGACCGTGATGATGGGCGGACAGCGATATATCGTTGGACGTAATGACGCTCGTTGTCGCCGTGGATGTGGACATATTATTATCCTGTATACCGTTATAACTATATATAACTGTATATCTCTCTCTCTCTCTGTTTCTCTCTCTCTGTAGCTTAATTAACTAGCGAGCTTTTTCTTCTTTTCGTGAGAGAGAGCTTTGAACTTGAATTGCAGCTGGCAAATGGTGAAGGCATTCGTATCGTTTTGTTCTTCTTCTTGTTGTTGGTGTTGTTGGTGTTGGCAAGCTTTTTATTTGTTGTTTTTGTTTGTTTTGAGTTACGAGTATATAAACATTATTTAATATCACTATCACGTTTTTTGTTTTGTTTTTTTGTTAAATGAAGGCACTTGTTGTTTATGTTGTTGTTGTTTGTTGTAGATTGTGGTTGTTTGTTGTTTTTGTTGTTGCTGTTGCTGTTTTTCGTTGTTTCAATATTGCATTTTATGGCACTAAGGAACTAAGAGTTTGGAAAAAAAAAATCAGCAAGCTCCTTTTAACGTTTTGTAGTTTAACTGAAATGATAAAGCAAAAAGAAATAGAAGATTTAATAATTAAGTTGTTAAAAGGGATAAATGTGTGTTTAATTGAACTCCTTTTGAAAGGAACTGGTTCACTTTGTAAGTAAGAGAGTCTTTTTACTTTATTTTGTGTTTTAAAACAGTTAAATCTGTACTTTATAGCTTCTTTCTCTGTCTTGCAAGAACGGCGTATACAGTTTGAGATGCATTACATACACACAATCTTTATCATAACGGTAAGTCTCTCTCATTTGCGTAGATAACTGTATGTCTGTTTCATGTCTACTTCTTATTTTCCACGTTTTACAGTTTTAAAAGCATTGTCTTATACAAATTGATCTCTTCGAGTGAGAATGCATGTAATTGTCTCTCTTTGTCCTTTGAGCGTACTCATAAGCTTGCTTATCAAATACTACTGAGAGCGAGCGAGAGCTTTTATAGTTTGAGAGTCGCTGTCTTAAACGCATTGCTTTGGCTGTTCTGTTTAATCGCATAACTTGCTTACAATAAATCTATCTAAACTCCCCCAAACGAATATATTATAATATTCTCTGTATTCAAATAAATAACAGAAAACAATTCCCAATAAACTAGTTAACAAATCGCCGCAGTCTAAGGGTCTCTGACAGGTTGAGACGTGCCTCCAAAAAAACTAAACTTACACGTTTAACGTAAAACGTAACGTGTAACAAACGGGTTCAAACGTCAAAACATTGTTTATGTTTATGTTTTTGTTGTTGTTGCTGTTGAGTTGAACGATTTGCAAAGCACAACAACAACAACAACAGCAAAGAAATTATAACCAAAACATACAAAAAAGTGGCAAACAAACATGCAAACAAACATAAACAAACACTAATACAAACACACACACATACACACAAACAGGCAGCCAGGCAGACACAAAGTAACCAAAACGGCATAAGTAGTATAGTAAGTAGTAGTATGTTGGGCGAGGGAGGGGGGGCGGCAACAGGCAGACAGAATGGTGAGGCGGGTGTAGAGGGCGTATGTACATGTCTGTGTGTGTGTGTGTGTGTGTGTAAACAAAAGCGCTGCACAATACACACGTGCCCGTCGAACTAGTTTGACTCCTTCGCAAATGTCAAACGTGTAACTGCATAACTCATCACACAGCGCACAAAACACAGCAAAGCACATCAACAACAACAGGTGGAAAGAAGAAGCATAAGCAGAAGCAGAAGAAGAAGCAGTAGTAGTAGTAGTAGCGGTAATAGCGAGACAGCAGCGAAGTCAGCCGCGACAGCGCTGCCTTATTTGTGTGTGTGTGAGTGTGTGTGTTTATTTTTGTTTTGCTTTTACAGCAAATTGGAAATTAAACACACAGAAACAACAACAACAACAATAACACGTTAAGCCCTAAGAACCAGAAATCCATCAAAACAGCTGTGAATGAATGAAGCAAAAAAAAACAAGAACAACAACAACAACAAAATAGTCCAGTTTTCAGTTTCGGTTTCAGTTCCAGAATTCTTATATGCACTATATCTATCTCGCTCACACAAATGAACACAAACAAACAAAAAAAAAAACATGTTTCCGAGTTGATTTTGATAAACGAACCATACCGGAGCGAAACAAACACAACAACAAAACAACAACAACTGGTATGTTGCTGTTAGTGTTGTTGTTGTTGTTGTTGCTTTTTAGAACAGGTACCGGTAGTCCGGATACACAAACAACAACAACAACAACGAATGAACAACGAACGAACAAGTCATGCCGCCAATCCTTGACCTAATCCAGAAGAAGACTTTGTTGCCTGACTTTCTGGTTCGACTGGCCAAGCAGTAACCTGCTCCCCCCCACACCGTCGACCCGTGAACCAGGTTCACAATTCAGGTGGCACGTCCAGTTATTGTTTGATAAAAAGACACCAAAAACAACAACAATAACAACAAACTGTTGCTGCTGCTGCAAAGTTCACAAAGTTGTTTGTGTGTTTGCGGGATGTGGATAAACTTGTTTGTTGTATGAGTGTGCATGTGTGTGTGTGTGTGACAGTGTGTGTGTTGGTGTTGGTGTGTGTGTGAGTCAGTCAGTCAGTCGGTTCAACCGGCTCGAGAGTTCAGACTCGCAACTCGCCAAAAACTCTCCAAAGTCTGAGATCGTGTCTGCCGCTGCCGCCGCCGCCGTTGTTCCTCCTCCTCCTTCTCCCTCATCCTCCTCCTTAGCTGGTTCCGTTAGTAGGTGAGGTCAGTGTCATGTGGCGTGCTTATAGACTAGTTTTTTTCTGCTGCTGCTGCTTCTTCTTCTTCTCGTTGTGTGTTTGGTTTTTTTTTTTTGGCACAGACAATGCAACCCCCTTGTTGACCCGCCCCCCCCCCCTTAAAAACCGGTCAATATTGATGTGTGTGCGGCGGGGCACGTGGCCCTAAAAGGCTTAGACAGCGGTAGTGTGGGAGCGGGGGGGAAATAGGGGAGGGGAGGGGCTCCCCTGCGAGTTGCGTAGAAAGTTGACGGAAAAAACAATTAGGAAGCAATTAAAACGACATCAGGCGTCTGATTTGGCAAATCTTGGTGTGTGGCGAACTAATACACTGAGCGAAATTCAACTGAAGTTTGAATATGTTTGGTATAAAGTGAGAATAAAGATATTGAACATGTTTTTTCTGTGTTTTGAGGATGGTTTTGGCTAAAATTTCAGGAATGTCAACGGATCTGATTTCTCAGGACCATCTAACGGAATTTCTTAAGGATTAGGTAATAATCAAAACTTTGTCAGCTACAAACAAGTAAGAAGGCTCTAGTCGAGTAAGCTCGACTAGCAGATACCCTTAACCCTTGACCATACAGACGGACAGACGTGAACTACCGGACCAATGCTAGATAGTTTCATATCTTTTGTGTTTCTTAAACGATTTTAAAAAAAATTTCACAGATTTTTATTATTTTGATAATAGTTTCATACCTCATTTTCAAGTTTTCGAAACCCAAGATTTGATTGTTATCGATTACATGTGTATATCGTAAGCCGGAAAAGCTATCGAAAATTTGAAACAAAATTCCTCTGCCTAGGGATCAAGAGAGCTCATATACAAAATCTGGTCTAGCTTTTGTAGATCCTGAGATCAATGCGTTCACCTATTTCATGGGTTAAGGGTATAAAAAAAAAAGTTTACTAGAATTTTATTCAACATTTAAAGCAAACAATTGTGAATTTTGCTTAGTGTATGATATATGATGAATTTCTTATTGGCTTTAGTAAACGACTATGCCAAAATGGGGTCAACTTGGTATTACGTCTTCCTACCTCACCTTCCATCTCTTTCTTTCTCTCCCTTTCTCTTAAAGTAAAGTTCTTAACGTTGGCCTCGGGGGCGATGGATAGGTGAAAGATAGTATTTAATCGAATTCTGTTTGTTTATTGTACTTTCAATAAAAATCTCCTTTGTTCTTGGATTAAATCTCTCTTGGGAGCAGTTAGAAGACAGTGAACCTGATCTAAGAAAGTGATTAAATTGCTTTTCCAATTCCGACTGTAGAAACTTTTCCTTCTGATTCTTACTCAAAAAGCTTTTTAACTGAACTTTTTGAGTTACAAAGATTACTTAAAACTGATATCAAAACTTATATCAATAGTTCTCAATCAAAGAAGTTTTGAGAAACCTAAGATAATTCAAAAATTAAGCATATTCCCAAGTGAATTCTTGCTCACAGATCTATTTGAATGAATTCAAGCCAAAAATATTATTACTAAATACAAGCAAGTGAATATTTCGAAAAAAAATTATGATAATATGCACAAATATCAATTTTACTGAGGTAAACTTCTTACATACTTCTTCAGACATCTTGCTGAATAAAGGCATTATAAAGGAACCATTAGTAAAGGGTATTATCAATTTTTTAAACAAAAATGATGTATCTTAAAAAAAATCTCCAAAATTCCGTTTTAAAGATGAAAATCTCAACTTATAACAAAATTTTTCCATTAAAAATCGTTTTAACTTAAGTAAAAATATTAGAACTAAAAACTTGATGATAAGAATGTTTAAAGTATGCAATCTTAACGACAGACAATAAAAAATATTCAACAAAATTTCCTTAGAAAATGTTATTAGAAATAAATTTAAGAAAATAATTTAAGGTATTAATTTCTTCCACAAAATATTATATGACATGTTTTTACAACATTTATGATAACTCTTCATTAGTTAAAAAATCAAAAACTTGCAACTTGATATTACTTTTGCCCCAAAAAACTATCTATTCCCATTTCCAATATCAATAAAAAATAAAATGTTAAGCAATTAAATTAATGAAACTAAAAATCTTAATGTTGCATTGTGTTTGTTTTTTTTTTTGGTTATGTTTCCAGAAACGTTGAATTAAAACGCCTACAAAGCTATAAATGGTTAAAAAAAACGTATATGTGTATTGGTAATCATATTCCCCTAACTCATACCCTCCCTCTCTCTCTCCCTCTCTCTCTCCCTCTCTCTCTCCCTCTCTCTCTCTCTCTTTCAAACTCAATCTACAGGTCAAAAGAATCGTTGAGGAATAATTTCCCAATAGTCATTTTGAAATCCCATCAAGATTTGACATAATTTAGACCCCAACCATTTGATATTACAAACATACACACGCACACACACACACAAACACACATTTATGCATATGAAGAGATTTGGGAAAAGAATTGTGTATATGAACCTAACCCTAAGCCATCGGTCAAAGCCGGGCATCAATAACTACTCCATCCATTTCCAGTCAAAAACGCACAGAGTTAAGATTGTTAAGAAGAAGCAGATGAAGAAGAAGCAAAAGATGATGAGGGAGAGGCAGAGCGGGAGTGGTAGAGGGAGAGACGCGGCGAGAAAGGTAAAGAGAAGAAAAGAAAAACAATAAACGTTAACACGAACACGAAAATAAAATAACTCTCTCACGAAGTTAAGGCCCCCGCTCCCCCCTCCGCTCCGCTACCTCCACCCCGCACCACACCGCACCGCATCAACCCCACACCTATCTATGTCTTTGGCGCGCTGACTGTTTTTTTTTTGTATTTTGTGTGGGTTAAGTGTGCCCCGAGTCTTTGTAGCCGAGTGTAACTGAATGTCTGTCTCTCTGTCTCTGTGTGTGTGTTTGTGTGTGTGCTGACGTGCGCAGAGGTGAGTGTCAATCTGTGTATGTGTGTGTGTGTGCGTGTGTAAGCTGCGTAGTGGCTAACGCAAAGACAGAGCGCAAGATCGGCAGCGTCGACTGCGACGTTGTTCATTTTACTGTACCATAATCGCGCAGCCCCAAATTGATCGCCATCATCAATGTGCGCGGGACCACTAACAACAAACAACAAAAAAAAGCGTATAAAGAATATAATACACATAATACAAAACAACAAAAAAAAACGAAGAAAGAATGAAAAAAAAAACAGACAGCAGCAGCGGGAGCGGGAGCAGCGGCAGCGGCAGCCGCAGCAGCCGTGCTAAAGCCAAAGTCAACGAAGTCGATGTCCAAAAACGATACAAGAAGCCACGAGAAAACGTAATAAAAGAAGAAGAAAAAAAAAACCCCAGCAACACAAACACAAACAACAACAACAACGACATCGATTTTCGAACAAGTCGACTGCGACGCAGCGCAGCAGCCGCGTCGCATACACAGACAACACCTTTTGATCCCTTTTCGCTCCCGCTAAGCGCTCGGTCGGTTCGGTCGGTCTCTGAACTGAACGAACGAAACACGCGCTCACTCTCTCGCTTGCTCGCTCTCTCACTCTCACGGCAGCAGCAGCACTATTGCCTATTAACCAACGCGGCTGCGGCTCTGTGGCTGTGGCTACGACGACGTCTGCGCGCACCTTACTTACAGGGTGCTTTATATTTTGGCTTTTATTGATGTCGACTGTCGGACTGTCGTGTAGTCGCAGTCGCAGCCGACTATCGCAGCCGCTGTTGCGTTTGTTTTAAGCCTGGGCTTAGAGTGCTTGTTGCTGTTGTTGTTGCTGTTGTTGGTGGTGTGCGCAGTGTTGCATTTTTATGCATTTATAATTACTTCTGTGTAGTTTGCTTGGGTACTTACATATGTATGTATGTGTTTGTAGGTATGTATGTACATATAGTATATGCGGGAATGTATGTAGTATATTTATGCAGCTGTGTGTATTTCGGCTTGTTGGTCCCCTTTGGTCGGTCGCCAGGTAAAGTCGTATTTAATATTGTGTATCGTGGAATTTTGGCACTACGTATTCTTCGTAAGGATCGATCGCGCGGAGCTATGGCACACTATCACTGGAATGGATGCTGGAAGCTGGAAGCTGGCATGTTCGAATATATTCCAAAATGAATAAAAACAACCGTAAATGTTAACGAATCGCCGTTGTTGTTGTTGTTGTTCTTTTTGTTGTTGCTGTTGCTGACTCTTTGACTGTTGAGTGCGATTGTTGTTGTTGTTGTTGCTGCTGGTGGTGGTGGTGGGTGCACCTTTCGCCACTTTTGTTGCTGCTGGCCTGTCTGCTGCTGCTGTCTGCTTCTTCTTGCTGCTGCTTGTTGCTGTTTCTTGCTGCTGCTTTCTGCTGGTATGCGTCTTGGCTTAACGCCTGGCTGCGGGCTGTTTGCTTTTCTTTGAGTTTGAGCTTCTAATGTGTGACGACTCCTTGGCTACTACTACTATTGTTGTTGTTGTTGTTGCTGTCGAGCGTTTGTGCATTTTGGAAGCACTCACACACACACAAACACACCGACACAGAGACACTCGCACACACACATACACTGGCACAACAAATAATTCGCATTCACAGCATTAACATTTGATTTGCGTATTTTGCATAAAACTTTTTTTTTAATTGCCACGACGAACACGAAACACTGTTGTTGTTGCTATTGCTGCGTAGCATGCGGGGGCGGTGGTGGTGGTGGTGGCGGAGACGGGGGCGGCAATGGTCGCGCGCAGCATTTGTTGTTTCTCTTTGTTGTTGCTGTTGTTGTTGTACTTTAGTTAACAGTTTATACATTTTTCATTATGAGCGCGCCTTTTGATTAACTGTTGTTTTTAGTATTTTTATTTTCTATATGTATGTGTGTGTAACTATGTTTTTTTTCTCGCGCTCTTTTCCTTTGTTGTTGTTCTTATTTTGCGCTTTTTTGCGTTTTGCGCTTTTTTTTTTTGTTATTAATCACAATTTTTATTATGAATTTTTATTTCTGTTGTTGCTCAGCTTTGATGGCGTCTCATTTTGGCTCACACACACACACGCACGCACACATAGACACACGAAAGAGCCACTCATACACTCGCGCTCTTAGAGCGACTCCACACACACACACACATACACACGCGCGCGAGCACTAACACACATACACACACACACAAGCACACACGCGAAACGAATGCGAACGAATTCTGTTTTAGTTTTTTCTTCTTCTTCTTCTTTAGCTGTTGCTTTTGCTTTATGTGTATTTTGTGTGTATTTTTTTTCTTTCTATATTTGTGTATTTTTTCTTCTTCACTTTTAGTTAATGTATAAATTTAAGCAGGCGTCTTGTTGTTGTTGAACTTTTTTCGTTGTTGTTATTTAATTTTGTTAATAATTAATTTGCGTTTTTTTTTTTGTTGGGAGCCAAAGCAGCAAAAATGTGTAACTCGCCTGCACGAAAGGTACGAAAAACTTGTCGCGGATGAACGTTGAGCTCGGCTATAATGCCTAAAAGAGTCAATTGGAGATTGTTCAACTGTTGAATGTGTTGTTGCTGCTGTCGCTGCGACGCTCAGTTGACGTCTGCTGCTGCGCAGTCGCTGCTCGACGTTTGCTCGCCTTTTGGCCTGTGTTCGTATTCGTATGCGCAAGGTGATGTCGTTGTGTGTGTGCGCTCAGCGTGTATGTGCACAGGCGAGCACAGGTGAGTGTGTGCGTGAGAGCGCTCGATTATTATTGCTTTTTATGGTTTCATCTCTTTCGTAACTGATATTGAGCGAACGGCGTCGCTGTCGCCGTCAACAGCGACTGCGCAGCCACAATACAAAAATTCATCGAATCGATGATGTTGTCTCTACCCTGGCAAACACACACACACATACACCACACAGTGATATTGACATACAGGTAGAAGCCACTCACTTGTATCCCTGCGCCTTGTGCCTGTCGCTGCCTGTTGCTGCCTGTCGCTGCCTGTGTGTGCGTGCACCTGCATAACTTTATGGAGAGAGAGCGGCGTTGTTCAGGTGCGCATTCAATATGTTTTGTGCAATGACAACAAATGACTTAGGCAACAAACTCAGTTTCGACATTGGTTTGCAACTTGACTAGTCGAGGCCGTCGGCCCATTGTTCCCACAGCTTAGCATAGCACATTAAATGTTTGCGAATTTCGCATATGCTTGCTGAACCGGCCCTGGATATTTTTGCGCTTTTGTAGCTTTCGGGCGCTGTTCATTTTGTGGCGTGCATTCATTTTCGAACTTTCAAACATTCGAACACGCCGTCGTCGTTGTTGTAGCGTTGGTGTATGTGTGTGTGCGTGTGTTTTTTTTTTTTTGTTTTGCTTGTTGCTTTTGTTGCTGCGGCTGAGACTTGTGACTGCGACGGCGACAGCGACTGCGACTGCGAATGCTGGCTTACAGCGCCAGCGCGCATTGTGAAAGTGGTAGTGCAGTTGGGTATCGGACCAGGTAAAACCAAAAGGTAGAGAGCTGCCTCGCGCACACGCATACCAAGAGAGTAAGAGACACTAACTCACACACACACACACACATACACTGGCATATGTGAAATAGTTATGCATGTAGCACAAATGAATGCCATGTAGCCGTCGGCACAGACTCCGACGCCGCCTTACGATAACAACAAAAGCAACAGCAACAAAAACAACAATAGCAACAACTACAACAACGACAGCGGCAGCAAAATCAACGCTTTGTCGTGTGGACGGTAACCGCCGACTGTGTTTGCTCAGTGTGCTTTTTGCCGTGTTTTCTGCCAGGCAGGCCACATACAGGGTGTCCAAATTAAAGGTACACTTGCCAACGATATATACTATTTACTTTACGTGATACCCTAAGCCCATTAAATGTGCACAAAAGGGTGTAATGTTTCGTGACAATGTATGTAACAGATGAAAGAAAGCATTTTCAACATAATAAAGTATATATACCGTGACTCACAGCTTATTTTGTTCAGTGTGGAGCAATAAGTATGTGTATGTCCGACTTTCAAGGGTATCTTTCAGTCGACCTTACTCGAGTAGATCCTTCTTACTTGTTTTGTAATGCGATTTCCTTACAGTAAAAAGTTGCGAGTCTGTGTGAAAATAACGGTATACCCTAACCAAAACAAACAAAACAAACTGTAACAAAACTGTAACCGTTACTTAGCCGATACATGAACCTCTAACAGATTTGCTTAGGTTTGAGTCGTTGCTTCAACATATGCGAGCTCTTAAAAATGTAAGCTAGGACTTTTGGAATTTTGAAATACCTTTTCTATATTTTCTTACATACTTTTACTTTTACTTACCTTACCTGTTTTTTGTTTTCAGCCCTTATACCTCCCAATAAAATGTTCTCGTTTTTGTTCAATGAATTTTCAGTTTTATTTTCATGTTGTTTATTGTTGCAATATATTAAACTTTATTTAAAACTAAATGTATGCTTAATTTAAACGTGTTTTGTTTTGTATTCATTTTGAAATTTATGTATGTTTGTTTTTGGTTTTTTGTTTTTAATTTGTTATAATAACTGTTTTAACTGGTCGAAAACTTTTCACTAATACTTTTTGTTTTTCCTTTTCTTGCGATTACATTTACATTAATGTATTATGTATTTATGTATTACATATACATTTTATATATATATTTATATATAGTTTATGTATGTCTGTATGTGTTTGTTTTTTTTTAGTGTCTGTGTACCTAGAAACGTAAAATATACATAGTTTTTGTATTTTTCTTTATATATAAAATGTTCTTAAATATTTTTGTTTTTTTTTTTTGTTGATTTTTCATTCAAAGTTCTTAAAAATTCGTCAAAAAACCAAAAAATAATAATGAAAAATAAACAAAAAATTGTTTTTTTTTTTTGTAGTATGTGTGTATCCTAAAATTAAGTTAACAAACCATGGAACAAAATGACACTTGTTAAAGAAAATCGATGTCGATTATCTCGGGGTGTTATCGGTGTTATCGATATACAATACGGTACGTACTAATGCAAAAAAGTTGTGTCGTCGTGTCGTATTTTCAATTCCAAGAGCAGCCTGAGTGACATAAATTCAATAAACCTCTTTTTTTTCATTGGGTTTTTTTATAGTGGTATTCTTTTGGGGATTACTTTAGGGAGTACCGGCTACAAAAAACTGAACTCAAGTTGGAAGACGCTTAAAAATCTATCAAAAAACCTAATCGAAAACCGCTTCTTATTGTATGTGTGAGCGTATGTGTGTGTGCGTGTGTGTTTGTGTGTGTGTCTTAAGTCGAAATGCATTTAAAAACTAGACACATCAACTAGCTAATAAATACTAATAAAAAAAACCAAAACATTTTCTGCTTCAAAAACTGAGGTAATCAAATCTTCAAATACGAAACTTTATGTTCTTCTTCTTGTTGTTGTTTTTGTGCTTTTTTTTGTTAAAAAATGTTTGTGCCTCAAAAACTACATCAATATAATTTCAATTGTCATCGGTTAAAACTCATGTTAACTTTTTTTTGTCTATATTGTATAATAATAATTTTTTGTTTTTTTTTTTTTTTGTATATGTTATGTTGTTGATTTTTCTTTTTTTTAAAGTTAATTCCACAACAATTGCTAAAAATTTTAATTTAATTGTTTTTTTTTTATATATAAAAACCATTGCAGAGTTGATTTCGATTTGGTCAAAAAGTATATCGTTAGTTTGAGGTTATGTGTGGTTACAAGTTAGAAAATTTGTTAAGTAGAAAAGCTATTGTTGGTTGTTTTTTTTTTTTGATTTGGATTATAAAAGATGTGAAGAAAGCTCATCATGATATACTATAAGCTATATAATGTTATAAAATATGAAAGTTTTTTGAACATTTTTTTTTTACTCTTGCAAAAACTACTGAATGAATTGTTATGAAACTTTATCAGAATGTAGTTTATACATAGAATAAACACATATGCTATAAAGACCTGTGTTATTCCATATAAGATTGTAGAAATCGATCGTTGAACGTTTTTTAGGAAAGTTTTGAGATTAAATCATTTTCGAAGCAGACAAGTTTCTAAGTACATTTATAAATCTATCATAGGAACAATGACAATTTGATGTTTTAATCAGCTCTGCAAGGGTATTTAAGCGTCGGCATGCCGAGATTTGTTTTTTGGTATTTTTTCTTACTTTTTTTTGTTAATACTGGCCTGTTGAATGCAGAAAAAACTATCGCGTCTCAGCGTATGAATACGGTTAGGGAGAGGGGGAGAAGGGGGGATTCAGTGTGTGTATGTATGAGTGTGTGTGTGTGTTTATGTGTGCGGATAGTAAGCGCAAACTGCTTTTGTATGTATATCTGATATATATAGATATAGATATATATTTATATATAAATAAATATATATTTATATATGATATATCTCTTGCGGAGTTTGGCAGTGATATTGCGAAACATTTAACTATCTTTTTCTTATGATTTTTTGTATTATTTTTTTGGTAGTTTTTCGGTATTTTTTTGGTATTTTTATGAAATCAAAGCGTAATAAGTTGCCTTTTATCTGATTATATTGACTATCTTTTGTTGTTGTTGTTGATGTTTTTAAAAACAAATGTACATAGTAATATTCTATATATATATATATAAATTTTTTTGTTACGTTTTTTAGTAGTTTTGTTTATAAACATTAGACACAATGCAAATTGTCTTGATTTCGAGTTTCGTATTTCCTATTTAATTAATAATATACGGGTTTTTTCTTATTTTTTTTCATTCTTTCACAAATCGCGCAACTAAATTGCTATATAATTTTTGTTATTTTTTCTTGTATTTTATATTTACAGAATGCTTCGATGTTGCTATTCATATACATATATATATATATATATATATGTATTTGGTATTTTTTGTATGATCTAAAATGTTTTCAAAACTAATTAAGTTTACATACAAGTATATAAATGTAAGTAATACGTTTTTAAAAATGTTGCTTGTTTGTTTTTTTTGTTTTTTTTTTTTTTTGGTATTTTTTGTTTGTGGAAAAGTATTTTTTACGTTTAAAGTTGTGGTTTGTTTCTGTTATTCAATTTGATTAATACGTCTTATCGGCTTATCAATTATTACAATTATTATAGTATCTGCTAATTGTTTCGCTTTCTCTTTCTCACACTTTCCTCTCTCTCGCGCACACTTTTTTTTGGGTATATCGGGTTAGACTAGAACCTGTGGGAGGGGGTTTGGGGGGGTACAATATGTAAACTTAAGCTCCCTAATAAAATGCCTTCTGTTTTTGTGTTTTCGGGCGCTGAGGTTTCTTTTTTCTTTTCTCACAGTTAACAACTAATTTTTTATAAATTTCCTAGATTTTTGGGGTTTTTTTATGGGTTTTTTTTTTTTGGTTTGTTAACGACTAGAAAACATTGTAAAGAAGGAATCGGTTTCACATAATAATGCATCCATGCATATCGCGTCTAAGTTTAAGTTTCCTTAAATGTATCCTGGCCAGAGTTGCCATCGTGCCGATCTGCTGGCATTTTTTATATATAATTTATATATACTTATTCTCTTTTTTGGTACTGCACACGCCAAATGGTAATTTGTTATCTAGTTTTTTGTTTTTTTTTGGTTTTTCATCGTATGACTTATTGCTTTGTTTCAAGTCCAGCAGCCGGCACGATTGAGGTGGCAATACCCTGTACATTGGATGCGTTTGGGGATAACAAACGAACAGAATAGGTAGAAAAAAAAAATAAAATACTAAAGTTAAGAATTGTGGATGATGGATGAAGAACAAACAAAATCGACGACAAATTATGTTAACACATATGTACATATACATATACATATACATAGACTTATGTATGTAGTATGTACGTATATAATAGAGAATAAGATCTAAGTGGGACTTTCCGCAGTGGAACCGGCATTCGAATTGTCTTGCATTTGAGCGAGTGTCTTGAACTTTTGCGAGTTTAGGAATCTGTTGATGATCAAAATAAATTATAAATATATATATACTAAATGATAAGGAAGTGTTTTACTTACCTGGGATATGAGTCTCTGTGCATCAGTGTATAGATTTGTATTTGAGCTTCATCGAATGTGTGGGTCGTTGGCTCGATCATATTGCGATTAACTATTTCGCGTACTCGCGAATCCAACGATACTTCGCGCGGCGATAGTATCGATATATAATCCTCGTATATCAGGCGCGCCTTCTCCTCAACGACCTCGGCGCTGTTCTCCTTCTTCAAATCCTCGCAGGCTAACCAAAACAATATATTCTCCTCACTGAACTCACTGCGCAGAAAGTCACGAAACACTTTTCGACCACCTGGAAAAAATAATTCAATTTGTTTTAACAGTTTCGTTAAGTTGCAATGTTAAGTTGTTATTAAAGGCTCACTTGAATTCTTCATTAGTTTGTCAAAGCTTTTACCCCAACTACGGATTTCTTCTAATGTGGGTCTGCAATTGAGATGAAAGAAAGAGAGAGTGAGATGTTAAATAGAGCTTTTAAGCGAAGTTTATGTGTGTTTATGTTAAAAGCTTACTGATCGCCATCTAGGAATTCGGCGTTAGCGAGATCACGTTTGGTGGGCGCATTTTCATCGGCATTCTTGATGGCAAGACTATAAAGAAAGAATTGATATATATTTATAATTATAATAAATAATCTTTTCTATATGATTAATAATGATATAGATTAATAGCAAGCCAATAAGTTTATATGTGTTTGTACATACGTACAGCATACGTTTTGTTAAACCAAACATTGAATTCGTTTTTTCTGGTTGCATTGAAAGCTTTTTGTAACTGTAAAAAGTTGTAACTGTTTATAGCTTTGACTTTGACACGCGAAATCACGGTTAAGGATGATCGCCGTTATAAAAAGATTTGCGGAAACAGCTGTTCGATTTGACTTTGCGTCGTTTTGATAAGTGTTTTGTTGCTTAAGTTAAATTTGTTGTTGCCACCGCTGTGGTTCACTCTAAACTGGCCACACGTTATCTACGATTAGATTTGGCTGCCTCGTATCAGGTAAGCATTACATGCTCCCTACGTAAAACTCATCAAAGTTCGTTATCTGTTTACCCCGCTTGGACAGTTTGCCAATATCATTGTGGTACCTATACAACCTATACACACATACAAGCATACATGCACATACATATATATTATGTCTCTGCGTTCATAAGTACTTGTGTGTGATTAAATGCGTGCAAGTGGACAACAGCTAAACATACAAAGGCGCGGGAGAAATCTAAATGCCCACCCAAGCAAGGATAGCTTTCAATTTCATTCACGAAAACTTGAAAGATTTTTTTGTGTAACAACATTAAAAGTGATTTTTTTTTTGTGTTGTTTTTGAATAAGTGCCCTACTGAGAGCTTTTGATGGCGCTCTCCAAATTGTGAATGAAACATTTCAGTTTGTACGTGGGAGAGAGAGAGAGCGAAAAATCGGGAGAGAGCTTTTACTATACGCCTGAGCACAAGGCATTGCCAGATGTAACTAAAAAGTTCGCGCGTGGGTGTGTGTGTGTGTGTGTGTGTGCGTGTGAGTCTAGGAACTTACCATTTAGCCCTGTTGTTGTGGTTGGACGACCCGCAGCGGGCAATAAAATAGATTCAGTATATTAGTGTAAGGGAAACGGTAAATTTTGTAACGGGGCAAACTCACCAGGAGCAGGAACAACAGCAGCACCAACAAAAGCAGCACGGCTTTTGTGATTGCGGCCGCTGCAGCGGCGCATTTGATTCCTGTAGCACATTTGATGTGGCGCTACCGCTGCCGGGCAGCGTAATGCTTGTGTTTGCTGTACCTCCGCCGCCTCCACTGCCGCCGCCGCCGCCTGTTATATTACCTCCCAAACCCATACTGGCACCGGTTGCGCTTAGGCCACTGCCCGCGTTACCAATACTATCACCATTTCCATTCCCATTGCCATTTCCATTGTTAGATGCAGTCATGCCGCGCAAACGACAGCCACTGGGCAGCTCGGAGACGGTGCAGGACATGCTGCAGACAAAGGCAAAAAGGGAACGTTCAACAGGATTCGCAGTACAAGTGAAGCATGACAAATACCAAATAATTAAACACTTACCTGCTCTTTTCAAACTTTTACAAGATGATGTTGGCGTTGGCGTAGCTGCCACAGCTGCTGCTGCTGCTGCTGCTGCCACTGCCTCTGCTAGGCCGCCCACTGCCACTGACCTACCTACAGACACCGTCTTTCGTTCTTCCTGTCTCTCCCACTCTTAGCTCGCAAAACACACACAACAGCCCACACAAACAACAATACGCACAGGGAGAGCACTTCTTGGGCGCCCTTCCAGCGAGCGAGCTAGAAAAATAGAGAGTGAGAGCACGAAGAGGAAGAGCGCGGAAGAGCGCAAGTTACGTATTTATGTTTTTGCTAATAACTTTTTATCGAGTGGTTTGGTTTCGACTTGTGTGTGTGCTTTCAACTCACTCTCTCTCTCGCGCGCGCTCCTCTTGTTGTTGTTGTTGTTCTTATTGTTGTCGTTTTCGTTCTTGTTCTTGTTCACGGTTTAACGAATAATTCGTGTTTTTTTGTGTTTGTTGTTGCTTTTAGTTTTTACATGCATGTGCAGGGAGAAATATTATTTTGCTCTGCTTTTTTTTGTCACTGCTTCTATTCCTTTGATTTTTTTTATCAGATCAAACACCACAGTTAAACAGTTATGAATATTTATGATTTTATTATGATTTAGTTGATGCTGTTGTTGTTGTTGTTGTTGCTTAAACGTTGACAGTTACTTCACAACATATCCGTTAGACGCGCTCTCCCTTGCGTGGGCAGGTGGTACCGATGATTAGATACGCGGAAGGGAGAGGGAAGATGCACAACTGATGTTTGCTGCTTCTGCTGCTGTTGTTGTTGTTGTTGTTGTCGTTTGTTGCTGCTATGAAGCATTTACACATTTGTGAGTTTTTGTATTTACAGCAAATTTTGTATTCTAATGAGCAGCGGATTGATGCGAGAATTTCTTCCAGGGTTATGAAATAGTATTTTATATTTTGTTTTTTTCCAGTGAGCAGCTGGGCTGTTGTTGTTGTTGTTGTCCGAAATTATTTATTTCTTGTGCTAGTCATTACACACACACACATGCCACAGCGAGGTCGCCTGACCGTTATTTCTTGTTCTTGTTCTTGTTGTTTCGCTTGCTTTGCTTGCGTTTTGTTGCGAAGTTGATGGGGCGTATGCGTGATTTGTTGTATGCGACGTTGTTGTTGTTGTTGGTGTTGTTGTGGTAGATAATTGCATTTAATGCTGGGCTTATTGGTTGTTACATTTGCAAAATATCGAACATTTCCCAATCGAATGCGCTTCCGCTCATATTTATACACACACACAAACACGCACACACACGTACGAACGCACACACTGCTTGTGATTTGTATTTAGGAGCGACGAATATATACAAATTTTTGCTTGCCACTAAAAATATGTGTGTAGGTATTTTATTTTCTTTTGCTTTTTTTTCTTTTGCTTTTTGCTCTAAATGATTTTTGCTTTGATTCAATTTCTACACAGAGCAAGAGAGCCACAGCACACAGTGAGGTAGAGAGCGTAAATGAGTAAGGGGAGGGTATAGTTGGGGGGAGTGAGTGTGAGTGAGAGAGCAAGTAAGTAGTGCAATTTAGCTAGACACTCGTTAAATTTTTTTTATATGATTACATTCGTTGAGTTTTTTGATTTTTCATCTTTTCAATTTTCACATTTTTGACATTATTTGGCTGCCCGACAAGACACTGCCATATTCTTTTCTTTTAGTACTTTGATTTTTTTAAGGCTCTGCCTTTAACCACATTATTGCCATTCCCTTTTCACTGCTGCGCCTTTTTCTATACGTGTATGAATTTATTCTTTGCTATTTTCTTTTTGGTTGTTGTTTTGTGTGTGTGTGTGTGCGCGCTCTGATAGCCAAAACCCAAAATCCTCGACGACAACTACTACAGCGACGACCGACGACGACGGCACGAGCACAAGTGCAAACGTTTCTCTTCGCATGGGCAAAGGCTGGCTGGCGACTGACTGCTGATTTAAGGAAAAGCTCTCAAAATAGCTATACACTAGTTGTGTTGGGAGACGAAAGCGAACCGATTAGATTCCTGGTACACATCGTGACATGTGCGCGCGAGTGCTTTTGAGCACAAGAGCACACACGCACACGCACACATTACATTAAAAGCTCTCTCTCCCACTCAGTTCAACCTGGCACTGGACTGGAATTTATTAGGCATTTGTGCTTTCGGGCAATGCTCTGCCAAAAAAAAAGAGCGCATATAACTGTAATCTGTGAACTGTAAATGTTTTAATGATCAGTTGTCAGTTGTTGGTGTTGCTGTTGTTCCTTGGTCAGGTTTCACTGCAAGTTATATTGTACGCTATTGCGCTCTCTCAAAGATATGACCCCCGGGGAGCAGGCGCTGACCAGCAGCTGCTTTTGGGGTAACAAGCTAAACAGTCAGGGTTGTATTGAAACTTTCACAAAGGACTTATAACCAGTTAATGTCATTTCATATAAATTGTTTACTCTATAAAATTGTATACATAAACAATGAAAACTTAAAATTAAAATAGTATGTCGAATGCTAAACGCTTTACGTATAAAGTCGAATAGTGCAATCAGCGCCTGTTGAGAAAATCCAAGGCTGTATTGGATGCCAGTTAACATCCAGTACACCAAACTCATCCCGTTTCTCGTGTGTCTGCAGTTTCTTTAGCGGCACTATCAATGGATTTTGCAACAAATCACTGTGAATAAAGAAAATTAGAAAGAAAATAAATATAAATATAATAAATAAATATGTGAAAACAAACAATACTTACTTGTACACCATGCCGTGGGAAACAATAACCGCTTGATCATCGCTGCCAGAGGCAAACAGTGGATACCGCAAATGGAAGGCGATGCTGCGGACAGCATTGCGATGGAGTCGCATTGTTTGATATGGTTTCGTGGACAGATCCAAGTCAAACCAAAGCATCTTTTTGTCATATGTTGATACCAGTAAATTATCGCCCTTGGGATGTATGGACATGCCCGAAATCCATTTAGAATTGGTAAGCAGCTTCTTAATCAGTTCCTGCTTAACCAAATCATAGATGCGTATATTATGTTGGGTCTGAAATCAAAAAATAATAAAAAGGGATATCAAATACAGTTTGCATTAAAAGTTTCTCTAGTAACAACTTACCGCAACAAAGAAGCATGGTTTGATTGGATGGAAGAGCACACATTGAATGAGACCCTTGCTCTTCGAGAAGGGTATCTGTGAGCGACGCTTGGACAGCTGATGTATTAGCGCCGAACGATTAGCGCCCTCGGGCATCACAGTGGCCAAATAATCACCACGTCCATGCCATGTCACCTGGCGTATAGGTTTGAAATGTGTTATAACCACACGCACACCCTTCTCTTGCTCCTCCTTCTCCGCATTCGACCATTGTACAGCTGTTTTGATGCGTTCATTATCAATTACATCAGAGTTTGGCGATTCGGCCAACAGATCATCCGTTTTCTTAATAAGCAGCTTGTCACCCACCTTGGGATTGACGAGAAGCAATCGACTACCAGTTGCCACCGCAATAATAGATAACTTCGCATTGGGGCACCAGGCAACACAGCGCACCACCTCGTTCGTCTCAATTGTGCGAATGCAACGACCTGTGGCAATTTCCCAAACTACAATAGAGATACAATAAATGATTATAGCTAGGTTATATATACTTGTAGCAAAGGACACCACTTACTCTTGACTGTCTTGTCATCGGAACCAGACACAATGTATTCGCCCTTCGGCTCCACGCTTACAGAACGCACCAGGTCCGTGTGGCCGCGATAAACGAGACTCTCGACAGTGGGGAATGGTTGCAGATCGCGTGGCGATGGCAGTTTTGGTATCAGGTACTCAGCATCAATGTTAAGCTTGACACGCTTGGCACGCGGACACAAGTACAGATCAAGGCATCGGAGGAAACGCTCGCGCAGGAAGCGGGAATAGGCGGGTACTTCGCGCAACGATTTGAATTTCTGTGGCATAAAGTGAAGCTTTCGCTTGTGTGGCTCATCTTTGTACTTGAGCCATTCCTTTTCTTCCTTGGCATCGAACAAATACTCTGGCGGTGGATTATAGGACTCGGCATGGCCTGGCATATCACGTTTCGGTGCCGAGACAGGATCGTGTATGCGACGCATATGCTCACGACCAGTATCTGTTTCCCAGAGCATATAGAATTTGGGGCCACGTTTTTGTTGTTTCTCGCGCTCCACCTCTTCGGTGGTCTTCATCCAACCCATTTTGAGAGCGTGCACCATGCGGGAAACCTTCTTTTTTTCTGATACTGACGGCAAGAAGGAACGCTTGTGATCGGGCACATTCTTAATTGGCATCTTTTCCACTTCGGAGCTAAACCATTCAATCCAGGGTTCGTATTCATTGTGCTCTGGATTGGGTATGCGGGAGGAATTGACGCGCTTAATCAGTGCTATGTCCTCATCGGTGAGCAGCACTTCCTGTCCGGTCTGTGGGTCCTTGACAGTACGCCAGAAGTTTGGATCCTCAATCTTGCGCAAAAAGTCATCAATTTGATCGCCCTTTGGCGGCTTAACAATTTTCTTGGCATCCCAGTCGTAACCAATATGCTTGTACTCATCATACCAGTGCATGGGTATATTTCCTACTGTATTGCGAATATCTTCCTCATCGGAGGTATCAGAATCCTCATATTCAGGTTTAGATGGATCCCGTCTTGGAGCAACTGGACCCGTTAAGCTTGAGTTTTCCACTGTTTTCTTGGGCACCGCTGCTTTACTGCTGCTGGGCTCCTCGTCTTTAGTATCATCATCACTGCTACCAGATTCTTCATCCTCATCGTCATCCTCTTCTTCGTCGCCTTCATCATCATCTTCGTCACCTTCATCATCATCTTCTCCCTCTCCAGAGTTTTCCTCATTGGTTGATTTTCTGCCCAAATAGTTACCTTCCTCGTCGCTTTCAAACTGCAAATCTTCACTACTGTCTGACTGATATTCCTGATCGATGCCCTCGTCGTCAGTCGAGTCCTCACCAGGATCCTTTACAGCTTGCAGCAGGTCCTTGAGACACAAAAACAAACACAAACATCGCAGTCACATTTTTCATTACACGTTTTTTTATTTATACCTGTTCCTCTTCATTATCAGACTGCTCGGAAACTGAGCCTTGCTCATTTGTGGGCTGAGGTGCCTTCACTTTGCGTTTAATTGCCTGTTTTTTCGCCATTATTTATGAGAAAACAAAACGAATTCCAGAGCAGCGCACGTGTTGCGGCACAAATTTCGATTGCAAGCAATGATAATCGATTGAAGCAATTGTTTACATTTTGTGTGAATGGCAAATTTTTCTTTTGCGGCGTGTTGCTCATTTCTGCGTTTTAATAAACGGTATTTTTGTTCGTGAAATAATATGTGCCAAGGGAATACAAGTTGTGTCAACGAAAAACTAAAGACACAGAAGTTGTTTGACAGATCTAGAAGATAAGTAAAAGGTATAAAAAATCTCTAATAAAAATGACTACATTGTTGTGTTAACAAGTGTATGAATTGCAAGTTTGTAACGTATAAACGTATATTCTTTCAGCTGTTCAACTCAATATGGTAATTTGCACATGTTAAAAAGAGGCAACAGCTTTCTTAGCCCAGTCAATGCTGCCACACTGCTGGAAACGCGTCATCGGCATACAAATATTAAATAAGACCCTAAATAACGACAGAAACGAACTATACTACACAACTCTGATGAGAATAAAAATTGAATAGAGCTTTGCCACAATAAAATGTGAAAAGAGTGCTAAACGAGCACAAATCCTTCTAATACAAAGCAAATAATAGGCGACAAGCGATTGCATCATCTGCAAATTCGACATACATCTGCAAGTTCCTTGGATTTGGAGCAATTATCCATATAACATATACCATAAAAAATGACTGCCCCACGACGTCTGCGCAAGGAGCTGGTGGATTTGCAAGAAAGTAGCTTAAAATCGTTTCGCGAAATCAAGGCCGATGATGATAACCTGCTGCGCTGGACAGGCTTGATTGTGCCCGACAATCCGCCCTACAACAAGGGCGCCTTTCGCATTGAAATCAATTTTCCGGCAGAGTATCCATTCAAACCACCAAAGATTAGTTTCAAAACAAAAATCTATCATCCAAACATCGATGAAAAGGGCCAGGTTTGTTTGCCCATCATTAGCACCGAGAACTGGAAGCCGGCAACGCGCACCGATCAAGTTGTCCAGGCGCTCATAGCTTTAATTAACGATCCCGAGCCAGAACATCCGCTGCGCGCCGAATTGGCCGAAGAGTTTCTCAAGGACAAGAAGAAGTTTGTGAAGAACGCTGAGGATTACACCAGGAAACACAGCGAAAAGCGTCCGGCCGATTAGTCCAAAGATGCGGATAAAAAGAAGAAGGCCGAGGAGCAGAACGAGGATGTGGATAAGGATGAGGATGAGCCGGCGCCCAGCAACAGCAAACGTAGCCGATTAGAAAAACCAAATTGAAAACCCCCGGAACAAAAGATGGAGTTGAAAGGCCCCAATAAACAAAATTTAACATTATAATTGCTTAAAAGGAAGGATTGGATGGAATCAAATATTATATATCACATATGTATATACTGATTAATATATGTGTCTAAACTGAAGTTGGTAGCAATAATGGCCCCGGTTTATACGGGTCATGTCAAATTTGTATAAACTTGATTAATACTTGTAGTAGAAATTAATTTGAATTGATTGTTTTTAAATATGAGAGATAAAACAAAAATATAATATATATAAACGAATATCTTAACAATCATGAATCATTTATGTTCAAAAAACAAAAACAACAACAACAACATAGAACAATGGTCGCCATACAATTAGAACTTTCCAGAAGATAGAATCGTGCTAATTCTTGTTATTATTAAGAACATTTTGTTTTAGTGGGAAGTTTCTTGAAATAGAATCGAATTTTTCAATGCCTTGGGTGCCTTCAATATTCAATTATACTTATTTTAATCAATCTGCTTTAAATTATGTTATTTCCTGACATCTCACATAATGAAAAGTATTACATTGAAATTGTCTCATTATTTTATTGCCTAAATAAATTTGACTTAAAGTTCAGAAAACAGAATCAATTTTTGAAGGCATGAAATCTAAACTAATCAATCTAAGATCTTTCAATCACTTCAATATGAAATCTTCTAAATATCATACAAATTATACATTTCTTGTAACATATTAACAGATTAATAACTTTTATTTAAACGCTACAGTCTGCAGTCTCCTTGATATCCTGAACGATATCATGTTCTTGATCGATGCTCATGCGTCTGGGAAACGAATCCTCGCCAAGCATCCGGCGATAACATTCCAAGAGCACACTTTTGTTGTGCAAGATTAAGGCATTGCTAAATGGATTTTTCTGTAGTTCCCGCACATGCAGAACAGTGTGAAGGGCCAAATCATTTCCATTGCTCATATCATCACACAACAATGATTGAAGTTGTGTCAACTGCTCCGTGGTCTCACTGAATCCACTAAGAGTTATGTCCTTATCGAACTCAGTGTGCTCATAGATTAGTTCAGCCAGAAATAGCAGCACAGATGCCGCATAATGGGTGAGAAATACAAAGTTGTGGAAGACTATTTTTGTTGGCCTCGCTGCCAGCAGTGAGTCAATAAGTCTGACAAAGAAACGTTGTTGAACCATATGAAATGTTGACTCATCGTCATCACCTGATGGTGCGTAGACAAGTGTCTTTGTGATGATGTTATTCTTGTCGAAGAACAAACATTTGGGTGCTGTTTGCCAGAGCGGATCCAATTCGAATGTGTCCAAAATATGCGAACGTAGCACCAGCATCGGCTCCGATGCAAAAAGACTGCTTTGCAGCTCTTGGACTGGTGCTCCTTT
This sequence comes from Scaptomyza parva, assembly GCA_035044645.1. Lineage (NCBI taxonomy): Eukaryota > Metazoa > Arthropoda > Insecta > Diptera > Drosophilidae > Scaptomyza > Scaptomyza parva. Next base: position 6,371,901 of record JAWNNT010000090.1, read on the forward strand.
AGACGGCTGCAGTTTGATCAGTTCGGTTTGCTTTCGTACATGTTTATAACTGTTGTTGTCCTTGGGACACTTTTCGAGCTGATTGAATTCGCGTCGCAAACAGTAGATTTTCTTTAGTAAATCGCCCTGACGAAGATCTTCGCGTTCCGTATATGAGGAACCATAAAAGGGCACCGGAATTCCAAATTTCCCATTGATATCGTGTTGCTTGACCAAGCGCAGTTCATTAGCCAGCGGATTCACCTTGTAACGATTATAATACATGGACGAGACAACTCCGCGCAGCTGATGCAAGTGTCGTAGATAATAGCGATCCTTTGACTCATACGCATAGACGCTGCCCTCAATTGCCTCCTGCTGCAGCTTTAAATATAATCGACAGCCGATTTCGTGTTGCATCAAAAAATCACTGGGTATTTGTGCTTTGCTAAACAGTGGCAGCACCATCCCATCATTAGACTTTGCCAGCCTAGCACGCATTGCTTCCAGAAGACGCGGCAGACCAGGTGTCTGCTTCTGGTAGCCCAGGCAGATTACATAGACCTCTGAGTTGCCGCGCTTCGAGGATGCTGGCTTATAGAGGTGCACACCTTGGAATATGCAGTTGAGCATATACATCATCGAAACGCTGCATGCCTCAAACAGCGTAAACATTTTAATCACAAAATTTCCGCCTTCCTTTAGTATAGTAAGTGCACTGATAATCTCTGCAAAAAATAGACGAGCAACGATCTCTTCTTGGCAATCAGGCTGCGCTGAACAATCGATGGAACCATCGGCAGTTATCAAATCAACACCTTCCTGCAAATCCTCAGCACAGCTTTGTGCCATGTGATCTATGTTGTCCACATTGAGGATATTGCCAGTGAGATCCTTGTGAAAGAGCCAATTGTCCAACGTATGAAATATAAGCCGATCATCAATTATCATTTCATTTAAACCATTTCCCTCGTAATAGGGATTCAATGTTGTCGAACGCCATCGCCAGTTCACCTATAATTCCATTATGTTAATAAAGTTGCAAAATAAAATATAGGCTAACTATTAGAAACCTTTTCGGGTTTATAAACAGAGTGCAGATAATGGTTGAGAGCCGCTATAAAAGCACCAGGTGCTTCACAAAGATGCAGAGTATTCAGGTTGGGTTGTGTGACCAGTGGATAACGATGCAGGCACTCAAAAAACTTGCACCATGCTACCTAAAATTGATTTCTTTGGTTATCATAAATGATTGCTTTTAGGTTTATTCTACTTGCAGTAACAAATTCAGCCTTTGTTTCGTTTTTGAGACGCCATGTTATTTCGCCAGACGGATCCCGTCGATTTGTATGTAGACTCCACTCCAGCACTTCATAGTTGTTGAGCTTGCTCTTGACTCCATTTAACTGTTCCTTGAGATTTTGCAGCGCATCATATTGATAGAATTCAGAGAACAGCGGCTCTTCCAATGGCAGCTGCCAAATGCCGGTTTTTGACTTTTGGTATTGGAACTTCTTCTCAAATAGCTGTTCTACTTCGTCTCTGATGCTCAATTTTGGTCGCATTCTGCATAAACTGTATTTTGCTTAATTAAAAAATTTACTACAAATAAAACGCCCTTGGCTTGTTGAAAATTTTTCGCAACAAAAATAAAGCAAAACAACTGTAAAATTTAACAGCGTGAATGGAAATAACATTTGACCAACTGTTATTCACAGCAAAGTAAACCGTTTTTTGCAATCTATCGATACATCACATATTTTTATAAGGTATCGATGAGTATTGGCCTTTTCAGATCCAAAATCGTGCTGGCAGCACCAAACAAGCAAGCGCCACTTTTAAAATTTGAATTTCTGCCTAATAATATTCTCATTATATTGTTTGTTTTTTTTTTATTGTGTTGTACTGTACATAATCATTCCAAGAACAAAATTAGTTTATATTGAATAAAGAAAATTAGACTCACTAATAATGTTCCATATGTTTTTACCCAAGTTATTGCTTAATTCTACGGCAAACATATTGAATGAAAGTATTGAATATATAACATAAAACAAATGTTTTAATGAATTTTAGTATTTTGATTTCTTTTGTTTTTTAGTTTAAACAATTGATTAGTTTGAGAAATAATAGGAAATGGCAGGGAAACTTTGTTTTAGAACAAACGCTTATTTCCGCTCAAGTTCGTGGGAAATGGTCGGTTTTTCAAAAGGAAAAAGAAAATAGCTTCCTTGGCTGGCAGTACATTAAAAATGTGTCAAAATATGTGAATAAAATATGAAATTGATAATTAAACTAAATTTTCGTTGGTTCAGTTGAATCGAAACGGTATGGCCATATGCAAGGTGCCCATAAAAAATAATAGAAAAAAATGCTAGAAAGAGATATTATGAAACGATTGGAAATACGTACAAGTATTTATGGCCAAATCGATGTCACCAGCGATGCATATAAATTTGTGCATTAAGTCACAATTTAAGTCACAAACGGAAATATAAAATATTGCAAACACCGAAATGGAAAAAATGGGCAACGGTACTTTTGGTTCGACTACCAAAAGCATAGTTATATTTGTTCGTTATAGAAAAAGGGTTACGATATAAAACAATATGAAATCACTTTGAATCACTGCGATGATGTCTTGAGCATTGGAATTTAAATTGTTTTTTGAGCTATATGGTCACTAAATTGGTGCGTGAGTTGTCGTCTTTATAGCTAACAAAACGTGCAGCGTGTGTATATGAATAATAATATTCAAATTATTACCAAGGAACCCCAAAAACGTTGCATTTAATAACCAAACCCGATTCAAGTGTATAACATACTATATAGTGTATATAATGCAGACGGGTATTGTGTGTATTGTATATAAGTGTAAGTCGAGATATATATATATGTATATGTATAGGTTATATAGGTTTTTTTCTTCTGTATGTGGCTGAAGGCCAATGCACGTGACTGTTTTTCATAATTGACCATGCATACATACATATACCTTCATATGCGAAGGGGTTTCAACTTTCTTAGTTCTGATATTCTTTAGCTAGTTGAATTTCTATTCTATGGGCTGTTGTTGGTGTCTCTTCTGGGCGGAAGTAACGCCATCGGGCTTAATGTCCCTTCTCTAGCCATATTCGGCTAGATTCGATTTGGCCCGATTGGCAACAAAAATTCCAATACGATCGAGACGGCGGCGTCGGCGTCGGCGTCGGCGTCGGCGACTTAGTGACTCGGACGTGGACACGGCTCTTTTCTTTTCTTTAGCTTTTTTTTTATTTTAATTTCATATTTTTTCGAATTGGCTACAAAATGGGAGTTCATTAATATGCCGGGCAGGCGCCACTCGTCGAGCGTCGAGCGTCAGCGAAGTCAGCGTCAGCTACCTGACAGTGGCAGTCTGTACAGTAAACACACACACACACTAACGCAATGCACGTACGTACATACTTGTATTTATCACCCCCACTTTGCATAGGTATTTGTTTATATGCGTGTGTATGTGTGTTTAAGTAACTGCTGCCAACGGGTATCAATCCCCGTTTTAGACAACATTTTATTGTATTTCTTTTCTTAAAATGTTTAACTTTTCTGTTTACGTGTGTGCAGCTCTCACACACACACACACACGCACACAAACTGAATCTTCTTCAATTGTCGCTTTTGGACTTCTAACTGCCTTGCTGTTGTTGTTGTTGTTGGTGTTGTTGTTGTCGCTGTAGTTGTCGCTATTGCTCTATACAGTTTTTAGCCTGGGCCGAGGTGTGGTGCTAAGCTCGACTGTTGGCTTTCAAATCAGTTGCCAATTAGTCTTCATCGTTGACGGATTACAATTGCCTTTGCCTCTTGTTGTTCGAACTACCGAACACACACACACTCATACACTCACACACACATACACAAAAAACTTGTTAAGTGCTCTCATGGCAAATAACAACAAAATAAAGCACAAACAATTCATTGATAAAAATAAGTTCATGCTAAATTACAAAAACAAAAACAAATACACATACATATATTGTTGAACTTGTTAAAAAGTGTGTTTTTTGGAATTTTTTCGGTTCAACAACATACAACGTTGCTCGTTATCTCTGCGTGGTACTCATCTCTTGGTGAATTGGCAAGATGTCGGCATAGCTGACGTTTGAAAGCGCATTTTTATAGCGCTATGCTGCATCTAGTCAGTTTTTCAATGGAACAATCATCATATATAAGTATTTCAACCATATAATAACCAAATGGAATATCCTTGGGATTGCTGCATGATCATCACAAGTCTTTAAGCTTTGAACTGAAAATGCTTTCAATATTAATTTCTTTGGTAAATACTAATTATTAAGCTTTATTGCAGTTAGAAGGACAAAATGGATCAGGATACTGGAAATTTATACAAGTCAAGCGGATATCCTTACTAAATTTTGAGTGGGAGACACTACCGCTAATAGATATGGATTAACAAATTTATATAAATAAATATTGATAAACTGCAACGGAAAAATTTTGTTGTATAACAAATTTTTATTTCAATACTTTTTTTTTTCTTTATATATATAAGAATAAAAATATATAAGTGGATACGTCTAGAAAATATATTTACTTTACAATAAAATTTAAAATTAAATTTTAACATGTGTATCCAAATTGTTTTTTATAATCAACGCAAATACACGCTTTATATTTAAACAGTCAAAAGTCATACATTTCAATTAGAAAAACAAGTTGGCAGCTCGCGATCATGTTTGGCGCCTATAATACTTTGTCGTTTTGCAGCACTGTTGTGTCATCAACTCTTGTCGGAAAGCAATCAAGTCTGTGTTGCATTTCGATAAGTCTTATCGCTGGAAAAAAAGTAAACAATAAGTGAAGTAGGATTTAATAAAGCTGGATAATCTACGCTAAACATATAATTTAAGTAATGGATAGTCAAGTAAGTTTAGTTAAGGACCCATCAATTTCTACTAAAGCGATAACTGTAATTGACACCGTGCTGTTAACAATTAATACTTCACACAAATTAGTTGCGCTACCTGCGTTATCTAAAAGTGGCTTTGTGATATATCTGCCTAAATACACCTAACAATAGGTATTAAAAGCAGGGGTGCCGCCAATGACGTAATTAACATTGTTGAGTTAATATGAACCATTGTTATCAGCTTATCGTAGTAAAAATCATTTCATTTGTGACTTCTTAGAAGGGGCGTTACTTACATATTTTTTTTAGGCACCAATTGATGATCTATTATTGGACATTGTGGACAATGCTTGGCGCATGGAAGTGTTGCCATTTGATCAAATATTAGTACCAATCGAAAAGCTACCCGATCCCGAAGCCGACGGTGGTGATTCACACCTGACGTTGAGTGAACAGGTAAGCAGTGCGAAACAAGATAAGGTAAATATTTGTATGTTCCGGTCTAAATTAAACAATTTCAGGAACAAAAGTGGACAGACCTTGCACTCGGCTCTCTCGCACCAGACGCCGCTTTAATTGATCAGCTGAACATTACAGCTATATAACCAAGAACGAGCTGACCAGGCGGCAGCACGTCCCCACCGCTACTCATACCACAAAGCCTTTCAACACCAGATAATGATGAGTAGCTCAACCAACAATAACAACAGCAGTAGCAGTAGCAGTAGCAGTACTAACAATAACAACCATTCTGTACACCAACATTTGCACTCCCCCAGCAAACTAACCGAATTCGCACGTAACTTTGAGGATAAGCCAGAATCGCTCTTCGGTCGCGTTGTCAACAAAATTCAAAATGTCTATAATCAAAGCTACAACACGGTCAACGATATATCTAGCGGCAGCGGCAGCACCAGCAACAATCCAGGCATCCAAGTGGGCAAGTCCAAGTTCTATGCTGAAAAGAACATGCTTAACGCTGAGGCAGGCAATGCTGACATGGACAGCGACATCACAAGAAATAGTTCATCTTCCAGTCTAAGCACAACCCGGCCACAGCCACCAACCACCCTAAAGCTACGCAACAACAGTGAAACGCATAGCAGTAGCAGCACCAACACCAATACCACCACAACAGTAGACGATTCTGAGAGCAACGAGCGTATCGACGAGCTGCCTACTGAAGCGAATCAGGGCCGGACCGTTACTAATGTGCTCAAACACATCAGCCACATTGTGGCGTCAAAAAACAATAATGTGGGTTGCAGTTAATTATTAAAGGTAATTTAATGTATATTTGTATTGCTTTTTTTAGGATCTGCGTAACTACAAAGAAACGGAGTTGCAGCGTCTGTGGATGCCCGACTCCAAAGCCAAGGAGTGCTATGACTGTGCACAAAAGTTCTCCACTTTTCGTCGGAAACACCACTGCCGCCTTTGCGGTCAAATCTTCTGCTCAAAGTGCTGCAATCAAGTTGTGCCTGGCAGTATTATACGATGTGAGGGTGATTTAAAGGTGTGCAATTACTGTTCCAAGATTGTGCTTACTTCCCTAAAATCATCCAGTTCGAATATGGGCGAAGATCTTCAGGCACTGCAGCAGCATCTAAGTAATAAACTCGAGGTGCAAGACAGTGTACCCAGCACTCTTGCTGCCCAGAAGCAGCGGGTACAGCTCTCGCGTAAGACATCGGTGGGATATCAAGAGGAGCGTTTCAGTTCGCAGGCCAACTATACAGTGCTGTCAATAGACGATCGCAAGAACATACTGCAGCAATCCAATTCGTTGATTACGCTGCACGAGGAAATGCAACGCGAGCTGCCTCTCCAGAACTGCGGACAGCTATTGATTGAGTTTCTCAATACGAACAACAAGTCGGCCAATGAAGTGCAGGCCGTGGCTATATTGAATGCAATGCTAGCAGCTGGTTTCCTCGAGCCCATTGTGCCTGATGCTGATCAAACGGAGTTCGATGCAACGCTACACTACAGATTTGCGGAACTGTCGCGCATTGGAGCTGTCGTAGGCGAAACTCGCGATAGTAGCAATGAGCACTCAAATCCAATAAGTCCGCAGTTCGACACCAGCGCTGAGCCCCAGCCTCCCAAATCGATGGATGTATCGCACAGTTTTCAGTCCGCCCAGGAGCTTGAACTAGAAAATGATATGTGTCTAACGACAATTTCGACCAAGCTGCTCGAGTCCTATTGTGATCACGAGGAGCAACTGCTTGCCCAGCTGCTGCGCGCCCATCAATTGGATGCAGAGTGGGGTAAGGTGCTGCAGGGATTGTGCTCTACGGCTGCAAATCATTTCAAGCCAGAGTATTGTAGTAATGATCTCATGGACATACGGAACTATGTAAACTTTAAGAAAGTACCAGGTGGCAAGCGTAAGGATTCAAAAATCGTGCACGGTGTCGCCTTCTCCAAGAATGTGGCACACAAGGATATGGCCACCCATGTGGCTTCACCGCGCATCCTTTTGCTGCAGTGTCCCATTGTGTATGAGCGCATCGAGGGAAAGTTTGTCACCATTGAGACGGTGCTGCTGCAAGAGAAGGAATATCTGCGTAACGTTTGCGCCCGCATCATGAATTTTGAGCCGAATGTTGTGCTAGTGCACAAGAATGTTGCCGGCATCGCCCAGGAAATGTTGCGTACCCATGGCGTTACTTTGGTACTTGATGTGAAACTATCCGTCATGGAGCGCCTCTCTCGAACTTTGCAGTGTGACATTGTCAGCTCCATTGAATCAAACATTACAATGCCCAAGCTGGGCTGCTGCAATGACTTCTACATACGCAACTATGCTGGTGGCAAGACGCTCATGTTTTTCGAGAAGCTAAACAGTCCTCGTGGGTACACTTGTTTGTTACGAGGTGGTAGCAATGCGGAGCTAATACGCGCCAAGCGGGTTGCTTCGGCCTTGCTTTTTGCTCGCTACAACTGGCGGCTGGAGATGTCCTTTTTGTTGGATGAGTTTGCACAGCCTCTGGGTCCCAAGCCGTCTCTTTTCGACTCCAAGGAGCCCAGTCCCAATACAGAAAATGCCACCGCAGAGGAGCATTCAGAAATTGAACCGCAGTTGCGCTCAACAACGACAAAACGTCCTCTGGCCGATCGCAAGTCGGAGGACAAAATTATGACGGCGATAAGTGAGAACGTTGCTGACTTTACTGATCCACTGCGCTCTTCACAGACAGCCACCACATCCAGCTCAAGCGACAATCTTAATGTGCAAGCTTTGGCTGTGGAAATGCGCTACGATAATCGATTTCGCAATGCGCTTAGCTCCACACTGTTGTCGGTCAGTCCTTTTCTTACGTTTCCGTTGCCGTATCTGGAGACGGAACAGGGTCGCAATTGCAAGCTACGCAAACTCTTCCCTGCCGAGCTGTACTTCTCTAAACTGTGGTCGAAAACGCCAGCTGCTCTTGAGCGTCCAGAGAACTCGGAAGCTGAAGTTTTAAAATCCAATACGCAGCCAAGCAAGAATAAGGAGAACGAACAACCGTTGCTGCCGGCTCATGATTTTGTCAAGATGAAAATAACGTCAGCGGCCATGAGTCGTGATATTCAAACCCTGCTCTCAGAGTTTCGATCATTTGGAGGACGTTTTCCCAAGGGCAAGGCGTCAAGTAAGAGTCAAGTCATGATATCATCAACAAAACTTTTTTTAAAAACAATTTTAATTTTACATTTTAGTGATTAAATCGAAGAAAAAGAAGTTTGGTGAAATTATTCAGCGACCGCAAAAGGTGACTGATGAACAGTTGTATAAGGATGCACTCGATCCACAGAATCATCAGCGCTTGCCGGTGCTTTTTTGCAGCTTCCATTATAATCCAAAGGGCGTATCATTGTTCTGCAAGCTGCCCATGTTGCTGGACATGAAGTTCTATGGCCAGCATGACATTATGTTGGAGCAATTTCTGCAGCGTTATTGCTGCCTCTTCAACTCGATGTGTCCTTCGTGCAATTTACCCATGCTGGGCCATGTACGTCGCTACGTGCATTCCTTGGGTTGTGTACACGTTTACCTAACGGAGGATTCGACGCGTTCTGATCCCAAACGCATCTATTTCACGTCCTGGTGCAGCATCTGTAACGCTAGGACGCCTGCGGTGCCCCTTTCAGATGCCGCCAAGCGGCTCTCGCTAGCCAAGTATTTGGAGATGCGTTTCCATGGCCACGCCTACAAACGCCGACCTCCCACAGAAACTACTATCGGCGTTGGGGAACCGAGTACTCCCTGCGAGCACTCACTGCACCGAGACTATGTGCATCATTTCAGCTTCCGGGGCGTTGGCGCCAAGTTCCAGTACACACCTGTTGAGGTTTGGGAGACAGACCTGCCTTCGTTGACGCTACAAATGGAGCTACCCAAGCCGTTCGTAGGTGTTCAAGTTCAGGAGGAGATCAAGAACTTCTCCATCCGCGGACATGAGGTGTATAACCGTATACACGAGCGTATTGCCGATCTGGCCAGCGAGGAGGAGAACTCACCCCTAGTATCCGGTCTTAAAGCGTCGCTCACCAAGGATCAATTTATATTCAAACAGAAAGTTGAAATTGTGCATACGCTTCTGACAGAGCGCCTGGTGAACTCTTACGACATTGGTGATGCTCTGATAATGGCTAAACGTGTTCTGGCCGAGAGTATTGAGCTGTGGTGTCGCCGTCTGCAGGAAATTGAGCAGTTGACTCAAAAGCAGAACAAGCTAGCACATCACATTGATGCAGGCACCATATGCACTGAGGAACTGCGACCCGAGCTGCCGGATGCACCCAGTCAGGAGTTCCAGGCTAAAAGCCGACCCAATCAACAGCAGCAGGTGGACGGCAGCGGTGCTCCTATCGAATGTCCCAGCGAAGATGCACCTGATACAGAAAAGAGGCTCACAGTTGATGAGATGCTCGCCTCGACCGTAAATTGCAACACGGAAAAGAAGTCCATCAAGTCCAGATTGCTGACACTGCGTCAACCAACAACTAATCATGCAAACGCGTTGCATTCACCATTTGCAGCACAGGATCATCTCACCTTTCCCATGGGCAGCATACCTGTGCTGGTCCGTGAAAACGATTTGAGCTCGGTTATTGCATATAGTTTAACCTCAGCTGAGTATCAACGATCGATTGCAGCTCTGAACGCCGGCGAGGCGACCGGCGGTGACTCTAACTCTAGTCCGCAGCTAAAACACAAGCAATGGGACAGCGATGCCGAAGAGACAAGCGGCAACACCGCTTCTGAGTCGGAGTCGGAACGCAGCAAGAGTAAAACCCAGCCGCCTCCGCCACCCAGTCCACATGTCTCGTTGAGCTTTGGCAGCAACAGCTGTCAGTTTCAGTGCATCGTTTATTTTGCGCGAGAGTTTGATGCAATGCGCGCCAAATGCTTGAGTCCACCCAAGGTGGACAGAAAGCTCTATCGCCGGTTGGAGCGGAGTAAAATGCGCGAAGAGCTGAGAATCTCACAGAATCGAAATGGTGCCGAAATCGAACTGGTACGCAAACCCAGCGATCTAGGGGGTGTTCACGAAGAGCAACCGGATGCCGAAGAGGAGTCACGCATTGCTTTGGCACGTAGTCTCTCTAGCAGCGTGCAATGGGAGGCTCGTGGCGGTAAATCCGGCTCACGATTCTGCAAATCTTTGGGTAAGCTGGATAATCATCTTCACTTTTACACACATTCCTCAACCAATATGATTATTTTTTTGCAGATGATCGTTTTGTGCTCAAGGAGATGAATCGAAAAGAAATTGTTATTTTTGAGAACTTTGTTCCCGAATACATTGAATACATAGCCAAGTGCACACAGCAAAAGGAGCAACCCACTCTGCTTGCCAAAATTTTTGGCGTCTTCAAAGTTATCGTAAAGAGCAAGGAGTACGTGAAAGAACATTAAATGTTAAACCATTTGTATCTAACCTAACTTTTTTTTGTCATTATTAAGCAATCCTGTTGAAAAGTATTTGCTGGTCATGGAGAATCTGTTCTATGGCTGCGACATAATCAATAAATTCGATTTAAAGGGCTCGGAGCGCAATCGTCTCGTGGATCCCACTAATAAGAATGGTGAAATTGTGTTGCTCGATGAGAATTTGGTGCAAAGTAAGTACTTCAATTTGTTACAATTAATTCAACTAACTTTTTGTATCTTGCAGTGTCCTGGTCGAAGCCGTTGTATGTGTTATCCCATAGTAAAGCTGTGCTGCGAGATGCACTGCAACGAGATGCCTCATTCTTAGAACACAACGAGGTAATGGATTACTCTTTGCTAGTGGGATTGGATTACAAGCGCAATGTGCTTGTACTTGGTATTATTGGTGTGTATATACATTATAGCCCATAAATTGTGGTTTGGTATATCATGTCATTATCTTTTGCAGATTATATACGGACTTTTACGCTGGACAAGAAGCTGGAGTCAATAATCAAGCAATCTGTCAGTAACAAATCGCCAACGGTATTAGCTCCACAGCCGTATAAACAACGCTTTGTCGAGGCAATGGATCGTTACTTTAATACGGTGCCCGATCGTTGGGAGGGTCTGTCCAAGATCTGATATTTAAATCTGATGACGCACTTTTCCACAAACACCAAAAACACTAATTAATTAATGTAGTATGGTTAACGTAGTTAACAACGACTTAATAAAGCAACTAACACCATTGTTAAAGCCACTTTTTCACATAAAGTAGCCGACACATCCGCCAGCGAATTGCTTTGCTCTTGACCCACATGTGCGCCGGAAACGGCCACAGTTCATGACAATTGAAAGCAAAGCAAATGGCTAAAAAGAAATAGCAGGAGCAGGAGCAAGCATATTGCGTGACGGTTCGGTGCGGAAATTATTATCCTGATTGAAAATTGCGTTGCGAATTGAAATTATGGGCAGTGGCTCTGGCTCCATTCAGGATGCATGCTGAAATGCAACTGGCCCCAATAAAAAGCTGACAGCTGGCAGCTGTAATCCAATCAACTGCAATATTTGGCAGCGCCTACTGAAGAGAGTGCCGCCAGGCTTAACATCTAAGTGACACCTTCAACTCAATTCGCGCACAGTCAGGGCCAAACACACACACTCACACACAAATATTCGCATATACATATACAAGTAAAAGAAGTTGGTTTATTGAAAGGTTTTTGGCGTGTGTGAAGTTGTGTTGTGGACTCAGTTGGAATTTACGATTTGAGCGGTCAAGTTGTTGTTTGCGCTTGAACGGCAGCGCTTGGGGCTTGTTAAGTTGGCCAGCGCACGCGTCTTCCTTAATGTGCGAGCTGTCCACTGGACATTGACACCAGAAGTGGTCAAGTGATGGCTCCACCAAGAGATTTACAACTGCTTGTGCTGCTCGGTGCCAGGTGTTAAAAGAGCGAAAATGGATTGGAATTTTGGTGATGGGTAAAGTTTGACTTCAATCGGTGTAGTAAAAGCGTTAAAGTTGTTAGTACCTTGGCCTTGGCCACGGCCTGGTTGTTGTTGTTGTTCTCAGCATAATGGCGCATTCATGTCTCCTGTATTACGTATACGCCTTGGTGGCGTGACATGCAAATGTAAATTAAATGCCGCCCATAAATCTATAAATAATTATGTGCAGCAGTTTGTGTACTTGTTTTTATTGTTGTTATACATGCTGTTTGCTGCTGCTGTAATTGCCAATTGATTAGCATATTTAAAGGGGCTGCGTTCCGTCTGGCCCAGACGTCAAGTCTTAAAATAGCAAACTATCCAAAGGTCATTTAGCATTGTCAAGATTAGCCAACTGGACTACACTTACATTTAAACTAAATTGAAAACAGCAATACATACCAGGACTTTTCTTTTCTCTGCATTTTCTAAAAGAAAGTTTTGCACGAATAATTTAAGTCAAGCAATCTTTAAGTTTGTGAAATATTTAAGTACTTAATGCAGTCAAAACGTGTTTGCTATCAGAAAAGTTTGGCAAACTCATTTTAACAACTTAAAGGGTATGCATGACTCGGTTTTCTACACCATTTTCTGGCGCTTTTTCCTGATTTGCCTTCATTTATTACCCACCTTGAGGTGGGCGACGAATTGGGTCAACCTTTTGGCACTTTTGCTACTAAAAACTTGAGCTCGACATGATTTGGGCGCCTTTTGCACTCGCTTCAGCTGCACCTGTTCTTGTTATTGTTGTTGTTTGTGTCTATTTCCGTTTTGGGGCAACAGTCACGCACGCAATTACAACTGCACCCCGAAATCAGGCTTTTTGGCAACAAACTGATAGAAAACTGACTGACACTGACAACACGCTCATGATTTATAACTTTCACCCTTGTAACCCCTTTCTGTGCAAAAATATTTATTAATTTTGCGCATGCATATTGTTTTGGGAACATAATAATGATGCAAGAAACTTGATTTAATTGCTTGGCACTAAATCTATTCAAAGCGAAATGTCGCTGTGCCTGTGGTTAAGCTGTCGTAGCACAGTTAAAAATCTTTAACGTTTTGTTAATCCTTTTTTAACCAACACCTTTGGCATTTTCAAAAGCTAAGATTGATGGTCTTGCACAAGTCGGAAGTTCAGAAAGTAGCTGTAAATATATGTATGCATGTACATGTACACCATTATAAATATGCAAATATGCCGGCCATAATACAAGAACATGAAACAACAAAACAGGCAACAGGTGTTCCAGCTATTTGCATGGCAAGGCAAGGTTCATCATTTCTACATATGCCTCAGGTCGCACGCAGCTGTAATTAAGCACTTCTAACGGTTGAAATGACTCGCTGACCGTTATCCTTCACTGAACAGAGAGAGAGAGAGAGAGAGAGAGAGAGAGGGAGACAAATAGATAGAGCAGACTACCGTTATAGAGAGTTTGTGACAGTTGAAATGCGCTTTATGCAATTGACGGCTATCGATTGATGGCCGTCAACAACAACAAATCCTTTAGCATTATTCACTGAAATTCAAATAGACAATTTTCCAATTTGTTGCAATTTGTTTCATTGTCTGTTTCTCTGTCAATTGTATATCAGTGTGTGTGTGTGTGTTGTGTGTGTGTGTTGTGTGTGTGTGTTGTGTGTGTGTGTTGTGTGTGTGCTTAGCAACACATGCCAGCAGGTGTGCAATATACCTGAGTGTATGTATGTGTGTTTGTGATTTTGTTGTTTGCGTGTTGGCACGCTATGAAAAAATTCCTTTAGAGTGACTTAGAGCTAAAATAAAGGCGTATTGGTATTACATATTCATAAGGCACCTTTTGCTTAGCTTTTCTATCATATATACTTGATGAATTTTTCATATCAATCTGGTACCCTGCTAAAAAAAATATTAAGGTGTCGCTAACCAATCCTAATCGTATAAGTTTTAAATAAATTAAAATTCTTTGTTAAATTTGAACAAAATCGAATTTTAAAAACGATTTTTGTTCAATTTAGCTTAATCCAAAGAGCTAAGAAACTTTAAAATGCTCAGAAATGAATAAATTAAAGTTCTTAAAAAATTAATAAAGTACGAATGAAGAAACCGTCAGAATCAAATCAAAAATCCACAGGGTATTTGAGTTAAACGTGCTCATCCCTAACATTTTTTGAAGCAATTTTCTTGTTTTTTTGTATTTTGCTACTATTAGCTTCGATTCCCTGTTATTTGGTTTCGAATGGTAACGCCAAACGTTGCAAACGTAGCCAAGGCCCAAAAGGACCGCGACCCTCTTTTCGCCAATTTATGGCTAACAAAGTTTTTGTCTTCTTTTGTTTTCAGTGCCGAGGCGGAATTCAATTGGAATCGTTCGTTCTCGGAGCCGGATCTAACAGGCAGTCAGAAGCAGCACAGTGATCGCTTTACCATCAAGAATCCTCACGAGCACATTGCCGTTGATGATCTCAAGTTCTTCCGGCGTCGTCAGCCTGTACAGCTGCATACGCAGAGCAATATCTGTCTATACAATAGCGACGAGCCAACCTTGTCTTTTGGTTCGTTAAAATCGGAGTATAAAAAGCATTATTGCTGCCAGGGTATTGCCCACACAAGACCACGTTCCCTGTTGAGGCGTTCGACATCGCTGCGTCTGGAGGGCTTAATGCAGTTTCTGTCGGAGCATCAGGAGAAATATCATTGGTTCACGCCAGAGGATCTGCAGTAGTAAGTACAGCACATGAATAATAAGATTTATTTGATGATGCCTTTTCATTCTCAATGTTTTCCCTGAAATGGTTTCAGTTCTCGCGTATTTCCGGTACGCAATCCGGAGAATTTACAGCTGGGCCGCACCGCTGAGAGCGATGGGCCTGGCGCGATGAAAAACTCCTCGTATCTGACCTATCCCATGGTGGACAGCGGCTCGAAAATTCTGCCGCGAGAAGCGTTTCGTGAGGATCCGCCCAATCGTCTGGCGACTGATAAGTTCAAGCGGGACGTTGCCGCCCAGGAGCAACAAAGATGTCATCTGCAGATGCGGGCACAGGACACCGAGTATGATGCAACACCGTCCGAGTACAAGCGTCAGTTTGTGGAACAGCATCCCATCGAGAAGGCACACTCCATACCACAGATGAGCAGCATTAAGATGCAGGGTGATTTTGTCACCGTGCCCGAGTACCAGGATAGCTTTAAGATGTATGCCAACTATTCGAAGAGTGCGCCCATCAAGAAACACGACAATCTACGTGTCTCGGGCGCCGAACAGGGAAGCATCACAGATGTTAAGCCAAGCGGCGGCGACATGGCCGAGTATCGCGATAAATATAATGTCCCACCCAAGAACATGGCCAAAGAGAAATCATTGAAGACGGACGATCATTTGCGGCCGCGTGGCGAGTTCACCAAGGAGGTGCCCGAATATCATGAGAGCTTCCGTGATCCTCACATCACCGAAATGCCCGAGCGGGGAAAAGTGCGGGAACCGTATTTGCGGCTGCGTGGCAAGATCGAATTTAATCCCGAGTATCGCAACAACTATTTGGATTTTCCACGCTCCCGTCCTGTCGTCCACAAGCCAGTCTCTTCCTTTCGACTGCCCAACACAACTGGCGTCAGCACCAGCAATACCAACATCACTACCACTACCACCAACAACACCAACACCACCGTAACCAGTCCACGTGTGGAGCGAGAATCTGCAGCCAGCTGCATGACTGCAAATGAGTTAGCTGCCACGCCCGAATATCGACGAGCTCAGTACAACTATCAGCTGCGAGAACGCGAGCGACCACGTGAGTACGATCCTCAATCTACACCTTCACAGCCACAGCCACAGCCTGGTCATCTGCGCAAGAGCTCGGAGTCATCATATGAGGCAACCCATTTGCAGTCCCAGACCAAACGACGTCCATCCCGTCAGCGTCAGCTAAAGGCGCCATCTCCAACTGTACCCAGTTTCGAGGATGTGCCCATTGACGGCGGTGCTCAGAAACCAGCCAGATATGGACGACGCGCTTCTGTGCTGCAAAATGCAGTCAATTGTCGCGATAAATCCTCCATCATTGAGGGTAATCCCAAGTATGCTGTGGGCTGTCGTCGCGCCAAACAGAATACAGAGAATCGAAGGGATTCCTTTGTGGTACTCGACGAGCCCTGCAAGCCTTCCAATTGGATGAAGAAGACCTGGTACGATTCTTAGTCAATATTTAGCAATTTAAATAAAGAATTTACTTATTAGGCTTTGAAGATCTTATTAAACTAAGCTGTTAGGCTTTATAAATGGTATTAATAAAAAATAAGCCCAGTTTTTGTTTAAACATTTTTTTCAAACTTATGAACTGTATGTTATTTTCTGATTCATTCTTTGGGAACTTAGTTGACCAAGGGAGTTGGAAAAGTGAAGTAACGATTATAAGCAAAAAAATCACCCTTCTATGCGATTCTCATCAATTCAAGATATGATGTGTCTCATTACCTCATTTGAATGTGTCTCTTCTTAACAGTTCTCTGCTTGGTGTTCGTAAACATAAACAAACCTTGGGTATTTACTACACGAGACCTAGTCAACTTGTTTTATCTAATCTTACGCCCCAAACACGCCCATTGATAAGCGATATGCCAGAGAAGAGAGCAATACGCAAAAAGGTAACGCTTACTCATAAGTGGAGCCCGTAAATAGTATTATCGGGAATTTCGCAACTAAAACATGTAAAAATCTTGCTGCGGAAAGAAAACAGTTCAATAAATACAAGTAATACGTATAATAATAAGGATATGGGTGTGGAGGTGGGTCATGCGGCCAGTCCGCCCACTCATATAATGGGTTATATGATTCGCAGTCGAACGCGAATCTATGTTTCCTACATAATACCCAGTTGTCTGGCGCTTCTGGTGTTTATGCTTCAAACAGCAACAGACTTGGCATTGAGCTATCAGCACTTCCGGCAGCATGAGGTGGGTTATGGTGTTGGTACACTAATACTGGTGCTAATACCACCGCTGCTCACCTATATTCTGGTGTTGTGCTCCAGAGATCAACGCAAATGTGTTCAAGCAGATCGCAGTAAGATTACGAGTTGCAGCCTGGGAATACTCCAACTGTTGTTTTTCCCATTCACTGTGCTTTATAGGTAAGTTAAATTCTATTCGTTTGGCTTATCTTTAGTGCTAATGATTCATTGGTTAGATTCACCATGCGTCTGTTTTGGTCCGTGGAAGCGCTCTTTCATGCGGATGACGATGTGCAGCGTATGAAGTGCCTGGAGAAGGCAACTCAAACTTCCAGCATTGAGCTGTACCTGCTAATTCAAGCCTATGCCCAGGCAGCACCACAAATTATCCTGCAAATGTACCACATGCTCGCGCAGGATCTGTTTCGCGACTATGAAACTTGTAAGTAGCTGGAAAGGATCGTTTGGAACTTTGTAAACCCAAAATCCCTCTTTTGCCGTCTTGCAGCTGCTTTGCAGGGCATGTGTCTGGTGTTCGCAGCCATTGATCTGGCGGGGATTACGACCAGTTATCATCGCATCGAAAGCCAACGACGCGTGGGTCGTTCCTATCCATGGGCAACACCACAGCAGGTTGAGGCACAGCGCTGTCGTTTGGAGCAAAATGAGCGACTGTGCGGCGAGGTGGAACGCCGAAAACGTGAATCGGAACGCACGCTGACATCGAACTTTCCTCAATCGGATAAGATTATGCAGAACTTTCATGCCGGGCTGGGTCGCAGCCAGGAGGCAGCAGTTGGTACTCATGAGCTGCACGTGTCGGGTCAGGATGAAGTGGATAATGATGGTATGGAGGTGGGAGAGACGAAAGCTCTGCTGCACACTCCCACATCACCTGATAATGCAACCGATGATGATAAGATTCACCATGCCATGCCCAAATTGGTGATGCGACGCGAGGAACTGAAGCATTTGGATAGCATTGAAGTACTCGATTCTGTGCCAGAGACACCGGCACCGCCACCACCACCTTCAACTGCACCACCTGCGCTGCCCATACTCCGACTGCCCACAGAGAATAGTCCACCTCTGCCGTCACCGGATTTACGACGCACCATGTCCGATAGGGAATACAGACGTAGCCGTCGCATGACACGACCCCTCTCACAGCTGGAGACATACAAGGATATGTTGCTGATGAATGCCCAGCTGTACATTAAGGAGCACGTGCCACGGCCGCCCAAAATGCTCATTGGACGCGTCAATGAGGAGGAACCAAGCGATGAACATACTCCCTTGGTGCTGGCACAGACGCCCAAAGGCACTCCACTTACGCCCAAGGATGTGGTGGACTTTTACTTTCCGCGACCAACAAAGATTGTGAATGGCATCCAGCAGGATGACTTTGCGGGCAGGACAGTTGCTTTCTTCGGCTGGATAGCCTTCATAACTATGCGCATGTTATCGCTGGCCACATTCTGTGTATTCTATCCGCGTGCCTTCTTTATCATAGTCGGTGTGCACTACGCCCTAATGTTGGCTGCATTGGCGCTGGAGACCCGCTGTCATGGCAGCTGGAGCCGCACATTGTTTTACCTGCTGCTAGCGTATATCTACATATTTGTGCTGTTGGAGTTTCGTGTGTGCTTCAAGAGCGTGCGTCGGTGGTATGCTTGGTATTTGGTGCTCATATTGGTTGAGAACATAACGATGACATCGATATGGTATGCCAGCGAAGAGTTTGAATCCTGGTGGTTTGGCTTCATTTGGGAATGGATCGTTTACAGTGGCATTCTGTTCCTGGCCACCATAGTGGTGTACTACTGTATACTACGGCCCAAAGACGTCACACTCATTGTCGAGGACGAGCCACCAGACCAATCGCAGCCAGTACAGTCGACGGAACAGTCAGTTGCTTAGCAGCTGTTAGCCGGTTGTCAGGCTTGGAATACTATGTTTAGAAAAGCAGTCATACAAACAAAAATCATTGCTCGTACACAATAATAAATTATTTTCGTTAGTTTTAACACGTACAATAATGAATCAAAACGAAAATTTTCGCCTAAGAGGCAAAGGCCCATGTCCCACAGAGACTACCGAGACGCAGCGTAGTTTTGGGCCACCCTATCGAAACAAGAAGCTGAGTAATAGACCATTGTTGCTAAAGTTTTAGTGTTAATTGTGATTAGCTTCGCTTTTTCAATAGCTACACGCGCTAATCGCATGGAACAATTTCTTTGGCAAGAATTTGTTGACGAGTACAATCGACAGAACAACGCTACGGTTGATTTGGGACCCGACCACACTGAGTATTTTGAGCATTTCTGTAAGGATAAGCCGGCGGAGAATGAGGAGCGTATGCAAATGCGCATTAACAAGTATCCGCTGTACTGCACGACTGCCATAACTTTATGGAATCATGAGGGCGATCCTACCAAGGACTTTAAAGTTAAATATACTGTGACCAAACCTTTAGCGGAATGCTCCGAAAAGTTTGGACCTTGACAACCGAGATAAAAATATAATTATTAATTAATAATAATTTATTAAATGTTAATGTAAAATTAAATTATGCTTTTAAGGTTAAGCATACGATAACTTAAATACATTTAAAATTTAAAAATAACACCAAATCTGTGAGTGCAATCGATTATCGACTATCGATAAGTGTTTTGTGTAAGTGTTAACACACTCGCTCTCAGCGATTTTGCCAGCCCTCATCTTTTAAGTCATAGAACAACACTGCCGCTGACGTGTCTGTAAAAAATATCGAAGCTGAAACAGGCGGTGCAGGCTATTTAAGAGATTTTTATTTATTATCCTATAGCATATAAGCTGCGTTTTATAACGCCATACAATATAGGAGAATGTTGAAATTATGTGAGTATTATTAGCCTTAAACGGAGAGAAAACCAAATGGCTCCTCGTGTAATGCAATTCAAACGCCGGCTAAGCCTCTGACGCTGTCTCGTTCTCTGCCTAAGTTGCCGGCGTCAACGTTGACTTCATCACTGTGACTTTAAAACTTCTTATACATTTAATATTTATGTTAATTTTTTTTAATTGGCTGTTCTAGACATCACGGTCCTATGCGTACTTTGTGCTGCAACAACATCTTGGAGTGCTCGTACTGTTGATAGTCATCTAGGTCCAAAGGATTTAACCCGCCTGCAAAAAGTTTTTGTTGATGGCTTAAGCTCCAACGATCTGCAGTCGATTTTCTTTGCGAGTTTAAATATTGAAACCACCGATGCGGCGACAAAGGAAGCTCTCTGCAAAAAGATTGCGACGCTGCATGCAGAGTCCAAACTGAATGTATGTTAGCTTTACCTACACAATCCAACGCTTTGTTTATAAATTATCCAACTATTTGCAGAACTTTGAAAAAGACTACTATCTCATTGGGTCCAACAGAAACCTGCGTTGTAAAGAAAAAATTGCAGAATCGCTGCTGTCTAAGGTATACCAATCCCTGGAGGCAGACTTGGGCACCACTGCAGAGATATACTATCGCATCGCCACACACAAGGCTCTCGGCGTACAAATCAGCGAAGCTGTGCAGACGAAGCTTGTCAAGCGCCTGCAGGAGCTGTTAAAGAAGGATGATACACTTACCGGTCTCGGCTATGGTTTCAATGCTGCTACCCATTTGGGCCCAAGTGCTAGTTTTGTGGCCAATCGTGTCGAAGATGCTGTCGTGCAAGCTGACGAAGTCGATGGTAACCTGCTGCAGTTTGAAGGTGGTTTAAGTATTACTACTTTGATTCTAAACGGCGTCTTTGGTGTTGCCAAGGCTTTCAATAAGCCCGCACCTGTTACGGCTGACCAGGCAGTTAAATTCGTCAACTATTTGTTGAGTCGTCGCTCAGTGCAGACCGCAAAGGGAGCGCATGTGCTCATTGAGGCGCTAAAAACGATTAGCAGTACGGATAAGATATCGCCCGTCTGTGTTCAAATAATCGGAAATGGACAACTCGACGCGCAGTCTCCCACAATTAATGTTGCCATTGTCGATTTGCTGGGAAAGCCACTGTCACCTGCTGCACAGAGTGTCAATGCCAAGATCACCAATAAAAAAGATAACTCTGTACTGACGGAGAAGGTTCAACTTGTTTCTAAGTCATCCGATAAAACAACTTACGCAGCTGACTTGAGCAGCCTGAAACCAGGTCGCGGTATTTACCTGGCCGAAGTGAACGGCGATGGCATCTACAAGCAGAAAGTACAATTTAAGGTGCTTGGACGTGTTAAGGTGCAAGCCTTAGAGTTGGGCATTGCAGAATCCGATGCCAGTGCAGCTACACGCAAACAGAGCGTCAGCTTTCCCAACAAGCTAAAGGAAACTCTCACGGCAGACAGTACCCAAAAGCTGCTGCTGAAGGCCCAGTTGGTCGATGAGAGCACCACCAAACCCATTGCAGTGCATCAGGCATTTGTACGTCTGCATAACAAGGAAACTGATAAGGAGATCATCTTCGTTGCGGAGCAGGACAACAACAAAGCCTACAAATTCGATATGGATGTGGGTAATCAGGGCAAGAATTTCAACTACCAAAATGGTCTGTACCACATCTATCTCACTGTCGGCGATGCCTCGTTGTCCAACTCCTTCGAATGGTTGTTGGCTGATGTGCAGCTTAAATTCAATCAACCAGACAGAGGCAAGTAAAATTTTAAGATGAGTTAGGGTTTCAATTTCTTATCACAATATATTTTACAGATGTCAAGCCCAGCCCTGTAAGTGGACCTTTGCCCGAGATTATTCATCAGTTCCGCATTCCCGATAAGCGTCCGCCCCGCATTGTTTCCGATATATTTACTGGCCTGTGCATAACGCCGCTGGTTCTGCTCTTTATCTTCTGGGCCAAATTGGGCATTAATGTGTCCAACTTTACAATGGCGCCGAGCACAATTGGTTTCCACGTGGGCTTTGGTGGCATTCTGGCGCTGTTTTTCGTTTTCTGGCTGCAACTGAACATGTTCCAAACTCTACGCCTGTTAATACCAATCGCAGTATTCACATTCCTTTGTGGCAATCGGCTGCTGCGACGCCTATATGCACAACGTAATTCCAAGACTCCAGCTACTAGTTCATCGTAAGCAACACATTCAAAAGCTTTAGGGCTGTGCCTCTCAGCATTTCGATTAGATGATCAATTAGCTGCTGCTAACTAGGGAAAAGATTTACACTTACTCTCTATCTAAACAAAAGAAAATCTATGATTAAAAACACATCATTAATAAACCGTTTAGTGTAAGCTTTATTAAATCACAAATCTGGCAAAACATTGCGTTTAGTAAAATACAAAATCCCGATCTTCATCATCGATCCAGGCACAGACAACAAAGAATGGACTTAAATGAAAATGAAACTACAAGCGTATCGTATAAAATTAACAAGCAGGTTTTATAATATATACATATGGAGCAATAACAGGCATATAACAATAACGAAATACCCCCCTATATAAAAATAACATTATATTTTACAAATGCGCCTTCATGAAGGGCTTCAAGTATTTGTGGAATGCTGGATTCACTGGTTCCTTATTCAATGGATTTTTCTTGGTCGACTCGAATATGTGTTCATATACATTGCCATCGAATGTGCCAAGAGCTGAGTCCAAAACGCGATCATGCAAATCAAAACTATCGACCAGAGCAACAGCATTGGGACGCATGCGTTTCAAACAGTTTTCCAAACGCATCTCCAATTTGGTAACATCCGCATCGGTGAGGTCAATGAACTGGATTCGAAGAGATAAGTTTTATACACTTTCAAGGTTGTAAATATTTCTTTACTTACGCGTAAGAAGTCACCAATGCGATTAAGGCATGCATCTACGAGGTAGAGCTCCAACACCACCTTCAGAACATCAGCCAGTGCGGGTGAAACCGTTTTGGAAACTTCCGTCAACTCCTTGTAGGCGGATTCTGCCAGAAACGCACGACCGTGCAGCTATAAAGTGTGACTCCATTGAGTATGGCAAATATAATGTTATTTGTCTATGTTTTGCTTACGTCTGCAGCGCCTGTTAGGAATACACCACTGAGATTGGCAGCCACCTCCGTGCCATGACCCTGGCGACGACGCTGCTCAATTTGCTCATAAGCAACACGTACTTTGCTGGAAATTAAAATGCGATCGAATTAGATCTTGCTTTAAAGAACTATAAATGCTAAACTTACTTTGCAGCCACGAACTGGAAGGCCTTTACAATTGATTCTAAGGAACCATCGAAGTTTACAAACTCCTTCATCTTGATAGCCTCATTGATATAGGCCACTGTGGGCACCAGTTGATCACCGCTCAGCGCCTGGCCATACACCTTGACCAGATAGCGTGCCGTCTGCAGCAGCATAACTGTGTTCTCGCCCTCGTATGTGCATACAGCTGTTGTCATGCCATAGATGGTCGGGAAGTTCGAGCAGTCCATGAAGCCATGGCCGCCACAGGAAAGGCGACAGGTCTCCACGCCAGCTGCTGCATCAGCGCTGCAAATTGCCTTCAGGCAACAGGAGAGCGCATGCATCTCCGGCAAACGATCCAGGTTACCCAACTCAATCTCACCTGAGAGTATATTATACATGTTCCAAATACCATCACCTGTGGTTTTGAAAACAATTGCCTTGGCTATTTGTGGAAATAGCTTGAGTTGCTGTGTAGTATGTTCCATAATCTGTGGCTCCGGCTCCTTGGGATCAATGGGACT
The DNA here is from genome assembly GCA_035044645.1 of Scaptomyza parva. Taxonomy (NCBI): domain Eukaryota; kingdom Metazoa; phylum Arthropoda; class Insecta; order Diptera; family Drosophilidae; genus Scaptomyza; species Scaptomyza parva. The sequence goes on from JAWNNT010000090.1 coordinate 6,395,857, forward strand.
CTGTCGCCGCACAGCCGAATATCTCGTGGCAATGGTGGAGGCCTTGGCCAAACTTTGAGCTGTATCCCTAATCAGGACACAGCGCACGAACATCATTGTACCATAGGTAAGGACACTGTTCTTGGGCGCTACATAAGTGCCATCCGCCAGCACCTGTTGATTCTTCATCAGCAGATTGTTAAGTGGCACGCGAACATTCTTCAAACCCAGATAGCCATTATTAACGGCCTTCATGCCGAGTTTGGTGCCAATGTCACCAATATCAATGCCGGGCAGTGGCTGATGTGTGTCTGTGTCCCGCAGCTGCACAATAAACGGCGCCAGTCCACGGAACTCGCCCTTGGTGTACATCTGTGCCACGACAACGGCATGATTAGCCGTATGTCCCACTGTCAATGATTATAATTTAAATCAGAATTGCAATGTGGTTTAGCTGAAAGTTACTTACAGCCGCCGGGCCACCACTTGTAGGCGCTAAGTGAGGGTGTATTGATCACAAACTGTTGTGACTGGGCATCGTAATCCGCGCGCGTTTCCAAGCCACGCAAGAAGGTTCCGTGACCGAGTTCAGTTTGCGCATAGGTGCCAATTATCTCACAGTCCCATGCCTTGGACAGCCACTCCACCTGTTGCTCCATGGTGCCCTGCGAATTACATTTTTCGTTAATTTCTTTGAAAACAATGCTAACAATATGCTAAACCCACCTGACCCATAATAGTGGGCACAAACATGACATAATGCAGTGCAATTGGATTGCCCTCCTTTAACAAAGCAGCACCCAATGATCCACCAAGAAGAGCACTACCAAAGAAAAGGAATTAGAATTCAGTACATGTCGAAGAGAGTGCAATTCTCACTTGTAGGTATCGACGCCATCTTCGCCATTGGCACGCAAGTCCCTTATCTTTTCACCAATGAGGCAGGCTTTGCGCAAACTGTTTTCATACAGCTCCTTGTGTGACATATATGAAGTAGGCACATCATCATTTAGTGCGGGATCCTCCAGGAACATTTTCTCTGCAAGTAAAACAAGCGCATCAAATACGTGACAAGGATGGTCATGTTATCACGTAGCTCCTAAGTACACGTGCATAAGTATAAACATAGTGTACTTGTACTTGCACTGTATTTCTATTATTGGTATAAACGATTAACCAAAATCAAATAGATAAAGCTTATCAGAAGATTTATAGCACTTTCAAGTGGTGCTAAGCTTCGAGAAATATGTTTATGAAAATATGTAGATCATAAAGTACATTCAAAGTCCATAGTTCGTCAAGTGTGACAAATTGAAACAAGTTAAGATTGATGGATGCTGTGCTTTTAACAAAGTTCAACCTAGCATAGAAACAAATGAGGAAATAATGAATGCGTAAAATATACATATACATATGTAACTTCTCAGGTTAAATATCTACGCGAACTTTTAATGAATGAGACATTTACGAATATACAAATCAAAACAAAGACACCGATAGGGTTTGTCGTGGGTTGCCAGCAAACTTGTAAAGAGTATGTCGCAGCATTGTCAGATAAGAAACATAAATGATGTGTTTTTTTTGGTTCAATGCGTTCACAGAGTTCAAATTCTTGCATATATACAAGTGATAAACATTCTGTACTAGCTTTATTTGCTTTGTCATGCTACTGCAGCAATTACTTGAGGGGCTGTTAAATTGCGAAATGACGCTTTGAGTGCTTTCGAGCGAAGCTCTTCAAGCCGAGCTTAAAAACCAGTTAATTGTAGTAGTTAATGCTGAGTGCGCGTAAGTATGTAAAGTGAGGCTTACCCAAGGTTTTTTTCTCTTTGTATTTGTCTGCGCCACCAGCCCAAAAGACCGAAAATTCATGTGGATCAAAGGTTGCAGTATTGCGTTCCTTTTGCAAATCGGGATTAATTTCCAGTGCTGGCATTTTGCTTTAGATGCGTCAAATAATAAATGACAAACGGGTTTACAATTAAGCAAACACAAAGAAGTATTTCGCGTGCGTCTTCGACGACTGTTGAGTACTAACTAAAATTGAACATGGAAACTAAACTTGTTAAGCTCCATTTTTGTACATATACACACAAATGTAAGAGCAAATCTTATCAACTAAGCACTGAACTTTAATCGCTTAAACAGCTACTGAAATATATTTGGACCCTGTAGTATCTATCTGGGTATTAGCGAAAATTGCCTTTAATCAATCTATTCTTGTTACGCCATTGAAAAGCAAACGCTAATCTATTGTTGATACTTCTGGCTTTGTTGTTGGAGCTCTTTGTTTGTTTGTCTGAAAACAGCTGTGCGCTAGGGCTGCAACAAGTTGTACAAAGCTGCCAGATAGTCGTTTCAACTGGGCGCTCAATTTAAATACAAAATACACTTGGTTTGTTTTTGTTGGGTTATCTATAGTTTATTAGCTATTTATGTAAGAATTAACATAATACTAATCTTTGGCTTAGTAAATTACATAACATAAAATACAATCACGATTTTAATACAATTTCCATTAGAATAAAAGCTTAGAAACATGGATCGATCATACTAGAGGCCCTGCGCCTGACTAGTGGATATCGTTATACCACGCTGATGTTGTCCAACACCAGCTGACTCATAGGCACAACAACCATTGCCACTGCGTGCCGGTTCCAGTTGGAGCGTCATCTCAGTAGGATACCAGTGTGCATCCTGAAGCTGTGTATAGTTAGCATCTGTGGTCATGTGAGTTTCATGACGAGGCGTCTTTGGATAGGATTGCATTTGCGAACTTTGCCAATCCATGCGCCCTGAACTGAATGTGTGGTTGGAGTTGCTGTTGCGAATTTGGCCATGTTGCATATGCTGATGAAACTCAAAAGGCCAGCTCTGAAAGAGAAAATACAAATATATTATTAACTTCTGTTAGTTTGAAGGTAAGAAGAAAAATAATATCGTTTCTAATAGGATGAAGGATTGTAAAACTATTCAAGCAGCTAAGTGATCAATTAGGGGAAACCGCATAGCTATAAATGGAACAATATGACGACAAGCCGACAACGACAGCGCCATTGTTTGTTTATACAATTTTGATTGTTTTTAGTGGCTCTTTGGGAAATGTTTTCATAGTTGAACAATAACAGCGTCATTAACGTATCTATAAAAACATAAACAGGCCAAAGACAAGACACACTCATCGTCAGCCTGGTTGCATTTTAAGGGGTATTCGATTGTGATCTCTTTTACTCTCTCACACTCCCAGTTCCCACACACACCAGCCTCAACTGAAGACGGCGCGTGCGAGTGGGATAAATTAGGGTGTCGGATTTGTCGGTACAAAACGGTTCGGAACGGTCCTGACAAACGCAAACAAAACACTGCCACCATATGGGCACAAGACGCCGTTTAAGCACAATATTTGCTGAACATTTTCACGCATTTATCTTTAGCGAATGAATAAACATTCAGTTTGTATACTTTTTTGGAATATGAATGTGAAGTATTCTATAATATAGGCAGATCTTTGATTTTGGAATTTTTAAGTTTTTTTAGATCTGCGTGCAGGCTATCTTCAGGTTGAACACTCGAACAACTATTGTCACTTGTTTTAATTACTTACTACATATTAAACTACTAAAGCGCAGAGTCAGAAATGTCACGTCATTTTCTTTCATTCTTAGTCGCTTCAAAATCATGCATCTTTAAAAATAACAAGAAAAACTGGCGAAGAACGTTGTGACGATGTCTACGTGTGAGTCTGTCACTCATATTTTGTATTTTTTGAAATTCACAAAAGTATCTGATTACAGGAAAGCCAGAGACAAACTGAAATCACAAAATGTGATTTTGTGTTTTGTACAAACTACTATTATGGAGGCCCTGGCATACACCTACATCACCTATAGACGGTATAGTAGCACTTGAGCAGATGTTGCCCAACATACTATATAACATAAACATAAATTTCGGATTTAATTCGTTCGGTTTTCGAAAAGAAATAGTGGTATTTTAACACTCGAAATCTAGAAGTGTTATGTATAATTTGAAATTTCTAAGTAGGAAAACTTTTTCTTTTGAAAAAGGTTGCCAAAAAAACTGTTAAAATGCTTAAAGAACGACATTTAAAATATTTTTTCTTCAAAAACTCTTCTAACTATAAAGATAACTTTGATAATTGTTTCGATTGTTAAGTTTAATGATACTTTAATTGGGTTAAATACTGTCTGTCTTCTGTCTGATTCTGAGCCTATCAACGCTGCGCCTATCATAAGTGAACTGACACCTGTCATAGGTTTTGATGTCGTCCAGCTGGAATAGCGACGCATCTTTATATCTATATATAGTATTTGTAGCTTTAATTTTGTGTTGAATGCAACGTTAAGTGGTGCCACTGACATCACTTATACGCCACCATAAACGAGATGGCAAATTTGCCATGCCACTTCTTGACACTTACCATCCCGAGATGTCCAGAATTGTGAAAGTTAAATGTCGAAGAAATGCCGCCGGCGGAATTACCACAATCCGATGGGGAATGTCGCGTATCCAATACATTATCCAAAGCAGCAGCAGAATTGAGATTGGGATGTGAATTTGTTGTTGCATTTCCATTGCCATTGGTTGTCTCCACGGCATTGATTAGCTGCTTTATGTAGAGTGTAGCCAGTCGCAATGTATCCAACTTCGATAGTTTTGTATCCGGCGGAATGTTTGGCAATTTGGTTTTCAAACGCCCGTAAGCACTGGACAACACCCTCATCCTCATGCGTTCCCTTGCATTTGCCGCATTCCTCTGCACCGGCGGCTGTGAACCTTTTTAAATATAAAAATTTGTATTAATATCAAATGGTAATAGATTTAAGTTTAATTTGCTTACTGTGTGAACTGGCATCATCATCGAAATCATCATCAAAGAGTTCCATTGGGCTGGATGAGCGCTTTTTGCGTGGCATTAGATAATCTTTATTGATATTGCTTTTTAAAACACTTTTACTAGATATTTATTACAGAAATGCTTAATTCAATATCGTACACTTATTATTTCAAGATCGTTTAAGTTAAACCGTTCTATGACCGTGTTGCCGCACAATTAAAATACATCTGACAATTGTGCTCGAGAAATCTTCCTTTTTACACAAAAATTCTACTCTCACTCACAGATTTGCTGTCCCTCTTTGTCTTAGTTGTTGTTCTATCTCTTGCTCACGCAATGTTGCCTATTTTTGGCACTTGTAGGCGTTTCCCTACTCCGTAAATAGTGTCTACTGGACGCTGCAATTGGTTGAAACAACGAACACATGGTGTGATCTGGTATTATCTCTTTGTTCAGCCTGGCACGAGATTGGTCCAGCTGGTAGCTTCTGCTGCCGTTCCTGTTTACACAAACCAAAAGTAAATCAATTTGTGTTTATTGAAATGGTATTTGGTATTTGTGGCATAGGACCCTAACGCAATGTTTTAAGGATACAAAGCGTGCTTAGTGCAGATGGAGCCACCTGGTCTATAGTTTAATATCTTTCCCTAAGCTAGAGTAATCACTGCCGCAACTGATCCTCATCCTGACCCTGACAACGCCATGTGCCACGCGCCATTTGACATACTCAAATTTATATCAATTACTTCGATTTGATAATGGTAAGGTGTACATTTTTTATCAAATTTGATTCTTTTAAGTTTTCTAATAACATAATGAGTAAAAATATCATTAATGATTGTAAGGGTAATATTTCATACATCATTTATATGCATGTTCCATAAACCGATGAAGTTACGTTTAGAACCATCTCTACATCAACGTTATAATGTTAAATCCGAAATTGCATTGATCACTAATCATCACACTTGGACATACTATGTAGATTTTATAGCCTAGACTGTATTTGATTTTAAGGGCGTCCTCAGTATTAGAAACTTAAGTACGAACAAACCAACGCAAGGACCCAATAGCGGATGCATGGATTAGTTTCAGACTTGGCAGGATGTCAAACTGTGGAGCCAAACAGAGAGTAAGTGCAGCTGGTATAACCTAATAACCTTACAGATGAGACTGGATCTTATTGGATACATTTGCTAGAAAGCCGAGTTTTCTTCTTTCACTTTCCGAAAACAAATAAAAAATGCAATGCAGAACCGTGAATTGGATACCCCCAAAGTCGTAGTTAAAACCCAATTGCACTCTTCTTAGAAGATCAAAGAACGTTGCCCAACTGGCAAAAAGGTAGTTGCGAGTTTTCCTCTTCACTCTCTCTGCCTCCTTGCTTTAAGTCTGAGGACATACCCATTCAAGTGGCTGGAGAAAGCCATAAATTAAATACCACATTCTCAACTCAATTGTTCGGAGAAAGGCGATTGTGTCTGCCTCGATGTCTGGTCTGTGGTTAATAGTTCAATTAATATTGTTGCCCAACTATTATGACATAATGCGTGAGGTTCTTCGAAGTGAAGTACTCCCAACTACTCGAAATACAATATTAGAGAGACAAATCCACCAGACACTCTGTCGCCTTGTCTGCACACTCTTCAGGGGCTAAAAAAACTGGGAAAAACATATTGTACCCTTTGCATGAATAATCCATATCTGTTTAAGTACATTGTTCTTTATTATAATTACATAAAAGAAAAATACTGTAAGCTTAAATGGCTAAATATATTTTCTATTTAAACAGCATTAACATTAGGTTGAGCGTTTTCAATTGTAACAGTCGAAGCCGTTGTTGAGGTATCAAAATGTGTAGCAACCAATTCTTCCAGTTCGTAATCAAACTTGAATATGGGGCGCATTTCGGCCTTTAACCGACACACGACGCCAGCAGACCCAACATTCCAGTTCCAACAGATCAGATCACAGTTAAGTGTCTTAAGATCACCTTGCAGTGATATTATGTTCTATTGAAGATGAAATAATTAAATAACAAAACTTCATTAAGCTTTCCCGATTACTTACCATAGCAACTGTATAGTCAATGGAATTTATTTCCTGTCCCTTTATTACTACTAAACGTACTTTAGATTCCTGCTGATTAACAAAAGCCACAACTTTCTCCTTGAGAAATTCAGCACTGGCATAATCCAGTTTCTGCTTGACATCCACTAAACCTATTTCGAATCCATTGATCTGTAAGGGGAAGATTAATATATAATTTATGTATATATTTTTGTAAGCATGTTGATTCCACTTACCTTCTCAAGGTTAATGCGTACTTGGGGCCGAGCGCTGCTATATAGAATATAGATGAGATTGGCAATAATACCACAGACTATGCCATATTCCAAACTCCAAAACAGGCAAGTCAAAATTGTTACCACAAAGGGAAAGAGATCGCGTTCTATGAAAGATAACAAAAGATTTTTAAACATGTTTTTAAATGGTATTGAATACGAATTTACTTACTTTTTGATTTCCAGATATCCCCAATCTTTTCCAGCTCTACAAGAGATATCATCGCAGCGATAATCAGAGCAGCCAGCGTTGTTTTTGGTATGAAGTAAAAGGTTTGGGTGAGAAAGGCTAAAGCCATCAACACAAGGGCCCCGGTAACGGCACCGCCAAGTGGTGTTCTCACCCCACTGGCATTGTTGACGGCGGTGCGTGTAAAGGAACCGGTTACCGGCATGGAAAGCACAAAGCTGCCCATTATATTGCACATGCCCAGTGCAATCATTTCCTGCGATGCATCCACTATTTTTCCCTTGGCTGTGGGAACATTAAAAGTTAAGATCTGATATAAATGCATTTAGTTCTTTTCTACTTACAGAATGCCTTGGATATGGCCACAATCTCTAGTATGGCAATCATCGGAATGGATGTTAGGGAAGCACCCACAGTGCTTACCATATCGCCAAAGGATACATATTCCCCATCCACCATAGTACTAAAGGGTGGCAATCGAAAGGGTGGTACACCGGCCGTTATATTACCCGTGACACGGAATGGCTGATTACCATCTCGACTGAGAATGTAGGCCAGAAAGGTGCCAAAGATGACGGCCAATGCATTTCGCGATAATGAAAGATATTTCCAGACCATGCGATGGCCCCATTTAATTTTAGTCAGTTGCTGCAGATAAGAAATGATTTGTTTATGGAAGAAAGTTTCATTATCTAAAGTTCTTACCTTCATTAGCAACAGAAAGACCAAAGTGGTAACACCAAGCAGGGCATCCCAACGTCTAATTGTGGAGAGATGCGTAAAGAAATGCTTCCAAGAAGGCAGCAAATCATTTGAGGGACCTGAGTGAAGATTAAAATTAGAAAATCTTAATAAGAACTGCTCACAATTAGGTACCTAAGACTTACCTTTAAGGCCAACGAGATTATTAATTTGAGCACTGCCAATTGTGGTTGCTGCAGCCATTGTGAATCCAGTTATGACCGGAATCGATATGAAACGCACTAGGACACCCATATTGAGTAGACCCAGCACTAAAATAATGGAGCCAGCCAGGAAACAAACAAGGACCGCATAATCAGGACTAATCGTCGCATACTGATTAACCATCAAAGCCATAATAGCAGTTGTGGCTGTGAAAAATCAAAAGATTAGCTAAACAAGTCTATATCGATATAAAAATGTATATTTCTTACCAATTGTCACATCCTTGCAGGAACCAAACACGATATAGGCGAAGCAGCCCATAAAGGCAGAGTAGAGGCCATATTGTGGCTCCAATCCGGCCACAACGCCATAAGCAATGGCCTGAGGTATTGTTGTCAATCCGACAGTGAAGCCGGCTATAAAATCCTGAACTATATAGGAGGAACGATAGCGGGGCAACCACTTCAATATTGGAAATTTATTGGTAATTGTTGCGGGCCGGCAAAACTTGCGTCCCCGCTCCGCGATAAGTGAGCCCACATCTGGCAATTGCTCCCGGTAAAGATTCTCTGAGAAGCGAAATCACAAACTCATTTATTTGTTTATTGCTGTCGAGACATTGGTTCGAGTTGATAACAACATAATCATAAATAGAGCGATTTCATTTCGCCTGGTAGCAGACACAGACTTAGACAACATATTGGGGGGCCATGAATAACCAAGAGCGAGAGATAAGCTTAATAGACTTATTAGTATCAACTTGTTTATATTGAAAGTACGTGCCTACTTACTAGCACGTATCAGACCATAATCTATCTTTTTATTGTTCCCATTAATTTTAGTATCATGAATGAAATTTTAATGCTTATATATTCAAAACGATATCTTAATTCTCTTCTTGCTTGAATTAGGATGTAAAACAAGTTGCAATTTTCTAACGCTATAAATAACCTTCTGGAATTCCCACGGTCCACAAATTCCATTGAGCCGATAAGACGCCGTTAAATTCAATCTACATATTCCAATGAAATTATATTATGTAAAAAGAAAACTTGTCGACAGCTCCGATATTTCTTCTGAAACTCGAACCCGAACTCGTACTCATTAGGCAACTGCATTCCACAAACCGAATTCCATTTTTTTTTTTTTTTTAACTTTTTTCTAAGCTTTAATGAGCTTTCTTGATTGGTTTAGATTAAAAACATGTGTAAAATGGAAACCGCCCCTCAAAAACTTACCTTCACTGTCGCTGCCTCTCATAACGTAGCTAGCTCTTAATAGTTAATTGTTTTATATTTATTTATTGGTGTTGCTTCAATGCCGGGAGGTTCGATGTTGATTTCCGCGTTTAATTACAGTAACGTTCGCTCAGTCCAACGCTCCGGACTTGAATGAATGGCTCTCTAATCGCTTGGCGGTCTCACCGGTCTACCGAGACCGCCTGTACACACACACACAAACTACATTGTATATGTATTTATGTGTGTGTGTGATATAAATTTTATGATTTGCGATTTTGATTATCATGTTATCTTTGAAGATAAGGTTATCAATAAAAAAGATGCTTGTTAAACAATTGTAATGCAAATCCAATAACAATAAACAGTAATTAATAATTATTTATTTAAGTCAATTACAACTTCCCCGCTCTGCCAGATACGGAGATTCTCACTATTTTCCAATGAACCTGTTGCAATTAGATTCTGTTTGGGATGACAATCCAGGCAAACAATCGTCTTTCCATGCGCTGGTACCTTCTGAACAAGCTCCTTACTTTGCAGACTCCATATATGAAGACTGTTATCCTCACTGCCCGAGACAATCCACATGCCCGCTGTCACGGAAAATTTGGCAGGAATGCAATAACGCAGATTGGTATGACCGTCATAGATGCGCAAGCATTTGGGTATCTTGAATTTCCACAACTTAATCTGACTGTTCAGATGAGCTGTGAGTATATATCGGCCATTTGGTGCAAATTTAACACAGCCCACCGGTGCGTTATCGGAATCGATAAGGGTCTTTAGCACTTTGGCGCTGATCGTGTCCCAAATTCGCACAAGGCCATCAAAGCTGCCAGTGACAAAAAACTTTCCATTCGGATGAAAGTCCACCGATGAAATGGGATCGTTGTGAGCGTGCACAGACTTCAGTCCACGCCCATTACGCACATCCCACAGTCGTACAGTGCAGTCAAAGCTGGCGGACGCTATCAGACTGCCATGAGGATGAACGCTGCAAGCAAACACATAGTCCGAATGCCCCATCAAAGTCCTGAAGCACTGGCCACTGTCCGGAGACCAGAGTTTAATGGTCTTGTCATCGCTACAGCTGAGCATGAAATTGCTATCCGGTGACCAGGTTACATCGTTGATGCCAAGCTTATGTTCTCTTTCCAGTGTCTTTTCCAGCTGACCAGTTTCCACGTTCCACAGCTTGAGCATGCGATCGTTTGATCCACTGGCCAGATAGTTACCATCACGAGAGAATTTTAAAGCGGTTACGGAGCTTTGATGTCCGTCAAGCGTATACTTGACCCCATAGCCTGGCGATATGAATTCCACCTTGTTCTTGACCTCTTCGATGGGCAGAGGTTTCTTGAAAAGATTATCATCTACATGGCTGAAGGCAGCTGCGGTGCCAACAGCAAGTGTTCCAGGCTCTGTTTCTATCAATTCTGAATTAATTGTTGCATCCGACTCTGCCATAGTCCTACAATTGAAAGCTAAGATTAAGAAAAACTTAACTTAAAACTTCTGACGAGTGTTGCAAAACCAATTCCTCTTAATATAAATTGTTTTTAATAGTACCTCTTGTAACTGACATAAAGGACAATAAAAGTGCAACTCTGGTCATGACTTGTCAAAGTTGAACCTTTGATATATAAAATTTATGGTCACACTAAATGTGTAAGCTTTACAGTGTACCCATATGATTTTAAGCTTCCGATCTACATTTAATTCCGCGAATACGAAAAAAAATCAATTGAAATATGGAATTGAAATAAAGAGTATCTCAAAACCAGTTATACCCCATGGCAATTGCAAGTGGCGACCATGATCCATAACAAAACAATATTCTAATTATAGATATTGGCAAAACTTAAGTAATTAATTTGTTGCTTGGAACGTCATGTTTACGCACCATTTGTTGGCTCAATCTGGTGTGCCAGACATGTTAATCAAATATTAAACAAGCCTGATTGACAAGAAGTTATGCGGCTAAGCGGAAGATGTACAAATTACGATATATGTAAGTATGTATGTATATAGTTAAAGAAAGTCACTGAACTCTAGATGTGGGCGAGGTTTGATAATAGTAATGCATAAAACGATTTATTGAACATAGTATAAATTATACTTAACTCTACTTGACTTTAAAAAAGGACGATATACTTTTGCTGCCCTTAGCGCCTTTGGCCAGTGCTTTCTCTTTGGCTGTCATGCTGCGCTCCTTGAGAGGCACTGGCGCCCTTGGCGACATGTTTGTTTCTTCCTTAATATCATCGCTGTCCAGCAGACTGCTATTTTGTAAATGACTAGCGGCATCTTGGCCATTTGCAAGTTTAATTTTTTTACTATTTGCACTTGTTGCGCCCTGCTGGGATTTACGTTTTTGTGCGGTAGTTTTCTCCTCGACCAGGGCCTGAATCTCGCTGGGTATGTGCAGGTAGCGGGTGAGTTCCTCGTGTATGTCCGCATCCAGATAGCGTCCCACATAGTCGCAGGCCATCCGCATATAATCCATTTCGTTGACATCGTTTTCATCAACCAGCTTCTCACTGCGCACGTAGTTTTGTGACTGTGCGCCCAATCCGCAGTGTACTTGTTTGGCCTTTAAGGCAGACACAATTTGTCGCGTTTTAACAGCGAGCCAGGCCAGCGCTCTATCCGGATTGTACTTGTAGAAAGTCAACTCGCCAGAGGATTTTACATCCGCCACACATTTCAGGCTGTTGGCGCTAACAAATTTGGTTAGCAAACGATTCGTGCTTGCGTCAGCCTCTTCCACGCTTATGTTGTCCAAAGACATGGCACGCTGGGAGCAATGTTTACGCAGATGATGCAATGCCAGCAGTGTAGGATCAATTGACGTTGTCATATATATGCGGCCATTGGAGCACACCTCATTGTTTAATAGCCAGCTACGGCGCGGTTCGGCATATTCCAGCACCTCCAGTATTTTATGGTCGTGCAACGTTATAAACAAAGCCGGTCTCGCTTTGCCTGGATGGTAAAAATGCTCCAAGCTTAGGCGTTGATCGTCATCTTTAACATCGAGCAGCTTTTCGGATATGTAGAAAACTTTCTTTGCTGCACACGCTACTTTCTGTGGAGCTGCATCTGGGTCTGCTTTGGGTTTTGTAGAGCGTGTTGACTTTTTACTCATATTTCGAATCGTATAAAAGCAAGAGCTCCCGCCTTTTATTTATGTTTATTGTTTTGATCGCGCGTGCTGCAAAAGCTGCCACCTAGGTGCAAATAGCTGATAATTTTAGTAATCTTATGCCAACGATTGACATGATATTCGATAGATATATTGGCTGATATACTGTTGGTATTATATGCATATCAATTGAAAACATGATTATTTATAAGGCTACAATCGCTTCACAATTTTTCAACATTTGGTTTGTTAGAATTTAATGTCACATTTACTTAAAAATTCCACTCGATAGCTTTTTATAAATTCGATTATATCGAAACATTGCCAGCTCTATCTTTAAAATAGTTGGCAGCGCGAGCTTACACAAATTGGCAACGCAAACCACAACAAGCGTCTTTAAGTTAAACCGCCAAAAAGCGGCACTCGTTTTAAATCAAAACATTACATTTACCAATATTGTTTACTAAATTATGGACAGAGAGCTAGGCAATAAACGCGAAATGCGCTCGTTTCTAATGCCGCGAGATCCTAGCATAGATCGTCGTTTTCGACCGCGGCCCGAAAAACAACAACGTTTATTTGACGAGGCGATACCCGAAACCAGCGACAGCGAGACCGACTGCTCCGACACTGAATCAGACTATACAAAAGCTACAGAAGAAGATGGAAGTTCGGTAGATAACAGTGAATTGGAGACGGGTCCACAGGTTTTTTTACGCCTTCGACCTGTGGATTCACCGTCTAAGTTATATGTGATTTCCGATTGTGGCAATGTCCTGGTCACTAGTGCCGCAGTGAATGAGAACAGCAGCAACAACGTGTGTCGCATGGAAAAGCATTACAGTTTCACAACCATTTTTGATAGTCAAGTGGGTCAGCGCGATGTGTATGATAAATGTGTGGGTCCGCGGATTACAGAAGAGGAATGCGTCACAATCATGGCATACGGCACTTCCGGCTCTGGCAAAACTTACACACTGCTTGGTATGTAAACAACAAATCCAATATATGGAAATAGCTTAACATGCTCCTTTCTATTTTAGGTGACAATGTTAGAGCTGGGGTTATCCCACGCGCCCTCGAAAACATATTCACACTATATGCAAATCTGGTGTACACACAGCCCAAGTTAAAGTTGATCAATGCTCGAGTTTTATTGTTAGAGGACGATGTGACGCGTCAGGAGATGCAAATGCGTCGTCAATTGCTGTCGCTATGTCCAGATATCACCGTACAACACCAGCGCCTACAACAAGTCATCCGCGGTGATCACGATTTTGTCAAGAGACCCATGGAAGAAACGTCTGTCATGATATGGGTATCTTTTGTCGAGATATACAATGAGCTCGTCTATGATCTATTGACCGTGCCACCACGGCAAGCAAATATGTGTGCGCCACCACGAAAAAGCCTTAAAATCGTCTGTAACAAGGGTCAAGTGTTTATAAAGGGTTTGACTAGCATATTTGTGAGGAGCAGCGAAGAAGCATTAATGCTGCTTAGATTGGGACAACAAAGACTGACGTATGCATCAACTGCTGTCAACGCAAATTCGAGTCGATCACACTGCATCTTCACTGTGGACGTTCTAAAATATCATCGCTCAGGCGAAACCACACAGAACTCGTACAAATTTTGCGATCTCGCCGGCTCCGAACGTGTGGATAAGACTGGCACGATTGGTTCGCGGTTAAAAGAGGCCCAAAGCATTAATACCTCACTTATGGTGCTGGGTCGTTGTCTGGATGCCGCTAGTTCAATTAAAAAGAAAGGCAGCCTCGATGTTATACCCTATCGAGACTCAAAGCTCACTATGTTGCTGCAAGCAGCGCTGCTGGGTAAGGAGCGTTTGGCCATGATTGTGACGGTAACGCCTCTGGATAAGTACTACGAAGAGAATCTGAATGTGCTGAATTTTGCCTCCATTGCGAAGAACATATTGTTTAAGGAACAGCCTGTGAAACAGCACAATTCACGCTACTCTGCATTTGTGGATTACTCGCAGTCTTCGTCGCGAGATAAGGATTACATTGCAGAGCTCGAAGCACAGAATATTGGGTAAGATTAACTTAAATTCCTAATGCAATACACATATTAATTCTCACATCAATGTTTGCAGTCTGCGTGCAGAGAACGATCAATTAAGGTATGATCAAGTGCTCAAAATGCAGCTGCAGGAGGAGAGATTACGCAAAGAGCTTGCGGACACATTCCAAGAGACTATACAATCAAATTTAACGATTTGTGAGGAGCGTCATGAGAAAAAGATTAAGATGCTTAATCGCGAGTTTGAGGCAAAGGTAATTGAACTTGCTTAGCACGTATATACTTCTTAAATATATTTTATTATTTCTACTTATAGATTGCTTCGCTCAAGCGTAAATATGAGGAGCGAATTGAGGATTTGGAGGATGAGATTGAAGAGCTGAAATCATCTAATAGCGATATAGAGATAATCGATGATGATGAAGAGTAATGTTGTGTTGGTCCTAATTAATGTGTTGTTTTTGTAATTATTATTAGTTTAAATATTAAAAACCATTTGTCTCAATTTTAAACACTTTTTGCAAAAGCATTTTTATTCAAATTTCTCATATTTTACTGCATTACGTTTTCATTCATGATTTTTTTTTTTCATTTCATTTAATTTCATATATCGTCTTTGCTTTTTTTAATAAGTAGGTATTTTTCCTTTTTGTTTTAATATGTTTATAATTAGGAGTTTTGTTTTGAATGGAATTATATATATATACATATACATATATGTATATATATGCCTGAACTATCTGTGTGTGTATAGGGTCTTGTGTGTGTGTGTTTTATTTTATTTTTGGGCTTAACTTGAAAACCACTGCTCGAAAAAAAAAAAAATTATATATTAAAAAAAATAGTCCATAGGTATTATTTATGTAATTAATATTCTCATTTAGCAAAATGTGCAAAATCGAGTAAATTTTTTTATTATAAATTTTGAATTCTGTTCTTTTATTTAAGGGTTTTTTTTCTTCATTTTGTTTTGTTCGAGTTTTTGCCTTGTAAATATGCATTGTATCATGTATATAATTTTTTTGCATTTTGTTTAATTCGTACTGGCTAAAAATTTAGTACTATAAAAGGTTATATTTCAATGTTTTTTGTTTTTCATTCTCATACTATTCATTATTTATCGGATTTTGGTTTTTGTATTTTTTTTTTAATTTAAGTTAAATTCTGCAAAAGCAATTAAGTTTTTTGTTTTGTTTTCGGTTTTATTACAATTAATGATAAAAATACACATATGTCGCATTTGCTTTGCAAACGAAAAGTTTCATGTTTTTTGTTTTTGTTTTTGTACATTTTGCATAAATATTTTTGCATATTTGTTTTTACTTTTTCTTTTTTCTAAATTCATATTGCGTGTGTGTGTTTGTCATTATGTGTGTGTATATATTCTAATACTATAACTTTTCCTGTAAATTATAATTTTCATTCATTTGTAGCTCTACTTAGCTGACAATTTTGTAAGCAGCGCTTTAAACTCGCAACGCAAAATGTAAATAATATATATTTAAAAATAATAATAATTATTGTTAATGTTTCCGTTTCCGTTTGTGTGTGTGTGTATGTTTAATTATGCAATTCTAAAGGTTTTTCGCTTTTCATTTTAATAACTATATATTTCATTATTTTTGTTTTTCATTCCACTTTTTTGTTTTGTTTTTGCTTTTGCTGTTACCTGTTTTTTAACTATACAACTTTGTTCGTGTGTTAAGTTATTATTGAGAGCGTTTCTTTTCTTTTATAATGTTTGCGTTGTTGTTCTGAAACATGTTTTAAAAATTAAGCTCAATAATCTTAAATTATTTAGGTAGTATTTTTTTTTCATTTCTTTTCTTTTTTGCGTTTTCGGATTAATTATAAATGTGCCGAGCTTGTTTACACGCTTGCTTCATTATTTTTGTATATTCTATTTTTTTTTTGCCTTAGTTTCCATTTTTGTTTTTTTTTTTATTGATGCATTACATAAGTTTTGGGTGTATATGTTTTTCTAAAAAGTTTTTAAACATTGCACTGTGTCATACATTCATGTATACAATTATTTAGTTTTCGTTTTGTTTTGCTGCCTGATGTCAAATGTTGAAGTTAACTACTTGAAACAATTTACAACAAATTACAAAATATGCTTTGTTTTTGTAATTATTATTAAAAAATTTAATACTCTTTCTTTTTCTATGTAAACTGCAATTGCACACACAAGAGTTGCCCTCGTGCTTTCCATTTTGTGTTTAGTTTGAAGTTTCTCAAATATGTTTCTTATATTTTTAACTTTTTTTTTTTCGTTTTGTAATTAGCATTAGAGAGAGAGTGTGTGTGGAGGGGAAGGGGTGTGTGTGTGGGGGTGCAGTGTGTGTGTGTGTGTGTGAGTATTACTATAAACGCTTTTAAACTACAGCGTGTAATATTTATGTTTTTTTCTTTCGCCTTTATATGCGTAAAGTGGGTGCTTTAATTGTTTATAGAATTTTACATTAGTTGTGTAATTGTTTTTTTTTTTTTTGTTTTTTTATTTAATGTTTCTTTTTTTTGTTTTAATATAGTATGTGTAAATATTCATTATTTGCCCATGACCTGACATGGTAGCTATATAATTTGTGTTTTTTTTTTTTTTTGTTTTTTTCGACGCTCGCCTAGATTCCACTTGCTAATTGCGTGTTGTTATCATATATAGTAAGTATTATAATGTATTTTTTAGAAGTATGCGTACGAACGTCTTTTGTTCCTGCTAGATGCTAAAAAAGCTCAACAAGAGACGAAACATCTAATCGAAAAAAGAAGTTTAAAGAAAAACTAGTGAATTAATTAATTTTTTTATAGATTTCATATTACAATTTAAGATTTTTTTTTTTAATGTTTCCTTGCGAAATCTGTGTAGTTATATGTTTATGTTTGTTTTTGTGTGATTTCTGAATTTATTTCTCAATTCTAAGTATTTTCATTTAAAGATTCTACGTTTGCAGATCTTAAGTGTTTCTTTTGTATTTGCGTATTTTGCCTATGCCTAAATGTGTGTGTGTGTGGATTTTCTTTGTTGTTGGTGTTGCATGTCTCTTCTGTGCTTGGCTATGTATTGCATTTTCTTTTTTTGTTTATGTTTTTTGTTTAAACTCTACTTGCTGTTGCACAAATTATGTTGTGTGTTTCATGTGTTTCTTGTTTTTGTGGATGTTCTCTAAACTGATTCTATTTTTTTTTTTTACTTCCGCATCGCACGCAATGGCGTTCGATTTTTCTGCTTTCTTCATTGCCATCATATATTAGTTTGCCGAAAATTGTTTAGTAGTAGAATATTTGTCCGGCCTTTTGACGTTTACGTTCCTCCAGCTTGCGATTAATCTCCTGCTGCCGTTCGTTCTTGCTGAGCGCCCGTGCCACATACAAGAACTTGTTGTCGCCCAGCTGCTTGCCATGTAGCCCGATGACGGCGGCCAGCGCCGATTGTGGATTCTCAAAAGCGACAAATCCAAAACGTCGCGAACGTCCCTCCTCATCCAGCATCAGCTAAAAGAGATCATTTGATAAACAAGATAATTTAAATCACACCACACCAGCTTGCAATTGTGCACCAGTTCTTTTGGGGCTACAACTACGTTGACTGGTTCTTGGGGGCGGGCATGCGCAGCAGGGAGCCGGAGCCGGAGCAAAGAGAGAGCGGTTCGCTTTTAAGAGTTGTGCCAAAGTGTGCCACATGGTTTAGGCTGCGGCAGCAAAACCAGCTCTCCGCTACGCACCCCCCGCCCCCAACAAAATAGATTCGTAACTAGCCAAAAAAAAAATGTAGCAAAAGGAAAACAGAGTAAAAAAAGAAAGAATAATAAATATATACGCACCTTGTGACTGGTGATGCGGCCATAGGGTTCAAACATTTCACGCAAATGCTGTTCGTTGAACTCCTCGCTAAGATTCTTCACGTACAGATTCTTGAAATGGGTCGCCTTCTCCTGCTCCCGATCGCGTCGCGGTATAAACTTGACCACATGTACCTTCTGATTATTGCACAGCATGCCATTGACCTTTTCAATGGCGGCCCGAGCGGCCTCCTCCGTCTCAAAGTGCACAAAACCGTAGCCGCGCGAATTGCCATCCTCATCCTTGGCCACATTACAGTTGAGTATGTTGCCAAACACGGAGAACGTCTCATACACGGCCTTATTATCAATTGAACGCTCCAAGTTCTTGATATAAATCTTGCCGCTGTCTGGAGTGCTATTGCTGCTGCCGCCGCTGCTTCCACTAGCCATCGCACCACCGCCGCTCGAATGCGATGAGCTTGAAGTGTGCCCAGTGGCATTCAGCGAGTTATGACCATGTCGTCCCAATACGGCAGCTGCGGCCAAATGATTGCTGGCCGCATGACCACCGCCAACGCCATGGCTTAGATGTCCAGTGGCGGCGGCATGGTGATGCAGCTGCTGCTGGTGATGGGCTGCGGCGGCAGCCAGTGTATGGTGATTCAGTGCCGGCTGCTGTTGATGGTAGTTTGCCGGATTACCGCGGAACGTCATCGAATTGACGAACATTATTGCTGGTTGCTGTTTGTGGAGCGTGGTGGCAGCTAATAGGGTGCAGGTGGTGGTGCTGTAAGGTGGTCTGTGCTGGCTGTAGCTCAGAATTTTGACGGTCTTCGGCAGCGCGCTTACTACTCTCTTGTTCTCTCTCACTCGATATTGTTTTTGTTGTTGTTGTTATGTTGGGTTTTTCTTCTTGTTGTTTTTTTGTTCGTTTGTTATCGCTGGTTGGCGCCGAGTTGCGTTTTGCTGTTTCTGTTTTTGGATTTTGCTTCTGCTTTTAAATTATTTTCGGCTTCAATTGAAAAAATGCAAATACAACAAATACAAATATACAAAAATACCAATTGCAATCACAGGCAGGCAGGCGAAAATGTACTCACCAGTTCACAACTCACACACTCGCACACATGTACACGTTTCCCCCTGTCCAGAGCAAATACGAAAATCCGCGTTGTTCTCTGAAAAAATCGTTTTTCTCTCACCCAGACTCTTTTTCACCGTTCGCTCTTTCTCACTCTCTGTCGCTCTATCTCTCTTTTTGTACTTTTTCTGGGACTTTCACTTTTGGCTTGCTTGTGGCTTACCCTATCTCGTACACGTTGCAAAACAAATAGATGCGTCTTATTCTACGTTACAGCAATAAAAAACGTAACTACTTCGGCGTCTTTTTTATTGTTTAATTGAGTGAGTGTTTAATAAAAAAAATCTATATGTTTCTGCCGAGACCTATAGGGATGTGTACAGTGTGACCGCTTGCGGTCAACGTGAAAATACACTAAATTCAATTGAAAAATACTAAACGTAACAACTTCAATTTTACAACATAAAATCGAATACTCAACAAAATTCGATAGCAACGATAAGTAACTACTATATTTTTTTTTAGTTTGCTACGATTTTGAATTATATTTCTTTACCCGGCAATTTTAAAGGCGTTACAACCGCAACTTTTTTTTTTTTCAATATCTACTCTCTCAAAGGCACATAGTATATTGATAAGCACTTAAGGCAAACCACACTTTTCTCGTATCTAGATAAACTATATTTAAATGCACCAGCGTTGGTTCTTATCTTTGTGTTCTGTGAAACCACAATGTCAAAGCAGTAAAACATTTGTCTTTATTTCAGATTATATCGCATTTAAAAACTCAAAATTTTCCCAGTACATATAATCTAATTATTAAGTACAGACATTTACTTATAGTAACCCTTCTCGGCAGCAGATTCTACAATTGTTTGAATGGCCGTAAATGCTTCACTTGCGGTTGGCTGGATCTCTACAGCTGGCAATATGAACAAGTCCTGGCTGTCGGGCGGGCCGCGCAACTCAAATGTGTAGGCAATGGGTATGCCGGCCTCGGCATGAGCCCAATCCATGCTGCCACCGCTTGAGGGATAGATTGTTTCATAGAGATTGCCACTAACATAATCGCGTCCACTTTCTGCTTTAATAGCAGCTGCTGCCTTATGGCCAAACTCCTGCAAATCATCATAGTTCGATACATGCTCCTTTGTATACCCATAGGGAAACATGAGCATTTGTGAGTACGAGTGAAGAGCTATATATGTCTTGATCTGTTCCTTCCCCACATTACTTCGAATAAACTCAATTAAACGCTGAGTCTCAAGTTCACTTCCAGCACTTGGGCCTGCATAATCATATCGTGTGGGATCGCTGCTTGAACCCGTTGAGTTCCAATGATCTGGATAATTGCGATTCAAGTCCACGCCACGGCAAGTGCCAAATAATTGCCGATTCTTGCGCCACATGCGATCATGCTCAAACGTGTACTTATATCCATCAGGATTAACGCATGGGAAGATAATCCAATTATAGCTCCTAGCCAGATTTTGTACGCGCTCATCCTTGGAATTGAGCAGCTCATTGATTACATAAGTCGCAGTCGCAGGTGCAATCCATTCGCGTGCATGAATTCCGCTCTCAATGAAGATGGCTTTATTGGTTGGATTATTGCCCAGTTTAATGCCCTTAATGGGATTTCCTTGCGTGCTGCTGCCCATGTCCAGTAGAGTCAAACGATCCGGATGCTGGGCAGCTAGACTTTCCATCCATCCATAAATAGTTTTTAAATGAAAGAAATGCTGCCAATCATACTGAGTTACGTTCACATCTTCGGGCAACACTTCTCGCATATTACGATCAATCTTCTCCTGGAAATTGTAGGTCTACAACGATAAAAGAGATTAGTTTTGCATGTGAAGAGAACAAAAATGCAGTTAATGTTACCAAAACCCGATGTTCCAGTTTATAAGTCGCGAGTAAATCCGCAAAGTCGGCTACACGATGTGCAGCGACGAGTATGGAAAGCTTTTGGCCAATTTCGCGTGCGTGGCCAATAAATGTGAGACTGTCGCTTTGTTCCTCCAACTTTTGGAACAGTTTAATTTGGTCCTCATTATCGAACTGGACATTGTAGATACGATAGTGATCGTAACGAGCCTGATCTTTGGCTGCTACTGCATTTGACACAATGCGGTGGCAAGTGCCGTCGTCAATATTAGAACTGCTCGCCGACATGGTCAGCAATGGAATAACTAACAGACGCAGTAATATTTGCCATTTAAGTGTAGGCAATATGGTATATGTTTTCATTCTATGTGTGTTTATTGTTATCGCCTACCGTCTGGGAGAGGGAGAGAATGTCATAAAGAGCATAAACCAAGCGTGAGAGGTATACACACATGTATATTGTATTATACATATGCACATATTTGCATACCAATCTGTGTTTGTCCAGGCATACAGCTGTTAAGCAAATATTTCGCTAGCAAAATCAGTTTATTACCGCCACAAGTGTTTCAGGTAAATATGCTTATGTACATATGTGCTACCTGCAACTGCAGTATGTACCGCTAACTCTTCTGAAGCATATGCGTATATATATATATAATGGTTATTACTCGTTAGCTGCACAGAACATATTTATATATGCGATAGTGGCTGCACATATGTTTTATGTGCTTTCTCACTTATTATTGTATGAAATTACCATAAAAACCGCAGGTAGTTTTTACTGCAATAGCCGGCTTGCTATATCTTTTACATTGAACAATTGCCGCAATATATCGAAACTCCATTTTAAAATAGTTATCGATATATACCTTCTTTTGTTATTTAAATGCAGTATTTTTACAATACGTATTGAACTTAACCAGTTCATGAGTTCACCATATTTGCAATAGAACGCCGAAAAAAACAAGAACAACACGAGGAGAAAACTATTAAAAACGTTTACCATTAATAAAAAAATCAAATTCCGGCGAAAGTAATAAGAAAAGAAAAGAAATAACAAAACTTAAAATGGCTGATGTGCTGGATATCGACAATGCCGAGGAGTTTGAAGTGGACGAGGATGGCGACCGTAAGTGTAGATAGTTTTCTTTTTCTTGTCCACCCGACTAATTGTGCTAACTATATTCCCCCCTACACAGAGGGCATTGTGCGGCTGAAGGAAAAGGCAAAGCATCGCAAGGGACGCGGCTTTGGTAGCCACAGTAATACGCGCGAAGCAATCCACAGCTATGAAAGGGTGCGCAACGAAGACGACGATGAACTAGAACCAGGGCCCCAGCGTTCGGTCGAGGGCTGGATATTGTTTGTAACCTCCATTCATGAGGAAGCGCAAGAGGATGAGATTCAGGAGAAGTTTTGCGACTATGGCGAGATTAAAAACATTCACCTTAATTTGGATCGGCGTACGGGCTTTTCCAAGGGCTATGCTCTCGTGGAGTATGAAACACACAAGCAGGCACTTGCCGCCAAGGAGGCGCTTCATGGAGCCGATATAATGGGCCAGACCATCCAAGTTGACTGGTGTTTCGTCAAGGGACCTAAACGTGTCAGAAAGTCGGAGAAAAGACGCAGATAGGGTTGGCTAAGCGAATATTGTATTCTAAAAAGTTAGCAATTAATTTCCAACATGTCTTAAATTACAAAATGAATAAAACTTATTGCAGCTGCAATTCGATCCTTGCAATGGAAGTGGATCCGTTGTTACTTCATCTTCTTTTGGTGAAGCAAGTGTTTGCGCATTGCCATTTGCTTGTCACGGAAACTTTTCTTCACCTTGGAGCGCGCCTTATGCCTCATCATGCCGAAGTTTTTCGTTTTGCTCTTTTCCTTGTTGGTCTTGGAGGAATTCTCGTTGACTCGTCCATCCTTCCAACCGAAACGTTCACGATCTTTGCGCCCTGCCATCACAGTCTCCAAACGTGACTCCTTATCGTGTTTGCGCTTTTTATAGATCATCTCAATGCTGTTCAGCTTCACAAACTCGGAGCGATCCTGCTCCAACGGTCGCTTTCTTGCATTTGTCACCGTTTTCTTCAAGTTGGCGGCATTGATGCGCTTAAAGTCCTCATCGGTGAAGATGCGCGTCAGGGCCAGTTCTTGTGCAGCTTCCTTTTCATTTAGCATCTTAATATCTGCCTTCTCCTTTTTAGTTGCTTTGGAAACCTTTTTGGTCTTAGGCTTTGCTTCGCCGTCAATTTCCACACCTTCATCCTCCTCTTCTGCATCAGAACCATTCTCTTCGTCTTCTTCTTCTTCATCCTCATCCTCCTCGTCATTATCATTATCTTCGTCTTCGTCATCATCATCATCATCCTCCTCCTCATCGTCATCGCTATCACTGCCCTCCTCATCTTGACCTGGTCCTTCACCATCGCTGTGCGTAACTGTCACCCACTCACCATCATTGGAATCGGTATCATCGTCATCACTACCCAGATCAATGGTCTTGGAATCCTTAAGCAGTGCTTCGGCACCTTGTACAGTATCCTGGATATCGCGTTCACCATACGCACGAACTTTGCGTTCTGCCTGTGCTTCCGTCTGACGACCGCGATCTTTCTTATGGAGCAGCGCCGGCAGATGTTCCCGATACAGTGTGATCAATGATCGTGCAGCCATCATGACGGATTTCTCCTTGTACGTCTTATACATGGCTAGATCCTGCAGCAGATCCTCACCCATTGCCAATGGACAACGCATACAAATCTCACGAGTTGCATTCAAACCAATTGCCATCACATCGCTGGAATTGCGTTCCGTGATGAAATTATTAGCAATCGTCTTCAATATGGGCTCAATAATATCACCGGGCACCAGTTCGTGGGATGCCTGTGCCGCAAACTGAAGGACGCGCGTAACCTGACGCTGATGCGGTTGCATGAACCGAGTGATATACGGATAGTAGCCGAAAAGGAAGAGCTCATGAATGCCAATCAAACGAGAGATGACATCCAGGTGCATTAGTTTCACCTCGAATCGATCATTGGTGCCCTGAAGCTGCTTAAACAATCCCTCGGCCATGCCTTGTGGATTATGAATCAAATGTATGCCGGAAAAGTTAAATACGGGTGCATTCTTCTTTTTCTTTTGGGCTTTGACAGCCTGTTTTTTGATTTGCTGCAGCTGCTTCTGACGCTTTTTGGTCTTCTTGTTGACACGGTTCTGCATAAGAGCACCCTTAAGATCTATCTCGTTGTCGCTGCCCGAATCCGAATCGGCTTCATCCTCATCGTCGTGACCCAAAAAGAATTTCAACGATGTAACAAGCACCTGTAAAATACATAAATAAACGTTTGTAGGCAAAATAAATAGAGCATGTTTAAACACATACCTTTGTGATCGGCGAGAAACACCCAACGCTAGCGATGACATTCACTGTCTTGGCATCGTTCCAGATGTTCTTCTTGTACAGGTCAATCATGATGTCCACAGACATTTTGGCTGCCTTTGGGTTCGCATCTTTTAGCATGCCGTACATAAAATTCTGCAAGCTCTATAAAAGGAAAGACAGTTTAAAACTAAAAACCTTGTTGGAGCAAGTGAATCAATAGAGACCTACCGAGTTAAGTTTCATGTCCTTATGCTTGGCGTTCATATTTTTAATGTCGGTGACAATGTGCGACTGTAAGAATGTACGCAGATTCTTGTCTTGACAACGCAGCAGCTGGAAAAACAGCTCCAGTATGTCCAGAGCAGGTACAAGATTCTTATTACGCAGCAGAACTAATGCCTTGACGAAACAATTTCGCATTACCGGATCTAGAACGGTTGCACTGGTCCTAAGCAGATCGGTTAAGTGCTTAGGAAACTGCATGCAGACGTGTGGATAACATTGTGCCACTTGTGCAATAAACATAATAATCTCGTCCAACGATTTGTTTTCCTCACTCGGATTCAGCGAAAAGATTTCGAGCAAACTGAGGAAATGCTCGTACTGCGTGTGAAACTCATCGCTGTAGGATTCGGGATCACGTTTGATTAGATTTTGCAACTGCGGAAGGTTCTCCGGCAGTTGATTGTTGGGTCGCACCATTTTCAGACGTAGATTTTACGTCTTGAGGCACGTTTAAAACTGTATAAAAGAGTGCACGTGTCTTCTTCTTCTTTCTGCATATAGAGACATAGTGATGCCACCGTGTCAGATTTAAGATTGCTGTGCTTCTACTTTAGAAGCAGCTGATTTTATGTGGAGGTAAAATTTCTAAAGATTTGTAAAATAGCAAATATCAAGTTTTTGTTAATGATAATGGATTATTAAAAACAACAGTTGCAATTTTCCATTTTGTTGTTGTCTATTCAAGATAACGATATCTTTAAGAGTGTAGAAACAGTGGAAACAGTTTTATTCTGCAAACGTTTTTCAACACAGCCTTGCGCCACAGTAGAATTAATTTTTTCCTGCAAGATGATGGAACTGCAGTCCAACGACGACATTGATTTAGAGGATGGCGAGGTAAGTTATTGCATAAATAAAGTAATCCAGTGAGAGCTAATAAACAAAAACGCAATGTAGCTGTCAGCAAGCAACGACGAAGATATTTATACGCCACTGCAGCGCCCGGCACCGGCGCCGCCTGCCACAACCACACCTGCTGCAATGGTCGCATTAGAGAGCGTTGCCAGCCCGTTAGCAACATGCCATCAGATCCAGAGCGCCCTCGACGATGAGTCTCAATCAAACAGTGAGTCCACATCCGGCGAGTCCTCTGAGGAAGGCTGCATCAAGAAACTCCGCACCGATAATACTTCTGCGAGAGGTCAAAAGAAGCGCAGGAAGCGCATTCGTCGAACCGTTATGGTTCGTGTACCGCCGCCCACAGATGCCGAATCGAATCGAACACGTTTCAAGAAATACAATGTATGGACGGCCGCTCTGCAGGAAGATGCGCTAAGCGAGAATATGCGTGGATGCGATGTGACGCGCAGCAGTAGCGATCGTAATGTCGAGAATTATGATTTCCCGCTAAAATATCGCGTGAATGGTGAGAACACATTGAAGCGTCGCCTGTCCAATTCATCAGATGAAGACGAGACCAGCTCGCATCCGGCTCATAAACGGGGACGGCCATCATCACGCTCTGGCATGGCGTGCATGCGGGAGGAAAGAATACCTGTAAAGCAACGCCTCGGTCAACGTTCGCGTTCCCGTCGTGGTCATTCGTCCACCAGTGGCTCCTCCGATAACTCAGGTGAGCCGCGGCACATACTCGATCTAAATGACACATCCGGACGCGATCCCACCGATGTGGCCAGAGAAATGGCAAACAAACTCTACGAGGAGAAAGATGAGTTGTTAAGTGAGTATTATGTCGATATTAATATATAAGTTCATCTTATTGGTTAATGAACTTTTGTGCAGTGAGAGTTATTAGCGTGCTTGGTATAGATGTGCCTTTGGAGCTTTACAAGGAAACGCAACGGATAGAAGCAGATGGTGGCATGATGATTAAAGTGAGTTTTACCATTAACAAGTCGCTCGAGAGTTAATTCCTAATTACAATCTTCTGCATCTTGTTATAGAATGGCAGACGTCGTCGTACACCGGGTGGTGTATTCCTATTTCTGTTAAAGCATCATGACAATGTAACGCTAGCGCATCAAAAGTTGATATTCAGCGACGATCGCCAGAATGAGAACAAATCACGTAAGCAGATTGAAACGCTGATACGCGACCGCAAAGTTGAGGAGCTAAAAAAGTGTTTAAGCGAAAAGAGCACCGAATTGCCTTCATTACTTACACGCAAGGAGCATTATATGCAAGGCGATGAATCACTTACTCAGATTCCGCCTGGCAATTGTTAGTACCTTCTAAAACATATTGTGTTAGTAAAATCTTTAACCGATTTAATATCTTTATACAGTGTCCAATCCGCCGCCTTCACCCGTTGGTCATGAGCAGGGCAGTCCGGAATATAAGACACACGAGATCAATATTAATCTTGTGGATAGCGCAGATTTACCTTCGACTTCGAAAGCTGCTTTAAGGGCGGGCTTTAAAGAGTTGGTCAGCTATGATGATGATGTTTTGGATGTTAATTATGGCAAAATGGACTTTTTCTAAGCGACACGCGATTTAAGAACGCAAAGCGTTCTCCCCACATGCACTCGGCCCATTTGTTTATATATATTTGTATATATATATATTTATGGCGAATATTTTTACATGAATATAGCTAGAACCATATTTGTACTAAAACTAAATAAATGCATAGCTATTAAGATTTCTAGTAAGGTTTAAACTTGAATATATATGTACAAAAACATTATGTTTGTGTTGTTTGAATTTGGCGCCAAAGTAAACAAATGCCAATTATATCGATATATGATCGAAATGTACTATTGCAGCTATCGGAGTTAGTGTGTACGTTATCGTAATCGGGGCAGTAAATATGCAAGCAGATGATTTCTAAATTTCTAATTTTAATTGTTGCAACGTAGCTAAAGGTAAATACGTAACTATAAATAAATATTCAGTGCTTAGGCGAGGGGGGTTATTTTTGATTGGTAGAGCGTGTAAACAAAAACAATGACGACAACCTGTGAACACAAGTCAGGTGATAATCAAAACAAATTTGTTACCAAAACATACAAGTACGAGTTGTTCCAAGACATTCACCTGTCTCTGCCAGCACCAGTTGATAGTCCAGGTGAGACGATTTATACACGCGGCAGCTTCAACTATTTTCACTACGGCTGCGATGGCACCTCGGATGCGGGCTGGGGCTGCGGCTATCGCACATTGCAATCAGCCATATCATGGATTATAAATAAGCGCAACGCATTAACACAGAATGTGCCGTCGATCGATGAAATTCAGCGTTTGCTGGTAAATATTGGCGATAAATCACCCAAGTTTATTGGATCACGCGATTGGATTGGGACTCTGGAGGAGTTCTATGTGATTGATTACATCTTTAATGATTTGCCCTGCCGAATTGTTCATGTTCAGCAATTAAATTGTGAAAAGGTCATAGAGCAAGTATGTAAATATTTTAACGAGTATGGCGGTTTTATTGCCATGGGTGGAATGAGTGACATGGCCTCAAAGGGCATTGCGGGCATACACATTAGTCCCACAGCTGGCGTCTCCCTGTTAATTGTGGTAAGTGAAAACTTTATTAAATACAATTTCCTTAACGCTTATACCTTTGACTTTTATATATTTGACAGGATCCACATTTTTCGGGTATTCCCAGCTCCAAGGAGCAACTAATTCAGAAGGGCTACGTGCGCTGGATGCACACAAGTGAATTTGAAGAGAGCGCCTACAATCTTTGTTTTATACTACAAAAATAACAAACTTCCAATAATTCCAACAAGTGTTCAATAAAACCCTTTCACAACAACGGCTCTCCGGCAAATCAGTGTTGTTAAACTTCCAATATTTTAAATTGTAAATTTGACGAAAAGTGCGCTAAAATGTTAGCACCTATTACAATTATTGTACTGTGCGATTATAGTTATGTTTTATCTCTCTTTTTTAGCTCACGTTATGGCCAGGGATCGAATCAATTGATAAGCCACCATTACTAACACACACATACACATATCGATTTCAATAGTAATTCCACGACGATGGCGCTGATAAGAATTCAGCTGCACTGAACAATTTCCAATTAACTGAAAAAAGAGAGAACTAAAAACACTGCCTAGAAGTAAATTTATAAAAGACAAATAACGAGTGTATAGATTGCAACACTAATCGACAGCTGTTCCTACTGCTTTTGGATGGATCTCATGCAGCGTGCACTGTGGACTGCCTTAAGTGCATTGGCACTCGTTTATGCCTTAATCAAGTTTCAGCTGGGCTATTGGAAGCGACGCGGCATTCTGCACGAGAAGCCCAAGTTTCTGTGGGGCAACATCAAAAGCGTGCTGGCAGGTGGCAAGCGTCAACATGTAAGTGGTCCACTACAATCCATCTATGAGAGCTTTAAGGGACGTGCTCCCTTCATTGGCTGCTATGCGCTGCTCAAACCATTTGTAATGGTACTGGACTTGGAGCTGGTGCGCAGTGTGCTTCTAACAGATGATGGCTCCTTCACCAGTCGTGGCTTGTATCAGAATGTGGCTGGTGAGCCACTGTCCGGCAATCTTCTTCAGCTTGATGGAAACAAGTGGCGCAAACTGCACTCGCAGTCTGGATCAGTATTTACGGCCAGCAACATGGAGAAGTTGCTGCCCAGGCTGCTAGATGTGGCCAAGATATTCAAGCGTCAAATTGGCGAGGAGAAGAAAACGAATGTAAATGTTTCTCAACTTGTGGATAGTTATAATGTGGAAATGATTGCCACATTGGCTTATGGCTTGAATGGACAGGATCAATCTCAATTTCGGGATATGACTAAAAGCTATTGGAGCAACTGGAGTCTTTGCCGAGCATATTTACTGATAGAGTTTCCACTTCTTGCACGCCTGTTGCAACAAAAAAGCTACGCTGAATTAGCCACCGATTACTTCTTGAAGCTTACACTGACGCAATTGGAACAGCAGCGTCGCCGAGATCGGCAGCCACTTCAGAACATAATGCAGTTGTACTCACGTACAGAACCATCTTTGACTGATGAGCAAATAGCGGCACAAGCTTTTGGTTTCATATTGGCCGGATTGACGCCGCTGAACGC
Source organism: Scaptomyza parva (assembly GCA_035044645.1). Taxonomy (NCBI): domain Eukaryota; kingdom Metazoa; phylum Arthropoda; class Insecta; order Diptera; family Drosophilidae; genus Scaptomyza; species Scaptomyza parva. The sequence continues at coordinate 6,426,007 of JAWNNT010000090.1, forward strand.
GACTCTGGGCTTTTGCCTCTATGAGCTGGCCCTGCAACCGGAGCTGCAGCAACGCGTTCGTGCCGAGATCAGGAAAACGCTACACCAACACGATGGACAATTAACAGTCGAGAGCCTTAAGGAACTAACTTACACGAAGCAAGTCTTGAATGGTGAGTATATGAAAAACAATCTTGGCAAAATCAAATTAAAATACTTTTGATTTCGCTTTCAGAAACGCTTCGCTTGCATACACCGTATCCTTTTCTGCTGCGTCGCGCCACCAAAGAATTCGAGTTGAAAAATTCGGTATTTGTTATTGCGCGTGGCAACAATTTGATTATACCGACTGCAGCCATCCATCGAGATCCGGCAATCTATAAGGATCCCCAGCGCTTCGATCCGGATCGATTTGAGGCGAATGCCATTGAGTCCCGTCCAGCAATGTCGTTTTTACCATTTGGCGATGGACTTCGTGGCTGCATTGCAAAGCAGCTGGCACAACAACAACTGCTTATTGGTCTTGTGAGCCTGCTGCAACATCATCAGTATGCTCCTTGTGCAGAGACCCAAATTCCCATGCAGTATGACAATGGCAAATTGTTGTTAATGCCAAAACGCGAAATACAACTAAGTGTTGAGCGAGTGGATTAGTTAAATGGTTAACTAAAGTCGAGTGGTTTGCTTTATAATCGTTTCCTTGGTATTGTTTTTCAGTGTACAAAACGCTTTATTTGTTTTTATTTTATATATTTGTATATGCACATATTTCATTTATTTTTAAGCACTAGACTTATGTGATAACGCTGACGATGATACCTTACACTTCTAAATTGTAAGATCAGAAACAAACGAATGAACAAATAATAAATATACTATAATAATTGTTATCAAATAAAATTTATGAAAATTAATATTCAAATTAAACTTTCGTTACGATATTTACAATTTACGCACTTGGAGACACATGAAGCTGGCTGCAAGTAGTAAGAAAGCTATCGATATAATGCTCATAAATAGTGATCGATTTTATGGCGCTATCGAAATAAATTGTCGCTGTTAAACACTGGATTTGTATCGACAAACAGAAGCAAAAACAACGCCGAGCAAGGTAGACGTGCGGCAATCGGTGCGCGCGATTTTGAGTGTATTTGTTAAATAATTAAATAATATTTGATAACATAATGCTCGCTATTTTAAAACTCGCGCGCCAGTGTAAAAAGGCGTGTGTGTAAGCGAAATTATATTGATTCGCACAATATTTTCTATGTTGGATGCAGGGCGTTTGTTTGCGTTAAATGCATTTCTTCCAGTTTGTCTGATTTTTTTTATATGTCTACGCGAAGTGTGTATATAATTTAAATGAAAACCGAAAATGCAAATCATATCTGACAGGAGCAGCATTAAAATCATAAACGACTGCGGGCTAAATTGAAAGCAAAGTACACACAATATAACTGTTAAACGGCGGCGTCAACGGTGACGACGACAGCATATAACTGTTGTTTGTTTGAAAAGGCGAAAAGAAACAGTGCAAAATTCAAAAAGGAAAGAAGTAATTGCAAGCTGCAATAGCTAAAAGTGTGTACATATTCATGTATATTTAAATTAAAAGTGAATAATTTTATGCAATACACAAATACACACACCTCTGTCTGGCTGTGTGTATGTTTTTCTGTGATTGTGTGTGCGTGCGTGTGTGTACAACAAGAATAATAACAACAACTGTATAAGGATCAACGAGAACGCCGCCAACTTTGCCGTCAGGGTAGTTTGTTTGAACAAAGCCAAAGCCCCGAGACATTGGTCAGAGACAGCAGGAGTATAGTGGAGAGGCAACACGAGAGCTCTCTTCTCTTTTGTGCGCTTTTGCCGCCTGGAATTCGCTGCAGCCCAACAAAAACAAGAACAAAATCAACAACAACAGCGGGCGACCGTGACGGGCACACAATCACACAGCACATATAAACGTATGTACACCGGTACCGGTTGAAAGGGGAGGAAACGCTGCTGCTGGGATGCTGAGTGCATTTGGGCAAATAGAATTCACAAAGCCGAATTGAATGCATTTATTGTACGTGAGTATTCTTTAAGTGTGCTTCTTCTTGCACTTTAACTGCTCCCCTCTTTCTCTCTTTCGGTGTGTGTCTTTCTCTTTTCGAGTGTGCTAATTATAAAAAAGATTTGGCAAATGTAATTAGGTTGAGTGTTGTACAACAACAACAACATACATGCAAAAACTGATTCCAGTCCAAAAAAGATAGTATTCCAAGGTATTCCAGTGTCAATTCCAGTCCTGAAAACTCCTTTCATTGCCAGCCAGCCAGCCAGCAGCAAAAACAAGAGCAACAGCACAGTACCAGCACCAACAAAGACCAAAAACAACTACAACAACAACAATAATAACAACAGCAATTTGTGCTCCCTTTTTGAAGTTTGTCGCGCTATTTGCGCAAGTGCAGGCACTCGCCACTAGATGTGAACACTGCTCGTGACACGAATTTAGAGTTCGTGTTACGAAATTAAAAAAAAAAAAAATGCAAAGTAAATAAATAATAAGTATTAATTTTTGTAAAATATTCAACAAAAATATGAATAGTTTTGATGAATTTTTGTAGTTTGGTAAAAAAGTCTGTCATCACTATTTCTATATTTGTCTTGCTTCTTCTTCTTCTTCACCTTTTGCTGCTTGTTTTGCTTTAGGTTTTCTTTTTCTCCCCTCTGCTAATGTGCACACACTTAGCTCCCAAACATTTTTGCATTATGCGTGGGTTACTTATTAACTTTAGCTGTTGTTGTTTTGCCTTTTTTTTTATCGCTGGGCTAGCAAACATTAACCATAATGGGGGTATAATCAAAATGCGTTGGCGTCGTCCCCAAAATAACAGAACAACAGCATCCGGAGAAGGGTTCATTGACATTTGTTAAGCTACTATATAATCGTATCTATATCCAATCAGTTTTTCTTACTTTTTGTACACCTTTTTTTACTTGGGGGGGTAACACTTATAACAAAAAATAAATATACATGAAATGGGGTTGTTTATCAATGTTGTTGTTGTTGCTTTAATAGTAAAGCCGTTTTCAGTTATATGTCTCCATTTTGCAGTGAAAATCGCTGCGTGTGTGTCGTAATCAGCGCAGGAACCGGAGCAGCACGCGTTGCCAACAGTCATAAATGTGTTTGTAACTGTAAATGTTGTTTAATTAGAATTTCTATTGCTGCCTCTCTCTCTCTCGCTCGCTTGCACTGTTTCTGTTTTTTCACGTGCTGTTAGTGTTGTTGTGTTTTCTTATCGCACGTTTGTTTTGAAATTTCATGACACCTTTGTAGGCGTTTGTATGTATGTATGTGTATGTATGTATGTTTGTGTCTTTGCATACCTTTCAAACGACTTTGCTATGGGGTAAAACTGATAAGACCTCGACACTGAATCTTAGAAAGTACTATATCATACTATGCTGTGCAAAAGTATAGTATTTTGTGTCTTAAGAACAGTTTTGCATTTGGATATGTTTTTTGTGTGTTTGTGTTGTAAAACAGTTTGTTTATTCAATGAAATTTGTACTGGAAACTGCTTACAACTGCTTTGTATTATTTGATTGCATTTCCAGCAGAATAGTTTCATTTTTGCCGTTAGAATTCTATTCCTTCTTGCTATTTTCTTTTTTATAGAGTAACATAGTCTAGCGTGCATCTGATATGTATGGAATTCCTAAGGTATATACTTACAAAAATAGTATATATACATATATGAAGTTTATCTGCACTTGGCACATTTTCATTGTGTTTATCTGAGATGCCTCTTTGGCCGCATCTAGCAAATGTGTGTAACCTAATCCCAAAAAACCATTCAACTGCTGCTGCTGTTGCTGCTGCTGCTGCTGCACCTGTGCAACTGTGTACGACAGCGACAACAACAAAAAGAGAATGTGCGACAAAGAGTTGAAGAGAGAGCGGGAGAGAGAGTCAAGTGTGGTAAAATACCAACAGCTGGCGGGCACCGAAAAAGATAAGTTCGTTGATTTTTGCCTGACTTTTACTTGGGTTGTGTTTTTGTATTTAGTCGGTTTTGGCCTGCGCCTGCCTGTGGCTAATATGAACAAGCAAACAAAACTGCACAAAATTCAAAACCAAGAAAGTTGAAGTAATTTTTCTTTTTGGTTTTGTTAAACTAAGTAAGATACTCTAAAGTTATCACAGTTATAGATTGTTCACTAAAGAAAATGTTTCTTAAACAAGTTTATCTCTAAAAACTCAACTGAATACTTTCAGTTCATCTCTCTTCCTAACAAAAACGATAATACCCAACTGTAAAGGGTATATGTAGCAAGAAATGTATTTACACTACCTTTATAAAAACTCGCGCTCTTCTGCTTCTGCTTCTTCATTATCTTTTTGTTCTTCTTCTGACCAGCCAAGCAAAATGTAAACGAAAGAAAATAACAACAACAAAAACATTTATGTAAACTTTTGTGTGTGCAACTTCTTTGTTGTTGCTGTTGCTGCTGTTGTGTTTACTTTGCTCTTTGAGCCATGTAATTTTTAATTATGCTTTTGGGCAATAGAAGACAGCCTTCTACTATATATATGTATATATACATACCAGCTAACTACGTCGACTATATATATATACATTTAATGGTCGATAGTGTCTGGCCGAGCCTGTTTTGGTGTTTGCATACGCCAACGCATCATTGTTGTTGTTGCCGTTGTTGTTGTAGATGTTGCTGGGAACAATTTTTTTTCCAAAGAGACAGCAACAAGCTCTTGAAAGTTATAAACTGGCCTCTTTGAGCCCAAAAACTGCATGAATGAATGCATTTGTTTTGCATTTTGTGTTTGTTCGTTTTGTAGTTGTTGCTGCTGTTGCAGCTGTTGTTGTTGTTGGTGTTGCAGCTGTTGTTGTTGTTGTTGTTGCAGCTGTTGTTGTTGTTTTTGTTGCTGTCTGGCACCCACACAACACAGCAACAAGAAACAAAAAAACATTTTGTCAATTTCGATTTCATTTGGAATGGTTTGGCTTGGGTGTTTAGATTTTTTGAATGTATTATGAATGAATTCATGAATATTAAAGGAGAGGCGTTAAACCTAAAAGATATATAGACTTGAGAGCTTTACTGTAATCTGCCCACGCCATTAGTTTTTTCGTTTAAGTCTCACAACTAATGAGCAGCTCTCAAAGTTCAGTTTCCATTTTGAAAGAAAAAAAAAAAATGTCAAAGTCAAAAAGTTTAAAGCGCAGCTAATTTTCATTTTAAGCGGTTTTTTATCTCACTCGCTTGAACTTTAAGTATTCTTTTTATTATTTTTAGTAATTAAACCTCCCCAAGTCTCAGCGATAAATGGATTAATTATGGCAAATTAGCTAAGGCACACGACTCAAAATCTTTTGCAGTACTTTTAGGCCCACAAATCTGCATACAAACCGCTGCCGCCATTAAGAGAGCTTTTCAGTTAACGAGCTCAGACAAAAGGGGCAAAAACACACTAAGAGAGAGAGAGAGAGAGAGAGAGAGAGAACAGTGAAAATTGTCGTGTCGAGACTTACAATGTTGCCATTGCACTCTATATATACACAAAAACCATATACCACTATTTGTTTGTATGTGTGTGTGTGTGTGTGTATGAAGAAAAGAAATCTTTTGGGCTGAAAGCAGAATATGTTGTGTGTTTGGCTTAGAAAAGCCTCAGAGCGAGCCAGCTAAAACTGAATATGCAATGAACACACACACATACTATAACACAAAACTTGAGCGTGTGTGTGGGGGAAAATACAAACAAAAAACAGAGAAAAGATTGTGCCGGTTTAACGGTACTTTTTGTTTAACATTAGCGAGTGCTGACTGTAGCTACAAATTGTTCGTTTTGTTTTGTTTGTTTGTTCGTTGTGATTAAAAGTTAAATTTGTGTTTTGCCAAAAATAAGTGAGTTTTTCTTAACTGATTTCAATGAGGGTTCATTGCCAGCTAACGGATATATTTTTTTAATGAATAATGTTTAGCTTGATGTTACTTGATTTTTAACATATTTAAAGAATGAGGGCACGTGGTTGGGCCAGAAGAAAGTACACGTTTTGTAATTACTAATGACCTATATAGGTATAAAACTTTTAAGGCTTAATGTTAATTTAGTCTGATGGGGAAATAATTGAAACCATACTTTAATGGAACCTCAAAGTTTTTACACAATACTTTAAGGGAATGCGAAAAGTTTTATATAAGTACTCTTAATTATTTATTTATTTCTTTATAAGAAAATACACATTTGAGCATTAAAGTTAACATATTTACTTATTTCTTTATAAGAACAAACACATATAAGAATAAAAATTGACATATTTATTTTTATGACATTCTTAAAACTTAATTTTAAACATTTTCTCGCAATCTTATTGTCCAACAACTGAATAAATCAACTCACATTATTAGAAATGCTTTCCTATTATTCCTCCCCTTAGTTCTTACTTAATCGTTTAAACACTTTGAATACCAAATGTAAAACGTTCAATTACATTTCTTATTGATTTTCAAGTGCTATGAATTGAATACTTAAGCACATTTGAACTGCAACAACTTGTATAGTTTATAAATAAATGCGCGCTCTAACGAACAATAACTAAATGAATATGCTTATAAATATGTTCTGTCCTACACACACACACACATACATGCACACTCATGTTTTGGCCATGTTTTTTTTTTTTTTTTGAATGTGTAATCATATCATTTTTATGCACGATTAAACTGTTGAACGCGCCTATGTGCCGAAAAGTTTATTTCCAGAGACGGGTCAAAAACAACAACAACAGCAACAACAACTTATTCACACAAACACAAAACTTTGTTGTTTACACATGTACACTAATATGTGTGTGTCTGAGTATGTGTGTGTTTATAGTGTGGGCGTTTGGTTTATTGCAAAATATGTGTGTTCTACTTTTGGGCATATTTGTTGCTGTTGCTGTTCTTGTTGCTGCTGACGTTGTTGTTGTTGTTGTTATGCATTTGCCCATTGCTTATGGATCGATAATCGATTGCAACACATCGAATCGATTCGATTCCACGCCAAAATGTATGGAACTCGTGCTGTTTGAAGTCTGATTAGATAACACAGAAATCATTTACACAGACGCTTATCAATACAGAGAAAAAGTTGAAAACTGATTATTTTGTATTGAGTTTAATTGCGTGGTTTCTTTTTCAGTTTAATGAGCTGCGAAAAACTTTTAATTTTCCGCACATTAATTGCCCAACACAACAGCTATTAATATGGTTATTTGGTGTGCGTGTGTATGCGTGTTTGTGTGCGTGTGCCATTTCGTTTATCCAATTGCTAAATGCTATTTGTAGAAATTTGGGTTAATGACGTCGAACCAAGTGAGAAAGACAGAGAGAGGGAGAGCGTGGAGAGATAACAGCAAAGCTGAGCAAACACAGATGCCACACCGAAAGACCGAAACTTCTCTCTCTCTCTCTCTCTCTCTCTCTCAAAATGCGTTCGGAATGCAGCATACAGATACATAGAGATACATAAAGATACACATAAAGATACACATAAAGATACATAAAGATACACATAAAGATACACAGATACATAGATACTTAACGCATCTTGTTGTTGATTTTGATATACATATACATATAAAGAAAGAGAAGAGTCTTTATAGTTTATCATCGCCTTCATCAACATTTATCTTTTGCCTTTGATGAGTGTTCTTTTCGCTTTTCGCTTTTTCTTCTTATATTTTTTTAACGAAATGCATTTTCTAAAATGAAAATAACACACACACACACAACACACACACTTGCTCCGTTGTGTCAGCAACGCTTTCCCAACAACAAAACGGTTGACAACCTACACTTCACATCCCCCCTTTCCCTTCCCTCCCCCCTCTCAATCTTCTTCTCTTTTTGGCCCTGCACACACAGCAACCCACAGAGATCCATGCCACATCCATTGTTGACCACAGCTGTTGAATATTGTTGTTGTTGTTGTTGCTTGGTTGGTGAAAGTGTAAAGTCATGATGCGCAGCATACAATTTGCCCATCCGCATACGACGTACATACATCGTATATCGTTTACCTTGTGGCTGCAACAACAATAATACACATCCATATCCATATCCCACATCCATATCCACATCTATATCCACATTCATATCCACATCCACATCCACATCCACATCCCATATCCACATCAACCTTAGCTAAGCTCATAAATCAGCTGCAGCTAAATCACTGAGCAGAAGTACAAATGTCGAAATGAGAGAGGGGGGTGTGGGGAGGGGGAGGGCAGGCCCTGTAAACATGTTTATTTAACCGAATGCCTCCAACGCGTAGAGGGTTTTATCATCATAATATTCTTCTTAGAGGAGATATATCTTTCTGTATATTTATGCTTAAGCCTAATGGGCTTTCATCTTTGTGTGTGTGTGTGTGTGTCTGGAAAACATAACACTAGATTAGAATGTCAAATGTTCTTTCTCGCGTTGACGGTAATATAATGTAGATAGATAGATTTATCCGTGGTTTTTTCTTTTCTCCTCAAAGCGGTTTCTAATTACTCAATTACCATTAAGTGGGTTAGATTATTGCATAAGAAGAGTAGAAGAAGTGTTAAACGTTAAAACGTGTATTACAGTAGCATAAAAACTGTTAAAGTTGGTTTAAAAATAATATTTCAGATTAAGTTTCTTTGTTTAACAACATTTTGAGGTGTTAAGAAGAAAGTTAAGTTTGTCAAAAAGTTAGATTAATTAAGGAAAAATTATTAAACTTTAAAAATGTTTAGTTTGTGAGAAGATTGTAAAGTTTCCTGCAAAAGTGTTTCAGATTAAGTTTCTTTGTTTAACAACATTTTAAAATGTTAAGAATAAAGTTAAGTTTGTCAAAAAGCTGTTAATCTATTAAAGAAAAAGTAATAATCTTTAAAAATGTTTAGTTTGTGAGAAGATTGTAAAGCTTTTTTCTAAAAGTGTTAAGTTTTGAATGGCAAAGACTTTGACTTCCGCTTTTCTTTCACATTATGTTTACACAATGTTTATGTTTTCTTCGAACCCTAAACATACCTTGCCCTTAGGATAGATAATAGGTCACACACTAGAGACTTTCCTAGAGGCTTTCCTCTCTTGCATTCTATGATGACTGCCCCCAAAGTCTGCACAAGTGTTGCAGTGGCACGATTATACAAGACTCGCTTCGCATTCACGCATAATTACGGGCAATGAATGAAAATGTATATAAACAGAGCTCGAGTCGGAGTCGAGAGTGCGTGTGTTCACATCTTTTGCCCTGCAATTAGGAGGAGAGTTCACCAAACGTTGCTCTTGCTCTTGATTATAATAGTGGGATGCAGAGAGGGGGGTGGGGGGAGATTGCCAGCAGCAGTTGGCAGTTGCCAGACGAACTCTGTCAAGTCACTTCCTGTAATAGAGAAACCTAAAACCCCTCCCCCCACCCCTTAGTCAACTGAGACGCATTGCATAGAATTGAACGTTGTGTGGCATGCAACATAAACGAAACGAAACGTGTACACACAAGCCCTAAGCCTTGGCTTGACTTCACATCCAGCTTCCGCTATAACAAAACAGATGCAAAAATCTCTCTCACACTTAAACACACACACACACACAGAGGAGGCGCCATGGTGGAAAACCACAAACCGAGAGAGCAACAGCCGCAGTCTTTGCCACAAATCATAACGTAAATAGGGCGGAAAATTACGTGCGATAGTTAGTTGATATATTAACAAACGCACAAACATTCAACATTTGTGTCATTTGTGCTGTGATGCGAGAAATAATAATGATGTTGATGCGGGTTCCTTTAATTTGTTTTGTGAATATTGAATCCCAACTTGGTTTAGTTTGTGTTGTTTTTTCTCCTTTTTTTCTTGCATTGTAATCGGTTTTACTTACCGCTTGCGAAATTGTCGTTTTCCTGTCTGGCCTTTTATGCACGATTTGCTAATTTTTGCCTGGGCTACTGGCCAAGAATCTGCAATCTGACTGACTGCCTCACTGTCTTACTATCTGTCTGTCTTTCTGCCTGTCTTTCTGCCTGTCTTTCTGTCTGTCTGCCTTACTGTCTTTCTGCCTGTCTTTTCTGACTACCTTTTGGTTTGGGGTTTGCAGTAGATCACATCACGTTTTTCCCAGCCTGACCTTTCTCATTCACTCCACGCCACTCCCCTTCACTCCACTCCCCTCCACTCCCCACCACTCACTGAGCAAAAGACCGGTCTGATTTGCAATTACCTCACTGTAGTATTCCTCCTGAAGCTCATCTTTGTTGTTTGCCTTCGCTTTGCCCTTTTTGGCAGCTCTCCTCTGCCCTCCTCTGTGTGCTCATTTACCAAATGCTCTGGCAAATCTGTTTTTCTCAAACCCGTCGATTACTTCATTATTTAATGTACTAAGCTGAAGCTGATGCGTTTTTCTATCGTTTCATTCTCCTCCGGCAACGCTTCCGCTAGAATAGAGAATGGAGTGCTTAAGAGGAAATTGATATAGCATAAGTAAATGCTACTAGTTCGACCGCATTTTGAGAAACTTTTTCAACAGAGATTATTTGCATATATTGTATAGAAAGTAGAAAGATACCAATTTTGTATCTATGGTCTTTGGATTTTTAGGCAAAGATTAAGTGATTTTCATGTTTATGTTTTCTTGATTAAGATTAAAGAATGAATAAATATTCAAAAACAGTCTTTAAAAAACGTTTTAAATACATTTGAAATACATTTTATTATATAGAGAATTAATGATTTCATTATCTTGTAACTGTTTACGTGAGCTTACAAACATTTGAAATGGAAGATTGAAGTTGAAGTGATTTCGAAAACTAATGTTAACCACTCTTTAAAGTTGTTAGTACAATGAAATATTCATGCCTATGGCTTACATATTCAATTAGAGATCTTTTATGTGTTAAAAAGATTAAAGATTAAAAGATTTTCAACTCTTTTAAACCCATTTTAACCAAGTTCGACGACTAAAGGTCTAGTCTATTCCAAATTTTATGTGTTTTAACTAATCTGAATACAAACTTAAAACATTTTTAAACCTATTTAAACCCTTTTTAACTTCGTACCTCAACTAAAAGTCTAGTTTCATACTCTATTCCAAATTGTAGCTCATTTTGATATCAACATTAAAGTTATACACTGCAAGAAAATTACGCAATTTACAGCTCTAGAAGTGTCAATGACAATTCTAATTGCTAAACAATTACACTGTACAAAACGAGTACTGTGTGTTTCTTTGTTGCTTTTGTGTTGCTGTTGTTGTTGTTGTTGTTGAAGAAAAGCGTATTTCCGCACACACTCGGAAATTGCAAGTTTGCAACTGCTGCAACTGACGCAAACAACAACAACAAGAAGAAGTTGTAGAGAACTTTGCCGCCATTGCGGCTGCCTGCTGGCTGCCTCAGCTTTGCTGCTGCTACTTGCTGCTTGGTGGCAACAACTTTATCTTGAGAGGTCATTTACACTGCTGGCCAAAGCGACGAGCTGGCTGTCTGACAGTCTATTTGGCGGGGTGTTGCTGTTGTTGCAGCCGCTTTTTTCTTCAACTTGTTCTCGCTGCATTTCACTGCGCTTTTCCAAACACATACAAAGAGAGAGATAGAAAGAGAAAGAGAGAGAAAGACTTGTACACTAGGCAATCAGCTTTTTCTGTTGTTGTTGTTGGCACTCTGGCACATCGTCTCTTCTTCTTTTGTGCCTTGTCGCGCTTTTTGTTGTTAGCATTTATCATTTGTTCATTGTGCATTGTTGGTTTTTTTGTTGCTTTTTCGAAAACAGCGCTTAGGCACTTGTATCTTGTATCTTTTTTTTTTTGTGAAGTGCGTGTATCTGTGCATCTACACAATATATATATATATGCATATATCTTTTGAGTATTGTGTATGTAATTGTGCCGCGCCAGAACTCGCCGACAGTTGCTGTAATCAGCAAACGAGAGACACTTCAACTTTGCCTCAAAATGTGTCTGAAGGGGTTGCACTTCGCCTTTGTCTTCTTCTTCTCTTATGGCCTTGTCAGCTTTTGTCAGATATCATAAGTATCTCTCTACACTCTCTGACACATGGCTTGGGCATTTGGTTTTCAACTTTGTAGACTTTCAATACCATTTCAATACCCTTTCCGATACCCTTTCCAATACTTAGACCCGGCAATCACGTAGTAGAAACCTCTTAAATGGGTCAACTGCTAAGTTGCTAATGTCTTCATATATTATATATATGCTCATAACTCGTAACTCCATAACGCCTTAACTCCATCCATAACTCGTTAACTAACTACTTGCAACTTCCTGTCCAACTGACTTTGGCTTTGCCACACACACACACGAACACACTTACACGTACACACACTTTGCCCACTGACATATCAATTAACAATTAGCAATTGCATTAGGGCAATTAGCCTGCAATGATTAGAGTGCTATGTGTATGTGTGTGTGTGTGTGTGTGTGTATGTATGTGTGTGTGTTGCACACTTGTCGGAACACATACAATCGTACAAAGAAACATATAAATCACAACATGAAGATATCATTATTGAGGTCACATTACATTGCTTTCCATTTCTCCTTCCCTTGGGGTTCGATTCGATTCGTCGACTTATAAATACACATGTTTCATATGTGTGTTTGTATGTGTATGTGTGTGTGTGTTTGCCACATTTTTGGTTTTAATGTTGCGCCTACGCCGAAAAAACCACAAAAAAATCTCGCCCCGCTCGTTACGCCCCCTTTTGCCTAGTCGCCCGCCTTACATGGCAAAAGAAAAAGCTTTATTAATAAGCATAATTAAGCATAATAATATTGTTTTGAAAACATTTTTATTTATTTTTATTATTATGTGGTTTTCGGTTTTTGATTAGATTATTTACGAGCGCGAACAATATTTTACAATATTACAACGCCAAAGACAAATTTCATAAAATTTATGTTGCATGTTGCATGTGAAACATGAATTGTTATTACATATGCCACATCTGCAACTCATATATGTTTATCGGTTTCTATAGATGTTTTTTTCTGTTGCTTGAATCATGAATGAATCAGCGCCAAAGAAACTGATAATGGCGGGGACTTAAGGAAATATAATAGAAACAGAACAGACTTTGTAATGATTCTGGGGAAATGATGATAAAGTTTTATAGGGTGCTTTTATTTTTTAGTGCATTCTGAGTGTTTATTGAGTGTAATTCACACTTTGGATAAAATATTAAACTTTATTTTTCCTTTCTTTACTTTATCTTTACAGGCGCTGCCAAAAGTCAACTATCTCTACATAGAAGTAAAAAGCGAATGTGAAACCGAATTAAAAATGTTGATAAAATGCAAAAATTTGAAGCTTGAAGAAATCTTAATTTCCTTAAAGGCGAAGTGAATGCAAAACAAATCTTGAGATTATCACAAAACGATATCAAAAAATCAAAAATCATCTACAGTCAAAAATCGAACGAAAACGAATTCGATCGAGTTGAGTAAGAAATACAAACGCAATCCCCCAAAAAACAGATTTCCCGAGATAGAAACACATAAAAAATAAAGAAAAAATGGATCTCAGTCTCGAACGCGACAGCTCTGCGCTTGGCAGTCTGTTCCAACAGATAATCAATGATATGAAGGTAAGTTTTATTGCAATAATCATAATATTTATGTACTCTACATATTGCGGAAGTTCTTATAAGTCTGAAAAGGGGGAAATGTTATTGGTGTTTCCTCACGATTTGTTAGCTTAACTTTCCCCCCTTTCCGTTTTCAAACGAAAAAGTTTTGTTCTGGTTTCAATTCGTTTCGTTTCATTTCATTTGAATTGTAACGGACACGTGTCCAAAAATAAATCATGTCAACTGCAGCAATTGCAACTGGTTACAGTTACAATTGTGTCTTGGAGTTATATATTCGACCTATCGCATAACAAAAAACGAAGAAAAAAACGAATCACATGAAGAAAAAAAGGTCACTTTGAATAAAACTTGACGACGCATTGTCTGGGTTTGAGTGTATTTGTGTTTGTGTGTGTTTTGGGTCTCAAGAACTCTCTCATGCTGGGTTTTTGGGTTTCGAAAAATATATGAAATCGAAATGCTTTGTGTAAACATAAACCCACAACAAAGGCAGCAAAAAAAAAAAAACAATTAAAGCCAAGGTCAGAGCAATGTTAAAGTTGAACTGTTTGTGCGAAATAAACAATGTTTTCAGATAAACACTTTTTGGCAGCAGAAAAAAAAAAAAAAGTAACACAAAACCGTTGGCGATAAAAGATATAATTGCAATTCCCCTCTCAAGGCTTCACACATACATAAATAATGTATTTTAGAACTGTTGCCTAATTGATTTTGTTTTCGTTTTCGATTTTTTCCTCTTCTATTTATCTCTTTTCGCTTTTTTTGAGTATTGAGAAAAAATGCCAAAAATGTTTCAATTAATCTAAGCGAAAAACGCACGATGCCAATTCAATGAACAAAAAATAGATACATTTGCTTTTATCATTAATTGATTTTAATACCCTATAAATAATAGTTTTAACGAGCTGTTATGAAAGTGTAGATAAAGCAGATAAAAGATATGAATGAAATGTTATCATTTTTTTATAGATTGTGATAATATTTTCTACCATAAAAGTTAGTTAATTGAACACATAAAGTTTAGTAACTGTTTATTATAGGGTATTTAAGTAGTTTAGTCAAGGCTACTTATACATTATGTATGAGGAACTGTGATGTATGTCATTGCAGTGTATATATCTATATTCTATTAATAATTTATAGCCAATCATGACGCCATTTGCAGCAGCAACTATTATTTTTTTTTTTGTTCTCTTCATATAATACATAAATGTAATAGTATATAAGCATAGAGACATATAGAGATAGATAGCCTTAACTTAATGGCAATTTCAATTAACTTGTGCTTCAAGTATATAATTATCTCTATACCAATACGGAACACGTAAGGCTTTTTTGGCAATTAAAACTTTTGTCGTTTTGGGTGTTTCCTATACAAAAGTTTTTCTTGGGCCGCCCGCTGAATCAATACATTTGATGTCTGTCTGTCTGTCTTAAGCTCTGTTCGTCAGTTTAATCCGATAACAAAATACTTAAGACTTGATGGAGTTGGAGTTAAAGTCTTTGGAACACACATAGATCATGACTTATTTATTGCCTCGAGTTGGCCCAAGTTAATACCCCAACTAAACATGTTGTTTATAATGTTGTCTGCTTTACCCATTTCTATTTTGGTATCTGTGTGCTTTAGCATTAGCTGGAAAAGCTACTAAGAAACACTTTTTCACAACAGCTTTTCCTGCCAACAACAACAACAACAACGCAACAGAACACAATCATTTCCGACTTGCAACTGTCGACAGGTGTTGAACCGAACAGACTTTTTTTTTTTTATTTTTTTTGGGCGATTTTTCGACGAGTTGTCAGCTGGCTGGCTGTTGGGTGCTGTATCTTAAACAAAAGGCCAAAAAAAAAAAAAATCCAGTGGCAAAAGATAAAAGTGCTTGCCGCAGTGTTGCTATTTATAATGCCATCATCATCCCAGCAAGCAGCAAGCGGCAAGCAGCACCTTGGGTGCAAGACCATCAGCTACAGATACTAGAAAGACAACAGATACACAGATACAGATACATAGATACATCGAGCTAAAAGGCGCAGACAGCTGTCAGGCTTTTCTTCTTCTGGAAGATGCGGGCGGCGGTTGGTTGGTTGCATTTTGTATTTATGATTATTTTTTTCTAGAGTTTTTTTCTTATTTTTTTTTGTTTTTTTTTCGGTTTTGGTATAAATATGGCCACGCAATTGTGCAAGGAGAGAGAAGTTCGTTGTTCGTAAGCTGGTTTTTGTGATATTGTTGTTGTTGTTGTTGCTGCTGTTTCTTGGCCTGAGTGCGAATTAGAGCAGAAACATGCCTTGAAGCATGTGCACACACACACAACACGTTAAGTGTGTGTGTGATTGTGTGTGTGTGTTTTTCCAGCTGCTGCTGCTGCGCTTGGTTACTTGACTAATCATTGTTGTTTAGTTGTTGTTGTTGTTACTCTCATTCATGGTCTAGTCTAGTTCAAAATGCCAATTGCAAATGTCAGAAAAAAGAGTTTTTGAAGATTTTCAATTTCTTGCTAGCACCAAAACCAAAAAAAAAAAAAAAATTAGTTTTTCTTCTTTTTAATTGCTTCGTTGCGTTTTCTTCTGTCTGACTTTAGTTTGAGTTTTCGTTTTAGTTGTTGTATATATTTAGCAAAAAAGATCTTAAATGCCACCAGACCAGAACAAATTTATTTAACCCCCCCCTCTCCGCCACCCCACACTTGCATGACGATCTTCATATAGTCAAGGCAAACAACAACAACAACAACAACTGCTACTTACTCGTGTCTGGAGAAGAAGAATGCGAATCACGAATACGTTTTATTTTAATATTCCCTACTTTATAAGCATCTCTGTTGTTGTTGTTGTTGTTAACGGCATTGGCAAGAGTTAGTTGTTGTTGTTGCTGTTGCAATTAAATGCGGCTAATTTCAATTAGATTGCAAAGTCACACAATAAACGCAAAGTCCAAAGTTTATCTGGTTTAAAAGCTTTAGTTTAGTTCTGTTTTTTTTTTTTTTTTATTATTTTGCTTTACATTTTTGAAAGCAACTTTAACTTTTTTAAAGTTCGTTCACTTTTTGATGTGCGACGTGTCTCGCACGGCTGATTCCCTTTATATCTTTTTGGTTTTGGTTTTGGCTTAAACTTAAACACAATGAGTGTGGAGTGGAAATCCGTATATCTGTTGTCAGGTTGTCATTAAGACAGTCTTTCATTTAGTCAGTTCGTCAGTTTGTCAGTTGTGAGTCGTCTTTCGTTCAGTTTGTCAAATTGTCGCATTTCGGATGACACTCGTTGAATGTGTAACAACACACACAGAGAAAACGGAATACAGAAAAGAGCGTTAAATGCGCAATTTGAGCTATAATAATTATATACCCTGTAGTCATGAAGTGTTTAAGTGGGGTATGGCAGACTCCTCTTTGTAAGGTTTTGGAGATAAAAGAGGGAAGAAAAACTTTTATTCCTTATTGATATTTCCTTGAAAGGTCTACCAGACTCTTTGTAAGGTTTTGGGGGATAAAAGAGGGAAGAAAAACTTTTACCCCTTACTAATATTACTATGAAAGATCTACCAGACTCTTTGTAAGGTTTTGAAGATAAAAGAGGGAAGAAAAAACTTTTATATGAAAAGTTTGTTTGTTAGTGAAGTTATTGTTATTTCAGTGTTTCCTAAGGTTCATAAGCCAATATATTCTTTTATTTCAGTTGTGCATTGATAGCAGTCAGTCATTCAGTCATATTCAAAGAGTTTTATGTATACATGACATCTCAAAGGTCGAGTTAACCTTTTGTGTCTGTGTGTCTTTTGACTCTTGCAAAAGTGAAATTTGCCTTAAGCAAAAGCTTTCTTTGCCCCGCTGGCACTTTTCTGGTTTCCCATTTCCTCTTAGCTTATCCCTCCCCACCCCACTCTCTCTCTCTCCCTGTTCGTAGGCATAACAATTGTTGTCGAGTGTATGTCTTAAGGTTTTTATTATTATTATTGTTTATGTAGCACTCGAAGCACTCTCATAGGCACATTAGGACACATTAAAGTCGACAAAGACGACGAAGACGAAAGATGATGAAGAAAAACATGTTTTCCACGTTTTAAATGCGAATGATTTTCTACAAATTAAACGAAGACACAAAACACAAAATGTGCGCACAAGACTTAAACCTAAAAAGCATGTGATTAAATTTTACTTATTTTTTATAGATTTAAACATGTTTTTTTCTGTATTTATTTATACAAGTGCTTTCTTCTTCTTTTTCTCCACTTGAACTCCTCGTCGACGTTGTCGAAATTTGCACTTGACTAGTAGAAAGTATAATGCCAAATAGATTAAGCCATAGATGGTCATAAAGCTGGCACCCAAAAACAATCCAATGGCGCCTCCCAATGACATCAAAAGTTGATCCGTGCTGAAGACAACTCGACGTTTCATGCCCATCTTTGGCAATTCCAGTTGTATAATGATAGTACGCTCAAAATTGGCGCCAGCATATTGATCACCATTCTTAAAGATGATAAAGAGAAAGATTAAGATTAAGATTCCTTCTTTAACTGTTTACTGAACTTCCTTACACCACTTTGACTTAGTTCCTCGGTTATGATGTAACTATTTTCAATGCAGAGAGGCAAACAAAAGCATGGTTTTTCCAGCCATTTGCGTTTGGCCAAGCACAGCATATCCCTGATGTTGCAGATACGTGCTTTTGGTGCTGCTGCATAGAAGAATGGTTTGCAGTTGCACAAATCCAAAGCAACCTTAATGCGACACTCCAAACGACATAGGCTAGGATGATAGGGCTAAGAGTTGACCTTTCTCATCAGATAAACTAATAACTTGAGTTGAACTAAATACTTACACTAAAGTAATTTAGATAGTTCTCCTCTTTGTAGCGACATTTGCGATATGCAATGGGCACTTTTCTTACCTCATCCAGTGCGGAAATGGGACTGAGTAAAAGTTTTAGCACATACGATGTCTCAGTGCCTGCATCAAGGAACGCACTCCGTCGATCCTGAGGCAGCATTACCTCATTCACATCATGCATGAACTATGGAAGTAAAAAAAAGTTATTTAGTTTAACTTTGAGATACTTTTCTTAGATATTCTCTCTCACCACAAGCACTTGCGTATCGGGTATAGCTGGCTTAATATTTGTCTGACAATTGGCAAAAGAACTGCAAATACGTTCGGGTACAACATTTAACTCTTGCCTGTTGAAGAAACTATATCAAATATATACTTAAATAGTTATTATATATATACTTACTTCATGCCATAAGGATTGCCAAAGTGTGCCAGTTGACTTGTTGTCTGACATAATCCCATTTCCGTGAGTGTTGGAACATATTCAACGGGCTGATGCTGGGGATTCGGCATAATACCCTTTTGAAGTTTAAGTAACAGTTCCACAAAATTGACATCCTTTAAACTTGTATCATTTTCATATGGTTTCAAAGTCTCCAAATTGCTGTATTCCAAGTGATTGAGAATCGTAAGAAAATCCAGATAATATTTATACTTTTCCGAATCCACACCCGCATCAATGCCCCAAGTTTTGTTTATTATTTTCTCAGCATTCTCCACTTTAGCGAACTTCGTACAAACTGTGATCCCAAGCAATGAAAATGAACGCAATGCAAATAGATATTCATATTCATAGACAATTGGATTATCGCGATACCGTTCCCACTGGGAGTAGCAAGTGTTGAGAGCATAATATCCTGCTGCAATGATCATTCCCAGCCAAAAGAAACGTTCGATCCAATGGAGCTCTTTCCGTGCCAAATACGGCATAGCATGTATCGATGATTCATCACAAAATTCTGCCCACCAATCCAAGTTCTCATTACGCCTATTTACTGCCTTAACTTCCTTCCGTAAGTTCGATTTGTACTTCTCTACGCAAGGAATAAC
This sequence comes from Scaptomyza parva, assembly GCA_035044645.1. Lineage (NCBI taxonomy): Eukaryota > Metazoa > Arthropoda > Insecta > Diptera > Drosophilidae > Scaptomyza > Scaptomyza parva. The sequence goes on from JAWNNT010000090.1 coordinate 6,445,517, forward strand.
CATTGTCAAATAAATGTCCTTGCATGTGAAACATTCACTTTTAAATGAATTTTCAGATATGATGATGAGTTCGTCATTTAATTGCCTTTCTAATGGCATTCTCTTGTCGGATTTGTTTGCTATTTGACTCAAAACATGCATTTTAAATTAAGCTACATAAAACTTTTGCTAACAAGGATTTGAGCAACAAATTTGTTGTTGTTGTGGTTCAACCATGACTAAAAAAACTTTTAATCTAGCATGAAAAATGTTTTACTTTTTCAAGTTTGAAATCGTTTAAGCCTAAAAATAATATAAAATTTACATGCGAACAATACATTTTGTTAATTAGATAATTTTGATGCAAATGCTTTAATAAGTTTCACACTCAATTCATTAGTTTATTAATTAAAAGTTTTTTTTTTCGAAAAAACCAGTTACAAGTTGCATTCAAATTGGGCCACATTTTGGCTGCTGCAAGGTTAAGATTGTTGTTGTTGTTGTGTACCTGTTATGGAATGTTTATATGAAGAAACGCCTCAAAAACCAAAACAAATGGATTATAAACATAAGAAAACAAGTAAAAAGGCTCTAGTCGAGTAAGCTCGACTAGAAGATACCCTTAAACCTTGACCATACAGACGGACATTTCTAAATCGACTCGGCTGTTGATGCTGATCAAGTATATATATATTTTATGGGATCGGAGTAGCTTCCTTCAGCCTGTTACATACTTTTGCACAAAATCATTATACCCATTTCATGTGTTAAGGGTATAAAAACATAATAATAAATGCTCTGTGTTTGAACAGCTTTGATAGAATATATTTATTTGATATGGAATATTCCAAGTGCCCGGCTAGCTCAGTCGGTAGAGCATGAGACTCTTAATCTCAGGGTCGTGGGTTCGAGCCCCACGTTGGGCGAAAATTAATATTTTTTCTCAACCCATTTTAAATATCTATCATTAAAAATAACAAAAGCAGCAGCAAAAGTATATATAGATATATGTATGGTAGACAATTATAGTACATAAATAGACCAATTTTTATACTAGATAGTTTTGTTTTTGTTATTATTTATAGCGCCTCTGAACCTGAACCTGAGACAAAGAGACAATTATTATAAAACACATCAGCAGTAGCATCGCGATGATGCAATACTCAATCATTGCCAGTAGTTATTGTATATGACACATCTCTCGATTTTCTCTGACTGCATTGAAAATGGCTAAAAGCAGCATTCAAGGCCATAACAACTGACTGACTCAATTGACTGGATATGAAATGGCACACAATCGCAAGCAACAGAAGCATTGCATTTATCTATCTATTTGTTTCAAGTTGATTTTTCTTCTTTTCTCTCTTCTCTTCTTCTTCCACTCTGTTGTTGTTTCATTGTATTGTTGCTCTTTTGTACTCTCGATATACACGCGCAGGATGTGAGTGCAGGATGTAAGCCATCAAAAGGCGACTCAGAAGCGGGGAAAAACTGGCACAAGGCTATGACCATGGACCGTTTGTTCTGCCATTTCCTGTTTCCAGTTTGTCTGTGTGTGTGTGTGTGTGTGCGTAAAGTGGGGCACTTAAAGCTAAAAGATATATAGATTCTTAACCAATGTTTCCCAATGTTTCATGTTAACTTATCTGCTTTCTTTATATGCATCTTTACCTTATGAAAATGTCCATCGCCTTCCTTCATATTGTTATCTTTTTTTCTGCAATAGTGAAGTATCTTAAAGATACCGCGAAACATCTTTTGTTCGTTTAACACTTCAAACATGTAAAAGATATATGTGAATTACAAGCATTTTTTTCGCTGTTTTTTTCAACCAGACAATGGAGAAGAGATCTCCCGGTGATTTGTAATCTGTGGCATGCCAAAATTGTTTCCTCTCGGCGTCGGCGTCTGCCACACACACACACAAACACAATCAAGGGAAAAGGTTGATGAGAGTCAACAGGCTATGTCGACGTCGTCGGAGTCGTCGGAGTCGCTGTTGTTGTTGTCGTCATCGTCTTCGCTGTCGTTGTTATATTAATTACTTTGCATTATTGTTAAAACCAAAATGCGGGCAATCGTTGCTGAGAGTTTCAGTATGTTGTTGCTGCCTGTGAGAAATACAGACTGATTGTCGTTTAGCTTGGCAGCTCTTGACATGATGTGCATATGAAATCAAGTGTGTGTGAGTGTGTGTGTGTTGTATAGCGTGATTGAATTGCAATGTTTCCAACATTTTGTGTGTTGTGTATTCGTACTTGTAAATATATTGTTGCCATCAGCGCGAGAACAACAGCAACAACAACAACTATCAGCAACAACAACTATCAGCAACAGCAACATCATCAACAAGCTGCAATTAATTGTAATGAATATGAAATTGCATCACGGCAAATGTTTAAGATATATACACAAAGATAACTTGTATGTATGTGTGTGTGTGGGTGTGGCAATATTATAATTATTATTGTTGTTGTTGTAACCCCCACGCCCCATTAATATGTAGAACAATTTATGCATTTAAAGTGTCTCAGACTGGGTTTGTCTGCACTTTTTGTTTTAACCAAATGACAAACAGATTTTCAATGTCAGGCGAAAGTCTAAACAATATATTATATAGTATCATATATGATATCAGAGATGTGAGTAAAACATTATAACATCATCATCATAACCATAACAAGTAGTTGGCAACTTGAAAAGCTGATTTGTATCTTGAATTATGTTATTTGGCTGAAAAAACAAGTTGGAAAAAAGTACAAACAACATGTTTGGAGATTGCCAGTTAACCGTTACATTGTGTGCCGCTAATTAGATGAATTTATTTTAATCGCTCGCAATCCCCAATATATAAATATGGGGTAACCGGATCCCTGAAGCTGGTGTTAAACCAAAACATTTTGCGACGAGTTCTGTTTCTGTTTTTTGTGGATCGAGATGTGGAGAACATTGCTTTTGCCGTTTTGTGTGTTGTGGTGTTGCCTTGGTGTTGCATTCGTCCTGACTTCATCTGATTTTGAGCTGATAATTGATAATCCGGAAATATTCAGTGAATGCACCGAACCACCGCCAGGCTCGGCGGATATGAATGGTCTGTTTGATATGGAAGAACTGGGATTGGGTCTGGAGGGTGATGTGATACATATTTCTGGCAATATCACAACTATTTGGGACATTGAACCCACTGATCGTATTGCGGTTCGTACATTCCTTCATCCGAGACGAGAAGAGAACTAATACTAACAAATTCGTAATTCCTCGATTCCTTTAGTTTTCCGCACGTCTTATGCAATGGGATCGAGGGGTTTGGCAACCTACCGTATTCTCAATTGTGACACGGGACTTTTGTGAGATTATGTATAATCGGGATCAGTATTGGTACAAAATGTGGACCAAACACGTAACCAATGGCGATCAAGTGGAAAGCAAATGTCTTAAACACAAGGGCGTAAGTTCTTGATATCGTGATATATATCATCATGTGGATATATATATATGTGTGTGTGTGATTTATTCCGTTTCATTTTTGCAGACAAAAATGATTTATGAACCGTTTGATCTGAGACCAGTTTTAAACTTTCGTGGCGCCGTGTTGCATGGACGACATAAGCTTGTTGCCAATTTGGAGGCATTCGATGATCAGAAGAGAATTAAACGACCTAATAACATTTGTTTTGAAGTAAGGGGTGATTTTGAGCAGGTCTAAAAACAATTAAACTTTCAAGTTGGATCACTTTTCAAGCACGTTTTTTTTTTATACTCTTAACCCATGAAATGGGTAAAAAAGTGTATAATGTTTTTATATATGTTCTGTTTTCTGTATTATTACGATTTTCACATTAAATGCCTTTAGGTTATAAAATATCTTTTTACAGATATGAAAGATTTTGTTAGGTCGTAGGGGCCTAATTACTCAGCTCTCTCTGTCTTCCTCTCTTTCTGTCTTTCTTTATTGACTCAACTCGCTTTTCTATTCGCACATTTCATATTTCTCTCTCTGTGTCTCAGCTCCTCTCGCTTTGACCACTTTTTATCTCATCCTGACTAAGGTCAGGACTATCAAATCTTTCTTACTACTATTTCCTGTATCTTTCACTCCGTCTCTCTTTACTTTGTCTCTTTCTCTCAACTCTGTTTTTGTATTCAATCTCTTTTTGTATACATTTTGTTTCGGTTTCTTTGTCTTTCTTTCTCACCCTCCCACTTGCTTTTTCTTTCTTTTTTTATTAAATTTTCTCACGTTCTTTCATTCCTATTCACCTTTTCTTTCTCCCTTTCTTTTCTTTCCATGCTATCTCTCTTTCTATCGTTTGTCGATCTCCTTTCTATCTCTATCTCTCACTCTTTCTCTCTACCCCTTTCTTACTTTCTGCTCCTTTCTTCTCGATCTCTCTTTCTTCTCAATCTCGCTTGCTTCTCGATCTCTTTCTATCTTCTCTCTCTCTCTCTCTCTCTCTCTCTCTCTCTCTCTCTCTCTCTCTCTCTCTCTCTCGTGTCTGTCTCTCTACTCTCTTTCTTTACTCTCTATCTCTACTCTCTCATCTCTTTCTCACTCCCTCTCTCTCACCCTTGTTATCTCATGCTCAACTCTCAGCTTTCATCACATCTAGCTTCCTTTTTTTTCCCCCTTTGTACGAGGTATTCAATTCGCTTTTCTCAAATCTCTTACATTTGATACGTTGCGGCTGCGGCTGCGGCACGCGCTGATGTCAACAGGCATTCAACTGTCATTCGAGAGTGGCCTTTGTTGCATACACCACATATATGTATGTGTGTGTGTGTTTTTTTTAAGAAAAGAGTTCTTCAAGCGTTTCGTTTGTGCATATGCATGTTTGCGTTGTCGTTGTTGTTGTTGCTTCGTGCCGCATGTTGCAAGCCACAGTATGTCGTTTTGGGTTACATGGCTCTTTTTTTGTTTTATTACAGTGCCTGCTACTTGTATTCCGCCCGAACGCCCGCCAATCAGTCAGACAGACAGACAGAAAGACAGACAGACAACAGTCAGAGTCGCCACCGATTCAAAATGTGGCAATGCCGCAATGTTCGTTCGTGCCTTGTGATTTGTGTGTAATCGGCTTAACATATAGTATTATACACATTGGGAGGAGAATAATGAACAGACTGTCAAATGGCAATTTGCAATTTGCAATTGCCAATTGGCATATATGCAAATAATGTTCGGGGCTGCTGTCAGTTATTAAATTACTTGATGAATGGCATAAATCTCGTTGCGTTGCTTCGATTCTCAACTCGATTGTTGTTGGGTTCGTTTTATTTGCCAACTCATTGTTCAGATTTTGTATAATAATCGGCTTTTGCCTTCAACCCTAAAACAAAAAAAACTTTCATTTTGGCCTCTCAAAAAAAAGAAGTTATTATTCATCATCAAAATGGCGGGGGAAGAGGGGGAGCTGCTGTTGTGGCAGCATCATAATCACCTTCAATCAAAGGCGTTCATCTTGCAACACTTTCATTTCAAATTTCCTTGATACATATAACAATATACACACACACACATACACACACACATAGAGTGTATACAATAAATAATTGCTTAGCAAAACTTTCTAAAAAAAAAAAAATGAGAAACAACAACAAAAACAACAAATCTATACCGAAAAAGGTGCAAATTAGCTGCGCACGATTTTGCCCAAACAACAGGCAACAAGCGGCAGGCAGCAGCAGAATAGCTTGCCTCAGGTCTCTAGCTAACTTGCAACACACAAAACCAAACATGCATATGCATCAAAACACACACACACACACACATACATTGTGTATACGTATTGAGTAGAAAATCAATCGGTAGAACTCTCCTTCTGATGATGGCCGTTAGTCATAAACCGCGTCGCTCGCTTTGCATATTGTGCCAAAAAAAAAAAAGAAGAAAACTAAGCAACAAAAAAAAAACATAGTTTGTTGTTGGTAACCCAAAAAGTGCAATGTAGGACGACGACGACGACGACGATGTTGCAGCAACAACTAACAACAACAACTAACAACAACAGCTGAACCCGTTTGGCCAGCCATCCAGCTACCCAGTTTTGCCATCTCTCTGATCTTGGTGGCAACTCCCCTCTAACCCGCTCTAACCCCCCCTCCAAGCCCCGCTCTCAACCAACCCGCCAACCCGCCACGAACAGAAAGAAAGATTCACAGGCATTCACAAATTATCAAACAACAGCAACAAAATTTGTTGCATGAATGGGTTAAAAAGCTGAAAAAAACTGAAAAAAAAACTCGTGTAGGATGTTTGTAGGCTATTGGAAAGATCAAGAGTTTATAATGTAAATGTGTGTGTGTTTGTGTGTGTGTGTGTGTGTGAGAACTTTTCCAGTTTGTTAGCTGTTGGCAAAGCTCTTGCCTCTTGGCTTGCAACTGTGTGACTTCGATTGCAAACGCCTCTTGCCGCCGTTTCTGCTGTTGTTGCCACTGCCACTGTTGCTGTTGTTTTGTGGCATAAATTGTGGGTCTTTTCGAGGTGTCTCCTCGCACAGTTGCAGTTTAAATAGATACATGCGAGTACAGCCCAGATACGAGATACGTTGTTGCACATTTCACAGACGTTGTTGTTGTTCGTTGTAGGCAAACTGGAAAGTGTTGCCTTTTGCCACTCGCCTCGTCACACACACATTCACAATTTTCTCAAAACGGTTTTTTGGGTTTTTCGCAAAGTTAAGCTGGAATAATGTTAACAGAGTCAGTTTTTGGTAGGAAATACTCAGCTTTAATTACCTTTTTTTTGGTAAAAGCCTACAAAAAATTCATTCAAATCCGAAGAAAAGCCAAAGTTGACATGCAAGTTTAAGGCGGCGCAGAGAGTTTTTGGTTGTTGGAGCCGTTAACGCCAACGCTATTAGCCTGGTCATAATGCTCTCGTAATGACAGCCTTGCGTGTGTAAGTCTTCGTCTCTCCCTCTCTTTCTCTCTCTCTCTCTTGCTCTCGAGTCAAACGCGATTTTCATTCATAAAATGCCGACACACAACAACAACAACAGAGTCGGAACTTTGAGTCCACACCAACACACACACACACACACACATACCACACACACTTACACACACCAACACACACATCACACACACACACACTGAGAGTCTCACGTCAACACACAACAAGCCAACATATTATAATGCCCCCACGCACTCTTGAAGAAACAACATTTCAGCCAAAAAGACGCTTATCAAGTGGTCGTTTGTTGTTGTTGTTGTTGTTTTTCGATACCTATTATATATATATACATATATATATCGCCAAAATGTTGCATGTTGTGTGGGTTGTATGCGATTTGTGTGCCACGCTTTGTCAATCATACGGAAATTTTGTTTTTGCCTTGCATTTGTATCAAAAATATATTATTTTTTACCTTGGTTTTCCATAAACTTTTAGCTTTTATGTGCATACTTAAGCTATATTTGTAGAAAAATAAATAATTTATTTTTTTGATATATTTTCCCACGCAAAAAGTTTTGATTTTAAGAATTTTAAGGTATTCAATTTGTGGCTTTAAATTGATTTCATTTGAATAATATTGTTATTTGATCATTATTATATATGTATATATGTATTGTTATTCAGATAACTTTCTTTCGCATATATCAAATCATGATGATGTCATGTTGAAACTCAAACTCAAACTCAAGCTGAAAAAAGCGATTTCAGCGATTTAAGATTTAAGATTAACATACAATTGGTTGCGGTAGGTCGGTCATTTGATCAATTGGCCAACAATGCTGCGAGACATGCCACGGCATAAGGCATGCCAAATATGGCGCATCAGACAGCCTGTCGTTGGTTGGTTGGGGCCATTGACTGACTGAACAACAACAACAACAACCAAGAGAAGCAACAACAACAACAAAGAGAATCAGCAACAACAACAATGACAACGGTCTTCCTACCGTATATCCCAACTTCTTCTTTTATTTTGTATCTTTTGACGTTGTCATTGTGGTTCGTGTGTGTTGTTGTTGTTGTGTGTGTTGTTGTGTGTGGTTGTTGTTGTGTGTGTTGTTGGTGTGTGTTGTTGTTGTTGTGTGTTATGAATTATAAACCTTTTGCACCGTCGTCTCGTCTGTCTGTCGTGTGTCTGATATTTACCTCTGGCTATAATATTATCGTTGCTATAGATGCCACATCGGGTGCCCCATTACGTAGAAGTTGCGGCAAAATGGCAAAGGCATACACATATACAACTAAAAGCAAACAAAAAGTTAAAAAAGTTTAAATGTTCATAAAGTAGAACATTTAAATGGGGTAGATTAATTGGTGATAACTTTTAAGCGTGAAATCGTTTTTTAAAAATGATATAAAGAAAAGCATATGCCAAAATTCTTAACTTTTATTTTTTTATATTATTTTTTATAGTATTTTTAGTATTTTGTATCCAATTAATAGTTTAAGCGTGAGCTATGAATACTTTCAAAAATATTTTAATAATAAATATGTTTTTTTCTTATTTTTTATATATTTTTCTTATATTAATTCTTTTTTGGAATTTTTTAAATAGTATTTTTTATCCAATAGTTAAGTTCCCTACTTAAATACCTTTATTTAGAATACAGCGTATCTTCTAGTCGAGTCTTCTTCTTTATACATTACCATTTTTGTGGTTGCAGTATTTTATTTTTTTTAATACCTTTAACGTGTGCTATATGTGATGCCATCAAAAAGTGAGTGAGTGCGAACGAGATGCAAATACACTTTGGCAAAAAATAACCGAAATCGATTTCCGTTCATTTTTCTTCTTCTTCTCGCTGCTGTTTTTGGTTTTGGTTGTTATTGTTGTTGTTGTTGCACCTCTTTCATGCGGCTCAATGCACTCGACGCTGCTCGAACTGCGTCACCTTTTTATTTTTTATGCAACGCTCTCTACACCTCCCCGCCCGCCCCGCCCGTCTTCCACCCTTCGGTTATTTGCATTTTGGGGCTTTAGCTTTTTGTTAAATGGATTTTGTCGATTGGCATTTGGCAAGCGAACGACTTTTTTCTCTCTTCTTCTTCTTCTTTATTGTGTTTATTTTAGCTTTTGTACTCGTCGAATGCAAGAAAAAAATACTATAAAATCGAAATCGAAAGCGCATTCAAATTGTTGCATTACGTGCACTTTTTTTCTTCTTCTTCTATCCCTGGACCAATGCCAAAAAAAAGAGGGACAGAGAGAGAAAATTGGTTCTGTTCTGGCGATTTTCAACACATGATTGAACACATTTTTGTATTGAAGCATTGACTGCATTGAATGAATGAATGAATGAATGGTTTGTGTTATTCATCATCAGTTATGACGATATTTCAATGTCAATTTGTTGCTCTCTGTGTTGTTGTCTCTGTGCTGTGCTGTAATTGAAACTGACCAACAAAACCACAACAACAACAACAAAAACAACAACAAAAGCGACAATAAACACAACCAGAGCAATAAAATGGTCATAACTACTTTTTAGTTGTCCGTTGTTGTGCGTAATGTCTGTATATGTGTGTGTCTATATGTGTGTTTGTGTATGTGTGTTTGTATGTGTGTTTGTGTGTGTGTGCTTTGAAACTCGTTTTCACTTTTTTTTGTTGTTGTGGTTTTTTTCTTATGGACCATTTGGCGCTTCTTTAGTTACGTTGATTCTGTTTAACGTAAAAATCTTTAGCTACTTTTTTTTTTATGGTGGACAATTTGCAGCCGTTTTGTCTTTTATGGTTTGGCAATGAAACTAGTAAAAAACCAAAAGACAAAAGACGTCGCTGCCGTTGCCACCGCCTGCTGTTAGCCATGTGGTTTTAACCATATAAATTTCGCATAGGTAGTAAGATTTTTTTGCCGTTTATTAGCTGAGAATCGGCCAACTGGTCAGAGCTCTCTGTGACGAGCTAATAAACTGCTTGGCTGGCCAATTGCTGGTCGTTGGCCCAAAAACATTGAATCACTTTCATTCTGTCTTGCTGTTTACCTGCTGTTATGCATTTAGCAAAGAAGAAAAGAAGGGGAAGAAAGAATAATGATATGAAACGAAAACTTCATTAACTACGCCACAGGCGGCGGCAGGCAGCAGCAGCATGTAATCTGCACAGCAGCAGCAGCAGCCCTTCTCGTTGTCGACACCAAATCAAGCTTCAATTAACTTGATAGTTAGTTAAGGTAGAGGAGGTTGGGTAAGGAGAGTGAGAAGAAGAAGCAGTATGGTGTGGAGACGCTAATTGTTGTCACCTAATTAATAAAGCTAACAAGTTTGTTGTGGAAAGTGTTGTAATAAATAATGACAATATCTTGTTTAAAGATTAAAACTCAAATTTCATTAAGAAAAGCGTCTTAGAGATTTGTCAAAATAAGCGAGTTTTAAATTACGAATTTGAAGCTATGAAAAGGGTAACAAAAGAGTTTGATGGTATTGTGACAAAGTATGTAAGATATAGAAGGAAACATTTTCGTATATATATTCTTAATCAGTTACAACAGGCGAGTACTCTTACTCCAGTTTGTCTGTTCGATTAATCTCAGAGACTATGATAGCTAAAGACTTCAGGCTTGAAACATAGCTTCTCCTGAACCAAGTTTCAATTTGATTGATAAGTATTCCAGTTTCTGATATACACATGTAATCGATAATAGTTATATCTTAAATATGGAAATTGGGTTTAAGACTATATACAAAACAATTCACCTCTGTGAGTTCTTCATTGAAATTGGTTAAAAGACATCGGAGATTTGCAACAGATTGAAACATAGTCATCAAGTGCAGAAATAAACGATATGCATGAGGTCTATGGTTCAGAGTTCAAGGTATTTAAATATCATTTAAATCATATCTGTTTTTGCAACGTTTATATTCAATTAACTGCAAAATTGAATACTGTGCAACAGCTGAATAATATCCAGCTGAATATAATATCCAGTCAATTGAGTTGATTTCCTTCCCACTCATTGAATTAAATTGTTTGTTTGTGTGTGTGTGTATTTTAAAAGCTTTTCATCGCGTTTAATCAAATGTACAGACAACAAAAGTCGCAACTCAATGAGTTTAAACACATACATGACATATAATCAATTTGAGCTGAAGTTGTTCTGTGTCTTTGTAACGACATGAAAACCTTGATGCCAATAACTTTTTTATGTAACTTGCTTTGGCAAAGTTTTTGACAAGCTAAAATTAGCTAAATAAAAATGTTTTTGCTAATTGGGAAGCGATGTTTAAGCACGCAATAAAGTATGCTAAACATTTTTTGGGGGGGGACAATATTATTAATGAAAAAGACCTTTTAAGACCAGGTCTTTACCAGTCATTACCAGCTAACTAGCTGACATCTAAAATGTCTTTACATCAATAAAAGCTTTAAAGATTTATTGAGATAACAAATCAATCTCTTGTTTTTTTTATTATGCCAACTACTAGTCCCTTTTTTTGCTGCTGTTTCTTGCCAACCTTTTCTGCAACACGTACCATATATTTGTCAAGATGGTGTATGTGTGTGTGTGTGTTTGGGTGTGTTGATGTGTGTGTGTGTTTGGGTGTATCTTTCTATATGTGTGTGTGTTTGGGTGTGTGCATATGTTTCTTGCCATTCATTTTAACATTCAATGTTTGGGATGTGTCCGCAATAAAAAGAGACATTTTGCCTTTGATCAACTGTTTATTGGATATTCGAAAACATATTTGCTGAGTTCATATTGATTTTGGCATAACTTCTAGCTAATAAATAGCTAAAGGGAGTTTAAGAAAAAGATATCTTTGAAGCATAAAAGTGTGATTTAAGAGTTTTGAGCCTTATTCTCTCTTTATTCTTTTTAAAGAAATGATAAAAGTTTTGTGTTTAGTACAAATCATCTTGAAGCTTATTGCTTCAGTAGAGAGCAAGCATCTAGTTTCTTTATAACAAGTATCTAAAGTTCAAAAGAAGAAGAATTTTACATTATTATGTTATACTTAGGAATACATTTATGTAATGTAATGTGTTATGTCAAGTTATAAATACCTCATAATTCATAATAGTTAATTATTTATTATATTATAGTATTGCACAAAAATTCTTACTAATCATTTCATTAATCATATTATTCTCTTCTATTGCAGAACACATCACCGCTGTGGGAGGATTTTGTGGCTAAAGCTAGTAAATTGCACACATGTCTACGGTAAGTGTAGAAATACAAATCCATAAAAATAACAAGAAAAGAAATGAGAATCGAATATTGTTTAAACAAATTTCAACATTCTCGATTCTCTCAATTGCGAAACTTTTGCAATTCGAATAGAAAACAAAAATTCAGCTAAACAACAATAGTCCGAAATCACTTTAAATAGACTTCGATTGTTTTCTTCTTTTCCGTCTATGATTATTTTTGTTGTTTTTCTTCGGTTTTTTGACCATCTCCAACCACCGACGCGAACGCGATTTGTGCGTTTTTTTTTTGTTTATAATAGTTTTTTGTTTTGTGTGTTTATGTTTATGATTTTTTTTGTGAGTTTTTTTGGTTTTTTATGCTCAGCAGACTTGGCCCCAATTTTAGTGACGCCAGCCAGCGGCGGCAATGTCTGCTAAATATATATATATATATATATATATATATATATATATATTTATGTATTCATAAGTAGTGCATTAATCATTTGTTCGTCTCGCAAAAGTATTTTCTTTTCTTCTGCTTCTGCTTCTTCTGCTCTTTTGGCAGCTGTGTAAAAAAGTCAAAGAAATTCTACGCCAAGTGTTGTGTTTGCCCAATGCGCTTGACACACATACGCATCCCAGTTAATGCCGCCCCCCCTCTCTCTCTCTTCTCATCCGAAGACAGTCTGAGACGGCATAACCTAACCCAGCACATCATCTCTCTTCATATTCATCATCGTTTTTGGGTGCAGTCTTCTGGGTGCCTGCCTGCCTGACTGCCTCAATTGCTCTTTGGACTGGCATGTCCGACTTATCTGTCTGTCTGTCTGTCTGTTTGCCCTGCCTCTCTGCCATTTTCAATTGAAATGTCGCCCACGGCCAATAAAATTTTTGTAGTTGCAAAAGTTTATACATTTTTTTTTTATTAGATTTATCACTATAATCAGTTTGGCATAGTTTATGCCTCCTGTATTATATACTTCTTCTTCTTATGTTTAATGTGTGTTTTGATCTTCTTTTTTTTTTTTGGTTTTATAGCGCTGCCATTCAGGCAATTGCCGCCTATTTGGATGCCTTCCAAAAGATCGCCGATGCGGCCACCAATTCCCGAGGTAAGTTCAAAAGTCATAAAACACAAAAACTGACAAAACCCCCCCAACACTCTTTCCACCGCCGTACTCTACATAAGGTTCTCATTTGTAGCTATTTAGTACATCCAGCTATTATTTATGCGTTTTACACTTGAGAGACAGATAGACAGGGAGAGAGAGAGTGAGAGATACTAGGTCTCTCTGACGCGTCAACGTCGGTCATCGATCTGATTTTTATTTTTCACGCCTGCTATAGTCTCTCGCTCTCCGGGTTCTAGTAGGGTGCGCTCACGCATTTTAGCTTGTCTTTTTTTTGCTATTTATATTTATTTATTGGCTCTCGACGGGCGACTTCACGCGCTTAGCTCTGATTATGCAATGTTGCTCACCTGGGCGGACAACACAAAAAAAACAAGAATATAGCAATCGGGAACGGGAAGCCATTTGGATTTGCTTTTATTTCTTCATGTCTGTCTGCCTCTCTGTCTGTTTGTCCATCTTTATCTGTCTCTGTTTGTCTGTTGTCTGTGGGCAGTAATAGAAGCGACAAACATTCAACATTAGAGATCAAAGACCACAGTGGAACGAGAACTACTATTTATATACTTACTTACTTGTTGGTACTACTGCATTCTCAAATAGTTGAAGTTGACATTTTGCGTTTGTTACAGTTAGAGTCTGTGTGGTGAATTTGTTATTTGAATAAGTTATGTTAGGAATGCGCCTAAAGCAAAAAGCAAAGCAAAGAAGTTGCCAGATTAAAGTTTATGCTGATTTGTATATGTTACGGCATTGCCAACATCAAGTATCAATAAGAATTGCCGAAATGCAGTATTTTTGCCGAAATGCAGTATTTTTGCTATACAATTTAATGTCATTGGCATTTTTCGGTATTGTTATTCAATATTCAATGTAAGTTTTTACATGAAATGAATATTGCTAACACATCTGGCTTAATCTTTAATCTCAAACTTACATTTGCATACGTTCTATGCAAATTTTCAACTTTACAAAGTTTATACAAAGTTTTTATGCCAACAGCAGCAGCCAACTCGACTGCAAAAGTTTTGCAGTAAGAAATCAATATTTAATACCAAAATGTGATTTTCGATTGCATTCAACTGATTCTGAACTGGCAAAGACAGCCAAATTGAATTCAATCATAATTGAATTGCATTATTTTTATTTTCCCAATTCCCATTGCACTTCATTATTTATCTATTATCTCTCAGGGAGCTGAATACGCTCTCTGCTGACTGTCTGGATGGATGTCTCTGTGTTTCTATTCCCTTTCTCATTTGCATATTATTGATTGAATGTTAAGTCTGGCATGGAATTTTGCACAAAATGTTGGCCTGTCCCCGCCACCATCGAAAATAGGAATCCTCAGTTGTTCTAAGAGCCACCCTTCTGTACTGTCTGAGCCAGTAGTACTTTGCACTTACTAAATGGTTTCATTAGTTTTAGTGGTTAGTTGGGGGGCGCCAGCCTATTTGGCTTGGGTTCGGTTCGTCTGTGCTCGGTCAAGCAGCTCGTTGGCCAGGACAAGTGTCAATTGTCCTTTTGAAGCATTGAGGGTGAAACTCGTAGAATCATTTGCACATGCTATTTTCCTTATGGGTGGTGGTTTTTTGTCTTTCGTTTCGTTTCTAAGTCTCTTTTATTCAATTAAGTTGGATTTGGGGGCGGCGTTCATAAAGTGCTTTAATGTGGGATTTGGTCTTAAGTATCATTTTATGTGCCAAAGCAGATATCAATATAGGATCATGGACAAACATATTCACTGCAATAATTAGATTTAGGTTGAGCCTGAGAAGAAGAAGATGGAGGAGGAGTTTAGTTAAGTTTAGTAGCGTGCTGTTGCTGTCGAGAGTTTTGCCTGTGATAGGCAGCTGCCCCAAAGCATAGCTTGGCATAATGGGAACACACACATACACAGACGAGACCGGTTGTTGACCGACTTCCCAAAGCTAACCTCCAAAGCAAGCCTTAACCGAATTCCGTGTGGCATGCAATGTGAGGCAGGCTAGGCACTCAGAGCATCAAATTGAACAGACAGCATGGCGTGCCTAACCATGCATTCATTCATCAGACAACAACGCCAACGATGCATTTCCGTAATTAATCATGTTTTGTGTCCATGTTTGCAGGTGCATCCAAGGAAATTGGGACCGCTTTGACACGGGTCTGCCTGCGCCACAAGGCGGTGGAGACACGCCTCAAGACATTCACAAGCGCCATTATGGATTGTTTGGTGCAGCCGTTGCAGGACAAGATTGAGGATTGGAAACGAACCGTCGCCACCATTGACAAGGATCATGCCAAAGAGTATAAACGCTGTCGCAGTGAACTCAAGAAACGTTCCAGCGACACATTGCGTCTGCAGAAGAAGGCGCGCAAGGGCCAAACCGATAATAGTCTACAATCGTTGATGGATTCGCATATGCAGGATGTGACATTGCGTCGCGCCGAACTCGAGGAAGTCGAAAAGAAGTCATTGCGTGCCGTTATGGTTGAGGAGCGCCTCCGTTTCTGCAGCTTTGTTCACATGTTGCAGCCGGTGGTGCACGAGGAGTGTGAGGTTATGTCCGAGTTGGGACATTTACAGGTGAGTAGGAAGTGGAATATTCCTTTATTCATTTTCATATTCATAACTTCTCTTAACTTTTTGTTTTAGGAAGCCATGGAGTCCATCGCTTTGGTGACCAAGGAGCCCAGCGTTTTGCCGCCTGCCTCGGAGGAACTCATTCACGATGCCAAGGCCAGCATTAATCTCTATCCCGAATCGCCGGGTGGTGGCTCTGGTTCCCAGGGTGGCGGCTGCTCCAATTCGCTGGGCTCACGCAAGAGCTCCGTCTGCTCCATTAGCAGCATGAATAGCAGCGGTTCCAGCAATTCGCCGGGTCATCATCATTATCCGCGCTCCCTGTCGCAGGTGCGTGCGATCCATTCTCACATCTAGAGAATTTAATACACATTGATTGTTAATTGAAAGAAAACAAACCAAATCTAAACAATTGGACTCTTCTATGTTTATAATTTGTGCTAAAGTCATATAAATAACATTTGTTTGTTTATAATCATATTTTGTTATTCATCTAAACAATTGCTAAAGTGAAAATACTTTATAGTTTGTTGTTGTATTGAAAATCATTTGTTGAAATCTAATAATATTTGAATATAATTATCATTTTTTGTCTTCGTCTAAACATATTTAAAAACACTTGTTGAAATCTGATTATGTACGATTATATTTCACAAATTAGTATAGGATTTCGAACACGTATCTCATATAAGATTACAAAAATCAACTTTCTGAGACTCTATCAAATATGGTGATAAAAATAATACATTTATAATGTAATAAGAACTTAGTCTGTCTTTAAAGAATGTTTATCATTTAAATGTTTAAATCACATCACAACTTACTCATTTTCTTATTTCCGAGCTTTCTGTAAAAAGCCTTAATTGCTTTAAAAACTATTGAAAAAGCTATAAATCTCAATTCAAATTGTATTCAACTTTCTTATTGCAAACAGACAAGAATGATTTAAGACTGTTCCTACAAATAGCAAACATATTAATCAAAAAGCATATCTGTCCAATTGTTTAGTGTACTCTCTACCATATATATTTCAATTTACAATCATACTTTATACAAAAGTTTTGTATTTTAACATATTTTATGTGTGTTTTGTTTTGACATATTTTTTTTTTTTGCCTGTTGCTTGCTTTGCCATATATACATATATAATTTTGTTTTTAATGGGTTTTCATCTATATTTTTTTGTTGTCTTTTTGTGTTTTTGTTTTTATTTTAGTTTGTAACGCCCGCAATACGCTTGAAACCTGGTGAATCCAGTGATAGTGGCTTTTGCTCATCGCCAGCGCTAACAACACAGGTTATCATTATTATATATATTTTATTTTAATTACATTTATTGGAGTTTCTAATATGTGTTATTTTTGTGAAGTAACTTTCATATTGTTGTTCATTACTAATAAGTTTTTGGTTTTCCCAGGCTTCTTCGAATGCAACAAATCAGACTCATGCCGTATCCACTTGGCCGCCACATTCCCAGGACGTGGTGGAC
Organism: Scaptomyza parva; assembly: GCA_035044645.1. NCBI lineage: Eukaryota > Metazoa > Arthropoda > Insecta > Diptera > Drosophilidae > Scaptomyza > Scaptomyza parva. The sequence goes on from JAWNNT010000090.1 coordinate 6,462,772, forward strand.
ACACTGCCCCCAACTGCCGATCGTCCGCACACGATTTCCACAACCTACGAGAAGGGACATCAGCGTCCGCCACTTACCGTTTACACGTTCCAGAATCCCGAGACCATACCCGAATCCAGCAGCAGTGGCAGTCTCAATCCAACAACAACAACTGTTGCTGCCAATGGCTCCAATGGTTCCAATGGCTCGAACTCGGGCCAGAATACTCCAGCTACACAAAAGTCACCAGCTGCTTCGTTGAGTCGTCCACCATTGCCAGTTGTAAGTATTAGGGATGGGGAGTGGATTTGTGATTCTAGTGCTTAAGTTGTTGTTTCTCGTTTATGTGTGTGTTTTTTGCTGTGTGGTGCAACAACCAATAGAAGCCGGCACATGTGGTAAGTGTGGCAGTGTTGCTGTAGTCTCCTTCTTCTTCTCCTTCTCCATTTGCGCAATAATTTTTGCATGCGCTCATCCCCTGTCCAGTACTTAATATTGCTCGTAATATTGCTCATCACCACTGAATAGTTAGTTATAGATAGTTATATGTCGTCGTCATTCGCCTTCATCTCCAATCTAAGACTTTAGAACCCTTTGTAGAGAGTTTATTTTTGATGATTATTTCTCATATATCATACATCTGTAATAGTATTACTTATATATTCTTTGACTAATGATCTTACCTTTTCCAATTGTTATAGCGCTGTTCATCGTTGGAGCGTCCGTTGTCGGCGCAAAGCAATCATCGCCAGAACAGTGGTCAGAATTTGTTGCAACGTCAGTGCCCCTCACCGATACCGGCTCATATCACAAAAGGTAAAGCGATTCATCCAAGAAATATGTGTTTTTAACTTGTTTTGTCGTTCGTGTCATTGTGTGCCGCACGCCTTTTGTTATCAACAACTGCTTAATCTACCATTCTCTGTCAGTTTTACTAATCAAATCCATGTACTTGTTATATTTGTGCTGCTCTCTCTCTCTCTTTCCCCCAATCACAACACACACACTTCATGCCGCATGCATTGTCCTTACGAACACACACGCTCATCTTAATGCCACAGAGCTGTCCGCCGCACATCATGCACAGCAGCAATCACAACAGCAACAGCAACAACACCAGCAGCAACAGCAACAGCAACAACAAACCCCGCCCACCTATGTTAACATGTCTGAATTGGCGGCAATGAAACTAACCAATCAACAGCAACAGCAACAACAGCAGCAACAACAACCACAAACACAACAGCAACACTCGCAACAACCACAGTCAAAGTCATCTACACCATTGTTGCAACAGCAGAGCAGCATTGATTCGATATGTTCGCAACATTCGAATGACTCGTCGACGAGTTCGTTGCAACAGCAACTGTTGCAGCACCATCAGCAGCAGCAACAGCAATTGCAGCAATCACAGCTCAATCATCAGTCGGGCAGCGGTCATGGCACTCGTTCCCATTCCATATCCTCGTCAGTGTCCTCGAACACAGCCTCCTCCTCGTTGCACTCGCATCCATCCATTGACTCAGCTGTTGCTGCCTCTCTAGTGGCTGCTGGTGGCAATACCAACACCAGCACCACAACGCCATCTAGTGGCTGCTCAACGCCACAAAATCACTATTCACCACTGTTAACCAACTCACCAACGTCCACTGCCGCAGGTACACCCAGCGGTGGCAGCATTGCCAGCGGCCTTGGCTTTGTCTATCAAGTCAGCTCCCCAACGCCACCAGTCTCCTCGGCCAGCGAAGTCTTGAAGATTACCGAGCAGGGCACCGCCGGGCCGGGAACAAATCCAGTTACAGTTGCAGATGAGTCAGCCGACTCGGATGAACGTTCGCGTGCCTCTGTGTTGCAGAAGGCCTCAATGTTTGAGAAGCAAGCAGCAGCAGTTGCAGCTGCTGCCGCTGTCGTCGCCGGCGTACCAGCACCAGCACAGGCAGCAACAGTTGCTGCCGCCGCCACCACGCGACGTTCGGAAGAGCTGCGTGCCGTGGAACAGCAAGAAATGGGTAAGTCAAAGATAAGAGTAGACCGCTTTTCTATCATAAAAGCAACGGTTTTTAATCTCCCCCCAACAAAAAACACAGTTTTTGACAAAATCAACCGAAAAAATCTAAAACTTTTTCCCCTCTTCAGAATTTTGTTTGATTCCCTCGTTTAAACCTGCTGTAGTTTTCTTGTTGAATTTTGTTTTTAAAAACTATATTTAACCCAATATTCTTTTTTCTGTTTTTCGTTTTTTTTTCTTTCCCAACCTCTTAAACCTCTTTTTGTTTTGTTGCACACAAAACAATACACATTTACACACAAACAAAACGCACAAACCACAATTTCTTTCGACTCATGTATAAAAAAATGCACAACAACAACAACAATAAACAACGAAAACTGAATAATTTAGACAAATCTTTCGAAGACTCGATTCAAGCACTTAATAATTTAATTGGCGAATTAGACTCCTTTCAACGCGAGATCGATGAGGGCAAGGGCAGCAAGCAACAACAACAGCAGCAACAGCAACAAAAGCACAACAGCAACATCAGCAACAGCAACACCAGCAACAACAATAATAATAATAGTGGCGCCAGCAGCACCAGCAGCAGCAACAACAGCAACGAGAACAACAACAGTAATGATCTCCTCCTGATGCCCGTCAACAGCAGCAGTTTGAACATTGAATGCTGTGCCATCAGCAATCAAACCAATTCCAGCGGCTGTGGCACCGATATATCCGATACCACATCCGAAGAGTTGGGCGAATGTGGAGGACTGTTGGCTGCCACAAGGCGTCATCAGCAGTTGGGCGCCAGCGATTCAGAGCTGAGTCGTTGCTATGTGAGCGAGACGAGTTCGCTAACCGGAGGGATATTGGCTGGCGGCTATGAGAATCCCACATTTGCACACTTTGCCAATCGCGAGGACTCGAATGGAGGAGTAGGAGGCGGAGGTGGTTCCTCACTGTATGCACAACCTGTAGCCTCGGATAGCATCTCGTTGGCTGCCTCGGATAGTTTGTGTCAGGAGCGGCATGCGTATGTGGACACATGTAGCGATGATGGCAGTGCCGTTGTTGTCATCTATGACCATCAGATCCCGAATACGCCGGACATTGAGTTTGTCAAGCAGAACTCAGAGATTGTGTTGTTGCGGCACAAGGATCCGCAGCAACAGTTGCAGCTGCACGAGATGCGTGAACTACAACAGTTGCCCGACAACCTAATCGGCTCACCCGAATCCCCAGATGATGGTAGCCATCATGGTGGCATCTCAACGAGGTCAACGAGTGCCTCCTTTAAGCCGGCAACAGCAACTGTGGCGCCCGCCAAACAGCGTCTATCCTCGTTTCGTGCCAGCAGCGAGCAGCAGCTACAATTGCTGGGACGTGCCAATCCGCACAGAGGTACGGATAAGCTTAGGGTTAGTCTAGACCAGCAGCAGCAGCAGCAGCAACAGCAGCAACAATTGTTAGCAAGTGATATTAGCAGCAGCAGCAGCAACAGCAGCACAGTTAAGCGCAAGTTGCCGCCCAAACCGATTAGTCTGAGTATATTTAATGGCCCCCAGCTTGAAGCGGGTGGCGCCACCAGCAGCAGCAGCAAGCCAGTGATACCTAGAAAGTTTGACTTTAAGGCTGATCTAGATGCCAAAATACGCAAGCAGAAACTAAAAGTGCAACAGCAATTGCAGCAGCAGCAACAGCAGCAGCAACAACATGAGCAGCAGCAGCAGCAACCTTCACCACACTCATCCCAAACAACAACCTCAACAACAACCACAGCAACAACACCACCAACAACAACAACCGCAGCAAACTGTAATGTTATTAATAACAAAACTGCCGTTATTGCATCCGCATCCAATACAAATCATAGAATGCCAAATCAAACAACATCCAATCATGCGCCATACAAAACGCCCACAACAACAGCAACAACATCTACATTATCATCACTCTCATTATCAACATCAGCAACATCATCATTATCATCGCCAGGGGCCAAGTTGTCATTGCCATTATCATCAATACCAACATCAACATTATCAGCAACAACAACAACAATGCTTGCGCCCGCTACATCGCTGCCTCTTCCGTTGCCTCCTGTGCCCGCGAAACCAACTCCAACACCACCCAATTCATACATGTGCTCCACCAATGCTCCAATTACTGCCAATGCCAATGCCAATGTCAATGTCAATGTCAATGCCAATCCCCATGCCGCCAATGCCAAACCGTGCATAACGCCCAGGCCGGCATCGTTGTCGGGTTCGTTTCGTTTTCGATTCTTTTTTCGTATTCTTATTTTGATTTTCTGTTCTGTTTTAGTTTGAATATTATTAACCAATTAAATCGAATTGATTTCAGCAACACAATATTTCTTCTTCTACCTTTTTGGCATTGGTTTCAAGAGTTATTTTAAAGTTTTATAATTGTTTGTGTTTGTTTTTTTCTTGCTTTTTTAATGGCGGCTAATCCGATCTTCTCCTAATCATAATCACACTCACTCGTAAATACTATATAAATACACTGGAATAAAAAACCCTGCACACAACTGCGACTAAACACACTGCTTTTACAACTAATATGTAATCGATAACTATCGAATTAATCGAAACAGCTTTGTAATCGTTTGTATATTATCTGTGTATAAACTCATGTGGTTTAGGGAAACTTTTGTTTATCATTCGTGAGCTGGAAAAAAAAGTGTTTTATAACTTCGATGTTTGTGTATCATTAGCTAACAGATCTATATCTAAAAAGATTCATATATACTAGATTAAATAACGTGTGTCTTCTCTAACTACATATCTATCTGGTATCTCTGGTGTATTCTCGATGTTATCATAATTTGTATAATATACATTTGTATAAAGATGTTATTAACTTTGAAGAATTCGAAAAAAACATATTCTTATAACATTTCTGGGCTCATTTCACAGGAGGAGCAGCTGGTGTTCTGGGAGGCGGCTCCACACGCATCGCACGTCGTTCATCCATTAATCAGGCAAAGCCACCGCCGCCAGTTCGACGCAGTTCATCGGTGACACCAAGTCCAAATGTTGGGGTAAGAAGTGAAAGAAGTTTTCCTATCTTTAGATAAGTTACTTAAGTTTAGTTCTAAGTTATAAGCTTTCTGATGTGCAGCAAGTGTTCGATTGTGCAGCAACAACAACTACAAAAACAACAGCAACAACAAGACACTATGACTCTTTTTGTGGCACAAACAAACGACACTTCCCTATTTTTATTCTTTCTTTATGATCTCTCTTTATGATTTTCATTTCTTACTTATGATTTTAATATGTGCCTCAATCCAGTTGCAACAACAACAGCAGCAGCAACACCAACAACAACATCAACAGCAACTCAGCAACAACAACAGCAACAACTTATACGCAAGCGATCATTTGCCGCCACCGCCAGCATTTATGTTGGAGGCAAACGCTTACTCCACCTCCCCCGTCTCCGCCTCCACATCAGCAACAACAGCACACAACTCCTCCATGCCCCACTCAGCTTTGAAGGTATCGGAGACGGTGCGCGCTTTGGCTGCAATGCGGCATCAGCCTGCCTCGCCCGTTGCACTGCGACGCATGCATCAGCAACAGTTGCAACTGCAGCAGCAACAACAGCAACAACAGCAACAGCAATCGTTACAGCAACAGGTGTGTGCACATCTCTTGGCTTGGGCTTTACTCTTCTGTTTATTCTATGATTTCTTTTCACTTTTTCATTTCTTTTAAACAAATATGCTTTACATTATCAACAACACAACACACACACACATACACACACAAAACACAACAACAACAATGCTTGCCGATTAAAAATACTCAAAACTTAGACAATGCACAAACAATCATCAAGCGATGAAGTTGATTATGATGCTTACTATAACTCCTATATGGAGCTGCATGCCTATGATCATGCAACAACACAACCCAGCTATCACTCCCAGCAGCAACAGCAGCAGCAACATCAACTGCAGCAACAGCAATGCTTTATTCAACAGCAGCAGCAACATTTGCTTCATCAGCATCTTCAACAGCAACAGCATCTGCAACAGCAACAGCAACATCATCATAATCATTATCAGCAGCCACCAACACCACCGCCCTATCAAGGCCCGCCACAGGTAGATGCCGTAAGTGCAACAATAATGTTAACGGATGAGCAACTAACACCACGACAACATCAACTGCAAAAACTTTTACAGCTCTGCCTTTTCTTCTTCCGCCCACTAATCGTTCTAATATTGCTGCTTAGCAAAGATTTAAAAACATATTAATCTTTAGCTTAATTAGAGATAAACACTAGCATGTCTAGAGACATATATCATATATATTATATATAGTTAATCATTTAGCTTAGACACAGATTTTATGCAAAACACTTTATAATTTATTGCCTTTCGTTTTCTTTCCACATATATATCTGCACTTATATACCACAACTCCACGTTCCACGCTCTCCACGTAATCAACTCTCACACAGTCATCGTTCCGCACATCATCGCCAAGTGCTGGAGGCGGCGGTATTTATGCGCAGCCAAAACTTGTGAGCAACATGTCCAGCTTTCGGACCAGCAGTCCCAGTCCAAATGGTCATGCTGCCGGTCACCCACTGCCACCGACACAGCCCAAAGCGAATCCGAATCTAATTGCACAGCTCAATGCACGACTCAACAGTAAACAGCAACAGCAGCAACAACAGCAGCAGCAACAGCAACATGTTGCTGAAGGCATTTATGGGAATACGGGCAACGAATCCATTTATATGCGTGGCGGTAACGGTTTGTCCATGACTCAACAGCAACAACAACAACAGCATCAACAGCAGCAGCAGCCACAGCAGCAACACTACGACGGTAAATTTGAACATAAGCTTGCACAGCAGCAACATAGAATTTATGCTAGTTTCGGCACAACATCAACATCATCATCAGCAATAACAGCATCATCTTCAGCAACAACTAACTCATCTTCTTCTGTTCTAACAACCTCAACATCTTCCACCTCATTCAATGCTTTGCCACACTTTCCACTCTCTTCATCTACATCATCGTTGCTCTCTAAAGTCAGTTCATTTTCAAACGCATCAACAACATCAACAGCAACAGCATCATCAACATTATCAGCAGCCATCAACAATACATCATCGCATTATCAGCCACCACAAGCGCCAGCGAATAGCAAAGATTTTGGCAACAACTATACAAATTCGTTTACAAAAACTTCAGCAGCTGCCCAAACTGCGGCTAACATGCGACAACACCAATTGCTGCAACAGCAGCAACAGCAACAACAGCTACAACATTATACATGTCCTCCACCGCTTGAAAATCCACCGCCGCCGCCCATTTATTCAGCAACAATGCCCAAGAAAATGGCACGCGCCAATGCTGCGCACAACAGCAACAGCAGCAACAGCAATTGCAACAGCAACAATTTGATTGGCAGCTATGTTGCTGCTTCAAACAGTGCCACGTTGCCCAAGAACATATTACAACAGCAACGTTTACAGCAACAGCAACATCAGCAGCAACAATATCAACAGCCAACAGGCATCGGCAATGGACATTCTAATCAGCGTGCAGCTATGCCGTTGCCACAACAACAACAACAGCAGCAGCAACAACATCACCAACAGTTGCAACAGCAGCAGCAGATACAGCAACAACAACAACGCCAGCCACCCATACCATCGCGTCATTCCAGTGTGCAACAAAAGATATTCGTTTCAACGAATCCATTCATACAGACAACGGCCGTCAAATTCCATTCGCCATCGTCTGTTCACACAACGCCAGCTGCCTCACCCACCTGCGGCTCACCCGCATCAGCAACATCCAGCATGGTCAGCATGGCCAGCATTTATGGCACAACAGCGCGTGGCAACAGTCAACACCATCAGCAACAACACCAGCAACAACAACAACTACAGCAGCAACAACAACATTATTATCGCGATGTTGCTGCTGGCGGCGGTAACAACAGCAATGGCGGCAATGGTGTTTACTATGCCAGCCACAACAATGCCCATGGCCATGGCCACGCCCATGTGGGCCATATGCCACATGGCAACCAAGCACATCATTCAAGTGAGCGCGCCGTTTGATTTGATTTGATTGCAGCGCTGTTTTTTTCAGTTTTTTTTCTTATATTTTGTTGTTCAGTTCTTTCTTTTTTTTGGTACTTAATTCGCGTTTTTTATTTGGCATGTTGCTTATTGTTGTTTTGGTTTTGTTTGAAGTTGATTTTTGAATATGCAGAAAATGTATAAAATTATGTGCCCAGCAATTAATACACTTAACACCAAGGAAACTTAACTTAAGGAAACTGAAAAAACTACTAAAAAGAAGGACCATAAATGGAATAATGTTTGTTTTCATCTGAACTCTCATCACATTTCTTTAACCATGACTATTCTGACTTTCATCTCTCAACTTAAAATATGCATATCATTGCACTTGATCAATGGACATTTATCTATATATACTATATATATTTTGCATTTGTTTTTATCATTTTTATTTTAGTTTAGTTTTTTATTGCATTTTTCTATAAACGCATTTTTCTATTCACTTTGCAAAATGAAAAACATTTGTCAAAACCAAAAAACATTTTTTTTGCTTCTCTCTTTATATATCTTTATATAAAAAACCACCACATCAATCAATTCATTATGCTTAGACTATGCCACAAGCACCAATATCGAAAAGACTGGCAGCATACGTGCCAAGACCAAGGCTGAATTTCTCGAGAATCTCAATGCTAAATTGGCCAAACAGGGCATGTCTGGACGTGCATTTGCAGTGCGAAATCTAATTAATAGCAAGGCCCTGGTAAGTACTACAAAAAGAGCTTTCTTCACAATCTTTCGACACCCTTTACTTTCACTCCTCAATAAACATATCTGTGTGTGCGTGTGTATAATGTACATTTAGATGTATCAAAATCCACAAAATCTAAAGCGACCCAGTGCACAATATCGTAGACCACCTACCTATCCCAACTTCACCACCACCAATTCAACCACCACCAACAACAACAACAGCACTTGTGATGATCAGTGTTAAGGTATTTTGTAGACCAAAGTTTCTTTATGTTTTTGTTCGACTTTATAATATACTTAATCCCCCCGCAAAAAAACGTTGAGCTGTGCGCATTAACTCCACATACCGAAAAGTACTATCAGTATGTCTTAAGCTTCTTGTTGATCAATTTTTAAACCCAATTCATTATAAATCTTTATTAACTTATTTCCCTTATACCATTTTAGCCGGATCCTCGTATTTGTCATGAGTCGCTTATGGATCAAATAAAGCGTGGCGCAAACCTAAAACGGAATCAGAAGATTAACGATCGCAGTGCCCCAAAAATACATTGAATACAATTTGAACGAAAGCGAATATTATTTATTTTTAATCACTAAATCAAACATTAAATAATAACTATATGAGGCGGCGTTACCTGCTCGATTGCAGGTCGCGCCTGAGTTTAGTTTGAAACTAAGAAACTCACTTAAACACACACACACACACACACATATATATGATAACTGATAACAACAAAGTAAAGAAAAGAAATAATATGCCTATACAGAATATATATAACTATAACTAATTGCTATACATAACGTACATACATACATATATAAACATATACATATATGAAGCCAGAGTTTGGGCTCCTAAAGAAACAATTCTCTTGTTGTAAAAGTTTAACTAATTGGCATTTTCTTTCCTATAAATGTATATCTATCTATCCCCCCCACTCTCTCTCTATATATATAATATTATATTATATATTCAAGTGTATTTAAGTTAACTAATTTTGTTAAGTGAAAAGTAAAAACAACAACAACAAACAAACAAACAAACAAAACAAGCAAACAAAATGGAAGACAATTGAAAAGTAATATTGAATTAAAGAACTTTCATGGATTATTTATAATTTTTAACTCGAATTTATTGTTAGTTGTGAAATTCGCTTTTATTTTAATATCTATTATTATTATTTATAATTTCCACCCTGCTTATGTAAATATCTATAATTTAAAACAAAAAACACTAATAATAAATTGAAATTGTCGTATCTATATAAAGATTTATTTTATGTATTTATTTTGTTTTTGTGTATTCCAAACAGCAAATGCGAAGTCAATTGAAAGGGTCTGAGAAATTAAGCAAAATTAACAAAAAACTTTTACAACTTTTTACATTTAAACATAAAAGAACATAGCTATAGGATGCTCTCTATATAGACTTGAAAATAAGCACACGCATAAGTAGTTAATAAACAATAACAACATATACAATATATAAACGTTTAAAGTCCAACTGTAATTGAACATTAACTTAATCTCTTGTATCCTAGGAGAGACGGGTTCATATCAAATGAGCATTAATCTTATACATATGTATTTCTATTCGACTGAATCTTTTATTGTGCTACTCCGAGTAGACTAGATGCACAGATCACCAACAATGGAACAGTTTTTCAATTCAAACACAGATCGATCTAGTAGACATTATATCATTTTTCTTCATATCATAATAGAAAACAGTTTTAAAGCCCGGTTTTATGGAAAAAGATTTTGTTTTCCGATTTTAAATGCATTCTTGCTTTTACTATATACAAATCTATATATATATATATATTAAACATACCAAGCAACTTGTTGATAGCATTTATATACTTAACTATACATAATACCAAGAAAAAAGAAGGTCTTTCTAATATTTTATATCTATACTCGTAAAAGTTCTGTCTAGTTAACAAACTTTTTAAATATTTACAAAATATTTTGTATATATACGCTTTTTAAGGCTTCAATTCAAATCGGCATAACTATATATAAATGACATCTAATGGTCTATATCTATAAAGCGTCGTATCGTAACAAAAACTAAACAAAAAGGGCAATAACTGAGCTACAAAAATGAAAAAGAAAACTCCATTAGTCTTTAGAAATACAAAAATAACAAGCATACCTACATACATATATAGAATCTTGGGCATACATATATATATATATATATACATATATTTTTTGGCGATCATCTCTATATACACACATATTGACATTGAAACATACTCTAACAAAATAAAAAAAGAAGTTAATTAACAAACAACAATTATTTACAAATCTAAATGTTAATCTTAATGTGTTTCTGTGTTTATTGATAGAAAACAAAAACAAATCAAGTTGTAATGCGTATTTTTAAATTCATTTGCATTTAGGACATGAGAAACAATAATAAGTACATACAATAAATGTAAAAGCATTAAATGTGTAAATCACTTAACAATTAGTTTTATTGCTATTTGCTAAAAAACAGATTCAATGTGTTTTGATAGTAAATCTCGGCTAGTTTCTCTTTTGGCTCCTGTTTAATGCCTTCAATTGCTTCCAGTACTTGACTAAAATAGCAATAATTAGTTAAGTTAATGTATTTTAAGTTACTTAAAACTTACCTAATCTGACATGGTTCGTTGCGTCCATCGATTAAAGTTTCTGCTGTCCATTTCTCTTTCTTTTTGACAGTTGGAAACTTTGTGGTGACATGCTTGTTACTCGCATGCGATGGGCGTATGCCACACCAAGGGCAGTCTGTCTCCAGCATGATGCGTTCATTGGGCAGCTGACGCACCACTTCAACATTCTCCTCCGTTTTCAAAGAGCAGCCGTTTAGACCAATATACAAGCCGCCAAAAGCCAATATGCTCTTGGCTTCCTCTAGAGTGCCAGTGAAACTGTGCACCACACCGCCACCACATGCCTGCAGTTTCTCTCGATTACGCTCCAATATATCCATAAAATCCTTGTGGGCATTTCGCATATGCAGAAAGAGTGGCAATTTGAACTCTTCGGCTAAACTGAGCTGCTTCTCAAAGTACTGCAACTGTGTTTCCTTCTCACAGAAGTGCAGACGATCATAGTCCAAACCACATTCACCCAGAGCTATGACTTTCTTAGTATTCGCTTTGATGCGGGAGCGCAAGTTATCATAGTACTTCTCTGGATCGGACAGAAACTCCTTACAGCGCGTGGGATGAACTCCCACTGTGGTGTAGAGTCGCTCTGCAAAAGGTATTTAAGTATGCTATTTGTTAAGTACTTCTTCTACTTACCATCCTTTGCAACCAGCTCCAGTGCCTCATCCACATCGCTCACACAACCTGATGTTATGATTAGTTTTTGCAATCCATGTTGCCACGCACGTTCCAGAACATTATCCAAGTCTGCCGGGTGTTTCGATGAGCCGCCATAGCAGCCACGAAACATGGGATCCGTTAGATTGGCTCCAATGTCTAAAATATACACACATTGTAAGTATTTCAAGTGAATTTAACGTTTGTATTTATTACCAATGTATTTTAAAGCCATTCTCAAATATTTGTGTGCACTCATTTAAAAGCACTAAAAAATACCAAATGCCGGTAAATCAGCTGTGTGCCTTTTGCGCTTCAAGTAGTCACACAAAATAACGCTAGATGGCGTGTACACGGTAAGCGGTTATTATTTGAAAGTTAAAAATTGGCAAACTTTGTGTAACAATTAAAAACAATAACAATCTAAAATCAACTAATTGATTGAATGCTGGCACATAACCTTAATAACATGCACATTTCAAACTATTTAATGTAAAATCAATGCCAACGAAAATTGCATTTGGAAATGTGCATAATTTTCAGCTAATTAAAATGTTGCCAAAGCTGTTTATGTTATTATATCGCCCACACACATGCTGCATATGATGGCACTAAAATTGAAATAGACCATATGCTAATTTTCAAATGTGATGTTGTCCTATAAATAAATCGCATGCCACCCACAACATTCGCATTCAAAGTTCAAATCGATTTAAATCCCTTTTACAATTCGCATATGCATTGTGGAATTTAACCGTAAATGCATTTTACAATTTCTATACAAAATTCCATTAGCTATATACATTTGAATGGATGGCTGCGGTTGTCAGATATACTATTCCAGCCAGCATAACGGTAATAAGTAGAAAATGCAGTAATCACATTTTATAATTAATTTACTGCTGGTAATTATTCTCCCACTCTCTCTCTCTCTCTTTTTCGCTCTAAACAAATGATAATTTTTAATGTGCTGCCAATTCAGACGTTAATAATCGCTATATTTGGGGTGTTTCGGGGTTGCATTTGTTGTTGTTTGTTGTTTTAATTGGAATTCAAATATAATTAGTATGCTGCACATAGCAAAATTGTGCATTAAGTGTAAACGCTTTTAAATTAAATTAATGCACATTGAAATTATATTTTCTCCCAATCCCCAAATGAGAATAGACTTTCAGTAATTTGTAATGGACACACTTAAGTTATTTTTTTTTGCATTTTATTTATTTTTTTAAATGAAGTATACATTTTTTGTTTCCGTTATAGATAGAGTAACTGTAACTCGGTATTGAATTTCATTTTTTTCCATTTAATTTTATTTTATGAACAATCGAATTACGTACACAAATATATATGCATCAAAAGTTTTTGGTTTTTTTGCATTTATTTTTTCAATGTTTTTGTTAACAAATTCTATAGTTAAAGAATCTCTTTTTTTGCGCAACAACACGGATTACGGATTACATTTATAGAGTATACAGTAAGTAATAGTAGAGTATAACGGTCAAATTGTGTTGTGTTCCCATTTTGTTGCTGATACTGTTTAATGCTTAAGATTAGCCAGATATTTATTAGTTTAGTAGATATTTGATGTTTGAGATTTGTTATAATTTAACTACATTCAATAACAATGTATAAACCGTAAGTAAGTTCTATATATATATATATATATATATATAAAAGAAAACATCATCATGTATAAACATGTTTGGTTTTTTTCTTCGCTAATGTCTTAACCCTATAAAAATTGTATTTTTACTGGACGTGCTCGAACTCTGCGCCCAAAATGTTTAACCCCCCCTAACCAATTACAAGCTACTAATCTTTATTTAAGTAATTTTGGTTTTTCATCACAATTCACTTTGCATCTGCCTTTTGTATTTGTTGATTTCATTTACAATTTCATTTTTGTTTTCGCAACAAATTAGTTAATACTTAATCGCTAAGCACATCGAATCGAATCGAATAACAACAAAAAACTCAAATATCTTTAACATCAAAGCTTTTCTATTGATATTGTTGGCAATTGAAATTGTGAGCCTCTTTTTTTTGAGCTACAATCAATATTCTTATGATAATTATGCATTATGTCTTCATCATCTTGTTCTCAAATCTATAATTTGATTGGCAATATATATCATGCACCCTGTATTATCCATTTGAATATCATATCATCTATATAAACATTATACTCTTTGTGTGATCATCTCAAACTAGTATCTCTCGAACTAGTATACAAACATTAATTAGAACCTTAATTTGCATAAATAAATAAAGTGTATTGTGCAGTTTTTTTTGCTTTTGCTTTTGCTCTTTCGCAAAGTAAAGTCAAATCAAAACAGAGTAAAGCTAGTAAGAAGAGTCTAGTCGAGTAAGCTCGACTAGAAGATACCCTTAACCCGTGACCCTTGACCCTACAGACGGACAGACGGTCGTGTACTACCGGACCAATGCTTGATGACTTCATATCTCCGATGTTTCTAAGCCGATTTTTATGAATATTTCACAGACTTTCATTATTTTGTTAATAGTTTCAATCCTAATTTTCAAGTTTTCGAAATTCAAGATTTTTTTGTTATCGATTCCATGTGTATATCGTAAACCTGTAAACTTATCGAACATTTGAAATAACTTGCTATGTTTCTAGCTTTTGTAGTTCCTGAGAACGGACAGACGGACATGGCTATATCTGATCAAGAATATATATACTTCCTTTTGCCTGTTACATACTTGTGCACAAAACCATTATAACCTTTTTTTACTCCATTCATGGGTTAAGGGTATAAAAAAAACCAACAAACATTGCTTTGCTTTGCTTGCGCTTGGCTTAAACAAGGTCAACGCTTGTGAGCCATTGGCTTAAAACAACCTTTGTGCCTTTGCCGCTGCACAAACGAACTTCTTGCTAAATGAGATTTCAGCTAACAAACACACATACAACTACACTGAGAGAAAGTTCTTTTTGTACCTAGGACAAGTAAAGTTAATTGTTTTTTTCCATTTAAACATTTTGAATACATTGTATTTAAATAGTTTTTAAACGCTAAACATTTTTAATCGACAATTACCATATTTGCACATATATATATATATACTTATTTATTTCTAGATCTTAAGATTAGTATACTCTCCAAATAAATATGAATATCTAAATGGAAAGATGATTAACTTAATCTTAACTGTGAGAGCTATTATTAAGTCATCAAAAGGAACTCTATGATTTCGACTCTTCCAAATTGCCTCAAGACTGTCGCATTTATTTTTATAAATTCCACACACACACACACAAACAGAGACAAAGACTCACACACAGCTACACACTCACTCACACACACAAACAAAGAGACACGCACAAATTGCTATCTAATGGAAACGTAATTTAATGACAAAAAAAAGGAACAAAAAAAAAAATATGTCATGACAATAATAATAATAATCTTCATTTGCTTTAAAAAGAGAGATGTTGGCCTGCGGCTTACCAAAATGTCTGTCTGTATATACCCTTAATTCGCATGCCAGATTATAAATATATATATAAATATATATTTATTGGAAAATTCATTACCCTTAGGCAGAGATTCTGATATCAAATAAAACTGGTCCCATTAAAAACAAAACTAATATTGATGATAAAAATGCATTTAACAACTTAAACAATTAAGTTAATCACAATTAAAAACAAACACTTAATAACTATATATCTCGTAATTGCAATTGAGCAAACGGATACGTATACATAACATACGTATACATAACATACGTATACTTAATTTCCTATTTAATATAACCAGAATAATTATCGGGCTAACACGTTTTTGGCCAATATAACCAGCAGTACGCACGCATATATTACTATTTAATTAACTGACATTTAATATTAACATTATAGTCTGAACATACACATATATAAAGTACATCTATAAATCATTTAAAGTTTCTAATGCGCATTTCGCATTCCGAATGCCGATAAGCTTTTTTTTTAACAATTTACTGCAAATTGCAGTCATCGGATGCGTTGTTTATTTGCTGTTTGGTCTTGCGTGATGCACGGCGTATGAGTGATCTGGAAAGAGAGATAAGAGAAGAGTTCAAATATTGTAGAGTTTGGGTATAATGAGAGCAAAAAGAGTTATGATTTGGTTGACATAGAGATTCTCTGTTTAAATGCAATATATATCATATGGGCGCACTTTGTCTGTTTGGGCGTGGCTGTTCTATATGTGTGTGCGATCAAAAAAATGCAAAAAAAAATAACAAAAAATTAATTAAGATAAATTTTGATTTTGTTCTGTTAAAACTAATAGTTAAACGTAAAAGTAAATCATGTAATCCGCAACAAAGGAAAAAAAAAAAGGTAAAAGATCAAAAAATATGTAATTATATACTAAAAGTCATTATTATAAGTTTAATTAATATTTAGCTAATAAGCCAGAAAAAATGAAAGAAACCAACAAACACACAATTTGTAATGCATAATTATTTTTATTATTTTTTACTAATATATATTATTATTTTAAACTAATATATAATAGAGAGAAATGCGCGAAACGTTTATATAAATATTGTATAATATTAATACTAAATTATTTTGTTATATTATATTATTATATTATATTAAATTCAATTCAAAACACAAATAAACATTTACAATAAAAAAAAATATTAATAACAAAATATAATGTTTGTTCTTATTGAAAGGGGGAAGGTTTTGCTTGTGGTGAGCAGCGAATTTATTATTTTAATGCACATGCCTTACGAGTAGGCAGTGAAATATATTTTTTGAGCCGCACAAAAGTATGCAATACTTTTGGATTTATGTTAGACAAGAACCAGCTGCTGCTGCAATGAAATATTTTTTTCGAACTGCACAAAAGTAAGCAATGCTTTTTTTTATTTTAGACAAAAACCACCTGCTGCTGATTTCTGTTCGCCTGGTATTTTAACTTATTTTAACAAGAGAAAAACGATATTTGGACCAGAAATTTTGCCAAAAAAAAAAAAAAAATTTTTTAAATAAATAAATTGCACTATTTAAATAATGATTTACTTGCATAACTAAATTTTTTTTTTTTATTAAATTTATTGTAAAGGAAGCAAAAATTCAAACATTTTTTTAGCAGCTCAAATTTTAAACAGACGTTTTGCGATCTTGGACCAAATTTCAAGCGAAATTCCGATTGAAGTACCAGGCAAACAGAATTGCCAGACCAATGCTGTCGCATTTTGTTTTCACTCAATGCACTGAGCGAACAACGAATGTTGAGTGAAAAGTTTGAGCTATGAACGCGGCTTTCGGCTCACTTTTCCCATCGCATTTTAGTGCACTCAGAACTTAGATCAAAGCCCTCGGCAGCCGCTTATGTGCGCGTGGTAATTTTTGGTTGCAAACCAAACTAAATAAAATTATGTTTGCTGATTAAGAACAATTGTTTTTTTGTTGGTTTTATTATGAAATTTATTGAAGTTTTCAGATGCTTTGATTTTTGACAAATTGAAATTTGGTTTATTTCTCTAAACAAAAAATGTAATTAAATATTAACATTAATTTAATTTAACGTATAAACTATATAAACTGTATGTATTCGATAAATGTTAAATAATATAAGAAAGATTCAATGTAGATTGTTTAACTTGTTTTCTGAGATAAAGGTATATCAAAGTTCAACACTTAAGAAATAAAAATAAAATATTTTATTGATGGAATAAATAATAATGGAATAATTCTAATCGATAAAAGTAGATTGTTTAACATGTTTTCTGAGATAGAGAAATATGTTTAGGATACATGAAAGTTAATTATTAAAGTAAACATTTAAGTACTAAAAATAACAAAACAACATGTTTAAAGTGATTAATTATATATGAAATATATATTTGTTACCCACCTGGAACGCGGTTTTAGTTTGGCCTCAGCACTCGTGCTTGCCACATCGACAGCATCCACCAGACTTGACTTCTTATCGCCGCTCACCGAGGGACTGTTCATGCGATTCTTGTCTATACAAAAGACGAGAGTGAAAATGTACAAGCATATTAATATGTATTTGCTGTATAATACGCACAAGTTAACTAATTAAAACATTTATACCCAAATACACACAGAAACAATACGCAATACGCAGTTCACGCCTGACATCATTTGCCAACGATGCGAATTTAAGCGAATTGTGAATTGTGAATTTTGCAGTCAACACGTGAATGTATATGAGAGAGTATGAATGTGTGGGTGTAAGTGTATGAGTGGGTGAGTGTATGTGTGTATGAGAGTGTAAATGCCAAATATCGCAATATGCAAAATGTAAAAATAAATAGGAAAATGCAATTTTCGTGGCAAACGAAAAACGATTTTGCAATGTTGAAAGTGGAAATGAAACTGTTATGCCGCAGTTGTAGTTTCATGTCCAACTCAACCCAATTACTTGGCCCGTTTGGCAGTTGCCAAGCGCAACAACAATGCTGCTGCCACACCAAGGTGCAAGGTTGAAAGGGCAGCAACACTGCCACAAAGCGGCAGCAGCAACAGCAACGAGCAGTAAGAGAGCCAAATCGAAATGTACTCGGCAATGAACCCCCTTAATGAAATAACCAAAGACATGGATCAGCAGCAACTAGCAGCAGCAGCAAGTAGTCATGGTTACCCCAAGTGGATGCAGCCAATGAGTTGCATGCAGCATATAGCATAATTAACTTATGAGAGAGACTCTGGCAGGCTGAAACCGCAGCACAAACCATATTTCATCCGAACTGCAATGCAATTGCCGGAGCTTTTGGTTGTCTGAATACATCATCATTGCTGTTTCCATATTTCATACAGACAAAATGCAAACGTGCAGAATGCACACGTGCAACTTGGTGCTGTTGCATGCCACACACCACACTAAAAATAACTTCGAAAGATTGCCGCTTCAAAAAAAGTTTGAAATCACTTTAGAGATTATTGTTAGAGCGCACCAAAAAACTCATTTCTTATTTACCAAACAGATTTTATGCTGATTGCAAAAGCAGCCATAACAAATTTCAACCCGAGAAAGTTTTATTGCTTATTCTAAACTAACGAACTTGTTTTATGCAGCCTGAAACAATGCTTTCAACAATTTGCTGCCGTAAAGTGTGAATTCTATGAGATGTGAGATATGGTCATGAAAATTCCCGTTTAAAACCTCTTTAACCTACTTTTACTTTTATTTTTATTGAGCAACTTAAACATTCTGTATATTGTTCTTATACTCTGAAAAAGGATAGGTAAAGGGTATATTCAGTCTTGATGTTCTTCGTCCCCTTAAAGGTTAGAGATTTGAAACTTTGCAAATGTCTTTGTCTATGTATAAGTGAGATACAGTGTAAAGATTAGGGTTTTTTTTCCACTGATGGCCTAGGAAATCAATAAATGGTTTTGTCTTGTTATTCTTCCGCTTAAAGGCTGAAACTTTGCAAACGTATTTGTCTATGTGTGAGTGAGTTACAGTGTAAAGATTAGAGAGATACTCCCACTGGTGACCTAGGAAATCGATAAATACGATAACTGATTTTCGATAAATACACATATTTCCCATATGCTTACGGCTAGAGCTACCAAATTTGGTATGCAGATAACTATTGGTCTTATACACAAATCTACATTAAAGCCACGCCCATCTTTACTATAATTTCTTACAGTTCTTCCACCTCCAGATGACCCGTACCCTCGCAAAATCAGAATGGCTTCAGCTAAGTTCACCAAAGTTAAGGTGGAAACATAGCTAATAAGATATCCCAAAAGACCTGCATCAACTATACAGATACTAATCTATCCCCTTTGCCCTCTCTTTAACACTTGTTTTTCCTATTCCCATTAGAGTATTCCGCAGTCGTTTGCCTGTTCCCTTGTTTTATATTGTTTTCTATTCATAGGAAGGCTCTTTATAAGTGCTTTCATTCCTTTGTGTGTGTGTGTGTTAGGCGAAAGTTCTTCGTAAACGGATGAGTTTTCTGTTGTGTTTGTTGTGTGTGTGTGTGTGTGTGTGTGTGCTCAAATGATTAGATTATGCTGTGCATATTGATTAACTGATTTTGATGGATTTAAAGCGCTTTCAACCTGAACACAAAAGGTGAAATCTAGCATAATGATGATTTATTCAATATCCGTATCCGTCTGTATTGGGCGACGCGTTAAGGCAGAAAAGTGCTACTCGTCAAGCCGAGCATAAACAATTGCCAGGCAATATGCAAAAAAAGCCGAAAGGGGAACCGAAAAGGGGTGTCAGTAAATATGAACTTAACGGTCATAAAGAATTTATGCCCATATCAAAAGCAATTCTATCTGAACTGATCAGAGAGGCTTTTAACTTGTTAGAGGTCCGGCTAACACTTAGAGACTAACAATTTGAAGTTATTATATGTGTTTTATTCATGTGTCAGTTCATATGTGATGGCGTCAGCTGCAAAACAAAATGGCTGACGACGCCATTAAAGTTACTTTTGCTGTTGCTGTCGTTTGACACAAAAAGCGCGAAAACTGCTGGAATAAGGCTAAAATAGAGTTTTGTTTGTCGCCTGACCGCATGCTGTGTGGAACACAAACACACACACACAACGATTGAATGTATGCGTGTGTGTGTGCGTGTGTGTGTGTGTGTGAACTTATTATGTCTGTGGTCTGATGAAAAGCTTCTACATTTCGCACAAACAACATTTTTTTTGGCATAGGCATAGAGAATACCAAATTTTCACTTACGAAAACATAGATGGAATACGGAATACGCGAAAAAGAATCGTGTGTTGCACGAACAGAAGCCAATAATAATTGTGCATATGTGGCAGTATTTGTGGCATCTGTCTAACAGAAATTTAAATTACCATTTTTATTTTCAAACCCAACAACAACAAAAGTAGCAAAAACATTAGCAAAGGCAGCAACAGCAAAGGCAACATCGGCAGATGGTATTATAATATATATATATGTATGTAACACATTGAGTGAAGGGATTTACAAGTCATATAAAAAGCAAATGTTACAGGTTTTTTGAATGATCATAATAATAATAAAGAATAATTAATATTATTTGAATGAAATGTAGAAAAAGTTTATTTTGAACATCTTTTTGTGAGTGCAACAAACTTTCTTTACCCAAATGGCCTTCAAATCTTTTTCAGTCAAGTCAGATAATGCAGCAGCTGTGTTTTTTGGCAAAGACAAAGTGTATAGAGTATTCGTTGTACCTGTGAGTGAGTGTGTGTTTGCCAAAGGCTGAGTTACACAAAAGGATTTTTCGGCATTGGATGCCATGCAAAAATGGGCTTAAAAAAAAGAAACCAGCTCGCAGGTTGTAAAGATTTCTTTTTTATTCATTGTTAAATAGCATTTGGCCTAGACGAGAGAGATATATGTCGTTCACCCACACAACAACAACAAGCAGAGGCAGCCGTGTGCATGTGTGTGTGTGTGTGTGGCATGTGGCATGGCGACGCACATGTGAAACTTTCAATTGAGTTACGGTTTCAGTTGACTGCCGGCAAATAAAACTGTGGGCTTGCTTTCACGTCTTCTTTCAACGTTCTTCTCAAAAACCACATCTACCCATCCTACTAAACCGCAATAACGTTGTCGACTGCGTTGTCGACTTGTGGCTGCCACAGAACACGGGGGGAGGGTACAGGCTAAGATGGTGACGGCGTCTCTTGAATCCTTCAGCAAGTGTTCCTTTTCGGCTCAGCTTACACGCCCAGCCATTTTTTATGCCCCATCGGGCAAGTACACATACACTCATACTTATACATGCACTAACACACACGTGTCTATTGAGTTGTGGCATACACACACACACACCAACACACACACACACACACTCACTTGCAGGCATTAACTAACACACCTTTATACACAAAATGTGGCCAATTTGTTGTTTGCATATGTCGCACTCGCTACACTCAGAGAAATGTATAAAGAGCTATATACTTTGCTTTTACTGAATACGAAGAATTCATTTGTAATAAATATTTTGTTAAACTTTCATAAAGGGGATTTTAAGAGAACAAAAAAGCCAAGAAAAGAATAACCAAATAGAGAAAATTCATAATATAGAATGGCTTTTATAGTTGAACCAAATGGCAGAATTCTGGGAAATTAATTATATGGCCAACTTTGTTAAAAACAAAAGTTACTAATGAAAAGTAATGAAAAAGTTAGATTTTCTATTTATTAGTCTGAATTCTAAAGAGAACCCTGAAAAAGTCAGATTCTGTTAATTTTTAGTCAGAATTCTACAGAGAAACCGCTTATTAGATAATAATGAAAAAGTTAGATTTAGTTTATTCTGTAGTCTGAATTCTAGGGAGAAACCGCTTTTCAGAGAGAGCAAAAGCCATAAACACTCATGTAAATAGTTTCCTTTGTCAAATTTACCTTTTGGCAAAATTAAAACGAGAAAAATATTTTTTTGGTATGAACTAATTAAATCTCATTTTTCTAGGAATTGAAAATGATAATGAAATGAACAAAGTTCTCGCATTACATTCCCAAAACATATTTTTCCACTGAATTTGAAGACAAAGCTTCCATTAAGTGCAGTTAGGTAAATATTTTTTTCGTAGAATTTTGGCAATTTTAGTTTTCACTATAAAGTTGATGTTATATGTATTTAATTTAGTTTGTATGTTATTAGATAGAATCAGTTAAAGACTAAAATGAAATTTTAGATGGAATCAGATAAGAACTAAAATGAAAATTTAATGGAAGTTTCAAACTTTTACCATATTTATCTGGAATATTGTTAAAGTGCACAACTAAGTATTTGTTTTTTCTCAGTGTTTTTGATTTTTTAATGCAATTACTAGTCCTCAATTCGCGTGATTAACTGCTGAGACGCATTTTGTGCCAGCGACTGCAAGGACTCAAGGACCTACGATTTCTTAATATATGTGGCCCAGACTGTGGTGATGTTTTTGGGTCATGAAAGAGAGAGGGAGAGGGGCAAAGGTAAGGTTGGCCATTGAGGAATGCAGACTTTTGGCACATACTTAATGCCAAAACGTTTGGCTGACGGTTTTCTTTTTGTCGAAAGTGCTGTTCAGTATTATTCAGTAGTATTTGCTATTTGCTATTTGCTTCAAATGCGACTTTCGACCTTGCGCTATTCAGGCCAACTCACACAAACACACATACATACATACTCTCACACACATACACACTCTTATACACACATGCATGGAGCTGTCAGCGACAGTTGTTGTTTGTGGCTTGTCTGCTTGGACAATGCTTGTCTCGTTCGTCTCGATTTTTGGGCCAAAAAGTAATTTACAAATTTGCCGCCAATCGTTTGTTAAAGTGTGTGTGTGTGAGAGAGAGTGTGTGTTGGTGAGAGTGTATTGGTGTGTGTGTGTGAAAAGTAAATACAAATTGTATAGCAGCAAATTGGGGAGGGGCAGCACACACTTCACTTCTTTCCCCCTTGTTGGTTGCTCATATTGTGAAGCAGAAGTGGCGTCCATTAAAGCCTTAAATTGCATTTAATTTCCAAACTGTGTGCCTTTTGCTTTTGGCCAACTTTTCACTTGATTTAAATGTGGCTTTTTGTGTGTTTGTTCGGGGTTGGAGTCACAGTCTCGAGTCGCAGTCTTGAGTCTCGCTTTCGCTTTCTCAAATAATAACTTACATTTTATCAAATGCTGGCGGCAAGAAATTAAATTATTGTCTGAAAAAGGGTAGCGGAGGACGGGGCGGGGAGGTCAAGGAGCGAGCCAAGACTGTGTTAACAAATTTTAAGAACGGAAATAATATTCATTATTATTATTATATTGTGCTGGGTAAAGCACAGGCAAGCAGAAGTAACAACAACAACAACAACAACAACAGCAACAACAAATGGGCCAAAACACAAAAAGGCAAAACAACAGAAGCAGCAAAGAAGAAGAAGAAGCAGAAGAAGTAGCAGCAGCTTTGGCAACATTAATTAACTGTTTATTTATATTGGCAACAGGCGTTGGCTACGCAAAAATTGAAAACTTTCTCCCCGGAGTCGAAAGTCAAAGTGCAGGAAACGGAACTTTTTTAATGAGATAATGTAGTTACACAACCTGGAACCCCGAACCCGAATCGAAATTAAATACGTTTATGGGTAATTATAAGGTCAACTTATTTACATAATTAATACACGTGCCGCGACTTTTCATTTCATCAAAAAGAGAGCAACAAAACAAGTAAGAAGGTTTTGGTTGAGCTTACTCGATACCTCGATACCCTGAACCCTGGAACACCTTGACGGACAGACCATCTGTCTCATAGACATACACATACCTGCACTACCGGAACAATGCTCGATGGTTTTATATCTCCGATGTTTCTTAACCGATTTTAATTAAAATTCTATAGATGTTCATTATTTTGTTAATAGTTTTAATTCCCATTTTCAAGTTTTCGATATTCAAGAGTTGTATGTTATCGATAACATGTATATATCGTATACCTGAAAAGTTATCGAATATTTGAAACACACTTGTCATGTCTAGGGATTAGAAGAGATCATATCCAAAATCTGAAGTCTCTAGCTTTTGTAGTTCCATCGACGGACATGGCTATATCGACTCGACTGTTGATGCTGATCAAGAATATATATACTTTAAGAGCTCGGAGAAGCTTCCTTCTGCCTGTTACAAAACCATTATACCCTCTTCTTCCTATTCCATGTGTTAGGGTATAAAAACACAAAAAAACATTAAAACAAAAATAATCTTTCGAATTCAAAAACAGAGAACAAAACATTTACTACAAATCTTCAATTTTATGCCCTAAATATAAACGAGCGAAATTTTCAATTGAATGTCGATTTTCCATTTTCATTTACTTTGTTGTTGTTGTTGTTGTTTTTGGCTATTTTGCCTATTAATAATTTGTATTTCCTTGCAATTGCTTTGTCTCACGAACCATTTTATGCCTGGCATTAATAATGAAAAGGGTTTGTCCTTGTTTTCCATCCCATTCTCAATGCTCATTACAAGAATGAGCCTAAGCTAAGGTTCTTTGTTGTTCTTATTCTTGTTGCTCCTTCTTTTATGTTTTTTAACAATTAATTTGGGTCAAATGCAAACAAAAAGCCAACAACAAACAGTAAAAAGGCAGCCCCAAAGTCAAAGTCAAAGACGTAGGAGGTAGAACGTGTAGCCCAGGAATGTTAATTACACTCAATTAGCCAAATTGTCGACAATTTGTCAACGTTATATACACACGTTAGAGACGAATTGAAATTTGCACTAATTAGAAGAAGCTGATTTTACAATTGTCACGATATGATTTTCGTAGCGAGACAAAAGCATTTCTCATAATCATATTCGGATTAATTACTGCAAAAAGTATTGCTTACTTTAATTAAAGTTATAAATTTATATTCTCATACATTGCATTTAAATCACAAATTATTGATGTGACGAATGATGAGCTTTTGGCTTTAAAACCAGTTTCGTTAATGCGCACAAAGTAAATATGTATTTTATTCCCTTATATACAAGTGTATGCATACATAAGCCCTTAATACATGACATGGAAAGAAAAAGGGTATAATACTTTTGCGTAAAAGTATGTGACAGATAGAAGGAAGCATCTCCGAGCCCATAAAGTATATATATTATTGATCAACATCAACAGTTGAGTGGATATAGATTCGATAGTTTGTCTGTATGTTTGAACGCTTAGAGCTCAGAAACTACAAGGACTAATGTCTTCAGATCCTTTCGTTAGCTCTTAGATAGTACAAGTTTGATTCCTATTTTCGATAACTTTTCCGGATTACAATATACACAAGTAATCAATAAGCACAAAAATCAAGAAAAATTTAAAAATGACGATTGAAAATCTGTTAGATTTGATCAAAATTGTTTGTGAAAATCCGGAGATATAAAAGATTGAAGTTTAATAATTAATAATTGGTGAAGTAGAGCACTTAGGTAATAAAAGTTTGCTTGAAAATTTCAAAACCTTTTCCGGTTTACAATATACGCATGTAATCGATAACAATAAAACCATGAATTTCGAAAATTGGTAAATGGAGCTTAAAAACATTAACAGAATACTGAAAATCTATGAAATGCTTATTAAAATTTGTTTAGAAAGAACGAAGATATGCAAGATTGAAGTGTAATAATCAATCTTGAAGTGAAGTAGTGCAAGTGTGACCATATATATAAGACCAAGGCTCAAGTGTTAAGGGTATCTTCTATTCGAACTTAAACTACTTAAGCCTTCTTACATGTTTGTTTTTTTTTTGCCGTTTATTGCCTCGACCTGAATCGCATTTTAATTTCACATTAATTACGCACTGGATAGTTACACCTGCGTTCTTAAATCCTTTTTTCCCATAATACTATGATTGTTTGCGACAGCTGACGCTGCTTTTACTTTTGCTTAATGTTGCAGTTGCTTCTGTTTAATGTTGATGATTTCTTGGTGCGATAAGCAGAGCTCAGATACAATTATTTTTGCATAAGATACTTTGTCTCTGTCACTATTGCTCTCCCTATCTCCATCTCTTTCTCATTCTGTCTGAGGTGTAACGAGACACACTGTGTGGCACAATTGTTGCAGCTTCCTTTATTTTGGGCACAATCAAATGGCAAATTGATATTTGAAACTGCAACAAAGAGGCGCATAACAGAGAAGCAGATTCGTTTGCCAGACAGTTGGCGAAATTATTTCCGTTTTCATTTACCGTTGCAACATTTGCTGTTTATACCCTGTTCGTACTATAAAAAGGGCTTGATGATGAGATGGTATATATCATATTATGTTTAGAAAAAGGTTTAGGTTTAGGTTGAAAGTATTTGACTTTTTAAAATGATTAAGAAAGTATAATCAGAATCCTAATATTAAGTTTTTCAATGATAAAGGTTTGCAATGTAATCGATTATTCGAAGTGTTCTTTGAATATTGATACAAATCGATTGGGAAAAAACAATAAAGAATTTTAGTGACACTATAATTGGCTATGTAAACAGCTGCTTAAAGAAAAGGTCAAGTAACGTAAAAGTTTATGAAAAGTAACTTCAAACATTTGCCTTTTCTCCTTACTATACTAAGATTTCGTGTTGTACACTTAGAGAAACAGCTACATGAAAATCCACAATGGATTCTCAGATAATTTTTGAAAGCGCTACTTAGATATTAAACTAAGGTTATTTAACTATAACACTGCTTTAAACTATTCATATAGTTAAACATCAAAATTTATATAAAATATATCAAAGTGCTTTCTCTATCGAATAGGTATATTATGTTGATCTATTGCTGATCTATATTTAGTTCAACTATTCTACTATTCAAGATTCAACAACTAATATATCAGATAAAATGTTTGGATATACTATTTCATAGTAATTCCTAAACACATTCGTATTTGACACGGAAAATTTAATGAAAATTCTCAGATTAACCTTGAACCCACACATTTTTCGTACTACCTTTTTGCGCTGAGTGTACATTTTCGCCCAGTTTTGAGTTTCAACTTTACTCCGAACAAAACTTAACAATTTAACAGTACATACACTTTACTGTTTGTTTCTTCCTCCCTTTATCTTGTGCTCAACAATTCATAAATTCCATTCTCTTCTCTTTCGTTTTTTTGTTTAAATACTTACTGCGACTGGACGATGCGCTGACGTAGGCTGAGGAACGACGCTTGAAGCCGCTGGGTGCTGCCTCACCGGTGGCGCCACCTGGTCCGCCATTGCCGCTGCTGGCGGGCAGGAAGCGGGAGAGCGAGAGCAGGGTCTTGAACAGTTCGGTCACGCTGGTGTCCTCCTTAGCCGAGCACTCGAGCACCTTGGCCCTGCAAGAATGAAGAAAGAGAAACAAAAATATGTGAAAAAAATGCGAAAAAAATGGGAAGTAAAGAATAACGTTTAGTGTCAAAACTATGCATAAACTGTGGTACATTTTACGGCCGAAAGCATACCGCATAAATTACGTAAACGCCATGTGTGTGTGTGTGAGTGTGTGTGTACTGCTGCGTATACATAATGTTGGTTTATTTCGGTGGCAACCCCAAAAAATTATGACACACATTTACATGAGTCGACAAAAAAAGAAAGAGTAGACAAAAAAGTACAAAAATATACAAAAATAAAAAGCACTACACTAGGCAAATAACAAGAAAGAGACAGGGAGAGAGAGAGAGAGAGCGGGAGAGAGGCAAATGTGTAACAGATTTTGGTTTGGATATTCTAAAGAAGTTGAAGAAGAAGTTAACAAGGCAAAAAGATACCCTATGAAAAGTCAAGTGTTGAATATTTTGTTGGAATATTTATGAATATTTTTTAGTTTTGATTTCAAATTTCATTCAAGAAAAGACTTTTCCTTTCAACTTTCTGTTTCAAAGCATATCCTATCTCAATCTTATCTTATAGGGTATCACAACAAGGCAAGCATATACCCTAAGAAACGTAAAAGTGTCAGAAGTTTAAACAAATCTTAAATAGTTTGTGAGAATATTTATGAATATTTTTTAGTTATGATTTCAGAAGATTTCAGATTCAAAAGAAGACCTTTACTTCTAACTTCCTATTTCATAGCATACCCTATCTGAAGCTTGTCTTATAGGGTATGACATGAATGCATGTGTACATGTGCCACTCATCGGCAACAAAAGCTGTCAGCGCTAATGTGCTTGCCACAAAAAACGAAACCGAAACAAGCTGCAACACATTCTTTAATGAAGTTGAGTATTTGAGTGATATATTTGACTGAACTTTTCAAAACTTAGGGCAAGACTATATAAGATACTTAAACCAAATATTAACTAAAAGTATTTAACTAAAAGATAAAACTGAAAAGAGTATAGAAAAGAGTATTTAAAGAGCTCCAAACTATACTTAAGCCAAGTTCTGTCCACTTAAACATTCAAGTCAAATCATTCAGACACAAAAAAAAGGCATCGAATAACAAAACGCAATAAAAGCCAAAATGAAATGGCGAAAAATGGCCGACAATTCGAGTGTTCGAAATGAATGAAGCGTTTAAATGGTCAAACAAGGCGTATGATGAATATTTTTGGCAGCCAGTGGAAGTTGGCCAACTCAGTGTGGCAATGGCCAATAAACAAGTCAAAAACTTTGCAACTTTAAACTATTTTATGACTATCAAACACTTTAAATGCTGATACATATCTACTATGATTTATGCATGTGTGTGAGTTAGTGTGTGCGAGTGTGTGTGTGATTGAGTGTGTGTGTGTGTGTGTAAGTCAATAAAATATGAATTGTTAATGCACTAAGTGCAATAACAGTTTATCAAAGCTGTGTAAACTCAATTTGTTGACAGAAGACAAAAAAAGCTTTGTCAACCGGAAGACAAAAAACATTTTATGCCTTTTATGCCTTTTATTCGTTTAAAATGTGTAAAATTAACTACTCGTATAATTGTTGGCCAAGATAAATGCATTATGTACAGGGTAGAGAGAGAGAGAGAAGAGAGTGGGGAAAGAGTACAGGAAGAGAAAGCGTTTAACCACAGTCAGACACGCGGCAACAAATTGCAACGTTGTGTTGCCATGCAACACGACAGCCATGCAGCAAATTGCAACATGTTAAGAGAGCAGCAGAAGCAGCAACAGCAGCAGCAAAACCAAACCGCACAGGCTTAAAACCGCTACAAACCAACAACAACAGCAACAAAAAGAAAGGTGCACAAGTTGGCACGTAAAGTGGAAATGTGTGAGAGAGATGTGTGTGTGTGTGTGTGAAGTGGCAGTCAGAAGGGAACTGAAACTGGATGAGCTGCAACATCAGTGGCAACAACACTAGCAACAGCAACATAAAAGTTCAAGGTGTTCACGTTGCACGTCACACCATCAATCTGCTTAAATGTTTAATCCAACTGAGATTTGTATGTATTTTGCATTAATTTTTATATGTGTGTGGTTGCATGCATGTGTGTGTGTGTGTGTGTTTCCTGTCCTTCCCTCTTCATGTATATGTTTTATTAAATAAGTTTACACACGCATGCTTAAACAGCAACACGAGTTCGTCACGCCTCCTTGCATCCACCACCGCCCTTTCTGCTTGTGGCGCTTGAAATTATATGGTAAGTGCGGCCAACAACAACAACAACAACACAGACACATTCAGCCCAGATCCAGGAAGCAAAAGCCACCCATCAAAAACCACCATGCCACCATGCCACACACACTACCTGCCCCATTCATATCAACAACACCCAACTGTAAGTGATTTTTATGAACGTACAGTTTATTAAGGCCATAATTATGTTTCTCTTCTGTTTCTCTTCACAGTCTCTCTACAGTCTCTCTCTGTGTGTTCGCAAATAAGCCAAAGTGAGTCGAGCGAGACGAACGGGAGATTAATATTAAAGTGTGTCAGTTTTAACAGTAAAGTTCTTTAAGCATATAAACAACATTCAACATTGGGCGAAATAAAAATAAATAAAAATAAACAAGTAAGAAGGCTCTCGTCGAGTAAGTTCGACTATAAGGTACTCTTAATACTTGACCATACAGACGGACAGAGGGTCGGGCTGAGACATACGCATACTCAACGTGAACTACCGGACCAATGTTTGATGACAGTATCACTCTGGTGTTTCTTAAGCGATTTTAACAAAAATTTCACAGATTTTCATTATTTTGTTAATAGTTTTAATCCCCATTTTTGAGTATTCGAAATTCAAGATATTTTTGTTATCGATTACATGTGTATATCGTAACCCTAGAAAGTTATCGAAAATTTGAAACAAACTTGTCCTGCCTAGGGATTAGGGGAGCTCATATCCAAAATCTGGAGTATCTATCTACCTTTGGTAGTTCCTGAGATCGACATGTTTAAACATACAGACAGACGGACATATAGTCGGACATGGACTAAATTGACTCGGCTGTTGATACTGATCAAGAATATCCTTCTGCCTGTTACACTTTTGCACAAAACCATTATACCCTTTTTTACCCATTCCATGTGGTAAGGGTATAATAAACACGTTTTAAAAAGGCATCAAGTAGGTAATCAACTTGACCAATAAGTGGAGGCAAATGCAATGGAAACTTTTAATAAAAAAGCACAAAAAAGAAGGAAAAAAAAAAAAAAAAAAATATTGGATTATTTTCAGAAAAGTATCGTATGTCGAAATATCAGTCAATTTTTTACTGCTGGGAAATATGTAAAAGATAATTAAAGTTTCTGGCGTATGTAAAATATTTTGTAGCTTCAAAAAAAGTAATTTTCAATTATAAAGTGAGATTCGATACTTTGGGAAACTTTCAATTAAGCTTCGAGATATCCAATTTTTATTTTGGCTCAGACCAAAAAACCATGTTTAATGATATGTTTTAAAAAAGTTATGGCAATGAAAACTAAGTTGTTCTTCAAATTTTTATACAAACTTCGACCTCCCAAAAGTTTGCTAACCATAATCAATCATTTCACCTTGAAAATAAGAATCAGTTCTTAAAGCTGTGAAAACTTTTCATCTATATACCCACAAAATGATTTATTTACACAAAAACTAGAATACTTCATCTTATGCATTGCTTGCAGCAAAAGACGAAAACATATCTTAGCTCTAATTGAACTTATTGTCTTGGAAACTTAAAACGTAGGTTTAGTTTATGATTTCCGTAAGAGACATATCATATCTCTCTTAAAGGTCATCAGAAACACAGTAAAAAGAAGAACTGTCTCATAAAGAGATGACAGGAACACAAAAGAAAGAGTGAGAAAGAGACGGAGAGCGAGAGAAAAAGATTGTTTGAGTGGCTTAATCTGTCTCCTGCCAGCTGTTCATCATTTTTGTTGCATCTCCCGCGTGTCTCGTTATCAAGTCGTTATGCAACCAATACAAATTGTCATAAATATGAAAGTGTCGTCAATGCCGTCAGCTTGAACACATACATATACCTGTATGTGTGTTTAATAACACTTTTAAATTTGTTTGTTTTTGCATATGGTTGAGTGTTTGATAGAGAGAGAGAGGATTATGGAATACATGTGTATCTTGCGGTATCTTATGCATATGGAACACTATCTGTTTGCTTGCAACACTGTTAGCTGTGGCAGCTACTGCTTAGTATGCAAAACGCGTTGAGTGCATTGAACGAACGTTCTTGTCTGGCTCTGGCAGGCATCCAGCGAGAAGCAGGAAAGGATTCAACGCAGATCAATTGAAAATTGGTAAGAGATACCAAACTGAATGTGCAACCGAGTGGCAATTAGGTTGTATTCTGGTTGAAAATACGGTGAAAACTCTATTGAATGACACTTGTAAATGGTTTAAACGAGGTTCTTTTCCCTTCGTTTAATTCAATTTTTTGCAAAAAATTACATTTGCCGGAAAAGAAAAACGAGAAAAAACGAAACCAAATGGCATTTAACAAGTATTTTTGTTTTTGGTTGCTGGGCTTCGTTATGGCTAAAAGTCACGCTTTTTGTCGCTTAATTTCATTTGTTGCATTTAATTGCATTTGTCATCAGCGGCTGTTGTTCAGGGTTCGCTTTGGGTTGTTGTACAAATTTATTGGCCATTTTTATGGCATTTGTACTTATGAAAATGGCAAAAGCATTTTGCGGTTGCTTTTTATTGCCAACAATTTGTTGTCTCGTCCAAAATGACCTAATTGCAATTGTAATGTAATGTTTTTTTCTGTTCTCTGATTTATATTTTTTGTATTACATTAACAAATCATTTTGTAAATGTCGTTTAATTTGTATTTATATATATACAGTTTGTCAATAAAGTGTTTACACATAGTGAAAAATTGTTATATTTTCACTTTAGAGATAAAGGGTAACACTTATTTATTTATTTTTTATAAATTATTAAATTAATTATCTCTTAAAGCTATTAAACAAAAAATAAAAAACATAAACATTGACAAAGACACATTAAAAATACTAAGAAAGGGCACAAAATTCAGCTGCCAATAAATTGTTTACACACTCTATGAGTAAACACTTAGTTGACAAAGTGTATATATGTATTTGTATATATATTACGATCAAAACTCACCTGAGGCGTGGCAATTCACAAAAGACCCAATCTGTAACCTCCTCGTGACGCACCTCCCGATGTGTTGTCGCCAGGTCGGCTTTATTCCCAGCGATAACAATGGGTATATCCTGTGAATAGAATGCGAAGATAGGAGAGAGTGAGAAAGAGAGATAAGGAATTAGTCCAACTATGGTGTAAGCTGCTGTCACAATTATGCTGTCAGTCAGCCAACGAGCCAACGAAGCCAACGAGTGAAAGCCAGCGAACGAGCGAATTGAAAGCCTCAGCTTCAGCTCCAAGCCAGCTGCAGACAATAAAGATGCGTTGGCGTTCATAATTGACACACACACACACTCGCATACACTCACACACTCTCACACATACACAATGGCAAAACGCGCTGTAAATAGAACGCCAAGCAAAACAAAAAGAACAACAGCAGAAACAACAAAACCAGCAACAACAGCAGCAATCTGAGAACAGCAAAAACAACAATCAGGAATTTTTGTATGTAGCATAGAGTGTAGAAGCGGAAGCAGCGAGCGTAAAACTCAAATTTAGCAAAGGTTGTGCTCTTTTCTTTTTTCTTTTGTGAATACCCTTACAAACACTTCATTAGGAAGCAAAATATGTTGGAATTGTTGTTAGAATATGTAAGAATATACTATATACCATATAACATACTGATCTATTGTTTATTTCTCTAAACAAAAAATTTAATTAGTTTAGACATTTATATGAGAATTAAATGAGCTTTGGCCTCGATGTGACCACCCGAGTACTGGAGACTCCACTTCAAATGTCACCGCCCATTAGCCCCAAAAATCATCCAGGTATAACAGGAGTGCCTTTGATATTCATAATATCATTGTTATCGACATTGTACTACTTTGTATATACATATATAATCTGTTATGGAGTTCGGGGAGTTAATTTGCTAAGGAGCTCTGTAAGAAACCAGGAAAGTCGGTCGCGTAGCAAATAAGTTAAAAGTAGTCCTTAGTAGTATAAGAGTAGAATATAAGTAAATACTAGTCCGTAGTAGTAGAATGCCTAAAGTAATTATAATTATAAGTAGAATAAACGAATCTAAATGAAACCTTCTAATAACATTGGGTATTTTTTCCATATTACTTTAAGCTTCTACTTAACTTCTTTTAGTTTTTCACTTCTGATTAGTTAAGTACACTGTTTTTTGATTTGTGACTACTTCTTAACCTTTTTCTTTTTACTTTTCGTACTTGATTTTACTTTTCTTAACTACTTCTATTTAAGTTTTTCCTGTTTCTACTTGTTTCTACTTCTTTCTTATCTTTATTTTTACCTTTTTTTATTTTCACCTTTTTTTCTATCTTTTCACTCCACGCTTATCCAACACTTAACTTTCTACTTTGTTCTTTTTATTTCCCACTTACTACCCAAAGTACTTCAAGAGTATTTTAACTTCGTTATGCCTTTAAATGCTTGGCCATTCTTCGTTCCCTCATCATTTTTGTATGTTTTTGTTTTTTAATTGCTTTGGGGCATTGAAATTGGGTTGCACAAGGGATTTTTTCATATACGTAAACATATTTTTCTTTTCTCCCTTATGCTATATAGCTGGTATATATATATATATATATATATATATATATATTTTTTCTTTTTTAGAACAAAAACTTCCTTCCAGCTGTGCTAATTGCATGCAAAATGCAAACCCAAAAGAGGGGGTGCGGGGGGGAGACGTACCTGAAAGTCGGCGCGCTGTTCGCGAATCTCCTCGAAGCATTGCTTTACACACTGAAAGCTGGGCGCCGATGTTGTCGCATAGACCAGCATGAAGGCATGGGCCGTGGCAATGGAGAGGCGTCGCATGGCGGGGAATTGCATGTCACCGGATGTGTCCAAAATGTCCACCTGCAAGTACAACAACAACAACAACAAGCCAGTCAAATATAAGGCAAACAAGAGGGCAAACAAGTTAAGTCAAAAGTCAAAAGCAGCCAAACACACACACACACACTCTCACCCATACACATACACTTTTATAACGGGAAAACATAGGGCGAACCGCGTATAATTAAATACGAAATGTCAAAGTGAAAAATAACATGGAACGAGGAACATATTGTATAACATGATGGCCTGATGGTGGCGTATACGTAATTTTTCGCACAGATCAAGCCGGTTTGCGAGCCCTTATTAATATTTTATATACGTAGATGTGTGTGTGTGTGCTTGTGTTTGTTTGTGTGTGTGTGCTTATCCATATATTACACATACGCCACATGGTCCAATGCTGTGGTTACAGTTTTTTTTTTTTTTAATATGATTTCCAATATTGCATTAAGCCCATAAACAGTTCAATTTGAACTCCACAACTTGGCCAAAAGCATATTTTATACACTTGACGTGACACACATACACATGCACACACACACACAGTCATGCACACGTACAAAATTTAATTTAAATTCAAATTCAAGTTCTTCTTGAGCATTTTTTTTTATATTTTATCTGTTTTTTTTTTCTGTATAAAATATTTATTCATTTCGTAAATTGATGCTTTTTGCTGCAAAAAACTCGAAATGCCATAAAACTATTTACAATGTTTTTTGATACTAAATTGATTATCAAACTGCACTCAAATCAAATTCGACTTATTTGCCACAAAGTGATGTTATCGAGAAAAAAGGCGATAAAGAAAAAACTAATTGAATTGTTTGATTGAAATAAATTTTTTGTCTCTTAACTAAAAGCCATAAGTTGATTATTACAAGAGCTAAAAAATCAAATAACCACTAAAAGTATTTTTAGTTATTTGTTATTAAAATTTATTACTTCAACAGAATGTACAAATATAAATTTAATCAACATTTTATCAGAAATACTTTTTGTTTTCGTAATGAAAATGTAATTAAAAACTAACAAATTTAACAGGAAAAAAAACGTATAATATTTTAATCTTATTTTGATGAGAATTTCCAGAGAATTGGGTTAAAAGTAAAAAAAATTTTAATATATTTAAACCTTAATGCAAATGCATTTTGATGAGAATTTCAAAAGAATTTCCAGAAAATTCCAGCGAATTCCAGCGAATGAAGCTTGATTACGAACTAAACATATCAGTGTATTCTCTATCTTGTTATACATACATTCATATATCTTCAACTTAACTAAGCTCTTTTGAATTATGCAAGCATCAATGTAAACACTCACAAATGGATACAAATTCAACTCCTTTAAATGAGATAAACAAAGCGAAATGTGAATAATTTACCTATCCATAAACAACAATATTCAATATGCAAATAAATTCTCATCACGGATAGATTTCAACATAATAATTAACATATTTTAAGTTTTAATTATTGAATAATAGCTAAAATGAAACAATGAAAAAAATAACATAAAAACTCTACATGCATATTTCAACATTAATACATATTTTATCAATTAAAATGTAGCATGAAATGATCCGAAATAAATGTGAATAATTTTACTAATTTGTGCATAAACCATAAATAATATGCAAATGCAAATAATCTCTCATTGCAAAATTACTTTCAACATTTTATGCAAAATATTTTAAGCTTTAAATAATGAAAAAAAAATATTTAACATATTTTAACCTTATTGCTTATACATCTAAATGAAATAAACTACAATAAATGTGAATAATTTCACTTATTTGTGCATAAACCATAAATAATAATATGCAAATAATATCTCATTTAAATATTACTTTCAACATTTTATTCAAAATATGCAATAATTAATATTATATTTATTATTCTGATGCATATCAGCTTAACTCATTAAAATTTCGTGTTCAATGCACACCGAAAAATTTTTAAAAGCATATTCTATATCTAAATCTCAATTTGCATGTTCAATTTTAACAGCAATGCACTTCAATTTCTGACTGAATTTTTGTGTTTAAATTTTAAATGAAAGTGACATCAATTCCCCAAAACTAAACCAAAAAAAATACCACTCTAGTTTAGTGGGATGATCCCTGAGTGCCTGCATCTGTTTTACGTGCATAAATATACATATATA
Organism: Scaptomyza parva; assembly: GCA_035044645.1. Taxonomy (NCBI): domain Eukaryota; kingdom Metazoa; phylum Arthropoda; class Insecta; order Diptera; family Drosophilidae; genus Scaptomyza; species Scaptomyza parva. The sequence goes on from JAWNNT010000090.1 coordinate 6,499,904, forward strand.
TATATATATATATGTATATATATGTTTAGTATTTAACACGAAAAGCGTTGGGTTATTGTGTTGGTGTGCCCCTTTGGGCAACCGGGGCAGTTGCCACACACACACACACACACACACAATGTCAACAGCATGCCAAAGCCAAGCATTTTGGCGCTCTGGCGGCGGTTAACATCGGTGACATCGAGCTGACACATTCAGGACCTGGTTTTCCGCTGCTGCCGCTGCTGCTGCATAGCCAAAAGCCATTGTTCGACAATTTGTGGCGCATTGTTGCAACACGGAATCGTGCCTGAAACTGTTGCTACTCTGGCGGCTGTTGCAACTACTATTGCTATTGCCAAGTGAAAGCTTATTAAAAATGCGTGAAAATGGAAAAGGCAAAATACATATAGAAGAGACGTATATTTCTGGTCAAGGTTTTCTGGTTTTGCATTCCAGCTGTGTTGGCTCACACCGAATTGGCCATTAAGTTAGCGGCAAGTTAAATGCTTTCCGTTGCTAACGTTTTGTGGCATAATGTGGCATTTAATGGTTGCAGCCACAGCGGGTTGCCACCAAGCAGTAACGACAACAACAACAATCTGTTAAACGCCAAACCATGTTCCAAATTCTATATCAAAATTGAGTTATCGCTGGCATAACAACATGGCGTATACGCAACGTGATCAAGTTGCCTGACGTTCCCTGCCTTGCTTGGCTTGGCCTCTACGCAAAAATTCAATCAAATTCCTGGCATTTGTTTTTGCAACTTTTACCCCAAACTAACTAACCAACCAACAAAAAAAGTATTAGTTGCAGCTTGAACGAACGAGACGAGAGCGAAAAAGAGTCATTGCCGTTGCCTTGGGCATTTTTTTTGTTTTTGGTCAAAGCGGTATCGAGCGTTAAAATGAAATTAATTAAATCAAAAATTCAAGCGATGATGACATTGTCGTCGACGACGATGGCGATGGAAACGACAACGACAATGATGTCGCCACCACCAAGAGTGTCAATGTCAGCATTGCCACCACCTTAACGCAGTTTAGTCAACATCAATTTGGCGTACCCGTACCCGTACCGGGCCCCTAGCCATGGCAACCAGCCGGTGGTGATGGTGGCAGGAGCAAAAGAAGAGAGAGATTTATACACTGAACCAAAAACAAGGAGAAGATAAGCAGAGTATCAAATGTATTTGTAGAAGTTTGCAAACCTTAAACTTAGATAGAAACTATTTTAATTGTTTTTCATATTATTAAAAAGATTTGTTTTCAACATTTTGCTTAGGTTTTTGGCAGTGCAATCGACTTAGGACTAGATAGGATGGTAAGTCTTCAAATGAATTCGTTTAAGTTTGTAGTTGAAATTTTATTAAAAATCATTTTATCATTAACAAATGTGTCTAAACTTATTTTTTTAAGTGTATGCGACATAGGGCTAGATAGGATGGTAAGTCTTGAAATGTCTTCATTGAAGTTTGCAGTTTTAACTTTTGTTAAAAATCATTTCATCATTAAACATTTTTGGTTAAATGTTTCTCAACTTATTTCTTGCAGTGCATGCGACTTAGGGCTAGATAGGATAGGATGCAGCATACCTATTAATCAACTTTTTGTTACAAGTTTTTGTGGTGGGTCTGCTCTCTGTGTGTTGGCTGTGGTTGTGTTTTGGGGGCAACTTTTGAGGCAGCAAATAATCAGCTCGTGCAGCAAGCACTGAATGATGTGCCCCATCAAAGGCAGAGAAGGAGAGATAGACTTCATCACAATATCCGTAACATGTGTGCGTGAGTCTACAAAATATATATATTTTTTTCCATCTCTTCTGCTTCTTCTTCTTCTTTTTGTTTCTCTCTCAAGTTTATGCCACAGTTTTGAGGCGTAGCGTGTAAATTTGATTAATGAGCTCGTCCTCACTCTAACTCGACTCTAACTTGTCCCCCGCAAGCAGCCCCATGTTACACTCTAATAAGTCTTTGGCAAAAGAGGCGTGAGTGGGAGGGAGGGTGTGGGAGGTTGAAGATTGGCCCGCAGGATAAACTATGTATTAACTGTTGTCTGCACCAAAGAACTTAACCACTTTACATATCCTTCCAATTTGTGTTTTTTCTCCTCTCACCAAAGCCAAAGCCACTTGAATGTTTAATCAATTTTGTTCAAAAGAGCCTCAGTCTTAGTCACAGCATTTAACATTTAATGGATTAGCTTAAAGCTTACCTAATTCATTGTAAAATTTTAGATTTTTTGAAGCTGATAACAATTTTAGTCAACATTTTTGTATATAACCTTTTTGATAAGGGTTTGACCTTTAGATTTATTGGGTATAAATATAATTTGGGAAAACTTATTTTTGGGCACAGAAATCTATTATGCACGAAAAGGCTTAAAGAAGCATACACACGTTTTCACAATTTTCCACAACGATAACTTTGGCAAAAAATAAGCACACATAAATTGATTAAATTCAGTATTCAGTCTAGCTTAAATGTTAGCAAAATATGTTTCCAACCATCGATCTTTGCCCGAAGAGCTTGCGCCTTGTAACTTGTGCTTAATATGATTATGAAATGTAATCAGCGGGTAATGGGTTCAGATTATGTGGCATCTGGCACAAATACAAATGTTGCTGTCAAAATTATTATGATTATTATGATTATGGTTTAAAGCTAATTTGCTCTTGCTCCTTGCACTTTGCTTTTGCACGAAGCTTTCTCATTTAATTAGTGGCTCACTTCAAATTGCTTGGCTTTGCATCAAGAAGTTGCATCGCACACACACAGTGTGGCAAACACACACTTGCAATTGTGCAACTTAAGTGCACTCAGTCGAGTGCGGTGCAACAAACGTTTGGGTGGGCCAAAAGAAAGGTTTGGGGGCAACTCTGACTGACATCAGTAGACAACACGCACCAAAACACAAAGCACAATTCTTTGGTACACTTTATGCTTGCTTAAAAATTCTTTCTCAAATGTTCCGGATGTCAACTAGACCAAAAAGCAATAGAAACAAATTGTAAATGTACTTTCCAAAGCACTACACTGAAAGAATGTTGAAAGAGCGACACAATTAGGACTTCATAAAAAATTGTGTTGAAAGCATTATGAAATGGGAAAGGTTTAGAGCAGAGACTTGTAAGCTTCTAAGAATGAAGTTTTATAGCTTTCAAGTGCTTACTTTTTAACTTGTTATAAGAAGTGTTCTATTTAGAAAGAGATGAAGGAGTTTTTAACTTGTTATAACACGAATTCTATTCAGAGAGATATGAATAAGAAAAATTCGGTATGTGGATCTTATTTGATAAAGTTGAATGGCTTATACCTGAGATTGTTAATTTTCTTCATTTTCATAGCTACAAATGATTTTTTCTTAACTTGTTAGAAGAGAGAGAGATGAAGAAGAAAACTTCTGTTATTTGGAGATTTTTTTAAAAAGTTGAAAGGCTTAAGCCAGATATTGTTAATTTTCTTCATTTTTAAAATGCTGACTTTTTAACTTGTTGTGGAAGGAATCATATTAAAATAAAGATAAAAGAGGAAACTAGGATTTTTAGATCTTATCTTATCTTGGTAGAATTGAAAGTTTTATATCAGAGCTTGTAAATGATCGCAGAACGTATTTTTATAGCTCCACAGCGCTTACTTTTCATCATGTTATAAAAAGAATTTTGTTTGCAGAGAGATTAAAGAGGAAAGTAATATTTCATTTATTATTATTTGCGATCAAAAATTATTTTATTATTTAGATCTTGAGGTACTACCGATACTTAACTTCTAATTTCATGAATTTTCAAGAAAGTGAGATCAAAAATATTCGAAAAGTTCTTGTATTCCAAACTTCATTCTCTCATTCTCATTATGCTCAACACGTTTAGCTCAGTGTGTACACGTTTAATTTGTTAACTATATGGCAAACAGCATCCGTTTATGTCCTTTGTGGGGGGAGTGCGGGGCGGAGAAGGCGTTGGAGGCTGAACAACTAAGGCAACAGGAAAGTGCCGCTGCCACAATTGCAATTGCTGCAGATGTACTTAATGCAACAAACACACACATATATTGCAGTGGACATAAAAGGTTGTCTCATAGCTAACACACACCCTCTCCCCTCCCCCTACACTTCTCTCCCTCTCTCTCTCCGCTCTCACCACTCTCTCTTCCCATCTCTGTCTCTTCGGTGTCGTTCGGTCTCCTTATATCTAATGGTCTAACGATGCCTCACACTTGCACTCTATCCCTCTCTCTCTCTCTCTCTCTCTCTTGGTCTTCACTTACCTTTAGTGTGGCGCCACCGAGGTCATATTCACGATTGTATAGGTCCTCGACGGTGGCGCGGTATTTGTCCGTGTAGCTCTTGAATAGGAAACGTTTCACAATGGAGCTTTTGCCGACACCAGCTCCGCCCAGCAACACCAGGCGTATGCGTTCCAGGTCCGCCATTTTGTTGAGTTATTTTCTTTAGTAGTAAATCGTTTGTCGTTAAATATTGTTGTTTCTTTTGTTGTTGTCACTTTGGCAAATATTTTGGTCAATTTGTTTTTTGCTTTTGCGTTATAATTCACTTTTGTTTATGTTGTTTTTGTTGTTATTCTTATTATTGTTGCATTATTTTCTCACTTTGTTGCACTTCAACTTGGATTTTCGGCATTGCCTTTAAGCATTTTCCGCTATCAATTTGTTGTTTTTGTTGTTATTGTTGCTGGTGGAGCTTATCGGCAACACTTTGTGCAGCTAATAACAAACAGCTTAAGCTTCCGCCGGGCAACATTCACTTCCGTTTCCGCCTTAGGGTTGCTGCTGCAGGGGCGGGCTGGCCCAGTTTCTCCAGCGTGCGTGCGTCTGTGAATGCAAACAACAAAGGAAACAAACGAAAAACAGTTTTAAGGCCACATTTTGAAAACTCATTTCACAAGTTTCGGGGAGCTTAAAGGGTTTAAAGTTATTTCAGCTTATGGCCAAACTAGTTGAAAATAGAATAACAAAAATTAAAACAAAAAAAAAAACGAAACTCAGATTTGAAATTCCATGCGCCACACCCTGTGGCATACTTAAGTGTGTGTGTCTGTGTGAGTGTATGTCTGTCTGTGTGTGTGTGTGTCTGTCTGTGTGTCTGTGTATTGTTTGTTGTTGTTTTGTTTGTGGGCTTTTGTTTATTATTTTATGATAATTGCAAATTTCGACAGCCCTTCCCCCTCTTTACACAAAATCAGCATAAACACTAATAACAGCAACAACAACAACAACAGCAACAACAACCACATTGTCTACAATTTGCGCCAGCTGTTAACCAAGCCAACAAAACTTTACAACATGCCACTCCACAAGTTATCTATTCCCAATATTCCAAAACACACAAACACCCATACACCCATACACAGACACACAGAAATTACTGTCCGAACATTACTGCAAATCAATGTTGTATGTCTGTGTGTGTATGCCTGTGTGTGTGTCTGTGTTTGTGTTGGTTTGTTTGTATTTGTGTATCGCTATAATCATAATCGGCGTACGTGTTCGCATGAATATGCTTGCAACAAACATTGAAACAATATGGGGCTTGGGGAATGCACCTGACCTCACCAACTCGCAACTATCGCACTCGCACTGATTGTTCAAGTTATTGATGTGTGCTTAACCAAAGTTTGAGGTGTGCTCGACTCGGCAGTTACCCTGGAACAACTAAGGGGAACTATGGGAGTGGTGTAAAGAAGGTAAAGGAAAGTTGTTTCTAGTTACAATTGAGAAAAGTTAACTTAAACATCATTAAGTTAAGCTTGAAACTGTTAGATACAAACATAACAAACATAATCAAATGTTTACTCTTACCTTAAGCCTAATAATGATTTATTTAAGAACACTTTCTCATTACATCTAATTGAGCTTCTCTTAGTTAATATAAGAGAGATTTGCTTTGCATACAAAGAGATACTTGTAAATAATACTTGTGAAGTATGAGAAGGCCAGACATATATTGCCAACATATATGAAATGTGTTGCTTATGGAAGAGTATAATAAGCCATGTATCAATGTACAAAACACACACACATAAACACACTCCCACACACACACTTGCACACACTCAACTGCTTACACACGAATGCGGACAAGCTTGTGTGCCATTGAAGCGCACCAATTTTGCGAGTTTATGCCGTGCCAGAAATAGTACTACTAAAGTAGCTACAATAAAAAATAGTGAAAACATTGTAGTCTTCATACAACACGACTGCAGAATACACTGCTAACAGTGGTAAGGAAGGAGGAAGACATTACCATTTGTGAAACGGAGGCAATGGGGGATGAACGATGCATATCCTTGGGGGATGCAATCAGTTTCCTCCCTACTTTTTGCTTAAAAGCTGTCAAAGATATAGGAGAATACAATTTTATGAGTGGGCGGTACAGAAATGGGCGTGGCCTTCATATTTTTAATGCACTTTTTATGGGACATTATCACGTAACTTTGGATGAGATAAAGTCGCTTCCGATTACAAAGAGTGAGGAGGACGGAGATGTCTGGGGACGAAGTGTCATTAGCTATCTTTTTAACCAAAGCATATAAGCAAATGTGATATATGTATGTGAACTTATCGATTTCCCAGTCAACAGTGGGCGTGGCAAACCCATCTAAGTACTTTATCTTAAGCCCGCCCATAGATAAAGAAATTTAAAAAGTTTAAAGTCGCTAGCTTGAAGGGAAGAAGTTGCATTCCCAGAGAAGAAAACCAATATACCCCTTTCCATTACCTTCATTAGCAGTGTATAAAAGCTAGCTAGAAATACCTTGAATGTACATAAACCCCAGCAAGAGCAAATGCTTTTGTGCATCAGAGAAGCAAAATCAAGTAGAGCTAAAAAAGCCCTTAGCAGATTTTCATTCTACAGCAATCTCTCTTCCTCTTCTATGTATGTCTGTCTCTGTCTATAGTTGTCCGTATGCAATGAAATTCACATGCTAAGTGCAGCAGGAAATTTAATTTGCAAAGCAGCAGCCGAGTTCCCTGTTATATTTTTTTTTAAAGCTGGAATGTATGGCAATATTTTGCCACGTGTTCCCCCAACTCAACTCGAGAAACTTGGCTGACAACAAGAAGGTAGAGTAGAAGGGGGGCAGGAGTGTGGGCAGGTGGTAGGAACAGCTGCTGTCTAATTGCAATTGCAACGTGATATAATTACGTTAGCCGGCAAATGCAATTTGTTGCAAACAGGTGCAAGGATTGAGCGTGCAACACAAGCTGCCTGCCTGCTTGCCTCTCTGCCTGGCTACCTCGCTGATGACAATTTCGATTATGTCTGTAAGAGTATGCAGAAGTGTTAATTACTTATGTTGTGTGTTGCATGCATATTAAACGGCAGTCTATGCAAATTCTCAACTCAATCTCGATTATAAACAAACATGCCAAAGCACAAGCCAATACAAATCCAACAATTGCCATTGTTGTTATACAAGTTGTCAACAGATAAAACTGGATAAAAAACGAGAGAGATGGAGAAAAAGGGTTTAAACCAGATGTCAGACAAACTATTTCTGTGGTTGAAAATTTGTAGCTGCACATTTCTCTCTTTCAATCTCTCCCCCTCTCTCTCTTTTTACAGGTAGTGCAGGTAGGACATCAGAACAATTACCTGGTGTATGACAAGAGCTTTAGATGTGCATATATGCAAATTGGACAGCATTGCATTTGGACACTGAATGAGAGCAACTTTTTATACCCTTAACCTATGACACGGGTAAAAGAAGGGTTTAATGGTTATGTGCCAAAAGTATGTAATAGGTAGAGGGAAGCTTCTTTGATTCCAAAAAGTATATATTCATGAATCGAGTCGATTTAGTCTTGTCCGTCTGTTTGTTCATCTGTTTGTATTTATGAAGGATTTTAGAAGATGTTAGAGCTATAAACTTCAGATGTTGGATATGAGCTCCCAACTTATCCCTATGCAGATTTGATTTCAATAACATTTCCGACTCTATCACCTATCCCTATGCAGATTTCTTATTGCGATAACTCTTCCGGTTTACGAAATATACATGTCATCGATAGCAATAACATCTTGCATTTCGAAAATTTGTAAATAAGGAATGAAAACATTAACAGAATAATAAAAATGTGTGAAGTTTATATTAATATCGGCTAAAAAACATCGAAGTTACGATTGACAGTAGTGCAAGTGTGACCATATGTGCAAGGTCAAGTGTCAAAAGGGTATCTTCTAGGCGAGCTTACTTAACTAAAGTCCTCTTATTTGTATTTGGTTTTTGTTGTTTTCCCACTAAACTTGCTGAAAGTCAAGAACTCTCTCTCTCTATCTCTCTGGGCAACCGCATGCTAATTTGTTTAGTTTTTAGTTGTTTTTGTGCCCAGAAAACACAAAATCTGATTTATACCCCAAAATGCATTTTTCATTTGCATTTCCACTTTGTAATCTAAGCACCACTAAAAATGAAATGAAATTTTCGGCACTTCGGCACAACAACTAACAATAATTATAATCATTTGTTATTATTCCCGGAATATCTCTCAGCTCTGTCACTCTGGAAACGATTTCAATTTGTTGTTATTGCTGTTGTTGTTGTTGTACTCATCATGCAAATAGATTAAAAAGGGGCAAGAGCTTGTGGAAGCAGACTTAATTCAATTTGCCGCAGAGCGCAGAAAAGTAGGCAACACTTGAGAGCAAAAGTTGAGCGCACAACCTTTGCCATGATTTTACTTTTTTTTTCTGTTTTTGTTGTATTCTGTATAAAATTTTAATTAAATCTACTAGGCCGACACACACACAGAGAGTGAGAGTGAAAGAGAGAGAGAGTGTGTGGGAGAGAGTCTCATATATATATCCACACCCACGGGGTGAATAAGACACCAGCTGTGCCGCAACAACAACAACAAGAACAACAACAAAAGAGAACAATTGTGAATTCCTAAAGTGAACTTTGCATTGTTGTCAACGCGGCCCTGTTTCACTTTACATTTTTAAAGCAACTCTCGAGTCTTTGGGACTTGAATTAATGTTTTTTTTTTTTCGGAAAAAGATTTAACAAATAACAAAACAAAACACCACAAAAAAAATAAAGGAATAAAAAAAACATATAAAATTATTGCTGTTGTTGACATTTGCTTTCTCTCTGTTTTTGAGATTTTTTTTCCCGTTGCCGTTTTCTTTGCATTTTCTGATTTTATTCCGGCTGAGGCATGCTTCAACTTTTATGCGATGCGTGTAATATTTTTGTTGTTGTGTTTGTGTTTGTCTGAAGCAAACCAAGACACGTACAATATATATGTATATGTATATAGAAATCAAACTTGAGTTTGTTTTTGCCTCAACAAAGTTTCTTCCCCCCTTTTTTGGTTTTCAGTTTGATTTGTGTGCAATCAATGTTTTCGATTTGTAACTTGGCAATATTTTGTGTCTAAAACCAGTAAAGAGAGACTTTTTTTTTTATTGGAAAAACAGAGCTTCTTAACGATTACAATTGCCGTCGACATGAGACCATTCAAAATGTCATCAAAATCACATTTGTCACTTCAACAACAACAGCAAGAAGAAAGAACATGAACAATAATCTATGTGCAGCTTGCAACATTAAAACCCCAAGCTACACATAAAGTGTAAGAAAGACAACTAGCTTAGGCTTCTGACATTGTCATAGATACACATACATATGCGCTTCTTGTCTCCGGCCTGACCAGAACTTATGTACACAGTATGACTCGGCTGGGAAGGAACAACCAACAACAACCATCAACAGCTGACAGCAAGTGGCTCAACGGCATAACGATTCTCAGCCAAGTCAGCCTTTCTCTGCCATCCCTCTCCACACATGATGATGATGATGATGATGCTCATGTTAAACGCTGGGCATATATACATACATACATACATACATATATATAAATATTCATTAGCTGCATATGCGTTTGAATACAATTGCCGAGACTGCTTTCGGTTCAGGCTTGGGCCAGGCTTTTGCTCGGGAATGTATGTAAGTTTATTAAAATGCCTCGAATGCTGCTGGGTAACCGAGAAATGGTAGCTTGGCAGTTGGCAGCTGACGAGTCAAAACCCGTTAGCCACACACACACACAGAGAGAGAAAACTAAGTAAGAAGGCTCGGGCCTTATCGACTAGAAGATACTCTTTAGTCTTGACTATACACAGGGACAGACGGTCGGGCTGACAGACATACCCATACTGAACATGAACTACCGGACCAAACCTTGATGGTTGCATATCTCTGGTGTTCTTCAACCGATCTTAATAAACATTTCACATATGTTCATTATTTTGTTAACAGTTTCAATCCTCATTTCCTAATTTTTGACATATTAGGTAAACTCATATCCAAAATCTCGAGTCTCTAGCTTTTGTAGTTCCTGAGATCAACGAGTTCATACAGACAGACAAAGGGACATAACTATCGACTCGGATGTTGATGCTGATTAAGAATATATTCACTCTATGGTGTCGGAAAAGCTTCCTTCTGCCTCTTACATACTATTGCACAAAACCATTCTACCCTCTTTTACCCATTTCATGGATTAAGGGTATCAAAAAAAACGTTGAGGAAATGGAGAAAAATGATAAAAAAAACTCGCGCTAAAAGTTACCAACATTGATACATTTTGGCATGCGTCAGAAAGCGAGAATGTACATGTGTGTGTGTGTATTAGTGTTCGAGTCTGATTCACACTAGTTCCGCTTGATCGCACTGGCTCTGCCATTTTGAGGACATTGCCGTCAGTTGATACCATATTTCCAATCTCCTTTCATTGCAATGAAAGTCTTTAAGCACAAAACAGCTCAAGAGAGCTCACAATTTGACAGCATCAGCTTATTTATGGCTTAAATCAGAACCGAAGAAAGCTGTCGCAATTGTTGTTCGTTTTTTCGTTTCGTCTTGGCTACTTAACATATCAGCAATTAAATGATTGTTTTTGCCACTTCAAAAGCTGGCCAAGTGGAACACATAAGATAAGCGGATTTTAATGGCATGCGATTAGAATGAAGATTAAAACATAAATTTGTCTATATGTGCTTTGAACATGTTTTGAAATTGATGGCGTTAGGGGATTAGGAAATAAGTGTAGCAAGTGAAAATGTTGAGGTCGTTACCGACAGCGGAATACTCTAATATCAATACCAAAAAGTTAAAGATGATAGAAAGTCTGCTTACAAAACGAAAGAGAGGGAACGGCTGGGATGGATATCGTATTTATTTTGATGCAGATCTTAAGGGAGTGTGTTAAGCTTTCTTTCCTCAAAATTTGGTAAGTCTAGCTGCTAAAATGTAGGCAACATGTAAGTTTTATCGTTTTGCACATGGAGGTATATCGACTAGTTATCGATTTCCCAGCCTTCTATTAAGCATAGCTCCTGAATTTTTACACTTTATCTGACAAACAAATGTACCATGATATTAAGAAAGTTTCAATTCTCTTGCTTTAAGGGTGGCGAATATAGATGTGTTCATACAGTCAAACGGAATGATATATACTTTATGGATTTAGGGGAATAATCTTTTTCATTTTCTTAAATGAGAGATCTTTATTCCTATGTTAAGGAGTAATCCAACAGTAAGTTAACTAGCTGATATAACAAATTCTCATTTTAACGAAGTACTTTTTAACTCAACTTAACTTAACGTAACTTAACCATGAACTTTTATCGGTTCTTAACGTTCAAATCTCATTTTAATTGAGAACAACTGTTAAAATTTCATTGAGTTTCAACTATTCTATAACCCAACAATTAAAATGAGTTTTCATTCTTACCGCCATGAACCCAAACTAAACTTAAAATGTGTTTCCATTACATGAAATCTTTTACATAGTTTATGTTTTTAATTATTAGCAACTCTCCCTTTCTCTCTCTCTCTCTTCTCGCCCTTCACCTTTTTTTGGGTTTCACAGGGAATAATTAGTGCGATTTATGGGTTGGTTAAGCATTTTAATTTAAGTGTTGCATGTTTATGGGAGTGTGTGGCATGTGGCTTTTCCAGCTCTTAAATCATAAAAATTCATAGCCAATACAAAGCATATGGTGGAAAACCCAACAGCAACGAAAATAGTATGTGGAAAGTTTTGGCTTTTTGGCATTTTGCTTGTTGTTTTCCACCAAAATTTATTGCAATTAATTTGAGCTGTTAATGTAGTCGAAGACCGCAGGAACAGCAGAAAGCAGTAAACAAATTATTTCATGATACACACGCTGGTCAGGGTGTGCCATTGCGGTGTGTGTGTGTGAGTGAGTGTGTGTGAGTGAGTGTGTGTGTGTGTTGGTTTTGTCTTTGCTTTTTTGGTCTTAATGATTACAAACTGGCGTCAGACGCTGACTAAATTCCAGGTCCAGAAGCGATGCCCGTTAAACTGTTGATGACAGACGCTTGATGCTGATGATAATGATGCTGATGATGATAATGATGATGATGATGCGGCTGCCTCTTTATGTCAGATACAAGGACACACCCACACACACACTATGGCATGGCGTAAAAGGGCAAAAAAGCGTAAAAGGATACTAAGAGCCACCTGGCTCTTCATGTTCTTCTATGGCGGCATTAAAGCCTTTTTTTTTTGTTCTGGTTCAATGGCATGCAGAAAATGGGTCACTAACTGTTACTTATTTATACTAATCAGAGCAAATTGCCGACGAGGCAGGGTTTTTGGAATGTGGGCGTGATTAGAGGGCAGAGGAGCGGCTTGGAGAGGGTTGGTATTCTCCCAGTTCTGCAGAGAATTTTACTTTTATCTGCGGCGGCTACGTTGCCTTATTCTGTTGCCTGCTGCTGCTGCTTCTGTTGCTGCTGCTTTTGCTGTTGCTGCCTCAAGTGTTATTAGAAACTTTGCTGAGATGCCTAAATTTAGCTCTTTTTTTGGTTTTGCCAAAAGCGAGTTCAACACAAAAACACTTTTTTTGCTTCTCCTGGCTGTGTTCTCAGTAATCTGCTTTATAGTTTTGCTGCAACTGCAATCGTTCTCATTACAGTTTTGTTGCAACTGCAATCGTTTTGTCATTTTGTCATTTTTTTGGTTTGCAATTATTATGTTTTCAGATCAAACGAAGTTTATTGATATATACCTGATAAGATTAACTGATGAAATTCCCTTCTTATCGGATTTGTCATTTGCAATCAAGAAAAATAAGCAGAAAAAAGGTTCATTGACAAAAAAAAAGTTGCGGTTTCAAAGCTTTAATATAATAAATTTGATTGCAATCGAAGCGTAAAAAGGCAAAAATGGGTAAAAAGCTGAATGCGCTGAAAACAGAGCAAAAAAAAGAGATGAAGAAAAAGGTCAGCAACCGTTGCGTATAAGTGGCAGACGACGCCCTTTCGTTACAAAAACGGGAGGGCGTTGCTGGGCGGCGCTGGCTAAGCAAAATTAATGCAAAAACCTAATCAAGCGAAAAATGAAGTTGCAGCTGCTGCTTCGCCCTTTGAGTTTGTCTCCGAATCTAAAGCAAAGAAGTGCAAGTGAAGACATTCTCACTTGCTGCATTTCAGATCAAACATCTGGGGCTGTTGCTCCTTTTTGTGTTTGCCTTTTGGTCGAAGAAGCATGCCAATCTCTTGGCCATCTTTACCATCGGCATACACTTCGTCGTTATCATGATTGCATCACCCAAGCACCATGGCATCGATAACTATCTTAAATAAGTAAGTAGAAGTATCAGAAGAAGATGAAATCAAGTGAGCTTCACTAGAAGATACCCTAGACCAATATGTAAGTATCTCAGACGAAGTTTCAATCTTGTATTTGACCGATGTTTCTCAATCGATGAAGTAAGAATAATCACAATTTCACTTTAATTTCTTACTAATTATTTCATAGATTCAAAAACATGAACAATCAATTCAAATTCAAGCTTTATCCTTATCGATTTCAGTTTGATATCGTATACCAGAAAAGTTATCGAAAATTCGAAAGAGACTTGTATGTAGTACAATTGAATTGGATGATCTCTTAAAGTATCTAACAATATGACTATATGTTGATACATATTAATCAATCAATCCAAATTCAAGTTTTCATCATTATTGATTACATGTGTATCTAGTAAACCAGAAAACTTATAGATGGTTTGAAAGAAACTTGTACTGGAAATAGACTAAAGGAGCTTTTATACCTGTTTCCAGAGTTTCTAGTTCTTGAAGTTTCTGAGAACATGCCTATATCGCATCGACTGTTAATCAAGAATATACATATATACTTTATGGAGACCGAAATGTTGCACTATGTTTTTTACACAAATCCTTTTAACCCATTTTTACCCATTTCATGGGTTCACGCTATAAAAACTTTATCTAACCTTTTGTTTATTTTTTTCTTCTCGTTCTGAAAATGGAAATTTAAACTTATTTAATATGGCATTTCCAAAAAGTATTAGTTTTCTCTAATATACTATAACAGTTCTGGAAATCTAGTTAACTTTCTTAATTAAAAAACCCAACGAAAAACCATGTTCAGAAAAACACAAGCTTAAAACTAGTTAACTGTTTTCGTAACAAGTTGAACTCTCTGTTGTCTGAAAGTCTGGTTAACAAAATCATGTTCTATCCATAGTGCGCTCGGGCTCTGTCTCGGGCATTATCATCTTTGCACTCGACATGTGCCTTTGCCTTTGCCATCTGACGGGGCACGTAGTCCAAAAGCCAGCGAGAACTTTGGCTCAATTGGCCTTTTGCGAGTGTAGTGTAAGTGTATGTGTGTGTGTGTTTGTGTATGAAAGTTAGGACGGAAATCCGCCGCCATGTAGGTTAATCGCATACGCAAACCAATGTGTGTGCGCAGTTTTTACGCCCGATGAAGAAGAAGAAGTAGATTGCACTTGCCACAAACGTTGACCCACTTGTCTGTGTGTATGTGTGTGTGTGTGCCTTGCAATTTTGGGCAACTCATGCTTGTTTGTTTATCGCTTGTTAGTATGTGTGCATGTGTGTGTGCGTGTGTGTGTGTATTTTTGTGTCAAGTGCAATAAAAATTGATCAGTTTTGTCAGCATTTTATTCACTTTGTATGACAAAAAAAATACCAAAAAAATTGCATATTTTGCAACACTTGAATTGCTTGTGCTTAAATGTGAATAATTGAAACAATGTGCATATGTGTTGCATGTCCAAAATGTTGCATGCCACTCTCATAAATATGTATATGCATTTTTGTCGGGTTGCAAGTGAAAAGTGCCACAAAAACCAACAAAAAAAAAAACAAATGAAATGAATAATACAAAATGACATTTTGCTGCTGACATTTTGTCACAGCTGTTGCTGAAAAGGAATCCGAATAAGTATTTCCCACCCACCCCCTATCTCAAATATTTTATATAATATTCAAGTCATATTGATTGCAAATACCAAGAAAATTGTTGAAATTATATAAACATAAGCAATTAACCTTCAATACACACAGAGTAGAAATTTGCATAACATAATTTGTATGGATATTTTCATTTTCAATATTGACGAAAGAAAATTCATTAGCTACTTGAAAGATTTTGCTGTCTGGCATTCCAAGGACTTCGGGCACATTTGGGTTGAATTTTCATTTGTGACAAAGCAACAAATGAAACAAGAACAGACACGTGTACTTTTTTCTTTGTTGGCAACAATCTGAATGGAATGAATTGAGCTTATTTATCAAAGTTTTAATTAAAAACTCCATCTGGCAAAAGGCATCAGCATCAGCATCAGTCTCTAAATAGCTAAAGTGTGTAATTACAACTGCCACACTAACTTACAACAGGAAGTTGGATAAAGAAGAAGAGGGCGAAGAAGAAGATGTGAACACCTCGAGTTGAGTCGACTCCAAGCTGATGATATTTCAACGTCATTAGGCTGGTTGGTTTGGGGGCACGGCAGGGCGAAGCGAGCGCCTTAATGTATGCAACAAAAAAAATAAAATTCACTCAAAATTGAATTAGTCTTAATAAACACAAATACCAAGACCAGTCAGCCAAAAGACCAGCTGGAGGCATCTGGACCCGGTACCCCGCTGCCCTCTACACGCCCCTTCTTCCGACAGTCAGCACACAAAAGTCGTATAACAGACGAAGTACTAGAAGTAATAGAGAAAGAAGCAGAAGTAAAGCAAAAGCAAAAGCGAAAGCAAAAAAAAGAAATTCATAAAGCGCGCAGCGAGTTTTACGCGTGACTGAATTTAACGGTAAAAGAGAGAAAGCAACAACAACATGAACAACAACACGAACAGTAAAGGAACAAACAATCCCAAAGAAAAAGCAAGAGAAATGTTGAAATGGAAATCACAAACAACATTCCAAGCATTACAAAGGCCACACACACACTTGCACACAACACACACACACACACAACAAAGAGTAAAAAAACTCAAAAATTGACAAATTTCTACTGAAGTTGCTCTTTGTGTTTGTATATACCTGGAATACACTCAAAAGCAATATAGCTAGCTATATTTTCTTATTAAATCAGTGTGGATTTCATATATATTGGATTCACAGTTAATACCCAGTAAATATTTGACAAGTCTCCCTGTCTGTCTGACTGGCTGTCGGCTTGTGAGCAGAGCATTCACTTAACTTTGATTATGATGTTGATGAAAATTGCTGACGGGCTGTTTGGGGAATTCGAATGACAAATGCGATGACAGCGGCTTTTTGCCCGATCAACTCTAATACCCTGTACAAATGTCAGAGACACACAACACACAAAAATGCTTGCCTTGCAATATATATTATACTACTATAAATTTAATTTCCTACCCTCAAACACACACACCAACACAAACACACACACACACACACCGAGTTGAAATGAGAACGCGCGTTTCGAAGAATTTTACTCAAAGTGCAGAACCGGAAAAAGAGCAACACGAAATGCCAGCGGCTTTGACAGAACGCCACGCAAATAGGCAACCGACTGACAGACAGAAAGACAGAGAGACTGAAGGACAGACGGACAGTTAGACCGTGCTGAAACAAGAGAAGCGCAAACAGTTGGCCGGAACATAAACCCACAACAACAACAACTCGAAACAACTACGCACGGACAAAGCAAAATAAAAACCAAAGTCTGCTGTCGCGGCCAAAAGAAATATATATAAAATAAATTGCAAAATGCCAACAAATAAAAAATAAGAAATGTATTTAAGTATATATATATAGGCATGAAATGTGTGCCGCCCACAGGTTGCCACACCCCCTCTCTCACTGTGTGTGGCCGGAGGTCATTGGGCGTTTTACAGCTGAAAGTTCTGAAAAGACACAACAGAATAGAACAGAAACAGCAAGAAAGCATTGAGGACAAGACGATTATAAAGAGATTTGTGTGTCTGGGCGGCGGCCTTCTTGCTGCTTTGTTCGAGTGGGTGACTAGTCGAGAAAAACACAAACAACAATCAAACCAATAGAAGATGTAACGCTGCTGCTGATGAGCCAGCTGATGACAGTCATCAGAATCTCTGCCAAGCCCACGCCCAATCTCCAATCTCAATCACAATCACGATTATGATAATATTACAGTAATCGTTATCATCAATGTGTTGTATATATATAGATTTTTTAGGGTCCCAAATCGTTGTCACTTCATGCTGTTGGTGGCTATTTGATGAAGTCATTGGCCCAATTTGTAAGAAGACCCCCAAAAAAAACCAAAAAAAAACGAAAAAAAAGAACGTGAATTCAATATTAAAACAAACTCAAGCCAATATGGTCGTGGGGCTATTGATTTTAGCCGCAAATATTTGTCAAATGAAACATGCATAAAATCAGAATTTAATACAAGGCAAACAGATAAAAAAAACAACATACTTTATAAATAAATTAACTAAAGCCAATCGCCAATCACTTTAATAACTTAAACTCTTTGACAGTATTTGGAAATTGCGCCAAGAAATGTGTTTTTTGGAAATTAAATGAGCTTAATCTAAGCTCAATGGGCTATAAATATAAATGCAAAATGCCACCCCTCCCGCCGACCCCCCTGACCAAAAGCGATTTGTTTAACTCTAAGCTCAGAATGGTTTTGAACCAGCGACGGGCTCGTTAAAATAACCCGTTACATATTAAGGGTCGACCTAGGTCGATTGGCGGCGGGGCTTTCATTATGCTCAGCATGACGATTTAAATATTTTGTTGCCTACTTTTGTGCGCACGACAAAAATGAGCCCACAACAAAACCAGAGAGGAAAAGGGCTGCTGCCTGCAATCAAACACAAACAAAAAAATGAAAACAACAAAAATTGAAAACCAGAAAAATAAAGACCAGAACTTTTCACTTTTCGGGCTACGGCGGATATGCGAAACTTATTGATTGCTCTGGCAATTTCAGCTCGCAAACAAAACTAAAAACTAAACTAAAAAACTGAAAACTGCAAAAAAAAAATGGGAAATCGAAAAAAAAAAGAAATGAAAATGCGAAATGATGATGATAAAAGTAAAATCGCAGCAACAGCACGTGAAGGTTGTGTGAGAGCTTTGTGTGTGTGTGCGTGTGCGTGTGTTTGGCAGCGGAAGTTAAGCACAGATTGCCAATAGCCCAACAACAACAACAAGTGCTCCTGCTGTGTGTTTGTCTGTGTTTGTGTGTGTGTGTTTCTGTGTGTTTGTGTTTGTTTGTTGTATAGTTGACTGGCTTAGAGGATGGATGGCATTTGCTGCGCTTAATATTGTTGTGGGCGCTATTCAGTTCTTTTTTTTTCACTCTTCTTATTGTGCTCTGCACTTTGCATAACAACAGCAAAGAAAGTGATCGACTAGCAAATACCCTTGCTTAAGTTGCTGTCTAAGTTTCTTTCAACTGTCAGAAATACACAAATTCTGAAGCTGGGGAAAACACAAGTTTAGCAAACAGAAAACAAAGACGGGAAAGCGACGGCGTCCAAGTAAAAGTTTACACAATGTTATTGTGGGGAGACCTTAGCTGAGACCTGCTGCTGGGCATGTCATAGTCAGTTGGCCAAGTTGGCCAGTTTGGCCAGCTGGTTAAGCCAAGCGAAGCATGAGCCGGCAGTTCAGTTGGTCAATGCTTCCTTATTAAAACTGTCAATGGAAACCCGACATTCGACTGTCGAACGAACAGTCGCCAAAACAGACAAAAAGACAGACAACTTGTGGTTGCCGCTGCCAGCTGCTTGCCTCCTGTTGTTGCATTGTGCAACCATGTTACCTGAGTGTCGGTTGGGTTATAGCCTTTGTGTATGTATATGTGTTCGTGTGTGTGTTTGTGTCTGTTTGTGTTTTAGTTTTGATTTTCCACTTGATGGAGTGCAAATTTATAGCACACCGCCTGTGGTGCAACGAGGCGTATACTTTGTTATCAAATTATATACGTTTTGTTTATGTCTGTGTATGTGTGTGTGTGTGTGTTGTGCACTATAAAATGCATTATTAATGTACTGAAAAATGTTGTGTTAATTAGGTTGCCTACCTCATTATCATCATCATTATCATTATTGTCATTATTATAATCATTTTGATTATATTCTGTTTTCTGTTTTTTGCTGTTTTCCTGTTTCCTGCTTTGTTGCATGAAATGAGCACACGAATCTTTTTATATTGCAATTACACAAATTGTCATCGTGCAACACATTAACACCATTACACTTTGCCACAAACACACACATGCATACTCACACACGTACACACAATCAAATGTATATATATGTATTCTCAACTGCCGCCATTATAACATCAAGTTGAAAGACGTGCTTCAAACCGTTTTTTCTACTCCTCTTTCTCCCCTCCACTTACTCAGCCTTTTTTAGCCTACTTCTTCTTCTTCTTCCACTTCTTCAACTTCTTCTTGTTCTGCTCTTTTTCTTGTGTTTTTATGGCCAAGTGGACATTTGTCGCCAAGTTTTTGGAAAATTGCTTTTAATAAAATACAATTTCTGTTTGCTTTCGGCTTTCGGCTTTGGCCCACAATTCCCGGAATGTTACCCAAAAATGTTACTCGAAATGAGCATTTTATAGTCATTAAGTGTCATCAAAAGGCAAAGCACACACACAAACATATACAGAGACTTGCTGAAATTTGTTGAAACTTGCTTAAACTTGTTTCTTGTTTCTTTTTGTTGATAAATCTCATAGGTACACTGCAAATTTCAATAAACTGTTTCCTTAGAAACAAAGCAAGCAATAAACAATAAAAAAATCTAACTAACACACACACTGGCACACACACACACTTACTCTCATACACATATTCACTACACATTGAGTAGAGAGTTGAGCACATATCAAGCACTTTAATCATTGACTGGTTTTTGGGGCCGTATATGGCGACCACATTGCCACAAAACCGCCAGTCAGTCAGCCAGTTCATCCATAAACACAATGCCACACCCCATTGTATGTGAAAGCGTATATGTGTGTGTTGTGGTGTGTGTGTGCGATTTCAATAAAGCCATTGAAGCAGTCAAGCATTGTGTGTATGTGTGTGTGTGTGTGTGTGTGTGTGTGTGTGAGAGGCTTGAGTGCTTGCCAAAGTCTAGAAGTGACCAACACACAGAAAAAAACAGAAATAAAAAGATCAAAAAACTATTAAAGTAAAGTGGAAATGGTCGCTTCAGGACGTGCCTATACAAGAGTAAAAACACTGAGGAAAACAATGAGGGGTTTTCTTTGATTTTTTTCTATGACAAAACCTGAAAAATTACAATGTTGTGTTTTCAAATACTCTTAAGAACATGTTATGAAGAGAAACAAGAATGAAGAGGAAATTTGACTTGAAGTAATCTGTATAAAGCAGTAAAAATCAGAAACAGAACTCGATGTTATCTGAATAACGCAGTAAAAATTAGCATGTTAATTACTCTAATCATTAAGTTCTAATAGTTATAAAGAAAAATAAGCATGATGAGGAAACTTAATGTGATGTAATAATATTACTGAATAAACAGTAAAAATATAAATCAGAACTCGACATAAATGATATATTCTGAATAAAACATTAAGCAGAATATTGATTCCTCTTGTCATTGAGCTATAATACTTTCAAACATATGTTCTTTTAGGTTGTGCTTAAAACATATTTGAAATGTGATTTTATGTTGAAACAGATTTAATTCTTGATGTTGAAACTGATTTCATTCCAACTAAAAGGCAATAACATATTATTCTAATTCCTAGTTCAGTTAACTCTTTCTTCAAATGTTAAGCACAAAAATGAAAGAGTGCTAGTTTTTTTTACAGTGTAACGGGGGTTAACGACGGTGTGTGTTGCAAACCATTGCGACGCTTGAGCGCTCTCGCCATTGACATTCTAAAGTAGTCGCCGCCTTTCAATTTTGAAGCTTTTATGTGCTTTTAATTCGCACCAAAATAATATATATAAATAATATATATAAAAGTCTTTTCTTACATTTTATGATTGTGTTTTTTTATGCGTTTTCTAGTTCATCTCAGTTTGCAATTTGCATAAGCATTGCACTTGGCTTGGCTTTTCTTCTTCTTATATTATATTATGCTGCAGCTGTCACTTTTTTACTTTTCGCGCAGACACACACACACGGCGTATGCGTAATATGTAAATGTTAGTATCGCTGAGCGTGGGTGGGGAGGAGGGTAGGGGTGTGGGCTACAGTGACTCAGCATCATCATCATCATCATCAGCAAGTGTGATCCATTAATATACTCAAAGGACAAGTCATCATCATTCTGCTGATTTCGAGTGGCGAGAAAATGGGAGAAAGGAAAATGGGCCTTTCCCTTCTCTTGGGGGGCTCTTTGGCCGCTTCATTAGTTGCATTAGCAGCTTTTGGCCTACCCGAGTGCAATTAATTACAATGCAAAGTGAAGTCGTGCGTGTGTGTGTGTGTGATGGGGCATCAACAGCAGCAGCAACAGGAGCAGAGGCATCAAGAACAGGCTTTATCAATTCCGAATTGGCTTGCCACAAAATATAATTAATGGACACAGAGAAACACCGAGAAACACAAACGTCTTTTGTCTATGACAAATGATAACGATGCTAACCAACAACAACAACAACAAAAGCAACAACAACCAGATACTAATGAACCAAAGCAAAGAAGAGGGAGGGAGGAGAAGACGTTCTTTAATAAAATAGCCGACAGCTTTAATGTGTTACCAATAGATATTTTTTATGTCTATGCGTGTTTTGTGGCCGGATATGAGAAGCTAACTTGGTGTCATCGTCATCGTCATTCATAGCACATCCGGTCTAGACTCTATTATCACACACACACTGACACATTCTAGGCTCTTTATGCACATGCTGTGCAGCCGGCAAATGAGATACGTACTTAAAGATACAAAAAAAAAAGTATAAAAATAAAAATGAGATGCGGAAAGTAAATGAAAAAAAAAACGAGAAATAGAATATATCAGCTAGCTACACAGGCATGTAAAAAGAGGTGTGGGTGTGTGTGTGTATATATTAGTAAGTGAAAGTGTGTGGGAGTGTGTGTATTAGTAAGTGAAAAGTGTGTGTGGGTGTGTGTGTGTCTTGGTAAGTGAGTAACTGAAAGTGTGTGTTGGTGTGTGTGCCTCAGTAAGTGAAAGTGTGTGTGGGAGTGTGTTAGTATGTGTGTGTGTGTATATGCATTAGTAACTAAGTATGTTCCTGTGCGTATGTATTTGTTCGCTTGAATGTTCTCTCTGGTTTATTCCCCATTTGCAGTTGGCAGCAGAGCGTTTAATCTACCATAAACACATGACTAAGTATTTATGAGTGGGACCCGATACGCGAGAGTATGTGTGCAAGAGTGTATGAGTGGTGTGCGAGTATGTGTGCGAGAGTGTGTGTATGTGTGTGCGACTCGACAGGTGAACGGTTTTTGGCTAAGCTTTTGTGATCTCTTTTTACTTCTTTCCACTTTCGCTTTTGCTTTTGTTGCCAAATGGCGAAGTCAGTCAATAAGTTAACAAAGTCTGCAACAAAAATACATTATTCTCCTTCTCTTCTTCTTCTTGTTTTTCTTGTGTTATCTTTTCGTTGGTTAAAATTTGAAGCTAACTCTGTGTCTTTTTAATATTCATAATTCATTATTCATGGAAAATGTTTTGCTTTCCTCGTAAGTAAAAGCAATTACGCAAAAGGAAGCAAAACACACACACATGTGTATATGTGTATGTGAAAGAGAGGGGGAACTATGAAAAGAAAGATAAAAAAAACAAAAATTAATTTCATATTAAAACATTTCCAGGAATAACTTGCTCTTTATGGATGGATGAGATTACTCGAACCATAAACCCCAACCCAAAAAGCCAAAACATTAAATCAAGTTCTCTAATGCTCTAATGTCTGTCATCTATTTAAATTACTTAACTTCCCAATATACACATACACATACACATACATACACATATTAGGTTCAAGTAACAGGCATCAATCCCATTTTTAAGCGGCAGATACATCAAATCCGATTATAGAAGAGCAACAACAAAAAAAAGGGACATAAATTTGTAGCAACTGCGTGTTTTTTTCTTCCCCTCTCTTCTCTTCTCTTCTCTTCTTTTTTATATGATTTTCATATTTTCATATATTTATATGACAATTTTAGAATATATTGTTGGGCTAAGGCACTTCAAACCTCTCTCTAAGTGTGTGTGCGTGTGTGTGTTGTGTGAGTGTGTGTATGTTGTGCGTGTGTTTGTGTGTGTACCATGTGCGAGCATAATAAAAATGCATAACATGGCGCCATGGCATTGTGACCAAGGAGAACTTAAGCTATCCGTTCGTTGGCTGGTTGGTTTGGTGCGACATCTGGCGTTGGGTTGAGGAGGCGTCAACTCAAACAGGTTTCGATTTGCGTTCGAGTGGCATATAAAATACATAAAAAAAAGAACAAAAAAGACGAGAAGAAGAAGATGGAGATGGAGATGGAGAAGTAGATGCCTGACTACAAATTTAATGCGCTTACAATAAATTTTCATTAGGTGTGCGAAATGTTCTTGGCGTTAAATCTGATTTGGCGAACACAACTCTAAAAGCAATCAGTAAAAACAAAAGCGTGCACAATTTGAATTCCAAGCGAGCGAGAGAGAGTGAGAGCCGTTGATCTTTTTCAACCTGCAGAACGTGCACGTTTGTTCGTGCTGTTGCTCTCTAACTGTTGTTGTTGCTGTTGTTTATGGTTTCTAATGCGCTCGTAAAATGCAGGACACAGGTCACAGCCAAGGCTGGACAACAACAAACAGTAACAAACAAAGTCAACAACAACTCTTCACACACACACACATAGATACGGAGACACGCTTTGTGGGTCACAGAGATTTAGTTATTGTTATTGTTGTTCTTACCTGGCATCGACTTAATCACCAAAGCTGTTAAACACTGAAACTGAAGCCGTTGACGCCGTCGCCGTCGCCGCCGCCGGTCAAAGACGAAAGGTCAACTGCTCGTTGGCACGTGAGATTGATTAAGCGACTGATTTATTGTTACTGGCCGTTGTTGTTACACACACACACACAAACAAACATACGCACACACACATCCAAGTCAACACAAACAAAAGGCATTGTTGTCTAATACTATCAGGGCACTGCGTCGCACAAGTGAGCATTACAAATGGGAATTCAAAACGCTTATCCGTTCAGCCGTTCATGCGCTCCCCTGTGATGGCACACTTTTTTGTCTGTTTCTTGTTCAGACAGGCTGTGACAAGATGCGTAATGCGCGCGCGTTGCGTACAAGTTGGGAACTGTTTGGTTCTCGGTTCGGTGTGTTGCTTTTATAGAATGCCGCCAAACTGTTTGCATTCGCCAGAGCCAGAGCATTCAAAACACAACATGTTCGATGGAGTGTTTGCAACGAAAACAATACTTCCAGGAGGTTCGGTTGGTAGGGGAAAAGGATATGTTCGAATTATGGCACGGCACAATAGTATGTATTTAGTCAGGACACAAACCAAAGCTTTTGCGCTGTTCGGTGTTGTGTCTGGAAATGTTTGACTACGAACATGTTTGTTTTGTAATGCTACCAAATCGCGTTGCCAACTTACAGTTAGTCCTGTTTAACTTGCTCTCTCTCTCTCTTGCACACGCAAGCACGCACTTACTGTGTGACAGTTCAATTTGGGCATGTTGCGTGTGGCAGGAATGCGTTGCATTGTTGCATTTCTTTTGAGGCGCATTCTCAATAATATTGGACAAGCTATTATCAGTTCAAGTTGCGTCAGTTTCAATTTTTCGATAAAATGAATTTTAAAATTTAAAACCGTTAAAAATGTTTGAATATGAAACTTGAAGTTAAAAATAGTTTGGGCATGCACAAAAATCAGTTTTCAGTTTCTTGTTTTTTGGTAATTTGAGCCAAAAATCCTTCAAGCCACAACGCAATTTGAGCTGTGAATATTGCAAGCAAAATCTGAACAGAAAGAAAAGCCTCAAGCTTTATTACACATGTGTGTGTGTGTCCTTCACACACTTACGCATCGCCTGGCAACGTTTTCCGTCTCTTTCTGGTCGTAAACCCAAAACTAATATTGTTCAAGTTACCGCAATCGAATGCCAATAATAACTGATACTCATACAATTAGCCAACAAACTAACCAAAAGCTGTCTGTCAGCTACTCCGACTGCCCCCTTCTCCTCTTTGTCACGTCACTGTCTCCACTTCGTCTCTCTGTTTCCGCAACACCTGTCATCCGGTTTGAGTAGTTCAAGATTCTGACACACATTCTGAAAATGTATTACATTGTTTTGTGGCTTTTGGCAATAAACCTTCACAAGATATTGACAATATACTCTCGACGCACTTACAAATGTTAATTACACACTCACACACATTCACACATGTACAGACACGCACACACTCAAAGAAAAACCCAGTTAAATAAAACCCCAAAAAGCATTGCAAATATGGCAAATAAATTTCTGTCTCTGATTTTTCATTGATTTAATTAGAATTTATATTCATTTTATATTCATTTAATATTCATTTAATATTCAAATGCCGAATGCTTTCGCCATAATTCAAAGTATTTGACAACATTTTGCACTTTTGCTTAGCTCCCCATCCCCCACCCAACTCTTTTTCCCCCCTCCGTAGAAAGGGACACATTTTACACACAGAGTTAAACATTTGTGTTCATTGGCAAACAAGTCTCAACATGTCCGAAGTTTTTCATTAACCTGACTCCGTTCAGTTCAGTTACGCACGATGTGGCAGCTGTCTCTATGTTGCTGTTGCAAGCCAACAGTTAACTTGTTGTTGTTGTTGTTGTTTTCCACGAACTTTCACTCGAAAAACTTATAGTTTTTCACCATTTTTCGTTTTGTTTTCGTTTTCTTTGTGTTTTTTTTGTTATGCCCTGCAACTATTAAGTGAGCAAAATGATAAGAAAAGTCATCAAAAGTTGACTGAAAAAAAGGCAGTCAAAAATTTTAAGTGTAAACAAATATAGATTTTAATTTGTGGGTTAATTATAATCTAAGAATCTAGTAAGATATGAAAAAGTATAGGATAAGGATAAGATAAGGATAAGATAAAAGATAATAAGTTAATGAAAGGAAAACTTTTTAGTTTTTTTTGCTATTTTCATTGATGATTTTCCATTGTAGATTTACTTTATTATAACAATCAGAATCAGAAGCACTGAGATAAGTTTTGGATAGGGTATTCCTGTCGTCTATTACTGCCGCAAACAAACATTTTGATTTGAATTGATAAAACAGATTGAAACTTTAATTGGATTAAGCCATAAAGTTTAGCAGTTTAATACTCAAATTCAGTTATAATCCAGTAAGAGATGAAGGAGATAAAGAAAGTTAGTTTTTCCATATTCGATTATGATTTGATATTGTAGATTTTACCCTAACAACTGAGCAACAAAAACTGAGTTATTTGCCTTAAAGGTTTCAAAGCTTCTCTTGTCTATTATTGCCTCAAAAAAACACTTTAAATTGGTTTGCTTTGTTTTTTGCCATTTTTGCCATTGTTTCTATTTAGTATTTTTTTAATGCTGCTTTTTGCCTTACTGAATTAAACAATAAAGTTTAGGAGATTAATACTTAAGTTCAATTATATCAGTAAGAGATGAAAAAGATAAGGAATGAAGGGTTTTCATTAGTTTTTGTTGCTATTTTCTTTTATGATTTTCCATTGCAGATTAACTTTATTATAACAATCAGAACCAGAAGCATGTTTTTATAGGGTATTTCTCTTGTCTATTACTGCCTCAAAAAAAAAACACTTTAAATTGGTTTGCTTTGTTTTTTGTCCTTTTTTTCTATTTAGCATTTTTTTAATGATGCTTTTTGCCTTACCGCAGTGAAGCGTTCATGGATAACAGAAGCAGATTTTCAGGAAACCAGGAAACCCAAACACGTATTTTTTATAATCATTTTTTTTGCGGTAGTTTATCAGTAACTGACTATGTGTGTATAAGGGTGTGCGAGAGTGTATAAGGGTATGGGGTGTGTGTGTGTATGGGTGTGTATATGTGTCTTTATAGGTGTGTGTGTGTGTGTATGTGCTTGTGTGTGATGAGCTGCTGTCTGGTTTGTCTGGACATAAAAAAAGGTTATTTTTTCAACAAATTTTTTTGGTTCTCAATACGAATTTCAATTTGCCTTCCCTCTCTCTCTCCCTCACTCACTCTCTCCCTCTCACACTTTCAGTATGGTTTATTGTTTTGGTTTTTTTGCCGTGAATGTTCTTTGAGCTGTGCCTGACATTTAACCAGGAGACGTTACACTGAATACGAAGCGCAATCAGAAACACAGCTCAATCCCAATCCATTAAATGAGCTTGTTGACAACGGCAACAGATTTTTTTCCCTCATGGTTTCATGGTCAGATGAAGTAGTAGAGTCGCTTTAAAGTTGTTTGCCACAAGGGGAGATAGGAGAGAGATGAAGAGTGAGTGAGACAGAGGGAGAGAGTGAGAGAGCGATAGTTGTGACTACAAAAATGTTTTGCGGATAAAGTTTTGCAAATTAAATGCCAATTGCAATATGCAAAAAAGAAATCTGCACAAAGAAATTTCACTCTGTCTCTGGCATGGCAACCAAAAATAAATACTTTACAAACACACACACAGAAACACACACACTCACATAACGCATACGCATATCATATTATAAGCTGGAACTCTTTTTTTTTGTGCAAGGTAAGCATAAATGTGCGCATGACATAATTCCTTAATTACCAAAGTTGTCATATGCATCTGCAAAAAGCCAGCAAAACGTAACTACTTCTGCTTCTTCTTCATCTTCTCTTTGTGCCTTCTGCTTTGCTACTCGTTGCTTCTCCTCATCTCCGGTTTACCTTGCATGTCGTTGCTTCTCTTCGTTTCACCTTCAATGTTCATCTTATTATTCTGTATGAACATGGCCAAAATGGTGTATCTGACACGTGGACAATTGTTGTTGGTTTTCCGTTGGCTCAAACTGGCTAAAATTGGTTACTTTATAACAAGGCCCTGGGGCTTCTAGGAAGTATATGTAGCTGACATATTTAACACACTTGAAGCTTCAATTTGTTGGTAGTTAAACTGCATTTTGTACAACATGTTGTATGATATTCTGATTTCCACCTACAATTTAGTCATATATTCTGTATAACATAATTTCGTCTTCATAACTAGTCATATACATTGAATCATTGATAGTTAGGTATATGCATGGTGTACCACACGTTGTATGAGGATTATGTTTTGTTAGTTAAACAACTTGTTGTATAATATCTCATCCATTCTGTACAACATGGCGTATAATATGTTGGATTCCTCTTCATATAGAGTCATATACAGTGGATAATTGATAGATGTATGGTGTACAACATGGCGTATGATGTTGTGTACCACACGGCACATGAGGATTATGTTTTGGTAGTTAAACATCATTTTGTACACCATGGCGTATGATTTGTTGACATTATCTTCATATAGACCTATATACAGTGCCTAATTGATAGATAAGCAGTTGTTTGTACAAAATGGAGTATGATATTCTGATATCCTCTACAGTGCACACATGCATGGCGTATGATAATTAGTTGTTGGTAAACAACAACAAGTTGTTTGTACAAAATGGCGTATGATATTGATTGGTATATCCTCTACCGTGTACCACAGGACGTATGATAAACAACTGATTGGCGTGTGATATTGAGATATTCTCTTTACATAGTCAAAAGTGTACCACACGGCGTATGATTATTAGTTGTTTGTAGATAAACAACTGAATGTACAACATGGCGTATGATAATGAGATTTCCTTTATTTTGGTAAACAAACAGCTTTCAGTACAACATGACGTATGATTTGTTGATATTATCTTCATATATACTTATTAGCAGTGGATCATTGATAGATAGATAGATAGATAAGCAAATGTCTGTACAACATGGCGTATGATAATGTGATTTAATCCTCACCTAGTCAAAAGTGCACCACATGGCGTATGATGATTATGTTCAAGGTGCAAAAATGCACTTAAAGCCTTTTTGTCAACTGCAAAACAAACAACTAATTATCAATAATTAACTTGAATACAATATTTCTTTGAATTCAATTGAAATCCAATTAAATGAAATACAATATTTATTTATTATTTAATTAGAATTTCCACGAATACAACGAATGAGACATGAGCTTAACCCAACTCGTTGCTTGTGTCTGAGTGGAAAAACGGGTGGAAAAGCGGAAAAACTGTTGCCAATAGCAACAACAATTCGTTATAATAAACATAATTAGCTAACGAACACTCGAAGATGCTTGCGAGAAACAACAACAACAACAACAGCAAGAAGAAGAAAAGTGTTTTTTGCTGCTTACCGTTTTGCCAATTTGGTTAAATTCCTTGTCAAAGGCATGTCAATGACAAATGCAGCTGCCCCGTTGCCCTGCCCTGCACCCCGCCTTCGACTCGAATGTCTGCAATTGGCATAGAGAAGCAGTGGCAGCCGTGGCAGCTTCAGTAGCCGTGGCAGCATCAGTGGCAGCTACTATTACCTTGAGGCATAAAATTACTTATTTGCTGCAGCTTGAAATGCGTTTCCTTCCGCTTCCGTTTTGTCGTTTGAGGTTTCTTTTTCTTGCTGCCGTCATTTCAATTTCAATTCGCTGAACGGGAAAATCGTGAAATGCGAAACGTTGCCCCGCCCCTCGCTTCCACTCCCCCCCCCACCTGCTGTTGCCCCTGACAACACACAGAGAGAGAAGTTTGCAACGCAGATTTTCAACGCGGCGCCTCCCACGACGCCACGGCCACAAACACCGCAACAGTGCCACAGTGCCACCAATTAGCGGCAAGCGGCAACGTTAGACATAAGACCTTCGAGACGCAAACAACAACAACAACTCGCGAAAGTGTAACAAAATCGCACAAACTGCAAACACAATTAAACGCCAAAACAACAAAACAAGAAACAAGCGAATTTAATTAAAATATTTGACACGTGCTTAAAAGGCGTACTAATTATTTACGTTCGCTCGAGCGAATGCCAGCAATCGATGCTGTTGCATCAATATTTTGTTGCATGATGCTCTTACAACAATAATATTTGATTATAATCAAGTGTTGCACACACACACACTCTCTATCCCTCTCTCTTTCATAAATAGTGATGATGAAATTCATCGCCACAGGTGCCCAACAGATGCCTAACAGCTGCCATTTGCCATCAGCTTTATGCAAATAATTAAATTCTAATATGAAACGAGGTGTGTCATGAAAGTATCAAAGAGAATTTAACTAGAAAACACGTGTTAATGTGTTTGTAGAGAGGCATATTAGACATAATGTTTGCGGATCTTCCAATCTATTCAATATATAAGTAACTAAGTAAATTGTTTCCCTTTCATGGTACCCCTAAATGTGAATGACTATTACCTTTAAAAGAAACAATTAAGGGAGGAAAATGGTATTTTTTATTATTATTATTAGGGTCAAGGATAAGAGGTCTATTCTGCTACTTGTCCTATAGCCCATTGTTCTATTGTCCTATAGCTCTTCCATTAGACCCAGGTACTGCATAAAAGCCAGTATTTTGGCTTTTTTTTTTTTGGCTTTTAAGCCACTTCTTCTAAGTCTCTTCGTGAAAGTCATTTCTTCTAGATTCCTTCTTGTAAGTCCGTTCTTCCAAGTCCGTTCTTCTAATTCTTTGCTTCCAAGTCCCTTTTTCGAAGTTTCTTCGTCCCTTCTTCAAAGTCATTATCGCTAATACTACAAATTCTGATATAAGGTATAAACAGAATTTTCCTTCCATGTTGCAAAAGCTGTATAACTGGCTATTCCCAGAATCCTGTCAAGAGACTGGTGAGTATCTTTAGACTTTTTACCCATGAATATTTCATTATAATATTACTTTATTCGTATGAGATTGAAGCTGGCTTACGGGAGTGCTGGTGTTCTTGTCCAGCTCGACTTCGACAAAAGTCTTATTTCGTTTCTTAGTATCGCATTACAGCTCGGGTCCAATAAGGCGAGTCTCTGCCGCCCATCTTGTTTTCATATCCGCCTCTTCATTTCCTGTACTTGTAACCATAGGAACACATGTTGTTCTTAACTGTTATTCCGGAACACACAATGCTGTAGTACCAACTTTTCAAAATCTGTTTTGCAAACTCAAAATAGCTTGTTTTATACACAAAATCTGTGGAAAACTGCTATGAAAACACATAAAAACTTATCCATTTTTCCTACACAAGTTTCTCTCAACACTTGCCTTAAAGATAATAGCCTTGTTTATTCCAATTCCTTGTTAAACTGCCCGTTAAGCATTGTTATTTATCAATTTAATTTATGTATGGATATAAAATTTAGTGTCATACAAAATACCTTTAGAAATTTTCAAGCTAAAAGCATGTTTATCATGTCAGCTGCAAGGATATACACGTTATAGCCCGATATCCTTACTGCCTGCCTGACTGCCTGCAAGCTGCTTGTTTAGCCGCTGCTTGTTGCCTGGCACAATGTTGGCCAACAGTAAAAAGCACTAAACGGTAACACACACACAATCACTCACACACACACGCAAAACAGTTTTTGGCCCAAAAGCCTTGGACGCAACAATCTCAACTCATAAAACCTGTACACAAAAAAAAAATTGAATGCCTGATTGCAGAAAATTTGTTAGCATTGTTGTTGATTTCCTCTTTTTGTTTCAAAGTTGCAAGTGTGTGAGAGTGTATGAGTGTGTGTGAGTGTGAGAGAGTGTATGAGTGTGTGTGTGTGTGTGTGTGTTTGTGTGTGTATGTAGTTCTGCCTTGGTCACTTAACGCTGGCATTCAAATGTTGGCTGTTGCATTTCGCTGTTCGCTTTTGTCGTGGATTGATAGCTGCAGTAACTTTGATTTATTGTTCCGTTCTTTTTCTCTTTTTTTCTCCGTTGCCAAACACTATTCTGAACAATATCTATGCGCAAACTGGACTCTTGGGCATATTGCCCAAAACTCGAATAGTTGCAACATACACACACACACACACATACACACTGGTTGGTATTCTTTCGGTTTGTGACTCTAATAAACGATCAGCTTCAATTGTCGCTGAGCCAAAGACAGCCAAAAACTTTGGTAATAGTCGAATGGAGAAGACAAATTCTGGCATTGTTCTATACAGAAACTAATCATAGTATCCTTTTAAAGAGTATTGGCGTTTCGCCATGTATTAGCAGTAGACACAGGAAACTAGGAAACTAATAGAGTAGCCATTGTTGGAGAGGGCATTCATGTTCATTCTATACAGACATTATCTTACCAATAACACCATTATAGTGTTGAACTTTAGTCTGTGAACAGATATTATACACTTTATATACCAAAAAGAGTATGTTCTAATTGTACCCTTTCAAAGAGTATTTGCGTTTCGGCATATATAAGGAATACCCACACCTAGGAATCTATTATAGCAACCTTTTGTTGGAAAGGGCATTCAAGTTCATTCTATTGGGACATTGTACTACCAATAACACCATTATAGAGTTCAACTTCAGTCTGTAAACAGATCTCATACATACCAAAATGAATTTGTTTTAACTTTTGGCTTATCAATGCAGCGCTGAAATCATAAAGATTAACTGTAATTGAATTACATTTTGATTAACTCTGATTATTTTGACCATTCCCTAAGGATTCCCTAAATAAACATGATGAAATTTGTTTAATTTGTAATCGTAACCATTAATAATTGTGAAAAATCAAAACATAATCGTATTTAATTGATATAATAATGTTAAAATTTTAATTATTTGTAGTAATTAATAATCAATTAGTATCTGTGAAAACCCAAAAATAATCGCAAATAAGTGATATAATAATCTAATTACTAATCATTATTGTTAGTAATCAATATAAAACCGATATGAGAAAGAATTTTTCGCTTAAACAGAAGACAAAAACTAAAACGCAATTTGAACAAATGCAATCCCCAATCATCGAAAATTCGCCAAATTCATTATGTGCAAGTTACTTGTGTTTCCGAATCAAGTTTATATTGCATGTGCACTGCTGAACTGTTAAGAGCACTTCTACTGTATGACGCGCTGCACCTAATAAAGCTCTTCTAGTAGTATCCGCCACGTTGTTCCTTTGCAATGATTGCTGTATTGCGCAATACATAATACAGAATACAGGAGAAACTGCACTTGACATTGAATACTACACTGGCTGAACTGGCTGAACGAAACGAAGTACTCTGGCATTTATTAGCTTTCAGTTGGTTAGCCAAGAAACAAGAAACAAGCTCGAGACGTTTATTAGTTCAGCTGAAATGCACTAAAAGATATTTCACAGGAAAAACAGTTTGGCAGCAAACTTTCCAAGACAAAAGCAAATTAGTTCAAGTTCACATCAAGGTGAAATCTCTGTTTGAAGTACTTTGAAATCTCGGAAAGTGCGTATCAAAATCTACTTCACCTTTAATAAGCTTATCTCCATTTAAGTGCAAAACGGTTTATGATTAATTTCCTACTGTTTCGGCTGTCCTTCAAGTTGCAACAACAGGCATTCAGTTGCAATTGCAACTGCTGCTGCTGCAGCTGCTGCTTCTGCGTCAATCGGCTTATGAGTATATACCTCATTACCCCATATGCCCCGTCTCGCCCCCAGTTGACCCAACGAGCTGCATAATCTTCTTTCTCATACGGTTTCAGCTTGTTTCACTTTTTGGGTCAGTTTTGGTCAGTTTGTGGCAGTTGTGTGTTGCATGCCTCAAAATGCTATTAGTGTTTTTCAAATTGAACGCCTTGCTGACAGCAGAATGTTGGCAGATATCTGGCTAGACCCAAAGTCGATGGCCGGTTTTAATGAAGGTTGGTATGGTGATGGGGATGGGGATGGGTATGGGGTTAAGGCGACTTAAACCCTGGCCAATTGTCCTGAAAGCGTTTGATTGGAACTTTGCCATTGCCTGGTTATGGAAACTTAACTATGTTTAAGTGAAAACTTCCATACTGCCTTACTGCCTGCTAATTGATGATGATTCTAACCGGAAAGTATGTCAAATTGTTAAAGACAAGACTCAGAACTTTTCATAGCCTATACTTTAAGACTTAATGTACTTTCTGCTCTTCAATCTACAACTAACTAACTAACTAAGTTAAAGAGTATATTATCTTTCCTCTTCTCTTTAATCTCTTATCAGTTCCCCCTTCATGTTCATTTTGTTGCTCTATTCTTCTGACCTACCCATCTTTCTTTCCTCTTCTCTGTAATCTCTTATATGCGCCCCTGCATGTTCTTTTTGTTCCTTTATGCTTGATGCATGATGATTCTACCGGAAAGTATGCCAAAATGTTGAAGGCAATAACACAGAACTTTTCACAACCGATACTCTAATAAGTCTTAGCATACATTCTGCTCTTCAATCTACAACTAAATTAAAGAGTATATCATCTTACCCATCTTTCTTTCTCTTTTCTTTAATCTCTTATAAGAGCCCCCTTCATGTACACTTTGTTACTATATTCTTCTGACCTTTGTTGATGTTTTTGTATTGAAGTGAAAAACAAATCAGTTGATGAATAAGCCCCAAAGCATTTGTGTCTAATTAGTCAAATAAACCAAACAATAACAATGTGAGATAACACTTCCACATAATATGCGGTAAACCCCAATTTGCTTTCATAAATTAATTCTGTTGTGTGTTTTGTTTACATTGAGTTAAATATTAAATTACAGTTTGCCACGTGTTAATAGTTTTGCATTAATAATTAATTCAATGAAATATTAAAGTTTTACACGTGAGAGAGTTTTTTTTTTCACTTTTTTGCCCTTTTTTTGTCCGTTGATGCATTTTGAGTTGTAAAAGTTGCATAAAAAACTTTACTTACATTATAATATCTATAGCTATTTCTTCAGATGTTCAATATTTATTCCATTTACAAACGATTTGCATCAAAGATTGTGGAATAACACCTTAAAGGCATTGTCTCTGCTTTAAAAATAGACTGATGTATAATAATATTAACAATATCTCATACAAGCTCTTTGATAAGCATTGCAAACATTGTGGAATGTACAAAAGGCAAACAATAATAACAAACAAACATAAATATTGCATGTATGTCATACATAAATAATATAAATAGATTATTTTTTATATACTTAATGTAAGTATTAAAGCTTACCGGCAACAGTTGCCTTCGGCTCCAGCTTATTGACTTCCATGTAAGCCATGTAAGGATGAAACCGGATACTTTTAGCATCTCAGGCTGAAATCCCTTTAATATTTTCCTGCTTTCCTTTCATATAACCTAAGCTTGGGGTGAAGAACAACCGGCTCTAGCTTTAACTTGGGTAACTTAATATTATACTTGGTTATCTTAACCAAGTCATTCTTGTTTAAAGTTGCTTTATGATTTAAGAGAGAGCGATGTGAAACTTAAGTTCCTCTCTAGCTAAGACAATCTAGACAACACTATCATCATTAACAGGTCCGTATTCTTGGGTTACCAGAGCTATATCAATTCTATTGGAAATGCAATACATTAAAGCTTTTTCTATAGATTAAACCTGTTTACTACATCACTGGAAACCAATGGAAGTCCTTGATTCCCTTGGCCACAACTTTGAATTCTCTTTGTCATGACTAGAGAGCCAATTGTCGCGAGAATTCTTAACTCTCCGTGTTATCCATATCGATTGCGATGGAATTTCACACTGCCTCAGTTGGGAATGTGACGTGCAACAGTTGCAAGAGTATTGAACCCTAATCTTTGGGGATTTTTGTTTGTCAAAGTGTGTTTGTCAACGTTTCTTATCACAAATTGCAAAAAAACTTTATAAATATTAATGTTGGATTGGTAACGATAACATTTATATTACTAATCCGGTAAATACATAGCGGCACCTGTAAAAAAAAAAAAAAAACGAGTTACTTTTGCTTTTGTGTTTTTTTGCTTTTAAATATATTTGAGTGCTTTTGAACAGACTAAACATACTATGAAAATAACTAATAGTGCTTTTAGAACTAGTTAGCACCACTAGCCGTGCTTATTAGGCCTTTCATAGATGCAGTTTCCGGGAGCTCAGGGTTCGCTACCCCATTGAGAAATGTTCCCACAAAGCGTCCGGCAAAAAAGATTGCTTTACTGTTGCGTATGAAGAACATGAATGGATGATCCACTTTAAAGGTTTTCATTTGCATATTCAAGCTCATGGGAACAATTTTTAAAACTGCAAATGAGATATATATATGATATAGGTCAAAATATATATAGTGTTTAGATGTAAGACTTACAGGAAACTGCAGCTGCCTCGCAGCCTGCCTCGTTGACATCGATATAGCCTCGATGTTTGGCTGCTGAGATTTTTTGTCCAGTTCCATCTTCAAAAAGCCGCGTTAGATTTGCCTCATCGCTGAATATGTCTGTGATGCCTAGCTGTAAGGAATATATATTTCCGTTAAATCCCCTCAAAGACTCTGCAATAACTTGTGTCTCACCTGCTGCAGCGATTCTTTTAGGTCCATATCGAACTCCACACTAAATCTGGGCATGGCTATCTCTACATCTTCCCAGGACATTCTCTTCTCCATATCGCACCAGTCGATATTTTTAAGCTTCTTTTCCATATCAGTTAAGCCACATATCTTTTTGGGCAACATGATCAGCAGGGATAAGTTTGAGTCCTCGAAAGGCAACTCAACGGCTCGGGCATCCAACTCCGGTAGTTCCACGTACTTGAACTTATCCTCCTGGTACATCATGTCCACTACGACACGATTTTTCGTATTCATGTAGAAGTCATCTTTCATAGTGGACTCGGGTGTAAAGGGTTTACGGAACAGACCCTTAAAGTACAACGCATTGATCAGGACAACACTCGTGTCCCCATTCACGTCAGCTGGTGATAACAGTTCGCAAATCTTGTTCTCTGTTGCATCCTCCACGAAAGCATTGATCTTTTGTGTGGCCATCTCTGCCTGGCCAAAATTGATAGACTCCGGTACGGAGCGAAAGTAATCCTTGGCGATTTCAAGGAAATCCGCCTGCATCTTCAGGTCTTCGCTTACGTAAAGCCGTGTCACACAGTTGAGTGTTACTTTCTCACCAAAGTCATGCAACATGGTCCAGAAATCGTGATAAATCTTGGATATCTGGTGACGATCTTCGGGTCCCAGATTCAGGGCCTTACGCAGCTGTTCTTCTGTTGTTCCTGCTGCTCCTACAAGGGCCATCATTAGGGCAGTTTGTATGGAGACAGGTGAGAGTATTGCATTCTGGCCGAGCTCACATTCTCCCGTAGCATTACTTTTGGCTACCACATCGTACAGCTCCTTGGCAAAGGCATTAAAACAATTCTGGCAATCTGTCATATTCCACACACCGAAAGACAGTACCGAGGGACAAACTAACAAATATTAAGAATTTTGTTTAATCATCATGTATAGCAAATATTTCAAAGCATATTGAATTGAACCAGATTAAAGTCTTCCTAATGTTTTTTTTTTTTAAATATAATATTTTGGGAAGCCCTTACTTTACAACTTAGAGATAACAATTTAAATGTTATATATATAAAACACTTGAATGAATGTCGCAAACTTTATTTACGTGCAAAGAGATAAGAAACACACCTTTGGAATGCAACCACACACCCTTAAGTAAAATTTAAGAGAAAGAAAATCATTGAAAAATTATTTGGAATGCCGCACTTTTTTGCGTCCTAAGCATGTTGTAAATTGGAAATGAGGTCTCACTAATTGACTATTTACCTGAAATCGTCAACAATGGTGAATATATTAATAACAGAACCGACCGATATAACTGAGTATATAGAACTAAAACTGACTATAGCCAACAGGTGAGTCAGTTCAAAGGCATTGCCAGTGTCTGATATAAGAGAGATAAGATAAATAACAGAGAGTAAGCATGAAATGAGTAGACCGGCTGTCTACCTTATAAACTTCGGACATCATAAATTGACAAGAAATATCTACAATATAGTATTAAAGTTGTCAAAACATCAGGCAATGGTAACTTATACTAGTCCATAAACAATATTACAAGTCTTAAAATACGGTAGTTTATAGTAAATTTGGTAGTAAAGAGTTGCCATTAACAAAAAATATATACTCTTTCAGCAATCAAAGCTGATAAAGCTCTCTTAAATTTCAGTATCAATTTTTTGATCAGCAAAACAACAACACCGACTATGAGCGCCAAGAGAGCGAAATATTTGCAGAGAGTAAGAGCGAGATTAGAAACGTTTGGAAGCAAAAAGCTTGTTTACAGCATTTGTGAAGAATATTCAACGTGGCCGTATCAATACTATTTCGAATATAACTTATTGTTGTTTTGCGGCTCAAAACGAAGCATAGATTAGCATTGACTGTGTTTTATTTTTACTCAAAAGTATAGATGATAAGAACAGCTCCTTCAACAGCAAATGAGAATTGTACACACAGATTTCGTGTCAGTTCCAATCGCACTTCTGTCGAAGCAGTTCGTGTAAATAACTTTAACGGTGTTATTGTTTTGTGTAAATTATTCAAAACCTAGCTGATATTAACCAAATAAGCCACACAAATGAAGCGATTTTTGCAATTAGACGGTAAGCATGCATGTAAATAACAAAAGAAAAAAATACCGCAGCTGATAAGCTCTTTTAACAAGTGTAACGCGCAAGAGAGCTAAATTTAAGCGCTGACAAATGTGACTGACACCATTGATGAGCGCCACAGACAATTGAACTACTCACTAGTTCAATTATCTTTGTGAGCGCACGTTACCTAGAGAGAGAGAGAGCGAGCGCAAATCAGTTATTTGGATATACAAGTGCGCTCTCACACAAATACACGTGCATGTGGTTTGCTTGTGTTTTGTCTCTGCGTGCATTAAAAACAACCGCAAACTGAGCGAAAACATTCAGTTAGCGTCCAGACGCGCTTGTAAACACAATAAAAGTCTTTTTGTTACGGGTTTTCAAACTAAATAAAAGCACATAATAGTAGAAGCTGCTACAAACGAAATTGGAGAAAGCACAAAGAACTTGTTAATCAGTATTTTGGTTTGTGACTGACAACACAACAAGCAAAACGGCTAAACAACGCCAAGTACTAATAAACAACATTCGACGAGGTGACTCATCCACTGGGGAATTATATAAATTTATGAAATCATTTTATTTTCGCCACAACACCAATACTAATACCAAACGCATTTGTCATTTTTTCCACAGTCTGCGTGACGCTCTCGCTACTGCTGCTGCTACTCCAGCCCCCTCTCCAACAAGCCGAAACCCAAACCCAGCCCCATTCCACAAACACGGCTGACGTCATGTCCGACTCTGAGAGCAGCAACAACATGGTCGAATTCTCGCGCCGGCTGGCCAACTTTTCGGTCAACGTATACGGGAAACTGATCGCCCTGAAGCCCAACACAAATGTCGTCTTTTCCCCCTTCTCCATCCAGACGTGTGCGGCAATGGCCCGCCTAGGCGCTACGGGAGAAACTGCCGCTGAGTTGGACCAAGGCTTGCAACTGGTTTCCAGTGATGTGACCAAGATAGCAGACAGCTTTCACCAAGTGCTGGCCGCCTACGAAAAGAGCTCCATTCTGCGTATTGCCAACAAAATCTATGTGATGAAAGGCTATGAACTGAATGATGAATTCAACTCGCTGGTTTCCAAACAGTTTCTGTCGCCTGCCCAGAATGTGGATTTCTCCAAGAATGTGGAGGCAGCCGGTCTCATGAATACATGGGTAGAGGAACAAACAAATAATCTGATCAAGAATCTCGTTCCGCCTAGTTTGCTGGACGCTGAGACACGTCTGGTACTGATCAATGCGATTCACTTCAAGGGCAATTGGGTGCACAAGTTTCCGGAGCATGCCACACGCGACGAACGTTTCCACTTGAATGCGGCCGACAGTGTCAATGTGCCCATGATGAACGTGAAGAGTAGTTTCCGTTATGCCAATTTGCCGGATCTGGATGCGGCTGCCCTGGAACTGCCCTACAAGGATTCGGATCTGTCCATGCTGATAGTGTTGCCCAACAGTAAAACTGGTCTGTCCCAGTTGGAGGACAAACTGAGCACCACTCCGCTCTCTCAGATCACAGAACAGCTGCACAGCACCCAGGTGATGGTCAAGTTGCCCAAGTTCAAGGCGGAGTTCGATATAGAGTTGACACCAGTATTCCAACAGGTAAGGAACTAATGAAGTACTTCCACAGAACTCCTTACCTACAAAGGTCTTTTTCTCTCTTCCAGTTGGGCATGACTCGCTTGTTCTCGAATCAGGCACAGTTTGGCAAGATGCTTAAGGCTCCCGAGGATTTGAAGGTTTCCGCCATTATACACAAGGCCTTCATCGATGTCAATGAGCATGGCACTGAGGCAGCAGCAGCAACCGGTAAGTTTTCCGTTCAGATTTCTATTGCACTTGGGTCTTCTATATATTGTAAATGCATCCCGGTTTTCATACATTTCACTTGGTCTGTTCTCATTGTTAGCTGGTGTTGTCCGTCAGAAACGAAGTCTCATATCGTACAAACGACCAATTGAGTTCCATGCCGATCATCCATTCATCTATGTTCTGGCGCACAAGCAGCATTTGCCCATGTTCTACGGCTCCGTTGTGCGTCTAGATGGGGCAACCTCCGGGGCAGACAGCCAGCATGATGAACTCTGAACTCGCAAAAGACTTTAGTTTAATCCAATTCACAACGGTCAGCTTATTGTGTATGTCAGTTTTAATATTTTATATCATTTTGTTTATTGTTCTTTGTT
Source organism: Scaptomyza parva (assembly GCA_035044645.1). Classification (NCBI taxonomy): domain Eukaryota; kingdom Metazoa; phylum Arthropoda; class Insecta; order Diptera; family Drosophilidae; genus Scaptomyza; species Scaptomyza parva. The sequence continues at coordinate 6,540,992 of JAWNNT010000090.1, forward strand.
CAAAAGTTATCTAATCATTTTGATCAGATTGTGTTTGGTTTTATAACTAATTCAATGGTATTTCGAAATGGAATTGGAATTGTAAATAGAATAATTATTAATCATATATCATTCTTGTTGGTTTCTTTATCGACCCTAACTTGCACTTTAACTTGTTTAGCACATATGTAGTTGACATTTTTTACAATTTTGTTTCATGTTTTTAATCCCAACAGCTATGATTATGTGTCGTGCTATGTCTCTCTCATTTGAGCCAGAACCAATCGAATTCTTTGCAAATCGACCGTTTACCTATTTTATTGCCAATAAACAGGGTACAGTGCTCTTTGCCGGCAAGATGCAACACTCTTAATATACTATAGTTATAGATTCTATGTACCTGTATTATCCTTGTATTATTAAAACATATTTTTGAGCATGTTAATCCCTTATATGGTGTGTTATTTGATTTAGAGTTATTTTGACTTTTTTCTGTGGCATGTTTTTAATAAAGATATAGAAAATAATTACTAATAAATAGTTTTTTTCTCATATGAAATTAACAGTAAGATTATCAAGTTAATCAGCATTCTCGGTGTGGTGTTCTTTCATCTTTAACCATTCATATTCTTCACAAAATCATATAAAATGAGGGTATAATTGTTTTTTTCAAAAGTTTATAGTATCGTATCAAATGTTCGTTACATGAGTTTTATTAACTTACATATTGATTACATATTGTTCTGGTTTCGGTTTATATGTGTCTTCAATTGATTAAAATTCTTTAATTTCTAATCATTTGCTGTTTGTCTTTCATATTCACAGCCATCCTCATTCGTAATGAAACGTTTATGATTAAACCGGATCCAATTAATTTCCTAGCCGATCATCCATTTCTTTATTATATTGTAAATAAGCAGAATGCTCTGCTTTTTGCTGGCAAATTGCAACAATTTTAAATAAAATGAAATAATTTCTTAAAATATGATTTTTAATAACTACAAAAGGTTATCAGCGATGACTCATTTCAGTGTTTTGTTGTGCGTTGCTTTCTCATCAACTAGAGAAAAATATAATTGAAATTTTCATATTCACATGTGAATGCAAAAGATAACTCAATTATTCTGTAGTATTCTGATTATCTCATTAGTTGTGTTTAGCTATAAAGTAAGGTTTTTCTCATCTATTACAAGCTTTACATTTACTTTGGCATTTTCTTTAACATTATTACAGCTTCTTTTCTTTATTCCAATCACTTTTTTTACTCTTTGCCGGCATTTTGCAAAAGTTTTTACTTTAATTCACCTTTTTTCAAATGCTTCTTACAATAAAATCAGTAAATGCTTTAAATTCAGAACTTTATTTCTTTATAATTAATATTTTTTCGATAGAAATCTATCTCTATCTCTATGCTAAGCATATTCCTTACTGAAAAATGTTAAAAATTGCGTTTTTTTGTGTTTATTTTTCATTTCCGTGCAGCCGTGCTCATTGGCTTGGATTCGCTGGTGATTGAGCCGGAACCCATATATTTTAGCGCCGATCATCCCTTCCTATATTACATTATCAATTGGCAGAATACGGTGCTCTTTGCCGGCAAATTGCAACAGTTTTAAACAGTAAAAATACTTCATTCCACAATACGTAGATGTATGCATTATAATAAATAGTATGGCACATTTCCCTCACATACAATCATAACGGATTTTAATTATAATCGTGTTCATTTTTCTTGTTCTTGTCTTTCATAATTACAGCAATGGTCATGTGCTTTGCATCGATGCCCATGTTCCAGCCGGATCCCATACGTTTCCATGCAGACCATCCATTCTTATACTATATTGCCAATAAGCAGGGCACCATCCTCTTTGCTGGCAAACTAATGAAACTATAGAAACACTAGAATCTATAAAATCAATGAATTATGCACTCAAAATAATATATTTTAAGTGGAAAAAAGACTGCACGCGCCTCAACTGATTTAACTAAACAATTTTTTTTGTACTAATCAAGCATGCTAAATGTATATTTTGTAATAAATTAAAAGATATATGCAATTGTATTTGATTTTTTATGGATTGTCTATAGGTTTTCGCATCATGCCGGTAATGGCTTTGAGGCGCCGCAAGTTCTTTGCCACACATCCGTTTGTCTACTTTATCAAGTCCCAGACCAATATTATACTCTTTGCCGGCAAACATTTAATGTGATTCATCGAAATTCCAAAGAAACTAAACGAAATGAACTACTTTTAAGCAAATGCAATGAATAAATTTTTCGATTTTATAATAAAAACACTTCTGGTTACTTAATATAGCTTCGTCAAAGGTTATTTCTAGCTGAAAGTAGATATTTGTAATACACTATTTAGTTGATTACTTTTTAAATGAGTTTTAATTTGCTTGAAGTGAGGTTAAGTGAAACTTTTTACTACTTTACATGAGATAAAACAGTTCAATTTAATATCTCTGTGTTATTCAGGTTAAATACTACTAAAACTCTAGACTTTACAACTAGACTTTAGTAAGCTAGTTTTAGCTGTTTCTGATTGATTGATGAGCATATCGAATTTAGCATTTACTAAGCCATTGAGGCGTTGCATTCTAGCACGCAATTTTCACATTTTACAATATGTCAAAGTCGCCAAAATGTGACAAGTTCTAGCAGTATAATTTCTAATGCGGTTCAAGATGCACTGCTTAAGTTTTCTAGTACTGCTGCTTATGACAAACTATATCCGTGCCAATATAAATTATACAGAATATAATGGTAAGTAATGCGGAAATGTATGCCTGAATGATCCTAGCCTTAAACTATATAGCAACTAGCCATAAAGGAATACCAGCTATGTATCATTTGGATGATTATGATCTGTGTCTGCAGCAACCACCAAGTCGTCTTGTAGCACATAGCACATACTGCCTCGTTTATGTTGAGATTGTGCCCAATGTCAGCTCTACACTTTGGCAACAGATTGAACAAGTGTCACGGGATGAAAAACATCATTTTCGACACGATCACTTATTTGTGGGCGTGTGTTTGGAACGCTGCAAGCAGGCATTGCATACTCTCTCCAAGTTTCAAAAACAGCAGTTGTATGAGGGAAAAGTCATAGATAAGGAAGTGAGTATTTAAACTTAACGGTGACACAGTGTTGCCATCGAGTTGCCATTGAATAAGTAATAAGGTGAATGGGATCTAGGATGTTGCCACCCTGTGAACATTTTTAGTTAATTTCACTGTACATTTAAATGCAGTGTTAAGAGAACCGTTTTAATATTTATGTCCTTGCACAGCTAAGCAGCTATTATGCGAAAGTGCATAAACGAGATTCAGATGAACGTCTGCGCTACGATCATCTCATAAACAGCTGTCTGAATCAACAGTTAGGCAGCAAATATCAATTACGTTTGCGCAGCAGTATTGAATACTGCGAACAAGCAGATGAACCACTGGAACACAGTAAGTTAATCAAGAACGACCAATCAGCTGTTGTTAAAGTAATAACTGTTACTGCTAAACTCAGGTGCACTGGATGTGTTTGTATATATGCTGCTTCTCTTTTTACTGCTGCTCACTGTGCTCTCTAGCTACTATGATTATCGCTTAAAGCAACAGGAGCTTTTACCCACCACTGCCACTAATGGGAAACTCTTTTATCAGCATCCGCTACAGTCGCGTGGTAAGCTCTCCACTCTACACTAATTCTCTCTTCTAATTAACTCTCTCTTAAGCCCAACGAGTTCTGTGTGCCTTTTCGATATGCCGCAATTACTATCGTCTTGTGCTGCCCTCGAATAGCGAATACTCCAAGGATCTTCGATTTTTTGATGCCTTTCGTGTAATTTGCGCCTGTTTGGTTATCATGGCACATACGCTTCTTGTCTATCTAGCAGTGCAGCTACAGAATCCAGAGTTTTTCGAAGAGTATCTCCACAAATTCGTGAGTTCCATTTTCCAAAATGGGCACGCTTCCATTCAAGTCTTCTTTGTGATGAGCGGTTTCCTGCTATATGTAAACTTTACGGATCGACAACTGGTTAACTCTGGCACGAGCATACTGCGCTGCATTGGAGTATATTTTCAAGTGTTCTTTACCAGATATTTTAGATTACTGCCATCCCTGGTTTTGCTAATACTAGTAAATGCCACCATTTTAACCCGTTTGGGCGATGGACCATTTTGGAGACACATTACCGAAGCTGAGAGAGTTTTTTGTCGCGAGAACTGGTGGAAGAATATTTTCTTTATCAATAATCATATGTTTGAGGAGAGTGTAAGATTGCTAAATATTGTTTTTGTTGTCGACTACTGTATACCCTTTCAATTATTTTGGATTTATTGCAGTGTTCACACCAAACATGGTATATGGCAGCAGATATGCAGCTCTTTGAGCTCTTTCTTATTGTCATCATAACAGTTAAAAAGTAAGTAAAACTAAACAAAGTAGAGTAATGGTAAATTGGTAAAGTTTTTGAATAGATTTCCAGGACTATGCAGATATATCTATATATTGCTGATTGTCTCGTCATTTGCTGTGCCGGCTCTGGTAACTTATTATCTTGGGTTGGATGCTATTTATAACTCTACACCGGAGTAAGTATATTTCAATTAAAGATTTTAATGTGTACAAGATGTTCTCGATTTATATATTTTCAGAACGTATCGCTATTTATATTTTCGAAATTCGAAGACTTTCTACAGCATTTATTTACCCTTCTATACTAATCTGGGTGGCTATATGATGGGTTTTCTTTGCGGGGAATTTTACCTTAAATTGCGAAACTCTCCAAAAGCAGCCAGCTTCAAGGGCAAATGGAAGTTTGAGCTTGGAATGTGGCTTTTGCTGGTGTCTGCGTTTTTGATCCTTTTATCCGGATACATATTTGTTAAATATGATTTTAAGAAGCCCTCCATATGGCTGGCTTTGTATGCGGGATTATATAAGGATCTGTGGATTCTGGTTTGTGCTGGATTTATTTGCTGCATGTGCTTCAAAGTGGGCTGTAAGTTGAATAATTTAAGATTTCGATACCTTACCTAACTTTTCTCATTTTTCCAGGGGTGGGATATGAATTTTGCTCACTGCCCATTTTTCGACCATTATCTCGCCTATCGTATCAGGCTTATCTGTGGCATTTATTTGTGTTGCGCATCGTATCTGGTTACTTTAGAGAACCCGTTTATGTTAACCAAATATTTTTGGTAAGGCTAATATTTGACACAACAGTATGAAATTTAATGTAAATATTTTTTTAACAGTTTGGCAATGTAATAATAGTATTTGTTCTGACACTTGTCGTGGCTTTTTTTGCTGCGCTACTCCTTGAATATCCCCTCGTCGAGCTATTAAAGATAGTGTCAAGCCCAGTGCCAACTGTTGAAGAGAAAAAGCCGGATCTAAACAACTCAACTCCAATTCAAATGGAGCTTATTTCGCGCTAAAAGTTTTGGTAGTTTTATTAATAAGCTTAAAAATACAATTAGTATTTAAAACAATTAGGGTGGCCAGCATGTTCAGCAATAAAAAATGCATTTTATTTTGTAACGAGTTGACAGCTCCGTCGTTGTATTATTTCACTTTGCTACCCTCGGTCACACTGCTCAGTTGTTCAGTTTTGTTTTCTCTCGTCTTGCTCGTCGGCGTTTTGCTACGTTTCGTCTTCTCGTAACCGCAAATTCTTAAACAGTTCACAACAACAAAGTGCGAAATTCTAAATTTCTTATTCTCAAATAATAATCAAAAGCACATGCCCAAGCATAAATGCTAAGTTAAAGTGAGTGTTATTCGTTCAAGTGTGTGGGTATTTTCTGTAATTCAATTGCGGCAACTTTTGGCATTTCCAATACAAAATGTCAATGAATCTATGTGGCATTTTTAACAGCAGACATCAAGTGGCAGCCATTTGATTTGATTAATTAATGATATTTAATTGGTTTGCAATAAGATTACATTTAAATAATGTACGCGCGTATTACAAAATCATTCAAATCACGGCAAATAAAATAAGTGCGACAATGTTTGTGTTTGCGTTTGTGTGTGAATGTGCGTATGTGTGCCCGCGCGCTTGTGCGAGTGTGCGTGCCATAGCGGTGAGCGCAATGCATGTGAAGAGTGCAGCTATAAAATGTTGCCACTTGCGCTCCCGCTCCCACACAGTGTTATATGAGTCGCAACACTCCAAAAAAGGGAATAAAAATGAGAAGCGTCTTGGACAGCAACAACAAAAGACCGAACGCCGAAAAATGTTGCAAAATGAAAGAAAAGCAAGCAAGATTTCTGCGTTTCTCGCGCCTCACATATTTGCTTACACACACAAATTTACATTTTAATTAATTGTGTGTGTTATTTATTTGTTTTTTTTTCGCCTTTAACTGTAATTTTCGTGTTGTGTGGTGCGCTCTCATTTTCCGGCTTGTTTATAAAATTCTGTTGGCCGAATATGAGAGCGAGAGAGAGCCAGCACCGCTAATAGTGGTGGGAGAGAGCGCCCAATTGTTGCTGCTGCTGCTGCTGGAAGCAACAAGTATCAAAAAACCAAATCCAAATTGCGCGCACGGGGGAGTCATAAATACGCGCTCTCCATTATATCCATTGAGCTGTGGGCGCAAACGCATAAGCTCGATAAGCTATAATTGAAATATTGTAGAAATTGCCAAAAACAAAAACGAAGGAAAAAAAAACGTGGCTCCAAGTTGGCCAAAGCGTAGAATTACAGCGGCAGCAGCAATAACAACAGGCAATCTCTTTCACTCTGTTTGCGTGCGTGTGTGTGTTGGTGTGTCTGCATAAGCGTGTGCGTGTTTGTGTGAAACAAGTGTGAAAAACAAACGACCTCCAGCGGCGTATGTCTGCTGCTATGAATGCTACTGAGTCTGTGTGACGCTCTCTTAGAAAGTGTAAGAGCGCGTGCGAGCACGCCCCCCACGCATAGTTGTTGTTGCTGTCACAGGCGTTGTCGCGCTGTTGTTGTCCAAAAATGGGTTAAGCAACAACGGCGAAAAACGAAACAAACGCAGCGAACGCCAATTAGTGACAAAATATAAATGAAAAACGCATGCAGTATGTGCGTGTGTTGTCTGTGTGTGTGGCTAGATGTCTCTGTATGCAAGTGTGTGCAAATATGTATGCAAATTAAGTGACAGTATCCAAAAAAGCAACAACAACAAAACCAAAAGCAATGACAACAACTGCCGCCAGTCTGACTAAGCGCAAATGTGGCAGAAATAGCAACAAGTAGACGCGAAACGGAGAAGCGTCGTGCAATTAAGATAGCAACAACAACCACAACAGCAGCAATAGCAACAACAAGCGTGCTTAGTTAAATTTAGCAGCAGAGTTCCACTTTCACTCGACGGCGGCGACACCGACACCCACCAAGCCCCTTCTCCTTCTCGTTGCTGTTGTTGTTGTGTTGCATGTTAAATTGAATGCGTGTCGTCGTGCTTATTGTTTCTACGAATATGCACGAATCTGCATCTAACAACACGATAATCAAAATTTAAATATTCATATATCCCAACTACATTCGATAAATCGATCATTTCTCTCCTTTATCAGAGCGTTTGATCATTTGCAAGTTCTTTGTAACTGTGACAAAGGTCGAATACACAGCTTTTAACTTATTAAATATATTCAGTTTTGCCCACTTAAAAGTCCATCTCTAGTTGCATTAAATCAACTGTCAACTGCTTGAGCAGCTTGCTTGGCTTGTTGCAGGGAGGCAGGCAGACATACAGACAGACACATGCAGCAGCAGCAGACACTTGCGCGCTTTTTGTCAAGATTTAAGTTAATCGCCAGCAAAAGCAACAGTTTGATGAACTTAAGTACAACAAGGCAATCACGATGACGATGTAGTATATGTGTGTGTTGTTATTGTTGTTGCTGCTGCATGCCATTGGTAATTATAGTAATGCCTAATGACATCATCATCAAGCGCCGCACTGACAGCTGCGTTGCATTTTACAATATGCAGGCGAAAGTTTTCCATAGATGCAAGCCTGCTGATAAGACGGCCACACTTGCAATAGCAATAGCAAAAGGCAAAAGCAACAAGAAGCAGCTGTAGATGCTTATCGTAGAGACCCGGGCGTCTGGCAATGATGATTCATTTGCCACCTACACAATGCGTACATATAAAATCATAAAAATGTATAGCCTCTAATAAATGCGAGCTCGGTATCATGCCATTATACCGTGTAACAAAATGCATTTAATAGTCAGTTACACATTTTAATTGTTTTCTGATTTTGTCTCAGTATCGATTACTTTTTCGCTAGATAACCAGATAACTGGTAACACTCCAAAGTTGGTATTTTTACTTGCGTTGTATTGTGGTATTAAGTTCTTTTGAATCTTATATACCAACCCAGTGCCAAGTACAGGGTGTCACAAGGTCAGGCGTGTCATTCTTACTTGTTATGTTATTTATTGCAGTTATTGTTATTGTTATTAATGCTGTGTTTCGAATGACACATTCACGCCGCCGCCACCCGTTGTCCACTAATTAGATGCTGGACAATTGGGATTATAACGGGATACAAACACATATTAGCATTGTGCTGACTGCGTAGAGCGTCAGCCAATTGGAGCAGCACTCCGCTGCCCCCTGCCCCTTGGCCTCTTGCACCCTTTCATTTACTGTTCGCTTCGTTTGACACTGTTGTTGTTATAGCATTTTTCTGTACGTTTCTTACACTCGATTGCATTGCACTGTGAAAAATAACAAGCACGCTTAATTGACGATTGCTCCTGTGTATGCAGTTTCCCCCCTTCCAAAGTCTGCTCTCTTTCCCATCCCCTTTCCAGTGGCGCATAAACAACACAACAGGGGGCGCTTTGGTTATTTAGTCACGCCGACAAGCAGCGTACGTACACAACAACATTTGTAAGCAATTAGAATTGGCCGGTAAACAGCGTTTCGACAAAGCGTTAAGATTTGCAATCAAGCATTAAGTCAATTTGTGGCCAGAGTCGACGTCGTCGTCGTCGTTCGCCGTTGGCGCGTTGCAATCATCAACTGATGAACCGATCAACGCGATGAAACGTAATGAGAAATGGTCATTGGAAGCTGCAATGGAATGAAGTCAGCAGCATCAACATCAGCATCAGCACATAACTAGTACAGTGCGTGCCATAAGTTCCAGTTACTTCCCATTGTATTCATACGCATATTACTGTTATTTCGTTTAGACTAACTAGAAATAACGGAATATGCTAAGAAGTTTTAATATTGTTGAATACTGTTTTGGTTCTTATCAGCATTCTAAGAATTCGTAAAGAATTTGTATTATTCATTATAACAACTGTTTTCATACAATTAAAAACATATTTTCGCAAAAATTTACTCTAAGTTTTTGTTGCCAGATACGCTTCAAATGCAAAAAAAAAAGGTTTACCCTAAACGCTAGAAATTATCGCAAAATAATTCTGTTGTGTTGTAACACAAAAATTAAGCAAACAAACATTAAAATCAATCTATTCTAAAGTCTATTCAGCAACATATCTTATCAGTTGTACTATGATAAATGTTCGAATTGTTTGTACAACTTGTAACTATAAAAAAAATATGGAGATAATGAAAAGGAAAACATGTTTCAGGTTAACTAACTAATGCAACCCATTGTTTATATACTACATGTGTATATAATCTGTAGTAGCTGTCGTCGTCGTCGTCGTCTGTGACTGTTGAGCACTCAATCAGACCACCCACCCGCAAACACCCTCCCCCCAAACCTCCCTCAACCGATTCGACACCCGCATATATAACAAGTATTTCCACATTACTTACTTAATACTGAATCAGAGACGGGAGACGAAGACGGAGACGAATACTCTACTCAGCATTATAACTGTTTTGTATCAACTTCCGTTAATTGTATATACGTTTTAGTGTGAGTGTCATTATCGCTTGTGTGATTGGCAAAATGTGGAATGCAAAGCCTTTATCATCATTGTGGCAAATGCAATTTGTATACAAAATTGTTTAGCCAAAATGCCAAATGCCAAAAGAAAAATGACTTAAAGATGCAAACAAATAAAGATATTCAGTTGAAACGTTTCATGGGTGTGCCACTGAATGTGTATGTGTGTTCGTGTATGTGTGTTTATTAATATGAAAATTGAATTTTAACCCAAGATGATTGAATTTTCTATTAATAAGTTGTGTGACCTTCAGCCATTGCTGTGTGTGTTTTTGTGAGAAATGTATAAAAATTCTCAAAGCGAAGGTGTTCTTGAGGCATATAAACATCATAAATAAAACACACAAATACATATAGGTTGCTCCGATCTGGCATATATATATATTGTATCTATAGCTATATTCAAGAGCTAAACATTTTTGAGTGTTAATATTATTAGAGTGTTTCTAGCATGAGTGTTTTAGGCACTTTTTTTCACTTTTTGTATTTGTTCTTAACTGATATACATTATCAGCAGCGTCAAAATATGATAGTAACACCTATATAACACACACACCAACACACACAAACTTCTCACCTTGCAACGAAAAAGAAAAGAAAATAAAGAACAAAAAACTTTATGGATATATTTTAGCGGGTCAATGACAAATTCAATGTGTTGTGCCCCGAAAATATATTACTTTCAGCAAAAAAAGAAATATTAATAATTTAATGGCCAGTTTTATGTTTTTCTCTTTTTTTGCTTTTCTTGCCGTGTTTCGACTGATTAAAAACGAAAGCTTTTTTAGCCATTTTATTAGTGGTAGTGTGCCCAACCCCAAAGTGAGTTAAGAGTTTACTTTTTTTCTGTGTATTCGGTTTTTGTAGCCATAATTCACGTGTTGTCAGCCAATTCGTTATTTTAGCGTTATGATGTCATATCACAAAACAACAACAAAAAGCAACAACAACAACAGCTTCTTTAGTTTGTTTCTTGTTAATTTTGATAATTGAACACGTTTGAATGTTCTCTGTTGGAAATCGAGGTGAAAGTGTTCTATCGTTAAACAAACAAAATATTGCAGTTATAACACAAACTTTATGCAAACTTTGTGCAACATTTTTCACAAACAAACAAAACAAAACCCAAACAATGCCAAAGATTTGTTTTTTGCATATATTTCATAAGCTTAAGTCACAGTTTTTTGTTATGTTTGCTTATTGATTGTCGCGCTAGACACTCGAACTCAACGACGACGACGTAATATGCAAATTTATTAAACAAATCGAGGTTGTGAAACGAAACGAAACGAAACGTTCGAAACGAGATTCAGTGGCTCCGTTCAACCAAACTAATGGATGCTGTATTAATAATGTGGGGGGGGATGGAGTGGGGAAAGGGAATTTGCTTGCGAACAAACAACAACAAAAAACTGCAATTGTAAACTTATTGATTGCATATTGTAACTACGTTTTAGCCAATTATCAGATTGAATTAAGTAAAGTAGTAAAAAAACGTTTTCGTCTTTGGGCAATAAATTTGATAATTTGATATTTTATATCAATTTAATCAATAATGCCTTTATAGTTTTTGGCATTTGAAGTTTTGCCTAAGTAAAACAGTTAAATGTTACCTTTAAATCGTTAAACTCTAGGTAAAGAAGTAAGTGGAAGCTAGTTGAGGGGAGGCTTCGATTAGAAGTTACCCTTAACCCTTGACCTTTCACATACGGTCATACCTGAATTACTGTACCGATATTTGATGACTTTAATCGGTGAAGTCTTCAGTGCTTCTCCTCTTCTCCGATTTCAATCATCTTCTTGTCTGCAGTTTCAAACCCCATTATAATAGGTTGGGAACAAGATTTTGTATATCAATATTGAAAACTCTAAATAATTCTTCAAAGAGATCGACTAAAAGCAGCTCTTAACTCTTGATCTGTACCAAGGATTGATGATAGAACTTTAATCTTTCATATATCCGATGTCATTCATCTTCTTGTCTATGATATCAAACCCCATCAGTATAAATTGGAGTTGAGATTCTGTTTATCAATACTGAAAACTCTTAATGAAACTTCATTGTCATAATCTCCGAAATATCATAATACATAAATATTACAAATATCATTATAAGTTTGGGTACATCAAATATGAAAACTCCTAATGAAACTTTGAAGACATTTCCGTAATATGTATATCCCAAAGAACTTAATAGAGTTTTCTATACAATGCTTTTACTTTCTACCTAAAATCTTGGAATGACTTAAGAAAAAATAGGGGAAAAACTTTTAATACTATTATTATCTTATTAAAGATAATATCATTATTTTTAAACATTTTAAATTCTTTTTACATTACTTTCAATTATATTTGCACTCAACATATATGTTTAGAGATTTATGTCATTTAAACTATACTCAAAATTATTACAATAAGTTCTATTTTTTTTCTTTTCCATGTATTTGCATTGCAATTCTTAGGGATTCAAAACGTAATAAGCTTTATCTTTCAATCTTTTTACAGGTAAACAAAACGCTGAAACAACAAAAACAAAACTACTTTAATTGAAGTTGAGACCTACAACGAATTCTTGGATCAGCATAAAAAACAGCAATCAAAACAACAACAACAGCAACAAGAACAACAACAAAAACAACAACACTTGCTCAACTTTAAGTCTCAGCCTAAATTTAAGTCTCGACGCGTAGAGTAGAGCACACACACACACATCAGTTATTTATAACGGGGTTAACCAACAAACAGCAACAACAACAACAACCGGGAATCAGCGCAAACGAGCACAGCAACTAGAAGAAGAAGAAGAAGAAGCAGCCGAAGAAGAAGTAGACGGAGAAGAAGAAGCAGCAGCAGAAGCAGAAATAGCCAACACAAACAGAGTTTATTATAAAGATGTCATTTCGTGTTGTGCGCAGCTCAAAATTTCGTCACGTCTATGGGCAATCGTTAAAACGGGAACAATGCTACGATAATATACGCGTCTCCAAATCAAGTTGGGACTCCACATTCTGTGCGGTCAATCCAAAATTCTTGGCCATCATTGTTGAATCGGCGGGCGGCGGTGCATTCATTGTCTTGCCACACAATAAAGTAAGTAAAAAAATCCCAAATTTGGTTTGGCAAAACGAAATCTTTTTATATATAGAAATGTTTCAGTATAGACACAATGGAGCCAGCGCCAGTCAGAGTCTCCCCTATGGGGGGCTATTAATAGGGATAGTTTTGGTTGCAAAATGTTTGCAACCATTTGCGGGCTTGTTGCCACCGCACACACACACACACACACACACACACACATGTGTTTATATCTAGGAAATGACGTCGAGTGATTTGGCATGAAACATGCGCGTGGTTTTTTCTATGTTTATAAATAAAACAAAACACAGAAAAAAGTTATGAATATGTTCTCTCTCTCTCTCCGCAGATCACTTCTTCTCGATCTCCCTCTCTCTCTCTCTCTGTCTCTCGGAGTCTCATTTACTCATTAAACGTATCTCTTGGTCGCACTTTTCATTTTTGGCCAAAAGCCAACATGACACACCAAATTGTCTAAATTTAACAGCAAACAAATAGACACAAAACCAAAAAAAAAAAGAAAACCCAAAATGAAAATGAAATAAAAATATATTCTGTGTAATCATTGCACTTTTTGGCCAGACTATTTTGCAATCTTTCGCTTGCCACATTACTTAAGCGTTGGCCAAATGGAAAACTTTATGAAATTTTCCATAAGAAAAATCAAACTTTTTTTCTCTTGGCAGCGCCAAAAATTGAACATCCGTTCAGCTGTCAACAGCAGCAGCAGTAGTCCAAGGAGCCAAAACTAATGCGTGGGCAGAATGAAATATTTATTTGCGATCACTTCGCTTTGCGCATTTGGTCAAAACGTATTTGGACTGGCCAAGTGTGTGTGCGTGTGTGTGTGTGTTGTTATCTGTGTTCTAATTGGCCCAAATTTGTATGCAAACAGCGCGCCGAAAGTTTTTTTTTCTTGAACACCATCTGCCGATTTCTATGGCAAATGCCGACGACGACGTCGCTTTCTTCACACGCTCTAATTTGAATTCTTTATAGGTATATTTGAGTTGAATCCGAATCCAAGAAACCGTATCCCCCAATTTGGTATGTCAATTAAATGGACATGCTTCCTATAAAACACATAAATCATTCAGCAAAATTGGTCAAACAGGAGTTCGAGTTAATGAGCGGAGAAAAGTGTATTAGTTTTGGGGTATTTTTCATTTCTAGTCACGGATAGCCATAATCTTTAGTTTTATCATGCACCTGTAGTTATCACTTATAAAGTTTTGGATATCATAAAACGATATCAAAGTAGAACTTTGACACTTTTCGTCAAACCCAAAGAAAACCTTAGATATTATAGAACGATATCTAATGTTTAGGTAAAACTTTGACACATTCCGTCGAACCCAAAGAAAACCTTAAACCTTCAAGTTCTCAATGAATCATTACTGAACTCAAAACCTATAACTATTTTATTATATTTACCTTACACATATATTATATTATTATAAAGAGTTCTTAACAAAATACACGTACAGTCATACCGTCATAATAAATCATTATTTAATGTAGAATTCGGAGAACCGCAGGAATTTATGCAAGTGTTTTTTTTTTACCGAACACACACGTGTTTACTTTTCAACTAATTGCAAAACTTTTTATCCACACACCTGCCCGAACCGAGGAACACACAGATTTGGTAGAGAAGACAGCATGAAGTTTTGCATTATAAAAATTCCAAAAATAATGCTGTATAAAATGATGTTAATGGGTCGAGAATGGTTTTTTAATTGGAATTGTTTTGTTCTGTTTATTCCATTACAGGTTGGACGCATTGCAGCAGATCATCCACTTGTGGGTGGACACAAAGGTCCAGTTTTAGATATTGCGTGGTGTCCACACAATGACAATGTGATTGCCTCCGGGTCTGAGGATTGTGTCGTCAAGGTGTGGCAAATACCCGATGGCGGACTCTCGCGCACACTTACCGAACCTGTTGTCGATCTGGTCTTTCATCAGCGCCGTGTTGGTCTGGTGCTGTGGCATCCATCGGCGCTCAATGTATTGCTAACCGCCGGCTCCGATAATCAGGTGAACTTGTAACACTTTTACTTTATTCAGGAGAGTCTTTAACTAAATCTCATTTCCCACTCGATAGGTTGTCATTTGGAATGTGGGAACTGGCGAGATCCTTGTGCATATTGATTCGCATCCGGATATTGTGTACAGCGCCTGCTTTAACTGGGATGGCTCAAAGCTTGTCACTACGTGCAAGGACAAAAAGATTCGAATCTATGATCCGCGCAGCGGTGAACTGGAAAGCGAGGCGATGTGCCATGAGGGTTCGAAGGCAACGCGGGCGATCTTTCTGCGTCACGGCCTGATCTTTACGACCGGCTTCAATCGCAGCTCAGAGCGTCAGTATTCGCTACGTGCCCCGGATGCTCTCAATGAACCCATTGTCATGGTCGAGCTGGACACATCGAACGGTGTCATGTTCCCACTTTACGATGCAGACACAAATCTGATCTATTTATGCGGCAAGGGTGATTCTGTGATTCGTTATTTCGAGGTGAGTTGATTGTCAGTTGTACACATAAGGGAAAGAATAACATCTAATATCTTTAGGTGACGCCGGAGCCACCGTTTGTGCATTACATCAACACATTTCAAACGCCAGATCCGCAGCGTGGCATTGGACTGATGCCGAAGCGAGGCTGTGATGTGACCACCTGCGAGATAGCCAAGTTCTATCGCCTGAACAACAATGGTCTGTGCCAGGTCATTTCGATGACAGTGCCGCGCAAATCTGATCTCTTCCAGGAGGATCTCTACCCGGACACACTGGCCGAAGATGCGGCGATCACTGCTGAGGAATGGATTGCCGGCAAGGATGCCGAACCGCTCACCTTCTCGCTCAAAGTAAGTGGCTCCAGTTGCGTTCCAAGGGACTCTGCATCCTTACATCTTGGAATACAGCGCTCATCGCTCTGCGGCTCCGTCGTTGCTTTACCTGCTTCGGCGCCTCAGTTGCTGCTACTAGAAAGTGCGAAAGTGCTAGAGCGTACATGGATCCTGCCTCAAATGTGGCTAATTGGCCTGAAACTAGTGTATTCCAGAAAAAAGGGCTTTCTGTAGTTTGCTTTCCGCTGCAACCCGCGTGGCTAAAAACAAAAATCACAAAATTGTATGACGCTTGCTGCCTGATTAGCTTTATCTAAGTATGTCTGTCGTCTTCGTCAGCCTTATAGTCCCAGCCAACACACATACACAACATTAACTAACTGCATTCGTAGGCGCAAAGCCACAAAAGGCACCCAAAACTGAACCTAACTGAACCTAAAGATATTCATCTAGGTTATATACAAAATAGCAAAATATATATATTCTCACCATGCTTACACACACTGCCTTAACACGCACGCTGCGTGGCGCTTGTTGTTGTGTTCTTTGTTCTTTGTTGTAATGTAAGATGAACAGTATTTCTAAAAAACCTAATCAGGATCGCGTTTCCATTGTACAGGGCGGCTACGTATCATCGTCGGGCAACAATTCGCTGTCCGTCAGCAAGAAGGCAAACATTCTGAACAAGGCGTCCGCATCGCGTGGTGGTGGCGGTGGCGGCGGCGGCGGTGGTGGCAGCAGTTACACTGGTGGCAATCACTCATCCGCGAACAACAACGAATCCAGCGAGGGTCCACCACCAGCGGTATTTACGGTATGTTATTTATATATATATTTGAGTGATTTGATTAAAATTTGTAACATTTTCTTGCAGGAGAAAGATCATCGCAATATTTTGGATGAGATACGCAAACTAAAGGCAATCATTGTGAAGCAGGAGAATCGTATACGCGCCCTGGAGGCCAAGGTCAGTGCGGCGGCCACCGGTGATGAAACGGATGCGCGCAACAGCAACAAAAATGGCAGTGGTCAATCTGCTGCAGCGGCGACGGCCGCGGCGGAAAGCGGTAGCCATGCCAGTGAAAGTGCCAATGATGCGTCCACGTCCGCAACGAAAACGGACAATGCACATGATGAGGATTAGATAAAGCAACGAAGAGGAAGGGGAGAAGGATTAGAAAGGAGGAGTGCAGGAAATTATATATGATTGATTGAGAGAGAGAGAGAGAGAGAGAACTGCTTGGAAGAAGCTTGTCGTTATCGTTTAAATTTCTCTAAATGAAAAAAAAGAATGTTTATATTTTGTACACGCGAAATGAGAGTCGTCGTCTATGATTATGATTTCGATTATTTATTTTATATAATTTAATATTAGGTCTTTTTACGAGCGAAATGAGTTGAGCGTAATAGAAATTAAACAAAACACATACACACACAGACACATATACAGCAAAAAACAAAAACGCATATAACATATACACACAATATCCTGCCAAAAAGAAAAATATATAGTGAACCTAACGAACTACCTACAAGTTGCGCCCAAAATCGAATCGGAAGCTAAAGTCAGTCTAACTTGGCTTTCGAACTGTGTTCACTTTTTGTGTAACGCCAAATGTGAAATTGTTGTAAATTTAACAAAACAAAAGAAAAACAAACAAAATGTAGACTAAATTGCAATCATCTAAAATTAATGCTGTTTCCTACCAATTTACAAACAATTTTCTATAAATATATATATACATAAAAATAATACGATATATGCATATACAACATAATTGATTACCCCCTATTGAGGCAATATATATTCATGACAATAGCTTTTATAACAACTATTAGGCATTCACGAAATTTGACTTAACTTATATCCCATACCGCCGCCGCTTTCATAAAAAAAACATTTTTCTCGTTCTAACTAATAATAAGTTGTATTTTGTAATAATAAATGAAAGAAAACCAACGAACCTTTTTAAAAAAAAACAATAACTGTATTTCCAATTGTTGCGATTTAGTAAATCATTTTCAAAATTCGCCTAACGATTGTTTAACAATCACACAAAAAATGTATAAGTGCTGACTATAATTATTCTGTATAAATAATTTACAATTTGATACGGAATAAACTATTATACAATAATTTGCAATCTTTATTTATTTGAATTACGACAAGATCGATAGCAAAACGGTCACACAATCAACTTTGAATTGCCAGATAGTTTAATTTGAGTGAAAATATTGCCATCTAATGATATCGATTAGCAGCGTATCGAAGCCATATACGAAAAAAAAATGTCAGCTGACGACATTAATAACAGCTACAACATATTTGATTATTATGGAACAGCCCACGTCGATAAAATTGCATATTATCACATTCAGGCTGTTGCGTACGGTTTAATCACACGTAATTATATTAGTAGGCATTTATCTGTGCATGATAATAATGTGATCATCCCTGTCAGAAATATTTGTTTTCATTGAATTAAATTGAAACATATATGTACTTGTTGAGTCGCCCTCTTGCTTGCCATTCGCACTGAATGCTGACATCAAACACACTGCAGTTATCGATATATCGATACGCCAACACACTTGCTTTTTTTGTTCGGAGAGTGGCACTACAAAAGGCCAAAGTCGGCTGTTGTACGATTCATTCGTGATTCCCTCGTCATTCGGTTGAGCAAAGCAAGTACGGAACAGTAAAAGCAACCTAAAAAGTTAACTGTGCACGCGCATTCAAAAGCAACAAGAATATAATCAAGCATTATTTAATCGGTATCCCGTGTATTTTGCAATAGTGAGATAATACAAACAAGGAAAATCTAATTGAGCTGTCAATAGAAATGCATTTGGCGTTACATAAGCAAATGGCGGAGAGTGCACACTCATTATTGAAATAATCGTCTAACGAAACCGAAAACGAAGCAGCCTCGTTCGTCACTTCAAATTGAAATATATTTCATCATCAACTGAATAAAAACTGTATGTACCTTTGTATGTACAAAGCTGTATGTCAAAAGCAGAGTAACCAGTAAAAAACGAATTGAATTGAACTGTCAAATTTGCCAAAGAGAAAATATGTGCTCGGCAACAAAACAAAGGGAGATATGTTTAAGTTTACGTACCAACAACAACAACTGTAGCAGCAGCAGCAGCAGCGAAAAGAACGACAGAAAAAAAAACTCAGCGCCTAGCAACAAGACAAATTCAGCATCAGCGAATCAAATTGCGACCATGTGCAACGAGTTTCTCTGATTATTCTTTAAAAGAGAGAGAGAAACCCAAACTAAGCCAAAGATTGTAAATAATAATATAATATAATATTAAATAGTACAATTAACCAGTCGCACAAGAAAGAGCGAGATCAAAAATTATTGTCATTACAATAATACATAAGGAGAGAAGAAAACCCAAGTCAAAAGCACAAAAGCAAAAGCAACAAAATGAATTCAAACGTAGCAACAAGCGCCAGTCCCGCAAAATTCAACGTGTTTGCTCATGTCAAATATGAGCATTTAGTTGCCGGCGTTTCAGGCGGTGTTGCATCAACGCTAATCCTGCATCCATTGGATCTCATCAAAATTCGATTTGCTGGTGAGTACAAAATACAAACTAAACTAAAAAACACCCTGTACACACTTCTTTATTGCGTACAAGAGAGAGCTTTCAAGTAACCGTAAATATGTTAGTAAATATCACATGACATTGAAGAACTTGCATACCAAACATACGCTCTCTATCGCAGTCAGACGGTTTATTACAACTGTAACATTTCCCATGCGCGCAACAGTTGTAAAACGACGCAACAGTCTGTTTGTCTGGCTGTCTAGCACGTGATTAACCCACCACCAAGCGCAGTTCAGCTGACGCTGAAGATTGTGTTGTTGCGTCTGGGTTGCATTTGGCTTACTTGCTTTGTTTTTTTTGTTTTCCCGCTCGTTATCGCATGTGTCTTGCCCCTGTCCGATGCAATTGAACACAAAAAAAACTTTCCATGGAAAAATTGTAAGCGGAAAAACTACAATTCCGTAGCGACAATTGCATCATAACAACAACACAAACAAAATAGTTTTTGACGTTTTTTTTGCCATTGTTGAAATGGAGCCTCAAGTTTGCAATTTTAAATGTTAAATTTATTGACATGTTGACAGTCGCGAAAAACAATTTTAATTTGGAAACACAAAAATTTGCTGACCGATTATGTTACGTTTATTACGTTGATAAGCTACGAAATAATAGACATTATCAATAGGCCTATATATAACTGAAAAATAGGCTATCTAAAAGCACACGCCCCCAAAAATTATTAGTATATGTGTTGTTGTTGTCTTTTATGGAATTCAATTTAGCCTCCAAATATCATAAAGTTCAAAGCTCGATATTAACTGTTTAGCACTCATCAACAGAGATATGAATCAGACTTTAGCTTTAGCTATGTGTGTGTGCATATTTGTTTAGTTATACCAACACAAACACATACATATTCATAGATGTCCTCGTTTTCGGCTCGTGTGCTCAATTTGTAAACACTCGTATCATTTCCGTATACATATTCCTACTTTTCCATAATATCAACAGCAACAATAATAACAACAGCAACAACAACAACAGTTTTGCTGCTTATAAATAATAAACTATTGTTTTTCCATGGAAAAAGTGCTAATTTAATATTAAATATATGCGTATATATCTTTTACTCAGTACACGAGTCAAGAACCCTAATCAAAACAACAACAACAAAATTAAGTTGTTTGTGTGAAAAAATAATGGTCAAAACAAATGAAGCAGACAGGCACAACTTCGTTATTGAAAGCGTACACTGACGCCATCTATTGCTTAAAAGACGCATTAACTTTATCTACATACATGTTGTGTGTGTTATTCGATTCTATGACGCATCTACAACCCGTTGCGGAGTGGGGAAATACAAATGCTAACGTCAGCGCGCTAACAAAAACTTGTTTGTCATCATGTTTCGAGCACTCGCTCGTTTTGCTTTTTCTGATTTTTTTTTCGGCATCACGTGACGAACGCATTGTGACTTGACTGTACGTTGGAGAGTTTTGCTTTTTAACGGCAACTGTCGCAACTGCTGCCAGAGTTGATTTTGTATTCAAAATATACGAAAATAAACTTGTTCCCAATATCAATAACTCCAGTTGTTGTCAAGTGCGCAGCTGTTGATTTTTGTTTTTATCGCACTTGCAAGCACTTAATACTGATCTCTAAGGTCATAATCAGCTGTTCTTTACAAATATGTATGTATATGTATATGTTTGTGTCTAGCTAAAGTCAAATTTAATTGGAACATCCATTATTTATTGGGCAAATATAATACATTATATATTATCATGCCATATCAAAATAACAGTATTTGCGCACAAATTAGCTTCGCACTTAACGCGCAAACATGATAATATACTTTTTTTCTGTGACGTTAATGCAAAAACACAACAATAACAATTGCTAATATACTTTTACTGTCACTAATGTTGTGAAAAAACAAAATTGCTATGGTTGTTTTTGATTAAAGAAAGAAAAACAACAAAAACAACAAAATTACATAACTATTTGCAATTTCCGTAAATATATTTTTGCTAACCTGAAGTCTTTCTACGGAAATTAGAAGATATAAGTCTTGATAAGATATAAGATATATCTTAAAGTTGAAGGAATTCCACGAAATAACGGATGCACTTGATTACACATCTCTGTAGATTTCTTCACCTTACTTAACAGGTTACAATTGCAAAATATTGTCCTCTTTGTTGTTTTTTCCCCCTTACCAAGTACCGGTTCTTAGCTCAAGGTTAAACAAGAGTCACTCAAGCGAAAGCTTGTGCGTGTTTTGCGGTAAAAATAGATTGTTGATCTAATTTACTAGTTTGATAGAGAGAGATAGAGAGAAAGACGAGCCCCTTTTTTGAACTGTTGTCAGGACAGATGATAATTCAGTCGATCTTAAGTCTAAATGTTATTAGCTTATTATTATTATTGTGTTATTGTATTTTCGATTTCTACACATGCCTAGTATATATGTATATATAGACACACATGCTAATGCCCCGCACGAGCAGCACGATGACATTGCCTAGTTCGATTTGGATTCTCTTATCACATCCGTTGCTGGTTGGTGTTGGTGCTTGGTGCTTGCGACCAATTAGCGCTATCTCTTTGTGTTGGCCGCGAAAACAACAAGTTGTTGCTGTTGTTATGCGGGCCATTAGCCAGAATTTGCTGAACAAAAACCGATTTGGCGTACAGTCCCAGCCCCTCCAAAAATAAAGCAATTTCCTTTTCAATGGGTTTTTTTTTTAGAAACCTTTAGGTATAATATACATATGTTTGTTCACTGTCTAGACGGCTTAATAAACACTTCTAATATTAGATTATATGTAATATAAACAAACTTTTATTTGGTTTTCTTTTGTGTGTCATTGCAGTTAATGATGGTCGAACGGCAACGGTGCCACAATATCGTGGTTTGGGCAGCGCCTTTACCACCATTTTCCGGCAGGAAGGATTCCGTGGTCTCTACAAGGGCGTCACCCCAAATGTCTGGGGCTCCGGCTCTTCATGGGGTCTATACTTCCTATTGTAAGTAGTTGCATTTTAAATAATGTTTGGCTTTGATTAACACCTGTCTCTCTCTTACCCCATTTAGCTATAACACCATCAAGACCTTCATTCAGGATGGCAATTCGACGACACCTTTGGGTCCTGCCATGCACATGGTGGCCGCAGCGGAATCGGGTGCACTTACACTCCTGCTAACGAATCCCATTTGGGTGGTGAAGACGCGACTCTGTTTGCAATGTGATGCGGCAAGCAGCGCCGAATATCGTGGCATGGTGCATGCTCTGGCCGAGATCTACAAGACGGAGGGTGTTCGGGGATTGTATAGGGGCTTTGTGCCCGGCATGTTGGGTGTCTCCCATGGCGCCATTCAGTTCATGACCTACGAAGAGATGAAGAACGCGTACAATGAATACCGCAAGCTGCCAATCGACACAAAACTGGTGTGTACTATAATCATCATCATCATAATAATATATATTAATGAACTGTTTTTGAACATCACATGACCAAAAACGCGCGCCTCACATACGTTGCCATATGCATATATGTATATAAGTAGTATATCTCTATATATATGTATATGATGACGGCAGTGGCAATCGGTTTTTGTTGGCAGCTGTTCAACAATCAAAATTTAATGGCCTCTTCATATATTTTGACTAAATTGTTTTCTTTTTCTTTTCCTTTTCGGTTGACAACAGGCAACTAGCGAATATTTGGCATTTGCTGCCATGTCAAAATTGATTGCTGCAGCCGCTACTTATCCATATCAGGTGGTTCGGGCACGTCTCCAGGATCATCATCATCGGTACAGTGGCACCTGGGATTGCATCAAACAGACTTGGAGGTACGAACGCATGCGAGGTTTCTATAAGGGACTCGTGCCGTACCTGGTCCACGTAACGCCCAACATTTGCATGGTTATGCTCATTTGGGAGAAGCTGACCAGCTAAGGCGTCGTTTAGTATTAATTACACATCCTAGAATTTAGAATCTTCAGCAGCACTTAACATAACACAAAATCTCTGTCGACAACAGCAGCAGATAAATGACAAAACGGATCATATACATACATATATATTATATATAATGTGTATTTTGTATAATTGTTATGATTTGGATTTTTGATTTAGTGACTACTTTAAGAGTGTACTATTCGTAAATAATTCTAAACTTAAGTTAAATTCCATAGTAAGGCTTAAATTTTGAAGAAACTTTAAAAGTAATTTGCGTTTGTGAAATCAAATTTCAACAATTTGCACACACATACAACATCCCTTAGTTTATAGTTTAGTTAAATTATTTATTTACATAATAAGTTCAACACTGTAAATATGATTGCTAGTTTATGTATACAAAAAATAGTTTTCATTTTGGCAAAAAGATTCTTCATAGTTTTGCAAATGGTTCTTAAAAAACAACATACAAAATTATTCTGACATTTTATGAGCACATAAGAATTACATTATTATAAATGTGAATGCATTGTGAACAAAAAAAAAAGAAGATAATCGAAGAAAAAAGAAAACAAAAATTGATACAAAAAACAAAACAAAATTAAAGAAAATCAATCAAAGTACCATAAAAAGTACATACACATTAAAATGAAATGAAACCCAACGAGAGTTTCCAAGTTTTTCCCCCGTCAACAACGAGTCTTTTTCATTTCTTATTTCGCCCAAAGGCCGCTTTGCAACTTGCAACAACAGCTTGAACTCATCTGTAAGTAGCTAAATAATTAAGTTTGCCAGAATTGTGCAGAATCTCTTTGCTAAACTGAAACTGAACCGTACACAGGGCATTGTAAGTAAGCTTAGGTCCTGAGAACTTTCAACCCCCAATTTTACTTATCCATCTCCACACACACTTTGCATCTCGTTGCAGGTTCGAGGGAGCCAGCGGTTTCTACAAGGGTCTTAAGGCGAACCTGATACGTGTGGTACCGGCTTGCATGATCACGTTCCTTGTGTATGAGAATATATCGCATTTCATGCTGGATCGGGGGAAACGCAGACAGACCGAACTTCTGGCAAAAATGTCCGAAAATAATCAGACTAAATCCTGATGTCGCATAATTCCTTGCTTAGAGTTTAATACCGTTGTAGATTTATATATTGTTAATATTATTTTTATTGTTAATACTGTCAATTACTTAACTGTGTGAGCAATTCCTGAATTAGTAAGTAAAACCGAGTTAAATTAAAATATATTAAGGACTTTAGGGGAATCAGGTATTCAGTTTCTATTAATATGCAAGTGAAAGTCGTGCTTTAATTTATATAAGTAAAAAATTAAATTTTATAAATGGCTGTTAACAATATAAAAAATGCTGAATATTTTACTTATCCATTACACGTGTTAATTATTTTTGTAAGTTAAATTTACGAAATATTTTAAGTATTTAACAAGGTTGCCACCTTCTCATAAACTAAACCATTCACATTGCATACTTTGCTGCCTGCTGCCAAAAATTATTGGTGAAGTCTAGCAAATATATTTAAATATTTGGCAGTATTTAACGACAAGTTCAATCGCCTGTCCAAAAAAAAGTGCACCGAAAGCGAGAGTGAGCTTAAGTTCCGTGAGCTAAACGGTTATGTGCATAACCGTTTCGGCTATGTCATGCTTTTGTTGAAAGCTTTCGTTCAGTTCACAATTGAACGCAACGGTGTACGGACGTGTTTCGCTTGATGTTATTTTGTTATTGTTGCTGATGCCGTGCAATGTGAAGCGAGCGTCATTTTTGCGTGTCTGTTTTGTACGTGTGTGAAATTAATTTGTCCTAATATATGCAATTAACGCACAGCAACAGACATCAGTGTATAAACAAATACAAATAATAACAACAGCTTATGCAACTAGTGAACGTTTTATTAAGTAAATGTGCTCCATTTTAAGCCAAGAAACCAGTTTGCCATTGTTTACTTTAGCCTGACATTTGGCGGTGGTCAAAAGTGCAGAAATTTAAATTGGCCAAATCAAGCGAGTTCAATAAACTTCTTGCATGTGCAGTCAAAACAGCCACCAAGAGATAACCTTAGCCGAATTTGCGTTTTATAAAAATATATGCAATTGTTGTTGATAAGTGCGCGCCAAACGACACACAAAAAAAGCTCAAGTGCAAGCGCTTTAATTACCGTTTGACCAAAGGGCACGAGATACAGTGCAAGAGAGAGAACAATAGTGAGAACATTCGGAAACCACATGTTGCTGTGCGCCGTTAGAAATAATGAAAAGTAATATGAATAAATGAAATAACATAAGTTAAACAAAACACTTGCCAAATCAACCACGAAAGCAAACAGAGACAACACGCATTCTTATTCTGTGTGTATGTGTGTGTGTGTATGTGGGAGCGTACAGATAAAGCGCGTGCGAATGACCTTGAGTGAAGCTCAAACATAAACGAAACAGTGTGATAAAACACAACACAGCAATTTGTCAGAGTCAAAAGAGCAATAACACACGCTGAAGCCACCTCCAACCCGCGCTTTCTGGCAACACTCCCTCGCACTTCCCTGCATGGCAACCAGCATTATACGCTGCAGCGTTGTCTCATCCTCAACCGGACGCCGCAACCTCTGCGACTCCTCCCTGGAGGAACTTAGCCTCGGTACGCCGGCCGACAAAGCCAAGTCAAAGTCCTCGAGTTATCTCAGCAGCAACAACACCAGTTGCAGCAGCTGTGCTTGTCTGCGGTGCCAATACGACTACGATCAGCATCTCACTTACACAAGCCGAGACGATACAGCGTGGCCTGTAGAGTATAAGCATCAGCCTTCTAGCACCGTCTCACTGGGCGCTCTCAGCGTCAAAGAATCACCGTTATTTGCCAGACGCCATTTGCATTTGGAAAAGCAGCTGAGCAGCTCTCACTTTTCTTTGCGTAGCGCGAATCCAGCTTACGCCACACAGAAACCACAAATTGATCTCAGCGCTGTTGAGGCGCTCAGCACATCACATAAGATGCCATCGGTACGCCCCAGCATGGACATTAACCGAAATAACGGTTATCTATATAACGGGGTAAGTGAGCTGTCATTTCAGTGTAATTGTAGTTGTGTGCAAGCGAGGGCAGTTTTTATTGAAACTGGGAGAGAGAGATATTTGAATGTGGTGAACAAAAATGAAAGTGAAATGATAAATATTGATAAGTTATTATATTCGTGATTAGTAAACACTTGCAAAATAAATAGTTAGAACACACCTCGCTTTATGTTAATGTTGTTTAAGGCGAAAATATAAGTGTATTACTTGAATAAACCAAGTTTTGCAATAAGGCGCATAAATTGCTGTGTCAGACAGTTGTTGTTGTTGTAGCCCCCAATAAAAAAAACCCTCAAGCCTTCCACTCCCCCACCATACAACAAAACAGCTATTGTGACAGTTGTTGTTGTTAGTTAACTATTGAAAAGCTCACTTGAATAACAATCAATAAATTCAAATCACGGTCAACGTTCAGCAGAAAAAAAAACCTGATAGATTTTTCAAAGCTTAATAACTGGATATGAAAATTGGAACAAGTGCAATGAGAAAAAAGTGCATGAAATTCCCAAGAACTGGAAGCAAATCTTACACCTCAAAACGTTGATAGGTTTTTAATGACTTTACCTAACTATTTAAGTACATGTTGTTGGTGGGGAAAACTTTTCAAGTTTATGACACAACAATTGCCAAGGAAATGAAAACGAAAATTGTTGCCTCATTTAAACAACAACAAACGATAAAACCATAGACAGATGTCCGGATAGACAAACCAAAGGCACGTGTTATGGGCAATGGAATTTCACTCTCAATACTTGCTTCACCCAATACATATGTATATATACAAATGTACAATAGGCACAAGTTGGTCGACCGACAAATTGGCTGTGAGTTTTTGTGTGAGTGTGTGTGGGTGTGTCCGGACGATACTTAAACGATTGCTAGTAAAAGATATGCTTTGTTGTGTAGTAAGTAAGTATACGTAGTATTTATGAGGGAACCTCAAATATATACTTTCACGTCACGTTTTAAGGTCAATTTGGGCGAAAGTGTTTTTTGGGGGAAAAAGAAAAGATATAGTATTAACTTTTTCGAACAAACTACTAACCCTTAATGAATGAACTTATAATTAATAATGTTTAATATTTGCGAATGAATCAGCGGGACTCATTGCATTTTTTTCTGCGTTTTTTGCTTTGGGCTTAAAAAGCAATCTAATCATGGTGAATTTTTTCTTTAATTTTTTTTGTTTTATGACTCGACATTGAGCATACCAAAAGATAAGATAAACCGTCAACAGGCTATCAAATTTTGTGATATCAGCCGTGTGGACAAATTCATTGACTAATCATCATTGGAATATAGAATTATAATACATAAGTATTTTGATTTCCATACTCCGTGAATCTACAATCTCTGCACTTTCGCATCGTTGCCAGTTTGCCCAGTTTTTTTTTTGTTCAAAGTGCCAATGTACTTTGTTGTCCCGTTTGTTGTTGTAGTTTTAGTTGTTATTTATATTGTTGCTGCTGCGATTGCATTTCAAATGTTAATTAATGCCGCAGGCAGCCTTTGCAACTGCAACTGATAATTCAACAATAAGAAAAATAATCTCTCAAATGCGGGCACATTCAAAACTGAAACTGAAACAAACTAAAGAGCACGCAAGGTGCAGCTTTATGACAACTCGATTGCATATTCAATATATAATCTACCATATTATTTATTATCCCATTAAAGTGTGAGCAAAGCACAACACATAATGCCAAAACCATTGGCAAGGTCACGTTTTAGCTAGTATCTCTAGCTAGATATTTGAACGAGAAAAAAGTTTATTTTTAAACTTAAACTACATAAAACCATAAGTGTATATACATGTTTATGTTTTTTTAAAAATATATTTTACACTGTATTTTAGATATTCTACTTTTACAAAAAACACTTTAAATCATTATTTTTATTTTTGGTTTTTATTTGAAGGTCTTTTTAAGCCTTTTTAGTATTCTTATATAAATGATAAGTGTATTTGAATTTCTTCGTGAAATCTGTAAAGAAGAGAAGCAAGCATATATGATCTCATAAAGTATAATATATTTCTTGATAAGTTTCTACTTCTAAGCAAACTATTTCCTCAGTTTTTGAGCTAATCAAGCTGAAACTTTGGTTAAGGTCTTATTTTTATAGTTAGATTCATCGTATTTTCTCTTTTTTCAACCACAACTAACCTCAATTAAAATATCATAATTTTACTTAACCTCCCATCTCATTATAATAACAATTATAAAGTTTTTTTTGTGGGTGATCTTTTAAATGTTGCATATTTATAATGCCACAAGAAAAAACGTTGCATACTCTCACGGGCCAAATGCAACGAAATGAATGAAAAGAGAGAAAAACAAAAAAACCCGAAACATAAACCCTTTTAGAAAATTGCAAATTCCTTCCCTTTATGAGAACAAAGTGGCTGCAATTTTTGGCAAGGCGTGTCTACCTAAATTTGAAGTTGCATAACGCCCCCCAATTGCCCCTCTAATATTATTATATTTGTGCCACAAATGCTGCCGTGCAGCATGCAAGCCAAAACAGCTGTCAAGTTGTTTTTTGTATGGAAATTTCAGAAGGATTGTTTTTAGTTTAACTTTAACCCGTTTAATACTATTCCTATATAAGTCCTAAACATATCTAACGCCATGTTCGTCTGCTCCACTTTTAAAGATATACATCGACGGTTGATGTATTCGTTTGGGTGGGGAAGGGAAGGGGAGTCTTTTGTTATTGGTGGGGGAATGAGGTCGTTTGATAATTGCAACGCTTAAGCGAAAATGTTTCGCATGCTTTTCTGTTTATCCTTAGGACTCAGGACTTCAGACATCACTCGCTTCCTCTCCTCTCTCTCCCTCTCCGTCTCTCTTCTTGCTGTCGATGTTGCGTGCAAACATTTCCCCAACAGCAACACACAAAAGAATTTCCGTTTAGCACAGAAAGTGAATTTCTAATGGTTTTAGGTTTTTTTTATGGTTTGCGGTCGTAAAACTCCGGAATTTAAATGTGAAACAGGTGAAACTAAAGGTGTCTAACTGTGTAACTTCTTTTCAAATCTGTGTGTGAAGAACAAACAACAACAAACACAACTTGTTATGCAATGCTTTAGGAAAAGTGATGGATAAATGTAGAAACTTTTACTAGGGAAAACATTTTTCAACTTTAAACAGATACCTTTATGAATAGGAAGTGTTTTTGGTACCAATTTGTAAAGGGTAATTGCTTTTTAATGATCGAAAATCAATATTTATAGGTTCAATTTTATTGGCCTTCTGTGCGATTCTCATGAATTCAGTAAAGTTTTCTTTTTCCTTAACTTTTTAGTGTTGTGTGGTAAATGCTCGTATTGAACCGTCCATTCCCTTGTTGTCGTCCCTTTGGACTCTTTCTCTCCCCATGTTTCCCAATCACAATCTCTGTCATAAACGCCTTTTTTGCCTTTTTTTGCCTTTTTTCTCTTTTTTCTCTTTTTTTTCACTTCCTGCCGCTGTCTTTTTCATTTGCTGTCCTATCTCTAAGTCCTAATCTTTATGCCAACTAATTTTGTTCATTTCCTTGCTTATTTCCTTACTCTTGGTCTGGCTTTGGTCTAGCTTTTACTGGTCTTCATTTTCTTACCTAATCTCATATCTAATCTTTATATGTAATTAAGCATACCTAAATATATATATGCTTGGAATTTATAATTAAAGCATGCCATTTATCTCAAACCTGACCTCAATTTCAGTTCAGCATAACTAGTTTTGACAGAATGAAGTGTGAAAAGAAAAGATTTTTTAGTTTTTAATGAGGAAGCGTTTGATAAACTAAACTAATCATTGTACAAACATTCAACACACGTTCTAGATATGTAAATATATTTTAATTGTCATTTTACTCCGAGAACCGCAAAGATCTGTAAATCAACCAGTGTAGGCATCGTTTGATTGATATACCATATGATATATAGAATCTATTCTATATATACATATATATATTTAGACTGTTCCAAATTGAGCGTGATTGCATTAGGTTACGTGAGATTTGACATGACATCAGAACCAAGTACTACAAATACA
Organism: Scaptomyza parva; assembly: GCA_035044645.1. Taxonomy (NCBI): domain Eukaryota; kingdom Metazoa; phylum Arthropoda; class Insecta; order Diptera; family Drosophilidae; genus Scaptomyza; species Scaptomyza parva. The sequence goes on from JAWNNT010000090.1 coordinate 6,571,489, forward strand.
TCTAAAGAGTCTCAAACAAAGCTTCCGCATGCATTTCTCACTATATATACATATATGTATATATATATGTATGTATATATAGTGCACTAATATTCCATTTTCCGTTTGCGGGAGTAATTGTATATACGCGATATGTCTTTATTGTGGCTTACCACGTTTTGTAATAAACGTAACTCTATATATCAGCACATGAGCATACCACGTTGGGTTGGTAAATCTCTGGCACCAAACTACTCAAACTAAACCTTACCTTAGCTACCTCATTCACCTCAGCACTACCGGCATCACCCACACATTAACGATGAGATTCTTAAGTCTTAACTCACTCTTTAACTTGAGTCCTCAGCTTAACGCAAGCAGAAAAATAAAATACTAAAAAGGAAGCCTGTAAAATGCGTGTCATGCATTTTTGCTGCCTCACTGAGTTTTGGAAGCCAATTCGCAGGTCAGGCACAGCCAGTTAGTTTGTTGCCGCCTTTGCATATTGAAGACAACTTCTATCTATCTACTACAGTGGTCATTGGTCAGTAAGAGTTGTGTTTAAAGAGTTGTGTCTAAAGAGTTGACGAAGAGTATTAAGAAAAGGAATTCAAATTTATGCATTTATCCAAAAAAGGGATTTAATAGAGTTGTATTAAAACTTAAGTTTGTATGATATTGAAGTAATTATTAACGGTTTTTAAGCCAAATTCCTCATTAAAGATGTGAAAAGTCGGAACTAGTTAAGATATGTAAGCTGAGTAAATTAAAGTATATAAAGGAAATAACTTTCAGTAGTTAATATATGTAAGATAAGTAAATGAAAGTAAAGTATAACTTACATTAGAACATTGTTTTTGCGACCCTCTGAGGCTTTCAGTACAAAATTAAAGGTTGTTAATGTTCTTTTTAAACAAACATAAGTATATAAGTTATGAAATAGTTCGTTTTTTACTAATGGATCTACTTACTTTAATGTTCAGAACTTATTACGAACCGCAAAACAAATTTTCATCAAAAAAATATTGTTTAAAGATATGAAAAACCGTAAATAAAACCTTAAACCTTAAAAATTGATATACATTAAGTATAGTGTAAGCAAATAATCTCTACAAATCAAATACTCTCCCCGTTATCAATCGCGAGGTTCCACTGTTAGCTGCTAGGCTTAGCCCTCACGCCTCATTGGTCCGTTTTAAATGATCGCCTAACTAAAGCAGCTGCTGCTGATGGCGGCGATGCTGTGTTTGCTCCGGTTAGATCAATTGCATTTGTAGCCCTTGAGCCGAATACCAATTGGGTGTGCAATTGGGGGAGCAAGTTCGTCAAGTTCTTTAGGTTAGGTAACAGGCGCATTCTTTATGCCTTTATGCCGATGCCCAAGATCACAACACAAAGAATCGAAAAAAAACAATCGTTGGCTTTGTGCCGTCAAACGATTGATAAGCAAGCGTCTTGGGATTAGATTGGCACATTCAGCTGCGGTGTCTCTCACGCTCAAATTCGCGTGTGCAAAACACAACACAACACAACCAAAAACAGTGTTGGTAAGCGGGCCAAAACTTGAGCTTATTAACTGTTCGTTCGTTTGTTTAGTTGTTTCTAGTGTAATTGTAATTGTAATGTAATGTAATGTAAAACCATTTTGGGCGGCGGTTTTACCGCAACGATCAGGGGCAGGCGGGGGTGTTTGAGGGGGAGTGTTGGGTAGTATATTACACAAATTTTATATAAACCCAGGCAGCAGCTATTCAAATTTCAGTTCGCGTTTGTTTCGACTTCGTTGCGGTTGCTACGGAAAAAAACTAAAGCTAAAAGGATGCAGGAAACTTGTTGAGCCTCAGCTCCCGCTCTCCATCTCTCTCTTCCTAGAAACCCATAAACAATATTATCTAAGTGCCTTTAGCCAACTTTCCCTCCAAACCCAAACTATGCAAAACGAAGAAAACGAAAACGAAGCGAGCAAAAGCCAAAGCCAAACAACAACAAAAGCAGAGCAAAACTTGGAAGAAGAAGGAGCAACAGCTAATGTAGGGGATCAGTTAGAGTCGTTAGATCCGGATCAGGCCAAGTTAAAATCACGTTCACGCTTCTCGGCCGCCTTTCGCAGCTTCTCCAAGCCAAAGTCAAGCAAAAAGACCAAAGAGTTGCCGCTGGAAAAACCAAAAAGTGAAGAGCAGCTCGCATTGTTAAGTGGCGCCGAAGAGGATCAATGCATCGATAGTGGATTGAAAAAGAAAAGAAGTCTCACCCGGCGATTGCTGCTCGGTGGACTTAAGTCCAAGACACCAAAAGTGCGTCCACACAGTCTGGCGGCCAGCGATGAGATTAGTCTAAGAAGCAGCAGTAGCAGGGAGAGAGCGGCAGGGGCAGGAACAGGAACAGCACCTACAAGCAGTGGCAGCAGCACGCTGCAAATAACAATCAGTGGCAAGAAAGTCGAGGCAGCAGCACCCAAAGCAACCAAAAGCAGCAGCAACAGTAAAAGCAAAAACAAAAGCAAAAGCCACAACAGCGAAACGGATTATCTGACACCGACACCAGAAACAGAAACAGACAGAGAAACAGCCAAAGCAATTGCAATTGCAACTGCAACTGAACCTGGAAACGGAAAATCAACAAGCACAACGACAACACTTACAACATTATCCAGAGAAGATACAACAACAAGCAGCAGCAGTCGCACCACCAAACTAATTGTGGCTAAGGTGGCCAACACCAACACCAACAGCAACACCAGCAAAAAGCAAAAACAATCTAAAGACAAGCCAAAGCACAAATCAACAACAATTGCAGCCAGCAGCAGCAGTGTTGAACAGGAGAAAATCGTTATCACTGAGAGTCGTCGAGATACGCCGCCGCTGGAACGAGCGCCCGCCAAACCGAGTCGCGCCAATGCAAATCAGTTAGCGACAAGCAGTGGAACGGTTCGGAAGTCAACCAGCAGCAGCAGCAACAGCAACAGTGCAACCTCTCGCAAGGAACGTGATTTGTTGCAACAACAGCAACAGCGTGGACATCGTGTCAATAAGCTACGTGCAACACTTCTTGGTAGTGGTAGCAGCAACATCAGCACAACGGCCGCCCCAGCCTCACCTGTACCGGCGTTAGAGACGCCATCCACATACTCATCACCCTCGATACCATCACCACCACCTGGTCAGACCTCCACCATAGTGCTAGTGAGTCTCAGTGACGTAGAGGAAACGGAGCAAACGGACGCCGTTTCTTTAGCGGAGAGTGCCGGCACACAGGTTGTGCCAGTGGTACGGTTTGCCGTCGGTAGTGCTGTCCGTGATCCGGTTGCATACGCAGATGCGTATGAGGCAGCGTTAGTTGCTGCCGCCAATCAACAGCCCAGTTCCAGTGAGGAGCCAAGTGATTCAAGTTTGAGACGTCTCAGTTTTGCCCAGCAAAAGTTTGCCTTGAGTGATCACGATAGCATCGAAGGTCGACGGGAGACGCTACACTATAAATCCTTGCGTGGCGGGGAATCGAACGCGGAGGAGGAACAGGACACTGTATCGGAAGAGGACGGTGGTGAGGCCAAACCCATGCCGGCCTTTGGTGATTTAACCATGGATCAGGAAATGGAACCGGTAAGCGTATATGTCATCTTCGTCGTCTTCATCGTATTGGGTCGTCGTCGGTTGTCGTTGTGTTCCCATTTGGTGTCGTTCTTCGCATTTAACCCGTCGATTTAGCTATGATGAAGCCGTAAAAGTGTCGCAAAATTGTTGCCCTCGTCTAGTGTTTGCTCTGCCTTAGACCCCCGCCCCTCAATTTACCTTAGGGTTAGCGCCTCTTAGTGTTGACGTCTCTGATTTCTTTTTATTTCCCGTCAAATCTAGCTTTATTTTGTGGGAGTGTGATTAAAAGAATATATTTATTTTGAATTCTTAAGATAGAAATGCAACAAAGATCAGAAATTAAGCAAGTTTAAGTAGATAAAACATAAAAACTTTTTTAGGAAGTGGTTTTATATGAAAATCCATTCATAAATTTGGTGAAAATCTGAAAACTTTCAACACTTATGAAGAGAAAACTTTATACTTAAGTGAAAAGATTACAAAAAGTCTGAATATTATGCTGAAATCTAATATTTCAAAGTAATATTTAACTAAAATTTTGTTTTGGGAAACAAAAAAATTGTTTTCAAACAATAATCCCCAATTTAAGCTTAAGGAAATTGCAGTTATTAACATATTTATAACAAAAAAATAAGATATCCAAGACAAACATATCAGTTTAAACTTTTTTAACATATTTCAATATAAGTGAAACTATTTATGTGCTTTTCAAGCTAAAAATAGCTATTTTTGCATCACTTACGGAACTGTCATTCAACTACTTGAATAGATTTTCACAAACAGTTATTCTCTGACTCTTTGCAGACCATCATGGCGCCCAGCAGCGAGAAACGGGAACATCTATACAAGATTCTAGTCATCGGTGAACTGGGCACGGGCAAGACATCCTTCATCAAGCGCTATGTGCATCAGTTTTTCAGCCAAAACTATCGTGCCACAATTGGTGTCGATTTTGCACTGAAGGTGCTGCACTGGGATGCCAATACGATAGTGCGTCTGCAGCTCTGGGATATTGCTGGACAGGAACGTTTCGGCAATATGACGCGGGTCTACTATAAGGAAGCGGTGGGTGCCTTTATTGTCTTCGATGTGACGCGCAGTGGAACATTCGATTGTGTCAGCAAGTGGAAGGAGGATTTGGATTCAAAGGTTCAGTTACCCGATGGCAGTCCCATACCCTGCATACTGCTAGCCAATAAGGTAGATAGACTAAATGAATATTTAAGTGAAGTGTATATTGAAATAATGCCTCGCATTTGCAGTGCGATCAAGAGAAACAGGGTATTGTGACGCAACCGGAGCGTATGGATGAGTATGTGCAAGAGAATGGATTTGCTGGCTGGTTCGAGACCTCGGCCAAAGAGAATATCAACATCGACGAAGCAGCGCGAGCATTGGTGAATAAAGTGAGTAAACGAATTAACATAATCCCTTCCCAAACCTTATATCAACATTTTCTTATCCTTATCTTCCCCAGATACTCATCAATGACAAACTGATAACTGCCGATGCGAATGATGCTGAGAAATTTAATTTGAGCAGTCTGGCAGATGCGAGTACAGATGGAAAGAGTAAATGCTCTTGCTGACCTGGCCAACAAAAAAAAAAAGAAGAAAAAAAATCAAATAAAAAAAAGAGAAAGAAAATAAGAAAAGCAACATTACAATCTATTGGGCTTTCAACACACATACACACACCAAAGTCTGAGATTCTTATAAAGTAGATCTGTTCTATGTTTGTTGATAAAAAAAAAGAAGGAGAGAAGATAACGATAGCTATGCTTAGGATCTTTTGTAAAGTGTGTTTAAGACTTAGCGTCATTCTTATCATTCATTGTTCATCATTTGTATTCATTCGCTGTGTGAGAGATATGCCTGGAATACCTGGCCATATAATCGTTTTTTAATCTAACCAGGAGCCCATAATTATATTATACTATAACACGACGCATTCATACTTTGTAAATGCATGCATGCATCTATCTACTGGAGCTCAGTGTTTAAGATAATGCAGCATCTCTATATTTGATATTTGTGTAAAATACGAATACGAAGTCGTTCACTTGCTTATTTCTTGTTTGTTTTGCTTTTGTTACTGAGATTCTTTTTATCTTGCATTTTTATACATACCTACGTACGCGGTGTACACACATATTATAATTCATACATAAATACATAAAATCTGCCATCTTTATTTGCATTTAGATAAACGTACGTTATATGCAACACACAGATTACAGCAGAAAGACATTTATATATCTGCACGCAATCAAATAAACTTTTTAATTGTAGTTAAGCCAAACAAGATGTAGTTTTATTGCTTGGGAAATAAAATATATATAAACATATATAGGTTATGGTGATACAATGTACCAAACTTAATAATGAGGTGTGAAAATCCGCAAATAATGTGTTAAAACTTAATTTTCCGCAGTGTGTACGAAGATTAAGTGCATTGTGTATTTGAATAAGTTAAAGACGCGGTTTCAATATTGCGGTGTTATCGACAGCAGATCACTTCACGTTGTATCGATATTTATTTGCCCAACGCGAATGCTAATCGTTTGGAATCCACGATCAGAATAACTTGCAATTAACAATTTGTTTGGAAAAAAGCGATTAATATCACGGTATTATATATTAAGGTAAAAAAATAATGTTTATTGTGATTTTATAACGTGAATTTTAATAATGAGTCATTGATTGTGATTGCGCTGCAGCCCTGGTATATTTTTAGCTTAAACGATGGTATTTTTCTTATATTCTACCATTGGTCACATTGCTTGCGCTGCTGTTGTAAAAAAAATGCAAATGCAAAAATTGCAAATAGCCACGAAATTTAAGTAGTTATAAAGTACCGATAACCAATAATTGTAAAACTTTAAAGCAAGCGGTTGAAATGTTATAAATATTTAAGGTGAGTAACAACAACAAACCGCCAGTAACATCAGAACCACTTAAGCTAATTAGCAGCGGCGCTGCTTCTGATTGGAACTACAGTCGTAGCTCTCTTCGTTGCCGTCGTCGTCGTCGTCACGTTTACTCCCCTTTTCGGTCTTTGTTGTGTGTGGGCCGTGGTCGCCGCCGCAGCGTTGACACTTCACTGCTGATAAGTGCGACATGCCCATGTTTCGGTTCACTTGACTAATCAGCATTAAATTGGATTTTCGGACGCTACGATCGCCAATGAATCAGCTGTGCCACCCAGTTTTATATTTATTTTTATATATCCCTCTCTTTTTCTCTTTGTCGGCCTATTTGCAGTTTGTTATTTAGTGGCGTAAAAATAGTGCACATTAATTGGACAACAGGTAGCAGAAGTGTTTGAAGATGCTGCCACCAAAAGAGAATGTGGATCTGGAATGCTTTATTGTGACAAAGCACTCGTGGAAAGGCAAATATAAGCGAATTTTGTCCATTGGCACTGCCGGCATTTCCACCTACAATCCGGACAGATTTGATCTGACAAATCGCTGGACATACTCGGATATTGTAGCTGCCGCACCCACAAAAAACATTAATGTGAGGCACTCATCAATATTTCCATATATATTTCAATTAAATAACTTTGTGGTGCACCGCAGATACCCAATGAATTTGTGCTCACCATCAAGAAAGACAAGAAGTTGGATTCGATCAAACTTTCCTCAGAATATCGTAATGATATACTCAGCTCCATATTAAAATACTATAGGGAATTTGCGGATAAGCCTAAGAATGCTCTCGTAAGCAACTTTACATATTATTATTTTCATTTTCATTAAACAGAAATTATTTTTCCACAGCGATTTAATGCTTATAAGTACCATTGGTCGGGCATCAGTTTACCCACTGTGCTGGAGGTAACTCCCTGCTCCTTGGATCAACTGGATCCCACCACGAATGATGTACTCACCAGCTACATGTACAAAGACATCGAGGGAATAATAGGTACCTATAGACATGGCTTGAACATGCTGAAGGCATTGTGATTTTTATCACTTGCTTTGCCTTAGTCATACTAAAAGCTAATGTGCCAATGTTATTACCAATTGTTTATGTTAAATGTGTGTCACAACAATTCATATTTTAATACGTGTTCGCCTTGTTTTTTGTTTCTGTTTCTTGTCTCTGCTTTTGTTTTCACTCATCTTTGTGGTTTTTCATTTACGCGCACGTTTTAAGCAGGCATCTCGGACTATGATAATGGCATTGTGATGGCCTACGGCGGCTTTAGCCGTCTGCACATGTTCAAAGCGCTCAATCATCACGAAATCGTACAGAACATTGCCCAACGCTCCTCCCAGTTTCTCAACATCGAAACTAAAATACTCAAGAGTCAAATAACGCGCGAACAATTCGAGCGTCAGCGTTTTGGCAAATACAGGCAAGTATATACATATATGAGATATTTGTTTTTCCCCTCGCTGAAACCATTTGTTTACTTTCCAGCGGTGATCAGTTCCAGACCTCAATGACAGAGTTCACAGTGCAAAAGATAACGCCACGCCATCCGGACCCAGTCAAACGCATACTCTGTCTAACTGAGGTGACGCTGCTCGAACGCGATCCACAGACATATAGCGTCTGCACACTGCGCCCGCTCTCCGATGTGTTTGCATTGGTGCGCGATAAAGACAATCTTCAGCGTTTTTGCATTGAGTACAAGAACGGCATTGTGCGCCAATATAGCACAAACGATCGTGACTCTTTGTTGGCCACCGTGCTGGATGCTGTACGCTCTAGTGGCAATCAGGATGTGCACATACGCATTGGCAATACGCCGCGTGGCAAGCGCTATGTGCCGCTTAATAGTTCGGTCGATGAGGAGACGGAGGCCAGCCTGTTGCGTCTGGTCATTAACAATTTCCAAAACCCAGCCAGACGTTACGAAATCCTCGAACGTTTCAATGCCAATGTACCGCACAGTGGACTCAACTATAGTGTCACTCAGGATGTAAGTGAAAGCAGTTTACGAGTCTAACACAATATTTGTAAACTACATTTATTTACAGAGTTTGTTTGCTGAGAACAAGGAGAAGCTTATATTAAGTGCACTGCAGGCGTTGGCTCAAAAAGAATTGGACAGTCCAACAGCGCAGCTGAATAACACCGAGCTGGAGGCTATATTCCATGCATTGACGCGTCTCCTGGCCAGCAAAGTGGGCTATGCAGCATTTACAAATCTGCCAGGGTAAGTCTTAATGTATAAAATACAAATAGTTTAAAAAACTATATATTATTTTTTGTAGGTTTCGTGAAATCATTGGCACCAAGGTGGTAGCCTCTTTGCGTCGTAAGGATTTGGCTGTGACCTATTCGGCAATTGATATGATAAATTCATTGATGCACTCGGTTAACACAGATCATGACCTTAAGCAGGAGCAATTGAATAAATCTTCCATACTATCATCGAAATCATTTTTGGAAACGTTGCTCAACATGTGGACAACTCATGTGGTAAGTTGTGCCAGAATGTAACCAAGATTTTAACTATTAAACATTATCGTTGTTTCTTACTATAGAGCCATGGGAGTGGCGCATTGGTTCTGTCCGCGATGCTGGATTTCATGACGTTCGCATTGTGTGTGCCTTACAGCGAGACGACGGATGGCAAGCAGTTTGATATACTGCTCGAGTTGGTTGCCGAACGCGGACGCTTTTTGTACAAGCTCTTCCAGCATCCGTCGCTGGCAATTGTCAAAGGTGCGGGTTTGGTGCTGCGTGCCATCATCGAGGAGGGTGAACTGCATGTGGCACAGCAAATGCAGGCGTTGGCATTGGACGAGGCAGCACTGTGTCGGCATTTGCTTGTGGCGCTCTATACGCCCTCCAATGATCCCACATTGATAACGCATCGCCAGCTGTCGCGGCATTTGATTGGACTCTGGCTGACGGATAGTGATGAAGCAATGGAATTGTTTAAACGCATTTTTGTAAGTCTGCAATGTACTAAAAATGTTACTTTGTATTGTAACCCCTTTGTTAATTACAGCCCGCTGGCTTGTTAACCTTCCTGGAGACAGAGGAGAATGTGCCCGATACAGATGTGGAGGAGGATAAACTCAACTTTCGCGATAATCTCAAATTTGCAATCCAACATTCCAAGAAAACTCGCAAGAGTGTGATAGAGAAGCATTTGCAGGGCATCAAGCATTGGGGCATGAACCTTATTGAGCAGCAGGATGGTGCCGCACAGGCGCTCAAAAATCGTCCAGTCGTGTTGCGGAATCGAAGACAGAAGAAGAAGACCACCGAAGCTATTGTCAATTTGCCCTATTTCTTTTACAACTTTGCCAAAGATCACAGTTTGCCTAATCTGATTTGGAATCATAAGGTGAGCATAATAAGCATATAATACGTATACAAAACATATAACTAAGTTGAATATCTGATCAGACACGAGAGGAGCTGCGCATGTGCCTTGAGAATGAGTTGCGTCAATTCTTGAATGATCGGGACTTGGCTGGTCAAATGATTGTCGCCTGGAACTATCAGGAATTTGAGGTGGGCTATCAGTGTCTGGCCGAGGAAATCAAAATTGGCGATTACTACATACGTCTCATACTGGAAAAAGATGATTGGCCACAGAATTTGGTCAAGGATCCGTAAGTAGCTCAATGCTTTAATATGTAAATTGATTGTAATCATTCTTTTCTTAACAGGATTGAGTTGTTTAATGCTTTGTATCGACGTGTGCTGTGTCGCCAGCGCATTAATGACGATCAGATGACAGTCTTTTCACTGCAGGCATTGGCCAAAGTTTATAGACGTTATCACCAGGAGATTGGCAAGTTTAGTGACATGTCCTACATTCTACAGCTCAGTGATCGTGTAAGTTAATAAACTTGCTAATCGGTTTTAATTTACTGATTCTTGTTGATGTTGCCCTTTTAGTGCCTATCTCCGTCCATGCGAGATGCCTTAATCAATTTAATATCATGCCTGGTGCTGGAAAAGTCCAATTGTCGGGCTTTGTGCGATCATGTGCAGTGTCTGGTTGATCTGATCACATTGGCGCACTTGCACAAGGGTCGCGCACAACTAAACACAAAAACGAATGTCATCGAAGCGGGTCCCAATATGGGTACCTATGAGGAGAAGGACTGGTACTACAACATTGAAAAGGATGGCCAGAAAGCGGAGCGTCAGGGACCCATTACCTACTCTGAGTTGAAAGAGCTTTGGACAAAGGGTCAGATCACTCCCAAGACTCGCTGCTGGGCAATTGGCATGGATGGCTGGCGCTCACTGCAGCAGATACCTCAACTGAAGTGGTGTCTTATTGCCAAGGGCACGCCGCTTTATGACGAAACGGAGCTGTCGTCAAAGATTCTGGACATACTGATCAAGTGCACCAGCTTCTTTCCCAGTCGCACCCAGAATGGAGTAGCTGTGCTTATTCCCGGACCCAAGCTATCGCGCAAACTCTCTGAATTCATTTGCCTGCCGCATGTGGTGCAAGTGTGCCTGACGCACGATCCAGGTCTGTTGGAACGTGTAGCAACGCTACTTTGCCAGATCATGGAGGACAATCCTGAGATGCCTAAGGTCTATATGACCGGTGTCTTCTACTTTATGCTCATGTACACGGGCAGCAATATTCTGCCCATCACACGTTTCCTCAAAATGACGCACATGAAGCAAGGTTTTCGCAGCGAGGAAGTAAGTCTCAAAAGTAAGCTTTAAATAAAATTTAAACCTTACCTTTAATATTTACAGACATCACAGTCGGGCATAATGCATCGCAGTATTCTGGGTCAATTGTTGCCCGAGGCTATGGTGTGTTTCCTAGAGAACTATAGCGCCGAGAAGTTTGCCGAAATCTTTCTTGGTGAATTCGATACGCCCGAGGCGATTTGGAGCTCGGAGATGCGTCGCTTGCTCATAGAAAAGATTGCTGCGCATATTGCGGACTTTACACCGCGTCTGCGTGGTCACACAATGGCCAGATATCCCTACCTGGCCATACCTGTCATCAGTTATCCACAGCTGGAGAATGAGCTCTTCTGTCACATTTACTATTTGCGACATTTGTGCGACACACAAAAGTTTCCCAACTGGCCCATATCGGATCCTGTGCAGCTGTTGAAGCATACGCTAGATGCTTGGCGCAAGGAGGTTGAAAAGAAGCCGCCACAGATGACCATACAGCAGGCATACCAGGATCTAGGCATTGATCTGACCAAGACGCCCAAACCGGAGGAGGCGATGATACGCAAAAGCTACTACAAACTGGCACAGATGTATCATCCCGATAAGAATCCCAATGGTCGCGAAATCTTCGAGAAGGTTAATCAGGCCTATGAGTTTCTGTGCTCACGCTCCGTGTGGAGTTCTGGTGGTCCAGATCCTAACAACATTGTGCTTATACTGCGCACTCAAAGCATTCTCTTCGAGCGTTATCCGGATGGTAAGTGGAGATATGTTTAACGAGCGAATTGTATACTGACTTTTTGCTTTATTTTGTAGTGCTGCGTCCTTATAAATATGCGGGTTATCCGCAGTTAATCAAGACCATACGTTTGGAAACGCGTGACGATGAGCTGTTCTCCAAGGAGGCCCAACTGCTGACCGCCGCCTCGGAGCTATGCTATCACACAGTCCATTGCTCAGCCCTCAATGCTGAGGAGCTGCGTCGCGAGGAAGGCATCGAAGCGCTGCTGGAAGCCTATTCCCGTTGTGTTTCCATACTGGGCGTCGACTCCAAACCGGAAACGCTACACTATCAGGTCATCTCGAATGTGACGCGTTGCTTTGAGGTTGCCTGCAACTTTGAGAAATGCAAACAGAAGATCATTACCCTGCCGCAGCTGCTTTCGGATGTGTGTCGTGTGGTCTACTTCAAGCACACGCTCTCGGTTAGTCTGGTTACCAGTCTGGCCGCCAACAATTATGACCTGCAGTGCAATCTGTCCCGCAACGGTGTACTCTGGTCGCTGCTACTGTTCATCTTCGAGTATGACTACACGCTGGATGAAAGTGGTGTGGAGGTTAGCGACAAGTCCAATCAACAGCAGCTGGCCAACAATCTGGCCAAAATGGCCGTACTTGGCTGCATTGCATTAGCCGGTTACGGCATGGAGCTGCGTAACAAACCAATTACTGGAAGTGAATCAAATTCGCCAGCATCTGGATCTAAGCCAGCGCCTGCCATCAAGCCTAAGCCATTAACTACAATGAACTCGTCGTACATGCAAAATGCGCACAATCCGCTGCAGAGCAAACAGCTCGCCCTTACCACAGGGAAGGAGGCAGAGAAGGAACCAGCTGTGCTCACCAAACAGGACTCAAGTGTTAGCAGCGACACCTCCAGTTCCACGCCCACTGACAGCGACAACCAGCAGCAGCAGCAACTGCGACAGAATGCCATCCAACAGAAGTACCTGGTCTCGGGTGAACCGAAGAATACACTGATCAAGCAGGTGCTGGATCGCCTGCTCACCAGGTACATTGCCAATCAGTTGGCCACTGCACGGGATAGCGAGGTGCTCAAGCTGCTGACGGCCAATACGCGTAATCCTTATCTCATTTGGGACAATGGAACGCGTGCTCAACTCAAGGACTTCCTCGAGCAACAGCGCACGTCTTCGGCCAAGGAGACGCATGAGGATATTGCTCAGGTCTACGAACTGGTGTCAGGCTTTGAATTCGATGCACACAAGTGAGTAGTGACAATATATTTGCCTGGTTCCTGTTCCTTAATCAAGTCTTCTTTTTCAGAGATGAATTGCAAATTGGAGGCATATTCATACGCATCTACAATGATATGCCAACGTATCCTATTACCCAGCCGAAGCAGTTTATCATGGATCTGCTGGAGTACTTAAAGCATGCCTATCAGTTCTTACACCACAAGCAAACGAAGCAAAAACCGCCGGCTCCTCCACCTCCAGCGGTGCCACAAATGGGCAGCGATGGCATACTGACGCCCACACTGGCACCCAATCATCCACAGTTGAAGCAACAATCTAGTGGCACTTTCGATGAGGTGCTTAAATCCTACAATCGTTCCAAGAGTCGGAAAAAACTCGAAACGGATGCACAGGCGGAGCAACAACTCTCGATGCAGCAGGCGGCAAAATATGATTTTGCAAACGATTCGCAATTGGAGCTGCACATCACAATGGTACTCCGGGCGCTGATTGCAGTGATAAAAACCAATGCAGAGGTCGAAATCCAATGCATTGGCAATTTCGATATGATATTCGGCTTTTTGGCCAACAATATATTCGCTGATGTAAGTAGCAATGATATTTATACATATATATTATATCTGATGTATGTTTCTCCTGCAGAATTCCAGTGTTAAGGCTGTAGCTCTGGAGGTGGTCGCCTTGGTGTCGCGCAACAAGGAATGCGTCTCGGAGGTGGCTGCCTGTGAGATTCTCGGCAATTATTTGGTCGCACTCAAGGATCCTGAGCTGCGTGCCAGTCAGGTTAAGGTGCTAGAGACGCTCTCAGGTCTAATGAATGTTCAGGAGATGATTAAGGAGGCCCAGGCGAAGGGTGCTACTATCTACCTCCTGGACATGTTCTGCAATTCACGCAATCCGCAAATACGTGAAATGTGTGCTGAAATACTGGCAAAGATGACGGCAGATCGTCTGAGCGGACCCAAGGTGCGCATCACTATATCCAAGTTTCTGCCTGCGCTCTTCATTGATGCCATGATCGAGTCGCCAGCGACATCAGTTCAACTGTTTGAGTCCATCCACGAGCATCCGGAGCTGATCTGGAACGACAATACACGTTCAAATGTGTGCGATGCGGTGGTGGAGACCTGCAATAGATTCTATCAGCAGCAAAAGACCAATCCCCGACATTTGTGGAAGGATCCCGAAATTCTTAAGGATATTGTGTCCGATGAGATTGTTGTGGCCGGCGTCTATTTACGACTGTTTGTCAGCAATCCCGCCTGGACGTTGCGTAAGCCTAAACAGTTTCTGTCCGATCTCTTGGACTTTGTCGTCGAGCAAATTGGCAAGAGTTCTACGGAGCAGGACGTCTTGGACTTATCGACAACAGCGCTTGTGGAGTTGTTGCGTTCACAGCCCAATCTCGCTGACGACATACCCATCCTGGGACACATACCCAAACTATTCAATCTGCTATCCGTGCAACCAAAGAACACGCTATCAGTATTACACCAACTGTCGCTCTCTGAGGTGAGCTCTGATCTTTAACTATGTGTTAATGGAAACTAATTTACCATTTCCTTTCTCAGTTCTGTGTAAGCGCCATTTCGCAAACGGAATGCGTTGCGCCTCTCAAGAGATGCATGGAACAAAATCGTGATTGCATTGAGAAGGCATGCGAAGCGCTGAGTCGGCTTTTTAAGCATCAACATGTAAGTGGAAATGAACATTTCTATTATGACATGTATTTTAAATAGGATTCTTTTTAAAGGACTCACTGATCAGTCAATCGCTGGAGGTTGGACTTATACCATTCTTGCTTGGTTTACTGGATAGCCGTTTGGAGTTTGTGGACAATGCATCTGCAGTTAAAGCACAAATTGTCGCTGCGCTGAAGGGCATGACGCACAATCTGAATTATGGGGATCGTGTCACGCAAATATTGCTCAATCATCCAGTCTGGGCTGAGTTTAAGGATCA
The DNA here is from genome assembly GCA_035044645.1 of Scaptomyza parva. Classification (NCBI taxonomy): domain Eukaryota; kingdom Metazoa; phylum Arthropoda; class Insecta; order Diptera; family Drosophilidae; genus Scaptomyza; species Scaptomyza parva. The sequence continues at coordinate 6,586,654 of JAWNNT010000090.1, forward strand.
GCGTCATGATCTCTTCATAACCGACACTAACATACGTGGCTACTTGACTGGTAAGATATGGTTAATTACTGAATCAAATGTATTCCGTTATTAATTTGATATTTGCTTTTTTCAGGCGTCAATCCGACAGCCGGCTACCTCACCGCAGGACCAGCGCAAAACGTGGAAGTGCTTACCTCACCACCGCCCATGGATCGGGATGATCCTTCGGCACGTCAAACGATTGATTAGCGGCTCCAGATTTGCCACAGCCATCCAAAAGCTAAGCATAACTTATGATTGGTTTTGCTCTAGAAGAATCATCCTCAATGGCTGCACGGCGCCTTTGATTGCCACGGATGTTTTTACATGGATGTGTGTACTGGTTTCCCTTATTGTATTAAAAGTTTTGCATAATTTCAAACAAACACACACACATGGTCTAGAAGGAAAGAGTCGTGGTTGTAAGCAAACAAACATATTAACAATCTGTAACAAAGTCTATGAAAAGTTTAATTTTTTTATATTTATATAAATTGTATAAATAGTTATTAGAGAATACACATATATACACATACACACACGTACATACATACATATTTACACCTTAACTAAAGCATGCATAAAGTGATTATACAAATGTATTATGGATTAAAACAGACTCATTAAAAATGAAACATTAAGTGAATATTTTTCGATTACAAATGTGTGAGGTCTTGATTGATATTATAGAATAATTTTTCAAAGTTTCATTTGTGATTTAAAAATCGAGAAACATTTTTAAAAACAGGATTCGGTATGTTTTATTTTAAGTCTAATTTTGAGCCTGTAGACAATTTGAATTATGTTTCATGCCTTACAATACTGTATTTTAGTATATTTTATTTTTGGTATTTTGTACTTAGGAATTTTTATTTTGCGGTCACACTGTGTAAGAGGAACGCACAACGTAAACAATGTCGCTGGTCGCTGATTATAGCGATTCCTCTGAATCTGAAGATGAAAGCTCCAGCAACGAGTCTGAAAGTGAAGAAGAAAGCAAGTCAGAAAGGTTAGCTAACATTATTCCTATTTACAAATTATAGCACAAATTCAAACAACATATGTTGCAGCACCCCTGCGGCACAGAAAATACTCAAATTGCCCAGTGCTAGCGCTGCGCTGGACAATGCGGCAGCAAAAAGGACAGGCGATGTGTTCAGCAACCCATTTCTGGAGGCAGAGCTGAACAAAACCGCTTCTCTAGAGCGACACGTCAAAATGGTCAACAATGATACCCATTTGCAGCTAAAGAACGGTCGTAAAATATGTTGGAACTATAGAAAGGGACGTTGTCGCTTCGGCACCAGCTGTCAATATGCACACGACTCGGATTTATCGCTGGACGCGTCAGGTGATAAGGAAACCAAAGTGGAAACTGTAGCGCCCACATCTACGGCACACCCCACTGGCAATAAGGACAACAAGAGGAAGCGTCCTGGTCTAAGCGATGCCATTGAACCTGGCAAGCGCGTCATGAAATCTTACCAGCAACAGCATAATCTAAACGCCGGCGCACGTCGGTAACTAACCTCAAATAACACCGGCATCTGTGATGCGTAGCAAGCAGCTGCCCTCGGTCTTGCCACAGCTGTTGTTAAGCACTTCCAGCAGTCGTAATCCATCGCTTTGGGAACCATCTGGCAGCTCCAGTGTCAATGTTAGTGTGCACACCGTGCACCAATAGTCGCCCAAGTAGGTGCAATCTTCTTGCCCAACCTCTGATTCGGTTGGAGTCAGGCCCTCCTCGTTGTCATCCCCATCACCATCTGTGTCATCAGCTGCAAAGAATTTTAGTAATATACCGTATGTAAATATAAATACAAAGGAAGACTTTCATCTTACAGTCATCATCTGGTATGAAGGTCATGTTGCCCACAATGAAAGCTATTCCATGCTGCACAGCCAATTTACGCATAATCATGGCCAATTCTGTTAGAAAGCTGCGTCCCTTGTTGCGGTTACACCTGGTGCGTAGCATAAAGTAAACGGCAGTCAAGGAATCAATTAAAACAACTTTAATACGGGACACAGGCTTAAATTTGGCTTTAGGATTCGATAGTTGCTCATGCAGAGATACCAGTGCTTCAATTAAAGGTTCTGCCGACACGGCTTTTACCACATTGATTTGATCTAAGAGTTTTTCCCCGACGTCCTCATCCAGTTGTCGCTCCTTGAGGATCTGCTCCAGCCGTTCGATATCAAAGCCACAGTTAGTGTCCACAAAAAGCACCCGACTGTTTTCCTGCTTGCAAACAAAATTGATGGCTAATGTATGAAATAATTCTGTTTTGCCCGCATCGCTATCACCAATAATCTCCCAGATACGACCAGCGCGAAAAGGCTGTCCAATTGAATCCAGCAATTTGTCGAATCTGAAAGTAACTTAAAGGTAAGTAATTGTAATAGGTAATAAACTAGTTGTGCATACTCTTCAATGCCTGTTGAATAGTTTATGGGATTTTGTTGATAAAGCGTCTTAAGCTTGACTTTAACTACCAATAAATCAAGCAACTCCCGCTTGATTTCTTCAGTTGTATCGGTAGCGAGAGCCAAGATTTGGTCCACATTATCCGCATCCACAAACTCTTCAGCAGTGTTGATGTTTTGTTTTTGCAGCAATTTAATATGATATTCGGAAAGTTGTTTTCCGGTTTTTGTTGCCAACAGCAATGATTGCAAATCTCTGCAGTCTTCCATTTGTAAACAATCGTAAAATTGGCGCAGTACGTTAAAGAGTTAATCGATATCGATTAAAGATATTAATCGATTTTGGTATCTTGTCGGTTTGGTATTTATTTGTATCAAATTGCTCTAGAAAATATTCAAATAAGGGAAATCCACTTATTCATATAATATGAATTATAATATTTTATGTATGCTGCACCATTAATTTAAAATAATTTTTGCATACTATCGACTTGCAGCTTACTTATCTTTTAAGTTAAGTGTGTTAAACATAATGTTAAATGTTAGTTTAAACTTATTTAATTTGCGGCAGATAAGGCACGTTTTGTATATAAAACACATAGAGCGGCTTAAGGCGTGCACATGGTTGGTGTTGACTCATAATATGTGGATGAAGAAACGATACAACGTGAGCTTGTGTGTATTTACATTATGGAAACCCCCACGCTTACAATCAAATTGATGTCGGGTACTTTATCTTTGAGAATGAGCGTCTTTTAACTCAATCAGAATGAGAAGCTAATGCCGGAAAGTCTCAGTCGCGAATACATTATGGACGAGGAACCGCATGCACATGAAACGCTAGTGGCTAAGCCACAGCGTCAAGATGAAGATGATGCAGCAACGATCAGCAGTTGCAGCAGCAGTGAGGCAAGTCTCGATGCAAATGCCTCCATAGTGGTAGCTGTGGAAAATGCTCCTGAAAAACCCGATGTAGTCGAACCGGCTGCTAATCCATGCGCACATCCAAGAACTTTCCTGTTGGAGCCATTGATATTGATATTGCTTTTTGCATACAATTTTTCATGTAAGCTACGATTTATAACATAGATATCAATTACTGTATGTATCTTTATGATATTTCAGCTACTGTACTTAAAGCCCAAATCATTTATCAAAGCTGCACAGCCGGCTTTGGCTATACGGAAGCAGTTTGCATCCTGCTGGGCACCAAGAATGCCACAGATGACACAAAACGTATTGAGGCTGAGGTTCAACCATATGCGGCACGTGTTTTCCTCACCATCAAGATTGTGGAGTGCATTATACCAGCATTTTGTGGCTTGTTTGTTGGCGCCTTGGCTGATCGCTATGGCCGAAAACCTCTCCTGCTAGCTTCTTACATGGGTGAGTATAATTTGTAACTTATATGTTGAAAGCTGATTATAAATGTAATATTTACAGGTTATTCCTTGCAGTATATATTATCTGCCTTTATAGCCTATATGACCATGCAGTTGAATGGATTGGTCAGTCCTTGGTGGTATTTGTTAACCATAATTCCAATATCCTTGCTGGGCAGCAACGTTACCTACTCCGTTGCGGCTTTTTGCTTCATTGGCGATGTTTCCACAGGCAAAATGAGATCCTACAGGTGCAGTATAAAAAAATTCTATATGATTATCTTAACTATAATTACCTTCCTGACCCTCAGAATGATTGCCTATGAGCTGTGCATCTATGTGGGTCTGTTGCTGGGCAGCTTTGCTTGTGGTTACGTTTATGAGGCAACTAATGCATACAATATATTTGTCATCTCGGCTGCATCCATACTCTTTGCCTTTTTCCTAATGGCTGCCTTGTTGCCCGAGAGTCTGGAGAATAGACAGAGCTCGGAGGGATTCGTTTTGATGGATTTGTGGCGTAGTTGCTCTAGACCACGTGAACACAAAGATCGGTCCATACTCATATTGATTATGTGTGTAGTGCTGCTAATAGCTTTTGTATCGGGTAAGGTCTGATGATCTATCTATAACTTAAACTGATTACTTCCGGTCTTTCAGATGGCAGCAATTCTGTGTTTTACATGTTTATGCGTGCCAAGTTTCATTGGACTGTAAAAGAGTTCACCAGATATGAGACCGTTAGCATATTGGTACCAGCCGTTGCCGGTTCGGGTGGCATACTATTTCTCTGGTCATTGCGACAGGTTTGTAGGGGATGAACACAATGAAATGTGACATGTGGCAACAACAACTTTCTAATTTGCAGTATACGAAATCAGCAATTCTTTGGCTGGCGCTCATCTCACTGCTGAGTCATGCGTCGAGCTATCTGATGAAAGCATTCGCCTTTGTCGACTGGCAAATCTATTTCGCCATTGGCTTGGGTGTATTCAAAACGCTGGTGAATCCCATGTGCCGTACCATGATTACGAATCTTGTGCCGGGCGAGGAGAGAGGTAAGCAAGTATCTTTAACCTAAAGACTTTTATTAATTTTCATTTCATTTCAGGTAAAATCTTCGCCATGTTAAGCGTGCTACAAACTTTATCGCCGTTTGCCTCCACAACGCTTTATATCGTTTTCTATACCGTAACATTGAGAAGTGTGCCGGGTTTCTTTAATTTGATCAGCGCCAATTTGATTGGACTTGCGATTGTTTTGCTGCTGTAAGTATACTTGTATAAGTATAATATGCATACACATAATTCATTAACAATTTCTCTTAATATTTCAGTGTTGTTTGGCGCAAGAAAATACATAATTCTGTTCACTATGATCCGGTTTTTAAGTGATCATCATGACCAGCGGCCTTGGTGCGTGGCAGGACCTTGATCACGTCGATGACCTCCTCCACTCTGATGGGGCTAATGGACGACGACATTTGAAGTGGAGTCTCCAGTACTCGGGTGGTCACATTGAGGCCAAAGCTCTTAAACTTCTCATTTAATTAATTATTATAATTATTATATTTAATTTAATTAATTGTTTAAGCTAATTAAATTTTTGTTTAGAAAAATAAGCCAAATTTGTCAAAAATCAAAACAACTGAAAACTTCAATAAATTTCATAATAAAACCAACCAAAAAAACAATTGTTCTTAATCAAAAATACCAGCGGATGCCGGGGGCCTTAATCTAAGTTCTGAGTGCACTAAAATGCGATGAGAAAAGAGAGCCGAAAGCCACGTTCAGAGCTCAAACTTTTCACTCAACATTCGTTGTGCGCTCAATGCATTGAGTGAAAACAAAATGCGACAGCATTGGGCTGTCGATTCTGTTGGCCTGGTACTTCAATCGAAATTTCGCTTGAAATATGGTCAAAGATCGCAAAACGTCAGTTTAAAATTTGAGTTGCTAAAAAAAATGTTTGAATTTTTGCTTCCTTTAAAATAAATTTAATAAAAAAAAAAAATTTAAATGATGCAAGTAAATCAATATTTAAATAGTACGTACATTTTATTTATTTAAATAATTTTTTTTTTTTTGTGGCAAAATTTCTGATTAAAATATCGTTTTTCTCTTGTTAAAACGAGTTAAAATACCAGGCGAACAGAAATCAGCAGCAGGTGGTTCTTGTCTAAAATAAAAAAAAGCATTGCTTACTTTTGTGCAGTTCGAAAAATATATTTCATTGCAGCAGCAGCTGGTTCTTGTCTAACTAAAGCACAAAGCATTGCATACTTTTGTCCAGCTCGAAAAATATATTTCACTGCCTACTCTTAAGGCATGTGCATTAAAATAATAAACTCGCTGCTCACCAAAAGCAAAACCTTCCCCCTTTCAATAAGAACAAACAATTTATTTTGTTTTTTATATTTTTTTTATTGTAAATGTTTATTTGTCTTGTTGAATTGTTTTAATTTAATATAATATAATATAACAAAATAATTTAGTATTAGTATTATACAAATTTCTCTCTATTAGTTTAAAATGATAATATGTATATATATATAATGTCTAAAATAATAAAAATAATTAGGCATTACAAATTTTGTGTTTGCGGTTGTTGTTGGTTTCTTTCTTTTTGTCTGCCTTATGAACTAAATATTAATTAAACTTATAGTGGTGACTTTTAGTATGTAATTAAATATTTTTTGGTGTTGTCTCTGCTTTTATATGATTACATTTTACGTTTAACTATTAGTTTTAACAGAACAAAATCAAAAATTATCTTTACTTACTTAACTTTACTTTTTTTTGCAACCACGCCCAAACAGACCGAGTGCGCCCACAAATTGACGATTTTATGGCGATTTTTTTTGCTGCTGTGCGTATACTTAATATGCATACATGTATATGAATACATAATTCATTAAAACATTTTCTCTTAATATTTCAGTGTTGTTTGGCGCAAGAAAACACATAATTCTGCTTACTATGATCCGGTTTTTAAGTGATGTCCCCAGTTCATAGTATTTTTATATGTATATATAATAATTATAAGGTTTTATGCCAGTCATTCGCCAATTCGCACATCAATTATACAAATTGGCTGTTTTTTTTTTAGATATTATTTACATATTTGCACTTCATAAAAACAAACCAAACGTATCGAAACGAAACGAGACGAAATGTGTGAACTGTTTACTTGCGGGTGGGGGATTTTTCTCTATTGATTTATTCATGGAATCACGGAATTAAGTGAAAGTGCTAAGATTAGAGATATCCTAGCAAAAGGTCTTAGCTTGAATATGTTTAGTTTTGTATATCTCATAAATGTTTAATGATATCTTCTACCAGCTTTTCACTAAGTGAGAACCTTTATTAATTGTATACAGGGTATTAAGTCGTTTGTCATTTGCAATTCAGACAAAAGTAACAAGTGTTTATTTTTAAGCTAGTTGCAGTAGTAAATAGGCTTTCTATTTTGCCACATTTATTGCATATTATGTCAACAACATTTGGTGAAGTAAATTATTTGGAATTTGTCTAGGATTATATATAAAGTTTTCTGTACACATATGGGTTAGTAATGTTATTAGGCGGCGTGTGCGGCGTCTATTAACAGTTTTTTTTTCAATATCAACAAAAAATAATAATAATAATAACCACAATCAAAACAAATATGCAGCTTGAAGCTTGTGTCAGCTTCCTGTTTAATTAAGCGCTAATTTAATTTGTTAATTTTTAATTAAGCATCAAACACACACTTTTTACGCCGTTTGATTTAATATTTGCTCGACGCCATAAAACAATATATTTTTTTTTTTGTTTTTATAACATATTTAATAAGTATAACCTTTATATACTAGATGCAAGATCAAAATATATACTTTAGAAAGAGTCAACAAACTTGTTAAAATTCAAATCAGCTTAAAAGTTATATAGAAAAATGTAATAAGTATTAAATTGGCAAAACGTGTGTTATTTTTAGTATATAACTAGATTTTTACATTTTACAAATATTTTCTATTTTTTCTGCTCTTCATATTTTCCAATATAAAAAGTCTCTGAATTTTGTTTCTATTTTGAGTACTGAAACTGGTTTTTTGAAAGCTTGTTTTTTATTTAAATTTCTAATGTTTATCAACCTATTTTTAGGTGGTAACATATTTTGTTTATATATGTTTACAATCCATCACTCAGAAATTTTTCTACACAACTTTTAACTTAAATATCATTGTTTGCCGTTTAAGAAATCCCTGATAACTATGATAAGTTTGTTTGCTATGGAACTATGGAATCTTAATTTAATGTCAACAAATATTTTTTTTGTTATAATCAAAAATTAACTTCCCTTGACTTTGGCTCGTGCTTCTCATTTGCGATCAGCACGAACTGAAAATAAAAATCGCAAAGTCAGGCTTAGGAGAGTTTCGGCTAGGCAAACGCATGTGGTGCAGGTGGTGCGAGGTGGGTTAAAAGTAGTAGCAGTAGCAGCAACAGCCGCAGCAGCTACAAAACTTATTTAAGCCGACAACGCAGTGAAATCAAATTTAAACGAATCAGAAACGTTGTCGCTGCCGTTACAAAGCTTCTTCCCAGCAGCTCAATAGGCCGGGAACGGAATATTTCTAGTTTTGACTGACTTTGTATTATATAATATAGTAGTACATACTTGGATATATAATAAACAGAACATTAGATTTGTTTTGTTTTGTTATCAACAGTTGGTTGTGGCATATTTGTGCTCGACACTCGTTAAATTTGTATTAATTTCAGTCTGTAACAGACTTAACGCTGGCTGAACATTAACAATTGTCGCCAATCGCGGGATTTGCCGGTCGTCGCCGTCTCTCGAAAACTAACAAGAAAGTGAAATAATAATAACTCAAATGATATAAACATATATAGTATTAAACAAGTTGGAATTGAACTGTGATGTGCGCTGTGTGATTATTATATTTTTTTTTTTGTGTTTTTGGCCATTGTTCAAATTTTTTGAATTAATAAACATGGTATAATGAGAGAAAAAAGTACACGATACGAATAAATTTGTGATATGCGAAACTGAATAAGTTCATAAAAAGTCATTAAACTTGCAGTAAATAGTTTTTCATATTAATTTTTAAACAAGTGGCCAATAAAATGGTCGAAAAAGTCTCGAACACCTTGACTCTAAAACACCTCCGAAATATCCAATGGCAACGAATATTTCATATGTTCTACATTGAACCGGTTGTGTTTATGTTGCTCTTTTCGCTAACGTTGTCAAGTAAGTAGTAATGGTAGTAAGAGTAACTACTGATTACATTTACATTATGTACTTTAATTCATGTGATGTGTTTTATTGTTTTTGTTTTCGGTACAGACACAATATTACGGAATCAAATTATATATCAGACGTGCTCGGTGATCTTTCATTACAATGTCAGCGATTGTAAATTGTTGGATGATAAAAATGCCAGCGCTGAGATAAAGGTATGCTAAATGCTTTATTACAGAATAATTACAGTAAGTACACGAAATGTTGGGGAATAGTTTAAAATGTATGCAAGTTTCTTGTGCTAGGAATGTATTAGATCTGAGATAAGTTTGTAGGAAACATCTTTTGAATAATATTACATGATATGTTAGGGAATAATTAAAATTTATGTAAGTTTCTTGTGCTAAGAATATAGGAAAAAGCTATTTAATAATTTTACAATTTAATAGAATATAGTATAAAGTAAACTTTGTTGAAGATTCAATCTCTTCTGATGACAAATAGATAAAACAAAAAGTTAGACAAGACTTTTAAAAAAACAGTTGTAACATTCTTAAGCAAAATTTTGTACTATAATTTAATTTTAATTTAGATAAAAATGTTTTGAGGGAACCTTTAATTCGCTTTTGATGAATAATTCAGAACATTAAAGTGCTTTTCACTTCAATTCTCCATAAAATCACTCAAATATCAATTAAAAGTACTGACTAACAACTTTTAGTAGCTGTCAAAAAACGTTTAAAATAATCAAGTTTTTATAAACAAAACAATTAGCAATGTTCGGTGACAGTTCATCGACAAGGAGATACCCAGAACCCTACATCGAACACTACCATATCAATACTTGAAATCTAGAGTTTCCCGCTCCCATAGCTGAAGAGATCGACCAGTTCATACATAAGTTCGAACATGGGTAAATTGACTTGACAGTTGTTAATGATAAGGATATATACGTTATACTTTATGTGGTCGGATACGGTTTCTTCTGTCTCTAACATACATATCCAGAAACCGCTTTTTTACCCTTTTTTTTTTTAGCAATTTCATATGTAAGGGTATACAAAATGATAGTTGATATGTTAACCTTCTTCGCTGAGTGTACAATTAATACATATCATGTTGATTTTTCGATTTTCCAGGCAATTGAAACGGAACTGCAACCATATGTGGCAAATCTATTTCTATCACGCACCTTGCTTGAGAGTATTGTTCCTGCATTTTGTGGTTTGTTCATTGGTTCGTGGTCGGATCACTATGGACGCAAACCGTTGCTCATTGTCTCGATGATTGGTAAATATTCTTATAAATATTTGTTTAGAAACTTTATAATGAATAAGATGAATTATGCAGGTTTTGCTGCATCATTTCTGGTGACGGCTGCCATTAGTGAGCTGTCCACATATTACATAATAAATCCCTGGTGGTATATTGTGGCTGCAGTTCCGCATTCTCTGCTGGGAGGCAATTGCGTATTCTCTGTGGCGGCATTATGCTTTATCTCCGATATAACCGATACCAAATCGAGACCTTATAGGTGGGATAATCTAACCTAAGAGTCGAACCTTAACTAATTTCTCTACTTACCCATCTTTCAGAATGATCTTCATGGAGGTACTGTTCTTTATTGGTTTAACCAGCGGTTCACTTTTGTCCAGTTTTGTGTATGCGGCGACGAATACAGCGGTTACCATTGGCATCTCGGGTCTTATAACCACATTGGGCACACTCTTTGTCATCTTCTTTGTGCCCGAGAGTCTGCACATACGCAAGGAACAGGAAGAGAATGAGGCCAAAGAGAAGGAGTTGGTGAAGGAAATGCCTCTAACTCCAGGTTGCGTTACCATCGATTGTCCACCGATTTTAATGAATCCCAACGAAACAGAGGCGGAGCATAAGAAGCCAACGTTACAACAGTTGCCCACACCTGCCACACCCGCGATGACCATTGATGAGGATCTGTTGGCCAAGTATGTGGAACGATTGCCACCCAAGGTGGAGGCTGTGGAGATGAAGGGCAAGGGACCTGCTAAATCCAAACCCGATGCAGATACAGATAGTAAACCAAACAGAGCAAGCCTGTTCAGTTATTCACACATCCGAGAAATGGTTAACACCTGTACGAAACCACGTGAGAATCATGCTCGTGCCATCATTTGGCTAGTCACGTTGGCTATGTGCCTTTCGATCTTTGTTTTCGGTGAGTTTTTGTTTTTTCTTTTTGGTATTTAAAACCGGAACTGAGATTAATTGTCACTTCCGAATTTAGATGGCGTCATGACCGTCATGTATTTGTTTGCTCGCGAGAAATTCCATTGGTCTGTGCGGGAATATACCTTCTATGAGACGGTGAGTCATCTGGTGCCCATGGTGGGTGCACTCATTGGATTCCTCATACTTCGCAAGGTGAGTTTTGTTGAAGTTTAAGTTTAGTGCAAAGTCAACTTAAACATTCTTCTTTCTTTTTTTTAGATCTTCCGTTTATCTGTGGTTACGTTGGCTCTGCTGGCATTCTTCTCGGAGATACTTAAGAATCTTGTCAGAGGTTTGGCGTCACAACCCTGGCACATGTATTTATCAGTGATGCTGGGTGTGTTTCGTTCCATTGGTGGTCCCATGTGTCGCACCATTGTTTCCAATATTGTGCCAGCGTCGGATTTGGGTAAGTTCTCTCTATTTAAAGGCAACATCTGTTTTATTGATGGTTTCTCTATTTTTGCAGGTAAAATTTACTCAATTAAAAATGTTTTACAATCATTTGCACCTTTCGGTAAGTAACTAATTACCTTTTTTGTTCTCAAACTCTTCAGTATTTCTAATTTATTTCTGTTTTAGTTGCTGCACCGCTCTATACGTATATCTACAAGCAATCGCTGAGTTATTATCCAGGTCTATTCCATTTTGTTAGCACAGCTCTTTACTTGCTTTCGTTCATATGTATTGCGTAAGTTCTGTTGACTTTTGTCTTTAAACTTGTCTAATATTTGATTCTTTACAGATGTGTGCTACGCATTAAGTTTATGCATAAAACATACTATGCCAAGGTGTTAAAATAGTAACATATATCTAAAAATTCATTATAAACAAATCTATTAGTTAATTAGCTTAAATATTTATGACAAATTGTATGTTGTACTTTTGTGATGCCCTATGTGGCCTATTATAGAATAATAAACAAATGAAAATATTAGTAGAAAATACAAAGTATTTTCTTTTCTAATAATTTGATATTTACATTTTATTGGTCTTCTTTTGATATCAATTTTTTTCGTTTATAATTTACAAATATTGTAACAACCTTTTTGTATGTTCGGTACATAAATACGTATTCTGTTTAAATACATATTTATATAGTCAGTTTTTTTTCTTTGAGAGGCAGTTACAAATTAACGGAAATACATTTACAGATAAAATATATAATGATAATACTCTTCACCGATATATACATAATAACTGATTCACATTTCGCTAGTTTGTGTATACATATAAAAAAAGACTATATAAACATCACAAAGATCAAGTCGAATTTGGAATTAAATTGAACTAAGCCAAACTGGCACACAAGATTAGTTAGCTGCTGCCAATCACTTTATAGGCGCTGGAGCTACCCATCGATTTTTGTATGCCAAAGATGATGCTGTAACATAGAAAAATTATTAATGAAACATAAGGGTAACCGAAGATATTATACGTTGTACTTACGCCATTAAAACGAAACACACAAAAGCTAGACCCGCACTTATAAAGTTGAATGCGCCCGGATAAAAAGCGACTGTCGCTTTATAAACAGACGTATATAATGGTGCGGCGCCCAAAGGTGAAACCATTTCCATTGATGTGGTAAAAGCAAAGATTTTGCCTGGGAAAAAAAGATTAAATTAAAATAACATACGAACAGTGGAAACACACATTACTTACCAACATCCGTTGCGGGCGCCACATGAGATAGAATGGCACGACACATGGGTCCCAGAACGCCACGCATCATGCCCAGCGTCATGCCCAGATACATCTCCCACCAATAATGAGCGGTGGCACGCACTGTGCTCTCCAGCACAACGCCGGCCAGGGCGAGCAGCGCCATGCTTATGATGGATACCTTGAAGATGCGACGCAGTATGATCATGCCAGCAATGCTGCCCACAATTTGTATAACGATGCGAGCCGCATTGAACTGACTGATGTCCTTAATGGTCCAATCGAACTGTTCACGCATGAACAGCACATTCACAGTGTTCTCCCCCTCCATGTTGAAGATGGTAATGGTGAGAGCGACCATGGTCAACCAAATGAGTGCTCGATCATAGTTGGCACGCGGCATTAAACAAGTGCGCACCAGATCCTTAACCAGACCAAAGCGGAAGAACTCACGCACTCGTGATCCTCGATGCATATCCGCATCAGGCAAACTCTCCGGAACCAGGAAGTACACATACAAGAATGCCAGGAAACAAAGGCCGGCAGAAATTGCAAAGAGAATCACTGAATTTGTTGCTTCATAAATATATCCACTCGCCACATTGCCAACCATCATGCCGGTGCACAGCGATGCCTCATTAAGCACCATGCTATAAATACACAATATTATATATTACATAATTGCAATTAGTGAATGTGGGTTAAGGTTTACCGGAAAGCACGCTTACGCTCCTTCGCCACATCTGAGATGTAGCAGTATATGCCGGTGATTAAAGCGCAGGTGCCACCACTTAAAATCGATGGTACCGAAGGCAACAGGAACCACCAGGGACTGATGTTCTGGAACGTTGCAAACTCCGACAAGACAACCAATGTTATTGCACCTGCCACATAGCCTTTAAAAAGAGTGAATTGAAATTAAAAATCAATTTAGTATACACTGTAGATTAACCAACCTGCAAAGACCCATATTAATATGGGTCGTCTGCCAAATTTATCTGACCAGGGTCCAATGAACAAGCTCACAAATGCTGGTATTATGCTCTCCAAAAGCGATATAGCCATTGTTATATTCGCTGAATAGGATTGCACTATGACTTCCAGTTTCTACAAAAAATATTTATTATTAGATAATTAAATAATAATGCTTAAAGCATGCTGATTGGCATGTACAAAATTTATGATTCATCGATCATGAAAAGTGAAATATCCCTTAATTGATATTTTCCGATAAGTTAAGCAATTAGTCATGAAAGTTTTTTGGCGTTACTTCTGGAGGTTTGCCTCGACTCATTGCACTGATAAGAATTGAGTATTTAAGCTGTGCTAGTTTTCAATATACTACATATTCAAATTCTTATCTCTCATAAACACAAACAAACAATGGAATTGATTTGAATGATGATGCTCTTTTTTGAGGCAATGAAACACATCTTTTGAGATTAATGCCCGCATAATTAAATTGGCGTAGTTGTTGCGATAATCTAGGTCATATTTCTGAGAACTGAGTGAGCGTAGGATAAACCGACAAATGACAAATGCAATTACATTACGATTATCTGTATATAATATGTATGTTAATGTTGTATAGCTCACTTTTGTTGCCTCTGAACCACGATCGTTTCCTAGTAATGGCTCACAATCCGTTTCGTTATAGTGCATTATGGTTACGCAGGTCTGGTACAGAATTTGATTTTGTAAAACCGCCCCTAAAAAACATTATTTTAGTACAGTCAAAAAAACATTACCCAAATTTTTTATTCACATACCGATCAGACTGCGGGCCATGAATATGAAGAACACTGCTGGTTCCAATATAAACCACTTGTTGCCCAGGCTAGAGCCACTATCAGTGTCTTGAGGTAGCGCGGGAGCTTCAACATCTCCCGTTTCGGCGGCATCTAGAAGACGTGGCTCCACAATAGGCGCATCGTCTATATCGGAGTCGCTGACCAAGGGCGCTTCGTCTGATGCGTTCATCTTATTGTTTTGAAATAGTTGTATTTGTTCGATTTAACAGCTGGTCGTTTGTTTAAACAAAGGAACTAGCAACTCATTATGCGTCGTTCTAATAAGAAACAATGGCTTTCGTATATCTCCAGCGATCAATGCGCGTCAAGCTAAACTCTGCCACTAAACACTATACGTTATTTATTATATGCGACGTTAACAATTTTAGAGTGCAGGCTATTTATTGTATGTGTTTGCGTGTATTGCTCGACTGGGTAATTTAGCGTAACGGAACTTGTAGCCTCTTGCTTTTTGCACTGCTCTCAGCGCAAGTTAATAATACTATGTGCACTTAACTCTTTTAGCGCTTCCCGTACTTTCTAAATAATAATAAAGCTTTGTATTGAATCAACAGCTGTTTTTGTTTACCATGCCATTTTGAGTAAAACTGCTCCTCTTTTTGCGCAAAATGCAACGTTTCCACTTGTCGCGTTTCGTGAGCGTTCGCACTGCTAATTCGAAATCACATTATAGTTATGGCAAATTTACTATAATAAAACTTAATTTTTATATATTTTTTTTAGGTAGTTTAATTGATCAGTTTATAAAATTAAAACTTGATATAAATCGTTAGTAACGTCGACGTTCGCGATCATTACGATCATTACGGGAATCTCTTTCGCGATTATCGTGACGACCGCTACGCTCTCTTTCCCTTTCGCGTTCTCGCTCGCGATCGCGATCACGCTCCCGATCTCTGTCGTCATGTCGCTCACGATCTCTGTCACGCTCTCGATCCCGTCTCTCACGATCGCCATCCCGTCGGTTCTCATTTCGCCCAGACTGCCTTCTGTCGTGATCGTCATTGTGGTTGTTGTTGCTGTGATTCTGAGTGTCTCTGTTGCGCACACGATTCCTTTGTCTATCGTATTCCTCCAGGTCATCGTAGTAGTCTCTAGAACGTTGGTTGCTACTAGGCGCAGTTCGTCTGTCACGCTCCCGACTACGGGACTTGGATTTGGAACGAGCACGGCGCGGTCTCCGTACTGAGCTGGATGAGCTATTCTTTGGTCGATCGGTTTCCGCATCTTCAGCATCTTTAGTCTCGTCCTCGCTGGGCACCTCATCATCCAGATCTTCATCCAAAACCGAAACTTTTGGTTCTATCTCATTATTCTCCTCGAGAATGGCGCGTTTTTGTATGCGCGGCAAAATGATATCGCAGACGCGATCATTGCGAAGCAGTTCATCTATATACTCGTCCATATAGACGATCTCGAATTGGCCGGCACGATTCTGACGACGTAACTTTCGATTGTCAATATACAGCGGTTCCAGATATTTGTAACAATCAATGGCGGCGCCGGTAAGGCGTAAGTAGAAAGCGCCGAGTGCTCGCACATATTTGAACTCCTCGTTTTTGATAAACTCTACCACAATGTCTTTCTCCGGTTGAATTTGCAGCATCTTCAGTGTAAGGCAGAGAAACTGCGTTGGCCGAATATTTCCGCCATAGACGCCGCCGACAAAACGGAGCTCCATTGCCTTGTCCACAAGCAGCTCGGCGGTGAGTGCAAAGCATTGCTCCTTCCAATACTTTGAGTCGTAGATGCGCGAGCGTATGATCTTTTCGATAAGATATTGCGGATTTGTGCCGTGCACGTTTTTCGCCTCTTTAACCGTGCGATTTGCCATTTTTGTTGTGTTGTTTTGTTTTCAGTGGCATTACGGCCAGCTCTGTGCTGCGACCAGGGATGATTGTTGTTAGGGCTGCAAGCAGCATATCGATACAAACTCGATTGTTGTTATGGGTTGCTGTTTGATACATATGTTTTTTTTCGATAGGGCGATGACGCACACACAACCATAGACAAAACAACCAGACGTCGGGACTGAGGCAAAACGCAATAGGAAAAGTCTAATTAAACATAGAATTTGTGCGTTGTGCCCGTGTAAATAGAAAGAAAACAAGATGAGCTTCTTTGGCAAAATGTTTGGTGGCAAAAAGGAGGTGGCCCCAACGACGGGCGAGGCGATACAAAAGCTGCGAGAGACAGAGAACATGCTAATAAAGAAACAGGAGTTTCTCGAGTCCAAAATCGAGGAAGAACTAAATACAGCACGCAAGAATGCATCCAAAAACAAAAGAGGTACGTACACGGGTTGTTATAAATAAACAGGAATTACCTGCATGTCCGTAATCAGCGACGAAAGTTATGACTCATTTTTTTTGTTGCCTTGATTTTGTTTTTGTTGTCTAATAATAAAAAAACCCACTTGCCAAGCTAGTCACAGAATCACAAGTAAAAATTCTATATTGTATTTCTTCGCCTCCTTTCTTTATGCGCTCTACATATGTACAAACATCTGCATACCACGCTGGCTACCCGGATGCTACTAACCCCATACATACAGAACGTAATATAAACATTTTTCTTAGCAAACAAAAAAAATCACTGTAATCGTTTTCAAATTGGGCGAGATAACAAAATTTGTCATCACATATCAAGATTCGTTTTGTTTACTTAATGCTTATGACCGATTTAATAATTATGCTGATTTTGCAACCTTTTTCCAGTGGCTTTGCAAGCGCTCAAAAAGAAGAAGCGATTGGAAAAGCAGCTACAACAAATCGATGGCACCCTTTCCACAATTGAGATGCAGAGGGAGGCATTGGAGAGCGCCAACACGAATACTGCAGTCTTGACCACAATGAAGAATGCCGCCGATGCCCTCAAATCTGCACACCAAAACATGTGAGTAAACAATAGAATTAAGTTTTTGGGGATTCGACTAATATATACTTGTTTATGTTTCAGGGATGTGGATAAGGTGCATGACATGATGGATGATATTGCCGAGCAACAGGATGTGGCGCGTGAAATCTCTGATGCTATATCGAATCCGGTTGCCTTTGGTGCCGATCTGGATGACGAGGATCTCGAGCGGGAACTCGATGAGCTCGAACAAGAGAACTTTGATAAGGAAATCATTGGCATACCCGAGCCGACACACACATTGCCCGAAGCGCCAACCGAAGATTTGCCCGAAAAGGCCAAGGAAAAGAAAAAGGCTGTACCAGCACCAACAGCTACCGTTGCCGATGATGGTAAGTATTACATAAGTACTATAAAAGAATTTAAAATATGTTTATTTACATTGTTTACTTACTTTGCAGATGATCCAGACATGAAGCAATTGTTATCTTGGGCTAACTAGATAAAGGCGCTAATGAAATCTCCGTTCATTGTTTTATTTGCAAAGGCATAATTATACCCAATACTTATGTTGTCATTGAATCTATTCTATTCAATATAATTAAGTGAAAAATTTTAGTTGGAGATCATTGAAAAAAATTTGCAAATTATCATGAGACACAAAACGAAACAAAACAAAACAAAAAATATGCATTATAAATAGGAATGTGATTTTTTAAATAATAATAAAATAGTCAGGCCACACACACAAGTACACAAAATAACAAAATTAAAGCAATGTATTAAACAATTCGAACTGTATACATTTTTGCACCAGTTCTTGAGATCGCGCTTAAGTTATTTGTTTGATATCACAACGAAAAGATATTTAAAATAAATATTAAAAACATGGCTTTACTTAAAACACAATTGAATCCGATAAGCCAACGTATTTTGAGCTCTTTCCGCTTCAGCGCCCGGACAGGTTATCACAAGCATTGGCTATTTGATTGGATGCCCCCACTCTCTGGCATACATCGCGTCATGCATATCAATTAATTGGCCCAGCTGGGTTCCATTGTGTGTGCGAGTGTGTGTGTGTGGGTTACATTTGGCTGGGCGGGAGGATTGAGTAATCTGTTGGCATTGATTGCGACAAAAGACAAGAGTGGAAAACACGATTGTTGGACACATTTGTTTTGGTCATGCCATCGTTGACGATCCATGCCAGTTGGCCGAATTTATTGAAATTCAGTTTGATTTCATGTGAGGAAGGTGCAAGGTGTTATTAAGCGAAATTCAAAGCAGTTGCAATGTGCAAATACGTCTTAATTGCAATCGCATTAATGGTAAGTGGCCAATTAGTGGCTACACCACCTAAACCACCCAACCACCCACATTAATATTGCCCTTGCAGCTGCCGGCGACGTGGTCAACGTTTCACGAGTTCGACTTCTCCAATGTGGATCTGGTGAATTTTGAATATTTCAAGAATCTCGACTCACAGGATCCACGAACTGGAGCACAAGCCAATCCCATAATCGTACACTTTCAAAAGAAGAAAGCCATATTGGATTACATTGATCGTCTGTTTTTTGGCAACTCGCCCTTTCAGCAGGCCAGCGAAATACCCTTCGATCCACACTTTGGACGCAATTATCGTCCCAACTATGAACGCAAATTTGGACGACGAGGCGAGCGTTTGATTGCAGCACTCGGTTCGGGTTATTCTTTAAAGGAGCTGCGGCATTTTGGAGCCATACCTCAGGAATATGGCACACACTATTATCCCAGTTAAAGTATTACTCTTGTATTTAAGTGTGTTTTTGTGTATTTATGAAGTAAACTAAGAAAAGTTTAATTTAAACTCGGCGTTTCTGTGTGGAAATGTAGAGCACATTGTTGCCGCGTATAAAAGCGTCGCCATATTTGTTCTTAAGCTGTCCATTAACATATTCCTCTGTCTGATCCAGTGCAATATTCATATAGCCATCCAGACAGGCCAAAACACCTGCAAATACAAGAAAAGACATTTTGCCAAATGAAGTTTTGCTTTTTGCCGGCAAAATACAATAATAAAGTCACCTCTATAGTCCACGCCGTTGTTCAACTTAACGGCAACTGGACGTCCGTGGATTTGATTGATAAATTGAGATAGAGCTTCTTTGCGCGACATTTTGTGTGTTCTTGTTCACTAAATAATTAATAACTAAGCAAAAATTATAAAAACGCGTCAATGCTTCTTCGTTTACTCAAACGATTATCGTTCACAGCAACCAAGCGACAGGTATTCACAAGTAAAAGCAACATAACCACATGTAGCGCCATCTATATTTCATAGTGCTAACTTAAAGCGCGCACATATTTATTATTTAAATGCTTTTAGGATATTAGATATATAAATTATTGGCTACAATTCATTAACAATTAAAATTAAACTAATAATGCTTAATGTATGCCTTCCAGTGGTGTATAAGTTTTATATTGATACAGATCAGGTCCGCCATAGCCATAAAGTAGTTTGCCACGACCATTTTCATCATAATAAGGATAGCGATATTTCGGCCTGCATATAAATAGAAATATTAATGTGGGTGTAAAATTGGTATATGGGTTTATTTACCGTTCAAAGTATTGAAAATTGGGCGCACGCGGCTGCACTGTGGCATACGATGCAGCAACAAGTAAAAAGAGCTGAAAAAATTAATTATATAGATTGAAGATTAAATTAAATGGTGTGAATAGTTAAAAATAAACTACAAAGCAATGCCGGCTCATTAGTTCAGTGTGTCAGAGACACCCCACATCAAAATTGTATGAAGCGTACTCAAGCAATTTGGCTCATGTCTTGCATGAGTTAAGTCAACAGCAACAACGGTTGTTGCCTTCGTTATGTAATGCAACTTGAACAACAACAATAACAATTACCACAACAAAGCAAGCACAACAAGTGGCAGCTTTGAGATTATGACACATTTTGTCTGTCTCTTTTGCTTTTAAAATTGGCCAACTTACAAGAGAGAAAATAAAAAGAAAGAGAGATAGAGAGAGAGCGGACAAGTTGCTTTGATCCATTGCGGAATTGGGCAATGAGCACAGTTTCAAGGTCTAACGCCAGAGGGCGGACGCACACATTTTACAAATTTGGCACGACATCATTTCAAATTGTACGTTTGAATCGAAAGAAGAAGAACAACAATAATGACAGCGTTAGCAATAGCAACGCGCAAGTTCATTGAGAATTCCAGTCACAATTTCACGTTGTTGGACACTTTTCTTTTTGGTGCGACTTTCGCGCAGGCGCGCACCACGGAAATTGTGTCAGCATGCGGCTTGTGTACGAGCGTACCAAACGATGTGCGACTTTTGCTTTGGCCATGTTAATTGATGGGGTCAACAGCAACAACAACAACATCGACAACACAGGTCGCCTAATAACTTACGGGCAGCAACAGTAGCAACAGCCGTGCACTCAAATTCGCCATGATCGTTAATATGTAAACTGTTTGTAATGTACTTGTTAGCCGGACACGCCTGCGCACGTTATGTCTTCTTTCAAAATGTTAACGGTAGTAAAACTTAATAGTCTGCTGCAACGCGCGAAGTCGTGTTGTTTACCGCGCGCGTTTTGTTTGGTAACTGAATATCAAGCGACCAGTTGACAAAGCGAACGTTGCAGAGCGCACAAAGCTCAAAAGCTCTTGGAACCAAAGCTCCGGCCTAAGCCTATATTAACTGCACTTTGCAAAGTCTGTCTTTAAAATCTAATGAGCAAAGATTTCGCAGCATCTGCTCTGAAAGTGAAAGTCCTGCCGCTGTTAAATAACAATTGGTCGGCGACAGCTGTTTGTTCACAATCAAAAAGTAAGGAAAGGTAGCGCCGACAGCTGCAATAGCAGATTTGCATGCCGGAAATTTGAGAGAGCTTTTTCGCTGCAAGCGCAACTAATAACTGAATTTAACTAAATTTGCTTGTTTGTTTTGTTTGCTGTGGACGACGTTGTGTGACGTGAGGTAGGGCACGTAGCTGATAGAGTAGAGCAGAGCGACAGAGAGTGGGCGTTTGCTTAAGAGAGCGTTGCCGCTCAGCTGTTTAAGTGCAGCGCAGTCGCAGCAGCAGTAGCGAAAGACTTTAACGAAATTGAGGCCAAATTACTAAAGTGTTGTCTTTGGCTTTCTGGTTTGCTGCTGGCTCGACACTCGAGATGGGGATGACGACTCTATAGCGATCACGATGATGATCGTTCGTGTTAATAATGACCTGGACATTATGTAACTTCTGCAACAATAACAATACGCCCAACCAGTTTTACGTTTTGTCTTTCATTTCATCTTGTGCCATTTTCTATTTGATATCTTGCGCACTTTCTTCGCATTCACCGCTTCGCCCGGCAGCCTATTATTTGCACTGGTTTTTTTTCGTATTTCGTTTTTCTTTAAGTCAGGTGCCAGTAACCTCTAGTTGGCCATTTAGTTCCGTATGCCATGAACACACAACCTTTTTGGATAAGCCATTAAAATGTGTCATTAATTTGGAGCTACTTAATTGGGGTAATCTCCAGTTTGAACTTCAAGGTCGCAATTAAAAGTTTAGGTTCAATGCAGCCTCGATGTGTCTGGTACTTATTAAAAATTAGACCTCGCTTTACCAGTTTGATGTTTGTAAAGCTTAGTTTGTAACGGTTAATATATTTGAATAGAGCGAAATTAACCTACGCTTATTGAGTATTTATTTATGCACACGCTTGTTCGCTCTCTCTCCCTCTCTCTCTCGTTCAGCTGAGTTTCTCTTATCTCTTTGTGTTTGTTATTCGCATAGCTCTTTTAACTTGTCAATGTTTGTTTTGTTTGCTAAACAAGAAGTACGAGTATTTAAGTCTTTTCTCAATACGTTGTTGTTGTTTTTGGTTTTTGATATATATATTTTTTTTTGGTGGCGCTTGGCTGCGTTTTATGCAACTGTGCGGTTTTTACTATGGTTTTGGTTTTAGTGATCAATGGTCCAGTAACTCGAACACGTTAAGCTCCAAGGAAATATTAAGAAAAACGAAAAATAAAACCAAACGACAATGTTACAAATGAGATATTTATGCATGCTTGCTGTAAGTGAGAAAGTCCAATGAGAGTATCTTGGACATGGTTAAAGATTTGTGTGTAAAACAAGTGTGCGAAAAAAAATGTTTAAAAAAATGACTCAAGTCAGTCAAATCGAAAGTTAACTCAAGTGGCAGATCAACAACAAAAGTGTTGCAATATTTATTAAGTAAATATTGAAAAAGGTCAAGAGCTGTGTTCGGTCGACTGTTAAGAATTACAAGTACAGCATAGCCTTGATATAATTTTGTTTACAAAAGATTGTAAGAGTGAGATGGAAACGTCTTCGGCTTAATATTGTTATACGACTATATAATTTTGATCAGAATAAACATCAAAGTGAAATGAATTCTCTCGTTACTCAAGATTACCATCGATAATAATAGATAACTCAACCGGGTTTCTTATAGTACATTATTGGTAAAGTTACCAATAGTACTTTTAGTTGGTTTGGTAGTTAAAAGTTGGGCCTACGTCATTATAAACTCAATGATTAGTGATATTAATCTATCTATTTTGCTCTCTCTTTCACTTTCTTTGTAGTGTTTCGCTCTGCTGTTGGGAATTCAGACCACACATGGATTTATTCTGCGTTTGATAAGCGAAACGCTACAAAATAATGTCGCCGGTGAGCCTGTAACGCACGAGCGAACCGAATGGAACTTTGATCCAGAGGCAGCGAAAAAAGCGCGTTCCATTTACTATGAGGTGAGCCAATAATGTTGATGCTTTTCCGGAACTAACTAACTGTGTCTTGTAGAGAAATGGTTATCGTTCATCGAAATTCATTGAGCGACTTGGCATTGGACTCGACGGACTTCACGAGGAGCGGCGGCAGGAGCAACAGCAGCGGGACGTGGGACGTTTGAATGGTGAACACTTTATCAACTATCCGCCAGAGCCAGTTGGAATATCATCAGCATCATCTGCAGCTTAGTTCATATATTATCATTTAATTATGCATTAAGTGGGGGGGTAGGCAAAGAAGGGGGGTTCGGGGAGATATAAATCCTTGTGGAATATCTAGCGCATTGTCATCATTTTAATTTGCAACGATTAATTGTCATTAATGTGCTTCACAAGGATTTGCGTAATTTGCCAACGTTACACATATGTATGCAAAATGCCAGGCTTATTGTTAATAGCTCTTCAGGGGGGTGAACGGGAGAGAGGGAGTGAGCGGGGGATTTTGACTGGCGACGTGTTGTTGTGGTTTTAATAAACGTTATTAGCGAGCGACGGCGAAACAAATGCGAATGCAAATTGCTGGCAATTACATTTTGCGCCAAAGCGAAAAGCAGCTACTTACTTTCATAATTTCATAATGCCGGCGCATAATTGAAGCCAATTTTGCCTCACTGCCGCACTGCCTCTGCCTCACTGCCTCTGCCTCATTGCCGCACTGCCGCGCTCTGGTAATCAGGACAATGCCAATAAGTAGGCTACTGCATGAATTCAGGCAGGTGATTCTGGCAAATGAATTTTTAATGTCGGCAAATGAATGCAAATGAAAGCAACAGAATTAAATGCGAGTTGATTTAATGACGAGCCTAAAAGTATGCAATGGAATTTTTCACAAAACCCAAAACTTCTTTTCTGTTGAAATTGCAAATGAGAATCGTTACGAATCGGAAATTAACTGGCATGCATGTTGCCAAACTGCAACTGCAACAGCAGAGATAAATGAAATTACGCATTACAATATGTGCCTTCGAACGAAGGATGAAGGATGCGATGACGCATCGCTTGCCAACGGAAATGCATAACGGAAATTACATTACAAGTGCGGACAATAAGAAGAGAAAAACCACTGTTCGGCACATGCGGCGTATGCGTAATGCAGCGAGTCAAGCCGAACGATAACACCATAAAATTGTTTAATAAATTGTTAATACCACATTGTAAATAATTTGTTTTTGCCTGTTGGGGCAAAGATAAGCAAGCGTGAGAATTGTGAGGCACGGGCGCAGTTGTTGTCCCGTTTATGACACTAATTTAATACAAAATCAAACAGTCGAGTCAGTCAGCTATATAGTAGAGTGAGAGATGAGTTGAGTTTTATTATTAAAGCCAAATATGTGTAATACAATCATAATGTGGGGGGGACAACTTGTTGTTGTTGTTGGTCATTAGACTTATCGATATGCCAACATCAAATAAAATATTTAATAACAACAAAAAAGGTGAAAAAAGAGTAGACTCCACTTGTTGTTGCTGTTGTTGTTGTTGTTGATATTACATCTCTGGGCTTATCAGACAGTTTCAATCAATTGTCCCGTTGTTGGGTATTAGCTTTCATTTTGTGTCGATTCTCCTGACATCAATTGCTGTGAAAGCGGATTATTTGTCATAAAAAGAAAAAAATACAAATGTATACATATATATAAATGTTGCGCGCTTTTAGGCGCACTTTGGAAATGGGTATGTGGGGTGAATGGATGGGGTTGGGTTTGGTATGGGGTTTGGTGTGGGGTTTGTGTGGGTATTTGACAACGTTTGGGGCATTCATGTGGCACACGCAACGCGTTGCATGCGTCCTACAGTATCTCACACTCAAAATATCATTAACTTGTTTATTTGAATTGGTTTTATTTGCTTTTTGTTGTTGTTAGATGAAGGGAAATGTGAATTTTAAGCAGATCAATCAACTGATACATATATAGATATATAAATGAAATGAAAACTTTAGCTTTGAAAACATTAATTAACACAAAAAGGCTTTATAGTATGATTTTTATATGTTTTTTCAAGTGTAACATTTGTATATATTCATAAATTTTAAACTCATCAATCATTGAATTATGTTTTTCTCTTGTATATAATTTTATCAATTATGTTTATTATATAAATATATAAATGAAATGAAAACTTTAGCTTTGAAAACCTTAATTAACAGAAAAAATACTTTTTAAAATAATTTTTATATATTTTTTTTCAGTGTAACATTGGTAAATTTTAATGAGTTTCAATCTTTTCATCATTGAATTATGTTTTCCTCTTGTATATCATTTTATCAATTATGTTTAAAAGGGCAACATTTTGTGCTTAGTTTGTTGGCATTTTGAACCCACAGAAATGTTTATTGTTCTACTTAAAATAATGTGTCAAATGAAACGAAATATTGGCTAGACATCGCATTAGTTTTTAGTAGCTTATAGAAATGCACACATAAAGAGAAAGAGAGAGAGAGGGTATAGGGTATAGGGGAAGTGTGTTTCTATGTTTAATGGTTGTATACTTTTTGGTATTATGCAAGTGGCTATTAAAAGCATTTTCCACATTGCACACACATATTGAGTTGTGATTGGTATACCTGTGAGCTGACAGGTTTGGTGGGGTTGGTTGGGGGCGGGGGTTACGAAAGTTGAATTTCTTAATGCATTTCCGTGGCGCAATTGAAGTCAAACTCAAGCGAAGGACATGGCACGAAGGACTCGCCCGCTCACTCATTCACTGCAGGCGATTGCTAATGTACAGCAGCTGGAAAAAAACAAGAAAAAAAAAAGAAAAAACAAGAAATTTTATTCTCGGCATGCAAGTGAAGGCAAGAATCAACATTGTTTTGTTGGCTTTTTATGTTATGCATTAGCCTGTGCACAAAATGTAATTTATAAAATGTAATATAATATCAACAGCATGCACAACACACAGCAAACACACACACATAGAGAGGGTGAGCGAGAGGGGAGAGGGTAAAGGCGAGTGGAGCACAGTCGGGGCAGAGTCCACAAGCAATGCCATAAACACAGCCATAATGTCAACTGGCTTTTGTCCTTGTGGCTTGTGAAGCCGGCGACCTGCTGCTGTTGTTTTTTTTTCTCTTTTTTTTTTAACCCTATACTCATTGCTAGTCGTAGTAAGAAGGGTATTTAATAAGGTGTGCTTAAGTATGTAACGGAGGCAGCAGGAAGCTTCTTCTTATACCACATAGAGCATCATTGTTGTAGATGAGTATTTCTTTCTGTTTCTAGGAAGAAACTAATCTGTTATAGAAAAAGACCTTGAGTATTAGTTATCGATTTTATCGATAACCGTTATTTTATGCTTTAAACATATCAAACTTGATATTTATATTGATAACTTCTTCTGTTTATAATATTTATTGATACTAGTTGGTAAAAAATATACATAAGTATTTTAAAAGTTGTTATTGTTATCGAAAACTTGTCATGTTTATGTGATATATTAATAAACAATACTACAAAACACATAAATGTTCTTTTTAATATCTTAAAAGGGTTTCTGATTTAAAATAGGAATAGATTTCAGTACAGGGTATCTTCAAGTCGGCATCCCTTAACTAACTTATTCACGTTTATTGCATTTCTTCTTGTTACTCGGTTTCTCATTCCATTGTTGTTGCTGTTGTGTTTTGCTCCTTGAGCTACTCTGTGCGCTGCATTTATTTTATTTCATTATAAAATGAGCATCAAATCGCTCCCTCTCTTTCTTACTCTCTCACTCTCTCTCACTATCTCTTTCTGTCGCTGCGGGCGTTCCTCGCTGCATATCCTTGTGCCGTTTTTTTTAAAGGTTTTTATTGTTTTATTTTGTTTTCATTATACGAACCTAATTACAATCCGAGCAGTCCAATTTGAATCATTATCATTGCGCCCGCATCTGCCACTGACAGTCAGTTGGATTCACTATATATATATATATATTCATTACAAATTGCTTTGTTATATGTAATTTATATTCAAGCAATTAGATTTCAGTCACAGAGTGAAAATATATCTCATAAAATGTCCTTCATTCCAAAAGGGTTTAAAAACTGACTTTGGGTTTACTTTTTTTTTATGACATTATGCATAAAGCAAACATTCAGTTAAGGTTGTTGTTGTTGCTGATTTTCTTGTTGATTTCTTGGCCTTGTTAAGCGTATTAGCCATGTGCATAATATGACAATAGAATGACTTAAAGCTGGATCCAAGCTAAAAGGCTTAAAAGCAAGTTTCTTAAGAATATTTATCGATTGATTTTTCTTAGACTGAATAAAATCTGTTTAAGTTCCAGTTGCAACAGTTGCTAAACAGCTTGCCACTCTTGCAACTAGAACTTAATAAATATCTTATTTACCTTATTTATTCGTTATATGCCAGTTTTTTAACCCTTTTAAACAAATCAAAATCAAAGAAATAACTTCAAAAACTTATTAACTTTTTCTTCTTTGTCTGGAATATTTTTTTTGTACCTTCTGCAAATAAGTTTATTTAAAAAGCAAAAGGCAAAAGTATCTATGTTGCCAAATTATAGTCATCATTTGAGAAGTCATTGCAACATTTCCGTTCTGGTAAACCCCTCCCTCACCCCCACCCGCACCCACTATTACCCTCTTAACATTTTTGCACTCGAATTCACTTGATTACAAAGTAATTTATTGGAAAAACAGGCGACCAAGCAGCAGCAGCAACGACTCACACACACACACACACACATATACACACAGAGATATTTGTCTGAATGGCGCCCAAGTTTTTTGTCTGTTCTGGCAGTTTTATCCGTTGTGCATACGAAATGGGGCAAATCCCAAAAATCAACAAACAAATGAAAAGAAAATTCAATAAAATACGTTAAGGCAAAAGAAAAAGAAACAAAACGGAGAAAAACCCCCTAGTCAAAAGAAGTGAAGAGCAAAGAAAGGAAAGGCAAAGAGAGAGAGAGGGTGAGAGAGTGGGAGTGGGTGAGAGGGGGGAGAGAGTGAAGTGTTAGGGGAGGCGGGGTGGGGTTAGCTAACTTGTGGCGAAAACTAATTACAACCAAGTTTGAAATTGCGACTTCCCAAAAGTGGGGCGTATGTGTTGCGTATACGCCCCATTTACACCAAGTGTTATACCCAACTCTCTTACTCTTTCTCTCTTACACACTCTTTCTCTCTCTTTTTCTCCTTTACTGTCTTATTGTGAGTTTTTTTTTTGTATTTGCGTAAGGCGCATTTAATTGCGTATGCGTCGCGTGTCCTTTTCAAAGTAAATGCCAAAAAAAAAAACTCCCACACATTGAATTAGCGTCCGCATTTCACCCCGCCCCCTCTCACCCCTCCCTCACTCTGTCTCTCTTACTCTATGTAAACAGTTAACTCAACGAATCTACAAAAAAAAAGAGCATCTCACGAATAAAATTAATTATTTTGTCAGTTGATATGGCAACGTTTCCACCCACCCAACCCAACAACAAGGTCGTCGTCGTTGTCGCTGTCCCCCTTGCCCCCGCCCCCGCCACCTGCACAAGCTAAATTGGCATGTTGTGTCAATATAGACGACAGACCAAAGAGCAACAGCAGCAGCAGCCTCGACTCGCCTTGCCACAACTTGTGTCGCCTTGCCTCACACTCATGTTGCACGTTGACATTCATGTGGCGACTGTGGCAGCTTAGCTAAGCGGTTGCTGTCTCCACTCCATAAAAAAACACACACAAAAAAAGATAAAATAAAAAAATATCCTGCGAACAGCATTTGACTTTGCCGTCCTCGTTATACACACACACACACAGAACAACGTGTTGCCTGCGGTCATGTTATTTTTTGCAATTTTAGCCATTTTGGTGAATGCTGATATTAGCCGGGTTCGAGTTGGTTGTTTGGAGTTGGTTGGAGGTGGTTGATGGAGGTTATGGATGTGTTAGACTTTCAAAACCAAAAACTGTCATTTATACAGGGGGAAAGAACTTTTGATTCTTATACTAGCAATTCTATATAGGAGAAATAGTTTAACTATTTCTTGATCTTGGGTTTAAAAACTATAAAATGTTCAAACTTCCTTTATCCAAGGGTAACTTCTATGTGTAGACTCCAGTTTTTCGTGGTGTACAGTGTCTTTTAATACAGATTTAATAAAGATTTGGATAATTGTTCAGTCCACAATGTTATTTATACTATCTATTTCAATATCAAATGTTTAATGATAGGTGTTCGTTTTTTGGCTTTGCTATATATCGAGATTTTCTTTCTTAGGACAAAAGCATGTCTGAAGAAGATAGCATATCTGACTCCATAAAAGATATATATTCTTGATCAGTATTGCAAGCTGTGTCGATATTAGCATTCATGTCTGTTCCTCAGTTTCTATGTAAGCTAGTTTCTAAGTTATGAAAAAATTAGTATTTCTATTTATCAATGTCAAGATGTCCGTCTAGTCATATACATATATACAAAAGCACAACCAATTGCATGTACTTCTACACATATATACTGTGCACACATACGTAAATATATACAGTCATACAAAAACGCCTATGTTTGCATCAACACCAATATTCTCAATAGACGAAAAGCAACCACAGTTTTCCAAACAATTACAAGCAAATTGCGTCGAAATGAAATTTTGCAAAAGTTACGTTGTTCGATTTTTTGCCATTTGCAGGCAATTTGTATGGCTATGTTTTTTTTTTGGTTTTTGTTTTTGGGTTTTGCTGTTGTCTTGTTTTTTTTTGGGACAAAACTGCGAAAAAAATTTCATTACAATTCGCAATGGGCACAATAAAAAAGAACGCACAAAAGTAGGCAATGCAAAATTGCGGCGCAGCTAAATGCAGAACAAAGCGAAACCCAAAAAAAAAAACGAAGAAAGAAGAACAACAAAACCAACAGAGGCAACTGCAGCAGACAAAGATTAAATGAACGCTAAACTGGCAAAAAAACGGCCCACGAAAAAAATGGCGACCACACTCAAACACACACACACACCCAACCATACACACACCCTCTAACATGTCCTGCATATGTGCTAATCTCTGAACGTTGATTTTTTGTTGCAGCTTTTAGGCGCAAACGTTTATTGCATTTAGTTTTCATTTTCGGGCCCAGGCTCGAAAGTCAAACAAACCCAAATAAAAAAACGAATGAAAAAGGCAGCTAACGAGAAATTGCACTTGCCCATGTCTGTGTCTGTATGTGTGTGTGTGTTTGTGTACGGGTGTCTGTGTGTGTATGTGTTGGGGGCGGGGCGGGTGTGTGTGTCGGTGTTGGGGCGTGTCCCCGGCTGCATAAATGAATAAAAATGCCGACTTATTTGCACATGCTGAAAATTTAAGCGCTTTTAAACGCAATTTTTATAAATAAACACAACAAAAATGTAACAAATTTCATTTCTGCAACGTTTTTGTTTGAGTTTAATTGTGTGCAAGTTTTTCATCTGTGTCTTTTGCTATGTATTTTTTTTGAGTTTATCCTTTTTTTTCCTTTTTGGTTGCTCGTCAGCGGGGCAAATAAGGAAATTTACAGCACTTGTGCAAACTCACACTCGCACACACACCCACACACTCACACACTTATATACATATGCATGCTGGCAGACGCAATTGAATGCAATTTTGCATGGTATATTAAAATTTTTTTCGCTGCTTGCCACATTTGGTTGCCCAGTTCTTGTAATACTCTGTGGGAAGACTTGAAAAGGGGTAAGCTTTGGTTAAGGTTTTTCGGGCCTATAAAGTTAACTTAAAGTAAGTCTTAGTCTTATCTAAGAACTGTTATTCTTAAATAAGAGTAAGCGTAGTAATAAGTATATGAATGAAGAAAGATTGCATAACAGTATGAATTATATAGGTAATAGGATATATGTAAATGTATAGATAATTAACTTAACAAATGATTAATTAATGGAATATGGATTATAAGTGAAGTTATGGATAAATGCATCCATATATGAACCAAATAATGAGATATTGAAATGAATTAGGGAATTTATTAAGAAAACTTTTAGATAACCAAATGAATATTAACATAAATGATTCAACAAATGAAAGGTTTATGATAAATCTTATAGGAGTTCCATATACTATATATTTTTAACTCCATCGATTCAATCCTCATCATTGCTTTAACGAACTTCATGCTTTTTTACAGACAAACGTTAAGTTGATACCAAGTAAAACAGAGTTCCATACAATCTTACCTAAAAGTACCAGGCTTAGTATATGTAGGTACTCCTGTTATAGTGTTACAGAAAATTTCTATTCAGCTACAATCTTCTCAATTCTTTCCACATTTTTTTCACCTTTAAAGGGTATCTTATCAGTCCAACACTTACTTAAAACCTTTGCTACTTACTTGTTATTTTGTGTGTTTACTTTTTTTCGTTTTTGGCTCGTTTCTTTTTGGGTGCCAATTGTGTGTTACATTTCCGCTCGGAAAGAGAGAGAGGTGAGGTAGTGCAGGGTAGGGTGCCAAGAGTAGGGGTGTAGGGTGGTGTAGGGTCCTCTGTGTGTCTGACTGTGTGGTGCACTTTTTATTTTATTATGCGCACATTATGGATGCAGCAACAATAACAATGAAAACCGTTTTTAATGAAATTTTTGAACAAGTTTCCCATAGTCAACATACTCGACAACAACAGTGTGTGGAACTGTGCCTTCTGCCTCTGCAATAAAACGCAACAGTCGCAACACCAAACAAGGGGGGCGGGGGGAAGGTGTGGGGTGTCTCATCAGAAATTCATTTGCATGGCCATCAACACTTTTCAAGTGAGAGTATGTGTGTGTGTGTGTGATGTGTGTGTGTGAATTGATTTCTCAATTGTTGGCCCTTACTCGTTGCTCATTTGCCAATCTGGCAATCTGGCAATCTGACAATTTGGCCTTAAGAACCTCTTGCCAAGGCTCTCAACTATATAATTTTCACAGAAATTTGTTGCTTGAGTGTTGTGGGCTTTGTTCAAAAGGTGTTTTTTTTGTTGATGTTCCGAAAGAAACACAAAAAAAAAGAGAAACTTTGCCCAGAGGCACGCTTCACACGGACCACAAAAGGTGTGTGATTACAATTGTTGTTTGTTCGCAAGGCGTGCCACGCCCACACATGCATACGTACACTCACATGTGTGAAAACGCCACATCCACACAAAAAAAGGAAAGAAAGAAAAGAAGGAAGCGAAGAGGGCGAGTCTATAGCGCCTTATTGTCCTTCGGTTTTCGTTCTTGGTTCTTGGTTTGTTTGTGTTTTTGGCTACACTTTTGCATATTTCTCAAGTCCTTTGTTTGTTGTGTTTCACCGTACCAGTAGCCATTTGGCCATTTGTCCATTGTTCCATGGCCAATTTTTATGTAATTCAAGTGCACCGAACAATGGTACAGGTAATTCCTCAGAATTCCTCTGTATTCCGTACATGTATGTGTCACATGTGTGCCGACTCCAAATCGTTGGTTGGTCAATCGCATAATTATCTGGAACTATTTTGTCGGCAAATGAACTTTCAAGTGAGCAGCTAGTGAGTAGACCAGGATCACATTGCTCCTATGTGGCCTATTTAGCCAGCTTATCTTGACCAGAAATTTGTTGGAACTACCATGCCTCATACACATATTCATATGTGGTAGCTCCTGTTTGGTGTCAATTTGCTTCAGATTAGCCTAATAGAAACCATATGAAGAGATTTCTTAGTATCAGAGATTGTATCTCTATCTGGTAACTGGTAAAGCGTGTGGCGTCGTCTTCCTGTCTACCACAGACACCCTTCTGGCATCCTTGCCACAAAACCGCCAGCGGGCATAATAAACGTTTCAATATTGTCAAAACCAAAAAGGGAGAAAAGCAACAAAAAAAAAAAATGCAAGACACAACTCTGTCTCGGATATTTATATTCGGTTTTTGCGGTGGGGTACGAATGGGACCCTTTCTCTGTCCAACGGAAGCTTTCATTTAGTCTATGCGTGGAGTCCTTTACCCCACTCACACACACACACACACACACACACACACTTAGACTCCTGCTGTTGCACTGGCTGAATATTAAATTATGAAACTAAATGTCAAACAAGCGCTTGATTTCACTCAACTACAGAGATATATATTTGTTTACTTTTCACCTCCTTCAACCCTGTGTCCTTTGCCCCGGTGCCCTGTGTATGTGTTTGATTATGGCCACAAGCAGCAAAGGATATTGAATAATTTCATCTGTACTTTGCCTCCTGAACTGAACTGCGGTTGCTGGCCAAGCCCAAGAGTAGCACATTTATTACATTTTCTGTTAGCAATTGAAAGTTGGTTTGCGAAAACTATTTGTAATATGCTTTTGGTTTCATCTTAAACTAAATGGCAATGAAATGAATACAGGGTGCTTTAAGAAATTTGTTAATATATTTCAAGGTAATAAAGATATTAGTTGTCGATCAAAGTTTTGTTATTAGAAATAAAAAGAATACAGATATATCAATGGGAAGATAGATGTAGTTTTGAGTAGATTTCTACAATACGTATTTCTTAGTTTTTGAAGAGTTTTGTATAAATAAAACAAATATCGTGATTATGCTTAGAACTTATTAAAGTTTCATCAAGAAACACTAAAACAAAATCCTGACAAAGGTTTACAAGTGGAAAGAACTTTTCCTTAATGACTTTGATAGTTTTTGTATTTATGTTATCAATACATTCACTTTTTGAGATAGAAATCCGTAAGTGCTGAATCAAATCAAAGAACAACTACAATCTTCAGTTAATAAGCTTTGAATTCATTTCAAAAATATCATTATATGATGTAAGTTAAGTTCTTTTAGCTGATAAAAACCTATTCATTAGAAAAACAGTTCCGTTATTATGCTTTTCCACTTTAATATCTCATTCTTATGAAAATCAGTTCTCTTAATTACGGTATAACATAACAAGTTAATTACTATTACTACCCTTATAACATACATCTTCTCCATAACCATAGATAATTCCATATTTAAGTAACTCGCATGACATTATTTACCTTTATAATTAAGAAGTCAATCCCTTTTTCATTGCCTCAACCCCCATTACACTGTCATCAGCAGCAGAAGCAGTTATCAACCCCATCCCACACCCGCATAAACATCAACACACACACACACAATGAAAGGAACTACAACAAAAAAATCTAAAATTAAAAACCCCATTGCGCACTAAACTCCCAAAAACCAAACAAAACCCAAAACCAACCCAGAAAGCAGCCCAAGAATATTCCCTTACCTCTCTGAAGCTCAGCTCTGCAACATCCGGCAGACAATGGAAGGCAGACGCTAAGTAGACGAAAAGTTTTTAGTTGGATTATATTTTGTGTGTGTGTGTGTGTGGGGGAGGCATTTTACACTCACACACACACAAACACCCACCCCTACACACACAAATATAGCGAAATTCGTTTTATTACTTTGATATATTAGATTTAATGGTTAAGAAAAATGTTGCCAACAGCAGCAGAAGCAGCAGCAGCATCTCACACACACACACTTACACGCACGCACACCCATTGAGAGTATCTGTGTGTGTGTGTCTATTGTCGTAGTGGGTGTTATTGTGGGTCGTCGTCGTCGCAGTTAACCTTATTAAAAGGTGAACACAGTCATGGCACCAGAGAGAATTGCCACAATGTGTTTACACGCAGCTCAAGGGGGAAGGTTGTGTAAAGCACGCTGGGGCGGGGAGAGTTGAAGGGGACGACAACACGATAATGACCTCGTTGTAACTGTGTGTGAGAGTGGGTGAGTGTGTGTGTGTGAAACGTGTGCTGTGATAAAAATCCACCAATCGCATTGAAGCTTCAAAGCGCATGTCCAAAGAGAAGAGAGAGAAAGTTTTCTCTCGCGCTTTCTCTCCATTTTTGAGTTCAGTGAGAACACAACTTGAAGAAGGGTTGTGGTTGGGGTTGTAAGTGGGGGTGAGGCGAAAAGGGGGCTGTGCTGCAGCATTGATGTGCTAATTTAGAAATTACATTGAAGTGCAGCCTTCAATGAGTTTGAGTTTGACTTTGATTCAATTTGTCATTTCACACTTGCGCTAAATGGCTTTTGGCTTTCCAGTTGCCATGACGAGTGCCATGATGAGTGTCTCCTGCTCTTCCTGCTCCCGCTCCTCCTGCTGCCAGTTGGAGGCAAACAACAAACAAGGCTTAAAAACTATAATGATGATCACTCTTAAAAAAGACGAGTAATTAGCTGATAACTAGATCATCAAAGACTAATGAGAGAGAAAGATCTGAACACGATTTCGATCATAATGGATGACCTAAGTGCGCTAGATGATGTTGCATAAATGACGACTGGAGATCAAAGATTAGGCACAGGTAGGCGCTGACAAGGGCCAACCAAACTAAGTCCCGAACAGGGCTCAACGCGAACTCAAACTCAACGTTCAGCTCTATATTAAACGAATATGCAATCGGATTTCTGAATGAAAATCTGCGACGCTTTCGGTTCGCTAGGTCCTATGAAAATATGATTAAGCGCCTCGATGTTCGATTCCCTATGCTTTATGCTAATCGCAAGCTCAAACAGTGAGTCCTCACTGTACTCGAGTCCTCTCTGTGTCCGCGTGAAGTGTGGCGTCACACATCTGGCTACTTAATGAGTTTTCGGTCAATGCAACAATGCTACTTGTTGGTCCGTCTTCACACAATTTCCGGGAAACTACGTTCGATGAGGTTAGGTGCTCGGCGTTTTTGGCTTTGGCTTTCCGCATTGTTATGTTGTGTAAGTTTCAACAAATTAAGACAGCGAGAAACAGAAAGGTAGAGTATTTTGTATTCTCAAGTGTTGTGTATTGTAAGCGGCGTTTTAGGCTTTGTCTTGTTTTGTTTTGTTTCTGGAATGCCAATCTGTAAATATGCCATTTTTGGTGGCTTCTTTTTGTTGTTATGCAATTTGCAGTGTCATTGTGCATTGCATAAGGAGAGAGAGCGTTAAGAGTGGTCCAAAGCTTGCCACCCAGATATACACATGTCTGTCTAAGCCCGGCTCAGTCAAATCCATGTGGGTTCCACACGGTTTCAAGCTGTAGGTTTTTGTGTTTAAACTATTGCTTAAGATTGAGCTACTTTAGTTTGGTTTTTTATTAGAATAGCATCGTAGAAAATCAAAAGAAAAAGACCAAGACAGGTTAGGTCTTAAGTTTGATAAGATTTAGGTGATATACACATATGTTGCTTATATGCTATCCCCAAGGACTGGTATTGTGGAAATTCTGAAAAACTGCTTAGAATCGATGTTAAGAAAAAACTTTAGTAAATATCTTAATTCTTATAAGAGACTACATATCAGATTTTAGATAGTCATAAAGTAAGTTCGGAGAAAACCTACTGGTTATGCAAATGATTTTGATTATGATTTTGGAGTTTCATTTCATTCAATAGTTCATAAAAGAATTTACTATAGTATAGTATAGTATAGTGTTTCTTTGTATACATCTAAATATTCTTTTCCTTTAGCCTTTACTGCTCTAGTTTTCAATATTATTGATTGGTTATATAAGTAGATCTTAATCGTTTATAATGAACAATTATTATCAAAAAATTATTTCATTAGACATTTTAATAAATATTTATTCAATATCGAAGTAAAAGTAAATTATCACCACTTCGCGCAAATCCCGTAGATTAGATTTTTACATGTGTAAAATTTGTGTTTATTCAATGAAACCCTTACCACATGCTTGTGCTAAGCAAGGGGATTCTTCATTGAGCATTTGGATTGTTCAATGAAATGCGCGGAGCTCAATGCTTAACCCGACCAGATCACAAAATTGAACCCGTGCAAGGACAAGGTGCATCACCTGAACGATATGGCCAGGGTATGGGAAGGGTACATACACGCATAAGCCGGGGCATAAAAAAGCGGAAATCATAAATGATATATGCTATATAAATGGCCGCCTAGGTTTCAGGTAGGAACTAACCTGTTTTGTGATTTGTTGATGCGTACACAGATGGAGTGTGCGAGTGTGCGAGAGAGAGGAAAATACAGGGAGAGAGAGAGAGGGTATAATAGTTGTGTATGAGAGTTACTAACAAACAGAACTGAGTATATTAATGAGTAAAATTTATGAAATAAATAAAATTAATCAGCAAACATACATAGAAACACGGCTAACTAGCAATCAAATAGACAAGGCAAGAAAGAGAGAGAGAGAGAGAGAGAGAGAGAGAAAGAAAGAGTGAGAGAGAAGTAGAAAAGAGCACACACTTCGAGAGAGAGTTTCGCCCCTAGACCACTTTCCACTGACTACCTGTAATATATATATGAACGAAACACAGGAGAACAAAAACCAAAACTCTCGCCTCAAACCAATGAAACGGGGCAAAACAACCCTGCGCAAGCGAGACAGGACAACACTGGCAAGGCAGGCAGCGAGGCAGTAAGGATAACAAGCGGCAGGCAAACAGAGCCTGCGCCTCGCCTCGCCCATATTTCACTTGCAACAAGCAAAACACAAAAAAAAAAAATACGCCTCTCCGACGTATTTAATGCCAATGTTGAGCTGTCGCCGAGCTCAGTCGGTGGTTGTTGATCGCTACCAGCGTACGTGTCATTGTCATCCGAACCGCTCCGTACCGTACCGTACTACCGTAACCATTAACTAACTATTTTGTGCGTGCTGCGTTTTGCTCAGCTAGTTTTGTGTGCAATTTGTTAAACGAATACCCCACAAAAAAATTAACAACTTATAATTAATAAAAGTATAAAAAGTGTTTAAATATTTTATATTATTTTGTGCGCCGGGTTATGAACGTCTTTTGGCAGTAAAAAAAGGGGCAGCAAAAAGGGAGTGAAAACTATCCGCTTTAATTGTGATTAATTGTTGCTGGCGTTTGAGGAGATGATGACAACAACGGCATCGCAACAACATCCCATCATGCCACCAGCCATGCGTCCAGTCCAAGAGAGTCCCGTTTCGCGACCCAGAGCCGTCTACAGCATCGATCAGATTCTAGGCAATCAGCATCAAACCAAACGTAGTGGTAAGTTTCAATAAACACTTTTAAAGAAACAAAAGTTGGTCAAGAATTTATTACTTTTTTCCGACGGCGATCGACAGAAGAAATAAACTTATCTACTGAGAGTGCAAGATAGTTCAGTAAAGAGATAAGTTTTAGTTCAATTACCTAAACATTTTTAACAAACTTTAACAATTTTTGTTAACATTTAATAACTGGTTTACAATCTTACTTATAGTATTTTCCGACTGAAAAACATTATTCTTAATGCAACATAAAAGATTTTCTTTCATGATTAAGTCTTTCTTTCCTAATTTTTGATTTTTGTTTGTAAGCTTTGAATATATCAATCAATTAAGTAATATTTTTTATAAATTTCCGAAACTAAAAAGTTGCTATAAGTTTTCCCTTTCTTAGTTTTTGATTTATATTTGTAAGCTTCGTAAAATATAAATCAAATAAATAATATTTAGTACGAATTTCCAAAATTAAATAAATAAAATGTTGCTCTAATTTCGGTCCACTCTAACTGAAGAATTATATTTTTTTCTTAATAATAAAAGTATTATTTATAAGCATTTTCTTTTACAAATTTTTAACAACATTTTTTCACTTTTTTCTTAAAAAATATTTTCCCTTAGTATAAATATTTTTGAATAGAATTTTTCTACAATATTTAACTTCTGACAAAGATAAATTACGAAAGTAAACTCATAGATTTCCAAAGATATGATAGATGAAAAATTAATCTTCGTAAATGAATTTTAAAGAAACTCCCACAAAGTAATTTAAAAAGCAATTACTTTTACACTCTTCTTCGTTACTTCATTGATTGAACCAGCCAATCCTATGTATAGGGCTTTAAATAAACACACACTATCGTGTTTCACTTCGAATAGAGGATTCTGAGGAGAGTGTATGCTCCATTTTAAAACCCACATCAAAGGTGTCCCATGGAATCGTTGTGGCTGTTTGTGGTTGCCACATCATCACATCAGCCCACATATGCAAATGAGTTGAGGAAAGGACGACAACGAAATGGACATGGTCATAGTTTTTGGGGACTATCAACATAAACCAGGTCCATGTTTCACACACACACTCAAACCTTGCCGAAAAAGAAGGCGTTCCAGTTGTTTGATACCATGTAGTGGGCGTGGCCCAGATTGCCTCGTTGTCCCGTTGTCCATTGCC
The DNA here is from genome assembly GCA_035044645.1 of Scaptomyza parva. Lineage (NCBI taxonomy): Eukaryota > Metazoa > Arthropoda > Insecta > Diptera > Drosophilidae > Scaptomyza > Scaptomyza parva. Next base: position 6,626,243 of record JAWNNT010000090.1, read on the forward strand.
CGCTGCGTGAAACTCTCGCGAACCCAAAAGGTTGGGATAAGAAATGAAATAAAAAACTTATAATGGGAGAATGGGAGAACGGGAGATCGAGTGGAAATCAAAACATATCTCGATACTGATATCCTGGCAGCCGGTCGACGTAATGAGACGCTTTCCATCATTAGAACCCGTAATTAGATTGAGATTGACATTCATGGGAGAGCAACAGCACCCAATATTGTCAACAAGGTTACAATTTGTGACAACGTTCCACACCGCAGGACACTTTAAATGGGCAGGATTGGGATTTTGGGTGCAAGCGATTCCTGCCTGCCCCTGCCGCGTAATTTGATGCTTTTTCAGCAAATTACCTTTTTCGCCACAACAAGCGGCATCATAAATGTTACGAATCATAATCGTCAGAGAGAGAAAAAAAAAATGAACTCGGATAAAATCATCTCTGGTTCTCCCGGAGATCTCCTGCTGTGTTTCCTCGTCCTCGTCGTCTCTGGCACGTCATTGTGAATATTTTTATTAATTTGAGGTTCATTAAAATTTGATTACATGTTCAGAAAAAAAAACTCAACTCATGTTCCGGACACGTTTTATAGCAGGGCGTGTGAAAGGACTTTGCTTTAGGGGTAGAAGGTAACCCTAAAAAAAAGGGTTGTTGTTGTTGCAATTCAAATCATAAACTGTAGCGAAAACTGAAAAGAAGAAAGAAAGTTGTTGAAAAGTTAAATTCGCTATGCTCAACATAATTATTATTTGTTATTGATTGCCAAATCAAATTGCGTGGCACTTAGCACACATACAGACTTAGGCACACACACTTAGACACACACACACACACTTAGACACACACACTCTAACACACATTAAACACTTGAAAGCTTTAGGAAAAAAAAATTGAGGGTTAGCTCTGGCAATCAGTCTGTGTGTGGATGGATATATATCAGGATATTACTACTTCAGTTACAATTCAATTCAATGAATTTTCGCAGCTGCCAAAAAACTTTATTTCGAACTTTTTTATTTCAAAGTCAAATAGAAAAACTTTTTTCAAGCCACTTCAAAATCAATTGAATTTTACTTTACTTTTTATTCCCATTCTATAGATACACCCAACGAAGTGCTTATAACGCATTCCCATCACATTCATCATTTGCACAACAGCAACAGCTTGCTGCAACAACAGCAGCAACATCATCAGCAGCAGCAACACCAACATCAGCAACATCAACAGCAGCAACATCAGCAGCAGCAACATCAACTTGGTAAACGGGAAGATTCACCCACGAATACAGAAAGCGGACTCGATGTCGATAATGATGATGAGCTATCCTCGAGCCTAAATAATGGCCATGATATTGGTGATATGGAAAGACCCCGGAAAGTTCGTAGGTAAGAGACAACAATCCAAACTCTCCAATTGAGTTGTTTTTCAATCCGCTTAACAGATAAAATCGTATTAGGCCCATTGTTAGAGCCATTAGAAAGCAACTAAAAAACATCCAAACAACATATCATTATCATTCTCATCTGGTTTTACCCTTTGTTCTCGATTTTTTGTGTAGATCTCGCACAACTTTTACAACATTTCAATTGCATCAATTGGAGCGAGCGTTCGAGAAGACACAATATCCGGATGTGTTCACAAGGGAGGATCTGGCAATGCGCCTGGATCTGAGTGAAGCACGCGTTCAGGTAAGATATTCGATGTTTATAGATATTTAATTGAGTTGAGATGATTATATACTTATTTTTTGGGGGGCGAATTTGAAGTTTGGGGTGCCGAAAGCTAAGAGGCTTAAGGTACACACAGTAGAAGTTATATTAGTTAGATCCTTGTAATTGGCCGAACAACGAAAAATCGCCAACAATCAAAGGACTTAATTTGTAAATAGTCTTTTAAACACTTAGCAGTCCACTTTGTATGCAAACAGTTTTATTTGTTGGGGGTTGTTGTTACTGCTGGGGTGCTACGATGTTTTAGGGGTTGGCTAAAGCACATTAGTTATTGTGATTTTCCAAATGATTAAATTGGCAGGCATGCGGACGGGTGTTGGTATTTTTATTAACTCGACTAGTAGTATACTATATGATGGGTAAACAATTAAAGTGGCTTTTAGGGTGGTGCAAAACACGCGACGTTTGCTTAACGCACGACTTAACAATATCAATTTTGTTTTCTATTTTCTGTTTTTTGATGATGATGTGATCCTTGCTATTGCGATTTTGATTTCAGTTTGAAATGCTTTTAAAGCACTTGAACGTTGACAGATACCAGTTCGTATATATATATATATATGATGTATGTGAAAACAACTTGACCTAAGCGCTTGGCACTCCACTGAGGGATTAGCACTCGCCCCTTTTTTCTTTCTGTGTGTCCTGGTCCTGGTTGTGTGCATACAAATTGTCCGTTTCACGGTTGTTGTATCCGTTGGCAGATTAAGCGTAATTGGTCATTGATTCATACATACGTTGCATATGCGCCATGCTCGCTCTCTCAATTCCCACTTCAATTCCTCAATGGTAACAGATTTAGAAGCGTTGGCATTTTTTTCCCTTTCTTTATTCTGTTTTTGTTTAGCCGTTTTTGGTTCGCTTGTTTGTTTTGTTTGTTTTTCGCTGTTTTTTTTTGTATTTTTTCTAGTATCTATCGGATACTTTTGTAGCCGAGTTACAAGCGGAGGGGAAGGGGACTTGATGAGCGGTCAATTATTTTGGGATTTACTCAGACAGGCGGAGGAATCAACAACTTATTGAGTTGTGCTTTTGCGAATTTTTATATTCTATACTTTCTACTCGAATTATGGATCATTTTATAAGCGCATTTTGCATGACAAATCAGTTCACAAAATTTGCTGATAAGCTTGACGAACGAGTTGCTTAGCGAAGTTAATTTCAAATCAAAAAGAGTTTAAGCATAAGGTTAATCATATTGATTATTCCGGGAAAAGTGCAAAAGGCCAAAAACAGTTGATTTCAAATAATATTTCACTGAAGCTTTTGATAAGATATGATATATTTTTGGTAATAATTCATATTCCGGGAACGCTAATCCATGAAATATGAAATATTTCCGAGAATTCCAGCTACAAATATCAAATATTTTATATCAATAAATGCGAAACCACTTTTGCTTAAGACTTTCAATGGTGCAAAAGCCAAAGCAGTTGATTATAAATAATATTTCATGGAAGCTTTTGAAAATATATGATTTTTCCGAGAATTCCAGCTACAAAGTTGTAAAGTTATGATATGATATATTAATAATTGACATTCCTGGAATGCTAATTAAAGTTTTTGAATCACACATGAAATATTTCCGAGAATTCCAGCTACACATATGAAATATTTTCTTTCAACAAAACCCAAACAACTTTTCCTTTAAACTTTCACATCTTTTCAAACATCTTCCATGTGGTTACAAAATTTCTTTAGTAAGAACTTTCTTTTATAACATTATCTTGCATGTCATTCAATATTGTATATATTTTGATCGCACATGTGTGATAAATGTGGGCAGGATATCCGTGAATTCAACTTTATACGAGTGGGTCGTCTATGGGCATGTGAAAAGTGGTTTTAGATTGTTGGCCAAAGCCGCATTATAATTGCGCTACTAACAATTAAAATCCGCACACACACACTCGCACACACACACAACATAATCACAAGGGTTGCACAAAGAAGGGGGGGACACACTGTATATGCCATTCAACAGACATGGGACAATAATTGGTAGCAATTATTGCAAGGAAATCGTTGCTAATTTACTACTCGCTCTGTTGCACGCATTGTTGTTGCAATGTGGCTGTGGATGGATGTGTGTGGGTGGATGGGGCGTATAGCTAAATACAGGGTGTCTATAATTGCACGAGAAATCTCTCTATTTCTCTCTTTCTCCCTGTCATTCGGTACACATTTGTCAAGTGATTTCAATTTACAAACAATTAATTTTGTGTAATACAAGAAAACGAGACAACGAGAAGCATCTCTGCAAAAGTTCCGAACGGAAGTGCTTCAGCCACCCTGTCAACCCTGGCCAAGCAAGTGTCAAAAATGCATAAGACAACCCTTACACACACACACACACACAATGAAGAGCTGGAGTCAACTCTGTGCACAAATCAGAGCTGCACACTTCCGATTGGATGCCATTGTATTTTGATAGACGCAGACTCTCAAACCTCCAACTCCGACTCCAACTCCAACTCCGACTCGAACTCAGATTCAGATTCAGATTTTGAGCTGGTTAGTTGATCAACTTTTTGCTTGATAGATTTTTGGTCAGGCCAACAGTCATTCATTCAGGCAATTACACAAAAGACGTTAACACGATTTGCATACACGCAACTCAAACTGCAACTTTTCTCCAACTCATTCTCATTCTCACTCTCTCTCTCTTTCTCTCTTTGTTGCAGGTGTGGTTCCAGAATCGTCGCGCCAAATGGCGTAAACGTGAGAAGTTTATGAATCAGGACAAGGCTGGCTATCTGCTGCCCGACCAAGGTAAGCATTTGATTCCTCAACCAACACACACACGACCTCAAATTACCAAATTACGTGTGCAACATAATTACATTTGCTAATCAAGGACACAAATCTAACCCCCTCTCCCCGTCTCTCCCTCTCTCTTTAGGTCTTCCTGAATTTCCGTTGGGTATTCCACTGCCGCCGCACGCACTTTCCGGCCATCCGGGCGGTCTGCCTGCCGAATTTTGGCCACCACACTTTGCGTTGCATCAACATTTCAATCCCGGTCTGTTGCCCCAACAGCTGATGCCACCCCATTACAAGTTGCCCAACTTCCACACCCTGCTCTCTCAGTATATGGGTCTGAGCAATCTGAACGGTATCTTTGGCGCCGGCGCCGCAGCAGCAGCGGCGGCAGCTGCCTCTGCCGGTTACCCGCAGAATCTATCGTTGCACCCGTCGTCGGCGCAGGTCAGTCCGCCGTGCAGCAATAGCAGTCCGCGCGAGAGTCCCAACTCGTTGACGCCACACCATACGTTGCAGCATGCAACGACACCGCATGGTGTTGGCGGCGCCGGCACAACTCTCATCTCCGGCGACCTAACGTTGACCTCGACGGCAGCGCAGTCGCCGCGCAGCGCCAACGGCGGCAGCAGCAATGCCTCAACGCCCGTCTCTGTGGTAACCAAGAGCGAAGACTGAACCCGGGAGCAGCAGACACAATGGTGATATACATATATAGTATAGTATGGATGGATGGATAACTGTGTATATATATTTAGCATACATATCTAGTGTTTAGTTATGGCCAAAATGTACTTACAGTTAGTATTTAAAAGTATTTCAAAAATAATATTGCATACTTATAAGAAACTTAGATCATAATTTAGCTGCTGCAAGTGTCATAAATCGAAAATCTAGTTATAACAAAAATGTGTAAATTAATATTATGCCTAAGAAATAAAATGAAACTAAAGAAATAAGATGATTTTGGTATTTGGTTTTGGGGATTGTTTCTCAACACAAACTTTGATGAGTTTTATATAATGTGTTTTGTTTTCTTGATCATAAAAGTTAAAGTCTTCAAAGTGATCTTGAGAATATTTATATGAAGAAATAACTTTCAATGCAGGGTTTCCAAAGCAAATCAATGTTAGACCTAATACATGATCATTGAGTTGACTGAAAATTAAAGTTAAGGAAAGTAAGAGTTAGTAAGGATTATTTTTTATAAAGGGTTATGAAGTAGAAAGCATTATTATTATTGCTTATATACAGGAACTTTACATTGACTTGAAATGAAAGTTAAGAAAACTAAGAGTTAATATGGAATTTTCCTTATAAAGGGTTATGAGCTAGAAAGCATTATGACTTATAAGGATTATGTTACTTAAAGTTCTCTGATCTTTGCTAAATTGTGTGAAAAAAAACTTGTAGAATAATCTCCTTATATAATTTTTTAAGTAGAACAGAAGCTATATTATATGATCTACTCATTCCAAAAATGACCTTTTTCATTATTTAATACTTCCCTAAACAACCGTTCCTACTTGTTTTCAAACATTTCCTTTCAAGATCAGCGCGTTTCTATGCGTTTCATTGTGACTGACGAATTTTGTTTGCAATCGAAGCGAAAAATTAACAATTCATTAAAAGTAACTCGCAATCTGAAGAGCTTACCCATTATAAATATAAATGTATATTGTTTGCTGTCGACCTTTTTTTATTGTGATTTTTTGTAGTCAATGGAAATGATCTTCAAACAGCAAAGAAAAGTTGAACTATTATGTAATATAGCCAAGTATTTACAAATTTGTTGCAACCCTCGATAATGCCTCAATGCGCCCAGGAGTTGAGCTCATTGTGCCAAGAAAGGCCAAGAAAAGTGAGTATAATAAAAAGTAAGAAGTATTTGATGAAGTTGAAATCGTATAATAATCTTGATATTATGTCAAATTGCAAGCCAAAAAGGAAATGTTGCATAACATACTTATACACTTACACACTTGCAACACTTATGTGCATATGTGTGTATGTATGTGAATGGAAGACGAGTCGGAGAATCAAGAGAAGAATAGAGAATAAGAAATTGCATTGTGAGCCGCAGACAGCAGCGGAAACAGCAGCAAATACAGCTCGAAGGATGTGAGCCAAAGGATTTTTGCACAAAATTCTCAAATAACTTTAATGGTGGTTGTGTGCGTGTGTGTGTGTGTGGTGCATAAGCGAACCCAATTGAACCTTACTCGAACCAAAGTACTCGAACCGTCGAAACTGGTTTTCGTTTTTGTCGTCTTTTGTGTATAGCTTTTCTTTTTTTTATGTACCGCATGCAGCGTTAAATGCTGTATTGATATCTCGTAATTTGTGCCATAATTACTTTTTAATAATTCTGCACTCGGGCTGCTGTGGCGCCACAGGACATCGAGGCCTTTCTGTGTGTGTGCAACGGCCTTAAATTTAATAACACAAAATTTCATCGTCAAGCTTGTGCTTCTGGATATATTTTTTTGGAACTGGCGGCGGGTTGCAATTTGATTACACTTACCATTCTGTGAGGTCAAAATTAAATTCCTTGCACAAATACAACATCATCAACAAGCATGATTATGTTCATCAACAACATGATTATGTTCTTTATCAACATCATTATTGTCATAATGAATGCGCGACTTAACGGATTTATCACTGACAAATGACGAAAAAGTCGAGAGCCAGTAAGAGCCAGGAGCCACGGAGACAGTTGGGACTCGCCCCACACACAAAGGACACCCAGCGACGTCAGCTTTGTCAAAGGAGCTTTCATAAAACTCATATGCAAATGCTTTTTTGTGGATTCCAACAACAGCAACAGCAAGCAAAAGACATCCCAAACTGCACCGCATTACATACATATACTTTCCAAGAAATGGTTATATACAAATTTTTTAATATTTTGTAATATGTTGATTTAAATTTATATTGCTATGGAAAACATTTTTGTAAAAAAAGGGTTAAATGTGAAATGAAAAAAAACCTTTTTTAGTTGAGATGAAACTTGTTATCATTTATATTAAATAATCTTCTAAAATATTCGAAGAATTAATATAATTTGATAAAAAAATATATTTTTCTAACTTTAATCTTTAAAGAAACTTGATTTTTACTAGCTAAACTCGGATTCTAACAAACTTTTTTAACCTATTTGTCAGATAAACCTTTTAAATACTTTACTAAACACCTTATATAATATTTTACTTGACATTATCATAACTTTAATGGATTCTTTTGAACATGTTTTTCATACTTTTTATGGTATTATGTGTTTGTTTCCTGGTATTACCTTTATATAGTTATATTCCGAAAGAGTAATAAACGAATTTAAGTTAATGTAATATAAAATATTACTTATAATTGTTTTAACTTCATAACAGTAGAGCATTTATAAGTCGTTGTTGTTGGGCTTTCGCACAAACTTATCTTGTTTTCTATCAACGAAAATTCAATAAGTTGAAGTAGATCTTTTATTTGTGCAAGTGTTTGGCCAAGCTGCAGCAAAGAACCGAAACCCTCTCTCTTTCTCTCTCACTCACTCGCTCTCTGCTCGTCGCCATCCCCGTTATTTTTCGGGTCCCGTTGATTGTCCTTGTGAGTGTATGTGTGTGTGTGTGCAAAGAAATGTATTCAGTGTGCAAATGCAGCGCCACTCTGCGGGCTATAAATATATGAAATTTATCAAGTGGCCTTTTGAGTTTTGTATTTTTTTGGCTCTATGAAATTGAGTGTCGAGTGTCTGTCGCTCTCTCTCTCCCGCTCTCTCTCTCTCTTTCGCTCTTACTGTATGCAGTATTTGCATTGAGCTCAGTTTGAACAGTGAGTTTCACCTTGTAAATGTATCTCAGATTGGATGTGCATGTATGTGTGTGTATTCGTATATCAAACATAATCAAGCACATTGCCATTTTGCTTGCAGGATTTTTGTTATGAACCTCTTCAAAAGGCCGAACAATGAAAATGAAAATCAATTTCGGTACGACACTTGAAGCTCGAGCGCATTAAAATGGTAACAGTTAACAGTTTACAGCCTATAAATAACTCAAAAAGCTCAATGGGTGGGCAGAAGTAGAAAGTAGGTGAGGTAGGGGAAAGGAAAGGAATCTACTTGAAGGGCTGGCTACATTTTGTTGTTGCCGTTGTCGTTGTCGTGTCGTGTAATGAGCGCAACTGTTGACGGCGACTCGCAACTGGAAAAACTGAATACAACGGTAATTAAACAAGTTAAATCCGCTCAACAGATGCTCAAGTCAGATTTCAGCTTTTCGTCCGTTTTTTTTCACATTTTGTTGCTGCTGTTGCCGCTTTTGCTGCTGCTGATGTTTACCGCAACATCATCAGCATGCCACCGTTGTGTGCACTTAAAAAATTATTTAATTCATCAAAAAGTTGTCAACGCAATAATTATGCAGCTTGTTTCTGCCATCTCTCTCTGTCTCTTTCCCTCTTGCTCTTTCTTTGTGGGTACTTGTTAATGCCGCTACTAATGAGACGCCATTTTGTTTTACTGTTAGTGCTAGAATAATTACTGTAATTTGTGCCGACTTGAGACGTTGCCGCTACAGTTTTTGAATACCTTTCAAGTATCGCATGACATTTTCTTCTTTTCTCGATTGTTGATCTGTTTTTGGATCGCGAACATCACAAATTGCCAACTTACCGCAACATGCGACATTGCAACAAAACAACAACAACATTTCCGACAGGATATAAGTATCTTGGCGACAGTCGTCGTTTGTCAGTCGAAATGCGATACTTTTGTAGTATCGATCACGAACTCAAACTCAAAGCAGGCCACTGCGATCCTTCAGCTAAGACGAGGATTTATCCTTGGCGGCGTTGAAAGTGAAGTTGATGTATTTGAAGTTTTCCTTATTGTTGCTGACTTCAATGAGCTAAGCTGTGCCTTTATTTATCGTTTTTCAGCAGCTGATTGATCCTTGGGTGTTGTTCTTAAGTGTTTCACTCTCTCTTTCACTCTCTCTCTCCCTCTCCCTCTCCCTCTCTCTCTCTCTCTCTTTCACTGCTTGTTGTGATTAAAGAATGAGCAGTGGACCCCGCTTTGGTTTTTGCCAAAATGGTTTCATGCCTGATTTCATGCGATTTTTAATTTGTTGTTTGCTATTTATTTGTTATCCTTGTTTTGGCCAGTCTGAAATGGAAAAAAGGACCAAAGCCAGGTAGTCATTAGGTTCGGATACAGCTGCTCCCACATTTTTCTGCTGCTGTGCAATTGTGCAGTTAATTGTGTTCTCATTAGCCAATGGTCGCCTTGACTGTTTGTTGTATATTTGTTGATAATTGACGACATTTTCTTTTCTCAATTTCAGCATGGTTACCTTTCAAAAATATCTTTTTGTGGTTGGTATTAGTTAGTTTTGTTCATTTTGATATTGATACTTTTTGAAAGATTCTTAAAAGATTTTCTTATAAAGATGGTTCCAAATACACCGCAAAAAGAGAGAGCTGCCGAGTTAGTGGCATACAAGTGTAACCAATCATATAATGGATCTGCTAGTAAGATTCTTAGACTATCGATATTTATCGATAACTTATCAATTATGTATTAAGATTATTGATGATGACATATTCTTCTTCGCAGCTTAACAACTGTGTATTAACTTGTCTTTACGTTTTTCTATCATATTCGACATTTTCTAATCACATCAAATTTTTCAAGATGATATCGATATACATATTTATAAAAAAGAGAGTTTGTGGTTTTCAAAGTATCTCGTTTGTAGCATACAGTTAATAACATATACAGTGCTAGCCAATTGATATATAACATTATCGATATTTATCGATTGCACTTAAAAAGGAGTTTCCATTCATTCATAAATGAACTAAAAAAAACTGTTATCTGACTTCTTTTATACTATTAAATCTTTATTACATACTTTCTAGTGCCCTAAACACTTTTTTATTACCGATAACCATATCTAAAACTGTTATTATAAACGCGACCTTCATTCTACAACAACAAAACGGCAACATTCAGCTCAAACCAGCCGTGGCTATTTATAACGAATCATAAATTAAATAAACAAACAAATATATCAAAAATAACCAAAAAAGGCGCACACGACTGAGTGTATTAAATAGAGCAAAAAATACTATTAAATTAAGTTAATCAAATGTATGCGCTGTGAAATTGAGCAGCTGCTTTTCCAATGAATGTTGAATAGTTCGGCGAGTGTGTGCGTGTGTGTGTTTGCATATACACCTTGCCGCTAGGCATTTTCAAAAACACAACCACAGGCTTATAAATAATATTAATAAAAACCAACAACAATAACTCGAGTGCGAGTGCGAGGGTTAGTTACGAATCGTGTGTGAATGTCATTGCTGTTAAATTTTGTTTACATTTTGTTTATTAAGCGACGCGGAAAACTAGTGACAAACACACAGATATATATGTTTATATATGGTGGTATGTGTGTTGTGTTATAAACTATCCAAGTCACACCTGACTGAGAATTTGCTACCCCTTTTTATACCCTTAACCCATGAAATCGGTAAAGAAAGGGTATTATGATTTTGCACAAAAGTATGTAACAGACTCCAGATTTTGGATATGAGTTCTCCTAATCCCTAGCCATAGCGAGTTTGTTTTAAATTTTCGATAACTTTTCCGGTTTCCGATATACATATGGAATCCATAACAAAATATCTTGAATTTTAAAAACTTAAAAATGAAGATTGAAACTATGAGCAAAATAGTTAAAATCTGTGAAATTTGTATTAAAATCGGCTAAGAAACACTGGAGATATGATTCCTTCAAGTATTGGTCCGGTAGTTCAAGTATGTCAGGTATTTCCGTCAGCCCTACCGTCTATCCGTCAGTTCGGTCAAGGTTTAAGCGTATCTTCGAGTCGAGCTTACTCGACTAGAGCCTTCTTACTTGTTTCAAAGTGTGTGTGTTTGTAATCGGTGGTGAGGAAGGCACCCAAAAAGAGCGTATTTGATTTTAATTAAATTTCCCGTAAGTTTGTCACAATTTGTATACGTTTCTTGTGTCTTGTTGCTTAGCATGGATTGCGTGTTAGTTGTTGTCACTTTTAGCGTTTTGTTTGTTTTAGCCAAAGTTTTTTTTTATTTCTTTTTATTGCACTTTATCACAATTTGGGTTTATTAATTGCCAGGTGTAACAGTCAGACAGGTGTTGCTTATGAGTTTCTTTTGAATTCTTTTGATTCTTTTGATTTGCATGGTTATGGTTTCATTGTCGCCTTCTGCTTTTTTCACACATCCCCACCATTGTAGTAGTGTTTTAGGCGAAAACTTTCAACGTGTCCCATTTCATCGCTGGCTTCATTGATGTTGTTTAGCTGCTCCAAAACCTGAGGCGAGCGTGCCAAATGCGTGCGTTCTGCAAGGATTTAATATTTATACTATATGATATGTTGATTTGTTGGGGTAGTTACCTAGTTCGCATGATATATGATTGATTGTGGGCAGGGCACTCCACTCGTCATTGGCAATGGGCATCTTTTGTGAGTTTGATTTGTTTTTGTCAAGAAGGCAAAACAAATTTTCGATCTGAACTGTACAATTTTGATTAGACGAATGTGAAATGTGTGTAAAACCTGCCTAGAAACACACTCCAAATAAATTTCTAGGTCGTTTTTTTTTTTTTTTTGAGAAATCAATTCAATTCAGAGTTGAGTTGAGTTAATTTCTGTGTTGTGTTGAGTTCATTGAGATTTATTGTGTGTGAGCTAACTTGGCCCAATTATTACGCCTGATTTAATAAACTCAATGAGCCTCTTAACTGCCTCTAAGTGCCCGCTAATCGTTTAGCATCTTTATGCAGAAAGAGACAGAGAAAGAGAGAGAGATGGATATAAAGTTCTTATGCAACAGAGAAAGCACATCAAACGAAATTGATGACAATTGAAGCTGAGGACGCGTCCTTTATCTGCCTTTCTGTCTCTCAGTCAGTTCGTCGGTACGTCAGCCGGTACGTCGGTACGTCGCGCTGTTGCTGCTCATTCACGCTAACTGCGGAAACCGGAAACGCGCCACAAATTGCAAAGTTTGAGCTGCGACAGTCGCATTTGTTATTGCCGCTTTCTTCTTTTCCTTCTGTTTCTTTTCTTTTCTTTGGCAAATTAATTTTATTTCACTTTACTTCTATATCTATCTATATATATATTTTGATTTTTTGATACGACTGTGTGTGTAGGCATGACAAAATGGCAATTGAGGATTGGGGGGAAATTGACAGCAATTTTCCTTTTCACTTTTCGCATTTCCTATGATTATGCGACGATTATAATAAATGCGAATTTCCTTGCCCATTTCCTTAGCGGTGAACATTTGAACATTTCGCTTTTTTTTGGCACTTCACAAAGCAATTGAATTGAAAGTTGTTTTGTGTATGGTTATTTATTGGGTTAGGAGGCGTGTCCTAGGTAGGTTTCTTTTGTATTTTATGCCACTTAATAAATGGGGATTTCGATGGTATTGGGTGTATTAGCTTAAGTTTAAGTTTGATTGAGGTATATGAATAAATTCTTTATTGCAATCTCAATCAAATTAATGTGCTTTTCGGGAAATGAAATGAAACATATGAACTTATCTTAAGATAAACAATCTTATATCAAATCAATATAAAACAAATATTTCGTAGAGCATCTTAAATAAATGAACTCATCTTAAGATCTTGCATCAAAACAATGTAGACATAGAGTGTCTTGGGTAACACTTTACCCTAAAAATCTGTCTTCTGATTTTTTTCAGATCTTAAGATAAATGTTAAAATGAAGTGTTTTGGATAACATTTAATCTCAGAAAGCTGTCTTCTGTCTTTCATCTAAAGATCTTAAGATCTACAATCTAACACCACAACAACGTAAGAAAGAAGGGTTTTTGGTTCCATTAAATCTTTTGACTTTAACTCGAAAGCTCCAAGGGTATATACCATTCGATCATAGTCAATTACTACTCCAGTTTAGTTGCTGTGTTTGTTGCTGCGGCTGTCAACATACATGAATTCATAATTCGATGAGTGAAGCCATTTTCATGTTGTGAATATTTTCTGCTTGGTTGCCGTTGGATTATTGTTATTATTATTGTTAAAGACTCGCCTCGAATCGCATTGCAATTGCAATGTAAATGTACCAAGCTGCCATAATGACTGTCCTTTCAAGGACATAGGTACACATATAATACCAACCGAAAACAAGCTAAATTCAAGTGCAAAACACTTGAAAAAAAAAAGTAACACACTCTACAAAAAGTGTGTGTGTGTGTGTGTGTGTGTGAAATGCATTTGTCACAAATTAGCCAACCATTTAGAGTTAAATCAGGCGCATAATTATTTTCCCATTTGCGGTTTTGGAAAACATGAGAACACACACTCATATATGTATCTGTCTGGCTGGACAGGTATTAGCTGGCTTTGCCCAACAACAACGAAAAAAAAAGGTGTTATATGTGTGAGAAGAGAGGACTCTCAAAGGACACACAATGAACTCGTGTGTCGGTGAGTGTGTGTGGGATTTCGAAGCCTGAGGATTTTAATTGCAATTGTGTTCTAACTCTTGTCGCCTTTTCTGGCAATGCCGACGCTGTCTGGCTTATTTAAATAGACCAGAGACTAGCTGTTAAATAGACGCATTATTCGCACTAATTTGTGGGCATTTTTAAGCATTTTCAAGCATTTGTGGCAAAGACTTATCACACACAGAGACCGAAATACTTAGGACTTGCACTCTCTATGAAGTGTGTTCTTAAGTGTAATTTGCCAAAAACTAAAGAAAACCCGTCTATAAGTTGGGTTTGAATGCACTCGAGAAAACGGCTCAAGATCTACTACTACCAGAAATGTTACCAACAACAACAAAATATTATTCTATTCACAAGTTTTAAAACCCATTTTCTATGCTTAGGGTATTTTGGGTGTTGATGAGGTGAGGTGAGGTGAAACAACCCCTTTTTTGGGAATACCGAGACCAAATCGATTAGAGTCAATTAGCGCGCGATTATAATGGCATTTTGCATGGCTTGAATATGAAGCCAAAGCCCTCCCCACCCATCTACCTCACCCCTTCCGTAGCATTGCTTTAAAGTCATTGAAGAAATTTGCACATAAATTGCGTAAAGTGCAATTTTTTCTGTTCAGCCCTAACACGTTTTTACACGAGGCAGGACCGTGTAGGTTGTGTCTGCAATCACCCCCATGACTGCACCCCCTTTTTGTACCCTTAACCCATGAAATGGGTAACAAAGGGTATTATAGTTTTGTGAAAAGTATGTAACAGGCAGAAGGAAGCTTCTCCGAACCCATAAAGTATTTATATTCTTGATCTGTCAGTAGGTATGAACGATCTCAGGAACTACAAAAGCTAGAGACTCCAGATTTTGTTTATAAGCTCTCCTAACCCCTAGGCATAGCAAGTTTGCTTCAAATTTTCGCTAACTTTTCAGGTTTACGATATACATATGTAATCGATAACAACAAAATCTTTTATTTCTAAATCTCGAATGAGGATTGAAACTGTTAGCAAAATAATGAACATCTGTGAAATTTTCATTAAAATCGGTTGAGAAACACCGGAGATATGAAGTCATACAGAATTGGTCCGGTAGTGCAGGTATTTCCGTCAGCCCTATCGTCTCTCTGTCTGTATTGTCAAGGGTTATGGGTATCTTCTAGTCGAGCTTACTCTACTAGAGCCTTCTTACTTGTTTTGTGAGCGTATGAGTGTTGTGTGTGTGGTGTGTGTGTACCAATTCGCAGTTGAATGAGTTTCCCTCGCGCTCTCGCACTCACTCTTATTCTGTTTGGTCAGTGTACATTGTCAGCCCAATTTCACACACAAAAAATGCAATCAAATGTGACGCTTTTATTATTTTTGCAGAGAATATCCAAGCAATTTTTTATATTCTGTATGTGGAGTGGGACAAATTGAAATCAATCAAATTAAATCGCCTTGTTCGCACAATTTTGTGCAGTCTGCATTTATGCACAAATAGGGTTTTTTTTTCTATAGACACATTGCACTCTTGCAAAATCTGTAAAATTAGTTTTTAAAATATTTAATAAATATGTAAAATACGAAACGAGAAAAAGTTGGCGTTTTTATGTCAACATTAAAAGCTCTTGTATGAAATGTTTTAATAATGTAAAGATTAATTAAAATGTTTCAGCACAGACACAGAAATTATTTTTTTTTATTTTTTTATTAAATTTGATATTAAAAACATTTACATTTCTGCAAAAATGTTTTCATTTGTTTCCTATGAACTTTTTATACCCTTAACCCATGAAATTGGGAATGGAAGTGGCAGAAAAAAGCTTCTCCGACCCAACAAAGTTCATATTTTCTTTATCAGAATCAACAGCCCTCGATCCCAGGAACAACAAAAGCTAGAGACTCCTTTTTTTTTAATAGCTCTCCTAATCCCTAGACATGACACGTTTGATTCAAGTTTTAGATAACTTTCTAGCTACAGCTTACTCGGCTAGAGCCTTCTTATCTGTTTTCACTTAAAGTCTCTGAAAAGTTAGTTTCTCTTACTAAGTAGTCTCTTAAGTAATTCTAGGCAATAGTTTTATTGGGCATATTTGATTTTACTTATTATTTATTTAATGAATAACCCTTTGAGTATGTTTGACAAGTGCTATTCGTCGTCAGTAAGGTTTAATTAAACTTCTGTTTACAATTTCGCTTTATATTTTCTCATTAATATTCAACATTTAATAATGTATCAAAGGACAGTAATAAGAAGAGATAAACAAAATTTACAGTTATTATTCAGTTTGTTTCACATATAATAATAATAATACCTTTTAAATGTTTTTTCGTGTTAGTTTATTCCGCTTTACTCATATATTATAATAATACCTTGTAAATGATTTTTTCTATCAAATTCGTGCTAAAAATGCGTTTTCAGTGATTATTCAATGTTAGTTTATTCCGCTCGTCTCACTTATTATAATAATACCTATTCTTTTGAGTACTTGAAAATGTTTGATTCTAATAAAATAAGGCTTAAAAGTCTCAGGAGCACTTACAATACGCTTGAATGATTTCGAAGTTTACGCTTTTTATATTTTTGGTGGCATCGATAATAATTGAAGTGAAAACAATGTGTGTGCGATGGCGTGTGTGTGTGCGTGTTCTGTGTTTGTGTATTGGTTTTGAGGCGGTCGCAAACCTTCTTGAAGAACTTGATGCCTCGATGCTTTGTGCGGCATATAGTATAATACATAAATACATACTACTAATTGACCATATGGGCTGTTCGGTTCTCCGTGTTTGTGTTGGAATACTTGAAATCGTGAAGCGACGAGTCGGTTATTATTTGATGAATTTCAAATCGAATTTGTATGGAAATTATAAAAAAAAAAAAACTGAAAATTGCATTATATCGAATGCTTATTGTGTGCGTGTTTATTTTTGTTTTTGTGCAAATTGATTAGTGGGCCGAAACATTTTGGGGTTGTACTTTCAGGAACTCAGGAACTGAGGAACAGGCTGGCTGTGGGTTGGCTTTGACTTCGGAACTTGAAAGTTTTTTTTCCCTATAATACCTTTTGGCATTGTTGTGCAGCGCGGTGTAAAGTGATTCGCTTGAGAAAAACATGCGAAATCATAAGAAGCTATTCTATTCTATAAAGAATACTTAAGCTGACATGTAATGCATTACAATTTGCGCCCATTTTAGTTGTCACAAAGCATTTTTTGGAGCTGTGCCAAAAAATCCTACATTCATTAATTATCTATCTATGTGCAGCAGTTGCATCTGCTGGCGACCGCGAAATGAAAAACGAAGGAAAACAGCTTTTCATTCATGAAGATCGAGTTTTAATTAAACGCCTCAACGATATACAACATGGTACAACATTGACAAATTGTCTTGTGTTCTTGTTGTTCTGTTGTGCATTTGTTGCAAACGCAATTAGGCATCAAAATACATTTGTCGTATTTTTTTTTTTTTTTTTGTTGTACTTAAGATTCATCGCAATGTCAACCCACGGGCAGTTGCTAATTTGTCACTTTGTTGCCATTACGGTAATATGCCCGCTAATTTCGTATAATCTGTTCTTCTAATTGAGGCGGTCTATAAATACTCTATACTTATATTGTTAGTGGGATAGGGAATAACAAGTCTTTAGAAAGATATGATAAGTTTACTAAAACAACAACTCTAGATTTCAAGTTAAAATTAAATACCTATACAGACTATAAATACTTTACACTTACATGTATTGTTAGAAAGTTATGATAAGTCCAGTAAAGCAATAACTCTCGATTTTAAGAACCTTTGGAAAACACAAAAAGCTTTTCTTAAAATAAACTTGATCAAATTCTTTGGCTTACAGATCCAGCTCAAAACACTTGACTTAATTTTTATTTGTCGGTAAGAATAAGATTGCCAAAGCCATCGTTTCCTATGTGATAAGTAAAGCAAAGCTCTAAATTTTAGTAAAGCAAAAACTAGATTTTAGGATCCCTTGGGAAAAACTTTTATCCTTAAAATGAAACACCTAAACTAGGTCAAATTCTTTAGTTTATACATAGATGTAGTTCAAAACACTTGAAATAAATTTTATTGCTGGGATAGAATAACATATCCAAAGCTAGAGCATTAGCTTTGTTCAAGATTGTTTTAAGTGGGTTCTATTCATATTGAAAATCAGTCAAACTTTTTCTTATATTTTTTGTTCAGATTTTCTTAAGATGGTTTAAGGTGAATTCTGTTCATTTTGAAGATCAATCGATTTCTAATATTTTTTAGCCAGGTTTTCTCTCTTTAAATGTTACTCCTTAATCTTATCAAGGCAATTGATTCTATATATTTTGTTATTGAAAACATATTTTTGTTAAACTAATTTCAAAGTACCTTGAACAATTGAGAGCCCCCGTTGCCTAAAAAAGTTTTCAGCTAACAAAATTCTAAATGATTTTCTTTGATCTTTTGATATGTTTCTATGCTCTATGTTTTGGTTTTTTTTTGGGTGCCGTGCGTCATGGCCTATCGTATTACGCTGCTTTTGAAAGTTTTCTATGCATAAACAAATGCTTTTTCTCTATATGCTTTTGGCTTTGGAATGCCTGAGCGCTAAAAATATCCAAAACATTTGGACTTTTCGAATACACACACGGCAAGAATGTATACAACATTTCGAAAATATATATTTTTGGCATGCCAAGAAAAAAAAAATGAAAAAAATGTTTAGAAAAAAGCTTGAAAAAAGCATAAGGGGAAATATGAAACGTGATTGCTGCTGGCTGGAGCTAAAGCTTTCAAGGAAAAGCTTTTAAGGTGAAAGCGATTAAAGAAAATCAATGCTAAAACATTCTCGATATGATCCTCGAACTGAACAGTTCATTTATGAAGAGAAGAGAAGAATGTTGAATGCTATGGAACCCCACAAAAACCCAACCCTATTTTTTTTAACAAAAACCTTTTGGCTTTTTTAGAAAAATAATTAAATCTAAAAAATCGTTTTTATTTATAAATAATTATAAATTTTTTTAATTAAAATTACATTCATGCGATCATTCTATATTTCGTAGCAATAGACCCCATAACACTATTGATGGAGATGTTGTTCTTTCTATACAAAACAAGAGGTTGGTAGGTTTCTTAATAAAATAATCGGATGGTTAACATTTGATGAAAACATAGACAAAACAAATAAAAATGGGGTTCGTTTTCATTACATGGTGTTCAGTCAGTACAAAATAAAATAATCTGGAACCAAAGATGACACACTGGTTAAATGACATGGTAGGTACATCTCAGATGGTCGAGATGTAGCTGGTGTTGTTGGTGTTTGCATATGCATAGCAGACCCATGACCATGCCAAAGAGCATAAGGCATGAGAGAGTGTGTATATGCTGGAGATGATTAGCAAGTAAATGCTTAGAAGCACTTGCGGTGGACAATGCCGGGGCCGGACTCGTCGTATTCCTCCTTGGAGATCCACATCTGCTGGAAGGTAGACAGGGAAGCAAGGATGGAGCCACCGATCCATACGGAGTATTTGCGCTCTGGGGGAGCAATGATCTTGATCTTGATGGTGGATGGGGCCAGGGAGGTGATTTCCTTCTGCATACGATCGGCAATACCGGGGTACATGGTGGTACCGCCAGACATGACAATGTTGGCATACAGATCCTTACGGATATCGACGTCGCACTTCATGATGGAGTTGTAGACGGTCTCATGGATACCGCACGATTCCATACCCAAGAATGAAGGCTGGAACAGGGACTCGGGGCAGCGGAAACGCTCGTTGCCGATGGTGATGACCTGACCGTCGGGAAGTTCATAAGACTTCTCCAGGGAGGTGGAGGCGGCAGCGGTGGCCATCTCCTGCTCGAAGTCCAGAGCAACATAGCACAGCTTCTCCTTGATGTCACGAACGATTTCACGCTCAGCAGTGGTGGTGAAAGAGTAGCCACGCTCGGTGAGGATCTTCATCAGGTAGTCGGTCAAATCGCGACCAGCCAAATCCAGACGGAGGATGGCATGGGGCAGGGCATAACCTTCATAGATTGGGACGGTGTGGGAGACACCATCACCGGAATCCAGAACGATACCGGTGGTACGGCCAGAGGCGTACAGGGAGAGCACAGCCTGGATGGCAACATACATGGCAGGAGAGTTGAAGGTCTCAAACATGATCTGGGTCATCTTCTCACGGTTAGCCTTGGGGTTCAGGGGGGCTTCAGTCAGCAGGACTGGGTGCTCCTCTGGGGCAACACGCAGCTCGTTGTAGAAGGTGTGATGCCAGATCTTCTCCATATCATCCCAGTTGGTGATGATACCGTGCTCAATGGGGTATTTCAGGGTGAGGATACCTCTCTTGGACTGAGCCTCATCACCGACATATGAGTCCTTCTGGCCCATACCAACCATCACACCCTGATGACGGGGACGACCAACGATCGAGGGGAAGACGGCACGGGGTGCGTCATCACCGGCGAAACCGGCCTTGCACATGCCGGAGCCTGAACATAGTCAAACAAAACAAAAACCGTCCGTTAGCCAAAACGTATAAGACATAACTATTTGAGCGTCCCTAAACGAATAGTGTACTACACATATCTATCGAAAATTGGTTGACATTCTGATCTCACAGAAAATTTGAAAAAATTTAGGAAATTACTCATAATGATATGCTCTAAATGTTTTTCTGTGTAGAAAAACTATGTAGTGAAGAAACATAGGAAAATTCTTGTGGAAATATGTAAGAAAAACCTTGATCGGTAGATAATGGAATTCTTTTGAATGAAATTATGTATCTTTTTAATAAAAGATATCAAAAATATTCTGACTGTTCTGCTTTTGATATTTTTTGAGGGATGGATTCTTATTGAAGTGTGGATTCTTGTAGTTGGAATATTATATCCTCTTTGAAAATGTTGAAGAATATATTACACTTCCGTAGTGGAATGTTTTGAAAGATTATTGTGCATTTGTTCTTTAATTTGTTTGTTGGGAATTTCTATTTGAAGAAATTTTCGATATCGCACATTTTTGTGTGTTATCATTTGAATTTCTTTAGAATATCTTTAGAATTTCTTTAGAATTTCTTTGCACTTTCGATTTAATCACTGCACTTAAGATCCTCGAAAAATTATTAATCCACAATATATGTATGATAATCCATTTTGATTGATCCTAAACTATCCGTTAGTGTTGTCCAGTTTTTTGTTTCTGTTGGTATACGCACCATTGTCAACGACCAAAGCAGCAACCTCATCGTCACACATTTTGTCTGGGATTTGTTTGTATTACGGTACCACGGGAGAATTTAAATCAAGAAATACGGCAATGTGTACGCTTTTGGAACACAACTGACTGACTAAAGTATTATCGCGTTGGTACTCGGATTTTATACCAGCAGCGAATTGTCTTGGCGTCCAAGAAAATTTCAACAACGTACCATCTAACCGCCTCCGCGTTACCCCCTTCCACCCCACCACCATCACCCGCAACAACAAACATATACAGATACACATGGCTCGCTCATGGATATCTGCCCACCTTCGGCACAGTTCGTCGTCGGCGACGGCAGCAACGGCAGTAGCAACAACAACGAAATCGTTTTTGTGACGCCTAAAAATAGCATCCTTAGCATAGGGGGGCCGCTTTTCGTTAATGCTGTTCGCACGGCAGTGAGAGCGAGAGCGCGTGAGAGCAACAAAGCAGTTCGGCATGATCGAGTATGCTGATCGTATCGCAATCGGTTCGGTTTGTCGGTCGGCAAACGAAACAGTTAGAACGAAGCAATTGTTGTTTTTGTTCCTGCTGCTGCTGCTGCTGGCGCTGGTGTAGTCAGAGTCCAAAAGTGCCGTATAAGGCAAGGCTGCTGCTCCAGCACGATCTTGCACGCGCTCTCTTTCTCACTCTTTCTCTGTCACACTCTCTGCTGTTTGCTCTCTGTGCCTGTGCGGGTGTGCGTGAGAGCAAATATATTTGACTGTTGCTTTCGTTGTTGTTCTTCGTTCGTTCGTTTTTTTTTTTAGGTCGTGGGGGGATTTAGAAAATTAATTTTGTTCGCCTCGTTCCCATTTGCACGCACCTCTCCCTGTTCCCCCCTGCCCCTCTTACGGTTTGTTGTACACATACATTTTCATAACTTTCGTGTTTTTCGTATGTCGTAATAAATTCATTTTCTATTTTCGATATTTCACATCTCTATCTCGAATCTCACAGTTCAAATCTCGCTCTCATCTCTGAATTCAATGCTGCGGCTCTTTTGGCGCGCACGTTTGCACCTTCAATGAAATTCCACGGTTTGCACTTCTATTTTTGGTCATATTTTATACACGCTCTCTCTCTCTCTTCCCACTCTCTCTCCCATTGGCAACTGTTTCTGCCACGCCCACGCCTCTCCCCTGTTAATGTAATGAGCATAATTTAACTAGCTAACTGTTTATTTACAATTTACAGTTTGTTGTGAATTGTGTATAGGAAACTCCTTGGCATCTTTCTTCTGACTCCTCTTCGCTACTCTACTCGGCAGGGGGGAGGAAGTTTGGCATTTACATGCACGTCGCATTGCAGGGTATCTCATTTAAATTGGGTTTATGCTGTATTTTTAGCAGCAACTAAGTGGGGCATGTTTACATTTTATGGCATACTCTTTTCCAACATCATCTTGGAAGCAAACAAACATATGCATACACACATACAACTACATATACATATACATATATTTATATGTTGTTTTGCTTCAAAGTTTTTACAACACAATGAGAAAAAATCGAAAAGATTTATGTCGCAAATAGGACAACGAGGCCATATGCTTTTATTAGCGTTCTTTTTGCTTAGATATATCTATGTATATATGTAGATATATGTTTTCAGATATATAGATAATATATATATAGGAATTGATTGCAATGGCTTAGGTCCAGACAGCCAAATCAATGGATATATTACTTTAATTTGATTTCGGCATTCACAAATTTGGCAAAACCTTCAGTTTGGTTATTATATTTAGACTTTTCTTTGACTATAATTAACCTGTCTGTTGGCAAACTATGTTCTGCTTCTTTACCATTTCCTTTCGAAATCATAAACATCTACGGGAATGTGGATAGATATAGAACTAATACCGAAATTGAGATGCTCTTTTTGATTAACTTATCTTTAATGTATGTTTATATTAGTATTCTTAAACATTTAAATGTTTTTTTTAATAATTTATAAAACATCTCATAACATATTTATATATTTCCTAATAATACCAATTAATTTCTGATTTGTGATTCTATTTTATCTAAAAATCCATATTTCTTAACTTTTTGATAACTTGCATGTCAAAATATGTAAAATACTTTCGAAATCTGAAACAGTTTACGTTATATTAACTAAAACCTCAACTTAAAATGGCAAAAAACATCACTAAAAAAATGTTAAAAAATATAATAATAGATTAATACATTTTTTCTCATGTTAACCCTTAAGCTGGTTTCGTTCATGTCAAATATTTCTGGTATTTTAATTTTATTTATTGCTCAATAGGTCAAACATATTTTCTGCATCAATAGAAGTTTCCCTAACGCCAACAAAACGCCCTTCTTTCCCAATTCCCAAGTGGTTTTTCCGAGCGAGTTTATATGTCATTTCCCACATTTGTTGGTTGTTTGCCAGGTATTATTATTGTTGTTGGACCATATCCTTATTTGTCAACGGCCTTGTTCACATGTCAACCACCCCCAAACCCAATACACAAAAAGGCTACAATTCTGTTTCTAAATTTCCAAATGAACAATCAAAACTCGCGCGACATAATCGCAATCAAATCGCATCAGGCCAAAGACCTTAACCGAAAACCCGAAAACCCGAAACCGAAAATGCCCCGAAGTCAGAATGCCTTAAGGCTCCATGACAAAAACCCAAACCCAAACACAAACTCAGACTCAAACTTTTGTCGTTTTTGTTATGAAAATACGCATCAAAAAGTAAAACCAATTGCAAATACATAGATTTGTATAAATGGCTAAATCAAAATTTAATAAAACTCAGTCAATTGTATACGGCGAGGAGGCTTTGGCTTTGGCTTCTGCTAGGTTTGGTTCGGCCCAAGGAATTTTAATAATGAGCACGTATCCTGGTCACCCGGGCGATGTCTGTTGTTTTAGTGCACGTGCGCCAATTGCCAACACTAAAGGGATTCATTTTCGAATTACCCGAAAAATCACGAAAACCAAACGAGAAACTCAGTCTCTCCGTTCCTAAGTAAACACACTGAGTGAGTGAGAGAGAGAGAGAGGCAGGTCTGGCGTTGCCGGAGTATGGGAATCAACGAAAACAAATTGCAATTGAGCCTGTAACGGTGACAAAGTGGCCACCACATCACACAGACGACTACCGCCCGCCCCCTCTCCCCACACACTCTACACTCTGTAACGGTAAAAGGGAAGTGCTGCGCATTTGACAGGCCAAGCGGAATGCACACAGACAACGATGACGACGGCGACGGCGATGAGGAGAAGGATGAGGAGAAGGCAAAGCAACGCCCAAAAAGCCAGCTTCAACATAATAATGAACTTCCTTAAATGTAGCAATAATAATGATTATGATAATGTTGATGATGATGAAGGGCACACCCTTAAGCCTTAAATGATGAGCATTTAGATTCGCATTTGGGGTTTGCGCATTTGCGGAATTTTTATTAAGTTGCCAACAACAACAACAAATTTTCGCCGTTCGCCTTTTGCTTTTCGCTTTTCGCCTTTATGTCTCTATTGACAGAGTTCATCAAAGTGCACAAACTAGCTCTATTTGTGTGGGTGTAAGTGTGTGGGTGAGTGTATATGAGTGTGTGGGTGTGTGAATTAATTTCAAATTAGTTTGCAATCGTTAGGGAAAAGTGCATTATTGGATTTGTGATGCGCCCCTTTCCTAACCCTTTTTGATTGCACGCGTGTGAAACCAAAACAATGAAAACAAATCGAAACGAAACGAATCAAAGGGAAACGAGTTCGAGTTCTGTTGGTCAGAAAGGGTGTTAACCACAATCGCCTATTGTCCCTAATTGGCCTAATCGTCAATTGTTTTCAATTGTTTGACCGCTGTCCAAAACAGATTTTGCAGCTGCAACAACTTCAAACTCTAAAACGGACAACTGGCAACTTGCAACTGCAACTGTTGCAGCTGCATCTGTTGTTTGTTGTTGCTGTTGTTGTTTATCATTAAATGCGCCACTTGGCAGCTAATTTGAGGCACAGCCTGGAGCATGTGTGAAGTAAATTAGGTCAACCCAAACATACATATAAATCTCTCTCTATATATATATATATATATATGGAATCTGCATCAGAATTCGATTCGAGTTGCATTCATTTGTGTTAATGTGAGAGCATCAAAAATTAGAAAAAAAAAACCCAAGAAAAAAACTTTTGATCAAGTTGCGGGGGGCGGAAAGTGGGTTGTGCACTGCCCTCTGGAGATTGCTTTTATTTTTAGTGGCTACCATAGATATACACACAAACACACACACCAATGCCAACAACAAAAGAAACTTCTGCTGAAATTGAATATTTTCCATAAAGAAAGAGGAAAAAAAAGAGCATTTGAATATTTGGCTGCTACAAAATAAACCCAAAAACAAGTTAGAAGTCTCTTGTCGAATAAGCTCGACTAGAAGATACCATTAACCCTTGATCACACTGACGGGCAGATGGTTAAGCGGAGAGACGTACCTGACGTACCTGCACTACCGGACCAATGCTTGATGGTTTCATTTCTCCCGTATTTCTTAACCGATTTTAATACAAATTTCACAGATTTTCATTATTTTGTTAATAGTTTCAATCCTCATTTTCAAGATTTCGAAATTCAAGATTGCTTCGTTATCGATTACATGTGTATATCGTAAACCTGAAAAGTTATCGAAAATTTGAAACAAATTTTCTATGCCTAGGGGTTAGAAGAGCTTATATCCAACATTTGAAGTCTTTAGCTTTTGTAGTTCCAGAGATCGTTCATACATATAGGCTGACGGACGTACCAGACAGAGGGACATGGCTATATCAACTCGTCATTTGATGCTGATCAAGAATATATATACTTTATGAAGTCGAAAAAACTTCCTTCTGCCTGTTACATACTTATGCACAAAACCATTATATCCATTCTTTACCCATATTATGGGTTAAGGCTATAAAAAAATGTATATAAAACAATAACAAAATATGTTCTTAGATATATATCGCATTTCATTTGGCCATAGGAAAAACAACTCAAATCAAACTCAAATTTTGTTTTGTGCTTTGTGTTGAACGACAAATATTTAGTCATAGATGGATTCACGTGCTGCCTGCAATAATTTTTAACCCAAAGCAGACAAGTGGCAATATCAAGAGCCAAGTCTATATAAGCAAAGCCTATAATTCGAATACATATATACTATATATACCAATAAATATCTATATCTAAATGTATCTATAACTGAAATGGGACCAAAATACATTCGGATATGCGCCACATTTCGCATAGTCTACAAAAATGCTCGCACTGTACGCTTCCAGAGTGAACAAAATATTCAAGAACAGATATACAAAATATATATATACATATCTATACGAAAAATATACGAAATATACGAAATACAAAATAGAAATAGAGAAGCAGCAAACACGAACGAACCTAAGAAATATGTAGAGAAAAAATAACATAGAAATAATTTGATGGCAAATAGTGGCATATACAAAGATACAAGTGTGTGGAGGATTCTATAGATTAGAGTGGACCCAAAAAAGCAATGAGAGAAACTCAGTTAAAGAAAGATATGTGAATGGGAAAATATTTAATGAGGAATTTCGATAATAAAATGAGAAAAGCAAGATGTGTCATTGTCGGAAATGTTTAAAAAAGTATATAGAAAGTATAAAAAGTAAGTTGATACACAAAACTTAGGTATGAGAAGTAAGTCAATACAGATAACTGAAGTCACAGCTGAGGGTCAGGTCTAAATGAACTTAAAAATAAATTAAACTAAATGTTAATTCTCAATACAAAACTTTGTTTTGCTCTTTAACATAATGAAAATAGCTTAAAAAATAACAAGTTACAAAACATAAATGAGTTTTTCCAGCATAAATTGAATACAGAATATAGAATAATTGCCAAAAAAATATGATTAACATTATTTGGTTCCTTATTTCCAAAACAAAGATGAATATTTCTCTCCCAAATATGATATAAATGCCAAAAAGAATATTATGAATATTATTTCGTTTCTTTTAACACTTTCTAGATTCGGAATAACATATTAATGATAAGTTTGTTTCCAAAACTTTTACTTCAAATACTTCTTAATACTTTCTAGATATCCTATAAAACATAAATGATAATTTTGTACGTAATACTTTTACTCTTAATACTTCTTAATAATTTCTGAATTCTCAATAAAACATAAATGATAAGTTTGTTTCTAATACTTTTACTCCTAATACTTCTCAATACTTTGTAGATTTATTGCATTTTGGGTCCACCCTAATAGGGTAGGACTTGCTCTCACTGTGTATACTCTATACTTCTCTATGGGCAATGGAAATAAATGACGCGGACATTTATGGTGCGCGTAAAGCAGATTTCTTTTTCTTCTTGTTGTTGCTTTGAGTTAGATATACACAAACATAAAGATATATATCTATATACATATAGACAAAATGCTGTTCAATAATTTGTTGTGTGTTCTTTTTGTTGTTGCTTTTGTTGCTTTGGCGCTGGTTTCATTTCGTGCTAAAGATTTTTATTTTTAACAATGTTATTTTATATACACAAAAGCGAAACAAACACAGACAAAAACACTAAAAAAGAATTGGAAATATCTACATACATATATATATCTATATAATAATGTATGTGTAGAAGGCAGAAAAATACCGCCAACGCTTTCATCATCGACCAAACGGTTCAGATCAGCTGTATGTCATCAATATGCGATATATCTAGACAAGAAAACAAAATCAAAAAGGCAAACATATAAAGATATATATATATAGGTATAATGAAACTTAGGTCATATAGAGTATATATGTATATAGGATATGTAATCTAATAAATCGGAAGTTCTTTTCTAATTGAGATTGTAATCAGATTCAGTTGAAATCGCTTCCGTTGAGGCAAGAGAAGAAGAGAGGAGAGAAGAGAAGCGGCAGACGGCGCCATCGATTCGTACTCGGTGGTTTTTGACAATATCTATATATAGATCGGCGTAGTCCGACCGACACACAATTCTACAGTGGAACACTTGTCGCTGTCTGCCCAAAAAGCCAAAATCTGATGTTTGTTTTCGCTTTTTTTTACCCAAAAATGAATCAGGAATATTTTTTAATTCGTCACACTTTCAAGTTCAATTCATTTGGATGGACTTTGACTTGCACTTGGCTTTGTATCTTTATGTCGCATTGCATCTTATTGTAATGTATTTTTGGTACACAGTGAGAGAGAGAGAGAGAAAGAGAGGGAGAGAGAGAGAGAGATCTTCCCTTCAGAAACACATGTGTCTTTATTTTATAATCCGATTGTGCTAAGAGAGAGTGGGAGAGAGGGGCGCTGTCGCCTTTTTTCGCCTTATATGGTGCTTTGGCACCCACCACATATATTTCTTCTGTTTGTGGTATTCTTGGCAAGTGGCAAGTGAATCACGTTGTTCTTTTGTTGTTGTTGTTCAATTCAATTTGTTGCCCTTTTGTCATCTGTTTTCTGTCTCGATTTTTTTTTGGGGTCTCAATCTCTCAATCAGCGGGCGGGCTAATAATAATTAAGTGCACATTAGTTTTTGAAGTGCATTTGCCCCCCTTTTTTTCTGAGTTCTAATAGCTCATTTACAGTTTGACAGCTGGTGCAGTAGTAATAACAAACAAATGCCACAAATTGCCTTCACTTTGATTTATGCATTTTGTGAAGAGCTTTTGTTGCAAGTTGGAAAAAGCTGCAAAGTGAAAGCTTTTTAACCACTTGCACTGCTTGCTTTTGGCGGGTAACTCAATATATATGCTTAATTGTTATGATTTGAATAGAATTTTAATGAATAATTAATTAAAATAAGATTTTTTATTGTTTTTATATAACTTTTTGTCGTTTTGTTGAGACTAAAACAGATTGCACTGCTTTATACGTTGTAAGCAGTTCACCCACATTACACTGCTTGAGCAGTTTGCTGCTGTCACCTTTTTCTACTTTGAAGCATAGATGGCGCCACGTGCTATGTCAGTTGCTTGTTTTATATGCAAATGAATCAAAAAATTCATTTAAAATAGCAATATAGCTATATATATATATATACAAAAAATTGCTTGAAATAAACACTGATTTGTTGCTTGAATATATTCCGCACTCATTTTAGCTGTCGCAACATTTATTTGCGTAGTTTTCTAATACAATAGATTGGTTTGTAAGTTGAAACCCTAAACAGTATAATTTGTAGCCATTTAAAATGTGTAATTTTCCCATGCATTAATCAACTAGTATAATGAATTACTAGCAAATGGTTTGCAACGTTGCAATTGCGTTTTAAAGTAAACACAGAGAGAGGGAGTGAAAGAAATAAGTCACCCCAAATATACGAATGTATTCCACATTTCCCTTGATAGTTTAACACGAAAACCGTTTCCCCCAGTTTGAGTGAGATTTTTGTTTCGAAAAAGATATTGTGCGTGTGATAAGCACAAAGAGTGTAATTGCTTACAATTATCATTGTGCATATGTGTATCAAAGGGAATAAGGAGAAGAAGGAACGAGGTCGTTCAATCGGTCGGTAGTTCGGCTGGTAGTTCGGTCGGTACTTCGGTCATTCAGTCGGTTTGTAGTGTAATGAAGTAAACATATGAGCATATAAACAGAGGGTATCTCATATGTTTACTTCATTACAATAACAACCGACTAAATGACCGAAGAACCGAGCAACCGAACTACGGAGCGAACTACCTATATGTAAACTATGTATCCTGCTGTGTTTGTAGTCAGCGTGCTTGCATTTTAATTGCCCACGGCGTTAATCAATTATAATTTATTCATTATTTCATTACATTCAACGACATTCGAGCGACTACTTGGCAGAAACTATATAGAATATTATTACCTGTGTGTTCTACTTTTTTCATGTACTTTGTTTCTGTTTCAATTATGTGTCATTATGCGCCTTTGTTTGTTGTGCATTTAGTCGTTTTTAATTGCATTTAATTGCTGCTTGTCAGCATTTTCAATTTGTACTCTACCCCGGAGCTTTACTCTCTTTCTCTTTCGCTCTCTCGCTGCCTTTCTCTCCTTTTGGGTTTTGATTATTAATTTTGTCATTAATGAGTTTTCGACAGTTGATTAACAGAGTTGATAAAACTTTTGTAATTGCTTTGCCAGAAAAAGGCGACGAAAAGCTTATCAAGTTATTAAATTATGAAGTGAAGTTCCTAAAGGGTACACCCACTGGAACTACCGCTAATAAGATTACCGAAAAGCGCTGCCAGCTGGTATTCCACTATTAATTTCCCTTCCCAATCAACAAAACAGCAGAAAAAGCGACGAAAAGCTTAACAAGTTATTAAATTATGAAGTTTCCCAGATTTAAGTTCCTAAAAGGGACTACCAAATGGGCACTACCACACTAATGGGTTACCGAAAAACGCTTCCAGCTGGTATTCCCCTATTAATTTTCCTTCCCGATCAACAAAAACTTATAGACAGAGATTTAAGTTAAGTTCCTAAACGGACTACCAAATGGAACTACCGCTAATGAGATTACGAAAAGAGCTGCTAGCTGGCATTCCCTATTAATTTCCCTTTTCCGATCAACAAAACATTATAGACAGATTTGATGTGAGCTAAAACTTGTTTATATATATATATTTATTTTGTGCTAATATGTTTTTTTGGGGGAATTTTTTTTCCTTTTTTCTTATTTTTTTCTTGTGTTTTGGGAAATTTTTTTTATTTTTTCTTATTTTTATTTTTTGTGTTTAGGAATTGTATTGAAATATTACAAATACTTCTTCTATTATGCACATTAAAATCTAATTTCTTGTTTTTTTTTAACTTTATATTGATATAAGAAACTTGTTTTTTGTTTTTGTTGCTCACTGGTTCTTCGACTAAAAACTAAACAAATTAAGATTTTAATTTTACAACAATGAAAATTCACTAAAAACTAACTAAAAAAAAAGCACACACAAACTAAACAAATATGATTATGAAGTGAGTCTTTTTTCTTGTTTTTTTCTTGCAGTGTATGACAACTAAGGCTCTAACATTTTTGTGAGTGAAACTATTAGACCATGGAGACCAGGCCCTTGTTGAGATTATCCAAATGCTCCTTGGCCTTAATGCGCAGCGTGGCAATCGAATTGCTGCGCATATCCACAGAGGGGGGAGGTGTGGCATGTTGCTTCAGTTGTGGCAGCAACACCGTCGCCGTCGTCGTCGTTGCCGTCGATGTTGCAGGCGGCGGTGGACTCTCTCTGCCCACATCCAATAGTTGTTCATTGGTGCACTTCTCGAGACCTGTGGCACCATTGCTGCAACTGCCCGCACCATCGAGGTCACTGTGGCAATCACGTGGATCACCATTGGAGTCGGCATTCGAGATGCTGAGGTTTTGCGGTGACATGCAAACATCCGGACCGCTGCACTCTAGTGATGAGGAGGAGGATGAGGCCGTGGAGCTAGTCGCCACCGCCGTTGTCGTCGTCGTGGCAATGGGCAACGGTTGCGGCTGACCATGTGGATGTGGATGTGGCGACAATGAGTTGGCATGCGGCGACATGCGTGACAGGTGCGGCGAGAGATGAGACAATGGTACGACCGCATGATGATGTGGATGCGGTGGCGGCGGTGGTGGTCCCGGTGGCCCTGGTGGTGGTGGTGCCAGTTGACCATGTGGCGGGGGTGGTGGGTGCGGCGGCGGTGGTCCATGATGATGCCCCATGGCGGCCAGACTGCTCATGGTCAGATTGCCCGGAGCAAGACTCAGCGGCGGCGTCAGATAGCTGGGATAAACGGTTTGTGGATGCGACAAAAAGCCTGCGAATTGTTGAAAATGCGAGTGAATTGATGTTGTTGATGTTGATGATGTTGTCCAGTCTTGTTGCTGAGGATTCCACATGCGGTAATTACCTGGCAGGGCACTGAGAAGTGGCGGTGAGAGCCAAGGATCCACGGGCAAACCGGATGCACCGCAGCCCAAGCGATGCGGCAGCTGTGTGAAATGTGTCAGGCCCAGACGCAAACTCTCCGACTTCTCCTGGCGACGCCATTTGGCTCGTCGATTCTGGAACCAGACCTGAAGAAAGAGAGAGAGAGAGTAAAGTGTCAGTTAATTAGACAGAAAGCAATTAAACACGCAGCACCAAGAAGTGAGAGGCGATAATTTAATCAGCAGCATTAAAAAACAACAACAAATAAACTGTCTAAAACGGTACTCAACAAAACAACAACAACAAATTACAACAACAGTAGCGAAGGTCATCAAGCATAATTGAAAAACTGAATAACTGTTAATTATGCATCAGCAGACCGACAAGAGACAGCGAGAGTGAAAGAGAGAGCGAAGATGAGCTGAGTGAATGGAGAGTAAACAAAAAACCAAAATGGCCGACTCAGTCAAATTGTTAATGACAAACCAAGAGACACAAAAACAGAACACACAGAAAAGTCAGAGCGAGATGGAACGAACGAAACTCACCGAAAGAAAAAGCGAGCCCCAAAAATAAAGAAGGGCCAGACAAGCAGACAGACAGACAGTTGGACAAACAAAATGGCGCTACAACAACAACACAGAGTGAAAATCGTTTGACGTGGCCAAAGCTGTTAAGCGTCGTCAAATGTTGCAGAAATAAAATTCAATTAGTGCCCCGTAGCACTAATTAGAATTATCGTTACAATGTGTGTGTGTGTGAGCAGAGCAGCGGCTTTGCCAAAGCAGAGCGCAAAGCTCTGAGCGAAGCGTCTGTCTAATTAACGGCAAAAACGCCAAAAAGAGAATGCGAGAGCGAGAGTGCCAAACGCAAGAGAGAGAGCGAGCAAAATGCTGAAGCTGGAGTGTGAGTTGTGAAGTTTAAAACAGTAGAGGGCGCTTTGGTAGGCGAGTGTAGGTGGTCGTAGGGTAGAGAGGGGACGGGCGGTGGTGGTATATTTGGATTTCCGTAGTGCCGCCGGCTGACGCTCTGCTGCTGCGCTCAAAGTAATTAAATGCAATTTGCGCAAATTAATAAGAAATTAATTCTGATGGAAATTTCATTACCATTATGTTGCCGTCGTCGTCGTCGTCGACGTTGTTGTTGTTTTTGTTGTTGTTGCTTTTGCTGTGGTTGTTTTTAGTCGAGACTCTGAGCTGAGAGCAAAATACATAAACAAACAGCAATTTTCTCTCTCTCTCTTTACACACTGTGTGTGTGTGTGTTTGTGTACGCTTATTTCGCTTTGGTTGCTGCGGCTGTTTAATTAAACATAATGGCGCGTAAAATTATTTTCGTTGTCAATTTGGTGGCGCGGCAGGCACAGGCAGAGAAACTGATTTGCATTACAAATTTATACAAAAACGTGCAACAGCGGCAACAGCAGCAACTGCGGCAGCACCAATCATTTCTCAACTAAAGAGAGGTTCTTCTTGTTGTTGTTGTTTTTCGTTGGGAAATGCAAACAGAAAGTGTAAATTTTCGTTTTGTGTTTTCTCTATAAGTAAATCAACTTTCGACGGAATAATTAAGGCTGATAAATAGTTAAGGCTGCTGTTTAATTGATTGATTTTGGTAAAAGCTTGCGTTGTGTGTACTTTCACTTTAAATAGTATAAATATAACTGTATTCAGCATTAGAATTCAGTACAGTCATCAGGGTTAACATTTTTTGATTGCCCCAAAAAGTATGCAATGAAAAGTTGTTAGAGAGCGTCAAACAGAGAATTTTGTATATATTGATATGTTTATAAATAGATTTTTAGATAGATTTTAGATTTATTTTTAGATATTCACTGAAATAGTTTATATATATGAATACCTAGCCAAAAAGAATGACAAAGAAGACTTCTTGTATATCAAAAGTATGAGTAAAAAGATTGATTCGGAAGTAAAAAGCTGGGTAAATTAATGAAACGTACAACAGAAAAATATATGAACATAATACAAAATCGAGATTTTGAAGAAAGTTTAGTAAGAATTAATGATGTTCCTATATTATAGCTTTTTATATAAATAAAAAATACTTTTTTTTTGGCTTTTTAAGTTTTTACTTTTTTTTAAATATATTTTTAATGTGAATAAAAAGTATTTTATTGATTAAATTTGTGTATTGATAAGATAATTAATTATATTATTAAAAAATCGTTTTTTTTTGCAATTAAATTTTATGACTTTTTTCAAATATTCATATTTTAAATATATAAATAAAGTATTTTAATGATTTAATGATTCTGTATTATAAAAAAATAAATTTGAATATAAGACAAACTAAAATTTTCAATAATAATCATTCCAAAATATATTCTAAATATGAAAAAAAAGTATTTTTATGATATAATGATTCTTTATTGTTAAGAAATTAACTTTTAAAAAGTTAAAAAAGAAAATATTTCCCCCTCTCTTAACTTAACATCCCACTGCTTAACATAATATCTTGACTAACTAAAATGCCGAATATATATGATATGAATATATATGTGGAGATCAATTAGTCTTAGTCAAAAGCTCAAAAAGCCCAAAGGAGCTCACACTGCTTAGCTATCCTCAAAGTCTAATTTCCTGTAGCTCAAATCTGTACGAAGAAAATAAATTAAAGTTTGCAGCTTTAGGCCACATCTCTACACACACACAGACACGCACACTCACACTCAAACACACACTCACACACAGACATATATATATATACATAAGCACACAGCGAGAGTTTCAAATGTTAAATGAATATTGACATTTGGCAGTATATGTGTAGGAACCAAGCAGACAGAAGGCAGGGGGGAGGTAGGGAAGGGAGAGAGGTAGCGAGGAGAGGCCACTCAAACGTTTTTGGGGCTGCTGCCCCGACTGTTATAATTTGAGTTTGTGCTTCTTCATTTTAATTAAATCATCAAAATCAATTTTGTAATTTCCATTCATGGTACGTCATAAACGTACACAGAGAGAGAGGGAGAGAAAGAGAGAGAGAGAGAGAGAGAGTGAGAGGGAGAGTGAGAGAGAGATAGAGAGAGTAATGGGTGGCACGCCTCTTTTTCATCATCAACAAACAACAAGCAACGTCATCATCATCATCAACAGCAACATGAACATGATGAAGCCGCCCATTGAAGCGTTTTTGGGTAAATTGTCTGCTTTCATCTTTGGCTCGCTGGGTGTTCTCCCTGTGTGTGTGTGAGTCGGGTGTGTGTGTGTATGTGTGTGTATATGTGTGTATGTGTTTATGGGGTGGAAAATTGAGTTTGATGCCAGAGTGTGGGGTGGAGAAAGTACGCTTCTCTCTCTCACACACACACACATACCAACACACACACAAACATACGCATAGTCCGCCTTTCAGCCATTTTCAATTTTGCTACATTTTGCCCTCAACCCCCCTTCAGCTTCCCTTCAGCCAACGCTCCTTTTGGGCATCCATGCCCTGCCCGCCTGCGGCATTTTACATTTATGTGAAGATGTGGAGCTGTGTGTGTAGCACGCGCCAGGCCACAACAGGCGTACCATCCCCTCCCCCCTCCACCACCTCTTCGTTCTTTCACCCTCCCATCCCTTCTTCCATTCTCCCATTCCCCTTCCCTTTATTGCCCGTCAACCACTTTTCAACTTTAATCTTTTTCATAAACTTCACATTGGCAGCAAACAATTTGTGTCGTCCTCAACCATCCCCACCCCACTCCCCCCTCACGAAAATAAAAGTACGCTCCCGCCGGGTTGGCCAACAACACACACAGTTAAATGGCGCATCATCCACCAAACCATCAACCTCCCCAGCCCTCTTCTTCTTCTCCTCACTCTTCTCCCTCCCAAAAAACACAAGCAATGGCCAACCCCATGGCGCCCGTTATGCTCATCTTTGTCGTCGACGTCGTCTTCGTCTCCCCCGTCTCCCTCGTCGTCATCGTTGTTGTTGTTGTTCGTCTTCTTTAATTTTGTTCGCAGCAGCAAAAGTTTTGCCGTTTTATTGGAAAACTTCTGCCGCAAAGTGTCGTTTTGCCCAAAAAAGCGTACACAAGGCGTATACGCAATTTGGCTTGTACGTTCTAGCAGCTCTCTCTCGCTCTTTCGCTCTCTTTCTCTCTCTCGCTGTCTCACTCTGTTTTTTGTGGCGTGTGTGTGTGTGTGTGCTGTGTGGCACACAAATTGCTTTTCGAATGTTTTTGACAGTTTGCAAATTGGAAAATTGACTTTTAACACACAAGAGTTTCAGCAGCTTAATAAAACTGTTGCCAACTTTTCGTAGCAAGAGCACATGCCACAAAGAGCGTAAGAGAGAGAGATAGAAAGAGAAAGAGAGAGTGAGAGAGAGAGATATTCTGGGCAGTTGGGCAACATCTTGTCATTACACGTTTATTGTTGGCCTTCTCTCTATATATGCATAGCAATATTTCCGTTCTCGAGTTTTCCTTCTCCCCTTCGTCTCTCTTTGGGGCTTTTTATACCCTAACCTTAACATGAAATGGGTAAAAAAAAGGGCATAATGGTTTTGTGCAAAAGTATTTAACAGGCAGAAGGAAGCTTCTCCTATCCTAAGCATATCAAGTTTGTTTAAAATTTTCGATAACTTTTCAGGTTTACGATATACACATGTAATCGATAACAAAAAATCTTGAACTTCGAAAACTTGAAAATGAGGATTGAAACTATTAACAAAATAATGAAAATCTGTAAAATTTTTATTAAAAACGGTTCAGAAACACCGAAGACATAAAACGATTAAGCATTGGTACGGTAGTTCCGGTATGTCCTTTTGTTTGGTCAAGGTTTAAGGGTATCTTCTCGTCGAACTCACTCGCCTAGAGCTTTCCTACTTGTTTGTGGCTGACAAATTGGAAAACGTTTATGGCCAGGCCAGGGCTAAGTGCTCTTTGGCTAACTAGCTTTGGGGCCTCAGCTTTCTATCTCTCTGGGGGGTTCCTACTGAATGGCTTTATATACTAAAAAACCCGGCGACCTGCAATTATAGATCTTATAATCATTCGCAATTCCCATTAAGTTCTCGTTCTGTCATGCAATTCAATCAAATTGATTGAATGAAAATGCATTTGCTTGCTCGGAATTTAATTGCATAGAAAGAAATGGAAATGTCTGCACTATATAATTAGACCCCTGTTGCGTTCAAGGATATTGATAGCGGCGCCTAAGCTAATGCCCCGAAGCCATTACCTGACGTTGTTGTTGTTGCATCTGCATGATGTGGTACGCCGTGTGGAAGCTTTAATTCAATTAAAACATTTTGTTTACCCCGGCAAAAAAATCGTAGCTTGAACTCATATATGAGTGTACCGAACCCTATTCGAGGACCTAGCAGGGAATGACCAGGGAACTACCGGGGAACTAACAGGGAACGACAGGGGTACGACCAGGGAACTACTAGGGAACCGACCAGGGGACGAGCAGGGAACGACCAAGGAACTACCGGGGAACGACGAGGGAACTACCGGGGAAACGACGAGGGAACGGCCAGGGAACTACCGGGGAAACGACGAGAGAACGTCCAGGGAACGAGCAGGGAACTACCGGGGAAACGACGAGGGAACGACCAGGGAACTACCGGGGAACGACCCTAATTATATGCCTGTGCCCAAACCCGAGACCGAGACAGACAGACATCAGTTATCCTTCAATGTTTCGGCCTGTCATAATTCCAAAGCACAGCACAACTCTCCCTCCCTCTCTCTATCTTTCTCTCTCTTTCGTTCTGTTCTCGAACTCAAATCACAAATCACAAAGACACAGCGTGGAGTCCTCTTTTTTTGGGCTAGTTTTTATGACATGTTTTTTTCTTTTGTTGGCTTTTAGTTCCGGGCCTTGTCGATCCATGACCATGCGAGCTGGCATCCTGTTTCGGGACGACGATTCGGCTACTCTCGAAACTTTGCCCAAATTAGAGCTAAACAATGGGATGCCAAGCCACAAAAGCGCGCGTTCACCGTTGAAGATGTTTTAATTAGTTTAAGAGCCGACAAGCGTATTGATTTACACTCGAAGCCGCTTTTTGTCCGAAGATGCCGCCGCGTCTTACAAACGAAAAAGTTTGATTGTGAAAGCTTTTGCGTAGGAATCTTAAGGTATTGAATGCAATTTTGGTAGGTACAAGAATATTTTGTGAGTCAATATCAAATTTTAAGGAATTAAACAATATTGATTAGTGGAGAATTTCTTTGGTTTATTTTAGAGTAAAAATCTTGAATGGGGAAAGTGTGTCTATACCCTGTAGTAAAACTTACATATCTAAAGTTTGTTTTATCTATATAGCTAAAGTAAGTTCTAGGAAAGCATTAAAGAAAATCTTCAAGGAAAACTGGTAGAATCTGACTCAGGGATGAGTCATCAACGCCTATTCCCGGTATTAAGAACTATGTATAAAGATAAAGTAAGTCCTATGAAACAAATTTGGGAATATATTCAAGGAAATCTGGTAGAATCTGCGGGAAGTGTCCTTAACACCTATCCCTACATACTTAAGGTACGTCCTATAAAAGAATTGTGGAAAATCGTCAAGGATATTTTGAAATTTCTCGAAAAACTTCTGCTAAAACTATTTGATTCGTCATCCTATGATAAATCATCAAACATTGTATACCAATAACCAAAATATTAGTTAGCTGTATTCAGATTAAGAATTATTAGCTCAAAATGAAAATCTGGTAATGAAAATAATGATAATCTAACTGTTCATTGCAACCAGTTTACCTTTATAAACTTTAATTTTATTTATTTTTGTTTTATTAACATTTATATTCATATTGCCGATACCCAAAAACGCAAAAGCTAATTGAATATTCCGACAATATTTACTTCACACAAATAAGGGACTTTTCCAAGTGAGTGGTCTCATTATATTTAATAACAGTTTCGGTTGCAATTGTAATCGCTGTAATACAAAGCGAGACACACGACTTAACCTTACCCTCGCCACTCGCCTCTCTCAGCCACTCAGCCTCGCCCCCTTATTGAGCCTGCCAGCCGCAGACAAATGGAAATGCCTCAAATATCGCATGTGAAAAGTCAAAGGCGAGTGTTGAGAAACGTGCGGAGAGCTATATTTCGATTCCATCTAATACTACTCCTTCTCCATCTTCTTCTTCTTGCCCATTCAACACCCACTCGATCAACGCTCTCAAATTTCCCGTTTTCAAACTTCTTAATGTGTGTTTTGCCTTTTTTTCTTCTGCTCAACTTGAACTGACTTTGACTGCTGAATGATTGTGAGTGAGAGAGAGATGGAGATTGCAGGTAATTCGGTTTGCTTTGCTTTGGCTTGTTTGTCGGGGCGTGTTTGGCAGCGCCACGTGTCACCCTGTATTTAATTAGCTATTTATTTACTTGCTGACATGCCAAGCTCGAGTCATACAGTTCATAAGGCAATGGTAATGGCAATGGTTACGGGCGGTGGGAGGGTAGGGTAGGGTGAACAAAGCACGAGCACACGCACAGTTAATAAGCAGTTAAATCGGCTACAAAGGACGACAAATATGCCCAACAGCAGCAGCTGCCTGCCTGCCGGCCTGCCTACCGAGCAAATACTAGTTGACGTAGTAGAACAGAATCCAACTTACAAATGTGAATGTGAATTGTGGAATCAACGGGAATTAAGAGCGTGGGTAACTGTGTCACACGCTTTGTACAGTTATGTGTTTGTTCTCTCTCCCATACTCATTATGTTTCTCTCACTCATTCTCTTTGGTTTTAATGCACACTTTGTTGGCACTCGTACGACGCATTTTTAATTTGCAACTGTAAAAAGGTGAGACGGAGAGATTCGTGTAGTGTTTTAAAGCGAGGGTAGGTTAATTCATTTCTCACTCAATGTGACTGTGATGTGATGTATGCAGGATAGAATACTTATATTCCATTACTTTTCGAGCAGCCCTCGCACACGGCATGTTCTTTTAGTTCTAAGCACCCAAAAACATAGCTCCAGGCTATTTTATAGTAAAGCCAGACTAACGGACTAACAAGCTAACTGTGTCTGGCTGACTGCCTGGCTGACTGGCTTGTCTGATTACTGGCATAATTTGAATAATGCCTTATGACAAAATAAATTAGTCGACTTTTTGAGTTGCAGTAGTGGCTAAAACTTTGTTGCATATATTAAAAGTTCTCGTTCTGAGTTGTTGTTGTTGTTGTCGTTGCCTGATAACTTAATTATGTATATATTTATTTTGCGTGCGCCAAATACTATAGTATAATTGCTGCGCAAGGGGAGCGAAAAAAGCGAACCGAAAAATTTGTTAGGTGATTAATTAGCACATAATAAAAAAAATAAAATGCTAGTAGCAAAAGCGCACGGAAAATTATTTAAGTGTTTTATGATTTATGCAACAACAACAACAAAAAAAACAACAATCAACCACCAGCAAAGCCACAAATTGTTCAGAAATTATATATACATGCATATATATGTGTATGTATAATAAGCAAGTGATTTGCGTAAAGCCAATTAGCATGTTAGCACAAATTAATTAAAAACGGAAATCAAAAGGGTCTCTAAAAAACAAAAACAAAAACAAAACACCATGTCGCAATATTGTTTATTTATACATTCACAATTTTATGTAATTATTATAAGCAGCTTGTGACACACATAATTAGTACACGCATATGTGTGTGTGAGAGAGAGAAAGAGAGTGTGGAGTGAGTGTGTGTGGGTTGACATCAAGCAGAACCTGAGCGACAACTTCAAGCTGAGCCTTCTTTCTATACTCCTCTCCTTCGATTCTCCTCCGTTTCTCGTCTGTTCGCGTTGTTGTTGTTGTCGTTGTCAAAACAAGCATTTATATTAAGCTGATTAAGTCACATTTCACATATCGTTTTTAGTGGGTTTTGGTAAAGAGGAAAAGGTGAAGGAGAGTGAGGTGGAAGAGGTGGGGGGTTACCTCATAAGTACCTGACGCATTTTTGTTGAAAATTTCTTTTTGATTGACTCTCTCCTCCACATTAAGTCAGTCACAAATTGAATTTGTTTTGTTCCGACTAATTTGACAACTTAAGCCAATGCTCATTTAAACTGACAGCACGCGAGTGAGAGAGAGACAGAGACACAGAGAGTTAACAAGAATCCCATATCTGTGAGTTTCTATCTAGAGTTGTGTAATCTCTGTTGTGGCGGCATTTCTTTGTATCAATTGATGAATATGACTCAAAAGATGCTTCTTAGATATGAATGAAATTATGTGAATCAATCAGAAATGTAATATGAGATTCTGGTATTTGGGTAGAAAGGTTGATTTTTGTGATGTTTACTTTCTTGAATTGCCTTTTTTACTTATCTTAAACATCATTAAATCAGTATTTTTTTCACAGTAATGAAAATGACTAAAGCAAACAATTTGCCAACTAATTCGATTTACAGTTTATTTCGTTGTACAGTTTTAAGGGATATAACGGTGCCTTACACACTCTCCATCTCTCTCTCTCTCTCACACTCTTACACACTTACACACTCTGTCTAACTCACTCCCTCACTTGACATCTGACACATAACACAATTGAAAAATGTGTGTAACAAGGCAAGTGCCATAATGCAATAATCAGAATAAATCATAATAAAACACAATAAACTTTGACTCTCTACACGACAAGTTGAGAGTCGAGTTCCTGTTGCTTGACTCCTGGCGGCGGCAACAGCACACTTCAAAATCGGTTTTTGGGATGAACAGATGTGCAACTCATTACACAGCATTTATGCATTACAAATTGAATAATATTCATAATTTACTCAATCCAGCGAAGGCAGCGAAGGGTGTATGAAGAGTGCGCGCCACCCACCCCCTTTCGACTCCACTTGACAACTGAAGTGTTTCAGAGTTGAGTTTTGAGTTTTTGACCCACAACAAACAGCTGCTCTTTGGAGACTTTTCTCAAGCGTAGAGTTTAGTTACAGCTGCTAAGCTCAACTCATCTCAATTTGTGTGACATGAAGTTTACCGTTAGCGATTCGCATGAAGTTTACTGTTTCGCATGAAGTTTACCGTTAGCGCGAATAGCGAATAAAACAAGGAAGAAAACAAAATGTAATTGTAATTGTAATTGTATTCGCTTGATTACATTTGATCGTATTTTGTTTCACCTTAAGCCAAACATATTTTTTAAGTGTGCGCCCTTGCGGGGCAAGCAATTGCAATCGGGGGTGGGAACGGCTAGTGGGGTGGGCGGTTTGTCATGCAGCGCTATGTTTGTGGCATGCTTTATTTTCTGCTTTTTTTTTTGTCGTCTCTCTTTTGTAACCCCTAATGTCAAGTGAGGTTATGTTTGTGCGATGCCTGTCACTGTTTAGGGGTTGAACTGGCGTCACTGAAGGGCGGACGAAAGCGAAGGCGGAGGATGGGGGGAGGAGGTAAAATGATTTATAATTTCATTCCCTTTGATTTATACATTTATATTGAAATGTGTTGACAGGTTACGCTAAATTCGATATGATGATGATGCCAAACCAAATTATGGTTCATTGTTTGGGCATTTCGCCCCCCTTCTCCCCTGCCTCGACTAGGACTTAGTGACAGTCACTAGCTGGCAGGCATGACTACATATATGTATATATAGTATAAA
Source organism: Scaptomyza parva (assembly GCA_035044645.1). NCBI lineage: Eukaryota > Metazoa > Arthropoda > Insecta > Diptera > Drosophilidae > Scaptomyza > Scaptomyza parva. Next base: position 6,668,939 of record JAWNNT010000090.1, read on the forward strand.
TCCGACACACGCGTCCTGCTTGCAACATTGCTCAATTTGATTTCATTAGCTGGCAAAAAAGCGCAATCATGGCGTAAACTAGGAAAAACAACAACAGAAGAGTAGAGAGTTGAGGGAGAGAGAAAGGGAGGGGGGAAGAGTGAAGGACACGTTTCTCAGCTTAAATTACGCACACGTTGCTCTGAAGTTTCTGAAATAAAGTTTTTTTTGGCGGCTGCTTTAAAGTTATGCCCAAAGGCAACCCAAAAAAGAGATAGAAAAAGATAGAAAGAGATAGAAAGAGAAAGACTGCCTTACAGACAACACCCTTTGGGCCAGAAGCTAAAGCAAGTCCTCAAGTAAACTCAATAAGTCGCATAAAGGAATGAAATTGGATGCCATTGCAGCAGCAAAGCAGCGCAGCCGCAGCGCAGCGAACAGCGGCAGCAAAACAAACAAATGCCTGAACAAACGAAGCCGCCAAACAATGTCCTTGTCGCTATCTTGTCTCTTGTCTCTATCTCTCTCGCTTACTCTCGCGCTGTCTGCTTCGTCTTGTGGCTAACAACAACAACAACTGCGTCATCATCTTGTTCGCTCTCTCTATCTCTGTCTCTCTTTTGGCATTCGGGTTTAATTAATTGCGACACGCATTTGCTTAGGATCCACATATACCAGGTACAGCTATTATTACTATGTATGTGTGTTTCTGTGTGTGTTTGTATGTGTGTTTGTTTCTGTGTATGTTTCTATGTAGTAGTATAAAGCAGCCGCCAAGGCGAAGGCGGTTTTCACATGAAACGAGCTTCTCTAATGAGGGTTAATTGAAAGCGGCATTGCTTTCAGTTGCGGCCACATTGTAAAAGCTGATACTTGGAGCTTGTTATGTTGAGCTTGAATATGTTGTTGGTTGTCATTTGAAAGATATTAAAAAGTATTTATCTGTTGTAAAGCTTTTCAAATAGAATCACACAATAACTAAAAGTTTTCTTTCAAAAGAGGGAAATGAGAAGGAATTATTAAAATGTTAGGAGAGAAAAAAAAGTATTAGACTAGAAAATTTATCAAGCTTGAAAATCTGGTAAGCTTTCCCTCCATCAAATAGAAAGTGTAGTAGGATAGACTAAGATATTATAGATAGTACCTTTAATGTTAAGATCTACCTGTTAAGTTCCATTTCTAAGTAACATGATATGACTATGCATCTATTATATTAGCATAAAGCTGTTAACATACGAGTTAGGTCTTATTTAGATCGTATTTTGCGAGGATCGAAGAGAATAATAAAAATTATCAAACTCCTACACAAGTAAAGACTGGTATAACCTGAATTCATGAATCAAACGGACAACGGACCCCATAAAGTGTTTATATTGTTAATCAGCATCAACAGCCGTCATAAAGTCATGTCCGTCTGTTCGGGTATAAAATTGCTTCGATCTCAGATCCTATAAGAACTTAAGTTTTTCAAATTTTTAATATAGGTTCTCTTTACCAGAAAACCTTAAGTAACGGGTTCAGTATATTCCCTAGTCGAGGTTTCTTGACTAAAGCCTTCTTTCTCTTCTTTTACTAATATATTATGATATTATATATATTATTAATATTACAATTATTGTTTTAGAGTAAATCAGTCTTAAAATAAGTCTATCTTCGGTCACTTTAGCTTGGTCAGACTGTAGCTTAAACAAGTTTCGCCATTTTGCATACAACACAATAAAAGCTGAAAACTTATATTTTTGGTATATTTTTTTTGTTTTTATTGTTTTCTCGGTTTGTTTGGCATAATTAGTCAGCTTGGTTTCAAGTGTTTTTTGGGGTCTGTCTGAATTATTTCTGCTTGCTTTTGTTTTTATTAGGACAGTTTACTTACAGCTTAATTTCATAAGCAGAGCAGATGTGCAATACACACACACACACCAACACACACACACACACAAAAACCGACACACACTCACATACACACATATAAACACTCAGGCATATATGTATGTACACCTTAGGTAACCCTAATAATAACTTGACTTGAACTGGCTTTTATTAATATTTATTATTATTTACCCTTGCGGTTGCCTTTGTTGTGTGTAGGTTTTTTCTCTTTGTTGTTGTTGTATGTGTCAAAGGTGGCATAATGTGTTAATTGTTCCCCGCCCACGCGCATTAATAACGGCACTTGAGTACAGTTTAGAGCAGCTGTCGTTTTTTTTTTTTTTTTTGTATATACCGTTATTTGTATATATACATTTTTTGTGACTCGTGTGTAAATTGCGAGCATTTAAATAGCAATTGAATTAGATTAGAAGCTAAAAAATGTATTAGTTAGTATTATTAGGTAACCCCCAGACAAATCACAGAGAGTGCCCAATAAATGGACTCCGGTAGTGCCCAATAAATGAGGACTCCGGTTCCCCAAAGAAATGCGACAAAAAATCCAGTAAAAAGTTACGTTTTTTCTATGGCGATTCCCAACTGGGAAAAAAAAGCATAAGTTGGGGAAAAGAAGTCGGGGAAAATGAGCCCATTTATGCAATTGTCAGCAGTTCAATTTGTTGTTGAAATTTCATTCTGATATTCGGAGAGGTTTGTTTGATTTTTATGACACAATCAATATAGTTTTTGTTCTTTTTTTTCGTTTTCTTTTTCGTTTTTTGATTATGTTGATTATTAGATTTGTATAGGATTTCAATAATAAAAAAAAGCGGCACAAAATGAACCTAATATGCATTATTATTATTTTTTATTATTATTATTATTATTGTGACATGTGAAAGCGAAAGTAAATCGAACAAAAACCAAACCCGAACCGAACTCAACTCGAAATGGTTCTAAAGACAAATGGAGCGTTACGAATAGACAGACATATATGAAGAGAGAAGAGAAAAAAGACATGAAAAACGTGGAATGAGTATAAGAAATAAACTGTAAAGACCCGACCATGGCAATGAAGCAAGTGGAATGCAATAAAAATCTATTTTATTTGTTAGTGAAATGACATTTTTATTTGTTTGCTTTTTTCAACACACACAAAAACGAAGACACGAAGACATTTTGAGTAAAGATAGTCACGTCAGGGAGACACACACGTCGTATGCGCAATATACATAGAGAAATAAACATTTTCCTTCATATATGTAAACGTAAATCCAAAGATATATATTCATATGCCTTACGGATACCATTTGTACTTGGCATATATTTTGACAGTTTTACGATATTTAATCATTTGGCCATGCAAAATAATTGACAGCAGGCATTTTTATCCATTTTCGGTTCTGTTTGTTTCTTTATTTGTTTTTGCTGCTAATAATATTAATAATAAAAATTGCCCTGAACTCAACTCAACTCAACGACAATTGTTAGCAAAAACAATATACAAATTTGTTATTTTCGTATATTTATTTATCTATGATTTAGTTTAGTTAAACATGGCAACAAGAAGAACAAAAAAAGAAAAACACGTAACATATCAAGAAGGTTTTATAGGTTTTCTTTATACCCTTAGTCGGTTTGTCCGTCTATATGCATGAACGATCTCTGGATCTACAAAAGCTAAAGACTCCAGATTTTGTAGATATGCTCTCTTAATCCCTAGACATAGAAAGTGTGTTAAATTTTCGATAACTTTTCCGGTTTCCGATATAGACATGTAATCGATAACAAAAAATATTGAAAATCAAAAACTTGAAAATGGGAATTAAAACTATTAACAAATTAATGAACATCTGTGAAATCTGTACTAAAATCGGTTAAGAAACACCAGAGATATGACACAATCAAGCATTGGTCCGGTAGTTCCGGTATGTCATTCTGTATGGTCAAGGGTTAAGGGTATCTTCTAGTCGAGCATACTCGATTAGAGTCTTTTTACTTGTTTTTTTGTAGTTTGTGATTAGCTCAAAGGCAGATAAACTAAAAATACATATTTTTATTTAAGACTTTTCTTTTCTTTCTTATTGTCTCTTAAGTCAATCATTGAGTCAATTGCTGAAAAACGTTTTCCCATTTATTTATTTAGTGTAACATTTATTGTATTGACAGACAACTCAAAACCTAACATCAATCAACCCCAGAGAGAGAGAGTGAGAGACTTTTGCAATTTGCTCTGCTTTGCCCATGGTAAATTAGGTTTTAATTAAACTCTTTCGCTTTCTTTTTTTCCGGTTGTTGTTGTGTGTTGTGTCTTTTCTCGCCCGATTGTGTTTAATACGCCGTATAATTGAAGCACTTTTAACCCTTAAATGAGAGGGGAAAGTAACGTCTCTGTTAACCCTCGAGAAGCACAAATTGTTTGCTGTCAGCGCGTGTAATCCAAATAAAATAATTGTCATCTACTTTTTCATATATTGCCATATGTTTTGGCTCACATCATAAAAGGAACAAAAAAAAAACCGAAAAGCGGAAAAAAACTCTGAAGACAGTGAAGGAAAGGCAGCTGATGATGAACTTTGCCTTGATGTTTTTGTAGTGTTAATGATGTGTCTAGAGTGTTTTTTCTGTCTGTCTCTCTATAAGGTCTTGCGGTAGTGTTCTTGTTGTTGTTGTCGTTAATCTGTTGTTTAATTTGCCGGCTTAACGCCGTTTTTGTTTTGGTTACCATCTGAGATAAGCCTTAGCCATAAGCCATGTCCGTAATAGTCCCGCCGTACCGCCCCTTTCCAAACCATTCTCTCTATATATATCAATTTGTGGCATATTGTGTGGTAGTTCGGGAGTTGCATATTATTAATTGCTTTGCAAAGAACCGCAAAATGACACAATTTCAATTCGATTTTGAGCGATTTGCCTTTTTTGACTGCCAAAAACTGCAAAAACCTAACTAACTCTGGGCTCTCGGCTCTCCATTACACATAGTACAATGTGAACGAGTGGCAGGCAATATTGCCATTTAAACAACAATCAAACAAGCCACAAAAATGCAAACAACAACAATAACAACAACGAGAACAACAACTAGGAATACAATACATCAAATGCAAAATCCAATCAAACTTTTTAAACAAACATTTAGCAAATCTATTACAATGCATGTCCCACAAAACCCACACAAAAAAAAATGAACTCATCTAAACGAGAAATTGCTGAATATTGCCCCATTGCCTTCCACTGATTGACTACGACACGACTTGGGTATGAGTTTCCTTCCACACACATACATACATATATACATATATATCTTCTTATTCAAGTAACAAACTAAGTTCCAGTTCCTTACCATTTTTTTTTGGCAGTTTTTTATACCCTTAACCCATGAAATGGGTAAAGAAAGGGTATAATGGTTTTGTGCAAAAGTATGTAACAGTAAGAAGGAAGCTTCTCCGACAACATAAATTTGATTAGCATCAACAGCCAAGTCGATTTAGCCATGTCCATCTGTTTGGTAAGTCCGTCTGGTACGTCCGTTCACCTATATGTATGAACGATCTCTGGATCTACAAAAGCTAGACACTCCAGATTTTGGATATGAGCTCTAATAATCTTTAAGCATAACTAGTTTGTTTCAAATGTTCGATAACTTTTCGGGTTTACGATATACACATGTAATCGATAACAACAAAATCTTGAAAGTCAAAAACTTGAAAATGGAGATTGAAACTACTAATAAAATAATGAAAATCTGTGAAATTTCTATTAAAATCGGTTTAGAAACACCTGAGATATGAAGTATTGGTCCGGTAGTACAGGTACGTCAGGTATTTCTGTCAGTCTGTCCGTCTGTATGGTCAAGGGTTAAGGGTATCTTCTAGTCGAGCTTACTCGACTTGTTTTGGCAGTTTTTTCTCCTTTCGCTTGGGTTTGTGTGCAAACTTAATCAAAACAAATTTCCACCTTCAACGAGTTGCACACCAAGCAATTTCCCCAGACCCCAAACGATAACTAGAACTTCATGCAAACTAACCGCAAATACAATTACACACACACAAACACACACTCATACACACACAAACACACACACACAGGGTTACAAAAGGGTGCACAGAGATAGTAAAGAGCAAAAAAAAATAAATAAAAATTTTTGTGCCCACCAAATCGAAAAAACCCGAACGAGTTAAACTTTTTACCTCTCTCTCAAAGGAGATGGGGTGGGGAGGGGCTCTTTTTGGGGACTGTGGCATAATTTGAATTCGTGTCAATTTGACAAAGTGACACATGAGGGCCGGTACCATCGGGCTGATAAATCGCAGCGCCCCGTCGGTGCAAGAAATTTTTATGCGATTTTCCGTTCATTACTTTTGTATTTCATTTATGTATAGTATGAATGTTTATAAGGTTGGATTGTTTGTTTATTTATTTATGTGCATACATTTGTGTTGCCACGCGGTTCGGAAAATGAGTGTGTCGCCAACGTTGCAACAACCAACGACGGTTTGCGGCACGATAATGTTTAGTCAATAAAAATGATTTGTCGTCGTTGGAAGGAAACGGAAAAATTCATGAAATTTGATATGTCCTTTGCCTGTCCTGTCAAGTCGGTTAGCCCCGGTAGCCCCGTCGCCCGGTAGTTCCGTCGCCTGTCGCCTGTCGCCTGTTTTTTAGTTTATGGCTTAGAAAAAACACATACACTTACAGTCCAGTGTGCAGCTATGCAATTAGATGGCCTAAAAAATGTCTAAGTCGAAGTCAAAGACGTATCAATTCAATTCCAAAAATTCTTCTTCAATACTTCAACGCCAGGTTTTCCTCTTCCCCCCCACAACTCTTTTTGTGTATTGTTTCGGTTAGGGTTTAGGGTTTTTGGTTTCTCGTTTCTGGTATTGCTGTCGGGGCGTCTTTTATGCTACACCGCTGTGAAAGGAATTTACGAGGCGCCCCGCCCGTTAACGTCGCAATTTGCCACCCGAAACGAATGGCAGCCAGACATGCATCGAACTGCGAGTCGCGATCCCAAAAGGCGCATATTCTCATAAAATGCATAATTCCTTCGCCTTCCTATCTACCTGTCTCTAGCATAAGCATTGTCATTTGCATTGTCATTTTGCAATTGAGACATAAATTTTAATATGCACTGAAAGAAAGTTGCACAACTTTTCTGACTGAAACCAAAAAACGAAAAAGTTCCGGCCATAAAACTTTAGTTTTTGTGTGGCAAGAGTTTCCCACTTGGGGTAAGGAAGAAAAGTGACTAACTTAACAGTTTTCCGAACTTAAACTAAGTTAATAAATAATCGGTAATAGAACAATGATTGTCAAATAAACAATATTGATTTGTAAAGAGAAGTTTAAGTAGAGAAATTTCGGAAAGGAAAATGTATTAAGGAAGGATTTGTAGGAAAAGAGTTATGAATAGGGGATTGAATGAAACCCATGAAAAGATAATTATGATCATTAGGGCGTTAAAATAGTATTCTCTGACTTTTATTTACCCATCTCATAGCTAATACTTTACAAAGAAAAGTTTCGGTAGAGGAATTTTGGACATAAGTTCTACAAAATCTTTTTTACGAAATGAGTTAAGAACTTAATGTGTTAAGGATGAATGAAACACATTGAAAGATAACTATGATGATAATTAGGGCATATAAATACTATTCTCCGACTTTCATTTTTCAATCCAATAGCTAATAATCTCTAAAGAGAAGTTTTAGTACAGAAATTTCCGAAAGAAAAAAAGTATTTTATGTATGAAAATAGTTAAAAAACTTATTGAGTTAAGGATAAAATATTAAATGAAACACATGGAAAGATAACTAAGATTATTAGGGCATAAAAAATAGTGTTCCCTAAACAATCTCATAGCTAATACTTTACAAATAGACCAAACACCTTCAAGTCAATATATTTGTTTATTAGGCTTAGCAAATAAATCCTTGTCAAATTGACGCAAGACAGGAGCTGAATCTTCCGAAGGGTCGGCAAGTAAAGTTGCTTTCTGGCTTGGCACAACTTAATTTCGTTAAAATAAATTGCAAACGGAAATTATTTAATTTCCGGTACTGACTGGGCTGGTAGCCCTCCCACCTGAACAGAGACAACATCCACACACACACAAACAGAAGTTGTTGATTGCACAATTAGCAAAGTCAGCTCGTAAATTCGCACTAGACAACTAGCTAGTTGGTTGGTTGGATTATCTCTTGGCTAGTAACTCACCTGGACACGCACTTCAGGCAGATTCACCTTCATTGCCAGCTCCTCACGTGAATAGACATCGGGATAATGGGACTTCTCAAAGGCCCGCTCCAATTCATGCAACTGATATGTGGTAAATGTGGTGCGATTCCTGCGATGTTTCTTCTTGGCACAGTTATCGTCCTGACCTGCAGCGAGGGGAGGAGTGAAGAGTTTGGAGATGACCTATATGACCTGGATGACCTAAACTCACCTTCATCATCGCTGCCGGATGTGATTTTTTCACCCTGTTCACTGTTGTTCGTCTGATTGAGATCCTCGCTGGAGGCACAACTGCCATTCACCAAACTATCGTTGTCCCCATTTAAACGTTCCACATGTTCTCCCCCATTGTTGTTGTTGTTGCGGTAATCGTGTTGAAAGTGTTGTTGCTGTTGCTGATGTTGTTGCTGCTGCTGTTGATGTTGCACTTCGTCGAGGGAACGCGCCCGAATCCCGTAATTACCGTTGGCTAATTTTGGCTCATTATCATCACAATAGACGGAGGCGGATTTGCGCTTGTTGTTGTTGTTATTATTGTTGTTGATGTTGCTGTTGCTCATTGGTCGTGGTGTGGGCGGTGAGGTAACATCAATATTGATGTTGCCATCGTGTTGCAATTGCATCTTTGCCGCATCATCCTCATCGTCGTCGAGATCGCTCGTTGAGGACATTGAACGTTCATCGTAGTCCCGTGCCGCAGTTGCTGTTGTTGTTGCAACAGTTGCTGCTGCTGTTGTTGCTGCTGTCGCATCCGGCGCAAAGAAGCCACCAACTGTTGTTGCTGCCGCCGCCGCTGCTGTTGGCGGTGATGACTTGGCATATTTGTTGTGCTGCTCCTGCGCATGCGCAGCGAGTGCCGCCAAGTGTTGCTGATGACTGCCATAGGCGCCAGCTGGCGGGGGTTGGGGTGCCTGGGCTGCGGCGTGGGGCAACTGTGGCGGCTGCAATTGATTGGCCTCCACCATTTGATGCATCGAACTGAGATAATTGCCAGCCGCATCCTCCTGATGGCCATAGTTGTGACCATGACTGTGACCGTGACTGTGACTGTGACCATGGCTGTGACTGTGACCGTGACTCTGGCCAAAGCCGAAGGCATTGTGGTAGCCAAATGGGGCGTGTGGTGGGCCAGCCATGGCGCCATGATGATGCGACTGTTGTTGCTGTTGCTGCTGCTGCTGCTGTTGTTGTTGTTGTGAGGTTGGTGGAGCGGGTGGTGTGGCTGAACCATAGTTGAGACCGTTCTTGGCATGCTGCTGCAACATGCTGGCCATGTGATTATCCATATTGCGCAGCTGCGTCAGCGACATGCCGCAACGCAGATCGGTGGCATCGTCCTCGGCCATAGAGGCATCACCATCACCTGTAAGTAAAAGGAAAGTTAATTTTATTAGTTTCTTTTATTACACATTTGCTTATCCCGTTGTACTTCTTGAACAACAAAAGAGCAAATGAGCAATGTAACTGGATCATCGCTCACTTGTTCTTTTGATGCTAGAATTGCTCCAAAGAGAAGCAAAAATGTTCATATACGTTTAGCGTAAGCCATTAAGGAAAGACAAAGAAAGGAGCCGAGAGACAATGACAAATGTATTGCGTTTTACAGTTAAGTACATGATATTCGCTCATTCTCTCAAAGTTCGCCGTACGCGTGTTGTTGTTGCGAGAGCCGAAGTCAATGCAAGTTGTGTTTGGCTTTGATTCATGTTTGCACTTGTCAAAATCATTGTGTATTTAGCTTGCGCAAAAATGTGTGACGATTCGGAAAGTGCCATATGTTATGAATCAGATTTTTTGATAAACTTATTATTAAAAAACATTAAAGTTAATTTCGATACCTTTTTGTTATATATTATTAGTTTTTTAATTTTTTTTTGTTATCAATTGAATTATTAAGAAAATGCAAAATAGGTTTTTTTCAGTGCACATGCTCAGAAATAAAAACGGTTGTTTTGAATGTTTGCTGTTTATCTTTTAATATATTGGACTTTTGTCCCTCGTAATCTCTTTTCGGCAAACGCTGGTTAACTGTATTGATTACTCCTACGCCTTCTTATTCATGATCATTCCGACTAGTTACATACGTAAATCTATCTTCATTTAGGGGAACTATATACTAAAGGTCACTGATGCATTAATCATTTACTGCTTAAGCTGTAATTAAATCATGATTGTACACACTCTCTGCTTAGTTCTCCAGTTAGTACGTCATGTAACATTTCATTTCTTTTTGCGGTTGATTAGATTTTAATTAGCTTGAGGCTAGCTAGTCGCAGACAGTTGGCCACAAAGTCATAAAGCTGTCGCGCTGCCCATATTGTTAAAAGCCCTGACGCGGTAATAACAATGTGTTATTTAATTTTGGGTTGCAAGCTTCATAACTTCAACCCCCTCCCCCGCCTCTAAGAATGCCATCACCCATACCTGCACCTGTTGGGCGACCCATTAATAAACGGCTTTCAATTAGTCGCCTCGTATTTACAATGTGCGGCAATAAAAATTCTCAGAAAACCCACCGCCCCGCCGCCCAACATTTGTCGAAGGCCAAAGCCAAAAACAACTAGTGTAAACTACTCCTGACTAAGAAGAGAGTGCGAGAGAGAGAGAGAGAGAGAGAGAAGAAGGAGGACTTAACTGTATAGGAGTTTGTTGGTTCTAATGGGCGTTCTGGCTGCCACTGTAGCACATATCACGTGACATGCAAGGAAGTCATTAGTTGTCGCCGGCGAGTGTCGAATAGTTGTGAAGGCGGGGTCGGGTGGGGGGCGGGTGTTTATGTGGGTGGTGCCTGTTTGCACTGACTTTTGCAGAGTTGTTTGGGTTTTGGTTTTGGGTTTTTTTTTGTATAAGCAAATTCAATTTCTATGTTAAATTGGGTTTTTGAAAAACTGTTGGAACTGATGGCGTCGCCAGAAATCCAATTACCTATTCAGTTTGCCCTCAAATATCTGTAATTATTCGATAGTCTTTTGTGTAATTGCTTTTTGATGTACTTATATAAAGAATACACACACACACGCATAGATAGATAGATATACAGTTAGTTGGTGGACTTGAATTTTATTTGCATGTAACTTTGGTTCGATTACACACAAACAAACGAACGAGTAGTTCATTCATGTAACGACTCTGGTTCGATTACATACAATCAAACGAACGACTAGTTCATATAAAACGATTGTCTAATGTAATTACGTCTGCCGCAATAGCCAATAATTATTGGGTTAGTATTTAAATTGACTTTTGCTATTGATTTTCCTCTCTTTTTCTCAGGCATTAATTGGGTCAAATGTTTCAGTATTTTTTCTTATCTGTTTTTTTGGCTAATTAAGCATAAAAAGCAGCGCTGTAAAATTAGGGCCGAAAAATGCCCTGAATTAACCTCTGATTCGTTTATTTCGTGTTTTTCATCCAATCAAACGAAATTTACACGCACCACATGCGATTTATTTTGAGCCACTGTGGCTTAATGAAATTAACAGAAAACTGCTCGAAAGAAGAATTAAAAATGCAAAAAATACAACAAAACAACAACAAAAGTTCAAATGAGGTAGCTGAAAATCGAAACAAAACACAAAAGCCAGCAGCACGCATTACAGTAATAATAATAGTAATAATAATGAAAAAAGAATATGTAATAATAGAAAATCAGCATTTACAACAAAAGGCGTGAAGGCGCCGCCACATGAGGTGCCACATGAGGTGCCACAGCGACAGTAGCCGGGCAATCTCAAAACTCAAACCGAGAGAAACCCCCCGCTTCCATAGGCCACACCGAGTGCGTGTGTTAATTGCGTGAGCTTGAGACCGACAAAAAACCAAAAAAAAAAAAAAGACTAACGCCAAAACATCAACATCAACTTGAATGAATGAATGACGAACTACACATGAGCGAAACACAGAGCCTATCGGAACTACATGTGTGTGTGTGTGAGTATTTGTAAGCCCTGAGCTATAAATATTTATATAAATAAATTTGGCGTAAAGCTTTGTTCACATGTGCCAGATATTTATGAATGATTTTGCGTGTGTGAATATGAGATTTCAAATATAAGATTTTAATAAGTATGATTATTGGTTGAAAATAATTGAGGTTATAACAAAAACTTACAAGAGTTAAAAATTGATTTAAACGAATAGCATATTATTTTCATTGACTGACTGATAGCCATCAACACAGCTATAAATGGTAAGGCGAAATGATGGCATATAGTCTTTGGATAAATACTAAGAAAGACATTTCTAAAGTGCATTTCAAATTGAAGAAATTTTTAATATAATTATAAAAAAAGTTAGATTATGTTTTAAGGAAAAACATTTGGAAAAGTTTTTATTGATATAATATTTGTATTCTCTTATAATATTCCGTTTATTCTCTTTGACTGACTGACTGCTATGAACGCAAAGCTCTGATGGTAAGGCAAAGCGAAATGATATTATATAAAACGTGGATGAATTTCAAACTGCATTTAAATGTGAGGAAATTTTGAACATAAGCACACGAAAAGTTAGATTATAAGAAAAAACATACGGAATAGTTCAAATTGATCGATTGATTGATGTGCTATAAACATTCTAGTTATTCCCTTATAGTATAGTATTAGTATTTATAGTTAAGTCTTGCTAAATCAACTAAAAACTTGTAAAGTTTCACCTTTATCTTGCATTAAAATCAACTCTTCAACTTTCACACTCTCATTTCTATAACATTTTTTGATATTTATTATAACAAATTAACTTTATCTCCAACTGATTTTCATATTGCCTCACATATTAATTTGGTAAAGTTACAGCATCAGCATGTACGAAATGCTGTCAAACTATATATATATATATATTTACTATAAAATATTCATTCACATAAGAGTCACAAATTGCCTGATCGACAGTTCAATTAAGAAATGATTTTGATTTTGTTACTCATTTTGTTTGTGTTACGCGATTGCTTCCTGCGTCTGTGTGTGTTGGCCATTAGCCTCAATGGCAATTAAAGTTGGCAGCTGGAAGTTTTTTGTGTTAACAATTTAACTATGAATACAGAGAGCGGAAAGTGGAGAGTTGAGGCAGAGTTGAAATGTTAAAAGATTCAATGTTAAAAGGTTCAAATTAAGCCAGCTACTGACAAGATGAAACTGTCTGTATCTCTCCATGCTGTCCGCCTTCTGTTTGCCGCTAATTGCTTGCACAAGTACAGTGAAGGCTCGCTTAAAGCAACCCTAGTTTTGCTCTAGTTTTGAGAAGGGGAACACGATTAAGGGGCAAAAAAGGACAAATTGACGTTAATCGCGTCAAGTGAATGATTTGACAGTTTCTCAACGAAAAATAAACTCTCTTTGAGCCATTAGGCGGCCTAATTGAAATGTTATTAGCCCGAAAAATAAAACCATCTCGTCATTGGCAACAGGTACAACAACACGAAATGGTGGAAATGCATATAAAAATGTTTGGCATCTTCCGGCGCATACAAAAAAATCAAGTAAGAATGCTCTAGTCGAGTAAGCTCGACTAAAAAATACCCTACCATACAGACGGGCAGACTTACACACACATTGCACTACCGGACCAATGCTTGATGACTTTATATCTTCGGTGTTACTTAACAGATTTTAATAAAAATTTTACAGATGCTCATTATTTTGTTAATTGTTTCAATCTCCATTTTCGAGTTTTCGTAATTTAAGATTTTTTTGTTATCGATTCCATGTGTATATCGTAAACCAGAAAAGTTATCGAAAATTTGCAACAAACTGGCTATGCCTAGGAGTTAGGAGAGATCATATTTCAAATCTGAAGTCTCTAGGTTTTGTAGATCCTGAGATCGTTCATTCATATAGAGAGACGGACGTACCAGACGGACTTACCAGACAGACAGATGTTTATATCGACTCGGCTGTTGATGCTGAACAAGCATATATATACTCTATGGGTTCGGAGAAGCTTTCTTCTGCCTGTTACATACTTTTGCACAAAACGATTATACCCTTTTTTACCCATTTCATGGGTTAAGGGTATAAAAACTTAACAAAAAGATATCCGAGATATCGAGTTCATATCAAAAAATGAAACAAGCCATAAACAAAACTGTCAATCAAATGCGTTAAAAGTAAAGTGGATTGATGTTGTTGTTGGTGTTGCGTCTTATTAGCCGCTTTGTTACCAACTGCCACAACTACAACAACAACAACAAGAGCAACAAGAGGCAACACCGACGCGCACGTTTAGCTCGCTTCGGACACGCATTAAGATCATTAAGTGACTTAATGCTCAATTTAATGCCGCATCAACTCAAAACTCAGACTCGAATGAGAATGTGAATATGAATGTGTGTCTCTCTCTGTCTCGCAAGATTCTGTCTCTCTCTCGCATGAGTTTGTGCTTTTTATCTTGATCTTAATGATGTTACAGAGCAAAAAGAGAAAAAAAAAAGAAAGAAGTGGAAAAAATCCACTCAGTTCAGTTAATATTGCATCCTAATGCACTTGTCTCTCTCCCCCTCTCCCTCTCTCACTCTCTATCTCTTTCTTTTGCTGTGTTTTGCACTCTTTCCTTTTGTTGTTGTTGACGCCACCGCAGCGAGCTGTCAGTTTAAATGCTTTTTGACAGCTTGCGTCTAGCCGCAGTTCAATTATGATTATGAGTTAAGAGGCTCACACAGTCCAGTTTTGTTGTTGCCCCCTCTCCTCTCCTCTCTCTTCCCCTTAACACCACCTACTCGCAACTTTACTCCCGTCTCTAGTTAGCCAGCTTATTTGCGTTGGCTTCTAATTAATTTGCGGCCATTTAACCTGTGCTTTTGTCGTCAGTTTTTCCATTTTGTTTGCAAAACTTGATTTTTTTATACCCATGAAATGGGTGAAAAAGGGTATGATAGTTTTTTGCCAAAGTGTGTTACAGTCAAGAAGGAAGCTTCTTCGAACTTATAAAGTATATGTATATTCTTGATTAGCATCAATAGCTGAATCGATATAGCCATGTTCGTCTGTCTGGTAAGTCCGTCTGGTACGTCCGTCGGCCTATATGTATGAACGATCTCAGGATCTACCAAAGCTAGAAACTCCAGACTTTGGATATCAGCTCTCCTTATCCCTAGGCATAGAAAGTTGGTTTCAAATTTTCGACAACTTTTCAGGTTTACGAAAAAAACATGTTATCGATAACAAAAAAATCTTATAAATGGAAAACTCGAAAAAGAGGTTTGAAACTAATAACATAACGATGAACATCTGTGAAATTTGTATTGACATCGGTCAAGTCCTCAAGCAGCGGTACGGTAGCTGTCCATCTGTATGGCCAAGGCTTAAGGGTATCTTCTAGTCGAGCTTACTCGACTATCGCCTTCCTACTTGTTTTTTTTGCTATTTTCTCTTTGCTGCTGTCTGCTGATGTCTTCTTCGCTTCAACGCAACTTTGTTGTGGCATTGATTAACGCAATGCTTTTTAATTGAATTAATTGCAAACGTCTTTAATTGATTTCGCCTTCAGCGCGGTGTCTTTATGCGCATTTTGGCAAGACTTTGGAATGAAATTAAAAAAAATCTATAAATGACATGGCAGGAAATTTGCCAACAATGAAGACAAAATATATATAATATATTATTATATATTATTATAAAGCAACTGCTGTCAAATGGCATTAAATTTAATGAGTTTTAATAAATAGAAAATATTAATTATTTGTAATAATTTTCATTATTAGTTTCAATTAATTGAGTTTCAAATTAATTAGATAAATAATTGGCAATTCCTGAAGTTAATGAATGCAATTATTTATAGACTATATTATGTGATATATGCTTTTAATGCAGGGAAGGTTAAAAAGGTAGAAACCTTAACCCATATCTAACCCAATTTGTTTGTCGACTTGCTTATCAGTTTCGTTTAAGAGTGAAAAATATCACCTTTTGAGGTGGGAAAAAGCCACCCATTTTTCGCAAGTCGAAGGGTGCGACAATCGCTTGTCGGCAATCAAAACACCAAAATGGAAATAAAATAAATTATAAACCGAGTTGCTTTGTGGCCAAAACAGTTAAGACCGGGTTAACTGGCGGCGACTGGCACCGGGTCCGGGCATAAATCCAACTATAATCCAGTTAAAAAGCCTTCAAAGCAACATAAACTTTAAATTGGCCAAGAAGTGAATGCCATAAATAGTAGAAGGAACGAACCAAACGAAGAAAAGACGTCCACCCACACGCTTGGCAACTCTGGCAACTTGAGTTCTAATCCCGTTTTGGCCATGTAAACGATTACCGCTGACTGATTTGGTACCTTATCAGCTGTCGTGCATCGCAACACGGCGCTAAAGTGCAGCCCCAGACGCCAGGCAGTCAAAAAGGAGTTTGGGATTGAAGCATTCAACATTGACAAGCCACAAACAGAAAAGGGGCACAAGTCGTAACGAAACGAAACGATTTTCATGCCACGCGACAGTCAGACCCGAAAATAAATGCTAATATAATTTTGCGATTGTGTTTGTTGATTTGACGAAAAAAGACGGCGATAAAGACAGCAAAAGAGTGAGAGAGAGAATGAAAGCGCTTTCACACTATAATTGAAATCGATTTGTTGCTTATCGGCGATAACCGATTACCGATTAAGGTTATAACACTTCTGCTCTTTCTTGAGAGAATGAAAATAAAAGAGTGAGAGAGAGAGAGTGGGAAAGTGAGAGCGTTTTCACGCTTATCGCTTATCGGCGATAACCGATTATCGATTAAGGTTATAACACTTCTGCTCTTTCTTGAGATAAAGAAAGCAAAAGAGTGAGAGTGAGAGCTAGATAGTGAGAGCGTTTTCAAACTGTAATTGGAATCAATTTGCAATGCGCCTATCGCTTATCGGCGATAACCGATTACAGATTATGTTTGAACATATCTGCTCTTTCTTAAAAGAGAAAGAAAACAAAAGAGTGAGAGAGCTTTTTCACACTATAATCGATTTGCATTGCTTATCGGCGATAACCGATTACCGATTATATGTAACAACACTTCTGCTCTTTCTTCTCGGCTTCAGTTCAGGTAATGTGTTAATAATTGCGAGACATTTAAAGGTCACACTCTACTCTACTTACCATCGCTGCTGTCGGCTTGTAGCTGGTTGTGGGCCTGGCCATTGCGATTCTTGAGTCCCAGTATGGCGTCAATTGTGTGACGCGGCGTCAGCGTCTGACCAGCAGCGCCAAATTTGCGTACATTGTCCTTGAGCGACATTTCGCTGTCTGCAAAAAGAGAGTAGAGGAGGCGGAAGGGTAAGAGAAAAAAAACGTAGGCAGTGCATGCATGAGAATTAAAAGCCTGTTTGCCAACAGTTTGGAAAGTCAATTAGGTGCACGACAACAACAGCAGAGGCAGCAGCAACAACTGCGGCAGCAAAAGCTATGCAAATTTGTCAGCTATTTTCAAAGTATTAAAATGTATACACACACACACAGAATGAGAGGAAACACGACTTTATTTACAATTTTAACGAGCTAAAAACTGTAATTGCAACTAAGCGACACATTGGCCGCCATTTCAAATAGTATATGTGTGTTTGTGTGGTTTTTCTAATGAGCGTTTGTCATGTCAAAAGCGAACGCAGAAATGTAGGCAACACTTTTGGACTTAACAATTTGCACTGCTTGCGAACTGATATTGCACTGCTTGCTGACGTCGATCACTTAATTTATGTATTTTAAAAACAAATATTTGCTGGAATTGTTGTACTTCTTGGTTCTTAGGCACACTTTTCTATGTAATATGCATGCCTTTGGCAATTAGCTTGAATAATTTGCAAATTATTTTAAATGCCGGGTAACGAGCGCATGTTTAATAAAACAAAACAAAGAATGAAAAGAGGTAAAAAAAAATGTCCTCAAAAATGCAAAACAAGTCTGTGAACACGCAGCCTGTCAATATATGTATATGTATGCATTT
This sequence comes from Scaptomyza parva, assembly GCA_035044645.1. Lineage (NCBI taxonomy): Eukaryota > Metazoa > Arthropoda > Insecta > Diptera > Drosophilidae > Scaptomyza > Scaptomyza parva. The sequence continues at coordinate 6,686,941 of JAWNNT010000090.1, forward strand.
ATGTTTTGTTTGCCTTTCATGTTGAGCGACAATTTGTGTTAATTAAATCGGTAATCAGTAATGGCGTACGCTTTCCGGGAACGCTAAACATGCAGCTCTTGACCAATTTTCATACTACTTTCCCCTTGCCGACGGCAACAAAATTCTTTTCTTCTTACCCTCAGTGATCACAGTGTTGTTGTTGCCCAGCTGAGCATAGTGCTCCTGGAACTGTTCCAGATTCTTGAACTTCTCCACAATCAACTGCAGATTCTTGGCATCCCTCACATTGCCCAGCAAATGACGCAAATGATCCAGTTGCTTGGGATTGGCGCCGCCACCGCCGCCACCGTTTTGTTGCACCAACTGCTCAAAGATGTGTTGGAATGTTTGCTTATGCTGCAGTTGCTCCGCCGTGAGACCGGCTGTGGTCGGGGATAGTGGGGGGGCACCATCTATACCAGCTGTTGTCATTGGCGGTGTTGCGGCTGTGGTCTTAATATCCATATTTGACTTTAACACACACTCTCACACACACTGAAGCACAATAAGTATATATATATTTTATTTAATGTAATTCTGTTTTATGTTTTCTCGATTCATGTGAAATTGACATATAAATAATATTTTTGACGACGGAAAATCAACAACTTTCGAGCTGAACTTTGTCTTTTGGTTAACTTTTTCTTGTTATTCGTTTTTCTTGAACCAGCTCAACAAAATGTTCCGAAACCGTTGCGCACCGTGCCGCGGCAGAGTTGGCAATAAACAAGTCGACGGACGCTTCGGCAGCTTCGAGTTCAGCTCGAGCTCAGCAGAAATCAAATTGGAAACCGGTTGTATGGCAAGCTAATAACTGTGTGTTTTTGTTTAGGGGCGGAGCTTGCGCAGGATTTACAGCAAAGAGAGAGCGCGAACGCGAGAGTGAGAGCGAACGCAAATGAGAGAGCGCACGCGCTAGAAAATTGCGGGTTGTTACCGCAAGTCCTGTTATATTCTGTATTATGTTTTTTTTTTGTGTTTTGTATTTTGTGTTTTTGTATTTTGTGTGTTTGCAGGCAGCACGCGTGGGCTATTGTTATAGACTGTGTGAGTTAGTATGTGTGTGTGTTGGTGTTAGTGTGTGTGTCGTAAGTGTGTGTTAGTGTGTTGATGTTAGTGTGTGTGTTAGTGTATGTGTGTGTGCTTGTTAGTGTGTGTTAGTGTTTTGGTGTTGCTTGAAAGTGTCACGTTTTTTGGTAAAGCGACTAACTTTTGTTTCCCAGCTGCATATTGTTTAGTTTTCACACTTCTACCCTTGCCCCCACCCTCTCCAGCAGCCTCCCTTACTCTCCCAGAGAACAGCAACAGAACATGCAACAAATTATGAGTTTAGTCTTAGATATTGACCAACAGACTCTGGTCTGCCTGCCACTTGACTCTTTTAAGTGGATTTTTGTTAATATCCTGGCTTTTGTTACAAATTTTTGCAAAGGAAATTAACTAAATGCAAACAGTTTGCAGTCAACCTCTTCTTAGCCAAGTTTACTTAACTGTTTTTGTATTAGTTAAGACTTTAACTCGTTTTCTTACCTGTTGGGCATGAGCTTGCGGTTTTGGCCATTTCCATTTCCATTCCGTTTTCAACGTTTTCACAGTTCCAACTCGAATTCAATTCCCTTCACTCATGAACTCATTTTGCTCGTTTAACGCTATCTTCCATTACACACAGTTAAATGAAAATGTCAGACAGACAGAACGAGCGGGGGGAGAGGGGGGGAGGGGTGTGTGTGTGTGTTATTCTCTCGCCCTGTCATGGGGTCTCCGCTTTGCTTCTGCCGATTCGATTTGTGCCAACTAATGAGCTCTTAATGTGCGTTTATTCTTACGCATAACGAGCTTGCCAAACGTAATTATCTGCTTTTGCTCTCGCACGAGTATGTGTGTGACAGTATGTGTGTGTGTGTGTGTGTGTGTGAGAGCAATGTGCTCTGTGTGAGGCTGCCATGTTGGCGCGTTGCTTAATTGAAGTGGAGCGGCGGCGACTGCTTTGGTGGGCGTGTGTGTCTGTCTATACAAGAAACACACATACACACACAAACACTCACACACACATACCTATACATGTATGTGTGCGCCTTGCGTCATTTTCATTTGCTCTACATACACACGCATCTCCTGGTATGTGTGTGTGTTCGTGTGTTTGTGTGTGTTTCTCTGCTTTTCTGCTTGTTTTGTGTTTTAAATTAATTTGCTTTTAATTTGCTTTATTATGTGGCAATTTCTCCTGCTTCGTACTTTTAATTAGTTTGCTTTTATCGTTAAGCTGTTAAGCGTCTTTTCTTGTCTTGCCTTTACTCTCTCTCTCTCGCTCGCTCTTGCCTTTTTGTCGCTCTCTAACTGTTTAAGTTTCAAGCAAGTAAAGTTATGTGAAACTTTTTGGCAGCGAGTTAATAATAATTGAATGTATAATTTTTAATACTCTTCTTTACTCAGTTAATGCATTTGCTCACCTTATGTTTATCTTTTTTGTTATATATATATATATATTTCCGATATGATCTGAAACCGCTTTTGTGTGATGAGCTCATCATTGACATGAAGCTGGGCAACTTTTTTTTACCTTTTGTAGATTGCACTTAAGCTTATCTTTATGAGTAAATCAAATCTGGCTGCGCATGCGAAATGTCAAACAAGTTATTCAGCTCTGTCTCATTCACACTACCCGAAATGCTTGCTCTCTCGCTCACACACGCACAGCTGTACACAGTTATTGCTCTTTGACAGAGGCGTGGCTTAAAACCAGTTATTTCTGCTTTTGCTGCTGCTGGCTGCAGAGAGACAGTTATTCAGATTGAGAGAGTGAGAGATAGAGCGAAACGGAGAGAGAGCGCTTCGGCGCATTTACTCTCTATCACACACAAACTTACACACACACATACCCATACACATTCACCCACATGAGTACGCCTTGTGGTAGACCATTGAAAAAGTGATGAAAATAACTCTCTGTCACTTTATTGGCGCTTAACGAGTTTGAGTTGATGAAGAATTTAATTTATGATGCTTCTCACACTACACACAAATACAGACACACAGCAAAGAGAGATAGAATGAGAGAGGGAGAGGGAGGGAGAGAGTAGAGACATTCAACCGCAGCATGCAGCACACAAGTGCAGAGACGCAGACCAAAAAAAGCTCAACAAAAAAGAAAAAAGAAGAAAAAAAAAAGGCTGAGAAATTAATGAACTCGTAACTGTCGCTTTTGCAAATTGGGCCGGCACTGGCACATGTGAGTGTGTGAGTGAGTGACTGAATGTGTGTGCCTCGCCATTTTATGCAATCACATGTAGAGAGAGCGAGAGAGTGTGTGAGAGAGTGAGATAGAGTCATACAGGAGGCAACGGCAGCAGGCAGCAGACGCCGCCAGACGTCAAGCTTTGATGATTTAATTTTCTGGTCTTCTAATTTAATTTTATTATAGAAATACAGATGTGTGTGTGTGTGCAAAAGAGAGAAAGCGAAGCATAGACGAGAGACTGAAAGGGTGTCTGTCACACACACACATACACACACACTCATACACACACACACATAGAGACGACACATGCATGCAAATTCGTTAATGGAAAATGGTGGCGTTTAATTGAAAAAGGAAGTGCGCCAAAGGGCGTGAGGAGATGCCAGGAACAAAGTGCACAGAGAGACAGAGAGGAAGAGTGAGAGAGGGAGTGGGAAGAAAGGGGAGAGAGAGCGAGAGGGAGAATGGGTAGAGAGGGTAAAAGGGCAGAGAATGGATTGAGGAAGAGCTGAAAAGTAGAAAAATGTTTCTACTTTTTTTTCTGGATTATCAAATTATTTTGTAGAGAAACAAAAAGCGTTTTTTATTTTTCTCTTGCTTTGTTTTAAGTGCGGTTTACTTTTGCAATAACAATTTGCAATTACATTTGTTTGTTTGCAGTCATAATTGTTTTTTTATTCGAATCATCATCAGAATTATTATTATTATTTTTTTTTAAGGGGTTTTTATTCGTTGTTGTTGTTCGGTTGACTGCTTACGCAAAGTTAATTGAATTAAAAAATTGTGCAATGATAATAACAAAATGGCGTTAATTAATCGTCAGCCGCCATATTGATTTTGCAGCTGCAGCAATAACATAATATTCAATGATTAACAATTAACAATAACCAATTAACAAATAACAAATTGAAATTAACGCTGCGATTTTTGCTCTCTCTCTCTCTTTCTCTCTCTTTCTGTCTCTTTCTCTCTCTCCTACTGCAGTGTTCCTTAATAAAAAGCAATTAAAATTCATTAGCACACACAAATACACACACACACACACACATACACACTACAATCACACACTAATGCCATCATGCGCTCGTTTTCTCAATTATTCATTCAATTTTCATGCCACACACAAATGCCGCATACAGCTTCTTCTTCTTCTACATATATATATATATATATATATTCATGCAGCTAAATGAAAACGGCAACACTTAAATGCAATTTACCTCAATTTTAGCAACCACTACACACACACACACCGCCCCACTCCTCTCACCATCATCATCATCTTCTATTCAGTTGAGCTTCGCGTCTTCGCCTTCTCCCTCTCCTTCTTCTTCTTCACCTTTTGAGTTCCGTTTAGAGCATCTTAACGTCTTTTCATGGCACTTACATCGTCATTCTATTCGTCTAATTTCATTTTCTTGCCATTTTCTTCTTCGTTCATCATGGCACACTCTCTGTTGGCAAACTCTTGGAAAACTTTTGCTCCTGTTAGCTACGCTACTACTGTTGGCCTTAATATGTGTATGTGTTTGTGTGTGAGTGTGTCTTGACTTGGCTGGGTTGACTGGGTTCGTTGTAGATTTGGCAGCTCATGCGTTTTTCTAATTACATTCAATTAGAATGTTGATTGATATGTTTGTCTAGGCAGCGAGAGAGACTTTCCCAAAAGAGACTTTCAGGGCAAGATTTAAATACTCTCATTTGAATTGTCGACTTGAGTTTAAATAAGCGCAAAATTAAGATTGCAAAAGTATTCAGGCTGCAGGCTATTTTCACATGTCATAGAAAGTACAGAAGTTAAGTAAGGGAAATTGAGTGAATAAAATTTGGTTCTTACTAAAATAATCGAATTTGCTTTAAATACCAAAATGTTTGAAAACTCTTTTTATTGATTAGAAACCGCGAGTTTATTTATTATGCAGATTAATTTAGCGAATTTAGCTTTTTTGCAACAAAACATAATTAAACATTATTGTCATTTTGTATTTATGTATAAAAATATAGACAAATATATTCATACCACTGTAAATGAACTCAAACAAACGAATATTAGACCACTGTACCAAATTCCATAGTTTTCAACAACACATGGTAAAGTACAGTTAAAGCTGTAAGAATTCCGGCTCAACATACGCTTGGGCTTGCACACATTGCCGATCAACTGCATAAGAGTGAGACAAACCTAATACTATTAACCGTTATGTTAGTTGTACGTATGAATTATATATCGAACTCCTCACACCTATGTTGCGCTTACCTATACAAAGGGACAGCCTATTTACACTGTCCTCAAACTACATAGTTAAGTACGGGAAATTGACTAAATAAAGTTTTCATTCAACTATAATCGAATATGCTTCTCATTTAGCATTAAACAACAAAATATTCTCTATATATTTTTGGCAACAAAATGTTCTAATCCTCTATTCATTGATTAGAAACCGCGCGCTAGTTTATTTATTATGCAGATTAATTTTGGTGAACATACAAATTGCGCTTTTATGCAACAAAAGCATAAACATTTTCATTTATTAAAAAGAAAATTGAAAACATTTTGCAATATTAATTGCACATTTTTGTGTGCTCATAAATAACAATAATTTGCATAACAGAGTGTATTTGCATTAATGAATTGAATTAAGCGTTCTATAATTGCAATTTGACGAAATTTTCTATGAACATTTCAAAATGCTTTTTCTATTCTATTACGCATTTTTGCGCGCTGCAATAATTATTTAGTCAAAAGAAATGCAATTTTCGCAATTTTCGCATTCGCATTCCGCATTGCATCGAATGTGACCAAAAAATTAAGCTTTATTTGTGAAAATGCAATTCAATTAAGTTGCCAAAACAGACACAAATTGCCAAATAGCGTTTCGTTACCAAAATGTTGTCCCCCATCCAAAAACAACTGAATGTTGTTTGTATAATTTCATTAGCGTTGATTTGTAGCAAATGCAATTCAAATTTGCAGCCTCCAATCGCCTGTTTCTAATTAAACAACCCACCATACTAACCAAATATCTAATCTATCCATCTATCTATCTATCTGTATTATATACTAAATCATTCTATATTCTCATTCTGTTTCTAGCATCACAGTTTATAGAGTAATTACGGCTTCCATACATATAGAACTGTATCGTACTCCCAACAACAACCACAGGGCCATCTGATAATTATAAGCTACAATACAGAGAGGGAGAGAATGGCAGAACGACAGTGTGTGAGAGAGAGAGACAGACTGTATGCGAGGTTGAGTGAGGGAGAGTGCGTCATTGCAGGGTCCCAATGCCAGAACACAGCAACAGAAAATACACACACAGTGAACACACGCATACATACACACAGAATATACAGTTACCAGTTACCCAGTTTTACCCAATACCAATTCGAAATCGCAATCGCAATCCTAATTTCGGGGACTGGGCAACATGTCCGCAACAGTTTCCGCTGCACTAACGAAATTATAGTCACAGACGAATACACACACACACATACACAAATACTCACACAAATTCTAACACATGGACAACAGAGCGCAGAGGCCATATCCTGCGGCGTTGTTGCCTCCCAAAAAGGACCTAAATGACTGGTCGACAGCATGGAAAAGCAACAAAAACAACAACAACAACAACGGTAACAAGAGTGACAGGCAGCAATGCTATGGTCTGCTCTGCTAAATGCTCTTTGAACGTCTAATTAGTGGATTACAACAACAACAACAACAAACGCAAACGGCGACATCCCGATGAAATTGTGCGGAAGATTTACTCTCGCCTAAACCAGGCTAATTAGCTGTACCCAGCGGGGTGTTGAGAGAGGTACATAGCATAACATCACTCAACCGAATTGACAAAAATGTAAATCCATCTATATGACGTTATTAATTTCTATGTCATTACAAAATTTAGAGATTATAATTAAGTTAGTTTTAACAGGGTATTTAGAATTATATTGTTTTGAAACAGAAAAAAATGTGAAATATGCGAAAAATATGGAAAATATTGTTATATCGTATTAAAGTAAGAATATAGACATATATAAGCATATCACTTTAAATGAACTCAAACAAATGAATATTAGACCACTGTACCAAATTTCGCAGTTTTCAACAACACATGGTAAAGTACAGTTAAAGCTGTGAGCATTCAGGCTCAACCTAAGCTTGCACTTGCACACATTGCCGATCAACTGCATTAGAGTGAGATAGAGCTATTACCATTAACCGTTATGTTAGTTATATGTAAAAATTATATAATCGAACTCTTCACACATATGTAGCGCTTACATAGACATAATAACATATGTAAACTTACAGTTATTATTAAGCTACGAGAATCTGCGTTAAAAAATATATTTAAATATACAATTTTTCTGGGCATTCAACATGAATAGGTGTTTAGGTAAACTATGCGATCACCCAGTTCTTGGACAGGTCGCCCGTTGCATTTGATGCGAGCTCCATTGGGACTGCGAAGCTTGTGGAATTCGTGCAGCTGACGCATTGAGATGGCCAGCGGTTGCGAATTGATCACCCATTCGGCACCACGATGACAGGGTGGTTCGGTCAGGGAGCCATGGTAGCTGTAGAATTCTGTATGGAAAGCCGGCATCAGATAGTTAAGTGGAAATGGAGAAATCTCGACACGTTGGCCAGCCTGTTGCACAGCAACCAAATACTGAATGATAACATCCAAGAACGGATTATCCTTGGCGGATATTTCATACATGAACGAGACTATCAGCAGATCTTGACTGGATTCCATAGGTCCATCGCTCTTCTTTATTTTGTGCACACACTGCAACTCCAGTGGAAAGTGCTTGTTGTTAAATGAATGCTCGGATCCCGAGTTGCTGTGCCAGCTCCAACGAAATCGTATCTCATAGAAACTATACGAGTTCAGCAGATCTCCACCCTCTATGGAGGGTGTGTCGCCCCGAAAGGCAGCATGCAGCACGAGTGTTTGTCCATTGTTCTCCAGACGAATACCCTCCGGAAGCTGATCATAACCCCTCCAAATCAGAGGTTCATCCATCTCATACTGCTCCACACATCGCGTATTGATGTTGATTGGACTCTGGTTGTTCTCGGGTGTCTGCCAGGTGTGTGGTCCTCGTCGAGTACCATAATCATAAGCACCTTGACCGTGAGCAGCACTACCATCGCCAGCACCGCTTCCATTGTGAGAAGCACTTCCATTGCCAGAAGCGTTTCCATTGCGAGCAGCCCCGCTTCCATCGAGACCCTGTCTGCAACCCAACAGACACTCAATCAACTCTCTGCAAGCACACAGATTACAGAGTAGAATAAAAGCTAAGATAATGGCCAACAGCAGAATGAACCAATTGATATCCTTCAGGTGGGCGAAGATCTCGTTTAAACTTTTGTCCATGCGATACATTTTTGGGGTACAGTTTTAATGTGTTTAGTGTTTAGAGCTTATAATGATATGTTTGAGTATCTGACATTTATTTCTGGGAAGTTCTTAATTCTTAAAACATTATTGAATTCTTGTTTCTTGATGTAAAGGGTATAATGGTTTTGTTCTAAAGTATGTAACAGGCAGAAGGAAGCTTCTCTGATCCCATAAAGTATATATATATATATTCTTGATCAGCATCAACAACCACGTCTATATTTCTATCTGTCCGTCTCTCTGCCCTGTAGGAACGATCTCTGGAACTACAAAAGCTAAAGACAGATTTTGTATATGAGCTCTCCTAATCCCTGGGCATGACAAGTTTATTTCAAATTTTCGATAACTTTTCAGGATTACGATATACACTTGTAATCGATAACAACCAAATCTTGAATATCGAAAACGTTAAAATAGGAATTAAAACTATGAACAAAACAATGAAAATCTGTAAAATTTGTATTGAAATCGGTTCAGAAACACCTGAGATATGAAACCAACAAACATTGGTCCGGTAGTGCAGGTATGTATGTGTATGTCTGTTAGTCCGACCGTCTGTCCGTTTGTATGGTCAAGGCTTAAGGGTATCTTCTAGTCAAGCTTACTCAACTTAGAGCCTTCTTACTTATTAAAGTCTATCTGACAATTTTTAATTAAACGCGCTGCGAACATAATTATTTTTAAAAATTTGCAATTTATTTGCATTTGCATTTTTGTCAGATGTCCGTTGTTGCTACTTTTTGTTGTTGTTGTTGTATATTTAGCATAAATTAATTACGCGGCGTTTTGCTGGAGTAGAAGAAGAACAACTCTTCAACGACGGAAATTACTTGCACAAATATCCTGTGCGTTTCCATTGCCTGTTGTTGCATTTTTTGGGGGGGCGTGGAGCAGGCGCGCGCAAGGATATTAATTAGTTTTGTATACAAAATGCGAAATGAGCATTAAAAGCGGAAATTATTTTCAGCTCCTATATAACTTTTATTATCTCTTGTGCAAGAGAGATTTTTGCGTTTTCAGTTTATCTTCTTTCTCATTTTGTATTTTAATTAGCCTAAAACATAGTTTGAAATTCGACACTCAGCGACCGAGCGACTGAGCTACCGCGCGACCGAACTACCGAGCGACCGACCGTCCGAGCTACCATCGCAGATTAGCATAAAGTTATGAAAAGTAATCAAAGTAAGGGCGAAAAACGCCCAAAGAAGCAAAATGCAACGCCTCATTTTTTTGTTTCTTTTTGTTTTGTACCCCAAAAATACAGAGTTGCATTTAAAGGTTAACAGCGGTGGAGTTTTATGCCACGAATCTCTCATCTCTCATCTCTCTGCTGGACTCTCGATGAGTTGATTCAATTATGACAGCTTATATCAGATTTGTTGGCCCTGATTTCTGATGCCATTCGACTTTTGCACTTGGCTCGCGCTGGGCGTTGACATCTGCCAAATGTTACAAAATGTTCTACATTGACTTTTCTCTCTTCTACTATATAGTTGTTGTTACAGTTGTGGCCTGGGGCGTTTTGTTGCACGCAAATTGCGGGGTAAGCATGTGGCATGTGGCACATAAACGTAACACTAATGTTGTTATATGAAAACCTCTGCTTCGGGGGTGCCAATAACAATAATAATAATAACTTTTGTATGGCCGAAGGCAGTTGTTTAGATTTTTATTTCCATCATCATCATCAACCACTTCACTCGTTTAGGGTTAATTGAGTTTGCAATTCATTTATAGATCTTTGAATCAGCGTGGTACAGAGAGAAATAACATAATAAATTTGTTCAAATTGCTCGAAATACCAAGATAAAAATCTTTTTTTTTTGGTAGGCATTGAATATTTTTTGAAAAAATTCACTAAAAATATTTTTACTTTCTTTTAATTTCCTTATAAAAGTTGAAAATAGGAAATTACAAAATCAAAAAAACTCAAAATTCTTCTTCAGTAAATACTTTGGACAATTAATACATTTAATAAAACAAAAAAATATTTTGTATATTTTTTTTTAGAAACTCTTTCATTCAATATGACTAACTCGGAGCAAATTAACGAGGGAGATATAGCAGTCGATGAGTTGGAATATATAATGCGTTTCTCAAATACTGAAGCCATTAACGATTTGGAGTCCATTATGAAAAAACTTCAAGGCATTCAAACACGAACCTTGAAACGGCTAGAGAACCTGGCTCAAGTGCAACTTTCCTTAAAAGAACCCATTACTAAATCTACCCAGAAGACCAGCCAATTACCGAATCGGGTGCCCGATGATGAAGATCATAAACAACTGGCTGCGCTAACAGTTTTGGATGGCAAGACCTTTGGCAATAGGCATAGGGACCTGTTGGCCTCATGCAAGAAGATTATGCAACCCTACGGTATTCCCGTTTACGAATTTTCAAAATCCTGGAATGATGGTCATGCCTTTTGCGCTCTCATCCATTCCTTTCGGTCCGATCTGATAGATGAGAAGTACCTAAAGTGTAAAGACCCCGTAGAGACCCTGACATTCGTCGATGAGGTGACAAAATCGTTAGGAATTGTGTTTGAGGGAGATTTTGTTAAACACATGAAACGCAAACATCCCAACTTTGTGAAAACATTCCTGTTTGTCCTGAGACTTTTCAACTGCCTTACAGTCAAGAGTAAAAATTAGAGAGATTAGGAAGCTCGAAAACGATTTGTTAATAAACATTTTTACAACCTTAACAAGTTGCATTTCACTTAACTGTAGCCTTGGCGCCGAGGCGCCTTCAAACAAATTGACGCCTCACAAACATGCGAAAGAAATTTCCGTTTCCGTTCGAAAAAACTTCGTTAAACTGACGCGAATTCAATTCAATGCGTTCGCGCCATCAAGAGAGATAAGAAAAAATTGCAAAAAAAACACAAACAAACAGAGCACATTGCAATCATCTAGCTAGGTGTTTGAGTAGATGAAGGTTGGGTGGGGAAGTTGATAGGGATATTGATGATTCGAGGGATTGTGAACCTTAAACAAATTTGTCTCAGTTTGAGCTCAATCGGGAGCTGAGAATTCGATTTTCGTTTATTAAGTAAGTACTTTATGTACATAAATATATCCCTTAAATCACTTAAACACATTTGATGATTAGGACCAATGAGGCGAATTCTCCCCACGCAGAGAGAGAGGGAATCCTGCACAACGGGCGTCCTTCCGTCAGGCGTAAAATTTCACACATTATTTGTAAGTACATAGAACATATAGTAAAGCAAACCCGATAGAGAGACAAACAATTAGAATTGTCTGATAACATTGTGCTGCTTGGTTTTCGTTGTTGCCACCGTGCCACAGCTGATATGATGTTAATATGCGCCGCAGGACATCAAACACTCAACTTTGTTTTTGCGCCAATCCGCTTATCTTGTCGTTGCCATTGCGGCCATTGAAATTAGTTTCTATACACACAGTATGTGTGTGTGTGTTTTGTACAGCGGGATTAACGTTTTACAAGCCGAGTGCGATTGTTAAATGAACAGCGAGGATGCGTCAAGGATGTATCTACCTGGCTACACTATTTGTCTGTCTGTCCCGTCGGTTTTGTCGTCAGTTCCTTTACCACAAAAAAAAAAACCACATTTGCTCGACTTCTACTCAAGCGTGTGAGCAGAAATAGTATAGAGTCGTCGGCTACTGTAACTCCATTTGCCACTCAGCTGCCTCTGTGAATCGTGTAATCGTGATCCTGATCGCAGCATGCGACCTTTGTAATGTGTCGTCTCCTTTGTGCATACCTTGTATATTCACCTTCATTAGCAGCTTAGGGGCGTTGACGTGTTTTTTTGGTCCCCTTCTCGTTGTTGACAATGTTTCTTTCTCTCCTTGGGCTTCATTATGCGACTGAGGAGAAACTGAGAGTTGGAAGTGTGCATTTCCTTGTTGTTGTTTTCCTTGTTTTCCTTAACAAATATAGGTAATGCTATGGTATCATTGGCAGCCAAAGCGGAGACTGTTTACAACAACAATGACGCCTACTTGAGGTATTGAAAAAAAGAGAAAGAAAAAATCCTGCAGAGATTTTGGTTAAAACTGTAATTAATACGCACATAAAATAAAAATTTGTGGTGAGGCTTAATTATTTTTAAATGAAAACTTTCTTAAGCGAAGTTTGTTAGTTTAGCATTTTCTGTTCGCTTAAGATAGTTTTTACTGTATCACAATCTTCATTGAAAACATCAAAAAATATTTAATTATGTACTAAAAGTCATTACTATAAGCTTAATTAATATTTAGTTAATAAGCCAGACAAAAAGAGAAAAAAATATCAACAACAACAACCACAAACACACAATTTGTAATGCATAATTATTTTCATTATTTTAGACTAATATATATTATTATTTTAAACTAATATATAATAGAGAGAAATGCGAGAAACGTTAATATAAATATTGTATAATACTAATACTAAATTATTTTGTTTTATTATATAATTATTTTATATTAAATTAAAACAATTCAAACGACAAATAAACATTTACAATAAAAAAAATATTAACAACAGAATATAATGTTTGTTCTTATTGCAAGGGGGAAGGTTTTGCTTTTGGTGAGCAGCGAATTTATTATTTTAATGCACATGCCTTAAGAGTAGGCAGTGAAATATATTTTTCGAGCTGGACAAAAGTATGCAATGCTTTTTGGTTTATGCTAGACAAGAACCACCTGCTGCTGATTTCTGTTCGCCTGGTATTTTGGCTCGTTTTAACAAAAGAAAAACGATATTTGCATCACAAATTTTGCCACAAAATGAAAAGAATGATTTAAATAAATAAAATGTGCTATTTAAATATTGATTCACTAGCATCACTCAAATTTCAAATTTTCTTGCAAATGAGTTAAAAAAATAATTCTGGTTTTAAAAATATAATTTTTTAAATATATTTATTTTTTAACATTATCACTACACTTTTGCTCAACAGTTCTGTGCACAGCACGCATTTAGCTAAGACACACTTCAGTTTGTGTGTCATGACTAAAAGTGTTTTAGCAAATGACCGAGAGTGGTGAGTATATACAGACACGTTCCACACACCACAACTGACAGCAATCACATTTAGCGAAGACTTTAGCAAAGTTCTAAAATGGTGGGTAAATGAGCTAAACTTCCATAAGGTTGACAAATTTTCAAAAAATCTTACGAATTCGGTTGGACAGAAAAATAATAATTAAAGGATATGAGTTTAAAAAGATTTTCTTTCTTGCGCCAAACTATCATGCACTGCATAGTAAATATTAAGTATGAAAGTGGAATGATATTTAACTTTAACTTTAGACACTTTTGTCATAAGGATTCATTTTATTGCATTCCTTTCGCAAATGAAAAAGATAAGTTAAGTACCATATAATATGTACTTAACAAATAATAGATGTTTGACCCTTACACAGAATAACAGACATTTGAAGAGCCTGTCAAGAATGCACAGAATCAAGTCAAAACTATACTTAAAACAAAAGCCAGAGTCGGGACAAAGACAAAGACAAAGAGACATAGAGAAACACAAGAAGAAGACAGAGATAGATATCGCGATAGAGAGACAGGACACTAAGCAAGAATAATGCGTTACATGAAACTGCACTAAGCATAACACATTTTTGGCTGCTTTTTTACTAGCGAATATTTCGAGAGTTCTTTATCTTATTGTATTTTTTTGCTGTTGTTATGCGTCAGGTTGCATAGCAAACGAGACGCACAATATGCGAAATGGCGTTAGAGAGTTGGAAGTGCGGGGAGAGGGGGGGTCAAAAGAAGGGCTTCTATGGTCGTTTTGGGCCTAGATAAATTACCAATGAGGCAGCGGCTGCAACTCCGAAGTCATCAGTCAGTCAACAAAACTTGGGCCATGAAAAAACACATTTTGGGTCTAGTTAGAAAAAGGCTGAAAAAAGGCTAAAAAAAAAAGAAGAGAGATATATATGGAAGAATATGCCATTTGCTAATTAGGTAACAACAACAACAATAAGAAGAGGAGGGGGAGGGGGGGACTTGCTACATGGGGCCCCAATTAAATGGCTTAAGCTCTCGAGTTTTTGGTTGAGCTTGTCATAAATTTTGACTGATTATGCGTATTCGTCTTTGTCGAAAGAGAACTGTCCCAAGGAGCCCAGTGTCCCTTCACCCTACAACAATACCCTATCCCCTACCTCCTTTGACATCCTTTTTGTGTGTGCAGGACACACAACTGAGACAAAATTTTGTGGTTACTTGTTGTGTATTTGTTAACCCCTCCATTACCTCCGCCTTCGTCTTTAGAGGGAGAGTGTTTAACGCAATTCATCATTTAATTAAATTGAGCGTTGAGCCGCCGCATTTCAAACTTCGTTCAGTTCGTCGACATCTTTTTGGCAGTGGGTCTGGGAGGGGAGGGGAAGGGAGACCTTGGCTTTTCAAGTGGCAAAGTTTTGAGTTTGAGGCAAATCCTTTAATGCATTTCGACGCTGTCATCGATTATCCTTTCAATAAACTTTTCACACACAAAAAAAATCCAGTAAAAAAATCAAACTGCCAAGAAGAAGAAGAAAAAACGTTTCGATTGTTTGGTTGCCACTCGCATTGCCATTTGGGGCAGCTTTGTTGTTGTTGTTGCTGTTGTTGTTGCTGTTCTTGGTGTAAATCTCGCGCTTGATTTATGCTCTGGCTTAAAAGCCAATTGCTGTGAACGGAAAGCAAGGAAGCCTGCTTGCTAACTGGACGCATGAAACCATGCCACATGCTGCATGCTGCACGTATTCGAGCGGATTTCAGTTGCGTGGGCGGCTTAAACGATTGTTTGACACAAAGTCACCAAAAAATGCCGCGTACATGCACAAGTGCAACCCGCTCTCCCCCCTCATCATCTTTGAAGCTTAGTATGCCACAGCAGGCACTTCCATGTGCAGCTTAAACTCTCTCTCTTTCTCTGTGTGTGTGTGTGTGTGTGAGCCAATATCATGTAAAGTGATTTATGGCATGTCCATGCATAGCATGCAAAATGCAGAAGGAAGCCCGAAAAAAAACCCAAAAATGGAGTCAAATCTTGAAGGAAGCACTTCCAGTGTTCCTCTAATTGAGTTAATGTATGACTTGGGTTCAATGCAAATATTGTGAAATTCAACTAGTTGCGAACAAATATTTACTTAATACATATTTTCTTTTCAGTTTTTGTTGTCTTCTTTCTATCTTAAGTTTGTTTATCGAATGCGCAACAGCTGCGATTGCTTTGATTAATTAACACTGTGCAACATTTTTTGATAACAAAATGGTGGGAGGGGAGAAGAGGGGGCAGCATCTAAATCAAAACTGGAAAAGTAAAGCTCTAATAAATGGATACAACATTGAATTGAGATGCTTTCTGCTTATTTATTTTGTATACACTGCAATAAAAGTTGGAGTAAGAATAATGTAAAAATGGTATTAAAAAAGAGTGTCATATGTAATATTGGTAATAATAATAATGATATAACAAGTTAAAAGGCTCTAGTCGAGTAGGATACCCTTGTCCCTTTGACCATACACACATTCGGGCTGACAGACATACCGGATCATACGTGTACTACCGGACCAGATGCTTCGACTGTTTTGATATCTCGCGGTGTTTCTTGACCGATTTCACTTGAACAAAGTATTCACAGATTATTCATTATTTTGTTAACCGTATTCCATGTTAATTCGATAATACATCAAAGATTTTGTTGTTATCGATTCCTTGTCGGTAAATATCATAAACTCTGAAAAGTCCTATTCAAAAATTTGAAACATAATCTTGTCATGCCGTAATGATTAGATAGTAGCTCATACCTAAAAGTCTGCATTAGTCTCCTAGCAAAATAAATATTTCCAGTAGTTCCTAGAGATCGTTCATACATATAGAGGGACAGTACAGACGAATCATAAGCTATATCGATTCTCGACTTGATGCTGATCAAGAATATATATACTTTAAGGGTAATCGGAAAAGCTTCATTCTGCCTGTTACATGACTTTTGCACAAAGTTGCTACGAAACTGCTCATCTTTTAAAAGATAATGTTATCCCAAATCTACATACATAATATTAACAATGCTGTACAAATGGAAAGAAGAAGACTATAGACGTAAGATATACAATTTACGAAACTTGTCATTTCAGAATTTTGTTTGCGTAACGATGAGATTGGTTCTGCTACCTGTGTTAGATCTGAGAAACAGTTCTAAATGTATTTTACTGTATCAATGCTGGTCAAGAATTCCTGCAATCGAGACAGACAAACAGACAAACACCTCGAAGAGACATCAATTTATTTCATTGTATTTTCTCTGTCTCTGATTCTGTCTCTATGTTGTTTATTTGTGTTGTTTTTTTTTCTTCTTTTTGTGGTTTGTTGCGGGCAGCGTTTGGGATTTGAGTTTTTAATTAACGCCCCGAATTTTGTTTGCCTTTGTGCGCTTCGAACAGCAAGAACAAGAAGAACGAAGGAAAAACAGAGCTACCAAAAAAAAAATAAGTTAGCCCAAAGCAAGAGAGAGAGCGAGGGGGGTGAGCGGGGGCGCAGGTTTTGGTTCGCCTTTTGAGTGGTTCGGTTGTCATGACAAAGTTTCATTTTTTCATTGACAACATTCTTTGTTGGCTAATTCGGCATTTTGCATGCTGCACAAATATAAAATTCCGCCGAAAGCGCTCCCTAACAACCACCCGTCCACCCCACACCACCCCACATAAACCATCTCATGCAAAGGGAGGAGCAACAACTAATAAACGTTTGAGGAGTTTTCTAGTCGGTCGTCGTGATATGTTTCAGGTGGCGCGCTGACAACAGGTGAGTGGGCATAAAGGACGTGGCATGACACGTGGCAGTCAGGCGGCAACGTTCAACGCCATCTTATATAAAGATGCTATAGTTCAAGCTTTCACAGTTTTCATTCGTGTTGCTGCCACTGTTGCTGCTGTTGCTGCCAGCACAGAACCCAAATGCCACGCGGCTCAATCTCTGTCATCCTTTGAGAGTTATGCTTTATACAAATTCCACAGTTGCCGCCCCCCCGCATTTGACTTTTTGGCAATAACTGTAAGCTCAATGCTGTACTGTGCGCTGCTGCGGTTGCCACTGCGACCGAATTCATACTTGTGTGTTAGAAGGAGATCGGACGGTGGGTGAGGGGAGGAGTGCAAAGCTGCGCCGATTCTGTATTTGTGTGCACTTTGTCTGCTTATCATTTATCGATAGTCGCTGCGCGCCAAAAATAATCGCCACATTTATCGGTCCTACAGCAACAACACTATTAATCCCCCCTCAACTTTGTAGCCGCCCCACACACACGAACAATCGTTACACTTTTGTGGGCGGCGCATGTTATACGCACAACGAACGACTTGCTATCTCAGTCAACATTGCGTGTAGCTGCAGTCAGAGCGAGACAACTAGCTGGTGTTACATTTCGTTCGCTTTAAGATGGCAGCTGTTAGATAGGGTTGTCCCTTTTTCGCACGTTAGCAAGTGCAAATCAATGCAGAACGTTAAGCAGATGGCAGATAGAAAAGCAGATAACACGCGCCTTACCCGCATTTCTGTTATTGTTGTTGTTGGTTTTTCTTTTTGCATGTCGATTGTTTGGCAAGCGCTGCTCTATTGCCAAAAGGGGGGTGGTGCTGCTGCTGCTACTGTTACTGTTGTTGTTGTTGGGTGGTGGCGATTGAATTCATCGTCGTCGTGCGCAGCGTCAGGCGTCGTGCGACAGCGGTGTTAGCTGTTAACGTTATCATCGTCGTCATCAACGGAGTCAATTCGTTTTGATTTTTTCGCATTTGTCTCAAATGCGAGCGAGTCGCTGGGCAAACGTAACGCGTTCCGTTCCGCTGCGCTGCACACATATGAACTTTATTGGTGCCAAGCCGTCGCCAAAAAAATATCCCCAAAATCAAATCACATCGAATCGAATCGTAACGAAACGAAACTGAAACTCAAACTCAATTAAATCGGAAATAGATGCAATGTTAAGACTGTTGGTAGAATAATAAGAAAGAAAAATCATTAGCAAAGATTGCAAACAAAACATAACAAAAAGTGCAAAAAAGTGTCTCGCAGTGTGTGTGAGACTGTGCGTGTGTTTGTGTCAAATGCAAAACTGCTTCAAAATCAATTAAGTTGGGCCATAAACAACAACAAACCGCAGTCTAGTCACATTTTGTGGTCTTCTGTCTTTGGCCAAAACCGCTGGTTCAGTGTGTTCAGCTGTCAGTTGGTCAAACATTTCATCAATAAACGATACAACTTCCGTTTTATTGCGTGCTCACCTTTAACATAAACGTGTAAACGTGTGCGTGAGAGTGTGTGTGAGTGTGATTCCGTGTGTGTAGGTGTGTGTGAGTGTACGGGTGTGTGTGTGTGTTAATGTGCATGTGCGTGTCTCGAAATCGGCAAGCGAAAACTTTTCAACTTCCGGCCAAGTGACTTCGATTTAATTTCTTTGGCTTCTTCTTCTTTTTTTATGGTCAAGACATTTAATTAATTTTACTATGGCAATTTGAGCCGTCGTCGTCGTCTTCGCCTCTCTGAACTCTGACCCCGCCCACCCTGGCGGCTAACGCCTGTAAGGGTCCAAAAGGGTCGCAAGGTGAGTGAAAACCAAATTCGGAGCAGTGAATTCATTCAGTTGACCAACAATCAAATCAATAAACATTTAATGCATTTAATTTTGTTCATTTGTTTGATAAGAGAAATGGAGTTTTGGGTTTAGCCATCTTTATGGTTAATTAGGCTGTGAATTTGGTAGGGAATTGTTGTAAGATTTGAGTTTATAATGCTATAATCAAGTTTTCTAATTGGCTTGTCTTTTGGTTTATATAGCTTTGAAGTAATCAAAGTAAAGATAATGAAATCTTGGGATAGGAATTTTGTATATTGATTAGTTTAGTTTGTGTTTTTGCTGCTAGTTCAAATAGTTTAGCTTCGTTAAATAAACTGAATGTTGGATTCATTAATGAAATCATTTTTTTACTATTTTTATTTTAAATTTTTATCATTTATGGAAATTAATAAATAAAAAACTGTATATATCAAGGAAAAACTTTTTTTTATGAATATTTGATCAATTTTGTTGAAGAAAAACTATTTTAACCTCCTGACAAGTTTGATAGATATATTAATAGAAAGATTGATAGAAAGATTAATATAAATATTGAGAGAAAGATTGATATGGAAAGATTGAAAGAAAGATTGGTAGAATGATTGATAGAAAGATTGATAGAAAGATTGATAGAAAGATTGATAGAAAGATCGATACAAAGATTGATAGAAAGATCATTAGAAAGATTGATAGAGAAATGGAAAGATAAATCTATAAGCTTTTGCATATCAATACCATTAAAAGTTGTTCCTGAATTCATAATATCTATATTTTTGTATTCTCAAATCAACTCATCAGAGACTAAAAACTTTTCTCTCTGCCTATTAAGTTTCATAATCACTTCATACCATATAACATAATATCCTCATCTTCATAATGAATCCTTCTCCCATTTACTTACAGAAAACCCATCAAAACTTCAACAAAGATGATTGAAATGTAATTCATTCAACACAGACAGAGACAGAGAGAAGTCAACTAGAATTAAACGTACTGTGATACACGAGTATACGAGCAGATTTCTCTGTGATTTCTGCCAACAACAACAACACGAATAGCCCGAACAACAACAGCAACAATACGATAACAATTTCAATTCAATTGAATACTAATTAGGATTCCTGAGCTAATATAATATTTTGGCTGGCTGGCCAACAAACAGAAAGAGAGAGAGAGTGAGAGAGAGTGAGAGAGAGAGATATATACAGCGACAAACTGTCGACTCTATCGATACGCAACTTCTCGGCAAGCATGCTGAACAATCTTGGGGCCAATGTGCTGGGTAAGTAATAAGTGAATTGTTCACAGAATGTAAATCAAATCAAATTCGTCTCTCAAAACGAGAGGGATAAAGAGGGGGAGTGGGGGTATAATATTGTAATTAAGATCGGGCAGTGAATTACGCTAATATATAATAATATGTCTGTGTATATATGCATCAAATCTGTTCGGCCATAATTAAACTAATTTCTTGAGCATACCGCGCCGGGCAACGGGTCGTATACTATATATTGGATATCTCTCTCTAGCTACTTCCGACTTATTGGTGGAGGCGTAGACGGAGACTGTGGGTGAGTCGGAGGCTGTGGGTGAGGCGGAGTCTGTGGCTGAGGTTGAGTCTGGGTTTGAGTCTCGGTTTGAGTCTCGGTTTGAGCCTCGGTTTGAGTCTCGGTTTGAGTCTCGATTTGAGTCTCTGAGTCTCAGCCATCATCGATTGCCGCTAAATGGCCAATAATTGAGGCGTCTAAACAGCTGGCGCTTCGCTCTCTGTCGCGTGCATTTAGCAATAATTAAGTTGTATTTAACTAGATAACATTTTTTTTCTCTCTGTTGTTGTTGTGGGAGACCCATCTCAATGTGAGTGTATGTTAATTGCCATAATTGCTCTTTTAAATATGCCGCAAATTATTATTGTATTACAATTTTCTGCATTTACATATACACAGACAGATATAAACGCACATAATTATCAGTTTATATATTGTACTCATAAATATGTTTGTATATGTATTTTTTAACCACATTGTTGATCATTTTTCAAGCACTTTCAATTTCAGCAATCAAAATTTATACAGCTGCAGTCTTTGCTGCAACAACTTAACCAAGTTACAACTGCAATTCGCATTCTCGAATGAATTATGTGCGCGATTTTATTGAATAATAATTTTCGGCCATCGATTTCGATCTATCTGTGTGTGGTTGCTTGCCTCACTCCTTGCCTCAGCTCCAGCTCGTAATTAATTACTTTTATTAATTTATTGCCATTTTTACACATTCACTTGCTCTCCATTTGGCCGAACAGCAGCCAAAAGCCGACATAGTCAACATTCAAGTTGCTGGCCATACGCGGCGTATGCGCAATTTGTTTGACTACAGAAGAATAATGGGCAACTATATATGTGGAGAAGGTTAAAGTGCATTCAAAAAAAGAAAATATATATATTTTTTATTGTTTTTTTTTTGGGTTGAAGAGCGAAATTCAATATTCTTTCAGTTAACAATAAAGAAAAGTTTGCTTTAAATGATAAGGTTGAAAATAAGTAACTAACTACTTAGTCTTAGAACTTAGAGCTGAAAAATAATTTTAGTATATTTTGAACTTGAAAGGAAACTGAGAAATAATTTAAATATATTTTTTAACATTAAGGAGGTGCTTGAGAGTCTGGATTTAGTTTTAGATGTATATCAAGCTTATGTTCTATTTTTTTGTTTAAAATGCAATTATTATTCTTTAGGTTTGCTCTTCGGGTATACTACTTTTGGAGTTCGTTATCACTTATGAGTTTTAAAATTCTTTTTCTTGGAGGTTTCTAACAAGTTTCTTTTTCTAGTATTTTTTTCTTGATTTTCGAAGTGTTTCCTATTGTTATATGTATGCAACATATTTATTCACTAGGATGTGGTATGTTTTAGTAACTCTTCCCATTTATAATACCACTTCAATATCAAACCCTTCTTTTGTTAGCTAGTAAGGTGTTGTTAGTAAGTGTTTTTATTTATAATACCTCTTCTTTATTAAACCCTTCTCTAGTTGGTATGTAACTTTTCTGCTTTATAATCCCCCTTCAATATCAAACCCTACTTGCCTCAGCCCTTCATTAAGTTTCAAATCCATTCTTTCAGATCTTCTTTCTAGCATTTTCATTCTTATTCTCGAAGACTTAACAGAGAAAATATAATAATAAAAAAGGTGAGAGCATCTATAAATTTCAATAAGTTTGTCAGGCGGCAGAAAAGGAAATGCGTTTGAAAAATCCTTTTTGCAGCAACGAACATGCAACAAATCCTTTTGGCTGCAACACAAAAGTGTTGCTTCGTTCGCTGTTCCTAATAAATTTTATAAGCTCCCCAAAACAAAAAAAGGGTAAACAACAACAACAGCAAGAGCAAGAACAACGGCAACTATGCAACAGCAATAGATGGTAACATTTGCATATTACGTATGCGCAGCGTAGGCCAAACACTTTTTGTATGGAAGAAGTTGTCGTCGCTTGGGCGGCGGGAGTTGGAGGAGAAGGTGAAGACTTGTCGCCCAATTAAACGCAATTTGCATGCAAAAGTATAGAGCAAGAGGTGTGCCCCTGTCTCCCTCCCCCTCTCACCATCTCTCTCTCTCTTTGTCTCCCTCTAAAGCCCATTCATTTGCACGAAAAAGAAACTTAAATCGTTGACTTAATTTGTCGACTGGCAAAAATGTTTATGCCACACGAACTGTTTGTGTGTTTGGGACTCGGGTTATTTTTCGTGCCCTGGATTAATTAAATTAATTTCACGATTGCATTTGTAATTTGACTGCCAGCAGTTGTACCACCGCCCCCTCCAACCCCCTGCTTTCCGTGGCAACTTTTGTGCGTTGGCATTTTTGTGGCATAGCCTAGCGCTAGTGAAATATGTGCCCCCGACTTCCTCTTCCCCTCTCTACCGTTGAGCCCAAAACATTTGTATCGAAATGTTTTGCGGTTGTTGCGGATGCTGCAACTGTTGCTGCGGTCTGCTTGCCCCACCCCCGCCTCCCTCCCCATCCCCTTCTTTCAAAAGCATTGGCATTGTGCCGCTTAACCGCACAATTTCCAAATTTCAATAATTATGTACAGTGCTGCGTGCAACTGACGACTGACTACTTGCTACTACTACTTGCCACTAGTCCATGTTGCAGCTGCCACAAAGCCTACTGCTGCTGCTGCTGTGCACCCAAAAGCAAAGCTGGAAAATGTTTGCCATATATTTTGCGGGCAGATATTTTGCATTTAGTGCTGTTTGAAGCTGTTGCCGTTGCCGTTGCAGTTGCAGTTGCAACAAGCAACGAGGCAGCCACCAAACTGATTTTGCGCAAATTGTGCAAATTGCTTGCGCGATAAATTCATGTTTGCCAATTTTAATTAATTAATCGCTTTGTGCGGTTTTCGTTTGCAACTCTCTCCAAACCAAGCCAAAATGGCCGACCCATTGTCAAACACACAGATACATGTATGTGTATGTGTATGTATGGTCATGCCCATAGGTAGATTGTTTATTTTGTGATGTTGTTGTTATGGTGTTGTAATCAGTATTCGGGATACCGCCATGTTTTATTATTATTACCAGAGATGCGGACATTACACAGCATTCAGACTAATGTCACAATGATGCCATTCCAAATTAGACACATCTATGATTGATTCCACAACCAATTAGTCATCATTATCATCGGGAGCAACATATGGCAAAACAAATATACATTTCGGGCGACTGTCAAATGTTATCAAACATCATTTTTAGTTTTAGTAAAGAGAATATGTTAATTTTCAATAATAATGAGGGAAAAAAACAGAATATTAATGAAGGTATATTAGGAGGTATGAGTTTGTTATGAGGTATAGTTTTAAGAGTTTGTAATGAGGTATGGGAATTAGTATTAAACAAAGATCTCATCTTTTGTACAACTACAAAGATGCGATACAATTCTTGAGTTGGATCTATGAACATTTGAATTACTAATCGTTGAACTAGTTCAATATTGATAGTTGATCACATTTTATTCAAAATTCAGGAAGTTTTCTATATATAATAGGGTTAAACATATTTCAGTTGGACTTATTGACCTTTGAATTGTTAATCGTTGAAATTGTTCTATATTGATAAGTTTACCAAAGTAGTTCAGTAGGTTTTATATGTTTAACCCGTACATATAATAGAAATGTTTAGGGATTATAAATCAAAAGTGTCTTTAAGTCAAAGTTTAATAATCCTTATAAGAATTCAACAAAAGAGCGAACACAAAGCAAGTCAGCCGTCTAAGTATTTTAAAGCTGCAAACTCCTTGCGTGCCTGTCACAACTTAAACCTCCTGGGAATGACAATATAATAAAATGAGATAAACAAAGAATAGAACAAAACATCTTCTCAATGTTACTTTATGTTACCTGAAGGTATCTTGCGGTTGATTTTAGTATACTGAATAATGAATTGCGGCTTTTATTTCATATCGGGCGATATAATTTATTACAAGTCTTTAGTGTTTTATTCTCATTCCTTGTCTTATTCATAGTATCTATTCATCTTAGATTATACAGTATAATGAACTAAGGCTTTTTTTGCTATCAAGCGATATAATATATTACAAGTCTTTAGTTTTTTTTCTCATTCATTATCTCTCTTATAGTATCCCATAACTAACTTTCTTTGATAAGCAACAGTTTCTAAGCATTCCTAGCACCAAATAGCTTAAAAATGTTAACTATGTGATACAGTTAGCTGCAATTCCTGTTCAACAGTTTGCTGATACTTCAACTATTTGTTCATAATTTACAATGTTTAGATCTCACATATGTAGAATTTTACAGTTTGCAGTTTGCATGTTGCAGCTGTTGCTAGCTTCAGTTTTTTTCATATTTATGTGCCACAACTGTAAACTGTGTTTGGCTTAAATCAAAGCTAGACCAAATGCCAACAGTTAAGTGCGATTTCGAGAAGTGGCGTTATTTGGCAAGAGAGTATAGAGTATAGAGATATGAATAGTTACATATACTAAACTGAAGGAAGCTCCAAAGCACACACACACACACAGGCAGAGAGACATTTGAATATATGCTAAAAGTCGCACTTCTTTGCAAGCAAAACGGCCCTGGATGGGCGAAATAAAAAAAAACCAAACCCCAATCTTGGCCAAGTTGAGCGTAAACTTTGTTTTTGTTTTCTTCTTTTTTTTCTTCTTTTTTATTTGTTTGTTTGTTTTTGTGGCTTTGGGAGCTGCAGATATCGCACCTAACACCGCGCCTTAAATTTACTAATCACGACACTGGAGCAACAGCAGCTACAACAACAACAACAATGCTGATGATGATATATACTATATTTATATATATATGTTGATCATTTCTTGAAACATGTTACAGTTGTTGGCCAAGAGTTGCTCTTAACTGTAAACAACAAACTCCAGCTGAAGCGGAAGCAGCTTTTAAAGCTGAGCTTCTTTTTTCGTTTACAATATTTGACAAACGTCAATGTTGCAAGTTGACTGTATGTGTATGTTAGTGTATGTGTGTGTGCGTCATGTAAGCGTTGTGTCGTGAACGCGTCAGGCGCGTCAAAAATCGCTAATGAACAGTAGCCGCACTGGGTGTATGTGTAAAAATTAGCACTTTGCTGGCAACGCTTTAAAAGCGACTGCACAATAACAACAACAAAAACAACAACAAGCAGCAAACAGCAAACAGCAACAACAACAACAGCAGAGCGAACTGGAATAAGGGAATGTTGCTGCTTCAGTCTATCAAAAGACAGCAACAACAACAGCAACAAAAGACTTTCCGCCTTTTTAATTTATGAGTTTTTTATAATTTTAATGTGTGGCAATGCACTCGTTCAATATTTATGAGTTGGCTTCCAATTTGAGTAAGAGTTCCAGCTCCAGTTCCAGTTCATGAACTACCACCTGTTGCTGCTGTAGCGGTATTTGTTTCTTGTTCTTCTCTTTTTGTTTGGAAGCCTGTGAAGTTGCCGAAATTTTAACAAGTACATTTGAAAACAATAAAAATCATTGATGCTCTGTAAGTGTGTGTGTGAGAGTGTGTGTGTGGTTTTTGTTGCTCTGCCTGCACATCAAAGTCGGGACATATTGACAACAAAATGGAATTATACTTAAAAGTATAATAAATTGAAAGTCTTTTGCAATTTGCATTTGTTTTTGCTTTCCATGGAAATTGCACATTTAACAACGCCCACATCTTTACACACTCTTTGTTTTATGGAATATGCATAATTACATACATATATGTTTAAGAAAAGTAATGACAACATTTTGGTTACTCACAGCTTTGGGTTTAAAGACAAGCTTACAGTCAAGAGTCGAGGCCCAAAAGGTTATGTAGTATTATGTGTGTGTGTGTGTGTGTGTGTGTGTAGACGAGAGACGAGAGTTCGCATCAACTGGCGATGAGTAAATGTTTGACTTGTAGCAAAGTTGAAAAATCAAAAGATATACTTACACACATACACACCTTTACAAAATCAATGCCAAAAGAGTTGAGCGGTTCTCAGTGGTAGTCACTTTGTTGTTGTCTCTCACAGGCAGCGCCTCGCACATACATGTTAAAAATTCCAGACGTACGTTGAGATCTCCGACTACAACACACACACACACACATATACATATATCCACCCCAGTGGGCATCTCTGTTTGTATTTGCCTATGATTCGTGTTTTATTTTACTTTATTTTTTTTCTTCTGCTTCTTCCGTAACGTTTTTTTTGTTACACTACTGCTTTACGTTTGTTGTTGTTGTTGTTGGGCAGTGAAAAAAAAAATCGTTACTTAGTCAACTAAGCTAAAGGTATAACTGAAATAAAAAGGGGTTACGCTCACACATCACAAACACACACACACATAAGTGTATCTATGTATTTTTTGTATCTGCATGTTAGTCTCTCTGTTGTATCGCACCTCAGTTGAGATGCTGCCGCTGCCTCTGCCTCTGTTGCCGCTGACTCTTTTAGAGCTGTTTTTGTTACTGTTTTTGGCATCTTTTTTGAATGACAGGTTGTTGAAAAATTCAATTTATCCGATCGTCGCCGCAGTTCAGTTCGAGCATTAAACGCAAACGATTCTTTAACGCGGACTCGCGACGGCAAAAATAGGATTCGTGATTCGTAATTCGTAATCAAAGCTAAATCATAAACATAAAACGTGACCTCCAAAATAACTTAATCAAACTTAATCAATTAATAATAGCAAACAGATTTAGTTCACAACAAGTGCCGACGGCTTTTCAACAGTGTGTCTCAGCTGTGAGTGTACCACGTGTTTTGTTATTACTTAATATTTATTTACTTATTACAAACATTGCTTAAACTATTATAGACTTTCTTTACTTTACTTTTGTAAAACATTTGAAAGCAAAGCAACAAGAGAATATGAAGAAAAACTTTTTGTTTAGTGAAATGTTTTGAATAAATTAACTTTGTTTAAATAATTTGCTAAGAGTTTAAACAAATATTTAGGTAAAAGTAATTGAATTCTGTTTATTGCTGGAATATTTCAATTTGACAGTGATTATTTTTTAACTACTATTCATTATATTATATTGGTTCAAAAGTTTTTGTTGTTATTCATGAATTGAAATTTAATTGTAATATCAAAACGGTTTTAGGGTTAAACAATCTTATAACGAAATCATTTTGATGGTTATAATTCACAACAAGGCCATAATATGGGTTAAAAGTAACAAATGACAAACTTGAATCTTATTATATTGCAAATATAACTTTTCATTACAATATACAACAATCTTGTGTACGATTTTCATCATCGTGTAGAAGTAAAGTTTCTTCTAAAATGTTTGAATGTTTCACCAAGCTGTAATACCAAAACGGTTTTGGGGCTTGAAAAATCTTACATGGAAATCATTTTTATGGTTATAATGAAAGAGTGACAGTCTTAATGTGGATAAAAAGTATCAATTGATAAACTTAAATTTTGATATATTGCATATCGAATTGATTTTTGATTACAATATACAACAATCTTTGTGCTTTACTCTTATAATCGTTTAGAATCTTATAATCTTATAATCGATAAGAGTCTTCAGATACTTCATTGTTTATTCACATCTAGAGTATTAGGATTGGGAATAACAAGTACAGACAAACTTATTCAACAAGTATTTATTCAGAAATAGCATTAGTAACTACAACCTTTCACTAAGCTAGTATAATAATAAGATAAACAACATGTAATCTCTTTCTAATCTCACATGCCTCTCCCTTCTCTTTCTTGCCTCTCCTTCCATTCACGAATGTGTGTTTTGTCTCGACTAGGCCCCAAGGATTGTGATCTACCCAAGGCGGCAATCACGGCGCTGCATGCGGGCGTCAACAGTTTTGGCCAATTGACCGGAGCTCCAAATATAGCCGATCTTGGTGGTGGCGGTGCTGGACCCGGTGGTGCTGGTGGTGGTGCCAGTGTTGGTGGTGTTGCACGACTTCATGTCACGGGCGGCCTGTGTGACAATGGCAATATACTAAACGGTGGCACTAATCACAACAGCAACAACAACAACAATAACAACAACAGCAACGGTAGCAACAACAACAACAGCATGCAGCAACAGGATCAGGTAAGCATACCGCTCTGATACAACAAGAAAGAGAGAAGGAGAGGGGAAGAATATACCATCTATCTCCTTCTCTCTTTCTTAATCAGCAGCAATCAGTAAATGCTGAACTTTTATTAATCCATGTTCTTTTCGATGTTTTTTTTTTTATCCTCAAAAAAAACAAAAATCTCTGCTATGCATAAACAAAAAACCAATTCGAACGAACTAAACGAAAAAAAAAAACCTGAAATTTGCTACAAATGTGAATGTGTAAAATTCTCTCTCTGTGTGTGTTGAATTGTGTATAAAAATATATAAAAATTATGTGCAATGAAAAATAAATACAAAAAATATATAAAAAAAAAAGTAAGTGTGATTTTATTTCCAATACGTATTTTTTAATGTAAACAACAAAGCAAAAATTTATTTGAAAAAAAAATATAAGAAAAAAAAAAATTAGAAAAAAAAAAATATTGAAGAAAAAAATATATTAAAATGCTTTGATTTTAGTTTAGTTTACTTAAATGTAGTTTTTAGTAGACCTTTTTAGTATTTTTTTGATACTCAATGTTATGAAAAATAATAATTGTTGTTGTTTGTAGTTGTTGTAGTTGTCATTGTTGTAGTTGTTAATTAGCTTTTGGCTGACTTTTTGTTGCTGTCTCAACTCAAGTTTTCTCTTTCTCTTTCTCGCTTTCGCTCTCTTTCTTGCAGCATCTGGACAAAAACAAGCAGAAACGTCATCGAACACGCTTCACGCCGGCGCAACTGAATGAACTGGAACGTTGCTTCTCCAAGACCCATTATCCGGATATCTTTATGCGTGAGGAGATTGCAATGCGCATCGGTCTAACCGAATCACGTGTCCAGGTGAGCTCACTTTCCCTGCCCCCTCTTCTCTTTTGACCACAACAAACTGCATGTTGTTTCTGTCGCTAAAACTTTTTGTGGCTTTTTGTCGCTGCGGTCGCTGGATCCGCTGCATTCGCTGATTTGACTTTCGCCGCTTTCGACAGTTGTCACTTTGACACTTAACGTTTAGAGTTAACAACATGACATTTGCGACTTGTGTTGCAACAAAACCGCAGCATGTTGCAGCTACCCCATCCGATTGCAGCTGCCAAATCATATGAATAGTTAGATAGCTTTAGAAATAGATGGAGAACAAAAGATAGAGAAATAGATAGAAAACAAAATCTTACCTTAAAGGAAATTGATTACTTTTTGACTTCACAATAAACAATAATTATTTTTAAATTTACTCCAGTTTTTGAGTATATATTTTTAGCACCTATATGAAAAGTTTACACACAATGTAAAGCTTACATTGCATTTTCAATTAGATCGTGAGATTTGATTGTTTATATTGTTTTTATTTATTTAACAAACAATTAGCAAGCAAATATATTAGTTCAATTCAAAATTATATAATACTAAAAGTAATTGCAACAATCATCCCTTTGTTGTACATATTTTTGATACAAATAACTCGAAACCTTTGAAAAGTTAAAGCACTTTTGCTATCATAAAATAGAATAATCAATATTTAGAAATATTTTCCATGTGTAAGCCTGAAAAGTTATTGAAAATCTAGTCTCTATTTCTCGTAGTTCCTGAGATCGACGCATTCATACATACAGACAGAGACAGACGGACATGGACGGACATATATCGACTCGGCTGTTGACTGATCTGATCAAGAATATATATACTTTCTGGGATCGGATAAGCTTTCTTCTGCCCGTTACACACTTTTGCACAAAACCATTATACCCTTTTTATACAAATGTTATGGGTTAAGGGTATAAAAATATTTAAATATTGAAAAATATCTTATTTTATACTGAAAATTAAATATTTCTATTTTTAGAATACTTTTTTCTACTGCAGTCCCTTAAATTTGATTTGTTTTTATATAAAATTCTCCCTTCTTTTATCTCGTACTTTTTTTTTTATGGTCTTTTTTTCGCATCGCATTTCGTTTTGTCGTCTGGCTTTAACTCACAATTTCCGTTTGAGTTTATGAGCGTTTTGGCTTGCACTCGCGGCTTGCGGCTTGCGGCATGCGACTTGTGGCGCCCAACGCCATTTAAGCGCCCAAAATTATACTTTATTAAAGCACATAAAGTCACATTTAGACGGCTCGTTTACAGTCTCTCTGTCTCTCCCCTCTCTCTCCTCACTGTCCCCTTAGTCCTTTTGTTGACTTTTGCCTGCCGCACACAAAAAGTTTGCGCAACAACCCAAAACATACAAATATATATATATATATATATATATATATATATATGTTTATTCTGGGCTACAGTGTGCATTATCCTTTTGTGGCTGGGCATACTGGGCTCCCGAGTAGGTGTTGTTATTGCCATTATCCTGGCTCTGTCTTTCTCTTCTTCTCTCTCCCTTCTTCTACTCTCTGTCTGTTCCTGTGGCGAGTTGCCTTTTTGCATGCGGGCGGGTGTTTTGTTTATGCGACAATCGAATTTACTGCTTCATTAAATTTGTGTTTAAGCTTCCGTTTCCTGCAATGCCAACACCCTCTCCCTTCCCTCTTTCTCTTTCTCTCTCTCTGTTGCTATCTCTTTCTGAGTTTGCTTGTGCAAAACTATTCAGAGTTCCGAGAATTGTTTTGCGGTTTCAATGAATGCCAAAAAGTTGTTCTCCACATTCAACGTCTTATTGGGGTTTTAGCCTGGCTAAGTCTCTCACTCCCCAACTAAACAATTACATTGTATAGTTGGCCAATAGACATTACACCCCTTTACTCTCTCACTGACATTCTATTTTTTCTGGTCTAACGGATGTGTTACTTTGATAAATTGTTTTAATAATTGCGTATCAGTGTCTGTTGGCTGTTAATGTATCCTGTTCATCCGGCAGCAGTCGGGATTCCTTGTTTCCTGGGGTTTGGGTTTTGATGCGTGATGTGTTTTTTTTCTTCTTCTTCTTTCTGGGTTGGGGGTGGGTGAACATGATTGTTGTTGTTGTTGGCCTGGCCTGGCTGGCTGGGCTATTAACACGCTATAATGTTTGATTTTTCGTTGTCGTTTTTGGGTTTTTGCGGCTTATGGAATGTCAGCCCTTTGGATTAGCAAGGACTTATTGTTGTTGTTGTTGTTGTTGCCTGACTGACTGTGTTCCTGTTGCCTTACTGTTGTTGTTGTTACTGTTACTGTGGCTGTTAATAAAATTACCATATAAATTAAGTTTGCATGCTGTTTTTTGCCCGCCTGCCCTCCCTTTGCCTCCTTCCTTTGCTTGTGTCCGAACTGCAGAAGTCACACACAATGCCTGCTCTCTGACACACATATTACATATTTATAAACAGAACAGAAACCCACACAATTTATTTAAAAACTCAAAAGAGTTGCTCTCTTTCACTCTCCCTCTCGCTCTCTCTCTCTCTGTGTCTCTCTCTGTTGCCATTGACACCATTTGATATGCACACACACGTCTGGCCCTAAATCAATCTACAAGGATTTGCAGCTAATGACGGCATAAAGACAGCTTTCCCCAAAAGAAAAAGAAAAACGTTTCGGCATATTAACACCAAAATCAAGTTTAGCTAGAGGCAAGAAAGAAAGTGTGGAAGTAGGTGTATGTGGGAGTAAGTGTGTGTATGGAAGTAAGTGTGTGTGTGTGTGTGGGAGTAAGTCTCTGTGTGTGTTGTTGCATATGTTATGAAGCTCACGTTTTGAGTCTTGGCTACGTGCAGAGATAAGCAAAGAGCAAATAAGAGATTCAGATTCAGTTTCAGGATATGAAGATAGCTTTTTTCGGGTCTAGGGTTTAATTATGCAGGGCCAAAACTAAATAGTGTGGATATAAATATAATTAAATAAACTATAAAATAAGAACAGCAAAAGCAGATAAAGAAAGGAAAAGAAAAAGGGAAGGCAAATTCGTGTGAAGGACTTTTCTGTTTGCCACACGCTGCCACGCTGCCACACGCAGCAGGCAGCAATTTGGTGGCAATTGTTAATTTTCTGTTTCTTCACAGTGGGAAATTGACAATTTGTGTGGTGCATTAAGAGCAATAAGCGTCTTAGGCACCACCCGTCGCTAAACAACTGCATTTGGCATCGAGACACGTGTAAAGGGAGGGCGGGTGGGTGAGAGGGCGGGGTTTTTGTTAATATTAACACAAAATTGACTTATCATGATTTTGTTGTTTGTTGTTGGCATTGTTTGGAATGTTTTGCATTTATTGGTTTGTTTATTGAAATTGTTGCAAGCAGCCGACGACGACGTCGACACACGTGCCACAAGCACTGAAACAGAGAGAGAGAGAGAGAAAAGGAACCAAATGAATTTCTCACATGATTAATTTGCCTGGCAACTAAATTATTGCAGAGGGTAGCAACTGTCTCAGGGGAGAAGGGGAATGGAATGTAGCTAAGTAGGCAAAAGGATAGAATGTGGCAAGGTAGCTAAGGCAAGTAGTATGAACCGTTTCGAGTGTGGCAAGTTGAGTAAAAGGTTTCCAGTTAATCAGCTTCTATACTACGAATTGTTTAAATTCATAATTTTTTTTGGTTTTTCTTTGGAAGTGGGTTTCGAGTATTAATACAGTTGCTAACGAAACACATGTAATAAAAATGTATTCCAGGAAAAATTTGGTAAAAAACAAAACTCTCAGGTCAAGCTTTAAGCATTGGTAGTTTAACATGGTTACTAGAATATAAGAATGAAGGCTGTAGTCGAGTAAGCTCGACTAGAAGATATTCTTAGCCCCTGACCATACAGAAGGGCAGACAGTCGGGCTGACAGCCATACACATACGTGTTCTACCGGACCAATGCTTAATGGCTTTATATCTCAGGGGTTTTATCAACCTTTAATTTCACAGATTTTTATTATTTTGTTAATAATTTCAATCCCCATTTGCAAGAATTCGAAATTCAAGATGTTTTTGTTATCGATTACAAGTGTATATTGTAAACCTGTTAAGTAATCAAAAATTGGAAACAATTTTTTCCTGAATTTGACCTCATATTGAAAATCTGGAAATCTGGAGTCTTTAGCTTTTGTTGTTCCTGAGATGGACGCATTAATACATACAGACGGACGGACAGACGCACAAAAAACAAAATTTAATTAAGTTAAACATCCCTTGCTGTCCGCAAAGAATCAGACATTTAGTTCTTATTGTTTCAGTATAAAATATTTTGCATTGACAACTTTTTTTTAGGTTACTCTGTGAATTATTTGATTGATTTGATTCATTGACTTCTGAGTCATTAAGCAAATTAACACTTCCAACAGGATTTGACGTATTGAACATTCATAATTAAATTATTTACAACTAAGTCTTAAAAGCTGTGACTCAACTTCCAGTCAATATTGACTTTAATTCTTAAGAGTTGAGATGTTTATCTCGAATTGTTAGGGGACTTTCTGGGTTTAGTAGTATAATTAGTTATGAGTTATATAACATATTTTGTTGCTTCTTTCTTGACTTATTATTCGTTTTATGTCTGCAGTTAGGAAATATATAATAATATAAAAGAAAATAGATAACTGTCATTAAAAAACTTTAAAAGATTTGATATATTTGAAGATTAATATAACATTTCCAAAGCAAGAGTAGAACTGAGAACTTCCTGCATACTAGAAATGTCCAACCATCTTCCCCTCCACAAAAGTATTCGATATATCCCAAACAACTTTCATTTCCATACAACCTTAACAAATCTTTAAAGATTTCTTTACTTCTTCTTCTTCACACCAAAAACTTGGCTGTGCAAACTTCTCTATCGATTTGGCAAAAGACAGAGAAAACAGAGAGGAAACCACACAAAGTCGACGCCGGTGTTGACCAATGCGAAAAGCCAAAGCAGCAGGCAGTGATAAATTATAGCCTCGATTTCAGACAACTAATTTATTTGCTGAGCCGCTTAATGCCACCTCTAATAATAGCCCACTGGGTGTACGATTAATGTGTGTGTGTGTTTAAGTTTGTCGGGCCTGAAGAAGGGGAAGAGCTGAGGAAGCAATAGGATTTATGAGAATAGTCACAAGAGAAGTATTCATGAAAGATTTAAGATGAAAACTGTGCAAAAAAAAAACGCAGTTTAAGTCGCGACTTTAGAACAGATTCTCCCGTTCCCCTTTTCACCATTTTGACTGTAACTGTTAACTGTTTCTGATAACCATGGCATCGCATTTTAATTAAACTTTAATTGAAATACCAAAACGAAAATATGCAACAGCAAATTTGTAAGCTGTGGAGAGACTGGAAACAGTGTGTGTGTGTGGAATGAATTCGGAGGAAGGAGTTTCGTGGATTCGCCGAATGCGCTGAATTAGTTGCTGCTAAAACTTTAAGGCCAAAAGCGAGATAGACAGAGAGAGAGAGAGAGCGAAAGAGAGATAGAGAAAGCTAGGGAGAGATGGAGGAAGAACGAGAAACGTTTCGCATAAAATGCGCATAAAGAGCATAAAGAAAATCTGGCACGCATTCTGTTTATGGCATATGAAGCAATTTCAAAAGCAATTTCGTTGATACTTTTCATTGAAATGTTTGTGTGAAAATGGCGTGCCCAAAGTGTCCAATGGATTCGGATTCGGGTATCTCTGTCTGGGTCGTTTCAGGCTGAGCTCACAGTGTAACTCTGTCCATTTGGGGATAAGCTTTTCAGTTCTTTTGCCTGGGAAGGGGAGGGTTGGGCAGGCCATTGATAAATGAAAAGGTTCACATTCTTGATACTTGCACAAAAGCGTTAGCTTTTTTTTGGTCTCTTTTTATTTTTATTATTTTTTGGGGAAAAAAAAATGTGTTTTTGCAGTTGTTCGATGCGCATGCTCCACAAGTGCACCAAGCAATATTTCGGGGGTTGCATGTTGCGTGTTGCGCCCCCCCAACGTTGCACTTGTGCCCTCGGCTTTATACACTGTCCGCTGAAAGTAATGGAACTAATGCCAAATGCAACTATTTCATAAATCGGTAGAAGATCTAAAAAGCCTAAGCAACTGGAAAATGAACAAAACTATTGGCCGAAAACAACTTTTAGCAACCCCCAAAAACAAATCGGAGTGGGGAAGTGGGGGGTGGGTAAATTCGGGCACAATGTCTGAAACACATTTTCCCCCATTTTGCCAGAGCGGGGGCGTTTGGTTATGGCGCGCACGACGCACACAAGTGTGAGTGAGACGGGCATAGTAGCATTTGGGTTGGATTCTGTTTTCTGTTTTGGGTGGCAAATGAAATAAATCGTGAGAGGGCGGGGGGGAGAGGGATTTCAGTGGGGGTGCGGGGGTCGAGAAAGTCGCTGGCAAGTGTCGCTGGGCGCGCTCGTAAAGCAGGATTTAAAGGATAACATAAAATAAATCGACTCCATTGCTGACTATGTGTGTGAGAGTCTCTTTGTGTGTGAGAGAGTGTGTGTGTTTGTGTGTGCGTGTGTGTGTTTGGCGACATTTGTGCGTCGAGCTTTTTTATGAATTTATTAACCGTTTTTATATGCGAACGAATGAAAAGATATTGGCCGAAAAGCGATTTCCATAAACCACTCAACACAGACGCAGGACGGAAGAAGAAGAAGTCGTCTCAGCCAATAACAATAAAAAAGAAGATTCCGGTCCACACTCAAGTTAAGAAGATGATGTTCTGAAGATGAACTTAAGAACAACATCAAAGGACACACTGTGAAACACAATCATAATCCCAGCCAACAAGCCAGAGAGATTGCCCGCTTTTTGAAGTGGCTGCCATTTTCATTTACTTTACTGTTTGTTGCCAGGTTGCTTGGTTTCCGGAAAGAAAATTGCAATAACCTGGCCAATTGATTTTTGATTATGTTGCAAAAGCATCAGCAGCAGCAGCAGCAACAAGAGGCAAGAGCAGCAGCAGCCAACAAGAGGCAAAAGCATAACCAGCAAAAATTGTCAATAAAAACAAGTCAAAATACCTTCCCTCTCTCTGCCCCTCTTCGCTCTTCTGTTCACTTGCTCTTTGCCTCTTTGCCACTTGCCAATCAAATGTTTATTAATACACACACACACAGAGTGTATGGGGGGGAGTCGGGGGGGGCATAAATAATATTTGCATTGCAGCTAATCGAATTTTGATTGCAATTTTCTGTTTCTCTCTCACTTTTAGTTACTCTTATTGTTCGTTTGTTCGTTTGTTGATAGTTGTTGGCATCGCGATTTTTCGTGATTGATATTTGGTATTGTTTTGAAATTGACTTTTTCAAGTGGCAAGTTGCAAGTGGCAAGTGGCAACCGCCCCTCTAAAGTGCATTTCGTTGTAGACAGCCGAATGCAATTTTTGGCTCTTCAGAATGAAAATATATTTTCATAAGTTCCAATAACCACGAACTATTCGTTCTATCTCTCTCTATCTCTCTTGTTATATGACAGCTGTTTATTAGCTTTAATGTGCAATTAATGTTGCATAACGATCCGTTGAGAGATCCCGAACCAAAGCCAAACCGAAGGGTCAGCCATGGGCGAAAAGGGATTTGAGGCCCATATGACATTGCCATTATAAATGGTTTGCAATCATACGCACACACACACAGACAGTTAACAAGCTAACAACCTAACAGTCCGAATAGTCGTAACAGGTTCTCAGGCCTCAGTTCATAATAAAAATGCCGTTGGGTCTTTGACACTAAACCACGAACCATACCAAACCCATCCACCCTCTGATTCACCCCGTGTCATAAAATCAAAGCAAATCACTTGTTATCCCATTTAGCTCAGTTTCAGTTACAATTCTCCCTTCTCCCTTCTCTCTCTCTCTCTCTCTCTGCCTCTTTATGTTGCATGTCATTTGGCTGCTACTTAATTTCTGACTTTTGCAACCCCCAACAACAAAAATATGGTTTTTCTGGGTGCGGGTCCGGGATGGGCTTGGGTTTGGTGCTAATATTTGTGGCCTGCCGCAAGAAATTGCTTTTTCATGAACTTGACTCATTTATTATTTGCAACAGTTTCCTGGGCCTTGGCTTCCTGACTGACTGACTCTGTCTTCTTCTTCTTGTTATTGTTCTCACACCTTGTTTGGCCTTTTGTTGGTGTTGTTGTGTGTTGGTGGTGTCTTTTTTTCTGTTGTTGTTTTTGTTTTTGGTGTCAGTCGCAAGTGAAAATTAAAAGTCCAAACATGAAAATGCTTTTGTTCACAGCATATGGCTGGAAATTTTGTCGAAAACTGGTTTCTGCTCTTTTTTTTTGCTTTGCCCTCGTTGCTTTGATTACGTTCTGCTCCATTTGCGACTTGGTCAGAGGGAGGGAGTAAAGAGAGAGAGGGAGGGGAATACAGGTTGAAATTGAAGTTTTTGCATTTAGTTTCAGTTGATAACTAAGATTTGTTCCTGGAATGCAATTCATTTTCAAAGTTAACGAATCTGTTGCGACAAGCAAAACTAATATTAAAGTTGCCTTTACCATAGGTAAAGTAAAAAGTTTTAGTTACTTTAAGCAAAGAAATTCCTTAAATTGCTTTTGGCTTTAGTTACATTTTTTTTTCTCTTTTCTTTGCTTTTGACAAAATAACTTTACTTTATTGCTTTTGAGCTAAATTATAGAAATTCTTTTACTAAATGTTTCAAAGACATTTTCTTTTTGTTTGAGGAAATATATAAATTGAATAAATTTAAGAAAAAATATTTTAATTTAAAGTGTAATGCATAAAATAAAATAATTTATATGTGAAGCAAAATTATGTTACTTTGTTAGCAAATAAAGTTCATTTAATTAAATTATGAATTTTTGCTTAAAATATCTAAAAGTAAAAAAAATGTTTCTGCTTTGGTATGAAATGCTTTGACTGAAAACGAGATTTAAGCTTTGACTGAAAATAAGATTTAAGCTCAAATTCCATTGTTTTAATAAGAATTGCTATGACTGGAAAAGAGATTTAAGCTGAAATAAGCATAATAGATCCAACTGCCTTAAAATGTCTTTCGTGTATTGCTCAGTCCTTAAGAAATGTAATCACATTACAAAGTCTTAAGTGTAATCGTCATCTTTGGAAAAGTATAAGTTAACTAACTTATATACAATACATTAATACATTAATACATTTCTTAAAGAACTTAAGACTTAACATACATCTATTTGAAATACGTATACTGTTATTGTGTTTACGCTTAACTTTGAAAGTTTTTAAGGAACTTTCTAATTACAATCAAATCAGAAAAGAAAATGACGTTGCTTTAGCTTTTTTACAGCTGTAACTAGCTAGAAACAGCTAATAGTATATTATTTATCTCCCCATAATTATATTTTAACCTTAAAACAATCAAAATCAAAAGTTCATAGACTTTCTATTGAGCTCAAATTTCTCTCTGTTCTATTTGATAACCTCATAAATCATAAAATCATGAAATCATGAAATCATGTATTTATTGTTAGCCGTGCCCCTTAGAGCCACTCAGCGTCAAATAATTTATGCATAAGGGGCAAAGCTTAAAAAATTACCGTCAAAATACAATTTAATGCGAGCATAAGGAGCGTCAACAAACGACAGAGAGAGAGAGAGCATGAATGAAAGAGAGAGCAATAACAACACACCCTAAACCAATATATGTGTATGTTTATATAATATTTTGTTGACTTTTTGCTGGTGGTGGTGTTTATTGGGTGCAATGTGTATACAAAAAAAAAAAAATAAATGTTTTTGTTTAACCGACATTTTAACGCCTATTTGCGTGCCGTGCACGTTCATGCCACATTCATGCCGCGTTCATGCCACGTTACGCCAATTTAATGCGCTTTCAAGTTAGGCAATGACTTGGGCTTTCTTCCTAAATAATACAAAAGCAAAAAAGCATAAAAAAGCACAGACACCAAAAACACCGAAAAATATGCGAATGTGGCGAGCAAAATAAAACAAAGGCGCCCCGAAAAAATATGTATGTGTAATTGTCGTAAACAAAGCAGAGAGAAAGAGCGAGAAAGAAAGAGAGAGAGAGAGAGGGAGAAGGAGAGAAAGGCTGAAAGGGCGACAGGAAGAGAAAGAGAGCGAGTGAGTTTCATAGCCAGACAGTCAGACATTGTCTTAAATTATTAAATTAAAAGTTAATGAATAGAGCGACGCATAAACACGTAAAAAGCATAAACAAGTCAAGGTCGCTGTCGCAGTCGCAGTTGACGTCGACGTCGCTGTCGCCTTTGCCGTTACCGTTTCACCCCTCTCTCTCTCTGAGTAGTACCCCGTTGCTTTTTACCATGTGACACATTAGCGTCCCTGGTGTAACATTGCGCGCATACTTAGAGTGAACGCTCCTGTCGATCCTGTCTCAAACTCGCTCGCTCTCTGTCTCTCTCTCTCTTTGGCACTGATTGCTCCTCAGCGTTCCTGTATGAATGTGTGTGTGTGTGTGTGTGTTTGTTCTTGTTGTCTGCCTGTCTGTTTGCCCTGACTGACTTGCCTGACTTGCCCGTCTGCCTGCCTTTTCTGCTGGCCGACATATGACAAATTCGCTGGGGACCATCAGCGTTACAAGTAAAGTTACTTTGCACAAAAGTTGCCATTTTTCTTCTCTTTTTTTTTCGGTGTATGTGTTTATGTGTGTGTGTGTGTGTTTTTGTGCACTTCTTGGCCATTAGTTGTGGCTCAGACACAGACAGTCGACGGCAGCAGTTGACAGCTCAAGATTTTCGTGTACGGAGCGAAAAAAGTACGGTTCGCTGTTTTTTTTTTTGGTTTTTTGGGTTTTCGGAGCATTTATAAATATATACGCGACATGGCAATGGCAGCATAACGGTTAAGTTGTCAACCCGCCGCGTGATATGGATGCGGATTTAAGCGGATTCTCGGTGTGTGTTTTTGTTTCTGTTAGTTATGCACGGCTGGAAAAATGGTTTTTCGTGTCACAAGTCATTCATTTCGCTGATGCTTCAGTATTTTTAATGTATTTTTTTTCCCGATTTGTTTGCTTAGCATTTAAAATTGCTGCTTGAGTTGAAATAATACTCAGAATATTCAGTTGACTCCTAGAAGCAGGCAACACTTTTTGCAAATAAACGTATATCAGTGTGTGTGAGTGTGTGTGTGTGTGCTAGTGCTTGTAAATGTCAAAACCTCAACATGTCTACACACATCTCCATCGTCGCCGTCGTCGTCGCCGTCGTCGTCGTTGTCGTCGTCGTCATCGTGTTCTGGTTCTTATGCATATATGGAAATGCCAATTTGAAAGCATTCTACATATCCGACATGGTGCCTCGACCGCTATCTCCGTTCCCCCACCCCCTATTGAACTCACACCCCAATCCCTCCCTAATGCTTATGGGTTAGGGCCAAGTTACAAACCTGCCGATTCCGATAAGACAAAAGCCAATGCATGAACTAAAGATGCCAAAGATGGGGGCAGATGTTGCTGTCCAAAATGTTTGGCTCTCTGCCTTGTCTGTATAACTCTTGGACTATAGATAAGGAATTTACATATGAAATTTATGCCTGTATGTTTTAAGAGTATAGTGTGTGCGAGTGTGTGTGAGTGTGTGTGTGAATGAGTCGAGACATGTTTTGACTGTCACGACGGTAATTGATCTCGATTAAGACCATGTACGAGAAATCGCTTAACAAGCAGACAACACATGTACACAAACGCACACACACACACACACAAATGAATACCTATGCATGTGTGTGGCCGCGGTCTTAAGGCTTTTACCTGTATCAACATTAATTGGCTTTGTTTGAATTTCATCGCTTCATCTGAAGGCTTTTGAAGGTGTGAAGTTTTGCATTTACAAGACATTATTAAAAATGAATATCATGAAAAGGTTTCAATCAACTTAAAATGTTTTCTAAACTTAATTTGCGTCATTCACAACTAGAAAATGTTGAAATCTTACACAGAGTTCAATAAACTTTATTTAATATTGCTTTGTTGAAGAAGAAAATAATGTTTCAGTTAAGATTATTCCGCTGTGTCGGTTTTGGTTAGGAAAATAACTCTGAATGAAAAAAATCATCAGGAACTTAAATATACAATCATATATAGTCATATAAAGATAGAAATAGATATATACTGATTATATGCCTACAAATATTTCTAACTTCTTGTTAAGATTTGTTGAGATTTCAACTTTCGTACTTGTGTAAAGCCAACTGTTGAAGATAAATGTTTAGAGCTAATAAGTTAGACGTACTTATTAAAAAGGTTATGAGAACAACAATCTAAAGTCGTATGACAATCTATACTTTCACAAGTACTTCTTAGGATTTGTCAAAACACCATCATGAACTTAAACAAACAAACTTATATAGTGAAGAGAAAGATAGATATTGATCCTAAACCTAAATATATTTCTAACTTTTTGTTAAGATTTCAAATCAACTTGCGTACCATGCGTAGGGCAAACTGTTGAGGAAAAGTTAAGAACTTATCAGCTTATCTAGAACAAGCTGACAGCGACAATCTAAAGTGGATAAACTATCTATACTTTTAGAAGTATGTCTTAGGATTTAGATGTTATTACCATTTATTGCAGAGAACTGTTGACTTTTCTGTAAAGTACTCGCAAACTCTTGACCAAAGAAACTGCTATATACAGCTTAAACTAAATATTTAATCTTTCTTTTCTATGTTTTCAGGTCTGGTTTCAGAACCGTCGTGCCAAGTGGAAGAAGCGCAAGAAGACCACAAATGTATTCCGAACACCGGGCGCACTATTGCCATCACATGGCCTGCCACCGTTTGGGGCAAACATAACGAACATTGCAATGGGCGATGGACTCTGTGGCACTGGAATGTTTGGCGGTGATCGCTGGAGCGTTGGTGTCAATCCCATGACTGCAGGTGAGGAATCGATTCGAATCAATTGATTGATTGATTCATTGATTGACTAACTGCTAATATTTGACTAACTAACTGTAATTTCTAACCATGCAATCTGTCTCTGTATGTATTTTGTATCTGTTGTCGGCTTGTTGTGGCACACACACACAAAGGCTTTGGCCAGCTGAATCAATCGTCGCCGCTTTCGTCCACGCTGAACAGCGGCCTCAATTCGGGTATTAACATGGGCTCCGCCCTGGGTGCCGGCACCTATCAGCACTATGGCCTCAATGCTTTGGGTAGGTGTTGCGTCACACTACCTACCACTCCATTTGCCCCATCCCATCACACCCCACCACATCCTCCTCTTCACTTAATTCCCTTCACACTTGATTAAGATCACATGCTTGAAAAACTTTCCATTTGCATGACAACTCCAACTGAGATATAAAATGGCGTTGACATTTTTTGGCTACCATTTTTTTTTTTTGTTTTGTGTTTTTACTTCTTTATTTGTTTAGCTTTCGATACAATCCAGTTCTTCTGACAATTGCCTAAACACGACATCAACGTTTTCATTTCTTTGAACTCACAACATTTTGATTTTTTTCCTTTTTTTCTTTATTTTTTTGTTGAGCTACTGAAAATCAATAAATAAGTTCAAAACATGCAGAGTAACAAATGTTTTATAGAGATTTGAGCTGTATTTTTTTTTTGTGTATTTACTTGTTCAATTAACAGGCAATCGTTTAATTTTAAGGAATACCCAAGAGGCATTTGTTCGACACGTCTTCGTTGAGTTTTATTTGATTTTGTATTCGTATAGTTGTGCTAATTGATATTTTGGAGACAGGTTTTTTTTTCTTCTCTTCTCTTCTTTCAAAGTTTTCATTGTTACAATTTTTCTTTGTTGATTTATTTATTTATTTTTTGTATTAACCATACATATCCAAATTTTTTGTGTTTACGAAACAAACTGAAGTATCCGTATCTTTAATTGTTATCTTTTTTTTATATTTGTGCGCAGGCGATTCGATGATGTATCAGCACAGTGTGGGCGGGGGGGTAGGCTGCGGACCGAGCGGCTCCCCGAGCGCCACTACACCGCCCAACATGAACAGCTGTTCATCGGTGACGCCGCCACCGCTTGCCCCGCAGCCAAATTCCGCACAGAACGAACTCAATGGCGAACCCATGGTGAGTATTAGTCAGGACACAAACCACATGCAGTTGAATTTACCATTAACTCGTCTATTTACTATTCTAGACACACCACCAACAGCAGCAGCAGCAACAGCAACAACAGCAGCAGGCACACCAACCGCAGCAACAACAGACACTCCAGCAGCAGCAACAACAGCAGCAATCCTTAACACACCAGCAACAGTCCGCAACACCAACACAGCAACAACAGCAGCAACAACAACAGCAGCAACATCAACA
This sequence comes from Scaptomyza parva, assembly GCA_035044645.1. Lineage (NCBI taxonomy): Eukaryota > Metazoa > Arthropoda > Insecta > Diptera > Drosophilidae > Scaptomyza > Scaptomyza parva. The sequence continues at coordinate 6,730,972 of JAWNNT010000090.1, forward strand.
ACAGCAGCAACAGCAGGATAGCAGCAATTTACTACCCCATTGTCATCAGGCGATGCAGTCGCCAGATGGCGCCACCGACGAGGATGTGTGGCGGGGACACAGCATTGCAGCGCTGCGGCGTCGTGCATCCGAACTAAATGCCACAGCCATACCATCATACTTGCATCATGCCGCCGCCGCACACAATAACTATGAGCACCACAATTCGGTCTACTGAAATTTGTTGAAAAGCTTTGAAAGCTTTTCGGATTACGGTTTTTCCAATTGTGGCACTCACGAGTATTAAAGCAACTGACCCCAACAACACACATCACAGTTTGACAGCCACCAACCCAACTCGGGCTCGGGCCAAACCGAGTTTCTAGATCTTAACCAAATGTTAATTTTAAACAATTTGTACAATTCGTGTGTATTCGTGTTTAGTTTATTATTTCTTGTTTTTTTGTTTTGTTTTACAACTTGTCCATGAAACGATCGCATCGGAGCATATTTAAAAACTAAAAAGACTATAATGAATGTAAACCATGTATACGAGAGGAACGAAAACGTGAGCTATTTTTAGTGGCATTAACTAGCAGAAAAACAAAAAAAAAAACAATATATATATATATGAATGTACGAGTATTGAAAATATTAGTTTTAAGCGTAAAACATTTAAAATAAAACGAATTATTTAGGGTTAACCAAAAGATGAATAAAAGCATTACGTATACGAATTGAACAAGGTCAAAAAAAATAAAAACAAAAATTAAATTGTATAAATAAAGCGCTCAAAGTTGCCCAAAATGAATCTAAACAGAGCAGATAATAAATAATAATTATATAAATACATATTTGATAATATATATATATTAAAGTGTAGTTGTAATCGATAAGTGTTGTTGTTTTTGTGTATAGCTCCTTTCACTGTTTAGTTCATTTGCTAAACTTACTTACATACATACATAAATAGATATATCTATAAGCATACTTATACATACAATATATATAAATTTATTGTTTTAATTGAAATTCAAGCAACAAAAACAACAGAAAATCCCCGAAAATCACCACAAAAAATAATAATATTGAAAATGAAATGTAAACCAATAATTAAATGTCAGCTTCAATTTCAAATGCAAACAAAACACAATTAATTATTGATTAGATGACATTTTAAATGGATTCATTTAAATTTTGTAATACTAGCGCTTACATACACACATACATACAAACAAACAAATACATACATACAAAATAGATGCATGAATACAATTATTATGGTAATACTTGTAATAGACTTTCTTCTAATGTTTAAGCCTAAATTTAGCTACAACACGAAAAATAGAAAAAAAAAAAACTCAAAAATGAAAAATGAAAAATCGAAAAATACGAAAAATCATGTATGTAATTATGCGTATTATTAAATAGTATACTTAATTAAATATGAATTGAACGTGATTTAAATAACAGTAAATTGAAAAACTATGCTAAATAAAACGAACAAAAAACAACAATTATGCGATTTACGCGATTTAGCTTAACTTTTAATTATATCAAAGTTCTGCAAAACGGAAAAACGACGAACACATTTCATTAATATGCTGCAAATGCATTTAATGCCAAGTCAATTAGCTAAAGGGTTGCCCCAAAGGCAACAGCAGCACCGGACACTAGCAGGGGGTAACCTGCAACCATTTAGGTGGCAGTTGCTACAAAAGCAATTACAATAATTGCATGTGAGCAGAGCAGCAGCAGCAGCAGCAAAAGCAGCAACAGCAAAGGCAGCAGCATCAGAAGCTTTTTGGTTCTGGCTAATAAAAACGCCAAAACGAATTTGCCACAAACAACTTTAAGCTCAAATTGCCAAATTGATAAAAGTTTGACAGGCCACACACACACACTGAACACACACACTGCACACACATACACGCACAGGTTTTTCCGAGACTGGGTTTAATTAGAGCTAACTGACCAATTGCATTGGTATTGACTGCTTGCCATTGATTGGGGTCAAGCGTGGAGACGGCAACAACAACAAGAAGAATTGGCGACGGAATGTTTAATAAATGTTTTGCTTGTTAATGGTTGGAGAGTATAGGGTATAATAGATAGGAAAGGGAATGTCTGGAACAACTGATTGATTTCGTTATAGTTATGATATTTGAGTTTGTCTGGAACAATTGATTGAGTTAGTTGAACTTATGCTAAGGCTAGACCAATAAGAACAAAGAGTTTTTTACATCAAATGATAATCATATTTGTCTATAATCATTGAAAAACCCAAAAATATATAAAACAATATTTAAATATTATTTTTTATTAAGTTTACTTTACTTACTTCACATTTTATACTGTTTCTTTTACATACTCAATAACTTAAGCCTATGAGTTGCTTTTACTTTACTTTTATTGAACTTCTTACAGAGTATATATATCGTTCTCAACAACAATAAAGAACAGGTTATTGTTGTTGCTGTCCGTTCAGACTTTGTATATGCATATACACACCGGGGCTTATAAATATTATAACGACTGCACACAGTTGTGACATTTGACATGCACATTGTCACGACAATTGGCCAGGACTTAATCACACTGATGGCATTTTTATGGGATGTGGCAGCAACCGAAAATGCAACAGTACAACATTCAATAATAAAGCTACAAGCAACAACAAACATAAATATGTATACACTGCTTAAAAAACCGATGTATGTGTGTCTTTCGATTTATATGCGAATGTGAAATGTGGAGAGAAAATCGGGGGCACGGAGTATGACATGCTCGAACTCCAGAATTGATAGCTTGCCATCGCCATCGACGTCGGCTTCCTCAATTACCTTGTCAGCAATCTGTTGGTGCTCCTCGGGACTCAGTTCGTTTTTGGTCATTGTCGTTAGGCAGGACATAAGGTCAGCGTGTCCAATGAAGCCGTCCTGATCGAAATCTGTAAAGTCATGCCAAACCCAACCCCAGATATATATGCATAAGTACTGTTACTCCTTGTATGACAAAAAAAACATATATACATATATATACAAGACAGACTTCGAAGTTGATATATGCAGATGTAGTTGTGTGTGTGTGTATGTGTGTTTGTGTGTGTGTATTTGTGTTTGTGTTTGTCGTATTATCAAAGTTGACATTTTCATGCATAAAAGTCAACTACTGATGTGTGTGCTAAAACTAAGTTACGGCCAATATATACTTATATGCATATGTACATGTGTATATGTGTGTGTGTTTGTGTGTGTGAATAATCGCATGTGCTTGATGTCAGCGTTGCATGCTTCAATTTGTGTCAATCTAATAATGCACATTGAGACAAAGTGCCAAACGTTTCTTGAATACTTGAGTTTAGTTTGAATAAAAAAAGATAGAAACATAAATATTGATTGAAAAATAATAATGATGATAATAATGATGAATGATTTAACACTGAATATATAATATATATGAACAGAGATAGAAACATAAATATTGAATGAAAAAATGTAAAATCAACTTCTCGAGATTCGCTTTATATTGATTGAACATATAATATATATGAAACAAGTAAGAAGGCTCTTGTCGAGTAAGCTCGACTAGAAGATACCCTTAACCCTTGATCATACAGATAATAAAAAAGATGTTAATTATTTTGCTAAAAGTTTCAATCCCCATTTTCAAGTTTTTTTAGTTATATCGATTCGGCTGTTGATGCTGATCAAGAATATATATACTTTATGGGGTCTGAGAAGCCTCCTAAGGGTCTAAAAATACTGCCGCTGCAGCAGCAGCAAAAATTTAACGAGCGTCAAAATGAAAAATGTGGCTGTTATCGCAGTGCAAATACCAGGCGAACAGAAATAGCAGCTGCTAACTCTAAATAAGGGACAGCCTAAAAGTATGCCACATGTTATATTTTCTCAACTAGTTGTTGCGCATTCTGTGCGCCTAATCCCTGCAGTCCCAAATCAACTATATTTTGGCAAAACGAGCAGAAAAATATATTGCCGCTGCAGCAGTTGCAATAATTTAACGTAAAATGTTAAATCAACTTCTCTAGAATCTCTTTAGTTTGAAAAAAGATAGAAAAATAATATTTAATGAAAATATATATAAAATCAACTTCTCTAGATTCTCTTTCTATATTGATAGATTTAACACTGAATATATAATAGATATGAAAAAAGATAGAAACATAAATAGTTTGACAAAAGATAGAAACATAAATATTGAATGAAAAAATATATATAAAATCAACTTCTCTAGATTCTCCTTTGGTTTTAAAAAGATAGAAAAATAAATATTGAATGGACAAAATATATAAAATCAACTTCTTTAGATTCTCTTTCTATATTGATTGATTTAACACAGAATATATAATATATAAAAAAAAAAATAGTAACATAAATATTGAATGAAAAAACATATAAAATCAACTTTTCTAGATTCTCTTTCCATATTGATTGATTTAACACTGAATATATAAAAAGCTGTCAGTTTGGAGCCAACTAAATTCAATATATTTGTTCAATTAAATCGGGATTGAATTCTAATCCAAACTAATTCAATTGATGTTTTATTATTCACACACTAACTAACTAATACAATATTGTGATCGTTCGGTGCGGCTTTTTATTCAATTTACTCGTTAGCCTTGGACTTTATTTATGCAATTCCCAATGCAATTCACTTTGTGTGTATCTGTCAAAAACTAATATATGCATTTAACTTTGTGCAGAGTACACTTAATTGCAGGCCAGTTCATTTGCTGTGCTTTCAAGTCGTAAATCCACAAAGTTGTAAAATCAATTTGCAAAACTGACACCGCGAGAGAGAAAGAGAGAGCAAGAGCATGGCGAGTGAGATAGGTATAGAAAACGCGACATTTTTCAGATTCTCATTTAAATTTCAATTAAAATACTTATTAGAATTTATGACTGTCCTTGAACTGTTTGTTTGTGCCACAAACACTAGCAACACTAACGGCAACACGGAATGCAACAAAGTCGAATGTTGTTGTTATTGTTGTTGTACGTTTGGACCAGGGCCACAAATTACTGAGGCACAGACATTCGCATTTCCGCGGCAATGGCATTGCGTAGCCGAACCAAATGCCAAAGAGACACACAAAATGAAAGCCAGGCAATAACAGCAACAACAACATTTAGCTGTTTGAGGCAAATGCATAAACCAAACCGAACAAATGTTGGCCAAAACCAACAAGAAAAGTAAGGAAACAGATAGTTTTGGCAAGCCTTAAAGACTGTAATAACTTTTAATACAACTTCAACTTATTTAATAAAGTAACTGAAAAGAAATAAAGAAACACTTTTGAAAATCTTCACTTAAAACATTACAAACCAAACAACAAAACAAAAGTACTCCACGGCAAGTGTATTCGCCATGAAAATGAATACAAAAAAGAACTTACCATAAATCTTGAAAGCGTAGAAAACTTTAATGTCTCTAGGTGCCTGTTCGCTAAACACGGATAGAGCATCCAAAAAGTCCTCAAAGGATAAATTACCCAAACCATCGCGTGAGAATGCCTCGCCTATTCAACAACAACAACAATGAAGTAGGCGTGGCAACCAAAACAAAAAATATGAAAATAATATAAAATCGTTTTGCTTATGAATGCGAGGCATTGTTATATGTTTTTTGGGAGTTGTGCTTACAGATACGTCGCCGAAAGGGATTCTCACGCAACTCGGGCATCTTCTCAATGCATTCGCGTGAAACCTTGACACTCGAGGCCTGACCCTCGGTCATTTGGCGTGGCACCAAATCCGGACGAAGCTCACGAAAACGTTTATGCACGCTGCGCCAAAACAGATAGAGGAGGAGAGCGAGAGGAAAGAGAGAGCAAAATGTTGTAGCACTTGATGAAAGGCTTTGTGTTTTTGCCATGTATGTTAGACTAAATGTGTATGTGTGTGCGAATCTGTGTGTGTATGGGTTTTTTGCTGAGTGCCTTGAACAAAAGGATGCGACAAACAATGGCGCCAAACAGCTCCGTGTTCTCGACCATATGAAAGGAAAATAGTTGCTTATTACATAGTATATCAGAAAACAACTCAGCACAACAAAATGAAATAACAAACAGCAAAATTATTAAGTATACGCCCCATGGATGTCAAATACAAACCGCAAAATCTCCTTGCGTGTGAAAAACGTGCAATCCTTTAAATAGAGACAGAGATAGAGATGGAGACCATTAAACATATGCGAAAATTTAAGTATATATTTATGCACTCAACAAATAGAAAAGTTTTTTCAAAGTTTTTGCTATATTTATTATCACTTTTTGGTAATGCAAACATATTAATGAATCTATAAACTATACAAAATGTTTCACTTTGAACATCATTCACACATTTTGGACAACATTTCTACTGTCTTTAAACATCATTCACGCATTTTGGACAACATTTCAACCGTCTTTCAGTTCAACTTTCATTCAGTTCAACTTTCATCACTTTTTTAGTTTTTTTGCTGAGTTCTCCGTGCAATTGGAAGAACTTCAACTGCTGTGAAGCGGAAGTGCACGCACCTGATAGTCATCCAATTGCTGTTCGGTAAATGTCACAACTTTGTTGCCCATCGCTTATTGCGCTTTCAAGAGAGTGTGTGTGTGTGTGTGTGTATACGCGTTTGTGCTTGTTTATGCAGGCTGTGAAGGACCAGAAAGCAAAAAGTGAACCAAGAACCAAACGAGGCAGCAACTGCTGCCTTCTACAAACGTTGCACGACTGTCGCGAATAGAGCCAAAGCACAATGTTAGCATAACTTTGCATAGAACACAGTCAGCTAGCTACACGCCAGCCTTAGACTAAAGCTAGAGCCAGTAGGAGTCGAGCCAGCCGGAGTCGAGCCCGAGCCCAGCCCCCGAGTACAGAAAACGCGACTGACACATCCTGCGGCGCCTTGGCTCCAGCTTGTCCTGCTCGCCGCACATTCGCATGGAAATTAATTAAGGAGTGTTCACCGTGTGCCATTTTCCTGCTAGTTGTCTTTTTTTTCTTTACTGTTCCACCCGCCTGTGGTTTGTTTGACAGCGAAAAAGACAACAAAAAAACTGAACTGGGTGCGCCATTCAAGAGAAAAAAAAACAACAAACAGAATGATGTGAATTGCGATGTGTATAGTTGTGTGTGTTTCGATATACATTTGTAGTTTTTTGCGTGGCGGCTGATTTGATTAATTAATTTAATGCTCGGCAGCGCATTTTTCAATTTCTCGTGTGTTTTTTATGAATTTATGATAGTGACTATCGGGCTTCGGATCCAAATCCAATATGCTCAGCTTAGTCAGAAACTGACGTTCCTTCACGCAAACAAGCCAAGGTTCCAACGAACTACAAAAAAAAGGTTAACACTGATTAGCTGTCAATGTTTGTGTGAGTGTATGTGTGTGTGTGTTTGTGCTTTACCTGTTGTGCTTAGCGGGGCAGTGTATTTCCTGAAACGTCAGCATTATGGAACAGTCCAATGCCGTTGCGCCCAACATGTATGCTTGTTCTGGCGGCAGCTCATCCACACTCAATGTTTGACTGGAGTTTAAGAGTGCCCGCAGCGAGTGATAGGTGGGCGTGGCATGTTGAGCGTAACCGTGTTGCAACATATAATGAAAATGCCGCTGTAATTGGCAAGAGGAAAAAAGGTTACAGACGACGGAATATTAGTGCCAAAAATAGTGTCAGCCACTTGACCATTTGGCTGGCATCCAATTGCTGCCAAACTGTTCAACTATTCTCTACTCTACTCTCTAGTATTGTAGCACTGTGACTGAGACGTTGAGTTGAACGTTGAGCGGCGTTTGAAGCTTTGTGTCCCGTTTGCCATTTAGCTGACCCTTTCATTTCAACATTTTTACCTTTTCTCGTTTTCTTTTTTTCTTTCTTCTTTTAGTACACTTCGCTTGAAGCATTGTTGAAACATCAACCAGGTAAAATGTAGTTGGCTGGCCTTTGTGTAACACAGCCATTCACTGTTTCTCTTTCTTTATCCCCCTTACTTCTCTCTGCTGCTGCTGCTTCACTTGAAAAGCAATAACAAATAAGAATTTTCACAAAAAACAACTACAATGTAATAGTAAACGTTTATCATGCTCGACTTGTAAGTGCTCTGTCATGAAGATAATGCGAGAAATGTTTAAATGATATTTGAACTTGAAGTGCGTTGAAAAGAAGATATTTGTGTGGAAGTTTAACTAAGTTCAGTTAGAGAAAGATACAAGTTTAAGTTTTCTTTAAGCATGTTAGTTGGTCGAGATAAATTGAAAAGTCTTTTATGATCTTGTGTAAGACTTAGAAGGAAGCGTATTCTATAGATATGTCCGAGCTGATAAAGTATATATATTCATAATCAGCATTGCAAAGTAAGTCGATGTACGTCTGTCTATTAGTTTCTATGCAAACTTTTCTCTCAGCTATTTATCGCTATCAGGCTGAAACTTTGGTATATCCTGAAACCTCAACATCTTCTTTTTGTTGCCTATAGATAATTTCTCAAACTAGGAGTGAGATCGCACCACTATATCATATAACTTCAAACTAGGAGTGAGATCGTACCACTATCATCATATAACTACTATACAAAAACAACATCTATAAACAGATTCGACTATGAGAATATAACAAAAAGATCTTATGGCAAGAGTATATAACATTTTGATCTTACTTCTTAACTTCAAACTAATATAAGCTTTAATAAAATGTGTTGTTTACATTGATTACTTCACAAGTTACTTTCAACTAATATGTTTGCCAAATACTTTAGTAGTAGTAAAGATAGGGTATACAAAATGGCCAAAGGCATCAAACTTTCAACTAACATGTTCTCTACATACTCTCTTTATAGTGTATACACACAAAATGGCTAAAAGGTATCAAGCTAATGGCAGCCAGAGTTTGAGCTAAGTTAGAAGTTTGTTTATTGCTAAAAAAAAAAACAAACAAAAGTGATGATAGCCAAAGTCAACTAGCTTTTTTTCTACTTACCTTTACCAGCAATTGCAAATGCAAAATTTTTTGCAGCACACAATTATTGGGTAAGTGAAATATTTCCGCATTGTTGATTTGTGCTTGAGTTGACGTCGTCGCCGTCGTCGTTGCTGTCGCCATCGCCATTGCTGTTACTGTCGCCATTGTTTCCGTTTCCGTTTCAGCTTCCGTTCGAGTTGCGGCTATTGTCACATTCGTTGACAAGGTGTTTGTTGTTGTTGTTGTTGCTGTTGTTGCTGTTGGGGTTGCTATTTTTGTACGCTTTGTGTTGCTTGGGTTTGCTTTTTCAGCTTCGACTGCGCCTTCTGCTGCTGCTTCTTCTCTTGTGAATCGTCGTCGTCGCTGCGGCTGACCATCAACAGCTTTGACAAACTGAACTATGCCGGCGTCGGCGTCAGCGTTAGCCTCTTTCTGCTCCTTCAGCTCCTTCTCTTGCACCTGTTTTAGCTTTTCTACGTGCCACGCAGCAGCAGCAGCAGCAGCATCAACATTAGCTACGCCAATTTCTGTAGTTTCTTTTGTCTTCTTCGTGCTGGCAGCAAACGGTTCGCATGGCGATTCCCCAAATGCAGCATTTGCCACGTGGCTGTGGCTTCCACTTCGTTCCCGTCTCTCTCTCCGTCTCTCCCTTTGTGTCTTTACCTCTTTGGCCAGCTCTTTGCTGCTGTTGCTGGTGTTGTATTCCCTGAGCAGGCAGGCGACCAGCAAATGTTTTATAAGCAGCATAATTTCACTGGAGAATTTCAGAGATTTTATGACCATGACGTTGGCACATAGTACAAATGGGTATGGCAATTGGGATTTGGATTTTGGATTGGGTTCGGCAGCGGGAACGGGGGGATCGGGGTTTTTTTTTGTTTGTGTTCGTGCGATTGGCATTGTCGTTGTCGTCGTTTGGTTTCGCCCCCCCCAAAAATGTTCCGTTTGTTAGCATTTTCAATGCACATTCCAATTTTGTATTGTTGTTGTTGTTGTTTTTGTTGTTGTTGGAGTAGTTGTTGTCAACGTTGTGCAAAGGTGTTGAAATGAGTGGAACAATACATAAAGCATAGTGTCCAGAGAGGAGTGCGGGGAAGAAGATGAGAGGAATATGGCAATGTTAGCGGTTGGCACTCGAGAATTTTGTGTTTGGCTGTTTTGCCTTGCATTATTTATTGAATATTTTTGGGGTTTTGAGATTTCTATTTTCTCTTTTCGCTTTCGTTTTTCCCTTTTGCTTTTTGCAATTATTTCGGCTTCCATGGAAATATTATTGTGACAAAATGAATTTTACGAGGAATTATAAATGAATTGAACTGAAAATTTGAGTTTTTCCACAAATATATGATTTATTGGCAGCAAGAATATAAATAAATCTAGTTTCTAGAAAAGTGAAAAAGTGGAATTTCTTGTTAAAGAAAGTTGAAAATGTTTTGCCCTAAAGAAACTTCCACGCTTTAACGGTGTTAACCTAATTACTGTAATAAAAATCTCATAAAAAACTTCGCGGGGGGCAAAGTTCAAGTTTTACCTCTTTTTATTCCCCAACAAACTTTCTCTATAACCTTTCTTAACTATATCAAATTGAGATTAATATTAACAAACATAAAAAGCCCCAAGTACACGAACATGATGTTTTTAAATGTAGATATTATTGATAAAAATGTAAAACAAAGTGGAAAAATGTCAGAAAGGGGAGGGTGGGGGTTAAGGAATTTACGTTCTTACCCTGGAAAAATGCGAGAGTGCAGCTCTTCAGAGGAAATCGAATTCGCGTGATTGCCATAAATTAAATTGCCGCTCTGAAATACACGTAAATTATTTTGCGGACAAGCGAAAAGTGCATTCAAGGCATCGAGCATACGACACGGTGTACTACAAAATGAAACAGAGAAGAAACATACACAAAAAAAAAAACAATATATACATATACATGAAAAAAAGTAACACTATTATAACATAAATGTATATGTACATATATGAACATGTGTGTGGAAGACTGCCTGCCTGGTTGGATGGATGAATGGATGATATATAAATGCAAGTAGAATAACAAAATAATAATAATGGGCCTGGCCAAAAAGCAAAAGCAAAGGCCGAAGGCTGAAGGCTTCTGCACAATTTTGGGTGTATCGGGGCCAAAGCCAAGTCCGTAAAAAGCTTCCAAAAGGAATAAAAATAAAAATGAAAATGGAAATGAAAATAAACGAAAATGAAATGAAAGTAAGTGTGTGTGTGTGTGGATGGATAGAGGGGAGAAGCAGTCGGGGCGGTAAACCGGAATGAAAGCGCAAGCAAATTGAATTTCGTGCACGGATGCACGCATGACTTAAAACAGCGGGCCACAAATAAACGAATGAGCCGCGGGTGCCCCAAGACCAGGTCTGGCTAGGTCCGCGCCGGGCCGGGCTCTAGCCTCGAGACATGTAAAAGCTCCGGCCGGAAACAGAGCACGGCAAAAAAGTGTCCCTCCCCGATACATAGGAAACAGGAACAGGCACACACACACACACACCTTTTTTTGCTGCGAAAGTGTTGGAATTATGAAGCACGACAGGACACGCAAATGGAGCAGATTGAAATTTATGAGTTAAAGGCGTGTGTGTTCCAGTACAGACAGCATCCAGGAATATTCGCGTACCCTTCCCGATCTGAACTCAACTGAAGTGAATCCTACTTACCCGGAAAATAGCTGCAATGGACAATAGTCACCCAATCGTTTGATTTTGCCTGTCTGCAACTGTGTGAGGAAAGGGAAAGGGGTAAAGAAATGTTTGTAAATCAAATAACAAGTACACATCACTTGCCACTGCCCCTTGCCCCTGACTCACCTTAACGTGCTGCATGCAGCAATAGCGACACCGGCACCTGTTTGGTTGCCCCTTAGCCGGTTCAGAGGTCGACTCCGTTCCTGTTGTTGTTGTTGTCTCGTTGTCCTTTGTACTACCATCACCCGCTGGCATTAAATCAAATAAATCGCTGACATCACTTGGTAACTGGAGCCAGCCCTGTTTGGGTTTTATTTCGATTGCATATGTATCGCCCAGACGGGTTATTCCAGAGTTGCCACCACCACTGCCAGTACTGGTGTCCGCCGTATCCGAGTCCGTGTTCATGTCCTTTGCCTACAAATTATTTCGTTTGGTTTACTTTTTCTCTTTCTCGTTTTTCTTTTTTTTTTTTTTGTTTATCATTGTTTCTGTTACTGTTGCATGGCAAATGGAGTTTGACATGATGGCGGGGAGGGAGGGGAGTTTTCGAAGGGGCGGGCGTTGACGCCATTTTGACTTGAAAATGGCAACGAGTAGCGAAAAACAACAACAACAACACCAACAAACTAGGGAGAGAAACAGGAGCTAACAGGAATATTTCTGCAAGCATGAACATGAACTGTAACTGCCTGAAACTTGTTGTTGCTGTTGTTGTTGTTGTTGTTGTTGTTTTTGGGACATAAAACATAAAAGTTGTTGTTTGCGCCGCGCTGATTGTATGATGAGTTATGGCACCATGCTGGACACCGGCTATGGCTGTTGCAGGTGAAAGCGCGGAGAGAGAGAGCGAAAGAGAGAGGGAGATAGGGAGGAGAGAATTTTTCAGTACCTCAAGCATCACGGTCCAAGTTGAAATTGAAAATTAACATTTAAGGCCACAATTAAAAGTGGCACTATTGCAATTCCACTTGCCGCACCTACTGCCCCCATGCCACTCCTCCTGCCACTGTTCATATTCGCAGCAGTCATATCCTGTATGGCATACAATATGGCGTTAGTTATGGCGCCGTAACTAGTATTACCGTTACTGTTGTTGTTGTTTTTATAGTTACTTTTTTCCTTCAATTCTTGCAATTTTATTTCGGTCAATGCTTTGGCACCAAAGCCATAAATTGAATATATAACCATCGTGCCACACAGCTCACAAAGCCCAGCCAGAAAATCGTTTAATTCATCGCGACGACTACAAAGATATCCTGTTTAGTGTGTATGCAGCGCCACCTATTGTTGATTGCCCGCACTAACCATCAACGATAGGTTTTGTCATGGTGAAACATGTTTAATATTCACGTACTATATAAAAACCGAAACATGATAGAAAAAATTTTGAAACTAGATAAGCAATAATCATATTGTAAAAGTGTGAAAACTATTTTAAAATTTCTAGAAAAAACTAAAGAAATGAACAAATTTTTATATATTAAACGTAAAATCTTGACAATCTTTGCTAAGAGACTTTGATTGGGTTTCCTTTTTCAAACTGAGTTCAAGTTCTAATCTCATAACTGAAAAGTTCTTATCTAAAGAAGGAAAAAAACCCCACACAATTTCCGAATATTGTTAATCCAACCTTGCATGGGCATCAATAAATTTGTAGGGCATATTGAACTAGTGGCTTTGGCGGCACTTTCAAAGCAATTTCGGCGTCTTTTATAACCGCACAAACCAAACCCAAAAACGACGGCCATCGAGTCCAGGCAACCGTTTTTTTTCACTATTGGCTGCCCGCCACAACAGCAGCAGAAGCATGCAACAACAACAACAGCAACAATAACATTGGCAATCGAGCAACAACAATGTGTTTACACTGTTGCCCACTTTAATTCAAAACAAAGAACCGTTGATTTATGTAGCCTTAGCTTTTCCCCTCACCCCGCCCCCCATGTGCCCCACCAAACCCAACATGTTCATAGCATGAATCCTGGTTTAGAGCTCTTCCTCTCTCTTCTAACGTGTTTTGTTTATTTTTTTTTCTGTTTCGTTTTAGTTGCACAAAGGCGAACTAAAACCGCAGCAGCAGGCAGAGGCAGGGGCAGGCAGGGAACAGCGGCGGCGGCGGCGAGCAGCGCATATGGCCGAAAAATGCCAATATTGTCCTTGTACAAAATAAACAATATATTTGAACTGAAGCTTTAGAGAACGAGTGCCCCCCGCTTCCCCAATCGATTTTAGGTAGCTGACCAGCAGTTCGGCTGACTGAAAAAAAAAAACTCACCTGTAAATTGGCAAGTAAAACATCGAACGTGGTTGGCAATTGGGTCACATCTGGCATCAGCAGACCAAATGGCCCCACAAATTCCTTATCCAGACGCGCAACTGCAAGTGGCACAGAGAAGGAAACATGAAGCATGAATGTAAAGTGCAACAACGGCTGCCACATCTCGGTGGCGACATCGGCCGATTATTGATATATATATAGAGAGAGAGTAGATGCCTCCGATGGGTTAACGCTGGACGTGCAATGATAAATTGTTTGGCTCCAGCAGCCTGTTGCTGGATACTATATCCATTCTAGCCAATATATATAAAGTATAAAACCATATTTTGATATATGGCTGCGACTATTTGGCCGCCACTAATCAGTCCCATGTGTATGTCTATGTCTGTGTATATGTGTGTTTTTAGGAAAAACTGTTACGACGGGACATAATACACGGAAGGTCCGCAGTGAAAAAAAAGCTCGTTTATGATTGATTGCATTGGAAAGGCGGCTTTGAACGTTCAACGTTTGTTGGGCCAAAGCCAACTTTTTTTTTCGGGGCCAAAAGACGTTTTGGGGTTGGTCATGTGCAACGCAGCATAGCTGATCAAATACAAAATGTAGCTGGCCGAAGAAGAAGATGACGATAGCACTAAAAAAGAAACTTGCAACACAGAGAGAAAGTATCTGAACATGAAATCATCTTTGAAACTTACCCGGTCTGTGGGCGCGTATGTGCTCGTTTATCCAGAATCTATCGCTTTCGTTTGGTATGGCAACAATATCCGCTGCGCAGACAAACTCATTTCCTAATAGACGGCGCATTATCTCGATATAAGCCATAAAATCCGGCATTGTCAAGACGCCAGCTAGAAATAAAAGACGCAAGAAATAAGATAAATGAAATAAACACATCTGATGCAATGGCCAAAAGAGATGCACACAAAGCAGCAGCCACAAAAACTATGATAGCACTAGGGTACAGTGGTCACTCGGTAATACAAATCATGAGTTTCTACAGTAATTATCTATATTAGTTTGCAAAACAAAATTGTAAAGCATATTCTGACATTAATAGATATTGAAATTTGTGGTCAAGTTGTAATATCGAAAAGCTATTTATACTAAATGACCACTATATATATATATATAATACTATGGTAGTATAAAGCAAGAGTAGAAAGCAGCCAAGCGGGCAATAAGCATGGCACAATACACAAATTGGCCAACAAGCAGAAGGAGAGAAGGAGCGAAGGAATCGGGTTTGGCTACAGTTTGTTGCATGCCAAAGAGTGGCAAAGAGAGGGGGAGAGAGAGAGAAAAAGGAAAATGGCAGTAAAGCTGTTGTATTTGTTGTTACTTTAGAGCTGTGGGGTGTTTGAAGTTGCACGCAACCATTTCCTATCCCAGACCAAAGCAACAACAATAATACATATATGTATATATAGTATAAAGCAGCAACCTTTAGCGCTTGATGCTTTAGTTGTTGGGTCGGAAATGCTGGGCTGTCCTTCCGGTTGTCCTGGACCGACGGCCGGCTGCTGCGTCTGCTTTTGCTTTTGCTGCCTGCTGGATATCATTTTTGGCAAACGTAAAACTTTTTTAAATTGCGGCAACGCCAGCACCAAATTTGCATTACCCTCCGCCCGATAGATCAACCCAATTTGGCTCATCTCCATCGGCGCATCGGGCATGTGCAGCAGCGCGTTTAGAGTCTTAGCTACTGTTGGGGCAAGTTGGGCGGAGCAGGGTGGCGGAGAGCTGGCTGGTGCTGTCATGACTCTTGCGCGGGTGTTTGCGGTTCGTTGGCGTTGTCAAAATGCAACTGACACGGACGAGAGTCCGTCTCGGTTCTTGGTCCGTGGGTGTCCTGCACACTGGCGCGCCAGTGTTGATTATTTTGCCGATTGTGGCTTGTCGCGGTTGGCCTTTTGTGGTTTATTACTGTTGTTGTTATATTTGTTGGTGTTGTTGCAGCTTGGCACGTTTGTTGAACTTTACTTGTTGTTGTTTTGTGTTTGAGATAGCAAAATCCATTTGGCGAATGGCAAGAAATATATGTATAAATGTATGGCACTTGCTTTTATAGAAATCGTTGCCTGAAAAGAGCTTTAATGAATTGATATGTAAGCTTCTATGCTTTAGATTTATATTTACGCAAGTTATTTAACTTAAACGCAGCAACTAACATTCGATCACCGCAAACCAAATCAACAAAACAAAACAACTGTGTGACCAGTTTGTGTGAATGCACGCAACAGCTGTTGTGGCGGTCGGCAGATAATCGATCATGCACAAAACTACCAATTGATGGTAAAGTAGGACCAGTTTGCAATGCGCACATTTTAAACACAGGAAAAATAATAATTAAAAACACAATTTGCATATAAATTATTTTAAATATTTTTATTGCAGATTAATTTTTGCGAATGTATTGACCACGGTCTGTCTGTACCAGCGTATGGCCGTCAGCCCTAATAATCTGTGTAGCTGCAAAACAAAAGTGAAAAAAAACCCAATAAGATTTGACGTAAGATAAGAAGCGAAACTTTTGTTTTTAATACTTACAAGCTTGAGCACTGGCAATAGCTGCAATAATTGCGAAGACAAAGCCGCAGATCTTTAGACAGTTCATGTTTATTACTTGATTGTTGATTACTTCTGACAGTATGACAACCGATCGGTTTACGCTTCGCTTTTATAGCTGTCTTCTCTCGCGTCTCGAACAATTCTCAACTGATCTGGAAATACCAGTGCTCGTTCAGCTAATCAGCCAAGTTTAATACGTATAGTAATTAAACAATAAAAAACCCAAAGCCACGACCGACAGCACTGATAACTGAAGCTTATACATTTATTTGCTTATATTTTTTTATTTTAATGCACTTGTTTATAAACTAGGTTAGCAAATTCAAATCAACAAAAAAATCTTATAAATTATAAATAATTAATTTTGCACAAACATATGATTGATTTATATAGTACACCGAGGAAAATTAGCTTAGAAAAAAGTTTATTTTGTTATAATTTTATAGTAAGCTTAATTAAAAAACATTTTGGTTCACCAAAATTTATTATCCAATGTATATAAACGAGTAGGGATGACTTCGATGATTTTGTTTACAACAAAATAAACTCTAAGGATTTTCAATAATTTAAATCATATATCCAAGATTGGATACAGATTCAGAAATTTCAACTTTTTATGTATTTATTGACAATTTTTTCGTAAAACAAAATGATTTTTATTTTAAAATTGAATGTGAGTAAGATTAGAATAAAATATTTATGTTATCAAATTCAAATTGAATGCTTGATTATTATGCTTATTTTTACTACGCTTTTCTCTGAGTGTAGTACTTTACTAAATAATAATTCACATATTAATATCAAAAAGTGTTTTATGTAGGGCAGTTTTTTTTGTGATATAGAATATAAAAACAATAAAATTAATAATTAAGTCTTAAAGTTAAGATTTATCCAATGCAAAAATAACCATTCAAGTTATCGAGATTTTGTTTATCTTGTTTATAATGTCAACAAACAAATAATAATATGCAAATAAGTAAACAGAATATCTTTGAAAATTATATAGAATTCCCATCCAGTTTTCAGTTCATAATAATTATCAATAATAAAATTTATAATGCGTTGCTGATAGACAAGTGAAAGAGAGAGTGTGAGATTAAGAGATGGCAAAAGAGAGAGAGAGAGAGAAAGAACCCGAGAGAGATACCTCAACATATAGACGATCTTTTAACCTGCAAAAATTCCAATTTGTTTTGGAATTTCCCGGCATTAAACGGGGGATCGAAAGCAACCGCAGCTCCTATATAAGAACGCTTCTGCTCTCTGTTTGGCATCAGTATCAAATATACAGACAACAAATCAACAATCAATATGAAATTCTTCAAAGCTGCTGCAGTTCTTTTGGCCATGTTCGCTGCCTTCGCCAGCGCTGAGCCCGTTCCAAAACGTAAGTATACAAAAAAAAACATTTAATAAATTATATTTTTCTTATTGTTTGATTTAATTATTTCATTTTGTAGCTGGCACTGTTCTGGTTCAGACTGACAACGTTCAATACATTCGCACTGGTTAACTCTTAAGATTAATTACTTAATACACTCACTAAAGTTGCTCGACATTAATAAAAAGGATATGTTTAACTAAACAAATACATTGTGTTTTACATCTTTATGCTCGTTTTCAGATATTTCATTAAATGCTTTGTTAATGATAACAAGAAAGCCATAAATGTGATGGACTATTAAATACTCTCTCTTTAGCTGTCAAATCATTTAGTTCAAGTTTTCAGATTTAATGCTAATAATCAATCCATATATGTGATGGACTATTAGATGCTCTCTCCTTAGCTGTCAAATCATTGAGATCAAGTTTTCAGAATTAATAACAACAATTAAGCCATAAATGTGATGGACTATGAAATACTCTCTCTCTCTCTCTCTAGCTGTCAAATCAATTAGTTCAAGTTTTCAGATTTAATACTCTCTCTCTTATCAGATACTCTCTCTCTTTCTCTCTCTAACTGTCAAATCATTTAGCTCAAGTTTTCAGATTTAAGCTTTAAAATCAAGTTACATACTCAACCTTATCGGGGTTATATGCAAAACCTCTATCATTAAATAAAGATATAATTTTTATAATTATTTCCTGGAATAGATATGTCATTTACTTAGTGTAAACCAGTTTTTAGATACCGGTTTACTCTAATGATTTCTACGAAAGCTCTAGGTAAACTTTACTGTTCATTCATAAAGTTATAATATAATGCGATATTAGTTCTTTATAGTATAGAGTATTTGCTTAGTTCAGACAGATTTTTGATTAACTTTGCATTACCAATGCGTAATTAGAATGATGCTTTATAGACCGGTTTTCGCATCAAAATGCTATCAGCTTATTATTGTTGTTATTATTCGTCTGCTGTTTGATAATAAACAAATACGAAAATGCAAATATTATATATATAATATATAGAATTACGTTCTGATGGATGTGTTGATGATTTTATGTTCAAAAGTTAACAGCTTGTCTCACTTGACAGAAACACCCGCAAAAAGTTGAAAGTTGAAAACTGAATACAGTTTGATTTGTATACAGCTTTATAGACAACAACAGACATCAAAAGCCGCGTTCATATTTGTTGGTGGTACTCGGTACCCGAAAAACTTTAAACAATTTTTGGTTAAAAACCGAAAACTATTTGGGTATTTCCCTCCCTTTTGTTGGCCCCATTGTTCTTGCAGTTTGTATGGTTCGTTACATCAGCAATTATTTTAAACTTTTACCGCAAATATTTCCTTGGCTGGTTTTACGCCTGATATAAATTGTAATGGAAGAGTTTGGGTCTGTAGCGCCTGCTGCTGGTAAACAGCTCGTATGACTAGCGGCGACTTTGCGGTCGAACGTCCCCATTTCCCCCCCTTTTGTCCATTGGCAGTTGGCCTAAGAAATTGGCTGGGAGAGTGTGGTGGTGGCAAAGCTTTGGCTTTTGGCTAATCCTTTTGATTTTCAACTGCACAAATTCCGGCTAACAACAATTTATGTACCACCTGCCCCAAAGACCTCCCCCATTGCTGCTGCTGCGGCAATAGACCAGCCACCGCCGCATTGCATTGTTTGTTTTTGTATTATTCTCTGCAGAAGTCAATAACGGGTGGCATTGTTTGTTGGTTGTTGGTTGGTACTACTACTCGCCACAAAAGCATTGGGCCCACTGGAATTTGCAACGTTTTTGCATTGTTGCCTTCAGGGCTTCAGGAATCCAGGAACACAAGAGCACACCCACGCACACACACTTTCATAGGCTGTATCAAAGTGAATTTGTGGGCAGGTCAAATTATGATGCTAGGGAAAATCGGTAACCAAATGTAATCACAAATTGGTAGGTAGCAAAACTCAAACCAACTACTTTTGGTCTTTGGCGTTTATTGGAAATTAATTTATACGGCTTTTCCAATGGCTCGGTCAAGTATTTTGTATACCCTAAGACCATGAAATATGTAAGAAAGGGTATAGTAGGTTTTATGATTATGTTTGTTACAGATAGAAGAAAGTATAACCGATTTCAGAGAGTATATATACACTTGATCAGTGTCAACAGCTGAGGCGATCTCAGAGACTATAAGTAGTTAAGTTATCGATAACTTATAACTTTTACTAATGTAACCCATAACACTTTAGAGACTAACTACTTAAAATCGGATTGAATGATTGAAACTTAGTCATCAATCATCATTGCTGCAATTAAGCAAGTCTGACAGGATGTTAGGATTCAGGATATATCCTAGTCGAGTGTACGCGACTATCATTTTCTTACTTGGTTGGGTTGGAAACGTGCCACAAAGCGCAGCTAACAAACACACAGCTGCAAAATGAGCGAATTCCCAAGTGCAATGAATTTTTTTCTCTCTTCTTTTTACTGTCTGCTGCAAATCGAATTCTAACTGACTTTGACTATGTGCTTCAATGCATTCCCAGAAATGTACTCAAATAGCTTAGCTTTCGCATTGATTTAAACTTTACAAACACACACTCGCACACATATATATATATATATATATTTAATATTGTAACTGTGAAACGAGCTTTAAGATTGTCTGGGTTTTTTCTCGCCATACATACTTGATAAGAGCGCGTGCGGGCAATGCCCAAAGCCCTGTTAAGCTACAGCTGCTGTTTTGTGGCTATTTGTGGCTATAAAAGCGAAAGCTAATCAATGTTTCTGCATCACAATTTGAAAGACAACGTTTCAGTTCAGACTTCAATATAACAATATAATCAACATGCAATTCATCAGAATCTGTGGTTTTGTTCTGGCTATGATTGTGGCTTTGGCTTCAGCGGCACCAGAACGTAAGTATTCTCTCGCCTCAATCAAAACTTTGAATATCTAATTTATATAATTATTTCATTTTGTTTATTGCAGCACAAGGCACTTTGCTGATCCAAACCAACAATGCTCAGGGCATTTTCCATGGCTAGTTCCTAAAACTTAATACTATAAACAAACTTCAACTTCAATATGACAATAAAAAAAGTATAGTTCTTAAAAAAATAACTTTTGTTTTTGAATTCTTCTCAGCATTTTTCAGCCATAATATCATTTTTTACGAATTAATATCTTCTTAAACTGAAGTTAACTTAAATGTTTATGCATTTCTTGAGCAAAAAGTTTAAAATATACATAAATCATATTCAAAACTTTAACTGCAAAATAAGCTTAAAGATTGTCTTAGGTGTTATGTTGTTGTTTACCTATTGTTCCTAAGAAGACAAAGCCTAAAGCTGTAAATCTATAGCCATCATCAACATGGAAATTCATCAGAATTTGTGGTTTTGTTGAAGCTATTATTATGGCATTGGGATACAGCGGAACCAAAACATGTTCATATGTGTTTTATCTTAAAGCCGTAACTTTTAAAGTATAATTTATATTTGTTTTCTTTTCTTATTACGACACATTGCTATTGCATAAAAAAGCACGTAAAAAGTAATAAAAATATCATTTATGACTTATACACAATAAT
This sequence comes from Scaptomyza parva, assembly GCA_035044645.1. NCBI lineage: Eukaryota > Metazoa > Arthropoda > Insecta > Diptera > Drosophilidae > Scaptomyza > Scaptomyza parva. Next base: position 6,752,449 of record JAWNNT010000090.1, read on the forward strand.
ATGAGTTTTTCTTTATATGTTTTGTCATAAATAGGTTCTAAAAAAGTCTAGCTAAAGTTTTTTAATACTTTATTTATTGAAGAAATTTATAAAAATTTTTAAAAACAAATTTTTTAAAGACTTTTAGATATGAAGAGATATAAATTTGCAATAAAAAAAATCATACTTCAATATAAGATTAATGTAGAGTTGCGAATGTCTTTTTATATAAAAGGGTTTTAAGTCTGCACTCTTTAACAAGACTAAGCCAATATACAAATATTCTCATATAACCATCCCAGATCTTTCCCCAACCCCTAATGAATAAAAAACGTTCTATTCATTAACACATTTAACATTTTAATTTAACAAAATCAATAACAAACCGACTTGCCAGGTCTAGAAATTTTAAACAATCAACTCGAAAATGAAAGACAAAACCAGAAACAATCAAAAACAAATTTCAATCACATTGATTATAAAGCAATGTCGTGCTCGAGCCAGAGTTTAAGGTGCGTGCATTTCGTTTAATTTGGTGTCCCTGCCAATCGCAGATTATGCTGAACTTGGATAGTTGATCGTTGCCAATGCGAAAGGTGATGGGTGAAATGATCCAAAGGGTGCGCAAGACTTTGTTGCCATTCTCATAGGTGCCAATGTAGCTATAGTAGTTCCTATCAAAGGGTCTTACCAGTGCACCCAGATCGAAGGGCGGAATCTCGGCAATCGATTCGGGCATTGTGATTTCACGCAAATTATCAATAATGGGATTTAGGGAGTTGCATTTATAGTTACGGCGAAGTCGAAACAAATAGGACACTGCCACAAATTTGAATTCAGCATTTTGCTTTGGGGTGGCATGCAACACCTGTAGCTCCAGCGCATACTTCTCTGACTCAATCATGTGCTCCGAGTCGCCCCACTTGAACACCGCCTCCTGGAAGTAGTATTTGCCGGGAAACCAATCGGATCTCAGGAATGGCATACAATTCCGTGCCGCCGAGATTCGCAAGGTAACCGCCTTACCATTGTTCGATAGCAGTACGGCCGGTGGCACTTCATCATAGTAGATCCATTGCAACACGCCGCTCCGATTGATATGGTGAGCAACGCTCCGCTCAATGTTTATGGGCGAAAGCTGTTGTTGTTGTTGCTTGATTGATGTTCTCTGCGGGAAACACTCATCCGCAATCCTGACTGCCCAATGTGCATGTCCCAGTACCATCACGGCGAGACCAATACTAAAGCAAGCTATCGAAAAATTCGAACTCAATGCTTTGTCCAAAACAAACGAATAGAAAGACCAAATGCAGTTGGGCACAAAGTTCAAAATACTATATAGCAGCATTTTGTTTAATCTAAAGTTAAGAAATTATATGAATAACCAAAAATATATAAAAGTATAAAATCTATTCATCATAATATTATACTTGTTAAGCAAAAAAATCATATAAATCGGTACTCAAAGGGTTTAAAGCAACAAAAAAGTCAACTTTAAGCGTTCTCTTTCGAAGCCTAATTGGTATTACTGATGTGAAAATGTGTGCAATTGAATGGAATCGATTTGCAGCCAACACACAAGCTCGAATGTTGTTTATAGGCGACTGGGCAATGAATACACCCAAAACTGATTCAGAGCACAATGCAATCATATGCAATTGAACATGGCTTAAACAGGGCAATGGATGTACTATATGCCCTTATTGACGAGCCATGTTTGACATGGGCTTTGAAGTTTCAAACCGAACCGATTCAGTGTAGAAGCCCAATGAAATTTGAGAGACTTGCAGCTGCCATAAACTTTAATGCAATAGCAACAACAACAGCACCCACACCCACACACACTCTCACACATACAGATTAGTTAAAGGACAGAACAAAACTGCAGCAAACCTGCCTGGCAGCAACTTTAACACACACACACACAAACATGCCTGGCAGTCACTGTACACTGTGAAGTGAATCTGGCTTGCATCCTTGTTGGCAAAACTTTTTTGCAGGACGCGCGTGCTTCATAAAATAGTCATAATGTATGTTTTTATGCAGTTGGGGGCACACAAAGTTGCTGAGGCGCAACCTGAGAGTAGCCTATCGCCTATTTTTGGCCATAAGCTAAAGCCCAAATCTAAATAATGTGCCATGTAATTATACGTGCACAGGCAACAGGCCATCTCTCATGTATGTGTGTGTGCGCGCGCGAGTGTGTGTACATGTGTGTGTGTGTGTGACCAAAAATGTATTAGGGATCCCATTAAAAGTTGTTGAGTTTCTCATGGCGCATGGCAAAAAATCCCCCCCAAAAACTGAAATTGCATTGGGATTTGGCCCAAGCCGAGTTAGACTGATATATAAAATAATAATCTGACATATATCTGAGCAAAAGAGCTTTCAAATTAAAGCTGCTCAAAAAACTGCAAAAAAAAGAGAATGTCATTTATATTTTGAGTGCTTAAGTGAAAAATTAAGTAAAATAAATAAAAAAACAAAATAATTAACAAAATCAAAAGAAAAATATTGAAATAATAAAATATGTAAAATACTTAAGTCAATTTAATGTTTTTGCAAAAAAACTAGCATATTATTATAATACTTGTAGTTACTTGTTAGTCAAAATAATATTATATTGTTGCTGATGAGGTGTTTTATGATTTTAGTCAAAGCCTGAAAGTATGCAACAAAAAATTTCAAAATTCATTTGTCCCTACTTCAGTTAAAAGAACGAAATGTTAACTTAATAGAAAAAGAAAGATAGATTTTTATCATGATTATTAGCATTTATTAAAAAATCTGCTCTCCCATTAAAGGCTATAAAATTCTTTACTAATAGAAAGCAGTCACACTAAGTGTGTTTTGGCAAGATTAAGCTAGTTAGGCCATAACTCTTTTCTATGCTTGTTTAACTGATGTAAAGGAAAAAGATTGTTGGTTTTAAACACGCACACACACTAACACACACACGCACATACACACCAACTCACACATACACACCAACTCACACACACAAACACACACACATAACGAGAAACTGCAAGTAAGAAAAAGCAACCACAACCGTCGCTTGCAATTGACAGGCTTAAGGTTATGAGCTGAAACAGGTGGTTGGCCGCCCTTTGTGGGTGGTTTTGGTTGGTTGGTATGCTCGTGTATGGGTTAATGGGGCAACGTCAATATAACTGCTGTGCAGTAATTAAATTGAAACCACATTGTGTAAACAACAGCAACAACAACGAAAGGAAAAAACCGATAGAAAAAAATTCCGCACAACACGAGCTTTTGGTATATGTGTGTATGTATGTGTGTGTATATACCAAACACAAAGCTAAGCCGGCGGGGGCGAAAAATACAAACGTTGGTACCAACGTAAGCGAAAGAGTCGGGGGAGGGGGGGTGCAGGGGTATGGTTGGGTATTGGGCGTAAAATGATTACCTGCCAGAGTAAGTTTATTTATGGCTGCGGAAGCAAGTCATAAACAGAGCCACAATACACACGCAGGGGCTGCAGGGCCTGGCAAAAAAATGGAGAAATTGAAAGAGAGATAGAGGAGGAGTGGGGGGCATGGGCGTTGAGGTAGGGTGTAGCTGCAGTCGCCTATTTTTTGGTAGCTGCCGCCTGGCTGCCGCCTCTGGGGCTTTTCCATGCCTCCACTCTGTTTGGTTGGTTGCCTGTTTGCCTGGCGATAACTTTTGACTTGTAAAGCACAAATATTGTTGAAAATGCGTGTGTTTACACACTCTACCCGGTATCTATGTGTGTGTGTGTGTGTGTGTTAACATAGGCACAACTTAATATTGAATTTATTATAGTTGTTGCCCAGCTTTTTTGGTGTGGACTCTGCATCTGTATTGGTGTGCATTATTTTGAACTTGCAGCTGGCAAAAACTATAAAATTATTTTGGCAAGCAAGCCGTTGCTGTTGTTGTTGTTTCTGGTTGGCGCTTTTATCGCACGCAAACTTCATTTAGCCAAGTTAACAGCTGCGTGCAATAACTTGGTACATTATGCCATAAGCAAACTTTCCAAACATGATTCACGCGTTTCGCCAAATCGACTCACCTTTGATTACGATTCCAATACAGAAAAATAGTCAGTTGCTTAGAGCGTAGAATTCTTGAAATGGTTTTAAATAAACTTGCTTTTATTTTTTCTGAAAAATTGCTTAAAATTGCTTTAAAATGGTGTTTAGTTTGTTTTGATAAGTGACTTTTTAAGTTTAGCTTTATTTTAATGAAACAGAAGCCTACTATTTCTTCTCATTGTGAACTAAACTTTTTCGATATACAATTTATCGATAACAAGTTTTAAGGCAGAAAACTTGTTAATTTCTTCATATTTTCATGCTAACAACTAATCTCTTTGATATATTAAAGTTACATCACCTGGCAACTACTTTAATAATCAAACATTTATCTGATCTACCTGAAACTGTAAAGTTGTTGTATTTCTTAACAAATTTATTTGGAAAATGCAATTTCATTACAGAGTTGCTTTGACGGCTGCCTCTCGACTTATATGCATTTAAGTTCTCAAGTATTTTTGTCAGCTACTTGTGCACAATTTTGTGCACTTTTGTGTCCGGATGTCATGCTTGTTTTTCAATTTACATTTTCGTATTTTGTATTTTAATCAAATTAGCCAGCTGTTCTAGTTGAAATGTCTTCTGCTGTGATAAGATCAAATTGCCAGGACAACGACGACGAGAAGAACTTATTGTGTTCACTATGAACCGTAAACGGTGATTGTGATTGCTGGATTGTGATGACTGTGGACTGTGACCAGTTAAGGACTATGCTCTTGACAGCTACTTGAAATGGCGTTAGTGAAATGGCTAAGAAATGGCTGAAATGGCAACAAATTGCCTGTTTGCTGAGGAATTATGCAAAAATGGTCTGCGCAATGCTATTCGTCAAAAAGTGATGAAAAGAAAATGAGTTACAATTTTTGGCCAAAGATTTTCTGGATTTATGTTTGGACGAACGGCCGGCCTTTGCCTGAGGGAGTTGAGTTGAGTTTCAGAGTGCCTTGGTTTTTGTGTTTTTTTGGATTTTGTAATCCAACGTTGATTGCATTCGAAATTTTGTGCAGCTCAGCTCAAGAACAACTCATCATGTCTGGCTATGCCAACGTTTGCTATTTGCTTTGAGGAAATTGAAAAGAAATTATTATAACTTGTATTTGCAGTTGAGTTGTCCAAGAAATGACAACGAGACGAAGGAGGAGGCGGAGGCGGAGGAGGAGATGAACAGAAGGGATAGATGTCTTGAGGCACAGTTGATGCTAAAGTTTGGCCAAAGTCTTGGCCAAAATGCGGGCCAAGAAGTCACTCCAACTGCAGCTGCTGTTATTGTTGTTGTTGTTGTTGTTGTTGTTGTCATGACCAAGTGCAGAGAAATGTATGCAGAGTACGTGCGGAAATGCTTAAATTTATTCCCGTTACTTGGACGAGTTGATAACTTTGTTCGGGTCGCGCTCTCTCTTTCCATCTCTTTTACTCTTTTTTTTTTTTTGGGCTTGTTATTAAAAAACTTTTGAGAGATAAAAAAATGAGTTAGAGAGTGTCTCTCTCTCTCTCTCTTTTAAATATTATTTTTGTTGTATTTGTGGGGCTGGGGAAAACTTTCAAAATTAAAAGGATTAATACGAGGCACAAGCACAAGTATATATATATATATACTATATATGTGGCAGCTACTTTGTAAACCAAATAGCAAGGTAAATTTTCTGTTTACAGCAAACTTTTTGATTGAAACTTTTGATGAAATACTTACTTAAAATGCAGAAGATTTACTTAGCCAACAGCAGCGGCAGTGGAGGCAGTGGCAGCGGCAGCAACAGCAGTTGCCACATAATATTTTCAGCATGTTTGAATAGCATAATGCTCTAAAATAATCAATGGGCACGGGGTGACATTTGTGGATAAGCAAATTAAGTAAGTGGAAAGTGTAACAGAAACTTGGAGCTGCATCTTTAGATACTCTTTAGTGTTGATGGAAATAGTAATGGAAGAGTAATCTTCACAGATCTGAACATCATTAGATAGAATCTTTAGATAATCTATACTCTTGAAAGAAAAAGCAAAGGAAGTTTTAAGTTTCAAAGATCTAATTATCATTTTGAGTTCTTTTAATCTTATTCCTTTAAATAGAATAATAAGTAGCTGGAAAGTAAAATATGGAACTGCATCTTTAGATAGTCTTTACAGTCGATAGAAATACCAATGGAAGTGTAATCTTCAAAAGATCTGAATATCTTTAGATAGTATCTATAGATGGTATCTTTACATACTCTTCAATGTTGATAGAAATAGCAAAAAATGTTGAATCTTCAAAGATCTGAAGATACTTTTTAGTTCTTCTAATCATTTTTTCTTCAAACATGTTCTTTTGATACTTTTCATTTATAATTCCCAACAGGTTAATGCTCAGACAAAGTTAGGTCACAAATGCTAAATGAAAAGAGAGAGCAATTAAAGTACTCAACATCATACATTTCCCTAAACCCACAACCAATTTCTACAGGGTATATACACTGATCAAAGATTATCTGCCTTTGTGCGTGTATGTGTCTGTGTGTGTGAGTGTGTTTGACACATGTTGAGGAAACGACATCGGAGCCCTTTGAATGCAGCTTGTGATCTGGCAATTGACCAGCTGTCACAATTTCGTCTCAATGCCAATTCAAATGTGTGTGATTGTGACACATTTTAAAGGGGTAAATAATGTAAGGGAGGGAAGGAAATGGAGTAAGTGCATTTGCATGCATAGTGTATGGGATGGCGGATCCAAATCTAATTCAATTTCTAATAATACCGTGGCATAACTTTTGCATTGTGCCCAGTAAAAAGTTTTGCACGTTGACTTGATTTCTTTTTTTTTATATTTTTTGTCAGCAGAAGTTAAAATTGAAAAGCAAAAACGTGGCTATTTTCAAGGAGCAAGAGAGAGGAGGAGAGATAGTGAGAGAGAGAGAGAGAGAGGAAAGAGATAGTGAGAGTGTTTTGCTGGCAGAGTCGTTGAAAGTGCATTTGTATACAATACATTTGAGCTGTCCAAAAACTTTACTTTACTTTGCAATCACATGTGAATGTGTGAGTGTGTGTAGACGAGTGTGTGTGTGTATGTGTAACAACAAGCTGTCAACACTTTGGCATTGACTTTTGCTACTGCTGCTTACTTTAGCTCTCCTTCTCTCCCACTCTTTCTTTCTCTAGTTGGTGTTGTTGTTTATGTAGTAAGCGTCGCAAAGTTTTTGTGAAGAAGTTGGAAAAGTTTGGACTGCGAAAACTCAGCAGAGCACAAAAACTATTAAAAGTGTATCGAGTCATTTGGTGCCAGGGCTATTTAAGTCAAGCTTATCAAATTACAGCCAATTACTGGAAAAAAGCAGCTAAAGCGACTCTCTCTCTACCCGAACCCTAAATGACAAAACCATTTCCAATATAACAGTCTTTAACAGATAGTTTTCTCTCCTTCTTCTCGTTTTCACTTAAAAAACTTTAGTTTTGACGCAAAGTGAAAGGCAAATCAATGATACACAAAAACAGAGAAAAACAGAGAGCAAAACAAAAACATAAACAAAATGAAATAACTAAAGCTTTGTGCATCGATGAAGATGAAGCGTTTTGCATACCAAAACTGACCGTTATGCCAGGACACGAACCAGGAACACGGATACAGCACTTTGCCCATGGGCCAATAAACAGAGAGAGACAGAACGGTGCTGGGTAGGGCGGTGCGGGGCGGAAGGGTAAAATGCACGCAAAGTGTCCTTGCTACGTGACTGACATTAAGTATTGGCAGTATTGCCTGATTCTCTGTTTCTAACGTTTCACGTTCTTGTTACTTTTTTCCTAGTTGTTTTTGTTAGTACAAGCTACACCTCTTGTTTTTGTTGCTTTTTCTGTTGTTGTTGTTGTTGGTACTTTTATTAGTTGTGAAAAAAATCATGCAAATGTCCTGGCATATCCCAGACATAAAGCTTCGGATGTGTGCAAAGCCTTAGTGCAAAATGAAAATTGCTCGAATCCAATGCTAATGGATCCTTCTCGTATACCTTTTAACCGTTTCGTTGAAACAGAAAACAAAAAAAAAAATAAATTTTCTGCAGCTTTAAATGAAATTTTTTCTGTATGGAACTGCAAAAAATACGTTTTTTGTTTCTAAAAATCAATCAACTTTTTGAAACTGAAAGCCTTACTAAAGCTTGTCTTTAAGATTTTAAGTATTCATTTTGTATCGTGCCAAAATGTGTTTAAATGGATAGGTAATATGAAACGGGATATATATCTGTGATAAAATTAAGGATCTCAAGGATTGCTTAATCATTCAATACTTTTCTTCAAGCTGATTACATTAAGTTTAAATTTATGCACCAAAATGATTCATTTTGTTATTTTAAATATTTTCTAAAGTAGAGTTAGATATGTATAGTTTATAGGGTAGAAAACACAAGCAATCATCAGACGAATGTCTAAAATATAAATAATTTTATCAATATTTGTGATGTTATAGCTTAAACACTTTAATATCAATCATTAAAATTTTTGCCCTTTTCCATTTAAATTTCTATATCATATTAAAAATTCTTAAAATATTATGATAAAATATTATGATATATATTATATTATAATAAATCTTTTATTAAAGTTCCAATCAAAAACCAATATGATTCCTTTTAAGTAAATACGAAAGTTCTAATGAACTCATTTCGATTATATCATTTAATCCTCAAGAAACTAAAACTGCTTTATCTTTTGGTCATTACAGTTGACATACATAAGTAAGTGTTGAGTGGGGTAGAGAGAGAACAGAGGCGAGCAGCAAGTACATTTTGCTAAGAAACAATTGAAGTGAAATTATGCAATGGAGTTTAATAATTCATAGCAATTATGTGTTTTGGGCGTGATTACAAATCGCTACAACACTAATAATCCGTTCAAATGAGCAATTAACAATTAATTAGTGCGCCTTAGTGCCAACTGCTTGTTTACACACACTCACACACACACACACACACACATGCATAATAAGTGCCAGTTAGAGTGAGAGAGAGAGAGAGGAGAGTGTGAGAAGCATATAGTCTTAGTTTGGGATTTTGGGGTAAACGTAACAGCCACAAACCAATTACATATTTGATTTCTAGATTTTCCAAAAACTAAACTTAACCCCCTAAGGAAGCAAACGCAACTGCTTAATGTACAGCTTACACACGCACATACGCACACTAACACACTAGCACACACACATACACACACACAGAGAGAATTGGTAGTAAGCCGTCATACAAGTGTTTTTTGGCATATCCCTGATGGCATATAAAAAGCATTTAATTTAAATGTTCTTAAAGTTGGCATTTCCCAGAAACGGAAAATGGAAATGGGCGCAAATTTTAATTACAAAATTCGCAAATGCGAGCAGTTAACTGCAAAAAGGGGGCATGGCTAAGGGGTGGCCTGGAATGATAATTGGAACTTTCAACGATGTGAGAACTCTGCAACATTGCTGAAATCACACACACACACACCCAATCACATATGGCCGAACTTGGCGAACAAGCCTAGTCTGTTTCTACTAAGTCTGTTCATATGCAGCGGCAACAAAAAAAATACACACAAACAAACTCAGACAAAAGTTAAGGAAGACAGAGAGAGAAAGAGAGAGGTAGAGAGAGAAGGCGTACGCTATATGGTTGCACAGTGGGTTATATTATATGTTTTATAATCAGATATTTTATGTGATTTATTAAGTGTTTCTATGATTTTTTAGTATTCGAATAAGCTCGACTAGATATACACATGTAATCGATAATAAGGGATAAGGTTAAGGGTTAAGCTTACTCGACTACAGCCTTCTTACTTGTTTATACACCATTTGCACCACTGTGCGCACTGTGAAGCAATCGCCAAGAAGCAATTTACATTGTCACCGTTGTTTCCGCCTTTCCCTTAACTGGCAATTAAAATGTTCATTTAGCGCATTTTCTTTGTTTTTATGTATGTATGGGTGTAGGGTATATATATCTATAGATGTACTTACATATTGGAGCTTGTGTCTGCATGTTTTTACAGTGGCAACCAAACTCAAACACACACACACACAAACACACACACAGACACACTCGTATGTGTGTGTTTTTAAAAGTGGCAACCATTTACGCTTGTTTGCCTTCGTGTTTTATTGACATAATTGCTCATTATAAGTATGATAAAAACATATGCGAAAGGGAAAACGATGATGATGCCGCCTCTGTGTGTGGAAAAGCGGAAAAGTGCGGGCGTATGCATTTAGTATCGATGGGTGGGGGGAAGGCGGGGTATAGATAGATGGAAGGTATGGCAAATTGAAATTTAATTAATTGTTGCATACTTTGTGGCGCAGAGTGTTTGAGTCCTTTACTTTTTTTGTCATATATTGGCAGTGTAGAGTGGCTTTTGCACGTTTTTTGCATCATGAAATTGAATTTGATTGCATTTTATTTAAGTTAATAATGACAACAGCTATGCAACCTCAATAATTGGCAATTAATCTCTTCAATATGTTTATAACAATGCACGCTTTAATTTTCTGCATTAATTTGCACATTGTGGAAATGAATAAAAGAAATGAATAGAAGAAATAATAAATATTTATTCTAACATTATCAATGAGGGAAATAGAATGAAAAATGTTGTTTTCACTCCCAACAAAAACATAAAATCATTAGCCTGCAGCCAGAATAAAAAACAATGGCAAAATGGCAGAGAAGAAAAAAAAGAATAATAATTAATTTTGCAGTAGCTGAGGCCGTGGCATAAAATTTATGTTCTGACTGCATAAATAAAAGGAAAACCAGCAAAACAATTCAATTCATTGGCTCTCTCTACATAGACATAGACATAGCCAGAGACATAGACATGGGGCATGGACTCTTTTTGAGTCTGGTTTGTTTTGTTGTTGTGGTTTGGTTCGGTTCGGTTCTGTTCTGTTCTGCCATGGAAATGGCCTCAGTTCAGAGAGCTTGGTCAACGTTGCTGACCAGAAGACAAACTTTGTGCAAACTTGGCTAACAACAGAGCACAGCAGAAGAAGAAGAAGAAAGAGTGAAAAAAAGCTAAAAGCAATTCTTGTTGATTGTCGGCAAAGCAAAAAAACGCTTTAAATGCAACACACAGCAAAGCACACAGCACGAACGGCACAACGTACAAATACCCTATACATGGAAATGGGCTACTAAAAGTTTATTATGCAAATTGTCAACAGTTTTTCATTGTTACCGAGACTCTAACGCTTTGTGGGGCTGAAGCAACCACAGTTATTCAATTTAACTCTCAACTCAACTCAACTCTGTGTTGCAATTTTCTCTGTTTATGTTTCGGTTTTCTGTTTTGCGTTCTCTCTCTCTTTCTGTATTTGTATACCCTTAACCCATGAAATGGGGAAGAAAGGGTATAATGGTTTTGTGTAAAAGTATGTAACAGGCAGAAGGAAGCTTCTCCGACCCTATAAAGTTTATATATTCTTGATCTGCATCAACAGCCGAGTCGATATAGCTATGACTGTTTGTTCGTCCGTCCGTCCGATCGGTTCCTCTGAACGATCTCAGGAACTACAAAAGCTAGAGAGTTGAAATTTTGTATATGAGCTTTTGTAATCCCTAGACATGACATATTTGTTTCAATTTATCGATAACTTTTCAGGTTTACGATATACACATGTTATCGATAACAAAAAATTGAATTTCAAAATCTTGAAAATGAGGATTGAAACTATTACCAAAATAATGAAAATCTGTAAAAATTTTGGTTAAAATCGGTTAAGAAACACCGGAGATATGATACCATCAAGCATTGGTCCGGTAGTGCAGGTACGTCTGTATGGTCAACGGTCAAGGGTATCTTCTAGTCGTGCTCTCTCGACTAGAACCTTCTTACTTGTTTTGTTTGCTTATGCGTCGACTGCGCTGTTGCGTTTTTATTAGTTTGAAGGCACAATGCAAAAGCAGCCTGCATGCAACATGCCTCCTTGCCACCTCCTGGCTACTATTGCGTTGCAGTAGCAACTACTGGCTGACTGTGCGTATAAATAATGAAAACACAGCAGCAGCAGCAGCAAAGGCAACAGCAGCAGCAACATCCACAGGCAGCCTTGCGTAAATAGCTTCGCTGCCTCGTCGCGCCATGAAGAAGCATTAACAGCAACTCACACACACTAACACACACACACAGTAGTAAGTAGTAAGCGAAAAAAACCGCAACAGAAGCAGTTGCAAAAAAAAAATAAATAAATAAATGCGGGGGAAAAAAGTAAAACTCAACTCTCGCCGAGTAATTTGGTGCAAAAAACCGCATTTAAAGTTCTTAGCAGTGCGGCAATTGGAGCGCAGCAACAGCGGCAAAACTTTTTACTTTTCTGTCAGTGTGTTAAGTGCACCCACACACACACACAAACACTCACGCAGACAGTGAAACGCACTCGACATTCAATGCATCGAAATGTTCATTAATCAGCTCTGAACTGCACATAAATACAACACAACACAAACCAACAAAAGACTGAAAGAGAGAGAGAGAGAGAGAGAAAGGGATAGTGAGAAAGGGAGAGAGAGTGGGAAAAAGCTCAGAGAGCTCGCGAAATAAGTTTTTCTTTTTTGGCTTCTGTCATTTCAATTCATTAGTAGCTACAATTTTATAAATTATGCAAATGCAAAATGCCAATGCCGAAAGTTTCGCAAATTAAACAACGCGTATTAAAAAACATTCCCCCAAAAAAACTATTATAACATTTATTTATTCATGCTGGAACTATGATTATATAGACTATATAGCTAACATAAACATATAGTTCTAGGAAATATTATTTGCATATACTTCAAACATATTTATCTTTTCTTATAACTACTTTCACTTTCATCACTTCTCATCATCACTAACTACAGAGTATCTTTCAGTCAGTTATACCCCTAATACTCTTAATGGTTTTTTCTTGCATTTAGTCGGGGTTTTTGCTGAAATTGTATTTCCACGCTTAATTGACTACCACGACAAAAAATGCTAAAAACTTTTAGTGCATTAAAATTTCACCTTGTTTTGAGAATATTTTGTGTATTTTGTTTTTGGTCTCTTACCCAAAAGTCTTTAAGTTTCAAAGAAAACTTATGTATAGAGCTCAGACAGAACTCGTTTAGGGATAATCCCTAACACCCAGTCCATGATTAACTAAACAATGTGTGTTCAAGGTTGCGCTCTAACTAAAGACAGCGATTTCGACTTAAGGTTGACGAGGGAGAGAATTAGAGAACATTTTTGAGAACACAATTTAAAACTTAAACCAAATATAATAACTTCATTAAAAGGTATGAAGATTCTTTTCGAAATATTCAAATGGTTTATTTTCATATATTATTAAATTCCTTAACATCTACGTTAAATGATTTAATTTGAAAATATTAAAACGAAAGCGTGCAGCAACAATCTTAAGCTTAATAACTTGCAAAATTTCTACTAAATCTTGAATGCATATTTTTCTGCATTTTAATTTATGGCATAAAGAAGCAAACACATACACATATATATGTATGTGTATGTTTTATGGTGTTTATATTTATATATTTTGGCTCATCTTATCGCGCTACAACAAAGTTGGCAAAATTCTTGCACACGTTTTGATACCCTAAACTTGTTTATAATAGGGAAAAAGGGTATAATGATGAAGTTTTTTGATGAGAATCAAAAGTCTGGTTGATATTTAAGATTAGAAACCAAAAGATATTGAACAAAAAGAAAGTTCACCTTTCGATAAACCTTTTTCAGATAGTATATATGTTTCAAGTTTAAAGTTTCAATGATACCATTAAAATCTTAAGCTGAAACTTTACATCAAAGAGTATCTGCTAGTCAACCTATCTCCGCTAGAGCCTTCTTGTGGCAGGCGTCTCGTTTCGCGTCCTTGTGCGCGCATATATGCGGAATGTCCTTGTCCACAACAAATTATAACTGGCACTCACCTTAGCTGGGAAAGCTGAGAGGCCCAAGCTAAAGCTCAGCAGCAGTAACTGTACACGTGTGTATGTGTATGTGTGTGTGTGTGTGTGCGCGCGCGTGTACTCGTATGTGTGTGTTAGTATATATAAATGAGTATGCATGAGTGTACTCATGTGTGTGTTTATTTGGCATACAGCAATTTATGTTTCTCGCTTTGATGCTCAACTGCCTGCTCCAAGAAGCATCTTGCTCCCTCTCTCTCTCACTCTCTTTCTCTCTCTTTACTGATGAATGTAATTAGCGAAGTTTACTGTTATTTTTTGATGTAATGATAGAGAGCAAGTGCGAAAGAGAGAGGGAGTGAGCACAGGTAACTGCAAATTGAGTGAGTTTGGTGAAATTTACTTTCATTAGCGCTTTGATTAACGCTTGCAATTTTGCACTTTGGGCATTCTTTGGTGGGGGCGGAGGCATGAATATGCATGTCAAGTAATGGCACACACACACATACACAGTAAGCAGCGAATAAATCAGTGTAGTTGTATATTTTCACCGTTACACTGAGTGGAAAATTGTATGTCAATTGAATATCCAGAAATCACTGTTTAAATTTGCATCCATTTGCAAAGGCAATCGAGTACCAGAGAGCGAAAGAGTGCGAAAGAGAGAGAAAGACAGTGAGAGGTCAACGAGAGATAACAATATCAGCCTGAGGAGGACACAATGGTTTGCAAAAGGTAACGGTTAACGCGCAATGGCCAAGAGTGTACGACAGGAAGACAGAAGGCGACAGAAACGACAGAAACACATGCATAAAACATAAGGATAACGAATGAGCACAGAGTACACAGAAAACACAGAGAGAGAGAGCGAAAGAGAGACAGTGTTCAAGAGTGAGATAGAATCCCGGAAACGGAGCATTGTATAATTAAAATAGCATTCAAATGCAAATGTAAATGCGATTGTAAGCTGTGCACAAAACGCTTGCAGCATTACATCTACATATACATATAGACAGACACAGATTAGGATGCAAGAAAGGGTGTTTCCTCTAGCTTCATCTCCATTTAGGTCATTCTTAGGTCCATCCCATTCATGATCTACTCTCTCTGTGCTTCATTGACGAAAGTCCGTCTACAAATCCTATTAGCCTGGCATGCGCGCAAACACAAATTAGTGCATTCGGATTTTGTGGATTTGCTTTGCTAGTCCTTAGCTCTTAGTGCAACATCTTAGTTACCGCCAAAACAATGGTTGCATCCTGCTTAAAGGCACAAGATTGTATTTCATATCGGCATCGTGGCACTGGAATTATCACAGCCAACTGTTTTGCCATTCCCTGTTCGGGCCATTCCCTTTTCTACGCACGTATATCCTTTTTTCTGCAATTTATGCGCAAAATTCCATGCATTCTCTCTGCCCCGAGCAGGGCCCGAGCTTCTGGTTGTGTGTGTGTGTATAGTGATATATTGTGAAATGCGACAGGCATATTGAATTTTTATTGAGCGCTGCTTGCGGCCAGCAAGGATGCATAAACGTGTGTGTGTGTTCAGTGTGTGTGTGTGTGTGTGTGGCATAAAGATGCATGCAATGTGCGGCTTGTGAAAGCGTTTTGCATATTTTGGTTCATTGCATTTTCACACCTAGTTTCAGTCATCGTTTACGAATCGAAAGGGATTAAGCCGCAGGCAACAATGCTGCAACACAGCTGCACACGTGCCTCTGTGAGTGTGTGTGTGCGTCTGTGTGTGTGTGTGTCAACAGGTAGTTGACTAGAGACGGGGAGAGGGTTAACTGCCCGCAGGTCACGTGTCGGACCGACACGCGTTTGTCACATTGCCCGAGCCACTGACTCCACTTAGAGTTGATGGCAAATGTTGCAAACAAACAAACTCCAGTTATAGGGGCAACAAGAGTTAAATGTTTCCATTTGGCCTTTACCGTTACAAATTTCATAAAATGGGTGTCATAAAGTTGTGAATGTTAAACTTCAAAACATAATTTGATGTGTGGAAAATTTAATTAAAAAAGCCATGAAAAATATGAATGGAAAGGGAATAAAGTTTAGGTAAATTCGTTTAGGTTGTATACATGATGTAACGAGAATAGAATAAGCAAGTAAAAGGCTCTAGTTGAGTAAGTTTAACTAGGAGATACCCCTATACCTTGATCATACAGATGAACAGACGGTCCGTCTGACAGACATACCGGTCATACGTGTACTACCGGACCAATGCTTGATGGTTTCATATCTCTGCTGTTTTTCAATCGATTTTAATACAAATTCCACCGATTTGTATTATTTTGTTAATAGTTTCAATCCCAATTTTCAAGTTATCGAAATTCAAGATTTTTCTGTTATCAATTCCATGTGTATATCGTAAACCCATAAAGTTATTAAACATTTGAAACAAACTTGTCATGCCTAGGGATAAGAAGAGCTAATATCAAAATCTTAAGTCTCAAGCTTTCATAATTTCTGAGATTGAGTTCATACATACAGACGGAGGACCTGCTTTATGGGATTAAGGATGCTTCCTTCTGCTTGTTACATACTAATGTCCAAGATACTTTCTTAGAATTACTTTCTTGATACTCAATCTTAATCTATTCATCAATTAATTTAATAGATTAAATATATATCACAATTTCCAATAGCAAAAGTTTTTTCTTTTTTGAACCTGACAAGACTCTAAATAGAAAATTCCGTTAAGTGCTCACATAAAGAAAAGAAAAGTAACGTGTTTTCGTTTTTCAAGGTATCTAGCTAGTCAAGCACCCTTTAGGCAAAACCCATCTAACAACATGTGGCACACGTGCTTAATGAACGTGTTGCAAGTGCAGCTTGTTGTAGTTTCATATTGCTGCGGGTCAGTTCTTACGTCTATCTAGGTAAACTAATTGAAATGCAATGTTTGGCAACATAAGGGCGCTGCTGCCACAAGCTGCAAGCAGAAGTAGCTGCCTCTGATCATAATGCGATTAGAACGAATGAAACATCTTCAATACCAAAAGAGCTTAATAAGGATGAGGATGAGGTCGTCGATGATGATGATGATGATGATGTTGATTATGATGATGACACCCGCACACAGCTTAATGAACTGCAAATAAGTATTTGCATTTATGTTTGTGCCACACGCAGATGCTTGCTTGCTGCTTCTCTGTCCTGTGGCACGTGTCTGGCGTTTCAATATTTGCCTCCTCAACACATAAACAGATAGAGAGAGAGAGGGGGGAGAGAGAGAGAGAGAGAGAGCGGGAGCTAAAGCAAAAGCTGGCAATGGAGCGCAACAAATCGCAGCTCAACTGCAGCTGCATATCATACTTTGCATATTAATGGCCAAATGCAATTGCAGTCGCAACTCAGCAGCAACTCAGCTTGCAACAACAACAACAACAACTCAGCTTGCAACACCAACAACAACAAGGACAACAACCAACCAACTAACAGTTGAACTGTGTGTAATACAAACCGCCAAGGACGATGAAGCGTCAAGCGCAGCACTTTCAAAGAAAATTTCACACAGCGGCAAGCTGAAAAGTAGAAAGCAGAAAGCAGAAAGCGCCGCACATTGCAAATGAAAAGGAAAAAAATTATTTGTTTGCATTCGTCGTCGACGTCGTTGTTGCTGTTGTTGTCGTTGTTGTTGTTGTTGTTGTCGTCGTCTGCCGCGGAAAGCTCAACTAACGTGTTTTTTTATACCCTTAACCCATGAAATGGTTAAAAAAAGGGTAAAACGGTTTTGTGCTGAAGTATGTAACAGGCAGAAAGAAGTTTCTCCGATATATATATATATATATATAGATTCCAGATTTAGGATATATGAGCTCTTCTAATCCCTAGGCAGGACAAGTTTGTTTTACATTTTTCGATAACTTTTTCGGTTTACGATAATCGATCATAAAAAATCTTACATATCGAAAACTTAAAAATGAGAATTAAAAATATTAAGAAAATAATGAAAAACTGTGAAATTTTTATTAAAATCGGTCAAGAAACACCAGAGATATGAAGTCATAAAGCATTGGTCCGGTAGTTCCGGTATGTCCGTCTGTAAGGTAAAGAGTTAAGGGTATTTTCTAGTCGAGTTTACTTAACAACATCCTTCTTACTTGTTTTTATTATTTATTCCTCACTCTTTTCTTTACGTTTTTCGCGTTTTCTATTACATTTTTTTTATGTTTGTTTTCATTTTTTTTTTTGTCTTTTTGTTTATTTTCATCTCTGTGTGTGTCACCAATGCGAATTCCACACAAAATTGAAATATCAAAGCAAATGTAAATAAAATGCAAATGAATCGCAGCAAATTGAGAAAACGTTACTCAAATCCGTGCAGAGAAAAAAAAAACGTCCAAACGGACATTGCACAAAAGAAGAAGAAGAAGCCATTGCGATTTTTCAGTAATGTAATGGCGTTACTACGATTTCGTAATGCATTCCTTAAATGGCGATAATAATCTTTCGCTTTTATGTGAACTTAATCATCTGTTGACCAACTACTGAGATAATTATTGCCCTGCTGTGAAGTAGTAAAAGCATATTTTAAAGTTGGAAAGCGATTGAAATATTTTGCTTGGAATGTTTGAAATGGAAGTTAAGGTAAAGAAATGTATGTTTAATTTTGATCAATTTTATAATCTTTAAGCAAATATGCCTGAGGCATTCAATTATAACAATATTTTTAATGCCTAAAGATAAATTTGAGCTAAATATATAAATATTTTTATATGTAATATATACTTTATGTGAAATTTCGGTTTACACCCTTAAGAAATATATAAAAATTGCTTTGAAACATTTCATTCAACACTTTCATCATATATTTCTAGTTTCACATATCAAATACAATATAATATTAATTTATATTATATGAATTTTTAGTTTATGCCCGTAACAAATCTATGAAAACTGCCTTGAATCATTTCATTCAACTCTTTAATCATATATATTTAGTTTCACGAATCAAATACAGTTCAAATCATGCTTAATGAAGTACTTCACATAACTAATTATTGAAAATTTTCAACATAATTAATTGTATCAGAAATGTGAAGAGAAATGTGAAGAGAAAGCACTTCTCAAACTAAATGTAATTCGTACTTATCAATTAAGTCCCTGCACTTAAAAGCGATTGAAACGAAAAGTGACTTAAGAAGATTATGTATCTTAAGTGAAATTACCTGACTATTACCTGTCGCAATTTACTACAACCCTTTTTTCACCCTAAATGCTGTCTGGGCAAAAACAGTTTTGCTGCTCACTTGACGCGAATTGCGCGAAATGCGAACGCAACAAATCCAATTAAATCATAATTTCAATTATATATACTATAAAATAACCACAGAAACCAACGGCGGTCATTACACCGCATTGCCCAGGAGCAACCGAACCGCTTCCCACCCCCCCTGCCACGACCACTTCACTTGCAATTCATTAACACTTCAAAGTTTCTGCCCACACACAGTGAAAGGCAAAAATGGCAGAAAAAAAAAATCAGATTTTTAGCAGAGGAAACCGCACAACAACACTTGAGGCGCTCGTTAATTTGTTAGATGAACAACAAGATGCCGGCTGCGGCGACGTCGCCGCCGTCGTCTCTGCTCCAGATCCCACATCTAAGCCCATGGACGAGAGTCATGGTCCAAACCGCCAAACCATGACTCGCCAGAACCTGCAGGACCCAAGGCCCAAAGCCAGACCCAGACGCATGCTCATTCGCACTTTATATCTCTTTCGCTCTTCCACGCATTCCGAGTGCCCTGCGGCCCAAAGACAAACAATAAATATGCGAGAGAGCGAGATAGAAAGAGGAGTGAGTTACAGTTTTGCAGTCACTGATACAGACTGCTTAGTACTCTAATCACAGCGGGAAAGAGTTGACTACTAAACTTTGATGTTAGTGATTTTAAAACTTATAAGCTTAAATTGAATGTTCTTGGATTCAGTACCTTAAACTGAAAGTATGTAGAAAGATTCTCAATGAGCTAGAGTTAGATACAATTATTAGGATAACATTCAAATTTCAAAAGCAAAAACACATTTAATATGAAAACTTTAAAAAAACTTATAAGATTTATCAAAAATTTTACTAATATATAATAATCTTGCGTAGAATTTGAACTAGATTTACATGTTTTTCTGTATTAATGTTTTATAGATAGATTTTTAATCGATTTTTATCATGTTATATAAAATAATTCATTAAATTTTCCCGCTAACCCTTTCCAAAGCACTTTATCTTATAAATCTCTTAGTAATAAGACACAGAAAAACAAAAAAACCCAATATACCCCTTTCTCAACAACAGTATCAGAGTACAAAAGAATAGAGTGAGCCGCCAGCGGAAAGAACTATTGTTCCGGAAAAGTATTCCTGCTAGTTAGGAGTATCCGCCGCAGCCTGGACACTGGACACTAGGAGCAGAGAAAAAATGGAAAAAACGAAGTAAAAAATTATTTTTCGCACAAACTTTTCTGTTAGTCAATCATTTTAATTAAGTAATTTTTTCGCCTACTTGTCGTAAAAGTTTTAATAGCAGCTGAGATGCAGTCAAAGAAGGAGGAGTAAAAAGGCTGTGGGTGCTCTCTCGGCGGGGTAAAGGGGGGGAGCGCGAGGGTCAGTGACAACACATTGCCCGGCGGGGCCGCAACATTTCAACATGAAAAACTCGCGGCCACAACTGCATTTGCGGTTAATTATAATGTTGAGCCTGATTACATTTAGAACGAAGAACGAGTAAGGAATGTCAGAGTGAAAGAGATAGAGAGAGCGAGAGAGTGAGTGAGAGAGAAAGAGAGAGTGCGATTATTGCAGGCGACTTTTGATACCAACCAACTTTTGTCGCATTTAGCTGCCGTTGCTTTTGTTTTTCTCTCACAGACGATTGGCTGAGATTCCATTTAGCTGCCAGATTTGAGAAATCTTCCGTTGGGCTTTGTGGTTGGATTGTTGTTGTTTTTGGCCTGGACTCTGTTTAATGACCTCATCAAAAGCCAATATTGAAGTTGTTGCTTTTGCCAAAACTTTTATTAACTTGTTGTTCTCTGCACTTCATCATACAGTTTTTGTGTTGATCTTTTTTGTTTGATTTTCTTTTCTATGTATGAGGGGATGGGGAGGGGTGGCAGAGTGTAATTAATTAAGTTGTTTTCCTTATTGTTGTTGGCCCAGAAAACATGAAACCTGAATATAATACATGTCTGCATCAGCAAAATCAATATATCAAGTTTTTTCTGGCTTCGAATCAATTTTTCACAACACAAACACTTGAGTTAAGCGAAATTTGAGAAATTGTGACAAATTTTGTCTAGACTTATAGATTTATCGGAAGAATTATGATTTTCAACACTTTTTTAGTTTCATTCAAGGCTTTATGTATTGAGAACAGAGCTATACAATATCAAGAAAGAAGGCGCCCTGAACCCCAAGTCCTCAAAATCCTGTCTGTCTGTCTATATGACCGAGTCGAACTCAGAGACTAGGAAATGGGAATAGGAGCTTAACTTCTCCTAAGCCATAGGCAAAGGTCTAGGTTATTTATTTTAATAAAAGCCAACTAATTAGATATATATTGCATTAAATTCTCTTTACCTTCAAGCTTACTTACCCAAAACAATCTTATTTCAAATAACAATCACCGTATGAACAAGTAAACATTTTGCTCATCTCTACTTTATACACTTTTCACACTCTCCAATACACAGACAGACACACACAGAGACACAGAACACACGATGCTGTTACAATCCATCCTTGAAACTAGCTAAACGACAAGAGCAGCGACAGGTAACAGAAGCATCAAATGTCGCCTTGCCTTAACCCTAGTTCGTCCTAACGCCCCAATCACCCCGTTTGGTTCACTTTCGCATCCGCTGAACAACTTTGGCCCCATTCCTGTTTGCCGACGTACACAGGAGAATTGCGTGTAGTAAGGGGGTGGAGGGGGAGCGGGGGTTCGGTGGAGTTGGTTCGTGCATGTTAAGTTGTGACTATGACTGTGACTGTGACTGTGGAACCATGTCCTGGAGCACACGCTTGATTTCCTAACTAAGCACGCAAATGAAGCGTACACGCATCAAGGATGCGCCACCTTCTCCTAACGGCTCTAGCTGCCTGGAAGGCTGGCTGGCTGGTAGACTGAAAGGCTGAATGGCTGGCTGGCTGAATGGTAGACTGGTTCCTGTGTGCGTCGTTTCTGTGCTCAAAGCTTACACGCAGATTGTACGAGGACGAGGGCAGGGCGGGGGGACGAGGAGGACGAGTACAGAATCGAGCGCGTGCAACAAAGCAACTATGCAACATAGCCACAGGGACTGTTGAACAGTGCCAGCAGATCAAACTGTGTTTAATCGTGAAAATTATGCAATCGAAATGGAGTTGCACAGTGGTTCACAATACAATGAAAATTTGGACAAAATTTGAACTCGAAAATACACTCAACCCTTGACTTTTTAAACGAATAGATAGACATACATATATAGTATATATTAATGTCCCACGGATTGATGATTAACTACAGCCTTTCATACCTCCGGTATTTCCCAACCGATTTTAATTAAGAATTTCGCAGATTTTCATTATTTTGCGAATGTTTTCAATTCTCATTGTTAAATATTCAAATTCAAAATAACAACTTTTTTGACCTATTTCTTGGGTTAAGGATAAGTTGATAGTTCTCATTCCATATCAAAACAAATTATTTGGTTTATTAAGAAAACAATAATTTTCTTTAATAAAACAAATGTCATCTGTTGTTGTTGTTATGATTAAAGTTGTTAGAACTTCGTTTTCAAATAATCAGTTGACTTGCGCTTGAAACGTGTTCGGTTAATTAGCAAATCTTGCTTTCAAGTTATGAAGCCAACAAACAAATCTTTGGTGGCCTATATATAGGCCACAAGTATAGAGTCGTCCGCTCAGTTGTTAACCTTTGTTTGTTAGTTTTTAGCGACATGGCTTCCACAACGTACGATGCAGTTGAAAAGATCTGGTCGGGACCAAAAGACAAGGAATACTATGGTCCCGACATGACCTTAGGCGAGGTAGCATTACTCATACTGAAACTACATGCCGACAAGGTAATGCAAATCTTTGATCCCACTGGAGAGTCTCTAACGGGAGGGCAACTCTACGAACAGAGTCGTCGTCTGGCGCATGCATTTCAACATCTGAAGTTGCAACGCGGCGATGTTGTCGGCATCTCTGCCACGAATACAACATACCTCACCGAGGTGGTCATTGCAGCATTACTAAGTGGTACGCCCATCAATCCATTGCATCCGGATTTCGACAAGGGTGAGTCACAACTTAGGTAAAAACTTTAATCAGGTTTCATCTCAACTCTCGCATCTCTTCCCCTAGAAACTGTGGCATACATGTACGAAATCACCAAACCGAAGGTCATCTTTTGCGATGTGAATAACTATGAAACCTTGGCCGCCATTAAGCACAGTTTGAAATTTAAAACTCAACTTATTCTTCTCTGCGGTAGTTTGCCCGGAGTACGCAATGTTGAAAATCTACTTGAGGATGGCAACGATAATTACAATCCCAGAACGCTGTAGGTAGAGCTAACGAACTGTTAACTTATTATTATAAAAAACACTTCTTAAACTTCCCTTGAATAGGTTTGCTTGCCCGCATTTGAGCGGTGACGACACGGCCTTCATCATTAGCTCCTCAGGCGTAACCGGTTTACCAAAGGGTGTCACGCGCTCACATCGCAGTCTCTTGAACAACACCAAAATGTAAGTAACGAATTTTTAATTTAAAGACGTTTTACACGATGGAATTATAACTGCTAAATTGAACTTAATTTCTTTGCTCTTTCTTTCTTCTTGTTTCGCAGCCCTCAGTTGTTTACCTCGAAGATGGTACTGTTTTGTTTTAGTCCATTGTATTGGGTCTCCTGCATCTTTACATTGTTGGCTTCGCTGGTCAATGGCTGTACACGTGTGATCACCAATCGACCCTTTAGCGTGGACTACTTTGCCGAGTTGGTTTCTCGGCATAAGATTACCTTCGTGTTGACCGTACCACATCATATGGCAATGCTGGCGAAGAGTGAGAACCCTGAACTGAAAATGCAACTGCAATCGGTGCAGTCCTTTGTTTGTAGCGGTTCCAAATTGCCGCTTCCCATATGGCGTAGACTATATGAACTACTAGGTAGTGACAGATTCTCTGTGCTTTACGGTCTCTCCGAGATTGGAGGCGTTAGTAAGAATATTGGTGGACCGTTGGGCTGCGAGGGAAAGTTATTGCGCAATGTTCAGGTGCGCATTCTAGATGAACAGGGCAAAGGATTGGGCCCCAATGAGACGGGTCACATTCATGTACGTCTTAATCAACGCTGGGGAGGGTACTACCGGAGACCCCAGGACACGCAGACAACTTTAACACCCGATGGTCAATGGTTGTTGACTGGAGATCAGGGTTTCTTCGATGAGAACGGTTGTCTACACTGCCAAAGCCGTGAAACGGAAGTATTCAACAACAATAACATTAAAATATATCCAAAGCAGATTGAGGATGTCATTCTGCATCTACCTGGAGTTCATGAGGTGGGCATCTTTGGCGTACCCGACGGTACTTCCAACTATCTGACAGCCTGTGCTGTGGTACGTGATGCAAATGAACTAGGTCAGAGTCTGACTGCAGATCAGATTAGAGAAACTGTGGCAGAGCATTTGGGTGAGGCATATCACCTTCTTGGAGGAGTTTACTTTGTAGAGAAGCTGCCCAAGACCACAAATAATAAAATTCAGAGAATCCAAATTTTATCAGAACTAAGGCAAAATTCTGTAATTACTTCTATATAATAAAATAAATAAGTTAAAAGCTTTCTTCATATGCTGTTAATGCAGATGAATAGATAACATTGAAAAGTTTCCAAACTGGTTCTTGTGCAAAATGCTCTTTTAGCCTATATAAGACAGTTACTATCTGAGTATTTATTTAAAGAAAACACAGCATCATCGGTTGACAATAACAATGACAAAGCAAAAGACCAAGAAAACAAAAAAGTCTGATAACGTGTCGAGTCAATTAGCGAGTTAAGAGTTGGTTCCGTTTTACACATGTATAAAAACATTGAGAGACGCCATAAAGCACTTAGTTTACAAGAAAACTTTAAGCTTTCAAGATGAACACCAGCGCCTCCTGCGAGGTGCGTTACGATTCTACAACGCGGACCTGGCAAGGACCCAAGGGCAAGGAGTTTTATGGTCCTGAAATGACACTAGGCGAGGTTACGATGCGTGTGCTTAATCTTAATGCGAATAAGGTGCTGCAGCATTGCGATATAACCGGAATGAAGCTGACTGGAGGAGAGTTAGCTCAACAGGGTTTGACCATTGAGAGGTCCTTCAAGCGACTAGGCTTAAAATGTGGCGATGTCATCGGCATATCGGCTAACAATACAAACTATTTAACAGGAATTACCATTGCTGCGATGCTTTGTGGTACGCCCATTAATCCATTGCATCCGGATTTCGATAAGGGTAAGAGGAGGTTCTTTAGAGAAATACCAAAATGCAATAAAATAAATATTAACTTTCATTTAATTTACAAAGCAACCGTTAAGTACATGTACGATATCACAGAACCCAAACTAATCTTTTGTGATGTGGAAAACTATGCGATTATTAAAGCTGTTAACGAACAACTGGTTAAACCTGCTTCAATTTACCTAGTAAACGGTTACATTGAAGGTGTAAACAATGTCAGTGAACTTTTAAGTGAAATTGAAAGCGTTGCATTGGAAGAGTAAGTTTCTAACTGCTTCCTACTTAATACCTTAGTAATCAATGTCCTTTCTTATTATCTTTCAGTTATGTGCCCTGCCCTAAACTAAATGGCGATCATATTGCCTTTATTGTGTGCTCGTCGGGAACTACCGGCATGCCAAAAGGCGTAACCCGCTCTCATCGCAGTCTTATTTGTAATGGCAAGAAGTAAGTCGATACCTCCGTAACCCAAAACAAACTCAATTTAATGTGAAATTTTCCAACAGTCCCAATTCTTACACCCGAGACACTGTGGTATTCTCATTCAGCCCCCTCTATTGGATCTCTGGAACGTTAATGTTATTGGCTTCTTTACTCAACGGTTGCAAGCGAATCATCACAAGTCGACCATATACTGTGGACTATATGCTTCAAATCGTCTCCCGTCATGAAGTGACCTTTCTGTTCCTAGCCTCACATCAGATTGCATTGCTTTCCAAGTGTCTGTGTGATGTCTCAACGATTCGTGACCAATTAAAGTCGATTCAAGTGTTGGTTGGAGCTGGTTCAAAGGTAGCCAAAGCAGTATCCCGGCGCATCTACGAACTGATTGGCAATATGCGGTTTGTGGTAGGGTACGGCATGTCTGAGGTGGGTGGGATTAGTAAGAATCTGGGAGGACCCCTTGGTAGCGAGGGAAAACTGATGCGTAATGTGGAACTACGAGTATTGGATAAGATGAAAATGCCGCTGGGCATCAATGAGTTGGGCATTATCTATGTGAGAATGCGAAACAAATGGCCTGGATACTATCGCAATCCGGAAGCTACCAGGCATGCCTTGAGCTGCGATGGCCAATGGCTAAGAACTGGCGATATTGGTTATATCGATAGCGAGGGTTATATTTATATTCAGACACGAGATTCGGATGTGTTCAAGTACAACAACTTTCAGATCTATCCGGAACAGATTGAGGAGTTCATTTTGAGATTGCCGGGTGTTAGTGAGGTATGCGTCTTTGGTACGCCCCATGACATATCGAGTAACCTAACATCCTGCGCTGTGGTTCGTACTCTCGATTCCGAGGGCGAACAACTAACAGCAGATCATGTGAAAACCATTGTGGAACGGTATTTAAGTGGTGCATATCGTTTACGAGGTGGGGTTTACTTTGTGGATGCTCTACCGAAAACCTCAAATGATAAATTGCAAAGAAGAAAGGTTCTTGAAGTGGTTCGAAATTTGGGTTTAGTTGCGGAATAGTTAATATAATTTATAAGATAATAAAAATAAGTTTTCTACCTTTTACGAACTTTTGCTATATTTTCATAACATTTGTCACACTGTGCGTAACCAAACTAATGCTAGGGATTTAATGAATTTTAATAGAGATTGAAATTGTAAATGCAATGCCCTTGCCGTACCGGGGAAGGGCTGAAAGGAGCTTTAGGGTTTGGCCGACACGCTCTGTCAGTCTGTCTGTCGGTCTGGCTAGTATTTGCAGTTCGGCCAACGACAAGCAATTTGTTATTTGTGGCACTCCTGTGGCTGCAATGTTGTACGAATCCTACGAAATTGTATATATATATATATATAGAACTGTAGTCGTCAGTCAGTAAGTACTGTTAGGGCAAAAAATAAAAGAGAATAAAACGTCCAAGTAACAGGACGACATAAAATGAATTGAGAAATTAAAATTGCAATATGCAATACATATTTTATTGAATGCGACACGGCCAACAACAGCAGGTTGCAGGTGCAGCATGTTGAACTTGCCACCCAGCTTTGCCATTGAGGTTAACATTTGGACATTTGACAAATGCCAAAATGAAATGCTTGACCAAAAAAAAAAAATAAAAATAAAAAAAATGGGAAATAAAATATATAAAAACACAACACAACAAAATTCAATTTGCGTATTCAATCTATCTCGCTTGCACACTCTACCTCTCTCTTTCACACTCTCTGTGTGTGTCGTTGCTCTGGCCCTAACCGAGTTTGAGGTAGGTGCTCAAACTAAACTAACTAAATAACTGGCTGACTCTGGGCTGAGTAGTAAGGTAACTAAGCCATCTCTCTGACAATATGCTGCTGCTGCTACTCTTGTTGCTGTTGTTGTTGCATTCTGCTTGGCCATCTGCATTGTGCAACTAATGCGGATTATCCGAGGGCTTTGAAAACTGCAACCGAGGTGTAAATTTGTGTGCCAGAAAAGGATTTGCATGGCCAATGAACAGAATGGAATGGCATGGCATGGCATGGAATGAATGAGAAATGTAGTCGGAGAACGCAGAATGTGAACTGTGACTGGATGAATGGATGAATGCATAAGCCCAGCTGGTCAGAGTTTCTTAACACTTTCCAAATCATTGTTGACACGAGACCACTGAATGAATCTCATTCTCTTTTTAAGCTACAAATGTATCTTTATCTTAAATCTTTATAAAATATATATAGGATGCTACTTTTTATATCCTTAACCTGTGAAATGGGTAAAAAGGGTATAATGGTTTTGTGAAAAAGTAGGCAGAAGCTTCCATTCTCCGACCTAATAAAGTATATATATTCTTGATCAGCATCAACAGCCGAGTCGATATAGAAGTATCCGTTCGTCTGCCCGTCTAAATGTACGCCTAGTCTATAGGCGTAGCAAGTAGCAAATTTTCGAAAACTTATCAGGTTTATGATATATACATGTAATCCATTATAAAAAACTTATGAATTTCAAGAACTTGGAAATAAGGATTGGAACTATTACCCAAATAATAAACATATGCAAAATTTTATTGAAATCGGTCGAGAAACACCGGAGATATGAAACCAATAATCATTGGTCCGGTAGTTCCGGTATGTCCGTCTGTATGGGTTAAGGGAATCTTCTAGTCGAGCTTACTCCACTAGAGTCTTCTTACTGGTTTTTCTTATGTTTTTTAAAGGATTTTCTTGATCAAATGTTTTTGCTAAATTGCCAAAATGCACCACAACAAACAAAAAATCAAAAATTCTTAAGGCCTACACACACACAAAAGAAACAAGCCTTGCCTCAAGCACACATACAAAATACATTTGTATGAATAGGAAAAATGCAGTTTTGTGGCCAGCAGCAGTAGCTGAGCAAAAAGCATTTCGGTTTGAAAATTTATTAAATTGAGCCTTGATTGCAATATAAAAACTCAATTTCTCCACAAATAAAAACTGTTGTGCCATTATTTAAATGCAATTTACCGAATTGCCCACAGTTTTTCTGCTACTTTCTTCTCCTCTCTTTCTTTTTCTCTTTCTCCCTCTCGCTTTCTCTCTTTCTTTCTCTTTAGCAACTTTTCTTTAAGCATTTAAGGCATTTGACTTAAATATAAAGTAATATTAAAATGTCAGTCAAAGTACAAAGAAAATACTTTTTCAATCGAATATCGAAATTCTTAGCATTGCATTAATGGCCCATGCTCACACTTATACTAAAGAGGGGAAAAATGAAAGAAAAGTTTTCTGTGTGGCAAAAAGTTTATTTTTGTCACGTTTTCAATGCAGCATGAACGAATAAAGCGAAACAATTTAAGTTTGGTACAAAAATGCAATGGGGAAAAAATTCAGCTTTCATCTGCTATACATAATAATTCTAATTATTATAAGTTTAAAAAGAAATTAATGATTGGTGTGAAATAAAAATAAGTGCAGTTTGAATAATCTTAAACCAATAATAAACAGACTTCTTAAGACTCTTTATATACATTCTCTAACAATTATTCCACAAAATTTGGTAACTCTTACCCAAAAAGTTATGGTAAATATGTAGACTTTCTTTCAGAGTATTATAATATAGAAGTATTTCGAACAATCAAATCTTTTCAAAGAAATTTCCAAGCTTCCTTTCCAAAGTATTCTATCTTCTAATAGCCCAAAAATGTTTTTATTATAGCTAAAAACCGTTTTGATATTTTTTAGTTACATTAAAAACTTCTTTTAAATATTGCAAGTAACATATTTTATAATACTATACATTAAATTATTCAATGCATATAACTTAAATTAAGTAAATATTTTTAACAGCTTATCAAACAACATTGAACAACAAAAAATCAAATTACAGCAAACAATGCGAAAAAAATCCACTTGAAAATTGCGTTCAAGGATATCCGCAGCAGATGAAACATGTAAACTTTGTGGCTGTACCTGAAAAAAACAAACACAAACAACAGAAGAGAACCGAACAGAAAAGAATACAAAAACCATATAAATATAATAATAACAATATGATTACAATACTCGACGTATATGAACATGGGTGGAAAAAAAGTGAGGCGCTTGCTTGCGTTTTTGTAATTAAACAACAAGCATATTTTGCTCTAGGGTTGATCAACTGCAACACAGAGAGTGAGAAAGACAAAGAGAGAGAGAGAAAGAGAGAGAGAGGGTGAGAGGGTGAGACTTGTAGGGAGTGTGTGCGTCCTGCATGTGGCATGAGGCACATACATATATTCATTTATGTGTCCTGTGTTCTCTGTGCCACACCAAGCGTATCCTGACGTTCTCTTTACTATTTTTTTTTTTTTTTGGTTCTTTGCACATCTGCCGTGCGTTGATTTCTGAGGGGTTGAACAACAACAACAAAAAACAACACTTCATAGAGGAAAAAAATAGTGGTTCTGTTGAAGAATAACATACGAGAAACCGTTACAATTTGCTATCGGGCTTATCAATTCGTCTAGCTGAGAAGTTAAGCTTAACTCTGAGAACTTTTCTTCTTCTTCTTGTCCATTTTGTTTCGTAGGCTCCATATGGAATTTATGCTGTCCGTGACATGCTCCACATTCAGTCAGCTACAGCCTGGGAATACGAACATGTGGTCGACATCGACCAGGTGATACATTTTTTAACACACCCACACACACCTACACACACAAAAACCTACACACTCACACACACACACACTGATCCCGGGTGTGCCTATGTGACCCACTTGGCAACTGGACGCTCTCGCCACATTCAAATCAACTTCAAGCTTATGCAATTTTAATGCCTCAACCGTTGGCTAGAAGGGTTGGGTTGGGATTTGGGGGAGTGTGGCGAGGCGAGTTTCTATATGGAGTGTGTGCAAGTGACTTGTGGCTGTAGTT
The DNA here is from genome assembly GCA_035044645.1 of Scaptomyza parva. NCBI lineage: Eukaryota > Metazoa > Arthropoda > Insecta > Diptera > Drosophilidae > Scaptomyza > Scaptomyza parva. Next base: position 6,783,227 of record JAWNNT010000090.1, read on the forward strand.
AGCCCAAACCTAAAACTACGTCATTTGCAAAACTGCGTGGTTAATATACACTGTTTAGGACATCTGTAGTTGAAAATCTTTCTAGCTCTAACTACACTGGGAGAAAAGAACTTGAAGTGGGACACAAATTGTAGTTTCAAGTATAAGAAAAGTAATGCAAAAAAGAATATTCGGCATATTTTTATACCCTTCACCCATTAAATCATGTATATTTCAAATTTTCGATAACTTTTTCTGGTTTACAATATATACATGGAATCGATAACAATAAGATCATCAATAAATAAATGAAAGGTATATTTTTATACCCTTCACCCATGGAACATACCCATCAATTCTCGTATATTCAACATTTTCGCTAACTATTCTGGATTTCGATATATACATGTAATCGATAACATCAAAATCTTCAATAAATAAAAAAAAGTATATTTTTACCCATGAAACATACAAATTAATTCAAGTACATTAATTTTTTTGATAACTTTTCTGAATTTTGATATATACATGTAATCGATAACAATAATAACTTCAATAAATAAGAGAAAATTATATTTTTATACTCTTTACCCATGAAACATACCCATTTATTTATGTACATCCAACATTTTCGATCATTTTTCTAATTTACGATATTCACATGTAAACGATAACAACAAAACATTAAGTTTTCGAAATGGAAGCGAAATAGAGATTAAAACTATAGATCTAATAATGAAAATCGGTAATATTCTTATTAAAATCGGTTGAGAAACACCACAGATATGATAGATTGAAGTTTATTCTTCAAACTGTGTCTGTATCTTCTAGTTAAGCTTTCCCGACTATATATAGATACTTCGAAATTGTTACATTTTACTCTTTCTAAACGAATTCAAGTATTAAAACCTTAACTTCAATTGTAAAGTTTTCCCTATTTCTTACTGTGTAGCATCTGCTCCTCAAACGTTTAACGCTTAATAAAATTTATATTTTCGTTGTTGTCTTGCGGTTTTTATCAGCAAAGAAAAATTGTATTTAGACACACACACATACACATATACATGTGCTCAATATTTGGTGCTTTCCTTTTTGGTCTGTTATCGGATTGTTGTTGAATTTGAAAATGCGCTGAGGCATGCCCCAACTGTCAATGAGGCATAAATACATTTTTGATTTCACGCACTTTTGATTGATGAAAGGGTCTGGCAAATGGCCAAAAGAAGAAGCAAAAGCAAAAGCTGCGGGTCCCAAAAACAGATAAATACATACATACATACACAAACACAATAATAGATAAAAGTGTTGAAATGTGTGTGTGTGTGTATGTGTTTCTGTGGCAGACAAAAGCTCACTGATAAGCACTGAGCGCATTTGCATCTATTTCTCTGTAAATTATATTTTTTTTCCCCCTTTCTTCTACTGTCAAAATACCATTCGAGCCATCTCATTTCCGGCCAGATAAGCCGCTAAAGAAGAAGACGAAGAAGTAGAAGTGGCAACCGTTTGAAATTGAATACGAATAGTTTCTTTTTTCTATTTGGCCCTAACCCAACTATAAACTCAAAGAAACTAACTATTTTTCGAGTCCCAGCTGCCGTTTGTGCGCATTTTAATTTCCTTTAACTTAAAGCCAAGAAAGTCCAAAGAAAAGAAGTCGAACAACTGAAAGAAACTGAATACTTCGGCCGGCACCACCTACCCCCTTTTTCTTTTTGGCTGGAATGTAAACTAACTCAATGGACGCGTGTCCTGTCGCATGCCCCGTTCTCCTTTTACTCCTCCCTACTTTTGCCTACCGTCTGTCGCCTTTTTGGCCACGCTTCATGGCGTCCACACGGGTTGAGTTAGGAAATGTAGATATATACTGTATAGTGTATAGTATAGTGTATAGTATATATATATATAATTCATTCATTTTTTGATTGTGGTTGGAGTTACGTGTTGCTGCCTCGACTCGGCTGGGCTGCTTGCCACACGCCACGTTTCAGTTGAGCGACTTTTGGCTAATAGTTCACTTTTCGTCGCTGATAAGAAAATGCTAAAAAAAAAAATACAAGAGGAAAATGCCACGCTTATGGGCCACGAAAAATATCATTCTTTCTTTCCTTTTTAGGGTTTCGTTTCTTTTTTTTTGTATTGGATAAAAGGTGGCATAAAATAGAATGGCAAATATTTAAAAAAAAAGATAAAACTGTTTGTATGGATAGAAAAGGCAGTTGGCATTGTTAAAATATATAAAAAAAAAATATTTTATCAATTTTAGCAATACAAAAAAGTTTAAAAAGTAATAATACATAAAGCAAAACCCAGAGAAAGTCGTATTAAAAATAAGCTTATTAATGGTTAAATCAATTATTTTCGTTAATAATTTAGCTAGAAATATGAATATGCTTAACTTGAAATGTTCACATATTAAAACATGTATGAAGGCTCTTGTCGAGTTGACCATACAATCGGGCAGACGGTCGCACGGACAGACATACACTTACCTGCACTACCGGACCAATGCTTAATGGTTTCATATCTGACGTTTTTTAGCCGATTTAAAAAAAAATTTCACAGATTTGAATTATTTTGTTAAAAGTTTTAATCCTCATTTTCAAGTTTTGAAAATTCAAGATATTGTTGTTATTGATTACATTTGTATATCGTATCCTTACATCTGGAGTCTCTAGAAATAGTAAAATTTATATTTTTTATTAATATTTAATTGAAGGTGTTGACTTATTGATATTGATACAAAAGTATATACGTTTAAATTACTATTCAAAATCATTTTTAATATGAAACTTTTTTGTCTTAACATCTCACATACCTTAAACACAAACATTATATATATATTCAATCTCAAAGTCTACTTGAAACGTTTTATTTTCTCTCATTTTCTCTGATTGTTCTCTTACTTTTGTTCATCAGCATTCAACAAACAATAAATATAAATTGAAAAACAATTAAAACATGGTTTTGATTTCCTTGAATATAATTGGTATTTGCAAGTATATGCAATGAAATTGAATGCTCTTTATTAGCAATTTGAATATCAATATTGAATGCATTCATTTCGTCTTAATAAATAACTTGGATAGGGGATATCAGGTACATACATGTATGATATAATATCATGTATATATAAATGAATGTGTTCATGTTCTATTTCATTCTAATTAATTGAGACGAGGAATCTAATAAATATTCTTGGAAACCTTCAGGCATAGGATACAATAAGGGAGGTAAGGCAACTTCGTCTCAAGGTCGTTGAATATGCAATATGAAACTGAGCTACCTTAACCTCTCAATTCTCACCACCCTCACCACTCACTCCCTCACTACTTACGTAACCCATTACCTACGCACTGCCCAGACATAAACTTGGCTCATTTCATCTCAGGGCCAGGGAAAAGATGCTTGCCTTTGCTTTATGCAAACAAATATTTGCAAAACATTATTAAACCCAGCCACAACAAAACTCAACTTTATGCCTTAGAATTTGCTTACGTTTAGAGTTGTTGTGCATGTGTATGAGTGTGAGTGTGTGTACGATTGTGTGTGTGTGTGTGTGTGGAAGGGGCACAAACTTTGCAGCCAGTGAAGCAAATACAAAAATTCTATCTACGCTTATCGCTGTGAGCATTTAAAAAAGAAAAATAAGCTTCAAGCACTCGCAAATATTTGTCGTATTTAATTTTAAATCTTTCGCCTAACTCCTTCTCTCTCTCTCTCTCTCACTTTCTCTCTCTTCTCTCTTTCTGTTCGGAAAATGAAGGAAAACTCGCTTGAACAGCGTTTTTCAATGCATTTGCCAGCGCATTTAATCACATCACAGTATTTAATACCCACAGATAAGATAAGAATACATATATATGTATATAGATATATGTATCCAAGTATGCATATAAGAAAATCAAGAGGGTTAGAGTTATGTTTGTATTATGCTTGGCTGAATGTATTTGCTTTGGGTAAATACCTTACCATACCAGATGTACGTTTTCTGTGGCCAATCAATGTGAGATAATCACATTCCAGATCGAGTGTTGATAGAAAGTCGAAGTCGAAGTTGACTTTAAATTAAGACACTTATGCAATAAGAATATGAAGAAACCATAAATCAAAAGTGATTCGTGAGACTTTTTCTTAGTATAGAAGACAAAGTGTTGATTTGAGATTAAAGATCTTGAAATGGAAACTGAAATTTATAAAGTAAGGTTTATGTTTGCATTCGAATTTTAAAAATAAGGTCTTAGTCTTAGTGTTTATGGACCATATATCATCATGCATTGATAGCAGTCAGTCATTTAGCCCAAATAGTTATATAGAAATGTAGGCAAGACTTAAAAAAAACTTTAATCTTATGACTTCAACATATTTTCATATATTTTCTATACATTTATGCATAATTTCTTTAATTTTTAAGCTCTTTAAACCTTAAAACTTAAAGTAAAACTCTTTTTGGTTAATACCAGCTTTTAACCTAAAACATTTAGGTCTTTGTTATTCTGAAACTTGCACTTTTTAATACCACTAAACTTTTATTTTAAATCCCTGCAAAGTGTTGCAACACTTTTTGAACAAAAGCTAAGCTCAACTGTTAAAAATACAAATCCATATAATCGTTAAGGAAACGCAACGGTCAAATGAACTCGCATATTTTCCCCCGTTGAAAAACACAGCTGAACAATATTTTAAACGGTTCGTAACTCCATAAATATTTAATAAGTTTTTTTTTTTTACCCCAAAACGATTTTCCCTTAAGCACTTGCCTTAGCCAAAGTAGTTGGAGTTGTTGTAGTTGTTCCCGTTGTAGAAAGTAACGGGACGAAGGCGCATTTAAGTAGCTGCCAACATGGCGAGCATCTAAATTATATCTATGTCCCGTTACCGTTACCGTTAGTAATTCCCCTCGCTCTCTTTAACTCTCTGTTATACGAAAAAAGGATTGTAGTTTTAGCCTGGCCATCTGGTCTGGTCTTCCTTCTCTCTCTCTCTCTCTCTCTCTCTCTCGCTCCCCGGGAGGCAACATTCAATTAATTTTACACGATGTAGCGAAAATCCAGCAAGCGAACAAAAATAAAAAACAAAACTAACGATAATTTTGCAACACTAACACACATTGCGGAAAAGACTGTAGAGATTGTAGTCTCAGGGACGGCGGGGGGCGGCGGGGTGTGGCTGCGGTGGTCGGGGGAAGTGCAAAGTGCAACAAAATTTAAGGCAAAAACTACGTTGTAATAACATTTTAACGATATTAGCACGAAAAATGTGGCTGGCATATATACACACACACACACATACTCATAACACACACACACAAAAGCGGAAAGTGGAAAGCTTAACGATGCTAAACGAGTGCAGCAAAGTGTGCAAGCGAAAAGCCATGATGATACCGTGGGAAAGAGTGAGCGAGAGAAAAAGAGCGAACTGGATGATGCCATATGCAGACGCGACAAAAGAAAAAGGAGTGAGATAGAGCGAGAGGAAAAGAGAGTGCGTGTTTGGGAGTGGAAGTACCGTAAAGCACAAGGCTGTTAGCGGCAAAAGCAAATCTGCAGCGCAAATTGTTCAAATATTTTGGCTTTTGCACACAAACACACACATACACACACACAATTCTGTCTTACAACACGAAAAAACTTAAAAAAGCGTCGAAAAATATGTGTTTTGACTGGTTTTGCTTTTTGGAAACCGCAGCCGAGGACAAAGGACAACAAAAGAGCGCGCCGCATTGTGCAAATGCAGCGAGTTGTTACATAATCCACGCTCACACACACACACACATACACGCGCACACAAAACATATCAGCTACATATGTTATTGCTCTAAGACCTCTTACACACACACACACACACAAAGGGCTGATAAGCAGCTAAAATGGTTGTCGCGAAAATATAAAGAGTTTGACGCCTCATTCTTAAAGCTGGCAACTCTACCTCATTCTTAAGCAACATAAATTTAACACACACTCACATATTCCCCTCTTTTCACCCACACACACACACAAACACTCGCACGCACACTTGCGCTCAAGTTTATGCAATATTTTCGCTTGTTTTGCTTCATTGTCAACAATATTATTATACCCTGTGAGCATATATATTGAAATGGGGTACACTGTTTTTGAAACTTAATAAGTAAAAACTTTAAAAGTACTTGAAAATATATTTAATTAATTTTTTAAGATATAAGTTACACATTTTAACACTATTGGTAAACACAAAAAAACAAACATTTTTATACACGGTATTTATTTGTTGTAATTATTTTTCATTTAGCTATTTATTTCATTGCTTGGCGCTTTTATTGCCTGCGCTTGTTAATATAAAAGCCGCTGCATTGTTAACTTGTTGCCATTGTTGTTGTTGCTGTTGTTGTCTTGCTGTGTGGCAGATAGGCCACAACAGTGCAGCATTTGTTGGTTATATTTTTGTTGTTGTTGTTCAACACTTGTAAATTGTGTGATTTTTCAGCAAGCAAGTTTAAGCAACAATGCGCCTCAAGTGAAGCGTATGCCTCCCTCGCTCGCACTCACACTCTCTCTCTCGCGTTTAAACAAAAGCGCGTTGGTCTGTGTGTGTGTGTATGTATGAGCTCCCAAAATAGTAAATTACTACAATGCACACAGTGGCGGTTGTGTGGCAGCCAAAGCAGACAACAGAATCAACAAAAGCATCAGCAACAACAACAAAGCAGGCACTAGTGTGTGTGTAGCATACTTATGTGGGCGTCAAGTGCTTGTGAACTTTGTTTTTAGCTTTAGCTATGACTTAATAAGCAGCACTTTAACGCATTCCGCAAGACAAAGTTAGCTGAATAGTAAGATCCCTCTATCTTGCTCTCTCTCTCTTTTTTTGGCTGTATATGATAACTGTATAATGTTCGCTTGTAAATTTTATAACTGTTCACTTGTCAATTGTTATCCTTTTTACTCTTATCGAATACATGCAAGAATTAAACTGTTATGTATAGCTGCTCTATTCAAACACACTGTTAACACCTTTGCCTTAATAGCACTTTAAAATGTTAACAAGTAAATTTAACATAAATGCACTCTCAGCATAATTGCCTTGTGATGCCATTAAGCAGCTCTTTAAACAGAGTCGACGTGAAAAAAAAAACTTAACAATTGAATTAAAACTTACAGCAACGCGCACATTGTATGCAGCTGTGCACTTTATACAAAAGCTTTAAGCTGCGCTACGAAAACAGCTGCAGGGCATGCGGCGGTACACAGAGAAGCGACAAGCCAATGTGTCAATAGACTGAGGGCGGCTACAGAAAACGAGTAAAGGGCGTAGGGGAGGGGAGGTGGAGGTGGAGGGTGAGGCGAAACAACATACGCTGATAAGAGTTTAAAAGTCTGTGCAACTTTAGATGTCACTTTTTTCACGCTGCATTGACAACTGACACAAGGTAAACAGCAAACGACAACGTTACCGAGACTTGTTGCTGCGCTGTCGCAGTCAACGTTTACGTCAGCGTCACAGCGTCGTTATCTCTATCTCACTCACTCTTACTGCGTTTATTTCTTGGTTTCATTGGCGTCGATTCGCGTCGTTAAATTATTTTTCTTTAGTCCATGGTAATGCTTTGTTTTTCTTCTTGGCGATATTATTTTATGATGACACAGAGCCAAAGACGCCGCTGCTAACTGATAAGGTGTCGGCAAAAAAAAAAGTGCTGAGCCAGCGCTTAAAATAATAATATGCAATTTGAAGCGCCTTCAAGGAATCGAATGACGCGCCGCACTCACAACGATATTGATACTGTTTCAGTTCATAAGCAAATTTTATTTATTATTCTATACCTATCCCTCTCTCGCTTCTTTACGTTGATGGTATAATGCGCTGAATGAGTTGAGTCTGCAAAATTGAAGAGAGCAGAGCTAATCATTGCTGATATCCCGCGCTCTCTCTCCATGTGTCTGTTTAACTGTTTATTTTGTTTTCATGTTTGTCTTGCTGACACATACGAAATTCACGTAAATTATGTATGAATCAGTTTTGAGTTATGTTTGAATTAGTTTTCGCTTTGATTATGCTGCGATGTAAATAAAAGTAGTAATAGAAAGGTATGGTGCAGATAATTGTAACTAAAAGAAGTTCCCATTACTTATAGCAAGCTAACGTTAAGTTATTTGAAAAGTTAATTGTAATCTTTTCATATTTTTATAACAGTTTACGTAAGAGTTTCTCGTAAGCTATGTTACGTAATGTTTCAGTTATCAATAAGTCGATTTATGTGCGCTGCATTTTTGTAAGTACCGTTGTGTGTAATTAGTGTAATCTATAAATAGCCAAAACAAATGCGCTGCTCATAAATTTTTCCAATTCAGCATATCGAAATAGTTGCGACATCAGCAAAAGATAACATTCGAATCAATTACATTCATAGACGAAAGACGGAGAGAGAGAAATAGAGAGAGAGGGCGAAGTTGAGTGCGAGAGAAGGAGAGGGAGATAGAGTGCGCTTAGGGGTGCAGACAGCTGACAGACGCTGCGGCATAATGCACTTAAGTTTTCTTCATTCGGTTTGGTTTAGTTTTTTTGGGGGGTGAAATGTGCACGGAAGTCATGGCATAAGGCACACATCAATGCCAACGCTCAGACTGGTCCCTTTGGGTAAGGGGTACACAAACAAACATGCAATTGAGCAATTGCCAAAGAGCGAGAGAGTGAGTGAGAAGGAGAGCGAGTTCACTCGCGCCAAAGGCAGCTGCGCCGTTATAGTTGAGGATAATTACAGCAAGCAAAGTGACATTTGTTATGCGAGTGTGTGTGTGTGTGTGATTATTTCTGAATCCTTTGTATGCTTGGATTTCAACTCTGCCGTGCAAATTTGGCATCAGCAGCAACAGCACTAGAATTTATGTTTATTTCTGTTGCAGTCGAAATCCAAACTCAAAGGCAGCTGCACTCGAGTTCGAGTTATTGCTGTTGTTGTTGTTGACGTACATTCTCTTTTCTCAGCAGTCTAAATTTCGTTAACGTGACAAAAATACATTGATTACATTTTTAACATTGCACTAGCTACAGAGCAGTTAGAGCGAGTGAGTGAGAGAAGGTGGGCGCGCGAGGGTAAACACGGAAAGACGCGGGTCGCGTGCAGCTCACGTCTGCACACTTGGCACATTTGTCTCTCTTATATTGTCTATCTCTTTTTCACTGCTGCCGCTACCTTTGGGATGCAGCTCAGCACAAAATATGCACGTAGAATCCGAGCATCCTGCGCTTGATGTTTATGTGCTTGCTCTTCGTCTTCTTCGTTCTTCCTCTCGCTTGTTGTTGCTGTTGTTGTAAAAGGTCTTTGAACTGACAAATTATATTGCTCGCTCAACGAAATTCCTTTCAACGTGTGCACTCTGAACTTTCTTTATGGTATGCATGTGTCTTTTTCACTGCTACTCCACATGTGCATGCATATGTGTTTACATACATATATACACGTCTACGTGATTGCGTGTGGGTGTGTTTGTGTTTTTCTGCACGATTCTGTTCTTTGTAAATACATATACATGTATAAAGTTCGACATTCTTGTTGCAAAGTTTATTTTTTTGCACAACGTCAACAATTGGAATACCCTATAGCGTTATGTGAGGATCTGCTTGTAAAACTGAAGAGAGAAAGCTCAAGTTTAACATTGATCTGACCTTAATAATTCTAACATAATAAATTGATATTATTATAATTAATTATTAATTAGGTTAGTAGGGAGAAATAATAATTAATAATTTTAAGTTAGTTAGGGTATCTGAATGTCGTGCACATACTGTCTGTCTCGCTTTCTTGTATTCTCACTTGTTTTCGATTTTAATTTGCCTACGTACACAGACACACTCGCACATGTACAAATATATGTCTGGATGATTATTTCACCTACAGGCCTACACCCCTTCCACCCCCTACCCACTTTTGCATATTGCTTTTTAACTACTTTCACGCACTCGCACTCGCACACTTGAGAACGCGAGCAAGCGTTGCTTTTTTAGTTGTTTTTGCAGTTGGCAATTGTTATAAAATTGGCAAAATTGCTTTACATTGTGAGCGTGGGTTGCTTTAATTATTGATTGTTGGCAGGTGGGCGACGTTAATAATATTAACTGCGACGTTTTTAATTGTTTAATTGACTTTCAATTACTATTTACATTGTCAGTGCTTAGTGGGCCAAATGAAGAGCAATAAGCCCACAGAAACTTGTTGTGTAAAAATAAATATGTTTATCTGTCGGATTGATCAGCTAACTTAATATTTACACAACTGTACAGACTATAAACCATTTACAGTAATAATCTTATCAGCAATTTGGGTTGCCCTACAAACTTTCGTTAACTTATCGTAAAGCAATTGTGCAACAGAAAACGGAAATGCTAAGTCATAAAAAAAACTACTTAAGCAAACCTCGCAACTCCTAACTCAATTAAAGTATTCGTCAGCCATGCAAATGACACACAACGCAAACGTAAACGCCAAAAAAATCCAAATGTTCTTATAATTATGCAAAAACAAGAAGGAACAGAGACAGAAACAGTAACAACAACAAATAACTGCTAAGAAAATCACGGCAGCTGAGACTTAAAATGAATGGAATGCCGCGCATGCCCGGAATAGGTACAAGAAAGAAAGAGAGTGAGAGCAGAGCAGCAGACGCAATTTTGAGATCGCACCTCAGGCTCACGCATTCACTCTCGCACACACACACCGTTTGTTTGTGAGCGCTCTGTGAGCAATGCTACCGGTTTTTGGTGAGCGAACAGCTGTGCCATACGTCACGGCAGAGCGTGATAAGAAACAACAAGAAAGCAGCAGAAGCAGAACCAGAAACCACCACGAACAACTACAACAAGCAATGAAACGAACAATGTGCTGCATTATGCGAAACTCGTGTACAATATGATTAAGCCAGCAGCTACAACAACAACACAAGCAGAAGTAGCAGCAGCAACAATGACGCGTCAGAGGGCGACTCAAACTGGGCGCAGCTGCTTGGGCTGATAGCGCGTGTGCTCTCAGGTAAGTCACGTTAGTGCTCGCGCTCTCTCTCTCTCTTCGTCACTTACGCTCTTTCACACGTCGTTGATGCATGGCGCGGTGACTGCTCCGTCGGCGCATACAGCACACAGTCATTCGGCAGCGAACGTTCAAACAACGCAGACGCAGACGTCGCGATCGTCGCAATTGCATTCAATTCGTTCTCCCGCGTTTGTTTTTGTCGTACATATTCGGTGTATGCGTTCAGCTGTTTACCGTTGCGTTCTGTGTGTTAAACTATTTACTACATTCTTGTGGGTGTCTTACCACCCCCCCGCAACCCGCACACAACTCCAATAACTTGTGTTTATGTTGTGTGTATGCTTTGTGTGTGTTTTGTGTTTAGTGTACCATAATCGGATGACACGTGCTTGAAATACATATTTCCCTATCAACAATCACAATAAATTTTGGGATTACCTCGGCTTTGTTAGTCGATACGACCATAACAAAATAGCAGCAATAATAACGGTAAGTTTGCCATCGCCATTAAGTGATTACAGTGATCACTCGATAATGAAATCACTATGAGCTTAAATGTGAATTTAAATTTAAATACATAATGAAGAAAGCAGTTTGTAGGTTATTAAATATTAATGCAAATTTATGTTATGACCATTTTGCTAGTTATCACTGTACCCATAAACATACTCATACATATTTATTCGTCTGGTGACCCCAATTAGACTTAAGCAAGTGTCTCTGATTACGCATAAAAACAATATATCGCCAGCATATCAATAAAAACAAATATATAAATATTTGATATTCCTATTTCTTTTTCGCTTTTAATACGCCCCTCCATTAAAAACGCGATGCCATCAACAACAACAGTTACAGTTAGTTGAGAGTGCATGAGAACCAAAAGGACTTGACAACCGTAATATCTCCTCCCAGCAAAAGCTTACCCTGTCTTGCTATCTCTGTCACACACACACACACATAACAGGCGCCCGCTTATGACTCAGGGATTTTTAGCGTCTTTGTTTTTCATGTATTTGTATCTTTATGTTCTCGCTCTCGCTTGCTGTGCTGTTATATTTTTTGTTGTTGTATTTTTTTTTATATCGTGTCGCACATTATAGATCCCATGAGTCATCATTGTCCAAGCTTTAACAAAAACAATTTCACTACAGGAACAACCTGAGTAATTGGTAAAACAAAAACCCCTCGCATTCCCCCTCTCACCCATCACTCTCTTTGTCGTTGTCAATTAATCAGTCAGTGTGTGATCGGATGCTGAATTTGGTATATGAAATAAATAAAGTTGAAGCTGGAATTGAAAATGACTTTGTATGGTCATATGTATTGAGAAATGAGGAAAAGGAAACTATTTAAAACTGTAACGAGTTTTAATTCAATCAAGAGTATCAAATGACAATAAACGTGTTGAAATGATATATATAAGTGAAGAAATTTTTAAACTTTTTCTTTGGTGTTTAAGATAAAAATGATTAAAAATGTGTAAAAGTTAACAAAAAGAGACTGAAAAATGTTTTTAAAATTTTAAAATATTAATAATATCAAATAAAATATCATCTCAATTCAAATGAATCTCAAAATATGTGTATCTTATTGCTTTTTTCCATCATGAATAAACTAAAAACTCTTAACTCCTATTGACTTATTTCTAAACAAACTCGGTTACAACTTCAACTTGAATACTTAATCCATATACAAAACTATTTGCAATTGAAAACAATTTGTCGGACATAAATAATTGTAGCTTAGGTGGAAAAATTGTTAACAATTTAGCTGTTTGTTTTGCACGATTCGCAATTTGTTCAATATTTTTGATGATGATGATATATAACTTGAATAGGAAATGTTGCATGCATTTATGGCTAACAGCATTCAAGTGCGGCCACACGCGAGCCGCTAAAGAGTCAAACCATTTGAGATAAAAGATACAAATGATAGAAAAGATACTGTATCTCTGTATCTGTGTATCTAATACATTGTTGTAACACACTGAAGTGACCATATCAGGGCGGTCATTTGAGTTGATTACAAGGCGGCAAGTAGAGCATGCAACAGAGAGGAGGTTCTCTTCCGACAAACGACTACGTCAACAATCTGAAACCAGTTGATGATGGCCCGAAGTCAGTCACCTGACTTAACTTGAGGCCAACACAGCACATTCACAATTGGCCAAGATCCACGAGTGATCTGATCTCCAGATAGTATCGATGACACGATGGTGACTCGAATGGGAACATTTAGCTACCGTTAGGTACCGCGCGCGGCACTCTATAAAGCGGCACTCTCTCAATCCAGCAGAAAATTGTGCAATTAGTGAGTGGGAATTTATGTTTCAATTTAAGCCAAATTGATTGATTTTTCCATTGAAAAAGAAATGTCAACATGTTGCCACAAATGCAGAAAATGTGGTCATAGTGATGATGGTTGGGGGAGGGGTAGTGCGGGGAGTGTGTAGAGTGTAGATTTAACAATGGCTTGGCCTTAACATTTGACCAAGTTGCGAAAAGCCATAACTACAAAACAATGGCTAACAATTGTAATGTTTACTAATCGTTTCACAGTGTTGAGTAACGCCAAATGTACTTTGGGATGTGTCATCAAAAGTTTATCTATATTTGTTTTGACAATTTGATTTAACAAACATTTGTCAATTGTTTTGTTTTTATGTATTTGCATAACATTAGTTTATTTTTACAATTGTTAAGGTTTAAGCAAGTTAGAAGAAGAAGAACAGACGGTCGTGTACTACCGTACCAATGCTTGATGGTTTCATATCTCTGGTGTTTTTCAATCGATTTTAATACGAATTTCACAGATGTTCATTATTTTGTTAATAGTTTCAATCCACATTTTCAAGTTTTCGATTATTAAGATTTTTTGTTATCGATTACATGTGTATATCGTAAACCTGAAAAATTATCGATAAATTGAAACAAACTTGCCCTGTCTAGGGATTAGGAGTGCTCATATTCAAAATCTGAATATTCTATATCGATATTCTAGAAACCTTTACAAGAGGTATTCGGGTATTGTCATGCTTCAGAAAGGGTATTTCGTATTCTATACACAGTTATAATGTACAACATTATATTTTAGGTGTTAAAAAATATGGTTAATGAAGTTTTATAATTAAATTAACTACGTTTCATAGTTAAAAACAGTATTTAACAACTTTTAAAGCGTTTTTTCGCATAGTTTTTTTCAATCTATTTAAGAATTGCTACTTTAAATGACCTGAAAATTGTGATAACAAAATAAAAAATGGGGAAAAAATGAAAGTAAAACAAAACCACACTGTGAATGCATTTAATGTAATTGTTCAATTATTTTTATATATAATATAAAGTGATTTATTATTTAATTGTTTGTCACTTGAATGACAACAATTAACTATGCAATATGCACAAACAAAAATGGAAAACCACACAAAACAAAAACATAAAAAAAAAACCAAAAAACCAGAATCCCTTTTCATTCAATAAATAAATAATTTTCAATGCACAATAACTGCCAGAATCAAAAAATAAATTGTGTGTAAACTCTTAATCATAATTATAATAAAAATAATAATAATCGAAATGAATTGGCAGCAAACCAGAAAAAACCAACAACAAATGGGAAATGTTTAACACAACAATTAAAATTTATTGCGCTTATTTTTGCATTGCATTTATACAATTTAATTCATTATAATTTGTTGTTTCATGTTTCTGTGTGTTTGTTGTGATGTCAAATCTATTAAAAAGCTGTTACTGATTCATAATTGAAGTGCAGATTAATTAAGTAAATCCGCACCACCAAAAACCAAAACCACAATATCCCGAATACGCCCTTAATCTTTCAATTCAATCAATAATAAAAATATGTATAGGATATATTTATATAAATGACAGCAAAAAGTCAAATGTTATCAGGACAAGAAATAAATATATGGTTTATCCTATTAATTAATATCAAAAGTATGTTACTGTATCATTGAACAATTACAGAATGGATTTAAATGAAACTTTATTATAACAGAGATTAAACAAAAGAAAAACAAATAGGCTATAGTTAATAAAGATTATGTTTGATAGGAGGTGGGAAGTCTGGGAGGAAGATGGAGAAATGTCATTTTTATAATATAATATCTTTTGGGAGAAATATTTATCTATATACAAAGTCTTTAGGGCAAAGTTCTTGTTTTTCACATAATAATTTTATATTCTTACCTTTTTTGAGAGAAATATATAATCTGAAAAGGTTAAAGTACATGATTTCCAGGTTAAAATTTCTCTTATTCAGATATTTTATATATTTATTTCTGAATAATAACTTGACTTTCTCAATTCTATATAAAAACTTCGCCATTGAAATATAAATATTCATTATTTTAATTTAATTTATTAATATCAATATCTTAATAAAAATTTCCTGTTTAATTTTTGTTTTTTTTAATTTTCACAACAATTTTTCACTTATGCCGCTCGAAGAGTTAAGAATAATTCGGGCAAAGAACTTTTTAATAATGAATATTAAAAATATTTAAAATACAATTAACAAGAGGAAGAGTAACTGAAAAAAATGTTTTTATTTGGTCACATGCCTTTTAAATATACATATACATATAAAGAATATATATTTTTTGGTATTGTTTCGTTGGCTTAAATGAAAAAAGTGCCGTTAACTGTTGCCGTTTGTTGCCGTTTTATGCCAATGCTGCCACTGTTGATGTTGCTGCTGCGACGCGTGTTGCATAAATTATGAACTTACCTTCAATTTGAATGTGAATACCCCGCAAAAAATGTGAGAGAATTGGAAGAGAAATGGAAAACTATATCAAGATTATAGAAAAAATCTAAAAATTTATATAAAACATAAGAAAAATGTTTACAAAAATACTTTAAATAAGTTTTTAAGTTGAAATAATTAATATATAATGGGAAATTTTCAGTTTAAGCTGAATTTCTATGTTTTAAGTTAATGACTTATAATAAATCTGACTTGAGTTTAAGTTTTGAATAAGATACTAACAGTTTTTGACAGATTTTTAGTGTAAAAATCAATATTATCTTTTATTAATCACGAAACTCAACATTATAACAATAAAATTGTCTCAAATACTTAAGTTAAACTTATTACAGGGTATTTGCTAACTCATAACCATCACATCTTAACCTCTCAACTTTTCAATAAAGCGCAATTAATTGGATCTGCCTTCCAGATTCTCTTCTCATTATCATCACATACGATCAAAACCGATTATCATATACAAATATCAAGAATGCTTCTATAAATAATATTCAAATACCTTACATTACCATAATAACGATAACGAGAAACCTGTTTTTGGTTATACAATCCCAAATTCAAACAACTCAATCAGTTAGTGTTATTAATAAGGTTTTTTCAAAATTTGCATATGAATTTGATTTATTTGAAACTTTTGCCTATCGATTTGCAAATTAGAAAGAAAAAAACGAAGGAATTCTAAGCAGACAATTTGTCTTTAATTACATAAGCGTATAACAGTTCCTAATACTTCTCCCCTTACCAACTAGTTCCTCTCTTTCTCTTTCCTTCTTTCGCTGTCTAAGTAGCAATTTCGATAACTCAACGAATTGGAATGCGCATAAATTTTTACGCTTTTAAACACTGGTTGTGGCTTTTTCAATGACTCAATTGTTAATACAAAATCGTGTTTAGGGGTGGGGTAAACTGCTTCCATTGTTGTTGTTGACTGCCTGCCTGCCTTGTAATGAGCATTTTCTTTATTGTATAAAACTGAATCGTGTTTTGCTTCTTCCTCTCGTCTTCTTCATCCTCTTCTTGCTGTTGTTGTATGTTTTTAATGAGGTTCTATTAAAATTACTCATCACTGGCCATAAATATATATCGATTCAAAGCGTTGTTCTGTTTCGTTTCGTTTTTTGGTTTTTTAATCAATTGAAAATTGAAGAAAATTGCTATTGCTGCTTGCTACTGTTGCGCTAATGAGCCGCATTAAATTGTGGACTGTGTAAATTAACACCACAAAATGCAAATTGACGCGGGGGGAGAAAATCGCTGGCCCGGTCATTGCTTTAGCTGGCTTCAGGGCACACACTTTGTGACTGGGCCTAATCTAATTAGTTGACGACACCACCAGCAAACAGACTACTGTGTGGATGGACACACAGGCAAAATGCCTTAATACACATTTTAATTAGATTTTCGAGCATTCAAAAAAAGAAAATAAAATAACGTTCACTTTGTGTATCGATAGCGCAGTTGATCGTAATGTGGTGTGCATGCGAGAGGTAGATGGCGCCACTGATTGCTAGCGGCGTTATACAGCACTCTTTGCATTTGGATTACCTGTTTACTCGCTCTAGTATGCACTAGCTGTACTACTCTTACGCATATACGGGCCGCCTAAGTGCGGTTGTTCGTTGCGTTGCGCCTTCATTCAACCGAGTTGACTCACTCTGCGCGTATGACTTAGCCAGCTGTGCTGCGCTTCTACACAAAATAAAAAGTTGTGGAGATTTCACTTTGTTTTCTCACTCACATTCAAAGTAGAAAACTTAATGTGACAATTAAGGCAAACGAAAAAAGAAATAGTTAAGTACGCGCGCGTCTCTAAAGTGTAAAAGAGAGAGAGAGAGAGAAAGGGGTCGTCATGCGGCTACCGCTGTCGGTGCTACGCGAAACATAAAAGAAAATTTTTTTGCTGCTGTTTGCCGCTGCTGCGCCGACGACGCCGACGTCATCATACACAAACACAGACACACACTCAACCCTACTGCCACACACACAAACTCATTGAGTTTATTGTTGTTGCTATTATTGGATTTGTAAATTATGAAAGCAATTTATCGACTGGAAATCGAACAGCAGGAAAACCAATACCAACAAATTAAATGCTCATTGATCGTGTCATCATCAGCAGCAGCACCAGCACCAGCGAGAACAATAACAACAATCAGTTACAACAGTTACAGCAGCACCAGAAGCAGAAGCACCAGCAGCAGCGCATCAGCAGCAGCAGAGTCTGCTGTGTGAGAAGAAGAGGAAGAAGAAGAGCTGCACAACAGCTGAAAACATTTGTGCGAAAAAGGAATCAAACAAAACGAGAAACAGAAGGCAAATTGAAGAATTCTCAGCATACTCAGTAAACGAACGACTGGAGTGCGAGACGAAACCACTTCGAATAACAACATCAACAACAAAAACAACATCAACGACTTGTTGCTCACATACTCATACACCACACACACACACGCGCATACACAGCTTGCTATACGTATTCTGTGTGTGTGTGTTTGTATGCGTGTGACCTTTGACGGCTTTGGTTTCCCCTCGAGCATTTTTTTGCTTTGTGTAAGTACGCTAATAAATTTATTCAAATGGCAGCGAAAAGCAAGACTAAATGGCAACTCGTTTAATTGCAAGCTCATAAATATACGTGTGTGTGTACAAACAAACAAACATATTCATACATATCTTCACAACAACAACATCAACAACTACAGCAACAACAAAGTGTTAGCAATGATTACTGTTAAGCTGGACTGTTAAGCGTAACGAACGCTGTTAACTCTATTCGCTTTGCACTGTTAACTATTACTTAACTTTATTTTCAATTGGCCAATGCCAATTAATTATGGCTTATATATTTTTGTTTTTGTGACGTGTTGTTCGGCATTTTTTGATAAGATAAAAGTCCAACGGCTGAAGCAACATATACGCCCACAGTTTGGCATTCGTTTGACTAATAATAGTATACATTTTCCATTCAGAAAAAATGTATGTATATAAAAAATATTCCGTTGTCTGCTTTTAAGTTGTAGATAAGTATATTTATTTATATATATTTCACAGTTATACATAATTCCGCATCCGTTTGGTATCTAAGAGCGCGTGTGACATAAATAAATGTATATAATATATATGTATTTGTATATGTCTTATTGTCTTAAAAGATTTTCGTTTTTCGGCCAAATGCAAACAATTGTTTATTTTCAATTTAATTTGGTTCTAATTATTGCATATTGTTGTTTACTAATTGTGAACATTTCCATAAAATTCCATGACAAACAGTTTAAATAGCACTAGCACTGTTAACCTGTTAACAGTTAACAGTCACCTGCAGTTTGGCACGCACTGCACTTCCTTTTCTTTCATATTTTTATAACTGTGTGCGTGCGATAAAAATTATTATTGTTTGCTCTTGTTGCTAGTCATTGAGTTTAAAACGATAAACTATTGTATTTTGTGGGTGGTTGGGTTGGATATGGGGGACTTGGAGCCGTATCTGAGTAAGTCAAGTGAGAAATAAATAAAGCGAGAAAGAGTGGGAAAAGGGAAAAAAGAGAGCAGAAAACTAAACAATTCAATCAAAATTGCAATGCAGCTTTGTGCGTTCAACTAAATGAATGCACTTTATTTATATTTGTTTTGTATGCAGAGCACGTACGCTATGACGCACCACTGTGGCATACATAAAATTGATAATAAAATCAATAAGTAAAAAGTATTAAAAAATACATTTTCAATACAAATGAATTGCGTAGCTTTGTTTTTTAGTACGTGTCCATCTTAGCGTGTGTGCACTGTAGCTGAACAACCTAATAAAACTGCACACAAAGGTTAATGTCGGCAATTTCGCTTAAGACCTTCATTTGTTGTTAACCATAACGAGTGCACACTGTACCTTGAGCCTATTTCTTTTTATGTGTGTTTTTGTGCAAATTGCAAACGTGACATTTTTATTACACATCTGGCGCTTAATCATCTACAAATACAAATACAAACACACTCATACACACACACACGTACAAATTGAGCTGCAATTTGAGAACGCGTTACTTGTCATATACAGTTTGTGAGTCACTGCCCTGGTAGTAGTTTTCTTCTCTAATTGCATTTAACCTTTGTAGCCAAGATGGAATCGCATATACAACTGGAGCTGCAACCCATCGACCCTATCGACCACAACAACAAGAACAATAACAACAACAGTCGAAGGAGTAGTACGAGCAGCATTAACCAGGATCAGGATGCAGTTCATCAGCAGCAAGAGCAGCAACAGCAGCAGGAAAAATCACCAATGAATCTTATTATAACCACACTTCAACGTTTACGCACTTCAAGTTCAACAAATTCCATAAATGAAGTTGCCACACCAATGACACCAATGACACCAATGACACCAATAACACCAATGACACCACAGACACCGATACTGGTGCTACCACCGACCGCGACGTCGTCGTCGATGATGACGGCCGGTACGTCAAGGCAACTGTTCCGAGATGCAGCTGCCGCACATGGTGGCACGGATTCAATGGCTATGTTGCAGCAAGAACAGAATCACATAGCCAGCAATGCACAGATGCCGAAAGTGTATAGCGAAAGTTCGATGGCGGCGGCAGGTGCCACGGTGTCGCGTAATCCCTCGACCACCGGTGGCAGGCCTGAGAAGAAGATTGGACATCGGAGGGTGGAAGTGGGCGGGGAGGTTACCTACAAGAAGATACAATCCAAACAGATAATGGGTTCCATTCAGTTGGGCATACAGCATACGGTTGGCAGTTTGGCGAGTAAACCGAAACGGGATTTGTTAATGAAAGATTTCTGGGAAATGGAATCGATTGCCTTCCCCCCGGATGGTTCCTCGCTGACACCGGCACATCATTATAGTGATTTTCGATTCAAGGTCTATGCACCGATAGCGTTTCGTTACTTTCGGGATCTGTTCAATATTGAACCGGATGATTTCCTGATGTCGATGTGTGCCTCACCGATGCGAGAACTCTCGAATCCCGGTGCTTCCGGTTCGATCTTCTATCTGACAGATGACGATGAGTTCATAATCAAGACAGTGCAAAAGAAGGAATGTGAATTTCTGCAGAAGTTGCTGCCTGGCTACTATATGAATCTCTCGCAGAATCCACGCACATTGCTGCCGAAGTTCTTTGGTCTCTATTGTTTCCATTACAACTCGAAGAATGTCCGCTTGGTGGCGATGAATAATCTCCTGCCGTCGGACATTAAGATGCATGCCAAATACGATTTGAAGGGTTCGACGTTTCGACGCAAAGCATCGAAAGCGGAGAGGCAAAAAGCGAGTCCCACATTCAAGGATCTGGACTTTGCCGAACATCATCCGAATGGCATTTTCCTTGAGGCGGACACTTATACGGCTTTGATGAACACCATCAAGCGGGATTGCATGGTACTGGAAAGTTTTCAGATTATGGATTACTCGCTGCTCGTGGGCATACACAATCTGGACATTGCTGCCAAGGAGAAGCGAGAGGAGCGTATAATGCGTAATGCTACGCGCATACGGCAAAAAAGAGAGGGCGGTGGTGGAGGCGGTGGAGGCGAAAGAGTTGCACATGATGATGATGCCACCGAATCGGCAGATCATTTAAATCAACTACAGCCGGTCAGTTCATATGCGTCCATACCAGGCACCTCGGCAGCGAGCCTGAGTCGTTCGAGAAGCATGACTACCCGTACTCGTAAGATGGCCACGGCCATGGAGTCGATAGCAGCAGATCAGGATGCCACCTTCGATGAAGGTGTAGATGAACCGAAAGGTGGCATACCGGCTCGTTCCGAGAACGACGAACGTTTGCTGCTCTACATTGGCATCATTGATATCTTGCAATCGTATCGACTGGAGAAGAAGCTGGAGCACACATTCAAGTCTATATTGTATAATGGCGATACGGTGTCCGTGTGCCGGCCATCGTTCTATGCGAAACGCTTTCAGGATGCCATGGGCAAGCAGGTGTTTAAGAAGACGCCAACATTTCCGCTCAAACATTCCCCCTCCAAGCGTAAGACGTCGTCCACAACGACACCAATGCGTACACCGCTCGCCCGGATATCGAATGCAGGAAGCTCCGCGGGTGGCAGTAACTCTGTTAGTGGTGGCGGTGGCACCGGTGGTGGCAGCACCAGCAATGCCGCACGTCCTGTTAATCTGAATATGTTGTCGGGTATGTCAACGCCACCGCCGGCTTTTGATGACATCTCCGAGGAGGATATTACAGCATCGGCGGGTGCATCGCAAATAACGCTTCAAC
Source organism: Scaptomyza parva (assembly GCA_035044645.1). Classification (NCBI taxonomy): domain Eukaryota; kingdom Metazoa; phylum Arthropoda; class Insecta; order Diptera; family Drosophilidae; genus Scaptomyza; species Scaptomyza parva. The sequence continues at coordinate 6,805,271 of JAWNNT010000090.1, forward strand.
AACGCACAAGCGGCACAACAACTGGTGGGACGGGGGCGACGGGGGCATCAGGAACGACACAACGTTTACAATCACCGCATTCCTATGCCAGTTCGATGCGTAGCAGCAGTGACTTTAGCGATGACGATGAATCCTCCACAAGGAACACCACACCACCGCAACAACAACAACAGCAACTGCAACATGCCACCAGCAATGGCATAACTTCGATTGTTACCGAGCATGGTGGCAGAAATGCGGCATCCTTGCAACGTACACTCCATCTGACCAAGACTATGGTACAGGTGACCACCGTTGGTTGTGTCCATGATGGTAAAGTGGTGCGGGACGAGCAGGACGAGGAGGAGGAGGAGGAGGACGTCGACGAGAAGACGAATGAGGAGCAGGAACAGGAGCAACTGTTAACACCCGCTATGATGGAGTCGAACCGAAAACCAACAATGTTCATCACCAAAACGGGGCAGATTCCCAGTTATACAACAACATTGATGCTCAAAGCGGCGGCGCCAGAGTAACCATATAAAATATATATATATATATGTATCCACAGTTTGGTGCTGGCTTTCCCCCTCTTCTCTCCACTCTCTCGCCTTCTCCATGCTTGTTTTGTGTGTGTGAAAAAAGGTTTTTTGCGCTTCGCTCGTTTATCTTGATTAAACAAATACCAAAAACGAATATGTGTATTCGATATTAAAATTTATGTGGCGCGTTTGTTAATTGACTGCTACCCCAAACACACACACACATGCACACGCGAACACACACACACATGCGAACACTCGAAACACGTTTAAAAAAGCTTAAAGCACAAAAAATTTGCAAGAAAAATTCCCCCATAACCACAAAATGAAAATTCATTCAACTTTATCAATTGTTTTTGTTTTCTTTCTGCCACATTGACCTTATATAAATATCGTTTCTTTGTTTATTTTCATTAGCAAACTTGAGAATTATGCTTTATGATATTATGATTATTATTATTGCAAAAATGTATTACCATATATACTATTACTATTATCAATTGAAACTCTTAGCAAAAATGATTTCTCCTTATTGTTTTCGTTAACTCTCTGTGTAACTCTGAGTTTTCTTTCATTTGACATTTTTAATGTTGTATCCATGTATTTGTATTATATATAAAAAACAAATTAAAATGCGTTTATCTGTATTCTAGGATGCTACTTATTGTATATACGTATAACAAAGAACAATAAAAAACGAATGATTAACAAAAAATATTTAAGAAAAAACATTTAATTTTCATCTCTGACTAGTTTTACCACAAAAAGTTAGCCCTTAGATCATATAAGATTGAAAAAAGTTGAGTTTCCTTAATGTCTTTTTTGTCTACTGGCATCAAATTGGTTACATATTGCTTATTAATTATTATGCGTTGAGTAAAAAATCAGAAATTATAAACGTAATCCCCGACAAAAGCTCAACAATAACAAGGTGAATCCCTTTTTTTGTCCTTTGGCCTTTTTTCATTTTCACCTATTTTTTTTTCGTTTATTTTTTTAGGCTTTTTTTGCCCCTTAAAGAGCTTAAAAGTGTGCCGACAAAAATTAATCGTTGGCAATATTTACTTTTTTATACAGCTACGAACCTAAAAATTGTACCATTGTTTGTTCAACTTTTTGCTTTTGATTGAAAGTCTAGAACTATAAATATTGTCTCTTGAATGGAGCTCTGTGATGAATTCTCATATTTAAGTCTAGAACGAAAAATGTAATGTTTTGAATAGAATTCTGATCATTTTTTTTCCAACATTGCTTTCTTATAGTGTTAAAAGCATATTAAAAGCTCTGGCTAATCAACTTTTTGACAAGAACCAACATTAAAATACTTTGTTGATCTTTTGTATAGAAGTTTTCTTTATAATTTTGTAGTATTTTGTAACCAATTGACGAACTTTAAAGTAAAATTGTCAAAAAAAAATTATGCGTTAAAATTTGTCATATTTACGTCTAAATGTTGAAAATATAGCAATAAGAAGTTGAAATATATTAAATAAATGATTTTGAAAAAGGTAAAATATGATTTTTAGAGAGAATAAGTTATTATATGATATTGCTTTCGCATGTTTTAAACACTTTTCCCAAAATAAAAATTACAAAAAAAATATATTTGAAATTTGTACATATTGAATTAAATATAACCAACTTTCAGGGCAAACTTTAAGCATTAGTTTAAATAAGTAGTAATAAGTAATTAAGTAAGTAAAAAGTTTGATGGTGCTATTTATATTTTCGTAGCTGTATTTACAGTTGCTACTCACTCACTTGTATTAAGCCCTCACTTCATCTCTGTCTTCTCTCTCACTCTCTCTTCGTTTCGTCTCGGTCTCAGTCTGTCTCTTTTCTGTTACTGTTACTGCTACGGCTGCTATGTTTCGTGCTATAAATCACTTAATGATTTTCCATATTGGTATTAAGTACCGTTAATTTTTATCGCCTTGCAGCAGCCATATTTATTGTGCAATCTGAAGCAGAACGCATTTCAACAAAGCTCGTTTCTCCCTCTATCACTCACTCTCTCTGTCTCTCTCTCTCTCATTCCCTTTAGGGCAGGCGTGTTAAGGCTCTCCATTAATTAGCCGACGCCATTGCTTTTAATGCCGCCTCGTTAAGCGGGAGGCAAAAAAACCGTTACTTTACTTTATTTAAGCATTGAACAAAGCTTTTGAATGTTTTTGGGTATTTTCTAAAATAATATTTATACAATTTATAAACACGAAATTAAACTAATTCTATGGAAAGTTTTTGATAAGTGTTAGGCAAACATAAATACAATGTTTAGCTAACCAATAACAAACTATAATTTAATATTTTGCAATAATGAATTGAATAAATGTAAACAAAGTTTGATAGCTTGAAAAAAAAAATACTACACTAAACAAAACTTCTAAAGCTGTTCAGTCAAATAAAATATATAAATTTACTCATGTGAAAATGTTTGATTCAATTCGTTATAGTTCTGGGAAACGTAATGTGATTTAGCTGGAAATAGTTTATTTATGCTTTCATGGAGTCTGTTTTGTTAAGTTTTTTTATATTTTCTTTAGAAAACCAGGTTCATTGGTTTTGAACAGTAATTTTTTTGTTGGTGTAAAAATACATTTTACAAATATTTATGCAATGGCTGTGAAACTTTAACAAAAAAGTGTTGCATACTTTTTTGCGCAACCAAAAAATTAAATTTACTGTCAAAAGTTTCGTGCAGTTTGTTAGATTTTGGTTTTCGCCAACAAACCAAATAGAGTTACACAAATAAATATGCTATTACAGTTGTTGTTATGCCAAACTAAATGCGAAAAGCACACACATTTTACAGAATATTTAATTTAATATATATAATATTTTTGTTTTTGTTTGTCAAACCCTATTTGCGAGTCATAAGCCCTTCTTTCTCCCCATCAAAGCATATAAAACATTAAGCTAAACAACAAAAATTTCAAAAAGCACTCTACACAACAAATCTGTGTGTGTGTGTGTTGGTGTTGTTGTTGTTTGCGGCATAATTACTTTATTTCATTTGCATAATATATATATTATATAGCGCTAAATGCTTTTGGACAACATTTGCATTTACACACAGAGAGAGAAACTCCATTCAGTGCCATTGCCACTGTCCGTGCCACTTCAACAAAACGGTTTTTGGCCAACAACTAGACAGCAGCAGCTGCACAGATTTTCCAAAATGGCCACGAGACCACCATGGTTTGAGGGGGTTTGAGGGGGTTTGGGGTGGCTAAAGAGTCATTTTGGGCTTGTGGAATCTGCATAAATACCTGGCCACAATTTGGCATCACATCAATTACTTTGAAATTATAACACAATTATATTTGTACTACGATAGAGAGAGCACTCTCTCTCTCACTCTGACTATCCCTGTCTCTCTCTCTCTCTCTCTCTGACTGTGTCTGTCTCTGTCTGTTTGTGCTGCGTGTGGTGTGTCCTTTGGTCTAATTATGTGTGCCATATGTCAAATGCCATTTTGATAACACCAACTTTGCATTAAGCCAACGCCTCCGAAGACCACTACCAAAACACCAAATCAAAACCTAAGCACAAAATTTACTCTCTAGAGATGAGTTCGTGAGTGAAAATATATACGATGAATAATCAGAATCATCGTATTATGAGGGATTCTTATGATTAGGGCAACTTTTGGGTGGTTTTGTTGGAGTTTAAGCTAGAAAATATCAGAAATCACTTTACTATATCATTTATGATACAATTATAATTATAAAGTTATAATAGGATAAGATGATAAGGGAAATATCATGGAAAATTTTCATTTTGAGCATTCTTAACATTTCGTCTTATTATAAAAATATGAAATATATAAATGCGATAATTATATATTGATGTATTTCATATAAAATATTTTTAAACTCTTGAAAATCATAAAATTCTTTAGAAAACTTACTTTTTCCCTTCTTATCCCATCTCTAATTCCATAATGACAGGTTTTCTACTTCAGTCTGTTTGTGCTCTTGTTAAGTTTGTGTCTTGGGCATTGTACGTCTTGGTCTTAAATATGTTAAGTGACATCTCGTTCAGGTCAAGTTAGTTGAACCAAAGCACAAGTACAGACGTGCCCCAAACCCTATTTCACCCCCACCCCCCATTGCCACCCAGAGTGTGCGAAAAAGAGAAGGGACCCGAAAAATGCAAAGTTCAGTGTTCACTGCACTGAGATATTATTGATTAAAATAATGATTTGTGTCGCTGGGCGGAAATTTAATTTTTTCTGTAACGGATATTAATATGTAAAAATATACAAATATATATATATATATATATAAAGAGAGCCAGACTATAGATACATTTATTTATTTACATACCTTCTGTGTATATTTTCGTCTCTGTCTGTGTTAAATTTTTCTTTAAAAGTTATTTTTGCGGCAGTTGTGTTTACATTGTAGGGCATTGGCCCTCGGGCGGTAGGCGGGGGGTCAGAAATAAATTAAGCAGACGACAATTGCATTAAAATTTAATGAATTTTAAAGCGGTTAAACAAATGAGGCAATTTATTAAATGATTGGCATACACAAACAGAACCTGATTTGCATTTAATAAACTTATCCACCTACTCTCTTTGTCTCTCTCTCGCTTTCTCTGTCTCTTTTTGTCTCTTGCGGGTTCGAACAGAAAACGGAAATGTCCTTTCAACGCAGCTACAGCAAGGTCTGGTGGGGCTCCGATAGCCAACAGATGGGCGGCGGCACCAGTTTCACCGGCGGCGGCATCTACTCACATTACAATAACAACAACTGGCAGCAACCACAGCAGCAGCCCGCATCTTTGGATAGCGCTTTGCAACGTCATCTGGGGCAACAACAGCAACAATACCAGCAACACCAACAACAGCAGCAACAACAACTTGCTGGCAATTTGTCGAGCATTCAGGAGGTGGACGATGAACAGAACAGCTCGAAGTTATCCTGGCACAAGCACGACAGTCCCGGCAGTCTGCGCAGTCAGGTGCGTTATCTTCTTCTTCTTCTTCTCTTAACCAAATATATACTCACAATATATATATATATAAATATATATCTCAAAGTAGTTATTAAGTATTTTGCGAGAATGTTTTCAATTAAATTTTAAAGCTTAAAAAGAAATCTACAAAATTACAATTGAAAATGTTTTTGGAAAGTCGAAGTAAGAGATATTAAGTATTTTGCGAGAATGTTTTCAATTAAATCTTAAAATTTAAAAAAAATCTACAAAATGACAATTGAAAATGTTTTTGGAAAGTCAAAGAAGACATTAAGCATTTTTTCCGAGAATGTTTTCAATTAAATCTTATATATATGATAGTGACATTTCATTAAGTAACGCTTAAAAAACTTAATAATATCTACAAAACAACAATAGAAAACATTTTTGGAAAGATTAAAGTCATTTTGATACTTATTCCAACTAATTGTTATTAACTTTTCATTAGTATTAAACCTTTTACTAATAAAGTGTTTACCTCTCTCTCTTTCTCCTTTAGGACTCAGGCTTCTCGGACAACGAGGAACAACATCATCATCATCTCGAGCACAATAGCTCGACAGCAACAACAGGAACAACGAGTACAACGAGTGGCACGCCCCATGGTTCGCCCACATCGTTACAATCGGTTGCAACACCGCCCACTGTCATACGTCGCGTGGGCAAATCATCCTTCTACTCGCCGCTGGTCAGTGTAACGCGTCGCATCTCCTTCAATGGTGGCATGCAACAGGAACATGCCGAACATGAGCACAAACAACAAAAGGAACAGAATACTGATGCTGCTGCGGATGCCGGAGATAACGATGTGGAGTTGGAGGCAAGCCGCAGTCGTCTCTTTGAGCAATTGGATAGCCTCCAGCTGGATGATGATGATAAGGATATGCTTGTACAGAGTCCTGCCACACCGCCAAGGCCAGCGTTGCGGCGTCGAAAGCGTTTAATGCGCAACAGTGGCAGCAACCTTAACAAAACAGCAAAACTGGAACAGGAGGAGGAGCAGCTGCCAGAGACACCACCGCCACCGTACCACAATGAAACGGTTTACGAGGGTGAAGCACCGCCGCCTTACAACAATGAAACCGTTACATTTGGCGGAAAGGAAGTCGAGGAGGACGAGGAACTGGCAGAGAAAGCTAAACCCGATCTCGATGATACACTTAAATATGATGCACTCTCCCCGCTCAAGAGTCGTTTCACGGCAAGCACAAGCACGCCCAAGGCCAGAACAAAGTTGAAGGAGCGAAAACCGGAAGAGAAGAGTACCCAAGCCTGGCTGACGGAACAACGCTGGAACTGTGAAACGGAGGTCATGTGTATGCTCCAGCACAAGTCCATTGCCCAGGAGGCATACAAGAATTTCACCATCACCACGAGTGCGGTGGCCAAGTTGATGCGTCAACTCCAACAGCAAGCGCTCCAACTTCAGGCACACTTTGAGCGTTCCGAGCGTGTCCTCACGGGACAGGTTGCCACCGTCACATTGCCGGAGGCGTTGCAGGGCGCCACACAGCTGTTGTCGCATCTGGATGAGTTTGTTGTGGTGCTGGAACGACGTGGTGTCTTCTTCAATGATGCTCGAGTGGAGAGGCGCAGATTCGAACAGCATCTGGAACAGATACGCACTGTGAGTAAGGATACCCGGTATTCCCTGGAGCGACAACAATATTTCAATCTCGAATCGTTGCTGGATGATGTTTGTCTGTTGAAGCGCCATACTTTGATCACGCTGCGTCTGATCTTCGAGAGGCTGGCGAGGATTCTGGTGTTGAGCATTGAGCAGAGTAAATGTGATTTGTTGCTGCGTGCAAATATCAATATGGTGGCAACCCTAATGAACATTGATTATGATGGTTTCGCCTCCCTTTCCGATGCTTTTGTGCAGAACGAAGCAGTGAGAACGCTTCTACTCATCGTTTTGGATCACAAGTTGAGCTCGGTTCGTGCTCTGGCTTTGCGTGCTCTGGCCACACTCTGCTGTGCCCCTCAAGCCATCGCCCAGTTGGGCAATTGCGGTGGCATCGAGATTGTCCGGGATATACTGCAGCCGGGACAGGATCGTGGCGCCATCGAACGGCGAGAGGCGGTATCACTGCTCGCCCAGATCACAGCCAGCTGGCATGGTCCCGAGCATCGTGTGCCCGGACTGAGAGCATGTGCCGAGAGTATGGTAACCGGTTTGGCATCGCTTTTACAGCCGGAGTGCTGTGAACAGACATTGTTGCTGTGTGCCGCCGCCTTGAATAATCTCAGTCGGTTGGAGGTCACATCGCATTACTCCATTATGTCGAATGAGGCTATCTTTAAACTGATTTCAACGCTTCAGCATCAGAGCAGCGGCATCAGCGTATTTCTCTATGTAAGTTTAACAATTTTGACCCTGAGACTTTGTGTGTGTGCATAAATTTTGAAGTGAAAAAAAAGTCAGGGATGGAAAACAGTTGAAAGGGAATTAAGAGGATAAGATATATTTCGAGAGAAGTTCAGTTAGGAAACTTGTATTCAAACCAAGTGAAGTTTTCTTGTGTAAGACATTATAATTATATCAATTTCAAATCATATCAAGTTTACTCTTTCAGTTAGGAAAGTTACGAAGTTCAGTTAGGAAACTTGTATTCAAGCCAAGAGAAGTTTTCTTATGTACGACATCATAAAATGATTGGTTTCGTATCTTATCAAGTTTTCACTTTGGCAATCATGCTTAAGCTTTTATGGCACTCTCCTTTTAAGGTTAGTCTTCCACTTTTGTATCAACTTTTACATTTGAAGTCTCATTGTAGACCTAACTTCCGATTTCATATTTGGGTTTGTGACCTATTTCCGCTTTCTTTTATGACTCTGTTTCCGATGCCATATAGGGATAAGTAAAGTTTTAGTTTTAGGTTATGATTACCAATAGAGAAAGCTGAAGTCATACAAAATATTTTTACATAACTTAAGATCTCTTTCCCTTTTGAACTCAAACACCCTAAGAACTTTGTCAGCCCTGGTTTTTGTTTGGCAATTTTATTGAAAGCATTGCTTGTAGTCGTCGCTCGTAAAATTTATTTGTGCATTTGCAAAGCAATTTTTTTCCAATCTTGGCCACGATTTTTCATTTGGTTTTTGCCCCGAAAAAATACACCCACACACGCACAACCACACCTCTAACCTGCCTCCCCCCTCTCTGTTGTAAGCATTTTTGTGTGTTTTTCTGTATTCTTTTTGCTCATCAACGTTTTCGTATTTTTGTTTTTATCTCTCGTTTTCACACACAAAACAGGAGCAAATGGTTGGGATGCTGCAGAACATGTCACTGAACAAGAAGTGCCACAGCCACTTGGCCAATGGCATCATCATAAATTTCATCACGTCCGTTTACCAAACGGAATTCTACAGGACCTACGACTCACGTGCCGAATGCGATGCCCAGCGGCGCAGCATTAAGGCGATACTCTACACACTGACCCGTTTGGTGCACGACTCTCATACTTTGGCCACGGAGCTACTCGAGCAATGGCATCTGCCCGATCTGTTGAGACAATCACTGATGGCGGGAGGGAGAGTGGGAGTAATGGGGGGAATGGGAGCTGGTCGAAGTACTTCCCAGTTGGATCAGAGCGTCGGTGGCTACAGTGGCGACATTTCGCATCTGGCGCGACAATTGCTCCAAGCACATCAGCAGGAACAACAGCTGCTGAACCACTCCCACTCCCCCCCGGTTGGTGAGGCATCAACAGCAACAACAGCAACATTTAGTAGCAGCCACCAGACGCCCGAGGCTCAAGCTAGAAGGACAACAGCAGCAACGGGAACGGGAACGACAACAATGTTGCCGGCAACATCGTTGAAATTCAATTTAACACGTCAGGAGAGTTTTGTCTAGGTCTTTTTTTTCTCCTTCTTCTTCTTCTTTTTCGGGTTGATGGAACCAACCCACACACCCAGACAGAGACACCACCTGAGTAGGCGGGAAGGGAACACACGTCCCAGGTTCAGTTCGGACGTGCGTCAAGTGTTATTACTTGTCTGGTCACTGCGTGACCCGTTTTGTTCTTCTTATAAAGATTCGCCTCTGCGCTGCTCCTTTCCTTTCCTCTTTTGCTTGTCAAATGTAAACGAAGTAATTTTTATATTTCCGACCAAGCAAACCGAAAAACAAGTTTGAGTTTAGTAATAAGAAATATATTTTTGTTGGTATTTCTTGTTTTAGTGCTTCTGCATTTTTGTCTGTGTGTTTTGTGCAACAAAAATTGCTTGAAAAGTGCAACATAACTTGTTTTCCTCTTTTCCCCTTACTTTCCCCATTACTTTCCCCATTACTTTACCCATTACTTTTCTCGTATAAAGTAGTTTGTAAATATATATTTCTTCATACGGCTGGCAAATACAAAATACCAAAACTTATATTCCTTAGTCGATATTTGTGCCAAAAACAAACAAATAAACAAATCAAAGACAAAAGCGTTCTAGTTGTAAACTATTTGAGTACTTAAAGCAATTAATTTATATACAATATTGTACAGTTACACGTATTTACAATCTTCTTCTACTTATTTCAGTGTTGTAAAATATTTAAAATGTAAGCAAAGTATTAAAAAAAAAGAAGAACGATCATTTATAAATATTGCGTTTTTGTTTTATATATATATATGAATATATATTTCGATTTATTTTGTATGCTTTTCATATAAATTTTTGCTTACAGTTTTCTCTTTTATGTTGTGCAAAAAAATTTATTGAATAAAAATGTAATAAAAAACTGAATGAAAACTGAATGCAATGGACTTTTATTTCACGGTTAATAAAGAAATAGTTCGCTGCACAAGCGAAATACATATTTTATTTGATCCCTACGTCGAAAGTGTGTAACGAAATCATTTTTATATAGCCTTAAATGCTTGAATTTTTTGTAGTGAAGGAGCAATTCAATTGATTTTTGCTATTTTTAACTACTCACATTTGCTACTTGCATTTAACATATGTTTAAATGTAAACAAGAGTAAGTAAGACTCAAGTCGAGTAAGTTAGACTAGTAAATACTCTGAGATCTTGACCTTACCAATGATAAAGTAATTTCAATTCTTCATATCTTCTGTGTTTCTCAATCGATTTTCATAAAGTTTTTACAGATTTGCAGTATTTTGGTAATGTTTTCATTCCACAGTTTTGGATTTTTGAAATTCAAGATTTCTTTGTTATCGATTACATGTGTACATCGTAAGACGGAAAAGTTATCGATAATGTGAAACAAACTTGTTATGTCTAGGTATAAACTGAGCACATATACAAAACTCGACTCTAGCTTTTATAGGTTCTGAGATCTGAGTTCTGATACCTTCATTCATGCAGACGGACATGTCTATATCGACTCGTCTGATCAAGAATATATTGACTTTATGGCGTCAGAGAAGCTTCCTTCCACCTGTTACTTTTGCACAAAACCTTTAAACTCTTTTTTACACATTTAATGGTTTAAGGGTATAAAAATACTCCAACATACCAAATCAATAATAACTCTTTTCGTTTTCGTTTACATTGGAAATGTCGCTAAGAGGGGATAAGGGGTAACAAGGGGGGATAACAGTGGTTTTGGTCAGCACTCAAAAGCCATTAGCAATAGCCAAATGTAGCTGGCTAAAAGATTGCACACTGATCACATCAACATATATATATATAGTATATATATAGTATGTAAATACTTGTACAATATAAGATGACATGCAAATCCATTGCAACAATCGACAATCTCAGCTTACATATGCAACAAAAATACCAAAAAAAAATACTTAAAAGAGAAAGCTGCTTAAATACATATATGTTGTAAGTAAAATGTTGCATGCCACATCAAATACATCATCACACACACATACATGGATTTAAAACACTTTCAAAGCAGATTCCAGAAAAGCTAAGATGTTAAAAAGCGTGCTTTGACATGGATAGAGTAAAGAAGGGCGAGGGGACGAAGGGTGGAGGGGGGACAGCATAAACAACTTCTTTTTAGAGTAGATTGAAGTTATTTAATGTCGGCATATTTTGCATGGTTTGGTGGGTCCAGAGAGAGTAGGCTAAATATGTGTGTGTGTGTAGGTCTATAAATGGGTGGCAGAATCTTTTAGAAATATGCCACACACACACACACACACACGCACACACACACAAGCATATACATAACATAAAAGTCTCATCTTTGAGTTTTGTAAGGTTTGTTTGCGTCATTTCGAATGCCAGACTCAGAAAGCTGCCAGAGAGAGAGAGAGGGAGAGTGCGAGAAAGAGACAAAGAGACAAGAAGGGAATCAAAGTGTTGTGGCATTTGATGACTTAGACTATATGTGTGTGTGTGTGAGCATATTATGACAAGTATGGCTGACATTTGCTATGAGCTGAGTAGATAGAAAAAGACAGGGAGAGGGGAGAGAGGGAGGGAGAGTGGGCGGAAGACAAGCAGCATTTAAAGCGAAGACCCAATGACCTCGGCTATAACGCTTTGAGGCACGTTTATCGTGCAAGCAGCTTATCTATATATCTATGTATGTGTAGGTGTACAACAACAGCAACAACAACATAATACACATAACAACCACAACAGCAACACACACACGCGCACACACACACCCACACACACACATACATAATGCCAAAGCCTGCGTGTTGCTTTCATGATTTTTACAGCATTTGTTGGCGGCGCTGCGACAGGAAATGCCTTTAGTGATTTCCGCCAATGGCCGCTAGCCCGCTTCCCCCCGCCCACCTAACAGTTAACAGTTAATACCAACACAGACAAGCAACATATTGTGGCTGACACACATAATAATAATATTTTTTTGTTGCAAGTGTTTTTTCGTGTCTTTTTTTCTGTTTCCATCTCAATTTGACACTTTAAACTGACAACACTCGAGCCAAAAGCGCATTAAAAATGCATGGCTCGAAAACGTAAACAAGCCAAGAGAACAAATCCTAATTAAAGTACCAGTCGCTTAGGTCGGTCGACAGGAGACGGGGGAGAGCGGGGGCGGGGGCGGGGGCACCAACGGGCAAAAGCCACAACTTAGCGATAACTATGCAAAATGCTAGTTGGTAAACTTTTTGGACTATCAACAGCTAAAACCGTTAAAAGTTACAAGTTGAACTAAAGTTGTTGCAACAACTCACTGCAAAGGTGCAACAATGACAACAGCAATACAACAACAACAGCAACAGCAACAACAACGTAAACAAAGGGCCAACCCAGTCAGTGAAAACAATTTGTGAATGCCACGAACTGAGTTTACACTTGCAACGGTTGCATATAATAGATTGCAACTAGTAGGACCACTATGCAGATTGCCACAGAATACCGCAGATTGAGAAGGATGCGGCCTAAACCGCATAATAATTTACTTGTCAACAAACAGTTTCTATTACTACGAAAAGAATTAAGTTTTGGACTTATAAACGATTTTGTTTTAGAATTTAATTGTTTGGTCATAAGTCTTAAATAAGTCTTTAACTAGATAACTTTTTAAATGTATTTAATTTTATGTTGTAAGGGATAGAATAAAGCATATACGACTGCATAAAGTATATAGATTCTAGATCTGTATTAAGAGTGAAGTCTATATAGCCATTTCTCCATAGTTCTTAAGCTATCAAGCTGAAACTTTGTACAAGCTTTTCTTTTTGTTGCAGTTAGATCTTTCGTGAAAATCAGCCAGATCGGATCACGAAACCAAGTTCTTTTTACCAGATTTTACTATGAAATCAAAACAAGTTTTAGTCTTAGTTTGAGGTGTATAAGATATTCCACATGGGGAAGATAGCTTCATTACTTGTTTTTATATAAATAAAATACTTTAACTTCTACACCGACAATATATTTTTTTAACACTTTACTTTATATATTATTATATCACACATTTATGTTTCTTACATTACAATATCTAAAATGAATAGTTCAGTTAATATTTTTAACTTTTTTACCTTAACCAAACTTCATTTGCTCCATAAGACACCTATTTTAACTCCTTACCATAACCAAAAAGAGCGAGTTATGGTTTTTTGCTAATGCATGAATGAAATAAATGGTAAGCCCCATTCATAATCTCAGTATAAGCCCTGTTAACAACTTGATTCAGTCAGCTTCAACGTTGTAAGTTTGGGCCAAAAATGATGACAAAGCCATTAGGCTCACTGAAATAATAATAAAGGTATAAGTTTTAAGTGTGCTCAACTTGCAACAAGTTAAGCATTGGCTATACACAGGAACACAGGAAAGGGTGTGCGGTAGGGGGTGGGGAGGTATGAAGGTTTGAAGGTTGCACTTAAGCGCAACAGCAACAACAACGTGTGCAACGTTTTGAAGCGCGTTGTCTTATCAACCCCAAGCCACAGGGGTAACATTCCATTTTTATGCACTTGTGGCACACGAGACTGAAAACAACAATTAGGATAAGCAGGAAGTGGAGAGGAGAGAGCGGAGGTGGGGGGAGTAAAGCCATTTGGTGGCAAGAAGCTTAAGCTGATGGTGCACTAAGTCTTCAGATTCAGCTACATTTGATGGAAGTGTTGTGCCGGGGGAGCGAAGGGGTGAGACAGTAAACGAGTTGTCATTATTATTGCCAAAGTTGCGACTTTGACACGCCCCACACCTTTCCGCTCCCACCACCCACCTTTCTGTTTCCTTTTGCCATGCACCATCAACAAGCCAATAAACCAGAAGCATTATTAACTGCCACAAAGTAGTCCGGGAGTAAAAATGATTTCGCAGTGCGTATACGTATTCCAAGTCAAATTGCGTATACGCAATGTGTGTATATAAGTATTCAGTGGGAGTAACGGTGTTTGTTGTGTGTCCCCTGGGTGCTACCACATATATGCTACATACCACATAATGCCACATTGCTATTGCCTTGGCCAAATGATGGCCAAATGCGAATCCTTTTGGTATTATTATGCGATTATTAGCCAATATTTTATTTGCGCTCGTTCTTCTTCTTCTACATCGTGTTTTCTCTTGCCTCTGTTGATTTTGCTTGCCTCCACTCTCTTTCCCCTCTGCTTGCTGCGTGGTGCCTCATAAATTTTTATTTGCTGCAGCAAAGGGTTGTAAGCAGGAACCATTATGCTTGCTTTTAGCTTTTATTTTTTTTTATTTTTTGGGCCATGTCGCCCCAGACGTGCACAAGATGCGCCACGGGCCAACTCAAAACAGACTGTGTGCTATCGGAGAGGGGTGGGAGTGCTAGGGGGGATTGTGTGAAAATTTATGGCCACAAATTGATTGCAAGTGCATAAAATGTATGCCAGTTGAAGTTAGAGTTCGAATCGGAGTTGGAGTTAGCATTCGCAGTCGAAGAAGATTAAAGCTTGAGCCGGGCCCAACATCAATATAAAAATCTGCCCAAAAGGCTTTTAACAATAAAGAACAAGAAAACAGTGAAAAGAGTCCCAGATGGAAGGGTATATTACAGATGAAGAATATGTTTTGTCATGGGAAAAGAACTGAACATAAACATATGAACTTTGATTTAAGGGTAAGGAAAACTTTCGAAACTAAAGAGTATCTTGCTAGTCGCATACTTCTTCTTCATTTGACTATGAAAGGAACATAGTTTGCAGGTGAATAACAGACTGCCATTTATGATTGTTTATCAATGATTGCCGTAACAATAGAGAGAACGAAAGCGATCAAACAAAAGCAAACTGCTGGTAAAATCTGTAAAATGCCTAAACAAAGTAGAGAGAAAGACAGAGAGAGAGGGAAAGACAGAGAAAGAGTGAGGGCGGCCGAGTTTTGGTTAGATATTGGCATGCTAACTTTAACTTGGCCACAAAACAATCAAAATTGTTGACCGCAATGCGCAGCGATTGGTTCGAAACGGTTTTTTGGTATGAGTATGGGTTTTCGGGTTTTGGTTTTGGGTTTTGGCTTTTGTGGTTAACTGTGAACGTTTTGGGCTACATAGAGGAAGGAGGAATGCAAAGTGCTTAAAGCCAGTCACTGTGATAATTGTGGGTGGCGATGGTGGTGCTGGTGGTGTTGGTGGTGATGCGGATGTCAAACGATTTGCCGCTTGTTAGTTTTGGCCAACAGACAAAGACAAATATACTTGAAGTTGTAGTTTTATGAATCGTCGTTGTTTTTTTTCGTTGTTTAGCAATTTTTTTGTTAAATGTAAAAATGCATCACGAGCAAGAAGAAAAAAGTACAACGAAACAAAACTCTAAAACACAAAAATGTTTTGCAGTCAAACTTCGTTCTCTTTCTCTTTCTCACTCTCTCTCTCTGCGTTATCTGCTATCACTTGTCAATGGTAAATGTGGTTACTGTGAGAACATGAACGCAGGACAAAAGAAGAACTTGTTGTGGCTGCTGTTGCTTTTATATATATATACATATATCTTAGACACAGCTGGCTAACTGATAGTTGCAGTTGTTGTTTTCATTGTTGTTGTTTTAAATGTTTCTATAGAAATTGACACATTGAGCGATGAGCTATGGTTAATGTGGCTTGGGGCAGCATTAGATAGAGAGACAAAAACACATTCAAGAACTTCCCATAATTGGTAAAGAGTACATTAGAATATTGCCTTGTGCAATATATAGATTTTGGCATCTTTTCTACTTTCTGGTTGTGTGTTCGGTTCTTGGCCAAAAGATATGTGTGCAACATGCATCTAACCACAAGCTTGACGTACTGACATACAACATCAACATGCAACATGCAACCTAGTCTAGGAGGTGGCAAATTCACATCTTTCATTTAACCGACAAGCAGACGAGAGTTCTAAACTATTATTGCAAAAGTTGGCTTTTGTGTATAATGATGATGAAAAGTTTTATTTGAGAAAACCATGCCAGAACCATGCGAAAGCAGCTGAGGTTGCTTTAATAAACTGTGACAGATATATACGCAAATAAAAGCCACAATGATTGTGATCTAGTCTCAGCTCAGGAATGGAACTTTAGTTAGTGTGAAATAAAGTTTGCTTTCAAATTATTTTAGTTTAACAAACAACTGTGAGCTATAATCTGTTTTAGTTTTGGTTAGAAAAACCATTCATGTTAGATGCTAGCTAGTGTGAAAAAATTATAGAAAAAAAAGATATTTTGATTGGATTGAACGATGAGAATAAGTAGAAGAAGAATGAATTTCAAGGCAGCTTAACAATATAAGTCAGAGTAAGAATGTAATTATTCTCATAAGTAAAAAGTAGTAATTGTGTAAACAGATAAAGACAGATATAAATAAAAGTTAAGTAGATCGAAAACAAATCTAAAGATATAATAAAATAACAAACACAAAAAATATTAATAATAAAATATGTTTGTTCTTTGCTCTTATTGAAAGGGGGAAGGTTTTGCTTTGATGAGCAGGGAATTTATGCAATGCTTTTTGGTTTATGTTAGACAAGAACCATATGCACATGCATTGAAATATATTTTTCTCGAGCTGCACAAAAGTATGCAATACTTTTTGGTTTATGTTAGACAAGAACCACCTGCTGCTGATTTCTGTTCGCCTGGTATTTTAACTCGGGAAAAGACTTTAAATCAGAAATTTTGCCACAAAATGAAAAGTTTGAATTTTTAATTCCTTAACAATAAATTTATTAAAGAAAAAACACAAAAACATTTTCATTACTCAAAGCAAAACCGTTCCGAGTAATGCTACAATTAACTTCAAAGAGAGAGATTAAACACTCTGCCAAAAAACACCCAACACAAATTGTTGGGGAAAACAAATGAAATGCAAAAATTAAGCACATTAAATTGTGTTCTATCTCAATTAGATGGCGTTGACACTGAATACTGTGTTGTTGTTTGTTGTAGTTGTTGTTGTAGTTGTTGTTGTTTTTCTTGTTGCTGTTGTTGCTTGAAATGGCTAGAGTCATTAGACACGACGATGCAGATGCAAACTTAGAGTTCAGCCAGGTTCAAAGTGTGGCAAGGAAAAAAACCAAAAAAGTAGTAGAATAGAGTCAGCTTCAGTGGCAACTGGAAACTGGCAACTGGCATGTGGCATGTGGCACGTGGCTAACGTACTTCCTGCTGCTGTTGGCAAACACTGAATGCTCTTGCTTTTCACTTTTGGCTTAAGTATTTGCAAATGATTTCTATCAGTTTCGTTTCCTTTTGCTCAACTCTTTTTTCCTCGATTTCTTCTACATTTTTTTTGGCCAAGTGCAGCACAAATATTTGCTCATGCTTTTAGCCAAATTCACTTAAATCGATTGCGTGCACATTAGAAAAAAAGGAAAGAAAGAGTAACGAAAATTAATTACATAATTAGCAGAGTTTGCTTCCGAGCCAAAGGAAGGGGATGGACACGTGGGGACAGTTTCATTTGTCAAATGCAAACAATTCTCATCGCTTGATGGCAATTTAAGTGAGCTGCTCCCTGCCACGGTTGTTGTTGCCACTGTTGTTGCTGCTACTGTTCTTGCCACTGTTACTGCCACTGTTGTTGTTGCTGGCTGTTGGCTATCCAACAAATACAAAAGCGATGGCATGTAATGAAAACTAACAAACATTTGGGACTACCCAGACACACACCAACACACACACACATACATACACTTATACACTCGCATACATTTATAAATCCACCACACGGCACGTAGTCGGCTTCCGAGCTTTTGACAGCTGATGCTGATGACGGACGTGACAGCTGCACAATGGAGAACACAGACCCTAAAAGCCGCCAACGCTGCCGCCGTCGCTGATGCCGCTGCCCAAAAAAGTAGGCAACAAAAAATGAATACCGTATTTCGAAATAAATGAATACGTTTCGTTGAGCCCACACACCCCTCACACCCCCTCGAAGAGAAAACAACCAAAAACTGGGTGAAAAAAGCAACAACAAAAATACTAAAAGTTCAAATTGTGCTTAGTTTGTTGGTCAAACAAAGCAAAACAACAAAAAAAAAAAAACAGCAAAAAAATCTTGTATATAAAGTAAGAGTATTTAGATCAAGGATACTGGTGAATATGTAAATGTGCAACATGATGTGTGGTAAGATATGACAGAAAACATATCATTTTGCTTTAATTCAGAATAGAATGATGTAAAAAGTATTTTGTTTGATATTCTTAGAATTTTTTAATGTTTTCTTTAACTAATTTATTTTTTTTTACTCTTAAATTTTTTTTTATATATTTTCTATTAAATATTAAGGTCTTTCCTAAGTTTTTCAAGGTATACAAAGATCGGCTAGCGCAATATTTAATTTAAATATTTTTTTATGTTATATTCCCTTAGAGTATTTTTTTTTGTTGTAGATGAAAGATTACTGCCCCAAGGGTGTTAGGCTGTCTACGTGCATATACATACAGACAAAACTGGCAGCTTTTTATGCATATGAATGTATGTGTGTGTGGCCGAGCACAGGTGGTCAACAGCATCAGAAGTAGCAAGCAAATGATGTCAGCCATTACAATGCATGAGTCAAAAGTTGAATTTTAATCAAAAAAGAAAGAAAAGCGCAAAGGAAAACTGACCCCCAACATCAGCTGTGTGTATATGTGTGTGTGTGTGTAGAGTCATGATTAATGAGACAGTGTTGAACATTTGCTTGACATGACCTGCCCCTGACTACAAGCACACTCACACACACACACACACACACACAGAGACAGCTGTCGCCTGAGTTTCCTTTCCTTTTCAGCAAAAAAAAAAAGTTGCCTTTTTGTTACATTTGCTTTAACAGAATTTTTTTTGTTACAATGCCCCGCTGGAACAATTGTGCAATTTGTCCGGCTTTGGCCTTGAGCACTTTTGTCAATTGTTCAATAATTGAAATTTATGAAATATGCGCTTAGCTTTGACCTTGCTGACCACAAACTAGAGTGAAATTCAATGCGCCAACAAATATTTAGCTAACCCAAATGTTCGGATCACAAAAAAACACAGAAAACCAGAAAAAAGGGAAAGGCAAACAACATAAACACAAACAAACATACAAACAGAAGCAGCAGGCAAATTGAAAAAAACAAGGCCTCATCTCAAATTTCCCACAACATACATTAAACATGAACATGTGTCTGAGTGAGTGTGTGTGTTTGTAATTTAAGTTTAACTTAGTTGAAAATAACATAGCGAACCTTCGCCGGTCAAAGTTTCGTTTTTTACATATCAATTTTATAACCTCGGCCGAAAAAAAGCAAAAAAAAAAATAATAAAAAAATTGGGGAAAAAGCGTAATGTGAAATATCATAAAATAGAGAATGAAACTGGAGCGCTATAGTTAAAGGTGGGGCGGTGGGGGGAGGGGAGGGGTTGTGATCGAAGGGTAAGGTATAGTTGCAGTGAGACTTGTAAAATCGAAGCTTCGATAATTTATTTTGCTGCCATTCCAAGCGATTTCTCTTATGCGGCGTAGTACATTTATTACTTATGCTAAGGAGCAGCCAGGAACACACAGACACAGACACAGACACACACACACCCACCCAAACTATAGGAATGTCTGTCTGTGTGTGTGTGTAAGTTCCCATGCATGCGGCTGGCAGCTGCGGGTGTTTTGGGAACTGAAACTTGCATGCCTCGGATTATATATGAGTTCGATTATTTCAAGTTACGTTGCTTAAATGGCAGACAGCGCACAACTTGGCAGTTGCCAGCAGGCTGCTGTGGGTGCTGCCTGGAAGAAGGGTGTGGGGAGGGGTGGAGGGAGGTGAGGGGTCTTAGATAGGCAACGCAGCAGCAGTCAGCAGTAGCGAGAAGAAGCAACAACATAAAACATCCGGCAGCGTTTCGACCTTCTTTTTGGCAAATTTTTATATTTGGAAAATCGTTATATATATAAAAATATGTATATATGTAATACCTTAATTTGTTTGCCAGTGCTCATTCGAGTAGAAAATATTGTTGTTGTATAATAGTTAAAGAGATTATTTTTTGTAAGCTTAAGAAAATCAGAAATTGATTCGAATTAATGAAAAATATTTTCATATATAATTCTGAAGAAAATGTATTAAAATAGTTGGTGTTCTTGGAGGTTCTTGCTAGATATATAATTAAAATTTGTATAATTATGTCATTAAATGTGTAACATATAGAAGAAAGCATAGCTAACTATATAAAGTACATATATAGTCATGTCTGTGCGTTTCTTATGTTTCTATGCAAACTAGATACTAAGTTTTTGAGGAATCGAACTGAAACTTTGGTCAACATCTTCTTTATCATCTTTTTTTGTTACAGCTGAATCCTTTATCCAAATTAAGCATGACAGCAACACTATTTCAAATAGCTGCTATACAACTTCATGCTTTTTTATAAGATTTTACTATGAAACCAAATCAAGTACCTTTTGTCTCAAGTATATATAGGTTCCTTACTTCTTTTTTATAATATTATTATATTAGTTACTGAAGCATAAAGTATGTGATTATGTTTTAGTTAATCAATGTTTTCTATGCCTTTCATATGTTACATACATATGTATCCAGGCTTAGAGCTCGGCTCTTTAATAGTTTGACAAACCAAGTTATAAGCATGATATCTTTGTTAATAACTTCGTATTGACTTACATTATTCACTTAACTACATATTCACCTAAATAAAGTTTCAAACTGTCATTATGAAACTCCTCATATTCGTTTTTATTAACTTAACTCATCATTCTGTTAGTTAGTTTGTCATGTAACACTCCGCGTGCGTCAATAATAAGTAATAAAATATGTAAAACTTTTAATGGCTGTCTGAGCGACTTCTATTCTTATACTCTTTATTGCTCTCTCCATATTTCTCTCTCTCTCTGTTTGTCTCTATCCTTCTCTCCCTGTTTGTGCCTACTTTACACCGTCTGTTGTGTGTGTTTTTGGTCTTTGCTTGTAATTTCGCTTTTAGCTAGGTATAATTTTAATAGCATACTTTGAAGGGCGGCAAGGACAAAACACCAAGTGGTACAGATTGCGAGAGAGGGGTGAATGGGGGGCGCGGCGGTCATAAAGTGTGCGTTTTGTGAAAGGCGTTGCATCAATTTTCAAGTTTGTTCGCATTTTAATGGACACGCTGCAGCCATTTGGGGCAGCTTCTTCCACTACCAACAAGCGTATAAATTTTCATGGTCTTAGCACAAAAGTTATGCGAAGAGTAAGCGTCGGTGAGCGGGGGATAGCGGGGGATAAGACCTTCTGCTGCAGTGCACATTGCATACTTTTTGGTCATTAAGCATTTAGTGTAATGTAAATTTAATGTGCGCTAAATGCTTAATAACGGTATCAAAAGGTATTATGATCGATTGCGTCAAATATGGCCAACAGGAAACCGGGTCGTCATGGCCGGCATGGTCGAAAGGTATGTCAAAGCGACGCTATCGCCGCCGGCCAATGACTGGAATTTTTATGATGGTTATTATAAAATTGTTCAGCAATATTACACGGCACACGAAGCCAAACACAGTGAGAGAGACACAGAGAGAGAGAGAGAGCGCAAGCGAGACAGCTATAATAATTGAATTTCTATGCAAAACTCGGTGTGTTAAGTTAAGAGGCAGTTAAAGCAAAACGTGTCGAAGCAAAAAAATACCAACAAAAGAGAAATAAAAGCTATAGCCCCCCGAAAAATAGAAGCAAGGACTAATTGCTAAGCTGTGAAAAGCGAATATTGGGCAATTTTGTGAAGCAGAATGCTGGAAAATATGCTCAGGACCAGGTCCAATAACCGAAATGCTTTCCTAAACTGCAATTGCAAATATTTGGCAAGCCTTTTGATAAATACTAGTTCGACTATTTCATTCTTCTTCCACGTTTTCCACCTTCTCTTTTGCAGTTGTATTCTGTTCGTGTTCTCTATTCTTTTGCTTGTTCAATTGCTTGTAGTTGAGTTTTGGTTGCATGCAACATTGTTGCTGTTGCTTTTGTTGCTCGACCTTGGTGTGTACATGCACAGACACAATCGTGCGTATACGTGATTTATACGCTTTACGAATGGCAAATTTCACTGGAAACGAACACACACATACACACATTGCACAATTGACTATCTGATTGATTTACTCACAAAGCATTTGATTGATTTGCCAACTAGTTGAAGCAGACATCGCAACCAACAGACAGATTGTCTAATATACAAACAGACAGAACAGACGGAAGAGACGGGAGAGACGGAAAAGACAGAAGAGACGGAAGAGACAAAGAGACAGACAGAAAGGCAGACGGAACTCGTGCGCACATTTTTGCAATCAGCTCAAACGGAATAACTTCAATTTGTTGCTCGGCATCAGCTAATCGAAATTTGCATTGTGGCAACAGTTAATGGCAACTTAGCTGCAGGCCAAATCAATTGCAAATACACTGCAACAAAAAAGGAGCACAGCTGCGCCGCAAATTTTAGTTAAGACTCTAAGACTTTTGTTGGAAACTGCACTTAAAACTTGTTAGTTGGAGATGTTGTAAGAGCTGGATTTGATTAGAAATTTGTTTATATTTTAATGAACTTATTAACATTCAATATGTTTTTGTATATGTCAAAGATTTAGTAATTAAACTTAGCAAATATTATATTGAATGACAAAGTTACGTCTAACAAATATTGAGAAGTTGCCTTCACTTATAGACGCTTAATAGTTCGAATTAGTTGGTAACAAGAAGCTTGGCATGTGAGACAAAGAGAACATGAAATAGACAGAGAGAGAGAGAGACAGAGAGAGTGAGAGAGAGAGAGAGAGAGAGTGAGATCTAAAGCTATTCCTAAACATACTACATAAGTTTAAGCTAATTAATGTGTCTTGTTCAAGTGCAAGTAACTTATGATATGTATTGGGCCAAGTCTATGCCTATCTAAGGTAGTCAACCAGCCGAGACACAGCCTGCCACCACATAAAGTGGCCTAATTTGCCATATACTACATATACATTAGTAGTAGTTTAGATAACCAAATTGGTCAAAATGGGCCTAAACAACAAGAGTGACTACAAATGGCTATCTTCAATTTGGTTATGAAATATTCAATCAAGTTGAGACTGGTTATCAAATACAACCATAATAATAATAATAACTAAGCATTCGTGTGTAAAGTGAAAAGCATTATTCTCATGCTAGAAAACCTTATTAAATTAATGATAAAGTTCTCTTCAGCTCTGGATTAAATGATTTTAAAATTAACCCAGAAGAAAATCTACTTAAATAGTTTTCAATTTAAATTGCATTAACGAGAAATATCTTAAAGTGTTTTTGATTATAACGAAATAAGAACTAAATAGTGGCATAGATTTGGCTGGTGTCTACATAACGGCAAAATAAATGATTTTGTTATAATTAATTACGTAGCGCACTCAAAAGAGGACATGCGAAGAAGACATGAGACACAGGACCTACCTACCTACCGAAGGATGTTCGGACGACAGCTGCACACAAAAGCTCCTCGCATAAGCAGCTTAAGTAAGCAACTAGCAGGCAGTAGCAGTGGCAGTTGCGGTGGCGGTGACGGTGGCAGTGTGGCAACTAGCTGTTGTGGCAAGTGGCAAGCTACAGCTACAGCAAAACAAATCATATCACAGAAAAAACAGTCAGAGAGAGAGAGAGAGAGAAATAAAAATGCCGCAGAAAATGTTTGTGTGTGTTCTGTCATGCTGAAAATGGCCAAATGACAAAGGCAAATGCTGTGTACATTGTAAACAGTAGCAAAAGCAACACAAACAACAACTTACAATTGGCCAACAAATTAATGATGATGCCCCAAACTGGTTGCAACAACAACTAAATGCTAAAGAACAATGAAGCAAGCGCTGATGCTCTTAGCTTTTAGTTTTGGCCCAACCAGCTTGATTAATTGTTTGGTATGTTAGCCAAAAAAGGTTGCTTAACCGGGTGTGGGTAGTGCCACAGCGACGCATATGCAGATGCAGCATGCAACACACATACACACACACCGACACAAACACATTTGACTTTATGGTGTTAGATGGCATATCCCCATTGGAATTTTACTCTTTTGTTTTTTCCTGGTTCTCTCTCGTGCCAAAATGAACTTGCATATCAAAAAGTCTGTAACGCCTACCCCAGAGCCACGCCCACTCACCTACACTTACCTTACCTTTCAGTCCCACTATCCCCCTCTGTGCACACAAACACAATAAAATTGAAGACGAACTGCAAAAGACGTTAGATATGTACAAATAAAATGCAAAAAGTTATGGCACAAATGGCAAAAAAAGGGGGGCAAAAAAAAAATGAGGAAGAAAGAAATTCTTCTGGCAAAAAAAAAAAAAACTCAAAAATATTACCAAGCATTTTCCAATAAATTTGCATAAGTTGCATTGCCACAAACCGTCTCCGTCTCATCGCCTGCAGTTTCCCTTTCAATTTTATGCCTGCATTTTTATTCTATCCTCCTTCTCTAGTTAGAGTGAATTTTTCCCTACCTGTGTACCGTGTACCGTGTGCTGTGTGGCATTCTTGTGGGCGCAGCAGGCAACTTGCCTCACGGCAATGGCAAAGCGAACTTTTGCCTCTCTCGCATCAGAACGTTCTTGATCGTGTTTTGCTTGACTGTAAGTTATTGTCCTTGTCGTTGGTTTTGCTATTGGGTTTGGGTTGGGCTTGGGTGGGGTTTGGGTTTGGGTTGGGTTCGATTCGGGTTGAATAGTAGTTTCGTTTTGAAAGCGGTATATTTATCATTGGATGTCCTTTATTGAGTATTATCATTGCCAGAGTGGCACTATTCAGTATATTCACACAGTAAATACCATGACCTGAAGAAATATTTATATGACAATCGACAAGATGCAATGCAAATATTACAAAATCCTTTCTATCATAGAAGACATATCATATATAAACTTCTGGAAGTTGTTTGCAAGTATTCAAACTTGTCTTATTCAATCTTACTCTTTCTTAATTATGTTAAAGTGAACTTTGCTTCTTTATGTAATTAAAACATATTTTCACATGCTTGGGTTTCTTGTTTGCTTCCACAGAAATATTTACTGTATGCCTTTGACTTAATTAAATTTGTTTTAGCAAAAAATATTCAAATGAAAGTTATTTGTGCACAATGCAAATGGCAATTCCATAAAAACAAATATGAAAATGGATTCCAAATAAAAATACCTTTAAATGGAAATGCAGGAATTTGTTTAACTTGTATAACTTCTATAAAAAAATGTATTAAATAAATAAAAAAACAATATATTTTGAAATATGATTTTTTTTCTACTAAATAAATAAAAAATAAATAAATTTTCTATTAAATAAACATCAAAAATTAATTTTGTAATGTGAACTGTTACATAAAAAAAAACAGTTGTTCATTTATTAAGCAAACATAAAGAATTAATTAATGTGAACCTATTATTTGAATTGTTAACTAAATATTTGATTATTAATAATAAATTTCATTAAATAAAATATTTTCGAAATTTAATATCAAAAACTAAATGATATTAAAAAGGTTAAAAGCACAACGCTTTTAGCGTAATTTGTGAAAATTCTCAAGGTGTTCAAAGGAAATAAATTTCACCAAAAAAAATCGACAGCAGCCAAAGGGACAAAAGGGAAAGACCACATAAACTTCGACCACAAACTGTTAGATGGCCAACTGGTGAAGCGGAAAAGGAAACACACACGACACACACAAAAGTATCAACCAAAAATGGCCAACTCAGCACAAACACACACACGTGTACCCACACACACTCACATACACATACAGCGACTTCCTCAAAGTGGCGATCAGGGTCAGCGCATTGAGGCTTTAGCTGAAATTATAAATTTTCAATGAATTGACACTTAAGGTCATATTCGGGGCTAAGCTTTTAATTTTTGCTCACACGTAGGCGTTGTCGTTGGCACTGGGGGATGGTCGGGGGGCATGGTCAGTTACGTTAGTATGGGTGTTAAGTTTGACAGCGTTTTGTCCTTGAGGCAGAATACATCGAACAGAAAGTGAAGCAGTGGCAGAAGGAAGGGAAAGAAGAGAGGGGAACAAAAATCTGATGGCACACAATTTTTCCCTGCTGTTATTGCAAAAGTGTCGTCGATGTTGTACCCTGCGGGCTGCTTGCCACATGTGGCATTGTATATGTGTGGTATGGTGTGGTGTGGCATGGCATGGCAGGTGCTTTGTTGTAGCGCGTTTTTCTTTTGGGTTTTCCAGGGTGGCCCCACAAATTGATGGCTAAGGCAAAAGTTTTGCCATACACACACACACACCTAACTTTTACAGACAAATTGCATAGTTGCATACCACACACATACGCACCCCTCGCACACACACACTTATTTACGGCGAGAGAACAAAATATCATGCGTGGCAAGGTCATCAGAGCGGGAGAAGCCTAACCAGTGGCAACATCGGCAACGACACTACAGATATTTCCTAATTACCCCAGGCAGGTAATAAATGTGCATTGAAATTAGTTAAATTCATTTGATGCCACACACACGACACAAACGTGCCACAATAAAGAGTCCAAGAGAGAGTGCGCAGTCGCCGTCTTTGCAACTTAAGAGCACAACACAGTTGGGAAATATTCTCTTTTGCTGTGAGTCTTCTTGGTTAATTTATGTGTTTAATTTGTGAAGCAAGTTTCGCATAATTCGAGTCGCAATTCAACTGTTGCATGAACAAAGCAACCCAAGCACCAGTGGCAACAATAACATAATTAATGTCTGCTCATCTATTCGCTAGATTGAATTATTACAAAACCATAAATTGTTAATTGCCACAAACACACACATGAGTAAGTGAGAGAGAGAAAGAGAGAGAGGGAGAGAAGGAAGCAAAATCTGACAGCAAGCTGAGACAAATGACAAAAGGCTCCATTTGTTATTAGATTTGGTCTGAAATGTTTGGGAAATCATTGAGCAAATGTCTCACATTACGAAATTGCCATATCACACACACACACATACATTGATACAGTGGCAGCTGTCTTGTATTTTACCTGCAGCTGACAGTGCGAAAACGGACTTAAGAACATTTTAAATGATTACTCTTCAGAGACTTGAGAGCTCTGATTAGGCACATAAATTCTATTAACATTTAAAATCTAAGCATCTATAAGATGTATCTTGTTGTTGTAGAATGACAGAGTTTATTGCCAACATCTGTCGTTGAATGTAATGTTATCAAGTGAGGTTAATGAACAAATGCATTGAATATTCAAAATATGTAAACCAAAATGCATTAATGTCTATTTTAAATGTAATAAAGTAGCTGGAAGAGATTATAAAAGTTATCTAATCGAAAGAGATACCGAACCCGGTGGCAATGTTGTCAATGAAGAGAGATAATAAAAGTTCGTATGAAGAAATACTTTCCATAAGCCAAAGATGTAAATCAAAATGCATTAATGTCTATTCTTAATAGTTATAAAGTAGCTAGAGGAGATTCTTATACTCATATAATCGAGAGAAAGGCAGAAGCACGTGGCAGCGCTGTTAATGAAGAAGGCAACTTAAGAGCAACACCTAAAAGTCTGCAATACAAAATGCTACAAAAAGTATTCAAGGCATACAAAAACACCGAAGTGAACACTAATTTATATATAATATAGCTGTAATTTATTTAATAGCTTAAGCAGCATATTTAGCGAGGCTGATGGGCTGGCTGGGTTGGTTTGATCGCACCTGTCCATTAGCTGGAGCTTTTAAGTGTTCATTTTGTTTGAATGAACAAAAGTCAAAGCATAATTGGTTCGACCAATTAACGAAATTTGCATAAAACTTACGACGCAAAAGCCAGAAAAAAAGAAAAATATGAAACTCGTTAAAATTTTTCGGTTTATGTCTTATAAATAAACCATTAAGCTGTGTAACCGTATGCTGGACAAAAAAAACTAATTCTGGACAACATGTTGCTGTTGCTGTTGTTGCTGATGTTGCTGGCAGTCATGCTTCAAGTTACAATATTTTGTTACTGAATAAATTCCAAACTTGTTTGGCTTCAAAACCATTTTTGTTCCCATTGCTATTGTTCTCTACCTCGCTCCACTCTTTAGCTAAGGGCCAAAGCAATTTCTATTTTCGTTTAATAGCTAAAGTTATATATTTTTTTTGTTGTTGTTTTTGCTTCTTTTATATAGAAAATTTGTGCCAAATATTTTGTTGAGCAGCAGCAGCAGCAAAAAGCGAAAAGCAAAAACTTTTCTTGCCTCTTGCGATAAAAAACAAAACAGCGAGAAAGGTGTGCACAAAAGAAACGTAAAATAGCTAGCATAAAACACACGGGTCCACAAGAAAAAACAAACACACACACACACAAACAAACACTCACACACTAATACACATTGAAATGCTTTGCATTGCGATTTGAATTGGTTTTCTGCTTTTTTTTTTTTTGGGTTAGACCTTCACGCCGTCAAGAGGTTAAGTTTCAATTCAGCGCGGTTTTCGTCAGTTTAATAATCCACAAGCTATATTGAAATATCTGAAATATTTATGAAATTAAATTTGCCCAGACACACAAATTATTTGAGCGTTGGAAGGGGGAGGGTGGGGGTGGGGGTGAAAGTTGACTTGGCTTGTGCGACATTGGCGCGTTTTGAATTTGCAATTTCAATTTGAAAACAATAAACTAAGTACATCGATTAAATCCTACGCACGTAAGGCTGCCACGGCTTAGTTGTCCTACTTGCCACCGGCTTGGCCCGAGCCGAATCGTTTGAATTGCTTGAATCGCTCGAAACTTTCACCAAGCGTCCCGGTTACAGTTACAGTTGATTTATGCAAGGCATGGCCCTCTGACCCCCGCCAAGCAACGTTTTCATTATGCTTACGCAATCGTTACGAAGTAAAGATACATAGGCTATTAAGTGGCACACCGAGAATTAGTTACCCTGACAGATCGGAGATAAGTTTTGTATATACTATATACTTATATTTTATATCTTAAGTTAGGATTGGAAGTGGATTGTTTATTCATTTCTTATATATAAAATGTTTTAACTTTATTTTGTATATTTTTTGTATATTTTTATTCAAGACTTTTGTATCTTAAACTCAATGCTAAGATTTTAACACTCCCACAGAGAGAGAGATAGTGAAGGAGTAGAGTATTAACCAGCCTTAAACACCCCTTAAGGCATAATATTGAGAAGCATTTTTTAGCTTTATTATTGGCAACAACAAGCTGTCTCTCTCTAGCAAAAGCGGCCACAGTTTTTGGCCCATTTAGTTACGTCCTTGTGTGCGTCTCGGTTGTGCTCATATTTTATTTTGGGGTTTTGCCTACAAACCAAACAAAAAACAAATAAACTTAACGCATAATCAGGCTTTAATGTGTAGCTCTCTTTCTCTCTCTCTCTCTCATTGTTTCTTACTATTTGCGATTGTATCGGTCAGTAGTTGTTTGTATTTTTGTGCTTAAATCCACATAACAGCTGTCAATTAAAAAGGATAATTTGCCTGATATTCATCACAGTGCAAATGAAAATGAAAATGAAAACAGCAAAGGCAAAAAAAAAAAGGAGGCGTGCCATGCAATTTGAAGCAGCTTAGTCCTCAGCAGTGAATTATGGCCAACAAATTAGTGTGGATTAACACGGCTGTCTGTGTGTCGGTGTGTCTATGTGTGTGTGTGTGTGTGTGTCTATGGCCAGTGGCGAACCCAAAGACGAAGGCCAAAACAAACCAAACTGCGGTTATCCTGCCTCAATTTGCTTTCGCTTAGATTGGCAGCTCCTTCAATCAGTCTTTCTCCCTCACACTCTCGCACTCTCTCGCTCTTGCTCATTTTAGCAATGCTTTGGATTTGGCTTTGTGTGTTTCGCATTAAAACCTTTTAGAGCCCAAAGACAGAGTTGGCTCGTTTGTCAGCGCATTGTGCGCACGAGCGAGATTTTTTGATACATTTTGATAGATGGCAAAAACAAAATGCCCAATTATTTTTTATTCTTCCTTCTTCTTTTTTCTCTCTTTTACTTTAAGGCCCCCGCCATACAAATAAATGGCCTGAAATTCATTGCCAACAATGGAGGCCAACAATTAGAGTCTGCCGCGAGTTGGAATTGGACTCGAACTCAGCGAGTTCCTTATCGCAACTTCAACTGAGCCTGTCTCGCTGTCAAAGTCAATGGCTTTGCCGTTTACCAACACAATGACAAGCCACAACCACACACACACACACACACACACACCAACACACATACACTCTCTAATCCAGTGTAACAATTTGTTGGACACAAGCCATGAGCAGCAGCCAGCAACAATGATTGGCATATAGAGAAAAAAAGAAAGGGAATCGTAACAAAAGCGAGCCAAGAAAAAAAAACCGTCGCATTGAAACCTTATGAAGTGAATCATAAAAAAAACTAGTAAAGTGTCGAATTCGAAGTATTTTCCACAATATCAATCAGAAACTTAACAGATTGATTTCATTTCAACCCATTTTCAAACAACAAACAGCAAACAAAACAAAGTGAAAATTTCTGGGAATAAAAATTGTGTTGTTAATAAAAAATGCTTTTAAATAACATATACTTACATATGTGTGCGTGGGTGTGTGTGGGTGTAGAACATATGCTGGCACTTTAAGGCGACAGCAAGTTGCTCTTAAAGCAAAGTCGTTCAGAGAAAGGCTTCACTGTCTGACACGAAAAAGCTAAAAAAAGGACAAACGCAAGGGGTAGAGAGAGAAAGAAAGGGAGAGAGAGGGAGAGAGCGAGGCAGACATCAAAAAATGTGGCTTCCAACATGCTCAAATATTCTCTTACTGGCTGCCACGTGCTGTCTACTGCAGTCAAACACACACACACACACACGTACACATATACAATCATGTGTGTGGGTGAAGCAAGACAAAGTCAAAGTCAAGCGCCACTATTAAAGTACAATCACATTTTAGCATTTATTGTGGCAATTTCGCAAAACGATTTTCATCTAATGGCTTCTTTGATATGTTGCGGCGGCTGCTGCTCTACTTTTGACCCGGCTAACATGTATGCTAGTGAGTGTGTGTGTGTGACAAAATGGTCATTGTTATGTGTATCAGTTACTAAATTCAAATATTGAATACTTTATTCAGTCTTCAAACTATAGCTTCAGGTCTAGGCCCTTTTACAATTCCAATTTTCCTTCGGGTCACAAACGCATTTCCAATATCAGCATTTAGTTTTCCCCGCTTCTTCTTCTTCTTCTTGTCAGTGCTTATTATGATCTAATCTAAGCATGGTATAATAATAATAATAATCATAATCAAGCCACGTCAACGACAATCGAATCGAATAACTTTGGATATGCCACTTACACTTTGACTTTTGTGCAGCGTTTGCTTGTCTGCCGCCTGCCTTGGTTCTCTGCTTGGCTGCTAATTGATTTTGGCTTAGCTGGTATTTTGTATGGTACAATGGTGCGTATGAGTGTTATGCAAACGCTTGAATATTGCGTGTTTGCATGCGGCATGTGGCAGCTGCCATAGTTGCACAAGGGTGCTCATCAATTATGTGCGTGTGTGCGAGTGTGTGTGTGTGTGTCTATGTTTAATTCCATTTATTGTTAACCAAACTTAATTGAAATTCAACAAGCGCAGACAGAAATAGAGACAGAGATATAGTGAGAGAGGGAGAGACGGAGTTTGTTGAGTTTTTAGCTGTTCCGTTTATCACGCAATTATAATGAAAATGTAAATACCAACAAATACAATGACTAGATAGCCCGACTAATGTCCACAATTTGCGGACATTTGTATGGCCTTAAGCCCCTCGCTCCTCCTCCCTACATCATTCATTGACTGAATGCAAATTGTGACTGCGGATATACAAAATGCGGAAATGTGGTGTTGGCCTTGCTTGGCATTGGCCAAATGGCTTTAGGGGCTTGTGGCTTTAGCGTGAGGCATGTCAAAGTTGCCTGATAGTTCATAATAGTTCACATTATGCAACAACTATACCCCTCAACCCCTACCCTTTCAAAAATTGAGCGAAATGGCATTTGACATTCGGTGCAATAATGAACTGCAGCGGGCGGCATTAAGCAAATAAAGCGCTGAGCCTGCAATGTAATTACATAGCAAAAATCCCGGAATTCTGTCATATAATAAACACAAATACACATACACACATACAGTTAAATGTTTTTCAATATTCTATGCGTCCCTGGAGTCAGAAGCAGAGGCGTGTTAGGATTGCGCCGATGTCAAACAACAACAATTTTGTGTTTTGGGCTTTGTGTTTGCTAAAATTTGAAATATTTAACAGAAAATGTTTTAGAGTTTCATTTGTTGGTAATGAAAATGATAAATATTTGTATATTTATGAGGTTTTTTGAATATTAATTCCAATTTATTATGCATTTTGTATATAGATATGGAATGGAAAGAATGTTTCTATTAATCAAAAACAATATTTCATTAGATATGGATAGATAGATAGATAGGTAGATAGATTGATAGGTAGATAGGTAGATAGATAGATAGATAGAAAGTTAGATATATAGATAGATATATAGATAGACAGATAGATAGATATATGGATAGATAGATACATAGATAGATAGATAGATAGATAGGTAGATAGATAGAAAGTTAGATATATAGATAGATATATAGATAGATATATAGATAGATATATAGATAGACATATAGATAGATATATAGATATATAGATAGAGAGATAGATTTATAGATATATAGATATATAGATAGATAGATCTAGGTCAAATACTTGCTCAACATCTACCCTACTTTCTTACCTTTCTACAGGGTATTCCCACATCATTACATTTATCCTATACAGGGACATACACATATACACATATATTAATGAGGTGGCAAACAATTGCAGCTGAAAGTGGCACGAAACTTTTGTCGCGCACTGTTGCTGGAGTCAAGTGGAAAAAACATTGAATTAAATGGTCACATATGGAATTACGAGTGCTTCTCAATTTGCATATTTGTAATCCTGCCAAAAAGGCAAAAACTTTTTCGGGGCAGTCATTGTTGCATGTTGCATGTGGCATGTGGAAAATTTGTACGCATTTGTGTTTAGCTTGTTTGACTAACCGACCATAAAAATTGAACCGAGGGAACGCCTCTAATGACATGGGCCACGCCCCCAACCCCAAAAAAATAAGCGAACTCCAATGCCTAGGCAACATCTTTTCGCAAGTGTGTGAGAGTGTGTGTAAGTGTGTGTGTGTGAGTGTGTGTGTTTGCTTGAGTGTGTTTACAGTTTTACAAGCATGTCGCTGGCAGCTTCTTACAGTCGCATTCGGTTGTTGCCTCATGTTTACAATGCTTTACACTGCTTTAATGTGAGTGTGGGGGTAGTATGATAGGCAGGGGAGGGGGTGGGGAAATGGGGTGTTTTGGCGGTTAACTGGCATGTGTGTACAAGCTACACAAGCTAACAATGTAATTATCGCAAAAGGCGGCAGCCAGCGCTTAAGTGGAACGAACTGCAAATGATGCTGTCAATTAGGCGCACGCTGAAATCAAAAAGAAAAATCCCCTCAAAAAAAAGAAATATCTATATAAACAGAGTAACTAAACTACTATATAGATTCTGCACTAAAAGAAAATTTATTGCTTATTGACAAAAATAAATTAAGCAATGAAAAGTTTAGCTTAACTATTAAACATTTTTTTTAAACTAAACACATTTCGCTTGTGAGTCTTTCAGTTCTTCTCCACCTTTCGCTTTTGAGTCTTTAAGTTTTGCTCAGTGTATTGAGTGTTTTTGTAAGCACTCGCATATCAGGAATTTCACTTGTGAAGGGGACCCTTGTTGGGCGCTCAGTTTACCCTGGCAAAAACCGATACTCGTTCGAGAGAGAGAGACTCATTTGCGGTTTTGCAGCTCAGTGGGAAATCGCCTTCATGCGATTCGTTTATTGCCATCAATTATTTATACATGCAATTATTCTTTGTCCGTGTGTGTTTGTTACAATTCGTTTGGCGTTTTGCAGCGTGTGTTTGTTTCATTCTCTTTTTTTTGTTTGATTCTTGTTGCTGCTGTTGTTGCTGCTGCTGCCGTCAATGATCCTTAATCGGGTTCGAGTGGAGTGCAATTGCTTGTTGTTGCCAGGTGAACGAAGCGGAGCCAAACAAATGCTTCTGGCCAGGCCAATTATGTTCTTCACTGCCTGGCCTGGGCTGCCTGGACTGACTGACTGGGTGACTGGCTGGCTGGCTGTGAGCCAAATTGTAGCTGCTTTGTGGCAAGCTGCTTTCGAGTTGCCACCGACCGAGCGACCGAAAAGGAGGAGGAGAAGGTGGCAGCTAGGCTGCGTCTGCACTTTACAACTTCACAATAAATCAAAGTTGATAAATTGAGGTCAAAGTGCCACACCGAGTGGTCAGCAGTCGCATATTAATTATTGAATTGTTGACCATTTGTTGTTAGTTTTGTTCAATCGTATTGTAATTATCGCAATTTGAGTGCTTTATACTCGGTTTGTTCTTATTGTTGTGACTCTTGTTACAGTTATAACTGTTATGCCATCAAGTGGTTCCAGCCCTTACATAACATTAATTAAACACAACATAGGCATGTGATACGTAATATTACATATACGCAATGTGTTACCAGCTACTTTCTACTTACTAAGTATACATATTCATTTTGTCCCCATCAGCTCATTTCTGATAACTTTTCGTCGGAAATGCTTTGTTTGTTTGTTTGCGTCTGGTATTAAATTTTAATCAGGCAAAAGATCAAATCAGTTACAAAAGATTTTTTTCTTTGGCAACCCTGAAATTTCCGCGTCTCTGCACACTAATTTGCACCTTTTCTTTTGACAAGAAATTGTTTTTTGAATTTGTTTGTTTGTCACGCTTATCTGAAGACAAAAGTGTTTCTATGAATTTTTGATTGTTTTCTGGCTTTAAGTTATAAGCTCTAAAAGAAAAAATTTAGCTTTGAGTGTTATTTAGTTTAGTTTAGCAAGAAAACCATTCAAAGTTTTGTGCTTAATTTGTTTCATGTACGGTTTGAAGTGGAAAATTGTCCATGGCAGGCAATCATAAGCATTCATAATTATATGCATGAGCAAACAAGCAAATGCAAGCAAATGCAGCTTGACGATTAACTGGAAGCACTTAACTAGCAATTACCCTGTATTTAACACAATTTAAACTTTATATGATGATAATAATATGTTCATGCGCAATCCAATCATATAATAATTTAATCAGGAAATAATATTGATACATTGAAAAATACAATGAGGACTAACGAACGATGAATGAAAGAAAGATATACATATTTGTATATTATGCTCAATTGGAGTTGCTTGCTCCACTCAGTTTTGTCTCTTTATCATTGAATTATGTTGAGTTATATAATAAACCAAATTAAGCCATGATACTATGTGTGCGGGCGAGATTCTTTATCAACACATATGCCATGTCATTGCTTGACGCATCATTTACAAAATTTCCACTTTGTTACAAATACTAATTTCTACCTTTGTTTAGCTGTTTTCACGGTTCTTTGAAACAAAATTGTTTTGCTTCCACGAGTTTCCTGACTTTTTTCATTATTTTTTTGTTTTTGTTATTTGGTGTATTCTATAAGAATATGAGGTATATGTGTATAGGGTATATTTGTTATTTATAAATCAAAGAAAAGACATACATGCTTTAAGAAGTAATATTTCTAATGACTTTCATGTAAACTAAAGAGTCAAGCATGACCTGAAAGCAAACTTAAGACATACATTTATACACTTTTTCTCATTTTTTGCCTTAAGAAATAATATTTTTATTGTCTTTTATTGTAAACTCGTGAGTAACTGTAAGTCAAGCATTTCCTTTCTGCTGCGAAAGCGTTTGTGTGTTGGCAAAGCCATTTGATATAAATGAAAATTAACTTGTTTTTAAAGCAGAATGGGTGGCTTGAGTGGGTGTGGCAATGCTTCCATTTAACTTGGCCAACGAGTCAAATCAATGGCAGCACACATACATATAAACATATATGTGTATTTGAGGTAAACAAGATTTCAGCGATTGTTTTGCTCTGCTTTTGCGCAAGGACATCTGTCGTTGAAAATTTCAATTCCAGCTATGGCAATACATACTCATACTGAGTACATGCGAGTGTTTGTGTGTGTGAGTGTGTGTGTGAGCCGTCTAAGAATCTACGACTTTTTGTTTAGCATATAATTTGCTTTTCATTTCATTTTGCTTTTGGCATCTAATGATATGGAAATAATTATTGATTTCAATTTATACATATTTGAGTTGCCAGCGCTTGCTTCCACACACACACACACACACACTGAGATTGCCATAAATACATGTATGTGTGAAAGTTGTGCCAGCACATACGTATACATCTCCACATATCCCTCTACGATACGTACATCTATCGTATTGTATTATCCATTGAAGCTTAATAGATGTTGGCGCCTTCGTGCGTACATTTCAGTTATCCTTAAACTTTTTTTCCACCCAACCAACAAGGAAGTGCGTGTATGTGTGCGAATGTGTGTGTGTGTGTGTGCACGATGTAATTTTCCATCTATGAGATTGTGTGTGCGAGTGTGTAAAGGGGGAAGAAAAAATAAACGGAAAACAAGGCAAAAGCTGTTCGAAATATATGGCAAGCCATTTGCAAATAAATTGAATGCTCAATTTCAATAATTTTGCATACTTTCTGGCGCAGCGCTGCAGACAAAGTTGCTTCTAATCCATTTGGGCCAACCAGACTAGCAACAACAACTACAACAACAACAGCAACAACAAAAGTAACAACAACAAAAGAAACAACAAAAGCAGCAAGGATAACCACAAACTTTAGACGGTGCGCGCAGAGCAACATTTGCTTATTATATACCCTATAAAACGTAGCTAAAAAACTTTTTATAGGTTATGATAAAATTAGGATTTTTCCTATGGGTATTTTACTTAAAGTTAACTTGAGCTTAAGAGGAAGTAAAATGAACATGAAAACAGTTTAGTTTCAGCTTTCAGTTTTATAAAATTAAAAGACGAATATAATATATGTCTGAAGATATTGAATAAAACACTTTGATTATCTCTAATCTTAACCTTAACACTTCTAAAACTGAGTATTTTCAAAGGCGAGCAGGAATCAGTTGTGCCCCTTTCCCGTTTCTGTTATGAGTTCAGTTGAGTGTGAAAATGCGTAGCCAAAAGCAAATCTGTATATATGTTAGCGGGATTTCATGTGTATGCGAGTGAGTGTGTGTATGCGAGTGTATGTGTGTGTTTGTGTAAAAAGTCGACCAGCTGTTAAATCAGCACATTCATGATTAAAAAAGTTTGACGTTCAATGCGCTTCAAGCAATTAAAGTTTTTATATTCGTAGTACACACTTAGTCATACCACAAATAGATAGAAATTTAAGTAGAGTTAGCTATTTGAAAGCGTATTTAAGCTCTTGAAGAACTGCGTTGTTCTATTCAAAAGTGTATTTGCCAAGGTCGGCGTCTAGACGCTCTGGCATTTCGCAATGATCCCGTTGCTCGTGCCGTGGGAGTCTCAATTTATGATTCGACTTATGGCGACCTTCGTCAAATTTGCACACACTTATTGTGCAATGCAAACCATTTGGCACAAAACACAAACAACAAAAACACAAACACAAACAGAAACAGAACAAAACCGAGCAGACAGAACAGACAGCGCAGACAGTTGAACAAACAAACCAATTGACAAGCTGGCAAAGCAGTCAAAAACCCAAACAATATGAAATGAATGAGCGAATGAATGAATGAATGCGAATGACTGACTGAATGCAATGCCAACCCAAAATGTTGCTTTTGCTGTTGTGAAATTTATTTGTTATTTTATTTGCATAAATTTCCCCAGGGAAATTGCACACATATCCTTATACATGCACACAATGCAATGGCACAAGTGAGGCGTGTGGCAAGGGGAAGGGGAGATGGCTATAAATGCTGGCCATGGCCAACAAACAGCACACAACACACACACACACATACATACATACATATGTAAGCCGCCTTTGGTGGTTTATGTGAAGCATCCATGACAAGCCTCCTGCAATGTCAGTTTCTGTTGGCCACATGAAGGTCCTTTAACCAATGACCAAACGAGCACTTTTTATGCTCTTTTATGTTAAATGAATGCTGTCTAAAATACTCAGAGAGTGACTTAAACAAATTAGTTTAATGGCCAGATGCCAGTTGAATTCATAAATATCATGACCATTAAATTAAGTCTGATAAATTAAGTGAATAAATTTATTTCACTTCCTATTTGAGAGTGACAAAGTATTTAAGAAATTGAGAATATAAATAAGCAGAGATTTTGAGAAGTACTTTTAAACAATTTACTAACACATTTTACAGCTTTATAGTGTTTTCTTACTTGTTATTATATTTGAGATATAGCTTCATAATATTTGATTGTTTTTCTACCTACTTTTCACTTTTCACATAATATTTAAACTTAGAAAACTCCATTTAAGACTTAACTGTAAACCTGGTTCCAACCTTCGTTTCAAACCAACCATTATCACATTTTATCATTATTTAACTATTCTCCGAACAAGTTTTAAGCAATTATTTATATTCTCAGAAACATTAAAAGAGTGTCCTGATATATATTTTGAGAAATCCTTGTAAGCACAAGGGTATAGAAATTTTTGGAATAAAATTACATTCTGCTGAACAGTTTGTGCTTGTTATTTGCCAAGGAAAGTTTTTAGTAGTAGTTGCCTTTTACACAAAAATTCACAATTGTAAGAAAATAATTGCAGCAAGAGACGAAAAGCATGCAACACCGGCAACAGAGGCAGCAGTGGCAGCTCCGGCAACGGCAACAAGGACATATGAGATGTTTGTTATTTGCTGTGGCCAAAAACTTGCCCCAGGGAATTTGCACAAATTTTTCGCCTGGCTTTGATGCAATTAATTCGAGTTAAGAATGCCGCCTTCTGCCGCATGCCGCATGCCTGGGTCTGCGTCTAGAAAGGCAAAGCTGACTTGGTGGCGCCACTTGAGCTCAGTTGCAGCTAAAAATTGTAAGCTGCCATCCAGGGCAAACGTTTGAGTCTTCAACTGTTAGCTGTTAGCTGCTGCTGCTGGTGCTGCTTCCGCTGTGTGGCATAGAGTGGCAACAAGTGCCACTTGCACTTTGACTGATGTGCAACGCGCAGCCCACCCCACCCCCCACCCTTACCCCAACCCACCGACAGCAAAGTATCTCAGCCAGCTAAAAAGTGCGCAAAATGAAGTGTCAGCTGCTGTCTGAAAGGTGCTTCAAGCTTCAAGCACGCAAGCGCCAAGCAGATGAAGAAAAACACTGAAAGAAAAGGAGAGAAAATGGGTAAAAGAGCGGGAAAAAGAGAGGGGAAGATAGCAAAAGCCGTTCATATTTAGCGAGACTTAGACGCATTTTTCCTAGTGAATGGCAAAACGAGGCTTTTCTTTCTTTCGCACTGTTTTGCCAACTGAATGACCCTCGAAATGATGATGATGATGGTCGTGGCGACGGCGGGGGTCGGCGGTGAATCGGTTTCATGTTGGCTAGTTAGCCTGTTTAGAAGAACTTTGAAAATTCAATTTTCCCTGCAGTTTTTCTATAAATATTTTTTTGTGTTATTTTTATAACATTTCTTCTTATTTTTTTTTGTCATCACAGTAATTTGTTTTTGTTTTGTGGCGACTACCTGGCCAACGTGGCAACCCTGGCGTTGATTAATTGCATGCAGCAGCAGCCAGCAGCTGGCGCTTCTGTGTTGCGTTCAGGGTCGCATTTGGGGTCATGCTTCATGGGGTCTGTGACGACGATGACTGAAAAATGTTTCGGCACGTACATATACGTATATTTTAGAGCTTTTTGCTTTATTTTATATTTTTTTGATTTTCTTTTTTTTTTTTTTTTTGTTTTTTTTTTGGCTTTGCAGATTTATATGTTTGGACGTTTTTGAGCGAGAGTGGAAAAACAAAAAAAGTATAAAAGTACTGGAAAATCGCGGCCATCGGCAATCAAATTGTCTAAAATAAATCTAAATTCGCGTTGCATATTGAGTGCCATCAGGCCACATACATATATACAAACAGATATATTTTATATATATGAATTGCCCGAAAACGTTTTGTACAACATATATAAAACATCCAATTAAGTGTGCAACTAACCAACGAACCACGAATACGCTTGGTAACAATTATTTTCAAAACATATACATACGTTTATATATGTATGTGGCTAGAGTTTGCTGAGTTGTTAAAGTTAGTTTATTTCAATGCCAAAATCGATGGCTTATTTAAGTGTTTATTAGAGAAATTCATTTTCAGTGATTAAACACGAAATATTTTGATGTTGATTTAGCTAAATTTTTGTTATGCAATGTTAAAATTTTTATTCACTTTTCACATTTTATATAAATATTAAAAGAATTATTTTTTATTTCTTGCTTCTATAGAGTTCTTGTCTCTATAGCGTCCTTGCCTCTATAAAGCTCTTCCTTCAATAGAGTTCCAAAAACCACTTTCTTCCTGGTTTACAAACCCATCAACTAAGCAAAAACACCTCTCTTAAACACTCTCTCTCTCCCGCGTTTAACAATTATAAAAGCATTTTTGAAATGAATTGTTGTTGATGCTGGACGATGACGACGACAACAACAACGGGGAGAGGGGAGGAGCAGCACTTGTTGTCGCCGCATTTCTCGTTTGCGGCCATCAAAATGGGCATTGGCAATGTGCTTGTGGCACCTGTGTCCAAAGCCGGGGCATGCTTTTAGCGAACGCCCGAGCTGGCAAAGTGATGTTGAGTTAGGGGAGGGGGTAGGGGGGCTAACATTTTCAGTACATTTTTGATTTATTGTCAATTTGACTTAAATTATGCATGTGCCAGATAAGTTGGAAGAGAGCTACAGCTAGCCCTGGCTGCATCTTGGCACACACCAAAGCTATATTACGTATACGTATTTAGGCATTTGTCATATTTTATCACTGCCTAAATGCGTGCCATAAATAATTTCCGTATTCGTTGGTTTTTTTTTCACTGATTTAATAGACTGTGCCTCTGACGGGATGAAGAAGAAGATGTAGGAAGAAGAGGCACGTGCGGCAGCTTGGTGGGGTATGTGCCCTCTGCCTCTGCGTTACCTGAGTGAGGCATAAATTTTAGGCCCGAAAACCACGAGCTATGCCAACTCGATAATAATTTGTCAAATGGCAGATGGCCCCCCAAACCCTAAGCTCCCCTCCCCTTACACCACCCCTTACACCTCCCTTACATCACCCCTTACACCTCCTCTCACAGCTCCACCATTCCATGCGACGATTTGCAGGGCATGCAATTTATAGCGCCGCTTTATGCGCTGCCTTTTGAACACAATTTTGTTTGGCTTTGGCTTATTTTACACTTGTGTTGGGCGGGGCGACTGAGGGTGAAAGGAAAGGGCGCGGTTTGTGTATGGCCACCATTCGCTCAATTAAACAGCAATTGCATTGCCAACTGGCAAACGGTTTTTGTTTTTGCGGGTGCGACACTTCTCTCTCTCTCTCTCTTTCTCTCTCTCTTTGTTCCCGCGCTTAATCTACACATGCGACTAATAATGGGCAAAGCTTATGCGATTGTTAATAGGTTGCGGCGCTTCAGTTTAAGTACACGCCTTGAAATGTTGCTGCAACAGTTAATGTGTGCTGCAATTTTATGCAGCTGTAAAGCACACATGGAGAAACTAATTAGCCAGGGCGAAACATTTTTGAATTCCTATACTCTACTTTTAGCTGACCAATCAGCTTTGTTTTTGCATTTGTTTGACTTCATCATTTCGAATTCCATTTCCCAATTATTGAATTGTCTTCGGGGGTCAGTTGTTGAGTGCCCTTCACCAAAAAAACTGAAAATATTTCGCTGGCCCTCGTTCAGCTTCATTTGCCTTTCCCCCACACCCCACTCCTCCCCTCATCAAGCTTACAAGTGGGTTGGGTCGGTCTTGAAGTATGCACTGAAATAATTAAAACTTTTTTTATGCCCATTTTGATTCCAAGGCCGAACCGACCGACAACTATATTGATATTGGTTGAACATTGAAATGCTCTGAGGCAGGAGCAAAAATGACTTGAATATAATAAGAGAAAGTGCTTGAAAAGTTTTTCTTATTTAAGTATACTTAATGTCTAATCCATATTTAATAAAAATTATAAGAAAATTGTTTGAAGAAAACGGTTTTTTTTCTTTTGTGGTTTGATAAGATATTTTGGGGGAAATGCGAATAATTGATGTGTATAAGGTTTGAATAATATTAAAAATATTTAAGAAAATTGCTAAATGAAATACCTTTTTGTGGTTTGATAAGATTTTTTGTTGATTTGTGGGAATATATCATATATTTGAGGTTATATAAGAACATTGTTTGAAGAAATGCGTATTCTTTTTGTGGATTGTTAAGAAATACTTTTTTGTGGTTTGATAAGAAATTATATATATATTAGATTACTTCATGATTTTTTTTCATACAACATAAGAAAACATTCTTCACACCTACATATATAAGTTTCTCTACATAATTTTTGTTGTGCATTAAGCTTTTGGATAATAGTTTTCAGCAACAAAAAAAGAGCGAAAGACAGTAAAAAC
This sequence comes from Scaptomyza parva, assembly GCA_035044645.1. Taxonomy (NCBI): domain Eukaryota; kingdom Metazoa; phylum Arthropoda; class Insecta; order Diptera; family Drosophilidae; genus Scaptomyza; species Scaptomyza parva. Next base: position 6,848,210 of record JAWNNT010000090.1, read on the forward strand.
AAGAATGAGAAAACTTCTTGTGGCAGACACAAATACAAAATCAATTTGTTGCAGCGCAACACATACACAACGTGGCATTGTAAAAGCGTCGCCGCAAACACTTGCACCATTTCTTTTTTTTAAGATTATTTTTTTTTTTGCTGTTTTATTTTGGCTGTTTGTTGTTTTGCGGCTGGCCACAGCAACAGAAGCAGCAGCAGCAGCAGCATCGATGCGATGGTATTTTTTTTGAGAGTGGTGCAAAGTGGTAAAGTGGAGAGAAGAGTGAAGGGTTTGTTAAGAACTGAAAATTCTTTTGGCCAGCGACTTGTTCAGGCCGTGCTGCAATGTGCCTGAAAATCAAGCGATGGAGTCGTAAACATTTTTTAATTCATTTTCCAACCCACTTACACAGAGTGCGAAGCAACTCACCAACACACTTACACACACACACATAGAGAGTGAGAGAGCGCCATTAAACAGCTGCAGCTGTACTTTGGTTGCCGCCATTTTCTTTAGCTCTGCCTGCCTGCCACTTCTCATCTGCCCTCTGCCCCAAGAGCTCTTGTGCTTGGGCCCAGAGTGTAGAGAGTGTGTTTTGCGTTTTTTTTCAAATTGTGTGAATTTATTTTTTGTTTTGTTTTTTATTTTTATGGCGCCTGAAATTATGCTTATTTTGCCATTTCTGTTTAGCTCTTAAAGAAATTAAAAAAAAAAATGGAAATAGCATAGACTTGCCTGCCTGCCACAGCTAGAGGGCTGTCTGTGTGTGTTTTGAGCCTACTCTGCACGCCTTGGCGCCTTAGACGTAGACATTGTTTTTGTTGTTGTTCGAGTTGTTGTTGTTCTAGATGTTGATGTTGCCGGACCGTGAAAAACACAGGCCCATGAGCGTGTGTTCCAAATGCAAAAACAAGCACAAACACAAGCACACAAAAAACTTTCTCTTGTTAAAGGCTTTTGCGAGTGTTTTTATTTTTTCGCCTTTTGTGGCCATTCCCATTGTCAATGACAAATTTAAATGTTCTACATAAATATAAACAAAAAAATTGTAAAGAAAATCTGCTTTGAGTTGAATTTTAACAGAAATTTATATATCTTTCGGCATGTGAAAGTATTTAATTTGCAATTTAAATACAATTTTGTACTTGGTTGCGAGACTTTTATTTATTTATTGTCAAGATCTATTGTCATTTCAATATGCGTTGCTTGATGCTTGTGGCATTTTGATTATTTTACCGTCAACACACACACACACACATACACACTTATACTTACTTGTTGGCAGGACAACTGTGTCAGTGTTTCGACAATTTGATAGACGGGCAAACACTTTGATATTGACAAGAACACATTTATAGAGACAGAGAGAAAGACAGAGAGAGAGAGAGATAGAGCGAGCTGTCTTCAGAACTGACTGACGAGGCAGCGTGTCTTCCTCTTGGCAGATATCAAAAACTCATTACAATCACTTCTGACGTAAATGTGGCAAGGCAGCAATGTGACGGAGAACAAGGAAGATGCGGCAACAGACCAAGTAATGACCATCAGCCAAATGGAACGCCCACAAAATATTGAAATATTGACCAGTCGTTATACAGAATGAAATGATTATAATCATTTATAGAGCTAGGAGAAAGCGAATACTGATCGACTTTAAGATGCTCAGTACAATTCAGAAAGAAACTTGAAGACTATATCTTTACAAGAAAATATTTCTTATATTTTACCCTTAACCCTTGAAATGGGTAAAAAAGATAGACACTCCAGATTTTTAATATGAACTCTCCTAATCCCTAGGCATAACAAGTTTATTTCAAAATTTCGATAACTTTTTAGTTTTACACATGGAATCCATAACAACAACATTACCAAAACAATGAAAATCTGTGAAATTTTTATTAAAAAAAGTATGATCCGGTAGTGCAGATATGTCTGTCAGTCCGACCGTCTTTCCAACTGTCTCACTATGGTCAAGAGTTTTGGGTACCTTCTAGTCGAGCTTACTCGACTAGAGCCTTCTTACTTGTTTCACATTTGAATTTTTAATTATATCTATTCGATGTCTGCTTTACATGAGAAAACATAAACTTATTCTTTTTTTTCAATTATTGTTTGCTTCACTGCGACTTTTTCTAATTAAAACTTGAAGCACATTTTTAGGGCACAATTTTTGCGAATCGTTATCTGTTTGGCGTATTAAAAATCGAATTTTTTATTTCCATTAAATAAGCCGGCAGTTTAAAAGGGACGCCTGAATGGTTTTATAAGCTGAGTTTTTACATCGAATTTTTTATTTTATTTGTATTTTTACAATGGATTTCACGCGATAATATCACAAAAAGGAACCAACACACACACACATACAGAACAATAGCGAAATAAGTAAATAAAAAACTGGAAAAGAGCTGAAACTTTTAACTATTTAATTTGCAAAAAAATCCTTTTGCATTGAGTTGTGGTAAAAATTTGAATTGAAATAAGATGTCATTATAAAAATTAAATACTATTTGGAAATGACAAAAGAAAAACCAGAATATTCATTTGTCTTTGTGAAAATTAATGTAAATGTGAGCTTAACATTAATACAAGCAATCCTTTTAAGACTTAAACGTACAAGTATTGTATAATTTGCAGCTGTTCGATTTCACTTTAATAACATATCAATCAACATTCAATTTCATAGTCATATCAAATGAATTTATTATACCATTTAATTACTTGAAATGACAATATTGTAAGACTTCTTCTGTCTGAGTAATTACCAGAAAGTACTTCAAAGCTTGAAATGCCAATAACGAGTATTCCATTTCCAAGAAAATATTTATGTATATATTTTTTTTTTTGAGAAAGCCATAAAAAAAGTACTGGCTAAGTAAGTGAACTGATAGGCCAACTTCATATTGTATTTCCGGCCACCGCTTCGAGTACTTCCGCCGGTCGGTTGGTTGCCAGGCTCAAGAACTCATATTTCTAGACGACGGCTAACAAAGGAGCACAAAAAATGCCCCAAAAAAAACCTTCAGGAAAATGGCCCACTTTTTTCTTTGCTGTTGGGCATGCTTATAACAAAAATGGCCACAGTTTGGGGCACGGCGAGGAGACTCAGAGCAAGAAAGAAAGAATTCTTTGGCATATTTACATTTAAGAATCTGTGGCACAGGCTGTGTGGCATGCTTAAAGTGGAATGGGGTGGACTAGGTGGGGGGAAAATATATAGTTTATGACTGAGTGTAGTAAGCTCTTTGGCATATTTATGGTTGTGCATCAGGTTTTTATAGGATTGCTACTACTTCTATCTTTGTAATCGGATCTATGCTTTAAGATTTTCAAGTATTTAACTCTTTAATGATAATAAATTATTTGATAATCTGTGAGAGTAATTGCTTTTAGCCAATAGGCAAAACAATTATGAGCTTATAAAGTTTAGTTAGTTGGTGGACAGTTTATTTTTGTGCGATTTATCTGATGGATGTGCTGCACGGATGGGTCACGGTACAGTAGACACAGATAATTGTAGTACCAGCTGCCACACACTCCAAAGTGAGTCGAAGCGTTGTGCCGCCACGCGTGCAGCAGTGGCAGTGGCAGCGGTAGGCAAAGCACACTCATAACTGAGCAAAGTGGCAGCATAAAGTAAACAAATTACGCTGTTGACCTTCAGTTTCAGCTTCAGCATCGGCTTGGGCTCAGGCTTTTGCTTCTGTAGGCAGCAAAAGTTTTGCCTTTGAATTGGAATTTGCCTGAGCCTCAATCGAAACACAAAGGATGTGGAGAGAGTACCATCAGGAGTCATCAGGAGTGGAGTGGTTGTGGGTGGTGGGGTGTTTAGGGTAAGCGAGGTTACACAGACAATTTCCTTAGCATATTTATAGGCATTATTTTTCAATGATTTCAGCCAAGCGACTTTGGCTCGTTAGCGGCCAGCGAGAGCTTGTTATTGCTATTGTTGTTCTTCTTGTTGTTGTTGTTGAGCGAGCAGATTTATGCTTTGGCAAAAGTTTTTTAACAATATCTAGAATTTACGATTGTCAAAACACAGACACACACACACAGACACAGAGAGGGGCACACACACAGACAATGAAGGTCTTGGTTAACTAACTGTTGTTGCTGTTTTGGGATTTTTGGTTTTGTTGTTCTGATTTAGTAAGGCTGGGTGGACATTTAATTAGTGTCGCCAGAAAGTCGGCTGAACTCGATAAATAAGCTGGAGCTATTACACTACGTAAGCACACACAGTAATCAGCTAGCGGAGCTTGTTGGCCATCTTTATTAGTTATAAACATGGCCGTGATGAGCCTGCAAATTGACTTATTCAATGTGCTTTCTCTTGCAATGCATTCTGACTGGTTTCTTTTTTTTTTCTTTCTTGACTCTCATTCATAAAATGAGCTACAACAACAAGCATATGATGCGCATACGCATTTACATTTTAAAGATATTTGTCAGCCGGTTTATTGGACTGATTTAAATATTTATTTGATAGGCGGCGGCTAACTGTCACCAGACTAAACTCGACTCGACTCGACAACGACGACGACTCGACGATGACGACGATTATAAGCTGTCTGACAAATTGATGGTTGAAAAACTTAACAAATGTAAAACATGTTTTTTTGTATTCTTTTCATTTTGTCATACGCCACACACACATTTTTATTTCCAGTCAAAAAAGCATCTTTGGCAATTATCGCTGACTGAAAAATCTGCTTTTGACAATTGTGTTAATGAGCTTGGGACAATGTCAATTTTAATTGAGCTCCCGCATCGACTGCACAGACATTTTTGATCTTTAAATACTTTTGCTTGACATTTGTTAAAGCATTGTGTAATTGGCCGCTCTTTGGGCAAAATATATTTTATTGAAAACTTGAATGTTTAATGAGCATCTATAGGTAAATCTGAACTCAATCAAATTCAAAAGGGAACCAGTTGGAGCTGAAAACTAAACTTTAAAACTAGTAATAGTGTTTCAGAAGCTGGTTGACAACAAAAATATAATCATATTAGAAACATTTATGATATTTTGATTTTGGCTTAACTTTAGTTTAGATATAATTGTTTGATAGATATTTCTATAATAGAATTTTCTTGCAAATTGTGGGCTTGTTTATGTATGTTGTAGTGGGTTTTGGATTAGAAGGAACTGGATATTGGTATCTAGAATAGCCATGGTGAGCATAGTCAGAAGAAAGATAGTCTGAATCAGATATAAGGATTGCAAGGTAAGCCATAATTGGTGGTGGAGCGGTTGCTTCTGTTGTTGTTACTGCTTGTGAAGATAGTACAGGAACTGGTGTCTCTGCGATTTGGATTATCTGCGGCAGCTTCTGTCACTGCTATTGGAAAGCCTAGATAGTAAAGCATCTACTGAGTCTAGAATAAGGACTATTGAGTTGGAATGTTCATCCCTTGGTCTGTGTTCCCCTCTTTCTGACTATCATACTGTATCAAAAGAATTCTCCATAGCCCAATCATGGTCCCATCTTTGTATCATCCTCTGTCAATCGAATTATCCGTAGCCACACCCAAAGTTTGGTTTCAAAAGATTGTCAGCAGTATGCAGAGAGCTAGCTAAGTTAGTTCTTAGTTTCAAACTAATTAATTGACATATACATTTATTTATTAACACTCTATTCTATCTTTCACTTTAACAAAAGAAATTTGTGTTTATTGGGTTTAGCTTAAAGCACATCTCATTAAATCTGACACAGTTATTCCCACACTATTTGCATAAAACGATAAAAGACAACGCCCATTATGCGAATCGTCTGAGACAATTTCAAAAATGCCAATCATCTCCGTATTCGAATGCAAATTAGTTGAGCTATTAAGATCAAGAACAGATCAAAATTTGATCATTTTCGTTTCTTGTTGGAATATTAAAACCAAATTAACATAAACTATTCGTTTTAGGTATTTTATTCATGCTAAACTCTAAATAAGATGAAGATAGAAAGCGATCTCAGATAAATAGAACAAGTTCAGAGTTTTTCTATTGACGAAAATTATGATGAACCATTTAAATGAAATCTTATCATTTTTTTGTGAAATGGTAAATATAGTTTCCTATCAGAAAGGATTATTTGTGTGATCCACAGACATAAGAAAATACCAATTGTTATACATTTTATATTCGTTCGTTTATTTTTTTCTTTTATATATCATTTAGAAAGGATACATTGAATTTATTAATTAATCATCATGATCGGAATCGGTATAGGTGCACACTTTGCCGAAAGGCTTAATGTTTTTGCAGATCTTCGTTCTGGGCTTGCGAGTGGTGGTCGTGGTCGTGGTGGTAGTGGGCCTGGGCTTATGCCTGTGCCTACGCTTCTTCTTCTTCTTATCGTGATCGTGATCGTGAGGTCTACCACCACCACCACCACCAGCTGCAGCTGCGGCAAATGCTTGCAAATTGCTGGCACCCAATGCACTTTCGAATTGCAAAGTATTTGGGTTCAAACAGAAACATTGAGTACCCGGAAGTTGGGGAATCTGGGGAAGCGTAATTAGGGGATTAGGAAACACGGGAGCAGGAACCAATGCAGCGGGAGCTCCGGCACCGGCGGGAGTATCAGCACGAGCCGGATAAAATGGATAGCCGTAGTAGGGATAACCACCCGATGGGCCTTCACGTGCAAAGGAATATTTAAGATAGTCTTCCTGGGCGACAGAGCTGTCTTCCTCCGTGTTGGTTGAATCGTTGAAGTATTCAGGAGAAGCGTTCACTTCCTGATGCTCAACGCTGTCATCTTCGACCTTGTAGACCACAGCTTCGGAATCATCCTTGGCCAGAGCCAAGCTGCAACAAAGTGCCAGCACTAGGCAGAGAACAAATTTCATGCTCATATTGGGAGCAGACGGTTGGAACTGATTGACAGAACATTTGGCTGTAGCTTATATACTTAAAGCACAATGAGTATGAGACGAAAACGTTACAGTTATACTCAATGGTTTGTTGTACTAAAAACAAAGACAACGCCCCGTTTTTAAGTGCCATATTATGATGATTCAAAACTTCGAACCATTTGTATGAAAATCAGATAGACTTGGTAGAATGGCCACATTCGAGCCAAAGTTTGGTTGATTTGCAAACTATTTCTATTTGAATAAGCAATAAATATCAAATTAAGAATTTTATCACAATAAATTAAACTTTTTTTGAATGCAAAACATACGAAATATACCTTAGAGAGAAAATGTTTATGACTTTTACATTGATCATATGTAGATGATGTCTTACATCCAAGACAACATTAAAAAGTTATCAATCGCCATCTACTGTTATATAGAAATGTTGTTTATGTTGGCAAAATACTGAAGCTCCTTAATAGGGAACATATATTCTGTTTAACAGTGCTGAGAAAGATTTGAATTTCTTGATGATTTTATTTTAATCACAATTCATAATAAAAGCTTTGCATTTAATTTGATAAATTTAATAAAAATCTTTGCATAATATATTTTATTTATATTTATTTTCTATACATTCTTTTTAGTTATATACAATTTTTATACCTGGACTGCAAATAAGTCCAACACCGTAAACTTTCTTGCAGAATCTTGTTGATTGTGATCTTTTTGGCGGTGGCGTCGGGCTTGGCGTGGGATAAGTGGGATGAGGATAACTAGGATGAGGATAACTAGGATAAGGATAATCGGGATATGGATAGCCGGGATATGGATAACCGGGATATGGATAGCCGGGATATGGATAACCGGGATAAGGATATCCAGGATGTGGACGATGCGTTGGATGTGGACGATGTGTTGGATGTGGATGTGGAGTGGGAGGAGTTGGACGATACGTAGGATGTGTGTGATGTGATCCGGCCGCAACTGCATATTCTAGTTGTGCATCTTCCTCTGCAATAGCAGATGCATAGTCCAAATTGCTGGTATCCTCTTCATAATCTTCGACCCAGTCCTGGGCAACAGCAAGGCTGCCGCAAAGAGCTAAGAATAAAAACAAGCCCAGTTTTGAGCTCATTGCGTTGGCGTATGTTCTTCAAATGGCCAGAAGTTTGGCCAGAATATAGTTTTTATAGACAAAAGAAATGTTTATTAATTAATAACTCGTAAGTCGAGCCTAATTCACTTATGCATTAACCCAATTTCGGCAGCTTAGCGCCTTAAATGAAGTCTCGCTAGGCGTTATAATCAAACGAACCATTCTTATGCAAATCTGTAAAGATAATATAATCAGCTTCGCAGACTTGCCAAAGTTCACAAATGATAGAAATTTGGGCATTTGACAATTAATTTACCAGACTTGAACATTACTTTAATTATGTATAGTATAATTTTTAATATATTTTATATATATTGTAACACTTATTAAATTTTCATAACTGAACCCGATTTTTTGATCTGTTTATTTTGTTTTGATTATTGCACGTGTTTGTCTGATAAAAGTTTTCCATATAATTTGAATCAAATTCTGTTTTGATCTAGATACACTTTACATATTTTATCGCCTATCCATATGTTTAATATTTGAGTCTTGTTTTAGTTTTGATGTTTGAGTTGTTGTCACGCGCTTCGCCTAAATTAATTAGTTAAGTGATTGGAACTTTCATTCACACTTGGCTTGTGACGCAAATGCCAGTGGAGAATGTTAATATTCACATGTTTCCCATAAGAAATATCAACTTTGACATGTCTGAGAAGACATAATATGTATAAAACTAGGCCTCTACAAATATGCACATATATAATATACACGTTTTAAAGTTGAAGATAACTAGGCGATTACTATTTACATACATAATAGCATTAATTCTATAATGAACTTACGAACTCTAACCAAATCTTCAAACATCTTCAAGCCTCTTACCGAATCTATATAAAGACATCCAGAGATTTCTGGTAGATCAGTTTCATTTGTTCATCATCATAGCCAATTGAAAATGTTTAGGTACAGTAGTTGTCTACTGATTGTGGTCTGCGCTTTAGCGCAAACGCAATCACTTAGGGTTGTTGCACGTGCCGCATTGCCTGTCTCGGAGGAGGAGGAGCCACCAGCGGAGGGACGCATCTTTTCGATTGTTAAAGATTCGGACAGAGATCATCGTCCATATCACGACCAGAGGCCTATTATTATAAATTCACAACCGCAGCCCGCATATCCACACTATCCACAGTATCCGCAGTATCCACAATATCCACAGCCGTATCCACAGCCATATCCGTTCCCAGTGCATGTGCATCCACCTTACCAACCACCACCGACTATTATCAAGCCCATCATTCGTCCACCTCATCATCATCATCATCGTCCAAGCTTTGGTGGTGGTTATGGTTATGGGTTGCCACCATTCATTAACATCACTTACGCTCCAGTGTTGGCAGCAGCCACAGCTACAACTGGAGGCACAACAGGTGGCGTAACTGGTGGCGTAACTGGTGAAGTAGGCGGCCGAGCAACAGCTCCAGATCAACAACAGCTGAGCGACCTAGCTCAAATGATTTCCCAAACTTTGGCTGCCCAGCCACAGTTGTTACAGTATTCCAACCAACCGGCATCAGATCCCAACAATCTAATCTATCAGCAAGATGCTCGGCAGGGTCAGCAATACTATGGACCTTCGGACGGACAACTGATTGCCTTTAATCTCGACGAGGATCAGCAGCAATTGGAGGAGATCCAAACTAAGCCCAGGAAAACTCAATATGTCTCACGTCGCAGCAAGAAGTCAAAGAGGAAGTCCAAGAAAAACAAGAACCAACCTCAGCTTCTCTTGTTTGAAGTCGATTCTGCAGCATATGATCAAAACGCTTTGGTACAGGAAAATATTTAAGCCATTTTTATGTATTTAAAGTAAATGAAAGAAAACAAAATATATACAAAAAATATATGCATAAGTGAAATAAACGTTTTTTAAAAAAAATATTTAAATAAATGATTATTATTTTAATAATTTGTCAATGGGTTTTCCTTTAGGAAACATCGTATAATTTTTAGGCAACAGCCTTACAGAAGTTGTAAAATAGTTTTAATAATTATTTGAAATTTACTTACAAATAAAAATATTTTAAAATGGTATATCAAATCTATTTTTTACATGAAATATGAAATTTAGTAGTTGGAGAGTTAGAAAACCTAAGTTGATACAATTTCTTTTGGCAATTGATCGATAAAATTTGTTTTCAAATGAATATGGATATTATTTCTTTAAGTTATTGAAATATTAATAAAGTTTTACATTTTTTCAAAGTTAGTTAAAATCAAAAAATTATTCGAAAATAATTAATTCATGTGTTTAATGATTTTTAAATTAAGGAATTTTAATGGAAATATGCAAATTAATGCGACTTAGTGTGACACGTTAAAGTCATTTAATCGAGAAAGCAATTCTAATTAGTAAAATTTCAATTATTTATGCAAATAACTACTTTCTGATACTGATATAAACATATATTCAAGAAAACACACGATACGATAAATTGGTCGGAACGTGACGCATGTTGAACATGTTATAAAAACCAAAGTCAACTTGTCAACTCGGGTCAGTCAGTCACGACCTATCACGAGATGTTGACACGGCAGAAACTAGAGGTACAGCTCCTTATACTGGTACTACTTGGAAATGGTGCCAGTATCTTAGCACAACCAGCTGAGCACAGTAATCGCGTTGGTTTAGAATTGCCCACAATCAACTTTACTCGTTTATATAATGAGACGCCGCTGGCTCGACTCTACAGTCGGTTCTTTAATAACACAAAAGAGAAACCAGTGGAGACACTACCGGAAGAGATACCAATTAAACGACAAAGTTTTCCTAAGCCTGTTAGGCTCAATGACATTATTCGTGGAACCCAGCGCAGTGGCAGCAATCAGGTGATCAATTTTCAAGTTCCCAATGGCCTAAGTGGACAACAAATATTGGAAGGCTTTGGTTATGGCTATGGACAAGGAAAAGGACAAGGTTTTGGACATGGTGCTGGTTATGGGTTCGGTTTGCCTGATTATGCGCGAATCTACGGATCAAGCAATTATAACAGCATACCTGGCGTACAGGTGTTGCCGCAAGCATATAATGGCTTTGGTTTCGGTGCACCCAATTACTATAATTATGTGAATCTCAATAACGATAGGATACGTGGAGGATATCGCAAGCGCGGATACAATCTGCTCAACTCCCAGTTTAACGATGGCAGAGGTCAAATGTATGCAGATTTTGAGCCATATCGACAGTGGCTGCAAGCACAATCGTTACAGCTCAGTGCTCAGCAGCAGTTTACCGAGAAACAAGATTTCGCCGATAGCCTGGATTATGGCGAAGAGGATGAGGAAGATTTTGACCAAGGTCTAAGCTTTGACAGTACCGATGGTGAAGTGGATGATTATGATTTCGATGAGGATGATTATGACGATGCGGTTGCTGGTGAATCGTGGCGTCAGACCGAATCAAAGCCGTCGAAAGCTTTAAAGCCAGCACGCAAACTAAAGCGGCGACATCCGAAACGAATTATTTATTAATTAGTTAAGCGCGAAAATAAATGACTGACAAAAATTTTTATGATTGTTTTGGATTTGCTAAGTGAAATTTTGACAAAACAACACAGCGATTTCTCCACTCAGCTCTGTTTAGCATTTATATAGCTAAATATGCAAAAACATTGCTGGAGACATTTAGTTGGTCAGCGAACTTACAGCGCTATGAAACCAAGAGCTACGTTTTATTTTATTTTCGCGCTGACCTGCAATCCTTGGCTAAATGTGGTGAATACTCAACCCGTTAAGAAGGTGAAGGAGGAGGAGCGTACAGCTTTGCCTTTGCTTCTGCTGCTAGCTAATCCTCTGGCATTTCCACTGGCGACTACGGGTGGACTACTCCCGGGTGTTCCCATAAGAAGACCCCAAGATGAATCAATGATTCAGCAGGATCCACCTCCGGTTCAGTTGTCTCAGCTGACTCAGGTGTCTTCGGATATGCCGCTAAGAGATGAAGCTTCCGGAACAGACACAAATGCTAATATTCGAGAACAGTTCATTCAGGGTCTGTTGCAGGGATTGCAATCAACTGGTCCAGGAACAGGACCCACAATACAACCTGCTGTACTGGCGGACCTCTTGCAACAGGCGATGGCGGTACAAACCACCCAAATGCCGTCTATACAAAAAGAAGCCTTGAGACCCCTGAACGATGAGAGCGCTAATGACAATGACCCCGACTATGATTACATTGACTTTAAGAATGGTTCGCGCATCAAATACGAGCTTGATAATGATCAGCAATTAACCAATTCGCAGTACGCCAATAAAACGCCACAGCGGCCAGCATTGGTTACTGCTACTGCTCCACTTACTTACGGCTACTACATTCCATAGTTGTATGGATGAAAACAGGTATGGCTCTGGTAAGAGATCAGAGATTGGCAAACGTTCTTTCTCTTTAAAGTTTAAGTCCAAGCTCATTAGGTCGAGTTGTGAATTCTATTTTGAACTCTTCTGCTTTCGATTCTAATTAGAATAAATAGGGCGATTCCCGAAAGCAAATGAGAACTTTAAGATTATATATAAGCATACAAGCTATTCTTTTGCAAGCTTAGTTCTTAAGAAGCTGCTCTAACGTGAAGACGTGAATGTAAAATAAAGAATTTTTGCAATAAAATGTTAATCAGTCGGCTTTGGCTTTTACTAGTTTTGGTGGTCTTGCCCGTTTGTGTTCAGTCTCAGCGCCCGGTATGGAATATTCGGAATAGTTTACGCCAACTTTTTGGCACAGCGACTACACCAAGGGATAGTTTCCAGGAGCTGGAGCAGGAGCTGAAGCAGGAGCTGGTGCAGGAGCTGGAAGAGGAGGAGGAACCAGAGCAAGAAGAGGTAGACCAACGTGTCTACTACAATCCATACTACTCAAATCAATATATCAACAACTATAACTATAACTATTGGGATTATTTCAATTACTATTATAATATGGCGGCCCTCAGCAGTTATCTTTATCAGCTAAACTTAAATTCAATATACAATCGACCTTGGTACCCCACAACATCGATTCTTACTTCAAGTGGCTTGCCATCAACTTTACCTGCAATTCTCGTTCCAGCTGGCATTCAGCCAGCAGTTGTAACTTCACCTGCTGTCGCAACTACCTCCACCGAATTATCCACCTCAACAGCATCGCCAACTACCACACCAGAAGATCTTGCACCAACAACATTGCCATCAGATGTGGAAACATCTGAAATTCAAACATCAACAGAACTGCCAGCCACCTCACCATCATTGCCAACTACAACACCAACTATTGAAACATCAACTGCATTGCCATCAAGCTCACCGGATGAAAGTACATCAACAGCATTGCCAATAGCCTCACCGGATGATACTACATCTACTGTATTGCCAACTTCCTCACCAATTGATACTACATCAACAGCATTGCCAGCTCCCAAGCCAGTTGATCCTTCATCGACAGAAATGCCAACATCCTCACCAGTTGATACTACGTCAACAGAATTGCCAGCTTCCATGCTAGTTGATCCTTCATCGACCGAAATGCCAACATCCTCACCAGTTGATACTACATCAACGGCATTGCCAACATCCTCACCAGTTGATACTACGTCAACAGCATTGCCAACATCCTCACCAGTTGATACTACATCAACAGCATTGCCAACTTCCTCAGAAGTTGAAACTACATCAACAGCATTGCCAACATTCTCACCAGTTGATACTACATCAACAGCATTGCCAACTTCCTCAGAAGTTGAAACTACATCAACCGCATTGCCAACATCCTCACCAGTTGAAACTACGTCAACAGCATTGCCAACATCCTCACCAGTTGATACTACATCAACAGCATTGCCAACGCCCTCACCAGTTGATACTACATCAACAGCATTGCCAACGCCATTACCAGTTGATACTACATCAACAGCATTGCCAACATCCTCACCAGTTGATACTACTTCAACAGCATTGCCAACATCCTCACCAATTGATACTACATCAGCAGCATTGCCAACGCCCTCACCAGTTGATACTACATCAACAGCATTGCCAACATCCTCACCAGTTGATACTACTTCAACAGCATTGCCAACGCCATCACCAGTTGATACTACAGCAACAGAATCCAACGAACCTTCCACCCCAACGAGCACCTCACCAGCAACTTCCACCTCAACAGCATTGCCAACAACTTCACCTACAACATCAACAACCCCTCCAGAAACTTCAACCTTACCTCCAACAACGGAGCTACCCGATACTACTGAAATTCCAACAGAAACTCCAACCCATTCGCCAGAAGTACCCTCTTCCACTGAAAATTCAACAACAACAACAACGACAGAATTTCCTGCACCAGCATTCCGTCTTGACAGTAATAGAGTAGATAATTTTAACATTCGAAGACCCGTTTCGCACAGCAATAATGATAGAAGACGTAAAAATGACAACGCTAAGCCTTCTCGCATTATTCTTCCACCTAAATCACAATTCGTAAGACTTTCCGATGATAATGGACGTCTTTCGTTATTGGTAACACCCAAGCAGTTCCAAAGGCGTGTGGCAGCCGCTCGTCCGGGATACAGCTACTACCAATCAAAGCCGATCTTAGGTCAGCTGCAGTGAAACTCATTAGACTAGATATGTTTTTAAGCGATTATTTTCAGACTTTTGTTTGTGATGGTTAAATTAAGATAATAAAAAAGAATTCATAGAACTTATAAGTTTATTGAAATGAAAGACTAATGAAGTTAAGTCAACAACATTTGCTGATAAACAGATAAACTATGGGATTTGAATTAGCTTCGAAAGAATATTTTTAAATTATTCAAAAGCTTCTGAACGAAGTCAGTATAAAATGTATGCATAAACATTTCACAGCGGTGGTCGATTCCTAAATGTGACTTTATCAACTGATGATCGTTAGGCGTCACATATTGTTCCATTGCTTTGTCAGTTATAAAGCTTATTGATATAATTGTGCTTAAAGTTTATAGCCTTAGGTCACAATCAATCATCAGCAATCAAGTTGTTTATTTTAAAATATATAAATATTACTACCAATGCTTACTTGCTGTTAGTTAAACTTTATCCCTCCTAAGTCTATCATAATGTTCATAAGTCGTGCTTTTCTTTTGCTGCTGTTGGCAGTTGTCTGTTTAAGTCAATCAACTGGCGATGACAGTCAGATGAGATTGCATATTCCTGTTTGGGATATGAACGAACTATATTCTCGCATATCGGAGGCTTTAGGTGGTCCACCGAAGAAACAACCAGTGCGTAGAAGGATAATAAATCCTGCTGCAATCGATGACTACTACAATAACTATTGGGAGAACTACTATTACCATAATCCACCATATGTTCCACGACCGTTTCCCCGACCACCACCTCCTCGCCCTAGACCCACACGACGCCCTAGACCGACGAGAACCACAACGACGAGTACCACAACTGCACCCACTACGACGGTTAGTACGACTGCTTCAACTACAACAACTTCATCCACAACGACAGCATCCACAACAACAGTTCCACCCACTGAGACAACACCACCAATACCAACTAATCCACCCAATGAAACCTCTACTAATCAACCTGTAAGGGAACAGGACTACTATGACTATGACTATAGCCTGCCAGAGATTTCTTTGAAACCGGAACAACAGTTGTCTATAAAATCGCCAGCACATTCGGTGGGCTCATTGTGTTATCATCATCGCAAACTCTGTGAACAGCCGGATAAAGCACAATTTTTGGAACTGATGGATGGCAATGGGAATCCACTTATTCTGATATCTCCAGCGAAAAAAGACAGTCGCAGGCGTTTGTCTAACTACAAAGCTACACGTAGACCCATCAATCAGCGTATACGCCTGAAAGGAAATAAGAATATATATAAGACAGATAATGGAAAAAGTTCGATCTTAGTTCATAGGAAATATCATAATACTCAAGGAAGAACATTGAATTCAGCTTATAGGACTTATTCTAATGCTAAAAAAAAAACTCTAGGGTAAAGAAGAAGAAATACAATAAAGATTTGGACAATTTTTATGAATGCCACCAAAAGTTGTTACAAACATTGACAACTGAAACTCGCATTGATCAAAATCTATGAAAACCAAATCATATCTATTTTTACTTTTACAGCTAATTGCGACAGGTCACATATAACCCAAAACAAACAATAGCTTTCGATTTCTTTACAATTCGATTGGCTTGGGGCTTGGGTTGAGCATACCTCGATGCCACTTTGGCAGTCGCAATCGAACCGTAAGAGCTTGAAGTACTTAGCTTAAGGTGTTGCTAACGCAATGCGAAACCAACGAACTTTGCTGCTGTTGCTTGTGTTTCAAGTGATTATACAGTGTAAATGTGCGCCCACAGCCACATCCACATCAAAATTCGGTGAGTCTGTGGCGCCACTGCAGCAAATACCCAAATTGAGTTATAACCAAGTGGCGCTTATTGCTGCGAATTCAACGGCGCGTTGTAATTGGATGCCGCAACTCTGCGAATGGCAACTGCATCTCTATGATGGCCATTCATTCAATCTACAGCTACCCAGCCACAGCCCTAAGGTAATTGGTGAATCGAATGCATTCACCACAACAACACCAAGTACAACAACAACAACAACAACAACATCAACAACGACAACGACAACTGAAAGACCTTTGTCGATGTTGCAGCTGCTCTTTGCCTTGCCCGGCATTGATAACTCACCGCAATTGTACATTTTGGCGCAGGTGGAAAAGAAAGCGGCTAACAACTTGGCCAAGACTCGTCGTAGAAACATCAAAATGCTTTTGTAAATAACGCAAACAAAGTTCAAAAGAGTACCGCATTCATTGACTTGTGCCATAAAATCAATAAATCAAAACAAGCAAATCAAGAAATTCAATAAAAAAACAAACAAAAAATAAAAGTGAGGAAAAAAATCAGCCTAAAGCTGTCAAGATTCATGATAGTAGTTAGCCGTTGAGTTATTCAGTAGCTGTTGTTGTCCGACAGCGATCACACGATAAACTAAGACTATATAGCTCATTAATGTCGAATTCACGCCAAGCTGAAGCTAAAGCAACGACGACTGGAAGCCGTTCGACCGCTTTCAACTTTAACCTAAGACCCGAACGCGAACCCGAAAATCAAGCCCCAAAAACCAAAGCGCCAGAACGCGTCTGAAACGAATTTAATTTGGCGTGAATTAAGCCGTCATTATGCTCGTTTTCTATTTGTTTAATTAAATATTAATAAATTGCTTATTAAGTGGACAGCCGGCGTACATTTAATTAAGTCAACGGCGTTGTCATCACAACGGCTTAAATGACAATGTTATTGACACGTAGCAGGGGGGAAAATCTGATTCAAACAAAAATGATTCTTAACAAATTTATTGATTATTGGTCAAAAATTTGCAAGCCAATATGAATAGTATCGCTTTTTGGAAAGCGTAAGTGAAATTTGTGAAATTTTTGCATAACTATTTTAATAAAGAAGCATTCCAGCTCAAAAAGTAATCTCATGATATATTTATCCAATCTGACAGAATGTCTTCTTTACTGAAATCGTCATGGAATTTATAAAGTATGCTAAACAATCATTTATTTGACAAACTTAATCTTAACTGCAATGACAAACATTCATTTGTATATCCAGACACACAAACAACAACAAAAAGAAAATACAAACTTGAAAATTGTTGTGCTTTCAATGTTTGCTAGTTTTACGATTATATTTTATTTTTATTGCCAAGTGTTGAGCATCCGTAAAACTAACTTACTTACTACATACTTACTTGCTTGCTTCTACTCGTAATCAACACGATGGATAAGAAGAAGATGTACTTCAATGACTGACTGCCCTTTTTTCATTTGAGCGGAAATTCAATTCAACGCCCAAACACCCATCACCCCTCTGTAAATCGAGCTCTATTATTGACTTGACCCACACAGATACACACATACACATGTACATATGTGTGTATCCCATTTCATATCCGCTGTGAAGCAGCACGCTCATCGTCTTCGTCGGTGATGCTATCATAAATCGTATTCAAAAATTTTCTAATTTCCGCATATGGTAGTATATGCCACCAATTTGTCGTAGTTTCGATTTCCTGCTTCTGACCAACGGCACCCTTACGCTTGCCTTTGCCCTTACCCCCCGGTCGACCGGGTCTACCCTTCTGTAGGGGTTTGCGTGTGCTGACATCTGTTGTCCCACTCATCATCAGCATATCAACACGAGTAGGAGCTGTACTCGTCGCTGTCAGCTTTGTATCAATTTCATTTGGTGTCTTAGTTTGTGTTTGTGTTTGAGTTTGAGTTTGAGTTTTTGTTTCTTTGGCTTTTGTTTGCTTGCGTTTCGACTTCAAGCGAACAGGCTTATCATCTGCATCTCCATCTACCATCATCATCAGCATTGGCAGGGACTCTCTCAAGCCATTTGCTTGGCCATCATTGTCATTCGGCCTGTCAACAGGGCTGTCCATTTGCAGTTTCTCTCTCATCTTCTGCATCTGATACTGATTTTGCATCTCCTGCTGCTGCTGTTGTTGCTGCTGCTGTTGCTTCTGTTCTGCATTGACAATAGTCTTCAGTTGAAGCTTACCTCCTGTTGACTCTTTTTCGAATGTTGTCGCATTACTCTCGGGCTTTACTCTCTTTGTAATGTCAACATCGCTCAGCTGCTGCTGCTGCTGCTGCTCCTGCTCCTGCTGTTGAGTAGTGACATACTTCTGCCTCTTATTAGACGGCTCAGTTTCCGTATAGCTAATTGCTTCAGTTGTTTCTCCAGTTGTTGCTGTTGTTATCGGCTCCTGAACCTGCAGTTCGAGTAGCTCCTCACTTTCCTGTAACTGCGGCAATGCCAATTTCACATTCAATGGCTGCTCCTCTTTGCTCGTAAATTCAATGCTATCAGGTTTAGAATGCTTCTGCACCTCCTTCAATTTCTGTTGTTGTTTTTCCAGTGTGTTAAGTAGCACAATTTTCTTATGGCCCATATTTTGCACATGAAACTCATGCGAATATAAACTTCCTCGTGTCGAACTCAAGTTCATGTGCTGCATTTGCTGCACTTGCAACTGTGCTAATTGGCTGTTTAATGCTGCAAGTGCGGAAGCTTTCAACACGGGTTCGCCATAACCTTCTTGATAATCAGCTCGTGGTTTAGTGTTTTTCTCATCGAGGTTTCTGGACTGAGCCACTGCCCGACTGCTGTGCGAAAGGTTTTCCAACAACTGACCCATGGGCAACACCTCACCCGTCCTGGCAGCTGCTGGGAACCGCTTGATGAGATTCACTTGAGGCTTGTTATATGCATAGGCATCCACATTGAAGGCGCCGTGAACTGGTGCACGTTTCCAGTGCTTCCTGAACTGTGGCTGACCTGCAAGGGGAGTATAAATTTATTAACTGCACTTTCACTGATGATCAAAATGATGCTTTACATGCCACCAAGCTGATGATCAGCAATAAACGAATGGGAACCAGCAACAACATCATTATAATCTTGGGCGTTCGTTGCCTCTCGACTAAACGGATTTCGAAACACTCATGCCAATTTTATCGCCTCTCAATTTGGGTCAGTTTAGCCCAGCGTTGACTAATTTGCATGAAGTGCCATTCACGCCAAATGTTCTAAGAATGTGAAAACATTGTCAAAATAGACAACACCAAAACCAAACAAAACAAAAAAAAAACTGGTTCCCATTAACGGCAGTTTTGTCACCGTGAATATTGTTGCTAATGCTTTGGGCCATAAAACGACATTGTTATGGCCCGCAACACCAACAACAACAACAACTAGCAGCAAAAACATACAAATAAAATGTGAAACAAAATGAAACAGATGGCCGTGTCATTCACTGGGGACACAACTCTGACACTCGGCTGACCTGTCATGGGGCCTTGACCAATTTGCTTTTTATGCGCCGCTCAAAATCTTAATAATGCCAACAAGCGAAAGGTGAAAGTTCAGATTAACATATCAATAAAGCTATATATGTTATGGTTCGTTCGTGTTTTTTTTTTTTTGCATTGTGAATATGTAAACAATAGTCAATGGCCAAAAAGGAAAGTGAGTTCCACACAGAATTCCACAGAAAATGTCATAGACAAATTGCATTTTGTTGTTTGACAGAAATACCCCAAATCATACTCCAAAACGGTTGGTATTTCGGATCGCAGCGATAATAAAAAAATGCAATTCAATTTCGGGGGCATTTTGGGAATTTTATTTATCTTTCAGAGACATGTCAAAAGCAGTTTGAAAAAAACCGACCAGAGAAGCAAAGCAAAGTAAACAGAGAAGCAGATAGACAGACAGCACAGATGAGAAAGAGAGACGAAAAAGAGACCGAGTGACAGCTTGCACTTAGAGCACTTAAGATAACTCTGTGTCTCGAGACAAGTGCTGGACCAGGACCACGACCAGGAGCAGCAGTAGCAAGTAGCAAGTAGCAGTAGCAAGTAGCAGTGGCAAGTAGCAGTGGCAGAGCAGTCCTGATGATGTCCACTGTGGAATGAAGATTTATGAAAACTGTTGACAGTTAGTGCTTCGAACCGTAAACAGTGGGACCCAGGCAACAAATGAATTTACATGCGGACAATGGCCATACCACTGCAAAAATGGCGATTTCAATGAATGCAGAGGCATAATGCACACACACACACACACCCATTCACATACAGAGTGAAAAAAGGAACTGCGATAAAAAGTCGAAGAGGCAGCAAATGACAGACAGAGATAGACAGCATGACAGACAGGCACAAAGGCACGTAAAAGAGACAGAGACATCGAATGAGAGGGTGAGAGTGAGAGAGAGAGAGAGAGAGGGCATGGAGTGAGACAGAAAGTTCGAGTTGGAGGGAAAATGAGCTTGCAAATATGTAGCGAGTCCAGAGGGAGTAAAAACAAAAGGCATAAATGAAAAATTTCTTTATTTTTTCGGGCTACACTCAAATTGAGATACTATACATTTTTAATTGTGTTTGAAATGTGTTTTTAAAAAATTTTTTTTTAATGTAAGAATATATACTGAAAATTATTTCGAGAACATGTAAATTGAGAGTTTCAACAAAAGAAAAAGTAATGAAAGAGTATTGAACATTTCATAACACTTTTGGCATTATTGTAATGAAAGTTTTTCTTAACAAAGACGAGCACATAAATGAGAACTATGCCACTTGAGCTTCAGCTCAATCCACGACTGGATTGCAGCTACAATCAGAATCTGTTGTTGACAGCTGCTTTTGGCCATGTTCGTGTAGCCAACAGGGCAGCGTTTGTCCTGCACATTCCTCTGGCCTGAACAATTCACGGGAACTGGCCAATGCAAAGAGAGAGGCCGAGAAAGTGCAATCCGTTCAGCGGGTTTGTCTGTCGAAATGTGAAAATGTTAAGAGGATAAAAAGAACGCAACGGGCGTCAAGGCAATTAACAAGGTGTGTCTTAATTAAAAGCAACAATCGAAACTGCAGCAAAGAACTTAATCATGTTTGGGGTGGATGCAACAATCATTTACCTTTGTGGTCGACATTACTTAATAATGTATTCAATGTTTTAATTTAAACTTCAAAGCAAGAGTTCAGTTGCTTACTTTTATTGTCGACTCTGTTACTAAACAGCAACTGCAAACAATTTATATTGTCATTAGACAAACAATTTAAGCGCACTTTCACCCCACTTTTCTGAACATGTTATTTGGTCTGCGCCTTTGTGTCTTGTCAATTGCTGGCTGTCCTTTCCTGTCCTGTCGTGACTGCTCATTTAGAGCTAACAAATACTTTGTGCCATGTCTCATTTTCATTTTCTTTCTCCTTTTTTCTATTTGGACATTCAATTGTTGCATTCTATAAGTGCAATAACAAAGCAAACCGACTGACTGACTATATATATAAAAAACAAACACAAAGAGATGATGGGCGAAAGCTGAGCAAACCATTCACATCATTTTGCACATTTGGGTTTAATTAGAATATTTCTATGCAAATGCAGTGCAATGAACAAAACAAATAAAGCAAAAAAAAACTATATTCAATGTTTTTCATGCAAGTTTTTTCTGTCTGTGCCAAATAGTTTATTTCTGCAATTTTCTTTGTCTCTCTCTTTCTCCGCTTGCAACGCTTCATTGCGGCTGTCGTTAAAAGAATATTCGCCATTTTATGTCTTTTTCTCTTTCACTTTCTTCTAACGTGTATTTGATAAGTTGTTCAAGGAGCTGGAATTGCGTAAATACTTAATGTCACAGTGGCCAACATTTTATTGGATTTAATATAATAATAAAATAATGCAAATTGAATTTTTGCATTTTACGTGCTTTGCAAGCAAATTTCACTACTAAAAAGATTTAAATTCCTTAAGAATCATATTTATTCGATAATATTTATTCTATAATTTTCATTTAACTGTTTTCGAGTTAGCAGTGGCTAAATAGGCAAACGACAATCAAATTTAGTTGAACTAATTGTTATGCAAAACCAAAATGATGCCATAACAATCAATGACAATAAAGTAAGGCAGAACGCTTTGCATGCCACAATATAAACGACACTTTGATTTAGTAATGCAAGGACAAGAACAATGACATAGAAGCGGCGGCCAACGCCAAAGCCAAAGCCCAAATAGTAGCATAATAAAATAAAACAAAAGCTAATACCAGCAATGGCAACATCGGCAACAACAACAACAACAGCAGCAGCAAGAACAAATCGAAATGCAGGCGGCAAGGCAACACAGCTTTATGGCTCACATAAAAATCCGATTCTTTGTCACGCTCTCTCAGTTCATCCGCCATTCGGAGGGACGCGACTGGAATGCCAATGACAATGTTCAGCCGTGCAGCGTGCCTAACTCAATGCGGCCCGACTTGGCCCGACCCTTGCCCACAGTGCGTATGCGCAACGTAGAAAACCAGGCCAATTTATGAGTGCCACAAATTTCATAGTTGTAGATGACGATTACGCAAAAGCGAACTTGTTGCCTGCTTGTTGCGCGGCATCGAGCAGGAGAAGGAGATGGAGAAGGCGAATGCGGGAGGATTAGAAGAAACTGTGAAAGTTTCGCACCTAATGCCACATCAATATGCAAAGCCAACCAATTTTGGCATAAGAAGCAAGCCAAGCTAAGCTGCTTTAAAACTTAAAGTTCATTTAACTTTTGCAATCAGTGAAGCAGAGCAGCAGCAATCGAGAAGATATCCAAGACGCAAACGTTAACGCCGCAGCAATTTATGATTTATTAACAACTTAAAAAAACTTATTAACGCAAATCGTTCAACTCAATAGATACACATTTTTGGTAAGTTTGTGTTTATTTTTTTTGGGTAAATCAATAAGTTTTTAAAAGAATTTTTAGTAATATAAAAATCTTAGTTTGATAAGCGGCAGTGATTGAAATATATTAAATATAAAGCAAATATCTATCAAGAAAATTTTCTATTAATATTTTTTCTATTTGCCTTAAAACGATTAAACAAACTTGATGACGAACTAACGCTTCGGGCTAATTTAAAATAAATATCCAAGTAATCTACTGTCAACTTCATTATGTTAGTTATTTCCTGTTTTGAAATCCTAAATAAATGCCTCAGATTCCTTCCTTGTGAATCGTATGTAATTGACAAAACTGGACAATCGTTCGTTTGTACTCAAAGGTCAAAGAACCGACACGCGCCAACAATGCTTCAAACAATGCCCTCCGCCTTCCCTCAAAACATGCCAGCTTACCTCTCAACAACCACACACACACACTTACAAACACACACACATATATACACAGTTAGCAATTATGTAGGCAAGTGAGCGTATAATGGAGCCAAAGCCAACATGGCACAGTGGTTGTTGCAAGAGATATGAAAAGAACTGCAATAAGTTAGGAAAAACATAAAATTGTTAAAGAAGTTTCTTGGTTTAGTTAAAAATACTTTAAACCTTAAGTTGTGGGGTACTTAATTAAAGTCATCTAACATATTTTTTCCATACTCAAACTAATTTTCAATTAAATTTTAGTTTTTATCATACTGTGCATTGTCAGCTTCTCTGTTTGGAGCTTGTTCCTCGGATTTTCCTTTTGCTTTTACTGTGTTGCTGCTGTCTTGTTCTGCATTAAAATTGACCAAATGATTTATGATTTGGTGTCTATGGTGCTATGGGGCCATTGTTGCGTTTGCTGTTGCTGCTTTTTCAATAATGCGCGGTCCAGCATTAAATTTTAATAGTCTTTTCGGTGGTAGACAGAAGTGGAAGAAGAAGTGGTGCGTTGCCATCGTCCCCCTGGCCCCGTCCAACTTCAACACCCAACAATTGCCGAAATGCAAAATATGTTTTATGAAGTGCCTTTCGAATTGAAGGCAAACGTTTGCCATAAATTTTGACTGGGATTTTTATGCATGAATTTGCTGGCACTTGTGCTCTTTTGGTATAGTTTCAAGTGCCACTAATACATATTTATGGCACAAGCAACAACTCGAGAATTCAATGATTGGAAGCTAGTAGTGTCCCTAAATCAATCATAATTTGTTACTGTCAGCGCGCGTGGCAACTGTGGCAACTGCTGCGGCAACACTGTTGAGTGATGAAGTTGTCCCAGCGACAGCAACAAAGCCAAAAACTGAATAAACAAGCTCAATCGGAGTCGAATTCGGAGTTGGAGTCGAAGTTGTAGTTGGAGTTTGTATCCTTGTCACTGTTGTCCGGAGTTACAAACATTGTCTCTGGGTACGTCACCTGTGTTTTTTTGTGGAGTTCGTCTGTTTTGTGTGTGATACCAAAATGTTAGGTTTTGACTTTCACAGATTTATCGTGAATTTGTTTTTATTTTCTTTTGCAGCAAAAACAAAAACAACAGAAAACAATATCCCAAACTCCAAGCCCAAACCAATTTGACAGCCGTCGCGTCGCATCGCATCGCCACGGCCTCGTTGTCGACTTTCGCCGTCTGATATGCTCGATTTTGACAAATGTCTGACAAATCCTGTCAGCTTCCAGTACGGCTAATGAAAGGCAATTGTCGCCAAAGATCCGAAATGCCGAAAACCAACGAGCCAAATCTTTGGCACGTGCCTCACGATGAACTTTAGCGTTCAGCAATTTCATAATATTTATAATTTACTTTTTCATTTTTTTTCGTTTTTTTTTGTTTTTTTGAGCTGTGGGTATTATTATAAGTAACAGGAAATACGGAACGCTTTAAAGCATTAATTTCCGGGTACATAATTTATTGATATCGCAAGCGAGTCAAGTCAATTGAATTCCATTACTTTATAATCGTTTTCCCTTACAAAAATTGCAAGGGTATTTAGTCTTCGACAAAAGTATGTTTTTTTTTGTTTTACTTTTTTTTTTTGTAATTTTTATATAATATCTTTTCACACATGGCTGGCTGAAAGCTTTCCGACTTTTTGGCTCTTAAACACTTGTTACATACATATATGAAAGCATTATATAATAACGGTAATCGAGATACATTTTCCAACTGATTTCCAATGAGAAAATTATAAGGAAAATTGTTTTTACTAAAAAATAATGTTTTTTTAAAGGTTTATGTATTTAATTGACACAGATAACATTTTAAAAATAAATTTTATATTATTTAAAGATTAAAAATCATATAATTGATGAACATAAAATCGAGTTCAAACTATTTGTTATAAATATTTAACAACTTGAATAAACAAGCATTCAATTCAATTTACATTTGTATACTTTTTGACATTTGATTTCCCTCTTGTGTTAGAAAAGTCAAACTTTTTTTTTGTTTTTTTTTGAGTACAGTATTGTAGCACATATGTATGGTAGGCTTGACCCACACATACACACACACACGCATACCCAGACATACATTAGCATATATGTATACGAATAGGCTGGCCATTTAAAATGCCTGGCTGGCTAGCTGGATGGCTGCCTGGTCAGCTGTGATTTGTGTCAAAATGTCGAGCCCGGGCATAGTCAAGTAAATCAAAGTGAACTCAACCCACTTCCCGTCTACCTACAACTAAAACCCAACAGCAACAACGAGAACTAGTGCAGAAGTAGAAAGTTCTCCTTTATTTGGCTGCCATCGGTCATTTTTCATGTTGGCAATGACGGTCGCCGATGCCACTCACACAGCAGCACCAGCAGCAGTGGCAGTGGCAGGAACAGCAGAAACAGGAGAAACAGCAGGATTGGTGGACGAAGCAAATGTGATTATTGATTGGTGTTCACCTAAATTCATGGCTGGCTTGAACGCTGACGAATCATCTATCTAACTATGACCAAAAGTCAAAAGATTGTTAGTGTGAGTGTGTGTCTGGGTGTGTATATGTGTGTGTGTGTGTGCGTGTTGGCAATCGATATGAGTGAATGTCTGTGGGATGGTAAGCGCATTGTGGTGTCATTCTCTGGCAATATTATCAGCATAGAAACAACAGCAGCACCAGCAGCAGCAGCTGCAACCAACGGTGTGTATGACAGAAGAGACGAAAGAGAGAGAGAGGGAAAAGGAGAGAAGAGATGGCGATGCGTTGTGTGGCGGGGAGAACTAAAAAGTATCCATCAAATGCAAGTTTGACGTTTATGTGACATTTGAAATCAATTTGCGCGACAATTCAATTCTACATTTTTGAGTGCTATTTGTTATTGTTTGTTGTCGCTCGCTCGCTCGCTTGCTGCGATAGAGTGGCGTATAAATATATACAACACAGTAGGACACTGTGAAACAGAAAGTCAGACAGAAAGACAGACTAACAGACAGGCAGACAGACGGAGAGACAGGCAGACAGTTTAACTGACAGACAGCAATGGCAATCGATGCGTTTATGTGTCAATTAGCAATTTATGCGTGAAACTTTCAGCGTTTGCAGTTTTGTGGCAAACCTTTCTGTTATTATTTTTTTTCTTGTTTCGCTGTGCGGCATAAATACTAAAGTGAATATTTTATTGGCATGAACTACATATGTGATTGTGTGTGTCTGTTCAATGACAGGTAAGTGACATGCAAATGTGGCAGCCGCAGATTTGCGCCACAAATTAAAACATAACATACACAACGAACCCGAGTTACTTTTCGTCAAACTCCAACCAAATAATCATGAAATGTTCATTGATTGAATAATTAAATCAATGCCGAAACATATATACACCAATTCATCTCAATTTGACTAGTGAAATATGAATAATATTTGTAGGATCCATTTCTCTCTATATACATACATATATATATTTAATTACGGTATTTGATTGCATTCCACACATAATTAGTGTACAAATATATGCATAGTTGAAGTAGAAACTTAAAGCCAAGCTATTGGGTTCCATTCAATTCCGGATATAGTTTATATTTGTACTCTAGTAAATGTGAAATTTGACGTTGTGCTATTCAAGTAGGATTAATTATGCCACTAAAATATTAAATGCTCATTTGAAATATCAGACAAATATTTAGAATGGTATTCAATTGCAAAATGGACAAAAGGAATCGATTATAAGTCTTTACCAAAAATATTCT
The DNA here is from genome assembly GCA_035044645.1 of Scaptomyza parva. Lineage (NCBI taxonomy): Eukaryota > Metazoa > Arthropoda > Insecta > Diptera > Drosophilidae > Scaptomyza > Scaptomyza parva. Next base: position 6,875,661 of record JAWNNT010000090.1, read on the forward strand.
TTCATTCATCGCTTCTTTTCAGACTGTATAAAAGCATCTAAAATAACCCAAAAAAAAAACAGCTTATAAAAGATGCATTTACCATTTGGCTTTAACTAACATTGCTCTTCAACTCTTTTAACTGCATCCCAAAACGTATCTCTAGTTATATTTGATTTGTAATTTTAGTTCATTTTGGAGTGGCATCCTACAAAATGCTTAGCTGCAACATTTTGTAGCAACTGGCCAAATGTTGTTGAGCACACACACAGCATGTTCAGGTTAAAATGTTGAGTCTTAGCCCCCTTTAGCTACCATATTGCAGCCAAAAACGAATAAAAGCCAGGGAAAAACAAACAAACAGTGGAATGGGGCGATGGATCGTAGCAAACAAACATTGGGTTGTTTTTCCCGAATAATGCAGCTGTTGCCACACTGCAATATTGGTCAAATTTATAGTGTCTAGCCGCAATTTGAAGCATTGCAGTTGTAACAAGCTGCAGGCCAATTCTTTCGGTTTATGTTCCGGCTAAAAGCAAGCAGCATCTAACTCTTAATTATGAGCTGTAAATTCATTTAAGTGTGTTTCGACTTACTAAAAACTCACCAAACTGTTATGAATTGTTCCTGGAAAAAGGGCAGTTAATATTTTGATGCTTCTCATGTTAAAGCTCCATGTTCTTCTTATCTCTGGTTTCACTCCCTCGCTCTAACCGTTAAGCGTCCCTTCATGCGTTGCCTGTTAATGAAAGCAGCGCTGCCTGCGGCTCCATTTCTGGGGAATCAAGTGCCCACCCAGGCAACCAAGGTGTCTGTCTCGGTAACTGTGGGCGGCTTCTGTTCGGTTGGCTTCTGTTCCTGTCTCTCTGTTCTCTGTTGTCGTTTATATGAATATGTCTGTCAGTATGTGTGTGTCAGTGTGTGGTAGGGTATGTGGCTGCCGCTTTGGTGTACTTCTTCTTACACCAAGACATAAATTCTCCAACAAAATGGCGGAAGTAATATTTTTCATATCAGCATACGCTGTTTACACAAACACACGCCCACGCAGATATTCATGGTACGAGTGCGAGGGTTGTAAGATGCGTTCTTCGGGGGAAAAGACAATATTGAATGATTAATACTTAGCAACAAGTAAGCATCGTTTATTGGCCTTAGGACATATTTCCAGACAAATAAATTCTGCTTATCGAAAAGATATCTTTTCATTTCAATACACCACATTTCGAGCATAGATTCCACATAAAGACAGTGTGACCAGTTATAACAAACATAGGTATGGTCACACTACATAAGATTGGCTTTGGTTACGACATAAGACTAGCTCTTTATTAAGAAAACTAAAAGCATATTACACCAAAAAAGAAACTATACTTTTTTTTCGCTCTTAAGAAGACAATAAAAAAGTTCTTCCAGACTCGTTACACTATTGAATCTATTTAAAGGCTTCCTGAAACTCTTTAAAGTAAAGACTGAGAATAGAGATATACTTAATCACTTAAAACAATAACTCATAAATGCAACCTCGAAACTTACGTATTTAGCAACATATATATTATGAGGCAAGGAGTGCAACCGTAGTCGCTTGGGCTTTCCTGGTGTTTGCAGTTGTGATTGTTGTTGTTGTAGTTGTTGTTGTTGTTGTTGTGTCGGCTTCAGCGGAAGTGCGCTATGTTCGCATGTCCGCAAATGCCCAGTCGGGTAAATTTAAATGCCCATCTTAGCTGAGAGAGACATGCAAATGCACATGGAAATATATACATAAATACATACTTACATGAATGTAACATGCATATACATATATATGCGGACATATAGTAATATCTTTGGGTGTAAAGATAGCATATATATAATATTTAGTGGCAGCTGTTGCAAAGTTTCGGCTGCCGCTGCCGCTACTGCTGCGTGTTGCTTCGTTGCCACCGGCCGGCAGCAGCAACAATGCAACTTATGATGGGGCAGAGGGGGATGGCTGAAAGTTGGCAACAAGCAACAGGGGCTGGGCGGGGCGGGGCCCCGTTCTGGAATTTTGTTGTTATTTATGCAACGGAAAAGGGATGTTGACTGCGCAACGTTAGCTTTAAGATGCTTGCCACAACGCCCGGAAGTTTGGCACTTGCCACATTGCCACATTTGTACAGAGAGCCAGAGAGTCAGTGCCAGTGCCAGTGCCGCTGGGGTAGTGCAACAAAACGCCAAGAAGCAGTGTGGCAACAACAAATGCCACCGCAAATCTGCCAGAAAACTCAACTCGCCACATGTGCATTTAAATCGCATATAATTGGATTCAGTTGCCCCAAGCAACGCCGCTTAGCACACTTTGCCAACTTGAAAACTTTGGAAGCGCTGCAATTTTCTCACTGATTTATGATGCGGACGCATAATTTAATTAAATAACGTCAACTCTCTCTCTCTTTCTAACTCTCTTTCGCTCTCACTTTTGCCGCCAGCCTCTTGGCAAACTGTTTTTGTGCCGCAGCTGCCAGGCCGCAGTTACTTGCCGCGTTTCTAATTATTGATTTCAGTCTCTTTAACACCCAGACAGACATAAATATATATCTTCTGCCACAAAAGTTAGAAAGTCATGACCACAAGCAAATAAACAGTATTCTTTAGTAAAAGGTGATAGAACATGAGATACTCTCTAAAACATCTTGCAAGTAGAATTATCTCTTCATCTTTTTAGCTTAATAATATTTTTCAGACTTCATATTCATAACCCCAAAACAAATAAACTTGAATGTACTTTCTTTACTTAAACATTTTACCATCCTCTATTTTTCCCCCTTTATTACGTTATAAATATATTACACCCTGTTTAGACACATTTTTAATGGCAAATCCCTAAAAGCCTAGACCGCAATATTTACCTGCGAAAATGTTGCAGAAAATGTGGCATTTGATAATTTATCACTCGGCCAGGTTGTGCACACATATCACCATAAATAATATTTATAGACTATATTTTTGGCCGCCGAACCCTTTTTTTTTGTTGTTGTTGGTTGTTGTTGTTGTTGTGGGTCTGGGTCCCATTCATCTAGCCACTAACAGACTCTTGCCATTGAAGTTAATCTACATAATTTTTGCCGTGTTGCCTCCTTTACAAGCGGTTTGATTTACACAGAGGATAATCATTAAAAGGCAACAGCAAATAAAAAACAATTTTTTAGTTTTTTCTTTTTCTCTCTTTTTTTTCAACATTTGTGTGTTTGTTTATGTGTGTGTAGGGGTGTGTGTGTGTTTTCGTTTGTTGTTCGTAACCCTGTTTATTTATTTACATAGAAAGTAAGTAACTAGTGAGCTTTTTTGCGGGGGGCGGGGGGACTTTGGCTGGGTTTTTAGAAAGGTTTAGCCGGGTTTTAATAATATACGAGCGTATAAAACACCGGCAAACGATTAGAGACCGTCCGGCTGTTGCTGTTGTTTCCCTTTTATTGTTGTTGTTATTGGAACAGGCCTCAAATTGTTGTTGTTGCTGTTGTTGTTGTAGTTGATGATGTGTTTTTGCAACTAAGCGCCTGAAGTTTTTGTGGCATCGTTTACATAAATACCACACGCACACACGTTGGCGAGTCGTACTAGTAGACCACACAGGCCCCTTCCCCTCTCCCCCCCTCGCTTTCTTTCTTTCTTCAACAAACAAACTCAATGAAAGCCAGGGAACACAACAAGCGGGGGGGAAAAAAAATAATAGAAAGCCCAAGCTACCCAACGATTATCCTTTTTTAATAGACTCATAAAACGGTTATTAACTTTGTTTGGCCATTGCACAAAAAGTCATACATACATACGTGTGTATGTATACATATGTATGTGCGATATATATACTCACTCAAACTTCCCCTCTGGCAGCCCTGGTTGGTTGCTAGGGTTGCCTCAATTTATTATGTTTTGCATAGTTTTTGTTGCTTTTATTATTATTTTTTTCTTTTTTTTTATTTGGTATACAAAGAGAACGACGAACAAAATATGCAAAGAAATTACATTTGACATTAATAAATGAGCTCGAGCCGAAGCTGATGTTGCAAGTTGAAGTTGTAGCCCAGATTCAAGCTGAAGCTGCCACATGATGCACCAAACTTTGACTTACACTATGTGCTTGAGCATATATTAATGGCATGAGGCATATTGGTTGTTGAGTGACTTATTAAGCATGTTGAAAAAGCAAACTGTATTGATATATGGTCTGACTTTGAAACTGAATATCATTCAAGCAAGGACTTCATACTTGAAAGTGTGTGTTCATTATGAAGTTTATGATGTGCAGGGATTAAATTTCTTTCTTAAGGGTGTTTAATTGATAGTTGTCTTGAATTTTATATAGATTTTCAAGCAATATTGATTACTTCACAATATTTGATTAAAGTGTTTCAAAATTCAACTTAAGATCTTTATTATTATATTTAGTTATATCTAAAGTGTACTCTAGGTCATTTGATGGTCGTTTATTTGCTTATTCTGCCACTTTTTTTCTTATTTCTGAATTTTTGCGACTGGCTAATGCAATTTTAGTTTCACTATGCGTTGCGTTCCCCCGTGTCGATGAGTCACACTCTTCCCCTCAACAGATTTGCATTTCACACACAACACAACAAAAAGAAGAAGATACAAAACAAAAAAACAAATAAAATATACAAAACAACAAAACAAGATAAATGAAATTCTGATGCAAATTTGATTTGTTTGTAAATGTTCGACGCAATGCAATGCGAACATGGAAAAAACCCCCCCAAAAAACTCAAACTCAAACTCAGTTGCCATAACCAGTTTCTGTTTTGAGTTTTCTCTGTTGCTGTTGCAGTTGCAGCTGTTGCACTGATCACTTTGCCAAGGGTCTCTTTGTTTCTCTCTGTCTCTGTCTGTGTGTGTGTGTCTCTGATGGTGTTGGGGACAGTAGCAGCAACGGCAACAGCAACAGCAACATGTTGCCAGCCAACAGTTTCTCGTTTCATTTCAGTTGACATTTTTATGCGCGTATGATTAATTATGCAATTTTGCATTTGGTTCTCTCTCCCACTCCCTCTCTTTGTTCTGTCTCTGCCACTGCCATTGCTACTGCGGGTCTTCGCCTCAGCTGGTTGTCTGTCTGTCCTATTATGCTCTGTTAAGGTCTCTATCGCATCAATCAGCATCAACAGTGCCACAGTCCAGTGGCAGCTACAGGAACAGCAGCAAAAGCAGCAGCTTGATGAGTCCTTTTAAAGCACTGCGGCCTTATTGTACTGCAATTAAATTTATGACCAAAAGTTGGCCACGTTAATGTTTAGAGCCAGCCATTCAGTCATTAGCCACCATTAAAAAGGGCCAGCAAACCATTTACAATTGACTAACAACAACAGCGAAGCACTAAAAATTATACCCAACAGTTATTTAAGTAAATGCAAATGCAACCAAACGAACAAATGATGGCGATGGCGATGGGGAGATGGGGATGTCGATTGGCACACATAACAGGAATGATAACAAAACTTAATCACTGCGAATCATGCGATTCTCGGCGTGACTAAGCGCCAAACGTGATAGCTGGTCAAGACTCGGGACTAGGAATTTGCACGCAACACCACCATACTACAAACACAGAAACCAAAAATAAAACACCAGCAAAAATCACAAATAGCTGGAAAAACAGAGAGCAGTGAATTTGAGTTTGAATATAAACAAATATGTAATACACTATATGTGAATGATTACATATTTTTAGAAACTTCTTTGTCTCTCAAAAGCTTATCTCTTACCTAAAAGAAGACTTCGCACAGAATCAGGTACAACTAAAGATCGCGATCTCAGTTATCATCCCCATAACGTTACACAACTGACAACATTTGGAATAAAGCTCAAAGCGTCGAGAAGTGTATTTAAAACAAGGACTGGTAAATGAAGTTGGCGTTGTGCATGCAATGCTCGATTCGAATGATGATGCTGCTGTTGGGTTGGGCCAAACTGACTGACTGGGGCCCAAAAGAGGAACCTGAATCTAACAGACAACTGTGCAGTGAAACAGAGAGAGGGAGAAAGGGAAGGGCGGGAGCTAGGGAGAGACAGAGAGCGAACGAGGAAGATAGTAGAACAAACGTAGTCGTAGAAACAGTTGTACGCAAATAGAGCAGCCAAGCGGCGCGTTAATGCCGAACGGCCCATTTGAGGCACGTTTCAGTTATTAACGGGCTGGTCGCTTGTAAAGTGCATGTGGCCTTTAACTGGAGAATGGCTATGACCGGGACAAAAGAGGGGCAAAGGGGCATAACGTGACCAATATGCTTGTCATTGCTACGATGATAATCAGCTTTGTGCATGCCGCGAATTGGTCAGCAATGTGGCCACTGTCTCTCTCTCCCTCTCTCTCATTCTCTCTGACTGTCAACTATATATAAGTATTGCATGTTGAACAGTCTGTTGCCTGTTTGTCCAGGAGTTACGCACGTTGGCACAATTATGTGGACACATTGCTAGCAACTGGCAACTGGCAGTGGGCTATGGGTAAAGACTAAAAGCGTTACTTGGGGCGACATGCAAATATTTGATAAGCAAATCTTGCATAACACAACGCACAAGCTCAGTTGAGTCGCATACATACAGCCGTTGGCTAATCGAAACATATATATAGAAAGAGCTTAGAGATGTGATTTGAAGATTTTTAGAACTTAAGACTTAAGACTTAAGTTTTTATTGTATTGATGTATCTGTGGTATAGCTTGTTGGTTTTTGTTTATGGTAAAAGTAATTTGCAGAAGTTTTTATATTTCTATTATTTTATCTAACTTTTTATTCATTTTGGCATTTGGCAATTATCAATATTATTGTTTTCAATCTTGTAGAAAGGGTTAACTTGTTTTGTTTGCAAATGTATCTAACAGATAAAACCTATATATATATCATCTCTACATACTCCTGATCAGCAGCTGCATTAGAGTCAGATATATCCGTATCTGTCTCTCTGTATGTTGTCGTCGATATCAGGTACTATATATGAATCTGAATAAGACTTAAGATTTGGAACATACACTCATCTCTACCAAGGGCAGATCAAGTTTAAAAGTGGAAAAATCATTCCTAAACCGAATAGTGTAGGCAAAACCGAACGAGTAAAGAGTATGGTATCTCCTATGGTAAGGTATGGATACCCCATATCTCTTACTCGGGCTCTCTCAAAATACTTAATTTAATTTGCATTTTTATTCTCTTTAAAAACAAAACTCTTTTGTGCAACAATTTGCAACTGACATATTTGCCATGCATGTTTTATCATAATAAAATTAATACTATTTTTCATTTTAATCTGAAAACAAATCGTATTTAGTTCAATTTGGGGATGAGCAAACGTTTTTAAAATTGAACAGTTTTTGGGGGAAGCCAATGCCAATATTTAACAAAATTCAATTGAAATCGATTAGCGGTGCATATATACATATATTTATTTATGCATGCCACAAAACGTGTCAGATAAAATGTGTATACAATTGAATAAGATTCAATTGGCTTTCGTTTTTAACAGTACGCTACGTATACGCAATATTGCGTATACGCTATGTGCGGCGTGCTGACAATTGAAATGAAATAGAATTGTTGAGAGACGTGATCAGAAATATATTTTTTTAGAATTTATACAGCTGGTGTGTTAACTGATTCAGTGGTGTGGGTGGGAGTGGGCGGGTGAAGTGGGTCTCTGCCAGGCAGACATTAATTAGATTTTATGATTTACGGCACTTGATTTCCAGATGCGATTGTTTTAATGCCCCGCTAGTTCCGTTGCCTCCGCATTCTCGTCAGTGCTGGCCGCTTCTTAATGAAGTTGTCTGTTGTCTGTTGTAATTAGAAGTAATAATAATTTCCTAGCCAGAGACACACACACACACACAGAACGAGATCGAAAGAGAGGGAGAAGCGAAAGCGAAAGAGAGAGTCATTACGAATTTGGATTGCGGCCAAGGAAATGCCATTAATCAAATTAGCAAGCGCATAACTTTTTATGATTATGCTCAAGATAGTCGCCTCAGCAAAGAGAGAGGCAGAGAGACAAAGAGAGAAACAGAGAGACAGCTTAAGGACGAATGTGGGAATCTGCGGTGGATTTTGTATGCAAAGATAAACTTAGCCAGCCGAGGACAGCCGCTGACAGAGTCAACTCTGTTGTGTTCTGTGTATTACTACTTATTGTATTATTATTTCTATTTAGATAATACATATATTTTTTAATAAACAACAATCTTTTTAATGAAATTTCTGCCCAGTAAACCAAGTCGTGGCTGCAGCAGTCGAAGCAACAGCAGCAAAGGCAGCAACTGCCGCAAAATTAATTACGATAAAGCAGCGAGGGGAACTGAGGCAGTCACTCAGTCAGCGAGGACAACACAATAACAACTCAAGCATCTCGGATAACTTAACAGCATCAAGTTAATGGTAATTGAACATTTTCCATTTTGTTTTTTATAATTATTAAATGCAGCTGCCTTCTGTGCACCATTTGTCTTGGAACCGCCACCTCTCCCGCATTTTGTGGTATAATTTCCAATCGACATGAGGCACCCACAGAATCTTCGGGTTAATAAGCTTATATTATCTCATTGTTATGTGTGGCAGGCACAAATGCTAACGTATTTGTACTTGTACTTAAGTGTGTGTCTGTCGACGTGCCAATTAATTTTCATACCTGCAGCCGATTTCCATTGGGAGCTGATATTGCCACTGGCCAACATATCCAAATCACAGACAGATACCTTAGCGGTTAGTAGTGATGGCAAGAAGTTACCGCAGATATGATAGATACTTGAGAAAGGAAAGAAGGTAATGAAAATATGTTTAAGACTGTTAAGAAGTTAAACCTTAGTAAAAAATAGATAGTTTACCAGCCATTAAATGGTTTGGGCTTAAGGAATACTTCGTTTAAATATTTAAAACCAAAAATTTTACTTCACAATCCATTTCATTTTAGCTAGAAAATGGCTTAAAGCGACATACTTTTGGGACACTTGGGCGATGAGTGTGTCTGTTGTTTTGCTGTTGGCTTTTGTCTGTTGTCTGTTGATTAACTCGTTAATTTTGGCATTGTCAGGGATATTTAACGCATTTTGACCCAATTCGCCAGCAAAACGGCAAAACGACAATGCCAATGTATGCAGGCACTAACAAGAGCAACAACAACAACAACATCAACAACAACATATATGACAATACTAATACCAATAGCCCCGATTCGACTAGAGAGAGTGCATACTTGGAGCTAGCACTCTGCACTGATTATGGCCAAATAGCATTTGTGGGCCAACATTTGTATGGCTTGGTTGGCATAAATGGAACTGCATTGCCTGCATTTAATGTGCGTTGTAAGTGAAATTAACAACATAACTGCATTTGCCATTGACACGTAAATGCGACAAAATCCTCAAAAGACTATATGTGATAGAGAAAGAGATAGACAGAAAGAGAGCGAATGAGCGAAAGAGAGAGATTCCTATTATAATTGGCACAACTGTCTTAAAGTCTGACAAAAGTCTGTGCGGGCTGTCATTTAAAGTGCATCTGGGCCAAAGGATTAACCAAGACAAATGAGACATATGTTTCCACCACCCCCCACCGGGGGGGTTATGCAAATGTAAAGTATGCAACTGCTTGCTGCTTGTAAGTTTCAATCAAAATGCAAATATTGATGCAGTTGACATAAGACGTTGTGTTCGACCGGCCCAAGTGACAGCAAAATCAAAATCACTGACTAACCCCATCAATCCTCTCGCCCCACATAGAAGCCACAGCAATAGCAAAAGCAAAAGCAACAGCATGCAGATTTATTATCATCAACAAACTGAGTGAGTAGAGGGGGAAGGGGTGCGCTCTAAGCCGAGTCCTTCTGCTATCCGCATATGCAATAACAAAGGATAAAATATTAAGATTTGACTCTTGACTCGGCTTGACTTGGCTGACTCCTTCAAGTTGGGCAACGCGTTGCGATGTTGCCGTTGCCATTGCCGTTGCTGTTGCTGTTGTTGCTGCCAGTGTTTTATTAAATGTATATATATTGTAGACAAACAGCGATAACACCAGCAAAAAGAGACAACTGGCAGCCTATGTTGCAGCCTAGTTACAAGAAGCCATCAGATTGAATAATGGCAGAAGTGAATTCTGTACAGGTGCCGAGAGCTGCGGGTTGCTAGATAAATTAAAAGACAAACACAAAAAAGAACAGAAAAGAAAAGAAAAAAGAGAAAAAGAAAACTCAACGCATTAAATTAGAGTAACAATAACGACAACAACACCAGCAACAAAAAGAAAAGGCTGCTGTCAAGGTAACTTTTTTGTGTTATTTTTTTGCGATTTTCTCGGCTTAAGTTTGATGTCATTTTTTAAAGTGTGTGTAGGTTGTGTGCCTGTGTGTGTGTGTGTGTTGTGTCTCTGTGTGTGTGTTGGTGTTGTTGTTGTGCTGTGTTCTACTTGTGCATTGCTAAACAATTTTTGATTAAGTTTTGCACAGAAATTCCATTTAGCCTTGCCACACACACAAACACACATTGTCTCTACATACATCGGCCTTTTTGTCTTTTGCCTTGCATATAAGATTATTACAATGTTCATGAATTGGAGTGTGTGTGTATAAGTGTGTGTGTGTGTGTAGATAGTAGAATGTCAAGTAAAATTTAACAAGTTGCTGAAAGACGAAGAAAATAACTGGCATGAAACTGAAAAACTTTCTACGCTTTACACTTTTCAGAGTAGGCTTATCAAAAAAACAGTGAAAATTGGCAATCTGATTTTCACATAAAATATTTATTAAATAATAAAAGTTTCAATAATTATTTTTAGCCTGTATCTGGAATAGTTAAATATGCTATTTTCCATTTCTTTCTGTTTAGTTAGTTAGTTTAGTTTATCGAAGTTTGATTTTGAAATAAACTTAATCAAAAGCTATAACAACTTGACTTACTTGTTGAAGTAGCTTATACTATTATTGGATTTCAATCAGCCTAGCTCAATTACGTTTATACACACACAGAACTTATCGACATTAGCGAGACTGAGCGAGAGATATAAAGAGAGAGTTCAAATCGCATTTTGACTTCAAAGCGATGAATTCGCTTTTGGCTTGTGCCTTTGAAATGGCAATTCATCAAGTTGACTGGCAACGCACATAAATCAACCCAATCAAAACCGCTTGAAACCAATTTATAGTTGCACATGTGTATTTACAACATCAAGTGCACTATATATATATATATCTGTATACATTTATATACTATAGATACTGTGCAGTGTATAGAATATATATATATATATATTGGCAGCTGTGAAAGGCCACTTAAGAGCACGAAAAGTTTTGCAAAAATTTTAATTGAAAGGCAACGTATGGAAAAGTTTGCGATGCCACTAAAATTGATTACACACATGCAACACTCAAAAGCTGGCAAGCAGCAAGCCGTTTCAAGCTTGCAACACAGATTGCAGCTAGCACCACTTGCATACATACACATATTGGGATTGAGAGATTGAGAGAGCTGGTTCAAGCAGGCCGCAACACTCGTGTCAAATGCATGCGTTAAGCCATGTGATAGTGCCGTTAGTTCAGCTCCCCCCACTACTCCCTGCTCGTCCTGCTGATGCTGATGCTGCTGCTTCTGTTGCTGTCGCTTTGCCAGCTTGTTGCAATTTATTCTAATCGCTTGTCAGGCATTGCCTGCAATCTAAAAAAAAACCCAAACCAACAAAAACTCAAAGTACTCCATTCAAACATGAACGACCGTTCGAAACCCTGTGACAAGCATTAATAAATATGAATTTTTGGATAAATTCTCAATCATGATATATTTTCTAAGGAAAGTGTTATCAAATTCCATCGCCTGAAGAACTTATGAGTACAAAAATTGATAAATAAATATCCCAAAAACAATATGTTTCGCCCTGACATATTCTATAGAAAAATTTGCATATTCTTCACTTCTTTAACTTCTCTCAGCTGGCAATTGTATGTGCCAAATAAAAGGAAGACATACGACACATTCTCTGGTGAAGTTTTCCAGGTATGTTTTATTGGCCAAGCAGGGTATGAAAAAAGCAGCGATTACTCGGAAACAGTAGCCAACGATGCGTGTAACGAGGCAGCAGCACGTGAAGTCAACGGTAAACCAAAGCTGTGCTTTAGGCCAAAGGTTGTGTGCATGTTTGTGTGTGTGAGAGTTTGTGTGTGTGTGGTGTGAGTGTGTGTGTGGTGTGGTGTTGCCAATTGAGTGGCAGCAATCAATCTGCTAGGTGCCCCGTAAAGTGTGTCAAAAGCGCGCCTATGCCATAAACCAGCTGCCAAACAGCAGCAAACAAAGTAACCGACACGACACCAATACACTAAACCCAAACAACCACACCTCCCTACCCCCACTCCACTCCCTACATACGCCTCAGTGACTGACTGAATGACTGACTGACTGGGTGACAGTGGAAGCTTGATGCTTGTTGGTACTGCCGCTTATAGCACTTAATTGACGTCAATCGCATTGGCCTGCACTCATTCTTTGCCTCCTCCTCCTCCACCGCCTCCACCTCTTACTCGTCTTCTGCACGAAGCCTGATGGCTGGAAAAATCACAGCTCGTTAGCTGAAGTTTTGCTCTAGCCGTTCATTGATTTCAAATTGCATGACAATCAATTCAGAATTCTGACTCTCTCTCTCTCTTTCTCCCCCTCTCTCTCTCTCTCTCAATACATACTTCTTTCTACAGTCCCTATGCCTATTCAAAAAAACCTAAAAACCAATAGCAAAAAAGATTCTGTTCAATTATTTAATATGACAAAATTGTTCAGACTTTTTGGACCCTCTTCAATTGTTGGACCGCAAATCAGTTTTTACCAGTCAAATCAAATGCCAAACTACATGACAGCTACATCCACAGCAGCAACATGAAACATACACACTTCCCACACTCCCCATCCGTCCATTCACACTCATAACTTTAGCTTTCTTTAAAATTGCGCCTTGTTTGTGTGTGTGGTTTTTATGTGCGTGTGTGTGAGTTTCTTAATGATTATTTGACGCCATATTTGATTGACGTGTGTTATGCGCTCGTTATGTATGTGAATGTCTTTGCACCTCACATACTTTAACTGTTCGTGCATTCATGTTTGTCTCAGTATGAGTGTGTGAGTGTATGTGTGTGTATGTGTGTTAGTGTGCGTGTTAATGGCCCCAACAACCACAGGGCACTTATCAATTTTTCGTCTCAACCAAAATGACACTCGTGGGCGTGTACTTTTATACATCTGACGCTTATCATGAAGTATGTATGCCGTGATAAGTGTGTGAATGCCCGTTAAATTCATTTGATTCGCCTTTGTATAAGTATATGTGCATACATGTATTTAGTAGGTGTTTGTGTGTTTTTCGGGGTTAATTTAAGACGACGCAATAGTGTTAAAACCAATTGAATGTGTGTCGTCGAACAATACTAATTGGCCATTGGACTAATTAGAGCCTGAAAAATTAAGTTATTTTCGTGCAAAGGCTAATTGTTCAATATGTTTTAATTGTGTATACTAATCATGTACTAAACAGCAGATGGTAAATTTAAAAATAGTAAGTGTTTAATGATATGGGAAAGTGATTTTTTTTTTATCAGAAAACGTTTAAGAAACTTGGAAAGGGAGATAATTCAATTTTGTAATTAATATTTATATGCATTCGACATATCATTTTGAATTGTATTGGAGTTAAGATCATACTAAATACTTAGACACCGCCTAACATAGTGTAATGTTACGAATTCATTTCGTTTCTGTAGCAGCCGATGTAAGCTTAAAGTAGACCCATAATTAATTTACCTATCTATACCCAAGAAAATGTTTAATGTTTGGTTTAAGACAATTTGGTTTGTGCTTAAAACAGCTAAACAGCGATTAGAAAGCGAGAGAGACAATCTCAGATTGTAACTGTTAATTGAATAACATTATCATTAATTTATCTACAGATTCCACGGCCTTAATCGATGGCTATCAAATAAGATTGTAAAGCTGAAGAACGAAAGAGAGAGAGAGAATTGCACTGAGGGCCTTTAGCAAATTGTTTGCTTTCAACGCATGCCCAGCTCAAATATAATGTGTGTGTGCGTATTTAGTGCGTTTTCGCTATATGTGTGTGTGTGCGTGTGCTTGTGTGTGTGGATAAACTATGTAGAGTCCTTGAAAAATATGTAAGCCATACAGGCGGAATGCCAGAAGCTAAAAAAGTTAACAGTTGACATAGTTTAGAAAGTTGTTGCTTGTTGGCCAGACGCAGGGCAGAAGCAAAGCAGCTGAAGGGAGAGGAAGGGACTCTGGGCCTCTAACGGGTTCAACAGCCAAACGCAGCGCAGAGCCTGCTTGAATGTGAAATGAATGAATGAATGTCTTAATAGCATGTCAGTTGTGTAGGGCAGCAGCTCCTTGTTGTTCTCGTTGTTGTTGTTGTGGTAGTTGTTGCTTGCTGAAAATTGGTGCCAAACTAAATGAATTTAATTGCCGCTGGATATGAAAGTAATTATTTTGCAGAGTACATAGAGCGAAAGAGAGCGAGAATGATAGAGATAGAGAGAGTGAGTGGAAAAGGGGGCAGCTAAAACATACCGAGGCCAAAGGCGTTTGTCTCACGCGAGCTCTCTCTCTTTCTCTCGCTGTTGGTCTCTCTTTATCTCTCTCTATGTTTACTTATGTCTCTTTGTGTGTGTGTGTGTGTGTTCTTGTTGCTATCGATGCACTTGCACTTAACAGCAAACTTGTGTAGGCGAACAAATCGGCACACATACGCCTCCCAAACCAAACCAAACACACACCCATAAACACTTACACCCACACACATTTAGAGACATTCTTTCACATACACACGCCCACTTTCACTGGGTGCAATGCAAAAAATTGCCCCGCGGATATTTTGAGTTGTTCTTTAATTTATTCTCTTTTATTCACTGTCCTTGCTGTTGTTGTTGTTGTTGCTGTTGTTGTTGTGTGTTGCAAGCGGCAGTGTTGTGCCACTTGTTTACATGCCTGACAATGTTTTGTTGCCTAGATCAAGTCCTTCTCTCCTTTTTTTTTTTTTTTTTGTTTTTCATTTACTGCTTTGTGTTGGTTCACAGACCTTGTAACACTTTCGATCTTACCAAACAAAACGTAACAAAGACGAATTGGCATTCAATTTGGTGGCGCAGCTGACACTTTCAATTAGAAGCGTTTTGTTACTTGCAACAGAAAACTTAACTCTAACGTCGGAAAAACCGCATTAATCCGTTGGAAGTGCGAGCTGAAAATAATTTGAAACCAACTTGATAGAATTTTTCTATCTTTT
This sequence comes from Scaptomyza parva, assembly GCA_035044645.1. Taxonomy (NCBI): domain Eukaryota; kingdom Metazoa; phylum Arthropoda; class Insecta; order Diptera; family Drosophilidae; genus Scaptomyza; species Scaptomyza parva. The sequence continues at coordinate 6,890,925 of JAWNNT010000090.1, forward strand.
TTCCTTTTCAGCTTCTAACGAAGAAAACTTAATATTTTCGATGTAAGGCTAAAGGAGAAACTCCTAAAGCTATTGTTTTTTATTTAATTTATTACGGGCCTTGAATGGGACAGACCCACGCGGGTCCAAACGGGAAAACAAAAAAGAAACAGGATGGCTTGGGTGGGTTTGGTTTATGGTCATGCTTCTTGTGCTTCTTATGATGATGATCATCCTTGACTACCACAATGCAGTTCACATTGGGGCGTCCATTCTCCTTATCGTTGTCTTTGTCCTTGCTACCACTATTACTGGATGTTCCACTGGTTTGGAAACCCAAGTTGCTCAGGAAATCACCACTGTCTTCACTGTTTCCATTACCGCTGCTGCTGACCCAGCTAGCATGGCGTCCATCTTCACGATCATGATGGTCATGATGGTCATGATGGTGATGGTGTTGGTCATCCTTATCGTCGGTGGACACCACGCACAAGGGATAACTGTTTCTGACCGGATGCTTTTCTTTATTGTTGCTGTTGCCGTTGCCGTTGCCCTCGAAGAAGAACGATGGAATATAGCTGCTGATTCCGCTGCGCATCACACGCGACTCCTCGATATAGGTCTGACCCTTGGTCAACTTCAATAGTTCATCATAATCGGCACGGCTCACCTTGTGAATGCGCACCACTTGCGAGCTTGCTGGAATTGTATGATGATTCTCATGAAATTTCTCTTTCTCATCTCATTTTGTATCCTTGACTTACCCGCATTGGCTGCAACAGCGCATAGCACAATCACTAACGCAATCTGAAGAATCTTCATGATTTGTTTCTTTTCTCTTTTTGATCTAGCGATCTTGGATCGCTGTGATGGAATAACTCACGAATGCTGCATCAACATCTTTATAAAGATTTTCCCTAAGGCGGATGGCATTATCATTCAAATCATTGACATAAACTGCCACGCCTCTAATAAAACCTCTTAATACTCTTTAATGTCACAACGTTTTCGAACGATTCATCTAGATATGTGCATAATTTACGCACTGACCCAGTTTTGCAAAAGAATTCGATTGACCACAAATGCCTGCCAAGCCCTTTATTGGGCATGCGATTTGCCAAAAACAAGAACAAACATGTTATTCATACGATAACTGTTTATTTATAGTCTATTTTGAGATGGGTGCCAGAGAAATGCGTTCCTATTTTTAGCAGCATGTATTCTAAACGGCTTTATTTGGCCTGGCAACAAAAGCCACCAAATAGAGTTGCCAGACAAAATGGCAATTAATGCATAATTAGAAGACCTTTAAATGGGTTTTAAGACAATTGTTAATTTTTGTTGAAAATATATATAGTTTATTATAAATATATCAAAAGATTTAATTAAAATAATAATAAAGATGGCAATATACATATTTTATCAATATTCTCCTTAGATATATATCTTATCTTATACCTTAGAGATCAAAACCATCAACTCCAAAATGCGCTTTAATAAAAAATGAATCCCCCTTCATATTTAATCTATTAATCTGTCTAGCTAAAACTTGTTACTTTTGATTTTCATTCGATTTAAACAATATATATTTAAATTTGTACTTTTTTAATTATAATCAAAATTATTATTGTCGTTTTTTATTAGATAACATTATATAAAGCTTAATAATCTCCTTCTTCATCAGACTCGTCTTCTTCATCTCCCTCATACACTTCATATTCTTCTTCGCCATCCTCGTCCTCTTCGTCTTCATCGCCTTCGTCATATTCATCGTCTTCATCCTCATCCTCATCGTCATCCTCTTCATAGTATTGATAGGGATAAGGTCCGCCCTGTCTCAAGAACTGTGGTGCATAGAATTGTGGCTGTTGCTGGCCATATGGCGAGAATTGGCCAATACCACCAAAGGGATATCCACCAACGAACGGTGGACGGCCATAGGGAGAAGATGGGGCAAATGGTAAACCATATTGCCGGGCAGAGGTAGAACCTACAGAAGTGCGTAAACTGTGCTTGGACTTTGATTTCGACCTTGTTTTTTTTGTTGTTTCGCTCTTCATTTTGGTCTCCTTGGGAGCTAATGGGGTTTCTGCTATTACTGCTGTCATTTCTGGCATCTTCTCATCCTGGTTGATTTGCTCCTCAGGGGCAGCAGCTTGCTCGGCAACATTTGTTGCAACCTCAACGGCATCCTTAACCACAAGCGCTGGCATCTGTTCTGCATCATGTTTTTGTTCCTCAACTGGAGTGCCATTCTCATGATACCAATAGGGAGCAAAGTCAGGATTAGTGGCCATTGAAGATTCATCTTCAGGATCCCTCTTCAATACCACAATGCAATTGATAACCGAATCATCATCATTAGCAGCGCGTGCCTCAACACTGAGTGCCTGAAGGCTGCGTGCGGCCCTCTCAATGGATTTGGTATCATCTACAAAGCTGCGCTGCATCACACACAACGGCTGGCCATCGATATCGATTCTGGTTTGCTCGGAGCGACTGGTTGTGGTCAGGCCCATAATGCGTAGCAGCGAGTTCCAGCCGGAATCCAAAGAATTCCTAACCGAACTGAAACCGGCGCTGGTTAAACGCCCCTCGGAGATGAGATTCTTGCCATCGGTGAGTTTCTGCAGACGCTCATACTGCTCCTCACTAATGGGATAGACACGCACCAGTTGCTCGCCGTTGGGCTGGCTAGCTTCCTTGTTTTTGGTGGATGGAGCTGTAAAGGAGACGACGAGTTACGGTTACGAAGCTCCGAAATTGGCTCATTAACAATATCAAACGCACCTGCCTCGAGGCTGCCCAAAACCAATAAAAGGCCAAAGCATCCGAACAGAATCGATTGCATTGTTGCTGAAAACCTGTGCAAAATCAAAGATACTAATAAGATCTCGACGGTCGGTGATGGTCTTATTTATACATTCGCTTTATACGCTGCCCATAAACTTTGGTCTAACGCAAAACGGTAAATATTTGCCAAATATTGCAATTAGTTTGTATATTTGGACATTAAATAGCTCAAACAGCATTTTCAGGCATACCATTTCAATAAATTAGTTAAATCTGGCACACATTTGGGGCCCAAGTCAACGAACGCATTAAGACCGAGTTTGGCTCCAACTGCTCGATTGGAACTGGTTATTGGACTACAAAACCTAACCGCTGGCTACTTTGTTTTGTTTATGTTGCTCGTGACGTTTTAATGTTTAGAATTCAAACTAAACTAAATCATGATTAGCATACCGCTGACTAATTCAGCGCGCTTCGCTTTGTTTAGCTTTAAGGATAAGCAATCATTGTAAATCAAACCATAAATCGATTGAGATCTTGTGAATGCTACCTTAACGGTACTTTAATTAATGTGCATAATTTTAAAGAGAGTAGTCGGTTCGGTTTTTGCTTACATTTTATAGATTTTATCTGAAATTATCTAGAAATGTTAACTTGCCTTTTAGTGCAAAATATTAACGGCAAACTTTGTATAAAGCAGAATGAGAAAGAAATTATTCTTAGTTTCTTTTATTTATGAGTCAAATAAGTTTATGACACTATATATATTTATTGATTTTTATACAATGATAACGAAAGTATAGAGTATATTGGTTTTTTTCGACACTCTTATAGCTAGAGAGTGGAAACTTTGCAAAAATATGTTTCTCAGACAAAGTGTTAACATTAGAAAGTTACGCTCGCTGGGTGGCTGGGAAATCGATAACAAGTTCATACATTTCGGTGTAAAAATCGATTAAATTCACATATTTCCCACATATTACCAACTAGAGTCAGAGAATTTTGTTGGTTACTTCCACCAAAAATGTGCATCAACAGCTTGAATGGCACTCCCACTCGTCTCTTAAAATCGTAAGGACCAATATATACCAGAGATGGTAAATTTGTGAAAATCTGCATAAAAACATATAGCACCTCCACCCCAGACGCCCCTATACTCCACCTTTGAAAACGGCTCTTCTACACCCAAGCGGGTGTAAGGAAAACTCCTATATTAGTATCAGAGTATTCCGCTGTCGGTTGAGTCCAACTAATATGTTTTCACACGTGTGCATCCTGTCGTAAAATCATTTCGTTTTTGGTATAGAGTCTTTCCCACATTCCAAAAACACAGATTGCTTAGTTTTACATGATTTTTGCTGTTGTTTCAGATTCCAACAGAATAGATTATCTCTCTTTTAATAGTCCAACCCATTTCTCAATTTGCATTATATAAATATCCAGATACGAAATAAAAGACACGTTTTATTAATTTTTCTAACTCATAATTATATTACTCTTATTTCATTTAAATCTTTTGCTGTGTGTGTGTTCGAGTGAGTGTAAAAGTGTTTGTATCTTTGTATGACATATACATATATAGATTTGGTATATATGATATATATATATACTCTTATATATACTTAGTTACGTAAACACATGGTTCAATGTCTGCGATACTAACTGCCAATGATCATATTTCACATATTTCTTCTTATAGCTTATACACACACATTTGTTGTGCGCGTATGTGTGTGCGTGCGTGTGTGTCTGTGTGTGTGTTTATCTCTTATAAACCTGTATGTACGTATTATATTTATAAATATTAGTTATCGTCTTTTCGATTAATGCAAAATTATGTTTATATACAAGTTGTTGTTGTTCGAATTACTTAAGTTTCTAATTACATATAACATCGCACACACACACACGCACACACACTCACATAGACATATACCATCATTTCATTTACCATATTTAACTAATAAAACGCTTCTCGTATATTTTCTTTTGTTGTTGTTTGCGTTTTCTATTTGGTTTTTGTATTTTTGTCGAGTTTTGTTCATTCAAAGGTGTTTTTAATGCATTTAATAAAAATTCTCTTTTGTTTAATGATTTTTATTGTTATTTATTTAATATATAATTGTGGCTCATTTGAGTCCCATGTGTATGTGTTTTGTGTGGGTTTTTCTTATTATTTGAGTTTTTTTTTTTTTTTGGTTTTTTTGGTTTTCAATTCGTGTTGCCAATTTTGGTTGCAATTGTGCCGCAGTTGTACAAATTAAACAGTTTTAACATTGAAATGGGATTTAGCATTTAGCCGTTGAACATATACATATGCATATATATATTATAGATTTTTATTATATTATATTTAATTGTTAATTAAAACTACACTCGCTACTAATGAATTTATTTACAGTGCCTCGCATATCGTTTTTTCTTCTTTTTTAGCAATTTGCATTCGTTTGCCGTTAAGCACATATATAAATTGCATTTCAATATGCTCTTACATACATATATGTATGTATTAATATGTCTGCCAAAACTAATTATATTCGTATTTCCATATAAAGTCACCCTCTATATATATATATACTATATGTGTATTTTGTATGTACAGATTATCAAACCAAATTTGTTTACCTCTTCATTTGCCATTTCCACTCGTTGCTTGCCTATTTTTTTACTTTTTTAACATGCCAATTAAATGATCTGATGCGAATGAATCGAGTAGCTTCTTAATTGCCACACACAAATTTCTATTTGGTATTTTTTTTGGTTTGTTTTTTGTAGTTTTTTTCACATGTTATTTTTTGCGTATTACCCTTGCAGAGAGTTTTTTCTGTGTTTGTTTTTGTAATTTAGTCAGCAGATAAAGTAAATATTTATATACAAAGATATTTTTGCGCTGATATCAGCAGTAAAAATATTGAAAATAAACATAGTTGAATTACAAAACAAAATATTCATTTTTGTCAAAGTATCAGATTGTCAATGGAGGGAAAATAATATTTTTTTGACAAACTTTTATTAAAAACTCAACTCCACAATCAAATGAATTTAAAATATTTATCTTTTGTCTCTTTGGCAACCAAATCAATATCGAATCTGCAAGAGTATTAGTTGTTCGGTACATCGAATTTCTTATCTCATATGTGGTGTAGTTATGTGTATGTGTGTGTGTAAAAAAATAAAATTCCATTTGGCGACCTCAAACTGTGATTGAAAAGTGCAAATCAAATGAGAATTTAATCGTTCTACACACACACTAACACACACACACATATACAGAGAGAGGTTATAAAAAACTAACTGTGAATATGTTTAGTAGTTGTTAATATAGAGACTAAGCATGTTAATTAGCATTTATTATGTACAGCAAATATTATGTATTATTAATGCACACTAATGACAATTAGAATACATCGTGAAATGTGATTCGTGATTAGTGATTCGTGAAAAGTGAATCGTGATGTGATACAGTAAGCTACAGAAGTATGCAAACGCTGATTGCTCTAGATAAAATGTTTTGAAAGCTGACAGAGCTGCATTTAGATTGAAGTTGAAAAGTTGAATATGAAGCATATTTATAGCCTAGTAAGTCTTATTTCATAATGAAAATGTTTCGATTTTACTTTTTTGCTATTGGCATGTGTGTGAAAAAAGTGTTTTTGTGATGGAAACAAATGCCCGAGTGTGATCACAAAAAGTTCAACATTTACTTTAGTTTGTACTCAACTTTCTGTTACTTTCTGTGACACACTTGGCATTTGCATTTGCAATGTTTTTTGCTTAAACATTAGCTAAATTTTATATGCATATATATATATTGTTATTAGATGTGTGTGTATTCTCATGTATGCACTGTTATTTGGCATATATATTGATTTTTTTTGGGGAAATTCTTTTTTTACTCATTTTTTGTATAAATATGTATTTATGTTGATTTCGTTTTTTTGTCAATGTTGATTTCGTGTTTGTTCTGCTTGGCTAAACTTACGCGAAATCGCTTAGAGCTAAAGAGTTTTATTCACTAAGTGCATTTTTGTTTTGTTTTTATTTATCTTAAAAATAAAATCAATCCAGCGATCCACTCGAAATTTAACTAAACATCTTCACAATATATATCAATCCAATTATCAATGTTATAATCATCAGCATCATCATCATCAACATCAACATCATCATCATCACCTAAAACTTAGTTGGCATAATCCCTTCATCTCACACATTGCACCCGATTGAGGCAACTTCTATTGCTGGTGGTGCAGCTGCTGTTGTTCTTGCTGCCACTGTTGTTGGACACTGCGGGGCGGGCACTCAATGCCAAAGTTGTAGTTGTTGCCGCTTCACTTGCTGCATGTGACAATTGTCTGGGTGGCTGCAACAGCAGCGCTGCCATTGTTGAAGCGGGCGCAGCAGCACACACATACCAATGCTGCAGGCAGCAGGACATGATGCTGAGTAGCATGCAACAAATGCCGCAGTAGAAACTGTTGCTGTTGCTGCTCGAGTTGTGCTGCATTGCCGCCGGGTGTTCGCCTGCAAAAATGAAACAGAGAGAAAGAGAAAAAACAAAAAAACATCGAATGAACAAAGGACAACCAGAAACAATTGTTAGTTCCCTATCCCTAAGTTCATTAGCTAATTGCTAATGCCGCAAAAGGTGAATGCAACAACAAATACAACAACAAATACAAAAACAACTGAATCGCATGCGTAAACGGATGCAATTAAGCTCAGACTTTTTGTAAAGATTTGTAGTTCTAGTTATACTTGTTGTTAGCTGCTTTCGCTTCCGATTGGCTTCGGTTCAATCGCCTGAAGCAAATCTAAGCTCTCCCCCCCCTTTTACTTTCTCGCTCTTCGCCCTGCACTTGAGAGCACAACGTCATCATCACAGGAACGCATCTGGGCCAGATAATATCGACGTTAGCTCTCATTCTTTGCATGTGCGCATTTCCTGTTTACCAAACAAGCAGCCAACAACACAAAGAACCAAACATCAGCAATAACAGTATGAACAAAAACATCTACAACAACAACATCGACAACATCGACAACAACAACAACAACTTCTTATATATGCACACTTGAGCACACAAGCTGCTGCTGCTGCTGCTGCTGCCGTTGCTGCTATTGCTACTGCTGAAGTTTTCTATTGCTGTGGCTGGCTGCCTGGTTGGATGGCTTTCTGGCTTGTCAGCTTTCCAAGCCGGACTCGATTATGGGCATTTTAGCATACAAGAAATAATTTCCGCACTTCTTTTTATTTAAAGCTATAAGCAATTGGCAAAAGGCAGTAGCTAAAAAGGATCGGAAGGACATGTGTCTACACAACTAGCAGATACTCTTCTATTTTGAATCTCATGATTCAAGAAAACTTTAAGTTTCTCAAAAAAACTTCATACTTAATATACATTTAAAACTTTTTGTGTTACTTTTAGCGATATAAACTAATAACTATCGAATAATAACTACACAAAATATTGGAAAAATATTGAGTTTCTATAATATACTAATACTTTTGTAAGATTGAACAAACATTCAGACAATCAAGTCCAGATTTGATTCACATTGCCTTTTGCCATTTGCACCCTTACTTAATCTATATGACCATCTTGTTACAGTTACAAATGACAGGGTAAAAAGGAACTACCTTGTCACACTCACAGTCACACACACAGAAACACACACACACATACATACACACTCATACACGTACATACACAAGTACTTTGGTTGGCATTCAGTGCAGCTGAAACGCTCAAATTGCAATGCGCGTTGCTAACAGGCAACTTCCTGACATAAACATGCAAAACCGTCAAGCACACACATACACTAACACATTCATACTAACACACACTAACACACACACACATTCTAACATGTATACTCGTATACTCACCAATAATTACGTGCACATAGACGCTGGAGGTTTTTGCCACAGTGGGCACACAGGTGTAGTTGCCGGTGTCGCCGGGCATGGCGCGCTTGATTTTTAATCTGTGTTGGTTAAAGAAGAAAAGCAAAAAAATTGCAAAATGTTGAGTGAGTAAAAGAGAGAGAGAGAGAGAGATAAAGAGAGATGTAAGCCACGTTAGTTGAAAGTGAATGGCAATGTCTGCAAATGAATAACACACTCAGCAAACACACAACAAAGTATGATGGCAAAAAGGGAGGCTAACATCAAATGAAAGCCAAGCAACATTAAAAACTTTGCTACTTTAGGCTATAACTGAACCTGGGATGTGACTCTGTTGTTCGTTGGTTGGTTAGTTGGAGAGGGGAGGGAGGATGAGGATGGAGAAGAGTGAAGCTAGCGGCTTCTGCATTTTATGGCCGCCCTTGTCGTTAGTTAACGGCATAAATGCACAATGAGCACATGTAGAAACGAGACTTGACTCCCTTCAAAAGCCAACTACTACCGTATTACTCTCCCTCCGTATAACTCTCTCCCTTAACCCAACTGTAGACGGGTTGACGGTAACCATAACTGTAACTGTAACAGTAACTGTGCGGCAAGCACAAACTAAAGCAAATTAAAAGTCACACACGGCTTACTGCGAACAATTGTTGAGTGCTGGAGGCAAACTTGCTAACAGACTATAAAATACTCTATTTACCTAATGTCGAATGCAAAAACCATTAACTAATTACTACCGGCAACAACTTTGTCATTTCTGTTTGACATGGAATTTGATAGTAAGTCGGATGAACAAGAATAACTTTTCTTGTATAAAAACTGTCAGAGTTTCAACTAAAATGATTTGATGTTATAAAGTAAGTTTTACAATATAAAATATTCTTTAAAAATGTTGAAAGTGAAATTTCTAATGAAAATATATGGAATACACACCAAAAATCTCTTCTATTATCTGCAACCCATTTCCAATCCCTTACTTCCCAATTCTCATTGACAGAAATCCAACTTTAATACATCTCAATTATACCTATAATGCTAGCTCAGGCAAATTAATTGTGTGTGTGTGCGCTAAATAACTGAAATTGTCTTCGATGTACGCTGTGAGTTAATAATTTCGAGTCGCCCTAGACATACATACCTGGAAGTCAGGCCATCCGACCAATCATCCTCGACGAGTATCCTTGCCATCGAGCTGTCGATTTCGTTCTCGTTCTTGCCATCAAGCAATTCGCTGCCTGCAAATTGAGGGCACATGAAATGTGAATGCCAGTTGCAAATTGAATTGTTTAAATTGTTTGTGATGATGGCAAACCGTACACTCGAGCCGAGCCGAGTGTAGGTAAAGTAAAGTGTTGGAGACATTAAGCATACGCACCTTTGTACCAGAATATGTTGCCCAGCTCGTGTGGTCCTTGCATTATCTTGCAGGTTAGGTTAATGTCGCTGCCGGTTTTTACCATCAGATCACTGGGTCCAAAGATTTCTGCTTTGAGCTCTGCTTAACGACGGCAACATGGCAAAGAAAGCGAAAGAAAGAGAGAGAGAAAAAGAGCGAGAGAGTTGAAAAGAGAGAGAACAAAAAGTCACTTAAGTTGGCAACACAGACAAAGCGCTGCTTTTGTAATGACAATAATAATAATAATGTTAATGATAACGCACCAACTGAATGACTGCCTAACACAATTCCCTGCCCCTCACCCCCGCTTCCTCTTTCCCTTCTCCTTATCAGAGCTTTGGTCGCACGGCCTGTCTACTTTATTACACAGACGCGTGTCTCTATTATGCTGGCGATAAGCTTTTGTTATGCCTTATAAAAGCCAGCAGCAACCGCACACACACAAACACACATAAACACACACACACCCGCAAACACACCCACACATATTTATATACATGTATATACTATACGCACTCATACGCCGCGTTGTACCTGCACTTAAGGGCAAGCTTCCATTCATTCATTCTCTTCGCGCTTTCTTTTTTTTTTATTTGTCGCTTGCCGCTGTGTCTCAATGGGGGAATTGTCTAAAAATTTGCCGCTTTTCACTTGCAGCCAGGCAAAATCAAAGTGTCAACTCGGTGAAGCGAAGTGCCTTTTGTTGTTACAGCCGCCGCTGTCAATGATTTTCAATTGAAAATTGCGCACAAATTTTACATTTCAAAATGCCACACAGACAAAGCAAAGTAATATTACTGCGAACAGCGAACCCAAATGCGATTTTTCGGTTTGAGGCCTTTATGACTAACGTTCTAAGTGCAAAGTGAAAAGTGAAAAGTGCTAGCCAACTAACTGGCTAACAGTTAATGTAATGGAATATGTCCCTCTAAACGTTACTGACTGGAATGCCATTTACTTTTCGATTTTGTTTTTTCTTGTCGCCTCATTGCCACTAATGCAAAACGCTTAACAAGCAACCAATGCTAAAAGTGGCACACATGCAACATGCGCAGCGCGTCACGAGAATAATAACAGAAAGTGCAAATAGCGTACAAACAGTTTGTATACGACAATGTGATACTTTGCACTATGTTCTTGTTCAATATCATTGGCAGAGTTTGAAGATAAGTTCATAAATGTTCATTGACACTAAGAACATCAAATTAAACTGGAAATAATGAATCGTTTTAGCAGGAAACTCTATAGATCTTTTCTCTATTCTTAATTTATGTACATCAGTATACCATTCAATGTTAATTAATGAATACATTTATTGAAAACTCTTTTCAAAAATCATAAAAAAAAGTTAAGCAAGCTCATTAAAACGATATTCTAACATATTGTTGTTTGGAACCATCATTATCGACAGTAAACATTTCCCATTTTCGGTGCAAGGCACTTATAATCCCTGAGATTGTTAAACGGGAATGGAAAGTTTATAGGGTACCACAACTACAGTAACAACAAAAAACAACAGCAACAACAACAATAAACGACTACACATGTTTGCATGCTCCACTTTTGACGGCGACAGCCACAAAAGCTACACAGGCAATACAACAAACACACACACTGACACACACACACAAGCAACCAGTTTCGTTTTTGAGCCTTGGAAACATCTGGCCCTAAAGAACCGCAAAGCCCAGCGTAAATAAATTGCTGCCGACGAGACTGCAACTGTAACAGGGCTCCGAGATGGAAATGGAAGTGGAATGTACTGGATCGGGAGTGCGAATGGGGATTGGTGTTGGGTTGGGAATGGGAATGGGGATGGGCTTGAACGTCTGTACATCTGATACTCTTCACTGTTTTTCCCATTGACGGCGCTAAGCTTTGCCTCCCATGTTGAGTTATGCTTCTTTGCTTTCCCCTTTCGCCCCTCACTTGCACACTTTGGCTGCTATTCAATCGTGCGGGAACGTAAAACCATTTGGCAAAAAGTGTAACGCAAAAAGCGTTGCATACTTTTGGGCCGTTGATTTGCATGAGCTTAAAATGCACATGAAGGTATGAGTGTGCCGCTGTATGTATGTGTGTGTGTGTGAATCATTATATTCGTGGCGAGGGTATCTTAAGCCATAAGAATTTTAAAAGTGTTCCACATTCGATCTTTGGCAAAACAAACTTTTTTTTCATGTGGATTTTCACAAACAAATTTTACACAGCAAACTTTGGCATATTTTACGACTGCATCTATTCGAAGGATAAGGCGTATCCGGTACAAGCTATAAAAATAACTGTAACCAACCAAATTGGCTTAAATAAACTCAAAGCTCACACGCGCTGCCAACTTTCATTATATTCTTTCTCCGGCTCTTTGATATTGACTTGACTTTTAAAGTAAGAAAGCGATGGAAAAAAGAACACGTGCTAAGGCGGTTTAAAGACACCTTCCGCCTGCCATTCAATTTAAGAGTCAAAGATAAGCGGGGGGGAGAGCGAGCGGGTGTGGTAAGTGTGTGCGAGAAATGTTAATCTAAATTAAATGCCAGGCACCATAATAATAGAGTGGCGCTGCTGCTGTAGCTGTAGCTGCTGCTGTTGCCGGGCGAAAGTGGAAAAACAAACCCTAAATGGAATTCGAACATGCCAGGCGATTATCTGGCTGCTTTATGGACCCGTACAGGGCGCGACGTCGACGACGATGAATTGTTGTTGTTGCTGCTGCCTCTGCTGTTGTTACCTGGTGGCAAAACAATTGTGGCAGGCAAGGAAGCCAAGTCTATGACTTTTAGTCGCCTGCTTGCTGACTTGGCTACAACTGTGCGCCCAAAGCGTGCAAACAAAAGAAGCCAAGCCAAAAATTATTGCCACACATGCAGCTGACAGGAAGTCCTTTCGTTTCGTTCCCCCCTCTTTCAGCAGGTGTTAGCACTGTTAGTCTGTGTGTTTTGCCCGCATTTGAGTTCTGCTCCGCTTCCGTTTTTAGCCAAGTTTGCTTTTTTCTTTTTCTTCTTAGCGCCCCATGAAACTTGCATTGCCTGCCTCGCCTGTCAGCAGCTGGGCTGCAAAAAGTGCTTTATATATGCGAGGAATAGAAAAAATTTATAGTGTATGTAATTGGGGGAGTGTGCCACACCCAGCCGTATGGCAAATTGGCTATTTAACAATAATTAGATTAACTGTTTGCGCCAATTGGCATCACATTGTGTATGTGTCTGTGTGTGTGTGTGTACGTTTTGTGATGGGTTTTGAACAGCACCTGCATTATGAATTGCCCGTTTTTGTGGGGCAAAGTTTGCCGCCTAAGCGCAATTCCCTTCTTTTATGGGGCAGCAGCTGTTTGAAGTTTTCATTAGTTAGTTGACCCAGGTCGAAAAAGCCGTTTTGTTGGATCTGGCCAGATGCCAAAGCGCAGTCCAAAAAACAGATAACACTTAGGACAGCTGGCAACAACGGCAAACTGTAAGTCCAGGCAAACAGACGAAAGCAAGGCACGGCAAAAAGCTGCCGACTGAGCCTTGTTTACACACACACACATACAGACAGTGTCTGTCGACCGGAATGACTTGAAATTTTGTGCAACCACTACACAAACAGACAGACAGATAGATAGACAGACAGACAGATAGAGAGACAGTAAGGCAGTGAGGCAAAGAGAAACTTATAGACAGACAGAAAAGAAAGAAAAGGGAAGGGACATGCATGAAAATGCATTTTCATTTTTCTTGATTTCGCGCATAAAATGCGCATAAGCCTATGCCCATAAACATAAACATTTGGAGCAATGAACTTTGCGCATGGCATACTTTTTTGGAGGATGCCACAATGCAGCTTGTTATGCCCTATGCAGTTAACATTTCCAAAACTGGGTATACATACATATATATATATATGTATATATATAGCGAACTTTTGTATGTAGGTCAACGGGATCAACCTAAAAAAGTTCGACATGCTCTATAACCAAATGGCACTGTTCAAGCCGCCGAGTTACTTTGGCTAGGCATTAGGGTATAAAGAGTCTAAAGAGTAAATCTGTTTAGATTTGTTGCCATAAAAAGTTTCCAATCGAATGATGTATGGATTATGTGATTTATAGTAAATTGAGTTTTTTTTTTCTTTCTTTTGCCTAAGCAGGGTATTTGTTGGTGCGGCTTTGCATTTACATTTAGCCCCATTCGTTGTGGCTGCTTCTGCTGCTGCTGTTGTAAAAATTTATTGCGCCGCATATGTTGATGTATGTTTGCACACATGTACAACATAACGTATACACACACACACACACAAACGGACACACACAACATATACAAGTATTTATTGCCTCGTTTTCGTTTTTCGTTTCACATTTCACACAGCGCTAAGTGACATACAATTTAACAGTGTACGTTTTTATGCGAGCAGATTTAAAACTACGCTTCCTTCCTCTTTAAATGCCGACCCGTGACTATTAATCTTGCCGTTTAAGCGGTAATAGAGGGGGATTGTATAGAGGGGGTAACGCTGAAACTTGAGACGCAAATTGCTTGGAATTAATTGTCAAATCAAATAAATAAATTCAATTTGTAAAAGTCAGCGTCAAAAGCAGCGACGTCTCTCACACACACAAACATACACACACACTTACATACACACAATTGATTGAAATATTCTTAAGAATTTCGTGAAAGCGGCTTCCCAACAATGGCCTAAATGAAATGCCAAAACATCATCATCATCGCCTCGCCGGCTAAGCTATAGTTATAGCCATGTTATTTGCCCGCCCTCTTTCCCATTTTCCCATTGCCAATTTTATTCCCGTGCTTATTATTATTATTATTAATAATTCGAGAGACATTAATCATCAGTTCCTTCCCACTGCTCTGTGATAATAATATTTCCCGAGTAATTTATCATGAATTCGCACTGAAGTAGAATTCTATTTATTTTTCCCTCCCCAATTTCCACTCCATTTTCGGTTTTTCGCTATTTCGTTTGCCTGCCACAAACAATGAAATAGTAAAACAGCGCGAATTATGTTTTGCGCCTGAGCTTATGCAACACTTTTTCCCGCATAACTTTATATAACATGTTGCGAGCTCCTTACATAAATTTAATGTATATGCAATTTGTTTCTTTCTGCTGCTTGCTGCACTTAAGAACCTTTGCCAGTAAATTGGGTCAGCTTCTCAGTAAACCAAAAATCCGCAGCAGCAGTAATAGTAAAATTGCTGGCTGCAGCCATAATTCAGAGTGCTCCAAGTATATATTTTAAGCGATTTAAGCTTTTAATATGCAAATAATTGCCAGCTTTATTGTTGGGATATCAACCACAATTTATAGAAATACACACACACACTTAGTCTGCGGTTTGTAACACGAAATTGCAGCTAAAAGAGCGTTAGAGCCATGAAATGCTTGAAGCTTGCATTAATTACCACTTATCAATTAACACTCCTTAGAGCCAGATGCATGCGGCTTAAATGCAATTATTCAAGTATTTGAATATGCCACCAGGCGAAATAAAAGCCACCATAATAATAAGTAAGATGGTAAGAAATTTTGTTTTAAGAGCGAATTGAAATTAAATTTAATATTCAACACTCTAGCACTGATTCCAAATGAAAACACACACACACACACAAAATGACTAAGAAGAAAATTACTTTCGAGCAAGCACTTAAACAAATAATAAAGCGAAGATGTGTGTGTTTAATGTGCCAGAGAAACACTAAGCTTTAATGCTTGAATATAAAAATAATTGTCGATATCATTAGGAGCAAGAGAATCTTTTCTAATTTGAGTTTAAGTATGAAAGTTTACATTTCTGTTAAGAACACTTTGTACTTAGTTCACTTTAAAGCTTCATTATATTTTTGATTTCTTATTTATTTTTCCTTCGAAAAGAAGTGCTCTTTGTGTGTGTGTGCGTTGGCTGTACGTCAAATAAACAATATTGTGCAATAAAGAAGCGCACAAATTGAATGTTTAACTCGCCCTGCTGCAAAAGGCATTGAAATTATTTGCGCTTGATTGCATGCAATTTGCTCTAAGCTAATGTCAACAACTAGGGCAGCCATACGAAACGAGAAGAAGAGGCTCTAAAGAGATGCTCTTTTGCTTCTTTGCTGCTTCTGCTTTTGCTTTATGGTGCTCGGAGAAAGAACAATCTAGCAATCTTGCCACTTTCCAACAAGCCAGCAGACATCTTCTTTAGCTTATTGTTGTTGTTGAGGTACGCATTTAAATTGCCAGCATTTTGCTTAAGATACAAGTTACCTCTTACTACATCTACAGCTGCCACGACCCCCCTCCCCCTACCATCACCTGACAAGCTGAATGAAGTCTGTGTCTTGGCAAGCAGCGCTTGAGCAATTTATATATTTTTCTGTATTTTTTGTTGTTGTATAGTTACGCTTGATTACTTTCGCGCTGGTAAACAAATTTTTTAGCGGCATCAACAACACCTTTTTGAAAGGTCCTTGCCACCGCTGTTGTCGTCTGTTTTGACGCACACTCCCACACACACACACAAAGTATATAATTTCATTTACAATTTGCCTTCTTTATCAGGCCTGACTGCATGGTAATTTTCCTTAAATTCCAAATTAAAATCTACCCAGTCGCCCCCACACCCCACTCTCCCACTCCTTCCTACCTCGCTTCTTGAAAGTGTATACAAGTTGAGAGTTGCGAGAACAGTCAACTTCCTGCATAGTTTGACACCTTGTCGAGACTGGGTAATAAACTTGGTAATTTAAGCAATTGAAGCGCCTGCTATTGCATTAAAATATCTAAAAATATTACTACAGCTCGTGAGAGGGAGCGGGAGGGGGGTGATGTGGGGCATCTTGACTGATGTTTATGGCGTTTTCGGCCAACATGGCGCTGTTTGTTTTCGTTTCTTTCTCCCACTGAAATTGAATTTGACTAGCGTCAAGAAAAAAGAGAGAAACAACAACAACAAAAGAAAAAAACAAAACAAATTTATGGAATTTTTAGTGCAAAATTCTGTATTTGCATAAACGCATAAAAAAGTGAGTCTGGTTTAACATCAGATACGTACAAACGAACGACAATAGCGCCGCCGCCGACACCAGCAGCAATTCATCTACAGTGGTAGCTGCTCTAAATAATATTACGTATACGCAATATAAATGCAACCGAACCGTATTTAGTATAGCTTTAATTATTTTCACAGACAATTATTTATCAAATGAATCTGAAATTGTTTGAATATAACCAGAAGCCAGCTTTGTGCACAGCCTGACTTACTAATCAAATGCAAATGTATGCTTTTGGCCATATGTTGGTAACATTTGTGAAACCAATTTTGAATGGCCAACTAATCAAAATGGTATTTTTGACGAATATTCAGTGTCATTTTCGATATGTTGACCTATTGGCTAAAACCAATATATTCCAATAGAGTGATGCACAGTCAGGCAAAGAGAACTAATATTTGAATAATAATATTTTTGGTTTGATTATTTTTGCATAATTTTCCTACGACTATATCAAAGTCAAATCATTATTGAATCAGTTAAAGCATAAAAGATTTCATTTCGTTGTAATGCAGTTTCTAAGAAAATCTTTTTTGCCACACTGTGGCATCATTTTTTGGTTTTGCTGCTGCTGCTGCTGGTTTCCACGTGAGTGGCATGTCGAATATTTTATATGCACATTTCTTTTTGGGCATTCAAATGAGTACGAGTATGAGTATGAGTATGAACATGAGCTACGTTTGGAATGGCATTTAGTTTAGTGTGGAGTGTTGGCAAAGGGCGCTCTGGGGGCGTGGCATATGCAGCTTGCAGGAGAGTTTGGCACTCATTTGCATTTCACAAAATGTAATATTTATGACCATTGTGTGAGTCTGTGTTTGTGTATCTATGCAGCGGCGGGGTTGTCTCACTTGACGTTTGTTCTGTCAGTCTGTCAAGTTGTTTTTGTCTTCCTTCCCCTTTCCATATATATATATATGCGTGTTAACTTGTTTACACAACCAGTGGATCTATGTGTGTGTTAGTCTGTTTGAGCACTAAAACATTCATAGCATTCTGGCTGACCAAGCCATATTAATCGTACCAAATTTCTTGGCCATGTGGCCCAGGTTCAGTTGAGTTGGCTAAAACAACACACACACACACGTACACACTCACACATGAGATATACACAAACTATAGTTTCTGAGATCCGAAATCAAATAAGCTCATTGAAGGCATTCTTCCGCACCAGAAACTTTTAGCAAAAATGCATTGCTAATGCGATATGTACGATAAAAATGCACTGAACAAAAAAACACATAAGCATTGCACTGCAATTTCCCCCTATCCCTTCTCGACTTGTCCCACTTTCCACACAGATAAAAGATTGCCATACCCAAAAACAATTTCACATAATAGTTTATCTTCGTTTAGTTAAGTTCAGTTAAGTTCACCTTACAGCCGAGTTTCCAACATTTTTCCAATCAGCTTTCAAAATTTGCTGACTATGCTTAAAAGCACCTTTTGCACCTGTACAGTAAGCAATGAACGCCTTTTCAGGCATTAACTTAAACTAATTACAAACAAAAAAGCAAATAGCTCATGCGTGTAAGGGAGAGGAAGAGAGAGAAGGGTGAGGCGGAAGGATATAAAACTAGACCTAATGGAGTTTAAGTGGCAATCCTTTAGTTAAACATCTACAAGAAGGTTCGGTTAAAGTGAACGAATAGAAGATACTCTTTCTGTTACACTATATGAACTACATTATTACCAACTCTGCATACTCTTCTTCTTAAACTTCAATCAATATAGGGTATACAAAGGAACAGCAACTTAGAAGCAAGCCAATTTGTGCATAATCGAATTTCCAATTTTATAATCACACGAGGCAGAACGTTGCTATACACTTGAATACAGCCAACACACACTCCACACACACACACACACACGAATAGCTATATGTGATGTGTAAATAACATGCATATTGTATGACTTCCTTAAGCTCATGAAAGCTGCATGCAGTACAGGCAAACAAAAATCCGACTTAGCAGCAAACCAAATCTGCTGTACGGACATTTTTGTGTATGTATGTGTGGCCAGTGTTGCCACACACACAAATTTTTTAAGAGCACAGCCCACATACATACACTGACTCATAAAAGTAATCACCTCAGTGGTTTTGTGACCAATTTTAAGCATTGCCACCCACAACAGCATCCATTCAATGTAAATTTACCAGATTTTTGGCAAATGCTTTTTTGTCCAGTGAATTTGCCTACTTTTGGGCAGTAAATGTGTGTGTGTGTGCGAATGGGTGTGTGTGTGTGTACCCCCCGAGAGTTATGATAATTGCCAAAAGGGTAAAGTTCTTTGTATTCGGCATGGGCTATTAGCAGGCAGCTTCATATTACAACATGTCGATATTTGTTGGCTTTGGCTTTGGGCTCTCAACATTGACTAGAGCCAACAAGTAAATATCCAGGCAAACAAATGTACACATTTCGACACACTTATTGGAGTCCTGCTGCTCTTAAATGCAGTGGTAATTTTTTGTGGAGAAACCTGATGTGGTGAAATGTGATTTGTAAATTGTTAGAACTAGGTAGAAATAATGTGCTAGAAAAGTTGGAAGTTCTATAACTTTCTATTGTTCAAACTAATGTGCATGTCACGGAAATTACTTAAAGCCTTTGAAAATGTTTTTCAAGCATTTCAAAACTTAAACTTTTATATGCTTTTCATTGTGAAACTTTTGTTGCAAAAAACATTTAAGTAGACGATTTATTCTCAGAACTGTTGTTCATTTATGAATTTTCACTTTTCCTAGAATATAATTTAGCTTTAATGAGCACAAGTCTAACATAATTAGGTATAAATATTTTAGCTAAACAACCCAGAAACATTCCTTAGTGGCTTTGATTCCCTTGAATCGTACTCACCCACAACATTAAATGTGTATGAGAGTGACATTTTGGGCTCAGTATTTATTTGGCACTCGTAGACGCCGGAATCGCGCGGCTGCGGATATTTAATTTGCAGTGTCCAATTGGCCGAGTTATCTGGTCGTAGAACCTAAAAAAACAAAACAAACAAAGTGTTAGAAACAGATATTCGTTAAATGTTTTATGTGGCACAAAAACTCACCTGAAAACGTTGATCAGAGGTGTAGGTTGTGCCACCAGCTGTTAATATATGCAGATCACGTTTACGTATCCACGAGACCTGCAACCAAAAACACACAAAAAGAGAGAGAAAGAGATAGAAAGAGAGTTACAAACGTATCAAGAGGATGTTTTTTCTTCTTGGGTTGTGTCTGTAAAGTTAAAAAATTACAAATTCCGCACTTAAAAAAGTTTCGCCCAAGTGCGTTTAACGGCGCTTTGTGTGCTCGTTGTTGCTCGTTGCTGTAACCCATGTTGCCAGCGTTTTATGCCACACGGCCACTTGCCACACTGCCACTTGCAGCACAAACAAAGCGAAAAGTTTACTTTTTTGCTACTCGTATTTGTTTTTTTTTTTGTTTTTTTGGTGGGGGCGTGTAGGTGGGGCGTGGCTAAATGTTAGTAGTACTTCTTTTTCGGTTTTTGATCCTGGTGTTGAGCTGTTGCTGTTTTTGTTAATGTTTGGCATTTTGCTTTTGTTTCTCGTATTTAATCAACAAGCAACAATAAAAATAAGCAAATAACGAAAGTGATGGAGTTTAGGATACCCTTTAAACAGGCTTAAGTACAGTGGTTAACATTGACATTGATAGAGATGGGATTGTCTTTAAATTGACTTATTCATACACACAAAGCGAGATTGTAAGATTCACTCAAGATTCAAGATCAAGAATATCATATATATATACCCAATCACTTTTGTTTTGCCTTTTACACAAACTTGCACAACTTTTTTTATGCCTTGCTGACCCGTTTCGAATGGGTGAAACACATAAAAAAAATAAGAAAACAAAAGCTGAAACGAACAACCAAAGTCGGTCAAATCCGCATATATGGGTGTGAAAAGGGTTACGTATACGCAGTGTTGACAGGGCATAGAAAGTGAAAGTAAAAGGCAAAGGCACAGGCAACGGCAAACGGCAAAGGCAACACAAATAAGAAAAGAGTTGCAAAATAAAAGTGGCTCTTATCGATGCTCAAACCTACAATTTGATGATGGCGCCAGCTACATAAATAACTCAGACAATTGCAAAGTCTTTAAGCTGGCGACATTTTCAAGCCGAATGTCCTGTCGCCGGCTCTCGAATTGTTTCTAATGCCTTTCAACTGAGATAGAAAGACCCTATCCCATTGTTGTTGTTGCTGCTCTTGCTGCTGTTGTCCTCTATTTGGGCAATTTTTATTCGAGCTTGAATTACATTTTCATTTGATTGCCTTGCCATGCCCTGCCCTGCCTTGCTTTGCCTTGGCTGGGTTTGCCTTGACTTGTGTGCGCCTGGATCCCCAGCTCTTTGGGGTAACCATTAGCCCATGTTTTGTATCTCTATCTGCTGCTGCTCTGGCTGCTTCTGCTGCTGCTGTGATTTCTTTTCTTGTGCGTCCTGCGCGACCTTTGTGCCCTTTTCTGGCACATTGTTTTCAATTTATTTAATGACCTTAGTTGTGTTTTGTTCCCATTGTTGTGATGTTCAATTTTAATTACTTCGCTGCTAAAACTTTTGCAATGCCAACAAATTTATATATATTTCAAAAGCTGCGCTCAATTAAAGTTTCAATATTTGTGGCTGTCAACATAAATGTAAAATATACACAAAACAGAAAAAAAAAAACTTGGCCACTGCTCGTTAATAAATATTATGGCATCTGCTTTGTGGGCTGTCTCAGAATGAATCAGAGCATGTGCGAACAATAAAAACATTGCCAATCTAAGAAGAACTGGAAAAAAAAGCGAGCAGAACTAACGGAACTGCCGAAACTATTAAGTACAAGTAAATGACGCAAATAAACAATCCTTTCCTTTACTATCCTTTCTAGTTTTGTGTTGTGTTTGTGTTGCTTTGGTTTCTGCCAAATGGCTAACAACTATTTGGGGTGGCTTGGCCTGGCCTCGTCTGGTCTGGCATGGCCTGGCGTGTCGTGGCCAATGTACTGATCCAGGACGATTCTAATAAATTCATTCGATTGACGCTAAAGTCAACACACAACAAAAGCCGGCCATGAAAATGGCACAAGCACCAAATGAAAACGGTCACGTAATACGTAAAAATAAAATTCATTTGCTTGTAAAAGTTTTATGCGGCAATTTTATGTTTTTCATCATAGACTCGACTACGACTACGACTTTCTTTCGAATCCTGCATTCCACTGCCATTTTGCGAATAAGCCAATGCATTGCGAATTCCAAATCGAAAAAGAGAAACACGAAACACGCCTACAAAAAAGCGAAAGCAAAGCTTAACTCAGACTCTGAATGGATTTTATACGAAACCTTTTACCCACGATTACTGTGCAAGGTCAGTGTTTTAATATGAATGAAGGAAAGAAAGAGTGAAAAACAGAACAGGAAAGAGAGATTTGCTATATGACATTTTAACACAGTGACATTGTAAAGAAGATTATATAAAACATATTATTGTTAAACACAAGTTGACATCAACAAACGAATAAGATTTGTTAGATAGTTTACTTGCTTGAGAGTTTCTCTTTTGCTTATTTAAAGTTAAAAACTAGTTTTCTATACAGCATTAGTTGCCTTAACCTAATGGATTAATCTTTAATTAGCCATCTAAAAATTATATAAATAATAACTAACTTTACCTTATAGTTGAGACACAAAATGTGTTGGATCCAACACACGTAAATATTTAATTTATGAGGCAAAATCGAAAGGGCAAAAGTGAAAAGTTTCTAAGCTTGTCGAGCAAAGCCTTTCAAAAGGCGCACAGTCAGTAGTCAGTAGTCAAACTAGAGATGTATATGTATGATTGGGTAAGCAGTTTGCTCAATTCGCCGTTGCTTAGGGATTTGCCAAAAGCTTTTCCACAGGTTGCAGTCGAGTCAGCAGCCAGCCAGAAAAGGCAGCTAACGGAGCAGCCAACAAACCAAGTGCTACAACTACAACTAGATCCCGTGCTACACACTGATTCCCCATTGTGTCAACGGGATTGCAAGGGCAAGAGATGATAGAGGGAGAGAGCAAAGAGGAGCTAGCGATGGGATAGCTTGGTAAAGTTTTGTGCTCGGGGTATAATTTTCGTAATGTCTTTAGGTTTAAATAAATACCACAAGCATAGTTTTATATTATTTAACACTTTGTGTGCTGCTGCTTGCTGCCTGGCTTGAGTTAAACTTTCTCTTGACTGTTCCAGTTTTTTTTCTTCTTGGTTTTTTTGGCTGCGGTGCTTTTTACTTTCTCAGTTTTTCAGTTTGTCTGTGTTCTGTTTTCTGTTTGTGTGTGTGTTTTTGTTTTTGTCATTTTATAACACGGCCAAATGAACGAAGTTTCCGAGTGTGTCCGTGTGTAAGTGTGTTAGTGTATTTGTGTGTGTGTCTGTGTGTGTGTGTTGCAAAACTTGTCGAAAATACATTAAAAACTTTGCTGACGCATTTTCTGCGTCTCTAACCAAGGCGACCAGCTTAGACTTTAGACTTTGGACGCAACTCGAAGCTCCAAGGATAACTTGAGAGCACCTATTGTTTTTGTCTATCTATATGGGTGTGTCTGTGTGTTTGTGTGTGTAACTGTGGCTGTGGCTGCGGCAGAAGGCACTCAACACTCTCCGTGGGCTTTGTGTCCGAACCGGAAATGGTGTGAAAATTTCATTAAAATTGCAAAAGCCATGAAAATTGTGCTTATTGCCAACTTGCCTGAATGCCTGCCTGCCTGCTGGCTGCTGCCTGCTTGTTTTGCTATTTACAAATTGGCCGAAAAAAACAAACAGAGAAAATGGAAACTAATGAACTTTGTCTACAACTAAATGAAATGGTCATCAGCTGTGTGATCATTTGATAGCATTCAAGTGCACTTTCCATGAGTATGTACTCAACATTCAGTTGCAATTATCAGAGACAAGTAAATTATGCGCAACGCACAAAATGAAAATGAAGAGCTCAACTTTTCACTTTCTGCCCTCTAACTCTTGCGGAAACAGTTTGTAAACAAAGTTGTTAACCGATTTCACTGGGACAACGCGCGTCAAAAACAAGCGATGCGGCCTGACTCGGCCGCTGGTATTAAAAAGGGTTCGCTGACTAAACTTTGTTCTTTGATATATACATTGAAATTGCTTTTTTAACAGTTGCTTCACTCTTATTGTTGTTGTTGATTTTTTTTTGGGTTTTGTTGTTGTTGTTGTTGTTACATGACCAAATTGCGGGTGCTCTTGTCTCTCTCCCATGTTGAACGGAACGCGCTTATGAGAATGTTTTGCGTTTGGCTTTGGGCCCGCTGTAATAAATCAACAGTGCACGGACCGAAGACCGAAGTCCTGTGAAGTCAAGTTGAACAAGCGGATTCAAGCAGCTTCCGGCGCCCCATAACAAAAATAAAAAATCACAAACAACGTATAAAAAAAAGGGGGTAAGGACATAGAGAAGCACAAGCAGAAGTAGCAAGTTGGTATGGTAATAACACACAGACTGGAGATACTCCTACACCCACACACACCCAAACACACACTCACACCTACTCACCAAATTTTTGGAGTGGAGCCTAACGAACTAACAGCACGGGCATAAATTACCCGAGAGCAGCAACAGCAGCTGACAACTTTGGAGTGCATAGTCCTGGCCAAAAATGAGGGGGGGGAGTGGGTGTGGGTTGGGAGCAATGGGAGCAAGCGTAATGGAAGCCAAGCGGCGACAAAGTTATTTGCCGTAACTGTTACACTTTCAATTTGAGTTTATGGGCAGTAGCTGTGGGTGACAGCGCGCGGTTCCAGTCTGTCAATTACAATTAATGTTTGTTTTCTTTTATTCTCTCTCCCGCTCACCCTTCTCTCTCTCTTTTTTCTCTCTCTCTCAAGTTTGTTACTTCTACTCTACTACATCTGCTAATTCCACTGGTTTTTTTGGTGTTGGTTGAGTTTCCCAACTACCTAACTGACTTTGGGATTGTAGATCAAGGAACAGCAAAACTAAATAGTTTATCAGTTGTTTTTCCCTCAATGGCGTCAATGAATTATATCTGCTTTTTGGGTGTGAAGATTGGTATACCCTCAACCCTGAGATGCGGGAAAATAGGTCATAATGGATTTGTTGGAAGGTAAGTAAACAAGCGAAGGAAACATCTCAGATCCCATTAAGTATATATATTCGTAATCAGCATCACAAGACTAGTCGATATAGTCATTTTCGTCTATTTGCGAATATGTCTGTTCGAGGAAGTTTTAGAGCTAAAAGGGTATCTAGTTGATATGAGAAATGAGAACATTGCTAGGAACTAGAAAAGCTTCGTTCTTGAGATTTAAAGAATAAAAATAGGAAATCTACTCTATAGAAGTTCTTTGCTCATAACATAAATAAGTTTATTGTATGTAAGATACTTTTCTATGGTATTCATTCCATATACAACTCAACAACAACCACATAAAGCAGCCTGTGACTTTGACATTAAAGCACAATAGTAATAATAATCGAACTCAAGTTAATTATATTTATTTAAAGGAAAATGTGTTAAAATTTTGGTTTGCAAAAACCACAAGTGTATAGAAAGCGAGAGAGCTTAAGATCAGAAGAAAGGTTCCTCGTTTATTAAAGTTTTTTTTTTCTTAAAGTTTAAGCAGCATGGAGAGCGAGCGAATCGGTTTGCATTAATATCTGAAACTTACAAATACATCAAAGGATTTTATGTTATCTCTTGTAGATGCCACATGTGGCAAGATCGAGCAGGACTGTGTGAAACCGGATACGCATTTGCAGCTGGAAATCGATGAGCTTGTCTCGAATAGCAGCGCCGACAATTTGCCACCATCCATGATCGTTATCGAGACACGCATCAACAACACCAAGGAACCGCAAGTGACGTTGCCCACCAACAACGCGAAACAAGAAGAGGAGAATGACTTAGCAACAACTGTCGAAAAGGCTGGCTGTTCCATATCGCTTGGCCTCAAGCCCAATGTCCAGTTCCAGATTCTATCGGAGAGAGTCGAACCCAACTTTGCCCAACCGCTGGCCAGCACCGAGGCAGCTCTGGCAGCAGCCAATCTCTCCACCGGGGCCAGTATCAGCAATGCCATCTCAATTGGCAGCGATCTGAACATATATAAGATACATCGTTGCGAGGACAGTGGCACACAGTGCAACAATCTGAATCTGGACTGTGGGGGATCCCATTCGAGTGGTTCGATGCCATCGATTGGCTCCCTTGTCTGTCGCATCTGCCACAATGCGGATAATCCCGAACAGTAAGTGTGTGACAATTAATTTACATTTTATGTATATAAATATATCTATAATAATATCTATCATTTACACTTGATAACAATCGATAGAGTTTTAAGGGGTTGTGCACGACTAGAGAATGACCTAGAGAAAAACCTGTTAGCTAATCCTTTTTGCCAATTTTTGTCTTTATCAACTTCAATCTACTTTCTCATTGGTTTCCGTGCTTCTTTCTAATACAATAATTGTCCAAACATAAATACTTTTTTTATTCCTCCTCTATGATATACCTTTTTATGATTCGTCTCCTACAGGTCATTCCCAACTGACATTTAAATTTGTGCGTGCAGCCGCAAAATGCACAAAATTAATTGCGTGACATTTTAATAAAATTAGCGTAATGCAATTACTGTATGTGCATACACACATATACTTATACATATATATATTACGTATATAATTATGGATACACATAGTGTGTTTATATAAGGTATTAACATTAACAAAGAGTCGCGACAGCCAGCAAATGCATGCAACATATGTATGTATTTGTATGCAGTTGTTTACATACATATATGTAGAATCTCGCGTTGTTTATGGCGGATGTTGGTATGAACTGTTTGCTCATCTGTCCGCACATTTAATCCCCACTTTTTTATTGTTGATTGTTCCTCTCTCACCCTCTCTCTTTCTCTTGTTTGCAGACTAGTGTCGCCATGTTTGTGCAAGGGCTCGCTGACATATGTGCACGTGCACTGCCTGGAGCGATGGATCGGCACCTCGCGCTGCACAATCTGTGAGCTGTGCCAGTTTCATTATAACACCGAGCAGACGTTGCGGTAAGTATGTTTCCTGCTTTGTGCAACCCTGGCAATAAACTCAACTTCCTGCCCAAACCAAACCAAGTGGCAACAGTTCAAAGGGCACAACTATGTCACTTGCCAGCCAACAACAAGAAAAGCTTCATCATCATCATCATCAGCTCTTTGCAGCTTTTAGTAGTCGGGCATTAGATGCCAGGTGTGCTAGGAGCTAGGTGCTAGGTTGTTATGACTTTTAATCAGTGACACTAAGGCTAAGCACTCGTCTCACTAATTGCCCCAAACCCAAGCACAACACACACTTACACACTGTACTTTGTGGGTTTTGTACACATTGAGTGTAACTTTATAGCAGTTGGGCAAAGGCTTTTGGCAACAGGACATTCTGGGTAAAATAAGGGACAGGCTGAAAGTTGATATGTGCTTGGGCAGGCTAATTTACTTAACTTAAATTTTTTCTCTCTTACACATTTGGGTTTGAGTTTGTTAAATGACAAAGTTTCTTAAAGAATTGCTTAGGATTCGATTCGAGCCTGAGACATACTAAAGGAATATCGCCATCCCTGTTCCTCTTTAACTAATCTCTGCCCTGCTGATCCTTAGCTACACCTGTATGCAATCTTTGCGTTTGTGGTATTCGCGGGCCATGAGCCGTCGTGCTTTGCAGGAGGATTGCCAAATGTTCTCGCTGCTGACCTTGGTGGCATTTGGCATCATTGGAACCTTGCTGGTGGGCATACAATACTATGCAATGCACACACAATCCTGGGGCCTTAGCAAACTGTGGACCAAGTCCTGGATGTTGTTCTTTTTATTTATGACAGTGGGTAATCTCAAGAACTGTTAGTAAAATGTTTCATCTAATGTATTCCCACAGATAAGTGTTTACTTTGCCAATGTGTATATGTTGCTCAAGTCACAACTAACGCCCTGGTATCGGTAAGCACTTCGGCATGAGTTCCTTATAGTTATAGTAAGTTTCTTCATTCCCCCAGTTGGTGGCAGTCAGCACGGGATATTAAGTTGATCTTGGAGAATCGTCGACCCTTTCCAAATCCGAATCGCGTACAGCCGCAAACGATTGACACGGCCTCGACGACGGCGTCCATGTTTACGCATCACGATCAGCAGGATGTGCAGCCAGAATCGTCACCACAGCCACGTTTTGTGACGCCCGCATCCAGTGCCATCTCGTTGACCACACCAGTAGCCCCTCTCAACACAGAGGAGAAGGAGCCAGAGCCAGAACCTTTAGTCACCAGCAACGACACAGAGACAGCCATCGAATCAGCGCTGCTAAGCAGCAGCATCACCACCAATCCAAATCCCAAAGGCAATGTTGATGCTGACGCAAGCGACGCCTAGTCTGTAGCTGAAGCAGGAGCAACCAGAACAAACGGTGAAGGATGGCGACAATGCCACCAACAACCACAAGAACAACAGCAACAACAACTAACTAGTCGTGTAATGCCCAAGTGGACAGTTTTGTAATTAGGGCTCAAGGGCACGAATGACTCAAGGCTATCAGCTCAGCTTGAAGCTTCAATGTTTGCGTGCCATTTTGTTTAATATACTTTCAATGCTTTTAATGAACTCTCTGTCCAGGCAAAAACTTATCTTAAATGTGGCAACTTTCGCTTTTTTTTTTCTGCCCCTGTTTCCTTCTTTCTCACAGTTTGTTTGCCTTACTGATGTACTACTACTGCTCGATTTAGCTCTCTCCGCACTTGGCTGCTTCCCTTTTACTTCCCTTCTGTGGCAGCGCACAACTTCCGTTTCCGGCATGAGCTGGTGCAAATTAAAGACCTGATAGCGCCTTCTCCTTCTTAAGGAGCAGCCCGGCTGCCAGCCCTGCTCCGCATGCAAGCACGTCAAAATGGCTGATGGCTTAGCCAGTCACGTGATTGATGGCTCATAAATTAGTCATTTTGCTTAGCTCTACCTCACATTACTTTCCCACCCCCTCTACCAACCCCCAAAAAACCTGATTATGGCTGAGTTTTTTTTTTTTCAAACATCCAACATCCGAGTGCAGCTTCAGTAATCAAGCAGCAATTGGTGCCTAGTCCTACCCATTTAATATCATAATAACATCGCTCTACAACCCCAACCCCAACCCCGCCCCCGTTGTGACAGTGTGACCGCCTAAAGCTGTCGTTTGCTGCGTGGGCTGCCTGGTTGATGTTGACATATTAGAATAGTAGGCCCTGCCACCGCCTTCATGTTCGCCTGCTGTTGAATGATGTCCAGATCTAGAGCTATGCATATTTGGCAAAGGGTTAACGGCACGACGACCTTCAATCAATGTGGACGGACTAGTTAGCTGACTGGACATGCTTAGGCAATCACTGCGCGAACATCATGTCATGGCAAGTGATTGAACGTTTCCACCGACTAAATCGCTTCAAATCCCCATTGCTTTATTTGCCTGTTTATTTTTTTTTTCCCCCGCATGTGTATTCATTTTTTTTTTTTTTTGCCTATGTATGTGTGTGTCATCAACTAAACCCCGAATTGAAAGCAAAGTCAAGTAGTTCTCAGTATATCGCTCTGTTTTTTTTTTGGCAGGCTTAAAGCCAGATTATATTTCTGTTGCCTTACTTAGTAACGCATAAACTTAAAGCTCTCAAGAAAAATGTACTTTGTTGTCATACAAGTATTTTTATATATTTTTTAAGATTATGGAGTTTTTGCGATTTATGTTTATCAATTTCTATATTTAAAATCTACTTCAATAAAAAATGGAATAATAAGTTCCAAGAAATTGCAATTTAATACAAATAATTTTTTATATATAAGAGCACTGTTTAATGTTTATTATTAGGGGGTATTTTAGACTCTTCAGCTGGCTTTTCTAAGATAGCTTTGCTTTAAGATTACATTTAAGTGATATGGTAGTAAATCAAACACCAAATACCAAAAAAAAATCTCCATTTGTTGGCAAATGTATATAAGGCACAAAATTAGAAGGCGCAGGACAACAAGGATGCAAACAAACACACTCATTTGTAAACAACAAATCAAATGCAGTTTTGATTAAATCAATTGCCAGCAGTTCGAGCTTTTGGCGAATATTTCATAGTTTTCATATTAATTAATTACATTAAATAAAAACAATTCAAACGACAAATAAACATTTACAAAAAAAAAATATATATATAAAACAATATAATGTTTGTTCTTATTGAAAGGGGGAAGGTTTTGCTTTTGGTGAGCAGCGAATTTATTATTTTAATGCACATGCCTTAAGAGTAGGCAGTGAAATATATTTTTCTTGCTGGACAAAAGTATGCAATGCTTTTTGGTTTATGTTAGACAAGAACCACATTCACATGTTTGGGTAGGCAGTGAAATATATTTTTCGAGCTGAATAAAAGTATGCAATGCTTTTTGATTTAGTTAGACAAGAACCACCTGCTGCTGATTTCTGTTCGCCTGGTATTTTAAGTCGGTTTAACAAGAGAAAAACGATATTTGGGTCAGAAATTTTGACACAAAAAAAAAAAAAAACGATTTAAAAAAATAAAATGTACTATTTAAATATTGATTTACTTGCATCACTAAAATTTTTTTTTTTTTTTAATAAATTTATTGTAAAGGAAATTCAAACATTTTTTTTAGCAACTCAAATTTTAAACAGACGTTGACCATATTTCAAGCGAAATTCCGATTGAAGTACCAGGCAAACACAATTGCCAGACCAATGCTGTCGAATTTTGTTTTCACTCAATGCACTGAGCGAACAACGAATGTTGAGTGAAAAGCTTGAGCTTTAAACGTAGCTTTCGGCTCTCCTTTCTCATTGCATTTTAGTGCACTCAGAACTTAGATCAAAGCCCCCGGCATCCGCTTAGGTGCCTGGCATTTTGGCTGCAAATCAACTAAATAAAGTTATGTTTGCTGATTAAGAACAATTTTTTTTTTTTTGGTTTTGTTATGAAATTTATTGAAATTTTCAGTTGCTTTGATTTTTAATACAGTTTGGTTTATTTCTCTAAACAAAAAATGTAATTAGTTTAGACATTTAAATGAGAAGTTAATGAGCTTTGGCCTCAATGTGATCACCCGAGTACTGGAGACTCCACTTCAAATGTCACCGCCAATTAGCCCTATCAGAGAGGAGAAGGTCATCGACGTGATCAAGGTCCTGCCACGCACCTGGATATGATGGTATATGCCACACCACCCTATGAGTCTTACCAATGTGAGTCTTACTAACCTACTTAGTTACGCATAAACTTAAATCTCTCAGGGAAAATGTACTTTACTGCCATACAATTTTTTGTATATATATTTTTTAGATTACGGAATTTCTATATTTAAAATCTACTTCAATAGCAAATGGAATAATAAATGTATTACATTTTTTCTCAGAAATGGCGTTTTAATACAAATATTACATATTAAAAATCAGCGCTTAATATTTATTATTAGACTCTTGAGCTGGCTTTTCTAAGTTAACTTTGCTTAAGATCAAGTATAAAATCTAGATAATAAAATATAAGGTGGATAAGCTGTAGATTATTCTAACCTTAAGCACATTGCAAAAAAAAAATCAAATAAAACTTCACTTCATATTAAATAAGTTGGCCCTAAAAACCCTGCTAGTTGTTTATGGATTATAATTAAAAAAATGTTCAAGCTCTTTGTTCGCTTTTTAATAAATACAAAAGCAACATTGATTTTCGCAGCATCGCTTAAAAGTTTGTTAAATGCATATATGCTTGTTATGCTTTAGCAAAAGTTTGTTGCCTTAACTTTCGCCTTTAGTTTGTGCGCGCCATAATATTTAAAAGTGGGTAAAAAAAAAAGAAATAAAAATCTATAAACTCATAATCCAACTTGTTAACTAGAACAAAATACTTACATCCTTGTCGCCTAGTCGCTCCACGCGGCAATGCAGGAAGCCAGTTTGGCCAACGGTGACGGTCAAGTTGCGCGGCACATCAAAGTCAAAATAGGGCAGCATATTTGAGGGTGAGATTGTTGTTGTTGTGGTTGTTGGTAGCGTTGGGGCTATCGCCGCGCTATAACCTGTAACCGAAAGAGAAAGAGAGAGAGAGAGAGAGAGAAGGAGAATGTGAGTGTGAAATTGTTTTAGCGCACATACAAAAAGTATAAGAAAAAAACCAACTTGTGCCAAATGGAAATTTATTTTCATTTTCATTGTGCTTACGTATTGTTTTGGGGGCAAAAGGCCTTTTCAATGCCAAGCCACAATGTGGTACAGTCTCGCATATGTATGTGTGTGGGTTTTTGTGTGGAAAATGTGTGGAAATGGCAAATGGAAAATAGGGGAAACACACAAAACACTCACCAAAAAACTGAAAAGTAATAAAATTCTCATAAAAATTCAGCAAAAAAGAGCTGAAAAATCTTCAACAAACAATTATATTGGTCCCTTTTTATTTTTATTTTTTTTTTACTTTTGCATTTTGAGCGTTTTGTTTGCGATTCCATTTTGCTTTGTGTGCCACCGTTGGCACATATATATACAAACATACATACACACATACATAATAATGCCAATACGCTACTACAATATGGAGAATTTTTAAGCGAATCTGGAGCTACCCCTATTTGTTTATTGGGGTTATATGTGGAGCTTGCAAACATCTGGATTATTAACGATTCATTGGCATATTGCGATTTCTGTTAGCTTCATTTCATGTTTGTTGTAGTTGTTGTTTCTCGAACTGTTTACTTAGTCAAATTGTGTAATTTGTGTAAGAGTATTAGATTGTCGGTGTATGCTTGTTTCTGTGGCCCATTTTTGGTTGCCATATTGAGCTCAAGGCTGGGATTTAATGCGGCATTAACAAACAAAAACGCACAGCGGAAGCAATAAGAATCGCGATTTAATTGAAAATTAATATGGTTGCCACAAAAGAGCAGGACACAAACACAGAGTGGGAAAGGGGGGCAGTTAGCAATACTTGTAATAATAGAAAATCAATTGTAAATACAACTTAGCTCTAAATAGATCTGCCAATAGGGGTCTTCTACCACTCCAATGCTTCCCGTCTTAGCTATGTTTTTGTAGCAGCCAAAAACCTTTCTTTCTTTTTTGGCCAACAAAAGTCAACCGACAGAGAGAGAACATGTTAGATAAGCGCTGAGCCGGACCGAATGGAATCTTGTTATAATACTTAGTAGACAACTGTTGAAATAAGTTCATCAATACACGCGCCAGACATAGAATCTCAAACTTTTGCACATCAAAGCGTTTGTTCCGAATCAAACTCGCAGAGCGCATGCAGCCAACTGGAATAGGAATAATTGAATAAGGCAACGACAACGATGATGACGACGACGATGAAAGCGAGGACAACGAAACAGGAAGACAGTCAGTTTATCGAACTTTGAACTGTGTTGCATGGCAGCTGGCAACTGGCAACTGACACCAGACAGACGGGAATGTAAGAGTCAAATCTACAACGCGCCCACAAAAGTATGCTACGACTTTTTTGTGTTTTTTTTCTCAAAAGCTGCTGTTGCACATTTCCTTTTCCGCACAAAAAGACACACGCAACAAAATCGACAAGAAAAACTTTTTTGGGCCACGCGCAACGTACAAAAAGAGAAGAAAAAGGCAGCTGCAAAACATACGCAAAACTTTTACCACATGCGTAAAAGGCGCAGCATGCAGGAATCGAGTTCAAGGGGCGAGTGGAGGGTGGCGGGGTGGACTGTGACAAATTTTTACGATTTACTGGCAAAATTCGAACACACAAAGTTAAATTTAATGTGCGCTCGCAACATTTCTGTACGTGCCCTAGTCTCTCACTCTGTGTTCGGCAATATGCAAAGTAACCAAACTGTAGATAATTCTAAAAACAACAAGAAAAAGAATAAGAAGAAGATGAAACGCAAACCCATTGCCATTTTCGTTGCAGATATGCACAAGCTCTGAACTGAAAGAACTGAGAGCTGAAACGGAATTTGCATATTTAATTTGGTGTTTGATATCTTATAGTTTACCAAGTCATATCTTTGAGTGTATATGAGCTATAGATTAAGTAGCTTCTCTTTAGTTATTTCCGGTGGGAAAAAGTTGTATATTTTCGTTGTTGTTGTGATTATGAAGCTGTGTTGCAAGAGGGAAACACTTTTGACACATCTGCAACACACACGAACAGAAATTAGCAACGCCTACATCAAAATTGATTTATTAGCTAGTGTGGGTAAATAGTAATCTGAGCTATAAGATACCCTGTTAATTTGCACATAAGTGAAATAGATTTTACTTGGTTTCACTCAAATCCAACTTTAAGTCTTAAAAGCAAATCAACAAAACGAATTGTGTACCTGCAGCCCACAGGGTAGAGAACAGGCGAACAAAAAGTATGTTGAGGTAAACCTGGCTAAAACGCAGCTTGTCAAAAACTCTGGCTACCCAGTTCCGACCCCATTACTCCTCCCTTGTTCACCCTGCCTGGCTGGGCAGAAAATCAACGAAATTAGCTTTGGAATTTTGCACGTATGCGTGCGTGGTATGGAAATGCGTGGAAAACACAGAGAAAACTCATACAAGGATACGTGCCTTGTACACCGAAGCCAGAGCTGTAGCCGGAGCCGAACTTAATTTATTGTTTATCAGCGGGCATGAAATTTATGACCAGAGCAGAACACAGTCAAATCTATGTATATGTGTGTGTGTGTGTGTGTGGTGATGGTGTGTTTAGATGAGAGAATGTTTGCTGGGTGCTAATTTTAAGTTTATGCATGGAAAATTTGCTGCGTGCTCATGTTGAGCAAATTAACGATGTGGCTGCCAGGAAAAAGAACATACAACTTGTCGCTGTTGTTGTTGTTATTGTTATTGTTGTAGTTGTTCTTGTTTTGAGCCACTTTGCTATCGATCAGACAGGCAAACCGACTCTACCCCCCGCATCCCTGGCAAACAACAACAGCAGCAACAACAACAGCTGGTGTTGTCAGATTTCGGTTTTTGGGCTTTTGGCTTTAAGCGCGTTTAATCAAAAACTCTGAACAACAAAACGATGGCAAACGGC
This sequence comes from Scaptomyza parva, assembly GCA_035044645.1. Lineage (NCBI taxonomy): Eukaryota > Metazoa > Arthropoda > Insecta > Diptera > Drosophilidae > Scaptomyza > Scaptomyza parva. The sequence continues at coordinate 6,926,113 of JAWNNT010000090.1, forward strand.
AAACGGCAAATGGCAATGCCAACAACAACAAATTGACATGATGCATGGGCCCAATAAGAGCCGCATTGATGCGGCTAGCGGCTTTTCGCTAAATTAGCAAATGTGGTGGAAAATTATAACCGAGTTTACATAACGCACACGCATACAAATTTATGGGACGTCAGCAAACAGCAAAAGCACTCATATTATATATGTATGGAATGGAAAATGACGACAGCAAATTGACAAAGCTCAACCCCTTTTTACTAAATAGTTGAATAGCTGCTGTATTTTCTCCTTCTGCGTTTAGCCACATTAATTGAGCGTTAAACTCGCATTGCGAACATTCTCTCCGCTCTTTGGTTTATGCAAATCGAAGGCAAACATTTGTGCGGGCCAAACAAACCGAATGATTAGTGATACGCTCTTGTGTGACATGAGTAAACTACCAGCAAATATCACGAATTGCAAACAATCTGGAAAAACATCACACAGCAAACAGAGGCGTGGTTGCAGTGCCGGTGGGGAAGTTTGATGTGAAAGCTATTGTAGGGCCATCAATCAGAAGCTAACTAAACATGCTTTAAAATCAATCTTCCAGAGAGGTTAAAAAAAACATCCCTTTGGGGTATGACACTGTGTCGTAGAAGGTTGTACATACCCTATAATGAAATTTTAAATGTGAGTTAATTGCTTTATGAGACCTAAGGCGTGAACACTTAAATGTCATCTAACTACTTTTAATGGTCTCATTATCTAAACAGGATATCCAACATTTGATCAGCTTGCTTTTTGCATCTGTTTGTTTTTGTTGGTTTCAAGTGCATGTGAACTTTAAGTCAATGCCAAACGAGAAGCTGGCTAAGATGCCTGGCATCATGATCCCAGCCACTTGAGGCTTAAGTTGCGCCTGACAACACATTGACGCATTGAGTGGCAACGTTGTTGCTGACGCTGACAACGATATAGCTGCTACTGATGCTGCAGCTGCAACTGCACTCGACACAAACGTTTCGTTCGTTCTCTGCTCTTCTCTTGACTTGCCACAAATTGTCTAGACTGCTGCAGACAACACACAGACAAACTGGGTTAGCTGCTGCCACTGCCACTCAAAGACAGCCGCAGAGCCAAAGCGCTCTTTTAAATATGTTCGACTATCGATTATGCAGCCAAAGTGTTTCCGCTTTACCATTGAAAGGTGCCCTGGGTAAGAGGTTTCCAGCTTGTGGCAATGTGTGGTAACCAAAAAAAGGAAAAGATATGCTGAAAGCATCACTCGAACTGAGATTTCACATTTGAGACTTCAACAGTAATCAATATTTGTAAATGCTTAGAGTGAAACTAAGCTCCAACTTTGACTTGAATAGATTAAACTATTATTAGATTAAGTTAATCAAACTATCAATCCAAATCTGAAACTAATATATTCTCAAACTATAAATCTAAAAGCTTATCCATTTGAGTTTTAGTATCGAAGGTTAAGTATCAAATTTGACTTGTTTTCCATTTGTCTAAATATATATACCTTAATTAGAGTCAAATTCTATTTCAGACTAATTGGCGCTGCATAAGCGACAGCTCGCTCCAAATATTTATAGCTTTTAGCTGTATTTTCAGACTACAGTGTCAGCAATTACCAACAACACATAATCAAGGACTATAACTGATTGTGCTGATTAAGGGCACTTTACTTGTGTTTTCGGGTGTTTTACCAGAGTATAAATTGAGCTATGGTAATTTGATATTCTTGTTTTGCTTACTTTGACATTTTCTATGTCTATTATCGAATGTTTATTTTCGACTGGGTGATAGTTCCAACCGCTCCCAGCCATATAATTACCTGAAGTTAATCACTTATGATAATAATTCTAGATATCTTGACACATAAACACATTAGCAGTCAATTATTGAACTGAGCTGGATATATAACTAATTGTTAACGCACACTTGCATAAATATGTTCAAATATCGAAAACTATATGTATTCGTATATACGTTAAAGACAAGATTTACTTAACGATTGTGCTTGCATAGCACTTTGTCGAGTCTTTGGCCTTGCCAAGTCAACTATTTTTGGGGGAGCTAAATTATAGCTGGAGCTGCATTTAATTTACACTAAATGTGCATTAGTATGTGAGAGAGAGAAATGTAAGAGGAAGTGAGATAGAGCAAGTAGAAGATAGTTGAGGAAATTTTCCTAACCTACTCATTGCATTAAAAGTTGTGGCTGCTCTTTATTCATTCGATAAGTTCAAGTGCGTGTAGAGACTTACATGTATATATATTTTCTTTCTATGTATGTGTGTGTGAGTGTGGGTATTGTGTGTGTGTGAGTTTTCGCATGTAAAACTTTTTTTTGATGCGTCGCCATTTTTATAGCATGCCCAGAGGCACAATGTCTGGCTCAGGCTTTGGCTCCTACTATCTCTCCCTCTCTATCTACATCTTCATCTCTGTGGCTGTGGCTGTGTCTCCCTACTGTCTCTAACTATATCGTAACATCAGTCAGCGCTGTGAGAAAATTATATTATATGAGGGGTGGGGGGGCCATGGCATGTATGTCGTTGCCATTGAGCTAATGTTATTAGTGTCGCTCTTGGAATTTATTATTTTTTTTTAAGGAAGCCGCCCGTCATATATGAACGCTTAAATACATCAACTCATACTTGTCTAATATGCCATAATGCGCATATAAAAACCCCAAAACGCATGACTCAGACTGTGTTACAATTGAAATGTGTGTGACTGTGACTCTTGACTCTTGAGAGAACAACAAAATTTAGCTGCTTCTACATTTTATATCTAGTTTGAGCTGAGTCTTCCAAATGATGTCGCGACGCTGTCAAGCAAGAAGAATTCACTTGGGAAATATGCACTATATTCAATTATTTAATAGGTTTCGCATAAATGTTTATCATTTGGTTATATATTTACTGCAGAAATCTTTCTGCATTCAACTTCAGTAACAAAATTATAATAACACCCTGCAAAAATGTTGAAGGCGACTCTCATTTAAATCTCAGCTTCTTGTTCGCAGTGGTTGACAGTCGCATAATATATGTGTGCCACACACACACACACACTCACGCACACACACATACGCATACGGGGCAACGCGCTTACAATTGTGGCACGAGGCGACTGCCACATTTGCATGCGCTTCACATGTCAACGATGACGACGCATGGCATGGTTATCGGGCAGGCAGCGGCAGGGGCAAAAGTTGAGCGATGAAAGTTAACGAAAAAAAAACAAACAAGCCGCAAAAAGAATGGGACTGGTGCGGAGGGGGGGCAAAAAAATGCTGAGCGGAAACGAAATCAGATAAACGCTTGCTGAATGGCGCCCATGGCGACAACTGACGGATATGGCTCGTAAATTTTGTGTCAAGATTTGCAAGATCGTTTAAAAACACAAAATCCACAAATCCACGAATTGCACATATCGGAAATCAGCGACAATCGGTTTAATGTCTTTGCCGCTATGCTCGGCTCTTACTTTCACACGCTTTCTCTATCTTTTTTATATCCTTTTTCTGGTAGGTAACAAAAAATATTTTAAAATATTTAAACAGATTAAAGGGCCGGAGTGACAGCAAAACGAAACATTCAGTCAACGTTAAAATGTATTTTCAATATTAAATACCCAAAGGTGTTATTTAACGTCAGTTCATAATAAATTGTTGGACCCACGCGCGTCAAGTGTGTGTGTAAGTGTAAGTGTGTGTTTGTTGACAATGCCATACACACACACACAAACACACACTTGAATTTCCACACCATTACAATGGCTAAAGTGCTGGCGTTTGCAGCTTTGCGAGAGTAAATTTTCAGAAGGAATCTACTTGCTGAGCGCAGCATTTTCACAACACGATGACAACTAACCCCAAAACGCAACGACTGTGTAAGTGTGTGTCAGTGTGTGTGTGTGCTGTGTATCCTCAATGATTTGACACACAAAAGTGCCACAGTTAAATACAGACATGAATCGAACGAAGCTCGTGGAATCCTCTTTGCCAGAGTTAACATTTACACTGATTTTTTCACCCTTTTCACGCAAAAGTGCGGCGAAAAGTCCAATTTGGCAGAAGACACTTAAAGATTATGCTTGCAACTCTTTAATCAACTCTTTTTTCGCTCCATTTACGTTGTGTTATAAGCTGGAAGATTATTTATTATGGGTTTATGGCTTTACATTTTTATTTGGTGTCAACGCAGAAAACACTTAAAAATAATTACATTTAATTGCTGGCGTATGTGTAATTTGTTGCAAATACATATGTGGCACTTATCACAGACTAATTGTTGCCAATTGACTGCACATATATTTATCAATATTTATCCATTTTCAACCCCTCCCTCCACCAACACTTGGCTTTCATAGCATAACCTGAGCTGGCAATTTTCTATTCCGATTGACTCCATTTTGTCGTCGGTTTTGTCCTCGAAAGAAAACTCGAACTCACAACGAGAAACTTCTTGCTGTAGCATTATCTCGACGCACTTAGGCGCGACAATTAATTTACGGCATAGACGCTTGCCAAGCAATAAATTATGCCCGGACAAGCGTGTGAGCGAGGCCACAATAATTGAACCACATGGCGTATGCATAACGTACTGAAGCCAAAAACCAGAGCAACCCGAGAGTCGCTTGATGCGATATAGAAATCACAACAAGATATATGTGTATATATATTTTCAATGTGGTTTTGCATCATGCTTCATGCCATATTCTTTTGACAGTTCACAATGTGCTAATCACAAATTGGTTTCATTTATAATCATGCCAACCAACACACACACACTCTGTGTGTTTTTTGAAATGAATTAAAGTGAGAAGTTATTAAACATTCTGTTTAGCTTAGATAAGAAATATAATTTTATACAGTTTGTGTTCGTTTAAGAAACTTCTAATATAAACTTTATACAAAGAGAAAGTCAACCAAGCTTCACTTCAATATTCAGCCACAAACGCAGCTACTTTCATTCTCTCTGTGTTCTCGCTGAAGTGAACTCTTGAAGCAACCGTCGAGTGTATTGTGCTTGTGAGCTTATTGATGCTTTTGCCACTGACAGCGATATCAGTTGAAACGCCAATCTAGTTGTGCTGATGATTAATTTTGCGCTACACACAAAACAATTGGCAATTAAAACCAACATGCCATGAAAATAAGTGTTGCTTAGCCAAAGAAATGTATTATTCAACATTGATTTCATTACATTCAATTATATGTCAGATATGTAAAAATGGTTTTTGGTCTCACAACTTTTCGCTCTGTGTAGAAAGCAACTGTCTTGAATTGGACAGCCTGGCGGCAATTGAATGCTATCATTGGTGCCGCACCGCATGTTGCACCATGCAACCACATAACACGCCACACACAGCCTAACATTGTTCTTGTTGTTGTTGTTGTTGTTGCTGTTGTGGCATGTTACGTTGCGGCTAATTGTGCACTGATTGAATTTCAAGCTCTGTGCAAGTGGCAATCAGTTGCAGCTAAACCAATTGCCGATCTGACAGTTGCTGATTAAGATTCTCAAAGTTTCTCCCTCTCCCTCTCCCACTCTACCTCCCTCCCACCCACTCCTTGCATGTTCGTTCATAATTCGCCATGGGAAAGCCGAGTACACTTGAAAACTAAGCAATCACAAGACAAAGACCTTGGCTTAACATTTAACTGGACAAGTGTACTAGCCTTGCCTTGAAAAAAGAACAAGCATCAGTTGGAGAAGCGACTTCAAAGTAACCAAAAAATTGAAAAGGACGAAAGACAAAACAAAAATTGCCTGGAAGTATGATAAAATGACTTGCACAAAAGACAAGTTGTCAAAAGTCTCGATAGTGATTCGATATGTATGTATGTATGTGATGGAGAGAGGATGGATGGGGCGTTGTTCATGTCGCATTTTATATTCGGGCATGTCGACTGAAAAATGTGCAAACTGTTGGGGCGTTGGAGTGGGTGGGGCCACGTCGTACGCCTCCAGCAACAATGTTACAACATATCAGTTGAGCCATTGTATTGTTTCCGACAGTTGCCATTGTTGTTTTGGGCTGGCAACACTCTAAGCAGAGCGGCTCAAATTGCCAAACAGACATTGAACTTTGGCCGCACACAGAGAGCGCACAAAACAAAGCAAGGCGCTGGGTCACATTTACCACTGACTTTCTCTATATACACACAAATATATATGTATATAGATGTGTTTGTGTTTGTGACATGCCAAAAGTTAAGGCATGCGACAATGCGCGCTATATTGGGGTAAAAGCGAAAAAAAGTGCTGCAGACTTTGAGGCGTCGCTTTTATAGCCAAGCTTGCCAAGCTCTTCAGTTGGCCTTTTAATACTATATACTATAGTATACTATATACTATATATACCCTTGCATTGGGTATTATTATTGTGTGTAACACACTGACACAAACATTTTTGCTGACATTCTCAACTATTTTTATACAAGTTTGCCTAATAAAAACTTAGATTTAAGCCTTTTTTTTCGTGCATATGTCTGGGGCGAAGTCAATAAAGTGACATTAATTTGAATAATTTAATAAGTTAAGTTAAACTCAGGCAATTGAAATCTTCTTTAAGAGTATGTTGTTGTCTCTGCCACAGCCAAAGCAAACAGTTTGTTGTTTATTTTTATTATTGCTTCTACATATTCACTTGTTGTAGATATTGTTGTTGCTATTGTTTTCATGATTATGTGCCTCATTTCAGGCAGTTTTTGCACACAACACTCTGATTTAATTTAACAAAACGCCGCCAGAAACATGGCCTCATTCCTTTTGGCCCAACTCCTGACTTCTCCAGCTGCAGACAACAAGAGAGAGGGGAAGAACTCTATGTTTCTGGTCGATTTCTATGGTTACGATTGTCCGACCGACGCCAGTGACCACTATCTGTCGTTGTGTCATAATTTAGCACATTTTATTAGCCTGTGCGCCAGCTCGATAAGCCAGCACCACAGCAGAGCACACAGCAAATGCCATTCACTGTCATAGATGCTTCTATTCTTGCTATTCTACTAATTTTCTACAAACATTCGCCCTCAACTATTTGCCAAAGGAAACGAAACGAAAGAAAGAAAGAAAGTCGCGACGACGACGACGACGCTTGGACGCGAGCCGACATCAAATTAGGTTAGCGGCAACAATGCGTATGAGTGATTTTTATGTGTCGAGATTTGATCACATTGTATACACATACATATATATATACTGTTTACTGCATTCATTTCGAACATGTTTGAGTTTAGAACTTCTAAGCCACGTCTAGACGAATTGTCAGCGTTTAGGGCTCAGCTCATTAGCGCATTATTTATGTGGCAAGTTGTAAAGCACATTAACGCATAAAATAAAAAAACTTTCGCAACAATTGTGAAATAAAAGCGCGTCGAAAACCGGCTAAGTAAAAAAAAACTGCAAATCAAATTCGCTTTCCCATCGCCAAAGTGAACAAGTTGCAACAAATGCAGCAGCAAAAAGCTCATTTAATATGCATGGCAAGCAAAATCTTTTGCAACAAGAGCGGGATTGCTATATAAAGTATGGAAGGAAGACTTAAAAAAAAAAACAGAAAAAAAAACAACATTAAGGAAGCGCCATGAAATTCACAAATGCAAATGCCAGCGAAAGTTTTCTTCGTTTGCTTTAATCAGTGCGTAAAATATACCAGAGAGTTTGCCTTTGTTTTTGCCTTTTTCATTTTTTTTGTTTCTTTTTCTTCTTCTCGGTTTTGGGCTTTTGCTTGTACTATATTTATATTCTGTTCTGTTTGTGTGTGTGTTTTTTTTCCTTCTTGAGCTGACTTAATGTCAAGCAGAAGCGTTGCGTCTGTAAAGCGATTTGCTGAGGCAGCTTCAACTGCAACTTACAAATGTCGCGTGCCGACGACAACATATGCAAAAGGGCCAAGAAAGAGAGAGAGAAACTCACTGTAACCGCAATAGATTTACACAAGATGTGGGCACGTAGTCGCCTCAAATAGATTCGTTTACCACACACAAACACACACACACAGTCGAGTACATTTGTTTGCTGTATTATTGTATTGTTTGTGGGTGGGGAAAAATGAATTTACGCTTGCTCGGCATTTGCGTGACAGCTGAAAGTTGAAGAAGGAGAAGAGGAATGGTTCGCTGCAGGACATGCAATGATTGTCGAGTGACTGCAAATTGACTTTGGTTGCAAGTTGGCGTGCAAATAGTAACAACACGAAAGCCCAATCATTGCTGAACAACTTTATTTTCATATAAATGTATATGTGAAACTGGTCGGTCACACAAAACACTCAATTGCTTTCTCACGCATGCATCAAGGACACGCTGAAAAGTATGCCACAATATACATATCATAAAACAGTTTTATGGGTTAAGCATGTTTGCCAGCGATAAGAACTGAAAAGGATGTGACAGATGTGCTTAAAATATTTATCACTTTATGGCATTTGACTTTACATATGTTTAATTACTTGAAATTTATTACAAGAAAACATTTAAAGGCGGAATTTATTATATTTTCTTAAGGTTTTCATATTAATTAAAGTAAACAAGCCATTTAAAAATAAACTGTTTAATTACCATAATCAAAAGACGACTTAGGCTTAAATGAATTTGTTTTAGTAAATCACTTTCAAATAGTTTTCTTGAAGTATGTGTGACAGAACATTCAAAAGTCATTTATTGATGAAGTTATTGTGGTTTCTCAATATATAGTTATTTAATATAAATTAAGATGCATATTTATATAGTTCATTTGACTTTATGGTCCAGCTTATACTTTCAGCCGCATTCTCTCTCATTATTTGCTTTGTGCTTTCATAAAATTGTGAAACTTTAAGCGCTTAACAAACAACAGTATTAAGACCACCAACCAACCACGTCCACACAGTCCACTCTTCCCCCTCTCCCCCTCTCTCTCTTCTCAACGAACAAGCTGTGCTTTATATATTTTCGAAATTATGATGAATGGCAAAGGCATTTATTGAAATTCTTGCAGCGCCGCCTGCGACACGAATATTTTCCAATGTTGTTGTTCTGTGTTGTTGTCGATGTTGTTGTGTGTTATTGTGTGTGTTGTGTATATGTATATATATTATTTTTGCTGCATGACTGCCGTAAAATGAAATAAATTGCAGGGAAAATGAGATTAACGTATATTTGGGGGCTGCGCTTTTTTATGATTATGAATTTGATTGCTTGTTGGGCAACATTTTTAATGCTGATATGCCGGCCATAATTTTGCATTTTTAATGATAGCGTCGAGAGCGTCGAGCATCCGCGTTCTCCCACAAATTCATAAATGAAATTGATTTCGTTTCCACTTTAATGATTGAGTGTGTTTCTGTATGTGTGTGTGTGTATGGGTGTGGATGCTGCGTCATTTTGTGGCTTTAATAGCACAGCATGAGCTGGCAATTTAAATGCGTCGACGTCTCCTTAAAAAATAAGCAAAACCCTCTTGAATTAATGGGTCCTGTTTTGCAGGCTAAAGACCAGCTTCAGACCCAAACCCAACCCCAAAACTTCAGCTACAAAGTCAACAACAAGGCGCGCAACAGTTCACCATGGGTGATCCAGACGACCCTCAAGACCAATCTCAATGTCCATATCCAGCACCAATTTGCATTGAGTGGCTTTGTTATTCACTAACTGACACACACACTAACACTAAGACACACACACACGCACACTAGTCAACACAATGAACTCGACAAACATCACTATGGGAGTTGGCGAAATAAATATGTTTGGCATCTGGCCGGAATGAAAAAAAAAAATAACAAGAAATTTATATATATATATATACGGAACAGAATATGTCCAGTTCATTCAGCTTATTCATAGTCCAGTCACAAAATTCAACACCTACGCAACAACTACGCAACGACTACTACTACTCCGGCTGCCTGGCTGATGGTTCATGTATTGTGCCAATTTGGCGCCCCATAGTTGACCTTTTTCGCCCCTCCGTGCCCCCCCTTGGCTAGTGTTCCTGTTGCTGGGCAACAACGTGTGCGACCTGCGCCTGACAATGCATGCAAATGACGGCATTTGTTGTAGGCCAAACGACGTAGGTTTTTCATTTGTGTCCACTTTCACTCCACTTTCATCCACAAAATGGTAACAGTTTTTGTTTTTCGTCTTTGTTTTTTTTTTGCTTTTAATACACTGTTTAGCGAAGGAGAGCAGTAGGTGAATACTTAATGTATATTAGCTAAAAATGTTTCATAATCATTAAGATTCTTTCTTTCGAAGTTTTTCGGATACCTTTACCTACTTTTACTATTCCATCTTTTCATCTTAGTAACTCAGTTTGAAACTCTTCATACACAAAAACAAACAGCGTATTTCACCGTCTATAACACCTTTCTTGAGCAAATGTTGTTACACACTTTTTTTCTCTCTATATTGATACTGTTGTTTTTCTGATATTCTTCCTTTTTTTTTGTTTTTTTGATGTTGTTGGACATCTCTACTTTATTTTTGGGTTACTTTGCTGCTGTTCGCATTAATGTCTTCACTTTGGCCCAACAGCATTTGCCTTTTCTTTCTCGCTCTCGCTCTCACTTTCGCTTTCGCTTTCATTTTTATTTTTGTTAGCATCTCGTCGCCGCACTCATAAAACTGCCGGAAAGTATGCCATTCAGAATGCTTTGTAATTTTATGTGTGTGCTCCTAAAGCCACCTCAACACACACAGCCCCGACACACACACACAAACACACACAGAGAGAGAGACAAGAACACCTCTCGCCAGCAGGCAACTTTAAGTCCTGCGCTGATGACGTGTCGCTTCAATAGAAATATGCAAATTTCTTCGCTACTCGCTACTCAAAAAACAAAAGACTCATAGACATTGAGACTGATGCTATAGACTTTTCTGCTACTGTTATGGCAAGTTATGGCAAGGACATCGTTTAGCTTTAATGCGTCATAATCAACACAATCATAATTTGCATTCAGTGTGGTGCGACTTGGGCAGAGGAATGGGGAAGGCGGCGTCTCTGCATAATTTTCCACATCATTACCACGCATCCACACTAATATGCCTTTTGAAATGGCACACTGGAAATTAGCTCACATTGCGGCCAAAACAAATACACAAGTACAAGGCCAAAATGTACAAGACGGCTTAATGCTGCCATCTTATGGCTTATTGCGCAACCAAAAAGCGAAGCAACAGCCAACTGCAACCCATTTAGCCACCTTTACCTTTTGTTTTAGCCACTAATTTAACTACTACAACTACTGGTGTTCTAGGAGAAAGGGCCTGCGGGCAGGGTGGCAAGAACTAAGAACACATGCCTCGTTAAACTCTCTAAAGGGTGTTGCTACGAAGAGATTGTGCGCGAGCGAATGCGGTGCGGTGTGGTGGGGAGCGGGAGGATAGCTGACAATACCTGAGTATGTACTCATCAGAACTTTTGGATCTTTGTTTGCCCATTTGGGGCCGCAAACTTTCAAGTAGCTGTCAAACACGCGCTGCGTGACTTTCAGACACATCTCTTTACCCAAACACTTGCACCCCCGCTGTACACTGTCCTCCCCGAGTCCACACAAGTAACCTGATGCTGCTGTTGCTGCCTGTCAGACATGTGCTCGAGCAGACAGACAGACAGAGAGACTCAAAAGCATCTTACTTCGAACCGCACTTGAATATCCTTGTTGACTGCGCAACTTTTTCGTCAAGTGCTTCCACTGTAAAGTCTGTTCAACTGGCCAAAACAAACAAATTTATATATATATATATGTATGTATATGTCTGTGTATGTTTTGGCATTTAATACACAAATCAAATACATTAAAACTTGCTCGTAATGATCTTCAAGATGATAGTAACAATTTACTTTGAATATTAAACTTTGTAGCTGATTTTCATATAATCAATAATCAAATAATCAGTAATTAAGCTAATTTCATTACTTTAAGAAGCTAAGTTTAAAAATTTAACATCATTATCGCTGAAGTTAATTAGGCCAACAATAGATATGACAAGCTCATCACATGTCCATATTGTGTCCATTTTCAATACCTGAAATGCGTATTCAGGTGTAAATGAATAGAGAGGAGTTAAGTTCTCATTATCTGAAAAGGCATATGGTATAAGCCACATAGCCAATGTGTTGCCCTGGTTACTGGTTATGACGAAGCTGTGTTGTTTAATGGAATAGAAGGGAAGAATGGGTGCGGTGGAAGATGGGTCAACTGTATATGCTTGATTTGGGCAGCAGGCCTATTCACCTATTGTAATGCTCAGAAACTGAGTGCATAGCAGCGTACTTTGTATAAAGAAACCATATACGACGACCATTTGCATGAACAACAAGAGGATATGTTCATGGTTTCCGGATTTCCTAGAACAGATTAAAGGTTGAACTGTTGCTATTTAAGCAGATTTCAAGTAATAAAACTTGTAAAATCTGTCAAAACTGAGAATTTAATGGATAATATCAAAATCGATTCATATTCATTTGTTGAATTCATCTAATGTACAAAATTTGCTGATGGAAAAAAGCAAAACATTATTTTAAACATCAAACTAATTTAGAGCTAATCAATATACAATGTTGCATGTTTTTCGACATAAATAATGCATAAACATAAAATGAGCTCAATTATTAGCGATGCATATTTTATAATTAACTCTAATTGAGTGCTGCGCCATTATGAATAAATGGTGTGTGGTTTATCTAACGGATAAAGTTTTATTGAGAAAAAAATGGGGTTATTTTGTTGCACTTATAAAAAAGGGTTGAATGTTTGCTGTGTTTTTTGCGTTCAACAAGGTGGAAAACGAACGAAAGCGACTTACGCAAAGAAAGCGAATTGCTTAAGACACAAAAGCTGAACTGAATCGTGTCTTGGACAAAGCTGTATTCATTTAACAAATTGACTTTTGCATGGGACAACCTTGCCGCTAATTAAGGTCTCCGACCCCGCCAGGGTGACCTGTATTGATACGCGCTGCGGGTCAGATAAAATGTAATTAGTTGCTTTGACAGATTAAAAAGGCCCCAAATGGCGCACTGACAATTTATTTAATTAAATATATCCATCTATATATATTTATGTGTCTATATATATAAAGATATATATATATATAAATGTAAATGCGCTTCAATTAATTTCAACTGGTGCAATTTTTGTCAGCAATAAACTGTGTGCTGGTTGTCAAAAACCGCGAAATGCAAAACGCGGCAACGCGACACTCAACTGAAAATCAAACATGACAACGCGTCGTATGCGCAATGACAGATTTATGTATGTAAAGTTGACAGCCTGAACAGCAGGGTTCCACGAAACTTACAACAGAAATATATACGAATACGAACAAACTCTTGCAGAGTGAACAGTAAACGCTAATTGATGTGCGACCACATGGCGTATACGCATTATTTGAATAGTTTACTTAATTATGTATGCCAAGTGCTGCGACTGCGGCAGAGTCGGCTGCGGCAGAGTCGGTGGCAGCGGCTGTTGCGTGCTTGTTATTATTTGGTATTGTTGTTAGCTATATAGTTATTGTTATTGTTGTTGTTGTTGTTCTTCCACTCTGTTAACAATTGATGGCAGCCACAAAAAATTGCAACGTTCACCGCATGAAAAGCGAATTTTGATTACAACAATGTTTCGAAATGTTTCACAAGTACTTATTTCACCCTCTCTTCATATAAAGTTATGCTTGCAATAGTATCTTATATTTTTGTTTATAAACAACAACAACAAAAATAAACATAAGACAGCTGATTGGTGTTGTTTCAGTTGTTGTTGTTGTGTGCTGTGGGGCGACCGCAGCAGCAGCAGCATCTTGCGCCAATAATAGAAAAATAAATAACTATATGTAGATAGAAATTACTTTTGCGCATTTTGTTTTGCATTTTGATGAGTTTGGCCCACATCCAATTTATGCCGACGGCTTTTGTCTGACTAACAAATATGTCCAACTATATATATACTATATATCAATACTGAACACGAGAACACAAACACAAACAGACATAAATATATTACATACATATGTATAGGGAATCTAACCAACCTAGAGAGAGAGACTTCAATTTAGTGCCAAGAGCTGAGGCAGTCCAAATCGATTTTACGCTTTGATGAGCTGCTGCTGCTGCTGCTGTTGGTCAGACCCAAAAGCACATAGTGCAAACAGTGAGATGTGAGTTGTGCTCAAAATGCGAACCGAGTAAACTTTAATAAAACGCATTTTGGGGTCTGGGTAATTTCGGAAATACACACTCTCTCTCACTCTCCCACTTAGCTCATCACTCAATTCGGTAAAGCACAAATCCCCCAAGTGCCACACACACACACACACACACATACACACACACAAATATGCTTTAATATGCAGCAGCCTGGACACAAGTTGCAAAAGCAATGGCAACAGAAGCAGCAGCAGCAGCGACGAGTTGGCTCAAAGCGTTGACATGGCCTATTATCTGCTTAAATATTATATACTATATACACTAAGAAAATAAAGTAAAGAGTTTTTTTGGGGTTATTCAGTTCCTTAAGGAATAAGCCTCATAAAAGTTTTTCATTTGGTAAATTCATAAAAATTAAATTTATACCAAAGGGCTTTGGTACTTATCAATATTTGCCAACATGTTATATGAAAAGTTGGCAAAAACCGAAAAATAGGGTAAAGTTCTATGCACGAAAGGACTGCAAATTGGTTCACATAAGTTTTGACATTATTTGCAATATTTCATATACTAAATTGGATTGAAGTAAGACTCTTAGCAATGCTCTTTGGAAAATGAATAGTTTAGGCCTTTGGCTATCTAACATAGACCATTTCATACCCAGATCATATGAAATGAGCAAAAGGATTATTTGTCATTTTGAAAATGTATTTATGTAGGAAACACACAGAAGAAGAAAGGATGAAGAAAGTGTATCCTGACCAAGTATATACTTAGAGAGAGGCGGTGAAAGATATAGACTTCAGACATAACTTATTCTTAACCATAGACAGAATCGATAACTCATCCGCTTTCCGATATACAAATGTAATCTATAACAATAATATCTGGAACTCCGAAAACTAGAAGTAAAGCTTTCTTATGATGTTATGAATACAACGATATGTCTTCTCTTCTTTGTTAAGTATAAGTCCATTTCCTGATATATATCGGAATCTCTACTGTTCCTCTTTATGCTTAAGTTTGGCTTACTCTGATCGCAGCACACTTTCTGAATTCAGTTTTAGTCTCAAATACACTCTGATTCGAATGAAAGTACATTACGTTCAACTTTTAACGTTAAACCGCTTTAACTATATGTTTACATATTTAGTTTAACATTTCCCAAACAACTCCCCGTCTTAATTAACTCAATTTTTATTATAAACATTTCAATAGTTATGCTGCTTTAATTATAGTGTAATGTATAATGTGACGTTGCACAAATTAAATATTTCATTAATGCGCAAAAAAGAAACCCCAAAAATAGAACCAAGTCGCGTCTCTCGAGTCGAGTCGAGGCGGAGTTGACTGACCATTTAAATTGTGTGTGTATGTGTGTGTGCAAGTCTGTGTGAGTGTATATGTGTGTGTGTATTATATTTAGGGTGCGCTAACACATCGCAGTTGGCATAAATTCCAAATGATTTGCGCTGATTGCCGGCGACATAATTAAACTTTTATAACCTAATTAAGGCGTTCGCGCAATGCGCAGCTGCCACGCCTACTACGCACAGTTGCTGCTGCCGTTGCGTCTGTTGTGGCAACGCCTGTCAATTAGGAAACACACGCGCCGTCGAACCTTTTGGTTTTTTTTTCGTTGAACGCATTCACAATTTAATGACTGACGCAGCGGCAGCAGCGGCGAGAGAGAGAGAGAGAGAGAGAGAGCTACCGAAAATGGCA
Organism: Scaptomyza parva; assembly: GCA_035044645.1. Taxonomy (NCBI): domain Eukaryota; kingdom Metazoa; phylum Arthropoda; class Insecta; order Diptera; family Drosophilidae; genus Scaptomyza; species Scaptomyza parva. The sequence continues at coordinate 6,941,973 of JAWNNT010000090.1, forward strand.
AATCGCCGTTGTCGAAATCATGCGTTTGCCATCCATTGGCATCCTTGTCACAAAGGACGCACCATAAAAGTGCCGTTAAATGCCCCAAAGACAATGACTAACAGTCCTCGCTTACCCCCTTCCCCTATCTATATATGCCTGTGCGCGGGTGTAGCATTTGCGGCCGTTTGCCGTTAATGGATGTGTAAAATATTCGCATCACAAGGACCAGCGCCTGCCTGCCTGCAGCCACAGGCATCCGGTTTATCTATGCGACCAAACACACATATACACAGAAACAGACACCCACACACATACACACATAACCGGAAATGTGAAGTGACAATGTTTGTGTGTTTTTTTTTATACCCAGTGCATTAGATATAAACAGAAAAGGGTGTAAAGCACTGTTGGGCTTATCAAGATTCCTGACCATTTGGGGGGAGTTATTTATGTGAGATTATGGAGAAGCTTAATGTTTATATATTAACAGGAAAATGTTTTATTATGTACACCATAAAATATGGTTTATTGCAAATCAATAGAAATATTATTTTTAGGTATTTAATTATTTAGTTGATTTCAATTGAAAAAAGCAAATATTTAAAGGGAAAATTTTAAAAAATATGTTAGAAAATGTTTGTAAATTTAAAGCAGAAAGCTTTAATCATTCATTAACAGAAAACTAATCATTTAACCATTATAGTTTTATGCGATATTCACTTTCAATACAGGGTATTCATTAGCTAGAACTATTCGCAGCAGCTGTAACAATCTTTGTTTCTAATATTTATTGAACGTATGTCGAGCAGATGGATAGAACTGGTATATGGGGGCTGTCATTTATTGGCAACCAATCAAATAATCAGAGTGGAAGTCATGACATATTATATATATATTTGTATATATTCATATATATATATATTATTTTCACATTTGTTTATTTGATGTTTTTGTCGCCGCTATCAAATTACTCATTAGCAAGTGAAATGTGCTGTGTATTTCTCTTTTGGCCATTTGTAATTTGCCATTTGTCACTTTTATGAACGCATTTATGCAAATTGACATAAGTTAAAGCGAGATAGAACAAACAGAGAGTGAGAGAGAGAGAATGAATGTCGTCCTAGCGATTAGGGTCTTGTTGCAAAAAAGTTACTGTTGCTTTTGTTTCATATACAATCTTTATCTGTATTTTTCTGTGCTTGCTTCGCTTTATTACTTCTTTTGCTTTTGTTGTTGTTGTTGTTGCTTTTTCTTGGTATTTTGACACGGTCTGTTGAAAGTATCGCACTTTGCATGCAAATAAACATTTAGCAAGCAAACAGAAAGAAAGAGACAGCGACAGAGAGAAAGAGAGAAAAGGGGAAAACGGCAAAAAATCATTAAAAACCTTTTTCGGGAAGCCCTAAAAATGCTTGAGCGTGTAAAATGTAGCATGCAATTACATGATAAAAACGAGCAGGACATAGCCAAAACCGAAATACGAGCAGCTGCAATTGCAATACAAAGAGGAGAGAGTGGGGGCGAAGAGTGTTTGGGGCAGGCGTAACATCAAAACTAATTACTTTGTTTTTACATAAAGTAAAATTCGTGGTAGCCGGCTTTACTTGCTTTAGTTGCTTATTTGCTTGCTTGGCAAGCCAGCAAATGCATTTAGGCACATTTGTGTGCATTACATAAGCCCTAAGTCCCCCCCACTCACCCCTTTCTCTAGCTGTCTATGTTACTGTTTACATTTGCATTTAAGTGCTGCATACTTTAAGGCGTTGCCAAAAGAAAAGTTCGCGGCACTTTCCATTGCTTGGCCCATTGTTGCAGCTGTGTATTTTATGACTAATGCAATACCGCATAATAATATCTTAAGCCATGGCCCTTATCGCTCCCCAAATATCCCAGTTATCCCATTATGTATACAATTTATATAGAATATTTTATAAACACATTTCCGTTGTGGCATGATTTACTTATCTTTCGCTTTCTCTCTCTCTTTTTGCTGTTGTATATTCTGTTTTCTTTTTCTCCAGCTCTCTCTGTTTCTGGAGTTTTGTGTGGAATTTGGGCTTTGACCATTTAAACTGCAGTTTTTTATGGCAAACGGAAAGAATTTCTGTGGCATAGTTGCTGTGGCTAAATACATTTCTAGACTGTTTCCCTTAGCTTCAGCCCTTGCCTTTTTCATCATGAAATTTAAGTGATTAAGTGTGTGAAATGGGCTTAAAGATTTCAAGAACTTTAAGTCAACCAATTTGGGTTGAAGGGTCGTCGAATAAGGTTTTAATAAATATATAATAACAACTGTACAAAAATATATTAACATATATTTGGCACAAATGGAATTTTATTTAGCTACCTGCTCGGGAAAAATAATGAAACTGCTGAGACTGAAATTTTTTTCTGTCTCGCATTTTCTTACGTTACATATTTTTCGGCATCGTCATGCGGAAAGTTGCAAAACATTTCCATTGCTTGTTGGCATTTCATTAATGTCGGCCCATTCATTAATTGAGGCAGTCGTTAATTTATGATGACGATAACGACGACCGACGACGATCATAATGATGTTCATAATGATGATCAGGCCTGTTGTTGATGAGGGCTGCTGGACTGCCGGCCCGCTGCTGCTGTTGTTGTTGTCCAGCACTTGGTCACAGGAGCAGCACCAACCACAGCAGAGCATTGAAATGAGTTTTTGTTTACAGTGAATGCTGGCTAAGGAGACGCACGCAAGACACACAGAATAAACAAGCCACCAACACCGGACAAGACACAATTCGAAACCCAAAGAAACGTAACCCAAAGACAACGACATCAACAACAACAACAACAATGAGGCGGAGACGGAGACGGAGAAAATGGTCAACATTTGGGGGCGGACAGCCCAAAAATGAGAAAAGAAACCTGACATGGTGCAAATTACATGTATAATCAAGTGAAGAAATACGAGCGCGCATTAATAAACCGAATTCATTAATGCGACGCAAAGGTAAATAGCAAAAACAGCAGAAAAACAAGCCAAGCAGGCAACCGGCAAACGACAAGCGACAGACGGCAAAGGCAAACAAAAATATATACAAATTGCAGCAAACAACAGCATAAAAATAAAATAAAAATAAATATCTGAAGTTTCCAAAAGGCGTCGCCGCCTGCGCGCAGTACTTTAATCTTAAAGGGGTCGTAAACCTTTTCTTTTTGTTATTTGCTAAAATACCCTTTAAGTAATGCGGGAGGGTAAATAATGGCATATAGATTGTATTATTTTGCTTAAACATATCATTTGTAGAATATTTTCTTGATTACGAATGAAGGTCAAGGGTTAAGTGTATCTTCTAGTCGAGCTTCTCACTTGTTAGACATATATCTCTTAAGTTCTTTAGATGTATTATTCCACCCACAACACATAATTATGTTTTAATTGTTTATTCAGTTACGCTTGTTGGACACAACAGCTGCTGACCCTTCTTATAGGGTATTGTTTATCCACAGATTTAATTAGGCATTTGTATTACTAATAATAAATTCTTGTTATTCTGTTTGTGCTGCTATAAATACTTTAAACAGATATTAAAAAGTTCCACTTAGTAGATTTTGAGCCACTCTAATTTGTTGCCTTTGTGCTTTTGTAAGGTAGCATTTGTGTTTGTGTTACTTGTTGACCTGTTTATTTCAGTTCAGTTGCTTTTTGATTGTGTTTTTTTCGACTGTTTCTTGGAAAAATATAGCGAAAGACAGAGAGAGAGCGGGAACTTTGGGGTCATAATTCTTTGTAGGTTTAATTAAAGCGAATTTGCCACTTGCCATAAATAATCGAGTGCAAATAAAGACAAAATGAAATTATTTAGAATTTGTCAGTGTCGCGGTTACGTTCGCTAAGTGGCTGTGATAGTAGCGCGGGGCGGGATGCAGGGTGATGGCAACACATTGTTGTCATTGGCAGCTGGAAGAGAGATGAGAATGTGGAGTATGTTAAAGCGACAGTCAGTCAGTCAGTCAGTCAGGCAGGCAGGTAAAGAAGCACTCGTAACAAATTTGCCACAAGTGCGGCGCCAACATCTTTCGTGCTCCTCACTCTCCCTCTCTCTCTCTCTCTCCCACCGTTCGCTCCTTCAGGACACTGCTGTGTCGGTTGTGCACCTTGGCACCTTGGCAACCGCAGCAATAACCGCGACTCCCATAAGTCTTCATCAGTCAAAGCAAGCAGCACCAGCAACAGCAACAACAACAGTGGCAGCAACAAAAGAAGAAGCAACAGCAACAACAATAACCGCAACGCACATGTCACGCTTCCCCCCCTCCCTATCCTAAGTGTATGCTTGCTTGAGGATTTTTTTTTGTTACTGTTGCTCTTTGCAGCAAGGGCTTTTTTTTTTTGGTTTAAAGCATGTATTATGTTTGTTGCTTCTGCTAACAAGGTTTAATTAAAAATTTATTTAAATGAATTTTTGCAGAAATCGTTTTGAAGCAAATGGGCGAGGCGCGTGGGCATGGCATGCGGCAAAAGTGCGCAAGATTTATAATGAAAAGTTCACAGTGTTGATGTTGTTGTTGTTGCCGTTGTTGCTGTTTTTTTCGCTGTAGAGCTAACGAAATGCAAACATGCATACTAATTACATTTAAAACCGTCAGTTAAGCCAAGTTAAGCAGCCGAATAAATCCTTTTTCTTCAACTTGCAGCTGTTTGTATCTGTGTGTGTTTGTCTAAGTGAGTGTGTGTAGCAAGTGCAGATTATAAACAAAATGGAGCCCGCAGCTGTGTGTCAATGTGTGTGTGAGTGTAAGTGTGTGTCTGCCATTAAACAGCAATGACAGTGACAATTGCAAACGTGTTGTTCTTCGAAGGAAAAAGAGGTGTATAAGATTCTCTCCACACACACTCTCAAACACACACACATTGTTATTTTTATTTGTTTTTCAGTATAAGATGCGGCTCAAGGCTGATGCTGAGAGGATTTTACCTTTTGTTATGGCTGCCTTGTTGTTATTGTTTGTTGCTGTTGGGGTTCGAGCTTATTATTTGCATAATTCTCCTTGAAGGTGTTGAGGTATGAAACTACTATGCATAAGAAGCACAGGTGAATAATAGAAAACTTTAAGTACAAAGAAATAATACATACACATACATACACATACATAGGTAAATGTGTATAAAGTAGATTGGCGAAGAAACCTCACGCATGCAAAATATAATAATTCTTGCTAAGAACTCAACTTGTTTTTAGTTGAGCTCAACTTATTCAAGCGTTCTGTATTTAAATCCAATAATATTTACAACTTGCAAACACTTTTCACAACTTTTACCTCATTGTCATAATACCCGCCCGCACAACGTTATTCTTGTATATATATTTCTTTTTGCTTTTGCTTTTGCTTGTTGTTTGCATTGTGTTAACAGCATTAAACCATATTAAAATCCCCGCACGTTTCTAGATTTTGCGAATTGTCTGCTCTTGGCATTTCCTTTATTTTCCCTTTTCAAAAGATGAATTAGCAGGGAAACGTTTTTTTTTCGTTTTCCGTTTTCTTTTTTTGCTTTTCCTTTTTCGTTTCCTTTAAACTCCAAAGTGCTAATGAAATTATGTAGCTGCGTGTGTGTGTGTGTGTGTGTGTGAGGTGTTCTTCAAGGTTGTTTTTTTGGGAGGCTGTGTATTTGCTTAATACGGTTTGTTTTTTATGATAATGTATTTAATGAAATGCCATATGTTTATTAGCATATTATAAAAATTGTATGCTGTTTTTGCCACAGCACGTATACGCCATGTTTGCACAGCAGCAGCCAAATACCAAAAGCACTATACAAAAACAAACGACTAAAAGACACAAAAAACAAACAAACAAACGGAAACAAAACGAAAACAATTGACATTAGAAAATGTTTGTGCTTGTGCGCCTCACATCAAAAAGTTAATTAGCTGCGTACAACTTTTACGACTTTTCAACTCTTTCTTATTTGTTTAAGCTGCATTTCGGCAATTAGAATTAAAGTTGCTTAAAGCCATATCTTGACTTAACTACTATATATTGTTTGTTGACTGATTAACTGTGATTTTGTCATATGTTTGCCATTGCCATTTCATATGCTATCAGTACACACACACATGCTCAAACACTTAACCGTAAATATGTTGATTGAGCTGTTCAAGCTGTCGCATAAATAATCTGCTTGACGCCACATTGCATTTGCATTATTTAAGATGCCGCTTAAATTTTCAAATAGAGAATTTCGCCACTGGCTTAAGTCACAAAATTTCCTCATTCTTAGCCGTTTAAACTGCAAACACCGTGGAATGGTCGGAGAGGGGGAGGGGGCGACAAACTGATGAAACAAACACATACACATAGTTGAGCCTAGCATTTGGCATGGTTAATTAGTAGACAAACTCATAAGCAGCATTCATGCCTCAAAGCATTCATGCAAAATTTAACACAAAACAATTAATTTTCACATGACACACTTGCCGTTTAATCCGAGACAACAACAATAGCAATAGACCCATATACACATATACACACACACTCATATATATATATATATATATATATATATTGTATATACCCTTTTTGTAAGTGGGTAGGGGGGTGGGCGTGCGGGGGCGGTTGGTGAATAAAACAAACAGTCGAGGCCTAAACAAAAGCAACAAAATGCTGCTGTCACAGCGCCAGAGATTTGGGCAAGTGATACATCAGCCACAGCGGGGAGGAGTATGAGTGGTGTTTGGGGTGCAGCAGGTGGAACGCAGAGACTGTACTGTATGTGGCAAGTGGCAAGTAAGAGAGAGAGCCTAAAAACGGGTTAATGAAAATGAATGCGGCACTGCCTGCTGCCTGCTGCTGCTCGACTCTGCCACAGACCATCAACGTTATATGCACATGTGTCCGTTTTTCCTATGCCCTAGGCTCAAAAGAAAGGGTATATTGGGTTTTTTGATAATAGGTAAAAACTAGAATATATGAATTTATATCACATTCCAGTATCTAACATGTTTTTCTACTGAGTCTTGTCGTTATCAAATGGAAAAACTAACTTTCTTATCAAACTCATAGAAGAGCATTTTGAAGTCAGCTAGATCACATTGCACGTTTTTACTTGTTATCTATATATACGTGTATATATATATATGTATGTAGTGTTTTAATGCCACCTCTGCTGCTTTGTTTTTAGTAGAGAGACTGAAGTCTCCCGAGGGATTTTAACATAATGAATGAATATGAATTTACTCTGACATTTTAACTGTGGCGATATTTTTGCATTGCATGCTTTTAGGCGCAGCCTTTTGTTGCCCGTCAAGTGAGTGCACATACACTTACACTTACACACTCACACACATACAAACACATCCATACATAAATGCGGCGACTCGTCGTTGTCGTTGTCGAGTTCTTTGTGGCAAGGCAAGCGCGTATATATCAATCATTGTGGATTAAAAAATGTGGCACTGCAGCGGCAGCCAAAAGCAAACCAAAGCGTACCACCAAATGTGGCAGGATAACACACACACATACACAGACAGAGACACCGAAAGACATAAAGTTTCTGGCAACTGAGAGACAGTGTCAGCAAATGTATCATTAATATATAATGTGCTGTGTGCGAGAAAAAAATGTGAAGCAAAAAAAAAGGCATGCAAAACTTTTTTTCGCACTCGTTTCTTCGTTTTTTTGGTTTTTTTTTTTTTGTACACTTTGAATGCTCTTTTGGCCGACTGGCTGGGCTGTCAACAGGGGCGCTAACTGAGCCGCAACGTATTAAGTGAGTTGTGGCAGCTAAAAGCCAACGGGGGATTAGGTAACGGTATTCATATTGAGTTTGTCTCTCTCTCTCTCAGTCTTTCTCTATGTGTTTTATTTGCTTCTTTCTTGAATGTTGTTCTTTTTTGTTGCTAAACTTTTCGCATGAAATTGAAATTAAATTATGTCGGCGAATGATAAATTATTAAATCGGGAGAGCTGTCCACATTGAATTTATGAACGCTTCCCTTAATAGAGAAGACAATCGAGACTTGGTTGAATATTTAATGAACAAGACAACATTGAGATTTCAAAGCTATTAAAAGAACATTAATCTAAAAACCAAAAAACTCATCATAAAACAAGTGAAAATATCAGAATTGGACGTAACCGGCTGGGGAATACACTGATAGCAGTTTAAAAACAATGTCAATGGCCCAGGTTTTTGTGATTGTAGCTTATCGCGCTCGGTTATCAATTTTATCGAATTCCTAACCCTCTAGCCCTCTTGATCAGACGTACATATGCAGAAACGGTAGACAAAGCACAAAGGCAATATACGCATTAATCAATTAGATTATTAATATGCTGATAGATATGACATACTTATAAGGTTGTTCACACATCTCTTTCTTTCTTAATCTACTCTTCTGGACACACTCTGAAGGTATTTAACAGTTATAATGCACTCCATTCTCAATCAAAAAGTTCAAGGGAAAAGTCATGTACGAAAGCGAAAGTCTTAACACATTGGCCTGCTTGCCCATGATTCGAATGCGTTGCACTGGCGAATTGGACGGATCGTGGCTGCCACTGCGTCAAGATTGGAGTAAACGTAGGTGCACGTTGCCAGCAATCTACAAAGAGTTGTGCGCAAAGCGTATTCATGAATTTGAGACTCGTGACCAAGATGTGTTTGTGATAACTTTTATTAAGAGTGGCACCACTTGGATGCAAGAACTGACCTGGCTGCTACTCAATCAACTAGATTTTGAGCAAGCCAAGAGCAGCTTTTTGTCCGAACGCAGTCAATTCATGGAGTAAGATCGATTCTTTAAGAATATCATACAGTTTCTGTACACTTAATGCTTCTAGATATCAAGCCATCGCCTGCCCGGATGTGGATAGCATAGCTGTCTGTGATAATATGATCTCGCCACGTATGATCAAATCTCATCTGCCTGCTCAGCTGTTGCCTAAACAGATTTGGCAGCAAGGACGGAAAATAATTTATGTTGCACGCAATCCCAAGGATGTTGTTGTATCCAGCTTTCATTTCTTGAACGGACTTTATCAGTGGAAGGGTGATTTGGATACATTTGTGAATGAGTTTGTCAGCGATGAAGTTCTGTACACTTCGTACTGGTCACATGTCATTGACTATTGGCGAATGCGCAATGAACCCAACATATTCTTTGTGACATACGAGGAAATGAAACAAGATCTCAGAAATGTTATTGAAAGGCTAAGCAAGTTTTTGGCTATACCAAATATAAGCGATCAGGAAATGGAAAAACTTTTGGATCATTTGTCTTTTGAGACTATGAAAGGTTAATCTCGTTTTCTAATAACTTAGACATGTAAAAAAAACATATTTTTTCCTTTAGGAAGCAAATTTAATAATCTAACGGGTCTACTTAAGCAAACGTTGCCAACATCTGAAGACTTTGAGTGAGTTTCGATAGAACTCAAAATTAACTTTTAATAATCTTTCTATTCCATATCTAGATTTATGCGTCGTGGAGTCGTTGGCTCCTATAAGGATGAACTAAACTCAGCTCAAAGGGAAAAACTGGATAAATGGACAAACAATTATTTAAAGAATTATGGTATAAATGAGTCTGATATATTTGGTACTATATAAAATTCTCTGATTAACTTCTAACTGGCTATATATATTTTATCTGCATAAAATAAATATTAAATTATGTCGGCGGATGATAAATCGGGAGAGCTGTCCACATTGAAGTTATGAACGCTTACCTTAAAAGAGAAGACAATCGAGATTTGGTTGAAAATTTAATGAACAAGACAGCATTGAGATTTCTAATCTATTTTGAGAACATTAATCTATAAAAACAAAAAAATTCATCATATAACAATTGTTCAGAGTCTGGGGAATACACTGATATCAGTTTAAAAACAATGTCAATGGAACAAGATTTTGTGATTGTAGCTTATCGCGCTCGGTTATCAATTTGATCAAATTCCTTGTCCCCCAGCGGCTGAAGAATCTCAATCTTGACCCTTTTTCTGTTTATGATCATATAAATTTATACACTCATTAAATTGTTAAGACCAACGCTTATGTTCATATAAATTTAGACACTCATGAAATTTATAATATATAAATAAGATACACCCACTCTTTGGGTTACAATTAGAAACATGATCATGTATCGAGCCGTCTGGTTTCTGACAGAAAATGTTTTTGGGACCACTTGCCGAGCGGCTTGCACTCAGCAAATAGTATTAAAGGCATAACTAATGTACTATTAATATACGTGCACGTATGGTTAACCTTTCATTGTTTATGTCAACTCTTAAAAAACTATCATAACTAATCCTATTTTCTAAGAATTTCTGTACATAAGACATGCATTTTTCTTCAATAAAATCAGTGTTCACTCATCGTCTATTCACTCTTCGCACTTACTGTGCGCAGCGAAGAAGCTCCCTCTCTATAGTACAACTAGTTACAAGTGCTAGTTGCGATGCCCTTTAGTAGTCAGCTTATGTGCTGACTGCTTTCGTTATTAAACAATAACATTATCTATACCACCTTTAGGCAAAGGCGTTTGCAAGGTTTTAACTCACTTGATTCGGTATCAGAATACAAAAAAAAATGCAAATTTGGCTGGTTCGTAGTCAAACTTGATCTTACATTCATATGCAAATAAGATAGACAAGGCACAAAGGCAATAAACCCATGAATCTGTAATATGAGAGTGTTAATATGCTTATAGATATGACGACATACTTATAAGGTTGTTGACAAATCTAATTTTATTCTCTTTTATTATGTATATATCATATACGTTCCTACAAATCAAGTTCTGTATATAATCGAATCTTCTGGCCACACTTTTGAGGTATTTAACAGTTAGAATGCATTTCAGTCTTAATCAAAAAGTGTTAGAGACAAGTCATGTACGAAAGCGAAAGTCTTAACACATTGGGCAGTATGCCCATGATTCGAATGCGTTGCACGGGCGAATTGGACGGATCGTGGCTACCACTCCGTCAAGATTGGAGTAAACGCTGGTGCACGTTGCCAGCACTATACAAAGAGTTGTGCGCAAAGCGCATTCATGAATTTGAGACTCGTGACCAAGATGTTTTTGTGGTAACTTTTATGAAGAGTGGCACCACTTGGATACAAGAGCTGACCTGGCTGCTACTTAATCAACTTGATTTTGAGCAAGCCAAGAGCAGCTTTTTGTCCGAACGCAGTCAATTCATGGAGTAAGATCGATTCTCTGAAAATCTTATATCAACTTCAGTATACTTTCTTCTTGTAGATACCTTGGAGTGTCCTTCTCGGGAGTGGATAGCATAGCTGTCTGTGATAATATGATCTCGCCACGTATGATCAAATCTCATCTGCCTGCTCAGCTGTTGCCTAAACAGATTTGGCAGCAAGGCCGGAAAATTATCTATGTTGCGCGCAATCCTAAAGATATTGTTGTGTCTACCTATCATTTCTTGCAGTCTCGCCGCGTATGATCAAATCTCATTTGCCTGCTCAGCTGTTGCCTAAACAGATTTGGCAGCAAGGCCGGAAAATTATTTATGTTGCGCGCAATCCCAAGGATATTGTTGTATCTAGCTATAATTTCTTCAATGGAGTTCATCAATGGACGGGTGATTTGGATACATTTGTGAATGAGTTTGTGAAAGATGAGATTATTTATACCTCATATTGGTCACATGTCATTGACTTTTGGCGAATGCGCAATGAGCCCAACATATTCTTTGTGACATACGAGGAGATGAAACAAGATCTTAGAAATGTTATTGAAAGGCTAAGCAAGTTTTTGGCTATACCAAGTATAAATGATGAGCAAATGGAACAACTCCTGCATCATTTGTCTTTTGAGACCATGAAAGGTTAATCTCCGTTGATTTCAATTATCTAAAACAAGTAAAAAAAAACATTTATCATCTTTAGGAAGCAAATTTAATAATCTAACGGGACTATTTAAGCAAGTAAGACCAACAACTGAAGACTTTGAGTAAGTTTTGGTTAAATTTAAGGTAACCTTTATAAAAAAATTTTTTTTTTGCATATAAAGATTTATGCGTCGTGGAGTTGTTGGCTCCTATAAAGATGAACTAAGCTCAGCTCAAAGGGAAAAACTGGATAAATGGACAAACAATTATTTAAAGAATTATGGTATAAATGAGTCTGATATATTTGGTACTATATAAAATTCTCTGATAAACTTCTAACTTGCTTAATATTCACCAGCAGAGAAAATATTGCCACAGAATAAAACAACATTCACCCAAATTGCATACATTTTTAATCAACTTTGTGTGTTTTGTGTATTAAGAAAAGCATTAAAAATGCTGTCTGAAATAAATATTTAATCATTTTTCGTATTCTTGACCCAAATATGTGTTTTTTTAACAGAGAAAACTCAACATTATAAAATTGACAACAATCAACGAAACACAAGACAAAAGACTCTGTCAGGCAATAAGTATCTTTTGTTATTTAAGATGTTGTTGATCTAGCAATCATTGCAACAACTCTAATATTTCATTGCACCTGCACTTTCATTATTAATTTCAAACACACTCACACACACACAAACACACATAAAAGTGTAGAGCAAATGAAGCTGTCAACATTGACATAACTTTTTTGGGGCAGCCAAAAAGCTGAGCGAGCATATGAATTTGTTTAAAAGCCAGCAAATGCAAACAGCATAAAGCTGAAACGGGCATTGAGGCATGCCACAAGCAAATTGCTTGGCGTGCAACACCAACACCAACAGCAACAGCCACAAATGGCATGAGGCAGCTTATTAACTGCTTACTGGCTTTGCTGCAGGAAAGTGCAACTGCAACAAACCTGCGGCTGCCAACAGAAATAATTAAAAATAATTACAACCACAACACGACGAGTATGACGACGATGACGTCGACTCTGAAGGACATGAAAATAACTGCAACAGCAACAGCAATGGCAACAGCAAAAGGCAACGGCAACAACAGCTGTATAGGCAAAGTAGCAAACGGCAACTGCAACTTCAACTTCCATTGCAGCTGCAACATTCACATTATGTTTTGCCAGCCTGACATAGAATTATTAACCCGATATGTTTTAGACAACTCTATGTGGTAGTTAGATTGTTATACAGGTAAGGTTTTTGAATGAATAACACGCCGAATATAATATACACTAACTTAATATCAAAATGAAAAACATTTACTATGAAGCTCAAAATCTTACTCTACGAAAACTAATCTGAAAAAGACTTAAGTAAACAGTGCAAATGGAAAAAAAAACATCTTTTACTTTTATCAAGTAAAATATATATATATACGGTTATTCATTCCATTACACAGTTATAATACGCATTTTTCCATAAGTGTATTTACAACACACTTTATACGCATCCTTGAGCTAGCAGGAAAGGCAAATGCATTTTTTTCTGTATATATTTTGCCTCTGCCCATAAAACAAATGTGTGTACGTGGGTTTTGCGTATAGGTGTGTGTGTGTGTGAAATAGAAATGCTCTCGCATACATTTCTAGCTAGTTGAAAACTCGCACTCAGAGTGCAGTCGGGCAGGCGTGTAATTACAGCAATTGTAGACGGCAGCGTTTTACCAACACTCAACTCATATTACGTATACGCCATGCAACACACACACATACACACAAACTCACACACACAACAATGGGACACAACATGTCTGGCAAACAAAAATGGGTCAGCAATATACAATTTGCAGTAGCAAGCAAGCCCCAAAATGAAAAACTTTGTGGCAAAGTGTTTGAAGAATTAACACCCAAAAATCCAAAGACGACGGCAAAGTTATAATGTTGCTTGTTAATTTCACATTTAATCCGTTTAACTGCTTAAACTACAGTCATTTTGCAGCTGCAACTAAGCTGCGATTTCTTCAGTGGGGCTTAACTCGTTTTTTTTTTCGTGTTCCTGCTCTTTTGTGTTTGTTATTTTCTTTTTGGCAAATTAGCCAATTAGCTCATGAATTTGGCACAACGATTTTTCGGGTGCTTACACTCGGTATGTGTGTGTTGGTGTGTGTGTGTGCAGGCAGTGGCAAAAGGGCCAAGAGGAATTTTTAATTACGAACAGCAATGAATAATAAAAGTTTGCAGCCCCGAGAATTGTGTCTTGGGGCCACACGTGTGCGACCGACAGTCACTGACCTCTGGCCCAAAATGCTTAAGTATTACGTGTAAGCCATGTGTAAGACACACACACCAGCACACACACCAGCACACACACCCACACACAAAGACAAAACATTGCTCAAATTATTTTAGATTGTCGCTCAAAGTTGTCGGAGGAGCCTTGCTCGAAGCTAGTTCCGCCTGCCTACGCCACACAGTCGGGCTTTAGCTAAGCTCTGCTTATTGCGCTGTGGCCCCCATTTGGGGCCTAATGTCCGCACGTACATGGGGCGTTGCCATCGCCCCCCAGGCCAACACCAACACCAACAAAAAAAACACGTATAGAATTCGTATAGAGGACAGGACACACACAATTCATTTGCTGGCTGTGAAATTTAACATATGTGAACAATTTGTAAGTGTGTGCTGTATTTGAAAATTGCGTAATTTTTCAAAAGCGGCAACACGCCCCTCGAGGCCCCAATTTTGAGGCATTGCCCCCAGGGAACCAGCAGTGAAACAGTCACAGAGCCCAGGCGACTGGCAGTCAGAGGGTCATTCCAAAATTGGACCTTTGGTCCAGCTTCTATTTTTCAATTTAAATGACAAACTTTATTTAATGCCGTAATTTATTTGACCCAAGACGTATTTTTTCTTTTGCCACAGCCCACGCCTAATTCTATTTGACGCTAGTCATCGGCATGGCCAACACTTTAAATTGAATTTTCTGCGAACTAAACGCTGAGAAATGTTTCTCGAGTAGGCTAAAGATACCCTGTAAGTGGTAGAAAGTTTGCCAGACAGAAGTCAAAATGAATTCTTAACTTTTATATCTCATATATGAGAGAGTATTAAAGAGTTTGATTGGTAACAAAATAAATGCATTATAATGAATACGTTTTAACTCCTTGCTTACATCAATATACTCGTCTTTAAGACATTTGATATCCACCCACTTAGCTCACAATATAATTGATTGAATCGTGTTTAAAACTCATCGCCTACGGCGAGTTTCACAGCCAGTTTGCCACTCACATACGCAACACCCACACAAATAAAGCAATTTGTGCGCCAATCAAGTTGAAAAGCCTCTGGCTAAATTGCCAAGCAGTAAAAGGAGAAAAAAACGAAAATAAACGCTTTAAGATCATACTTTTTGATGCAAATAAACTGTTAGGCTTCTGCTGCTGCTGCTGCAATTAACATGAAATACCAAAATCTGAAATCTATTCAAACCCTAAATGTTTAGACAGCAGCTGCGTCCATTGCCCAGCAGCTATATACATTATACATATACTATATATATTTCATTTATATATATATGTATATATAAAGTAGTAAGTATAACAAACCACAGCTGTTGCTGCGGGGGCTATAAAAAGCAAACTGTAACTGAGAACATGGCAAAAGCAGGCAAAACGTTAAGCCGCAGACAGTTTCAATAAGAACTTGACCGATATTTGTCTGTGGTCTGGGTCTGGTTCTGGCTCTGGCTCTGACTCTGGCACTGGCTCTGGTTCTGGCTCTGAGTACTGAAGTGCCTTTTTCCTCTGGCCAGCTGTGGCTGCGAGCGTCGATTTTAATTACGCGCTATATACAGTAATAAAATACAAACATTTTTTGGCTTAATTAAGCAGAAGCGGCAGCAACAACGGCAGCGGCGATGCTTTCAACTGGCTTTTTGATAATTCAAAGCGTTGTCAAAACACAGCGCGTGCAGATAACAGACTCTTTTCCATGAAAAAACTTACAACTGTATAGGGGGGGGAAGGAAGAAAAAAAATTCGAATTGCCGCTTAATATTCATGGGAAAACTCGACAAGTTTGTGTCCAAAACAAACATTTGACACCGCGCCGTATACTATACGCCCCCTAGCCACCCCTGGGGGCGCCACACTGACACACACACACACACTGATAAAAGTGGGCGCTAAAGTGAACAAAATGTCTGAACGCGTTGCCATTTTGATCAGCCATTGAGGCAGTTTAATTACTCCCGTTGAGGCAAGGATGTAGCAAGCCCCAAAAAACCAGCAAATTTCACACAAAGAAAACCACAGCCAATAGCACAAAATATAACAACAACAACGGCAGCAGCAGTAGTAGCGACAAACATTAAAGTAAATTTGTGAGCGCATAAAAAGTTCAATAAACGTCGCTACCAGCGGCGTTAGCAATGAATATGAATGCCAATGGGCGATGACGATGACCTGGTCCAGGCATTTCGATGTGAGCACGTAATACACGTAGACACACACACACACACACACCAACACAACAACACCACTAACACATTCACACAGACACAGTTACAGAGATATCTGATATGGATTGGCGGTATTGAGTTGCTGGCATTTTGTTCACAAAAGTGTTGCCTACTTTTTAGCGCAGCACAGAAAATCAGCGACCGAAATTGCCAAAAATACTTTTGAGGGCAGGCAGTCATTTTTGTTCGACAAAGTGAAAAAGTGAAATGTTTGCCATTAATAAATATTATTGGCATTGCACCCATGACAATTTTAGTGCTTATGAGCCTATTTGTAGTATATCCCAATATGGGATTGCCCCAGTTGTCAGAGGAATGGCAATCGAATGAACAGTAGGAATGAATCATTTCTCTGACATTTTGGCACACAAACAATAAATGACCGATTGTCAACACAGGATTGCCAACTTATTTTAATTTGCAGCCACACACACACAGTGACCCGCAAGTGTTTACTCTCAACTGGCAGTTCATTAAACTGACATTTCGCAGAGCCAAACAAATTTATGTAAAGTTCTGTAACGAAAACTTACCACAGCCGTGTCTCAGACAGGCTAAAGGCCATACAAAGTTCTGTATGTATTGTTGCTTACATTTAAGAACGTCGCATTACGCACACACACACACACACAGACACCGACATATATATGCACATGCAGACAGCATCTTTGTTTGTTGCAACAACTTTAATCGCTTTCCGTGCAAACAAAATGCCAAAGTTTAATTGCTTTCTGCTGTTTTTGCAGACACAAACCAATTGCAACGGTTTTCGTTCTCGTTGTTCTTGTTGCTGTTGTTGATGCTCTTGTTGGTTGGTTGGTTGGTTGTTGTTGTTGTTGGACACTTGCCAGGGCATAGCGACCGCTTGGCAATGTTGCTGCTACTGCTGCTGTTGCATTTTCACAGGCGCCGTGTTCTTTTCAGTTGTTCGTTTTTGGTTGTATTTTTTATGTTACACGGTAGAACACCACAAAATTAAAGCAATGTGAGTTCATTGAACCAAATGTGGGGCACCGCGATTGGTATTTTATTTATTTTTTTTTTTTTGCTCTGCCCATCGCCCAGTTTGTGTTGTCTTGTTTCTGTTTGGTGCAGCGCTGACAAGCGGTGACTACAACAAATGCCCATAATTGTTAAACGTGGCCATAAAACTGTCACACGAGGCCCATAAATGTTAATTGTAAACGTTTCATATACAGTATTCATATATATATATATATATAGTTGTATGATAAATGAACTCAAAATCAATTGAGAATTAGCAAACGTTTTGCACACACACACATACACTTACAAATTGGCCAAATCGAAAGACTTCAATGCAGTAGCATGACTTGTCTTTGATCTGTAAGCGAATTGCTTATGTAAGCACTGCCAAACATATATTTTTGCATATCAAAGCAAAGCAAAGCAATGTGTGTGTGTGTGTGTGTGTTTGTTGTGGGTGATGACACACAGGAAATGAAAAAGCAGCAGCAAACACACACACACACACTCATGTCGAAATATAGATACAATGTTTGTTCGTGTGTGTGTGTTTGTGTATGTTTAAGGGCTTTACAAGCATCCCAAGACGAAATAAATAAATATGACACGCGCGAACGCATGAGAAATGCGGCAGCCCTTTAGGCGCCACAACGTGTTGACAATTTTGCCAGCAGCTGCGTACTGAATAAAAGTAATTGCAATCTTAACAACAACTTATAAAATACCCTTTAGTCATTTCAAAATACTAAAGGGCTTGAATAGAGTTTGTGACAAAGATAAAAACTTCATTTCTATAAAAGCCGAATATTTTATCAACAAATGTCAGAACAAATGTCAAAATAAATAGAGATTTTGATATTTTTATTGTTTTGTGTATATTTTCTCATTTTTCAAGCTAATGCCTTAAAAGCTTCAAAGCTTTCTTTTTCTCATCCTCCTTGTTTTCTTCCATCATAATGAAAAACAGAATTTTAAATCATTTAAATCATCATAAATGTCAGAAAATATATCTAAAGCTAATATATATATTATATCTTAACTAGAAATAGTGATGTGTTTCGTGTTTATTACTTTCTTTTTTCCTCAAGCTTTATCCTTAAAAATTAATGAAAAACTTCATCCTTAGAAATCACATATTCCCGGCTTAACCTATATACTCTATACGCTTGCATGGCAACAGAATAATACCCTTTGACCCATTTGAATACAGGATATAAACAACAATGTGGTAGTCATTTTTGTAGATGAGGCTCAAAAACTGAGCCCCTAACCAAAGCCTTTTGCCACAGGCCCCATTTCTATGTACATGTATGTGTGTTGCTGTAAAATATGTAGAAATGACAAAGCAATAAAATGGCAACAGCAGCAACAATTGCTAAGGCGCGTTTTTGTTGCTGGTGTGGCTGTTGTTGTTGTTGTTGCTGTTGTTTCCTGGTAGTTGGCTGCCTTAAACATGCTTAAGCAATACCCCTCCCCGTCGCTCTGCTTTGTGTGTGTGTGTGTGGAATTTTTTAATAAAACAGCTAAGGCAAAAGACAAGCAAATGGCTCAAACTCAAAAGCGTCTCATCTATGTGCTACTGTGTGTATGTGTGTGTGTGTGTTTGGATAAGTAGGTTACTGGCACGCCTCAAGGTATGCAACGGAAGCTGTTGACACGTCGCGTTAAGTTGTGTGCGTGCGTACGTGTACGCGTATGTGTGTGTGTGTTAATAAAACCAAAATGAGCTTGTATTGCTGGAAAATCATTGAGGCCTACACGATTTAGAGCCCAACTCGCGCAACTGGTTTATCGACTGGCCTCCGGCATCATTGCCACGCCCCCTACCCCTCCGCACCCCTTCTCCGACCAACTACTTATGTTACCCGAAGTGAAATGATAGCGTACAACATTTTACGACTTTACAATCGCGTGAGTGTGACTTTCGTCAGACTTCAGGCAAAAAAGGCTTGAACATTTTTTTGGGGCTCTGAGCTGAGCTGTGGAAAATCGGCAGCTGCTCGATTTTTAGAGTGCTTTTTAATAGTCAAACTTCATGTTTTCTCAATGCTTAAGCCTGAGCGGAGGAGTGGGTGGGGGGCGTGGGGTGGGGGGTGTGGTCGAAATGGATACTCGCTTTGTCTCAGTCTCTTGGCGCCGCAATGAGAAGCAATTTATGATGGCATCTAATTTGCTGGGACGTGCGTGAATTTAATTATATTTATGCCGCTGAAAATTAGTTGAAATCAAATGCATAAATTCTCCAGACGCGCCACAACAACACCAGCAACAACAACAACAAACGTTTGGGTTACGTGACTGAAATGCGATGAGCATAACAAAAATTGTGCCAAATGCCTCAAAAAAAAAAACCAACAATAACAAGAGAGACATATATATAACTCCTTGTGTGTGTGTGTGTACAAATAAATAAAGCGTAAGAAGAGCAAAAAAAAAAATAACAATTTCAGTTTCTTCATCTTGTTGTTGTTGTTGGTGTTGAGAACGCTTTGTGTAAACCCGCACGTTTTACCAAAGCTGAAATAGAAAAGAAAATGGCACATGCCCACACACACACAAACACACACAGACAAACAGGCACATGCATGTGTATTTCTGTTATATTGTGTCTTGTAGCAAAAGAAGGATAAAAAAAAAACTGACTCCAACTGTCATATAAATGTCAAATCCATAAGTGTTACGCAAAAGCACAGCAAACGTTTTGCAGCACTGCGTCAGGAAAAAGCGAACAACTTTAAACACTTGCGGCTGTTTTTTTCACACACACACAACAACAACACACACGCACAACCACACACACACACTCACGTTATATGTGCGGCAGCTCAATGAAAAAGAGAAGAGTGTATTTTTAATGCATGCAAAAGTTTAATCCGAACTCAACTTTTGTCATAAAAAGCGACGGCGAAATTATTCAAGATTAATAAAAATCACAAAAAAGAAATGCACAAAAAAAAAGTTTAAAAGAAACTCGATTTCATGCTGATTTAATATGCTTTTTAACCATGTTTTGATTAGTTTGTTCGAATGGCTTTTTAAAGGAAGTTCCAAAATTTTTTGCACAACTTCGATATTTGCTTATACTTTATTTACTCATTACGCACGAGTTGATTGCCATTGTTGGCTGACAAAATACGAACAGCAAATATATATATATTTTGTTGCAAATTCGTTCTGAAAGTTACTTTAAAGCTGAGTATTGATAGCAAATGCTTTGAGTGGCATGAAATGTTTGTAGTTGAAGTTTTCTTTCACTCAACTAATAGACTCTTGGGCTTATCAAAATGCATGCATCAATACTCCTCCAGCTAACAAAGTTGTTTAGTCGTAGGTAGACTATATAAATATTTATGTATGCATGATGTTTATTCTATTATTGCCACTTTTTACTTTATGTGGCAAGCTGTCTGCCATTTTGCTATTATTATTATTATTATTTTCGATTCAATGAGCACACGCCACACACACTTTTTAGCATATGGCGCTTAAATCAACAAGATGTTGTCTACTTTAAAGATGCCCCCACGGGGCAGGTTCTTCAAGACAGCACTCGAAGTCGAAGTCTATCGAAAACGCCTACACACAGACACACACACACACTACCAAGCTGACTCACGCACAATGAATCCAAAACGTGGGCCGTCGATGTGAATAACCTTTGCCTGTCGGCAATAATTCTTCAACACCACTGCTCTTCGCCTCTCTCCCCCCCGCACTGCCCTACGCCCGTTTGTTTCTACGTACTTTGCATACTTTTGCGGTCTGCCTGGCAAAGAAATGGAAAGACGAACTCATCGATTTGACGCTGATATTTTTGTGCGTGCCTCGGCATGCGTGTCCATGTTCCATGTCCATGTCCATGTTCATGTCCATGTCTAAGCGTTCGTCGCGCTTCATTCATCAGTCTGACACCAAAAGCTGCACCCCAATCCCCGCTCGCCTACGTCTCTTCTCTTTCCCAAGGGCCATAAGTTTGCTTTTGCTTTGCGCGTTTCATCGAATCCGCGTCTATATCTTTTCATTTTCCATACCCGCTAGCAGTTTGTTAGTCCAGTACTTTGGTACGGCTCTGCTTCTTTCTACTTTGAGTGTATGTATACAGGGTGTCTGAATAAAAAATGTTTCCATTTTTTCATTTCTCAAATATAAATGTATCAATTTCAATTTAAATATATTGCATATTATAAACAAATATATTTTGTATCTTAATTGAATAAGCAAATTTTAATATTCCGCCATTTTTTATGCAACTTTTTTAAATCAACAATCCCTCGCAACAGCATAAGTTTATTTAATCTTTTTTAATGGATACAAAAGTCTATTTGCTGGGATATATATATACTTTTTATTGATCAAATTTTTAAATATAAAAAATATGTACACAAAGCCATAAGCTCTTAATAATACATGAGATGCAAAAAAAAAATGTTAACAGAGTTTTTTTCGTGTTACCATCAAAATAAGTTGCCGTGAAATGAATACGTTGTGTAAGCAATTTATTTATTAACATTTATGCATATTATATTAAAGCATAAACGACACTTAATTACAATATTAAATACCACTAATAAATTATTAAATTATGCATAAATAGCACAAGACTAAAAGCATTTAATTAGTCGGCCAATTTTTTTAGCACAAGTTAACCGTAGGCCCAAAAACAAAATTAATAAAAACAAGTAAGAAGACTTTTGGCGAGTAAGCTCGACGAGAAGATACCCTTAACCCATTATCATGCAGACAGACAGACGGCCAGGCTGACGGAAATACCTGATATACTGAACCAATGATTAATGATCTCATATCTCTATTGTTTCTTAACCACTTTTAATAAAAATTTCACAGATGTTAATTATTTTGTTAATAGTTTCAATATCCATTTTCGAGTTTTCGAAATTCAAGATTTTCATGCTATCGATTTCACGTGTATATCGTAAACATAAAAAGTTATCGGACAGACAGACTTGTATTTTTGCACAAAACCATTATACCCTTTCTTACCCATTTCATTGGTTACGGGGATAAAAAACCAAACTGATGTATGAATTTACATATATCATATCAGATATATACATATATTCACAGTTGATATCACAACACAATTTTCACGCTGTTGTTGAAGTATTTTTTTGTCAATGTTATTTGTACTTTGATATTTTTATTAATTCAGAAATCAAAAGTGAATTTGGTGTGCATTAAATGGACTTTGGCTGTAAATCACGACAATTGCAAAAAACCGATATGGTAATATTTTTTGCAAAAATATTATAACGCGAAAACACACTCACACACACACACACGCACACACATTGAAGGTCTCCCTGTCCATAAATATGCAAAAAGGGTAAACAATTTGTTTGCGTTAAATGTCGAACAGCTGTGCAAATAACTGCAATTTACATTTACCACATCCGTCGCATATTTTGCGTACTAAATAAACACACACACACATACACACTCACTAACACACTCATAAAAGTGCATAAAAGGAACAACCGCAAGTGCACAAATACATATATACAACGGTGAAAATTATAATAACGCCACCAAGCTACCATTTCTTATTGGTCAAAAAAAGAAAAAACATTCGATTGAATATTTTTTGTATTGTTAAAAATAAAAATAAACTTTTGTGGCAGTCCCAAGGTCATTTTCAACAAATCTAACTACTAAAATCGCATTTGTACGTTGAATATTTCTGAGAAACTACTTGTGTTGGTAAACTTTGACTTCTTTCGATTGTTAAACTATGTTCTTTTTGGTATTAGCTACAATTTGCATTATAACACTATTCGCTGGGCATTTCCTAGCTGTGTTGTTCAAGTAAATGGGCAACAAATACTTTGGCTAATCAACTTTTTGACATGAAATGAGGTCACAACAAATTGTTGATAACTTGTAATAGCCAAGTCTTAATAGCTTATTACATAAATTTAAATTGAAAATTAACCAATCGACAAACTTTACCTTAAAATTGTTAACAAAAAGTGTAAATTGTTTGATGATTTTGTTCTTCTTAAACTTTATTATGCATTTAAAGACCAATTACTATAAAATATTGGAATATTCACACATGATAAGATATGAATAAGTAGTCAAATATATTAAGAACAGATTTTTATAAAGTAAAAGTTGCTAATCACATTATTTTGTATGAAGAATTCAAAGTAATGGTTGGGTCGTTATCATATTGGAAAAACTTATACTTTACGGTAAGGGAAAACTCTTAACATTATAACAGAAATAAGTACTTTCAACAAATTGCAAAACTGTAAACACTAAGAAAAAACTAGTTAACTGGTTTTATTATTATTTTCAGTGCTGTAACTATATCAATAACTAAACTTTTATCGATAGATGGTTTGTGTGTGTTTAATGAAACAGTAAATGCATATGAGCATATTTTATAAATTAATTATTGAATATTTTATTTGTTTAACAAAAAAAAACAAAACAAATAGCACCCTCACACACATTTTTCGCACAGTGTATATGTTTCGCAAAGCCGTTGTAAAATGTTAAATGTCAACTCTGGTCTCTGATTCGTTGCAAAATGTTTGCACACTTTTCATGGCCAGACTTTGCAATCTCGTATTTGCAACAGTTACCAAATTTGTGTGTTTCACTATTTCTATATTTGTATACGGCCCGAGTGCCGTTAGTAAGTGTGTCCGTGTGTCTGTGTGTGCGTGGCACATACTTTGAAAATTGCAACACTCATTTGCAAAACAGTCGACTGTCGTCGCTGGACAGGATGGATGCCTTTATATATGTATATGTGTGTGAGTGTATTTGTAGGTGCTCAGCGCCATTTTGACTTATTCAACAAACATCAACGTCAACGCCAACGCCAAATAAAAGCGAAAAAGCAACGGCAACGTTGCAGCAATAGCGACATTTTTCTTGTTTACCTGCCGCTGCAACATGTTAACAGTTGAAATGTTATTTCATATACACGAACAGACGGAACAAACATGTTGATATACTATATAATACAGTTGTGTTTCTCTCCTAATTGAGTCACAGTCATTTGACCATCATTCTTAATTGGAAAACCCAAATTGTTTCATTTGTTTATCTTAAATCAAAATATTCTGAATAAAGTTTCGCAGAAAATGTAAGACTCAAAAAATATAACAAACTTTATTAATATATTTTAAAAACAATGAACACAACAATAATGATAAGAGAAAATTCTATTTTGTGATAAATTACTTGATCATTTTTACTTGAATTTCTCTTATGACCCTTAGGATAGCCGTGGCGCACTTTGAGTATTTTTCGATTGCCAACGACTTAAGCTGCCGAGTATTTTATATTTACCTTTTATTTCGCAACGACAAGTAGCTTTTAGTAAAATGAACTATACACAGACACAGACAGAAACACTATGCTACTTAGATAGATAGATAGGGAGGGAGGAGAGAATAAAGTGCAGGAAGTGGAAGGAAAACAGCAAACGTTGCAACAAATTTTGCAGCGGCAAATTGCATTTCGAAAGCATTTCATTTTGAAATTACAAAGCAGACAGAACACGATTTGAACACGCGGCCAAAGACAAAATGGGGAAAACCAAAACCAGCCATACAGAAATGCAAAATGTAAAAGTGAGAAATGAAAAAATAAAATGAAATGAGAATCATGACTCTTGTGGATGATGTTCTGAGAGTATGATGATAATGAAATGCGTTTAGGCATTGATAGTTATGTTGGCCATCACACACACACTCACACGAATTATTCCACGCCATATCTTCATGTGTGTGTGTGTTTGAAGTGGTTGCCTTTTAGGCACTGTCAGCTGCTCGGTCTGACAATGAGTGAATGAGTCCATCTGCGGTTGCACACACACACACACATACACAAACAGTCAACGGAAAAAGTATTTCATATGTCAACTGCATCAACACTGGCAACAATAACGGCAAAAAACACGACCCTGAACACCATCAGCAGCAGCTACACATTGCACATGCCATATGCTAAATGTTACCCTACTTTAACATAAGCCAAATGTTTGATAAATAACAACAGCTTAAAAGTATGCAACAAAAAATTTCATTTAGAAATTCGGCAAACGAAATTCTATTTTTAGAATTTTTAATAAAACATCTAACCACTTCAAACACATACATCAAAACACGTAAATACATAAATCACTTAAAATAAATATATTTTTTTTCAATGCATATCTTTTTTTTTTGGAAAAACAGAGGCATACGAAAAATCAAAACAAACAATTGCTGCCACAAAAATATTCGCTGCAAGCCAGGCATTTTGTTGCTGCAACAGAAACGCACAAACACAAATACAAAACTTTTATATCAAACTGTTATTCAAATATGCACAAAACTTTAAAACTTTGAAATCTGGCATTTTCAGAGATTTAATTTGAAAAAGCATCTAAATAGCAAAACTTTTAGTCTTGAGTTGAAACTTTTGCATTTTGCAAAATGTTGATTATTATGAATTACCTGAATTATTGCAAATAAATACATATTTAATGCTCGTTAGTTTCTCCACAAAAACATTGTTAAAAACATTTTTATTCAAAACTTATTTATTTTTAAGTGAGTTTTTTCGCTTAACAACATTTAATTCCCTTTTTCTGGTACTTTAAATACTTTTTTATACATAACCTCCATTTCCTCTTTCATTTTCTGTGCTGCATTTAAATCGCACAACCCGAATATACCCCGTATTCTTTGTGTGTTGCCCCCAGGGTGTTGGTATAACGATACAACAACAGTTGCGGCTTTTTCAAGGCAGCCAGCGACTGCATTTACGAGTGTGCCTGCAGCTCGTTAGTTTGTCATCGTTTGCATGTGTGTGTGAGGATTACTGTCTATGTGGATAACGTGTGTGTGTAGATTTTTCACTTTTTTATGTAGTTTTTTCTTCTAACTCGCGCGTTTTTTAGACATTTTTTATAAAAGTTTTTTTTCATTTTTGCTTCTACGAAAGCAAACGCCGAATACGTAGAGAGAGAATGCATTGAAAACGAAATTTTGTGTCAGTCTTGCCAAAAGTACGGAGCTTTCAGTTAGTTCTGTCGGAGTGTTTGTGCGAGTGTGGGTGTGAGTGTGTGGGTGTGGGTATAAAAAGTTGGCGGGCCAGACAACAAACACAACACACACACACACACAACACACTAACTAAAACATGAGCACATGCAGATGGTGCTGGGAGCAGAGCAAAGAAGGGTCGCATTGAAGTGCTTTGGTCTACAAGTGTTTAGCTGGCATTCAACACTTGAGCGGGGGCGAGATGGTGGTTGAATGTGTGTGTAACGACCTTGCCACACATAAATGAGCAAACGTGCTTTCCACTCTTCAAATGTATATATATATGAATTATTTTTAGGGGCAAGCTTTAAACAATTCAAGCGCAATTAGCTCGCGAATAGATTGACACAGTCATCAAAATGGCGAAATAGTAGCAAAAACAACAGAAACAACGAGAAGAACATTAAAAGGGTACAAGGCACAATGACAACAATGAAACTTTTTGTCTCACAAAATTGAAATTCCGCGCAGCGAAATTTAAAGAATTTCAATTGTAAAACATTTCCCACCTCCCATCCCCTACTACACCAAAACCATTCATTTCTCTCACCAAAATTTCTGTAAAATGCCGCCGCCGGAAATTAGAGAAGAGAAAATTCAAAAGCAACTGGAGACACAAAACAAAAAGCGCTGCCAGCAATTAGAGACGTACCAGTAAAGGTAAGAGAGGGGGCAATGCTGAGGGTATGAAGGGGCAGACAAATTAAATTTAATTAGAAATTAAATGAGAATAAATTGGATTATTTAATTAAAAAACTTACCTTGCACCAGTAGAAGCAGCAACAAAAGCATCAGCATCCAACTGATGAGCCAGTTGAGTAATCCAAAATTGGCTCGACAGTTTCCCAACATTGTTGTCGATGTTTTTGTTGTTGTTGCTGCTGTTGTGTTGGCTGCTTTAGTTTTTGGCCTTGTTATCCGCATTTTTATTGTTATGATCGTTGTGCTTGTTCTTAATAATTCGCTGCGGTGCTTTTTTTTCCCAACGTTCTCGTCAAATTACAGACCGAAGAAGGTCTCGCAAAATCTCACCAGCTAAGTTCCCGCACGGGACCAATAACAATATGAGTTCGCTATCTTTTTAAATTGTATCTGTGTATATTTTAGCTTTGCTTTGCTTCAGCTTTGCTTTGGTTTGGTTTTTTTTCTCACACTTAATCGTGAGCTGGGCGCGTGTAAAACTTTTTTTGTGTAAATTCAATTTGCTTGTTTTCTTGTTTTTTTTTCTGGTTTGCTTTTAATGTAATTTGTTGTTGTTTTGTTGCCCGCTCCAACAACTACAAGAACAAGAGCAGGAATGACAACGGCAATAGCATAAATCATACGCCATGTGCGCGCGGTTTTCGGAAGTCGACTCAAAGTATGCAACGATTACAACACACTAACATCACTCACACACAGAGACACACACACAGAGAGAAAAAGACGCACCCACACACACACTTGTTCATTGTCTGCTTGTTGGTTTTATTTGATTTGGCGCTTTTGATTTGTATTTTGTTGTTGTTGTTGTTGGATTTTGTGTTGGTTTTGTGATAACAAAGTGTGCGCCAAGTAATTTATCTTGTTGTTGGCGGCTTAGCACTTTCACTTGACTGCAGACAAGCTTTAGATATTTTTCTATATAGATTTCGACACAATATTTCGTTTTGAGACCAAACAAAGTTGTAGTTGTTCTGAGACTTATACTCTCTCGCTCTCTAGTCTTTGTGGATTATTCTTTTTGACAGTTGTTCGATTGATGGAATACCTTACCAATTTGTTGTTCACATGCACACATAAACACACGGCCAAACACAATCGCACACATATACACGAACGCACGAACCGCTTTATTTATGCATGTGTTTATTACACCTTAATCACCAGCCATTAACGGGCCATTAACATTAACACGCACGAGTTCAGGCCCATTAGGCGCCACTCCAAAAATGCCAACTCCAACTAACGCTTCGATTAAGCCGCTCGCAACACTGTCAGATTCAGATTCGAATTCAGATGCTTCGATGCTGTGGCAACACTTTTTACTCTACGGTATGTTGTGTGTGTTTTGGTATTTGGGTGTAAACAGCGCCCACGCACACATAAATCACAAAAAACGCGTGCTTCACACTCGAGTCACAGGATTGAACTGACTGCGCTTCGTCGTCAGCCAGCTCGCCAATCGTTGCCCATTAACGAAGCTCGCCCGCCCGATGTAGAACACAACATCGGCAACCAAAACACGAACACAACGAGCGCGCGGTCTAAAAACCGAAAGAGAGCGTATAACTTTCTCTCTTAGCTAGTGCAAAAGTTGTGTGTGCGTTGTTTGTTGTTCCAAAATTATTGGTGCACGAAATTGCAGTCGAACTTTTTGAGTGCTCTGAAGACTTGCTCTCTACACGCACTTAAGAGCATGAGAGTTGTGTTGCTATTGCTTTATTTGTTGTTACCATTTGGTATGTGAATATTTTTATATGTGGCTGAGTTTGATGTTGCTGTTATTTTTGTTGTTGGCAAGTTGCATTTTGCTATAAGAATCTATAGATTGTAAAGTTGTAAAAAAAAACTATTAAATATGCCAAAATAAAAGTTAAACTCAATTAATTCGTATTTTTTATAAAATCTTTGAATTTTTACTTTAAGAAGGTTTTCTCAATAATCTTATTTAAAAATTATTTACTTACCTCTTCTCTTCTTTTTTTATTTCACATCGAAAAGACAATTTCAATTTGTCCAGCTATCTGACGATTGTCTATTAGCAGTTAGTCCAAAAACTGACCGCCACAATTAGGAAGCGCTGTTGAGTGTGAAAACTAAGTTAGTATGCCATATCGTAGGTCAGTTCGTTAAGTATAAGAGTGAGCCGCGAAACTCTTATACTGCCAGAGTAAAGAGAAAATTGCCTTCGCAAAGCAAAGCAAAACCTATGCTTGGCTTAAAAACAACAAAAAGTGCAGTTTTAATGAATACTTGTAATTAGCTCACACTTTTTAAGATATTTTATTTTATTTGTATTGTTTTTTTTATTTGTAACTTTTTGTGGTTTTTTTTTATGCCAACTGACCAAACAAATATATATAGCGGGCCAGAGAAGTTGGGTTCGATTTTTATTCAATTTACACAACTTTTTAATTACAAGTCAATTTCATTTGAGCAAACAAACTGATAATACAGTTCATAGCTGATATATACGTATATACATGGTTGTAAAGTAACACACACACACACACAGGCATACACATTGAGAAAGAGTGAGAGCGAAATAGTCGCCCGTTGGAATGCTTGAATCAATTAAATTAATTATCGCCACAAAATATTTGTACGATGCCGCAATAATGCTTCCCACTTTTTGGCTATTTTTCAATCACAGTGAACACTCGGTAAGTGAAAAGGTCTTACACTATGCTTAAAGGTAGATAGAACCCATTAAAAATATAAAATATATCTTTGGCTTTTTATTAAAGAATCCTAAATTTCTAACGTGGATAGAAAAATAAAGATTTGTAACATGTATTACAACATATATGTATGTTTATATAGCTCTATAAAGCTTCATGCTCATGAATGATCACTGTACTTACAATATGTTACACTTAATGTACATCTAATTCAACTTAATTTATGTCTGGTCTAATTAATGAATACTTACTGTACTTAAACATCTATATTCAATTAATTTGCCAGACAATTTCAATTCTCAATTAGCCTTAATATGTTTAGAGTTGTGTGTCTGTGTGTGTGTGTGTGTGTGTGTGTTGTGCATTATGCAATCGTGTTTCGTGGACTTATAAAGACGCTGCCAAGGCCAAAAAAGTGAACACCAAAAACAGAAAGCCGAAATTAAGAAGTTTCAGTTTTTGGCCCACCACCAACCCAGGTCCTAGGACTTAAATCCCCTGACCATGCTGTATAGTGGCCCGTACACTTGTTACAGGCCACAATTAGCGCTTCATTTATTTGGCTGGTGAGGCACGTGTCAATCGTAGCGACGCCCAAAGCCGATTATACGCCTGCAAACCCCCGGCACCCTTTGCAACACCAAGCCATAATAGAAAGAACACACCTACATATCCTGAAAGCAAAACGAAGGCCGTAAACTTTTTAATTGAAACAATTTGTAAAAAAGCAACAGAAATAAATACAACAACAATAACAACGAAACAAAGAATAAGAAGGAGAAGAAGAAGGAGAAGAGGCAGACAGCGTAACAAAGTTTCAGTTGCTTTTAATCTTGGCCAGCGGCTAGAAAACTGGCCAAGACACTCCGCACTGTTAGCCCACTTCTGCCGTCTGCCGTCTGCCGTCTGTTGCCTTTTGTTTTGTTTGTTTTTCATTCTTTTTTTGTTACTTTTCTTCTTCTTTTTTTTTTGGTTTTTGTCGGTTTGCGTGATTCCTTTCATTGAATTATTCGGCTGCTTTAGCACGATATCGATACTCGATACCATTAACGTATTGATTCAGCATATATAAACAGTTATATAGACTCACTCTCTGTCTCTGTATATATATCTGTTGGTTTGGGGTGACAAGCATTCGCATAAATTTAGCACAATCATTATTCGAATCAGCGTTGCATGCGCACAATTGGATTTTGGGGACATGCCGCACAAAACAAATCAAATATCTATTAACACGACTCAACACCCCGTCTCCCTTAAGCCTCAATCCCTACACCCACTTTCACTTTCAAACTCACCCTTCCACAATCCCTCTTTGCGAAGAAAGATTTCTTGCGGTCACGTGTCACACGAATTGCAATCATATCGCGCTCGAGATTTTTGTTGACTGTTGAAGGAGCCGCCAAAGCCATATAGCTAAGGGTTGCTCTGTGGCTTCATTAGAGCTGCAACAAGCCGTAACCCACACCTAACCATTCGCCCCCCCCTGGCCACGCGAAATTGATGACCCTTATGTCTATCTGATATTTTGGAGGGTTGTTTCTCATTTCCTTTCCTTCGTTTTTTTTTTTTAAGCCATTAATTGAAATGCCAAACAGCGACTGCTGGCTGAACCTCCTTATCTTACACCTCCTTATTTACCTGCTTAAGTGCTCCTTTAGTGGGAAAAACGATGCGTGAGGCAAGGTGAGAGGCCCATTCACTGAAGTATTTGGCGACTTTTCTTCAACATGCCACCTGACACACGAGGTCCATCCGCACACACACACAAACACACACACTGGGCGACCTTTAACAAGACGAGCGAACGCATAAAGCAAAAACAAAAGGCAAACAACATGTTAAGAGTAATGTGAGAGAGTTTAATCGACTATAAGATGCCCTATGAGTTGAAGTTGGAGGGGAAACTAGTTATGAGATCTTTATATGATTTGGTAAAACTTCTTCCGAAATGTTTCTTTAAGAAGAGTTAAGAGTAATGTGACAGAGTATAAACGACTATAAAATGCTCTAAGAGTAGAAGTTGGTATGGAAACTAATAATGAGATCTTTATATGTAATGTTCCTTCTTAAATCTCCTTCTTAAATGTTTCTTTACAACAATACAAAAAGGCTTTCTAGCCAGAAAAGAAAGGTCTTTGACATAAATAAGATTCAAATCGAAAACTTAACAATATTTCTGAAAGTTTTCTTCACAACATTTCAAAGCAAAATGTTTCCTACCCAGAAAATTAACGTTGACATATCGCTTACACCATAAAGATTAAAATTAATAGCTAACAATATTTTTATAAGTATTTTGATATGCTCTAAGCACGCTAGCTTCACACTAAATATGACCATAATAACTTCAAGTAGTTCCATTTTCGCTTAACCTATATATTTGGTAAGTAATTACTTATTCAATACACTATAACCCGTAACTGTCTCACACATTTGGTGACAAACTTATAATACCCTTGTTGCACACAGAGGTATACCAAAAACAGGAAAAAAAGCAGAAAAACAAAAACAGGAAAACGAGTCGAATGACAAACAAAGAGAAGGAAAAAAACAAACAGAAAACAAAGCAAAAGAAATGAGCGGCAAATGCAATAAAAACCAAACCCGCATAATTTAACACAAGTGCGCGCACTTCCCGTTCCCGTTCCCCTTTCCACCCCGCCCTCTCACCCTACCCTGCTTTTCTATTTGTGCGTGTGTGTGAGTGAGTGTGAGTTTTGGGTGTATGTGTGTGTGTGCACAAGCGTCTCAATTATTTGTTTGCCTTGGGATTTACAGCACACGCAGCAAACAGTTTCCCTTCCCGTTCTCTCCCCCTCTCCCTCTCTATCACCGTTCGGTCTGTCATGCAAAAGTGCGTGTAGCAAAGTGGGCGGCTTGGGGGCAACATGCATACGCCTCTTTTTATTGTGGCCAAGTGGCAGCAGCAACAAGCAACAACAAATAAACAACAAGCAACAAAAACCAGCTAACATTAACATTTAAAACAATTTTCAATGCTGTAAAAATGACTGTAAAAATTTCAGGGCCACAAACAGAACACAACAACAACTACAGCAGCATTTGATATTTATATTGTGTGTGTGTGTCAGTGGGTGTGTGTAAGTGTGTGTGTGTGTTTCACTTTACACGCCTGCATACTTAATACCCCCAACAATAACAGCAACAACAGCAATAGTAACAACAACAACTGCGACACCATTTGCCAGTGCTGCCAACAACCACCCACATAAACCACCATCACCACTCTAACACCCCCCTGACCACTCCCCTTGCCTTGCCACACCAATCTCTTGCCCCCCATTTGAAACGACTAGGACTAGCTTTCTGGTAAAAGCCACACACAACAGTTTTTCTTATCGCTCAAATGTCATCGACTGTCGACAGTTTTTGGCTTTGCCACTTTGCCGCCGACTTGAACTCTCTTTCTCTACCCCGCTCGTCCCCCCTCTCTCTTCGCATGTCCAACACGAAGGCGTTCATTTGTGTAATCCAAGACCATGCCCCATGGGCGGCACTTGCGGCATTTAGTTTGTAATTTAGCGCATTTAGTGCCACATTGCCCCGTTTCAAGAAGGAGCTAGAGGGAGAGAGTGAGATAGAGCGATAAAGAGAGAGAGAGACCGAGAGCGAGCTAGTCCTGTCACCAGGATTGCAAGTGTTTTGCTCTGTCTGAAAATGAGAGCTGAGATTCTTTCAACCATAGTTTGTTTGTTTCTTGCACACACACACACACACACTCACACACACATTTATATAAATATACATATAAGCATACATAAAGAGTTATTTTTCCCATTTAATTTGTTGTTGATTGCAAAAAAACAAAACTTTCGAGCTAAACTAAATAATATCTTAATTTATTTCTCAAGTTTGAACTATTTGAAATTGCTCTTCTCACCCTTTAAACAAGCTTTGTGTATTGTATATGAGATGAACTACAAATGTTGATGTTCATTTTAAATATTTATTATCTGATTTATAATACTTAAGATCTTTTTTATTAAGCTTTAACTATTTCGAAACAGAATTCTCCCATTTAGTTACTTTAAGAGCTTTAATGCATATAAGAAATATTTATTTTAATATTATTTTGGCTTTGACATGTGTTTTTATCAGTATTTTTGTGGGCTAAACACGATGTTGTTTTCAGATTTTGATTAATGCAAATGCATTTTGAGAAAAAAACTTGTTTTTGAGTTTTTTCTTGTTCCTTTCCTAATGTAATGGAGTAATTTATATGGTATTACATTACTACTAAACCTTTATCCAATACTTTCAACCTAACATGATTGAACAGAAATACTTTATTATGGTAAACAATTAAGACATTTCCGAAAATTAGAGTTACTCAAATGCTAACGAATACAAAAATAGCTTTTAACGCATTAGCATAAATAATAAATGAGCCCTAATGTAATAGCCTTATGTATGCATAATGATAGTTGTGATAACGCCACCTTCTAATAGGATACAAAAAACAACAATAACAATAACAAGGAAAAAACCAAAAATAGCCGTCAACAGTTGTTATTGGGGTCCTTCAAGCACATAAATTTCTCATCAAAATCAATACCAAATCAAATGAGGGAAGCGTCGAGAGATGTTAAATGCCACAAGGAACAAGAAACAGAAACAGCGACTGGCTGCGTTGACATTGGCTAGTGTTAAAGTTAATAAATTGTGGCCAGGATTTATGGGTTTGGCCGCTGAACTGAAGCGCAGGCAATGACATTTCAATGTTTACATAAGGTATGTACATATGTGCGTAAATACTTACACATGTATAAACATATAGATAGACATGTGTACATATGTATTGGTTTTACTTTGGCAAACGGTTTGCTTAGCTGCTTGCATTAATTTCTATTTCTGTCTGTGTCTGTGTGTGTCCGAATGTGTGTTTGTGTCTACGCATGACATTGCAAATGGTGACATATGCATTCGATGAAAACCTTTTACACACACACACACACGCAATCTAATCCCTCCCAACACAGACACACACACACACATATTTGTGCCTGGGGCTCGGTTTTGATGAAATCAGCCAGGCGAGAAATTCAATCAAGCTTTGGGCTCTCGTGTCCATCGTTAGCTTTAAAAGGTTATTCTTTTTACCACACATTGCGTTTGCCATGATATTATGCTTTCTAATACAATATTCAAACAACTTTTTACATGTCATCATGCGATCATCATCAATGGCCGTGCGGTGGCGGTGGCAGTGGCAGTGGGACACGCCTACTACTTTGGCCACGATTCAAATTTAATCGACTTGGCCAAAGTAATTAATTAACACATATACATATACAATCTTTTGATAAAGTTTGAAAGTTGGATGATTATTAATTAGGGCTTCTATTGAATTTTTAGGATTATTATTTAAATAGCATGAAGTTTCTGAGAAAAACCAGGTGGGATTTGCAAGAAACTTTTTATAGATATTTTATGAAATGTCGTTGGTCTTGTATGAAAAAAGTCTGTAAAAATTGTTAATAAATTAAATAATCTTAGTTAATAAGAACTTAAAATACATATTAAATAAATTAAATAGCAATTCAAATATTCAATTAACATCAAATACTCTTGAAAACGTTTGAAATATTACTTTGTCTTGCGTGCAGTGTATTTATCTTGATCTCCATTCGGACTGCTCTTAACATTTCTTCTATGTCTGAGAACACAATGCAGGTAATATCATCATTGGCGGTACCATAGTCCGAGTCGGCATAATCTGAATAGGTTTGCCATGATATTATGCTTTCGAATGTAAACGATCTATCCATCTAAATCAAGAATAACACTTATCATGCGCTTCGCACTGAGATCAAAAGTTATAAATGGAACTAATTTAGAATTATGTATACTTTACTTTACTCTTAACAAGCTATTTCTACAAGCCAGAAAGAATAGTGTCCAAGACTGTTTTAGATGGTACACATATGTAAATACAAAACGATATTAAATGTGAGGCATCGTTATCGAGAAAACGTGATAAATTGATAACTTATAATAACGCTTTTGCCACTCAGCCCGATTTAAACATTTATTGTAACTAATGACCTGTTCTGTGTCCGATGATCATCTATACAAAGTCGCTATTACTTGTGCGTTTCGGATTGAATTCTCATTTGCATGACGGCTCAGCTGTGAACATGTGAAGAAAATAAAACTTGTTTTCTGCCACAAACAAAACGGAAACAATGGGATACAAGTGATTTGCATGCAAAGATCATTATAAATTGTGCATCCCCAAACATTAATATCTGGTTCTATAGAAGATGGGTAATGTATTAATGACTAGAGTAATTGGCATACTGAATTAGCTGATTTTTTATTAATTATATTATTAATAATTAGTGTTTTATGTGTTTTGACCAAGTGTCAGTTTCATTTTAAAAAATCAAAAAACTTCCAAGATTTTTTTTATGAAATTATTTTATTATTAACGAATTATTTTATTATTTAGGTAAGCTGTTCTAAAACATCTTGATTGCCGTCAATTTCAACAGTGCGAGGTACATTATCCTGGAACTCGCCTTCTTTTGGAAGTTCAAATGGTGCAACGTCCGGGTAGCCAAGACTTATAGCGGTGGCCGGTGCGTTGGCATAAGTCATAGCCAAGAGGAAGGCGAAGAAGAAGAAAATCTAAAATGTACATAAGAATATTTATTATGGGCTCTGCTTGGTGAATGTTCGCTCAGGATTACTCACAATGAACTTCATGATGCTTACTGAAATACTTTAAAATATTTACTGATAGCAACTGTTTGGGACAGCTTACCTTTTATACAGTTTGCCTCGATGTGTTTGGAACGTTTGATTATCATTAAATATGTTAATATCTTATTATTTACTTTTATTTATTTATTATGAATTTTTAAATATGCCTAGTCTTTGGTGTACTACGCATATCGCATTATCTATTCGATACACGTGTGGTTTATAAACAAAACAAGTTTGCGGTTGAAAAAATCACATAAACGTTATGATTATGATTTTTATAAGTTATTCAAACTAAGTTAAAACATTTGCTTAAATGAAAATAAATTAATTTTAACAATAGATTAAAATGCTCTTCTGAAAAGAAATATTCTCAAATTCTTTCAATACTAAATGGCAATTTATTTTTATTATTATTTTGGCGCCGTCTCATATGATTTCAAAGTTAGCTACGTATCTTATTAAATATTTATGCTTATTAATTCTGGCGAAATATATTGAAATAAATTTGGTGTTATCTGAAGACAGCTTATAAAAATTTATCGTATTATCGCATTGGCAGCCAATCCGTATAATCCGGAAGAGTTAATCGATTTGCGGAGCCAGATATTGATAAACTTTCCATTATACACACTTAAGAAGAATAGTTTGTGTCTGATGTGGATCCGACGTTCGTGTGCCAGGCCTGAGCAATATGTTAGGGGCTACCTGATACCTTCAACACTGAACGGTCAGTTGCTTGATCAGCAGTGGACAATGGAAGTTTACATGCAGGAGGTAGAATACCGTTCACAACGTTTAGTGGGACGAAATTAAGGAACATTTTTCATTTCCACAACTGTGAACATCATCAGTAATTAAGTTGTAGTTTAACGTTTATGTTAATTAGTTAAGGAAGGGAAAGAATAGCCAAGCTTGATTACCAAAAGACTTTGATTGATTTCTGTAAGTTTCGTTTTTTTTTTTTCATTTATATATGTATTCCACAATTGCATTGCTTTTTCTTTTCTTTCTTTTTTTTTTTTTTTGTAATTTATCATATAAAGGAATACTTATTATTAATAATAATATGATAATGTCTATAGTAAATAACTGAATAACACTGA
This sequence comes from Scaptomyza parva, assembly GCA_035044645.1. Taxonomy (NCBI): domain Eukaryota; kingdom Metazoa; phylum Arthropoda; class Insecta; order Diptera; family Drosophilidae; genus Scaptomyza; species Scaptomyza parva. The sequence continues at coordinate 6,979,583 of JAWNNT010000090.1, forward strand.
CAAATGGCATACATACATACAACATATATTCAAGACGATCTCTCGCTGCTTTTTAAAACTGTTTATAGACAGTGTGTACCTGTTTATTCAAGTATTCAAACAACTTTTTACATGTCATCATGCGATCATCATCAATGGCAGTGGCAGTGGCAGTGGGACACGCCTACTACTTTAGCCACGAATCAATTAATCGACTTGGTCAAAGTAATTAATTAACACATATACATATATTCTTTTGTTTTAGCTTTGAAAATTGGTCAATAACCTTTTGATAAGGTTTGAAAGTTGGACGGTTATTAATTATGGCTTATTTTGAATTTTAGAGATTATTATTTACCTGGTTGGATTTGCAAGAAACTTTTTAAACAGTTTGTGAAAGAAAGTCTCTAGAAATTTTTAAAAATTATTTTTAATTAATAATCTTAGTTAATACGAACTTAAAATACATATTAAATAATTTAAATAGGAATGCAAATATTCAATTAACATCAAATAATCTTGAAAACGTTTAAAATATTACTTCGTCTTGCTTGCAGTGTATTTATCTTGAGCTCCATTCGGACTGCTCTTCACATTTCTCCTATGTCTGAGAACTGCTCTTCCTCTTCTCAACACAATGCAGGTAATATCATCATTGGCAGTACCATAGTCCGAATCGGCATAATCCGAATAGGCTGACGAAATTTGACGGCCATTCGCCTCATTGTCCAGATCATCATCGTTTTCAAAATCAGACACATAATCATCATCATCATTCAGATCACCACCATAATCACTGCGTGCTGCTGAAATCGGATTCACCACGCCGCCATTATTAAGGCAAATTTCCTGTGTGGTGGCGCCGTTTGCATCTGTAGTTGTTGAAGTTGAGTTGAACAAGTTGGTGAGTATGTTAGCTGTCTCGTTGGAGGTTGCAAGATCATAGAACAATACACCGCCCAGGCTACTGGCCGCGCCCACCGTATAGGCAATTGTCGCCAAAGGCGTGAAACGGCCCTCTGGTTTGGGATCAGCCGCATTTATGCCAGCCGCAACTAAAGACCGTTGTAATTCCTGTGCCGTCAATGGACGCAGCGATAAACGACCAGCTGACGAAGAGAGAAGAACTGCATTTAGGCCAGGCTCTAACTCTAAAAAGTTTCCTTTTTCGTCGAGACCAACTCACCTGCTACTGGGCTTAGGAGAGTGCTAAGAGCGATTAGGCCCACAACGGCCCAAAGTGCTAACTCTGATTTCATGTTCTTGACCGTAAAGTTCGCGCGTGTTAACTGAAAGCAGCTTGTGGTTTTGCGCAACTTTTATGGTCGAAAGCCAGCCAGAAAGAAAGAAAGAAAGTTGACATAAGCTGCTTCTAGTTTTGCATATGTAGTATATGCAAAACACATCAGTTTACCCTCGCTTGACCCTTGACTGGCCCCGGCGCTGCCACTGTCTGTGCCCCGTGGTCAACATCAACAGTCAAAACCGGTTTCCGATTAAAGCATATTTAAAAACAAAACTACAACAAAATTCGATTAACGTAAATGTATCTACTGTATCTTCTGTATCTATATTCAGTCTGAAAATGTATCTATATTGGTTTCTGCATCTCTTTCACTAAATGTTTCTGCTTCTATCCTAACTAAAGACCCAAATAATCGTAGACGCTTATTATCATATTTGAAAACATTGAAAAACAAACTAAGACAGTGAATTTTTTCACTTTCACTTAGTTATAACAACGTTTGCAGTGTTGACAATCTGCAAAGACTTTGCTTTTAAGCAGTTCACAAATCTGCTTAAATTTTATTAATAAATTTTGGGCCAAAAACCAAACCAAATCAAACTTCATCGTTTGGTTATCTATCTCGATGTGATTTATAGGGTCAGCAGGCATTTGAAGCTTAATTTGCAAGTCTATTAATCATATTAAAGAGAGCCGCTTAAAAGCCTACAATTAACAAAATTCCCCCCAGAAGCACATTTCTAACAACTTTCATGTTAAGCGAATTCACAAGAAGAAGCAGATTTACTCGATAATCAGGTCAAGAAACTTAAATGATTACCATAGCTTGGGGCATCATTAAGTTATTCAATACATATCAAATTTTATAGACAGCTTGATGTTCATTGTTCGTGTTATGTAATGTATAAATGTAAATTGAAAGCTTTATTCTGATTAACAATTTCCAGGTATTTCTGATCACTTTCATCAACAACCTTCTTCTACATGTTGCACTTAACCCTCATTCTCTGTCAGAGGAAAACAAATATTAATATTTGTGATTGCACTCGAAAGAAAAAAATAATAATATCAAAAACCATGTCAAAAGGTATTATATTGTGTATCAAACCTTCATCTCCTTTGCCGCTAAACATGCAAGTATTTTCCGCTTGTTTGCATTTTTATTTTTTGATTTTTTTTTTTTGACTACTTATGAGCTAACATTTGGCTTTGTTGCAGCTGCAAGTACTTATTAAACCATAAGCCGCTTTCATGGCCAAACAAATGCACGAGTTCTTAACTGGGTCTAGGAGTCAAGTAGCATATTGTACATTGTACATCCCATTTGAGTGGCATCTCTTACATCCCTCCCATCCATCTCCGCTTCCATCTTTTCCGCTATCGTCGCTTCTGGTCGATGCATTTTTATTTGGCCACGTACAAGTTTCCGAATAGCTATTAACTGTGCTGCATAAAAGTTGGGCTTGCAGCATTGTTCAGTCAGTGGCTTCGACTTCTGCTTCGGATTCGCCTTCTAGCAGCAACACAAATGGCTTTAAGCCAATGTCCAATGTCGGCGAATTGTCCGGGATATTTCGAAAGTTTTGTGACCCACTCAAAGTGTCAACCGATACGCCGTGTCTCTTATCGCTTACCCTATATAAACAACAACAACAAACTGGAAAGAAAAGTTAGATTTTGGCAAAGCGAAGATTAAACACTCTTGCAGTAGAATGTGAACTTATTGTTTTTCTTTGGAATCGTGTATAAGAAAACACAAAAGAATTTGTAATCAATTATATATTTATTCGTGCCTTGAGCACAAAAAGTGTTAAAAGTTAAAATATATAAAAGAAATTGGAGGTCTTAGGACAGATTTTTGTTCGATTGAGTTATTCTTATTTATATATAAATTCACATTACTTTTTGAATTTATATAAATTCACATATTTTTGGTATATATTTTATGTTATCTTTTCTATAAGTTAGGGTAATCTCCCCTTCAATGTGTCACACGACATTCCTTGACAACATTATAATACTCTTGACTAGGGTAAGTTTATGGACACAAATGCAACAGCTGCGGTGCAACAAGTGAAACGCATCGAATGCCAAGTTGTCTGCGCACTTCAATGCCACATCAACAACAACAGCAACAACAACGACAACACTATTAGCAACATGTTTGCGATATTGTTGCATGCTGCGCCTCAGGCCTCAGACAAAAAGCACACACACCCCTCGAACCCGAACCGCACCCCCATCTCAGCACGCGCAATTGTTTGTGATTTACGCACACTGGCATCGCTCGGGCGCACAGCATCTCATTTGCAGCTCATTAATCAGCTCTTATGCCAAGGCTGTCAAGGCGTTCTCGCATTGGACGTGAAATCTGTTTCTCTCGTTCCTCTCGTATGCCACACAACGCAGCGCCATAATCGGCTTTTCTTCATAGCATTTAACGAGCTACAGCCAAAAAAAAAAAATAAAAATATTATATACAAATATATTTTGCAAATATTTGCGCAGCACAAAAATAAACTGATTCAAAATGCACTAACTAAATAGGGGGGAAAACACCAGACATAAGAACATAAAACCTACAAGATTTAATATGTAGATATACAAATAATAATAATAGGTTATTATGTATGGTTTTATTAGAGTTTATTTATTTGCTTATCACTTGTCACATTTCTGAATAAATTGATTGATTTATATTCTTATTTCTTATATTATGTTTAGGCAAACAAAGAGTTAATGAAATAATTAAAGATAATACAGAGAATATAACTAATAATAAACTCATTTACTTCTTATTGAAACTAATATTAAAATTGAATTAAATTTCTATGAATTTTGGCAATGTCGTTAACAAAAATCGCTATTCTTGAAACACTTATGTATATATATTTTGCATTCTTTTGCATTTCGTTTTGTGTTCGGCGTTTAACTGGCAAGTGTATTTTATATCTTGCCGCTGATTTAATAAAGCATCTGTGTAGCGTTTTTCGCGAAGCACTCAAACCAAACGAAAACGAAAATAAAAGCGCAACAACAAGCGCATGCAAGTTGGAGGAATATTCATTTACCTTAAAATACCCTAGAGTCATTAAAATTAACAAAATGGGGTGTATTGATCTGGACTAAAAGTATGAGATTGGTAGAAAAAGAAGAAAACTCTTAAGGAATTATATTTAAAAATCAATTTTAAAACTTTTTTAATGGAAAGAAGTAAAAAGATATTATTAGTTTCTTGAAATATGTAAACTTTTAATATTATTCTCATAAAAAAACAAATATTTTTTTTTGATGTTAAAAATATTCTTCTTAACAGGATATCTTATTGTTGCCAAGTACTCAACTGAAGATTTTTTAATAAAAAAAAAAAGTTGTTTGTTGCTGGTTTTATGTTGTACGCCCCAGTGGTTTTGATGTTGCAGCAGGCCAAAGGAGCATGCAACGCGGCCGAGTCTCGTGGCCGGAGCCGGAAAATGCGGCGTCCAACAACGGACGTGGGCATATTTCAGCAGCAAGAGATAAAACAGGCGCGATGATAACACTTTAGATGGGTGGCCACTACAGTTGCCACTGCCACTACCGCTGCCCCATCATCGTAAGGCAGTGCAAAGTGGCAAGCAACATCAGCAGCAGTAGCAGCACCACCAGTAAGTAGCAGTAACTCCTTGCTCGTTACCCACTCGTTAACATTAAGCGCATTTATGCATGCAATTCCTTTTTTTTTATATGGCGAGTATTACGAGTGAATATAACGAGTGTACTTCCAGTAGTATCTGTGCATCTCGCTGATAAGTTTGCAACAACCAATATATTTAACTTTTCTCCGTCTCCTCCTTTTCTTTTTTCTTTCATTTTTTGATGGGATCGAACGCGATGCGTCATGCAATGCTATATAAAAAGAGAAAGAAAACTGGTATGGTATATATTGTATATTGGCAATCAATGCAGACCATTTGAGCATTTATTGGCAAATCGGTATAAGTTGCATTATATACGAGTTATGGCCCATTGATTTGTGCGCTTTTGTGCAACGTGCTCGTAATCATAATCTTTTAATTTATGATGCACTTTATGACCTTACAGAGGTCCCCCCCTCACTTGACACTTGACACTTGAGCACTTTGAGCTGTGTGACGCTTTGTTGTGATTTCTTTCTTCTTGATTTGCACAATGAGCACAATATAAGTTTAAGTTGAATTCGGATACCCTATAAAAACAATCAAAAGACTGAATATTGTGTAAATAACATCAAATATAAAATTAAATATATAGATAACAAAGATCAATTGAAAATATAGTAAGTATTATAATTTCTCTGATAAGATCACACAAAAGTAACTTCAGCACTTCATATCTACAACATTTTATATGTATAACGTAAACTAGCGATTGCAAAGATCAGCCAAATAAAAATTAACCACAAAAGAAATAAAAACACAATCCAACAAAACTTGCAACTGTTTGGGGTCAAAGTATAATTGTGAGAACGAACATGCGTGGCTAGCGCCTTCATCATAAATCATTCTTTATTTCAAGCCGGTCAGCCGCACTCACCCACACACACACAAACACACAGACACGTAAACTTTAATAATGAATGGTGTTGGTTCCGTTGAGTATTAACACCTTACCTTTAGAGTTGCCACAGTGGAGTGTGCGTGCCACCGAATGCTGCTAACAAATCAAGCCAAAAATGTGTGCAGGGACTTGAACCAAACCAAAAAAAAAAAGAAGTAAACCAAAATGTTTCTTCGTTTGTGTTTTTTTTTTTGGTCGGGGAGTCCTCATCATCACTGTACACTGTAATTAATTATGGTGTTATTTAATTTAATTGCGTGTGTGGCATTAATACGCAGTCAGTTGGCAACTGCGTACAAATGGCTTGCCCTATTAGCAAAACGAACACACAGACACAGATACTGAGACTGACACTGGTACAGGCCCCATTGCCTTTAAAATCTCTTGCACTCTCTTGCAACACATTCACTTATACACGTACATATGTACATATTCTGAGTATTCTGGGGGTAGCCCGCCTGTGGCTAGACAAATGTGTTTTCATGTTTGGCAAGCAGCTCAAGCATTTGTCAATGTGCATTTAGGCACACATATATGTGTTTGTGTGTATATATGTGTTTGTGTCTACTGTTTATGATGATGAAATATGCTGCTCAAACCCGCTGTGTGTGCCTACTGTGCGTATACGCATTATAAGCTCATTTGTAGCGTTAAGTTCACAGCAGCAGTCAAGGAGTTTAACTTCAATAAAAGAATACATGAGCCGAGAGCTAACAACTTATAAAACTGTTTGCTAACATTATTATTCCTATCACTTTGAAAGTGAAATCCATTTTGTCTGATTCCTAATCCCATTTAATATCACAATTGTTTAAAACTTAATCTAACTGAAGACTTTATGTAAAAGTTTTGAACGAAAAATGTCTGGAAATATCTTTGTAAACAGTTTTTAGCTTAAATATAATATTGTCTCAAGTCAGATCTTAAAATTTTACTTCGATTTTCTTTGGTCTCGTACTAAAGATCTACATAAAAATGTTTCTGATATATTTTTCAACAAAATAACTCAAACTTAACCCTTATGTAGCGAACGAATGTGAAAATTAAATCGCAATTTGCCTCGGGCAGTTCCCAGAAATCGATTAACTTATAAACATCATTCCGCCCAAAAAACACCCCATAGAAGTTAATTGAAGGCCTTTTTCAGCTATGCGTGATTTACACTTAAAAATGTACACAGTTTGATTCGATTTGGCGCCCGCTAGACATAGGATAGCTTTTTTTTTTTTTGTTTTTAGACACACATGGATCAGTTAACGCTTACCAAAGCGACAGCTGAAAAGCAATACCAAAAACCCAAATAGGGTCAAATCAACACTTGGCGTCAACCCACAACAACAACAACAACAACATCGACGACGACGACAGTTTCATCATTGATGGGGGTCATGCGGAAAATTAGGGTTGTATTTTCTGCATTCCCATTTTTTTTATTTTTTTATATTTTGTACTCTTGTTATTTTTGCTCACATGCTGACATTTTAAATTAGCGCTAATTGAATCAAGCAAAAGAAATGTTTTCGTTGGCAGCTCAGTTTGTCCGTTCTGTCGGTTCTGTCTCTTTGTCAGGCTGTCAGTTAGCCAGTTAGTCAGCTGTCACATGTGCAGAATTGGTTAAATAAGTTTTGACATGGCTAAAACCAAACGATTTATCTATCCATCTATCGTTACCCAAATAAGCTGAACGCACTTGACAATCAGACATAAGCATAAGTTTTGCCAACATTCAGATTGTGCTTAAAATTTCACTAATTACGCCTGGAATAATGTAATAATATTTAATTAACTTCCGGTTTTTAACCTATATTTCGCTGATAAGCCACATTGGTTAACTCTTTCTGGGCGTAAAAAATAAAATTATAAAAAAAATATTTTAAATTATTTTTTTTTTTGTTTTTGTACTTTGCCAAGTGTAAAAAACATCCTGTTGATATTATTTAATTAGCAACATTTTGTTTGCAATTAATCTGCATTCATATGTCAAATGCAATTTAGTTTACATGCACAGATAGAGCTAATAATCATAACAATAAAAGCCGACGTGTTTTTTATCAAATAAAAAATTATTTAACCAACTGCATGCGTCACCGGAAAAATAATAGATTAAAACAATTTTAATTTTGTACTGCAAAAATGGTTTTTTTTATTTGTAATATTCTGTAACAGTTTAAGCAATACAAAAAATAAACAAGTAAGAAGGCTCTTGTCGAGAACGCTCGACTAGAAGATACCCTTAACCCTTGACCATACAGACAGATGGACGGACAGACAGACGGACGGACAGACGGACAGACAGACGGACGGACAGACGGACGGACGGACGGACAGACAGACGGACGGACAGACAGACGGACGGACAGACATACAGACAGACGGACATGGCTAAATATATATACTTTATGGGGTCGGAGAAGCTTCCTTCTCCCTGTTACATACTTTTGCACAAAACCATTATACCCTTTTTTTACCCATTTAATTGGTTAAGGGTATAAAAAAAGGGCGTCCTCTGCGATTCTCATAAGTAGCACTTAAGGTACTGCTTGCAAGCTTAATATATTGAGTTTTTTGTTTTCTTTCAAAAGTGATTTTTTTTTTTGTTAATCTCTTTATATCTCTATCTTTCACGCTATATCTTTTTCCCCAACTTTATCTCTCCCTTCACACTTCACTTCCCTCTCTGCCCAATTTTCCCTCACGCTATCTCTTTTCTCCATTTACTCCCTCTCTATGTCTTTCTGAACTTCTCAACCCCTCTTCTGATTACTATATAGACAATAGCAAACATTTTTAAAAGAACTAAAGGGTATCCTAATGTCGAGCACTCTCCAAACCTGAAGCGCTTTTCACTCGTTTCCGCTTTGTGCTTATCTAGCGAGTTAGCGAGCCATTAACTGAACAGTTGCACATAGCAAAAACCAAAAAATTAAAAAAAAAACCCAAAACACAATATGTTATTTTGTGCAGTCAACTATTGAACCCAAATGTGCAATGACAATTTATTAACTATTGCTCATTACGCAGCTGTTGTTGTTGCTGTTGTCATTCGTTCATTTATCGCATGCCTAATTAATTTTACACTTCTCGATTTATATATATATATATATATATATGTATATGATGTATATATATTGTTAGCCAGCCTTTTGGGGCCCAAGCTCACAAATATTTAATGCAAAATAATTAACACACCCGCTCAGAAGGGACTCCTCCAGACAGCCGAGTCCCCTTCGAGGTTGGTTCGCGGCCAAGGCCATGATTGATTGCCTGCCGCTGCCAGTGGACAATCATAAAATTTTCGTTAATCAAGTTTTATTAATTAAAGCAGACAAAATGGCAATGCGATGTGGCCGACAGATAGGTGGGGCGGAGAAAGGAGAAAAGAGATTGGCATAATGGCAATGGCATACTCTGGCATATCCATGTCAATATTTCCGCTTTTGTCCAGCTGTAAATTATGCAATACTTTCTGACAAACACACTTACCGTTACAGTTACCGTTACAGTTACGGCTCGCGCTTGGGTGTTCGCGATGGGTTTGAGTTGGGGTTTGGCTTTGGCTTTGGCTTTTGTCAACGTTTTTGGGCATCATCATCGTCAAACTTTTGCCAGCATCGTCAGCGACTTTTGGAACAGCGCCAGACTCTGATGACTCTGATGATGTTAGCGATGTTCCTAAAAGGCGTTAGTTCTATGATTGAGTGCTTCGATCTAGACGGATTATGCAACAAAAGAAGTCCATGAACATAGTTTCAGCTTGATAGATCATTTTTGTTTTGTTTGTTTACATGTTTTTATCGACTCAACTCGCGATGCTGGTCAAGAATATATATACCTTATGGAGCCGGATATGCCTTAATTATTATATAAAGACTATTCAAGAACCTTAAAAGTTATTTGTTATAAATCATTTTCAGTTTATTCATTCGTAACAACTTGATACCTTAAACATTTTCTTTTGTCCATATATGTAGATATCAGTTTTTGCTCTCAAATTGTTTTTTTTTTTTATGATTTTGTTCATAAATACCTTTGCAACACTGCAGCTCATTCCGTTTGAAAAAAAATGCATTTAAGCAAAAAAAATGTAAAGCAAAAAACCAAATACTTATTATTCCATTAACAAATAATACAAAAATTAGTGTTAATGACTTTTGATTTTAACTTTTATATCTGTAATTAAAATGTAATTAACATTTTTTTGCTGCCCGTATAATTGCAAGCCTGCGAATCAAGTTAAAAAACAATGAATGCATAGCAAATCTGCATTTTTTAGTCATCTCTTTCGATTATTATCAATCTATACTGCAGCTACGAGAATATCAGTCAATATACAAAATATCTTCTAAATATAACCTTAAACATGTGCAATAAGTTGCATGGCAGAACACATTTCATAGCGTATTTTTCTATAATTATAAAAGCTATTTGCCACCAATGCAGCTTAGTTTTTATCAAACAATGATGGCAGCTTAACAAATTATTGTTTTGATATTATATACAAAAATTATGGAACCATTGAAAAAAGATAATACAATTTTGTCTCTAACAATATCGAATACAAATATGTGTCATACATAAAAAACATAACTATTTTTACCTTATTCACTTATTTATTGTCATTTTTGGCATTTAGCCACAATGAAAATAAGAATATTTCATTAAATAAAACCAGCTTCATTTGAGCTCAGTCATCAAAATCAACAATTTCTCATTGATGTCAGCTGCAGTTACTAAAAAAATAATGTTTTTTAGTGTTTTAAATGATATTGATTGACAGAATTGTTGACATTTTTGTACGTAAATATTGCTACCTTACAAAAAGGAAAATTGAACGTTTGAAAAAATAATGGTTTTACTTACAGATATTCGCAATAGAAGAAACCAATAAATGAACAACATTTCCTCATTAATGTTTTGTCTGCAAACTATAATAGATATAGTCAGATGTTATTGGATATAATTAGGTTTTATGACCTCCACGTTATTGAAAAAATGAAACCAAAAACAAATATTTATATTAAAAATAAAGTTGTAGTTTAGTCAACATATAGACAATTAAGCCCAATGAAATTAAAATCAGTTTTTAATTAAAAATATATTAATAAACAATTACTATACATACAAAATAAATTTTATCATGCTTTAAAAGTAGGTAGCAGATGATTGATCAGTTCATAGTTCACATTATGTTTTTCATATTTCTGGTCATATCCAGCCTTCGGCTACTTTGGCAAGTGGTAAAAGTTAGATAGCATTATGAATACAAAATCTTTAAAAGATACAACATTGATATTTTTCAGAACTGCGATCCGGGTGTTGTGTATAAAACGACAAATATTGAATGTGTGGGAAATCCAAAGGTTGTCGAAAATATCTCATGTCTGGTAAAAGCACTCAATTGGAACAAGGCTCTGGTTCGCATGGACTGTGATCTTAAGGTTATCATTCGAAATATGTCAGTAAGTATGAAACATTAAGAAATGTATGTTCTTTATTGATAAGGTCCCTTATAGCTCCGACTGCAGGTGTTCAAGAAAGACTACAGCAATAAATATCATCCATTCCTTGTTGATGTTAACATCAATGTCTGCGATGTGATCGCTAGGCGAAACTTTATACCATATGGCACTTTGCTTTGGAAGTTGGCCAAAAATTACTCAAACTTTAATCATTCTTGTCCCTTTAAGGGTCACTATTTTGCCCGCGACTTATATCTTAATGAGAGCTCTATTCCAACCGCTGTGCCCATGGGCTTTTATTATGGATCCGTTATACTATACGAAAATTCAGCTACACTGCCCTCATATCATCTTGGTTCAATTAAGCTTTTTGTACAAGCTATGCCACCAGTCACTTTAGGAAGAAAGAAGAAATCGTAACTGAATAAATTCTGAAACTCAAACAATTTTGTATTCCACTTAGTGTCAATAAAGAAACGTAAGCCATCTTGGCATTTTGATTATTTAATTATGCTTACTCGTTAATTGTTAATGTCAATTGTCAAATAAAGGAGATAGTTCAGCGTATCAAGCAAAAAGTCCGCAGTATGGTTTGACTTCCACTAAAAGGGGCAAAGTAATCATATCTTGGCAGCCATTTGGAGATTTGCAAGCAAGTTTCGATCCAATCTTAACAAGATTCGAGTGGTATATACAAGAAGAAGAACTCAATAACTCCAATCTAGTCAGCTTGCATAGAAACAGATGATCTGCACATGGACATGGATACTCTCACCTCATCACACTGATCAAAAATATGATTAGATATGCTTCCTTCTATGCGTATAAAACGAATAAAAACAATATAAGTAGCCAATTAAAACCATATTAATATTCAATTAATTTGTTTGTTTATATTAATTTCGGCATAAAAAGCTGTGCAAATGAATTTCACTTGATTGTTTTCATTATGTTCTTTTAAATACTTATGATTTCCAGCGTTTGGTTCCGCTCCGAGTGCTGTATAATCGTTTAGAAATAGTTTAATATAATTACCCATAAGTAATGTGTCAGTAGATTTAAGCATAAAAATTATACGTATTTGAATTGAAAAACTAAACGATATTAACAAAAAGCATTGTTGTAGATTCGATTGAAGGTACACCTAGAGATAAAAAATAATTAATACTACTATTTTCTCCGGATGCGTAAATGGAGTATACATATATAGCCATGTCCGACTGTCCGTTCATCCGTCTGTATGTATGAAGGCGTAGATCTTATTAACTACAAAAGCTAGAGACTCCAGATTTTGGATATAAGCTCTCCTATTCCTTAGTCAGTACAAGTTTGTTTCAAATTTTTGATAACTTTTTAGGTTTCCGCTATACATATGGTTAGAGGTATTTTCTAGTCGAGCTTACTCGACTAGAGCCGTCCTAATTGATTCTTTTATTATTTTGCAATTAAAAATAAATTATTTACTATTCTCAAAAACACCATAATTAATTATATGATATCTATATATCTATAAAAACCAAAATATCTAGCTATTTAGTTTTAAAAATGTATTTTAAGCTGATGGTCATTGTGTGCGTCGCTCAGATCTATAAAGCGGTAAAAATGTATTCTGTTTTATACTGAAATTGCTCATTTTTAATAAACTCTATATAAACTTAACAGACCTGTGATCCGCTTGTTGTCTATAAACTAACAAATTTAGAGTGTATCACAAATATAAAACGTGCCACAAACACCACTTGCTTGGTGAAGGCCCAGAATTGGAATAAGGCTATTGCATATATGGACGTCGATCTGGTTGTACCACTTCAGGACGCAACTGTAATGAAAATAGTAAATTCGTATTGTTATTTTATTATCATTTACAATATATATAATTTAGATTCGATTGGAAGCCCTTAAAAAGGACTATTCAAATCAATACCAACCCTTTCTTATCAATTCGACATGGAATCTGTGTGAAGTATTGGCTAAAAGAAACTTTCCCGCCTACGGAAAAATAATTTTGAAGCTGTTGAGAGCATACACAAATGTAAATCACTCCTGTCCTCTTAAGGTAAAAATGAAACATTACTTACATACTAGAACTAATTTTTCATTTAATTTGTAGGGTACTTTAAGCGCAAGAAATATGTATCTAAATGAAAAACATCTTCCAATAGTATTTCCCTTGGGTTTCTACTTGTTGGTACTCGATGTCAACGACAAGGTTGGTGATGGAGTTTCCGAACATATTGGTATCATCAAGTTCTATTTTGAAGCCAGAGAAATGGTGAAAACCAAACAAAAGAAAAAAAGTTTTATCTAAAATATATATTTACTCACATTATAAAAAATACAATAGAACAAAATATCAAAAATTAAATTCGTCGAAATTTACTCATTAACAATTATAAAATGTGTAAAAAGACTATAGTCGAGCTTACTCGATACCCGTACACATGAAATCGATAACAAAAAAATTTTGAGTTTCAAATTTGAGTATGAGGATTAAAAACTATTACCAAAATAATGAACATCTGTGAAATTTTTATTAAAATCGGTTCAGAAATACCGGAGACATGAAACTATCAAACATTTGTACAATTACAATCTCTATGTCTGTCAGCCCGACCGTCTATCCGTCTGTATGATCAAGGGTTCAGGGTATCTTCTAGTCGAGCTTAATCGACTAGAGCCTTCTTACTTGTTATAGTTAAAATAGGCTTCGATAAAATATATGAAAATATGATTTATTTTTTCATTATTAATATGTTGGTTTATATTAATTTCGGCATAAAAAGCTGTGCAAATTAATTTCACTTGATTGTTTTCATTATGCTCTTTTAATTACTTATGATTTCCAGCGTTTGGTTCCGCTCCGAGTGTTGTATAATCAATTAGAAATAGTTTACTATAATAGCCCATAGGCAATGTGTCAGTAGATTTAAGCATTAAAATTAAACGCATAAGAATTGAAAAGCGAAAAGATATTAACAAAAAGCATTGTTGTAGGTTCGATTGAAGGTACACCTAGAGATAAAAAATAATTAATAATACTATTTTCTCTCGGTGTTTAAATGGGATATATTGGTATATTGAAAAAATATATAACAGACAGAAAAAAACTTCTCCGATCCTATAGAGTATATATATTTTTAGCACCAACAGTCGAGTCGATATATCCATCTCCGACTGTCCGTTCATCCGTCTGTATGTATGAAGGCGTAGATCTCAGGAACTACAAAAGCTAGAGACTCCAGATTTTGGATATTAGCTCTCTTATTCCGTAGTCAGTACAAGTTTGTTTCAAATTTTCGATAACTTTTTAGGTTTCCGCTATAAACATAAGATCGATAAAAAGGAGTCTTTAATTTATTAGATGAAGAGAGATACTCTGCGAATAAAATGAAATCATCAAGCACTGGTACAGTAGTACAGGTCTGTCCGTCTGTATGGTTAGAGGTATTTTCTAGTCCAGCTTACTCGACTAGAGCCGTCCTAATTGATTCTTTTATTATTTTGCAATTAAAAATAAATTATTTACTATTCTCAAAAACACCATAAATAATTATATGATATCTATATATCTATAAAAACCCAAATATCTAGCTATTTAGTTTTTAAAATGTATTTTAAGCTGATGGTCATTCTGTGCGTCGCGCAACTCTTCAAAGCGGTACAAATTTTTCCTGTTGTAATTTGAAATGTATCCCTTTTGATCAAATCTTTTATAACTTAACAGACCGGTGATCCGCTCGTTGTCTATAAACTAACAAATTTAGAGTGTATCACAAATATAAAACGTGCCACAAACACCACTTGCTTGGTGAAGGCCCAGAATTGGAATAAGGCTACTGCATATATGGAAGTCGATCTGGTTGTACCACTTCAGGACGCAACTGTAATGAAAATAGTAAATTCGTATTGTTATTTTATTATCATTTACAATATATTTAATTTAGATGCGATTGGAAGCCCTTAAAAAGGACTATTCAAATCAATACCAACCCTTTCTTATCAATTCGACATGGAATCTGTGTGAAGTATTGGCTAAAAGAAACTTTTCCGCCTACGGAAAAATAATTTTGAAGCTGATGAAAGCATACACAAATGTAAATCATTCTTGTCCCATTAAGGTAAAAGTGTAACATTACTTACATACTAAAATTAATTCTTCATTTAATTCGCAGGGTCATTTAAGTGCAAGAAATTTGTACCTAGATGAAAAATTTCTTCCAATAGTATTTCCCTTGGGTTTCTACGTGTTGGTATTCGATATCAACGACATAGCTGATGATGGAGTTTCCGTAAACGTTGCCATCCTCAAGTTCTATTTTGAAGCCAGAGAAATGGTGAAAACCAAACAAAAGAAAAAAAGTTTTATCTAAAATATATATTTACTCTCATTATAATAAATACAATAGAACAAAATATCAAAAAGTACATTCGTCGAAGTTCGCTCAATAACAATTATAAAACAGGTAAGAAGGATAATTCAACATTTTTTTGTTATCGATTCCATGTGTACATCGTAAAACGGAAAAGTTACCGAAAATTTGAAAAAACCTTGTTATGCCTAGGGATTAGGAGAGCTCATATCCAAAATGTGGAGATAGCTTTTGTAGTTCCTAAGATCGACGCGTTCATGCAGACAGACGAACATGACTATTTCAACTCGGCTGTTGAGGCTAATCTCAAATATATACACTTTATGGGGTCGGAGAAGCTTCCCTCTGCCTGTAACATACTTGTGCACAACACCATTATAGCCATTTTTACCCCTTTCCTGGGTTAAGGGTATAAAACTTATGTGTACAAATATATATATGAATATATTCCGTGTTCCGCGCTTATAAAGATCGACTCAACTATTGTTGCTAATCGTGACTTTTAATCATACTAGAGAAGTGCAGCAAAGAAAAAAACCTCTTTAACATTTGTCCCATATGTAAAGTTTCAGCTAGTTTGCATAGAAACAGATGAGCGGATGCGTTTGGGTCAGCTCACGATACTGAGCAAAAATAGAAATGCTTCTTTCTATGCGTTATCATGAGTAGTATATAAAAAAAAAAGTAAATAGCCAATTAAAACAATGGTAATATTCGATTAATCCGAAAGTTGTGCAATCAATTACAAATAGCTTACTACAATTACATTTGTGTTGAAAACCTAACGATATGAACAAAAAGCATTGTTGCAGGTACGATTACAGATACACCTGGAAAAAAAAATTTACATTAATACAAATATGCGTGCATATTTATACATATATTTTATCTGGGTGATTGAAGTGTGTTAATGGTATAATAATGGGGTCGAGCTTACTCGACTTCTTACTTGTTTTAATATTTAGCAATTAAAAATTCATTATTTAAATTTCGCAATAAATTACATGATTTCTACAAATCTAAGCAAAACAAAATATTTTGTAATTTAGTTTTTAAAATGTATTTTAAGCTGATGGTCATTCTGTGCGTCGCGCAGCTCTTCAAAGCGGTAAAAAATTGTCCTGTTGTAACTTGAAATGTATCCCTTTTAATCAAATCTTTAACAGACAGGTGATCCGCTTGTTGTCTATAAACTTACGAATTTAGAGTGTATCATAAATAAAAAACGTTGTACAAACACCACTTGTTTGGTGAAGGCCAAGAATTGGAATAATGCTGTTGCATATATGGATGTCGATCTTATTTTACCACTTCAGAACGTTATTGTAATGAAAAGAGTCAATTTGTGTTGTTATGTTATTATTATTTATAAAATATGAAATTTTTAGGTTGGATGGCAAGTTTTTAAAAAGGACTATTCCAATCGATACCAACCCTTTCTTATCAATGTGACATGGAACGTGTGTGATGTATTAGCTAAAAGAAACTTTTCCGTCTACGGAACGATAATTTTGAAGCTGTTGAGAGCATACACAAATGTAAATCATTCTTGTCCCATTAAGGTAAAAGTGTAACATTACTTACATACTAAAATTAATTTTTCATTTAATTCGCAGGGTCATGTAAGAGCAAGAAATTTGTACCTAGATGAAAAATATCTTCCAATAGTATTTCCCTTGGGTTTCTACGTGTTGGTATTCGATATCAACGACCTAGCTGTTGATGGAGTTTCCGAAAATGTTGCCATCCTCAAGTTCTATTTGGAAGCCAGAGAAATGGTGAAAACCAAAGAAAAGAAAAAAAGTTTTATTAAAAATTAATATTTACCCACAGTCTTCGAAAGTCGATTAAAAAAACGAATGTTTATGCTTTAAAAACAATTTTTTTAATCTTTATAACAAGAATAGTACTGTTAACCTATCATTTTTATACCCTTAACCCATGAAATCGGTAAAAAAAAAAGGGTATAGTGTTTTTGTGCAAAAGTATGTAACAGGCAGAAGGAAGCTTCTCCGACCCCATAAAGTATATATATTCTTGATCAGCATCAACAGCCGAGTCGATTTAGCCATGTCCGTCTGTCTGTCCGTCCGTCCGTCTGTCCGTCCGTCTGTATGTATGAACGCGTCGATCTCAGAAACTACAAAAGCTAGAGACTCCAAATTTTGGATATGAGCTCTCCTAATCCCTAGGCATGACAAGTTTGTTTCAAATTTTCGATAACTTTTCCGGTTTACGATATACACATGCAATCGATAACAAAAAAATCTTGAATTTCAAAAAACTGAAAATTAGGATTGAAACTATAAGCAAAATAATAACTTCTGTAAAAATTTCATTAAAATCGGTTGAGAAATACCAGAGATATGAAACCATCAAGTATTGGTACAGAACTACACAGCCATATGTGTATGTCCGTTAGCCCGACCATCTGTCCGTCTGTATGGTCAAGGGTTAAGGGTCGAGTTACTCTACTAGAGTCTTCTAGTCGAGCTTACTCGACTAGATTCTTCTTACTTGTTATAGTTGAAATTGGCTTTAATAAAATATATGAAAATATGATTTATTTTTCATTATTTTTCAAAAATTGTAAAACTAATGGTATGGACATGGGACATATTGACCACCATAATGAATATTTGACTACAATGATTTGATTTCTACATCGGCTAGGTGGGTTTTTTATGTAAAAAGCCCTCTAATTGCAGGTCACAGGTTATTTTGAATAGGACACTTACGTGGCATATTAGCAAAATAATGACATTACTGAACACACATAACATATTATATGTACATATTATGTGCCATTAAAACCTCATTAACATATTGTAAGGCTAAAATGATATTTATAATAATTCAATCATCGCTATTTTTCTTCACTCATTTCGCAGTCGTTACAAGGCTTTTGAAATGAGTGGTGATTCGTGTTATGCTTTTGCGAAATTTTCTTGTGGTAAGTTAAGGATATTCATATAAATAATTATATAACCGTTCTTATTCAACTTCACACTTATTTCAGTCTAAGTATAAAATTAAGTAATTAATGGAGCAACTCATTGAAGGAATACCAGTGAAAAAAATGCATAACCTAGCTCGTATCCAGTATTTTGATAAATCGGATCATATGTTGAAGGCCTTTGAAAAGATAAGTGTAGATCGTACTCTGCATGGGACGGGGAGAGTCGCTCTTAAAGAATAAAGATGATCGAAATCCTACAATAGTAAGTATGCCAGGTAAATTGAACGTTTAACACTCATCGTATTTAGGTTTAGTATAGTCCGTATTAAAATTAAACAGCAGTCATCTAGTTACGAGTCTTTGAGAAAATAGTTAGTGACATCATCATCTGTTTGCAAGGAGACTCAAACACCCCATTCATTCTGGGATCACAGTAATCCGTAGTCAGTTACATCCGACGGTAACGTTTTTACTTCATTCACTGGCTTGCAATTAAAAATACATTATTTACTATTATTTATGACATCTGCTCATTTAAATGAATGATATTTAACAAGAAAGAAGGCTCTGGTCGAGTAAGCTCGACTAGAAGATACCCTGAACCCTTGACCATACAGACGGACAGACGGTCGGGCTAACAGACATACACATATGGCTGTGTACTTCTGTACCAATGTTTGCTGGTTTCATATCTCCGGTGTTTCTTAACCGATTTTAATGAAATTTTCACAGAAGTTCATTAATTTGCTTATAGTTTCAATCCTTATTTTCAATTTTTTGAAATTCAAGATTTATTTGTTATCGATTACATGTGTGTATCGTAAGCCCGAAAAGATATCAAAAATTTGAAACAAACTTGCTATGCCTAGGAATTAGGATAGCTTATATCCAATATCTGGAGACTCTAGCTTTTGTAGTTTCTGAGATCAACGCGTTCATACATACAGACGGACGGACGGACGGACAGACGGACGGACGGACAGACAGACGGACATGGCTAAATCGACTCGGCTGTTGATGCTGATTAAGAATATATATACTTTATGGGGTCGGAGAAGCTTCCATCTGCCTGTTACATACTTTTGCACAAAGCCATTATACCCTTTTTTTTACCCATTTCATGGGTTAAGGGTATAAAAATCAAAAAACATAGCAAGGGCAGTTAGTTTTTTAGTTCTTAAAATGTACTTTAAGCTGATGGTCATTGTGTGCGTCGCGCAGCTCTTCAAAGCGGTAAAATTTTTTCCTGTTGTAATTTGAAATGTATCCCTTTTAATCAAATCTTTAACAGACAGGTGATCCGCTCGTTGTCTATAAACTTACGAATTTAGAGTGTATCACAAATAAAAAACGTTGTGCAAACACCACTTGTTTGGTGAAGGCCAAGAATTGGAATAATGCTGTTGCATATATGGACGCCGATCTTATTGTACCACTTCAGAACGTTATTGTAATGAAAAGAGTAAATTCGTATTGTTATGTTATTTTTATTTACAAAATATTTAATCATTAGTTTGGATGGCAAGTTTTTAAAAAGGACTATTCCAATCGATACCAACCCTTTCTTATCAATGTGACATGGAATCTGTGTGATGTATTATCTAAAAGAAACTTTTCCGTCTACGGAACGATAATTTTGAAGCTGTTGAGAGCATACACAAATGTAAATCATTCTTGTCCCATTAAGGTAAAAGTGTTACATTACTTACACACTAAAATTAATTTTTCATTTAATTCGCAGGGTCATGTAAGAGCAAGAAATTTGTACCTAGATGAAAAATATCTTCCAATAGTATTTCCTTTGGGTTTCTACGTATTGGTATTCGATATCAACGACCTAGCTGTTGATGGAGTTTCCGAAAATGTTGCCATCCTCAAGTTCTATTTGGAAGCCAGAGAAATGGTGAAAACCAAAGAAAAGAAAAAAAGTTGTATTTAAAATTAATATTTACCCACAGTCTTCGAAAGTCGATTAAAAAAATGTATGTTTATGCTTTAAAAACAATTTTTTAATCTTCATAACAACCTATTATATTTTTATACCCTTAACCCATGAAATGGGTAAAAAGGCTATAATGGTTTTGTGCAAATGTATGTAACAGAGAGAAGGAGGCTTCTCCGACCCCATAAAGTATATATATTCTTGATCCGCATCAACAGCCGAGTTGATATAGCCATGTCCGTTCGTCTGTCTGTCCGTCCGTCTGTATGTATGAACGCTTCGATCTCAGAAACTACAAAGGCCAAAGACTCCAGATTATGGATATAAGCTCTCCCAATCCCTAGACAAGTTTGTTTCAAATTTTCTATAACTTTTCCTACTTACGATATACACATGTAATCGATGGGTATAAAAACTTATGTGTAAAAAATATATGTATATTCTGTGTTCCGCGCTTAAATCGACTCACATATTGTTGTTAATGATGAATTGAAGTCATACCAGAGAAGTGCGGAAGAGCAGGCAAAAAACCTGTTATAACCTCTATACATTTTTGGCACATCATGAGTTTGGAATAAAATAATTTGTTAGTACTTAGCGCCTTTTTTATTATTTTAAAAATTTTTTTTTTAATATGCAGTATAATTGAAAATATCACTACGAGTATATTAATTAGACGCTACTTCATTTAAAAATTCATTAAGCAATGATTTATATCAAAAACAATTTATTATATAACCTTAAATCAATTTGCATAGCTTACAGTAATGAAAATGCATTATCCGTTGATGGTTATTTTGTGTGTTGCGCTCTATTTGCGAGTGGTAAGACTGGACTTACCTAAAAATGACTTAAAAGTTAAGTGAAAACTAATTTTACAGAGCATCGATTCAAAAGTGGTTTATAAAATGACTAATATTGAATGCAACATCAACCCAAAGCTACTTAAAAATGTCTCTTGCCTTTTGAAAGCAAAAAATTGGAATACTGCAGTGGTCCAAATGGACGGTGATCTTGTTATGCCAATACGTAATTTTTCGGTGGGAATAAAAGAAAAAAATACAAAAATATTAAACAAACAGAATTTACTTTTGCAGATATCGATTGCAGCTTTTAAAAAGGGTTATAACAATGTGTATCATCCATTTCTGATTAATGTCACTTTCAATGCGTGTGAGTTACTTTCGAAAAAGAGATTTCTACCTTATGCACTGATCCAATGGAAAATTGTCAGAGAATTCACAAACGTCAATCACTCTTGTCCTTATGAGGTAATATTACGTCTGTTATTTTAATTTGTATACCCTTAACCCTTTAAAAAAATGGGTTAAAATGGTATAATGGTTTTGTGCAAAAGTAAGTAACAGGCGGAAGGAAACTTTTTCGACACCATAAAGAATATATATTCTTGATCAGCATCAAAAGCCGAGTCGATATAGCCATGTCCGTCCGTCTGTATGTATATATAAACGCGTCGATCTCAGGAACTTTTCCGGTTTACGATATACACATGTAATCGATAACAAAAAAATCCTGTATTTTTAAAACTTGAAAATGGGAATTGGAACTATTAACAAAATAATGAACATCTGAGAAATTTTTTATTAAAATCGGCCAAGACACACCGGAGATGTGAAACCATCAAGCATTGGTACAGTGGTACATACTTATGTGAATGTCTATCAGCCCGACTGTCTGTCCGTCTGTATTGTCAAGTGTTAAGGGTACCTTCTAGTCGAGCTTACTCGACTGAGCCTACTTACTTCTTTATATTGTATATGTACATTAAATAAAAAAGTTATAAATTACAGGGACATCTTCTAGTTCGTGACTTATATATTGATGGAAAATATTTGCCAACATTTCCGTTGGGCTTTTACATGATTCAGCTGACAAATGTTGAAAACTATGCGAATGAAACCAGCGAGCTCATTGCTCTTAACAAGTTTTATGTTCAAGTCATGGAAATGATAAAGCTAAAACAGAAAAAGAAATTAAATAATTCAACTGCGCTTGGATCGAGCTCATAAGAAATTAACGTGGTTAACACTTTGAATAAATATATAACCTTTGGCTTTCAATATAATACTTTAAAAGTGTATATAAATTATAAATCATATCCTGGCTAAATAAAGGGTATAATGGTCTTCATCCCCATAATACTACATGTACATACATGTATTATTAATTAACAGTTGTTAAAGCCACTTCCATCCCTTCGTTGGTCTGTATATAGTAACACGTCGCTAAGACCTCGAGACTTTGAATATAAGCACTTCGATTATTATCCATATTTTTACCGGTAACCGATATCCACCTGCAATCGATATCAATAAAAACAGGCATTTGAAATGCTTGGAATCAACAGACAAGACATTTTTTTTAACACGGTTAAGAAACACCAGATATGTGAGTGATTTTAGTTTGATTATCAAACATTAATGCAGTAGGGCAGACAAGATTCTTCTAAATATAGCCTTCTTAACTGTTCAGTCTGTATGTTTCTATGTTTCAAACTAGTTCCACTTAATTTGAGATCTATCAAACTGAAACTTTTATTAACGTCTACTTTTTGTTGCAGCTTAGATCATTTGTCAAAATAGGCTAGATCGGACTATATCATTCTATACCATACAATACTTTAACATCTGTTTTATGTATATACATATTACGAAATTTAATGTACATTATTTGATTAGCATACTCGATTTTAGTCAGTATAGTTTTGTTATTTATAAACAATTAAAACGTACTTTTATAAAGCCACAGTATTTGCGGTTATCGCTTTCATATATCTGAATTCTGTTCAGTCATTGCACACAAAAAAAAGCAATTCTGTTTAAATCAGTACAGTCGGCATAATGGAATTGTTTGATCAACTTCTATTTCTAATGCTGTTAAGCTTTGGGTTCCAAAATGGCGTATGTAAGCAGTACTTAAGAAAATATTTTTAGTAATTTTTAATATCCAAAAAAGTCAGCTGGAAAAAATATTCTATACAAGGCTAAAAATGTTGAATGTTCAGCAAATACAGATTATATAGTAAATGCATCTTGCTCCCTGGTCGCAGTGAGCTGGTACAGGTCATATATAAATGGCGATTGCTATTTAGTGCAGCGCGTAAACAATTTATCGGTAAGTTGTCATTGATGCCCAACTGTTTTATATGTTACAAGTGATCTCCAAAAGGTTCGATCGGAAGTTTATAAAAAAGATGACAACAATCAGTTTAAGCCGATTCTGTTTCCCTTTACTTTCAATGTGTGCAAGAACGATGAGAAAAAATATCATCTTATACCTTACTCACAGATTGTTGTCAAACATATAAGAACCTACACAAATATCAACCACAGCTGTCCCTTTATGGTAGGTAGATTTTGTGAGAATTCCAGTATTTTCTAATTTCTAATTCGCTTATTTTTTAGGGCCACCTAATGGCACGCAAATTGAATATGGAGGATGAAGGCTTACCCGATCTTCTCGTAGGTGAATACAAATTGGTCTTCAGCTTCTTCGAAAACTCTTTACGGATCGCACAATTTAAATTTGTTGTCGATGCTATAGAACGTCGAAAAATCAAACGAAAGTTAAAAGGTTAAATTCTTCTTTGTGTTAGTTAAAAGTGTATTAAATAAATTTTACCAAAAAAAAATATATTAAATAAATCTTAAAATTCAACAAATTAAAACTTTAAGCGCTCGTTTCAAACTATACTATATAATATCATCTGTTTTAAGTCTATACATCAGCTATTCAATGCACATATTTTGATTAGTATAATCGATTTTAGTCAGTATAGTTTTTATACCCTTAACCAATGAAATCGGTAAAAAAAGGGTATAATGGTTTTGTGCAAATGTATGTAACAGGGAAAAAGAAGCTTCTCCGACCCCATAAAGTATATATATTCTTGACCAGCATCAACAGCCGAGTCGATTTAGCCATGTCCGTCTGTCTGTCTGTCCGTCCGTCTGTATGTATGAGCGCGTCGATCTTAGCAACTACAATAGCTAGAGACTCCAGATTTTGGATATGAGCTCTCCTAATCCCTAGGCAAAGCAAGTTTGTTTCAAATTTTCGATAACTTTTCCGGTTTACGATATACACATGTAATCGATAACAAAAAAATCTTGAATATCAAAAAACTGAAAAGGTTTGAAACTATAAGCAAAATAAAGAACTTCTATGAAATTTTCATTAAAATCGGTAACACCGGAGATATGAAACTATCAAGCATTGGTACAGAAGTCAGCCTGACCATCTGTCCGTCTGTACGGCCAAGGGTTAAGAGTATCTTCTGGTCGAGCTTACTCGACTATAGTCTTCTTACTTGTTTTTTTTTTTGTTATTTATAAACAATTAAAACGCACTTCTAGTAAGCCACAGTTTGCGGTTATCGCTTTCATATATCTTAATTCTAATTAGTCATTGCACACATTAAATAAGAAATTCTGTTTAAATCAGCACAGTCGGCATAATGGAATTGTTTGATCAACTACTATTTCTACTACTGTTAAGCTTTGGGTTCCAAAATGGTGTACGTAAGCAGTACTTAAGAATATATTGTTAGTAATTCTTGATATCCAAAAAAGTCAGCTGGAAAAAATATTCTATACAAGGCTAAAAGTGTTGAATGTTCAACAAATACAGAATATATAGTGAATAAATCTTGCTCCCTGGTCGCAGTCAACTGGTACAGGTCATATATAAATGGCGATAGCTATTTAGTGAAGCCCGTGAACAATTTATCGGTAAGTTGTCATTGATGCCCAACTGTTTTATATGTTACAAGTCATCTCCAAAAGCTACGAACGGATTTTTATAAAAAGGATGGCAACAATCAGTTTAAGCCGATGCTGTTTCCTTTTACTTTCAATGTGTGCAAGAACGATGAGAAAAGATATCATCTTATACCTTACGCACAGACTGTTGTAAGACTTATAAGAACCTATACAAATATCAAGTTCAGCTGTCCCTTTATGGTAGGTAGACGTTGTGAGAATACCAGTATTTTCTAATTTCTAATTCGCTTATTGTTTAGGGCCACATAATGGCACGCAAATTGCATATTGAGGATGAAGGCTTACCCGATCTTCTACTAGGTGAATACAAATTGGTCTTCAGCTTCTTCGAAAACTCTCTTTGGATCGGAAAATTTCAATTTGTTGTCGATGCTATAGAACGTCGAAAAATCAAACGAAAGTTAAAAGATTAAATCTTTGTGTTAGTTAAAAGTGTATTAAATAAATTTCACCAAAAAAAAAATTAAATAAATCTTAAAATTCAACAAATTAAAACTTTAAACGCTCATTTCATACCATACTATACTATACTATACAATATCATCTGTTTTAAGTCTATACATCAGCTATTCAATGCACATATTTTGATTAGTATAATCGATTTTAGTCAGTATAGTTAGTATTTTTGTTATTTATAGACAATCAAAACGAACTTTTTTGGAGCCACAGTATTTGCGGTTATCGCTTTCATATATCTGAATTCTGTTCAGTCATTGCACACATTAAAAAAGCAATTCTGTTTAAATCAATACAGTCGGCATAATGGACTTGTTTGATCAACTTCTATTTCTACTGCTGTTAAGCTTTGGGCTCCAAAATAGCGTACGTAAACAGTACTTAAGTAAATATTTTTAGTAATTTTTGATATCCAAAAAAGTCAGCTGGAAAAAATATTCTATACAAGGCTAAAAATGTTGAATGTTCAACAAATACAGAATATATAGTGAATAAATCTTGCTCCCTGGTCGCAGTCAACTGGTACAGGTCATATATAAATGGCGATAGCTATTTAGTGAAGCCCGTGAACAATGTATCGGTAAGTTGTCAGAATAACTCACTGATGTTGTATATGTTACAAGTGATCTCCAAAAGGTTCGAACGGATTTTTATAAAAAGGATGACAACAATCAGTTTAAGCCGATACTGTTTCCCTTTACTTTCAATGTGTGCAAGAACGATGAGAAAAGATATCTTCTTATACCTTACGCACAGATTGTTGTCAAACATATAAGAACCTACACAAATATCAACCACAGCTGTCCCTTTATGGTAGGTAGATTTTGTGAGAATTCCAGTATTTTCTACTTTCTTATTCGTTTAGGGCCACCTAATGATACGCAAATTGCAATTGGAGGATGAAGGTGTACCCGATCTTCTCATAGGTGAATACAAATTGGTCTTTAACTTCTTCGAAAACAATATTCCGATCGCAACAGTTCAATTTGTTGTCGAAGCTATAGAACGTCGAAAAATCAATCAAAAGTTAAAAGGTTAAATCCTTCTTTGTGTTAGTTAAAAGTGTATTAAATAAATTTCACCAAAAAAAATAAATGAAATAAAACTTAAAATTCAACAAATTCAAATTTTAAACGCTTACCAAAATGTATGTAATCAAAAGTAAAAATATGAATAAAATAAACTAAATTGTATTTTCCACAAATGGAAAGTTAAAAGCGAAAAATTCAATAACACATGTTAGGTTTTGTGTAATAATAATTGACATTTATTTGGAAACAATAAAAAATGCTTGGTAAGAAACTGCCAGATATATTTTTAATTGCTTTTGGTAATTTATATTCCCAATGCATACAAACCATTTTAAGCTCCATTGAAGCAAGGAATATGGCTAGAAGCAATCTGATGAGAAACCAAAACACATAATTACAAGATTATCAATCATTTCCCATTTGGTAATTGTTGTTCAACTTATTAAGTTTATTTTTCCCTATTCCTTTTTCCAATCAAAACGAATTGAACAGTTGAACGTGCGAGATGGCTGTTCTATTTTATTTTCAAGAACCGGAAACTCTTTATAAATGTGTTAGTTTCATGTCCCGACTGCTGTTCATTGGCTGTTGCAATGGATTTCTTGAGTATGGCGGTCGTTTCTTCATCAACAAATGGACACGAATCTATTCCCTCAGTGGTGCTTGCCTAATAATCTTGTGTCAATTCGGCTCACTGTATGCCGTGCTGCAAAATGAGTCGCTGCGTCAACAAGTACTGCGCCTGGACAAACTGGTGTTAGGCATTGCGGGAATGGAGTTGGTCATATCGTCGTTAGTCTTCTTGACTTCAGTACTGTCGCTGCAGGCCTGGGCACATCAGCATTTGAATATCTACAAGCGTATTGCCGAGATTGATAGGCAGCTTATGAAGGATTTTGGTGCTCGCTTGAACTATGGCAAACTGAAGCGTAAGAGTATATTGGTGTTGGCCGTGATTAGTTTGTATTTGGGTGGACTGCATATGGTATTGGCACATTTGCTTGAGCGTCATAATTTGGTTTATGTGTTTGCTGCCACACTAAGCTATGTTGTCATCACTATTGGACCAAATCTGACGGGCTATTCGCACATGATCCTGGCCGAGTTGCTCAGCATTCGATTTCGATTCCTGCAGCGCATTCTTAAGCCGGAGTTGCTCCAACGGAAGTTTGGCCGGGATGAGCTAATGGAGAAGCGTTTACGCAGTCTGGTTAATATGATCAAAGAGCTACACCACATTATCCAGCAGATCAATGAGGTCTTCAATCACACCGTGTCCTTTTCCATGGCTCATGACTTCACGCTGACCACAAGTGAACTTTATATTATATTCGGTCGTTCTGTTGGCAATAGCGATCTCAATGCCAACACTGGCAAGATCAAGGAAGGCATGAGTCTTGCGATGCTTGGCTTTCTGTTCACCTGTATGCTGGCGCCGTTATACAAGATGCTGATTGGACCTATTTACTGTGAACGCAGCGTAGATGAGGGTCGCAAGTGTTTGCAGCTATTGGAGCAGTTGGACAATTGGTTTCCAGGTCGCACATCTATTAAGCAGATGGTGGAGGCAATGATGCGTTGGCGCATACAGTTTAAAATTCAATTTACAAGCGGCTCGGGCACGGTTCTTAATAAGAAGGTTATAACTATGGTGAGTAAGAAGTTAAAAATGTATCTCAGATGAGACTTTTTTTGTCATTGGCTTTGGTGTTTGTCTGCTAACTTTAAAGAGATTAAAATTATCGATAAGTATCGATAGTTATATTTGCAAAGTTTTCAATGCTTACAAACATCAAAAAGTAATCAATCAAAGAATCAATAATTCCTAGCTATACCTTACTTGTGATTAGATAGAAATCTGGTTCAAGACAGAGTTTTAGATATAAGAAGATTAATGAATAATCATGTTTAAGTATATTCTAAATCATTTCCACTCATTTCTCTAACTACTTATCGGCTATTTTTACTTTCAGTACACATCGATTGTGTTTAATTATTTGCTGGTGCTTATCTCGTTTGCGATGACGCAAAAGCTGGGCGAACAGGTGGAAGAACAGAAAGTCGCATTGCAGGATTGGATAGGCATTTAATGGGGATGCCATTGCGTTTCTATTGGTGGTTGGTTGGTTTGTTGGTTGGTTGGGTGGCTAGCTGCTGCGTTGCATATATCATTAGCTAAATTAATTTACGGCTCGTTAACATAGAAACACCATAAATATGTCAGCGGACCCAGTGGACCCAAAGGACCCACCAAATCACCACCAATCCCCCCTCAATGCAATCAGGCAACGTCCTTCTTGGCCCTGAAATGCCCATGACTGCACCCAGGAGGCGGTCACAGGCTAATGATTATAATGTTTGTCGTTTATTTTATTTGAATTTTATGCAAATTAAACGAACCACGCAGTCAGCCAGTCAGGCCGACAGCGGCCTTTATCAATGCGGCCAGTCCGAACACAACTTTAGTGGTTCCTTCACCCATAATATTCAACTTATTTTACATTTTGTAACCACCCAATCACCCACCCATTTCAACCACTCAATACTCGACACTCTGGGCCGACCACTCGTGCACTCATCTCTAATTGTGTGTGCCTTTGGCAAACTTGACTTTTAAGTCCTGCCCTTTGAGACAACATTTTATACAAAATTATTATTACACAATGCAATGCAAACACAAAAAGTGCAATTGAAAAATTGAAAAATGTTCATAAATACTCAAAGAATTGTATATATGTATGTATGTAAGCTGAAACGTGTATGTATGTAGTATGTAATATAAGTGCTGCTTGACAATTTCTTGATTGTTGTAACAATAAAAATGTGCAACAGAACTCAAGTACTTAGGTTAAAAGATTGCAATATTTACAAGATTGCAATTGAATTCAACAAAGTGGCGTAAAATGATTTCAAATACTAGTAAAGAAAATAATAATCAAAAAGTTATAGGTTTCTATGAATTTAAAGCCAAATGAATCGAACAAAAAATAATTCGATACAAAAATAAATAAGTTAAGTTTTTTTGACAAAAGCATTTCTGTCGTTCCACATATCCTTTTGCTATTATTGCACATTCAATTTGTTTGAACAAAATAAGCCTAATAAATAGCGTTTCCTACCATTCAATGTCCAAAAGAGACAGAGATAGAGAGTGAGAAAGAGAGAGAGAGAGATGCGTGGCATAAATCCCGATAACAAAAGCCGTTGCGTTTCGTTGATTTTTGTGCACAATTATTGGGAACTCTTCAAAAAAAAAAACCTACGAATATTATTGCCTCTCTCTTTTTCTGAATGAATGTTGTAAATGAGACCAAGCCCAACCAGGATTGTGATTGTTATTATATGGTATTTATTTGATGGGTGGGGAAGGGCGAGTAATGGAAGCCTCAAGTATTTATTGCAACGCATATTTTATGCCCATAAGAATGGCAAGAGAGCCACTACAACAACAACAACACACAGCAGCTTCATTGCAACATTCCCAATGGCCATTGCCGTAATTGAATAATATTTTTTTTTCCACTCTGTCTCTCTCTCTCTCTTTCACTCTCGGCCATTATGTTGTTTCATTACCATGCCGAGTTTTTCCTACATTATTTGGTATATGACCAAAGCATTCCATTCCCATTCGATGGCAAAAAAGCATGCGGACTGGTCAACGCCTACGCATAATGCAACCATTCCATATCGTATCGTATATATATATAGTATATATATCGGCGATATAATTTGCGATAATTGCTGCATGGCATGTATGTTGTTACCGTATTGAGGCGTTTTTGTGCTATTCTCAAAAAGAGAGAAAGAGAGAGGGAGAGAGAGAGCGAACGTTTTCACAAGAAATAATCAAAAATTATTGCATGAGCCTAATTGCAAATTAATTGCGTGCACTTATGCCTTAATTACCAAACAAACACAGAAATACACACAGAAAGAGAGAAAAAACCATTTCAACCGGGTTTAACATAAAAACCAAATATAACCCACGAATAATTACAATTTTATAGCCAAAATTTAAAGCTTGGCAATTGGCTGAACAATTAAATAATAATACAACTGAACACGTCATTATGAAACTTTTATGAGCAAAAACCTTTTAGCGGAACTTGTTGCATTGCATGGCAATATTATATTTATTTTTAGTTGTTATACGTCACTTTATATCGTTAATGTTGTTAATTGAAGTTTTTTTATTAATACCATTTTTTGTTTTGTTATTTTTCTTTGCAATTTTTCATAACCTTTAAGTAGGTTGATCAATTATTGTTAAAGGTATTTTTATTTTTATATAAATTAAATTTAATAATTTGTTGTTCGTTGCCAATAGCTAACTTAATGTTTTTAATTTTTTAATGTTTATTTGTGAATTTTTAAACTTTTTATATACAATATTAAAAGCAACCAAAACTTTAAACAAATAGTAAATAAAATCCAATTTCACTTGTTGAGAGTTTTGAGTTTTGTTTATTAACAAATATACCAAAGTTGGCAGTAGTGAATATTTTTGACTTAATTCGTCTGTCTAGCTCTCTCACTCTCTCTCTCTCCGTCTCTGTCTCCCTCTCTCTATGACAATCTGTTGTAGTAGCTGTGCTTAAAAACTGGCAAAGCTTTTGTAATGGCTAACCCAGAACTCATAACAGCATTACCCGCTTTACTTAGCTAACTCATTTAAAAGTTTTACTAATAGCATGTCACACATGTATATATGCCCACACCACCACCCCCTAACCATACTGTGTGACGGGAGTGGGTATGGGTGGTGTTGGTGTCGTGTGCTTAGCCCAATTAAAATGTGGTCAGGGCTGCTCGGCTCAGCTCAACTCAACTCAACTCGCGACCAGAAGCACATGCTGCCCGCATTGAAGAAGCGAGAAGAGAAGAAGAGGAGAGAAAAGAAGAGCGGTGGCATCTGTTCTATGTATTTTATGCACAAAAGTTACTGCAACACAATGCGTTTGCACTGTTTTATCCTTATACTCGTTTTCCTCCATTTTCTTTTTCTTTACACATATATATATATATGCACTAGTCCGTTTTTTCTTGTTTTTTTTTTTTGTCATTTTGGTGGAGCAACTTAATTAGCAGACGTCGCATTTTTTATGTGCGAATGCGAGCCAGCTTTTTTGTCGCACCTGCATAAGGAATGCGAATGCGAATGCGAGAACACACAATGAAAAGTTTTTTAAGCGGGGCGCCGAGCAATAAAAACACGCTACGATAAAGCTGAAGCTAACATGGAATTAAGGTTAAGTTAACCAAAGAGCTGAGAAGCGGCCGCCACGACAGACAACAATGCTTCTCAGCTTCATTATAATTATGCGAGTCAGCGAATCGCGTATTATTGTTTAAGTTGGGCTTGCCCGGGGGCTAATTGTCAACATTATGTGTGTGTGTGTGTGTGTGGTTCGAAACATAAATCATGAGGAAAATGCTTCGCTTAAGCTAATTAGTTTTATATGTTTAACATTAAACACTTCCATGAACGGGCGGACGGGTCGAGCAAAGCAAATATTTAAATTACTTTATTGACAAGTCAATCAAAGCCAAATGCATTTGGCTCGTCTTTTATTTGCATATTTCACTTAAAGTGTCAAGGATACAAAACGAGAGACACACACACGGACACACAGGACGTGCAGGAAACATTTGTGATTGTCAACGACACTTGCAAATTATCAGAAAACTTTTCGGTGTTTGTACATTTCACAAACAAACACACACACACACACAACATACAAATGTGTGCATATGCAAGTATTTATATAAACAATTCTCTCCGGTACTGCATATATATATATATATATATATATATATATGTGTATATTTTAGTTTTGCATGTCCTTTTTGGTGACTTTATGTGTGTGTGTGCAAACTAAATTTATCAAAACGCAAAAAGCCAATTCATATGCAAATAAACGACTCTAACTCTTTGTGTGTGTTGGCATGTTGTGTTATTTGGCAAATATTTTAACAAATTTCTATGCAAATATTTATCAATTGACTTGATCAAAACTATTTATTTATTTACCTTAACTTTTTGCTTATTTTGTGCAAAAACGCATTTATATTGCAACTATCATAAATAATTGTCAGCATTTTTAAAATCAACTCAAATTTCTTGTCCAGTTATTTTTGTTGTTTAACTTGATTTTTCAAAGCTGATTTCGACTAAAACTATTTGTGTTAACTTTGGGCATGAGCTAATAAATAAACAAGTCAGAAGGCTTTAGTCGAGTAAGCTCGACTAGAAGATACCCTTAACCCTTGATCATACAGGCGGACAGACGGTAGGGCTGACGTGTACTACCGGACCAATACTTGATGGTTTCATATCTGCTTTCGAAAGTCATGATTTTTTTGTTATCGATTACATGTGTATATTGTAAACTGGAAAAGCTATCGAATTTGAAACAAACTTGCTATGCCTATGGATTAGGAGAGCTTATATCCAAAATTTGGAGTCTCTAACTTTTGTAGTTCCTGAAACCATTATACCCTATCTTATCCATTTCATAAGTTAAGGGTATAAGCACGGTAACTGCAATTGATGCATCAAATA
Organism: Scaptomyza parva; assembly: GCA_035044645.1. Classification (NCBI taxonomy): domain Eukaryota; kingdom Metazoa; phylum Arthropoda; class Insecta; order Diptera; family Drosophilidae; genus Scaptomyza; species Scaptomyza parva. The sequence goes on from JAWNNT010000090.1 coordinate 7,012,967, forward strand.
TTTGATTTATTTTACCAAAAAAATATTTCCATTCTTTTTCAGTTTTTTGTTTAACTCTTAATCAGTTTGCTAGTTGCAGGTGCAAAGGTTTTTATGTGAAAATTAAGTATACCACATGTGTTTGCCACCTTTTAATATAAATAATTGATGAAGCAATCAATTTAAACACACTCACACACCAAGTTCTTAAGGCGGTCCATGAGGAACCAGGCAGTGCTCCCCCTCCCCTCCCCCACCGTCCCCTTCGCAACAGCCTGTTGGGAAATTTTGTGTCAATTTCGAATGCAAATCCACTTAATTAAAGCAATTTGAATGCAATTTTACGTCTTCGAAATAGGTGTATGTGTGTGTGGGTGTGTGTGTGTTTGAGGCATTAAAAATGCATTAACCCATAGACAAAGCAACATTTGCAATGTTTCCCATGCTGCAGATGCCTTGGGCCTTTTCGCCTAACGACACATTTGACAAATGAAAATTGCATGATGCAAAACTACTGAAGGCGTGGCGCCACCGGCAACAGCAACAACTCTGAAACTTAACTTCAATTGCTAATGAGGCAGGAGACGAGTTGCCAGAGGACACTAAAGCGTCGTCAGTTGGCCACGCAATAAACATTTTTATGACCAAAACAACAACAAAAAAAAAAATCAACATGTCGCATTTCGCGTCGATGGTACTCAAAAAACATGTGTTATTTTCTCTTATTTATTTAGCAGGCAGCAATATAAACACACACGTGGCTTATGCATTTAAAATAGCATCAAATGCCATAAGCAGCCGCACCCCAGCACCCTCTCCCTATTCGACTGTCTGCTGTCTTGATGACACTTAACGAGCCGAAGGGGTTGTTTTTAGGGGAGAGCGGAGGGAAACGGGGGGCATATTCTGATCTTGAGGCGTAGCGCAATCAAAACGGCAGCAGCAGAATAACACTTCAGGCGCCAAGCTGAGCATTCTAGCCATGTCACAGCGTAAACATTCTAGCCTCACTTCACACGACTTGAACACAAACACACACACAGACAAACACATATGTGTTTAGAGTACGCATTTGTGTGTGTGTTTCTGTAATGGGGCACAAATTTGCGAGTCGAGCGCTAAGCTCTGGCTGAGTAGAAGGCTGAGGTTGCACCAAAAGCAGCTGGAGCTTGGCATTAATGCATTTACTAGTTGGCCATGCTCAGAGTCTTTTTCTCTCTCTCTATCTCTCTCTTTCTCCATCTGTCTCTTTCGTTTTCATGTTGTTTGCACGGTCCAAGCAAACGACTTGACAAGTGGCGCAGCTGCAAGGACAACGAAGGCGCAAAGGTAAAACTCAAAAATAACACAACCTAAACTGCAATCCTGTTTACCTGTGTGTGATTATGTGTCTCTGTATTTGTGTAAGTGTATTCATGTGTGTGTGTGTGTGTGTAAGCGCTCATCTAATTCAAGTGCAAAGAAACAAGCAAATTACAAGCATTTTGTGCAAGCTGCTTAAGCAAAATAAACGAACGAACGCTTCAAGTGCAAAGGCAGAAGTGCAAAGGTGAAGGCTACTTCTAGCCAAGGGCTTAACCTGCCCTGTTATTATACTAACACACACACACACACACATATATACACCTTACTGTGTTTCAGTTTTCGTTTTTGGGTTTGTCATTTAAATGCATAACGCTAAGCGGCGAAAATGCATTTAAAACAAAAGCGGAAAAGAAAAAGTTTGCCTTATGTAGTTTGTCTTGGCTTAGTTGAAGAAGTTATGAAAGGAAATGTTAGCAATGTCATATATGAAAACCTTGAATAACCGTTAAGCTACAGCTAATTGAATGTGAAATGCTAAAAGAAATGTTAAGGTATTAACAAAAAAAGTTTCACTTTAAGTAACACGAACAAAAAAGTATTGCAGACGAACTTAAAACTCACTTAACTAATCTGTCACATCACAGTTCGAAAACCATGATATATTTTATGAGTTTTTCGTGTGCATTTTCGCTGCACTCAGCACTGTGTTCACTACTACTGTATTTGCATATCGACCACACAATCCAAATTCAGAGTCAGAAACAGAAGCCAAACCAAATCCGTTCAACAACAACAACGGCAACAACAGCAACAGCAGCAACAATGCAATATCTGTCAGATATGTGGGCACACATATACATAGACACATACGGATTAAGTCGCGTCCGCAACGCCGGACTCTACCCCGTCTCCCTCTCTTAGCTCTGTGAACTCAGCAGATTGTAATTACAGTCTGTCACGAGTAGTTCGCACTAAATGCGATGCGAAATGGAAGAGAGAGCGGAGACCGGAGAGCGAGAGCGACAAGTCAATGACGCTAATTCGATTGGCATGATGCCAGACATGGGTAAAAGTAGTACTGATGCACGCTGCGTATGCGTAATAAAGTGCACAATGTGCTTAATATGCCAGAAAAACGTCAAAAAGCGTTGCATACTTTTGAGCGCAATGGCGGAAATTTAAGGCAAAGTCGATTTTTGCCAAATGTTTTAAGCATGTTGCTGACATCCGGCGGAAGTCTGCACACCAAAAAGGTGAACGAACGATGAGAAGAGTGGCAATGAGGAGGGTTTTGGGGGGTGTAGCCCAGCAATGTGTGTTTGAGCTTAGCGATTTTCGCACAGAAATTGCTTTGTAATTTGAATTTGAATCTGGCAAACAATTTGGCAATGCGGAAATTGAAAGCGCTGCCGTTCGTTGCTGCTGCTGCTGCTGCTTTGGCCAATTCAGACTCGACTACATAATTACAAACGGAAAGCTGTTCGCAACAACAACATCGACAAATGCTAACAAACTTTGACTCTTCGGCAGCAGTTGGCCTAAATGCAAAAGGCAAGTTGAAGACGTGGTACAAGAAGAAGCTGCGTTAAGAAACTTTCGCGGTTCCGGCATTTGCTAAATTGACTGACAAAACAAATGTTCACACACACACGCACACTCTATCACACACAAGCAAGCAGTCAGTGCACTCTCTTCCGCTGCAATCCACTTATACAAAGTTCACATAATGGTCGACGACCCGCAGACCGTGCATCCATTTAATTGAAGTGAAATAACATGCTGTGTCAGCATCTAAACGAGTGCGATGCTTTTCTTGTTTATGCTGTTGTTGTTGCAGCTGCAATTGTTGTTGTTGTTGTTGTTATTGTCGCTTTGCAATTGCTTTGCAACTACTACCAACGGCTGGCACATATTGCGTATGCGCAACGTTGCGCCCCAAAAAGCGTTGAAAAGTGAAAATGTGCAAAAATGTTTTTGTGTGTGCAACGCATCTGGCAACATGTGCGTATGTGTGTGTGTGTTTGGTTGTTGCACATGCAACTTGTTTCATTCTCAGTGACACTCTAATATAGTTGAGTGTGTGTGCGTGCATGTGTGTGTGTGTGTGTAATTATTGTGTGGTCTTCATCCAAATTTAATTGGATGGAGCTGTTACTTCGTCGAGATTCTAAGCGATTCTTGTTGTAATTTGAAACTGAAACAGTTTAATTGTAATATTGAAAATCTTAAGAAAAGATTTTGTTTGATATAAAAATGAAGTAAATGAAAATCTTTGCATTGGTTAGTTCATTGTTTACTGTTATAAATAAGGTTTAGCGATGGAGCAAAACAGCTTTCTAGTATCAAAAGATGGCAAAATGTATTTATAAATTATGCTTTGAAATCTATATAATATTAAATAGATAAAAGCCCAAGTAGTCTTAAATATGTTATTACCAAACTTAAAAGTAAAATAATTTTAAGATTTTTGAGTAAAAAAACAAAATTTATATCTTGAATAAAAAGATTGCACCTTTGAGCCTACAAAAATAAAATGTTCTCTATATTCAAACACTTGCCAAGATAAAGACAGAAATTGAAATTTAATGTTTTCAAATATTTAAGTATATAAAAACCTGCATCAATTCTCGTTTAACAGCACTCACATTTATGCATGCATGTGCAGTAGGTCAAAGGGAAAATCGCTTTTCAACATTGCATTTAGAAAAGGCCTTGGGCCATATTTCTCTAACATGTTATATTATCAAATAGCGAAAGAGCGAGCCGAGCGAGAGAGACAGAGAACGGATACGCGTATATGATTGACGTTGTAAGTGAGTGTATGTGAGTGTTCGTGTATGTGTGTGTGTGCATGTGTGTGTGTGTGGTTGAGTGTGCGGGATGTCCGTACTGCTTGGTCAAGCTTTGCATGTGACTTACTTAACTTTGTAGCGTTCTTATTTTTTAATTCTTTTAGACAGCAAAACCGTGTGAGAGGCACAAAGCGCACAGGAAGCAAGTGACAAAAGCAGCAGAAGCAGCAGCAGCAGGGAGGGGGGAGGAGAGGAGGTGTAACAAGCTGTGTGGTTTTGGTAGCTAGCTCAAGGTTCACTGCTGTGTGTGTAGGGAGGGGGGAGACGGTAACCATTACGTTAAGTGCCGCTGGGCTGAAGCTGTGTCCTGTGTCCTCTCTCCTGTGTCCTGCAGGATATGCAATGCATTTGTCACTGTGGAATGCATTTTAGCAAAAATGTTGGCTGCACGTTTGAATTACATGACACAAATAGCAATTGCAACACAACGAACAAGAAGAGGAGGCACTAGAAGGGGCACTAGTAGAAGAAGAAGAAGAAGAGGCTGCAGAGAGGTTGTCCCAATGCCTGTTGTCCTGTTGGCATCCTTTTTAGCTGTTGCCTTTTGTTGCGCCAGCTGAAATTAATATTTGCACTCAAAATGCAATTTTCCAGGCATTTCCTTTTGTGTCTTGCCAAACAACGCCCCCCCCGCTTTTTCTTACAGTGTAGTAGTATGTGTTGGCAGCTTTCATTTTGCATCTGCCATTTAGCAGCCTGACAAATGCAACAAGCAACAACAACAAAAAAAATAACAACAATTTTTTGTGCTTAGTTGTTAAATGTCATTTGTCATTTTCTCCCTGGCAAAAAGTGCTTTAGACATAAATATTTTTTCGAGTGTTGCGCTTTAACACACTATTTATATACTTGCAACCGAGATGTTGTGGCATATGGTCGCTCAGGTGGCAAGGCAGACAGTTATAATTAAGCAGCTGCTGCTTGCACCTTGCGCAATAAATGCATTATTCATGAGATCGTGTGGCAAGTATGTTTAAGTGTGTGTATCTGTGTGTGTGTTAGCCATTTTAGCGACTCAATTGCATAGCAACAACTGGCTGTAAACAGCACACACACGACAACAACAACAACAACACCACCAACAACAACAACATGAACAACAAGGAGCAAGCACAAGTTCAAGAACTCAATTTGTTGGCGCTTGCAGTTTCTACAGTTACTTTGGAGTATTTTGCCGCAGCTCGGCTTTTTTAATCTCACAAGCAAATTCATATTAAAACTCCGCCGTGCAACAAACACACACACACTGAGAGAACTTTTCTGCTGCTGCTGCAGCTGCAACAAAAAACTGGCGCAGCACAAAGTTGTTAATTTTACATCACAACTGCAGTATGCGCACTTTATAAGTGCAATTACACCAACACACACACACACACATACACATACCAACACTCACATACACACACACAAACACTCACTCAAACTCAGACTGTTTTTGCCACTTAATGTTGAATATTTGCTTTGGAGTTGCTTTTTATTTTTTTTTTTGTGTTCATTTTTTTACTGCATTGCACTTGCAACAATTTGTTTATTTGTGCCTCACTTTGATGCCGATGCGCTTGTGTGCTCAATCTAATGCATTCTTGTTGACTCAACAAAATGCGGGGGGAGAAGGAGTGGTGTGGCATGTAGAGAGTGGCAATATACATTTTATAATTAGCTGCAGCTATTCAACAAAAATTATTAGTTGGTAAAAGCTTTTGCTTGTAGCAATATCAAAATAAAATGTACGTACATATGAAAGTACTACAAAAAATACTGAAAAATACTAAAAAATACTAATAAACCTAAAAATTATTTAATCATAACAGCTCAACAAAAAATATTCAATTTAGTTCTCTACTCGTAAACATAAATTGACGAGAATATTTTTTAGATTTTCTAATTAGCTATAATTTATTATTTCTATAAACAAGTAAAAACATTGAAGTTGGATAAACACGACTGTCAAAATACTCTGAAACTAATAGAGTATTAATAAATAATAGATATAAACAGTATTAGGAAGTTTGATAGCAAAGAGGGAGAACGGGGGATGGGGTTGGGGTTGTAGCTGGTATATGTTTTGATGTGGCTTCTGGAGGAATGTTACTAGCTGTCTTCCCAATAAATTTGATGACTGTAGCTCTAAAACTGTAAAGGATTTTTGGCAATTCCGGTTTGAAAGGCAATACTGAAAACGCCAAAGTCTTGAGCACTCAAAAATATATCGAAAACAACTTTCATAACCAAACGAATTTGCATAGAAATAAACTAATTCAGCCTTGGGTTTGTATATATATGATTGCTTTCTTCCTTCCTATGCGTAACAAATTTCATAACAAAATTAAAACTTTGTATATCATAAAAAAATTCGATAAATATAAAAAAAAAGTGATAAAAAAATTAACAAAATTTATTTCAATTCTCAAATTTTTGGCAAATAACTATAAACTATTACACCACAACATAAATCCGTTTTGTGCTCGAAACACAGATGACTTTGATCCGCAGTGATTCAATGGTAGAATTAACTACTTTTCTGCAACATGACAACCAGCAGCAACAACAAGAGCAACAGCAACAGCAGCTGCAACACCAACCACAAAAGCAACAACAGCAACAGCTACAACAACAACAACAGTAACAACAACAACATGAGCTGATGGAAGTTGATGGTGATGATGATGTTGCAGATGTAGATGCAGTTAACGGGATTTGTAGCCGGCATTTCGAGCATAGTACACATACATATATAGGGGAAAGCTTGTCTCGCCGCCGGCCCAAAATAAACAAGCAACGGAAATGCTAATGAGCCTCTCTGTAATTAATTTTCACATAACACAAATGTAGAGAAAACACACACACAAACACACACACGGGCTTACACATAACACACTCACAATGAGGAAAAGCTTTGGCGTTTGCTAAGGAAAAAGTAAAATATATATATTGAAGGTGTGTGCAAGAAACTTTTGATGAAATTTCAGCTAATTAAAATTGTATTACCTGAAAAAATACACAACATACAAACAGACAAAGAACGCCTGTGATAATAAACATGTTTAAATACATTTGTATATGTATGTTGCTTGCTTGCAGCTTGACAAACAGCTTGAAAGCTCCTTGTTTTATTTGCGTTTGTGCAACGAGTGCATTATATAAACAAGCACACATGTATGTATGTGTATTGACATATGCACGTGGAATTGAAACCGCTCTTAAAGCTGTCAGCTGACTGCTTCAGAGGCACAAAATAATGCATAACATAATGGTAACAAGGTGACACGAACATGACAGGATCACAAATATTTTTTTTTTAATATAATACATAATCTAGTTTATATATAATCTTTACAGTATAAAGTGTTTTTGTATATTTTCATTAATCATTCATTAATACATAGTTTCAACATTTTGGTAAACGATGATTTTAAGTTAAGCAGCCATTTCGAGTGCATCTGTAGTAACGCAGCAGTAATGGTGGTGTCGGTTGAGCACTCTTGAACAGCCTACTTCACTCCTTCCTTCATTAAGTACTTCTATTGTATGCAAATGTCGAGCCACTTGAAAAGGTATGCTTATGCAATCAATAGATTGCTTAACTGCAGCTAAAAGTGGTTTGGAACTAACTCAAAAGCTTAGACACCCGTCACATTAACAAATGGTATAAGGTTCAAAACCCATCATAGTTAGCTCTCATGTTTGATGGTTTGATGGATACATGATACTATAGTTTTCTTGATATTTTACTTTCTGGTGAACAAATTTTCGAGCCCCAGCTTGAGTAACCAAATCACCAAGTTCCAATATTGGATTTCCTGATTTCCAGATTTCGCTAGTTCAAACCAAATGATATAGGTGTCAATTAATCCTGCAGACGAATGAAACGATAAAATGCATTGCTAAGGGTTGCTCAAGTTGTTGTTGCCTAATGGCTAGAGACTTCACCCAGTACTCCATGACTAAAAAACTTTAATATCACGCACTCATCTCTAATGCGCAAATAAGTATGCTATGAAAAAATCACATATTGCGTCTAGGCTGTGTCAGACAAGTAAAAGCCACTTTTAAAGAAAAGAATGAAAAAGAAAATGTTTTCATAACAAATAAATCACAATTGAAAGCTAAACTAACATATTCATTACTCTATTTGACAAATATACATATATGTATACTATATAATTTAACAATAATCCAAGAGTGAGAACATCAAAAGTCAACCACTAAGCTAGCCAGACTAACTTCCACTAATACATTTGTATATATATATATTTATATAGTCAGCATTTGAATATGTTACACAAGTTGGCCAACTTTTCAGTTGAGTGCATGCAGCAACTCTCCAACCCCCACCAACACCACTCTACAACCAACTACTCAGCGAGACAGAGCACAAACAACAACAACAACAAGCGAACGAACGATAGCTTTTTACTTGGTAGGCAATTTATTGTACATGAAATGAGCATAAAAACAGAACAGCAAACAGCAAACAAATAATAAAAACGAAAGAAGAAAAAGACAAAAAAAAATTATATATATATATATAAAGCAGTCATAAAATCAGAAAATAATCCACATGGAGCTGCCACAGCAACCGCAGCAGAAACAAATTCAAATGAAAAACTTTCTAATGAGTCCGCATTACAATTTCAAATTTGTAGCGCAAATTATTATAAAAGTTTTTTGTGTGTACTACTTCTGTACTCTCCTTCTCAAACTTATCCATAGTATAGGCGACATATATATATAATTTCACCCACACACACACGCACAACAACTCACACAGATACACACAGTGACACCACAAGTGTAACAGATACACATTGGATACATTATAAATCGCAGCTTTGGGTTTTTTGTCAGTCACAAAAGTTTATCCAGATTTATTTTTTGTTTCAATAAACTTTATTTTGTTAATTGTATATGTGTGTGTGTGCGAGTGTGTGTGTGTGAGTGTGCCAGTGTGTGTGTGTGTGTGATTGTTGCCAAGTAGTTTATTTATGACGTTTTTCTATAGTTGTGGCAGTTAATTATTAATTTATAATTATTATTTGCCAGCCAGGCAGAAAAAGCACTTGACTACAACAACAACAACAACAACAACTAGCCGATTACCCATTAAAGTTTTTGCAACAATTTTGCTTTCAATTGCAACAACAGCAGCAGGCAACAACAGGCAGCAGCAGCAGCAGCAATTAAATGTTTTTGACAGTTTACCATTTAAATTTGCTGTTAGCTCGACCCAAAATTGAGAGCAGCTCGACAAATTGGTTTAGCACGGGCAAAAGCAACAGCAACAACAACAACAACAACATCAACCAGCAAGAGCCACAGCATAAGCCACAGCACAGAAAAAGAGAACAGGAAAAAAAAACATAACAACTCAAAACGAAATAAAATAAAACCATGAGCACAACAATTTGCACCTAATTCAGTTTATTATTTCATGATTTCATTTATTTTGGCCTGCGGTCAGTGTATTAAAAAAACGAAAGCCAGGAAAAGTATGTAACACGAATAAAATGTGTGTGTTTTATTTTTTGTTTGGTGACAAAACACAGAATTTTAAATACTCTTTATGTGAGTTTTTCAAAATCAAAAAAATAAACTTTGAAAATCCCATTAAAATTATAAATATGGAACAGAATATTTATGACATTTTCCGAAAATAAAATATAATCACAGAAAATATAAAGCTAAAACATAAATAAGTTAGGAGAAAATGGTGAAAAAAGTGTTAAATAAATAAATAATATAGTTAGAATAATTTTATTTATAAACTCAAAGGCTCTAAAGTTTTTTAAAAATATTTTCTATAATAAAATTTATGATTTCATAAATAAAAAATACTGCAACTTAGAATTTTTGTTCAACTTTTAAACTAAAATCAAAATAAAACGAAAAATTAAACGAGAATTTCTTGCAAATATCTAATAACTATGGAGTAAAGTAAAATAATAAAAATGAATACAACTTATATCAATAATAAGCTGTAATTCTTAACTTAAATAAAATAGTTTAGCTTAAACTTATTTATCAAATATTCACAAACAAATTTTAGATTTTATGCTAGAAATTCTCTTACGATAATAAAAATATAATAAATATTTTAATAATTTTCCAATGCTACATAATGATGCCAAAATGTATCATTGCCTTTGTTAAAGTATTTAGTTAAGGTAGCGTAGCCTCCAAATCAGTGGCAACGTGGATTTTGAGCGCGAAACTTTTCGCTGGACTCGTTCGGGCAGTAAATAAGTTTCTTTTTCTCTCTCTCTCTCTGTCACTTTCTCTTAGTCTCATTCTGTCTCTGTCTCATTTTATGTTTATTATGTAATACGGAATTGTTGCATAAGTAATTTGCAGCATGCCGCAAAAATGCGTGTTTGAGTGCTGTTTTGAATATTTAAATCATTTTATTTTTGTGGCCCGGCACTTAGACAATGCCACACACACACTGACACAAACTCACACATACACACACACTGACACACACACACACTTTCACACACATACAGTTTGCGCCACAGTCGGTTGCACTTTCTGTGCAATCAATTATTTAAACAAAATGCCTGCTAAACCTCCTCTGCCTGCCACCTCTCCTCGCCCTTCGCTCCTCTCAACGTCACCGACATTTTCACACCACGCATGAATTTAGATTAAACAATTTAGGAGCGAATGGAATGTGCCAGGCATTACTTAATATTTGATATTTATGCATAATTTTTGACTACATTTATATTGGTTGTTTATTGTGAAAGTGCAGAACCCTCCCTCCCCTCCCAATTTACCCAATTTATGCCACAAAATAATTATTTAGCTTCATTATTGTTTGTTAAGCGCAACAAATACCGTAAATTATCAGGCCGCACTTTAAACATAATGCCAAAGGAGAATTCATTTAACACAGAGCACGGAAGCTAAATTTTCAGTCGGGTGTTTGCCAATAAATATTGTTTGGGTTGTTTTTAATGCCCTGAAATCAATTAAGTGAATAAGTGAAATGTGGCGTAATTGATGTAGGGGTTAGAATCATGCCGATAGAGCAAGTGAGAGTGTACTAGATGTGGATAATAGCGATAGGGTAAGAATGTTTTAAGATCGAGGCGGAGTTTTATAAACTCATCAATAGATAATCTAGATTTTAGCGTTAAATATGAGAGAGTTAAGATATGAAAGAACTGGCTCAACCAAATGATATAGAGATCAAACCACAACATCAACAGTAACAACATACTCAATAATGGATTTGTGTGAAAAGCCAGTCGGAAGCATTTTCGACCTCTCAAAGTATATAAATATGTTCTTGATCAGTATGAATAATCGAATCGATATTGTCATTTCCGTCTGTCTATGAGTTGTTAAACTCGGATACTTCAAGAGCTAGAGTATAGAGATATTGAACATAATCTTCTCTAATACCCCAGCCAGAAGAAGTTTCTTTCAAAATATCAATAACCCTTCAAGCTTTCATATATATACATGTAATCGATAACTTCAAAATCTTGAATATTGAAGTTTGAACTTTAAACTAAAAGTGCAGACAAAATAATGATGAACTGTTAAAATATCAATCGACAAAAACGCTTGAGAAACAGCGGAGTTATTAAAGATTGATATCAAGTCAAGAAATCAGTAGATACATATTATACATATACACACACACTATTTCATATAAACTGCATAAGTTTTATCTAACATTCTGGAAATGCCTCCTAGCCGTGTCATCTCGCACAAAAGTCTGCTTACATGTTTTATTTATGTAAACTTTAATCGCATTATAAATAATTAAGTTGTATATGCAATTTAATTTTTCTAGTAATATTTTAATGTGATTATGACAGTTTTTTGTCATGCAATTTTAATTACTTAATGTATTCTAAACAACGTTAATTAAATATCCGTCAAATTGTTGTCAATTTGCGCATAGTTTATTATCTAAAAAACATTGAATAAAAAATCGATGTAAAAGTTGTGATAAAAAAAGTGTTGGCAAAAGTATTTGATTAAAGTACTTGATAAACAGTTTTTAAAACAAGATAATATTGGTGAGAATTATGCAAATTATATAGTTTTTAATATGATTTTGGTTTGTTTTTAGTGCATAGTTAATAAAATATAACAAAAGAAAATATTTCTTATATGTTAATTTTTGTAGTAAGCTTTAAGACAAGCTTTGTAAATAATGAAAATTATTTCCATTGTAAAAACCCCAAAATAAATAAATACAGTTAATTATTTAATATTTATTATCAATAGATTGATTTATGAATAATGCATTAAAACTCTATAAGTTAAGAAAAGTCTTAGCTTAAGATGAAGATTAAGTTAACTTATGCACATAAATAGTTAAGCTCTCTAAATTTCATTTCAATCAAAGAAAAAGCCACACAGAAAAGACTAAAATCTTCTTAGAACCCAAACCAATTCAATTTAATTAAGTAAATCAACTTAATTGTGTCTATTAAATTGAGCGTAAGCGATGATGAATGAATCAAGAGCAAATGCTCCAAATGTCCAATTTCTAATTGATCATGATGCTTAAAAGTTGTTTTCCACAGAACTTTTTATCCCAAATTCTGATGGGATTGCATTCAAGTATGTGAGTGTGTGTTTAACTGTATGTGTGTGTATCTGTGTGTATGTGTTTCAATTATTTGCTTGCAAGCAATGCATCCTTCTTGCAGTTTTAATATCGATTAGCAGCTGATGATGGAGCCAAGGATGCAAACACACACACACACACTGACACACACAGACACCCACTCAAACACACCCACATATATACATATACAGTTGCTGTGTTGCAATTGCAATTGCAGATCCATGATGCATACCGAATAGTCAGACTCTTGGCCATTGTGTGGCTAACGTTGCTTTGTTAATTGCACTAACAAACGTCTTCTTGTGCTCTTGGCCAGGTCAATGAGTGTTCACATGGGTGAGAGAGACAGAGAGGTGGCGAGGGGGGGTTCAGACTGATGGAAGCTCAAATGGCACTTGATGTGCATTCGACATTAGTTCGTTAGCATCAACAGCAGCAGCAGCAGCAGCAGCAAATGGGCAGTAACAACAACAACAACAAAAACAACAAGATACAGCGACCTCTTGTCCGTGGGGCCAATTTAATGGCCAGCTGCAGCAGCAGGGCAAAAGTCAGGTTAAGAAAAGTCACAGCCAACACACACAAAGACACACACACACACACAGACACCGTGATATATCTGCATAAATGCGCTTACATAATGGTGTAAGTATGTATGTGTGTGTGCCAGGAAACACGAGTATGAATAATAAAGAACAAGACACACACACACACACTTACATATATATATGTATAAACGGTATATGTATATATTCATTTGTATGTGTATGCAATGGCGACAGTAACAAAAGAGCTGAAAATTAAAAAGAGACAAGCAATTAAAATGGCTTACAACCCCGGCGCTGACTACAGCAACAACAACAACAATAGCTGCAACAACAACAACAACATTGAAAACGTTAACAGCTGTAACTGTAATTGTTGTAGCCGCCTTTTGCCGCCCTGTTCCCGGAGCAACACTGCTCCTCGGGCCATAATTGCTGACAGGATGCGACGCACGCGACCACTTCCGCATGGCAGCACCACCTCCTACCCTCCCCGCCTCGCCACGCCTGACCAATCTCAACTTTGGGGTGCTCTGCTTTCATAACGTTGGCACATTTTACGTGTAAAATAAATGGCAAGCCGACTGCAACACAGAAATTAAGTGCAGTGCAAACAATAAAAGGGCCAGCTCCTCCATTCAGTTTCTCTTCCTGCTTACTGCCAGCTTCTCTGCCCCCCTCTCCCACTCTCTCTCTCTCCTGCCACAGCGACTTTTGCTGATGTGTAAGTTGTTGTTATCCTTGTTGGCTGTTGCCATTGTTGTTGTTGCTGTTGTCCACTGGTCACCACCGATGATGGCAGCAGCAGTTGCTGTTGCTGTTGCAGTTGCTGGTTGCCGGCACCATTTTCCGTTTGGCTTTGCATATAATGCGCATACGCAGCGTAAGCAAGTTGGCAACAACGCCACCAAGTGTTACTTCCGGTCTTAAGCGCCTGATGAGCACAACCCCAACATCAACAACAACAGCAACAATAGGAACGGCAACAACGACAGAAACGACAACAATTGTATATTGCAATTGCATATAAGTAGCTAGACGACAACCCAAAAGACCGGTAATAACAATTGAGAGAGCAACAAACCGTTACTTGAATACCCTTTCAAAGTAAGAAGATGAAGAAGCTTTCAGATAAAAAAATATAGTATAATTAACAACATTCAAGGTTAAACCAACTGTTTTTGGTAATGATTTATCATCAAATATGAATATGCTTAACTTTAAATATGTATATGTATGTATTAAATAATTAATTGCTATGAAATCATAAAATCAAAATTTTTTATTAGTGTTATTTTTTTTTTTTTCATATATATTGTATATTATTTTTATTATAATTATTATAATTTCAACAAAATACCTTAAGACCAAGTATTATTCGCTTATCTTTTAGAAACATCAGATATATTTAATGTTTTAAATATTAGGTATGATAGATATTAAAGTAAATTCTACCAAACCTTATCGAATATCACTGCTTAACTATATTTGTAATTAAACTATCATGTTTTATAGTTTAAATAAAACATTTCATATTTAAAAATCTTATTGTAACATCAATATTTGTCAGAATTGATTGATTTCTTTGTATGCACTATATATAAATATTTTTTTGATTATTTTTCACATCAAAAAAGTTCACATAAATAATATATTTTAAGAAACCACGAAGAGACCTATATAGTTTAAACATCTTCTCCAAATGGTAAGGTATGTTTCTCAGCACCAACAATGAAGGTGTCGCATAATGAAATACATAAAATATGAGCGCTGACTGAAACCCAATGTTAATTTTTAAAGTAAATGCACAATATGTCGCATTTCGTGGCGTTGCCTGCCATTTTCCATATGTGCACACAATCTGAGCAATCTGAACAATCCGAGCAATCCTGTGCTTCAGAAACCAACCACAGCAATCATAATAATGGGCCGCAATTTCGCAGTGCCATTGCCATATATAAGGAAGGATGCCGAAGTGGACGCAATTCCTGTGCCAGCTCAAAGAGTTTCCTGAAGAGAAAAGATTTTATTTAAATATATATGAGATGCTACAAAATTCTACTTAAGTTTAAGTGCTGATGTCCAAGGCAAACTTTAAGAAAGAAAGAAAAAAAATGGCAATTCTTTTTCCACACAGGTGAAGGTCAATTTGAAAGGGGTGGGGGGCCAAAAGGGGGCGTAGCAGGCTTAACTATTTTGTCACGCAGCCTTTGGGCGTGGCGCCAAGAGCATCGTTGACAACGACAGTTCTTTCCTGTTCTTTTCTTTTCTTTTCTTGCTCGTTTCCAACATCCTTGGGGACGACAACGTGCCTGAGACGCGGTGTCCACTTTGATTGCCGGCTCCAATTAGCGTAATATTCGCAATATGCTTTTGCCAGCGCGTTTGCCATTCGCCGTTTGCCTTTTATTATCAACTGTATTTTCTTTGCCATTTTCTGCCTTCGCCTTCGTCGTCGCCGTCGCCGTCGCCTTTGTTGTCGCCTTCATACCAGTTGTCGCCACGGCAGCGCGCGCTACCAATAACTAGAATATTGGCCACATCTCCAGCTGGCATACTGCAAAAAGTTCAAGCAGCATCAGCATCAGCACCAGCAAGCACCATCAGCACCATCAGCACCAGCAGCTGCTTTTAATTGCTCGACAAGTAACAAAAATTTTCTCGCGAGCGCACTTTTCTTTTATGTCATCATCATGCCAGATGCAGATATGGCCGCCAGCCCAGACCTTGCTGCCGCCTTTGGCATACCTTAAATCGCAGCTAATTGACAATTGTATGTTTGAAAATTGCAAAAGCAATAACAATAACATCAACACAGCCAAACGACGTCATCGAATTTCTTGTTCAGGCTATGATAAGAAACGTTTTGTGTTAGTCACGGTTATGGCTGACAGAGTAGGAGCCAACATGGCTGACAATTCATTCACAAATTTTGCTGTTTAAGATAATGGCGTGCACACGGTTCGTGCTTTGCCGCTTAATCGATTAATAACTTGTGGGCTCAATTCAAAAGTAGTTACGTTATAGATAATGTTATCAATCTATGACAAAATGAGTTAAAAGTGCATAAACAATGCAAATGTGATCGATGAGAGATACATTATTAAGTTTACCAATTGCTAATCCTGAAACTGTCTGCCAAGTATAACACAACAAATTTCCCAGTTAACAAAACTTACAATTTTAATGCTTTATACAGCAAAGACCACATGTACTTAAAACTAAACTGACTTAAACCATTTATATACACTAGATAGTTGCGCTAGTTTCTGCGCTTTGTTTCTTATTCCTCATCCTTAATGCAATTCTCAACGAGCTCGCATAGATTTGGATTCTCCATGGCAGCCGCAATGCGTTCCTTGTCATTAATTTGTTTGTTAACTGAAAGGAAGACAGAATGAAAATTGTTGCCAAAAAAGTTAATGTATGCCTCAATAGTAAACCTACTCTCTTCCTCCGTTTGATGTGCCCCTTTCTTGATATATATGTCCAGTTTGATATTGTGTGGCAAGCCACGTTCAACTTTGACCCGTATGCACAGACCAATCAGTGTGGCCAATGAGCAATGTGGCACTGTGGGATTGAACTCAATGCGCACCTGAAACATTGATCATTTGGTTATCATAGCTAAGTAAACAAAGTATGCCAAAGCTTACCACTGAGACATTTGAGCGTGTTGGTGGCATGACAAATATGCCATCCTCGTATATGACATTCAAATCCTCCAAAGTGCAGGGTTTCTCTGGATCGCGTATGGTGCGCAGCAGATCTGTTCGAGCATAGGGTAAATTATATAATTTCAAATCGAATACTATATACTCTTACCGTAAATGGTCTCTTGCAGATCTGTGGCATTGCGGTAACCAAGCTCGTGCAACAGTGCATCCTCCCCAATGGCTATACCGCTGTTATCCAATGACATTTGGCTTGTTTTCCGCACTATTTCGTCGGCTGTTGTGTTGCAATTGTTGCTATTATTGCTATTTGTGCTGCCAGCAGCGACGCTGTCTGATTCAGAGAGTTTGCGCTTAATGTAAGACAACATATTAAGCGTTCTGTTGGTGCTCTAATTATTCGCCTAGGTGTGTGTTAGTGTGTGTAGGTGTTTGGGTGTATTTCTGTTTGGCACGCTAGATTGGACGCCTCTTATCTCGTCAGTGTTTTTATCTTTTTTTTCGATTTGTGTCGAACTGTGTGCTTCTCGAATTGTGGCTGTGCTGTTTTCTTTTTGTATGCTTGTGCAATGTAGCATAATATTGTTATGTTGTTTGCTTAACGGTGATGAACTTTGATTAAACGTTTTGATTTATTGTATTTGCAATTCATTTAATTTACAACGTAGCACAAAGAACGGTAGTTTTTTTAAACAGCTGACTTTTGTTTTGGTATCCACAGGGCTGCAGAATCAGCGCGCATTGACCAACACATTTAACAGGTAACTTAATGCGCAGGTCTGTTATTCTCTGAGTTAATGTGTGACGTCACAACAGTTTTACTCTCTTTTCAATTTTAACCGGCAATTTGCCCGTTGCCAGCGAATTTTTGTTTAATAAATATGAATAAAATATAAATGATTAATAATAAACTATATAAAGCTATTAAAATTATTAAGATTTTTCGTTTTGAGCACTCATTGTTTTCCAGCCCTGGCTGTGTTGGCCTCTGAGGTCAAAGCGCTCTGCGCAACGGCTAACGCGCTCATATTTATAACAGTTTTTTTTACAATAAGCACCAAAATGCATTGAGACAAATCGAACTTTTAAATCAAATTTATTGTGTTAATTGTTTGCAGCCCATATCCAACTGCAACTGTGATACACTTAACAACACTGCATCTTATCACTGTTACTTCTATTTGCTCGTGCGTTTTGGGATTAGAAAAGCTGCACATGTAATAGCCGCGCCGGCTTCTTGCACATTATACAAATTTTGTACAAAGTGATCAATAAATTGAAGTGAGTGCTGTTTGTGAATAGCGTAAGAGAAATTCGATTAATTATTCGCGCAGAATGGTTGTAAACTTAAATCAAAATATGTAAAGTGCATGCAATTCTATAAAGGACAAAATCCACTGTGGGCAGCAAAGTGTTTAGTAATGCAACTGCACATCCCATTGTACTAAGTAGATGAAACTATTTACAGTAGGCTTTGATTTCGAAATTCCTGCACATAGCCCGATTCAATTTCAGTCCGGCTCATTTTGTTTTTGTTAGTCTTCCGAGTTGTTTCTTATTTGTGAAATCTTGTCGCACTATAGCAAATATCGTCTTTTTACCCTTTTGAAAAATAAAGGAAAAAGTTGGTAAAAAGCGAAAACTACCATCGAATCGACTTAAACGAAAGTGCCCAAAAAGGTAAGCGCAAAAGAATTAGTGTGTATGTAAGTATGTGTAAGTGTGCGTATGCAAAAGCAAGTTGAAAATAAATATGGCGTTGTCCTGGAAAGATGCCGTTAGCTCTATACAAATTTCCAGTTTCAGTCAATTCGAGAATCTATTGACCTTTGGTTCGCAGTTCGCTTGCAGCTTTCGTTTCGTGCGCGTTGTGACTTCTTTTGGGAACATTTTCGTTCTGCTAAATTTTAATTATAAATCCAGTGAGCTTAGTTTTTAAAATTTCACTTAAATATCTTTAATTTAAATGTACATTTTAATTTATTTAATTATTTTTGCTTAGATTAGATATCAAAATGGTTGCCAATAAAGTGGATGTTGCTGCCGCGGATCAGTCGGGTGTGTCCGTAAAAGTTGAACCAGTAGATGGCGATTATATTCTGGTTGCCGTTGACATAGACACAACTGGACGCCGTCTAATTGACGAGGTATGTATGCATTTTTTCTGGTTAAATTTTCGTGCTGTGCCGAACTTAACCTCACTTTTTTTTTCCTTCGTGCACTTTACCAAATGTTGGTCCTCCGATTGCAGATTGTACAGTTAGCTGCGTACACACCCACTGATCATTTTGAGCAATACATTATGCCGTATATGAATCTTAATCCAGCTGCCCGTCAACGCCATCAAGTTCGTGTAATTTCGATTGGATTTTTCCGTATGCTGAAGTCGATGCAGACCTACAAGGTGAGCAGGAAGCAAAGGGTTTTTATTTAAAATGTTACAAGAAAAACTGAAATCAAATTTTACAGATCATTAAATCTAAATCAGAGGTCGCTGCGCTTAAGGATTTCCTTGACTGGCTGGACCAGTTAAAAGCAAAAAATCCAAATGCCAATGGCATCATTCTGCTCTATCATGAGGAGCGCAAATTCATTCCATATATGATATTGCAATCGCTGGTCAAATATGGCATGCTCGAACGTTTCAGCAAGACGGTCCACTCCTTTGTGAACAGCTTCAATCTGGCCAAGAGAACCATGGGCGATACCAAGCACTACAGCTTACGCAGCCTATCGAAGGCCCTCACCAAAGCCAAGGAGGAGAAAGACATACAGCCGGACAATGGCAGCGGCAGCAGCAGTTCTGTGAATAACCGTTTCCAAAGGGAGCGCGAAGAGTTCGATGGCAGTGCCAGCATTCGGGCCAAGCTTGCCTATAATGTGGCTCTGCTGCTTGGAAATTTGGTGGATGACAGCATAACGTCATCCTCAAATTCGTTGGGTCCATTGTTTGATGCGTTGAAACCATTCACCGAGGCCATTAGCGGCGATGTCAAGGAGCTGGACACACAGAATGTGCAATTGGAGCGCCAGAACTCGTTCCGTCCGGTCTTCTTGCACTACTTCAAGACGACGCTCTATCATCGTGTGCGTGCCGTCAAGTTTCGCATTGTGCTCGCCGAGAACGATTTCGATTTGATCACGCTGAAGGACATTTGGACTGATAAGCGCAGTGAGGGCCTGAACGCTGCACTCGAGGGCATTGATAGTCTTAAGCCAGAGGATCGCAGCGAATTGGTTGAGTTGTTCGATAGCTTCTTTGATCCCGACAAGACGACCATTAAGCCGATCATCAAAGCCGGGGCCATCAGACGTCGCCAAAAGCGCAATGCTCCCAATCAGAAATCTGGTTCCAGCGAGGAGTATGGCGCCGGTGGCGACAAATCCCAAAATGAGCCCGATTCCACAACCAAAACACCACCAGCAGCACCCATTAGCATTAGGAACGGCACACGACCGCAACGCAAGCGCAATGCTCGTGTCAGCCTTGGCGACAAAAAGGAGATGAAGAACTCGGAATCGGGTTCGTCCAACATCTCTGTGCCCATTGCGGCCAGCAACTAAAGGAAAAACAAACGCAGCGCAGTCAAGTAAATTGAATTATTTTTATTTGCTTTTTAGCTAAATTATGGTAGCGCATATGTATATATTACACATATATATATTATATATATATAGCTTTGTAGAATGAATTTTTAGATGCATTTTGCTTAATTTTATTACAATATTTATGCTTTGTAGTGATTTTTATTGAATTTTTTATATAAACCGAAATTATATCATGCTTGATTTTTTAATTTTTACCTTTTTCCCGCAGCCACAAAAAAGCAATTAAAAAATCTATGAAATGAAAAAAGGAAAACAAGAAAAAAATAAAAAAGGTTTTCCTTTTTTGAACGCCACAGATTAGAAACAAATTTTGTCAAAATTCGAAAGTAAACGTAAATTATTAGTGTTTTTTTTTTTTTGTACTACGATCTGTGAATGATTTGGAATTTGAATTTGCAAGTTAAAATTAGAAATATCCGGTTTAACCGTACATCCATCAAGCTATATAATATTGAATCGAATCGCTGAAAAAATAGAAGACAACAAAAAAAATACATTATTGGTGCTACTAATACTACTGCTGCCGATACCACAGGAAAAAAAGCATATTGGATGGGTATCGACTATATATAAGGCAGAATAATATATGAAGAAGCGACGAATCTGCCTTACATATATATTGATATGCTTTGAAATATCGTTGCGTTCAGGCATAGTTTTCCCAGCAAGTCAAATGCGATGTTCGGAAAAATATGAGCCATGAAAACGCTACGATTGGAACAACATTGGGTATACCTAGTGCAAGACACAGAATTAAAAAAAATAGGTTACCCAATGTTGCATTTGTAGAATAATCTCGCTTAAATGTTAATTATGTTACTTCGTAGATCAAAACAGAGACTATAGCTAAGCTACACATACACATTAACAAAGCTCAAAACTTATTTCGCTTAAAAAAGAAGAAGAAACTATGGCACAAAAAAAAATGTTTTCATACATATTTCAAGTTATATTTCACACACACACAAATAACTTTTCACGCTGTATTTCTTACACATCAAACAGAACCACACCAAATTGTATCATGTATACACATCATCGATCTTGAATTTCAAATTTCTAAATAAAATGTAAGAAATTCCAACATAGATGTTTTATTTGTGGTCACACTGGCAGCAGCAACAGCTGTTCTGTTAAGGCTCTGCTATTGCGAACCAAGCGCTGTACGTAAATTCACCACTGCACAGTTCACAGTAACATTTTTGTTGCGGACAAGTGTGCTGCTCGTGGTAAAAATAAAGTGCTTTCAATTTTTTTGCTCCTACAATCGATCAAGAAATACGGAAATATATCAAATCAATTAAGCTATTGCAAGCTGCGTCACTTGGCGTTGCTGCTCGATAATATGGAAGTGGATCCGGATGAAGAGCAGGCGGCGAACACATCGATCTACGATGATTCTCTTGATTATGGCTATTTCAACATGGCACACGGAATGCTCGTGGAGATCGAAGAGGACCTGCGCGAACGTTTTCCCACCGAGTCTCGTGTACCCTACACCCAGCTGAACACCCTCTATTTGGCAGCGCGCAGCAGCCAAATGATGAGATTTGTTGAGGCGCTAAACACGATCAGTTCGTCGAAAGTGCAAACGCATTTGGTTAATACGGTGAGTGCAAAAACCAACTCTACACCACCCCACAGCACCTACTTCGTCAACACTAGTTGTTAATTTGATTTTGCGTAATGAACGAAATTAACTACTGCGTCATTAATGAAAATTTTCACCTACATACATATATATTTTGGTGTTGTTTTTTATATGTATGTAAATTCGAAATTGGTTTTTATTGTTGTTGTGCGGTGCTGCTTCTTGTCCGCTCTTTGTTTATCACCACATCTGGGCGAACAGATGAGTGCACATCACCCCTCTCTCTCTCGCTCTCATTCTTAATGAGACAGTGCGCAGTCTATTTAAAAAGCCGCCAAGTAATTTTTGTGGAAATGTTTGTAAATCGTTATCTTTATCGATTAGCTACTGTACCTACACATAAACACTGCGCCAATATGTATTTAGTGAATGTTTATTATTTATTTTGCTTGCCGCAGTTATCATTATTAAATTTGCAATTAATGTCAACAACACATTTAATGCGGATTTATGCAGGCAATATAAATATGTATGTACATATATACTGCATTTTCGTAAGCATATTATAAAACATGCATTGTCATCTTAAATTAGAGATCTTAGCACCATCTTTAACTAATTACTCATTCATATATATATGTACGTATGTGCGATCTCTTTCTGGATTCATTTTCTATACGACACGAACTTGGCCCAATGCCAGCAGCATTCAGTTTTGCAGTTCCTGAAATGTGCGTTGTTCAATCATTTGTCTATTTATGAGAAGCGTAGATAAGTGTGGCATGCCACACAAAACAACGGTGCAAGAACTGTTGTCATTTTAACTATTTTCATTTATTATAAATGTATTTCATTGAAATATATAACCTTGATTTGCGGACATATTTATTTAAAATTCAAATTGCTATAATAACTGTTATTAACCGTTGCAATCGATTCCACTCGGTATTAAATTGGAATTCCTAAGTGTTTTAATGGAATGTGAGCGAACAGCTGGCAAAACTGTAAACAAACGAGCTCTCTCTGAGAGCACTCTCTCTCTCTCTCTCGCTAACTGTTTGTCTGCATCAGCTGTGCTATTGTGAATAATGCTCTGGCGCACGTTCTCTACCCTGTCTGTGTGTGTCCTTTTTTTTTCATATCAACCCCCATTATCTATGTGTGTGTGCCAGAAAGCCATATGCAAACATGGGGTTGGGCGCAGGACTTCTGCATTCGTTGAGCACACGAAGTTTTATCGAATTTTTCGGGACTGCCATGCAGGACTTAAGCCTGCAGCTGCGTCCTTTAACTCCAGTTCATATTTGTTATTATTGCCAGTAAGCAGCAATGCACGCGGAGTTATATCGGTAAAATATGCAGTTAATAATTCATCTAAAAACCAAATCCTTTAAAAAATTATTCGTCCTCGCATTTTTACAGCACACGCAAGCGCTGGTATGAATCTGCTTGGCCAGGCGCAAGCTTCTGGCGCGGCGCTAAAGACACATTGCCATTGACCAACTATATAACCTATCCGGCGGTGAGTCTCGACAATGGTCTGCAAGTTTCTTGACCCACTTGCTATTTTTGGTTCAGCAGCAAAAGAACGCAGACAAACAGACTGCTACCAGCTACCATTTAAAGCCAAAACGCAATAGCTGACTTTATGGGGTCAGAAGCAAAAACAAAATTTCTACTGTTTGCATTGGACACAATGTCTGGATCTTGTATTTTCTTCTATCCATATGGCAGTCCCATTAACATGTACATGCACATATATATAAATATTTGTTTATATATACAAATTCAGACAAGACAAAGAGCGCTTTGCAGTTTTTAAAGATTTTACATGTGTCGTGCCAAATAAAACAAACAACAACAAAGGAACGGGAATCTGCCCTGTGTAGTGAAAATTATTTTCTATGAACGCTTTTCGCCCAAAAAAAATGCAATTTATGCTCAACGCACTATTTTCGATCAGCCTTGACTCTGAAATGGATGCAAAAGTTGCGTCCTCACCTCGATAAATATACAAATACATATAAAATAAAATACAGTGAACTATCAATAAAGCGAGAAGCTAATAAACATTAAAGTTTATAATCTAATTAAGTTTCTTGCTTGATAATAATGATATTAACCCCAATATTAATCATGTCTAAACTCTTTATATATATATTCATCTATTAAAAAGTGTACATTATCAAGTGAATACTGCAATTATATATATTTCCTATACAAAAAATACCAATTGCTTACTAATAGGTTTCGCTCTCGTTCTCTTTTTTGATAGAATTTTGATCAGCCCGATGGGCAATCGTTGACGCCGCTCACCATGGCCGCAATGTCAGGCAATGTGACGTTTGTGAAGACGCTGCTCTCGCACTACGATGTGGATCTGGAGAGAGAGTGCAATGTCATATTCGATGGCCTTGTGGTGTATGGGGCGACGGCGTTATGGGTTGCCGCTGGCATGGGACATCTGCAGATTGTCAAGATGTTGGTGCAGGCAGGCGCCTCCATCAATCACAATACCAAGGCGCAATCGTCACCATTACGCGCTGCCTGCTATGAAGGTAAGTTCTCTTTCTACGTCAAAGTGCAACTGAACTTAACACTTAAATGCATCTTAAAGGTCGCCTTGATATTGTGGAGTTTCTGATTGAGCATGGCGCGGATGTGAATGCCACCAATTTGTTCAACAACAATACGTTAATGATTGCTGCCTACAAGGGTCACCATCTGGTCGTAAATACGCTTCTACAGAATGGTTCGCGTCCTAATGATCAGGCGTTGTGTGGTGCAACGGCGTTGCACTATGCTGCCGAAAGTGGTCATCTGGATGTGGTCACAGCTCTGCTCGATCATGGTGCAACGTTGCAAAAGAACGAGGCAGGCATATCGCCAGCTTTGCAGGCTGCCGAACGGCTGCACGAGGATGTCGTTGAGGCTTTTATACAGCGACCTGGTTTGATGAGCAAGGAGGAGCAGATTACAGCACTGGAACTGTTGGGTGCCACGTATGCCAATGACAAAAACAAATATGATGTGAATCGAGCTTTTAGCTATCTGCTGCGTGCCATGGAATTGCGCTACAGTGATGCAAGGCATATTGTTCGCAAGAAGGTGCAACAGCCAGTGCCCGCCTATGATAGTTGGTTTGAAACCGAGAATCTGCCCGAGTTGAATGCCATCAAGCTGAATCATCACTCCATACACATGGAATCGTTGGCCATACGGGAACGTGTGCTGGGCAAAAATAATCCAGAACTGCCGCAAGCAATCATTTATCGCGGTGCAGTCATGGCGGATCAGGGTCGCTTCGAGCAGTGCCAGGTGCTGTGGAACTATGCAATCGATTTGCGCATGCGCAATAATGTAAGTTAACTGAAAATCTTTCCTGAATCCTTTACTTAATATTAATTGTTACTGTTCCAGGTTACCGTTGAGCGTGATTTGTTGCGTTTTGCTCAGCTCTTTGCACAAATTCTGCGCGTTGAGAATCATCGCCTGACTTTGGATCATGTGCTGCCCGTATTGGAGAAATGCCAGCAGGAGATTGAGAATAACAAGCGTAAAATGCTAAGCGAAAAGCCCAATACCTGCGTCAGTTTGTTACAGGATCAGAACAATCAAAACTGCATCACTGCGTTGTATTTAATTAAAATAGTCACACAACTTGCACGTCGCCGGAAAGATCAGGATATCAATGAAGAGCAAATACAGCAACTATTTCTCACCGTACGCAAGTTCATTAAACACGATACACGTCTGCAGGATGGCCAGACGCTGTTGCATCTAGCTGTCAATGGTGTAACGCCTGTAGATGAGTTCTATACAAACGAAATGTGCAAGTGAGTGAAAAATGTGAAATTGTTAAATGGAATGCTTTAATTGTTTTATGTTTTATTAGATTTCCCTGCTATGCCACTGCTTTGGTGCTGGTACACTGTGGCGCCTCTGTTGTTGCCGTTGATGCGGCAAGGAATACACCGCTTCATATACTGGTTACCAAAATCAATAGTTCAACGGATCGCCAAGGTGAAATGGCGCGCATTTTGCAGCTATTTGTTGAGGCTGGTGCGCATTTGGATGCAGTTAATGCAGCAGGACAAACGGCAGCTGTAGCCTGCAAGCAGGGTGAGCTCGTTGAAGTTGATGTATTCAGAATTATATTTAACTGTTTTACGTTTTGCTTGTAGCTAACTTGGCCAATATGCTGCACGGACATCAGAACGCGCACACCAGTTTAAAATGTCTGGCAGCTCGTTCAATTGCCTCGAATAAGATCAACTTTAGGGGTTTGATACCCAAGCAGCTGGAGGCATTCATACAGATGCACAGTGTGCAAAAGGTGCTCACATAAATAAGTAACAATAATATATATAGCCAAAAAACAAAAACAAATAGAAAAGCTGGCCAAAAAACCAAAAAGCTTTCATTAAGGCCAACCACAGGATAGGAAACTCAACTCCACTATGAAGTCATTAGAACTGTGTATATTATTTGAGTCATGTCACATGTCTTGCTGCATATTACTATTGTTAATGTGTATCGAATTTAGTGACTTAATTTAGCCAAATGCCAACATAGCCATACATTTGCATATGTATGTGCGATTTAGTTAGTTAGTTTGTTTTTTTTATATGTGTTTTTTCGGCTTAATTTGTAACGACGGACAAAAACTTTTATCTCATTATTTATTTAACACTTAACTACGAACGCACACACACAGACACACATACACACCTTGACTGATTGTTTGTTTGTAATCATATGTAAAATCATTTTGTACATTTTCTATATATGTGTATGTAAGTGTATCATTATTAATGTTATTACTGCTAATGCGACAAAGGCGGCGGCATCTGTAGAATCAATTGAATTGATTTTGTTGCCAATGGCCTCCTCCCCCCAATAATAAATAAATCTATATACGAAATACGCAATACGCAATAAGATTTAGTTTTTAATCTGATTATTGAGAAATCACAGCTGACAAACAGAACTACTACATATGTACAAGATATTATTGGTGGCTTAACAAACTATATAGTATATCTTAAAACTAGATGTTTACATCGCTTATCTTATGATTATTATGTCGAACCTGTGGATAAACCTGCGGCTGACGCATTACCTCCTCATAGGATGGTGGAGGTGCTATACATAAAAACATATCAATTAGTAACATTATTAATGAACTTGTATTAAGCATAATTACCATTAATGATGTAGTCTTCATCGTGAGTGAAGGCAGGATTAATGACCGCATCTGTAGGATATGTACGCTCAATGGTTCGTTCCTCAAGTGTCGACCTATGCGAGTAGCGCTGCAGACTATCCGTCTGTCGATGAAAATTGTTCATATAATGATCCTCCTGCTCAATATCCTCGCTCTGCAACTGTATCACATGCACCGACGGAGGACGTTCCGTGTTCGTATCGGCTATGGCATCGGTGTAGTTCTCGCCAAAGCGATATGGCGCCGACAGAGATTTCTTGCACTTGAGAAACAGCACAATCAATATCCAGCCCAGTATAAGCACCAGGTAGACAAATCCTAGCATGCTCATCTGCAGGCCGTTTTTTTATATTGTGGCCGCCACAAGCTGGCCACGTCAGGCACAGCAAAAGCTGGCACTGATTGCTTGTAGTGTTTTCTGCCTTCTGTTGTGGCTAACTGACAATTTATTTTTTTGCTAACACGCACACACACACACACACTGACTAAAAATCGATAAATGCTAGCAGGTCCTGCTAGCACTCGCCAGTAGCGTTTGGACTGGTCGTGCTCATTGTTGTCGCCAAACTGACATGAAAACACACAGGCACAAACAGCGCAAGGACGCCTTGTCGCATTTGGCGTGGCGTCGCCATATCAGCGATGACCACAACACAACACAAATATACACTGCACAACAACGCCAACATGGCTGAGGGTTTGGGGGAGGTCAAAGGAGTGTAATGTGATGTGCAGCAATGTTTTTGTGTTGTAGCGTTGTGCCGGAACTTTGATTTCGATTCTCGATGAGCTCCACCCCCAAAACACCAAGCTGTTCGGTTTTGTTCTTGTTTTTTGTGATTTTATTTAATATGCTAATTTATCAGCATGGCCTTATCAAGTCCCTTTGGGAGTCCAGGCTATGAGCTCATTGCATGTTTAATTGCCTAATTTAGCTGAAAGTTTTGCGTGTGAGTTTTGTGCGCTGTGACGTCATACATAATATGATATGAACTAAATGCTAATAGTCCACTTAACATTATGCGTCCCTCTAGAAATTATATAAAAATAGTATACGCAATGGCCAGGCTGACCTTCGAAATAAATTTCGATAGCTTATACTCTTTCTGAAAGGAGTACGAAAACTTTTTGGTTTGCGTTTTAAAGTTTTATTGTGAAAGTATAAAGCTGCGTCAATCAAAGTTTTTGGTAACGCCCATGCTAATCAATTAAGACCAAATTTCATGGGAATTCAATGAATTATTGATGAACACAAATTGGTGAAGGATGAAAGTCAGGAAGGATGGCCGTACTATCCATAAGTCCATGTGTCAAAAATCAAAGCAACTGAAAACTTCAATAAATTTCATAATAAAACCAACAAAAAAACAATTGTTCTTATTCAGCAACCAGAATGGTTGGTTTGCAACCGAAACTCCGTCTGTAAAATGCAAAATGCCTGGGGCTTTGATCTAAGTTCTGAGTGCACTAAAATGCAATGAGAAAAGAGAGCCGAGAGCTACGTTCAAAGCTCAAACTTTTCACTCAACATTCGTTGTTCGCTCAGTGCATTGAGTGAAAACAAAATTCGACAGCATTGGTCTGGCAATTCTGTTTGCCTGGTACTTCAATCGGAATTTCGCTTGAAATATGGTCCAAGATCTCAAAACACCAGTTTAAAATTTGAGTTGCTAAAAAAAATGTTTGAGTTTTTGCTTCCTTTACAATAAATTTATTAAAAAAAAAATAAAAATTAAATTTGAGTGATGCAAGTAATTCAATATTTAAATAGTACGTTTTATTTATTTAAATAATTTTTTTTTTTTTTTTGTCAAAATTTCTGACCCAAATATCGTTTTTCTCTTGTTAAACCGAGTTAAAATACCAGGCGAACAGAAATCAGCAGCAGGTGGTTCTTGTCTAACTAAACCAAAAAGCATTGCATACTTTTGTGCGGCTCGAAAAATACATTTCACTGCCTACCCAAACGTGTGAATGTGGTTCTTGTCTAACATAAACCAGAAAGCATTGTAAATTAAAGAAATAATTCAAAATGCAATCAATTGTGTGATTTTTGTGGATGTTTTATTTTATCATTTCAACATTTATTGTTTTCGCCTTTACTTGCTTACAATTTGTTTTGTTGTAGTATTTGTATAGTATGTGTTGTGCTTGTGGTATGTGGTTAATAAATTATTAAAGCCTTATTTCCTAGGGTCATGACTTACAATTTCTTAGTGCTAAAAGGGCTAACATGCGACCATAGGTGTAAATATTTAATTCTATTTGTTAACAAATTGTATGCGTTGAGTGGCATTCTATAGTTGGGGTATTTAATGAGTATATAAAATATTTAAAAATTGAGTCGATAGTGCCGTAAAGTAGAGATATTGAAATGGACGATATACAAAGTATCACTAGAAATAATATTTATTATAAAATCAGTAAAGTAAAGTTGGGAATATATGTAGACAATCTCCTTAACAATTTGTATGGAAAGTTTCAGAGATAGATTTTAAGAATGAACTCAAAGAAACCTTCTCATTTCATTGAAAATTTCAAGTATTCTTCGTTTTTAATTAGTTTATGGCACAATTTGTTTAGTGTTAGGCCAAGTATTTGGATTAGTGCAGGAACCCTAACTACGGCTCGTACTTATAAACAAAAACATATGTAACTAGGAGCTAAAGATAATGGGTACAACTTCTTGTACTATCACAAGTATTATTATTCTCTCAAATCGATTTGTTTCACAGGCTCGTCGTTGCCTGCAGCTTGAGGTAACGCGTCCCATTCTCTGCATCCGCCATGCGAGCTATGTGATCCGAGGCGGCATAGCAAGTAGTTGCCGTTGGAGTGCCCGGTCTGCTGTTGCTGCCATTGTTGTTGTTGATGTTGTTGTTATTGTTGCTATGATGCATGCTGCTGCTGTTGCTGCCCAGACTTGCATCACCGCCATTATTCATACTGACATTCTGGCGTATGCGTGTGGCGCCCCAGATCAACACGACCACCGAGGTGACCAGTATGCCCAGCCCCAAGCCAGGCAGAAAACTCTTATTGAGTGAATCAATCACATTGTAAGTTTGCGACAGCCTTGGTGGTGGCGGCTGATGTGGATGCAACTGTTGCTGACTGCTAAACTGTCGCTTGTTCAATTGATAATCCTCACCAGCATCGTGCTCCGTCTCCAGCTCATGTGGCGTGTAGTAGGGACGACGCTGATATTGCCTCAGCACGGGCACAGCGCCCGGACTGCTCAACTGTAGTTGTGTTATATTCGAACAGCCAATGTTCAGATCAGCTTTGGGATTCTGCTCCTGCACCATGACCAAACAGAAGCGATAGCTGTAAAGGGAACGAATCTATAAGGAACTGCTTTTGTGTATTTACTATTTCATTTACCTTTCGCCTATATCCAGTGAGGAACTGTCTGGCACAATGACGCTAACTGTGTTCTGACCATTGACGACCTTGCTCTCACAATGGATCTGCAAAGAAAGAGTATATGAAGATTAGAGTTGAGGAATTGGTAATTAGGGAGCTTGATTGTACTTACCGGTGAATTGTCAATGAGGATTTCATTGATGTTTTCCTCCTTGTAGACAAATATGGCATCGCACATGTAATCCTTTTTGCTGAGATTCAACAGCCAGGTCAGAATGAGTCCATAATCAGCCGAATAGTGCAGCTCATGGAGGATAATCTATAAGAAAATCAATAAAAATATAAATATCCAATCAAATTCAACTTTATTATATGACGCACCTCCTCGGACAAATCCTTGACATGGGATGCAGTCTGATTGGGTTTGGCTAGCGTTTCCAGATGCTCCATAATGTTTGCATTATCCTTTTCCACATTATCCATGTCACAGGTGAGAGTCTCTACGGGCACTTGCAGCAATGGAGCACCCTCCAGACGCGGTGGTGTCACACAGGATGCACTCAAGCTGGACGAGAGTTTGGAAACCTGCAACCACTCGGCAAAGGGTCGAATGCTACAGTCACAGGACAATGGATTCTCCTGCATCTGCAAGCTCTGCAACTCCTGGGCACGATCCATGGCATTCCTGGCCACAATAGAGATGTCATTCCCAGCCAGACGCAGCTCCCGCAACGAAGGCAATGGAGCTATCAGATCCGAGGTGAGGGCGCGCAGAAAGTTATGAGTCAGATCCAGCACAGTGAGGCGTGTCAAATGCTGCAGTGAAGCACTCGAAATGGCCACAATGCCATTGTAGCTAAGATCCAGACTATCCAGGGCGCCCAAACCAAAGAAGGCATGATCCTGCAGCACATCGATCTGATTGTGACGCAACGAGAGACTCACCAGCCGCGAGAAGTTAGCCAGCGCCTTGTTCTGTATGCTCTTGATCATATTCCGATTGAGATTGAGGCTCTCCAGATTCCTTAAGCCCGGCAATGTCTGCTCGCTGAGTGGACCATTCAGGTTATTGGCCGTCAAATCCAACTGTCTTAGGCTCAGGCACTGACTCAGCGCCTTCAGGCTCTGGGCATAGTCACCCAATCGATTGCCACCCAGCTTGAGCACCTCCAGCTTTCGCAGACTGCTAAACGTGCGCTGCGAGATACTCGAGATCTGATTGCTGCTCAACTCCAGATATACCAGATTACTCAAAGCCACAAAGTCTGCTGTGCCCAGTGCTTTGATCTTGTTGTTCGCCAAATCCAGGCGCTCCAGTGAACCCAATGTCGAAAGAGCATTCCAGGGCACACTGAGCAGCGCATTGCCAGGCAAACCCAACGCTTGAAGTGGTCCCTTGATCCCCAGAAAGGCAGACTTGTGCACGCGCTTGATCTCACCCGAAGAGATAACCAGGCCGTGCAGCGAGATGCCATCAAATATCTTTGCATCGCTCAGGAAGGTCACGTTCCGCAGCGAACAATCCAGCAACGAGATGGAATATGGAGAGCTACGCAGTCTATCTGCCAGTAACTGTGAGAAAAAAGCAAGAAAGATTAAAGATTAATTGTTGTTAAAAGTGAAATGCTTAAGACTTTAGCTAGTATATTAAACCTTTTATAGTTTGAAATTATTTTTAAACAATTTCTTAACTCTATGAAACGAAAACTTTCAATCTATCAGATCCTAAGTTCCGTGAAGATTCCTTAATCAATAGTAATATTATCTTTCCATTTCTTTCCCTTCTTTAAGTTACAACTTGATCAACTTTAAGTACATTATTATACCTCAAACCTTCATATTTCCCCATCCAACACAACACTCACCAACAGTCCATGCAAATCGATGTTGCAACGTAGCGTGTGTGGCAGATCGCAGCCGCATTCGAGTTCCGCATTGCGTGTGCCAGAAATGTTGGGACACTTCCACTCGAGCAGACCATCCGTATCTATGGGTAAAGGGAGGGAGGAAACCTCCTCGGCCTTACGTTTCTTTGGGGAGCTTTTGTTAAAGTATTTTGCAGAGGAAAGCTTTGACTTTGATTTGTTAGTGGGCGTGGCTGCATTGTAGGCGGGCACAGCAGCAGCTGATATAACATAGGCACTAATAGTAGTTGCCGCCGTTGTTGTTGTTGGTGTTGTGGTTGTTGTTGTTGTTGTGGTTCTAGCTGTTGTGGTATCCTCTAAGAGATCCTTCAGCTGATTGGCTGTCACCAGGGAAAGAGCCAGCAGCAGGCAGCTGAAATGGAAAAATTGGATGTTCAATTCATGGAATCTTTTGTGATAAAAATAAAATGCTTAGTGTGTGTTTATATTGATTGCATTTGCATAAGTGAATTTAAATTGTGTGTTGTTTCTTTTTAGGTCAAGCAGCGTTGACACTCTGACACACATGCATTAGATACAGATACATTTACAGATATCTCTATCTCTAGATGTGAGATAGATTTACAGATGTGCAACATAACTCGCACTGATGTTGATGATGTGCAAGACGACAATTTGCCAATTAAGCGCTTAACGCAATCAAAAGACAAGCGATTTATTGTGTGAGATACTTTTGTATCTTTTCTTTGGGAAAAAGCAGACAAACAGTTTGTTATTCTTCTGTCTGAGTACGTGACATCGATTTGCCAGAACGGGCATTTTCCAATTTTCACAACATGATCTCTCTCTCTCTCTCTATCATTCCTCTCCAACTGAAAGCGAAAGCAATGCAATAACAAAGTTGTTGTTGTTACTGGTGTTGATGATGATGATTATGATGATTATGATGATGCCCCCGCATGCTAATTGAAACTACATAAAAGTGTGCAAGCTTAAGTTTTAGTACAGGGTATGTTGATTATGTTGAATATTATGTTTATATACGAATTGGGAAACTGTATATCTTACGCTTTTAAAGAACATTTCTGCCTATAGTATTAAGATGATTCTATAAATTTAAGTCACACAACACAACAATAATAGTTCATTCATTTCTATCTAGTTTAGTCTAGTTTCTATTTAATCCAAAAGAGTATTCAATCTTTGACATGATTCAATTTCGTTTGTATTCTTGTTCAGCGTATGTATGTCAAAGTGTTTTGGAGCTTTTGTCTCGATGTGCGCCAGACAGAACAAAAAAGTTGCGTGCGAGGCTTTAAAAACCCGAAAATCTGGAGCTACGCGTGTTTAGTCGTAGTTTGGCAGTTGCTGCGGAAGCGCTTTAGGATTAAAGTGGTCCAGGCATATCCCAACCCAAACAAAATTGGTCCTTGTCCTATATATGTCCTATATGCATTACGTACAACAAATGGCTGAACAGTTGAGAGCATCGGGTGCGATTGTCCTGAGCCTGAGCCTGATCCTGCTGCTGTCCCTGTCAGAGACGCAATCCAAGCTGCTGACACGTTGCCAGCTCGCTAAGGAACTGTTGCGTCACGATTTTCCGCGCAGCTATCTATCAAATTGTAAGTAAACTATTGGCTACTCCCAAGTGTATCTCTGATTACTGAATGGATTTACAGGGGTTTGTCTTGTGGAATCGGAAAGTGGACGCAGCACATCCAAATCAATGCAGCTGCCCAATCAAAGTGTAAGCTACGGATTATTTCAGGTATGAGCACGGCTTTATTTGGTTTGTGTCATATTTTACTATATCCTGCCACATTCGACAGATTAACAGCAAGAACTGGTGTCGCAAGGGTCGTCGCGGTGGCATATGCAACATCAAGTGTGAAGGTAAAACAAATACAGTTAACATAGATAAGGAAAAACTAAATCGCATTCCCTTATAGAATTCTTGAATGATGAAATCTCTGATGATTCGCGTTGTGCCATGCAAATCTTCAATCGTCATGGCTTCCAGGCCTGGCCAGGATGGATGAGCAAATGTCGCGGGCGTACGCTGCCGGATGTGTCGCGTTGCTAACTTGGCTTACACAAGGCTGCCCGGCTAATTGTCCTGAACATATTTGTTAGCTGTTAGTTTTAAGTCACGCTCGTTTTCATTTGGTTCATTGCATTCGTTTTTCAATTATATATAAACTTTAAGCATATTACATATACAAACATATTTATTCAGCACATATTTCTTTGAGATTAATGCATTTTTTTCCCAGGAATTTTGCATTATCAGTTTTACTTTATAAGCCTGTAAAATATGTAACTCTTAAAATTCCTGGAAACCATCAAATAATACTCTTTACTTGGGTGTCAAAGGGAGTATAAGGTAGGTAAACAATATATATTCAATATTTCCCGTATAACAATATTAAGCTTATTCATATTTATTATACCCTTATCAAAAACAATATGACCTAAAGACTCCAAATTTTGAATATAAGCTCTCCTAATCCCTAGGCAGTAATAGTTTGTTTCAATAATGTTTCCGGTTTACAATATATACATTCAATCGATAATGTGGATTGACTGAGAAATTCTTATTAATATCGGTTGAGCAATACTTGAGATATAAAAGATTATTACTTGAGATTACTCGACTAGAGCCAACTTATTTGATTTTCTTGTCCAACTTGACAATTCTCAAACTTTCTTACTTAAACTAATTAACAGAGTATCTTGACAGTCTTGAAGCAAACACTTGGTTTCTCTGTTTACTAAATGCACTGATAACAAACTTTCAGGTACATCATTAAACAACTACTGATAATCGAGTAGCAATTTTGAAAGTTTGCCAAAATCAAATAAGCAAATAACTCTGGATTAGCTTGACATGAGGAAAGCTAAGGCAAAGCTTATCAGTAAATCAGCAAAAACGACCAGACACAATTATTAAATACAAAGTGCAGAGAGTCTCACTTATTCTTTATATGTATATTCAAAGAGCACTATCAGATACTCGCGCGCTCTTCCTCTCTGTCATCGTATAAATACACGTATACGGTGAGCGAAAAGTTTCATTCTAGTCAGTGCGATTGTTTTGGGACAACAGCGTTAAACAATTTTATTTTTAATTTACATTTAGTATCGGTGTGGGGGCCAGCAGTGCCGCACATGTGAAGCGCCAACTAACGCTGAAAATATTAAAAAACAATATTGAACAATCGCCGAAAAACACAACTCGAAAACAAAAGAAGATACAGCTGCTGCTGTCAAGACAATCACAATAACAATCTTCACTTTCGTATTCCGATTCGTAGTCTCGTATTCGTATCCGTACTCGCAATCGTGTCGAAACTAGTTTTTATTACCCCGCGTCAAGTCGCCATCTGTAGTCTGTTTTTTTTTTCTCTTGTCTGTTGTGCGAGTATTGTGTTCAGTGTGAATTAACAAAGGTAAACATTGTAATTAGTTTGTAATTAAGTCAAAACAGCCACACAAGCACTTTTTAGCCAAAAATACGTCTGATATGCAAAAGTTAAGGAAGACCCATTTTAGTGAGTGTTGTAAAATAATAAAAATATAAGTTAGTAGTCAAATCAACCCATAAAAAGTTTTTATACAGTTTCGAATACATTTATTACACATCTAATCAAATAAAACAGATATAAGATATATATTTTCTTATGATATGAATCAATTTGCTACGGATTGTTAACTGTTTAAATATTTACTTCAATATTCGGGTGACAATTTTGTTTGTACACAAACTTGTCTTGCATTTCAAGTTCTAACAAGATCTATTCTCTTCATTCCCAACACATTTGCATAAAACAACAAAAAGATCACTCTTCAAAAAGTTCACTCTTCAAAAAGATCACTCTTTAATATTTCAACCAAACATTGATGTGCTTACAGTTTGACTTCTGAAGATTTATTGTTTACATAGAAACAGTTCTGAAGAATGGGAAGTCTTAAATACACATATGCTTAAGAAAACAATGGCTTAAACATATTATTATTATTATAAATATTTATATTCAAGGTGCTAATAAATCTTGCATCATAAAAACAAAACCTCATATAATCAACAGACACTTTAAACATATCATTTAAATATGACAGATTGTCAGCGGAATTTTATTGCACGGTTCGAAGCCGAAATTAACAAAAAAAACCCAAGTAAGGAAATTATCTACGGCATGCGGAATACTAAATACACTTTCAACAAAGCCTAAATGTTTTTGCTCAAAGTAAAATTGTATTAAAGATCTTCCATTTCTATGGCAACTATATGATGAAATAGTTCGATTTACCATATGATCTAATCTAACTTCAACTAAAACAAGATCATGACCAGGTTTTTAGCTCTATACTTCAAATTCTGAGAAAGATCTTGCATTTGTATGAAGGCTTTATGATATAGTAGTTCAATTAAACATATGATCTAACTGCAACTAAAACAAGATCAAGGCAAAGCTTCAGCTCTATACTTCAAATACCGAGGGACTAATTTGCATACTAGTGAAGGGAGAGACCGGCATGGCTATATCGACTCAAGAATTTATATACTTTATACTTTTCAACTACATAACCTAAACAACTTTTTAATAAATAGTTGTCGGTAGCCGAAGCAAACACTTTCATATGCTTTAAGATAAGCAAATTAAATATGTTATACATTTTATTGCACTTTTATAAGGGGAAACTCTTTTACAATGTAGAATCGCGTCAGCATGACAAAATAATAACTTGTACTAGATAAAATGATAATGAATGATTTAAAAACACAACCATAAAACAGAAAGATTAGATAGCTAAGATACATTATAGAGCAAACAACTTCTTAATATTATATAGACATTTCATTACGATGGGAAATTTGAATGTGAACAAACATCTCGCATACCTTTTTTACCGATAGAGTATTTTGATGCACCTAGCTAGTATCTACCCTTTTGAACTTTTTCGCCTATTCGTGTCTAGTACACAATGAATGCCCATTTTTAATTAGTGGCATTATCAATTGGGTATTCCTGGAAGCAATGAATATAATCTACATTTAAATATATGCTAACATACACTCTCTCTCTGTTTTGATTGTTTTTTTTTAGAAATGTCGCGTGATTCGGGAACCCTAAAAACTCAGTTGTTGGCTTTATTGCTGCCGCTCTGCCTATTGCTATCGTTTGGACAACTTGTTGAATCAAAAAAGTATATGCGCTGCGAACTAACACGTGTTCTGGTGGAGAACTATAGATTCCAGAAGTCATTGATGTCCAATTGTAAGTTTTTGAACGGGGAATAACCAAAAAGATAATCTATTAAACTAAATTTTTTTTTTAAAGGGATTTGCCTGGTGGAGCATGAGAGCAATTTGGATACGAATAAAGTAACTCGCAAGGAGAACAACAGCAAGAACTATGGATTATTTCAAATCAACAGCAGAGATTACTGCGCCGAGGGACGTCGCGGTGGTTTGTGCAATATGAAATGTGAAGGTTAGTTGGGAACTTTAACAAATTCTATAACATCTTCATTAACTATTCGGGTATTTATGTAGATCTCTCTAATGATGATATTTCGGATGATATTGCTTGTGCCAAAACTATTCAACAACGCGATGGCTTTAAATATTGGAAAGGTTGGAATCGCTATTGTCGCAACTCTCAGAATCTGCCCAACTTGGATGTCACTTGTAAACTTAGTACACTGTCGCCTCTGCGTAGTCGTAGTCCCAATTCCTTTTATTAGTCGTTGTAGTGAAAAGAAATTCCAAGCCAAATTACTTAATTTGTGAACTTTTTGAAAGCACTTTCATGGAGAGATCTACTTATGAATTTATATCAGGAATTAGTTTAAGAAATCCCGATTCGTCAGAGGTTAAACAGAAGAAACCACAAAAATGTTGAACACTTTTTAAATGTGAATCATCAACTGGTTATAATGAGAAGTGAGTGTTGGTTGTTGGCCAAAATCAACTGTCCTAAATGTTATTTGACAATAATTGACAATAAGAAGCGCTTAAACACGTATTTAACAAAAAATGTCAAATTGAGAAAAAAGGTTTTGAAAATGTATCTAAAATATTACAGAATCAGTTGAAGATATTTGTATATGATTATCTATTATATGTTATTTCCATCATAATATATTTTTCTATAAATCATTTTAAAATGAAACTAACAAACGGATAACCTTACCCAACACTCAATATTTGTATATAAATATTTGAAAATATTGATCTACTAATAAGATATATGGTTAATATATGTATATACCACCATGAAATGCATAATATTATTAAATAATGCCAAAATTTAATCACTAATACAGAACGCCCTCGAAATTGTCACAAATTTATGCTCTTTTATGAGGGGAGCAGTAAACTGTTCTACTCTGAATTTCAGCTAGCTTCGCCTACGTCTATAACAGCAACAACAACAACAACAATAAGCACGTGGGTGTCTGAAACGCCTCGGCAATTGGGACTTTTTGTAGTCGGTAACTCTGGCGACATCAGTCTTTGGGCATCTGCACACTTCCTAGACGCCTCATGCTCTTGCGTCTAGAGTTTGCTAGTTTGTTGTTGTTGGTTAAATGCAAGGGCGTAGGGCAACCTACTGATTTTTTTAGTCTCTGTTCTCTGTTTGATATAATGAAATGCAGCAAGTTTGCTGTAGGTACGATTAAAATGCATTTTGCATGGGCAGATGCATTTGCAACTTTGCAAGGTTGCAAGCGAATGCGCGCACTCCTTTAAAGATACATTTTGCAACTTTGCAAGGTTCTTTGAACTACTTTATGTTAAGGAGCATTCACTTTTGTAATTGATAGGCTGTGACTAGGCTGAGGGTAATGTAAAACCAACAAGCACAACACAACACACACACCACACAAACACACATCATTTGCATTTCCGTTCAACAAAAGCGGCATTTCCGTTTTTTGTAGTAGATGCCCCACACAGGCAGACAGACAGACACAAAGACAGACACAAGCGAAACAATGAAAATCTGTTTTATTCTACAAAATGAGCCGCAGGGCTTCAGGGAAGCGTGCAAAAACAACAACAATAATAACAATAACTATAATACTTATGTATATGTATATAAAAGGCAACAACAACAAACAAAAACAGCAACAACAAGCAACAGGTGAAGCTTTCATGAAATGAAACTCAAAAATCAGAGCGTAACTACAAATTACAATGCGCAATGGCCAAACGTAGCCAGAGTTGTTGTTGTTGGTGTTGTTGTTGTTGTTCCATTAGAATGCGTTTTGCATATGTACGTGGTCAAAATAAATCACTGACAACAACAACACAGGTAACAACAACGGCAACAAAGTGTTGATGTTGCTGCGTAGCACTTGATCAAAAGGCACAACAGCAACATCCTCTTTCAGCTGGCAGCAACAACAACAAAAACAACAACATTCAAACATTTCAAATGCAGCTCGGCAGCGGCGGCGGCGGCGGCTTCCATCGTCTCCTGCTCCGCCCTTTTTGTTATTTTTTAGTATCGTCACGCTAACTGGCCATAACAGCTAACCATATTGTATATACGGCCAAAACGTAATGTTTGAAACGTTTCAGTGCGTTTAATTTCCGCTGCTGTTGTTGTTGTTGCTGCTGCTGCTGTTGCTGCTGTTGTTGCTGCTGGTGTTGTTTTGGTCAGTTTAATATTGGTCGTCGTCGTCTTCGTCGTCGTCACTGTCGCTGGTTAGCTAATTATGCATAAAATGCATTGACAACAATAATTATGAATACAAAAAAAAAAGAAAATTTATCTGGAAAAACAGATATTTTATTATAAAGAGAGACTTCAGCTTTAACTAAATTCTCGCCTCCTTTGGGCCACGTTCCCTTCATCACGTTACTGATCTCTTTGATCCTTGCTGACTCAGTGCCAATCAGGCGTGTGCTAATCGTCTATCCAATTGCCAAATGGGCGTCTAGACAACGGCATTGCCATCCAACTTGTTGGCCTTACCAATTCTGCTTTTTAACACTCGCTTGCTAATCAAGCCAACAACAAGAACAGCAACAACGACAAAGATCCGCACTAAAGAAAAAAACCAATCCGCCTGCTAGTTCTACATTAACATTCTTCTGCACAACAAGCGTCTCCCACACACAAGAAAGAAAATTTATAAAGGGAATATGTCGAAGTTGCTATACTCTTTCCTAGATGGAATGTTTGTATACTTATTACATTATGTAAATTGTCATTCGTCAGCGACTCTTGAAGAGATCTTAAAGAATTTATCATCAAATTTTACTAATATTAACTCGTGAATGTTTATATTAAGGTATATTTACTGTAATATATCTAGTTAAGATACAAATTAACAGAGTTTGGTTAAACTTTTTTTAATATAACGCGATCTTAATGTTCAATTTTGGCATTCAAAAGTTGATAACACATTTTTAAAGACAAATTTTTGACAGGCATAAAAATGTCTTCTTTCCTTACTTACACCAACCTACACGACCAAGTCTAGCTACCCGCTTTAAGCATAGAGCACACACACACCAACACACACACACATGTGAAAATCTGTTTGTGTAGGCGCAGCTCATAGCGCCGCTTTTAACACAGAGTGAAACCCATCCACAAAGAGCGGCGGCAACATATACTAGCCCCAAAAAAAAAAAAAAAAAGAAACGAATCTACACACAACTTGGCTGAAATTAAGGCACGTCAACGGAAATAAACCTTTTTTTTGCGAGCCAAATGACTTAAAATGTGTTGTTGTTGTTGTTGTTGGTAACGGCATTGCAGCAGTTTCTGTGGAACAAGACGAGGCAGTTGCCAATGTTGCTGTTGCTGTTGTTGTTGTTGGTTGCAAACACGCTCTTGATGGGTTGCGGTGCCGTTGAAGCTGCGCGATGTGCAGATACAGATACAGATACAGTATGATAATGATGTTGAAATTCTGAATGGCAAGCTGGGTGTGTGTGAGTGTAAGTGTGTGTGTGTGAGGCACCGCACAACACGCGCAGCTGATTTGAAGGCAAAATTATCAGATGAGTATCATTAAGAAAAAACCGATTTAGAATTGGGCGCAAATCATTGTAAATTTCTATATGGAGTTCATTTCACAGAAGATAATGAGCTTGATCTCGAATATACTATATATATATATATTTAAACAACCTGTTCGCAATGCAACAACAACAACAAAGGCGTTGGCCACATGCTGCGCTTCAGCGGGCGGCCACAATGTTGGGCGATAATCGCTTGCAATCTTTTGGCCTGTCTCCAGCTGCTTAGCCAGGCCAAAAAGTGTGCGCATTTGCCAACTGATTTTCTCATAAATTTAATGCTAAATCAGCACGCAAGTAATATACACACACAACAATACACACACTCACATATATAGATTGTTTGTTGTTAATGTTTTGTGTTTATTTTTTGTTTTCAACATTTTTGCGCTCCCAAAATGGCCAAAAACATGCGATAAGCCACCGAACAATTAAAAACGCGTTTTTTGTTAGTTCGCCTTCTTTGGTGTGGCAATAAGCCAAAGTCGAAATAAATAGCAGAAAACACATTTATCATAACATCGACAAGCGGTTACCCTTACATAAGATATTAATGAACGAAAAGAATGCTAAAGAAATATTTTTAGAAAATATTTTAAAAATATTTTAATTTATTTTAAATTAAATATTTATTAATTTTAACTCTTTTTTTTTAATTACATATTTTCACATATTTTATTAAAGTTTTTAGTTTTTTTTAGAGTATTTTTTTGTTGTCACACATCGTTTGTGTAAACTTTTAACGACAGTTGCGAGCACTTTTTACTTGTCACTTGCAAAAGTTGCAACCATGCAACAAATTGTTGCAGCTGCTGCTGCTCAATGCAACCTGGTGACCGAAAGTCAACTTCGATTGCCAGTCTTTAGGTTTTTTATTGTACATTAACTAAATACAATTTGCTAACCGTACACATGAAGCAAAAAAAAAAGGCAAATTAGGCAACATGTTGCTAATAATGACAGCAACATGTTGCTGCAAATCGAAAAGGCCAAAGGCTAAATTGGACATTTCAGTGCTTTCGGTTTGGTTTTTTCTGTGTTTTGTTTTTTGTTGTTTTGTGTGTTGCGGTCTGTGCCATTTTTGGTTCGGTCAAAACTCAATATCAACCTGCTGCTGTGTCTGTTGCTAATGTTATTGTTACTTGTGTTGTGTTGTGGCTTTTTCTGTTGTTGCTGATGTTTCTGTTGCTTTTGCTGCTGTTGCATTGTTATCGCTTGACCAAACTTTAAAGTTGTGTGCCGAATTCAGCCACGAAATAAGCTCGAAAGCGCAACGAAATGAATCTGCCGCAGTTAAAGCGACACTTGTGTGCATGTAAATAGAAGCACTTTAAGAAAAAAGTTTGAAAAATATTTTATTGAGACTGCAAAGAGGTTTTTTTTGTAACTGGCTATAATGTTTATAGATTGATATCGAAAATTAATCAATCCTATATATTTAAGGGATATTTCAAAATATTTTATATAAAATTCAGCTAAAAAATGAACTAAATGTTATGACTATATATATGGACTATCTATAAGGATAAAACAATATATATTTCTTGTGCTCCATAATACTTTTAATGATATTTATGGTAATGTAGAACAATGTTACATATAAACATTTTCAGGTTTCTTCATTTTTCATTATAAAATCTATTTTTCCAGTTATATGAATTATTTTTGTGTAAGTTTCTTTTTCTTCAACCATATATTGGAATATTTTCTTTATTTTTACTTCACTTTCAAAAAATACAAAAACATAGTTCTCTTAGCCTATGCATTTTAAATCTTTTATTATTCCCCCGAAATAATGCTGACTAATCGCATAAGCAAGTGAACATATTTATGTGCACATTGCTGTAGCATCTTGCTCAAAACACAAAAACACAAAAAAAAGCAGAAATGGTATGCATAATTCAGTTGCGAGTACTTTGATGCGTTTTTCTATTATCTTCGAAGCATGTGTGGCAAATGAAATTTCAGCCTAGTGCGCTCGCGCGCGTGAAAATAGTAAAAGTTGCGGCTAAGCCAAAGCCAGTCAAAGGTCAAAATGGCACGCAGCAACAGCAACAAAATGCAAACACAGGCACGTAGACAAAAAAAAACCGAGAGATTGAGAGACAATAAAAAGGAGGAGGAGGAGGTGGAGAAGGAGAAGGAGAAGAGACACATGAGTGTGTGTGTTTTTAAGTAGCTGCAACCACAGAACGAACGTGCAACAAACAAAAGCCACCGCAGCAGCTGCTGTTGCTGTTGCCGTTGCCAATGCCGTTTCTCGTTGTTGCTAGTATTTTGAATGTGAGCTTCTTGCTCTTTGTGAATGGAAATTCTTGTTGTGTGTGCTTGTGTGTGTGTGTGTGCAGGAAACCATCAAGGGATTTTCGATTGTGTGTTTATTTGCTCCTTCTGTCCTTCTTTGAGTCTTTCCTGTGAATGAGTGAAATAAAAGTGCGCCGTACTAAACACAGTTCGTATTGTTCGGTTGCGTATTATGACGGAAACGGATGTTGTCCTTGTAAAACAAACACTGACACAGGCCCTTGTCAAAGGGAACGCTTAAATTACACACACACACACACATCCAGATCAAGATCAAGATCAATAAAGCAAACAGAAGCTATACCAAATAGACTTCTAGTGTTAAGCTGAAGGTTTTTTTCGAGTATCGAAAAAAAAAATGTGTCAAAACTTAAGCCTATTAAGCGAGTAAAAACGAAAAAAAAAACCGAAATTGAGGCCAAAGATTGTGCAAAACATAAAAAACGAAAGACTTAGACAACAAACTCGAGCAAACTCTAGACGGCAAGTGACTGCATGTGGGCAGTACGTATGGAGTACTTTTATGGCACTTGTGGCAAGTGCAACTTTTAATTAGTTTGTACGTCAAACTGCAAATAGCCCACAGGCTTGTTAAATGAGGACCTAGTTATTCAGTTGTCCTACAGACAGACCATAAATTTAACGCCAAATTACTTTTGGTTGTAGCTGCCAATGCCGCAGGCGACATTCATATGCAAATGCTTTAACAACACAACAACACAAAATGCGTTTAAGCCAAGAACACAATGTGCAGCAGGGGCAGTGGTAGCGGCAGTGGTGGCGGCAGCAACAGCTAAAGAAACCAATTTAATTTAAATGAAATTCAGTTTTTTTTTCTTCTCTTTTCGGCCAAGGTTTAAAG
Source organism: Scaptomyza parva (assembly GCA_035044645.1). NCBI lineage: Eukaryota > Metazoa > Arthropoda > Insecta > Diptera > Drosophilidae > Scaptomyza > Scaptomyza parva. The sequence goes on from JAWNNT010000090.1 coordinate 7,057,782, forward strand.
TGGCAGGTACGCGACCTAAACTGGGCCTTTTAACATTTCATTTTTGTTGTGTTTTGTTTGTTTGTTTGTTGTGAAGGGGAACGGAAACGGGCCAAGTTCTAGAGACCATAAAATGAGTGATTTGGGCGCGTTTGCTATTCGCCGTTTGCCAGACAAATCCCGGCTTAAAGTCATTCCAAAAATGGTTTGTTTACCTTGCGGGATTAACCAACTGCTGTTGTATTTGTATTGCTCTGTTTGGTATTTATCTCATTTTCTTACATTCATTTGGGGATTTGTGCGGCTTCACTATATTATTGGATGGCATTTGATTTGTTTTGTGTTTTCTGTTTGTGTCTTGCCAATATTCCTAACAAAAGAAGCGGCTAACAAAAAGAAGTAATAAAAAACAAACTCAACTCGACTCTCAATTGCTGTCACTTATTAGGCATTTTTAATTGTTCAAGTGCCGCAGTTGTTTCTTTTTTCAATATGCAACCTACATATATACAATGTATATACATACATATACTGTTTGTGTGTTTGTGTTCAATTAAAAAGTAATTTGCCTAACAACAAAAAACAACTTGAGAAACCAAGAAGACACCCACACATTTCCGTTTCTCAGCCCACTCTCAAAAAAAATATATAATGTTTACCAATTTTTGTTGTTGTTTTTGTTGCTTAGCCGTATTTTAGTATTCATACAAATGAAAAAAAAAAATGATATAGAAACAAGTTTGTAAACTAATTTGCAGCCCGCTTGACATTATTGCCCGTAATTTAAATCTAGCCGAGCTGAAAAGAAATACAACAAAAACCCAACGCTCACAAAGCTACTAAAATACCAATACTAATAAAAACACACATAAACATCGGGAAATACAGATGTAGATAATAATATAGTAGATACAAATGTTTCGATTTATTTTATTGTGAATGAGCACAGTGGAACTAATGATAAAAACTGCTTAAGGGGTTGAGTTGAATGAAATAAGTCTATAAAAAAGTTAAGGAATATTAAAAAATTCATTAAAATCTTAGATTTTAGTTAAAGTTCCAGTAATAAAATTTCAATAATAAGTTGAGGAGTTTACCATACTTAAAAAGTATTTAAAAAACGTATTGTTAGCAATCTCAAAACACTTTAACAACTTAATAAAATATAGTAATATGATAAAAATGATGAATAGTATAAAAACGTATCAAACCTCTTTAACAACTTAATAAAACATAGTAATCTGATAAAAATGATGACTAGTATGAAAACTTAAAAAAATCATTAAAACAAGGAAATCTAGTCGTTGAAATCTTAAGAGTTATCGTAGGGTTATTAAATATTAACAACCCATGTATGTGCAATAAACAAAAAATGACATAAAAATGAATCTTTTGCTATCATTTTCCATAATTCACAAGTCAACTCACAATTTTATTTAACCCCACTGTTGTATAGAGTAACACTGACTGATTGAAAACCAACCCAAGTTCACAACCCACGCATCGCCCGCGTCGACAACAACGACAGCAACGGCAACGACGATGCCGACGCTGACGCCGACGCTGACTCTGACGCCGACGACGACGACGCCAACGCACATGCATAATGCTAAATCGCTTGTTAATTGCGACATTTCGAAAGTCAACACAAGATTTGAAACAGACTCTAATAGTATATTCCTACAACCATTTCGAGTCCATAAAGTGTATTTTTTATTTCCAGCTCTGTCAAAATGAATGAAATTTTATGCAAAGGAAGTTGGAAACTAATAAAACTAAAGCCGAAGCCGAAGAAAGCAACTTGATATGGCCAATTCGTATGCATTTCAAACATTCAATTTGCCTCTAAATGGCCTACAATGCTGATTAAGTGGGCGTGTTCTCCGGTGTGTGAGTGTGTTTGTGTGTCCAGTTTAGCTGCTTTGCGGAAATAGATTTAAAAATGGACCAAAAAATTAAAAATATTTCTATGGATTGTATTGGATTGTATGTAACGACTTGACATGCCACACACAAATACATATACATATACAGCTACACAGATACATTTACACAGATACATATATATGTATGTAAAGTCATAGCCCACACGTAGCGACATCAGTCTGTCTCTGTGTGGAAAAGAGCACCGAAAAACCCACACACAAAATGCCAAGTCGCTTTAACTTGTATGTCAAGAAATTGTAGATGTTGTATTTGTTGTTTGTTGTTGTTGCTCGATGTTTGTTGTATTGGAGGCTGCGGAGGAGTATGCTAAGTGAATGGCACCGCAACAAGAAATGCTCTTTTCTTTAACATAGTCTCAGTGTAATGCTGCAAGCTGCAAATAATTTGAGGCTAAAAGCTAAAATGTGATGCGGTTTTTTTTTGTTTTTTTTGGTTAGTTTTCAATCTTAACTCATTTATTATTTGAGCGCAATGGCGACACACTTATCAATAAAGCAAGTGGGTAGCAATTGTTGTTGCGGTTATCGTTGTTATTGTCACTGTTGTTGTTGTTGTACCATTTGCCAAATTTGGCAACTTGTTGTGGAGCAACAAACAGCAACAATAATAACTACAAGTAGCACAGACAGACAGACAGAAAAAAACACACACAGAGAGTTGTTGGTGAAGACTTTCCTGCTGTTACTTCTGTTGCTGCTGCTTCAAAAATGACGGCTTATAAATGACGCCCACAGCTGGCCAAACAAAAGACTTAGGCAACGAACTTGCTGCCAGTTGTCAGAGAGCTCTCTCTCTGTCTCACTCTTTCACAAAAAGAACACAACAACACAAACCAAGCGGCTAATGAGCACATGTAAAGCAGTAAAAAAAAATTATATAAACATTAATTATGTACATTTTTTCTACTTCCCTCTCTCTCTCCCTCTTTCTGTGTTTCCCAAAAAGGAAACGTTGTAGGCGTTCGAAATGAAATGAAAATAAAAAATTAAGAAACGTTGTTGTTGCTGTTGTTGTTGCCACTCGATGAGCGAGCGAGTGAGTGAGCGAGTGAGGGGGCATGCTGTGAAAATTATTAACGATGTATATAAAATTAGAAAACATAGCATAGTAGAAAGGTTGCTTAAAGCAGAAAGCACAAAGCGTTGAAAGAAATGAAATAAATGAAAACAACGAACGACAAAGCGCTAATTGCGCTTAAACTGAATAACTGACGCTCATTTTTTGAGTGTGTGTGTCCGAGTGTGTGTGTAAGGTGCGTAGGTTGAACAAACTTCTTGTCTGGGCCCGCTTGAAGCCGCTCAAGCTGTCAACAACAACAATAACAGCGGCAGCAGCAACAGCAACAACAGCGGCAGCAATCACATCACATTTAACTCATTTTCGTCTATGTTTTCATTTTCTTCAATGTACACATTATTTTTTTTTTGGTTTTTGAACTCACTTTTTGGATTTGAAATGACAGCAGGGAGTCGCAATAATTGCGGCAGCAACGGAAGTGCGGCTGTCTAACAAAGTTAGCAACGTTTAATGAGCTCAACCAGCCTCAACGTTAACGTTACAACATTATGACGTAATGCACTTTATAAGATAATACACCCGAAAAAATATATAAATATACATATATGTATATGTACAGACATAATAATTAAATATGAAAACCTAAAACAGTTCAAAAGCATCAAACATTTTGAAATTTGTGACAACATTTTTGTGCTAAAACATTATTATTTATGTGTTGTGGTATGGAAAACTACAGTGAATCATGTTGAAGATCACTTTAACTAAGCAAAACTTTTTAAACCATACCTTAATACCAAGAAACAATTGAATGAAACATATGCATTGAAAGTTCCTTATAATCTTTACCTTAAATATCGGCAGCCAAAAGGAAATCATTTTCCTTAAACTCATTTTTGATAATCACACTCAATTAGCATCAATAAAATATTGATTTTTAGCAAACTGCTTTCTAATTACATTGACTATTTAGAAAGTAAACCAAAATAAATATGAAAGCTACATACGGCATGCCAAATATTATATATACTTGAAGCAATACAAATTTGTTATTTCTTGTTAAATATCTTGCATTCGTTTGACAACTGTATGATATAATCGACTGATCTCGATGATTTTGACAAATGATCTAACTGCAACAAATAAAGCATCTTAGCAAACTCACCTCCCAATACTGATCAAGACTAATTTATGTACTTTATGATTTAAAATATGGTTCCCTATCAAAAACTGTGTAACATCAACTTTGCTTGAATATTTCTTGGAAATAGTACAATCAATATTACGATACAATCTATGATAGCCCCAAGATAGACCGAAACAAATCTATAACAATGCTTAAACGAAACTTATTAAGAGCATTTATGAAACAAAAAAACATATTAACTTAATTTACAAATTAATCGCTCGCTAATATGGCTCATTAGTTATAAATTTCAAGCCTAAAGCAAAACACAAAAACTCATCATTAAACAACAATTTGCAATTAAGAACATTTTTTTTTTAAACAGTAAAAAATTTGGTTCAATTTTCTATTAATATATGCAATCAACGTTTTAATCTCCACACATACTTGACATGCAAATCAGGTGGGCGTTGTCAGAGATACTCCACGTACAAACATACATATCTACATAAATGTATATGATATACATAAATAATTAATACAATCAACAACGAAAAAAAAGAAAAATGTTGCTGCCATTGAATAAACATTTTGTTTTCTGTTTTATGGCCAACATTATTCAACTACATTTAAATATAAATGTGCCACAAAACAAAAATAAAAAAAAATAACAATATATGTTTTGCCATAAAATTAGCTCAGTGGCGTTAAAAATAAGTGAGACTCACCTTAGTTTGGGCCACATTTTGTGTTGTGTATGGTAAATATATTGATAGAGTATATTTATATTTGTTTTTGTCGATGAGTGTCTGCTTTATCAGCGTGCGAAACTTAAACAGCAGAATCGTATATATATATATATATATAGACGGCGACGAATATTTATCAGTCAACTTAAGTGACGTTTATAGATTGTTGTTGTTGCTAAGACAATAAGCCGCATTAACTTGGCCGAATGTCTCTGTCTAGCTGTCTATCTGTCTCTCTCAGTGTGTGTGTATTGTTTCGGTTTTTGTCTACCTGAGCAGCAATGGGAAACGGTTTCTGCTCCAGAACGTAACTAAATGCGATAAAGATCTTTACGGTGCAGTGCCACACACTGCCGGGGTCTAGTTGGCAACAACAATAACACAACAATAATAACACAATGCGCTCTCAGTTGACACCGCTGGAGTTGTAGATGGACATGACGCACCAGCAGCAGACACTGCACATTTCATTCATAAAATGAATGAAAAATACAAAAAACAAGTACAACAATAATCAAATACGACTATCTGCAACTGGCTGTGACTGTGGCAGTGGCAGCAACAGACACAAAACAAAGAGCCGGAAACGGATGCGACGTCGCTGCTGTTGTTGCTGTTGATGTTTGTTATGTGTGGCCTTTGTGTGTCTATCTGCCTGCCAGCAGGATTCTTTTAGGGATGGGACACTGTTCACTTAACACACACACCCATACACACTCACACTCACTAACTGACAATTGCCGACGGCTTGTAACGAATTGTCAAAAAATTTACATTTACATTTAAAATTGCATTCGCATTTGCATTTGTCTGCTTAAATTGCATTTCACGTTTACCATGCATTTATTTATGATGGGCTTTTTGCATTGCAAGAAATGAATGACTGTAGCAACGAACTTCGAACACATACATAACACACACACAACGCGTTCAAAACGACCGAACTACCGAACGTGAGTGAGATAGCGAGAGAGGTAAACGATCGCTAGCAGCAGCAACAACTGAACGCGCCGACGACAAAAACTCAACTGAAACGAACAACACAGAGCAAAACCTACGCTCAGGTAAGAAATGAAAACGAGCTCGCGCCCCGAGCTGCAAATGATGATTCGTGCATTTTCATTCACAAATACTGGTCGCTGCTGTTGGTGCTGCTGCTGCGCTGACTCAGTCGACTTTACAATGACCAAAGCCTGTGTGGGCAGCAGCGGCAGCAGCAGAGATAGCAACAGTGATCCCAGTCGTACATTGAATTGTACATTTCAACGCATCAGACACAGACAGACAATTCCACACAAAAGTTGCAATAAGATTGCGATTGCATGCCAACCATATTTGGCCGGTCAGCCAGGTAACCCAAATTCACTTTGAAAACTAAGGCCAAGATCGTCGTCTGGCCACAAGAATCGCTTTGGCTCTGGAGTGTGCGAGTGCCAAAGTAAATACTAAATAAATCACAGTCGCTTTGGGAAGAGAAAAAGTTCTCACACTCAACAAGAACGACGATGAGGAAGGAGTGTTGCATGTTGACCGGTGGCTATTTGATTTTCACATATGATCTGTGCCACAAAACAATTTTCTTCTTCATGTAGTTGTAGTAGTTGTTTATTTCGTTTTTTCCGTTTATTCTAACAACTAACTAGACCTGGGAGTAGCGCACATGCACAAATATAGACAGAGAGAGAGAGAAAGAGATTGGAAAAACGGGTTAAGACAGCAAAAGCGCTGTTAGCGCAATGATTAGTACGCCGTGCGTATTGTATTCCATGGAAAACGGACGCGTATTTAACATTGCATTATATTGTGCTATTGTCTACCGCTTCGCTCTTGATGGGCACTAACGAGGGCGGTATGTTGAGCGTTTTGCCTGGACAGGCGGCTTCATACTGATGCTTGAGGCTTTCCATCTCGTAGATGCATGTGGATAATGCAGTGCGTAGTTCACATAGCAACACCATATCCGAACGCAACTCATTAAAGGATGTGCAAATCTCCTCTGTCGGCGGTGGACCAGGATCTGAACATCATTTTAGAGTTTTATTTAAAATTACCATAATTGAAATATTTCAAGATTTATGACACTTACCAACTTTGAACTCCTGTATGGCCTGCTCGAGAGCTTTCACCTTACGTTGACCTATATTCGCGGGCAATTTCATCTTTTGGGAGCGCAGAGAGACACCAGAGCCACGCAGATCGGCAAACTTGATGCCGCTGCTGCCAATTTCTATGGCGTTCACCACAGAGTCCACCTTGGAGGGTCGCGGCTGATGGTGAACCTTCTTTTTGTGCAGCTTCTTCTCGTATTTGCGAGCGCTTGGTGTATTGGCTGCATGTTCGTTCTGTTGATCCGCTTGGGAGATGAGTTTCTGAAGATCTTGGGTCTTGCGTTCGCGCTCCTTTTTGCGAGCCTCGATTTTCTTCATCTCATTGATCAGCATTTGCTCCTCCTCAACCTGTTGGGTGGTGCGCTTGAAGAGCTTCTCCAGTTGCTCCTTTCGCCGGCGTTCGTGTTCGGCATCGTAGCCAAACGTTTTCTTTTCGTTTGTCTGATTTTGATTCTGATTCTTGGCCTTGGAGAGCAGTGCAATGACATCATAATAGCGCTCCTTAAGCTCTTCCACGGTTTTGATGCCATGCTGTTGACGATTCCAACGATCAGCCATCACAATGAAACGTAAGTCAAAGCTGGGAGTAAAAATACCTAATTAACAAGTGCCCAACAACGACATAAGATGTATGCTTACCGTCTGGCTAAATCGAAGAGATGATCCGTTTGCACCTTGCTCCAGTTTTGAATATTGTTGCGCAGGTTGGCATTATATTCGGTCATTGTGTAGCTTGGTATTTCCACTTGCTTATTGAATTTGGCAAATGGATAGTCTGTTGAGTCATCAGTGACGCGTTTCCAGTGATGAAAGACGGCAGCATCATTGCGCGCCGGATTGGAAAATGGTGCCCATTCCCATTTGCGCACCTTTTTCATGCCCAGACGAGCCTTGTTCTGTTTGTAGCCTGCACCAATTCCCAGTGCGGTATCTGTGGGCAGCAAGGGCGGTGCATCCTTCTTATCCGTATAAAGCAACGCGAACACTTCGCGATGCATACCCTCCGGTCGCCGGGAAGCATGTTTGGTGCTGCAAATAAAATTTGCTTAAGAGAAACAATAATGCAAGTGCACAAACATCACTTACCGTTCAAAATTGCGCTTCTTTGTGGCAAGGAATGAATCTCTTGTTATTTCTGGCGTGTTTGCACGCTCAATGTCCAAAATATCACGCACATCAGCCGACATATTGTTAAAAATTTATAATAAAACACAATATTTCGCAAATTCTTCTGTTTTGTGTACGCTTTGCTTTTAGTGCTGGTTAACGTTGTACGATGACAATCGATAACTTTGTAAAGTGAGTGAGTGCGCTGTTTAACAGCGAGAGATAATTCTGTTAAGAGCAGATGGCATTTTATGTTAAGTTCTCAGTTCTTAAACGTGCTTGCAATTCGCGATGTTGTTTTTCTGTCCGTCCTGCGGCAACATATTAATTATTGAAGAGGATACCTCAAGCCACAGATTCACGTGCAACACGTGCCCATTCATATCGAAGATCACTCGAAAGATATCAACTAAAACATTTCCCCGACTCAAGGTACGTGTGCAATAATATCAGATAATGATGCAATTCTCATTTTGTTTTTCTTTACACACTCATACAGGAGGTGGATCACGTTTTGGGGGGCATTGCTGCTTGGGAAAACGTGGACTCAACGGACGCCGAGTGCCCGTCGTGCTCACATAAACGTGCCTATTTCATGCAGATACAAACACGCTCAGCGGATGAGCCCATGACCACATTCTACAAGTGCTGCAATCACCAGTGCGGACACAACTGGAGGGATTAGTCAAATGCGCTATCTACAAACACTTTTTCTAAGACGCGCCCAGTCCAGCTGCAACAGAATGAAGAACCAGAAGACCCAGGCGCAACCCACGCCCATTTGTGGTGTTGGATCACAGGACGCACTTCGGCTAGCCGAGCAATGCCTGCAGCTGGGCAAAGTGATAGCCCTACCCACAGATACAGTTTATGGCTTGGCCTGTGATGCCAACAATGAGGAGGCCATACAACGTCTCTACGAGATCAAGGGTCGTGATGAGCACAAACCCGTTGCGATATGCGTTAACAATATTGCTGCACTGCGTCGCTATGGTCAGGCCAGCCACTTGAGTGACGAGCTGCTAACTCGCTTGCTCCCGGGGCCACTGACCATAGTTATAGAACGTTCGCCGCAGCTTAGCAATCGCTTTCTAAATCCCAGCACTAGCCGCATTGGCATTCGTATACCCGACTTTAAATTCATGAGTGATCTGTGCGCCACATGGCATGAACAGCCCTTGGCCTTAACCAGTGCCAATCGCTCCAGTGAACCGAGCAGTCTGCAAATCAACGAATTCCAAGCACTTTGGCCACATCTGGGCGCCGTATTCGATGCTGGTCGCATTGGACTGACCGAGGAGCGACGTTTAGCCTCCACGGTCATTGATCTGGTCACGCCGGGGTGCTATGACATTGTGCGAGCCGGTGTTGCTCTTAAACAGACTATAGCTGTGCTCCACGAATTCGGTTATGTTTCCAAAACCCAATTGGGATCCATTTAATGGTTACTTTTAGAGTTAAAATTGGATTGAAAATTAACTGAAATAAAAAGTTAATAATTTAATAACTTTTAATTAATCTATATTGAAAAGAGTTAAGCGCAAAGTATTATTATTATTTCCCTACGTTTTAAAACAATGTGTTTACTTTATTTGTTTTTTACTGGCAATTTCTACTTAGAACATGACTTTTGCTTGGGAAGGGGTAAAACATAGTCGTGCCCATGAACACAAGATACTTAATTAAAAAATATATGTATATGAATATATACGTGTATGTACAAACAATGGGAGGAACCGCAACAACCGCACTTGGGACTCAGTCTTGAGGCTAGTTGTAATAACTGGTCTTTGCTATCTGCACAGGTCGTCGTCGTCGTGGCAATTCGTTCTTCAGGACACGCCAACGTTCGGGTGGCCAAACGATGGCTACTGCTCGTGCCGACATCAGCCCCAGGGCCACCGGACCGAATGTGTTACTGTCCATAGAGTGGCCGGTGTGATCACCCTCCACCCAACAATGTCCATCGGGCACGCGGACAATCTCATGTTTGTAGCCCAAAGTGGAGACCACATCACCCTGCATGCCAACCACACGCTTAATAATCTTTTGCCCTGGGTCTTTAGGTGACGTTAACGAGATTATATCTCCCCGCTCCACTACACTGCTGTGTATGCCCCAACGGAGAAGGAACACATAGTCGCGTTCATTTGCATCTGGATTTAAGGCCGGTTGCATGGATGTGCCTGTAAACAAAATTGCGGCTTAACACTAAACTAATGATGATTGCTGTGAAAATTGGTAATTACCATCAACTCTTGCCACATAGCCGACGCAGTCCAGGAAGGTGATGCCAAGCGGCAAGCCATAGAGCAGGGATTTACCAAAGCGACGAAATGCCATGACGGCATGACTTTGTGTGCAGTTGCAAGATGCTTAAGGTAAATTGTCCTTGTTTGTTAAGCTACAATAATGCACCGCTACTAGCACATTGGATTAAGTATATACAAACATATGTAATCGGGTTTTATTGCGCTTAACAAGTTAATACATAACAAATAATACACAACATACGTCGACAGCTGGTTTTGTACAATTTTGACATTCAGAGCGATACGTTGCCGTGCTGTTGAAATCAGAATACAGGGTGTTTATGTGTTCGTATACAAGTGTTTATTAAAAGTTAAAATTGAGTAGTTGTGGTTATTACAAATCAAATTCCAGCTATTGTACTATGGTTACAGGTGTTTTGATTTAGATTTCAACTGGAACTGGAATGTGATTGGGTCCATTGTGCTCTCAGCAGCCTTCCAGCTCGCTCGGAATGGGTATATCGTTTTGAATGGCAAACTGAAGTAGTGCCTTGTACTTGTTCTTCCAGTTGCCCACTTCCAAGCGTACCTGTTCGTTATCCTCGTGCATTTGCTCCAGCTCAGTCCATTCATACGATTTCTTTGATTCTAATTCGTCCTTTTGTTCGATACGCTTGATCCGACAACTGGCTGCATATCCCCGATTCTTAAGAGTTCGACGCCTTTGCTTCATTCTCACAATCTCATCCCGATTGAGTCCACGCATCTTTAAAGTTCGATTGAGATCTCGCACAGAAATCGTCACAAGCTCATCGTCCGTAATATCTGGTATTGGACATGGCGAAAGTGGAGCCTAAAAACAAACAATAGAATTTTTAAAAATAGCTCCCATATGAACAGTTTCAATAGGTACATACCAAAGATGACTTTCTCTCACGCTTTGAGTCCATAACTAATTACATATATGTTTTTCACTCTCTACAAAATAGTTTTCTAATAACACACTCGCAATTTGTATATGTTTTTGCGTATTTCCATTCGCAGTAAAAACAAGTGCTTAAAACAGTATTACCAGCTGTGAGTAATGATAAAATAAGTAAAGTAAAAAATACTAAAGTGTACTTATCCCTTAAACGGTTTTAAAATATCGCCTTCGGTCACGCTGATAACAAGTTCTAGAAAGGATAAGCGAAAGGAAGGAAGAAGATAAAGACATCGGATGTCACAGCATCAAATTCCTGTGCATAGTTCTCCATTTTCTTTTTTGGCTATTAAGTAAATTGAAAACTATGAATAAGCCAGTGATTTACAACAATGTGCCAACACCGGGCTGTATGTACACGCCGCTTTCGGTCGCAACACCAGACGGCGGCCTGCTCTATACTGGCTTCAAATGCATCAATTATATATCGGCACCGCCCGCCAACGAACAGGAAGCGGTAGAAGTGAAAACCATGTCAACCCGCATTACTATAAGCGCACTCGATATCAGCCCATTGTGGAGCAAAAACGATTCAACAAGCAAACACTTTGCCATCGTCGCCGAGGATCTAAGCATTCAGATTTGGGATTGTGCCCTGGGCGAGGCAATCATTGGACATAAGGCGCATCAACATCAACACGAGGCGCGTGATGTGCGCATGTTTCCACAGATTAAAGTACAGATGGGTTACCTTGCCAATGGCAACATTCTATCTGTAGATGCCGTCGATTTGGTGATTTACTGCGTTGCGTCCAACACCTATTGCCGGCGTCCTACATTCTTGTCGCCACGTAACCTTCAGATCACAACACTTCGCTGCTCCCCATACAACGAGCATCTGTTTGCTTTGGGCACACAAGCCGGAGCCGTCTTGATTTGTGATCTACGAAAGATGTGCATTGTGCACAAGCTTATGTCAAACGCCAGTATTTGCAGTCTGGCTTGGCGCGAGATGTCTTTAACCACCGAGAAATCATCCACAGATAAAGCAGATAAACCAATAAATAAGGAACAAAATGATTCCAATTACGGCCCAGCTAAAGCTCCACTTTTAAAATCCAGAGTTGTTGAAGCAGATGATCCTTTTGATATCTACAATTTTGATCACCTGGAGGGTGAATTTGGCGCACCTGCAAGCGTGCGTCCGCGTTTGATCAGCAAGGGCTCCGATGACTGTGGTGATTTTGTGGGCCTGGAAAAACCCTCTGGCACAGTGCCCATTGATTATATAGAGGCTTGTGAGAGCATAAAGGCTCAACTTTTAGCACCACCTGATAGTCCTCAAGTGGAAGTGACTCTGCAGGACTGCCAACAGACAGGCATACAAGGTCCACGCAGCAACAGCAGTAACAAATCTGAGAAAGGTAGCGGCACCTTGGTCAGCGGCTCCACCGAAGGCAGTCTTGAGGTTATCCAGTTTAGTTCTTCCAGTGATGATGCCGTTATTGTGGATGGCGATCCAGCAAAGCCCAGACGTGAAGTACTTCATTTTATCTACCATCAAGCAGAGGTGCATGATGCACCCGAATCACCGCAGCGGCTGCAAAAACAAACAAAACCCGATTCCCAGCCAGTTAGCATTGATACGTCCAGCATCTATTCGGTTGAGTCGCCTGCACAACCAGACATTCTACTGATATCAATCAATGTCAACGATGTCATCAATGTTTGGAATACCGTAACAGGCGCAAATTGCGCCAAGAACTATATCAAAGCCAGTTGTACAGGTAAGTTACAATTGAAATCTCACCTATGAGCAACCTTTAACGGAGTTCTTCACTTACAGGCAAACAAAAAGAAGTGCACTGGCTAAGTGATCAGATTATTGTTTCACTTAGTCGCCTTCAGTTATCTTTCTGGTCATTTGAACATGATGCGAAATCGGGTCGCCATAAAATTCAAAGGGATTACTCGCATATGAATTGTCGCCACGAGGTTGAAACATGCGCAATTAAATGCACAACTACTGCCCAACCACAAATATGGCTGAGCATGCGGAATCGCCAAGTGGGAATACTGAATCCACTCAACGGCAAACTAGATGCTATGTATGGTTGTTTGGCATTAGGTGTGCGCGCCATTGCCGAGTGTCCGGATGACATGAATAAGTAAGTGGTTTATAACTAAATCTGTCTAATAAGTTATTACTGAACTACTTCTGCAGAATCGCACTGGGTTGCTCGGACAAACGACTGGCCATCTTTGACTTATCCAAATTATCATCACGCTGCATACCCATCAAGACCGCGTATGGTAATAGCATTGTGTACTCGCTAGCCTGGAGTCCAGATTGTTTGCACCTCGCTTTTGGCACCTTCGATGGCGTGGTAAAGTTAAAACTGAGACTTTATTTGATCAACGAGATTACATTGATAACTACATAAATATATATATATCTTGTAGGTGGGCATACTAGATGTCGAACGTATGCGGGTGAAGCCATCGTTACGCTGTATACAAAGGAAGGAGATCTATTCGTTGACGTGGCGGGAAAACTACATCTACTGCATTGTGAATCGTGTGCTGGCCATCTATGATGCAAAACATCCCATGCAAGGCAAGTAATAGAGTTTTAGAAATGTTGTCGTGTGTTGTAGGCTTGATTTTGAGCATTGCGTTTACCATAGGTGACCTTGGTCTGTTCACCCTTGGTCTGACGCTTTCGTATTTCAGCTAAGTGTATGGTCTCCCGATGATAATCCCACGCATTCCAAGTAACATTTATCCAATTGGACGGTGACAGATCGTTGGTGACGACCATTTCAGTTTGGCCCTCAAAGTCCTTTGTTTTCGGCGGCTCTACGGGCACTGTCTGCAATTCCTTTTCGATCAGCGCATCATCCAGTTTGAAAAGCAATGCCAAATTGGCATTGTTAAAGATGGCCTGACGTAAAGCGGTAATGAAACTTTCAAACCACAATTCCCCAATGCGCGCATAGGTCTCATCCTGAAATCCAAACTTAATGTCCAGATTCATGCAGAGTTTACGCAAACATTTTGCCGGCAACAGCAATCCATTTGTGACGGCCAGCGACAGACCACAAAACTCCTTGATATCCGCTTTGACTAAACTGCAAAAGTTGCCATCGGTTTGATATCGATTGAGCGAATCCATGCGGTCAAAGAAATTGCACTCAAACCCATCCTTTTGTCGTTCGTCCAACTCTTGTATTTCCACAATGGTAGCCTTGGCACGCTGCACCATCTCCTCGGTCAACTGCTGCTCCAATTGCTCACGCAACTTATTCAGCTCCACAATATGATTGAAGTAATGATTCAGATTGCTCCACACCTTCGAAAGGTACACAAAATGTGGCTGTAAGTGGATTCAAATTGTTTACCCTTAATTGAAACTTCTTGAATGCATTTAATTACTTACAAAGACCAACTCCGAATCAATGGACGTGCGCATGCTTAGAGTATCATTTATCTTGGCTACGACACAATCATAGCGACCCGTCTCAACGTTCACCAGATACGCTGTATGCTCATAGCTTTTCTTCAGTGCGGTCAGACAACGCTGCAGCATTAGGAATGTGATGGTAAAGTGATTGATGCGATGCAGTTGCTCCAATGGCACACGATAGTATAGCGTTGTCTCCTTGCAATCGAATAGCAATAGGCTGCTGATGCCCTTCTGGCACTTGTCACTTAAATCCTTTAGATGTGCCAGCGTCGCCTCAAAGCCGCCGCTTGTGTTGCTTTGCGCCATGACCAGATCCCCGATTACTACAAAAAATCAGTTGGATTAGTTTGAAATGGAATAGGTTATACCTTTGCTTACCATAACGCACATTTTCACGATCACCATCGGGTCCGTCGTTGTTGTAGATGACAATGCCGGCCACAGTGTCGGCCAAACGTTGCAGATACTCCTTGCGATGATACTTCTTCTTGAGCACATAGTTCTGCAGATCACTGCGTCCAATGACACTATGTAGCGCCATGGCGGTGAGCTTGAGCAGCACATGATTGCGAGGACAGCCCAAATGATTTGTGGCCACAATGAACACTTGCATTTTGGCAAACAGCTGATCCAGCTGCACTTTACTACAGCTCTCCGGATACTGGAGTATATCGTCGATGAGCATCTTGAGCTGTTGCTGGAACTGCTCCTCGTATTTGTCACGCACATAGCTCAACTGTATGCCATGGCCCATCTTCATGATCCAGGACATGCGCATGTTGGCCATCGTCGTGTCTATCTGGCTGAAATACCCATCCACAATGTTCTTAATGAATCCCTCAACCTCACAAAAACTTGGCTTATTCAAATCTGCCTTCAACAAGCCATAGCGCATATCCCTGACCAGCAGATGCACCACAAATGTTATGAAATTCCTATCTTCCTCAATGTCCCGTTCTTTAAGCTGCACCATAATGCAATCACAGATCTCTTCGAGAAACTTATGATGCGGATGCGACATGTTGTCTCTTGATATTCGTATTTCCGTTTAACCTTTAATTTGTATGCTTTGAAATTTGATTTATTTCAAGTGTGTGTTTACGAAGTGAGTTTGTTATTTGAAATAATAACAAGTTGCCCCTAGTAACAATCTAACAGTAATGTAAACCCTTTCAAAAGGTATCTGACATGTCATATTAACTTAAATCTGTTACCTTTGTTATAACTTGCACAATGTCATCAATTATATTCATTTGTTTAATTACTCTCTCACCCAATTTACAGATGTCCACATACTTCGTTACATTGAACGTCCAAGTTATCTGTATGTGCGTGACACCTTTCTCTTTGTCGGCACGGAGGATGGATTTCTGCAGCTTTACGAGCGCAACGCCGACAGTCAGGCGTTGAAGTTTACTATATTGCGGCAGACGGGGCTGCTTTCGCGCTATATTACAGACATTGCATTTAATCCACTGGAGACGGATAAGTTTGCTGTTGTCGGTCATGATAAGTTGCTGCTTGTAATGGAATTCCAGGCGGGGCAGAGGGCCTGGAAAGAGCTGCATAAATTTACGGCTAGTGATCCGAAGGCATCGATGACCTCGGTGAAGTGGAGCAATATGCAGTCGAATCTGTTGCTCAGTTTTCATATTGAGGGCAAGGTGTGTCTGTGGAACACTAATCAGCCGGAGCAACCGCCACTGACCATCACCTATCACTGCCCCATGTGGTGTGGAATGTTTTTGCCCACCGACGAGAGTATTATTATGTGCAGCGGCAAGACATTGTCTCTGGAGATGATCAGCGTCAAGGAAGCATTGGCCAAGAACGAAAAGAACATATGCTCCAAAATCGATAGCTTGCTCAAGGTCAAATGGGCCAGCAAGTCCATAACACCACCCAATGCGCCGGCCTTAAGTGCCGGCCAAAAGAAGCGACAACGTCGCGAAAAACGTTTGGCCAAACAGGCGGCTGGTGCCATCGCACAGCCAGATCAGCCAGTCGAGCAACAACAACAACAACCAGCTATCGAATCCATGCTGGGCGCTCTCAGCCTAGAGACGCAGACTACCTCTGCAATTGAGTGCAGCAAGTGCAAACAAAAGGAGCTGCAGCCAATGCCCGATCACTTTTTGGGTGTAAGTGAAATAATTTTCACTTCTTTTGCAGAAAGTTTCTTATAATATCAATCTTTAACTTGCAGCATAGTCGCAGCTGTTTGTGTCTTACCCAAAAGGAGCTTAACAAAAGTGCACTGGAAAAGCTAGCCATTGTGCTGACTGAGGATGCCGATAAAATAGATAAAGCTGTGCTTATGTCCAAGCTCTTTGGCACCAAAGTTATGGCCAAACATTTGATTGCCGATGAACGTAGGTTTTATGCTAAAGCAAGCCGATTGACATATTTTAACAAGAACTTTATTTCAGTTACCAATCTCAAGCATTCCAATAACAAAGATATTGCACCCCTTTGTCTGGCTGTATCTACTTTCAAGGTGCGCGCCGAACTAGAGGAACACATTTCCAACAAAACCCTAAACGAGTGGCATGTCTCTGTAGCTCCCTCAGTCTCCTATGTGTAAGTGGAGCTCAAGCTGGGCACAAAATGTATTTTCTAATTGTATTTATACATTATAGCTTCTGGCAACAGTGTTGCAAGGCATATGCTAAGCAAATGGAGGAGCAAGGATATATTCTGCATGCAGCCACATATTTGTCAGCCATTGATATGCAAACTGAGGCCATTAATCTGTTGTTGAAACACCAGTATTTCCGCGAGGCATTGGCGAATGCACGTATCCATTTGCCAGCTACAGATCCCGTGATCAAAACCATTATCAACAGTTGGCTGGAACAGCTAGAAAATACGGGCCACTTTGGCGCGGCAGCCCTAATGTAATGTTTACTTCATATCTCTCTCTAACATTCCAAATTTAATTTGTATCTCTTAATTACTTGCAGCTGTGTGCTGGACAATCAGATGTTGCGTGGCTATATGTATCTGCGCAAGTTCCGCAATTGTACACCCGAAATTGCCGATCTAATGAATCAGATTCAGCGCATTGGACAGCTGGGACCGCTACTCGATCATGGCTGCCAGGATCGAGGCGACACGGAGGAGAGCAACTGCGAACAGAATACAGAGCTGGCAGCCTAAACACAAATGCCAAAATCCAGTTGGATGTTAAAACATAGATTAGGATAAATCAAATGAGCTTCTTTTTTAATGGCCGCGACATCATGAACGACACATTAAGAAAATTATCACATTTTAAATATGTAATTTAAAGCAAACGCACAAAAGCATGGGCTATTGTTAAAGCCAACACATTGATTAATGCACGAGAGAATTTTTCATCAATTATGATTTGCAAGCGATTGTTAAAACCGTTTGACTTTCGGAGGAGAAAAACAAACGTTACATGAATTTATACAGCTTACACAAATGTCCAAGGCACATTTAACTATTAGTGAAAATCAAACAACACCACAAAAAAGAAGTCTTACATACATATATATATATAAAACAAATGAAAAGAAATACCAACTCTTCTTTTTAATTAGAACAACTTCAAACTGGCCATTTGTTGTCTGGCAGCGGCAAACAAATGCGTTCCCGTTAGCCAGGGCCCAAAAGAAAACCAACTTAACGAGTATTGTTTTGGTTTGTCTAACAATCAAATTATGCAAATGCAGCGCGCATTCGGCCTCACCAATTCAAGAAATTAAGTTTTTTTTTTTAATTGTTTTGAACTAAGATTCGCAGCGCAGTCGCAAATGTAATACAAAAGTATTCGAGTGATTTTGTCTGGCAGATACCTAGTATGAAAGTTTTTACATATTATTTGTCGCTAAGACAACATATATGATTTATTAACTTAACGATATTTCTTATTATTATTCAGAATATTCAAATTTTTTGTAGCCAAATTCTAATGAGTAAAAACGACGACAACGGCGACTGCGACGTCAACGTACAAAGTCGCTGCGACGCTCAACGCTCAGCTGAGAGACGAACGCAGAACGCAGTTTGGAGGCAGAGCAAAATGAGCAAACGGCAAAGCACATTTCAGTTGTTGGGCAGCCGCTGAGCTCAGCTGACGCGCTAAGAGCTGAACAACAGAAAAGTTTTGTCTGTCGAAGTCGCGTTCGTTGCTTCAGTCATTTTGCTTTTCACTTTTAACTGTTTGGAAGCGCGCGCGATTGCTTTGCTTTAACCGTTACCGTTAGCCGTGCACGTTACGGTTTCTGTTGTCTGTGAGTGTGTACAAGTGTAAGTGTGTGTGTGTGTGTGTGTGCGTATACCTATCTGGATTATGAACGCTACGCATGCGGCTACTATTCTATTCTCTCATCCACTCGACGACGCCAACTTGACCCAGAGCTGTGTGTGCGTTTCGACCGTTGTCCAATTAAGCCGCAATAAAACTATAATTATGCTCAAGTGCATTTCGCTTTTGCTTAAGAATGAACAACATAACGAACATAATCTAATAAACCCAAAGAATGAAACACGTTTTCTTCTCTGTTTTTTATATCAAGACATAAACAAAGACATTTAATTGGCTCGAGTAAAAGTGTTAGAACAAGTGCGCGGGGCTCTCAATTATACTATTTTTTACTATCTTCTGTCCAGTTGCAACGCATTTCCGTTAACGTTTTTCCTGACACACATATGTCACGTATTGAAGTCAGTTTTTTTCTTATTATAATTTGTGAGTTCATTTAGTTTTTTTTTGCCAGCACGCATTTGCATGTGACAACGGCGACGGCGACGACGACTTCTCCCCTTTGCATGACTCAACGCTGAACAATTTTTTGTCTGTGTCGTTGATGCTTTTTTGTTGTTATTGTCGTTCGTTGTTGCTGTTGGTTTTTTGCGTAGTTTTAGTTGTACCCGCAGAGCTGGGAGTGGATATGAGAGTAGAGCCCATGGCGCATGTGAAATCATTTCTTGCTTGAATGATAATTTCTACAATTCGTGTTTCTGTTTCTCCCTCATATTTGTATTTCTTTAGCTCTGGGGATTAATACGAACATCGGCACTGCACAATAAAGTGAAAGGTAAACCTAAACAAAATTCATTGAATCAACATTTTTTTGCCATTAATCCATATTGTTATATTGCATTTGGAAACGCATTTTTCATGGCAACGCACTCATAATAAAATTCCTTTTCCTTTCCATTGCATTCGAACATGTAACTTGTTAACATATCTCTATGCATAATAGCTTAAAAAATAATTCATGTATCTGTATCTGTATCTGCATTTGCGCATTGCATTGTTGTTTTATTCATGCACCATTCATGCCATTTTCATATTGTTACCATTGTTGTTAATGTTTTTTGTGGTTGTTGTTTTGAATGCTATTGAACTCTCAATAGTTAAACACACACACACAAACACGCAACACTCATACATAATAATAGAAATATAATTCAAAACCATATGTATATAATTCCATAAACCCAAACACCGTCAGACAGAGATAGACATACAACAATGCAAATTGTTGTTGTTGTTTCGAAATAATTTCACAGCAAAATTATGCGGAATCTACATAATTTTGTAATCCCAAATCCAACGCCCAAACACCTAGTCGGTTTGGTGTTACAGATACTTCGCTAACATAATACATAATTCAAGTTAAGTTTGCTGAAAAGGGCGTGGCAGTCAAGGGCGCGATCTCTTGTTTGTTTTTTATTTTTATTTTAATTTCGAGTTTGTTTTTATAGTTCACATACACGATGTTGATCTTGCAAAAGGTGTCATTATGTTTTGGATTTCTTATTCAATCACAAAAAGTATTTCTAAAGTTACTTTATATAAAGTAAATGTTGTTTAATAAAGATTTCATATAAGTAAAAGCAAACATTTAACAATTTAATACGCCTTAAACGTTTGTTTCTATTATTACATTATTCATACATATGTATATGTCTGAACGATTGCAATTATATATGTAGTTGTGCTTGGAGGCAGATGAGTTGTCATTATGGCTACGTGATTCCGGGTTGAAATGACATATCAACTTTAATAGATGCTGTTAAATAGTTATAAGAGATTATTCAACAATCTGTATCAACAGATTAATTATAGTATTTTCGAAATGCAGCAATATCATTAACTTTAATTCGGTTAATTCGGTTGCCCATTTCGTGTTTATATCTTTTACTTAACACATTTTCAAGCGAGAAAACAATTTGCAAACTGTCTTTTTATTTCTTTCTTGTTGCTGTTGCTAATAATAGCCCGATTTGTGAGTAGCTCGCCATTTAAACCCGTTTCAACGGCTGCCAAAATAACCGGACAACCGTCAAGAATTGCTCGCAATGTTTGCATAGCCAAACAGTCAGAACCAAATAAAAAATAAATAAAAACGGGGTGGGAAACGATTGCAGTTCTTTTGAGCTTAGGCCAAAGAAAGCGGTGGCACAGGAAAACCGAGAAAAAGAGAGAGAGAATGATAAAATACAGAACGCTGCCAGAATCTCAATGGGGCAAAAGGGGCGCTGACCTGGCAACATTTTGTGTCTTTTTAGGCGTGCGCATATCCGGCCAATAACATTGTGGCCAATAACATTATGGCTTATGGGTGATGGCTTGTGGCTGTTTGGGTGATGGCTTCTGGCTTATGGCTTGTGGCTTATGGCTTTTTGGGCTCATGGCTCAAACGCACCCAACTGAAGTCACCCACACAAAGAAACGCGCACCTTCCATCTGAAGATGATGATCATCATTGGTTATGGCGCACCTGTTGACGGCATTGAGTGAGGCTCCAGTTCTGATGACGAGAGAAAGAGAGACGCAATCGTTTGACGATTATAGACAGATTACCAAATGACTGACTAAGCTGCTAACTGGTGTTGGCGTTCGCATAATTGATTTACTGCTCACTCATACATATGCATTCTCTGTATAAATGTGTGTGTGTGTGTGTTTGTTTGCGTCTGCCTGTCTGAGCATTTAGCGCTTGGCTATAATTGATTTAAGCTATTTGCCTTTTGCACACGAGCTCATGACATAAGTAGGAAATTCTTGTACACACAAGGCAACCTGCTTGTTAGTTTGACAGTAATACAGTAGCAACCAAATTATTATCATTTACTTTGTGTTGTTTTTTTTTTGGGTGCCAGAACAAATGACTTAGGCAACGAACTTGCTAGCTTATGTTGAGATTATATGTTCAAAGTGTGGCATTTAAATATGTTAAATATTATTAGCTCTTTTTAAACCCTATCAAAGATTGTTATTGATGTTAATACTTAAATGGATTATATTTTCACTTTAAAATAAATTTTTTTGTATCAAATTTAGATTGCTTAGAAAACGAATCATAAAATTGTTAAGAGATGCTTAACTTAAATAATTAATGATTCTCCTTAGAATCACTGTTCGGAACTTAGGATAAAGCTTATGTATGTTTATAATATTGGTCAAAGCATTGGTAATATTTTGTTTAATACACAGAAATAGTCTTTTAATCTTATTTTGGAATTTTTATTACATTTGATTATTATATAATATTATATCACTGATTTTAAATTTCAAAGTTTAGCATTTTTAGAATATTTATGTAAATTTTGTTGAGAGCCAAACTACTATTAAAGCTAAGTTAAACCAAGATACCCCAGACCAATGGTATACCATTTGTATATATGTATAAAATACCCCATGGTTAAGACTTAAGAATTAATTGGAAGTTCAGACCGCATGACTAGTGTATATTAAAAAAGTGAAAATCTCTCCCGCAGCTGGTCAATAGCACACATCTTAATCTGCTATCTCTTTTCCTCTCTCTCTCTCTCTCTCTCTCACTCATTCTGTCTCTCTGTATGTCAGCACATGCCGTTAGATGGCCGCGAAACAAGTTCGTTGCCTAAGTCTTTTGTTTAGTTCGCTTTTAGGCACTAACACACATACAAACGCATACACACTCAACACACTAACACCCATTCGCATTCACACTCATCGCTATAGCGATCTTCATTTCCATTTCAGGGGCAACGGGGCAACGGCAAATAAACCAAAAACCAAAACCATGACAAGCCTCAATTAGGCCGCTTAACGCTTTCGCATTCGAGCGCCTCGAAACCCATTGAAATAGTATCTTAAGCATCTCTCGCTGAAGCATCAAAAGCATCAAAAGAACGAACGTAAATAGAACTAGAACTAGCTTGTCATCGCCTCGCACCACTGACCCACCAACACCACCATCGCCGCCGCCGCCACCAACACCACATCCAATCCAAGCCAAGGCCGGCTGAAAGAAAACAAATCAAACGGCAGCTTTAACGCTTATTTTCTTTTTGGCCAACTACAACTACACAACTACTAAACGCGATAATGAATTATCAGAAGGCCAGTGAAACGCATTCACCGTCCTCGTTCAAGAAGCCGAAACGGACGACAGGCGATAGCGGGAACGGGAACGGTAGCGGGAACAGCAACGGGAATCGTATACAAAACTTTTGGAACGAACACATCATGGAGCGATTCATAAAGGCGAATCTATT
This sequence comes from Scaptomyza parva, assembly GCA_035044645.1. Classification (NCBI taxonomy): domain Eukaryota; kingdom Metazoa; phylum Arthropoda; class Insecta; order Diptera; family Drosophilidae; genus Scaptomyza; species Scaptomyza parva. The sequence goes on from JAWNNT010000090.1 coordinate 7,080,975, forward strand.
CATTATATGCTGTGTGGCAGCGGGTCTCTTGCTGGTAAGTGTACCAAAAACCAAAACCAAACCAAAACCAAACCATACCAATATCGTGATTTACACTTACACTTACTCCAACTCCAACATACCCCATCATCATAATTCACCTGTTGTTGTGTACCGTTATGATAACACCCCGACAACAGTTGTTTTTTTTAAGTGAAAATGAAATGAAATCGTTTTTGCAAACACAAAAAAAAGTTGAAATTTTAAAGTTTTTTGTTGCTAGTGTGACAGACTGACAAACCGACCGACTGACTGGCAGCAACAAGAGCTCATTAATTGATTGATGGATGATTGCGGAGCTAAAATGTCTCCGCTTTTTAAACAAAACTTCACCAGCATCTTGAGCATCAACATCAGCATCAACGTTTCCAACTGCATCTTCAACGGTTGCAACAAAAGATAGCATTATTTAGATTTCCGTTTTGTTTGATTTGTGCTTTCGCTTTCTTTATGCTTTGCCAGTTGGGAGTTTCTAGTAGTAGTATGTTAATGTTGTCGAGAAGTGTATAACGTTTTTCATGAGATGGCATCTCTCGAGATAGCTTAAATTATATGTATACAATGATTCTTAATCAGTTAATAGTTGTCCGATCCATACTTATGTCGCTTTGTCTACAGGAATGAAACTGAAGATATTTTGGAACTGTTTCGTTATTAGTTTTAATGTACATGGAGATCGAAAGCAGCTAGATGAGGCCTACATAATATTAGCTATTAAAATACTGGCTTTGGTGTTAACATCTTTTTTTGAAATTTCATTTTTCGCTTAATTCGCTTTTCTTTTCAAATTAGTTATGCTGTTATCTGAAGTTAATGGTGTTTTTTTTATAGTATTTCGAAGGCAGTTGATCAAGATCCACATAATAAAAGCAAGTTTGAATGTAGATTGTTGTTTCATACACACCTTTTGATGGGGTTCAAAATGTTTATCTTGAATATTTATATTGAATAAACTTAGTTTAAGTAACTTCAGAAAGTAAACTTGAAAATGTTAATAGATTGAATATAGATTGTTGTTCAATACACTTCTTTTAATGGGGCTAATATATTTATCAATCTTATATGTATATCGGATACATATTGCTTAAACTTAGTTTAAGTAACTTGAGAAAGTAAACTTTAGAATTTTAATTCTAATAATAAGTTTGACATTTAAGATAAGTCTGCTTTAGACACATGACAAAATGAATTGAAACTTTAAAGTATATATTTTTTAATCTTTAATTGTAACCTTAATGGTTTATAAGGTTCAGTTATGTCATACTTTATTCGACTCTTATCATTTACTCCACAAGATAAACCTTATTAAGTCAATTACACTGAGATTAATCTTAAAGTAAATAAGAACTTGATTCAATTCAAGTCAATCTGCTCACTTTATTTCTGACAAAATATTTATATATATTTTTTCAACTTTTTCAATGTCTTTTCCCGTTTTCATGTTGCACTCAATTAACCCGCCTGTCATTCATGCAGATAGTGTATCTGGGCGCCTTCTCGTGTGAGGTCTCTTGGCTGCTGGAGGCGCATGGAGAGCTGCCCATTGCCGCCTATACGCTGTGTACGCTCTACTTCATAATGTTTGTGGCCAGCACCATTTTGATACACGGCCTGGTCAGTGGTCTGTGTTGGCCACTCTTTGCCTGGTCGGCTGTCATTGGACTTATGTCAATACCGGAGCTAGTGTTGGTTATGTTAATGACCACACAGCATTGGGTGAGTTGTAAATCTGACGCTTAGTCTAAAGCTGTAACTAATCCAAATTGGTTTTTTTCTCTGTATGTGTGTGTGTGTGTGCAGGGTCTGCAATCTGTGCATGGTTTGACGGAGCTGACATCTTACTTGATACGACTGATCATCAACTGTCTGGCGCTGATCTGTGTCATACCCACAGGCATTAAGTGGCGTCGTGAACGGCAGGTGCTCAACCAGTTACAGGGATTAGCCACGCGTCTCTCACTCCAGACGCCGGCGCCAAGTGTGCCCATGACCAAAGCAGATTCTCGTCGTTCCAGCCAACGTTTGAACGGGTTCGAGAATGCTGGCTATCAGTTGTGTGACGAGACCAAGATCAATCTGGGCAATGGACTCAACAATGCTGGCGGTCAGCTATTTGGCTCACAGAATGAGTTCAATGCCAGCATGTTTGCCCCGGCGCTGGCGCAGCAGTTCAGCTCAGTGGTGCCGGGTCAGCGTTCGAGTGGTGGACATCGAGCGCAATCCTTGATGGATTTGCGATGCACACTGCCCGGCATGTACAATCCACGACATGTTTTGGATACGGAGGATAAGAATGCTAAGTACTTTAACATCACCATCGATGATCTGAAGAATAATCTGCAGGATTCGCATAGACCATCCCCGCCATCTCTCATTGGCAGCGCCAGCAATGATCCCATCTACTGTTCCATTGAGCCCAAGCAGCTGACACCGCCACCCGGCCAGCAGCGACTCTATCAGCAGAACGGGCATCGGCACAAGCAGTCGGGTCCGCCACAGAAACTCTCGCGCAACTGCGTCTCACTGGAGAATCTCGATGGCATCAATAAGGTGCAGAATGACTTAGCCGCCTACGGGAATAATCTGTTGCAGAACTATACACAGCAGCAGCAATACTATCTGGCCATGCTGCTCAACAATCCGCTCCAGCAACAACAGGCGGCAGCAGCCGTGGCACATCTCTATCGTCGCCCCTCCGCCTGCAGTTCCCATGGTGGCAGCACGATAATGGCTCAACCCATGCAACGTCGCGGCTCCCAGCAACAGCTACAATACTATGGTGGCTTTGGTTATGCCAACTATGCCAATCCCTATATCACAGCCAACAGTAAACTGTCGCTGGGCAACGAATCGGATGATTATCGCAAATATCGCGATGTCGCTCTGTAGATCAGTTTGATCTAGGTTTAGACTAAGCTCCAGTCATAATTCTATATAGTTATATATACATATGTTCATTAGTTGTAGAATGCTCGTCTACCACATTCCTTGGAATAACGACCAAAGAGCCACAAACTAACTCAGTTTCAGTTGCAGTTCGTCAAGTTACAAATTGAGGAAGATGCGTCCGCTAATAGAGATAGATTAGTTATAGAGTGTTTAAGAAATAGATTAGCTATAAGTACGATACTAAAACCATTCGAATTTTCGTATTTTAAAACGACAACGATTTATGTTGAGAGCTTTAAAATAATTATTACCTTTTCTAAATTCTTATAGAACCCAGTAAAGCTCTCTTAAGTTACAACCTGAGCTAAATATTTCCTCTATTCTCTTCTTTTCTTAATTACTTTAGTAATTAATACTTCTATGTACTAATTACCTAAGAACTTACATGTAAAAAATCACAAAATTATTTTGATTTGATTATTAAAAATGAAGAAAAAACTTTGTATTCGAATGTTTTTGTAAAGATATGGTTTTTAATAATATTTAACAAATTGATAAGTTTAAAAATACATTTCGATGTATATATACTTGTAGTATTGTATTTAAATAAGTTTCACAAAAATTCGTCACTCATGGACCCAATAGATCTGCCAGCGGATTATCAGATACATTGGCACCACTTGCCGGCAAGGGTTTGGCTGTTATCTTTTTGGGCACCTCGCTCTTGACCACATTGCGTGGTGCAGTTTTAACGATTTTTGCCTCACGAACAACATAACCACGTTTAGCACTAGCACCGCCGGCGCCTCCACCAAACAGATCATCGTCATCATCATCATCGCTGAAAAGACTTTTGCTGAGTTTTGCCGGCAACTTTGATTTGTTTAGTGAGGCTTTGGGTTGTTCCTCCTCCTCCTCACTGCTGCTATCGAAGAGAGAAGCCTGGCTTGTGATAGCAGCTGGAGCTGTAGCAGGAGCAGGAGTTGGAGCTTGTTTGGGTTGCGGTTTCGTTATGGGAGCAGCTGTGCTGCCAAACAAATCATCGTCGTCTTCATCATAACTGTCATCAAACAATTTTACGGTGTTTGGTTTCAAGCTGAATGGTGCCTGTTTGACCGTTTCTACAGGTTTCTTAGCTGGCAATGAAACTGGTGCAGCTGCTTGTGGCTTCGTTGCCGGCTTAAAGAGTGCATCATCATCATCATCATCGCTGTCCAAGAATGAAGCTGGCTTCGATGGTGCTTTTTTAGGTTGTGGCTCCACTTTTGATGACTTTACAGGCGCAACTGGAGCTTGAGCTGGAGCTGAAGCTGGAGTAAATAGAAAGTTGTCATCGTCATCGTTGTTATCCAAGAAGGAAACATAAGATTTGGGTGGCCCGGTATTTGTTCGTGCTTTGGAGACAAAGCGTTGCTGTGAACCACTTGGTGGTCTGAACTGATGAATCCCATGATCTTCTTCATCGCTATCCGAAAATGAAGGAAATGAATTGATATCATCCTTCGATGGTTGTTGAACAGGCATAACGGGTTGGGGTGGGTTGGAAACCTTCATGGCCATGGGTTTGACTTCATTCTTTGCTGGCTGTTGAACGGGCAAAACGGGTGGCGGTGGGTTAGAAACCCCTTTAGCCATGGGTTTGATATCATTCTTTGCGGGTTGTTGATCCGCAGCTGGCGGTGGGTTGAAAAAAATCTTAGCCAAGGGTTGAAGGCCATCTTCTGGTAGCTGTGTAGGTTGACTAATTGGAGTTACTGCAGCAACTTTCTTTCCAACTGCTTTGCCAAAGAGTCCATCATCGTCATCATCATCTAAATCGCTGTCCATAAACAATGATGACTTGGCTGTGGGTGTTATTCGTTGGGTTTCCTTGGGAGGAGCTTCTTTATTATCAACACTCTTGGAACTGGGCAGTTGAGCAGGTTTGCTGCTGTTGCTTGCTGGGATTTCTGAAGATTCTTCATCTGACTGCTCCATCACCAATGACTTGGCATAGTTCTCCTGTCGCGCCCGACGCGTTGATGGACGACGATGAGCTGGTCCTCGCACACGTGTTTTACTAATGCACTGTAGAATGCTATCCGTCTCGTTGGAACTGGTCGTTGGTGCTTGTTTAACTGGCTCTTGTTTAGCTGACTCTTGTTTAGCTAAGCTTGCTGGAGGATCTACTTCGGCATCTGCTTGCTTTTTGACAACTTTTGGCAAGGCACCTCCGCCAGGCAGAAGAGCCTTCACATTAATATTGATATTGAGCATTTGCAGTTTCTTAATGGGTGAGCTTGGTGGTTTGGATGCACTTTTATCCACCACATCGGTATCCACTGGTGAAGGTTGCTCATCAAAGATCTGCTGACTGGCGCCTGCTCGAGCCGTCTCACTAAAGTCATCATAGAAGATGGTGTGTATGCGCTTTGGGGATGCATCTTCATTTACAGCAGTTGAAGTGGCGACTACTTTTCCCTCATGATTAACATCATTGGCATCATCCTCTGGCGGCACATCGCTAAACAAATGCATGCCACCATAGTCTTTGTTGGGCTGCTCTGCAGGTGTTGCAACTGCACTTTGAGGCAACTCGGGCAAGTTGGGCTCAAAGAAATCGTGTGCACTGTCAAAGATTTTGGAGGCACTCAAACTACTTAGGCTGCTGGTGCCCAGGGACTGAAAGAACTCGCTATCATCGGGCGGTTCATCCGAGAAGAGACTCGAATAGTTTTGCATAATATTCTGTGCAGCTGCAATATCATCAGCTTCTGGTGGCTCAGAAGTTTCTGTTTCCATATCGGATCTCTTGCTTGTAATATCTGCCACTAGACTAATAATGGGATCCTGTTCCTGTTTACCATTCTCTTCTTTGAAGCTTTCCTTTTGCTCACTCAATAAGTTATCTATGACTAAAGTCTTAGCTTGCGGCTGCTCCTCCTCTATTACTTGCTTGGAATTCTCTGTTTTGTGTTTGTTCGTTGCTTCTACCTGTTCAGGAAGTTTGACTTCCACATTTTGTTCCTCTTTTGTCTTAATCTCTTCTGATTTTTGTTCTGTTTCGGTTTTTATAATTTCATTTGTTGTTTTGGCGACATCTTTGCGTTGGGGTAAAGAGTCTTTAAGAAGTTCCTCATCGCTGAAATCATCATTAAATAGATTCGCTTTTGGTATTAAAACGGGTTTCTTTAAGTTAATCTCCTTGATTTCCTTTTCGACGGCAGGCAAATCCTTTGGTTTCTCTAGATCTTTAGGCTGATCTTCATTGTTAATATCAGCACTAAATACTTCAGCTTTATGACTTGAATCAGGCAAAACTTTAGTTGTCTCAAACGTTTTCGGCTGAACTTTAGAGGATTTTTTTATTGGTTCCTCATCACTAAAATCGTCACTAAATAGATCTGCTTTTAAGTCGGGTGTCTTAAATTTATTTTCCTTGATTTCCTTTTCGGAAGCAGGCAAATCCTTTGGTTTCTCTAGATCTTTAGAAATTTTTGTTGATTCTTCATTACTAAAATCAGAATTAAATAGTTCAGCTTTATGACTTGGATTGATTGTGTGAGTAGAATCAGGCAAAACTTTAGGTGTCTCAAGCGTTTTGTGCTGATCTTTAGAGGAGATTTTTTTTGGTTCCTCATCACTGAAATCGTCACTAAAAAGATCTGATTTGGGTATTGCCTTAGTTTCCTTAGACAAATCCTTCGCGGTCTTTTCTAGATCAACAGTCTTTGTAAGAGTTTTCTCGCTCTTCTTTGGAGTATCTAAAATATCTTGCTGTTTCTCAAGTTCCTTCTTCTGCTCCACTTTATCAGCTTCAACGAATAACTGTTTGTTGGATTTGGGCGTGCCAAATAGATCATCATCGCCAAGATCATCAAAGAGACTCTTTCGCTGGATGTTAGTTGGTTCCACAGCTGTTACTGCCTGCTTTTGTTCCTTTGGTTGTTTAATAGGCAGTGTTATAGCTTTTGAGGTGGCACCAAATATATCATTAGCATTTTCCTTATCGTCATCATCATCGAAAAGTGAAGTTTTTGCCATTGTTTTGCTGGCCAATTGCGTTGATGGCTTCTTTTTGGCAAATATGTCATCAATATCAAAATCATCATCATCATCGAATAAGGAGTTCTTAGGCGTTGCCAATGGTGGCTTTGCCTTGGGCGTAAAGGAACTTAGGAAGTCATCCACATCATCATCCAGATTGTCATCGAATAGCGAAGTTGGCAACGTTTTCACAGGTGTTGCGGCAACTGTTGGCTGTTGTCGGGGATTGGGACTCATTGGCGGACTATCATCAAAGAGATTACGTGCGGGCTTCTCTGCTGGAAGCTTCTGTGCAGGTGGAATAGGTTTGGCCTGCTCAACTTTAGCCTGAACTGGTGTTTGTATTGGTGTTTGTATTGGTTTTGCCGAGCTGTTGTTGCCTGACTTGGATTGCACCTTATCTACAATTTCAGACATAAACGAATTGAATTCATCGTCATTGAAGAGATTCACAGGCTTGCGTTTAATTTGACTGGCAGCAGCAACAGGTTTCACTTCATTCTCCTGATTAGTTGGCGGTTTAGTTGGAGTTGGAGCACTTGGAATTGGAGCAGGTGCTGCTGGTGGTGGTACTTTTATAGGTTCATCAAATTGTTTGTGTGCTACTTTTATGGGTTCATCAAGTAGTTTGGGTGGTGATTGTCTGCCCGCAAAATGTGGCTTGCTGACGCTGCTGCTGCTCGAGCTAAGCGAGAGATCCGCTCGCGGTAAATTATGCGCAGATGAGGGATCTCGCCTTTGCGAGATGGCTGGAGATGAATTCAGCGACGAGGATGTGGATGGTGGATCATCGCTAGGTGGTGATGCGCGCAGTGCCTGAAATAGATCACTTTCATGTGGATTCCTTTGACTGCTGATAATTGGGCGTGGCTGTGTTTTCGTGCGAGCAGCTGGTGTAACAACTGGCTGAGCTGCAGGCCTAGCCATTGGTTCCTTGGGCAGTGATACCAGCGAGGAGGAGTCCGACAGTTGCGAATCCACAGTTTGGCTTCTGGGTGTAGGCTGTGGAGCAGCAGGAGGTGGAGCAGTTTCCAGCTCATCCGACGAGCTCGAGGAGAACTGATCAGACTGCTCATCTTCGCTGTTTTCGGCACTTTCATAAAGTCCGGCATATTTGTGCTCCTCCCACTCCTTGGAGCCGATTATGTAGGGCAGTGGTATGGCATCAAAGGGATTCTTAGCTCGAAAAACAGTGCTGCAATATTTTCGCACTTAAGATGGTAATCTTTAATTTGTAATACTTATGTACTTACGTGGAATGCACAGCACCATTGTCTTCGTCATCCGAGTCAGGGACTTCAATAGTTACCGGCTCAAAGTTTTTCCTAAACATTTTTAGATTATTTTGCAAAAATTCGGTGGCCATTTCCTGTGAACTCTTTGGCAACGGTTCAGGCTGGAATTGGATTAATTAACATTTTAATTTAAACTATTTCTTTAGCTTTTATCACCTTCTTATTTTGATCCTCAGGCGTGATGAAGTCATCGTCTTCCACCTCCTCCACCCGATACTCCACAAACTGTTGTCCAAACTGCAGAGAGCGTAAACTATTCGTTGCATTGTCCAGTGCAATATCCACACGCCTCACATTCGTTTCAAAATCCCTTAATTTCTGGCTAGTTTGTTCGCCGCGTTCATGAAGATTCTGCAAAACATATTCGGTAATTATGAAAATTGCAAAATTCGCAAGCAAATTGCACACCCACTTTGGAGATACTTTTCATTAGGTCCAGTAGGGCGCAATCACCAGCAAAATTCCATTCCGGTGCCTGCGCTATAATGTTAGCCACATCTGCGCTTAAATCCATGTTTTCTATAAGTAATATCGCTTTATTTATGCATAAATACTTAGTAAATAAACAAAAGAAAATTTGCCGCTGCACCGGCTGTGTTTAGTAACAACTTAACGACTCATTCAATAGGGTACCACACACGTTATATTGCTTATTATACATTGTGGTCGCTAAAAAGGTCTTAGTGATACCGGCTAAAATCCATCAAGTTAACAAAAAGGTTTTTTAATCAGAGGATTTTTTCATTTAGTTATGTAGTAGCATACAGTTGTACTTTTTCTTGTAAAATTAACGGATAATTTTCTAAGATCTTAAGGCAAAACACTATTGCCGTTGCAAGCGACGTCAATGTAAGTACACTATTACTGCTGCATGCCAATAAATGTGACTTAAAGATATCATTATTGCTAAATACTCCCTATATTAGAACATATAATTCCATAATATCAAGCAAAAATAGGAAAAATTATAATAACAAATTTATCTCTTCTCTACCACTGCCTTATGTCACATGCACGTTACGACCGACAAACAACTTTCGTGTACTTTTTGAGTGACCCAGCTAACAGCTGTTTTTCTCTCCCTCCTATTTTCTGGCATGGCACACGTGCTGAGTATGGATAGTGTTTGCGTTGCAGTAAATTGTTAATTATTGTTATTATTTATTACGAAAACTAAAAGTAAAGTAGCATCAACTCAAAAACCGTAAAGTTTACAACTATTAACATTAAAAATGGCTATGCTCGCAGAACCGCGTCGTCGCAAACGTTACAATTTGTGTCCGCGCGGCAAGGCGCTTTACGAAGGTGAGTAAAAGAGAAATCAAATAATTTTAGAAATTCATTACTGATTATTTGCAGATGACACACGATTTGGCACAAAAATGCTGGAGAAAATGGGCTGGTCCAAGGGACGCGGCCTGGGCGCCAACGAGGATGGCTCTCAGGAATTTGTTCGTATTCGCTTCAAGAACGACGCCGAGGGATTGGGCTATGAAATGCGTGACGATCAATGGACTGAACACGAGGAAGGTTTTAATGGTTTGCTAAAGGCTCTCAATGGAGGCGACACAAATGGTGAGGCTGAAACTGCAGATAATGGCAATGCATCCGCATCCGAAGAGGAATCGCGACCCATGGGATTTGGATTTAAATCAGCAGCAGCAGAATCCGAAGAGGTAAAGCCCAAAACTCTAAAGGACAAAATCAGCGGCGTATCACTGGAGGAGAAGTCCAAGTTCAGTAAAGCGCGTGTTCACTACAAAAAGTTTACGCGTGGCAAGGATTTGTCACGATACAGTGAAAAGGATTTGGCAAACATTTTTGGCAAGAAAGTAGGCGATGAAAATGCAGAGCCTATTGCACCCATTGTACCAGAGCAAGCCGAAGAAGAAGAGAAGCCCATTAATCCCAACTTTGCAGGTGTCCAAACTGTAAGCACTGGTCTCTCCGTTAGTGATTACTTCAAACAGAAAATGGAGGCTATGAAAAATAGATTCGCAAATAATGTTTCCTTTAAAGAAACTGATAATAATTCCTTCCTAAATGGTGCTGAAGAGCAAGTAGAAACTGCAACTGGAAGCGAGGAAGAGGGAACTAAGAAAAAGAAGAAGAAGAAAAGCAAGAGCAAGGACAGAGAGCAAGAAGAGGTGGAAGCTGAACTGCACGAGGAAATTGTAACAGAGAAGAAGAAGAAAAAGAAAAGCAAGAATAAGGACAGAGAGCAAGAAGAGGTGGAAGCTGAACTGCCCGAGGAAACTGTAACAGAAAAGAAGAAATCAAAGCGTAAAGCTGAAGAAGATGCAGTGGAATCAGAAGTTATCGCAGTTGAAGAGGAAGAAACCAATCCACCAAAGCGAAAGAAGAAAAAGGACAAGAAGGAGAAGGAGAGGGAGGACGAGAAAGCAATACCAGAAGTGTCAATGGCTAAAACGCCAGAAGAAACTGAACCGCCCAGAAAGAAAAGTAAAAAGAGCAAAAAAGATGCTAAAGACGAGAGAGAAGCAGTTGAGCCAGAGTCAATAAAGGAAACTGCGTCCAAACCTAAAAAGAAATCGAAGAAAACAGTTGAAGTGGAAGACCTGACACAAGATGATCAACTGACAGCAAAACCCGCTGAAGTTACGGAGGTGGAAACAAAAAAGAAGAAAAAATCAAAGAAAAGCAAACATAAGGAAACAATAGAGTTAACAGTAGTACCAGATCCTGAAGAGAAACAGGAAAAAACAGCGGAAACACCGATTGAAGTGTTAGACCTGACACAGGAGGAGGAACAACCAACCACAAAGGAACCCGCTGAGATCACCACAAAATCAAAGAAGAAGAAGAAGTCTAAGAAGCACGATACAGAAGAAGTAAGTGCTGTTGTGAGCTCCGGCGATGATAGCGATTCAGAAGCTGAAGCCAATGCAGATGCACAAAATTACCTATCAATGGAGCAATTAATTCAGAAACTTGACTCATTCAATGATTATCAAATCTCTTCATTTTGTGCAGAAAAATTCCACATACTAAACATGAATGCCTTCAACAACGCAACGCTGGCTCAGCTAACTGGATATACATATGACGAGAACATTAAACTGAAAATTATGGAGATGAAAGCCGATTCGCAGCGTATTATGGACCTATGGGAGGGTAAACAGTCCAAATATTCAAAATCTTCGTCTTCAGATGCCTATAAAGTGAGATATAAGCGACTGAATCCTACGGACATTAAAAAAATCAACAGAATAAAAGCCTTTTCGGGCATTTAGCCAAAACAAAATAAAACAGAAAATATTTGAAATCCAAAATATAATTTGTTAAAGCAAACGCAAAATTTTATAATTCAACTGGATTTTAACTTTTTTTGTAACATTTAGATTATATTAGTTTTGTACATAGTTTTCCGTTTTAATGTATAACAGTAATACATCGAATTAAATAAAGAGAAACCAGCCAAGTGTATATATATATATATATACATATATATATGCGTAGACATAAAGATGCTTTAAGATTTGTGTGTGTGTGCTTGCTGTTAGGTTAATCGGATTCTTGAACTTGGGAGCTGCATCTACAGTTCTGTGCTCTGTGCCATAAACATTTACATACATATGTCTTCAGTCTTGTTCATAGAACCAAGAGGGACTTGCATATTTCATATTGTGTGTTTTGGTTTTTTAGCGTTGGTGGATAGCGTTTCACTTAGTATGTACTCTATTACACTGTATAGCCTTAGAAACTGCTTGTAAATCTGACACTTAAGTTTTAACGTAACCTATGTACAGCTCGAAATATCAATGGGCAACGCTAATCCAAAAGAAACTAACTTAACTCTAATCGGGTGTTGATTGACGATTGGCCAAACGACGTGAGCGTCGCAGCGGTTTGTTATCCTGCGATTTACTGCGGCGACGCTTTAGCGCCTGTGTGGACATATTGCGATTATAGGTATTCAAATGCACATGCGTGTCCCACTACAAAAACGAAATAGATTAATTAGAAAATCAATTTAAAGAAGCTGCAAATTATGTCTCTTACCGAACTAGATACAATTTCTGAACGCACTGGATGCCAGTCCAAGTCGCGTATTACATTCTTGTGTCCCTCAATAGCCTCTCGAATTTTACCAGTCAGCACGTCATATACTGCAATATATACCAAATAATACTTAGATCACCTATCGATTTAAATAGGCAAACATACTTATAATACGTCCTGTTGCACAACCAGTGTATATGAAACGTTGTCCCGTCTGCTCCATGGGCGAGAATTTGGCGCGCTGGAGAGTTTTACTGACGCGATGTCCGCGATAAGTCATTATACTACTATCACCATCAAGTGCTTTGTGTGGATTGTAAACTGAAATGAAAATGCAACAATTAGAGAAACTGCAGTTTAACCATATCCATATTGCCTTACATTCACGTGGCACACGATCCCAACGGTAATCCCAGTTGGTCATTGTAAGGTGATGATTGCGACAATTGGCCCGGTAGCGCATATTGCTGGGCTGGCGCATATCCCATATTTTTAAGCTTTGGTCCTTGGAGTTGGTGAGAACATGATAGCCATCGTTGCGTGAATCAATGTATGTAACGCCATCAAAGTGTCCAATAAATGATATTACAGATTTGGTCGGGTTACGGCCGCGAAACGATGTACGCAAATCGTACACTTTAAGCAAACCGTCATCACAGCCAGCTATTATGACATTTGGATCATTGTGATTAACAAAATTAACGGCATTTACGTCCGTTACAGGTATACGATGTGTGCGCAGAAGTTGGGTGGCCCGTGTCTGGACATCACCTATAATGACAGAGGCATTGCTGCTGCCACCAATAATTTTATCACCCGTTGGCGAAAAACGTAACGAGAATATTCCAGCTCGACTTCCGGAAGTTTCATTTACATCAATCCATTGGCAGTCATCGTCAGATCCATGAAGTGGCATTATGTAAACTGTTCAAAAGATAAGACATTAAGTATTTTGATATGGCAAATTACAAGTACTTTCACTTACATGATCGTGACCAAGTGGAGTAGGCAAAGTGCTGGCCATTTGGACTGAAATCAGCGTCCATTATGCACCATTGTACGTCACGTGCATTAATACGATTCAACAGATGGTAGGTACCCTTTGCGCCATCGTAGATGCGCACAAAGCCATCTGTAAAACAAATGGAGCATTAACGATATTCAAGCTAGCGTCAACTACAGTAGTCGCTGGCACATAGATGACACAATTAGAAAATCTCTTTTTTTTATACAGAAAAAAAAAACAAAATAAAAGGCGATTCGCTGTATGAGTTTAATATTTGAGAGTTTGTTTAGAGCCAGGGACCACTGTATATTTGATGAAAGTGTTTTTAACGAAGATTGACCTTGAGATGCTATCAAAAGTTTGCTGCCACTTCTGTTGAACTTGCTAACGTAAACTTTAGCGTCCAAAGACATAAGACGCATCAATCTGTGATTGGGTATGTACATATTAGAGATATAGCGTTGCTGAGTGGGCGAGAAGGACCCGCTGCCAGGTGAGGCGATTCCATTTTCTCGCTGTTGCAATGCGTGCATTAGATTGAGACGTAGTTCTGTGGGCTTGTTGAGCAAGCTGCTGCGTGCTGTTACCTCTTTGTACATATCTGTGGTCTGCAAAGTGGTTGGTTGAACATTAATCAACACTGTAAACAAAGGGCTGTGGTTATTGCGTGCTTACTTGGAATTTGTCTACATTTGGTTTTTCACAAACTGGCAAAGTGCTTGGATGGTTATTTGTGGGTCGTAATTGTAAGTCCATGGCGTTGACCGTAAAATTGATAACATTATAACCAAACTCTTCAGCGGGTAATTCAAACAGATCATCATTATCACTTAGAAAGCCTAAAGAATTTCCCATTCTATTGTGAAAACCAAACTAAAAATGCAGTTTCGTCCAATTGTTGTTTCTTGGATCTGACGATAAGCTGTGGCGGTTCAACGATATGAGCAGTCAGCTGGTTGCCAATCGAAAGTGTTGACAGATAACAGGTGGATTCCTTTATACAACACTAAATTCGAATAAAATTGTGAATGTTCTAATTTGAATTTCTCGGATTTATTATTTTTCTAATTTTTAATATATTGAAGTTATTTGTTTTTATATTCTTATTTGTGAGCTTTCGAACAAATATGTCTAAAATGTTAACTCTTTCTGTTAGTTAACAGATAGTCACTTTAACTCAAAGCTCTCTGAGCGGCTTGAAGCTTGCAGTGTCTCAAAGCTTGAATCAGTCTTACAGCGATCGTCAACGAAATAACGTGTGCAGCGGTCGGTTAAATTACGTCTTGCATTTCTATATGTGCATATGTATGTGTGTGTTTGGTAATGAAATTTGTTACATACCCGTTTATAACTCACATTTGTGTTAGTTATCCAGTTGTGCTGTTTATTTGCACACACAAATTTACACACACACGTTGAACAAAAATATGACAAAAATGCCAAAAATGTAATAAAACAAAGAATCAGCGTTGTGTTAAAAGCCAAACTTTTGTGTTCACTCAACTGTGTGTGTGTGTGTGTGTGTATTTTTAGTGGCGAGTTTTGTTGCTATACCAGCTTGTGCTTACGCCGTCTGCATATATGTCTGTATGTATGTATGTTTGAACGTGTGTGAAATTTATCATAAATACTTTTGCACAACGCGCGCCCCTCAAAACGCATGAGAAGAAAGAAGAAAGTTGTTTAGCTGCGTAGAAAACAACACATACACGAAATAACCAAGAAGGAAAAAAAAACCAAACAAACAGAAACCGAAATCAAGAATAACACAGCAAACAGTTGGAATACTAAAATACAATGTATGTCAAACGGCGAAGCAGATGAACGAAGGGCTGCAAAAATGCAGTTAGCTTTCCAGCCGTGCACTTGCATAGATATAAGTACATACTTATGCATGTAACGTATGTATGTATGCATATCGCGTGTGTATAATCAAGGCGAAAATAATAATAATAATAAAAATAATAATAGTAATGTTAAGAGACGAGAAATAATGTACAAAAAGTGGAGCGCGCGAGCGTAGTAGACACACACACAAAAAAGTGAAAGATTGCAAGCATGCGCGCCGCTGACGTCGCAGCTACATTGACATACACAGACAGACAGACACCCAACTGTAGCTAGAGTGAGAGGGAGACAGAAGTAGTAGGGACCTAGAAGGCACCTGCTCTCATTGCTGCTGCATATTTTTGTTTTTATTTCCCTTTTGTCTGTTTTGTTCGTAAATAATAAGAGTCTGTGTCTGTGTAATTTACAGCGCACTGCGTTTCAGTGTTGGTTAGTCTGTGCTTTTTGACAGTTCTATCGCATTGTTACGGTGCCTTGTTAGGCCGCCTTGTTGCGGAAGGGGGAACTTTCAATTAGCGGCTTGAATTTAGCACACTTGCAATTAGCACAAGCTAGAAAAAAAACTTATGCTCATATAGTTATAGTCGCACACACACTGAATTGACATTTGCCTAAGCCATTACCAACGACCAAGACGTGGTTGGGCCCACTTTCCACATTCCACATTTATATATTATTTGCGCATTTCATTTGCCACAAAAGATTCCAATCGGCAGCAGCCACAGTTAGCTTTTTTCTCCCATAATAATAATGCTATTCATTTCGTTTCGTAAGCGCGCAATTTAAAGGTGTCTTTTTTGTTTTTGTTTTTGGTTTTTTTCATTATTATCTATCTTTGGACGTGCATCAGGCCGAAAGTGACGCAATCATTTGCATATTGTTTAAATATCAATGATTGTGTGTTTCATTACTAATGACTGCAAAACCAGTTATAGATTATAAACACGACGATGTATGTATTTTATTTTTTATTGTTATTATGTTTCTTGTTTTTTTTTGTTGATTCCTTCACCCCACCCCACTTCTCGACCCCCCTTTGGCTGTCACCCGGTCTTGCATTGTGATTAGCGGCAGTAATTATGCCAAAACAAAGCTCATTAAATGGTTTATTGTTGCCTGCAATGCGTCTTTTTACTGTTAATCGTTTCGATTGTCATCGACAAATAAAAAAGTTTTTCACTCGCACAAACAAAAGACTTAAACAACAAACTTGCCACCAGCATGTGACCCATCCAAGAAATTGATATACAACCAAACCCAAAACACTCTTTATGCAAATGTCTTACTTTATTTTTGTATATATATATTTTAATCTATTTGCATGTTTTGATTAAGCGACTTTCGTTTTCTTTATTCAAATCAATTTTGTCTGGACCGAAACTGATTTTCTATTCGTTTTCAAGCCTTAAATTATTCAAACAAAAATAATAATGCCATAATTTCTAACCAGTTTGTATATTAATAGTGTTTCGTTTGTTTGAGAATTTATTTTCAAGCTATATATTGTGTAATATGTTAAAAGTGTTTATATTTTTTGTCTAAATTAGCTTTACCAATAATTTTGTTTGACCTTCGTTTGTTTTTTTTTACTATGTTAATCAGTTTTTCAGGCACGTTCTCTTAATTTCCGCTTGCAATTTATCTCAAAATATTTCCACTCTAGTTAAGAGGTTGTAAATTTAAATATATAATTGACAAAAACATGCCAAAAAGCTTAAGAAAGAACATTTTGTAATACGTTTATAAAAGTAAATATTTTTATCGAGCCCAACTGCCCTTGTAATTTGTTGCCAAGTGGCAAGTGGCAAGTTGTTTGTTCGTTTGTTGTTCCGCATACCCCATTATATCATTATATATTCAAATGCATTGAAATGGAAAACAGGTGGAAAACCAGGCGGCGAGTGATACATGAGACAACTTTTATGCTTGGCATGTGCGAAATTCTACGCCATCTAAGCAAGCACATCGCGCTATACCCTTTCCTCCGTTCCTGGCAATGGCAATGCGATAGCGATGAGGGGGGGGAATACGTGTGTATAGGAAAAGCTTACTGAAACGTTTCTTAGTCACACTTCGTTGGCCATGGATGGGGGGCTAAACAATTGTTCACAGAATGTCGTGACTGTGATGTAAGCTGCTTCACTGCTACTCTGATATGAGGATGGGGTTGGGGGGGGAGGGCGTTTTGTCACAAAAGCGACCAAACTGTTGATTTGTTGTTCGCTGCTGCTGTCTGTCTGTGTCTTGTCATTACAATTAACATTACACGCTAATTATGTCAAAAGCAATCTCTAATTAGACCATTCAATCACTTCCATTGAGTGAGTGAGTATATGTGTGCGTGTGTGTGTGTGTGTGATGTGTGTGTTTGATCGCATCATAGATCTGGCATCCGTTTTGCTGTTGCTTTCTTGTGGGCGTCTTTTTTTTTCATTCATTCATTCATGGCTCGCAAATGTCGCTTGATTTGAGTTTAAGTTTAAGTGTGGGTTGATAGCGGCGCCAAATCAATTTACCTTTGCTTTGGGCCTATCAATCGCTTTATGGACAGTCCATTGACAGAATTTACTTAGTGATGATACCGGCTTGGAATGCCAATAAAAGGTGTCAGTTAATAAGTCTAAAAAAAAAAACACTTTAAAGATAATCTTTGAAAAATGCTATCAGGTGAGAATTTCAACACCAAAAAGTGTAGAGGCAAGTTATAGTAAAGATTTATTCATAGAAATATGATGAAAGCTATAAAAACTCTATATAATATTCCCATATTTAGTTCTGCGTAAAGGAAGTCAAAGAAAAAAACTTTCAATTGCATGAAATTATTCATTCTTCTTTGAATAGATTCAATAAAAGCTCAATTTGTATTTGAAAATTGTTCAATTCACTGCCCAAAAAAAACACTCAAAAACCAAATCAATTTTTAATTTCTTCAACTCACAAACTGAATGGAAAATGAAAACGAATTGAATGTGAGAAATGCAAATCATAGTTGAAAACCATTTGTTCGGCGCCTTTTGTTAATGCTCGATTGATCGAGAGCAAAATCTTAAAGCGGAACTTGAACATAATTTACAGGCAATCAAAATAATTTGGTGTTACAAAACGTTGACTGCATTTACATTAGCCATGCGAGCTATATATATATATATGTATATAAAGCCACAAGTGGCATGCAATCGACGACTTTGCCTTGCCTTGCCGCAATGCGGCCAGCAACCTTCAATGCGCCCGCAATGATGCCGCAATCGGCGTTAATCATAAAAAAAAACACAGCGGCAATAACTGGCAGCAAACAGACAAACGGTAACAGTGCAACAAGCGTTCAACCCCACACCCCACCCCCTACCCAAACCGCCTGCAACGTCCGCAAAACAATTGCTTAACGTTCATTAAACTTGAAAAGAAAGCAAAGCTCCTCCGCTCTGAAAGACTCGACAAAACAACACGACAAAAGGAAAAATGGAAGAAAAAAAAAAAACCAAACCGCATTAGTTTTAATTTTTGGCCAAATGCTGCAGCAAGTGCAAACACAAATGCAACAACAATCAATTAATATTACATGCACTTCGTCTATGTGTATGTGTGTGTGCAAGTGTGTGTGTATTTGTGTTTTATAGTTTGCCATCTCTGATTTAATTGTGGAAAATGTACAAGAAAGCAACAGAAACAACAACAACAACAACAACAGCGGCAACAATCGTTTGCAATTAATCAAATGGAAAGAAAAAGAAAATGAATGAAAGAAAATATATATATATATATTCAATGGCGACGGCCTCCTTCTGCTGTTGTTGCCGCTGTTGCCGGTGTTGCTGCCGTTGCTGCTGTTGCTGCAGCTGGTGCCAGGCGCGCGCTTTGCCATTTTAACGTTGCACGTTTCCGAACAGCAAAAGAGCAACAGCGGCAACAACAAGTTCAATTGTTGCACGTTTGTGGCAAACAGCAAGTGGCGAGGTCAATGGCAATGCCATCAAAGCTGCCAGCAATGCTGCCACAAGCAACCAACCATCATCATCGCCGTTGTCATCAACAGCAAAACCCTTCACATTAGTCAGCTAGATTTAGCTTGGCATCACCGTTGTGTCCACTGTTGTGTCCACTCTTGTCCAGTGTCCACTGTGTCCAACTGTGTCCAATTGTCCACCGTTTGTCATTTGATTAAAATTCATTAATTATATTTTTTTTGCACAGTGTGCGCCAAACAAAAATGAAAGTTTTTTTTTAGTTTTTTCTCCGCCTGCACAAAAAAAACTTAAAAATGAAGCAACTTTGGCTTTGACTTTGACTTTGGCTTTTTGGCTTGAGCTTATTGGCTGTATCTGCTGCTTTTTTTGGCCAGTTTTGGTATTGGTCAACGCATGATGTGATCTCTTGCCCGTTGTTTGTTGCTAGTTGTCGTTGTTGTTGCTTGTTGTTGTTGTTGCTTGGTTGTTGTTGTTGTTGCTGTTGTTGCTATTGATATGTCCAATTTTAGTGAATGCGTTACCCTCTCTCGCATATTAAAAGGAAATTCAAATGCCCACACAACTGACTTTTTCCCAAAAATCGGCTATATTGTTGATTCTTCTTCTTTGTTTATTGTTTATTTTGTGTCTATGTGTGTGTGTGTGTTTATTTGCTTGTGGCACGTTTTATACACTTCTTTGTTGGTATGTTTGATTTGTGGGTAAATAAGGGAATGAGAGCTGAGAGAATTATAGAAATAACCCACAAAAAATGTTTATCTTCAATATAAGTAGAGTTTCACTTGATAAAAGTTGATTTCTACTTGTTTTTGGTAGACCCTCTTACCTTTTTACCCTTTTACCTCATTAAAGTGGAATTTTATTTGATAAGAATAGATTTTTACTTGTATTCAATAGAGTTTTACCTCATTAAAGTAGAACTTTAACTGATATAAGTAGATTTTTACTTGTATTTAGTAGGGTTTTCCCTCATTAAAGTGGAATTTTGATTGATAAGAGTAGATTTTCACTTATATTAAGTATATCTTAACCCTATTTCATGTGAAGTTTTACTTATTCCATGTAGAGTAATACCTGATTGAAAGAAAGTAATAGTTTACTCAAGAATATCTGTTCTAACTAAGACTGTTTTCACTTAATTCAACTTAATACTTGAATTGAATCAATAATCATTGTAAGAAGTTACAAATACTCAATTCGAGTTTATTTCAACTTTTCCTCAGCATGAATTAAGATCTTTCATGAGGAAGTTTTTCCTCATCAAATTATGATTAAAAAAATAACTTATTTTGAATCTAGGAAATCCTTCATACTCTACATACTTAGCGCGTGTGTTTAATCTGTGATTTATTTAATGCGCTTCTTAATTTGGATTATTTTTTTTTGTGTTGTTTCTCTTTTTTTTGCAGCTTCTCTGGCAGCAGCGACAGCGAGAGCAGCAGAGCAGCAGCAGCAGCTGATGTGGAACATGGCGCACAATTTGGCTGGCCAATAAATTAAGATAGCTAACCGAAAGTGTCACGACCACAAAAAACGACGCCAACAACAACAACAACAACAACAACAAACAACAACAAGTAGAACTCGATAAACGTGTGCCGCACCACAAAATCACAAAAAGGAAAAACAAATAAGAAGAAGAAGTCGAAAAAAACGATAAAAAATCAACAAAGTAAACAGAATATAAATTGCAAGTGAAATTAGAAATAAAAGTAAAAACAAAAAGCAAAAAAATTCAGCAAACGATAACCGGAAATCAGTGGCAACAACAACAACAACAACATCGGCAACAACAACAACAATGTACCGTCCAAATTTCTACGAGTCAACTTGCCTGCGTTGCAGTGAGACCGTCTATCAGGTGGATCGCGTGGGGCCTCTCAAGGATTTCACATTCTTTCATTCCGGTTGCTTCAAGTGCGTTCATTGCGGCACCAAGCTAACGTTGAAGACATATTTCAACAATCAACACAAGCAGGATGACAAAGAGGTGAGCGGGGTAGCGGTGAAGTACCAACCACAAACGACGACCAAAAGACTTAAGCGACAAACGTGCAACATGTTAAAATATTTGCACAGCTGCCGCTGTTTTTTTTTTGCAGTTTTTTCGCAGTTTTTTCATTTTTTTTTTTTGCATACGTTTATGCATAATAATAAATAACTTTGTTATTGCACTTAAACCAAAATGTGTGTCACTGCGGTGTCTGTCACATATGTGTACATATATATATATATATATATATAACCATATTCATAAACATAGTTTTAACAGGCGGACACCTGCTGTGAGTAGGTGCAAGTGTTTGTTGCCACAGCTCAGCTCCACACAGGGCCAATAAACGTAACGTTTTCATACTGTTTGACGCGGCCATAAACTATATATCTTTGTGTGTGTTATGACTGCATTAAACAAATGACTTGCACCAAATACAAGTTAAGTGAATTTTCCCCGTTGCCTCGTTTAGTTATATGATTTTTCCTCATTCAAAATTGTAATTGAATTTCCGTTAAATTTGTTAAATCACTTCACGTACAACCTGTCCAATTTAAGCCAAAACACACAACTGCGCCTTTTACAGAGATCAGTTTAAGGCTTTCAATCCACTAATTTAACGCTAAACATATTTGGGTTTGTCTATTTGGCTGGCAATTAAGATATATGTTTATTTGACTTGAAGTTTGCACTGCCCTTAAATACACAAATTCCGCTGAATTCCTAAGTTTCTTATATGGTAACCTTTGAAAAATATCCAAAATCAAATTGTAGTCGAACCTGCATATAGGAAATCTCAAGAGGATAAAATGAAGTTTTTTAAAGTTGAAGTTTGTATTACAGACTAGAAAACTTTTCTTTTTATATAAATTAATAATATTCAAAAGATAAACTATATATCCATGCAACAGAAAGATTCCCTAAACATAAATCTGAACCATTCAATAAAAGGAAGAAAATTCTCACCCTTATAACTTATATGGTAACTTTTCAAAATATCCAATATCAAGTTGTAGATGTATTCAATCGAATATTTCCAATACGGTAGAACTTTAAGAATGCTATTCTTAAGGGAATAAAGAAAAACGTTGTTATAGATTATGTTTGTATTATAGAAACGTTTTTTCATTGATCCAAATCACAGTTTTCTGGAAAAGAGTTTGTAATATGTTCAGAAAAAGATACATAATCATATTGCCAAGATTAGAGTAGAATAGAGTTCGTTATATGTGCAATAGAGTTCGTTATATGTTGAAAAAAAGCTAAATAATCATATTCCCTAGATTCCCCTAAACTTAAATCTGAAATCATTCTACAAAGAAATAAATTCTCACCCTTAAACATAATCTTAATCTTAACGAAAATCCCATTTTGTAAGCAGCTCAATGACCAATTTAAACACTTTCAAGCCACAATTTTTCGAGCTGTCTTTAAGACCATTTTAGGAGCAAGTTTTCATTTTCTTTATAAGGTCAGATTATCATATAAAAAACCACAGAAAACCACCTTTTAAAGACTTATATCTCTATCTGTTAAATCTATGCATAACAGCCACAAAAAGAGTAAAAAGTAAATATAAAACGCTATTTAATGCAAAGATTACCCAACAATATGCGTAATAAACATTTCTGGGCTAATCTATCTTGAAAAATCAGGTTTGAATTCAAAAACTACAAATCTAATTGCAACAACAACAAAGAAAACCCAACAATTTCATCATGATAAACGCTTTTCTCATTGTCTTTGTGGGTTTTTGATGTGTAGTGTAATGAATGTGTTTGTAATGTTGTTTGTTTGTTTTGTTTTGTTGTGTGTGTCTTGTGGCAGGTCTATTGCAGTTCACATGTACCAAAGAGCGGACCCGGCCATCTGGACCAAACATCGGTGGGCATACGTCAGGCCTTAAATGCGCCGCGCACCAATAAATTTGTGAACGAACAAATACGCGGCACCCGCACCGAGATTGATGGTGAGTAAAAAGCGGATGCGGATTCTGTAAAGATATATATATATATAAACATTTGTTGTTATTCTCTGCAGGTGTTTTGGGTTCACGCCAATCAACGCCCAATGGCTATGGTGGGCGGGAGGAGCGAGTGAGTTCGCCATCCCAAAATGATTCCAACTACAAATATGGCAGATTTGATGCGAGTGCTTTGCATATTGCACATGCACTGAAACAAACTGAGATACAAAAGGCCTACAATAAGGCGCGCGAGAAGCCAATTGATTTCTATTTGGTAAGTAACGATCATAATATCTAATACTATATAACTATATCTGTGTATAAGTAGTATTCTAACTGATTGGTCAAGTGGCCGCAAATTAAGAAATTATTTAGTGCAGAACATTGAATGAAATTTAACTGCTTTTGCTTTGGCTAGTCGTAGTAGTAGTTAGTAATCATTGTTTAAAGTCGTTTATAGCGGGTTGGCAAATACACACACACACACAGATACACATACACTAACACTAGGTAGACTTGTCTTGTAAACAAACGGTTGTGCAATGCTTCGTCAGTTCAGTCTCTCCGTCTCTCCGTCTCTCCATCCATCGCCATCTACATCTATGCTTGTTATGTCCGCTTCGCGTTGATCCGATTCGAGTGGCAAGTTGGAGTTGAAGTTTCAGTTTGTAGTTGCTGTGTGCGGTGTGGGGGGGTGGACGAGAGGGTATTTAATTAATGCAATAAGAGGCAGGCAAAGTCATGATTATGTAGGCTAGTGTGCTATTTGCACTTGTTCAGTCAAGTTTGTTGCCCAAGTCTTTTGTTTTTTCGAGCAAGAACTAAAAGACAAACAGTTACATACAAATTTATCTGCATAAATGCTGTTTAAAGTTTGAGACAAGTTAACGCATTCCATTAGCCAAAACTTGCACTTGCAACTTGCACCAAAAAATGTTATTTTTGTGGCATCTCGATTACAATTTATGGCCATCTGCACCATTTATTGGTGAGTGCACACACACATACATATACACATACATATATATGTACATATATCCATGGCAAATCTGGTGCATGACTTGGCACTTGTAATCGGTTGACGCTGCAAATCTGGCAAATCTGCATGATGATGGTGAAAGCATTATAATCGCATTTTATGTAAAAACCGATTTTACACCACAAAAAAAGTGGAAAACGAAATTAAAATCGCACAAGTTATTTTCATTTTTATTTTTTTCGGTATTTCTTGTTGTGTGTGTGTGTGTGTGTGTGATCTTTCTGTACGTTTTGCTGTTTGTGGAATAGTGTGTGGCACCAAAAAAAATAAATACGAAAAAAAAACTGTTTTTCTTTCACTTTCGAGAATGCCACACGCGACTGATCAGCAGCAGCAACAACAACTGCAACAACTGCTAACAGCACCTTGTGGCAGGCGCATATTATTGCAACGCTCAATTTAACAAATTTCGAACAGGTGTTTGATGGCTTTGTTGTTGTTGCCACACCGCAAAAGCCACAAAAAAACAGAAAAACACACACTAAAAAAATATATATGTATGCCGTCTCGTCGTCTAATAGAAAATATGTGAAAAATTGCATGCATGCAATCATTAAAAATTTTGCATGTTTTACAACTGCCACGCACACTTACAAACACACACACACATTAGTACACACACCCACCAACCACAAAAAAAGCAACAACAACAACTCAACTACAAACCCTGTCTGCAAGTTCATTTGGATCAGGTTTAACAGCAGCACCAGCAGCAGCATACACAATATTTTTGCCCGCACTGTGCCGCTGTCTATCTATCTATCTAGCTGTATGTCTGTCTGTCTGTCTGTGTCTTTGTGCTTGGCAGCATAGATTTCCATATACGGATATCTGTGTGCGTCGCCGTCACTTGTTTTTCCGGCTGCACTAAGGCGACGCTAACGTTAACGTTAACGTCGTCGTCGACGTGGACGTTGCGCTGCGCTGTTTGCTAAATCTAAATTATGCGCACCAGAGTGAAAGTAACGGCAACGCTTCGCATTTGCTTCATCATTCACCTGACAGCTACACGGCAGGCAGCGCTGTCGGCAGCGTCATTCTTTTGCACACTCTCTTTTAAGCTCTCTCAACTTAACTGTGTGTGTGTCACGCTCTCTCTCTCTCTCTCTCTCGCTCTTTCTCTTTGATTTCCCAGTGGCCCTTATGCAATGTACGCGCTTTTTAAGCACGCAGTGTAATTATTGTTATTGGTGTGGCTCTCGCAAAAACACTTCCTCATGCCTTTATAGCTTTGAGCTTTTTGCGCACTTTTGTCCCGTTTTTTTGTGTGCCTGTCTGTCTGTCTGTCTGTGGCCAATTTACCGTTTATATGCAGCTGTTGTAATTGTACATATTTACGTACGTATTTG
This sequence comes from Scaptomyza parva, assembly GCA_035044645.1. Taxonomy (NCBI): domain Eukaryota; kingdom Metazoa; phylum Arthropoda; class Insecta; order Diptera; family Drosophilidae; genus Scaptomyza; species Scaptomyza parva. The sequence goes on from JAWNNT010000090.1 coordinate 7,106,413, forward strand.
TATTTGTGTGATTGCTTTGGATTTTTGTGTAAGCGCAACTTGCGCAATAATTAATTTCAACGCTTTTAGACTTTCGTTTTCATTTTGGGTTTTGATTTTTGGTCGCTGCTGCTGTTTTATTATTCTTCTTGTTGGAGTGGCTGTTGTTGTTGTTTTTTTGTCACCGTGGGCGCCGTAACCGTTGTTGCTCTCAATTTTGTATTCATTGTTGTTGTTGTTGTTGTTGCTGCTCTAAGCCGCTCACGCAATTTGACTGTCCATTGTCAACGGGGCTATGAACCATTTAGTTGTTATTATTGTTTCTTTTTTGCTGCTGCTGCTGCTACTGCTTATTACTTTTAATGCTAATGTACCTATATATACATATATATATATTTTTTTTTTTGTTTTTGTTTTTAAAAGTTATTGTTATGAACTTGACATTGAATTTGGGTTTTAATTGCATATTGTTATTGTTTTGTATGCGTTATTGTTGTTATTATTAATGTGTATTACTTGTGTCTGAGTGTGTGTATGTGTGTGTGTGTGTGTGTGTGTGTGTGGCGCTAAATGCTACGAAATTCCCATGCGGAAGCATTAATTAAAGCGGACCATAGCTAATTTGTTTAATACCGTATTATTTGCCAGACATTTGCGGCCAAGGAAATGGAATGCAACATGCAACTCCACTCCACTGTAATTATGAACAAAAGTCAACTAATTGAATTTTATGCTTACTTGACAACAACAACAATAACCACAAAGTAACATTAGATACTGGAGGGAACTCTAAAACAAAAGACAAACAAATGAAAAAAGGCTTTACATAACGGTTAATATCAGGGATGATTTTTGATGCCTGGAAGATAAAGTGTGTGAGCCATGGTGAAATTAGTATAAGGTTGTCTCCTTAACATATGCTAGCAATAAGTGCGAATGAAATGCACATACTTTAGTGATTGTGATTGAAATGCATTCTGTCAACATGTCGATGTTGCTGCATCATTTTTGTGTTTCTATACAATTTTGTGTTTCTATACATGTCACATGTATGTCTAGGTGTGCCACTTGTTATTAGTATTCGCACACAATATTCTTATTGATTTCAAGCAAATAAAAAATAATGTCAAAATAAAAATAAAATAGACATTTTCCTTAAGAATCGCATATCGCCATAAAAATTGTTATTACCGCAAAAATCATAGTTGAGTGAAATTTTAATGCATATCGCAAAAGATTGGCATGAAGTGTATGTAATGTACATAGATAAATAAATACATACGATCCATAAGCTAACGGTTCCATTTATCGGGAAGGTGCACGCAATGCGTGACCACAACACAATTCGGGGAATGGCTAAAGCTGGAGGGGTGACTCGATGGTAAGGGGGAGTGTTTTGGCGGGTGGCGGGTGGCCATTGGACTCTTGGCAGATAATGTCAGATATTTTACCCAAGCGTTGCAGCTGAAGCGTGGCATTATAATTAGCCAAGTTAACAAGCCAAGCATTGCAAAAGCCGCCACAACACAAAAATAAAAACAACAACAAAAACCAAAATGCAACTGCAACAAAAGCACAAAATTTTTAAGCGATTTCTCTTTTCTACTGCAATAATTCATCTCTTGTTACTAATTTTTCTCTCTCTCTCTCTTTCCCTCTCTATTTGCAGGCTCGTGAGGAGCAGGCACACTTGGAGATGAAGCATCGCAAGGAAGAGGATGATTTGTATCGAAAGTTTGCCCGCAAGCGTGAGGAAGAGGATCGCAAGATACAGAATGAGTTCCAGGACGAATGGGAACGTGAATTGCAACGGCTGACGCACAAGTTCGAGAAGGAGCTGGCCACATCCCGTCGCAATCGAGACGAGGCCAATATTCTGACACTGCGCCACGAGCAACAGAAGGAGGACTTGGAGAAGAACATGACACTGCGCCGGAGCAAGAAGAAGGAGAGCATTACACGAAAGATGCTGGAACATGAACGTTATGAGACGGCCGCACTGGTGGATCGCCAGTCCAGCGAGATGCTGGAGCTGATCAGTGCTCGTCGGTCCGAGTACATGCAGAGCGAGAGCATCTTTCTGGATGATGAGTTCAGTGAGGGCGCGGTGCCCATTGAGTATCCATTGAATGCACCAGTGCCAGCACCGCCGGCAGTTAGCAAATTTCAAATCTACACAGATCCCATTGAGTTTGAGGATGTCGATCGTATTGCCATCTCTGTGGCGCAGGAGGATCAGAAGACCTTCACGGATCTGGTGCGTCAGCTTGTAGGTCGCTGCACCACCGATATCGAGAAGGCGCGCACCATTTTCCGCTGGATCACGGTCAAGAATCTGAATGCCATGCACTTTGATGATGATCTGCGCGGTGACACGCCCATGGGTCTGCTGCGTGGCATCAAATACGGCACGGAGAGCTATCATGTGCTCTTCAAACGCCTCTGCAGCTATGCCGGTCTTCATTGTGTTGTCATCAAGGGTTACTCGAAGAGTGCTGGCTACCAGCCTGGTGTGAAATTCCAAGATTCGCGTTTCCGCAACTCCTGGAATGCCGTCTATGTGGCTGGCGCCTGGCGTTTTGTCCAGTGCAATTGGGGTGCCCGACATCTCGTCAATGCCAAGGAGGCGCCCAAACAAGGACGCGGCAAGAACGACAGCCTGCGGTAAGCTTGCTTGCCACAAAATACTCTCACTTGTCTCTAATCCCTATGCTTTTTTTCTGTAGCTATGAGTATGATGATCATTACTTTCTCACCGATCCGCGTGAATTCATCTACGAGTTCTATCCGCTGCAGGAGGAATGGCAGCTGCTGAAGCGTCCCATCACATTACGTGAATTTGAGAATTTACCCTTTGTGCGTTCGTTATTCTTTCGCTACGGATTACACTTTGCGGATGAGGGTTATGGCGCCGTTGTCTTCACGGATGATACGGGCGCTGCCACCGTGCGCATTGCAATGCCAACGGATATGCAGAGCTGCCTGATCTTCCATTACAACCTCAAGTTCTATGACAGCGATGAGGAGTTGTCGTACGATGGCGTCTCCCTGAAACGCTTTGTTATGCAGTCCGTGATTGGCAACATTGTGGCATTCCGCGTGCATGCCCCGTGCTCGGGTGCTTTTCTGCTGGACATCTTTGCCAATGCGGTCACGCCACAGGAATATCTAACGGGCGAACCTATGAAATTCAAATCCGTTTGCAAATTTAAGGTGAGTTGGAAGCTTTGTAAAACTAACATCTTAACTCTTTTCTCATTTTAACCTTTCTCTTCTCCTTAGATATGTTGTGAGGAACTGCAGACGGTAATGGTGCCGCTGCCAGATTGTGCCAGCGGTGAATGGGGTCCCACCAAGGCAACGCGCCTCTTTGGCCTCATACCCATAACACATCAGGTGAGTGTTGTCTATAGATTAATCAGTTGAAACTTATCTAATTTATTGCTTTGTTTTCTCATTTTAGGATCCTTTGATATTTGCCGGACGCAGCTTGGATCTGCAGTTCCGCATGTCGCGACCGTTGACAGACTTTATGGCCACGTTGCATAAGAATGGCATCGAGGAGAAGAAACTCGCTAAATATGTCACACACAGCACACTTGATGACATTGTCACGTTCATCATTAAGTGAGTTCTGGGAACAATAATGACTTTGTTTACATTTTATTTAATATTATTTTTTTGTATTAACAGCTTCCCGGAGGAGGGTCAGTATGGCCTGGATATATATACGCGTGAGCTGGGCGCGCCGCAGCATCATCATCATCATCACAACAACAACAACAACAATAATAATAACAATAACAATTCCTCACCATCATCCGGCGAGAAGCATCTGCTGACGCACTGCTGTAAATATTTAATCAACTCGTCTAAACGCAATTGAGCTGCTGGCTGGCTGCCGCTGCGTGTGTTATGAATTTGTTGGCAAACAAAATGCAATATTAATTGATAGTCTAGTTAATAAGCAGCTACTAAACACATAACTCTCTCTCTATATATATATATATATACATAAATATGTACAGGTGCTAAAATGGTATGCCCATAAAAAGCATCCACTTACATATCTATCTATCTGTCTTTATATATATAGATATAGATATATGCTATACTATCATGCTCAATCATTTGTTAATCCACACAGGCTTCTGGCTTCATCTTATATTATATATTCTTTATATATATATATATATATAATCTTATGTTAACCGATTGGCAGCTATTATCGCATCGAATTGAAACATGTAAATACTCTAGACTCTAATCATTAGACCTTAAATATGCCTAGTAATACCTGAACAATCCAATTTTAAATACGTGTTGTACTTATTATTATTAATGCCTAATAATTTATTATGAATGAAACGTATTTCTCTAATACACAAGCTTATACTATTATATTGAATCTAGCAATTGGATTAAGTGTTCATTATTATTTTTTTTTTGCTTTGCTTTGTATGACAATCACCCTTAATTAAACACTATGATAATGTGAATCAACCAGATCGATTATATGTCAGGCATTATTCTGTTTAGTTAGTTCATCTATTAAGAATTTTCTGGAACCCGAAACTAGAATTTATAATGTTAACCCTAATTTTGTACTTTAAACCTATTTTAAATTCTTTGGCTTTGGTTGCCTTATTTTCAAGCAAGGTAAAAATTGATTCAATCATCAATTAAGAGGAATTATAAATAACAAAATATAATGTTTGTTCTTATAGAAAGGGGGAAGGTTTTGCTTTTGCTGAGCAGGGAATTTATTATTTTAATGCATATGCCTAAAGTAAAGTAGTGAAATATATTTTTTCGAGCTGCACAAAAGTATGCAATGCTTTTTGGTTTATGTTAGACAAGAACCACCTGCTGCTGATTTCTGTTCGCCTGGTATTTCAACTCGGAAAAACAACCAAAACACGATATTGGGATCAAAAATTTTGCCACAAAATGCAAATATGATTTAAATAAATAAAATGTACTATTTAAATATTGATTAACTTACATCACTCAAATTTTAAACTGAGTTTTGAGATCTTGGACCATATTTCAAGCGGAATTCTGATTGAAGTACCAGGCGAACAGAATCGACAGCGCAATGCTATCGCATTTTGTTTTCATTCAATGCACTGAGCGAACAACGAATGTTGAGTGAAAAGTTTGAGCTTTGAACTTAGCTTTCGGCTCTCTTTACTCATTGCACTCAGAACTTAGATCATTGGGTTTGCTTATTTTTCATTCATCCCAAAGTATGTGAAGAATAAATCAAATACTCAGAAGTCGATACCATCGAATCTTTAAGAAGCATTCAGAAACCTGAATATTAAAATATTGTGTTTTTTTTTTAAGTAAATGCAGAAACAAATTTATTAGAAAACAATATAAATCGGAAGAAATGAAATACTGATATTTACAAAAGCTGATTAAGAGATTTAACTTCGCATTTCATCCAATATATTGAATGCCAATAAAACGTTTCCGGTAATAGGAATTATTTGACGTCCTCATCAGAACTGGAATCAATTACGAATGTCGGGCATTCTGGTTCACTGAAGTTTTCTGTCTTAGGAACAGGGTCGGTTTTAGGTTCATCTGCTTTTGTAGAAGACGGTGAAATACCAATGAGTGGATTTTTAACACCGCGTGAGAACTTTTTGCCTCTAGAGCGGCGGGATGACTTGTTTGATGACGATGGTTTGGCACTGGAGGGATTCCGAAGGTTATGATTGGTGACTGGTTTTGAAGTTTTCGACGGTGGCAAGCCTCGGACAGGAACCTTGCCATAACGGAAAAATAGACAGTTATTGTTATTGGCTATATCGACGGCACTTTCCTTGTCAATCTCAAGAACGACTAGTGAACCGTTACCGCCCTGCGTCTTTCGTGAGATCAATTCCATATTGTATTGATTCTGAGACTTCAGCAAGTCGAGAAGAGAATCATCTGACCTGCCAGTTGCTTGAGGCAGAAAAACGCTTATTAATATCTTCTGGTCAGGTGGGATATAACTGCCTGATATTGGCTCAATGGGACGACCAATGTGAGAGGAAAGTTGCGGACCAGTTCCCATTAGCCAGTCTGCGGTGGCCTTGTTGGAGCACTTAATTTTCAAGCATCCTGTCATGAATTGGATTTTGGAGAAACGTAAAGGGGCACCAGCATTGGAGCCGGCCATTACCACTTCCTTCAGAACCGCTTCCTCAAGATCAAGCTTTTCTTGATTATTTAGTTTTTCTTTGGGATATCCAGCTGGCAATAGACATACCTCAAGGTTGTTGTAATCGCCGTTATTTTTACTTGGATCGGCAATATTTATGTCAACATCATTTTGTTCATTATTTCGGATATATTCATTACTGGGATTATCCCTGGACGATATCAGCGACTCGGCAACAGGCAATTGTGGTTGTGGACCGCGTTCGAAATTGGGAACCGGTAGAAGTGGTTCTTTGGCCATGCGTAAGGATTCCATTCTGCCAGAGCGAGGCAACCCGTTAACGATCTGTTTACTCTTCGGGGGCAACGTGCGACCGCTGCTTAAATTTTTTGGGCCGGGACTTTGACCTCGCCTTAATGGCGGTAACTCTTGTCGCCTTGGGCTATTGTTTCCAGGGGCAGATCTCTCGCCTCGTCTAGAATCACGCTCTGCGCGTCGACGTTGACGATTCCGAGCACGTTGCTCCCGACGATGAGTTCGTCTCTCGTGCCTCTGCAGTCTGCGTTTGAAATTAATTCCTCGCTGCGGAGTGTGGTTTTGTTGCTCTTGCAAGTCCTGGTCCGTCTCCGGCCTGTTAAAGAACTGATATCCCGGAAGTAACACCGAACTCTGATTAAACTGGCATACCGGTAGCATATTCGGATTGGAATTATGCGAAAAATTCGATCCTTGATTTAAGTCTGGACTAAAATTGAACAGAGACCCCGAATCGTTATCCTCGCTGTGATTAAACGAAGGCTCCAATTCTCTTCCCGGAGGGCTTTGATTGAACGAAGTCCTCAATCTTCTATCCGGGGGACTTTGATTGAACGAAGTCCGCAATCCTCTATCCGGAGGACTTTGATTGAACGAAGTCCAAAATCCACTATCCGGAGGACTTTGATGGAATGAAGTTCCCAATTCTCTTTCCGGAAGACTTTGATTGAATGAAGTCCTCAATTCTCTATCCCGAGGTCTTTGATTGAACTGATGGCCCGGTCCTGTGTTCGGACTATGATATAACTGCAATCCTGGTCCCCTGTCCGGGCTGCGATTAAACATCCTAACACCCGAATCGCGCGCCATCATTCCACGACGATTAAAGGGCTCTTGATTGAATAGCGTGCTATTATCTTGATTTTGCATGCTTTGAGCCTGATTTTGAGGGAATATGGGGCCTTGATGTTGATTAAATTGCGACGTTGTGCCCCATTTGTTGCTATATATTGAATCCCATTTATTGTTTCCCATTGCATTGAATGGAGTTTTAGGGTTGCCGAATGCATCACGATTCATCGGCATTTGGTTTCGATTTTGGTTGGTTTGGTTTAAGTTTTTGTTATTCATTATGAGTTTGATTCCCACGAGCTGCGGAGATATATGAAGGTCCGCCCGGGCAGAGATCCGCCATACCCGGGTAAGGCTAATTGGAACAGGCGGTCGCCACTTGCCTGAGCACACCGTTAGCGACTGAACTATTTGTTGATCCGGGCTTTCAGCCTGGCCGACTCTCGGCACGGTTCGAATAACGCCTTAGTCCAGCCCGGAGGAAGGGGAGGAATAGGGATTAGGAATGTGGGTGGATTGGGAGTGTGTGGAGGCTACACTCCGCTGGCTGTCCGGGGCTGCTTGGTGAGCAGCTAACCTGCCCCCCGCCAACACCCAATTGATACTGTGAGAGAGGGTAGGGGCAGGCCGTTCGCTATCCGCAACCTGCGACCCGTCCGGTGGCCCCAGCTAGGCCCCTGGCCGAATTATTATCTCACATAATTCGAACCAGACCGGAAAAACCAAATGAATTCCGTTTAATTTATACTTTATTTGTTCATGCTCCTTATTCATATTATATATAATATATATGTAGGTTGTTTTTCTTTTCTTTTTTGAGGGGCTGGTGGGGGGTCGGGAAAAGGGCACAGTATTAATATATATGTATGTGTAGAGGCTGGGGGCATATTTAAAAGGTAGAAATTACTTAAACTTATACAAGAAATATTATAGTATTTACTTTCCTATATATATTTTGGGGACTCAGTTTTTGCTTATTAGTTTTTTTTCGTTTTCTTTTTTGTTTTCTTTTTCTTGTTTAGTACAATTCTTTAAAGTTAAACGTGAAGGCAGCTTAGCACATCGATGGCCCTCCATTCAGCTCCATCTTCTCCATCATCTCTTTGTGTTGTTGTTGTTGGTGGTGGTTGTTGTTGTTGTTGCTCCTGTTGCTGTTGTTGTTTTGGTTAATGTTGTTGTTGTTGCTGCCAACTCAAATGTTTCGTCTGCCATTCTCGTGCACACTGCAATAAAAAAGAAAAGTGGGGAAAAGAATGCATCGATGCACAGGAATAATTAGTTAAGTTTGTTTCAAATAATCAACTAAAAACTTGATACAATTAAAAGGAAAATAACACCAATTTGGATATAAAATTGTTATTTTCATGCAAAACACTGTATCATATTTTTGGAAATACACAATCATTAAGGGGATAAGGGAAACACACACATTTTTGGATGGAGGGGGGGGTCACAGGATAATGAATGATTGGAAAGAATGATGTTCAAGCCGAGATGATATGATATATAGTTTAGAACATTTAGTACATTCAGTTGATCCGAGATGTTTTAAAGTTATTATAGCTGTTGTTGTTGTTGTTGTAGTTGTTAGTGGCACCACCGATAAGAATATGAAGAGCACAATGCGCGCCATAAGAAGACAAGGGATTTATTGTTATTAACAGAGACCAAACAACAAAATCACTAGTCTTCCATACGGAATGCATTCACACCGACGATTAGTAACAGGCATTGAGTTTGAGATTGATTGATTGATGAGTTTTGTTTGTTTGTTTTTGATTGATTAAAAAGCGTTTTGTTTGTTTTTGGTTATACCGATTTAGCCCTCTTTTGGGTTATGTTTTTAGTTGTTATATGATAATGTTTCGGATGGCGGGGGAAGGAAGATGTTTTTATGTATGGTTTTATGGATTTTTTTTTGTTTTTGTTTTTTTTTTTGTTAGTAAGTCATATGAAAGGAGATTTGTGCATACTTTTAGTCTGTTTGCGACACCAACCTCTGTTGCAGCAGATACTGGGCCATTTGTATTTGCTTGGGTGAGCCCGAGATGGTAATGATGCGATCATTTGAACCCGGTAACGGCTCATCAATCGTTATATATGCACTCGACTCGTTTCGAATGCGACGAATACGACCGCCTCCCTTGCCAATGATAGCGCCAGCCAGCTGGAAAAGGAAAGAAAAACACAAGAATTAATAAAATACTTCATAGAGATATTCTTCTTTTACTCACATCCTTGGGTATGGTGACTTGTGTGCTGTTGTTGGGATCATGACCCTGCGGTATATTAGCTGAGGCATTCGTGCTGTTGTTGGAACCGCTGTTGCCGCCACCACCGGCATTGAAGCCACCGGAGCCATTGTTAGCACCGAGTCCACCGACGCCGCCGTTGTTCACTGAGCCGAGACCATTGCCAAGGTTGTTGTTGCCGGCACCAAATCCAGCGCCCAGGCCATTGCCCAGACTGTTGTTGCCCGTACCAAAGCCGGCGCCGCCACTATTGCTGCCCTGGCTCTGACCAAAGTTACCAAGGCTGGGCAGATTACTGGTGCCGCCGCCACCGCCAAGCTGGTTGCCGCCACCAAAATCGTTGGGGCCATTGCCGAAGCCATTGTTGCCAAAGTTGCCACCACCGAATGGGCCACCGCCGCCAAAGTTATTGCCACCAAAGCCGCCGCCATTGTTGCCTACGCCAAAGCCGTCAGCGTCGCCGCCACCGCCATTGGCCCAGGGATTGATGAAGGGATTGTCGCGTGGTCCGCCCATGCCACCAAGACCTGCAGCACCGCCACCTCCAGCGCCGCCGCCACCACCACCGCCGCCGCCTCGATTGCCGCCGCCAAAGCGATCATTGCCACGACCACCATTGCCGCCGCCACCGCCGCCTCCAAATCCACCTCCTCCACCACCACCGCCAGCACCTCCGCCGCCGCCGCCGCCTCCACCGCCATTGCCGCGACTATTGCCACGTTGGCTGGGCCGAGTGCTGCCGGTGCCAGTGCCATAGCCGCCATACTCATCTGCATAGACGCGGTCAAAGTTCATGGGATCATAGTTATGTATCGGCCCCTTAATGGGCGTGTCCCGGGTCAATGTAATCACCTCACGTACAGCATCAATGACCTGCGACTGCTTGCCCACGGTCTGTACGACACGATCTGTGCTCTGTGGCGCAACATTTGAGAAGACCTTCAGGAAACGACAGCCAATGCGCTAAAAAAATAAGAAAAAAACGAAAAATTTTAAGTAAAATTGCGTTGAATATGAAAGAAAAAGTTTTCGCTTTAAATTTTATTAATTGGTTAAGCATTTCATAGCTTTTTTCTGAGAAAAAAATAATTAACCTGCTTGTAATTTATTACGTTTAATCTTTGAATTATACTCAGTTGAATTCCTATGCGTGTGTGTGTGTTTTGTTCCCACTTGTTTCAACACATTTCTCAGAAACACTCACACACACATGAACCTCAAAAGGCTAGAAACCAGTCAACTGTCACGGTTAGTCAAGCAGCTAAAATGGCTGACAGGAGCAGGCAGGCAGGCACCGAGAGAGACGAAGGACAGCTGCTTTATATGTTTTTGCACACACAGCAGAGGCCGTCAAGCGGCTCAAATCAATTTGGCCATGACACTGACCCAGCCAAAAAGAGGAAAAAAAAACCCAAAAACGCATAGAGCACGGTTTATGACACGACCCTATATAGTATGAAAAGATTTAACAACTACAACTACAAATCACATCAATGATGATGATGCTCTTTGCAGCTGTGCATGATGCTCTGCTCAGGCTCTGCTTTGCTCTGTCAGTGACAGGATGCAGGCACTTCTGGCTGTTTAGCTACCTGCCCCAGGGGCGGCACACAGTTTTTTTTTTTGGGCAGCTGCTGTGCTGTGCTGTTTGGCTCCCAATTGTGCATATAAAGCAAATGGCTCTGTGTGTGTGCACGCCGGAAGTTGTTTTGTGCCTCATCGTCGTCGTCGTCGTCGTCGACATCGTCCTCGTCGTCGTCTCAATGCGTCTGCAGCGGAAGTGTAAATGTGAAATTCGATAGCCACTTAGGAATGCACATGCCTCAAGTGGAAGAAGGGAAGATACTCTCACATAAACACTGTGATTTGTCGTCGTTCATTGGAGCCTGCTTCCTGCTTTCCTTCCCTTAAGAAAATATGCTTTCCCCCACCCCCTCTCTCTTTCTCACTCTCCCCTCTGAGCCACTGACTAGTGACTCTCCGACTGACTGCTCTAATAATGATTGCATCATTTTCAAATGTCTAAGCAAATTGCGTGCTACTCAATGCTTAATTCTATTCGTGTGTATATGTATGTGTGTGTGTTTCAAATGACCAAAGACTGCGTCATGCTGCCCTGCCCCATCCCATCCCATTCCTTAGTCCCATTGGCGACACACTACTCGTTGCGTGTGACCCCCAGACAACAATGGCGACACCCCAAAAAAACGTATATATAACTGCTGAAGTTGAAGTGTTTGCGGCGCCTTTACGTTGCGCCTTATGAATGGCATGCGGCGCAAAAATAAAACCGTTGAGTCACACACACACACACATACACCCAGAGCTTGTCTCCAGCTTAGGAGTTTAGAGTGTTGGGGAACTGACGTTATTTAATGTCACAATCGTGAACATCAAATGGACGCTCATTGAATTTATTATTTAATTTTAACACACAACAACAAGCGATTGCTCACTGTTGCTGTGCGTGTGTGTCTGTGTGAGGGTGTGCGCGCGAGAGTGTGACACACATATGTATGTACATTGCATATCCCTATACAAAAGTGTAGCATACTTTTCGGTGGTCACACAAATAAAATACAAAACTGTAAATGCGACCGCGTCAAGCAGCAACAAAGGATATGTATGTGTATGTGTATGTGAATATGTGTAAGTGCATAGGCATGCCAGCATAATCATACACACACACACACACACATCAATAATTACACTTTATATTAAAACACACAAATTTGTTGTGTACCTTTCTTTCACTGTTTACATATACAGTTAATGTATATGTTCGAAGCACTTGAATAACTGTTTGTTTCCAAAATTGTTTATATGTGTGCCAGAAGCAAGCAAACTCTGGCTCTGACTCTGGAATAGGTGCAGAGAGCGCGAGTGAACCGTTCACGACCAGCGCCAATGTCGAACTAATTGGGTTCAACGAATGCCAGTTGCCATGTAAGGAAAAGACGCAGCCAGCCAACAACAGTAAGGAGAGCAAAGAGAGAGAAATAACACAAGAGAGAGCGAGAGCGGACAGCAGCAGCAGCAGAGGACAGGCAGCAGCAGCAGCAGCAGTCAGCATGTGCGCGCCTTATAGTTATGCTTGCTGTTGATGATGTTGTTGTTGTTGTTGTTGAGTCAGTCAGACGACGGCTCAAAAGGATATGAAGAAACGAAGGCAGAGACAGAGGCCGACGCAGGCAGAGCTAGCTGCTGCTGCTGCTGTTGTTGTTGTTATTGTTGGTGAGGCGCAGCTGCTGAAGGAACCGGTGTATTATTTAGCTTCTTTTGCTGGCATTACTTTTTTTTTTTTGGTTTTTGTGAGTGTTCAACATGTTCTCTCTTCCTGTGTATTAAGGCATGCGCAGGACCCTTGCTGCACTCACACACACATACACACACACATAAACATAGTTATACAGTAATGTAGATGTAGCCATGGCAAATGAAACGTAATCATTGCTGCCATCTACTTATTAATTTTTATACATTTCGCTTTTGCTACTGCTGCTGCTGCTGCTGCTACTTTGATTCCTCTTCTCTCACTTCTCACTCTGTGTTGTTGACTTTGTGATACGCAAAAAATCAAAAAAAGTACTAAGCGGCTTTTTTCGCACAGACACACAGGCACACTAAGGAGAGCGAGCGAAACCCACCAAAATATATGCAAAACTATGCATAGGCAGCTGCTGCCGCCTGCTTCTCCTTCTGCTTGTATTGCTTGAAGTGCTTGCTGCTGCTGCTGCTGTAATATCCTTAAAGTAGCAGCTTGCAACACATAGCACAGCAGTGAGCGCAGCACTTGTGCCAGCTTGTGGCACCAATAATACTTTCGTAATGCAAACCAGCTTGCCCGTAATTGAGTTTTTACTCGCTTCCTTTTGCCTCGTTTTCCTCTTCGCACTGCACACAACACACATAAACTCGGTGAGCATCCTTAAAATCAAACAGCAGCTGCAATTAGAAAACTTTTGTGGCCCCCCCACCCCCCAAAAAAAAACAACAACAGCAACTAAAACCAGCAGGACAAGGAGGAGTCATGTCTCTAAAATGAGCTGTCAAGAAGACAGACAGACTGAAAGACAGACAGGCGAGGCAGGCAATGTGGCAAAGCAGCACTTAAAACAAAGCGGAAGCTGCGTAACAACATTTAAGTTGATGCCACACACACACACTAGCATACACTAGCACATACACACATACATGGACAAGTTCTAAAACTGAAAACTAAACCGGATATTGACAAGAAAGGCAAAACGCGGCAAACTAGAGCAAAAGGCAGCAGGAGCAAAATCAGAAATATGCTAAAAGGAAGCTGTTAGCAACAGACTTTTATCAGTGTGTGTGTGTTTTTGTCGCACAGCAAAAGTTTCATATTATTAATCAAATGAGCAAATACTAAAAGCAAGAAGAAAGACAGAGGGAGGGAGAGCGGTGGAGCGGGGAGGGAAGTGTTTTTGCATATTAAAATCTACCTGCTCTCATATCGATAAAAATAAAAAAGTTTTTTATTGCTTTGAACGAATTATTTTCTCTCTCTCTATAGGAGAATACATTTAGAGTATCCCCACATTCATTTTAGGAACGAACATAACGAAATATACTTTATAAGAAAACTAAGTCAAAGAAGAAGAAGAAGAAGAAACAAGTAGAGCAACAATTTGAGAAGCTTGTAAGAAAAATGCCAAAGGAACAGATGCCAATGCTTAAGACTTTGTTGTTGTTGCCTCACGAGAGTCTCAGCTGTCGATGTGTGTGTGTATGTGTAGGTATGTTCACATCATGTGTGTGCTTGCTGCTGCCGCTTGTAGCACCTGTTAGACATTCATTAAGTGCTGCCACAAGGCGGCGGCAACAGCAACAGCAACAAGCGTTTTCTTCGTAAGCGCAGCAACAATTGTAAGCCGCAGGCAAAACCGAGCCGACGTTTCGGGCCTAGGCAGGGGAGGGGACGAGAGGATAAAGGGAACACAATACACCTAAAGCCATTGCAATGGCACGCAGCTAAAATTCTCAATGCTCATTGTGTGGGCACATAGAAGAGCATTAGGATTTAGTGGATGGATCAAGGAGAAACGGCAGCAGCTGCTGCTCATTATGAGCGACTGTGGCAGATGCCACAACCAACACCAGACTAAAACCTCATCAGATGTTCGCTGTGGCACAGGACAAACATTTAATGGGCAACAGCTTGACTAGATTGTGATCCCTACTACTATAAGAACTACCTAGACATTCGGGATATAGTCTATATGTGTGTATTTATAGACGAAATGTGACGGCTGCACGTGACAAATTTGGCGCTCAACCAAAGAGAAATGATTGTTGCATGCAACGAAACGAAGCAGGACGCGCTTAGAAAATGGTAAATGAATTCTGAGAAAAACATATACATTAAACTGGCATTCTGAGTTTTATGATCTACTTTAAGTTTATAGCTGGCAAAAGGACTTTAAAGATCTTTTGGTTGGATTAGAATTTTACAGCCATGATTAGAACTGTATTGTGAACTGTATATGTTCTACCTAAACTTTCATTAATCATGCTTAATTCTAACCATAAATCATTATAATTATATTATATTAGCTCAGCTTGTTGGTTGGATTAAAATTTTACAACCATGAATGGATTATGAACTATATAAGTTCTAGCTAAACATTTGTCTAAGAATCTTGTTTAATTCCAACCATAAATCATTATAATTATATTATATTTTCTCAGCTTGTTGCTTCTTCTCGTATTACAAACTTGGATTGCATAAGGCAAAAAGTATTCAAAGTTTAAGCAAAAAAGTCTTTTAAGGCAAACAATGTCCAAATGCAATATTAGATGCGCCTGTATCCTTTTACGAGGCAACTTTTGTTATAACCTTGTTGCAAGGGCATACAACGAGATACAAGAAACAAGAAAAAATAAACTAAATAACCGGCTGTGAAAGCCAAAAAAACAAAGTCAAAATGAGCGCCAGAAACACGCAAACAGGCAAAAAAAAAATTAAGAAACGAAAAGAAACATATCGAGGTAAAAACAAGGTAAGATAGTCTCGAAGGATAAGCGCGAGCAAGGAGATGGGCAGAAGACGAAAAAAATACCTTTTGAAAGAAATGAAAACAGCTGCTTGCCTGGCCAGTTGTTTGAGCCTCAAGACAATGGAATATAGGGATATATATATATGTATATATATATGTATATAAGTATATTCATGTGCCGACAAACAAACAAAACACATGCTGTGGCTGAGACAAGAGCCTGCTGTTGTTGCTCCACTGTAGCTGATGATCATCTGCGCTAAACACAGAAAGGGACAAGGAGAAGAAGAGAGACAGTTAACTATGGCAGCTGCAAGGATGCAAGGACCAGGATGTGCCAGATATGATACACAAAGCAGCGAAGAAACAGCTAAAAAGGTTGCTAACGGCAGGCGGGCGGGCGGGCGGGTGATGCCTATAACCAACGACGACGACGACAACTACAAACAGTTTTCAAGAAATGCAAAAAATACGAGATAAGGAAATAAATAAAAAAAGAGATGCAACTAAATAAGTAAACGCTTGCAAAAGGGACCCAAGCGAAGCAATTGCGACATTGCTGAATGTGTCCCTTTTGTGTTTATTAGAGTATTGGACTTGTTGACCTCGATGCCGAAGAAGTCGAAACACAAGTTGCGAAACACGCATAGCAATACCCTTTACGAACATAAGAAACACTTATTTAATGTTAAAGGTGAGAACTTTTCCTTATTCAACCCGATAACAGCAAAAGGCGACAGCTTATTCACAGCTACCCTCATACTAATAAAATATACAGGGTATATACAGTTATGAATATGCATAAGAAGACAGCAGCAGAAAGAAAAAGAAGCAGACACAAACACCGAAAGCGAGAAATTGCGAGTTGCAAACAATTTTTTGCGTGCGCTCAAAAGTATGCAATAATAAATTCACGCGCACCTTTGTGAACTCAAGCAGCAGGCAGTCAGGCAGCCAAAAGGAACGAACGGATAACTCACGACGGAAATGAAATACAAGTATATATATATGTTTATATGTGTGTGTGTAGCTGACACAGCTGCCGCCGGGCGGACGGGCGTGCTGGCTGGCTGGCGACACAAAACAAAAACAAAAACAAAGATATTCCAATTAAAATGCAACCACTTGCAAGCTAAAAACTACGTTTTGTTAATTAATGAGAGCAGACAGCAGCAGAATCAGCAGCAGAAAAGCAGCTAAAACGCATTTAATGCAATGAAGAAGAAGAAAATAGCAGAAACTAGTTACTGAGAAGCTAAATTGTCAATTGATTTCAGGTAAGGACCTGACCAAGCGAAGACGCACATGTGTATGTGTGTGCATGCGTGTGTGAGCGTGCTTGACACAAATAGAACACGTTGCTTGACTGGGCTCTATATTGAATGTGATATCAACAATTGCCGTTATGAAAGAGCAGCTAGCAGATGAAAATGTCAGAAGCAGAAGCAGATGATCCTTCACGCATACCTCGAGTGTTGTGCGTTGTGTGTGTGTATGTGTGTGAGTGTTGTGTGTTGTGCGTTGTGTGTGTGTGTGTGTGCGAGTGTGTTGTGTGTGAAGTCATGCGGGAGCTGCTGTTATGCGCTGTTGCCGTTGACAGCTAACACACATACGCACACCGAAACTCTATTGATTGACTGAAGCTTTGTTGCCGCCTGCAACGGAATTTTGAACTGGTGGCACCACTTAACGTGTCCAGTGAAGCAGCAGCAGCAAGCAGCAGCAGCAAGCAGCAGAAGTAGCAACAGCAGTTGAGAACGTTGCCAACCTGGTTTGGCCATCATTAGGCCAATAATAATCTATGGCAATTATGTTGCACAACAATTTGCCCGTTATGCTTGACTAACTAGTGCAGAAAATCCCCGCCCCTCTCTCTCTATCTAATATTGATAATTATATTATATACTTACATCGCGTATCTCCTTGATCTTTTGGCCACCCTTGCCAATGACACAACCGGCCAGGCTCTGATGGATTAATAAACGTACATCAAATTCATCATCGCGCTGGAAAAGCAGAAAGAAAGAAAGAGAAGAAAACATTAAAGTACATCAAACTTCAATTAAAGTTTCATTAACTCTTACCTCTTCAAAGTATTTGAGCATTTCGGTAATGATTTCCAGCGTTGAATCGATATCCGCCGATATTTGTATGGTACTATATATATATAAACACATGCGGGGGGAGAGAGAATAATCGATAGATAAAGATGACGAAAGAAAAAAGGAGAAAGAAAGAGAGAAATGTGAGTATAAAACATATTTTTTTTTTCGAATTAGGACATTTAAGCAACAACAATAATTAACCTGAATTGTTTCTTAGCTATATATATAGGACATTACATTATATGATATTAATATACGAGATATATATTTATTGTATATATACTGAGATAAAACCACATGGGCTCGGTTGTTGTTGTTGTTGTAACCCACATACCACACATGTAAGGACACACAAGACGCTTGCTGGGCGGGCAGGAGGATAAGGGCTAAAGTATAAAAAAAAAACTAACTATGGATTTATCTTAGGGTTTCTCAATGGGTTTTGAGGGAATGGAAGTCGAGAGAAAGAGAGTGCTGGTTTTTTAATATATTTACTGTTTTTTTAGTATGAACGCATGATGTTAATGCAGTGCTTTTTTTTTTGTTTTTTTTGTGCAACGGTTAGTAGCAAATATTATTATATATATATATATTTGTATTTGTAGAATAAGGATCTCGAAAACGATAGAGCGAGAGTGAGAGAGACTGAGAGCTGTCTAGGAGCAGGTAAATGGATATGTATGTATATGTGATGGTCACACCTTCAAAACAAACACATTCACAGGACTTAAGGACCTCTAGCACAAACAGAACATCAACAATTACAGAGAGAGACAGAGAGAGATAGAGAAATAGAAAGAGAAAGCTAGCAATTTGAGAAGACACGCGCCTCCACAGCAGGTACAATTGTGTGTGCCTTTTTTTATAATAGATAAATATTTTTTTTGGGTTTTTTTTAGGGATTAAATACACTATATATAATATGGAAAATAATGAATGTTTATAGGAGAGAGAGTATATAAATGATAAAAATGGTTAACAACTAACAAGACCTAAAGACAAACTAAGGTTAAATGCTAGAATATGGCTAATAATTGATTTGGTTGCACTGTAAGAAGAGATATTTTTTTTTTTTTTTGGTAAGCTTATACAAGATGAAAATATTTGGTATATATATATTTTTTTTTTTAATTGTTTTTTTTTGTATTTTTTTTTTAAAGAGATTTTGAAGTGGTTTACCGTTCGGGGCCTTGGGAATCGTCCACAGACACAGTGGCTTTATACTGCACGTAACACATTTTGATGGTTGTGGACAACAACAGACGGGCGGATCGGGCGGGCGGGCGTATGTTTTTTTATTTTGAGCGGGCGGGCGGTCGGTTCGGTCGATTGGTTGGTTGGTTGGTTTGGGCGGGCAGGCGGCCAAAACACAGGCGGGCGGGCACACAGACGGGCGGGCGGGCGATTTGTTCAGTTGGGCGCATATATGGACGATTTTTCGATATCGTTCGGTTGATTGATTTTTGCCGTATGTATGATATATAGTTTTTTTTCATATTTTTTTTTTGGTCCATTGTATATAGTATATATATATATATATTGCATTATTGTTGTTGAAGTTGTTGTTGCATTTGCAGTTGTTGTTTTTTGGAGCAAGAAAAAGAGACAGACAGAGAGAGAGAGAGAGAGAGAGAAAGAGAGCGAGCGAGACAAATACATACACGCACACACACACGCCAGCCCACACACACACAACCACACACGCACGCAGCAACAGACAACAATGTTGGAAGGGACACGACGATGGTGTGTGAGGCCCAAAAAAAAGCATGGATATATATTATATACAATATTTTGTTGAGATGTGTTTTTCATATATATATTATATATATTATATATAGTTTTTTGTTTGAAGTTATACAGCACAGCGGGTCACGACGACGACGGGTGGTAGTGGTATTGGTGTGGGCATCATCATTTTGTCATCGGTTTTGCGATATATCGATACATTTTGTTTTTGGTTCATCGGGCCAGTTTCGAGATAACAGATTCAGATTCAGATTTTCATTAATTCGAGATTCAGATTTTTCAGATTTCAGAGCAGTGGCAGGTGACGAAGCAAGACCCAGACCCAGACCCGGCAGGGAGGGGGGGGGACGACGCCAGTGTGTGTGCGGGGACAGACCAGATGGAGATGGGACCCGATCAGAATTCAGGTCGATTATTTTGGTCGGTCGGTCAATCGATAGATCGATTCGATTCGGTTGATTGATTTCGATTTTTTGTTTTGGTCGGTTTATATTTTGGTTTTTGGTTTTGGTTTTTTTCGATTTTTGTTTGGTTTTGTTTACATATTGGGTCGTACGTAAGAAGTAGAAGAAGAGAGAGAGAAAGAGAGAGAATTGTTCATTTAGTTAAAAAGGTTAAAAGCGTGTAAATTGTTGGTATTTTTTATATTTTATTTTTTTTTGTATTTTATTGAATTATATATAACAAAAAAAGTTGAAAATTTTCTTGTTTTTATTGTTTTTTTTTTTTTGGTAAATAAAGCGCCTAAATATTATTAACTTGCAGAAGAGATAGAGACTTGGGTCAAAAAGAGGCAAGAGAGAAAAAGAGAGAGAGAGATAGAATTGTCTGTTAGACATAGACAGAAACACAAAGAGTGAGAGAGAGAGATAGGGAGAGTTAGTTAGAAGCGTGTCGTTTAGGTTTTGAGAGAGAATTTGTTATTAGACAGATCATATTAATAATTGCTTGGTGGTAAAGGGATCTGAGAATAAAGAGAGCGAGAGAGAGAGACGGGAGGAGCTGCAATTGCGGGTCCAGAGCAGAGAGACAAAAAAAGAGACTTGAATTTGGACTTGGACTATGAATTATCATATATAAAAAGACAGAGAGAGAGAGTGAGTGTGTGCGCGAGAGAGTGAGAGAGAGAGTCAGAGAATGGAAGCGGCACACACAAACAAAAAAAAATGTAAGACAGAGTTTTGGAATTTGGCTTTACCACTGCTTAAAAAAATTAAATAAATAATATACTAGACGCTTCAAATGTTTTTTTTTGCTTTTTCTTTGTATTGAGATGATTTGTTTTCGAGTGTTTTTTTTTTTTTTTTATTTTTATTGTTGATTGTTTGTTGCTTTGGCACGCTTTACATACCTGAGTGCGCATCTTCTGTATGTGTTGACCTCCCTTGCCGATAACAGCGCCGGCAATCTGCAATAATAAAAACCAAATCCAGAAGAAAACACACACAAAAAACATTAGATTACAGTTTTGTCAACTTTAGCTGTGAGATTAATACTTACACTGCTTGGTATTAGTATGCGGACCATTTCCTCGTTGCGTCTGTTGCGCTTCTGATCCTGTGGTCCATCGCCATCATTGCTTTCACGCTTCATTTTCATTCTCTCTACATAGAACAAGAAACCAAACAAAAACAAAATAAAATACGCTATAAACAATGTGAGCTCTCATCAGATTACACATACGTCGCGTGCGCCAGTTCAAAAACAACTGAACCGACGGACAACGTTTGGCTTAAATCAACTAGTCTGAACACACACACAGCTTAACATAAAGAAAATCTTATTCGCGTGTGTATGACGAATATGTAATGCTCTTTTGTGAGTTACTACTTCAATACGCTATGGTTACAATATATATATATTCTGTTTAAGTAGCATTATGCTTGCACATAATAAATATGTCTTTCAAGCTGGAATACGTGACCTGCACAAACTTTTAGAGATATTCAAGAAAATATGCACTTACATAATGTGAAAAGGTGAAATTCCTTTTTGCTTTGTTCTTAAATCAAAAACTTACTATTTTTTCTATTCACTGACTTTATTTGTACACAAACTTTTTCTTATACACAACTTTTTAGAGATATTTTTCTTATACACACTTTAAAGAGATATTTTTATTTTGGTTTTATTCAAAATCAGTTTCAATCAAAAATGTTATTCGAGTTTACTTTTTTCTTGAGCTTAGCAAGAAATAAAACGAATGAAAGAAAAACTTTTCCATGTAAAATGAGAAAAAATCTTGTTAAGTCATGTATTTTCGATAACTTTTGATAACTTTTGGGCAATGTCAAACAAAAAAGAATCGAACTAGTTTATATGAATTGACATAAGCAAAAAAAAATCTGATAGTTTTGACAGTTAAGAGTTAAGAGACAAACGGCATGAACTAGTTGTTATGCTCAATGCTGAGATTTAAAATAAATTGCAAATAAATACCAAATGGCAGCCAGATTGTATTGTTTGTGGGTTGGAATTTAAGTTTGCCAAGCGCAATTAAACAACAATTCAATTTACCTCATATCGAATTCATTGAAGTTGGAATGATTTTGCCGACCGACTGTAGACTGTGTCGAGAGTTATACACTGTTTGCTGATTTCAGTCTATATGGTGTGTGTTGGTGGACTTTGGAGAATCGTGCAGCTGCGTTTTGCCACCGTTTTGACAAAAGGCGTATTACCCAACTTGAACTGCTGCAACAGCTGTGTACCAACTTGATGCATCGATTCTAAACACATATAAATCTCATAACTATCTATCTATCTATATATAGTAGATATATGCAACGCCCTATGCCCAAGCTGTTCAAGCGGAAATGTCAGACGCCAAAGCCAACGCTCAGAAAATGTTCTTTCTATCTATATAATCATTTGTTATTCGTCACTCTATAATATATATATAATATATTTGCACAATTTAGTGCAATTTAGACATCAGAAGCGTACATTAACAAACAAGTTACACTTTGTTTGTTCAATTACATAATCTATGAAGTGCTTCCCAACCCTATATACAAAGTATTTATAGTACATAACTTAGTCAAAATCTGTGCGCTTTGCTTGGGGCGCGTGCAACAACAATTGTAAAGCTTTGTTAGTTGACGCGCCGCCTACATTCCCATACACAATAATGTTGTGAGGTGTGTGTTTATTTGATTTTCGATTTGGTTTTCCTTTTCTAGCTGAAGTGCGAGCAAAACTCTCGGCTCAGATGTCAAAACATCAATTGTCCGAGCTGTTAAGTTGTCAAAAATATGTCCAATATACAAAAGGTAAACCAGAAGCAGCAGCCGCAGCAGCACCAAATACTACTTAAATGGGAGCTTTGTTCAAAGCCAAAACCAAAAAAAAAATAATGACTCAGTCCAACAATTACAGGTGGTACATATATATGTTTGTAAGTACTTCCATATAATCGCATCACAACAACAACTGCGAACAGTTGTGGGCAGAGAAAGAGATCGCGAGAAGAAAAAAGGGTTCCAACCAAGCAGCAGCACCTTGAAAAGCAGCTCATGTCGTCTTATAATATGTGAACAGGTCTCAGGTCTTATATCTTATATATATTTGTGTATACATTATTGACGAGTCGGTTAACTGCTGCAGACACTTTGTGTCCAACGAAGCGTTAACACACAACAGACAACTCAACACAACACTCACGCCCGAAAAAAAAATGGTTATTATTTGTTCTAGCTATTAGCTAAGAATAAGAAAATATTCCTTTGCTTAACCAAGTACAGTTGTGTTTGGAATGTGCTAAAAAGTGATTGTTGAAATTCTTAAAATTTTATGAAGTTCAAAATAGTTAAATCTAAGTATTTGATGTTGGTTATTAGTAAAACTTTGACAAGAAAAATGTATGTATACATATACAGAATAAAATATTTTCTTAGCTATTTCTCCGCCTGTTTGTCTTGCTTGATTGTTTGTCATATCTTTGATTTGATAGCCTATTTGTTATTCTAAAGTATTATCTACATTATTTCCTCAAAAACCATTCAATAGATTTTTGTTTGTTTCTCGTATCTTCATAAATATCTCAAAAAATAATAAGCTATGTGTTATTCTGATGTATAAGCTACATTATAACAAAGTTTTCTATAAATCAATTCAATAGCTTTTGCGTGAAAGAGTAACAAATATGTTTATAAACTATCACAATTATAATATTTATAGAATAGCCAAAATCTGTGCTCAAGATTAATGAATTTACAAACTAAATTTCATTGCAATGTTGTAATAGTTATGTTCCATTAAAAGAACATTAAACGACTTTGATTTAATCACAGAAATTTTATCAATTACCTGTTTTTTTTTTAACAATATATCACAGTTTCGCAATTTCACATAAATTTTCAAACTTTAATCAGCCAATTTGATCGGATTATTTATCACAAATACATGAAATGAATTTCAACCACACAAGTTACATAACTTTCAAGATAATAATAATTTAGAAGAAATTTTCTTGTTTCCATTTAATCAGGTGAATGGGAACCAGTAGAAAAGAAGGAGGAGCAGCAGGTGCTGTCCTTAAGCAAGTGCGGTTGGAAAACTAATGAAAATATATTCCAGAATTTCCGCTATTTATAGGCAAATCTTTGGCTCGCACCAAATATGCTGCTGACCAATGAAAATCTAAAATCGGATATAGATAGCAACGGAAACGGAAATGATTGACCAATAGAAATCGTACAAATCGTACCAAGTGACAATACCTAGAACAAAATAGGGGAAATATTGTAATGTCCAGTCATGGATTACCGGATGCTAGGCAACCAAACTAATTGTCCCTGTTTTTGACCATAACACAACTAGAAACTCGTAAGTTGAAACCGTTTACTAACAGATAAAAAAAACGAAATACTCCTACACAAATGCGAGAGTATACCAGATATATATCGTCGGTTGGGCAAAAGTGTATTACTATATGTATATATATGATTGATAGATCTATACATATGAAGGAAGTTGAATAAGGACAACACTATGATATTATATGTGTATGTATATGTATATGCCACATATGTGGCATGTATGTATTATTGTGAAAATTACATATTGGCTCTTATATAGTAATTGGCTTTGGGGCCAACTAATGAAACCCCCGCGCGCAATATAGACTAATAACTGAACTAGTTACATGGGGGAATGGGTGGGGTAAGGTGAGGGTAACTACTGCAGCTCTATGAATATTATATCAATGTGACTCTTCAGGTGATGTTTTCACATTATGCATTTTTAAACTCACTGTCCAAGACAGTCAAACGTTTAAATATTGAATATCGGTGTGGTTAGAACGCACCGAACGGAAGATTGGAGAGAGGAGCAGGAGTCCAAGGAGCAAGAAACTTAATTTGAGGTCGATTCAGGTAAATGCATTGTGAAATGAAACAAATTGCATATGATTGGGGGCGACTCAATTATTTTGCAAATATCATTACAATGTGTGGAAGGAGAGACTCTCTTAACTGCAAGGCCGTCATTATATTTAAACTGAGCTATCATTAAAATATATTAGATATATAGGTATATGCATACATATAGTACCTTGCCTTGCCTTGCGAAAGTTGTCATATTGAGAACTTAAGGACGCGACTTTGTTCATTATTCATGTAATTAGAGCAATTTGTGGCCCATTTGGGTGACTTTAGACTTTAGAGTGCCTTTTTTGCCGGATGGCAGGATGCACTCACACGACTTCTTTGCAACAACAACAACAACAACAGCAAACAATCTACAAAAGGACATTTGCCAGCGGGCCGAACGAACGCATTTTTAATTAGACCACGCTGAGAGTTTCAACAGCCGTTGGCCTCGATACTTTCAACATGGATTCAATAATAGTCTAATTGCTTTGACGCAAAAGCCACCAGAGAAGAAACCGCCCCCCTCCTCACCTACCACCTAACCTTATTGAGTGCATGCCACACACACACACATACACAGGAATCGTAAGTTAGGTGGTCATTTTACTGTAGCCTCAAGATATAAACGCATTTAGTTGTTCAAATAACATTTTGATTAAAGCAACCGCAGCGCAGCTTCTTAATCAAATATTAACAGCTTCCCACGCTGCAGAAGCCGCATGCCGCATGCCGCAGCCGCCGCAGATACCAGATATAAAAGAGGGTGAAACAAGAACAATTGATAGGAGCTAAGCAGCAAGTGGCCTGAATGTGACATAAATGACAGGTAGCAATTATGTGAAAATCATTTGATTGCCATACACATACACACACACACATACGCGCACGCACGCACGCACAGACAAACACACACACACACACACTTGGGTACACACATCCTGTTCAAATAGCTTTTGACAGGGTACACGCGTCTAACCGCAAGCAGAGACCACACCTACAACTCTACACACACACACGCATACCACAAGAAACATAAAAAATGTGAGAGTGTCCGAGTAGATGGATGTACCCTGTAGGTTTTCCCAGGCATAAAGATGGCATTTTGAATAAGTCAATGATAAAGTTAATGAAGTTTCCATAGAAATTATACAAAAACCTAATTAAGGGTCTATCGATATTTATCGATTATTTGTTTTTTAGTGTTATTTTTCATTAATAAAACATAAAATTGATATAATAATAATACAAAATCAAAATATCAGTGCCTTAGTTTCTATAACCTTTCATTATTCAACAAAATAGAAGGGTTTATCGATAAATATCGATTTAAAAAACTCTTGTCTCTAGTAACCAGTTTGTTAAACAACTTTTCCAGCCGAAAATGCCTTCTACAAACTCTTTTCCATCTCATTTTAATGAGTATATGGCATTCAAAAGAAAATATATTAACTTACGAACCGTTGGAAAAAAGAGAGTTGGCAACATTTTTTCATGTTCCCGCCGACACACACACAGATGCACACACACACATGCTGAACACAGAAATGTATGTGCAGTGGGGCAGAAAGCAAAAGGTGAGACGTGCAAAACCGCTTTGTGGCAGTAGCAACAGCAGCAGCAGCAGCAGCAGCAGCAGCAACGGTCAATGGGACCTCTTTCTAACATACAGGAAACGGTTATGTGCGCGCCCAGGAGCACGCTGTTTTTTTATGCAGGACACAAAAGCAAAAGCATATTTTTAACCCCTGCCATTACACCACATTCTCTCCACCCATGTGTATGTGTGTGTGTGTGTGTTGGCAACACCGCGCGCTCCTTCTGCCAACTTAATTGGACGCTGTCCATAGCTTTGCCGCTGTTGCTTTAGCTTTAGCTCTCTGGCTCTGGCTGTGGTTAGTGCGGAGCATATGCGTTCACTGGCCACTCTATAATTTAGCGGAAAAACAGCTAATGGACGCCATGTCCAAAGCGGCTGCCACGCAACAACAACAACAACAACAACAATACAACTGGGACTGCGACTGAGCCGGGTTTGAGTTTTGTGGGTTGTGGGATGGAATGGGAGGGGGAGGGGCGGGCGGTACAGTCGGAAATGCACACAATTGACAATTCTCATCGGCCAACTTTTAGAACTAAAGGTTTTTTGGGGGCGGAGGAAACAATAACAACAAAAAAAAATATAGTAGATAGCCCGCTTTTTCCGCCCACTCCCCCCTCTCGTCGATTGTGTCTATGTCTGTCGCACTTCAAGGCTTTTATGGACATGTCAGCATGCTCAGCAGTCACAATGGTGGCGCAGTCACAATATGCAGGCAGTTTGGCCATCGCGTGTCTCGCCACCCCACTGTTCCTTTCACCATTCCCCCCCTGCATCCGCACAATCCCCACACAAAGCGTGGTCCCAACGCTAATAACTAATGTCCTTATGGCGTGTGCCGCCCACCCAAAAGTTTTTTTTTTTTGTTTTTTGTCTCTTTTTTCGTTGAGGTACAGTAAAACTTTCGACCAGGTCGGCGGTTGGTCGTTGTGTCTTATCTTGACTGTTTGTCCGTTTGGCTCTGCTCGGTTAAGCATTCGATTTGAATTATTAAGAGGCTTCGATTGGAAAAAAAACCTTCTGGCCAACACATACATATACATACATACATACATACATACACATAAGCATTTGAAATGAGCTAAGAATTTATATCCAATTTATACAATTTCATTCGGCAATTGCTTGCAATCTTGACTAATTGCATGCCATCCTTTCTACTGACTTCATGACCTGCTTACTTGATGCACAATCAGCTAAAAGAAACATTATTTTATCTTGCAGCAATGCATATTTTGGGAATTATTTGCTTTTTCTCTTTTTGCTACATGGAAATGGCAAAAGCATGTATAATAATATTTGTGGCATAAAATCAATAAGTTTTATGTTATTTTGCTTTTCAATAATGCTCTTGTGGCATGCGTCAAACACTACAAGACAATTCGTTTAGTACAAATGAGACTTTATCTATGAATAAACTTCATCTTAATAGAAATAATCATTAAGCTAGCTAAAGTTTTTTCTTAAGTAAAGATTAAAGATAAAACCAAGGGCAAGAAACTAAGGAATGTGTCTAGTAATTTGGATAGATCTTCAGATAGATCTTCAGAAAGATCTTCTTATACATTAAATATACAAATAAAATGCTTCAATCAAAGTTTAATCTCAGAAAGATCTTGAGATAGATCTTCTTCTATATGAAATACACAAAAAATCAAACTTCAATCAAAGTTCAATCTCAGAAAAGGGTAAGAAAAAAAACTATTAATGGGAGTAACAAACCAGTCTCGAGGGTTTTTTAATAAAATGTTATTTTTATCATATATCAATTCACGAACAGAAAACAAAAACTAATTAAACACAGACTTGGCACCCCTTGGGGCCTCAAAATCAAAACTATTTTTCGTTACGTCAACTAACTTAATATAATTCCCTTAACATAACAAACAACAAGTCATAAAAGAAGCTGCAAATTAATTACAGATATGCATAAACATAGACATATATTTTTGTTTAAGTGTAATTGCCATGGATCATAAAAAAAAAGATTTTTCGCATATAAAATTTCGTGTATCTGTGTGTGTGTGTGTGTGTGTTTTGGGTCGAATCATTGCAAGTGAAGATGCTGTATAATAAAACTCAAACGCAAACACAAATATTTCCATAGAGATATTTGCAACAATACGTGTGTGTCATGGGAAAACAAGAAACGCTGCAAGGCATCTCAAGGCTGGAAACGTGTTTTAAGCATTTGAGCATTAGCATAAAACAACAACAACAAACAAGCAACAACAATAACAACATAAATGCTGCCTGGTGCCATTCAATAAGACAAAAGCTATCAAAATACTTGAACGAAACATGTTTTGCTTAAGTTGGTGGGGTTTTAGGTGAAACAAAATGAGCAGAAGGGGGAAGGAGGAGGGGACGGGGAGGGCGATAAGCGTGAAGAGTAATGCGCAAAGTGGCCCGCAAATGAGAAGAGCGCCTCACAACAAAACATGTAAGAAGACTCTAGTCGAGTATGTTCGACTCGGAAATACCCTGGAACTCTTAAGCTTAAACATTAATCTTCAATGGTGTTTCTCAATAACAGAAACGTGTTCTACATTATGTTCTAAATCTTCAGCTCTCATACTTTCTGAGATCAACGCATTCATACAAATAGAGGGGAAGATGTCTATTGATGCTAGTGTTTCCCATTTAAGGGTATGATAACAACTTAACTGATGCTTAAAGCGATTGTTGTGACGTCACTTGAAAAGGCAAATCAATCTCGGCAGATTAACTTTACAGCATATACATATTTATGTCAAGAGTTTGACCACAAATTCACCCGCATTAATATTCAAAAGTTTGTAAATGCGGGCAAATGAAATATAATTTTGTGTTTTTTTATTTCATAATACATACAAATATGAACCACAAACAGATTCAAAGTGTGCAGGTTTTTTTGTTGGTTTTTTTTTTTTGCCTATGGGGAAATCAGGAAACAAAATATATACTTTGCTTGCAGGCAAAAAGAGAGAGGGGAGAGAGTGGAGATCGGTGTGTCGTTGCAACTGTTTTTGCCAAAAAGGTAACAAAACAACAACAACAGAAAATAAATTCAAGTTAAGCTGATTGCATTTACAGCCGAGTTGGTAAAAAAGTGCATAAATATTTCATGATATGTGGCATGCTACACAGCTAGCTCCTACATTATGAATAAACAAACACAAAACTTTTTGAATAAAACCCAACTAAAACTCAAACAACAACAATATCAACAATAACCAGCAAGCAAAAGTAAAGAAAAAGGCTTGTCATGTCAGGTAGGCTAAATAAATGTTATATGAAGTATATGTGTATATAGGCCGAAAAACAAAACACCCCCGTAAGAGAAATTTAAAAAAAAATAAAAATAAAAAAGCGATTCATATTTTTGTTTTTGGCCAATGAATATATAAAACGTGTTTTCGAGTGCAAATTAAACAAATACTTACTCGACATATGTTCAAGCTATAATATCGGGTATGCAATAACAATAAAAATGTCTGCAAAAATAATAGAAACAATTTACAAATGAAGAAGAACACAACAACAAAATCACGGAGAGAGAGAGTGTAATAAAAACCAAATGATTCGCAAGCAAAATAGCAACAACAAATAAAAAGATTCAGCTCAATGTCAATGAACGCAGCACACATACACACACACACACACTAGACTGAACGAAGAATGAGAGAACGGCAGAAAGAGAGAGAGGATATACATATTTAGCTGAGAGCAATCTCACTGTTTCGTGCATTTGCCGTTGAATTGCCTCACTGCCAAAATATGCAAAAGGAACACAAAGAACAACAACAAATAGCAACAACAACTTTAACACGCTATACGAATTAGCAATGTCGAGGCTTTACCATCGCGCCTCTCCCAAGACCCGCTCCTCATTTATTCACTAACCAAAAATGGCAAATAAAAGTGAGCGCTAAACTGGAATTTGCAGGAACAAAAGCAAAAGTCAAGAATTTCAGATGAGTTCTGCCGTAGTAGGTTGCTTGACTGACTGCTTTAAGCCAAATTCCAATCAGACATAAAGCCAATGATGATGGTGTCAAACTCATTCGTCTTGTTTGTTGCCGTTTGGCTGTGTGAGAAACTTCAGAACTAGCAAATACAATGGGGGCTTAAATTCGGGCTGGGAAACTTGAATGTCAACAAGTTCTCATGCAAAGTTGGATGGATTTAAAGTTTTAATTATTTGTAATGACAGCGGTATTAGAAAACTAATGAATTAAAGTTTTTTCCCACAAACATTTAGAATTTTTAATTAGAATTTGGTAAGAAAATGTGTAACCATCTTTGAAAATAAAAATTCTAATAAGTTATGTTTACAATAGGTAAAAAATACTAAAACGTGTTATTTTATTTTATTTATATCACTTTTCAGTATTTCCAACATTAACGCAATTGATCGTTTTTAACCGTAATTCAAGTAACCATTGATGCTGAGGAACGCAGACAACTATGAAATAACGGCAAATGAATATGCATAAAATATAGGTTAGGCCTGTTGTTGGTTAGTCGTTTTTGCCATATTTGATGGAGCACGTTGAACTCTGAATGTTGTGGCTCAGCCAGGCGTGGGAGCTACTATATTTCGAGTAAACATTTTGTTTTGATTTTATCTTTCAACAACAACAATAACAAAACAAAAAAAAACTAAATTACACTATAATAAAGTTTTGTATGCATGCATGTGTGAGTGTGTGTGTCTGTGTAACAGCACGCGCGCCGGTACACGCGGTATAGCTGAAGCCGTCTTTCCCGCTCTGGGCAGGGCTGAAAGGCGCGTGGAAAAAACTGGGGAAAAAAAAAGAAAACAAAACAACAGACAAAGCGCACAGAGACAACAACAAAAAAAACAACAGAGCGCTTATTAAATGCGGAAAGAAGCCGGTGCGCCAAGCTGACTTCGCCATGTAAGTGCAAGCGAGAAAGTGTATATATCGGAGCACAAAAAATATACGAAGCAAAACCGACGCTGTAAATTTTTGTTCCAAGCACTTTTGGCATGGTGGTTGGTTGGTAAGTGTGTGAATGGGAAGCCAAAAGAAGCAACTCGGGAACAGACAACAAGGGCTGCAATTGGCAATGTGCCTGCCAAGACACTTGGAATAGACCGAGACTTGGGCTCGAGCGCAGTGAAAAAACCAATATACATACAATATAAATATGTACGTACAATGAATATTGGCAAAAAACAATATTACGCACCGCACAAAGCATACACATACACAAACACACACACACGCACAATCATGTATTGAAAATGTAATGCGAAAATTGTGTTATTGCAGGGGCGACACACTCGCAAATTTCTTTGTCACAAATTCTTGATGCTTGTTTTTTTTTCTTCTCTATCCGTCGCGTCGTTTTCCAACTTACCCTGCACTTGCTTTCTTATCTGTGTGACTCTTTGGGTGAACAAACACTTTAAACCTCTTGGTAACCAATGGTTTATTGGTAATAAACTTTATAGAATTGTCCTTATTTAATTTACACAAAACACGAGCAATTAATAACCGAGAGTTAAAATGACTGTACGTCTTTCGAGTACTTATTTTTGCACTTTTTGTACAAACTAGAGGTGGGCGACTATCGATAATCTAACATTTCTGCTATTTTCGAGACTACAACATGGGTACTTGAGCAGGTTGGCATGTCGTAGTAAGATGGCGTACCTATCATAACATATTTACTCCACATTTCACGAAAAACTCCACACATAACGAAAAATAACGCTTGTTGCCACTCTTAAGCACTGAAAGAACATATCTTCATTGCGTTCAGCTTAAAAGTATGCAATGTTGTAGACGTTTGCGTCAGGTGATTTTGAAATGCGCGACCAGCTGTTGATGGCGCAAAGTGACCAAGCAAGTAATCATCAGTGTATTTTAGTACATTTTATATAAAACGCGTTATTCTAGCAGTAGCCAAATTAAACAACAAAGAAGACGAATTATTTATTATTAACTATACTAGATAGAAGCAAAGTGATATAAAAATAAGCAAACACTTGACCTTGGGGCCTGGTGCGTCATGGCAAGCCCAAATATTAACTATCGCTCCTTGGCCGAGGAGAATCAAAATCCATTTCGCGACGCACAAATACGCGTTGAACAGCCACCAACAACAACAACAGCAGCAACACCAGCAGGTAGAACAATAACAACAAAAAAAGACGACGCAAAATCATTTACAGCTGCTGCGCATTTAAATGACCATGAGCAGCATTTTGTGCACGAGCACGAGAATGAGGATACTCCTCAAGACATGATGATACACATTGTGCCCGAGACAGGAGACAAGGAGTCGCATCGATGGAATCACATCGAGGATTTGGATTCATTCTTCTCCCGCATGTATAACTATCAGCAAAAGCATGGCTTCCGTGTCATCGTTCTCGATGAAGTGTTTCAAGTGATTGAGTTTGGTTTCGTTGTCTGGCTGTTCACCTTCTCGACGCACTGCATCCGGCATGACGTGCTCTTTGGCAATGTGCAGCCAGACAAAGATCGAACAAAAACAACGCTCAGCGATGTGATAATCCCAACAGGAGAGTGTATAACCAAATTCGGTTTCTTCACCTACCTAATCATCTTCATAGCGGCCATCTATCTGGGCATACGTCTGCTCAAGATGATCTATCATATAACCCAATATGCCGATATTAAGCGTTTCTACAATCAGGCGCTGCGCATCGACGACGCCGATCTGGATAATATCACATGGCACGATGTGCAGCAACGAACACGCAAAGTACAGGCGGAGCAGCATATGTGTATTGACAAGGAGCTGCTCACCGAACTGGACATCTATCATCGTGTGCTCCGTTTCAAAAACTATCTGGTGGCTCTGATGAACAAACAATTGCTTCCCGTACGCTTCCATTTGCCACTCATCGGTGAGGTAGTCTCGCTGAGTCGCGGCATGCTGTTGAACATTGATTTCATACTCTTTCGTGCTCCGGGCTCACCGTTCCAGAACAATTGGCAGCTGCGCGATGAGTTCGCTGTACGCAGCAATCAAACGGAGCTGGCACACCGCCTATCCAAGTTGATATTACTGGTGGCGCTGATGAATCTACTACTTTCGCCGTTCATCTTTCTGTGGCAGCTCATCTACTTTAGTTTCTCCTATGCGAATATATTGCGCAAGGAGCCAAGTGCCTTAGGATTGCGCACCTGGTCCAACTATGGACGACTCTATTTGCGGCATTTCAATGAGCTCGATCATGAGCTGGATGCTCGACTCAATCGTGCCTATGAGTATGCGGATCGCTATTTGAGTTCCTTCTCCTCTCCACTGGGAGCGGTTATTGCTCGCAATCTGTTGTTTGTAAGCGGTGGCGTATTGCTCCTAATCCTGGGCTTTGGCATTTATGATGAGCATGTCTTTCAAGTGGAGCATGTGCTGACCATCATCGCTGTGCTCACTGTTGTCGGCGTCGTCTGTCGCACCCTCATCCCCGATGAGAATCTCATCTGGTGTCCCGAGCAACTGATGACCGCCATTCTGGCTCATGTTCACTATTTGCCCACGGAATGGAAGCAACAGGCGCACTCGACCCTTGTGCGTAATGAGTTTAGCAACTTTTTTCAATTCAAGGCTGGCTATCTGCTCAGCGAGATCTTCAGTCCATTCGTCACACCGTTTGTGCTCATCTTTGTCTTCCGGCCCAAGGCCATGGAGATTGTCAAGTTCTTCCGCAGCTTTACAGGTAAGCTCTAAATCTTCATGAAAATATAGAAAATATAAAAACTAAACCGCTTTTCTTTGC
The DNA here is from genome assembly GCA_035044645.1 of Scaptomyza parva. Taxonomy (NCBI): domain Eukaryota; kingdom Metazoa; phylum Arthropoda; class Insecta; order Diptera; family Drosophilidae; genus Scaptomyza; species Scaptomyza parva. The sequence goes on from JAWNNT010000090.1 coordinate 7,140,516, forward strand.
AGTTTCTGTGCGTGGTGTGGGCAATGTGTGCTCCTTTGCCCAAATGGATGTGCGCAAACATGGCAATCCGGATTGGCAGATCAACAATAGTGGCCTTATGGATGTCGCAGGATTGCCCACCGAGCTGGGTCCACAACCACAGCAACAGATGCCACAGAGCATGGCTGGCGGCAAAACGGAAATGTCGCTAGTCCGTTTCACGCTTAACAATCCGGAATGGCAAATGCCAAAGGAGGCTTCACAGTTCATCAAAGGCATACGGGAGCATGCTATCGATGAGCTGGTCAAGGCGAAAACAGCGCCACATGCAGCTGCACGTGAGAATCCGCTTACGCACAGCCTGATCTCATTCGGCACCATTGGTGAGGAGTACTGTTCCATAGCCAATTCAGTGCTTGCAGCCGAACTGAGTCCCGAGCAACTGCAGCTTTCGCAATCGATGGCTGTGAGTCGCGGTGAAGTTGTTGCTGGACCAGCTGCTGCCTCGGCTGCGGGCATTGGAATTGGCAGCGATTTCCGCCATATGCTGCAACAGAACCTGGGCGAACCGATGAGCAGCACCAGCTTGAGGCACATGTCCACTAGCATGGGTCCGGCAGATAGTATGCGCCGACTGCGCCTAAGCAAGGCTGAGGGCCGGATTGAGGGACCGGCAGATACGCTGCTTTATAGTCTGTATGGTGTGGAGCCGCGTCTCGCCAAGAATCCCATTGGTGTGACCGTGGCCGACATGTGCCTCAGTGCGCTCTATCTGCACGAGTTGAGCCAGCAAAAGCGCATGGCACGCCAATCGCGCATCGACGAGGCTGAAGAGTTGCCGGGACCAAGCAATCGACCACCACGACCACAGGCTCGGGGCTCGGAGATGGGGTCTGGTTTTGGATCGCGCCATACCGTGATTACCTCAAAGGCTGCCGAGAGTACGCCGCTTCTGGGCAACATACGTTCATAGCAGCGACCCGAATGGATCTAATCTTGGTATATATCCTAGAGCTTAAGGACAACAACAAACAAAACATAACAAATTAACTACAACTCTGCTATTAGTTTTTAAGTTGTAAAGTGTTTATGTGTGAATCGGATGATGTCTAGTATATAGCCCTTATCTAATACGAAAAGCAATAAATCAACTGCGTCAACGAAGCTTAGTTTTTATTCTTCCTTCCTATAACTAAATATCGTCTAAGAACTAACAAAAATTTGTTAACAGTTTGCGATATACTTACAATGTGTTATGTAAAAAGTTTCACTTAAATATTAATACATTTTACAAGTATTATTTAAGTTCAATAAAAAAAACCACAAAAAGTTGAATGGGTTTGGGTTTTCCTACCGTTAAAGTTCCGTCGATAAAGTTTAACCTGCAATTACATAATATTTAATCCGTTTATAAAGTTGTCACGTTGCCATCACTACTAGTCAAATCCTAGCTAAGCAGTCCAGCAATTCCCAGGCATTGTTGATACACCACACCGTGTGGAATAGTTGGGACGGAAGTCCAGCTGTGCGGCAGCGCCTCGTGTGTCAATGGCCACACACGAATGCCATTTGGCGATGGGTGTTGATGGCATATGCAGCGAAAAGATGCAAGTAATGTAAACGAGAGATGCAGTCGCAAAAGTAGCTAAAGATATAGTTGGCCAGGTGCCAGGTGCATGCATATATATACATACATATGTATATATACATATGCATCTCTAGTTATTAGCTCCCAGCTGCAGTGCAACAAATCGACGCATGCAATGGGAAATGGCCAGATTTTATGAATTATGAGCGTGTCGCGTGAGATTGAGTTGAAGTTGGAGCTAGAGCTTGGAGTTGGAGAGACTAGAACACGTTGTCTCATTTTTACGCTGCATGCCAATTTTGGGTTCCATTGCTTAACATTAACTAGCAGCCATTTGTTAGAGATGCCCGTTTTGGGGGCGCTATCTGAAAACCATCTGCCATGCGGAAAACAGAGCGAGAGAGAGACAGAGAAGTAGTTGCCACAACGTAGTGCGTTGCATGTTGTACTAATTGTAGCGCTCATGTAGCCAGTCATGTTATCCGATCCGGCATTGGGCCAAGGCACATGACGACACTCCAGTCTCCAGTCTACAGTCTCCAGTCTCTGCAATCTCTAGGCTCTAAACTTTGTCTCTGTCTTTTGACTCCGTTTGCTTTGGTTCTGGCCAAATGTGAACGGCTTTTGCCGGCCATAAATGCCATAAATGCCAGACGCAATTGAAAAGCGCGTCACTCGCCAAAATGGTTATACTTACATACTCTATATATTGTACAGTTGAACTTCTTTAAATGAAACAACTTAACTCGCATCCCAAATAAAGTTACAATTGCATTCTATACAATTTGGTTTCCAAAAATCATTCGACACGTTTCAAAACTGAAATTCTTAACTAAAAATGTTAAATGGTTTGTTGAGTATTTAGTTTTAAAATTGAATTTATTTCAATTTGGTAAGAGGTATTTTAGTATGGAAAACCTAGATTAGGATATGTTTTTGAATCGAAATACTCAAAATATTAGTATATAAGTAGTTATTTGATGAAAGTGAAAACATCTCAAGTTATCGATTATATATTTCGTTTTATTTATCATAAATCAGTCAAACTTAAAAAGAGATTTGAAGATAGTTTTTTCCTTGACCAAATCTTCAACAGTCTGGCAACTTCAGTTGCCTTTTTGTAATGACAACTTATCAGTTAGCGTTAACGATGTTCAACTGTACCATATTCACGAGCCTTGTCAAACAATCGATTTTAATTTATGATTTCCTGCGGCAATCGGACACACTGACACCGAATGCTGCCGGCTGCCAAAACTCGAGAAACAAATCCACAACGACTAATGACACTGCATGTGGTTTGGGTTGATAGTGGTGGTGGTGGTTGGTGGCCCGATAGGCCCAAAAGATCATATGTATTTGATCATATGTATTTGATCGATATGCACACACACACACACAGACACAGCAGGGCCCAAAAAGAGTTCAAAATAATTGGAAAGGGGGGCGCCTTCTAAATGTGTCAATGCATATACATATGTACATATATATATTTATATGCATAAGTATTGTGTATATTCAGATCTCAGCGAGAGAGTGAATGTCTTGACAGTTGGGACCCACCGCGTTGTTTTTGGCTTTAACCAGTTCAAGATCAGGCGTCACTTTACCCAATGCTGACAGTTCGCCAGCACACATTGATTGTTGTAGCAAGGCATAAAGTGTAGCCCATATCCAGATCTGCTTCTGCTGCTGCTGCTGTTGCTGTTGTTGCTGCTGTTGTTGCTGCTGTTACTGGTGATGTTGCTGCTGTTGTTGCTGCTGCCATTCTGCAATTAGAGTAGCCATCCACAGTTGGCGGGCACAGATTGCGGCGCGTTTCAAACGTGTCTGTATGTTTGTCGATGGCAGGCAGCTATCTGGCAGCGACTAATGATGATAGTCACACAGAGAGTGCAGAGTGTTTCTGTTTCAAGATCTGGGGATCTGTTTGTGTCGAGTGTGAAGCATCTGCGTCGCATTTGATTGACAACTGATCAGGTGCAACGTGCAACGTGCAATGTGCTATGTGATACGTGCAACGTGCCGACTGTCACTCCATTGCCAGGCGCTCATTTGCTACACAGACCATTGGCCTTTCCTTGCCTTCCTTTCAGCTGCCGTTGCTTTACAAAAAAAAACCGACAACAACGAAAGCAACGTTTTAGTCACATTCGCCGGTTGATAAGCTATCTATACAGATTTTTTTTTTTTCATATTAATACCCTATATTTGTCTAATTGACTTGTTTCAGCAAAGTCCTTCTGCTTATGTGATTTGTGAAAGTTTAGCGTTTAAGTATGCGAAGATCGTTTATTTGACGTGGAACAAAAGATATCGGTAATTATTGACTTTAAAACACAAATGTTTATCCTTATACTGTCTTTTATCTTTTATACTATTTATGAAGCATACATACACATATCCCAAAGCAAAGTCTTTCCTTCCGGAAGCTGTTAGCCGGCGAAAGTTGATCATTTCGCAATGATAAATAAAAACATATCAATAAATTTTGATTTTGAAACACAATTGATTAATCTATTATACTATTTATCAAACAAAGTATCCCTAACGCTTAATTCTTTATAGAAAGTAGTTTTGAACAACTTTTGCTTATTTCCACTTCTGAACAGATTTCAAAAACATCTTTTTCCATTCAAAAATCTTCACTACAAATCTCTCTTGAGATCACAAACAGGGTATCTCCTAGTCTTTCGCTCACCTACTAGAGCACTCTCATTTCCTTAATCTCATTTTTTTTTTGTGGTTTATCATTTACATATACATATATGTATTTTTTTGTTATAATTAAAAAACCCGTTCTTGCGCCACACAGCCACAAACAAATAGGCCTCTTATATGTGTTCACGAGATCAGTTTAGTCAAATTGCAGCCGGCTGGCGATCCATTCCAGATACCAGACCCCTATCTCCATCTCCTTCTCATTTTCCTGCTGCTGCTTCTGCTCCTTGCTCCTATCCAGATCGGTTTTACTATTTTTGCATTTGCATTGCAAATTAGAAACGGCAGCTTTCGGACCCCCCCAACCACCGCTTGTAATCGAGCGTCGATTCAATAAAACATTTAAACATTAAACTGCTTTTATGCAAATTGCCAGCGTGCGCTTAATTTTCGAATCTCAGCATCGAGCATACAGCGATGCCAAGACATCAGACCCCAACGGGCATCCGGCCCGAAAGAGAGATGCACTTGAATTATCTTCACATCGCATGCATGTAACACCTACCCAGGCCGCCGCCGCCGAATCCCAGCACACACATTCAGCCACAATCCGCTGCAGATCCGCTAAAAATATTTCCAATCTGCAGCAGCAGCACCTGTCTCCCCTTGTTTTAGCTGTTAGCTGATAACATCTAGAGTGTGGATCTTCTACAATTTTATTTCGTTTTTCGTTTTTTGTGTAACTTAACTGTTTGCTGTCTCATTGCACTCTCTATCTTCCCTCTCCCTCTGTTGCTTCTCCCTCTCCGCCTACCCCTCTCCCACTCAATGTGTCTCTTAATGGCAGTGGCTGTATTGCTAATCAATAGCTTATCGCTATTAATCTCAGGCTTCGATTTACCTTTGGCAGCAACTTTGCTACTCGTTTTGTTTCCAGACAGCCTTCCCCGAACAGCGAGACAACGGAGCAATGGCCAAAAGATGCTCCAACTTCAGTTGCTGCTGCTGTTGCTTTTGGCCTGGCCAATTCATTTAACAGCCAATTGCTGTCGCCTGCCTGTTTGTAAATGTTTGCTGCTCAAAATCGCTTACACGGCCATTAACTTAATTGGCAGCGTGGGTCAGCTTAAACAGATTCGTTTGGGTCAACACACCAAGTAGACAACATAGTAGATTGTAAAAGCGAGAGAAAGAGTTTTGAGTTAAGTGCAGGCTTTTAAGTAAAGTGGAGTGCAGGTGTATGAGCGAGTGATGAGGTTATAAAGTGGTTCGATCTGACCGATTTTCAACAAATCTAGGTTGAAAGAAGAGTTTGACAAAAGTTTCAGTTCGATAACTCGAAAACAGAGGAACTTTTTGGCATTGAAACAGATAGACAGACGGATGGACTCGGATAGACTCGGCTTGTGATGCTGATCAAGAATATATATACCTTATGGAGTCAGGTAAATGAAAGTTTTTCTTATGTTTTCTTATTGCTAAAACAGATCGATAGACTGATAACTATTTAAGCGTAGGCTAAAACTTTTTTATAGCAATATCAAAAATATATATCTTATGAAGTTGAATATGATAACTTCTATGCATTACTCATGTATTTAATATGTTTTTGTAGAATTTTCTTTTTGTTGTTAAAAAAACAAATTAATACAGCAATAAACAAAAATCCCATATTTAAGCTTAGACACAAACCAGCAAGGTTGCTCTCCAATTTTTATCCATTACCATTTATCCATTTTTAACTTCTTCCAATTACTTTGAATTTATGATATTCCATTTTCTTATGCTCTCAACTATTCCTGATAACATTGACTTCTGATCCGAAACAGTTCAGCTTGTATTCATCCATAAAATGTTCAACTTTATTTCCATTTACTACTTTTGAAAAAGACGCCAAATAAATTTCCCTTTTTAGAGTGTAATTGAGAGCAGAATGCTTTCGCATTGAATATAAATGGAGATGATTATTTTCGAACATGTTGCCCGTAACTGATATGCAGATAAACTTAACAATTTACTAGCCATCCCAAATGCTTGAAGCTGCTTGACACGAGGCCATATATATATATTGAATGGAGTCCAATGGGTTCCGACTATAATCTGATCAAGTAATGGTCATCAATTTGCTCAACATATGCGCCCTGTAGGTCAAATGCGATCTCGTGCGATGGCAACGGTAAAAATTGCTAGACATATTTATGAGGCCGAAACAGACAAACCCAGAACCAGAAAACCAGAGTTGGCAGAGAAGCTGAAAGGGAAGTGAGGATGTTTTTTTTTTCTATAGTTGAAGAAGAATTAACATGAGCCTGCCGGGCGGCAATCGCATCGTCGTCTTCTGGGTCTTCTACTATGTCGTCGTCGTCGTCGTCGTCGCCGTCGACGTCGTCTTTGCCAGCGGTTGGCGCGTGGGCAGCGCTGTCGCCTGAAGTGGATTTTCTGTTCAACAAGTAGTTTATGATGTTTTTGTCAATTCATGGCAAAATTAATGACGCTGCAGAAAAGCTGCACGCACATCGATGTGGTAGTTGCAAGTTGCCAGTTGCCCAGTTTGCTAGGAAAAAAGGGGGGATCTCTGGCTAAGCCTGTGGGTTAGGCGTTAAAAATTGTTGCTTATAAGTCTTAAAGAACTGCAAAAAAGGAGTTGCCTGACCAACCCACCTCACCCCACTTAATCTTTGCCCGCTCCCTTTCTGCCCCCTAGTCCGGATGCTGTCTGGCAGAGTCTGCATTTAAAAAATGCCATTAGTCACATTTGTGGGGCACAGTCACAGTTTGCAACAGTCGCCGCTTGTTGCCATGACGTGTAATTTTGCTTTAGCGTCGATAAAAGGGAAATTGAGTATATATACCTTTGTAAATGATTTGATGTTAAGTTTCGTTTTTGAAAAGAAAGTAATTAATATTTTCTTTAATATTTTTACTTCATTAAAAGCGTATAAGAGTTATTGTATAACAGTTGTGCAGCCACTGTCACATGCTTACAGTTTAAGAGTCACTGAACTAAACTATATGCTATTCACTTATAAACAGCGTATTCAACAGTCGTTAACTGGTAAAAGCAATGTTCTGACTTGTTGGCTTTTATTTTTCCAGCTACATGATAAGTAACTGCAACTTGTTTAAGCGGACCGCGGGGCGGCAATACGTTTTGGCTGTGTGGCAAACACAAATATTTCTATTGCCGTTAATGGCGTTAATAATTTTTACGCTGCAACGACGAGCATTCGACTGTAGTGTATAGTGTAGTGTATTGAAGTGGAGTCGAGACGAGACTGCAGCTGCTAAGAGTTGCCTACTACTAGTAGTTGGTAGTTGGTAGCTAGTGGTACTTAGCTCTGCAGCTGCAGTGAAGCTCCTTGAAAAAAGTTTTGCGAGCTCGTAGGTAGGTGTGGATTAGCAGCGCCTGTCATGTTGAAGATGACGTTACATAGCTGCGAGTGACAGGCGGCAAAAAGCATCAACGAAATAAATATGAAAATGCAAATGCGAAATTAATTGAAAGAAAAATATATATACATATATATACAAGTGGGCTGCCGCAAGAAAAAATAAGAAGAAGAAAACTTGAGTATGCAATTGAGAGCAGTGGAGAGCAGAGTCAAGTGGAGCAGCTGCTTCTACAAGAGCGCCAGAGGCAAATGTTGTATCGGATTTCGGAATGGTAGCAAGACGCTTGTCACACTGCTGGTAATGCGATATCGTCAGTGGCAACCAATGGAACCCAAGACAACTAGGCAGCCAGTCGGATTGTCGGATAGTCGAGTAGTCGGGCAGTCAGGCAGAGGCGGCCATAAGCACATGTTCAACAAGAGATCTAACAGAATCCACACCCAATAGCTGACGACGCAGCCTGGCAAGCTGATAAGCTCGAGCTAGAGGATTATCACCTGCTGTTGGCAGCAGCATCGAAAAGAAAAACACGATTCAAATATCCCATAAAAACTAAGCACTTGCACAGTTAGAAGATTAGTTCACTTTCTAAAAGCACTAAGCTGAGAAAATGTTAATCTTTTGTTGTTGAGTAGAAAGATTCTGTTTCTGCTTTAAGTCTCATCTTTGTATGAAAGAAAACAGTTGATGTTGAAAGTGGAGGCTTAAGACCCAAAAAATATATAAAATCTTTTGATTGGTGGCTTAAACTCAAAAAATTTAAGCCAAAGAACACATTTCTGAAAAAATTCATATGTATTAGCATAGATGTTGAAGTATTTTAACTTATGTCTGATTAACCAATTTTGTATAAATATTTTCTTAATGTATTCTTTGCATCTTCGATACAATAACAATATTTGCCCTACTGTTAAAAATTTGTTATAATATAACTTTACTTTATGGGTTATAACAAATTTAAAATTGAAAATCATTTTTCTTAGGCAACTTTTTGCATTGAGAAATGGAGAGATTGTAGTCAAGAATACTCATCACAAAATGATATCGAAACTCTTTTCGTTTTCCCACATTCACATTAAGATGATTTAAACTATCTTATTATTCTTTCTTACCACATCTCGTTAATACCCATTGTGTCTTAGTTGCATCTATCGTACATCTTGTTAAAACTCATTGTATCTTAGCTTCATCTATTGCAATTTATCATTTCAGAAAAACAAAAGATCACAACGCCATGCTTTAACTTTATATTCACCATTAACGTTCGAGTAACCATCTTTGCGTAAATCGTTTGGCTCAAAGAGTTTTGAGTTTTGTGAACGGTTTTCGTCGATTCGCTAAAACGCGCAACTTGTCGTTGGCTTTGTGGCAGCTTTGGCTTTTTATATGGACGCCATTTTGAAGCTGTTGTTGTGGTTTGTAGCAAGCAACAAACTGCGTCTAATAAAACACGCCCACTGTGACCAACTGACACCTGTGCGTGTGTCCGTATATGTGTATGTATGTGTGTGTGTGTTAGTCACATCGCTGTTGTTGTAGTTGTAGTTGTAATGTGCAATTATAAAATTGCTTAAAAAAGACTAAAAAATAAAGATCAAATCACGCATACGCAAAGTTGGCCAACGAAGCGAGTATAAGAGAGAGAGAGAGGCAGCTAAATATTGTAGCTGCTGTGCGTGTGAGTGTGTATGCAAGTGTATGTATGAGTGTGTGTGTGTGTAGTGAATGCCAGCGCACTTGCTGTTGTTGTAATTTTGATTTTAGTTTCGTTCGTTTTTATTTTTTTTGTTGTATTTTTTGGTTGTTTATGTTTAAGTCGCGTAATCGCAATCACAAAATGCCAGACTCGTTTTTGACAAACGCTGACAAATTCGGCAAATGGCAAACTACAAACTGTGCGAAAAACCTGCCAAAGGGGGGAGGCGATAGATTAGGAGGTTGTGAGGGGGGTGGGGCGGTTTTGTGGTTGCATTGCCCACAGGCTCTATTTTGCCACAATTTATTTGCGCATAAAAAATGCAGCGTGTAAACTCCAATTAGACGCTAATTTTAGCATACACATAGCATTTAAATAAAATGCAAATGTGCGTGCAGGAAACTGTTGCAAATGTATGTGTGTGTGTGCAAGTGTGTGTGTGTGTTTGGGGCACATTCACTTGGGCCTGCAAAGTGAACGGCTGCGCCTATTAAAGCAATCAATAAATGGCTAAGACATGCCCATAGCCAAAACCACCAAAGCCACGTAGCTCTTAAGTAAAACCCAACCAACAGTGTGCAACACTCTCTGCCCCCGCAGGCCTTCGATTCACATGTTAAGATTAGGATGCTGTCGAGGTGCACCAAACAAACACAAGAAAAGAGAAAGATGTGTCTCTCACAGTTGGAAAAGTAATTCATAGTCATAACTGTGTGTCCTTGGGCAACTAAATTGAATGTGAATATATTAATACTCTCAGTATGAAGCTTAAACAATGACTGCAAAACAGTGAATGCTTATTCTGCTTATGCCTTGATAAGTGACTCTCAAACTGCGAAGAAGTGTATATGATGTTATGCCGTATTATGCATGCACTAGCTCTAGATTTTGTTATATATGTTTAGAAATTGTTGTTTAAGTATTAAGCTATATTTGTTTGAGACAAAGATTGGTTTTTAAAATTTACTTTTCTCAAAAGCTTTTTACCAAAATAGCAAACTTTATAATGTAATCCAGTTCCTAATGTTAAAGAAAGATCTTAAATAATATATAAACAAAATAATTAATGGTTGTATTAACTTTCTTAGTTTCACAAAACATAAACTGCATTTTTTCTTAAGCTTATCTTTTTTCTAATAAAAACTTCTTATCTCGTAAGCCCCAGAGATATAAATACACTCAAGCGAGCGGTAAATCTTAGTATAAGCTTGATTTCTATCTCTATCTTTATCTTTTCATCAATCTTTAACTGTCGATTAAACAACTTGTCCCATCTTTAAGATTGGACTTCCAAGAAATCTCAAAAGATCCTAAACCCAATGAACTCTTCTTTACCAATCAACTCCCAACCTTTCCAACCTTATCAAAACACAACTAAACAAACAATGCGCTGTACATTTTTGGCTTAAAAGTGTAACATATTTCTTGGTAGGGTGGGTGGAATGGGAGCGGGGAGCGGGGGGGACAACCCGCAGGGTTTGCGTGACAACAGCATAAGAAATCATTTGGCAATTATATTTGTGAGATATATACTCGTATGTCCCAGCAGGCTTAGCCAAGTGTGCGCCCACGAGTATTTTTGTTGTTGTTGTTGTAGTAGTGGATATAACGGTAATTGGCAATTATGCGACGAATCAAAGCAGCCAAATTTGGCCCGAAGAAAATCAAAATAAACTCAACGTTTTTATTGCAATTTTTGTAATTTTTTTTTTTTCTTCTATTCAAGAGTTTTGCCCCAGAGCTAATGTTGTTGTTGTTGTTTTTGGTGGTGTTGTTGTTGTTGCTTTCGGTCGTTGTTGTAATTATAAAATATTGCGTCCAATGCACGCACCAGACCAGGCTGACCAGGCCTGAACCGGCCTATGGCTCGCACGGCATTGGCCATAAATTCTCATTCGTTCGGTTTCGTGCCCGCCGCTCAGCTCAGCTCAGCTCCAACCTGTCACGACAGCTGGGCCACGTCTAATCTAATCCAATTGCATTTTATTTTTTTTTCTTCTTATATTTTTTTTGTTAAGAGTGAGTATGTGAGTGTGTGTGTGTATTGAAGTTGTGGCAACGACAATAACTCCTACTCCTTGCCTTTTGTTGCCTTTTTGCATTTTTGTTTTTATTAATGCTGGAAACTCATTAAACTGACGCTGGGCAACCCATAAATCCCCCGAAACTCAATCCCAACAACAAAAAACAAAAACATTTCTGTTTGCCAGCTTCCAGTTTGTGCTCTGTGTTGCTGCCACTCTCAGACCTGGGAGACTGATCGAGGTGTCAGTGTCAGTGCAACTGTGCAACACACACACACACACACATTGCCCCAAAGCTTTATGACTGCACCTGACTCCAACTGACACATACTTTGTTTCAGCTGTCGCTTGGGCGGTCCGGGCTCAGGCACACACACAGAAATGTGCCATGTGCCATGCATTTCAATGCATTTCGTTTAACATGGTGGCAACTACAACTACTACTACTGCTTACAACAGCTACTTGCAACTGTGCAACACCCGCTCCCAAGGGCTTAATTTGGCCAAAGTATCGCGCTGTGCGCCCAATTTTTAATCAGCAGCGACAAATGCTTCACAAAAAAAAACTAAAAATGATTAATGATTCCGCCGACGATCGCCAATAATATATAAAATGGAGGGCGGTTTCATAAATTTTGCATTGGAAAAATATCACTTTTTTGTTGCATAACTTAACTCGCTAAACAAGACACAAAACGCATGTAAACTTCAAGTGTATATTATTAATTAAGCTTTTTAGACATTTTGTATTAATTTTAAAAACAAATCGCTCAATTTGAATGTCATTAAAGTAATAAGTTCTAAATATTGCATAGTTTTTACATTAAGAACTCAAGAAGTAGCGAAAAACGAAAGTTTCTCTTCCCAAAAAGAATATTTGAAATAACTCTTTCTTATTCTTTGTTATTAATAACTTATGCTAAACCTAAACCATATGAGTGAAAGGGCAGAAAAACACCTTCTAAAAGTTGCAAAGCGCAATTATGCCTGGCACAGTTTGAAATGAACTGAATGCCAGCTGTGGCAGTGATTAAGCAACTCCCAATTACAACTACAACATACAACTTCTCTATGAATTATTAAAAACGCCTACGCAGTTGCAAAAAGAATGTTCATTGAACCGAATAATATTGAATGCAGCTGCCTTAGGATAAGACTATTTTCATATGCCAAAGAAGTAAGATGAGCTTCAGGCATGAATGTAAATTCTTAGCACTTCTTCGCTTCTTTTGCTTCTTCAACTTCACCGAAGCTACACAATAATTGCTTTAGCCAATTAAGTTTCCTACATCCTGTTCTTCTCATATGTCTCACCTAATCTAAGCACGAGTTCGCATAGCTACACGACTAATGGAATATATTCAGAATATAATGGTGCTTGTCATCGGTGCGTATGCGTAATAAGGCAAGCACTGAAGACTGCCAATTATCTTCATCTTATACTCTGGAAGCAATTTATCTTCGGAAAGGGTATAGGGACAGTTCTGCACACACCTTCATTATCAAAAGTCATTTATCTTATGGATCAAAATGAGGAGCTGACTCAATCAAAACAGGAGATTTATATATTAATCGAAATTCCAAGATAGAAAGATAGATTATTAAATTTATAAAGTAATAACGAAAGTTTCAAAAGGAAATCCATAAAAAAAACCCTTCAACACTTAGTAAAGAATGATATTATTAAAACAAACTATATATACAGTTTCATTGCCTATTGATCTATAATAATATCTCTTGCATAACATCCCTTTTACTTTCCTAACATTAACTTAATGAACTTTACATTCTTGCAAGGGTATTTGTACTTCTTTAAAGCGTAGATATAATAAATCTTCTTATTGGCAATATGATTACATACATTGTGATACTGTGATACAGTAGAAGACTGAAGCTGAACATTGTCGGATGGATCCACACGCCTGCCACTAAACAGGCTGTGGCAGCAACAGCATCAGCATCAGTAAACAGTTCACGTAGCTCATTGAGGCAATGTCTGTTTTTAGTTGTTGTTTTGTTCGCAGCTGGTTGAAGCTTGAAGCAAAAAAAGCTGAAACTAAAGCTGAAGCTGGTTAACCAACTAGCCAATGGGCGGCACTTGCACACACACACACACACACACATATAGTATATATATGATCTGATATATATAGATCTAGAGTATGCACTTTTTGCGCGTCTCAAAAATTGTTATTGCACATTTAAAGGCGTCATTATTAGCGCTACATGGAGGCACTAATAATTGTTTGCATTTCAAATAGAAGCGCCACACTAATTGGTAGACTGTGGAACCAAAGAGGTCTTAAAGCAGTTGTTGTTGCCAATTGTTGTTGTTACTATTTGTTGTTGTTGTTGCTGATATTTGTTACTGTTGCTGTAAAGCTCTTTTTTTGAAGTTTTGTTATCACATAAATTGTGCGCACAAAATCTTGATCTGCAAATCATTTTCGACAACTTTACGAGTGCGTGAATACAAAAATGAAAAAATGCGCTCAAAAAACACTCTGAATAAACAAACATACATACACAAAAAACCCAATATACAAATGTCTGTTAGTTAGTTAGAGTTAGCTTGGCTTTTTGCAGTTTCGTTATCTCTGTTTGAGATCTGCCAACAGCCGCACACATTTTGTTGTTGGTCACGTTTCCTGCTAAGTTTTCTGTTTTTTATTTTTTTCGTCACTTTAGCAGCTCCTACGAATAAATATTGAATTATTTACGTAGACCAACTAAGCTGACATTTAATTTAACGTGTGTCCAACACCAACCAGGAACAGTACCGAGGACCTGAACCTGGTACCCCAAAGAACTGTCTATCCTATCAAAATTTATACCCAAAGCCACTTGTCCACTTGGTCCAGTTGGCCAGTTGTCGAGTTGGCCAGTTTCTTGGCAGCTAATGAAATTTATGCATTTATGCCAACTTGCTTAATGCTCAGAATGAGTTGAGCTGGAGAGAGAGAGAGAGAGAGATGCCGACGTCGTCATCATCGTTGTCCAAGTCGTCTCCGCCGACGCTATGATCCATGTTAATGTCCATCAGGTAATGTTGTCTTTGGCCGTGCTGTCAATTCGATTGTTGGCAACATGTCCATGTTGTTGTTGCTGTGGGATGTTGTAGGCTGTTGTTGTTGCATCTGTTGCTGCATTGCATTGAGATCAATTTGCAATTAGCCGCACTCGCAACGGATATGGTTTGGCTTGACTTCACTTGGGGCTGGGATGTGTGATTCAGTTCGGGATGTGGACATCATGGATGCCCTGCGCGCAAACGCGACACTTTGCTCAGTTTTGCTCGGCTCGGCTTGAACCGTTTCCCGTGAGAAATTTCAATTATTTTAATTAGCGTTGCGATCCGCCGCGCGGCTGCTTTATTAGGCGACAACAACAACAGCAGCCAGAGTAACAACAACAACAACAACAACAAGAAGAAGACACTTTGATATGATGACAACGACAACAACGTTGAAGGCGATGTTAGCGCGTCTGCGTCTGCGCAGAGTCTGAAGTTGTGTGTGTGTTTGCCATGCGGCTTAAGCGCCTTTGAGCCAATTTCCGCTGCTGCCGCACGCAGTTGCAGTTGCAGTTGACGTCGCAGTCGACGTTGACGTTGACTGTGCTGCTCGCTTGGAATGCGAATGCCAGTTGATAGCAGTGTCAGAACAGGATTCTGGAAAAGCAGTCGTCGTCATCGTCGTCGTCGTCGTCGTTGTGGTCACTGTTTGTCGTTGGGGTTGTCGCTGTTGCTGTTGTTGTTGTTGTTGTTGTTGTTGTTGCCGCCGCCGTCTAATGACATGTTTTGGATAATGATGACGGCAACGATTGTGGCAAGTTTGTATCGGGCAGTGCCTATGTGCCACAGCCAGGCATGTGGCGATGATAAAGTCGGGAACTTAATTTAAATTGATGACACTGCGCACTCAACAGCCTCAGCCTCAACTCTCTGGCTGGGCTACGGCCATTCGGCTTCGGCCATTCGGAAAATTGCGCCTATAAAAGTTGGCAAACAAATCAATCTGCATGCCAATGCTGTTAAGAGTCAAGTGCTATCTGTGTCAAGCCAATGGACCACCCGGTAGATAGCCAAAGATATGAACAGTGAATAGTTGGAAACGAAGAGCGAACAGCTTTTCTGGATTATTATAATTCTTTAGGTAAGTGATGATGCGTATTGATGAGTGATTAGTGCACAAGAAAAGTATTGAAGGAAAAGGTGAAAGAAATCTTTTTGAACTGGGATTGGGTTTATTTGCAATATAAACTGTTAAAGTTATTAGAAATCTTTTGGATTTGGCATAGGTTTATATTCAATGAAATCTAGTTTAATTATTGTTTGTGCGTTATCTGAAATCTTATTATTTGAATGTTTTTTTGGGTGATCCACTGAATATAAAAAAAATTGGCAAACTTAAATGAACTTAAGGTATGGTATTTAATAAATATGTTACTTATTAGGAAGAAAGGTAAGCTACGTAAAAAATCAGAAATTGATGTCAGAGTATAACAATTAGATCAGAAATTCTATAAGTTACTATAGTTATTATTCATATAACTTCAGATAAAACAAATCATAACACTTAACTGCTATTTTGAAATGAGATAATGAAATATGGAACCAATCAACCAATGATGAATGAAATTAATGAATGAAATATGAAAACAAAGATTTAATGAAAAACAAGAATCTTAGTTATTATATTTTTAATATTTAGTGTTTTCTGAAACCATTTCGTAGTTCAGACTTAAGCTGAAAAGCAACTTAGTGTTTGGTTAGAATTATAGGGGTCATTAGAGTTAACTAAGCTAAAAAGTTAAGGGGTTATTCTCAATGGATATGTAAATGTCAGTTTAACAATATAACGTTTTGGTATTTATTTAACAACTCTTTTATGGTGGACAATGAAACAACAACAAACAAACTAAAAAGACCTTGGATGTACGCTCAAGGGAACCTGCACTTTATAAACATCTATGCAGGCATGTACATATGTGTGCATGTATGTGTGTATTGGTGTGTAACTTGCTAAACAATTCCAGGTGCTTTATAATTGGTCGCTGCGGTGTCAATTGCAGCGCCAGCGTCGAAGCTCAATTAAATACTGCCTACGCCGCCTGCCGTGTATGCGTTTATGTGTGTGTGTGTGTGTGTGTACATGTGTGTAACAGCATTTATCCAGCTTTGGGGCTTTTGCTCCCCTGGGAGCCGGCAATGTGACTTGCTGCAGTGAAGCGTCCCGCTGTGAGCCGGAATGCCAATTTCAGCAATTAACAACAATGGCCATAAATGCGTGAAACGCATAAACGAAAGAGAGAAAGAGAAAATGAGAGAGAGTGAGAGAGAGAGAGAGTGAGATATTGAGAAAGAAAGAGTGTTTGAAAGAGAGCTAATTGCGAGCACTGATCATAAGCTAAAGATAATGTCGGGGGCTTAAGCACATTCAACAAGCGGATTATTAAATGGCTAAAAAAAAAACAAAAAACAAAAATCGAAAAAAAAAAGCTAAATCAAAAAACCAGCAACTGGTGTTCGTTCGGTGCAATCTTAACTGCTGACACGATCTTGAATTCGAATTCGAATTTGAATTTGAAACTGGGCGAACCGTCGCCATTTTGTGGTGGCCAGAAAAAGTAAGCGGTAGCTACCATTACCACTACCACTACACACACATATACACACACATATACTATACTAATACTAAAATGTTTCACAGTTTGGGGCAACCAATGACCGAGACAAAGGCCAATGGAGTACATTAATCAACACGATGCGAATATTTTAATAAACAAATATATATTGGCTATTGTTTATGAAATGGCATCGTGCAATTATTAGGATCAATAAATAACCTAATCTAAACAATTAAAAGTCATGAAGTTAAAATACCGCTTAAAAACATTTTAACAATATAAAGCTTACAGTTTCTCAAAATATGTATTTGTATACAGAAGTAAGTTTGCTTTCAAGTTTCTAGATGTTTAACAATCTTATTTTTCTCAGCTTCTTACAATGAATCCTTAAATATATGTTAATGAATATAAATAGATCTTTAATATTTCTCATCTCTCTCCATTTCAACATTCAACTTCTCTTTCTTCAAATTATTCACAATCCCAGAAGAAATTCTTTAATTATATTTTCATAGCCAATATGTTGATCATATTGTCAGTTATCAACAATCTTAACATGCTTACAGATGTTATAATTGCTATCTCTCTATAAATTTAATTTACATTCCCGTCGATAAGAGCCAGTCACATAAGAGAGACAATGTTGTAGATGATTTCATCTACAGGTTTTTCTATTATTTTCCCATTTCTTTTGCTAAAAACAATTAATAATTTCTAATCATTTATGCAAATGACATATACCCTATACCAAAACAAAACAGTTACAGGGTATACCTAGCAACAAATTGAACCACAAATCCGTTTTATGCTTTTGCCCTTTGGCTAAAAACTGAAATTAAAACTCTAAATATATTTTTGGCTTCTTTTTCACTTCACGCTTATTCAAGGCACTGCAATCGAAAGTCAAGTTCAATGACTCAATACACAACAATCATAATACATCATGTTGGGCTGAAAGTGTCTAAGAAAAATAACTGATTGTTACCGATATACATATAAGGTTTGTGTCTGTGTTTTGATTTGTGTTGGCCTTGATCGGGTCGAATCGAGTTTTGGGCCAAGCTTAGGCAAATGAACTATTTAACACTATTTGTTAATGTTAGCTGTCTACGAATTGATTGGCTTGAAGTGAACCGTGTAGTACGTTTGATAAGACCGTAAAATACAATCGAACGGTCAACGGACAGTCATTTCCTGGCCCGCTGTCTTTGGCCCTGTATAAGACCAATGTACTCTAAATAGAGACAAGAGTCTCGAACAAAGCGCAGTAGCTACTAAATTATATACAAAATATATAGTAAAGTACAATATGATAGAGATCCACAAGCATTTCGTGCTAAATGTGTTACAAATGCAATAGTCTTGGCAGAATTCGGAAACAGACACGTTCGGCACATAAACAAGTTTGATTATTACACAACACGGGCGTTGAAATTAAAAAACTAAAAAAGAACAACAACAAAAATATTGAAGACATCGCTCTACTACGATCTGCTCTGCTCTCGCTTTGTGCACCTGAACTCGGAATTATTTTGAACCTTATCAAATAAAAATACCCCAAATACAAAGCGGTGAATGAATCGCGCATAGAGACCAAATTAGAATATCTATCGAACTGTCTGACTGTTGAATCAGACAACAAACAGACAACAACAAACGATATCTAACCATACGGATCGAAATATTATATGATCGGATGTACGTATGTAGTACGTACGTACATGTATTTTTGACAGCCTTTAAGATTCCATTCTGGCTACTAATTCACAAAAATCTTCGAAATTAAAGCGTTTTTAGCACGTCGCCAACTTCAACTGAAACGCGTTCCAAGCCAGATAGATCCCCACACACAACACCAACAACAACAACAAAAAGAACAACAGCAACAACAAGAACAACAGCAGCAACAACAATGAAGCGAAGCCGAGCCGAGGGCCGCCGCACGTCGCATTGGGGGACGACGACGATTCGTGTTGTGAGCTTTCGCTTTCAGTTGCTGCTCGTTGCTGCGTCCGATTGGTGTTGCTTTTTAGTTCGCTGTCCGCTGTTCGCTGTTCCACTGTTCGCCGTGTCGCTTTGTTCGGTCTCCCTCTAAGTCGCCCTGCTGTTAAACCGTTACTGTTCGTTCTGTTCGATTCCGTTCTGTTCTGTACTCGCGTAAAGCCAACGGTAAAACGCACAATTGTTATCGATTACAATTACAATTGCGCAAGTGCAACTGATTTGCAAAAAGAAATGTGTCAATAATTGTGTGTGAGTGTGTGTCTGTGTGTGTGAGTGTTTGGCGCCAAAAATTCAAAATGGATAACGATTCGCATGCGCAAGACAATCATCGCGGCTCTGTGTCATCCAGCAAGTCTCTGGAAATACCCATTACACCCTCGCGTTCACCCAAAAAAGTGTCCTTCTCCGACGAGCTGCCCAGCAGTAGCAGTAACAGCAACAGCACCACCAGCATCAGCACCAGCACCGCCGTCGCCCAATCCGAACCAAGCGGAGTTAGTCAAGTGCTCCAACAGGCTGTGCAATATCTGGAACGTTTGCACGGCTCACGGGAATATCACACAGAGGAAAAGCTACCACCTGCCGCCGTGCTTGAACTGGATGCAAATGAATCCTTTGTACAAGTAGAGGCACAACACTCGCTGAGCACAGCAGCGGCCACCTCACCTAGCATTCTGATAGCTGAACCTAGTGACGCTGCCAGTAATGATTACGGCAAGCAGGAAGTGCCGTATGAGCCATCGCAATCGAATTTGTACATGGAACGATACAAGCTTAATTTAGATAAAAACTGCAGCTCCATGGAGGTGGAGGCGCGACGGGAGAAACAACGTTGGCTCTTGATATCAGAGTGCAGTGCCCGTTTCGGTGAGGGCAAGCACACACGTGAGGCATTCCGCAAACTATTTCTTGATGAGGTATGAGAAGATTACAAATGCAGCTACTAGCTGCATTTCTTAACAATCGTATATACTATATGCAAAACCGAACCAAACATCGGACTTCGGGAACGAAACTCTCCACAGATTGGAAACAATAATATCTGTATTTATACATATTTTTGTATGAATATGTATGTGTGTTGACCTTGTGCTACATATTTTGTGGTCCTTTACCCGCTTCCAAAATAATAAACTCGTTTCTTTTCTCAATATTTTTTTTGTTGGGATTTTTGATTTATACTTTTTGTCCCTCTCTCTCTCTGTTTCTCTTTCTGTCTCTTGTTGGCTTTTGTGTTAAGTTATAAACATTTTTTTTGTCGATGTTGTTGTCGATTTTTACGGGCTCCAAGAAAGCTGTCCAACCAGTCGTCGACGCTGGCCCAAGCTCAACGTGCTCATCCGTTAAATATGCACATTTTTCATCGGGTTGGGCACACTCACACACACATGCACACACATACAGAGAGAACTCCTATCTTTGCCTGATCCGATCCAAACCGATTCGACTGTGACCAATGCAAACAAGAAAGATAAAAGAGTGGGGTGGGGAGAAGGGAGAGATAAAAAGATATGCAGACAAAAAATCGTGAGATTGAATGTCATTAAGATATTAATAAGCGTTTAATTAATGCAAAAACACACACAATAAGTAAATAAATAAATACTGCAGATGGACCAACATCGCCAAAGCGGGAAATCAATCAGCTTTTGATTATGTTGTTTTTGTTCTCTCTCTCTCTCTCTCTCTATCTCTCTACGGTCTTCCCACTAATGTGCATAAATCTTTCAGTGTGTTTACAAAATGTTTAAGTAAACACTCGGTGTTGTACTTAGTCTGTGTAGTGGTAATAAATTAATTAGCAAACATATAAATTGTATTTTTATTTACAACTGTGTTCATTTATTTACAGGAATTTCAGCAGAAACTCTTTCAGCTATTCGATCTTGAGCGAAATGGATATTTGCTGCAAGATCGTTGGATTGAGCATCTAAAGGGGCGACTCACGTAAGTAAAACAGGGATACATAGTGTGTGTACAGTGAAGTGTCGTTAAGAAGTACGGAAACTTAAGTTTTAATGCAATTATATCAAAGTTTTTCATAATTTTACAAATGATATTACTAATAATATTAGAAACATTAAAATATTAGATTTTTATTAGGATTTTGCAGATAAAATTAAAAAATAAAACATTTTTTTTTTTGTTTTTCGGTTTTTAATCATTTTATATGCAATTTAAATATTTTGTTTTCATGATGACTCTCATTAAAAAAATAAACATTTTTACTCACTTTACTTTTCGTTCCCTGATTGTAATCATTATTTTATATATAATATAAAGGATTGTCTAAATTTAAAATGCTTTGCATATTTTTCGAATGTTTACTGTATATAGTATACATATATAAAGCTGCTCCTGTTCTTGTTTTTACTCTGGTTTATTTTCTCATTCCGTCTCTTCATTTGCCTTTTTAAAGCGGTGCCAAAACAATTAGCTTGCTTGCCAGTAAATAAAAAAGCAAGAAAAAAATGCCATCTCAGACACGAAACCGAGACAACACAACACAACACACTTGTACACACGCACACACCCAGTTAGTTAGTGTAGTGTATGGTTGTGCCCTGCCTGCTCCAGGCTCTGCTCTTGAGGCATTCCAGCTGCGCCAGTTGTGGCGGCTACCTAACAGCGAATGCCAGCGCTGCACTTTGCACGCCAACGGCGATGCCATCGCCAAATGGTGATGCTATCTGTGTTGTATGTTAACATATACAACAGCTAACATAGTCTGCATGCCGCTACCCGACACCCGCTCTTGCCCCCCAACACACTCTCTCTCTCTGTCTCTGTGTCTCCGGCAACGACTGTCACTGGTTGGCTGTCGTAATGAAGTCATTCAAATACAAATATAGCGTGTCGGGCGCGGGAGGCTGAAGACTGAAGCAGTTAAAGCTGGAGCTGGAGTAGTGCTTACCATGGACTGGTCGTTGTTGTGGTGTGGTTACCGGTAATGGCAATCGTAATGTTAATACTTTGGTCTCCTCTTGGTCTTGCAGCGATGATCGCCAAATGGACTTTGCGGAGCAAATTGAATCGGTGGCCTATGTCATCTGTGGCGAGAAGAGCCAAGTGAGCTTTAAGAACTTTCGTGATATCTGGCATACACGAGGCGTAAGTAACTAATCCTTAATACAAAATGTGTTCTTTATGTTTATATCTCGACTTGTGCATAGATTTTGGATAAACTCTATCGTTTAATTGATATTGATGGCACCAATCTAATCTCAACGAATCAGGTCATGGAATTTATATCACATCTAACAAATTCAAGGTAAGTTCTTAGATCATTATTCCTAATTACATTCAGGGAACTATCTCTATACATTATATAACTCATATTTCATTGATTTCCAGACCACGTACAGGCTTTGATAAGAGTTCGCTAGCGCGTTTGGAGCAACTTTTCCGCAACACTGTGGGAAACGAGCAAGAAATACGACGTGAGGAATTTCAAAAAATTGTCACCTCTAAGAATGTAAGTGAATTCTCCGAATTAGTCACTAGCAGATAATAACTTATATTTTTTAACAGCCTTTTTTTACGGAACGTGTGTTTCAAATATTCGATAAGGATAATTCGGGTTCAATATCGCTGCAGGAGTTTATAGATGCCATACATCAGTTCTCAGGACAATCGGCTGATGATAAGATACGTTTTCTATTTAAGGTTTACGATATTGATGGTGAGTGAGTTCACATCCTTTCAGTTAGTTCCTAACTAATTTCAATGACGCTCCCTAGGTGATGGACTAATACAGCATAAGGAGCTGCACGATGTGATACGACATTGCATTAAAGAGAACGGCATGGAGTTCTCCGAGGATCAGATTGAGGATCTAACAAGCGCCATGTTCGAAGATGCCGATCCACACAACAGTGGCGAGATCACCTATGAAGCTCTCAAGAATCAGCTACACAAGCATGGCGGTCTGCTCGAGAATCTCAGCATTACGTAAGTGATTCTAAAACTATATTTTCCTAAGATTACATTAAATTATTAATTTCTTTTACACAGCATTGATCGCTGGTTAGTGCCCATTTCGGAAGAGCCAGCGGCTGGTAATAAAAAGTCGAGACTGTGGAATACAATACCTCACCAGCTGACGCTGGCCTACATGAAGAACAACCAGGTCTTTGTCACATATCTATTCTTCTACATTGCCGTCAATCTGTGCCTCTTCATCTCCCGTGCCATACAATACCGTGCCAGCAATGGTTTTGTCATTATTGCTAGAGCCTGTGGTAAGTTCATTGGCAATGGTTCGGTTCACCCTCAAAACCTATTCTCTTCCCTTCTATTTCTTACAGGACAATGTTTAAATTTTAATTGTGCCTGGGTATTGGTACTAATGTTGAGACACTCACTGACCTATATGCGCTCAAGAGGCTTATCCTCGTTTCTGCCCCTGGATCATCATGTTTATCTGCATAAGCTGACCGGCATTACGATATCCGTATTGAGTTTGGTTCACACGATTATGCATCTGTTTAACTTCTCGATTATTGTGATTAACGATCCCAAGATCAATGCGGGACACTATACCATTGGAGAGTGGCTGCTAACAGATCGACCGGGTTTGTTTGGACTCATTCCGGGATGTGCGAATCCTACGGGTGTTGCTTTGCTGGTGATTCTGATGGTCATGTTTATCTGCTCGCAACCTTTTGTGCGGCGCAAGGGTAGCTTTGAGGTCTTTTACTGGACGCACTTGCTCTATGTGCCCTTTTGGATACTCACTTTGTTCCACGGACCCAATTTCTGGAAGTGGTTTATGCTGCCGGGTCTGGTTTACATAGTGGAGCGTGTGTTGCGCTTTGTGTGGATGCGCGGCGAGCATGGCAAGACGTATATTAGTTCCGGCTTGCTGCTTCCCTCCAAGGTCATCCATCTGGTCATCAAGCGGCCCTATAACTTTAACTTCCGTCCGGGTGATTATGTGTTTGTCAACATACCAGCAATTGCTAACTACGAATGGCATCCGTTCACGATTAGCTCGGCACCCGAGCAGGAGGATTACATGTGGCTACACATACGCACTGTGGGCGAGTGGACAAATCGTCTCTATCGCTACTTTGAGCGCGAACAGCAGAAGCTGCACAAGGGTGAGGTGAATCAACACATGCATGCGATACCGACGCCAAGTTTCATGCTGTTAAACGAGGCACGCAATCCAGCGCTGGCCGAGATGTCACGCCTTTCGCCCACGGCAGAGATGACGCCTCAAACGGATTTCCTTGCACGCAACATGACCAGCAGCATTAACAATCCCAACGATCAGACGCCACCGGAGCGTCCTCCGCGACTGCATCGCAAACTGGTGGCAACTGCGGCAATTGATGTGCCCCCTGCAACGACAGGTGTGAATCGCATTCGAAGCATCAAGAAAACACTGCAGCGCACCTTTTCTCGCAAGGACACAGCCGAGCCGAAGTCGAACAAGCTCACCGGCTTTGCCAATGGCGCCTTTGTGGCCGACAATGAAGCCTTAAGGCTTAGAGCCACACATAGACCGCTGGAGAAGAGCATCTCACTGCCGGATATCAGCATGAAGAGCAAGAAGCGCAGTCGACTCAAGGCGTAAGTTGCTTTAAATCGAAATGTAACGGCTTTTAGAGTCAACTTCGAAAATTAAATGACAATTTCGAATTCGAAGATTAATGGGTTATCGAACTTTGCTGCTGCGCTCTTGGTTATCGATAAGTACCGATAAGTAAACATTGCTTTATATTTGTTTGCAGCTTGCGCGCATTAGGACGTTCGGAATCGGAGCGGGCCTTCGATGAGAAGCGGATGCGGCGCGCACGTAACAGCAGTGTGGGTTTGGCATATCTCAGTCCGCAGAATAAGTCGCTGGCGCAAAGTTTTCGATATATGCGCAATAAGCCCACAATTATTGCCTTCAAAACGCCCAGCTTGGAGCTGAGTGAGCAGCAGGTGGCAACACCGGCAGTTGTTACCGAAATCAATGGTGGTGCCTCTGAAATAAGCACAGTAGAGCAGGGGCGTCTGTCCCGAGCAGCAAGTGGAGCAGACAGGTTGCAGGTGACGGGGCTCAGTTTGACCACAGAGGATAAGCCGCTGGAGGTATGGCATATAGAAACTCATTCACTAACCCTAAAACAAAAGTTAACATTCAAAGCTAATTCAAATCCCAATCCAAATCTAATGCTTTCTAAGGATAACACAAACACGGGCACGGGCAGCAGAAAGTCGCGTTTATTACGGCCCACATTTCTGCGCACGTTGTCCACATCCATAACAAATCGGGGCACAGGCAACGGCGGCGGCGGTGGCAGTTCCACAACTAACAACGGTAGCAAGGTCACACTCGATGAGGGCGTTATGGAGGTTAGGGTGACACCAACACACACATACACACAGTTATTCTACCCAATTCCAACTAACATCTACTAATGGGATTTCTCTATACAGATCTTTATTGATGGTCCTTATGGTGCACCATCTAGCCACATCTTTGGCGCCCAGCATGCGGTGCTTATTGGCACTGGTATCGGTGTGACGCCCTTTGCATCCATCTTGCAATCGATCATGCATCGGTATTGGAAGGCTAGGCATAGTTGCCCGAGATGCCAGTTCGAGTGGGCCAGCGAGATTCCCAAGTCTGTGATGAATCTGCGTAAAGTGGACTTCTTTTGGATTAATCGCGATCAGCGGTCCTTTGAGTGGTTTGTCAATCTGCTCTCACAGCTCGAGATCGAGCAGGCGGAACTGGGAGGCGCCATGGAGCGGTAGGTCTACCAATGTAGTGATTGGTTCTAGCTAATAAAGCTTTCTTTCTGTATAGTTTTCTGGACATGCATATGTACATAACAAGTGCACTGCAACGCACCGATATGAAGGCAGTAGGTCTCCAACTGGCACTGGATTTGCTGCACGAAAAGGTAATTAAAACCGATGTAAACTAGCTAAGGCATCCACTGATTATCTTTCTTGCAGGGCAAACGTGATCTAATTACTGGCCTTAAGACGCGCACCAACGCCGGTCGACCCAACTGGGACAAGGTCTTTAAACAGTTGCAGGCACAGAAGAAGGGCAAGGTGACCGTCTTCTATTGTGGACCACCGCAATTGGCCAAGACGTTGCGCGTCAAGTGCGATCAGTATGGATTCGCCTTTCGTAAGGAGTGCTTTTGAGTTAGCCATTTTTTCATTTAATGTTCATGTCCTATATACACATTCATGTCGAATCGTAGGTTTTGGGTATTTGATATAGTTTTCGATTTCTATTTATTCGTCATGTGTTTTGTTTATCTCATTTTCTCTGCTTGTAAATATCTCTACGTATATGCATTATATATAATAAAAAGATTGTTATTTTTTGTGTGCCTTATGTGATGTCTTGTATGGTTATCAGGATTTTATTAAAGGATATCCTTTACAAGGATATAAGGAATAAGGTTCTTATTAGTTATAATAAACAGCATTTTGTTATTGCTTTTACGTTATGTCAGGTTTAACTTTTGTTCTGGTATAATT
This sequence comes from Scaptomyza parva, assembly GCA_035044645.1. Classification (NCBI taxonomy): domain Eukaryota; kingdom Metazoa; phylum Arthropoda; class Insecta; order Diptera; family Drosophilidae; genus Scaptomyza; species Scaptomyza parva. The sequence goes on from JAWNNT010000090.1 coordinate 7,166,986, forward strand.
TCTGAAATTTTGATACACCCTTTACAGGTGGCTCCGAGTTTTACATCTGAAGTCAATTTTAAAGCGCCCGATGACGCCGCGTCCTTGTTTCTTTGATTTAAGAAACAAAAAAACTAACACTCTCTCTGGCACAAAAACACACATAAATAAATGTAATAGCAAGAATTGGTCATAAAGAAATCGCCTAATGCTTTAGCCATGTGCTAAAATTCATATTGCTGGGCCTGGACTTGCGCTCAATAGTTATATTCTCGTCATCAATGTTGTCCACGTTGTAGAACTCACGCAACTCTGCAATGGCCGTCTCCTCGATTTGGGTATGAACTAAGGACTTGTTGCGCATGCGCTCATAGCTCTCACGTTGGCGTTTCTCATCGGCCAGAATCTTGGAGAAGCTGTTGCCCTGATCTGAACCTGCAACTGGTGTGGCACTTTGGCCACGCATCATATTGGCAAATGAGGTAGGATCCCCAATGCTGCCCGTGGCAGCCGAGGAAGAAAAAGCTTCTGGATATGTTGTGGGTGAGCTGGCTACCACACCCCAAGCATTGGGCACCGCTACTGGGGTGCTGTTCTGCTCCAACGGAGCGGAGCTATTGGCACGCCAGCTCTGCGACTCGGAGGAAAGTCGTTTGCGCTGCTTCTGCGAAAGCTTTTGGGACTGCGGCACGAGTGTGCTTAGATCTAAATTATAACTTTTGCTTAGTGGCGTGCTGCATTCGGTGGGGCTGGTTGACAGAGGGGCTGGTGGCGGAGTTGACTCCTTTGCAGGTGTACGCGGTGATAACACGTGATATTCTGGCATTGGCAACTCCTCCTGTTTAATTACATTGTTCACTTTTAATGCCGTTTCCGCTAGTTTCCGCTTTTGATCCTTTTTGTCAACAACTCGTGACCAGTTTTTGACCTCATTCGGGGAAGTGGCTTGTGCAGCAGTTCCAGGATCGACTGTTGCCTCACTAATGCTTATTGAACGCATCATGCTGGATATTGCCTGCTGCTCATAATGCCGTGCATCCTGCTTATTGTGCATTTCCTTTTGCTTGTGCTTAGCAGCCTCTTTCAGTTTGGCATCCTACGAAAAGCAAAGTTTTGATTTGTTAGAAAAGAAAAAAATGTTTAATTTAAAAGCAAAAACCAACCGCATCCATTCGGTAATCCAAATCAACCTCGGAACCTGCAACAAAACTAATCAGCAGCTCATCCTCAATAGCCTCGGAGAAAGGTGTTATTTGCCGGTAATCAAATACCGACTGAAACATCTTTCTATAGTGATCATTAAGATGCTTTAGGGTGACTGCCTCGCATTGTTCGATGCTGCGATAGCAAAGCACACGTCCCAGATTCTGACAGATGAAATCCAGACAACCCTGCTGCAACAGCTTACAGTTGTACATGACGGCAAAGTCAAGCATTTCGCCACACTTGCGGATGCTTATCTTTTCGAGTATTAGGGATTCACATACGTTCTGCAGTGACTCAATAAAGTATTGATCGCATAGTGTTATCATATTATATAGGAACGTTTCCGTATAGTTTTGCTTGCAAAACGCCTCCGTATCCAGACTATATAAATAATTCAAAACTGGCTCCATATACTCTGCAGGCACTCCATCAAAGTTAACTGTTGTGCGCTCTGCCCAAGAGTGCATAAACATCATTTCAAAGTATTCGAGGCGAGCAACTAAAATGCACTTGTGCGCCTCCAGCACTTCGCCATTCTCGCAAACGATGCGCACATCGGAAAGTTCGGGGTAATCGGAGCGATGCAAGCGATTAAATCGTTGTCTTCCAGGCAATGGAAATTGTTGTTCGGTGATATACCTACAAAAAGTTGTTAACAAGGATTAGATTAAGGTGAATTGTTAAGTAAAAACTTACGTTTGCACATATTTAGCCAGTTCATGCAGCTGAAACTTTTGCAGGTGAGTGTGAAACATTTCACAGACCCCACTACGGGTTTGGGGTTTGTTGGGTCCCAAACTTTGTTGCATGCAGTCAATATCTAAAAAGTAGACAATTAGAAAAGATAACTTGTATATTTCTGACAATTGTTAGGTCTACTTACCATCCTCTGTGGGCCAGTAGTTTGTGTAGATATGCTTAAGGACCAGCTCAAACATTTTTCCCGTCAAGTTATCAAAATTCAAGTAGATATCCTTGTCCAGATAGAGACTTATAAGTTCGCGCAGTCCGGCTGCACGACAAAAGATGATAAATTTGTGTGCTGCAAAGCTTTCGCCGTCTACATGAAAGACAATATCGTGCACGGCATCCGAGTCGCTGGTGTCGTGGTAGAGCTTCTTAAAATTGTGCTCCTTGCGCGGTAGCTGTGGCTTCCGAAAGTATTTCATGTGCGACTCTTGAAGCACAGCAAACGAAGCAAAGCTTTCATCACAAACAATGTCCACAGCGCGATCAATATTAGGCATACGCTGCAGATCAATGCGGACGTAATGCTCCCGTGAAATTTCAGTACGATTTTGATCGTTGTTTTGCCAAATATCCATGTTCGGTTTGGGCTTATCCTGTGAGCCAGCAGGCAATGCCAATTGATTGCACTTGCCCCGATAAACGCAGCCATCCTTCGAGAGTACCAGTACCTGATTGCATTTATAGAGTATCCGCTTAATTTCAGGCATCCGTATGGGTGCAAAGTTGCATCTGCAGTAGAAGAGGAAAAGTAAGAGTAAGAGTGTGTTTGCACAATTTTCTGATTTGTCACTTGCCTGTAAAACTGCTGGGTATTCTCGTACCAGAGAAATACCACATTCGTTTCGGTGAGCATCATTAGTTTGAGAGCCGCTGCGGAACCTTTGGTAGAGTTCTTTAGATTGCCGCCCATTACAGCAATGCTCTTGAGATCCTCATAGCTGCATGGGATAAATTGATTAAGCGGATAAGTTAGAAAGTTCTAGGTCTAACTCACTTGGGCGTCTTTATAGTTCTCGGCTTATCTGCATAGAAGAGTAGTATAAGCTTCTCCTCTGTGTAGATCACAGTGGCAGCATTATTGGCCTCAACAAAACGTATGTGGGTCCTTTCCGCCAGCTTCATCTGCAAAATTAAGAAATTTGTTAAAGCAAACATCAAACAACAGAAACTTTTACTTACCTGTGTGGGCGCCACAATAGTTTTGGTATTGGAGCTAATGCCAAATTGTCCTTGATTGGCACCCCAAACATAAACACACTTGGAGCTGTAGGCAATCGAATGCTGATCACAGGCAATCACTCGCATCAGACCAGTGGCGCCCTTGTCGCGCAGAGCAACCACTTCCTTGAACGTGGTCAACTGTTCGCCAGCATCACGCACTCCCAGCTGATTGTTGTCATTGACGCCGCAGGCAAAGACAAGCGATCGATTGGTGAGCACAAGTGAATGCTGCCGCGACACACTTATGCAAATGATGCGCTCATCCGAATGCTTCAGGGGCACCTTTACACGTTTTGGCGCCGGCAAACTGTTCTCCACCCCGATGCCCAGGCGTCCGCCCTTGCCATGTCCCACGGAATACAGATGACCCTTCTTGTCACAGAAGAGACTGTGATAAGCACCCAGGGCCACTTGCTCAATCCAAATGTTTGATTTACGAAAGAAATCCACCGCCTGCGGTGCATTCGTGTTCTGTTCATTTCCTATGCCTAAGTTGTAGTTCTTGTTCGAACCCCAAACAAGAGTTTCGTTTCTGAAAGAAAAAAAGGATTAGTTGTAGTTTTTCGTAGCGTGCAATTACTGTAGTACTTACTGGGAATCGGCACTGGGATCAATGTCACACTTCCTGCAAATGGCTTGCAATGGACAGCGAGTATCCTCATCCAAAAGCTCCAAGCTGGCGCCATAACGCAACAACAACACAGCACAATCGATGCAGCCATAAAAAAGGGCTCGATGCAGTGGACTGCTGCCCGATTCGTAGTCGCGATCATTGAGGGGGGCGCCGTGATTCAGTAGCCACTCGAGAATTTTGTAGCGACCAACAGATGCGCTCATATGCACAGCTGAGCGACCCAGATAATCATGAATATTGCTAAAATTGGCACAAGATTTGGCTACAAAAGCCGCTAATTGTTGATCGTCGATGGAGCGTTTTGTGAGCGCTGCAGTGATGCAATTGCCGTGCTGGCGACAACGACACCTGGTTGTGCAGTCATATTCATGGTTTTTTAGGGCTGACATGCGGAGTTAATTGATAAAAACGCCGAAAATTGCACTTTTCGCGTGAAGTGTTGTTATTGCAGCAAATGTTGTTGTGATGATGCGACAGCGAGGTATCGATACTGAAACTGCAACACGAACTAGTTTCAAATAAGCAAATGATATACGAGCGAATCAATTGCTTGCCCACAGTGATAAATAAACCTAAGCTAGTAACTTGAGAAAACTAAATATGGGGGTATTAATTTAAAGATACCATCAAATCATGAAAAGCTTTTAGTATCATAACATTGTGAAATTGAAATAACGAAAGCGCCCTGTGCCGTGAGAAGCACTCATAAAATACTTGTAACTGATTATGATTTGCGAGGTATTAATGCTCTTCTCGTATGCGGTCACACTGCACTCCACTTGTAGTTGTAGTTGTTGCGTGCACCGCGTATAGAAGCTCCGCGCACTTGCTACGTAAGAAAGGGTGTTAATTTATTGATAAAATAAGAGCATTGGCATATTATGTAAATGAACAACCACAAATAACAATCTCTAAACATACGGACGTCATTGCAATGCATCATAAGTGATTTAATAATGTTGAAATATGTTTTATTTTGTGGTTGAATGTATTTGTGTTTGTGTGTGTGTGTGTTTGGTGATGGTGCTCCGGAAATCCATGGAAATTGAGTCATGAAGCACAGAGAGAACGCGTCATACCGTTGATATCAAAATTCAAATTGTATTGTCATAGGCATTAATTTGATTAACGAACTCACAATTGAATTAGTATGCAAAACCACAAATTTCCTAAATGCATACATAAATACATATGTATGTACTCATATTGTATGTACACACAGTGTATGTAACTGATAGTGTTAGTGTTTGTGCCGTTTGCTCATCTTTATTAATTAATTAATTACTTGACCTCTGGGAATAGCGCGGGCAGCCACTGTGCGCGTTAAGAGCATGAGAATTGTTTAAAAAACAATGCACATACACACAAAACTCAAGCAATTGAATAGTTCGCGTTGAGTTCATGTGCACGTAATACTTGTTTACATACCTACTACAAATACATGTCCACATAGTGCTGTGCTTGTGCTAGTGCATGAAGAGCGAAGTTTCTCTCAGTAGCTGTGCTGGTGCTCATTTCGTTTTAATTTCTTTTTATTTACTTTTAGTTCACACAGATCAGGTTTTTTCCTACTAGCAACGCCAACAGTCAAAGTGAAGTCCTCGTTGCAGCTGCATTACATTACATTTCTTCGTCTCCCTTTTAACATACGATTCTAAGGTGCGAGAGAGAACAAGTGCTGGTTGGCACGGCAGGTTGAAGTTAAAGTTGAAGCCAGAAACAGAAACAGAAACACAGAATGCATCCCCGGAAATGCCAATAGAAAAAAAAACGACCATAAGTCAAACCAGATAAAGCGAATATACAAAGAAAGCTACTAAAACGCGATCAATTTGAAAAAAAAAAGAAATAACGAGAAGCAGTGTGACAAAACAAGATAGAAAGAAAGTAGGAACACTGGAGTAAAGAGCTCGGCATCAATGCAGCTTTTTGCACTGGAACTGTAGCATAAAAACACACACACATACATAATCTTTGGCACAAATTTCTGAATGGAATGATTATGTTGTGAGATGGGCTCGTGCTCGTGTACACGGCGACACTTTCTGCTGTCAATATGCTTCCTGCAAATGGTGAGTGTTTATTGTGTGTGTGTGTGAGTGGTGACCCTATTTACAAATACTAATCTATATTGTATTTATTTATCTATTTCATATACATGTATATGCAAACAATGTGTGCTATCTGTGTGGTGTATTGATTTCAATGGGGATAGATAACGATGTTCGAACGCCAGGTATTCGATTTTCTCGGATACATGTGGGCGCCCATATTGGTCAATTTCTTTCAAATACTGTTTATAATATTTGGATTCTATGGCGCATATCATTTTAGAATCAAATACATTATAACCGTAAGTACCCCCGGCCAAACAATATGCCCATATTCCCATACGAGATAACGCGCTTGTATGATAACCCAAATTTATGTCTTTATTTGGGCAGTATTTGCTATGGAACTTCGTTTGGATTGGCTGGAATGCGTTTTTGATATGCTTCTATCTGAATGTTGGCACCCTGGATAGGGTAAGTGCAGTGTAATTAGGGTCAAACAAGTTCCCATTTAAAGAATTTACAACTTCCTGTTGCGAGAAATTTGAATTGAGAATGAAAATGATAAACATGTCTCTCCCACAGGATGGGGATTTGCTCAATATGGGCACGGGCAGTGTTTCGTGGTTCGAGGCAAACGGTTATGGCTGTAAGCCAACCTACAACATCACCTCAGACGACCCATATCGTCCACTGCGACCCGAACGTGTGGATGGCTGTCTATTGGACTATACACTCGTTGAGGTCATACACTCGGGCGGACAGTGCGCGCTGGCGGTGAGCATACTACTACAATAATATTAATCAATTTAAAGTGCTACGAATTGTTATAAATTGTGTGCTTTATTTTTACTATTCACATTCACACATGAATATGCATATATATATATATAAATATATATAGCTGCTGGGCATACTTGGTGCGATTCTAATCAGCTGTATATTTCTCGATGAGGACGACAGATGTAAGTTACTCTATACTCTACTATATAGCACACACACACACACATTTATGTATATGTAATCACCCAAAAAAAAAACACTAATGGGAAAATTGGTCCTTAACACTTGTAGTACTCTCAATCCTTAACACAACATCTTTATGTACATATATTTATTTATTACACATTTATATTGGAATAATCTTCAGTTCTTTTCCTTAAGTTATGCCGAATGTTTTGTGAACGCAACGAATGTCTTGTTTATATGTATTGTTAATTTATATAGAGTATTTAATTGTTACAAGAGAAAAAAGAAAAAAATAACGAATGTGTCATTTAACTGAATTTTTCGATGCTTTGTCCGGAATGCAAAAGAAATGTTTATAAAATCATATTTCGAATCATACTTATATCATATATATATCATTACATAAACAACATATGCATATGTATATGGCTCGTGAACGTAATCCATGTTATTATTTATGTCATAACAAACAAACAAATAAGAAAAAACAAAGATATTGTATTGTATTGCTTATAAATATGAACGTTTTAATCGCTGATAATGATAATAATACACTATTGATATGATATGTAATCTATTATAATGTTAAAGCATCTTAATCAATTTCTGGTTTACAGTCGATTTCATGAACGGCGACGCGAAGAGTCCACAGCACACCGTCGTCCATCCAATGTACGTGAGCTATACAAGTATACCAACAACTTCAGCAAGCGCCACAATGCAATCAAATAAGCATTTGCAAATGCAACTGCTGCAGCAGCAGCATCATCAGCAACTGCAACTGCAACAGCAGCATCAACAACAACAACAACAACAACAAAACTCACTGCAATTCTATCATCAACATCGACACAACAAAACGAGCAACAACAACAACAACAACAGCAACTACTACTACTACAATAGCAATAGCCACAGCAATTGCAACAGCAATAATAATACACTTAATAATGTTCATCATCAGCCACAGCCACAACCACAACCACAGCCAGACACAGCAAATAATCATAACGCATACCAACAACAACAACAGCAACCACAACAACAACAACATTTAACCCACACAAGTGGCAAAAGCGCCGCCGCCGACGCCAATTGCAGCAGTAGCAGCAGCAGCCTAAGTCGACTCAAATCGAAAAGTCGCCAGCAGCAGGCGCAGCAGCAGCAACAGCCGCAACCCCCCTTTAATGAGAGCAACAACAGCCAGAAGCGTCAAAAACGTCTCTATCAGAGCAAGGCGCATGCCTTGAACTCTATCAGTCCCATGTCCACATCCTTGTCGCCACAGAGCGCCACACAGCTGTCAACGCCATCGCTGTCGTATGCCTCGCTGCAGAACTCGAATCCGCAGTTGGCGGCCACACCGTTGAGCAACAGCAATTATAGTATTTCATTTCATGGTGGTGACACCAGTAGTGCCACCAGTGGGCATTTTGCTCGCATCCATCACAAGCCCAAGACACCGAAATCTTTGCCAGATATCAAGTATACGCAGGTGGCATTGGCACGCCTTTCGCGCAATCTGGAGGAGGATGAGGATAGCTTTTCGCTGCAGAATTTGTCGCCCAATGGCGACACTGGTGTCACCTATGTGCCCTTCCAGAGTCCCACACCCAACAGCCTGTTTGTGGGCGGGGAGAATAACAATGTGGGACCATCAACACCGCACATTGCCTTCAACTCCTCCTCGTCCTCCTACCAAGATCCACTTAACTCTAGTCCCAACAACAACAACAGCAATAACAATCGCTATGCCTTCGAGCAGTCGCCACTGCCACTGCCATTGATGTCGGCTTATTCGCCCAAGCCGCTGCGCGGTTATAAGCAAGTGCCACGCCCCACTCAAATACCCATTCCGACTGTGCCCATACACAGCTGTGTGACGGAGGAGCAGGAGGCGTTGGCATTGTCGCCACCGCCGCCGCCAGCACCACGTCCACACATATTCCAGCCCCGACTGGGACAGGCGCCCTATCCCGATCTCTCGCCCGATATAGCCGAGAAATATGCTATGCCCACACAACATGTGCCCGGCTCACCCATGGTGCGACGCAGTCAGCGTCCACGTGCACGTGCCCATCTGGCACAGGCGAACTTTTGCGATCAGATCCGCGCTACTCCGCCTGGCTATATGATGCGCACACACAGCGATGATCAGTTGGAGGAGCATCATAATTCGGCGCCACATGTCAATCGACGTAGTGGACGTAAGGCTCGTCCGCGCTCCTTCTGTAACTCAATTGTGGGTGCACAGGCTTAAGTTCTTAGATCTTCAACATTGCCATTCCTCTCTCTGATTACTGACCAAAATCTTATAGACTTTTAAGCAAGCGGCTGCTCTCTCCAGTTCCCAGTTGCTGTTATCTCTCTTTCCCTCTATCTCTCTCCTCTTGACGCTGCCGAAGCTGAAGCTATTCCAGTCCAGTCTCTCTAATCACACACTCGCTCTCTTTGACTCAAGTATGTCCAGCTCCTCTTTAAATATATAAACAATATACATATAAAGTATCTTACTCTCTCTCTTACACACTCTCTCTTTTTCTATGTAAGTGTCTACTGCAGGTGCTGGGCGTTTTTGCCGCTTGTGTCCCATGTGTTGTCCATACTAACGTACTGTTTATTATCCATTTTAGTATGTGTTGTCGTTTTTGTTGTGGCTAACAGTGTTAAACATATATATATATAACATTTTCATTTTAGAAATGTTAACGAAAAAAAAAACACGCAAAACAAACCAATTAGACAGTATAAAATGCAGAGCGTGCTTAAAATGCAAGTAGAAATAACTGTTTACACTAACAGGATGTTCTTAACACGCTGTTTCAATTCCAAGCGTTGCAGTTAGTGCGGCAAATTAGAACGCGAGCAAGGACAGACAAACGAAAACGGATTGCAAATTTATAAAACTGCATGATTATTTATATTCTTTTTTTTACACTACACAAACATTTTTTAACAATTTTTGAGAAACATTTATATTATATTTATTTATAAATTATATAAATATGTAATCGTTTTTTCGTTTGTCAGAATGTCCATTGAATTATATACTGTTAATACTGATGTGAAAATTAGATTTAAGATTAAGCTTTAATTCGGATGCCTTGAAAAGCCATTTACAAAAATTGAAAATTATGTGACACACATACACAAACACCACACAAACACACATGTGAGACTTTCCATAATGGCTTAATGAAAAAAAAAAACATCAAATGTGATAGAAAAATGTTACAAATGAAACGAAAACAAAACAAACAAACGAAAAACTATATGATGAGAAGAGATTAAGAAGAAGACGATGAAAAGCGTAACGCAAAGCGGAAAGTCCAATGCCTTCATAATTTTATGTTAAACTGTGATACTACATACGGATATATAAACAAACAAAAAAGAGCAACAACAACAACACAATAAATGTCACACAAACATTATCGAAAAAACAAAAAAGAATACAAATTCAAAATTGTAGACACACGAAAACAAAACAACAACTAATAATGTTGAAAACGTTTCACGTGCAAACGTTAAAAATGAAAACTTAAGCCAATGCAACCAAAATGCCTTTTTGAAAACTGGATGAGGAGTAGATGAAAGAAGGGGAAGAAGCAACTGATGCGATAGCTTCTTCTTCGAAGAAATAACTAACTGAAAAACAATAGTTGCCTTTTGTTGATTCTTTGTGTTTTTGATAAATGAGAAAGAAAATATCTATATAGCATACCATATTTAAATAAAAATAAACGCGTAGTTATCAAAAGTTGCGAGATTCGTTAAATATATACATAAATATATATCTTATATATATATATCTATATCAATTGTTAAGACTAGTGTTAAGCTTTACAATGAGTAAATTTGCTAATTAGTAATTAGTTAAGAAGTGCAAGCACACAAAAAACAGGCAGAAACGATCTATATTAGAACTACTTAGCTAGAGTAAATATACTATATATCTGTCTCTATATATATATATATAGTTAAATTCATATATGTATTTACATACGAGCTGATTGCGTGCCAATTTTAGCAAGAAAACAAAAAAAGAAGAAAAATTCAAGCGTTTCCCAATAAATGTTCATTTACACAAATGTTTGGCCTTTAACTTTGCGTCGTATACTTAATCTGGTTAACTGGCTTTCATGTAGCAACAAAAACAAAACTCAAACACCTCTGGCTCTGTCTCTTACATCTCTTTGTATACTCTAACCAACAATCGTCTTTGTGTAGCTAATCCCGATTTGCATTTAACCGCCTTCAAAACAAAATTAAAAAAAAAAAGAAATAATTATTGTATCACACACCAAATCTAACCCCAAATCGTCCAGGTAACTGCTGCCACCTATAGCTAGCTTTCCTACGCTTCTCCTTGTCACAAATTTGTATACTCATTATGTTATTCTGTAATCTGCAGTGAAGCACATTAACAAACAGTCCAAGCATCGCCAGTCGCTGTACTCCATCGAGTTTGGCGCCAGCAGCGACACCATTCGACATCGTGGCGATGTTATGCTGGGCTTCGGCGATCATGATCCACACGATCAGGATGGTGGCGAACTGAGTCCCAAACCGATGACGCCTCGGCGTGTCAAACGGCGCTCGGTCATGGCGAGGGGATCTCATGGCCGGCAGTCCAGCGGTGGCGGCGGCAGCAGCACTCGACGTTCCCATCACGGCTCCAGCAACACATTGCGTTCCAAGCATGGCGGTGGCCATGGCCATGGCGATAGCAGCAGCGGCAGCTATGTGCGCAGCAGCACGAGAAGCTCACGGCGCAAATATCAACAGAATCCAGTGACCAAATTGCTGGATCAGCAGCAACAGCTGCAACTGCATCATCATCAGCAACAACAACAGCAGCAGCAGCAACAACATCTGCATCAGCAACAACAGTATCAGCAGCCGCAGTTGGGTTCATTTCATCGCCAGGAGAAACGTTCGCTGACCGCATCCAATTTGCAATCGCTGAACGATGACATTGTGAACAACAGCAACAATGTGTCCGGGCAGCTGGGCAGCCTGGGCAAGAGTAATAGTCATTATTATCACAGCTACCGCAAGAACATTCCGTTGGATCCCATCTACTACAATACCAATGGACAGGGCATGTTGTATGCCGCCAGCATGGAACAGCAAGCATCGCCACCGCTGCCGCCACCTCCAGCGCCTCCCGCACCCATTGTGGGTAGTGGTGGTGGCGGTGGAGGACACTACAATCCCAGCTATCAGCACTCCACCACACAGCTCAACGATGTGGGCCATGCCAGCGATGAGCTCTACAACAATCGACCGCCCTCAGTGCGTTCGAGCTACTCGAATTTCCATGGCTCGCGACCGCTCTCCACGGCCTACAATACCACAGAGAATGTGTTTGCGGGTCTCAGTGGTGCCAGTGCCAGTCCGCCGCAACCGCCGTGCACTCCACCGCTCTACCAGCAACATCCCATCCATCATCAACAGCAGCAACAGCAGCAGCAGCAACAATATCTGCCACCTCCTGTGCCAGAACCGGCGCCCAACTATGTCAGCGCCCAGTCGCATGGTCATATGTCGTTCTCAAAGCGCACCGCTTCACGGGAGAGCATACGTTCGATGGCATTCCTCAACAATGGACCGCCCGCCTACAATCTCAACTATCATACGCCGCCCGATTCGGAGACAACGATGTGAACAAAAATACCAGTGTGGTGTGCCAGTGCCCGTACCAATTACTATATATATCTATCTATATTTATACGAGCTTATCACAATCGTTCATCACATAATTTATCAACAATTGCATCAAGGATCTCGATCAGTTCTCGAATCAAGCAAATAAGAAAACCTTTCGCCTTTGACAATATTTATGCTACTTCTTTCAATATAAACTATTTTTGCAGACTCGTGCAACATGCAAGCATCATCAACCATATAGATCGTAACTGTTTACTTATATATCTCTCTATATATATTTAGTATATATTATGTATGTGTATTTATCGTAAATCTAAATTTTAGCTCGTAAGCTTCTGTCGTTTTACCAAAGTGCCTTTTGTATATATACATATAAAATAAATAAACGATTCTTTTGTATGTATTTGATAGAATATTTGTTATTTCTAGAGGTTTTAATTGTTGATAGAAAAATTATAGGATTCTTAAGTTTGTTTATGTTTTTAGCGTCTGAAGTCTTAAGTATATAATTAAATTGTTTTATTTTTTTTTTTGTTATTTTATACTTAGAAATCTTTTTCTTCCAAAATTGATTGGTCCATAAAAGCAAACGATAAATCGGTTGTCGGCCGAGCTGTGAGAAAGATAGTTAAAAAACTCCTATCATCGTGAGGATAGTAATTCTAAGAGGTTATCTTGTAAATTAGTTATAGATAAGATAACTATTTGGCAAAATTTGTAACTATATAAAAACGCGCGTTTTATAAGAAACACTATCTTTGGACTTTAAAAATCTCGTGGTATAAACAAGATGTTGGATTTCTTTGAAAGCGAATTTGATCCGATTGAACGCGTTTGGAGTGGTGCTAAGCGCGAACTTCTGTTCGATTTTGATTGCTCAATTGGAAGAATAATATTCAATAGCCTAAGAAGTAATCCCACAAACATTTGCCAGGTAAGCTATGGACTTCAACAAACTTGCAGTTGGTCTAAGAAAATCGCCATTGAAATTTAGATCTGCATTGCGGATGGGAAAAATGCGACAAATAAAGATATGTTTAGCTGGTCTGTCCGACTCGCAGAAAACTTCAAGCAGCGCAAATTAAGCCACGAAGACGTCATCTGCATTTCGGCCAAGAATAGCACCTTTGTCACTCCAGTAGCTGTGGCTTGTCTCTTCAATACAACACCCTTCCATGCAGTTAATCCAATCTTGGATATTAATACACTAACTCACTTGTTGACGATAACTAAACCAAAGCTAATCTTCTGCGATGCCGCTGATTATGAAAAGCTAAAGACAGCTAGTGCTGCTTGGAATCCAGAACTAATAATGGTCACCGGTAAAGTTGAGGGTGTGGCGTATGTGGAAGATCTACTAACTCCAACGAAAACAGAAAAGTTTTACAAGTAAGTGAAATTTTTGTCGAAGAAATTAAACTTTGCTATAAAAATCAATTTCCAATATAGACCGCAACCTTTGGTCTTGGGTGGTAATCAGACTATGGCCATTGTATGCTCATCTGGAACTACCGGAGACCCGAAAGCTGTTTGCCTAGCAAACCATATGCTTAATTTTAGCAATCCGTGAGTATAAAATACTGAATTTAAAATATAATACAGATCTTTTGACCTTCCCTTATTTATCAGTTTTGTAAATAGCGAAACGGTTGTTTATAATGGCAGCAGTTTGGATTGGATTTCGGGTATTACTACCTTACTGTTTTCTGTTGTGGATGGATGCACTCGGATCATACCTGATAAGCCATACAGTCCTCAGTACTTGGTGGAGGTCATTGATAAGTATAAGGTCAATGTGGTTATCTGTGCACCTCGACATACTACTGAACTTATCGCCTGTCCTCAGACAACTTCCGATAAACTATTTTCTGTGACTGCATTCTTATGTGGAGGCGGTTGGATACCACCAACAGCACTACAGAAGCTACAAAGTCTCCTCATAAACGGTCTTGTCTTCTTTACATACGGTGCAACGGAATTCGGTATAGTTTGCTTTACTCCCTATTCTCAAAAGTTAGGCAACTCAGTGGGAAAGCTAATTGCCGGAGTTAAGGCGTGCATTGTCGATGATAATGGCAAGAATCTTGGACCCGGTGAGGTAGGTGAAGTGTATATACACCATGGCTTCAAATGGGGTGGATACTACGGAAACCCTTTGGAGACGCAGCGCTTGCAGGATTCATTAGGTTGGTTTTACTCTGGAGACTTGGGTTACTTTGATGAAGATCAGAACCTATACGTAGTGGACCGCAAGAAGGAAATCTGCAAATGTTTGGGCATGCAATATGCTCCCAGAGATATCGAAGCTGTAATTGCTCAGTTGCCAGACGTTCAGGAAGTGTGTGTTGCGGGAATTTATGATGAGAAGTACGGCGATGCACCTGCTGCTATGATTATCAAGCGTCCTGGAAGCACCCTCACGGCAGATCAGATTAAACAGCATGTGGTTGATAAAGTTCAAGTCGAGTTCAAACAACTTCATGGAGGAGTCCATTTTGCAAATTATTTTCCCACAAACCCTAATGGAAAGGTACTGCATCGAGTAGTCCGAGAACAACTGATTCAAGCAAATCTGAATCGTTAGAAGTTATTGATACGTATAAGCATATTTAATTAAATTACGTTTTAATTTTATTTAAAAAAAATGAAGAAAATGTTTAAGTAGTTATTTTTATGCACAGTGGGCTCTATTTAATGCAAATAAAAATGGATTTTAACCGTATACAATAATTAATTATATATTTAGTATATTTAAAGCTCAATTGTTTGACGAAAACCATGTAAACAAGATTGTAAACATGCCTCGTGCGTATTCAAAGTCCAGCAGATAGAATAACAAACTATGGATTGGCATTTTTGTTGATTAACCAATTCAATTGACTAAATCTTAAACGTGCAGCGTTTCCAGAACTCGGAACAAGTACTTGGAAGGATTTGTCTTTTTGGTTGGGTAGGGGAGAATACATAACGCTCCCCTGTTCAATTGTAAAAATTTTAAATTAAAATTATTAAATTATTATATTAAGTATATATTTCAATGTGTCAAAAATCAAAGCATCTGAAAACTTCAATAAATTTCATAATAAAACCAACAAAAAAACAATTGTTCTTAATCAGCAAACATCATTTTATTTAGTTGGTTTGCAACCAAAATTCCGACGGTAAAATGCCGGGGGCTTTGATATAAGTTCTGAGTGCACTAAAATGCAATGAGAAAAGCTCAAACTTTTCACTCAACATTCGTTGTTCGCTCAGTGCATTGAGTGAAAACAAAATGCGACAGCATTGTGCTGTCGATTCTGTTCGCCTGGTACTTCAATCAGAATTCCGCTTGAAATATGGTCCAAGATCGCAAAACGTCAGTTTAAAATTTTAGTTGCTAAAAAAAATGTTTGAATTTTTGCTTCCTTAAAAATAAATTTAATAAAAAAAAAAAATATGAGTGATGCAAGTAAATTAATATTTAAATAGTACATTTTATTTATTTAAATCATTTTTTTTTTTTTTTTGTGCCAAAATTTCTGATCAAAATATCGTTTTTCTCTTGTTAAAACGAGTTAAAATACCAGGCGAACAGAAATCAGCAGCAGGTGGTTCTTGTCTAACATAAAAAAAAGCATTGCTTACTTTTGTGCAGCTCGAAAAATATATTTCATTGCAGCAGCAGCTGGTTCTTGTCTAACATAAATCTAAAAGTATTGCATACTTTTGTCCAGATCGAAAAATATATTTCATTGCCTACTCTTAAGGCATGTGCATTAAAATAATAAATTCACTGCTCACCAAAAGCAAAACCTTCCCCCTTTCAATAAGAACAAACATTATATATTGTTATTAATATATATTTTTGTGGAAATGCTTATTTGTTTAAGTTTAGTATAGCATAAATCACCAAAATCGTTAGACATGCATCTATTCCTTGCGACACACTAGAATCAGGAGAAAGATTTATAATAATTTAAAATTAGTTTAAGTCTTCTTTTTACTTACATTCATCCGCATCCCAGCCTGGCTCATTATCTAGTTGCATATTGCGCTCCTTCAGCCAGGTGAATAATGGAGCAAAGTATTCCAAGACGCCACGTCCGCTCAGTTTTCGTTCGCCCGTAGCTATCTGCATAACATCTCGCCAATGTTTAGTGGCGCCCAGTTTCATCATATCGCTAATGGGAAAGTTGATTATAGATTATTAGTATTCCAATCACATATAGATTAACTTACCGCAACAATGCGCCCGCCTCTTTGCTATCGGAGTAGTCACAATTGTGTAGAGGATAATTTGGATCTCCTGGTTTGTATTGGCCGCTGGCCAGGCAAAACGATCGATAGAACTGAAAGCCCAAGATCTCGGAAATAAATTTCCTGTAAAAGAGGGAAAAGGTTTGCCTTATCAGTATAGTTCAAGCTTATATAGCTCACCTGGTATTAGAACGATCTGGTTGCATGCCACGATAGAACTTATAGTCGAGATCAAAGTCTTTGAAAGAACGCCAAAGGGGCGGCTGTACTCCAGCATATTTGTCCTGCAGACGCCAAAAGGCACAATTATAATCCTGCACTGGGATGCGTCCGTCCATGACGTCCACCAGGAACTTATCGTTGATGAAGTACTGAGGAACAGCCAGGAGCGTATGGACACCCATACGGAACAGACGATTGAGTGATTGCTCTTCAGTAAGGCTATCGTTGAGTAGAATTTTCAGCTGGAAAAGATGACGCGGTGTGCCGGAGGCCAAGACAGCTGTCTCCCCAAGGGCAGCACCAAAGCCCGGACACGGCTCAGTGTCCAAACCGAATGGCAGGTCTCGCTTGTAGAGGTTATATTGCAGTTCCGACATGGTGCCGTGTATCTGCATCATCTTCTTGTAGTCCAGTTTGGGGCAGTAGCGCAGTGCCACGTCCGGTGGAAAGTAATAAACTTGCGACTTGCAGTCCGGACCACCCTCGTCATCGTTCATGCGACGCGAATAGCGCTCGTAAAAGTTGCTGGCAATGTGGCAGGGTAATTAAATGGAATGTGTACTTTCTGTTTATGCCCTTCACTTACTCTGACATGTGGTGTAAGCCAAGAGACTCAAAGAACTGGGTCGCCTTCCTATTAATTTTCACGGGCGTGACTAGCACCTCCTCGAGGCGGTGATGCACCGAGGGCAACTGATCTTTGGGATATGGTGTTTGAAAGATCTGATGTGGATACCAAGCCTGCGATAGCATTTGGTCCATGACGGGTGCTGATATGGCGCCATCATCCTTGAATTTGGCCTTGGGATAGGCCTGAATAGCCGAGTGCCTCAAATAGGCGTGCATCTCACGATATAGTGGCATTATCTCCCAGATCACTAAGAATGGGTAGAGAAAGTTATTATAAGATAAGTATTCTTTAACAGTTACTCTCAAAGTGTGAGCGGAACAGTGCTTCTAAAACTGATATCACTTACCCTCTTCCATTTCCGCTTGAAAGTTTTCCGTATCATAGTAGAGATACCAGGTGCGTGAGGGTGTCACATGACCATTATAGGTGGCCGCAATGCGCAACAGACGAACATAATCGATGAACGTGGACTTGGCGGTATCCTTGTCATTGATAGCACTGCGCCAGCTAAACCAATTCAGTTTCAGTTCGTCATACCGTTTGCTGCGCATATTCCGATAATAGATCTGTGGATACATGGCCAGTGGACGGCGAGCGGAGCAATCATCGCTGGTGCACACCAGCGAGCCACTAATGAAATTCTGCATGGCACGCAACAGATCCTTCGCCTGCTCATACTTGTCCGGACGCAGTCCCTGCAACTGCAGCTTGGCCAAACGCTGAACTCTGCGTCGCAGCGTTGGATCACGCAGCTGCTCCACGGGCACCACACTCAGATTTGCAGCCAGTTCATAGACAAGCTTGTACGTCTCCTGTTCGACTTCCTGCTTACTGGGCGCCTGACCACCCAGCGGCGACTTGCCCTTCGAGGTCAATTGCAGAAAGATGCTTTTGCGCATATTCCAAATCGTTTGCATTCGTTGTGTGGCCACATCGAGTATACGCAGCGTTGACTCCTCATATCTGGCCGAGTGATTCGATGTGGTTGGCAAAGTTGGCGGCACACAGCAAACTGTTCCAATCCAAACGAGCAGCAGCAAGAAGGTCACATATCGCCACAACATGGTGGACAAAGGGTGAGCTGAATGAATTCTGTGGCCCTGCTTAAATTTGGTTTCCGTTGAGCTTTTATTTTTTGTGAAGATAAGTTCAAACGGTCTTATCGCCTAAATCCCAAATGCGTTTTAATTTTCTAGTTTCCGAGTGTTTTCCGCTTTTAAGTTCTGATCTTTGTAAACGCTGAAAGGGTACTGCGCGCCAGATGCGACTTGATGCTTTATGTGAGCGACTTGTTAAGGGGGTTCTGGCTAGGGTAGTTTATAAAGTATTAGTTGTGTTGAAAGGTATTTAATGGCTAAGCTTTTTAGTTGTGATAGAGTCTTTAGTTAAAGTCTCTAAAACAAGGGTTAAAGTTTTTATCTTCAATCTAAATATTCACTTAAGTTTGTTTCCTTCTTACATCTATTAATTTCCTTGCATAACTTTTTGAACTACCCACTTTTGAGTTGATATTAAATTATAGTTCTTATCAGCGTTGCGAGCTTAACTTGAGCATAAGTAAAAACCTCGTAACATGAGTAGTATATTACGCTTTGCCTTGATAGTGGCTCAAAGTGGCACTCGCTTCAATACAAATTTTATTGTTGCGAAATTATTTATCAGACTTCTTTCTGTATTCTTATTTGTATATACATTCGTATGTTTTACTTACTTGTGTATTTGCGATCCCAAAAATGTTCAAGGTCGCTTCTGAATGCATGGGAAAACCACAAATAATGCGCATACGCCATGTGGCCGAACCGGCGTCAAATGATGTTCATTGCTAATATTACGTATACGACACATGGTGCAAACTTGGATTTCGATTGGGAGATAAAGATAAAAAAAAGTGCAGCGACAGGCGACACAGCTTCAATTCTTTTGTTAGCCAGTTGGCCCATATTCAAGCCTTAATAATTTTGACATTTTTAGACAGCGGCCTGCGGTGCAGTAGCAGTAGCAGCAGCAGCAGCGGCAGCAGCAACATCCACAGCGACAGCCAAAAATAATAACGGGAATTTGTGTGTGTATGACCAGCAGCGCATTTGTTTATGCCGGCAGAAGAAAGTGTGCCAAACGAGAGACACAAGAGAGTCGCGAGAGAGAGAGACAGACAGAGAGAGAGAGAGAGAGTGCGAGTTCAAGCCACGTTTTTCGACTACAATATTTGGCCCTGCGGTCGTATTGCTTTTGACATTTTGGCCAAAACAGAATCTGTGGGTCGCAGCGTTGCGACACGCACATGCTACACGCCATGCCACACACAGAGAGAGAGAGCGAGAGCGTGAGAGTGGGAGAGTGAGAGAGTGAAAGTGACAAGTCCTGGCATGTGCGCAATAGGGGGAAATTTAGGGACACTCGCGGACACTATTCGTGTGTGCTTTCGGCGAGAGAGAGAAAGTTTGGCGAGTGCTCTGCAGATTACGTCAAACGGCAAGGAAAACCCATCGGAGCTCGGAGTCAGTCACCAACGAACCTTAGAATCGAGCAGTCGCCATGCAAATGCACGCGTCCGTAGTACAAGTCACAAATACAAAAGAACAAATAAAATAAAAACCAAAAAAAAAAATCAAAAAAAAAAAACCACACACAAAAAAAAAAAAAAAAAGAAAACAGAGAAGGAAAAATAAGAAAAGACAGCACACGGACACAAACACACACAAACTGACTGAGTAACGAAGCCACACACACACACACTTACACTCAGAAACACACACATTGGCAATTGGCTGAGAAACACACAAAGATTTACAAGTGCAAGCAGCGAAAAAGAGTCTTCTGCGCCCAAAAATAGAGTGAAATGTGCATATTGTTGTTGTTGTTGTTGTGATTGTTACTGTGTTGTTACTGTAAAGCAGGATAAAACGGAAACTAACCTACATTTTCGCGCTCCTTCGCACACGCTTTCGCACAAGTCCAATACACAACTACCAGCACACACACAAAACTAACACACACACACGCACACATTCGCATACATTCTGGCAACTGTGACGCCTGTGACGCTCGTGGTCTCTCGCTTTCGCATACGCGCTCGCGCGCTCTCTCTCTCCTTCTCTCTCGCTCTCTACTTCCATCGTCGTATAAAAACAAAAAACATCAGAAGCAGCAGCAGCAGCAACAAAAAGAAATCAACAGTAAATTGTAATAACACTTCTTGGCTTAAAGGTGTGTGCGTGTGCACCGACATGCGTGTGTGTTTGTGTATGTCTATGTGTATGTGTGTCAAACAATGTGCGTGCCAGCGCCGTTTTTTCACTCTACTCACCTGCTCCTGCTCCCGCTGTCTCCGCTCCGGCTCCAACTCCAGCTCCAACGCGAATGCCGCAGCTGCTGCCGCTTTGCCGTTTGCCAACATTGTTGCATAGACTTGTCGCGACTTAAATAAAAAATGTAATTAATGTAAAATATATATAGAAATACATACACACACAAACATAATACATCAACAGCACTAGCACTAGCACCAGAGAAGCAGTAATAATCATAACAAAAGTGTGCCCAGCTGTAAGCAATTGAAGTCGCCGCAGTGAAAGCAAAGTGAACGAAAACGAAACAAAGCGAATGAGAGTAAAAAAAAATATATATAAATTGCAATTACAATCGAATGCAGGCGCAATATAAATATATATAGTATATATATATATATAGTAACTAGTGCAATTTTTAGTGGGCAACATTGAAATGTAAATATCACCATTCACACACACACACCAACACACGCACACACACATTGAATTGAGCGCGTGTGTGAATATGTGTGTATGTGTGAGCATACATCCTGTGCGTTACGATTACATAAAGGAAATAGCAACAACATCAGCTGCAACTACAATAAAATGCAATTAGCAATGTTTAAAGGTAAATCATTGGGAACAATTCAATCCATTGCGCTTTTCCACATACTATGTATATGTATGCGAATAATTTCACATTGCTGTATGTGTTTGTGTGCACGCCAGCTTGATTGTATGTATGTATGTCTGTACTGTATGTGGCATGGTCGCTGTGGAGGTTGCTTTTGTGGTCGCTTTTGTTTGCCCCATTGCGGTTGTGGCTTGCGGCGTTGGTTTTTTTTTTTCTCGTTTTTTTTTTTCAGTTTTTTTCTGGTTTTTTTTTTGGCTCATAAATTAGCGCTTGATGTTGTGCACTTAACTAGAGCACGAGCCCAAAACGTTCAACGTTCAACACGCCAAACTTCAACCAAATGAAGAGAGAGTAAGAATAGGAGGCGAAAAAAAGTGTAGCATAGCTCAAGGCGCACACCAGCTTCCCGCTACCCACACACACACACACACAGAGTTTAAAGCACATGGTCACGCCCAAAATAAAAAATAACAAAAAAAGTATACTCTGTTAATGTCCGTCTGCTGTTGTTATTGTGTAGTAATAAAATATTTTTTGATGATTTGTGTACTTAGAGCAAGCAGGTTCAGGTTCTCTGCTCTCTGTTCTGTGTTGATTTCAGCTTCTGCCTTTTGGCTGTTTTTCTTATCGCAAATAAGTAAAGCAAACACACAAACAAACACACACACACACATCTCTCTAAGGCCGGTCCGCCTTTATGACTGCATTGTTGCTCATCAAGAATATGGAACAACTCCTCCCCACCACCCTCTTCAATCACAGTGTGTATGTTTGTGTGTTTGTGTATGTGTGTGGCTTCCGACAAGGCACCTGACTGTGCGAATCAAGGTAGAACGCGACGCGACGCGGCGTGGCGAGGTGAAACTTGATATTGAATATTTTATGACACTTCATCTAACGTTTTCCATTTCGCCAAAGCGTCAGCGGTGTCAAGAAGTTTGTGTTCAAAACACAACAGGAAGCAGGCCTACTAACCCAACGCCACACCCCACTAACCCCCACCCCCACCCAAACAAACACAATCCACACAAAAGCACAACATCAGCATCCAAGCGTGGCCTCCTTCTTACTGCCTTTCTGCTCTGTGTGTGCCATTTATCAATTCTTGTAACTTACTTACACTTTGCTTTCTTCTATGCGTGAGTGTATCTTTCTCACACTTACTGCATGTGTGTGTGTGAGTGTAACTGTGTGTGTGCGCTAATGTTAATTAACTTTATCTTTGTTAGTTAAGCTTTAAGACTTAAAGTGTATGCACATTTTCCGGCTTTATCTTTTCCGTTACGCACATTACGTATACGTTACGTAAACGTAATACTCGCTCACATTCGCGTCCACACACACGAACACACATAAACCGTTTGTAGGTGTCTTAAGCTTAACGCATTAGCCTCTCTGCCAATTTCCCGCTTAATGATGGGCCCCTCTCAATCATCCAAGCGTCATCCAATTTGTTGACACACGAGACACTTCAGCGTCTTTAGCCTGACACACTCTTTATATATATATGTATATATATACTTAAATCCACATCGGCACACAACTAGTTTATTCAATTAAATCAATTGAATGGCAATTTTTCTTAAGAAAATACGACACTTCGCTTTGGAAATGTCTATTTTAATTGGCGTGCAACATTAAGTTGCAAAGCAAAGTAATCAATTAAAGACATTTTACCTTGACTCAATGCGAATTGCAATAAAAAGTTTTACATCACTTAGTAATAGTTTTTTATATGGAATTATTTATCTGATATATAGATAAAGAATATAAAAATGTATATTATGTATAGTCATAGTGTAATAGTATCTGTTTTTCTATTCTATAAAGTGGAAAAATTGAAAATTCGTTTGATTTGTTATTTTCTTCTTTTTTTTACTTTTATCGTGTCACGTTTTGACAGCTTGGATATGCAAATTTTCTGACAATGCCCATTAAAAACACTCAAATACAATAAATAGAAATGAGAACGCTTATTTGGCTAAACGTTTCCCCTCTATAACCCAACACCTCCCCTCCCCTCCCGTAAATAAATGTATTTCTTTAGATTGAATTTGTTTGTACGTCGCTTTTCGTTATACAGCAATTCTTTTTTTTTTTGCCTAATATAATTTGGCCAACTTATTTATATACGTAACTGAGCATAAAACTAATAAGCTGTCCCCTTTTTGGGATTTTTTTGTTTGCCGTTTTTTTTTTTATCTTGCAGAAAACCCAAAATACAAAGCACAAAATGTAAGGCGGCAACAACAACAACGACAACAACAGAGACACCAGCAACGCCAGCAACACCAGCAACAACAACCAGAAAAATAATCATCAACGCAACGCAAAGCAACACACAACAAAAAAGCAAAAGCGAACAAAAGCGATTTTACGGGTGGTGTGTGTATGTATGTATGTCTGTGGCTGTATCTGTGTCTGTGTGGGTGAGTGAAGGGTGTGAAGGCAAGGAACGACGCGCAGAGGAAAGGCAACAGATAGAGAAAGAGACGGTGGCGATGCCCCATTATTGGAAACTGTCATACTCGTCAGATTTGCATAGCCTTAGAAGTAACGGGATATAAAACGGCAGCATCATGCCATCCATCCCCGTCCCAGCCCTTGCCATTGCCATTGCCAACAACGTCAATGTAAACGTAAACGTGATAAGCACAGAAAATGCCAAAGCGAATGCGAAATGTTTAACAATGGCGGCAATATTAACCAACTAAATGGCGACGATCCCTATGTGCGAACCAAATACAACAACAACAACAACAGCAACAAAGACTAGCCAAAAGTGTGTAGTATAAAACGAGAAAGAGAGAGACAGAGACAACAAGAGACGACAGACAGAGAAAGGAGATAAGCAAGAAAGACATGCAGCTGCGATAAGAGCAGAACAAGAAGAAGAACAAGAAGCAGAAACAAGAACAACAACAAGAAGAACAACAACAAAGAAAGCAACGCACAACACAACAACCCCAAAGGCACAAAAAAGGAGAGATAAAACGAGGACAATCAGTCAAGATGAGTGATGATCAAACGCTAACAGCGCAGAATGATGATAAAGGTGAGTTGATGTTGTAGTAATAGCATAAAGGTCTCTATACTTAATATATAAATATAAATGTATATAATAATCAAAGCAGACTCTAACCTAAAATACCTAAGTATAAAGTTAGTTAGCCAGAGCGTAACACACATAAATATATCGAGTATGAAAACAGATTGTTTAGCGCGCGCCACCAAATGAGCGGTGGGGGGGAAAGAAGTGGGTGGAGGTGGTAGGTGGATGGTAGAGAGATGGTAGTAGGCAATGCGAGATTGGGGTGCCATCAAATCTGCGCTGTGCCAGGGCCATGCATATGAAATCAGTTTAGGCGGAGGAGCGTGCCTCTGACACCCAGTAACAACGACGACGACTGGCCCAAAGGCAAACACACACACACACACACACACAAGCCAAACAAATATAATGCAGGTCAGAAACAAACAAAACGCAGTGATACTCTATCTATACATAGAAAATATATAATAAAACACTTTCAATGACTCTCAAACAGTCATATTTATTAATATTTGGAGGTTTAATGTGACATTTTTAATCATTTTATAATGGAAAATTATGTCAAAGGGGTTTTTTTCTTGACTTTGTAGACGGAGAAGGAATAGGTTATGTAGACAAATAGCTTGAAGACTTTTCAAGAACAATTTATATTCCCAATTATGTATTTCTACCGAATGATATTATTATTAACACTTCAGTCTCTGTCCCTTTGTATCCATAATCTTTATAAATTATATCTTTCTTATCTTAACTACCTTTTTGTAAAGTTTCATTAAAATCTTTTTAGAAGTTTTTGATTTGTAAACATTTAAGACTTACTATAGATCTCAAAACTCTTAAACTGTATCCGTAAGGTTTCATTCAAATATTTTTAGAAGTTTTTGATTTGTATAGATGTAGAACTTATTATTACATTAATGTTATAATACTCAAAACACTTAAACTGTATCTGTAAGCCCAAAAAAGAACAGAAAACGGGGATAAAAAACATTTTTGAGCTTGATAGGGTTTTATATTACTGCGTCCTTATGGTATTAGCTTGATTATCACTACTTATTTGTAAACAAAATGGCATTGATTAAGAAATTCTCCTTCAGATTTAAGTTTTATAGTTAAAAGTTGATAGAAGTTTATACTTAAGGGATACCTAATGCACATATATTTAACTATTAAGCAAAGTTTTTTGATTTGAACTCAAGAAAACTGAACGCATATCTGTTTTGCCATGACAAACACGAAGCCAAGCTGAGAGTTTTGCCAACTACATAAATAATTATATACCCGATTTATGCAATTGGTCGCACACAGAGTATTATAACACGCAAGGCTAAAAGCTGGGCTGGGATTGAAATTGGGATTGGGATTGGGGCGCCAGAAAGTGACTGGGGAAATGGTAAATGGAAGATGGTAAATGGGTATTGGGGTAAATGGGGAATGGGGAAAGGGGAAGAAGGCATCTGCATGATGTGGACGAGTATTTTTGGTTTGCTTTTAGGTGTTGTGTATGTGTATGTGTATTAGTGTGTGTGCGTGTTTTTGTTTTTTCGGGGAGAGGACTTTGAGCTTGAGCTGCTTGGCTCATCAGCATAATTAAATAGCCATTGCTCATTGTGTGTGTATGTATGTGTGTATGTATGTGTGTGTGTTGGTGCAGAGCTCAATAAAATTTGACTTGAACTCGAATCAAATATGCCGGATACACACACACACACACAACAAACACACACAAATACACATTCATACAGATATGGCTAACACTTAAAGGAGCAGAGGTTGGAGGCTTTTTAAATAAATGATAAACGAAAAACGCAATCGCTTTGGGAGCAAACAGCAAAATCATTCCATCTCTTTCGCTCTCTTTTACTCTTTGGCTGTCTCAGTCTCAGTCTGTGAGACTTGGCTAATGACTGGCCATAAGTTACGCAACGTATATTCGCAGTCGAACGCAATGTGAAAGCGGTAAAGGGCGGTTACACGGGGCGTGGCGCTGGAGGTTGTGTGGGAGTACACACACACAATCACACACACAGATAGAGAGATAGTAACACAGGACAATTGCCATTTGGGCAAATTGTGTTGGCCTCTGTGCAGTTTTCTGTCTGTCTGTCTGTGTGTGTGTGTGTGTGCAGGGCTTTTCTGAATGCACTGAAAACAATGCACAAAGGCCAAAGCGCAGCGCGTGGGCCAAAAGACAACGCAAACGCGATAGCGACTGCGACAGCGGATTACAAATATGAACGGAAACGGAAACTAATTAAATATGTAGAGCAAACTGTGTGTGCGGGTGTGTGTGTCAGTGTGTGTGTGTGTGTGTCACACAGTAACTGTTTCTTTCTTTCTTTTGAGTTTTTTTGGTAGCAGCAGCTTCACTTTTTACCTTGGACTGCATTCTATTTTATTTTTATATTTCTCATTTTTTTCTTCTCTTCTCTTCTTCTTCTTCTTGTATGCATTCACAATGCTCGCATTTATTTTTAAACTCTTGCTGCGTTTGGGCGGGGCGGGGCGGAGGGGCGTTACACAAATTCAATTTGTCTTTAAGCCAGGAAGCGCCCCAGTAGATAGAAAGTATCTGTGTTGTTGCCCCAACAATTATGCCACAAACACACACACACACACATATTTAGTCACCATTTAACTGTTTTTCCAGTCACCATTGAACTTGTGAACAAAAAGGTCTGCGCAGCTGCAGCAAACTTTAAAAACATGAATGCCAGTCAGGCCAGCCAGGCAATCGACTGGTTTTTTGAGTGCTTTTTCGGAAAATCCAACAATTGTCGTTTTTTTAGTGCTTGCAACAAATATGTGTGTATGTGTGTTTGTGTGCAATTTCCTTTTTATCGTTTGTTGTTGCTGTTGCTGCTGCTGCTTTGTCGCTTTGAGAATAATTTTGCTTCCGCATTAACTTTGGTGGCGCATCTGCCAAAGATGTTGCAAGCAAACAAGCAAGCAGGTACAAGCGGGAGTTGAACATGATGATGCTGTTTATCTGCTGCTGCTGTTGGCTGTTGGCTGTCTGAAACTTATGCAATACAGGGAAGATGTGTGCGTCTTTGTTGCATTTTTAAGTTAATGTGTGCGACCGTCAACCGGTTGCCCATCATCATCATCATCATCCCCATCCCCATCATCATCATCGTGTGCAACAACATCATTATTATTATTATTGTGTAGCCCTCTGTTGTCGTGTGTAGCACGAAGAAGAAGAAAGATTCACTCTCATTTCCATCATCCATCCATCGCCCACTCTCTTTGTTTGTTGGCATTGCCCGTTACCCGTTAATCATCATCAAGCCAAGTTACATACGAACTTGATTTTCACCTATAGCTAATGACTTGTAAAAGGCACACGAGATTTACTTGCTTATATAGCATATTTGTGTATATTGTATTTTAAATGCATTTCGTATCCAATTTTTACCTAATCATCGTTACTAGCTACACTTTACACTTTACGTGGAGCATTTCAACTTTCAAGTCATGTTTGTATCGCAATCGAAAAAAAAACGGAAAAAACTCTTTCGCCTTTTTTCGCCCTTGAGGCAACAACAATAATAATGAATGTGTTTCCATTACATTTACAACAAAACGTTGAACGAAGGGGGAAGTACTCCGGGCTTACATATCGCATTGAGATTTATACATAATTCATTCAATGAATATGTTATTATATTAATAATATGCCTTTTATTGCTTTGTGGCGGCAATCAATAAGAAAAATTGCAAAAATACAACACATTTATATTTGTGAAGGTTATACCAGACTCAAAAATCAAACTTATCCTAACTTTTTCAACTATCTCTTTAATATCGTTAAGTTTATCAAACCGAACTCAAAAATCGAACTTATCCTAACTTTTTCAACTATTTCTCTATAAGATTTATCATTATCATGGTAAGATATTGTTTAGCTAATCACACCAAACTCAAAAAACGAACTTATCCTAACTTTTTTAACTATCCCTCTAAGCTCTATTATTAGCATGGTAAGATAGCGTTTAGCTTATCAAACCAAACTCAAAAATCGAGCCTGTTCTTACTTTTTCAACTATCTCTCTAAGCTTTATCTTTATCATGGTAAGATATCGTTTAGCTTATCAAACCAGACTCAAAAATCGAACTTATCCTAACTATTTTAACAATCCCTCTAAGCTTTATTATTATTATAATGGTTAGATATCGTTTAGCTTATCATACCAGACTCAAAAATCGAACTTATCCTAACTATTTTAACAAGCTCTCTAAGCTGCTTTATCATTATCATGTTACAATATCGTTTAGCTTATCAAACTAGACTCAAAAATCAAACTTATCCTAACTATTTTAACAATCCCTCTAAGCTTTATCATTATTATGGTACAATATCGTTTAGCTTATCATATTTTCATAATACACCAAGCCGTTTTGGGTTATTATTATGATAAACTAGTTTCTTTATTAGAGTATCTAAGCAACGGCAACGTTATTTGAAAACTTTCCTCATGTTGTTAGCAGCAGCTGCCCTCATTGCTGTTGTTTCTATTGTTATTGTTGTTTTCTGGTCTGGTCTTGTTGCTGCTGCTGTTGCTTTTGCTACTTTGCTACTAAAAAGTAGTAGTAGTCTTTATGTAAGCAAGTGGCTTGATGTTGTTGTTGTTGTTTTTGTGTTGTTGTGGTATTTCATAGGTCTTTTGTTTACAATTTATGAGTGAATCAAAAATGTATGTATGTATGTGTGTATGTTGACTGGCATGTGTATGTATATTAATTAATTTGGCAAGAGAGATGTGGAGGAATCTGATCGGTTAGACTTGCACAAGAAACATACATAACACACATCAACATCTCATTTGCATTGTTACATGTCCCCGATCTGGAAACAAAACAAAAAAAATATTTAACAGTTAATGAAAATTGCCGCCCCACCGAGTTTGGATGTGAGTGAGTGTGAGTGAGTGAGCGAATGAGTGACTGAATGACTGAACTAATGAGACCCGTATTGCTAATCAGTGGCGAAAGCATAACAATGAAACTGGACCAGATACAAATAGTTATACTATATATAGAGAGATTCTAATGACCAAATATGGATGCGGGCGCTGACCATGAACTCTTCTCTGCCATTCACTCTCTCTCCATCTCTCTCGCATACCCTTTCTCTATATCTGTCTGATGTAAGAATGCTGTGATGAGATGAGATGAGAAAAAAAAAAAACTCACTTTGCTAAAATATTTCGCTAAAGCTGCAAAACAGAGCGTGATGTGATGCGATACTTTTTGGGTTGCTTTCGGTTGCAGCCACTGCCATTGCCACAACATCAGTGGTTGGTTGCCACAGTTAGTGGCAAGTCTTAACCCATATAACGTGATGCAATGTGTAAATGTGAAGACTTGTTACTCATTTACATAGTCAAATGGTTTTCTCTTTGGACAAAGGATTAGTCAAATTTCTTCTGCTTTCAAGAAGCTTTGGTTCTAAATACCACTTGCTTTAATATTAATTTACTTGTTAACTATTTGAATATTCATGTTATATGTAGTAACTTAGGAAGGAAACATATTATTTCTTATCAATCTGATCTTGTTTATCTCTAATTCAAACAAGTTTCTTTCAGTTCGTAAAGTTAAAAGACATAAAAAAACATTTACGAAGAGTATTATAAATATATTTGACACCATTAACTGACATAATAACATGATTATGAATCTCAAATACCAGCCAGACATTTCTTAATAATGACCAAAAACAGTTGAAAAAACAATTAAAATTAGCGCAAACTAATTTGATTTGCGCCATATATCAAAAAAATGCAAGAAATTGTTTAAATGTTGACAGCTCAATTAATTGCGTCGAGATGATGTTAATGGGTTAACAACGAGCGAACCAAAAACCCGAAACTCTGACTCTGACAAGAAAAAAACCCGCTAGCAGAAAAGGGTTTGGCCAATATGTGTGTCCAAAGCAATACCACAATAACGATACTAAAAGCGGGTTGTGCCGTTATGCAAGTGGCAAGTGGCAGCAGCCAGCAGCAAGCAGCAAGCTGTTGTTGACGATGTTGTTGTTAATATTGTTATTGTATAAGGCTCAACAACAACAACAGTAACAGTAACAAAAAGATTAAGTGGCAAAAGGAATTGCCAATAGGAAGTTCATATCAGCAGCAATATTACCATAAGCATAAACGTAAACACAATCAAAATAACGGTTAACGTCAGCAGCAGCAGCAGCAGCAGCAGCGGCAGCAGCAAAAATAACAACAATAAATAACAACAGCAGTGGGCCGTTTGCTGGTAGGGTGGGTAGCCGGGACGGGGTTAAGTGGTTATGGGGGGAGGGGAAAGGGGTGCGGCCCTAGGCAAAACTGGTCAACTTGCATATTAATTTGATTTTCGATTGAAAAAATTTCAAATTTCAAATTTTTAAAACTTCCAACAAGATTTTCTCTAAACGATGAAAGTGGAGCACAGCCAACGCCAGCGTCAGCATCACATTGCCACTGCCACTGCCCCCCACACTGTCCCCTTACCATATTTGCAGCATCAACAAAATGAGCGGAAGAGCTGCAAGTTTTTTCGATCTTGATCTACGGACAAGTTTTGCAAAGGGCGCTCAACGGTCGCGTCTCGTATGAAAGGTCAACACTCTTTGGCTGACTAGCTGACTGGCTGGCTGACTGGAGGAGGAGAGACAAACTGTAAATGAAAACGAAAACACAAGAAGTGGAAAAAAGTTTGTTTGTTGCAGGAGAATACTGAATACGCTATTTCAGAATGATGAGTTAGTTAATAGTATAGTATAGGTAATAGTATAGATAATGATATAGTATAGTATAGTATAGTATAGTATAGTATAGTATAGTATAGTATAGTATAGTATCCTATAGATAGTATAGTAGTATAGTTGATAAAGAGTTAAGAGTTATGTTAAAGAGTTTGAAGTTAAAGAACTGAAATGACATTGGGAAGGAGAAATAATATATAAAAATAATATATTGAATATGCCTTTTAATGAAACATATCCAAAAGATTGTCTTAATCTGTATATTTGTAATGTGTTAAGTATATAGTATATCGCAGATTCCCTTCCTCATTATTTTTAAAAGATTGCCCTTATAATAGTTTCAGAAACTATATCAAAAACTTGAAACTTATATAAAACTTTGTACAAAATTTAATTGTTAATCGACTTAAGACATTTTCATCGTTAACTTTTCGAAATATACAAGCAAAATCTCAGCACAATGACTATGTTTTCGTATATAGAAGAATTACCTTTGGAAAATTTGAAATATTAAGATAAGGTTTTAACTAATAAGTTTATTCTATAAAAGTGAAATGAATTTCGAATAAGTTTTGCTTACAAGTTTTACACTTATCAAGTTCAAGTCCTGATCATAACTAATCCAAAAAACCACATAACTTCCAAACCAACTTAAAAAGTCTTCAAAAAAGAAAGAAAAGAGTATATAATGAAAACGAAATGTAACGAAAGCGAAACAAGGCGGCCTTCAATTTGCTGCCGTCGTCGTCGACGGTCTTCCTCTCTCTCTCCATTGGTGGCTGCTGCTGCTGCTGCAGACACGAGTCGTGTCGCGTCGCGTTGCGTTGCGTCGCGCTCTTTTTTGAGAAGATTATCTCTTGCACTTGCTGTAGCGAGGCGCCGCACCACTTACATAACGAGTAAGGCCAAGCTCAATTCGGTGGCTTCGATGGTTCGTGGTTTGGTTTCGTGGTGTATAAAATGCGGCGTGGCTCAGTTTGCCGAATCATTTACAGTTTGTCGTTGTTCCACCAGCAGACGACGGATCAGTGCCTGTGTATCGATCCTTAACAACCCAAGTTCCATTTTCAAAACCCGAAGCGATATGGCATCGTTTTTAACAGTGAGTGTTTGTTGTTGTTGTTGTTGTTGGAGTGGAGTTCCCAGTGGTTCCCAGTTTCTGTGACTAACTAGCTGTGTCTTCTCCTTTACCTTAACCTTTACCCCTGCAGCTGAGCATTCTGCTGCTCGCCAGTACACCCATTTGGGGCAAGCCCACCTTTGGCCGGGAACACGTACACATTCGCATCCATTTGCCTGAGGGCGGCGGCGGCGGTGGTGGCGGTCATGATCATGGTCATGGCGGCGGCGGCGGAGGTGGCGGTGATTTCTCTGGCTATGAAATTCACGAACATCATGCCGATCATGGTCATGGCGGTGGTGGTGGCGGTCATGGCGGCGGTGGCTATGGAGGCGGTGGCGGCGGCGGTGGTCATGTGAGCACCTTTGCCATCATTACCGAAGATCATGGTCATGGCGGTGGTGGCGGCGGACACTACAGCGGCGGCGGCGGCGGCGGCTATGGAGGTGGCTACAGCGCTGGCGGTCATGGTCATGATGATGGCAAGATTGCGGCAATTGCTGCAGCCGCTGGTAGTGGCGGACATGGTGGTGGACATGGCGGCGGCGGTGGCGGCTATGGAGGTGGCTATAGCGCTGGAGGACATGGTCATGATGATGCCAAGATTGCTGCAATTGCTGCTGCTGCCGGTAGTGGCGGACATGGCGGTGGTGGACATGGCGGCGGCGGTGGCGGCGGATACGATTACAATGGTGGACATGGCTCTGGTGTGGCTCACATTGCGGCTATTGCAGCTACTTCCGACTCCTCCTCCCATGGTGGTTATAGCGGCGGCGGCGGTGGTTACAGCAGCGGTGGTGGACACGGTGGCTACAGCGGCGGCGGCGGTGGTGGCGGAGGACATGGCTTGGCACAAATTGCAGCTATTGCAGCTTCCGACTCCTCCTCCCATGGTGGTTACAGCAGCGGCGGTGGTGGCTATAGCGGCGGCGGCGGTGGTTACAGCAGCGGCGGCGGTGGTCATGATGATGGTCATTTGGCCGCTGTGGTTGCTGCATCCGCCTCCTCCTCCTCATCCGCACATGGCTCAAGCGATGCTGGCTACAGCAGCTATGCGGCACCAGCAAGCGGCTGGACTGGCGGCGGCGGAGGTGCCGACTACTCCAGCTACAGCAGCGGTGGCAGCAGCTACAGCAGCGGCGGTGGCGGCGGGTACAGCAGCGGTGGTGGCAGCTACAGCAGCGGCGGAAGCAGCTACAGCAGCGGTGGCAGCAGCTACAGCAGCGGTGGACATGATGATTCCAGTTTGGCAATTGCTGTTGGCGGTGGTTCCCATGGCTCCAGCGGCGGCGGCGGCGGTGGTGGTGGCGGTGGCTACAGCTACTCTGCACCCACTGGCGGCTGGTCTGGAGCTGGTTCCAGCTGGTCTTAGGACCACTAGCCAAGTACCATTGGCCAATGGTCATCTAGTCGTACGTTCACATTCATGACCCATTTGGATAAGTTATAAATCTTTCATCCATTCGATTCGAACTTCACACTCTTCACACATCCACACATCTCCAATTGCATCTTCACATGTATATTTCGTATTTATATAACCGCCTACTCCTCCTACAGAAAAAAAAAACAAAAACAAAACCTAAAATGGGAATGGCTAATTTTCCCAAAAGTTGATGTGTCCATGTGTACAAAATAAAGTATGTAGTATAATAATTTTTTAAGAGCAGAAAATCGTGTTTTATTTTCTTTCTGTTTTTTTTTTTTATTTCTGTTGAGTGCATCACGATTCACGTGGTCAACGGCATTATGTCAGCTGTCAGTTTGGGGTGAAAGTGTTTGGCGGAGTGTGGATAGCGCAAAAGATGCTGTAAGAGCTAACTTTGTCTGCCTCATCAACATCATTATCATCTGCATCATCATCATAATGACGCAATAACGGTCAAGAGCGAATATCAAGATATAATCATTGATGATAATGATGATGATGATGATGATGGTTATGATGGTGATATTATGCGATAATCAACACTTTTACATTTCAAGGTTTTGGCTTAATGAAAACCAGTAATTAGGCATCTTATCTTTTTACTAATGAAATGTGAAATTTCGTGTTTGGAAGATATCTCAAGCGAGAAAAGCGAAAATATTTCAATTCGAATTAAGAACATTTTACTATTAAAAGTATAATATTTATTCGTTTATAAAATGATGCATAGACATTGAAAGTCTATGATTCTTCTTCTTTTCTTTTTATTCTTTCTTTTCCGTTCTTTTTTATTCGTCTCCCAGATAGTAAAATAGATAGTATGTGAAGTGAAACCTAAATTTTGCATCAATAAGTAATAAGTAATGCTAGCTAAAAAAATAGGTTTAATTGTCCTTTCGTTTGTCCTTTTTCCCTTCCTTCTTTCGTTGCTCTTCCAACGCCAGCTCCCTCTTCTGATATGGCATGGTCACATAATGGTTATAGTAATCGTAAATGGTGAAATAGAAGGCAGACACTACACCCGACTTATAGAGCGTAGGCAACATGCCCTTGTAGAAACCCAGAAGACCCTCCCTCAAAAAGGTATCCCTGATGCAGTACATTATCGTGTTGCACTTGGGATTGCTACCAT
Organism: Scaptomyza parva; assembly: GCA_035044645.1. NCBI lineage: Eukaryota > Metazoa > Arthropoda > Insecta > Diptera > Drosophilidae > Scaptomyza > Scaptomyza parva. Next base: position 7,201,963 of record JAWNNT010000090.1, read on the forward strand.
ATGTCTGGCGGTCATGTTGAAAGTGACTCAGCATCGAACGCTTCTTGACAAGGTCCAAGGGATAGATGAGCATCTTTGCACAAACCCCGGACATGGCCGCATTGAAGAAGAGCACAACTCCGGGCACCATATGCGGTTTCTTCTTAATCTTCTTATTCTTCATATTCTTGTTAGTATTCGGAGGATCAATGTATGTGTTGATCAGGTAGCCACCCAACTGATTGAAAGACTTGTAGATGACATAATTCCCACCGACCAGCGGAAATATTTGCAGTAGGTTCAACATTAGGCCGCTGGAAACACCACGCAGACCCTCGTGCTTAAAAACCTTCTTTATGCCCGAAAGGGCTTTGAGAGTGGCTGCCTGAGTGCCTGGATCAGCGGCCACCACTCGTGTACGGACAACATCGAACGGTTGAGACGCGATTGTGCCCAAACATCCGGCAGCGCCACCACATACAAAGTAGCTGAAATGCGGATGCTTTTGGAACAGGGTGTACTGGGAGGTAGCTTTGCGCAGTTGTTCATAGGACCAGAGCTGGACTAAGGCATAGGTGATACTCATTATTTGGGCAGAATTGTGACCCTTCCAAATGCCGCGCACTCCTTCCTCACGAAATATAGTGTACCACGCTTGGAACATACCATTATACTTTGAAGATTTCGATTTTCTTCTAATAGGTTCCACTTGTAATTGAAACCTTACTTTAAGCACATCGAATGGATGGGCTAAAAAACGGGTTAGTCCACCGGAAACACCACCTCCCACTGCCTGTAGTAATTGAACATATGGCGAGTTATGCGCAGGCATCTAAAAAAAAAACAAGTACACAAAAGTTTTGGCGTAATTCGTTAAGTTTCCCATGTCACCCTGTGTTAACGAACGAACTTTTCGTCCTTCGCAGTACCACAATAAATACATTTATACATGAACAACTCGTTAATGGGATGGAGAACATGAAGTAATTATATATATATGCGTTAAAACTTGCATATACATAAATAACAATACAATTTGTAGGGCCATGAAAATAAAGCTGCTATAAATCTTCACAATGCTTTTGACACCCTGTGATGGATTCGTACTTAATCTTTTGCATTCTCCCTTTTGTCCTTTTGCTTTACAGTTGCCAAGCACCAAGTCGTTGCCTACACGCAAAAGTCGCAGGTCAAGCACGAGAATCGTCATATTCAGCTGGTGCGCGAATATGGCTTTCATCCGCGCACCAAGGCCTCCGTGGAGGATGGCGATGTCTTACCCCGAAAGTTTGAGCCCTTTCCGGAGGACATGTACGGCAAGCCGCTTGAGGAGATTGACACCTTTATATACGAAGAGGTAAGTAATGCCTGCCTTTACCTCACTGCACCGCACCGCACCGCACCGTCACTCCCAGTATCATTCATATGCATATTAGCGTGGCAACTCAATTGCATAGCCAAAACAAAAAACAACAGCAACAACAACAACAACAACAAAATATACAAAAACAAAATGCTGCATTTGGCCCATTGCCATTTCCATTCGTTTTAATTAATAAGTCACACAGGGTGTTTTGTGTGCCAGTTTATAACGCCCATTCACCCTTCCCTCCTCCCTCCTATCAACAACGCGAACCCACCTCAAACCCAAACCCCAACCCATTCACAATGTGCTGCAAGTGGCACAGGCGGAAATGGAACGCGCTGCTTGCGCTGACGTCTCTGTAGCCGTCATTGTTTTTGTTTTTGTTGTTGTTGCATTTGGAATTGTACAAAAGTGCAAATGCAACGACTTAATGAAAATGAATGCACTTTTGATGCCAAACTGAGGTTAATGGAAATGCAAACGGCTAGAACAGCCCTCGTCGTCCACTTGACAAGCCAAAAGCGGCACGGATATCAGTGAAAAGTGAGAGTAAATTTAGCAAACAGCCACGGAAAGAGCGACGCTAAATACAAACACAAATACACAAGTACCTGCCTGTACATGCAAACATTATTCACATACATACTCACACGCACACAAATTAAATACCTTGCGGTAAGGAAATGGGTCATGCAGAGTTTGCCTTTATAAAAAAAGGCCCAAACAATGTGACAACAGTATTTACATGTAACGACGGTTGCCTTAAATATACTGCCACCCGTAGTTGGGTGGCGCTGTGGAGCCTGTATCGTTGCTGTTCACTGGTTGGTCGCCTATGCAGCAGCCAGTAGTGGACAAATTATAGACGAACATGCAAGTTTACTCAAGACTTGATGGCCAGAACCATATACATACATCTACATGTACCATACTATCCCATACTATCAAACATACACCGTGTCGTGGCCAAATATTTTCAGGTGACGTTTGGTCAGAGGTTGAGTTGGTGGGCCAACGGTAAACATGCATTCAAAAGCCAACAACGCCATATCAGGGCTGGCATAAATGTAACGAAATGTTGCCAGACATTTGCACGCACGCATGCATGGCAACGCCAAACATACAATTTGCATGTCCATGTGTGTGTGTGTGAGTTTGTATGTGTGACAAATGTAGGCAAAGCAAACTCTGGGAACGGAAAATCAAAGTGCTTAATGGCATTTAATAGCACACTTTTAGCCGGTCGAGAAGAGCAAACATCTGTGGCGACAACTACAAGAGCAGCCGCAGCAGCATGTTACCACATACTAGATATACAGCCGCATGTTTGCCGAAATGTACACAAAATGCAAAACCGAATTTCCATCTTACATAGTTACAAGAGCTAACACAACTTTTCATTTTACCCACTTAAAATACACTCGCTTTTTCTTAAGCTCTCGTGTTTAACTCACACACATACTCTCATACAAGTGCAAACGGTTCCTAGCGAACCACAAAAGCACATGCAAATTTACAAAGCACACACATATATATACATACACATAGCAGCACAGGGGGAAATGGCCAAAACTGCCACCCAATCGTAATTTCAGCTTGTTACATTAAAATTTCTGCTTACTCGGCTGAACGACATTTATGTGTAACAAACGACCTTGTGGGCGGGGACAGGCAGTCGTTTATCCTTTGTCAACCTTAACGAGGATGGCACATCGGTACTTAATTGAAGAAATCACAGCGCTAATGAACCATCATTTGAGGGTCAGTCAAAAGCACATGAAAGCCTATGTTATGAAATCGATTTATTCGATTCCCAGTAGTCTCAAACTCCAGACGCCGCTTGGTCTGATTGTAATTTATCTAATTAGCCGAATAGGGCCCTTTGACACGTCTCCATCATGTGTAAAATGCCTATGCTCTACTCACAGATTTCTTATTTTCAACTGCTAACGCCTCTTGGGTCTTGTGCGGCGTCATATTGCCGTAGTATTTCCGGTGAAGTTCTTGTCCTATTCCTAAATACGCCAAACACCCATTGTGGTGGACCGGCTTCGACTTGTTTTTGCACTTGCGTTTCGCCGGGCGCACACCTATTTAGCTCATGCAAGCAGCCGCAGAATATTAACACATGCGTTTGCATGTGAATGTGGTTATGTTGAAAAAGCACGCTTGAATTCAGTTTTCTTTTCTTTACTTTTCGTTTTGGTAATTTAACACAAGCAAGTATACGTTTTTTGTGGAACTATTGTAAACCAGTAATTTATTAAAATGTTTTCTCAAATGGAATTTTCATAGTGAATTTTTAGAAACACATATTTTCTGGTTTTGAAAACAAATTTGCAATTACTTCGGGCTTCAAATTGCCCAGTCGGCATTCAATTTTTATACGTCAGATGTGTTCCTGAAAAACACGAAAAAAAAAACGCAATATAAGTATCGATTGATAGCAACCAGCGAAAATATATGCCGCTTATAGTGCTTGCTAGCGCTCCGCTGGCTAGTTGTCAGTACTCACCACGAGAATGGTCAATGGCGATGCGTTTACTTGGACCTTGCACGCATCTTCCTGCGCTTACGCTTCAACCTACGCATACGCTTCTTACGCCACTGTAATTACACGGAAAATACACTTGCATTATAATCAATTGCTTTATAAATATTTAATGCACTCTTTTTTCTTTATTTTTGCACTTGATGTTATATTGAGAATTTATTTTTACCTTAGCTCTCATTTTCCTTCTTGATTCGAAGACGGTTTGAGAACGAAAGAACGATGAGCAAACGGAAGTTTGCCTGGCAGCTTCGCGTGGCCCGGTTTGACACTTGCCAAGTATCGATAAGTCATATGACAATTGCTTAGCATCGAGTACATATGTTAAGTGTGGAGCAATTCTGTAAAGTGGGCAGCTATTCTGTTAAGATGCAACCATGCATTTACATTTTTAATAGCTCTGTTAACGCAACGGTTTAGCATCGATAACATACAAACACACTCTTAGTCGGCGCCAAAATTAAAAGTAAAATAGCTTCTTATACATAACTTCTTTTTGGTTTTTAGACGTTCTGTGTGGTGTCGAAGCGATTCCGTAAAAACTACATACATCGCTTCACGGGAACCAAAAGCCTTTTCCTCTTCCATCCATGGAGTCCATGGCGACGCGTATGCGTCTACATTGCAACAAATCAATTCTTCGATTACTGCGTAATGGCAACAATTTTATTTAACTGCATTTTCCTAGCCATGACTGAGACCGTGGAGGAAGCCGAGTAAGTACTGATGGCCCCAATAATGTGGAATTAATGCATGCAAATGTTCTCTAATGTTGCCGTATTTGCAGATATATCTTCCTGGCCATTTACTCAATTGAAATGGTTATCAAAATTATCGCCAAAGGCTTTTTGCTCAACAAGTACACGTATTTGCGCAATCCATGGAATTGGCTGGATTTTGTTGTCATAACAAGCGGATATGCGACCATTGGCATGGAGGTCGGCAATCTAGCCGGCTTGCGCACATTTCGTGTCCTGCGCGCCCTCAAAACTGTTTCCATTATGCCCGGCCTAAAGACGATTATCAATGCATTGCTGCACTCGTTTCGCCAACTCGCAGAGGTCATGACCTTGACCATATTCTGCCTGATGGTCTTTGCCCTATTTGCGCTGCAGGTCTACATGGGTGAGCTGCGCAACAAGTGTGTGCGAAACGTGCCCACGGATTGGACAAACATATCGCATCTGGATTGGCAAATGTAAATACGAACTTAAACCTACGCTGATATTCAGTTTATTAATGACCTATAACTCTTACTTTTAGTTGGGTCAACGACACCGACAACTGGCTATATGATGAGGATGAGATGCCCATGCTGTGCGGCAATTTAACTGGCGCCCGTCACTGTCCATTTGGTTTTATGTGCATCTGCGTTGGCGAGAATCCCAATCATGGCTACACAAACTTCGACAACTTCATGTGGTCCATGCTGACAACGTTCCAATTGATAACCCTCGACTACTGGGAGAACGTATATAATATGGTTCTTGCTACTTGTGGTCCAATGAGTGTTTCATTCTTTACGGTGGTTGTGTTCTTTGGCTCTTTTTACCTAATAAACCTGATGTTGGCTGTAGTTGCGCTCAGCTACGAGGAGGAGGCGGAGATTACAAATGAGGAGCGCAAAAAGGATCTACTGGATCATCGAGATGATTCCACATTCAGCTTCGATCCATCTGTGCTGAACGTAAAGAAGCTCAACAAAAATAACAAAAAGAAAATTGACTCGCGCAAGGGTGTGCTTTTGGCTTCCTACAGCAAAAAGAAAACGCGTCGAAAAAAGACAAAAGGGGGCAAGGACAACTTGAGCAATAATGGCAGCAATGGCAACGATCAGGAAAATCCAAAGTCACCGACGGGTACGCCTAGTCCAGATCCAAGTCCACGACATAGCACCACAGATCGTCCATCGGCGTTGGCCTTGCAGGCACAAAAGCAAATCGAGCAACAGCAGCAGGAACTGTTAGCAAAAGCTGAAGCAGGAGCGGAAGCAGGCACAGAAGCCTCGTCACATCAACCGCCAAAGACACGCATCAGCTTCAAGGAAAGCAACATAAAGAATCCCAATATGCTGTATCCATCGGACTACAAGGGTCAGCTCATAACGAGCAGTCGTCAGACCAGCAATTCGAGTGGCGGCGTCAATCGCGAATCATCTCAGGATGATTCCGGCGTAGTCGATGATCACGAAGAACAGGATACAGGCACCGAACTGGGTCATGTCTCCACGGTGGAGCTGGCCCTATCACCTCGCGAAGTGCGCATCATTAAATGCAATGGAAATATAGCGCGTATCAAGAACCATAATGTCTATGCTTTGCATCAAGAGTTTTCCTCGGAGGTGGTTGTTATTGGTAAGTTATTACTTACGGTTTAGCTTTGGTTCAATACATAATCTTTCCAATATCAACAGATGATCTGCCTGATCGTAATTGTGATCGCTGCGTGCATTGTTGTGCGGATTATGAGAGCTGGCTGCAATTTCAGAATTGCCTTTATAAGGTGGTGCGAGATCCGCTCTTTGAGTTGGCCATAACGCTGTGCATTGTGCTAAACACAGCCTTTCTGGCCATGGAGCATCACGGCATGAGCGAGAGCTTTCGCAATGCCTTGGATGTCGGCAATAAGGTAAGTACAGGCTGCTTTGGATGGAACATAATGAACATTATTTTGATGCCTTCTTGTTTCAGGTCTTTACGTCCATTTTCACATTCGAATGCATTGTCAAACTGATGGCCCTGTCCAAGGAGTTCTTTCTGTGCGGCTGGAACATATTCGATCTGATAATTGTCACTGCCAGTCTGCTGGATATCATCTTTGAGCTTGTCGATGGCCTTAGTGTCTTGCGCGGTCTGCGCTTGGTAAGTTGGTTTTGAGTTTGGTTAGCTTATGCAGAGTTTAATTTTGAATATGTTCATTGCAGTTGCGTGTTTTGAAGCTGGCACAGTCTTGGACGACGATGAAGGTGCTGTTGAGCATCATAATATCGACAATTGGTGCGCTCGGCAACCTCACGTTGATCCTTGTCATAGTCATTTATATATTTGCTGTGATCGGCATGCAATTATTCTCAAAAGACTATACGCCCGAAAAGTTTGATCCAGATCCTGTGCCAAGGTATTAAAATCAATTAATTTAAATAAGCGAATATTTAAGAATTTTTTTTTGTTTGTAGGTGGAATTTCAATGATTTTTTTCACTCATTCATGATGATCTTTCGCATATTGTGTGGCGAATGGATTGAACCCCTATGGGATTGCATGCGTGCCGAAGAAGAGGTAAGTTATTCGAAATGTCAACTATATATGGCCATATTCTTATGTTTTGAATTTGTAGCAAGGCGCATCGACATGCTTTGCAATATTTCTGCCCACTCTGGTCATGGGAAATTTCATGGTTTTAAACTTGTTCTTGGCCCTGTTGCTCAACAGTTTCAATTCCGAGGAACTAAAATCCAAGAAAGAGGCAAGTTAAATGCGTTTTCCAATTAAACATTAATATTTTTATCTATATATCGTTATGTGAATGTCAATGTCTATCCGTAAATGTGTATGTACTTGTGTGCAAGAATCGATGTTAAACCACTTAAACAAAGCCAATCTTAAACTCCAAAAAAAGGTCCTGGACAAGCGATGCTTGTCACTAAAAAACCTAAATGATTAAACGTTTACGAACTACAATATTTATATAACTTAGCATATATACTCTATATTTGGTGTTTGGACTGCATTTTGCATTGCACTTGGGTGTGATTGTGTGTGTGTCTATAAATTTAATCTTAAATAAAACATTTAACTCAAAACTCACATGCATACAAATTGAATACAATTGAATTATACACAAAAAAAAAAACACAAAAAATAATAATAATTGTAAAGCACTTTTTACAACAACAAAAAGTGTAACATACACAATTTTTTTAAATTAACAACCCAAATTCTCATACACTCACTTAAAAAAAAACTGTGAAATAAAACCGCACATCGATCTTTAAAGATCATTTTGTGCAGGTTATTTAATTTCGGCGTAGTCGAAATTTTCTAATTTCGTTGTGGTATTTAATTAACGTATGTATGTATGTATTTAATGCATTGTTTTTAATAATCCTGTCTCTAAGTCTCGATGTCTAAGTCTTTGATATTTATGTGATAATCTCTCTATTTGCACTATAACTGTCTACTTGAATTAACTAAACAAAAAACTTCTGTTCGTCAACTTTGCACAATGCGTTAAAAACTTTTAACTACTTAAACCACACACAACACACACACACACAACAAAATACTCTTAAAAATAACCCCAAAAAATACCAATATTTAAATACACAAAAACCGTTAAACAGATTTTCAAGAAAAAGGTAATTTTTCCAAACTAAACCCCTTTTAAACTATTTAAACAATTTATTTGCTTTATTATTTACATTTTGCAAAAAAAAAACCAAAAACAAAAAAAAAGCTAAAACAAATACCAATTTAAATATCCTGTGTATATATAACCCCCACAGGCTGCATACCAATTGTTGTTAATATCTGCATATCTGTACAATTTTGCAAGTTTTTGTGTTCCCTTTTGCTATTAGATTGTATATGCATTGGATACCTAATTATTTATATATTGTATATTGCATTGGATACCTAATTATTTATATATATACTATATGTGTAAAATTAAAAAGAAAATATGAAAAATTATTTGTAGCATAAATTTTTAGTTTTTCAACAACATTTCTATCTTTGTCTAATGTGTAACATTTTCTTCATGTAGGAGGTGGGCGAAGAGTCAAAGTTGGCACGCAGCATTGAAAGGGTGCGGGATTTGATACGGAAAAAGCGGCAGGAGCGTAAGGATCGCAAGGAGCGTAAATTTGCGGACAAGTTTCAGCAAATTGTGCTCGAGGCGCAGCAGCAGGCGCATGCGACTAGTGTGGCAACCAGAGAACTGGATAAGCCCAATCTGCTGGCGGAAACAAAATTCCATAGATTAAGCTATCAGGTAAGCGCCGTGAGTCTTTCATTAAGGGTTAGATATTAATGCAATTCAAATTGTTTGCAGGAATCTATGAATCGACCTGTTTCTGGTTCCGATTTTGGTTTTCAAATTCCGCTCAGCGATGGCCTACACACCATAGTCGATGGCTTGGAATACGATGAGTCTTCCGAGCCGGCGTCCGAGCAACAGCAAATGCAACAGCCAACCTCGGACTGCCTGCCACCCACATATGAATGCGCCATGCTGACTGCCTCGAGCATAGAGAATGGCTGTGAAAACAATCTGTCCCCGTTGGGACAGACAGAGCGCACCAGCAGATTACAGCATCAAATCTCCTCTGGTGTGGGCACACAGCAGAATGATTCGCGAGATGAGGCCACGTACACGGAGTCCATTGAGCTGCGCCTGCTCGGCCAGTACAATTCGACAGATACGGATCCGTATGCCTATGCGCCAGATCAGCGCAGTGGCTCCTTTGCTCGCGGCGATTCACTGCAGGACACCGACGAGGCATATCTCAAGTACCAAAAGTCTTTGTTAACACGTTCGCCAAGCTATCGCAAATCTCTGGATCGCTTGTCACAGTCCAGCGGACAATCGCAGCGTTCGCTGCTGCCCTCGCGTAGTCTGAAATCAGAGGAGAGCATAGCCATGCGGCGACATTCGAGTGGACACTCGTTAAACTCAATATCCTTGGAACAGGATGAGTTGCTGTCACAGCAGGCGAATTTGCGCGAAGAGCTGCTCAATTGCGATCAGAAAGAGTTGTTTCAGTTTCTGCAGGAGGATGAGGAGCTGCTGGCCAAGGCGCACCGGGAAAAGAAAGCGACAACGAGCAGCATTAAATCAAATCTCAGCTACATTTCCAACTCCATTATGCAAACGCTTGATTCGCGCCACAGTGGTAGCCACTCTAGTCATGCCAATGGGCAGCAAGAGAGTGAACCACTGATGGAGCATTCTGAATTTGACAATATCATTCAGAGTTTCGAGAAGGAACTGGAGGAGATTAAGCGCTCAACTAGCTCATTGGAGCGAAAGATCTCGACGCTGTCGGAGCCATCGCCTGCAGCGGATGAGGCAACCAAAGCCATCATGGATCACATTGCTGTGATAACAGGCGCCTCGGAGCGCACCGCTGCCGATGAGGTTGTACATCCATTAAATCCCTATGATAGCTACGATCTGTCCAGTGTGCCGCGACGTTCCCAATCCGTCAGCGCTGCCGCCCAGCGTCAGTCCGTCAAGCTGAAGCGTCGCAGCTTGGAAAAGCAGCGCAAGATCGACGAGGACTTTAGCATATCGAACGAAATACGCAAAATCTGTGATCAAATCCACGCACCCTTCGCTGCCATGGAAGCCCTCGCAGTCGCAGCAACCACCGGTGGCGGTGGCAACCAATCACCATTTATGCGTCGCAAGAACGATCCATTCAGTGTGCAATTCGATCGTTTCAAGCGTCTGTCGCTGATCGAACGCGTTGAGGAGCTTCCCGAAGAGGATAAGCCCATCTCGACGTTGCGCATTGAGTCGGAGAAGATGCCACGAAAGTTTCTCAATAGCGATAAGTTGCGCATGGATAGCCTATCGCTGAAGAGCACCAATTCGTATGAGAATCTCTTGATACAGAAGCAAATGTGCCGCGATGCTGGCCAACATCCATCAATGGTTATGGGTGTGCCGGCAACGCCGCCATCTTCGCTTAAATCGAGCATTGAGCCACCAACACTGGCGCAAATTTCATCGCTAAAGGCAACACCGCCGCTGGCTGCCCTAACGGAGCATCAGCAGCATTATCATGCCACCAGCATACAGACCACCCAACAACAGACAATGCACCCAACGGCTGTGGGCGCGGCGGTAAGCAAACGTCGCGCCGAGCATCCACAATCGACACTAGACAAAGCCGCTTCCTTTCAATCGGGACGCACTGAATCGCACAGTTCGGGCGTTGCCGATAATAGCTCGGTCCTGGCTTTGGGTCATGCCGGCAATCGGTCCTCTAGTGACAAGACTGATCCGACAGCAGCCAATGCAACAACAGCAGCAGCAGCAACAACAAAGCCGTCGGCCTTTTCACGACTGACCGAAAAACCATGGCATTGTTTAGTTTCCTACGTAGACGATCTCACTGTCGGTGGGAGACGTAACTCGCAGGGCGCCTACAATGATCCCATGACTTTTCCGAGCTACGGCACGGCCAAGCCGCCGAAAGTGCCAGACGATTGCTTCCCACAAAAATGCTACGAGCAGTAAGTGCTGAAACACTACATACTATATAAATATTTTATTAACCAATAATACACACTTTTTTTCTAGCTTTTATTTTCGTTGTCCCTGGTTCATGTCGTGCATGGACACACCAAGTGCCAAGCACTGGACACGTGTTAGGACGGCTGTCTTGGCGGTTGTCGATACTCCAGCCTTTGAGTGGTTTGTGCTAGTGCTGATCTTTGCGTCAAGTATTACGCTCTGCTTCGAGGATATCTATTTGGATAGCAATAAGACGCTCAAACGTGTGCTCTACTGGACCAACTTTTCCTTCTGCCTGATCTTTGTCGTCGAAATGGTTCTGAAGTGGTTAGCTCTAGGATTCTCCAAGTACTTTACCAGCTTTTGGACAATACTTGATTTTATCATAGTGTTTGTAAGTGCTTGAGCTAACATTTTGTTTAGAAGTCGAATATAATTCATTATTTTTGTTCCTTTTAGGTATCGGTTTTCTCGCTGCTCATTGAGGAAAATGAGAATCTGAAAGTGTTGCGTTCGTTGCGCACCTTGAGAGCATTGCGTCCGCTGAGAGCCATCTCCAGGTAAGTAGCCGACCTGGATTTGTATATTAGGGTGCACCAACTTCTCTACCACAACCAACTCTACTACTACTTCTCGCTCCGTGAGAGTTCTATTAATGCTAATGTTAATGCTTAACTTTAATGCCGTGTCTCATTCAACTAATACAGTAAGCTCTATCTACGTAGGTTTCAACATTCTTATGCATACTATAACTTATTTCTTTTTTAAATAACAAAACGAATTGGCATTTGCCAGAGCTGTGCAGTGTTTAATACAATCTCGTCTTCTTTATGAATTTCGAATAGAAATCTATTTGTAGTCCATATTTGCATCATGTGCCATGTCCTTTATTCGTGTATATGTATATATATAGTATATAGCTTATCCATCTTTAATCTTTTATGTATATAAAAAAAACAGTTATCGGCAATTAAACTGTACATACCATATAAATATGTCTAAAAATGTGTAGTAATCTTAGCAGACGAGAAATGAAAGTACATTTATCTTACCAATAATTGCACTATCCTCCTAATTATAATCGGCTAATCGTTATGTAGTTTATTTTCTTTTCGATTGAAAATTGCCCATCCCGTAATTATTAGCATTTCATGTAACATTTCTATTCCAGGTGGCAAGGAATGCGGATTGTAGTAAATGCTCTCATGTATGCAATACCATCAATTTTCAATGTACTTTTGGTTTGTTTAGTTTTTTGGTTAATTTTCTCAATAATGGGTGTGCAATTCTTTGGTGGTAAATTTTTCAAATGCGTCAATGAATTGGGCGAGTTGCTGCCAATTACTGTAAGTATGCCAGGAAACCACGAACAATTCCAGTTCTCCCCTGCAAATCTCTTGAAAACAACATAATTTAATCGAATAATTCAATTTCACAACTTACAGGAGGTAAACGATAAATGGGATTGCATTGAACAGAACTATACGTGGATCAACTCGAAAATCACATTTGATCATGTGGGCATGGGGTATCTGGCCCTACTCCAAGTGGCAACCTTTGAGGGATGGATGGAGGTGATGGCGGATGCCGTCGATGCACGTGGAGTTGATCTGCAGCCGCAGCGGGAAGCCAATTTATATGCGTATATTTATTTTGTTATATTTATTGTGTGCGGATCGTTCTTTACTCTCAATTTATTCATTGGAGTTATCATTGATAATTTCAATATGCTCAAGAAGAAGGTAAGACATTTGGCCTAAGCTGATAACCATACCCATAAACCTGCAGGTTCTATTTCACTATACGTACATATATGTAACTGTATATAACGCAACTTCTTTTTGAAACCCTAAGTCCCAAAAAAACCAAAACCCTCACCTAAAACTGTACAGTTGTGCATACATATACTAATTACTGGATAATAATTCCCCTGTCCAAATTTGATTGTGTGTTATTCGAATCAGTTAGTTCTGTTCGTTATTATCAGTGTTATATATACATATATATAGTGTGTGTTTTGTGTGCTAAATGTTTTGATTTCCTATTTGTTTATTTTTATGATTAACTTAACTTATGTATTGTATGTATTTGTATATATAAATAAATGTTCATTCTATTCTCATCACTTTTATAGTATGAAGGAGGAGTGTTGGAAATGTTTCTCACCGAATCTCAAAAACATTATTACACCGCTATGAAAAAATTGGGACGAAAGAAACCACAGAAAGTTATTAAGCGACCTATAAATCATTTTTTAGCTATGTTTTATGATTTATCCAATTCGAGAAGGTAAACAAACGAAACGTTTTCTGCTACAAAAAAAAAACCAGCAAATTGCTTACTTCTATGTATTACTATCTATAGTTTTTAATTATGTACTACTTACAACCTACTTACTGTTAGTTCTAAAAATCTATGAAACTCTCTGGTTAGGCACACTACTTAATACTACTTATACTATCCAATTTCTATATCAATTTTGATTTGGTGATAAAATTCATTTGAACACTTCACATTCTCCGCATTTGATGATGTTTCGAAGGCTGATTTGTTGGCTTTTTCTTTAAGTACGGAAAGAATTCGCCCAAACGCCGTCAGCAATGCAATAACTTACAAAAACTTTTCCAATCCGATGTTCTTAGATGTTTTAGAGCACCCAATATCCAATATGTATACTTAAAAAATTTCCTAATGCATTTCAATAATTGTAAACTACGCACATATAATGTGTAGGCATGCTCTATAAAGAAACTAATTAGTTACAGATAAAATTTTTAGATCAATTGGGTGGGTTTAAATTTTGTGTAACTATGGTAACGTAATATATCTTAAGCATGTATATATATATAATATAATAGTTTTATATTAATAGTTATTTGAGTGTATGCTACTCAAATAAACATAAGTAAATATTATATTTGTAGATAGAGTTTTGAGCAGCATCTGCACTTCGGCACGCACGAAGTTTGTGGGTTTATTCGTTACTCATTCAATTTATGTTTATAATTTCATATACTTTGGTGTTTGTGTCCGCCATTAACTCCACCATGTATACGAATCGTCATCGATCTATCAATACTATGCAGATTCGAAATTGCGATCTTTGTACTGATTTTTCTAAATATGCTTACCATGGGCATTGAGCATTACGATCAGCCACATGCCGTATTCTTTATACTGGAAGTAAGCAATGCATTTTTCACCACTGTCTTTGGACTCGGTAAGTGATTCGACTTTTGCCAAAATAACTGTTTTGCGTTGTGTTTTAAGATTTGTATACTAACTGATACTATATATTTTCACAGAGGCTATCGTTAAGATTGTGGGATTACGATATCATTACTTCACGGTGCCATGGAATGTATTTGATTTTCTGCTGGTGCTTGCCTCCATCTTTGGCATACTCATGGAGGATATCATGATCGATTTGCCCATAAGTCCAACCCTCTTGCGTGTTGTTCGCGTCTTTCGTATTGGACGTATCCTGCGGCTCATCAAAGCAGCCAAAGGCATACGCAAGCTACTGTTTGCCTTAGTCGTCTCACTGCCGGCTCTATTCAACATTGGCGCCCTGCTCGGCCTGATAACGTTCATCTATGCCATATTGGGCATGTCCCTGTTCGGTCATGTGAAGCTACAGGGTGCACTGGATGACATGGTGAACTTTCAGACGTTCGGACGGAGCATGCAACTATTGTTTCGTCTGATGACTTCGGCGGGCTGGAACGATGTGCTGGAATCGCTGATGATACAACCGCCGGACTGTGATCCGTTCTTCAATCGTCAGACGAACGGCGACTGTGGCCATCCGCTGCTGGCGATCACCTATTTTACGAGCTTCATAATAATCAGTTATATGATTGTGATTAACATGTACATTGCCATCATCCTGGAGAACTTTAATCAGGCGCACCAGGAGGAAGAGATTGGCATTGTTGAAGATGACTTGGAAATGTTTTACATACGTTGGTCCAAGTAGGTTCTTGACAAAAGCTAGACACTGGAAAATAAGAATGGTTCTGAAACTGTGAAAACGATTTTAACTATTATTTTTATTGATTTCGTTTTAGATATGATCCACATGCCACCCAGTTTATACACTTCTCGCAACTGTCCGATTTTATTGCCTCACTCGATCCACCATTGGGCATCTCGAAGCCTAATAATGTCGCGTTAGTGTCATTTAATCTGCCCATCTCTAAGGGCAATAAAATACACTGTCTTGACATTTTGCACGCGCTAGTTAAGCACGTGCTAGGTCATGTCGAGGAGACCGATAACTTCAAACAGTTGCAGGAACAAATGGATGTCAAGTTCAAGAAACAGTTTCCAACGCGCAAAGAATTGGAAATTGTTTCGTCGACGCGGATCTGGAAACGCCAGGAAAAGGCGGCCAAGACCATACAAACCGGCTGGAAAGACTATTTGCGGTACTAATAGCTGCACCCTACCACAAATCATAATACATTTTTTGACTTAATAGAAACTTAATATTATTATTGAAATGATTTTCACTCTCATTTCACAGGCGCAAGCAGGAAAAGGAACGCTCCAATTCCGGCGATAGCGCAACGCAACACTCCAGTCCAGGCGGCTGGCAATCAAAACTTTCCGCACTAAATTTCTTCCATCTGCAGGTGAGTAAAAATTGCATTTATTTAAAATTTTCATTTAAAATTACTCCTTCCTTTTATAGGTAAGCCGTCGTGGTACTGCCTGTTCCAGTCGTGCCTCATCGCGCAAATCGTCGCGTGCCTCTGATGCCTCTGATCTCAGTGAATTGGCTGGACCTTGGCTGAATCTACCGCTTATGCTCGTTTCCGGCGCTGATGATGTGGTCAAGGATATCAAACAGCAAAGCGATGAAATGGGCAAACGGTAGTTAATCTTGTGCTTCACATTCTGACACACATACACACAGATAAACACACATACACACACTTATACTTATATATATCAAAAAAATATATATATCATATATACGTGATTCGAAATGCAATTTTTAGACGAAAGGCTTTCACAATCATGAACAGCAACAGCAAAAACCGCAAACAGCAACAGCAAAATACAGCAAAAAACATTGATAAAAAAAATTTTTGTGTTCCACAATATATGAAACTTGAGCCCTATTTTTAGCATATCCTCTTGTATCTCCCTAAACTATGAGTCCTTGCTCGCAGATATGGTCACAGCCGTTTTAAGAAGTGGCTCCCAGCCTAGTGGCTTGAATTACTTAGGTAAAGGCAATGCTCATACCAGTTTAGCTAAACAATCAACAACAATTACAATTACAAAAACAAAATTAGCAATCTCTCAACTTTGTTTTATGTTTTCTTCAATAACTCGCCACCAGCTCACTCTCATATATACTCCTATATATATATATATAGAATATACCTATAACTACCAAGTACTCGTACAAGTCGACTTATAAAACTAATTTTCAACATCTTTATATCGCTCCTCATTCAGCAAAGCAATACCAAACTAAAATCTAATCAGTATCTTGAATATATACAGTCTCTCATATGCTGCAAACGCTCTATTTAAACTCTACTCTAAACAACTACAATTACAAACTATTTGCAGTTCTAAAAAATGTATTCAGTAAAATGAGATTATGAAATTATCATTTGTAAGTAGTGTTCTATCTGAAAAAACCAAAACCATAACCAAAAAACAAACTATTGATTAACTATCTCTGATACGAAAACTTGTTGATCACTGAATGCGTAATTTTAGTTGATTATCTTCTAAGTTGCCTAGCTGCTGCTTGCCCTTAAAGATCTATCACGATTATCATTATACCTTTTATAGTTTCTGTAGCATTTAACCATTCAACTCAAACCTATACCTGTACCTACCCCCAATTCGATAGCTATCTAAACAGCGATCTTAAAAGATTAGCTTTGAATATCGCTGTGTAAAATGAAAACCCCCCGAGAACTCCCTTACAACATTCTTAAACACTACTCGAACATACCACCATACCTGTAATATAACAATGTACAGCTTTATTAAATTTTGCAGCTTTTTTGTACAGTTCTATGACAACTTGAATCCGTAATTTCGTCAAAAAATTGCAGAGCTAACTATAATTAATATTTAATAATCGTACAGAGCAATTGATAACGAAAAAGTATCTGTAACTATTATCTGTCTTCAATATTCTACAACATTCTACAGTTTCTATTACGAATGAACATCAATATAAAAATTTACGTATGTTTGTTTTTCGATTATTTATTATTTCTATTACTATATCATTAGCGGTAGCATATTTGTGGAAGCGCCTAGAGCAAGTCGTCGCCGAAGCTTTTATAATTTCTTTTTGCGTCATCAGGATGCTGTCGATGACAGCTTAACCTCACCTTCAGTACATAGAAAAAGTAATTATTGACAAGTGCCTAAATCACAGCCTCAATCTCAAACTCAAACTCACTCAATCAATAAACAACTCACTATCAATCAATCAATCAATAATATGTATCTCTATATGTATATACTCTTGTACATAGCCTAAACACCACCAACTACCACCATAGACTGCACCAATAATTAATTAATAATCGAAATATATATATATTCAATACTCACATACCGCGTATAAGAATGTACTAACCATATATACTCTATATGTGTGTATGTATATGTACATTTAATCATTATTCTCATGTGGCTTTTAACTCTCTCTCTCTCTCTAACTCTCTATCGATTTCAAACTAACAACTCAGTTTTTTATCACTGTGATACAATAATCGCACATCAAACGTTGCTTTTGCCAATCAATTCTCATCGATGTACAGACACAAGCAATTTGTTTTTAATCGTTTACTTCATGACATATTCTATGTGTACTTTAATATGAACTACTACATTTTACTAACTATTTACTACTAACTATTTCTCTACTGATTACTTATTAAAATACATTTTGTTTTTCTACCCTTTGCTTACTGACTAAGAAGACTGATTTATCTTTTGCTCACGTACTTACATACTAACTAACTCAAAACCCTATACCTTCTACTTACCCTACCACTTACATCCTACTTCCTACAGTGACTACATTCTTACTACTTACAATCTATTTACCAACTACTGACTTACCACTTACTTTACTGTCTACTTATACTGATCTATTTTTTCAACCTCTATATAACCCATAAACTATGCCCCTTTCTGTCACACAATCTTTTGTAATTTTTGTGCTCAACACGATCGTTTGTCACTAATGCGTGCATATTTCACCAACGAACAGCTGCAATGAACACCAACACAACAACCTCAATCTCCACATCCGCCTCTGCCTCCGCCTCCGTTTCTGCTAGCGCCACCAACGTTGAAAGTGACAAGCAAACCCATCACCAACACCAACAACAGGTGGCACCAACTCCAACGCGTAAGCGCGCCTCTAGTTTTATACGCAAGAAACCGCCCCTAGAAAGAGGTTTGTCAGCACAAAGCGCTTTAAGAGTTAACAAGAACGCTTATGTCTGTATGTGTAATTCGTAATTCGACCATCTCCCATTGATCATACTTACTAAAATGTTGCCTTCTTTTGAAACGCTTACAGCGGAGGGTCCGGCGCCAGAGGTGATTGTGACGAAGCCATCGCCGGAGCAGCAAACGCATCCTCATATGCATCCACTTGGCTTGCGGCCAGACAATGCGACCCTGGTGCATGTTCTGGTGCATCGGGAGAGCGAGGAGTACAAGGAGGAGGACGAGTGTAGCCTATCTTCGCCGATTCACAGCTCACCAAACGGCAATGGGCACGACAAGCCAAAGCCGCCCCAAATACGCATCAGTTCGAGCTCATCCGAAATCGCCATGGACAGCTGCCTGTTGCCCACTGTGCAGATACAGGTCGATAGTCCCAAGGAGCCGCCGCGTGGCGATTTCAGTGCAGACAGCGACTATCCAAATGTTGCGTATACGCCGACGAGCGTCGTCATGGATACGGATGCGCCCATCGATGTCAATGTGCAGGGCGACACATCCCAAGTGTTCTACGACTACAATCCCGAACAGTCAGTCAGTATTGATAATACCAATGCCATAGTCTCAATGGAGGAGCAGCCAGATGTTGCCTCTGCTACAACTCCAGTCAATGAGCAGCAGAGATGACCTTCAGTCAATATGGAACAAGATGAGGAGCAGCACTCAACAAGCAGCAGCAGCAGCAGCAGTAGCAGCACTACAAGTAAATGCAGCAACAGGAGCAGCAGCAGCAGCACCTCATCAGCTAGCCAGTCAACTGGTGCCTCCAAGCAGCGTCCAAGTTGACAATCTCCAGTCTGAGAACAATTTTCATGTGCAGACCTAGACAACATGGTGCGTTCCATGGTTCTCCATTGTTATTCGATTAGTCGATTAATCATGTTTACACATATATAAAACTAGTCGCCTTATACGATACTTAAAATGGAGTTATCCAATGTTTATATCATTCTATATACACATATATACATAAACATATACATACGCCTTGGCAACAGTGCGCTGTGCGTCCAGCCAAGTCTAGACTAGTCTCTTAGTCATAGTTTAGTCCTAGCTTAGTTAAGTTTACGAAATCAATATAAACTCTGTGTTAACAAAACGTGCATTAAATCGTACAGTACGTACACGTTGTAATACTCAAATCAAATCAAAAAACAAAATGAATGAACACTAACATTAACATTAACATTAACTTTAACAGTAACTTTAACAATAACATTTAATATATATAATAATATATATAGCTGTGTATAAATAGGGTACCAACTAATCGGTTGGTATTATGTTAAGTCAGTCAATCAATCAGTCAAGTAGAGCTAAATCGTTCGATTTTGAAGATATTTTGAAGGTTGTTTTTAATTATACAATACAATACAATACAATACGATACATACTAACTAACATACATAACTAACTGTAACTAACAATCGCATTGTAGAGTTAGGTTCATTTTGTTTCTTCAAAGCAATAAATATAAATATATGTACAACTATATACATATTTTGTACATATGCCAAAGGAAGTATTTTAAACTAAAGAAAGCTAATTATATACATAAATACGTACATAACTATTCATACATACAATTAGTTAGCGCAATTTGAATGAAATACTATTTAAGCGAGAAGAAGAAAGTGTTCCCTTTCAAGTTTTTGTTTTTACATTCAATAGATTCAATTACCGAGGAAAATACTCATACTTTTTACATGCTAGATTGTATATTATATACATATATATCCGTACCGATCAAGAAGTGTATAAGTACAAAGAAGGAGAAGAATTAAATAGTAGATTTCAATACTTGCTTCTACTCTCATATTTTTGTCTCAAATTCAAGAAGAACAACTAAAGCCAAAACAAACAAAACAATGTCAAGTGATTTAAACATTCCAAGCATATAAACAATATATAAGCAATTAATATCAACTTAACTCATTTAATAGCTAAGACCCACTCGGGTTTATTTATTTACACTACATACATAATAGTATAAACAGGAACACTTGTCACTTATAATAATTATTCTGTAATACCTACTACTTACGTACCAACTAACAGCCAGTTGAACCGCAGTCCTACCTAAGCAATGTGCATTGTGTACCAGTGAGAACTTTTATTATATACATACATACATACGTACTAATTGCTAAATATACATATATATGTCGTATATACTTACCATAGGCATACAATTGTTTTTATTTTAGTCTAACTAATGTGAAATCAAAATTGCATCAATGCTCTTCTTATACAAGCTTCCACAAAAAACATACATCTACTATATGTTATATATATATAAATACTTATACTTAAATAATTTGTATTCTATTTAAGGCCATGGCCAAGTTTCGAAGAAACAACTTATTTGTGTGAGAAAATTGATTGTGTTTAACTTCGCTGCATGCAATCATATATTAAGTTTTAACATCGAACAATATTGAAAACGATAGAACACCTTCTTACCCCCCGCAGCAGCTGTAGCAGTCCGTGCAACGCACACATTTTTACACTATACAAAAACACAAAAACACACACACACACACACTTCGACTTTGACTCTGACTCAACTTTCTAACTTAACAACAGACAATCAGACAGCGATTGATAGTAAATTGAAATTATGGTACCAACTAAATCGTTTTCTCCAAGAACTAAAACCAAAAACCAAACAAAACGTACACACTTGTGATTTTAACTGCAATTTTTACACAACAAAAACAAACAAAACCAAACAAAAACCAAAACCAAAAAACCAACAAGAATAAACAAAGATCATCCTAAGATCATAACTTTTAAAAAATTAGAATTGTTAACAAATTGCTAAATGAATAAAATATGTAATACAAAAGTAAGAGAAAAACCAAAAAAAAAAAAAAAAACAAAAAACAAGTGAATATTGAATACAACAGACAGAAACCAAACACTCGTCAATTAAGTGATATTTATAATTGGTACATAGGCATAAAAAAAACATTTGCAAGGATTATTATACATGCATATATACTATATATATATATTGTACTATAATGTAGAATTTACAATAGAAACTCATATTCGATTTGTACATAATGAAAGTATATATATAGCAATAGGAAAAAAACAAAAACCAAAAACCAGCATCAATGGAATGAAAGAAAAATTTAAAACAAAATCAAGCTTTAATTTCAATTGTGTCTTTAATAATAATCGCTTGAGAAATAAATTATTACAAAAACATTTTTGATTAGGATGCATAACGATGGCATTATTATCACTTCTATATAAATAACACAACATTTTATTTAGTCATAGAATATAACGACAATAAAACGAATGAGGCATATACATACATATATTAATTATAAAACGCAACCTGTGCCAGGGGCCAGAGCTTGAAAACCCAATAAACAATATATGAAACCCCCCCACAAAAGCAGGCCACACAACTAATATGCGATCGCTTAAACTGAACCAGACCCTAGCAAGATATTCCTACTTGTACCAAACCAATCGAACGACATGTACCAAAAATTCAAATGCAACAGAAACTGAACCGAAATAAAAATACAGTCCTATGCATTTAACATAGCTCACAGCACCGCAGAGCCAGCGGACCGAATCGGGTCTATAATAATAAAAACACAACAAACAAACAAAATACACAAAAATACCTTAATAATTATGTATAGTAAGTAAAGCTGGTTTTATTAGGCATGCCTTACAGAATACACGATTTTATTTGTTGTATAAATTTAAACGCGTTGAGGTTCAATAAAGTTAACGTTTCATATATAAAAACATATAAATTTATAAATGCAAGAATTTCAAATGGAAAAACCAAAAACATAATTATAGCTATATTAAATATATATAGTATATAGTATATATAAGACAAAAATAAAATGGGCAAAGCATACAAATTGTTTAACATGCTCGGAAAACAAATGTCAATTATTTTTATTTGCCGTTACAAAAATTGTAAAGCGAAACAGTTTTTTGATATTAGCAAAGCGTTTTTAGTCGTCGTCCTCAGAAGCATAATCAAATATTTACCCTTAATAGATGCATTGCTTCAAAATTATATACTATATATTATTACACACATATTAAATATATTCATAGCTGCGCTCAAAACGGCAAAACGGATCAAAGTCAAATCAAATAGTAATCATTTTTTTTAAAACGTTTCTTAACTTCATTATTAGCACATTATTATCGAAAAATTAGTTTTAACCATCGCTCGTTTCTTTTAATTGGGCTCGTTAAGCCGTTTGGCATTTTCCAAAAAAAAAACCTCAATCAATTTGTTAGGCCATGAAATTTTGATTTGATTTGATCCGATACGCTCATTCGCCAATCTAATTATATATATACAGACACTTTTGTACTAGTTGGCCTACAATTGGCGGAGCTAACAGTTAAAAACCGAAAATAAATCATTCATAATTGAAAAGGTATATATAGAAATATATATATATATATATATTGTGTCACATATTGAACCGAATCATATCAAAAACAAACAAAAGAAAAGAAAGGATGAAAAAAGAAAACGTAAATCTAACATTTGCAATAAACAAACAAATATTTACTCGGGTACAAAAATAAAATAAATGAATGGTACAGTAATGATATTCGTTTATACAATATTTACTGTCTAAATATTATATAACCATTATACTTATACTAAATACTTATATGTATACTTATCGAAAGTCAAAATTTATTAACTGAAGTCAAGAAAAAAATCTAAAAACAAAACAAATTTTAAATATTGCAAACATTTTTGAATAACAGTGACTGATCACTGTGCACACACTTACACACACATACTAACACACAAACGTGCAGGGGAGTGTGAACAAAAACAAAAATGTTAGATGAAAGATATATACATATAGTATACATATATATATATATATAATTAAAGAACCAGAGAACTTGTTGAAAATAGGCAAAATACATTATTAATTATAGCAGAAAACGAGAAACGAGAAAAAATAGCCGAACAAATTGTTTTTTTTTTTTCAGTTTTAGTTTCAAATGTGTATATAGTATATATTGAAAAGATCGTAACTATTATATAATAGTGATTATTTCCATTCAGTTAATAATAACTCATAAGGGTTTTTGTTAAATTTAATTATATTTATATATTCGTATGTTAATAAAACAATTTCTGACTACAAAATAACATTAAACTCGTGTAGTTCAGCCTCACTAAATGGGACGAATCGGGACAAAACTAGTCAGGAATAAATGCATAGATCTAACTAAATACTGTTACTTCTCTTTAGTTGCGTTCCTGCAGCAGCTGCAACATGTGTTCCAGTTTCTGTTCAATGTGCTCCAATCTTCGTTCGGTGATTTGTTCCCGTTGTCGTTTTTGTTCCGCACTCGATTTCTGATCGAGCACGGCTAAAGCCAGTTTGACCGTGCGATTATCGATCTGGGAACACTTTCCGGTTAGCACGGAGCAGCAGCAGGGCAGCAGCTTCAATGGTGGATCGAGTAACTTCTTTTGTTGCTCCAGTGCTGCATTTATGGCCAATGGCTGAAAACTGGTCTTGGCTTTGCCATTACTCAAATCCTTCAGCTCATAGGCATTGGACATTGGTATGAGCACCTTGTTGCCATCGTTGGGCAATATAGATATCTGTGGCACAGACATGTAGTTTGGATAGATTATCATCAGACGCTGGCAAATGCTGCGGAACGGTTCACTATTCACAATAAAACCGGTGCGGCCATGGCGTCCAGTAAGAACCTGCTCGTAACGCATCAAAGTATTGGTGCGACAAATGGCACCGTTCAATTCCGCCTGAGCTTTTATGGCCTGCAACGAAAATAAGTATTACGTCACTGTATTGGGAGTATATGGAGATCGAAGCTTACCTGAGTATCGGATACAGCCAGACCGTTGAGTAGATTAAACAGCACAATGGTCATGAAGAAGACAAAAAGCAGGAAGATGAAGTAGGTGGAGAAGCTATCGAACTTGATGTCTCCAGCATCGAATTCGCCCGTCAGCATCACAATGGTCTTGATCAACGCCTCAATCGGCACTGAGAACTTATTAAAGTGGTCTTCATCACCTTTCTCCTCGGCAGGCTCGCCAGCCGTATTCGGCTGCGGCTGCTCTTGTTGTTCCTGTGGCTTGCCAAACAGTATATAAAAGCATAAGCTGAAGGTAAGCACAAAGATCGAGTATAGACCAAAGCTCTTGATGAAGCTGCTGGAGACGGCGCGTAGCATGAGCATGTGCGTCGATATGGAAAGAACGGGCAGGGAGCCAACGAGCAGGCAGAACTCCAAGGCAACCAGCAGTATGGTAAATACAGCAAGAACGCGTTGTGTCTCCTTATCAAAGCTGGACTCAATCCTTGTCATGATTGACAACACAATCAGTGCCACTTCCATAAGATTCGTGAGTGACCAAAAGTGAGACAGAGGCGACATGCAAAACTGTATACTCTCCCTGATGATCAGATAAATAATACCAATCCAGGTGGTGAGTCCCGTCAGAGCCGTCAAAGCCGTATACTCGCTCTCATGGAACTTGAGCAGTGTATGAGTTATGATCGAGGCGGTGAAGAAAGTGTATAGCAAAAAGTTGATGTAGAAAATGACGGAAAGACGATGCCACTTTAAGAACAGGAAGCTTGATATCAGCGGATGTTGGAGCAGATGACGCAATTCCTTCGACTTTGCAATATGGGCAATCGGAGTCATTTCATCCTGCAGTCGTTGTGGTGAATTCATCTTGGAGGACTGTAGTCCTGGCCTCGGCCGTCTCATCAGATTCATATAGTTTATCATGATCTCGAAATCCTGAACACCGGCTTTCTGTCCATTGGTCGTGATGCAGGAATCAAAATGCTGTTCAAGCAGTTCTGGTGCCATATTCTCAATGGCCAACTCATCGAACTGACTGCGAGTGCCAAGGTAGGCCCCGTTGCGTAGTAGCGTCTGGATTGCCTTCGTATTGCGGTACTTGACGGCATAGTAGAGTGGCACCTGGCCACTGGCGTCCACCTCGTTGATGTCAATTAGGTCGCTGTTGAGGAGCAGCTCGAAGCAACGCTGATGATCACAAAAGTCGTCTAATGGTGGCTCCTCTAATCTGCTTATAACAGTGATTAATAGGGATGTGCGAGGCGCAAGCTTCAGCTCTGGATGCTTTAATAGCTTCTCCAGGGCAAGCCAATTGCCCCAGATGATGGCCAGTTCGGCGGG
Source organism: Scaptomyza parva (assembly GCA_035044645.1). NCBI lineage: Eukaryota > Metazoa > Arthropoda > Insecta > Diptera > Drosophilidae > Scaptomyza > Scaptomyza parva. The sequence continues at coordinate 7,227,819 of JAWNNT010000090.1, forward strand.
ACCAGTAGGTTCGCTGGGCGTGGTTCGATTAATGTTAATGCCCGTGTTGAGGATCGCATCGAAGGCACGATGTTTGCCACGCTTAATGGACTCCATGAGAAGCGGCAGGTACTGCTCTTGCTGGGCATTACGCTGGTTATCCTTGTCGCTTAGGTTCAACTGGTGTTCGGCAAAGAGCTGCTCGAATTGAGCTTCATCGCCATCGCGCAACTGCCGCAACAATCTCTCGCAGTCAATCTCGCCATCCGCACTGAGTTCCCGTTGTGGGGGCAACTGCAGCTCCGGATACTGCTGTTGCAGCAACTGACGCACCTGACCATTGCGATAGCTATCGATGTCTAGATGCGGATGTGCCAGAAAGAGCAATACCAGCTCCTGCTTGGCAGCCTTGATCTTGCTGTTCTGGAGCACATAATGCAGTGCTGTTCGTTCACCCTGATCGATGGCATTGGGCGAGGCACCGTAGTCCAGGAGTAGTTGCATGCAGGCACGCACCTGATCCACATTTTCTGCGGTCAGATTCTTGGCCAGCGAGTTGAGTGGCGTTAGTTGGTTATATTTCCGATCTACCTGGACCCCAGGACGACGCAGTAGCACAGCCAGATTGGCGGGATCTCTAGAGTCGGTGGCATAACTAATTGCAGCTTTGTTGTGTTTGGTATTTATCTGTAAGGCAGAGAGTGAGAGAGAGATATGAACCACTCTACATTCAACTAGATAGATCTACAAATACAACTTACATGGTTCACATTACAGCCATGTGCCAAACAGGCCTCTATAAATTCCGCACAGCCTGCCGTAGACAATGCCTTCTCATAGATGCTTGTATGTCTTTCATCCTGCATATTGGGCTGGGCACCCATCTCCAGAGCATCATGGAATTCACGTATGTTGCGTTTGGCCAACGCTGCGCTTAACTGCGCCTGCGGATCACTAAATCCACATCCATTCAAATCCATCTTTATGTTTTTATTTGTGCAGGGGATTTGTTAACTGTAAATCAGAAAGAGATCAGTCATTAGAAGATTAAATTTGATATTTGTTTGTTTTATATATTTCAAAGAATAAACACATAGAATATATAGAAGAACCGTAAATAATCATATTTTCCCTTATTAAAATATACTTAAGTTGCGTTTGAATAAAGTAAATGATTCATTCCATACTTCAGTTCCAGTACAAGCAAATGTTTAAAAATGTAAAAATTTAGTTTGATATTAGATATTCACAAAACTGACCTCAAGGAACTGATAGCTGAGTGCGAAATTCTACAAAACATTTATCTTTTGTTAAAAACTATAAATAGCTGCCAATTGTTCATACATACAAAATATTTTGCTTGAAAGTCAGTTTAAGATTAAAGTATATAGTATATAGTATGTACATGAATGAATATACTCAAGAACCATGCACAACAATTATAGTGTATGAAAAGCCCACAGAATGCCCATTGACAATGAGAAGAAGCCCGCATTCAGTTTAAGACGTAATACTGTGAAGCAAAAAATGTTTTGAATTTGTTTGCTTAGTTAAGTACTAGCCAGAGAGCTATAGAGAGAGAGAGAGAGATGAGGGAACGAAACCTTGAAAGGCAGCAATGTATTTGGCTACTGAACCAAACCACAACCATACTCAACAAAGAACGAGACAATTGACAAACGGTTTACGGTACGTTGATTTTCACAAGCTTTAAGCCAAGTGTTGATGCGTTGACCGTTTTGGTCAAGAGCTGAAAGCTGCCTTACAGGTTTGCCCCTTTTTTTCCTATTCCATTTTTTTGTGTGTATACAAAAAAAAAAAACAAAAAATGAAAATACATGAGATTCGGATACCGAAATACATTTATAAAAATGTACAATTGGGTTTGTCGAATCTGCGCTGTGGGGTAATTAAAGAAAGCGACTTCAAGTGGTTTTTGTGGTACACGACCCCATGTAATTAGTTATTAAATTATAACAATTGAGCCACCAGTGAAGTGGTGCTTCAACTCAAGTTGAAGTGGTGCGGTGTGGGAGTGGGAGTGGTCAAGTGTGTGGTTTAACCTTGTGAGATCGGTTTTGGTTTTGCTTGGTCAGCTTTTTTGGAGTTTGCTAGCCGATTTTAACGATCATAAAGAATAATCATAAAATAATCGACATATCAATATCAATTAGCAATCAATTTGTAACGCTTTGCGCTTTGCATTTACTGTGATATTCAGGGCTTTAGGCAGTTTTTTGTATTCTTTTTGGGGAGAATCATGGGTCGGCATTCGTAAATTTCAAGTCGGCTTCTTTTATGCGGATTCTTGGAGTCTGAGCCCCAATCGACAAAATATATGTATGCGTAAATATATATATTATTCTAAAGCCTGTCTGTTTTGATGTTTTAAAATGTGTGAGAAATCGGCTAATCACGCCAACGACTTGAGCTAATTTGAATATTCCTCAGCTGCTGTGTTTTTTTCATTAGGTTTATTTTAAACTTTTGTTTATATACGAAAACAAAACAGAAAAAAAAGAAAAATATTCAAAAACGTGTATGCTCGCAGCTGAGTTGAAGTTTTTAAATGGGAAACACTTTTTCGTATCAATTAGTAATCAGCGAATAACTAATAAGTAGCTGCCGTCATTTGATAGGTTTTACAAATTACTGATTGTAATCGTTGACCCCTTCTCAAATAATGAACACCTTCAAGGGAGGCTGTCTCAGCATAATATGCAGCATCACCTTTGTTAATTGGTTAGAGTTGGTAAACGAAGAGATATTTTGTTACCAGGTTCTTGGCAAGAGGAAAACAAAATATTACCAGTATTTGCACTAACTTACTATATTGACAAAGCTAATTAAAGCTGTGAGCTGACAAACGATGTCATTGTTTAATAAACAAATAACAAAATGTCGTAACTCTTTAATTTTTGCCTTCCGAAGCACAAATTCACAAAAAAAAAGTACAGAATCTTAAACTGAAATATCCGCAGCTTAAGTGGAAGTGAGTGGATTGCATATGGAACAGCTTGCCAAACTTGAATATCGAGTTTTTCCTTGCAATCTCTTGCAAGCAAAGTCAAATACAAATAATTATACTTCGAGGAAGTTTTGCGCAACTTTGCCGGAGCTCAGTTCCATGACAAGTTTATTGCACGGATCGCATAAAAACTTAATGTTTGTCAGCATTTTTTTTTATTTGGTTTGACTTTTCGAATACGTGACTGTGTATGTATGTGTGTTGTGTGAAAGGCGTGACAAAAAGTTTGTTTTTGGGGCATCGTGATCGCTAGCTAGATACTTGAGCTGGCAGCTTTAGAAACTATACAAAAACAGTACAAGCATCTGCATTGGCAAAGTGATCCAATTTGTTTGTGTTGAACAAGTTTATTGGCAGCTTGCTTTCTTTGTTTACACAATTTTTAATGCACTCAAAGCAATTGGAAGTTTTTGACTTGTTTACTTTTCATATTAAAAATGTAGAACAACAAGCTCAAGAGTCTATAAACAAGTAAATTCCAGTGAATATTATTAACAAATTCAACTGGAAAAATCTCGCTACTTAATTGTGATCCAGCACGCAATTAGCAACAGCTCATGTTAAAAGACACAAAAACACATTGCTTCAAATAATAAAGTCTTGTTTTTTTAGCATCTCCGAAATTGTCATCATAAAAAAAACGTCATAATTAAGATGGATGTAGATGGTACTCTCTGAGCATGACTTCATGCTAAACTGACTTTTTTCATGGCATCCCCCAAAAAAATATATATACATATATCATTTTCAAACATACAAGAAAAAAAAGCACAAATGTTTATATAAGTGTATGTGAGGAAACACAATACACACACACACACATGCACACACATACACACGAATACACGCTCTTGTTGTTTAACTAAAGTGGATACATAGCCTATATACCCGCAATGTGCACTTCATAAACAATTGGCTGGCCTACATCAAGAGCAATAATAGAAAATAACAAAAGTGAATGTAAGCCCATACAATGAAATAATTAAATTAAGTACACTCGGCCAGCGCGAGAGAATTTCCATGTGTTAAGCGAATTATTTCGTTCTTTCTCTCTCAAACTCTCTCATCAGCTCCTAATTAAATAATTTAAAGCATATAAATTGTCAGACAAACTGAGTGATAGCCAATCAATTGAAGTCTCGATGACAAACAAAGAAGAATTTGATTCAAAAACTGACCCCTCTCACAATTATCATGCTTGTTCGGACTACGCCTCTGGTGTGCTTGCAAATAAAACTAAACGGGGCGGAGCTAAAAACGCAAAAGACAAATACAAATAAAAAGCAGGCAGCAAGGCGAAACTACTACTACCTACTTATTGCCCTACTGTTCAAAGAACATATATTATTTAATTGCTAAGCTAATAGAGTCATAAACATATGCAAATACGGTTACATATGTACTCAGAATTGAACCTAACGGAAATGCTTTACATGTTCGTGCCAAAACTCAATGCTAATGATGGTCAAACTCAATAATCATTTTTCAAAAATATGACTGCAGGCAAACTGCACAGTTCTTTGATTAAATTAATGAAATTTGACGGTTTTTTTTTTGTATCAGAAACTGAAGCCAGAGGCACTTAGCCTTTTAAGGCAACGACAAGAGTTCGTGTCTGCCCACGAAAAAAAAAATTGAAATTAAAGTTTATTGTAGATTTTGGAAAACTTTTGTTGATGATGTCACGAATTCCAGCACTGTTTTTATATATACAATTTTTTTTAATCATTTGTCATTAATTAATTTAATTATTTTGCAAACGTCATTTAAACAAAGGAGTTTTTTTCTTCGTTTTTTTTGCATTTAGCTGTGGGCGCCGATTTCTGCAGTTTTTTTGAACCTAAACGATTGATGTATTAAAACGTGTTTTTATCAACCCTCTTTGCTGTTGTTGTTGTTATTGCTTGTTGTTATTGCTGTGTGTGGGTCGTAAGTGCTGATCTTTGCAACTGCGGCTTTGCTCATATATTCATTAATATCTGCATTACAAGCATGATTCACTTTAACTGTCATTCGTTTAAATCTCTCCACACCACAAGACTCATCGATGTTTTAAGATAAATCACTTGATTTGCATACTATGATTCATAGTTTTAAATCGAACATACGTAATATTTTTGAAGATTTGGTGAGTTTTTGAAAATACGTTTCACGAAAAAAAACCCTCATAAGGCAAACAAAATGGCGATCACTTTTTTCTATCATACAAACGAGCAAACTCACTAAATGTTTCCGCGGCAGACGACTGCAGTCCGAAATATCCAAAGACCAACTGATCAGACAGCGCGCAGTTGTAAGCCCCAATAGCCGTTGGGCCCCAAAACCGCTTGGTTGAATCTTAAACGTATTTACTCAAAGCAGCCAAAAGTATGCAATATATAAGCATATGGAAATAATTACTGGGAGCGCCTAAAAGACTGCCATAAACCATTGATATATATCATTTGCAAGACAATTTTTGCACATTTAGAAATATTTTTAAAACATATTTTTAGGAATTATAGAAATCAGCTTTGAATATGATATACATATAACATATGCGCAAAAGTTCTTAACTATTTTTATGCTCAAATAATCTTAAATTGTAGTTTTTCACGGAGTTGGACCCCAAGAGATGACATCCAATGCAATATTTTTTAGACTTTGGGCGTCTATGGCATGGCTACCCAAGGTATTTATAATATTTTTCACATTTGGCGATTTCTATAATACAAAATAGAGTTAATTAGTGTATAAAATTGAAATAGAGTCCATCGTCTTACCATTGTTTTATCTAACATCTTTGGGAATTCATCGCTGCGGATTGCCTCATAGAATTTGGGAAAGATTTTGCTACTTTTGCGTTTCTCATTTATCAGAGCGACATAACGATCCCGCGGCAGATGGGTCAACAGCTCCTGTACAAAGCTAACGAAACTGCCTAAACTGGATGAATTCTCATCTTCACTTCCTTCCAATGACAGCATCACTATAACCAAGTCCTCATTTGTACTTTCGCCGGCCGGCACATCGATAAACTCATATCGATTGCTTTTGTACAATATGTTTGTGGTTAGCTGTTGTCTGAGACGCACATCGAAATGGAATCTTGATCTAATCTGATTCGTATCGTTCAAGTGCACAAAGTTTATAACCTCAATTACTTCTGGCAACGATTCGGCGCGTTTTTTCAATTCCTTAAACGCGGAACTGTCTAGAAATGCAATCGCTTTGATGAATTGAGGGTCAAACGTATGCTTAGCGATCAACTCATCGATAATGTGGGTTGGTATTAGGTCCAAGAACGCGCGCAGATCAGCCAACAGCTCTGGAGAATATGTGATCCGTGAAGAATGCGTACTCCGCGACCAATAATGGGTTCTGCCTGCCACAAGCGAAACGCTGCACATTGCAAAACAAATTGCAAACAAAATCTTCTTAGCCGACATTTCCACAAAATTAAACATTCGCTCTCGGGTGCGGCTCACTACCTACTGAGTTGAGAAAATAAACTATGTTGAGCATTTGCGTCTTTCTCACACACAGACACACACACACAAAAGTGACTCTCACTGCTGAGTACCAGAGAATATTTATATTCAGTAGAGAGTAGATGTATTGTCTTTGTCAGTACATATGTATGTACATATGTATGTTGTGTATATATTCTTGCCGGTTGCTTATCAGTTGCAGAATTTACGTCGTATGAGAAAAAACTGACCCAAGCGGTTTTATTTTTGTTTACATTGGAATAAAAGAAGAAGAGAAAAAAAACACACAGTTAGTGCAATAAATTTGCGCACAAGCTCATATCATTACAGTAAATTACTGAGTACATACATTTTTTTTAAAGAAAATATATACATTATTTATTTAAAAAATTAATTTAACAGTAACTTATATAACTTACATATTGTGTATGTCTATAGTTTAAACTGAGACTAAAACATAATTGATTGCACATTTCCGGCCCAAAGACTGCTATTATTTATCACAATTCGCATCTGATAACTAATTGATACGATGTAAGCTAGAATGTATGTATATTTAAGAACTACAAGATATTTTTGCTATGGAGTATTAATTGCTTAAACGGGAAAACTGAGTTGATGTGCCACCAAATAAAGCAGCTATTGCGGTATCAAATTACGTTTTCCCTAATTGATTGCTAACCTATTCATATAGTATATACTATACATACATATATATTTTTAAGAGACAATGTTTAAAGTTAGTTTAAAATTGCACCTTATGGTTTGGCAAGAATCGTAATATTATTGCACCTGGTTGCTTAAGGTATTCTCCTAATGAACCTAAGCTATTTAAAAGTCTTTCGTCTGGTTTTAAATATTGCACATCCCTTAATACTAACTTTTGCGTATCATCTTGTAGAGCACCGAATGGGTTTCAATGCTCTCTGCGCCAGATTCCCACATATCCTCCGCATTCGTTTCTTCATCTGATGAGCCACAGCAGGTGCTGTGGCCACGACGCTGCTCATCCTCCGAGGAATACGAGGACATGGTGGTACTACTTCCCCGGACACCACGCAGCTCATTGGTTTGGGAGCGCGTCAGAGTCTTATCCGAGTCGGCATCACTCAAATCCTCGCCACCATTGGCTACAGTCCGGTTGCCCGGCGACACCATGTGTTCGAGGTCATCAAAGCGAGAGGCATCCAACTCCAGACGATTTGGATTTACACTCTCCTCTTCATTGTCCTCAATGGTGTCTACACGTATGATCTGTCCACGTCCGCTCATCATCTTAAAGTTGTAACGATCGTAGACATTGCGCTTGTACAGCTCTGTGGAATCGGTACTCATGTATCCACTGTCCAACTGTCCAAAGCGCTGCTCGTAGTAGTTTTGACTGCCCGGCTGTACCACAGTGCCTGGTGGTACTCCAGCATCCTCAATAATAGATGCGATGCCTTCATCCTCCAAAAACCCAGCCGCTGTCTTGGTGCCATATGTGGGCGCTGGACTCTGGCTGGGACTGAACTTATTGGCAGCCATGGTGACGAACTTTCGCCACGCATTTTTCAGATCCTTGGCCTTCTTGGCACGATCCTTCAAACCAATGGCGATCTGCATGCCAGCCGTCAACTGAGCTGGCTCAATCTCACAGCGATATACTGTCTGAACATTGACTTGATTGGAGTTCCCACTTGAACTCCCACTATTAGCAGCACGCTGTGGATAAGCAATGCCAACGGGAACACCCGCATTACGGTACATCTCCTTGGTACGCTCCGAAAGATGGCTACTGCTCCGATTCGAACGGGAGCTTATTGAAATCGCATCAAACTGATTAATATCCACATCTTTAAGATTTTTTGCATTGTTATTATTGTTGCTACTGTTATTGTTGTTGTTACTGTGCTCTAGTACTCCGGAATCCTTTGGGTCAGTCTCTGTTTCCTTTTCTTTGCCATTGTCCCGCTCATGCTTTTGTGACTTGCGCCGATTGAGATACTTATTGAGGCTGTAATCATTGCGCAGACTGTTTATCTTCTTGCCATAGAGACCATCGTATTCCATATCTAGTTGCGTTTTCTTCTGATCCGTCTTGTGCTTGGACTGCTCTGTTAAAGCAGATATTACGCTAGACATTGTATTGTTGCAGGAGGTATCCATGGTGTCCGAAACTCCAGTTAGCTCGGTAATCTCACTGTGAAGACTATATGCATCATCATCATGATTCGACACTGATGCTGGCGAGGGAGGTGGAGGGGGCAGCGGACGTTTATTGTGGACAAGTGGAGCACAGTAGTGTTGATTGGCTTTCGGGCGTTGCGGGGACGAAGGCTTCCTTTGTCCATAGATCACATGGGACTCTCCAGATTTTAGCTGCTGTTTCTCTGTTGGTTTCGGTGAAGATATTTTAATGGTGGTTTTGTTGACAGCACAACTAGCCTTGGGCTGCTCCACTACGGAGAGCGTAGGCGATGATTGTAGTCCACGCTGCCGTCTTGAATGCTTTGCCTCTAAGGTTAGAATACGTCCCTCTTCCTCCTCGGTGAGCTGCTGCTGCTGCTGTGGCTCAGCCTTAAAGTTCTCCTGCACAGCTAGAGGAGATTCATAGATCTCTCGCAGATTACGAAATGAGTTACTGGAGCGTAGTATGAATGAAGCTGTGCGGGGCTTACTGACATGATGACTCTGTTGACTGAGATCTGGCAACGAATTGATCTGATTGTAATCGGAATCCACATAATGCTCACTGCTGCTTTGTCGTCCATGGCTATCCCAAGCGCTGATGTCACAGAAACTCTGCTTTTTGGGTTTGCGATCGAGAGTGTCCGGCTCAAATTGATCGCTATCTGTACGTTCCATATCTGAAGGTGGCTCGTGCTCCACCTCAATGGTCATGCTTCCCCGGAAGGGTGTATCGTATTTGATTCGTGCGGCAACCTCCTTGTGCCTCTGCGCCTGACTCTGTCCCTGTTGGTGCTTGCCGGGTAAACGCTTCTTTAGATCACCTTCCTTACGAAATCCATTTATTCGATCGTAAACCGTGTGACTGATTTCCATCTCTTCTTCCAGGGGAAGCGCTGTGCTGAGACTGGGACTCAGTTGTGAGCTCACATCCGAGGAGGGTGAACTTGATGAATGTGAACTTTTGCGTTTACTCGGTTCCAAACGCTCTAAGCTATCCGTCTCGTAGTCTACGATCAGATACTGTGGAGATTTTCGTCTGTAGATGGGTGAATCGGGCTGAAATTGTTTGAGAGACTTCCGACTCAAGGAGCTGTAGTCTGGCGTTGGCACAGATGGAATGCTGCTCTGTGTGCTGCTGTAAATCTCCTTGATCTTCTTCTCTATGGTGCTGTCGTAATCGGGCGTGGGTATATGAGCAGCAAACTCCCGCTTCAGAGAGTCATAGATAATCTCAGCTGGCTTCATGTTACGCAACATATTATAATGCTGACGATCGAAGGAGTTAAGGGAAGTGGGCGTCGAATTGGCAGCTGCAAACTGATCCAGGACATCGCTACGCTTGCGCAAAGACTTGGAACGGCTGGAGGAGCTGCGCATAGAGCCAGCAGGTGAGTCGACCAACATAAACTTGGGGTTATTGTAGAGTTCACCGCCTGTCTCCGCAAAACCATAGACATTTGCAGTAAAGGCAGAGTAACTGTCGTAGGATGGACTTTTCGGCTTGACCGTAATAGACTCTGAACTTGATTTAACGATTTGCTGCTGCTGTGGTTGTTTCTCCTTCATTTCCCTTTTTAACTGCTGTTCCGAGTTCGACTTCTGTTGCGGAGGTGGCGGTGGACGCTCCTTAGGTGCTGAGATTTCCCGGCGCAGCGATCCTTTAGTTGGTGAACCGTTCGTCTTTTTTGCTGCCGTCGTTTTCTGGTTGTGTTCCGTGTTGGGAACACTTTGAAGCCACTGCTCGATGCTGTTGCGCTTATCGCCCATACTTTTGGCCTGCAGATTCTGCTGCAGTGGGACATTGTACTTGGAGGAACTGGCATCTAGACTGGCTTCCTCATGTATTATGTTCAGCGATGGCTGATAGCGCTTGGCGGCCATTTTATACTTGGCAATGGCAATGACCTCACGTATCTTTTGCAGAAACTCAATGGCAGCTTGTGGCGGCTCCTAAAGATTTAAAAGTGTTTGCCATATATGATTACCAACTAATATAATTATTATGTTTTAAGACTTACCGCCAGTAGATGAGGCTCAAAGTAAGCCGGATTAAAGTATAGTTTTTTCCTCACATTCCCATTAACCATGGCGCGTAGATTCTCCATTTTCTCCTCGCTCATCATGTCTTCAATGACAGCCACATTCTCGGCGGGCAGACACTCGTTGTCCTGCCGAAAGTCATCCGATTCCAGGGAGTTGGTCTCGTTGGCACTGTGACCCGGCTTGGGTGATTTATTGGCCATGCTCATCTGTGGATGCACCAGAACCGAAACGGATGTCTGTTGATGTAAAACCAAATCATGCTGTCTAGCAGATCTCGTATTTAAAGGATCTTTCACTAACCTTGATCTTCTCCTCCATCTCACACTCTGAGTTGGAGTTGGATATATCGCTTGAAAATCCGGAGTTGTGCTCCCGTTCCCCCAGCTGTGGAAAGTGCTGCAGCAGTGGATTGTTCTTTACAATGCCCAAATCATCCTTTAAGCTGGCCATGCTAGCCATGCTGGCCCGTGTCCCAGCATCATTTGGACCTCCCAGACCCCCCAAGCTATTGGCGGAGTAAATGCTGCCGACTCGACTAAAGGGTGCCCCATAGGTAACCTGATCGTTTTTCGGATAGTTGATCTCATTGGCCAGATTGTCAAGAGAATGACGAGAGTTGTGACGACCACGACTCTTACGCTTCTTCATGTACAAATAGAGAAACACGGAGGCAACATAGATGAGGCCCAGCAGAAGACTGCAGATACCAATCACTACATACTCCCGCATACTCATACCATCAGATGTGGAAGCGAGCGTCGTTGAGTTAGCCGGCTGAAAATACACCTCTGGTACATCTACACGAAATAAGACTATTAATATGATTATTCACGCTATAACTTCAACGGTGGACTTACTGTGAGAGTATTTTACCGGGCTACCATTAACGCGGAATGCAACGCAGGGAGAGTGTACATTTTTGGGTGACATTATTTGATCTGTAGGAAGCATGTAGGAGTCTTTTAAAGATATAAGTTCTTCAGATTGGTTAAGTCACTTACCCTTTTGACTGACATTAAGGGCAACTGTCATGTCCCGACAGACGAGATGAACCACAATAAGACGACCCTGCATCTTCTGGCGCAACTCAGACTCGCCCAGCCACTGCAGAAAGCTGCGTCCCTCGTCGCGAAACATTCGAAACGGATAGTCGGTGTCAATGGGGTTACGCAGATCCGACCAACCGTTGGAGCCCAGATACTGGGCACCGGTAACCGCACACACCGGAGTAAGTATATCTACAAAAATGATATGTGTAAGGTCTATATTTATGCTAATGATGGTGGAGCGTGTTACTTACTGGGAAAACTGATTTCTCTGCTGGGATAAATGATTTGGCCGCGAAGTGGCAAAAACACAAACGGAATTTTCTCCGACGATGAGCCGCTGACAAATGGTGAGAGAGAGCATTCTGCAAAACGCACAAAAATAGAAACCATAACACAACACAATGAGAAAGTCTGTTGGTCAAAAACAACAACAGCAGTAGCAACAACTTGATTTACTAATATACAGCAGTTATATTTATATTGCACCTATGATAACATCATCGACATTCGGTATTCAATCGAGGCGCTTATCAATATATCAAAAAAAAACGTCCCTTTTGTGTGTTGCAACAATTTTTGTTTTTCGAAACGCTCTTACTTTCGGTCTCGATTGTGTTTGTTGGATTTAAATGTTTTGTTTTTATTGTTGTTTGTTGGCGTTGGCTCTTGTTGTTGCTGTTGCTTATATTTTATTGTTATTATTATTGTTATTGTTATTGTTATTGTACTAGCTCTGGCAGCGAAAGTTGGCTTATAGCATTTTTCCTTTCATAAAAGTGCTGGCAACTCAAATGATTTGTTCAATAATACTACATTTTTGCCACTACTATCTGTTATGCTGTTATGTTTATGTATATACTCTAACCAAAGGTAGCACCACTTATAAAAACGAAATGTAACCTGGAGTAAGCTGGACTTAGGAATATATATTTAGGTATTTTTAAAATAAACAAACTGTAATGATTGTAAAAAATTCAACAAGCGAATTGATTTTCTCAAAAGATTCAATACTAAATCGCCTTATTTTTGAGCAATTTCTCGCATTAGCAGAGCATAAAAGTTTCGACTTGCGAAATCGAAGCTCTTATCTTTCTTGGAAATATTTTTTTTGTCGCATTATTTGCGTCACGTTTCGTTTTCATTCTGCAATTTGAGCACCAGCCCTGCACAATTTTGTTATTATTACAGCATTTCTTTTTCGCAATAATGAAAAGATAGAAATAGTTGAGCAACCATTGTCATTCGAAGAGACATGGCTCAAACAATGACAGTGAGGCTCTCACATGTGGGAAAAGTTCCCAGACTCGAAATAGAGCACACACACACACATATACATCATTTGCACCGAATTGCAGCGAGCTAACTAATTATTTCGGGACGCGATGTGATTGTGGGCAAATACTTCCGCGGTCGACTGTTGACTCCGACTAACTACTTAGTAACAACTACTTACTACTACTTCGAACTTACCATGTATGTCATCCACACAGATGCCCAAATCTTCGCGATAGGCGCGCAAATATGGCAAACAGCGGCAACTGCAACCCTCATCGTCTAACTGACCCTGCCCCTGCCCCATTCCCAGTCCCTGTCCCTGACGTTGTTGTGCTTGATTGGCTCTTTGTTGCAGCTTCATGCGACGCGTCAGCAGCTCTAATGAGGCCGAGGAAGCGGCTTGACCCAGTCCATCAGCTACTAAGTAAAGATTATAAATGCTTTAAGTGTGTGCATATAAATTTCCATATTAATCGAGCAGTTCTTTACCGTTGGAGTCACTGCCCAGACGGACCACAGCCGCTGTGCCGCTAGAGAGACCGATGCAGGTGTCCGCATTGCAAGCGCCGCCGAGACCTAACAAACAGAAAGAGAAAATTTTAAAGTCAAACACATGTTACGGGGAGGGGTGGGGGGGGGGGAGTAGAATACTCTAAACGCTGATTGATTTAAGTCCGTCAAAACAGAACGCGCCAAGGCTAAGGCTAAAAAATGAAAAAAAAAAAAAAACAATCTGGCTTGGTTCAACTTGGGACTTGACTTGACGAGTGTGACTTAAACGTGAGTTTGTGGCTAATAAGCTGGCCATACGGGAAATTAATGCTGCTGTCAACGCAACGGGTAAACATGCCATGCCACACAGCTTATGCTTTAGCTTATGCTTTAGCTATAGCTTTAGCCTTTGGATTTCGCCGTAGTAGTAGAAGATTTGCTTGTGGATTTGGACTGGTACTGATATACTGGTTATATAGGTATATACTTACCGCTGGTATAGAAGATATCGCCATCGTGATGCCTTGTCAGATTGATTAGCTGTCCGTTAGACTGCTGTAGATCCTCTAACAGTAAATTTGCTGGCATTAAACCCTCTAGTTGATTTCTCTGATTGTCGCTGTCACTCCGCCGCATCTTGTTCTCCGTCGCCGCAAAGACAGCGGCCCGGGTCGCTGCCAAGGAGGCGGCGCCAATGACCTGGGCAGCCGCCGCAGTGGGCGTCTCTGTTGGCAACTGTGATGGTGATGGTGCTGGTAATGGTAATGGTAATGTCTTGACACCGCTGCAGCAGCAGAATTCAAACAACAGCAGCTGGAGCAGCAGCAGCAGGGATAAGGAATAGCCAACGTTGGTGCGCCACATCTTAGCAAGCGCCACATTGCTAATAATGCATCGAACGTCAACGGCAACCAACTGCTCTCCTTCTTCGTTGTCTACTTCTGCTTCTTCTTCTTCTTCTCGCTAATGCTGGTTTGTTGTTAAATATCTGTTTAAACGAAAAAAAAAGAAGAAACAACAAAAAAATAAATAAACAACAAGCGCATTTTTAGCCATAAATAAGTTGTACAATTTGCAGCTAGACAAGAGAGAAAACGAGCAACTAATTAAAACAAAGCCAAAACGCAACAATACGAAAACAAATGTATATAAAACGCAGCAGCAAATAACACAAGAAGCGTGCATAATACAAAGATACCCTGTTAATTCGTTTACTTAAACTTTATTTCTAACACTTCATTAGCTAAAAACATTAGTCTAACTATCATTCAAAAATATTATCTTGGATTAAATATGAAAATTTCATATATCCATGTTATCCTAATAAACTTTAGAACCTTTGGGTTAATTTGGGGTGAACTTCATTTCAAGATGACCTTCTCTATTAAAACTTATAATAACTTTGAATTTTCAAACTATTTTTTATTTTTTTCTTATTTTAACAACTTTATTTTACTCTTAGTGCACATTTGAAATGCTTACAGGGTATTTATAACAAATACGCATAGATTTCCCCATAGACGCATACACACACACACACAAACACACACAAACACACTGTGCAACATTGGAGGTGACATTCTTTAAGCGGCGGTAATGAGGCAAAAATTGTTTGCGTCCATTTTTGTAAATGGAGCAGCATCAAAGTAGTTGGTTGTAGTTGTTGTTGTTGTTGTTGTTGTTGTTGCTAGTTTGCTAGCAAGTTGCAGTTGTCGTTTGGCAGCGGCAACTAACTAACTAACGGACAACATTTAAACAAATGTTGCAATTAAAACTCGTTCTGCCAGCAAATGTATATTTATAAACACATGAGGTTGAACGCCACAAGGCAACGGGGCAACCCGCCAACTAGAATTATGCAGCACCAGCGGCAATTGGTGCCGTGCGGTGTGTGTTTAGGTTGTTGTTGCTGTTGTTTTTGTTGTTGTTGTTGTTGTTGTTGGGTGGTGAAGAGGTGGAGCAAGTGCGTCGTCGCCTGGGAAAACGCTGCGTATGTGAATGGTACCGTTACAATATGCGCTGCAGCCACGCTTTGGTTAATCTACATCCAAGCACAGCCAACACACAGGTTAAATAGTATATATGTTACACAAACACATACATATCTACATACAACTGTGTCTATATGTATGTATATTGTGTAGTTGTACCGCTAATCAGTTGCACTTTAGCTGCTTGACCATAATTTGCATAAATATTTCACACAAACAAAACAAAACAGAAGAAAAAAAACACATCGTAGAATCATATTGGGGACTCCTAACTGTTAGTTACACTTAAGCTTTATAGTTTTCTGTATTTTTTTTTGGGTTGCTATTCAAAAGAAGAACAACAACAGCAAAGTGGAAACAATCATTATGTCCAGCACAAGAATGAGAAGAAAGCGATAAAAGCAACAGTTTGCGGCCTAATTTGAAAGTAAAATTTGGTTTTTCAAGACAACACAACGAAAAATAATAATAAAAAAAAAAAGTTCGTTGCCACAGTCTTTTGATTTTTTTGTGATTGAGCAGTCAACAGCAAACAACAACAGCAACAACAACAAGTTACTAGGCAAAGCATTCACCGAACTGATTTGTACAGTTAGCTGGCATTTAAGATTAACAATATGGTATATTATAATATATGTGTTGACGTTTTTGATTTGTGTAAGTGTTTGTGTGTGTTTGTGTCCCAATCTTGTACATTTTGAAACAGATTAATGACAATAATGACCTGATTTCGATGTGTGATTGTATTTAGCTGCAACAGCAATAAAGCAAAAGATGAGGCAAAACGTTGACTGATGTGATTTTGATGATGTTTTGATGCTGTGATTACTACAGCTGCTGCTGTTGCTGGGAATTGTTTTTTTTTTAGCTGACTTTGCCTTAGTTTAGGTCTTGACTCTGTTTTTTGTATACGTCTAAACTCAATTAACAGGTAATTGAACTTTGCGCGCCATGGGTCTGCATAAATTGTATCTATAAGCAATGCAGCTACATATGTATATGAATTTATGTATATGTATGTATGTATGTATGAACTGCATGCACGTTCATTAATTATTAGGCAACACGATATGGCGATAACTCTGTATCTGTATTTATGTATGTATGTTCTATATATGTGTATGTGTATGTGTATGTATGTATGTGTTTGCACACATTGTTCTAAGTCTGCGCATAAATTTATGTTTATACAACAACAATAACAACAACGCATTGTAACCTGGCCAGAGAAGCACGCAGATGCAGCTTAGATACAAAAAAAAAGTAAAGTAATGCATGTTTGCTATTATTGTTGTTGTTGTTATTGCTATGGGCCATTGTCTGGCTGTAGAGACTGCAATCGCTACACTTCCGAGTGTAGCAGTCGACGTCACACTTGGCGTACTTTTAACACTTAGAACACACACGCTACTAGTTAATGCTAAAGCTCGTCGAGCAGGTGAAGAGCAAATTCGCAGATTCAGCTTCATCTACCTCTAGCTACCTCTAGCTAACTCTAGCTATCCAGGTATCCAGCTATTGCTGCTACTACGTACATACATAATAACAAATTTGAAATTTATTCAACATTTTTGCGGCGCCGCTGGTCCATAATGTGGCCAGAGGAGCGCATCATTTGCTCGCCGCCTTAATGTGCTTTAATGTGTACTTATGCTTATGCTTATGCTTTGGCTATTGCTCTTTAGCCAGGCGGCAAGACGCCAAGAAACGGCAAGACAAGCCTAGCATAGGGCTGGCCAACGGTTTACAAAATAGTTGTTAAAACTAAATTACGACAGTGCACTGAACGCTAGCCAGCTTCAGCTTTAGCTCTAGCTTTAGCTTCCAGCACCAGCTCCACTCGACTGGTCACCGATTTGACCATTGATGTTGGCTTCGGCTTTGGCTTTGGCTTTGGCTAGGTGTTTTTGGAGTTTGGGTTTCTGTGTTGTTTTTTTTTTTTGGTGTTTGGTGTCTTGGCACTTTTTGTTTTTCGGCAAATTACTTTCACCTTAAAAGATCTTGATCTATTCGTAGTGCCTGCCCAGTGACCTAAACTCAATGGTCTGATAAGCTTAATTTCATTCAAATGCACAGCAAGGGCAGCCCACAAAATGGAAATGGAAATACTACAAGAGGCCAAAAAGGCCAGCAAAAAAAAAAATATACACAAAAATAGATTAAGCCTTTTTCTTTTTCACATGTTTCGTTTTTTATTTTTATTTTTTTTGGTAAATGATATTTGAAATGATTGAAAAAAAGTACTTTAAAGTTTCATTTCTTTCTTTCTTTCTATCAATATAAGAATGAGTTGGATTTTAAAAATATGTTTAAGATTTGAATGAAAATGTGTTATCTAAGGTAAATTTCAATTTAATATAACCAAAAGTTAATAAGTTATTTTATTTCCAATTTGATCATTATACATATATTAAATGAATATTCAAATTTGTTTAGTTTAAAGGATAAAAAAATGTCTTTAATATTTCTATAGATATTTTTCCTAATAATAAATATTTATTTGACAAATTTAAAGAAAGTCTGACTTCTCAATTGTTATTCTGTTTGAAAATACAAATTTGAATATCACAAAATGTCATTTAAAATCTATAAATCATGGCCATTATCTTGTAAGCTCATGTTCGAACAGATAGATAACTTTATCGTTAACTTTTATGGGCAACCCAGAGACTTTTGCAATCTTAAGCTAACTGTTTATTTCTTGTTTCTTTCTTGTTTGGGGGGCAATGGAAATGCAAATTTTACTCACAGCTTGTTGAGGTTCCGGCCAATGAATAAATTAACACCTCGAGAGTTGCAGAAAATGCTGAACAATTGTTTTTTTTTTTTTTGTGTTTTTTTTTTTTGTGTTTAACGGTAGAATTAGCTCAGGTGTTGGTAATTTTTTTTGCTCTTTTTTTTCGGGTGACTTTTGTTTAGCTTTTTTTTTTGGGTTTTCTTTCTGAGCTGCCCCCACACAATCACAAAAACACACACAAACTTTTTTGTTGCTTTATGTTGGGTATTTATTTGTATGTTTTATTATTCACTGCACTTGGTATTCACATTCACACACATATTTCTGAACATATTTCTAGCACATTTTTAAAACACTTTCGTGCCACACACAAAACACGTCAAAAACAATAACATATTTTAGCTGTGAATTATGATTTCGATTCGGATTTGGATGCGATGTGAAGAAAGCTGCTTGAACTGACTTTGGTTTTTTTTTTTTGTAGGCGCTGTTTTTTATTTTATTTTCTTCTTTATTTTTTTTTTTTTTTTTGATTTTTAAGCCAGATTGCAGCCGCTGGCACGTCTATCAAGGTCGCCGTCAACGAAGCGACTGCGGCTTCAACTTAGGCACTGTCTCAGACCGCTGCTGAGGAAGTCGGCGAAAACTTTTGCGCTGCTCTTAAACAAGTTTTTCTTTTTCTTTCTTTCTGTGTAGTATATTCAATTGGTTTGCTTTTGCGCTTTTGCGCTTTGTTACTATTTTGTTGGCGGTTGGCTGTTGGCTACGCTCTTATATCTCGAAAGTATAAGTTGGGTTGTTGGTTGTTGTTTTGACAAATTGTATAAGAAATGTTTTGATGTGTGAATGTGAGCTCTTTAAGCACCACTAATTAACGTGATGTGATGCCGGGATGTGATGATGCGTTCGCTTCTAGACGACGACCAATCAAGCATACGCAATGTGTGTCTGTGTGTGTGCGTGTGTGCCAACTAAATGAAGGCGATGATGATGATGATGATGATGCTGTTGCTGTTGCATTGCATTGAAATCCCGTTCAATTTTTCTGGCTTAAAGTGTCATGGCATTGGCATCGCGTGCCTAAAATCCGAAAACTAACGGAACTTCAAGACAGGGAATAAAGCGTATCCTCGTCTGTTGTCTGCACGTGCCACAAATTGCACAAGTTTACAGCTCATTGTGCGCGAACTACAAAGAAACGAAAAACAAAAAACAAAAAAAACAACCGAAGCTGGCTTCGCTCCAATTAGATAAGCGACAGCTTTGGCTTTAAAGTCACACAGCACCATTTGTCATTTGTTCAGCATCATTTTGAGAAACAATTTACTCATTTTAGTCACAGTCGAGTGTGTCTTGGTTGTAATTGCAACTAGAACAACAACAAGTGAAACTTTTGTGTTGTGCACAACTTTTACCAACAACTATGACCAATAGACCCGACCAACAGCGTCTCGACCATGATAATAGGCCTAACTTGGTCTCTCTCTCTCTCTCTCGATCTCTTGGTCTCATATTCAATCATAAGTTATGAGCTTACAAAAGTCCGCTGTTCAAATTATACGCACAATCTGTTTGACATAAGCGAGTTATGGCATATATGGCAATGTCCAGCCTGCAATGTGCAACGTGCAACGTGCAACTTGAGCCGTTTTGTAGCGACATGCCAAAAACAATTACACCAAACTGGTTTCAATTAAAAAACAGTTAAGTAGAAAAATACAAAAAAAAATCTCCTTTTGACTGCATTGACTGTCTGATGCCTGAAAAAAATCTCGAATCTTTGTAAAGCTTTTGGAACGTGCAACGCACATCTCTTGTTGCAACTCACACACACATAGTAGATCTCGGTGTATTTCAGTTTTCATTCCCATTCCGAGCCGGGGCTAGGCAATAATTATGCTTTAGTTGGCGACACCGCTATAAATTCATACTATAACTATTAACGGCTGCATTTACAGTTTGTTTACTATGTTTTTTCTTCTCTCGTCTCTCATTTCTTCAGTGCTTTGTTGTGTTTATTTTTCTTCTTCTTCTATTTTCATTTTTGTGTCATTTAGAAAGTTTGTTATTATAGCTATCATCCCGTTGCAGCTATATAATGCGCCCATTGATCTGATCCCATCTTGATTCTTAAAGGCGTCTTCGATTTTTATGACCTAGTGAGAGCAGATTGTTTTGCCCATCTACTATGTTGAGTTGTGTTTTCGATTGCATTTGCATTTCTTATTGTGTCTGTCTGTCTGTGTATTCACATTTCGTATTTGTAACGGACGCCCGATTTGGATCTCGTCTAAATCGAAACGCAGTTGCCTCCCGGTTGGCTTTAACTGCTTTAGCTGTTGCAACTGTTGGCTCTCGCTTATCGATCGATTCGGCATTAAATTTTTGTGTGTGCGCGCGCGCATCAGATCTGGGTTTCGGTCGCAGCAACAGCAACAGCATTACCATTACATACTTACCAATCTACCAGCAACTATGTACAACTACTACACGGAGTTACCTCGCTTATATTGGCTGCCAACATGTTCCATAAATCTTCAAATGTAAAATGAGTAAACGAGTCGAAAGTGTAAGACTTGCAAATGCCCTGTAATTAAATGAAATTAGCATATAATATATTTTCCAGAAATCCTAATGTTTGTTATATCTTTAGCCTAAGTGGAAATTTTAGTTAAAAAACTTTTGCAGTTTTATCTAGTTTACTTTTATGATATCTTCCATCAAAGTTTTTATGCAAAAATATAATGGTAATGTGCAGGATTTGATATTTTCAAAGTCAAATTTAATGGCCAAATCATAAAATAATCTTCAGTTAAATGTGCAACCTATAGTTATCGACTTTTTCCTGGACATATATGTACCATATATTAGCTAAAGTAATGCTTTTCAATAATATTCGAAATCTTCAGAAGTCAAAAATGTCTCCAACTGCATATTACAAACAATTCAACAACTTTATGATACCCATTTTACAAATTTTTAATGAGTACGTGCATAATGGCAAAAAAAAAAACGAATAAAATACAACAAAAAAAAAAACCAGCAGCTCAGGTCCAGGCCAGGCCAGTCTTCTCCAAACCCTGCTGCCCCCCCATCTCTAGCCCCTGTTCCCGTGGCAAACTTATGCAAACTTTTGGACACACGTCTCGGTTAGCTTTGGCTGCTGCGGTGTGGCTGTCTGATCCGTGGATGTCGTCGCGGAGCAAACCAGTTCATGTCTGTTCCTTGCAGCCAGCCTTGTTATTGATTCACTTGTTGCTGTTGTTGTTGTTGTTGTCGAGTTGTTGTTGTTGTTATGGTTATTGGTCTTATTGCCGCTTGTTGCTGTGGCTAAACAAACTTACAACTTGCAACTTACAGTTCGCATCTTTGCTGCACACTCCAGTTGTATTCATAAATAACGCTTGAAAAATGTTTGCATTGGCTTCGTATTATTTCTGTTGGTTGTTGCAGATGTTGTTGTTGCTGTTGTTGTTGTTGCTGTTACATGTTCTTTTGCGGTCGCGTACTCTAAAACTTATTATCAATTGCCCCATGTGCCGGTGCAATAAACATGAAAATGCGCTTTATACTTTGCGCAATGCGATAGATCTGCATGGGGTCCATCTAACGGTACCCATACCCGGCCAGATCAAGTATATGACAATTATATTAGAGGGGGAGTTGTTTTAATGCACACATCGAGCCATTAAAAGCGGGCAGATGATTAATTAAAGAAGAGACAAAATAAAAAATAAAAATTAAATTGGGTTAAAAAACTGTTCAAAAAATGATTAATTGAATATTACAGACTAAGCTTTAATGCAAAATAATAAAATAAATTAAATTGTGTTAGAACACAGTTGGAGATATTTGGATTAAATACATAAATTTAGCAGGTAAAACTTCAAAGAGAGATGGAAAATTCGAACTATCTCAAAACTCTTCGACAATTAACTCATTCAATAAGTGCTATAAAATTTGAAGACAACACTTATCTTGCAACCGTTTAATGCACTTATCTTAGTTAATTATCTGATCACTATAAAATTGGCAGACAAATGTGCAACATAAGCACCAAATGTGGTAGCCAAGCACCCCACGGACTTTGGGGGCATAAAAAGTGACCATAAAAACCACACGGCTAACGTTTGTGACCATAACGGTTGCGCGGGTTGGAGCACATTGTCTACGAATGGCATGTGGTATGTGGCATGTGGCATATGACAGTGGCAGAGGCAGGAAGGTCGTAAGGCAGCAATGCAACAAACGAAACGAAACGAAACAACAATTCCATTACCAAACAATCATTGGGCGCAAGCTGGGAATATACTGGTAGTTAGGTAGGTAGGTCTGAGATCTCCTGCTGCCTGCCACACTGTTGCCTTTTTGCTGGCCGTTGCCTGAGGTTGCTGCAATGTCGCGTGATTGACAGCAAACAAGCCAAATGCATTTCAATTAAACGCTAACCGCTACAAATATTTCCATTTGCGAGAGAGCTGGTCAACAAGTGGCGCAGGCTGAAGCCGTTTGCTCAAAGCGATTCTTGATCTTGAATTAACCGTTTCTTCTTCTTCATCATCATCGGGTTGCCACTCTGTATTTCTGTTTGTTGTTGTTGTTGTTGTGTTTCGAAGACGCCTTTACACAAAAAATAAAACTAAAACGACTAAGAATTGAGAGCTGAGAGAACAATTCGCTGGCTGAGCGGCGGTCAACTCATCAGTATGCTGTATAAATTAGAGCATCAAACGGCGCTTTGCTAACTCGGAACTGGTCTATACTGTTATTGGCCATCGAAACAGATGCATGGCTAGTAGTAGTATATCCACCTATGTGATGGTATTTTTATTCCCCTCTTCCACGTTTCTCTACTACTGCTTCTACTGTGCGTGTGTATCAGGGTGTGTATGGTTGTGTTTGAGACTGGCTTGCAGTGAAGAGTTCAATGCGACGGCTTCGAGTGTGCCACACAGACAACAAAAAAAACAACACAAACGTTAATGCAACAACAATTGTTGCTGTTGTTGCAGCTTGTTGCCGCCGCAAGGCTAACGATGTGCTTTGCACTTGTGCATATATTGTTTGCTTAAATTGATATCAATTTGGTGTAATGCCAGTGCCATTATGATGACCATTATATTGTTAGGCTTGGTCAATGTTAAATAAAACACTTTATTCCGCCCCACGGCGATGTAGGAGAAGTCAACAACCAACCATCGATTGTTTTGCGGCGTGTTACGTGAACTCCGTCGACTCCGCTTGACTCTGTGTTTGTCTTGGCGTCATTTTACACCATGCTATAGATGTTTTTAATGGCAACACCTGTTGGTAATATCAGCACAAGATCGACATTTATAATGGCTTCTTTTTTGCGTTTGGCCATCTAAGCGCCGTTAGAAGACGATGTCGAAGACCATAACGAAGACGCCTGCAACATGTTTAAGAACCAGTATTTATGAAAATTTACAGCACGCGACAGTCTTTACAGCTTTCTGCTTCTTTCTGCTTTCTGCTGGGTCTGTCATAGGCTTACATATATTTAAATAATGATTGCGCTGGATTTTTTCACCATTCAGGATTTATGTTTTTCATCAAATTAAGACATAACTACAAAGTAAAGCAATTTGTTATTTATGCAGTCATCAAGATGCGTTAAAAAAATATCTCATACAGGATGTGAACAAGTTTACGCGAGTTTACACGAGCTGAAAACACGGGCTGGTTAGCCAAGTTGATTGAACTCTTTTTGGTCTTTTGACCACATATAGTTGAAGTATCAGACTCTACACACACACATGATGATGATAATAATGTTTAGCTATACGCTTCAAAAATTGTGAATAAATAAAATTTAACATGAATTTTTGTTGACATTTCTGGTCATTCATTGTCAGTTAATGATGCTCTGATGATCTAATATGCGAATTGAGTCACGCGAATAATATATCTTTCAAAAACTATTCATTCAGCGGGTTCATTGCACGCCAATAATGCCATATATCTAATGTATATCAAATACATAATTCAACATTTATCTAATGTATATCAAATACATAATATAGCATTTAAATACTAACTGCTTGTTACTAAGTATATATTAGTATGTAATTGTAAACCTTAAAGACAGGCATTTACATTATAATAACAATATATATTATATATATATTATGTTATTAAATAATCAATAGATAGTTGATTTGTTTTCTTAATATACACTTTTCTTTAAGACAAAAGAGTTTTTGTTTGTGTATATTGTTTAGTTTTTATTATAAACTTTTTTTTTTTACTTTTTTTCTACTAAGAAATATTGATTTTTTTTATGTTTATGTTGTATAACAATAAATTTAGCTTTATATACTATAAAAACTGTATATAAAACTGTTCGAAGATTTATTCTCACTTTTTTCTACGAGTTTTATTAGTTTTCTGCGTTTTGATATACAAAGTACTCCCCAACAAAGTGAACAAAAATCCCACAAATTATTTTCCTGAACATAAATACATAAACATTCCTTTTTACCCCTTTCTCTAAGCACTCTTCTACCTATAACTCCCACTAACCTTAACTTTTTTCACAGATCATTTTCTTTTTACGTAACGAATTGCTGTTAGACTACATAAAGTATTTTCTAGTCAAGCAATCTAAAGTGTAACATTCCTATTTAGTTGACATATTTATTATATATATTGATGGGCGGTGCCAATTAAATGAAACATTATAGTCATCTGTTCTAGTTCAATGCCTACTCCTACGATTATAAGAATAATTCCCTAGGCTATGGCGAGAACACTTCCTCTTGTTGTGTTGCACCAATGCTGATTGCAATTTGCGGCACATGTTAGCAGCTGCTAGCGATTTACTAATGATAATCATAGGTCTAGTTTTGCTAAACGTTGCAACTGAATCGTAAATATTGTAATTGGAATCCTGCATGTCCAATCAATTGGCACACAGACCTGCATACATGCCAATGCCAATGCCAATGCATGTATATATATAAGGCCAGAATGCGCTACCAGAGCTGCATAGAGACCAAGAGTTCACAGCCAGTGGGTCGTTATCGTTATACACAGTTATCTATTGCGATGGCCAACGGGGATTTTCAGTCATATCTGCGCCTGCTGCGCGGCTTCTTTGGCGAGTTTCAATCGGTGTTGCACCAGAAAACGCGACCGCCACGCCTCGCCTTGCATTACCATCGAGCATTTATGGTGTACGTAAGATGTGTGTATGTGTGTGTATATGCATGTGTGTGTGTGTGTGTTACATAAAACGTTTACTGATTGTTCTCGGCTAAAACTAATTCACAGCATTCAATCTGTATCGTTATGTTCTGTTCAGTTTGCACTGCATCTATCCAAATCGTTGCCTGGTGGCCAATTCAACGTACAAGCTAAGCAATCTGTTTGCGATGGCCAATCTTTGTCTATTTCTGTTAACGGTTATGTGTGCCGTACACGAATCCACCAATGTCATCGATATGGGCGACGATATCGTTTGGATGATTGGGGTCAGTTTCAAAAAACACACACAAATAATACATAGACAAACAGTTTGGGTTAAGATATATAAACTTTTATCTTTAGATCACCCTGATATTAACAAAAATCTATTATATATACTTGCGCGCCAATGAAATCGATGTTGTTATTGAGAGTTTCACCTACTACGAGAAGATCTTTAAAGCAGATCAGCTCCGTTGTATTACCAATCAGGCTGCGTTTGAGTCGGAGAATGAGGAGATCTGTCGCTGGCAACGCATCTGTTATCTGGTCGAGTCAGGCATGTGTATGAACATGACGATCTTTATGTGTTTCTTCAATGTGGCAATCTGTGTGCAACCACTTGTCACGGGCAGGGAACAACCGTTTCATGTGCTCTTTCCCTTTGGCTGGCAACGAGCTGCCCAGCATCCGAATATGCATACAGTGATCTACATTTGGCAATGCATCACATCGCAGTTCAATCTGATGACCATTTGTCACATTGATCTCCTGGGCATACACACTTTTCTGCATACGGCCTTGAATCTGAAAATACTCTGCATTGAGATGAAGAAATTGGGCAAATTGGAGTTGAACGATGATCATTTTAATGTGCAGCTCTGCAAGATTATCCAGTTCCATCAGCATATTATACGGTAAGCGAGCGAATTTTTGATTTTTGAATATTAATTTTTGCATTTGTCACTTTCACAGCACTGTGGAGAAGATTAATCGTGTTTTTCATGGCACATTCATTGCCCAAATGATAGCCAGCTTTGCCTTGATATCAATGTCAACATTTGAGACCATGGCCGCCGCCGATGATCCCAAAGTGGCTGCCAAGTTTATACTCTTCATGCTCGTCACTTTCGTACAGCTTTCCTACTGGTGTCTAGCTGGCACTCTAGTCTACAGTCAGGTTTGGCTTTCAATACATACTCACATCTCCCAAATGCTTAGTCATCGTATATGTATGTATGTATATATATTTGCAGTCCATGGATGTGGCACAGGCTGCTTTTGAGCTCAATGACTGGCACACCAAATCGATTGTTATACAGCGGAATATACTCTTCATGATCAAGCGTTGCCAGACACCGTTAATTTATGCAGCAAAGCCGTTTCCACCCTTTACTCTTGCCACCTACTCAATCGTAAGACAATCTGTGAAAAATCGTAAGTCAGAGCCCCTGGGGTATGCAGCGTTTTCTTTTCTACTTCACAGATACTTCAACAATGCTATCGAATCTTGGCTTTGCTTCGGGAATCTATGTAGGATTTGAATTGTATAACTAAAAACGTTTATCTTATAACGATTAAATTTGATCACAAATTTTAACTGCTTTAAGTTTTCTTCCGCATCTGGGAATAATTACAATTTTGCTGGACTGCCAGGTGGCAATATTGTCAATGCCTCTTGTCAAGTGCCGAACAACTCCATTAACTCCTTGTCAGTCACTTTAGCTTAAATGAATATTGACAAACATGTTATACAACTTGTTAACTTGGCAGAGAGAACCAGAGAAAATCTCTTTGCATGTTGTAATATTCGCATTTATGTGAATATTCAAAAGAAAGTTGAAGAGGTAAGAAAACGCATACATCATAATCAAAGAGCTGCTTGTCAAGGAAAGAAAGATGCCAAATTTTAATTATTATCCAGACAAGTGATTGAAGTATTTGTGAAAAGGTGAGAAGAAAATTCTATTAACTGAAGATAACCAGTTTACATTAAGGCTAAGACAACTTAAATATATAATTGATATCTATACATATGAAACACGAACTTAGGAAGTTGAGAATATAAAATTATATAGTTGTAGTAAGTATAAAAGATTCATAATTTAAATTTTCAGCACGAGCTACAATCAAGATGAAACTAAGAGTTGGAACTCAGAACACGTTCGTTAGTTTTGCTCGCCTTTCAAACGAACTCCAGCTAACTGCTTTTGATATTAACTAATTTATTGCTGACTGCATGGAGTGTTGCCACGCCCAGACTTATTAAAGTGCAGCCGCGCCCACAAGCACACACTACACACCCAAATGACAGGTGCAAGCTGCAAAGAGCATAATATTTAAAATATATATATATATATACTATTTTTTCTGCAATTGCTGATGACCGCTGTTGTTGCTGGTGATGGTGGTGGTGATTCTTTGGAATTGGAGCCAGCCTCGAACTTATTCAGACGTGAAGCGCATTCACATTTAGATTCAGTTGCAATTGCGGATCCGTAGCCATAGATCTGCAACACAATGTGGCACGCGGGAGCGGCGATCGTTTAGTTTATTTTTAAGCTCTTCAACACAGACATGGAGCCTAACACTGTTTGCCCTTCACAGCTGGGAAAAGTAGTTGAACCTAACGAGTTTTGTTTTTTGACTGTCCATGAATTTGAATCTGTATAATGTACTATAATGTACATACATATATACATATATGTATACATATATGCGAGTAAATGCTACGCCCACAGGTGTCATTATGGTTAGCGTTCAATGTTCCATGCACATTGGGCCAGAACGGGGGCCGTATCGAGGCAGAACCGTCACATATACGCACTCACACCTGTACAGAACACAACCCCCATACTTAACACACCCATAATAATGTTCGTGTGTATGTGTGTGTGTGTGTGTGTGTGAGGTTGTGGCTATTGTCAACTTTGGTCTGGATGGAGTTTTGTGCTTTGGCCGCCGCACTGATTAACATTTGAATTGAAATTCATGTATTTAAAACTTTATGTTTTACTTTTTTTATTGTTATTTGTTGCTGTTACCGCTGATGTTGTTGTTGTTGTCTCCACATCTAATTAATTCCTCTTTCAGGCCCATTGTTGCCATGGAGTTTTGCCTTGCCATGATTGGCACTGCTGCCCCCGCTAATGGTAATCGTAATGGGGTAATGTACCGATCCAATTGCAGCCACAGCCCAGAGCGTCAAATGTGACAGTCAGCCTTTTCTGATGTCTGCTGACCAACAACGCATTCAGTTTGTCGCAAATTATTCTAACGATCGGTCGTGGTTTTCGAGTACCGGAATTATCCACA
The DNA here is from genome assembly GCA_035044645.1 of Scaptomyza parva. Lineage (NCBI taxonomy): Eukaryota > Metazoa > Arthropoda > Insecta > Diptera > Drosophilidae > Scaptomyza > Scaptomyza parva. The sequence goes on from JAWNNT010000090.1 coordinate 7,256,576, forward strand.
CTACGCACATTAATCGATCCTCTAATTGAGTGTTTAGTGGTTGTGAATAGAAAATATAATTTTTTCAATCTTCAAACGTTTTATCAATTAGAGACATTTAAAATATCCTTTTGTTATCAAGGTAAAAAAATTATAGTGCTTATGTGAGTAATTTCTGTAATCCTGAAATTATATGTAAAACATATTTAAACTAATAAAAATATTAATAATATTCAAAGGACAAATGCAATAAGAAGCAATGTGAATGAAGATAAAATGTTATAGTTAAAAGTGAATAAAGTATTTCATTGAAGAAAAAAAATATTTTAAAGGACTCTAATCCTTATTATTTTAGATAAATATGAATTTATATGAAGAGTGCAATATTAAAACGTATATAACGTGTATTTTTCATAGGCTTTTGAAAATAAAGTGAAAAACTTTAACAAGGACAAATTTATAGTATTCGACCGAATCCTTACAAAGAACCCTTAACTAACAATAATTATTTTCTATCCTAATAAGGATAATAAAACATTTTTTAAGTTTAGGAATCCGTATTAAGAAAAAGTTAATGATTTACATTAGTCCTTAAGGCTGTTAATGAATTTTAAATACACATTTGAAATGTTTTAGACCACTACTATGCAAATATATTTTAAAATTCAATTTCACCATCAAAAAAACAAATGCCATGGTATAGTGAAACGAAGCCTTTGAGGTCAATGCGACAGTTTAGTGAGTTTTCCTTTTTTTCCAAAAAGCTAAAATAAAACTCGATTTGTATTGTGTGCTTTATTCTAAGCATAAATAGCCAAGCCGGACAATAAGCCGGAAGCAACATCCGGAGTTTTGGATCGATATGAGCAAAGCTACACGTAGCATTGTTGGCTTTTAGTTTAATGATCCAATTTGGCGTTACGCATTGTGAACATTATGGTGCTGGACGCAGAAATATTTAACTATTCATGTGTTCGGTTTTTTCTGTATTAACTTTTCAACTTCAATGTAGAGTGGTGAAATTTGATCACTATTGAGGTCGCGTACAAAGTAATTTTTTTTTTGTAGTTAGCCTTTGAACTAATTTGATCAAGTGCGATAAATACACCCTCACACTCTAATATTCTATTTCAAACTATAGAACACGCGATTAACAAAAAGCAAAAAAACTACGAATGCGGTGCTAATAATGCCGCGATAAATATTGAAAACACTTCAGAGAGTAACAACAGAGCGACAATATGGAATTGCGCATAATAATAATAATATTGGCCTCGTTGGCCAGTCTCAGCTTTGGCCAGAGCTATGGTAAGTCAAACTGAAGCTAACTGAAATAGTTCCCAGTGTTAAGTTCTTTATTTGTAGCTCAAACAACGTGTAAGAATGGATTGGGCCGAGTGCTCTATGAACGTTTACCTAATCAGCAGCTTCAGGGTTACGATGATGATGTGGTAAGGGATACGGCACCACCATTTCGGGTGCTGGAGAAGTGTCAGGATCTATGTTTGCGCGATCGCACCGGTACCAATAATCTGGTACGCACTTGCACCAGTTTCGACTTTCAGCCGGGCAGTCGGATCACTTCGTTTGGTGGCACCTCCGAATACGAGGAATCACTGTGCTATCTGACTTCGGAACAGGCCGGGCCTGAGGGTATTGGCAGCTTAATGCTGGTGCCCAATAGCGTTCACTTCAACGAGATTTGTCTGACATGTGAGTGTGGTGTGGGTGTTGACACCATCGTGAATGGCTACTCAAATTACTCTTCCAAATGCAGCTAGCCGCCCGGAGCGTGAGTGTCCGAGTCGACGTTATGTATTTGAACGGCATCCGCGCAAGAAACTCAAGCTGCCCATCAGCGACATCAAGGAGGTGAGTGACGGTTGACTAAAGCGATTGCTCAAGCTCAAGCTCAAGCTCAAGTTTAACTGGCCCGGTATGCCTGGTAGCTATTATTCTGAATTGTTGCAAGTGCGTACAATAAAGTTGTGCGATTGCAATTTAACTATCAAAAGGAGAAATCTTCGACCCCATAAGAAACAGGAACTTGTACATTTGAAATGTAGCTACTCGTCCATCATACATAGTTGAAGATATTTACACATTATCAATAATATCTACTAACTCCTTTTGAGATCACGTCCCATGTTTTCGCACAACCAAACAAATTTATACAATCAATTTACTTAACTGGTAGTTACAATAATTATATGTTGGGTTCTCTCAATTACTTTAATATTCACAAATTGTTTTATTGCTTAATTTCCTTTTCCCCAGATAACAGCCGCCAATCGCTCAGACTGTGAGGATAAGTGCCTGAATGAGTTCTCGTTTGTATGCCGTTCAGCGAATTTTGATTCCACTATGCGGTCCTGTACATTGAGCAGATTTACGCGACGCACACACCCGGAACTAATGGAGGATGATCCCAATTCAGACTATCTGGAGAATACGTGCTTAAATGGCAAGCTTTCAAACTTTCCGATGAATTAGAAACTGGACAATAAAAACTCTAATTATTTGCTCTCCATTCTTTTTATGCTTTTCATACACAGCTGAAAGGCGTTGCGATGGTCTGGCTGTCTTTGTCAAGGAGGAGAACAAGCGCCTGGGCGGCCCCTTTGAAGTGGACATATTCAATAATATGACGCTGGAGGAGTGCCAGACGATGTGCCTGCGTGCCGAGAAGTAAATAACAGAAATGAGTATGTTTTGATCGGTTACATTAGTCTTAATTGCACACATTACAGATACTTTTGCCGTTCGGTGGAGTTTGATGATCAAAGCAAACAGTGCATACTCTCGGAGGAGGATTCCATTTCACAGAAGGATGACATTAGCATCAGCTCCAGTCCCACACATCATTTTTATGATCTCGTATGCCTCGATAATCGTAAGTGGCTACCGCAAGTTAGCGCCTACCTCAATTACACTACACCCAGACGGGGACAGAACTGGACAGAACAGACTGTCACACAGACTTAACTCGACCAGGCCAGACAGACACCAACAGAGGCAGACAGAGCGTTAACTGCGCCATTAAACGGTGACCACTTTGAACACACTGTGAAGAGGTGGACAGTCAGACTGGTGAAGACTCTTTAAAGATTGCTCGACATAACGACAGCAAGATTACTATGTGTGTGTGTATGTTGCCAGTTGCAAGTTGCAGGCTGCAACACCAAACGTGCAACGGTTGCTTCTGCCTATTTTCTACATCTATGTTATGCCGTTCTCTCCATTTGTTGTATTCCCGTTGCAGAACGAGCCAACGATTATCCAGATAACTCTGTTACCTCGCACCTCTTCTCGAGCGGCCGTCGGCCAGATACAGCATTCCAGCGTTACCGCAACTCGCGACTGGGCGGCGAGTTTCACTCAGAGATCACGGGACGTTCCCTCAGCGAGTGCCTGGACGAATGCCTGCGCCAGACGAGCTTCCAGTGCAGGTGCGTTGTCGTTGCCAATTGCCTATTGGCGTTCTCTTTTTATTTTTATTGTTTTTCCTATACCCTTGCCGACAGTTTTATGATATTTTGTATTAACTAAATGAGAATTGTAGAAAAGACAGCTTCTGATTATCAAATTTGGGTTAATGGTTCTTTATGGTCAACATATCATATTACTTTACAATAATGTCGTGGAAAGATGTTATAGACTTTTTATACTGTATAAGTTAGAGAACATTTAAGATATAATAGAGAATTTATATTCAAATAGTTGATCGTCTTTTAACCCATGAATATTTAACATTATGCATTTGCAAGGGTATTAAAACTTCGGCACTCCGATAATACCAAGTCATTCTTTGTTATTGTGGGCAAGGCACTTTACTCTGTTTTGATCTGTTCTTTTCTGATCTGTTCTTTTCTGATCTGTTCTCTGTTCTGTTGTTGTCTTTGTGTTTTACGAATTGCACAACAAATTACAGGTCTGCGGTTTATAGCGATCGCTTTCGTACTTGTCGCCTCAGTCGGTACAATCAAAAGGATGGCATGCGCATTATATACGATGCTGATTATGATTACTACGAAAATCTAATGTGTAAGTGGCGGCAGTAATAACAGCGGGTGCTAATGGAGTAGTTGTTAATCTCTAAATCTTTCGCACTCTCTTTCTGTCTTCTGACTTCATCTCTGGCTATTGGCTGCTGTCGTGCAGTAAACGTTGTGGGCGGCGGCGCCGACGGCGATACAGGCCATGGAGGCCACGGTGGCAACGATGGCAAGCGACCCGGTGATCAGTCAGGCAGCAACTGGAGACAGCCTAACAAGCACGACGATCGCTACGATCGTCCGGGGTCAACTGCCGGTGGCATAGGCGGTCCCAACTCTGGCGCTCACTTGGGTACTGGTGGCAATAGGTTGCCTCCAGGCGAAGGCATTGATTATAATAGGCCATACGATCGCTATCCGGACGATCGCTATGCGGCAAATGAATATGGTAAATGACTTTATTATTCGTATAAATATTGTTTATTATTCCGTATCTAATAAGCAGATCGTTACCCATATGGCTATGGAGATCGTGATCGTGATAGGGATCGTAATCGCGATCGTGATCGTTATCCACCTGATCGTTATGGAGGTGGCTCTCGTTATCCAGACCCTGCTGGCACTGATGGCATGGGCTATGGAAGACCCTATGATCGATATCCGGATGACTTTGGTAGGTTCACATTCTTTTGTGCTATTTAAAATAATTAATATCACCCGCTAATCAATATCACTGCTCGATTACTGACAACTAATTGACTAACCCTAACAACATCACAATAACCTCTTAGATCGGTATCCTGGTGGTGCTGGTGGCGACAGAGATCGGGATCGTGAGCGCTTCCCAGAACGCTATCCGCCCGATCGTTATGGAGACCGACGATATCCAGACAGGGAACGGCTTCCGGATCGTGAACGTGACCGTGATCGTGATCGATTGCCTTATCGCCCACTGCCTTATCCCGCCATAAATGATAATACATTGCCCAGCGATCTGCCTCATACAAGACCTTATCCCGCTGATGACGATGCACCATATCGACCATACGGATATGGCGGAGGTGGCCGTTACGGTGATAATCGCTATGACAGCCGTTACCCGTCTCGCTATCCACCGAGTCGCGATCCTGTAGGCGGCTATACTGGCCGCGATGCACCAGATAGTATATTCCCAGACCGACGCTATCGTCCCTCCTCCATGGATTCGTCAAGGTATGGGCCCTATGGGCCCGACAATCGTGGCCCACCGCCTGGTCGTTATGATGATATTGTGCATAGTGCAAGGCGTCCTGAACCGGATTCAGCCAAAAGATATCCACCCGCACCACTCGCTCCCACTGGCAGTGCCAGCAAGTATGCCTCGACCCCGAATCGCTTTCCGGTAGGTAGTGACCGATATCCCATTGACATCTACAAATACGGTAATCGTCTCGGTCCCAGCGATGTTAGCAGACGCCCCGGTAAGTAAAATACACAATCACACGAACACTAATCGAACTAACAGTCTAATACGACTACTATTTAATCCGATTACCAGCTAAACATAATGATTCTGCATTGAAATGCAAGAATGGAAAATGGTTTTATATTCAAGATCGCTTTTAGATGTGAGATACATCAATAAAATATGCATTAATGGGTGGCAACTTTGTATTTCTTTTTTCTGAACATATGAAAGTTTCTCTAAATATATAGCTTTTAACCTTTTCTAAGTAACTGATATGAGGTTATTTAGTATACATTGGGAGCCGCATTTTAAAGTTAAAAAAAGCCCTACTTATTTATTAACAACAGTAGTGAAAGCTTTTACTACCGCAATTTTAAGTGCAAGAGCTTTTTAATTAACTACAGTGCATTGTCAATAATTGCATACTTTTAGAAAGTCATTCTAAAACATGTCATGAACAGAAGAATAATTTTAGGATTGAACTCAATACCTATTAATAAAAATCACAATTTGTCACGCTAATTAGGCTTAGAACGTCCGCCGCCCTACTACGACTATGATTATGAGGAGCGTTATGGCGATCGTTTTGCACCGGGACCCTACGACAGGGAGTATGATGGTCCGCCAGCTCGCCGACCTGTGGGTGGAGGCTACGGGCGCTACGACACGCCTTTTAATCGACCCTATGGTGGAGGTGGTGGAGGAAACGGCTTAGATGATCATCGTCCGCTACCAGTGCCTGGAATTGGCTTGCCCCATCCACCGACACCGTACGGTGGAGTAGGCGGTGGTCACATAGGAATTGGTGTTGCAGGTGTTGGACCGCCGCGACCACCCATAACGCGTTGCGAGGAGAGTGACAACTTCAAGCAGATAGCAGCCAGGCACAAGATGCGACGTCATTTTGTACGACGCGCACTGATCGTCCCAAGTCTGATACAATGCGAACGCGAATGCATTGAGAGTCGGGACTTTGTGTGCCGCAGCTTTAACTACAGGTTTGTTTTTGAAGTTACATACATTAGCTGATGGGCTGGGCGATAAGAGCTAGACACAAGTGGCGGCTATAACTAAAATGCAATCACATATTCAATTTGGCAGAGACACCGCCTCCAGTTATGAGGATCGGGATCGCGATCGCGAACGCGACCGAGACCGAGACAGGGAGAGAGAGCGTGGAGACCGCGAGTCGCCCAACTGTGAACTGAGCGATAGAGATTCGCGTGAGCTGGACATACACGATCCGGGCACATTTGATGCCTCCAACTATGACTTCTATGAACGCAGCATTGGACGCAGCGATGGCGAGTGCATGGATGGTAAATACATACATACTAATCACAATACCCACAGCCAATGGCGATCTCAATTGGACGTTGACTAATTGCACTAAATTTGTAGTTACGCAGACATGCAATGAGGAAGGCATGGAATTTACTATACGGACACCGGAGGGTTTTCTCGGCCGCATCTACACATATGGTTTCTATGATCGTTGCTTCTTCCGTGGCAATGGAGGCACAGTCAATGTGCTAAGGATCAGTGGACCCCATGGCTATCCGGATTGTGGCACACAGCGCGTAAGCAACACTAACTAGGTTAACAAGCTCTCGAATTAACCATATGCTTGATCAACTGATCGTATCTTGTAGTACGGCGACACGCTAACTAATATTGTAGTTGTGCAGTTCTCGGATAATGTACAAACAAGTCGCGATAAGCGTTACAATCTCACTTGCATCTTTCGGGGACCCGGTGAGGCAGTCGTCAGCTCTGGCTACATTGGCGCGGGGTAAGCCAATTGACTTAATAATCATCATTATCTGCAGATGATTAACATCTAATATTTTATTATGGTCTGCACAGCTCGGGTAGTCCCATACCCATTGAGTATTTACCGGCTGAAAACACGCTTAGCTCCAAGGTTCGTTTGAGTATTCTCTATCAAGGCAGACCCACAACAACGATTGCCGTTGGCGACCCGTTAACGTTCCGGCTGGAGGCACAGGATGGCTATAATCATGTGACTGATATCTTTGCCACCAATGTGGTGGCCAGAGATCCATACTCAGGTCGCAGCATACAGCTTATAGATCGATTTGGGTAAGTACTTATTTACATCCATGCGTTCCTACCTTGACATTTGATTCTCTCTAGTTGCCCTGTGGATCCCTATGTCTTCCCTGAGCTCGACAAACTACGCGATGGTGACACCTTGGAGGCCCGTTTCAATGCCTTTAAGATACCTGAGTCTAATTTCTTAGTGTTTGAGGCCACTGTGCGTTCCTGCAGAGAGGGTTGTCAGCCAGCCTATTGTCCAGGTCCAGCCGGTCGTCAAGAGCCCTCATTTGGTCGCAAACGACGTAGCTTAAACATAACCGAAATCCCTGAACCACAAGCACTTGAGGGCGGAAATCAGCTAGAAACCGATGAGGTTACAGTGGTAAATAGCACCACAGTCAGCGCTACCTTGGGTGGTGCACAATACAATGCAACACAAGAGGGCGAGAAATCTAAAGAAACTGAAGAGCCAGAGCAAGTGCGAGAAATGATTGAGGTAAGACGCTTAAACAGGTCGGGTTAAAAAAGCAATAGATTTTAATGTTTTTAAACCACTAGGTTTTTGAATCTCGCGAAGAAATTGAAAAGGAATCCTATCCACGGAAACTTGTCGCACCAGTGGAAACTGTTTGCATGACACCCGCCGAATATCATGGCTTAATCACAGCCATAATACTGCTAATGATCTTGCTGTTTAGCATAACGTTGGTTGCCGGATTGGGATACAGGTTAGTTAATGAGCTCTTGCTCATTGGCATGCCGAAAACAGCTCATAAATTTTCACATTTTACAGACGCTATTGGAAGTCCTTATCTAAGAATCGTTCGGTTGATCGCAATTCGCCCATACATTCGTTGGGACACTCGCACTCTTCGATACGCACCCACGAGCGCTTCACCGAAATCGGACACATGCCGAATGGAGTTGTTGGCGGGGGCGGAGGAAGAATTGGAGGTGGTCATGGCAGCAATCAGAGTACATCTAATCGCTCCACGAACGCTTTTCGCACCAACATGTCCATGTTTGGCGGCTCATTACACAAGACTTTTGCCACGGGGTAAGCGAATCACTGTCGTCCACTTGGCTTAAACCCGTTCCGTTCACTTACATTTAAAACTTGTCTTTATCTCCTTCTAACGCTTTGTAGCAATCTGGCTCGCATGTGCCAGTTGCCGGTTATAAATCCCATTCGCACGGGCGGCAACACAAATCATCAGTTTGAGGATCCAAGTGAGCCCATCTACACTGATCCATCTTTGTTTGAGCGCTCCAGGTAAACAATTTAATTATGTGTTTTTTTTTTCTATCAAAATTTGTAAATCTACAAACTTGCTTTTGTACGCATAATTCCCAGGAATCCCAAGGCCATTAAAACTGTTCGCAATTGTAAATATTTTGAAATTTTTCTCTTGCCTCAAAGCTTAATTTCATAATGTGCTAACAAATAACAGTCGTCATTAATTAGGAACTTTACATGGTTTATAATGGCCTGCAAGTACAGAGTTGAGCCTTATTACAAATGCCATCTCGTCCGCCGGCTATTTGACACCTGGTAGTGCACCAATCGCCCTGAAGCTGGCAAACACCAGCAAAAGTGGGAATCTCGTCCACAACTAAAACAGAAAGAGACTCAAATATTGTACTAATGACCTTTAATCTGTGTGACTTACATGCATAGACTTGGGCTAACCAGATTAACCAAATAGCTAAACTCAAGTATTTCATTTTTGGTATGCACAAATCTCAAGAGACAACAATAAACTGAAAGCTCAGCTCTGATTCGATTCCAGCTGTGGCATAAGTTGTTGATAATAATGCTTATCAGTAAATTGTATATTACCTCTCATCTAACACGAATAGCTCATGTTCCGACTTACATACAAACAAATAATTTATTAAATTATTATGAATTGTTAAGCATATTTGATTAATGTTGTTGCATGTTTGTTTTTCTGTTCTCTCTTCTCTTTTTTTGTTGATGTTTTGTTCTTATCACAGATCGCTGCGAAGTCTGACCATGGTGGCCGAGTCGGAAGATAATCAAGAGGTCTAAACGTAGGCAAGAAGGAAATTTGCTCGTCTTATTCTTCTTGTGATTAGTTGTAAATACCCAAAATGCGTACGGTTCGAAAAACAATCGGAACAATCTGGTTAATCTATGGATATGGATGAGGTCTTCAATCTTCGCCCGTTTAACTAGCTTAAGGTTCTGCACGTGCATTCGGTTACCTCCGGCATAAATATGTTTGAGGCTCAATATATATTTATTGATATCCATTAGACGTAAGCCTTAAAATCCAAGGAAATCAAATAATATTAACAACTAAAAGATACAGAAAAACATAAAAATACATAGCAAAACAAATGCAATATGTCAATGTCACAATTATTTCTATACAACTAAGATAACTATATATTAAATGCAATAAACATCAAACTTATCCATACAAAATATTTCCTAGTTTTTGTACCCTTAATATATTGGGTAAAAATGATATATGTATGCGTGGCAGAAGCAAGCATTTCCGACCTGCCAAAGTATATATATTTAAAAGCTGGGTTTGGAACTATATACAAAATATTGAAAATCTGGGAAATGGGATGACAAACACCGGAGATATGAAAGATTAATGTTAAATCATCAAGTATGGGTACAGTAGTGCAGGCATCAAGTTAAGGGTATCTTTCAGCCGAGCTTACTCGACTAGAACCTTTGTTCTTGTTAAATATTAGGTTTAGAGATAAGACTCCATAAAAAATCATGTTGCAACATTTTCATGCATAAATCTAATCTGGATTATAGGAAGATGCTAATATTTTTGAATTACAGGGCTTTGAGAAACATATTACAAAAAGGGAACGTGACTACTTTTCGTTTTTGCATAAAGGAAGCCCTTTTTTCGTGTACATCATAACTGTTTTTCTGCGTATAGCCAAAAATTCGTGTTGCTTTTTGCCAAAATTGTGAACGTGTTGTAAATAGTTTCGAAATATTTGTATCAGTTATTCTCGCCTACGTGTAGAAATCAAAAACGAAAATAAACAAATAGTTAAGAACCGCCTAAACATTGTCACCGTCGCCTACAAGCTGGGATTACATGAATGGTATTTAAAAAAATCAACAAATATAGAAAAATACAAAATGAAATCAAAGTTGAAATAAAAAAATAATAAATAAAAACTTTTTTTTGTTTTGATAATAATAGATTATCATTTTAGTTGATTACAACACACCCTCACAAGGTGGCATGCAATTTTTTAATCAACCCAGATTAGTTTTTTTTTCTCTTTTTATCTGGTCGCATTTGGCTTAATCATTGGACAATTCTTATTCCGGCATCTGCAACAGCTTAACAGCATCGATCACGTCCACAAATAAAACAAAAATTAGTCATGCTTCAGAATGAAGAAAGCGCTAACAAGCGTGGCCGCAACGGAAGCTAACTCACACCAGTTATTGCCATCTTGCTCTGGGCCATTATATGTGTTGGAAGTAGCTGCGTTCATCATCTCTTCCGGTTCTTTGGCGCACGTGGATGGCGCAGACAAATTATTTAGTATGTTATTGTTTTTACTTGTATTTTCGCAGCGTCGCAACGACTGCGGCAGTGGCTGTAAATTATATATATGTACTTAAATCACGCATCAGCACAATTGGCATTTCAATTATGCAACATTCTTGAAGTGCAGAGAGCATTTAAGCAACGGCCAACCCACTTCAAGCCACAAGTAACAAACGAAGCGCGAAAGCGTTCGGAGTAAAAGGATATCTGGTTAACAGGGCTTAGGATCAGCCAAGTCAAGTTTTAAACTAATGTGCGTTTACAAAAAGTGAAAACGAAACGAAACGAAACAAATCGAGTGCCAAAATTGAACATATTTATTGACTGATAAAGTGAATATTAAGTGCGGACCTTACAATGACGACCTGCATTTGGCTACTGGCCATTATGGTAGCTGTTAATGCACGCTCCCTTCCAAATGGTTATAGTGGTGGTGGTGTGCCACCACCCCATCTGCCTCCCCATCCCTATTACGCAAGGCCCTACCCTTATCCACCCTATGGATATTATGGCTATCAATCGCGTCCGTTCATCTATAGTCCACCGGGAACCTACCATGATAGCTCTTATGGTCTCCGTAAGCCCCTACCGGGTGGCGGCAATCCAGTTGCTGTCGATTATGTAAGTTTATCGAGCAAAAACTGATCACAAAAGTTCAAACCTAATAAGTGCTTTTCTTCTTTTAAGAAAAATCGCTGCTCTAGCAATTATGTAGGCATCAAACCGCATCCGGATCAGCAGCAATACTATTATGTTTGTCGACCCAACTGTGTGATCTTTAGCAAATGTCCAAACCTAGAGGTAGGATACAATCTATCACTATCTTTCTATGAACTACTTTAATACTCCTTTCACAGAAATTCAGCCCTACTACGGGTCAATGCGTACAACGTGTGCGTCCTGATTATCCGCCAATTTGTGAAAAGGAAGGACGATTTCCCTATCACCACGACTGCAGGATCTACTATAAGTGCGATAAGGATCTACAGCCCAAGCTATACGTCTGTCAAACGGGCTTTATATTCTCCCCGAAGGACAGCGAGTGTATTAAGGGCGAAGAGTGTCCTTCAACGGAAATATCAAACGGCGACGGCTACAAACCCGAAAACTGTGAGCGCAACTTTCCCGAGTGCACAGAGGAGGGCACGTTTAGATCACCAAAGAATTGTGCCTTGTACTACACCTGTAAGCTGCAACCAAATGGAAACTATTTGCAGACACGAATGAAGTGAGTTTAAGTTAAATAAATGTACAATTCTATGTAAGCTATTTAAATTGTTTATCCATAGATGTCCTGCCAACAACAGCTTTGATCTGAAACGTAAACAGTGCCGACCAAACCATCAAGTTGAGTGTTATACCTATCTATCAGCTGCCGATGTAGCCTATGCTCCAATAGCACCCTATTATCCGTATGTTTCCGAAGCAGGCTATGGCAAGGATCCTGCGGAAATGGAACAGCAAAATGGTCAGTCAGAGGCTGACTCATCATCAACAATTGCGCCCATAAATATTGAAAATCGGAATCTTCAACTAGAATCGCACAGCCTTATTATAGAAAACCCAGAAGATAAAACTGTTCAAGATGTTGCTAGACCATCAACTAGGAAACCAAGAACAGATGACACAACTATTATCAATACATCTGACTCATCATCAACAATTGCGCCCACAAATTTTGAAAATCGGAATCTTCAACTAGAATCGCACAGCCTTATTATAGAAAACCCAGAAGATAAAACTGTTCAAGATGCTACTAGACCATCAACTAGGAGACCAAAAACAGATGACACAACTATTATCAATACACCTTTAAGTGCAGCAGCAACTTCTACAACAACTCAACGGTCAACCGCTGCTTCAACAACCCAAAGTACAACAACTTCTACACCAACAACAACAACTACTCAAAGCCCAACACCTACTTCAACAACTGAAAGCTCAACAACTACTTCAACAACCGAAAGCCCTACACCGACAACAACTTCTACAACAACAACAGCTACTGAAAGCTCAACACCTACCTCAACAACTCAAAGCTCAACCACAACTTCAACAAACCAAAGCTCAACCACTACTTCAACAACCGAAAGTCCTACACCCACACCGACAACAACTCCAAGCTCAACAACTATTACAACTCCAGCAACAACAGCAACGTCAACTATAGCACCAGGACAAAACAATACCACAGCATTGCCGCCATGTGCCACTGGAGGTAAGTTTTAAAAATCTTGCAATTCAAAAACATAAAACACTTGCAACACCTTCTTTAGTACTGCGTACACTATATTTAAACACTCAACCACAACCACACTTACTTTACAGATACAAACACACAAGCCCCATGCATACCACAACAACAACAGATCAACAACAACAACACAGAATCTGAATCTCAAATTGCCACAAATACATTTAGTGGAAGTCGTTTGCTAAAAGAAAGTGAGTCCCAAAGTTTAGTTTCTAGCGAACATAGTTTCGACTATATGAACGATGAGCCCGCACCGGATGCGGAATATGATTGGGAAGCGGATAATGAATTGGAACCAAAAGAGTCAATCAATATGATCAAAGATAAATGGACAACAGCCAGTCTTCTCAAGAAACCACCGACAGTGTCCACCTTGGCAGCAACACTAAAGCCAAAAAAATTATTTAGGGTTATTTCAACAACTCAAAACTCATCCACAACTTCTACACCGACAACTACTTCTACAACAACTACTGAAAGCTCAACACCTACTTTAAAGGATCATAGCTCAACCACTACTTCAACAACCCAAAGCCCTACACCTATACCGACAACAACTTCCACAACAACAACTACTGAAAGCTCAACCACAACTTCAACAACCCAAAGCCCTACACCTACACCTACAACAGATTCTACAACAACAACAACTGCTGAAAACTCAACACCTCTTTCAACAACTCAAACCTTAATCACAACTTCAACAGCCCCAAGTCCTACACCTACACCAACAACAAATTCTACAACGACTCAAAGCCTAACATCTATTTCAACAGCCCAAAGCTCAACAACAACCCCGATAACAGCTTCTAGTTCAACAGCTCAAAGCTCAACCACAACTTCAACAACCCAAAGCCCTACACCCTCACCGACAACCACTTCTACAACAACAACTACTGAAAGCTCAACACCTACTTCAACAACCCAAAGCCCTACACCTACACCGACAACAACTTCCACAACAACAACTACTGAAGGCTCAACGACAACTTCAACAACCGATAACCCTACACCTACACCAAGAACAACTCAAAGCTCAACAAATACTACAACTCCAACAACAACGTCAACCATAGCACCAGAACAAAACAATACCACAGCATTGCCGCCATGTGCCACTGGAGGTAAGTTTTTAAATACTTGCAATTCAAGTACAGAGAACACTTGTAACACCTTCTTTAGTAGTTCGTACACCATATTTAAACACTCAACCACACCCAAACACTTACTTTACAGATAAAAATACACAAGCCCCATGCATACCACAACAACAACAGATCATCAATAACAACACAGAATCCGAATCACAAGTTGTCACAAATACATTTAGTGGAAATCGTTTGCTAAAAGAAAGTGAGTCCCAAAGTTTAGTTTCTAGCGAACATAGTTTCGACTATATGAACGATGAGCCCGCCCCGGAAACGGAATATGATTGGGAAGCGGATAATGAATTGGAACCAGTAGAGTCAATCGATATGACCAAAGATAAATGGACAACAGCCAGTCCTCTCAAGAAACCACCGACAATGTCCACCTTGGCAGCAACACAAAAATCCAAAAAATTATTTGGGGTTATTTCAGCAGCTCAAAGCTCAACCACAACTTCAACAACCCAAAGCCCTCCTCCTACACCGACAACAACTTCCACGTCAACAACTACTGAAAGCTCAACCACTACTTCAACAGCCCAAAGCACTACACCTACACCGACAACCACTTCTACAACAACAACAACTACTGAAAACTCAACACCTACTTCAACAACTCAAAGCTCAACGACAACTTCAACAGCCCCAAGCCCTACATCAACAACAACTTCTACATCGACTCAAAGCCTAACATCTATTTCAACAGCCCAAAACTCAACAACAACCCCGATAACAGCTTCTAGTTCAACAGCTCAAAGCTCAACCACAACTTCAACAACCGAAAGTCCTACAGCTACACCGACAACAACTTCTACAACAACAAAATCTACTGAAAGCTCAACACCTACTTCACCAACTCAAAGCTCAACGACAACTTCAACTTCAACAACCGAAAGCCCTACACCTACACCAACAACAACGACAACTCAAAGCTCAACAAATACTACAACTCAAACAACAACAACAACGTCAACCATAGCACCAGGACAAAACAATACCACAGCATTGCCGCCATGTGCCACTGGAGGTAAGTTTTAGAAATCTTGCAATTTAAATACATGAACACTTGCAACACCTTCTTTAACACTACGTACACCATATTTAAACACTCAACCACACCCAAACACTTACTTTACAGATACAAATACACAAGCCCCATGCATACCACAAAAACAACAGATCAACAATAACAACACAGAATCCGAATCACAAATTGTCACAAATACATTTAGTGGAAATCGTTTGCTAAAGGAAAGTGAGTCCCAAAGTTTAGTTTCTGGCGAACATAGTTTTGACTATATGAACGATGAGCCCGCACCGGATGCGGAATATGATGAGGATGAGGAATTGGAACCGGAAGAGTCAATCGATATGGCCAAAGATAAATGGACAACAGCCAAGCCTCTCAAGAAACCACCGACAATGTCCACCTTGGCAGCAACACAAAAATCAAAAAAATTATTTAGCGTTATTTCAACAGCTCAAAGCTCAACCACAACTTCAACAACCGAAGTTCCTACACCCACACCGACAACAACTTCTACAACAACAACAACTACTGAAAGCTCAACCACAACTTCAACAACCCAAAGCCCTACACCTACAACAGATTCTACAACAACAACAACTGCTGAAAACTCAACACCTCTTTCAACAACTCAAACCTTAATCACAACTTCAACAGCCCCAAGCCCTACACCTACACCAACAACAAATTCTACAACGACTCAAAGCCTATCATCTATTTCAGCAACTCAAAGCTCAACCACTACCCCCATAACAGCTTCTAGTTCAACAGCTCAAAGCTCAACCACTACTTCAAGAACCGAAAGTCCTACACCCATACCGACAACTACTTCTACAACAACAACATCTACTGAAAGCTTTTCACCTACTTCACCAACTCAAAGCTCAACGACAACTTCAACAACCGAAAGCCCTACACCTACACCGACAACAACTTCTACAACATCAACAACTACTGAAAGCTCAACACTTACTTCACCAATTCAAAGCTCAACGACAACTTCAATAACCGAGAGCCCTACACGTACACCAACAACAACGACAACTCAAGGCTCAACAAATAGTACAGCTCCAACAACAACAACAACGTCAACCATAGCACCAGCCCAAAACAATACCACAGCATTTCCGCCATGTGCCACTGGAGGTAAGTTTTAAAAATCTTGCAATTCAAATATATAGAACAACAATACCTTCTTTAGTACTGCATACACCATATTTAAACACTCAACCACACCCAAACACTTACTTTACAGATACAAATACACAAGTCCCATGCATATCACAACAACAACAGATCAACAATAACAACACAGAATCCGAATCACAAATTGCCACAAATACATTTAGTGGAAATCGTTTGCTAAAGGAAAGTGAGTCCCAAAGTTTAGTTTCTAGCGAACATAGTTTCGACTATATGAACGATATGCCCGCACCTGATGCGGAATATGATGAGGATGAGGATCTGGAACCGGAAGAGTCAATCGAGATGACCACAGATAAATGGACAACAGCCAATCCTCTCAAGAAACCACCGACAATGTCCAGCTTGGCAGCAAAACAAATATTAAAAAAATTATTTAAGGTTATTTCCTCAAAAGAAGCTTCAACTCCTAAAATAACTTTTGCCCAAATGCCAAGTGACATTTTCGTTACATCGAAGCCCTTAATTTCTGAATCCCTGCGACTATCCACTGAACAATTGCCCATAAATAAAACAGTAGAATCGCAGTCACAAAACGATACCGAAGATACTGAAGATCTAGAGTACTACGATAACGAATATGATACAGATGAGCTGGAAAATGAAATTGATAGCAATGATAAGCTCAAAAATAACACAAGTTCAGTAACCAGCACAACAATGTCGCCAATAATCAGCACAACCACAAAAAAGCTTCCTATTAAAGCAACAACAATCTCTCAATCGGTTGAGACAACAGCAATCATTCAATCAGTTGAGACAACACCAATCACTCAATCAGTTGAGACTACAACAAAAATGGCAGAGATCAGAGCTGGTATCAAAGATCAACTGGAAACGAGCTCCAGTGTGCCTACACCGGCTATAGTCAATTCAACCATGACAAATATTACCAACGACTTGGATTACTCTGATAATTATGTGGATTTCGATTATGCCAATGATGAACCCACATCAGATGAAGAGTCAAACGCGATTCCAGACTTAGACGCGGAAAAAGACTCGATCGTAAATCTGCTAAAACAGAAATTAATCTTGCCCGACACTACACCCACTCCATTGAGCACTAGTACAAGTGAAGCTTCCGCAACACCCAGCTCAACTGCTAGCATTAACTTCAAAGATTCCGACAATGTAAATGATGAGTCCACTCCAACAACTCCCGATTTGAGCAAACCAAAAAATATTTTAATCAATATGCTAATGCAGAAGCTCAGGGCAACCACAACATCAGCACCGCCGACCACAACCCAAAGCAGCAAACTAGAGGATGCGGCTTTCGAATCCGTTGCCGGTAATGAAATTGCTAGCACACAAGACTCTAAGAGCGTATTAATCAACCTGCTAAGACAGAAACTTACCCGAATGGCGCTGGTCAGAAAAGCCACAGAGCTAATGACAACAAACAGCACCTTGGCGCCTACAACAAGAGTGCCAAGCACCACAGAACCAACAACAACACTAACAACAACCACAACAGCGAGCACAAACGGTAGCAACAGTGCTGAATACTATGATGATGAAGATTACGACTATGCAAACGATGAAGCCAGCACGGGCACAGAAGCAACGATTAATCAGGATGCACTTAGGTCAACAGCAACAGCCAAGCGGCACACTACACACCTATCCCAAAGCCTAACTGCACTGAAGCCAAGCCAAGAACTTGAGAATCCGAATGTAAGCAACTTTGTCTCACCCGTTGGCAATGGGCTAACGAGCGAGGTGAAGATGCCACAAGAAGACGAAAGAGTTGCATTTAGTGGCACTGGGATTACAGCGTTGCCCCTGCAACAAGTTCTAAGGCAATCAGGCAATGAGGTTAGCGAGGGATTAAAACATAAATCAAAAATCGAGCACAATACCAAATCAACATCACTTAGACAAATACGCACAGTTAGTACACTCAAAGAAAATCAGAAGCAGAAACAACTTCAGCCACACTTCAACAACAGCACAGTAAAACCAAATACAACAACCACACAGGTAACCACAACAGAAACACGCCAACAGATCCTTACGGTGAACAAAAAGCCGTGGCTGCTGCAATCACAACAACAATCCATAGAGCTAGCACCAATTCAAGCATCCTACCCAGTGAATAACACGAATCGTTCATTATTAGAGTCAACCACGGTCAACTACCAGACAGAGAAGGTGCCAGAGCTCATAGTAAAGGTCTATGAGCCCATCGATGTGAGGGTCGTCTTCTGTCCCAGAACCTGTGATAAGGACCACGATCATACATATGGTAATATATAACATTTAAGACATTGTAATCCCCAAATTCATCTATAAATTCTTAAATTCTTCAGACCCAGATGATAGTTTTAAGCCAACCAATTGCACAACCGGTTGTGATACGCCCAACCCGAAGACCCATCATAGTGTAGATTTATGGTGGAAGCCGCTTAAGCTCAGCGATACTGCTGGTTTCCAGACGATAACATAAGTACTGGCCGATTGCAGTTCTTAACATGGCTATACAACATTAACTACACATTAAATTATAACTATGCATGTATGTACTATATAAGGTTTATATGTATTCGTGTTCACTTTAATAAAAATTACAAATAAATTACAATTTTATGTTACTTTTTTCTTGCCTCGGTAGAACATTAAATATTCTTGGTATATATACTATGAACTTTATAAAGTTTCTAATAATATTTTTTACTTAATAACTAAAGTTAAAATTAAATTTTAAAGTTGGTCAATACATTGTTCATGACTAGCACAGATGTAAAGTGTAAAATAGATATAGAACTTTTCAAATGCCATGGTGGGATTTCGACCAGAGAAACAAAAGAAAAAAAAAAACTTTAGAAGCACATAATTTTAAACTTAAAATTAGAGCTAGAAAATTATTATAAATAACTTGATCTTTACAACTATGTACAAGGTACTCTTTGAATACTAAATGATTCTGCTAATCGTCAAAAAAGAGTATTTCCAATATTCGTTTTTGAACGTTTTTTCGTCGATCCTTGTTCATCTTTAAGAGCTCCGTGGTGACCAGCTCACCTAACAAATGCTCTGACGAACGCTGTATACTGGGAGCATTTGGAGGCGTTTGAAATTTCCCGAAATTTGAGGCGTGCGATGTTCCTGCTTGTTGGGGCAGCTGCTGATAGAGCTGAAATAGAAAGTCCGTATTCGATGGAAACATATTTGAATGTTGTTGTTGTTGCTGCTGCTGTTGTTGCTGCTGCTGCTGTTGTTGCTGATTATTGTTATTGATATTGTTGTTATTGATGTTGCCGTTTGGCAAGCGTTGCATATTGATGGAATTATTATAATGATTTTCATGCTGCTGCATTGTTTGTGGCTTCATTATGTCATTGCTGGTGTCATCGGAGTCATCATCGCTATCATTGTCAAAATGCCCATTTGTATTTGAAATACTCCCGCCATTGCTGGAATGTTGCCCATGGTTTCCACCATTTGTAGTGAGATGCACACGTGGCTTCTTCGTATGATACTTGCTCGATGTCGAGGAATGCAAATCATCACTGCTCTTATAATAATTGTGACTTGGCAACTGTAGACCGCTACCAGTGACAGCTGCACTGGATGAGGAATGTACTGGTGGTGGTGCCGTTTGACCCGTTGTGGGCGTCGGCTGTTCTTCTGGTGCACCTAGGCCTGGCAGTGGCGATGATAGTGGTGATTTCATTGAGGAAGACGTTGATGTGAGGGCGCCAGTACTACCGGCGCTATTCTGAGCGCCACTCACGCCCACCTGATTGTCGCGAAATGGTTCCTGGTAGCCCTGAGAAGAGTCGGCCATAACGGCGGCCACTGCCGCCGCCTGTTGCTGCTGCATTTGTGACTGGGAAATGTGCTGCAGCTGCTGTGATGCTACTGCGGCTGCAAAATCTCTAAATATCTCTGCCTCAATTTTGACCTGTCCGTTAACGTTCTCCAGCGCTGATACGGCAGCAGTACTTAATGCATTCATTGTATGCTGTTCATCCCCCGTGGCCTGTTGATGCTGATGGTAATGATGATTTTGGGCTGTACCGCCAAAATGGGACATATTCTTGTGGGAGCTATTTGACTTCGAATCTACATTATACTCGCTGTAATTGGAGCTGTTTGCTGAGTGTGGCGAGGTCAGAAAGCTTGGCACATTGCGGTAGGACTTTCTCGGCTGTATGTGTTGGTCCAAGAACTTCATTTTCTCCAAATACGGACGAGAGAGATGCTCGTACACCGGTGGATCACCTTGTTTACGTTGCGAAACATAGCGCTCACGTAAATATTTCCAGCGCTTTTTACACGTTTCCACTTCAAGAGAAACACAACAGTTGTTGCTAAGTTTATCAGTTAATTAGTAGAGTGCTTACCGTCTGTGCGCAGCTTGAGTGCAATTAGCTGCCAAGCCTCGTCCTTGGTTTCGTAGTTGTTACCGCTGCCACTGCCGCTCAGGTAATACTTCTGGCGGTTGAAGATGACGCCGTGTTGAGCCACTTCATCAATTAGTTGCTCATCCATCATGATGTATATAAATTACGTGAAAAAATCACGGAGTTTTTGTTTGCTCGCGCTCCAGTCGTTTCGGCAATTAGGGATGAGCAAGATGTTGAGGAACTGCTGATGGAAGCAACTATCGTCTACTATCGGTGCCATATTTAGTATTTTTTTCATAGGTATTTTAATTGATATTTATTTCATTTTATTTGGTGTTTTGGGCCTAAATCGGCGGTCGCACTTCCAGTCGGCTAAATTCTTTCGAGTTTCGAGAAGAAACATTGGTGTCAAGTGCGCAATAACTAAACATTTTTAAAAAAGAAATCAATGCGGACAGATATATAAAAACAAACAAAATTTCAAGTGAAAGCACAAAAGGCTGAAAACCAGGGCGCTGAAAGTTACGCAAAGTCAGAGAGGATATTGTGATATTTAAAATTTTATGCAATTGGTTAAGGTAGTAGAAGTGGAAGAACATAATAAATAATAGTTTGAATATGTTCAAGCTAGCACAAAAGTTTTTGCCGCAGCAGCGCGTCTTACAATGTTCCGCAGTTGTGCGTCGTTTTATTTCAACGAGCGATGAAGTCAAATCTGTAGATACAATAGGCGGCCTGCCTTCGGAGATAGTCAATGAGCAGAAACTAAAAAAGACAACCAGGTTTGTAGTTACCTGTTTTTTATTTCAAGCTTAAAAACTTGCTTGTGTTTACTATTCTATCCAAACTGCACAAGGGTAGGGTGCGGCAAATGGAGAGAAAGTATGCTGTCACGTAGGCCACATAAACAGCTGTTGCTGCAATTGCTGCCGTCTATCTTATGTATTCTATTGTTATGGTGATTATTTGATTTTATTTCTTCACAGAACTTTATCTACGCTGCAAAATCATTCTGTCCCAATAGCGGCTCGCGTCACAGTCTCAAAAGATGAAAGTCGAGATTTTATGGCTGTATTTCCAGGTGAGCTATGAACTGCTTATTGTTTGTTGTTGAATTTTGTTCGCAATTAGCATGATAATAATGAACGCCTGTGTATGTTTATTTTGTTATTATTAGACGTGGTGCGTGACCTGACAAACGCAACAAAAGCGTATAATTGCAATGATGCTGCTAAATGGTTTGCCCAGGTCTTGCAATATAATGTTCCGCGTGGCAAGAAGAATCGCGGCATTTTAACGGTTCTCACCTACAAGAATTTGGTGCCTGCCGAGGAATTGACACCAGAGAACATTAAACTGGCCCAGTATTTGGGCTGGTGCGTAGAAATGGTATGTCTAAGAGTTGTATGTGTGTGAACAATAAATTTAAGAAATTGATTTGTTTTATGCAGCTTCAAAGTTTCTTCATCATATCGGACGATGTCATGGACAATAGTACTACGCGACGTGGCCAAAAGTGCTGGCACATGGTGGAGAATGTTGGACTAACGGCCATCAATGATGCCCTTATGATTGAGAATGCAATGTACGCCATACTCAAACAGCATTTTAGTCATTTGGATTGTTATGTGGCACTCATGGAGCTTTTCCATGAGATCACATATATTACAACCTGTGGGCAGTCGCTGGACTTACTTAACTCAAACAAGAGCGTTTCAGAGTTTACCATGGAAAACTATAAAGCAATTGTGGACAACAAAACTGCCTATTACTCCTTCTACTTGCCTTTTGCCATTGCAATGCATTTAGCCGGGTAATTATTGCTGTTATAAAATGTTTTTTATGCTTAATTACAAGGATTTTTCTTGCAGCTACAAAGATGCCGAAGCATTTAGACAATCCAAGACCATACTCCTTGAAATGGGTCACTTTTTCCAAGTGCAAGATGACTTCTTGGACTGTTTCGGCAATCCTGAGGTGACAGGTAAAATAGGCACCGATATACAGGACAACAAGTGCTCTTGGCTCGCTGTAGTAGCCATGCAGCGTGCCAATGCCGAACAAAAGCAAATAATGATAGACTGCTATGGAAAAACAGGTGCGTACTTTGCTTCAAATCAAGTCTAAAACATTTTTAAATGCTCTTCAAATACTTGATTATAGATCCGCAGAAGGTGGAGCGCGTTAAGGAACTCTATAAGGAGCTTAGCTTGCCCTCGACGTATGCCATCTTTGAGGAGGAATCCTACAATATGATTAAAACACACATACAGCAAACATCACGCGGAGTACCGCATCAGACCTTCTTGCAAATACTCAACAAAATCTATCAACGGGACTCGTAAACGCAATAAAAATAAAAAATAAAAATGCATTAACCACATACCTTATATAACGTGTGTGTTTGGAAATTGACTAAAGTCATATTGTAGTATACTATATAGTACTTAATTGGATTGTGTGCATGGATGTGTAATTGGTATGAATAACATAAATTTTTTATACTGTACAAAAGCGTTTGTTCTGTTTTAATCAATCATCATCCGTAAAATCGAAAGGCTCAAAAAGCTTACGAAATTCTGCCACATTAGCAACTTCCTCATCCTTTTCGAGGAGACAATCCTTCCAGTTAACCTTCTCATCACAATTTAACAAATTCTCGGAACAAAATACATCCCTGGAATACATAATAAAATGGTATTTAACGTCGAAGAGAATAGAAGAATATCTCGAACGCACCTTGCAAAATGAATAGGAAAAAGTTTCATCTGACGCGTTATTAATGTGCTTTCATCGGGCAGCTCTGCCACAAAATATGGACCCATTTCTGGCAACATTTGTGGTGATGTCAAATGCGGCAATGTCTCAAATTCCAAATTGAACTCCTCAGCTTTGTCCTAGAAAAAGAATCAATTGTAATTACATATTTAAAGTGGGAATTTCTATTAAGCTTACCTCAAAACTGTGTTTTATCTTCCAAGAGTAACCTTCCTCAAAAGCCATAACATCAATAGTCAGATGGGGAGATTTGTAATGACGCTCTGTAAAACACACAACTTGTCCCAGAGTCTTGAAGAGCTTGCGTAATGCATCCTTAAACTTTTCCAACTCCTCCCAATCTTCCGTGCTTAGTTGAGCTGTGCAAGGCATATGTTTGGTGGATAATATGAGTACATGGTGGCTATTGATGGGTCCTTTGGCCAATGCCATATAAAATCGATTGCCTATTGCAATAATGAGATGTTTTTCCACCTTGGGCGACGATAAACAGAACCAACAATCATCTGAAATACATATTATTGAGAATTCATATTATGAAAAGAAGCAATGAGTTAAAAAGCAAAAAAACTTACCCTGATCAATTTCCCATATTCGGGGTCGCTTATCTTGATTTCCTCCATCGGCGCGTCTCTTGCGATTGCCGCTGGAATCCATATCATAGAAATACTGTCGACTCTCGGATGTCTCATTCTTGCTGATGGTTCCACCCATGTCTATACCAATAAAAGGACACGGTATTTCATTTGTTGTCTTTTGCACCAGATCCAGCAAACGTGCTTTATCCACTGGCTTCAAACTGAGCGCATAGATGTATTTGGCTTTTTCGGCATTTCCAACATCAGCCAGCGAAATGAACCTTGTGCATAACTCAAACTGAGTGGTCTCGTCTTTGGGTATGCGAAACGGCGGGCACTCGTAGTAGGTGCCATTGATAGCACAGAAATGGTAACGTGGTTTGATCTCTCGGCAAAGGAACGATATTAGCTTGGAAGCTTTTGCCTATAAACGGTACAAGCAAAACGAAATTTTAATAAGTAGCCAATGACATGTAGGATACAGAAATTGCACTTACGTTTTCTTTCTCCTGCAGCGCGTAAGGCCACTGAGATGTCAGAAGCACATCCACTCCTCGATAATCTGTGGCACAGTTCTTTGACACCAGGCAGGAATTGCGCACAGCCTGAACATCAGATTTGTTAAACTCATGCTCTCCGGCAATATTTCCAGCTGCTTGGACTCCACTCAAGTAAGCTATTTTAACGCCGCTAGTCAGTGTGTACACACCACGCTTTCCAAGGTATGTTAAATTTGTGCATATTTCTCCATCGACTAGGTTGGCATAGTGCTTCTTGTCCTCCTCCTTGTTGGGACCAAGAATGTACGTGGGCACAGTAACTGTTTAGCAATCGTAAGTTTTAGTTATCATTACGGTTATACTACATAACAAATGTACTTACTGTGCTTAAATCCATTTTTATACGCAATTAGCTCTTCGTTTTGTTTATCCGCGCCAAAAAAGTCACCCACACAGCATAAAATTTCAAATGGCCCGGCTTTTTTGTTGACCTGCTCCACTCTGCTAAAAAGCTGCTTAAATCGACCGCGCACATCGCCTACAACTAATCTGTAATTGATATAATTATAATTAATTGTAAACGTTTTACTTTAATTTATTTACATTTTGGCCGTGACATCCATCCGAAATTTTGCTTTTTCTTCTTTTTCTTCTACAAAAGCCGCAAAAATAACAGCTGACCAAATAACAGCAAACCGCAATGTTAACTGCCATAAAATATTTAACAGTGCACATCATTTGAAAAAGTGGAGACTTCTGTTATAGGGCAGGATGTAACTAGCCTATCAAAAAGCGCTTACAAATTTAATTGTTATTGTTAAAGTAATTGCGTCAATCATTAACTTCTGTAGTATTTTTCCACCTTGTCACCTTGAAAGGGTTAATTGTACTGTGAACCCAAATTACTGTTTAATTGGCCAAAATGATAGGGTTTATCCGAATTGAAAATACATCAGAGTTTAATAAATCTCTAAACTATTTTTTTGCTAGTGTCAACGCTTCAAAATATGGCATTAGATGTGACATTGGCCCAAAATAGCATCCAATTGCAACAATGAACCTGGTCAAAGTTATTTGTTCTGCGTGGCTGCCGCTATTAACTAGCTGACAAGTCTTTATAATCATATTCGTATTCTATCTAATGCGCCTCATGTACGAGGCACGTACGTACATGTATAAAAACGATTGTTTTTCTAAACTATTTTATCAGTTCAGTTGGACAGCATCAGCAAAAACATACAACATGGCGACTACTAAAAATCTACTCGTTTTTATTGTACTTGGAATAGCATTAAATCCGATTGTAAATGGTCAGACTATTGACTGTCAAAGACCTCCACAGCTTGTGGTAAGTTAATAACTTTTTTTTGGGAATTTTAATGAATAAAATGTAAATAAAAGGATCCTTCACTGTGTTGCCGGGATGGTGGTCGAGATCAAATCGCAGAGAAATGTGCGGAACAAGTAATGGGAACAGCGAATAGACAGCCTGTAAATACGCCACCTTCTTTAGATGCAGCAACGGTAAGAAATTTATATCCTTTTTATATAAAATAAATATTTATAGGCACAACTTTATTACAGTGCCTAGCTGAGTGCATTTTAACTACCTCACAATATAAGCAAGAGCCAAAGACGCTCAATTTGGCAACCATACGTAAGGATTTAAGCATGAAATTCGCGAATGACACGTTATATGTGGAGGCAATGACTGCTGCGTTTACCAAGTGTGAGCCGCAAGCTCAGCGAAGATTGGCGTCAATTCAACAATTTAATCCGCAGCAACCCAAGTGCAGTCCATTTGCGGCAATAGTACTGGGCTGCACGTACATGGAATACTTTAAAAATTGTCCGGCACACCGATGGACACAGAGTACAGAGTGTGCGCTGGCCAAAACTTTTGTAACGCAATGTGGTTTGGGTGCCTAAGTTGATAGGTTAATAGATATAATTTGAAATTGTATTTTAAAAGCGATAGTCGTTTTAAGTGTGTACATAATAAAGTTTTTACATTTTGCTAATCGAAAAGTGTATTACCGATAACAGCACTGCAGCCCTGGCTTGAAGCAGCACTGTTTATGAGTTGTGTGAGTATGCGTACATAGCTGTGAATTTGCGCGGTTGCGTCGTTTTAAATAGATTCCAATTGTGAAAATAAAATCTAAAACTATGGCTTTTGAGGAACAGACGAAGGACTTTCGTGCCTGGGCTACAAGCCTTGGATGTCCGCCCAGCTTCCTACCTGACGAGGATGCGCTCAAATCGTGAGTTGCATAAACTTCACCTGCATTTTCAATCACAATAACCATATTGTTTTTTTCTCTCAAGAATTTTTAAGTCCCGTCAAGTGCATCTGTTTACGCAGCTTCAGTCGCGCATCCAGCCAAGACAGCATGTGCAGGAGGTACGTGAGAATTTGCTCATTGTACAGGTGGAGCATCACAAGGGCAAAGTATTGCCGGTTTGTCAACGCAGTTTCCTGCCCCGCCCAATGCAAATACATTTAAAAATGAAGGATCTGCAAAAGGAAAAAGAGAATGCTGAACTGCGACTAGCAGAGGCAAGGAAAGAGTTTGATAACTTGGCCGCATCCATAAAATCAAAAAGTAAGTACTCTTAATTAAATCGAAAATATACTATTATTAAATACATTTAATTTCGGCGGCCATCTACTTTATAGACATTCAAATAATTGGTTCGAAGCACAAACTGAAATTGCTAAAATCGAAATCAAATATGCTTCAATTAAAATTGGATTCACTTAATAAAGCAATTGAGCAGGAGCTGGAAAACAAAGTCCAGATACTGGCAACAAGGCCCGTCAAGCTGAACAAGCAGAATGCCAGTGAGAAACTGGCCATAGAGCAGGCTCAAAAGGAGCTGCAAAACTTTTACAACATTTGCAATACCGAGGCCAACAATAGCCATCAACTAGCCGAGGCCAAACAACATCTATGGTCGCAAATGCGTCAAACATTTGCCAATACGCCCAGCGTGCTGCTTTTCAATGCCATTCTAAAAGCCAAAGAGGAGCAACTGCAGCACGTCATGCAGCTGAACAAGTGCAACGACACGTTGAATGCAACAGGCTGTGTGACACTGTCAAAACCACAATTGGGTCCCTTTGATGTGAAGCTGCTGAAGACGAAGGGTGATCTGTTGGGTCTGGTGTCAAAGTATGTCAACGCCCATAACGAAGTAGTGCAGCTGGAGGAGCGTTTCGCCGCAATCTACATCAACTTTGTGGATGAGCTGCAAAAGAAAGTTAACAGCTTTAATTGCATCAACATAAACGATGATGAGGATAATGACAACACCGAGGAGATCATCTCCGACTTTATGATGCAGTATAACATGCGTAATTTCAATCGGGCACGCAATGAATTCCTAACCGAACAGATTGAACAGTTGCGTGTTGAGCTGGAGGCGGGTGCAAAACAGCTAGAAAATCACGAGCTACTGTTAGGTTCCATCAAGCAGATGTATAGCGAAACAAACACCTCGATCAATCGCATACAGCACGATATGCGGCAGATGTCACAAATCAAAGACAAAATCCTCTACTCCAAGAATTTGATGAAAAATATGCTGGACGACATGCAGACGGCTTCGCATCATCAGAACGCCAAATCCCAATTGCTAACCACAAAACGTAAGGTGGGCAATATGTCATTTTTGGGCATGGAGAGTTTCTGTCTGGCCAATGACAGCGTCTTCTCCAGCACTAAACTGGACATTGAGTCCAACCCAAACGACACCACAATGCGTCGAAGCTTTGACAATGCCACACTAATGCCTGGTGCACACAATTCCACTGCGGTTATGTCAACCGGCGCCGGCCTTTCACTGCCCTGCCATCTAATGGAGCTGAATACATTTGCTGAAGTCTCGTTTGAAAAATTCAGTTGCATGCCGCGTTCATGGTATGTTTCATTCCCATGTCTATTTATATATGTATGTATAGAATTGTCTCTCTTATAGTGCATTTTTGCTGTCAGCCAATCCGCTTATCGTGGAGTCACAGGAGAAGGCATCCACCATGCAACTAGCTCCCGGCTATCTGCTAACACCCCATGGCGCCCTGCAGGAAGTGCGTAAACGTATTTTGTGGGCGTCGGCAATTGCCACTCACACGACTGATTTGAAATTGAATTTGAAGCCGATAATTGGTAAGCTCAAGCCTGAGTCTCTTGCCCCTTGGCCATTTTGTTTCATTTCCGCCTACCTTCCCACAGTTGACCCACACGATTTAAAGCTGAAGGCGCATCGTCAGCACGAGGAGATTCTTCAGTTGCTGCACAACATTGAGGCTTTTGGCATCAACACGCAGCATCAATTGCAGAGGATCAAACGCATCTATCGCTTCATAGTGGACAATCCGCTTCGAAAGTATGTGCCGCCAACAAGATTGTACAACAATACCAACTATGCCGTCTATGAAGCCGAGTTTAATCTATATTATCGCATTGCCACTGCCGGCGGTTCCATCAAAGCATAAACTTAGCCTTTAACAAGTCCCAGTAAATGAATGATAATTATTATTTTTTTGGCTTTTTACATATTTTCTTCTTTATTTTACTTATTTATTTTTAGTACAAAAGTCGCATCGTTTATATATGTATGTATTTACACCCACATTTTAAATGGGTATCAAGTGTTGTTATTCAAAAGTATTTTTTTGTATATATTTCGAATTGCGCTTAAGAGCTAATGATGAGTACAACTTGTTGTTGTTGCTGTTATCTATTCGTTTGTATCTTTGTCTCGAATTGTAATTGCATTGATGAGATAGATATCTTTATATATATATATATCAACCTATTACATTGCAGCACGAAAATACTTTATTATTTATTTAATAAACATAAAATATTCTCATTTATTATGATTTAAGCGGAATGAATTTTTTGACAGCGTTGCGTTGGCTTTTTATTTTTTATGTTTTTTTTTTTTGTGATGTTTCTGAATGTGTCTATATATATTGAGCATATATATTTTTATCTTAAAAAAATATTTAAAAATATACAGTGAAAAAAACGTAGATAACGGACGGGACTTGAATTGAGTCGACATTGGGTTTGAGGCTCGATTTAAATTAGATTAAGAGGCGATAATATTCGTTCGTGAGCTCATTTTAAAACTTAGGCATACTTAACTTAACATATATAAGGTTGGACGTTTTGGATATATAGAGTGTTGTTGGATGATGATACGTAAGTGTGGAAAAGGAAAAACAAAATGAATACAACAAAGTTCAAATAAAATTTGCTGGTTTTTTGTAGATTTTGCGACAGATTTCTACAGTTGATATCCAATATGCATAGCTATATATACTTGATATATGTATACGATGTATGTGTTTACACTATTATTCGCGAGCTAATGGATTAGATATGGATCGTGCTGGTGGGTGTTGGCTGTTGGCTGTTGTCTACCCATTTTTTGGCTTATCTGGAGTAAAGGAGCGCAACCAAAATGCCCAACAGAGCAAAGGAAGATGCCGAGGCAGCAATATGCTCAGCGCCGCCATAGTACGCCTGTCCACAGGCTGGCGGGCAGACGGGTATAATGGTCTCGAACAGATTGACACGCGCCTCAGCATCACCAAATCGATTGGTTGCCTTGCACACATAATCGCCATACTGACGCTTCTCAATGGTGATCACGCGGAGCGTCGAATCGGTATACTCATCGGCGGTGGCAAAGTGCGAGACGGTATAATGCTGATTGTTGGCCAACTGAATGTCATCCTTGGTCCAGACAATGGCCGGTGGTGGATACGCCTCGATGTGACACTCCAGATCCATGTCGTACTGCAACGCCTGGCCGAGACGTGGACGTGGCACGGTTATGACTGGTGCAAACTCCACTTCCACATTGATGTTGCGACGATCACCTTTGCTGACGCCATTGTCTGCCACGCAATAGTAGGTGCCGCGATCTTCCTTCTTCACCGACTTGATGCGCAATACATTTCCCACATAGGTGGCGCTATCTGTAAAACAACGAAGAGATGGAGAGAAAGGGAGTTTAATAAAGGGTGTTCAAGTGCGTCCAGCTTTGGTTAACAATTGAATGCAGTTTAAACGGTTTTGTGCGCCTTTTGTGTTTGTGCACTCGAAAGTGGATTTTAATGAGACGCCGCAGGGGTTGAGGGTCGGCGGGGACAGCACAGGGTCGGCGGGGGCAGTGTGGCATCCGTTAACAATTTATTTTACTTTATGTTTAGTTGTGGATGACCTTTTAAACACGGCGTCGCAAGTGACGCCGGATAACAATGGCCACGTTAATGACCTTTAACAAGCAGCCAAAACCATTTAAAAACCGGCAAACTTTTCGCTCTTTTCTCTCTTTTTGCAACTAATTATACCCTGTACAACATTTGACATGGGGTGTGATAAGAAATGTTACTATAAAGTTATAGAAAATGCCATAAATTCATAAACAAAACTTAAGAAGTAGTTCTTTAACAAGTTTCAAGTCTCAAAAAATAAACCTGAACTTCATTTATTTACATATTTTTTGTGGTTTTTTTAATGGTATCTTTTGACTAACTTACTTGAAACTAGCTCATTTTAACTTTTTCTTTTTATATTCAACTGGGAAACCGGCACAAGTTGATGTGTAGGGTGCTTCTGTGTTTTTTTTTTTTTGATGAGTAGGGGTATTGCATCAAGCAACTGAAGCGTAGAACGTGAATGGGCAATAGGGAATGCGAATACGAATACGAATGGGGAATGTGAATGGGAATGCAAGAGGTGCTCTCCTTCTCGCCGGCAAACAGCATTCAACATTTCATAACCGGAAGTTTAAATGAGTGCAATGTGCTTCATGATACCTGTGTATAATCACTCCGTACCCCTCCCTCTCTCTCTCTCCGCGGTTCCCGACTCTATTTAGTGTGCTGTGCAACATGGCATCTGGTGGCTCTTCAAACATTTGCCAAAAACAATTCAAGCCTAAACAATTGACACAAACTACTCTACTCTACAAACACAACAAACTGCAATGGATGAAAAGTACATACGTATATAAATAACTAAAAGCTAAGCTCGAGGAGCGTTGACCGTAAATGTATGGCAGTAAAATACATGTACATACATATACATACATATATACATTTATGGTTTATAGACCTTATGCAAAATGCGGGCTAAACTGGAACTCAAAGCGGGGGGCAGTGCATGTGTAGGGTTCATGGGCTTTTGCTCATTCGGTTGAAACATTTCAAATTAATTGCGCTGGGGAATCGAAGTAACGCATTTGATTAAAATTGAATTGACAGGAGGCAGGCATGAGCATGAGGATGAGGATGAGAAGAGAGAGTGGGTTAAACAATTGAAATGCTTAGCTCAGCTGTAACTTCAATTAAAATACTTTACGACAAATGTATGGATGTATGTGTATGGGGATGTGATATTGATGATGCGGGCAACAACAAGAACTGCAGCAACAACTACAACTACAACAACAGCGTGACAAATGCTACAAATTCATTTTGTATATTGAACAAAATCCATCTGAGACCAGACCAACAACAACAACAAAACTGACGCTATGCTTTGCTGCCAGGCATTTGTTTAATTAGCCAGAAATGAATCACGTTTTGCCAGATGCGTAACTTATTCTACACGTCCGAACGTGTACAAAACTAGTTGACCAAACTATATGAGTCCACAAACCAAAACCATACTAAATGATCAAGTTTAGTTTATGTGTGCTGGAATAACAAAATGCCCTGCAAAACAGATATCATTTATATTGATTGCTAAGTTCTTAATGTGTTTTTGGTATATTCTTAATGAAACTCTGTTAAAACTTGAATAAAAATATGGTTTTAGGAAAGCGCAAACAAACAAGTTTGTTGTTAGGGATGGTCTTTAGGAAAACGTTTGAGAAACCTAAAACCAATTTACTATAAAATATCTAGGTAAATCTATCGTATCTAACTGTATCTGCATCTATAAAACAGATATCATATGTATTGATTGCAAAGTTCTTAATACGTTTTTGATATATTCTAAATGAAACTCTGATGAAACTTGAATAAAAATATGGTTTTAGCAATGAAACAAGAGACAAATTTGTTGTTAGGGATTGTCTTCAGGAAAACATTGGAGAAAGCTTAAATATCTGGGTGAATCTACATATCTATATATGTACATCTATAAAACAGATATCATTTGTATTGATTGCTAAGTTCTTAATATGTTTTTGATATATTCTAAATGAAACTCTGTTGAAACTTGAATACAAATATGGTTTTAGCAGAGAACAAACAGACAAGTTTGTTGTTATGGATTGTTTTCAGGAAAACTCTGAAGAAAGCTAATAAAATGTAATATAAACTATCTAGGTGAATCTTTTGGGACTATATCTACATTGGTAAAACAGATATCAACTTGAACTTAAAGCAAAGAACAAACAGACAAGTTTATTGATATGGATTGTCTTGGTGAATCTTTTGTTAGTACATCTGAAAAACAGATATCATTTGTTATTGATTGCCTAGTACTAAATACGTTTTTGGTATACATATAAATTAAACTCACATTAACTTTAATAAAAATGTGGTTTTAGCAAAGACAAGTTTGTTGTTATGGATTGTCTTTAGGAAAAGTGGGAAATGTTTTGAGAAATCTAAGAAAATTTGATACTAAATATCTAGATGAATCTTTTAACAAATATAATATATGAATATGCTTAATGTTACTACACCTACGTCCAAATATATTACATACAATGTAGATTCTAAACCTTTCTTAAGTTTCAAAAGCTTTTTCCTACTTATTCTTCATTATCAAACCTCACATTACACACTACTCAAGCCAACAGGGTATATATACAGTTGTGCATACATTAACAAAAAACACTTAACAACATTTCACATAGTACACTTTTAGTCATTGTTGCGCGTTGTTGGAGGAACGTGTCACTAGACGCGTACCAAGTGCAACAGCGTGACCTGCTGCTGAAGCTAAGGGAATCATGTTTTTCTAGGTTCAGGTTGAAATAGTAGTAGACGCAGCTGCCATAACAAATTGTTAACCGTACCCCAACCCCATGCCTTACCGCCCTCCCTCCCTTACTGCCCAAAACGATATTAAAGCCATACACCGATGACAAATGGTTGCGTCAAAGTAAAGTGTTAAATTTTATTGTTTACTCTGGCATGAAATGATATGCAGGTCAGGTCGAACCTACACACAGAAACATTTTTCAACCGTTAGTTAAACGGTTTTGTGGGTAGTTCATGAGCTATTTTTTTTTTTTTTTGCATTTGCCAAAGTTTGCAAAAAAGTTCGTTGTCTGCTTAATTGGGGCGTGGCAAAAGAAGAAGAAGAAGACAAACCAGACTAAACTGTTTAATTGCTTATTAAATATGCAATGCACGAATGAGATCCCCCCTCTCTCTCTCTTTCTTTCAGAAGAGACTCTTCGCTTTCCTTTGTCTCAATGAAGAATTATGTATTATGGCTTCAGATCATTTTGGGGGCATGTTTGTAATTAAAAGTCGAGTAGAGACATGTAAAACTCGCCTTCTGACATTTTGGGTTAAATTTATTAAGCCTTAGAAACTGTACAAGAAACAAGAAACAACAACAACAACAATCGAGTTCCATTCATAGATATTAGATGTATGTAATAAATATGATCTATGATGTTGTTGCTGTTGTTGTTTCCTTTGTCAAAATAGTGAAGTAACGTTAATTAGGAATCATATATCAAAAACGGACAAAAGCCAAACAGACAGCAAAAGGATCTCTCTTGATTCTGTATATGTACTAATTACATTTGCAGTTCATATATCATCCCTAAACAAGATAAAAGATTTCTGGTAGTTCAAGTTACCCTTCATTAACGAATCTGACTGTACTAATTACGGTTAAGGTTCATAGATCATTGGGAAACAAGGCAGAAATGCTGCTGAAGTGCATTTTCTGACTCTTTCCTAACAAGCTTAAGAAGTTAGTTAGATCTTTGCTGATCTTTTCTTTTCCTCACTCAAATCACGGAGAAATGCCGCTGAAGTGCATTTCCTGACTTTAACCTAACAAGCTGAATAAGTTAGTTTGTAGATCTTAGCTGATCCTCACTTAAATCATGGCCGAAATGCTGCTGAAGTGCATTTCCTGACTCTTTCCTAACAAGCTGAAGAAGTTAGTATGGCTAGATCTTTGCTGATCCTCACTTAAATCAAGAATCTCTCTTTCTACTCAATATTCACTTTACAAGCTGAAAGATTTCAATTCTGAGAAGTGAGAAGTGAACAATAATAGTTAAAGTTCATAAACTGATAGTTAAACCGAAGCAAATTTCTTAATCTTTTTACAAATCTTTCACACTTCATCTATTAGACGCTAATACAAGGTTTAAGGATCAAGCAAGTCTGGAAATAATATATTGCTGCACTTTAATTTATACAACACTACCGACGGACTAGAACTGATTGCACTAATAACACGTTTTTAATATGACAAATTGAGGAACATGTTGTAGTTGTTGTTGTTGTTGTTGGAGTTGATGTTGCCGTTGGAGTTGGAGTTGTTGCCGTTGCAGTTGCGTAAAAATCGAGTCGACACCGAGCCAACATCAATTAACGAACAAATGTTGAGTGCCCGCATGCATCACGAATCGAGAGAGAGAAAATGATATATAAATGGAGGAGAGCCGGAAATGATGCATTCACTCTCTCTGTGCTCATATCTCTCATATATTTATATGGTGTCTCTAAATGGTGCGTTGTAATTTCAGTTACTAATGAGAGAATTAAAAACACTTTGCTCCAGGGAAGAGGTGCATGACAATCTCAAAACAAAAACACACACACATATACACACACACACATACACACATGTGCTTGTGTGTTGCAACGGCAGCCAACTAATGAAAGGAAAACAGAAAAAGGTAGACGCTTGGTGTTGGTAATGAAAAATCAGACAGGCAAGCATTTGTTTAAGCCAAGCTAAAAGAAGAACCTGTCTGTGTGTTAGCCAACAACAACAACAGAAACAGAAAACAAAAACAACAAAAGGAACGTCCCTTGGGCAAACAGTCGGAGATAAATTGTCAGTTAAAGGCATCAACAGCAGCCGAAGCCAGAGTCAGAGCGAAGATGCCAAGCGTAGAAATGGAAAATTGTGCAAAGTGCACAAGGGCAAGGTGAGAAGTGGCTAGAAGCAGTCGAAGAAGAAGAAGCAGATACAAGACCTTACCAGGTAAGAGCCTACCTGAATATACCTGAACCTTTAAAAAAGGATGCGAAATGTAACAAGACCTCTTTTGTGGCACTCACAACAAAAAAAAAAAATAAAGAAAAATAGAAAAAGGAAAAAATAAAAAATGCCGACTCAGAGGAAATGCAAGTAAGGAATGGTGGAACAGGTGAGGTGAGGGAGGTTTTTTCAGGAACATTCTAAAAGGTTATAGCTGAAACTGAAAAGCCGTCAACGGCGTTTTTCCAGCTGGTGCAACGGCTTCAGTTTGACTTTTCAGCGCAAACACAAAAAATTCAAGCTGTTGAGTTTTGTTGAGCGATATTTTATGAGCATAACCCCTAAGACAAACCCCTACCCCTAGCCCTAGCCCTACCCCTACCCCTACCCCCTACCACATTAGTCACAACACCAAATACTTTCAACATTTATGTTTATCGTTTTATTTTTGTTTAAATGGTTTTTTATGTTTTTTTTTTGTTTTTGTTGTGCGCGCTGGCTTGGAAAATTTGTGACAAGTTTTTTGGGAAAATTGAAGGGTTGCACATTCACAAAAATATGACTTGTTTCTGGTTTTATGGGAAAGAAACTACAAACGATTAGATGTGATGCCGCCATTTTGAGTTGTAACAACCACCGTTAAAACTTGGCCCGTTACGTTTTATGGAAATTAAATGGCATGCAAAAAAATACCAACAAATCTATACGCACCAATCACAGCCCAACAGACGGGGAATTCAATTTGACGCCGTCGACAGTCAGACAGAAAATGTTTTCGCCTGGCGACGACGGTGGAAACGTGCCAAAAAAAAAACATAACGTGTCTGTGTGCACTGCCCAAAAAACTTCACACCCCAAACCCCTTGGTGTTTTGCTGCCGCCGCCTCGCCTGCAGCCATATTTGTTTTTTCCCTTTCAATTTCCTGGCAAAGTCTAAATATGTTTTTTTTTTTGTACCGACAATGTAAACAAAACCGTTAAGCGAAATGAAGTTACCGTTAGCCGGTTGCAAGTCGCTCAAGAAATGCCCAAGAAAACAAAGTAAAAGCAAGTAAATTTACCAAGTTAAGAGAGAACTCGACTCATAGATACCAAACAAATAAACAAGGGTGTAGTAATAAGATTTTGCCAGGGAGAGCGAAAGAGATATGGAGATAGATTTCGGTTTAATTTTTGAAGGATTAACAAGAAAATATGTTTGATATGAAAATATAAAGTTAGATAAGTAAGTTTTTCCAAATTTGAATAGGGTTTTGATGTGAAGGATTAGTGTTTTTGGATGAAAAGACTAAGTCTAGATATGAAATGAGCTCACATTTATCAGAAAAGTGTGTTTCCTGCTCTTTTAAGTAAGAATATCTGTAAAACCTATATATCTTTAAGCCTAGTTTTGGAATTCCCTTGGATCTCTGGAACTTCATGACAAACTAATATGTTTTTTCGTACATTTGAGGTATACACTTTAAAGTTATATCTCTCAATTACAGGGTATTCAAGCACACAATGTGCACATCGCAATGGCATTTTCATCGACTCTTCAAATGTCAACACATTTTGCTAAGTATAGGAAAGGTGGGTTGGGTTTTTAGGGGGATTTTGTTCTATGATTCTCTATGACTTGAAAAACGTTGCCATGTGGAAATTATGAATGTTAATGCATCACGACAACAACAACAACAGCAAAAAACAACAGCAAAAAACAACAGCAAAAAAAAACAACAACAACATCTAGAAACACGTGTGACTCATCATAATCAAAGTGTTGTCGTCGTCGTCGTCGTTGTAGGCTGGCAAAGTCGGCAAAGTCGACAAAGTCGGGTGCGCTTTTAATGACGTTCCATATTATTTGCGCCCACTGCACACTTCCCGAACATAGATTCCAGATACCCCAACCTAAAAGTTACAAGTCCCACAGTCAGCTTGGGTCATACCTCCCTCTCACTCACTCGCTCTCTCTCTCTTTCTGTGTTTCGCTCTTGTTTTTTTATGCTCTTTCTCTATTTGATTTCTTTTTTCCGACTCTTGTGGCCAAGAGCTGGCAAAAATCCAATTAAAAACTGCGCACACGCTGTTTTTCCCTCTAATGCAATTTTCACTTTTTTCCACAACCTTTTTTTTTTGGGCTAGACCTTTTATTGGATGTACCATAAATGTATTAAAAATAGTTGTAGTACACAAGCTGGGTTTTGGTATGAAATATTTTCCATTTAAGCTTTAAGTAAATCAAGTTTTTGTTAAAGATCTTTGCAGGAAAAAGGTCGATTGTATAGCTTAGGTATGGATCTGTCTTGTTGTTTTTATATCTTTGGAAAACTAGATAGACTATCCCTATCCCAAACAAGTTTCAGCTTTGCAGCTCTTTCCTTAACCGAGTTCCATTGGTTGAACTAAATAGTTTAGCTACGAATCTGCCATGTTTATATATATTTGGAAAATTATTACAACTTTACCTATCCCAAACAAGTTTCAGCTTTGTAACTCTTTCCTTAGCCAAGTTCCATTGGTTGAACTGAATTATTTAGTTACGAATTTGTCATGTTATTTTTATACATTTGGAAAACTATTGAGACTATCCCTAACCCAAACAAGTCTCAACTTTGTAGCTCTTTCCTTAGCCAAGTTCCATTGGTTGAGAACTAAAATTGATCATCAATTGTTCTTATTTCACAATGTTGTTTATCTATAGAGACCTTATTAGAATCAAGACTCAGCTGTTTTGCAAGTCAAGTTACTTGGGGTTATATCATTGTGGCAAGTCAGCAATTGGGTTGTTATGCTCGACAAACACCTGACGGCGACTGATGACATTCAAGCAGCTGCCACAAAGTCTGCATCATGATGCTGCAACAACAGCAACATCAACTCTTCTCACTCATTGTTGTTGCATCTCTTTTACACTGTTGTTCTTATTAAAAAATTGCATGCCTGTGCAAAAATTTGTCAGCTCTTCCTGTTTTGTCACCCGAAACTCATCATCATCAGCCCGGCAACAACAACATCAACATTATGAGAAGTCATCTTGTTGTTGTTGTTGCTGGGAGATGGAACTGGGAGCTGGAACTGGGAGCAGCGGGCACACATATCGAGCATATAACAAGCTCTTGAGACATGTGAATGCACCCACTTTGGTGGCTAACGCATCAACCTTCAACAGCAACAACAGCAGCAGGAGGCGGGTTAAGTTGGGGGGAAGATGAAGAAGGAGTTAGTGACAACCGCAACCCATAACAAGAGACACCCTCCGGACGCAAGCGAGACTTACTTGCAACCACCACCAAACGACATACAGTGGAAAACATTCTTTTGCCTCCTCCCCCGCACCAGAAACGTGCTTCTTCTTCTTGTTGTTGTTGTTGTTGTTGACTTTTGAAAAGTGATTTCTTTTGAGTAGAGCACATTATAGCTACCCGCTTGGTATGCCATTTATTGGATTGTGCTCTCAACTATGCAACAAACACACACACACACACACATACACACCCATACACACACATAAAGTGAAACTCAAGAACCACAACCATTCCACACACAAAAGAGCTCAAACTCAATTGAGTACTTTAAATATTTTTGCTTTTGCTTTTAGGTTTTGGTGGAAAATGTCATTCTAATTGAATTTATGGCATTGACGTCGCATTTTCTTACTGTGTACTGTGTGACCCTGAGACCATATATCACTCGATAATACTCTTGCTCTCTCTCAAGTAACAGCTATTAAAATGGCAATTATATATAACACCAAAAAAAGAAAAAAAGAAATAACCGAAAAGAAAAACTCCCAAAAGTAATTTTTGCCTTTCGTACGTGTATTGCCCTAAACAAATAGTATGTAAAAAAATCCTGAAAGTAAACACACAAATAGAAATGGTAGAAAAGTTTCCCATTGCCCATTGTGTGATAAGGATTAACAAAGCCGGTTCCCTCGTTTCCCGGGTTTTTGGTCCTGTGATGTGACGTGCAACACGATGCCGAAAGTGCTAAGTAAATAATGAAATTGCTGGAAATACGTGAATTTGGTGTGATAAGCGCACCAAAAGAAAACATCTACAGAGAGAGATCTACATACAACATTAAAATTCATTGGTAAGCCTCGGGGCTTGGGTTTTTACTTTTCGGCGGCACAAAAAAGGTGCACAAAATGGCGGCCATTAAGCAAAAATGTGATAAGCTTAAACCTTTTGGGAAATGTTTGACTTGATATAAATGGTAAATTAAAACTCATTTATAAGTAAAATGGGAATTGTTTGTTTTAATATAAATTGTTTCTGATTAAAATATATTTATGAGTAAGAGAATGGGAATTTTTTTGGTCTAATATAAATTGTTTCTGATTAAAACATAAAATGAATATTTTTTAGCAAAAAGCAAATTTGATTGAATTCTTATCACTTTAAAGAAAAGACCTTACCAAAAAGGTTATCAACATAAAACAAACTAATTTAAAGCAAAAAAATCTTCTTTTTAATTTGAGTGGAAGCAGATTTCGTCGAATTATTATCATCTTTAAAAAGTTATAAACATAAAACAAACTAAAATAAAGCAAAAAAATCTTTCCTTTAATTTATGAGTAGAAGAATTAGCAGATTTCATTGAATTATTATCACTTTTAAGAAGAGAATTTACAAAAAAAGTTATCAACATAAAGCAAAGTTATTCTAAAACAAAAAAATAAGAAAATTTGATTGAATTCTTATCACCTTTAATAAAAGACTTTACCAAAAAAAGTTATCAACATAAAACAAACTTAATCTAAAACTAAAAATCTTCTTTATAAGCAGATTTCATTGAATTCTTATCACCTTTAAGAAAAGACTTTACCAAAAAAGTTATCAACATAAAGAAAACTTAATCTAAAACTAAAAATCTTCAAGGGAAAATCGTTCCTTTCCTCAATTACACACCCAAATAAACCATTACACACACACACACACACAAAAAGGGGTTAGGCCTAGTCCGATATACATAAATATATTCTGTTACGGCGTCCAAAAGCAAGCAATTAACTAACAAGTTAGTTTTAGCCACTTTCAGCCAGCACTTTTTCGCCTTTCCAGTGACTTTACCTTTTCAAGAGTCAAAAGAGTACAGATGTTCTACCGAGTTGGTTTGGTCAGTCCCTCCAACACTGAGTGTGTTCCCAATCCCAATCCCTTCTGGTTGTGTTCTGTGCTGTGTGCTGGCCGCATTTGTCATGTGGTCGTTGCCCCAGCAACCAACATTTATAAACAAGTTTTTGCATTGTACGTCATCATGTTGTTGTTGTTTTAGCTATTGTTGTTGTGGTTGTTGCTATTGTTGTTGTTGTGGTTGTTAGTTGTCTCTTAGGTTTTTCTTTCAACTTTTGCAACTAGAACACTCGTGCGCCATAATGCATAAAACACACACACACACACAGACACTCGCATGTACTTGCAACATTGCAACATTGTTTTATTCTCACTTCCTTTTTCTGTCCACTCAACGGATAGGTTGGGTGTGCGGTGGGGAGGGGGGAGTTGCGTATAGAGGGTTCACACACACACACACACAGGAATTATGCTTGCATATGCAATAATAAAACATATACAAAAAACCTCTCCCAACCCTGCCCCGTCCCCTCTCTCTCCGCTCTTCCGTTCTGTAATTCCATGTGTGCAAAAACTTAATTACTTGCAAATATTTGGACAATCGTCCTTTTGAGTTTTATTCTCATTTTTTTTTTTCTGGTTTAACCACCCAAAATATATATTTATACAAAATTGCCCTATTGGTTCGGGCGGGGAGGGAGGTCAGGGTGAGGTCTGGGCAGGGTCTGGGTGAGGTTAGGGGCAGGGGCAAGGGGCTTAAGAAGCATGCTAGATGAATTTTTCATTAAAATAAATATATATTTTGCCAACAACATCAACTAATTTGACCGCACCCCGTTGAGATCTCGAGTATCGAATCAATTGCGCATCGAAATGTTTTTGCATAAAATGTTTTTGGAAAATGTTTTTCTTCGGTGCAAAAATTTGCATATTTCACCCTTCGCCCAGTCGGCCCGGCCCGGATAGTTAGAAGAGATTGGCAATTGAATGTAACTAAATTGCATTTAAAAGTTTTCGTTCGTATTTGATTACACAATTGGAGTACTTGGAGAACGCACTTGAGTTTTTTACTAATTTGCATAAACGTTTTCACGCTCAAGTGGAGCTGCTTCCTCACCCTGCGCTTCTAATGGGATCAACTACCCAAAAACAGGGAAACCGTTTGCCAGTCGCTTTGACTTCCAAAGAGGAAAGATGGAGAGTGAGAAGGAGAGTGACTGAAAGTGAGAGGAGCATAAAATAAGATTCATGTGACATACGATCTTAACACAAACAAACAAACAAACAAAACTTATCTCAAATGCAGATCTTTTAGGTTCACATTATTGTCCAATTAGTGTCAATTTGGCTGAAAAATACCCAATGTTGAGTTTTTTTTTATGTGATCTTATCGCTAGATTAGATTCCAAAACAGTCGGATATGTTATTATTTGTGTCGATACGAGTACTTAAATATTATTTTTCATGGTGCCGCTGATCGCAGATGTTTCCTGCCTCTATTTTTTAAGTCATCATCTCATCATAACAAAAGCGGACTTTGAATTCAATGAGAACAAGGTCAATTTGAGTGGTGATAAGGCGAATATAGGGAGATTAGAATAGGAATGAGACTCAGTTGCCAAAATGTATTTAAGATTGATCATGCATGTAAAATGTTTCTTATATCAAAAGCAGACTAAGCTTCATAAATAATAATATATATCAAATCTATTCAAAGAAGATTTTTTAGATTTTAGATCAAATGTTTCTTATATCAAAAACAGACTAAACTTTATATATAATATATATCAAATCTATTCAAAGAAGATTTTTTAGATTTTAGATAAAATGTTTCTTATACCAAAACTAGACTAAACTTCGTATATAATATATATCAAATCTATTCAAAGAAGATTTCATAGATGTTATTTTCAACAAAATTTATTCAAAATGAAGTTCTATTGATTCAATAAGTTTCATTTTTATTGCAAACACAGAAAACCACATAACATTCAGATATTTCACAATAATACCTTATAATCCCGCTCTTACTACAATATGTCTCGATTGACCCTCGCTTGGCTGCCCAAAAAATTGCCCAATGGGCAACAGCTGGCATCGTTTGAAATAATGCCAGAATTAAAATATAAATTGCACGCTTTTGCAAAATGAATGGAAACTAAGGTTTGTTTGTGTATTCTTAACGTTGTTGTATTTATTATTTTGTTTTTTGGGGGAAGAAAAACGAAACCAAAAAAATGGCCTCACGTGACGCTTGTAGTTTGGGCCAAGGTAAGAGCTTTAATATTGGCACAAAAAACGCATTGTTTTTGTTCTTGCTTTCATTTTTGCATGCCTAAGCAAAAGGTGTAGAGACAAAGAGGAGGGGAAGTGCGGCAGACAACGCGCGCCAGGTGCATATTTCATTGTTGATTTTCTGGCTCAATGAAATCGTTTATTCCGAGGGTCCAACAAATCGATTTGCATGGCAAAGAGCACACACTAAATTGAACGCCATCGACGAACACAGGAGTCAAAAAAAGAAACAAGATCGAACGCACGCCCAACCCCCTCCACCTCTCCACCCCTTCCCGGCGTTCCCTTCGCCAAAAACCAAAAAAACCGGCAACGGAAGCGCCTGATTAGGGGTTCCTACTGCGTTTGTTTATATGTGCGTGTGTCCCGGTTTTTCATTTTTTGTTTTCTGTGTTTTTTTTGCGCTCCCGGCTAAGGCGTTGCCCAATCGCCAACCGTTGCTAGGGTTGCTTAGAATCCGGCGCAGGATGCTTGCTTTTTTCCTTCTTCGGGTTTGTTTGCATTTTTAACAGAACCAGCAAAGAATAGGACTTGGAACCAGAACAGAAACAGGAACAGAAACAGGAACAAGCATAAGAACAGTAAAGAACCGAAACAACACAAACAAGGGGATAGGCAAATATAGAGGGAGGGGTGGGTAGGGGAAGGGAGAGTTTTTTAGAAAGCG
The DNA here is from genome assembly GCA_035044645.1 of Scaptomyza parva. Lineage (NCBI taxonomy): Eukaryota > Metazoa > Arthropoda > Insecta > Diptera > Drosophilidae > Scaptomyza > Scaptomyza parva. The sequence goes on from JAWNNT010000090.1 coordinate 7,300,705, forward strand.
GCGCGTTTGTTTGTTTCGTGTGGCGTGTATTTTTTTTGTACCTTTTTGGCTTGTAATTTATATATATTTTGTAGATTGTATTGTACATATATTATGTATGGATTGTATTGTATTTGTTGGGCTATCAAAATACAAATTATATGCACTCAGCGGGCTCAGCGGACTGAGCGTATTCGACATGGTCTTAGGATTTGTTATTGTTATGGTTGTTGTTGTTTTCGGTTTGTTTGTGTGTATACCCTGTAATTAGGAATGTGTGTGGAGAGATATGGCGAAAAGAAAACTAATGTAAAGAGAAGGAAAGACATTTTTAGTAATGAATTTATTCCTCATTACATGATGCATTACTTGAAATAAGTATGAAAAACTGGAATCAGTTAAGATAAAATATATTTTCAATGAGAAATCAACTTCAAATTGTGACTTTTGAGTAGGAAAAGATTTTAAATCCTAACCTAAAGGTTCAATTCTCTTTCATCCTTACTCTAAACTGTTTTATAGGGTATACCTGCGTCCAAACCCCTTAAATTATAGACGAAATGCAATTTGTTATTGTTGTTCTTGTTTGTTTACTTTGCTTTTTTGCTTCTTTGTTGCACTGTACACGCCCAAGAGCTGGAAAAAAACCGTGTCTGATATTCACAGTAACGCCTTCTGTCTCGCTTTACGCCAGTTTGTTTGTCCTTACCGTAACACCCCTTACCCCATTACCTAAAGCTATACCTTTACCCTTACCCCTAATGTTGCGAAAAAAAACCATCAAACGGTTAGGTGGAACGTTTTCAAGTTGCGGAAGCAATTGCGCGTGCTGAAGTTGTCGAATGCCTCGAATGCGAATTTCTGGCTTCTGCATAAAAGCATCTCTAGTGCATGACTCTCTCTCTCTCTTTCTATCTCGCTCGCACCTTGATAGCACTCTGTGTGCACCCGCTACCGGGTTACCATCTATAGATGGTACTTCCCCCTCTCAACCCACTCGACAGCTGCTGGCGTTGGCATCAGGACTAAAACTCGCTTGGTTGCCGCATTTCAAAGCATCTTTCTGTTTGCCCAAGCGCTTTAAATTATAGCGTTAAAAACGTGTGAAACTCTCTCCCTGATTCCACACAACACAAAAAAGTCGCCCAGTGAATGCGAATGCAAACAACATGGTTTAAGCCAAGCGAAAATCTCGGGCGATTTACCTTTGATTTATTGTATATACATGCACATACATATATTGCAATCAAAGTTAAGCCATGGCTGTGCGACATTGAAGTAAGTCCCTCAAGCGTGTCCAAGTTATTGTACATTATTTTATGTCCGTTATAGAACCAAACCCTTAACTCAAGCCCAAGCCCAAGCCCAGGCGCAGACCTTAAGTAGCTTTCAATTTCAAGTGCCATACCCGGCAAACCGGCAAAGGGAGCAATCGTTGCCCCACCACAAAACCACAAAAAACACTCCCAAGTATTAGTTGGGAACCCACACATTGAATATGTCTCCCAGTTACGGAAAATCAAGGCCAAAGTAATTAAAGATTGCACAAGTTTATCGGACAGATTGCTTAAAAGACGAATATAGATACAGGGTGTGTCAATGATTTTTACATTATACCCAGATCATTTGTTTGATAAAACCCTCTAGTTAGAAAATGAAAATATTATATAAGATTTGCCCGTAACAAGTTTCTTGTGCAGGATTTAATTGTAAGCATTTTAACATTTACTCAAATGTTAATCCTTAACATTTTCAATATCTCTAAAAATAAACTTGCGCATAACGGTTACGCTTAATAACTGAATATCTATCGAACACACACACACACTCACACATGCATGCATGCGTTGCATTAATATTTCTACGTATTCGCTTCTTCAGGTGGATTAGTGACACTAATTGTCGTATGACGGTGCAATCTTGTTAAACTCGCAGCTAGACTTAAAAATCAATTATGGCTACGATGCTAAGCGGCGTTTATGGCACGCAAGGTGCTTCAAAACAGGTAGAATAACACTAGGTAAATACGCAGCCAAACACCTGTACGGGATTAGTACAGTAGTATTGACCTTGTACCTAAGTAACAAATTATTTTATTAGCATTTTGCAGACCTAAGAATATATTTTTTTGGTATGTAAAAGCAATAAAAGTACAAGTTAATGGGTATTTCCAAAGAAAGCAAACAAACAACAAAAACAAAGTGCAGCGCCCAGCACAATGAAGAAGAAGAAGAAGCAGACAAGAGCGGGAGAGAGCTATGTGTGTGTGCGTGTGTGAATGTTTTGTGGGTCTCTGTCTATGTGTGGGTGAGAGCAGAAGTACTCTAAACCAAGCTTAACGCCCAATGCTTTTTACAACTTATAACAAAAGTGCGCTTTCATTGTGAGAAACTTTCAAGAAAATATAACCAAAACGGTAGTTAAGAACAGGTGGAATATGTGAGAATATGCAAAACACGCAAGCAAATAATAAAAAAAGCTATACAAGTAGTACGGAGTATCAAATAAACAAACGCCAACGGTGACGCCTGAGTGAGTCACGGTCACTCAGACACAAACACACGCACACACACACACACGTTTAGAGAGAGTGGGAGCCAAAAAGAGAGCATAGAAGAGGACAGCGCCCCAAAACGGACAGACACATGTTGTAAATGTTAAACGGCAGCCAACACAAACTTTGACATAGCGCGTAGGGGTCAACAAATAGTATAATAATTAAAATAGAGAAAAGCAAAGAAAGAGAGAGAGACTTACCCGTTGGCAGAATTGCATTATTCTCGCGGCGCCATGTGATGGTCGGTGTTGGATAACCGCTGGCATAGCATTCCATTTGCACCTCACTGCCCTCGCTGGCAACAATCGATTGCGTTGAGTTGTCAGAGATGACGGGGGGACGACGCACAGAGAGTTTTACATTGGCGCTAACTTTGTGCACTGTAGAGATGACCACTTGACAGGTGTAGGTGCCCGCGTCTGTCTCCTGAATGTCCTTAATCTGTAGCTTGTAGGTGGAAGAGTTGGGATCATAGCGCAACGAGAAGCGCGAGTCTTTAATCACAAGCGTGGAGCCCGTTGAGAGAAACACGGGATCTGAGTCAGTTTTGAGGAAAAGCACATTGTACTCCTTGGCATACTGTACTGAGCAATCGAACTCAACGGTGCCGCCAATATCCTTGATCTGCTCCTGTGTGATGTACGAAATTGTTGGCGTCCGCTGCGCCTCTGCTTGCGTGGCGAATGCAACAATCAGCAGCAACAACGCGGGCAACATGCTAATCTTAATCTTTAGCCACATTCTTGATGATTTTTTGTTTTTGATTTGTTGTGTGTATGTGTGTAGAATAGATAATAAATAATTATTTGCACCACACCCTACTAACAGCTACTTTGAGACGTGAGAAACGGCAGTCGACTGCAATGCACAGTATTAAACTTTAAACTGCTGAAGAAAAGCTGCTTCTGAGCTATTTGGTTTTGCGCTCTGGCTTCGTTTATGTTTACGGAGACGACACCAAAAACACAGGTGGTAGCTTTGACTCTTTTCGTTGCACGGCACAGCGCGGATGCTGTTTGCGAGACACACACTTGTCAGCTCGCTCTAAGCTGGTTTTCTCGACTTTCGGTATGTGCGCGCGCGCTCTCTCACTATTGTTTTTGTATGTGTGTGTGTGTAAGCCCAGTTTAGTTCTCAATATTTTGACCAAACGCGAGATACAATTTAAAGACGTCTGCACGCTCTCAATGTTGCGACACGAATGATTTGAATGTTGCGCCGGACAGCGGGCGCTTGCGTAAACGATATACCAAAATGCACAAATCGATAACATGCAAGAATTTAACAGCAGAGCTGCTCTTTTATGCGTTAACAGCGATGTAAGTGCGAATTAACAGCAATGTGAAATGTTAACTTGATTTAATGTTATTTTGATCTATCCTATTTATAGAAATCAGAGACTAACAGACAATGTTAATTAGTCTATGATGTTAACTGGTCTGTGACAAAATCTAGTATTTTCTATGCGAAATTTCCGTTAAGTTGCTACGTTAACGAAAGTTGTTACATTTTAAATTCGAATGCAACAAAATGTGAACAAAAATCAGGCAATTACACTTTTTATTTTTAGAATTGTTTAAAATGTATTTGTATTTATTTCTCTTTTTGTAATATTCTCCATTATTCAGTGGTTAATTATGTATAGTTTCTATAAATTTCTGAATTTTGTTTCGGCATCTTTCTGTGCTTTATGTGTATGCATTACGATTATATTTGTATAACATTTTAAATGAATGCATATTATAAATTGATATTGATAATATGTTGTATAATTTAGTATCGACATGACACTGTTTCAAGTTTAGTTTTAACGTTGTCTAACTTTTATTTTTATTGTTTTTAAAAACTTGATGTAAATACTAAAATGAAACTCAGCTGCACTATATATGTATAACATAAAAATTCAATATCCAAAATATTGTGTAAACTTTGGAAAGTTCTCTAGTTCATCTTGATCATCTTCAACTCGTCTTCATATATTTCATACTTCTGGCATACGGCTTCTCCATTATCGTATATCGTATATCAAAGTGTGTTTTAATATTTATTGTACTGCTGCCCCTTTTTGGGAAGGGGAAAAAAAGGACAGGAATCAGCATTTAGAATTTGATTTTTAGGTTTTCTTTTCTTTGTTTTAACAAGTTGCTAGTTCTAAGTACATAAATGTCTATGTATATATGTTTTTATATTGTATTTGTATTTGTATGTGTGTTTGATTTTCAATTTGTTAAATATGTAATAAATATTCGCACAACTTCTTCGTGCAATAATAAAGCGATTTTGTTTTGTTTTTTTTTTTTTTTTGAGAAAAATTATATCGAAATAGCAAAATCTTAACAGAAAATTCAAAAGAGTTTTTGTTTAACAAGAGCGAAAGAGAGATTCAAAGAGATTTGCGACTTTTAATGCAAGTCTTTTCTTTTCTTTATATATATATATATAGTATTATATATAAATGTACGTATATAAGTTTTATATATAATGTAAGCCCGCCAACGTATTTATCGCAAGAAAATAAATTATAATTTTTAAGGTATATAGTGTATAGACTAAATTAGTCAATAAATAAATTGCTCTAGATCAACATAAGATATTTGTTTTAAGATTAAAAAGCTAAGCGAGTGCAATCCATATTCATCCATTTTGTGGTTTTTGTGTGTGTTGAAGACGAGACCCGCACTATATATATATATTTTTATATATTTATATATTGTAGATCCACAATTTAGTTATTCTGTGAATTAAGACTCCATTGTGCAAACTGCTCCTGCCATTGGCTATTCGCATTTGCCTGTAAAATAAATTCATATTAGATTAGATTTGAATACGAAAAATATTTTTATTTAAATATAAATAGGTTTATTTCAAAAATAGAGGTGAAGTAGGTACCCAAAATCTACGCTTTGTGGCATGCAATATCAAAGAGTTGTAGTAAAATAAATGTTTGCTATATAAATATATTTATATATATTGAGTATATCGAGATACCACTACAGAAACTACATACATATATAGATATCGTTGATTAGAAGAATATTGGGTGCATGTGTTTTAAAGAGATATTGAAAGGAAAAAACAATCATACAAAGAAACAAATAAACAAACAACAAAGAACAACTATAATAATAACAATATATATTTATTTGATGTAGAAGGATTTCATTGTGAAATCCTTTACCTTTTCATTCCATTCGGGATTATATGATTGAGATTCATCGAAATCTGAAATTGTATCAATATGCATAAGCATCAGTTATATTGACAAACATATTCCATCCATTAGCTTATCCTTTTGTTTTTTTTTGTAATATATCATTTTTTTTAACGAGCAACCAACATATGAACAGTCTAAATATGCGCAGATACAAATTTTAAGTTATTAGATATATAGTATCTACGAGATACAACTGTGTGTGGTAATAACCCAGAAATGTGCCAGATGAATGAAGACAGAGAGACGAAAGGCGAGAGACGATTCAAGGTGAACTTTGAAAAAAGAGCACTCAATAGATGGAAGATCGCGAATTTTGTACTAAATGCAGCCAATTGTATAAGAAATTTTCAAACTTATCAACACAGACAATGACAAAATATGGCCTTAGTCAAGTTTAGAGGCAGAGGCGTAGCCCAAAAACATTTTAAGAGGGGCTAGATACAACTTTAAAGATTAATATAGGTCTGAAGTCATAAAAACCGAATTAAACTTATTAATTGCAAAAATTTCAAGATAACAAGTTGATTATTAATGATAAACCCCTTTTAAAAATGCTTTGCTACGCCACTGCACACAGAGTTGCAGTTGATAATAGAGCACTATGTATGAGAAGATATCGAGAGAGCGAGCGAGAGAGAATTCGATTGCACTTATTGAGGCATATAGTGAGAAACCATCTAAAGTAAAAACTGATTAAAAAGGGATTAGCAACTTCTACAGCATTCGAAATGAATGATCTAAGAAGCAATATAAATAATATATATATATTGTATGTATATATTTTACCTGAACAACGCGTTAACCTACAACAGTATATATATATATAGGTATAATTTGTTATATCTTATATATTCAAACTATATTTCATAATGTAAGCGTGCATTATTAACTGCAGTTCATCGATTGTCTCACCGATCTCGTGCAGTGCCGGAAACCCGGCATTCTCATCATCGATGAACAGTTCGGGATGATGGCGATAGGCCAACAGACGATTCAATTGAGACTGTTCGTCGGTTTGGCCAAAATTATAATCATATTGAACCGGTGACAGCAGGAAATCAGTATTATCATTATCATTATCATCATCATCAGCTTGATCTTGATCTTGATTATTGAAAGGAACTGCAACGGCGCCTTGACACTCGAAATCCTCGTCGGTGCGAAAGGTCTCCTCGTACACCCGACAATCGCATTCGCAATCACAATCGGAATCAGATTCACGGCCCTCGATGTGACGATACTCTTCATATAGTGTATATATATTTTGTATTTTGTTTGGATTTTGAATTTGGTTTGGTTGGTGTTGGGTGGTGCATACAACAAAAACGATTAAAATAATAATCAAACTCAATATTTGCAGCATTTTTTCTTATGCCGTCTATTTGGGAAATAATCTATAGAAAAAAAAAGAGCAAAACAATAAACGAAACTCTTTTGGTGAACACAAAATAAGAGCACGGAACACATACAAAGAGATCGTGTTCGTGGTGGAAGGGGGGGAGCGGGGCACGCGACGCGACAGAGAGCGAGAGAGAGAGTGGGAGAGTGACGGAGTAACGGGATGTTTGGAGACAACTGTTAAAACTTACCCAAAGGCATTATGAAACGTGCCGGCGAGCCGCTGACTGATGGTCCTGCAAAAATCACACACACACACACACAATGCCAAAGCAACATCAACGCGCACACACACACATACACATACAAAACGAGAGAGAGTGGGCAGACGGCAGACAAAGAGACGGCAAAATAAGCGCACACACAAAGTTAAGCACATCCAGCGAGTTAGACAGTAAGTAAGAGAGAGAAAGAGAGAACATTCCATTTAATTTATAAATGGGTGCAAATAATGGGCGTGGCCACTAAGCTCTACAAGCGTGGTGTTTTGCAAACTAATTAGAGTGCCATTTAAATTTTTTTTTTTAATAAAAACCAAATATTTAAACACAAAAAGCTAACATCACTAAAATTCACAAGTGCAAATTGCAGGTGCAGTAATCTAAACTAATTTAAAAGCAACATTCAGCAGAATTCGGTATGGAGAGAGAGAGAGAGAGAGATTGAGAGCAGCAACAGTTATCCGAACTAGCGAGCAAGGGGGATGGTGGTGGGGGGACTTGCAGGTGGATTTAAGGTAGACTCCTTTACGATAGTTTTACCTGCATTCAGATCGCTGACCATTGTCGAAATGGCCGACGTTATGTTGTCGGCAGCTTCGTTTAGCTCCGCATCGGCGGCCGGATTAGAGCTGATGCACATGGGCGGTGGGGCTGTGAAGCCACATAGATGCATACATACATAATGTATTTATATATTTTAAAAGCGAAAAATATTGTTTTTCTTTTAAGGTGAATTGAGACTGTGAACTTCGTTATCAAAAGCTGTAAGCGTGTCACGAATCAATCAAGGCACGAATTTATAGGAGCATAAAAAAGTATTCGAAAATCGTATATTTTAAGAAACTTATAAAACTGTTAATACTTTCTTTTCTTGTAAGTGGCAGATTTGTCTTGTGGTGTGTCTTACTTATAGAGATTATTTTGGAAAAAACGATTAAAATATTTTCTTTCATTTCATTTTTGGTTTCATTTAAATGTAATACAAATCTATCTGGTAGCTTTTTAGCAGTTCCTAATATTTTTGAAAATTTGGGTAGAAGCTTAAACTTTTCTTTTACTTTTAAGCATTTTTAAGGATTTTCATTTAAATTGAACTAAAGATTTTTAAATTTACTAAGATTTTTATCAAAGTTTATGGTTAGATTTTTAGTTCTAAAATCCAATAAATTGTTTTTTTCATGTTGCATGTTTAAACATAAACTATTAAGTTTATGGCAGATAAGTTAAGCAAACATTTGTATACAAAATTCCGAATACGAATTCCTGTATAATTAAGTTCCTAAATATGAGTTCGTGACACGCAACAACCTTTGATGTGAAGTTTTGTGGTGGTCAAGTGGTTAAAGTGAACAGTTTTCAAATGTTTTTTTGAGTGTGACATTGGCGGTGACAGTGATAGTGACAGTGACAAAGTCGCATTGAGTGTGATGTTTTTCAATGTGTCTTGATTTTCTTTATCATTTCATTTACCAAATAAGTTGAGTGACGCGAATATGCATTATCTGAGAGAGAGAGAGACCTAAGCTAACAATCAATTAAATATTTATTTAGCCAAGCCAACCTTTAACAGCTCACTTTTGAACCCAACCCATAACAACCCGATTGTATCAAGGGCTATCCCTAATGTTCAAAATACTCACTTGCACTGCCATTGGCGGCAAAGGCGCTGCGCATATCGCTGCTTATTTGATTGAGCTGCTCCAGCTGGCTTTGGCTGAATGGACCATGGCCAAGACCAGCTGAAGCTTGGGATTGCTGTTGCTGTTGCTGCTGTTGTTGTTGTTGTGCCTGCAACAGTTGCTGTTGTGTTGAGCGCAGCATGGGATGTTGCTGCAACTGTTGCAACTGCTGGGCATGCAATGCACTCATTGGCGAGGTGCCCAAAACACTGCCACCAGCTGCTGTTGCACCACCACCAACACCTCCACCCCCGCCCGGCATGGGCGGTGATTTACCCGAACGTGGACTCGAATTGGGCGTTGAACGGGGCGATGCAGTCTGTTGATTCTTGAGCATACGCATCAGTCCCTCCAGCTGTTCCATTAGTTGTCTCCGCGAATCCTGCAACGCCCCCAAGTGTCCCTCCAGTTCGCCCTTGCGCTGTCGCAACGCACGCAGCTCATTGATCAGTGCCGGATTCTCCGGTGCCATTTGCTCAGTCTCCTGCTGGCGTCGCAGGCGCGCTATCTCACGCATAATCTCCTTGTTCTTGGACTCCAGTTGCGCAATCAGCTCTCGCTGTGCCCGCGAATTGTCTGTGCCAATGGGCGTAATGCTCTCCGCATTGGGCATATTGGAGGGCTACAAGTAAGGAGGAGAAAACAAGTTAATAGAGATAAAAGAATGTAATGAAATCCTTCTCATACAGCTCGATTCTCCTGGGCAAGACGTGCGGCATAGCGGGCAATTAGCCTATGCTCCTCATCGTTGGCCGAGGCGGCTGCCACACGTGACATTGTTGTGTCCAGGCTGCGTCCGGTGGCGCGTGAGTCCAGTGTACTGGATCGATCAAAGATCCCACTGTGACCCGGCCCAGGGCCGGGTCCATGGAGATGGGCTAGCGCCGGATCAGAGAAGCCATTGTGCGAGGGCAACGGCGAAGGTGGCACAATGTGCGACAGATTTAGAGTCTTTTCGGGCTGGTCGGGGAATCGTGGCAACACTTGCGTCGTCTTCTCGGGCACGCATCGGAAGCTCTTGCGCAAGGAGTGACCAATCTGTTTGCTGGGGGACTTGTAGCTTGAGTACTCCTTGACCTCGTGATCGTTTTGATGGTTCAGCGATGTCTTGCCATGCCAAAAGCACTCCTGGCACAACTGGTAGGCGTGACAGCGCTGACAACGATAACGAAATCCAGTAAAGTTTTCCTTATGGCAAACAGAACAGATCGTCGGATGCACAATAGTCTCAACGGTGGCCAACCGATGCAACAGCGGCAGCCACACGAGACACGATGGTCCCGGTTCGGACATAAGTGTTGCCATGAAATCATTCACGGTGACCTTATTCTCGGCCGGAAAGATCTCCTCCTCCAGCCCCTCCTTATAATGGAATGTTGGTGACTCATAAACGGCCGCCGGCAACGCTAATACCTCACGCAAAAACTCTCCCAACTTCCACGCCACCAACTGACCAGCACCATCCGAAATCTGTGAAAAGATATCTACCAGAAACATTTGAGGTTAATATCGGTTATCGATTAATCGGTTAATATAATTACTTACATCTGAGCTTATCTACCAGTTTACCAGAGCACATAGTTGCCAGCGCCACTTTTATAGAAAATACACGAATTTTGCCAGAGTTGTCACTGTAAAGGAAGGTAAACCATTAGTTAATGGGTTTTTATCTAAAGAGTTCGATTTTTCTCACCTGGTATAGGCAGCTAATAGCCAATTGAGCAATAGTCCCGCCTTGGAATCCACTGGTACCTGTTGAGCCGTTGGCAAACGCTTGTTCAGATTGTGATAGAGCGAGGAGACCAACGTCTCCAGCCGGGCAACACTAACATCACTTTGCGGTTCAAGTGTGTTCAGGCCATTCTCACGGAATGCCTCGATCACATTCCAAATGTCCACCAGATGCAAGTTCGTTGACTTCTGTATGTAACGCAACTTGGATGCGGTCCGATAGGAAGCAAATCGTATTGAATCAAAGGTCTGTAGACGCAAATCCTGCAATATGGCCACACGCGGCTCCAGCTCCATCATACTTTCTGTTCTTGTTGTTGTTTATTGAGGTCAACTCTGAAAACAAGCGCAAACACAAAATAGGGTTAACATAAATCGCATATATTAATGATAATTTGCACAAGTGCAACTGGTTAACGCCCCTCCAAATTCACAGTGGGTCTCTAATAAGTCGAGCAACAACAGTAATAATAATAATAATATGTGGGTTAACATTGCATTGCGAGATGGGTTATTGACACTTTATTAAAGTAGAGTATGTCAATGTTCTCGTTTTGAAATGTGGGTTTTATAATGTTTTAGTTAGAAGTTTAAAAAAAATTCATTGAAAAATAGTTAAAATAAAATCTAATATGAGATATAAGTTAGGAAAGTTACTTTTTAACCATGAGTTAAACGAAAACCTAATATGAGATATCATTTAGGAACGTTAAAAACTTAAAATAACTTATAACACTTAAAGACCCTAGAATCACTTTTACAAAAAAGTCAAAAATGTTTGCTTTCAAAAAATAACTATAAAAAACCTACTCTTTAAAGTTCGATTTTAGTTCTAATAAACTAAATACCAAATTGATAATTAAGATACTTTAAACAAAAAAATACCTTTAAATAAGGTAAAAGTTCAGTGACAGTGTAGATTCGAGCCCTAAAGATTTCTCATATCCATTTTTGGAACGAGTGATATCAAATAAAGTATATTCACTTCTCTATACTGCCTTCTACAGTTCTTTCTCATTCAAATGGTTTAACACTTTGGGTACATTTGACAAGTGAGACTCGTCATCGATATGAATAACCAAAGTTACATATAACGAGTCTGACTTTTCATCAATAATGAACAATAAGTTCAATAAGATAACAAAAACTCAAAAAAATTTATAATTTTGGACATATTTAAAACGTTTTATAAACCTTATTCAACTTAATTACTTTCACACTTGTACATTGTAAAAAAGTTTCTAAAATATTTGCATGACATTTGCTTCACCAATCTCTTAAATTACTTTATTAAGTTTTAAATTCCATCAGCTTTTATCAACATAGATTAGATAAAAAGAAAAAAGATGATTATCGAAAAGGGCATAAATATTAACCACGAGCGATGTCATAAATTGAATTATTTTATGAACTTATTCTCCTGGCGACAACAACAACAACAAGAAACATACTTAAAAACATACTTGGTCGAGCATGTAATGTATTTTGTGAGGCTGAGGCCCAAGGTTTACGCCATACGCCATAATACAACAAGCCAATAATGTGTGCGCCGATGTAAACATGTTCTGTGGGTGTTGCTCTCAAAACATGTGTATAAATATATATATATAGTATAAGTACTATATATACACAGAATATTTAATTAACGCATAAATAATAATGCTAATAGCACACAAAACACACACAGAACACAAACACACATTCTTTCTCGCTTGCACACAGAGAGCTAACTGGGTCATCAGCTGGAGGACAACGAGAACACATCACACAACAACAACATCAGCAATTCAGGCAAAAAGGAGCAAAGCATTCAACCAACCATTCAGGCAACCATCCAGGCAGTCAGTCAGCCTTCTAACCAATCCAGCTGATATTTTCTCTCACTCCCCCACCAACTCCTTGCCACACTCCACTTCCGTTGATGTCTCTCTGCGGAACACAATGAATTCGCTTCGCGTTCTTTTTTTTCTTTCTTTTTTTTTTTTTATTACATATTCCATTGTCACGAGGCAACAGCAGCAACAACGAGCAGCAGCCGCGTCTGTCTGGCGACACACTGAGGCAAAGCTCCGGACACAAATCGTGGCAATTCTCTGTCCCTCTGCGCCTCGAGTTCCTCTCTGTCGTCCCTCTGGGCAACCCCCTCGGATGACAGGAAGTGCAAGTGAGCAATCGAAAGCTACCTCAACACAGAAAGCACAGAAAGCAAAAACAATGCGCGTTGATAAGCAAATTTTTATTAGCTCTCTCTCTTTCTCTCTCTCTCTCTCTCTATCGTCTCGTCGTTTCACAATTGGAAATCATTTGTAATCCGCTTTGCAATACTAATTAATCGAAACGGATACGTGTATAGGAATCTGGCAATAAAAAACTGGCAAATGGGGAAATCTGTATGAAAGTTCCTTTACACAATTCTCCCCCTCTCTCTCTCTCTCTCTCTTTTGGGTTTTTTCTTCTGCACTTCAGTTGCTGTTTCCAATTGCTTTTGCTGCACTGCGTGGGGGAGGGGGGAGATGGGGGTTTGGTGTGCTGCATTCTTGGAGCTTGTCGCCAAAAGTGTCAGCCATTTATTATGTTGTTCTTGCTTGCTTTCGTTTTTTTTTTTTTGTCATTTTTCCCGATTCACACACATCACAAGTGGACAGAGAGAAACAGGATATTATCCTGCTGAATGAATATGCATGTGTGTGTGTGTGTATGTGTGTGTGAAACATAACTCATATTTCCCAGACGCCTAGCAATATTTTACACTGATTCGACCTTGTTTCATGTTCTTTCTTGGAAACTTTTAAAACGGCTTTTCCTTACGTTTGCAAATGAATTCGTTTTATATTTTTTTTTTCACATAACTCACAAAAATGATTATAGATTGGTTTTACTATGATTTTTCTTATCGGTTTCTACATTTTTTAGATGCCATAGACTTATTTATAAGCTTAAACTTTCTTGGGAACTAAAACAGAATAGAAAGCAAACTTTTTCCTCTCAACGCTACTTATCAACGTTTAAATCCCTTACAAATCGTTGCCTCTCTATGCGATTCTCAAGATTTTGAGTGAGGAGGTTGGTACATTAAATGTCTTCTTTAGTGTCTTCATTAGTTTCCACACCAATGTGCGCCCGCCCCATCATCAGTATCAAATTTTCTGTAGATGAACGTGATGACGCATTCAGAACGAAGGACCAAATTCAACTTACAGGAGAGACAGACAGATAGACAGAAAGACAGATTGTCAGCGCGGCACAGCGCAACGGAAATAACATGCGGCAATTTTGCAAAAAGGAGCGAAAAGTAGTACGAGTAACGAGAACATACTTTTAAAAATAAAACAGGATTTCTCATCATTTAAATGCTGCTTGACTACTTATGTTTGCTGACGCAGGCAGGCGGAAGGCAGGCAGAAGGCAGGCAGATGACAGCGGACCGCACCCAGCATCAGGAACACACGACAGGAGAGAAACAGTAAAGCACAGAACGGGACAGGACAGAACGGGACAGGACAGAACGGGACGGGACAGAACAGGACAGGAGAGGACAGGACAGAACGGGACAGGACAGGAGATTACACACACAGGGCAACACGGGAATGATGATGCTGATGATGGCAGCCAATCTGGTTTTGTCCAAACTGGAATTCAATTTCGAAAAATGTCCAAGCCCCAAATGACAACACTGATGAGGCCAACACTGAGACCGAGAAGGACTGCGACTGAGAAGGAGGATAACATTGCTGGGCGCATTGACTCATAAGCTACAACTGCTGCTGGACAAAACGTACGTAGAAATGTACAAATGTACATACATTTATGCCCATGCATGTACATTCATATAAATATGCACATAGAGATTGTGCTCGGGCAAGATGTGGGCCAGCTAAACAACATAGCACAACACACACAGGAGAAGAAAGAGAGAGAGAGAGAACCTGGCCTGGGTGCTGCTTGCCTGCATCTTGTAGCCCAAAACTGAATGAAGGACGACGACGACGACGTCGACGACGAGCTGCGACGAGCTGCGACGAGCTGTGTAAACATTTGCGCACAAAAGTATGCAACGAGACCTGCCTGAATTATTTTGAGTTTCGAGGCAACGAGAACGAGGATGATGACTATGAGACTATGAAGACGCATTGCGCACTGCCGCCAGCACCAAAGAGCTTCAGGACGGGGGAGTTACCAAGTGGAAGGGCTAAAGAAAAGAGGGAGGGAGGGAGGAGTAGGGTGTGTAAGAGACGATATTCGGGCACTTGTGTGCTTATGTTTCTATATGTACTTCAAGTGGCCAGCTCAGACAGTGGTTAAAGTTTCGTTATTTTGAGATAAAAAATATAAAAGATATTTTTAAAGCTAGCTAACTATTATTAGAAGCACTTGATCTAAAAAGAAATTCCCAAATTAATCAAGAACATAAATAAACATTAATTGATTGATTTGATACTTCAAAAGTTAAGGGAAAAACAAAAAACAAAGCAAATTAAAGATAAGAATAACTTTTAAAGATTATTTGCTATCAAAAATCAAAAGAGCTTAACGGATCAAATTGGAAATAATGAACGAAGACCTAAGTAGTTTTAAAAAGCGATTCAAAACCGAAGAGTTATTCAACTTGAATTGCAGTTATAGTTAATGTTTTGATAAAGTTACGTATAACTTGCAACCATTACTAAGTAATATTTTAATTCATAGAATCTTGGCTTACATATATTTTCCCTATAAAAAGTGTTTTTATTTATTGTGTTTGCTTTGAAAAACCCAACCACACCAACCATTACTATATAATAGTTTAGTCCGTAAAGTATTAACATATATGTATTAATAGTCTTGACTATAAAAAGTGTTTTTATTTTTTATAAAAATGTTTGCTTTGAAAAACCCAACTTTTAATCCGTAGAATCTTAACATATATTTTCGCTATAAAAAATGTTTTCATTTCTATATAAATATTTGCTTTGACAAAACCCCAACCACATTTCACCACAAATTTGCTCCACTGTACAAAAATGTGGTTGCTGCTTGTCGGCGGCAGATTTTGCCCAAGTTGCACTGGGCTTTTTTTTTGAGGTCTCCCACAGGGCTGACCGCTTGTTTACCCGCCGCTTGGCAATTGTATCATCCCGAGATTTACAACACTAAAAAATAGCTCAACAAAGAAAGAGAACAGAAAAACGAAAGAATAAAGATAAATACTAAACTAATGCCAATGCAATTGCAATGGCTAAATGTACGTTTATTCCTGGATTCTCTTTATATTTTATTTCATTTTTGTGTGTGAGTCTGAAATGCCGTCAGCTGCATTTTTGCGTTTGAGTTTGAGTTCAGTTCTTGATATATTCATGGCGTAAAATGTTGAAAGCTTGTTGTTGTTGTTGCTTGACAACCGCATTTGCAAATGCAAATAGTATTCATTCCATACATAAATAAATAAATGTGTGTTGAGTAGTTTTCCGATATTTCCTCATATTTAATTATAGCGCTAGCGAAAAACTTTTCCAATGCACAACTTTTTTTTTTGTCGCGGTGTGTCACAAAAACAAAAAACGAAAAAAACGAGGAAAAAACTTTGATTAAAGCAAATGTTCTTTCAACTTTTTTCTGTTCATCATCAAATACCAAGAAATGAGGTCGGGAAATAAGTTTCTCTAAAAGGAAAATGCGTAGATATTTAGGTCAAAGTATGAGTTCCTAATGATAGTCACGTCAAGTAAATATATGTATGTGTATGTTATGAAAATAGTTGAAAGGTTTTTTTTTCCACACTTCTGCTGCTTCTTCTTCTTCTGCGTTACTTTGACTCTCTAAGTAAACCCCAGGTGAACTGAACTTTAGCTACTTTATGTTCAACTTTTTCAACTGCATCTTAGTGCTTAATTTACACCAGAGAGAGAGAGAGGAGAGAGAAAAAAAAAATGTTGAAAAATGACTCGCACAAAAGCGTCCTTAAGAGCCGCACATAACAAACAAGGATCCTGGGATCACCCCTCCTCCCTGCCTGCAACCAGCAAACCTGCATCAAAAGATTTAAAAACTTTTCTTCTTCGTTTCTTTTTTTGCTGCAGCAAGTTGCAAACATTACCCAAAAGTAGCTGCCCCCCTTCCCCTTAAGTTCTTCTGCTGTAAATCCTTTTGGGCCTGCAGTTTGCGTGCAACACAAACAAATCAAAGAAACAACAACAACAAGAACAACAACAACAACAAGAACGATGATAACTCATAGCTGGCACATTATTCAGAATTGTGAATACTAAATTCTGATTTCCCGACAAGAGAGTTTTTCGTTTATTTCGTGTTAATTCACCTTTCCATTTGGGGTTTGGGGCGAGGGAAGTTGGAATGAAAAATGCGACCACAGCAAACGGAGCTCAAGCAACAAGCAAAAACAAAAACAAAAGAAAAGAGTATTGCAAAAAAAAAAACTAAAACATAAAAAATTGGTTTGAAGTTTTTTTTCTTTTTGTCGAAGATAGTGTAACAGGGAAGAGATACTCTGTAGTTTTAGGTTAGGTTATAAAGTGAAATAATTTTGAAAAAAAAATCCTGTAAATTATTATAAGAGTTTTTTTTTCTTTTGAAGGAGTAAGTGAGATGGGGAAAAGATACTCTGTTTTTCTTAGATATAAAGTGAAATAATTTTGAGAAAAATACCTTAAATAATCATAAAGAGTTTCCAAATAGATCTAAAGTTCAATATCAAACAACTTATTGATAATTATTACTTTTCTTATGCTTTCTTACAACTTTCAACACAATTCCCCAATATTTTGATAAAACGAATTCGAATAGATCTAGAGTTCAATATCAAACAACTTATTGATTATAATTACTTTTCTTATGCTTTCTGAAAACTTTCAACACAATTCCCCAATATCTTGATCACAAAACGGTTAAAGTTTAATCACCCCAGCATATTGGGAAGTCAGAAAAACCTTCTTTTTTTCCAAAGCAACATAGGCAAAGAGTAATAAACAATAGCACAAAAAAAAAAAAACATAACACGAAACAACAATCAACATTGCATGTCGAGCTATAATGATAATCTAAAATCGCTAGGCCGTGCAATAACCTTTTGTCTCGGTCCAAAAAAAAAAAAAACAAAAAAAATGGCAAATGGTAAATGGCAAAAGCAGAGAAGTCAGAGTAGAGTTGCACACAAGCAAAGGAAATCGGCGAGGGGAATGGGGGGGGGCATGAATGAAATACCATTTCATCTGGGAAATTGAAATCTGGTGCAAAACTGACTTGCATTTGCCACACACGTTTGTGTGCGTTTGTGCAACACGAGAGTTAATTGAAAGATGTGAAATCTCTTCTTCTGTTAGAAATTATGTTTTTTTTTTCGGGAACTGAAAGTTCTAGGGGAAAATTCTGCTCCATTAGACAAAACTTAAAGCATGGCCTAATTGATTGACAAGCTGGAGAGGACCAGGACACAGGTGTTTTCAAGGGGGGCGAAGGGGAGAGAACTTTTACTTCCATTACTTAATTATGAGAAAAACCACTATGAAATTAGTTCATGAGCAGTTAAAACTTGCCAACTGCAGAAAACATCAACAACAACAACAAGAACAACAAGCAGAAGTGTATACAAAGCGTTAGTAAAGTAAAAGGATGAGGAAGTGGTTGCTGGAAGCAGGAAGTTCTGTGCCAGTTAGAGAGATGCCAAAGCACGTCTCCCTCTCCCTTCATCATCATCCAACACATCAAGTGCACATTTTGCACTGAAATGCAAACGGGGGGTGAAGAAGGGGCGGGTAGTAATTATGCATAGAAATGGGAACATCGCCAGGACGGACAGCAATGTGAAAGGAGAAGAAACAGGAAGGTTGGCGTTGGAGGTGGCATTGGGGTTGTCGTTGGGGCTGGTTGGGGTTCGGGTTGGGGCTGGGCTTAAGGTTGGGGCTGGGTGTTTGAGGTTAGACTTAGGGGGTTGTTGTTGTTCTTCGTTCGTGCTATTTACTGCTCAAGTTAACTTTATGTTGGATAATGGTAAAGTGCACATTCAGTCAGCGAGCTGCAAAAAAAACACAAACAACACACAAAGCTTGCACCATTAGACGGGCGACGAAGGATTAACGGGAGTGGTTTCTGTTAAGTGGACCGACACGTATGTTTATATATATATATATATATAGTACATATATAGTATTTAAGTATGTATTGTGTATATATCAAAAGTATTTCTCTTGACGAAGACACTTGACAGTGTTAGGAATTTTTGCCATACAAGCAACTGGAATAATAAGAAATAAAAAAAAAAAACACAGCAAAATTCCATTAAAAACACGAAGGCTACACTTCAGTTAAGAAAAAAACAAGAAGAAGACAGTTGACAAAGACATAATATAGGGGAGTATAAGAAATTTACTGTATTCTTATCTATAATCTTCGCTTTGGTTGTTATTTGACTTGGAAAACATTAAAGTAGTTACAAATAGTCATAAGTTGGTTTATTTTAATTGTTTATGATTATTTTTTAATATATTATGTAATCTTTAAACAAGTAGGAAGGCTTTAGTGGATTAAGCTCGAAATTCAAGATTTTTTTGTTATCGATTACATGTGTATATCGTAAGCCAGAAGAGTTATCGAAAATTTCGAACAAACTTGTCCTATCTAGGAACTAGGAATGCTCACATCCAAAATCTGTAGTCTCTATCTTTAGTAGATCCTGAGATCGACGGGTTTCTTACATACAGAGAGACAGACGGATATACCTAGATAGACTCGGCTGTTAATGCTGATCAAGAATATATATACTTTATAAGGTCGCAGAAGCTTACTTCTGCCTGTTACATAGTTTTGTATAAAACCATAATACCTTTTTTACCCATTTTATGGATTAAGGGTATACAAAAAAGAAGACAGTTGATGATGACATAATATAGGGGAATATAAGAAAAAACCTGTTTTTTAATATATTTTTTATCTATAATCTTTCACAACACATTAACATAAGTGGATTACTTTTGATTGTTTTTGATTATTTTCGATATAATGTAATCCTAAAATACTCATGATGACATTTAGATTATTTGCATTTCGTTGACAATTAGTAATTAAAGGTATTATTTTGTCAAAAACAAAACATAATAATCTATTTACTAATGGGATTGATTAGTTATCATTACTTAACAGTCTTGTATGAAAGTAATAAACAAATTAATATATATTATCATAGTTTGATAAAAATATTAATGAAAATGTATAAAGAAATAACTTTTAAAGTGTTTTGTAATCAGTAGCATTACTTGAAAGTAATAAGCAATATAAACAAATTTCATAGTATGATAAAAATATGAATGAAAATGTATAAAGAAATAACTTTTCAAGTTCATCTATCAAAAACAAATTTAACTTTCGCATAGAAATTTTTTTTTAACATTCCGTTTCAACATTGTACAATGTAAAACACATTGTGGTTTATTTTTTGATTGATTCTCGTTAAAGTTGTCGCCTCGAATGAGTTATGTTTTTTTACGGTTTACACCTGCTGTTGATGCAAAAATAACAACAACAAAAAAAAAATAAATAAAAAATGTTGCTTGCGAAAAAAAACCGCCCACATCGGATTTGAGCAATCGATAACGCGTTTTAAGCGTTGAGTTGAGCTCAGTTACAAATTATTCAACAAATATGCAAATATTATGAGCAAAATGAGTAAAAGCCAATTGAATGCACTCGACAAAAAAATGCCAAACAAGTGACGTAGTCCAGAGCAAATACATTGAAATAAATAATGTATGTATGCATATAATAAATATGATATGTATAAGGTGTGTGACAAACTTCAACAACAATAGATTAACAAAAAAAAAACAAAAACAAAAAACAATTCTATTGATCAGCATTTTAAAATTAGCGCAGTTGAACAATTATTTGGTTTTCAGAATTTTTCATATTTTTTATTTTTTGCTTTGACTCAGTCACGCCTATATTTATTATTACAACAAACAAGATGATGATGATAATGATAATAATAATGATGATAATAATGATGCTGACACGCGTACAACGTGAGATTTTAAGATAAACAAAGTTCAAGCTTTTAACAAAACGTTTATTGTTGTTGTGTTTACAAGATCTTTATAAAAACGGAAACTAAGCAAGGTTATAATAATATTGTAAAACGGGAATTTTACTAAACTTTAAATTTTATTTATCTATTCTTTTCCTAACCTTTGTAAAAGTTTTCATAGAGCAAATTATTATATCGTGATGTAATTTGTAGCTAATAATTAATGAAATTCTTGGGAAATATCTATACTATATCATATGTTAGTCATAATACCAAGAATCTTGGCGCATAATTAATTAGTGGCATGTTGAAATACCTTATGAAAATGTCAAAAATAATTGGATGACAAATCAGGCCTTAACAAATACAATCATTTTGCCTCAAAGACTTTAACATAAAAGTGTTTTAGACAAAGTCTTAACACCTTTTGCTTATAAATCGTTTATCTTAGAGAGATATAATAATCATATAAATATAATAACGCTTCCGACAAGCCAATTGTTAAAACAAGTCGCAAAAGCGCAAAGCAAAATGAGAGAGGAGAGGGAAAATGAAAATTAAACAATGATTGTTTTTGACTTTTGTGGAGCAAATAGCAAAATAGCTTGCAGCATTATATGGAAAAACTATATATAGTATAACATATACTATATAGTACTTATATATATATATATATCTGTGAAGTTGAGGAAAGTGCAATCGCAGCATTCACATCTATGTCATCGCCATCGTCGTCGTCGTCGCCGATGGGCCCACGCGTTAGATGATGGTGGCAACATCACCCAAAGTGTCTTGCGACATGAAGAAGATAAATATTGTTTTTTGTTTTTTTTATTTTGCTTTTTGGGGCGTGGGCTGATTTTCTCATTTGACGAAACATTAAGCGAGAGCCACACACAAACAAAGCTCTCTACCTCAGACAAGAAAGTTTATATGTGTGCGTGTACGAGTGTACAGAGTGTGTGTGTGTGTGTGTAAGTGCCATAAAAGCGATTATCAGTGGTGCGTTGATAACAATCTGCAACGGCAGCAGGCAACATCAACATCAACAGCAGCAGCCGATAAGAAGCTTATTTTAGTCAGCTGGGCAAGCGAGAAACTCTCAAGAAATTGCATAAGCTTTGAAAAGCTTAAGCACACAAAAAGTTAAAGCAATAATATTTCTAATTTCTACAAGTCAAAAGGGAAAGAAACACACAGAAAACTTTAAGATATTTAAGCCAAAAATTTCAAAACCAAGCAATAAAAGGCGTGTCAATCACAGGTGTGAATGTGTGTGTGTGTGGGTGTGTTTTGCTGGCACAAAGAAGTGGCAAGAAGTGGTTGCGACAGCCACAAAATAAATGAAAAAAACAAAAAATACCAATTCAATGCGGGTCATGGAAATAGCAATATGCAGACAAATGGGGAAAAAAGAAATGAAAGAAAATTGTAAAATAACCCCAAAGAGCATTTGATTATCAACTGAACTGGAACCAAAAACTGAAACTGCAAAATTTTTGTTTGTTTCGTTTCCATTCTGTGTATTTTTCTTTCTTTTTTTTCACTTTTTTTTCATTTTTTTTTGCATAAATACATAATGAGATTTAAGTAAAAAAAAAAAAGAAAAACAGAAAACAGAAATACAACTGTCAAATGCACAAACAACAACAACAAATAAGCAAGAAGCAATTGGCCAACCAATATATTGACCATGTCTAACAAATCAATATGCATTAAATACATGCAGCAAAAGGCCATGACATACATATAAATGTAACTGACAGCCAAATATCATCTTTTGCCAGTTATAGTTTATTCAATTACCTGTCAAATATACATAACCTGGCCCGAATCAACAAAAAGGCAAACCGGAAAACACACAACAATATGTAAACACACATTGATTATGGCCAAAATGTTAATGTACACAAATTAAAGTTTAATGCATTGTTTATACGGCAAAACAATTAAAAGAGCAGTTATGTACAATTACTTAATGTGAATTTATGTGTAAAACCAAAAAGAAAATAACATTTGCTTAAATATAAGAACCATAATAATTTGTAATTAAGTTGTTAAACAGTGTAATTGAGATTTAGCAGATGTTTTTGCTTAAGTTCAATTGTAATTAAAATGCATTTCTTTTTGTTTACCGTTAATTGGCAATTTTTGTGCTTTTGTGTCCTCTTTGTTGGTTAATCACCGTTTGAAATTATAAAAATCCCTAACCCAAAAGGGAAATTTTCAGGTACTTTTTACTTATTGCATATGCAAATTTTTTTGTTTACTGTTAATTGTCATTTTTGGACTTTTGTGTCCTCTTGTTGGTTATTCACCGTTTGTGCTTTTAAAAATCCCTTACAAAGGGAAATTTTCAGGTACTTTTTAACTCACGGCATATTTTAAAGCAATAATGTGCAAAACATATACAAACAAATGCCACTCAACTTTTTCTTTATCTCTTGCCAAGTTTTTTCTTATATTGTCAACTCAAACTGTTGCAAGCTGCAGCGGCATTTAAGTTGCACCCAAGAGTGTCAACATGTTTGAGACTAATTGAAGTTGATACGAAATAGAACAAAATCATGATAAAGATAATGATGATGATGACGATGATGACGCTGACCGCAATAAAGTCTTTTGATCTAGTTCACAGATACTTTGAAACAAACAAAAACGGAAACAGAATAGAACAGAACAGAACAGAGAACATAGAAACACAAAACATATATAAACTTATTTTTACTAGTACTTCTTCTACCTTCTCTTCTTCTTCTTCTCCTGTGTGCTAATTCTTGCGCCAGTCTGGGGAATATAAATTGTGCATTTTGAAATCTGGCCAAGAGGCTTGTAAAGTAACATGCTCCACATACTATTTCGTGTGACACGATGACAAGAAGAGCGGGACGGGGGGTTGGGGGGAAGGACAGGGTGGCAGTTAACTTTAGTTCAGTTCAGTTGTTTTGTGTTGTGGAAAGCTAAATGAGGCGTGACATAGAAAATTCAGAAGCGCACACAGTGGCCAGAGACCGTGAGTGAGAGTGAGCGAGATAGGCGAAACACTTGGTAATTGGGAGCGCACCCACGACAACAACACCAACAACAACAGTAAAAACAACAAACCCGTAACAACAACAACAACAACAGTAAAAAGAATAAACGTAAACAAGCAGAGGGAAGTAAGCATTGTGCCCAAAAAAAAAAAACAACAAAACACACACAACAAAGAGTCAGTGAAGAGCAAGACAAAGAGTATTTATGCGGTGAAAAATTGAAAAATCTCATAAAAAGCGTGCCACAAAACAAAAGAAGCCGCCAAAGCAGACTCTAAAAAAGAGAGATAGAGGGAGAAAGAGATATTAAAGGGGGTTAAAGGCTCACACAATTAACCCTTTTGGCAGGCCGCGAGGGTTTTACAACAATTGCTTTGAAGTTGCTTTTCCGTTTAATATAGTGGGTGTCGCATTAGTTTTGCAGCGAGCAACAATTTAAAATGACTTATAAAGACTTTATATAAAGAACACACGAGAAATGCAATAAAATTAATCGTTTATGTCGTAATCGCATTTACCAATCAACCGCTTAGAAAAACCGCTTTTAAGCTTCACCTATCACTTCTTCTCTTTCTCTCTCTCTCGCTCAATATGTGTGTAACTGCTTTTGATGTTCCATTGCAAAGTAAAGTACCGCTATACATATTGGAATGGTAAATGGAGAGCGGTGAGAGTCAATCATGTATAGCGTTTCGATTCCATTACAGGCGGCTTAACGAGATTGTTGGAAGTTAACGAAGCGTTAAGCTTTTTACCCTTTTCGCCCCCCACACGCCCTTTCACCTTGCATTGACTATTTTTAAGTTTGTATTTTCTGCCTCGCCTCAAAGACAATCTCGATCGCATGCAAGTTTGTTTATTTATGTATTATATTATTCACTTTAATTAACTTTTTAATGAACTGAATCGCCTTTTATGTATTGAATAATTTATGTATTATTTTAAGTGCTATATTTGTCTAAATCAAAATCAAGATCAACTCAATTCATTCGTAACTCACATAAAATGCAAATCACTCAGCGACAATTTCATGCTGAAAGTGAAAATTTTAAATTATCAATTACCCAGTGACAAATGGACAGGGTGACAACGAAACAGGCAAAGGTAAAGGGAGAGAGTGAGAGAGAGAGATTCCTACTTCGGCTCAGCTTTGACTTTAGCTTCGTCTTCGTCTTCGTTTTAAGCTTGACTTTTGCTTCGGGCACCTGCTTCCCGCAAGAAACGAGAGACGAGACGAGACGTGACAAGACGAGCCCGTGTCGTCGATTAGCGGGCATAGCACCCCAGAAGCATCAGACGCTGACCGACTACAGTCACAGTTCCCCCGCCCACACCGCTGCCATCCCCTCCACCCACAAGCACGGCATCGTTGGTGAGCAGCAGCAGCCGCTGCCGATGCCGCTGCCGTCGCGGCCGTTTTTCAAAATGCTAAAATTGGCGATTAGTCAAAATGATGTCACCGAGTTATTTTGATTGTTTTTTATATACACCACACGTATTTATTTATTTATTTTGCTTTGGCTCTGCTCTGCTTTTTTTTTTGTTGTTTTTTTTTTTTTTTTTTGCATTTCTAGCGAGATTTCAATGCGCGCCAAGTTCAATGAGGTGCCATCAATTTCATGCTATTGATTAGTTTCTTATCAAGGTAATTGAATTGAAGTTCATAAAATGATAAAATGCTAATCTCTAAATACTTTTCCATATAAGGTATTAATGAAATATGATTAGGTTTATCTTTTTCTTAAGCGGTTTTTCTTTACTAAACGATAATATCATATTTGGTATAAAATCATATTGGAACCCATTAATAACTTACAAAAATTATATGACAAGAAGTTTCCCTATAAGGTCATCAATGATTTCATGCCAGTTGGTAATGATCTAATGCAGAACTGGGAGACTTTTCCATATTTGGAGAAAGATCTGATCTAATCCATCCAACACAAAATTGCAATTTAAAACAATGAAATGACATACGAAACCAAACCTCAAACAAAACCACGAAAAAACAAAAAAAAAACAGTCAATAAATTACGGAATGCCTTTAAAAATAGCAAGAGAGAGGTATAAAGGGTATTCCTTATGCGCATTAGTAAATAATTAAAATCAATTGCAATTGGTTTGATTTACATGCAAATAATAATATCAACAAAGCGACCACAAAAATGTTTTAACGAATAACAATAGAGAGAGAAAGAGAGAGGGACACAGAAGGGATAACGGAAATTTTGGTTTGTTGGGTGAATTAACGAAAGGGGGGAGGCGGCGACAGCTGCTATGTTTGTAACATTTTACGTCGCGTTTTTTTTTTTATGAATGAAACTAAAGAACTAAAGAAAGTTATGGCTAAGTTTGTGGTTCAGTTTTAAGCTGAAATTGGTTTGCTCTTTTCGTTGTTTACCTTTTCTGTATTTTGTTGTAATTTGCTTTGTTTCTGGTTTTCTATGCGTCACTTTCGACCTGCGACCAGATTTTCTATTGCCTTTTTTATTTGCCCTTTACTTCTGGAGTTGGTCGCTTCTTCTTCTTTTTTTTGTGGCGCTGTGTAAGCTTAACTGTCTTTGTGCTTAATGTTTTATGTATATGTATTTTGCACCTGATTTTCCTTTCAATTTAGGGTTATTTCACTTTGAGCCTTTTTTTGCACTGCCGCTGACTTTGGCCTTGTGAAATATGTTGACAGACAGATACAACTTCTGTTTTCGGGCAATCTTCGAATTGCTGCGAATTCGCTGCCCGAGACACATACACAAACACACAAGCGAAGGCACGCACGCACACACACGTAAACACTTGTGCACATATACCAACAAAACACAGCTTCGTAAGCTGGGACACAGTGCGTGTTGAGTTTTAATCCGCTTTCGTTTACCTTATGATTTTGCACATGCAGATAAATAAATTAAAGTTTTATACACACACGCACACACAAGTCGCGTTTTTATTATGTTAGTAGCTGTCCGTTTGGATATATCTTATCAACAAAATTTTTGTTTACGCAGCGGTAAAAAACACGTCGCCCGCTACTGCACTTGACTAATTTCAACCACCGACTGGCCAGTGATACCATCGCATAAGATGCACCAAAATATCTCCAAGCCAAGCGCTAAGACCGTATTGGCCAAAAATACCAAATACCAAATGTCTGGCAAAATACCAACTTGCGGGCTACTACTATTTTGTATCATCTTGATTTCAAATTGCTACCGAAGCTGTTTTATTAGTACAAATAGGGCGGGACAACACCTTGACAAATAAATCTTGAATGTTGCAAGTCGCACATGCAAATTATACAACTAACGTGACGAACACACTATGGCTTTGACTTCATTAATATATTGAGTAACTTCTTATACCTAGTCCTCCTTCTCGTGATTATCGGTGCTAACAGGCGGTACGACCGCACTATTCCTTTGCCGACGCGCCCTCTCCCTTAGTTGGGCAGTCTTTAATGTGGCCATCATTTGTGTTGAGTTGTACAGCCATTGTCCCTGCGAATATTTCACACGTATGCATAAGGGACACGTATTTGTATTATTGAAATGTACTTACAATTAGCAGCATACAGTTCAGCAGTATTGGAATGGAGAATACAGTCGAGATAAAAAGGCCATTGCCATCAAAATATTGTTGTTTGGAGAAAGTTTTCCAATTTAGAGCCGCATATTCATTGATGCTCTCAGAGAAATAAACAACAGACACTGATAAGACACAATGTGGAATAAAAATAAATAATCAAGCAATGGGTAAAATTGAAATACATACACAGCACTAGGAAAAGAAAAACTTGAAAATTTGTATTATTGCGTGTGAGTAAGGCGGTACTTGTCGTAAGCACATGCACTAAAATTAGTCCAATAAGCCACGGATCCTTCCAATCGATCTGCAATTAAAATGTTAATAGGTCAATAAATATTCTATTGCGGTATTGTTTTGAGTGCTTACGCTCAAAAGAAATGACCAATAGCCTGTTATTTCATTGACATCAATTTGCCCGGGATGCATTTTGCGTTATTTTTTACAAATGGTATCGACGTGTGTTTTGGACAAATAGCGGCAGATGTTGAGTACACAATGCAACAGCCACGCACAAAAAATGTAAACAATAAATGTACACCAGCATCGATGTATCGATATTATTACAAATATCGATAGCGTTTTAAAAAGCACAGCTGATGTGCGATAGATACACAACTAACTTTCCCACTATCGTGATAAATCGATAGGGTGATGCAACGATTTCTGGGTAGTAAACAATGCACGTCATTACAAAGCAGACTGACCAAACTTGTGTAATTCGTGTGTCATCCCTGGCTGTGCTGCCCATACTGATATCATACCGATTGAACGTGTCTACTTTGCTTTCACTGACTCAGTAGACTCAACATTAACAAAAAACTGAAAAAACTCACAAGAATTTGTTAAAGGCAGTCAAAATTATAGTAAACATAAACATAGTAAACAAGCACTATTTAATTGTACACCCAACGTGTGAGTAAGTCGAATAACAACACCAGAACCAAATATAAATAGTGAAAAGAAGGTCGGCAGTGACAAACGGAAATTGAGCTAAAAACAAAAGCGAGCGTCGTCGCAGAGTACTTTTTTCTGTCTTCTCGTGTGCAAGTGTGTGTGTGTGTGTGCAATCAAAAACAACGAATAGAGAAGAACGCACCACTCCAATAAGTAAGACCAGGACTCTTATTGGGTGCTTGGATCTGGTCGAAGTGTTGAATGGCTGCTTTTGCCGCTGAGAAGCATATGTTTTTATTGTTGTCGTCGTTGTTGTTGTTGTTGTGGTTTTAGATAAATAGTTGCTGCGTTTTGGTGAAAAGCAGTAAAAACGACTCGCAACGGCATCAGGCTCAAGGACACGCGGCGACTGCGCACCCAGTGCACCCGAAGGTCACGCAACAGTCGCAGGTCCCGCGCCATCTCCAAGCCCCCACATCCCCCACTTAGAAAACAGAACTCGAAATCGGTCCGTCGCCGGCGTCAACAACAACAACTGAAGCAACAATTAGCAGCCGACACAAATATGGCCGTCAAGCAGAACAACACGGAGCAACAGAATGATGGTGCGCCTGTTGGTGCAGCTGCAAGCGCGGATTCTGCAACAGCATCCTCAACAACCAATAACAACATCTCAGACGATGGTGGCGGTGGCGTTGGCTCCAATGATGCCACCAATGCCAGCGATACATTGCCAAAGGCAAGCGGCTCCGATCAACCGGATAGACAGCATGACATTAAGACCCTGGTGCGCCACTTGCAAAACCTTAATCACGATGATCAGCAGAAATCAACGCTAATCTATCGGCATGTCATCTATCATTTGGCACGCATGCCAATGAGCAACAAGCCCGAGGATCTTAAGCGTTTCAAGGAGGAGATCACCAAGGTGGGCAACTATCTGGCCATGCCCAACAAGAAGAGTTATCTTATGTTCTATCTGGCCATCGTCTATGAACTGATAACACAATCCGCCTACGAGACGCCCTCCTGTGCCGTGGCCATTGTCTTTCAGCTATTCAGTGAGGATCTGATTCTGGAAGCGGTGCAATCACTGCTCGACCGGGATGTTCAGGATGAGAGTATACGCAAAACAGTGGGTCTGCTCTGCAAATGGATACGCGCCTGCAACTTTTGCCAGAATCTTAATCAGTGGATTATGGCCCTGTTGCAGGGATTGCGTGAACAGGAAAAGTATCTGCTTCTCGATGAGATCGCTCTGGACAACATTGAGATGCTCTTCGTGTCCATGATCTTGCCCGCAATGCGTCCAAAAGTGGCCCCAATTGTCTTTCACATGCTCTCAACCATCAATCAGGCTCCGGAGATATTCCACAAGGTGAGTTCATACTTTAGGGATGGAACCCTCAGGCACCTTAAATTCCCAGTAGGCAAACTTTGAAAAGTCAACCATTGATATATAATTTTTTATATATACTACTTTACTATGGTTTTTTTTGACTTAATGAAGTTTCTAAGACTTTACGTAAGATCTATTTTTAAACCCAATATGAATTCAATTCCCCCTTTACTCAATGGTATTTGTTTTGTCTTGTAGATATTGCCAAAGATACCGGGAGTGATAACCTATTTGAAGAATCAATCGAATGGCATGGATGAATCGTCAATCGAATCGCGAACCTGTCTACAAAAGGTTGTCGATCTGACCAATGCGCTCATGATGCGATTCTATGACAACGATGAGCTCTATACATCCATCAAGTCCGCCATCCAAATGTACGAACCATCGCAGAATTGTGTTGCATTTGCCCGTGCCCTCTTCGAGAATGCCCTGCCCCGGAATGCGCGAGTCGGTTTGGTTAACCTGGGCAATACCTGCTATATGAATAGTGTACTTCAAGCTTTGGCCATGACCAGCGAGTAAGTATTCTATCTTCTTTAATGATCTTCACTTGTAACACTTTCATATGCTCTTTGTTACAGTTTTGTGCGACAGATTTTGCTTGTTGAGAGTGGATCGTTGTTGTTGCTAAAGGTGCAGCAACAGATTGCATTGATGCATCATTCGATACGTTATGAGTTGACGCCAACGCGACTGTTGAAGGCGACACGTCCGCCGGGGTTTACGCCCGGTCTGCAGCAGGATAGTTCGGAGTTCCTAGGCTATTTTCTGGATCTGTTGCATGAGCATGAGATTAACAGTGGGGCGCACAGTGTGCAGCACATGGATACCGATGCTCCGGCACCGGCCAAAGAATTGAAAGAGGCTGGCGAGCCGGCAAGCTCACTTACCGATGAGATCGTTGCCGCTGGTGTTATACCCTATAATAGTAACGATCATGAAATCTGCGCCGTGCACAATACAAGGCCAAATGCACCGACACCGACACCTGCTATTAACTCAGCCACGCCCACAGCAACGCCCGCTAACAACGCACAGTCAAAGAAGCCGCCATCGACCATAGATAAAACATTCGCTGGCAAATTGTCAACGACTTACAAATGCCAGATATGCGCCTGGGAGAGTCGCAACGAGGACAGCTTCCGGGAGCTGCAGCTATCGTTTCCCGATGACAAGGACGATTGCGGTGCTGCCAATTACTCGGTTCAGGATCTTATTGATTATTACTGTTCGCCCGAGAAGCTTGACGGCGACAATCAATACTTTTGCCCGCGCTGCAAGAAACTCTGCGATGCCGAACGTCGCATTGGGATTACCCAAGCGCCACGCAATCTCATTCTCACACTAAAGCAGTTTAAGTATGATCAGAAGTATCATTTTCGCACCAAGCTCATGCACAAGGTGTTCCACGATGAGAGTGTAAGTAATCTCAAAAAGAAAACTTTAAGAACAGTTTTTAAAATTCGTTTCGTTTCCTGTTTCAGGTTAATGTCAAGGTGTGCTCTACGGATTCACTTCAGGAGACATGCACGGTGCACTATGATCTATATGCTGGTGTAGTGCACGCTGGCTATAGCATGGACTCTGGACATTACTTCACCTTTGCTGCGGATCAATCGAAGAACTGGTTTAAATTCAATGACAGTCTGGTGACCAACTCAAAGCCACAAGAAATGCACAGCTTGACCTCGCCGAATACACCATACATACTGTTCTATCAGATGTGTGGTCGTTCCACGGAAACAGCGCCCGATGGACCCATGAATCCGATGGTGCCCGTACCATCGATCCCACCACTAACACTGGACGAACTGCCGCGCACACTGCGTGATTATGTGAAACAGGATAATCGGGAGTATAACGAGGAGCTTAAGCTGCAAAGATTCAAACGTAATGCCAAGCGTGCCACTGTCACGGACAATGGAACAATGACGCGGAATGGCTATGAGGGTGATGATGAGGATGATCAATCGCCACCGCCCGCTGGTGGTTGTGGTGGCAATGATCTGGGCATGAATATGAATCGTTTTGTCTATTGATCTTGTGAGTAAAGTGTGTGTGTGTGTGTGTATGTATATGTGTGTGGTTGGGCGGCTGGAAAGTTGGGGAAAAGCGCGCCGTTTAAGCATATACGAGTATATTTGTAGTAAGTTTATATAACAGATCATAAATCTAGTATAATATATATATATATATATATATCTATCTATGTATATGTAATAGTAAAGTCTGGGTAATGCTTTCCAGTTTCTTTGCTAGCTTCACATTGCACTCACACACACACACTCACGCACACAAACACACATATCCATCAAAACACACACACCCACAAACACACACTATATATTGTTGTCATGTTCCTTAAAAAACAAAAACCAGCTCACATACACACACATACATATACATATACAGTAGAAACTACAATTGTATTTCCATTTACAAATTTGTTATAATTTTTATGCATTGTTTTTTGTTAACACCAATTTAGCTATAGTCTTAACATATATATTATATTATATATACATACTACATATTTAAAAAAAAAAAAAAATAATTGAAAGCATATATATATATATAAATTAGCCAGAACGTGAAAATGTTAATGATACTCCTTAGTCCTACATAAACATACATACATATATAAACCAAATCGATGCAAAGGCAACTAACCAACTTCCATTTCTGGCCTCCAAAAATGCGAAAAGAGAAAAACCCTATCCTATATGCAAAATCTATATGTAATACATTTATTATATACGCACAGATCGATTGTGCTTAAAATTTGTGTGCTTGTAAATTTGTCTAACAAAGTTTTATATAGCAACCGAAAGCAGCAAAAACAAACACAAAATAAAATATCTATAGTTGGTTTATATATTTAAAGCATGTGTAAAGATAATGGATTATTCAAATTTGTATCATTTGTTTTGTGAATTTTCAAAATTTACTTCAATGTAATACGAATTTTTTTTATGGATTGACCCGCACGCATCGTTTAATATCATTTAGCGAGCGTTGTGCATTAAAATCATGTTAAGGTTTTGAATATTATTACAATTTAATTGGAATAATTTCAAATAACATTTGTATATGCTGTAACTTATGAATATTTATCTATTATATTTGTAAGGGTATCAATAAAACTGAAAACACATACATTAAGGCATTTCTTATTTCATTTTTATTTGTGCAATAAATTATTTTCATATTGAAATATGTATTGTATTGTATTACAGGGTATATTGTGGTCGCGCATTTTTTGTCATTTAAATATTGTGGGTGCTAAGAGCAAGAGTGCTAGTATTTTTATATGAAAATATAAACATTTTGCGCTTTAACAACGTACGGTCACACTTAAATCGCTTATCCACAATTGCCTCCAGCTGAAATCGCGCACACACTGACACACACATAGACAAGACATTTTGGAGCGCGCCTATAAAATGAGCAATACGCGGTATGCTCTCGAACAGTCTCTCGATTCGTGGAGCATATTATTAAGACCATACGCGGCGGCCTTTTGGTTAGTCGACGCGGAGCGCTGCATTAATAACAACGACGACGACTACAACATCTAGAACTAAAACAAACTAAATAAATAGTAAATTTGACGCTATTATAAAACGCGTGGCGCACAAATCAGGCGAATTGTGTGGACTATCCGACTCCAAAGCGCATTATTTAGCAACAACAATATTACATACGCTTTTATGGCTCATCAGCGACACAAACCCAAAGAAACTGCCGATAAATTTTACAAGAACAATAACCAGCAGAGAAGAAGCAGAAGCGCATATAAAAGCAGCTAACATAAAGCAAAACGCAACCAAGTTATTGCGATTTATATAAATACAAAGACAAATATTTTGCTACCTTTTCTAAACACAAAGCGAACAGCCTTTTAAAGCACAATTGATTTATTTTGTACGGACGGCCTGTGAACTGTGAGAAATAACCAGAGCAACAAACAAGAGAAACACCAACAATTGCATTTACAAGACGTTGCCAGCTGTTCGGTGCAAAAAAAAGCTTTCACGTTCTCCAATAAGAACACACACCAAATAAAGAGTGAAAAGCCCGGTCATCGTCCTGCTGCCAAATAAATAGAGAAAGTTTGGTTATGTACGACATCGTCCTCGGCTGCTGAAGGTGAGCGAAGGACATTGCGCCTGCCGGCCGCAAAAAATAAACACGTTCCAGCCACACGCAGAGCCTATAAACTTTGATAGCAATTAAGTTCTTAAAGATAACAGCCCAGTGGGCCGGCAACAACAATTAAAAGTCAAAACAACCCCCTGCGATACACAAACAAAAATACAACTCGCATCAACATGCGTATCTTTCCCGTGCGTCTCTCGGCCATCTCGTCGTCCATGTCGAGTCTGACCAAAATGCTGGACTTTTACTCGGGTTTCAATCCGTCGCCGCTGTCAATAAAGCAGTTTATGGACTTTGGTAAGTTAACAAACAAATAATAATAATACTAATGTCCTTGCCGGCTTTCGTTAAGTTGCACTCTCTTTCTCTATCTTTCCCCCTCACACACACGCACTACCAAAACTCTCAAAGAACATTAGAGTTTTTTTTTTGTTTTTGTATGTGTGTGAGTAAATTGTTAGCAAAATCACGAGTTGAATAATTAATTGTTGTTTTAATCGAATTGTTACAAGTATGTTCAATAACAATACATTTGATACGTTTGTGACGCAAGCACCTGTGTGTTCGCCTGCTTTGATCTAATCGGGCTTGTTCTTGCGCAACCTGAGAACTCAAAAAGAGAATCTACTGTATTGATGTGTGTCAAATATGTAAATTATGAGTATGTAGAGCTTACAGCAAAGAGAGCATTGCTCATGTAAAATTTCGACACACACAAACATACAAGCATAGATTTGAACGTGACTAAGCTAAGCTTGGCTGCATATGGAAATATTAAACTGTACTGCGCAAATTCCCGTTATCTAACGTATACCCAATTTAATTTCATTGAATTGTCAATTAAGCATTTTTTTTTTGTTCTGTCTGAGCTGGGTCGCCGCTAAACAAACACAAAACTGTTGATTATGCAGAGTGACAAAGAAGACGAGAGCGAGAGAGAGAGAAAGAAAGAAAGTGAGAGAGAGAGCAAATAAAAGCTTAATCGTTGTCTCAATTACTCTCAACTTGTCGACATTAGAGTGCCTATGTAAAACTATATAAAACGGAAGTTCCCACAAATAGAAACATATTTCTCATTAAGTCATCAAACATCAAATGACAATGAAATTTTATACTTTTGCGAAAAGTCGTCCGCCTTCCGGTTTCACCCGTCGCCCGTCTGCTCACCCACCAGTTGCAAATGGCAAATGGCACGTCGTACCTTTCAAGGACATTTCAATGTCAAGTTACAACAGCCAACGACTGCATTATTTACACATATGTATGTACATCTCTTCATACAAACATGGATATGCACACACATACACATATGTACATAGTAATAAGCATGTTCTAAGCCGCACCAAAAACCTGCCTCAATAAGCTGATTGAGTGTGGGTAGTAGTCGACTATGCGATACCCCGTAAATTTCACCATTTTAAAAATATATTCATATAGGTATGAGGGATTAAAAAACACACCATTTGGCGGTTTTTATGATGTTACGTGTTTATTTTAACATTAAAAATCAATTCCTTTAATATATTTCTGATGAATTTTACTTAAAACAGGCTCAAATAGATCAATCAATCTTGAATACTATAATATTAATTAATATTATTAATCAATATTTAATCTAACCCACTTAGGAACTACACAAGAAAAAGGCACTTATATTTTGAGCAGGAAATTAACTGTTTAGATAAAAAATAGTATCAGATACAACAGGAAACAAACAAAAATAATAATAATTAATATAATATACAAATATGCCTATTTTGTAAGATTAAATAACAAAAAAAAAAAACAATAAACCCTTTATCCCAACTAATATAATAAACAAATATGCCCATTTTGTCAGATTAAATAACAAAAAAAAAACGATAAACCCTTTATCCTAGCTACTTTTCTTTGTCAGTGCATTTTGGCATGGAACTTGTTGAAAAAGTTTTTAACCAACATTGTCGCAAATAGCAACTGACTTGGAAAACAATGCTCTTCCCACTAGGGGCCAAGTGCCTGGTAGTGCCTAAGTTCAACCCCCAAATGGGAGGAAGGGGAAAAGTAAGGAGGAGGCTGTGCTATTAAAGGCTATAAATAGAAAATTCCAAAGGAAGCAAAACAAGGTTCCTCTCGCACAAAAAAGATGGTGCCACAGATTTCTGTTGTTGTTATTTATTAATAGAAACAAAATTGCTGAACCGGCTTTAACCATATAGTAGTATGCTAGTAAACATTTTTAACCATAGTACATCACACTTTATATCCATTGTTTATTTTTTATCTATTGTTGTTTTGGGTTTTTGAGGCTTTATTGTTGTGCAAACAGAATTAATAAAGGCTTTTCTGCTAAATTCAATATACTATATGGGTAGTACTTGAACTTTGTTGCATAGTGATAAGATTCAAGTGGCTTTTGTTGCCAACTGTACCTAATACAATTTTGCATTTCTCTATGAGAATACTCCCAGATGTAAACATATCTGGGACAGGGCTGTAATAAAACTAGAATAATGCTAAATTTCGCATATTTCGACCACCCACAATGCCGTTGAATTATATGGCACACATATGTTATGTGCGGGAAAATAGTTTATTATTATTATTATTTTTGTTATCGTTTTTACAATAACTAGAGGGCCCACTTCACTTAACGGTTAATTGTGGCCTTTAACTAATAACTGTATTCGAAATATATATTATTCCATTTGTATGTATTGGGAACCTAATCACTTTCCCTATCAGCCAGACAAAACGTGAAACAAACAAAATGTCAGTCGATATGGCGAAATCCGGAGGCACGCTTTTTTTTTGTGATTATGAGACCTCGGCCCGACATATCCCTCTTAACCCCACCCCGTTGCCTTCTTAAGTTGATCATGTGCCAATTTGCTGCGTGGGCCTAAAAAAAAAGAAAGAAGAATTTAATAAATATATCAAAACAATAATATATATAAAACAAGCCACACGATAAGTTTGAAATGGAAAATTTTTTGACGTATCCGATAGCCAATATCTTATGTTTTGACTTAAAATCTTAAGCATCATGAGTATGCAGAAAATATTGTACTTTGGCCACCGCCGAACATGAACTTTGCACACGTCAACCGTAAGAGAAAAGAAAGAAAGAACCGTTTCAACACCCACGCCATTTCTCAATACAAATAATAACATTGACAGGCACACGCGCCGCCTGAATCGATTGCAGAGTATTTAAATTTGATGACTCAGACATTAAATACTCAATTCAAATTAACAGTTGCGTTAAAAATTAATAACTGTCCAGACTCCATTAGTTAAGTCTCGTTAAATTCACATTTTTTTCGTTAAGTTTATTTTGCTGCTAAAAGTAGCAACTCAAAGTCCAACCGTCTGCTGCCTAACTGTTGTTGTTTTTTTTTTTTTTGTTTCTTTTGCTTTTGATTTGTTTGCTCACACATTTGTCGGCGGCAGCAGCAGCATCAGCAGCAAAGGCAAATGTGAGTCAAATATAGACGCAAAGATGTCGTCGGATAAAAGAGAAACAGAGAGAGAGAGTTGC
Organism: Scaptomyza parva; assembly: GCA_035044645.1. Classification (NCBI taxonomy): domain Eukaryota; kingdom Metazoa; phylum Arthropoda; class Insecta; order Diptera; family Drosophilidae; genus Scaptomyza; species Scaptomyza parva. The sequence continues at coordinate 7,338,084 of JAWNNT010000090.1, forward strand.
TATAAGTGGATTCATTGAATAGTCGGCTATGCGGCTGATGCAATAGTCAAAAGACGCCAATTTGGCCCAGCTGTCAAGTGTGGGCGTGCCATGCTGCGCTGACGTCACGCTCAGCTGTAGCAAATGTCCAAACCTAATGCAAATGTAATTGCAATAAAATATAAACACTGTGCGCGCGTAATTGTAACTGCAATGTGCGCATTTCCTCTGTGCGTTCAACTGGTTTATCCATATGGAGTGGACTATCCCTGACCTTGGGATTGCGTGTTTGTGTGCGTGTGTGTGTCAATGTGTTCGTTCGTATTAAGAAATTGCGTGTAGCTGTAAATAATTTATTGCACTTTCCAGCACTTTAACACAATGGAATAATTGAGTGCTGATTGGCTAAACAGATAATGAGAGGGAATTCAATTGAGTAATTGAGTTCTGATAATGTATGAAGAAGCTTTCAATTGAATTCGTGACATTCGTCAAACTTGTCACCTGGGAATATACAATTACTATATGTTCTTTTGAGTAATTGCATACTGCCCAGACGGTGGCATTAAGAATCGATTTATGTTTGATATCTTTTAGCGTGCATTTAGCCGTCACGCTAGCAAAAAAATGAAAGTGGGTCCAAATCTTATCTATTGCAATGCATCAACGCTCTAGATACAGTCCTATCAAATAACTTCTAGTTCTTTTTTGCAAACAAAAACACCAAAACAGTCTAGCACACTCTCAAACAAAAACACATAGTCATATCAAAACAAGCGCTAAAAGCGGAAGGCTTGCGTTTTCCAACAACAAAACATAAATAAATAAAGCTCTATTTTTTGAGGTCAGCGTCTGTGATAGAGAGAGCTGGTGGTGGAGAGGTGTTTAGGTACCGCGCGTGTGTGTCTTCTGATCGCTCTTTGCGTTCTTACTCTCATTCCCTTTCTATCGCACTCTCACACGCGTGCGTACGCTCTTGTGGTGTGACCGTCTCGTCTTACTACAACCGGCAGTTTCTCGCAAATTCTAACTGGGTTGATGTCGTCGCTTGTTTTGATTGTGATATGTATGTGTGTGTGGGGGGAGAACCTGTTCAGCGCAACTTTTGTTATGTTTTTGTTTTATGCTTTCTTATGTGTGTGTGTGTGTATGTGTTGTCTTTCTTTTTTGTTTTTATATTGCTGGTTTTATTGATTCTGTTTTGTTTTCGGAATTCGTTACAATTGCCTCATAAACAAAATGGCCGACAAAGCTATCGGACATTTATGACTAAGTTTTATGCATATTTATTATTTGTTTTGCGTCTTGCGCTCCAAATTCACATATTTTCGTCGGGCCCCCTTTATAAATGTGGTCGACACTCTTTCTTTTATATTGCTCTCTGTCTCTTATCAGAAGCCGTTATTTGATGCAGATTATAATTATGGTTTGACTGCGGTCAAAGCAATCATCCAAATTGAACAGTAATGCACAAAAGAGAGGCGTGTCGTCCACTTGTTTATGAACTTTGACAACAGATGGCGTTGTCCAGTTCAAGGCCCAATAATTTGACATTAGTACGTAAATAGTATTGTGTATATGTTTTTGTATACGCAATTAATTAAATTTTGGACCGACGCTTGTCGAGTTCATTGTGCTTATCAGTCTCGTTGGTCTTGTCAGTTCCAATCGTCAGTTTCTGCTTTCTACATCTGTTTTGTTTTTGTTACGAAATTGCTGGCAATCAGCAATGAAATATAAAAACATTCTGAGAATGGCAAAGTTTTTTTTTTTTAATTTCTGTTTGATTATTTTAGAGGCTTTTGTTCAAGTTGTTGACTAAATCGCTTTCCGTTCCGCTTGGGTTCTTGAACCGAGCTTGTTTACAAATGTAATTATTTTTTCAAGGACGCCACCCCTTAAACTAAAACTTCCCAAATTACTTTTCTTTTTATGAGTTTTTTCCCAAACAGCTTGCACTAATAATTAAACTTATTTGATGTAAATGCATTCTTAATGATTTGTTATTTTAAACTAACAATGACCCATTTATTGAGTGCATGTTCAACGGAATTTGCGTCGTTTTTCCAACTGATTAGCTTAAGTAGTACAAAAGTCTAGACAAACATGCTAATTTTTTCTCTCTCTCTCGCTCTCTCTTTACTGTATTACAGGACAAAATGCATGCGAGAAGAAATCATATATATTTTTGCGCAAAGAGTTGCCCGTACGATTAGCGAATATCATGAAAGAGATAGCGCTATTGCCGGATAATCTGCTGCACACACGATCGGTGACCGAAGTGAGCTCGTGGTATGTGAAGAGCTTCGAGGATGTGCTGGAGTACGAGAAGGTCGAACCCACGCATGAAAACCTACAAAAGTGTGAATCTCCCTTTCAAATACTATGTCAGCGTTTTGTAAAAGTTTTTTTTTTTCAAATTGTTCACATTGCAGATTTGTACGCGATTTGGATCTCATTAGGAATCGTCACAACGATGTGGTGCAAACGATGGCCCAAGGCGTCATCGAGATGAAGGAGAACGAAGGTGGCAATGTGGATGCGCCCACAGAGAGCTCCATACAATATTTTCTGGATCGTCTCTATATGTCGCGCATTAGCATTCGCATGTTAATCAATCAGCACAGTAAGATTTTGAATATGTAAAACAATTTCAAATACTTATTGAAACAATTTTTACCTCTAGCTCTTCTGTTTGGCTCGAGTCCACATTCGTTGGGCCGACATATTGGCTGTTTGGATCCCGCCTGTGATTTATCGGATGTGGTACGTGATGCGTACGAGAATGCTCGTTTCCTCTGTGATCAATACTATTTGGCGAGTCCCGAACTCGAGATACAACAATACAGCAGCACCGATGAATCGGTGCCGATACGAACGGTTTATGTGCCGTCACATTTGTACTATATGCTCTTTGAGCTCTTCAAGAACTCGATGCGTGCCGTTGTCGAGCATCATAGTCATGACAATTGCGATACCCTGCCACCGCTCAAAGTGGCCATTTGTCGCGGCAAGGAGGATATATGTGTTAAGATCTCCGATCAGGGTGGCGGCATTCCACGCTCCCAATCCGATCAGTTGTTCAAGTATATGTATAGTACAGCGCCGCAACCATCGAAATCGGATCTGCATACAGTACCGCTGGCTGGCTATGGCTATGGTCTGCCCATCTCAAGGTTATATGCGCGCTATTTCCATGGTGATATCGTGTTGCTCTCCTGCGAGGGCTTTGGCACCGATGCCATCATTTACCTGAAGGTAAATTTACTTTACTTTAACTCTTAATTCAATTTTATTCACATATTGTTCTTGCAGGCCCTTTCGGATGAGGCCAACGAGCTGTTGCCCATCTTTAATAAGACAAGCTCTAAATTTTATCGGGCCACAACGCCGACGGGTGATTGGTCCAATCAGGTAAAATACGTCAAGAAGCCGAAGAAGACGAGCGCTGTTAGCCAATAACACATGTGCCTCCCCGCAACCCCTCACTTCCCTCTTTACCACTAACCGATCAAGAATATCCTGAAATAATGAACCCAGCCAAACCCAGCATGGAATCCGCATTAAGTCCAAAGTGTTTAGTTTAATATTAATTTATGTTTAATCGATTTAGTTTTAAATTGTGTATGTTATCGTTTTTTTTTGTGTATATTCATGTTGTTTCCTATCAATTTGCTAAATGATATTTTATTTTTTCTTTTTGTTGACATTCCAAATATTTCTTCATTTCTTTTGCATTAATGAATTGTTTTTTTGGGGGTTTTCCTGTTAGGCTGTTATAAAAACACGATAAAGTCTTGATTTCAAATCTTGAAACAATCACGAAGTTAGCTATAAAATTGTGAATTAGTTTTTAAGTTATGAAAATACATTTATTGTTTATGCTCAAGCACAAGAGATATACATACATAGAATAACAATACATATATACATATATATTTAAACATATTTATATTTTAAGTTCTACTGAAGTTTTTAAAACAATAATAAACTGTTGAAATTTTATATATAAACACACAAAAAAACACACGATTTACGTATTTGGTTTGTTGTTGAAGTTTTGTTGAAAAGTTAATAATAATCTAATTGGCATTAACGCATCTTTCCCCGTTTTAATTATAATCCCAAATACCTTAAATATAGCATACTCTACGGCTGAGCTCTAAACCTAGTTTCAGTTCACCTAATGTTAATGCTATTAAGCTTTTAGTTTTCCCACATTTTATTAGCTATATCTTTTACTTTCTTAATTATCTTTCTTTCAGAACTTTTCTAATCGTTGGCGTTATATTTATGGTTTTTTAAAGAATTTATAAGACTGTTCCAAACCCACAAAAGAACCCCATCATTATGGTCAGATTTTTTCATTTGTTTGATTATCCCTAAAGATGATATTTCTGTCCGATTAGTTTTCCCCTGTTATCATTATTTGGTTACGGGTAAATCAGAGACAATTCCTTTTGAAATATTTTTTGGGAAACTTAATAATTTTCATATTCCAGAGCTCGGACATGAATGCACGTCAGATGAATGCAACAACGCCAAAGCGCTTGGAGTTGGACATGGATTAGAAATGTGGCATGGAAATACTACTCAGGACATCTATCTACGAACAAACAACAGCAACAAAATAGTTTTAAATGCAACAAAACCTACTGAGAATTAAAATGATATATCATTAGTTTTATAGGCAAAACATTCCCGAAAATACAACAGCAACAACCACAGCTACGGTTTGTATTTTATAGTTGTATTCATGGCAGTAGCGTATTAAGTTTCAAATTGTTATTTAATGAAAAAAAAAGAAAGCAATAAGAAAACGTTATATTGTTATATATATATAGAAAATCACCTGGATATTTTATAAGCGTGTTTTTTGTGCAATAAAAATGAAGAAGAAGCAGTAAATAAAAATTGTAATGGAATTTGTTTTTAGGCACTACATTTTATTTTTTTACATAATAATAAATATTGTTCATTTTGCTGAGCTATACAATAATTAATTGTGTGTGCTTGGTTTATAGACATGTTTAGACAGATGTATATATATATATATATATATATATAGATAGATAATATTCGTTTAGTTTTACAATTATTTTATACAAAATTCTCACATTTAGGTTTTTAGCGTTTGCACATTATCACGACGTTTCTGACGTTTTTGTTTTTTTTTTTACCATTTACGATTTGCTCGACAATTGACATTGAATTAAACTATTTAACTACAGCAACAATTGATTCGTATAAACAAAGTGCATTGAATTCGATAATATAATAATATATAATAATAATAATTAATAATCATACATAATATGCAATATAAAATTATATAAACAATAATACACATACACATACAATATATATATATATATTCAATAATTCAAGCTCAAAAACTCAACTCAAAAAATTTAACACGAATTTAGTAGCAGCAGCAAAACAGCAGGGCAAATATCGAAAAAAATAAGCTAAGCTATAAACTCATATATATTTAGTATAACACAACTTCACATTCGTGTTGCGCAAATGGCGTAATTAGCACCGCTCTTCTCTCCCATCCTCACTTGCGCAACGGATCCAAGCTCTCCAATGAGAAATCATCAATGTTCAGCTGACTCTGCAAATGGGAAAAATAATATTTATATAGAAACTAGATGTGTGGATATTTTTAGTTCTTACCTTGAACACACTTGGTCCGTTGTTCATTTCAAAGGGATCGGAACCAAATAAATCCGTATTGCCATTTAGGCCATTGTTGCTGCTATTCGACACCGATGTGCTGCGACGTGGTGCTGCAATCTTGGGTGGCGGCGCCACTGCAACCAAACAAAATAAAAAAAGGCGGCATTAAAAACAAAATTCAATAATTTTATGCACAAATTAACCTACATAATGGTGGCGTTAGGTTTAGCTCGCTGGAAAAGCCGCTGCTATTGATGCTCATATTATTGCTACTGTTGTTGTTGTTGTTATTATTGTTGCTCAAACTGCTATTGTTGTTGTTCTGCAGCTTGTGATCGTTGTTATTGAAGAAGAGCTGTTGGCCAAAGCTCTTCGAAGGCTCAAAACCAAACAAATCATTACTGATGGCATTGCGACCATTGCTTAGATTATCCTGTATCTCATCGGCTCTCGGATCAAAATCACTGTCCGAATCCGAATTCAACAGAAGCTCATCCATTTTCTGGCTATTGCCCTTGCTGCCACCACCACCACTGCTGCCACCGCTCATCTGACTGGACAGAGTGCTTCTAGGCGGCACAATGGGCAAGAACGAATTGGGCGATGACGAATGTGTCGATGCAGTCGTCGAATTGGTATCAATCAAAAGTTTATCATCATCTGGAATAAGAGAAGTTTAAGTATTTAATATGGATAATCGAGTAAAATAGTTTGATTTGTTATGCTTACCCAATTTGCCGTTGCTCAACGTTTCATTGCCATTGAGCTCCTGGCTGGGTACATCAACAATATCCTTGATGCTCAACTTGTACAGCATGGCATCTAGTTCGGCCTTTGGCAATTTGGCAGACAATTCACGCAGTCGCTCCTTATAGATGGCAATCGTTTGCTGCAGATGCTCAATCTGCTGTTGTGCCTTATTTAAATTCGTCTTTTCATTGCTATCCATGAATTTTCTGCAAACCAAAATGATCATGAAATGTATTATAAATACTAGAAAATGAATAAGGTCAAGACAAGACACACCTGTAGGCCAAATCGAATGCCTGTCCAATGGTCAACGTTATGTCCGAGGCCAGCTTATTTGATATGAATACAAAACATTCGTGCGTCTCCTCGAGCTTTGAGCTGCCATTGTTGCTATTGGTGCTGCTGCTGTTGGTGCTACTGTTGTACCCGTTCGTATCCATTGTGTTATCTTTGGACTTGACCGTCTTGGCAATGAAGCTAAAAAACTTTTTAACACCCTTCTCGTCCGCACAATACGAGATGTTGTAGAGCGGAAACTGATGTAAGATTTTATGTGTGCGCGGCTCTTGTATGGCAACGCCCTTGATACTAATGGTGATCTCCAGTTTCTTGAATTTCTCCTGTGTGCCCGTCTCCGCTTTCTTCATTTGCTGGGCAAACTGTAGCTTACGTATTGCATCCTTGACCACCTCAATGCCCTTGGGCTGATCCACGCTCAGATTACCAAAGAACTAAACACACACAAAGTAAATTAATTTGAGACGCAGTCACAGCTGAGAGATTTCATTCAAACCACTTACCTTGACTAGATAGACGGCATGTCCGTTGATCAGCTGCTCCGGTGTATGCAGCCAATTGCGTTTGCCATTCTTTGCATCATTTTTGGAGTTGCCACCGCTTCCGGTGACGCTGCTGCCATTGCTGCCGCCACCATTGTTATGCCCTGTGCTGCCACCATCAATGATGCTCTCCCCGCTGCTCTCATGTTGCAATTGTTTCTCCTGTTGCTTGTTATTGTTTTGCTTATTCCAAAACTTCAACTGCGACATTTTTGCCGTTTTGCTGCCGCCGCTGCTGCTATTGCCCGCTGGCTGATAAGGCATCTTTAAAATATGTTTATTTTTATTTTTTGTTTTAGTTGCAATTTATGCGGGCCAAATCTCTCTGTAATATGAATGAAATATGTTAAATATAGTTTTTTGCATATCAAGTGTTTTTTTTTTTTTTTATTGCTCATTTTCAGATTTGTACTTTGTTCTCAATGCATTCGGCACGTACTCTATTCGCAATGCGGTTTAGCTTAAACGATTTTAGATTAAACTTAAACTCATGAATTACTTGAAATCAGCTTCAACTTTGTTAGAAAAACCACAAATTTGATAAACAGTTCCGGCGAACTAGTCAAGTAGTTTAGAAATGGAATTTACCATGAGAATACTCTCTCCTGAAACGATTTAAGATTAAACTAAGCTACTAAACTAAACGACTAAAATACACGATTTTAATTCTAATGAATTACTTGGAATTAGCTTCAATTTGTTGAAAAATCGCAAAATTTGATAAATAGTTCGGGCGAACTGATAATGTAGAATAGAAATGGAATTTACCATGACAATACTCTCTCCTTCACTATTTTTGGTTTCTAATTGTATATACAGTTTGCCCATTAAGTGTTTTCACATAGTGAACAATTTTGATATATAAACATTAACAAAGAAACCTTAAAAATACTAAGAAGGTTCAAAATTCAACTGCCGATAAAGTGTTTACACAATGTTAATCTTTCTATCAGTTTTTGGTTTTAAATGGGATTTATCATGTCAATACTTTCTTTCACGATTTTTATTTATTATTTCTATTTTTGATTGCGAATTGTACATATATTGTACATCTATCGTATTCAATTTGTTTTGTTCTGATGATGAATTGGACGTTGGGTTAATAGTGATGGAATCGTTATCGGGTTGGGCTTGGGGTTTTTCCTTGTCAGCTGAAACTTAATTTGCAAAACAAAAATTGCGACGCTTATTCCCCAGACGACGATGCCACTGCCATGCATGTGTGCGAGTGTGTGTGTGAGTGTGTGTGTATATTGTTATATTGCTAATTAACGCTGTTATACAACAGCTTGCAATGAATCTGAATGCATTCCTTTCAGCTGGTAAGCCAATCCCCATCAATGCATCTGCATCCACACATAGTACATCTACATATTTATGTACATACATACATACATATACATACATACATACGACAATCGTCAAACGTCAGATGACGACGACGTCTGGCGTGTCAGCCAAATCGCTAGCCAAAACCAGTTGCCCGATTGGCCAGCAGCAGTAAGCGTAAACTACAGTAGTCGCTCGCAAAGGGGAATCAACCGAATGAAAGTTTGTATGGCTGCTGGTTAAGTTCGTTCTCTTTACCCAGTGACCACTGTACCTTCCCATATAAGCCCTCACAAATGCTACAATCTTCAGTCAGCTGGACGTCAGCAGTTGCGACCTCCAAAGACAAAGCAAAGACAATAAGCAGCCCGAGCGTTTCTCAGAAACAAATCCACAATAAAAAACAGTACACACACACACACACATACAAATATGCACTCACACACACACACACACACTAACAACACACACAGAAAAGTAGAACAAACTGTGTTGTGTTGTGTTGCCTCTCAAGTCAGGTCTTAATAATAAAAAAAATCACACCTTGGCACTCGGGCGAACCTTTTGTGGGATACATTCTCGTGCAATTCTCACATTTCGTGCTGTTTTGTGTGTCTCATAATTAAGAAAAATCTTGCAAAATATAAATGAAGCTATTTTTTTCATTTGGATTATTATTGTTTGTTTAATGTGCAAAAAACACAATACACACAGTAGATACACGCTACAAGTGACAGCCAAAGTTATTAGCCAAAAACAAGGGAAAAACTGTTCTCGTTCATTTTTATTGAATTGCTATGATTTAGTATTTGGCAATTTGTTTTTGTTTATTTATTTGACAGCTCTTTCTCTCGACATCGATTAATAATGGTTTGGCGGGGATTCCATCTAACCGGTTCGTTAGCTTTGTTCCACGTCAACAGGGTGTTGTTGTTGTTGTTGCTGTTGGTTTACCATATCGAATGTACACTGTATGGCTGAGCATATAAGTTTGATTCATTTTTCGGAGTCGATTTTGGGGACTGGCAACGAGAGCTGCTTGCGCTGGGGCATTAGGCAACAGCACAAAGAAACAACAACAGAAACAACGATAATAATGGCACAAAAGCGAAAGCCAAATTATCCAAAAGCGGCGTGCGATGACGACAACAACAGCAAATAACATACGGCAGCAACTACAACAACAACAACTATGACAAAAATTGGAAAAAAATAGCACAGCTTAGCGAAACGAAATGAAAAGTGAAACACCCTGTATTTGGCAATTGTGCGCAATTATGGCGTCGACGTCGCTGCTGCGCAATCAAACAACACAAAAATTCAAAATAAAATAAAGAAAAGTTGAAAAAAATTATACATAAACATGTATATCTATAAATAAGTAGCGCTCAGCTGACGACTGCAGCAATAGCAACAACAACAACGAACAAAAGAGATAATGTCGACAAGCCAAAGGCAACTGACTAAAACCACACAATGACAATTACGGCTACGACAACGACGACGTCGCGGAAGTCACTGACGCTGACCGCAACCTCCATACCTCCCAGCCACCCACTCTACCCCACCTAACAACAGATTACAGCTCGCTAACCAAGCGATCAGTTTAACAAGCAGAATGCGTGAGCATTTTTTTTTATGAGCACAGATTAGAAGACAACAACGACGACATATAATATTGTAATCTACGACAATATGTATGTATGTATTGTGTAGGCGTGGGTAAAGAGAGTAAAGAAGACAGCTGCTTGCGGTACTTCAATTTGGGAGTGGTGTGTGTACTGACTGTAAAGTTTTTATGTGTGTCCGTGAACCATTTTGTTTTACTCCTCTTTACCCACTCTCTTCTACAATATGCTTAATGTGGATATAGCATGCTATAATTTATGCATGTTTACAGCGTGTTTGTAAACTTTGTTTTATGATTTCTTCTCAGAGATATCTGATGCAAACGAGCAGCATACTTTCTTTTAGGACAATCATGGTCACACTATGATAGGCGAGTGTGTGTGTGTGTGTGTGCGTACCACTTGTTGGGCTACAGGTGTGTGCGTGTGGGTTTGCGCAACAACAAATCGATGTTGGGCAAACATATGTGCGTCTTTTAAGGCTTAGGCATTGCACAAGCAAACGATTAAATAAACGCACGAACAACAATAACAACAACAAGCACATTAGCAGCCATAGGGGCTCCAACTTGAATTAAGAAAACAATAAAAAACTTTCATAATTAGCGGGCGATGGGTACTGCGCTTGCGTGCTTGCCTGTAAAACTACCTAAAAAGAGTCGAGCCTAGCTATGTATGTATTTAATCGAAACACACTGACACACTAATGGTAATTATATTGTGATTTTACATTTACACTTTTGCTTTCCTTTGCGCGATCTCATTTCAGAGAGACGCACACAGAAACACGCATACCGTTTGTTTAGCAAGGCGTTAAATCGATGTTTAAAACTTTTTGCAGAGTCCCGCACAGAGTTACAAGATTTTCACCGCTATTTTATTATTTGTATTTTGTTTTTTCCACAGCGCCACGGCGCCACTACGTAACGTACACGTCGGGAGACAGCTGCGTACTAAACAACAAAAAAGCAGAGCTTCAACTTTTTCAAGTCGTTTCGTTTAATTCACTTGCAGTTCAGCTACACACACACACTCACACACACGCTCACATTTACACTAAAACGAGAGAGGGGGAGAGTTAACAATAAACAATTGTTAAGATTGCCGCTCACTGCGGTCGTTGCTGAGATAAATCGAGATTAGAGCAAACAACAACAATGACAACGACGCCGCCGCTTCTGGCAAGTGCGAGAGTACTCAGCTTGTACATTTGTTCATACATACATTATATACATGTTGTAATTATAATTAAACTTAAGTTTGAATAAAAAATAATTTGTCAAACTTCACATTTATTTCAAATTAAACACACGTGAGGGCTCTTTTTCTTTGTTACTCTCTTTCTCCTTCTCTCTATCTGCAGCTCTCACTTCTTATTGGTAATCTCTCTTTCTTCCACGATCATCGCCCACATGACCTGCACCTCTCACAGATGACAATGCGAAAAAAGAACAACAAGCAGCAAACTCATCAACCGTTTTATTTCCAGTCAATTCCGGATTTAGAATCTAAATTTGGACAATGGGCCAAATTTACATACATACACACACATTTATTTAATACACATTATATGTTCATACTTTTCACTTGTTAAACAATTTTCGCTAGTTTTACTCGTTAAAAATGTGAATCTTGCCTTGTGCGCTGATTGAAGAAATTAGTGCAATTGATGCGATGCGGGCGAGGGTAAGCAGCTGGAGACTACGACTACGACGACGGCGGCACAGTTTTACAGTTACACGCGATGCAAATAACAACAACAACTATTAAAAATATCAGCAACAATGGCGGGATGCTGCGGCTGGTACAAAATACAAATACAAAAACAACAACCGTTTACTTTTTTTCGCGCGCGCTCTCTATCTTCTCCTGTCTGGCTCTCTATCGCTCTCTTTCTGTGTGATGCGGACTTATTTTATTTGTGTGGTATTTTAAATGTACTGCGCAAATTTACAACAAGCAAGATAACAGCGGCCGCAGCAGCAACAACAACCACATCGACACTGACGATGGAATATCCTCACCACCTTCACGGTCCGCCGAATTGTTTTTACCGATCACGCGCAAGAGACTGAGGCTCGAGCTGACGTTGCGTTGACCAAAAAGTTATGAGGCCGTTTCATTTTGCACCTGCCAGGGATGCACACATCGCTCTGCTCGAACCTCTCAGTGCAGTTTGTGGGTAATGCGCATGTCCATCACACTGAGTGGTCGATTTCCACTAAGCAACTTTATTTCAAGCAGGCGGAAAAGCTAATGAGCGAAAAATGTTTTACAACGGCCCTGGTTCGAATGATACAGACATAAAACTAGTTATTGTTCGTTTAGGAACTGCGCACTCGGCTTGGTATCTTTCGTTGTGCTCTGTAAATTAGTTAATAGCTGTAAAAGATAGAAACCAACTTGATTTTGAAGATGTCAAATTAATTGCAATCTCTGAGTTTTATTTACATTAAATATTATATATATTTGTATAACTAAACTAATATTATAGTTATGTTTGTCCATACAGTTCAAGGAACTGAAATGCCTCTCATTATCAACTGTAGGAGATTAAGCGTAGTTTTCTCTTTTGTGGTTAAAGCACGCATACATAGGAATGAGTAAGCAGTCAATGTGTCGGTATGTGTGTATTTAAAAGTTTTACCTGATGCTTTTCTTTTGTTTTACAATTCGAATGAAATTGTTTTGTGCACAATTTGTTAGCCTAACGTTAGCTTGTTTGCTATTGCATACAATAGATCCGCTAATACATCAAAAATACGTTCAAGAATTACAACTACAGGTGGTGAACATAAAAAATACCTTCACATTCATATGTACACATGTTGTCTGTGCATGCATGTAATTGTGTTTGTAAGCTTTGCTTGTGCAAAAACAAAACCTCAGCTCAAAGACAATATTGTTGTTGCCGATGTGGAGAGGGCAGAAGACCAAAGCAATAGCGGCGAAAAACACATGCAACATATTTACAAATATGTATGTGTGTGTTTGTTTGTATGTATGTATTTACATTTGTGCTACGTAATTTCTTGAGGTTTTGTGTTTGCTTCGCTGGGAATTGCAATAAAACTGGTTTCCTAAGTCAGGCGTATAATGTACAATATGTACGTATTACAAATACATACAAACGTTTGTATGTATTTAAGTGTATACATACGAGGATTTAATTATTGTTGAATGTTAGCCATTGTTGTGGATGTTTGTTGTTACTGCTGAAGTCAAATGCATGCCGTGTGTATGTTTTTTTTAGTATTTTCCTTCAATTTTTGCCACATTTTGACTGCTGCAGTTACAGCGTTGCATTGTAAATTGCATCGACAGGCCAAGTGTGTTGATGCTCCCGAAACCGGCTTAACATGAACGAGTGTGCAACAGTGTTTGTAAACTTCGCTCTGCTTGTGTGTGTGTGTGTGAGAGAGTGTCTCCAAGGCTTGCACTGGTATCCCGGTATTACAGCTACCTGTGACTTTTGCGCTCTCTGGACGAATCTGAGTCTGAATCATACTCCCGCTCAGCAGCAACAAAAAAAACCAACAACAGCAATATTGACCATTTACAGTTAAGGGGGACCCGTTGCTGCTCTTGCCATTTTCCTTGCTAACCGCAAGCAACAAAAACAACACTTGTAATATGAGTTCATCTTTTTCTCGGCATTTTAGTTTCATTGAGAGCTTTTCGTTTTGCTGAAAGGGGGGCGACTCAAGCAATTGCTGGGGCGTTTTTGTTTTATTGACGTGTGGTTGTTGTTGTCACATCAAACGCCTATTCGCCCCACCCTGTGATGCAGAGAAGCGGGACCTTTTTTCCAAGTTCATGCAAATTATAAAAAATTTATTGACTTTTAATTTTGTTATTGCATATGATTTACGCTTTTTTATTGGCTTATTGTTTGTTATCGATGGCGTCGTAGCTGCCGTCGCCACCACCGCCGCCTCCTTTTTTTGGGGGCGTTGACTGCCATCAAGGGGGGCCTTGTTTTAAATCAAGTTTTTGCTGTTGTTATTGTCGTCGTCAAGCATGACTTTATTATTATTATCATCGTCGTTTTCTGTCCAGAGTTCAAAGGCACAATTAAACAAAAGCAAAAACAATGGGCGGTTTATTTTCTGGTTTATGCCTGCTAAATGCCATCATCGGCAGAAATGTTATTTTAAATGCATTTTTTGTGCACTTATCAAATGGCAGACGGAAAAAAACTGGCTTTTTTTTGGAAACGTGCTGGTATTTCTTAAAGCGCAATCTTCAGAAAACAAAACGCAAATATGTACGAATGTATGTGTATGTATGAAGTATTTTGTGAAGCCTGGGTGCGGGACGTTGCTTGCAGCGACGCAAGCAGCGACCGCGACGCTAACACCATAATTTACATACGTGACGATGGTGAAGCGCAGCTCAAGTCACGTTTTCATTTCACGCTCATTTGATTGAATGCTTTGACTGTCGTTGCTTATCGCTTAACAGTGAACACCCTGTGTTCGCAATGCTGTTGTACTGGGATGCAGTTTATTGTGGTTTTTTTTTTGGTATGTAAATAATTATAATGCAAACGAGAGGCTGCTTATCGCATTAACGAAGTGATCTGGCTTTGGCCTGACTTTGCGCTTATCAGCACGCTTTCGAGTACTGAACGCCCCCCCAACACACTCACACACACATACAGAGAAGAGTTTGAGTAATTCAATTATTTTGTATATTATTTTCAATGTGCAACAAACGCGACAATAATATAACAAGCCAAACAACAAAAGCAACACACAAGTTGTAGTAGCGACAACAAAACAGATAAGTGTTGTTATATTGTTGTTGCTGTTGTGTTGTTGTAGTTGTAGTTGTTGGCGCTATGGCACCGACTGGCACTGGCACAACGGCAATTATTCTGTATTCGCTTGGTCGGCCGTTGAGATAGTGTGAGACTTCCGTCGCTTGGTATGGTAAATAGGAGAGAGAGCGAGTGAGAGGGGTAGAGAGTACAACGGAAAACAGCGAAAGTTTTGTTTTAAAAGGAAAAATAATTATTGAAGGTTTTTTTGTGTGGTGTGTGTTTTTTTAGCACATGTGTCGTATGTCACGATAAGCAGATATGATGTTTTTTAAGTTTTTTGTGGGCTCATAAATTGCTGCAGTTGCAAAAAAGCTTGAGACAAGGTCATTGAAAACAAACTGTTGCGCGCTCAACTACAGCGCAGTGGCAACATTGCTATTCATGTTGGTTTTTTACCGATACGGCTAGCCATAGAAAGATTGCAGTCTCAGCTAAACAGCTGTTTAACATTAACAGCAGCGAGCAGCAGCTCTGTTGTTGAAAAATCGACAAATCGTGGAGCAAGCTGAACATTTCGATAGACAGTTGTGCACATATCGCCCAGCCACCGCATTCTGTCGACCGTCTTAAAAATATTTATAATTGAAATTATTTATATTTGCTCGCTAATTTTGTATAGCATTTAGCGCAGCCGTGAAATATATACGAATTGTGTCCGAAACGTATGCGCGTCATACACACACGGTTGCGGTGCAAATTTAGTTTTTTGTTTACCTTTTTTCCCGTGCTGCTGGATATCGAGAATTTCACTGCTGCTTGCTGCCAATATATGTACATACATATGTAAATAGATATATATGCGTACAAAACATACATACAAACATACACACAGAGAGTGATGTTGTGCTATTTATGTGTGAAAATGGCATTTAACAGAGAACAGTTAAGTTAATGCGCAACGATGCAGATGCAGTCGATTGCAGTTGCGCTGCCCACCAGGTGTTTATTTTAAGAGTGGCTAACAACAACAACAAACACAACGACAACCCCAAAAAGAAAAGTTAGTGCTCGCAAAAGGTGGTGTTTGGGGGCATGGAAAACGAGCCCAAACAAATTGCTTTTCCCGCTCCTCCCGCACGTCGTAGAAGTAGCGCCATAGTTGTTGCTGTTGGTGGTCATGAATCTGAATCTGAATCGAAATCTACAACAAAGTAAGTAAAAATCAACATCAACACACTCCCATACCCCATTTTCCCCCTAAACACACACATGTGTGTGTGTACATAACATAATTATCGATGAGTTGTGCTGTTATCTGTGCTGATAAGTGCACTTCTTCGATTAGTGTTGCCGTATTGGTTTTCCAATTAGATTTTTTCTTCGTCTTTTCTTTTAGTTGTTTTTTTTTGTTGTTGCTTCTGTTGCTTTTCTGTTTGCGTGCGTTTGTGTATGAGTGTGTGTGTGTGTTTGTTTCTGTTTTGTTTTGTTTTGAGACGGCACTCAAGGACATACATACATACTTACATACATACGTGCATATTAGCTATGCGGTTTCTTTTTGGGGCATTCTGGGATTTATTTTTTGGCATTATCTATGCGCTCTCATCTATTCCGTTATCCTTTCTATGTATATTTATTAAGTGTCATGCCTTATTTATTCCAAAAATAATAAAGAAAAAAAAAACTTCTTTTCTTTTCTCTTCTGGCCTTTTGCTTTTGATTTATGTTTCTAATAAAATTTCAATAGACTTGCAATTTGTCGTGTTGCATAGCTGAGTTGTCCCTACCTAACCCCGTACCCTTTGCCCAGCGGTCTTCTCTCAACATTTATCTCTCTCTTTGTCATGCTTCATGCCACGTGCGTTTGGATGCATAGTGGTAATGAATAGTTGGGAAGTGGAATAGAAAATATTCTTGGAAATTAGTTGTAACTAAAAAATGAATAAAAATATATTATTGAAAATATTTAAAAATATAAAAATTACATTTTGTACATTCTTCTATTTGTTCATTTGATTTTATTCATTATTTCACAACAGATTTATTTCTAGGATTGTGTTTTTTCAAGAAAATATATATTTTAAGATATTTGTATACATTTTTTAATAGATTGGCAGTTTTTAAGACTCTGGGAATTACATTTTTGACAACATTTTCTCTGATTTTATATAAATGTATTAAAAATGTGTTATTATTGTTTTCAATATTATTAAGTTAACTTGTATTATTCGTTAATTTTTTTTCTTTTCTAATTTGTCTGACTTTTATTTTTTGTACATTTATAATCAACTCTTGTTCCACTGTACACATCAAAAGCCGCGGCGAACGCAAAAATATGCGAAGCTTCAGCACCCTATTGTTCCCCCCTCCCCTATTCCCCCATGCCGCCTCCTCTCGTCTTGCAAAAGTGTTTTATGTGTTACGCGGACATTGCCAGAGCCATTGTTGTTATTGTTGTTGTTACTTAGCTCTTGTTGTTATTTTTGTTGTTATTATTGTTGTTGTGGCTGTGTTAGGCCTAAAGTCCTGCGTTAGATCCTGTGTCCATTCTGGCCATACATTACAATGAAGTATGTTCGCTTCGAATGAATGGTCGCAAGGGTTTAGTTCCCCCCTCTCTCTCTCTCACTCTCTCGCGCTCTGTTTGACTCCATTCCTGTGCTGATATTCTTTTCCTTGGCGACCTTTTCATGCACACACACACACACGTACGCAAACACTTACACACTTACGTATGTGCACACATGGTCACAGAGACGGCCAGCAGCTAGCTAATTATGACCCGCACGTTTTCAAAACAAACACAAATACACACACACACACACACACGCACACATACACACTCACAGAGAGAATAGAGCTAGCTTTTGGGTTGATGATGAGTGGCGGGGACAGGCCAAGGCAAGGCAAGGCAGCGCAGGGCATGGCATGGCAAGACAAGGCAAAGCAAAGACTAGACAAGGCAGGGGCAGGTGTTGTAGCTGGGGAATAAGGTTGGTAGGTGGGTGGAAGGGGTGTAGGGCTGTATTTGTCGTGGCATACAAGTGTTTAGCAACGTTTTAAATGTTTCCGGCGCTCACTTTTGTTTCGTGTCGCCTTCAGCCTTGGTAGTCTATATTTGGCAACGCATTGCAAGCCTGACACTTTAGAGGTCCCCCCCCCCCCCCTTTGTTGCCTTACCCCGCCACTTTTATCACCCCAAAAGCCAGCTGCTGTCGTCGCTCTGTTTGTTTGTTGCACTTTTATTGCGTTCACTCTATGAGTGTGTGTGCTTGTATGTGTGTGTGTGTGAGTGTTTTGTCCCGCCGCTAAGTAGTCCTGTATATGTGTCTATGTGTGTGTGTTAGCCATAAACATGTCGTCTTTCGCTTGATTTAGCGGCTGGACACCATGAATGCCTAACGGTCCTCTTTCTCTTACTTCTTTGTTGTTTTTGTTGTTTTTTTGGGTTTTTTTGTTTGTTGGGTTGGGCCAAAATGTCTGTCTAAGCCACTGACCGCGCCATACGTCGCGTATACGTAATAGACGTAACGCTCAACTGATCATCTTGCAACACACAATAGGTTTTTGCCCCATCATCAGCGTTGTCATCAGCTTGTCATATTGCTGTGGTTTGTTGCCCCGAAAGCGTTGTCAATATCTAATACGACAATATGTTTTTAGTCGAAGCATCAGGGATGACAAATTGGCTATAAAAATGGCTAGTTTTAGCGGGAATGTTAAGTAAAGTAAAGCTGAATAACATTTTGTGAATATAAAGTGGGTTTTATTTATCATTTTGAGTTATTCAAAGTGAAATGTTTAATTTTTATTATTATTTGTTAAAAATTTTGGTTCTTAGGAAAGAAAAAAGCTAAAAATTATGTAAAATTAGTTTGTTTATTAATCAATTTACAAAATTACCGCTGATTCTAAGCAAAAAAGATATAATCTTAGATTTGAATAGATATAACTTTGTTATAGAGAGAATTATTTTCTGCTTTAAGTAAATTCATTTCCCGCCGATTTGCCAACACTGTTTAGCTTATTGCAAGCCCTCCCGTTCTGCAAGTTGCAATGTCAGTTAGTCTCTTTTAGCCATAAATCTAATGCTGTATTAGCTTGGCATCTGTCGTATCTTTTGCATCTTTTGCATACAAAAGCGCTTTCCATTTTGGGGCGTTGAGTTATGCGAAACTTGGCAAACAACTCTCGATGAGAAGATAGATACACATAATAACAATCACAACAATAATAATAATAACCCTTTTCTTCTCTCTCTCGACTCTATTCACAGACCATACAAAGAATGGCCTGAGCCGTGTTAGCCTGGTCAAAACGCAGAGCGGCAGCGGCAAGTTAAGCCACAGCAATGAGGCCGAAACGCCAGCAACAACAACAACAACAGCAACAAAAGGAACATCGACAACAACAAACAGTTTACGTGCTGCCAAACTTAAGATCGAGGCCATGCAACAACAACACAAGCTCCTCAACAACAATGGCAACAACAACAATGGGAACGGCAGCAATAGCATTATATTGCTGCGGGGCACACGCAACGAAAATGGCCAGATCATCATTCAAAACAAACAGGACATACTCAGTCTGCTCAACGAACAACAACAGCAGCAACAGAATAAGGCAACAGCCCTAACGCTCAATCAGTTGCCCACAACAACAACTGTGGCACGCAAAACAATTGTACAAACAACAACAACAAGTAATAGCAACAACAATAATGGCAACAACAACCACACTGGTGGCAGCATCTCCATAGTATCGAGCAGTGGCAAGGAATCGAATACGATCCTGCTACAAACGCCCATCAATGCCAGTCAGCTGGAAAGTGTGTTGAAGGCTCAAGTTAACAACAACAACAACAGCAGCAACAACAACATCAGCAACAGCAGTGGCAATACAAAACTATTAGAGCGTCCCTTTATGCTTAAACATGTAAGAAAAAGATATGATTTTAAATGTGATTTCAACTTTTAATCACTTTTTTCTCCTTTTTGCTTTGCAGGCCTCGCGTAGTCTTAGCTCGGAAAGTAATTGTGACAGCAAATCTCCTTTTGTGCTGCAAACGCTTAAACGACTCGAAAAATCACAATCAATATTGGTTATACGCAACTCCACGACAACAGCAACAGCTGCCACACCTGCAGCAATCAGCAGCAACAACAGCATTAAGAGCAACATTGTTGCACAGCAGCCGCATGTTTTAAGTGTGACGCGCAGTTCGAAAACGCCCAAAGCGGTTGCTGCAGCGTTGCAAAAGTTAAAGGCGCCAGCAGCAACTGTTGCAGCGACAACAACAACAGCGGCCGCAGCTGCCACAACCATATTGAGACTGACCAAAAGCGTCAACAAACAGCAACAGCAGCAGCAGGTGACAACAGCAGCAACAGCAACATCGACAGCAGCAGCAACAAATAAACTGTCTATCGAGCAACCGCAAACGACGAATGTGCCACTGGGGAACGGTAAGTCTAAACCCTTTCTCTAAACAATAGAATACTCAAATGAGATGGACATAAATCTGAAAAACCTGTACAGGTATTGCAAGCAACTTGCTTGACGCAGTCTCCAAACGCTGTTCGTCTTTGTTTAAGCCTTTTGACGAAAAAATCTGTTTAAAAAAGCAGTCAAATTTATTGTTGCCTACTTTGAGGCGTTTCGGGTTTTAAAGCTTACGAATTCAACTGCTGCTTTTTTGTGTTCTTCTATTTTTTTTGGGTATGTTTCGGTTGTACGTGGTCAGCCTAACAATTATTCAATTAAATGCGAATAAACTTGGCCTTAGGCACGGTTGTCTTTCTCACTCTCTCATCATTTCTCTCTCTGTCTGTCTCTCTGTCTCAATTGTCTCTAGCTGAAGGCATTTGCCCAGCTGTGAACATGGTGGCTCATTGATTTTCACACTAGCTAACATTTTTTATATACCCTGTACGCAAGAGTGGACAAACAGGGTATATATAATGGTAAAGAATGAAACTGAGAAGTGTTTTAAATACTTTATAAATACTTGAATACTAAATACTGAATGCTAAAAGCTAAATCCCAAAAGCTATGCAATAAATACTAAATATTTAAAAACTTAAATACTAAATATTAAAGGTTGGAAAGATGTTAGATAGGCAACATTCCAATCTATTGTCTTAACCAAAGTAGAACAAGGTTGGCCAAAAGAAGTATAACAAAAAAATGTTTAGTATTCTATAACTTTTTAGGAGCTTAGTATATTTATTATTAATTTTTGTAATTTTGGTATTCAATAAAGGGATAAGCCCTTCCCTTAAATAGGACAAACCCTTCTAAATACACTTTTTAAAGCAAAATATATTTATATTTTTTCTTTAATATAATCATTCCTTTATATATTGATTATATATACTGCTTTAAACGTTTTTTTTCATATACAACCGCCAATAATATTCTCTAGGGTAACTATATCTATAATACTATATCTAGAATACTGTCTAGGGTATCTAGATATCATTCCCCATTCACACAATTATACATTAATACTCTGCTTTTCTTATGCTGCCTTTGTTGTGGCTCTCTCTCTCGCTCTCGGGGGGGTCAGCATTGTAGCACAATTGGACTGTTCCTTGTTGTATTGTTTTCTTTTCTTTTGAGATGCTTGTTGCAAACAAACGAATAAAATGCTTTTGGTTTCGGGTTGCTTTTCTCTATTCTTGGTGTTCATTAGCGAGCACTGTTGCAAGTTACAAGTTATCCACACACAGTTCGTGAATTACTAAGCCACTTTATGTCAGGGATTGTAAGCAACCTGTAACAAGAGCAAATTAGTTCATTTAAGCGTAAAGTGCTTAAGATTCTCAACATCATATTTGATTCAATTGAGTGTTTTTTTAACTAAAACTTTTTCTTAAGTGTTTGGAAATTGGTAAAAAGTTTCAATCACAAAACATTTTTTGGGGGTTAAAGATGTTTTTTATAATGAATATATTGGTTTACATTTAATTGTTTTGTATAATAAAAGTTTTTTTGATAAAGAAGAATTTGCTTAAAGAACTTTTTCTTGTCTTTCTGATGATTTTATTAATTATCTATAAATGCAACTTTTTAGAAAATATTTTAAGGTGCTTCAACAGAATCTTCTTTAGTACTTAAGAAACCAATATTTCTTGAAGTGATTTGTCGTTGTAGTTTCCTTCAAAGAAGATCCCTTAGAGATTGAATTGATTGTCGCTTTCGATTAGCCAAGTGGCAAGTGGCAAGTGGCTTGAGTTAAAATAAATCGCACGTTTCCAGAAAAAGACACGAAAAAACGCCTCAAGGCAGGCAGCAGTCAACTCAAGAGAGAATATTGCTGATGTCTACACAAAATGCTCAAATTATTGTCGTTGTTGTAGATAAAATGTGCGACAATTGTAGCAAGAGTTATATGTTATATATGAATGTGTGTGTGTCTGTGTGAGGTGTTGATTATTGCACTCGATACAAAACCGAAAAGGGAAAAAGAGTCTTTTTGCTTCTTTGTTTTTGGCTGATATTTTCTTTGGTGCTGACAAGCCGAAACATTTTTTCAAGAGGGGCGAATAACAGTAGCTAAGTGATTTTTAAGCCAGATTTAAGTTATGGCCAAAACGATTGCGTTGGTAAGAGTGTGTTAGTGTGTGTGGGGGCGTCAAGTGGCCAGCAAAAGTGTCGAGCGAGCTGTCGCCTTTCGAAATATTATAATACTTCTCGAGTATTGCTGATGTTTCAATTGTTGGCTTATTGAGTCGTACTCATAGTTTTACCCACACACATATACGTTCGT
The DNA here is from genome assembly GCA_035044645.1 of Scaptomyza parva. Taxonomy (NCBI): domain Eukaryota; kingdom Metazoa; phylum Arthropoda; class Insecta; order Diptera; family Drosophilidae; genus Scaptomyza; species Scaptomyza parva. Next base: position 7,360,827 of record JAWNNT010000090.1, read on the forward strand.
GTGTGTATCTGTGTGTGTTTGTTCGCTTTTTAATGCAGACATCCGTAAGATACTTATCGGACTTGCAGCTAACAGGAATAGCAAAACGCCTGCCCCACAATGTGGCGCGTCTGTTCTGTTCTGTTCTGTTGTGGCATGCTTGTGCATTTTATTGATAAAACTTTGGCTAAAATTTTAAATATTTTAATTTAGTTGTAGTTTAGTTGATGGCAAGTTTTTTAGTTTTTTTCACGTTACTTTTTTTTGATTTTGTTTTCATTTGTTGTTGTTTCAAGTTTTATCATATCCAAAGCACAAGCCATTAGCTCAAAGGCGTCGTGTGCAACCTCGTCAACCTTCAAAAAGCGTCGAAAAATATATTTTTATTTCTCTTGCATTTCTATTTTATTTGATACCTCTTAACACATTGAGCGTATATGTTTAGTTCAGATGACGAGTCAGATTTGTCATTTGTAACTTTGCTTATTCATATCGATAACTAGTCTCAATTGTCAAACGTACCCAAAGAGTTAAGAAATAATATAAAAAAATGATTACTGAAATATTCTAATTGAAAGTTTTCCAATTTCCTATATATAAATTGTTCATTTTTCTTAAGTTCTACAAATTCTACCCTAAAAATTTGTATATTAATAGATTTGGCGAAAATATTCTCTTCTTAAACTTCGTTTATGTACCCAAGGTTTAAGAAATAATTTGAAAAACTGATTACTGAAAGAAAAAATATTCGAGAAGAAAGTATTTCCAATTTCCTATATAAAAACTGTTACTTTTTCTTAAGCTAGAAAAGTTGTAACCTAAAAATAATTATATGCTATTGCATATTCAAATCTATTGATTTGATTGAAGGATTCATTTTAAAACTTAATTTATTACAATCTTAAGTACAGGGTATTGCAATTTTGAGTTATTTTTTATCTCATTTTTATATTCACCTTTTTTTCGGCATATTTTTTTTATATTTTTTTCGTTGAAGGTAAGCAAATTAAACAAATTACCAACAAGCAATGGCACACACAGGCAAGGGGCAGAGCTATCGGAACGACCCACACGGTGTTGAGTTTTTTTTTAGTGTTTTTTTTTTGAGTCGACCCGCAAGTATCTATGAGATACTTTTGCATGTGCCGTCATGTGAGCTTTTGCAAAAAAAACACAAAAATCGTCAAACTTTTTTTTTATGGCATTCATTTTTTTTTTTGCACTTTTCTTCGAAAATCCTTTTGGCTAGATTCATTATCATTATTTTGGTGTTGGTTGATTTTTTTTTTTTGAGCACATAATTGCTAAGAGAACTCAAAACAAAACACAAAAAAAATCCAACTGTAGAAAAGTTTTGTGCTTTGTTTTTTTTTTGGTTTTTTCGACCGTTGTGCAAAAAATAAAATAGGAGAAACTTTTGCATTTCCGTTGTTGTTATGAAACTTGAGCGCGAAGCTTGCCCCTCAGTGTGGCACAAAGGGGGAGGGTACAAAAGGGCAAACAAGAAGCTTCTATCTCTTGTTAGTTTTCTTGTTTCTACATTCTTTGCTTCTGTGCTTTCTGTTTTTTTTTTTTTTGCTATACGAGTTAAATTGCAAAATATGATGGGCCGGCGCCTGGCACCACTTCACACACCAAATAAACAAAAAGAGTGAAGAAGAAAGAAGAGGAGAGGAGAGATAACTTTACAAAGAGCTACTAGAGCTACCGTGTTGTGTAGGCGGCTAATTAGATAACACTGTGCCTAATTGCCACACACAGAGTCACGCCTACCACGTAAATCTATTTTGCTTTGCTTTTCGTTGCACATTATCTTTTTTTCAATTTTTTTTTGAATATTGTGTCGCAAAGTTCTTTGCTTTAATTAGAATTCGTTTTTGCAAACTTTTTGTTGCATACTTTTACGTGTTGTACATATTTACAGTGCCCTGATTTGTATTACCATTCCATCAAACACCTTGTATGTTAGGTTTTGGCAATTTAGAACAAAGTCAACAAAGGTAAAATGCGAAAAATTGCGTCAAACCCGTTAATAACTTGATTTTTTTTATTTTGTTTTAGTTAATAATGAAATTTAGTAGACAGTTACAATAATTGGCGACTACGATTTATAGTCAAAATGATAAATGGAACTATTTAACGAAGCTTTTATTTGGTTGTGCTCTATATAAGAAAAGCTAACCCCATATTCTCCATTCTCAAAAGGTACACGAGACCGCAATTCATCTATATTCAAATCCCAATCCTTTATAATCAGTGAACTACCGGCCTGAAAATGTTTTCAAAATAATATAATACAGCATTCAAAGAATTTCCGTTGCTCACCTCATAGGGACACGTATGATTTATGTTGGTATATGGCTTTAAAAACTCAAAAGCAAAAATTGCAACAAAATTGTAGGGTTTTCGTACAAATCTACAAAAATCCACCTTAAAGTCATAGAGAAAAGGACGCCAGCCATTGGCACGCTTAAAGAACGCAATTTGCATCTGCAAGAAAAAACACAGAAATGTTAAGTTGAGATCACTTTTATATAAGACAAAATCTATAAACATTACAATAGTTGCATTACTCATTGTCTTCAGGAAATCAAGGGTTACACTGACAGTGTTTCGTGTACGACTAGCTGTGGCAATTCAGACTTTTGAATTTTCCTGACACCTGTTCAAGGATTTTAGTTAAGTTTCTGTAAGAGGTTTTTGTTTTTTCCACAACTGTCACACTTACCAAGCACAAACTTAAACTCAACAAGAGCAAAAACCTGAGCATTTTGTTTTTAAATTATGTCCCTTTGCACATTTTATTAAACTAAATCCATTTGAATATAGTGAGTGGCTTTTTATGACAAAATTGTATGTACAAATTTGATTTTAATGAATATTATGTGCATTGAAGCATGGAAGTTGCTTAATTAGTTAAGGGTTATTCACTATAAAAAATATATTACTTGATTAGAAAAACTTTAATAATAAAAAAAAACTTAATTAAAACTTAATTTTTTTTTTTAAATCCGTAATCTAATGTGATTTGTAAATCGTATTTTATTGACACATTAACAAAGATATAATGCAGCTTTTTTTTTTTTAGTGTATTTATGTTAATTGTATAATTTAATCGTCGACGTTTTTGGAGTGGATTTATAATCCAAAAATAATAATAATATATAATTTTTTAAATAACTATTTTGATATATTATAAAGTTATTACTATAAAAATCTGTACTGCCAAAATCTCTGTAATTAAAAATAAATATAATCAAAAATAGTTAAATAAAAGAGAAAGTACGCTTTAGTCGAGTAAGTTCAGTACCCTTAACCCTTGACCATACAGACGGTCAGGCTGACAGAAATACACGTACGTGTACTACCGGACCAATGCTGGATGGTTATATATCTCTGGGGTTTCTAAACCGATTTTAATACAAATTTCACAGATGTTCATTATTTTGTTAATAGTTTCAATCCCTATTTTCAAGTTTTCGATTTTTAAGATATTTGTGTTATCGATTACACGTGTATATCGTAAACCCTAAAAATGTATCGATATTTTGAAACAAACTTACTATGCCTAGGGATTAGGAGTTCTCGTATGTGTATGTCTGTCGGGCGTCTGACCGTCTATATGGTCAAGTAAACTCGACTAGAGCCTTCTTACTTGTTAATAACAATAGTTGCGACTACTCTTTATAGTCAAAATGATAAATGGAACCATTTATCGAAGCTTTTATTTGGTTGCGGTATATAAATGAAACGCTACACCCATATTCTCCATTCTCAAAAGGTATACGAGACCGCAATGCATCGACATTCAAATCCCAATCCTTTAAAGTCATTGAACTACCGGGCTGAAAATGTTTTCAAAACAATACAATACCAATATCATACCAATCGACGAATGTCTATTGCTCACCATAAAGGGACACGTATGATTTATGTTGGTATATGGCTTTACATACGCAAAAGCAAAAATTGCAATAAAATTGTAGGGTTTTCGTAAGAATCTACAAACATCCACCTTAAAGTCATAGAGAAAAGGACGCCAGCCATTGGCACGCTTAAAGAAAGCCAATTGCATCTGCAAGAAAAAACACATAAATGTTAAGTTGCGATCACTTTTACATAAGACAAAATCTATAAACATTACAGTAGTAGAACCATTCATTATCTTCAGAAAATCAAGGGTTACACTAATAGTGTTTCGTGTACGACTCACAGCCTTGATGGCACATTTGCTAAAGACGCTTGCCGTGTGATCGTAGCTGCGGCAATCCAGACTTTTGAATTTTCCTGACACCTGTTTAAGGATTTTAGTTTAGTTTCTGTATCAGCTTTTCTGTTTTTTCTACAGCTATCACACTTACCAAGCACAAACTCAAACTCAACAACAACAAAAGCCGAATCATTTTGTTTTCAAATTGTGACTTTGAATAAAACTGAATCCATTTGAATAAAGTGATCTGCTTTTTATGACATATATTCACATGAAAAAATATAGGTTTTTCATAAATATTATGTGCATTGAAGCATGAAGTTGATTAATTAGTTAAAGGTTTTACACTATAAACAAACATTACCGTTTTAACGATAGAAAAACTTTTAATAAAAAAAATGTATTAAAACTTTAAATTTTTTTAAAACCGTAAGTTATCTAAAAGTTTATCTTTGGAAAACTGAATTTTATTGACACATTAACGTATAATGCAGATTTTTCTTCTTAGTGTATTTATATTTTGACATTGACCTTTTGGTTTTGTGGAAAATATTTGCATATATCTGATGTATAATATTTGAAATAACTATATTTAGCTTAATGAAAAAATTATACAAAAAATTAAAAAAAAAATTAAATAAAAAAATAACTCTTTATGTTTATGGTAGACCGAGTTAAAAAATTACAAAATAATTTAATTGAGAGTAAAATACGTGCGATGCAATTTACTGCGAAATAAATTATGGTAACATTTGATATCAAATCAATATTTTATCAATAAAATTTAAATTTTAAATTTTTTAAGCTAATATAAAATATTATAATTTATCCAGATTTGATCAGTATTTATTGAGCTAGCATTTAAAATAATTATTTTTTTGTCTCCAAAGATAATTTTCTTTTTCGTTACAATTATTTTAATACATTTGCCTTTATACATGTCAAATCTGTTCCTGGTAATGGGTCATTCTTACATTCTTACAAGTTTTGTTCCACTTTCCATTTACTTTATATATGATCCAAAAACACATAATATGAAGTTCAAAGCCTATAATATTTAATATATTATTATATATTTATTTTATTAAAATGTGTTGTCACACATGTTGCCTTGTTTGGCAATATGTGCAACATATTTGCGCGTTGATGTTTGCTTACACACGTGTATTTGATTAAAAATTCCAGTTTGGCTAAAATTCTGAATTAGACGAAGAGGGAGACTCATTCGTTCGTTCGTTCGTGGGGCAGTTGAACCCTGCACCTCCATTAGTTGGCCTCCACCAACATTTTTGAATGCCGCACATAGCTGTGCACAGTGCCACGTGCATCACATAGCGTTGCATTTGTTATTGTTTTTGTTGTTGTTTTTTTTTTTTTGGGGTAGGACCCACTCGTTTAGGCGCGGAGTCCGTTTTTTGAAACGTTGTTAAGTGCGCATGTCCATGTTTGATTTTTTGTTGTTTTGGCAAGGGGTTCCTCTAACGGTCCGGAACAACCCCTAACTGCTGTCACACTTTTTGTGTTGTGCAATAGAAATGTCTTCAAGTGTGTGTCTGTGTGTGTGTGTGTGTGTGTGTAGGTGCTGTCGACCAACCCACACACAGTGATTTTGGCATTATGAAGGAATTAGGCTAATTGTGACAAAAGAAGCCCAAAGCTACAATAATAACGTATACGTATACGAAACGTTGACTGCCTAATGCCAAGCAACTTGCACAAATACTCATACACTCACTCACACTAAGAGACAAACTCACTCACAACTACATTCATCATCTGGCAACGCTCATGCTGTACCCGTTACGCTACAGCTTCTCGCTCGCACTCGCTGCTTCCTATTGCCAGCTAAACCGACGAATCCTGGCTGAATGCACAAAGTGCCGAGCCGAACATTGAATGTTCGTGTTTCGCCGTTCGTGTCGAACCGTTCGAGCTTGCCAACCCGACGACAAGGACGCTGGCGGTTGTCTCTGCTTGGTGCTGTTGTACCACGCTTCAGTTTTCAGACCTTGGGCAAACGTGTCGGACGTAGTCGAAAAAACGTATTTTATTCTCGGTATCGTCGTTGTCGTTTGTCGTAATTTTTGTGCCGTTTTACGTTACGTCTTACGTGTTGTGTGTTTTACGTGGCGAACTTACGTTGGCGTGCCTGTCAACAACAACAACAACAACAATTGCCAGCAATATGCCAATATTTATTATTGTCAATATCAACAAGAACAAAAGCAACAACAAGAACAGAACGATCTTCAGCTTCAACTCTGATTCCGGCCACAAGGTTCCCATTTCACTTGCCATTTTCACAGTACCGTTTGTTTATGTAATTTGTTTACCTCGTCGTTGTCGTGTGTGTGTATATGTTAACTGCGCTGTTTATTATTTACCGTTTTTTTTTAACATTCCACCTCTCTCTCTTTCTCACTCGTATTTTAATTTCGTTGTTGTGTCAATGTTGTGTCCACTTTAATTGGTGTTTTCTGCTTATTTTCCTTAAAATCACACTTCCTTTCTCCAAAACTGAATGTTCTCCTTCTTTTTATTGATATATACACATATACAGATATTAAATTGATGTTGTCATTACTTATTGGTGTTGTTATCGGTGTTTAAATATATATAAACTGAACTTTCAATACATTATATAGATATTATATGTGTTTAAGTGTCTAAATGGTATTTGATGTGTTTTTCTTACTACTTTTTGAGTTTCCTTATCTATATATTAGTATTTTAATCGATTCTAAATGTTTGTAATTTGTTAACGTTTTTATGTGTTTTAGTTTTAAATTTAAACTTTAAAAAATGTGTTTTTGAAAAACTGTTTTTAAGCTTAATCCTGTTTAAACTACGTGTAAAATCATAGAAAAACAAATTCATTTTTCAACAAACAATGTTTATTCCAAATATATCAATATTTATCTAAAGTTTTTAAGACTTTATATATAAAATTAAGATTTAAGCAAAGTGAATAATGTAGTTATAGATTAAGACAAGTGTTGATAAAGTTAAACAAACTTAAAAACCAACATGTGATAAAAGATAAAAATGATCTTAGAGTTTTAGTATTAAAGATATATATCGTTAAAATATCAATTGCAAATTAAATTCACTATGATTACCTAAATTTTTGATTATAAAACTTATCTATTGAAAAATGTTTTACTTAACATTTAAAGTCTACATACAAAACTCTTTGAGTTAGAGACTAGACTGTAGTAACAGTATATAAACATATCATATATCACATGCATAAACTAAACATTTAACCTGAAACCCACGTTACTTTTATCACATGTCTGTTTTGTTGTGACAGTTTTACATAAGTGCAAATAATTTGTAATTTTAAAAGGAAAATGTATCTCCCCGAATCTGAATTGAACTACAGTTCAAGGCCGAATTCAAATTTTGTTAAGCAATGTAATGTAAATATTTATAAGATTTAGAGATAAAACGTTATTTTTTGATGCTTCCAGTTTCCGAGATCAAAAATGTTGAAATTAAATGTGTGTTAATCGAGCTAAGGCAAAAACAAAAACAATAGAAACCAAAAGAGCTCTCTGTACTTATATTGTGGCAACAGTTTTTGCTGCAAAGAAATTTGAAATTTTTTTGACTCGTGGTGTCAAGATAACGGATCACGGATAACGGAGACTTTATCAGCGGGAGTCGTTGGAGTGACATTATCAACTCGTCGACTAAGCCTAAAATCTACGATGCTAGAGACCACTTGAAATATATTGCTGAGAAAAGCGCAAAAAATGTGTATTTAAATTCGTAATTTGTGTCGGCTAAAAGATTTGAACTTGTAGGAAATACCTTAGGATCTTAGTTAAGCCACAAACTGCAAACTGTTAAGACGCGCAAAAGACGCTTATCAAAAAAATAAAAAGTTGTAAAAAAAGTGAACTAAAAAAAATAGTTAAGAACTTTAATCAAAGTGATCCGATCTATATATATGGCCGGTTATCGTGCATTGCCGTTGGCACCCGTCTCGGCAACAACAGTTGCTGCCGTGCAACCAAGCAGCCACAACAGTAGTAGTAACAACAACAACGTGCAACCAACAATGGCCGCCTATGCTCATCATCAATCAATGACAGCAATGTCTAATAACGGTATTATCTATCAGTCGGCGGTGCATGCCTCCATACACAGTTTGAATACAGTACAAAGTCAGCATCGTTCATCGACAACACATCATCATATTTTAGCCACAGCCACGGCTACGGCCACAGCAGCAGCAGCAACAGCGGCGGCGGCAACAGCAGCAGCGGCAGCAGCAACAGCAGCCGTTGCAGTTGCATTACCCACGCCAGCAACTGTTGGAGCGGCAGCAGCAGCAGCTGGTGGAGTGGTGCAGCCGTCGGCGGTATCGTATGGACAGCAACAGCAACATATGCAACAGCAACAGATGCAGCTGCAACCAACACATCAGCAACAACAACAACAGCAACATACGCACCAGCAGCAACAGCAACAACTTATGCTGCATCAGCAACATGCACACGTGCAGCAGCAACAGCAACATCAACAACAGCAGCAGCAACAACAGCAATTGCTGCCACATGCACAGCAGCAACATCATTTGCAACAGCAACAACATCATCAGCAACAACAACAGCAGCAGCAACAACATTTGGGTCTAACACCCGCGCTGCACCACCACCACCATCATCATCATCACCACCAGCAGCTGTCGCTGCATCAGAACCACCTGTACTTTAATGGCTTGGGCCATCACAGCCATCATCATCATCATCGGCAGATCTTTAGCCATTTGCAAAGCGCCCTCTTGCCGCTCAGTGTCAGTAAGTATGCATGCGGGGCGTGGGGCGTGGCTTCTAATTGTGGGCGTTCAATTACAGCCAAAGCGAACACACAAAAAAAAGTTTGTACTTAGCTCTTTAATCAATTTGCATGTTTGTCTATTGATGTGTGTTTTTTTTATATATATTGGTGTTTTTGATATATATTGGTGTTTACTAACTGCGTTTTCCTAACTGTTTCTAATAGTTGTCTTATTATCTAAAAGTTTTTCAATATGTGTTTCGATGTTGTATGTTTCAGTTAAGTTTTTAAGCTTATGATAAAGTGGAGCTTAGCTAAGTTTTATGTAAAAAACCATTGAATGTTTAGCAATTGATTTGAAAATGAATTTTATTTTTTGTTGGTATTTAAATCTAAGAACAAAAATCTTAATATAAGTTCTTTCTATCTACATCAATTGGTACATAAGCCTTAAGAAGCATAAGGAACCTTAAGGAGCTAAAGGAACCTTAAGGAACTTAAGGAACCTTAAGGAACTTAAGGAACCATAAGGAACCTTAAGGAGCTAAAGGAACCTTAAAGAGCTAAAGGAACCTTAAGGAACTTAAGGAACTTACTAAGAATCTTATTTATTGAATACTTAAAGACACATTCATTTGAAAGGAAAATAGAAAATAAATATTCTGCCAAAAGTTAAGTTCGATAAAACTGAAACAATTAATCTTCGGGGTCTTGTAGTACATATATGAAATCGCCATTGTTTAAAGTTAAACTGGTCTTTAAAATTCATACTGTGTCTCTTTGATTGCTTTTTGCTTTCTGTTTTCCAAGTTGTTGTTTTTTGTATGCAACTCATTTTCATTTTATAAACATTTCATTAAATTTTATTTCATATCTTCCTGGTGCAATAATTCGCACGCCATTCCACAAAACGCGTGCGGAGCGTCGCCAGTTTTGTGTAACAAAAGGACATGCATTCAAACACACACTTACACACACACATACACACATGGGGCACCCCAGAGTATCGCTTTAACGAGTGCGAGCCTAAAACCTAAACTACAAAACAATTGAAAACAAAAGGGCTCCAAAGACACACGGCACACAAAAAAACCAAAGGCTCAGGTGTCTCCACACACACAAACATGTGTGTACGTATGACTACAGTGCGTTCATGTGTGTGTGTGCGTTGTTGTGCGCGATTTTATGTCGCTAACAATGCAAAATATGCCCAACATTTACTTCGTTTATTTTTGTTGTTGTTAATGTTTTTTACAGTTCACATTTGCCGTTTGTTTCGCTGGTTTAGTTTTTTGTATATGTGTGTGTGAGTGTGTGATTGTGTGTGTCGGTGTGTGTGAGTTTGTCCCCGAGCCATGCCCACTTTTGTGTTTTGTACACGCCCCCATCTCATTTATGTCTTCCTTGTCTTTTGTGTTGCACATTGAAATATGTCAGCAATTGTGCAACGGTTTTTTGCGTGACCCTTCCCCTGTCGCCCCTTCGTCTCTTTCGCCACTCTGCTGAAAAAGTTCCCATTGCGGCCATTGTCACATTTAGTTATTGTTGTTGTTGTAGAAGGTGGCTTAACTTTATTATTTTAACTTAACGGCATTTTAAGTGTTTTTTATTATGCAAACAAAAAACAATGACAATACTTGACTTTTTGTGGGTTTCTGTATGTTTGTTTAAGTGTGTGTATGAGTGTGGGTGTGTGTGATTGTGTGTGTAGGTGCGAGTTCACATTTCATGCGGCTAAGCAGTGCTACCATTGTTTCCAAAAAGATAGTTTTTTCTTAACCGAAGATAACATACCCTTAGAGAAAATAAGTACTTTGCTTACATCCTAGGTTTGGTTTCCAAAAATTATATGAGCTTTATGATATTTCGATGTATAATTTGAATCCGTAGTAAGAGCAAATGATTATTATACTCTTAACACATGATGATGGGTTTTCGATAACTTTTCCGGCTTATGATAAACACTTGTAATTGATAACAATCAAGTCTTGAATTTCGAAAATGGGGATAGGAACTATAGAATAAATTCTGAAAATATTTGAAGTTTTTGTTAAACTCGGCTTAACAAACACCTTAGATATAAAATATTGAAGTTTAATCATAAAACATTGGTACAGTAGTGCAGTTATAAGCGAATGTGTACGGTCAATGGTAATGGGTATTGTTATGGGTATCTCCTAGTTGAGCTTCACTAAAGGCTTCTTACTTGTTTTTTGTTATTAAATTTCAAACTTTAATTTATGAAAATATTGAGATCCAAAACAGATTTTATTATTATTAAACAGCATTTACAACTTCCATTTAATATTAATGAATTAAAGGCAATTCCTTAAAGTATCAAAATCTTATTTATGTATAAAGAATAACTAATTCGTTCAATCCTCAAACTCAACTGATCAAAACATATAATGCCGACAAATCTATCTTTCTTAATACCTTCACAGCTTCTTTACTTTCTTTACATTCTTTACAAAATCATTATAACCCTTTTTTTCCAGGGTATTCCTAATAACAACAGCTATAACAAAAGTCATTTTTCGTTTATGAGCAGCTTCATTATGCATACGTTATGTAGCATAAACATATATTTTTTTTGCCAGCCCCTCTTAATTCTTTGAACAATTGCCACACACTACGCCCCTTTCTGAATGTTGTCCATTCCCACTCCTTCCCGCTCCACCCCGTTCATTCGCAATCGACGCTTTGTCACTTGGGCACGCTAAAAACTTTGCAAAACCAAAGTGCGTCAATGAAAAACCAACAAGTGTGCAATGTGTGTGAGAGTGTGTGTGTGTGTATGAGTGTGTTGGTGTGTGTAATGTGTGTAATATGTGTGTTTAGTTGTCTTTGGCTGTCACTGTTGCTGTTTGTTTGTTTGCGTGTGTGTGTATGTGTGTTTTGCCCGTCAATTTTATTGTCTTTGGCATGCAATTGTTGTGACTATTGCCCGCAAGGCCTTCTACTTTGGCTGGATGCCTCCGACTCCCTTCCTCCCTCTTACTTAGGAGCTGTTACGACCTCAAACGCAATGTGTGCTGTTGTTGGTGTTATTCACTCCTCGCACTCGTAAAGGCCACAAGAAAGCGTGTGTTAAACATTTTCTGCCACAACAGACTGGTTAAGACATCTTCAAGTGATAATGCATTACCTAAATGTTCGTTTAGCTAACTTTATTGGTAGGGAGATTATTATTATTTATTTCAAACTGTTTGCGCTAATTGACTTAGGTTAGTTTTAGAAATGTTAAAACACATAGAAAAAAGATAACTTTATATTTTTTTATGATCCGTGTGTATATACACAACTTTTTTCGACACCCTTACAGCTAGAGATTTGAAACTTTGCTCACATCTTGTTAAACGTGTTTCTCAGACAAAGTGATAAGATTAGGGAGCTACGTTCAGTAGGGGCTTAGGAAATCGATAACAAGTCGATGCACTTAGACCTGCACATCGATAATACTCAGAGATTTTTTCACTTTCGACCAGCTAGAGTCAACAAATTTGGTGGGATGATAGAGTTTTGATACCACACCCACTTCTACCGCCTCCGTACTCTCTCTTTGCAAGCGGTCTCTTTAAAACCGGTTCTTAATTGGTATCAAAGTATTTTGCTTTCGAATACTTCCGACTGTAACCTTTTTCACTTATTCTTAATTGTTTCCCTGATGTTTATTCTAAATATTCTTAAAGTCAAAATGCATTTCTGATTGCATCAAAAATGTCCATTTAAGTACTCCTTAACCTAATACTAATGGATAATATGTATGTAAAGCGAATTTCCTGCAAACTGAGGCAGTTTATAAATGTATAAGCCACAATGTCAGGGGACCACCAGAAAAAACTCTAAATCTCAAGACCACGCAAAGTGTGAAAAAGTAATAAAAAAAAAAAATAAAATAAGGAAGTAGAACTCGTAGAAGAAGTGAAAGAAAGAAAGTCGCAAGTTGACAAAATTTTAATAAGGCACTTTACTGGCCGCCTTTTGCATGCCAACGAGAAAAAGCAGCGCTCGGTTGCCAGCTGCCCCCAAGCAAACGTGAGAGTTGAGGGGCGGAAGGGGCGAGGCTGACCAAACATGTGCAATAAAAAATTCAAAACTGTTCCACACATACATATGTACATGAAGAAAAGGGATTTTGTGTCAAAGATCACGTACTCAATAAATATTGCCCATGAGCGACGGAGCACACAGTTGGCTACACTTTTAAATTGGACTTGGACTCGACTTGAGTTGAGTTGAGTTTTTGGCCCTTTAATTTCAGCTTAGTTATTGCTCTTGGGGACAGCAGCTGGTGGGCGTATTTGGTATTTTTTGATGTGCGCCTATTAATTTCCATTCGGCAATTCGCCATTCGCCATTCGGCCAGGCGCGGCAATTCAATTAGTTCAAATATGTTTCAAAGCTTGCATCCATGGCCAAATGATCCAGGCAAACTCTTTTTTTTTTCTTCCTCTTTTTGGCCTGGGTCTGGCCTGATGTTTACGTGGCACGTAATATATTTGCTCATATTACTAAAAGCTACATAAATCGTGCTGGGGGGCTTTAAGCGGCGGGTTCTCTGTAAAATTTATAGCCAAAGTGTTTTGCTTGGCAAACCTAGTTTTAAAGTCCTTAAAGCAGGACAGTTTCCTGTCTATCCTTCTCTTCTTGTTGTTGTTGTTGTTGTTGCTTTTGGTGTTTAGGCCTGATCGATGGGCAAATGGTGACAAAATGCAAGGCCTACGCCTGGCATGTTTACAAGCCATGCAACCTGCCCCGATAACGATGAGAGGGACACACAGAGAGAGAGAGTGTGCCCCGAAAAGTGGCAGGACACACACACACACATATATTCTCTGCCTTACGTGTGTGTGTGTGTGTGTTGCAAAAGTCGAAAAGTGTTTGCCAACGCAAAATTCCAAGCAATTAAATCACTTTGATGCTAATTTGGATTAATATGTTGTTGTCTATAGGCAATTTGTTGTTGACCCTTGCCCCTAGAATACCTCTGACTCCTTCTGCACCTGCCCCTGCAACCCCCCTCTCTTCATTGGTTTTATAAGGCCTGGGCCAGGTGTGTTTTCGATTAGGTCGCACGCAAATAGATTTATTGAACAATGCGCTTCTCCTAAACGTTGGTCACATTGCAACCCAAAACACACACACAAAGTGTGTGTTTGTGTGTGTATTGGCCATCATTTTTGTTTGCAACGACCAAATAGTCCGCCTCCGGCTGCCTGCTGCGTTATTTATTTGGCTTATCTGCCACGGCAATGGGTTCGAAAATTTTGTGCTACATTTGTCGCTTTGTCGGTTAGGCATACAAATTTTTAGTATGTTATTCCCAACACCCCCCTCCAAACCCCCTCTCATTCACAGTCTATAGCTTTGAAAATCTCTGTCGCTGTCCCTGTATTAGCTAACAACCATATTAATTTTGTTAGATAAATATTAGTTTTAATACCTGTACTCAATATGGACTTAAAGAGGTAGATTAGATATATGGTGATATGTGTTGCACTTTGTCATTTAAACTTTGAGAGAGATTTTGTTGTTGTGTGTATAAAAATAACATAAAATGAAAGTTTTTATGCATTTTTCAATATATATATGTTATGTTGTGGATCGTAAAAGGTTTTTTAAAAATATTTCATCGTATAAATTGAAAGACAAAAAATGTTTTAGAGTGAAAACTTTTCATGCGATATGATGAAGTACACATTCGGTATTATCCCTATTCAATTCATTTCTCATTTATCACTTTTTAATGCGTTCAACATTATCTTGACTTATCCCTATTTAACTTTTATTCCTCATTCAACTCTTATTGCCTTTTGAAAAGAATTCAACATTATCTTGACCTAACCATTTCAATCCGATATGATAAAGTATACATTCGGCATTATCCCTATTCAACTCTTATTTTTCACTTTTTTAAGCATTCCATATTATTCCATCTCGACCTATCCCCAATCAACTATTATTCTCTCTTATTCCCTATTCAACTCTTATTGCCTTTTGAAAAGAATTCAATATCATCTTGACCTAACCCCATTCAACTCTAATTATCTTTTAAAGAGAATTCAATATCATCTTGACCTATCCCTATTCAACTCTTTCTGCCTTTTCAAAAGCATTTCATATCATCTTGACCTAACCCCAACTCAACTCTTATTTCCTTTTCAAAAAGCAGGTATTTAATAGTCGGATTACCCAATTTCACTTCTCGAAAATTAGTTAGTTTTCGGGCATTTAGATTAATTTGTTTTTGTGTGTAAAGCAATTTGGGTTTTTATGTATATTTAATGGCTAAATGATTTTACCAGTTTTTGGTTCCATGTGTTTTTCGTTGCGCTAATTTCATGCCACTTTAAATGTTTAATTTACAATTTATGTAAAAAAAAAAAACCAGAACACAAACACACATAGAGATATATACATATACATATTTATTATGTGCCTGCCGGGTAAATATTCTGTACGTATTTTATGAGTACTTGATAAATACTAGCATTAAAATAAATTACAGCTTTCGCAGCTAAACCTCAAAAAAAAAAAAGGAAAAGAGAAAACAAAAAAAAAATCTGAAAATAAATGTGGAAAAAAACTATGAAAAAAATATGTATTTTAAATATATAAACAGAGTCAGCCTGCGGCCAACAAAATATACAAAGTACTTCATGCAAAGGTGCTCAAAAAAATACCACAAAAAAAAATTTCAGAAGAAAAAAATAATAATAAAAGAAAAATGGCAAACAAATATATATATAAAAGTGTGGCAAAAAAATCGCATGTTTGTGTTTTGTGTGGTAAAAGAGACGCCTCTGAAATTCAGCGACTGCATATTAATATAATTTGCAGGCCACACATATATACACACTCTGCCCCCTTTCCCGTGCACCCAAAAACAACTGACCATAAACAGCAAGGGGAAAAGACCCCCCACTCCCTTAACTCTCTAGAAAGCATATGTGAACTGACAAGACTTGCGGCGCGGCAAGGAACAGTGTAGAAGTAGAAAAAGTTTGCAAAGTGCATTACAATTTTTATAGCATACTATGCCAAGAGTTTTCGGGGCAAGATGAATTTTTATTTGTATATATTATGCCCAGTAAAAGTGGATAAGGAAAGGTTGTATTAGCTCGAGTTACAGTTGACAATAAGGGAAAATCTTTTAAGGGCAAAAATACTGAAAAATTTATTGAAAATACTTTTTGATAAATGTTGAATTCTTAATAAAGCTTTTGAGATAGATGCAAAACAAGCTGTTTTCGACCTTTCTACAGGGTATAACCTTCTCAAAAACACACATTTCCTTGTTTTTTTTTCCAAAAATCATTTAGTAAATGTGAATTTTTGCACTGATTTACAACGCAAAGAACGTCAAAAAGGACAGAAAAATAACGAAAAGAAAAAACACACAAATGAAATGCGCACGTAATTGCATTGAGCTCCCCCCTAAACCAAGAAGAAGTCAAAAGGAGAGAGGGGTGGAGACAACGGGAGACAGCAAAGACTTTGAACTAGAATGGGTACAACGTGCAACAAAGAGCGACGTGCAACGACGGGGTGGTGCTGGCCTAGCAGCAAATGTCTTGCAAGTTGCACGTTGCTCATACGCCGCGTTGACAAATCTGCTGCTTCTGCTGCTGTTACTCCTTGGGAACCAAAACTCCGTTAGTCGTCATAAATGTGAATAATTTATTACATTTGTGAGCAGCTTTTGTTTTGGCCGTCTCCCCTTTTGCCATTTCCCCCCCATTTGCCTTTTGTTGTGTTCTATGGCATTTTGGTTAGAAATTCATTAATAGCACTTTTATGACTTTTCGAGACGTTCCACCACAAGACGGAGTTAAACTTGCTTCTTGCTTCGTTTTGTTGCACATTTTTATGTTAATCGTCGTTGTTGGCCTGCCCTTTGGTGTGACTTGCTGTGCTGTGCTTTCCATTCCATTCCTGGCCAAATGGTGCTGCACAAAATATATATAATTTTTCTGTGTTGTTGTTGATGTTATTACTAATTATTGTTTCGCTTAGTTGGCTGACACGCTTATTTGTTGTTATGTGTCTTTTAATTGCTGTTTTTCTGCCACACAATATTTGCATAACTTTCCTTTTGGGCCCTGACTGAGAAATGGTTCCTTGTAATGCAATCTAAAGTCAACTAACTTTTCTTTTTGGCAAAAAAAATCATGAAAAAATCGCAACTGACATGTTCGCTACATGATTTTTATCAGCCGCAACGCGATGTCTGCGCGCTCTTTCACTCTCTCCCTCTCTTTCTGTTTATATATATAAATTTTGATGTGTGCATTATATAAATCATATGCTGTACATCTGTCATAAGTAGTTGTAGTAAATTTCTATAGAGAAGTTTACTTTGCACTACTCAAGATAAACCAAAATGCGTTGCGTGCTTTTCTTGTTCCCATGTGCGATGAGAGTGTGGAAGAAGAATCTTTATATAGTATACCCTGTAATGAGGTGTAAGAAGAGTAAACAAAGAGTTTCTTAAAGGTTTTTTGTTTCATAACTATATTGGAAAGATGAAAGAAGTTATTTAGGAATACTTCTTATTGAACTAATTTTATTGATAAACACACTTAAGATTATTATTCGAAGAGATACCAAATATCTACAAATTAAACTGTTTATTGTCTTTTTCTATTTATAAAGTGGTGTTTAATTATGTATGGCTCATCAGCAAAGTAATACTACAAAATCCCCCTCATATAATTAACACTTGTATCAAAATTGACTTACTTATCGCAAAAGAAGAAGATAAAGAAGAAAAAAATCTTTTATTATTCTTTTAACTATGACGTCTGTATCTTATCATTATTTATTTATTGGCGCTTTTGTTTCTTTGCCACATTCGCAACGTCATCCATTTTATCTTCATTCAACGAGAAAGAACAAAAAAAAGTGTCGAGAGTCTATGGTCTGATTTTTCATTTGCTTGTTGGCTTAGTTGGAAACATGTGGCCAAGACGTCATAAACAGTTAAATGGTTCGGAGGCAGAGAGAGGTGCGTGCTACAGATTGTTTTCCGCGTGTGTGTTTTCATGTTTGTTTTCGAGTGTGGGTTTTCGTGTTTTTGTTTGTTTATTAGCTTGTTTCGAGCTGTTTGAGTTATAACTTGTTAAATACACAAACTGCAGTTTAAAGTTTTTCTAGCCAGTTTTCTGCTCTTAGTTTGATTCAAGTGCAGCGCTTTTTGTCATTGTACCATTACGCAGACAGTTTGTTTTAGCTTTTTAATGGCTTTTAATTGTGCAGGAGATACAGTTCTCTGTCTGTGTGACATTCGGGCCTAAACAAAAGTAATTTCACACTCGCTGACTTTTGGGCCGCCGCGTTTGGCTTCGACTGGGCAAAAGTGCAAACAATTTTTCTTTTGATACAACTCGAAAATAAAACCCTGACCTCGCAGCAAACCCACATCCACCCACCTTTGGCACTTTATATTTTTTACTTTTTTTTTTTGGTTCTGGCCAGTCAGATATTTATTAGCCACAATTTGGCAGCCACAAATTGGCAGCTCAACCTCCGTCGCGCGTTACATGAAAATCGTAAAACGAAAATTTATTATTTATGTCAACTCTTTTGTGCTATTTGCCCTGTCAATGATGCCCTACACCCCCCTACCCATACACCCCTTTTGGCTTACCTGGTCAACAGCCGCTTACCCTTGCCCCCTAAGGGGCCAACTCTTCTGCGCTCTCTCTCCTTCTCGCTCTTAAAGCACCTGAAAATTATGCGAGTCTTGTGCAAATTTTTTTTTGGTGCCAAAGCGCATTTGTCACAATTAAGCAAAAGGTCTACGAAAATTATGAGAATTGCACAGCGTTATATTATACTCAAAAAAACAAGAAAAAAAGAAGTGTATGAAGAGTATTCTCGTTGAGTCCTTACGTTGACGTCGACGTCGACATGACGCGCCTGGGACCTCAAACCACAAACCGTTGGCACCTGAGCTGAGCTGAACTGCAGCTACGGCGGCTCTCTCTTCCTTTTTGGGGTTTTTGTTTTTGGCACTGATTCGACACACCGTGTACCCCTTTGCCCCTTCTCCTTCTGAGCCTGTGTACGCCCCTGGGCAGTCTATTATGTGACGTCGCTGTCGCTGTCACCGTCAGAATTTTGAGCGTCTGCCATGAAATATGCAAAGCGCAGTTAAAAAACTTTTTATTTGTATTAATCAAACAGAGTTTTTTTCATCTACTTTCGTGTTTTTTCTTTACTCGTCTCTGGTTACTGTTGTTGTTGTTGTTGCTTTTGTTGCACACACATTTTTTGACATTTTTCCCACAACAATGGCAGGCGACTGCATAATAAAATTGAAAGAGAACGAACTCTGATTGTTTCGGTATATTAAAACATTTACTTCTTACTATATATGAACGACACATCTATACGACATATAGATTGATATAGTAATCACTTAAAGTGATAATTTCTTGTGGAAAGTTGAAGTTTCTTATAAAAAAGTAAAACTTTGATAAGAAATTTCTGTAGAAGTTTCGAAAAGATTTCATCCTCTTGAAATACTTTCGTTGAGACTGATAAATACCTAATGCTTCTTTAAGACTTCTTACTTATTATAAATTATTAATAAACTTAGCTTCTAAATACTCCCAAATCTTAGTGTTTACTGTACTTTTTCCACTTACTGTTGATGTTTATCGCTTTGAGGGGATCTTTAAGCTAAACTCAAGACGATTGCCATGACAAATTAGTTGAGCAATAAAACTTGAGTGTGCTATCAAACTAAAAATATTGCCATCAATTACAAAACTATATACCAATTGGTGTGCGCTGACTGCTTTTTGTATGTGTGTGTGCTGCCAACGTGACACACACACACACCCAAACACACTCACACACACATACGTACGTATTTTAAAAATGGCCATAAACAACGCGAACGACAACAACTTGAACTACGTTTCTAGGAGGAGGACGAGACATTTGCCCAGGGCGCAACTACATCATCATCATCGTCAACAACAACAACAACTACAACAATTACATCACCATCAGCCACCTCAATATATGCGGGCTCCACGCACTGTCTCTCTTTATTTGTGCACCCCACCCCTTTCACCCATCACCCCTGTGTTCAGTGCCATTTGCAATTTGGCAACACTTTTCGGTTACGCGGCTGTGGGCAAAACCGTTGAGCACTTTATATAAATTGTACAATACGTTTCTTTTTTATGACCCTTGAGAGAGAGTGCATTCTATATGTATGTGCAAGTGTGTGTGTGTGTGTGTGTGTATGTGTGGTGGTACTATTTTGTATTCACCAGCTTTATATATCGGCTTTTGATATATTCGTTTAGTTCTATGAGTTGGCTCGGTCGCGTCAACAGATCTGTCTCTGCTTGTGGTGCACCCCACTTCCTCACCCCACTGCCTGTGTCGCTCTGCTCTTTATTACACATTTTTGCTAAATTACACTTTGGCCGCTAGTTTATTTCGAATAGCCCATTTGTAAGAGCAAACAACAAAACAGTTTGTGTTCTTTATACTTAAAATATACCCTATACGAGAAAGAAATGTTAAGGGTAGTCTCTATAGACAATAAATAACAAGTAAAATACCAAAAAGTGTACTTAATCAAACCATTTATAGAGTATCTTAATGCCTAACACTTGGTCTTGTTATTATTCCAGTTGCGTGGCATTTTAATAAGCCAAAACGCAACACAGAAAAAAAAAATATTGCTAGCAAAGTTTGATGATTTTTCTTGTTGTTGTTGTTGCAAGTTGCAAGCGTCATTAAGTGCGCGTAATTATTCAATGACTAGTAAAGTTTTTTCACTAGACTAGAAGTTACGTACAACACGCATTTGGCCAGAATGCATTTATTTTTTCATTTTTCTGTTCATGGCAATAGCAACAGCGACAGCAGAAGAAGACATATGCCAAAAGTTGTTTGGGTGATAAATGATTGTAGTCAAGGCGAGAGAGTTCTCTGGCTCTAAAGTTGAGTTGAGTTGAGTCCTAAAGCGTTATTAACGTTGACATTTAAGTTCTATAAATCATGCCATAGTAATGATTTTTACATTTTTGTCGCATTTAGATGCACCTGTTGGGTAGCAAAAAAAAAAACAGCAAAAACTGGTTTGGGAAATGGGTATGGGAAATGGGTTTGTGTCTAAGATATCTCTTGGTTATGGTATATGCAAAATAAATATGCAATTTACATTATGCAACAGGATTGTTTCTTTATTTTTTTTTCGAAAATTATTCTTACTCGTACTTACACTTTCGTTGCAACTTTTTGTTGCTGCTTGTTGTTGTTATTGTTTTACAGATGGCGAACCTATCAAACTGCCCGACAATTTGGAGAGCCTGCCAAGAGCCGACAGTTTTCCATCGCAACGACATCGTTGGAATACAAATGAGGTCAGTTTTACATATACTTCAAATATACAAAACCTATCTATCTATATATATATACATATTTGTGTTTGGTTCGGTTGTTTTTGTTGCTCGATTTGCATTTGATTGCACATAAAAATGTCGAAAATGAAAGCTAGAAAGAAAATGTTAGCAAAAAAAAAACAAGAGAGGCGTGCTTCTTAGGTCAGAGGTTAAGGGTTAGGGAGGAGAGGTTACTGACAGCGATTTACGCTTGACAGGCGGATGAGCCTGCCAGTCATGGGCTGGACACTTTGACAGCTTCAAGGAGTTGCTTCCTTGTGAATCCTTTTTTTTCTATATAGAGATTAATAAGACGGTGAGTTTTGCATTTGGGTTTATTAGGGATGGTTCGCGACTTGCTTTTTATGCGGCATAAAACTATAATACAAATACAAATACAAATAGAAGTAGAAATTTGTAGTCCTGTGCCAGGATTCGCGGGGTTCAAAGGACACATGACCGGCGCACGTACGCGCGACCAAAGCCAAAGTTCAGCTTTGTGTTTACAATAAAACTTTTTGCGCTTAAAAAAGCGAAACAACAACAACAACAATAACAACTACAATAAATGCCTTTTGAGGCAACAAACGCGACAGTTTGGTTTCGTTTTTGTTGTTATTGTTGTTGTTGCTGTTTTACTTGTGAATTAAACGCAACCGCAAATATTCATTTGGACAGTTGTAAAGTTTTTTTTTTCGTTTGGTTTTTTTTTGCTACAGAAGCTGAGAGCTGGCAGAGAAATGGGGAGAGAAAGAAGTGTTGGGTAGGGAAGGGAACATTCAGTAAGCGCCATTTTACATACTCGCGCGACAAGCTGACTAAATTAAAAGCAAGCAAAAAATGGATAGTAGATCCTATTAAAATTACAAAACGAACTTAAAATGCTCTAAGAAATCGAAGGAAAAATCTCCCCAAAACTATATTCATGATAAAAACTTAAAAAATCAATAAACTGATTGAGTGCTATCAAAGAACAGCTTAAAAGATAAGACAAAGACTTCTAATTTTACCTTAAAAAACATAGAAGCTTAAGATATCATATACTGATTGACTGCTATCAATAAACAGCTTAAACGATAAGACAAAGCCATTCAAGTTTTTTGCTAAATGAAGGCATAGATAACGTAATTTCTCATTACGATTAGATTTTTCCATAATGTCAATGAACCTAGTTTCATTTTGGTGTCTAAAAGCGTCTTTTTATGAATATCATATAATAGTTTTTTCAAGTTTCATATCTAAAAAGCTTCTAAACTAAACTATAAAACTCTTTTCCCAAACATAAATTTGCAATTAATTTTCTGAATTTAAAATAAACAACAGACATTTAAAGAAAGGTTTGCCAACCACAAGAACAATTAATATTTAAGTTCAAGTGATGACAAATGTACTTAATTAACTTTTATAGATGTACATGCCTTTATTAAGGCACATGGCACATGGTCTTCCCGTCTAGAGGGTATATTATAAGTAGTATAACTCTTGTTCTCATTATGCATATATAAAACTGGTAAAAAGCACATTGTATGTGCTCTCATATAATCAGTGTATAAAGCAAGTCCGTGCCACAGTTTATTAATATAAAGTTTTACAAGTAAAAACAGCAGATGGAGGAGGAGGAGGCTCGGGGGGTATGTGTTACGACCATGGTCAAAAGCAACCCACCACGAATGGACACACTGCATCAGCATGCAAAAATTACAAAATGTAACCGTGTGTACTTGGGGGCATAAATAAAATTACGCACGCTTATTTTAGTCTGCTTACCAGGAACAGGACAGTCAGGAGAAGGAGTAGCTATTGGGGGGTGGTGAAGAGGGGAGAGAGTATGTTCAGTAACCGTAGCTGACCGTTAAATGGCTGGGTCCCGCTTGGCTGCTTGGGCATTAACCACACGGTTTTAATTTGGCGTCAGGTCTCCGAGACCCACAAAAAAAAAAGCACAAACCATAAAGCAATGGCAAAATAATTCAAGCAGCAAGAGCCGAAACAAAATACATATATTTCCATATAGTATGTGGTTAAAAATGTTGCAAAAAATCTGAAAAAAACTTAAATTGATAATGAGCCCCGCAGCCGAAGCTAATAAAACTTGAAAATTGTCGCGTTGTGTTTTTGCTATTGTTTTATGCAACTCTAATTGTTTTGTGTGTGTGTGTGCCACACGCATAAATCATATAGTGGAGAGAAGAAGAAGAAGGAGAGAGAGCGAGTTAGAGAGAGAGAGTGTGTGTGAGAAAGTGTTGGGGAAAAATGCGCTGAGATACGCATAAATATTTAATGTACCATTCGCGCAAATACTCGAACTACGTATGTGCCTAGAATTCATCATCCAAAAACCAAAAGAAACAGAGATTCTGGAAACATGCATAAATAAAAGCCGAAAAAGTAAAAGAGTTGAGAGTTGAGTTGAGAGTTTCTCAAGCCAAGGCAAATGCCAAAGTCAAAGGCAATTTGGGGCGCCACACAACAAGAACAACAACAACAAAAAAATTGCAAACGTTTGCCACTTGACAAACACGCGCCTGTGATTTTCCTTACCCAAAAACACA
Organism: Scaptomyza parva; assembly: GCA_035044645.1. Classification (NCBI taxonomy): domain Eukaryota; kingdom Metazoa; phylum Arthropoda; class Insecta; order Diptera; family Drosophilidae; genus Scaptomyza; species Scaptomyza parva. The sequence goes on from JAWNNT010000090.1 coordinate 7,384,769, forward strand.
GAAACTTCCCAAACCCCAGCCTTCAGTTTCAACATCCTTCAAACTCTATCTCCGAGTGTGTGTGTGTGTTTGTTTGTGTGTGTGTGTGCATACAATTTTTATGACACTCGCAAATGTTGCGATTTCTGACATATATGAAATTGTTACTGCACATCGTCAATTGGGCCATGGGTCTATCTATCCACACATATATACTATATATGGTCTATATGGTCTATAGACTCCTTTTGGTCCTTTTTGGGCGTCGCCAGCTGTGTGCTGCCAGTTGTTGACGGCATCAGATGAATGGTTGTTGGTTTACTGTCCCTTAACGTAGTTTGACTATAAATGTGAATGAATGTTGTATGCGCGATGTGTTCTCTATGTGTGTGTGTGTGTGTGTGTGTGTGCAACACTTTACATTATTCATGCAACGTCAAGGCGGGCAAAACAAATTGATAACTTTATCGGCAAAACATGCAATGAAAATGCCAAATGGGCATCCAACAGAGAGAAGAGCTGAGAGTGAGAGACAGTTCCCCCCCCCCCCCTCCTCTTCTGCTTTCATCTCAGCTGCTTTTTGGTTGTCCTTTTTTTGTTCTGTTTTGCATATCAATGCCAGATTCGCTAGAAGAAAGACTTAAGCTACTTTATTTGACTTCTCGACAGTTTATCAAGTATACGCATTTCCAAAAAATGCACATTGCATACTTTTACTTACACACTTTCACACCTGATTCTCTTTTGGCCCAGGTGTCAACTGGCAACACCTGTAAATTGTGGTCACACTTCTACCCACTTCTTCTCCCCTCCTGCTGCTTGCAACTGCTTCCTGCCGCTTCCTGTTTCCTGTTGTTACTGCTGCTGCTGCGGTCAAATGAAATTTCTAAAATGTTTTCCTTTGTTTTATGCGCAAAAATGAAAAAAAAAAAAAATGAAACCGTAGATAACTGAAAACTTTTGCCGGACCTCGAAGTGTTCAGGAAATGCCGCGAGAGTACCTTGGCCAGTGCAAATTTGCCAAACAACTCGGAAATTGTTAGCACGTTCAGTTAACTTGGTTAACGGTTGCTTTTGTTGTTCTTTTTCTTGTTGTTGTTGTTGTGATGTTGACAGCTATTGTTGCTATTAAATTGGTAAACACACGTGACTCTGCTGATTAGGAGGCAAACGTCTGAAGGACGCTTTACAGATTTATCACAGTGGAAAAATAAATAATAAAGCGTAAAATGTTAACAACAAAACCGAATGTGGAGTACTCTTCTTGTTTTAGATATGGTTTTTCTTTTGGGAATGTGAAAAGTTGGTTGTAAGATTTACAAAAGTTTATCAGATGAGATTAGAAAGCTTACAACACAATTAATTCGTTAGAATTTCTTAAAAGTGTAGACTTTTTCCCATTTTCTTATGTTTATATTTATTTACTTTTCCTATTAAGATATTTATTCTTTAAGCTCCTTTCAGCAAACATCATAATCATATCATTCTACACTCTCTTCTTAAGTGCTTTTGTACCGAAACTTAAATAACAAATTTATTTATAATCTAATATTTGTACTAAATTTTTGTGTGTATTCTCTAAAATATTTCAGGAAATCGCTGCGATTCTTATCAGCTTTGATAAGCATAGCGAATGGCAATCAAAAGAAGTCAAAACAAGGTGAGTCATTTGACCGACTGAAGCTCCCCGTCTGGGAGCTGCAAATAAATTTGCATACAACGCAATAACCATAAAATAACCATAACTCTAACTTCTGACTCCCCAACTTAACCTCACTTTTACCAATAGACCGAAGAGTGGTTCCTTGCTGTTATATTCCCGTAAGAAGGTGCGCTACAGACGCGATGGCTATTGCTGGAAGAAGCGCAAGGATGGAAAGACGACACGCGAGGATCATATGAAACTTAAAGTACAAGGCACTGAGGTAAGATGGGATTCAAAATCAGGAAATAAATAATATGGCTACAAAGAAATATTTTTAAATTCAAAACTAAAAATCCTCAATAATATAAAAGAAATATATTTCATAACCAAATATACTTAAACTCATAACTAAAAATCATAAATAATATACAAAAAATCTATTTAATACAACAAATTTCCTTAAAAGATCACACTTATATGCTTAAACCTTTTTACGAGTTCCAAAGAAAAAACATGTTGTTATATTCGTTGACGCCTGCTGTGCAATTAGTCAATTAGCCGACTTTTTTCTTTGGATTTGTCTTGACCAAGGGACAGTTAAAAGGGGAACCCAGAACGAGTTAGGAAAAACAAATACACGGAAGTCGAAGCTTAAGTTTAACTGCTTAACTTGTTGTTCGGGGGTTGCTAAGCACATAGTACTCTGTATTCATTCTTTTTTTTCGCGATTTTTTTTTCCTTCTATGAGTTATGATTTTCCGCCGGAAATATACAGTAGCTAAGTTTTTTCTTTTCCGTCCATGCTGGGCGTTTTGTTTGTCTGCTAATGAAATAAGCTTCTCTGCCAAGGGTTAAGCGTATTTATAATGTCTAGTAGCTACTCTTTCTCTTCCTCCTTTTCTTACTTCTAGTTGTTACTGAGATACTGAGAAAAAAAAACACAAAAACAGTTGGCAATTTCACGCCAATTTTTTCGTGCTTTCCGCTTTTCTGTGTGTGTGTGTTTTTTTGTTTTAATTTTTATTTTAATACCGCTGCTTGCATTCTTTTCTTTTTTCGTTTTTGTTGGCCTTTTACGAGTATTTTTCAAAGACAAGTAGCTGTTCCAGAGATTTATGCACTTGGCAAACACACACAGCAGGGGGGTTTCCTTACTGTCTCCCCCCCTCTCTATACCCCATTCTCTTTCTTTCTACTAACACGATAACTAATATTTATAAACGCTGAACGCTTGAAATGTTAAAGAAGACCAAACGAAAAAAAGTCAGCGGCATATCGTCCAAAGACGGCGGCCAACAAAATTTATCAGCGCCACCAAAGCAAAAGAAATGCGCAGCAAAAGAAAAATAAGAACAATAACAACAACAACACGAAGAAGAAGAAGCCAGTCACAATAGTAGAAACTGTTGTATAACTCATAAGTGGGGAAAAGAAAGGGTTCGATTTTTGGCACTTGATTTTCCTCCAGTCAACTTTTGTCTTGTCTTCTGTTTAGTTTTTTTCTTTTTTTTTGTTTCCCTCATGCCTTAACGCGAAAGCTTTTATCTGTACACTGGTGGCGCCCCCTAGCGTGGGCGACTGGTAATTTAATTTGAGCTGCGTCTTTTTTATGCCTTCCAATTAAATGAAGACGCTGCGTGTAGCCGCCGGCGGCAGCTTCACTAAAACTATATAAAAATATATATTTTTTATGTTCTTGTTTGTGTTTTTTTTTTGTTTTTTTGGAAATTGATTTCTTATTTTCTTCCACAGTGCATCTATGGTTGTTATGTACACTCTGCCATATTGCCCACATTTCATCGCAGATGTTACTGGCTGCTGCAGGTAGGTGTTGAAGGGGATACCCCTCGGTGCGGGAGTAACAGTTATTTCTAACACTTTACCCCAAAAAAACCAAAATACAGAATCCGGACATTGTTTTGGTGCACTATCTAAATGTTCCATATCCGGATGATAATAAAATGGCCGTCATTGCGCCCAGCATCACACTCTGGGGCGACAAGAAGGAGTGGACCAAAGAGGAGCTAGTTAGCCAATTGAAACCTATGCGTGAGTACTTAAGAAGATGTGTGATGAATAACTTTTTCTTTATATAAGTGTATCAATCTGTAGTTTCTACGGTCAATTCGGATGAGGACTCTGATTCGGGCAATGATATAGAAATATCGGTGAGTAAAGCAGATTTAGTGTTGGGTGTTGCTATAAGATTTTAGGTCAATAAGTTAGGTTATCATATTGCAATGTTCAGTTTAGGTTATGCATTGATAGCCATCAGTCCGTCAAATAGGTCAAAGACTTTAGGTCATTTTAAGGTGTTTTAGTGATATAAAAAAAAAGTTAGTATGACAGTTATATGATAAATCCATGTGCCTTACAAGTTAGTATGATAGTTATATGATTAATCTATATCCCTTACAACTCGCAGACGGCGGAGACAGTGGAATCGATTGTCTGTCAGCTGATGGAGAAACAGCGCTTGTCGCGGCAAGCAGCTTTGGTCAAACAGTTGGATTGTGGCTGTGGAGATGCAGGGTGTGCCGATGGTAAGACTTGTACGCATCCCGTTATGCGACGAAGTGGTGGTATACTCAAATCGGTGTCGGAGAAGCGACCCAATGATGCATATAGTACGGCTGCCAATGGTACACCCAATGTTGTTGTGGCCAGCAAGGTAAATTAGAGTTTGGAATTGAGATTTAAGCCGAGAGGTCCTTAATCCATATCTATTTGCAGCTTTATTCCCGGTGGTCGGAACGTCATAGGCAACGGGAGGCGACTTTACATATGGATAATCCGCATGCGCAGTTTCATAATGCCACACAGCAGTTGCCACAGGAGTCGGCGATCAAATTTCAAATCATTCCGCAGCAACAACAACAACAACAGCAACAACAACAACAGCAGCAGCAGGCCAATCACAGCGATGGCAATTATCAGCAGCAATATCGTGGTGCCAATCAAATGTTAGCCACAAGAACTAATCTAATCATTCAGCAGCAACAACAACAACAACAGCAGCAGCAGCAACAACAACAACAACAGCAGCAACAACAACAGCAACAGCAGCAACAACAACAATATCAACAGCAGCAACACTTGAACTTGCAACGCTTTGTGGCTAGTCACAATCAAAGCAATCAAAGTCACAATCCACACAACAACAACAACAACTCTAGTAGCAACAATTCAGCACATTTAAATCATCGACTACAAATTGCAAATACAACAATTACAGCAACAACTCGAGAAGTTGCAGCAGCAGCAGCAACAACACAAGCAGCAGCAGTTGCAACTGCCTCAAATATCATGGACACAGAACTAATTGAAAATCAAAGCCAGACCACAAATGGCAACAAAATCGGCCACAGCATCAGCAGCAGCAGCAATAAGCAATTAACAGCAGCAGAAACAGTTCACAGCAACAACGAATTAAATGTCGTTAATAATAATGTGCACAACACCAATAACTTTATATACAATCAACAGCAACAACAAGCCAATGCAAGCAGCAACAATCATCATCAGCAGCAGCAACAACAACAACAGCAGCAGCATTATTATAAATTGCAACAGACAGCAACCCCCAACAACATCATCAGCAACAGCAGCAGCAGTAGCAGCAGCAATCAACCCCCAGTTGAGGCCATGTGCATGTCACCTGAGCATCATAGTAGCGGGGGCAGCAGCAGCAGCAACAATCAGCTCACAGCAACATCAGCTGAAACGTCTTCCGCTGGCAATACTCCTTCCACGTCAGCAACATCATCCACCTCAAGTTCCTTACAGTCGATTATCGATGGCAATCAGCAGCAACAAATTACAACGACAACAGAATCAGCAGCAGCAGCAACAACAACAACAACAGCAGCAGCAGTAACAACTTGTGATAATTTAATGAGCGCCAATGCGTTGGCTGAGGTAAGTTTTGAGTTTTGATTTGATGTTTATGACTTTTGTGGTTTGACCACAAGTCAACTGCATTTATGCTATTTATGTTGATTAAAATTTTACACTCAAACAGCTGGAGTTGGGCAGCAGCAGCAACAGTAACAGCGATCAACAGCAGCAGGCATCAAGCAACTACAACAACAACAACAACAACACCAACAACAATAGCGTCAACAATCAGGCCACGGACAAGGCCCAAATTCTTAATGGTTGTGCAAACTATAATGCTTCCAGTGATAACAGTAGCCAAATTAGCGCCAGCGACGAAAGTAGTAGCTTTGGCGCCAACAGCAATATCAATCCCATTAGCAGCAACAGCAGCGGCAGCAGCAGCAACAACAACAACGATGATGAACAACACGTTCAAGCGGAGAACATGAGTTTCTTCAATGAGACACTCGATCTATCGCATGAGGATATACAACGCACGTTAATAGCAAATATGCCATTCAACAGTAGCAACAACAACAACAGCAACAACACTGCTGCTGTAGCAACAGTAGCAACAGTGAACACAACGACAGCAGCAACAGCAGTTAACAACAGCAGCAGCAACAACAACAACAACGAACAGCAACAACACTCGCTACAACAATCACATAGTGTGGAGGAGGCAGAGGGTGAAGATGAGGATACAGCTGATGTCTTTGCCAATTTGGATGCCTTCGATATGTTGGTGGAGTTTCCCGAACTGGATTTGGATGACAAACAGGCGTTAAACAACACAGCATTGGAACAGGAACAAAATCTGGTACATAGCGGTACCTCCTATCTGGGAGTAGCCTCTCAATCCCAATCGCAATCGGTTCAGACGCAGCGAAAGATGCTCAACATTTGCGATTTTAGTCCGGAATGGTCGTATACAGAGGGTGGCGTCAAGGTTCTAGTGGCTGGTCCCTGGACCAGTGATGGTGGCTGCTATACGGTGCTCTTTGATGCCCAGCCAGTGCCCACTGTACTGGTGCAGGAGGGTGTCCTTCGCTGCTATTGTCCAGCTCATGAGGCGGGTTTGGTCACTCTTCAAGTCGCCTGCGGTGGCTTCCTAGTCTCCAATTCGGCCATGTTCGAGTATAAGTTATCTCTCTTAGCGGATGTACCCTTTGATGCCAGCAGTTCCAATGATTGCCTCTACAAGTTTACGCTACTCAATCGTCTCTCCACCATTGATGAGAAACTGCAGCTTAAAGTAGAGAATGATCTTACGGTAAGATATCTTATCACTAGTATATTTCTATTTATTGCTAATCATTCCATTTTCCTTTACAGATCGATCACACATCATTGTATCTGGAGCCCAACTTTGAGGAGAAACTGGTTGTTTATTGTCATCGTTTGATGAAACATGCTTGGAGCACACCCAGTACTGGTGCCAATTGGAGTGTTGGCTTGCGTGGCATGACACTGCTACACTTGGCCGCCGCATTGGGTTATGCAAAGCTGGTGGGTGCCATGCTTAACTGGCGTGCCGAGAATCCACATATCATACTAGAAACCGAACTGGATGCACTCAGTCAGGATGTGCATGGCTTTACGCCACTCGCCTGGGCTTGTGTGCGTGGTCACTTGGAGTGTACTCTATTGCTGTACAAGTGGAATCACAATGCTTTGAAGATCAAAACACAGGCACAGCATACGCCTCTGGATTTGGCCAGCCTAAAAGGACACAAGCAATTGCTTCAGCAACTTTGTCGCCTGGAGAAGGAGCGTTGTCGCAAGCCACAGCCACGCGGTGGCTTAGCTAATCTCTCCATGAATATGGGCATTGAGGCAACAAGCACAGAGGAGTCAACCTATAGTGTCTATGAGCTGGAATTGCAGCGCAGGCATGATGGCGTCTTTTTGAGACCAGTGGCCATGAATAGGTGAGCAGAATATTGAATATGACCTTATGTTCTTGATCTTATTCTTATTATGTTCACAGCAATCAAAGTCCACCAAATAATAGCAGTCGCTACTCGAAGCGTTCCTCAATTGATAGTGGCATCAATATGGATATGCGCAGTAAATCTGGCAAACCATTAGCTCGTCTACATGGGTAAGTTTTTGAGATTATAACAATATTAATACACCTGATTAAATGTCATCCATTCTCGCTTTCAGCAACTTTGAACCACATGATAGTTATGCTTTGGGTGTGGACTCTCCCCTGGATTCATTGACCAACTGTTCGGGATTATTGTCGCCGTTGCGCAAAATGGATTTTGCATTGTGTAAGTGTTTAAAAGATGCATGTGGCAATTGTGTCTTTAGTGACATTGAAATTATTGTCTGCGACAAATGCTAAAACAAAAGACATCTCTCGCTAAAAATTGTTGTATACACACACCAGGCGAGGTATCCACGGGCGAATCGAGTCCCATTCACGACAAAGACATTGATTGCGATGAGAATTCCACATGCGTGACCGACACAACGCTTAACAATGAGCTCAACGATGCCGTCGTAGGTCAGTGGGAGGCCTACAAAACCAAAAAATCTATGCTAACCTATTATCGTAAAAATCGTAATCGTAATTTGTAACTCGTCTAAGCGGGTGCCATCAAATCTAATATGCATTTGTGTATAGCTACCATATACATATACATATATATATATCAGCTATGGCTCTCCTATATATATACATAAATATCTCTCTGTCTCTCTCAATGTTGTTCGTTGCTGTTGCTAATTTTGTTGTTGCATATGCATATATATATAAATACTTGTACTATACATAATATTGTCTATACACAATTCACATACTGTTTGGTGTTACAGGCTCTCGGCTCGACTTGTTGTAAACGTCCTCTAATATCTAAACATAATCTATGTAAATGTTCGTTTTTGATGTTGATTGCTATTTTGCTATGAATGTGTGCGTTTGAATATGTATATGAATATGCATAGTGTATTCATATTCGTATAAACTATAAAGTTTAAAAGACTGGTGTAAATATGAGTGCTAAACATATAATATACTCGTTCAGTCGTTTGTATGAGTAGAATTAACTATAAATGTGCGTTTTTATCGATGTTCACACATACTAACAAACACATATACCAACTCACATACTAAAATTACGAAACTACCAATGAATAATGTTGTAAATATATTCAAAATTGACTTATTTTGTAAATATTAAGTGTGTGGGTAAACCAAACTAACATAACAACTAAACTAATACAAAACATAAACGAGAGCAGCTCAATAAGTTAACAAGCTTTTAACTATAAGTGTTATATTATAATCACAAGTATTAGGGATTTGATATCTTACATAAAAAACTAAAACCAATTGCTCCAAAAAACAAATTTGTTCGCTTACTTTTTGAACTGCTCTCATACATTTAGCTTTATGATGTGCTTGTCGATGTGTATTATATTTATAAAATTAAATTTAAAAAACCAATTAACACCGATCAGCATTATGTAGACACGTTTATAGATGCTCAAATAATGCTCAACAAGTTTTGCTTAGTTATTTTCATTTGTGTGGCTTACTTACAGGGGATTCCGATGCAAAGGTCCTAACACTAGCGGAACACATCATTGCCGCCATGCCTGAACGTATTAAGGTAAGTAGTTAAACCCAATATATATATAACTTAAATGCTAATATTTGTATTTTCGACAGAATGAAGCGGATGAAATGATGGTATTGGGTAGTCCATTAACGGAACCATTGACCTCGGAATCCTCGGCACTGACTGATAGCTTTATGGATCCACTGCTCGACTCACTGCCGAATACGCATTTCGACAGTGATTTTAGTTTTGATTTTCATGATCATAGCTATCGCTATCATGATGTGAGCACACCCTGCTCCAGCCTAAGTCCAGCCAGTTCGGGTCCACTACAATCGCCGGCCAGTTACTCTATACTGGGCACAGATCCATCGGTTAGCTCACCCAGTCCGCCACCATCGACCAAGCAGTTAACAGAGTTTCTGCATGCCTCCAGCATATCGCAGTATCCCTTCGAGGCAGATTTCTCCAAGTTAACGCTAACGGACACCGAGCAGCGTGAACTGTACGAGGCCGCCAAATGCATACAGAAGGCATATCGCTCGTACAAGGGACGCCAGAAGATGGAGGAGCAGAACAAGGAACGCACCGCAGCCATTGTCATACAGAACTATTATCGACGCTACAAACAGTATGCCTACTACAGGCAGATGACCAATGCAGCACTGGTTATCCAACATGGCTATCGTTCGTATCGGCGCAACAAGCGCTTCAAGAAATCCCAGCACACGAACAGTGGCATGGGCACCGGCAGCGAACATGGCAGTGTTAGCAGCAACTCTCAATGCTTGTCCAGTTTCTATGATCACTACAAGCAGGATCAACAGCAGCAACATGAGCTCAGCTCACAACCCAGTACACCCAAAGAAACTAGTCCCTCGGGTCCTTTGAAGTGAGTGCGATAATTTAGTCTCTAAATGACATTATTTTCATTAATATATATTTTTAAATTTACAGGCGTACCTATTCTCAGTCTACACAAAATCAGGCTGCCAGAAAAATACAACAGTTCATGAGACAATCACGCATCAAGTAAGTACTTTTACCTCTGTCTAAGCTTTAGGTTAGATTATAGTTGTATTGGGATATATAATTGTAACTACCAACTAATTCCGCACGCTAGCATTTGGGATAGCAACTTGACGACTTTGGTAAGAAAACAATGGAGTCTTTTATGTCGATATCAATACTTCTGTGTTCAACTCTTATTAAGTTATCTTTAGTTTACTTTATACTCTTCTTTTATAATATTATCAACTTGATTCAAATACTAATTGTTCTTATCAACTTCTTACCATACAGACTACAGAGAGAGCGAGCCGAAAAAGAGAAGCTGGTGCACCAACGCAGGGCGGAATACCTTCAAAACTTGCAGTTTCAAGGGCAACAGGAAATGTCAATATGCCATAATGAAATAAGGTAAGAATATGTTTAATTCACTAATAAAGTACATATTATTTAACAGTATCTTCATTTTTGTAGCAACAACAACAATCTGCAGCATATGCAACCCAATCAATGAGCGCAACTTGCAACTGAGTGAATTTTAAACATAAGCAAAGAAAATAAACTATGTTCAATAAGAATTTATTAATAGCTTTAACAACTGAGTGAAACTTTCTACTTTCATAATTGTTTATTAAGACACACAGCACCTCTTGTAGTAGAACTTTTGTTTCTTACTCCTAATCTTATATTATATACATATATACAAATATGTAGTAGCAAAATTTGCACTTATATTCATTTGCATAACGAATTTTAACATAAGTATGAAAACTTATACGTATACAATAGTATATGTATGTACGAGTACTATCTACGAAACCGGATTGATTTTCAAATGCAAAAACTAAACAAACTTAGTAAACATAACTGTTAGGCTTAATGCGTTTATAAATATATAAATATGTCTGAGAGAATGAGAGCTCTACTTTTCCATTTGTCAACTCAAAAGAACTTATTAACAAAGCCTTCGAAAACTTTTTAACTCCAAGTGTAGTGAATGAACTTTAGTCTATGATAAATACTAATGTATATTTAAATATACATATATATCTATATAAATGAATATTACGCCCTACAGATATATAGTAGTTACATTTGTATATAATTAGTTCTAATTCGAAAAAACAAAAACAACAAAAAAATAATTCAGAAACTAGTCTATTTTATTGTATTATATACTATATATTTAAATGCCATGTTTTTTCTGATTCAGCTCTGCGTACTAAGCTTGTTTCTAAAACAGCCCTCGCCAGCCTGTAAAATCTTAAGCATTAATTCTCGATTTTATCATAGTTGTAGTAGTGTCTTTATATTATTATATTATATGAACTGCGCTTTCTTCAAAGCTCAGCTCGAAAGTCCAATGTTGTTGTTGATTTCTAAAATCGGAGCCAGCCGCAGCAGCGAAAAAATACATATGTATATCATGTTAAAAACATTTCTAGTTGATTTTTTTTTATGTCAATCTATTATGTATACTAATTACAAATGCTATGCTAATTTGTTTAACGCCAAGTACTTAAAGCCAAGTCTTGAACTTTTGTAGTTTAACAATAAACATAGTTAAAGATGAAACCAAAAACCAGAAAAATCTTATGCTCGCCATATTACTGCATGCTAAACCAAACATTAAATCGATAAATCGAATTATATTTAATACTTGTTCAACTTTTCAACTGAAAAAAACACCCAAAAAAAGAAGATAAACTTGTAATAGATAATATTAAGAGACAGCAGAAAAACGAACATTTTTCGATTTTCCAACTATATAGAAAAAAAATGTAACAATACAAGAATTTTTGTAAATTATTTTTGTCCGTCCACATTGTTAGCTTTCATAACATAAATGAAATAAATATATATACATACTATTTAATTATATATACAAACATATATCCCAATAAGTAAGCCACATTTTAAACGAAGCGTTGAAGTTTAAGTAGACAACAACAACTGGCAGATATTGCATTAACTGAACTAACTGAGTGAACTCGGAACCTTGGCATACAAGTACATACAATTTATATGTATACAACATATATATAGACATACCTCCAGCACGCCTCAGACACTAATACGGAATAATTCTTGTCATTTATACCTATACAAAAGAAAAACATAAGAATTGATACAACAACAAACAAAAACACACACAAAGAAACCAAATACACATACACTAACAATTTAAAATGTATTTCAATTTCTTGCTACTGTTAGGCATGTATGCAAATAACTCGTTGCATTTGGGCTGTGAGTTAATCTATATACTACTATGTACGCGATGATCTGATGATGATGAGGCACAGTTGTTAAGGGCTAAAACGAATGCCATTTCTAGATCTATTAATACAAATTGTTAACTATTTAACTATGTCTAAACTTCATTTGCACCTACTCTTAACTTCAATTGCATTTCTTTGGATATATGTATGTAACAACTCAACTACTTATGTACTGTACTTATTGTATAAAACAAAACTAATCTGAAATGAAGACTAAACAAAGATTTCTCTACTTAAATGACTTATAAAGATTGCAATCAATTTTAGAGCATAGCAATATTAAACAATATTATGCAAAAGTTCTTTTGTTACTTGTTACTTCGTCGTCGAAATGTATAGAAAAACAAACGATTTGCAATATTTGCACATACAAATATATACTTAATTCTATTACACACACACACTCTCACACACACCCCAATAAATAAATCACACTTTACACACTAAACCATCTCTATAAAGTCTTTGGCAAATCACACACAAATCTGAGTGTGTGTTTAAACTCTAGCTAAAACATATAACAGAAAATGATAAGTAGCCAAAAGGCAGAGAAAAAACTTAAAGTACCTTAAGCCAATTGGCACTAAAACTAAAATCTAATAAACAATTTAATTTTAATTATATTGAAATCGAAAAAAAAACAAAAACCAAACTATTATACTATCATCAATGAAATTATAATAACTAACGTACTACATAGAAATGTTTGTAAGTAAATGCTAAATATTCAAAACTTATCCCGCATTGGTATGAGATATATTATACATATAAATGCCCCCTTGCTAGTTTCATAGAATCCAACTTTTTCCAACTGTTTTAAGGAATGACTATAAACACTATATATATATATCTAAAGTGAAAATATATAAACACAACACCAATTGTTGATATTCGATAAAAAATTTTATACTTACAATTTATTCTAGCTAATGTACGAAATGCTGATAATTGGTAATCACATATCTGTTGAAGATAATTGGAGAAAAATCCCCTTCCTCTGTTACTTAGTACTACTACGTCCTAAAAAAACTTTCAAAGTGCTAAACCCAGATACAAATGTGTTGTACTACTCCAAGTCCCAGTTCTAATAAGAAATAATAATTATGTTATTTATTTGTATCGATTTCGCACCAGACTTTGTAGAATGCAATGCAAAATTTTTTAAAAAAAACTTCGAAAAAAAGATAAAGATGAAAAAGATGAAACTGTTAACTCAACTTTTATGTCACATATAGCGTAATAACTTTTTAAATATTATATATATATATACATACATACCTACTTTATTATGAAATATTCAACATATATATATGTATATATACTATACATGCGTATATATATAAATTTAAAAATTATACAACAACAAGTAAAGGATGATTAACGTTATTAAAAAAGAAAACCCAAAAAAAAAACATATTATTATATGAACGCTATATGCTAATATAAATATTATAAAACGACTTTCCAGTTTATGTAAAATTGTAATTACATTCAATAAAGTTTAATTCAACACTTTAGTTGAACTGAATGCGGTGTCTGTCCTTTGTCTTCTCCATTAACCATCCAGCCTATCGACGTCATGTGTGATATGTTGCATCCTGTCACACCTACAAACAAATACCCTTAAATGTGGACTCAACCCAAACCAATTAGGCTATAATCAATTTGTCTGCAGCCGACAAAAGAGCTGGCGCCATCGATTATCAATTAAGTTGTAACCTTTACATTAACCCTAATTTCTCTACTTTTATTTTGTTTTCTGTTTTACCCTTATCTGCAGTTTGGGAGAAAGTCAGCGCCTAGCATGCAACATGTGGTGTCTTGATAAGAGCGCACATTGTGTTGCAGGTTTTTTTTTACCTGCAACGCCTGCGCAGCTGCAAACATTTCCCTTTTTTCCCTTCCTCTCTATGTTTTTTTCTTGGGCTCAATTAACACTTGAACATTTGAGAAACTGTTTTTTTTTTTTGTATCTGTTGGATGCGTTGTTGCCTAATTACGAATACAATGCAAAATGCCAAATGTATTTGCAATGCCTTGTTAATATATTGACGACCTTTTGCAAATGTAATTGGATGCTGTTGTTGTTTTTTGTATTACTGACGCCCAAAGCCTTCCTGTCTGCTTTGTCGGCTCAGTTTACCAACTGTTTTTCCTTATGACCAATCGCAGTTAAGCCCAATTTCTCAATGCATAAAAACATCATATCAAGTGTTCTATGACCAAATGCGATTGAAGGTAGTCATAATAAGTTAGAGATGGGCGCGTGAGTAGGCACGAAATGCTCACGATTTCAACTTGAAGAGAGAAAGGTTTAATTGTAATAATGAAAAGATATTGATATAGTTGTAATCATATTATTTCTTACCAAATCGTGTCACGACTTCCTCTCAACTCTAACCGTAAAAGTGATGTGATCTGTTATCATAACGCAGCCAACGGTAGACTTAGATTAAATCGCTTCAGTGGCGCAACGGAAGCGCCGTTGGGGAAATGTGAAACCAAGCGTAGCTATTAGAATTCCCGTTTCTTTTCCCGCTACCCCAAAAACAACAATCACCTGAACAATAATACTAATAAAGCTACCAAATAAATAAACAAAAGTAAATAGATTTTTATTACGCCCATTTTTTGTTTGTCTTTTGACAAAATTTGTTTATTAGCTGGAAATTTTGTGTACTTTTTGGTATTATTTCACGCATTTGATTTTTAATGCAGACAACAACTTTAATCACAGATATCTCATTGTGTCATATAAATACGATTAATTAAATGGTTCCACATACTGGTTCTATATTATTTTTGACTATCTCTATTTGTGGCGATGTTTGTCCTAAATCAAAAGACTTAAGCTAGAAACTTGATGGATGAAAGCGTTATATCTAAAAGTAGGTTAATCATAAAGTTGGAATTTTATTGTATCAGAGTTAAGCTTTAATAGTATTTCTTTAATTGGCAGTTGGTGTTTTACTATCATAGGCAATAACATAGTTTTTGAGCTATAATTTGTGCTTGTAATTGAGAAAAGATTGTCTGTCATAAAAACAAACACCTAAACACGTATTTGCAATTTGGTAATAATTTGTTTTTAATTCGAAAATCTAAGCACATAGTTAAAACTATTAATAATACTTATGGTAGACACTGTTGGAATGTGGGTCGAAAGATCAATTTTGATTGGGTGTCTGGCTTTAAATTAGACAATACGATATAAAATTAAACTGTTTCTGTGTTGATGAAGAAATAACCATAAATGTGTATTTAATTATATATTTATAGGACTAGATTTACAGTTTATTACACCAGTTTTTCACACAGTGCACCTATATTCAAACTGCACAGCTGTCACGACAACAGACTGTAAAAACTGTAAAAAACCTTAAAGAATGGCAACAGTCATTGGGCCATAGAGAGTTTTAAGACTGACAAGTCGGTACCAATAAATACATCTAGATAAAAAATGTTCGTAAATCAAACATGGCAGTGTTTAATTTAACTTTGAAAGGTAGTTAGATTAAGTATACATGTTGATACAACTAAAAATATAGTTAAGCAACAAAATAAATATGAAATATATTTAAATCAAAAACAACTAATGTTTAACCGTATTTAGTCTGATTTTAAGCGCATAGTTAAAACTTAACATTCTAAATAAAATCTTCAATTCAATATAAACATATTTAGTTCTAACATTCTTCAGATTAAGAATAAGTATGATCCGTATTCAAATTCAATATTCAGTTTAAGAATCAGTATGCTTCCTTTACAATGCTTTTTCGATTTACATGAAAACTATTTATTTACATGAAAACTTAATCGATAACAAAAATATTAGGATTAACTACAGATTATTGCCTTATTATACAACTTTTTTCTCTGTGTGTACTATTATTGCTGACTAGTTCATCTTTCTAGGAACCCAAAAAAAAAACGGAAAAAAATGGCATTTAATGCCAGATCAATGATGAAAATGAGTCACGTTTGCCAATCGAAAAATCGTAAATAGCGCTTACAATCAAAACTAACTATAGCCGCATTTGATGCCAAACAATGGGCTTACAATTTGCCATGACAAAACACCTGTGAGTTGTTGTTGTTGGTGTTGTTGTCGCTGTTGCGGTTGCTGTGATTTGCTGAGCTTGTGATTTGCTGAGTTATGAACTGTGTTATTGGCTGTCAACGCTTGGGCAAAATTGTTGTAAATTAAGGTAATTGCATTTAATAAGCCATTGCAATGTATTTTCTTACTTAAAATGTCATCAATTCTAACAAATGCCTTCACATCAAGATTATGTGATGTATAAATGTTTATGTGTGTGTGTAAGTAAGTGTGTTTGTGTTTGTGTTTGCTTAGGATTACAAGCATGATAAACTTGAACATGGAAATTAACACTATGCTGTGGCTGTGTCTCTGGCGAACCAAAAAATTTGCATAAATGGTAAATGAATTAAAGCGACGACGACATGTATCCAAGAAATGCATTAGACTTGGACTCAACTGGACTGGAGTGGACCACAGGAGACAGCTGTAACTGCAACGGACGTGGATATCATACCCTCCGCTTGCGCCTCCTCTTCGGTGGCAAGTGTCAAGCTGTTTTGTGACTGGCTAAGCAGCTACTGTAAATGGCGCTCGCCGTGGCAGAGGCGCAAAACTTGGCCAATTTCACAACTGGCCGGCACAGGCTGTAAATAACCGACAATAAATCACAATGAACAAATGCTTAGAAATAAAAAAACAACACAAAAAAAACAACAAAAAAATGCAGCAAAACAAAAATTTATTGTACAGCAAATCGTAGTCGATGTTTTTGTTGTTGTTGCAATTTTAAACAAGTTGTAAATTTGTGAGAAACACAGAAATAAAAACAGCAGCAACAACAACAAGCAGCATTAACAGCGTGAAAAACATTTGTAAAAATCACATTGATGAACATCATTTGTTTGTATGTATGTTTGTGTGTGTGTGTGTGAGTTGTACTGACAAACCACCTGTTGGATATTTTGATAAATGCTTAAGAGTCTTCCAAGCTAACGAATTCTTGACATTAACCCACTATTGCTGAAAGAGTGGGAGTGAGGGGAGGGAGTGTAACCGTTACCACGACTTTAAGCCGCATCGATAAATAATTGATTTGATTGCCATCACAATTTTTGTGAAAAGCTTTTCCCAAGCCATTATCATCCGCAATAATGGGCTTTAATGGCTAAGACGCCACTCTTGGTACACTCATTCCAGTTTCAGTTGCAGTCACGTGCAAGGATCTCTTCTTAAGCCAGTCGATCAGCGATGTTCTTCCAACATGTTGTAAGGCAACCAGCACGCGAACAGCGAGGGCCGAGCGTAATGTACTTGGCTAGACGAAATGTATGTGTATTTACACTAAGATTGCTAGCAATGCCGCAGGCGTTTACACTTACGGTGAGCATTCAATTATATTTTCTTTTAGATTTCAATACTTTTTGCCTATGTAAACTATATTTTGCTACTATCACTAAGACCACTTTACCGACTTAAATGTAAATGTAGTATTAAACTGTTTTGTGCATTAAAAAGTTTCTGTAATACAATTTATAAACAGTATATTACAGTTAATATTAATACAAGGTAAAACCAGAAATATATTTTAATATTTTATTAAGTACTTAAATTGATAATTTGTATATTAATCTCTTAATGCACATCGAAATGTGTTCAAATTATATCTTAACAATCATAATCAAAGAACAAAATTCTTACTTAATAATCGCTTTATGTTTTTAAACTGTTTAAGTAGCCCTCGCTACGCCCTCAGCCTCCTCGAACTCAGCTCAAACATGTTCGTTGCGCCAGCTGATTGAATAGTTTGTTTGAATTTCGTTCAACTGGCGGTTTGCCAGTTCTTATACGACATTCGCGTCCAACGGTTGACCCGGGTCCCCGAAAACACAAAAACAAAAAACCCGAACGAATCAACCCGAATAATAACATCGCTAACTTGTCGTATCGTGTCGTTTCGTGCCATCTCGTGTCTCTGTCGTGTCGTGTCGTGTCGTGTTACGGCATTTTGGGAAACCTTTTTTGTCGGCTCTCTGGTCTTTAATTGTGTCACTAATGAGCCGCATTTATGTTAATCTCGGCACCCGGGCAGCACCAGCATCGGCCGACGTCGTCGTCGTCGTTTTCGTCTTCTAAGCCTTTCAAGCGATCGTGTGTATGTTGAATGCCGACGGTTCCTGCGCATCTTTATCTCGCGCTGTGAATTAACATACAACATTCAAACACTCCCAAAGAGTTACAAAAAAAAAAATCAAAGACTCTTTATTTTTTTTTGGTAGTTTTCACCTGCTGCGCCGTTTATGGTTATTGCCGCAATTTGGTTGTGACAGTCAGAGGCGCTTTATCATAAATTAAAAAGTCGTGTAGTCCGACAGACAGACGAAAGACAGACGGAGAGACCTAAAGCCAAGTCTTTGGACGAGCGTCGTGTGTCTCGAGGCTTGGACTGTGGCTTCTTTGCGTGATTCGTTGTGGTCAGTGTGCTTGGTGCGTGGTGCGTGTGGTGCGGCGGTTTAGTGGCTGATGAATGATGCTGTTGATGTCGAAGTCAAGCTGTAGTTAAAGCTGACTCTGAGGCTGAGTTATTTGCATGAATGAAATGCGCGACGTGTGATAAACGAGCTGGAACCTCTAAATACAATGTTTCTAGCTCTTGGCCCCGAGCTTTGATCCAATCTTGGCGCTTGCGTTAGCGATGACTTAATTTAAACGCAGTCTCTGCCAGAAGGTGTTAATTAGCATATGAGCACACAAATCTACACTTGATGTATTTCGACAAAGCATTTCTCATTTTTGGACTCTCTCTCTTCGATTCGATCTTCATTGTTATCGGATTTCTATTTTTATCGTCTGCGCGTTCGTCTCATTAACAATAATAATAATAATCATAAAAAATATTTACGATCCCAGTATCCAATGGCAGCGATTTATTAGTAAATAACAGAAATCCGAGCTCTCATAAATCCCATCAAGACAAAACACAACAATCACAATAAAAGAGAAACAAATCATAAAATGCCAACTGTAATTGTGCAAAGCTCAACAAATTCTCTATGGCCAGTTCTAAAGTTACGAATCCGCACATTTAGTGTGAAAAGAATATGATGATACTCAAACAAACTCCTCGCATTTGTTGTTGTGTATTAAGTGTGTGTGTGTGTTGTGCCTCGCGTTTTCTTTTACGACGTAGTCATGTGGAAAATACATAACAAACTCTTGATATACATACTCTGGATTATGGAAATAAGGTATAGTACCAAAAAAACTTAAACAAAAAAACTCAAATCTAATATTCAAATTAATCTTTTATGAATTGCCATAAACAGTTTTGTCACTAAGTGGAAAAGATCGATCGTTTTGTTCTTATGCTAAATAGAAATGTTTCAAAAAAGTATTGCTTAAGTTTTTTTAGATTCCAAATGGCATGATTGCGACTGGAATTGAGTTTGTTGAAAGGTTTTGCAAAAGTTGTTATATAGTTCTTGTAGCTGTTTTAGGATAAAGTTTCAAAACACCTTTAATTTCTTAATTAAAAGTCTGTTAGTGTATAAAACATTTCGTTATAAAACACTCTCAAACTTTCTCGTTGCTTGTTTTTATCAATATCAGATCTTGCGCCAGTTGACAACTGTTTCCTTTCAACAGTTAAGATCGCCACAATCGCTAATTTTGCATCTGGGCAACTGGGAGAGAAACAACGACAAGGAGTTTCTATGTAAATAGTTATCAGTAGACGCCCAAACACAATACGCCCAAATCGTAGCTCAGATTGTCGATCGTTTCATTCTAGTGAAAAGCAGGCATTGCAAGGAAAAACATGCTAATACAAACAGCGGGAAATGTGCTGGAAAAATCTCATTAAAATGGGCAATTAAATGATGGCAACAGCAAACTAAAAACCAACTGACAGACAGATAGACCGACTGAAATAGAAAGAGAGCGAGAGAGAAAGAGAAAGAGAGAGAGAGATGAAGCGAACATAACGAATGCCATTTTCCAGCCGCAGCCAAAAAAACACAGTTTGCCAATCAAAGTTGGCTCTAAAGGAGGCAACGGGAGCAGTCGACAACGAATGAACGACAACTGGAAATCAATTTTTGCCATAAACTCATCAACATGCCTGGCTTTGGCTATAGCCTATGTTTATGTCTGTGTATGTGTGTGTTGTGTGTTTCGTATCTAATTGCCTTGGTGCAGTCAGCTTGCAAGTATCTTAAAGATACGCGCTGTTGCTGCCTGCTGCTGCTGTTGCTGTGGGCTGGTCTTGTGGGCAGCCGCCGTTGCCGCCGTGTCGGCCAACTTAACAACAATGCGCATCAGCAACAACAACAAGAACAACAACTTATGACCAGTTAACAGGTTGCTTCTCACACCGCTTTTGGATATCCGAAAAAAAAGGGTCTTAACCCAGAAACGCAGCTACAACGCTTGTAATTGGTGTTACTGCAATTTTAAATGTACCCCAAATGGTATGTTGTACTACAAGAACACTGAGAAAAACAAGTGGGAAGTACAACTTATTAAGAAAGAGAAGGAAATATGACTAGAAATGTTTTCCGTGGCTGAGTTTCTTATTTCTTAGGACATTTATTTCATAACTCAAGAAATATTTCATTAGATTTTTATTTCTGTATCTTTTATGAAACCTTTCAAATGATATATCTCATTAAATTCAGTTCCTAAAAGCTTAAACAAATAATTCATATAGCACCAAGAACTTTTGAACAGTGCATTTAACCGAGGTAAACACAGAGAGAGATACATTCAGATAAAGTGTGTGTTGGGGGCAAGTTTGGCTCGTTACATAGGATTGGAACAATTGCAGCGCTCATGAGCTTGCAACAACGTGCAGACAAACGTTCAAACGTTGTGATCAAGATCGTCGTAAGTCGTTGCAAGTTACAAGCCCAAAAAATGGCCTTTAAAGTGGTTCCTGTTTGCGCCAGCCAAAGCCAAAGCCAGCCAGAAATCAAAGCCAACACACAGTCACACAACCAAGAGAGTTAAAGCCAAAGTCAATGCGGTGCGGGAGCCGTCGGCACTGATGGGGCGATGGTGGTTTTGGTGGTGCTTTTGGTGGTGCTTGGCGGTTTAGTTTTTTTGTACTTTAGATGAGTGATCGACTCGAGCACAAACAAAACTATCTGTGCTTGATCTGTTTGTCTGGGGATGGCTTGGCCAGCTGGCCAAATGACTGTTGGCTCTGTTGGCTGGACAGCATTTTGCCAATTGGCCATGACGAACGATACGTTTGGGCCGTTTTACCTGTTAACCATTCAGTTTGGGCCAACCTAGAAGTGGCCGGTCGTACCACAAGCCATACGTCTTTTGCGGCTCAATTACGTCGTCCGTTTTGTTGCCAGGATTTTGAGTTGTGCATAGCCGAGCTTTATTGTTGTACTTAGTTGTTTATGTTGTTGTTGTAGTTGGTTGGCTTGGCAGCGACATTTTTCTTAACCATGGTCAGAATGCCAAGCTCGCTCTCTCTGGTATTCTGTGGCAGTTCTGTGTTCCTCTTTTTCATACTTTATGCCCTGTAATATTTTAGGTTATAGAAAAGTTGCTTGTATGCAAAAAATTCTTTACTCAATGAGAATTTCTCGTCAAAATAGTTTGAACTCATAAAATTCGAACTGCAGGATATCTGTTAGTCGTGTATGTATAACTATTCTACTCCTACTTCCTTTATTGATGGCATGTTGAACAGTTTTTATGGGTTTTGTTTTGCAGTTTTTGTGTTTTTTTTGGTATATGTAGATGCAGTACACTCGGGCATTCGGCCTTTCGCATGGTGCATGCTGCATGCTACATGGTGGTGGCTCCTCCGGCGCCGCCCACTTTGCATACAGCTGGACAATGCCCACAAAAAAAAAACAGCAACAGAAAATAAAAACACAAACAAAACACAAAACTTTCAAACTGAGCCATATAGTCAAAAGCCAAAGCCAAATTCAGCTTTGCCATTCAGTTTGGTTTCAGTTTGAATGCATTGTTTTGGATTAATGTGACTTTGTGGCTTCCGCCTCCAATTGGCGCTTTATTTTGGCTCCACACTCGTAAATTTAACAGCCAGCAGGCAGAGCGCCATGAACATGTCAGCAAAGCCATGTAATTACCAACAGCAGGAGCAGCAACAACAACAAATACACAAACAACATACCAAGAAAGATCTAGATGCAAACAGCAATATATCTCTGCACTGTACACATAACTTTTGAGGTTCGCTTTGAAGCTTTGGGGGAGCAGCAGGAGCAGTAAAGAGAGTATTAGTAGCTAACAGAGACAAAAGGCTTAAAGAAAACCCCCCCAAGCCGCCACTTTCATTCCAAGGCAATTGGCACAGCGGGTGGGTTCACTTGGACCTAGATGCTTAATAGTTATACATACATGGAAAAAAATAAATTGGCTATCAAAATGTTTGCTTTTTCTTGCGTAGGAAATTTTAGAGATTTTTTTATAACCAACAACTAATCCAATATTTATTTTCCTAATAACTAGATGTTAAGATTTTAACTATTATTTCTTGTACTTATTTTTGTACTAAACTTTTTTAAGTTTTTTACGTTTTAATATTGATTTCTGTTTGAAGAACTCAATTAAAATCATGATTATTGTCTTAAGAAGTTTCTTATGGGTTTATTTCTCACTGTGCATTTATGACTGCCCTTTTGGGATCAGTTTTTTCTCCCCTTGCCCCCCACTTCCCCGCCTAAATAGCGCTCGACTTGGTCCCAGTTATGCGTTTGCGTTTGGGTTTGCATTTGGCTCAAGTTTTGTCTGGACTGCAACGCCTGCGCGTGAAAATATTAAAGTCATATTTTTATGAGCCTCCGAAGTGCGCATTAACAGTGTTGGTTGCTTGTTGTTGTTGTTTTTGTTGTTATGGTTGTTGCTGCTGTTTTTTTTTCTGTGTTTTCTGGGTTGATATTGACTTGCTGTGCGCTTAGGCATTTATGTTTATGCTTTCTGGACAAGATATAAGTGGTCAGGCTTCCAAACCCCGAGAGTCAGCTTCAGCTTCAACTTTAGCTCCAGTTTCAGTTACAGTTGTTGTTGATGTTGTTGCTGTTGTTTTTTTGTGATGTTGCATGCCGCGTGTTGCTAATTGGTGCTGCCTGCGCATGCGGCTAAGTTATTGGACTGGCCTAATCCATTTTTAATGATAGTCAGACCAAAACTCAATTCGCTTGAATGCAGCAAATCAGACAATTTTCACGATTTGAGCCACAATTTCAATGATTAGCCAATATGCCCATCGATGGATGGCAGACGCAATTTATTCAGACTGTCGAAAATGGACAGACAACAACATAAAATTGTCAGCGAAACGAGTTTTCATTATTTAAAGGCCATCAAAACAGCCAAAAACACACATTATAATTATTTCTACAGAGATGGAAATAAATTAGTAAAATGTTACGGGAAAAACTGAAACTTAATGTTTACTTACATTTTATCTTCATACGAATTTAAACGCATGAGTTTTGTAAGCATTTTGTATTTTTTGAATAAGTGTGACATGCTTAAAAATGTATTTATTCATATACTTAAAACAAGTTTCTTTTTTGGTATGCAAAAATTCAATCATTCATTGCGTGATTTATTGCGTTTGAGCAATGTCTTAAGACAGTTGTTATGATTTGATTTATTTGATGTTTTTTAACATCCGCATATTCACGTTTGATCGAAATATATTTTTATATAATTATGTTGGCAACCCTGGCTGACAGGTCCTTGCTCTCTCACGCATCTCACACGTTCAGCTGGCAATAAAAAGAATCTAAGTCGCGAACACAAAAAAAAAGAAAGAAAATAATAATAAAAAGGGTCACGAAATGAAGGCGAGACCCAACTGCTAAAGCCTGTGCTTTGGATCTAGAGCTACAGATAAATGTGAGCTGAGCCTACAGGAACAACAACAGCCAAAAGGAAGGGTAGTGAATCTGAAAACAAAGCACAAATCAAGTAGAACACGTGACTTGGACGTCGTTGACGACACTGCGTATGAAGTGCTGCTGTTGAGAATGGAGTTGAAGATGTTGATGGGATGGGTTTCGTATTTTTTCGTATAGGTAAGGTAGGTAAGGTTTTCTGGGATGAGTTGAGATGATGAAAATGTCGACGTTGACATGCAACAGGCAATGTTGGCAATGGGGCAACAACGCGCTTCAAGTGCCAGCAACAAATTAAATAAGGCACGAATAAAATAAAGGATTGCCGAGTCGGGGCAAGCCGAATGTTATATACACTTACAGATAAGAGTTAAGCGGTAGAAAATAATGATTGGTGGGAATATAGTAAAAGTTATTGCTTTATTGATAAATCAGTTTGGCTTAAGAACATTTTCCTACTTTCTTTTAACGGTCAAATCATGACTTTCAAACTTTAAGATCTAGAAATCATTTAAGTTTTCAACAAAACTGTAAACAGATAACTGTAAAATGTCTAAGAACAATACCGGAAACTTTCACACTTGTCGACAAAATGCTGCTACCCTTTAGTCAGGGTAAAACTATTTAGTTGAACAAAACTAAAACTCTAAAAAAAAAAAAAAACAAAAGGCAACGATGAAATGAGAGAGATTGCTGCCGTTTTGTTGTTGCTCAAGTTGTTGTTGGTTGTTGTTGTTGTTGTTGTTGTTGTTGCTATTGAGGTGGGCATGACGGTCACGCTGTGCGAACGCACGAAAAGCTATTGACTGACTGCCTGACTGACAAACTGAACGGATGCGCTGCTGCTGTTGCTGACAGATCGATCAACGCAGTTTAACAAAGTTAAGGTTGAAGGTTGCTTGGTGGTTTTGGTGGTTGCTGAAGCATTGCAAACCACAGTGGTCATTGTTGTTTGTGTTCTTGTTGTTGTTGCTGTTGCTTTTAGTGTTGCTGCTGCTGTTGGTTTGGTTTTTTGCTTCGATCGCATCCTGGCATGGTCGTGCCTGTTAAACGAGCCTAATTATTAGTTTACTACCAATTTTGGACTTGGGGCACGGCAGCATGTTAACAGCATGTACAACAAGTCATGAGCAACAACAACAACTTTAACAACAACTAAAACAACATGAAAAGATTGTTAAACATAAAAGCAAAAAATAAAAACGATCGTCGATTGTCGATGGCCGTTCCCAGTTCTTGTTGCTGGCTGCCCAGTTGAAGGGTTAATTTGTTCAGCCGCCCGAGGACATGATCACAAATTCTTTCTCTCTCTCTCTCCGTCACTCTTTGTCTCTCTCTGTCTTTCGTGCCTTTTGTAAGCAATGTAATTTCTGTAAATTGATTTAATTGGCCCAATTAAAAATGCGTTGTAAGCCAACTTGCACAAAAAAGAGAGCAACGGAAAAAAAGCGACATGCAGCGAAAGCAGCCAGACCAAAAACGATTTCAGTTCAAAGCTATTGACAACCAGTTGGAGTTGGAGTTTGGAGTTGGAATTAACAATCGGCATTTGGCCCGAGGATGTGGCACAGCTGTGTGGTGTGTCTCCTTCATTCCTTTCCAGCTTCAATACCTATATATATATATATATATCGCTATATGGAGCTGTTGACCATGTTGTTCATGTTACGTTTTAGTTGATTTTTTTTGGCGCCTGCGCAGCTGTTTGATTGCTTTTCTTGTTGTTGCTGTTGTTGTGATGTGGTGCCAATCGACAGGTAGACAATTGCTCGTTATTGCATCCAATGGAATGTCTATTTTTTCACTGTGTTTGTGTGTGTGTGTGTGTGGGAAGTGGATACTTGTACTATAAATTCCATTCACAATGGTCTTCCTACAATTTCAAGAGTGATTACAGCTTGTGACTTGCTTTATTCGAGAGATAATAAAGGCGAATGAGATCAAAGACTTAGCTTCAGAACAAGATAATTCATTTTTGTAAAGCTGCTTTTTTGTTTCTTAATTATAGTTATTATAAGAATTTTTTAACAGAAATGTTGTTAAATTTGATGTTATATCCGATTAAGCCAGCTATGCTTTTTGAAAGTTAGAAAATAATATTCTAAGCTTTAGTTAGTCTTTAAAGTATTTTCTTTGGCATTCGAATCTTTATTTTGATATCAAGGCAGACTTCCTCGCTTACCAAGAAACCAAGGAATAAGCTAGTTATATTGATAAGGTAGATAAATTATATATTCTCTTTCAAAAAATATTTCAAAATTTAATATAAACACCTTTTAATACTTACAAATTAATGTTCACAACTCAAAATTGTGCTTAATCAGCTGATAATTATGAGTTGAATGAGTTTTTGTGAAAGGTTTTTTTTTAAGAATTGCCAATATTTTGTTTTGGTTTCTTATTTTCTGCATAGCTAGCAATTTGCAAGTCATTTTCAGGCACACTATTAATCCAATTTGCCATTAGCCATTAGCCATTTAACTGTTAGTTGTTAGCTGTTTTAGCCATTATTATTTGGCTTTATGGTTTAAGCGTACATTTCGCCGATTAAGTCAGCATCTTTTTGGCTGTGTGTGTGTGTGTGTGTGTGTGTGTGAGCTAAACTGGCATTTAAGGCATTCAAGCAAAAGGGGGGATACACAAATTTAAGAGCCTTGATTAGACATTCCATGCGGACTTGGCTTCTCTCGCTCTCTCAATGATTAGACGCAGCGAGATGCATGTAATTATGGCTAATAATACAGCTGGCGGCATTATTTTGACTAAAGCTGACAGTAAAACTGTCTACGCCCCTCCAGAGCCCGCCACTCACTCACCTGCCTGCCTGCCTGCCCGCTCACAAACAAACCGAGTAACAACTAAAATAATATTAACAACAACACTAACAACAACTACAACAACTACAACAAGTACAGCTTGAATTGAGTCGCGCTGAACGCATTAATCTTTAGCTTGAATGCGGTACAATTTTTTGCTTTTTCCATTGGCCCATTCATTGGTCGACTGAAACTTTGTTAGACGCTAAATGCTGACTCGTGGCCAGTTGGTTGGCTGTTTGTTTATTTGTCGTTGCTTTTATTGTTGTTGTTGTTGTTGCTATTGTTGTTGTCGGCTTGTTGTTTTTCCATGGCAATGGCATAGGCAAAGGCAAAAGGCGGCAAATGAAATGGAAATGAATTGATCGCTGGCGGCATTTTATTGAGCACCGAGCACGACTTCTCCAGCCATCGATCGATCCACATTTGTTTGTGCATATATTTCTTGCCATATTTAATTTATTGTTTAACCAATGCAATGGCGTTGACGCTGTTGTTGTTGTTGTTGTTGCAGCACTATCGTTGGTGGTCATCGTGCATTTGTATTCATAATATTTTGTATGACACACAAAGTAAGAGGTGAAAATTGAATAAAAATGTCAAACAATTGAGTTCGGTTATATATTTTAGATGCATTTGAAAGTAATTCAGATCAAGTTTTGTTTTTTCCTAGTTTAGCCATACTGATTTCTTTACTAATATGTGTATTAACGTTCTGCTTTCTCGTCAGATTAGTATCCAGCTTTACGTCCGCCATGCTCTGTGGCCGGATACCGGGCCTGACACAGGCTCAGCGCCAACTGTGCAGCGAGATGCCCGATGCTTTGATTGCACTGGGTGAGGGTCAACAGCTCGGAGCACACGAGTGTCAGCATCAGTTTCGTGGGCATCGCTGGAACTGTTCGGAGGTCTGGCAGCGCAATGTATTCGCACATGTTATACCCATAGGTGAGCAGGAAGAGTAGGAAGCACTTGAAAAGAGATATGTGTGATAATAATTTTTGCCATTTTTAGCTTCTAGGGAAGCGGCTTACACTTATGCGATTGCAAGTGCTGGAGCTGCTTATGCAGTGACTGCGGCTTGTGCCCGGGGCAACATCTCGATGTGCGGCTGTGATGTGCGGCACAAGCAGGCGCCGCCAGAACCCTGGAAATGGGGTGGCTGTTCAGCGGATGTGGAGTTTGGCATGCGATATACGCGCAAGTTTACGGATGCTCGAGAACTGGAGCGAGATTCGCGAACGCTTATGAATCTGCACAATAATCGTGTGGGGCGAACGGTGCGTATGTGTAATATTTTTAGCATTTTGAAATCGAATTTCATATTTTTTGTATTACTTTTGCAGCTAGTGAAGAAGCTGCTGCGCACGGACTGTAAATGTCATGGGGTAAGCGGTTCGTGTGTGATGAAAACATGCTGGAAAAGCCTGCCGCCATTTCGGCTGATCGGCGAGAAGCTGATGCAGAAATATCACAAAGCCAAAACTGTTCAAGCCGTCAGAGGCAAACGTGGACTGAGATTAGTATTAAGCAGGTAAGACTGAATGCTCTCTCTTCTTCTCTGTCTTAACAAATCATCAAAATGATTGCCTGCCTGCCTGTCTCACATGTTGTCATTTGCAGAAAGAAGCATATTGTGGCTGCTGCACAGAAACCGGCGCTGGTGTGGCCCAAACGCATGGAGTTGGTCTATCTGGAGGCATCGCCCAACTATTGTGAGCGCAGCATACAGACGGGCACATTGGGCACCGGTGGTCGTCCCTGCAATCGCAGCGGTCACGGCCCCCAGAGCTGTGATCTGTTGTGCTGTGGGCGTGGCCACAACACACAGCACATCAGGCGTACCAGGCAGTGTCACTGTGAGTTTCATTGGTGCTGCCAGGTGGAGTGCAAACTGTGTGACGAGAGCTACGAGGAGTTCACCTGTAAATAGCTGGGAAGAGCACAGACCCAGCTTGCATATGTTGCTAGTATTACATAGTTTTTAGTTCATAGTTCGAGTCTAGTATTATGCGAAATGTAATGTATTACACAAAATGTAATGTAATGTAATAGAGATAAAAGCGAGAAACGTTTATATAAATATTGTATAATAATAATACTAAATTATTTTGTTATACGAAATGAAAGAGAAATGCATTCAACGTTTTTTGTAATTCTATTAAATTAAAACAATTCAAACTACAAATAAACATATACAAAAAAAAAATTTTAATAAAACATAATGTTTGTTCTTATTGAAAGGGGGAAGGTTTTGCTTTGGTGAGCAGTAAATTTATTATTTTAATGCACATGCCTTAAACGTAGGCAGTGAAATATATTATTTATTTTTTCCGAGCCGGACAAAAGTATGCAATGCTTTTTATTTATTTTAGACAAGAACCACCTGCTGCTGATTTCTGTTCGCCTGGTAGCTTGACTCGAAAAATGAACGTAAAATCTAAAATTTTTCCACAAAATAAAAAAAAAAAAAACGATTTAAATAAAATAAAATTTACTATTTAAATATTGATTTACTTGCATCACTCAAATTTTAAACAGACGTTTTGAGATCTTGGACTATATTTCAAGCGAAATTCCTATTGAAGTACCAGGTTATAAGAATTGACAGCCCAATGCTGTCGCATTTTGTTTTCACTCAATGCACTGAGCGAACAACTCAACAATGTTGAGTTGAAAACTTTGCACTCAGAACTTAGATCATTTTACCTTCGGTTGTACCTTTTGGTTGCAAACCAACTGAATAAAATTAAGTTTGCTGATTAAGAACATTTGTTTTTTTGTTGGTTTTATGAAATTTATTGAAGTTTTCAGTTGTTTGATTTTTGATACATTGAAATTTGGTTTATTTTCTTTAAAAATTAAAATAAAATTAAAATAAAATTTAAATTTAATTAATTTAAATTAAAATTTAATTAGCTTAGACATTTTAATGAGAAGTTAATGAGCTTTGGTTGAGTGCAGACGTGCTAATTATCTGGAAAAGCAGCATCGATCTCGAAGAGCTTCTTCCACCGGCCAAATACCTCATTGCCACATATGCAGACGATGTGGCAGTGTTTCACTCAGCACATTGCGAATACGAGGCGGCCGATGGAAGACACGAGTACATCCCCCCCTCGCCGTGGTTGGAGATATGGAATCCAGATCTGGTGTATTGCGTTCCGGATGAGCCGAAGGCGTATTCAGACGCTTTAGAACTTGGCCTTGCGCCACATGACTGGAGCGGGCTGGTACGTCCGAAGCTCGACCCTTCCCAAGGACCTCAGAATGGAAACCATAGACTATCAGGTTGAGGCTTACTCCATCTTATATAATGCACATTTGCAGCGACACCTGAGCCGGCTGGCCAGTGAGCTGGCGGGTAGACGGGTTATTAGAATATTAAAACGCAAAAGCTTCAATGACCTCC
Source organism: Scaptomyza parva (assembly GCA_035044645.1). Taxonomy (NCBI): domain Eukaryota; kingdom Metazoa; phylum Arthropoda; class Insecta; order Diptera; family Drosophilidae; genus Scaptomyza; species Scaptomyza parva. The sequence goes on from JAWNNT010000090.1 coordinate 7,415,293, forward strand.
TCCCGTAGAGGAGGCAAACAGACTCGAGGAAGAGTGCAGCTGAAGACGCTTGGAGCCAACCAGCTTGGAGATTTATTAATGTATGAATTAGTGCTGTAAAAAAAAAGTGTTTGAATTTTTTATTGCATTACAATAAATTTATTAAAAAAAAAAATGTTCTATTCTGTTCGTTTAGTACTTCAATCGGAATTTCGCTTGAAATATGTTCCAAGATCACAAAACGTCAGTTTAAAATTTGATCGTGTTTCGGTGGTTTTTCGAGCTAAGATACCAGGCGAACAGAAATCAGCAGCAGGTGGTTCTTGTCTAACATAAACCAAAAAGCATTGCATACTTTTACATACTTTTGTGCAGCTCGAAAAATATATTTCACTGCCTAAGTTTTAGGCATGTGCATTAAAATAATACATTTTCTGCTCACCAAAAGCAAAACCTTCCCCCTTTCAATAAGAACAAACATAATATTTTGTTATTAAAAACATTTTATTGTCGTATATGACGTGTGGTACATAAAAAAAAAACAATTTTATATAATTCTGTATGCATTTATGTTATTTTTTTTTTCATATAAATAAGTTTTATTTTTTTTCATTCCACTTTAGAAATCAGACATTGCAAAAACTATTGCATACTTTTAGGGCGGGCATTTAAATTCAGCATTGCCAGACGCAAGCAAAGTAACAAACCATAACCGCTTTGCCTTGCTTTTTTTGACAAATGCTTACGTGGTGAAACGTCGTAACGTAACAGTAAGTAACACCTTACGGATTGTGGCGGGCAGCATGTGGTTGTATAGGAATGTTGTATGTGTGTGTGCGCATATTTCATATTTTGCTATTGGAATTTTCATTTAGCCGCACAACACAAAACGCATAGCCAAATACAATTACACACAGAGCCAAAGAGCAAAAGAGAGTGTGAGACTAAGAGAGAGAGAGAGTGAGAGACTGTAGGAAAAACTGCGCGAGCGCGATGAAAATTCATTGATTGCAATCAGGAAGCGCCGAGTGCGCGCGCTCTTCACTATATAGTTCTTTCTACGTTCGAGTCGAGTTCGAGCGGCAAACTCACCACACACACACTGTGTGTGAGACTACGACTATACGAATTTGGCTATATAGCGACTATGGGGCGACTATAACAGCGACTGGCACGGACGAACGGCGCTCAGTTCTTTGAGGGTAGTTAGTTGGACAACGGCGTTGCCGAAAACGGGCCACACAGCTGCCGCACAACATATTTTTTGGGTTAGATTATACACACACCAACACACACAGACACAAACACACACATTGAGTATATGTATCTGTAAAAAGTATCTTTTAACTGATACTGCTGCTGTTGATTGAGTTACTGACTGAAACTTATAAAAAAGGCCAACTTGCAAAAAAAGAATGGCTAAAAAGCTAAATGAAATTGTGTGTAAAATGTGTTCGAAAATCAAACTCAAAAAAGAAAGCAGTGCAGAAAAATGTTAGCTACAAGAAAAATAATGTGTATGTGTATGTAAAATGTGTGTGTGTGTGTGTGTGTGTATGCATGTGTAGCAGCAATTGTGCTTTAGGCCGCGACTGCTCCCTGGATACAGAAAAGTGATTTCCTGCAAAATGTGCTCGCGCCTCTTGCCAACAATCTAACAAAAAAAAAAAAAATGCGAAAAAAAAACAGAAATGAAAGAAAGGGGAGAGAAATCTAACCCGAACTGACAGTTTGAGTGTGGACATGAATCAAATGATTAATCATGAATAACGTATGAGTAACGGGAATGGAAGTAAAGTAAAGTCAAGCAAATGAGACGCAAAGCTAAACGCTGCATATCGATTGAATGAAAAAATTATTATAAATTGCTTCAACCTACATATAAAAGCGTGTGAGATACACACACACACACACGCACAGACGAGCACGCATACATTAAGTTTGAAAAGCTATAAGCTGTATAACAGTAGAGACACACACACTTACACAAACAATGCAGCCTGGAGCCGCGTAGGGTTACGGCCGAGGGAGGTGTGGTGTAACATAATGTTGTATGTAGTGCAAGGGGCAGGGGAAGTGGGGAGTAGTGTATGCGGGCAGGGGGACCGCCCTTATGTCGTTAGCTTCGTTAGTGGTTCGTTTGTCGGTAGTCGGTTCGGTTCGGTTCGCTGTTCGCGTTTCGTTTCGTTCGTTGATTCCGTTACGTTGCGATTACGTTGTACGTAACTCACACTCCGGCAACTTCAACGCTGACTTCACGCCGTGACTCGCTCTCATACTCTCTTTCTCTGTTTCTGTGTGTGTGTGTGTTTCTGTGTGGGCGATTCGTGCGTCAAAATGTGTGTCAGTGGCTTCTCGTAAAAGCACTGGAGCAGGCAATAAAATGAGCGAGTTCTCGGGACAAGTGCTACTTCTTCCTACTCCAACTCTCAACTCTCTCTCTCCCTCTTTCTCTTTCTCTCTTTGTCTCTCTCTCTCTCTCACACTCTCTGCGTTTACACAGCCCTTATAAATCACTCGTTAAGCACGCAGCACAACAAAAACAACAACAACATCATCAGGCAGGAACAAAATAATTATAAAGTGTGCGCCTTAACTAACTTGGCCCGAACGGAAAAAGTTCAACAGTTTAACTAATGTGCGGTGTTTTTCTGTGTGTGTGTGTGCGTGTTTTTTCTTCAATTCCAACGCCCAACAGCCATGTACATACATAAAAAATGAATGCATCAAACTAACCAGCGGCAATTAATTAAAATGCAATTAGAAAGTTAAAAACCAAACAAAATTAATATAAAAAAAAAGTTTAAGACGGAAACGGATATGCACATTGGGCCAACAACAACAAGAAAAGTAACAACGGCAACCACAACAACAACAAGAGATAACTACACACCCCCCACAAACACACACACACACATACATGCATGCCAGGCAATGTAGTCGGCGTGTGTTGTGTGTCCGTTGTTGTGTGTTGTGTGTAAAGAGGAAGAGCAATCGAAACACATTCTTTGATTGCAACAATTTGTTGAGCTAGGCAGAAGAAGAGCTGCAGAGCTGGAATTACAATCTGGAACTGGGAAGCTGCAGCCGCAAATTGAAGTTGGAACTGGAACTGGAGCCAGAAGAGTATAAAAAATATATTTCATACGCAGCGTATAACGTAAAAATCATTCAAAATTCATCGTTTAAGCAAAGCAGGTAAGCATTAAGTCAATAAATTATTAATCAAATACTCGATAAAAATACTTTCTACTGAGGCTAATGCAGTTTTGATTAAGACAAGCACACGCACACACACACACACATACACGCACACCCAGAGATAAACGCACGCACACACACATACAACCACACTCATATTTATTGTAAGCAATATTGATTTCCTGCCTATGTCTTGAGTAATCGTAAAAATACATAAAAAAAACCCCTCGAAGAACAAACATACAAAAAACTAAGTATTTAACCATTTCTTTTGCTTGTATATCTTCTGATTAACTCGTATGTATGTACATGTATGTATGTGTATTGTGCATTTATTTATTCTACTTCTAATCGAACTCTTATGATATGTGTAACACAAAATATATATATTTGTAATATGCCAATTTAGCTATAGTTTCCATTTAAGTTTTCGGTTTTAGTTTTAAGGACAAAGAATTATTTTGTTTCTTTAGCTTTAGTTTACAATATAATCTTATATAGCTTATAGTATAAAAATGTTTTATTTATCACTCATACGCCCCGTTAAGTTTTGTTTTCTTCTGTATTTCGATTATCGACTTGTCTTTCATGTATCGTAATTGCTTTTTTCAGACTTGTCTTTCATATTTAATGGGATTTTCGAAAGTTTATAATTAGACACGAGCTTCACACGCAAAAGCTCTGTCAATTGCATAGATTGGCCCCCAAAAAAGTGGAAAAAAGAAAAAAAGAATCATACTTCCATTTTGGATATATATTTTAGACGTAATCCGCCCCCCAATCAAATAGGCAGCGCTCGCATGATTTGTCATGCGGATATATACAAACACACACAAACACACACACATACATAGAGCGAACCGCGCTTTATTGACAGTGGATATAATAAGTATTTCTCATAGTTGCCTCCACTTTGCGTGCCATGTTGAGGTATTTGTTTTTATTGTGATGAAGGTGGGTTGTTGTTGGGTTGTCCAATGCTTTTGCATTGCTTTGGTTTTAGTTACAGTTACTCAGTTTCAGTTATTTTTCTTGACGGCATACATAGTTGACGGCATGGTCTTAGGCATTGTTCTAATTTTAGATGAGTGGAATAATTTTTATTGATTTCAAATTTTAACCTTATTTTACACACGCTCAACATAGCTCGGTTCACTTAGTGTGTGCGTGTGTGTGTGTGTGTATGAGTGGGTGTGTGTATTGGCGAGCATGTCTCGCAGCATAGCGCTTGAAGCAAAAAAAAAAAAAATAACCACAAGAAAAATGGAAAAAAAGAAACGACAGAAAAAATAAATGTGTAGAAACGCCGCCAAAGCGTCCAAACGCCCAATAGCAAACAACAAAATGCGGCAAATGCTTTACGATGACGCTATTGTTGAATCGTCACATCGGTGTACGTGTGTATTGGTATGTGTGTGTGTGTAAAGAGCGTATACTTTTGTGATTCTCTTGCTGAGCGCCGCAACTGCGCAAACTGCGTGTGGTGAATTCACAGCCACGGCAACGGCAGCAGCGGTAGCAGCTGGGCGCCACCCACAATTCAACATGTTTATTTGGGGCGGAAGAGGTGTTGACGGGTGGGGGCGTGTGTAGATAGCTCAGTAGTGCTGATAACGCTGGTAAGCTAGCCGCGAGCACTAAACGCAGACAACAATTGTACACGATTTCGTCATCATCATCCAAATGCAGTTACACACACAAAGTGTTAAACCGGAAGCTCGCCGCAAAGTATGCAACGCAAAAAAGCAAAAAGTAAAAAACAGAAAAAAATGAGCTGCTTGCATAAAAAATGCAGTTTCGAGTAGTACTCTCAATCTATCTATGTGTGTGTGTGTGAGTGCCTGCTGCTTTGTTTGCATAGTAAAGTGCCTGAGCCTTAAGTGTTTTTTTCTGTTGCCTGGCGATGTAATCGAATCCCTTTGGGCCAAACTGATATTACTTATAACCAGAAAGCGAGATGCACTTCTGACCTCATCTTGATAGTTGCTGCTGACAACAAATTTTGACCAATATGTGCTGCATCAGCTCAACTCAATTCAGTTTAGTTTGTTGTTGTTGCTGTCACGTAAATGGGCACTCAAGTGACACACACTAACAAAAACACACGCACACACACACACACACATACTAACACTAACCCTAGCACTGCACTTGCTCAGGCATGCAAGTAAACATTTGAATGGTCTTCCGGTCTGCTGATTCGTTTAGGTTTTATTTAGCCGCCTGTCGCCCCCCGTTGCCACTATTATTACTACACACCCGCCACGCTCTGTGCCCCCCTCTGCCTGCAGACGGTTTTATTTTTCCGTTTGAGTCGCCCCGCTTTATCCATTCATAAAGCGGCGTACACATACACTGGGGGTGCCTGCCTGCTTCACTTTTGAGCCCTTCCTGGTTATACAAACGTGAGACTTGTCTTTGCCTTACCTTCACGCGACGGAAATTGTCTGTGGCAAAGCGAGGGTGGTTGTTTTACTTTTGAATCAAAGTTGAAAGAAAACTTTGTAGTAAGCAGAATTGTAAGTGAAAATTGATTAACATGCATAATGCATGGTGGGAAAAAGAAAAGTGTAATTACTTTTCAAAGACAAATAATAATGGATTTTAGTTAAGGTTTCCTTTTTGAGTTTCTCAATCATGTTTTCATCACAAATGCTTACCATTTTCTTTAATTTTTATCGCTTTATAAGCTTAAGTAATATGTTATAAGGATAATATATAGTTAAGAGATTATAGATATAGATATATTTCAACCAATAAAGTAGTTCTAGTGTTGTCTCTAGATAGTTTCTAGCTAGTCTCTTAGCTCGGAATACCATTTGCAACTCATTGATTTGAAATCCATTTACATTAATGAGTTTTTCAACTGATAATTAAATGCAAATTATCATTTAGATTGAAATAAATCAATCGCTGTGTGTGTTTGCGTCCACTGATGCCACCCTCGTCGTTGATATTCATAAGAATATCTCCCCGTCCTCACCGCCCCGCCCCACCTGAATGTGTGTGTGTGTGGCTAAGTGCGACTCCTTTTGGTAGCGACTTGGTCGAGTGGCAATTTGCATGCGATTTGTTATGTCTAAATAGAAAGGAAATTTGCATAGAGAGCGAGAGCTGCCATAATGCAATGCTCTCGACATTTTTCATTTTCTTTTTTCTTTCCTTCTTTCCCCCTCTTCAGTTCTTTCCTTTATATTGTTCACCGCATATAACCAGCTGCTTACTATTTGCCTATGCGCTTATGGGTGGGCTATGAGCAGCTGAGGCAGCTGCTGGCGGCTGAGATTTAGGTAAAAAGGTTAAGGATATGCCAGTTGGGGTAGTCTAATTTAAATGCAAAACGCTTAAATGCTTAAAGCCAGTCAAGTTGAGTTTTGTGGGGCGTATGCGTAATATGTAAATATCTCTTTATGTATGTGTATGACATATAGTACTCACTTCTGTTTTCCATGTGTGTGTGTGTTTGTGTGTGTATTATGTTCCAGTTTGTTTTGTTTATTTTGTACGATCTTTGTTCTCTTTTTACTTCTTCCACTTGCAGATTTTACATGCAGATGCAGACAAGCGCGGGCGAATGTAATTGAAAAATACCAAGAATTTAACTGCTGATTAAATACCAAATACCTAGAACCAAACAAAAAAACACGCAAATAATACAAATACAAAAAGCCAATCAAAATACTGTGCATATCAACCTTATACAGAGCATAAAAACCAAAGATTAACCAATCAAACGACGCATTTAACACGAAAAACAAACAAAAAACGGAGCAACAACAAGAACAACAACAAACAACAATCAACTGCAACAACAAGAGCCAACAACAGCAGCAACAACTAGAAGAGCTCGTGGGTGCATGCCGCGGATCAGCCGCGGATTATGTCACGTGACGATTATAATCCAGTGAATAGCTCTGGTGTGCGCAGTCCGGGTCGCGTGCGTCGGCTCCAGGAATTGCCACAAGTCGATCGCTCACCATCAAGGGATTACGGCGCACGCGGAAGTCCATTAGGTGAACAAAAAAAAAAAAAAATGAAAACACAAAAATGATAATCAAAAAGACAATATATATATATAAATAGTTACTGTTTCCAGTTAGTTGCTTTAACTAAAAAACAAAACTTCTAGCGAAAAAGCTTTAAACTCAAGCACAAACGTAGCTGAAGAGCACAAAAGAAATAATTAAAAATTCTTTCTCTCTGTGTATCCCAAAAGGATACAAAGTAATAGTAACGGTAAAATTCACCACTGCTCACGTTTGTGCCAAAAAATAAAAAACTGCTAATCTCTCTATAATTTCTGATTATTTTTTAACTTTTTCTCAATTGGCATATTTTACAAAACTATTTTTGATAAACTAAACAAAATTTTCTACTTAAAAATCCAGATGCATGCATAAAAAAACGTTAAAAAGAAAAACAATATAATTGATTTATGCGATGCACGGATTTTGTATATATTGGCTTGAGAACTTTCGAAAACGACTAGTAAAAAGATTTTAATATTATTTTCTCAAAAATTAAATTCTTCTCTTGATTTGTAACTATCATGAAATGCTTTTAGTTAATGCTATTGTAGATAAAAGTCTAACAACAAAAAACGAAAAAAAAAAAACTAATGCAAAATTTTATACTAAAATCTATAATTTCTGTCTAACATCACACGCATGCGCATGGTACATTTTTCTGTTTGGCTTAACTCATCTGCAAAATCTGTAACAATTTTTCATTTTCTTTTAACGAATACCAAAAAAAAACCAACAACAACAATAACAACAACAACACACATACACATGAACATTTTGACACGCTCATATATAAATCTTGAAAAAAAATGAAAAAAAAAACAAATCGGTGCGCTTACAAATGCAATAAATCAAAACGCATTTGCATACTGAACTCTGCAAAAAAAACACTTTCAAATCGATTTCTTTCTGTAGCAGCAGCTGTATATAACTTGTAAATTGCATTAACTTGGCTAGGAAAGAGAATGCCCGGCAGTTGAATTAGCAGCCAGCAACTGACTTCGAGTTGCATACAAACACACACTAACACACCGACACACACACATACAAACACACACGAACACACTCTCAAAGAGCAATAAACAAATTTAGTTCCTGCTGAAGCGTCACAGAAAATCAAAGCCTCAAACTGGATTACAATTATGGTTAGCATTCACTTTATCCAATTCCCCCCGCTCTCCTCCTCCATTTCACTTCACATCAAAGAACTTTCGTTCTGGCCATAAATTAAATGAGAAACCGCTTAACCGAACACAACACAACTTACACAAATTGACCATAATCTGAACGCACATGCTCAACTCTAATGAAATTGTAGTCTTTTAACTCACAGAAGCGCAAACTAATTAACGCCCCTTCACAAGTTTAGCCAACTGCGTCTATTATTGCGCCCAACACGCAGCTGGCCTTATAAATGGTATCAGTTGGAATATTTATGGCTCAATAAAGAATAGAGTATAGCTACAGTGTGGGTAAAGGTTTGAAGTAGAATGGTAAAGGTTTCGAGTAGGCTAAAGGAGAAAAAAGTTCAGAGAAAAGAAATCATAGTTTTTGAAGTTTAGTTTGAAGAAGTCTCGACAGGTCACACTTAAAGTTCAAAAAGTAAAGTTGAGGACTCCTAAGAGATATACAACTATTTTACATCATATTAATTTGCCAAAAAAGAGATTCAGGGCAACATATTAACATGTCAAAAAAGTTTTCAGAAACAAAGACTTTAGTAACAAGTTAAAGCTCTTCCATATAACAAAAGTGTAGTGTGTGCAATAAATTACAACACTTCAACTTTGGTTGCCATTGCATTGAAGCCTTTAAATACGCTTTAATATAAGCATGAAATAAAATGAATACAGCAGCCCCAAATTGGCGGCACTGATGCGCAAGGACACACGGCATTCTACCACCGCCACAAAGAGCTACAAATTAAGTTTCGTGTGGCTTGGCGGGATACGTGCAAAAAAGTGCTCGTGCTGGCAAAAGTTTAGTTTAGTTTATGGCACACACACACACACACCCTGCCATGCCTACCATAGCATACACCCCCGTCGTCGCCCATCATTGTGGCAAGTCTAAGCCCGATGCACAAATCACACACCGTTGCTGCAATGAGGCAGCCTCCAACGCTGTAGGTGGATGGTTGGCAAACAGAGAGAGTAGTAGGGTGACTTAGGGGACTTACGGGGGGGTGCACTGACAATGTAGCTAGTTTATGAGCCAGTTTTTTATGGCATCGCGAGCTGTGCAAGGAAACACGACAAACATTTTACGTTGCTGTTGACTTTTTTGCGTTCCATTTTCAAACTAAAACAACAACAACTACAACTACTAACCCAAAACGTATCGTTAAGCATTTTATATATATATGTATATTATGTATTATGTATACTTATTACCTAGAAACTGCATAATTCAGTATGAAGCCACAAAACTAGCATTAGCGCAATAAGGAAGCGATTGCTACAAACGATCCAAATCCTTTTCACTGCACTAGTTTCCACCTTCAACAAACAACAACAACAAAACCAACCACCAAAAAAAACTAGTTTCAAACATTTTCTGTTTAGTTTTTCATTTCAATTTTTAATCACACACAAACACAGACACACACACTAATACATACAGAAACCACTCTCGATACCGAAACCAAACAAAAAAAACCCCGTCATCCTCATTTGATCATCGTCATGAATTCTATATATGAATTTCAGCAATGGGCAGTCCATACTACCGCGACATGGATGAGCCAACAAGTCCCGCCGGTGCGGGACACCATCGCAGCCGCAGTGCCAGCAGACCACCGATGTCACATGCCATGGACTATCCAAGTAATAAACTAACCAAAATCTATTCTTCTACTTGCTTTTCCCAATTATGTTTACTTATTCACTTGATTATCATAATTGTAATGTTTGTAGGAACCCGCTATCAATCACTTGATCGTGGGGGATTGGTGGATCCGCATGATCGCGAATTTATACCCATACGGGAGCCGCGTGATCGCTCCCGGGACAGATCCCTGGAGAGAGGCCTTTACCTAGAGGATGAACTGTATGGCCGTTCGGCGCGACAAAGTCCCAATGCGATGGGAGGTAAAAAAGGATTATAAATAACTCAAGACAACTTAAACTTTGTAATTAACCTCTTTTTAGGTTATAATACGGGTATGCCTACATCGGATCGTGCCTATCTCGGGGATTTGCAGCATCAGAACACGGATCTGCAAAGGGAGCTGGGCAATTTGAAGCGGGAATTGGAGCTGACAAATCAAAAGCTGGGCAGCTCCATGCACAGCATCAAAACGTTCTGGTCACCGGAGCTGAAGAAGGAGCGAGCGTTGCGCAAAGAGGAAAGCGCCAAATACAGTCTGATCAATGATCAACTCAAGCTGCTTAGCACCGAAAATCAGGTAAGCGAACTACAGTGAAACCGCAATAAAGGAACTGATATACATTCCATTTCCCCTTGTAGAAACAAGCGATGCTTGTGCGCCAGCTGGAGGAGGAGCTGCGTTTGCGAATGCGTCAACCCAATCTGGAGATGCAACAACAAATGGAAGCGATCTATGCGGAAAACGATCATCTGCAACGCGAGATAAGCATCCTGAGGGAGACGATCAAGGATCTCGAGTGTCGCGTTGAGACCCAAAAGCAAACGCTCATTGCACGCGACGAAAGCATCAAGAAGCTGCTGGAAATGCTGCAAGCCAAGGGCATGGGTAAGTCCATCAAACGAGTGAGTGCACCAATTGTGTGGCATCAACAAAATTGCAAATTGTGTTGCAGGCAAAGAGGAGGAACGCCAAATGTTTCAGCAAATGCAGGCGATGGCACAAAAACAGGTAAGTTCCCCCGTTTTGATATTTATCCTTGTGCCGCTATCAGAAAAAAAATATATAACAAAACTAAAAACAGGCGGCCCCCTGTAACAAAAAAACAAAAAACGAAATGAAATGAAAAGAAAGACGACAACTCTCTTGTCTACCTTTTTGTTGTATATATCTGTTGTTTTTTTTTCCGGCAAACAATGCTCTAGTGACAATGATTTCGTACACGGGCAGAGAGTCGTAACAACAAAATAACCAAAAAAAGAAAATATTCAAAACGCTCTCTGCCCAAAAAACTCTAAAACAAAAACCAACAAATACGTTTAATAAAAAAAAACTTAAAAAAAAAAACTTAATACTTTTTATACTACATATATTAGTTACATGTTTTCTTTTTGTGTTAACCAAACTTTTGCGACTGCAAACCTGCAAAATGCTTTATTTATTTTTTTTTATTTTCATATGTTTTTTCACACAAAAACTAACAGTTTTAAAATACACACAACATGCATACAATAATACTCGTAAAAATACTCGATTGTAGTGCCTAGCATCCAATAAAAATAATATAAAAAAAAATACAAAAACAAAAACCAAAAAAAATTCGCATAAAATTTGCTTCGTTTTGCTTTGAACTAACTGCCAGTTACAAAAAAAAAAAAATAATACTTTAAACATAACAAATTTCTACTTTCAACTTTAAAATCTAGCGTTTGCAGTTGGTTCGTAGTGTTCAAATTATTTTTTATTTAGTTCTAAACACACACAAAACACACATACAGAGTTACACACACACACACACATTCAGACACACACGAACACACACACATACGCTTGACATGTTTTGCTAGTTGTACTTGTTGTTGTTTAATTAATTTGAAACGTTTTCATTGTGTACGCCCCTTAACCCAAAAGTAACCCAAAAAAAAAAAACAACCAAACACACAGACACAAATATATGTGAAAGTATTGCAAATGAGTCAGCTATAAACGCTCACACACACCACACCAACACACACACACATAGACAGACAGTCATTGTTGCAATCACTTATTGTTAGTCATTTTTCATCAGTTGCAAAAATCTCTTTGCCTCTCAATATGGGGCAAGCAATAAAATTCAATTTGTTGCATACATATCGTAGACAGTTTTGGCATTGTTTTCAGCACCCCCTCTTAACCCCTACTCCAACCCCATGTTGACCCTGTTCTATATATATATCTGTGTTTATATGTGTGTGAGTTTTGATGTTTTGTGTTGTGCTTTATTGCTTTAGCCATTATGCAACAAGAAAAATGCATTCGATTTGCATCATAATTCATACTTATTGACACTTAAACACACACTCAAACACACACACACATAGAACTACAACACAACAATAGTACAAAAGCTCAAGCTGCTTTGGGCACCCCGTGGGGAAATCTACTGAAGTTGACAAAACACTGACTCATCTATCCCCAAGGACAACAGCAAACAGGGCAGCTGCTTATTACTTACACACAATCATAAACACATACTACATACTACATAGAACAACATGTTTGACTAGTATACTCTATAATTACTTGTATGCCAGCCCATAGATAACATGCGTATACATAATACCATGCATTATGCCCAGTTGCTGTCCCCACTCACTCAGCACAGATCCCCCACAGTTTGAACATAAAGGCTAGCCAACCAACCAACCGGTCCCAAGCATGTCAACAAAAGCGTTGGACCGTACAACAGGACAGTAAAGAAAAAAAAAATGGGTAGCAGGAAAAAACAAGAAATTTAAGTAGGGTTGCGCCAAGTCGAAGTTGATAATACTCTTCATGGTAGTTACTTCAAGTGCTCATAGTAGGAAGAACCAGAGAATAGTAACCTATTCCCATTGATGGGTTGTAGTTTGGGCTCATATTTGGGGCAATAATCAAATGAAATACTATGTTTAACTATTTATTAAATAAATAATCATAGATCACTTTACAAGAAATATCCATTTAGATTTCTTGAAATATTAATGACCAATTATATTTATTTATTGAATTGAAAATATTTTTCTTAATGCTTCGACACAACCTTGACAAAATAATAATGACCCTCAGCAAGTAAGAGAAATATTGACAGAGAGGAGGAGAGATGGAGCAGCAAATAGGCCGCCATGCGTTGTATGTAACCCCTCGGCCCCCCTTGGGTATATGCTGGACATAAATAACCTTGATGCCATTTGGATAGGCTACTTATTTAAGGGCCGAGCTCCACTTTTAGCCAGCCGACCGACCGTCTGACCGACCGTCCGACGACCACTGATCCATTCATTTTTAGTCAGCCTTTTGGCCAGATGCCCACTTGGCAATTTATTCACATTTTATTCACGCATCAATTGAATGCTTGAATGCTTGACTTACTTGAATAGTGTTCGAATGTCGCAATTGTATATTTTTTCGCACACAATAAACTGCTGCTGCTGCCGCTGCTGCCGCCGCTGCTTCTACTACTGCTGCTGCCAAGAGCTATTGAATGTCGGCCACGCCTTGGGGCGGCGTTTGGCATTGCTGGAAATGAATTTGTCATTCGTGCTGGCAACAGGCAGGCAGAACAAAGCAAACAAGCGACATAAACAGAAACAGCAGTAATTAAAAATCGTCAGTTCAAAATGTGGCCAAACACAACACAAAAACAAAAACAGACAGAAATAAAGAGAAGAAAAATGGTAAATGTGTGATAAACCGACTGTGGGTTACTCTATTATATATAACTCCAAGACTTATCTTCAACTACAACTTTAATAACTAAATCAGCTTGGTTTCTTCTAAGAACATACAAATGAAAAATTATAATACTCTAAAAATGCAACCAAAACTTCCACATCTTCAATATACCCATTTCAATCATAGAGCAACTTAAGAATTGCAAAATGCTTGCCAAAAAGTGTGGCAAAGCAATTAAAAAGTTTGCTGTTTCGCGTTGCGTATACGCAACATTTGACGACAAGGCTTGAAAATGGCAAGCAATCAGCTCCTCGCCATTTTACTGGATCGAGGTCAGTTCTGATTGTTGCTGTGCCCAATCCAATTGCATTTTCCAAAAAAAATCCACACATGTTCAGCATTCAGCTTTTAGCTTTCAGCTTTCAGTTTCTCTGTTTTTGTTTCTGTTTCACTTTTCGCGCTGCAAGAAAAACGTATGTCAACTGTAATTAATAGGTTTTATCCAATGCGCGCACAGTTTAAGCTGTTATTGTTTCAGTTAAAAGTTGCTGGAAAAACTTAGTCAAGGCTGTCAGAACTTTAATGAACAACATTGTTTTACAATTTTCTTAAGGGAAAAATCTTAATAACTTATGAGACTGAGTAAACTGTAACAGAGACGAAAAACTTTTGTGTGTTATTATGCTGCTTATCTTAATGGGTTTCTATTGTTGCCAGCTGATTTAAATGGCTTTCTCTTATTATGAGAAATATATTTTTATTTTTGACTTTGTGGCTTGTTGGGCATAACTTTTTGTGAGCGCTCTGCTTTTGAATAAGAATTTTAAATTTAATTTATTAGCTTTTAATTTATATCAAAAATCCTTTTTGTAGGACATTTTTGTTTATTTCTCTTCAGCTTTTGTCAGTTAAAGTTAATGAAAAAATTTCATAGCATACTTTTGAGCGCAACAAAAAACTAATGTTCCCATTTTGTTGTATCTTTATACAATGCTTAATCCTTCAATTGCTCAACTTCTTTACACCACACTCACACACACACACACACACATACATACTATATGAATCTTTTAGTCTCCTTTTCATTCTATTGAGTAATCTTGTATGTCATCTTATATGTATGTATATGTATGTAGTAAGTAACTGGGCTAGACTTTTGAGCCAAGATTTCTTGTTTCATTTTCGGGCCAGGCCTTACATAACTTTAGCTCACGCATATTTTATCTATACAGCGTGTTATGTTTGTTTGTGCTTGTGAATTTTATATTAACATCATTTATGGGCATTAAACTGGCGCCACTTTGTCTATGGCATACATTTGCCCTCTGGCATTGAGTCGCACACAGTAAGCACTAGCAGTAAGTGACTGACTCGCCTGACTTGCTTTCTTCACCACTTCTTTGCCAACGAACGAACGAACGACCAGCTTGATTTGGAGCGTGAAATCAAGAAATACGCTCAGGAGGAGCAGGGGGTTAGGGTGAGTTTCTATCCAACACACACACACCCAAACACACTCGCACACACACACACACCCAGAGACAAACAAATGTTTTCTTTTCATTCAAAGTAGTTTGCGCCTTAACCCCCTTTTTTCTGTCTAAACACCAGCTCTTAGACATTTAGCTAAAGCCAATGCTTGTAGGCCATCACATGAACCCCCCAACACCCTCGCCCTTACCAACACCAACACAACCATCATCCATCCATTTGGCATAGTTGCACGTTAGCCTGAACTGAACTGAACTGAACTGTCGATGAATGGCAGCCACATTCAAATATTCATGCTGTTTTTGGCCCAGGCCAAGCAAATTACCAAGCTATGTAAAACGGCGCCAATGCCTGAATTTTAATTAGCATGCAAAAGCAAACGCCACCCAACAAAGGGATATGAGGTGTATATGGGGGGGTGTGTGTGTGGATGTAGTGGGTGTGTTCATGTGTGTGTGAAGAGCACAAGGATAAGTCCATGCATACGCATAAATAATAATGGGAATGCGAGTGTGTAAGTGTGTGTGTGAGTGTGTGTAACTGCGGCTGATGCTCGTTATTATACATGAAATACTGCCCAGGCTCAACTCATGATATATTGTGGCTGGTGCCCTGAAACGGGGGCGTGGTCAGAGGAACGAAGGGCGGTGCGCTTTGTATTTGGCCGAGGGCATAAAATAATTACGCGATTTGCCGCAAAATTCATGTAGCTGTCAAAAATAAACACACACAGCAAAAAATGGGGGGAAGGTCCTTGAAATCATTTAAAGTTGCACTCGAATTAATATAAAACAATTTTGAAACCCGTTTAAAATATGTTAAAATATGTTATGTATTAACTATATCAAATTATAAACTCTAAAATACATCTTTCAATTATTATTTGAACGTACTAACTACATTCCTTAACTTCATTTCCCTCACGTACATACTTATCTTTTCTCTAAGTGCACAAAAAATAATTTCTAGTCTGCGCAAAAGTTTTGTATAAAATCGTGTCGCTGGTGAAATGCAATTAGCAAGTGCACTTGCTGTTGGAAAAGCATTTATTTAGCGCTGAAGTGAAATGAAATGAAATGAAAACAATTAAGCCGGAAACGGAAATGCGCAGTAAACACTTTGAACTATGAACTCTTAACTGGCGCCCCTCCCACACCCCTTTTAACAATGCAGCAAGCAGCAAGAAGCAAGAAGCAAAAGCAGCGCTGCAAGCTGACACAGTGGCACACAAAATTAGAGACAGACATAAAGAAAGGGAAAATGGCAAAAAAAAAAGGGGGGCGAAAACGATATAAACAGGAAATGGTAGCCATTGCCATTATATCTTGAATCCTTTATGCCACATCATTGGTCATGTTTTTTTGCTATTACTCTCCCTTTTGCTCTCTGTTGCCACTTAAAATGTCAGCTTCAATTGATTTATCGATTTCCATGAAATTGCATTTCAATTTTATATGTACAAACACAAACATTCACAAACACCCGCACCGCCGTCACCACCCCCCTTGCAACAAACCCTACCACAATGGCGTCGCATTTGCTGCAGTTGTCCTGTTGTTGTACTACGGATTGCGGTTATGTTTTCTGTGCCATCGCGTTGTCTAACACAAACACACCTCGGCAGGGGGGGGCGAAAGAGATTGAGACACACACTAAACTAATAAACTAAACTAGAACACAGGAGATAAAGTGAACATTTGTTTGGACACTTTAAACTTAAAAGCATTAGCTAAGTTAGTTAGAACTGCTATCGAATAGCAGCTGACGTATTTGACTTCCCATTGTAAAGTTAGGGAATAAAACTTATTATCTCGAGAAGTAAAGAAGTATCTTCAACAATCCCCAAAGGGTATCTAATAGTCAAGAACAACGATTTACATATTCCCATCGCTAACATTTTACTGCAATGCGAACTAGAAAAAAATATCTATACAAATAGAGTTAGTTGCCTGTGCAAGCAAGCAAATGAAAACAAAATCTCATTAAAAACATGTTCGATGTGGTACGTGTGGCAGGGCAAGGACTAAGCACGAGAGAAGAGTGGTAAAGAAACAAACCTCACTTGCACTTTCATTTGATGCAATGGCAACAGCAGCAGCAGCGTTAAAGCGTCACTCACACAAAAATCAGCTGCTGATGCTGCTGCTGCTTCAACTGCAAAAGCTGCATTCATGTCAGACGCAGACGCGTTGCGTACATCAAATGCAAAGCAGAGCAAACAGAAGCAGCAACAGCAGCAGGCAGCAGCAGCAGAAGCAAAAAGCAGCAGCCACTGCAGGGATAACGAAAAAGTATTTTTAGCTAATTCGTGGCCAAACACGCACGAACTCTGAGCTCACGACCAAAAAGGCGACAATCAATAAACGCAAAAGCAAACGCAAAAAAAAAAAACAAGAAGAAAAATAAGGAGAAAAAAATACAAAAACGAAACGCGCAGCTTTTGAGCGTAAAACGTAAAAGCTTTTCTGTTGGTTGCGCTACTTAGGCAACCCCGAGTAAAAGTTGTAAAGCTTTAGCGCGTGCAGCTGCCAAATGCCAAAGTACCGTTTTGCCGATTGCCGATTGCCGATTGCCGACAACCCGAACCTTAACGAACGAACGAACGAACAAACGAATGGAATGATAAAATGCCGAATGGCAAATGTGCTGAATGCACCGCCTGTCGCAAACCACATGACGCTTTTTGAGCTAAACCGAAGCTGAGCCAAAGATTTTGCGCTCAAACGAAGCAAACGGAGTGAATTATCGTCTCTGGCTGCTGCTGCTGCTGGTGGTGCTGCTGCCAAACTGTCTCAATGGTCTGGCCTCGTGGGCGCGAAAGCTTTCCTGGCGCGAACAGTTGTATACGCAACGTTTCAGCTAACGAGACACGAGCCACGGACCGAGGAAATTTTAAATAGAAAAAAAAATAGAAAACGCGACGCGTACGCAACGGAAAACTCAAACTCTATCTGTGGCAAAAAGCAAAACGAAAACGAAAAGAAAAGCTGTCTCAATAAACAAAAATAATAACAATAAATAAGCAAAATTAATAAGCATTTAATATATATATGAAATATATATATATGCATTGCAGATAAATGCAAAGAAAAGAAATATAATTTAGCTAGTGATGAACGTTTGAGGCTGCAGCAGCAAATGCCAGCAGAACGTGGCGCGAACGCGTGTGTGCCAGAAAATCATTGAGCAAAAAAAAAAAAGAAAAAATAAAGAGAAAAAAAAGCAAGAAAATCCTTCAAAAGGATGTAAAGCATTTCAATTTTGTGCCTTTAGCCTGTATATTCTGGTTCGAGTGAGTGAAAATAAAAAAATCAAGAAAAAATTTTGTTATAAAAATAAAATAAAATAATACTTAAAAGTTGCAGAAAATAAGTGCACTTTAGAATTCTAACACACACACATACAAAACCACAATAAAAAAAGCTAAACTCTGCAGGAGCACAGCAGCAGCAGCAGCGCCAGAAGCAAAAATCAATAATTTTGTTTAAGCAGCAGCGGCAGCCAAAAATCTGCGACAGCAGCATTAACTAGCAACAACAAAAACAACGAACAACGAAGGAACAACAACAACAATACTTTTTTTCCAGCGTCTTGAGCCTGTGTTTTTATAATAGATATACACATACACACACAAAGCACTTGAGTGACTGTGTGAGTGCGTGTGTTGGTGTTTGACAAGCTACAGCTGTGTATGTATGTGCCTGTGTGTGTGCTGTTTGCACATTAAGCAGACAAGCGCTAAGAAGCAGGAAACGCAAGTCGCTGCCAGCGGTTTATTATTGTATTACATTATAAAGAGATACACACATACATACATACATACATACACACGTGTACATACATACATAGACGCACATGCAGCTTGGCTCACACCTGCGCACCACTAACTTAGAGCCCAACTCAAATTACATAAATAGCAATAAGGCCCGGCCCGGCCCGGCCCAGCCCAGCCCGGCCCACAGCCCCCCTCATCCGCATAGCCGCTTAAAGGCGGAAAGGCCGACCTCAAGTACAACGAACTGCAATTGCAGCACATTTACATAGGCAACAGCAACAATTGCAGCAGTAGCAACAACAGCAACAATAACAACGAAACCAACAACAGCAACATTTTAAACTTCAGGCATTTAGCAGCGGCACAGAGCAAAGTCACAAACCTATGGACAATGCCTATGTCTACTATAAGGTACTGTAAATGGCAACGAACAACAACAACAACAACTGAGCAGCAACAAAAGCAAGCAAGCAAAGGCGACAATCATTGCAGCCACCCAATACCCAACACACCAATCAACCCATCAAATTCATCAAATCAAACTCAACAACAACAACAATATAATAACAAAATGTCATCCACACACAAATATCGAAACACATCATCATGTTGGATTGTCATCATTTCATCAACATCATTATAAGAAAAACAAATTCATTTAACAATAAAATACAAAACAAAACTTCAACTCCAATGTCATATCAATCGTAATGGCAATCGCTGCACACGTCTATATATATATATATATACAAAAGTCTATCAACAACAAACTGCAAATGTCTCAGCCAGACAAAAAAAATACACACACAACAGCAACAATAACAAGAATAACAAGGCCCCTCCCCCATCTACCCAATACACAAACCACAACCCTAACCCTCGTTAGCCTTTACAAATTGCCCCTCAATCAAAAAAGGAGCAGCGACGCCTGCATAATGTATTCGAAGTGAAGTGAAGAGAATACACACACAGACAGAGAAAGAGAGTAGCAAATTGGCTGCTTGACTTAAGGATACCCTTTGTTGCATAATTTAACCCGTTGTATACCCTTAAAATGTTTTTACTAGGTTTTAGAGTTTAATATCAACTTGGGCATGGCAAATTCTAAGAATGACTTTTGAGTAATTCAAGTATCTCTTTTAAGTATCTTACTCACATTTCTAGTATTTATCTTATGAATGAATAAAAGAAGTCGCAAATGCTTCATAAAAAGATATTTAAACTTAACTGCGAAACGATTCTTTTCTTCTCTGTATACAAATATACTTACTACAAGACTAGGTAGACAGGCAATTAAAGAGGAAACACAAAATCGATTCGACTTTAAGACAGCTTTTCAACACGAATTTCTTTTAAACCAAACGTATTTCAAGGTTTTATAACAATTTTTAAGGCTTCTTATTGCGTATAAAATTGCAATCAAAACGCACAACAACTTCATTAAAAACTTTTGCAACCCTTTTTTGAATAATGCCTATTAAGTCTGAAAGAATTCCAAAAAAGAAGAAAACAAACAATTGCAACTGCAGTTGAATGTTCATGATTGTTTTTTTGCCATTATTTTTGGGTGCAGCTCAGCGCAGTTACGGCTTAAGCAATTATTCAACTGCTTTTTTTTGCCGTTGCCGTTGCATGTTGCATAAAGTTAATGTCTTGGCCAGACGTGACTGTTAAATATACAAACACACACACAAATCAGTGGGCATTAAACTTGATTTCAATTTCGTGGTAATAAACTATCGCAAAAAAATAACAAAAAAAAGTATAGCATACTTTCCAGCTAATCGTGTCGTAAGAACGCAAGGGTTGCATGTGTGGGCGGATAAGAATGTGAATGTGTGTGTTTGTGTGTAGGTGTCGAAGTGTGAGCTTTTTTTTGTTGTTTTGTTAAAGGTCACAATGCGTAATTAGTGAAATTTGGCATCAGGGCTGAGAAGAGAACGAAATGAACGAATAAAGAACATATAAACGAATGAGCTCAAGTGCAGGCTCACACAAACACACTCACACACATACAGAGACATAAATTAATACACACACATACACACAGTTGGGGGACAGTCTATTCAAAATAAGAATGAATGTTCAGACATGCACACAAAGCACACACACACACACACACACACACACAATGCAAGTTTCTGTGTTCGTGTTCGTTTTCGTTTTCGTGTTCTCCGTGTCCGTGACGTATTCTCCGTCATCCGTCCCATCCGTCCGCTCATTAGCAAAAAAGCCCTCCAACTCCCTCCCCGTCAACACTTGCCGCAATTGTTCTAAATGCAGACAGACACACACAACTGAGTGTGTGAGTGTGTGTGTTTTTAGCTCTAATTGTAAATGTGCCAGACATCAGGATACTTCGTTTGGCTTTCTTCTTTTTGTGCTTCTGTTGTAGATGATAATCTCTGTGCTTAAACATTTTAAGAAGCTGTCGAATTTGCGAAGAGAATTTTTTAATTAAAAGCAGAGCCTAAGGCTTAAACAAAATCCCAATTACAAAATCTAATCTAAACCCGACAAGAATGCAATGAATGTTCGAGCTTAACTTAAGATACTTGATGATGGTACCAAAAGTCGCTCGTAAATATCCTTGAGAGAGAGCGCAAAAGTTAACTTGTGCAGCTCATTAAAAGTAATTTACAGGGTATACTACAACATATAGAAAGCGAAAGAAATGAGGGTGAATGCCAACGCACCGAATGCTCTGCACTTCATGAACATCACTTGAAATACATTTTTTGTCCAAGTCACCGACAGAGAGAGTGAGAGAGAGAGGGAAAGCGAGTGTAGGGATAATGAGAGCTGCATAGTCGCACGTGCGTGAGATGAGACAATTGCCAAAGCAATGCAATGATAACAAGGGATGGCAGTAGAAAGTATGAAAGGGGCGTAGGGACGGGGGAGAAGAACTGTCAGTCTGGCCTTGTAGCCACCACATACACTCGAAACGTGATGATTTGTCATAATTACAAAGGGAGAGAGCGCAACACACACACACGGACACAAACACACTCATACAAATGCAACTGGCAACACAGACAGGCAGAGACAGACCGGGGGCAATGCAAGCAAAAAGTGTAAGGGAGCAGTTTGGTTGGATTTCGAACCTCATCAACTCGCAAAAGCAAAATCCACAATTCACTTGTCCAAATGGCGTAGGCGTGGCAACGTTGCCGCCCACCCATCATCACAGCACTCAGTGGGGGCTGCTGCTGCCAGTCAACATTTTATTCCATGTCATAAAAAGGAAATAACAAAATGGCAACCTCACGAGTTTTTCGAGCTGTGAGTTGTGAGTTTTTGAGCTCTGGTTTGTTTTTTAGCGCCTTGTTACAATATATTTTTATGTGTTTATTTTTAATGATTTGAGCCACACGAAAATAGCAAAAAGCGGAACAACAAGCAAACATACACATATACATACATACACTGTGCTACATGTGTACATTTTGCACTTAACACACTTATTGTTTGGGCACTTTTTCTTTTTCTGTTTGTTTGTTGGTTGGCGCTGCCTTTGGCTTCACTCGCTTTTTTTCATTTGCTTTTGGATTTGCCCTTTTTTTTTTTGTTTCTTTTTGTTTTGTCATTTACATTTTTATTTTCTTTGTCTTTGTGTGTTTCATTTCATTTGTATTCTGCAGCCGCCTGAATCCCCTTTTTGCCGCATCTTTCGAATCTAACATGCTCCATCCCCATCCCTATCCCCACATCTCTTTGTTGCCCCACAAAAAGTCGTCGTTATTGTGTTCTTACACTCACATACACACACACAGACACTAACACAAAAAACACCCACAAGAAAACACTCACAGTTAAGCACACACACACACACACACATGGCGTATACGTAATAACCTTGTAACCAAAATGTTGTTATTTCGGGCCACAATTTCTCTGTGTGTGTTTGTGTGTGTGGGCCAAAGTTCTTAGCATTATTTGAAGTGTGTTGCGAGTCACTTTACTTGCCCACCTGCTCGCTCTCTCTCTTTCTCTTTAAACCTTTCTCTATCTCTCTCTCTCTCTAGTGCTGACTCTTTTACCGTACTGTGGGTTGGCATAATTTCTAAATTTATACTTTAAAATTCGCATTCTTAACATGCCTTTCTTATTATATACTACTATATACACATTTATATATATCCTTAACTCGTGTTAGATAAATCTTGTTTCTTTAATATTGTTGGTGTTTATTGTCGTGTGTGTGTTTCAAACTTTACATGTTGCTTATATATTATTTGTATATTCTTCTTCTTTTCTACAAATTACTGTCAAACAACAATATTTTCTATTAACTGATGTCATTTGATATTCTGTGTTTTAAGCTACTTTTTTATTGAGATTAGAAAATTCAAATTTGTAGTCTTTTAATTAAAAACTTTGTCACAACTCTTTCATTATATGATATAGTTGTTTTAATTAAATTTTTTAAACATTTTTTTGATAGCTGTTGTTATTTTCTTTCATAAGTCAATAGTTAAAAGTTAAAACAAAAATCATTTAAATTTAAAGTTAAAATTTTAATAAAGTTTCTCATAGTAAAATTTGTTGAAAAATAGAGGAAAAAACTTTAAGTTGATTAGACTAAAACATAATTTTCTTAAAGTAAGACTACAAATTGAATTTTTCTTATCAAAATTGCTTAGAAAAAATTATGTTTTATTGCTTTTGCCATTTTTTTTTTGTTTACTCCTAGCACTTGTTTGTTTTTAACTTTTATCTCAATTCAGTTACTTAGTGCTATATTAAATGCAATTTATTACTACACTTTTTTTAAGAAATTCTTTTTATTAGCATTGTATGGAACGCTGTTTGAATTTTTTACTTACTTTTCTTAACCTTACATAATCAAAAAGTAATATATACATATAAATATATACTTTATACTTTGATACACAAACACAAAGCAATCTAAACAATGACAAACCAAAAACAAAACAAGAACCAAAAAAAAATATATTTAAAAACCAAAAAAACCAAATAAATTAAATAAACTAATACAAACATTTTTTGAAAATTACTTAAAGCAATCAATGAACTATTAGTGAACTGTGATTTATTTTAGCATACAAGAATAATTCTTTTGTCATTTTATTGCCAAAAGATGCAGATTTTTTCACGAAACTTATCGATTGTAATGGCTCCAATAATTGGCTTTTTTATATATGCAAAAGTAAAAGTAAACCGAATACAAAAACAAATCAAAAACAATTAAAAAAAAAATCAAAAAAAATACTAATATTAATGAGAACACTTTAAACGTTTAAATGCAAACGATTTTTTGAAAGCGAGATACTTGTTTTTGTTTCCAGAATTGATCATTTTCAATTACATAAGAATCATAAAAAAACAAATGAGAAAAACATATTTTGTTGTTGTTCTAAAAGCAAAAACACACAAAACGAAGCAAAACAATAGAATATGCAAACGACCCCAAAAAGGTTGAAAACAAATCAAAAACAAATTTTTAAAATCAACCAAATGAAAATTTGATACCGTATGCAACTATTTACAATATGCTTTTGTAATATTTTCGCACCAATAAAAAAAGATAACAAAAAAACATTTTAAACAAATCAGAATACTACAACAAAAAAAAAAAGTCAAAACGATCTCTTTTTAGAAAAAAGAGCAATCGCTGAATTGTAGGCAAGGAAACTACTGACAAATCTCTTTGACGATAAAATGATAAAACAATTATGACGTGTATATATATACCTTACAATACGTACCTATCTATATACATATATATAAATATATATCTATATATACATACCCACAATATATATATATATAAATATATACTTTCTATCTCTCTATCTCTAACTCTCTCTATCTCTCTGTCACTCTTAAACTATCTTATGTAACCAGCATAATATGTATATACATATATTTCCAATATATATATATATGCATATGTATATATATATACTTATAAAGTATGTTGTTTTTATTGCGTTACTTTGCTTACCAAACTGTGCCCCAACACAACAACTACTCCACATTAACAATAACAACAAGAACAGACGAACCTTACAAATTTTGTTTATCCATGAGATAACTTCCCCCTTCCAATATATATATATATATATATATATACTGACTGGCCGCCGCCTGTTGCAGCTACATACTTAAATGAAAAAAAATACCAAAAGATAATACAAAAACAAATATATATATTACTTTTTGGTTTTGTAAATAACTGTAAAAGTACGTGAATATCAACTGCATTGCAAAATTTACAAATTGAACTACAAAATTGACCAAGCAACCAACAAGTCACATATACACACTTACACACACACACAACCACTCGTTGGGTTTTAGCACACTCACAGACTGCCACACACCCAAACACACACACACACACTAACAACCACCTACCTTAACAAGTTCCGGCATTCCATTTGAAAGTCAGCCGCAATAAAAGAAAATTGCTCTCAAATTCAATCAAAATACAAAACTCTATTTCTTTCTCTATCTCTCTTTCTATCTCTATCTCTCTATCTATCTGTATATCCCACTGTCTTTCACATACTCTATCTTTCACTATCAATTGCTGTCTGTATCTCTTACTCTCTATCTCTCTCTGTTGTCTTTGTCACACCCACTGTCTGTCTAAGAAAAAAAACTCTACTAAATATATATATGATATATATTTTAAAATATATATATATACAATTTTCTTTGTTTTCACATTAAAAAGAAACACACACACACAAAAATACCAAAAATATACTGAAACAATTGTTTTACAATATACTTTTGCACGTTATTTCTATAATGCATCTGAACTATATATTGTTATAAGTAATTTATGTTTCTTTTCTGCGTACAAGCAAAATACCACATACAAAACAATATACCACACAATATATACCACAAAATATACATAAATACCAAAACGTACAAAAGAATAAAATACCAAAAACTAAACTAAACGAAATCAGAATCCAAGCGCATTTGTATGCCTCGCCACACATGTCGTATACGCAATATTCACTAACTAACTAACCCAAAATCAAATCAACAGCGGCCAACACACACATACAAACACAAACCCACACACACACACCTACATACGCCCACTAGTCCCAAAAGTAATGGGCGTAATGCACGTGAGCGTGTGCCTTACACATACACATACAAACACACACTTACATATAAACATACCGAAGTGACCCCAGCCGCGTGGTTCTCTCTCTTTTTCTTTCTCTCTCAAAGTGACACACATTTCATGTTGCAAAAACCGCCTGACCCTCCTCGCCTGTCCAACAACACACACCATCACTCCCCCGTCCACCAACACAAACACACACACACACACATACACATACACTCGCTATCTCTCTTTCTCTCTCTCTCTCTCTGTCTCTCTCTCTCTCGCTCTCTGTCTTTCAATACACCCCTTGTTGAACTTTTAGGTGCAGCTTGCCAATATTAACTAAAAGAAAAACATGAAAAAGTCTCTTAAAACCATTAAGCAAAGCTTTAATATATTTATATATATATTTTAAAGAGAGTTCACAAAGAATTTTATAAAAGAAAAACAGAAAAACTTAAGAAAGAGAAACAACTGAAAATAATCATTAATTTTTATTACAAAACCTTATTGTAAATTAAGCGCAAAGAAAAATACTAAAAACAATGAAAACAAAAAAGTGTTGAACATTTTTTGAATTAAGTAACAAAAAAATACAAAAAACTTGTAGAAAAACAACAAAAGTCAGAACAAAATATAAAAAAAAATAATAATAATACAAATTTTACGTACAAATATGGGGCCAAAATAGTCCGTAAGTGTTCGGGCAAAAATCGCTTTGGTTAAACAAAAAATGCAAAAATTTGTTTCAATAAAATGTACAAAATGTACAGAAGAATATAACTTGTTGTTAACAATAATGATAATAATGAACCTAGACTATATACGATTTGTAGCTAACTTATGATTTAGTATACAATTTGCGTGTAAGATGGACAACGCCTGACAACAACAACAAAAACCACGTAACAATATACTAAAAACGAAATATACCAAAAATTTACACAAAAACAAACAAAATTCAACTAAAATACAAAAAACAACAACAATGCTTAACTCAAATAAATAATAATACAAAAAAAAACAAAAAAAAATAACTCAAAACACCCTAAAAATAAACTAAAACAGTTACAGTTAGCTAAAACAAAAATACAAAAAAAAAAAATAACACAAAACAAAACAACAACAAACAAGAACCAATTTGAAATCGCCCATTTCAGATGTACAATAGCTTCACGGGTGCTGGAAGCCCACCACTGCCAGATATCATTGGACAATATTACGGACCCGGTTTAGGAGTTGGAGGAGGAGGAATCGGTGGAATCAGTGGATACGGTGCACCATTAAACGGTAGCGGTTTGGGCTATGGCCAGGCGTATGAACTATACGGCCCATCCAGTTCGACAGGGTATTTGTACGATCCAAGTGGCGCTGCCGCAGCCGCTGCCGCTGCACAGATCTACGGACAAACATCACCGATACGAAGGAGACGTTACAGCATTGCCGGACTGCCGTCGGCGACAATGTATAATGATGTTTATGGTTATCCGGCGCCGCCGCTGCAGCAGACGAGCAGCACAAACATTGTGAATCTGTTGAACGAGGCGCACAAATCGATATCGCGCTCATCGCAGATACTCAATCTGAGCCATCAGGCCAGGCAGCTGGGCCAGCCGCTGGCGCAAACGCAAACGCTGGTGACGACACCGCTGTCCGGCCGTGTGGTATCCAGTTATCCGACGCTGCACGGTGGCGGTGGCGATACATCGCCGCCATACTTAAACGATAACCTGCTGCAAATGTCGACGAGCTTCTCATCCCAGCCCAATATGTACTTCCAGCCGCAGCCGACGCAGTTGACGGCCGCACAAAGTGCCGCTGCGGCGGCTGCACGTCTCCGGCCCGCCTACTCTGTAACGAATCTCGTTGCTGGCTATCCTTCCAGTTGCAAGTACGGTACGACGGGCTATGCGAATCCCTATCAAAGTGACCTAAACACCACTGCCTCTGGCTATGGCCTGGGCCTCGGTCTCGGTCTAGGCCTCGGTCCCAGTTTGGGCTCTGGCTATAACCTAGGCCTGGGTCTGGGCCTGCCGGCAACGGCGCAACAGCGTCAACTCATGTC
Organism: Scaptomyza parva; assembly: GCA_035044645.1. Taxonomy (NCBI): domain Eukaryota; kingdom Metazoa; phylum Arthropoda; class Insecta; order Diptera; family Drosophilidae; genus Scaptomyza; species Scaptomyza parva. The sequence goes on from JAWNNT010000090.1 coordinate 7,443,454, forward strand.
ACACTCACTGCATGCCTCCAATCCCGCCATATCGCAGTACTATCAGCAGCATTCGATGCCACCGCCGTCCAGCTCGGCGCTGGCGTACAATCTGCATCAGCAATTTTCTGGCACCCAACAGCAGCAGCAGCAGCAATACGGTCAACAGCAGCATCCCCATTCGCATATACAGGCCTCGGTGCAGCAGCAGATGAATCCGCAGTATCAATATCATGTGCATTCGCACCAGAATCATCTGCAAACCCATCCGCTTGCAGCGTTGGCAAATACAAACAGCACATTTGGGGGGACGCTGGCGAGCAGCGCTCGTGATGTCGGCGTTGGCATCTACGATCCGCTGCATCATCATCAACAACATCATCAGCATCCAACGTCGCATTCGCATTCGCATCTGCATACGCATCCGCATACGCATCATTCGCATCATTTGCCGGGCGGTTTGCATGCCTCGTCATATCCGCACACGCATTCACTGACGCATCATCAGCAGCAGCAACAACAACAACAACAACAACAGCTACAACAACTACAACAACAACACCATCAACACCATCATTTGCCATACTCGAAACTAGACTTAGATTATCCGAAACTGCCGCAAGAGCATAAGCGACAAGTAAGTTTTAAATTTGACGTAGACACGCTATCCCTAGATTCCTAAATACTAAAAATACTACTTACTTAATACTACTACTCGAAAACTAATACTCGATACTCGTTACTCGATACTCGATACAACAGCCACATTCAGCAAAAAAAAAAAATAAAATTAAACAAAAACCATGCCCATCAACCAAACGAATCAGATACTTAATCAGAGATACAATCCTTGCGGATTGCTTTATAAATTTCCAAAACAAAAATCAATTTACGCAAAATGTACTCAAAAATCGCATTGCCCAAATGCATCATGCATTTTACGCTTTTAACCCTTGCTCCCCCATAAAAATCCCAATCTTACCAGGTCAAAATCCCAAATAAAGCCAACGACATTTGCAGTGTGCGGTTCTCAAAAAAAAGCAGCATAAAAGATGAAGAACATGATGAAGAAAGAACAAAACACCAAGTATTACACATTATATATGTAATAGTTATATTAATCTTAGAAATAGTTTAAGTGAAAGTTTATAAGGTTAGAAGACGGAAGAAGAAAGAAGGTTCCTCTTCTTTCGATTGTTTCATGTGCCATTTTAAAGTAGCGAGAACAAGGATTTAAGAACATTACAACATTAACAACAACAACAAATTTCAAGAGCTGTACAAGTTTTATATTTAGTTTTCCATTTTTTGCTTCTTGGTATTTTTCTCTTCTGTTCAAACATATTTTTCGGTTATTTTGCATAGAGCACTCAGGGCAACTTTTCAGTGTAAACAACAAATTTGTAAATGAACTGTATAGAAATGAGAAAGTATTCGTTTGAAATTTGAACCACTTTGCTCTTGACTCTCAAAGGTAAAAGACTGTAAATAACAACAACAAAATCAAGTGAAACTAAATGATATTTACTCATAAAAACCAAAAAAAAAAATAAAATAACATTTATACAATATATAGTTATACAAAAGAACGATAATAATGATATTATTGTGTAATAAAAAAAAATGAGAAAATTTTACTTTACTTTATTTGTTATATCCCAGACTCGTAAATGTTAAGTTATGCGAGAGGTACAATGATAAAAAAACCAAAAACAAATAAAGCTTAACGTTATTATTAAATCAAAACCTATAAAAGTACTCGAAAACTTAGTCTTATACCTATAAATAGATAAAAAGAAATTTTTAGTGCAACTCTCTAATTGAAGAACTACCTAAAAAATACATGAACTATAATGCATTACCTACTGATTACTTACGTATGTATGAACTATAAGTGAATACTTTGAATAGTAAGCGACCCCCCCCCCCCTTACCCCCGTAACCCCCCTACTTGTTCCCATTTTTAGCCAAGCCAAAGGCAAGGACCTCTATATCCAACCTACTAACTACCTAACTAGCAAATTACCTAACTAACCTAGAATCCTAACCTAAAGCGAAAACTACTTACGAACGATGCTAACCAAGCATTTTAAGCATTTGCATAATATATGAATTGTGTTTCAATTACTTTAATCACAATGGAAAGCAGCCGCCATTTTGATTCGGTTCAAATTGTGTTCTTGGTTCGGTCTTCGGACTCTTCCAGCTACATACATACATACATATATATGATTCAATACGTATGTATTGTATGTGTGTATATGTGTACTCGTATAGCCCACTAAGTAATAGCGTGTGATTAGCAATGAAGGTCAATTATATGAAAAGATGAAATTTATATGCAAAAATCCAGAGATGTTTAGCAAAATATATATGTATGTGAAAAGAAAGTAAAGAAACATTAGCGGAAATTGTATGAAGTGAAAACTGGTTATATATATGTACAGATATATATATATATATATAGTAACATCTGGCAATGTGTTTAACACAACAGTTTGGTTGCAGTTTTTTAAAAAACAAAAACGATAAGAATTTGGAATCGAAATGCATAAGAAAAAGCAAGAAACAGAAACGAAAAAGCATTCAAAATGTGTCTATGCGAATATTATACACAAAAAACAAGAAGAAAAGGAAAGATAGAAAAACAAATGTATTATGTATTGTACCATGTACTAAAGTTCTTATATTCATACTTACTACTTAGTATTCAAACTGAACGTTTATATATACATACTTCTACATCTATATATTATACTATATTATTAATATATACCAGTAACATTTACCAATGCATACATACATGTATCTAGGTGCTTTTTATTACAAACTTGATTCGTCTTCAACCCAAAAAAACTAAGAAAAAATTTAAATAATAATAAGGAAATTTTTATTGTAGTGTGCAAATGGTTCGGCTTAAAATTGCGTTTCTTTTATCTCCTCGAATACATCGTTTTTTCTTAAAGAAACACCCTGTTTGTTATAGCCTTAGTATGTAGTAGAAATCAAAATTGTGGAGTTACTCTAATTTGTCTCTTTAGTCTTTACTCTTTATAGTGTATAGTATATAGAATAACAATTGTAGTTGTGCACACACACACATTGTAGTTGGATGTGTGTGTGTGTGTGTATGTGAGAATGGGGCTATCTATCGTATACAATACGATTTTTGCTATAGCCCCAATATGAGCAATAAAACTTGCGTTGTGTTCAGTAGAAACAAGAAAAAAACAAAAAAAAGAAATGGAAAACCTTTAACTAAATCCCTAACTTGATTTATTGTCTTTTGATTTCGCTCTTTCTCTATCTCACTCTGTCTCTCTATCTCTATATAGTCATAAGAAAGGATAATAAGCTTAACACTAGCCAATTGAAAGCATTTATGTGCAGCAGTTGCTGTCCTGTGTAAAGGATATATGAATACAAACAAAGAAACATTCGCATATACGTAGAGAAATCATGCTTATGAACAAAATATAATAAGAAAAAATGCAAATAATACTTAGCTATACTTAACTATTAAATTAGATCTGGTTGGTTCACTTTACTTTCGCTTAAACATTCCATTTTGGGTTCTCGTTCCAACTTCTTTCTATATATGAACAGTGAGTACATCAATAAGAGAAGGCATTTACTTATACTTAAACTTATACTTATAATATTAATAAAAAAAACGAAAACAAAGAAGAAAATGAAAATGAAAACGAAAACACGATTACAATGAATGAAATTAAAATATTTATACTTATTATACGTATACATGCATAAACAACAAGAAAAAATATAATTATATTGTATCTTATATTATGATATACCTAATTAATTACTACTCCAGCGATATACATCTATATATTATACAAATATATATATATATATATATATTTATATTTATACACTGATTTGTATTTGTAAAACTTAATTAAGATTACTTCTCAGACTTAATTCAAAACTAATTCTTGAGATCGAACTCGAATCGAATTCTGTTAAACTTAAACCTAACTCTTAAGCATTATAAATGACATTTTCGAAAAAGCAAACAATAAAAAACCAAACAAATTTAACATGCGACAAAATGGATGAAGAAATCACAACAAAAAACCAAAACAAAAACAAAAACAAAAACAAAACAAAGCTATGCCCAACGTCTAGCGAAACTCAGGTTAACAGTATTAACAGCTCATAAGCGACCCTCCACCTCTCTCTCTCTCTCGCTCTCTATCTCTCTCTCTCTCTTTTAAACCCTCTCTCAAACACAAAAACACACACAACACACACTCACACACACGCACACTCTTTACGCACACACACACACACACACAATTACACACAGTTGACCCTCGGTTATGTAAAGGGGGCAACGACTTTTGCAGTTACTACAAACTACATACATAATCTCCTCTCTCGCTCTCTCTCTCTCGCTCATATTTGCTCGCCACACCCACAACTCGCCCCCTTCTCAACTCTTGCTCATATATATATATATATCAAAACATACGACCACCCGAACCCGAACCACAACAACAACAACCAACACATTTGTACACAATTGTGCCGCAATTTTGCACCAAGAAAAACTATTACACCAAAAAAAAACAAATAAAAAAATAAATAAAAAAAAAACTGCTCAAAAGAAATTCAAATAAAAAATTGTAGGCAAGGCAATGAGCGTTTGCTTTGCAGTTGTGTTGAAATTTTTAAAAATCATGGTATGTCTTGTATCTCTATCCTCTACCCCAAAAAAAAAAAAAAAAAAAAAACAAAAAACCATTCTCAAAACGTTAACACAGTTGGACGAATTCCGTCTTGAAATACAAAGAAGGGATCAAGAGATATTGGCGATGGCGGCCAAAATGAAAACGCTCGAGGAGCAGCATCAGGTAATTGGCGCAGATTGCGACACAAAAAAAAAAAAAAACAGAAAATCTTGTTCAAATTGTTTCCCAGACACAGTAAAATATAACTTTCGTTAGGACTATCAGCGGCACATAGCGGTGCTCAAGGAGTCGCTATGTGCCAAAGAGGAGCACTACAACATGCTGCAGACGGATGTCGAGGAGATGCGCGCCCGCCTCGAGGAAAAGAATCGACTCATCGAAAAGAAGACCCAGGGCACATTGCATACGGTGCAGGAGCGTAATCGCCTTACCAGTGAACTGACCGAGCTCAAGGATCACATGGACATCAAGGATCGCAAAATTAGTGTGCTGCAGCGCAAGGTCAGACAGAAGCAGTTTTGTCATTTGAAACCACGAAAACTTCTAACACACACACACATACACATCCACATCCCACACCTTAACAGATCGAGAACCTCGAGGATCTGCTGAAGGAGAAGGACAACCAGGTGGATATGGCCAGAGCCAGGTTGTCCGCCATGCAGGCACATCACAGCAGCTCCGAGGGTGCACTCACCAGTCTCGAAGAGGCCATTGGCGACAAGGAGAAGCAAATGGCACAGCTCCGGGAGCAACGAGATCGCGCCGAGCACGAGAAACAGGAGGAGCGTGATCTTCACGAGCGTGAGGTGGCCGACTACAAAATGAAGCTGCGCGCCGCCGAAAGCGATATCGAGAAGCTGCAAACGCGCCTGGAGCGTGCCGTCAATGAGCGTGAACGACTCGAGATCAAGCTGGAGGCATCCCAAAGTGAACTGGGCAAATCCAAGGCAGAGCTCGAGAAGGCCACCTGTGAGATGGGACGTAGTAGTGCCGACTGGGAGTCTACGAAGCAGCGTATAGCACGGCTCGAACTGGAGAATGAACGGCTGAAACACGATCTGGAACGTTCGCAGGTACTCGTGCATTAGAACCGGTTCCCCGGAACGACTAGCTCTATATACATATCTTTAGAATATTATTCATAAATCGTAACATATCATACTACTATATATATATATTGTGTTCCTTTGTGTGCAGTGTACATATATATATATATAAATATTTTAAATTTAAATTATCTAATCTTATTGGTTATCGATAACGATAACATGCTAACTTAATCGTATCAATATAATTATTATAACTATACCCATATACTATATGCCCTTCTATGTGTGCTATATATATTTACATGTACACTTCTAACAACAACAACAACAACAATGACAATGTAACAACATCTCGCATCCCAACAACAACAACAACTACCTACAACTTTATCACTCTACTATAACTATATAACTAAATAATCGATACATTAACCAACAAAAATAGATGCAGCTAGAAGAACAGACCACACTACACAAAGTAAGCCTACCGCCAAAAAAAAAAAATACCTACCTTTTATTTACCTACCTCTATAAGTACCACCTATTCTGTAGTACCTAAGTTTTGTGCTCGTTTCTTGTGTAGTACCACCCAACCCACCAAAAATTGTAATACACAACCTGTAGCTAAAAATATTCCCACACACTTGGTGTTTTTGTTTAGTTTTGCATCTAGTGCCAGCAGGTTTTTTTTTTTTTTTATATTTTTAGTTTGATCTTAAAAGTTTCTTAAGAAAATACTAGAAAATATTATTGTTATTGAAGATTAAATATTTCTACAGTTGAATCATATATTGAAACTATCTAGAATTGCTTGAAAATGTTAAAGAAAAGAAACTTTTAAGGTCATCCCGATTTGCATAACACATTAGTTAACTACCACCAGCTCCCAAGTTAGCACCTTTTGCACACACACACATACACATATAATCTTAGCTTGGTCAGCACACTCACTTACACCAACACCATTACACCATCACACCACACACACCAATATATATATTCGTAGAGTAGTTGTTGAGGTTTTGATTTAATCTTGTACACTTACACAAACGATTACAAATTGATATGTGCATTATTCAAGCGGCTACAATTATCATTGCCTTTAATTAAGTATGCCACATGCAATGTCTATGTCTTCATGGTTTTATTGTTGCTGAACATGCATATACATATATCGTATCGTATACTTTTACAGAATGTACAAAAGTTAATGTTCGAAACGGGCAAGATATCGGTAAGTTGGCCAAAACAGCCAGCCACAAAACACAAGACACAACACAATGTAGAAATATCGCTAAGAAAACGATAATCGATTAACGATAGCACACTGATAGTTCAACATTAATCGAAATGTTTGCTCGAGTTATAACATATACGCCTGTTAGTTACATTAAACAATTTGCTTCGTTTAGGCTTTCAATTGGGATTCATAATAATCAAAAAAAAACAAAATGGAAAAATAAGAAATTAAATTTGTTAGTTTTGTTCAATACACTTACACACGAAAAGAAAAAACAACAAAATGTTTAAAGCGTTCAATGCACTGACAAACACATAATCCTCAAAGCTTGATCCAAAATCCAAAATCAAATCATGCTCATGTTCATTTCAAAATACACACACACTGTATATATACTAAACACACACTCACACATTACGTATACGCATCTTATGATATTCGATTGCTATCCTGCTGGACTAAATATTTATGTTATATTTGCAAATGTTTCTTCCTTTTCAAAATTTCGATGTTTATGCTTAAGATTGAATGTTTTTTCAAACTATTTTGCACCGTTAACCAATACTGTTTACTAGTTCTATAACGAAATACTAATTGATTTGTTTTGCGTCTATCTTCGATCTGAAGACAACGTTCGGACGCACCACAATGACGACATCCCAGGAGCTGGATCGAGCGCAGGAGCGAGCCGATAAGGCTGCCGCCGAGCTGCGACGCACACAGGCTGAGCTGCGAGTGACACAGGTACAGTTATTATTATCATCATTGAATCCATATCTTATACGCTGCATACATATATCTATATATATATATATACTAAATATCAAATATTCTATACTATATCTGTATACTGTGCATATATATATATATATTCTACTTATACATACTATGTATCTATGTATCTATGCATACACGAGCATCTCTCGTAACTTTCGTACAACTATCTCGTACATATATAGCTGTGTGCTCTATTAGTTAGTTGTCTCGGTGTGTGATCGATCTATATCTTTGCAACAACAAAATCTCTCTCTCTTTCTCGCCATATCCGAGTGCAAGCTATATTTCATTATATCTCTGTGTGTGCTACCAAAAAAAACATGAAAAAAAAAACACAAAATTCGTTTCTTTCTTTCATGATTCATGATTGAATACTCTTCTATACTTACTTATAATATACTTCACAAACAAAACACCAGCAACACCTAAACAGCAAGAGCAACAACTAAACACACACACACACTCGCATACTAGCACACACACTTACACACATACAAGCACACACACAGCCACACATTTTTGCACACATGCAAATTAAATCACTTCTGTGCGTAAAGAAAAAATAATAATAATAACAACAACGAGTATTCGCAAAAGATCAGAAATGGCTTTCCGACTTGTAATCTATATCATAAAAATATAACTAAAAGAAATTTGAAATTTTTGAAAAACGATTTCAGAAAAAGTTGTTTTCCAACAGTGTAAAATTTTGTGTGATGAAAAAGCTAAAACAACTTCTTATCGCCTGTTTGTAAAATTTTGTGAAATCTGTTTGAACTTGCGCTAAAAGTTTTTATTGCTTTTTAACTCTCATAACTCTTAGCTGTAACGTAAAAGTAAAACTACAATATTAAAAAACCTTAAAAACCTATAAATATTTTTGTGTATACTAAAACCTAAACTCTATCTAAATCGTTGTGCTTACATTCATTTTCTATAGGGCGAAACTGAAAAACGTTTTGTGAGTAAATGCTTATAAACAAACCAAAACAAAAAAAACAAACAAACAAACACAAATGATACTCGTACAAGTTTTTAGTAACAAGATACAGCAACTAAAACATATTTGCCAATACCAAAAAATAAAATATTCAAAACATATTCACGCCAAAAGAACTAAAGAACTCAAAAACAAATTAGTTTCCCATTAACTTAAGTGTCATGTGTTTTACTTACTGTACAATAATATACTTACTATATTCGTAACATTGCATTGCCTAACATACTAACACATACATACATACTTATAAATACATATACATAATACATACATAATATATATATATATTTTAACATTTGTTTAACCATTGTCCTTGTAATAATACACAAAAAAAACACACAAATTGCTTTGACTTCATCGTAATCCATCAATCATCGTGTGGATTTCGAACATCTGCGTTTTATGTGCGACTCCTGCATGAGTTGTGTATATTATATTGTTGAGCCCCCGCCCCCCACTCACCCCCTCTTAAATGAAGCAAAATAATATATATTCCATCCGAAAACTACACATAAGCTCACAGAAATTAACTTTGATACAGAAAGAAGCAACAGCGTCTTAGAAGAAAGTTTATTAGATTTCTTAGACAGGAAAAGTTCCTCAAAGAAAATCGGATGCTCAACAGTTTTTAAGTAGCTTTCTTTCTTTCTTTCTTTCGAGCAAATCGAAAGCTTTTATTTACTTTAAAATAGAATACTAAAGGAATACAGTGAACAAAAAACATTTTCTTATCATTATGTAAGCCATTTTGTTATGTATAAAAGACAGTTTTAAGTACAAAGTACACAGGGAATTATTCATAAACTTTTTCCTAGGAGAGTCTACACACACGCATACACCCAAACACACATACACAACAAGTCAGGCAAGACGCGAAGCCAATTTTGCAACGTGACTTTGGCAAATGTTTTTCGAAAAGAGAACTCTGCTTGGAAGTTGCAAAACTTGTGCTTGATTTACTTAAGCTGTTAATTTTTTCAACTTTCACATACACACACACACACACACGCGCGCACATGCACTCACACACACACATACATACATACACGTTTGCCTAAAAAGTCTTCACCTTACGTTGTTTGCCTTAATACTCTTAGCTTTACTCCTTCACATTTTAAAAACACGTTCTTTTTGTCTAGCTCATTGTGCACTCGAGCGCCACCTATCGTTGTCATTGCCTGCTCTCTCGCTCTCTCTCTCTCTCTCTCTTTCTCTCGCTCTCTTCCTCTTTGTCTTTGTCTCTTTTTGTGTGACCATTCATCATGTGTATTGTCAATTCGCTTTGTGCTCAGCATACGCAGCATTAAATATCGCTCGCTCTAGACGTTGTTAATCGTAATCGTAATCGTTATCGCCAATCGCAATTGTTATCGTAATTATTAAACGTATTCGTACTTGTTGTTTTAACCTATGTACTATGTATTGTGACTGAGACAAGTCACTCACTCAGTCAGCCAATCAATCAATCAGTCAATCAGCTCGTCAGTCAGCCAGTCAATCAGTCATTCATTTATAAAACCATCAACCATCATGCGTGTCTGTAAATAATATCCGTATCCACCATCCAATTTACCCCCTTACCAACAACAACATTAACTCGATATCGATAACGATAATGCAACCCTCAACAACAACAACGAACATAAACCGTACCGCAGTCGGATGCGGAACGAGCACGCGAAGAGGGTGCCGCCCTGCAGGAGAAACTGGAAAAGAGCCAAGGCGAAGTGTATCGACTGAAGGCGAAGCTGGAGAATGCCCAGGGCGAGCAGGAGAGTCTGCGCCAGGAGCTGGAGAAGGCCCAGAGCGGCGTCTCACGCATACACGCCGATCGCGATCGGGTAGGCACAAACCTCTCTATCTCTCTGTTTAGACTCTGTCTGTTATTCCTTCCTTCCACCTACCACCTACCATCCTTCCAAAATTCACTCACACCCGGTTGGTATCTGTGCCGCAGGCGTTCTCCGAAGTGGAGAAGATCAAGGAGGAGATGGAGCGCACTCAGGCAACATTGGGCAAGGCGCAGCTGCAGCACGAGAAGCTGCAAAACTCGCTGGACAAGGCGCAGAACGAGGTCGATCATCTGCAGGATAAACTAGACAAGGCCGGCACCGAGAATCGACGACTCGTCCTCGAAAAGGAGAAGCTCACCTATGACTATGATAATCTGCAATCGCAGCTGGACAAGGCTCTCGGCCAGGCGGCGCGCATGCAGAAGGAGCGTGAGACTCTAACCCTGGACACAGATCGCATACGCGAGAAACTTGAAAAGACGCAGGTATGCGGTAATCGTTGCCATCCAACACTTTCAAGATGCCCCCCCACGACACCAGAACACCCACACAAACACATAAAAACACACACTCAAACACGCCGATCCATGCAACATGCGTAGAGCCTTGTGAAACCAATGTCTGTGAAGTGTAACTGTAATGTGTTGTAATTAACCCCTAAACCCACAAAACACTAACCTTAATATAAAACTCCCTCAACTGTACATTACTAACCCAAACATACATACTACTATACTATTCTTAAGTGGTCGCTTCAAAATACCCAGAAACTTTTTATTTTCTATGCCTATCCAAAATTCATTTTCAATTGTTCCAGAAATATTATCAGCATCATCTGAAAAACTCCCTATTATTTCCCACATATGTTTATTTTATTAACCCAACACATTATAACAGTCACCTTGAAAGCGACCACTTTAACCACCAATAACAATTGCTGTGTATCATTATCATATATATATATATCGTAAATATACTTCCTATGCATACCATATATATACGCATATATCTATACGTATCTATCTTTCAACTATGCTGTGCTATGTATGTGAATTTGAATGAATACACTCGCAAATGCATTCACAATCAAAAAAAAAAAAAATGAAAAACAACAACGACAAAAAAACAGACGCAGCTAGCGCGCATACAGAAGGAGAGGGATCAGTTCTCCGATGAGCTGGAAACGCTCAAGGAGCGTTCGGAATCCTCACAGACGCTTCTCATGAAGGCTGCACGCGATCGCGAGGCGATGCAAACCGATCTGGAAGTGCTCAAGGAGCGTTATGAGAAATCGCATGCCATACAGCAGAAACTGCAGGTAATTTACCAAAAAAACCCAACTGTGAAAGAGGTATTATAACAAGAACAAGAAAAAGAAAACACACCTACAACATACTAAATTGACAATTGGCTCTATTAACCTATATACTATTATTAGATATATATACTAATCGTATAATCAAAAACAAAGCATGTGAAACTGATAACTACCAGTGAAATTGGCTGTTTGTAAATTTGTAGCTTCTTATTAAAAAACAATTAATTCAAACACTGCTTGACCCTGTTAAAAAAACTCCCGTTCCCATGCGATAACCCCCGTGTGTACTTAATCCCTTGCTCTCGTTTTACTTGCAGATGGAGCGAGATGATGCTGTTACCGAGGTGGAAATCCTGAAGGAGAAGCTGGACAAGGCACTGTATGCCAGTCAGAAGCTGATCGATGAGAAGGACACCTCCAACAAGGAGTTTGAGAAGATGCTGGAGAAGTACGATCGTGCTCAAAATGAGATCTATCGCTTGCAATCGCGGTGCGATACAGCCGAAGCGGATCGTGCACGTCTCGAGGTGGAGGCGGAGCGATCCGGCTTGGCCGCCTCAAAGGCGCGTGAGGATCTACGCAAGTTGCAGGATGAGAGCACACGTCTGCAGGAGGCATGTGACCGAGCTGCCCTGCAGCTCAGTCGAGCCAAGGAGTGTGAGGATAATGCTCGCACTGAACTAGAGCACAATCGGGATCGCTTTGACAAGATACAGACAGACATTCGACGCTCGCAGGGTGAGAAGGAACACTTGCAGTCAGAACTGGAGCGTGTCACCTACGAACTGGAGCGTGCGCATGCGGCACAGACGAAGGCAGCTGCCAGTGTGGAGGCCGCCAAGGATGAGGCTGCTCATTATGCTGTGGAACTGGAGAAGATGCGTGAACGTTACGAAAAGAACCAAGTGGAACTGCGTAAGCTGCAGGATACAGATACATTCGGTCGCGAGACACGCCGATTGAAGGAGGAGAACGAACGATTGCGCGAGAAACTGGACAAGACACTGATGGAGCTGGAGACGATACGCGGCAAGTCACAGTACGAGTCGGAATCGTTTGAGAAGTACAAGGATAAATACGAAAAGATCGAGAACGAGATACAGAACATGGAGTCGAAGCTGCACGAGACCAGTCTACAGCTGGAGCTGTCCAAGGGTGAGGTGGCCAAACTGTTGGCCAATCAGGACAAACAGCGAAGCGAACTGGAGCGTGCCCATATTGAGCGTGAGAAGGCACGCGATAAGCACGAGAAACTGCTGAAGGAGGTCGATCGTTTGCGCCTACAACAGTCCTCGGTTAGCCCCGGCGAACCGGTGCGCTCGTCCGTATCGATGTCGCTCTCGGCGGGCGAGCGACAGGAGATCGATCGACTGCGTGATCGCCTCGAGAAGGCGCTGCAGTCGCGCGATGCTACCGAACTGGAGGCCGGTCGCTTGGCCAAGGAACTGGAGAAGGCACAAATGCATTTGGCCAAACAGCAGGAGAATACCGAGTCCGCGCGCATCGAATTCGAGCGCATGGGTGCCGAACTCGGACGTCTACACGATCGCCTTGAGAAGTCCGAGTCGGAGAAGGAGTCGCTACGTACGCAAGCCGGACGAGGTGGTGCCGCTGGCGGCGCACATCCGCAGCTTGAAAAGCACGTCCAGAAACTGGAGTCCGATGTCAAACAGCTGGCCATGGAGCGTGAACAGTTGGTGCTCCAACTGGAAAAGAGTCAGGAGATACTCATGAACTTCCAGAAGGAGCTGCAGAATGCCGAACAGGAATTGCAAAAGACACGCGAGGAGAATCGCAAGCTGCGCAACGGTCAACCCGTTGCGCCCGCTGCTCCCGCCGAGCTCCAAGCTATGCAGAAGGAGATCCAAGTCTTACAACAAAAGCTCCAAGAGTCGGAGCGCGCTCTGGCAGCAGCAGGACCAGCACAGCAACAGCAACCTGCTGCAGCTGCTGCGGGTGCCACACGCGAAGAGATCGAACAGTGGCGCAAGGTTATCGAGCAAGAGAAAAATCGTGCCGACATGGCCGACAAGGCAGCCCAGGAGATGCACAAGCGCATACAGGTTAGATATACTATCCCTCCAAAGTACAAATAAAACTTTTTACTCACCCCTTTTTTATTACTTCTTTAGCTGATGGACCAACACATCAAGGATCAGCATGCCCAGATGCAAAAGATGCAGCAACAGATGACGCAACAACAGCAGCAGGCGGCACAACAACAACAACAAGCGGCGGCAGCCACTGCCAGCGGTGGCGTCGATGCTAAGGAGCTTGAAAAGGTTAAAGGTGAACTTCAAGCGGCATGCACAGAGCGCGATCGCTTCCAGCAGCAACTCGAGCTGCTCGTTCAAGAGCTGGAAAAGAGTCAGGTAAGCCTGGACACAGCTGATTGCATTGATCTGGCAACACTTACCAAATTTTGTCACCTTACAGCTATCCAATCAGGAGCAGGCGAAGCAATTGCAAACGTCGCAACAGCAAGTGCAACAGCTGCAACAACAAATTCAAACGCTGCAACAACAAATGCAACAGCTGCAGCAGGCGGGTAGTGCGGGAGCGGCAGCAACAGATGTGCAGCGTCAGCAACTGGAGCAGCAACAGAAACAGCTGGAAGAGGTGCGCAAGCAGATCGATAATCAGGCGAAGGCAACCGAAAGCGAACGTAAAATTATCGATGAGCAGCGCAAACAAATCGAGGCGAAACGCAAAGATATCGAGGACAAGGAGAAGAAAATGTCCGAATTCGATGTGCAGCTGCGCAAACGCAAAGAGCAAATGGATCAATTGGAAAAGTCACTGCAAACACAAGGTGGCGGTGCGGCGGCGGCTGGCGAACTAAACAAAAAGCTCATGGACACGCAACGACAGCTCGAAGCGTAAGTTACAAGTGCTTTCTCTCTAAACCCAGTACTATGTTAATGATATGCTTGCCTACTGAACCCAGTATTATGTTAATGAAACCCTATGTTTTTTGCAGCTGTGTGAAAGAACTGCAAAACACAAAAGAGGAGCACAAGAAGGCGGCAACCGAAACAGAGCGACTGCTGCAATTGGTACAAATGTCACAGGAAGAGCAGAACGCCAAAGAAAAGACCATTATGGATTTGCAACAGTAAGTCACAACAGTTTGGTAACATTTGTACATGTTATTAATTAACGAATTTTGTAATGCTTTGCAGAGCCTTAAAGATTGCTCAAGCCAAAGTCAAACAAGCACAAACCCAACAACAGCAACAACAAGATGTAAGTATTTCTGTGTATAACAGCTGTCCATAACCGTTATTGATACGAGCTTTATTTTTATAGGCTGGACCCGCTGGCTTCTTGAAGAGCTTTTTCTAAACAGCGAGCCACTGTATTATGTGTACAAATACTTGCTTAATGCAAACAACAACAAGTATTTAACGAACCTAACACAACAACAACAACAAAAGAACAGCACTGTCAACTATTTTGTATACTACCGATTACCGATTACCGATACCGACTATGCAGTATTTCTTCTACTACTATGTACCACACACACACACACATACACACTAACACACTCATACACACTAACACACACAAACACACATTTGTAAATGACATATGTAAAATGCAATTAAATTATTTGATATTTATTGTATTGTAATTAGGTTGCCGCTATACTCAAATTATGAATGCATTTATGTAAATGTCAGATCAGATCGTAATACACGTAATTTCTAACTCTCTTACTCTCTCTCTATCTCTCGAAACTCAAACTCAAACCTAAAATTAAACTTAACTTAATGTATATTCTTAACCGCCCACATAAAAACTCTGTCTCGATTTCTAAACCGCTCTCTCACACACACATACACTTTCACTCTCTCTCTTCCTCTCTCTCTCGCTGTCTGTTGAACTTGAGCTTTTTGTCAGCTTTCGACCTGAAAGTAGACTTCATTCCTCTCCCTTGCACACGTAAACTGAGTTCACATGCACAGTGTGTACACACTTTATTTTGTTAAATGCTGATCGTAGGTATTTAAATACTTTTAAGTGGTTTTTGTGTGTGTATGTGTGTGTGTGTGTGAGCTTAGTTTCAAGAAAGTTTCTCTCGGCACAGATAAAAAATCCCATCATCATTAGTTTTGCATACGGCGCGAATGTGATTCACAAAACCAAAAAACAAAAACATATATATATATATATACAAAAAGCAAAATAAACAAATTAAATAAATAATAATTATTATTAAAATACACATAAATTCTACATATAAATTGTTAGGTGCAACTTATATATATATTTATATATAAAAGATGAAAAACAAATACTTATATAGATATATATATATATATGTAGTTAACTATATGCTAGCCTCTGTTATAGTTAGTTAAAACTGAACAAATGCAAAATTCACACATACACACACACATCATGTACATAGGAGCATTGATGCATCTAACGTGAATACGAGATACACACAAACAAATAGTAGAGCAATAATAATATATTATAATATATATATCCCGATTGATACGATTATGATATACATATATGACAGACATAGGTATATATACTATATATATATGTATATGTATATTTGTAGCTAATTGTATGAGCATAAAGAAATAAACAAATAATATATTGCGTAGCCTTTAGCCGTGTACCAAAGAAATAACTATACACTGAGAAAAAAATATATATATTATGCCCACAAAACATACAAACATACTAAAATTCAAATTTCAACTCTATTTTAATTAGTTAAATATACATAAAATACATACAAAATTACATATAGATAAATTTATAAGGAAAAACTGAGCCACCCTAAAAAAATCGACCTAAACTCATTTTGTTATAATTTTCCTTCTCTTTTTGCTTTACTCTCTTGCTGTGAAAGAGCTTTTGAGGTTAGACTCGTTAGGAACAAACGACAAAATGGTGTTATTGTTATCGTACATATACATATACATACAATATATATATATATATTAATAGCATATATGCCATAACAAATACATAACGATACATATACTATATCGTGTAGCGATTATTAAATTATTAGCTTTGTTTAAACTTTCGTTGATTAATCGAAACAAGAACAACAAAACAACAAATTATTATCACTGCCAATGTGTTTCCACGATTAGCGAATGTTGCAAAATTAATTAATCGTTGTTCATTTCTTAATATTTAATGCGAGAAACCAAAAAAAATAATAAAAATAAACTAAACTATATAATTACAAGTAATTGAATTATGTTTATATCATTGAATTGGAATTAGTGAAAACATTTGTGGTAGTCCCGATATACTTAGAGATTTTTCCTGTTATTCAGTTTTCCAGGCTCATGACATTCAGTATAATACAAAAATCAAAACAATCATATCATACAACAAATAATAATACAAAATATCACAGCGAGACATGATCGATAACATGTCGATAACATATCCCTTAAATCTTAGTTGCAACCAAGCAAACTTTATTTGTTTCGATCATAAAAACAAAAACAGTCCCTGTCTCTCTATCAGTTAAGTTAGAGAACAAGCTATAGCTATACTCAAATGATCACAATACTCACATTACGTTACGTTACGTTACATAAAATTTATTGTTAGATTGGCAACGCTATCGAATCGATTGGCATTCGATAGACGTTCGCTTTGTGTACATAACTAAGGGCCCCCCCCCCAAAAAGTTCCTAAACTAGGAACAAAGGGTAAAAAGCGCAGAAAAATATTATAAAATTAGAGAAAAATACAATACAAAACATTGACTTAGCCGACAATGTGTAAATACATATATAATAATTCTTACGTTTAAAGCATATGAGTTGATCGTTAAGTAAATACATTTTTAGAGCATTGCAAACAGGTTGGCAGCCCTAAAACGGCGCCAACCTAACAATGAGATATACCACACAACAGATATATAATTCTAGGGCAAAATGGTAAGAGATCGATTAATAGTCTAAGGTCAAGTACATACATTAAAGGGGATTGTCACACAGGTTGGCAGCCCCAAATGAGTACATAACTGACGAATACAGATAATTAAATAATAGTTATACAGTAATTTACTTTTAAGCAAATAATAGAAATTGTATTATACATGATATCTATAATATATACTCTATATATATATATATACGTATACTTATCATCGGTACTTGCATAAATTTATATATATATATAATTATACACAAACAAAAACAACAAACAACAACAAAGTTTAATCAAGCAATTAACGACAAATCAAGAACAAATCAAGAAACGAAACAAAAACAAAACAAAAATCGTTGGGACACATCACAGTCGCTCTCAAACTGCGCGTATACACTAACGTTGACAATATTTGACAGACACACGACTCACCAATACAAACACACCACACCCACAACTACTACTACAACTACTACTACACTGAGAAAAAAAACACATTCAAAAATATATATACCTATATCTACAATAAGATCTGTTGAAAGCCAACATATCGGGATTTAGCAAATGATATATATATATATAGCACCAGACAACAACAAAAACAATTTATCTATTCCTACTTTGTAAATGAAAGATAACAGATCTACTCTCTCTCTCTCTCTCTATACATACTACATAACTATCTAGCTATCTCTTTCTGTGGACAGGTATTCAAGATTCGATTCAGTCTCCAAAAAGTTATAGATATGAAAACAAACAAACAAAGAACAACACTTGCCTTTCAAATATGAACAACTTATTCTTAGCCTAGATAGTTTGAACTAAACAAAATTCAAAATACTATACAAAATACCAAACAAACATCAACTAACGGTACATTGTCTATAAACATATATACATCATATATGTGTAAACTTAACTTAAAAGTAAATATATATATAAATATATTAAAAATAATAATAATAATAAAAAACACTTTAATCATATTATCCCCGCCGTCGTGTACCCAAAATTACAAACTAAAACGTAAAATTTAACATAAAATACCAAAAAAAAATAAAAAAAAAAACTGCTTCAAATTTTTCTATACACACAAAAACAAAAAAAAAACAACTAAAACTAGCAATTCTAATATGTAATTAGCAAATTGTAAACTCAATATTTTAGGCACACACACACACACATACATACACACACACACCTAAAAACACACTATAAATAAATTGATTATTGTAGTTTTTACGATAAAGAACCATTATGAATTTAACACAGAACAAAAAAAGAATACTTTGATTTTCATGTTTCATTGGTGCCGAGAGTGGTTAGAAATTATACGAACGAAATCATAATAATCGCAATCGTGTGTACTTTAATGTACATATGTAGACTATTCATAGCAAAATACATACAAAATACATAGACGCATACATATATATATACATACGATATACATCCAAGCATAGATATGTATTTAATGAAAAAATAAAATACCAAGCGCAACTTATATAAAAAACAATATTTGAAAGTCAAGTCAGAATCAGACCGTGAAAAAATACCAAAATACGATCATCAAAAACTTACGATAAGCAACAACAGCAGCAAAAACAACAACAACAAATACATGAAGAAGAGAGAAGCAGCAGCAAAAACGTAAAAGAATGACTACAACAGAAAAATACCAAAATAAAACAAAAATTCGTGTAAACATTTTTTTAAAAAGTTTGGTGATCTACGATATTGATTATTGATAAAGTATATAATAAAATACTTATACATATACATACATATATATATATATACATTATATATATATATATACTTAAGCCATTATATATATATATACATACGTACATATACATATATATATATATGTATATATAATATATATAAAGATATTACAAGGTATATGCATTAAACAAACAAGAGCAACAAAAAAAAATAAAATCGCAACCGCAGCAAACTAAAAAAAAATTGAAAAAACAAATATATATATATATATATATATAAAACAAAATACAGAAATAACAAAATAAATAAATTTATTATATACATACATAGAAGAATATTACAAGCGAGAGTATGAAAATGGTAAATGATCGTTTATTTGAAACATGTTCATTATATATAAATGTCATTACAAATGTTCTTCAAAACTGCCTACCAATAAAATATATTTCAAATAATATCAAAAAGTCTATTTGCACTTGCCTTTGAACTAAAATTCAAATATATTTGTGAGCGGGAAACGCAAACGCAGATGTGCGTTAGCATCAACTGTTAACGCAAAAAGCGTTAACATTATACTGGTTACTCAATTTGGCGCTGTAAAGTTGAACTACTTGCAAACAACCCACACAAGCAGTGTACTGCTGTTAACAACATCAAGCAGTGCGTATTGTCAGTCCAATTGGAGTTTCGAAGAAACCGTAAAATCGAAACCGTTGCAAAATTCGACATTAAATCACCGTTATAAGCATTCTAATCAGATGCTCACAATTTGTTAATGATCATTGTTAAGGTTATAGGTGCATTTATACCAATCAGAATAATATCTCAAATGGAGCACCAAATGTAGTCATGGAAATTGGAATCGGCGCCAGCTGCCCTATAAAATATTCAAAGCCAGCCACCCACACAGGCACATATGTACATATGCAATGATGTAATCATATAAAAGTTCATACATATGTGCTTCCTGGGGTCACATAAAGCATTTATTGTCAACACACAAGTACAGTTATATATGTATATGTGTTTATATACAGTTAGCTATTACTGCCAAGCTACAATTGGATTAACGCCCCAGCTCTGCACAAAAGCTCTGCACAGTGGAAAAAAGCTTCTCTTCTCTTCACTAGGCGCATGTGCTGCTGCGCTGCTGTCGCAGTCGCCGTCGCCGTCGTCGTCGTCACTGTTCGTTGGCGTCTGTTGCTGCTGCTGCTGCTGCCTTTTATCGATTGACCTAATTTTTCGGGTACATACTTCTCTAGTTGGATTCTTATCGTCGCTTTTCGCCGTTTTTGTTTGTTTTGCGTTGCGTAGCTGCTTTTTTTTTTTTGCTTGTTGTTGGGCGGGCAAAATTCCAATGGCTTCGTCCTTTCAACGTCCTTTCCACTGCTTGAAAGCTTTTTCTGCAATTTAATGGCCAAATTCGCTGGGCAAATGAAAAGCCTTGAAGCGTGTGCCCTCTTTTTGTGTATATATTTCACATTCCCTACACACACCCCGCCCCCTACCACCTACCCGCATCAATATTGCCTGCTAACTGGGTGTGTATCCAGGGAGCATGGGTTCTTTTTTGGGTGTAAATGTTTTTTTTTTTTTGGTAGCATGCATGGGGATTATTGCCAGTCTCCATTGCTCCCCCTACTACTCCCCCTACTACTCCCCCTACTTCTGCTTGTTATAAATATGCTCATTATGTCATCAGCAAAAGCTGCAGCTGAGAGCACTCACTTCCCGCACTCCCTCTCCCTTACTCTTTGTCCTTGCTGTGAAGTGTGGGAACTAACGAGCCAATAAGTAAACCACAAATTGAAATTTGAATCAAATTCCAAATGACTGTAAGCAAACACTGTGAAAGCAAAGTTAAGCAAACATTATTCAAAAAAACATTAATATACAGTTAACTTTAATAAGTCCTTAAGCTGAGAATCTTTTCAATATAAATTACGTATGTATGTATAAAAATCAGTATTAACTGTGTAAACACTGGTGTATAACTGTTCTCATTGAAAGGAATAAACTATTCATATTATTTCCCCAATAATTTCCCAAGACGGGATATTTTAGTTTCAACATAAAAACAAATACTTTTACATACATACATACATACATGCATACACACATACGTACGTACTCATTTATCACTATTATTTCTTAACGCATAGTTTTTCAAGGCAAATAATGGCCCATTCGTTAAGCACTTGAAAACAAAAGAAGTACTTATGTATGTAAATACAGACATACATATGTACATGTGTGAGTATTTGTGTATGTTTATTTATTTGCTATGTATGCATACATATAAACAAACGATTATCCGGTCGACCTAGAAACATGTTTGTGAAGCAATTACGAACGTAAAAGTTTACCAAAAATATACAAAATAGTGCAAGAAGGAAATTCAAACACACCAAAATGAACAACAGCAGAAATTAAAGTTTTCCCTTAAACAACAACAATAAAGTGCGGTTATGTTCATCTCTGCATGCAGTGAATACACACATATACACACATACATACATACATGTGTGGATAGCATGTACATAGGTAGGCTTATTTGACACGTGTAATTGACCTACTTTCCCTATTCGACACAAGGCAGCGCAGTAAATGTTCAAACATACATTCACATATACGTGTGTTGGTATGTACACGTATAATTCCATAGCTACGCGTATAAAAACCAAAGCAGAGTGGGAGAGCAAGAGAATCTATGTGAGTATAACAGCTGTGCGACAATCGATGTGCAATCGAGAGCACAAGAGCGAGAAAGAGAGAGTGTGTAAATAGAAACGCATTGATCAATGTTCTTGTCGATTGACATGTTAATGGCTGCAATTTGTTTTCATTTGCCGATCACAATTATGCTGTTACACACACACACACATCCATACATAACAGATACCATATATGAAATGAATAGAAAGAAAAAACTGAACCAAGAAGAGAGAGTGTTTAAAAGCTCGCTCGCTATCTTCGTTGGCTTTCATGTTTGAGCGACAAATAGTTTTGTAGCCGACGACCTATTTAATTGTGGCCAGATGCCAAGCGTTGCCATACCCATCAGCAGATACACACACACACACACACACACACACGCCCCTTTTAATATTAGCAGCAAATAGTGCATGGCACTGTTCAACTAATATTAACTAAACATGCATTATATTACAAAAAAATATAACAGCCAACTGTTATATACTACTTATCTGACAAACACACATATGTACATATGTATTTTACAGTATCTTCTTGCTGATAGTTTTGTTTGCTTATTGTCGCGACCAACGATAAAGTCAATTAGCAGAAAACAAGCGTTTCAAGTGCAAAACGCTGCCAACAGCCAAAAGAAGAAAACTAATTAATTAACTTGAAGACTCAAAAACACCCACACATGTACATACACATACGCAGCGAATGAGAAAGAAAGAGCGAGAGAGGGAGAGTGATATATTTTTCACCCTTGCTCTTGGACGTGGGCTGTTTGCTACATCATCATCTTCATTGTGGCTTGAACTGGGGAAGCACTTTTGGCTGCCGTTGCATTGCTGATTTAATTGGCAAGCGACACTTGTAGTTTATAAGCTATCAAAAATGTTGCATACCCTAACAGCAAAAGGGTGTTATAGGCTTTGTCACAGTGTGTGTCTTAACTTATTGTTAGTGTATATCAATCTTCGGTCATTTTGTATTGTAACGTACTTTGCTTTTAATTAACTGTATATAGCACATGCTAAAGTATCTGACAGATACATGCGCACGCAAAAGTTAACAATCTAATCGATAGCATTTCTTGGGATGACTATTTTGCGCTTGCTGATGTAATCATTTATTGCCTGCCCCCACTTGGCTTCTGCCTGCCAAATTGTCTGGCAACAACTGTCAATGTATGTGTGTGTGTGTGTGTGTATATGTATGTGTTGTACACGTATGTATCTGCAAGATACTTTACCTACTTAGTCACTACAAAACAAAAAGGTGCTTGCTGTTGACTTTAGCACTAAACATTTTTGAAAAAAAACAAACACTCGTGAATATGTTTTCTCTTTATTTATTTTCCGGCAAGAGAGTGGGTCGTTGGGGGGAGGGGTGCGCGCGGGAGGGGGGTGCTGAGAGGTTTACCTTGCCTTGCGACGTGACCGCAAAATGTTCTTACTATGCGACTGTCAGTCGTATCTCTGATTTATTTCTGTACGTGATGTAAAGTTTGTCCCTGCCCCCCACCCCCCAAAAACTGACACAGAGATACACTACTATATCAGGTACACCGAGGACAGTGATACGATTTGTAGCAATCCATTAAAGTCAAAATGTTTCCTTAACATTTTTAATGTAATTTGAGGAAATTTGGAATGAGGTTGATGAAAAACTATACAATAAAATGTTTCCTAAAAAATTTTAATGTAAATTGAGGAATTTTAGAAAATTTAGAATGAGATTGATAAAAAACTAGATAATATTTCACAGGAACTTGGGAAAACTGAAATCAGTAGACAAATTTAATTATGAATTATTATATTTATTCTTTAAGAATGTTTTTTATATGTATATATTTATAATTTTTAGTTAAAAAGGCATAACTACTCACTAAAGAATGTAAACTTGGAGAATACATTTAGTCTGAAAAAAACCATTTCGTATAACAGAAATGATGTGATACACTTAAAAACGTTTAAAATCAACTAAAAATAATCAAATAATTAACTTAGTTATATGGAATACATATAAGCATAAGGTGTAATGGGAAAAAACTTAGGATCTCTAGGTTATAATTGGAATATTGAACTCATTTGTGCGCTTTAACTAATAAATAGATTGTAAAAGTTTCTCAACAGAAAGTAATGGACATAATTTATAAAAAACTAAAACTTAATATAAGTATCAATCTGATCTCTCGGGACTGGACATGGGATCACCGCCAAAGTTAACCTCCTTGCTGACAAAGGAGTTGGAGGGTGGCGCCATTATTTCCTCGCGTCTCCGCTTCTGTTCCCGCTGGGCACCGAACCGTTTGTTCCGCTTCATGTTCGTGAATCGCACATAGATCTTGCCACGTCGTTCCGTGCGATAGAAGCACAACTGTTCCTTGGGGAACAACTGGAGGATCTCACGCTCCAACAGATGACTACGCTGCAGGGTCAAATGTAATCGATTATCCTCGTAATAGCTGCAGATCAACTGAATCAGAAGCAGACGCTGCACTGCATCCAACTGTTCATTTTGACCCAGACGCTCCAGCAGCGATTGCGCCTTCGCTGGTGAGGCATGCAATATGGCCAAAACTGTGACGGCATTCTCCTCGCTCACAATCTCCGGTTCAGCGATCTCCGGCTTGATCAGATCTGCCGTAACCAGCTCCGTGTGAACCAGTTCACTGTGATCACTAAGGGGTAACGGTACATTGAACGATGAACCATCCCCGATCTCGTTCAGTGAGACAAATGGTTCCGAGGGCAACTGCTTGGATCCGTCATCCATCAGATCTGCTTTAGAAATGTTTGGCGATTGCTGTGACTCCATCTCGCTGCAACGACATCCGTTGCAATGTAGATTGTTGTTGTTGTTTAAGTTGTTGTTGTTGCTGTTGCTGCCACTGCAGGAACGGTCCTCAACCATCGAATCCTGCAGCGGCATATTCAACCAACGACGCCATCTCTCCAAATGATGTTCGAATCGTATTCGTGTTCCATATCGAAAATTTCGCAGCAGATCATTCAAATGATGACGCTTTAGCATCTGCAGTTCCTGCGTATTGATAGCTTCCTCTGAAATGGTAAGGGTTGAAAATTATGAAAATTATGAAAATTATGATTTGAAGATCGAGTAAAGAGCATAGAGTGAAATTAAACGACTGGCAGTTACTCTATAACTAAGTTTTCGGTCATGCTACAGTTTGTAATGCAGTTTTCATTACTTAGGGAATGTTGATTGTAACAAATGAATGCAGTATTCATCACTTAACGAATGCTGTTTACATCAAATGATGAAATTCTCAAACGAAATAAAATGCAATCTGGAATGGAATACGATTCGAGGTCGTTAACAATGAAAACCGCCTTTATTCATCTATACTTTATAAGTAATACATCCAAAAACTCAAGTTTGTTAAGTTTTAGATCAGGTTTGTTTATAGGGTATTCCAAAAAACGATGCCAGACTCATGTTTATTCTTTATCTACACTAATTTTATGTTTCTGACTTCCCAAAAGATCATCAAACGGACTTAGTTAAGTAAAATGTTTAGATAATGAAAATATATATGTATTAGAACATAAGAACACGTGCCATACTAACTATAAAGCTATCTCAATTTGTTATAAGCAAGCAAGAACACAACAAATTGTGTTTCACCAACAAAAGTTTCATCTATCAAAATGAAAAGTGTTGATGATGATGATGGTACTCTTCTCTCTTGTCTTACGTTTTGTTTTGTTTTTTGTTTTTGCGTTTTGTTTTGGTTTTGTTTACCTTGCAAATACGGCAACAGCTCGTGAACGTTCCAAGATTTAAGCAGCTGAGACAGCTCCTCATATTCATTGCTTTTTGGCAAATTGTCTGTATACATCATGGTATATGTGTGTGTGTATGTGTGTGCGTGTGTGGGCGTGTGTATGTTAATGTATGTATGTACGTTGCTTCATGTACGAGCGGCTATAACCGGCCGTACATCCTTTCGTCACGAACGAAACAGCGGCACTGAATTTTGCAACAGGCGCGAAGCGCGTACATACCCTCTGTATAGTATATGCTCTATACCTGGGCTGGCTGGCTGACTGGCTGGCTGGCATAAAACGCAACTAACACACACACACACATACACACTCGTATACAAACGTACATATTTGTAGAGTCTGTGTTTGTATACGGCTGGGCTGTGTACATAAATACATACATACATACATAGTACAGTCATGCCATCGTTGTTTCATCGTTTCGTCTTTTCGTCGTTTCGTTGCTTGTTTGTTTCGTCGTTGAACGCAGTTCGCGTTATTCGTAGTCGTAGTTTCGTCGTTTCGTTGTTGTCGTATTCATCGCTTTCATGCCTCGACATACACACATACATACATACATATTGTATGTATGCATAACAGTGACGTCCGTTTAACGGGGTTTGAAGTTTGATTTTTTATTGCAGCTGCAATTTGAATTTGTACACACTGAAGTCACAATATGGGTAGAAAAAGCGTGAGAATTGTTTTGTGCTTAAGTAAGTAGCAGTAAACAGAAGCAAAAGTGATCACATATATGATGTATGTATGTACATATGTATGTATATTCTTGATCAGCTAAACCCTTCACATTTGAAATAAAAACTCCGCTACTTACGTACAAGTCCAAACGCTTAGGGTATCTGCTAGTCGTGTTCACTTGACTTTAGCGTTCCTACTTGTTATAAAATGTAATTGATAGACTTTTCCATAATCAACAAACCGTGTTTTTATAAAAGTAAACGATTAAAAAATGTCTCAAAGCTTCTTAGTAAGCATTTTTTATTTTTACTCAAGTAATTTAACATTATCATCATATTTTTACTTCAAAAGAAACCCCTTTAAAAAGGTTATAAAACAAAAAAACGCTGACTACGCAACTGGTTGACACGTACATACATAATGTTGGTATGTTTACATAATGCTTAAACATGTGTGATACATACAAACATACATAGAGATGAATATGCATACGCGTTGTTGTTGTTAGTATCTACATATGTACATACATGCATAACTGCATACAGAGTTGTACATACACTCGTATTCGTATGTTGTTGTTGTTGTTGCTGATAAAAAGCTGTTTAAATATTCGCACTAAGCATTTGAAATTAAAGTGAAAAGAGAGAGAAAGAGAGAAAAATACTGTAAAACACCAAACTCTGGCAGGCTTCAAAGCATTAACAATAATAAAAAAAAAAACCTCCGGCAACGCTCGCAGAATGTGTTGAAGAGTTGAGAATCTGTTAAAATTGATTGTTGATTGTTGTTGTCCGATCGGTAAGAGAGGTGTGTGTGTGTAAAGCGTTTTGAACTGGCGACGTGGGGCCAACAGCTTAACTAAACTAAAACCATTATGCACGTATGTATATTTCATTTATTTAGTTGTTTTTTTTGTTGTTTTCTTCTTTTTTTGGGGCGACCACCTTTCAGCGCTGACTGCTCCCGTCGCCCAAAACGTTTTTGTCTAATGCACATCGCCTGCAGATGTGCAGCTGGCCAAGCCTGGAATGAGAGAGATGTGGGAAAAGGGAGATGGTGTGTGTGTGTGTGTGTGTTTGTGTGTGTGGGGGACTAGCACTCTTTTCTCTCACACTCTCTTTCACTCTCCCTATGCTTTATTGACGCAACTCACAAAATCAACTTTGAAGACGTTCGTTTTGGAGTCGAAGCCGGTTGCTGCTCTTGTTGTTGTTTCAGTTTCTTTTGTTGTTGTTGTTTCTTTTTCAGTTGTTGTTGTTGTTAGTGCTGTAAAGTAGCCAAGCGCTACGCAGGTTCAATGAACTTCTTTTGTAAATGTTTTGCTTGCTGCTTCTTTTCTTCTTCTTTTTTTTACATGTTTGTTGTTGTTGTTGTTGTTATTTTTTGTTTACTTAGCCCGCTTTATTGTTGGTGTCGGTATTTTTTTTTTTTGGTTTTTTGGGCTACAAAGACGTTCCACAGTTGCCTCACCCATGTCTTGTAATACCCTGTAACCATTGCAAATGGGTTAAGTGGGTATTATAAATGGTTGTATGAGTGTATATAATGGGTTAATGAAAGTACTGATCAGCAAGATCAGACAATATAGTACAAAGAAATAAAAATAATCTATAAAAATCGATTATGATCAATTTAAAGATAAAACATTACCAAACAAACGGAAATTTCCTATTCACGGAGTATCTCTTAGTCAAATACCGCTCTCATTTTTTGTCCTATTTTTTTTTTCTGTGGCTTCAGATCTTATGACTAAACCACAGATGCTTCGAAACTTGTTGTTGTTCAGTTGAAATGCTTTCATTATCTCACGCTAACTTACTGCATAGAGAGAAGAAAAAAAATACCAAAATTAGTTTGTAAAGGGGAAAAGGGTGAGGCGGTAAAACCTTCATACGGATACGGATGCGCATTGCAGTTCGACCTTCTTACACACATACATATACGTTCTGTTTTTTTTTTCCGTGTGCCGCGTTTCAATTAACTGTAGTTCTTTTTTTTTCGCTATTGAGAAAACCTTTTAAGCGGCGACTACCTGACGCGACTACCCTAAGCAGGGAGTACCTTTTTGCCTCTCTGCTTCTTTCCTTTTGAAACGCTAATGAGCTGACCGGATTTTGGAAAATCTCATACTTGCAACTTCAAATTTACCATTTCCCATTTTTGATTTCTTGTTATCAAATTTCCATTTTTCGTTATTCGTCTTTCGTCTTTTGTTACCAATTAAGTACAAATTGTTTTGAGTTTTAGCTTAAGATACTAATTGGTATCAGTTAAAGATGTTAAAGGTATATATGAATATGTTTATGAAAGTCTTTTTATTAATACGCGTTAGACTTGTTGATAACCTTAATGTCTATTAAATATATCAGCAATACTTTTATTCGTGTATAGAAACATTTAAACCCTTAAAGATAACTTTGTCGGACTAATAGATATTTTATTCGTGTATAGAAACACTTAAACCCTTAAAGAAAACTATTTTAGACAGCATGCCATTTGTGTCTACTTCTAGATATAAGAATCCAATATTTTCTTTTTGTAACAATGATTTTAAGCTTAGAACATGTAATGAAGTCGAATTTTGGAAGACACAAAATGTAAGAAACTATGTTAAATGAGGAAAAACAGAATTCTGTTTAAAAAATTTGAAGAAAACTTTGATTTCCCTTACAATAGGAAACTCAAACTTTTATAAAACCTCTAATGCATTGACATTTAGATAGATATGTCAAATCGGCTAAAGTACAGATTCTGGATGCGACAGTGTTGCCTTAACAAGTTTACAATCTTAATCCTTCTGCTTTTGGTCCTGTCCGCAGACAGATGTGCCGTACCGTAGCCGACATCTTCTAGATGCCTATGAGGATTTTAGTGCTATGCGGGCCAGCGATCTTAAAATGCGAATTGAAGAAATGCTCAGAATTAAGAGTACAGTATCTGTAGAGCTGCACGAACTGGAATCCCGTCGTCAAAAGCTTCAGTCGGACATCAGTCAATACAACAAAAAGGAATTGAAGCAGGAGTTGTTGTACGAACCCTATGTGTTATTCTGATTCTATATTATAAAAAAGTTACTTCAAAATCCGTTCTATCTATATTTTTGTTAAGTTTCTTCACAATCCATTCAGTATTTTCGTGAAACAGTAACAAACATTCAGAAAGACCTTCACACTTCCATTATTATAGTTCAAGATCAATGTAAATAGATGTAAATACCCTTTACATATAATATTTCATAACCATTTTTGAGATTACAAAAATTTAATGAATATTCGTAATAGAATTCATGCTTATCAAATGTAACAATGACTGACGAAATGCAACGAATGACTCAATAAGCTTGAAAATAGCTTAACGTATTCTGAAATGGAAATGGTCATGAGTGATAATCAGGTATTACATCCCCAGCAGCTACCGGAAAAACCTTCAACTGGTTTTCACACACAAAGAACACACACATTTTCCACCCCATGGACAGAGAGATACACTTAAATGTTTTTGTTGTCCGTAAGCTATTGCGATTGCAATGCACGGGTGATAAGACGCAATAGTTACAATATGGGCAAAGTTGGCATTGGGGAATGGAAATGGAAATTCCTTCAGGTAGAATGGTTGGACAAACAAACAAAGAAGCAGAACTGCATGTACATACTGAAAATGCGACATAGTAGAGTACAAAGCACAAGAAAAAATAAATAAATATACAAAGAAGAATGTGAGAAGAGAACATGCGCAGTAGCTAGAATGCCAAGGGGCTCGACGCACGGTCACGGAGGGTTGTAACGGGGAGGGGGGTAGCAAAGAAAAACAACAAATTAATGAAGAAGTGAATTTTCAAGAACTTATGCATAGGCATATGCATATAATAAAAAGTATTGATATCATAAGAATCGGGAACACAAAGTACGGGGACCTTGGCTTGGCAACAAGAAATGCGCTGAAATTCCGCATAAAACTGATAAGCGGGAAGCAATTCCTTCTAATCAAGTTCATTGCGGAAACAAGAAGCTTTTTGTACAGTGTGTGCCAAATACATACACATCAAGTAAATGTACATACATATTTATTCACATATGTGTGTATAAAACTGCTTGGTTATCTTTTGCTCAAGTGTTCGTTACATTAACAAAGACGCTAACTGCGCAGCTTTGTGTGTGCTTTTGCTTTTCCGCAGCAGCTGCGCAATTTTCATGCAAACACACGAGCATTCAAGGAAGGCACCGACATCAGCAACGCAATTGTGTGTGTGTGTGTGATAACGGCACATGTCCAGCACAGAAGAAGAAAAATCGAGCTCTTGCTTGCTTGATGATGAGCCTGATGAAACGCTTTCGTGGACTTTAGTCCAATAAGCAAGAAATGCCAATGCAGACATTTTTCGGTCGGCTTAGCGAGCTTAAAAGCTGCGTGACAAAGACAGCGACGACGTCGACAGCAACGACGTCAACAGCAACGACGTCGACAGCGACACACGAAGCATTGTGTGGAGCTCCGTTCGTCTCTCGTTGACCTACACTGGCTTCCCCTACAGCAGCACATATACACTAATAAATAAAAGCGTCATGTATACATATATATGTATATACACATGGGTGTATGTAAGACAACTGCATATAAAAGCACAAGAACAAAACACACATACATACATATATACTTTTACATATGTACACAACAAACATATATGGAACGCATTTTTGGTTGAAAACTGGATGAGTCGCTGGCAGAAGACAGAAAAGCTAGCGCCACATTCGCCAATGATAATTCGCTGGCAATAGACGACGCGCATATTCCAACAGCTGGAAAACAAAAACGAATTTGTTTTGGTGCTGGCAAAACAGCAATCAGCTCTATCATCAACTTCTGTTCAACTGTTTGGGGTCAGTCATTTAGTTTCTAGCAAAGCAAACGGTAAAACGGCTCAACGCAATAACTGCAAATACTGTAAATATAAAGTGTACACATTTATGCGAAGATCCCTAATCGTGATAAACAGTTATACGAAAAAAAAAACATGTACTAAAAAAGCGTACAAAAACTGGACTGTTGACATAAATTGTATACTGGAATAATGTTTACAATATCACGATTATGGAATTTCCCATAAGAATTTATTTATTGGAAGCGAAAAGGAAGCAATCTAACTGTAAGTATTTGTAGGCACAGTGGTCACTAATACAAAAAAAAAAAAAAGAAATACATAAAAATCATCTAAAAAAAAAACTGAAATCGATAATAATAAGTAATATACAATTTCTAGTGTACCATTTGTGGATATTACACGTACACTCAAAACCAAGGACACGTACGCAAACTTCTAAGCAATTATCCAGTTCTATAATTACTTAGCTTATACTATATATGAGAATCTATCAACTTTTTTTTAAATACAATGCAAGTGCATTAAGTGTAATTTGAACCTGAACCAAGTTCTCAGCACTGTTCTATAAGTTGCCCCTCCCCCTTGACTAATTAGTCACTCGTGCATATTTCAAGGTTTTCCAGTTGTTTCATATACATACACATACAAAGAACTACAAATAATATGTCTCTCTCACTCTCTCTTGCAATAGCAGAAATGGAATTTTAAAGTTCAAAAGCGCAATGTGCAAAGCTGAGCTCACCACAAAAGCCGTTTTTCTAAACTTCACAAAGCTTTGCATAGATAAATGTGTATGTATGTGTGTGTGTGTGTGTATATAGAATGTGAATGTGTTACTCACACTCATTTGACTAGAACTAGGAGAAGCTCAATTATAACGAAACGGACGTGCACAAAAACATGTTTTCAGTTTTACTATTATTATTGTGATTTTAGTTGTTGTTTTTATTGCTTGTTGCTCTGCACTGATTGACAGTTATCATTGGGGAAAACTCAAATGGAGAACATAAGCTATTGACACACTGAATCATATATGAATAAGAGTATATGTATATGTACATATGTACATCTATCTTTCATCGAATGAATAGCATTAATTTTTATGCGCTGACAGCTGATGTGACAACCTGAATTGATGTTGAACAAAAGACTGTTTGAGGTGATTTTTGAGCTAAACAACAACAAAATGAGAAGAAAAAAAACTTTCTAAAATGAAAGATTTCTTTATTTACTTTGTTAGTTGAATATAGGAAATAAAGTATATCAGAATTTTAAGTATATGCATATGGTATATAGGTCAAGTTAGAGATGCTTTGATTATGAGCAGTAAATTATTAAAGCAAGTTCTAATCAGATAAGATATTGTATTGAGGGTCAAGCATACCCTTCAATTAAGTAGATGTCGACTTAAGTTAAAGATTATATAGATTTTAATACAATTAACCTGCCAGGGCTAAGGTTCAAGACCCCTTTAATAAGATTAGAGAATTATCCCACAAAAGAAAATTCCCATTCTTTCACTTTTTTCTATGCAAAGAGCTTTTTACATAAACAGTAAGAGCCCAAAAATAATGCTAACACGCATAAACAAAACAAAGTAGAGACTGGGATGGGGAGGAAGGGTAGGGAGGTGGGCGTAGCAAAGATTGTTGCATGTAGATTGAAATTGAAAGATTGCTGTGGATAGCTGCGGTGGATCCAAATGCGATCGTGCTTGTAGCGCATTAACTTTTGGCCCACAAAATGATTTCTTTTGTCTGTTTGGTTGGATTTGGCCCGTTTTGTTGTGTGGTCAACAACAACGCAACAGAAGCAGATGATGGGTAGAGGTGGGGAGGGGAAGGGGAGGTAGGGGCTGGAAACTTAATGAAATCACATGCAACACACGTTTCGCTCGTAAATGGCGGCAAAAGACTAAAGACGAAAGACGAAGAAACCAGCAGAAAGACATAAAACGAAAAAAAAACAAAAACATTAACATAGGAGTCAAAGAAAAGGGCGTGCGGGGTCGTGGAGAGGAAGGGCTATCTAAGGGGCAAACAGCTTTCTTTCATTTAACGAGTGTGTGTGCGTGGCTTTTAAAAAATTTTCAACATAAAAACATAAAACGCAATAAAAACAACAACAACAACAAAAAAACAGTTGTGGCGTCATCGCCAAAAATTTTGTTTCTCGCTTTTTTTTTTTTTTGGAACTGGTTTGATTTTCGTTTCTCTTATTTTGCTGATGTCGTCATCATTGTGTACACACAAAGAGCAATAGAGAGCGATAGGCAATAAGAAGACGCAGAAAAAAAAAACAATGAAAATTAGTGATTTGATGCAATTTCCGCCCACTTGACGTTTTGCAGCTGTAGCTACAGATGCAGATGCAGCTGCAGCTTTTCGCATGACAAGTGCACACAAAACAACAACATTAGCTAAAACTGAACGAAGGCAACTTTAACTGCGTAGAATAGAGAGGGGATTACAGAAGAAGGAAAAAACAACAACAGCAACCAGCAGGTTAGTCGCTAAACAAAAATAAAAAGAGAAGAAAAAAAAACACAGAAAAAAACGCGCGCGCATTTGCACCAATAACCCAGTTTCAGTTTCTAGTTTGCACTTACAAAAGCTTAGTTAGTGTGTGTGTGAGTGTGTTTGTGTGTGTGCAAGTAAACATGTGCAATGTGGTAGGCACAAGAAGTGAACACGAAGAATAAGAAGCTGAATTGCAAATGCAGCGAAAAAGAATATAGAAGTAAAGCTGTTATTGCCTGCCTTTCGTTAAGTTGCGCGCTGCTGTTGTAAATAACAAGTTTTCTAGTTGTGTGCAAAGTGATGACACACTTTTTACACACACACGAACACACATTCTAGTGTGTATATGCTTGTATAACTTATGCTGAGTGCTTCCTGCGGCCACTAAACTAATCAGAGTCTCTTTTGCTGGCACACTTTCTACCACACACAACTCACAAGCTCACGTTTTCTAATTAAATTTTTGTGATTTCTCATCAAGCATTTTGCATACGCCCACTCTTTCGTCGTCTCTTTGGCGAAGTTATCTTTTGCAATTTATCTAAGCATAAAGTCAGTCTTGGTTTTGATACGAATCTTCTTCTCTCATTGCGTTTGAATGGTAAACGTCAAAGTCTCGGAAAAATTCAGTCAGTTAAGTGTTCGACGAAGTAAAAGCTACAAAACTACAAAGCTGCAAACAAAGCAATGATAAAATAAAAAAACAGTAAGCACTAAAAAGAGCAGCAACAGCAACAACCACAAATTGAATGTGTGTCAACGACAAAACTACACCAACACATGTACACATATTCTTGCTTATTTACAAACGCAAAGAGCTTTCACGAAGCTCGTTATACTGTTCTCGCACACGCTCGCTTACTCACACACACACATACACATGCCACGATATAATACAATCGTATATATGTGTATATTAATATATATGTACATATATATATATATAGCTTATATTTACTGTACTTGCGCGCGGGCTTATATAAAAACTGGTTTGTCGCCGTGTTGCTCTCGCTGGCGTCGCTGTCGATTCATTCGTGCGTTGAACGTTGGACCGTGCGGTTCGTTGTGCGCTTGTGGCACTTCATCAAGACATAAAAAAGAAAATGTACAATCAAGTGAAAAGAATAAAAATCTAAAGGAGAGCACAAAACAAAAATTTTGAATCCGTTGTTGCTAACCTCGAAAATAGTCAAATAGTGTGGCGCGACGACGACGGTTGGTGGTGGTTGTGGTTCAGTGGCGCGGCGCTTTGTTGGTGGTGGTTTTTTCTAGTGAACTTTGCCAAGAAGACTAAACGTATACGTTTATGTTATGTTCATGTGTATGCATGTGTGTGCGTGTACGTACGATTTACACCATGTGTAGTATCATGTGAGCAATAAGAACTGAACACAAATATGAAAGAAAAGAACGTGTACATAACTAAATTCTCGGAAATAAAAGCAAATTACGTAAACTCGCGCGCATTTTTCATAAGAAAATAAATAAAATGGAAGTCAAACGAGAGTTGACGTGTTTTGGAGGAACGATAAAAGCGGCTGCTGCTAAGAACCAGGAACTTGAATGACACATTTTCTGAATCGACCGACAATTACGCAACTTGAAAATGGCGCAGAGAGCAAGAGAGAGTAAAGGGAAACGAAAGGAGAGAATCGCTTGCTCGTTCGTTTTGATTAAACACATTTATTCCGACATGTTTGAATGGCCTTTGCATGTGCTTTTATTATCGGATGACGGCAAGTCTGGAAAATATGTGTGTGTGTGTATGTACTTGATTACATATTTCTTCACCTAAATTCGAAAAGAGAAAAAAGCTCCGGGGCAAACGTCATAATTTATGAAACACCAAACACACACACACAACCACATACGCGCACGCACGAACATATACACATACCTACATACGCGAATTCTAACGAAGCGCTTTCGTATACGGTCGTTCGTTAAGTTTGCGCTGTTCGTCAAGTTTCGTTTGTGGGTTGCTTTTGGCAGTTGCTTTGTGTTTGCTCGCGCCATTTGCAGCTGCACAGCGGACAAAGTTGGCCGCGTTTTTGCCGTCGCAAACTTTCATACACATATGGGGAAGAGCGTTACAGAAATCTAATGGAATTTTTTCAACTCGCGCGCTACTCGTGCTTTTTCGCGTGTATTTGTTTTACAAGTTTTTTTTTTTCTTCCACACAATTGGTGCTGCTGCTGTGAGCAACATTTATCAACGTACTGCAACCTATGTGGGAGCGAGACGGGGACTCACTGTGTTTTTTAAATAGTCAGTCTTTTTCTCTCTCCTATACAAATTGCGGGCGTATCAACATGTTAGAATATCGTCGATTGAATTTCGCCAAGCTGTGAAATTGTGTCTTCAAAAAAAAAAAAAAACAAAAAAATATAAAGTGTGTTTATAGTTTATGTAAAAGTGCCTAATTCTTAAGCTTGGAATAAAAATGTTTATATGTTTTACTAACGCTTGTAATTATTTTAACCCCAACTAAAAATTTCGAAATAAAAAAAATATGTTCTTATTTTCAAACAACAGTTTTTGGAAATGTTTTCTTTTATTACACACTTTCTACACAAAAAAAAAAAAATGAAAAAGAAAAGGAAGGAAAAAAACGCACACAAGCGTACGCATTCATATTTTTAGCTCATTCTCTCTCCCTCGCACACATATGGGCTTTATCAAATGGTTTACGCTTTTTCCACGAACACAAGAGAACTGGCAAACGAATGAAACCGTTATGACTTTGATGTGTGACTATGAACAGAACAAACAGCCGTGAGTCTTACAGTATGTTTCTGTTTCTGTTTTTGTTGTCTTGTTGCTAAGTCAGTCAATGAGACACATGTACACATGCCCGTGCATATGTGTTGGTTTGTGTGTATGACGATATAAAACTGTACAATAGGTAAAATGAAATCGGGCAAATAATTATTTTCTACTACACATTTAAAGAGAGAGCGCACAAAATTAGGCCGCATTTACATGTATGCGTGTGTGTTTGTTGCTCTCGCAAACCGATTAAGAGCACAAATGGAGGACAAACGGAAAGCTCTTTGGAACGAGTCGTTTTAATACACACACACACACAGCTGGTACAATGTCCAATTAGCAAAATGACGCTAAATCGAATTAGAAATTGAATTATTTGCCTATTCACCTTTTACTTCCAAAAACCTCGCGACAGTTGAGAGAATGTCGTGCACGAATCAATTTTATTTATATTATCTTTTTGGGGTGTTTTAGAGAAAGATTCACACACACATGCGTGTGTGTATGTATATGTATAAGTATGTAAGTGGTAAGTTGTGTGTTGGTAGTGGTGGGATGCGCCCAATGGATCGTTGATCATGTGGCCAAGTTGAGACTGTTAGTCTGTCTGTCAAACTATTATAATAGAGGCGTAGACAACATCTATCTATGTATATATATATGTATGTGTGTATATTTATATAACGCCCTCGAAACAAATGTATTCCCAGCAATTTGTACAATGACTAAGGAAAGATAAATGCGGTTTCTATAGAAAATGCATTTGTGTTTCGAGTACTTATTATTTTTTTTTATTATTATTATTTTGATTGTTGTTGTTGTTGGTTCTGTTGGTGATGCAATTTTCCTGTTGAAATTATTTAGAAATTATATAAAATGCTTTGTTTAAGGCTTGTGGCTAGACAGGGAGAGAGAGAGAGAGGGGGAAAGGGGTGAGGTTGGTAATGATGGGACAAATGTGCTCAGCTCATTAAATTAAGCATTCAAATGGAACCAATTTGCATACAGTACTACTCATACTCATAATATTGGTGAGGTAAGGTTGAGGTGAGGTGAAAAAATATGTTTTTTCGGTGTTTGACTTTGAAATATTGGTAATA
The DNA here is from genome assembly GCA_035044645.1 of Scaptomyza parva. Taxonomy (NCBI): domain Eukaryota; kingdom Metazoa; phylum Arthropoda; class Insecta; order Diptera; family Drosophilidae; genus Scaptomyza; species Scaptomyza parva. Next base: position 7,481,433 of record JAWNNT010000090.1, read on the forward strand.
GAATATTAATAGCTGTACCTAACTCAGGGTTAAAAGTATTTAAAATGGAAAGGTTTTAGGCAAATTAAATACTATGAACTACATAACAAAAAGGTTTTGTAGTCTGGGACTCTATGAAGAGAGCTCGACTGGAACATACTTTGAACCCTAGACATTATACGTACGGTCCTCTCTGGACTACTGCATGAATGTTTGATAACTAAGCTTAAATCTTCGATATCTTTCGGCGTTCTAAACCGATTTCAATACAAATTTCACAGAATTGCATTATGTTTAAGTTTTTCAAATTCAAGATTTTATTGTAATCGAGTAAATGTGTATATCTTAAACTGGGAAAGTTATTGTTACTCAATCTATCAAGATATCTTCTTTTGCCTATGGTTAAGGGAAGATTTGTTTCAAATCTGAAGTCTCTAGCTTTTATAGTCTCTAAGATACACTCATTTAGATGAACATTCGATCGAATGAGTCAATACCGATTAGGCTGTTGATGCTGATCAAGAATATATATACTTTATGGGTTCGTAGATACTTCCTTCTGTCTGTTACATACCTTAGCACAAAGCCCTTACACCCTTTCATGCCCGTTTAATGACTTCATGGTATAAAACGTAAGTAAAATGATATGTAATAAATCATTTTTCACTTAGTTTACACAAAAAGACAAGGTTACTGGTTAAGGTACATTAACCTTATAAAGAAAAACCGACAATAGAACTATAAATATGGTAAACTTAACGGAAAAAGTTCCTACAAAAATATTAAACACATATACATTACAACTTTTCACTATTAAAAACTTTCAAGCAATTATGAGTATTCAGTATTAAGAATTAAATTTTAAACTACCATACTACATTAAGAATATTCATTATAAAGAAGTCTTTCCCTTTGTTTGTTTTTCCCTATAGATTCACTTTATGAAAGCTTAGCTTTATACATATATCAATTAGTTGAATGGTATTGACTAATAGTATCAAATTGTATGTTAAATTGACAAAGAAATTTACTTAATTACTGTAAACATTATATACTGGTTATATATGCATATCAGTTGTGTATTTTTTTAAACGGATATACCAGACACAGTCTATAATATAATTTAATAGCAAAGTTTGCACTTGGTTTGCGGGGAAAAAAACAAAGCAAACAAGTTGCCATGAAATCACGTATATACATACACATATATCGTTTATTTCTATAGTCATATAGACTTTAGTCATGTATAATTAACTGTTTGTATACTATATATCTACAGATATGCATTAATGTATGTAACTTTTTTGCATTCAAGCTTGGAGTTTTTTGCAACAAAGTCCGACTTGAATACTGGGTTGGGATCGTTTTGAAGTTTACGGTTGCATGAAATCTATCATCACCAAAGCAGAGAGAGAGAGGGGGGAGAAGAAGACGAGGTTACTTGCCAGTGGGTTGGCCCAGTTGACCTTGAACGGCAGCAACTTTAGTTAATAAAGTATAAAAAACAAACAAATGAAAAGCAAACAGCTGGAAAGACAGACAAACCGAACGATCTGTCTATATGCTTAGAGCTAATATATATATAATTGATAAGTCTGTGTATATATATATGTATATATCTGTTTATACAGACAGTTATTCAGAGGCTCATTAGCAAAAAGCGCAGTTCAACTTCATGTTTTACAGTAAATTACCTTTTACAGAGAGAGAGAGAGAGAGAGCTTCTGCGAGAGAGCGCAAGAGAGCGTGTGTGAGAGATGACGCCATTTTGTAGCTGTTGTAGCTGTTTATCTAAGTTGATCTATTAGATATTTAAATATTTGCCGCTCAATGACGACAACTTCAATGAACCATGATGACGCCTAGAAAAAATATGTATATACTTTTCTGAATTGAAGGCCTCTCTTCTCAAAACAACTATTTATTTAATAACCAGGGCTTCCTTAACACTGTGTGTGTGTGTGTTTGTGTAATAGTAATCCTGCTTTGTGGTCTCCAATTTCTGAGATTTTTCTTAAGAAAAAAAAGCTCTCTGTAGCTTTTTTAGCTTTAGTTTCTATTCTAACACACAAAGAACGCTCACATTTTGGCATTTAATAAGAAGTTGGCCTTGAAGCGACGAGTTGTACATGTATGCATGTGTGTGTGTTTGCGGTTTCAAGTGCCTGTGTGTGTGTGTGTGTGTGTGTTTACTGTGGGATCATACAATACGTATGTACTGTGTGTAGAATAAACATAAATATACGATTATAGCCAACGTCTAGACTTTGATAAATGGGATTAGATGGGCCCAAGCAACTGTAGATTCTAGCAACCAGTTATCCGAGTACCCAAAAAAAAACCAAAAAAACGGAAAAAACCATGATCAACAATTTTAACTCTTTGGGAGACAAACGAAAAGACCACAAATCTCGGTGGCTGTACAAATAAAATATTACACAGAGAAAAAAATAAACATTTACTTAAGATAAGCGTTAGGAAATTTTTGTATAACGTTATCCATTTTGAATTTTGAAGGTTTCGCTATCAGGATTCCTAAGCTTCAGGGTCTCTACACTTGAAAAACTATTAAAAATTATTAGGAAAATGTAAGATTTCAGTTAAAAATGGTTAAAAATATAAAAATTATGAAAAGATGGCCTAAACTGTGTTTTTTTTTAAGATTAATGAAAGCTCTAGTATAGTATATTATATAAGTGTTAAAATGTAGTATGTAGGTAGTTTTCTTATGAAGGAAATTACGTTTAAGAAAGAATTAAGTTCTAAAAATGTTGCAGACTTATTTTAATACGATAGTAGGTTTATTTTCTTGAAATATTGCAAAAATTACAGAAATAAATAGAAATTTTCATTAAAAAAATTTTGTTTTAACTTGAAAATTAACTTGAAATATTATTATCACACTAATAAGTCTTTGAATCTTGTTTTAAAATAGTTAAAATTCAAATTTAAATCTGCTTATTAATTCATTTTTTTATGTTTTTTTTGGGACTACAGTATACTTTTAGGCTTGTTAGACAGACAGCACACTGAATATACTATATATCCTCTTTATAGAGTACATTCATCGTCCCCATATCTCTACCAGATCCTTAATGCCAGAGCCCCTCTCCGAGGTGAACTGAATGGTAGCGCCCTTGGATCCGGGACCGCCAGAAACCAGAACAGCGGTAGCTCCATTGCTCTTCTTCTTATCGGTGACCCTAATGGCCGTAATTGTCAAAGCATCGAGGTTATCCTATAAGGAAAAGACCCCAAAAGAAATATGATAATTAGAAGAAAACAATGATAGATTAGCAAAAAACGCACTTTTTGTTTAAAGACATATTTCGTCTTCTGCACTTTGCCGACAAAGAAGGCCTTCTTAACGGTTGTCTTTTCCAGATGATAGTCGTTGGGACCAATCTCGCCCCACAGATAGTCGTTGCCACCGTGAACGGAGGCGACAAACGCACAACACACGACTAAGGCGAGCAAAGTAACGGTATTTATGGTATTAGCCATTATTAATATTGTTGCCTTCAATCAATAACAAAGCACTTGAAATGTAACCAAAATATGGCCTCAATGACAATTCGCGTTTGCCCTTTTATTGCAAAAAACCAAGAACCGATACAAATATATAGAGAAGAATATATATCTTTATATATATATGTTCCTATCGAACTGATAAAAACGAATTTGATTAAATGTCGATTTGTTTTTGTTATTGGCAAATCTCTTACATTGCTTTTAATTATTTGAGCCAAGTGTTTGCCATTGTCATATTATATTGGTAACATATGCTTTTATCTAACTAAAATTCGAAATGTTTTTCTTTGGCTTACTTTGTGTTCTTCTTCTTCTTCTTCTTTTGTTTTTAATTAAGTATACCACCCGTAAGGCGATAGTAAAACACGTGTTTTATTATCGAGCAATTTGGTGTTGTTTAGATTAAATTAAGTCTAAATTTAGCCAAGTAAAACATTTTTAACATTGGAATTTGGGAAAAACAACAATACTAATTATAGATGGATTCAATTTGACAAGATGACATCAAATTTGGTATGAGTAAGAAGAACTTTATTGGTATAGCATTATTAGGGATGATGGATAGTGTATAGAAAGAAATATACACATACATTTAGAGATAAATATAGTTTAAATAGGATTGTTCGTATTTAAATGTTGAATTTTATAGTTGGATACGACTCTGATTATATTCATTTATTCCCTGTTTAACTATTTTTTACTTAAAACAACATGTTTTATAGTTAAATAAACTATATTATTCATAAAAAACTAAGAATTGATAAAGGAAAAACCCATTTTTGTGTGTTTTCTTAAGAACGTATGTATAAAAAGTAAAAAACGAACTTTTGAAAGGGACAAATATGAAATTTTTACCCAAATATATAATTAAAATCTTTTTTATATAGTTTGTTGTTTGTATCGAGATAAAAGGTTCTAAAAAAAGATGTAATTCAAAAAATTTTTACGAATTATCTTGTTCATTTCAGTTTTTCTTCCAATTTGACACATTTGTACACACACAACTTAAACATACATCCCTAGTAATGATATATATATATATATATATAATGGGAAGACTTCAACTTTTACGCTCTAACAGTTTCCGTTTTACTCTGTTAACATATCAAGAACAAATATGTAAATTGAATACAAATTGATGGAATTGTCCTTCAATATCACTAAAGCTTGTATTACACATTGTATTTCACATGAAAAACAATGTTTAAATTACAATATCATTATTAATTTTCTGATATTAAAAACTGAAATGCCAAGCATGCAATATTAATAAGTAAAAATGTTTATGTTAAAGTTAAGTTAAGTTGAATCTTAACCCTTAAAGCTCTTCAACTAGGAACGTGACACAAAACGGGCAACAAGTTAAAGTTGAATAATATTTATCGCGGGGGGCAGGGTGGGAGTGTCCGGGGTGTAGCTAAATACATTTTGAACAAAATTACGAAAAAAAAATGCCTGCCATTGTTGGGAACACGCGAGAATCTTACTTCGAACTTAGTTGTAAAGTTGTTAAAGTTTATGCGATTGTTGCGCCAGTTTTGAAGCCATTTGTCGAATTGCCAGCGACATGCGAGTGCCGCCAACAGAGTGCTGGGGCAGAATTATGGCGCCACAAACCACAAATCACAAGAAATACTAAAAGAGGATGAGGCAGCAGAATCAGCAGCAGAAGCAGCAGCAGAAGCAGCAGCAGCTCCTAGCTGAGAGTGAAATGTCTGAGAACTAGTATGTACTTACATTACTTATACACTATATATGCATATATATGTATCTGTACCATATAGTAGATGAATTGCTTGACGTGACTTGTCGCCTGTTTGCGTGCTTTCGTTTTGCAAAACTGCATAGGTTACATATGTATATTATGTACATACATTACTAATGTAATGTGCAATTACACTGTGCAAAAATATGTTTAACTTAGAGATTTTGTATGGATAACAATCAAAAATCGCTGAAAATGTTCAAAATAATGTAATATAAAGTAAAGTAATACGTAAACCAACTGTAAATGATCTTTTTACAGTTGGAGTAGTAATGTGAGAATAACTGTAACTAGAAAAAAATGACAAAAAAGTAATCCATCTGTGCATTGCACTGTTTACAGTTGGAGAAGCAATGCATGTGCATCAGTAACTCTAAAAGTTTGTTGCTTAAACGGTAAACAGTGCGAGTAGAAATGCGTTTGAGGAACTAACTTAGAGCCTTTGTATGGGTATAAAAAGACAAAATGCTGATTCAAGACATAATAATTAATGCCTCACAATATACATATATTGTTTTTTTAAGTGTACTACATATTAATGTATAAAAATATACTTAACATCGCCTTTAAGTGCCTCGATTCAAGTAAACACAAGTTTATAGCTTAAGGAATGCATAGCTATGTACATACATACATACATATACATATGTTTCATATAGTTAACATACTCACATATACATACATGAAAACATCTGTTTACATATGTATATAGTCACGCTAATTGGTATTAATCAGTTGTAGGGCTGACGTCAGTTGACAGCCTCATTCAATCAGCAATTATGTCGTGCACTATTGACCGCAACAGTGGCATGTGTCCATGTATGTGTGTATGTGTATGTGTATGTATTTAGGAAGCCACCATATAGACGTGGTCTAACATAGATCTCTTGTATAGAGTTGGGTTTGGTTGACAAACGCCATCAGACGACACCAACCACATGACAGCTGAATGTTTTAAACGCAACCCGACTTCAATTGGAAGCCACAAAGCAGCAATTGTGAATAGTAGAATAGTTGTAGTAGTGGCAAAAAAAGCTTTGCTATTGTGACTGTAACGACTGAGTAATTCACTGTTTACAGTTGGAGATGCGTATCCATCAGTAACTCTAAAACTAGTTTGATAAACGGTAACTAGAACAAATCTACCGTTTGTTGTTAAATGAAAAAAAGTAGCCCAACTGTGCAATCACATGTTTACAGTTGGAGAAGCAATTTGTGTGCATCAGTGACCTTAAACTTTGCTTGTTAAAACTGTAACTAGACAAAAATCGACAAAAAGGTAGACCAACTGTATGTGATCGAATGATTACAGTTGGAGAAGCAATGCGTATGCATCGGTAACTCTAAATGAGTCAAAAAAGTAACCCAAATGTGAATTCCACTGCTTACAGTTGGAAAAGCAATGCATGTGCATCAGTAACTCTAACAGTTTATTGCTTAAACGTTTAACAGTTCGAGAAGAAATGCATTTGCATCAGTGACTCTAAAAATGAATTACTCAAACTGTAACTAGAACAAATCAATCGTTTGTTGTTATATGAACGAACAAAAAAAGTAACCCAACCACATCAACTCGTCTTTTTTATTGTTTTTTTTTTCTCTGGTATAGAAAAGCGTATTGAAAACTAGAAATAATAATGCTCAAGCTCAATGCTATATGCAGTCATTTGAAAAAAAAAAAAAAAAACATTTAAAACAATTTAACTTATGCTGCCACACATTGCCCCAGCGAAAAGCGATAGAGAGAGATAGAGAGAGAGTGGTGGATGGGGAAGAGGGTGCGGTGAAGGCGCCGAGTATAAAGTGCCGCACCATGCACACAATATTGTATTGTGTCATGTTTGATCTATGTATACATATTCATAGTATACATATATATATGTCTGTATATAGACAGATGGCCCTGTGCCTCGACTTGCACATTTTTGTTGTTGTTGTTGTTGTTGTTGTTGTTTTTGCTGTTGTTGTTGTTGTGTTGTTTAGCTCAATAGTTTTAATTATAATTAACGACGCGTTTTTGCGTTGGCAGAGATATAAACATACATTATCATATAGTTATCATAAATGTAAATGTGACAATATTGAAAATGTCACAAGATAGAACATGTACTAAACATATGCAATTGTAGTTGTTGTTGTTGTTTTTGCTAGTCGCTTGTCTCTTATCGTAATGGACATGAACATGAGGCCCTGTCGGCATTAGTATAAAGCGCTAAGCCCGCCCCCTTGACAAGTCCACCCCCGTGACAAGACCGACCCCCCCCCCCCACCCTCTCTCTCTCTCTCTATAGTATGTGGGTCATGTGGAAAGCAAAATGACACTAAAATGATGTGCCAACAAAACTGACGGATAAATGAAGATAAAAAATAATGCCAAGCGGATTTATGACACCCTCGCGTAACATACATATAAAATATATATAAAATATTAAGTACAACAAAACAGAAGAGGAAATAAATAACATACACAAAATTGGCCAAATATCAAAGCAGTGCAAAATGCTGGGCTTAAAATTGGAAGTGAGTTTTAATAATTGATCAAGTTGGTACGCAGTTGCAGATACTACTTTGGGGCAAGTGGGGCATGGCAAATAAAGGAAGCGTGTGAAATTCCATTTGGCTAATGGCCAATGGCAGCGAGAAACAGGGAAAACAGAGAGAAATACAGAGAGAGAGAGAGCGGGAGAGAGAAAAATCAACCTGTTTACAAAAGAAAATTCGAAAAACCCGAAACCCCGAATGATGGTCGTGACTCAACTTCACCTTAAAATGATTGCAGGCAAAGCGGGCGGGAAAAACTTGATTTCGTTTTTCACGTTTCGCGTTTCGCGTTTCACGTTTCGCGCTTTTCCACAACACACAGAAAAGTAGGGCACAAGCACGGAGCACAATTTACAAATGTCTCTGTGATAAAACGCGAAAAAGTAAATGAACAGAATCAAGTGTAGAAGAGACAAAAGAGCTTAAAGGACTAAAAGAATGCGCTGTAAAATAATTTTATAATGTTTTTTATTAGTTTTTATTACAGATTTTAACTTTAACTTATTTCTCTTCAGCTATTTCACTATGCAAATAGTTTGTTAGAGTGAAATGGATAGAGCTTGCGCTTAATAGTTTTGCCAGCCACCACCTGAGTTAGAGTGAGATGTCAATATAGTCACACAAGTTTTGTTGGTTTGAATCTTTACTAAGTGAATAAACTGTATAGGTTGCTTTTACAGTTACAGTTACAGGGTATTTCAGAAAGTAGAAAACTGGTTTCAATTTGTGGCTGAAGTTGTTGGCTGTTGCCAGTTGAGAGTTTTCCTCTCATGACACGTTGGCCTGATTGCTGGTTTTGAGAGCGTCGCGTCGCTCGTTGAGCCTATTTCCACTTGCCGCATGCCACTTGCCACACTTGCTTTCGGCTGCAGGATCATCATCATCATCATCATCATCAAAAGCAGAAGTAGCAGAAGCAGAAGCACAAGCAGAAGTAGCAGCAGCAGGACATTACACAATACAATTCATTTCCAGGCACAGCCATTCCAGCTGCGGGGGTTGTTGTTGTTCTTGTTCTTGTTAAGGACAGGACACAGGGTGTGTCATGTATTTGGCACCCCCAGCACAGCACACAGAAAGCAAAAAGCTGAAATGAAAAGAAAACGAAGTATGTGAAAGCATTCAGAAAATGCGAAACATGCGAGGGTTGTTGCGTGCATGTGTGGGTGTGTGAATGTGAGTGTGTTGGGTTGGGGTGTGCGTGTGTGCTTGTATTCGTTTATTTGTTTGTTGTCATAAAAGTCAAAGCAGAATGGCGATTCGCAGTTGGTGGGGGGGCCATTTCTATTCGGGGGTAGCTAGTAGTAGCTGCTACTTTTTTACATCCAGATGATGATATCAGCAAGTAGCAACTACTATATATTTACTGATACTGCCAAAATCGATAGAAATGTGAACTTCTTCGTTTTTGCACAGCTGGAAAAAATAATGAAGTCACATTTTGCACTACGTAAAATCGATATAAAGTACCTCAGATTGCGTATACGCAATGAGGAGTGTAAAAGGAAGCTGCTGGGGAATTAATTAAAATGAATTTGTGGCCAAAAATGATGACAGCTGCTGTCAATTGTCAACTAAAATATTCATTACAAGAAAATTGAAAACTTTTTCAAACAAAAAGTAAAGATAAGTTCGAAGATAAAATGAAGTTGAAACTCTAAAGATAAGATGAAGTTAAAAAAGTCTAAAGAAATTGCATGTAAATATATGAATGCAGAACAGTTCTTCATTTTTGGACTCATTTCAATCGAACTTTTGTGATCTTTTCGTTTTTGCTAGAAGCAAAAACCATTTGTCTTTGGCCATGGCTAATTGAATTTCTTTCTGGTTTTCTTTGTTGGTTTTTGCTTGCTGCATGCATAAATTGCTTTTACCCAAATTGATATGCGCAGAAAAATCAACATACTTACTGTAAATTCACACACAAAAAGAACAAAAAAAAAAGAAACTGAAAGAATCAAATCAAATGTATGTATGCAAAAGAAAACAGAACGCCGAATGACGAACAAAGAAAAAAATGAAACATAGTGACCCAAATATATATATATATATATATATAGATTCGCATATTGTGATTCCGTTTGCTCGTGTGGCTCCTCCATTTAAAATTCTAATTGCCTCACACACACACACACAGAGAAGACGTCACAGAATGCAAAAGAATCGAGCAAACATTTATTATTGAATTGGTTTTGTTAACGTTTTTTTTTTGTTCTTTTTTTCGTGGTTGAGTTCAAGAACCTACAGATTTATGCCCCCAAAAAACTTGGAAGACCCAATTAACATTGTGGGAATTTGGCGAACGAGAATGCAAACCACGGAAATCAAACAATTTCATTTTGTGATGATTGTGCATATTGTTAAACTCTGAAAGAAAAGCTTTAAATAAAATGTAAAGCAAAAAGTTATTTTCTAATTAATGAATGACTAATGTTGACTTAAGATGTGAATTGAGCTAGGAAAACTAGGAAAACTTTGGAAAGGTCTGATTCGGAAAAATTTGCATAAAAGTTTCATACAAAAGTTTTTCCCAAACGGAATTTTTGAGTATATTCAGGATTAACCCTTGTCATAGGTTGTTGAAAGAGATTATTCAAAAAATGCTTAAGGAAACACCAAAAAACTGAAAACTAAAGCTAATGAATGACTAATGTTGACATTAGCTATGAATTGAGTTAAGAGAAACTAGGGAAACTTTCAAAAAACTCTTAACAGAAAATCAGGTCGGGAAGATTAGCATTAAAGTTTCATACAAAAGTTGTACCTTAACAGAATTTTTGAGAATTTTCAGGATTAACCTTTATCACTATCATAAAAACATGACTCTACCTGAAGTTCCGAGTTCCACTTATATTCCGTAGAAACCTCTTTAAAAATCTCATTATCGTCTTCAAATTATTCAAGATTTTCCCAAAAAGGAGACCCTTTCCCGTTCCTAGTTCCATTTGTTTACCTATAATTAACTCAACACCAATACAATTAAAACTGTGGGTGTTCAATCCCTGCAAATGACCAACAATTAAATGATTTAATATGCCAAACAGGCATCAAAACATTTCCACCAATTAAGTTACCCTATCATATCATTATCCTCCCCCCCAAATTGAATTACGACACAATTAGATAGTAATTGAAGCATTTGAATTCGGTATAAATACCCCGAAATCCTTTGAATCAAATGGCAATTAGTCTTTGTTCGTAATGTATCCACAGTATTTGAGTAGCAAGTATCCGCTGGAGAAGCATCTGTTCTTTGTGACCAGATATTCGTTTAGTTTGTTAGGTTTGCGGTTTGAGCAGGTTTCCTCAATTGGGACCCTGGCCTGGTTGGTCTTTAATTTCGTGAATTTGGCACATTGTTGCCAGGCCGAGTTGAGTTTTGGTTTGCATTACATTCGAAGTAGTCCAGTTGATGCCATGGATGCATTCTGTCCACTGGCTTGCAGTCTGACGACGCTCTTCAAGATGGCCTGCATGTGGCGTAGTCGTGCCGAGGTTGCTTCCCTGATGCAACGCATTCGTCAGTTAACCGAACAGCAACGGGATGGGGAACGGGTGAAGATGAAACATGACTATTATCGCATGGCCACTTGGTTGGGCATGTTGATCTTTACGTTGGGTTGCATCAACACGGGCGCATTTGTTCTCCGTTCCTTTTGGGAGATGTGGCAACGTCGTGGTTTGCCCTTCAAATACGATATGCCCTTTCGAATGCTGTAAGTTGAAAGAGTTTATTGATGATATCATTTAACGATATCTTCAACTACGATATGCTATTTCGATAACAATAACTTTATTCGTTAGTTTTCCACCCATTGCTCATCGTTTTCCCTGGTATCCCTTGGCTTATATCTACTCGACATGGAGTGGACAGGTCACAGTTTATGCTTTTGTTGCCACAGATGGTTTCTTCTTTAGTTTCACACTATACGTTACATTTTTGCTCAAGGCTCTACAAATGGATATACAACGTGTCCTGAAACCAGTAAAAGGTAGGTAATTCCCTTACCTAGTAGGGAAAACTAATTTCCTTAAGTGTTTGCCTTCTGCAGATCCAAGTCCACGTGAGTGTGAACAGTGTTGCCAACAGCTGAGGAATATTATTGATCGACATAATGATATTGTTGGGATTGTACAACGTTTCTCTGTGATAATGTCAGCGCCGACTTTTGCACAGTTTATATCGGCAAGTTTGGTTATCGCTACAAGTGTTATCGATATACTTTTGGTAAGGAAGTAATCAAGTCGAAAAAGAGTATTGATTTTCATTACTTTTCCCTTCATAGTTTTCTGGCTACAATATCATACGGTATGTGGTTTATGCTGGCACCGTTAGCTCCTGTCTTTATCTTTACTGTTATGGCGGCACGGAAATGTCAACAGCGGTAAGTTGAAGCTTGCGTGTCTCAGCACCAGATAAGCAATATATATATATATATTATGTTTTTTGTTTGTATTGCAGAGCCTGGAACTGGGCGAGGCTGCATACAATAGCCATTGGTATCAGTGGAATCGTGAGGTGCGTCAGCGTGTCTATCTGCTCATATTGCGCGCCCAGAGACCCGTCATCGTTGATGTTCCATTCTTTGCACCCTCGCTTCCCGTCTTCTTAGCGGTATACATACACACAAAACGGATATTCTCTTTATTTACAGACAGACTAAGAGACAGAGAGACCGTGCCTTGTAACAGTGTTTTGTTCTTATTTCTTTTTTTCCCCATTCTCATTCTCACTGCAGGTCATCAAGTTTACGGGCTCCATTGTGGCGCTGGCCAAGACAATACTTTAACAAACAAAACAAACAGCTAGAATGTGGGTCGTCCTCCCTTGTGGCACAAAAGCGGAATTGTAGTTCAGCGCTGAACACACCGTTAAATGGCAACTAAAATGGCGGCGCCACAAGATTGACTTGGATTTACTCCGGAGACCCCCCAAGGCACTTTACACTTTACACAATTTGTCCTGAAAGTATGCAGCACTCTTTTACCCACACACACACATACACACATACAACCTCAACTTGTTTATCTTTCCAAAAAAGTAAAGTAAAGTTATTTTTCAAAGATGACCCAGTTGGGGACATTAGATAATCGTATAATTCTATGAAAAAGTTCGGTAATAAACTTTAGTTAAAGAGCGTTGCCTAATCAATCTTGGAAGATCTCTTAAAACAAGTGTTTAACATTTCTTGATAAATAAAGAGTGGAAAAACTTTTAACTAGTTTAACTAGAATCAGATTAAGGCAATTAACATTTAAAACACAACGAGGAATAAGTAAGATCTAGGACCTAGGACGATCTGTTAAAAAAAGTTTGTAACATTTCTTGTTGAATAAAGCGTTGAAAACTTTTACTAGTTAAATCTGATTAAGGAAGTTAAGAATTAAATTCACAACACAGAATAAGTATAAGACTAAGAATAGTTTATTGTTTAGTCTTTCATTGCTTTTAGCTCTTGCTAAAACTAGTTAAACTACAAGCTGGATTAAAGGTATTCTTAAATGGGGAAACACTAAAAGGCACAGTAGTTGGTCCAGCATTGAGTACAAATTTGCATTTTTTGAGTCTCTCATAAGAAGGAAACTTTGTTTGTTGTTCGATGTCGATTACAAAAGCAACAACAACAACGAGAACCACAAGAACAACAACTACATGAGAGAGCTACTAAAAATGACGTCAAAGAGTGTTCCGTAACGAGACAAACAACGTCAACAACAAAGTGCAAAAGGACTCTTATGCCCAAGCTGGTTGATTAAAAGCGCCAACGGGCTGATGACATAAACTGGCCGACAGGCAGGCAAACCAGGCGGGCAGGCAGGCAGTCAGGTAACGGTAAACTGCAAACTGCAAACGGAAACTGAAAATTGGCCAACAGCCAGCCAGCCAGCAATTGTTCAACTGAGCATACGTTACGTATACGTAACAAGCTCAAGAAAAAAAACATATATAAGCAGAACATTGTTATCGTTATTGTTGCATATTGATCACGCCCCATAGTTAAGGCCGAAATCTTTAGGATTGCCCCTCCACTATAAATAATTCAGTAAGCCATAAAGTGTGTGTGTTGACCAATTTTGATTTTGGCATTCGAGATTACTTGGAACTGCTGATTAGATTTCATTCCCAGTGCCAAGATTAGCCAAAGCGGTCAGCAGTGTCCGGCATATTGGACACAAACCATTTTTCAGTGCACTAACGTTTGTTGATCTTGGCACACGCACACAACTTGGACAAACGGCAACGAAATGGCCAACAATTTTCCATTGCTGCGTTTGCTGTTCGCGAGCTTTTTACTTCTGGCCATTGTGAACGCAAAAAGAGGTGGGTACATCTAGTTGATACTAAGAAGAAAAGTTGAGATTGTTAAGGGAAACAATATCATTTATCTCAAGGCTCTTTTTTTTCCTAACACGAAGATCTTAGTTGGTTTCTGATCTGCTTTTCATATACAGCTCTTAAGTTTGCATTAAAAAAGACTCAGTTCTATTCGATATTAAGAAGAATTGTTAAGATTGTAAAGGGAATTTATATTTTTTATCTCAAGACTGACTTCATTCCTAAACCGAAGACCTTAGTTGGTTTCTGAAAGACTCAGTTCTATTCGATATTAAGAAGAAAAGTTAAGATTGTAAAGGGAATCAATATCATTTATCTTAAAACTGTCTTCTTTCCTAAACGGACGGCGTAAGTTGGTTTCTGATCATCTTTTAATATTCAGCTCTTAAATTTGTATAAAAAAGTTTTAGTTCTACGCAGCTAACCTTCATAGTCAGTCATATATAATATATATATAATCTAACACCTGTCTTAACATTCTTCGTAATTTTCCTTGACTTAGGTATTAACGGAAACATTATGATTAATAAATAAGTGGCTTTGATTAAGTAATCTTGTATGTAACCATGTAGAAATCAGTTCCACACTCTATTTATCACCTTAAAATATGTCTGTGTCCACGTTATCGTGGCTATAAACCGATAAAGTCAACATGATAAGCACATGACCAGTCTAGATTAGTACAATCTATTGTTAATTTACGCTCATTAACAAAATTTCTTGAATTTTGCAGACCATCAACATGCGCGGTCCAGTTTGAAAGGTATTTCGCCGCCTGTGAAAAATGAGAAGGAAATGGAGAGCAGCTATTGGCGTGTAAATGCCCAGAATACTCTGGCAGCCAAGTTAGCTGCTCTCGAGTTGGCGCACACAAAGAAGGCGAAGAATGTGATACTCTTTCTGGGCGATGGAATGTCCATTCATACGATAACGGCAACAAGAGATTTTCTCGGTGACAGCTCGGAAAAGGTGTACTTTGAACAGTTTCCGTATACGGGTCTGGCCAAGACGTACTGCATCAATCGTCAGGTGGCGGATTCCGCTTGTACATCCACCGCTTATTTGGGCGGTGTGAAGGGCAACTACGCGACAATTGGTGTGAATGGAAATGTTCCACGTTACGATTGCAAGGCTGCTTATCAGGCTGAGAATCAGGTTGAGAGCATTGCCAAATGGGCACAGGATGCAGGCAAGGATGCGGGATTTGTGACAAGTGCTCGTGTTACCCATGCCTCACCGGCTGGCGTTTATGCTCACATCTCCGATCGTTACTGGGAAAATGATGCAGAAGTCATTGACGCGAACTGTGATCCCGAGGAGACCATAGACATTGCCCGTCAGCTGGTTGAATGGGATGTTGGTAAGCGTCTTAAGGTCATCTTGGGTGGCGGCAGACAGAACTTCCATAGCAACACAACACGGGATGAGACAGGTTATCCGGGCTATCGCTTGGACGGACGTAATCTGATCAAAGATTGGCTTGCGGATAAGCAGAAGCAGAATGCTACCGCAGGCTATGCTTGGTGTCGCAAGGGTCTAACCGAGATTGATTTGGATAATACGGACTATCTGTTGGGTCTGTTTGCCAGGGGTCATCTGCCCTACGATGGAGATCGTGAGCGTAGCCCAACAAACAGTCATCTGGCCGATCCCTCCCTGACCGAACTGACAGAGGCAGCGATCCGTGTCCTCAGACGGAATGATGAGGGCTTCTTCCTGTTTGTCGAAGGTGCTCGCATCGATATGGCCCATCATTCGAACTATGCCCAGCGCTCACTCGAGGATACCGCTGAGTTTGCCCGGGCTGTGAAGAAGGCACGTGAAATGACCTCCGACGAGGATACGCTCATTGTTGTCACCTCGGATCATTCGCATGTGATGACCGTCAACGGTTATCCGGTAAGCAAGGAGACAACTCTAAAACTCTTTCACAGTTTTTCAACTTAACACATTCCTTAACCCCTTTAGAGACGTGAGCAGGCGATAACGGGTTTGGCCAACAAGATTGCCGATGATGATGTGCCTTATAACATTTTGTCCTATGCCAATGGACCTGGCTATTGGGCCGCCTATAGCAAAACGGATGGTCGCAAACATATCACCCAGCAGCTCACCGAATATCCACTCTATGTGAGTCCAGCCATGGTGCCACTCAATTCGGACACGCATGGCGGTGACGATGTCGCCGTCTTCGCCTCTGGCCCCTATGCACAGTACTTTAGCGGCAACTACGAGCAAAGCAACATTCCAGCACTAATGGCCAGGGCTGCCAGCATTGGACCCTATGCTAATGTGCAACCCTAAAGCAAAAACTTTTTCCATTCGTGTGTGTGTGTATGAGTGTGTGAAGTTCTAATTGGTATGTGTGTTAGTTCGCTTTTTTTTCTCTTTTGTCAATTTGAGTTGCAAAATGCAATTAAAACGTAAACGAAACAGCTAAATGCACTTCTCATGACAGTTTTTTGTGTTTGTATACTCATTAATAGAAGCAAGAAGGGTATAGTGGTGAGGGAGAGAAAGAGAGATAGACGAATAGCGTCGATCATATTCCAATGCATTCCAATGCTCGCTCTTTGAAGTGTATAACACTTAGATGCAAAATCACATGCTGGTATACTGTTATACATATGTGTGTTTAACTATGTATAACAGAATAAGTTATTAGCAGTAAAACTACATGCTGTTATACAAATGAGTACTTCACTATGTATAACAGCAGAAGTTATTGTCCAGGGTATCAATTGGCCGCACACACTTCTAGTAAAATCATCACATTTGCTTTGAATTGGAATTGGTTTTAATTGAATGCCAATTGGCAGCGACGGCAGCGCAATTTCCTGTCAATTCTCTCGCTCATAAAAGAGCTGCAATTGCAGGTGCAGGTGCAAAATGGAATTCAATTAACAAACAGACAGAGTTTCGATGCAACAAAAGTCAATCAATCAGTCAATCAAACAAACGTGATTGATCATTTCAAGTGCCAAATAAATATGAACGGGTTGATACAAAGGTGAACTTTATTTATAGCAATTGAAAAAGTGATTTTTGCTTTTGACATACTAATTGCAATAAGCTGCATTTAGATTTTAGTTTAAACAAATAGTTGTCAAACGTCAATCGATAGCAAAAAGTAAACAAACGATATTCGTTCTTCTGTCAATATCGTAAGCTCTCTCTTTCTCTCAACAATGCATATCCATATGCATACATTTACAGCTTTGTGCATCTGGCAGAGTACAGTCATTACCTTGACTGGAATCACTGGAATTCTGTGTGTGTAAGTTGATCGCATTGGAATGTTATAAATTGTTGGCACTGCAAATATTTATGTATTATTTATTATCACAAAACGCTTGAATGCATTCGACTTTCTGGATTACAAACATTGCGCTTTGTGACTCTCAAACTGTTATGTTTAAGCAGCGTTACTAAATATGTTTGTCAAAACCATATTTTGAACCACTGTACCTATTTTTATTCCCCATACTGTATCATTCAAACATTTGTACATTTATACGGGTTTAATCCTAACACGTCGCAAAATTGGAAGCATGCAATTTATTCTCGTTTTTGCGTTCGCTTTCAAGCTATTTTTTTTTTGATAATTTCCGTTTGCCATTTTCAATTTAATAAGATTATGCTTTTTAATTTGTAAGCAGAATGCAAAGCACGGTACATTTCCCAAACTGGACGCCAAGTTTTCGACCATGTTCCAAAAAAAAAGGGGTAGGGTCAAAAGGGCAAAGGGTGCGGCTGTAAAGTAAGTGGGTGGAGAAAGGAGGGGTTTTTTGGGCAGCCGCAAGAAAGTTAGTTGTACTGTCTGTGTGTGTGTGTGAAAGCCAAAAACCCACTTGGCCAGTGCAGTGGTGTGCCTTGGAAACTGGGTCAGCAGCGACACGGGTGCGCAGAGTGAGCTAGAGCGCGAAAGTGTATGTAAGTATGTTACTGTGTGTTTGTGTGTGTGTGTATGTAAGAGATGAAGAAACAGAAAAAACAGGTAGAGAGCTCAAGAGAGCGTATCAGCTGAAAAAGTAAACTGAAATCCAGTTGTTGGTTGGTTTTTTCTGTGGTTTTCGTGGGATCCGGCGACCAGTAAATGTGGTTTAAGCTCGCCCAACAGCTTGCAAGTCCATTTCTATTGCAATTCAAATAATATGCGGGGCGGATGTGTGTGTGTGTGTATATGGTGGAGGGGGGGAGCAAAAACACAACAACAATTATGCGCAATGCGCATACAAAAAAAGCTGTATAGTTGCCAAGATGTGAACTGAAAAAAATGAAGCAAAACCAAAGACGGAGAGAGTAAAGCAATAATGATTGCCCCCGCATATAGAAAAATATATATGTATATGAGTATGTATGTATGTGTGTGTGTGCCCAAACTAATGGTGCTGACTCAGCCGCAGTCGCAGTCGCTAACAACGTCGCGAGCTTAACGTGCGCCACAAAAAGCTTTGCTGCGGCTACTACACAAAACTACAAAAAGAAAAAACACAAATACAGATACAGATACATACACAGCGAGCAGCAGTACACGAACACGTGACGCTATCGCGCGTTTAGGTATGTGTGTGTTTGTGTGTATCGCTTTTGCTGCCGCAGTTCGCAGCTTTTTAACGAAACTTTTACGCTCGCGAGCTTCTCTATCTCTCGCGCTCTCTCAACTACACTCTCTCAAATTAGCGCGCGCGCACTTCTAAGCACATTCAAATTGAACGCGCTTTTTTGTATCTTTCACTTACACATTATGTACAACAAATTGCTTGTAGATATGTATATGGATACTTATGTACATATGTGTGTGTGTGTGTGTTATGTAGGGAGCCCCATAAGCAGCAGTGGCAGGGGACTTTTTTTTATTTCTCACTGTGCAGCGACTGCTACGTCGACGCCGTATTTAAGTGTGCCACATTTTTTTATGCTTGATTTTTGTTGTTGTTGTTTTTGCTGCCATCTTTGCCCGGTTGCCAAGCGCGCACACAATTACAGCTACACATGCATACATAGTGTAGACACACACACACATACACACTAGTATTTGCTGTTGTCTTTTCAGCCTTATGTCAAAATTCATGTGAATTAACAACAGCAAATGATAGCGATGACTGCAGCATTTCAATTAATGCTCAGAATTCGTGTCAATGTATTTACACACGCGTTCATGCAATATAGATACATTCATTTATTTATTGTTATGTATCTGGGCAAGCTGCAAAACTCTTTTTTCTTTTCTTTTCTTTTATTTTATTTTTGTGTGTTTGGCCCCTTCAAAGCGTTTTTTTTTCTCCTCTTTTGTAGCCGTCTGTTTACTTAACCTAAATGCGTAACACCACCCACCACCTACCCAAACCGCGCACCCAACCAGTGAAAAAGTTGTTGGTGGTGGGTGGGAAAGAGGGGGGAAAGGGTGGGGGGGGCTTATGTAAGTCTGGGTGCGGAAATGGGCTACATATGTATCCCGAGTGAAAGAGATAAAGCACTTGAAGAGCGAGCGGGAGGAACGTCCGCCCTTTGCTCCAAATAAATAGAGCTTTTTTAAGTTTACGCCTACACATCCCTCCACCCCACCCCCAAACCACCGAAAAAGGAACAAAAAGAAGCTTAAAAACTATACCCCCAAAAAATGGGGTTGGATTTCAAGACAAAATGTAGAGAAGAAAAACGCATTGGATTTAAAATTTTGCCATTTATACATATATATATTTTATATTAATTTTTTGTTTTACTTAATGTAATGTTACTTATTTCGATTGTAATGGATATACATATATATAGATTTCTTGTTTTTGTTTTTGTGTTTTTGTTGTTTGCTGTTTGTTTTTTGTTTTTGTTGAACGCAATGTACATAAGAATCGGAAATTGTTAACTATTTCTCTAATCACTTGAAATACATGATTGAAATTGGATGTTTCGTGTTGCTGTTGCTGCATTATTTAAATAATCTATATATATGAGTTTTGTGTTTTGTTTGTTTGTGTGTGTGTGTATGTATGTATGTATGATTAGCCCCGCCTTGGCCCAATTCACTTCCTTTATATTGTACACAAATCTCAATTGTTTAAACAAACCTTGGGCATTGTTTTTGCTTTGTTGTTGTTATTGTTCTTGTTCTTTGTTGCTGCTGTGTGTGTGTTTGTTGATGTGAGGCGGTTTGTATTAGTATTATTTAATTAATTAGTTTCTAAACAAAGAAATTGAAAGCTTTAATCTTTGCAACTATCAATCATATACATACATATATCATCATCATCTATACACTATCCGATTCAGAATTTGCAAATAACAAGGTATGGATTTCGATTGCAATTGCAAATCTGTTTTTTGTATGTTAAATAAAAAAATCAAAGTTATATTTATATGTATATATATATATAGAATTAATGTTTAAGAGAGGAGGTTCATCAACGGAGCGCTCGAAACAGTTTAAAATTACAAAAAACCTAAATGAGAAGCACTTGGGAGTAGAGCTTGGGAACAAAAATATATATATAATATAAACGTAACAGCTTTGCTTTAGCTTGACTTGAATTCAATTTACAGTTTAAAGCTTCCACTTCGTCGTACATATAAATCTGATGAAGGTGCAGCAGTTACATGAATGTATATAATATATATTTATATATAAATTTATATGTTGTGTGCCTGTTGTTTTTTGTGGTTGTTGCTGCTATGTCTTTCTCATCTTCATCATCTACATTTTGTTTAAATGTTGTTATTTATATTTATAATTATTATTGTTGTTCGTTTTTTGTGTTGTTTGATTTAAAATAGCAACAACAACTACATATTTACATCGCATTTGTTAGTTTTTTGTATTTTCGTGTACATTTTGCAATTTTTTTGTTTGTTTGTTTTTCGTTTTTTTGTTTTTTGTTTGTTTTTTTTTGCGTTTTTTGTTTTCGTTATTTTACGTTTTCACTTTCCTTCGTCCTAGCATAGTGTTTGAGAGGGGAGGAGAAGGCTTGACGAGGGAGAGGGAGGAGGAGTACAGCTAATTGCTACCTGAGCCCAGGCTACAAAACCACAGGTAAATACAGGAATTTTCATATTTATAATTATAATACAACTCAATTAAAATTTGTTTAACATTTGCGGGCATTTTAAAATGTTCTCGTATCAATTTTTTATATATATATATAAAGATATAGTTATCTCTCTCTCTCTCTTTTTTTCTCTTTTTAAACACAATTACCATCTAAATAAAGTTTTGTGAATTTATCATCTCGTATTTAACAGCTTATTCGGTTTTATCCAGTTGCATTTGCTTACTTTTCCTCTTTTTTTTTTGTAACGATTGTAACGATTTTCTTTTCACAATGGTTTTTCTTTTTTGTTTTGGATGTTTTTTTTTTGTTTTGTTTGCTCTGCGTTCGTAATTTCATTGTTTTTATAAATTGGCTTAAAACGATTTGACCTAAAAACCTAAACACATCTCGTTAGTATCATATATATATAATTGATTTTTATGCTTTCTTGCTACGGCTACGGATGCTGTTGTTGCTCTTGTTGCTGTTGCTGCTCCTGTGTTCCTGCTGTTGTTGTTGTTGTTATTTGGGTTAAATCATCAGCGCACAAACGTCCAGGCTAAAGCGTTGGACAACTGCATTTCGCTCTCAGTTAATATTGACCACCTCCTGATTAACATCGGCGCCATCGACCGCCATATTCAATTGTTGGGTGACATTCGATTTGGCCAGGCAGGATCGTGCGACGGATTCAAAGAGTCTGCAAAAGATCATTGAAATATTGTAATTAAATGGGTCAAAACAATCGAATTTTCGGCTTCGTTCACTGAAAATAATGCATACTAAAGGAATTTGCAATATATATTAACATATTTTATTATTAAATTTTATTCAAAATTGCAATTCTTTGCAATTTGTCAAGCGTTACAATAATTAAACCGCGAATCTTTGCAGGTGTTGCGGATGAGGGCGAAGGATGCGGGGTGTCTTGGTTGGGAGGGGGTACATGCGAAAAACAAACCATTACTTAAAACTAAAAACCACTATATAATAAAGGTATATATATATAAAAATATAGGTATGTATGTATGTTTGTATAAAATTATGCTGCACACTGAATGCTCAAAGTCTCAAATCGATTAAAAACAATCAGACATTCACCAAAATATCTGAAAACAAAACGAACGAATGAAATCATAAATAAACCAAGCCACTGGGTGTATAAACAACAAACAAACAAACAGACAGGTGTGAGTGTGAGTGTGTGTGTGTGCAGGCCAACAACTACGACTGGAACCACAAAACTACATATATACATATAGAAATTCTAGATAGAAACTAAAGATAGAACTGAACATACAAGATAAATGTAAATGTAAACAACCACTTACTTGGTTATCTCTGGTGCACAATGCACAAAATCATGATCCCAAAACTTGTAGATGGGATTCTTGATCAGCTCAATGAATGTGATCAACAGACCCCATGGATGTGGACGATTGACGATTAGGCGTTCGAGCAGTACTCGAGTTATCTGCTCCTGTATGGCCTCCGAATTGGCCTCGGCAAACAGATGCAACACCGCACAGCTGAAGTAGTGCGTGTGACTGTTTGGATAGCGCAACTGATTGGCAATTGCATTGAGGAACAGATAGCGACCCTCTGTATCCAGATCCACAGCCAAATTCTGGAAGATATCCATGTGGGCGCTGTGCGCAATGTTCGATGTGTTCGGCACAAAGTTCTTGTTCCTGTATAAAAGAAAATACACAGAATTATTATATATATCATTCATCTGAGAGAGATGAGATAGCGACTTACCTAATCAGGGCTATGGCCTGGGTGCCCACATACATGACCAAGGCGTTCATGAGAGTCATGTTGTAGCGTGTGCCTGGCTCACTGGTCACTTGCAGATGGCCGCGCAGCTCCGAAAGGAATGTGACGGGAGCACGTGCCTTCAAGTACGAGTCGAGATCCTTCTTAAAGTTGGGCGGCTGAATGTTCATGATGTAACTGCTGCAAACCTTAGGCGCATTACTGCTATCGGACAGCATGTCCACCTTCAGATTGGGCGTAAACGGATCGGGTAGACGCATGTTGCGTGGAAACGCCGACAGAATGATGTTGCGCATCTGGACGCAATTGGGCGGTATGGTGTCACAGAATCCAAAATGATAGTCGCACAAGAATTCGGGGAAATCATGTAGCAGCACGAGCAGAACACGCAACGTACCCTTGTAGAGCAGCTGGACGGGTTTGCCCAATTCGGTGTTGCGCAAGAATGGTGCCAGATATTTGAAGAGATCCTGCAGCAGCTGGGCATATAGGGGCCAGCCCTTTTGGCCGGGTATCAGTACCAGAATGCGGCCAAGGAAGACGCGATGTGAGATTAGCTCCAGCCAAGCGAAACAAAAGCCTGGCGCCACAGTCGGACTGAGCAGATGATATGTGTAGGCAAACGCCGATACGATGCTGTGCATCAGTGGTTCGGGTAAACCGTCGGCGGAGCACAGTTCCATGAAGAGCATCATGAAGAAGCGATGGTAGCCCACCTGCTGGAAGGCAACGCCGCGAATCTCATGATCCTTGAGCAGTGTGCCCAATACAATGCCCAGAACCTTGTTGAGCAAATTGATCTTTGTCGTTGGATTGCCGCCTTCGCCTGAATGACGCACCAGCATTGCAATTAAATGCACAAACGCATCGATCCATTGGAATATCTTGTTCTTGGCCTGATTTATGGGCAGGCTGGGTTCGGCGAACATGCGATATACAACATCTGTGCAGATGTGTGTCGCCTGGCGGAAGAAGCGTGTAATCAAATCATCTGTCTTCAGGATGCCATAGGTGTTCATCTTTTGAACAAATGCTCCAAAATTGCGTGCATCGCGTGTTGTCTGCTGATTCTGCTGTGTGTAGAGAGCAACCCAATCTTTAAGCAGAAATTCGGTCTTCTCTTGCAAACCAGGCGGATCATCCGTGTCGCATGACTATTTAGGGGAAAAGTAAGTTAAATTATTATTACACCAAACTAATGCAAGTTCAACTCTTTACTTACCCTCACATGATGCATGCCGGAGTGAATGTAGTGTGATGCGCCGGCCAAATAACGTTCACCCGGATTGAATGAACCATAATCACTGGTGTTTAGATTGCCAGACCACAGCGTTTCAATGGCATTGACAATGCACTCGGGATAACGATGACGATGTTGGGTGAGACGGCCAAGCAGCTCAACGGTGGCCATAAACTCATTGTCCGATACAATGTTAATTGCACGATCCTCCATGATTAGACGCTCGATTAGTGCAATGCCAAACGAGATGGCCACAAAGTTATTGCCATTATCCATGCAATCGCGCAGCATACCGTCGAACTGATTGAGATTGACAAAGTGGGATGTGATTAGGGCGCGTGCCGCTTCCACATTGTAGCGCACCTCTTCGCGCAATTCAAAGAAGCATTTGGTGACTGCACGCTCCGTGTTGGGTGCCCCAAAGCTGTTGTGCAATAGACTGAGAATACGCAAGTGAATGTCACGATAGAGTTTCATCTGTTCCATGTGATCCTGAACGTTGATCAGACCCTCGGTGAGACCCTCCACAGCGCGTGTCAACATTATGAATGCCGACTCCTGATCACGCAGGCGACGTGTGGCCATCAGTGCATTAAGGAGCACATGCATCTTGCTGGCCTGCAGCTGTAGTGTCGGCATATTAATGGCGGTGTTCATGAACGCCTCCATTTTGCCAGCGACCTCGGCATAGACCATGTTGCTATCATCGTTTGCAAACACATTGGGCACCTGAATATCCTGTGGCTTGGGCACAAACAGTGCAATATCGCGATCGCTCATCTGCTGGAAACCGGGAATGCTGCGTGCAAACTCCGAATAGACGGCATACAGTGTTGGCGGTGCTGGGCCAACCTTAAGACGCACTGGCTCCGGCAAACGTTCCTGCTGATAGCTCAAAATTTGTGCATCCACAAAGCGGCTGCCCTCTTCGCGTGCTATTTTCCTTGTTTCGAAATCGGTCGATAGGCGCCGATCGATCTCCAATGCGGCCTTCTCTGCCGATGTCTTCTGGATGAAAGCACAGACGAGCTCCACATTCTCATTGGCCAGTTGCATGGATGCAGTTTGTATTTCGGTCATGTTTTGCACATTATTCAGAGCGGCCATGAAAGCCTTGTGCAGATTCTGAGTAATGGCGCGCGCAATCTCATCCTTGCCAGTGATCATTGCCATGCCCGCGGCCAGATTGCGTACCATCTGATGGGCAGCGGTGCGCATGCGGTTCTCATCCGCATCCAAGGCAAAATCTTTGCGGATCAACTGCTCCGTGGTGGCGCACGCAATGCGTATGCTGCGATCCACGACAGGCTGCAGCCAATCGGTTATTGTGCGTTCGATGGCATTGACGACAATGTGCTTGATGCCCGGATTTGTGTGGACGAACGGTATGTTGGCTGGCAACACCAGTTGCTGGGATATCAATTGGAAGTTGTTTACATTCACCTCGACATAAGAGTAACGTGGCTCTGGTGGTGGCAATACCACCTGGCTGGGATCTGTCGGCAAGTTGGGCGATGATACGGATCCAGTTGCATTTAAGTTATTCATCATCATGGCCTGTGGATCAACTTCAGCGGTTGGCGTTGGTGGTGGCACCTGTTGTTGTTGTTGTTGTTGCTGCTGCTGTTGTTGTTGCTGCTGTTGCTGCTGCTGCTGTTGTGCCTGTTGAGCTTGCTGCTGTTGTTGTTGGGCTTGCTGTTGCTGCTGCTGCTGTTGTTGTTGCACTTGTTGCTGCTGTTGTTGTTGCTGATGCTGTTGTTGTTGTTGTTGCTGCTGCTGCTGCTGTTGTGGTGGTGGTGGCTCGGTCACTTTAGGTTTGGGCTGCGACATTTGTTGTTCGATGAGCAGCGCTCGTGTTGGACACTTCAAATAGATGACCGGTTTGAGCTTCTCCAGCTCCAGATTAAGCGTTTTGCACAGAACCTCGATTTCAAATTTGAGATTGAGCTTGAGATCGGGCTCCTGATGCAGTTCACCCAGCACAAACATAATGCCCATGGTCCACGGGTTCGGCGATTTAAAGATGCGTGATTTGGCTGACGACTCAAGAATTTTGGCCACAAATGGCACCACAAACAGCAACTCCTGCTGTCCCTTGTGATAGGCCTCGGCCAGCAGTGACTTCAGATCCAGGTCCAGCTGTAGAATGGGACGATTACGACCCAGGGTCATCATACCCAGCCAATGGCCCAGATTCTTCAGCAGACTACGATCAGAGAAGTTAATGACTCCCTTGTCGGAGCGCAGCAGTACTTTGATGTTGCGCAGCGTCTCCTTGGTTACATATCGATTGATCTCAACGTTTTTGAGTGCGTCGAGGAAGTTGTAGTAGAGCGTATGAAAGTTAAACTCCATGGATGCGCGCTTGAGTACGAGATACTGCGCTAGCCATGGCCAATACTCTTTGGTCATGATCTCCTTGATCTCTTCACATTTCTGTGGAATATTCAACTGGCTCAAGTTGTTAAAGATGAACGCGGTCTTGTCCTGCACCGGTTCTGGTGGAACTGTCACCTTCTCCTCCTGATTGGCTACCAGCAGTGTATCAATATTGGTCGCATTCGCAATCGATTTCATACGTGTGGCATGCGATACTGCCACGGGCGGCTTCTGTACATTCGGAGCTGCGGCCATGTTGCCTAAAATATTAAATTAAATACGCATTTAACAAAAAGTCACAAAGTAAAGTAAAAATTATATCGGAAGGGTGGCAATGCTTAAGTACGGTCGTGACAAGGAAGTCCTTAGAAGTAAAATGAGTTCTTAGCAAGCTATACGGACGGGTGCAGCTGCATTGATTCATTATGAACGGAACATGGGCAAACTCGAAGGAATTTTCGTCCAATGATTAACATGGAAATCCCATTTGGTCAAAGATTAATAAGGATTACTTACCAGGCATTGAATTGGCACGGTAAAGCGGTTCCGCTGCGCCTTGGGCAATGGCCGATGTTGGTATGGTGTTGCTAAGGCCAATCAGCTTTTGTGGCGGCGGCTCCTGACCGTGCATACCGAATTCCACGTACTGAATTAGATGTTGCGGAAAGTCGCTGAAATGAGGTATGGATCGTATGTGCTCGCAGTATTTGTTATAGGTGTGAAGACGTGTCTTGAATCGATCCAGTGCCGTTACACCAAAGTAATAAAGTTTAGATCCCTCAGGTTTGCGTAATGCATCCAGGACGCAACGCAGTGACAAACCCAGTGCTACAAATGTGGGCACCAGATTACGATCGATAATGCCACCGAAAAGCTGTGCGGTTATTTGCAGCTCCTTCTCGGGATAATGAGCAAAGAAGCGATACTCCTCGAATAGATTTCGCAACATACAAAGGAAGACCTCCTGTTCACGGCGATTGCTTGACTCCTTGAATCGTTGCAATATGTCGAGGACCTCATCGATGGAGAGCGTTGGATTCGGTTGATGGTTGTAGATGCGTTGAAAGTATGAGTTCGCCTCATCCTCCACCTCCTTTGAAACGGGCACCTGTAGATCGGCCATCACCGGATTGTTTGGATTTGGCGCTGTTGGCGTCGGCTGTGGCCCAGTTGGCAGCATACGACCCAGATTACCCACATTTGGTGGCGGTGGTGCTGGGATTTGTATTGGAATGGGCGGATAAGGGTTGGCGCCGGGATTCATTAGACGTGATGGAGATGCTGGAGTAGAAACCAAGTTGTCTGTAGCCGTTCATAAAGATAAGGTGTAAATATATAAAGCCAAATTACAAACATGCACCACACACACCACATTCAACAAATAAAAATAAATGAAAAAGGAAATTTATTTATAGATTATTCAATTTTGATTTACCATATTTGTAGCATTCATTTCGCGAATATTTATGGAAACATTTGTTTTGTATAATATGTATATAAAACATTTTCTTTTATGTTAAAATAAGGAAAATATATTGAAGCTTTTAAGGTTTTAAAGTTGAATGCTGGTTTTTTTTTATAATTAAAGTTAAAAAGAAAACAAATGGTCTGATATGTAAAAATTAGCAAGATTATAAATAAACGCAAATGCAAATAATATTAAGGGGGCGTGGTGGGTCTATTCATCTCTAATGGAAACTTGTTTTCATTAAAGAATATACTTACTCAGCATGTTGCCAAAGTTGAAAGCGCCATTGGGACCGCCCAGATTGAGACCAGCTAGATTGTTTGACATATTGGTTAGTGGATCCATGCCGCCGGGCCCAAACATTTGCTGTGCGTTCAGGTTGCCAGAGAATGGCTGCTGGGGCTGGGGCGGTGGTGGCACAGAGCCAGGCACAATTGGACCACCTGGCAATTCCATGCCGCGATGTCCACGCAAAATGCTTGGCGGCGGCGGTACAAGACCTTGTGGACCACCAGCTTGCTGTTGTTGCTGCTGCTGTTGGGCGGCACGAGCCTTATTGGCCATGATAGTCATATTAGCTGCCATTTGCATTATCATTTCGACTATTTCCGGTTGCATGTTACTGTTGATGACTGCCTGTAGGCAACTAATCATTGTGGTTACCGTTTCGGGCAAAAGCTGCGCCTGTTTAGGCGGCAACTGATCCTCAGGCAGTTTGGCATTGGTCACTTGTGGACATCGACGTTGCAACACTTTGATCATGGCCTGCATGAATGGTTCACCATGAACATGTATCTTATCACTGAGCCACTTCTCCAGCTTCAAGTATTCGCGTCGCGATGCCAGGCAGGCCAGATCGATGATAAACAGAAATGAGCGCGCATTGAGCAGAGATGAGAGCGCTTTAAGATCCTGTGCCAAGTCCAAAATTCGTGAGAGCTTCACCTGATCAAATTCGCTGCCACGCAAATACCATTCGGACATAGCGTTCATGATCGTCGGTCGCAATTGAAAATTTGTAGAACTCCAGGCGCTGGCAAGAATCACATTGGAATTGGGATGATTGCCCAGGAACGTGGGTACAAGCTGATTGAACAGATCCTGACGCAGTGGCGTTAACGGCGGATTTATATGCAGCAGGGCCAAAAATAGCACATCGGGACAGTGTTGAGCCGGAAACTTAAATAGCTCGTGCACCTGACTATAGTAACCCTTGTCCGCAATCGACAAAAGCACCTCAACCAGATGCAGTGACTTCCAGGCAGCAATCTCCTTGTTCTCAGCATCGGGTGGCGTTTTAAGCACATCCAATGCCGGCTGACTGAACACATAGTCGGCAAATGAGAACAGATCGGGATTCTTTAGCATGGTCGTGACCAGCGACAATTGACCCTCCGTGTTCGCCCAATGGCGATAAATGCACTCCGGTTGTGGAAACAGGTTTGATTGTGTCGCTAATCTCAGTATCGTCAACAAAAGATCCAAACCGATGCGATCTTTTAGCACAAACT
Organism: Scaptomyza parva; assembly: GCA_035044645.1. NCBI lineage: Eukaryota > Metazoa > Arthropoda > Insecta > Diptera > Drosophilidae > Scaptomyza > Scaptomyza parva. Next base: position 7,510,988 of record JAWNNT010000090.1, read on the forward strand.
CTGGATGATCGAGTTCTGCAAGAGAATTTTGTATATAATATATATTTTTGATTCACTCTGATCACTAAAAGTCCCGATAATTTGGCAATGGTCTACGTTTCTTAAAACAATTACATACGATTCAATTTAAAAAAAAATTTCTTTCGACCAACTAAAGTAAAATAACAAAAAAATCTATTATTCGAAACCTAAACAAGAATACTACATGACGATATAATATTGTATATGACAGTAAAGCCATTACAAACACAAAGAGTGCTAGATTATTAATATATCTCTATGATAGCCAAAGTTATTAGTTAGTTTGTGAGACTTACCCATGCAGACATCCTTCCAGTTGAGCTGGGGCACCAGCTCCTTGAGGGCCTGCACGAACACGTCCGGCTTCCATGTTTGTGTTGCATCTGTCGTCTCCTTTTTGTCCTTCTTCTCGCTGGCGACGCTGCTTGACTCGCTGCTGCCATCGTTATTGTTATTGCTGTTCTGTTGTGCGGATTGGGAAGCGTTGGAGCTGCTGCTGCCACCACCACCCTGTTGTCCCTGTCCTGGCCAGAAGTTGGCTGGTGTTGGTAGATTTACATTACAGTCGAGCAGTGACGAGTGTCGCCGGCACATGAGACCAACAATTTTTGCAACATCTTTGGCCTGTATTTCTCGGGAGCCACTGCCGCAACACAATTGATTTTTGCACTCTTCAACGCTCGAAGTAAATTCATAACCGATTTCAAGGATTAAATTAATCCAAGATGTGTCCATAATATTATTTTTGCCCTGCAGATCGGAAGACAACAACAAATATTTTATATTAGAAGCTGCAAAAAGTGGTAAGGTGGCTATGCAAACCTGATTTGTAAATATTATCTCGCATAAATGGTCATAAATATCCTCAATGCCAACTTCATTCAGATTATCTGCATTCGAGCTGTTCCAGCTGGTGTTCGTGTTCGTCGTTTCCTCCTCTGCATCAGCTTCGTTCGATTTGGCTGCCGTCGTTGGCGTCGTTGTTGCGCCACGATATAACAGTGGCGCTAAAACTAGTGGCACCGCCTCTCGCGGAAACTCCTCGCGTAGCTTATCTAAAAACTGTTTCTCCAGCTGCGGCGTCACGTACTCGCCCAAACAACACAGCAAATACTGTAGTAGATCAAATGAGATGTCGTGCAAGCCACTCGCAGCAGGTACTGTGGCAGCGTTCTGACCCAAATAGGAATTAAGTAAATCCGGTAAGGAGCTACGCAAATTATCCCTTGCGCTCTGACGCAGTTCGGGATGAGAGCTGTGAGTCACCGCTAGCGCAAATATGCACTCGCAGAGTTTGTTAATGCCCGTATGCTTAGCTACCTGTCCAATAAGTTCAGCAAGGGCAACGGTCTTTAGACTCTGTGTGGGAAAGAGAATGCAAATGTAAGATGATAGGGTTTTTGTTTTTGACTTGAATTAACACACACCTTTTGTTTGGAAAAGTGCTGATCAAAGGCAATGCAAATGTTGGTCACAAACGAAGAGCTATACAATTGCCGCTGCAAGTGGGCGCCCAGGAGCTTCGCCTGCAACTGCGCGTTGTAGTTCGGTGTTGGATCGTTCAAGTTGAGTACGGTGAACAGATAACGCAGGCAGCTACGATCCGCTTCGAGGCCGTGTTCTTGAATAAGCTACAATCACAATTACAGAGAGAAAAACAAAATGATGGCGATTAATATACAGAGTTGCACTGACGATTACCTGAGCATGTTGCCGTGCCCGGGCAACAGAAGTTCGAGATCGACAACTCATGAGCAATTCATATAAAAAGCGGTCACACAATTATTATCTGGTTAATAATTAATGCAACTTATTGTTAATAGTATTATCTTGTTTTTTCTTCGATTTTCATTGCACACTTTGAAATTTTGAGAACATACAGAGAGAAATGGGAAGCATAGCCAGCTTCAAACAGATCAACAACAAATTACTAAAAACAAAAAAAAAACAATTCTAGAAAAGCCTTAAAATACTTACAACAAACACTGAAACTGAACGAAGTTTACGCAGAAGCGAGACAACAACAGCTGTAGCCGCGCAGCTGCTCCACAACAAAAATGCAAAACGAAAAAAAAAGTGACATACAAAGTACTGCTCGCTCAACTTGGGATTTTTAGGCCTACACACACCGCAAGGGGTGAGGGCAAAAAGGTAAGAGGGATTTATGGCAATGTATTGGTGTTCGTAGCCAGACGAGAAAAGTATATATGTACATTATAGAAGAGAGAAATATAAAGAGTAATAACAAAATATGCTGCTGCTTACCGAAATCCAAGCTTTGACAATAAATGCCTAAATTTTGCAATTAACTACCATGAAAAAAGTCCACACTGAACTTTAAGGGCTGGCAGCAGCGCAGCTGGCAGAAAAGTTTGTACGCGTTTCCCTTTTTTTTGTATTTTATTTTTGCACTATTTCACAAAAAATTTTCCACTAAGCCGCACGCAGTAGCGGCAAGCACTGTGTGTTTTCGATGTTAAGGCTAGTTTTATACATTCTAAACAACTAGCAACTTAACAAAATGGGTAATTTTTTACAAGAAATTCGCGCAACGCAAAGAAATTTTCTGCTTTTACACAAACTGTAATGGCGTCGGCAAAAATGCATGAGTGAGCGAAATGGTCATATAGCCACTTTGCGATTAAGTTGGCAGCACTGCCAGTATTGCCGATATGTGCTTAAATTTGCCAACACTCCTAAACTATTTCAATGCTATTGCAATTGCTGATGGTATCGTTGTTGTTGTTATTGTTACTATTTGGTTATGTATGTGAAACAAGGTTAAATGTGAAAACGTACCTGCTTTATTTGCTCGCTGCTCTCATTAAAATTTCGTTTGTTCACGTGTTTGACCAAATTACGAATCTGCGTTAGCGGTGTTTTCAATTGGTTCTCAACGTTCATAATTCTACGTATCAAATCGTTGGTTGTGTGTTCGGTGAGCTTTCTTTTCTTTTGTGTTGTTTTTGTATCGGCTGCTCTGCGTTTTGCTGTTTCTGACGACTGAGCGCTAAATTGTGCTTGTGGTGGGTGGCAGTGGTGTTGATAACGCCAAAAATTTGTCGGAAATACTTTTAATACGTATTTACCAATACCGATCGAATTGTCTTTGTGTTGGTGTTTGACGTATTTGTTGCTCTCTTGCGTCTAATTATTCTTCCTCTTGAAGACGTATATACGTAAACTGTGGTGCGATTTCTTTTCCAATTTGCGGCGCAAAATATTATTATTTAGTATATGTTTTCGTTTTTCAAATTGTTTTTAATGTTTTTGTTTGCTATTTCATGGCATTTGGCTGAGGCCCCCCTTCGCGGGGCCAGCACTAGCTCTACATTGCTGGCATCTATTTTGGCAACAACAAAATTGTACAAGTCATTGGCTAGCTGTTGCTGCTGCTGTTTTGTTAACTTTTACCCCGTCCAAAAACTTTTGCCCAGCACACACGTAATGGAAATGAATGAATCGCACGTACGCACACAGACAGAAGAATCACACTCACGCTCACACATGCACTGTTCGCAGCACAAAGAAATTTCTTTCGCACGTTTCGTCCCACGGGTTTTCGCTAGAAAAAGCACAGAGAATACAGAATGCACTGCACAACTTGTATTATTGCTGTCGAAATTTTTATTGTTTTTACGCAAATTATTTAATTTTATCGTTATTCTTTCGCCTAAATTTTGGTTCGTGTCTGTTTCACAATTAGAGATGTACAAGAAACATCGCTACAATATTACCAACGATGTGCAGAAATTCACGACATTAACAGTGCTGGATAGTGTGATACATGTGCGAACAGCTGTTGCATGTTTATAATTAATCGGCAATTAATAACGTCGTATTCATTATCAATTTTTGACATATTTACCATGGTATAAGTGTGGAATGATAAAAAGTTACAGTAAATGATAAGTTATCCACGGCTAATTGCTAAATTGAGTGTTTTCAATAAAAGTTCCAATAAGCAATCATGCAGTCTGCTCGTGTCGCGCTGTCGTACAACCTAGAATATGTACGTAACAAGCACTTTATGCATCGATACACGCACTTCAGTTAAATTAGCCAATCAAGTTAAATGTGTGCAGCGCGTAGTCCAATTCTGAAAGCATTATTCAAACGAAATGTGGTCACGTGGAGTCCAAACGCCACCAAGCGACCAAAGAAGTGCTCCCAAGTACGATATTTAAGCAGGACAACTACCCAACACGACCATGATGCTGGGTCAACAGCCGTTACAACCAACGCTCTTATCAATCCAAAAACAGTGAGTGATTTTCAAGAGCTCTACAAAGCAACAAAAAAGAAATTTCAATGTAAGCCTTAATAAATCAATAAACAGGCACGGTATGTTGTTAAAAAAAACACATTTACAAAAATCTTTATTAGTGGGGTTAAACTTTCAAAGTCATATTATATATATATTATATTATGTGATTGATTTTATTTGTTTATTTTTTTTTTAGCCAAAAAGCTGCCTAGCGATGTTTGTCCTAATGCCGTATTTGCGTGCAATGAACTCGACCTCAGCGAGGTGCAGGTCTATGGCTTCGACTATGATTACACTCTGGCCTGCTACAAACCCATATTGGAGGATTTGTTGTACAATTTGGCGCGTGAAGTGCTCGTGAATCGCTTCCGATATCCGGCTGACATCTTGGATTTGGAGTATGAGCCAAATTTTGCTGTGCGTGGCTTACACTATGATGTGGAGAAGGGTCTGCTGGTGAAGTTGGACTCGTTTCTTCAGCTGCAGCTGGGCTCGGTTTATCGTGGACGCACCAAAGTGGATGCCGATGAGGTGCTCAAGCTCTACCACAATCGTCTGCTTCCCATTGCTTATGTGGAGGGTCCCCATAACGGCCATAGGGTACGTTATTTATGATCCACTTTAGAAGATATAGCTGTAAATATGCTTTTTATTCGACTCAAACAGCACAATTCAAACTCGAAAATGGTGCAATTGGCCGATTTATTCTCGGTACCTGAAATGTGCCTTTTGTGCAATGTTATTGAATATTTTGAACGGAATCGCATTGATTATAATCCAGAGATTGTATTCCATGACACACGCACGGCGATGGGTTCCTGCCATCCCATAATGCACACCACCGTAATGAAGAATACTGAAAAATATATCGAACGAAACTCGAAATTAGTGCTATTTTTAAAAAAGCTGCAACAAGCGGGAAAGAATCTCTTTTTGGTCACAAATAGTCCCTTTTCATTTGTGTAAGTTCTCGAAAAAAGTCTTAATCTGGCAATACAATAACTTATATTTTTCATATATTTTTATAGCAACTGCGGAATGTCGTATTTGGTTGGTGAAAATTGGCGAGATTATTTTGATGTGGTTATTGTGCAGGCTCGTAAACCCAAATTCTTTACGGACGAGTCTCGACCTATAAGGTTATATGATGAAAGAACCAGATCGCATCTGTGGGATCGTGTTTTTAAGCTTGAAAAGGGAAAAATTTATTATGAGGTGATTACGCAGAACATATCGTAACAGGTGTTCCCCATCAACAAATGGTACAAACAGCTGTAAAAAGAAATGTTTCTTTATTTCAGGGCTCTGTGCGACAGTTGCAGGAACTGAAAGGTTGGCGCGGACATTCGGTGCTTTATTTTGGTGATCATCCGTACAGTGATCTCGCAGATGTAACCCTCAAGCATAGCTGGAGAACAGGTGCCATCATCAGCGAGTTGGCAGTTAGTATTTAAAATACTCAAATTAATTGCTATTTAATACTTAACCCTCTATATCTATAATTTGACAGCATGAAATTAAGACATTGAACTTGGAGGATTTCAAGACAAGCGCCAATTGGTTGCAAATGCTGACACAACTGATCGAGGATACGCAAGATTATGAAAGTGAAGCGGCTCAAATATGCCTTCATGCCTGGATGGAAGAGCGTGATCAATTACGGTATGTTAATGTATATTATTAGGACAATTTATCTCAATAACCATAATAACACACATTTTACAGCAATAAAACGAAGAACGTGTTCAACGAACAGTTTGGCAGCGTTTTCCGCACGTTTCACAATCCAACGTATTTCTCACGGCGATTGTTTCGCTTCGCTGATATTTACACAAGCGACATAACGAATTTGCTCAAGTTCTCCACGGCGCATACGTTTTACCCGCGACGCGGTGTCATGCCCCACGAATATGCCTCACATTTCATTTAGGACACGAAACACAAATGCTCTCTTAGTTTTCACATATACGCGCTGCTGTTATTTAGCTAATTTTGTATTTAGTGATAGTTCAAAATTGTGCCAGTTATTATTGTTGTTGTTAACAAAGAAAACTTACATATTGTAAGGTTTATTAATCGAATTTGCATAGGTGCTCAATAAAATTGTTGTAATAGTTGACAAAAATACGTTTCATCTCGGCGGGCAACAAATCGAGAACGTCACGCATTGCATGCAATTGCGTCACGCTGCATTTGTGTTTACCGCATGCAATGAGATCAAATATATACGTTAATTTGGTTATATATGCCGCAGATTTGATGCCACATTGTGCCGCAGTGCCTGCCAGCTGGAATTCAACTAAGCTCACCAGTTGCTTATAATCCAAGTCATCTAATTGAATACCATCTGTGTATTTGTATTTAATGGGTTATTAAGTTATTTTATATTGAATAAGTTGATATAAATTTTTACCTTCTATGAGTGAAAACAATGCCTCAATAATCTCCTTCGCTAAACTCAACTTTAAGCTATTATAATCCAGCAGCCAGTTGTTGAGTTTATCGTATTCCGCATATAAAACACGTCGCACTTGGATCAGATCACATTGGCACCGCAGCTCTAAGAACTGTTCATAATAGTAGGTTAGTTGTGATTGTGGTACCTGGCACACTGTGCAGCAGATGCTGTCATCTAGTTCTACTTCCAGCAACCAGTTAAGGCTACTTTTGTGGTGCACAAAGATTTTTCCACATTGCGGCTTTACGCAGCGAAAGCGATTAAACTTTAACTAAGAAACAAAAAAAGTTATGAAAATGTATAAAATAATATAATCGTAACCTACATAATCCTGATCTGGCTCGGAACGCAAACATTTATCGCAAAGGCAACTAAATTTATAAATGCTCTCAAGATTCTGACGCTCTGCACGACTGGAATTCCTGTAGTCTAGTGTATAACAATTAAAGATCTCCTCGCCTGGCTTAATTTTTCGTGCTGCATAGTTGCTCACTTGGCAGCCATCAAATTTGGTGCGTATGTTGGGCGCACAGGCATGATTGAGCAGACTTAGATATGGCAGATTAATGACCGTTTGCAGCGTTAAGTTGGAAAACTTATGTAGATAACCGCGTTGTAGATGGCAAGGTTCCTTCCAGAGTGCCGGTTGCAGCAACGAAAATGCATGGGGTGGCAGCCCGTTAAGTGTGATGGCATCACTCACATGGGCATTGACCAGCAGTTGGCCAGCGCTGCGTAGGATCAAGGCAGCCACGACTAGATGCCAATCCTCAACGGCTGCAATGTTGCACTTGAATAGCTGCTCATAGAAATTTGTATATTTAAACAGATAAACTTGCAGCATGTTAGCACAGAGGCTGTGATAGATAAGCTCCTCAGTGGGCATTTTATCCAGATGCGATATCATGGCGAGACTCTGCACAGATTGAGGAGCATCTAAAGAATTATCGTGGCTCAGTGTCATTCCCATCAACGTTTGCCATATTTCTTCAGCATTTGATTTGCTGTCCAACTGCGGCAGCCAATCGGGAAGATAAGTAAGCAATAACCGTAAGGCTAGATGCGACACTCCCAGCATGCTTAACAGATCCCTGCGATAAGCCTCACATTCGTAGCTGTGAATACGCTTGTTTAATTCACGACATCGCCGGGAACAGTAGACCACTCGCTGGTGACACTGTGGACAGGGAATGGGTGCACAGAGAATGCTGGAGGCGCAACCTTGACAAATCAATTGCTGTAAAATGGGCACAAAACATTGTGATTTCTCTGTGAATATGATATCACCCTCGTTGAGACTCTTGGTAGCAATCATGTGGCGTCCTCTGCTGCCTTGGTCGATTACACTAAAAGATTAAATAGAGTCAATATATATATTCTTCTTTGAAAGCATTTTAGTTGTTAACTTACATTTGATGATTTTTTTCAATCACATTGTGAAATCTTTGTGGCGTTTCCACGTTGGCGATACTTAAAAGCTTGTTAAGTTCTTGTTGCAGCTGCTCCAATTGCTGGCTGTAGCTGGAATTAAGCTGCAGTTCCTCTAAACAAGCCAAATGTTTTTCCAGCTTCTTGATATCGCCCAGCTTCCAGGCACAATATGCCTGCCGCATCATGACCTTGTGCTGCAGTTTCTGCGGATAACCAAACTCCAGAGCACACGCACAATCGTCGTAAGCTTGTTCATAGTAGCCATAATCCTGCAGCGCCATGCCGCGATTTGCAAAACTCAAGCAAAGCTCCTCAACGGCATTTTCTGCCTCCAAAATCGCATGAGTATAAAAACGGCAGGCACTGAGCAAACATTCTGCTTGATCCGCATCGTTTTTACCAGTTTTGCTATTGTATGCGAGGTTTCCTTGTTCCCGCAAACTGCGAGAACACTTAGCACATGCTTCCTTATTATGAGGCTGTTCCAATTTCTGCAGCAATAGTGTCGTCAGTCTATTGAAATGTTCACGTTTATGCGAAGGCAACTTATGTAAAACCTTAATAGTTTCCAATTCGTTTTGATATTTGCCATCAATTGAAATTAATTCACCCTGCTTTGAAAAAATTTCCGCCAACCGATTCATTGTTTACTTTTTAATGCCGGCATTTAATTGGACATAATCAGCTGATTCTACCAGTGCTGCCCATGCAATTACAAAAAGCGGAGACAAACAAGCAACAGCTGATTGGGCCATACAGTAATCAACAGAGAGCCAGCTCATAGTTTATCGATTACAAACAGCTGCACGGATGGCTGAAAAACAAAATAGCTAAGATTAATAATCATATTTCAAAGTATATTTGTTTGCAAGAATTATGGATTTGCAACAATTGGAAGAAGAAGCGCGCCAGGCAGCGCTCAAAGATATACAAAATATGTTACAGCGCCCAGGGCAATTGGAGAAGGTGGAGCAATATCGTCATCGTATTGCAAGAAAAAAAGCATCTGTGGAGGCGTTGCTAAAGACGGGCATGCAAAACCAGTTAGAGGGCGTCCGTGTTGGCCTCAAGCAACTGGAAACGTGTATGCAGGATGTGCGCGAAGTGCGTCGCCGAATGAGCGAAGTGGAGCGCCTGCTCGAAGGCGTGCCTGAAATCTACGATGCACTGGAAGTGGTGCGGGAGGAGAACACAAAGCACTCGCAGTATGCAACGGCTATGGAGAACCTAAAACATATTTTCAATGTGGATGCCAGTGTACAAAAGACCATGGCACTCATTGACGAAGATAAATTGCTGAATGCACATCAGTGCTTGGCGGATTTGGAGAACTCACGCGATGATTTGCTCTATGAACTGCATAAGCAGCCCAAGCAGCATGCCTCAGATAAGATAACGCTTAAGCGGCACTTTGAGAAGGTGGATCAAGTATCGCAGGCGCTGGAAAAGAAACTGCGTCTTATCATCAGCCGGACGCTAAATACGGTGCGTAAGAAGCCAACGGTTATTGTGACCGCACTCCGCATCATTGAACGTGAGGAGAAGAACGATCAGTTTGCCCTGCAGCAGCAGAAGGTTACCAACTTTTTGCCACCTGGTCGCCCAAAAGCATGGCGCAAAATGATTATGGATGTGCTGCAAGCTGCTGTTGTAACTCGCATTGAGGGCTCCAAGCTGGAGGAGCGTGCCGACAATAAATTGTGGTTGGTGCGTGACCTGGAAATACTGCGTCAGATTATTCTCGAGGATTTGCGTGTCGTCAAGTCACTGTGCGTGCCTTGTTTTCCACCACACTATGATATATTTAATGAGTATGTCAAATTCTATCATGATGGACTCTCGAGTTATGTAAGTATATTCAAATCATTTTAAGTACGCTTTATAAATGCTGTTAAATTCAATCTTAGCTGGATAACATTGTAAAATCGGGACTACAGGGCAATGAATATGTCTCAATGCTGGCGTGGGTAATGCATACATATCCGGGTGCTGATCTTATGTCGCATGCGGATCTCAATGTGGATGTATTGAAGTTACCGCATCCGCTGTTGCACCCGGAGCACTTAAAATCGCTAGAGGATGAGTATCTGCAAAATATGGAACGTAACTATCAGGATTGGATGAAGAAAACTGTGGATTCAGAGAAAGCCGAATGGTTCTCCGAAATGTTGCCCGATCAGCGAGATCATTATTACAACAGTGCTGGTCCAGTCATCATCTTCGAGATGATCGATCAGCATCTGCAGGTGACAAATACCATTCATCAGGAGCTCACATTCAAGGCGCTAGTACTTAGCATTCAACAGGTTGAGCTCTTTGGTCAGACGTATCTGAAAAATGTCATCGAGTTAAAGGAGCATCATTTTCGCAATCGGGATCAAATCAAATATTTTACACACTATATCATTACGATTGTAAATAACAGTCAGAATGTTGTTGAGATGGCTCAACAGATGAAGCATCTGTTCTGGCCCAAATCACGCACCGAGCATTACGAGGACTTTGAGAAACTGTTGGCGACATTTCAACGGATTCGTGCACATGCCGCCAACTATTTGCTGGAGGAAGCCTTTCTCGATATGGAGTGTCACTTTAATGATCTGTTTACGGTTAAATGGCTGGGCAGCAGCATTGCAGTGGACACGATTTGTGTCACACTCGATGATTACTTCCAGGACTACAATCATCTGTTGCCCGCAAACTTTGAGATGGTCATCAATGAGGCACAGAAGCTTTTGGCCAAGCGATATATTCGCGCCTTGCTCTCCAAGCGGCTGTCTAAGACACGTAGTGAATGTGATGCTATTACACGAAAAATTAATCAGGAGGCGAAGCGTATTAAACAGTTCTTCGAGAAGATTGCACCCAAGATATCGCTCAGTGATTCGCCATTGGATCTAATTACAACGCTCTCTGCTCTGATCATTGCCGATATTGAATTGCTTGCATTGGACTTGCATACGCTGCTGGGCAGTTATCCATCGCTAACCGAGGATCATCTGGTGCGAATATTCTATATACGCAATGATGTTAAGGCTGCCGAGGTGCGAGAGAAGGTGCAGGATGCGATGAAGTCCAAGAAGTCGATGGTCAGCATTGCCAAACAGGATTGCATCTTCAAGGAGATTGTATTTAGTGATAAACTGTGGTAGTGCAATGAACATCACAGCAATAATATATTATATACAATGGTCCCTTAATGGGCTATTATTTACGGGTTTTAAAAATCCTGCACTCATTCTACTGTACTTCTATTTAAAACTATTTAACAGCCCACACCACCAGTAACTACACACACATTCATTCCAAAAGCCGGTCAGCTGTCGTCTATTATTTGGCGCGCTTTCGTTAGAAAGCTTTCACAGCGCAAAAGCTTTTTCAGCATGTGCAGAGCAACAAGCAGTGGCGGAGCTGAAAACTTTCAGTGCAGTGTGCCCTGGATGGGGGCCGCGCAGTACGCCACTGAGCGCAGCATAAGTATTGTGGAGCAGCACGTTTCCATATGATTTTCAGTTTTGTTTGTGTCTGAGCCAATAGCAGACGGTAGTCGCAACATTTTTTTTACCAAATTTATTTATGTTTAAAGTGCAGAAAAATATACGATATTTAAAACATATTCGGGTGCATGTATTATGCTTGTTGTATAAACTACAATTAATATTAATAAATACAAAAATATAATAAAAACTTGAGCTATATTTGGTGAGTGCGACGAGTTGTTGTATGTTGAAAAATGGAAGCAGGGACAGAAGGGTGAAGTTCTGTATGTCGCTACATAAATACATACATATAAATATATTTACACACACATACATACATATTTGATGTATGTTTATATGCAAACTTGTGCAGTGTTGTGTTTGGTTATAATTTTATGCATTTGCGGATTAGCCTTGAAAAGTTTTTGGTCACTTGTTTCAAATACATATATAAAATCAATGTAACGCTCTCTTTCTCGCAGCAGGAGTTAAGCGCGTATATATGTGTGTGCTTGTATGAATTGTATAAGCGACCGTTGAATATGCTTTTAGGGTTGCTAACGAGAAAACTGGCTGCTGTCGGTCCAGCCTGGTCAAGCAAGATGCAAAAGCAAAGAATATTCTACTGTACAATCATCCATTGAACATCCACTCAAAAAGCTATTAATAAATAGTTGCTGTACGCAGTAAATGTATGTATAAGTGTGTGTCTGTGCTTTTTGACATTACGCTCTCGCTGTGGTTCTCTCTCACGCAAAGCGACTCTTATCAGAACCTGAACCGCCCGCGCGCATTTTATTTGTTATCAGAATTAGTGTGAGCACCGTTACACATTCTCACTTTAAATGTAAATAATTTGTTGCTGCTTTTCAAAAGCAATTTGTTCGTCGCCTCATCTGTTTTGCCCGTCTTGCAATATTTTCTTTTGTTGTTCTTTCAAGTGACGAATAATGCTATTGCAAAAGCAACTGCATAAGCAAATGAGCAGACAAGAGAATTTGCAATTTAGCCGGCACACGTGTGTGCTGCAACAGATACCCCTGCCCTTTCCACCCACACCACCTAGAAAAACAAAATACAAAACAAACATATACAGTTACAGCTGTACCGGCTTTTTTATGATAGTTTACCAGCGTGGGGTATTTTAGTTTTTAATCTTTTGTTTGTCACTTTTAATAAATAACAATTATAATAAAATCTAAAGAAATCTGTTTTATTTAGTAGTAGATTTTCTGTTTTTTAAGAAAATAAAATATATTTATTAAGTTGTTTCTTTGAAAACACTTCCAGAAGCTTTTTAAATAAAAATCATTAATTCATTAAATGTTATATTTTAAGCATATATGTATTGTGCATTTTATTTGGTAGTATAAAAATTTATTAACGGAATTCAAAATAATACATAAAATTAATACAAAAAAAATTAAAATTTTGTATTATATTATTATATATTATAAATATGGTATTATACAACGAATATACAATATAAAGTAAATAAACATTACTAAAATGTTTTAAACGTTTCTAAAAACTTAAATACAAAATAAATTATGATAAAAGTTTTCGAAATTTTTTTACAGGGTACAAGGACAGTTTAATATGAGTTTAATGAGTTGTTACAATGCAATTCCTTTATTAAATTACAGAGCTAAAGCTAATATTTTATCTGGCTTATTTAATATGTTGCAGTGCTGAAAGATTTGATTGGAGGTCAACTGTAAGCTATGAGCAAATTGCATCGGGAGCACAAGATTGTTGTAATTGGAGCTGGAGCATCGGGTATTGCGTGTGCCACCAAGCTATTGGAGTATGGTTTCCAGAATGTACTCGTTGTTGAGGCGGAGGGAAGGATAGGCGGACGGATACACACGATACCCTTTGGTGATAATGTCATCGATCTGGGTGCACAATGGTGTCACGGCGAGCAGGATAACATTGTACACGAGCTGGCCAGCAAGCATGATCTCTTGGAGTCGACGGGTCCTGTCTATGAGAACTACCAGTGTGTGCGCAGCAATCGTGAGGTGCTGCCGGAAAGTGTGGCAAATCGACTAAAGGCAATCGTTGGAGATTCGTTGATTACGCGTCAGTTGGAGCTGCAACATTGTAGCGGTTCCCTGGGCAGCTATTTGGCCAATAAGTTCTATGAGATGTTGCGTCGACCCGAGAATGCGGATATTGATCGTACTATTGCTGGGGAGTTCTTTGATAACTATCAGAAATTTGAGAACTCTGTGGAGGCATCTGATACGCTGGAACAGGTGTCAGGACGTGGCTATCTGGACTACTGGGAGTGCGAGGGAGACATTCTGCTTAACTGGAAGGACAAGGGTTTCGTGGAGCTGTTGCGTCTTCTAATGGATAGTAGAGAAACAGAGCCGGATACCGAGATCGATTTGGGTATTCTGGAGCAGCGAATTCTCTTCAATAGTCAAGTAGCAAAGATCATTTGGAATCGCAATGATGCTCGGGTGGAGTTGCAACTGACTAATGGTGATAGCTGTGTGGCTGATCATGTGATAATAACTGTTTCTTTGGGTGTGCTCAAGGAGCAGCATTTGCATCTCTTTGAACCCAAGTTGCCGGTGGCCAAACAGCGACCCATTGAGGGTTTGGCATTTGGCACGGTCAACAAGATCTTTGTTGAGTTTCCGGAAGCCTTTTGGCCCGAAGATTGGACAGGTTTTACGCTGCTGTGGCGTGCCGAGGATCTAGCTGATATACGCAATACATCACGTGCCTGGCTGGAGGATGTCTTTGGTTTCTATCGAGTTAGCTATCAGCCAAATGTTCTAGCCGGTTGGATTATCAATGCCAATGGCAGGCATATGGAATCCCTGAAGCCAGATGAGGTTCTCGCTGGCTGCATGTATCTCTTTCGACGTTTTCTCCACTGGCACATACCGGAACCGTCAAGTTTCCGGACCTCTGCCTGGCATACGAATCCACACTTTCGTGGCTCCTACTCTTTCCGGTCCATGGATACGGAGCGTCTAGGCACGGGAGCTAGTGAACTGGCGCAACCCTTGACTGTGGTCACCATGACACCTCAATCACCTGGCCGACGCAAAGGAGTTTCCCAGCAGAGTCGCTGTGATAAGCCCATTGTTCAGTTCGCGGGAGAGGCAAGTAGCGAGCATTACTATTCCACTGTTCATGGTGCTGTTGAGGCGGGTTGGCGTGAGGCCAAGAGATTGGCTGACTTTTATGGTTTGAGTGAGTCAACGACATCGAAATCGACAACGACGACCACAACACGGTCACAGCTCTAACAATGAGTCTTCTGGCCCTTCGGGGCCTTTATTTGTAAGTGCAATAATGTGTTAAAGTATAAACTGAAAAACTGATAAACTGATTTCAATTGCAATCGGAGTCTTCACAATCAATCAATCAATTCAACTGAACAATACTTCCTAAATAGACTTCGTAAGTTAAATACATATACAAGTATTTATTAGCATATATAGTACCTTTAAGGAACTAACTTTAAGCGTACGACTATGTGCTAGGTAATATTAAATATATTTAATCTAAACGCTCGTAAATGACAGCCCAAATAAATATTTTGTTGATACTCATATATTGTTTTTGACAGAGTTGTTATTCAAAATTCCCAATTTTAACAACATTCCGGGTAAGTAAACATATAAACGGCTTAAATTTTCATTTTTGCATATAAATCCAATAACTTAAAGCAATGCCAAATAGACTGTAAACAAATATGACTTTATTTTGAAAGTTCTACCGTTTAGAAAAAGAAATACACTCTATGGGAAGTGTAAGTTAAAAGTATATCCAGAGTTTGTCTAAAATCGTAACACCCCACAACCTGTCAAACCCACAGTGCTGGGCGAAAAAAAAATCAGAACTTCACCATCATGATACCAAGACTCCTTTACCCAAGAAGGTCCTTGTCTCTTTTGATGCAGATCCCGGTATAATTATATTAGGAGCAGGAGCTGCCGGACTTGCATGTGCCATGGAATTGAAAAATCATGGCTTCGAGAATGTGCGCATTTTGGAGGCAGCCGATCGTATTGGCGGCCGGATAAGAACAATTAAATTTGCCGATAGCTATGTTGACTTTGGTGCTCAGTGGGTTTATGGCCAGCATAATAATCTCGTCTATCAGATGGTGAGCAAGCGCAATATGTTAGACATCGAGGGAGACCTGTTTCAGATCGATTGGATACGCTCCAATGGAGAGCATGTGGCGAGTCCGCTGGCCAACAAGCTCTTGAACGTTATGTTGGGCATCATTCGAGATAAGAAGCCTGAGCTGATTGATCACGAGAGCATCTATGGCGAGTACCTGGTAGAGAAATTTACAAAAGAGCTCTCGAAATCCGGAAACAGGTACATTGATCGCGATCTGGCTGCCGAGTTTCTGCGCACCTTTAAGAAAATGGAGGGTAGTGCTGTCGATGAGGACATGAGTACTTCCGGTTATGATACATACGATACTTGTGCAGGTGCTAGTCATCTCAATTGGAGGGACAATGGGTAAGCAGTAAGGGTTAACTCAAGTTCAGATCGTGTTATTTTACCAAACTTGTGTTTAATGATGGAACATTCCAACGTTTCCGTTTCGTTTACAGTTTTCGGGAATTTTTGAGAGTGCTCCTTAACGGTGATGAAATGAACCAGATGGGTGAGCTAAAAGATAACATCACACTGAATACGCGAGTGAAGCAGATTAATTGGGATCATAAGGACCGCGATGTTTTTGTATTATGCGAAAATAACGAGACGTATTTAGCGGATCATGTAGTTGTCACTGTCTCCCTGGGCGTACTCAAGAACAACACGACATTCTTTAACCCCAATCTCCCTCAGACAAAACGAAAGGCCATTAATTTTATAGGTTTCGGGCACATTTGCAAGATATTTGTGGAGTTTGAGGAGAAATTCTGGTCAGACAATTGGCGAGGTTTCAACGCAATGTGGCGTTCTGAGGATATACAACAGTCAAAGTTTAAATGGTTGCAAGACATCTATTGCTTTCATGTCTATGCCTATCAACCGAGAGTGCTTCTCGGTTGGGCAACGGGTCCCCACATTGATGTGATTGAGAGGATGGATAGTTATCTTCTTGCCCAAGGCGTTATGTATATGTTGAGAAAATTTCTGCCTCAGACAAAGATTCCACAGCCAAGGCGAGCGGTAAGCAGCAACTGGAGCACGGATCCAGCTCATATGGGCGCCTACTCCTATCCCACAGTGCTGAATCAGGACTATAGTACAGGTCCTGATCAGCTTGCGCAGCCCATTAATGTATTGGCCTTCAAGAGTACAACAGAAGAGCGCGTCTCCTTGAATCACTTTGTACCCATATCTGTTAAACCGACCTTACTGTTTGCGGGTGAGGCAACTAGCTCCAATCACTACTCGACTGTTCATGGGGCTGTGGAGACAGGTATTCGTGAGGCTCGTCGCCTTATCGGCTACTACCAGAAGGACATGATATAGATAGAAGCGTATGGTTGTATGTTTTTATTTGTAATAAAAATTAGAAAGTCAGCTAATTTCCTTACTGCTCCCGAATAATCTGTGGTTTAAAGTTCAGCTCGGAGGCACGTTGCAATGATTCGGCATAGAGGGGAATGCGCTGAGTCATGCGGAAACCCCAGAAGTCCTTGACCTGGCGGCACAAATTGAGATCCAGTTCGGTGACTAGCAGGCCATCGTTGCAACGGGATAAGCTCTGCGGAAAGAAAGAAGATTAAGGTGTAATGGCAAGTCTTGTAGAAATAATACATTTAGATGGATGGATAGTTAGGTTATTAGATACAAAATATCCTAATCTAATGTTTACGTGATTGCATACATAGGGTGTTCATATAGGGTCTTGCTAAAAACTTACAGGTGTCCTCGAACCATCTGGCGCTGCCACATATGTGGAGCCATAGAATGGTCCAAACTCCTTGTGGGCTGGTTTTCCATCGCCGGAGGTGTACTCGTAGGGGAACTGCTCGGTTCCAACACGATTGATAGGCACGGTAAAGTAGCTATTAGCAATGGCTGCGTTGCGTGCCTCAATGCTCCACAGCGGTTCCGAGAGACGTCCAATTGTTGCAGAGGGATTGAAGACGATCTCTGCACCATTCACGCCAAACATCATCCAATTTTGGGGATGATGGCGTCCATAGCAGATATTGATAGCCAACTTGCCAAACTCCGTCTCGAAAACAGGATGTCCCGTATTGCCTTCCATATAGTAGGTGGACTCATTAAAGTCCCCAACTCTAGGTATGTGATTCTTGCGATGTTTGCCCATATAGCGACCACTATTCGAGATGACTACAGCCGTATTCCAGATGGTCTCACCATGCTCCACATCACGTTCCAGTATTGAGTGTATGATGACCATGTTGTATGCCTTGGCCAACTCTGCTAACATTTTTGTACTTGGTCCGTGTTCTGCCTCCTCAGCAAACTCGCACCAAGGGAACTTCTCACGAGTACAGAAGGCAAATGGCATGGCTACGAAGCAAGAGACAGATATAAATGTATTTATCTAAGATTTGTGTTATAAAATACTTACTCCATGCCTCTTGGGTGCACACAATGTTGCAGCCCGCTTGCGCTGCTGCCTTGATCATGACCTTGACCTTGTTCCAAATGCCCTCGCGCTGCTGTTCAATGGGCGCCGTTGTCGGCAACGCGATGGAGTTCTGTATGGCACCCACACGGACCAAACGTGGTTTTCTCAACTGCTCCTCACGCGCACCAAAACGATAGCCCTTGATCTCAAAGCCATTCTGCTCAGCGGTAGCAATGGCATCTGCAGGAAGTTCCAGAACTTGACTACAAAATCGAAAGAAAGGATTAAGAGAAAAATAAATTATGGCAGCGCTCTTTTTATTTGTTTTGCAGTTTACTATTTCGTAAACAAATCGCTCGACATTTTTGCGTCTTGTTTTGTTTTGCTCGACAAATTTTTTGCTACAAGCTTTATTTATTGTTTTTATATACATATGTATATTCACACGCGCCATACGGCGTATACGTGTTATGTATGTATATATTCTAATTTTAAATTTAATGAGCGCCTATACATACGTATTGGCATTTTGGCACAGGAGAAAAGAACTGTCAGTTTCTTCCACAGATTTCATTAAATGCTGTCCAAATAAATTCAACTTATCTCTACAAAGTGTTTGACTACATTGTGTTGCTTATCATTTAATTAGTGACGGCTTGTTAGTGTCATGATTAGCACATAATTTGTATATGTACTATATATTATATTTGAGTTTGTTTGTGTTTACTTACTCCTCTTCCACGCCATAAAGTATGCGTTTGACCTCCCTTAGCTCATCAGCTGGCAAATGCTTTTCCAAGCATTCATTCAGATTTTTCAATTCAAAATTCGACATTGTTTCGCACACGACGATTTAAATTGAATTAATTTACGATAATAGCAAACACGAAGGGTGTTGAAGGGGAGACGGGTAAGATGTTGAGACAAGCGCTCGTTTCTGGGCAACCACTCGCGATTGGCGCACAATGCGAAATGATCGCAGCAAATGCCGCTATTACACTCTTACTGCTGCCTGCTGATATTACTTTTAAGCTCTCTGCGCTCTCTTCTCTGATTGCGCTCTCGTCACTTATACCTGACACAGCTGATGTGCAAAGCGAAGAGAAGAGAGCAATGCATTGAGCATTAACCCTTAAGGAACGAAGGAGAAAAGTAAAATGTTTGTATTTGGGTAACTTTGAAAAGTCATAATAAACTCTGACACGCTACAATTTTATGTTTTTGACTTAATTTTATGAGTTTACTATAATAATTTTGCTTATATCAAGCTTATCAGTGGAGCTTTAAAAGATTTTGATTAGCAAATATTTTATAGTAGGATCATTTAAGCTCTGAAATAGATAATAATATTTACCTTGGAAATGTTTTTAAAAAATATTACCAAAAACTCGTTTTCTTTTTTGGAATTTGTAACACATTTATAATTTTCTCTTGATTTTTTGTCTGTAAAATTTAAACATTTTATATATTTAATATAGTTCTTGAATTTTGCTTTACACAATTTTTGTACGAATTAAATAATTGTTGGACAACAGATTTATGATTCTTTATAATAATTAGTAATTTTGCTTAAATTTGTTTTGGTTAAATGTTTGAATTAGTTTACATAATTTTTAAATATTTGGTATTACTTTTATTGTATTCTTTTCATTGTTTTCACATTTACGCAAAAAAGGTACATGTCGTGAAAGGACTAATGCTGGACAGAAGCGTCCGGCAAGGACCGCCTAAGGGTTAATAGTATAAATGTGTTAACATACTCTCTCTCTTTCTCTCATTGTGTCTCTCTCTCATTCTAACTAAATGCCGTGCAATCCATTGGCAACTAACTGTACATTTAGCTTTAGCACTTTTGTTTTTGTTTTTGTTATGTTTCTCGCTTTTCAAGGGCTAACAATAACAGCAAAATAAAATAAAATTAATAAAAATTAGATGTCTAAATTCGTATGGCAAATACTTTGGTGTTTGTTTTAACAAGTTGCAACCCCAAAGAGTCGGGGCTTAAGGAGGATATCTCATTAGTTTCTCTCTCTTTCTTTCTTTCTACTGCACCCACATGGATGGCGCCCAGAGCGGTTCATTCTCCAATCTCTGTACATGCTGCACGAGCTGTTCAAATGCCGTCAACAGTTCGCCATTGACGATATCCACATCGAAAAAGTGGCCATAGGTAAAGTCAATGCGTTCCGATGACTTGATCATATCCTCAAACTCCTCCTCCGTAAAGCTACGAGCATTTGCCTCATCGAACGTAGACTTGGCACGTGCCTCAGTTCGCGTGGCCTTCAGGATGTCCAGCTCCGGTGGTTTTATGTGTATGAGGAATGGTTTCAGCTGTGCAGTGCGTAGCGTCTTGATGGCCTGATAGTGTGGACTTAGGACACAAACGCAACCGGCATTCACAATCGATTTGACGCTTTCTGCCGAGGTGCCATACAGATGACCCTTGTACTCGCCATGCTCCACAAATTTGCCGGCCTCAATGTCCGCGTCCATTTTATCCCTCGCCACGAATATATACTCCCGACCGGGCACCTCGCCAGTGCGCATGGGACGTGTGGTGTCTGGAAAGGAAATGGTGAGAAAATATTTACGTTTTTCTTAAGTTGATAGTTCAGTTACACTTACATGGCACTGGACTACGGAACTTTTCCGGATCTCTGGCGATCAAGCGCCGTCTTAGCTCATTCCGACCAACACCTGGAGCGCCTATGAGTACAACTGGTCGGTAGATGCCGGGACGTGGATAGAGTTTTGCCACCTCCTCGTATGTGGCAATTAGTTCGCGATCAAAGTCATCGTTCTCTGTCAAATCGTACATGATCTTTTTAGTCTTTGGCTGGCGACACGATGAGCTGCTGCTGCTCGTTTGCAGCCGCGGCGAACCAGGCGGGGTGGTGCAGAGTGAGGCGCATGAACCCGCTATGATCCCCCAGTTTTTGAGTTCAAATTTAAGGTTGGAGGGTTGGAATTTGAAGACGATGTGGAGAGCGATGGTTATGATGAGGGAGTTAGAATGAAATGAAATTAGATACATGCGAGGGTAGATCAATTAGTTGCAATGAATTTTTGCCGTTAATATATATATATATTCTGATTCCCTTCAGAATGTTCATGAATGTCTTGGTGAACTATAGATGTCATACACTTACGCTTTGAGTCCATGTCATCACTGGCACGTTGCGTTCTCTCGTGCAAAATGCGACGCTCCTGCAATGCACGACTTGGTATGAGGCCAGCACGAGCCGAACGCTCGTGATCCTTGCGCGCTTGCCACCAATAGGCATCATCCTGTGCCACAATGTGCAAGACGTCGCCACGCTGAAAGGCTAGGCCCGCCTCTTTGCAGGGTATATAGGGATCCACATCGGGATTATAGTCGAAATGGGCACGCACACGTACCTTGGACTCACGCTGAGCGCCCTTGGTGTCAGCTGGCACCAGCTTAAATGTAATGGTCCCCTCCGAATTTTGCTACAAAAATAAAAATTCAACAAAAACATTATTTATGTGTATGTGAAGTTACGTTGTATAAATAATTACCAGTATGGTGAGCACATCTCCGGGCGTTTTGCCCTCCACATTAATGCTGTTGACCTCAATGACCTCGTCGCCCACATGAATTAAGCCAGAGCGATCTGCAGCGCCGCCATGCATAATTCTCGCTATGATAATCTTGCCAGTTTCCTCGTCTGTTTTTATGGTTGCGCCCTAAAAGTATGCAATGGGTTTTTAATAAAGTTTACAGCAGCTGTGTATGTGCATGTGTTGAGTGTGTATGTGTGTGTGTGTGAGGCTGTACATGTGTGTGTGGGTGTGTATGTGTATGTTCTGTTTTTGTTTTAAAAGTGTTCCACTTATTTAATAAGTTTGAGTTACAACAATGACAAACTTAACAGTACAAAAAGTTTCTTATTTTTCTTATTCGGTGGTTTCTCTTGTTTGTGTGTGTGTGTGTAAGTGGATTGTTGTTGCGGTAGTTGGTTGTTGTTTGTGCCAAGTTTTTAACATCAGTTTTATTTAATGGTTCAACTATACAGTAAGGACATTGTTTACTTACAACAATCGGTTCCGCACTTTGTGCTCCTGTCTGTGTAATTTTTGTTCAATAGTTTTTGTTTTGATATCGATTTGGTTTGGTTTTTATGAGAAAATCAATTCGATTTTATTCGAGTTTTTTTGAAATGTTTCATATTTATTTTTCGTTAGACAAAAGCAAAAATTTACAATAAGATTTGTTAGCGTTACAAAAACAGTATTGATTTGCGGTTACGAAGGGGTGAAGGGGAAATGAATGAAAGCGCAGAAAGGAGCAGAAAAAGCTGACAGCAACGGGCAGAAAGTGAGTGAGAGATAGAGTGAGAGAGAGAGAGAGAGAGAAAACTCTCGCAGGAGAACAATGAGTATATGAAAAATGAGCTGGCAATTAAGACAATTATAGCACTAGAATAACTATACTGTATTAAAGTCAACATTGAACAATGGAACAATGAAACAATGAAACATAATGGACATAATGACGCTGAATGGTTATGAGTTCAAACAAAACAAAAAAAACGAAAGTTTCCAGACTTACCAGTGGCTCATTGCTCTTCACGAGCTGCACAATCTTGATGGTCTCCTCATCTTCATCCATTTCGAAGGGCGCCTCGGGCAAATGAGGATAAAAATCCTTTTGTGCAATTGCATCATGAGCGAATAACAGATGCTGCAAGAACAAGAACGAAGAAAATTTAAAAGTTTGATTTTTGCTACCTTTCTTCTACTTACCTGCAAATGCGAATCCTGCAACAGATGAAACGCTTCTTTGCAATCAGCATTGAGATGACAGCTCTGCGACAGCTGCTCCAACACCTCATACAATACCTGAGCTGAGGTGGATAGAACGGGTGCTAAACGATCATCGCGACCCACTTTTGCCACCTTTGTGTGCACATTAACCAAGGCGTTTAGTTCCTTGGACTCGAGCAGTGACTTCAGGAAGTCAATCTCTTGGTCATTGGACAAGTTGTCCGATTCCTTCAATGTCGTTATCAATTTTGAAAGCGCTGAAAACAAATAGATTTGTTTAATGGCCGTAAAGAAGAAATGTTAGGATGGGTTTGCTTACCTGGATCCCAATTGATATCGGATGCCATAACTGCAGCTAGCATGCTACAAATAGACACAGATACACACACACACACGCACTAAACACACACGCACACCCAGCTACACCTACCAAGTGGTGTTAGTTTGTGTATTTTGTTGTCAATGAAGAAACTGAAAGTAATCAAAAGATGAATGAATAAACTTTTTGAAGATTAAACAAATATTTATTATAACTTATATCCGAACGAGTTTCTATCAATATCTTTCCAGCTTAACTTCCTTCGTTGATAAACTAACTATATTAAACTTAATGTTGTCAACTTTTTGCAAATGCGAAACTTTTGTAAATTTGCTTATAGACGGAATAATAAAATGTTCTGACAGCGACGAAAACGACGAAAAGAAATGAAAATATTGATGCGTGCCGAAAGTCAGTTATCAAAAGCGAACTATAATGGTATGGGAAGAGCAAAATAAACTCTTCTTTAACTGTTACTTTGCCAAAGAAAATATGTGGCAAAAAACGAAAATAAGCAAATGGCAGACAACGCGTCGTATGTGTAATGCGAAAACATTTGTTAGTCAAGTTAGCCAATTTTTGCTTGCTTCACTGAGCTTCAAATTGCCGTCTCACTGGCGACAATTTTCCACTTGCTCTCCTTCTCTTGTACAGCTTCAAAGTGCTGCCTGGCAGTGTGTGTTTGTTTATTTTGTTTTTGCCACTGCTTCTGGCATGCCACAAAATGCAATTAGCTGACATTAAGCTGCTGGCCAACTAGGCTGCTGCTCCACTTGGCTAGCAGATTTATGCCTGATTAGAAGCGCCACAATTTATGTTCACTGTAGCGTAGGTTTACCCTTTCCCCCTTTCCCCTTTCCCACTACTTGCTCTGTCTTTTTTTGTGGTGTTCTCGTTTAAATGACAGCCATAAATTGTTGTCAACGAAGAAGAAGAAGGAGAAGGAGAAGAATAACAAAAACAAAACATTGTCGCAGACTGCATACATTAAATGTTCAATGGCTGCGCTTCCTGTTGCTGCTGTTTCTGCCACTGTTGCAGTTTTTCTGCTCCTTGTTCTCCATTGCCCAGCCAGCCAACTGGAAAACAAGTGTTTGCCCTTCTTTACTCTGTTCCTGGCCAATTGCCAAGAGTTCACTAGCACTTTGTGTGTATGTATGTGTGTGTGTGGATAATGGCCCCTGACCCCTTTGCTATTGTTAGCTCTGACTGACTCGTTAACACTACTGCCAGTCATTACCTTTGCAGTTTACGGCTAAATGACCGCATCAAGGCAGTAGCAGGAGCAGCAGCAGGAAAGAGCCCAACAGGACAAAAGGATAGCTTCCATTGTTACATTGTTGCCACAATGACAGTCTATCTGAATTTGCCAGCAAAATTATTCTTTTCATTTTGCATGAAATTGCAGAATTGTTTTTGTTTGTAACCTTATGACTGACAGTTATTTTTCCTTTAACTTTTTCCTTGACATGTTTGGGTTAGAAGTTCCAAAAACACTTTTCTTTTGAATGAGTTCCTAAAACTTTCATTACCTATACCAAAAAACTAAAGAAACTGCTCATTAAATCAGTGTATTTTTCATGGCTTACAAAATATTCTTAGTTTTTTATGCAAATTTGTGGTGCACCTTTGTTTTTTTCCTGTTTCACACACAGAAACCATGTGTGTGGCTTAGGAGCATTGCCCAGTTTACCATCAGGTCGTTTAGGGAAGGGCACGCTATAAATAGCTGTTGGCCAAGTTGATGAACCTTTAACGACTTTCGCATGCTATAACTTTTGAGTAATGCGAAACCGCGAACACGAATGAAAGTAATCAACTCTGAGACACCCTTCTCTCTCTCGCCCTTGACAATGGCGAGGAGCCAGTGTCAGTTGAGTGGAATCGGACACTCAGTTTGATATGCTGTATCCCGTTGCTCTAGTTTTTCACAGTTGCAAAAACAAAACATCCAATGACCTTGAACTATATTTACTCAAATAGCACATTCACAATATGTCAGAGGTGGTCGAAAACAAAACATACAAAACAGCTGACATTGTCAGGGTAAAATGCAACGACGTCAGCAGTGTGCGTGGGTGGTTGGGTTGTTTGGGTGCTTGGAGTGTGCTGTTGAGTGATAGGGTTAAGGTCATAGCGCGCGGCGGGGGATGCGCATGGAGTTGATAACCATTATCCTGATTGTGCAAACTTTTACCCAAAGTGCATGCAATTACAGTGAGTGCTGTGAGTGAGTACCAATTATCATAATCAAAAATTGCCACAAGTTGCACGATAATTTAAAGCTAGACAAGAAAATTGTGAGGTTAAGTGAAAACTTTAAGAAGAAGAAAAAGAACCCATAAATACTTTTCGAATCTCGTGTGGATTTTTGTAAGGTAATAAGTTTAAGTAAATAAGTTTAAAGCAACTTGATATTTAAATGGTTCAACTTAAGCAATCTTAAACGAGAAATCCAGAGCTAACTACATAATTTGTATCCCAGAGTAAAGTGCGTGGTGCAAATTGCGTTGCTCATCATCGTCAACGTTGCGAAACTGAAGCCGTCAGCTGTGGCTTGTGTATTTCTCTGAGCCGCAATTACGCTAATTGGTCATACCGTTGCAAAGGACTTGAGACTCTGGCAAGTGTTTTTGAGTCTTACGAATTAGTTGTTGCTGTTCGAGTTGTTGTTGTGCATAATGATACGTGTCAATGGGCGGAAAAACAAAGGGAGCCACTGTGCTCATAAGATAAGACACAGGTAACACAATACGAGAGCATTGTAAGAGACTGAGAGTAAGAGAGATAGAGGAAGCGAATGCGAGATAAAGCAGAGTGTTGAAAAATCAGGGACAATAATACGACACCGTGAAATGTTTTTGTTTTTGATCCGCAGAACTTCACATAATCGAGTTGTTATTGCAGTAAATGCGGCTAGCTGCCTGCTAACAAATGCCTAAAACGGAATCTGGCAACGCCATTTAAAATGCGAGAGAGACATGGAACAGGCAGAGAGCGCGACTGACCATGTGTGTGTGCGTTAAAGAGAACGCAGCAACATTTGAAAAAATTTTCATTTGGATTATATTTAAATAGCAAAAACACACACACGAAAAAAAAACAACCAAATTGCATGTTAATGTGAGCAGCAGCAGCGTTTACCTGAGTTCAAAAGGAATTCCACAATTTGATGCTCTTCGTAGTTGTTGTTGTTTTTGTTGGTATTATTGTAGTTGTTTACGCTTATGTTGCATATGCTTATTTCAAATCCAACGCGCAAATCGACAAAAAAAATGAGACTGTTTTGAAGCTTTTTGCCGTCGCGTCGTTGTTTTATTTTTAAACGTAGACACAGCACTTAAAATATATATGTCTCTCCAAGCATATATGTATGTATATGCCAAATAAATGGCTTAGTTTTGTTGCTATATTTAGTTAGCTCCACAAGGATTTTTTTCCGTATATATTGCGTGTGTGTATTAAAACAATGTGATTGTGTTTTGTTGTTCCTTGCTGTTGTTGGCGGAGTTGAACTGCAGGTGCGGGTGCAGGTCGTGCAACTAACGGCAAAAGCCAAACACAAAGAGAGACACACCGTTAATGCGAGAGAAAAAGAGCGCGCAGCCAGCAATGGCAACGACGAGCAACGACTGCAGCGAGCG
Source organism: Scaptomyza parva (assembly GCA_035044645.1). Lineage (NCBI taxonomy): Eukaryota > Metazoa > Arthropoda > Insecta > Diptera > Drosophilidae > Scaptomyza > Scaptomyza parva. The sequence goes on from JAWNNT010000090.1 coordinate 7,537,942, forward strand.
ACTGACTCGAACTGAGGACAAGTCTCCCAGCTAACTAACTGTCTGGCTGCCTTGCTGGCTGCCCCATTCAGAAAAGACACAAACACTCATACACACACACACACACACACACACACACAGCAAATCGAGGAGGGTTGAAAATGCGCATGTCAGCAAAAAAATGTGTGAGCATAACAAAAAAAAACGCAACTTATATACAGGGTGTCTCAATTGCTTTGGCTTTATTTCTTGGCATATTTACAATGTTTGTACTATAAACTATTAATACGTTTTGTTAGTTTCTAACCAAGCAGCCCGCCTGCGCCGCCCAGCACTCCAGCACCGCCGAATCCACCCACCACCTTCTTGTCGTAGCGTGCACGAAAACCGCCGCCGCCAAAACCGCCACCTCCGAAACCACCGCCACCCAGGCCTTGTCCAAATCCTCCTTTAAATCCACCGCCACCGAAGCCACGTCCTCGCACGCGAATCGTCTCGCGATAGCTGCCAAAGCCACCACCGAAACCGCCACCAGCACCACCAAAACCACCGCCGATCAGTGGCTGTGCCTGTGGCAATTGTTCTATTATTGGCACTTGCTGCACAACTGGCACCTGTTGCACCAACGGCACTTGCTGCACCACGCCTAAGCCACCAATTACACCACCACCACCAACTAATCCAGCGCCGCCCAAACCGTGAGCCAGTGTCGCAGCACAGATTAGCAGCATTTGGAGTAGTATTATGTTGCAGCACCTCATCTTGGTCGTGTTGTTAATCGCGTTGTGTGACGCCGGCGCAGGCGTTTCAGCGTTTATATGCCACTCGGTTGCGGTGTTGGTGCGTCATCCAGCTGGACCACCTAAAATCTGCCCCCTTCACCACCTTGCTCCCCTTATGCTATGTGTTTGCGCACGCATTAGGCCAAACAATGAGCTCGGGCCGGGTACTTATATATATGTATACGCTTCTCTCTCCACGTGGCTGAAACTGACCTTCATTTAGTTTGGTGATGTTCATGATAAGGTGTGAAATGCACTGAGAGAAAAGGGAAGTTGTAGTTTTGTGGCTTTTATTTTGCTAGGTTAATACTTGTATCTTACCTAATATATTTTCCCACTTTAGATTCATTTAGTTTATGATAAGTTATAAATTTCCCTAAATACTTTTGATATAAAACTTGTTCATATAATTAAGATATTGAAACCAGCTTAAAATTTTCTATTTAGTAATATTATAATCTCAAAATAGGTTTACCGAAGTGTCTTTTGTCATAGTGTACCTGGGAAGCAGTATTAGTTAAAACCCCAAACTAAAACTAAAATTACCCATGAACATTGATTTTTTTTATGTTTCTTTTGTCACAGTGTTCTTGGAAGCAATATTAGTTGAAACCCCAAACTAAAACTAAAATTACCTATGGACATGGTTATTTTTTTTACTTATTTTCCAGTTGGGGAATTTTGGCATTCCCATTTGTGAATTGGTAGCGTAAACAGGCCAAATCGAACAGACGTGGGCCACTAATTAATTTGCATAAATAACCAGTTGGGATGTGGGGTAAAGTCAGTTGTTGAAGCGAACATGTTCGGACAAACAGTGTACGTACCCATCTTATTGGCACTTGTCATCAGCTTGGTCAGTGTGGAGGCCACATTCGATGTGAGACCAAAGCGACACTTTATCGGCAGCCTAGGAAGTTTTAGCGGCGGCGGCATCGTTGGCGCCGGTGGACTAGTGGGTGGCGGCGGCGGCGGCGGCGGTGGTTATGCAGCATCTCCAGTTGTTCGAACAGTGCCGGTGGTTACCACCACTGTGCCCGTTTACACCACTGTGCCAGTGGTTACCACATATCCCAGTTATGGCTATGGACTAGGAGGTGGTAGCTATGGCGGTGGATATGGAGGAGACTATGGCGGTGGATACGGTGGTGTATATGACGGTGGCTTTGGAAGCGGCTACGGCGGTGGTTATGGAGGCTATGGTGGTGGCTATGGAAGCGGCTACGGCGGTGGCTACGGCGGTGGCTACGGCGGTGGCTACGGCGGTGGCTACGGCGGTGGCTATGGCGGTGGCTATGGCGGTGGCTATGGAGGTGGTCTTGGTGGTGGTCTTGGAGGTGGTCTTGGAGGTGGTCTTGGTGGTCTTGGTGCTGGTTTGGGCCGTTCACTTGGAGGAGGTGGCATCGTTGCCGGCGGCGTTGGTATTGTGAAATTCAAAGGAGTCGGCTTTGGTGGCGGCTTGTTGGGTTAAATCGAAACAAAATTGTAAACAAACAAATAAACTAAAGTGAATATACAATAATAAAGTCTCTATATATTATAAGTGTTTATAATTGTTTGAGTTTGTGGATTTGATGATGCTGCAGTTTCGCTCGCGTTTGTTTATTATGGACAAGTTTCATTTGTCGTTTGTTTTGTTTGTTCGCTTATTTTGTCATAGCTGAAAATAAATAAGCTACATAAACAATAGCTCTTCAGTCAAATAGCATTTAAGACAAAGTGTAATCAAATCTACTCGTTTTTGTGAATAGGCAAAAAAGTGAAAAACCTTAAAGCGTATAATAAGATTGACAGCAAGAGGATTTGAGTTACAGTGGGATGTTCGTATGGAATTTTATTTGAAAATGAATTGAAATAACTCAAATTCTTTAGAATTAACTATTTTTAGTAGTATATGTACAATAAAGTAAAACTAAAGAGATATATACAAAATTATATGATCTTAAATTTCTAATAAATTCATATTTTTTAAAAGCTTATAATACGTTTTTCATTTAAAAAGAAATATACTGCTCAAGATTACAAGTTAAAACACAATGAGATAGTTGTTTATAGTTTCAAACTAAGGATTAGGGAAATAATACAATATTTTTAGATAATATTTTATTCCCTAACCCCTTATACAATAATAACGAAAATCTTTCATTTAGAAAACCAAAACTCATTATAATTCATTTATAAAATTCTTCATCTTAAAATCCAGTCATTATCATCATTTTGAATTCGCATTTACTTACAAAAACAAAACAACAAACATACACACTTCAAATAAAGGTCAACTTTAACAACTCATCAACAAGCTATCTAGACATAAAAACCCGTATCAAGTAATTTGAGTAACCATGTGATTGTGTACCACTGTAAGCCACTCAACGATGCTTCCGCATCAACACTTAGAGTACCCCAATAAGATTGGGTCAATTTCAGATTTCAATTTTGAGGCAAGCAAACAACATTTAAGGCTTGGGGGCTTTTTAAACATAATTAGTTGCGGCTTTTACGGGCTCTTTGAGCGTCAGAACAGTTGAAATAAAGAAACCACCGCCACAATTCAATGACAAAACAAAAAGTGCCGTTGAACTCCCGTCATAAAAATAGATTCAGTCAAATATTTGGCTATAAAATAAAGTGCTGTGGGGCGCACAATTTTAGTGGCTAACATAAAACGCTTCTGACAATGGAATACTCTGCGCTTCGAATCTGTTTGATGCTTTGCATCGGCTTGGTGCTCTTGGGAATGTTTAGGGCCGAGGAGCAGGAACAAGTGGTGGAACTTAAGGATGCTGCAGTGGCTGTTCCTGTTGAGCTAGTAGAAGCGGGTGAAACTTCACAGGATGCTGTCGAGGGAAGTGGCGAGGGTAGTCGCAAAGTGCGTCAATACTTTGGTGCACCACCCTTCTTTGGGCCACCCAGACCTTACTATGGAGGATTTGGTGGTGGTGGATTTGGTGGCGGCTATGGTGGTGGCTTTGGTGGTGGATATCAACGCACCAGAGTTGTCACACGTACTCGTGTTCGTGGTGGATACTATGGTGGTGGCTTTGGCGGTTTCGGCGGTGGATACTATGGCTAAAGTTTGCCATAAAGATTTGCAGTTGATTTTGTAAATAAATTTGTGATAATAAATGTGTTATTTTTCTGCGAGTCGTTTCTTTTTTAAATTGGATGAGAGTGTTTATTGGTGGTACTACAGGGAGTGTCTCCCAATTTATGATGAGAAAGTTTTGACCAACTTCAAAACATAAGTTTTGCTTATAAATGCGTTTGAAGATTTGACTCAGTTTTGATTTGGTTGCAATATGTTGCGTATCATTTGCTTATCGCTGCTGCTGTTGTGGTGCTTTGGTGTTTTTGGTCAAGTTTGTGGGGCACTCGATGAACTGGAATACGATACACAAGTGGCACCACCCACAGAGGGTTAGTTCTGATCATCATCATTCCCATCAATCTCTCTTATCTTAAACACTCTTTTAGCACCCCAACCATCTTTCAACATCTGGCACAACTTTATGGCGCAAATGCGGCAGGCTTTTCAACGTTTTCAACCCGTCACCACCAAACAGCCTCAAATACAACTACGCAGCACCACCACAGAGGCTAATGTGGACTACGATTCTACGCCAGATCAGCAGTATTATGGTGCCCTAAATCCCATATATCAAACACTTAATTTTTAACTTGTATTTTTATATTAGAAATAAAAAAATGACTTAAAATTAAAATGATGAGTTTTTAGAATTAGAATTTGTTGAAGAGTCCTTTGAAGCCGCCGAGTTTGCCGCCAAAGCCATGACCGCCGAAGCCACCGCCAAGTCCATGGCCACCTAAGCCACCGCCAAAGCCATGACCCAGACCACCGAAACCACCGAAGCCGCCAAATTTGCCACCGAGGCCGCCTCCAAAGCCACCAAGTCCCAGGCCACGTGTCACACGCTCATTCTTCTCCTGCTGTGGCAATTGCTGTTGCTCCAAATCCACATCAACATCTAGAAGATTCACTGGCTCCGTTTCCAGCTCCACAGGCGCTGACCAACTGCAGCCAATCATGCAGCTTATAACTACGATAAGGCAAAGTGTGAGGAACTTCATTTTTCTATTTCTTATATATTTTTTTTGTTTTTTTTTGACTGTTTAGTCGGTTGTGCTTGCTGATTTGTACTTAATCACAAATGGGAAAGATACATGCTTATATATGTGATGAACGCTCATACTCTTTTCTTCTACTGACCGCCTTGTCTTCTTGGGCATATGGGCGTGGCTCGTGCGTGTAGTTGCTAATTGCGAATGTCCACAAACTGTTGAACGACTCTACTTGCTTTTTCATTCATCTTAAGTGTACTTTCATTCATTGAATTTTTTGAGCAATTATACTCTGGAATTGGGTATATCCGTTGTAGACTTAGGAAAGTACTAGCAAAAGTGTATAGGAAATAATAAAGACCTTAAGAAATTAGTTGATTTTTATCGTTAAGCAATTATTTTATTAAAATTTAAAATGAAAAAATTAATAATTTATATAATAAAGATAATATAATGCATAAACTACGTAAAATAGGACATAGCAATTTATAAAAAAAATATATGTTTTGGGATATCAAAAAAGTTCTTGGGAGTGAATTATGATATTTAAGAATTCCTTTTGAGTTGGGTAATTTATAAATAGCAAAAATACTTAAAAAATCTTGAAAATGTTATAAAAAATATTTATTAAATAATCTTAATACATAACTTAACTATTATTTTTCGATTATACGTTAAAATATCTTTTATTAATTATCTTTTACACACTTAAGACAGCTTTAACATGTAAATAATATACGAATGTTTCCCGAAAAAAAGTTCAATAATTCAGAATATAGAGTATCTTTCAGTCTTGTTGTCTATACTTATTTTACACTTGAGCTATAGTTGGATCAGGTTGGTTTGCTTTAGGTTTGGGTTGGGTTAGCTTCTAGTCCCATCTCAAACATAGTTTCCATCTCATTCTTTCTTTCTCTCTCTTTCACTCTCCTTAGTTTGTGACTGTTGCGTTTGCTTAGGTCTTTAGCTATTGCTATTGGGGTATTGGGTTACATCATGTTTGCCGTTGTGTTTACCACCCATGTCTTAGTTGCCAGGCTGGTCTTGAAACGTAATCCAATTGACCTTCCCAACCATTTATTTGGGTAGTTAACATTTGAAGAAGATTTGGTAATCAAACGAATCGGTTAACCTGTATTAGAAACTGTGCTAATTTTGAACTTTTTTGTATTTGGATTCTATTAGGAAACTGCTTTCAACTTATTTGAACTGCATTTCAAAGAACTTGTTTCTCAATAATATTCCAGCCTCCACTTTGGGATCTGTTAATTGCAAAGATTTCATAACGCCTTCATTCAGAGTTCATTGCACATTTAAAAACAAAAGCGGAAAAACCAGAACATTTTTGAGTTTTATTTTTAATTCCTTCTTTTATTGATTGTGCTAATTGCAAGTTGATTTTTTTTTTAACATCTAGTTTGTCGCCGCAGCATTAATTTGCGATGCCTTCGCACATATTTCTTATACTTGTTGTTGTTGTTATTGCTATTTCTGTGATGAGGTCGCCAGCTGCGTCTGGGCGTGGTCCTCTCCAGCATGGCATGCTGTTGACTGCTGATTCTTGGCCGACGTACTGTATCCCGTACAAATGCACGCGACCAGACAAGCGGATCCAGGCTGGCATCATAGCTGGCATCGTTGTGGCGCCACCAGGGCATTGCCTCACTTGGCACCAACAGCAGCAAGAGCAATAGCAAAAATCTTAAAGTCACCGATGTGTTCATAATTCCAAGTGTAGAACGCATCTCGCATCTCTCTGTGTTGTCTCTGTCGTGTTTGTTATTTGTGTCCTACTTGCGTCGCGGGTAATTAGAAACTGTTGCACTCAAAGTGCAACACACTGCATCTTATATGGAAGAGTATATACATGTGTATGTATGGTATGGTGCCTGGGTCGTTTGGGATTTTTTGTTACTCTGCAAATGCAAGCAAATGTTTTGGGTAAATACGTATGTAAGTAGACAAAAACCGTTTGCAATGGTTCTTTTATGGATTACCTGTATTTTCTCACACACACATGCAAACACACTTACTTACATTTTTATGAATGATCTCTTTATGGATAAGGTACAATAGTTTCGCAGGTCAACAACAACAACAAAATATCTTTTTGCTGATTTTAGGTTTCGATTTTCAAGCGTTGTATAAAATTATCATGAATATAAGATTGAATGAAAGTGAAATCTGATATATATATATGTGAAAAAACGTGATTACTCATTAAACGGCAGAGGGAAGCAATAAAATAATATCGCTCGGGAAAAATTTTATAAAAATGGGTTGAGAAATACGGGAGATATTGAAGTAATCCATGCAGAATTAGGGTTTAGGGTATCTCATAGTCAAGCTTTTTCAACTAGAACTATACTAAAGGTATAGTATAAAGCAAACTAAGTCTAAAAATATTCAATTCAATTAACTAACTTTAAAACTTGTCATAACCAAATCGCTTTTTTCGTTGTTGCCTTCCCGTGATTAACTAAAATTCTAATGTCAAAATATTTACTCTCCTTTCGTAGAATTCCTTAAAGTCTCAATGGATTCGTTTCACCCATTAATGTTTCCGTGTAAAACAGCATGTGCCACATTTGTATCATTTGTGGCCAACTTGAACGGGTCAAAGCTAAACAATGGGCGACTCGAGTTTCACTTTCGTAATTGCGAGTGAAATGTGGAGTCAAAGAGCTAATTGCCAATCGACTAGCATAAATACTTCTGTACACATACACTACCGTTAAGTACCTGAGTGAATGAAGTGTCTGGTCAATAGAGGCTCGACTCTTTTGCATTTTCTTGCCTTTTTAGCCTTGCACTTGACACCGACTCAACGACTACACAATTAGTGTGTGTGTTGGCCTGTGAAATATGCGCAAGTTGTAAAACCAGTTAACGGCAACAGGGCAGCCTACACAGTAATCCAAAGTCCCAGTTAGCCCACTTTCGTATGCTGGCCAGCAAAACTAACTGCAATTGACACATTTGAGTTTAAAAAACTTGCGAGTTGCCAGGAAAAATAAAAAAAAACAAACGAGAAAAGAATTACTTGCTATGATAGAACGAAGATTAGATACACTATATAGGTTTTTAAGTGTTAATATTAAATTATTTCATAGTTAAAGCTAGATCATATAGAAGATTTAAACCCATTTTATCTTTTATTTAAGACATATTGTTATTAAATAAATAATTAAGCTAGATCTTCCTTTAACAAAATATCTTTTGATAATAACTTTATACAGTATCTAACTTATGTAAAATATCTTAAAGTTAACCAAAAGAACAAATATTATAAGAAAAATCAATATCATTAATATTTTCTACCATAACTATCTGAAAGTGTTCCAATCTCAATCACAAAGCTGGGAATACCCCAATTGTAAGTGTATCAAATGTGTGGCACAGAAAATGTTGCATAAAAGCTGCAGCCGTTTGCAGTTGTGGTCACAGTCTGCCACCAAAGTTCTTGCAACAAGATGGGCCACAAGCTACTGCTGTTGCTGCAACTCCTAATTCTTGGACTATTCCTTACCACATCGGCACAAAAGATGCGAGAGGCACGTCTCCGCTTGCCACCTGGCTACAATATGCGATTGGGTTTGATGCCAACGCGGGGTGTTGGCAAGGGTGCTTATACTGTATCTGGCAAGAGAGCATCACCTCAAATGCAACACTGGCAGCAACAACAACAGTTAAAACACTGGCAGCAACAACATCAGTTACAACAGCAACAGCTGCAACAACATCAGCTGCAACACCAACAACTGCACCAGCAACAGCAACAACGCAAGCAACTATATCAATGGGCCACAATGGCTGGCAAAAAGTACAAAAACTAATCAACTAAATTCATTTTGAAAATGCATACGAAATTTATTTAGCTAAATAAATAAAATAAATAAGTTTTGAATAAGTTAAAATATTTTTGTGTAGTGCTGGCTTTCTAGAAAGCGGGTGCATAGTTATGCATGCCCATGTGTGCATCGAGACCAGCTCCAATGAAACCGGGCATACCAATGGCACCGCCTGGCTGACCATAGAGTCCTCCAACATTGGGTGCACCGTGCAGACCCTGCATGTTGGCCAAGTTAATGATGTTGTTGAGGGCACCGAAGTTGTCCAGCGGTGGCTGTCCACCAAATCCCTGACCCAGTTGAGCATTGGGATAGAGTGCTTGAGGATTGCCGTATAAGAAGTTGGGATTGGTAGCACCGCCCGGAAAACCGCCCATGCCAAGTCCAAGTCCAGCGCCAGGCAAACCCAAGCCCAAACCCATATTGGGATCAGTTGGATAAGTGTTGGCTATATTGGGCATGCCCAGAAAACCTGCACCTGCTCCAGTTAGCATATTCGGATAGTTCGGATAGCGTGCCATTTGCATATTGGCCATTGGATGCACACCCGTAAGTCCAGCCAATCCAGTCATGCCAGTCATGCCCGTCATGCCAGTCAGCGGCATTGTGGGCGTCATATTCATCTTAACATCCGCCTCGGTCGGGGTGCCCTTCATTTGACGCTGTTCCCGTTCGTGATGTTCCTTCAGAGGCTGTGCCTGGGCAGAGCTGACTGCGAGCAGCAGCAATGAGATTGGTAGCAAGGATTTGGGGGCAATGATTGACTTCATTTTGCTTGGGTTTGCTTTGCACAACTGTTTGCTTCCGGCTCGTTGAAGTCGCTTTTTATGCGAGGCCGGCAAACTGTCCAACTTTCTTTCTTTTGGCTGCAAATTGGTTTGGTTTTCTTTTTGGCCCATAAACTGTTACCAAAGCGATTTTATGACTACTTCAACGTTGCGAACAGAGCCAGATCAGTCTGTCTGTGCGTTTTGTAATCTCTTTATAAACAATTCGCACATTTTGCCTAATGCCAAGCGCAAATAAGGTGCTAAATGTCTCAGACGATCCAGCAATACAGCTTTAACGCTCCGTCAGGCAGATCATTTTTTTTTATTTTTTCATCTCATATTTTTGTTTATTTGCCTGTGGTGAATTGGCAAAGTGAAATGCGAAACGTGCTCACTATTGAGCAATCCGTAAGCTAGGGCCGTGTTGTGTGTAGATGGCTTTGTTAAACGAAAGAAATAGGCAACAAACTAGTTACTCAAGCGTATGCCCAAAAGTATGCTACACATTTTTGATCGTCTTCATTAGATGATCTGATGACTCAGGCTTTAAACATATAACTTCGTACTCACCTGATAAGGTGACTTCAAACAAGACAATTGAAAGAGTTTTTAAAGAGAAAGAATACGAGTAATGTACAAATCTTAAATCAGGAATGTATAGAGTATAAGTTGTTTTTATAATTTGAATAATTTCAAAATATAAATATCATTACGAAAAATTATTTTCTATGCTGTTTGCAAGAATGCCTGGTTTAAGATATATAAATTAAGCTATTGATTGTTAAATCGTATACTAAACTCGATTTTATGTTAATGTTACACATAACTAAACCTGAAACAACAAGTAAGAAGGAATCATTTGACTAAGCTAGACTAGGAGATACCCTAAAACATTAACCTATTCGGCTAATGCTTGATGACAATTAAAACTTGGATGTGGATGCCGATCAAGAATATATATTCTTTATTGGGTTGGAGATGCTTCTTTGCGTCTGTTACATATCTTTGCATTAAGCTATTCTACTTTTTTTACCCATGTCATGGTCTAAAAATAGCTTTATCTAAATAACTTGCTTTTGATTTTAACACCAAAAACTAATTTGCAAATGACCAAAAAAAAAACCTCTAATAAATCTTTCTTAGAAAAAAGTATTCCCAAACTGACTAAAATGTTGATATTCTAGTATCTGGCATTTAAAGCGACTTACAGCAATTAGATAACACTTAAGATATTTATCAAATGATCACGAAAATAAAATAATGATGAAACAAGTATTATATTTTTGATTAAAATCCATTAAAATATTTGAATAATAGGGAAAATTCCTTTAATTATATTAAACATATATCACAGTTAACCCAGAAGTGTTAATAATAAGACCAAAATATATTTTGCCTAATCAAATTTATTTATGTATTTTTCTATATTAAATAACTTATTATATACATAACAACATAACATATTAATACTTTGTTTCTTTTGTACAAGTAACTTATAGAGCTAAACCTGCGCAGTCGATTATATTATATATAGACTATATTCCGGCTGATTACATGTGCTTATCGGCCAAAGCTGTCTTTGTATGCAGCACGTTCTCTATCCGCACGATCCTTTTTCGCATCGAACGAGTCATATAAGCTGAAGCCATTTGAATACGAACTGGAACGACGATTTGCACCCCCTGCATTTTGATTACTGTGATAGCCGTAGACAACGCTGCTGGGATAACATATGAAGTAATCACTATCGCGCTTCTGACGCACGGGCTGTCCACTAAGATCGACGTTCGAATGGATGCCCTGATAGGGATTAGTGCTATCGACGGGTTTTGATTCGCACATTGCCAAAGTGCCCAGAATTAAGGCAAAAATAATTGTGCAGTTCATGTTGTATATCTTAAGTCTTTGCTTGATTTATCAGTTAAAACGTTTTATATTCCTGTTGCTGGAGTTGATGATGTGTTGCTTTTGAAGTTCCTTATGGTTCTGTTTGGTTTTCGAATGCTCTCACCTGCTTATATACACATTTGTATTGTTTTATTTTACATGAGGCGCTAATTATCCTCCAAAACACAGCCCACTAATTAAATTTGCTATACATCTTTTAATATGTTTAGCACTCGTTACTACATTTCCGTCAATGCTCAGATTCGATTTATTTTTTTAGGGGCACATCTCTTGTGACGTCAACATGTTGAAGATGACGACGCTGAGGTCCTAATTAGTGGTTTTTGTTTTTATTTTTGTTTCGGCGAACTTTAAATTATTTAATGAATGAATCAGCAATATTATCAGATTTGCTTTCATCATAAACGTCATTGTTTCATAAGGTTTTTTCCGTCAAAAAAGGTGTCAATGTATGGGTGGTACGCTCATTGGGAGGGTAAATCAAATAAAACACAATTATCTCACATTTCCACATAGCAACTAGAATCATCAAATCTGGTGGAAAGATAGTTAGTGACAACTAAAAGCTTTTTATACTGGCAACAGAGTATTCAACAGTCGGTTGCATCTGCTTGCAAAGCTTGTACTTGTTTTTGTTTAAACGATGTAAATATTTATTACTAAAATGCGGAAAACTATAAAGAAAATACAGAACACTCTAATTACTTATATACATATTAACTTAAATATATACAACAATGTATTTTAAAGTGGCTTGAACATTTTTTAAAGCTTATTCGTTGCCTAAAAATAGCTTCAACTATTGATTTCTGAGAGCGAAAATATTACTAGTCATATTTTGCATACAATACAATAGGCGTTAATTGTCGAGTTAAAGTCGACCTACTTGAACTCATACACGTAATACCAGTGCATACACTAAAAGTCAATGAATCATATTCGAAAGAAAATCTATTCATTTCCGTTTAATCTACTCATCAAGTGTTAATTGGCAATTATGCATGATTCAGCTTTGTTTAATAAAGTCTTTAGTTGCATACCTCTTAGGCAATTGTTGTAGATTTACCAATAATCCTTAGTCATTGCGTCATTGCTGAACACGTTTAAAGTTTAATGCTAAGCAAACAAAGTTTGGATTAGCTTCGGCTGGTAAATGCATTCTTATTTTATGAACTTTGCTCGAAATTTGTTGGAAATGTAACAATTATGTCTCTTTTATGCCAAACTAAGAACCAAAGTTCCACTTCTAGATTTATATGATTATACGCTGGCCAAGTCACGAATAAATTAATTAATTAGATTAAAAACATGTTTAAAAAAAGTTGTTTTCGTTTAAACCAAAAAGATGTTAAGAAAAAGTAAAAAAACCAAGAACATATGTTTTCATCTTTTTTCTCTCAATGTGTTAACATGTTGTGCTGAAACTTTGATAAACCTGCTTAAATGTGTATACTTCTCATTATTATATCATATAATACAAAGATAATTTATTATTAACTCGAAAGCAACTTACATTTTCTAGATAAAATGGGTCAGCACCGATTACCTTAGTAGCACTGTTTGTTGGTTGCTTTACCAAACGAAAGACTTAGGCAACAAACTCGTATTTGATCAATTAACTGGGATCAACTTATGCTCTCATTTTAATCAATATATTTATAAATAAAACCATTAAAAATAGCTTTCTATTTCAAAGTGACAAATGAAATAATAATGATTTTATTTTTGAAAGTTATCCATAATAAATTTCTTATAACTGGGTTCCAAGTAGTGAAAAATACCTTCATAAAAATATATTTCTTTAGCAATGCTAAATATATTTTACCATATGCCCAGACGTGTTAATAAGAAACAACAAAATAATGTTAAAATCTATTTTTATTTAATGTATATTTATACCGTATTAAATAATTTAATATATTTATAATTATAACATATTAATACTTTGTTTGCTTTGTACACGCTACTTAGAGGGTTAAACAGTCGATTATATAATATTAGATTACACTATATTCCGTGCTTATCTGCCAAAACTTTCGTCATCTTCAGTTGGTTTTCTATGCTCCCGAAACTTCCTCGTATTGTAGGAGTTATAATAGTTAAAGCGATTTGATGTCTCAATCGAACGACGATTTAAGGAATTTTGATTGCCGTAATAGCCATAGACAACACTGCTCGGATAACAGATAAAGTAATCATTTTCACGTTTCTGTCGCACTGGTTCTCCACTTATATCGATGTCCGAGCTGATGACCTGATAAGGCATTGATTGGCATACTGCCACCATAGCCAGAAACATGGCAAAGATAATTGTGCAGTTCATGTTCTATATTTTGACTTTTTCACTTAGTACGTTTTCTTTTATTGTTACTGCTGCTGATGTGCTGCTTGTGAGGTGCGTTATGGATCTGTTTGATTCTAGAATACTCCCAACAGTTTATATACACTTTCTCATTCAATCAATTTACACTAGGCGCTAATTATGATCGCAGACGGACATTCCAATACACAGCCCAGTTACTCAATTTGTCATACATGCTCAAATATGATTATTTTTAAGGGGCAGATATTTTATGACGTTGAGTACTGAAGATGACGATGATAAGTTTATAATTTGTGGTTTTTCTTTTTCTCACTTCTCTTCTGTTTCATCATGAACGTCATGGTTTCATAAGGTTCTTTTTAATCAAATATTTTGTTTCAGATGCCTTTTTTTTGTTTTTTACTTATACTAAAATAACAATAGCAATCAGCTTAAATAACATAATTAAACATTTACAAAATTTTAAGTACATATTTAATCATTAAATTTGCCAATGGGTGTTCCAGATGTCACGTGTGTCGAGACATTTCAATCTTCTGCGATCTGGGTTTGACTCTAAGTGTTTAACCAAATTATTGACATGATTGTAAAGTCGGTCATTGTACCGACAATAAAAAGGTTAATACTTTTTCATTCAGTATGTAAGCAATTTTATATCAGTACACATCTTCTCTCACGGCAATGTTCCATAACAAAATCTGGGTAATGATCTGACAGCTATGATATGCTAATTATGTTTCGCTATTAACCGTAGCTTAAAAATTAAGGAACTTGTTTTTCATAGAAACAGAAGAACAGACAGTAATTGTCTTTATCGACATAGCTCTCAATGCTGATCAAGAATATTTATAACTTATGGGGTCGGATATACTTCATTCTATGCGTTATCAAACATTTACTTCAAGTAGACTTAACATTTTTTAATGTTTATTAGCCGCTCTCTTTATTTTAGAGGAAGCTATCCATACTTTCTATCCATATTCCGCAAACAAAACAATAGGCGTTAAGTGTCGAGTAAAGCTCGACCTACTTGAACCTATAGTCGCATATACGATAAGTTTATGAATCATATTCCAAAAACCGAAGTCAAAGTATTTCCCTATTATCAACTCATCATGTGTCAATTGCCAATTATACATGATTCAGCTTAGTTAAATAAATTAAATAGTTGCATATTTTTATACAGTTGGTGCTTGGTTCGAACTGGTACATTTTTTTTAAAACAACCAACCATTTCTTTTATGTCCACCAACAAAACAAAAAAAAGATATTAACATGAAGAAATGTTGATAAACCTGCTTAAATGTGTATGTTTGTAATTATTATAACTTATAATTAAATATATGATAATTATCAACTCGAAAGCAACTTAAATTTTCTAGTTTCAATTGGTCCTGCACCGGAACATCTCAAACAAGTCAAGATGAAAAGTGCTTTAAATAAACTTAGAAGATTTTCAAGTAATATGCGGAAGTTAAATATTTTTGCAACTTTCATTTGTAAACACGTTTATCAATTGGGTGATAATGATTTAAAAATAAATAAAGAATTTGCACCTCATTAGCCAAATCATCAATTGGGCTGAAATCAAAAAATATTTATCTGATTTATTTATTAGTCTATGGCTAACAACTAAATTATCAAACAAATGTTTTGACTTCAGTTCAAGTCATAAACGTCTCTGCCAAAAATCAAAAAGTCAATTCACAAATTTTTCTTGAGAGTATCATAAAGTTATTGCGAACTGAGCCGGCCCCTCTCATAAATAATTCTCACATTGAATATGTATAGTCTGTGTCGTTTTTAGCATACATATATTACTTTCTTCGTTCTTGTTTTTTGTTTTTGTTTTATTACCTTTTGTTGTTGTGGTTAACGGAATATTTTGAGCTGAGAATGAATTCGATTCATTTTGGAATATTTTGTAAGTCTCAACTCAGATTAGTGCGTTAAAAATAAAATCGATTGTGCCTCAAGCTATTTTTTGATTAATGATATTATTGTTATTATTATTATTATTGTTGTTGTTTGTTTGTTTTTCGAGTGCAAAACAAGCTTGGCAAAGTTTTGTCAACATTTGAGCTAAATATTTACGTTTTGATGGGCAAGTCAGTTCAAATCGGTTCGAATCGAGTCGAATATGAATCCCGATACGCAGAAAACCGTGACGTATATCAAAATAAAACGTGTTTATCAGTTACTCTGTTGTTTATTTATTTATTGTATTTTTTTGGTGTTATACTTTGAAACCAGGTGATCTGGATCTGGATTGTAGGTACTACTATTTATAAAGCCAAAAAAATAAAATAAGCGATATGGTCTCATGCTTTTTTGCACACTGAAGATTCGGAAGTAAGCGAATATGGTTAAAAACCAGCATCAAGGTCGTCCCATATTATTTACTCTTTATTGTTTGATTTTGGGATGCCATGTGAATTTTTGTGATTGATTTTTCTTCACTGTTCACTTTTAGCATATAAGAAGATAACTGAGAAAACTTCCCTAAGTGTTAAAAGCCTGGTACAGTTTTAAGCACACTGTTTCATAGTTTTAGAATCACTTAACCCTCACGTGTTATGTAAATATTCATTGTTTATCGTGTTTTTCATTTATTTTGTTTATTTTTACTGACTGTTTCTTATAGATGAACATTAAGTTCGATTTTTATTTATTTGCCATAGCCAAATGATGATGATGAGGCTGATGCTTGTGCTTGTGCATTGGAGCCGCCAAAGCCGCCAAAGCCACCCGGATAACCGCCACCAAAGCCGCCACCTGGATAACCACCGCCGCCAAAGCGACCACCACCGCCAAAGCGACGTCCATAGCCACCACCAAAGCCACCACCACCGCAGCGTCCACAGCCGCCGCCGCCAAAGAATCGTGCCACACGGTTGCCGGCAGCATCATTTACTGGCTTGGCATCCACATCTTCCAGAGTGAGTTGCTGTCCCTCTTCCAACTCCGGCAACGACTCCACTGGATGAGCACAAACATAGGCCACGGCCAGGCACAGGGTAAACGCTAATAGCACAAATTGTTTCATCTTCAAGCTAACAATTGATTCTACTTGTTGTCGATTAGAATTCCAGATCTTTTATAGTAAAAGTCTGCTTAATGATGGGGATGCCCCTTTGTGATTCTTTGGCTCATCCTTCATCCCAAATCGAATCTATCTATCATTATTACTAACTTTTGTTTTTGATACAACTTGTGACGGAATTCCCAGGTCCCTGAGGCACTTATTCAATCCCCTTTCACTGCCCCACACTCTCCATTCGAATCCCCCAATTGGCAATAAATAGCATATACAAATTTTTAACGAACATTTGTCAAGTTGGCCTAGAGCCACAGACCTACATTGATGCATGTAAGCAAGCCAAAACCAATTAGAAGCTTCGCACACAAAAAACACTTTGGCACAACACTTTGAGAATATTGTGTGGGGGACTTACTTTTCTAATACCCTGTAAAATGTATAAAGTAGAAAGTTGCTTAAATGTTAAGTTGTGCAAAAAGAGAATATTTCAAGTTACACATAAGAGAAAACATACGAGAAATCACATTAAAAAGCTATTCGAACTACAAAACGATTTAAGACATATGTAAAGTATTTAATACATAAGCTTATGCCCCTGACTGTTATATCAATCATATAGGATAGGATAGGATATTTAATTGTACATCATTTGGTATTTTCTCAAGCTATTTGTTTTAAGTTTGGCGCGTCAGCAATTTGAATACTGCGATTTTTTGCTACATCCCAATTGAGACTTATTAAAACTTGTTAAGATTTGTGTTCACTGACCTTTCTTAAGTGATTGAAGAATTGCGCAGCAGAAAATTAGATTCTTCTGTTCGGGGGTTTTAGCCCACACATAGATACAGTTGATATTTGGTCAATTTGTTTTTGTTTTGGTTGAGTGTTTTTTAATGAGAGAATTTAGGAATAATCATTGCAATTAACTTAAAGTTATGCTGTTTTAAATGTTAAACGAGTTTTAAGTGAAATTTTAAGCATATTATTTAACAAGATTTTGGAATTTTAATTGGATTTTTACTGTTATATTGTTTTAACGAAAAATTAATAAAAATTCACTTAAGTTAAAGTATAATATATAAGTTATTGCATAATTTTCGGCGGCAAAAAATATATATAACATTATTGGGCTAGGTTAGGTTAAATGTGGAAGCTATGCTGCTGTATATTTTGATTAAAACCTAAAACAGATCAACCATATTATAGTTCCTTTGAAATTTTCTTTCTGTTTAATTGCAATTTCATTTTGATATTCAATTATGCAAAATATTACAATTAAAAATACAAATTATGACGTTAATTTGACAAAACGTTCGAATGAAAATAAACAATTCGTTAGTTATATTAATGAGATGAAAACCGGTTATTAATTAAATACTTTCCAAAAAAAAAAGATCTATGATGCATTAAATGACTTTTAAAAAATACTAGCAACAATAATTCACACAAGAATCACATGATATTCGCGATGTAGTTAAGTATTAAGCGTATTAATTCATGTTACTTTTTTCAAACGGCAGTTGAAAATATTTTTGATATGCAGGCGAATTTATGAAGTCATCTTTACATAGATTTCCACGGATATTAAAAATATATATAACATACAAATCATTTTATTTTGCTATATTTATGCAATAAAGTTAAGACTTAAATAAAAATTATTCAAAGCTCTTAAGCCTGTAAACTTATTGAACTTATATATTTCCATTAAAGGCAAATATAATTATAAAACTTCTAGGCGCCCAATTTGCCTATAAAATGAAACTAGTTCCATTAAAAATCAACAAGACACAAGAAAAACCCGCGGAAGTTAACTAAAGCGTTGAAGTTAACGGTCTGCAACAGTTTTTTTGGGGTATACCCCACCATACTTATAAAAGACATACTGACTATTGTATTTAGTGTTAATATTTTTGACTCAATAAAGAATAGACAATAAGTATTGATTGTCTAACATATCTACTACAAATCTATAAAGCTGCTCTTATTATACCCTAAACTTATGAAAAGGGTAAAAAAGGGTATAATGGTTTTGTACAAAAGTATGATACATGAAGAAGAAAGCATATCCGGTATCATAAGATATATATATTCTTAATAAGCATGACCGTAAATGGTTCAAGAGTATCTCCTAGTTAAGCTTTCTCAACTTATTTAGATTTCTCGCTTGTTTGTTAATTAGCGTTGATTCTGGTTGAAGGGTATGCCATATTCGTTGTGACAAACAAAGCTATTATTTTGTATTGTTACCGATTTGGTCAATATTTGCCGAAATGTTTTGAATCGCGCAAGGTCAATGTCAGCGGCTGCGAGAAAGCATGGAACCAGAACCAGTTCGTGACGCGACAACGCGTTTTAGTAGCGATTTTGGAGCGTTTTTTGTCGCGACTTTGTGTTTAGTGTTTTGTTTGGCTGTGAATTTGCGTGTGCGTGCAAGTTGGATGAGACATTCACAAGAAGCAGACGATGAAGGTCTGCCAGTTGCCAAAAAAAAATAAAACACATAACATGGTATTGTTTGTTTGGAAATTTTGCTCAAGAACAGTTTTTGAGTTTAGTTTTGAGGCTAGTCAAGACGCACCACGCCTTTTAAAGTTTGCATATAAAACTAAACTTGAATGTCTGCTGCAAATTTAGTTGGCCCTAGTCGGTTGTTGGAGTTAGCTTGCGATTTGGCTTTTAAACGGAATGTATTTGTCGGCACGTTTGTGCCTGTTGAGTTTGCTTGTTGGCCTGGCTAATTGTCAGCGGAGCAGACCCAGATCGAGTCCATCTCAAGGTCGTACTTTGGGTTTATTCTCACCCTTGCTATTTGGCACTGGCGGTGGATTATTCGATTATCCAGTGGCCGCTGTGAGTCAGGGAGGCAGTGCAGCAGCTGGCGGTGGTACTCAATCGGACCCGTACTATGGCGGAGGAGGTGCGGTAGGTGGTGGTAGTTATAATAACTACTATGGTTATCGGCCCAACTATGGATATGGTTATGGCTATCCGGGACTGGCGCAAAGCTATTTTGGCTATCCCGGCTATGGTTATTATAGACCCAACTATTACAACTACAACAACTATGGAGGCTATCAGCGCCCAGTGCAATATCCCAACTATAACTATGGCTATAGACCCAACTACAATAACTATGGAAACTACAACAACTATGGCAATAGACCGGGCTATAACAACTTTGCGGGCGCTGCAGCACCCATCACACCCAATCCCAGTGCAGGCGTGTCACCTGGCATAACTGGTGGAACTGGAGTGGGAGGAACTGGGGCAGGTTCACAGTTGACCACAGCGCAGGCAGCACAAGTGGCCGGACTTTTGGGTCAAGTATTGGGCAGCAGTTTGCGTCCCTTGGTCAATGGTGGTGGTGCCACAGGTGGGGCTGCAGCAGCTGGTGCCAATCCACAAGCTCTAAGCGGTCTTTTGAGCTTGTTGGGCTAAGTAGAACTAACAAAAGTATTTATTAAACGCTGTTAAACTAATGTTACTTAATGCTGTTAATTGTTAATTAAAAGAAAATAATGTAATTGTAATTATTAAATGCCATTCAAAGTATTTGAGATAGCTTATAGAAATTTGTTGCAGCTGCCTAAAAGTATGCAATGCTTTTGACAGCTTTAAATAAACTTGCTAATTGCATGATTGTATTAGGATATAAATACTTTTGATGAGTTTTCACACCAGTAGTTAGTAAGTAATAAGTAGCAATATAGACTATTTGGTAATTCCAGCTTAATGTGAAAGGTAAATAAAACTTTGTTTGCATTGCACTCTGGAAACACAGGTAGTCGGTCGATCTGGTCAGCCAACAAAAAAATTGGGAATAAGCATTAATTGCGAAATACGTTGGGTGCAAATGAGAATAAGCATTAATTGTGAAATACGTTGGGTGCAAATACATATCTAATTGAAAATACAAAGTGCAAGACCCGCTGGCCCTATAAAAGCCAATGGCTAGCTAACAGTTGGTAGATCTCAGTACTCAGTTCTCATCTCGTTCAGTATGAATCTACGCGTTTTGTTGCTCGCCTTTGCAATGTGCCTTAGCTTGGTCTGGGCATTGCCAGCTGGTGAAATGGAACAGTTGTCAGAGGAACAGTTGCCAGAGGAACAGTTGTCAGAGGAACAACTGCCATCTCGACAGGATCAGATGCCCAATGATGAGGATGCTAATGGTGATGCCCCTGCCAGTTTATCCGACGTCGCCGATATGGGCAATCAGCAGGAGCAGCATGGATCACGAAAGGCTCGCTTTCTATGGGGCGGCTATTGGGGATATCCACGATACTATCATTATTATCCCAGTTACAGCTATGGCTACTATCGTCCTTGGGGCTACAGTTATTCGTGGTGAGAGCTAGGAAAACATATATATATTAAGCCCTTTCTTTATTACTTTAATTTCAACGTGTAAACCTAAATATTGCCATGTTCAAAATTTACACAATCAATCAATTTTATAAAAAGAAATTTTGACATAAATAAATACATGAATAAATAAATTAATCGATTAAAAAAGGTTATTAACATTTCGCGTTTATTATCCAAATGATTAGTTCTTTATTCCGAAAATTGCAATTTCATAACAATTACAATGAATCATTTACACTTAACCTCTCAATTGTGCTCATCTTGAAGCTTAAACCAAGTGTTTGACTCTTCTCGTATTCATGCTAATTGCACATCAAATATACGTACCGAGGGACTTACCACTATATCAAAAAAATATAATTGCAAGCTCATTACAATCGAATCATCATCATTTGACTTAACAACACTTTGCACAAATGGATTACTTTTTGACAATTACAAAACAAACTTCTCTTTTTTTATTATTTTCTTTTCTTGTTTATAAATCATTCAAGTTACGCCCAGACAAAGTAAACCGCAAAGTTCAAACAGGTTCGGCTTAAGTAGACTTAAGACGCAGTAATTTAATTGTTAACTGTCAAAATTGATGGGTTAATATTATTTCTGGCACAAGCAAAACAACGAAAACTTATGTATAGTAAGAAATATTTGTTTATTTTAGTTAAAATTTTTAGAAATTTGTTTTATGTTTACAAATCCCCAAAACTCAACAACAAAATGTTGAATTCAAAATTAGATATATTTCTTTTGCTTTAGGCTTTAAAATGTATTGGCAAAAAAAACCCCCAGCTTTAGGGTTAATCTTTAGAAAATTTTTTCTGGTAGAAACTCTATTAATTATTTATTATGATATAAATATTTTTCACTTTCTTTTTGCCAGCGGCGTAGCATCTTTTTCTCCTCAATCTGATATAATTGAGCTCGTTTGGTATCCAAAAGAATTTGTTTCGTTTCTGAGTGACGATGTTCTTGCGAGTTTTCACTGATGCATTAAATGGCAGAGAATGATAAAGTTTGATTGTTTTAAGTCAATAAAGAATTAAGTCTTAGCTTACATCTCACGTTGCAACTTCTTTAGCTTGATTAGATCCTGTTCCGCCTGCTCACTATTCATTAGCGACATTTGAATCCACTCAATGCGATGATTTTGTTCCGCATCCAAATGAGCTTGCTGCAGTTCCTTCAACTCCTTATTCAAGTCACATTCTTCGTGTTGCAATTGCTGGGCCAACTGGCAGCGACGCTGTTCTACATCCTGTTCATATTCGAGGAGTCGTCGTTGCACTTTGTATTCGATTTGGGTATTTCGATTGCGTCGATTGGTGCGATTAAGAAATTCTGTTGCATGTTGCATGTTTGCAAAGCTTTGTTGTTTGGTCGTTCATAGTTCAAAAGCCTTAGTAACAATCATATACTAACATATAACAGGTCTTTGCTTAACTAAAACTGTAATGTTAGCTTCCTGTTAATTTACATAGCCAGTGCTGCCAATCGACTGTTAAGCGTTTACAAAAGAAAGGGTCAAATGGTATTAAGTGCAATGGAAATTTTTATTTGTAAATCCCTTAAACAAATAAACAAATTTTGGTTTTTCGTTTGTCACCATTGAATCGTAGTCAGGAAATGATATGACATTCTGTTCCCAACTTAATACATACAGACGACACTAATTAATCTTCATAGGTGCCCAGTCAATTGTTTAGCTGTGTTTTCTTCTTTTTTTGCTAAGCAGTAACAAAACAATTTCGCTGAATCTTCCATAAAAGGCATTTGAATTTCTACAGCTAGAACCAGTCACAAAATTTACTTTGATCATTGTAGACGCCCCCTTACAAAAAAATGCGTTTCACTTTTTTGCTGTTTGTTGGAGCTCTCTGCGTGGCATTTACCACTGCGCTGCCATTGGATGATAATGTCCAGGATGCAGTTCAGGATAATGTGGAGGATAGTGCATTAGTACCACTTCTCAGTTTGGCTGATCAGGGTGAGGCTCATGCCAACGAGGGTGCACGAGAGGAACGAGCCTTCTGCTGTGGTGGATATGGTGGATATGGACGTCGTCGTGGATTTGGATACGGTGGTGGCTATGGCTATGGTTACGGCTACGGTGGTGGCTACGGTTATCGTCGTCGTGGATTCGGTGGCTATGGTTTTAGACGTCGTGGTTGGGGATATGGACGCTAAAGGCGAAACTTTCTGTTGTCTTTTTAATAATAAACGCCTCAAATATAACTCTTCTAAGTAATAAAAATATATTTATAAAAATTTGTTATACATGAATAATAAATAAAATCTTACTAAGTCCCAAGTTCTATTGGCAGATGATTCATTAATAAGTTTCTAGTTTTTTATTTGCTCAATTCTACAGTCACAAAAAAAAAAATCAAACAAAAACATTGTCACTAAGCTAAGTTCACATAGGTCATAGAATACGATTAATAATTTTGGCAAAACTCGCATAATTTAGCAGTCAATAAGTACTTAACTTCATTTTAATAAACAACCTCGCACGCCTAAACTGTATTGATATCGCACAAAAAAACAAGTTTTGGTTGAAATATTTGTTGTTTATCTTTTTTATACTCTAACGCCAAAAAATGGGTTAAAAAGAGTGTACTGATTTTATGGAAATGTTTGTAACAAACAGAAAAAAGCATCTCCGAGCCTAGAAAGATAACGTCTGTCTATCTCCATGTTTGAAACTGTAATAGCTAGAGACTCCGGCTAGATATAAGTTCCTTTAAAGAGAACCAGATTGATTTAAAGTATCGATAACTCTTTCCGTTTCGATGCACAGTTCTTATCGATAATAAAAAAATCTTTAAATTGAGAAACTTTGTTTAGAAACTGTAGACAAAATATTAAAAATAATCAATGATATGGAAGATTGAAGTTCGTAATCAATCATAAGCCGAACATTACTTTAAGACAAAGGGTTCAGGGTATCTCATAGTCAAGCTTGCTCAAATAGAGCTCTCTAACTTGTTTGTTTATTGTTGATGTTCTCAACAATACTTTTTGTTTTGAAGCTGACATTATTGATTTATCATATTATAAAGTGTAGACATTTGAAATCTCAACTAAGCCATGCACAATTTGGATTTTACGTTAGGGGTAATTTACCATTTTGGCATATTTTCGAACGTGTTAATATTTGAATCCCATCAATACGACGTACATACATACGTACATGTATCATAAACGATTCAGAATGACTCGCAGATTCAAGTGTTCTTTTTTTTGCGTTGTTTGCGACTACTTACATATTCAGTTGACATAGTATGCATATTTTAGGATGAATATGTCAAATACGTTTATTCATCAATGTACTTTTTTTAGCCAGACCTACTTAGCCGAGCTTATTTCAGACAGGTTTTTTTTTTGTATTGCTGCTAAACAGATATAATTAATTTGGCAAATTAACATCTTTCTCATATTATTTAATTATTAGATGCTCCACATTATGTCCAAACTGAGATGGAGAGAGAGAGATTGACAAGCGTTTGTTTACCTCCAAATATCAACAACTAATAAAATAGCAAGACAAGTGTAATAATCTTGTGGCGATAAATAAATTGACAAATATTATTGTATTTGCTTTTATACATACTGTGAAAGTAACAATCGCCGATTTAACCGCAAATAAGAAAAAAAATCCCATCAAATCATTAAAAATGTTTTTTTGTTTTCATTTCTAAGTACTTAAAAATTGGGTGATGCGTATAAGAACAGGAACGACAAGTCATCCGGTTATTTCCAGGCTCTGGCTAGCAAATAAAAGGCCGCTGCATCGTCAGTGAATGCATCAATTAGAAAGAAAGACAGCTTCAGAACGCATCAATCGAGGAATCAATCAAACAATCAAGCTAAAGGATGATGCGTTTTACAATTTTGGCGCTTATTGGCGTTTTTTTCCTGGCCTGCAGCTATGCCCTGAATAGGGAGGAGAGCAGCGACAAGATGAATCCAGTTGGACTGCTGGACGTTGCCGATCAAGGAGCATATCATGCCAACGAAGGTGATCGTGAGGTCCGGCAATACTATGGCAGGGGTGGTCATGGCGGAGGCAGGGGTCATGGTGGCGGCAGGGGTGGTCATGGCGGCGGCTGGGGTCATGGTGGCGGCTGGGGTGGACGTGGCGGCGGCGGCTGGGGTGGACGTGGCCACCACTGGGGACGATAAATTCCCAAAAAAAAATAGCCGATGCCTGCTTGATTTTGTCAAAACACGTTTAAGTTTTTGTTAATTTTTAATTTGTAAATAAAGAACATTATAAAAAAACAATTTTTTCAATGATTTTTATTCATTCACTCCAATATCCTTTCAGCTTAGTTTATTGCTTTTGCCTTGAAGCGAATTAAAATAAAATATCTTTTAAAATGCAAAGTAGTCACCAATTAATGTAAGCTACTTAATACATATTTACAAGATATTTGATAATTTTTTAATAATACTAAAATAATTCAAAACAAATTCTAATATTCATTAACTTAATATCTTATCTAAATATTCATCAATCATAATTAAATTTTTAATAAATGTTAGAAAAAATATTATTATATTTGTTTTTAATTTTTTCAATAGCCCAAAATATAAATTGAAGGTTGCCACATTGTTAAAATAGCTCAAGCCATTTAAACTTTAACTGTTACCTTTTTACGCTAGAAAGTGTTGCATACTTTCAGGCTCACAAATTTTTATGTTAAATCTATTTCACAAAACTGGGCAGCGAAAGCAAAAGCAATAAAACTGAGTTTTTCAGAATTGAAATAATAATTTTCTTTCTTTAAAAATTATGATTGGCGTATTTTAAAAAATTTTCAAAATCTTTGTTTATTTTGTAGTTAATTTATTCGTTTGAAAGTTCATATAATGCTTACTTCATTTTTTTAACACTCAGATTTTGCATTAGAATTCAGTGTATATATGTCGAGTTACGAGTAACAATAAATTAACAGTTAATGTGATCTACATAAGCAGCAGTTGTGGTCAAAATCTTGTTTGGGCAGCTTTCGAAATAAGGATGAGCAATTATTAAACATTCAATTATATGCATTCTCTCATCAAAATCAGGTGTAATGACCTTGTGGCGTATGCTAAATAAATAAACAAATACCATGTAGTATATTGATCAACAAGTAATAACCTGACTTGAGAACAGAAATCCAGCCAAAATACAGAAAAAAGCCCCTTTTCATCTACATGTGTAGCTTGATGTTGCACTTCAAAGAGTGAGATGCGTACGAGAACAGGAACGACAACTCGTCATTTAAGCACATGATTTTTTTTATGGTGCCTTAATTTGAAATAAAAGGCACGTCGTTTGGGGGCCAAAGCATCAGTTAAACAGTTAGCTTCAAGCAGCTCAAAACAAGTGAAACCGCAAGCAACCGAAAAATAATTTAAAAATTTTAAACATGCGTCTAACACTTTTGGCGCTCTTTGGCGTGCTCTGCCTCGCTTATGTCCAGGCCCAGCCAGTGCAGGAAGTTAACAAGGATAACGACCAGATTGGACTGCTAGATGTTGCCGATCAAGGCGCAAATCATGAGAACGATGGCAATCGTAATGTTCGTGGCTATGGATATGGCGGATATGGTGGCGGATATGGTGGCGGATATGGTGGCGGATATGGTGGATATGGTGGCGGATATGGTGGATATGGTGGCGGTTGGCGTCATCATCACCACCATGGAGGCTGGGGTGGCGGCCATGGAGGCTGGGGCGGCGGCTGGGGCGGTCACCATCATGGTGGCTGGGGCTGGTGACGCTAAACTGTGCTCAGCTAAGCAAAGCTCCAACGGTCAACACTAAATCAACACCATCATTACCTTCGCTACAGTTTATTGTTTGTTTTGAAATAAAGAACATTTTTAAAAAAGAATACAAAAAAGTTTTTATCTGCGTCGTATTCGAACAAGTTTCAGGTATTTCATATTTAGTATTTGTCACTAACAAGCCGAGATTAAATCATATTTTAAACATTTAATAGCTGCACTTAAGTTAATAAATATAATTTGAATGTATTTAATAAAGACGTGTTAATGTTTTAATGAAGACGATTTCAAGCTTAGCTTGATTAGCTAGGGATTAACCTTCTAAAACTTCAACAAGAAACTTTCCTCAGTTATATTTATATGTTTTTTGAATTTTAATAATTGCTGCAGTTGTCCTCGCTGTTTAGCACTGAAATTGATGCGTGTGAAAAGGCAATACTCCTCGATTAAATTAAACTAATTGCATGCCAATTATTTACAGATTATCTTTACAGTGGGCAAAATAGTCACATTATGATAGGAAAATAATATTTTTAATGCACTCTCTTACATTTTTTTAATTGATTTGTAGTAGCCACTGTGCTTATAGCAGTCACTGTGCTTCTAGCAGACACTGTGTTTTCGTTTATAAGTCCTGTCCTGAAAAGGATGTTCACGCACAACTTTGTTGGCTTTAGGAGAATGCAGACATTACCTGGTGATTTTTTAAAACTGCAGAATGTGTATTTTCAGATACTTGGATTTAATATAATGAGTAAACAAAACGTTTGGCCTTGTCCTTGGAGAACCTTAAGCACCATGCTAACCTTGGTCATTGTGCAAGTAATGATAATGGTTTATGCCATCGAGAGTCTGGATAATGTGCAAAAGTTGGCGGAAGCTTTAGCGTCACTGCTCATCAATCAATTGGCTCTGATTAAGTATGGCATTATGATCTATACGCATAAGAACATTCAACAGTTGATTGTTAAATTGCGTCAGTTGTTGGAACGAGGTAAGCTTAATTTTAGATTCTGATTCTTGTGGAACTGTCTGTCTTTTAAAAAAAGTAAATTTAAAGAGTGCAAATCGAAGACGTTGGCTGGCATTATTGAACAGGAGAATCGGAGGGAGAAACGTATAAGTGGATTCTACAAGAATTGCTTTCTTCTTGCCGGCACTTTGGGTTCTTTAAGGCCCAGTGTGGGCATGTTTTATAACTACTACCTAACTGGGGAAGTTGTGTTCGATTTGGGCGCCTATCCATGCGCGTAAGTAAAGCTATATATGAATAATAAGTTAACAAATATATCAAGGAAGAGTATTTTGGTCCGTCTGTATAAGCGCAACTTTTTTCAAGCCCCGTTAAACCAGAGAGCTGAAACTTTGCAAATTCGTTTATCTATGGGTGAGTCAGATATAAAGTGAATATTGGGATGATTCGGTTACGGGTTGAGAAATCTATATATATATTCGAAACTTCTACTGAATCAAGTGCCATCCCCCCTAAGATCTGCTTAAAATATAACAAATGTAACAAAGATGTAAGCTTTTGAAGGGCATATAGTATTCGGCATGGCAAAGATAGTTTTCTTCCTTGTTATTATATACTAAAAACATTAAATTGGAAAAAGGATAAGGAAAAGGCTAGAAACTTCAGATTTGAAATATATATACAAAGTATTTAATTTCATTTTAACTCCGTTTGCAGCTATCCCTGGGATAATCGAAAGTTAAAGTTTGCGTTGGTTTCTTATGCATTGGTAGCCAGTGCCACTTATGCCGTCGTCTTCGCTACAGTTTGCATAGATACACTCTATGTATCGTTCGCTTATAATCTCGTGGCTCTTTTCAAGATAGCTCAGCATAAGATGGAATTGTGTTCAACTGAGTTGGAGCTGCGAAAAATTGTGAATCTTTACAGAAGCTGTCTGGATGTTACTGATATGGTGAAACGTTACTTTCGTTTACTTGCCTGTACACAACTTGTGGTGGGTTCACTGCATCTGTGCGTGGTCAGCTACCTCAGCTTAAAGATGGAGAATCGACAGATCCCCTTCTATGTGATGTTCACAGTCTCCGTACTGGTACAGCTTTATCTCTACTGCTCCTGCGGCGAGCACCTGAAAACAGAGAGCCGAGAATTCGCTAGAGCCATCTACGATAGTCCGTGGTACGAGGCAATCCAAAGCAGTCCACGGCTTTGGCTTCCTCTGCAGCTGTCCTTGATGCGTGCACAACGCGGCAGTTGCATTGATGCCATCTTCTTTGAGGCAAACATGCAGGTTTTCCTTTCGGTATGTAATCCACTTTATATTTAACAAAGAAGATCCATTAAACTGTGTTCCTTGCTTAAATCTAGATTGTTCGCACAGCAATGTCATATTTTATGTTGCTTAACTCAATTTCCTGAGAAACTAAATAAAAATAATATTATATGCTGCCTAAAAGTATGCAAAGAAAAATATGGAAAAGCTGCTTATTGTAGTTTTAATAGAATTAATCATCTTCGTTATTATTTCGAGCAATATTCGTTTTATTGCATTAGCTTGCGTTGTCGTACGACATTTAACAATCAAACTTACATAATGTACAAAACATATTTTACACAATTTGTTAAACGCTAAATACTTAGAAATGTGAAGATTGAATTGGAAAAGCGAAGAGCTGGAAAACTGGAAAACGCGGCAAATGCATAAATATACACAGTGGGATTGTGACATTGGATAGGTGAGTGTGTGTTTGTGTGTGTGTACAGTGAAGAAACGATAAGAGGTCCATGAAATTTATTGCTGATGACCAACTGAGCTGCTGCTGCTGCTGCTGTTGCTGCCTCAACTTCATCCCGAATGCTATCATACAAATTAAATCCAAATAAGCACGGTCATATCAATTATTTAAAGAATCGGCGTGGTCCGGCGGCAACGGGGCTAACCGGTGGGGGTGTGGGAATATGAGCACCCTCGGCACGGAAACCATTCTCATCGGCAATATAGGTAATTGTGTAGAGAACGCCATCGGGTCCGGTGTATGAGTATGAGCCTTGCATAACCTGAAATAGATGATGAATGAATTAATTAAAAGCACTTAAAAGTATGCTACATAATTTTTATAACTTTTGCAATCCCGCTTAAAGCTGAGCAATTATTATTAAGGGAACCTCACCTGAGCCTCCAACTGTGAACCAGGATTCTTGAGATAACCAGCCTCATCAGCGCGAATGCCATTGCTCGTCTCGTAGCTGAAAATACAAGAAAATTTTAATATTTGTATAATATTGATGATTAAAAATCGTTTAACAACATATAAATTTAACATCTTCAACTTACTTGTATTGATATGAGCCATCCGGGTTCAAATCAAAGTTCTGCTTCAATATCACAGCATTTGCATCGAAGGCATTGCCCCCCCGGGGCTGAGGCAGACCGCGTTGTGGCTGAGCTGTCACAATGCAGAGGGAGCACAGCGCCACGGCGGCAACAGCATAGGAGTAGGTAAGCAACTGCATGACCTTTAAGTTATTACAATTGGGCGCCGGCGCCAGCAACAAAAAATGGATTGAGAGCGAAAGAGAGGCAGAAGAGTAGAGATTAACAAAAAATGTAAGATGATTGGTAAATTGAGTCATAACATTGATTTATTAACTCCGGATAATGTCAAACAGCGATCAATATAATTAGTAAACGATGCATCATAATAATAATTGGCAATAATCTTTTATCTGCACATTTCGAATGTCAACTTTGAATGGCAACAAGAATTATTGACCTTCTAGCATGGGAAATATTTATATATAAAACTATAGTATGTTAACGATGGCTTCGGGCAATAAATAAAGTTTTAATGGCTTGTAAAAGATTGTGTGTATTATTTATGACTTTATGTTTGGTAATTCTTGGTTCTTATATGCAAATTGTTTTAGCATAGCATCAACAAGCTGATTTTTGTGTTTATAAGATTCACTAGACTGTTCTACAAAGGACTTTCTTCCTTAAGTATGCACAATGAGTATTTTTATGAAGTAGAGAATATCAATATAATAAATCATAAGCATTAACGCAGTTTAAGAACTTTGACAAATATACTAGTTAGGTATACAAAGACGTATCCTTATTGTGGTATGTCAAAAATACAAAAAAAAAAAAGATTCCTAAAAAATATTTATTAATTTCTACAAATCTAGCACATAAAAGCATATTTGTTATTTAAGTATATAAATCTTTTAAGCATCCTTTTTGAATTTGTATTATATTTCTTTATATATAGCATTAAGCATTTTTCGCATTGATAGTCTTGTTTTAAGTCCTTTTTGTTTGTTGATCCTTTAGATCCTTTGCACTACACAAAAATACTCTCACAGCACAGCAATTTAGAACTCACTTCAAACTTGAACGCGACTTGTTTGTGCTTTGGAGCGTTTGTTTTTTCTTTATTGTTTGCGCTCGAAAGGCTCGTCAAAACTGTTTTGACTTGAATACAGTCAGCGCCAACGTTTTTATACCGAAAAAAAAAATGCATTCACTGAGCCGCAGCAGCAGCAGCAGCTACAGCGGCAGCAGCGACAGCATCCGCAATGAGAGCAGCGCAGCAACAATCAGATTGCAATGAAGAAGAAGAGGAAGAGACGACGAAGCTGAATGAGAAGCTGCAGAAATGTTTGTACAATATCTGACAAGCAGCAGCAGAAGCAGAAGCGGCAGCAGCAACAGTGGCAATAGAATCGGAAGAGGCTGCCACTTGTACCACGCGGCGTATGCGCAACGAGTTTCATTTGAAAATGCAAATGGGCGTTGCGCATACGCCATGAGTGTAGCTAAATGAATAAGTATGAGCATGTGTGTGAGTGTGAGTGTGTGTGTGTATGCATGTGTATTATCAGTTAAGTCGACAGATTCTTTATATGTATTTGAGCCACGCCAGCTTGTCTAGTCATTAATTTATGTGAACCAGCAATGCGAAGTTCACTTTTGATTATTAGCCCACGCTGGCGTTTGCTGGTGGATTTTGCATTAACTCTCCTCCCAGCCCCCCCTTATGCAATAATTTGTTAATTCAAATATTAATTAAAAGATTAATACAACGACTGACGTGAAAGATGTTGCAATTGTGCCATAGAATTGATGAATTGGCTATTAAGATATAAATATTTTTTTTCTTCGATTTTTGTTTTTTTTGTCCATCTCATTTTATTGACATTTGCAAATGCAACAGCGCTGCGGGGCGGGGATTGTTGCCACATTTGTTTGCCCACTTGCTTAGTGAACTAAAAAACCAAAAACCAAAAAACAATTGCAAGATGTGCCTTTTCTAAAAATGTTTGATTTGATGTGCCATTGTTTCATTTGCAGCTGCTGTTCAATAACAAAACAGAAAACAAACGAAGACAACAACGACGAGAATTACAATTTAGACATTTGAAATGGTTTGGCAGCGTTTTTGGCCAATTTGCGCTGACCAGACAGCCAATAGGTGGCATGCCACTCCCACCCGTTGCACTAGTTCCCACTACAAAAGGTGAACCAAATGATATGCAACAAAGTGGGTTGATGATGGGTGGTGGGGAGCGAAGGAGTTCAGGCGTAGCTTGTCGCTTTACATTTTGTTGTTTTTTGTTGTTTTAAGCCGGCCGGCGCATTAACAAATTGTAAGTTTTGGGCTTTAAACTTTAAACTTTTCCAACGTGTAGGAAATGTCAGTTGCAATTCATAAAAATTGCAGCAATAGCCTCAACTAAGACTACAACAACAACAACAACTAAAGAAACAACTACAACAACAACTGCAACTACAACAACTACATAGTGTGCGCTCTGATCACGAACATGCCATGATGAACATCGCGCGAGATTAACGCGCCTCCAACAACAACAACAACAACAGCTAATACAGCAACGAAGACGCCTTCTCCAGCTATAACTTACAACAAAACAGCATCAGTTGCAACTCCACCTCTGACTCCACCTTTACCTGCCCCCAGCTCTAAGTCCAGCTCTTTAGCTGTGCCACCCTTTTGTAGTTGTTTCAATTTTTCTTTGCCTTTTGCTTGGCAGTGCGATGGTTTTCCTTCCCTCCCCCTCCTTCTGTGTATGTGTTTGAGTTGGGCCAGAAAAGTCGCATTTGCGATTTGCCCGCGTTTTGTGTGCTGCTGGCCTTCGTCTACATCGACCGCATCATTTTTTTTTGTGCACTGCTTAAGTGCATTCGAATACACTACAATAGGGTATTATTACTTTGATACTACATTTGTTAAAAGGTTAAATAACTTTTGACTTTAGCAAGTATGAAATATTTATAAGTTTTACTATACATTAAAGCTTTATCTACATTCTTAAACCAAGTTTTATAGACTAACAGAAATGTTTACAATCAGTATTTACTGAATCTTTCTCTTTCTCTCTAAACACATCATTCAGCTGATAATGTAATTTAAAAATATTTGAAAAAATAAAAAACTTTAACTACACGAAACTTGCTGTCCTGTAACTTCATATGTTTTGATTACTTAACATTATAATACTTTACCTTAAGACTGAAGAGTATTTAAACTTTAATTAATACCAAAAAAAAAACGCAAATGACTTCTCGTTCACATTTGACATACAATATTATTCAACTGGCAGCTGCAATAATGTTTCACACTCGTACTATTTCACTATTTCGCTATTTCTCATTTATGTTTATTGCTCTCCACCTACAAAATAAGTAAAATTCCCGTGTGCTCAGTTTAGATCAGTGGTTCAGTGGTTCAGTTTCTCAGTTACTACTATGTCTTCCGTCATTATTTCTTATATTATTTTTTGTGTTTTGTGTGGTTTTTAGTTTGTTTGTTTGTTTGTGGCTCCGTCCACAATGATGAATGAATGAATCGCGTGTGGTGTTTGCGAATGTTATTCATCTGTTTACTCTGCAGATTGAATCGGCGCATCTTAAGTGAGCTTAAAATGTATCTTAATTTATGCAGCTTTGTTCTTTTAGACCCAGTCGCAATACTGAAATGCAATGAGTCTATAAACCATCTAAGCCATATGCTAATCGTGTAGAGATATTTTTTGCGCCAAGAGATTGTTTTACGACTTCAATCAGTCTGACAAATTGAGATTCGTTGAAGTCTTTTGGTTGGTATTTTTTTGGGGAATCTCAAACTTAAACGAGTTTGTGACGTGTTTAATTTTTTGGCGCAATCGTTTCACATTATGAGCTTAGTCTTAAGTCTTGTCTAGGAAAAATAAATAATTTAATGAAAAAATATTCACTTACATCTCTCATTTAAGTGTGACCAAAAAAACATTTGCCTATTCTTGAAGCTTAAATAAATCAATAACACAAAAAAAACATCTTTAAACATAACTAAATTGTGTTGTTGTCTTTTTTGTGCTTATGTTTTTCCGTTCGGCTGATTCATTGAATCCATTGAATAGTTATGCAAATCTTGTGCTGTGAGTGTTTTATTAAAATACATTTCGGCATCGTTTCTATAGAATTTCTTTAGCGTTTTTTCTTCTGCTATTTTTTTTTTGTTTTTTTTTTTTTTTTGTTTCTCTTCTTTTATAAAAATAACGTAATGGATGCTAATTTTTGGCTGGCCACTGCGCCATATATAAAAGCAACGCACTTTGGATGTTTTAGCCAAGTTAAGAGTTAACCCAAGTCGCGATATGTTCAAGCTAATCATCTGTTTGTGTGTGGTTGCCAGTGGTGTCAGTGGTGCGACTCTTAGTCGCTCAGTGGACCAAACCACCGAGAAGCGTGAAGTTATTCCACTTCTTAGTTTCGAGACTGAAAAGAATCCCGATGGTTCTTTCAAGTTTTCCTATGAGGGCGGCGATAAGTCGTTCCGTCAGGAATCCGCTGTTGTCACCGATGCTGGCACTGAGAATGAGGCTCTTGAAGTAACTGGTTCCTATCGCTATATTGATGCCGATGGTCAGCTGGTTGAGGTTCATTACACAGCGGGCAAGAATGGTTTTGTGCCCTATGGTACACATATTCTTGGTGAGATCACGGCTCTGGCCAAGGCTGCAGCCACATTGCCCAACTACACCGAGGAAGAGGAGCGTGAGCAACGTTTGAGCCAGCGTCGTGCTCGTTCCCAGACCGGGGAGGAGGAAAAGAAGGAGGAGAAGAAGGAGCAAACCGAGGAGAAACCCATCAAGGAGAAGAAACCCGTCAAGGAAGAGAAGCCCGCCAAGGAAGAGAAGCCAGCCAAGGAGGAGAAGCCAGTCAAGGAGGAGAAACCAGTAGCAGCTCCCGAGAAATCCGAACCCAAACCCGCTGAATCTCAAGTGGTGCCCGTCCAGGTGGTGCTCACACAGAAACCAGTCGAAAAGGTGGAGAAACTGGAGAAGAGCGACAAGGTCGAGTCAAAGACCGCATAAAAATTTCGTTTAACGAAATTTTCTAGTGTTTAATCTTAAACTTTAGTATTAATTATAATGTAATGTGCGCGATCTAAACCAACTGATTAGCAATAAAAAATAAATACGAAACGAAAACAGAAAAGTTTCTTAAATTAAAACCTTACTTTATTTGACTTTTCCCAAAGGTTCTACCATCCAATCCCAGCTATTTACAGTCTGAGATTTATGCTAATTAGCAACTAATGATGTCATAAACAATATGTGAAGTTTACTTCAGCTGCGAAATTTCAGTTCTTGTATAAATTTTATACACTTAATTGAAAGATAAAAAGCTCGTGGATCTTTAATTAGAAATTGTTGGCAAAAAGAATTGTGTCGTTTTTATTCTGCAGAAATTTGCATAATTATTTAAGCCATTTGTTATTTTGTTTCTGTTTTGTATTCTGATGAGGATTAACACCATAAATGATAGTTACCGAGCAATAAATCATATCTTTGGCTTAGGTATTAATTGGTTTTATCTTTTAATATTTTTTGTCGTTAAAGATGTACTGAAAAAAACTTACTTTTAACGCCCAAAAATTAATTGAGTTATCTTTAAAGTTTTTTTCAAAAAATATTTACAGGCTTTACTGTTTTGTAGATACCAAAAATTATGAATAGATACTTTTCTGTACCGAAAGGAATAAGATTTTGATGATGATTTTGTTGACGATTAACTACATTAAAAACATAGTTAATGCTTATAACTTAACTTGTTGATTAATCACTATAATAAATCAATTTAATTGCTGATTGATTTTTCGTGCTGCTTGCTTGGAGATTAATAAAGTTCACTTAAACTATAAAACACTTTGCTATCCTAATTATAATTGTTACCAAAAAATATTGCAAAATTGCAAAAATAAATCACAAATTGACACGTTTACTTCGATTTGGGTATTAAAATGATTGATTTTGAGCACACAACAAATTGAAATATTAATAATAAATCACCAGTAAAATCATTTATTGATTAAGTTTCATCTCGTTGCCCAGTTTCACAATGCCTGGCTTTACTGTAGTCTGCAAAAAAAAGTAGCAAAACAAGTGTTGATGATGGCTTGATTAGTGGGGCAGAAGGGGCAAAGTTTTGTGATTTTTCAAGGTCTTTGCCAGTCAGGGATTTTCTCAGCTGTCTGGAGCGTTAAAGCCGCGGGATTGAATATCAAAAGTGAGAGAAAGAGAGATGCGAAAATATGCAAATTAGCAAAAAAAAATAATGATTAATTTTTTTTTTCTTCTTTCTTTTGTTTTATTTCTTTATACGCTGACACTTCCCGATTATGAAACTAAAAAAAAACTAATGAGAATTATTTATAGATTAAATTTTGCCTTCACTTCCGCGTTCTCATCGTAGTTGGGCAAATCCTTGGCTGCCTCAGCAACAGCTGTGATATCGGGATTAATGATGGTGCCAGTGGGCACAAATCCATTAACGCCAGCAGTATAATGCACCTCCACAGTATCGCCCTGATCATTGACATAGCGGTAGGAACCCTTCACCTCGAGTGCCTCATTCTCGGTGCCGGCATTCTGTACGGTTGCCACCTCTTGACGCGCGGTGCCATCGCCAGTCTCGTACTCATGCTGATAGGAGCCATCCACATGCTTGAATGTCTCTGACTTTAGAATGGGCACAATTTCCTTCTCATCAGCCAATGGAGCGGCACAGACGATGCTAGCCAGGACACCCAGCACAAACAAAGGCAGCTACAATAAATCCAAATCAGTAACTTTTATCATTTTTATCCATTTGCAATTTCACTTTCCGGCTACTTACGAACTTGAACATTTTTGAGACTATTTGAGCTGGTTGACCACCGAAAGCGAGAGTTTTTGGGTATGGATCAGTTTTTGTGTGAGTTCCGCCTTTTATATGCCATGCCATTGTCACCCAGATCAGATAATTCAACATGCCAAACATGTTTGCATCCCGGTTTATCTTTAAACGATTGCCTCAAATCGCTCTACGCTAAATGTCAGGGTCGTCTCCAGTTAGCTACTGAAAGCTCTAAAAAAAGCTTCAAAAATGTGTCAACCGATTAGTTATTCAGGTATTCCAGATGCAGCAACAGTAAAGCAAACTTCCGCAC
This sequence comes from Scaptomyza parva, assembly GCA_035044645.1. Lineage (NCBI taxonomy): Eukaryota > Metazoa > Arthropoda > Insecta > Diptera > Drosophilidae > Scaptomyza > Scaptomyza parva. Next base: position 7,575,293 of record JAWNNT010000090.1, read on the forward strand.
ATACACTTGAAAGAAAAATCTATTATATCTTACCTAGAATAATATAATTATGTTGAATATTTTACTTTTTAGATTCAGTTTTTTATGGGCAAACACATTTACACATCATAAAGAAACTTTGCCTTTAACTTTTACTATTCGTTTCTTCTCAGTGTATGTGTATGTGCTGGTGCTCTTTCTATAACTTTATGAATGTATCTCTGTTGGATTGATGGCATCGATCAGTGCATCCATTAGCAGGCTCACGGCTACCAATTACCTTTTCCATAGCTGCAAATCTGTTCGCTTTGCTTCACCCACTCAAGGTGTTTCTTGCGATTAATTGCCACTTGACAGTGTGTGTGTATGTGTGTGTGTGTCTCATTCCATCTCATTCCATTCCATGCCATACCATACCATACCAATTCCATACCATTCTAACTATCCGACAAGCCCAGAAATGTTTTCATTTAGCATGTAAAATGTCAGCGCATTGTGTGTGTAAAAAAAAAAATGCTTGTCGTAATTTATTAGTAAGTATCTCCATTTGAATGCGACACCCAAGCAGAGGAGTAGAAGTGTAGAAGAGTACACTGAGAGAGTTCAGCAAGCAACAACAACAACATTTGCCTGGGGCATTGTTAGCACCCACTTTTTCTGATTCAACCCAATTTTGTAGGTGTGCCAGCAATATATGAATATTATTTCTAGTTATAGTTATTTTGTGTTAATATTTGACTTTTGATTGTGAATAATTAACAAAACAAAAACAAAAGTTATAGTTATGCTGTTATAAAAGTTATAAAAGCTGAATAAATAATTTCCAATCGATTTTTATCGCTTAATACATAATTCAATAAACAATTTTATCAATTATAATTAATGAAAGCAATTAATTACAAGTTATTTACGAGGTATTGAATGCTAATCAATATTAACCCGAACGACATTTAGGCAAAAGGGCACAAAAAACTAAGGCACAGTTTGAGCTGGCCCGAGGTGAGAATGAAAAATCACAAAAAAAAAGATTACCATGTTGTAAAATTGTGTTGCCAATAAAAATTGCAACAATTTATATTTGTGACAGGGCCGAAACACCAAAACCTGGCGATGCACGTCGTCAAATTAAATACGTACACAATGAGCCACTTTATGACTAGTGTTGGAAGGTGTACAAACATGGTACATAGCTGCTGCCCAGTTGGCCAACACTCTCAATCAATTTCAATGCCGCTCCTCATCGGCATAGTTTGGCGCTGAGTCTTGCGTATTGCGATTTGAATTTGGTTTTAACCAGCATTGTTTATGTGTCATTTATTTGGATAATTGCTTGAATAACATTTTGCAATTGTTTATTTGTCTTTTTTCTATAATAGTTTGCCTGCTCGCACTTTCAGTGCCTGGACAGCTCTTTGTGCTGTCTGTGTAATCTCTTTGGTTATATGTGTGCCAACGGGCACAAAGCCATTCTTGTCGGCCACATAACTGACCTCCACATACTCCCCATTGCCATCGATATAGCGATAAACGCCAGACACTTCCAGCTCCACTTCATCATCATCTTCATCATCATCTACAGTTTGATCGTTGGCCGCATCTTGTTTGTGTATTTGATTATTGGAACGTGGCTTGACGATGCCAACCTCTTCGCGATAACTGCCATCGGCGCCTTCGAATGCAAAGAAATAGGAGCCATCGTTTTTTTGCTCAGCCATTGACTTAACAATCGTCACTGGTCCATCCACCTTCTTCTCCTCCTCCTTCTGCGCCTGCTCAACAAGGCAACTGGCGCTGGAGCATAGCAGGCAAAGCAGGCACTGCAAAGATAATGAAGAGATGTATAAAACCAATTTCCATAACCAATAATAATAAATGGCTAAAGTAAGGTGATAAATGATTCTTAGATAGGTGACTTTCAAACTGTATATACGATGCAATGGCATCTAAACTGTAAAGATATCTAAGAACTGTGTTAATACCAAAAAATATATTTTTCATGTTCAAAATGTAGAAATGTTTTCCGAAAAACATTAAAAAACTAAATTATCCCAAAAAAGTTTAAATTTAAAGATTTATTTTGTCTAATTTCATGATTTTTAAAAATATTTTTCAACTCAATTCAAATCCCAATATACCCTGTTTCTCCACCTGTTAACAGTGCAAGAGTCTTAAAAAAACAACAAATAGCATGCAGCCAACTAACGGGAATTAGCTATAAATATAAAGATTAAAGACATACTAGCTAAATATACATATGTAGTAGTTGCTGCTTACCAATCGTAACATGTTTTATGACCGGGTCCAAACTTATGCTAATACTGTTCGCGCATAAGCCAGTTCTCAGCTTTTTATACAAAATTTTTCTTTTTTGTTGTCTATTAGAATTTCGCTGATTATGCTGGGTCAATAGAAAGTTGCGAGACGAGTCGCAAACAACGCAGTTTGTTGAACTGTTTGCTGCAGATTTGCATTTTAAGTTTGTTGTTCTGGCCAATGTTATGTAACTGCTGCTCGTGCTGCTGCTGCCGAAATTGGCCATTGTCGTTGTTGGCTGTGTTAAGTGTGACACATCAGTTAGTTGCGTGCTCATATACATATGTATAGTATTCAAGTGGGTGTCAGGTTTCATGTATCTTTGTCTCTTAGTGGGTGCAGCAGCAGCAGCGGCAGCTAATCAAATTTGTCAAATTGCTTGTACAAACACACACGAATTACAAGTGTCTGGGTGGGCGGGCCATGCCCACCCACAGAGCGAAAGGTGCTGAATATGTAACGGCTGAGTGGCTAAGAAAACAATTTACAACCCAAAAATTGACTTGCCTAAATGTTTTCCACTTGACTTCCATGCTAAATTCCACTCTCTATCTCTTTCGGTTTCTCTCTCTCTCTCTTTTGTGGTGTCTGGTTTTCCGGCTTGCTCTGCTTAAGGTTGTTTTTTGGCCACATTTGAATGTGGCACGTCGCACGTCTATGCTACTTTTTGTTGTTTCTGTGTTCTGTTACAGTGGGTGGGCACTGAGAAGCGACTAACATTTATGCCACCAAAGAATTTAATAATCATTTTAGCAATTTCGCAACCTTAGCAAAACGGCAGAAAAACTGCTGTTTCTGTTTCTGCTCACTTCTGCTCTCACCTGCAATTGCCAATGTTAATACCCTATATTTGTTTTGGGCCAAGAGTTTTCTATTTCGTTTGTTGGTTGTTTAAAGGTCAAGAAACAAATCAGTTTATAAGCATAATTAATTTAACTTAATGAACGGAAAACTAAAATTGTTACTTTGAACCTATTTTCTAGAACGAGCTGTTACTAAGAAAGAAATCATAGCAAAAATATATTTTATGCATTTTTGATTATTTTCTTATAACTTTTCTTACCAATCTTCTAATCACATTTCCTTTTTAGCTGACTAACAAACTTAAAAACGAATTTCTTCTTCATATCTGTCTTACAGGGCATCTATTAGTCGTTGCCCTTAGATATCCTTCGCTCTGATTCGGTGTTGGCATTTGCCTTGGCGCGCAATGGGCGTTGCAAACAACACGCCTAGCTCCAAAAAAAAAAAACAAAAAAAACAAAACTGAAAATCAAAAATAAACTATAAGACATTCAGGTTTAGCGACTGCAGTTTGAAGATGTATTAATAAATTGATTCTCAGTTGAAGCCAAAACTAGTCTGGCATTACACAGAAATGCCGATCGTTACATTTATTGAAATGGAAACTCATTAAGTGTTACTCTCGATCGCAATGCCAACGAGTGCATAATTTAGATTCAGGCGACACATTAACCTTTAGCAAAATAGTTGATATAATAGTTGCATCTGCATCTGCAACTGAATTTCAAAGATATGGTAAAATAAAACCGGAACAGCAGTAAAATGTTTATACGCATCGAACAAGGTGGAGGAGAGATCAATAGTAGCAAAGACTTGAATCAATTAGCCATAACTTACCTGGCCTAATGCAATTACAACAAATCTAAGCAGCCAACTGAGGTGGCCAAATGTCAAATGCCTTCATTTCATAAGACCATTAATAATAATCACAGCCGTGGCAGGGGGAGGTGTGTCCAGCTCCGGTTCGAATCTTACTTGTTTCCCAAGCGATTCATTTGTTATTGTTTTGGTGTGGTTTTTTCTCTGCTTTTAATTTGCACTATTTGAGGCACATCTTGATGCCTGTGTGCCCTGCGATTTGTTCATTAAAAGATACAATTGCAAGATCTGAGATCTCATGTATCAAAACTATAAATTAAAGTTAAATATTACAAAACACAAAACATTTCTCATCTCACATAGATTGATGGTTATTAGTATAATGAAGATATCACAGATAATATGTACTTATTAATTAATGTAGGTGTGAATATTTAAAGCAATAATCATATATTGGTTAATAAATTGGATGTAAGAAGTTCCTATAGCAGATAATTATTAACTTGTGCTTACAATTATTCAATGCAAATATTTGTTTTGTTATAATACCAAACTTGTATTGGTAATAAAAAATGTTATAAATAACAGCTGGGCTATAAGTTTATTTTTTATTGTGTTTTGCTTTGGTACCTGATGTCATCATATAAAGCTGAAGACTTGATGACGATTGTTGTTTTGGTTGAATCATAAAAATTAAAGCGCTTAGACATGTTGATAAAAATAACAATAAACCTATTTTTAAACTATTTTTATGCGTTTCTTTATCCTAAGTCTGTTTCATTGCACAAGTACTCTTTAAAATACCAACAAGTCTGTCTTAAAAATAGATAAAACTCTGAATTTAATTATTTATTATTATATTATATTCTTAACTTTGAGTCTCCAAATACATTTATAAGCGAGAATTTTATACCAAGCAGTTTGCTTTACAGTTCAAGCAGTTTATTTATGCCAATCAAGCAGTTCATAAATATCAATCAGATAGTTTTCTCATACAAGCCAAACAATCAGTTATAATTCTAATCTCCTGACAATCTTAGCTGGGAATAAGGACAAATTTATGAAATTATTGTATTGTCATCATTTTGAAGTGGATAGAACTTTCCAAAGTCGGTAAGAATTAAGTTGTGGAATTAAATACATACATATACACACAGGTTGAACTAATAGTGTATTACAACTAAATAAGCTTTTATAGATAATAGTGTATTACTCTTTAAATAAAAAGAAATTAACACATAACTTAATTTTTTATATGTTTAAATTAAGTATGATCTGAAGAGCATTTCAATATTTGAGCAGCCTAACAAAAATGTACTACGAACTAACATTTTATGTAGCATACTTTTAAGCGGCACATACTATTTGCAACAGAGCATAATATGTGGCTGAACGTAAATTTAGAAACTGAAACAATGAAATTTTAAAAGTTCACTAAAAAGATTAATGACGGATATTTCTCGGGTCTGACAAAAGAGTAAAGAATTTTTTGGGCATGTTTATTTAAGCAACAACAGCTTTAACCTTGCCAAAGCTTACCGCATGAAAAACCTCATAAAAATTAATATATTCAATTAGGTAGGGAGCAAAACATAACATGAAACAAAAAAAAACATTGTAATTGCAAGCCGAGCAACGCATGACAAATATGAAAATCACATTAACGTCGAGCGAACTAGGCGGGGCTGCTAGTTGTTAATGACTTATAGTAGCAATCATCATAATACTGAATTGCAAAGATCAGACCAACCACAGAACAACGCCTCAGAAAAGCATGACGAATGCGTTATGACAAATGAGACTGGACAAACAATGGAACATCGCAATGGAATTCACAGGCTAACTGCAAGACTGCCTCCTTGATAGATTGCAGTTAATATAAATGATTGCAATGTGCTTCATAATTATTTATCTCTCTTTTGGCTGAGCTCAACCTTGACCATTGCTGGGTAAAAGTTGCGTATACGACCCCAAAACAACGCAAAAGAAGCCAAGATGAGATCGAGAGCAGTAAAAAGCCGTCAGCACATAACTCACATAAACACCTTAAGAACAAAAGATGCATCGATGTAAAAAAAAGCAAACAAAAAGAATGCCTGCATTTGCATACGGCAATGTATCTAGTGGGGCATACTACATGGCGGCCTATGTAACTGATGCATGCAACATCATAAATATAAGCGGAAAAACTCAACTCAGTACTAACAAATTCGTTTGTCCTTCTGTCAATGGCCAATAAAAAACCAATAAAGCTGCCAGTTACGTTTGCTACTGTTGCCGTTGCTATACCCTATAAACCTTTAGGAAATTAAGTGGGTATCTTGTTTTTGTGAAAGAGGAAGCTTTACATATAGAACTCACAGTCTAGTGGATAACGCTTTTCAACATATTATAATAATCTTCGAATCTACACACGATGGAGGTTTAGAGTGAATGAATTAATATTCTTGATCTTAGAAACATAAATTCGAATTTTAGCGATTTTATTTGATATTTTATCAAAGTAATGCCTAAAAGTTTTTAAGCAATCGATTCTCCATAATGCTCAGGGAAGTAGTATGAGGAATACCTGCAAGAAACCTTCAATGCATCAATATGGTTCATTTACAGGGTATCTCACTCGACCATAACTCTTGAGTAGAGAACTGTTAGCTTGTTAACACGATTCGCATGTAGATAAATTACAGTCCCCTTAGCATCAACTGCATCAGCCGCAGCAGCAACAAGATCAAAATCAAGATCGCCAGCACTTGCACAGATATGGCAGATATGGCTTATACATAGTTTGCCAAGCTGCCAAGCTGGACAGGAAGCGTTGTTTGCCGCTGGTCACCCGGGCGATTTTCTTATGATCGAGCTAAGCTTTAGGGCTTTGGTCTTCTGACTGTATCAGTGTGCCTCACTAGCTTGCTGCCAGCCTAGTCCAAGCTGTATAAATAGTTCTAGTCAGCGCTGCTGCAGTTGCAGTCGTTGCAACGCGTTCGGCTAGTTCAGTGCTTTCAACTTAAACGTTCAACTTTGATATCTTGATACCCGAAACAACACCCTTCCAACACACTCCTCTTCAGCCAAGTGAAACAACAACATCAGTTTTATCGAGCGTGTAATTTGTTAAACGTTTTGCTGTGAGATTTATGACAACGACGACAGCCTAAATGCCGTCCAAGTTCAATGTGCGCCATATGCGGGTAAAAATTAAAAATTACAACCCTTACAACACAGTTCGGAGATGAAATTAATATTGTGATTTCTGCTTCACAGTGCTTGGTGTTTTGTGTGCTGTGGCTGGCGCTAATAGACGCTAGCCACGCCCAGTTGCCCAGTGCACCCTTTCAACAGTCGCCGTTTCAGCAACGTCAGCCCATCACACAACTCTCGCAGCAGTCGCCCTTTCAGCGGCAGCGACAACAGCCAACGGGACAGGGTCTCTTTCCGGCGCAGGGTAATCCTTTGAACCAACTAAATCCATTGAATCCCTTGGCTGCACCCATTACGCCACTGGGCCAGAATCCCTATGGTCGCTACAATCAGTACTCGCAGCAGCAGCAACAGCAGAATTATGTGCCCATTACTGCCTATCAAAATGACCTGAATTTGGATGGCAGTTTCTCCTATGGCTATTCCTCGGCAGATGGTACTACGGCACAGGCACAGGGCTATGTCAAGAATCTGGGCTATGGTGAAGGTGTCGAAGCACAAGTAAGTTCACTTTGCGTTGCAGAATTTTACAGACGACTTGAATAGTTTTTGTAAATTTTAAAGCAAACTTTTGGGCACATTGAAATATTTGTTTAAATTTCGTTGTCAGGTCATTCAGGGCTCCTATTCGTACACCTCACCCGAGGGCACGCCCATCACTGTGCGCTACATAGCCGATGAGAATGGATTCCGTGCCGAGGGCACTGGCATTCCAGCCACACCCCAGTACTTTGTGGGCGCCCAACCCTATCAGCAGGGCATAATCAATCCCAATCTGAATCCATATCAAACCCCGTTTAGACAACTGCCACAATCGCCAACATCTCCATTTCGTCCAGCGCCAGGACAACAATTAACACCGCTGCAACAGCAACAACAGCAGCAACAGTTGCAACAGCAACAGCGCAACTTCGCCAACTCTGGACAATATCAGCCAGAGCAGGGATTCAACTCCTTGCTCTCGGGTAATCTGCCAGCTCAGTATGCGGGTCAATTTGGTCAACAGCAATTGGGCAGCAATCTGAATCCACAACTCCAACAACAACAGCAACAGAATCTACAAAATCAACAGAATCAACAAAACCTCAATCAGCAGCAAAATCTTAATCAGCAACAACAACAACAGCAGCAGCAACAGCAAAAGGATCAACAGCAACAATCGTTGATAACACAACAATTGAGAGGCAGACCCAATCAGCTGGTAGATCCTTCATATGGCTATAACCAATACAACAGACGCTTCAAGAAGTCATCCAAGAAATGAGAATTTAATTGAATTACTTATATTGTTTGTTCAGTATTCAGAAATTCATTGCGAATTAGTCGAATTAGTTGCATTCAAATGCATGAAATACATGCACCTTAAAAAAACCAAAATTCAACAAGTTGTTTTATTACTGTAATAGAAAAAAAGTATGACCATATTCGTTCCGGGGTCTACCACCATCTCCAAGTATTCATTTAACGAAACCATTGCCTCCTAAAGTTCCCTTAAATATTTTCTAAGAATGCAAAATGTAGACAGTTTTTTAACTCTCTTTAACCTATTCCCATTCAAATACGAAAATTCATTAATATCTTGCATTTAAACTTGTTTATTCCATAGATCTTTTCAGCACGGAAATGTTTTTGAAACAACTCAAAACACTTGGTATACACATACATAAATTCGAAACTCTCTTTGTCATCTTAAACTTAAGTCGAAATTTTGTTTGATAAACGTAACGGCCAGGAAACTTAGATAAATATTTAATATAATACCGTCGGATATCGAAAAGTGTTATTATAGGCTAACAACTACGAGTATTTTGCGGCAGAATGCGTTGTTGCATTGATGTTTTCGGGAACGACTTCGAGCTGATTCTAATAGATGTAGCCGCTTTGTGGATCGAACTCTCCGTTACCACGTCCGGCACCAGGTGCTCCTGGGGGAATGTACTGTGAGCCAGGACCACCAGCACCGCCAGCACCACCGCCGCCACCACCTCGTCCCGCACCACCAGCTCCGCCAGGCGCGCCACCTCGGCCGGCACCACCTCCAAATCCACCAGCTCCTCCAGCACCACCGGCTCCACCTGCACCAGCACCGCCACCGAAACCGGGTGCACCACCACCTCCTGGTGCACCGGGTCGGCCTGCACCACCTCCAAATCCACCAGCTCCTCCAGCACCACCGGCTCCACCTGCACCAGCACCGCCACCGAAACCGGGCGCACCACCACCTCCTGGTGCACCGGGTCGGCCTGCACCACCACCAAATCCACCTCCACCTGGTGCTCCGCCACGGCCTCCGGCTCCAGCAGCACCTCCTGCGCCACCATAACCTCCAGCACCTCCAGCTCCTCCTGCGCCTCCACCGCGGCCGCCGCCGCCACCGAATCCACCAGCACCAGCACCGCCTGCACCGCCACCATAACCGCCAGCTCCTCCTGCACCTGCGCCTCCACCACGTCCGCCAGCGCCACCGAATCCACCAGCTCCAGCGCCGCCGGCACCTCCAGCACCACCTCCATGGCCGCCAGCTCCAGCACCGCCAGCGGCGCCACCGTAACCGCCAGCTCCTCCGGCACCTGCGCCTCCACCGAATCTACCAGCTCCAGCGCCACCAGCACCTCCAGCACCACCTGCGCCACCACCGTAACCGCCAGCTCCTCCCGCACCTGCGCCTCCACCACCACGGCCGCCGCCACCGAAGCCACCAGCTCCAGCGCCACCGGCACCTCCAGCACCACCTCCATGGCCGCCAGCTCCAGCACCGCCGGCGCCGCCACCGTACCCGCCCGCTCCTCCAGCACCTGCGCCACCACCTCGGCCGCCGCCGCCACCAAATCCACCAGCTCCAGCGCCACCGGCACCTCCAGCTCCAGCACCGCCTGCGCCGCCACCGTAACCGCCAGCTCCTCCTGCACCTGCGCCTCCACCACCACGGCCGCCGCCACCGAATCCACCAGCTCCAGCGCCACCTGCACCTCCAGCACCGCCTGCGCCGCCACCGTAACCTGCACCTGCGCCACCTCCACGGCCGCCGCCGCCACCAAATCCACCAGCTCCAGCACCGCCTGCGCCGCCACCAAAACCTCCAGCACCGCCAGCTCCACCTGCTCCAGCACCTCCACCACGACCAGCACCACCAGCTCCGGCGCCACCTCCATAACCGCCAGCTCCAGCACCGCCAGCGCCGCCACCACCAAATCCTCCAGCACCACCAGCACCTCCACCGTAACCGCCACCTCCAGCACCGCCAGCACCACCGCCTGCACCTCCTCTACCACCACCTGCACCTGCTCCTCCACCATATCCGCCAGCTCCTGCACCACCTCCAGCGCCTCCATATGATCCAGGACCACCGCCGCCTCCGCCGCCACCTCGGCCACCACCACCACCATAACCTCCAGCACCACCACCGGCACCGGCACCACCTAGAAAGAAAATGAATATAATTATCCACTTAACAATCAAAACAAATCAAGCAATGAACTCACCTGCACCTGCACCTCCACTGAAGCCACCGCCAGGAAGTGGAGCGATGCCCTGAGCAGCTAGAGACTTAAGTATGGCATCCGGAATAGGAGGAGGGGTGGGAAGAGCTACACCCGACGGCACAAAACCATTCTCATCAGCTGTATATGAAATCTCCACCAGCTCACCCTCAGGATTGGTATAAGTATAGGATCCCATCACCGAAGGAATCTCATTTTCCGATCCCTTATTTTTCACAGTGCCCTCCTCCTGTGCCTTAATCCCATTGCCTGTCTCATAGCTGAAGCGATAGTTACCATCGCCATCATTCTCATTCACAAAGGATAGAATTGGTATGGGTGGTCCGCCGGCAGGTGGCGCTGGAGCCGATGGTGCGCGTGGCGGTGATGGTGCACCACCAATCGGTCGACTTGGACCACCGCCACCCGAAAATCCACCAAGTCCATTATTAATGCCACCCAAACCATTGTTGCCACCACGTCCAAAGCCACCACCACCACCGCCGCCGCCACCGCCTCCAGGTCCCTGCAAACCCGAGCCCGCACCACCGCCTGCACTTGCCGCACTCGCCGGTGGCGGTAAATATTTATTATCCAGTCGCGCTGCCTGTGTCAACGTCAGCGTCAACAGCGACGCCAGCAGAGCCTGCAACATAAAAGATAAAAAAGTGAAATCCACATACAAGTCTGACATTACTAATTTATGCAACAACAACAAAAACCACAACAGCAACACTTAGTGGTGCATGTCAAAGATTGAGTGGGGCAACTACCAGACAGCATTTATAATATATGCCATCGTGATGCACGTTTTAGCCAGGTGCCATCCGATGTCCTACAAAGAAGCTATTCACCCATCTAACTCCACATTCGGCACAGGTTTTTCGCCAAGAGTTCAAGAGTAGGTGGAGCTGCGTACAACATAAAATCGCACACAGGTCAGATGTCTGATACAGATAATAAAACTTGTCTAACTAGTTAGTATTTTCAATCGGTAACTTTGATAAAAAATATTTGATTTCAAACTAGTTAGAAAAAGACAAAAAAAGACAATATTATTTCTGACATCTTTTATGGGAAACTATATTTAATTAAGTTTTTTATTTATTTCCCATTCAGAAGCTGTATGTTAATTTTATTTTCCTATTCCCAACAACATAAAAATCATTTGTATTGAGGTATTTAAATTTCAAAACATATATTTAAGTGCTAGTATATCCGGCTAGATGCATAAACCATAAATATTTAAGGTCAAGCAAATTTGTAATCCATTAGAATACAAATAGTATTATCTTTGTAATTATATCTAATAATAATTACCGCAATAAATAACTATATATTATTTAATAATAAAATATTTTTAGCCAAGGTCTACGTGTTAATTTTCAACAAAGCAAAACAAATGTTTAATGAAAAATTCATAAATTTATGTTAAATTAAGTATATTAACTGGATTTTATAAGGTTAAAAGCTTTAGGATAATCAACAAATCTTAACAGCTGCCAAACTTCAGTGATATATATGATATAATAACTAACCATAACTTACTTTGCACTAGGTTATTATTTTTAATAGTATATTTTAGTATCGAATTCGGTTTTCCTAGCTCTTAGACTTTCAAAAAATCTTACAACAATTGACATTTAACCTTTAACATAATGATGTATGTTAATTTCTCCGTATAAGTTTTGAAACTGCACCGTTTAATGTCACGAAACTGACAACCGAAAAATCTATGTCAATAAAGAACCAAAAATACATCCATCTATAGAGAGACACGCTTTATATCTGCACTAAGTACATAAACATCATGAATCATAAAATCATGAAAAGCTATAGCCATAACTGACAGCTGGCATGCAAAACATGGCAGATGACAGCAACAACAACAACAACAGCAACAGCAGCCGCAGAAACAACAGCAACAGAAGCAGCAGGTAGCCAACTGACAGTCAGGCAGGCAGTCTTCTTTTTATGAATGAAATACTTAACGTATGAGAAGGAAAAACCAAATTATACTGTTGAGAACATCGAGGAAAATATGAAAAACTATGCTTTGGCATTTTTACATAGCGCTCACGTTTTGCATTGTTATAAATAGCGATTTTATTGCTACTTTGGCTAAAGACGAGCTATTAGGCTATCGGCAGCAGCATCAACAAGAAATAAACCTAAAGATGGCAGGGCAGGGCAGTGGTTGCAAGAAGGAGGAGGAGGAGTTGCCTGGCAACGAACTCTGATATTTGTGGATGATGCTGCTGCTGCTGCCTGTGTAGTTTTAGTTTGCAACTGTTGCAGTTGCATCTGCAACAGCGTGTGAACTATTGAAGAGGCATTGATGCTACCAATAGAAGGTTAAGTAAACGTAACATTCGTTTGTTTTACCCATTTGTGGCAAGTGGCAAGTGGCAAGAAGCTAGCCAGTTAGACAAGTGTCAAGTTGAAGTTTAATGCATTTAGTTAATTGGCCATAAAACATAACAGCTTCATAGACAGCCAAAATCGAAGTTAGCTTGGCCAACACAAAAGAATCATTACAAAAGTTAACTCAAAAATTTGACATTTAGCAGCAAAACTTTGAGTCATCCATTGGTTGCATGTTGCATGTGTGAGTTTGCCCAGTCTGGCTGGGATCGACCAGTTCGTGACCAAATTGTGGGCTGAATTAAACGACTCTTGTTGGAATCCCCCCTCTTGCCCCCTAATGTTGTAATACTCAGCTGTTGTTGACTGTAAATATAATTGATGCAATTTGAAATGAGCTGACAATTGGGTCGCCGCTGCATAAATCTTAACGATGTTGATCTTCTTTTTTTTTGTGTCCATGGTAGGGTGGGTGGGAGGGGGCGTGCACGATGCCACAGAGCTGCTTGCCGCTTGCTGCTTGCTGCACAGTTTGCTCTTGGGCAACTTTGCGTGATATTTCATCAATGAAGCGGCAACAAACGCTTCTTTTTTTCTGTTTCTGTCTATTTGGTATTCTTTGATTCATTTTAATGGTGTTTTAATTTATGCGTTTTGCCTAAGTCTTTAGGCCATGTTGCTGATGCTGCTATGCTGCTTCTGTTGCTGGCGTGCGGCAGACCAACATGTTGCAGCAACGTTGTTGTTTTTTTTTTGCTTTATGTTTCTGCGTGTTGCGTGCGTGGCAAAAAGAACAGAAATAATGATTTGTATTTGGAGCCTAATTGTGCAATATTAGGTAGAAGAATATGAAGAAATTTTTTGACATGTGGGAATTGAAGTTGAAACGAGCAATTGAAAAAGCTTCATGTGTGATATATATTATTTTAATTACCAGCAAATGTATTTTAGGGTCAAACTAATATGTAGAAATTACAAAAGTAATATTTAGTATAAGTTGTACTCAACATCTAAAATATTTGTCTAAAAATGCTTAAATCGATAAGTTAAGAACATTAAGCTTATACATTTTTTATGAACCATTTTTATTCGCAAGTGATTAACCCTTTTGAAAACCAGTATTATAAAATTACCATTAAATATTATGAGGGAAATTTACAATATCAAGTTCTACAACCAAAAAACCTCTAAACTGTAAGTCATAACTTTTTTTTCCTATTTAATTTCATAGCCTCTATAAAAGTTTCCCCATAATATTTCCCCAAAAAAATGCGTATACGTACATAAGAATAACTTTTCTTATTTGTTGCAATAATAATACATACATTAATATTGAGATATATTGTATTTCATCCCGCTATAAACACGTTCAATAAATATACATTTTTACCTACATTTTATTGCTAAAGTGATGTGTTGAAATAATGTCTTTTTTATGGGTACGATAACAAGTTTATATATTATGACAAATATTCTTAATAAAAATTTAAATTGTCTTGTTTTTATCTATATTTAATTTATTTATTGATATGCCCTTTTCACTTTAATAACTTACCCGTTTTAGCTGCATTCTCAGTCTGCTGTCTTTTTCAATAGAAACTGTTCAACAGTCTTTAAGGATTGTAAAAGGAGTTTGAGACCAAACTCCCCTCTCACTCGGTGTCTTTCTCTTACTCTCTTTCTCTCACTCACACACACGAACACACACTGACACACAAATCACAAAAAATGCTGTCTCATCTATATGATAATGGGATATCCTTATTCTTGTTGTGTTTGCTGGCGGGATTTTGTCGCGAGAGTTGTGGCCTCGTCTATTGTCACGGAACTTGTGTGCCGTTTGGAGCGCGGGTTATCCAGCTTATATACAAATGCACTACACTCTGGCAGAGATCGCTTGGCGCCAAATGCAATCGAATGGAATGGAATGAACGAAAATGCTGCGCAAGCAAGCGGAGGCTAAGTCTGAGCGGAGCCAGAGCGGCTCCAAGTTGCCTCTGCTGAGATTTTGATACTTTATGGCATTTACTGCCAAGGTACTGTGGAGAAAATTTCATTATTCTCTGGCAATATACAACATTTTTCGTTTGCCAACAAAAAAGGTATTAAAAGTTGACTTTTAATTGAATTTATTCGAGAACCATAATTAATCTCATTTACTTATCCAATTCACCAACCAAATAGTAAATTTCCTTTTCGTATCTACATAGCTTAAAACTTAACAGATTGTATTTTGTGCATACCACTTTTTTGCTATTAAAACTGCCACTTTTACCCATAGTGCAAAATAGTGCAGCTGTGTGAGTGTTTTGTGCTGCAGCTGGCAAAAACAATTGCATGCCATAAGGGAGACAGACACGACAGCTTCATCGCCGCCGTCGCCGCCGTCGTCGTCGTCGTTTGTCTCTGGGCATTGTGTTGGCGTTTGCTCAATGCAACTTTTGCCAGCGTTGAACAAACGCTCTCAGCACTTGCCGCTCTTCCCTCAATCATCAGCGTTTTCGCATACTCGCCCTCGCCCTGGCCCTCGCCCACCAAAGCGCTGTTCTCTGGCGCATCTTCAATATTAACAAATTGCAAGCTGGCAGTTGCCAAGCTACCAATTGCCCAGTTGGCAGTTGTTAACTTTTTGCGCTCGTAAATTGAAATCCAATCGAAGCTGAACGATGGCATCCAAGTTCTCATCCTCAACGATTGCACGTTTTGCCCAACACCAGCATATTTGAATGCGCGATTGCAATTGCCGGCAAGCCAAAGTATTTTTAACAACTTTACAGCTTCATTATGAAACGGATGTCAATAAATCAGCAATTGGGCCGTTTTTGTGAAGTGAAGTGAGAACTGCAACAAGTTCTTTCACACAAAAATGTTCCCAATTCACTTTCAATTGACCAATTGGAGTGTTGTCCACAGTTTGACCTTTCGTTTAACTGGTTTCGTCCTCTCGGGCACTGGCCATAAATATCATTAATATCGGCAGCAACACCCAAAAATGAATAAAAAGAAGCCTGCAGGCAAACAGCATCAACTTCAAATTACAAAAATTGACCCCAAACAACAGCAACAACGGCTTGAACATTAGAAAAGGGCAGCTGTTTGTGATTTTTTGCCAAACAATTTTTTTGTCATTTAGTTTTGGCTATTGCCAAGTGCAACAATAACAACAAGCACAACAACAACAACTTAAGTAACATACACAAACACTACCTGTGTATTTTTCTATAACTAACCGTAACCAGCATAGGGAATGCCAATTGACATTTGAAGAATTGTTATTTTAGTTTGTCGTTTTTAGTTTTTTTTTTTTTTTCTGGTTTGCTGTGATTTAGAAAGGCAGCAGCAATTGTTGTTGTTTTTATTGAAGATGCGCATTTTCATCGGGTTGTCAATATTTTTTTAAACTTATTTTTTGCTTGTTTTTTTTGACATATTCAAACATTGTATGCCGTGTAAAATAAATAAAATAAAATAAATTAATTTTAACCACAGCAAAGAGTTAAAAAATAATACAATTTTAAAATATATTTTTGTATTTTTAATCTTTTTTCGTATCTACTTATCCCTCAGTTTATATCAAATTCTCTATATTCGTATACCTTCCTTCATCCTTTTTACTCTCTTTACACTTAATTATACTTGTCTCTTTTACTCTCATTATCTGTTTGCTGTTTTCTCACTCTATATTCTCTGTATCTTTCTCCCTTCTCTAAATTTTTCTCATTTTCATCTTTTTTCTCACTCGAGTCTTTCCTTTTTCCCTCCTTCCCACTCTCCCTACCGCGCTCTCGAACTAACCATTTTTTACTACAGGCAATCCTAACACTCGTGCATACCCTTAAAGTCGCTGTCGTTTGCCACGTTCTGTGCTCATTCACGCCCAAGTGCAATGCATTTGGCCAATTTATTTGTTGTGCCTGCAATTTCAATTATGAAGTCAACAAACTGTGAGATAGACACAAGAGCAGCAGCAACATGCAGCAATAAGCAGCAACATGCAGTAACAAGCAGAAAATGGAGAAAAAAACGATTCTAATATTTTTTTGCTGCTTGCGGCCAACAGATGTCTTGGCGAACGGGCTAGCCTGGCTCAGAAGGTCAGCCAAGTGGCAAAAGGAATGTAGCAGTATGCAATTGGAGACAATTGCAAACAGTGCGTATACGTGATATATGCTGACTCTATGTCTAGCCATGCAGATATTAATCATACGCCTGGTTGTCAATGGCCTTGCCAAATTAACAGACACACAGTCGTAGACATTAGCACATAAATGAGCTGCACTCAAGCAAAATGCTTACTGATCAATCGGATTTCAATCAGTTTTATCAGCAATATAATTGATGCTTGCGGACCTTAATTAACCCATGACTCAACATCTCAACAGCTCTGATGTAATACGATGATGAAGACGTTGATGAGGTGTACGGAGGCAAAGCAAAAGTGTTAAAGTGTTTTCCGAATGCTGCGTTTTGGTTTGTTTGCTAGTTGTTGGGTTTTCCGTTAGCTTAATAAGTTCCTGTTTGAGAATTGATTATTCTTAACGTAATTGTTATATGCCAAGTTTGAACTGGCAGCTGTTAAACATTAATTTTGTATAAGCCTTAATAACAGTTGAGCAATAAGTATTATTTTAAAAGTAATAATAATATCCAATATCGCAATAGTTTGTGTCCTCGCTGAATTTAGCTGCGGATCAAATCCAATTTAAGTTAATCAGCAAATATTTCCCATAAAGGTAATTTACGGCTTTGGCAGTTTGAGAACCATTGGTTTTAGTTAAAGAAATTTTAGATGTTCACCGAAATTATTGTTACCACGCCCACTTTTCTGCATTCACAATGAACAAAGTTCACTAGATACTGTTTTCATTATGTTTATTTAAGACTCTTTTAGCATTTTGGATAGAAAAATTATGTGTAGAAATGTTTATGAGTGGTTTGGTGGTTTGAAACTGTGCTGCTTATTCGCCCGTCATCATTTCCATGAATTCTGTAAGAAACAAGAAAAGAAAAGTGGATCATTAGAAACTAGTACACACACGCATACCAATAGAGATATATACAATTACAGCTAAATAAGATACACAAAACAACAAAGGCAGCCAAAAATAGCTGTCGAGTACAAGGGTAAACAAGCACTGTGCCAGTATGTGAAAATAAAATACTAAGCATTTAGTGTGATTTAGTTCTTTGAGGAGGAGCAGGAGGAGGTGGTACAAGCAAATGGTGTCACCATGGCCGTCATTTGTTTTTGGCTGGAAGCCAAGTTGTGACACTTGGAGGCAGTTGCTAATTGGTCTATGTGCTTACCATCAAAGTCCACGGTGCCGGAGCCATCGGAATCGATTTCCTCAATCATAATGTCCAGTTCCTCATTGGTCAACTGATCGTCCAGTTCACGCAGAATCTCACGCAGGCAAGAAGTGGGAATATAGCCATTGCCCTGTTTGTCATACAAACGGAATGCCTCACGCAACTCCTTCTGCATGGCTTCATCATCCTCCTCCACAATGAATTTGGCGGCCAGCTGCACAAATTCCTCGAATTCCAGGCGACCAGATTCTACGGGAGGCATAAAACTGATGAGTATCAAGCCGATATCGTAATGTGTGTAGAAGTACTTACTGTCCTCATCGACCTCATCGATCAGCTCTTCCAAGATCTTCTTGTCGAAGGGCTGACCCATAAGGCGCAGAATATCGGCGACCATTTCGGTGGGGATGCTGCCAGTCTTTTGGTGATCAAAACTGTTGAATGCCTTTTGGAGCACTGCAATTTGCTCGGGTGTCAGATCCTCATCCTGTAAACCAAACACATGAAAACCAAAGCTTTTCCCATTATCATTGATAAACTCACGATGTTTTCCATTTTTGAGTTTTTCTCGTTTAGTTTTTCTTTGACTGTTCTTTGTTCTTCACCCGGAAGATCACCGCTAACGACTGTGCGCCCAACTGAATTAGTTTCTCAATTCTTCTAAACAAACACGCATACACTTACACAAACACACACACACATTCACGTCACTGAATGCTACATTCCAAAAGTAACAAGCTAATTTATGGTTTTCAACTGTATTTCTAAAATAAAAAGCATACAACACAAAACAACTACGACAATACCAACACACACACCAACACTCGCACTCACACACACATGGTTAAAAATTTTTGAAATTTTCGAAAATTACTGTAAAAGCATTGAGCATTTGGACGTATTTACTTTGCTGCTGGCCAACCAAAGTAATATCAGTTTTTGTAGTGGTTTGCTAAGCTTAACGTGGAGCACTATAATTATTTATATATTTATATAAACTACACAGCGAGAAAAAAATCCTTTTAAGGGAACTCTTCTTAATATCGGATTTTTTTTCAGGTTTGTAAAGGAATTTTAATATTTATAAGAGTAAAGAAAATATGCAGGGCTTAGTATTAATATTTTGTAGGTCTTATCTTATCCGGATCAAAATTAGATCAAAAGTAGTAATCAAGCTAGACAACCTGGAATCACACAGTCAGCTGGCAATATGATGGTTTTCAGGGTGCCTACTGTGGCATGGGGAGAAGCATAATATGGCAGGAACTAGGACACCAAGAGAGACGCAAGAAATATCATTTAAGCTAGTAAGATAGATTAAAAAGACGTATGTGATGGTTAATCATCGAGACTAAGAGAATACTTGGCTAAGCAAGATATAGCCAGTAGCCAGTAGAATCCTCCTTACACATCATAGCAGAATGTGTAGCCTTATCAAGAAAACGCAGAAAACAATTTCATCCAAATAACAAACTTAGAAACCATCAACACATCAAGAATACTTGCTTGCAAAACCGCGGTCTCATTGAAGGGATGAAGGTAGCACACTAGCATGCAGTACCCACAACAATTATAATAGTTTTCAGAACAAACTGATATATTATATTAACTTAATAAAACTTAAACACTATGAATATTTCTTGCAGTGTATATTATAGCGCCATGCCATTGCTAATTGAATTACAATCACAATTGGCATTTCACACATTAATTTATTGAAAGAATCAATCAGGGTGGCAAACATACAGACTCATCCACATTTGTAAGCATTATATTTTCATCAGGTAATCAAATATCTAAACGAATTAATTAATTTGTTTCACACATTTTTCACCACACACACACACGCACGCATACATTCATATATATTGAAAATTTTCCCAGCAAATCACCCACACAAAAAATAAATGTGCTTGGGCGGCGCTGAAAATTTTATAAACGATTCGAAAATTTTGCGTCGCGCTTCTCAATTTAAAATTAAATTTTAAACGGCAATAAGTTTTAATAACACGCTTTGTATTTGTTTTATGAGATAAGTAGAAACAAGCATTTTAATTGATTTATTATTGCCATTAAAGTGTATTATATGTTTCTGCCTGTGGTATTGAAATTATGAAGAGAAAATACTAATTGGTTAAAGTTATTTATATAGCTATTTTATGTATTTAAGAAAAAAACAAGTGAATTGTTTTTTTGAATTATGATAGCAAACGAAGGAGAAAGATGCGAAAGAGTAGACAAATAATTTTGACGTCATTTCGACATATTGGTCATTTGTTTCTTTTTTGCCGTAGTTCATAACATATTGCACTAATAACTCATCCTCTGCCCAATTAGTTATGGACCAACAGCTGCTGACTATAGAGTTGTTTTAGCCTCTGGAACTTGGAAAAACAAACTAAAACTGCAACAGACAGTTGCCAATTGCCCATTTTCAGTTAAAATGTTAAGGGTATAGGATGAGAAAATCTGTTGAGTGCATTTTTTGTTTTAAGCGTTACAGCTTACTAGTATTCTGTTCATAGTTTGAGCGCTTGGTCAAAGCTTCAGTTGGTCGCTCGCTTCGATGATGAACAGCGTCGACATTGGCATGCTGACCATGTTGATGTTTTGGCAGCATGACGGTGGAAATTAGTTTTTCGCTTACACTCTGTCAATATTTGTTCATGTTGAGTCTCTGATATAATTTGCGGCTGAAACCAGAACAAGATGCTTGAAAGACACAACTCTCAATGCCTTTTTGCTATTTTGACATTTGACGACGGCGAACTTCAGCTGCAAGCTTATATTACCTTGATCGTCGTTAAGATCACTTTTACAGCAATGAGCCGACGACGAGCAGACGTTGCTCTTTCTTGGTAATTGATGTTGGCAATAGCAATAGCAATAACAAAAGCAACAGCACGGCATTCACTTTGCCCACAATACAAATTGCCCGTCGTTATAATTGCGGTGGCAAATGCTAAACGATCTATCCATCTGAATCAAGCACAACACTTATCATGCGCAGCGCACTGAGATCAAAAGTTATAAATGGAACTAACTCAGAATTATGTAAAAATTTAAAAAAAAAAAAAAAAAAGCGAAATGTATGCAAATGCGAGCGGGTTCTATGTTTAATAAGTTACATCAAAAAGGACTTGCATACTTTTGGGCTGACAAATAAAAGAAAAATTTTGCGTTTTGACTCTTCAACATTTTTAACCTTACTCTTCACAAGTTATTTCTGCAAACCAAAAAGTATAGTGTCCAAGACTGTTAGTTAGTACACATATCTAAACCCAAAACGAAATTAAAAATTAAGGCATCGGTTTCAAGAAAACGTGATAAATTGAGACCTTATAAAGTTCACGAACGATTTTGCCACTGTGCCCGACTTAAATATTTATTGTAATTAATGACCGTCTGTAACCGATGATCATCTATACAAAGAAGCTATCACTTTTGCGTGTCGGTTTGAATCCTCATTTGCATTGCGGCTCATTAAGCTGTGAAGAAAAGAAACTTGTTTTCTGCCACAAATAAAACGGAAACAATGGTATACAAATGATTTGCGTGCAAAGATCATTATCATTTGCCGTAGGGATAAATAAATTGTGTATCCCCATACATTAATATCTGGTTCTATAGAAGATGGGTAATGTATTAATGACTAGAGTAATTGGCATACTTAATTAGGTGATTTTGAATTAACTATACATTGGACCAAGATTCAGTTTCATTTTTAAAAATCATTCTCAAACAGATAAAAAACTTCAAAGATTTTTTTTATAAAATTCTTTTATTATTATCGAAAGGTACTGCTTAGTTGTTCTCCGAAGATGGGTGAGCTTTGATGTATTCAATAGCCCTCAGGATGTGCTCTGGGATTGGGTGTGGGGTGGGCAGAGGAGGGTTGGCAGACAGAATATGAACGCCATTCTCATCGGCAGTATATTCAATGCTAACTTGCTCGCCCTCAGGAGAAATGTGGGCGTGACCGCCTTTAACCACCCAAGCTCCCTCAGGGTTCAGCTCACCGGATTGATGAGCCTTCGAGCCGTTGTCCAACTCATTACTATAGTGGAAACTTGCAACGTTTACTTCGGCTTCGTTCTTTAAAAGATTAGCTTCTTCGTTGGCATAAGCCAGAGCCAAGAGGCAGGCGAAGGCAATCTAAGATGGATATAAGAATATTTGTTATTGGATTTGCTTTGTGAATGTTCGCTCAGGATTACTCACGATGAATTTCATGATGTTTACTGAAATACTTTGAAATATTTACTGATAGCAACTGTTTGGGACAGCTTACCTTTTATACACTTTGCCGCGATGTGTTTGAAATGTTTGATTATCATTAAATATGTTAATATCTTATTATTTTCAATACAACTGAATTTTAAAATATTTGGTTTTTTTTCCTCGCTGTAGCATAACAAGCGGAAACTCATATACATATATTTGACAGATATTATCTGTCAACTAGAAAAAATCACATAGACGTCATGATTATGATTATTATAATTATATATTCTTTCTGTATTCAAGCTGTTGAGTTATTCAAATTTGGTCAAAGAGATTTGTTTAAATGAAACTAAATTAAGTTTAATATAATAGCCTAAAATGCTTTTCCGAAAAGAAATATTCTCCAATTCTTTCAATACTAAATTGCAATTTATTTTTAAGTGTATCTGCTTGGTCGTTTTAATTCTAAATCTTTCTTTTGGTTAAAAAACATATTTTCATTATTTTTTGGCGCCGTCTCACATGAATAACAGGTTTTTGATTCGTGCACCATATAATTTGTAAGAATATTTGTATTTTCCTTAAGGCAATTGTTTTAATTATGCATCTGTCAATATTATGTTCATTTTAAGTGCTAATTAATGGCCATTAATTTCATATTTTGAATACTACCCTACCCTTGAAAAATAGTCAAAGCTTATTTATTTAATATGCATAAATCAAGATCAACCTTGACTTTTGTACCAAATGAAGATTTCAAAGTTAGCTACGTATTTTAATAAACATTTTTGTTTATTGATTCTGGCAATATATTCTGAAATAAATTCAGTGTTATCTGATCTTTAATGAAGACAGCTAACAAGGTATTATCGTATTATCGTATTGGCAGCAGCACAAAAAAAGATTATTTGAGCTCCATATTGCATAGATAAGCCCCTAATGCAGTTGTTTTAAAAAATAGTTGAGAACAATGAAAGAAAACAAAAGATTAAATATTTTAAGTCTAGTTATATTTGACGTTAATTTATAAATATTTATGCGTTCGTAAAAAAATGAATACTCCATTTGAATTAGACATTGCCGCTCATTAGTTTTTGTACTGCTCGGTCAAATTTTCTAAAAAAAATGTATAAATAAATCATTTTATTTTTTGAAAACAAATTTAGTTCTTAAAAACGTACTTGGAGTTCAATTGTTCACCCGGAATGTAGAATGGATTACAAACAGCATCCGTATATAGCATGTGCAAGTTTCTAAATATCTGTAATACCATAATATATTAGTTGCTGATACATTCCTTCATCGTTTACACTTACCACCCGCACTTCGTTCTCTCGCAATGCAACGTTACTTGAATCTATGACGACAATGAATTTGACTCTGGAGTTTGTAACAAAGCCGTATCTAAAGTTAGAGAAAGGTTTTTAATAGTAAGATCAACACAATGCTGGCTAGGCCTCGCTTACATTTTGTGATTCTCTGTAGAGAAGAGCAGACCCAAGTATAGTTCCTTGGAGTCGGGAGCACCCTTGCCAATTATGCACTTTTCCTCCACAACGTCAAGTGCTGCGTGAACATGATATTGTAGATCCAATTCTCGCTCCAAGTCAGATGTAGTCAAATACAAAGGTGCATTCTGAAATGGATCAAGGCCATGTTTAGGTAATGAATATGTATAAATGAGATGAAACTCACGTCTTTGCCAATAACTGCAATACAGAATGCCATTCTTTTTTCCGAATGTATTTATTATTGTTTTCATAAACTAAAGAAATCAGCTGTTGGCTTACAGGGCTGCCAACTTGTTTGTATTAGAAGCAGCGTGAATGCTCGTAAATTGTGAATAGCAAACAAGAAGAAGATAGATACAGACACTTGTACGCTTTAAGGCGAAATTTAAAAAACTTATAAGCCCTATAATTTTATTAGTTTACGTTATGTACAATCTGGTTAAGAATAATTTGGTCTGTACCCGCAGCAATTACAGTTGGGACGATCATCCAACAGGAGAGCCGCTGGTTGAGGAACAGGTCTACGTGCTGTTTGTCAACACAACAAATCGCAGCATAGATTTGTACTGGACTCGCGAAAAGAACATTGAAAACATTCGTTATACATTAAAGCCAAAAGACAAAGTGCCCATAAATACATACAATACACACATTTGGTTCTTTCGCGACTACTACACAGGCGAACGTATGCATGTGTGTTCCAAGCGTTTGTTCTACCCTGTGCGCATACGCATACCCAGAAATCCAGATAATCCGGAAGAGTTGAGCGATGTGCGGCGCCAGATATTGATACACTTTCCATTACGCACACTCAAGGAGAATTGTTTGTGGCTGATTGCCAAAAGGTTGCGACGTACGTGTGACAGGCCTAAGCAATATGTTAGGGGCTACATGATACCGGCAACACTGAAGGGTCAGTTGCTTGATCAGCTGAGAACGCTGGAAGTTTACAAGCAGGAGGTAGAATACCGTTCACAGCGTATAGGGGGACGAAATTAAGGAAAATTTTTCATTTCCACAACTGTGAACATCATCAGTAATTAAGTTGTAGTTTAACGTTATGCTATATTACTTAAGGAGGGGAATGAAAAGCCAAGCTTGATTTCCAAATAATTTAATAAGATTTTGATTGATTTCTGTAAGTTTAGTTTTTTTTTTACTTATTTACAAATTGGCTTGCATATATTCGTTTATATATGTTTTCTACAATTGCATTGTTTTTCTTTTTTTCTCGTTTTTTTGTAATTTATCATATAACGGAATACTTATAGTTAATAATATGTTTATGTATATGTGGGTATACGAATCTAAGTAAACAACTGAATAACGCTGACAAATGACATACATACATACAACATCAAATATGTTTATTTATGCTTTTTAAAACTGTTTATAGACGGTGTGTAGCTGATTATTTTGTATGTATGTGTGTATCTCTATGTAAATGGTATGTATAAAGTGTGTGATTACAGTAATATATCAATGTTATGTACGGCTGCAAGCCTCAATATTATATCTAAATGTTAAACACTCTATTCCTCAACAAAAAAAAAAAACGATGCGCGTGCATTTAGATTAAGTGTTTAAACAAATAAAGTTGATACAGTTATCGCTCAATAGTCGGAGTTTTCAATGCTTGTATTGTATTCTTCGTTATCTTAGATGTATTCAAAAATCCTATGCATTTGGTCAATGGAAATCCTCATCATTTAAAAACTTATTTATTTTTACAAACATCAACTAGAATCACCGATGACCACAGTATTACAGTGTTAAAAGAACAAAAGCAACTAGAACATAGTACAGGCCTATCTCCAACATACATACATACAAATATTTGATAAATGATTTAGCCCATTTCTTTCATTCAATAACAAAAAATCACTTGCGTCTGTGGAAAAGCAACGCCATTAGGTAAAGCACACAATACTCTGGTAGCTGATCGACTGAGCGCGTTCAATACTTGCGAGTAACGCGCTCCAAGCTATCACCGATTGAACCTATATTGGGTGGATAAATATACATAACTAACAATTAGACTATAAATTAATTAGCAGTTGTATCATAAATCTCTTAGTGTGTGTGTGTGTGTATATGTGTAGACAGTGTGTGTGGATGTATATCTGTGGATTGTGTGTGTGTATTGCTGTATTATTTACCATCAAAATTAAAGTTCTGCTTTGTTTTATATTGAAATGTTAGATCAGTCGATTGCTTCCATATAAAATGTCGCACTGTACGCAAATCCATATTCGGATCAACGACCTAAAGATAAATCAACATGGCATTATAATCACACTAGGAAATAGATTAGTATACACCTACCACATCATTGCACCATAGCTCAATGCGCTCCTCCGCTGGAAGCTGAGATCCCTCCGAATTGGCATCACTTTGACTATTTTGTAACGAGTTGTTTGCATTGCCACCACTGGGCGTTGTTTCCGCATTGAGCACCTTCTCCAGCACATGCTCGCATACTTTACGGCACTGTATAAACTCATTGGCGACCAGTCGATCCTAACAAGCATAATCAAATTAAATTTCTCCTTTAATTTTTGTAGGCTTTCAGTCTAGCTTACCTTTTTGGTGCGCTCTGGTTTGGTCATTTGTGGATGTGGTTGCAGGAAGAACGGAATTTTGAGGAATTTGGGAATATTCCTTTCAATAACAACATCTGTCACCCATTGCGGCGCCGTCTCATGCAGCAGCGTACTCTCACTGTCACCAGCGGCATCGCGCACTAATAATCGACAGACTGTGCGACCTCCAACCTCACTATAAATCGGAGTAGGAGATTAAATTGTATCAAGAATTCGTAAATTCTTTTACACTTAGACACTCACCTAAATATGACTGGGGTGTGTTTGGGCACTTGGAAGTAACCATTACCGCGCACATCTGGCTCCATTTCGTTTGGCGGTATACTGTGTGGTGGCGTCCAGTACTCGAGCAGTGCCTCCAATAAAAGTTTGCCATAATTAATCTACAACAAATAGATTATTGTTAATCAAAATGTAGAACAAAGTAAAAACATTAAATTTATACGATACCTTGATCTCCGTTGTCGGATCGTCACATTCAGGAAGGCCAGCCTCTATGGATACCCAAGCCGCGAAGCAATCTACTTCCTCTTGACCTAAAACTATCGTTGGCATCTGTAAACAAAAATACATAATTAATAATTTTAAAAATACAGTTAATGAATTTAAAACGTACGCCAGTTTTAAGATCAACCGTAAACCAATTTTGAATGTAGACTTGTTTATTTCGCTTTTTGACTTCCTCTTCGTAATCGATGTGGCCGAGTTCTTCCTTTTTTACTACGCGGAGTACATCGTAGACGACAACTTGATCCTGGGAATCTTTAGTTATAATATAACGTTTATCGTTTAGCACCGTACACTCCTTGATGGCTGCTCCACCTTTAATACAGGCCATTTCCGTACCGCCGAGCGTCCATTGGGCATCCATGCCGCCAGAGCTAAGGGTACATCTGTCATACATGGGCAGCTTCCAGCAACGGATGTCCGAGTTCCAGGTTGTTGCCCATACGCCGGTCTTGTCGATGTTGTAGCCCAAGCTGAGCACTGGCGCCTTCTCCTCACAAACGAGCATCTTGTTACTAGGATTTCGCATTTCCGTAACAATTATATTCCGATCCCTGCTGCCCGATATAATGTATTGGAAATTCTCACTCATTAGCAAAGACCATACACCCTCCTTGTGAACGTGTATCGTCTGTATGCAACGCTGCTGGCCCAGATTCCACACCTTAATGGTGCCATCTGAGCTGCCGGAGACTACCTGATTTCCATCGGGTGAAACAACCAGGCATCGCACGTTCTCTGTGTGCCCACGGAGCTTCATGCTGCGCATGCAAGTTCGCGGATCCCAGATGCGCAATATGTTTTCTGTGGAGCCGCTTACAATGACGGTGCCGGAGGGATTCATGGCCAGGCTGTAGATCGAGTCCTTCGAGCCTGTGAGACTAGAGGTTGTAACGGTGTTGTTGCTGGCAGTTAGAGCGGTAAGCGTGTTCACATCCCACAAAAATATTGCTTTATCCAGGCCGGCACTGGCCACCTGTTCCCGATCCTTCGCATATGCCAGCGCCTGCACATAGTCCCTATGAGTGCGCAATGTGGACATGCAGAAGCCCTTATGGGCATTCCAAACCTTCACGGTGGTATCACAGCTGGCGCTGATCACTGCAGGATAAAGGGAGAAAACAACAGTTATTTCATGTACATTGTCACATTTCAGACAAATTTAAAGAAAGCGCCTTCCATTAACAGGCACTTACAATTTCTGCCATTACAACAGAGAACTATATCGTTGACCCAATCGTTGTGATGCTCCATCGATTGTATATATTTATCGTTGGACTCCGTACGCGTATTCCACACTCGTATAATAGCATCACGACCAGCCGAATACAACTTGCCATTGTTGGGATCTAATTGCAGTGCATTAACGCCATTCCGATGCTGTTTCTCTTCCGCGTCTCGTATTACAAAGGAAACCTACAAATGCAGTGAGCAAACAACTTTAAATCCAATCAGAGTTTTTAATTTAATTAATGGAACTGTGTACGGTTGATTCGTTGAGCTCTTTTGTCAAGAAGCATCGTTGTGTTATACCCGGTGTTTCTTATTGGTTTAGCAGCATTAACTAACCTGCATTTTTTTTCGTGCCTGGCAAGTTTTGTGCGTCAACATGTCTTACACGGCCCGAGCTGGAGCTGTCGTTGTTAAGTGTATATTGTGATTTTTTTTTACGTGTTGTATGTGTCCTGCTGCACATTAATTACGCGCATTAATTAGTTTCTTATCCTAGTTGCAAAAAATTAACACTTTATATGCTTTTCGCCCAATGTTCGATACTTTGTCTGAGCGATAAAATTTTATCGGAACTTTTTATACATAAATAATATGCGATTGTTTTCATCTATGTGGCAACGCTTTGTCTTCAAAATTAAGACATTTAAATATTTTCCTTTTAAATAAAAAAAAAACCTATTTAAACGAATAATACTTATTATTATTAATCAATAAGTAGTGCAAGAGACTTAAATTAAAGATGGTAACAGCTTTACTGCAGCTGGCTGAAATACATTGCCACTATGTCGCTACAGCCGGTTTCAAGTGGTTACATCTAGTGTTATTTATGACACTTGAGTTATTTATTAACTATGGAAACATAAACAAAGCAATAAATATCTATACACACAAATTCAGACAGAAAAGTTAGTATTGTTTACAAAAAACATACATACACATCCCGGAGGAAAACCGGCATTTTTTTTTTTAATAACGCCACTTGACAACACTGTTCTTTACATAACTAGAGAGAGTATCACTTTTTGCATTTGTAGTAACAAGTAAAATTACAAACAATGGCCAGCACACAAAGTAAAGACAGTTGCACCATTTGCGAGAAAGTTGGCCTGAAGCCCTTTACCAAAGATAACGTTTTCAACTATTACATACCATTGCACGGACTCGTTAGCTATGGAGCACTCAGCGTCAACGTTATGAATCCTCAGATTGTGCCGAAACTGTTACCCAAAAAGGATCTAACGAATGTATTTCTAATTTCCGCTGTCGTTGGCAGCGCCTTCTACATTTACGGCCGTCCGCACTTAAAGGACATCAAGAACGACAAACGCGGATTGTATGCGCTGCTTGGTGCAACACTCTTCAGCATGGGCTCCGTTCTTGCCTGGGCTTTGATCAAATCTGCATTGCCAAAGGACAATTCCTTGCTTGCCACATTGGCCGGCTTGGGCACCGGAGCGGCAATTGTTAAGATTGGCACAGACTACATTCACGATCTGGACAAGCTGAAGAACTAAGCAGGCAATTGATACAGTAATGGTAAAGGCGATTTATGTTTTATACTAGTTTTCGTAAACATAACACGCTCATAGTTCATAATGTGCAAAACAATATTTGCGTAAACAATTTCAATAAAAAAATTATTTAGTGAAAACCACTTGAAATGTAGTATTTCTTTGGAGTATTGCGGAAATGACCAGGAATTCTGTAGACGCATTCAGAATATTAAAATTGTGTGTTTTTATTTAAAATTAAATGTACCTTTAATTGCCATCTCTTAACTGCTAATAATGCTTAACAATTGAATTGTTTTATATGTAAGTGTGTGTGTCTGTTTTAATTTATGTGTAGGGGCGATATCGTTTATTTTGTGTATATTATTATTATCGTTTATTTTGTGTATATTATTATTATCTGATTTTAATAAAGAATTTTTTGTTTTTAAGCGCCAATTACTTATTTACAAAACTTGATCTGGTTAAAAACGTTCTACAAATTGCCTTAGCGACATTGAATTGACGACTACTTTTTATTGTTAATCAATTTTTTGTTTTTTGTATTGCAAAAACATACAAATTTCTTTGTAAACTTAATCTTAAATATGCATACATACTTTACAAACATACAGTGGTCATCAGTGGCTTACCTACATACATACGTTCTAATTAATAAATGTATATGAAAAAAAAATCATCTAAACATCACTGTATAATTTATAATTTACGATTGTTTTCAACGGAGTTATTAACGCGCCGAAAATTCGAAACAACTAAATTATGAATACATATTGCATTTACAAAACACAAGGGTGCGGTCCTAGAAACAATTATAAGCATGTATGGAAGATGCGAAGCGATTTCGACTATTGCATTATTGTGGTCTTGCCACAACACTAAACGCTTTTCATATACGATAATGGATACAACGATTACGAATCGCATTCAAACTGCCGGTTCTGTTCCCAGCGGTTTGCCACGTCAGATTTGAATAAAAATAGTTGCTCCCACTGCACTTTACTGTTTTTTTTTACTTCATCTGTCTACGGCAATTTTAATTGCACTCCAAGCACTTCGCGAAGTTCGCGCAACTCCTGTGGTCCCTGCATAAGGCGCTTAACGCCGCGGGGCAAACCGCGGCATGATGCTAGATTAATTGAGCTCATGTGCACACAATTCGTGAGTATTTCCTTGACTGCTTCTTCCGAAACTGATGAGCCGCACAAATTCAAGTGGCTGTAGTACAAGAGAGAGAACCAGTAGAACTCGTTATTGGTTTTTCTTATATAAACATTTCAATTACTTACGCCAATGGACTTTCGCTCCCCTTCTCGGCAAGTGCACGTAAAGCATTATCAATGGGATGCTGAACATTTGCCCAGGCCAAGTCCAGTTCAATAAGACTATGCGCCCACTTTGACGCAATGAGTTCCAAACCAGATCTAAAGAAAAAGCAATACATTTTAATGGACCCGGTTTAGCTTTTTTCAAGTGCAACTCACCCCATGTCACGGGTGACCGAGCAGCCCGAGAGGAATAAATGCTTTATATCCCATGCCGGCAACCTGATAAGACTCTCGTGCGTCAAACGTGTGCAGTTGCGTACGTCCAAAAGCTTTAATTTGGAGCTGCTCTTTAATATGCGCTGCAAATGATCATCGCCGATGATGCGAGATTCATCGGTCAGAGCTGCCACAGATAGTTCCTCGAGATTGGGAAAGCCGGGCGAGTCCATCTAAAGAAAAATACAGCTAAGCCTTGCGAACGTATGACAATTTTAATTCAATACATACAATCTCCTGCATGTTGGCCGTGCTTGGTGTAACGTGAGAGTTTGTTACACGTAAAACTTTAAGCTTTTGGCATCCATGCTGCAGCTTTTCAATATGCAGCACACCATGCGATGTTGCTTGCGTGGTCACGTTCGAGAGATCAAAGAGCGTTAAATTTGGACAGTGCGTCTGTAAAATGAAAGTTAAAACTTAGTAAAATCAACATTTGTGGTCGCAATGTACGGAACGTACCGCAAGTACGCTGACAATATTGGGTATGCCCGCCAACCGATTGTGTGCCAAATAGAGATGGGTCAAGCGGCTGCCCATTGTCTGCAGTGCATTGCAAAGAGAATTAACGCCCACAGCGCTTTTGCCGGAATTCATTTCGACCTGGAAGAATGAAAGAGTAGCATTAATTAAAAGAGAAATAGTTTTACTTTAGCTGCTTACATTGATGGAGCTCAAGTCCAAACGCTGTAGTTTTTTCATATTGTCAACCAGAAATGTTAAATGATCAGAAGTGAAGTTTTTCCAACCAGCTAACGTAAGGCCCGTAAGATTCGGACAGCCATTCGACAGTTTTGTTAGAAAGCAATTAATGTCTGATATCTTCCAATTTGCTGCAATATAAAAAGTTTTATAGCAATTATAACAATTTAGACTATGCATAAAGAAAATTACTTACAAACATTCAATTCGGTGCAAGAACTGCACCGATTATCTACAAGCCACTTCAATTTGAGCTCAGTGCGATGCTTTTCCTTGACAAATGTTGTCAAATCCATTGTACGCCACAGCGTTGGCCTCAACGAAACCTGTCGCCACAAAGAGCACACGCGTCCCAAAGTAAATAGTGTGGGCAAACAGCCCTCCCTATCGATAATATGTTCATAAATCTAAAAATTGAAAAAATTAATTATAATAGGCTAAAGAGTTATTGGGTTTAAATTTCTTGGCTTACACGGAAGAGCACATCTTCAGGTAACTTTTCGCCCCACACACTCTGCTCGACCGGCGCTTTATTATCCTCCGCTTGGGCAGCAGCGCTCGTTGATGACTTCTTTTGACGCTCTCCATTGTTGCAGCTTCCTCCACCGCCTTTTTTCTTGCGCGGTTCATACTCGTACTCATCGCTTTCCTGTACCTTCGGTTTGCGAACACGCTTGCGGACTGGTTTCGAAGCAGCTGGTGCAGCTTTAGGAGCAGGCGTGGCAGGTGGAGCTGCTACCGTCGCGCCCACTGTTAGCTCTGATGCTGCTGTAACTGCATCGGACTTTTTAATGCACAGTTTAATGCCCGTTTTGTTGTCACTGATTTCACTCTCGTACATGGGCAAAGCTTTTGGTTTGCGTGCACGCGAAGCTCTCGGCGATGTGGAGGCTGTCTTGTTCAGCTTCTTATTGAGCGCCGTTACCAGTGGTTTGCCCGACTTTGGTATGGTGCCATTGATAGTTGCCACTGTCGCCTGATTTTGTACTACCTCCTTTTTTTGTGTTGTTTCTTTTTTAGTTGTCTGCTGCTTTTGTACCGGCTGCTGCTGCTGTTTTTGCGGCGGCTGTTTTTGCGGCAATTTTACTTCTGCTATGGGCGAACGCTGACCTTCGGAGGCTGGCGAGCATGAAGTCGATGTCGCTGTATTTGTTTCATCCGTTTGCGTTTCCGACTTGGGCGGCGACAAGATGTTCTCCGGTATAACTGCTGTAGCTGTAGCTGCTGCTGCTGCTGTTGCCGCAGCTGATGCACTTGACGGTGCTGCTGTTGCTGTAGTTGTTGTGGTCGTCTCAGCCGCCAGAAGCTGTGGTGGCGTCTGAGATGGTGTCGATGGAGTCAGCGTGTTAATATCCTCTGTTGCAGCTGATGTGGAGCTCAACTGTTTGACCTTTAAACCTTGATCGTCATGTGCCTGCACATTTTCCGTGTCCATTGGAGTTGTTGCTTCCGACTCGCTATCTTTGGATTCCTGAACACTTGCCACTTGCTGCTCCTCACTCTTCGTTTCGTCGTTCGGTCTGGTCTCTGTCGTTTCACTCATTTCCGTACGGCAAAAAGGGTGGTTACTTTTTCTGCAATTTGAAAATGAGTAAAAGGTAAATACGCGCATCCTATAAAGCGGCCGGAAAATCGATGCCAAAACAAACTCAACCCATTTTGGCGGTTTTTCCCAATTCTCTATACGTTCTCATTCTTGAGCGCTCTTCCATAAACAACACAGCTCAACAATTCAACATGCAGTCGTAAATCTCACCAGCAACGACAACTTACATATGTATTTTTTTGTTTTTATTTTTATTCGTTTGTTCGCTTTTAATAAACAAGTTGCGGTAGGGTCGTACCGACACGACGATAACCTGCCTTACAAATGCACTTCGTTAAAAACGAAGGCCATTTGCTTTGAACCTAGCTCAGAAGGCAATCTTATCGCATACTGATAAGGAATTTCGGGAAAATTATCATCAATGCTTATTAATGTCTTATTTTATGAACAATTTTCACTTCCTACCAAGCGCTGCACTCATATGCCGCGCTCTACAATTGCGTGCAGGGTGCAATAATCGGCATTCAACTCACCACTTGAAAGAGAGGTAGGTACACAAATGTATGTTATCTGCGTACACTGCTGCTTAGCTCACTCACACTCACTGCGGTACAATATTAGCGTTTCAGTGTGAACAGTTCGGCACTATGTGTGTGTTTGAATTGTTCGATTCGGAAGAGATTTTTTCGTTTAGCGTTCATGGAATTTTTTACGCGTTTAGCTATCAAAACTATAGCTTTCACATTTTTGCCAAGCACTTGAGGCACTGAACAATTTTGATCACGGCATTGACGATAATTCACGCATATTTTACACCACAATACCACAGAAACTTAATTTTAACCAACTGCAACGACGTAGAAGCAGGAGCAGCGATGTTGTTGTCGTCGTATCGATACACCACATCGATAGATAAGTTGTTTTTCAACCGGAGTGACCAAATTGCGCAAACGCAAAAATAACATATTATGCGATCAAGCGCGTAAATTTTAATTAATGTTTAATTATTTTATTTATTTAAGTGGCCCAACGAAACGTTATCATACTAGACAAAAAATTCAATACACAGTGTTTTAGTATTCGTAATCCAAGTTTGCAATCTCTGGCAAAATAAGGAGATCTTTGTGAATATCAAGCCAACGCTTAGCATTATGCGTTGTCTTCTCATATGTTCTACCAAACTTATACATATGCCCGGGCACATGGCCAGCGTAGCTAGGATTCATGCCATGCGTATCATGATAAATAATAAAGTGACCAACTGGTGGGCACTTTATTGCTGGTGTCGTCAAATCTTGGCCACAACACCACGAATCCCGTTTCTTCTTGTACATATAATCAGAGAAGCTGCATAGTGCGTTATGCGTTAGCGCTTTGGTTGGCTCTCCGAAGCGTGTTACAGCCATTGGAATATGAGCAGCATAGCCATTGATAATGAACTTATCCTTGTCATCATCATCCAGAAAGTGAGGTGTGGTGATTTTGCTATAGCGCAACTTCTCGGTTGTTGGCGGACACTTTTCTACCTTAATGCCCTTACAGCATCCCGTAACTGGTATTAATGGAGCGCGATAATGTGATTGGGGCAGCTTAAAGAGGAAACAGGAAAGAAATGTCAGCTAAACATTTAACAAAGGCGGTTAAAATATCAGTTTTACCAAACGTTCATTCAGCTGATGCTCGAAGAGACCATTGCCACTCTCGAGAAGATCACGATGACGCAATGTACGGTTTTCGCACCGATACAACCGCATCAGTGTCTCGTGCTGAGCGACACCCGCTGTCGCAGCAGCTACATACCGCTTCCCAGTCTGCTTAAACATGTTTGGCACAAAGCCCGCATATCCAGGTATAATGGGGTGCTTGTAGACCGCGTCTACAAACTCCTCGCGATCATGCAATATTTTCAGTTCATTCTGCGTCGGATAATCCTTGAGATCTGGCTTGGCGTGTATGGGTGCAACAATTAGTTCCGGTGCATGATTACTGCATGGATCAATGAGCAACTGGTGCGTCTGTCTGCCATACGTTTTTCCAACGCGATCACGATTCTCAGGACAATGACCAGTGTAGCTGTGCGATTGGTGAGGGAATCAATGAATGTTATAGTTACCTATAGGCACTGCTTACCCTGGCACCAAATGTGGCTGTGGCGTTATGGATTTTTCCATTTTTTTTTTATATTAAAGATGCACAGATAATTTCAAATTGTAAAATTTTGTACTTATAACAATTTAACTAAAACATTAAATATATTTACAATTATTACAAATCAAAAGACAGAAGTTAACATATTTTTAACAACGAAATACAACTCAAAAGTATCAAGACTTAACAATATTTATATTAGTGAAGCATTTTTCTAGACCCCAGCAATTCGCAACATTTCCGTAATACTAACAATTTTCTCGCGTGGCTTGCCCTTGACTTTGCCAGCCTCACTTTCATGTTGATCAATACGACGCCAGCCATCCCAGGTAACAATCGGTTTGTTGCCCGGCTCAAAGCCAGGTTTAAGTGATTCGGTATCAAACGCCTTGGCAGCAATGTCATCGCAAATGGTTTTAGCCACCGCGAAGGCACCATTCATTGTGGTTAATATAACGCCCGTAGGTCCAGTGCCTAGCCAGCCAGCCACATACAGACCGGGTTCAACTGTCTCCTTGCCATTGCCCTTCAGCACTCGTCCCTGCATATTGTGCACATGTCCATGTTGCGTATCAAAATTGATGGCAGCATCGGCACAACTGGATTTGTAGCCAATGCTGCGCAGTATCAAATTAGCCGGCAGACGTTCCGTTGCTTTGGTGGCCACTGCAGCATTCTCCTGCAGTTCAGTTATTGCAAATTCCATTTCATGTTGCGTAATTGCTTTTGGGGCACGCAGGAAAACGGGTAAGAACTGTTTGGTTGTAGCTGTATCCTTACGACTGCTTTGCTCGCTCAGACTCTTGAGCATCAGCTCAGTAAGACGCTTGCGTGGTCGCGGCAGCTTATCCACCTGATCAGCAATGCCTGTCACAATAATAAAAGTATGTGTAAATTAATTTATTCGCACTTTCTCTTTTGAAAATTACCAGTAAAGTCTTCTGTGCGCCAGCATGTTGCAACATTTTGCAATTTGAGCATCTCACGCAGCTCCTTGATGGTGAATGCAGCCTGCAATGGACCACGACGACCCACCAAATGCACTCGCTCCACCTTACTACTTGCCAGAGCGGCCAGCGCATATTCCGTTGTATCTGTGGACTGTGGGAAGAAATTTTAGATTGGCTTCATTTTTGAACTCTCGCTTACCTTGAGGCTGTCGAGTGGACTGAGGAGCATGCGAGCAACATCAACGGCTACATTGCCTTGACCCACAATGGTTACATCGCGTCCACTTAAATCTGGCTGCAGATTCTCTGCGCCAGGCAAACCATTGTACCAGGCTACAAACTTCCGTGCGGATATCACATGCGCCTGCTCCTCATTTTCTAGTTGCAGTTCGCGATCTTGATCTGCACCGTAGGTGAGCAGAACGGCATGATAGCGTTCTCGCAGCTCTTGCAGCGTCACATCCGTGCCGAGCGTTACGTTGCCGAAGAAACGTAGTCGCGGATTCTCCGCTGTCTTCGTAAACGTATTAATGACGTTCTTGACCTCTGGATGATCGGGTGCAACTCCAAAGCTGGAATGTTGAATTTGCATAATGGCAAAAGTAATTAGTGGATATAAGTCAACTTTCTTAAGCGAGGAAGCTTCTTTAGATATATAAGCACCCACGACAAAGGCCGCGCAAAACACAGTTATCATTAAGTTTAAGATGTTGACGGGTGCTGGTCTGCGAGTTATGTGTCTATGGCTGCTTTGTCAGCTAATCCTGGTTGCATCAGTAACGCCAGGAACCCTATGGGGCCTTAATGAAGTGGGTTGTAAGTAAACCTCTAGTAGTTTCTGTTGCTATTGTTTAACAATTGACGGCATTTCCCCCAATATTTATTCTTCTTACAGCCTATTTCAATGGCATCTTTCGCTCGATTGTTGGCCCACTTGTTGGTGGTGGCAATAATAGCACCACAAATAATTAGCCCTGCTTACCGCACCAATCCAAAAGGCACCGGCAAGTTTTCAACAATGTCCACGGCACAATCGCTCAGCTGTTTGAGTAAATATTGTGCCGCATAGAATCCAGCTGGTCCAGCACCAACAATGCAGATACGCTTTGTAGATGCCGTCGCCTGTTGCACATTTTGTGTCTTTATTGCACTTGTACTTATGTTATTGCTGTATATATTTAACAATTTTCTTCTCGAATATAAAAAGTTGCGGGTAAAACTCATGTTTGTCTAAGGAGAAAGCTTTGTGTAATGATGAACTGGCACAAAATCAAAACACATCGCCGAAGTGTGACCGTTTTTTCGGTGTGTTCTAATAAGGCAAATGGCAGCACTGGTCAACTAGTGGCGCTTTATTTAAATTGAAGTAGAGACCTCTTTATTGTGGAATTTACTTTAGTGCAATTTATAACGTGTTTATGTGAGAATAAGCGTAAATTTGTTGGTGATTAGTTATTTTAAAGAGTGCGTAAGGGTTTTATTGGTGATGGAGAGCCAACCAGCGTTTGGCATCCACAGTGGAGCGTCCAAAGGAATGCCCGACATTATAGATTTCGCCTGGCACATGTCCGCCATAGCGTGGAAGCATGCCAATTACCCGAGGATAGATGACACCATTGGTAACCGCATGGGAACGTCCAATGCCAGCGCTACGTATCGGAACCCACTCGACGCTGCGACGAAAGTACATATCATTCTTGGGATAGCACCAACCGCCATCCGGTAAATAAAAATCAAAGCCACCTTTTCCAAAGTAACGGTTAAAAACAAAACCTTTGAAGGAAATGCCAAACTAAATTACTTACGATTTGAATAAGACATGATTTTAAACAGTATATTTGGAGTATGCCAACGATCTGTTGGCCGTAAACAAATTCTAGAAACTGAGCCTAGTCACATTTGTATATTGACGGAAATTACTTCGACTAAACGATTTATTTATTTGCCATGGCAACGGGACCCAGGGAGTATGAGTTAGGTGTATTCTTTATATGGTGCTGACAGGCTATAATTTATCGCTAGGTTTAAATCTGGAGACGGAGTGCAGCAACAAGTTTGCTGCTGCTGCTGCTGTCACGAAATGTCATGGTTAATGGGCATTCCTTGTGGGTAATAAATGTAATAGTTGTTGTTTTTTAAATTAAACACGAACTACACAATTTGAATCTAGTCTATATTTATACATAAAGAAAATCCATATCAATCAAACTTTCTCCTTTATGCGTTTTACTGTTTAGGTATTCTACTTAAGTTTGAGATTGATAAAAAAGTTTTTTGATTCGATTTGGTTTTAAGCATTTCGAAAAAATGTAATTACAAAGTAGGAAAAATGACTGACGGGAAATGATTGGGGAAACAGAGTGTTCCCGGAACACAACGTATTTTAAAGCAACTCTATATAAGATGGGAATGCAATGGAATAGGGAAACTTTTCGCAATTATAATAATAATAATAAGGCATAAGCAGAAAAAAGTTCAATATAAATAAATGCTTAATTACTTTTTGTTTATATTTCACACATAGTTCTATTTTCTCACCTATAAGCAGGGATATGGTATTATTTACATAACATATTAGCGGGTAAATAATATATTTAACCAACCCTATAAAAAAGCTTTTATCTAGTTGATTGAAATTTTCGCAATTTACTTAAAAACGACGCTATAAACAAAGTGAAAATAGAATAATTATAAACAACAACAAAAACAAAACCGTTAAATGATTCATATGATATTTTTCATTGCTATACTAATTGAGGGGGCAAATCACAATGACGTAGTTCAAACGTTGCTTTTTATGTGTATACTTTGTAATCGCTTTTTAATAAGTGCATTTTGAATGGCGTAGTATTGATATGTTTGAATGTGAATGTCAATCATATGTTATAAGTATTCGACTATATTTCTTTTAAACCTTCTTAAAAGTAGTTCAAACTTAGCTCTTAAATAAAATGTTGCATATTGTAATCTTACTACAAAGTTATTACTACACTATTTCTTATTAATTTTCAATAAGTGGTTCACACATTTAACTTAACCTTTTAAACTATTTTTGCTTATTTATTTTAGTCCGAAACTCCAACAAGAATACATTTGTTTTGCAATATACAATTAACCCCGTTCCAAAAAAAACTCCCCATAATTGCTTACAGTTCATTTGTGCCTCGATCTTGAGACAGTTTTCGCCTAGTCATGCAAGTCGGCCGATACAAATATGTATGCACGTATGTATATAGCTTGTATATATGTAAACTACTTGATTTGTTGTTGCATTTGTCTGCACACAAGCCGCTCCCCTTACCATACCAATTCCAAAAAAAGAGAGAAGATGGTTGAGGCAGCAACAATGTAACGCATGAATCGTTTGTAATAAGTAATAAGAGAACATCGATCATCGTCAGAGGCAAAAGTATTAAGCATTAAGTATTAGAAATTGCAATTTCTATTGGCCTTTCTTTTTATCTGCCTCCCTTTCTCTCTCCCTTACAGTCTTGTGAATGACATTGTGCCGCATTTTTTACGAAGTACTCAGATTTTGAACTATAAAATACTCTAAAAACTATACATACACTTTTTTTAATCACCATAAACATTTAAAAATACATAAAACGCTTATAATGACGTTTAATTGCATTAAAAATATGTACAAAAATTAAAAATGTTTATAACTTTCCGTAACAGACAAAACAAAATTATTTCCGCATAGTCCCAGTATAAATAAAATTCCAACTCGTTTCTATTTTCGTCATTTAATTTGCATAATACTAAGAATTTAGTAAAAAAAAATAACAGGAATACAATCAACCAGTTATCAGGTTTTTAAGACATTATTAGTCACAAAATGCCAAATATTTAATCACTGATTACAGGGTATATTTGCGGTCAGCAATAATTTGCACGTGCGTGCAACAACAAGTATTAAAATGTGCATTGAAAGAGTAAGAAACTGCAATCAAATTGTATCTCGAGATACTTACAACGATATATAATAACAATGCAAACAGATACTACACACACACACACACACACAGATACAAACACATACAAATACAGTTGCACCTGTGGCCAAGTTAACATTGTTTTTAACCTGTTGACGACGTCGACGTCGTTGCTGGCTTTTCCAAGCCAACAAGCTTAAGCTTTGCCAGCGGCTTTTGTGGCCCGCAGTTGACGAGCTGAGCTGTTGGCCTAAAGACGCGAAACCGGCAAAACAACAAATCAAAACAAAACAAAAAGATGCAAACTTGAAATAAATCAAAACGAGAGGATATTGAATGTGCCACGAAATAAGTTCTAAGTGCGTCAAATAAATATTAGCTATAAGTTTATAAATAATATGCGCCTATGTTCATGTTAATGCCTTAAAGCTGATTTCTAATTAATCTTTGTTTGTTAATCTTGGCCTCGTTATTATAAAAAAAACTGCACCACAAATGAAGTGCAAAAACAAAAAGCAATAAGGCAACAAGAGTGAAACAAGAGAAAAAGTCTGAGTGAAAGTGAAAATGAGATTCATCATCATCATCATCATCAACAGATAGTGAAGAAATCGTTAAGATTGTTGTTTCTTGTTGATTAATGATGCCTGCCTACGACTTTGGCACATTTTTTGGGTACCCCATAATTATGATGTCGTATATGGCAAGTGCAACAAGGAAACGTCGACAACAACAACACTAATAACTGAATGTTTGCATGTGCAAAAATATCACAAACAATTGTGAATTTCAACATAAAAAAAATTCCTTTTTGAGCTTAACAACAAATATGCAAAAATTATGCAGCAGCTGTTGTTTTTGCGTACAAATAACAAGAAATGTTAAATAAGATAACAATTTGTTGGTGAATAATAGAAAAAAACATAAAACATCATGTATCATTATATAGTTTTCGAACAGAAAATCAATATAACGTTTAGAGATTCAAAACTTTAGCTACAATCAAACATAAACTAAGATATAAATAAATAATAGCAAACAAATGTGTATGCCATAAAAAGTATAAAAGCCATTAAATGACCTTGAGTTTTTAAAACATGATATTGTGACCCAAAAAAAATTGCACAAAAAAAAAATAAAACAAGTTTTATAAACAGCTTGTTAAGTTCTCTATTATTTTAATAAAACACTGTTCAAAAAAGTGATAAATCCACAATCAGCTATGAAGTTAATCTGAAACTCATCTTAAACACACACCTGTTGATCTTATAATCTCATGAAACATAATAGTTGAACCGTTTTAATAACACGA
Source organism: Scaptomyza parva (assembly GCA_035044645.1). Taxonomy (NCBI): domain Eukaryota; kingdom Metazoa; phylum Arthropoda; class Insecta; order Diptera; family Drosophilidae; genus Scaptomyza; species Scaptomyza parva. The sequence goes on from JAWNNT010000090.1 coordinate 7,617,288, forward strand.
ATTACGATGCCAGGAGATCGTTAAATATATGTATGTGTGTTGCCGGCTTAAATACTTTTAATGAGTTGACCAAATTGCATCCGCTTATGCAAAATCGTAGCTACATTTGACAATTACCGACACGCAATAAAACTTAAAAGTCAACCACAAACGCCACAAAACTTCACCTTGGAGTCGAACTTTAACAAAAGGCTCCAAGACGCAGCCTCCACAACAACATTAAAAGATCATTTTTCTTTGTTCAAAGTTTGTTACAATTGGTATTCAAAGACGCACACAACCCAACTAATTACCTACCATTTCCATTTGAAAGTAACACATTAAAAAGTAAACAAATAAAAGAGTAAAAAGTGTTTAACTTAATTACCCGCAGGTCGTTTGCTGTTTAGCTGTTAATCAACACTGTTAACTCTACACTGTTAACAGAACTGTAAAAGTCTGTCACACACACACACACACACACACACTCAAAATGATTGATGCTGTTGCCCCTGGAAACGATTCGAAAGCCTTGAACTCCACACAGGTAAACTATAGATGGATACGTATACATAATATTATAAAAAACGATTTTTTTTTTTTGTGATGTTTGTGCTTGATCTGAAACCAAAACCACAAAAGATCAAAAATACGTACATTTCTTATAAACCTGTTTTTTATGTTTTTTTTTTTTCGTTGAAAACTTTATTATGGTGTATATACCGTGTAAGCCAAAGAAACAAAGGAGTAAACAAGTTTTCTTATTTAAACTCAGCTGCCAGAAAAGTGAGTTTTTGTTGACCCATTTAAAATTGTTCTGTATTCAATTTAGCCATGAACTTATTTTAGTATCTCTCATCTTATTCAACCTCATCACAAGTTTACCTACAGGGTATTCACCTGACCAACCCTCGCAGCTGCATTATTTTGATTTTAATTTTGACTTGATTTTTTCAATGTGGCACAGTCAATGCATAAAAAACATCGATCATGGCAGTACGCAGACGCTGAGAGATTTGTATGAAGTGAAACAAGTTTCGGTTTAGTTAGCTAAACGATTCAGTCGCATCTTAATTTTGATGTGAATGTTGTATATTTAATGGCTGATGGGGTTTGAAAGTCAAGTCCATGGCGTAGGTCAACATTAAATTTGTTGACAAATTGGCAAAGGTTTCGTTTTTTTTTGTTATCTTTATTGCCTTTATATCACACCATACTTTAGGTATCGCTTAAAAGTAAAATTTTGAGTGTAATGGCGTTTGCGGAAATCTTAACTATAAGTTTAATGTATTATTCAAGTAACAGATTAGTCCTAACAACTTAAAGATAGTTAGGCAAGCTTATTTTATACCTTCTCACAATTACTTCTCCGTCTTCACCGAGAGGCAGAATATCTTTTAAAAAGATAGTAAATCCGATTTTCTGATGTATAAGCTATATTATTGTAAAGTTTCATTAAGGTCATTTCTGTAGTTTTTGCGTGAAAAAGAAACATGGTTATAAACTTTTATATTTTAAATATTAATGGGATTTTTATAGAAAATAAAGTTTCTGTTTATCTAACGCATATTTTTTAGGTAGTATTTAAATGTTGGATTTAAAAATAATTGATGATCTAATAGAGAACAAATAATAAGCACTCAACTTAATTGTAGACAAAATATTCGTATAAATCAAGCTCTGATTTGATTAAATATTTATTAAAATTGTTTACTTAGCTATTAGAAGAAAATATTTTTGGGTCTGAGTTATCTGTTAGCACCTTTTAAAATCTAATTTAAACATTGACAACAGCTTGGAGTTAGGCGTCAAATATTTTGTTGTAAAAATTTTAAAACATAACTTGATTATTTTTGTGTGGGATCCAAACACGTAACACACATAAAGCTTGTTAAATATTTGGCCAACATGATGAAAAGCACCGACAATGTGCCTTTAGTTGAAGAAGGTGGCAGTTCATCTCAACCGGTGCACCTTAATATCTGGCACAAGGTAAATAACAACAAAAATTCCAACAAACATCTGGCAAACTATACTTATTGAACTGAACTCTTGTACACAGATATTATTCTTTTTACTTGGGGTGTTTTCTGCCCTAACAATTTGTGTACTGATAAGTTATACGAACAAGCTGAAATTGGACAACTCAAAGCAGATTGGTCACAGTTTTGATGATGATACTACCGACTGATGCCCCCATACCCGAAAAAGCAAATTTTAAATTTATTTTCAAATATTTAACGCAGGTGCAAATAAAATACGCTAACTGATGGAGTATCGCAGCAAATAAGCTTTAAATCGCATGTGCAAATATTTACAAATGCCAATTATCAGTTAAATCAATAATCTTGTGAAGATTCGCAATGCTTTGGCTGACAAAAGGTTCAATGGTTCAATGAACAGTAAAATAATATACTCGAGACTTGTTTCAATCAAGTACAATGTCTTAAAACTGGTTAGCCATCAACTTTAAAAAAGATTACTGAAATCTGTCAAAATATTTGCATATAAATTATTTATAATAACATTTAATTAACCTATACAAAGAGGCTGGATTAATAAAGAAAACTTGGTTTGTAAATTAATTCTAATTGAGAAAATATCGTAAAATCAATTAGTCAAACAGCTTTTAACTAAAGTCTATGACAACTTGTTCTAGATTAACCTTTGAAGTTATGTTAACCTATGTGAATTAACAAAATGCGCATTTTAAGTTACAAAGTGCGTAGAAATATGGTTAATTCTAACTTTCACAAAACACAATCACCTTTTAAAGATGAAACATCTTTGCAAATGGTTTTTAGGAAATTGAAATATTAAGTTTGTAAGTTTTCCCATGGTAAAACTTTATTGAAACTGCAACACTTTTGTTCTGTTATAAATTCCCATATAGAATCAATCCAAGGAAGTTCAGATTAATATAGAAAACGACAATGTGGATACGAGTAGAAGGAAAGGAAATTGTTGCAGTTGGATTGTAATGCTCATACTGGCTACAGCATCATCTGCAGCCACAGCAATGATCTGGTATTATAAGGGACCCTGGTTCGGTTTGGGTGGAATCTATGCCAGTTTGTTGGTGCTGCTGCTGGTGAAACCGGGTTGGCGATGGTTTTATATAGCAGCGGTAACCGGACCACGCGATACCATGTAAGTAGACCGAATAGATTCCATACTTCAAACATGACCTATATTCATTCTTTCAGTGCTTTGATTGCCTACATTCGTGTGTTGATGTTTGTGAAGCGACAGGAGCGGAAGAATCTGAATGTGGGTGACATCTTTGAGGCGAATGTTGCCCAGCATCCGGATAAGTTGGCCATTGTCAGTGAGACGCAACAGTGGACATTTCGCCAGGTTAACGAGCATGCGAATCGTGTCGCAAATGTCTTTCACAGTCATGGCTATAAGAAGGGAGATGTGGTCGGATTGCTGCTGGAGAATCGTGCCGAGTTCGTGGCCACTTGGCTGGGTCTATCCAAAATTGGTGTCATTACGCCTCTGATTAATACGAATCTTCGAGGAGCATCTCTCCAGCACAGCATCAAAGTGGGCAACTGCACTGCACTTATCTATGGCATTAGCTATAGATCGGCTGTTATGGATATAGCCAAGGATTTGCCAGCTCATGTTGCACTGTATCAGTTCAATGATGAATGCACCTCCAAGGATGCTACTGAGGGTCTTAGTCAGGGTTTGGCGCAACAGTTGAATGTATTGTTGGAATCGGCAGCCAAGGATAAGGTTGCTGCTGGCGCCAATCGTGCGGATCATTTTGATAAATTGGTCTACATTTATACATCAGGCACCACAGGATTGCCAAAGGCAGCTGTCATCACACATGCACGGTAAGGTGGAACGGGGGAGAAATATTCACTTCGATAATTGCTTTGTAAATATTATAGAATGAGTTTTGGAACTAACTTAAAATGGGAGGGTAAAGATTAGTTTGTGATCCGAAATATTCATTACAGTAGTTGCTTCCATAATAATCGATAATTAGTAATCGCTTTGCAAAAAATTAAGTATATGATTTTAGTTTTACGACAAAAGCTTAAAAGTGTAGAATGTATATTTCTTCGTGTAGAAGTAATTACAGTAATAATGGGAACTGTGTTTTATGATATTCATTATAGTAGTACTGTATACTGTCACGTCGATAATAATCGAGAGTTATAAATCTGTCAAAATTCTGTTTTCTAAAAGGGTCAAAGTATAAAAGCGATCATATATAATTACTAATTTTAGATTCCAGTCGTATCTGCACATAAAATAATTTTTTTAATATTCCATAATTAACTAATACTCGTAATATACGCCAATCTTTTCCCCAGCTACTTTTTCATAGCTGCTGGCATACACTATGCATTGGGATTCCGGGATAATGATGTGTTCTATACCCCATTGCCACTATATCATACAGCTGGTGGAGTGATGAGCATTGGACAGGCTCTACTCTTTGGTTCCACAGTGGTCATACGCAAGAAGTTCAGTGCCTCTGGGTATTTTTCTGATTGTGTCCGCTTCAACTGTACGGTAGGTCAACTGAAAGATCTGATCTGATGCAGAATCTCATGATTCTATTTTTACACAGATTGCTCACTATATTGGAGAGATGGCTCGATATATATTGGCCACGCCAGCCGCTCCACACGATCGTCAACATCAGTTGCGAATGATCTTTGGCAATGGGTTGCGGCCACAGATCTGGACGCAGTTCGTCGAGCGTTTTAGTATACAAAAAGTGGGAGAGTTCTATGGTGCCACCGAGGGCAATGCGAATATTATGAACAATGATAATACTGTGGGCGCCATTGGATTTGTCTCACGCATTTTGCCACAGATATATCCCATATCGATTATACGTGCCGATCCACACAGTGGAGAGCCCATACGCAATAAAAAAGGTCTCTGTGAACGGTGTGAGCCGAACGAGCCGGGGGTTTTTATTGGCAAGATTGTCAAGGGTAATCCCTGCCGTGAGTTCCTTGGCTATGTGGATGCCAAAGCCTCCTCCAAGAAGGTCGTTCACGATGTCTTCTGCAAGGGTGATATGGCGTTTATATCCGGTGATTTATTGATGGCTGATGAGCGCGGCTATTTGTACTTTAAGGATCGCACGGGAGACACCTTCCGTTGGAAGGGTGAGAATGTGTCCACTAGTGAGGTGGAGGCCCAGCTGAGTAATCTGATCAACTACAAGGATACCATAGTCTTTGGTGTCTGCATACCACAGACGGAAGGACGTGCCGGCATGGCGGCCATTTATGATCCCACCAGGGAGGTGGATGTATCCACGCTGGGATCCAAGTTCGCCACTTCACTACCCAACTATGCGCGTCCCGTTTTTCTAAGATTCCTGCGACGCATTGATCTGACTGGCACGTTCAAGTTGCGCAAGGTGGAGCTGCAGCAGCAAGGTTTCAATCCTGCCGTTTCCGAGGATGAGCTATATTATGCCCAGCCCAATGGCAGCTATGCAAAGCTTAGCCAGGATATCTACGAGAAGATTCAGCGTAATGAATTGCGTTTTTAAGTTTAGGTTAAGTGTAGTTTTAAGTTTCCATATAAGACTAATAATAAGTTGAAATATCCTTGTAGACTATAGAATATGATTGATTATATTGATCAATTAGATTAGGTTTCTGAATTGGCTAAAATGAACATTTTAGCTTTTTAATTTTTCTGCTGCATACTTTTGGGGAGCGCATTAAACTGCATTTTTCAAACCACAAAATTAGCTTAACGTTGCCAAATTCTCAAAGATTTCTAAAAGCATCAAACAACACTACTATTATAAGGACTTCCTATTAAACCTAACATTCTACAATGATTTAGTTTTCAGGATTTAGTGGATATATTCGTGTGTATTGTGCTAGCGTATTAAATTAAAAAAAAGTCTTACATTCAAACAGTGGAACAAGGTTAAATACTTTCAGCAAAACAAAGCAGCAGTTAAAGCATCACTTAATCCTTTGGTGGTACATCCTTGAGGAGATCGGCTCGCTTCTTTTGCTCCATACGTTGTTCGACCTGCTCGAGCCGTTCGTTCATTGTATCCAAGGAGTTGAGTAGTCCGTTTTGGATTTCGCCATAACGCTTCATTGCCAATATTAAACTTTCCTCGATAAGGTCGGTTTGCTGTGTGTACTCCTCGTTGTTCGCGGTAATTGCCTTGAGCTTGTCCAAACACTCGCTCGGTATGCTGCGAAAGTATTCTGCACCCAGCGCCGGCTCGAGTTGCTTTACTCGCTCCAATTGTTCGCTCTGGATATAGAGGTCCGGTGCTACAGCATTTAAATAGACCTCCTTGGAGCGTACCTTCTGAAGCTCGTCAATATAATCGGGATCCATATATTTCTCCAACTCTGCCGCTCGTCCAACAACCTGCAGCAGCTGGGTTCTTCCTGTTGTCGCCTCGTTCAATAAGGCGTTGGCGGAGCACAGCGAATCCACAATGTTGGCCGTTTTCGGATTGCCATCGCCATCGCCAGCATGTTGTTCCGGCAGCGGGCCAAGCACACGGGTCAGTGCATCTATTCTCTTCTCCAAAATATCAAGTACTTCCATTTTTATAAGCGAATTCCTTTATGAAAGCGGAATGATGTCAGTGCAATTAGAAAAATAAAAACACACAAAAATACCAAAAAACGCCAAGCACTGCAGTTTTGGTATTGTGCAACACTCACAAATAAAAGTCGTACATCGATATCCAAAGTTTACTTGTCGATAGACATTAGCCGTCAAGCGATTTTTAAAATTTAGTGCTCAACTGCAACATATAATTTACGTCTTTTTTACATAAAGATTCACAACTGAAAATTCTCCAACGATAAACGCTCTGCATCCTTGTTGATCTGCGCAAGGTTATCTTCAGAAATGATTCGCACCACATCAGCATCTAAATCATCTCCCGCACTATCGTCCAGCACGCACAAAAATCCATCATTGTCCATGTAGGGGAAAAAGAATTCGGGTTTATCCCAATTGGCTCGCTCCCCAATGCCACAATGTGCCTCCTGATCCATGTGCTCCGCAAGAAGTGCGAATTCATCAAACTGCAAATCACAACACATGCAGCGGAGCAGGCAAAGCTGTCGGCGAATATAGTTGACGACCTTGATTTTCTGATAGAAAGTCAATGTGTTGGTAACGGCATCAAAATCCAAACGATGAGATTCAATCATGTGTTGTTTAAGGGTCTGAAACTGATGCTCCTCATGCAAACAAAAGAGGCACTTAATGATATGCGGCTCACCATCACCTGCCCAGTCTGACCAATCCGAATCATGATCCTCATCCGAATCCTGACGTGCAAAATGCTTATCAAAGTCAACGCTGACATTGTCCTCGGCTAAGGAATGACGCTTAGGTCGCTGCTTTTGTTGAGACTGCTTACGCTGCGTGATCGCCGGTTTTGTCCGATTGTAGTTGACCAAAAAAAATTTATCGTACTCACGACGATTTGGATTAATGCGTTTGTGTCCCTTTTTGCGCATGTGCTCCTTTAGTGTGGGACGATCCTTTAGTAGATATTTATATTGATTAGCTATAGAATATAATTAAATCTACAACAACAGACCTTGAAAATCTTTTCGCAATACAAGCATAACAACTTGTCAATATTTTCCTCTAGGCGATCAAGTAGTTCATCCACATAGACCAACTTCTCTGGTTTACCAACAAGAAGAAAATGTTTATCGAACAGATGATCAAGGTAATCGGCACGTAATCCTTTTATGACAGTTCGACAGAAGAGGCATTCCTTGCTAAAGTTCCGATCAGTAAGTTCGAATTGATGCCGCACAAGGGCAGCACTCAAACGTTGTTCCTGCAGGCGCTGGCGCAGCTCAAAGTCTTGCGGCAAGATATCACAGAGCAGGTAATATTTCTCATTTTTTGCATAGCTTCCATCAGGCAGTTGATCTAGAAACATTGTTGTGCAGTATTGCTCAAATTCATGACTCTGAAACTCTTTTTGCCAGTATTGCAAATAATCTTCCAGCAGCGCTATATCCTCCACATCTGCAATTACGAGACGATGCTCGAGATACAAATGCGCCAGGCAGTCGTCCCTGTCACCGGGAAATATAAACACTTTGTCACATTTTAGGCACTTGATGGCCGTGTTTCGTGTGGGTTTTAATATTTGAGCGTCATTGCTGGCAAATGTTGCTGCAGAACCTCCAGCAATTCCACTTGCTTCAATTTGCTCCATTTGTTGACAAAAACAAAACTAGTGATGTGTTTGATTATAAATGAGAATTAGTTACATTACAACTATCGATAGCGCCAAATTTTGCTGGAACTATGTAAGTCCTGATAATCAATCACGATGAGCCAACAGCTGTCTCAGTGAATTGTAAATTAAAAATTTATTTGTGTGTTAAGTTATTAATTAAAATTTAATTGTTTTTGTGCGATTGAAAGATAATTGTTAGAAATGTTAGTCCTTTAATTTAAGATGTTGGTTTTTAAAATACAACATTGGCGCGAACCATCGGTGTGATATCGATATATCTATTAGAACTAGTTCCGTAACATAATTATCGTTTATTGCAACACGTGTTTTCCTCGGCCATTTTCCATAACCTGGCACCGCGTGCAAACGCTTTTTGAGCAGCGCGTGCATAAAGTGTTAAATAAAATAATAAAATGACTGACGTTGGTAAGTAGCCACATCATAACATAAACAAAGTGCGCTAGTTGCAATGCATCAACAATTGTTGCAGATTCGCGTAAGAAAAAGAAGAAAATTAAGGAAGAGCCACTCGATGGCGAAGATCTTGGTACTCTACAAAAGCAAAACCAATTTCAAATAAAACCTTCCTCGAAAATCGCCCAGTTGGATACATCCCAATGGCCACTATTGCTAAAGAACTTTGATAAGCTGAACATACGCTCAAATCACTATACACCGTTGGCGCATGGTTCTTCACCATTGAATCGCGACATAAAGGAGTATATAAAAACTGGCTTTATAAATCTTGATAAACCATCGAATCCCAGTTCCCATGAGGTGGTTGCTTGGATTAAAAAGATATTGAAAGTGGAAAAAACTGGCCATTCTGGCACATTGGATCCGAAGGTTACCGGTAAGTAAAAAAAACCATGTGTTGAGTTTGGTTTGTTTATGTGTGTCAGTACGTGTGTGCCTGCTAGAGATGAGCAATTCGGTGATTTTTGTGTAAAGTGACTTCAAAACGAAGTTTATTAATACGTGCCTCTCACAGTTTGCGCTCATGGTCGCAGCAGTTTAGTTCATTTCTACCGCATGCGCGCCTTAACATAACCTCACATATTTAAACCAACCCACGTGCGCACGCACTATTTTTAAACACAGGTTGCTTGATTGTGTGCATCGACCGCGCCACCCGTCTCGTCAAGTCGCAACAGAGTGCCGGCAAGGAGTATGTAGCGATATTTAAACTTCACGGCGCCGTTGAATCGGTGGCCAAAGTGCGTCAGGGTCTGGAGAAATTGCGTGGTGCGCTCTTCCAACGTCCACCGCTGATTTCAGCCGTAAAGCGTCAGCTTCGTGTGCGTACCGTCTACGACAGCAAACTGCTGGATTATGATGAATCTCGCAACATGGGTAAGTTTCTTCTTTTTTTAATGAAACCTGTGCGTAGCTGTTTGGCTTAGGGCAGAGACGTGCAGTGTTGCCAGATTTACAGAAAAATACATCAAAATTTAGTATTTGCCTACAGGCGGGCAAATGCACAGTTATATTTGTAACACTTTTTTTGTTTTTTCAATACTCACTTGCTTAGGTGTTTTTTGGGTTAGCTGCGAGGCCGGTTCCTACATACGTACGATGTGCGTCCATCTGGGTCTAGTCCTTGGTGTCGGTGGCCAAATGTTAGAGTTGCGTCGCGTGCGTTCCGGCATTCAGTCCGAACGCGATGGCATAGTCACAATGCATGATGTCCTCGATGCCATGTGGTTGTATGAAAATCACAAGGATGAGACCATGCTGCGCCGTGTCATCAAACCTCTAGAGGGTCTCCTGATCAATCACAAACGCATCATCATGAAAGACAGTTCCGTAAGTAATTAATCGAATATACTCTATATTGAAGTTTACCCCATGATATTAAGCCGGCAGACGCTTGTATTTTAACCAGCGACGTCTGTGACTATGACTGGGAACAGTAAGGCCGCTGATGTGTGTATGTTGGAGTTGCGCCCCTTAGCGTATCTGACAAAGTTTTATTCAGACGACAAAACATTATCTTAAAAATATTAATTGTTATTCATAAGAAATGTATGCTCATTTTTTTTTTTTTTAATTTCTTCTAGGTGAATGCTGTTTGCTATGGTGCCAAAATTATGTTGCCTGGTGTACTGCGTTATGAGGATGGCATTGAAATCGAACAGGAAATTGTCATCTGTACCACAAAGGGCGAAGCTATATGTTTGGCCATCGCTTTAATGACAACAGCCACAATGTCGTCATGCGATCATGGCGTTGTTGCCAAGATCAAGCGTGTGATTATGGAGCGTGACACATATCCGCGCAAATGGGGATTGGGTCCAAAAGCTTCTGCTAAGAAGGCACTCATTGCTGCCGGCAAGCTGGACAAGTTTGGCAGGCCCAATGAGAATACACCAAAAGAGTGGCTTACCGGTTTTGTGGATTACAATGCAAAGAAGCAACAACAAGCTGATGCGCCAGTTGAGCAACCCACAAATGGCGCCGAACCCAGCAAGGTAAGTTCACATAAACCTAAACATAACTTTCGATTACCATAATCTATTTTTTTGTTATACAGCGGAAGCATAGCACCTCTAGTGTAGAGGAAGCAGCAGTTGAATCCCCACCAGTTACCTCAGAAAAGAAAAAGAAGAAGAAGAAGCATAAGGGCGATGAGGAGGCGCCAGCAGCTGAAGTTGAGGAAACAGCTGAAGTTCCTGTAGAGAAAGAAAAAAAGAAAAAGAAGAAGAAGGATAAAGATAGGGATAGAGAAGAGGAATAGAATGTTTTCCATAAAACTTACTAATAATAGGCATTAGGCTTTTATGTCATCCACTATTTTGAGCATTTTTGATAGATATTAAGTTTTTAAGTTCCAGACAGTGAACTTGTTTAATTTGAGCTGTACAAATGCAAATTTATAATGCATTTATATGTGACATTCGCAATGCAATAAATTGTATATTTTTATTGTAAATCATAATGACTGTTTAATTAGGGTTTTTGTTTAACTCTTAGCACTTCAGACAGAGGCAGCCTCACTTCTTCATTTTTAAGGTGAGTTTAAATAATTTATAATGTTAACTTTTTTTTTAAGTGTGTTGTGCTGTTTTATGATGAGAAATAACTTTCGCCCCTATCTGAACACTAAAGTGAAACTTCTCGTGTTGAATGCGATATTGGTCTTGCTGAATGAACAGCCAACACATTTAAAAGTGGTTTTAATTAAAAAATGTACTTCATTTTATTAATAACAAAACTTTAACTTGCAGGTTCCTACACAAAATACACAAAGCTGGAGGGAAAAATCACTTTAAGGTAAGTTTATCAAACATTTGGTTTCATTGTGATAGATTTTTTTTTGTGATGAGAATTAACTTTCGCCCCTATCTGAACACTTAAGTGAAACTTCTCGTGTTGAATGCGATATTGGTCTTGCTGATAATTTAACAAGTCTTCAAGTCCAGCTTCAAATACATTTGTCAATCATTTATTCATATTTGCTTTCTCTTTTTTTTTTACAGGTTCTTTAAATTTCTTGATCTTTTTCACAAAGGCAGTGGAGCACTCATCCATAAAGAAAAGGTTAGTATTCTTTTAGTTAACCTTAAGTATTATCAATTTTGTGATGAGAATTAACTTTCGCCCCTATCTGAACACTAAAGTGAAACTTCCCGTGTTGAATGCGATATTGGTCTTGCTGATAATATAAATATTTTCAAAGCAAAGCCACAAATTTATCAAGATTTATTTATTAATACATTTTTCTTTAATTTTAGAATCAATGTAATACTTTGCCTACACCACAAAGGCAGCGAAGCATTATAGCTGTAAAAAAAAGTCGGTTAGTATTTGTTATTTTTGTCCTGTAAAACTAAATTTTGTGATGAGAATTAACTTTCGCCCCTATCTGAACACTAAAGTGAAACTTCCCGTGTTGAATGCGATATTGGTCTTGCTGATAATATAAATATTTTTAAAGCAAAGCCACAAATCTTCTATCAAGATTTATTTATTAATACATTTTTCTTTAATTTTAGAATCAATGTAATACTTTGCCTACACCACAAAGGCAGCGGAGCATTATAGCTGTAAAAAAAAAGGTTAGTATTTGTTATTTTTGTCCTGTAAAACTAAATTTTGTGATGAGAATTAACTTTCGCCCCTATCTGAACACTAAAGTGAAACTTCCCGTGTTGAATGCGATATTGGTCTTGCTGATAATATAAATATTTTCAAAGCAAAGCCACAAATTTATCAAGATTTATTTATTAATACATTTTTCTTTAATTTTAGAATCAATGTAATACTTTGCCTACACCACAAAGGCAGCGAAGCATTATAGCTGTAAAAAAAAGTCGGTTAGTATTTGTTATTTTTGTCCTGTAAAACTAAATTTTGTGATGAGAATCAACTTTCGCCCCTATCTGAACACTAAAGTGAAACTTCCCGTGTTGAATGCGATATTGGTCTTGCTGATATTACTAGAATTCATTGAAAAGAGCAAGATATTTTCCATCTTTGTTTATTTATAAATATATTTTTCTATATTTTCAGATTCAATGTTATACTTTTGCCTACTCCACAAAGGCAGCGGAGCATTATAGCTGTAAAAAAAAAAACGGTTAGTATTTGTTATTTTTGTCCTGTAAAACTAAATTTTGTGATGAGAATTAACTTTCGCCCCTATCTGAACACTAAAGTGAAACTTCCCGTGTTGAATGCGATATTGGTCTTGCTGATAATATAAATATTTTTAAAGCAAAGCCACAAATCTTCTATCAAGATTTATTTATTAATACATTTTTCTTTAATTTTAGAATCAATGTAATACTTTGCCTACACCACAAAGGCAGCGGAGCATTATAGCTGTAAAAAAAAAGGTTAGTATTTGTTATTTTTGTCCTGTAAAACTAAATTTTGTGATGAGAATTAACTTTCGCCCCTATCTGAACACTAAAGTGAAACTTCCCGTGTTGAATGCGATATTGGTCTTGCTGATAATATAAATATTTTCAAAGCAAAGCCACAAATTTATCAAGATTTATTTATTAATACATTTTTCTTTAATTTTAGAATCAATGTAATACTTTGCCTACACCACAAAGGCAGCGAAGCATTATAGCTGTAAAAAAAAGTCGGTTAGTATTTGTTATTTTTGTCCTGTAAAACTAAATTTTGTGATGAGAATCAACTTTCGCCCCTATCTGAACACTAAAGTGAAACTTCCCGTGTTGAATGCGATATTGGTCTTGCTGATAATATAAATATTTTCAAAGCAAAGCCACAAATCTATCAAGATTTATTTATTAATACATTTTTCTTTAATTTTAGAATCAATGTAATACTTTGCCTACACCACAAAGGCAGCGGAGCATTATAGCTGTAAAAAAAAAACGGTTAGTATTTGTTACTTTTGTTCTGTAAAACTGAATATTGTGATGAGAATTAACTTTCGCCCCTATCTGAACACTAAAGTGAAACTTCCCGTGTTGAATGCGATATTGGTCTTGCTGATTATTTGATTTTAAAAGACAAACTTAAAAGAATTCCCCAGCATTTACTAAAACAAGTTATTTCTTATATTTTACAGTTCCCCCCAACACTCAGAAAACAACTTCTGGAATACAACTCAATTAGGTAAGCAAATGTTGACTTTAAAATATTTCAACTTTCTTAAAATGATGAGAAAGGAACGCTGATATGTGGCATGATTCACAAAATCCGCAACAACACAATCCTCAAAAATAGGTCCTACTGAAAAGATTTTTAAAACCATTTCATTTTTAATTTTTAATAATGATATTAATTAAAATGTATATTTTACTTGCAGATCCAACAGACTTCAGGAGAGATGTTAATTGTATAGAAATGAAAGGTGTGTACCGTTTTGACAAAAGCTTATTAAAATAGCATATTAAATGATGAGAAAGGAACGCTGATATGTGACATGATTCACAAAATCCGCAACAACACAATCCTCAAAAATAGGTCCTACTGAATACGCAATATTTAATTTAACTTCGTTTAAAAGTAATTTTTAAACACAAAATTAACCTTATTTTTTCCGTTCTAATTTCAGGTAATGTTCAACCGCATCCAACTTTAACCTGTATTCTTTTTTTACTTTGAGTGCCCAAATAAAAAAAAAATAAATCAAATTAAAACATGTGTTCTTATTACTGTCGCGCATAACCTTAGCAGGTTGGCAAGTGCTTATTCTTTGTTGACAGCAATTTTTGGCGGGAACGAATGTCCAGGGCTGCCACCCGAAACATGTTGATACCTGTTTTTTGCAAACGTGTCACAAAAACCGCCATGACGGCAGATGTTGAAATATGTGTTTAATTAAATGTGGTTTTAAGCACGTGCGGCATCAGATTTGCAACGGCCGCTTTAAATTTACCTATTTTACTTCCTCAATATTATACATTATTAAGATACGCTAATACTAGTGAGTTTATGCGAAGATCCACCTCTCTTCTTAAAAGCTTTGAATATCGCAAGACAACAGTTTTAAAAAAGCTTAACAACCCTGGATTCATATGGCTTACAATTTCTTTGTGACTAGCATTTCAGACCTCGCACATTAAAATAAACATTTTTCCATAATAGTTATGTGAATGAATGCAACACTATTAATACAAAAAGCCAATATAATACTTTCATATAGTCAAATATTGCATCCTGCTCTATTAGATACGTGCGAATATCAGCAGACTACAGTTATAAAACTAAGTACAGCCCTGTGTTTCATTCCACGCCGCTGCCTTGACGAGGTTGTTATCGGTCTCCATATTGAAATTCATCAAGCAGCCGCCGATACATGTGTGTGTTTTTTTTGTGTATGTACTCGTTTGTATGCTTTTACGACGTAAGCGGCGAGAGAGCTGCATGTAAATGAGCATTCAAGTGAAGAAAAAGTGAAAATATTGAAGAAAGACATCAAGTGTGCAGTTTAAAACGATATAAGGGCACTTTTAGTGTCATCTGCAGGTGCAGGTGAGTTATTAAATTTATATTTAGATTTTTATGTGGCAGGACATTTGGCTGAAAAGAAAAATTTTTTCACACGTCGTTTTCCCTGCATAAGTGTGAGAGGGACGGGTGCTGCTCGAGGCTTTACACTTTGTGACGCACGTGATCGGCGCTGTCGTGTGTATCTGTTGAAGCGGCGCCATATTGAATTTATTTTGAGGTTATCGATTTATTTCGTGATTGCTAGAATAATTCAAGTTTTTTCTTTTGAGAGTGTAAGCTGCGCAGTGTCGGTGCAAAGTATTTAATCAATATAAAATTTCTTAAAACGGCACTTACATAGGCCGACATTTTTGTTGATGACGTAAGCTCAACTAAAGTGATCGTCATGTGCTATCGTACAATTAGGTATGTACGCTTACTTTTGTAGAAAAGGATATTTACATTACGAATATTGGATCATAGCGCATTATTGTTCTTAAATAAATAGGTCAAAGTTAGTTATCCATTAGCTGTCCCTGTCGTGTGTATTGAAAATGCAATATTTTATTAGCACCCACGTGCGCACGCACACGTTTATGCATATTTATACATAATTGATTACATACGTACATCATTTCCATTGCATTTCGTTGGAACGCTTGGAAATGGGCCCTTACCGCATACACACAAACAACCTGCGTACATACACATTAACCAACCATCCAGCCGTCACAGGGCCCGCACAGAGCTGTCTGTGATCGCAAAATGTTTGCACGCGTTCTTCTTTGATTGAAACAAAGTTATAATAATTGCAAGTGATTAATTTTAAAACATTATATGTGCACGTGCGCAATTTTAATATAAACATTAATAACTAAAATGGAAATATGCAATTGTCTCATAGTGGATTTTTATACATAGCGTGTAAAATGTTTTAGTTGCTGTTGCCGCCGCTGCTGCTGTGGTGTGTGATTGTGTGGTGGACGACTGTGTGTACTTCTGTGTTCGTGTGCGTGGGCAATTTAAAGGCGTTTTAATACCAACAACAGTATATTGTTGGGTCTGTCTTCTTGGTGCTTACCGTTTTTAGAAGTGCTTTATTATGTATGTATCTACATAACTGTAAAAGTGTTTTTGTCTATCAACTATTACGATACATAATTGCGTGCATATTTTGTTTGCATATTAACAACAGTGCGTTTAATTGGAAAGGTCCTTAGAAGAATATTGATATATTTATTAGTTTTTATCATGTGGGGGTGGCTGTGGGTGTTTGCCTGTGTGTGTGTGTGTGTGTGAATCACATCTATGTAGAAAAATTCCTTGTTCTATTTTTATTAATCGTGAGCATGCGATTACTATCGGTATTCAATTAATAGCTCGCGAGTGTTACATATTTATAGTCGGTTGATGGGCAGCACTTTTGAAAACATGATATCATTTGACAATTGAAATATTTAACGATATTTAATTTGTGGATGTAAGACATATATGTGGGCTGACATTATAAATATTTCAAAGTTTTATCATATGGAAAGTATGATTTGAAGTGTTTTGTGTTGGCCCCCTACACATTTTATATATATATATACATATATTTTTTAAATTTATATTCACAGTGTGACCGTATTTTAAACTTATTGTATATGATTTTAGTAAAATCTGCTTTAAAGCTTTATAGTTTTGGTTCTTAATACTTATTGAATCTCTTTGATGTTGTTTTTCTAACCTAATTATTCGTTTTATCGAAAGTTAATAAGAAATCGATAACATCGGTATCTAAAAACTGATCAAGTCCATGTAAATCCCACAATCCTACACCTACAATTCTCAAATTTGGTGTCAAGATGGATAGTGATGTCCACCAACAAATCTGAATAAAAATTTCAAGTGCCACGCCCATCATTGCCTTTTAAAACCGGTAATACATGTAACTCTTACAGTTTTTGAGCTAGATGTACCAAATTGATGACTATAATTCCTTTTATGTCCTATCAAAAAATGTGAATGCCTCACCCACTGCAGTTCTCCGTATATTAAAATCAGAAATCTATATATCTTCCAAAGTTTATGGGCTAGGGTCTCTTTAATCTATTCTTAGACAAATTTCTTACCACCTGTTTTTCTACTTATCTGATAATTCTTCAGAAGGTTGCACTTTTTTTTAGCTAAAAATTAATTTTATAAATATTTATTTAACTATAAATAATATTTATTTAATTATTATTATTAATGTTATGAATGATAATAATATTTTTTCAATAAGCTAATTTCTTTTCGGGATTCAGCGTACTTATTATTGATTTTTCTTTTTTTTTCAGGATGGCACAGGAACTGCCACCAATCCTGCTCAAAGGGAAAGACCTACGCAAATTGCGTTATCTGAGACGCAAATTTCCGGTTTCGGCAAGCTTTTTGCGCAGCAATTGGGGAAATGCAAAGCGTTTCATCATCTACGCCTTGAAGCCGCGCTGTGTCCTGCGCAACTACTGCTGGCGTAAGCGCAATCGGGTTGTACTCTTGCGGCGATCGCGCACTTTGCTCTTCGATCCACGTCTCAAAACGATGATTAAAAAACGCAAGGCACACATGAAGCAATGGTCGCCAGGTCTTGTAGCGCATTACAAGAAAATGGGTCAAGTAACGGAGTACGAGGAGACTGAACTGTATGGTGACGAGCTATCCAAGCAGATGAAACAACAGTTGGAACTTTTGAAGAGCGGGAAGCGGGGCCTCTCCTTGATTGAGGATGCCAACAAAAATGTTGAACTGCGCCTAGATCAACCAGAAGAGGAGAAGGAAGGTGAGGAGGTAATGGAAAAAGCAGAGGCAATAGGGCCGCAAGTTGCAGGGGAGAAGAAGGAGCAAGATGTAGAGACAATTGATAAAGATAGTCCAATTGAAGAAGACGATAATAAAGTAGAAGATCAAGCTCTAAAATCTACGGAGCTGCTAGCTTCAAACTCTTCAGAAATTACGGCTGAAAAATCGTCAGATACGGCTGCAAAATCGCCAGAAGATACGCCTGCAAAATCTTCAGAAGAGCCTACAGAAGAGATGATTTCCGGATCGCCTGAAGATGCTTTCGAATCCCCTCAAAAGCTTATTATAGACGAAGATCAGAAATCTCCCATAGACGAGAAATTAAACAGCGACAAAAAACTTGATCAGGAACCCATAGAACAGACTGTATCAAAACCAACCGAAGAAGAAGCAGCTCCAAAATCTCAGGAAGCTCTCTCTTTAATCGATGTCATGCCATCAATCAGCCGTATTGAGAAGACTCCGGAAAAAGCAGGAGGAGGAAGCAAATTCTTAGATATGCTAATAAACAAAGTACGCGTTAAAAATTTTGCCAAGGAGTCAAATTTCTCACAAGCCATTATTACCAATTATACAGACTGCAGTAGCACCAGCAAGCCATCAACAACTGGGTCGAACAGTGATTTTAGTTTTAACGACGATACCAGCGAAGATTTCGTTGGTTTCGATGAGACCGCCCATCAACCGGGCATGCTCTTAACGCCATTGGTGCCGCAAAGTTGTAAAACGACCGAAGGAAATGGCGCCTTTGTCAGCGAGGCACTTGAAGCATACATGAAGAAGAACAATCTACGTGAGGATCGTGAACGCCTGCTCGAACCAATGTATCAGGATGGACGCGTCACCAGGCACAGTATGCCACCACATATGGATATGCCAGCGGTGCCGGATAGCTTGCAGAAACTACGAACCGTTGCCGACCGCCGACTCTATCTGCAGCGCTCCAAGAACCAGAAGATGGCCATAATCAATAACGAGGCGAATATCTATCGCGAACTGCAGCGCAAACAAAGACAGCGTAAAGTAAAGATTGCTGCAATGCAACAACTGCAGTCCAACAGCAGTCTGATGCCATTCACACGCCAGGGCTGGCAAGCGGCCAGTTATGTGGCGACAGAACATGAGAAGTATTACTATCAGGTCATACGCATTGATGGGGAAATGGTGCGTCTACCTGGCAGCCAGGGCAACAATCTCAACCGTGAGAAGCAACCGCATCGCAATCAATTGACGCCCCAAGAGTTGTCCAAACTGTCGTGTACCACTACATGTGTGGATACCAATCTTCGGTCTAAGCTGAAAATCATCAGTACGCGACAGATTGATTCAAAGAAACTGCAAAAGCTTAATCAGTCGCCATTAACGGCGATCTTTCCACCATGCCCACTGTCACAGAAACCGTATCAAAAACCATTGGATGATGACACGGCTGCCCTTTTGTTGGCTGGTGGAAGCATGGCTATTGTCAGTATGCCTACAGTTCAACTTGATGTTAAGCCGCAACTGGGACGTCCATTGGATGAGATTGCCAAGCATTATCTTCAGTATATTCTGCCACATCATGACATCACTCGCGAATGGGCCGAGTTCAGTGTGTCAACATTACAAGAGTCGCCGAATAGCATGCGCGAAGCAGAGGCACAGGCTGCAACAACCAACGCTGGACGTCGCAAAAGCTTCACCTTTGTGATCCCTTATCTAAATGATCGCAATCATATCCTGGTACGACGCGTTGTTGATCGTTCTGAGCAGCTAGATGAGAACTTCACTGCCGCTCTTCCAGAGGAGAAGCTGCGAGAGTTCAAATTCCACGAGGAGCTGACTGAGACATCTGATCCGATTGCCTTTGAGTGTGCGGATATGATCAATGATATGATCAATACGGTGGCCATTAGTTGCAGCGAGAACTCCTTTATCAGTATTGATCCCGATGCAGTAGCTGCAGCAGCTGTCAAGGCTGCTGATAACGCTGAGCAGTTGTCAAAGACTATCGGCAAACTGACCGCAAATAAACAACAACAACAGCAACAACGTCGTCCACCAAACAACAACAACAAACAGAGTCGTTTGGCAAAGGAATTGAGACGTCTCAATGCGACTATCATTGATGCAGCTGCCATTGCTAAGGATGGTAAGTTATAATAACTAGAAAAAATATATTTGCTTACAACTGTGTTGAGCAAATACATACTTAATTAGTTTGTTATCGATTTACCTGTTTGTGTTATGTTCACACTATCGATAATTAATTTAACCGTTACAGCTGAAAAGTTTTAATAATTTTTTTTATTAAAACAGCAAATAAACCCTGCACCAAAGATCATTGCCAATTAGGTTGCTTGTGCGAAAGTATTTCTGGAGAACGACCCAGTCGGGAGCATTGTGGACGCGCTGAATGTATTCTAGAGTGTGGCTGCACTGGCGCTGAACTCACGCGCATCATGCGCGTTGAAACAGACGTGAGTAAAAATTAAATATATAGACATGCATTAACTGTATACTCACATCGCTTCTCTCTTTAAGGGTCGTGGCCTTTCCAATGAGGATGCTTTTAATTTGCGTCGTCAAGCAACAGCTCGATTGGCCAAAATGGAAAAGGATTTTACTTCAACGCTCGTGCTGACCGACAATGAAACGCTGCTCATTAATGAGACACAGTGCGATAAGAAACGTCGTTGCACAAAGGTGCCCAAGCGTTACGAGGACTTTGATGACACCGTAGAAGATGATGAGCATGTCCGCCCGGCCAAGGTAACAAAGCGCGAATCGAGCACAAAACGCAGCCCGGAAAGTGTTAAACTGACATCGGCATTGCCATTGCCTGAACCCTGCAAGGTCAAGGACACCGACTATAATAAGCTGCAACATTGCCAGGTTACATTACGTCGTCTGCCCGATATGGCTAATCAGGCTACATTCTGCATGACCCATCAGCTATACAATTGCTTCTGTGGCGGACTTTCGTCTGATGGCAAACCCATAATTATTGAAAAGGAGAAAGCTGAACTACCCATTCCACACTATGTGCCAGAATTGGCAACACGTGCTCACTATAGCTTTGAGCGGGCACAGGAAACACCGCCACCAATGCCACAAGGCCCAAAGAAGAAAAAGCAACAGAAAGAACAGAATCAGCTAACAACTGTTTCCACGCGTCCACCGCCACCATTGCCAGCACCAACGAATAACACCATGGTGTCCAAGGTTCCAACTAAACCACCACCAACTATGCGCAATCTTCCACCACGGAATGAAGAACTTGAAATAATCTTTAGCTTCTATCGCTCCCGGCCGTATATGTGCCGTCGCGCTATAGCTGTGCCCAAGAAGTGTTATTTACGCATCAATCGTCGTCGTGCGGCTCGTTTACGTTCGGAGATTATCAAGACGGAGACACCAAGCACCCAAAAGTTGCTGAATAAGCGCATCTTTAGCGCTATACGCTACTATCGTGCCGAACTGGATAATCAGCGGCGAATGGAAATGCAGCAATCGGAACGTCAAAAGCAACAGCTGGATAATGAGCCAACAGTGATTTTGGTGCGCGATGATTCCGATGAGAGTGAGAGTGTACCGAATATGGTGGCATGCAAGAGAAGCGCCGAATCGGAGGATGAGCCTGGAGTTAGTCTGCTGAAGATACAACATCAGCCAACAAACAAGCGCAAGAAGGAGGACATACAGAAGATACCAATGGCAAAGCAACTGCCACCCATAACATTCGTTCCTATTGCACCGAAACCAGCAGCTACTCCACCACCCGTGGAAGAGGTGCCACCAATTCCCGCTCAATTGCTGCCACCGCCTGCACAAATCGATATACAAATACCAAAGATATCTGCCTGCTATTCGTTATTTGCAAATTCTGCCATTGAAGTACCCATGAGTGCCATCATCAATCACAGTGATACCGGAACTAATTCAGCTGCTGCCGCTACTGTTGGTGAGTCATCCAGGAACGGGCCGCAACAACAGTTGACAGCCCCAATGAATTCACCCGCATTCCGCTCCTCCTACAATGATGTGATCAAAAAGATGAACATGCATGTTAGCAAGAAAATGCAGGACATCGATATGGCATTGCAGCGTGAAAGTAAAATAATACCAGCACCGAATGACGAGATACTGTGCATTATCAAATGGGCCAATTTTGTGGCTGCATTTGAATCGGGTTACGTTTTCATTTGGGATGTACAAATGAAGAACGAAAGCTTCCTCGCCGCAACCATAACTAATATGATGCCAGCGGTTCCGGGCGCAATTGCTGTTATTAATGTGCGCTTTGCACCCGATCCCAGTGGATTGTGTTTGATGGCACGTTTGTTGTTGGCGAGCGAACAGAATGAGAACACCAATCGTTTGGCTGTCGTTATGCAGGGCAGGGAACACTATTGGCTGGTTAGAGGTTTTCTACGCTCTACCCGCGATGCGTGCACAAAACCCACGCCACACACGCATCCCATCTTGACCAAAAAAATCAATGTGCTGTGTACGCTGATGTTGAAACAAAGGATGAACGAAAGGAAGAGATTGATTAAATTAGCCATGAGAACTGCAGCACCAGATGGTGTAGTGAATTTAGTTGATTCACCAACAACTCCATCACCATCTTCAACACCATCTGCAACTCCATCTGCAACACCAGTTTCAACACCTACTCCAACACCTGTTTCAACACCTGCTCCAACACCTGTTTCAACACCGGTTTCAACACCTGTTTCAACTCCTGCTGCAGTTTCTGCTCCAGCTTCTCCTACTACTAGCAACTCAGTATTAGGTGCAGCAACTACAGAGGCATCGTTGATATCAGCACCACAACCACCACCACAGATCAAAGACACACCCATCAACATTTGCAGCAACATTGAATTTCGTAAGGTAATGCAAGCGGATGTGCATGAGCTGCAAATACCGGAACTGCATAGCTATGATCATCGATGGCTCGTCTTGGATCTCTATGATGATTTCTCGCACATCTTTGTGCCAGCATTCAGGGACATGATCTCATTGGATCGCATTAATAATGTGATTCGCATGGCATACTCTACAAGAAAAGTGGTCAAATTGCTCTTCTTTCAAAATGCCCCATACGATGCGTTTGTGACGTCCTCATCCAAGCGCAAAATCTACTTTGGACCATTGCGTCTGGATGCACAGCCACCAGTGTTGGTGCTCCTTCAGAGTGTCGACGGCAAAATGATGCTTCGTGAAGTTTATCAACGGGATCACGGCATCACAGTGCAGAAGGATAAGCGCACCATGTGCTTTTGGCTGATACAGATCAACAAACAGGTTCATTTTGATATTGATATGTACAAAGAGGGCCTGAAACCGGGAGAGCTTATCAACAACAACAACAACTCCACGCGGGCATTAACACAACAACAGGAGCAATGCCAGGAGGCACTTAATGGCAGAGAGGACGTCGAGGATGATGACGATGATTGCATTATTGTTATCAACGATGAAGATGAAGACTCGCAGAAACCAGAAGAAAAGCAGAATGAGGAAATGGAGAAGGAGCTTGAGAATGTCAAGAGCTTACAACGCTTAACACATTTCACTATACAAGCAATACCAAATAAAGGTGGCGCCGTACATATCACAACACGTCCAGCTGCCAGCTCCTCCAACTCCAATAATGCAGAACTCGTAAGCCCTCTCGTACCCGGCAAATTTTTACCAATCAATACTCGACAAATGCAGCAAGTCAATCAGAGCACAGTAATCGCAAAACCATCGAACATTGAATCGCCACCAGCTAAAATAAGTCGCATCTCTTTGAGCGCCAAACAGTCGACCCAGATGCCCAAGATTAACAACTCGTTGCAACAGCTTCTAAGCGGTGGCAATAATAACATGCACATTGGCACTGTCAATGGTGGAATTACCATCACCAAGCTTATGGGCAAAGATTGTGCAGCAGCAGCAACTGCTACAGCTACGGCAACCAATCCACCTGTTGTCGAGCCCATTAAAGTTGGAATTAAACGCAAGATGTCATCATCATCATCATCTTCATCAGCAGCAGCTGCTGCTGAATCCATGCTGGAGCAAATAGATATGCCTAGTTTGGGCAAATTGGAATCGTTACTAATGCGTCCGTTACCAACAACAGCAACAACACCTGATCCGAAGGTACTACAAACACCAGTAAAAGCAGTCGAAGCGACGCTGCCAAAGATTCAATTTCCACCAGCAGTTATAACTATGTTAAAGGGTGAACTTAAAGCTGCACAACGGAACAAGGTACAGCCTCGTGCTGTAGCAGCAGCAACCAAACCAGCAGTCGATATTACCCAACCACAAACTGTGGCAGCAAATCGTACAAAGACTCAAACGTCACCTAATGGTGGAGCACGTGCAGCAACAACAACACCGGAAGCGAATAATCCATCGAACCCAGCAGTTGTTGATGCAGCGGCAGTTGTTGAAAAGAATCCATCGCCTCCTGTGGAAGCCGCACACTCGTCGAAGACTTCAACGCCGACAGCAGATGCTAAACAATCCAACATTGTGCAACTGTGGCCACCACAGCAGTTGAAGATTCAAACATCAGCTGCTCGTAATTCGTTGCCAAAAGAAACGTCAGTTTCCATAGCACCGCGAATATCGCTGCCTGGCAAGCTGCCAAACCTGGCAACTGGGAATCAGCAGGAACAGCTGACAAAGTCACCTGGCTGGCCACAAAGTGAACCGCATAGGTCGCGTTATGGCTTTTTGGTTGCTAAAGGTTTGCCGCGCTATCGTGTCAAGCTGTCGGAGGGAAAGTTTATGGTCAAGATGCCAGAAGAGGGTATCTTCTCCTTTAAAAACTGTGCCGCCGCCAGCTCCTACTTAAATCGGTAAGTGCCTAAAAGCAATAGACCCAGAACTCGGCTAATAATTATATTATAAATTTTTTTTTCAGGGCTTTGTCACGTAAATCAAAATTTAAGATGCATTTGCCAGCTGATTGGAAGTTTTTGCCGTTCGATAACAGCCCGATTGTTATCGAAGATTAAACCAAAAACTTGGCGGGAAACTCAGTTTCCATAATTGAAAATATAAATACAAATAAAAAAACACCCGCGCAACAAATAATATACAAAAATATAAATTTATGGATATAATTTAACTACATATGAAATATGTTAGAATTAATCATAAAGTTTGTTAATTTAATTTAAGTTAAGACTACATGAATTGTTCGGTGAAGAAATTAGTTTGTTTTTGATATTTTTTTCTGTGCAAATTTTTCTGAGATGGCACCATAAAAATAAATGAAAAATTCCAACTGTAGCGTTGTTCCTGTTTCTTTTGCGCTCTTTGTTCAATTCCATTTCATTTCAGCTCACCCGCACAGCTGATTACAGCAGACAGTTCTCGCTTTGCGTGGCAAGTGGTAGTGTGTATAGCAAGAAGGCAAATACAAAGCAAAGCAGAAAGTAAACAAGCCAAACACACTTGTGCGGCATTTAGTTTTCAATAAATAGAAGCACATATATTAACGCAAAAAGCCTGATAAGACGTCTGCACCAGGCTACTTCAGCAACTAACAAAAATAAAATTGGCATCAAAGCGATCCAAGGTCAATCATTGGAAACAGTTGGGTAAGTACATATAAACGCATTTACATATATTCTGCACACACACACGCAGTTAACATTTATATTTTGTGCTAGTGACGAGCGACAGTGATTTATTCTGTACTTGAAATTGTTTGTTCGTGTTTACATCATGCTAATTAGTATTTTTTACTTGGAGAAAGTTCATTTCTTTTAACCTTTCTATAATACTGACATTATTTTAACACATAGCTCGTTAAGATTAAAATACTAGCAACATTTATTTTACAACCAGTGATTTATTGCGTTCCCTTCAAAAGTGTATAGTTATAGATTAAGCAACAAATCGCAATATTGCTAACTTCTAGCAGAATTCTCATTCTCGCCCCATTTCAGTCATAAAGAACAACCCACGCTGAGCATACACGTTAATAACCGCGCGGCTGCTGAAAAAGAAAGCAAATAAAAACAACAAACAGTTAAATACCAAAAGAACAAAATGGGTGGTGCTGAGACAAATGAACTTAATGGCGGTGTGGATCGTTTGGGCTATATGTGTATTAAGGATATTCCAGCATTAAATCAGGAACACTGCAAAATGCGTGATCCACAAAAAGTAGAACGTATAATAAATGAATTTGTTTGCGGCGGGCCTGAACGCATGCAAGTTGTATCCGATTTCGATTACACAATAACAAAACAGCGCACAGATGATGGAATTGCTGTGCCTTCGAGTTTTGGTATCTTTAACGCCTGCAAATCTCTGCCGCCGTCTTATAAGGAGGAGTCGGACAAACTCTTTCACAAATATCGACCTATCGAAATTGATCCACACATGCCCATCTCCAAGAAGGTGCAGTACATGATCGAATGGTGGACAAAATCTGGTCAATTGGTCAGCGGTTTCCCCTTCGATCAGACAGAAATAGATGAAATATCTAGCAAATTTAAGCATGCGCTACGTGACCGAACGCACGAGCTATTCGAGACATTGCAACAGTTACAAATACCGGTGCTTGTGTTCTCTGCGGGGCTGGGCAATTCGGTAGTATCGGTGCTGCAGCAAGCGGAAATTCTATTTTCAAATGTCAAGGTCGTATCCAACTTTTTGCGGTACCGCGACGGTGTGCTGGACGGCTTCCATGAGCCCATGATTCACACGTTCAACAAAAATGAAACGGTGTTAAATGGCAGCGAATATTATGAATTGGTGCACACACGTGATCATATCATTGTCATGGGTGATTCATTGGGAGATGCAGATATGGCTGCAGGTGTGCCCGCCTCATCGCACATACTGAAGATTGGTTTTCTGTACGAGCACTTGGAGGCGAATATGGAGAAGTATATGGATACATTTGATATTGTGCTGGTGGATGATCAGACAATGGATGTGCCGAGAGCACTTCTTGCTCTGATCGAGAAGCGTCATCAGCTACGTCACCCACACAATGCTGCTAATGGAGCAGTACCTCAAATAAATTCTGCACTTTGAGTTCCTAATGAGGAAATCTAAAGGTTAAAGTGCTAATTGGCTATCATAAAAAAAACAAACCACAGAAGCTACTAATTAGATGGCTTAGATTTAAGCACACAAATGATCCTCACTTACAAAATGTATATCATAACAAAATGATATTTGATTAGGAACGCCTGAGCGTTACTGATACCAATAAAACTGATTTATTGACTCTAACTTAATATTTTATTAATTTAGTATGTACTCAGCTAACTCTACATAAAGTGTGACGAAGCGTGGAATGATTAAGGCATTATACATTATATTGAGATTAGCAATAATGAACGTATAAAGTAAGTGTATACATTAGTTGAATACATTGAAAGTTAGGGTTTGTTCAATGCTTCAAAATTTGTTGCTCATGTGTTTATCAGTCGCAATTTTCAGCTGTTATATGTACGGTTTCAATCAGCTGATCTGAATGGCTGGCAGCTAGGTAAATACTTAGCAGCGATGCAGATAGGAAATTCATAACAGTGACGCGGAAAAAGCGGAAAGTAAACAAAAAATATAAATTTGCATGGGGTAAATATAAATGAAGACAGAGACGCATTTTTATCAATATGTATATTAATAGTTAACAATATATACTTGGACAATGTTCAATAAATGGCACCTAAATCGCAAAGAAAACAAGCAAACTAATCAAAATAATGACAACTAGTTAGCAAGTGATTTTTGCTGCTTATAAACAATTAACAATAAACATATTCGTGCATACAGTAATCAAATATATTCGAGAATAAATAGATTTTTGCATATACTTAAAAATAACGTACGCTGTTTAACTGATACTTGGATATTTGCCAACACTGAATAGTGTTAAGTGCTGAATAGCGACTGAACAGCTGGTGCCTTTGTCATTAATTAGTGCTTTTGTGCAACACAGTGAAAATATAAAAATCATTCGTATTAGTAGTGTTTTTTTTACTCAGCCCAAAAAATTAACGGAGTCAAGTGAAAAAGAGAGTATTCCACGTTAAAACTCATCCAAGTATTCACACACAAACAGCTGTTGTTCGTTGTAAGAACACAGCGTCAATAAACCATTAAGGAAATATACAAATTATGTGTTGAATTGAGATTGATCAGCTGGTGGAAATTACAACAATAACAGTAATAACAGCAGCACAACTGCAGCGTCATGTTTTTTGGTTTCGATGGCGAACATCGGCGCCGTCCAAAGCAAAGTCTTGGCGGTGCATCGCAGACATGCGACCGTGACACAGCAATACGCAAAGCGGCTCTGGAGCGACAGAAACGCAACGATTTGCGACAAAAGGCTAACGGTGCTGTGGTCCTGCAATCCTATGCCCGCTCTTTTATCCATCGACAGCGCCGCAAGCGTGCCGAACGTGAAGCCTTCGACGCGTACCTACATGCGCATCGCGATCGTATCACCGAGGAGGAGAGCTTGTGCTTCCTGCTGCGCCGCATCACCTTCTTCTACAGCAGCCGTGAACAGAAGGACAGCGAGCGTTTGGTGGGCAGAACTTTAAATACAGACATACAAAAAATATCAAATACTAATAACATGTGTTCATTTTAGATTGAGATTTGTCAGCAGATTCTGCGCAATCCTGGACGACTACTGCAAAATTCAGCGCAAGATTCCGTGTGGTTGTTACGTATCTGTAAGCTGTTGGATGCTTGCCTGGTGCAATTGACGCTACCATATTGTGCCCAGGCCATACCGCTGCGCATGCTGGAAGCGTTCACCACGGTCGCAGCTGTGGAACGTTATGTGGAGGATGAGACGTTGCTGTACAAATATTTGGCGCGTGTCTTTGGCTTTTTAATTGCACGCAACTATTTTGTACGCTTGCGTCAGCTACTCGATGAGAAGTGCCCGCCGCTGGACGGTGAGACACTGCATGCGCCTAGTCCGTTTGTAGATGCACTGTTGCAGCTTCTACAGCGTCCATTGACCGTGGCAAGCCGTCTGCCAGGCAACGAGCAATCACAACTCTTCTGTCGCATGTTCATTAGCGACATTTTGGCCATGCCTCACACAGATCCATTGCGATTATTTGTGCTTCCTTGTCTGGCTGAGAGCTCAGAGTTTCCGTTTTCTCTTCTTATGCACTCGCTCCATAGTCAACTGGAGCTGAATACGGCATCATGTACTGCTGAATCCTCTGCTACAGATGATGACAAGCGGAAATCAATGTTCGGTGCTGTCATTAAGTCGACCGATGCTGTCAAATTATCGAAATCACAACCACGTGAGATATTTAGTTCGTTCTTGCTGAACTCACTACTGGTGCTCGATCGCAGGCAACTGGGTAAGCAATCTGGTTATGAGTATTTAGATGTATTCCTAATCCACTAAAAACTCTCACTTGCAGCCACATTGGAACAAAGCCAACTGCTGATTGTGTATGTGCGTGTAATTGCCCAAATGATGCCTAACATATTGCAACTGCCGAAGTCAACATTGCGCACACATGCAACACCACATAATCGACACACAGACTCTGATGATGAGGACGACACGGATGAGTCCGATGAGGATGAGGAGGATCAGCCAACGACGCGTCAGCTTGACTATAACATAGAACAGGCTTGCCGCACCACAGCCGAGTTGAGCAGCAAGGAGCGTACTTGTCTGCTTGAATCAATAGCCATACTAAACGAAACAGAACGTGTGGATTTCATTGTGAAGCAAATTGAGCCGCATATCGAGCACACCCATGTGATCTATGCACTCTGCGAGATTTGTCACAATCTAATGATATACAATAAGCATGCAGTCTACGAGTATAAGTACGTCACGATTTTTCCAAGTTTTTCTGAAATGTTTTCTATATCACTTTTTTCACTTTCTTGCTTTTTGTAGATTGCTTTATACGTTGGCCTTCACGCCCAAGTTCATACGTGCCGTTTGGTTTAAGTTAGCCGCCGAGTCTACCCAGTTGGGCTTCTCAGCGCCCCTTTCCCTTATTTCTAAGGGCGTTGTACGTAAGTATACGAAAAGAAGAAGAAAAGAATGAATACAAAAGCACAAAGATTAATTCCCAACTCTCTATGCTTGCAGCACCCAAGCAGCAGGGCGTGGATCGTACAATACCCTTGTTGGCAACCTTTTGTATGCTATTTGGCCGCCTTTTGCCCACGCTTCACGACGTGGAGTTCGTGGAAAACAAATTGTTGGTAACGCCCGCTTTACAACATGTTCGTCTTATGCCCTTCTCCATTGCGGAAATTGTGCAAATGTCGAAGACGCTTAAGGATATTAGTCTGGGTCTCGTTGAGCTCGCCTTTCGCAGTGTGCACACAGATGCCGATGATAAGAAGCTGCGTCATCAGAAGCAAGTCTGGGCCAATTTGCTAAATGTTGTAGTCTTTGTGCTAAATCAAATCCATACACGCGATTTGCGTTTGGGCTTCTGTCCAGATGCCCACTGGACAGTCTCGCGCTTGGACTTGCCGCTCGATAGACCTACGGATCTGCCACTGACACACAGCAGTCGCATGCGCGGCATACGACCATTTCAGCCTATACGAGATTTTACGCGCGAGGACTTTGAAAATGGACCACCCATGTCAACGAAACAAAAGCGTTCGATTACCATTCTACGTGAGATACCCTTTGTGGTGGCGTTCAATAAGCGTGTGAGCATACTTCAGGGTCTGGTCGCAGCCAATAAGATGCGTGTGCAGGGACATCTGCAGGCCTTTCTGCAAGGTCCCTCCATAATGATTACTGTGCGTCGGTCGCATCTCTATGAGGATGCCTACGACAAGCTACGTCCAGAGAATGGTATATAGAAATGTTAACTCAATTACTAACTTTTTTTAAATAATGTGTTTTGTAATTTTACAGAACCGGACCTGCGTTTAAAGTTTCGCATACAGTTTGTCTCTTCGCTGGGGCTAGATGAGGCTGGCATTGATGGTGGCGGCGTTTTTCGCGAATTCCTATCAGAGCTTATTAAAACCGCTTTTGATCCCAATCGTGGTTTTTTTATGTAAGTGTTAAATGAAAATGTTTCCAAAATAAATAAAATACATATTTCTCTTTTGCTCATCAGGGTAACGACGGACAACAAATTGTACCCTAATCCCAATGTGGCGGATCTTTTTAACGATTTTGAGAAACATTATTATTTTATTGGTCGCATCTTGGGCAAAGCTATCTATGAGAATTTGTTGGTCGAGCTGCCTTTGGCCGAATTCTTTCTAACTAAATTGGCTGGAAAATATTCCGATGTGGATATACATCAGTTGGCCTCACTCGATCCTGAGCTTTATCGCAATTTGCTGTACCTTAAAGACTACACAGGCGATGTGAGTGAATTGAATTTGGATTTTACGGTCGCAAGCAGCTCGTTGGGACAGACACAGGTGGTGGAACTGAAACCTCAAGGCCAAAGCATACCAGTTACCAATTCAAATCGCATCGAGTATCTACAGCTGATAGCCAACTACAAGCTTAATGTGCAAATCAAACGTCACTGCAAAGCCTTCCGCAAGGGACTGTCCAATGTGCTGCCCATCGAATGGTTGTATATGTTTAGCAACAAGGAGCTGCAGATACTCATCTCTGGCGCTGAAATACCTATTGATTTGGAGGATCTGAAAAAGCACTGCAAATATGGTGGCGAATACACGCCCGAGCATCCCTCAATCGTTGCATTTTGGTCGGCAGTCGAAGGCTTTGATGATTTGCAACGACGACAGCTGCTCAAATTTGTTACCAGCTGCTCGAGGCCGCCATTGTTGGGCTTTAAGGTTAGTCTATCTTTATTTGGATATAACTTAAACATCATTTAATAACTTTTTGTTTTTTATGCAGGACTTGGATCCACCCTTCTTTATACAGAACGCTGGCGATATGGAGCGTCTGCCAACGGCCAGCACCTGTACAAATCTGTTGAAGCTGCCACCATTTAATACCATTGAACAGATGCGCGAAAAATTGCTATATGCCATACAGTCTGGTGTTGGTTTTGAACTTAGCTAAAATGTCTACCGCCTAATTCCTTCACAAATCATTCACACACACACACATACACACACATATCGAAAGCAATAAACCCACAACGATATAAACTCGGAATCGCTGAAGCCAGCAGCAACCGTTCGCTGGTCAAGCAACAATTCCACTTCATTTAGAGATGTACATTATGATTAACGTAATGATTAATTGTCGAATGTAAAAAAAAACAAAATTTTGTGGCTACTTTTGCGGAAAGTTTTCTTCAAGTTTTTCAATTTAGTTAATTTCCTATGGTTTTTTCCTTCGTATAACACAATATAAATGTAAAAAAAACAATGAACAAACAAAATAAATCAACAATTTGTGTACAAATGTTTCAAAGTGAAATGTAACATATTGAATATTGTCGGCTTACTTAAAAGTAAATATTCTCTAACTTTATATTGTTCATCAGACTTTTTATGTGTGCAAATGCGGTTGTGTGTGTATGTGAATGTGTGTGTTACAGGCTGCTATTTCCGTTTCATTGCGACACAAAGCAAGCGGAAGTCCACGCAAATGCACACAGAAGCTATACAAGAGGTGCAAAAGATCCAGCTCTGTGTCCAGTCCAGTTCTTGACTTGATTTAATGATAACTTCTGGTTGAACATATACATATATGAGTATTATTATATATATATATATAGTATATATGATTAAAAACTGATTTAAGTTTCTTTTGGTTGTTCATAAGTTAAGACAAAAGCTAAGGAGATGGAAAACATTTTCTGACCTTTAAATAATTAAATTCATTAAGAAAATATTTTATATATACCTTTAAGTCTGAATTTAACTGATCTGCCTAAGATTGATTGATAAAAACCGTTAAGCATGAAGCTTATTAAAATTATGCATTTGAAGATTTTGTTTGTATTATTAAGAGTGGCTTAAGAAACTGAAATAAGGGAATTTATTTAGCGCGAAGTTGATTTAAACTAAATAGCAAAGTCGGAAAGTCTTACATTTTTATTGATTGAAACTATTAGCAAAATAATTAACATCTATGCAATTTTTATTAATATCGGTTCAGCAACACCGGAGATATGAAACCATCAAGCATTGGTACAGCGGTACACGTACATATATGAGTGTGTATTTTTTTCTGCTCGTTTTGCCAAAATTCAGTTGATTCTGGACTGCAGATACTAGGCGCACAAAATGTGCAACAAGTAGTTGAGAATATTTAACATGTAGCATACTTTTAGGCTGGCCCTAATTTATCAGCATTCAGCTGCTATTTCTGTTCGCCTGGTATTTGCACTCTGAAAACAGCAACATTTTTGATTTTGACACTTGTTAAATTATTGCTACTGCTGCAGCGGCAGTGTTTTTATACCTTTTTAACCCACGAAATGGGTAAAGAAAAAATATAATGGTTTTGTGCAAATGTATGTAACAGGGAGAAGGAGGCTTTTCCGACCCCATAAAATATATATATTCTTGATCACCATCAACAGCCGAGTCGATTTAGCCATGTCCGTCTGTCTGTCCGTCCGTCTGTCCGTCTGTCCGTCCAGTCTGTCCGTCTGTGATATTTATATGTATGTTGTTGTTGTTGTTGTCGCTGCTGCTATTGCTGTTGTTGCTGTTGCTGCTTTTGCTGTTGCTGCTTTTGCGAAAAGTGCTCACGCCGGTGCTGCTTTTATACCCTTAGCCCATGAGAGGGTTTTGTGCATATGTATGTAATAGGGAGAAGGAGGCTTCTCCGACCCCATAAAGTATATATATTCTTGATCAGCATCAACAGCCGCGACGATTTAGCCATGTCCGTCTGTCTGTCCGTCCGTCCGTCCGTCTGTCCGTCCAGTCTGTCCGTCTGTGATATTTATATGTATGTTGTTGTTGTTGTTGTCGCTGCTGCTATTGCTGTTGTTGCTGTTGCTGCTTTTGCTGTTGCTGCTTTTGCGAAAAGTGCTCACGCCGGTGCTGCTTTTATACCCTTAGCCCATGAAATGGGTAAAAAAGGGTTTAAATGGTTTTGTGCAAATGTATGAGAAGGAGGCTTCTCCGACCCCATAAAGTATATATATTCTTGATCAGCATCAACAGCCAAGTCGATATAGCTATGTCTGTCCGTCTGTCTGTATGTATGAACGCGTCGATCTCAGGAACTACAAATGCCAGAGACTCCAGATTATGGATATAAGCTCTCCTATTCCCTAGGCATAGCAAGTTTGTTTCAAATTTTCAATAGCTTTTCTGGCTTACGATATTTACATGTAAACGATAACAAAAAAATCTTCAAAATCGAAAGTCGAGCTTTCTCGACTAGAGACTTCTTACTTTCTTGTTTATTTTATATAAATTGGCTTAATATAAAGAAATGCCTTGTTTAAATGAGGAAATACCTTAATAATCTCTACGAATGATTATACAATTTTCCTATGCTGGATAAATTCAAGAGCTCAAATCAATTCCCTTCACACTTCTGGCCCGTTTAATTGCTTGGCCTGTTGCATAATGCGTTCGTAGATGATTTGTGGTGCGGTTGTTGCATAGAGGAAGTCAATGTGATTATAACCTTGCACCTGATACAGTTTGATGCGACTATGTTTCAGTTCGCGCACCAAATGATGCACATCCTGTCGACTGGACAATGCATCCCGGTTGCCATAGAACAGCATCACATTGAGCCGCACATTCTGCAATTGATAGGCAGGTGGTGTTGCCTGGCCATAACGTTCCGAGTTCATACGTTTCGACCGAAAGTCATATTGTTGGAATTTACCTGAAAATAGGGAAAGAGAGAGGGTGAGAGTTGCAGTTGCATTTGCAGTTGCAGTCTGTTGGTGTCAGTTTGTAATGGTGTGCATTGTCTTACCGCTGTTGATGAGCTGGCCAAAATGCAGCAGTTGACCACGTGAGATGCCCGCCGGTGTCGTCTCCAGTATGCGTGGGAATATATGCTGCGAAAATGTTTGCCAAAGATTTTTGCAATTGATGAGGCACAAAAAGCCAAAAGCCAGAGACCAAATGCCAAGAGCCAAAAACCATTGAAATTTACGAGAACTCCCCTTACTCAACCTCATTCAACCAACCTAACTGTCAGTTCGTTGTGTCTGTGTGAGTGTGTATGTGTATGTGTGTGTTTGTATAGCTGCTATTTCCGTTTCAACGTATGACACAAAGCACACGGAAGTGAATGCAGTTACAACACAAACAAACAAGCATACACACACACACACACACATACATACAATACATACATATCCATGTTGCCAGTATGATATGTGAAGCAGGAGTTTCTGTTTGTGATACGCTTCTTAGCCCATTGTATTATTGACTTAACAACTTGTTGTTCATTGTTGTTGTTGTTCGATTTGATTTTTAAAATGATTAAACTGGGTTTAAACGTATTGGAGAATGATATTTTATATACGGTTAGTTTACAATGAAATGTGATTAAACCAAAGTTTGAAGTTAAATAAGAAACATTTCAAACAGATTTATTTATGCAAGCTTCATGAAATCTGCCATAAATTTCTTAATAAGCAAAGTCTCTGCACAAATGGTTAAATTCTAAAAATATTTGAAATAATTAAGCAGCCTCTCATAAAATATACAACTACAGTGGAACTTCAATAAACCAAATCTAAGGAGTAAAACAATAATTGGGGAAAACTGTTAAGGGAAAATTATTTTTTGACAGATTTGAAAATTAATTTGTTATATGAAAAGTTTTATCAAGAAGTTCGACTGTGCATAAGGAATCTGGCATAAGCCAAGCCTTTCTTACTAGCTTTTGCTTTCTTGCAACACATTTCTGAGACAGTTCTTGGTTCTTGGGTCTCACGTCCTGCGGCGACACATTTTGTTTTGTTTTGATGCTTATTTGATTTTCCGGCTGGCCGCTGCATTTCATTTCAATTCTTTGTACATTTGGCTTTATCTGGCTCTATTTCAATTGTTGCAACTTGTGGCAAATAGTTGTGCATCTGTATGTGTGTGTGTCGGTTTACAGCCGGCAGCTTGTTTGCTTTTAACAAAGTTCTCCTCACGCTTTATATAGTTTTTGTTTCTGTATTGTTGTTGTCTTAAATCATGCTTCACGCATTGCAGTTGCAAAGTGTGTTGAACTTTATGTGGCGTAAAGATAACATAAAGAGGGTTGTATATATATGTGTGTGTGTGTGTGTGGGGCAGGGGCAGGGGGGGCAGGATAAGGGCTCTCAGCTAAATATGCACAAATATTTATTTGCTGCGCGGGCAGCAAGTTGGGCGGTAAGAGAGAGAGAGGGGAAGCTGTGCTCATATTGAGCGGGCGGCATGTTTGACAGTTGTCACAGTGTAACACAATCTACCTACCTCTTAATACATGCCCCCCCCATCCATCAACATTGCTGCTGTAGTCATCGCCTTTCGCTATTTGCTTAGCAATTTTGTTGCCTGAACCAGAAGAGTCAGAGGAGTCGTCGTCGTCGTCGTCGTCGTCGTCGTCGTCGTCGCCGTCTACTATTTGCCTGCTTGTTTGTTGACAGTTTTTTGTTTTCGTTTTGTTTTTTTTTTCCACATCGTGTATATATATAGAAGCCATCATGAAGATTTACGTTAAGATACGGCACGCAGTTGCACTTAAGAACGACGCTTGATGCTTTGTTGACTTGACTTTAAATTCGAAATGTGAGATATTTGAATGACGGTTTTATTGCGACAAATAAGTTAAATATTTTTTGGATCATTTATTTTCTGTCTCTGATTTCTAGAATACTTTTGGGCCAAAGTAAGTGAGGCAATAAACTTTGATTGGCTTAAGAAACATTTATTGAAAAATGTTATATAAATTTCATATGAAATTTCATTTAATTTCAACTCAGATTCCCTTTCATCTTCAAGTCATAAAACTTGATATGCAATGCCACAAACAATATTTGAGGCAAAAGTTTTGTAAGTAAATTCATATGCCGAGCGAGTTTAAAGCAATTCATATTACTCACTTTGCCTTTCTTTGTTGAATAACTCAATTTTCACACTGTTCGTCGAGTATTCCCAACTAGTTGAAGTATAAACGAAAGTTTTTTTTTGTGTGTTTTTTTTTTATATATTTTGGGGACTGCACTACAAAAGAGATTCACCAACTATCTATTGCCTGTCAAACTTTTACACCTTTTCGGGGCAGCAATAAAAAAATACAACTCGCACACACACACATACATACATACATCTATGCACAAGCTGTTTTATAGTTTACAGTTTCCGTTTCCTATATTTTCATTTTTTTTTTCGTAGCTACTTCTTGTTGTTGTTGGCCAAAGCCAATTGCTGAAGCCCTTAGCCCCTAATAACTAACAAGCACTTGGCGCCGAGCTGTCTTTCTCTATCTTTCTCTCTTTTTCTTTGTCTCGCTCATCTCGTCCACTTTGTGTGTTGCCCTTCCAAAGCCCTTTGAGCACGCGCCCCATACAACACACACACACACACACAGATAAGCCATAAAGTTTTGGGTAGAAATAACATGAACGCGATTTATTTGCCATATTTCATGGAACAAAAAAACACACACACACAACCACTCACACATACACACAAAATTTAAATGTGCCGTGTGCGAAAACAAAAAGTGTTTAAGGCAACGTGGCGTATACGTAATGTGTGTTGTATAGTTAACCGTTTGGCGAGTGTGGGCGTAAGAGACGAAAAGCGGGCGAGCGGGTGGTTTCGGGTTCGTGACCAGGCATCTGGTATTGCCCAACCAACTGCTCCTGGGCGAGGCAAAAAGTTTAGCGCACCTTTTGGTTCACATTACAGAACGAAAAAAAAAGCCTCAGTTATATTTTGATTTTCGTATTTTCACTTGCAACGAATATGATATACACTTACTACGCACATTTTGAGATAACTACAATCTATATTTATGTGCACTTTAAGGAACATAACCGAATGATTTCCTCTAAACCATGATGATGCTTTTCCACTCCAAAAAGTTAGTTAATGAAAAAATTCAAAGAAAGGTAGATGAAAAAATGAAGTTGTGCCAAACTGATTGGTATAGTTAAGCAACTCTTTGCAGCACCATAAAATATAAACGTGCTACAATAGTTGGCACAACTGGCTGGCGGTAGTTGGCTAGCAGCAGGCAGCTCGTTTACGCATTTAAATTCAAATAACTTTTATTACCAAAACTAAAGCCGGCACTTGAATGTGTTTCTATCATACTCTCTCTCTCGCTCTCCCTCTCTGGGTGTGGGTGTGTGTGTGTGCAAACTCCTGAGTGCAATAAAAACTTTTTGCATACAAGCGAAACTTTGGGGCCGCTTTGTTGGCTAAATTATGGCTGCATATATAATCGTACTCACTCGATCCAACGGATACTCGCTAAAGCCCACATACAGCGATGTGAGCAGCAAACAGAGGGCATAGGTGGGAAGGGCGGCGCTGCACAGTAGTTGTCCACCGGCCTGGGTCAGTGACGTCGAAGGCAGCAGCTCGTGCAGACCCAGCTGATTGAGCACTAGCTGTGTAACAAATCGATGAATGTTAAGAGTCAACACAACTACTCATTAAGTATACGCACGGTGATCGCAGCTGGATCGCTGGCCAATAAACGCAATGGCGGACTGCTCAAATGCTTCAAAAATGCTATGGGCGCCAACAGAGCTGCGCTGGCAATATGCTCATTGAACGCGGGACGCTGCGAGAGCAGCACGAGCAGCACTGTGGTGCCCTGGGAGTGACCCACATAGTGCAGTTGTCGCTGACCCGTCACACGCAACACATGCTCCACAATGGCTGGCAAATCATAGACGCCAATCTCATGCCATGTGAAATGCCAAAATTCCGCCTGACTGGCGGATAGAGTGCGATGATGACGGGATTGTGTGGTGCCTCGCGCATTTGGCAGCCAGACATCAAAGCATTGGGCATGCAACTGAAAGGCTAAGGCGCGTGCGCGACCCGCTGCCACATAATCGGCCGATGAACCAATTAGGCCATGCATCAGCACAAATGGCAACTGGATGGGGCAACTTTGATTGTGTGGCGGCGGTATGCGTTGCATTGTCAACCGATAGCCGTCGACAGTTTCCACATGATGCACTTCACATTCAGCGCCATTTCGTTGCACTTTCTCACAAATTGGATCCATGGCGTATGCATTGTGGCAACCAAATAGTTGAAGTCCAATTAGGGCAAGTATAAAATGCATTTTGTGTGAGAGTAAAACATTATTATCACAAGATAACTGGAAGATATTACGTATTCATTTCACCAAAAGCCATTCAATAAATGTGTTGCTTTTTGTTTTTTGATGCTTTGAACGCGACGTACAAGCGTTGACTGTGGTCCAATCGTGAGCTGTTTACAGGTTTTTGTTCAATGTGGCGTATACGTAATGTAAATAGTTAACAAAAGTGACAAAGAGACAAAGAGCGAGAGAGAGAGAGAGAGAGAACAGAGAGCTAATAACTGAGTGGGTGAGTTGTGCACATACATGAATATATAACTAAATATATATACTTACATGCAGGGCCATTGCTAATGCTACCATAAATAAACAAACAAGCATTGAGCGTATTTGTTTATGTTTCTTTTGTTGTTATTGTTATAGTTAACAATTGATCAATTGAATATTATGTAATATGTGTAATAGAAAATTTGTATATAAATTATAAATCTTGGCAATAAAATGATTCAATAACTTAAATATAACGTTCAAGAGTAACGTAGAGTATTAAATAGTCTTCCACTTAAACAGCATTTTAAGCGCCTTCAACTGTTATCATGCGAAACTTGTTAGATTTAAGCCAAACATCATCGATGTGTTAATTGTTGAGCCAGAAACGTTTGTTGGTTGGAATTGGTAACCTGGCTCAAACGAGATGGTCAGCAAACAGTGCCAGCAACCGTGGCATTGTTATTGATGCGGCCTTGTTGCCCCAATTACCAATATTCATTTAATGCAAAATGCAAAATTTGTTGTGTGTGCGGTTGGCAACCAAACCAACAACTGCAGCAAACAGTGGCAGCGTCAGCGCCAGTGGCAAGTTGCAGCATTATAAATGTCATACATCTGGCGTATAAAATCTATATATATATGTGTGTGTGTGTGTGCGTGTGTGTGATGAGAGTGCACATGCTTAACGGCCTAAGTGATTTACAATTTGAATTGCGTCTACGTGTTGAAAATGCAATCGTGCTAATTAAAATGACCGCGATAGGGCGTGTGAAACTTATTACACACTATCTATGCAACCAACTGTCCGGCGGAGGGACGGCGAGGGGTGAAGGGAACTAACATTGATTGTGTGCCTTTGCCATATTATATAGTTTGTTATAGCCTTGCACTTCTTCACTGACGTCAGCAACACAACAAGTTTTAGGTTTATTGTTCTTCATTGCATTGACATTTTGGCATCGAGTGAAAACTCATTTATGATGTCGAATGATATGTTTATGGTTGAATGGTAGCTAATTAGCTAGCCCCCCACCTCCCTTACTCCTCCAAAAGATATGTATTTCAAATTGTGTCAAACGAATGTAATGATTTTAAATGGATTCATTAAACTAACTAGTTTCAAATAAATGAAAACTCTCCACTGAAAATTTATAGCATTAGGCCATAAAGGAGGCTATCACATTATAATTGGATGGCCATCCATATTATCTGTTCTCATCCATTTAGTTAGACGGTTTCCATATAGTATGCGACTTAATTAAAAACGTAGTGCTCATTAAATTGAATGCGATTCCTCAAGCAAAATTGCCAGACAGACGACAAACGTTGCACCTGCCCCCAGACACACACACACACAATACACAGAGACAAAAGAATGATGCACTTGCTGATGGCTAAATGAGATGAGGTAGCGAGCACGGGGGGAGGGGCAACGGAGAGTGTTGCTTGAGTTGATGACGACGTTGATGATGACATTATCTCATGCTCATTGAACGCAAATGTGGCGTTTTGTCGCACACCATAAAAAATCAAAAAAAAAAAAAACTGAAAGAAGAAAGAGCTGAAGAAGCAGGGAAGCAGGGTGCAACAACAACAACAACATCAAAAACAAATGCCAAAAGCATAAAGATGAAGAACAGCAACAACAACAACAACAACAAGATGTTGTATAAGAAATGCAACCGAATTTTTACACTTTTTGTTTGTTTTTTTGCTTTTTTTTTTGCCAGACATTCATTCTATATGCTCTTCCCCTTTTGAACATTCACCTTGTCTTGTCTTATGTCAAAGTTTTTTTTTTTGTTATGTTTTGTTTCGTATTTGTTGTTGTTGTGCAAAAAAAATGCTTTTGTAATATGCCAAAAGCACCAAGAACAACACTAACAATGGCATGTTGCAATCGGAGCTGCGATTTTGCTTTTCTCAGAAAATAAAAAAAAACGTAACTTGTAAAAAGAGTAACAGCAGAACAACGGTAAATTATAGTTGGAAACAAGGTGAAACTTTAATACTCTCAAATATTGATTTTTAATAATATTTTTTACTTTAGTCTTTTAATAGTTTTTTGGTAATTTTATCTTGAGAGTTTTATATATATAGATAGTTATTGACATTTTTTCTAGAAAAGTTTTAATTTTTTCTCAACGCTTTCCGTTTTTTCGTTACAAATTAAAGTAAGTTTATGTTCAAGAGAGTTGAAACTTTAATACTTTCAATTAACGATTTTAAATAAAATTTTATCTTAACTTTTTACTTTATTTGTCTTTACTTCTTATACTTTAATAAACGGCTAGTTAGCTAAGTTTTATTATTATTTTTTATTAAAATTTTTCCATATTTTCGGAACTAATCTTTTTTCGTTCACGCAGATTATAGACATTTTAACAGTTTTCCACTGCTTAACGATCTTCCAATTGAGAAGAGTACAACACATCTGTTAAGCTAACCCACCACATTGATGTGTGGGTTGTGGAGGGTGTGTGGGGGGTGTGTGGTATGGTTCAGTTCAGTGACTCATTTGTTGACATAATTTCAAGGAAATTGCAAGCATAAACTTTTCGGTCTAACGGTCATCTTGTGTTTGTTGTTGTTCCTGTTTTCTGTTGTTGTTTTGTTTCTTTTGAGTTAGTTGTTAACGAATTAAGACGACGACGCTTAAGGCGGCATTTAAATTGACTTTAATGGTGGGGCATGCCGCACAACACCCGACCATTAGCTACTACCCAAATCCACACCCATCCGAAGATGCTCTATTTGTGTCTGTCTCTGTCTCTGTCTGGCAACGTTTATGCCAAGTACTTAACAACTTTAATGAGCGGCGGGCAAAAAAGAAGCAAAAGAAACACAAAAAACTGCCGAGCATCCGAAGTAGCCAACGCGCACTTAATACTAATGGCTGTCATTATCCGTTATCCTTTCGGATGTCGCTGTCAGTCTGTCGCTCGCTCGCTCTCTCACTCACTCACTCACATGTATCGCTCTCTCTTTTTCTCACTGACCGGCTGGTTATCTGGCCCTTTGTTAGCACGCACATTTATTAGGCAAACCAAAGTTACGCCCCGAAACAAGAGAAAAACCAACTTTGCCCGAAAGCAACGCAGGGAAAGCAAACAAACAAAAGCAGCAGAAAATACAAAAAATTAAGTTAACTCAATTTAAAAAAGTTTTCGCTTTTCTTTTCTTTTTTTTTTTGTTCTTTCTACTGTGTTTCTACTTTATTGTCTTTGCTTGCTGTTTGTTGTTTGTTGTTGTTGTTTGACAAAAAACGAATTAAGCCAGCAAGCAAAACTTTAAGTAGCTTTTGTGCCGGAGAAAGTATTAAAATCGTTTCTCAAATGGAACTGAATGAGACAAGAGTGCCGTTCTCTTCTTCTATCACTCACCATCATCCATGCACCCTTTGCGTGCACAAAAGTAAGTGGCCAAAAGGATTCCATTCGCCAAGTGTCCTTGAGTCATATTTACTTAACTTTGGCTCAAGGGCCTGCCATTCGACGAAGAGCCCGAGCCCGAGCCTCAGCTCTTCGAATACGCCCAAGACCTTTCCGTACCCATCTCAGGGTCGAGCTGGTTTTTTGAAGTGCACGCAATTTACGCAAGATATTTTTGATTTTCAACTGTCTAAAATGAATTTTCACCCAATGTCACACCGCCTTCCAGCTCGTGTTGGGCACGCCAAAAATTTGTTCGGTTTTGGCTTAAGTGGACGCCATCTTGAAAACCAACAACATGCGAGCCGACTTACACATGTTCGTTTATCATCTGCCTTGATAAAAGCTATATAGTTCAGATTTGGAATATATATGGTATGTACATATATACAAAGAATTGGCATTGCACCGTTATCAGTTTGAGACAAATTTTATTAACCAAATTACAGTTTATTAAAAATATACCAAAACGCGTTAAAAGTTGTCTTAAAATGCTTTAATTCGCTTTTTTGTTCGCTTTTGAACGAATGA
This sequence comes from Scaptomyza parva, assembly GCA_035044645.1. Classification (NCBI taxonomy): domain Eukaryota; kingdom Metazoa; phylum Arthropoda; class Insecta; order Diptera; family Drosophilidae; genus Scaptomyza; species Scaptomyza parva. The sequence goes on from JAWNNT010000090.1 coordinate 7,660,648, forward strand.
GCATCCTTACCGTTTTCATTTTGTTAATTAGCGCTGTCCACCAAATATCATCAATAATATGATATCTATTATTCCTATATTTACCATTCAGATTACTATATTAATGAGATCAAATTAAAATTAATTAGTAAATCAATACTTTTCCTATTTGTATTCAATAACTTACGCTATTGAGCATCTGTTGTGCCACCAGGCATTATTATATTTATGGCTACAATTGATATCTTCGAGATTATCGTTATCTCGATCGAATGTGGAGAATTTCGCGTTGTTATCGTCGCTTAGAGCATCGCCAGCATTACTCTCGGGAGTATAGTTACCCAAATCCTTAAGTGGATATTGCTCCGACTCGTTGCCCACACGGAAGTTATCGTAATGAGCAAATATCGTTTTTCCATACGAACTTACCATTTCGATATACAACTCTTGCGGTTCCGCACTTGTCAGACGATATAGATTTTCCAGACCGATAAAGAAGCTACCATTGACGTTACCAAATCCCTCGCGATAATCTTGCCATTTCCTTGTAAAATCTATACCATCGTCTATTCTCCTCTGTATCAACAGCCAACCAGGTCCCGAGGGCAATGTGTTTACGCAAACCGCTTGAGTTGCGTTCATTCCATTCGTTTGAATAATACGAAAAGTGTCCACACCATTACTGACATTTTGCAAACAGTTCTCATATACCTTAGGATTACTATACCACTGTTCCAGATTTGATAGTTTTTCTCGACAATCATTAAGCGATGCTGTTAAATTACTTTTAGTACTGATCGCTTCTTCTATCATTATCTTCTTGAATTGAAATTGAATTTTGTATAAATTCACTTCTTCTTTAAATTTCTTATCTCGTTCCTCGGCCAGGTATTTAAGTAGCTCGTCAAACTTTGTGTTTAGTTTGTTGGATAAGTTTTCTTCATCTTTACTTTTCCTTTCTCGTTCTACGTAAATAGCAAGTTTTCTCTGCAGTTCGCCTAATGTTTCGTTCAGTTCCTTTGATAAGTTCTCTACTTCTTTACTCTTCCTTTCTCGTTCATCTTCTAACTTTGCTTTAAGATCTTTAAACAAAATCATTTCTTCCTTACTTTTCCTTTCTTGTTCATAACAAACGGAAATATTTGCTTGCAGCTCAGATAATTTTGCGTGTAGGTCCTTAGATAAATTCACGTCTTCCTTACTTTTCCTTTCTCGATCTTCGTAAACAGCAAGTTTTCTCTGCAGTTCGGCTAATTTTTCGTTGTGTTCCTTTGATAAGTTCTCTACTTCTTTACTCTTCCTTTCTCGTTCATCTTCTAACTTTGCATTAAGATCTTTAAACAAAATCTTTTCTTCCTTACTTTTCCTTTCTTGTTCATTACAAACGGAAATATTTTCTTGCAGCTCAGATAATTTTGCGTTTAGTTCCTTAGATAAATTCACGTCTTCCTTACTTTTCCTTTCTCGTTCTTCGTAAACAGCAAGTTTTTGCTTAAGTTCGGCTAATGTTTCGTTCAGTTTCTTTGATGAGTTCTCTACTTCCTCACTTTTTCTTTCTCGTTCATCTTCTAACCTTGCACTACGATCTTTGAAATAAATTACTTCTTCCTTACTTTTCCTTTCTCGTTCATTACAAACAGAAATATTTGCTTGCAGCTCGATTAATTTTGCGTGTAGTTCCTTAGATAAATTCACGTCTTCCTTACTTTTCCTTTCTCGATCTTCGTAAACAGCAAGTTTTCTCTGCAGTTCGGCTAATTTTTCGTTGTGTTCCTTTGATAAGTTCTCTACTTCTTTACTCTTCCTTTCTCGTTCATCTTCTAACTTTGCATTAAGATCTTTAAACAAAATCTTTTCTTCCTTACTTTTCCTTTCTTGTTCATTACATACGGAAATATTTGCTTGCAGCTCAGATAATTTTGCGTTTAGTTCCTTAGATAAATTCACGTCTTCCTTACTTTTCTTTTCTCGTTCTTCGTAAACAGCAAGTTTTTTCTGCAGTTCGGCTAATTTTTCGTTGTGTTCCTTTGATAAGTTCTCTACTTCTTTACTTTTCTTTACTCGTTCCTCTTCTAACTTTGCATTAAGATCTTTAAATAAAATCACTTCTTCCTTACTTTTCCTTTCTCGTTCTTCGTAAACAGCTAATTTTGCCTTTAGTTCGGTTATCTCTGCGACTTTTTTATGACCATCATGTGCCACTTGTAGCAAAGGTTTCACCACCTTATAGCAATATTTGGCGCAATCGGAATCCAATTGGTTTTGGGTTTCACAGAACTGTTTTTAAAGATGTTAATAGATTTTAGGTGTTATATAGTTTTTATTGTTCTAACTTACTGAATCATCATCCGCAAATATGCCAAATATGCACGAAGCAAAAATTAAAAATTTAATCATTTTATATTAACACAAAATATATATGTATATGTATCAACACATCAATAAATACGTATATGTGGATTAATATTTCTACTTATTCTCTTAAGGAACCACAATCAGTGGAATGCAAAATGATACTGAAAGTGAAAGCTAATTCTCACTGTGGAGAAGCTCAAAAAAATATGATTATTATGATTTTATATACTTATGTATCTATATATTTATATAGTAGAACACCATGAGTTGCTGATAAGATTTCTGACATATTTCATTTATATATTCTGGTTCAAATTTTGATTAATTTTTAGCTAAATACACTTTTGAACAACAATATGAATTTGAAGTCTCCAACTCCAAGTGCACCTATGAAATTGGTTAAATAGTTCTGTGCTAAAGTATATCGAAACAAGAATCTTGATGATTGAGCCATGTCCGTTTCGCTGCCTCGATCTTAGAGATTATGAAAGCTAGTATGGATTTGGAATAAATTTACAAATAAAAGTCAATGCTCCGTTATTCGTTTGAAATCAAATTTTATTAACCAAATCATTTGCAAATGATTTTAAGGAGATAAAGTAAAGATGTTTTAATTATTTGCTTTTGGTCGAATGAGCATCCTTACCGTTTTAAGTTTGTTAGTTGGCCTTGTCCACCAAATAACATCACCATTCAGATTGCTATATTAATGAGATAAAATTAAAATTAATAAGTGAATCAATACATTTCCTAATTGTATTCAATAACTTACGCTATTGAGCATCTGTTGTGCCACCAGGCATTATTAAATTGATGGCTACAATTGATATGTTCGAGATTATCGTTATCTCGATCGGGTGTGGAGAACTTCGCGTTGATATCGAACTGTAGAGCATTATAAGCATTACTCTCGGGAGTATATTTACCCAAATCCTTAAGCGGATATTGTTCCGACTCGTTGCCCACACGAAAGTTATCGTAATGGACAAACGCCCTTCCTCCATTAAAATCTATCATTTCAATATATAACTCTTGTGGTTCCGCATTAGTCAGACGATATAGATTCTCCAGGCCGATAAAGAAGCTCCCATTGACATTACCGAATCCCTCGCGATATTCCTGCCATTTTCTTGAAAAATCTATACCATCGTCTATTCTCCTCTGTATCAGCATCCAACCAGGACCCGAGGACAATGTGTTTACGCAAAACGCTTGAATTGCTTTCATTCCCTTCGTTTGAATAGTACGAAAAGTGTCCACACCAAGACAATCATATTGCAAACAGTTTTCATATACCTTAGGATACCTATAATACTGTTCAATATTTGATAGTTTTCCTCGACAATCATTAAGCGAAGCTGTTAAATTACTCTTAGTACTGTTCGCTTCTTCTATCATTTTCTTTTCACGTTCTTCGTAATCGGATTTTAATGTTCTGTATAAATTCACTTCTTCTTTGCTTTTTGTATCTTTTACCTCGACCAGGTTTTTAAGTAGCTCGTCAAATTTTGTGTTTAGTTTGTTGGAGAAGATTTCGTTTTCTTTTCTTTTCCTTTCTCGTTCTACGTAAATAGCAAGTTTTCTTTGCAGTTCGGCTAATTTTTCGTTCTTTTCCCTTGATAAGTTCTCCACTTCCTCACTTTTTCTTTCTCGTTCATCTTCTAACCTTGAACTACGAACTTTAAAAAAAATCACTTCTTCCTTACTTTTCCTTTCTCGATCTTCGTAAATAGCAAGTTTTCTCTGCTGTTCGGCTAATTTTTCGTTGTGTTCCTTTGATAAGTTCTCTACTTCCTCACTTTTCCTTTCTCGTTCATCTTCTAACTTTGCATTAAGATCTTTAAACAAAATCAGTTCTTCCTTACTTTTCCTTTCTCGTTCATAACAAACGGCAATATTTGCTTCCAGCTCGATTAATTTTGCATTAAGATCTTTAAACAAAATCACTTCTTCCTTACTTTTCCTTTCTCGTTCATCTTCTAACTTTGCTTTAAGATCTTTAAACAAAATCATTTCTTCCTTACTTTTCCTTTCTCGTTCATAACAAACGGAAATATTTGCTTGCAGCTCGATTAATTTTGCAGTAAGATCTTTAAACAAAATCACTTCTTCCTTACTTTTCCTTTCTCGTTCTTTGTATACAGCAAGTTCTCTCTGCAGTTCGGCTAATGTTTCATTCAGTTTCTTTGATGAGTTCTCTACTTCCTCAATTTTCCTTTCTCGTTCATCTTCTAACTTTGCTTTAAGATCTTTAAAGAAAATCATTTCTTCCTTACTTTTCCTTTCTCGTTCATAACAAACGGAAATATTTGCTTGCAGCTCAGATAATTTTTCATTAAGATCTTTAAACAAAATCACTTCTTCCTTACTTTTCCTTTCTCGTTCTTTGTGAACAGCAAGTTCTCTCTGCAGTTCGGCTAATGTTTCATTCAGTTTCTTTGATGAGTTCTCTACTTCCTCAATTTTCCTTTCTCGTTCATCTTCTAACTTTGCTTTAAGATCTTTAAACAAAATCATTTCTTCCTTACTTTTCCTTTCTCGTTCATAACAAACGGAAATATTTGCTTGCAGCTCAGATAATTTTGCATTAAGATCTTTAAACAAAATCACTTCTTCCTTACTTTTCCTTTCTCTTTCTTCGTGAATAGCAAGTTTTCTTTGCAGTTCGGCTAATTTTTCGTTGTGTTCCTTTGATAAGTTCTCTACTTCTTTACTTTTCTTTTCTCGTTCCTCTTCTAACTTTGCATTAAGATCTTTAAATAAAATCACTTCTTCCTTACTTTTCCTTTCTCGTTCTTCGTAAACAGCTAATTTTGCCTTTAGTTCGGTTATCTCTGCGACTTTTTTATGACCATCATGTGCCACTTGTAGTAAAGGTTTCACCACTTTATAGCAATATTTGGCGCAATCGGAATCCAATTGGTTTTGGGTTTCACAGAACTGTTTTTAAAGATGTTTATAGATTTTAGGTATTATATAGTTTTTATTGTTCTAACTTACTGAATCATCATCCGCAAATACGCCAACAATGCACATAGCAATAATTAATAATTTATTCATTTTATATTAACACGAAAAATATATGTATATGTATCAACACATCAATAATTATTCTCTTGAGACACCACAATCAGTGGGATGTGAAATGATACTGAAAGTGAAAGCTAATTCTCACTGTGGAGAAGCTCAAAAAAATATGAATATTATGATTTTATATACTTATGTATCTATATATTTATATAGTAGAACACCTTGAGTTGCTGATAAGATTTGTGACATATTTCATTTATATATTCTAGTTCATATTTTGATTAATTTTTAGCTAAAGACGCTTTTGAACAAGAATATGAAATCGAAGTATCCAACTCCAACTGCACCTATGAAATTGGTTAACTAGTTCTGTGCTAAAGTATATATATATATTCTTTATCAGTAAAACAATGCACGTAGCAATAATTAATAACCTAATCGTTTTACATATAAACGAAATATATATATGTATGAATCAACACATCAATAAATATGTATATGTGGATTACTATTGCTAATCATTGTCTTTAGGCTGCACGTTCTGTGTGATGCAAAATGATGCTGAAAGGTAAGTAAAGCGCTGCACTGTTGAGAAGAAGCTTATGAAGAAAAGATATGACTTTATAAATATATATATACGCTACTGATGAGATTTTTCAAATATATTTCATATTATATTTAATTAAAAAGAATACGAAAATGAAATGGGTTAAGGGGGTTAAATGGTTCTGGGCAATTGTTTAAGTATATACACTCTTGATCGTGCTAATGCTCGAGAATTTCATGAATACGTCAAGTTTATTGTCGAGCTTTCGTCTTTTCTTATTAAAGCTTATTAATCATTACTTTTGTTATCATGAAAATCCAACTCGGATTTGTTGAAATATACAACCTAAAAATTAAATTCATTTTGCAATTACCAAACGATGACGACGAAGAAGAAGAAGAAGAAAAGGTAGAGATGGTGTTTAAGCCGTTAGTAAAGTTGGTAAGGCATGCTTGCATAGTGGCAGAAGGCGCTGCCAGCTGCTTACACAATTTGCCACAAAATCAGAGTAAGATCTAACCTTTCAAGCGGGGCAAACCATTAAGTTTTTATCTTTGTGCAAGGTTCTCGCTTGGGCTAAAACAACAACAACAGCAACAATAATAAAAATATTCGGTACTTCGTTCGTTTGCACAGGAAAAGACAAGGATGGAAGCAGCTGGCTCTGGTGCTAGCTGGGATGCTGACAGCTCAAGGATTGCGCACCAAGCACCTGCTGCTGCAACACCCGCATCCGCGGGCAAAGTCGAGGGCAAAAACAACAACAACAACAACAACATCGACAACACCGGCGGCATAAATCGCGCCATGAGTTTCAACTTTCAACAAAGATGTAAGCCAAGTTAATTGCTTTTTGTTGCCTTGCTACCTTTTTTGCGCTGCAATGTCAACAATGAAACTAACGGCTGTTTCACCTCTTATTTGCTGCTGTTGCTGTTGCTATCGTTGTTGTTGCAGTTGCCCGTTGCTGCTATTTGAGCAGCTCTTCACAAAGAGCAACTTGGCAGCAAACGGTAACTTGGCTTTTAGCTGTATGTGCTCGAGCATCAGCAGCAGCACCGGCAGCAGCGGCAGCAGCAGCGAACGCAGCCATTTTGTTGCCAGCTCGCAAAGGGCACTTGAAAAGTCGTTGCCTAACCTTAGGCGCAGTACAAGTGCTCTATCAGCGTCTTTGTACTATTCCATTCCAGTCCGTGCCGTTCCATTCCGTTTCGATGTGTGTGAGAGCGCATCTCTTGGCTACCGTCCAAGATCCCGCCCCGTCTCAGCCCCATTATTAATGATTAAAATCGGCAATGGAGCGACGACTTTGGCTACAATCAATTTACAATTCATGGCGCCCTTGCGTCGTTCGTCGTTCGTTGTTGTCCGTGAGCCAAAGCAAAAAGTCGCTAGCTAAATCAGTCAACTGTGAATATTGCAAAATGAGCTTCCGCCTTCGCATACACTTCCGGCAGCAATTTCCGTTTCCTCATTACCTTTTTATACCCTGTACACAAGAAGTAGAATGTGGATACTGGAGACAGGTTTGCCAGACTTTTAAAAAACTTCAGATTTATTTAAAGGACACTTGTATTCGATTGTTATCGCTATCTTATCGAAATATTTTTCCATTCCTTTAGGCCTAACACATACAACAACTCTTCATACTTCCAATTCATACAGAGTATTTAGCAGTAAATCATTTTAGCCATGCAACATTCCTCTTGTGTATGTTTGTGCTACTTTTTGCCAACTTCTGGACTGTCCTTTTGGTTGTGATGGAGGGGCGTGCGAGCGAGCGAGGTGTGTGTGTGTGCGTGTGCTCTCGCGCCTTCATATGACAATTTATTATGCTGCCAGCTTTCGATTTAAATTGCTTGACAATTATTACACAATGACGAGGAGGAGCACATCGCGACGTCCTCATCATCATCATCATCATCATCGTTCTTGGTCCCCAAATGCGAATTCGACAAATTTATGTGTGCTTCGAGTGTAGCAAAGACTAGGCGATAGAGAGAGGAAGAGAGTGAAAGAGAGGGGAGAGCATGGTCTGGCCTAGACCGGAACTCAGAATTAATGATGGCAAATTTGCAAAGTTCACAAATTTCTTATTAGTTGTTCAGTTGCTGACGGTGCTACCAAAATGCCTCCTCATCCGGGACCAGCTCGGGCTTCATATTTCATTTGAGGAGTTTAGTTTCGGGGCCCGCCATTTTGCCGTTTGCTGCGGTTTTAAGTTTTCGCACTTTGGCCCGCCAGCGTCGAGCGTAAAATTTCCCAAGCGCTCTAATTTGAATTTTAATTGAGGTCTCTTTGTGGTTAAACACACACACACACACACTTATATATATATATTATTTTTATTAAATGCTTTTCATTTGTTCGTTGTTTTCATTTTATTTTCGGCTGCTGGTTGCTTTGTTAATTAACAATAATTAAAAATAATTATTATGCTGTTCAGGTTTTCTTCAGGGGGGCGGGGGGGCTAACTACGTGAGTTGATTTTGATGGAAATGGAATTTTATGAGCTTATTATTAAACGATTTTTAGTTTATTTATATTATTATTTAGGTAGCATTAGCAAAAAGCTTCCATATAAAATTATAATTGCTTTTAAAACAAAAACAAAAAAAGTAGTTTGCTTTTAATTGTTTAACGAACCTAGAAGTATTACTAAAAAATGTAATAATTTAGCATAAACATATACACGCATTAAATATTTATAAATGTCTAGCAATTATTGCATTTTTCATTTCAAAATCAAATCAATATCAAAAATTTTAGTTCTGCCTTAGGCACATTTTACATTTTGTGCCATAAACAAAAATTGACGTGAAAATCGTTTGCAAAGCTCATCACATGAAATGGAACAAAAAATCAAACAAATATACTTTATCAAATGATTTTTTTCTCCTTCATTCATGCAAAAAGAGAAAGAGAGTAGAATTTGCATTGTCCCCAATGGCGGCCAGCCCCATTTAAATTGCTTTTTCAACGTTGAGTGCTGAAAAAATATACATGCATAATAATAATGCGAAAAAAAAGGGATCCAAATTGTGCCATATATCTAGTCGGACATATCGTCAGCGTATATCGCATGTAAATATAAATTTAATTGCGCAAAAAACGTGAAACAAATAAATCAAACAGCAAACATTTTCACACAACTTTGTAGCATCAACAGAAAAGAAAAACAATAAAAAAAAGAGGCATACAAACAGCAGTGGAAATTGCAATTGGAATTGCAGTTGCAATTGCTGAGTTTTCGCGATTGCAGATATATATAATTATTAAAACTCGCTCCTGCCATAGAAATTGAAAATTGAATTGCCAACTTTTTGAGTTTTTTTGGTTCGTTTTTTTTTTTTTTTTTTGGTTTTTGTGTTTGCCTTTTCACTTTGTGCAGTATGTGCTTGAAAAGAAAAGCGAATGTAGAGAGTGCTTGAAACAATCACAATATAAAAAAAAATCGAGTAGGTGAGCTATCTTTAGCATGATGAATATTATATACACTAGAAATGAATCGAAATTTTCTATCATTGGAAACTCTTGTTAAAGATCTTGCATTTCTCTGCTAGCTGTATATATTGACAAAATGATCTAAGAAGACCTTAACCAAAGATTCAGCTCGATAACTCAAAATCAAAAGTTACATCGACCTAGCTTGCAATGCTGATCAAGAATATATATACCCTTTTAGTAGTCGGATATGCTTTATTATATGCTTTATATGCGTTTCATGACAAATTAATTTATACTTCTTTGTGTATTACCATAGAAAGTATATAAAAAAATACTAGTTGTGGAATACTAGTTGAGTAAGCTCGGCTAGAAGATATCCTAAACTCTTGCTTGATAATTAAACTGGAATCTTGAAATTTGAAAATTTTTCTGTACATAGTCTTTAATTTTAAGCCATATTTTATATTTTATCGATTAAAAGTGGAAACAAAAAAATGTTATCCATATTTTCAACATGTTCTGCGAACTGCTTAGAAGAAGTTATGTTCCAAAATCAAAAGTCTCTTATAGTTTCTTAGACAGCTAATGGCTATACCGACTTGGCTGTTGATTCTGATCAAGAATATATATATTTTATGGGGTGGGATATGATTTCGTCTGTTTGTTACATAATCTAGTACAAAACCATTATACTCTTTCTCGGTATACAGAAATGAAATCAATTAATATAAATGTTAAAATCTGATTAAAACCTTACAGGCTTTATAAAATTACAAGCAAAAAATGTTAATAAAGTTGCTTTAAAGTTTTACGAATGATATATATATATATATATTGTTTTGAAATTTAATGAAAATTTCAGTTTCACTTGAAATTTTTTACATTCCGAATTGGTATTATTTTTATCATCCCTTTTTTTTATTGTTTTTTTTTTTTGTACGAACATCTGAAAGAATTCCACTTCAAAGTAAAACCAACAATTCTTTTTCTTTTCTTTTCCTTCGCTTTATTTTCTATGTTTTTTTTTCTTTTAATCTTTTCTTTTCTATGTTTTTTTTTCTTTTAATCTTTCCCGCTTTGTTTTATTTTCTGTGTCTTACATTCCACGCATATTTTTCTACATTTGCACTACTTGGCTAGCTTACGCTGACAAGCATTTGTTATTAAATATTTGCTTGCCTTTTATTCGTTTTATGTTTTTTCTCGTTTGATTTATGATTTTAATGCAGCCATTGCACGTATTGAATTGAATTTTAATTTTAATTTATTTTTGCATTAAAGTTTTTTTTTTTTTTATTTTGTTTTGATTTCAGCCGATTGCGTGACACAATTATTTCTTTCATTAATTGTATTTTGTTTTCATTTACGTAATTATTTAAATACAAGCTTATAGTAATGAATTAATTTTAATTTTAAGCCCATTTGCGCGAACTAATTGTTGTTTTTTTTTTGTTTGTTTGGTTGTTTTTCTGCTAATGCATTTAATTAGTAATTTGTTTATAATTACTGTTTACCATTTATCCATTTTGCTACAGAAAAAAGCTCATTGCGTGTTTGCTTTGTTGACTTTCAATGTTTTTCTAGTGTTTTCTATGTTTTTTTTGTTGAGTTTTCACTTCAATTTTTTTCTATTTTTTTTTTTTGTAACTTGAAGTTGATGTCTAAGCTAAGCGCTGTTAAATATGCTCTACTCACACAGCTATATATAGACACATTTATTTGAAGCACATAGAAAAACAACAGCAACAACATCAATACGCATGTGTTTGTTTGTGTGAGTGTGTTTGTGTGTTTGGATGGGATTTGTATATATAGAAAAGTTGTTCTAATGGTTTTATTTTCAAAAAATGCCCTTGGACTTATGCAACTGCTCAAATTTTTAGTTTTTTTTTTTGTGGCATTTTGTTTTGACTTTTACTAACATTTAATGTGTTTTTGTTTATTTTATTTTAATTATTTTTTTTTTTTTGGTTTTTTGGCAGGTACCTGATACTTAAATATCAATTACGGGGCAGCGGGCTGTGGGCTGTGAGGGGGGCTGTGAGCAAATCAAGTGTAAAATATATATATAGTATATGTATAAATATGTATATTTTGTTGTTGTTGTTATGTTTTTGTTTTTTTGTTTTCGCCTGCGTGTAAAAGCGCCTAAAAGCGAGCTACATATATACTACTGCACAAAATGTTAGTGATTGAGTTTTAGTTTTAGTTTTTTTTTTTTTTTGTATACATAGTTTTGAGTATATATTTATAAATACATCGATACAAGTATGGCAAAAAACTTTGAGTTCACTTCAAGCCTACACACACATAAATAGTTTAGTATATATATATATATTTGAAATTAATATTAGTTCACATAGCTCGTATTATTATCTGCTAGCTTTGTAAATATTGAAATTTTTTGTTTTTTGATTTTTGTTTTTTTGGTTTTTTGTTTTGCTTATTTAACATCTAGCACTTAGCCTAGCCTGTTTGTCTTAAGTAGCTTTGGTTTAAGTTTTTCTTTTTTGTTTAACACTTAGGGTTTTTGGCAATTGGAGCTACGGCCTTGATTGGCATTGGGCGCCATTTGTTGCACCGATAGACTCCAATTATTGGACGAATTGTTGATATACGTTGCGGTTCATGCTCAAAAAGTGAGATAGTTCGAGAGTTAGAGTATGTATGTATGTATGTGAGGGAGTGGGTGTGTGTGAAAGTGCGTATGTAAGTGTGGGAAGAAAGTGATTGTGGGGTAAAAGTGATTAGAGTGTTGCCTAATTGTAGTTTAGAGCATAGCGTTGCATAGAAATCGGCAGCTTATAAAAGTTATCAGCAATCATCAAGCTATATGATCAACTGACAAAAAATATGGTTTTACCCATTCACAAATATAATGAAAATTGTTAAAAATACGATTAATCGATGCCAGTTAATGAAAACGACATCAAAAATGCATTTGTTGTCGAGCTGTATATATATATATTTTAAGCTTAAAGGCAATACGTTTGCAAAACATGGCGTCGTTTAAGTAGTGGAAAAGCATCCAAACACGCACAGTGCACACACACAAACATTAGCACATACACGCTACTTGGCACACAATCACATGCTTCGACAAGCACAAGTTTCAATTTGTTGCACTTTTTAAGCATTAAGTAGCTGGCCAAGCGTCCGGACTTAAATGCTATACGTTTTCACTGAGTGTGTGTATATATATATATATGTGTGTGTGTGTGCGTTTGCCAGCAAAGCGGTTTAGTTGCATTTTAGCTTTTAACAGCTACTAGTTTGTTTTCATTTTTTTTTCGCATTTGGTATTTTTGTAGTTATTTGTGTATTTTTTTGATTTTCATTTTATTTTTGTGGATTTGTTTACCCTTGCAGAGCATAGTTGAATTGCGTCATGAACTCTGTAACTAGAAGATCAGATTACTTAACACATAGTACAAAGTTTCTTGTTAAAAATTTGAAACTTCTATTTATATTTGTTTCACTTTCTTTCAGCTATAACTAACTTAATGTCTCTCTGCAAGAGTATTCAAATTCGGTATTCGGTGTACCGAAAATTAATGTTCCTTGCAAATATTTTGATTTTATTTTCCACTAAATTGTTTGTTTTGGTTTGATTCTTTGTTTTTTTCTGCTCCAGTTGCTTATACAACAACATCGAAAGCACACGAATTAAGCACATTTAGAGCATTTTTGTTAAAATTACAAATTACTTACTAATACACACACAGAGACATAAGAAATCGAGTTTTTTCTTGTTTATAACAAAAAAATAAATGGAAAAAATGTAATAAAACTCTTCATTTACTTTAAGCGTTTTAACAATTTTGAATACACATACACATAGTATTAGTTTATATGAGATTTGTTTTGAGTGGCGCTAAAAAGTATGCTATACTTTTTTGTTTTTTTTTTGCTGCTATCACGTGGGCACATACAGCATTTTTGTTTTTGTTGTGTTGCACTACTTAAAGACTATGGGCTTAGAGAATACAAAATACACTCAGCGGACAAATACTGTAATACGTACTCTAGTTAATATGTATACTTAATTGTTGTGGGTGTGTGTATCCAGTATCACTGGCACTGTGCCCACCTATGAGCTGTTGAGATTGGACGGCGGCGGCCATTGCCGCTTGATGACAGCAAAGTGAGTCATTTGAAAGGTGTTTGTCAGCTGGCAGCGACGCTCAACAAAGCCAGTTAAGCAATAGCCCATATTGTAGTCCTCCATCGAGATATTCGATGTCAGATACAGTTTAAACTCATCATTGTATGCCAGCTGTGATTTGGACTTTGACTGCCCTCGACAGCCAATGGGGTCTTCTACTTCTCCTGCTGCTCTCAATGTTGCTGTTGTTCCTGCTGCTGATGTTGTTGTTGTTGTTGCTGGTGTCGTTGATGATGTTAGTGTTGCTGGCGCTGTTATTGGCGGCCTGCGAAAATGTCCGGCAATCAGGAGCGAGCCCTGCTGCTCCATGGGCAACATCCTTGCCTTCGTTGCCTGCCGTTGCGTGCCAGCGCATTCGACAATGCGACAACGATTGGGCTGCCACCAGCAGGGCGTGATGGTCCAGTAACTCGATGAGGCAGTCCTCGCCCAACCCTCCTCCGGATACAGCAATATCTGTGTGTGTGTGAGAAAGCAAACGACAAAAAGAGAGGGAGAATGAGATTTTTAGCCAGCTACCAATTGCAAATTGGTTTTGTGTGTCGCTGCACTGCTGTCGCACTTTAATTGAAAATCGTAATTAAAAAGTGCAAACTGCTCCACATTTGCATGCTCCATCCGTGCAACCCAGTGCAGCCAGTTAGTCATTGTTGGAGTCCTAACCAAATGCAATTTATATGCACACTTAACTGACACTCATTAGTTAATTGCAATAAAATACTATATATATTTATATATATTGATACTTCAACAGTTTGACTGTTGCTAATTATTTCAATTGTTACAAAAAAAAAAAACAAACATTTTAAAACTGTTTTTGTCACTTTTATTGCCATAGCGAATGGCAAGTGTATTTACAGTGTTGCACAACGTCACGAGTTTTAGTTTAGAATTTTCATCAAAATCATCAAAAATAGTTTTAAAAACTTTTCATCCATTAAAAGTTATCATGTTTAATCCAAAATTTACATGTTAAAACACAGTTTTCGCTTAAAATTCAGCTCAAACATTCTTTTAAGCTTTAAATCATATTTTTTCAAGGTTTAATTTGAATAAAATTGTGTTGTGCGAATGCATTGCATTATGTTGATTTGTTTTTATTTTCGTATTTTTTAAATATATATGTTTTTTATATTATTTTCACACTGCAACAGACCGCAAATGTTCTTGTTATTGTTGCTGTGGTCTGATGTGTACCATGTGGCATGTGGCACATGGTTGCTTTATCAACGGCAGCTCATAAATAATATGTGTTAGTTAGTTTATCATGAACTGGCAGCGATTTTGCATGCGGTCATTTGCGGCCACAGCAAAGAATTTCATTATTAATTCATATATACTCATATACGTAAACCGCGTGCACAACGAGGCGTATGCTTAACATAAGCCATTGCATCTGCCACTGCCACTGCAGCTGGATTGAGCTGGCTAGCTGACTGGTTCTCTGACTGGCTGGCATAGATGAGAACGCTAATCAAACACTGAGTTAAACGCACAATGGAGCGACATTCCCTCTTTTAAAGCCAAGCGGGCAAATGCCGTTGGGATCCCAGGGTGAGAGACACGAGAGTCGGGATAAAAATCTGTGGAATTCCAAAGAGCATTTATTCAACGGAATTGAAATAAAGCAGCAAAGCGTAAAAGAGAAATGAAAACTTGAGCTGCCGAAGCTGCCGTTCATCTTCTTGTTGTTATTATTGCTGCTGCCGTTTCTGCTACTGCCCCCAAAACGTTGGCCAGTGCCTGTGCGGTGGCAATGTCCACCGCAGCAGCAGTAGCAACAACAACAGACGAAGCAGATGCTTTTGAAATTGAAGTGGTTGCAGCTGCAGGCTGACGTTTGTACCGTTAGCTGGGCTTCAGGCACTGTGGCAGCAACTGCCATGCGTTAAGTTTCTGACTTTAAAGCAAAAAAAATAAAATGCTTATGTGGTTTTTTTCCACATTTCTGCTTTTTTTCGGTCTGCTATCTTTTGCTTTATCAAAAGGCAACTGTGCAGGTAAATTGTTTAAAATTAATGCGGCGCAGACAACGCTTAAATATGCATGGCATATATATGTATGTACATACCGTTTTTTTTTATTTGCTCTTAACGCATTTAACAAGCAGACGGCACAAAAACAATGGGAATTGAGCTGCCACAACCATGGCGCATTAATCCCACTTGACTATTAATGAAAATTAAACGATTTTCGAGTGGCCGCAGTTAAGAGAATAATGGCAGAAAAAACCCAGTTGTACACACACATATATATGTATGTATGTATGGTGAGGACGGCGACAGAATGCAAATACGTCAATGGCAAATACTCATTAATACAATACGATTATTGTGAATAGTTTAAGCTAAACCAGAGAATCGTTTACCATCAAAAAAGGTTAAGCGGGCGATGTTAATTAAAAGGTGATTAAGGTTTTGATATGACAAAGTGAACTTGAAGTTCAGATAAGTTTAAAATGAAGAAAATTCATTTATTTGGTTACAAAATGTTTGGAAAAATGCATGAAAATATTTATTTATTAAATGTATACAACAAAATAATTCTTGTCTCAACTGAGCTTAAAATCGTTAATAAAAATTACTTAAAAATATTTTAAGGTTTCAATAAGCAGAAAAAAATCTTTAATCCTTTAGTTTAATTCAAGTATCTACAAAATTTATCGCTTGCATTAATGTAATTTTATAATAATTTTGAGTCAAGCCGGAAAAATTTTGTTCATTTAAATAAATTTATGAGACCACTTTAAAGATTTATTTAACACCATTATATACTAGCCAGAGTCGTTTGTAAACCTTATTTTATTTCCAACTGCAGCACAATTAACTGTCAACTAATTAGTGACCACAATATGTGTTCTGGCGATCGGGCCAAATCCATTTCAATACTGTTGTTGTTGCTGTTGTTGTTGCAGGTTGTATTAAAGCTCAAAGCATAACCACAATCGCTGGCCAATATAACGAGCTGTATGCAGCATGTGATTGCAATGTTGCTGTGTGTAGCTGGTTGTGTGTTCTTGTTTGGGACATCAATTGCCCAACAGATTGGGGCAGTAAGCAGTGTGTGTGGCACGTGCTGCATATATGTCAACTTGCCCCATATGGCAAATGCAGCAAGCTCGAATTGTGCGCTCGTGTTTGAAAATTATCAAAAAACGTAGAAGGACCCAAAAGACCTAGATGCTTAAGGACATTGTGGCATGTCGAAGCAAAAATACTCTAACAAAAGATTGAACCGGATCCAATCAGCCCTCAATATCTTATGCCCATTCTGATTAGTGATTTATTCTTCTGGCTTAGCGTTCGCATAGCGCTCTAATAAGCTGCCAAAATGTGCAGCCAAAGCGGTTGAAAGGGTGTGAAGGGGTTGCGCACATAAGTGTTGCAGTTGGTGCCCGAGCAATTGCATTATTCAAAGTTGCCAAAGTGCATGCTGCTGAAATTGAAAATGCAACGCAACAAATCGCTTGCCACTATCAAGGGTCATAAAACTCCGCACTCCGCACTCACACACACACAAATGCATACATACATGTGCAAAGAGAGTGAGGGAATGGGATAGAAAATCACTTCCGCTTTTGGGGTCTGCCCTACAAAATCTGCAACGATGGCAATTTTCAACGCCGGGGCATCAGGTGACCGAGTCGCTAACAAAATGGCAAAATCGAAAACGTGGCTGTTTGACTGTAGCTCTCTCTGTCTCTGTGTGTGTGTGTGGCTCTTCTGGAATGTGTGCGTGTGATTGCAATAGCTGCTGCTGCTGCTGCTGCTGTTACTGCTGCCTGCTGCCTTGAAGGCGTCCATAATCGATTTCTGTGCGGCACGCAATTGTTTGTTGACTTTGGGATTTTATTGCCTTGGCATTTTATTGCCAAGCAAAAGTAAATAAATTCTCGCACGCCTCCCCCAACCCCCTCAAACCCCCGTTCACCGCACGACTATTCACTTGCATTGTCAGCTGGCAACTTTGTCTATTAATTTGCTTAATGAGTTCATTGACAAATATTGAACGCTATTGCAACACTCTCCTCTCTCTCTCTCTCTCTCTTTCTGTCTACCTCTCTCTCTCTCTCTCTGTATTTCTCGACTCTGACTTAACAAATACTACTTAAGTAACTGCAAAGTTTTTCTCAGCTACTAGAAACTTTTCTCATTTCGTTCGACGGACGCTGACATTAATTAATTAAGTGCTGTCGCAGACATTTCAACACTTTAACAGTCACTTCGTTTGTCAGTTCGACGATTACTTAGTCAAAAATATACACCAATATATATGTATGTATGTGGGTGTGTGTGTGTCTGTGTGTGTGTGTGTAGGCGTGTGTCAGTGTTTTGGGGCACTTGATGTTAATTATCCGCCCTCATGATGGGCATGCCTTGCTGTGTGCGCCAAATCCATCGTAAGCTCAAAAATCAAAGCTTCAACACGATTCTGTAAGCACTTGAAGCATACAGCGGTGGTTGGTCGGAGCGGGGCGAGGCGGGGCAGGACAGTGTCTGTCGCAATACCAAAAAAACACTTCGCTACAGACATCCCGCATCAGCAGTATCCATTTGCTTCCCTAATTCCCAGCCTACAATACCCACTGTAAATCAGTGTCTAGAACAATTTCTTTCAAGGATTTGGCTTAGCAAATACCCTGTAATCTAGAATATGAGAGATGGGAAGTGTAGGTGCGATCATAAAAAGTAAAGATTGTAATTTAATTACATTTAAGATATTTTCTTAAAATATTTTCTTAAAATATCTTTAGCATCTTTTTACACACAATTTACTGCATTTAACAACAGAAGATGTTTTTCATTTATGATCAGAAACTAAAAGAAAAATCTTCATCCAACTAACTAAAGGATAACTCGCAAGTCAATCAAATGAAATCACTTTCTTTAACCTTTTGTTGCGGCATTTTGTTATTGTGCCACGATTTCCAATGAAACCTTTACTAACTTGACTTTGAGTTTTTTCCATCTTCCCCTTTTTTTTTTTCTTTTTTAGAGTGCTTTCATTGAAGTGCGGAAGAAATTGAAGTTTCTTTCTCCTTTCATTCTCATTCCCATTCCATTTCCAAGTTACAGTCTCAGTTTTATTTCTCTTTCCCTTCAGACACTCCTGATTTCTTTGTTTCGTCTTTGCGTGCCTGGGCAAACTGTTAATGAGTTTTAGCTTGATATAAAACTTATCTTTGGCTTTGTTTTCAATGGGCATTGCGATTCTTGTGTATATATTTTACTTATTTACTTATGCGCCTCACGCGCTGCACCACGCCCTGAATTTGGAATAGCAAACAGCGTCGAGTCCGGCATTCAAATTGGCCTCCAGATGAAAGGGTGAGTGGTGGCACAGCAACGCACCAAGGAGGAGGAGGAGATGGAGGAGATGGAGGATTGGGTGCGAAAAGTTTTAATAAGTTGCTCATTAGCAGAGAAAATGAGGCAGCTGAAACAAAATAATTTACACGCCCAACATCCGTTGCAATTAAACTCGACGCAACTTCAATTTCACTCTAACAGACTTAGCGCAAGTGTAAGCGTGAAAGGAAGAGTCTGAGGATGAGTGTCAATCCCAAAACCCCAATCCTTTTTCCAGTGGGCCAACTTTACTACTACTACAACCACACAACTACGACTAGCTGTAAATGTAGATGTCAACGGATGTTTGGCAAACGCCCGGCACAAGATGCTCAACGGCCGCAAAAGTTTGCCGCGAGTATTTTCGAAATTTAATGAGTTGTATTACGTGGCAAACTTTAAGCGGCGTAACTATTTCCTTACATCCTACTCTTCTTGCAACACCAACCAAGCCAGTCAACAACAGGCCGCAACTTGGGCGTGTTGTTAAGCGTAACTTTATATGGCAAACTTTTCATGTGTCTCGGATGTGTTTTTCATTCCCCTATCCCCCTTTCCATCCCACCCTACCTTATGATACGCGTCGTGGCATCGCTAGTAATGCAAAAATTAAAGTTCTTCGCCAAAGTACAAGCGCCGCTAAAAGTTTTCGCACTACTCGCACCAAGAGTTGACATGCTGAGGCACCCGGACACATTTTTCGTATAGCTACAAATTTGATATGTTAGACAAGTGATGCGGCGACAGTGCCAAGCGCTGCACAGTGGGCCAAATTAAAAAGTTTAGTGAGAAAATTTATTGTAAGGTCAATAACAATATATATTTATATATTTATATTTTTTGACATAATATTGTTGGAGCAACTAAACTTTTTATTATAAAGAACATTTTTCAATATTAAAAAAATATTTAATGTGTTATGGGCAAGCTTTGGGTTGTGGATTTGAAGAGTTTTGCTTAGGCAATATAATATTTTTAATATTTTTGCTATTATTTTTAATATAATTAAGCAATACTACTGACTAATTGGTTAAGCAATAAACGCTAAAAGTGTTTTATTTAAAATTGTTTTTTTATATTATTTTGTTTGAGATTTGAGCTTGAGACTTTTACAAATTGCTTGTTAGAAACAACTTTTAAGCAACAGTGTGATAAAATATATTTTTTGTATCAAGTATTCAAGTATTTTCCCATCATAATCAAAACAGTATTTTTCCACTGTATACGCACACTCACACACTTACAAATACTTGTGTGTTGCCGTGTAAAAAGATTAAGCACATTTATGTGACAGAGCTGAAGTCGCGAAAGCGGACGATGTGTGCCTCGCATGTGCCACAATTTTAAAGTAGCGTTAATGAAATTTGAGCAGCATCCAGCACACACACACACTCAAACACACACACATATGTAAATGTATATATATATATATATAGAGGATGAACAGCGGGAATGAACGAGACTATGAAACTTGAGATGCTTGGTTTTGTTGGTGTTGTTGGCATTAAAGCGGCACTAAAATGGCTGACAGGATAAGTCGGATGCAACAAAACTTTATAGAGCAGATCCCTGGCTCAGTAGATAGCTGTTTAGACAAGTTGAGAGTTATGGTAAGGTATTTTTTTTGTGTGCTTTTGCCCCCTGGTTAAGCAGTACTTCTCGTTAAAGTGCTAAAAAGTAAGAGTTAAGCGCTGCTCAAGTGTAAAGGGCAACACGCTAAACTATTCCTGAATTGAGATAAACGAATCCGACTTGAAGTTGGCTAAAGTTTTATGAATAAAGTGAGGTTAGAGAATGCAAGCGAAGCGAACTTTAGACTGGATATTAAGCACTCTTAAACTAAAAGACAACAAGCCAAATGAATATATTAGACAGGTTTAAGTAAGTTTGAAGTATTATGGTGAAGTATTTGAAAGTGAACAAAAGTGAGGTTAGAGTAAAATTAATTTCAATTAGGATTGCTTTTAATTGATTTGGAGCTTAAAATCATTCTGTATTGAACTGATTGACAGCAAATAATCAAATTTGAAGTACAGTTGCCGATAGAGTGCTGACAAAGTGAGGTTAAATTCGAAATACTTGAAGCTTAAGTCTCCTTTTCAATGATTCAATAGCTTCAAATGCTCATTAGGCAGCCACAAGTTGTTGCTGTTGCTGTTGCTGTTTTTGTGTGTGTGTCCCATTGCAAAATCCCAGTCACGCTTCAATTCACACACACACAGACACATACACATTCACTCAGAGAGACTAAATCTCTTATACCTTTTGTCCCCTTACCCCTTACCCAAGCTTAAAAGTTGCCTGCGTCGCGGGCTTTTGTAACTTATGCGAAGTCAATGCCAAGTTCCCCTCGAGCATTGCAAAATAGCTCATCAATAACCCATTTGCCCGATACGCTAGGCTTGTGAAAGGCCTCTGTGCACAGGTCAGAGGCGGGGCCACAGAGGGCGTGGTCGGACCTGTTCCTGACCTTATCCACTGGGAGCATGGAGATGGAAGGATGGAAGGAGTCAAAATCGGATGAAGCTTGGATAGCTTAGCAAATGCACACACAAACACACACACACACAGACACATCGTTTGTGAATGCGAGAAGGGATAAGGATGTTGAAAAACGCGGCAATATCAACATCCGGTATTCACATTTCTTCAAAGCGTATTCATACTTTAATAGTGCCGGGGAATTCAAGTTGGCGCTGGCATAAATCAGGCGCGGAAATGCCAGAAGCGTATGCTACCCCGACCATCAAAAAAAAAAAAAAATGAAAGCCAATACGAACAAAAAACGGTTCGGCAAGCAATCAACGCATCAACACAGCTTCTCCTGCTTTCAATTATGGTTAATGACAGGATTCGCCTGCTGTGTGAATTTTTCGGCGATTTAAAGCGGCAAACGCAAAGCAACATGAAGCATGCAACAAGCCCAAATGAAATGAAAATTTAATAAAATACAAATATATGAGTCTGCGAGCTACCCAACAACACAAACCAAGCGAGCGCACAAGATGATGAAAAGGGAAGGGGGGTGCCTGGTGTGGCGGGTAAGTCGAAGACGTTTGCTTAAATGAAGATGTATGCCAGTCGGGCGTATGAGTAATATGCGCAAATATGCGCATAAAATAAAGCAACTTGTAGCAATTTTGTTTCAGACACCCTCACGTTGTGCCCCGCTCCGCTTCTCCTCTCCCCTCTTTCCCTCTATCTCTCTCGTTTGCTTTGGCACTTTGGTGGCGCTGCCTTCTTGTGTTTAATTTAGCCAGCCATAAACGTAATGCGGCGCCTGAAGTACGTTCTACCCGAATTTATATGGCGCCATATAAAAGCCGCTTTCATCCCCGAAAAAACCCTCTCTCATCTCTGTACCCTCCTCATCGCACACACGCTCATTCACTTGTATTTCATTGCCAAAACAGTGCCTAACATAAAATGATTTTATTTGAAGCTGCTTTAAAGGCAGCAGCAGATTGTTTAATACTACTATATATATAAAACCGAGGCGCACTGCAAATTCATTTAGCACTGTGGCAACTCTGGCTTAAACTCCCTCCATTTGGCGACTGACAATGACAATTTAATTGAATTTTCTATTATTTTCAGTATATGTATGTGTGTGTGTGTGGTCCGGAATTGTGGTTAAAAGTAAAAAGGGTTCTTTTATCAAAAATGTATAATCGGATTTTAGCGGTAGCTAAAAATTATAAAGAACATAATATGTTAATAGTTGTTTAATTATTTTAAAGTTTTGACAGTAGTTTATAATTTTTTCAATATAAATTTAAATAAAGCAAAATAATAAATTGCCGAATTTGAGAAGCTTATCAAAGATTAATAAAGCTTTATTTACTTTAAAGTATTTTTGTTTTTTTTTTTAATTTTTAATCTCATTTCTGCAAACGTTTTTTTCTAATACATTTTGTTCATATGTTGAATCAAAATAGTTTTAAGACAAATGCTTTGGTTCGTCAGCTTTCTCATATTATGATGCTTATTTGAATATCTTCTTTATTATGATTTTCTTTTTATTGGTATTTGAATAAGCCTTGCTTCTCTTTAGTCAAGCATATACTAAAAGTGGAATAATGCCTTATTCAATAATATCTCTAGAACTGCCTTTTCATCTTGTATTATATTCTTTTTTCAAGAAGCACTCCCAAGAGAGAAAAAAGTTTGTGTGTGTGGTTGTATTTAGATGTGTGTGTTGTATGCCTACACGTGCATTGTCCCAGACTGATTTTCAATTCAGTTCAGCTTTTGGCTCTTGTGTACGAGTGTGTGTTTGTGTGTGTGTGAGTGTCTCCTATATCAAAGGTTGTTGGAATAACGTCGCTATTCCGCGAATCCGTTGACTGGTTGGCCTCGACCTGGTCTGCCAGCACGTTAACATATCTGCGAGATACCATCCATCAAATATCAAGCTATGTGAAAGTCTATATATGTGTGTGTGTATGAGTGTGGTGTATGCGGGTCCTCTGAATCCGTCTGCCTTCTGCCGTCAAGTCGTCAAATTTGCAAAAGCTCATCCTTGCGGGAGTTTGGTTTTTGTGCTGAAGAGTGTATCAAGATACTTTAAAGTCAGGCTGGCAGAGGCAGGCAGGCAGGAAGGCAGGCAACCAGTTTTATGATACGAATCGTCTTTTATCTTCTGCTACATAAAATTTAAGTAATTTTGTTGTCTAGTTCATTGAATTAGCTTAGCTCAGCACACACACAGAAATACACCCACAGAGAGAGGCTGACTGAAACACATCTGAAATAAATTGAATTAAATTGATGCGCTAGGAAATTGAGCTTGCTGTTGCCTCGGCTAACGAAATTGCTTTTAATTTTGGCACAAATCTCTTTTTAATTTTTTGTTTTTTTGCTCTTTTTGCTTGTTTAGTTTTGGTGAGTAGAATAGAGTAGAACACACAGCTGGCTGCGTCCGGACAAATCTTGTTTTGGCATCCAAAAATCCGGAGACAACAACAGCAACATTAACAACAACAACACGAAGTGAAATCCGTTTTTTGTTGTTGCTGTTGTTGACAGCACATGTGCCATCGAAATTGCAGAGCTAATCAAGCGGCAGCTGTTGTCTATGCTAGAGTTGAGCCAAAAATACAACAAAAAAAACTAAACGGCAAAAACACATAGAAACTATAGCATACTCTTCAGCGCCGAATGCTAAATAGATGCAGCAATAATTAACTGCATTAAGCCAGCAGCCAGTTTAGCTGCAGGCAACTGAGTTCCTCTCCTCTACACTGCCTCTCCCCTCTTAGTCACTTTTTATGGCAGTACTGCCTTGTCCTTTAGTCCTTTAGCCGGCAGCTTAACTTGGCCTTAACGCAATTTGTCACAGCAGCCAAGCAAGGGCGGCTCGACAGCTAAGCCCCTCAACCCCCACCCCATTCGAGCTGCCTGCCAAAAGAATGAAAAAAAAAAGTAGCATGCTTTATTTATGTATATCCTTGGTACATTGTCTAACACAGCAGCAACAATGGCACATTGAGCCGACAGGTGAAATGAAACAAATGAAAGTGAGTGTAGGCACACACATACACACACCCACACACATATATACTTAGTCAAACACACACATTCATTTGAAATGCAAACTGCTTGGAAATGAGAAAAATTCCACAACATTGACAGCTAGAAGCATTTTTAGTTTGCCTTCCAACTTTTTGTGTTTTCTTCCTTTTTTTTATACAAAATGCCAAAATATTTCACACACCCACACCCAGGCAAAGTGGGCGTGTCAGAGTGGCATGTTTACTCCCACTTGCTGGCTTAACGACGCCTGCATTTTGCTTCAAACTAAAAAGCGTTCGTCAGTACGTTTTTTTTTCGTCGTCGTCGTCGTAGTTGTTGTTGTTCTTTTAGCTGCAAGTGCTGCAGGTGTTGGTGATAGGTGTGCTTTTTGTGTGTGTGTGTGTGTCGGCGTATAGCCATTTAGTATGAGTGGTGTATAGTCCCCGACTCCAGCTAAACCTTTTTTGGTGTAGTGATGGCAAAGTGCTTGCATCAAGCTTCGTTAGACAGAGCAATGTTTTGCCAGCAACTGGACTTAACCACAGTGCTGCCAGTAGCTAGTAGGTCTCCTTTTTCACTTTTTGAATAATGTGCGGCTGGCAAAACGTTTCAATTTTCATTTAGAATTGACTAACTGAGAAATTGCTGCTTACAGTCATTATTAAAGTTTTCCTCGTTGTTTGTGTTTCGGACTTACAAATTACACATTTTTAGTTTTACTCTTTGTTACTTTTCTAGTTATTCGATAAGTCTTTCATTTCATTCAGCGTTTTTTCTTTCTTGGTATGACCAAAAATTTATGTCTCAATGCTTTCGAAACGGTTTTTTTGTTTGCCTTCTCATATTTCAAGGCAATTTTTGGCATTTTCCATTTTTGTTTGCGCATTTTCTACGCTGAATTATTAACTTCTAGTGTTGGGCTCTCGGTCTCGCTGTCGGTCTGTAACGGTTTCGCAATCATAAAACTTGCCACTCAGCAGTTTGTCGTAATCGCTATCTATTTAAGATATTGCCAACGCCACAAACTAAAATTACGCATACGCCTCGTGCGGCATGCGGTTGGGCGAAAGTAAATCGCCTTAGCTCCCGCTGCTTTTGCTGCTGCTGCTTTTGCTTTTGCTGCTGGTTGGTTTTAAGCCGTAATAAACTAGCTGAAATGCATAGTTAAGCCTTTTTGGCTGGCTGACTGGATGACGGCGGGACCAGGGCTACTCGACTCGACTCGACTCGACGTGGCGTTGGCGTGACTTTAACTTTGTCTAGCATTTAAATCAGTGGCATCGTGTATAAATCTCAAAAGTGCTGCTACTTATCGGAGTCCCTGGGCTTTTTGGCCTTTTGGCCTCATCGTGAAAACTGTAGACTGCCAATGAGTCAGTGTTGGTAAGCGTTGCAAACGATGCTCCTGATGCTGCTGCTGCTGCTGCTGCCGCTGCCATTTTCTATCTATCTCTTTTTGTTGTCTGCTTTTTTTCGTTCTACTTCTTCTGCTGCTGCTGCTGCTGCTTCTACTTGCTACAAATCATGATAATAAATTCCAATTTTATTTAGTCAGTGAGGCGGCAAAGCACCCTTGTCATCGTCAACGCTTGTTTTGGGTGCACGACACGGGGGGCTGGGAAGTTAGTGTGTGTGTGTGTGGCAGGAGGAGACAGCCGAAAAAAAAGGGCAAACGCTTCATTTGGCTTTCGGGCGCAAAAAAGGGCTTCCAGCAGTCCATTGCTTCAACTACTTGGATTAACGGTTCAGTTTTATGACTTTTTATTTTTTGCCATTCGCAGTTTTTTTTTTGAGAATTTTTATTTTTGTGTGTTTTATTTTTATATATTTTTGTATATGCACTTTGACCGCTTTTGTTGCCATGGCGAAGACCATTCAAATAAATTCACTGTTGAATAGAGTTTTTGTCGTCTGGCGTCTGTTTAACTTTTGCCAGGCATAATCAGGCCTGATTGTAATGAATGCGAACCGAACAGTCGGGGCCAATCACCAAAAGAAAGCAGCTCATCAGACCGGAAAAATGAAATGGACAGAAGAGAGAGTGGTAAGAAGCGGGATGGGATGACGAGGTGACTTGGGAACATAGCGTATACAACATTGCGGTTGTGTGCGAGCTGGCGTTGCGGGGTGGCCAAAACATATTAGCCGTGTGCTCATAATGTTGCAGAGTTCACGCAGCGTGCAATGGCTAACACACACACACACACACAGTTACAGTACATGCGTGCATGCATTGAGACCACGTTAAGGGATTTTGAGCCAACTGCAGGACATGTGACAGCCAACACAGTTTGTAACAGCAACCAACTTCTTTACCCCTTTTGTAGTTGCAACTTTTGCTTTACTCCTTTTTTTTTCCCGGCTCTCTTCATTGCCTGTTGGCAATTACAACGTTGCAATGTTGATGGCAACTTTTTGGTTTTTTTTTTATTTCATTTTTTTGCTGCATAAGAATATGTGACAGAAATGTTGTGTTCATACTGAAGAGTGTAACTTGCATATGTACTGATGATAAAGATGAATTGGTATCATCAATCAATAAGAAAATAATTGCTTTTCATTACTATTTGTAATGGATAAAGTAAAGAAGCTCTTAAGATTTAAATCTTAAAGATTTACTTTAAAGAAAAGAGTTTTCTCAACAAATGTCTTTAAAATATTAACCACATTCCTAAAGTGTTTGATTGTTATCTCCTTTTTTTTTATGTTCTCAAAACTAAGCTTAACTCACTTTTAGTGCAAACCTTATCAAATCCTTAAAGGCGACAGCTTTTAGTTGCGGTCAGTGTTTTGTGGCATCAATTTGTACATTTAAGATTGCTATCAAACTGATCTGTTCTATATATCTACTTTTTATATAAGCCAAGCATAGACCGTTGACCACAATTATAGCCGGGTATAACAATGTTCGCATGCAGGACAAAACTCAAAGATACACACACACACACACACACACACACAAACACACACACAGATTGTAGCTAACATGATGACAGTCAGAAAGAGAGAGAGAGGGAGCAAAGATGGGAGCCGAGTCACTTCCTGCTTTGCTTGCTGGGGCGAATGCTGTCCATTTTATAATACCCTTTTTTGTTTGAGCTCTCACGGCTTTTGTTGCCGAGGCAGTTGCCTGATTTGCATTTGCATTTTGAGCCTTGTGTTTGCCATTCCAGGCTTTAGCAGTGGCAGCAACCAGCAGCCAACAACTAGCTACAGCATAATTATGGAGCGATGAAAGGACGATGACGACAACGACAACGACGACAAGGACGATGAGGACGAAGGACTAGTCTGTTATGCATGCGCTGGGTCACTAATGTTGGCACATGATGATTTCTTTCTTTCTTTCTTTCTTTCTGACTTTCTTTTTTTCAGTTTAGTCAGAAAACTTGGCAAAAGACTGTTTAGCAATCAGAGAAGAGAGCAAGAAGTGCCTCTGACACTGATAAACTGAAACTGAAAAAAAAAGATGGGAGCCTTTAAGCTGCTTTGCCACAAAAGTTTACGATAGTTTTTGGCTTGTTTACTTTGTAATAGGCACTTTTGTGCACTAACTGCCAACAATTAAACTAAAGTACCCAACGACTTTATAGTTCAAATGTTAAGTTTCAGTTGAGTTCAACTATTTACTGAACAAAATGCAAAGAATACAAAACGATGTAAAAATTTGTCTCTTTCCAATCAATTGCCAATGTTGTTGTCATAAAAAAATAATAAAAATGTTTTTCGTAAAGCGGCTTACAGCCATTGAGTCAATAACTGCAAACATTTATGTGTCAAAAAAGGCAATGCAATCAATATTTTGAAGCATTTAACAAATATTCAATTTATGATGGTCAACAACATGTGTTGAATAAGTAAAAATAAATTTTTTATTTTTTCTCTCTTAAATAAATTTTATTTATTTATTTAATTTTGTGTGGACTAAAATGCCGAAACTGAAATGTTTTTAAGCCACTTATTTTTGAATAAGTTTCAAACACAAATGCAAATAAAGATAAGGAAATAAATAATATTATTAAATATGAAGATGCTTGATAAGCATTCAAAGTCTTCTTTATCGTTACACAACTGAAGTTGTACAAAGCGGAAAGAACTTAGAGCATAATTTTATATAAATGAAATATTTTGCAATTTGCATAAGCATATTTAAAGCTGATTAGCCAAAATTGGTTTCTTTTGTTACGATTTGGGAAATCGTCTTGTTGTTGCTTGCTTAACAAATTCAATTTGTTTTGCAATCAGCTCTGTGCAAGGCACACATACATACAGCTGTGACAATAAAAATAGTATCACTAAGAAACTTTTTCTTACTAGCCTCAAAAAATATATATCAAATTTTTCCAATTTTTACAAGTCGTTATTTTTTTGATAAAGATTAGAGTGTCTCCTAAACATAGAGTATAGGATTTTACTATTATCATAATTGAGAACATTTTGTTATTTTTTGTGTTTTGAGAATGAAATATTCTTATCAAAAGTATCTAGTTTAAGCAGAACTTAATGTTTGTTTAATGAACTGTAAGAATTCGAAGTGATTCTATTTTCGTTTCTGTAGCTGTATATATATAGATGACTCCCTGTTTTTGCTTTCTGCGCTTGGCTTACCTTCAACATCGTTGGGAGTAAATGCATTTCAAGGCTGCCTTCCAATGAGCTTCGTTGATGACATAAAAGTAATGACATTAGACCGCTTTTGAAGGTACAAAAACCAAACACAACCAAAAAACCGACCCCCAATTTCCGTAATGCAATACAAACCGTAAGCATTTTGATACAGGGGTAAGTGTTTCGTTGTTGGTGGTTGGAAACGGTTTGCCTAAGCCCCTCCCCCTATCTCGTACCCCCACCACATACCCCGTTGTGGTAAAACAAACATTTTGGCTTAACTCCGTCTGCTGCCGTCCTTTAGCTTTCATTATAAAATCGATGTGTGTTGTAAATTTGAACCCCTGTCTTTGGGGTTAAAAAATAGATATGCTTGTGTTTGGTTCAATTGAGAAACTTAAAAAGCGTTCAACTCAATAAAGCACAAAGAAACCAATGTAAATCCAAGTTGTTTTGGGCTTTAACTTTGTTATAAATGTATATATATAAAGGTAGTCCAAGGCAATTTAATTGGATTCATGATTCAATTGAGTGAAATTAGAAAGTTTTGTTCGAATCTTTTCAGTAAATTAAATAAGTTTGAATTAGAGCTAAAAGAAAAGTTTTTTGTTGATAAGGAGAGATAACAAAGTTACTGTGAAAACATTCAAAAGAATTCAGTTGATAAGGTTTTTTCTTGAGAAATAAGTTTAGGAATATTTACAATATCAATCAATTAGATATTTATTTAAAGCTTTTGCTAATTGACATGAAATAATCTGGTTTCCAATAGCCAACACTTAACATGTTTTCGTTTGGCTTAAATCTGACCTCAGCTTAAAGGTTTATCTTGGCCTGGTCTAAGTAACTGCCAGACAATTGTAAACAAGAGCTCAACTTGAAGCAAGGCTTCAAATTTCCATTTTTCAATTTTCTTCGCTTTTGTTTTGGTTATTTTTTGCTGTTTTTGCTGTTGTTTTGCCACAAAATCCCGATTGCTAATACTCCATGCTACTGCCACTTGTACGTACCACCGTCATCATCCACCATCCCCCCCCACGTTATGTAGAATGTAGAGGAGCGTGCATGCAAAGTGTGATTGTTGGTCTGCCTTTTCAGTTAATGTTCTCTGGCAGCTGGGTTTGTCTTCCTGTTTTTTTGTTTTTTTGTGGGTGATTTTTGGATTTTTTCTTTTTTGTGTAGCTACTTTTGCAGCTGGTTGTGTGGCATGCAACTGCTGTTGATGCTGCTGCTGCGGCGGCTGCTGCTGCATTCGCTTGGTCAGTGCAAAATAGACTGAAATTGATGATGTCACTTGATAGGGCGAATGAGTTTTTCATTTTTCACTTTTGCACATGAAACACACACAGAGAGAGAGAGCTGATATACACAGAAAGGCTTTGAGAGGCGAAAGAGAAAGCATCATCATCTCGTCCCACTTCCATCTACACTCTACAGTCTACACGTTCGTTCGTGTTGTTTAACAAATTCATCCTGTTGCTTGCGCTTCAGTGCGTATGCCGGACAGCTATCCAGCACATTGCATTGTATCCTCGAGCAGTAACCAGGCGCTGGCTATTGTCCACAACATACACACACACACACTCACATACATATAAACATTTCAACATTTACATATGTGCATGTATGTATGTGTGTGCATATGTGGATGCGATTTTGGGGCAGGCCATTGTTGTGCATCGACCTGTTTGATTGGCTTGCTCTTTGCACGTTTTTAATTACAGCACACAGCGTGCCAGCATAGAAATATAGAAAGGTAAGGTGAAGGGTGCGTGTGGCATGTGTGGCATGTGCGGCAAACATTGCTTAAAGTTGCTGCTTGGCGCATTAAACAAAACTAAAATATTTCATAAGCGCATTGCGATCCCGGTCACAATGCCAAATGATTTATATGCAAAGTGCTTTGAGCTTGAATATGAGTATTACTATGAGCACACACACAAGTGTGTGTGTGTGTGCGATTTTGTATGTGTGTGTGTGTGTGGCGCTGCACTCAACGTGTGAGTGCACCTTGGCAGGCGCCACAAACAAAAGGCAAACAATCGACTCAATTCCACACGACTCGTTACAGCCACAGCAACAAATTTTCCAAATTTTCCAACAATAGCGTTCACACACACACACACACATATGCACATACAAATATTTTCACACATTCACACACACACACACTCACACCAGCGAGAGCGCATAAAATGTGAAGTGAAATCACTTGTGTATCGGTTTGCATGTTCGCGATGTTAGGTAACACTGGTTTAGCCTTTGAACTACACGCTCTGAATGGGTTTCTAACAATTCTCAAATGGTTTTGTCGTTTCAAGTATTTTTGGTGGTTAAGCTATGATGGTGGAAGTGTCGTAAAATATTATTGTGAAACTGATTTAAAAAGAAGTTAGTTAGCTAGAGACCGTAAGTATATATATATATATATATGTTAGCTGCTTTTACTTAAAAATAATCTTTTATGCACAACCATAAAGCTGTATAAGCCAAATATGTTGTTAGCTGTCATTGTTCAACATTTTTTTTTTTTTTTTTCAATTTTTGAGTACATTAAAAATATAATAGAGCTGTTAATGTTTGCCAAGATGTTGTTATGTGCATAAGAGAATAATCCTGTTGAGGTTTTAATACCAGCTGAGAGTGTTATTATGACATTATGTGGGCTAATAAAGAAAGTTATTTCTTATGCAAATTTCATATAATAAACCATCTTTATGACGTATATTCAAGATTGAATTAAAGTGATAAAATTATTATGCTTTCAATTCTTAGTGGGTTTTTTGAATAAATTTCGAATTCCTGAACATTTTTTTTCTCTTTGAAATATTATTTTTATTATTATAAATATAAAGAACTAGAGCCAGCTTTTCATGTCAGTAAAATAACTTTTCATTTTATTACCTTTGAAAATTTAAAGCCCATTTACTTTGTAATGCTGTAATATATTAGAGTAATATATTTGGAGATAAGATAATAAAACTTTAGTATCTAAATTTATGGCTAGGTATTTAAGCTGGGGGCCCATTACAAGATAAATACAGCAATATATATATATTTATTTATCTTAGCGAACTCAGCTTGTGTTTATTTCAACTTTAAAGTAAATGTGTCAAAACATTTTGTTCAAACGTCTCTTTTTCGTGTTTTTTTTTTTGCTTATCTCGCATTTTGCTTGTCCCTCGTTAAGTCTCTGTGGGGCAGACACACACACAGACACACTTTGACTTATACATTAGTTACATTTTGTGGCACTCACCTTATTGGAATTACCATTGAATTTCAATAGCTTCTTGCAGGATTTACCGCGACTCTCAAAATAGATTTCCTGTGGCGTGCGGCGACGTCGCTGCGCTGCCGGCTGTGTTGTTGTCAGTGTCTTACGGAGCATGAATAGTTGTTCGCTGTTGTTGCATTCTGTGCCTGCAACCGATTGTGTTGCCTTGTGGCGACTCACACAGAACAAGCGACTCAAGATGCCGCAGCAGCCTGTTGTTGCTGCTGCAGTTGTTGCAGTTGTCTCTGTTGTTTCTGTGGTGGCTGCTGCTGCTGCTGCTGTTGCTATTGTTGCATTGTTGTTGGCACAACAGCGTGCGGATATGGTCATTAGGTTGGCATTGTGGCGTGTCTGACGATTGACATCCATTTCCATGGTGTGCAACAAAAAACTGTTGCCTACTTTTATGCGCTCGCTGTTCTCGATCTCTCCAAAAATATATTTTCACTGTTTACAAGTTAATGGTGCTGTTGTTTATGTTGCTGCTGCTGCTGTTCAAACAGCACAACTTCCGACAGTTCCGTTCGCTTTCAAAACTTTTTTTTTTGCTTTCTCTTATATGCAAATTATCAGCCGGAAGTTTCAGCTTTCTCTTTTTTGTTCTTGTTGCCTTATATATGTTTTTTTTTTCGCTGTGTGTGTTTATTTTTTGTGTGTGTGTATTTATTTGTATCTATGTGACTGCCAACGAAAATAGCAGCCTGCTTTGCGGCAGGTGGTTTAATGTCGTTATGCGTTATTGTTGTTGTCGCTGCTGTTTTTAAAGACACAACAACTTGGCGCCCTCACACGTACACGTACGTACGCAAACACACACACACACGCAAACAGGGCTTACGTCTCGTACTCTCTACGCACACACACACACATGCACTTACTACGCAAACACACAACACACTTAGGCAGAGCAGCCGCGACGACGTTTTCAAGTCGAGGGCAACAAGCCAACTGATAGCAATGCTCCGTTATGTTGCCTCGGCTTAAAACCTCAGACAGCGTTGCCAGATCAAGTTGAGAGTGCGCAAAAGTGCGCATGTCACGCGCACACTGAGCGCTAAAAAGCAAACAACTTTTGCCTACCGCTTGTGAATGAAGCATAGACTTGCTGCCTGTTTACGTTATGTTCATGCTACTGCTGCTGCTGATACTGGTGTTCTAGGGGAATTCAGTGGCGCGGGGGGTGGACAACAGTTCAAAGTTGTAGCGCATTTTGCTTTATGTGTGTAATTGTTTGGCGGTAGTCGAATGGCGCCTCATGCTATGCAGCAGTTTTTTCATTCTTTTTCTGGAATACCCTTGAGGCGAGGCGAGCACGTTGGGATGGTTAGTTATGCAGTCAGTTAATGCATTATTTAATGTGTTTTTAATTAAGCCAACTATCTAGTGCATCATATTGAAAGGTTTTTTAATTGAAGCTTATGTGAACTTTAGTTTTTCTATAGGTTAATGTTATATTTATTTCATTTTAAAAGATATTTTAGAGATTAAAGCAAGTTAAAGCTCTTCATTATGCAAAAGAAAGATATTAAACAATATCTAAAAACTTGAAAGGATATTTTGTAGTCTACTTCTATATTGCTATATTCTAACTTCTCTTGTTGTTGCAGGGCTCGGAAGGCAGATTACCAACTGAAGTGATGAGATGGCACACATTTCATCAGTGGAGTGTATCTATATATGTATTAGCGTGTGTGTGTGTCTGTGTGTGTGTGTGTGTGTGTGTGTTTGGTAGTGTGTTGTCTGTGTGTGCTCTGTACGTAATTTCAATGTTTCAACGTAATCTTTGATTTGATTATGTTGTTGAGCTGCCTCCTATGTGTGCACAAAACGTGCCGAGATGTCCTTCTCTCACTCTGTGCGGATGTCGGGGATGTATTTGCACACAGGGGGTGTATGTGTTTGTGTGTGTGTATGTGAGTTTGTGCGATTTCGTCTCGGCCACTTCCGGACTAAAGCTATAAACGGATTATAAAGTAATTTAATGCTTTTTTGTTGTCTGGCCCCGACAAAGATACTACTTAGTTTCGGCTAGAAACAGAGACAGAGATATATAGAGAGAGACGGGACGAGAGAGAGAGAAAGGAAGAGAAAGACAGGGAAGGGGTGTGAGTGAGTGTGAGTGCATGCATATAGCAATAAAAACTTTTAATGTTTGTTTTTCGGGCATATCATATCAACGCATTAGATCGCAGCACGCATACGCACAGTTGGCCCGGCTCATTTAATGAGTTCGCCGAGTTGTTGCTGTTGTTGTTGCTGTTGTTCTTGTTGAGTTTTAGTTCTCTGTTTGCCAAAGCATTTATTTTTCGTGCGTAATTAATGTCCAACAGTTTTGTGGCCAATACCATTGGCAGCTGTTTATCCAGTTTCCGACTCTGAATCTGACTCCGACTCTGACTCCTACTACAATTTCCGTTTGGTCATTGTGGCAACATGTTTATCTGCCTCAATGCGCAAATACATATGTGTGTGTGCGTGCGTGTGTGTTTGCCATATTAATGCCTATACACACACACACACAAGCATTTAGTTAGATTGTCACATTAATTTTGTACGTTAAGCTGTCAACGTTGCCAACATTTTTGTATCTTTATTCCTTGGTGTGTTTTGTGTGTCCAGCAAGATTCCTATTCTTTCTTCACGCACGTCTTCTGCTCGTTCAGTTGCCACAAAAAAAAATCAACAACAACATATCTTGGCAATTTCTCTTGATTTCATCTCGGGTCCAGCAGCAGCAACAGCAGCAGCGGCGATATGTGCGTCTTAGTTTATCTTTATGTGTAGGCTTTGCATTAGTTATTGTTGTTGTTTTTGCTACTTCGTCATTTTGTAGCTGTTTGGCAAATAAATACGTTTGATAATGTGCCACACACATTATATTGATGGCCCTGATGTCTCCTGACCCATGTCAGTCTCTCCCTCCCTCTCGCCAGCTTAGCGTTAAATTGAATGAAGTGCAAAAACATTTTAGATTAATGCAATGCAGGCGAAATGTGAGCGAATAGATTAATACATATACCTAGAATTGTTTCGTGTGTGCATGAAGCATTCAGAAATGTATTATTTAACATTTCTGAGAAACTTCTAGTTAAAATTCTAGTTAAAATTCTAACTC
Organism: Scaptomyza parva; assembly: GCA_035044645.1. Lineage (NCBI taxonomy): Eukaryota > Metazoa > Arthropoda > Insecta > Diptera > Drosophilidae > Scaptomyza > Scaptomyza parva. The sequence continues at coordinate 7,696,033 of JAWNNT010000090.1, forward strand.
AAATATCTAAACAATGTTATCCTGTTCAAAGAAACCTCAAATAATTCCTTTAATTGTGTACATTTTCCTATCATAAATGCAAGAAATAAGTTAAGAGTAACAAAAAAAAGTTACTTTTTGATTTGGAACTCGAAATTTCCATCAACAACTCTGTAAATCTAATCCTATTTTAAAAACAAGTGAATTTTTGTTATGCAACTTTTTTGCAGGCCTTCCACATGCATTTGGAGAGTGCAGCAGCAGCAGCAGCAGAAGCAGATATAAATGCCACATTCGCTTCAACTGCCACATAGGACTCAAACTTTTTCATGAAGCAGCTGCAAGTACCCCACCCCACCCCACCCAATCCCCAAACAATCCCTTCCAGCTTCACAATCAGTCTCAATTACGCAGCATTTTTGTATGTGTCGAACGCTGTTAGCAATGAAAACTGTGTGCAACTGTAGCCGAAACTGCAAAACTTCCATCGCATTTTTACCAAAAAATCCCAAAAAAATAGAAACTGTTGCCTAATTGCAAAAATGCTGCCGGGCAAACATACACACACACACATACATATATATGTACACTTATACAGTGAAACTTTTCTGTAGCCCAAGCACTCCGCAAAAAGAAAAGTACGCTAAAAGCTTAAACAAAACCTCAATAAAGCCGATGGGCAGCAAGCTGACTGGATGGGGTGGGCTGGGATAGAGGGGTGGGGGGCCGAAGGGCAAGCAGGAGGGCGTTTTAGCCCGAATGTGCATAGGTCGTTACAAAACTATTGAGGCGGCAAATGGCAAACGGAAAAGTTTGTGACGCATGCGCAGCACCAAGAAAATGCATTTAACTGGTATGCACAACAGCAATAGAGTGTAGTGACAACAACAACAGTAACAACAATAGCAACAACAACAGTAATAACAGCATGTAAATGACGCTTTTATGTTGCAATCACGTGATGCCATCTATAGTTCATTTTTTTTTTAAGCTCTATACCCTGTAGCCATTCAACAAATGGGAAGCAAGCGGTTAAAGTTGTGACTAAGCTTGTTGCTGGCAGAAAAACGAGAATTCATAAAACGATATATACTTTAAATTGAGAGAAAGCAATTTTAATATATATATATATATATATATATATTAAGTATTGAGAAAGAAGTTATGTCTTTGAGTAAAGTTCTGATTCTCCTTATGAAGAGTTTTCATCCGATTATCAAATCATGAAATAAATTTGAAGCTATAAACATGCAACTTATCTATAGATCAAACCAAAATACATCCCCTACATAAGATAAAAGAAAATATCTATACGCTTACAGGGCATACCATAGTCAATAGCTTATTCTACCGGATCAATTTAACTAGCGCATTTTTTTGATAATTTTTTTTTTTGTTCTCGGTTCTGGGTGTAAGTTCTCGTTTTTGTTTCATATGCAGTGAAATTTTATGATTATTGCCGAAAAAGGAAGAACAGAATAAAATAAAACTATAGAGAGTTGGCCACAAAAGTTTTCAGTTTTTTTTGCAGCAAGCACGCTTCATGCACTTGGCCAAATGTCGCGCTTTGATGCCTTCGTTAGTTGCTGCTGCCGCTGCCGCTACGGCTGCCGCTGCTGGAACGTATGGGGTAACTGTCAGTTATGCCATCTCATCGTGACAGGATCAGGAGGATGGCGTTGCACTGCGTTTGCGGATGATGACATCGTTTGAAAATTTATGCAAATGCACGGAATTTGTATGAAAATTGTTTTATTTCATACTGCATACGCACACAATCACTCACACACACACACAGAGACACGCAGAGACACGCACACACTCACTTAATGCATGCGCGTGCATGTCATTGTCTTGTGCTTAAGTAGGAATTACTCATACTACGTGTTGGACGCGCATCCATTTCTTTTTTTTTTCATTTTGTATTTTCTTCCTGGTTTCTCGTTCTTGTTCTGACTTTGACGGTTTTGTGTTTTATGCAAATTTCGTTGTTGCTCAGCGCAACAGTGTTATTAAAAAATGATAACAAGTTGTTGCCCCAAAACAACAACAACAATAACAACACATCATGAGACAACGACAACTGTCAGTTAGAGTCGGCTGCGGCTCTGTCCCCATGTCAAGTTTTTAGTTCGCTGCCTTTTCCCATTTTGTGGGTGTTTTATTGTTGTTGTTGTTTTTGTTGTTGCCTTTTGCATGCGTTGTAAGCAAAACTATGAAATTATGCAGTGAAATATGTTGCCACAGCGGAAAATAAGGAAAATAGCAAAAAGGCAGCAAAAAGCAAAAATTACATAACATTGCTTATAACGATATTTTAATGCTCTTCACTTGAAGCACTTCATAATGAACAAGTTTAAGGTTGAACACAAATTTCTAAGATATTCAAATGAAATAAATGTTGAATTAATACAAATTTTAACAAGAATAAATGTCAAATTCAACATACTCAAAATTTAATTAAAGTTCTCCAAAGTAATTTTAATAAAACATTGTCTTTCATCGACTTTACAACATAACCAAATGTTTGTCTGTGTGTGATTGTGTGTTTAGGGATGAAACCCTGTAAAGAAGTAAACAGCTACAAGTAAAGCTTACCATGTGTGTGTGTGTGTGTGAGAGTGTGTTTGTGTGCGTTTTGTGTACACACCCATACATATGTATGTATATATTTGAAATAACAGTTGTTGTACAAGAAAATATGACAGATAGACAGGCAGCGACGTCAGCGATGGCGACGGCAATGACAACATGTTGCCAGGCAAAGCCAACCAGCAACAACAACAACAACAACACAAACAACAACAACAACAAAATGCATTTGAAACTTCATTTTTGCGACCCGAGCTGAGTTGAGTTGAGTCGAGTCGAGCCATGTTAGAAATGTAAAAAGCATGTCAAAATTTCAAGCTGCTGAATGCGTTGAGTTGCGTTTTGCATGCCAAAATGCCACAAAAGCAAAGCATTTTGGCAATGCAAGCAGCTTTGGCATATGCCTTCTATATACCATATTGTATATTCTATATATTGTTGGCTTTCATAAAATATATTGGCAGTTACTAGAATTTCAGTGCGTTTTATCAATAACTTGACATTCATGAAATAATTGATTTTTAATACGTTTTGAAACATTTACAACAAAAGACTATAACAGATTTGAGATATATATGATATATATTCACATTTTCACATTTTTGGCACGCATTTCGAAGATTTATTTTTAATACGCTTTTGTTTTGTTTACACATATCCAGAAATAACCGTATGATCCGGAAATAACTAAGCGCTGACTAAATAAAACTGTGAAAATTATTTGAAATAAACAGAACGCATCAATTAATCTAAATTATTTTGAGAAATACTTTATGTTGGCACTGACCCAACTATTTTTAAAAACTATTTGCACTTTTCATATACTATTCTTCATATAGTACTTATGTACTAGTACAACTCAATAGCTTAAAGCACAAAACGTGTCTACAAACATGATTATTATTATCTTTTGTCATTTGTCACACTTAATATGTCTACACGTTGGTATTTATGTCAAACTAAATCTTTTTGTTCTTGATCTTTTGTACTTGGATATTCTTCAAATATGATTTCATTTCCTTTAAAAAATAATCAAAAAAATGTAAATGATAAAATCTGGATTTATCCATGTTGATATATGATAACTTTATAGAGTCTTTACAATTCTTTTTGGTATACATTTTACAATTTTTGGCTTGATGTTTGCACATATATTTTTTAGTTTTGTTTTTGTTAGTTTTTGTCGGATTTTCTGTCGCATTTTTGCGTCATGTCAAAATGGCGCTTTGTCGCCCTTGTTAGCTGCCATTTGATTGTTGACAATTTGCACTTGTTGTTGCTGTTGTTGGTGTTGTTGTTGTTGTTGCTGTTGGTGTTGTGGCTGCTTGTTTTGTTGGTAATTTTTTGGCAAGCATTTCATTTTTGACATTTTGAGTTGAGTTGAGTTGAGTTTTGCTGCCATTGCTAATTACATGGCATGCGGACCTTTTGTTAGATATTCCCAACTCACACCCACACTATCACTCTCTCTCTCACTCTCTCTCTCTCTCTTTCTCTCTCTTTCTCTCTCTCTCTCAATTGGGTCTGACTGTGTGTGATAACGACCATTTGAGTAATCATTTCATTTTAAAGAACGAACATCAGCACAAACTACATACATACTATAATATACACTATATACACACTATATACACATTTATATATAGTATATATGCATGGATTTAAACTACAAGTTTATTGTGAGCTGTGTTGGCCGTAATTTGGCATAGCTTAACCCAAATCCAATTAAGTAACAAGCGTAAGCCACTTGGCAAGCGACATCGACGACACATTGGCTCGTTTAACCCATTAAATGTCACACACACACATACACACACTCTCACACATGCACACATACATACATATATAGATATACACACACACACACACACAGGCACAATCACAGCTGACATGCCAAAACCCAAAGCTGATAATTTCAATCAATTTTAAGCTACAGTCAAACACAGATATATAGACAGAGAGAGAGAGAGAGCGAGTAAACTATAGTGAGAAAGAGTGAGAAAGAGAGTGAGCGAGAGGGAGATAGATAGCAAGAACCATTTTGCAGTTGGGCGCCTTTTGGCCTGCAATTTGGACCAACTCGATTCGAGTGGCTGCATTGCAGCATTGGGAATTGCTTCACGTCCTTTTGTGGGTGTGTCTCTTCCACCCCCTACCACTTCACCACCTCCCCACGGTTTTAACTATGTAATTTTGACTTGTTTGCTGGACAGCATTGCTATTGTTGTTGCTGTTGCCTTCTAATCAAAACTAACCCTACTCAAAAGAGTCAACCAATTAGCCGGGTTCCATGTGATAAAACAGTTAGGCCAACATTTAACCACAAAAAAAAAAAAAAAATCAAAATGAAATGGAAATTGTTATTGCCTCGGTTCTTTTTTTGTTGCTGTTATACCCTGTAAAAAAATATTATAATCAATCATTTTAGTTTGAGATATATGAAAATTTTTCTTATTTATTATATGAATATTTTGATATATTTGATTTTTTCTCACATCTTAAAGTAAGTTAGATGAGTATAGAAGATGATCATATAATTTTATAGGGTATTGCTATAACGCATGCGTGCCTTGTAGCAGCTTCTTGTTGCTTGCGGCTTTAACATTGTTGTTGATTTTTTTTTCTGTTCGTTTTTGCTGGTTTGTTTATGCAGCGGACCTCCAACGTTTTCGCTTTCGATCGTGCCTTAAAGCAAAGAACTGGGACTCGAACTTCAAACTGGGAACCGGAACACACTGGGACACACTATCTGTGTGTGTGCGTGTGTGTGTGGTGTGTGCGTGTTTTGGTTAACTTTTGTTTACTTTGTTTTGATCCCGAGGTTTTTGGGTCTCTCTCCCTTTCTCTCTCTCTCTCTGTGTCTTAGGTGCGTCTCGCCCCGGTTTTGCCTTGCTTAATAACGTTATTTTCTGGTCATTGTACTTTTAATGGGCTGCATAGCAGGCGAAACAAATCAAACGCTGCCGATGATTTTGTTTTTATTGTTGTCGTTGTTGTTGTTGTTGCTTTTGTTGCTGGTGATGCTGCTGCTGTTGGCGTTGACTATTGCCATTGGTCATTGGGTTTTGGCAACGGCATCGATCATCATCATCATCGGCAGCAACAGCAGCAGAAGCAGCAGCAGCAGCCGGCCAACAACATGATAATCATGAGTTGCTCATGATCGGTATCCCTTTTTAGTGGCATGTTGTTGTTCGGTTGCGTGGCAGCAACAATTTACCGAAAACACACATATAATGTTGTCGACAACAACAGCAGCAACAGCAGCAACTTTGAGGCTGAGCACGATGATGATGATGATAATGATAATGATAATGATGATGATGATGGAATATGTAGGCTCTTATAAACTTGAGCTTCTGGGTGGCGACGCATAACAGCTCACAACACACACACACACATGTATACACACAAGTATACAAAAAAGCTCTTTCATCGCATGACAAGCGTTCGAAACGTTTAAAAAAACATAAAGCAAAAAAACAACAAGCAACAACCAATGTCGGCGTCAACAAAAAACAGAAAAAAAAAAAAAAACCAAAAAAATAATAAACCTAAAATTGTTGCTGATATCAGTTTTGTGTAGTAGTATTTGCAGTTGAAAAAGAAAACAATTTCGATTGTGTTTTGTTTTGTTTAACAACAATAACTTTGATTAGCAATTGCCAACTAGTATTTGTTTAGCCGAGTTGGTCAAAATATATGTCCTGCAGCTGTATATTTAAGTAAATGTTTTGGTCTCAACTTTAACTTTTTCATGTTTCCAAATGTTTCACACTTTAAAGTGAAGCAAAAACCTATCAAAATAAGTTCTCGCTTTGGGTAGAAGAACAATAATATGTATAAATACTTGCAAAAGCAATTACATTGGCAAAAAATAAGAAATTTTTGTTAGAAAGTTGAAACAGACAGAGAATAAGAAAATGCTTAAATCAAAAATTCCAGCACATAATTAGTTGTCGAAGTTTTCAATTGAACTGAAAGTTTTGCAAGCAACAAGAAAATATTTCAAATTCCTTTGCTTGTTTATGTCCTTTCTACGAGACAGAAATTAATATTGTATTGACTGCTATTTCTCTGTGTGTGTATGTGTGTATGTATGTTATCTTGAATTGAGGCTGCTCTTTTATCCTAGACTTGTTGCCTTGTTTCCTTGATGCCTTCCCTTGCTGCTGCTTCTGCTGCTCATTAGCATAAGTATTCTTATCCAATATCCTTTCTATTCGTGTTTTTTTTTCGCTGTTTTATTTTCGCTGCGCATTTTGAATACAACTTGCCATTGTCTCTAGTCTCTCGAGCGCTCCCTCCCCCCACCCCACCCACGGGGCATATCTCTTTTGTCTGTCTTTAATGCAAGTTTTGTGTTGCGCAAAGATTTTTCAGCTGCAATTTCCAGCGGAATGAATCGCTTGCCATTGCCAATAATCCGCAGCGACAGTTGGTGGAAAAAATGCAATTAAAAAAATTTTCACTTTGTGTCGACTTTTGTGTAGTCGCTTTATGAGTGTGTTTCTGTGTGTCTCCGTCTCTCTCTCTGTGTGTGTGTGTGTGCTTTGAGCTCTTTCTCCGATTTGCTTGGCATAAGTTTGACAGCTGCTGAGGGCCTCAACTTCTTCTAGGCTAACAACACAGCTAAAAAACATTCTTTCATTTAATAAAATGCGTGCCAAGTTGACAATTTCAAATTCTCCCCTGCCCCCACTCGCCCTCTCTCCGACCCCCTCTGGGGCCAAGGATAAAAGACGGCAGGACTCAGTAAAAAGTTTTTCCCTCAATTTGACTTTGGCCATTTCTTCTTGCTGCTCCTGCTTCGGCTGGTGGTGCCACGCCCAGCTGTCAGTTGTTGCCGCAACAGTTGTCTTCTAGGCCCAGGTGTCATGTGGCAGCTGTCTACACACACACAGAGCCAGCCTTGGCATGTGTGCAACATTTATTTGCGGCCCGCGGCGCTTACCCCCACCCCACTCTTCATCCCCCTTAAAAAGAAATAGGTGTTGTAATGTGCTTGAAACAGCAAAAGAGTCCACCTCAACAGTTTTTGCCTTTGCGCCATGCATTCGAATGATGAATGATGGATGGATGGAGCCCAGGTTGGATTTGCATCGTTTTATGGGATGCGTGTAAACAAATAATCTAGCTACGCCTGCTAGCAACGTATAGAATGCCAAAGGACGGTCCTGACTAGCAGGTATGCAGGTATGAGGTAGCTGGCCATTGGGGCAATGGATAATGGGCAATGGGCAAATGGGGAATGGGAGACCTGGGCCCAGTTCAAACGAAGCCACCGAAAACATGTGAAGCAAACTGGACCACACACACGCATCGAGTGGCACATGAAAAAAAAAAAACACAAAACATAAAACAAAAACAAAACGAAGGAAACAAGCCAAAGTGATTATGAGGCATAATGAGTGACTATAAGAATGCCCAGTACTTGATAAATAATTTATGAAATACAAATTACGAACAGAAAATCAGCCAAAATGATGTGGAAATGAAGTTAATTTTGTAAATAGATTTATTAGCAATATAATCACAAATAGTATAGTATAGTATATTAAATATTTTAAGGATTGAATATATTCTATGCTAATCTTATATGTAGATAGAATGGTAGATGGAAACATAGGTAGATAGATGGATAGGTAGATAGATAGATAGATAGATGAAAGATTGGCAGATAGATAGATAGATGGATAGATACGTAGATGAAAGATAGATAGATAGATGAGAGATAGACGGATCAAAGGTCAAGTAGATAGATAGATAGATTAGAGATAGGTGGATAGATAGATAGATGAGTGATAGATGGATAGATAGATAAAAAGGTAGATGGATTTAAACTATTATACTTAGATAGATAGAAAGATTGACAGAAAGATAGATAGATGAGCGAAAGACAGAGAGATTGATAGAGAGATAGATGGATATATAGATAAATATAAAGATTTAAGGATTGACAGATAGATGTATAGATATAGAGATATATACTATAGATATACTCATTTGGGGATATATTGTGTTTTGACATTTTTAATATAAAAATACGATACAATCATTAATCAAATATGAATCATTATAAACATGATTATATATATTCATTTTATAGCTTAATCGAAGATTCTGAACAACATTTACTTTAAGTTTTTACACTTTCTCAGCTCCCAGATAAACAAACTCTCCCCCTAATGAGATCAAACGTTTCAAATGAAACTCAAACTAAACCATTAAAACCTTAATACTTTAACAAAGGCTCAAATGATTAAAGCTGCACCACAAAAGCTGCCCAAAAGCCAACTTATTCGCCTACAGGGTATACAAACAAAAAATATATTTAAACACATATATATATATATGTATATATATATATAAACAAAAAAAAAAAAAAACTCGGCCAGGCAAGAGCCTCGTTCGTTCGCATCCTCCATCACCGTATTGATTATTGTGATCTGCCGTGTGCTTCGGCTCTGTGGTTAATTATGCAGGCAACTTGGAGCATCAGGCGAGTAACAGAGCAAGAGAGAGGGAGAGTGAGAGAGAGAGAGAGAGAGAGAGAGTGCTGAAGAAGGAGTCAGGGAGCGGCTGTCATTTATTTTAAACGATTCTTTTACACATGTCGGGGGCTGTCGCCGCTGCAGCCACCAGAATAAGCAATTGTTGTTGTTGTTTATGTTGGTCTTGTTGTTGTTGCTGTTGTTGTTGCTGTTGCCGGCTTCTTCATCTGCTGCTGTTGCTGCTGCTGTTGCTGCTTCAGTCATTGACGTTGGCATGCCAATCATTTCGCGTTGATGAAGTGCGAGTGTGAGGCAAAAATGTTGTACCAATAACGTTTTGTATGCAACCGAAAAATGAGGAACAGCAGCCGGAACAGGAGCAGAAGAAGCAGAAGCCGATAATGGAGTTGAAACATTTTCGGTAATATGATTTGCATTTGACTATAATTGCCTAGTAAATTTGACTTGAAATTAGTTTATATACATTTTATCCCATTAACTGCAGCTTAAGCTTATTGCGATTTAATATCTGATTGATTCCTTAATGCTGTTGGCACATTTGAAATGTTGCATACATGAATATTATTTGAAATTAATAGCCCTTCAATGATTTATACACATTAATTCTTTATGCCTGTTGCAACGCTGTCTCTCAACCGATTGCCACCCAATCGAAAAGCCATCTATTTTTACAATGTTCCCATCGTTTATCAGCCGTTGAAGTATCAGCAACAGCAGCAGTGGCAGCAACAGCAGCAACAGAAAAAAAAAGGTTAAAACTCACACATTCACTCAGTCAGTCAGTGGGTTCGTTCGGGGCGACGAGGCACTCGTTCCACCTTTTTGTTTTGTCAATAATTAATTTGTTGAAAAATGCAATGCGAACGCCGAACGCCGAACGCTGAACGGGCCACCACCAGCGAGCGATACCTGTGGACAGAGAGAGAGAGAGAGAGACTGTGTGGAGATTCTCGAACAGAGTCGGAGGCTGACAGACGAAGCAGCGCCTTGCATTATGCATGAGATTGGGCCCGGGAGTTGAGATCTCTGGACTGGACGGGCATGGACTTCAATATATCGGTTGGGGGGCACACACACACTGCGTGGCCCTTGAGTTATGCGCTTTAGGGGCGCCTTCAAGGTTGCCCCTGTTTGCCGAGCATCTACCATTCGTCTTCTTCTGTCGTCAAGTCTTCTGGGGCTTTTTGTTTGTTTTTTCTTTCTTTCTGATTTTTGTTGTTGTTGCTGTTGCTTGCCGCTGATTAAGTCACTTCTTATTTTGCGCTGCTTTTCTAACTAATTTGCTGTTAATTTGTTAGTTGTCATCGTGCCATCCGTGAAGAAGAGTCTTCGCGTCGAGCCATCGAAAAATATTCATTTCCTGCACTTGGTTCTTTGGTTGTCGCAACGCGGCCTTTTTGGCGATGTCAGAATTCCGGGAAAACCCCACAACAACAACCAAACAGACGCAACGACAACGGCATACACACACACACACACACACAGGAAGCCAACAAAAATAAATGCACAGGTAACTCAGTCACTCAGTCAGACAAAAAACAGACAATCAGACAGAAAGACAGACCGTGGCAGACAGACGAAGTCGCGTCTAAGTCAACGTCAGCATTCTGTAAGAACGTAATTACTAAAATTATACTCAATGCAAAAGAAAAGAATTAATGAAATGAAAACATGTAAGGTAGCCGAATACACTTGAAATAAAGGGTATTTGGATTTAGCTATATATTATATAGTATTATGATCTGACATGTACTAACTACACCAAACAGTAAGCCTTTGCAGAAAAACTGAGTCAAGTTGTTTGCATAGAAACATAAAGAAAGAAGGACAAAAGAAGATCGACTTAGCTCACTTACATATAGTATGAGATAAGCATGATGATGTACCATTTGAAGTGTATAAAAATACTTAATACTTAATACAAATCTGCACTTAAATTGTTAACAAAGTTTACATAAGATAATAATAATATAAAAACTGAATATTTTGCATAATTTTTTTTTAAGGAATTTATTCTCAAATCCCTTATCAATGCCATCAATCAATACTTCCATCAGCAGAGTTTGGTAATTCTTGGCTTGAAGCTACTTAAGTTTATTTGATATTTCGTAAGAGATCAAGATTATGTTAAAGAGGATTCGTTAATTCACGAAATAATATATGTGTAGCTTGTGTAATAAAGTATTAATTTGATGGTCATTATGGTAATAACCATTGGACAAACCTATAAATCACTTAATGCAATCCCATCGATATTATCTTAATGGTATGTTATCATCACATTATTTCGCAATGGACTTAAAGTGAATGAAACAACGTAATTGTGACCACTGTATATATACATATAACTGTCTGTCTGTGTGTATATGTATGTGTAGTATAAGAACTGAAACACATGTACTTAAATCGATGCCATCAGCAAAAACAAAAAAAACGAAAAAAATCTTAACGAGTCGAAGGCCTGTGAGAATTTCGCAAGGTTTTGGATTTTTATTCTTCTTTTTTTTTTAGACAAACTGGGGACTGAAACTGAGACTGTGACTTGAACACGGACAGCGTTTGGTGGTGGTGGTAGTGAAGACCGTGTTGCTTGCAACGGCCAGCAGCATGCATCATGCACAATCGTGGTGGCAGCAGCGCCTGAGTTGGTCGGTGGGTCTCTAAGCCACCAGCCACCAGCTGAATCTGAATCAAATGTTTATCTTCCGTGTTTTCTGGTCGCGCCACTCGGATTACATTTTGCTGGCAGCTTGTTGCGGCTCAGTGGCGCTCGGAGCTGGTCGACGTTGTTGTTGTTGTTGCTTGCTGGTTTTTTTTTTTTTTTGTATTCCATTGAAAGTCACGTGCCGTGCATAAAACAAACGCATTTAATGTTTCACTTGTTGTTGTTGCCTTTCAATGAAAATGAAATTCAAAAATCGAAAAATGTTGGCGCGACAAAATAAAAAAAAAAAACCAAAGCCAATCCAAATAGGAGTAGCGGGTGCTGTACAACAGGGGGGGCACAGAGCGGGGCACACTCGTCACATTGGATAGTAAAAGAAGTCAAAAAAAACTTAAGAGGAGGGCAGGGCAGGGAAGGCAACTGGCAAAGAGAATGAGTCGCAACGCTGGCAGCCTCATCAATGGGGCAGCCCCCGAAGCAGGCACATTAATTAAGGCAAAGAAAAAAGCATAAAAAGGCTATATATAAACATACAAACACACACATACAAACACACACACACTAACACTAACACACATATGTTTGCTGGCAGCTCTGCAGAAACTTCGGCAAACGTCTTCGTGTTTCCGTGTGTGTGTGCGTATGCATGTGTGTGAGGCGTTCATCTTCGTTTTGCAGTCGCTGTCGACGTTGACAGCGCAGCAGTTAGCGACAGCAGCAGCGACGGCAGCAGCAGCAGTTTGTCGCTCGGTTTTTCATTTGCTTTGCGCACGACTCTCATTTTGTGTTTGCTCGTCAAGGCAGACGGAAGCAGAAAAAGCTTCAGCTTCCGACATACGCGCGTGTCACTCAGTGTCTCTGCGTTATAAATGTGTATGTGTATGAGTGTATGTGTGTATTAGTGCGTGTGCGTGTGCAAAATACCGCTAGGCTAACGGTACTAAACAAAAACAATAGTGCCCAAGACAAATGATGCGCGCTCAAAAATATTAACAATACCAAAAACCGACTTATTGACTCTGTGTGTGTGTGTGTGTGCCGGTGTGTGTGTTTTGATGGCAAGCGTGTGCCGTTAATTGCTCAGCACGACGACGACGACAACAGGTGGCACAACACCCCCCACCAACAACCCACCCCGACCAACCAATTTTCATTAGAGCCTTTGACCAATTGCTGAGTCGCATGCAAAAATTCGCAGAACTCTAATTGACCAAAAAAAAAGAAAAGAAAAAAAAGAAGAAAAAAAGTTAAGAAAAAAGAGGGAATATTTTTTGCGTGTAGGGGGCGTGTGGCCCGCAATTAGCAAATCTAACAATTCCAAGAATCGATTCACTGCAGCCAAAAATTAATTGGCTGCCCCGCAGTCAAACATTAAAGAAACCAAAACCAAACCAAACACTTGAAGAAAAAAACCAAAAAAAAGAAGGAAAAAACGAAGAAAATAAAGAAACATAGTATATAAAATAAAAAAAGCCGACGCACTGTGCTGCCAAAAATAAGCTAAAGAAGTTGTCACAGCCAGCAACAACAGCAGCGACAGCGGCGACGTGTGTCAAAGGTTTGACAGGCCTTAATTGTACAAAGAAGAAGAAGAAGCAGCATCATCATCAACATCAACATCATCATCATCATTGGCAACAGTAACAGCACCATAGGGGTTGTGGTGGAGGGGGTGCTACTGCTACTGTTGCTGACAGCATTTTCGTTATATTTTTTTTCTGATTTTTTTTTTTGGGGGAGGGGGGTGACAGGCTCTGTGATGTGGACCCATCAAGCGTGGCTGAAACCAAAGTGGCCAAGCAGAAGAGTTAAAGCACCAGGATAAGAATGATAAAAAAAACATACAAACAATTGAGCAAAAGGATAAGCTGCCTTGATGGAAATGATTTATAGATAGGCAATTGGGGGGTGAACAGAAAATGAAATAAAACTGTAGGCAATTGCTGGGACCTAATCTTATCTTAAGTAGACAGAGTAATATTAAAAAAAAAATACCCCTAAATTCTAAGGGTTCTGCTTTATTTCATTCTAAATGAGCTGATTTAAGCTGGCTTAGCAATGCTTTTTGTTAGTTTTTTTTTAAATAGGATTAAACATATTGCGGCTGACTTTTGGGTAAAAACGTAGCATATTTGACCTTTTTCAAAAAGGGTTTAACGTAAACTAAATAACTCAAACTAAAACAAACTAATTTCTCTATTAAACTTCAGCTGCAGAGAATATATTATATATTATATCATTTAAGTATAGAATGAATATGTTCGGGTGATTAAAGTTTGGCTGGTAAACTGAAACATGTGAGAAACAGGTGTTTGATTGAAATATAAACTTTTGCAGCTGCTATCAAGTTGTTTGAAGTGTTGAATGTTCAGATGAAGAAAATGTTTGAAATCATTTTAACTAAACAGCTCAAAATTGCCCAAAGACAATTGCATATCTGAAAGAAATCTTACTAAATTACACTAAAACATATAAAAGAAAATTGTTAAACTTTTATTTCTTAGAACGCCCCTCAAAAAACAACCCACACACACACACCGACCTCTGCCCAACAAAACAATATCTAAACTCACTTAAATCACAGCTAAAACTCAATGTAATAAACTACTGAAAAATTTGATTCAAGTCGAATTGCAAACAGTTAACAGCCAATAAAACTTAAGAGCTGAATAATCAAATAAAAAATAAATAAAAATAAAAATAAAAATGCGACGGCAACATTTGGCCAAGCAGCCAGGAGTTGTGCTCCTGCTGCCGCTGCTTTTGTTTTTGCCACATTTGCGGGCAGAGATTGCACACATACCGTTATCCAGCAATCGGATCAGCCTGGAACCACTCGAATCCCACGAACAGGAGTCACATGTCCTGCCACCGAGCTGTCCGCAACGGCAGGCATATGAGAAAATGCTGAGTAGCATCGATGATGTTGAGGATCTGTATGTGGATGTACCGGTTCATCTAGCACTCGAACAGCGACAGAAGAAACGGTAAGTCCTCCTCCTCCTCCTTCGCCTAAGAGCTTTAGCCAAATACTATATATGTAACGAATACGAATTCCTATAATTTGAGTAATGCGCCTAAGTGCGCTGGCGACGCCGCCTGTCACACAAATCAAATTATGACCAAACAATAACAACCAAATACGCGACAGGGACACGCCATGCTCAGGACATGCTCAAAATGACGGGGAGGGAGGCGTGGAGGTTAAAAACCAACAACAATATATATAATTTATAACCACGACGTGTGGCTAGCCAAACAAAAAAAAAAAAAAACCCAGCGCCAGATTTTTACAGTTGCCATAAATATAAGTAGTGTGTATGGCTCCGCTTTCCCCCCCCCCCCCTGCACCGCTCTTCTTCTATAGCTTCTTCGACTTTTTCTTGTTCTTTTTCCACTTCGACTTTTGCTTGTTTGTCTAAGTAGTGTTCGTGTTTGTGTGCGTATGTGTGTGTGTTTTGTTAGTGTTTGTTTGTGTTGTATTTTTGTTAGGCCCACAGCTGCGGCCGCGTTGCACGTGGCGTATGAGCAACGTTTTTTTTTTTTGTTCCCCCTCTATGTGTTTTTTCTTTTCTTTTCTTTTTTGCCTTCTTTTTTCTCATTTCTGTTGCCGTTTTTGTTATTTCTTGCCCTCGTTTGGGCCTGGGTCAAGAAAAGCTGTCACGTTTTCGCTTAGCGCGCGCCTGGCAGGCATTTTGTCTTCTCGATTTTGTATACACTTGCCTATTGTTTGGGGTGCATTGACTATGTCAGACAAGTGGTAGAAGATTCTGGCAAAGAAATGAAAAGTTTTCTTATATTTCATTGTGGTAAAATCAGAGAGTTAAAGCTATCTAAAATGCATTATTGAGAAGAATTCGAGAAATGGTTAAAAAAAATCTTGTTTAAAAGTCAACCAAAAATCTTATATTCCCATTAAATTGCTTAGAAATCATTATTCTGCTTTCTTTACATAACTACTTGCTCGATATCAGAAAAATATGTTATATATCATGTTAAAAATATGTTCATTATAATAATATCTTCTTGTAATTCAATAAGTTTACAATCTTTCATTGACAAAAAAGCACTCACAAAACTATAAAAAAAAAAAATAATTTAATCTGGAATATGTTACACAAATCTTAAGGAGTCTACATAGAACATATTATTATTGCTTAATATAATATTTAAGAAACATTAGCTTCTAACATAAAACACTTAATAAGAGCATCTCCAATTCGTGTGGCGCCTCGTTTGTAATTTTTCTTGCTATTTTTTTTTTTTTAAATAACTTTTATATATTTCAAACATTTCTGTCTTTTATTTCGCCAAAGAACGTGCGAACCTTTTGAAGTCAAAAATATATATACATTCATATATACATATATATATATTATTTCTTGTTTCTTGCATTTCTTGTTCTTGCTTAGCATTTTCTTCTTTAAACTTTGCTTGCTGTTTGTTCTTCTCATATAACTTTGATCATTCTCTGGCATAGAATGTCAAACATTCAAATTAATGTTTGTGGTTTGTCGTCGTTGTTGTTGTTGTTGTTACTGTTGTTGTTGTTGTTTTAGTTCATCTTTTACTTGTTTCTATGTGAAGCGTTTTTATTGTCGCGCGACCAGAGCGGTCTAATCGTCAACTGCTGCTCCAATGGCAATCGTTGCTGGGTAGCTGGTGGCATCCAGTTCCATTTGCAACTACAGCTTGTTGTTCTCTTGTTGCACAAGAACAAAAACCAAAAACGAAAAAAAGGAGCAAAAGGGAGAATATGGAGCGTGCAGTCATTAAGAGTTTTGCTAGAATTAAGCGATTTGTTGAAAGTCATATTTAGTTTGGATTTTTTTTTTTTTTTTTGTTGCCATTGAACAGGATATAGTAGCTACTGTTGCAATTTCATCATCTTCTTCTTTGTCGTCGACGACTTCTTCGTCTTCTTCTTCTTCATCTTCTTCTGCTTCTTGTGGTCAGGTGCAATCAACGCGTTCCTGTTCGTTCGTTCGTTCGTTCGGCTTGTTAATAATTTTTGCGCAAAACAAATCATAAATATTAATTTAACGACTTAATTCGACGGCGCTCGACAACAAACACAAAATGAAATCAGAAATTGGGTACTCGAAACTCGGAAACTCGAAAACTGGGACTGGGCCACGTTTGCTTTGCATCAATGACCACCTGTAGCATCCACACACACACACACACACACACACACACACTGTCATATACACATACACATCTCTTACTACATACTACGCATTTTGCCAATGGCCCGAAAATCAAAACAAGCTACAAAACGCAAACAAAAGTGTTGTTAATGTGCTTCATTGTTGTTGGTGTTGTTGTTGTTGTTTTTGAGTATTCTTGTTGCATTTTTATGTGCGCCGTAGGCTCAAAGCGTTGTAAACAACTTTTATTGCGCCAGCAGCAGCAGCAGCAACACCACGCCCCTCCTCCTCCTCCTCCAACAATCCTACACGCCCACTCACACTGCACGCTGCTTTATGGCGTGAAACTATTTATTTGTAAGCGTATCAAAGAAGCCTACTATAAAAACAGCAACAACAACAGCAACAACAACATCAATAACAGCTAAAGAACACGAGACTACTAAAAATTGTTTTGACCATAAAAATGCGAAGCATAATTTTTGTTGCCAGCAAAAAAAAAACCAAAAAAAAAAAATAAAAATATTTACTGCGCAGACCTTCAGCGGCTGCATTTGATGACTTCTCTCTCTGTTGTTGTTGCGTGCCTCAAATAAACTTATTGTTTGTATTTTTAGACTGCCACAACGCTTGTGTCGCTTGTGGCAAAATGTATCTGTATCTGTTGTATCTGCATCTGTATCTGTTGTATCTGCAATTGCATCTCAACTATAGACAGACATTTGGGCGTCGTCACATCGTCGGGCTAGAGACGACTCCCCAGTGTGTGCTTAGTCAGCCCATCAGACTGCCTTTTGCTGCCATCATAGTTCAATAGTCTAAAATTTCACCAAAAAAAATCAACACACACCCAAACACACGCACACACACACACACACGGATTAAGTACGCACTGTGCCCATTTTGTGAGTGCTCAGTGAGTAATCGAATAAATGTGAATGTGAATATTTTGGTTTCACCATGTTCGGACGGTGTATATCATTTAAATCATTCACAGGCATAAATGAAATCTATATAAAAATATTTTGAATATTGCCTTTGGAAAATGCAGTATAAGATTAATATGCAGTTTGTCAAGAAACTGTTTACACATGGTAAAAATGTTTGATATTTTCACTTTAGAGATATATAGGGTCACACTGGTTGTTGTTATTATTTTTTTTATATTTTATAAGTTATTCAGTTAATTATCTCTTAAACCCATTAAATAAAACTTAAAAAAACATAAACATTAACAAAGAAACATTAAAAATACTAACAAAGGCACAAAATTCAACTGTTAATATGTTTGTATTTGGGGAAAGAATAAATTTAAAGAATATGTAAAGAATATTATTGAGTTGCAGTTAAAATGCATTATTGTGGTTCTAGGTCTTGAATACTTCAAAGAATGATTAGCTTTCTAATATTGTGACTAGAGAAAATGTGTTTGTAATACTTCTGAAAATGTCAGGTCATAAATATTATTATAAGTCTGTGTTAACTGAACTCAAGCAAAGTTTGATTTACAACATTTAAAGCAGATAACAGATATCAAAAATGTTCTTTTGCACTATCAAAAGAAATGTTTTTTCTCAACTAGTTACCTGGTGTATAATACTACTTACAAGAAAATAGTAAGTATAAAATAGTTAAAGGTATTGTTTATATAAAAATACTTTTACATTTATCTGTTTATGTTCTTTACTTTATTGCACAAAACTTTTATGCTGATTAGTTGTTGATGTTAAAAGAAATCGTTTTACGTTTACAATAAACTATTTTTTTGGTTTTGGTTGTGTTGTTTTGGAGATTTCTAATCTTTTTGCAACGCCATGAAAATAGTTAGAAACAAACCAAAAAAACAAAGTAAAGAAAGTGCCAAAGCTCAGCTTTATTGCTTAGTTACATGCTCTATAATTTAGAGCTGGAATCTGTAAATATTCTACTTGTAATATTATTATCAGCGACAGTTTGATGCGTTTGAGTTTTTGTGTACTTTTCTTTTGCAGCAGCAGGGAGGAAAACAGTTCATTCAATGCTTTTGTCAATTTGTGTGTATGAGGGAGAGCAGCAGGAGTAAACCGGAGACCGGAGACCAGACCAGAACAGAACTCTCTGACTAGACTCCCAACGACTCGACCAACTGACTGCCTGCCTGGTTGCCGGGTTGCCTGGTTGCCTTCTGTGTATTTGCCTGCCTGCCTGACTGTCTGCTTGTTTTTCATGCTGTCGCTTTTGATAGTTGCAAAAATAGAATTTTGTCGCTGATTTTAAGTATTTCGCGTGAAAACTACTACAACACACAACTCTCTCTCTCTCTCTCTCTCTCAACCCAGACCAGAACAGACCAGACTAGACAACAACAAAAAGAACAAGTAAAAAAGGGAAAGACAACAACGACCCCAAACCACAATTGACATCGTCTTTTCCATCTTCTTTTTCTTCTTCTCTGTTTCTTCGTGTTCATCTTGGATGTAGCAGCTTCTGCTGTTACTGCTGCTGCGGCTGCCTTCTCTTCAATTGCAAATTTATGTGAATTGACTCAATTTTTATGGTTCTTAGCTGAGTTTTCGGTTTGTTTGTCTGCCTGTCTGTCTGCTTGGCTGGCTGGATGGCTACTTACAGGACTTTACGTCGCTTAACTGGCGTAAAACGCACCAGTGGAGCTACTGCTTTATGCACTTGATGCCTGTCCCGACGAAAGTTGCCGCCACCACGTGCCAGGCGTCGACGTTGGCTTTTGCGGTGCCGGCAATAGCTGAGGAGCAACTCGCCCAGAAATGTCAACGAAGCACTGCAAATGCCAACAATTAAGATGCCAAATGGTCCATTCAGGTGGTCCGTGGTCAGAACTATTACCGTTTCAGAGAAATGTGGTCGCATCTTGGCAATGCGATTCAAATACGTATTATTGTAACGAAAATCCGAATCGATTTTGTGTATAATGCCAACATCCCGCATATATCGTATGATCATGTTCAACTCGTAGAGAAATGGAAAGCCTGCCTTCATAATCATTTGCATGGGACTGATGAAGACGTTGACGGGAAACGCGTACATATCATCGGCATGACGATTTTGCAGTATATACATGCGACTACTTAAGATGCAACGCTGGCCCTGCTCAACGGCCTTGAGATTTTGTGTACGTGGACGGAAGAGGGCCGTGGTGTTGTATGCATTGAATATCCACATATCTTCCTCGTTCTCAAACCAATCGCGACTCTCCTCCTCACCGCCAAAGGGTATGCCAGCTGCCACCACTTCCTCAAGCTCGTCGATTTGATGCAATAGGCCCGGATCCTGAAATGTTTCGATCATCTTCGAGGTGTAAATGACACAAACATTGATGCCATACAGCGTGAGCATCACAAAGAATACTCTCGTCGCCTCACAAATGGGTCGCTCCTGCACGGCACAGCCCAAGGATACGCCCAAAGCATTCAGGCATGTCAAACTCAGTTGTTGATAGTATGGCGGCTCGGGTAGCAATCTGACCAAGGCATACCAAACCAGCCAGCTGATCAGCAGCACCACCAGAAAGGCCAGCCAAACAAACGGCCTAAATATGCCAACCATGGCTTGCCAAGCAGGACGAGGTTCCGCCAGCTTTGTGTACCATGTGTGTGCATCCTGCAGATAGCTATCCGAGCCCCAGAATATGCCAGTCACCTCATTATCCGGATAGAAGCCGCCCATTATGAAGTCACATTCGCCATTAGCCAATTTTCCAAGTAATCCATTCCAATTTCCCTCTACATCTACCTCGCCACGCGTTTCCCGGGTGCAGGTTACATTTGTCTATAAGAAAGGAAAAACTATATTAGTTGAATGTTCAGAAAACTTTCTCGCGACTTTGCAACTGCAGGAACTTTCTGGACACAGAGAACAAGTGAGCAAAACTTTATAAATACTTTGGGTTAGCGGTATTCCACTTAAGAACCTACCGTAAACTGTAAACGATTGCGCATAAATCCCAATATACGCATCTCAATGCCCACGATGCAATCTTCTTCGACAAATGGTGCTGCAATGGCGGCACAAACGTAGAAAGTACAATTTTGCGGACTAAAAGCCGTCATATAATCCATCATGGCGACGTGCACGGCATGCGGACTGGGATTGAGTTCGCCATTATGACACTGTCCGACACTTTGGACACTGGACACGCGACAATCGACATTGCTGTAGTAATCATTCACCAGAAGATTATAATCCGTGGACGAGTCGGCAAAGAGAAGCGCCACACGATGCACATAGAAATTAGTCATAAGATCCTTAAAGATCTGCGATGCCACAGACCAAGGTTTATCTCGCTGCTCGGCATTGTGGAATAGCACTAGGAAACGTGCACCCGGATTCCAGGAGCGACTCTTGCTCACAGAACGGTCCATCACACGATGCAAACGCTCCACACTATCCACAATAATCACATAGTTATCGGCCAGCAGTATTTCACCAAAGAATCTATTTGTATTGTTATGATCAGAGATTACACGCATTTGAAAATATTCGCGTGTGCCTGAAGCATCCTCATCACTGATTGCCTCATTGATCCGCTTATGAAATCCTTGCTGTATATGTGCAGCTGGTAGCGACATGTTGAAGACATGGGTCAGCATCAGATTGTAGGCGCGTGTGAAACGTTGTACCGGATTGCGATAGAAGAAGATTTGGGCAAAGCTATCCAAACACTCGACACCCACCTTCCATGTGTGTGGACCCACATCCTTGGCGGGCAGCATATAGATAACCATGTTCGCTGACTCGTTCGAGGGGTTGACAATGCCATGACCACCAATTGGCAGCCATAACAGCCACAAGAGCAGCAAAAGCAGCCGTTGAATAGCCAGCACTGCCAGCAATTTTGGCCACATTCTGTGTTTGCGTTTGTTTGGTTGAACGTTGGTCAAGCAACTAAAAACTGCAAACTCCAAGCTCTAAAAAAAACACAAACTCCTCTTGCCTGCTGGCTTGGTTGCTTGCCTGCTTGCATGGCGGTTTGTTTGTTGTGGGCTGACAGCCAAACCGAAGGCTGTTTGTGTGCATTCCGTGTACCCTACACTCTACACTCTACACTCAAGGGGCATATCGTTAGCGTGAATGTTTTTAGTTCTAAATGTTTGAAGTTTTCTCAAACATACATTTATATTAAGTTAAGGCTTAGCTTAGATGAAGAATAAGTATGGAAAGTTTTAAAACAAAAAATAGGCAACTAGTTTGTATAGAAAACAATGAATAGACGTTTACACAGACATATTGGACGACTATATAGACTCGAAACGCTTTGCTGATCAGAAAATATATATCGAATATGTTTCCATCCACAATTTACAAAATAATTCTCTTAAGAACTAAAATCTTTATTAAAATGTTTGTAGATTATTATTTTAGTTTTGATTATTTTTAAGGTTCGACAACAATTAGAAACACCCAAAAAGCGCATATAATTTTCGGTTATAATTGATGAAATCACACATACACATCTACAAATATATATATATATATATATATATATATATGTATAAGTGTGTTCAGACACATATTGTTTGTGTTGTATAATTGACTGCTGTCATCATCAGACGGGGCCAACATCAAGCAACAATAATTGTAATAACAACAATATTGCAACTGCAACATGCGAGGCTTAAATTAAAGCAAATATTTGTGCAGCAGTCGCTGCGGCGCCCGAAATCCTGGAAAATGGCCGCCAACAATGGATTGGATGAGTGCATTAAAACACTCTATCAAACAGTTGGGAACCTTTTGGCGTTGCGGCCAACTGTGAAATGCTGCGGGGGTGCTTGTAAAGAGAGAGAGAGAAAAGGACAGAAAGACAAACAGACAGAGAGAAGGAGAGAAATAAGTGAGTGAAGGGAAGCTATTGGCAAATGGCGTTGCCCGGAAGTAGCCGGTCATAAAACTTGAGATGACCGGCTATAAGCCAAGTCAATGAGTCACTTTACTGCAATGGCGCTGCCGGCGCTTCCTGTTGCCAGCATACCAACACACTCACACACACACACACACGCACATACAGTTGTGTGTGGGTGTGTTTGTAAGAACATTTGTCTTTGGCTTTTTGTCATTAGATAAATTGCTCATAAATTTCTCATTTAATTACAAAACAACAAAAAACTCTTTTATTCGTTTTTTTGTTTTTTTTTTGCTGGCCAAGAAAAGAAAAGATCGAGCCAGCGACAGATGGCAGATGTTGCAAAGAGCTGGAGGGGGGCTTAAAACCAGTCCACACTTCTTAAGCACTGTGCAACATTGTTGCAAGGCAGCGCCAGGCTGCCAAAGGCGCTGACTCACATTTAGATTTATGAAGAGGACAGCGGTCGAAACAAATTGCGTGTTATAATTTAGTGTCATGATTTTCGACAAAGGGCGTCAACAGCTCATTTACTCCGCCCCGCACCTTGTACCTCTACAAACACACACTTTCCGCTCTCTCTCCACTCTTTTCATCTTTCGTACTTATGCTCCTGATTGTCTTGTTTCTTTGCAGATTTGTGCTAAAATTAAACAACTCAACGCCGCTGACGATTCTCTTCTCAATGCCCGTGGCACGTCAGATTTACTACAATCAGACAGGTAAGCTGTAAGCTGTAAGCTGTAAACAGTTGCAACGTTGGTTAACGCCCTAATGTTCTTTATTTGCATCTATCCTCACACACAGCGAACGTTTTGCGTCTGGCTGCTCAGGCAAAGGGACCCGCCATGACCAGATTGGTCCTGCCCTGCGCCCTTCGCGGCCAATACGATCTGTTTGTCCAGGCGCGACAGGGCGGTGCCTTAAAGCTCGAGGCACAGGCAAAGCATCCGCATCAGAGTTGGCCTTTACTCAATCACACACATCGCATCCAGATTCGCACCCAAAATCGTGTGCGCAAGCGTCAGCTGATTGTCAAATGGGAGCGTAGGTGAGTTCTCTATAGATATGAAATATTTATTTAAGTGTCTTGATTACATCCTTATACTGGCAGTACTTAAGTCAGATAAGTATATTTATCAATACCAGAATCAATATAATGGGGAAAAGTCG
The DNA here is from genome assembly GCA_035044645.1 of Scaptomyza parva. Taxonomy (NCBI): domain Eukaryota; kingdom Metazoa; phylum Arthropoda; class Insecta; order Diptera; family Drosophilidae; genus Scaptomyza; species Scaptomyza parva. Next base: position 7,719,964 of record JAWNNT010000090.1, read on the forward strand.
TTTAATTGTATACAACAGACAGAAGATAGTTTCTTCGATAACATAAAGTTTATATATATTTGTCATCAGTATAAACACCCGATAAGATATAGCTAAGTTCGTCAGACGGGCTGTTTGTCCGTCCATACGTATATGACATCTAGATTCTTCAGATTTGGAATAAAACTGGCTTAGGGATTAAAGTTCGAGAACAAATAATGAAAATCTGTAAAGTTTTTCATGAATTCGGTTGATAAACATCGGATTTATGAAAGATTGAAGCTTAGTTATCAAGCATTTTTATGCAGAGTAGCATTATGTATAAGATCTAGGTGTAGTTCAGAGTATCCCTTAGTCAAACTATCTTGATTAGAGCTTTCCTATGTTAAAGATTTATTATGTGATTTTTAAGAATAGGTAAAAAACCAGTATAAATTTTATTGAACTCAATTATTGTTGCAAAAATCTTCCAAAAATGAAAATTTATTTAAAGATACTTTGTAGTTTTCCTTTATATGGATTTTGCTGAATTGTTTCATTTTGCAACCTTAAAAATCATTCATGAAATTATTTCTATAAAACTTATGAATTGGGTTTAGATATTTATCAATATTAACACACAATTTTCATCAATCTTTATAGCAAATTTGATTATCATGCCATGCACTATTGTTTGGTGATTCAACGCACTGGCACTCCAAGTTCCATTGCCACATTTAGTCAGGGAACAGCACTGGCTTTTGGCAGTTTCTGTGAGGCCGTCTATGCCTATGCGAGGCAGCAACAGATGCATTCACGTGCATCAGCCGGTCCCTGTTCGGGTGGCAGCAACATGTTGGATCTGGTGTGGGCTCGTGCTCCTAAGCGAGCGCGTCACCTGAATCCGCGGCACAATCTGCACATTGTGTGCACTGGAGCACGCACACAGCAGCAGCTGCGAGGTCTGCAGCCGAATAGTAGCTATCGATTGCAGTTGTTTGGAGTGCATCAGCGTTTGCAGAATCTAACGCTGCAGCTGGCCAGCAGTCAGGTGCACTTTAATCGAACGCATCCCACGGCACTGAGAGAGCAGGCATTGTCGCTGCTGAGGATTGGCGGCTTGCATGGCGTCCAGGTGTATAGCTTCAAGGTGCCCTCGAGCATGCCGCCGCCACGCTTTATGCGTTACCTGCTGCTGCCGTGTGCTGGCAGTGAGATACGCGTGAAGCTGCTGCGTCAGCATCGGTTGGTGGCCAACGTGGGTGACATCTACTCGCCGACATACATCAAGCTGGCGGGCGTCACGCCTGGTGAACGTTATCTCATGCGCTTTGAGCCCAGCAACGAGGACGAAGCGTTGCGTGCCCAAAAAGTGCGGGTAAGTTTTGTCGTTTTTGTTGTTGTTTTATCTAAAATGCAAAGTCATCTTTTTAATTTTTCGCCATGCAGCTTGCTTTGAGCAGCGAACGTCTGTTTCGAGATCTGCCCGAGCTGCCAGAGAATATAACGGTATTCGATGTTCGCACTAGATGCACCAGCACAACAATCGCTTGGCATGGTTCACCCGACGAGCGACCATTGAGGTAAGTTGAAAGTAAAAGCAAAAAAGTATGCAATACGGAAAGTTTTTAATGAATATTTTTCGTTGCCGTTAGTTACTGCGTAATTGTGTTTAATCTGCCACAGCGCAGCGTTGTTGACTACACCAACTATTGCATGGACTTTGGGGCATTGCGGATAACGCAACACAAGAATTTCAAATATATACGTTGTCGCGAGAAGCCGCCCAGGTGAGACAGAGTGCTATAAATAATAATACCTAACCCGATAATAATATATGTATGTGTACTATGTACAATCAATATTGCAGCAGCAGCGTTGATAAGCTGGAAACGGAGACTATACTCAGTCTGACGCCTGGCGATAGTTATTTGATCTATGTGACGGCTAATCTGAGTATGGGTAAGCCGTTGCCCTATCAGACGCTGACAGTGCATATGGGTACACAGTGTCTCGATTTGGAGTCGCAGGAGCAGCCAGAGTACTACTAGGCGTATGCGCAATGCGCATTTGTCAAACAAATATGAAATGCATAAGAAAACGAAGAAGGAGAAGAACGAAAGAAAGAATGAAAGAAGCAGAAAAGCAAACAAAACAAAATGATTAAGTAAAACTATCCGTCGTTGTAAAGCTACCTAATCCACTAAAACAAACGAAAACAAAACAAAACTAAACTATGCAATACCATATATACTATATACTATAATATATTATAACTATGCGGGTTTTTGCGCTAAGCATAAAAGACTATATATATATTTAGGTCTACAAACATATATATATATATATATTTGGCAAACATAAAGCTGTTTGTGTGTCCATGTGTGTATGTGTTTGAGAGTGTGTGTGTGTGTGGGTTTTGAGTTTGCCAATTAATTCCAAGTATTTTGAGTCTTCTTCTTTCTTTTTTCGTTTTTGGTTTTTCATTTTCAATAAAACATAACCTAGATTTTAATGTTGTTTGCAATTGTGTATGTGTGAGTGTGTGAGTGTTAATTGTTTAAAAACTCAATTCGGTTATACAAATTTAGGTTAGATATATGCGTATATAGTTTTAGGTTTTTATTTAGCGCTAGGATTTTTGCTGTTAAGTTTAACACAATTAAGTTTTGTAATTTTTTTAAAATATTATTTAGCTAAGCATCAAAATTTATATAATATAAATAATAGCTATAAATGTATTCTAGATATTACTATTACATATATATATATATATATATATATATATATTTACGTATATGTGTGTGCGTTGTATTTTTTGAAACAACTTAAGCAAAACTCAATTAAAAAAATCGAAAATAAAGAAATAAATAAGTAAAAATAATGTGGACAATAAAAAATGTGCTATGCAGTAAAGTTTAATTGGCCAATTGCATATTCAAAATATTTGCCATAAATATATACATACTATATAAATTGTATGAATAACTAAATCAAGGAATAAAGAAAACAAAAAATTTGCCGGAATTATTCATCTGGATTTTTTTTTTTTTTTGTTGATGTGCATCAACCGAATGTTTCGCAGCTTATACTGTACTGTACCATAACTATTCTTTGTGATCGTATATCTTTCTTGGACACATGGCGCGCTCCCAAATGCGATGCGGTCATTGGTCAATCGCCGCATCGCGTGTGGGATTCAGTCAAGCAAAACAGTTATGACAGCCGATAGCAATCAATTGGCTAGGGGGCAGCTAAGCAGTAGATAAGCGCAGTCAGTTATATCTGGTGATAATCATTAACTAAACGTTTAAACGTACAACGAACGCACTAAGTACAATGTACAACGGTAGCAGGTGGCAGTTGCCACACATCATTCAGTTTTAGTCATAGTTGAAACGTTGAAGTTGTCGCATAAAAAATCGTTGCATACTTTTAGGGCTGCACATTAAATGGATTCGCGTGCTCTGATCGTTGATGTTGATCTCAATGCAATTCCCACTTTATACGTATCTGGTCTATGCCACATAAAGGATCATCAACGTATCATATTGATAACACTGTCTATCGTGCTGTTTGTTTGCGCCATGTCGGGCAACATTGCTAGCCTGTTTGTGAATAGCAGACGCAAATTGCGTCCTTTCTTTCGCTGCTGCATCATTTCGCTGGCATGCAGCGATATCATGTATTGCATGAGCTTCACCTCTGGCAACATAAGTTACTTCTCTGCCAAGTATATAGAGATGTGGGTAAGTTTGTAACTCAAACTATTTGATTGACATTTACATTTGTTTGTTCTTGGTGACAGACACTTGGTTCCTTCATGTGCAATTTTGTGCCGTTTATGAACACTGCAACGGTTTTGTCGAGCAGTCTAATGCTTGTGGCAATTGCCTTGGATCGCTACATGGGCATAAGAAGAGCGGCAATAGGCATTTGGAATCCAGGCCCACTATTTTGTATCTGTTGCATTAGTGGCATTTGGCTAGCATGTCTTGGCATCGCCTTTCCCTTGTTTTTCATCTACAAGGAATATAAAGTATACGTTGTGGACGGCGATGAAATTCTATTGGCCAGCATGTGTATGGGCCTTAGGGTGAGTATAAGCACTAACAGTTAACATGTTGTTCACACGTGTTTTGCAATCTTATCAGCCTTAAAACAATTTCCATTTCGTCTATATTAAATGACTTTTTTTTATTTTTGTTCTGACAGACAACAATTGGAATGTACAATAGCGTCTGTCTCAGCATCGTTTTCATTCCGTGTTTTGGTACCTTTATCTTTCTCAATGTGACCATTGCACAACAGCTATGGGAACGGCGACATCAGCAACGCAATCTGCAACAGAAAAAGGAACAGCAACAGCAACGGCAACAGGCTCGAAAAGAGGAACCATGCTTTTTGCATTTGGTGAACAAGCCGGAAACAGCGTATTCCATGATGACAGCGTTTAGTGTAGCTGCCACGTTTGATGTGAGTCCAATGGGTGCATTGCAGCCGTCGTGGAAGTTGCCACAGAAGTTGAATCCAGCGGCAGCGGCACGTGTGGCACGTCATCGTCGCATGGTGCGAGTGGTGCTGTTGATGATGGGCGTTTTTATATGTTTACGTCTGCCCGCTTGGGTTTTTCTGCTGATGCGTGTTTATGGAAGCTTCTCAACAAATGTTTCGTGGCTTCTAATCTTTAGTTTTGGCATGCTCAACTTGACCAGCTGTACACTGAATCCGATCTTCTACACCTTCTTAGTACAGACCATAATGCTTTTCTCACGGTTGAAAGAGAAGATATGTTGTAGGCGGAAATCTAAGCAGGAACCGGATGTGGCTATGCCCAAAGATAATTGTAAGCAACACAAGCGTTGTTTTTGTTTTGGTTTGTATGCCACTTGGCGTTGCGTTTTGAAATCAGGACAAGCTACCAGTCCCGTTGAAGTTGACCCGTCTGTTGTTGCAAGTAGCTTGCCGGCTCTGACTGACACTAAGGATGATATATTCACCATCTACACTGAACATTCAACACAATCAACGGCATCAATTGAATCCTCTTCCTCTGCCTCGTCGAACTCATCGTAATGATGCATTAAGTGCGTCATCATCAATCAAAACATCGCAAAAGTGATTCCGTTTCTGTTGTTACTGTTGTGGCAAAATTCATGCCTTTACTGATACGCTCTAATATAGTTTTTTGTTTTTAATAAATTTATTGTAATTCATACATTAATAAATCTCCAAGCTGTTTGGCTCCAGGCGTCTTCAACTGCACTCTTTCTCGAGCCTGTTTGCTCCTCTATGGGAGAAGGTCATTAAAGTATTTGCGTTTTAATCTTCTAATAACCCGTCTACCCGCAAGCTCACTGGCCAGCCGGCTCCGGTATCGCTGCAAACGTGCATTATATCTGATGGAGTAAGCCTCAATCTGATAGTCTATGGTTTCCATTCTGAGGTCCATGTGAAGGGTCGAGTTTCGGACGTACCAGCCCACTCCAGTCATGTGGAGCAAGGCCAAGTTCTGGAGCGTCTGAATACGCCCTCGGCTCGTCCGTGACGCAATACCCGAGATCTGGATTCCATATCTCAACGTCGGGGCAACTTAAACTTAACTTAAATGTCTAAGCTAATGCAATTTTTTATTTAAAGAAATAAACCTAATTTTAATGTATCAAAAATCAAAGCAACTGAAAACTTCAATAAATTTCATAATAGAACCAACAAAAAAATAATTGTTCTTAATCAGGAAACATAATTTTATTTAGTTGGTTTGCGACCAAAATACGAGGCGCATATAAGCGGATGCCGGGGGCTTTGATCTAAGTTCTGAGTGCACTAAAATGCAATGAGAAAAGAAGAAAGCTACGTTCAATGCTCAAACTTTTCACTGAACATTCGTTGTTCGCTCAGTGCATTGAGTGAAAACAAAATGCGACAGCATTGGGCTGTTAATTCTGTTCGCCTGGTACTTCAATCGGAATTCCTCTTGAAATATGGTCCAAGATCTCAAAACGTCAGTTTAATATTTGAGTGATGCAAGTAAATCAATATTTGAATAGTCATCATTTTTTTTATTTTGTGGAAAATTTTCTGATTTACGTTGTTTTCCCCGAGTTAAGATACCAGGCGAACAGCAATCAGCAGCAGGTGGTTCTTGTCTAACATAAACCAAAAAGCATTGCATACTTTTGTACAGCTCGAAAAATATATTTCACTGCTTTACTTTAGGCATATGCATAAAAATAATAAATTCACTGCTTACCAAAAGCAAAACCCTTTACCTTTCAATGAGAACAAACATTATATTTTGTTATTAATATTTTTTTTATTGTAAATGTTTATTTGTCGATTGAATTGTTTTAATTTAATAGAATTACAAAAAACGTTGAATGCATTTCTCTTTCATTTCGTATACCAAAATAATTTATTATTAGTATTAGTAGAAGGCTCGTTCCTCTCGTGTACCCTCGTTGGCATGTGCCTCACCCTGATCCGCCACACTGAGCAGTGGTACTAATGCACTATCCTCCACATTAACCTGACCTGCATCCTGGACATTATCATCCAATGGCAGCGCAGTGGTAAATACACAGATAGCACAGATATATATAAAGTTGAAGTGAATTTGCTTTTTTTATGATTTCTCTGCAGAATGCAGAATTAAGAAATGTAGTCAAAAAATATGTGTAAAATATATTAATTCTAAAATTGTATAGAGCTAATTTACTAATAACAAAGCAATTAATTAGTATCACATTTGTTTATGTGTATGTATTATTTTAAACAATTTCCGTTTTTGAACAATGGTTCTCAACTTGTTGCAAGATAAGCATCATTCTAATTATATTGTCAAAAGTTTCTGATGCGAAGCAGAGCGACAGACAGCGGCAAAACGATTCATCACGCTCCTATTGTAAATTTTCAATGAAATGAGCGCGATGCAAAGCTTGCACTCTCGCGTTGAACAGCTGTTTGACGCTCTCTCGCTCTCCGTCGGTCTCTCAAGCTTGACTCAAAAGCTGCATTCGGTTTCGTTGGTCGCTCGCCTCAGTTCAGTTGTTGATGGCGCTTCGTGCAGAGCAGTTAGTCTTAAGCTCTTTGCCTGAGATTGGGACGGACGCGTGCGTGTGTGTGTGTAAGAAAGACGGGTAAGCCGATAAAAGGCAGCCAATCGGGTGAAATCTACGACGACAACTATAACAGCAACAGTAGCAACAACAACAACGGGTCGTCGCGTCTCTTCTTTAATCAGTGTTCGCATGTTGATTTGCGGTATTTCAGCGCATGCCCAAAGTGTTTTGAAAAATAAGTGAGAAAATTTTTAAATTGTTAATACAAATTAAACAAAGCGAAATGTAAATAAATGAGGCCAAACGACAAAAGAGAGTCGCGAATTATGGCACATACACATATTTTATAAATAGCTAAAAGTGTGAAACCAACAATACAATAACAAAGGAAAGAAAAAGTGAACACAAAAAAAAAAAAAATAACCAAAGCTCACAATAGCCACAACAAAGAGCTGAAAGTTCACAGTGTTCAAGTTCAATTCAAAAAAAATTTGTCAAAAGGTAAAAAATTTCATTCAATAAACCTAAAAACTAAACCATCTTTGTAAGCCAAAACAAAAAATGCTAAAAACCAGTTGCATTTGTTACACATTTTGTCAGTGCAGGAAAATCAAAAAAAAAAAAAAAATCCAAACATGAACACAAGAAACACGTTCGCGCATTTCACTTGGCCAATACTTGTCCACGCATGCGCAACTGTTGTCGTCGTTAAAAATAAAAAAGCTTTATAGCTTTTGTTTGGATTTGCTTGCAAAATCAGAGTTACGGTTATTGTTGTTGTTCGCTGCAGCTGTTGTTTCACTTTTCTTCTTTGGCTGTCAAACAACCGTTTTGTCTGATATTCTAAAGCTCTTCCTCTTGTCCTCTCGCTTGCACACACACACGCACACACACACACACGATCGTCTGTCATATGCAAGACTTCTTTTGGGTCTGGTTACGCAGCGCTTTCATTTGTTTTAATCCAAACCGCCTTTGGCATTCTCTCTTTGTCTGTCTGACTGACTGATTTTGTTTTCCGTTTTGCTGTTTATTTATTTGTGTGTCTGCTTTTGTTGCTTGTTTTACTTCTTATTCGGTAGCTGCATACTTAATTAGCTAATGCCAACACTGATATAGGCCGTCAGACATTTGGACAAGTTAAAGTATCAACCACTTTTGCAGAATGTCAATGCAAATAATGTGTGCGTGTGTGTGTGTTTAATACGTGACTGACATTAAGTGTGATTGATTTTTATTCCATCTGAGTAATTCACTTAAATAGAAAACTTTAATCTGCAAATCGCTTAACCTCATCACACGATAAATTTACATCCCATTATGTATATTACTCACGTGTTGATTCAAAAGAATTGAACACCTTCCCTTTATTTATAACATTTTGTTTGTTTGTTTGGTTATTTGAATATTTCATAGTTTACCCATAGCTAACAACCGGTGAGAAACTGTCTTAAGACGTTATTTTTCTTTCTATTTGTTTTATGCATTCTCATGCGATGAAAATCACTTTCATTTTCTGTCCCCGGACTCTTTAATTATTATAAAACAAGAAGAAAACGTTCATAGCTAAGCGCTAAGCAGTTACAAGCAGCGTGACGACTGCACCGTTATTTAATACCCAACTCAGCGAGCTGCATAATCGAGAAAGAGATAGACAGAGAGAGAGAGAGAGAGAGAGAGAGATAGGTAGATACATTAAGAGCTTGGCACTGGGCCTTCGTTTGGTATTTAGCACATTTCTCCCACCCTAAAAAAAAAAAGCAACGCATATTTATAAATTAAAAAAAAAAAATAAAAATAATTTCTAAAGAAAGTGAAAGTTTTTTTTCCTTCTTCGATTTTTTGTTGTTTTGATTGTTTCGGTTGTTTTGGGGCAAATGTTTTGGGGTGATTGCCTGGCCTCAGGTCGCGTGCACTGAATAAATGATTATAGAAAGAAACAAAGAGAGAGGGAGAAAGAGAGGGGCATACAAATATATATATATTATTGTTTCGGATTAATATGGTTTGCATTTTGACATGACCTCTTAGGCCTAACCTTGTCCAGCTGTAAAACATGTTTTGTATATTTTTATATGATTTTTGGGAAAATTTACTCTGTACATTTTTTCCTTCCAGCTCAGATTCAGCCCATTGAACTCGAGTTGCAGACACTTTCGATTTTCGCACAAAATGAAATCACAATCACAAAAAAAGTTGCGCGCCTTTTTTTTCTCTCAGTTATTTCCATTTCCATTTCTTTTCTTTCTTTTTTTTCTCCACCCGTCATTTTAGTTGTATGTGGTGGACCCTACTACTTATTTCTTATTACACGCCATCTTTCTCGGCCGTTGACGATTTCACTCTTGGATGAAAGGGGCCAATGTACCGTCATTCCGTCAGTCGCACATCCCACACCCCCCCCTCACTTCTTGTGTGACCACCCTTTATTTATTTTTTTTTTGTATAGCATAACGCAACTTGGTTGCTCTTCAGAAAACTGACTGACCGCCGGTTATGCCAATTACCAATTACCAATTATCATGCGAGTGCGCAAAATGTTGTGGTGGCATTGAGGCACACCCCTTGTCACTTCTCCCCTCTACACGACCTCTATGTACTTCACTTTACATTGAAATTATGCATAATGGTTTCGCACACACACATACACACATACACACACACATACACCGGGACACATATGGTCTTAAGGTTATCAAAATAGATGCTACAAAACAACAACAGAGAAAAACAAATCAATTTCATTAGTTCATATTTTGTATATATAGTATATATAGTAATCAGAGTATCATGTGATGATGATGATGATGATGATGATGATGATGCTCCCTAGATTGGGTTTGAGTCATCGTCTTTTTTGGGGAAGAAGAAAGATGAGGCAAGACAAAACATATTCAAGTGTTTCGTGCAATCATTGTAAATGTTTATGTTTATATCAGATTGATCTCACTCCAATTTAATTAGAAAGTATGTCAAAAAAAAAAACATTTCCACTGTTTACAAATTATGTGTTCTACTAAATTAATATGTTTTTTCGGGCCTGAGGTTAAGTGTATTGAAGACCGCAGTTAATATAATTGTTTTATCCACAATCAAGAGTTTAGTTGTTATAAAAACATTTCCCTAATTTTAAACAATATTCGTGAATGCATTTGCCATACTATTTAAATGAAACTCGGAAGTTTTTTTAGTCGACTTAACTCTACTTTGGACTAGATGAGGACTAAACTCTACCTCAAAACTAGACACTACAAACAAATTAGTAATGCAAGATTCCGGAGACTCTAGCTCCGATATTGTTTGAGATATGGAGAGAGAGACGGATGTGTTTCTTTTGTCTGTTACACATTTTCACCCATTGCATGGATTTGGGGTATAAAAAAAGTCGCTAGATAGATTAATATTTATCTGCAATCCTACATCACACATACGCCCAGTTATCCAATTTGCTATTTCGAATTCCTCAACGCTGTTATTTTTGGCTCTTTTTCGGATGGCACACAAAATCAATATGTCAATTTTGTCGCGGACGGACATAGAACGTGCAGCACAACAAGTTTGACAGCACTTAAAAACTCGTTAGCTGTAAAATGTCAGTCATGTTTTGGGCGCCCACAACACAGCAACAACAACAACATCAGCAACATACATGTGTGTGTGGATAAATGCAGTCAACTGTTAATGGCCATTTGAGGCTACTGTGTGTGTGTGTGTGCGTGTGCATGTGCAGCACTTTTGTTAAACTAGTGTGATTTATGGTAGATTCGTTTGATTTATACCCCAGACTGTTGTTGTTGATTTCGACGAGTCGTTAAAGTCAAACAAAATGCAAAGCCAGCAGCATCAAGTTGTTCGCATTTTGTTTACAGCTGCAAAAGATTACAATATTCATCTTCAATATTGTTTTTGTATTTTTTTTTTCTTGCTTTATCAGCATCTTTGGCCTCAAGAGTGTTGTAGATGAAATTGTTTTTTTTTTTTTCTTTTATTGTTTTCAGTTTGTTGATCTTAAGATTCATGATTTTTATTACGCGTTGAGCGCTACGCGTAAATATTTGTCAAATGTTTTAAGCTTTATCAACAATATGAATTATTATTAATTATTGCTGTTGGACATTCTATTTAAATCTGAATAAATTATAAGGAACAATAAGTAAATCATGCGTGAATCATATTTTGTACTTTCTCATGGTAGAATGAGTTTTTTTTATTCCTTGATTTTCACTCTCTTCGAAAACTTTTTACAGCATTTTTTTTTATATTCGTTTACCTTGTTTTGGGCTTGATGAAAACCGGTTTCTTTAAAAAAAATGCATAAAATACGCAACTTTTTTTTTGGCAATTTTTATTTAGGTCTTAACCCAAATTGTAAATCAGATGACAGCTCGAAGAGAGTGTCGAGAAAAACGTGAACTGTCATAAGTTTTATACACAAATATAAATCAAGAATCAAGAGAAGAGCTTTAACATATGAATACAACATACATTAACATAATAATGACTGTTTATATTTTTTTTGTTTTGTTTTCTGTTTTGTGTAACGCACCTTAAAAATGTAGGTCAAGTGTTTGGTCAAGTCAAGTGCTGCTGAACTGACTGTCGGAACAGAGAGCAGAGAGCCAGCCGGCAACGAGACGAGACGAGACGAGACGCTGTGGTGGTGCCAGTTGTGGTGCTGATAGTTGTGGCCGTGCCACAATTATGACACACAATATGCCACAGCATAGATCGCAAATTTGCTGTCTCATTGCGGCACTTGTCGTCGTTGCAGGTCTAACTGTAACTGAAGGTGAGTGCAACTCCAAGACATAAGAATCTGGAATAAAAACTTCTCTAACTCTGAACCGTTTTCCCCATTTCAATAGCTCTGCCATTTCTGTACACAAATGCAAGGGCGCCGATAAATTGGACTCAACCGGAGCTGGATGATTGGCCCGTGGAGGTGCAACCACGCAGCATTGTACCACATGTGGAGCTCAAGTATCATGCGAATCGAACGAACAGTGAACCCTCGGAGAGTGATGTGGAGTTCCTGGAACGATTGCATGCAATGCGTAGAAATCAGACTTCGGCTCGCATGTTGTGGTATGATGCTGCGGCAGGAGATGGACTCACCTATCCGCCCTTTGTGGATAAGGCTCTCAAGCTGTTTAATCTGAAACAAGTTGCATTTGAGATTGAGAACAGTGTCATGTCAAAGGTGTCGTGTACGGCATGCAAGGCAGGGGCAGGATTACTGCAGCACTACATTAAATCGGGAAAAACTGAGGCGGAACTAATGAAAATGATTGCGCAATATTGCACGAACCTGAGCATTCAGAGTCCTCGAGTCTGTGAGGGTGTTGCCCAGCTGTTTGGCAGTGAAGTGATCTATGTGCTTCAACGTGTCAATCTGGGGCCCGATGAGCTGTGTAGTTTCATCATTGGCGATGGCTGTGGGGATGTCTATAATCCCTATCATGAGTGGGAAGTGATTTTCCCGCCAGTGCCGAAGCCTCCTCGTCTGGCGGATCTACCCATGCCAATGGAGGGTGCTCCTTTCTTTAAGGTTTTGCACATCTCAGACACTCACTACGATCCTCATTATGTGGAGGGTGCCAATGCGGATTGCAATGAACCTCTATGCTGTCGCTTGAGCAGCGGTCGTCCCGCAAATCCCAATGCAGCTGCTGGCAAGTGGGGAGATTATCGTAAATGTGATACACCCAAGCGTACCGTGGATAATATGCTTGCCCATATCGCTGAGACGCACAAGGACATTGACTACATACTCTGGACCGGTGATCTACCGCCGCACGATGTCTGGAATCAGACGAAGCAGGAGAACCTGGAAATTATTAAGGAGACCGTTAAACAAATGACCGAGAAATTCCCGGGCGTTCCCATTTTTCCGGCTCTGGGAAATCATGAGAGCGCACCGGTGAATAGCTTTCCGCCACCCTACGTCAATCAGGTGGATATCTCCATCAATTGGTTGTACGATGAGTTGGATGTCCAATGGCGTCGTTGGCTGCCACAAAGTGTCTCCCACACGGTTCGCCGTGGGGCCTTTTATTCGGTCCTGGTTCGTCCCGGCTTCCGTATTATATCCCTCAATATGAACTATTGCAATAACAAGAACTGGTGGCTCTTACTCAACTCAACAGATCCAGCCACAGAGCTGCAATGGTAACCATTTTCTTGTGTTCAAAAACTGATTGTTTATTAAGCTCTATTGGTCTTACATCGTTCATTTTAGGTTCATTTATGAGCTGCAGAGTGCAGAGTTCTCCAATGAAAAGGTTCATGTTATCGGTCACATTCCGCCAGGTCATTCGGATTGTCTTAAGGTTTGGTCTCGCAACTTCTACAAGATCATATCGCGGTATGAGAGCACAATAACCGCTCAATTCTATGGCCACACGCATTTCGATGAGTTTGAAATGTTCTACGATCCACATGATCTAAGTATGTCTATTGATTTTCACTATTTTCTCCATTCACTTATGCCCTTAATTTCATTTTTCAGCGCATCCCAATAGCATTGCGTACATAGGACCCTCAGTGTCACCGTACTATGACCTAAATCCGGGTTATCGTATTTATTATGTAAGTAAAGAGAAATAACTTTTAATAACATTTATTGATTATATTCGGATTTCTTATATAGGTGGATGGCGATCATGATACAACAACGCGCCTCGTCTTAGATCACGAATCGTGGATAATGAATCTGAAGGAAGCAAATCTATACGGTTATCCAATTTGGTATAAGCTATATACGGCCAGAGCTGCTTACAACATGAAAGCTCTACGACCCAGCGATTGGGACAAGTTGCTCAACGAGCTGACCGACAATCAAGAGCTATTTGAAATGTACTACAAGTAAGTGAGATCCCTGGGGTAATCAAATTCAGAACCGATTACTAACGTCACTTCCCATTAGAAACTATTGGAAGAACTCGCCGGCGCGTCCCACCTGCGATGCAGAGTGTAAAAAGCGAATGCTCTGTGATTGCAAGAGTGGACGATCGCATGATCGTCGACATTTCTGTGCGGATGTCGAGTCGAAGATCGATGAGGGATCATCAAAGTCATGGAAATCGTGGTTCTATCGTGGATTAACCAATTCGTATGTATCGTTATTCTAAACCAGTTTCTACACGTTTGTGTTACGTTTACGTTTGGTGATGGTATTTTTTTTTTTTTGTGGTATTTCGTGAATTCATTTGTATTATTTGTTTCATTGTTTATTGTTGCATACACACAACCACTATACCTTAATTGCAACATACATATAATAAAATTGTATTTTTTCTGGTTGGGCTACACCTATTTGTAGTGGGGAACAAAACACCGTGGAGCAGGATGTGAATCGCAATGACTGGGGTGGCTTGGATGTGGTATTTGGTACTTTTGGTTGAGGTACACATACACATGACATACATATATTCAAATAACTCAACTTGTAAATATATACAAAAAATACTTTTATTTATATTTTTTAAAATTAATATAAGGTATAAAAAAATTTCGAACAAACACTAAACTGGTTGCTGGTGCTAATTGTAAGAAACTTTTTAATCATTGTTGACAATAAAATTGATATTAATTCCTTTATACATTTGGTGTACTTGTGCCGTTATTCTCATTTCTATAGCTATAGCCTGCTCTCGTCCATCACGTATCTGCCCAAATATCTGCTGGGCTATCGCTGAGCCAAAATAAGTCAAACTGCAAAAGTCAAATCGCAAATCACAAATCGAAATCAGTGCAAATTTCCAACGTCTACACAATAAGTTTACTATGTGATAATTAGTGGATAAACTAAATTTAATCTATGTTTAACTATATAATGTTTTCATTCCAACCAACACCATACTTTTATATTCTCGTCTTTCCACACACACACACACACAAAAAAAAAAAACACACACACCCGAATTGAGCCACAATTTCCGATCACATTTAAGCTGAGTCATTGAACAATAGTCATTAAATTAGTTGCATCATTATCATCGTCGTCGCCATCGTCGTTGTCGTCGTCGTCGTTGTTGCCGTTGTGGTGGGCGTGGCAGGTGTGTAAGGAGTTATTCCAATGGATTGAGTGAGATAAGCACGGCCAGCATGGAGAAAAGCCCGTTGAACAAATTATTTAATAGTTGTTTTAGACATAATGTCAGAAATAAGTTTTAAATACGTAAATAAAGTGCAATTAATATTATTAGATAAAACGTACTACAGTTTTTAGTTAATACTGTTTCAATGTTTAAGTATTTATTGCATTTACAGCTTAACGCATTTTTTCAAATTCAAGCGATAAGTGTTGGAAACCTCTTGCAGCATGACCAGTGTGCGCAAATGTTGTGTTAACAGAATCTGTTAAGCTAACAGCGTGCGCTTAAAACTTAACGGCTAAACGTAACAGCTGTGCGCTAAGGTGAATAAGAAATGTGACGAAGTTTCGCACCATACCCTGAGGTGATTATATTTATTCAAAAGCCAAGTTGAAACAATAATTCATTACTTGCTGCAAATTGCTCGAAAATCCAATTAATATTGGTTTATCTACGGACTTAATGTCTAAATGCTTATTATACGATTTACTTTATTTAAGTTTTACATTATTAATCATTAAGTAAAGTTTGGAAAAATCATTTTCAAATACCATTGTAAATTAAACTGATTGTTCACTGATTGCTCGTATGCACACTCGTGATGATTCAGTGAAGCCACTTAAGGAACCCCTAGCTATTGACAAATGGCTGGATTCATGCATTATGCCGTCTTATTAGGTACATTAACAATGCACACTTTCAAAGCAGCTAACAGTTAATTTGCTAGGGCAAACAAGCCAACCTAACCATACACCGTACACACACCTACACACACCTAGACACACACATCCATATGGAAGGAACAAAGCCAATGGGCCAACACTATTTAGACCACAATGCAAATCCATTGTGATTGCGCTTCAACTAAACACAGACTTACAGAAACCACTTTTGGGGCCAAGAACAAGGGACGTCACGATACATCAGGTTTCAACTATAGTTAGTGTTGGTGTTGTTGCTGTTGTTGTTGTTGTTGTTGTTGTCAACCCGCTGCTTGAGTTGCGTGCGTGTTTTCCCGCATTGTAGATAAGACACGCAACGCAGAGCAGTCGCAGTCGGCGTCGGCGTTGGCGTTGGCGTCATCACCTTGTGTGTGCTTGCCAATGCATGAATGTGTGTGGGTGTATTTCTGTGTGTGTGTGTGTTTGTGTGTGTGTCTGTCCCGGCTGCTTGTCATTATCCCTTTGACATACACACACACACACACACTCATACACACACACACACGCTGAGCAAGCAAAACAATTCCGTTTACATTTCCCTCACACACACCACACACATGCACATGGAGTTACATTCGTGTGTGTGTGTGTGTGTGGCGTGCGCCGCTTTTTTGCTTTGCATAACTTTTTTTTTGTGGATGTAGGGAGGGAGGGGAAAGAGCGCCACTGGTGCTGCTGGGAACCGCACACATGTGTGACAAACAAACAAAATAACAATGAAATGCGTGCAAATTTTTAGAAAAATATACAAACATACACTCACTCACACACATTCAGAATGAGAATCGGGCATTATCTCATGCAGCAGGCAGCACAGGCAACAGGACGATGCTTAAATGCCGCTTAACATATTTGAACACTTTTTTTTATGTTGTGTTGTGTCTATTTTGTTGTTGTTGTTCTCTTCTCGCTTGATGTTTGTGGTTGTTGTTGTTGCTGATGTTGTTGCTGTTGCTGATGTCAGTGCTGGAAAATGAATTGACAAATTCGAGTGAACGCCCCTTAGAAATGGGATATTTGATATATTTCCAGGCTATATTTTCAATTACTTACAAAAATAAATGAGCTTTACTTCTTGTTCAATATTTTTTGAAAATAGTATGAGTGAAATACATTCAAATGATATCTTATCAGATAAGATCGAGGCAGTTAAACAATATATATATCCTTCAGCACAGAACTATTTATCCAATTTCATAGATGCAGCTGGAGTTTCATGGATTTCATATTCTTGTTCAAAAGCGTCTTTAGTTAAATCAAAATCAAAATATGAATTAGAGTGTATAAATAAAATATATTAGAAATGTTATCTTAACAGCAACTACTATATAAATATATACATACATATAATCATTGCTTTTTTAAGCTTCTCCACAGTGAGAATTAGCTTTCATTTTCAGTATAATTTTGCATCCCACTGATTGTGGTGTCTCAAGGGAATAATTAGAAATATTAGTCCACATATACATATTTCTTGATATATTGATACATATACATATATATTTTGTGTATATATAAAATGATTAAATATTTAATTATTGCGACGTGCATTGTTGGCATATTTGCGGATGATGATTCAGTAAGTTAGAACAATGCAAACTATATAACACCTAAAATCTATAAACATCTTTAAATACAGTTCTGTGAAACCCAAAACATATTGGATTCAGAATGCGCAAATTATTGCTATAAGGTGGTGAAACCTTTACTACAAGTGGCACATGATGGTCATAAAAAAGTCGCAGAGATAACCGAACTAAAGGCAAAATTAGCTGTTTACGAAGAACGAGAAAGAAAAAGTAGGGAAGAAGTAATTTATTTTAAAGTTCGTACTGCAAGGTTAGAAGATGAACGAGAAAGGAAAAGTAAGGAAGTAGAGAACTTATCAAAGGAACACAACGAAAAATTAGCCGAGCTGCAAGAAAATATTGCCGTTTATAAGGAACGAGAAAGAAATAGTAAGGAAGTAGAGAACTTATCCAACAAACTAGACACAAAGTTTGACGAGCTACTAAAAATCCTGGCCGAGGAACAAGATAAAAAAGGTAAAGAAGAAGTGAATTTATACAAAAAGTTAAATACCGCTTACGAAGAACGTGAGAAGATAATGATAGAAGAAGCGATCAGTACTAAAAGTAATTTAACAGCATCGCTTAATGATTGTCGAGAAAAACTATCAAATCTGGAACAGTGTAATGGGTATCCTAAGGTATATGAAAACTGTTTGCAAAATGTTTCTCATGGTGTAGACACTTTTCGTATTATTCAATCAAATAAAATTAACGCAATTCAAGCCGTATGCGTAAACACATTGCCCTCGGGTCCTGGTTGGATGTTGATACAGAGGAGAATAGACGATGGTATAGATTTTTATAGGGGATGGCAAGAATATCGCGAGGGATTCGGTAACGTCAATGGTAGCTTCTTTATCGGACTGGAGAATATATATCGTCTGACAAATGCGGAACCGCAAGAGTTGTATGTCGAAATGATAGATTTTAATGGAGAAAGGTCGATAGCCCATTACGATCATTTCCGTGTGGGCAACGAGTCGGAAGAATATCCGCTTATGGATCTGGGCAACTATACTCCCGAGAGTACTGCTGGCGATGCTCTACGGGACGATAAGAACGCGAAGTTCTCCACATTCGATCGAGATAACGATAATCTCGAAGAAACCAATTGTAGCGAATATTTTAAAAATGCATGGTGGCACAACTCAAGGAGTATTTGCTCAAAATCGTAAGTATTTGAATACAAATAGAAAAAGTATTGATTTACTAATTAATTTTTATTTTATCTCATTAATGTAGTAATTTGAATGGTAAATATAGTGTTTTGGATGGTTCTGGTATTTGGTGGTTAGAGCTAGCTAACGAAATTACAACGGTAAGGATGCTTATTCGACCAAAAGCAGAAAATTAAAACATTTTAAGTCGGCTTGTAATATTTGTTTGGTATATTTTTAATAAATTGTAACTTATCTTAAAATCATTTGCAATTGATTTGGTTAATAATATTTGTTTCAAACTGATAACGGTGCAATAGCATTTATTTCTAGATATGTACATACGATATATATTCCAAATCTTCAATTAGATAGATCATTAAAGATCGGCATACCGTTAAGAATAAGGTTAGTTTCACTGTATATACATGTTTCTTATGAGTAACTTATGCTAATCTACTATATATTTTACATATATATGAAGTCATAATTTTTATGAGCTTCTCAACAGCTCTTTACTTAGCTTACAGTATCATTTTGCATCCCACAAATCGTGAAGCCTAAATATATATATATATGTAAGTATATACATATATATTTCGTGTATATATAAAATGATTACATTTTTATTTATTGTTTTATGCATTGTTGGCATAAATTCCGATGACGTTTCGGTAACTTGGAACAATATAAACTATATAATACCTAAAATCTATAAACATCCTTAAAAACAGTTCTGTGAAACCCAAAACAAATTGGATTCCGAATGCGCAAAATATTGCTATAAGGTGATGAAACCTTTGCTACAAGTGACACATGATGCAAAAATTATCGAACTAAGCGCAAAATTAGCCGAACTGCAGAGAAAACTTGCTGTTTAGGAAGAACGAGAGAGGAAAAGTAAATTTCTCCATCAAACTAAAGACATGCTGCTTAAAATCCTGGCCGAGAAACGAGATAGGGAATGTAAGAGCAAAGTGAGTTAATTCAATCAGTTAAGTACTGCTTACGAAAGACGTGAATTAACGTATTTAACATCATTGCCTTATTATTGTCGTGGCAAACTATCAAGCGTCGAATCAAGTAGTAATAAGAAGTTATTAAATTAAGTCTTATAGGTATCCTAAGGTATATGAGAACTGTTTGCAAAATGTTGGTAATGGTGTGGACACTTTTCGTATTATTCAAGCGAAGGAAATGAAAGAAATTCAAGCGGTTTTGCATAAACACATTGCCCTAGGGTTCTGGTTGGCTGTTGATACAGAGGAGAATAGACGAACGTAGAAACTTGTTTAGGTGATGGCAAGAATATCGCGAGGGATTTGGTAACGTCAATGGTAGCTTCTTTATCGGCCTGGAGAATCTATATCGTCTGAAAAATGCGGAACCGCAAGAGTTATATATTGAAATGGTAAATTCTTATGGAGAAACGAAATTTTCCATGTGGGCAGCGAGTCGGAACAATATCCTCTTTAGGATCTAGGCAACTATACTACCGAGAGTAATGCTGGCGATGCTCTACGGGACGATAACAACGCGAAGTTCTGCAGAGTTGATCCAGATAACGATAATCTCGAAGATATCAATTGTAGCCGTAAATATTTCATAAATAATAATGCCTGGTGGCACAACAGTTTTTCAAAATAGTAAATATTTGAATAGAAATAGGAAAAGAATTGTTTTTTTACATTAACCTTATAAAGGGTATTATGCAACAGGCAGACTGAAGCTTCTCCAAGAGACTCCAGATTTTGTATATACAGCTTACGAAATACACATGGAATCGATAACAAAAAATCTTGAGTTTTGAAAGTTTAAAAATAGGGATTGAAAACATTAATAAAATAATGAACATCTGTGAAATTTTGATTGAAATCGGTTGAGAAACACCGGTGATATGAAATCAAGCATGGGTACAGTAGTTCAGGTATGTGTATGTCTGTCAATCCAACTGTCTGTCCGTCTGTATAGTCAAGGGATAAGGACTAGATCCTTGGCTCGGGTGCATATTTAATTGTTGTTTTTTTTTACCTATCTGCAGCGTACGACTTTTTGCTCTTAACGAAATCGTACATCCTCCCGGCCGTTGAATAAAGATTCAACCATCATTTAATCTAATGGTGAATGGTTGATTTCCAGCATGGTGTTCACATCTGGGAGCTTGCTGACTTGATCCATTTGTTATGTGCCATTTTTCAACACAGTTAATTGCCAGCTTGATCATCATAAATGCTCATGCGATGTGCATTGCAATATGCTGATGCTAGGTTATCAGACATAACATCTCTTTTTGATATCTTATCTTGAGTGATGATATCAGTTTTACCACATAAAAGATCAGATTTTGAGGATCCAAGGGTTTTTGATTGAGCAATCTTCGTATGCGGTATCTTCCAGTTGAATATTTGATACTATATCTTCCTGTGGAACTTCTTATAGTACTTCAATATTATTGCTACACCATTTTCTTAACTTGAATCCAGAATTATGCAAGAGTTTATTCAGATGTTGTTGTCTCTGAAGAGCCTCCGGTTTTGAATCCACCCCTGCACCAGGTTCTCGTGTGAGTCATTTTTCCAAACACAAAAATCTTCGTGTTGCTAGATCACGACTCTCCCCTAGGGCTGAAGCGTTTTCCAAAAATGGGCGTCGAACGATGAGTTTTCGCATTGTTTCTCCAGCGTCGAAATGCAAGATGCTTTTGTTTCGAATGAGTCCAGTTCCCAAATTGTAGCTATTTGTTGATCTAACTTATCTTCTTCATAATATCCTGGCTTGAGCTACTGTTCTAGAGGATCCTTTGTAAAATTTCGAATTACTTTCTGTAATTCTTCTCCAGTAACTAGTTGCTAGTTACTAGTTGAACTGATGTAATCTATTGTCCTTTTCCCTCTAGCCTGAAGTAGGTAGCAATCTCCAAGTTGATCAGATGTTGCCTAGTTGGGTTTCCAGGTTAAACAAATTTCAAATGGTCGCCGAATTTGAATTACTCCCACATGTATACTCCAAAAGTCGGAGGTCACCAATTGTGAAAGAAGTATGCTACCGGATCATGTACCAGTAATAAAGTGTCGCCGCAATCGGTACTTGTAACAAATTGGGATAAACGGAGTGACTACGTCAAGAGATCTTTTCGAACTGGTTTATTGGCTAATAATGCATGGTTTATATACACAATTCTCAGACGATAAGGTTGGCTTAGGGCTAGTTATTCTAATTACAAGTTCACCTAAACAATTAACGGTTATCAATGTTGTATATTTACTATGTCTTAATATTATGTTATTTACAACTCTGAATATAATACAATCTGCTTACTACAGGTTGGCTGAAACAGATGGCGTGAAACTCAATTCTAATCGCAGCCCAGGGTTGGGGTGCATTTTCAATTTTTGTGTTTTTGACCTATCTGCAGCGTAAGATTTTCTGCTCTTGACGAAATCGTACAGTGTCTTCAGCTAAAAATAAATCAAAATATGAATTAGAATATATAAATGAAATATATAAGAAATGATTACTTATCAGCAACTCATGGTGTTCTACTATATAAATATATACATACATATTTATATGAAAAAAATCATATATTTTTGAGCTTCTGAGAATTAGCTTTCACTATTAGTATAATTTTGCATCCCACTGATTGTGGTTCCTTAACAGAATATTTAGAAATATTAATCCACATATACGTATTTATTGATGTGTTCATATATATTTCGTGTATATATAAAATGATTACATTTTTATTTATTGTTTTATGCATTGTTGGCATAAATTCCGATAATGATTCGGTAACTTGAAACAATATAAACTATATAATACCTAAAATCTGTAAACATATTTAAAAACCAAACTGTGAAACTGTGAAACTCAAAGAATATTGGATTCCGAATGCGCAAAATATTGCTACAAGGTGAAACCTTTGCTACAAGTGACACATGATGCAAAGATTATCGAACTAAGCGTAAAATTAGCCGAACTGCAAAGAAAACTTGCTGTTTAGGAAGAAAAGTAAATTTCTCCATCAAACTAAAGACAAGCTGCTTAAAATCCTGGCCGAGAAACGAGATAGGGAATGTAAGAGCAAAGTGAGTTAATTCAATCAGTTAAGTACTGCTTACGAAAGACGTGAATTAACGTATTTAACATCATTGCCTTATTATTGTCGTGGAAAACTATCAAGCGTCGAATCAAATAGTAATGAGAAGTTATAAAATTATGTGGAATAGTCTTATAGGTATCCTAAGGTATATGAGAACTGTTTGCAAAATGTTGGTAATGGTGTGGACACTTTTCGTATTATTCAAGCGAAGGGAATGAAAGAAATTCAAGCGGTTTGCATAAACACATTGCCCTCGGGTTCTGGTTGGCTGTTGATACAGAGGAGAATAGACGAACGTAGAAACTTGTTTAGGGGATGGCAAGAATATCGCGAGGGATTCGGTAATATCAATGGTAGCTTCTTTATCGGACTAGAGAATCTATATCGTCTGACAAATGCGGAACCGCAAGAGTTGTATATCGAAATGATAGATTTTAATGGAGAAAGGTCGATAGCCCATTACGATAACTTCCGTGTGGGCAGCGAGTCGAAACAATATCCTCTTAAGGATCTGGGCAACTATACTCCCGAGAGTAATGCTGGTGATGCTCTACGGGACGAAAACAACGCGAAGTTCTCCACACTCGATCGAGATAACGATAATATCGAACTTTTCAATTGTAGCCAACGGTTTCAAAATGCCACTTGCTCAATAGCGTAAGTTATTGAATACAAATAGAAAAAGTATTGATTTACTAATTAATTTTTATTTTATCTCATTAATGTAGTAATCTGAATGGTAAATATAGTGATCTGGATGCTGCTGGTATTTTGTGGTTAGAGCTAGCTAACAAAATTAAAACGTTAAGGATGCTCATTCGACCAAAAGCAAACAGTTAAAACATTTTAAGTCAGCTTGTAACACGTTTTGGTATATTTTTAATAAATTGTAATAAATCATAAAATCATTTCATTCATTATTGCTATGTGCATTGTTGGCTGATTTGATTCGGTAAGTTAGAACAATGAAAACTATATAACACCTAAAATCAATAAACATCTTTAAAATTAGTTCTGTGAAACCCTAAGAAAATTGGATTCCGAATGCGCAAGGTTAGAATGCTTATTGGACAAACTAATAAATTAATAAGTTTAATATAATGTTGCTTAAACTTTTCCAAAACATTTCAGTGCTTTTATTGCCTATAGAATTTGTATACCGTGACAAATCGTTCTGTTACTTCAAAGGTAATTTCGTTTTCGTTATCATCGTTTATCTATCTACTGGGTATTTGTGTTTTTATGTGTTTATCATAGTGTAGTTTCCATTCAACTGCCGCAATCTATTCAAGGGTTAATTGTTCCTATGGAATTTGGTATTTTTTTTTGGTATCTTATTTGGATGCCGTAACACGTTTTTAAATAAATGAACGCATTAATTATTTTCGCAAAACATAAATCGCTAAGCTGTCGATGTCGATTTTAATGTTTTTCAACAACAACAACATCCCTCACACACACACACACACACACACACACTCATACATTTTTATTAGCTACGCATAATTGCTGCGGCAATAAAGTTGCTGCCGTGCTGTGTTGCTGATGTTGTTGTGCTGCTGCTGCTGCTGCTGCTGTTCGGACATGGAACATTGTGTGGCGCGTGACCCGACAACATAACGACATTTAAGTGGCCACCGCAGCTGCGTAAGGTTGGGGGTGATGGTTGTTTGGTGGAGAAAGGTGGGGGGGGGGGGGGGTCAGTCGACGTAGCTTAACCATGTTTGGCAACATGTTACAAAAAATTGATGCGACTGTTGTAGTTTTTGTTGTTGTTGTCGTTGTTGCTGCAGCTGCAACACACACCAGCCAGCAACTATTTATGAGTGAACAAAAAACCTTGTCAAATATTTGCCAAAATTTATTGACGACTCTCTCCCCCCCACACCACCCTTCCTCTTTTGTTGTACAACACGGCGTATGCGCAATGTGCCCTTTTAGAGCCGTATTTTTGTTGCCAATGTCGCCACAACAGCAACAGCAACAGCAACAGCAACAGCAACAATCAATTCAACCAACACCCTTTTTTAAACTACCCCCTCTCCCCACAATCCCCCCCCCCCAATTGTCCACTCCTCACTGCATTTGATAGCTGACTGAGCAGCAGCAGCAGCAGCAACTGTTGTTGTTGTTGTTGCGCGTGTAAAACGCAAAAGAAAATTATATTTAATTACTCAAGCAAAAGCATGACAACTGCAAACGTCGACAGTCAGTCTATAGAGGCGTTTGGTAGAATGCTAGCGCTTGATGGTAGAAGGAAGCGGTGTGGGGGGTGGGGGGGGGGAGGTTGGGCCGAGTAGTTGCCCCGGGGTGCGGACTGTCAGCTTGTCAGCAGCAGGCGCCAATGACAAGGCAGGCTGGTCAGCATTCTTTTCTCTCTCTCTCTCTCATTCTCGCTCTCGCTGTCTCTCCCTCTTGTTGTTGTTGTTAAATTTATATTTAAATTTGTTGAAATAAATATGCTTAAATGTCGAGCAGAGCAGAACACAGCAGAGAGTAAAGCAATGCAGTTGGCATCGCTGACAAAAGCTAAACAAAAGCCATCCAACAATAACAACAACAACAACAACAATAACAGTAGGGTGTGTCTGGTGTTCACTAGTTTTGGGTTCTATTGGGAGACCAACCAAAAAATTGTTCTGGGCTAGGTCAGTCATAGAACAAAAGAGTGTGTATCACAACATAAAAATAAAACAAGTGAGAAGGCTCTAGTCGAGTAAGCTCGACTAGAATATACCCTTAACCCTTGACCATACAGACGGTCCGGCTGTATCAATGCTTGATGGCTTCATATCGCCGGTGTTTCTTAACCGATTTAAATAAAAATTACACAGATGTTCATTATTTAGCTTGAACTATTAGCTCTTCATTTTCAAGTTTTCGATTTTCCAGATTTTTTTTTGTTATCCATTTAATGTGTATATCGTAAACCTTAAAAGTTATCAAAAATTTGAAACAAACTTGCAATGCCTAGGGATTAGGGGAACTTATATCCCAAATCTGGAGTCTCTACCTTATGTAGTTTTTGAGATCTACACGTTCATACATACAGACAGACAGACGGACATGGCTATATCGACTTGGCTATTGATGCTGATCAAGAATATATATACTTTATGGGGTCGGAGAAGCTTCCTTCTGGCTGATACATACTTTTGCACAAAACCATTATACCCTTTTTTATTAATTTCATGGGTTATGGGTATAAATATATATATGGCTTGGGTAAGTCAAATGCGAATGATAAGAAGTGTAAAGATCATAAACGTATAGAGATAAGACTTAGAAAAACCGACGTCATCATTATAATTAAATTAAATATATTTGATTTGTTCATATGCTGTATTATTGAACATATTAATAATTTATACGAATATGAAACTAAATATAATATTAAGTTCAAATAAAGTTAAACTTGTTTTGCACAAATTTTTTTACCGCTTGCCTTTGATTTAATTGGAATTTTGTTTTGGTTTTTTTATACCTAAAGACGGTTGAAATACACTACATAAAGATTTATAATTTTATAGTCGGTTTTTTTTTGTTTTTATACCCTTAAAAAAGGGTATAATGTTTTTGTCCAAATGTATGGAACAGGCAGAAGGAAGCTTATCCGACCCCATAAAGTATATATATTCTTGGTCAGCATCAACAGCCAAGTCGATTTAGCCATGTCCGTCTGTCTGTCCGCCTGCCCGTATGTATGAGCGCGTCGATCTCAGAAACTACAAAAGCTAGAGACTTCAGATTTGGAATATGAGCTCTCCTAATCCCTAGGCATGACAAGTTTGTTTCAAATTTTCGGTAACTATTCAGGTTTACGATATACAGATGTAATCGATAACAAAAAATTCTGGAATTTCAATAAACTGAAAATGAGGATTGAAACTATAAACAAAATAATGAACTTCTGTAAAAATTTCATTAAAATCGGTTAAGAAACACCGGAGATATGAAGCCATCAAGCATTGGTCCAGTAGTACATGTACATATGTGTATGTCTGTCAGCCCGACCGTCTGTCCGTCTGTATGATCAAGGGTTAAGGGTATCTCCTAGTCGAGCGTACTCGACTAGAGCCTTCTTACTTGTTTGCTTTTGACAACTTCAATCAAACACACACACACACAAACACACACGTGCGTGACATACATATGTTCAGTTGATTGCTTTGGCATATTGAAGCTTCACCTGCACAATTCAACAACATAAGTCTAAGCTCTCTGAATACAATGCTAATCTTCAGTTCTTTTGCACTGACTTCACATTCATGTCCCTGTCCAGTTACACAGATTTTCTCTCTCTCTTTCTCTCTCTCGCCTCAATTGTTCACAAGTGGTCCCCATCACCTTTACCCTCAATTTAATTGTTGTATTTTTGACCTATCTGCAGCGTAAGATTTTCTGCTTTTGACGAAATAGTACAGCTTCAGCTAAAACTAAATCAGAATATGAATTAGAATATATAAATGAAATATATAAGAAATGTTTTCTTATCGGCAACTCATGGTATTCTTCTATATAAATATAGTGAGAACTAGCTTTCACTTTCAGTATCATTTCACATCCAACTGATTTTGGAGCCTCAAGAGAATAGTTAGAAATATTAATCCTTAACCGTATTTATTGATGTGTTAATACATATACATATATATTTCGTGCACATATAAAATGATTAAATTTTTAATTCTTGCTTTGTGCATTGTTGGCATATTTGCGGATGATGATTCGGTAAGTTAGAACAATGAAAACTAGATAATACTCAAAAACAATAAAAATCTTTATAAATAGTTCAATGAAACCCAAAGAACACTGGATTCTGATTGCGCCAAATATTGCTATAATGTGGTGAAACCTTTGCTTCAAGTGAGACATGATGGCCATAAAAAAAACACAGACATAATCAAACCAATTTCAAAATTAGCCGAACTGCAGGAAAAACTTGCTTACGAAGAACGAGAGAGGAAAAGTTGGGAAGAAGTGACTTTACTTAAAGATCTTAGTACGAGGTTAGAGAAGGAACGAGAAAGGAAATGTGAGGAAGTAGAGAACTTATCAAAGGAACACAACGAAAAAGTAGCCGAACTGCAGAGAAAACTTGCTGTTCACGAAAAACGAGAAAGGAAAAGTAAGGAAGAAGCTATTTTATTTAAAGATCTTAATGTAAAGTTAGAAGGGGAACTAGAAAGGAAAAGTGAAGAAGTGACCTTATCAAAGAAACAGAACGAAAAATTAGCCGAACTGCTGAGAAGACGTGCTGTTTTCGAAGAACGTGAAAGGAAAAGTAGGGAAGAACTGATTTTTTGTAAGCATCAAAGTGCAAGGTTAGAATATGAACGAGAAAGGCAAAGTAAACTGCATAGAGAACTTGCTGTTTGCGCAGAACGAGAAAGGAAAAGTAGAGCAGACGAAGTCTTCTCCACCAAACTAAACACAAAGTTGGACGAGGTACTTGCAAACCTGGCCGAGGTACGAGATAGAAAATGTAATGATGAAGTGAATTTATACAAAACATTAAAATCCGATTACGAAGAACGTGAAAAGAAAATTATAGAAGAAGCGATTAGTACAAAAAGTAATTTAACAGCATTGCTTAATGATTGTCGTGGAAAATTATCAAATCTGGAAGAGTGTAATGGGTATCCTAAGGTATATAAAAACTGTTTGCAAAATGTTAGTAATGGTGTAGACACTTTTCATACTATTCAACCGAAGGTAATGAAAGAAATTCAAGCCGTATGCGTAAACACATTGCCCTCAGGTCCTGGTTGGCTGTTAATACAGAGGAGAATATACGATGCTATAGGTATTAATAGGGAATGGCAAGAATATCGCGAGGGATTCGGTAATGTCAATGGTAGCTTCTTTATCGGACTAGAGAATCTATATCGTCTGACAAATGCGGAACCGCAAGAGTTGTATATTGAAATGGTAAATGTGTATGGACAAACGAAATTTGCTCATTACGATAACTTCCGTGTGGGCAACGAGTCGGAACAATATCCGCTTAAGGATCTGGGCAACTATACTCCCGAGAGTAATGCTTATGATGGTCTACGGGACGATGAAAACGGAAGGTCCTCCCCACTCGATCGAGATAACTATATTTTTCAAGACGTCAATTGTAGTGAAAGTGAAAATAATAATGCGTGGTGGCAAAAAATTTGCGTAAAAATGGCGTAAGTATTTGAATACATATAGGAAAAGTATTGATTTACTAATTCATTTATATTTTATTTCAATAATATAGTAATCAGAATCATGATATCATTTGGTGGTGGTTCTCTCCATATAACAAACTTGAAACGGTTAGGATGCTCATTCGACCAAAGGCAAAAAATTAAAACATTTTAAGACAACTTGTAACGCGCTTTGGTATATTTTTAATAAATTGTAATAATTGTTTTAATTTTTACTTTATTTCCTTAAAATTATTTGCAATTGATGATTTGGTTATTAAAATCTGATTTCAAACGGATAACGATGCATTGACTTTTATTTGTAGATATTTACATACCATATATATATTCCATATCTAAACTATATGGCTTTCATAGTCTCTAAGATCAAGGCAGTTAAACGGATATTCAATTGTTCACAAGTTGCCCGCATCACCTTTACCCTCTCTCGTTTTCTCTCTCTCTCTGTCTCTCTGTCAACCTCTTGACAATCACCTTTAGGTAAAGATGGAAAGAGACTATGCAGAAACTGGGAGTGCAAGAGTAGAGTAGAGTAGAAAAAATCTCAGCTGCAAATGACTTGTATGCCATTGAGATAAAGCCAAATTTATTTATTTTTGCCATAAACTCTCGCAAAAAGGACTTTTGGTTTGCCATTGTTGGTTATTCGCACATATGAATGTGTGTGTGTGTGTGTGTTGCTGGCATTTTGTTGTTTGTGTATTGGTGTTTGTATTTGAGCTTTCAACACCAACAACAACACCAACAGCAACAGCAACAACAACAGCAGCGACAACAATGAATGTTGGCAACTAACTACAATTCCGTAGGCAATTAATTTAGCTGAAAAACCCAAAAATACAAAACAAACACACACACATTCAGACACACACACACACATACACACACACGTGGCAAAAATATAAAATGGTGCAAGAGCGGCACAGTTGCTGCCGTCGTCGTCAGTCACTGGCACAAGCAAAAAAAAATAGAGAAGAGAAAAGAGGAAAAAAAAAAAAAAAAGTGAATCCAACAGCAGCAGCAGCGAAAAATAAAAGAAAACTTGAATGGAAATTCAATTGAGTGACATGAAAATGGAATTTTTCATATTTTGCTGCTGCTGCTGTTGCTGTTGCCGTTGAGGCTGCTCTTGTTTTTGCTGTTGTTGCACAGCAACTGCTGCTAAGGCAAAAGAGATGGGAAACGTTTTGGCTGCCAGGCACATCACAAACACAATTTTGATGTTGTTGCTGTTGTTGCTGTTGCTGTTAGCCACAATAATAGTAAAAACAACAACAACAACAAGAAGCTAGTAAAAAGCAGCAACAGCAACAGCAGGCGACCCGCACAACAACAATCTCTCTCTCTTTCTGATTCTCTCTTATTCTCTCTGTATGTTTGTGTGTGTGTTTGTGTGTTTTGCCCCCCAAAAAACGTTTGCGTCTGACATTTTCATAATTAGGTATTCAAAATCTTTAATAACGGTTACTCTTTCTGCCGCTGTTGCTGTTGCTGCTGCTGCTGCCAGTTGCCATTGCTGCTGCTGCTGCTGCTTTTGTTGTTCGTGTTGTTGTTGTTGTAGTTCAAGCTGTTGCACGACCCACACACAAACACAAACACAGACGCATCTTTCTTAAACGTTTTTTGTAGTGCTTGCATTTTAGTTTTTTTTTGCTAGTTTGCTAATGTTGCCACAATTTTTTTATTTCTCTTGCCTATCTGACGAGCATAGCAACCTTGCAATTGTATCTACACACACACACACACACATACACACACACACATAGACATACTGTCTATCGCGTCTGGCAGTTGATTTGGCCAAAGCAGCAAAACCGTTTGTGAACGGCTTTTGGAGTATTGCAAACATGTGACAGCCGTTATTGTGGTTAAACGTATATACATATGTATGTGTGTAAGCATGTATGTATGTATGTATCTATCATGTATAACTACTTTTCTTAGCTTTGAATAGTTGATTATGGCTTACTTCGGGATTAGACACACGTCATTCCGAAAAATCCGAATCAGACCACAAAATAATATCAAAGATAAATAAGATATGTTAAGCCCAAAAGAATTCCGATGAAAGTGATGAAAACAATATATGTGAAATGTAACTCTATTACTAAGTATTTAAAGATCGTGTGTAAAATGTTTTCATATTCGAATTACTGTTTCCTGAGCTAACCCATAAAACTTAATATATTAATATTGTTTGATTTGTCAATGGAACTATAATCTATACTCTTCTTGAACACAATCGATTTCCTATTTAGAGGATATTTTTCATATGCCCAAAACTTTGCTTGTTAAGTTTTGAACATTTCTTATTAAGATCAAATAAAACAATTATTCTTTCTGCCAGAATTATTACGAACTTATTTAACCAAGAACCACGAACATGAAATTGTTTCTGACAACTGCGGTGCTTATTAAATGAAATAAATATATAAATGTTGGTTAAAAGCTGAATGAATGGTTGCCAGAGTGCCTGAGTGCCTGCCTGCTTGGCTGGTTGCCTGCTTTTGACCTCGTCAAATCCTTTGCACATTGTCTGCACTTCAGTTGCCGTCAGTGGCAGCAACAGCAACAACAGCAACAGCAGCAGGAACAGCAGCAGCGACAGCATTCTTCGCATCTTTCTTCATGGCTCTTAAGTTTATATTAAGGCTCGAGAACTCTAGCGGTCGGACGGCTTCTGTCATTGACGGTGACAATTTTTGCACGTCTTCTTGGACAGGACAACCGCTGAGCGATGCCACACAAAGAGCTACAGGACACTGGCTAGTCGATGGGTTAATTTAAAATAACATTAAACAATTTCTAATTGTGCATCATGCATTTCAAAGGGATTTCCCCTATTCACTCAACTAAGTTCAAGTGTCCTGATTACACATTATAATCTTACCCACAATAAATGACCAGTAATGATGAATCAGTTCTAAATTGGTCAAATGATTGATAAAGCGCTGGCTAAAGTATCGATTACAGGACACTGGCTAGTCGATAGGTTAACAATTTTTAATTGTGCATCATGCATTTCAAAGGGATTTCCCTTATTCCACTTAACTAAGTTCAAGTGTCCTGATATATAATCTTACCCAAAATGAATGACCAGTAATGATGAATCAGTTCTAAATTGGTCAAATGATTGATAAAGCTCTGGCTAAAGTATCGGATAAGGCGATGACGTAAATGCGCTTCTTACGATTCAATCGATTTTGTAGTTTACCTTAAAAGTGAAGGTAACTAATTAGACACCAATCATATATTTGACATTAACCTCTTATCTTCATGCAATTGGCGTTTCACGGAAATGTATTTGTGTATAAAACAAGATAAGTCTTTATTGATTTACAAGCTGATTGCCTCAATACAGTTCAACATTTCGCTATTGTTTACAATACTGTTTAATTATATACAATTAATTTTTGCCCTATTGGAGTTAGAGTACTGGAAGAAAACCTAAAAAAAATCAAAATACCAATTTTTAAGAATTTATATTGTTCAAAATTCCAAAAAAGAAATCATAAAAATAAACAAAATATAAAGAAATATGTGAATCACACAAAATAAACATTATAAACATTGTAAGTTAATAAATTCCATTCTCAATCTCACACCTAGTCATATAATTTTTTGAAGTGTACATTTATGGTTGAACGGAAAAAGCAATATAAATGCGAATATGATAAGCTCTACCCAACTAATATATTATTATTATTATTTAAGTCAAATGATTCCCGACAAAATCGATCAGTTGCTTAACGAACTCCAAATAGTAAAGTACCACACAAAAATCAAAGCATGAATAGTAGAATGAACTCAATGGCGGTGCTATTGGTGCTGCTCTGTGGCATGAACAGTGTTTGGTCACAGGATCCTACCACAGTACCACCATTAGATACAACAACAAATGAACAAATCGATGCTGAAGATACAACAACAACAGAAACACCATTTACCACTTGTACGGCATATGAAGGAACACCATTCGATCTGGAACCGGTAAGTAAAGAAAGAAAAAGTTTCCCTAGTGTTATATATATATGATTTCTATCTGCTCTTCGTAGATGAAAGGTTTGTGGTACGAGACGGCCCGTAATACAAATGTGGATAATACACAGTGCATGAAAATCTCGCTTCCTGCGGAGGTTAATGGTGATAATAAGATCGATCTGCAAGTCGAGTATGTGGACACCACAGATGGCAAATGGGAATCGACACAGAAGACGGGCGCATTTCCCTGGGATGAGAACACTCAGAACGGCATCTTCACCTGGAACATTGGTGAGGGTAGCCTTCTACCTGTCACCTACAAGCTGTTGAGCACGGATGGCACCTATGCCTTGTTCTGCGGCTACATGGGCATTGCACCCGTGCCCCTGTTCAAGGTGTGGACACGCCAACGACACCTATCCGCCTTGGACAAGACGATCATTCAACAAAAGATCGTCGAGTTGGGTCAGACATGGGAAATAGTTTGGGTAGAGCAATCCGTGGATAGATGTAACTCGGCAATGCGTTCGGCGGGTGGAGCACTTGTCGCATTGGCCTTGGCTCTTCTGATCTATCGCAGAAGTATTTGAAAAGTTTAACCAAAAATTTTTGTTATAATACCATTTTAGTTTTTGGAATTCTTTGTATTATTATTATTAAAACGAACTTTCTCACCGCCTAAAAAATCAAATAGAAATAAAAAATTATTCTTTGTTTCATTTCATAGAACAGCTAGGAAAAAAATCACTCAAAAGAATGCGTTTAAGGATATGATTATGATTGTGCTTTAAAACGTTTCCATACCTTAACTTTATCACAGTTTCAACTTTATGTTTATGGTTTGACCTTTAGATAAGCAGTTTTTATGAAGCGTGTGGCAACACAATAAAAATGATAAAAATGTATTCGAAATTGAACGCTCTACTTAGTCATCAACTATATAATATTAAGCGAAAAACCAAATTTTCAATATCTTATCGATCTATAAAGGCTTTTATATACCTTTTTTTTTTCTATGCGCAGGCGAACAAATGTCAACTTCCGACTTTTTTTTTTGCCGTTTGACGCAATAAGCCACAATGTTGACGATGACCAACTATTTTTTGTTGTTGGGGATGCCACAGGTGGAAGGAAGCTCCAACGCCTCCACCGAAAAAACGATGACTAACCGCACACTCACTGCGTCTGTGTATGTGTGTGTGTGTGCGTGTGTGTGTGTGTGTTTGAGCTTGTGGCCATAAACAAATTGACGCCCTACGCTTATCATCCTTGACAGAGTGTAGGGAGTGTGGGTTGGGTTTTTGGTTGGGGTAGGTGGGGGGTGGGTTGAGGGGCATGTGTAGGAAGTGTTATCTGCTCGCACTCAGTTGCCAGTTGACGGTTTCCCATTGCCACACAGAGATCCAACCAACCAACCAACCAGGAAGGCAGGCAGGCAGCAAGCTTATTATCAAAAGTCAGTCAATGCCGCATCACACACACACACACACATACACACACACACAGATACACGCTCCCTGTGAACAGCTTCATTTTGACCTGCTGCCCTTAAAAGAGGGCTTTCGTTGTGGGTGGCTGGTTGTTGTTGTTGTTTGAGAGGGGGGTGTTGGGGGAGGGGCATTATATTGTGTGCGGCGATGCCCTTCGAGTTTGAGTTTTGTGCTGCTGAGTAAACAACTTCTTTATCGTCATGATACACGCCGCAGTCAGATAAATACGAGAGCGAGTGAGAATGAGAAAGAGAGAAAGGGGGAGAGCGAGAGGAAGCGTGTGGGTGAGTATGGCAGTGCAGGGGGTGTGGCAACTTTTGTACAATGTTTGATTTATATAAAAATAAAAAAATAAATCAGAAAATTAATAATTTAATTATGCATCAACATTTTGCACAACTGGACAGTTAAACAATTCTCACACGATTCTCTTACCTCTGCTTACCCTTCCCCCCTTTCCTTCTCTCTCACTCTCTCTGTGTGTTTTGAGGCTCTTTTTACTTGGCCTGGCCACAGCTGTGACGTTTTGTTTGTATGGCTGCCAAATTGCCGTGATTTCATTCAATTTGTCGCAGCGGCAACAGCGGCAACTGCGGCAACAGCGGCAGCAACAAATGTTGCCACTTGCTGCCCAAATTGTTTTCGTTTGGCAGATTGAAACCAAATCCAGCCAAAGTCACCCAACCCCCCTTCAAGCCCGCCTACCCGCCTCTCATTCTACCTAGGTTTGCCACAGCTTGTGCAAAATGCTCATAAGATGGTACGAGAGCCATTCACACCGACGTTTAAATACTCTTTGAGACTGAGTAATATAACTTTTTTAATAGTTAAGCTGTAACTATTTGTACTTAATCGCAATGTGAAAGGTATTATAAATGCATTTATTTTGTTAGAAGGAAATCAATTTGAAAACGTTTAAAAACTTTTTAATATTTTAACTTTTCAATTCTCAAAAGCAGATTTTTTTTATTAATGTTTAAGCATTTGGATATATTTTGACTTGATTTTGATTGTTTATAGTTATTTACCATTTCAATACTTTAAACAACAATAACTTTTTCAAAACTTAATCGATTTTCGAAATCAATAATTTAACTTATCTTGAAAACAAGAGTTATTAATCCCTTCCTCAGCCTCCTTCAGCCATAATCGATTTGTCAAATCATTAAAGCCTATGTACTTTGTTAATGACCTTAAGATTAGAATTTCTCATATCCCATTAATCCTCTTCAAGTGTTACACATTTTCTAACAAAATAATAATACCCTCTGGGTAAGAAGATGAAGAAAACGAAAATATATAGAAAAAAAAATACCACTCAGTATGTCCAACACCCACTGTGGCACACCTCATTCGTTAGTTGCCCCAATCACACCCCTAACACACCCCACACACACATACTCTCTTGCACCTCCTGCCATTGGGGAACGTCAGCTGTGTCAGCTCGTTGGCCTTCGCAGTGCTGATGCCAATGCACAATTGTTGTTTGTATGAGAAAATCTCGCCTAATGGCGTTTTACATTATTTGCCGCCTGATGCCGACGTCGTCGTCGTCATCGTCGTCATCGTCTTTGTTGTTGCTGCCACTGCCACTGCCACTGCCACATGCTACCAAAAGTGGCAATGCCAGTGTTTGGAGTTGAAGCTAGAGACGACGTCGACATAGAGACGGAAACCGAGACGTACACCAGTTGTAACAGCAGTTGCCAGTTGCTACATAGATTTGCAACCTCTCTCCACCCCCCCCCCCCCCTCCTCTTTCTTTCTTTCGTTCTTTCTCTCCCCTTCTCTATCGCTCCATCGAGTATTTGAGTGCCAAATACGCTATGGCAAAGTTTGTGGTTAGGGTGTTTTGGTTTTTCTTGTTCCTTGCAACTTGGCTTGTGGTCTAGGAGGGTTGTGTGTGTGTGTGTTTGTGTGTGTGGGTGTGTGTGCGGGGGAGGGTGGACACAATTGTGGCCAAACAGCCGTAAGATGAATGGCCACTTATTGCCAAGTTTCAGATGGTCAATTCCGATAGCCATGGTTCCGAGTATAGAAATGTTGCATCAACTATGCCAAATTTAGATTGATGGACAGATAACTAGATAGTTAAAAGGGAAATCGCAATTTGCTTGGGATATGCAAACAAGTTTCCAGCAGCAAAGAAATTAGTTAGAAATAATTTATTTAAAATATTTCATTATTTTTTAAATGGAAGTAATTTTGCTTTGGAAAATATTTTAACTGTTTTTTTCGTAATATTTTTAACAAGGCTTATCTAATTTTTGTATTATAATCTATGACTAATTCAATGTATTCATGTATAATCATCTTACTTATTATATGTCCCAATACCCCTTACCCTTAC
Organism: Scaptomyza parva; assembly: GCA_035044645.1. Lineage (NCBI taxonomy): Eukaryota > Metazoa > Arthropoda > Insecta > Diptera > Drosophilidae > Scaptomyza > Scaptomyza parva. The sequence continues at coordinate 7,756,649 of JAWNNT010000090.1, forward strand.
CCCTTACAAACAAGCTCAAAAGTAAACAGTTTTGCTCAAAATCCTTATCTTATCCCAAACTGTCCTCAGGGGCCCTTTCTACTTCCATCACACTCCTTTCCACCACTGACACAAACACACACTCACACACACTCACATACACATCAACACCCCTCTAGCTTGGTCTTTGGTCCATTTGTGATTGTAAGCGCATTCCCATGTCGCACATAATCCAAAAGCAGCACAGCTGAAAACAAAATAGCTAAAAGAAGTAGAATCCCAAATCCCCTATATACCGAAAACAAAATCGCCTTTAATTTGCTCGCTCATTTTAACGCTGCATTGGGGGGGGAGTGTGAGTAGGTGAGAAAGTGTGTGTGTGTGTGTCTGCGTGCGTGTGGGAGAGGGTGGCTCTTGTATGTGTGTGGATCTAAGCATTTGACATGGTGTGAACACGCGCATAAGGCCATTTCAATGGATTTCAAATGCACGACAACTGTCAAGGGAAGTCGGGGAGGACGAGCAGGAGGAGGAGGAGGGCCAGAGGTTATGCTGCCTTCGCACACTTCATCTCTCTGTATGTGTGTGTCTGTGTGTGTGTGCACAATTGGTTGGCAATTTATTTAAATATCGGCACGCAGTTGGAAACGCAATGCCAACTGGAATTTCATGCCAAGTGAAACACACATTTCAGCGAGAAATAAAACGAAACAGCAGCAGCAGCAGCAACAACAGCAACAAGAACAACAACAGCAACAAGAACAGTAACACCAACAACAAGAAGCAGTGAGAAATTTCGGCTGCCGAGCAAGCTGGCAAAAAGGAATGTTTTCAGCTGCCGTCAGCATTGAAGGGTGGGGAAGGAGAGAGAGACGGCTGCTGCTGCTGCTGCGACAGCGACAGCAGCTGATGTTAATAGCCCAGCGGGGCCAAATGCCGGCTGCTGCCAGGCAGCAAAGTAAAAGAGGAAGAAGAACTGCTGCTGCAGACTGCGACCGATGTCTGGGGCCCATTCTTGTTGCTGTTGCTGTTGTTGTTGTTGTTATTGATAAGGTGTGTGTGTGAGCAGCTGAACAGCTGTTTCTGATGCGAACACAACAACTGCGCCGGCGCCTTGCATTATGCAGGCGAACGCAACCGAAGCGAGACACGAAGCCACCGTAGAACACGAGCATCGAATGACGACGAATGGAACATGTGCGAGACGAGACAAGACGAGACGAGACGACGACTACCTGAGCAAATTGAAACTGAAACGGCGCTCACAAACAAATTCAACTTTCAACTGAGCGGACGTCACACAGTAAGCAGCGGCAATAGCAGCAGCAGCAGCAGCAGCCAGTCCAACACAGTCAGACAGTTTCTCTTGTGAATTTCTCGTCTTGTGTGTTGTCTGTGTTTGTGTGTGTGTGTGTTTGGATATTTGGGATTCGGAATTCCATTGCCGCGCCATTCTGTTTCAGTCGTTTGGCATTGGCCCGACATGCCGGTACAAGAAGCGCATCAACGTTCGTTTCGTTTAAAGCCAACAATTGTTGTTGTTTGCGTAGCGTAGCGTCGCGTCGCGTACGCAGCAATAACTAAAATAATAGTATTATTATTATGCAAAATTGTATTAATTAATTTGTATTAATTAATTAAATTGACATTGTCAATTACACGCCCATAAGCAGTAAGCAAATCGCGCGCGCATTTTTTAGTGTGTGTGTGTCTCGAATGTATCTGAAAGATACGTAAACAATAATGCAACAACAAACAGTTTAAGTGCAGAGCCAAAACCAAAGCAAAACGTACATTACAAAACAAAATACCAAAAACCAAAAAGTTATAAGCAAAACACAACCAAAACGGCAATCAAAATGGTAAGTCAATGAGCCACATGCAAAGTATCTAAAAGATGCACATCTGTTTAGTATGAGTATCTATGTGCGATTGTGTGTTTGTTTGTGTGTGTGTGTGTGGGTGTGAGTGCCCCTGCAGCTACTCGAGAGCCAACACATGTTGATTGTCCATGCCCCCATGCGATAATGCCAGCTGTCTCCGTCAAAGAAACACTCTCCAAATACAACAACAATAACAACAACAACAAAAATATTATTTATATATGGAATCTGGGCAGCTGCGCGTTTTAGAGCTCTTTTAAAAATATATATCTCAAATGCGAACATCGAACAACGCATCTGTTTTTTATTTGCGCAAATGTTTGGCCCAAACAAACAAACACACACACAAACATACACACACACATACAAACACTTAGACAATGTTGGTAATAGTAAAAGTACCAATTTTTGCATTTGCCTCCCCCCCTTCCTCCTCCCCCCTCGAAAAAAAGTAAGAAATATTTTGCAGCAGATTTTGTGTTTGTCAGTTTCACGTGCGAAATTATAAATTATGAGTATTCCTTCTTTTTTTCCGGTCCACCCTTTTTACTCTCACTCTCTTACGTGTGTGTGTGTGAGAATAGTGTTATAGGTATGTGTGTGTGTGTGTTGGATTGCTGTATCGGAGTATACCGGAAGTGGCTGCCAGCCAATGACTTTGGCCGCCGTCTGTTTCTGATGGCCTTGGACGCCGAATCTCAACTGCAAATAATTGCAGCTGGCTGCTACCAATTCAATACCCCACCCCACCTCCTTCGCCACGCCACCATACACCGCAATGTCCCTTCAAATGGAAAGGCCGCCGCCTTCTGTTCTGTATAGTTAGTACTATATATCAAAAGGGAAAAACCCAAAATAAAAAACCTTTAGCCAAAATGAATTATGACAGCAACAGCAGCAACAAACACAATTAAAGATATATATGTATATGTATTTGTGATATAAATGATATAATTATAAGTATATATAATATATGTGGTAAGGAGTAGTTGTATTGTCCAATGTATCTGTGGAATTGTATCTGTCTTATGTCAGCATATTGAGCAAAAGAATAGGTTAAAACTAGATAAAATAATAGAGAATATTACTCAATAAGAAAGACAAGAAAAACCATTTAAATAGTTATTGAAATAAATCATTTTTGCACTTGAAGTAAGCATTCACAGAATTCAGGATCATAGCACTATTACCTAAACATAGCTTCATACTTTTTTCATAATAATATTCTTTTTTCTTCAAACTGCATTTTTCATAATGCTTCCTAAGACTTATTCATAGAACTATCGAAATGGAAAGTTATACTTGGTATATGGTATTTTTTAGCTTAATATTTTCTATCTTTTTTTTTTGTCAATTTAGAAATGTCTTCGACCATATTTAGATGGTAAAACATTAAGTTAAAACCAAATTGAAATAACGAAAAAAAAAACAAATATTTTAAATTCATAAATATAGGTTAAAAGGCGATGATAAACCCTTTTGCCTATTGCTCCAACCATAATCATAATGTAGTTAAAGTTATTTAATACGAATTATGTTTTAGTTAGCGCGTGCCACACACACACAAAGACACACGCGAGACAGAGAGAGAGAGAGAGAGAGAGAGAGAGAGAGATATCAGATCAGTTAAAATAATGTGTTGCAGATTGCAGCTGTGTGGCTGTGTGTGGAATGTTTATGTACATGTTTAGAGGTAGCTTAGTGGTTAGTTTCGAACCAATTTTGGCAGTGTCTGAGCGCCTGTATTAACAGCTGCATTAACAGCTGCTTGTTGGCCAGGCCCGAATGACTCACACAAAAGAAACTCACCTGGCTTCAGCGTTCGGCAACCGGCAACATTTTTAGCCTGGCCTTGACTTGGGTGGACAGCTGCTAAACGATCTGCACTTGTTCCACACAGTACGGAAGTGTTTTGAGTAGCGAGAGAGACAGTAAGAGAAAGAGAGAGCGAGAGAGACAGTTCAGTTCAAACAGCTGCCAGTTTTATTGGCCGGAATCGTCTGCCTGCCAATGGGTTTTAGTTGTTTTTGCCGCTGCCTTCTGTCTGTCATTGCCGCAACACCTGCGTAAATATATTTTAACAGCTTGCTTAAACTCGAGCAGAGAGCTCTCTGTGTGTAACGCTGCATAAGCGATACCCTGCGGCATGCTGCAATAACTGTTTTGCGGTTCATTTGATGCGCTTGATCGAGCCTCTTAAAATATTATGAAGTACATATGCATATAGCGTTAAGCGTGTTCCACAAAAAACAAGGTGTTGTTGCCGTTGTCGTCATGTGAAAATGATTATGATTATTAACATGTCAATAAACAAACTGGAAAGTGTGTGTGATAACCGTTAAAAAGTATTCAAATGTATTATAACTAGAGAGTATATTATGAATTGGGTCATAAAATAAACATTTTCTATACAGCTTATATATATTTTCTAACAAATTTTGAAAGGTTTTCAACAAAAATTGCTTTGAAAATTGATGTTTTGTTTCAGTTCACTTAAACTGTATTGAACTAACTAAACTGCGAGATTATTTCGTTGAACGGAACTATATAATAACTTGAAAAATATTATGGATTGGGGTCATAAAATAAACATGTTCTATATAACTTATATATATATTTTGTATCAAATTTTGAAAAGTTTTCAACAAAATAGTTTTGAAATTTTCAATTTTCTGTTCTGGTTCGGTTCATTTAAACTGAATTAAACTAATTAACTGCGCCAATAACTCGTTGAACGGAACTATATAATAACTAGCATTTTCTATATAGCTTATATATATTTTCTATTAAATTTTCAAAAGTTTTGCAACAAAAATTGCTTTGAAAATTGATGTTCTGTAAACTGAATTGAACTAACTAAACTGCGCGATTAATTCGTTGAACGAAACTACTAAATAACATTTCTAAATGCCTAAGCATAGAGTATTCAAAGTGTTTGGCACTAGAATTTTCTAAACTGTTATCTATTTGCACAGCATGCAGCAGTTGTTTAAACAATACAAAATATGTGCGATAGCGTAGTATGCTAAATAAATTAAGCCAACATTTTTCAAATTGAACGAAGTGCTCGCAATTAGACTTGTCTATTAACAGAGAGAGACAGACAGAGAGAGAGGGAGAGAGTGTGAGAGGAGTGCGGCAATTAGCGGACATTCGATTCACAATCAACAATAAAAACTGGACTCTAAAAACGGGGCGTTGAAATCGGCAACAAAAAGCAACGAGCCTTTGTAACTAATTTTCAATACATATTAAATAATGCAGCGATTATATATATAGATGGGCGGTTTGTTGTTTGATTGCTAAATTGGCATGGACGGGATGGGAGGGGACGGACTGATTGGGGTCCGGAAGTGAGTTCAGTGAATGCATTTTACAATGGAAAAGGGCAAAGTGATTAAGGATAATAGACGTTAGTGGAAATGCACATGACAAGTGCAGCTGTTGTGTTTGCTAGCTACTTGCTACACTTGGTGGCATGGGGCAAGTAGCCACACGTGGCAAGCAGCAGTCATGTGGCTACACACACACAAACACACACAACAAAAAAAAATCCCTGCCCAGCAATCCATCAAGCGCTCAATCAATCATTAGTAGCTGTAAACTTTACCCAACCACTTCCCACCCATCCCCCCGCCACCCCATTCAGACAGCTCCAAGAATATATGTATGTATATAAAGTTGTTGGCGCCTTTTTCACACCTTGGCAATTAGAGGCGTTTGTGGCTGCTACTGCTGCCTAGGCGACATTGACTAATGGGACGCCATTTTGCTTGCCGGCTAAACAGCTGAGACAACAATACACACACACACACACACAATCACAAGTTGGCAAATGGCGAACCGGAAATAAGTCAATTTACTTATTAGCAGCAGCAGCAACAACAACAAAAACAACAACAACAACATTTAACACTATAAACTTCTCACAATCGCAAAACCAAACAAAACGTTTAAATGTGTCACACGCACACACCCAAAAAAAAACACACCCCAACACACACACACACACACACACGCACGTTTAATCGAAAAAAGTCAAAAGCAAATTGTTTGCCGTTTTTACTTTTTTATTTTTTTTTCTCTCTAACATCCTGAACCTGAATCAGCTTCTAGCCGCTTATATTTCTTTTGTGTCTGTCTATGTATGTGTGTGTGTGTGCGTCTATGTGTGTGTATGTGTTTGTGTGTGGCTGTTGCTGCAAGTGGCAGCTTATTAAAAATGCGCAGAGCAACAGACCCAACACACAAAAAAAAAACGAATTCCTTTGGGTGCTCTCACACACACACAGAGAGAGAGAGAGAGAGAGAGAGAGAGAGAGAGAGACACAAAAATATGTTGCAGTGTGTATTTAAAAAGTAAAAACTATTGAAATGCCAATTGACCATGACAATAGTTAACTAAAAACTGTTTAACTTATGTAATTTAGTTAACAAAGTTGAACTCAACTCAAACGATTTATAAATAGTTTTTATAGATTGTTTCTAAGCAGAATGTGAAGTAAACTCAACTTGAAAGTCAAAAGTATCTCAAAGATTGCAGCTGATTAACTAGTTTAAGTCAATCTGTAAAAGATTTTTATTTAAAAAATATTTATATTAACTTATTATGTCGAAAATATTGAGCAACAGCTGCTGTCCCAATGTCATTAAGGGCCACTAAATGATGAAGGTTCAGACATTATTGTTAGGAAAGATTGAAATAATTAAAACGGACTTAACTTTGATGTCTTGCTGAAGGGTAGTTTATAAGTTTAACTAATGATAAACTAAATACCAAAAACTTATTAGATTTTTAATATTTGTTTTCCTGTATACCAGAAAACCAATGAGTTTATTGAAAGGTTATACAGATGCTATAACTATATATATATGCATTCGATTGAAATATATAGTATTCAGTATAGCAATAGCAGAAGCAGAAGCAGAAGCAGAAGAAGAAGATGTTGCAGCTGGTGGAATGCCCCATGTTGTCCATTTGGCTGTCATTTTGAGCTGAGCAGATGTAAAGAGTGCTAAACTAAGTGCACATTTCTTTCATCTATCTTCCTCCATGATGTTGCCTGCCATTTTCAACATACTCTTCATTGAGTTGGATACCCCTCTCCACCCACCACCCCGCTCAACTAGCCAGCAATCCGTTAGCCTCAACTGTCGCCTCTTATGTTTTAAACATTCCCTTACAAAAAGAGTAAAAAGAGAGAGAGTGTGGGGACGAAAAAAAAAGAATAAATAAAAAATATGTATATATATATAAAACAGGCACAACCAACGACCAACGGCATGTCCAGCACAGATACACAGATACACAGAAACAGCAGCATCAGTATGGCCTTATACCCTTAATACCCTTACCCATTTCGCTCTCTCTCTCTCTCTCTTTCTGTCAGTTGGCAAGCGACCAAATTGTCTACGGCTGCTGCTGTTGCTGGTTTTTCTTTGGGCCAAAAACATTTGAATTGAATTTGCAGCCAGCAACTGCCTCAATTTCCAGACACAGCCGCTGACCTTGTCACACATACAAACACACACAAACACAAAGAGATAGAGAGAAGGGGCGTCGGCCAAGAACGACGACAACGTCGCAGCTGCCGCAATATTTCTTGCGCCAGATGAAACGCAGATGATGCCAACCCAATCCCAAGCCCAAGCCCAAGCAAATGGACAAAGTACAAGGGAGCAGCATCAGCATCAGCAGCAGCAACTGAAAAACTGCGCCCGCCAAGTGGCAACAGCTGCCAGTTTAAGTATAACTGCCTCATACACTCTCCTCCCTCATTCTCTTACCCACTCTCTTTCTCTTTGTCTCTTTCACACTCGTTGCGACCATCTCTTTTAGTGCTTGCGTCTTGTAACTTGTCATGCCACAGTTGTTTGAGCTGCAACTCAAGTGCCGGCAACAGATTTTTCCTGTTACTGATCCCCAAAAAAAAAAAAGTTACTGCTCTTGTTGTTGTTGTTGTTGCTTGGCATGTGTTGCTGTCGTTGTTGCATCGATTTTAGCATGTGCCCAAAAAATATTCAAATACAAAATACAGAAACACAAAAGAAGCACAGCACATTTCACAGGTGCTACGTCAGCAACAGCAGCAGCGACAACAACAGCGGCGACAGCAACAGCAACAGCGACAGCAACAGCAGCGACAACAACAGCTGCAGCCCGTTGCTGTCAGTTGCAATTTTTTAATTGAAATACGGCAGCAACAATCGGCAACAGCGAGCAACAGCAGCCGCAGCAGCACCAACAGTAACTGTCGACTGCAGCCAACGACAACAACAACAACAACAACAACATCAACAGCAACAACAGCAACAGCATCAATGGCACGTGGCAACATGTGTTGCCCCAACTCTTTGCCTCCTTTCCACCACAACCCGTGACTCTGGCTTGACGGCTGTTGCAGACAACTTGGCTGCACAAGCAATCAACAACAACAGCAACAACAACAACAATATGAGTGGCAGTGGCACGTGCTGCGTGCACCGCTTCAACTGAAAACGATTTTCCAATCAGACAATCAGACAATAAGAACAGCAACAGAAATAGCAACAACAACAACAATAAACAGCCAAATGCAGCTGGGAAAAATCTTCAATTGTCCAGCCAAACGGGAATTTTGTTAGGTTTGAAAATTGCATTTGCAGCAACAGCTGCATAATTGAAATGCTTGCTTGATGCTGGCTGGGCTGGCTGGCTGGCAACATGTGGCACACACACAGTCACATTCTGTGGCTGCCGAAAATGTTCTAGCTTGCAGCTGCAACAGACGCAAACACAAAAACTCTTCAACGGCACTTGGCTAGTTAATGGCCAGTCTGGCCGTAAAACAGTTCATATCGAAAATAAAACAGACCATAAAGCCGATTAAGCGCGACACTCGCTCAAATGTTTTTCGTGCTGCAGTTGCTGTTGTTGTTACTGTTGCTGTTGTTGGTTGCTGTGACACGCCATTATCTTATTATGTCTGACATACACACACACACATACACACAGAGATAGTATCATAGGGAAAGGATGTAGAAAGCAGAAGAGGCAAACACGTGCGGTGACTAGTGCAAAAAAAGCTGTTGCTGCTGCTGCTGCTTTTGTCTGTTGCTGCTATTGTCTGTCTGTGTGTGTGTCTGATGTGTAATTTAAAATGACGTCGATGCTGCAGCACGTTGCAATCCCCACAAACACACACACACATGTATACAGTTGTGGGTAGCACAGCATCTGGCGAAGGTTGCTTGAAAAAGCTTTTTATAAAAAATAAAAAATACCAAAAAAAAAAAAAAGAAAAATATTTAAGAAGTGTTTTTGATGGATTACAAAGGCTTTGTAATTAAGTGTGTTATGTACTTACTTTAAGTAAACTTTAAATAAAATAAATATATTATTATAAAGGCTTTTTGATTAATAAGCAAAACATTTTGCCAAAATTTCATGTGAATACTGAATCTAAGCCAAGATCTAGGTTACTTTCTTTTACATAAATTAGTGCTTAAAGCAATCTTAAGTCATCCTAAAACAAGTGTTTATCAATGATAAACTTTGTTATTACCCTAAACTCTATATGTGTTAAGCAATTAAGCTCAGACTTATTTCCTTAAAACATTGGCGTTGAAGGCAATTTGTATTTTGTTTATACAAGTTGTACTCCAATAGTTCAATATTTAACAACTTCTCTGGCCTCAAACACACACACACACACCCATACACACACACACACACATTTCAACTCACAATTTGTAGCTTCATGTGTAATGAAGCAGCTGACGCAGCAAGTTGCAATAAAAATGTTGAAAGAGAGAGAGGAAAAAAAGTTTTCACTGTAAAACACGCACACACATCGTCGTCCTTTTGTCTGGAATGTGAATGTGTTGCTGTGTTGCTTTTGTGTTACTATTGTTGCTGTTGCTGCTGTTGCTGTTGTTGCACAGGTGTCGTCGCCAGTAATCTCTTTCATGCGGCGTTGGTGGCGAGGCGCCACTTGTGCATAATGACGCAGTCCGCAGAGTCCACATATACACAAAGCCGGACTGTGTGTGCTTGTGTGTGTGAACTGGACTCGTCCACATGGCTGTCATTTGCACACACACACACACACACACACGTAGCGAGGACGTGAACTGGCAGCTTACAGCTAAAGCACATGCAGCTGTGCTGTGATTTCAAACAACGAGTCCCAAGCACCCAAACTCCCCAAAAAAAAAAAAATCAACCAAAAAAAAGAAAAACACAACAATTGAAGAGTGCTTGGTTTGTAAGATTGCTAGACGGCAAGATACCCTGCATTATATTATGCATACATTTGAAAAAATTGTTTGGAAAAGCATGTACTTCAACGTTATTGGATGAAGTGCTTAATCGATATTTATCGATATCTTTTGATTTGAGAAGTTTCGATTTAAGTATATTACCATATATGTAACACATTAGCTGTGTATTAGGATACATAATAATTCAGATAGAATTAAAAAAATAGAACATTATTGTTTTTATCGATACTTATCGATTTTTTATGGTAGACGTTATCGATAAAAGTATATTGCAATAATAATAATTAATAATTAAAAAAAAAAACAGAACATTATTGTTTCTTATCGATATTTATCAATTACCCGAGATACATGTCAATAGCTTTTTTCATTATTACTTTACAGTTCAAACAACATTTTATATCAAAATTATAACAATTTAACCAAAAATCTGTTCATATGAATATCTTTTAACATCAGACCCTTGCATTTCATTCATTCATTCATTTCATACCCACATCGACTGTGTACAAGGTATTAATAAAACCCAAAAACTCCATTCCACTCAAACCCTTTGCCCAGCAATTGTTGTTGCTGCTGATGTTGTTATTACAGTTGGCGCGCCTTTTCGTTAACTCTGCCACAACTCCTGCCTCCTCCTTCTCCGCCTCCTGCTCGAAATGCCGATTAAGCATGTGAGCGGGGGTGTGTGGGTGAGTGTGTGTGTGTTTTTGTTAGCAAAAGGGATAAAAGTATAAAATGCTTTGGTGTCCAGCACACAGCACGGCTCGGCCATATGGCAATTTCTACTTTCATGGCTGCTGCTGCTGTTGCTGTTCTTGCTGTTGCCTTTGGCCTTTTTTGTACACAAATGATTATGATTTGTGTTGAGCCTTCTTGTTGCTTTTAATTTGTCATTGGCTGGCCAAATAGTTGGCAACGCCTTGCCACGTTTAAATAATTACATTTTTCTTTTAAGCCAATTTAAACAGCAGCCGTTGCCAACAATAGAAAGACTGAGAGCGACAGAGAGTGAAAGAGAGATGGAGCATAAACCCGCATGCTGCCTGAAACACCACCCCCCACTACACACCCCCCTTCTCAAGTTTTGTGGCAAAAGTTCTGCGGGCGACATTTTCCATTTTGGCCTGGAACTGAAGCTCAAGTTCAGGCGCTTTGAAGTGTGCCTGGGCAGCCTCAGCCCAGCTGGCGGGGGTGTTGGGGGGTTGGGGTGTTTTGTGTCTGGGGTGTGGGGTGCGCGGGGCAAAGGCAACTCAACTTGAAGCCTTAGAGACGCCTGCTGGCAACGACAGGCGACAGCTGCTTGAGCGACGACGACGACTAAGACGAAGGAAAACACGGCTGATGCTTTTGTTGTTGTTGTTGTTGTAGCTGCTGCTGTTGCTGCTGTTGCTGACATTTGATTCATTCGTCATAGCCTGCTGTTGTTGTTGTTGTTGCTGCTGGCGTTGTTGTTGTTGCTGTTGTTGTTGTTCCTTTTGCCAAAGCAGCTGCTGCCAGCCAGCCAGAGAGGCAGCCCGGCAGCCATCCAAGCTATTAAGTGAGTCAGGCCAAAAATATATAGCAAACACCCGCCCCACCCCACCCCGCACCCCACATGACACCACCCACGCCCACATTCACCTGGCCTGGCAGGCAGAGAGAAGGAGAAAACACTTGTTGTTGCCGCCTGTCACGCATGTTTCGCTTTGTTAGTTTCTGCCTGTTTGCCAGTTGACAAGTGTTATAGACGCCATATGCCGGCTGGATCCGTCATTAGTTAGCTTCCCTCTCTCCCTCTCTCTCTCTTTCTCTCTCTCTCGCGCGCGCTCTCTTTATCTTGTCGGCACTTTGGCAAAACGGCAGCTGCGTGTCAAGTGTTTGTTTTTAATAGAATTTCATTTGCAGCATTTTTAGTAATTTGCCTGATGCGAAACAGCTGTCTGTCAGGCATACCCCCCGCCCACGCCCCCACCGTCTCTCGCTCTCTCTTACTTTTACCTCATAATACCGCTCACCCTCACCCCCCCCTACTAGGTGTAAATATTGCCAAGTGCGACGACGATTGACTTTAAACATTGCGCCAAAAATAATACGAAAACGAATTCGAAAAGAAAACTCAGTTTTTACACCTCATCCAAGCAGTTGGATACCAACTAGTTGTGTGGGGGATTGGCTGTGCTGTGTAGATTGATCGAAAACATGAATGAAAATGAGCAGATTTCTACTTTTTTCTTTGTATTGTTTCCTTTTTCTTTTTTTTTCTCTCGTTTTGCTGTGTACTTTTACGGCTTTTGTTTATGCGCAGCCCCCGAACAAGCTGCACAAACTCCCACAGCTCAGTCCAGGTATTTACATATTTTAGTGATAAAAATCAACAAATTTTCCCATGCCACAAGAAACACTGAGTGGGTGGGGAGCAGGGGTGGGAGAGTGAGCTGACCGGACATAAACATGAACAAGTGCGTGCCACACACAAAAAAAAAAAGGGTAAATGTAAATGTCTTTTGGGGGTGGCAGCAAAGCAAAAGCAAAAGAGTGTGTGGTGGGTGGAAAAGGGAACTTGCTTAAATGGGTGGTAAGTGGCAGTTGAATGAATGTGAAATGTGTTTTTCTGTGTGTTCGACTATCGTGTTGAAAAGAGGCAGTTGTGGAAAATTCATTGAAAAAACATTCAGTCACAGAACGTAAATTGGATCAATTAAAAAGGTGTCTCGATAAAGGCTGCGATTTTATTCGAAATTTTTATTTATTTTTTTTTTTTGTTAAAGAGCAAATAAGTTTTTTCTAAAATAATGTTTAATGTTGAAATATTTTTTAAATTATTTTTTATCTTCAATTCAATTTTTATTTATTTTTTTGGTTAACGAGCAAATAAGTTTTTTCTAGAACAGAAAATAACACAATGTTTAATATTGAAATATTTTTTAAATTATTTTTTTATCTCTAAATCAAATTAACTTAAACACAACTCAAACTGTTTGTGAATTAGCTTAAAACTATAAATCAAAATATTCAGTTAAACTATTCCGAACTATTCCATTGCCAAAATTTGCTCAAAATTCAAAAGATTTTTAAAGTTTTTGACAAAAATCTAATCTTTATCTAATCTCTTACAAACTCCAAATACCATCCGGTTGTAACTGCATAAAGCTTTCCAAAAACAAAACATAAATATTAATTTAAGTAAAATAATTAAAAACATTTATTGCTATTTTTAACATTTTATATTCATCTTATAGTTACAATATATAAAACTATATATTGAAATTATCTATTCAGAAATGTTGCAACAATATTCAAATTTATCTATTCCAATTTATCTATTCAAATTGATCGTTAAAATCAGTAAACATTGAATTTATTCATTGTTAATTGCAAAATTGTTAAATGGCTGACCAACAATTTTGCATATACACAAAATAATAATTCCTCTATTTACCGTGGGCGAGACTACAGCTGCCCTTAATGAGGCTTGGTCCCAGGCCCAAACACACACACAAACACAAACACACACACACACATGGAAAATGTCAAAGTTCTGGCAGAGAAGGAACTGAAAGGAACTCAAGGTTTTCCTGGTGCGCCCAATTTGCATGTCAGAAAACAATTTAATCAAATTGAAATCAAATAATTTGAAATCATAATGTGAGAACTTTGTCACTTGATGTTTTTGTTTGACGCATGGGAACCTGTACAGGTTGTTCTGTCTTTGTTGACTGGGTTTATAATTACAAATTGTTTTGGGGGCTTAATGTTGTTATTGTTGCTGGTGTTACTATTGTTACTTTCGAAGGGTGGCGCCAACAACAGTTGCTGGTGTGTGTGTTTAAATTTATCCAAAACTAATTTGTGACTACTATTTCCAGATGGCGCTCGATGGTAAAGCGATAATTAAGGAGGAAATAACTGACAAGGACGCATATGACGCAGCGGCAGCAGCAGCAGCAGCGGCGGCAGCAGCGGTCGCAGTTGCCACATCAACAGCTGCCTCATCCGCATCCTCCTCGTCAGCGGTCTCATCAGCAGCAGCAGCAGCTAATACAGCAGCAACTGCGGCTGCAATTAGTCGAAGGCTTAAAGGTGAGTGGCATTTGTACAACAGAAAACAGCACATGCCAAATGGGGCACGGGGCTGTGGCAGGGGCTGAGACTGAGGCAAGCAAGCAACATCATGGGAATTGTGCTGAGGATTCAAATGGCGTTTAATTGGGGGATTGGGTTTGGAATTGAGCAGCAGTATACACACAAATGCAGTCAAGCGACAGGCACAAGGATTGATGGTGTGAATGCCAGCAGCTGCGTGTGTTAGTAAGTGTGCGTGTGAGTGTGTGTGGGTGTGTGTGTTATGTGCGTGTGTGTGTGTGGGAGTCACAAACACAACGAGCAACAAAACAAACTAAATAATTTTAGGGAGACTTTTCAAGAAAGTTTAGTGAAAAGCGATTTTGAAGGCAGTTGAGGCAATCAGATATCTATTAGATTAAAGATATTATTTTCCTATATAGATACAGCTAAAGATTCATATAATCTAATAGTAATCTCTGGAAGATAACTTAAACTAAGTTGTTTGCTTTTTCATGCAACATTTAATCAAGTTTCATGAACAACTTTTAGATATATTACTCACAGTTTAAATTTTCAATCAAATTCTTCTTTATTGAATTAAATCATATTCCGCCATTGAAGAATGTACTTAGATTTTTAGTCACTTGCAGCAGCAGCAGCAGCAGCAGCAGCAACAACAACAGCAGCAACAGCAGCTGTCATTTCCATTTTCACTCGTTGTAGTCTAACAACTTATTTTGTCGGTTTTCAACTGTTCTGTGGAACCGCAGCCAACAGTTAAATGTTTGTATGTGTGTGTGTGTGGGTGTGTGCGGCATTGAATGGCCACAAGGTTTTTTCCCAATTTCATCTCTCTCTCTCACTCTCACTCTTTCTCTCTCTTTTGCTTTTTGTGCCATTTTGGACTTTAGCCGAAAAAATAACAGCCGCTGTTGGCGTTCCCAGCAGCAATAGCAGCAGCAGCAGCAACATCAGCAACAGCCACAACCCGCATATATGGCCAAAAAAGCGTTGCCCGCTTCTAGGGGCTCTTGTATTGTGAGTGTGTGTGTTTGTGTGTGTGAATGCTTTGCTTTGATTGTTGCTTCCGCTCTTGTTGTTATTGTTGGTGTTCGTTGTTATGGTTGCTGCTGTTGCTGTTGTTGCTGTTGTGCGTACCTGTGTTGCTTGCTGCGCCAATTCCCAGGCCAATAATGTGTGCGTGTTTGTTTCTCTGTGTGTGTTTGTGTGTGTGTGCTCTGCATTTAAGGCGCTTAAATTCTGTGAAACGCTGCTCTCTAATTAGCATTCAAAACTGAAAGCTCTTCAACAACAACAAAAAAAAAAACCCAAAAAACAATACAAAAATGAAACTAAAAATACAAAACGTTTGTTTAACAAATGTTTGCTATGTGTTGCAGAGACGCCCACAACAGCAACAACAGCAACAGCAGCAGCAGCAGCAATACCAGCTACAACATCGACAAGAACAACACAGCAGTGGCAACTTCATTATGACCGCCTGCTGCTGATGATGATAATCACAAACACACAGCGCATGATGAATATTTGCCAAAATGATTGTTTTCCCAAATGACTATGCCAGCAACAGCAACGGCAAAAGCAGCAACAACAACACCAGCAACAGCAGCAACAACAGCAATACAAACTAAACTTGCCAACGTTTCGTTTTGTGCGCTCGACTGCAATCTATGGGACGCAGCTGTGCAAATTCTGTTGCCCGCACACACACACACATACATATACATATACATATACATAGACTGCGCAGTGGCCCATGCTGCGTATACGTAACCTTAAATCGATTGTTGCTGCTACTGGTGCTGCTGCTGTTGAAGCTCACTCATGATGCTGATGTTGCGCCAGCCGTTGAGTCTCCCACAATGCCGCATTGCCACGCCCCCCGGCTCCCGCCCCCGCCGCCGCCTACCGCTCCTGTGTCTCTTTTTCTCCAATGCACACAAAACACACACACACACACAGAGAAAATTACCAACATTATGTTTTAGAAAATATGTGAATTGTCAACACAAAATTTTCGTAAATAGTTTTTCGTGGCCAAAAACATTTTTCGTGCCCAGTCACAGCTGGTCAGCTGGTTACTACACCAACCAACCACCACCCCCCGCTCCGTTTGACCAACCCGTCTCTTGGGATAGCTCAACTTTGGGTCAGTTGTGGTTTTTGTGGGTCCGAAACAAAACTTTTAAGCCTCGGCCAACTGCAATATTTTACAATTGTACACAGTAGTCAGCCAGTTAGATACTGAGCTGAACTACAGATGGATACACAGATACAGATACATATACATTCACATAGATACATGCATAGAGTGGACGACACTTGGTTTGCCTATATTTATTCTCATCAACCTTTTTTTTTTTTGTTTTGTGTGCTATTGTTGCTTTTGCATAGCGAGGCAATTACAGAGCCCGACAACGACGACGACGACGACGGCGGCGGCATCATGTGATCCATCATTGTCTATGTTTGGCGTTTGATAAGCCGCCGCCGCCGCTGCCGCCAACTCAGTTGAGTGATGCCTTCCAACTCGCATACTTCTTGTGTGTGTGTGTGTTTGTGTCCCTTCGATTGGCGTGCCTGAATGGCTGTGAAAACACAGCGAGTTGCAGCTGTATCCACAATCATTATCACAAAAGCAAACTGTGCAGCAGCCACAGAAGCAGCAGCAGCAGCAGCAGCAACATCGACTGGCTGCCTTCAACATCGTCATCATCGTCAGGCAGCAGTGGCAACATTTGCACCCAACAACCCTACAAACTCAACCCACTCACCCACCCACAAATTCTTACACTCTTATTCCCTCTCTCACACACACACACATAAACAATTTCCATTAGCTTGTGCAAACAAAGTTTTATATATATGTGTGTGTGTGTGGCGACAGGCGACACAAAAACACATTTTGCAAAACCGAATTTCAATTCAACATATTTTACAGCAAGTCACACCACAGTGCGAAATCTATATAGAGAGATAACAATTTGTTGATTTCCTAAGCAAAAACACTTTATCCAAAGGAAAACATATTATTCTTTTAATTAACAACGATTTTAGTTGAAGAACATGTAAAATTATATATTCTGATAACACTTTGCGGTCATTTATCAAAACCATATTGGGGCTTGTAAATAGAGAGAGTAAACAGAATGTGTTTAAGAGAATATTTGGAAAATTATTTGAAATTTTTTAAAAATATTTTGATTTTTTGTAAAATAAAAATTATGAAATATTTTGTTTGTGACTTTTACATGAGTAGAAAAACGTTTTCGTTTTCATTTGTCGCCTGTCAAATCCACACGCCTATCAAATCACACTGGGGCATCCTTTGATTTCTGTCCAGTTGTTGGCCATCCAGCTGCGCTTTTGCGGCTTTTCCTTTAAGCCTTTTATATTTTTGTGGCAATAGTCGAGTGTGTGAAGCTTTTGGCAGCAACAACAGCAGCAGCAGAATCAGAACGCGACATAAGCAGGCATGTTACACACACATACGCACACACACACACAGTCCACACACTTTGCCCCCCGTTACTTGTGCAATTAGTGGCATCAGTCAGTTGATTTGCTTGCTTGGCTGGTCTTTTGGGTACGTTGTTGTTATTGTTAGCAAGTTTGTTGCTCGTTGTTGTTCATTGTTGGCAACCAAAAATGTTTGCTAATTTATTTCCCATGTTCAAACAAATTTGTTAATGCCCCCCGGCTGGCGAGTGGCATGCAACCCAGACAAGTGCTGTAGCTTGTTGTGGTCACAACAGAAATACATACTATATATATATATATACATATATATATATATATGTATATATGTTTATATATGTATATAGTAGTATTTGTGGCATGGCTGATGTGGCAAACAGCTTCTAATGCATTTGTAATGCGCTTCGCCTGCACATCCTGTCTTGTTCTGCACTCTCGCCCTCTCTCAAGCCCTCTCTCTTATCCTCCAGCCTCCTGTTTGCCTTGTTTATTGTGAACTACTAACTAAACTAACGAGCTTCCTCTTTTTGTTAACACACACACACACACATACACATCAACAGCCAACAGCAGCAGCAGCAACTGTAGCAGCAACAGCAACAGCAGCAACGGCGACAAATGTTCCAACAACTCAACTACAAACTCCAGCTCCAACTCCAACACCTCCTCCAGCAGCAGCAGCAGCAGCTGCATCAAAGACACACCCAGCAATGGCTGCCGTGAGAGGGAGCGAGAACGCGATAGACTACTATGCCGAACGCCGCCGGATTCACCGCCAGAGTTGGCACGCAATTTGTCTGCTGCACCACGTTCGCCACACACTCCACCATCGTCGCTGCCACATCATCAGCAGCAACAACACCAACAGCAGCAGCAGCAACAGCAACAGCAGCAACAGCGACCGCAACGCAATGCAAGCGCTTCGCCCATAATCAACGGCAGCAATGCAACATCACCAACACCCGGAGCAGCACAGCAGCAACATGCTGCATCTTTGGCTGCCGCTGCTGCTGCGGCCGCCGCTGCCGCAGCGCATGTGGAGCAGGCGCGTCTCTTGGGCAAGCTGAGAAAGTTTCTGGGAGCCCTGTTGCAATTCTCGCAGGAGCTCGGCCAGCCGGAAGTGAGCGAGAGAGTGCGTGCTTTGATATTGTCGCTGTGCAGCAGCTCGATATCGCTGGAGGAGTTTCGATTGGCGCTGCAGGAGGCCATTAACTTGCCACTGCGTCCGTATGTGATGCCACTGCTCAAGAACAGTGTGGCACTGATGCAACGTGAAATACTCGCCTTGTCGCGTGCCACAAACCAATCGGCCCTGCAATATGTGACCAGTAATGTGGAAGCTGTCATGGAGCTGCAATCGCACAGTGCCGAATTCGCCGACATCTTTGTGCAGTTGGAGGCGCCACCGAACGGTAATAGTGGCGCCTTGTTCAAGCGTCGCAGCTCCGACTCGATGATGGACGGCGGACACAGTAATGCCCACAACGGTCTGCAGGAGTGGAGCGATTACATGGCCGCCGGTGCATCCTATGGCCCGCCCAGCAAACGTCTGGCCATGCATCCAAATCCGACACCAGCTCATTCCATGCTCGCTTTTGATTATAGCGCTGCTGCGGCTGCGGCAGCGGCTGCCGCTGGCGATGCTGGCGGCTTTATGCAGCGCGAGGAGCGTGAGTTGCCACGCCACGCACCGCCTCAGGTGGCACGCGGCGGCGGTGGTGGCGGCAATGCCCCAACCGGTGGCGGTGGCAGTGGAGGTGGTGCTTGTGGCGCCGCCGCCAGTGGCGGTGAGGAGGAGTGGAAGAACATTCACACCATGCTCAACTGCATCTCGGCCATGGTGGACAAGACAAAGCGTGCGATTACCATATTGCAACAGCGTGGCATCGAGCCGCAGCATGGCAACAACAGCAGCCAGGACTTGACACCAGCTGCCATGGCCGAGTTGAGACGACAAACCGAAGAAAAAGTTGCCGAGTTCAAGCGAAATGCCGAAGATGCCGTTACACAGGTTAGTCTTACCGCGCGACACATTGATGATGATGATGAGATGAGATATTTAATGTGAGATTTTTCAGGTCAAGCGACAGGCTGTCATTGAGATACAACGTGCTGTTGTTGCCGCCGAGACGCGTGCCGCCGAGATCATGACCCAGGAGCGATTGCGCATGGAAAAGTTCTTCATGGAGATGAGTCGGCATTCCAGCGGCGAACGGGATCTGGACAACAAGTCACCATCCATAACCAGTGTACAGAATGTAAGTTGAGTTTTTCTTCTAAAGATATTTTTTTTGTCTTAACATTTCATTTTCATTTTGTAGGGCAGCAATTTGCAACAACAATGCTGGAATTGTGGTCGCAAGGCCACCGAAACCTGCTCCGGTTGCAACATGGCGCGTTATTGTAGCGCCTCGTGCCAATATAGGGATTGGGATAGCCATCACCAGGTGGGTAGAACGAGCAAAAAACTTTGTCAAAACTGTCACAACTTTTGACTAATTCACATGCAACACATCCTTTCCTTCTCTCTTCCCTCTGCTCTCTCTTCTCTCTTGTCTCTTTGGAACTTTAAAGGTTTGCGGCAACTCACGTGCCACCGAGCTGAGCACCAAGCACTTGCAACATTCAGCCAATGCCGGTGGCTTAAGAAGCGCCATTTCCACACGATCACCGCCCACGCCCACTGGGGCAGCCGCAGCTGCAGTGGCAGCTGCCGCATCCGCCCATCTACAGGCAGCTGCTGCCGGTGCACGTGAAGCAGCTGCTGCAGCAGCAGCTGTGGGAGGTTCCGGCGGCTCCGTTGGCGTTGGTGTCGGCGTCGGGGGTGGTGGTGGGGGTGGCGCCACTGTCAGTGCTGGGACACCCAGTGCATTGGTGCCGAATGGATTGGGCTCCAAATGACGCATTCGCATGATGAAACCCAAAAAGAAGTACTTGTGCTAGTCAAATTAAATGGAAATATCGAAGCGATAATTAATGATAAATGCCACTAACATATTATTATTATAACTAAAACCAACTACAACTACTATAACTATATGTGTATGTATAATTATGCAGTTCAACTAAAACTAAACCTTAACCAAAAAGCAAGAATGTGGAAAGAGAAAAGATATTGTATCCAAATAGTTTTCTAAATGCACACTTAAAAAAACTACTTCAAGTAAAAGAAAAAAAATATCATAAAATATATAGAAATCTAATTCAAAGCTCAATTCCTTTTTGCATTTCAGCATCCAAAAATAGAAAAAAAGAAAACTTAAATCTAACTGTTAAATGAATAATTAACTTGTGTGAGCACTTAATTAAATAGATAAAAAAAAAAGAAAAAATAATTTGCACCACATTGAAGATAGTTTATTAAAAATATCTATATTAAAGGCAAATTAAAAACATAAAAATAAATAAAATATAAACATAATAAAAGCTGTAAGTAGTACTTAGGATCCAGCCCAAAAAAAAAAAAAAAACAGTGAACATAGTAGTTTTTATTCTGTATTATTATGATCTATGGCAAAGAAATATATATATTATATATTATGAACTATTATTATTGCTATCATTATGGTTAATTTATTGATTATACATTAAAATGTATGTGTACCATTTAATTTATTAATTAGTATTTATTGTATTTCTAAAGCAAAAACACAACACACACCATATTTAACTGTACTTTATCTATAAACAAACAAAAAAAAAAAGAAAACGAAAAACCAAAAGCAAATACGCAAAACAAAAAACAAAAAAGAGTAAATGTTACAACCACAAAGAAAAGGCTAAAAGAAACCCAAGAAATAAAGTGTTTTAAACCAAAAAAAAAAAAAACAAACCAAAACCGATTTCAACAAATTCGATTCAATCTATTTCTGCAGGGCTGCAGCCTAAAAGCAGGCAACACAAAACTATACAGCCATGATTTGAGCATTAGTGAGTGCATGGGGTGTCCGTGTGTGTGTGGGTGTTCGTGTGTGCTACAAAACCACAAACTACTGTGATGAAATTTCAATTATCGTCACTCAGCTGTGCCATGTGCGAGTGTGTGTGCGAGTGTGTGTGGGTGTGTGTGTGGGTGTGTGTTGGTAAGTGTTTGGCACACCTGCTGCTGTCGCATTGGTAGCTAGCAAGTGAAGCAAGCAAAAGCTCGTTAGTGCCTTGCCTCGCTTAGGGGCGTCCACAACATTTGTTGCACACACACACACACCCACAGACACAAAAGATTGCGGCTACCACACACACATACTCACACTCGCACACACATGCACATATTTGCAGACACTTCAGGATCAGCTTGCCCCCAACTTTGATTTTGTCTGCAACTGCTGTGCGCTTTTTTGAAACCCTTCAACTGGACTTGCCTCCAAAAGGTTGAGCCAACCATGTTCCGTCATCATCATCATCATGATGTTGTTGCTGCTGATGATGACGATGATGATGATGATGGCAGTTTGCTACCTGAGTGATTTTCTAAAGGCAGCTTCAACTACACAGGATGGGACAAAGAGAATGGTGAAGCAAGCAGGAGTTGCATATTCAAATATCCGCATGTCCAGGCAAACAGAAGCATCAGCATCCGCTTCCTTTGGTTGTTTCTCCTTTTGGCCATCTAGCAGCAGCAGCAACAGCAACGGCAACGGCAGCAACAGCAACGGCAACGGCAGCAACATCAGCATATGCTGACGTTTCGTTTGTTCCTGACCAGCTTTAACTTCCCACTGACAACTCACAGCTGCTTACTGGCCATCCCGTTTGTTAGCTTCTATTTAACATGCAGTTATCGTTTGTTATCGCCAGCAGCCATAGCTCAGCTTTGCTCAGCCAGCCACAGACATGGACATGTTGTCAACGGCAATAACAGCATTTTGTACCCCTTGCTTTCCCTACAATGGAGGTAATCACAATGGTTAAGCTACTATACATTTCTATACCCTGTACGCTTTTAAGTTAAATGATTTTTAACATTTATAAGAAGTGTTTTTTGACATTTCAGTGACAATTTTTTCATTTAAAATAATATTTTCAAGTTAAAAGATTTCGGTCTAACATAAAGTAGGGCTTTACTTCATTCAAGTAAAGTTTTACTTGATTTATTTTGAGTGTAACTTGTTTTAAGTAAAGTTTATATTTGATTAAAGTAGAGTTTTACATGATTTAAGTATAACTTCATTCAGGTAAAGTTTTATTTGATTTATTTTGAGTGTAACTTGATTCAAATACAAATTTTATACTTGATTAAGGTAGGGTTTTACTTAATCCAAGTAGAATTTTACTTGATTTATGAAAAGTATAACTTCATTCAAGTAAATTTGTACTTAATTAATATTTATTTTCACTTATTTTATTTGAGGTGGCAAAAAAGTCGAAATAAATTAGAAATGGAATTAAAATTCTTAAATAGTTATTTTGATATCACTTAAACATTACAGGGTATCTTGAAACTATACATACTGCTACACAACAAAAAAATAAAACAAATAAGGACATTTACAAAATTATTCAACTGTGCTTAAAACCTGTCTGTTTCTCTGTCTCTGCAGGCTTTGGTTTATCACATGTCTAGTACAAATATACCCGCTAGGAAGAGCGACTGTTACGACTGGCTGGCAACAATAAAGGCCGCATTGACGTCTGTTGTTCTTGTTGTAGTTGTTGTTGTTGTTGCTGCTTGGCCATTGTGTATTGTGTTTGGGCTTCGATTGGGTAAATTGCATTAACATTAAAAACGTAAAACTTGAAAACGAAAGAGATTTTAATTAAAACGCCAGAGGAACTAGCGAACACAATATACGATGTCTGGTAGTCGCTCTATGTGTGTGCGTTTGTGTGTGTCTGCCACAAAAATATTCATCATAAGTAGCAGCCACCAGCAGTGTGTAGCAGCAGCAGTAGCAGCAGCAACAGCAACAACAGCCGCCAGCTGCTCCACAGTAGTCGACGTGGGCAGCGACGCGAGCAGCAATTGTGCCATTTCAATCGACATCTGTTACTGATTTCAAAGAAACTTTTGTTGACAACACAAACAAATGCCAAACACAGCAGCACCAGCAAGTGAGAGAGCAAGTGTGTGTGAGAGAGAGAGAGAGAGATGGAGAGGGAGAGGGAGAAGGTGGTGCGGGCTGGTTTCACGTTGTCGCCTAAGGGAGGCACCACCATCATATATAAGATGGGCAGGAAATGGTGGGGCAAGGTACAATCGTTTGACGCTTGCCTGCGCACGACTCACAAGTCCGGGGCCAACTCACGTGTGGCACCAAAACCACACCACCACCTATACCAGCCCCTTACTCCGTACCCGCCATGCAAAAGTGCCGCACAGCTGACGTTAACGTTATCAGCACGCAAGCAAGTGGCTTGTGTGTATCTGTGTGTATATGTGTGAGTGTGGCATTCTCTCTTTCCCACTTTGTGTCTGTGTGTGTTTTTGTTTTTGCCGGCTACAAACAAAGTTGACTGAGGTTGCCTGCATTTGAAGGCTGTGCAGCAGTGAATAACATGTGCGTGCTCCACATGTGTGTGTGTGTGAGTGTGTGTGTGTGTGTTTTTGGCGGCGCCATTGTCGATAATAACGATTTGACTGAAACGGAAGAGAGAAAGAAAGAGCGGGGTGGGAGCAGTGAATTCGAAACAGAGGAACAGTTAGCGCGCAAGTTGCCATTGCCGTTGCCTGCTTTTGTGTGCGTAACATGTGTCAATTACAGGCACACACACACACAGTCAAACTAACTGTTCACACACACACTCTCCGTTGCTTTCTCACTGCTCACACCGTCTATAACTCAAAAAAGCTGCCAAAAAGTATGCGCACACATTTTTTATATACGCCGCGCCTGAAAGTATGCACACACTTTTTTTTATATTTTCGCTTTTTTCCCGCCTGCCGCCGGCATTTGACAGCTACGAACCGACCGACGACTGTGACGCTAACTGCGCAGTTGCTGCTGTTGCTGCTGCTGCGTTTGCTTTGCCCGGCTTTATGTTAATTTATTTTGGCATTGGCATTTCTCTTTTCCGTTCTTTTCCTTTTCTTTGCTTTGCTTTACTTTTTTTTATATATATATTTTTGTTGCGGCCAAATTTGTTTTTCTTTGCTGCCTTTGTGTTTGCCTATGGGGCTGGAGTGCGTTTAATTAAAATAAATAAAAAAACTGGAAGTTATTTTTCCTAACACAGCTTGTTAACTGTTTTGATGGCAAGACAAAGGTTAATGCATGGAATAATAAACTAACCAACAACTGGATTACTTACTCTATGGGTTAAGAGGTTTTGCTCTTATCAAAGTATCCCTATAAACAGTTTATGATAAGAAGTAAAAAATCAACAAATTTAAGTATTAGTTTTAAAAAAACTGGTAGTTACTTTTTATAATACAGATGGTTAACTGTTATGATGGAAATACAAAGGTTAACTTATTCTATGGGTTAATAGGTTAAAACTCAACAAACTTTTTGTTTCTCTCCTTCAAAATGTTCATATTCAAATCAAAGCATTTGCATTTGAATTCCAAACATCAATCGATAGACCTAAAACGAACCAGTTTTTCCATCAAGTGTGGGAGAGATCTAGCGATCGCTCTCTCTCTCTCTCTCTCTCTCTCTCTATTTCTCGCTCTCATAGTTGATGTTCTACGCCCGCTCTCTCTCTCTCTCTCACACAGTCAGCTGGCTATTTAATGAGTGTGATATATAAACAGAGCCGGCAGAAAATTATTCAGTTGTTATTAGTTGTTGCTGTCGATTAGAACAACATCTCTTCGGTCTTCGATCTTGTTGCTGTTGCTGTTGCCCTTGTTGTTGTTTGTTGTTATTGGAGCTGTGACGTGAATTAAGCAAAAAGTATGTCAGTCAATTGATGGAATAAATGCGATAACATGCGAGAACTTGAACAAACATGAGAACTGCATTGGCAAAGTTAATGTAAAAAAAAAGTGAATTGGCCGCTTGACAGATTGCATATATATATATATATATTATTTAAATAGTTAGATGTGTGTTTGTGCAACAATGTCAAAAGCAAAGTCAGTGTCAGGCCCACGTAATCAACAATCAGTTATTTACATACACAAGCCACAGCGCGCAAGCAAAGCAAAAACCAAGTCCAACTTAACCAAGTGAATGAAGCCAACTGAGAAGTGAGGGTGTAGAACCGTTTAATGTTTTGTGCGTTGCATACGAAATAAGTCAAGGTCCCCAAGGCTCTCCATATCATATAGATGCCAAGACTTACATAAATAGATGTATGTATGTATGTAAGTGGTGAAAAAAAACCCATTCATATTTATGTTTGACGCGCATTTTAAGTGCTACAAACAGCGCACTGTGGAATCATTGATCGTAAAAAAAAGAGTTAAAATAATAATAATATACAAATATGTTGAATCCACTTAAAAGTTCATTCAAGAGTCAAAATAGAACGCTTAATAACTTGATTAGATAATATTGTTTTGATCATGTTATACTAATCACTTCTGTACCACTGTGCAGGGGGTGTCATAAAGTGAATTTCAACACGAGCAATGAACTTTATCTGGCGCCTGTTGCTGTTGATTATATATATGGGTGAACAAGGGTATAATGGTTTTGTGCAAACACATGTAACATGCCGTAGGAAGTATCTCCGAACCCATAAAGTATATATATTGTCAATCAGCATCAACAGACGAGTCGATAAAGACAAGTCCATGTATGTATAAACGCGTCGATCTCAGAAACTATTGGAGATGAGCTCTCCAAATCCAAAGGCAGTGAAAGTTTTTTTCAAATTCTCGATAACTTTTCTGGTTAACGATATATATATATATATATGTTGAAAATGAGAATTAAAAACATTAATAAAGTAATGAGAATCTGTTAAATTTGTATTATATGCAGTTGAGAAATACCAGAGATATGCAAGATTAAAGTAATCAAGCATTTGTACAGTAGAGCAGGAACTACAATATGTGTTAGGTCATGGGTTTAGGGTATCTTCTAGTCGATCTTACTCGACTTAAACCATTTAACTTGTTTCTTTTTGTTGTTGCAGCTTATTTTGTTATTGTTTTGTTGTTTTTTGTTTTTTTCTCGTTATCAGATGATAACCCTTTTGTACAGCTAAATCGCGTTAATGTTAATATTGCTTGAACCGATTAAGCAGCCTATATGCAAAAAAATCAGCAAATTGCGTTTCCAAATTGTGTAAAAACAGAGAGAAAAAGTAATTATATATAGGCATATACATACAAACACCTTTGTATTATATTATCGAATATGACAAAACAGCTGTTTTCCATACAATTTTGTATTATGGATTTGTTTTGTGTTGTTGTTTGATAGCATGGAAAGGCGAAGTACCAGATTACGATATCAGCTGTTTCGAGTCGGGGCTGGTTCAACACAATCAGAGGTTGGGCCTCTGCGCTAAGTGCTTTTGGCACGAGATTAGCTTAGCCTGATTAGGCCAATCGATAAAGAGATTGTAAGAAAGAATCTGCTTATCATCCATGATAAATCAAAAATAGGCTTGCAACTATTTCATATTAGGTTAGTTTCTGTTAGAGTATGCACAAAATCATGTTCATTGGATATAGAAAGACAATGAACAGTTATTATTCAATTACGTTTAGTTTCCGAGTCTCACAATTCACTGAAGATCAATTGAATATATATAATATCATTTACATTTAATGACTGGCGCACGAGAGAAGCAAGTGTTATATAAGAGAAGACTTTGTTCCAGAATATATTGAGCATGACCTGATTTCCTAACCTAAGAGTTTTTGTACTTTGTAGGCAGTTCCACTGTAACTTTTCACACCACACACTAACACATACATAGCTTATATGACTAGTTTTATTTGCATTACTTAACAACTGCCTGCTTATTTGGAACCCCTCTGAAGTATCCCCCCTATATACGTATGCCACACCCTCCGCACACACTTGTACACACAATCAGTGCTGTAATGCTTGGCGCTAAAAGTAGTATCAAACGGCACTGATAAGAGCGTTGAATGTTTGGATATGACTAGGTGTGAACATGTTTAAGGGTGTTTGGTAGGCACTCAGTCAGTGTCAGTCGGCAGTTAGTGCGAGTAACATATCGACATTGAGTTATATTTCAAAATACTAACAAAACATACTAAAAACTACTAATATATACTGCAACAATAATGAGAGTGTCTCTTCTACTTCAGTGAGCGCGTCCAGGGAGCAATCAGTTCGAAAGGAAAACGAGGACGAGAAGAAAATGGAGATACTGCTGGTGCTCAATCTGAAACAAAAGTTTGCCACACGCCTTGGCATTGTGATTGTGGGCAGCATTATATTTGGCTTGTTTTGCTACCACAGCACTGTGGCCAGCCTCATACTTGGCGCGCTTTTGGCCCTCATGCTGCGGAATCCCACAAATGTCTTTGCTTTTGTAATGACCTGTCGCAGAGATGTCATGTAAGTAAGCTAGACATAGTTATGGGTAATGTGTACAAAAATTGTTAGATAAGATTAGAAACATGGTTTTGTGATTGTACAAACTAATCAGACTGTTAATAATATTATCTTTTCCTTTCTTAGGGCCGTTCATCGTTTTGCAGCCTTAAATTGGTATCTACTTCGGAAGGATCGCAAGGGATGCACCGTGGCACATTGCTTTCAGGAACAAGCACGTCGGCGCCCAGATAAGATATGCTTTGTAATGGATGATCGTCGTTTAAGCTTTGCGGAGAGTCTAAACTTGAGTCAACGTGTGGCAGGATATTTTCAGCAACGTGGCTTGAAACGAGGCGACTGTGTTGCCCTGCTCATGGAGACACGTGTGGAATACCCCTGCATCTGGCTAGGTTTGAGTCAGTTGGGCGTCATAACAGCATTGATCAATTCACATCTGCGTGGCGAATCGCTGCTGCACTGCATTCGGGTGGCCAAAGCTTGTGCCTTGATTGTGGGCGGCGAGTTTTCTGAAGTGCTCTTGACCCTACCCAAACTTGAACTGGACATCTATCAGTATACAGATGTGGAAGGTCATGAGCACTTACCCCAAGCCATTGAGCTAACCAGTGCATTGGAAGTACAAAAGCCACTGCCCCTGGACCGTAGTCGGGAGTGTTCGGCTAGGGATAAGTTACTCTATGTGTATACCTCTGGAACTACCGGATTGCCGAAGGCAGCTGTGATAACGAATCTACGGTTTATCTTCATGTCGGCAGGAACTTTCTATATGCTGCGACTGACTAGAAATGATGTCGTCTATAATCCCTTGCCACTTTACCACACAGCTGGTGGCATTGTGGGTGTGGGAAATGCTTTGCTCAATGGCAGTACAGTGGTATTTCGCAAGAAGTTCTCAGCATCGAATTTCTGGAGTGATTGTTGCAAGCACAACTGTACCGTGGCACAGTATATAGGCGAATTGTGTCGCTATCTGCTTGCCACACCCTATAAACACGATCATGACAAGCCGCTGCATAATCTTCGCCTGATGTACGGCAATGGTCTAAGACCTCAGATCTGGCTGCAGTTTGTTACACGCTTCAGTGTACCCAGCATTGGGGAGATCTATGGTGCCACTGAGGGCAATTCAAATCTCATCAATATCACAAATCGTATTGGTGCGATTGGATTCGTGCCCGTCTTTGGACGTAATCTCTACCCGGTTCAAATACTACGCTGCGATGAGCTGACGGGTGAACCTCTCCGGGATGCCAAGGGTCATTGCATGCGTTGTGTTCCCGGTGAAGTGGGTCTGCTGGTCGGTCAGGTGAATGCACGGCGAGCGGTGACCGCATTCCATGGCTATGCGGACAAGGAAGCCTCCGAGAAGAAACTACTACGCAATGTCTATTCGAATGGAGATTGCTATTTCAATTCTGGCGACATGGTCGTCTGTGATATTTTGGGCTATTTCTACTTTAAGGATCGCACGGGCGACACGTTCCGTTGGCGTGGCGAGAATGTTGCCACCCAAGAGGTGGAGGCCATCATCACCAATTGCATTCGTCTAAGCGATTGTGTCGTCTACGGTGTCCAGGTAAGTCGGTACTTAAAAATATTTAGTGGACCTGGCAAATGTCAAACTTATAAATAAACTTAAACAAACTGACAAAGTTTTTAGCGAATTGGTGACAAAATTAGACGCTCAAGACACTTAAGACACTCAAGTACAGAAATTCAACCGTTTACATCTCTCTCTCATTCTCTTCCATTTGTAGATTCCACATGTAGAGGGAAAAGCTGGCATGGCTGCGATTGTGGATCCCGCACGCAAGGTGGACATTGATTATCTGTCGATTGTAATACGTGGAAGTCTGCCGCCGTATGCACGTCCACTGTTTATAAGATTGCTCGATGAGATTCCACGCACGGCCACATTCAAAATGAAGAAACGTGAACTTGCCTTAGAGGGTTATAATCTGCTGGAAATCAAGGATCCGATTTACTATTTGAATCGCGATGGTGTCTATCGATTGCTCAGCAAGGAGCAGTATGACTCACTACAGGCTGGCACGGCGGGTCTCTAAGACTCGACACGCTCACTTAGACTTTAGTTATAGCTTGTATATATACACAACAACACACACATACCCACTCACACAAACAAACACTTACACTTACTTGCAAATGTATTTTTATCACTTAACAAAAAAAAAAGAATAAGAAAAAATAAGAAAAACGCAACGACTGATGAAACTTTAGCCAAAGCCGAACTCGTTTCATTCCCATAACTTGGTCATAAAAGATACAAAAAAAAATAGAAGCAAAATGGCAGCTGAACCGATAATGGCCGCCAATACATTTCCGGAGGAAAGCACACAAGAAGACAGCAACGGCGGCCAAGATATATCGAAAGTGTTAAATCCCCAAGATTAAGTTCTCGCTCATTGGCAGCTGCTGTGGCCGTTTGGTTGCATGCTGCATTTGCTGTTGCTACAGTTGCAACATTAACGCCATTTCCGTTCGCTACCGGCAGCTGCGACGCCACAACAACAACAACAACAACAACAACAACAACAACAACAGCAACAGCAACAGAGCCAAGAGCCAACAACGTTTGCCGTCCTCTAAGATAAACGATGTGCAAAATCCATACAAACAACAACAGCGCAGCTGTACTCGGGAGTTAGTGTTGTTGTTGTTGTTGCTACCGGGTTGGAGTTGCAACCGCAAGCAGCGTCGCTGCCAAAGTCGCTGCCACCAATATCGATGGCGAAAAAGTTGTGGCAGGCAATCATAAAAAACGAAGAAATACCAACAAAAGCCGCTGCTACCATTAAATTGTTTTCAACCAGTCGTTGTGGCCCCAGAAACTACGTGAGAAGGCAGTAAGGGGGAAGGGAGAAGTGTAGCTTAAGTTCAGTAAGATGCTCATAAAAAACTGTGGAGACGACACTCTATCATAGTTTAGTGCAGCATTTTGAATATTGTTTTCGGTAAGTTTAGTTTGGCAGAGACGAAGAAATGTTTGGAATCCATCAAATAAAATTGATCTCTTCGATAGAGAGATATATTATTAATCAAAGAAAATTTCCATTTCCCATACACATTTTCAATTTCTGTAAGCTATCTGAGGCAAACACGTGCCATTATCAATTAACCTATCAACAATCCGCGAATGTGCCACACAGCAGCAGCAGCAACAACATCATCTTAATGATGCCAATATCTGTGTGTGTGTGTGTGCATCAAAAATGCGCATAAAGTTGCATTACCATTGGCGGGATATCGGGTAGAGATAGGAAGCGAGAGCAGACGGAAGTGTTGCAAAGGAGGCAAAGGGGGCAACAAGGGGTGCAGCTGCCACTGCCACTGCCACTGTCACTGTCGAACGCGAATGGTGCTAGTTTTGTCATCATCGTGGCACGGCATTCGCACCCAGCCATTTTGCCCCTCACCCCTTTATGTTAACACTTGCCCCCGCATTGGCCGTCATGTTGCATGTTGCTTCCTCAGCTGGTTGTATCGTCGCCGTCATAAACAAAATGGCAGTTGCTGGCGGCCAGGGCGCATGCATAGCTAATATCAATAAAAACAACAACAACAGCAACAACAATCGCTTTGAACAGCTGTTGCAACAGTTATGACTGTTGTTGTTGTTCTTGTTGGTGCAACATCGCGTGCGTCGCGCGCGCATTTAAGAAAGAAAAATTAAAAAAAAAAAAAACACACAAAAAAAAAAGTTTCCAATAATTTTTCGAAATGTTCGACGACTTTGCCGCCATCGAACATTTTCCCTTTAACCCACCATTTTGTTTTTTTTTTGTATGTTTTTTCGTTTTTTGTTTGGTTTCTTGCCATTTCTTTTGCACATTTTTCGGGGCGCTGAGCGGATGGGCGGATAGCGGATGGCGCCACAGCTGCTATTGGAATTTCAAAGCTATTAAAACGCTGCCAGGCGAGCACCAACCAAACGGGCTCCGTTTTTCCTTACAACGACTCCATATTGAATATTGTACTGTGCTGCCCTGTAAAGAGTACAACAACTATGACATAGAGTTGGTAACACTTGTAGTTAAACGAATTTACACATGAATATGGTTAGGTTTTATTTGAAAGAAAGTTTAGAAAATTAATAAAAATTTTCATTTAAAAATAAAAATTATTTAATGAAAAAATGTATTCTAATACTTGATTTTATACTATATAAAAAAATATTTTCATTTTTAATTAAATTTATTTATTTAAATAAGATAATTTTTTAAGCAAAAGGACAATAAATTCATAGTTTTTTATGCAAGTCTTTATATATATTATTATATTTATTAATCAATCTTTAAACAAGAAAGAAAAATCAGAGTATTTGGCCATTTCAACCATATCCTGCAATTGCTAATTGTGTAGTTGCTGCTGTTGTTGTTGCTCTTAGCTCTTGGTTGCTTGTATGCATTTGGGCTTAAAGGTTTTACTTGCTTTTGTTTTTATGTGCCGCACATGCCGTCGCATTGCCCTTTGCCCTTTTGGCTGCCAATGCTGCTGTTGCTGCTGTTGTTGCGGCAACTATTGTTGTTATTGCTGCTGCTGCTGCTACTACTGATGTTGTTGTTGCTGTTGGCTGCTGGCGACTGTTCGGTTGCTTTGTCGGTTCGTGCTAATTACATTGCACCTGTGCGTGACGTTTGATGTTGCCCTGTCCAAGCTTCGACTGTCGACTGTCGCTACTGTTTGTTCATGTTGTTCTTGTTGTTGTTGTTGTTTTTGGTTTAAGCTTAGTTTGTTTGGTGGGTGTTATGTTGTGTTTAGTTGTGTGTGTGTGAGTTTGTGTTGCAGCTGCAATAGCATAGTAGTAGCAGTAGTCGCCTAGCAAAAATTAATTAAAAGCCAACGTGCGGCAATGCAATTAAATTCGATTTGGCTCAGGCCATCGATGCTGATGGCAACTGCGACGCCGACTGCGACGTGGACTGCGACATTTAGCTCAGCTGGGCGGCTGTTGTTGACATCATTTAATACAACCGAAACGAACAGTACAGCAAAATTATATATATTTTCAACACACAACTCACACACACATCGAAAAGTTCACATAATGCAACTGCCCCTCTTCGTCTCACTCCCTTTCTTCCTCTTTCACTCTAGCGTCCTTTTGCTAGACTTTGTTTTGTTCGTTTTTGTGTGAGTGTGTGTGTGTGTTTTTATTGTGAGCTTTTCGCATACGATTGCAGCTGTTGGTTGATCTGCCTATTTGCCCTTTACATGTGTGTGTGTGTGTTTGAAATGGCTGACTGGCTGCTGTTGCTGGCATGCCTGTTCATGTACATGAGTGTGTGTGCGTGCCTGTGTGTGTGTGTGTGTTAGCTCGCTCGCGTTTGTTTGTTTGCCTGCTTCGTTCCATTCGTTCCGAACGTTTTGTTTTCCGTTGGCCCCGTTGATTCGTGGCACCTTTTGGATTTGACAGTTTTGTAATTAACTGCAGTCAGCATGTGCGGCATTGGCAGCGCCCAACGTAAGCGTCGACGACAACCAAAGACTGGGAGAGAGCAGCAGCAGCGGCAGCAGTAGCAGTAGCAGCCGTCGCAGCAACCGTAGCAGCAGAACAAAAAATATGTTGCATACTTTCAGGCTGTACAATCGAAATTGCCAATAAGCATGAACGTTTTGGCATTTTTCGCTGGCTCAATTAGTTTTTTGTTTTAAAACTTCAGTTTCAGCACAAGCACAAATTGGGAACACCAGCGTCACAGCTGCAATTGATGTTTCAATAATTTTTCTCCGTATACAAAATTAGAAGAGCAATTACGCTCACATAATTATATGAATGTGAGTGTATGGTTGTGATTTCTTTTGATGGCAAGCGAAGAACTTTGATATATGCCCAATAACCAATTGAAGTAGCTTAAAGTTGGCAATCAACAGCTTAAATGTTTTGCATATTAACCTAATAATAATGTTTATACTAGCGATTTCTTAATCAGAGTTTATTTAACTGATGTTTTTTTCAGCCAAAAAAGTATGCTAAAAACTCATTCAACAAGTTTTAAATTATGTCAAATGTGATTTCTTTATTCTTGCTCACTCTTTTTACTTCAAGTTCGCTTTTTCCTTTGATCAACATCTAATATTTATTTATTCGTCGTTGCAAAAATCCCAAATGAAATACCTGCAATCAGAGTCTGACAAAGTTTCTGCTTCCGACAGCAGCTGCTGCCACTGCTGCTACTTGAGCCGGCTGCAAGCAATAGCCAAAGCCACAGTCAACGATACACAGCTGTCTCTCTGCTCGGTTTCTCCCTTTCTCTCTGTGCGATGGTCGGAAACAGGATACTGGACACACAGCACACACACACACACACACACACATCCATATATGCCTTGAAGCTATGACATTACTTAGGCTTCTCATTGCTGCGACTACTTTGGCCCCGAAGCACATTTTGGCCTTTTGCTATTGCTGCCTTAACAGTGCTGCTCTCTTGCTCTTGCTGTTTCTGTTGTTGTTGTTTTTTATGACCAGTCCTTGGCGGCCTTTATGCGCCCGCATATTAAACAATTATTGCCAAATGGCAAACGACAGCTGCGTTGTGTCACCATCGGCAATGTCGTTAGTGTGTGTGTGTGTGTGTGTGGGTGTGGGTGTGTGAGGAAAAAGAAGGCCTATGCCATCGCGGTGGCCACGTTTTTTAGCCAACAAGCAGCAGCAGCAACACTCGGATTGGGTTTTGGATGTTGGATTGGATGAATCTCGCTCTCACTCTCTCTCTCTCTCTCTCTTGTGCATGGGCCAGTTTTTGCCTGCATTGGCTTACAGATGCTGTTGTTGCTGTTGTTGTTTTTTTCGCGTTTCAGCGTCTGCTGCAATTTATGTGTATAAATGACAAAAGTACCGTTATTTATGGGCAGCAACCGCAACGCAATTTGGCAACACTTGTTGGCCAATTGGCAAAAATGTGAAACGAGCTGCGCTCAGAAACAACAGAAACCAAAAAAAAAAAATCGAGAGAAGTCCGCATTTCCCCAAAAAAAAAAGAAGGAAATGTAAATATATATGCATGTAAATGTGTATTGGCATATATACATTTACACAAAGTAACTGTATTGTCCATATTCCATAATTCTCAATAGAAAGTAAGAGGAAGGTGGAGCAATGGCAAGCCGAATTCTCTATACACTTATCGACTTTTGCAACTAATACTATTTGGAAGTCAATCGAAACAATTGAGTTTTGTTAATTGATTTCCAAAAAGTGACAAACCTTACAACATAATCAATATACTCTGCTCGCCGAGAGGGCATTCACACTGAACATCTGCCTAGTATTTTTGGTGACATGGGCGCAGATATATATATATGTATATATATATTTTGTGCCGTCCTTGGCAAAATTTGAATTTTTATTGCTGATCGATGCGGGGTTGTGCCCCATTGACACGCCCACTCGCCCATGTCACATACGCTCTCCTCCTTAGGACAAATTATGCGTATTTAGGTCGTTGACTATATCCGGATGTTGTCATCGTCGTCGTCGTCGTTGTCGTCGTATTCGACAGCCGCTTGTTGCTGTCATAAATTGTGCCGGCGCCCTCTCTGTGTGTAAATGTGCCAATGTGTTCAAAGGACTTTCGTCCTTAAACTTGGTTTGCCTACTTTTGTGTGTGTGTGTGTGTGCGTGGGCCAATATTGACCCTTCTGTTTGCTTGTCGCGCTTTTATTATGCTAATATTTTTATTTTTTTGTTTCTGTTTTTCCTTTTTTTTTACGAAGGCTTTGCCAAGATTTATTGAAATTACTGCGGCGCGCACATAAACCTAAAAGCTGTCAACCACCCACTCCCCCTCCTCCTTAAAAAGTTACCGAGTAACTGAGGGAAGGGGCGTTGGATTGGGTGCCACACGGCGTATGAGCATCAATTAAATAGCCATTTAATGTTCAGCTTGTTGCTTGTAGTTGTTGCATGTTGCTTGTCACCCAATGTTGTTGTTTTTTTTGTTTTGGTTCTTGCAATTAGTGTTACAACTAATTGGCAGCAAAAACTACTATTGTTGCAACCAACAGCAGCTGTTGACTCGCAGCAGTTCTGGTAACAAACAGCAAAAAATAGAAAACAAACATTCTTTTTGTTGAAATATGAGTTGCATAAATTTGAGCTAACATTTTTGAAAAGTGGACGAAAAAAATCAGTAAAAAAATATATAAATTATATAAATATTGTATAATACTAATACTAAATTATTTTGTTATACGAAATAAAAGAGAAATGCATTCAACGTTTTTTGTAATACGACAAATAAACATTTTGCTTTTGGTGAACAGAGAATTTATTATTTTAATGCAGTGAAATATTTTAAAGTAGGCAGTGAAATATATTTTTCGAGCTGTACAAAAGTATGCAATGCTTTTTAGTTTATGTTAGACAAGAACCACCTGCTGCTGATTTCTGTTCGCCTGGTATCTTAAGCCGGAAAACAACCGAAACACGATCAAATTATAAACTGACATTTTCAAGCGGGATTCTGATCCAAGAACCAGGCCAACAGAATTAACGCAATAGCTTCAATGACCTCCTCCCGTAGAGGAGGCAAACAGGCTCGAGGAAGAGTGCAGCTGAAGACGCCTGGAGCCAACCAGCTTGGAGATTTATTAATGTGTGAATGAGTGCTGTTAAAAAAATGTTTGAATTTTTGATTCCTTTATAATAAATTTATTTAAAAAAAAAGTTAAAAAAAAGTTATTCTATTTGTGTTCTTGTTGAACTTGCAACAAGTTTGATAGGTAAGAAATACTATGAAAAAAACTATCAAAGATTTATTTAAACCATTTAAACCTTAAGAAACTTTACTCTCTCAAGCTTCAATGCAATGCATAGAAATAAATAATCTATTCTCTTCAATTCCCATTTTCTCCTCTATTTTTTTTTTCTTTTTTCTTGTTGCACAAACACAGTTCAATCTGTTTGCCAATTTCAATGGGCTTACAATTATTATATATGTTATGTGCTGTCATTTGTACATGCTTCTGCCTGTGGCAGCTTTCCTGCTAAACAAACAAAGCGCCTCAAAGTATGCCACACACACACACACACACAACAAATGGCAGCCACAGCAGCAATATTTTGTCCTTTTTTTTCTCGTTTACACAGGCATAGAAAATGTGGACAGGTGCTGTTGCTTTTGTTACGGCTAGACGGGCGGGGGGGAATTGAATGTTGTATTTTTTTTTTCTTTTTGGCCCGGCCAGGTGTGATAGATGCCTCGAAAGCACACACACACAATGCGGCGGCCCCCAAACATTGTAGTGGAGCGGTGCCGGGCCACAGGCGGAATTGTTATGATTTTTACAACAATATTATTTTTCCATCAACAATATCAGCAAAAATCAATCAAATTCAATTAAAATGCAGCCAAAGGATACAAAAATCGACAGTGCCTGCAAATGGCAACAAACCAAAACAAAGCAAAACGGAAAAAACTTCACAAATTATGCAAAATTAATTTTAATTCAACAAAAAGGGAGAACAAAACAAAGTGAAAAAAAACGAAATAAATAAGCAACAAAGCATGAAACATATTTGAAAATGCGCATTAAAAATGAAAATTAAAAGATGAGCCAAACAAAATAAATTAAAATCTACCACAAGCCCAAATCAATCAATTAGGCGAATAACTTGGAGTTTGGGTCAAAAACAATGTGTTGTAGTTTTGTAAAATGCTCACAGAAAAAACATTAATGGCAATTGTTTTTTGTTGTTGTATACTTTATTTTTCATCATATGTTTGTAAAATTTTTGCCATTTTATCTATATGTGTGTGTGTGTGCGTGTGTGTGTGGTGCGTTGTTACATTTACACAAGTGCAGAAATTCCCAAAACACAAATCCTAAAAAAACATTTGTTACTTTTTGTGAAACGTTTTATACATATTGTGTAGGCGGGCAAAGGGGTTTTGCCTGTGGGGCGTTTTTTGGTTCGACCACACACCAACACACACACACACAACAGTTGAGGCAGGCCAAACGAGTGTGTGTGTGTCTGTTGATGTTTTTGTTGTATGCGTGTTGACACAAGCGTAGCTGGTTTTCAAAACTAAAGTCTTTCACAAAAAAGGGGCAAAGCACAAAGACTTTAAAACAAAAACAGTTAGAAATAT
The DNA here is from genome assembly GCA_035044645.1 of Scaptomyza parva. Taxonomy (NCBI): domain Eukaryota; kingdom Metazoa; phylum Arthropoda; class Insecta; order Diptera; family Drosophilidae; genus Scaptomyza; species Scaptomyza parva. The sequence continues at coordinate 7,794,863 of JAWNNT010000090.1, forward strand.
AAAAAAAGTAAAGAAGAAAAACTTAAAAGCTTGGAATATTAAGCATAAAAACAGTTTAAACTAAGTTTAAAGCAAGAATATTTTTCATTTTTATTAACCTCACTTTTTGTATTTTATTACATTTATTCAATCATTTATACAATCACAAAAATAGTTATGGAAATTGAAATGCACCCAAGATAACTTAAGATATTTAAGTATTAAGCATAAAAACAGTTTAAACTAAGTTTGAAGCAGGATTAGATTTCATTTGTATGTTAGCCTCACTTTTTTTTTCATTTTCCCTTAACAACTTTTTCTAGACTACGTCTATTTATGCTATCATTTTGCTAACCAAAAAATTGTCAAATTGTATTTGTTGCTGCTGTTGATGCTGCTGTTTGTTCTGGCCCCAACACAAAGGGACCAGGGAGCAATGTGTGTTTAGTTTGTAGCGCTTGTTGAAAATAAATGTATAACATTTTATAACTATTCATGCTCGTAAATATTGAGATTATTTTGTGGCCTCTATATGTATATACATAAATATACATATATATAGAAAACATATTTCTGCCAAACCGAGTTAATGTGAGTTTTGTGGTTTGATTGCCGATGCAATGTGAAAAGCACTTGGAATAGGCATCGGAAAGGCTAGCAGCAGCATGCCTTTCAACTTGAAAGTGTAATTAGAAAGTAAAGCGACTACAAATTGACTAAAATACTCAACTCAACTCCATTCGGCTCGTCTCGTCTCGGGGGCATTGATTGATTTCCAAGGAAAGAACTCGAGTGCCACTAAACGAAGCGAAGTGCAACCAAAAATAGATGCACGCCTGAAACATGTGTACAAAAAACACAAAGAACACAAAATCTGTATGCTCCTAATGACTGCGGTGACACTTTTGTGGAAGTGAATACAAGGAAGAGACAGAAAGAGAGAGAGAGATAGAGAATGTGTGTGTGAGTTGCATACCTGTGCATGTTGCATGTTGATAAAATTAGAAACGTGAAAAGCGGCAGCAGCACTGCAGTTGACAGCGTGAAAATTTGTGAACTTAGAACAGGAAAAGGCGGCGGGATGCCATCAGCTTAACTGCAAAAGCGAACAGCTTACAAATACACAGACATATATTTATACACATCTACAAGATACAAGATACAAATACTAAACTCATCTTCAGTTTCATGCAGTTGCAGTTGGATACATATACATACATCCATACACACACATGATCTATGTGTAGATAAACCAAAATAGATGCCTCGTTATATTTGTTGTTTTGGCATTTGGCCTGTCGTGTTCGAGTGATTGAAGCTGCCATAATAAACAACTAAAAAATCAAATAAAAACCAAAGAAAAAAAATTCAAAGCAAATTCGGCTGCTATCTTACGGCTTTAACACAGATAAAAATATCAGAATGAAAACGAGAGATGTAAAAAAATGAATATTTTTATTGTTTAACATGTTAAACAGAAAAAAAACCCATATAAATTATTTATATGTACATGTCCGTCTGTCCGACTGTCCATCGGTTCCTATGCAAACTACTTCCTTCATTTTAAAACTATCCAGCTCAAGCTTTGGTCAACGTCTTTTCTGTATTGCAGTTAGATCTTTTGTCAAAATCAGATTGAAAACGGACAAATACATCATACATCTGGCATACAAATACATAGCCTTTCTGAGTATGAAAACAAAATAAGTAAGGATTGTTCAAGCATACATACATATCTTTATAATATTCAGAATGCCAAAGTAATCTTCTTTACTTGTTTTGAGATAAAAAAAAACACATTTTAATATACAAGCAATAATCTTCATATGTTTCTTCCATCCCAAAGAACTTCTCTAAATATATATATATCATTTCTTGTTTAAACATGGACTTTCTAAAAACATTTAAATGTTATTCTTTAGTTATTTATGTGCAGTTTTCATATTAATTTTTCATAACACAAGCCTTGAAGTGTCGGAAAATATGTTAAAGTTGGCTGTTAAAAGTTAAGTTTATATGGAAAACTAAGTTTTTCTTTTCCATAAAGATTTGAATGTTAAGCTCAACACTACTTTGGCTTAGCTTATTTTTAGTATCATAATCTTTACTATTAATCTAACAGATTACAATCCAAAAACTTTCCTATAACACAACTTTAAGTTTAGGCCCACTGTGCGAGCATATTTCTCCACAACACAGACTTAGTGAGTCTCTCCCCACGAATGGCAAGCTACAGTGCAACTAATTCGATTAGGTACAGAACTCTTTTTTTGTGTTTTTGTACCTAAGACCTTATGAAGTCCTAAAAAACTGTTATATAGTGTAATATATATATTTCAACTGCAAATACTTTCCTGAAAAGCTAATGCAAACTTCTTAAAAGTACAAAAAAGAAAAGTTCTCCACCGTTTCTAAGTAAAGAACATGGCATGATAATACTTATAAATATGTAATTGTGTGTGTTCGTGTGTGTGTGCGATCATCTATCTCGCTCTAAAGCAACGTCTGCCAGTCAGCCGAAGCAATAACGTCGACGTCAACGTCAACGTCGCTGCCATCGTCATCGTCGTCATCGTCGTCGTCGTCGGTCTGTTGGGTTGGATAGCTGGGGACTTAAACTGGGGATTCGACTCTGAGGCCTTTGGCAGTGCTGTCGCTGCGATCAGTTGAGTTTTGTGCGTTGTGCGGTTAAGTAGTAGCGCGTTCTTGTTGTTCTGCTCCGTTCTGCTCTGCCTTCCCCCTCTTTACAATACAATATATATCAAGACTCACACACAAGTGAGATCAATCAGTGCACAACAGACACACACAACACAAACACACAAAAATCACACACACACACCAAACCAAACAAAACCAAACCGAACACACACACTGAGTATCCAGCCAGGTTCCAGGTTGCAGATTCAGATTCAGGTTCCATTTGTAGTTAACGTTAAAGTTGAGCTTTAAAGGACCACGCCTGCACAACCGACTTATTGGCCGTTGTCGTCCCACGCATTCAGAATTTGTTAAATTGTTACATTAAAGCCCATAAATCAAAATGAGAGAAATTGTGCATCTGCAGGCTGGTCAGTGCGGCAACCAGATTGGCGCTAAGGTAAGTCTCCTTCACTGTAACTCTTTTATTTATTTCATTTTCTACGCTGAACGTTAAATATATTTTTTTGGTTTTTTTTTGGTTTTTTATTGGGTTTTTTTTTTGGCAAGCGCAGCTAATTTATGCACATTGCCCGTAAACGTTTTTCAATGAGTTTCCAAATTGATCACAACTCAGAGACAGAAACGTTGCCGACGCCTTTTACAGCGCATTCAGCGCAATTAAAGCAAAAAGAAAATTAACGAATAAAAAATAAATCAGCAAAAAACACAAACTGACCAGCGTATAAACATTAAGTAAAGAATACAAAAAAAAATGAGAAACGACAACGCAAAAAAAAAAACAACTTTAAATCAAATAAAACTTCAAGCTAACCGAAACGATTTAGCGAAGAAAATGAAATTTGTTTTGGGCTTGTCGATATGCCCTTTGTTTAAGACAACAATTTTCTTTTTATACCCATAACCCATGGAATGGTTAGAAAAAGGTATAATGGTTTTGAGCAAAAGAATGTAAAAGGAAGAAGCAAGCTTCTCCGACTCGAACTTGTCGATCTCTGGAACTACAAAAGCTAGAGATTCCAGATGTTGGATATGAGCTCTCCTAATCCCCACGGCATAGCAAGTTTGTTTGAAATTTTCGATAACTTTTTAGGTTTACGATGTAATCGATTACAAAAAAAAACTTGAATTTTGCAAACTTGAAAATGGGCATTGAAATTATTAACTAAATAATGAAAATCTGTGAAATTTTTAATAAAATCGCTCGAGAAACACTGGAGAAATGATATCATCAAGCATTGGTCTGTCCGTCTGTATGGTCAAGGGATAAAAGAGTATCTTCTAGTCGAGCTTACTTGACTAGAGCCTGCTGACTTGTTCAAACTGTGATTATAGTTGGGGAGGAGCGCTGAGACTCAGCTTGTAATAACTGAAACGGAATTTGACTTGCTCTAATCTGGGGCATAAATGCAATTTTTATATTTCTCTCTCTTTCTCCAACTTCACTGCATTTTACGAATGCCAAAAAAAAAGGAAAGCATATGAAATTATCATTGCGGTTGTATCTTTTCGCTTTGTTGCTTCGACTTTGTAGCCGACCAACCGCAAGAGGTGCAATTCAGATGGCCCATCAAAGCCAGAGGGCAACTTCAACTTCAACTTCAATGTGAAAGAGAACAAATAATTATTATTTTTTAATAAAACCCAACTGAAACACATATCTCAAGTTAACCATATGGCCCATAACGATATCATGTTTGGTTGCCTTTTTAATCAGTTCAGTTGTTTTTTATTTTTCTCTATATCAATCGATTAGTAGTTAATCAATTGTAAATGCTTGCAATTAATACGATGCACAACAATTAGTGCTGCTCGGCGGCGGCCCTGTTATTGTCCATCAATTAAATGGTTAATGGTTTAGTACATGGATGCAATGATGTCTGTCAGTTAATCAATATAGTTGCAATCAAGCAAACCAATCAGCAGCGTGCCACAGCAACAACAACAACAACAACAATCCGACTTGTATGCAGTTTTTTGTTCAGTTTTTTTTGGCAACTTGTAACCGGTTTGTATTTTGGGCTTTTTTCGGGGTGATCGGAAATCAATGTCAATGCTTGGTGACGGCTGTGACCAGAAAGTGTGTCACGTTGTTGCATGTTGTGAATGCTGATAAAAGTGAATCAAACGTGAATGATTAAACTACTATATGCTCAATTAAATAAAGGCCAAAGATAAGCTTTATTTACTTATAGTTTTTTTTTTTTTCTTTTCTGTTTTCTTTAATTTCTACACAACACATTCATAATATGACTCAATTGAGGTTCGCGATTTGTGGGAAATGTGTGGCTGCAAAAAGCAAACATGGGATTGTGTGTAGGCTGCGAAGGGGAGGGAAGGGAAGGGGAGGTGTAGGTACGCTTAATTTAACGCTAACAGTCTTTGTAGTTCTCAGAAATTTTGGCATAGTAATGGTTTTATGGAGCGTGTATATGTTTTTTATTTTCTTTATTTTTTTTTATTGTATATATCTGCTTACTTTTCGCTTTGTCCATGAATGAGATACTCATAGTGTTTATCTAAACCAGACGACGACAGCGACGACGACGGCGACTTGGTAATTTGAGCAAACCGTTGGTTTCACATTACTTAAGAGATTTGACAGAGAAAGAGAGACCTGAAAAAAAAAGAAGTAGAAAATGAAGAACAGCTGAGTGGACACTTCAAATGTGAACCAACCAACTAACCATTCTCAGACCCACATGTTTAATTTTGAATCGAAAAACCGCACAAGTGCAACACAAAGGAAATGACTCACAGTGTATCAATACACATACATACATACATATATTTACATTTATATGTATAAGAAACCGTGAATTGAAGGATTGCCTTCTACAGTTACAGGATAGGGGCTGAGTTTCCGTTTGTATTACAAAATAATCAGCAATACTTAAAATATTATAATATTATATATATATATGTATATGCATGGTGTACAAGTCAACAAACTTGACGTCTGTTTTCAGTTGTTTTCTTTATATTTTTTTTTTTGTGAAAGATTTGTTATCGCCCGTCTTCGTCAGAGTTGAAGAACAACAATTTAAACAGCTGCCTGAGCAAAGACAAATGCATTCGATAGGCTCGGCTGGAGTAGATGGGTGAGTGGGCGAGTGGGAGAGAGGGGGTGTTGCCCAAATGACAGTCATCATGTGAAAATGCAATATTTTGCGCTTTTTGCATATTTTTTTTGCTTTTTTGCTTTCAAGGGCTGCCGGAAAAGCTAGTATAGCCAAAGCTGCAGGCGATCTTTGTACAGACTGCCAGACTGGACCTGAAGTCTTTTGCTTTGTGTGTTGTGTGTTGTCTGTGTTGTGCTTCAGACGTTGGCTCCAACAGCTCCAAAGTTCATGCCCGAGTGATTTCAAGTGGCAGAGACTGTAAGACATTGCGTTTGGGGCAAGCACAACACACACACACAGACACAGACACAGACATGCAACACTTAATGAGGGCGTCGGCAGCAGCAGCAACAGCAACAGCAGTGTTGGCAGCTGATCGCATGCGCTCAAACTAGCAGTAGTAGTCGAAGGGGGGTGGTGAAGCGAGAAAGAAGGGGCGTGGCATTTTACAACTAATTGGAAGTCTCTAAAGTTGCTAGGCTTTGTGGCAAGTGGCAGCCAGAAGACAGCAAGTTGGCAGCAATAATTTACGACTATTTCATTTTTCTAGACTTTTCCTTTTTGGGTATTTTGCTGAAAAAATTGCAGACAAATAATAGTAACTGTTAAATGTTTAGAATTTATATATATTTCAAATGTATATCATTTTCATCAAAGTTTTTCTGGCATGCCTTAAATGATTTCCAGCGAAAAATTAATTAGTGTTTTTTTCTTTGCTTGAGTCATGCTTGAAATCTTTTCGGAATCTTCTTTTTTTATCATTGAAATCTTTTTGAAAAACTTTTCTTGAGTCATTTCATGGTTTGATATATTAAACAAATATTTAGTTTAGGGAACAGAAAAATCTTAAATATTATTATTCATTTGATATATAATGATTTTTAAGATATTTTCTGATTTTTTTTATTAAAATCTTTGTGCAAAACTTTTCTTGAGTCATTTCATCGTAGATATATCAAACAAATATTTAGTTTAAGGAAACAGAAAAATCTTAAATATATTTTTCTATTGGATATATAATGATTTTTAAGATATTTTCTGTATCTTTTTGCAAAACTTTTCTTGAGTTATTTTATATATCAAACAAATATTGCTTTAAGGAACAGAAAAATCTTAAATATTATTTTCTATTTGATATACAATTATTTTCAAAATTAAAAAGCCAACAATTTTCTTAATAAAATTAAGCAGCATGACAATGAAAATTGTTTAAAGTTTCCTGCTACCAATGGCTAATGGCATATCCGTAGCTATTTTGAGATCATTTATAACTTTTAACGCCAACGAATTTGGAACATTTTTCTTTTAGACCGTGTTTGAGTTGTGGCTCATAATTGATAAGTCGAAATTATTTTTTTATTGACTCACTTCACGTTCCCACAATTTGTTGTATCAAATCTAATGCATATCACAGTGGAATATGACGCAGCTAAAACCAATTTACACAGCTGGACTTGGTTAAGATAGCACAGCATCCCCGGTCCCCGGTCCCCGTTCCCCGTTCCCCCTCACTCTACACTCTTTACTGTAGTGTCCATTTCCCCAAGCAATCACTGCAATGTTAACCGAAAAAAAAAAACCAATTTCCCGCAACTATCAACAGCGTCCATCAAAAGGAAAGAAAAAAAACTTCAAAAAACAAAAAGGCAAGAAAAATTAGTTGAAAGTAAAGCGATCATTCGGCTATAAAGAGATGGAGAGAGAGGGGGAAAGATAGTTGTTGAAGAATTGTGTAGAGGAAAGAGACATGAAAAACGACTTTTCACTTCAACAGTTTTGTGTGCTAATTTATTTTTGTTGCCTTTTGGCTGCTGACTTTTTTTTTTTTTTTGTTGTAAGCGTTCTCGTCCGGCATATGAAACTGCGCTTTATTGTTGTGGCTGTTGCTGCTGCTGCTACATTTTGCTGCAAGCTTCATAATTGCAACGGCCACACTCCAATTAAATTTGATGATCTTGCGGAGATTGTACAAAGCAAACAACTGCAACTAGTTGAGCTGCCTTTCAAATAAACAAAACCAAATAACCAAGACGCCATCAAAGCAGGCCCAAACTGTTTCTCCTCACACACACACACACTCGAACACACACGAACACATGTCAAGTTCAAGTGGCAAAGGGAAATGCGACAGACAGTACAATGTATACGAAATTGAGATTCTGGAAGGGTGTGTGTAGTAACTAGTTGGGAATTAAAACGGATCGTGAAGCCACTTCAAGCGATAACATTTTTATTATTTCCTCGCGCTGGCCTTTTTTTTTTTTTGTGTTTATTTTGGAATTGGAATTGAAATTGGTATTTCGGGACTTTAGTTGGAGAGATTTATGGTGTCTCGCTTGAATGGCATAATGTGTCTCTCTGATCTTGTTAATGAAATACTAATGCTCACCATATTTGGACACAAAGAGTCTATAATTCGGTTCGATATGGTTGGGGTTTTTGGGTTCTGTTTAACGCAGCAAAACATTTGCAGCGCGCTTCCGCAATAAATGCTACAAATATCAATGAAAAATGCTGTTTTCGTATCTTTTAAAAGATACCAAAGTATCTATTTGATTTGCTTCAGCTACGAACGGCATATATGTCTGTGTATGTGTGTGAGTGTGTTGTGTGTGTGTGTTTGGTTGCGTTCTAATGATGTTGTCGAATGCTGTCTACAAAACGAAAAAAAACTTGGCGTCTGCTGGGTTAATTTAGTAACTGCGAGCTGTGGGCCGCCTGGGTCGTTGGCCTGCAGTTCAGCAGCTATGACTCAGCAGAGATGCATGTATGTATTTGTGTGGTGTGTGCAACGTGCAACGTGAGGCAGCGGCAGTGAGTGCTATTTTTAACACTTTCGCCTGCATAAGGTTGCACATTGCACCCCAGGAGCGTACCAAATGAAGAAGACTCAACTTGGAAATGTCCCATGCCACGACACGCTGCACTGAAATATACTATATGTATTCAACACAAATATATATATTCAACTAAAAAGAATATATGTAAAACCCCAAAAACTATTTTTGATTTCATGCAGTTGCCAGTTGCCTTTGTATCTATCTTTCTCACTCGCTCGCTCGCTCGCTATCGCTTCTTAAATTTAGCACTAAATCAGGGCATGTTTGGTAAGTTGGAAGTACCAAAAAAAAAAAAAAAAACTCTAACGGCTACAAACTAAACATAAATTTTCAGCCTCAACAGCGTACACAATGTATCTCACTTTTCCAAACTGTCTCATAGCTCTCTCTCTGTTATTTTTTTGCCTACTGCCGTTGGAAAGAATAAAAAAAGAAATTTCCTAATAATTTGTTCAGATTTTTATTTTTTTTTAAGAGTTTTTTTTAGTTGACTTCTGCGGCTGGCAACATAAACTCTGACATGGCTGGCTGGGCACACACACACACGCATACAGCTATTAATTCTTTTTGACAAATGTCACACATAGCCAAAAGTCAAGAATATGCGGCCAAGAGGTTGACAGATGACTGACTGCAGTTAGTGATATATGTATATACATACATATCTATTGAAATTGTCGGACAGTTTAAGGAGTTTAGCTACAGCTGTAGATAAGAATTTGCATTGGGCCTATCTAAAGTTAAGAACCTCGCTTATCATATAGAAAAAAAAATAACTGAATATGGGTTTTGTTTCAGATTGATAATGCTGAATATTTTTATTTCTGTTTTGGGTTTGAATATGTCAATGAAACTCTTAAATCTCTTTTAAAAAATCATAAAATCATAAACCCAATGAAAATTGTTCTAAGAAAAAGTCAAGATAACCAAAATAGACAACAACATACATACATTCATAAGTATGTATCTTGCTCCCCCTTTGTGTGTACTGTAAATCTCTGGCCCCAACAACTATCATAAAAATAGCTGCAGTAGCTCTTTTGCTGTATCTTTTTTATGATGACACCGGCCCAGGTCATTAAATTGTTATAAACATGATCATTATTATTGTGCTACTTACTCGTAAAACAAGCCAAGGAGGTGTCACATAAACTGAATGTTTATTTATAATAACAGATCAAATTCAAGCAAGATTTGCGATTAATATTGATGAAAAACGATCTGAAAACAGATGCATTTATATCTCACATCTGGTATGACTAATTATTTTGTATTCTTTTTTCAGTTCTGGGAGATCATATCGGAGGAGCATGGCATTGATAGTCATGGCATTTATGTGGGGGACAGCGATCTGCAGTTGGAACGTGTCAGTGTCTACTATAATGAGGCAGCTGGTAAGTATCGCCCCTTATTCTTTTCATCTTCCCTTTTTGACTTGAATCACTTTACTTTTTTTTCTGTTTGTAAAGCTGTGAGTCGTTCCTCGGGTGGCAAGTATGTGCCACGCGCTATTCTTTTGGATCTCGAACCGGGTACTATGGAATCGGTGCGTTCGGGTCCGTATGGTCAACTCTTCCGTCCCGATAACTTTGTCTTTGGACAATCGGGGGCCGGCAACAACTGGGCCAAGGGTCATTATACAGAGGGTGCGGAATTGGTTGACAATGTGCTCGATGTGGTACGCAAGGAGTGCGAGAATTGCGATTGCCTGCAGGTAAGGGTCATAAAAGTAACCGATGACGTAAGGCGTTCTGAAATAGTGAAAGAAAATTAAGTTAAACTAAGATACATTTCTGTATTTATTATGATATTTTTCTATATTTTTATTTTTCTAACCTTTTTAGGGCTTCCAATTGACGCATTCGCTGGGTGGCGGCACTGGTTCTGGCATGGGAACATTGCTTATCTCGAAGATACGCGAAGAGTATCCGGATCGTATAATGAACACGTATTCGGTGGTGCCATCGCCCAAGGTGTCCGATACGGTTGTCGAACCGTACAATGCAACGTTGTCGATTCATCAGCTGGTGGAGAACACAGACGAGACGTACTGCATCGACAATGAGGCGCTGTACGACATTTGTTTCCGCACACTGAAGGTATCGAATCCGAGCTACGGCGATCTCAATCATCTTGTCTCGCTGACCATGTCCGGAGTGACCACCTGCCTGCGCTTCCCCGGCCAGCTGAATGCCGATCTGCGCAAGCTGGCTGTGAATATGGTTCCATTCCCGCGTCTCCATTTCTTTATGCCGGGCTTTGCGCCGCTGACGTCGCGTGGATCACAGCAGTATCGTGCCCTGACCGTGCCCGAGTTGACCCAACAGATGTTCGATGCCAAGAATATGATGGCCGCCTGTGATCCGCGTCATGGTCGCTATCTGACCGTCGCTGCCGTCTTCCGTGGTCGCATGTCCATGAAGGAGGTGGATGAGCAAATGTTGGCGGTGCAGAACAAGAATAGCTCCTACTTTGTCGAATGGATACCGAACAATGTGAAGACCGCTGTGTGCGATATACCGCCCAAGGGTCTGAAGATGTCGTCGACGTTCATTGGCAACACGACCGCCATTCAGGAGCTGTTCAAACGCATCTCGGAACAATTCTCGGCGATGTTCCGTCGCAAGGCTTTCCTCCATTGGTACACTGGCGAGGGCATGGATGAGATGGAGTTCACCGAGGCGGAGAGCAACATGAATGATCTGGTATCGGAGTATCAGCAGTATCAGGAGGCCACTGCCGATGATGAATTCGATCCGGATGTTAACCAGGAGGAGGTCGAGGGCGATTGTATTTAATGGTGTGGCCAGAGGAATGAGGTGCGTGCGTGAGCGTCTCGTCTTTGGTGGTGCACGGAATGTGTTCTTTTTGCGTGGCATGCGGCAACAACTACGCGCCAAACACTGCATCATACTCTAAAAGGCGACACAATACACACAGACAAACACATACACTCACACACACACACACACACTTACAGGAAATGTCAAGCGTAGTTTGACAGCAATCGAAACATATTCATCATCATCATCTTCATCATCATCATCAGCCGGAAATGGTCCAAAGCTCTTCAACTTCATTTTACCTATTCACATTCACATTTCACTCTACTCAACTCTTTTACTAATTATTCTACTCACTTTTTCATTTCAACTTTAACTTCTTCATTCTACGCTACACTTTACTACTACACGGAGGCACGTCTATCGCATTTCTCGCAGCCATTTTTCATTCATCTTTCATCTCTCTCTCATTCTCCGTCTCATTTTCTATGCGTTTTTACCCTTCATGTCTCTCACCAACACTCATTAACTTTAAGTCTCAATTTTATAAAAACCTTTTTTATTTTACATAATAATTTATATGCAAAAAAAAAAAAATACGAATACGAAATACGTATTATATTTCAAAAATTAAACTGCACAATTCTCACAAAGAAGAAGAGAAAAAAAAATATATATATCATATACTTCAAATTGCACCGAAGACTGACGGACAGGCATAAGTTTGGACTCAATGGCAATATTACGAGTACTTTGTAACATGAGCACACCCAAAGATTGATCCTATTGAAAAGAAAACAAAAAAAAAAAAAACGATAAAAAGATAAAAAAAAAAATCAAACAATTTGAATTATTATCATTGTATTATTCTTAAGCACAAAACACACACATATACACAAATGTTTTTGTATTCCTGTGCATAATTCTTTAGTAGTCTTTAAAAATTACCCAAGTAATTAACTAATGCTAAACTTGAATAAATAATTAAATGCTGCAAACACTTTTTTCAATAAAAATGCAATTTGCTAAAAAAAAAAAAAAACACCCCATTCGATTTGTATTTCTAGCTTAAATTAAATAATGAATATTCCAGAATTTAAAAATATATTTTTTAAAAAATATGTATATACTCTTTGGAAGTATGGCAAGATTTTTTTTATCTTAGTTCCATATTATTTGTGCTTAGCCAAGTTTTCAACCATACCACATTTTAGCTGCCACACCAATAGAAATCTTTCTAAACACCAATAACTATAAATATTACCGCCAGGTGTCGCTAACAGCTAAATGAAATCATATGGCAGCACTTTCGAAGCTCTTCACGTAGGAAAGCTCTTAAGTACAAACTTTAGAGTGACCAACGGATTATTCTTAACAGTTTTTTAAAAACCCGTTGGAAAAAGTTTATTTTGCTTTTATTGGTACACTTAAAAACAGTTGTTTTGGTTACATGACTTGACGTGTTTTTTTATATAAAACATTTTATTACTTTGTAATTATTAAGCGTTCATAAATGAAGCGGAATGTTGCTTGCACTTGGTTTCATGATTATTTAATACTTTTTTTATTGAGACAACCGACTGGTTCAGCTATGTATATCTTTTCATTCTAATCTGTATGTTCTAGAAATCGTTTAACTGCTTTTATGCATAACTCTTTCTTTGACATTATTGTTTATCTGCATAGCTTCTTATCTTCTCGACTTACTTCACCAAAAAAACAAGTCTTAAAGACTTTTAAGCTAACCGCACATGCTGAATATCTGTTGTAGATCTCACAGTCGTACAAACTTTTCCATTAACTAACTCTCAGGCATATGCCACAAAATTCGGCAGAACTCGAAACACATTAAAGTTGTGTTAAAAGTGCGGCCTTTTCCACCTACCGCCTTAGCGGTCTCGTGACAAAAAAGAAAACACAACTCGTATCATATTGTTGAGAACATAACAGAACCGAATACTCACAGACGCGGAAGAACAACAACAACAACTAGAAGACGAAGAAGAACCATAACAACCAAGAAAGAAACAACAAATAAAACCAGTTTTTGCAGAAAGAGCCGGCCGGCATTCTGAATGTAGACAGCAACCACGTTCTTCCGTCTAGACGCAGTCGGACACAGTTAAAGTTCGGCCAAAGCTCGGCCAAAGTGCGTTTAACAGTTATGTCACTTGCAATTAAACGAAACAAACAAAGAACACAAAAAACCGATCGAGCGAGAAAGAGACGGAGAGATCATAGGGTACCAATGTCACTGGGGAACGGAAGTTAAGTTAAGAATTTCTCTGAGAAATTTGATTTTCTGAAATAACTACAAAATAAATTTTTTGTTTTTTTCGGTATTTGTCGGTATGTTTAAGTAAGCTTAGTTATTGTGTCAACCAGTTAGTCGGTCGCACTAAGAAATAGGCAAATGAAAAAGCAATGAAAAAAGTTAGCAATATACACTCTTTGACGCTGTGTGCAGCGCTCCCTGTCCCCCGGGTATCCCGCCTCAAGCTCCTCCTTACCCCATAACCAGTTGTCCATCCAAAATCCAGTCGAACCAGGCAACAAGATGCAAGACACTACAAAACTAAATAAATACGTAGACAACAGACCAAGCAGCGATTGACCCAGTTTTCAAGACGACAACAACAGCAGCAACAACAACAACAATAACGACAGCAACGGCAACGGCAACGAACGACCGCCGAGCCAACAACCTACGTGCCAAAACGGAGACGGACAAGGCACAGTGGGTCCAACTTTATTTGTTGAGTGACGTATACTTATGATATACTAAAAATTCTATTTAATATTTATAAAGAATTTAAAGTTTACTAAGGAAAATAAACGTATATAAATATTTTAGTGTTAATTTGTTTGGAAAAATGGATAAAATGATAAATTAGAAAAATTCTTTAATAAACTTAAGGATTTAACAGTCAAAAAAGACTAAGCAATGCTACAAAACTGTTATCTCTTATTGTTTGGTGTCTCTGGAGTCGGAAGAATTGAACTAACATTAGAAAATATGTATATTTACTCAGCTATATTTAAGTTTATTCAAATCATCATACATAAAATGATCAAAACAAATAATTCGTTAAAACGGTTATGAATTGAAGAATTAAACTTTACCTTAAAATTGATTAAAATATTAATTCAACATCAAAACTTCACAAAAATATATATTTTTCAATTACAATACAACTCTGACACACTGTGCAAAGCATCGCGCTGCAATGGCTTTCTGTATGTAGCGTACCTGTGTATGCGGCACCGATCCTCAGCTTGACTACTACCACCACCACTACCACGATTTATACTCCAACAACAACAACAACAACCAACACATTGACGGAATCCAGCTGAAAACCGTTTGCTGTGTACGGTGCAGAAGTGCAATGTACTCGACGCGCAGCCAAATCGAACAAAAACAAAACAAAAAATCTCGTTTTCTGCAATTTGCCGATTCTTCAGAAATAAAACGAAAAATCAGAAAAAAACGAAACTTGCTTGGCTAGAAGAGTAAGTTAAGCTATGCATGCATTTGGTGGTGGAGGAAAAGGAGAACGGTGCCCGAATAAGAGCCAAACAGAGATGGGCTGAGCATTAACTTTGGTTACAGTGGTTGTTGTTGTTATTGTTGTTGTTGTTGCAAGCACATGCAAACAACACGTCAATGCACTCTGATGTTGCTAGTTGCTGTTCGCTTGGCCACAACGACCGCAAACGCCTCGACTAGTTTAGATCGGACTGGGTACACCAGTAGAGAGACAAACGCTGACTAAACTTGATCTGGGCGCTGTATGGTTTTATGTATTTCTCTTTATAATATTGCCATCAATATTTTTTTTCGATACTTGGTTAGTACCTGAGCATTTTGCTAGCTTGCGGTTTTACTTTTTGCTGATAGAACAACAACAGCAACAACAACAACAACAACAGCAACAACACATACATGTGTACTAAATGTAATTGCAATGGCTCCATAGAAGCTCTGGTCATTGATGCGACCACACAGCGTACCCAAACTTCAACAAACACATACACATACAATATGAAAAAATAAACATATGTATGTACATATTGTTTAGTTATTTGATTTGACAAGCGGAGCGATTTGGAGTCACGCCAAGGCAGACGTTCACTTTGCCACAACGTTGCCAAACTTCTCTCAACGGGCCGGCAAGTGCTTTATAAAGTGCAGCGGAAGTGACTCAAATACACCTTTTTCTTCTACTTGTTGTGCGAGGCTGGGTCTTGGAAGTAGTTACATTGCGTTGTTGCCCATTTTTGTTAAGAGCTGTTTACCTGTCATAGCTTAAATGATATATGATCTGCACTTGGTTCATAATGGAGCAACTATTCTTTTACATCCAACTTGGCTAAAGTGTAAAACAATTAATTTTCGTTAATACAAAACATATTAATGTTCATTTTTTACTGTTGCCAATAATATTTTTCCCTAAGAATCTGGGACAGACTCGCCTTTGTGGAACATTCTCAAACATTTTATCGAGTTTAGATAGAAAAAAAAAGTTCAATGCATACCGCTTTATAAAAGATGTTAAACTATTCATTCTATTAGATACTTCTGGTGCTGGTGCTGCAAAAAAAAAAAAAAAAAATCGAAAAACTCATAAATATGCGTATTTTTGTTATTGTTATGTACGGAATGTTTTGGTTAGCTAAGATGAGTTCAATGTATGCCGCTTGAGTTGTTGTTGCTGTTGTTGTTGTTGTTCGCGATAAGCCACAAACTTTGCCTTCGATTTGGTGCCGGTGTCGCTGTCGGCTTCATCTAAATGCGCATTTATTGCAAGCTCTTATATCTGCGACCAACTATCTAACTATCGAACGGGGGATGCATTGTGCCTCTGCTGCTACTGCCACATTAGCATTTGCTGCAAATTGCATTACAAATGCGACGCATTGCAGCGGCAGCAACAACAGCAACCGTAATCTGGACAATTGAATTGGATTTCATTCAACTGATTGGATATTATTAGCACCTCAGAGTTACTCTTACCACTTTGGCTAACTGTGGCAACCCAGCTCATTAGACAAATTGACTACCATTCGATTTTGATTTGATTGATTTGCAGTTGCAGCAACAACACCAGCAACACCAGCAACAGCAGCAGCAGCAGCGCCAGCAACAGCCAGCAACAGTTGCCAATAGGCAGAAAATGTTCGCCTTTCTGAACTGCGTCTTTATTTTGGTTTGGCTTTAAGTTGAAGTTTTGTAATTGCTGCTCCATTAAATGGAGCACACTTGGTCTGGCTTTGGCTCTGACTGTGGCTCTGGCTGTAGCTTTCTTGGGAATATGAAAATGTGCCATAACGGCACAAAGCACTGCTTTCAAATTAATTAAATACATTACATGAAGAGCTCTCTATAACTGTAAACGACGTGTGCGTTAAACAAATGTCAACGGTTAATAAAAGAAAAATGCCCAGGAAGATGACATTATGACTGCTGTTTCCACGAATTTGGCAAGTGATAAAACCAAAAAAAAAAAGGTAAACTACCTTCTCTCTCTCTCTCTCTTTCGCCCCTCTGACCATGTTTGCTGTTCTTTTTATTCTCAGCTTGGGCAAAACAAAAAAAAAACAATAAAAAGTCTGTCAGACATTGTCAGACGCTGGCTGATGCCAAAGTTAATTAACACACAATCAACACACACTCAAACACACACACACACACACACAGACACACACACACACACATGCACATTGAGTGTATGTTTAAGCCTGCATCTCAGCACCACAACGTTGGCCAAAAAAGAAATAGAAAAAAAAACACACACAAAACAATAACAACTGCAAGTGGCAATCTAAGCATGCAATAATAATAACAAAACATACGAAATTAGCCCCACGGCGGGCAAACTTCAATGCGAGAATGCACCAAAAATCAAAAGCTAAGGAAAATTGGTAGAAGAAAAAAAATAAAAAAAATAAAAAAAACTGAAAAAAAAAACAGAAATTAAAGTTTGTAAGATTACAACAGTAACGCTGACGATGCCACCACCACCATCAACACCAACACCATCAACACCAACACCATCAACACCACCACAATCAACAGTAGCACCACCACCAGACACTCAGTCAGTTAGACAGTCAGTCAGTTAGTCAGTCTGTCAGTGGAGTCATGCCATGTGAACCAATTTGTGGCATCAATCTCAGGCATAATGCGAAATTGGCCAAGCAAAAAAAATACACTCTCACATAGCATACAAATAATCCAGTTCAAAAATATGATATCATTAGACAATAAACTTTATTTAAAACAGAATCGTAAAGAAATCATTTCTTATGAAGAATATGTTCCATACTGCCTAACATCTTAATAAACAAATAACAAGTGAGACAGACTAAGCTAGACTACAAGATACCCTGAAAATAATACTTTATCCATAAGGTGTGATCAAATCTTGATGCCTAAAGTTATTTTTACAGATTTTCATAAAATTGTGTTATATCAAGTTTCCGAAATGTAAGATTTTGGTGCTATCGATAACATTTCTATCGGAAACCAAGAGAGTTATCGCGATTTTAAACCAAACTTGTTCTGAGTAAGGCTTAGGAGAAGTTATGTTAGATAGACATCTATCTATACTCGACCATTGATACTAATCAAGATTAAAATGTGTCAAAGTTTTTTCCTTCTGCCCATTAAATCCTTTTCCATTAAACTCCACCAATTTCAAGGAGTTTAGAGTATAAAAATATCAACATTTAAGCTAATTTTGTATATATCTAATCCATTATTTGTTACTCTGATTATTCATACAAACCTTTTTCAATATATTGTTATCTTCTTAGTTAGTTTTTGTGCTGCATCATTGTGTGCGGTATGAAAACTATAACTACACGAATATTAACTGGAACCACATCGGACAGATGACATATATAAAACTAACCAAAAAAAAAAACCTCTCTGTGATCGTGCCTAACATATTTGGTTTAATGCTTTTTTGTTGTTGTTTGGTCTCATATCACATTAAATCATCATGAAAGGAGAGCGCTTCGAGTTGAACTGTTTTGTTTACATGTGTGTAAAACTTGATGAAAATGTCAAATGTTTTTAGCTTAAGACAAAGGCCAACAAAATAAGAAAAAAAAAAAACAACCAAAATAAGTAGTCGTAATAATAATAATAATAATAAAAAGGGGTAAAAAAAAAAAAGAAGTGGCGACAACAATAATAACAATAATACCAGTAACAGTAACAGTAAAAGAGCATAATGCAAAACGAAGATACGTGAGCTCATGAACGTGATTATGTGTGCCAAACATTTTGAGGGCACTTACGAACTACCAGTACTCGAACACAACCGAATATAACCGAATAACAGAGTACAGTACCAGAGAAGAGCCCTAAAGTGCAGTACGATGAGTCACAAGACGTACATGGTATATGGAATGGTATGCGAAGTATAAAGCAAAAGGAAAATGGGCTAATTATGTGACTAAGTAGCTGTAAAATTAAGTTAACAATCATGCGAATTGACAGCGAATTCTGGAAAGTTACCAACTTTGGTTATGTAATATGTAAAAAGTGAAAAAGATTTGTTGATATATTCAAATATTTGCATCAACTTTGACTCAAGGACACTTGATGCTTGATGTTTCAGGCGTTGAATCATTTTATTGTATTTATTTACATATATTTTAATAAAAACAAAAAACCAAAAATGTACAAAAATTCCAAAAAAATCATAACTGACTCACGAAACGAAACCATAAAGAAATGAAAGATACACTCTTTTGTATATTATTGATAAAGTGATAAGATAGATAGCCTGTCATTAAAGACTGGTCAAAACTGACACAGCATTTGTGGTACAAAACAATCTTAATGCGCGAAACACTCGAAACAAAATGATTTTTGACAGCTTTTCACACGCAGAAAAATGCCATTTACACAGCAAACAGAAATCAACTTTACGCACACACAAAAATCGTTTTTAAAAATTGAAAAAAAAAAAAAATAAATATAATAGTATTATGAACGGAATAGAAAGAAAGAAAGAAAGAAAGAAAACAGCAAAAGTCATTGTTGACTTTTCAGCTGGGCTTTTGTTGGAGTAACTAACTCTTTCTTGTCAGCCAAAAAGAAATAAATTTACAAAAAAAAAAAAAAAAAAAAACGAAAAAAAAAAAGCGCGCGCACAAAATTCGAATTTGGGTCAAACATTATTCAAATGCAAAGAGATACGGGAGGCCAGTGGGGAGTGCAATGAATGAATGAACAGTGAGAGTGAGAAGGCAAAAACAACAACAAAAAAAAAGCGAAGACGAAGACGAAGACTCGTTGGCTGACCAAACAGCCAACCAGTTGGCCAGTCGAGCATTTAGCGCTGCTGTTGCCTGTTGCTAGTTGTTGTTGTTGTTGTTGTTATTGTTTGGTTGGTGTCCCGCTTTGAAAATGCATAAAACGCGCACGCGGTCTCCTAAGTCGGTCGCTCCAGCTCCAGCCCCGTACCCAACCGAACCGAACCGAACCAAACCGTTCCGTTGCTGACCATTTGGCTGGCACGTAAGAGAGCGCCGACGCTTGATGATATAACCAGGCCCTGGCGCGCTAAACAAAACAAAACTCAGCTACTAGCAAATAGTAACTGTGTGCAGGCAACGAAAGAGTGGTGGAAGGGGGTTACTGCTGCATACCGTGGGCTTACTATTTGACTGACTGACTGACTGACTTAGTGACTTGATGGTAGCCCCAACTTGGCTTATAGCTTGTGCTCGGCTCGGCTCGACTCGACTCGAGCTCAACTTGGTTCGACTTGGCTCAACTTGGCATGGCTTTGCTTGTCTTGGCCTGGCTTGGTCTGGCTTTGCATTGCTTGGCTTGGAGTATCTTCGTTTGGCTTTCGTAATCGCAAAGTTTTTTTTTTTTTGCTAGTCTTTTTTTTTTTTGCAGCGCTTCGTTGATTTTAGCAGCTTGACGGCGGCTAGTCCAGCGCTATATTGGCTTAAAGCTGCTTCTCTGGCAGTCGTTCTGCCCACACACACTCCACACACACACAAACACACACACACAATGCACATACCTCTAATCGCTGCTTGTAAATCTCCCAAAAACGCGCTTTCTTGTTTTGGGTGTGGTTACACTCCTTGAACCGGTTCACTCTTTGCCACTGAAGAGCGCCTTCCTTTGCTGCTATGCGGTTATCTCCCTTTTAAATATTTTTTTTCTTTTTTTTTTTTTTCTTATTGTTGTTGTTGTTGTTGCCTTTCAAACGCTGCCAACTGCGGTAATTGCCTGATCACGTTTGAGAGCCTGGCTTTATTTATTTATTGTTGATGTTTTTCTTATGCTATCTATTGGATCTGGTTAAACGGGGGTCTCCTCTGTCTTTGTTAGCCTGAATTGTTGACACATTTTATTTATATACATTTTTGTGTTGGCCATCATCAATTGATGAGCATCTCAAAATACAATTGTCTTTCGAATCGATAAACGTGCGCCAATTTCTGCATTCAAATCGATTTGATTTGGTTTTTTTTTTTAGTTTTGTTTTGCTTGCTTTAGGTTTTTTGTTTTCCACTAGTATTATTATGCAATTGGCTTACATGGCGTATGTGTTATGTCTAAGAGTATCTTCTTCAAGTAAAGACAACTACCTTAGTTTCGTCAAACTATTTTATGATCAACATCGGTAGCCCAACTTTGCCATATTTATATGTACAATTTTGGGAAAATGTTTTAAAATAGTTTATTATTATCAAATTTGCATATTCTCTTACTTATTATAAGCTTATTGGTTAATTTATTTTGTAGTCTTCGGTCGAATAAGCATTCTCACCGATTTGATTTGGTTTTCTTGTGTCAGCCACCAAATGCCATCCACCATATTTGTATTTGATCCAATATAGTAAAAACCATTCAGATAACTAAGTTATTGAGATAAAACAAGAGTTAATTAAGAAACATAATGCTCAAAATAATCAAATACTTATGCTACTGTACAATTGTTGTGCCACCAAAAACTATTATATTCACGGCTTCAATTGTTGTCGGGGTAATTATCGAACTTCATGTTGTTATTGAACCATAGAGCATCGCCAGCGTTACTTTTTCGAGAATAATTGTCCAGATCCTTGAGCGGATAATGCTCCGACTCGATTCCCATACGAAAATTTTCGTAATCTTGTTGTTTTGCATTTGGCAGACAATAAAGATTCTCCCGGCCGATAAAGAAGCTACAATTGGCATTATACCATCCTATATTCTCCCGAGGGCAATGTGTTTACGCAATTCACTGGAATTTGTTTCTTATATGTTTGTATAATACGAAAGTGTCCACACCACAGTTTTCATATACCTTAGGGTACTTATAAGACTGTTACACATCATACTAATTTCTGATGACTACTCGATTCCAGATTTGATAGTTTACTATTCACGTTTTTTGTAATCGGATTTTAATTCTTTGTATAAATTCACTTCTTTTTTACATTTTCTATCTCGTTCCTCGGCCAGGTTTTTAAGTATCTCTTAGAACTGTGTATTTAGTTTGTTGTAGAAATTTTCTTCTTCTTGACTTTTCCTTTCTCGTTCTTCGTAAAGTTCGTAAGTCCTTGACTTCCTCACTTTTCCTTTCTCGTTCCTCTTCTAACCAAAAAACCACTTCTTCCTTAATTTTCCTTTCTCGTTCTTCGTAAATAGCAAGTTCTCACTGCAGTTCGGCTAGTTTTGCGTAATAAATGCCATTGCACCGTTATCAGTTTGAAACAAATTTTATTAACCAAATCAATTGCAAATGATTTTATGATTTATTACAATTTATTAAAAATATACCAAAACGTGTTACAAGCTGATTTCAAATGTTTTCATTTTTTGCTTTTGGTCGAATGAGCATCGTTGACGTTATAAGTTTGTAATATTGACCGATAAAGCCACCATCCCAATAAGCTTCATTACCATTCAGATTACTATATTAATGAGATATAATTAAAATTAATTAGTAAATCAATACTTTTCATATTTGTATTCAATAACTTACACGCTTGAGCATCTGTTGTGCCACCATGCATTTTTATCTATATGGCTACAATTAACATCTTCGAGAATATCGTTATCTCGATCGAGTGTGGAGAACTTTGCATTGTTATCGTCCCGTAGAGCATCGCCAGCATTACTATCGGGAGTATAGTAACCCAAATCCTTTAGCGGATATTGCTCCGACTCGTTGCCCACACGGAAATGATCGTAATGAGCAACTTTCCTTTCTCCATAAGAATTTACCATTTTGATATACAACTCTTGCGGTTCCGCATTTGTCAGACGATATAAATTCTCCAGTCCGATAAAGAAGCTACCATTGACATTACCAAATCCCTCGCGATATTCTTGCCATCCCCTATAAAAATCTATATCATCGTCTATTCTCCTCTGTATCAACAGCCAACCAGGACCCGAGGGCAATGTGTTTATGCATACAGCTTGAATTTCTTTCATTCCCTTCGTTTGAATAGTACGAAAAGTGTCCACACCATTAACAACATTTTGCAAACAGTTTTCATATACCTTAGGATACCCATTACACTCTTCCAGATTTGATAATTTTCCACGACAATCGTTAAGCGAAGCTGTTAAATTACTTTTAGTACTGATCACTTCTTCTATCATTTTCTTTTCACGTTCTTCGTAATCGGATTTTAATTTTGTGTTTAAATTCACATATTCTTTACATTTCGTATCTCGTTTCTCGGCCAGGTTTTTAAGTAGCTCGTCAAATTTTTTGTTTAGTTTGGTGGAGAAATTTTCGTCTTCCTTACTTTTCCTTTCTCGTTCTTCATGAACAGCAAGTTTTCTCTTCAGTTCGGCTAATTTTTCGTTCTGTTCCTTTAATAAGTTCCCTACTGCCTCACTTTCCTCTTTTCGTTCCTTTTCTAACGTTGCACTAAGATCTTTAAAATAAATTACTTCAGCCCTACTGTTCCTTTCTCGTTCTTCGTGAACAGTAAGTTTTTCCTGCAGTTCGGCTAATTTTGAATTTGGTTTGATTATGTCTGCGTCTTTTTTAAGGCCATCATGTCTCATTTGAAGCAAAGGATTCACCACATTATAGCAATATTTGGCGCATTCAGAATCCTGTATTCTTTGGGTTTCATTGAACTATTTATAAAGATTTTTATTGTTTTTGAGTATTTTCTAGTTTTCATTGTTCTAACTTACCGAATCATCATCCGCAAATATGCCAACAATGCACAAAGCAATAATTAATAATTTAATCATTTTATATATACACAAAATATATATGTATATGTATCAACACGTCAATAAGTACGTATATTTGGATTTATATTTCAAATTATTCTCTAGAGGGACCACAACCAGTGGAATGCAAAATGATACTGAAAGTGAAAGCTAATTCTCACTATGGAGAAGCTCAAAAAAATATGATTATTATGATTTTATATAAAAATATATGTATATATTTATATAGTAGAACACCATGAGTTGCTGATAAGATTTCTTATATATTTCATTTATATATTCTAATTCATACTTTGAACTGTTTTTGGCTAAAGACACTTTTGAACAAGAATATGAAATCAAAGCATCCAACACCAACTGTACCTATGAAATTGCTGAAATAGTTCTGTGCTAAAGAATATATATATATATATATATATTCTCAGCAACAACAATCTAGATGATTTATGTCCGTTTAACTGCCTCGATCTTAGAGAATATGAAAGCTATATGGTATGATTTGGAATAAATTTACAAATAAAAGTCAATGCTCCGTCATCCGTTTGAAATCAAATTTTATTAACCAAATCAATTGCAAATGATTTTAATAATTATATGATTTGTTACAATATATTAAATATATATCAAAAAGCGTTACAAGTTGTCTTAAAATGCTAAAATGGTTTGCTATTGCTTACCGTTTTAAGTTTGTTATATGGATCTAACCACCAAATATCATCACCATTCAGATTACTATATTAATGAGATTAAATATTAAATCAATATTATTCCTCTTTGTATTCAAATACTTAAGATTTTGAACAACTGTTGTGCCACCAGGCATTAAACTAAAATCCATGGCTACAATTCATATATTTGTCATTGTCGTTATCTCGATCGACTGTAGTGAACTGCCCGTTGTTATCTTCCCGTAGAGCATTGCCAGCATTACTATCGGGAGTATAGTAACCCAAATCCTTTAGCGGATATTGCTCCGACTCGTTGCCCACACGGAAGCTATCGTAATGAGCAAATTTCTTTACTCCATAAAAATTTACCATTTCAATATATAACTCTTGCGGTTCCGCATCCGATAAAAAAGCTACCATTAATATTACCAAATCCCTCGCGATATTCTTGCCATTTCCTTACAAGTTTTAAACCATTGTCTATTCTCTGCTGTATTAGGATCTTTGCGTTTCACACAACTGCTGTAAAATATATATTATTGTCAATGAATATTTTATAGTTTTCTGTGTTCTAACTCACCGATTTATCTTCAGCAAATATTCCAACACTGCACGTGGCAGTAATGAACAGAAGCAAAGCATAAGATACGAAGTATATAAAATAAAATGACTTATGTGAGGACTAATATTTCTAGTGCAAAGTGAATCCCATTGCTGAAGAGATCAAAAAAATATGATTTGTTTTTATATATATATTTAACATGAGCAGCTCATGAGATTAGCGAAATATACAAAACACATACAAAACATATATATACCATATATATACTTTTTTGAATCATATACTATTATCACAATCAAAAAAAAAAAAACGTTTCAATATATAAGCTGATATGGCGTGATCATCTTTTAAGTAAGTTGGATTAGTTAGTTAAATGTTTAAAATTGCTTAAAGGTAGTTCGTATTTATCATGATGGACCGTGTTTTTTAGTTCAGTTGCTATAAACTATATACATTTTGTATTCAAAACTTCACCATTATTCATATTTCAAAACGTTTTAGGCCTCTAAGTTTCTGAAAAGGGCGTTGAAAATAATAATCATTTTTTATTTTTTAGAAATTTTTGGGTGTCCAAAAAACAGAAAAGCAAAAAAAAAAAAAAATTATCACACACGACGTGTGCTTAAATTGTGCCTGAGGCTTTTTTATTATCATTTATATATATATTTATATTTATATTTATATAGTTACAGTAGTGCGTACATAATTTTCCCTAAATTATAATTCATTTGCCGCTGTTGAACGCTGCCTGTTGCTGTTGTCGCCAGCAGCGTTGCTGTTGGTGCTGTTGCTGTCTGTTGCTGTCGACGGCGATTATGTGATTTTTCTTGCCTTACGTACATACATATGCACACACATACATACACACATTCGTCATAGTCTCATAGCCATTTTGTTGTCGTAGTCGCTGCTGCTATTGCTGTTGCTGTTGTTGTTGTTGTTACTTCGTTTTCACTTTCTATCGTGCGCTGCCGGCAACAGCAACAACTTACATGTATGCATATATTTGCTGTACTCTCGTGTAAGTGTGTTTGAGTGTGTGTGTGTGTGTGTAAGCACAAAACGACACGCTGACCCAGTTTCTCACACACAACTACAAGCGAACGTGGAAGCACACACTGGAATTAATATTATTATGGTTTGCTGGCTGCTGTTGTTGTTGTTGTTGCTGTTGTTGTTGTCGTTTTGGTTTGCTTGATTTTCTTGCTGGGCTTCGTGCGCCTGTATTCGGCCTCTGCTTGATTCGGTTTCTTATGCAGTTTACAACCAAACACACACACACACACACACTTACACACACACTTACACCCGAAATAATCGAATCGAGTACACTCTCTCATATACATATACATATATATTTCCATTATCAATTATCACCCGTTGATCATTCGTTATTATTATGCAGGCGCTCTGACAAATTATTAAAAAAATATTTTTAAGGAAAAAAAAAAAAATATTAAAGTTTGGATGATATTTGTTTTCTTTCTTTCATATTGTTTTATGGCTTTAATTGACCGGCCAGAGGAAAAGCCAAGACAAGCCAAGAGGCCTCAAGCGGCACATAACCAGCGACAAGTGATGGGTGGAGAAGGGGGCGATTTTTGGTAGTGGAAAGAGTGATGTTTGGAGGCAGCACAGGGCTGTTAGAGGAGCATTTTGTGTTTCTGCTTCGTTGATTATGTCTGCAATACAAAAGCTCTATTAACCATAGAGATAGAAACAGAGAGAGAGAGAGAGAGAGAGAGAGAGAGACTACCGCTGGCTGGCGATATCGATCAGAATCACGAAAATGTAATGCACATTAACTAAGCATTTTGATACGCTTCATAAAGAGCATTTAACAATTGCCACTTGCTTTGTAAATCTTACATCTTTTTATCTAATCAAAAATTTTTGAACATATATGTTAAGTAAAAAAATGTTTATTATATCATTTCATTATTTCATATTTAATGAGTCGTTCACTTATTTTAAGTATAAATAATAAAAAAAAATATAAATATATAAAAAAATAAATGTGTTACTTTAAGTTATTTATTAACTCAACATTTGTAAAGTTAATTTTCAAATTAAACAAGTTGGAATAGTCAGAAAAGTATTATTACAATTATTTTCGCTTGTTGTTTCTCTTATTTTCCATAACATTTTAAAAGCTTTTAGTTTCTTATTGTTAACAGAGAAGTCTTCTATATATTGATTCATTTTTTTGCTCTTATTAATCATATTTTTTTTCAACAGTTTCTCTTTACAGCAATATCATTTTTCGTTAGGGTATCTAAACTTCAACCAACTGAGTTCCTTATCTTATTGCTGCTTGTTGTTGATACTGTTGCTTATTGTTGTTGCTTGTTTGCTTGTTGGCTATTGTTGTTATAGTTGCTGATTTTGTTGTTGTTGTTGTTGTTGCCATTGTTGTTGTTGTTGTTGTGCTGCATACGATTCCTGCCCTATGCTGAGGCACTTCACGCGTCAATGAAAGCGAAAGGAAAACTCTTGCAGTGCGATGCGGTTATGGAAGGAGTGGGGGAAGGAAAGGAACGGGGGGTGGAATATACGAAAAGCGACGCTTGGTGAGGAAATGGAAAATATTGAGCAAATACTTAGTAAAGATTTTGCAAGGCACCAAACAAGAACCACGACAGCGTGACTAGTCAAAAAAACCCAAAAGAAAAACAAAAAAAAAAAAACTTTAAAAGCGTGAGAGGGAGAGGGAAGTAAGATGCAAAAAAAGAAGAAGAAGAAGCAAGCGAAATGCTGATACATGCATATACATATATATATGAAATTAAATGCGTGTATGCGCGTGTGTGTGTGTGTGAATCTTTATCGCATGCAAATTAATGTCATACGCATAACGGTACAAATGATGTAACTTGCCACAGCCAACTAATAACTATTCATATTGTTGTTTCTTTCGCTTTCTGTGAATTTAGGTAGGTAGGTTCCATAATATTTATATACGCATATGCATATAAAGACTCTTTGTGTGTGTGTGACTGTATGTGTGTGTGTGTGTGTGTGTGTGTGTTTGCAAACAAACGAGTTTGCTTGTTGTTGTTGCTGGTCTTTAATAAATAAATAAATAAACATATTTCGTTGTTGTTGTTGTTGAACAAAACATGTTAGCATGCAGTGTTACAAGTGTGTATGCCCAAGCACTCTACACCCGCTCATCCCCAATGACCACTACCCCACCCCCTCCCCCACGTATCACGGTCTTCCAGACAACCTGTCATCCTCACCAAACCCCTCCCCCCTCCCGCCGCACTGTCTTCCTGCTCAGCCCTCTCTATTGCAGTTGTTTGTTTGTTTGTTCAAAACAACAACACTTCAACACTTGAAAGTTCAGGTTTTTTTTTTCACTTTTTTCAATTTCCTTTCTATATGGTTTCCCTTTCCCGTTTTAGCGTTTTGTGGCGCCTCCAAGACAGCAGACAAGTCCAAAATATATTCACATTTAATTTATATGCATATTTTGGAATTTTAATGAACTGAGAGTATTTGTACTCATTTTGGGAAATATTAGAAATATATTTTGGAATTTACCTTTCAGATTTTTTCTTATAATATACATAGTATAACTGTTAAGAAACCAATATTAAAACCACTGGGAACGATAAAATAAAAAATGAAAACTTACTATTTTAAACATTTTTGGTTTTAATATTCCGACTTATTTTCTTTGTATACCCATACCCATTGAAATGGGCAAAAAATGTCTGTCTGTATGGTCGAGGGTTAAGTGTGTCTTCTATCTTCTTCGACTAAAGTCTTCTAACTTCTTTGACTAAAGTCTTCTAACTTCTTTGACTAAAGCCTTCTAACTTTTTCGACTAAAGCCTTTATACTTGTTTTATGTTAGAAATTGTTAAACTAATTTCTTCAAGGTATTTTTTGACTAACAAATGTTCACGAATTGTGGAAAGTGTTATGAAATGTGTAATGCATTGAAAGAAGCATATTCGAAATCATAAAGTTTATATATCTTTTTGATCAGCATCTCGAGCTAAGTTGACATAGTTTTACAGCTATTGAGCTGAAGCTTTGGTAATCACTTGTTCAAATCAAGGAAGATCCACTATATCATATAGTTGTCATACAATTCTTATCTTTTACAATATTTTTTATGAAAACAAAACATTTAAACTCTGTTTCAATTCTACTTTCTTACTTGCTTATACATATTTTTTATTTAATTTCTTGCTTACTTCAGTTTTAAGTTGATTAAAACTAATTTTAATATCCTTTTTCTTATACAAAAAGCGTTATAAGTGATATTTCCTAACTTCAGTTTGTAGTTGATGGTATAAGGTACTTCCGCTGACCTAGACAAGAAAGTCTCAAAACAAGCTAAATGATTTATTTTTTTTTTTTGTGCCGCATCATGGTTTTTGGTTTAAACAGTGCCACCACATTTTGGCGCCAAAAAAAAAAAAAAACAACGCCAGCAGCAGCAGCAGCCGCAGCAACAACAACAACAACAACAGCAGCAACAGCAATATCAGGCAACGGGCCAAGAGCAGGCCAAGCCAGTTGGCCAGGCCAGGCCAGGCATGAGCCGAGTCGAGTTGAGTTGAGTCGAGTCGAGTTAAGTCGAGACATTGCCTCATTTCGCCGGCTTGAGCTTGAAAGTAAAAGTGGTTTGGCTTTCTTTTGTGGCACACGCTTTTGGCGCTGCTTTCCAACACAACGGCGACGACAAGTTGTTGCTGTTGTTGTTGTTGCTGTTGTTGCTTTGGCTGTTGCTGTTGCTGCCGTGGTTGAGTCCAAGGTCAAGAGGAAGACTTTGAAAATGCCTCAATGCGGATGAATAATGCAAAAGCCACAGATACAAACACAAACACAAACAGCGTTAACTGTCTCTGAGAGTGAGAGTAAGAGTTGTTGAGTTTTTGGAAGAGATCTGAAGAGTTAGTTTTGATCCGTTTGCTGTTCGTTCGTTCGTCGGTTCGTTTAGTTTGGTTTACCGTTATGCGCGCCAGTTCCGGTTTATAACTGGTTGGCGCATCTCCCAAAAAAAAGTAAAAAAAAAAAAATGTAGTTCATGTAACTGGCACACAGCGAGTTTGCTTGTTGTTGTTTTGATGCTTATGATTACGCGAAAAATGATTTGACGTGGGTCTCCTCCTCCTCCTCTCACACACACACACAGATACATTTATAAAGGCACAGATGTATCTGTGTAACTGTTGTCGCCAGTTATTTGGTCTGACTATTTTATGAGCATTTGGCTTGCAGACGCATAACTATTTTAATTTTGGCCTATGCATAATTAAGCACCGTTAACGGAACTGTATTTCATTATTTATTCATCTTTTTTTTTTTCATATTTTTTTTTTTCCTTTTTGGTCTATGGTTAAAGAAAATTTTGGTCTTAATGAAATGATTTAGTTTTAGTTTTGTTTTTTTTTTTGGTTGTTGTTGTTGTTTCGCATATTTTGTAATACTCAGGTATGTAATAGTTAGCTGGTTGGTTTAAAACAATTAAATGGTATGCTTACGTGCCGCCTTATATAATGGGCCGCCTAGTTATTTAATTGCCACAAAATGTTTAACTGCAACTTGACTTATGAAATGAGGTTGCCCATGTTGGCCATGTTTCCCATGTTGGCCATTTTGGCAATTAACTTGCAGCTTTTTGACTTTACAGATCTTATGGAAATGAGCTCTCAACTCAACTCAACTAAACTCAACTCAAAAATAAACACAACATCATCTCAGCAAGAGACTCCTTGCAACTTGTGGGTGGTTGCAAGCAGCTAGCAAGCAAGTGTGGGCGAGCGCAATGCCTGACATTTGATTTGACTGTCAGACATTAGAAATAAAGTGCCAGAATTTGCGCGCCATTTTAATTGTTGTTGTAATCTTTGCACTTTAACAGCAAAAACGAATAACAAAAAAAAAACGAACAAACCAAAATTGTTGTCTTAAAGCCCACACACAGTGTACTACAAAGACTTGTGAAGAAGCTTGAAAAGCGAAAGTTACTCGCTCGACACCTTTTCACTTTCAAGGCCGCATAATCGACAAACGATTGTCACTCCAATACCCAACACACACACACACAAGCAAACTCGCACACACTTACATACACATATGGCAACTACAAATCTGTAACTAACACACCCAATCAAATCAAAAACACGCACGCATGTGACCCGAAAATGCGGAAGACAGATCAAAAACATATCAACAAAAACATATCAGTTAGTCGACGCATTGAATACACTATTGAATTATTTGAAAGGCAAAGAACGATAACAAAGCTGGAATAAGAGAATTATCAATAACTGAGAACTGAACTGAGAACTACATTAAATAATAAATATCCATCTTAAAAAAGTAAACAAAATGTTGATCATAAAATATATAAAATGTTAAAGACTTAAATAAAAAATATCTATATTAAAGAAGTCAACTTATATTTATCATGGAATAATACTTAATAATAGTTATGTATATAAAAAAAAAAATAAAATAAAAAATATATATATATATATATAAAAAATGTTTTTTAATATTTGTTATTAAAAATCATATAAAAATATTAATAAAAAAATATGCAAATATTAATAATTAAAGATGAAATTGAATATAAAATAACACAACACAATAATAAACACATAAAAATATTAATAATTATAAAATATATTTAATTCTATTACTCTCTCTCTTTCATTACAGATTCCAACACAAGACAAAGTCATGTTACCCTCACATAGGGTATAAGAAAAAGTGTTACATATAGAAAATACTTCAAGCAAACAAACGGAAAATATATATATATGATTGTAACGTTTCGAGCGCATCGAATTCCATTTTATATGTGAGTATTCGATCAATGAGTGGGAATCGCATCAGAAATAGGTTTGACTGATAATACATTAGAATCATGAATGGGATATACAGCTTAGTGAGTGATTTGCTTTTCGTTTCTCTTGTTCGTGTGTGTGTGTGTGTGTTTTCAGGTAACCCTTCCCCTAAAATAGACATTCGCTTAGCGTGTATTGCGTAACGCACGTTAAACTGACTGCTTACGTAGCGTAGTGATAGCTTAGGTCAGTTACGTAAAATGTGTTTAAAGTTATAAGATTGGTTGGTTAACAATGGCAACTTTGAAAACACAACAGATTATTGGATTTGAAAACTGAAAGGCAATTGAATAAGAAAACTTAATTTCATTCAAGATTTAATAGTATAATTGATGTATCAAGAGTATATTAATCACAGTTGGGAAAACTTTTTTATAGATATTTATCATGAACTCTATAGTGATATGATGTTAGAAAAGTTTTAGGCTCAAACAGATTTTACTCATGGTTTGACTCATGGATAAGGACGGCAAGTCCAGGTAAGAACAATCTCAATCAATCTCAATGATGTATTCATATCTCTGGTATCGCATGATGATGAATCGAGTAGTCTTGCGCCTAATAGTATCTATAAGAAGGTATAGGATGATTTGGCACATTGTAATAAGAACTCTAAGATACACAAGAATTGTTTACAAAGTTTTAGCTGCAAGCAGGACACAATACGTATTGTTGAAATATACGGAAGGAATGAAATTTCAGTGATTTTTCCTGGTTGGATGCTAATACAGCAGAGAATAGACAATGGTTTAAAACTTGTAAGGAAATGGCAAGAATATCGCAAGGGATTTGGTAATTTCAACAGTATCTTCTTTATTGGACTGGAGAATCTATATCATCTGTCAAATGAGTTATATATTAAAAGTCAGAGAGTAATGCTGGCGATGCTCTACGGCGCGATAACAACGCGAAGTTCTCCACATTCGATCGAGATAACGACAATGACAAATATATGAATTGTAGCCATGGTTTTTAGTTTACACAATAGTTGTTCAAAATCTTAAGTATTTGAATACAAATAGGAATAGTATTGATTTAATATTTAATCTCATTAATATAGTAATCTGAATGGTGATGATATTTGGTGGTTAGATCCATATAACAAACTTAAAACGGTAAGCAATAGCAAACCATTTTAGCATTTTAAGACAACTTGTAACGCTTTTTGATATATATTTAATATATTGTAACAAATCATATAATTATTAAAATCATTTGCAATTGATTTGGTTAATAAAATTTGATTTCAAACGGATGACGGAGCATTGACTTTTATTTGTAAATTTATTCCAAATCATACCATATAGCTTTCATATTCTCTAAGATCGAGGCAGTTAAACGGACATAAATCATCTAGATTGTTGTTGCTGAGAATATATATATATATATATATATTCTTTAGCACAGAACTATTTCAGCAATTTCATAGGTACAGTTGGTGTTGGATGCTTCGATTTCATATTCTTGTTCAAAAGCTAGAACTAACAAGAACTAGAATATATAAATGAAATATATAAGAAATGTTTTCTTATCAGCAACTCATGTTGTTCTACTATATAAATATATACATATATATTTATATAAAATCATAATAATCATATTTTTTTTGAGCTTCTCCTCA
The DNA here is from genome assembly GCA_035044645.1 of Scaptomyza parva. Taxonomy (NCBI): domain Eukaryota; kingdom Metazoa; phylum Arthropoda; class Insecta; order Diptera; family Drosophilidae; genus Scaptomyza; species Scaptomyza parva. Next base: position 7,828,197 of record JAWNNT010000090.1, read on the forward strand.
GTGAGAATTAGCTTTCACTTTCAGTATCATTTTGCATTCCACTGATTGTGGTCCCTCTAGAGAATAATTTGAAATATAAATCCAAATATACGTACTTATTGACGTGTTGATACATATACATATATATTTTGTGTATATATAAAATGATTAAATTATTAATTATTGCTTTGTGCATTGTTGGCATATTTGCGGATGATGATTCGGTAAGTTAGAACAATGAAAACTAGAAAATACTCAAAAACAATAAAAATCTTTATAAATAGTTCAATGAAACCCAAAGAATACAGGATTCTGAATGCGCCAAATATTGCTATAATGTGGTGAATCCTTTGCTTCAAATGAGACATGATGGCCTTAAAAAAGACGCAGACATAATCAAACCAAATTCAAAATTAGCCGAACTGCAGGAAAAACTTGCTGTTCACGAAGAACGAGAAAGGAACAGTAGGGCAGAAGTAATTTATTTTAAAGATCGTAGTGCAAGGTTAGTAAGAGAACGAAAAGAGGAAAGTGAGGCAGTAGGGAACTTATTAAAGGAACAGAACGAAAAATTAGCCGAACTGAAGAGAAAACTTGCTGTTCATGAAGAACGAGAAAGGAAAAGTAAGGAAGACGAAAATTTCTCCACCAAACTAAACAAAAAATTTGACGAGCTACTTAAAAACCTGGCCGAGAAACGAGATACGAAATGTAAAGAATATGTGAATTTAAACACAAAATTAAAATCCGATTACGAAGAACGTGAAAAGAAATTGATAGAAGAAGCGATCAGTACTAAAAGTAATTTAACAGCTTCGCTTAACGATTGTCGTGGAAAATTATCAAATCTGGAAGAGTGTAATGGGTATCCTAAGGTATATGAAAACTGTTTGCAAAATGTTGTTAATGGTGTGGACACTTTTCGTACTATTCAAACGAAGGGAATGAAAGAAATTCAAGCTGTATGCATAAACACATTGCCCTCGGGTCCTGGTTGGCTGTTGATACAGAGGAGAATAGACGATGATATAGATTTTTATAGGGGATGGCAAGAATATCGCGAGGGATTTGGTAATGTCAATGGTAGCTTCTTTATCGGCCTGGAGAATTTATATCGTCTGACAAATGCGGAACCGCAAGAGTTGTATTTCGATATGATAGATTCGAGAGGAAGAAAGTTGATAGCTCATTACGATCATTTCCGTGTGGGCAACGAGTCGGAGCAATATCCGCTAAAGGAATTGGGTTACTATACTTACGAGAGTAATGCTGGCGATGCTCTACGGGAAGATATCAATGCGAAGTTCTCCACATTCGATCGAGATAACGATAAAGAAAATATCAATTGTAGCCATATAGAAAAAAATGCATGGTGGCACAACAGATGCTCAAACGTGTAAGTTATTGAATACAAATATGAAAAGTATTGATTTACTAATTAATTTTAATTATATCTCATTAATATAGTAATCTGAATGGTATGGATGATGGTGGTTATTTTAATTTTGGTATTAGCTGGTACGTTCCATCTAACAAACTTAAAACGGTAAGGATGCTTATTCGACCAAAAGCAAAAAATGAAAACATTTGAAATCAGCTTGTAACACGTTTTGGTATATTTTTAATAAATTGTAATAAATCATAAAATCATTTGCAATTGATTTGGTTAATAAAATTTGTTTCAAACTGATAACGGTGCAATGGCATTTATTTTTAGAAATGTACATACGAGATATATATCAAATCTAAACTATATAGCTTATATAAAATGATTGAGCTATTCATTATTGCTATGTGCATTGTTGGCTGATTTGCCGATGATGATTCGGTAAGATTAAAAACTATGAAACACTTAAAAAAATAAAAATCTTTTAAACGTCTGCGAATCGTACATTATAAGGTCAGATTGATTGTATATAAATGTTTTCTTATCAGCAATTTATGCTAATCTACTATATATTTTACATATATAGGAAGTCATAACTTTTATGAGCTTCTCAACAGCTCTTTACTTAGCTTACAGTATCATTTTGCATCCCAAAAAACGTGGAGCGTAAAGCGATTGATTAGAAATAGTTTTCTACGTATATACATATATATTTCGTGTATATATAAAATGATTACATTTTTATTTATTGTTTTATGCATTGTTGGCATAATTACCGATAATGATTCGGTAAGTTGGAACAATGAAAACTATATAACACCTAAAATCTATAAAAATGTTTTAAAAAAGTCCTTCGAACCCCAAAGAATATTAGCTTCCGAATGCGCCACATATTGCTATAAGGTGGCGAAACCTTTGCTACAAGTGGGATATGACGTCGCAAAAATATTCGACTTAAACGAAAAATTTGACGAACTGCAGATAAGGCTTGCTGTTTACGAAGAACGAGAAAGGAAAATTAAAGATGAAGTGAATTTATACGATAAATTACAATCCGATTACGAAGATTGTGAAAAGAAAACGAGTAAGAAGACTCTAGTCGACTAAGCTCGACTAGAAGATACCCTTAACCCTTGCCATACAGACGGTCGGGCTGACATACACACTCATATGTACGTGTACCGCTGTACCAATGCTTAATGGTTTCATATCTGCGGTGTTTCTGAACCGATTTTAATAAAAATTTCATTATTCATTATTATGTTAATAGTTTTAATCCCCAATATCAAGTTTTCGATTTTCACGATTTTTTCTTATCGATTCCATGTGTAAACCGGAAAAGTTATCGAACATTTTAAACAAACTTGCTATGCCTAGGGATTAGGAGAGCTCATATCCATAATCTGGAGTCTCGGCCTTTGTAATTCCCGAGATCGACGCGTTCATTCATACAGACAGACAGACATGGCTATATCGACTCGACTTTTGATGCTGACCAAGTATATATATACTTTATGGGGTCGGAGAAGTCTCCTTCTCCCTGTTACATACATTTGCACAAATCTATTATACACTTTTTTACCCATTTCATGGGTTACGGGTATAAAAGTATATTAAAACTTTTTCGAAAACTTTCCATTGCCATAACTTTGTTGAAACTGAACAGATATTGAAAAAACTAAGATATTATTGTAAATCTTTAGTTTATTGATTTAAATTTGAATCAAACCCCTAAAGGTTCCCCACATTCCATATCGTTGTTTCAAAAAGGCTTTACATTTTTTTTTTTCTTATCGAGTTCAACTATCAAAGCTCTACACAACTGTACCTGTACTCTACTTAGACTAACCGAGATATCTTTTATTTTTGCATTTGTTGTAGCAATAAAAACTTTTTGATCCATCTTCACTGATCGGGGCAATACAAAATTGCTGACCTACATAAAACATAGACAATGTCTGGCCCTTTCAAAGCAAATGCCTAGACAACATGTACATGTATGTAAAAGTAACCCCAGCAAAAGATACCATAGATACTCCCATTCCCAGGCCCACTCTCAGCAATTAACAATTCCAATTTTCAATTCTCCATTTCATTTCATTTCAATTCCCTTGATGCACATGCTCTATCTATGCCCTCTCCCCCCGCCGTCCCATTATAGCTAAAATAAAAAACATTTTTGTTAGATTTTTTTTCTTCTTTTTTTTTTTTTTTTTTTTTTTTTGTGCTGTGTTATTCATCTATGCGTCTAGTATTTTACAGCTGCTGACCTACTTAGCTCAAAGTCAAGCGAACTAATTCTGATATTATTATTGTTCTTGTTCTTGTTCTTTTTCTTGTTCTTTTTTTTTTTTTTGTATTCGGTGCAGACATTTCTTTCTTTCAATGCGCTCAAATTGAAAGTGAATTCTGCTGTTTCGGCTGCACCACCAAAAGAATATACCATCAACCACCCCCACCCCACCCCCACCCCCACCTCATCACGCAAACAATACTCAACAATGCCGCAAAGCAAACAAAAATTAACAACAATTTCAACTTCGGTTCTTTAAGGGAGCTTTTTTTCTTGTTGTTCCATCTTTCTTTCTTTCTTTCTTTCTTTATGGCTAGGGCATATTTAGGTTTGTTTGCGTTTAATGTACATGTGTGTGTGTGTGTGTGTGTGCAGTAAAAAAAAATGTTTATTATTTTTTTTGTAGTTGTTGTTGTTTTGGAAAATTGGGTCAATTTTTGTTCGTTGTTTGTGCGTTTTGCCTGCAACAAGTGTCTTGGGTCTGGGTCCCAAAAAAAAAAAAAAAAAAAAAAAAAATGTGTAAAAAGAAGAAGAAACTCAACAACTTGGGCCCGCGGCATCGGGTCTTGCCCTAAGATAACTTGCCCACGCACCACACACCCCGCAACCACCCCGCACAAATTGATAAAGCAGCGACTGCGACGCCAACGCGCAGCTGACAAATGAAAATAGCAGAGGGAGAGACAGAGACAGAGAGAGAGAGAGTGAAGAGCAAGAAAAAAGAAGAAGTTTTTTTTGGTTTTGTTTTTGTAAAAAGGGCGCGTTGTAAATTTTGCTCTGCATGTTGAACACAAACACAAACAAACATACGCATTTTTTGGTTGATTAGCGGCACACACACACACACACACACACACACACACATATTGTAGTCTTCTGTATGTGTGTGTGTTGGCGTTGAGATTATTTTCTAGCATAAATATATATTTATATAGTTTTTTTTTGTTGCTTGGAGCATTTCCTATACATTTTGTATGTTTCTGGTCTGGTAAGAAAAGTAGGCCAATGGGTCTTTGGGTGAATGGTTTAGATTTAGTTTGTATGTGTATGTGTGATCGTGTGTGTGTGTCATGCCCTTGCCAATAGGGAAGTATTTGTGCTACTTAATCGAGCTGGTAAAAAGATACTACAAATGCATTTAAAGTGTTCTGTATTCAAAATATTTAAAGATCGATTTGAAAGATTTGAGAGAAAAAAGTTATTCGATGTTAATTTCGAATTAAAGTGTATGCAAAGTGTCGTTGTTCAGTCAAGTTGTGATATTCGAAAAAGAAAAACAATTTGGAAGAAGTTCTTAAACTTTTCATGCGATTTTCCACCTTTAGCCATACTTGAATACTTTTTTCTGTATCTGAAAGATACTTTTCTACATTTTTTTGCCCTTTCTATAAGACTTCATAAAAAAAAAATCAATACGAACTATTGTTGTTGTTGTTTATGTGTATATATATAGCATATAAGTCGATTTATATGTTTTTGATTGCTGTTGTTGTTGTTGTTGTTGCTGTTGTTGTTGTTATTGTTATTAACTTTTGTGCCGAATGAGTGAGCCACGAATAAACTCAATCCAGGCGATTGCATTTTGATGCCAATATTGCGTAATATGGCCCAGAAAAAGGGAATGGGAAAATGGGGGTTAGAAGGGGGGAGATGTGTCTCTATTTTGTGTTTTTTTTTTGGTTTTTTCTCTTTCTTTTTGCGTTCACGCTTTGATTTATAACGGTGGAAAAATCGTTTAAATAACATCAACAACAACAATAAATGAAAAGACGCAAAACAAATTTTTGTAGGCCACGTTAATAAGCGCAACATAACGAACATAATATCTTAACTTGGTCATCAGCTGCACAACACAAAAGAAAAGGCATCTTTTACAACAACAACAACAACAACAGCAGCTAGCCGATTACATAAGAGGCCCACACTCAGATGCACACTAAGAGAAGCAGCAACAGCAGCAGCAGCAGATCGTACGGGCCGTCGAAAAGAAAATAGTCAAAGCATTGTTGGTTCCAACAACAACAACAACAACTATGGTAAAAAGAGGTGAACAGAGCAACGCCGTTAAAGTGGGAACACCCTGTTCACATTAAGTCGTTAAAACCGGGTATCTCTGCATATCTATATGAAAGAAATCAAATATGAAAGATATAAAGTGCAAATCTCTTCTTTACATATATATATATGTAAGTAATTATATATGTATGTGTGTGATTTAACTTGACTAAATTTCAATGTTGAATATCTACTGTGTTTCTTCATTTCTATCGTTAAAGTTCTATTAGATAATTATATTACGTGAAAGTTTTCGAAAACAAATGATAAATGCTATGAATTAAGATTTAAATTGTTATCGATAATAATCGTATATCGAAAACTGAAGAAAACTATCAAAACCAACCGTGAGTTTTGATCTCAAACGATGTCTCCCAAGAGTTTATACAAAATGTCATTTGCTGAGTATATATCATGAATATATGTATATATGTATCTGTCTGAGATGTTTGACTCAATTTCGATATCTTCTGTGTATCTTCACTTATTTGGTTAAAACTTTAATACATAGTCAAAATTTTGAAAACAAATTAAGATTTCAATTGTTATCGATAATAATCGTATATCGAAAACTATCAAAACCAACCCTGAAATCAACTTAGCCACAATGTCTATAAAGAGTTTATACAAACTGCCAATTGATGAGTATGTTATAGTTGCTTACACCCGACTAGAGCAATCTTACTAGTTAATAGTTGTTGTTGTTGTTGCTAGATGCTTGACGACCTCATTGTTGCTGTTGTTGTTGTTGTCTTTGCCTGTTGCCTGTTGCTAGCTGCTGTTGCTGTTGCTGCTGTTTTATAGATAGCAAAAGTTAGCGGCATAGAAAGTGAAACCGCGCTTGCCGCAGCAGCAGAAGCAGTTGTTGGCCACACGATCAGTGTGGAGAGAGAAAGAGAGAGAGAGAGAGAGGGGTACTAGAGACGTGCAAGAGAGGCTTGGCTTTAGATATACAAAACCAAACAGCAGCTAGCGCCAGCAGCAACAGTAACAACAACAACAATAACAACTAACTATTACTCAATCTGTGCTAAAAAACAAAATAAAAAGAAAAAGATAGACCGATAGATGGATGCATGAGTGTAAAGCTGGCTTTAGCTGCTGTTGTTGTAGTTGTTGTTGTTGCTATCGGTATTGGTGGCATGAAAATGCAAGAAAATAAAAATGAAGTAACCCACTTTTTTCCGTTACACTTATTATTGTTGAGGCATTTGAAGAAATCGAAAAGAAGTAAGAAGGCCCTAGTCGAGTGAGCTCGACTAGAAGATACCCTTAAGCCTTGCCCATACAGACGGACAGACGGTCGGGCTGACGGAAATACCGTACATACGTGTACCACTGTACAAATGCTTGATAATGTCATATCTCTGGTGTTTCTTAATCGATTTTAATAAAAATTTCACAGATGTTCATTATTTTGTTAATAGTCTTAATCCTCATTTTCAAATTTTTTTAGTTTAAGATTTTTTTTGTTATCGATTACATGTGTATATCGTAAACCTGAAAAGTTATCGGAAATTTGAAATAAACTTGCTTTGCCTCGGAATTAGGAGTGCTCATATCCACAACCTGGAATCTCTACCTTTTGTAGTTCCTGAGATCGACGCACAGACAGACGGACCTGACTATATAGACTCGGCTGTTGATGCTGATCAAGAATATATATACTTTATGGGGTCGGAGAAGCTTGCTTCTGCCTGTTACATACTTTTGCACAAAACCATTATACCCTTTTTTTCATCCATCTCATGGGTTAAGGGTATAAAAAAGTAAGTTAAATGGATAGAAGTTGAAAATTGAACAAGAGGAAATATATATATTAATTTGAGTAAGTGAATATGTCACAGCTTTAACAGTTTGAGTACATTTGACGAGTGAAACAACAGAAATAACCATATGCGCCGAATGTTTTAAGAAATAATCAAATAACTTGGAACTCCCTTATACGCTAGTTAACAGCATGACTAATTTTGAAATTCATTACTTTGCTCAACATATTATTAAATAATTTTTTTCGTTTTTGTTTTATTATAATTATTGTTTGCGAACATTCATTTGATCGAATAAACATTCTTATTCTCTTCAATGGCATTTCTTATTTTGACCACCAAAAGCAAAGGCTATATGTTTGATCTCCATTACACCGATCATTCGCATCTCTAAGGTATTGAGAATAGAAATTAATTATAAAATATATATATATATAGCATTTAAGAACTTACTCATTTAGACAAAGTTTTCGCTATCATTAACAACGTGACAACTCGATTCAAAATTCCTTTCAGTATTGATTGACTCTTTTGTCATTTTCAGTTCTCGTTCTTCAGGGGATGCACATTTTGTTTGCAGCTCATTAAGCTCTTTCTTCAAGATTGATACTTCTATAATTTTCCTTTCATGTTCTTGATAAGCTTCTAGTATTCTATTTAGTTCGGCTAACTTTGCATTTACTTCATTCGATATATGTTTCAACTCTGAAGTTTTCCATTCACTTTCTTTATATTTAGCAATTAGCTCTTTAGATACATGTAATTGTTCCCCCATTTGTTTCATTATGAAAAAAAGGACCACAATTGCACCTAATAGAAACAAATTAGGATGTTTATTATATCTATTAGCCATATTGTATGCTTAGGAAAAATATTCGTAAACGAGGATTAATACACGTTCTTCGAGCTGCAAAACTAAACTGAAACTGAAACTGAAACTGTGAATAATTGCATTGTTTGAGAACCGAAGAAAATATAATTTTGTTTACATAAGAATTAGTCGCTGATTAGTTTTTGCCCATAAAATTCATTTCAGTTACGTGACACCCATGTAATGGGTAGAAAGGGGTATATTGGTTGTGTGCCAACGTATGTAACAGGCAGACAGAAAACACAGCTTCTACCCCATATCATGATCAACATTCATACATCTTTTAATGTCCATATGATAAGTTTTGGAATAAGTTTTAAGCAACATTTCCAACAAATTTCATAAAAAAATCAACTCTTATCTGTCACAAATACATCAAATATAATATTTGAACAATATTGATAAGGTCGATTGATATTGAGGAGGAGTAATTTGTTATTGTAAGTTTTATTTATGTGACCTTTGACCGCTTTGATTGGCCTTTCCGCATTCCGATACACATGTAGTCGATAGCAATAATATCTTGAATTTCGAAAATAAGTATTGAAAACATTTACAAAATAATGAAAATCTGTTAAGAAATGTAAATAAAATCGTTTAGGAAACACCGGAGCTATGAAACCCTCAAGTACGTATGTGTATAACTGTTTGACGTTGAATGGTTTATTATTGAATTATATTATATTATATATTATCGCCGCGAATGAACGGATCTAGTATACGAATACAATAAATAAAGAGTATAATATATATTATATGAGAATGTTATTCCAATTGCAAAAAGTTGTTGTGTTTATTACTGAATTGACGCTTTCTCAACCGTTTTGTGTATAATTCCTGTGCCAGATTCCAGTTTTGAGAACAGATCGAAACCTGAAATCCGTGCATTGATTTCGTCTTGAAAAGTTTGCATTTTATATTCACTTGATTGAAAAGCGATTTCCCATTCTTGTTTTAGTAACAATTTGTAAATAGTTCGTTTGAACCATAGACATAAAGGAAAGAGCTTGTCAGTTGAGATAAAAGGCTATTCCAAAGTTGTCCAGGTCCAGGAACCACTTAAATACTAATTTTCTCCATCTTATCACTTATTCTACTCTAGATAGAATGACAAGTCGACGTGAAATAACAAATTTTAAGGGGACAAGAAAATAGTTGTAATAAAATCAAATTGAATAGAAAACTTTGTTGAAAATGTTTACATATATATATGATATTCTCTGTCTGATCTTTAATCATTGGCATCTTCTTGTCTTTTTTTTGGTATATATATGTTTGCTTTGCTGCACAACGCAGATACAAGATACATATATATAAAAATGCACAAGTCATGCAGATATTTACGATGCAAAATGAATTTATATGCCGCTTGTTGCAAATATATCACTTGGCGCTCATAACTCATACGCCGTGTGTGATGCACGATTGCTTAGCGCTTAGTTGAACAGTAATTATGCGTCAATTTGTTGGCAACATGGATGAAACGAGAAAGAGTGAGTGCCCGAGCGAGAGCGAAAGAGATAGAGAGAGAGAGAGAGAGAGACAGTGGAATAAAAATCAAATTTTTTGGGCAGCCGGCAGCCGCTTTCACCTTTTGTAAGCCGCTTAGAACCCTTATCAAAGTCGCGCTTCAATTTTGAAATTGTACACCGACAATTGTGGCAAGCAGCTCCCGTTGCACATGCAGCGAGTGGAGTGAAAACACCCACGCACACATATACAATTTCACTTTTTGTATACCCTAAACTTAAACAAAATGAATGAAAAGGTATAATGAAGTTGAGTTTGAGGTTATGTCAGAGTCGGAAGAAAGTTCAGAAATTCTTGATTAGCCTCAAATAATAAGTCTATGTGAAATTTTCGATAACTTTGCACTTTTTCGATATACACAAGTTATCGATAAGAATTATCTTATAAATTATATATTTAGTTTTATATAAAGATCATTTGTGCATAGTTTCATGAAGATTGAGCTAGAAAACTTAACTCAAGCACTTTAGCAACAAATTTAGTAAGCTTCTTTATACTCTTTATACTTCAGGGGTATCTCCTCGTTGAGCTTCCCGACCAAGGCTCCTTCTTATTTCTCTCCGAAGAAGTTTTTATAGAAGAAATCATTTCAGATATATATTCTTAATGAGCATCAACAATCGAGTCAATTTTAGATCTAAGATCTTTTATTTCACGCGCAGAAACAGTTTTTTATTCATATCATCGATAACTTATCCGGCTTTTGATATACTCATGTAATCGATAACAATAAAATCTTGATTTTGGATAAGTTCGGAAATTGTTTTTGAAACTTTCGACAATGTAATAGAAATCTGTAGAGTTCTTGATTGAAATCCGTAGAAAACAACGGAAGCGAAGTCATTATAACCGTACAGTAGGGTATCTAAAAGGGTATCTCCTAGTCTAAATTAGTCGACTAGAGCCTTCTTATACGTATTTTTTTTTGTTTTTCTTGGTCTTTTTGGGAGTCTGCAATTAGCTGTCATCAATCAAAGTGGCCAACAATGCAGCCCTGTACAAGACAAGGGTGGTGGGAAAGGGGGGGTACTGGGGCGCCTAGACAACAAATTGAATGCACAAACGAAAGTTGTTGTATTTTTTGTTGTTTGTGCCGCCTGAGGTCTCCCAAAAAAAAAAGGGCTTAGCCCCAAAAAAAGACAAGAAAAAAAAGTGTATTTAAGTGATTATCTGGCCTGCAGTTAACCATCAAGTTGTTGTTGTTGTTGTTGGCTTTCTCTGTGCGTTAATTTGTCTTTTTTGGTTTTTTTGGTTTTTCAGTTGCATTAATTTTGCTGCTTTTCGCTTTTCGTTTTTCGTTTCGCTTTTGTTTCTTACTGTTGTCAAATTGTGTCAACAATTTGTGTCTGGGGTTCTGCGCACACACACACACACGTGACACTAGCCACTGTCCGGGGGAGGGGGGTAGGAGAGTCAGACGGGTGCAACATGTCGCGCATGCCACAGATCCATTGCCCATCCGCCTAAATATGGCAGACATTTAATTTGTAGATTTGAACAATTTTTTCATTCCCTTGTTTGCTTTTTTTTGGCAACACTTTTGCCCCAAAATGTGGCACTGACTGAATTGCTGCTGAATTGCAGCTTTCAATAATAATAATAATTAAATACATTTTTTTTTTTTTTTTTACAAATTTTATTAAAATTTATTTATATATATATTTGCTTTACAGTGTTTGTTTGTTTTGGGTTTTTTTTGTTTTTATTTTTTTTTGTTTGTTTAAATTATAAATTAAAAATGAGAACATTGCGTTTGCCTTACAAATTAATAGCATTTTCATCTACGACGCTTCTAAGCAATTATCTTGATTTATTTTTGTGTTTCTTTTTGTTTTTGTTTATTTTTGTTTTTGTTTTTTTTTTTACATGATTTTTGTCGGTATGTATGCATTCTCATTAAATTTGCTAGGTAACAATAATTATACACATACATACACATACACATATATAAATATATATATATATTAATTAATTATTTAATTATTTTTGTGTTGTTTTTCTTCTTTCGATTTCTGTGAAATTTCTGTTAAAATTGTTTTTACATACAGATTTATATATATATATATATATAGGGTTAAGCTTAAAGCTAAAGATTTGCTAATAAAATGTTGTTGTTGTTGTTGCAGACAACTAAAGCGGGGCGTGGCAGGGGCAATCAGAAGCATAGCGCAAGCTGCACACCATTATTGTGTTGTATTGTTGTTGTTGTTGTTTTCTTAGTATATTTAAATAGATTAACATAAATAGATTTTTTGTTATTTTGTATTTTATGTTTTCTTTCCTGCTTGCAGACACATATACAGTATATAGTTTATACATAAATATATATATATATATTTATATAGATTTTTAACATTTTTTTTTCATATATTTTATTTTATTTGATTTTTTCTTTTTTTTCTTTGGCTTAACTTATGCATACTATGTTATATAATTTGTATCAAAATGTGCAAAAGTATTTTACAATTTACTAAATATTAAGTACAAAAACAGAAGCAAAACATATATAGAAATTATAAGAAACGCCCAGCCGAAAAAACAATAATTATAAGTGGTATAATAATAATGTACAATATTGAGGAATGCCATAGGCAGCAAAAGTGTAGAAGAAATAGTAGTTAAAATATAAGAGTAGAAAAGTTAGAATTGAAATCAAAAGGACTTATACTTAGAACTCGAACTTGCTGTCTCCTACTACTATTTACAGTTTTAATGTATGTGATGCGTTTCGAGTCGGTTTTGTTGTTTTTGTTGTTTGTTTGTTTGTTTGACTTAAAAGCTACCCCATACAGCTTTAATTGAATCAGTCACACGCTCATATACACACACACTCACACAAAAGGCTCGCGCTCTCTCTCTCTCTCTCTCTCACTCTCTTATATTGCGTTCAGTCACAGCGCATGTTCGTTTGTATTGAGAAAGCTGCGACAGACGCGGCTCACTTCGGGATTTGTATGATTCATGAGCTGCATATATATTTGTTTGTGTAGCGAAAGCTCATTGGTCATTTCGCTCAGCTGACGCAGCAGAGCATCCTTCTCCTTAAGCAGCGACTTGACGCGCTCTTCCACCTCCTTGGAGCGCACCTTTGCCTTCTCGCGACTCTTGCGAACTGCAATATTATTGCGCTCTCGCCGCCTGCGATACTCCTCGGTGCCCTTATCCACATGCTTGTTACTGTGCTTGCGATGATGATGCTGCTGCTGTTGGTGTGCGTTGTGTTGTTGCTGCTGCTGCGATTGCTGGAGCTTACTGTGATGTTTGAGCAGCTGTTGTGCGTTCGCCGTTAAATGCGGCAAACTGTGATGAGCCAGCACATTCGCTGTGGTCAAGTTGGTGAATTGCGTTGAGTGTGTTGAGTTTGTCGATGTGTTGTTGCTGTTGTTGCTGCTGCTATTATTACTGCTACTGTTGTTGCTCTGATATGCGTTATACAAGCCATTGCTGGTGTTATTGATAAACGCTGCCGCTGCCACCGCCTGACTGCTCACCGACTCCTGCAAATGCCTGCGATAATCGGGATCGATGGGCTCCTCCTTGATTGTGCTGCTCGAATCGCTGCCCACCGAACTGTTCTCGTCACTCGAATGATTGTTGTAGTTGGCATTCGAATGGACCGCTTGTGGCATGTACGCTAATGCTGCTCTGCCGTATGGGTTCTGTTGTTGCTGTTGTTGTTGCTGTTGCTGTTGCTGCTGCTGCTGTTGTTGCTGTTGTTGCTGGCGTGCATTTGCCAGCGTTTGTTGCTGTTGCTGCAACACTTTGGCCGCTGCACTCACCATGCCACTGGGTGGCAATGTGGCCGATAGTCCACCCGGACTCGTCACCATATCACTGAAAATGCCCAAAGTCTCTGTATCCCGAAATTGATCATCAATCAGATGTTGCAAGTCGAGTGTTATCTCCTGTGTGGTAAGCTCGTCGAGGTCCGTTTGTGTGCTATACTGTTGCAGCATTTGTTTTTGCAACAAACTGTTACTGTTGTTGTTGTTATTACTGTTACTGTTGTTGTTGTTGTTCAGTTGCATTTGTTGCATTGCCGCATGCTGTTTGAGAAGCAATGCCGCATCCTGCACAGTTGCATTGTTGTTGTTTGCATCGGTTGTCACCTGTTGCTGTTGCTGCTGTTGCTGTTGTTGCTGTTGTTGTTGCTGTTGCTGCTGCTGTTGTTGTTGTTGTTGTGCACTGGACATCGCCGTCAGCGTTATTTGGCCAATGGTTGCCTGCTGTGGCAAGGATGGCGGCTGCTGCTGCTGCTGCTTCTTCAAGTCGAGCTGCGCAAGCGTTTGTACTGCATCCGCATACATCTGGGGCGACTCCATGTTCAGCATTTTGAGTTGCGCGAATGAGGGTAAAATTTTGATGCCTTTTATTTGTATTATGGTATTTTTTTAATTACAATTCACTTTGGATTAATTTATTTGATTTGTTTTATTTAAATTTTTGTTTTTAGCATTTTTTGTTATTTTTTTTTTTATTTTGAGGTAAACTGTTCTTTGGAAATGTTTGAACTTTTTTTTTTTTTTAATTTCAAAAACTTGTTAAACACAATTTTTTTTACATTTTTTTTGGCGTCTTCACGTTTTTTGTCACTGATTACATATTATTTTTTTTATTAAATTTATTTTTAAAAATTTAATTTAAAAATTTAGCTGCTTTTTTTTTTTGGAAAATTGTCACTGCAGCTGCGCGCACTGTTTCTGTTGTTGTTGTTATTGTTATTTATTTAAATTGTTGTTGTTGACGCGTTGTTGTAGGAAAAAGAGAGAGAGTGTTGTTGCCAGCACGCACGCGATTCAACGACTGAAGTGTTTCAGCAATGATGCAACAGATTTTATATGCGAGTGTATTTCTTTACTTTATTTACAAGTCGACAACGCTGGCGACGACGACGACGACGACGCCGCTGCTGACGTCAACGCCAACGCGAACGCGAACGTTTTGTATTAGAAGCAACAGCTCCTGAAGAACCGTTATATGCGCGACCGAGCGCAAGCTTATTTTTCTTCGCTTGGACTGTGGTGTAGTGTAGTATAAGTGTTTTTGGGGAATTGCGCGCTCTTCGCGTCCGCTGCTTACAATTGGTAAATTGTAACTGTGACAAAAAAGTCTTTAGCGCAGCAGCAGTAGCAGCAGCAGCAGCACCGCAAAGAAAATGAGACGCAAACGCAGCAGCGACGTCAACGGCGGCCGAAAAAATATAAGCAACAACAGCAACAACGGGCAAGAAGCACACAACCCAACACAACACAACACAACACACACACACACGCACACTTGAACAAAGAGAGCAAAGCGCCATAAAAGCCCCAAAATGACTTCGTCGTCATCGTCGTCGTAGTCGTTGTTGTTAACGATGTTGACTGCGCTGCTTTTACAGCAACTACCTGTGGATGGTGGTGGTCAGGCCAAAGCGCACAGGCATCGAAAGAAAGACAAAGAGAGCGAGCGAGCGAGAGCGCGCGCAAAGACAAATTTGAGAGCATAAGCAAACGATCGGCAGGCAGGCAAAAGCAAAAGTTTTTCCCAATCACTTTTACTCTCAATGGAACGCCAAAATCAACAGTAGCACCAACAGCAACAACAACAACAACACGAGCCGGGCGACTGCAAGGCAAGTTGACTTAACATGCAAGTTGTTGGTATTGTATTTAACTTTGGCTGCCTTCGACTTTTGTATGTGTTGGACTGATTGTGTGTGTGGTGTGATAAAGTCAAAGTGCTGTGTTATAAAGTTTAAAGTTACAACGTATATAAAAATTATATTTTCATAAATTATTTCATGTCTGGCCAACGAATGACGATTGCATACATTTCATGATAATTGCAAAAACCTTTCTCTTATACCTTGATTCATTTATACAGATTTAACATATTGTGCGTAATGCAAGTATTTATTGTTTCTTAGTTATAACCGCGGGATCATACATATGATGGCATAGCGTCTGCGTCTGCACAAATGACACAGCGGTTTGATTATGCAAGCATTTTGTGACGTCACAACAACAACGCAGTCAGTCAAAGACTTGCGCACACACACACACACATACACATACTACGCGAACACATCGCTCTTGACGTCGCTGCTTTGACTTTGTGTGCGCGCGCGAGTGTTCGCTTTCATTTTCGTTGGTTTCTTTGCTGTTCGGGAGTCGGGAGAGAATCACACCCGCAACCACTTCCCCCCTTCTCATCCCACACTACTAGCACAGCCGAATGCCTTGCGCACTTTGATTTGTGTTTAGGCTGCCTGCTGCTGTTTAGAAGTAAATATTAAGTTCGTTTCGCTTTTGCTGCACTGCTTAACGGCTGTTTGCTGTTCGCTGTTGTTGTTGTTGTTTTCGCTGCTTGCTGCGCATGCGTGACTGAGCGCGCCAGTGAGCGTAAGTGTGAGAGAGCGAGAGCTTTCACGTAATACTGAGCTGTTGTTGTTGTCTTTTGCGTCTTATATATATTTAAATTAAAACGCTGTTATGAAATACATAAAAATTAGCACGCTTCGTAGTTTTTTATGTTGATTTAAATGCAGCGATTTGTATTTTCACTTACTCCCTTTCCCCTCTCACTGTCTATCTCTATCTCTCGCGCACCCTTATGCCTGTGTGTTTTGCTTTCAATCTGCGTATTTAGGTCAAGTTGTGTTTGTGTATTTGTTGTTGTTGTTGTTTTATTTTTGAGGTGTGCGTTTTGTGTCGCGTATACTTAACCCGTTACTCATACGTTGCCGCTGCAGCACGATGCACGATAAGCGTTCATTGCTGCCATTTTGCTTATCAGTCAAAACATCAAAGCAAAAGATATCGAAGTCATATCATATCATATCGATATCGATGACTGCATTCAACTGTATATATTATATATATATATATTGTGTAGATTGTGCAAGTTGCAAGCAAATGTTGCACAAAGTTTGCTTCCTTATGCGTCGTTATCATATATGTATTGCACACATATCCAATGTTATTGCCAATTGCCAAGCCTTTGTTGTAATAATTGACATTAACAAATCATCTCAGCTATCAATCGATAAGTTCTTATCACACACATACATACTCACACACGCATACACACATACACAGATTGCCTAATCATCCTTCAAACTACATCATAATCACACCCAATTAACAACTAACAACTAAATAATTAACAACAATTATTAAATACATTTTGACCTCTGTCTTTTTTTCGTGTTTTTTTTGTGTTTTTTTTTTGGCAAGCGACTGATAAGGGAAGGGGCAAAAAAACGAAATCATAATAAAACGAAATAAAAATTAATCATAACGCGTGCGCCGCTAAAACAAAAACAAATACCATTCGCACACAGACACAGACAAAACAAAAAAAAGAACAAAAAAAAATCAACAACAAATAAAATATAATTCTTCAAAAATTCGCGTTCATTGCACTCAGGCCAAAACAGAAAAAAAAAAACAGAGAACGACAAGCGCTATTAACTTGGCTGAAACGCTGCAGACAGCGATTTGTGATTTTGGTTTACAATTTTGATGCCACAAATTGCATTTAGTTAAGCTTAGAGAACTTAGCGAAGAAGTTTTAATCTAAGTAAAGATATATTATTGGTTAAAAAACTGAAAAAAAAAAAATTATTAAGAAAAATTAAAAATTTTTAATACAATTATTAACTTAAAAATCGATGAGTTTCATTTTTGGGCAATCCCCTTTTGTTTGATTAAATTGTGTTTTCTGTTAAAAAATAACTTCAAAACTAGAATAGAAAACAAATATAGTTTAAAAAAAAGTTTTCTTATCTAATCTCTTTGTATATTTTCAATATTTTGATTTTTTTTTAATAGACATTCTAGAAATTATTGCAAATTTAAACAAAAGCTTCACAATTAAGGATATTTTTAATTCGTTTAACAAAGAAAATCATAAAATTATCATAAAATAATCATGAATTATGCTCTTAAGCAATCAACAAAAATGCAATCTATTAAAATTTATTATAAATAATTATCGTTTAGTACAAATCAAAATATATGCAAGTAAGAAGGCTCTAGTCGAGTCAGATTGACTTGAAGATACCCTTAACCCTTGTCCATATTGAAACAAACTTGATTTGCCTCGGGACAAGGAGAACTTATATACAAAATCTGAGCTCTCTAGCTTTTGTAGTTCCTGGGATCGATCCTGTATTTTAAAATCTTAAAGTGATGTTAAAAAATTGAATAGAAAAGCATACAAAAGCATAAAAATAATTATTTTTCAAAAGAAAAGTCTTTAATTTCAAGAAAATAGGTTTATCATCAAGTTCACATAAAGTTCTATCTTCAAGCTATCAATTCAAGCTACTTTATTTAAGTTAAAGAAGAGCTATTTGATCAACCTCAAAGTCCTATGGTTAAACAGTTCCTACAACATATCACAAAAACTTCAAAATAAAGACATAAACTATTAATCAAAAGCAACACTTAACTTTTACAGGGTATCTATTAACTAAAACACATTAACCTTCTATAACCTTCTATTAGTTAGATGTCAGCTTTTCTTGTTCTTGCTTTTGGGGTTCTTTGGGTTCTTTGATTCTGAAGTTAGTCACCGATAAGCGATACGTTTTGTTCTTACTTCCTTAAATTCGAACTTCGATTGCATTGAACCCGATACACGTGTATTTAAGTGTGTGTGTGTGTGTGTCTATGTGTGTGTGTGTACTGTTCAAAATTCTCACGGCACTGCAACACGATGACTTTCAATTGAAAAAATTGTTGCTTTTTTTTTGTTTTTTGGTTTTTTATTCTTTTGCGTTCGGAACTTTTCGCCTGAAGCGAAGTGCAAACAAACAAAACTTTCATTGCCGAATCGCGTAGAATCAGCATATTATATTCAATACATACAACATCATCAGAATTGATGAACTACGGTTATGAGGAATGGTCGGGCTGCCCTTCTATGGAAGTAGAACTGTTTTTAAACAAAAAGAGAACAAAAACAAAAAAAAAACCACCCAAAAAAAGAATATCATAAAAGAATAGAGTTCAATGCACGCTTGGTGCAGTGAAATGGTGTTCAATACACTGTAATTATTTATGTTATATACAAAATTTATTTTTAAAAATATTTATAATCTTCGATAAGAATAATAGCATTAAGTATTAAATAAAAGAAAGCTTTCAAATAAATATTGTATTTAACTTTTATTTATAGTTTTCATAAATGTTTTTCAAAATTAAATTATAATAAACTAATAAACATTGAAATAAACTAATATTTTTTGAATAACCGTTAAAATTACCTCGAGAAACACTGCTTGCTTAATGACTGATGTCAAGCAGTTTAAATCTCTTCAGCGCCATCTATTGTTTAAAGTAACTGTGTACAGCAAGCAGTTTATGTCGCACTGCTTGCTTTGAGCTGCTTTAGGCGAGCAATTTGAACAACTTGATTATTGGATTTTGTTCTGTGAATATTTTATTAATGTTTGTTAAAAAAAATAAAAAAAGAAATTTTGTTGTGTTTTAATGGAAATAAATAAAATAAATATAAGATTTATATTCTATCTAAGTTTTATTTATATATATTAATGCTATGAAAATAGTATGAAAGGTAAAAGTAATTTTCTTAATGATTTCAACGAAATTCATTGAAATTTAACTAATAGAGTATAAATTAAAAGCATTTTTTTGAAATTCTTGGGCTGCCCTAAGATTTATTTCTAACATTTTAATAGATTTGTTACATTTCATCAAACTTTTGTGTTTTTTAAGTATCTTTTTATAAGTAAGTGCCAAGAAAGATAACAAAAAAAGAAATGTCATTGGTATGTGATCGATGGAATCTAAAGACTGAGACAGAGAGAGTTAGAGAAAGAGAGAGAGAGGGCTAGGGTAGGGCAAAGAACTGATCCCTTGGACTCAACGGACTCTGGCAAAACACACATTGCACATTGATTGAAATAGTTTATTTGCAGTTTCGATCTGAAAAGCCAGAAAGCCTGAAAGCCTGAAACCTGGAAACGTGGAAGCTGAAAGCTGGAACCTGGAACTCTGCGTCTCTGCCTTTGCGTCTCTGCCTCTGCGTCTCTGCCTCTTGAAGATGCAATTGTTTTTTTTTTTTTGGTTTGTCTCTTTTTTTCATATTATTTGTGATGTTGGCAGCGCAGAGATAATGATGACGAGCTGCCAGCTCGAAACATTCAACGGGCGGAGAGTGGCGGTGGGGAGAGGAGAGAGACAGTTGTTGTTGTTGTTGTTGTTGTGTGCCTTACCTGAAAACGCCATAGAGTGGTTTGGAGACTGATTGGGATGCCTTGTGTAGCGACGTGCACAGAATGACATTTTGTGGCAGCCACGCTCGAGGCAGGCATCGAGGCAGGCATCGAGGCAGCAGCAGCAAACCAAACCAAACCAACCCAAGCGATAAGGTCGATAAACAAGTATCCTTCCTTCCCAAGTATTTGTAGCTCGTATCTATCTGTCTCTTTCGAACACTCTCTGTGTGCTCTGATTTCATTCGCACAAATTAACAGAGAGAAGAATCGAATCGAAGTTTTGTGAACTGTTTTCAAGGAATTTTCATATGAGCGCTTGATTTCAACAAAATTACATACTTGTAATTTTAAAATGCAGCCGAAGAGTGCCGAAGACTTGCCAGGAATTAAATCAAATATCTATATATACTTAATAAAAAAAAACACAACTGAACAAAAAAAAAAAAAAGATTCTAAAGAATTTTAACCCCAAGTCCGAAGAGTGTCTTCCCGTCTTCTTCTTCTCTGATCACTTACGCACATTTTATCACAGCCAGGCTGGAGACATCGCTACAGAAGCTTCTTCGATTTGATGCAGCTTCTTCGCTTCTTCCACAATAAGTGGTAAGAAGAAGAAGAGGAGAAAAAAAATAAGTTACCGTTCTACGCGCTGAAATTTGTTGAGCGTTCGAACAACGATCGGGAACAGTCTGCGCCAGCCTGACTGACTGCCAGGCCTCAATACTATTGTTGCCCCTCACACAGACAGTGTTGCCGCATTTAGCGGGGGGGAAAAAAGGCTAAAAGTTACAAATGATTAGTAACATATTGCAAATAAAGTAAAAACAATAATTATTAAGTAAAGTATCTTTTTTTTTAAGTTGATTTCAAGCTGATAATTTATCAATTGGCAAAAGTTTTATCGGGCCGTCTCTGGAAACCATCAACATCATTGCGGTCATTGATGAGTATAAAGTTTTTACTAGCAACATTCTTTACTAAATTGTTTTTAATTATTTAAATTTTTTTTCTGTTGTTTTTTTTATTTATAATTTGTTTATTTACAGCAATTTATTAGGTGTGAAAACGTTTTATCTAACATTGATGTTTATATTGATTTAATTTTGTAATTTACTTATTTAGTGATCAATATTTAGACACAAACCTTTTTTTGGTTGATGTTGGTCTGTTAGCAAAAAAGTACAAACGAAAATTTTTCCAGACTCCTCATGCAAAACGGGAACTTATCCGTGTTCCAAACCATTTTGGAAAGTAGTCGTTTTTCAACCCACCCAAGTCAAACAAGTAAGAAGGCTCTAGTCGAGTCGAAGCATACAGACGGACAGACGGACAAACAGTCGGGCTGACAGACACACACAGACGGACATGGCTAAATCGACTCGGCTTTTAATGCCGATCAAGAATATATATATGTGGTCGTAAAAGCTTCCTTCTGCCTTTTTTACCCATTTCATGGGTTAAAGGAATACAAAGAAGCTAAATAAGCTAAATATCTAGCTTGAAACAAAACTTCAAATGATTATCACTAACTGATTGCCTTGTGCCTTGCCTTGTCTTTCCTCTCTGTCTGTCTGCCTGTCTGTCCTATCTGTCCTCCCTGTCCTCCCTGTCCGTCTTGACGATCAACGTTGTCGTTGTCGTCGTCGTTGTCTGTTGTCGTCTTCGTCTGGAGTTGTTGTCAGTTTTTGCTCAGCAACAACAGTAGCAACAACAACAACAACAACAACTATCGTTCACTGGCAATCGATCAAGCATTTCGCGTACATTATCCGAGATGCGTGGGATAATTCTGTTCTAATTTGTAGCCAAGGAAGCAGAAGAAGCAGCAACAGAAGCAGAAGAACAAGAAACAGCAGCCCAAAAACTCGGCTGACGTCAGTTGATGGAGACCTGAAGGGAGAGAGGGGTAGAGTGGGTAGGTAGCGGGAGGTAGCGTTATCGTTATCATTAGCCATGTGGCATGCAAAGCACGCACAACACAAACACACACACACACACACAAACACAGACACAACTATAATAATTGACTACTTAAAATGCTGAAAGGAAATTCTAACTGGTCAAGAGTCGGAAGGAGAAGTGGTGTGGAGTGGGTGTGGAGTTGAACTTCCGTTTCGTGCCACACACTTGTTGCCACTACTTGACTCAATCACTAACCCCGCCACCACCTCGCCCCGCCCTCACCTGACTACTTCGTCAGTGGGCCAACAACGTTTGCATGCAAATGAGTTCGAAAACAACAAAAAAAAAGAATGAAAAAAAGAAAAGAATCAGGTGAAATGGTCACGACCTGTTAATCGTTTTATGATTGTAGCGGTGCTTTTTGTGTTTCCTGTAAAGACTAAACGGTAAATGAAATGCAAGCAAACAGTCTGACCGCAATGACAAGAAGAAGAAGAAAGAGAACAAGTAAGAAGAAGAAGCAGCAGTTGAAACCCTTTTTCCTTTTGTTTTCGCTCATTTTTATTTAAATTGTAACAAACAACAAAGCAAAAGCAAAAGCAAACGATTTCAATCCTCACAAAACTTCCAAACTTCAACTTCAATCCGTATCCGTATCCCCATTTTCAATCCGCGCAATCCCAATCCTTTGTGGCTTATGTGTTATTCATGAGTTGAGAAAAAAAAAAAAACCAAAAACATTTCGCAAGTTTTGCCTTCTGCCAATTGGCAATTGGTAGCAAGCACTTTTTTGTTGTCGCGTTGGCGTTGAGAAAGCACTTGGATAAATATTATGTGAATATGTTGAAAGTTTTTTAAGAATAATACTTTTCTGAAAATGTTTCAATGCAAAAGAAACTTTGCTTTAAGTTTTCAACTGAAGAGTTATTAGATTAAAGATATTTTTAAACTTTTTTGAAGTGTTTTAAAGCAAGTGAAACTTAACTTTGAGTTTCCAGATGAAGAGCTTTAAGGTTAAAGATCTTTTTATGTAAAGTTTTCTTAAAATTTTTTCATAAAATATATCTTTTATTTGTATTAATACAAAAAAATATGAAAAACTAAGAAAATTCTTAATGGGATGAATGCTTACACAAAATATTACTTATATTTCTCAAAAAAAACTTTTTGATATTGAAAAAAAAAATTATAAAAAATGCAAAAACCTATCAAATTCAAAATCCTTCAAAGTTAAAAGGAAGAGTTAAGAGTTGGAATGTAAATTGTTATTGTTTTTTTCGAGTGTGGCAACTGACGACTACCTTGCAACGTGCAACAAACTGGGCAACCGGTCAGCAAGTCGCCTGGATAAGTGCTTCATTGTCACCCCCAGCGCCCAATTAGACACCTGAGCTGAACTGAACTGATCCGAGTTGATCTCAAAGTGTGTGCTCCAGAGTTGTCACCACCCGCTTTATATGTCTTATCGTATTCGGAGTTTGCATTTGTAAGTCGATTAGATGCATGGATGTGGCATGCAACTAACAACAACTGCTGATGATTTACTAGCAAGCAAGCGAATTGATTTCCATTTAAATATAACTTTCAGTACATAATACAAATTGCAGAATAATTTGTAGGTTATGGTTGAATGATATTCAATAAGCATTTGACAGTCTTTTTATACATTATAAATTATAAAAAATAATAATATAAGTTAATTATACTCAATTAAACATAATTCACATTATTGAAGTAGAATACTAAGTTTATTTTTGATTTATTTGCATAATTTTCGTTTTTTGAATGCCTAACGACAAGAAAAAGCACATTAACAGAATTACTTAACATGTGGAATGTGTGGAATATGTGGAATGTGTGGAATATGTGGAATGTGTTGTTGTTAAGGATCGCTCTCGCGCTCGCTGTTAAGCTGCTCACAGCAATAACACAGGACAAAGCTTTATCGCAATGTCCATTAACATTTGCCTGTTAATGTTAATCTTTATGTAAATGTTAAAGATACTTAATAAGAACAACACTTTAAAGACTTAAATAGCAGCTGCTCTATAAATACTTTCAACTGTATTCCGTTTTGTTTAAGACTCTGCCAAACATAGCCAAACTAAAAATGTTCAAAACGTAAATGGAGCAAAACATTTTTCTAAAAATACAATAGAATATATAATAAAACTATATAAAGGTGAACATTGAGTATTGGATTTGATTTTTTTCGATTACATAAGTGGAGCAGAGAATCTTTACTGTTTTCAGTAATGTGGCATGGCATAAACGCACGTAAAACGCTTGCGAAACGCGCACAAATAATTAAGTATTAGAAATGCTGAGAAATTCCAAGGAACAAGGAACAAAATGCAACACGCAACATCAGCAAAAAGTTGTTCCCAGCTGGGATGCAGACAACAACAACAACAACAGCAAGAACAACAGCAGCTAGAACAACAACATAGAAGAAGAGAAAGGCTGTTAGTGCAGAAGGCAATGAAGAGCAGGGGGGAGGTGGGGATATCTCAGACCGACCAGACTAGCTGACGTTCTGTTAGAAATACAGCCGAACTGGAGCCAGCTGCAAAAGCTTCTAACTAACTGTCAACATGGGCGTCGATTCGAAAAGGATTAGCTAACAGTTGGTGAATTGGAAGTTAGAAGTAGTTTTTTTTTGTTTGTTTGTGAAGCTTAAGCTTTTAACTGTTAATTAAGCTTGCGCTGTGAAATGTGAGCAGTTGCGATCTTTTAACAGTGTGAAAGCCATTAATTAACATTCCTATTGGTTGCATGTTAAATAGCTGTTAAGGTTTAAATAAAAGTCCTTTTAAGAATGAAAGAGAGCGAAGATAATTTCCCTTATCTATTAACAGTAAAAGAGCATAAAGCTTAAGCTTTTGTTATGACCTTTAAGCATTTAACTTTTATACCATTAGATGATGTTTTAGCTTGTTATTAGGCCATGTCATCTTGATTAAACTACGCCTATGTCTATGGATCGACAGTCAATACCAATTAGTAAGCGCTGCACACAGCACCGCCGCACATCAATACAATTGTGAGAACCTTGTGGCTAGCGTGTGAGTATGATGAAATGTCATGATGAGGCAACAAGGTAGCCTGAGATGATGTTGAAGTTGGAAGATGTTGCTGGATGTTGGATGGTTGGATGCACCCGCTGCGGGGTCGAACCATATAGAGCTCCATAGTCAGTTCAGGCTAGAAGCGAGCGAGCGTTCTATTTTGACAGTCATTATGATTAATTTAAATCATTAGGCAGCCCAAGCAGGTAGAGCTCTCGGTTCTCCTGTTCGATTCTCGGTTCTCTGTTCTCAGTTCTCAGTTCTGTCCATTGATTTTTAATTAAATGCAGACGCAGACTTGGAGACTGATAGACTGTTGGACTGATGGACTTGGTGGACTGTTGGACTATTCCTATTCCGCGAAAGAGAGAGACAAGCTGGCGACAACGGAGCTGGCAAGGCTGCGGCTCGAAACACAACAACAAAAAAAAAAAGTCTGGAAAAGGCAATGTTTGCCATTTGTAGCACGGGGAACGAGCCAGGAATGCGTCGATGTTGCAACTGTTTGACTGTTTGTTGTTGTTTCTTTTGTTGTTGTCTCGATTATCAACTGGGAGCAATAACTGCTGGCCAGCAGCAACAAAACTGGACAGTGGAGAGTGTATCGATGATGATGGTTTCGATGGACGGATGGATTCTGTTGACTGTGTATCTGTTAGTCACTGCACGTGGCCAGCTCTGGTGGCTCTGGCGCGTTTTCTTGCGAACGGCTATTTAAGGACATTGCGCAAATACTCGAAGAAACTTGCAACAAAACGGTAGAACAACAACAACAAGAAGAAGATGGAGGAGGAGGAGGAGTAGGAGTACCAGAAGCAACCACCACCACCGCCAACAGCACCACGCAAATCCTCTAGAGCATTTGCTTTGACCATATTGAAGCTGAGGCCAAGCTAAAATTCCTGGCATAGTTTAAGTGTATCGCTTTTTGTGTGCGCCTAGGGGGAACCTCTTCGCCTCTCTCCGTCTCTCTCTTTCGCTCTCTGTCCCACTCGCTCTCTCTATGTTTGGACACTGTTGTCGATTCGACAACGAAGATGTGTGTTTTTGATGAAATTAACTTAATCAGCAAGATGCTGATAAGCATTATATAGCAAAAAACAACAACAACAAACTTAAAATGGCCGATAATTAAAAACTCAATCACGCAATAACAAATAACAACAGCAACAACAACAACATTATGCATGACGCGTGACGTGCGCTCTCTGAATAAAAATAACGCGGTGTGGGCGGAGTTTGAATTGAATCCAATTGCGATCTATGCGTCGGCGCACAGCCAATCAAATGCACGCAAATGGTAGATGTTTAGCGAACTTGTGAATTATGCATACAACAACAAAAAATCAACAAAGAGCAAGCGCACACGATCTACACACACACACTCACACACACACACACACTTATGTACATCTAGCTCATTGGTGCGCTTAATTAATTAAGCCATAAAGCAACAGCAGCAGCAACAACAACAAGCGCTTATATACCTCGCTCTTTGCGCACTTCCAAAGAGAGCTTTTGGTAAGGCACGCTCTCTTGTGTGCGCGCGCTCTCTCTCGCTCCGTCTCAGTCGCGCTCAAGCAGCGACCGGTTGTGTGGGCTCCAAGTTTGGAGCGCATTTTGAACGCCGCTGCGCCGTCGCTTGCCATACGCGTGCTTTGTTATTAGGTATTTGCACGCCATCTGAAGCACAACGAAGGCAACAATCGATCGCAAAGTTAGCTCGAGACACCAAAAAATACAAAAGCAGCAGCAGCGGCAGCGGTAACAACAACAACAACTATATAGGAACAAACAGCAACTACAACAACAGAAACAACAACAACAACACACACACTTAAACGCGCTACGTTCGCAAAACGTTTTTCGAATTTGGCAGTAACCACATTTAAAACCACAAATAAAGCATTAAAGACCAAAACAAGTGTCAAACGCATCTTGCGACAAATAAGTCAATACAAAACAACAACCAAATCAAACAACAACAACAACAGCAACAACCATAAACAGTTACGTTAAATCAATGTGCAAATGAATGTTTAGGATTTTATAAACAAATTTTTGCATACTGCACAATTTTCAAATAAGCGCGCGCACCACACACACTTCACCAACCCTGAGCAACTCTGCGCCCTGTTAAACGTCTGTTACTAAAGCACACTGTTAGCTGTTAGCAGCCCAAGTTGTCAGTTTTTTTAGTGTGCTTGCGCCGCGCGTGTGTGTGTGTGTTCGTATGCGTGTTGCGTGCTGCAACGAAAATAAAATAAAAACGTTTCGGTGCCTTATAAATTGTTAATAATAATACACAAATATATTACCGATATTATTTGTGTTGTGTGTATAACAAGCTGCAGCGCGTGCAGCTCAACGCGTTGGTGCCTTTAACAGCCAGCAAACGGCAATCAGCAAACAGCAAGCAAAACAGCTGACGGCGACAGCGGCGCCCGCTTCTCACTGTGTGTGCGTGTGTCCGTGTGTGTGCTTACTAGTGCGCGCGTTTGTGTGTGTGTGTGCGTGTTATTTTTGTGTTTATTTTTGGAATTAAATAAGCTGAGCAAAACTAAAGCTAAAATCGAATAATCAAAAAATAAAATAACAAGAAAGAGAACGCGAACGTGAGCGAGAGCAAGAGCGAGCGGGAGGGAGAGAGAGAGAGAGTAGGAGAAAAGTGTGCCGCAGCGGGCAATAATAGACGCGCGTGGTGCCTTGGATTTACTGTACGGCTCCACGGTGGAGAACTTTTACCTGAGAATGGATCCGACGCGCGGCGACTCGCGCTATAACCTAAACTACTCGATGAGTAGTATTGGGTTAAGTCTCGCCGATCAGCCGGACATGTATGGCAATCCCGCTGTTGCGGCACTGGGCGCTCGCCCACCCAGCGGCGGGCTGTTACAGAGCATGGGCGGCGGCGGCGGCGGAGGTGGCGGTGTCACCATGCAACGTCCCGTTCCATCATCAGCGGCGCAACAGCAACAACAACAGCAGCAGCAACAGCAACAACAGTGCCAAACGCTTAGTCCACAACACCAGCAACAACAACAACAGCAGCAACAACAGCAGCAGCAACAACAGCAGCAGCAACAACAACAACAGCAGCAGCAACAACAATCACGCGGCATTAAACGCAGCGGCAGCGATTGCTATGAGGATCATCGTCCCAGTGGCGGTATGACACTGCAGGGCCTGGAAAGTTGTGCTGCCGTCGGCAGCGTCGTTGCCGGCAGCGTTGGCGGCGTCGATGTGGACAGTGTGGATGGTTATAATGCGTTGCCCAACAAGAAATCACCGCCCGCCAATGGCAAAAAGACAAAGGGACGAGTCAAAATCAAAATGGAATACATTGACAATAAGCTGCGACGTTATACGACCTTCTCCAAGCGTAAAACGGGCATCATGAAGAAGGTGAGTTTTGATTACATTACAGTTAATGAAGAAGAACTGTAAATTACAATTAGAGCTTTTAAAATTGCCCTTATTTCCCTTTTGGGTAGTTCTGCAAGGGCCAAAGATCACAGCAATCGTATAACTGTAGTTTGATATATTTATTCTCTATTGGAAGTTGTGTTGTTGGAAAGAGAGAAAAAGTTCAGCAATTAAAATTACCCAAATTTCCCTTTTGGGAACTTTTGCAAGGGCCAATGCTTAAGATCACAGCAATCGTATAACTGTTATTTGGTACATTTATTCTCTATTGGAACTTGTTTTGTTGGAAAGAGAGAAAAAGTTCAGCAATTAAGATATGTGAAAATAACAAAATTAAACACCTTGATATATTGCATGTTTTTTTTTCTAATCATAAATTTTCTCTGGGATTAAGCTCGTTGACATTTTGTTTGTGTTTTTTAAAGAAAAATATCACAAATATTTACCTTTTCTTTCGATCTCTGATTCAAATTAAATGTTTCTGCATTTATTTACTCAATTATTCATTGAATGCAAATCTTTTCTGTTTAAGTTTCTAATTGTTTAACAATTCCTGTGCTTGGAGGTAGGCGGTTCCTTCCTTGAAGTGTGTTGCACGTTTTGAGCGCATGTGCAATTAATAAATGCTACCGAATCCAAATCCGAATCCTCAATTCTCCTCCTGCCGCTGCCGTATCAATACAAAAAAAAGTTCCTGCGCTCGTCTTGCTCTCCCCACCTCTCTCTCTCTCCACCGTGCTCACTCTCTTTGGCATTGTTTTCTTGTGCTTTATCGTTGTGTTGTCATCGTGCTGCTCCTTAAGCACCCGTTCCACCTCCACACACACACGCATACACATATACACGCCCTGTGTCAATCGTAACATGGCCAACTGTTGCCCGTTTGTGTGTGTGTGTGTTTGCTTTGGCGGCGACGGCGCTGTGTAAGCGCGGTAGCCACGATTCCGATTCCGATTCCGTACCGAATTTCCCTTTGTTTTCGGCTTCATAAAATGTTAATTTGCCGGCCCAGCAATTGCATTCAATGATCCCAGCAGCCAGTCAGCCCAATACCTCTATACCTTATAGCTATAGTTATACATACACTCAGAAAAATTATCAAATATTACATTGCATTGCTAAAGTTTTTAAGGAATCCTTGAATATGGAAGGTATTAAGCTAGATTCCTAATGAAATTTATATAGTTCTTTAAAACGATTTCTTAAAAATGTCGAAAGACAAAATATCTCAAAATGTCAAAAAAATATTTAATTTCTTACTTCAAAACTCCACCGCTTAAAAGATATGCCAATACCACTATACCTTATAGCTATAGTTATATATACACTCAGAAAAATTACCAAATATTACATTGCATTGCTAAAGTTTTCAATATAAATCTTAAGAAATTTGGCTCATTAGATGTAGAAACAATCCTAAGTTAATCTATTATAGCTAGATTCCAAATGAAATTTTGTATAGATCCTTAAAGCTATTTCTTAATGAAAAAAATTAAAAAATCATACAAAAAATCCCAACAATTTAAAAAAAAATATTAAAATCAGTTAAATTTTTTCATTAAAAGCTTTGAATAATTCAAGTTTTTAAATAAAGGAATCTTTTTATAAATATTGAGGTTTCACCCTAGATTTATAATGGAATTTTGTATACAACTTTAAAGCGATTTCTTCAAAATGTAGAAAAACACAAAAAAATCTCAAAATGTCAAAAAAATATTTCATCAAAAGCTTCCATTTCCCACTACAAAACTCCACCTTCTAAAAGATATGCCATGAAAATTGTTGTCAGTGTATTATAGATGTGTACAATATACATTGGCGTCCTTTTTTTTGTTTCTTGCAACAGTTGCGTGCCGCTTTGGCCTCATTGTCATGCGAAGATGCAACTGCAATTGGCAACAACTGCCACTGACTTTGGCTCCCTTTTTTCTGCTGGCCTGCTTCTTAGCCAAGTTCTGTGTTCTGTGCTTTTCTTGTTGTTGCTGCCGTTTTTTTCCTTCTCTTTTCTTTTCTTTTCTTTTTTTTTCAAATGACCAATTTTCACACGCAAACTTACATAATGCGCCGCGACTTGGGCTTCGCATATGAAATGCTTAACATTTTTAAATAGACTTCTTGGCCTCAAAGTCGCTACGATCACAAATAAACAGTGAAACAACAAAAACAACAACAAGATAGAGAAAAAAAATCGCCAGCGTTAAATCACGATCTCAGCACGATCTTAACATCGCAACACAAAAATCTTATGAAATATTTTTGGTTAAACAACCAAAAAGCAAAAAAAAAATAATCGAGACAAAATGTTAAAAAGGAAAAATTATCCACAAATTTGGAGTCTCGAAGTCGTTTATACCCCGTTTGGCTATTATGTTAAGGGGGGTGTGTGGGAGTGTTTTCATATGTTTTCAATCAGATTTAAGCGATGTTGATTGAAATGACATTCAAAAACTGTTTTTGCCTCTATTAAGATTAGGTTTAAGTAATCATGTTGTGATTAAAAGCTGATAATAAGAATGAAAATTGTTTACCAAACTTTTTATTTATTTATTTATTGAATGCAGAGAAAAATATTGTAAAAGTATTTCAAAATAAAAACTACTAAAAGGTAGTTTTTTTCTTCAGTTTGTAATTAAATTATATAAACAAAAATAATAATAAAAAAACCTATTACAAAATATTAAAGTATTTGGAAAGATATTTAGTTCGCAACATTTGTTTAAAGTAATAAAATCTATAAAAAAATATTTTAAAAAATAATTGGAAAACAAATTAGTTGGTCTTAAACAATATATCATATAAAAAAATTTGTTGTTAAGCAAATAATTGGAGAACAAATTAGTTGTTCCTATACAATATATCAGATAAAAAATATTTTTATGGTGAAAATAAAACATAACTGTAAGAATCTATCAACAATATTTTGTCTTTCTAAATATGATTTAGCTTAAATATACTCTATACTCTAGTTACACCTCACTTCTTATGATACCCTCACCAACTTTTAGTCGACATTTAAAGTTTCATTAAAAGTGCGCAACTTTTTATTTTTATTTTTTCTGAATATTTTTTTTGTGTTTTTTGTTGAATTGATTTTTGAGCGCATTGCAAAAATATTTGACCCCAGAGACATAAGTTTTCAGGCAGCATATTTTTGTGTGTGTTTTTTTTATTTTAAACTGGTTAGCTTTCGGGGCTTGGAGCTTGGGGCTTGGGGCTGGCCCCACTTATGACAGGCGTGCGCCCTGTTGACAGGGACAAAACTTTTGTTATATATTTTTTTCAGTGACTTTGATGTGGGCCCTCATCGATGTCCATGCCGCGGACAGTTGACAGGCACACAATGGATACGCTTGGCGCTACACACACACACACACACACGCACACACACACACGCACACACATACGCACTGTCCTGGCCAACAAATTGCGGTTATTGAACTTCAGATCAGTTAGTTTTTGTTGTTGTTGTTGCTGTTGTGGCAGACGCCAAAGATTTTTTTTTATGTTCAACCTGTGCGTTTGCTTTCTTTTGCCGCAGGCGTTCTTCTTCTTTCCTTTTTTTTCTTATAACCAATTTTGGTCATTTAGCAAAAGCTACTAACTAATACAATATCTCCCTCTCTTTCTCTCTGTCTCTCTCTCTTCTGTTGCTTTTGGCTTGCTTTGGCGTGGGCGTGGGCGTTTTTGCTTGGCGGCCGAAAAAGGCCAAAAGTGAAAAGTGAGCTAATGTCAACGCAATGATCTCATTTGTAGGCCTGGCCTAATTGCGTAGGCAGCCCCCAAAGGCGTTGTTGTTTTTGTTGTTGTTGTTCTTGTTGCTTCTTCAACTTCAATAAATGTGTGCAACAAAAGTGCAGACAATGTTTGCAGACACATGTGTGTGTGTGTGCGTCTCTGTGTGCGTGTGTGTGTACTATGGGCAGAATAAAAAGCTTTGCAAGAAATATTTAAATACAAAAACTAATATAATTGAAATCCTTAAATAACACTGAAAAATTAAGAAATTATTAACTTTTCGAAAACATTGTGGTTGAATCAAGTAATTTTGAGTAATTTTTGAAAAAAAAAAAAAAAAATTTAACCTCATTATAACAGTTCTTCTCAGAAGATATCCAACACTAAATATCTCATTTTTCCTTGTGTTTTTTGGGATGGATTTCTCTTGAAATTATTTCTTAGAATGCAAAAATGTATACATATATATATAAATATTTTTATAAAACATAATAAAAAATAAGATATTTATTGTTGGATATCTATTGAGTAAAACTGTTAAAATTATATATATAAAATATCCATATATTTTTAAAAATCCTTTGATCAGAATGAAAAGTACTTTCAGTTGATAAAGCCCTTAGCTTAAGAGAACAAAACAAAAAATTTTGCGTTTTTTGCATTTTAAGGCTAGAATATTGCGAAAACTTAACTCATCTGTGATATCCAATTCAAAAAACCTTCAGAAAAGTTTGATCTGGTTTTTGGGTAGAACATTTTAAGGCAGCTATAATATATTTACTTACCCAAAATCTGTATTAAATAACTGTTATCTTTAGTTAAACTAATTTAAATAATATTTTATTACATTTTGAAATATTTTTGACTTTTTATGTAGAAAAATAATCTTCTTTTGATATAGTGCTCGGTTTTTGTCCATCTGTTTAGTATGGTTTTTTTTTTTGTATTTATTTTGTTGGTGTCCAGCTGCCTGTCGTTTGCCATGTAAAACGTTTGCAACAATGGGGCACCGCCACAGGCAGGCAGTGAGGCAGCCAGGCTGGCAGTGAGGCAGGCGCAAAATGCCGCCAAAAGGTGTTAAATTGAAATCACGAGGCGCGCGTTGCCTAAACAACAAGAAAGAGAGAGTGAGAAAGAAAGAGAGAGAGAGAGAGAGAGAGAGAGCAAGCTAAGGCCAAGCTGGGGGCCAAGCGCATTTTGGTCTTTGGGGCTTGGGAATTGTTTGTTGCGCGCTGCGCTGCGCTGTGCGGCGCGTCTTGTGGCACGGCACGGAAGCGTATTGATACCAAGTAGCAGCGCGGCAGATTGCGCACAGATAAGAAGCACACATAGACATTGAGAGGCTAAGGCAGCAGGCAGGGCCAAGTCGGCTCGCCTTTTGGGCCACATGCAACACATACACACAGTGTTGTTGTTCTTGTGGTTGTTGTGGTTGTTGTAAGAACAACAATCGCTCTCTAACAAATGACTCGCGGCGGCTGCTGCTGATGCGGCTGCGGCTGCTGCTTCTTCTTCCCTGGTCTCTGGGGCTTGTCCTGTCAACAGCTGCAGTCGCTGCCGCCCCTTTCCCCCTCTTTATAGCCCTTGCTCTATGTTAGTATGTATGTGTGTTTGTATCCTTTTGTCTTTGTGTTCGAAATTCAAATTGACATGAATTGTTGGCAGCAGCAGCAGCAGGCCTAGTCTCGATACCCGGCCAAAATCCAATCCGACCCGGCCAGAACACGAGAAAACCGAACCGAAAACAGAGACACCTACTCTCAGTGAAGTGGCCCGGGCCGTGTCAATTGTTTGCATTTACACATGTTACACATAAAATTGGCAGCCACAGTGGCAACAGCAACAACAACAACAACAGCCAACAACAAGAGTCGTCGTCTCTGCCAACAATGTGTACAACAATTTCATTAATATTAATAAATGCCTATGCGAATCGCGAGCGCGTTTTGTGCGCGATTTTTCTCGCCCGATTTTTCCCCCTTGTTGTTGTTTGTATATTTATTTATGCGCCGAGCCATTGGCTCTAGACGGAGACGGGACAGCAACTTTATCGCTTTTGGAGTAATTACGAGCTGTTGATAGGCAGCTTAAGCTACCGTCGTCGTCTTTCTGTCTCTCTCTATCCCGGTCTGTAGCCTCAGGGCGCTTTCAATAATCTTTTCATTAGAGATGAGCGCGTGATTTGAATTTAAAAAAGGCGTGTGGGAAAAGTCGCTAAGGAAAACAATTGGAAAGAGATCTTTGTTGAAATGTTAAGTGGTTTTGTATAAGGAGTATGGAATTTTAAACTAATAAGCTTTGATTATCTCTATGATTTCGTTATTTATACTTGTTACAGATTCTAACACTTAAGAACTGAAAGATTTTTAAGCTAAAATATTGTTTTCATACCAGACTATAACATTTTTGTTTAAGGGTAAAGTATATTTTGTTTTGGAGAGTATTTTTGTTAAAGATTTTCTTAATTTTTATTGTAATAATCATTTTTACAGAATAGAAAAGCATTATAATAAGCTTTGATTCTTTCTGTTGCTTATTACTTATTACAGATTATAACACTTAAGAATTGAAGGTTTTAAGAGCTAAAATATCGTTTTTCATACCAGACTAAAACATTTTTGTTGAAGGATTAAGTATTTTTTGTTTTGGAGACTACTTTTGTTCAAGATTTTCTTAATTTTCATGGAAATAATTATTTTTCTTGAATAAATAAGCATTATTATTATCTGAAAATAAAAAAAAATTGAAATGATAGTTTTTGAAGAATCAATAAACATTATTATCCTCTGAAAATCAATAAAAAATTATAATAATAATTTTTAATGAATAAATAAACAATTTTATCCTCTGAAAGTCAAGAACAAAAATTGAAATGATAATATTTCTTGGGTAAATAAACAATATTATCTCTAAAAATTTATCAAAAATCATGTTTAAAAGCATTAACTATTTGTTTTAGTCATAAAAAAATATAAATTTTATTGCTAAACACACTTAAATAATGTCAAACAAGTTTAAATGTACTTATCTAATACAACTTATACAAATGGTTGTTGCTCTTAACACCAAAAAGCTTTGCCAAATTTGCCAACATTTTTTTGTCTCACGCAGCCATCTCGAAACAGTTAGTTTTTATAGAGTTGGCCGTTGCTGTTGCAGCAGTGGCAGCAACAGCAGCAGAAGTGGCAGCAACATTTGGCTGCTGATCTGTTATCGCTGCAACATAATCGCATAGTTTAACTGAAAATTTATGTGCCGCTTTTAGCAAAGTAGTTAACACAACTTTAAACTAACTATATCTCTTTCTCTCTCTCTCTCTCTGTTTCAGGCATATGAACTGTCGACGTTGACTGGAACTCAGGTGATGCTGCTAGTTGCAAGCGAAACGGGGCACGTTTACACATTTGCAACGCGCAAACTGCAACCGATGATAACATCGGAGGCGGGCAAACAACTGATACAGACATGCCTCAATTCACCGGATCCGCCAAGTGTTGGTGGCGGTGATCAACGTATGTCTGCCACCGGCTTTGAGGAAACGGAGCTCAGTTACAATATCGCCGACGAGGACTCCAAAGTAAGACAATTGATTTACGGCCATCATGGGCACGCTCATCTCGCCCATCCCCAAGCGCCGCCCACGCACTACAGTCTCGAACAGAGTCTGATGCAGTCCGGGTATAGCGGTGGTCAGGCATCGCCTCTATCCCATGCCCAGGCATATGGGGGGCATGCGCATCATGCGCATGTGCCGCACGTGCCACCGCCACACTCCACACACTCGCACATGTCGCACACGCATGCACAACGCTAGAAGGGAACAAATCCTCGTTTCTTTTAGAAAAAATATATAAATTTATATTTTGAGGTAGAGTTCTATATAGAAATGCCAGACGAACTTCTTGAAATTGAATGAGAATCTTTTAGAAATTTTTGGGTGAAAAACAATGAGAAATGTTACTTTGGTAAAAGTAGATTATTTGGTAAGAGATCATTCTGAATATTCAAAAGGGTTTTTAGAACGCATTCAAATCTTAGTCCATTTGTTTAGGTTTCTTCAATCATATTCATCGTAATGCCAAACGGCAGTAATTAGAACAAGAAGCAGATTACATTAGAAAGCGTTTTTCAAACAATTTTACTCAAGGTTTCTAAGCCTGGATAGTTAACTTCATGATTTTTTCATGATATTATCTTTTTCTGAACTATAATCTTCATCAAAGTTCATCATATTATCTTTTTCTGAACTTTAATCAGTTAAACTCGTCGAAAAGTTTCGTCTCCGATCTTATCAGCTGTAAAACTCAGTCTGTCATCAAAAATGCAATAAAAGAAATTTAGCATATATACAAAAAACATAATAAAGATCTTAAAAAACATATTTGCATCATATTCAATACAAATTTCCACATTTAAATTTGATTTCTTAGAATAAACTTAATAAATGCTTGTAAAAATTAGAAGAAATCTTAGTTTGAAAACATTTTTCTTCAAGAAGTTCGACTGTAAATTCTATATGATAACTTTATCTTAAAGTAAAAGCGTATGTGTGTGTGTGTGTGCGCAAGTGTGTTAGTGTGCGTGTGCGTGTGTGTGTGTATAGGCAGTTGTTATAAATAACATAAGCAGTTCCCAAAGTGCAGCATTTGGCCATGAATTAGTTTTTGTCACCGCAAAGTTGGGTAGATATATAGTAGTTAGATATTATGGATCATGGCCAATACATAGTATATTGACGATCTCGCCGCTCGTTTTGTTGTTTAGCGTTGTGGGCGTGGCAGCTCATATATATACATATACATACAAACAAACATATATTATATTTTTTATTTAAACAAACAACATTTTGTTTATACTAGTCAAAACTCTTACTTAAAGGCAAACTGTGCCATAGCAAAGCTTACAGCTCTCATATATATATATACGATATACGATATATATATGTACCCATAAAGCAATATCCATAGCCATATATACACTATATATATGCAACTATCTCGTACCGTATCAGAACCCAGTGCCATCATTCTACAGCATATCTACCAGAAACACAATCTCTAAAACAAACAAACAAACAGACAACACTTAAGAAGACAGAAAACACACAAAAATATAGCCGAGACTGCTTTAGTTAGTCCTTAAGCATAAGTGCAATAAACATATATATGAAACTAGATGAACTTAGGAAGAGGGAGAGAAAAAGGGAGAGAGAGAGAAACCCACTCTATAAAGTTTTGCTGCGCAGAGTCTAAAAAACTAAACTAAATATTCGTTTAGCTAATTGGGCATGGCGATAAACCTTTTTTTAAGTGCGATGAGCGTGCTCGAAACACATAAAAAACAAATCTTATTTATACATAAATCTTAAATATATATATATACACATATACCAAGTAATAGTTGCAAACTATTATCTATTGTTTTGTGTGCAGTAAACGTTTTTATTTAGCTTAAACTTAGCGCTATTTATAATTTATAATTTTTAGTTATGTTTATTTGATTTCACTTCGAATAGCTTTTGAATTTAAATATTTTCGATTTGTTTGCTGGGATTATTAATTAAAAAACTCTTCAAATCTATCGAAAGCAACTCTACAAAATGAAACCGTTATAATTCCCAACCAGCAAATCGATACAAAAAACTGTACTTAACCTTTGTGCTGCTTGCTGCTCTGCTCTCTACTAATATTTATTGTATATTCTTAAAAATAATATTCGTGAACGAAAAATGACCAAATTAAAAAGCAGCTCAAAGCATTATTCTTATGTGGCATGACAATATATAATTAATATATAATTTCTTAATTAAATATAAAAATTATTATTTCAAGTTAATTTAGTGCAAATTGCATTTCTGTCAAACAGGAAAAAAAACGAAAAAACAAAAAAGCAATTTTATAGTTAAATTAATTTTAAATGCTTGTGCAATTAGCTAAAAAAAAAAACAAAAACAAGAAATCAAAATTAGTTTTAATAAATAACTCATTTTCTTAGTTTAAGCAAAAAGACATATTATGTTATAAAAAATCAAACTCAATATAGTAACTATATAAATGCATATATACATATATATATATATATTTTATTTAGCGCAATATTATAAATTAATAAAAAAAAACCCAGCAATATATATACATAAATGAAAAGTTAATCAGAGAGAAAGAGAGAGAGAGAGTGTGTTAAAATTGTTAACTAGTTTTTCCAGACAAATTTTCAAGAGCAAGGTTAAGAGCTTTTACATAACTAGCAACAGCTGTACTGTATTTTCTTGTTAACCTACACAGGCCTGCAGAATTGGCGAGTGGGCAGCTCCCTGAACTAAACTGAAACTGAATGAAAACACTTTTTTGTGGTTGTTGTATCTCTTTCTGTATCTATATACATTTGTATCTGTATCTGTATCTTTGTCTCATTTGCGTTCATCATTGCGTTGTAAAAAAAGCTTCCGCTTGTTAGTGAAGAGGGTTTTTTTCTTTCCTATACTTATGAACAATAGACATTGCCTGATGATAACTGCATGTGGGTTTTGCGTGACGCTTGTGACGTCATGAGAAGCTCGGAATCACTCGAACGAGTTCATAAATCGATCAACAACAATTGGGCCCCTCACACAAACAAAGTCCAAGCCGTCGTCCAAGTCATGCATCAGCAGTTTAGCCAACCCACCTCGTCTTGCACCCCCTCTCCATTCACTCTGCCACACATCTTTGGCATGCAAATCGCACGCGCGCGCGCCTCCGATCGCTTTCGGCATTTTCAATGCCAGGCCACAACTGGCAACCGTTGTTGTCGTCGTAGCGTAGGCTTCACATCGCCGCATCGCATCTCCGATGACGTGTGCCACACTGAGCCACTCTTTTCGGTTCGGTTTGGCAACAGAAACAGCAGCTGTCGCCGTTTCATTTCGTTTCGTTTCGTATCGTTTCATTCAGCTAAACAAACTGCTGCTGGAGACGATGAATGAATGAACGCCAAAAAGACGGAGACGACGGAGACGGCAACGGCAGCCACCACGCAAATGTTGTGGGTGTGACACCAACGCCGCTTCAGGTCACAACAAACATAAATATACACACAAAACACTCACACTCACACACACACACGTAATGTGAATGTAGGTGTGTGGCTAAACTTACTGATTGACTTAATGATGACCTGTAAATGTGATTTGGGTGTGAGTTTTCTTGTTTGATATGGAGTTTGATTGAGATTTGAATGTTTTTCCGTTTAAGTTGGGTTTCTCAGCTGTTCAATACTTACTTTTTCTCTAGAGAAGATCTTATAGATCATTTCTGATAATCATTTGGGTTCTTAATTGAAGTTTGATTGAGATTTTGGTGTTTTTCTCGTTTTAGTTGGGTTTTCAATACCTTTTTTCTCTAGAGAAGGTCTTATAGATGATATTTGATATTTATTTGGCTACTTAATTGAAGTGTAAATACTTTTAATAACAATTTCTTCAACGTTTCGTATTCAATTATTTTGTTTTGTTTATCTTACAGTAAAAGTTTCTTATCTTAATAACTGAGAAGTATATTCGAGTAGTTTTTGATTAGCTTCTGCTTTGTTTTCAATGTTTCTAAGGCTGTTATATTATTTTTTTCTAAGATCACGTTCCAAAAAATATTGAGTAAAAAGAAAGTTTATAGTTTTTTACTTCTGAAAATGGTATATAATACTTTTCATCAGCTGTTCCTTCTACAAATATTCTAATACAAACCTTTTCCCCACGACAACTTCTCTTTGAAAGTTTCTTCTTCTGCTTTTATCTAACCGTTGCTTATACCCATTGTTTTTACATGAACTTAAAAGGGTATTTGACTGGTACGTCATCACCATTTGTTGTTATTATGACTATTTACTGTTTACTGTTGGTGTTTAATGTTTTAAGTTTGCCAGCTGACTGATAAACTTTGAAGCTTGTCGACGTTGTTGTTGTTGTTGTTGTTGTTAGTTGCTGCTGTAGGTCGTTCTCTGACACTGCCGCCAACTCTTCAAGTCCAGCCAAGGTTAATTTGTCTGCATGCAGTGGGTTGTACTCTATGTTGTTGTTGTTGTTGCTTTCTGTTAATGTTGTTGTTGTTGTTGGGCAACTTTGCGCCACTTTATACAATACTTATGTATAGCAAATGCTTTGAATGCGCGGGTGTCTTTTTTTCTTTTCGTTTTTTTCTGCTTCTTTTTTTTTGTATGTAGTATAGATCGTTACCTTCTTTGGTCACTCACCTGCGCATCTTAAAACCGCCCACGCCCAACGTTAAATATATATGTATTAATAAGTATATACACAAAATGTTGTAAGTTTATTGGCTTTAGTTGCGTTTTTTTTTTTTTATTTTAATATGGTTTTTTTTTAAAAAGTTTTTGCTAATTGTGTGCAATGACCGGATTTGACTTTCATTTTTTGCTGCTTTTGCTACAGATTTTTTTTTTTTGTATAGGTCAAATGTTTATATCAACTTTGTGT
This sequence comes from Scaptomyza parva, assembly GCA_035044645.1. Taxonomy (NCBI): domain Eukaryota; kingdom Metazoa; phylum Arthropoda; class Insecta; order Diptera; family Drosophilidae; genus Scaptomyza; species Scaptomyza parva. The sequence continues at coordinate 7,868,907 of JAWNNT010000090.1, forward strand.
TATGGATTTTTTGTCAAATAACTCTTTCACCAAGTTAGAAATGGGTTGGATTTTAAAAAATTTGCCTTATTTTCTTAACAAGTTTTTGAGAATTTCTTCTTAACATTTCAACATGAAAGGTTTTTTCTATTATTTTTTAAAATATTTTTTACAATATATTTTTTTTTTGTTCAACTACACATTAAAGCTTTTTTATCAGTATTTCTTTTTGCTAAGTTTATATTATATTTTTTGTGCTTGTTCATTTACGCATTAAAGTTTTCTTATCAGTATTTATTTTTTTAGTTAAGTTTTAGTTTTTCGCTTATGGATTTTAAATCCGCGATATGGCATCAAAGAAAATATTATAAAATATTTTTGGTAATTTTTTACCCTCAAGTGTTTGAATGTTTTATTTAGGGTTGGCTGAACCTAAAAGATATGTTATAAAAACTAGATTTCCTAGATATACTTTTTCGTATCTTTTCTGTATCCCTTTTTAATGAGAAGAGAAAAAATCGCATCTTATGCAAAATTATGTTAAATAATTGAACTCATTTGAACAATGCGAACTTTTTGAACTATTTAAAGGCCCAAACAGACACGCAGGCCATGTTACCAAAAGGCTTCGACGTGGCTATGTTTCGTCCATACACACATTACGTTTTGACCTCCTCCTCCTCCGAATGTTGCTGCTACTGCGGTTTGGACTCCTGGCTCAGGCCGGGTATTACTAAGTACACACATATCAGTTTGAGAAATTAAAAGCATTTTGCGGTTCGGGCTGACTATCGAAAACCGCGTGCCGCTCGAGACTCTAACGACATTTCAATGATTTGCTGTTGCTGCTTGCTGTTGCTGTTGTTGTTGGTTTTTGGGGCCAAGCGCGTCACCAAGTTGGCCACGTGCGCAGCACAAGGCAGTAAGCAGTAAGCAGACCGTGCCACAAAAGCAATGCAACAGCAACGACGATTACGAGTACGAGGGCGACCTCTGTCAGCAGCGCGAGAGAGAAGCGGTTGGGGTTTTTTTTTTCTGTTTTCGCGTTTTGGAGGTTTGGCGATTTTAACCGACGCGCCACCAACAACGCAACAACGCAAAGAATCTTGCGTGGCAGCCCCTGGACACTGAAACCCGAATGTGTGTGTGTGTGTTAAGCCGGGCTTCTCTCTGTGTTCTGGAGTTCTAACCGCATGCCGCCACAATGTCCTCTTAATTTCCTAGGCTTTGGCTCGCTGTTGCAGCTGTGCGCTCTGCGATGATATCGTTATGTTGTCCTGCTTCCTCTTGCGTACTCCTTGTTGTTGTTGTTGCTGTTGTTGTTTGGTGGTTTTTTTTGTTTTTAATTCAACTGATTGTACTGTGCAGCTTCTGGAATTCGGCATTTCTTAAAGCCACGGCCAAAGCGTCGGCAACATCTTGGGGCAGCCACAGAAGACGATACCTGGACGAGAGCTTCTCTGGCTGCGGCTTCTCCGACTGCTGCTGCTGCTTCTTGTCTTCGCCGCCTTCGCAATCTGGCAAGGCACAACAGATACAAGAAAACCAAAAAAAAATAAAAGAAAAGAAAAGAGAATAAAACAAAAAACTTTAAGAAATGACAATTTGTGAGCTGAGTTTTTTTTTTCGTTGTTGTTGCTGTGTATTGTTTTTGTGTTCTGTGTGTGTAGCTTTGAGTTGTCTTCTTCTGTTCGTTGGTTGCTTTCATTGTGATTATTTAAAGGCCAAAAACCCGCCACCGCCCCTGCCACCGCCGTTGCCGTTTGCTTGAAACGAGTCTTAACGAGGCGCTTCTTTGCTTTTGCCAGGACTCTTTGCATTTAGTTAAGCAATTATTGGTTTGGGGGCAATGCAAACAAATAATGCGTACATTGTTTGTATGTGCAACTGTCTAAGCAGCGATTGTGCAACAACAAAACAGCAGCAACCCTCTCCACCTCTCCTCTCCACCCTGTCGCAATGCAGACTTACTTCAATGATTTTCCAAGTTAATCAAAATTCTTTGCTATCGACTATAAAGAAATCTCAACGACCTTACCCCAGGCGTGCCCGTGTCTCTAGCTCGTAGAGACCACTAGCGCCATGTGGCAACATGCCACGCCCAAAATGTGCTTTGTGCCACTGAAGCGTGGCAGAAGGCGGTGGCAACGACGGCGGCGACGGCGGCAAAACTATCCAACAGACAGACAATACTCTAACAGACAGACAATTTTTTTTTTCCCTTCTTTACGTTCGTTTTTTTACTCGCTTCACTGCGCTTTTTATGGCTGAGAATTAGCCGTTTTTTTGGAGTGGTTTCCTAGATTAGATTTATTAAGTTGTTTTGTATTTTTTTTTTTCGTCTTGTGCAATCTTTCGGAAGCTCTTATTTATATTATGAGTCGTTTGTCTAATAAAAGTTTTCTTTTTCTTTTTTTTTTTATTTTCTAACGATTATCGTTAAAGCGATTGCTGAAGATACGATTTTTGAATATTTGATGTCAGGAACTACAAAAGTCAGAAACTACGGATTTTGGGTAGAAATTTGACTAATCCCTAGGCATAGCAAGTTGGTTTTTTCGATAACTTTTTAGGTTTATGATATACACATGGAATTGATACCAAAAATTCTTGTATATCAAAAAATTTTAAAATAGGTATTGAAAACATTAACTGAATAATGAACATCTGTGGAATTTTTATTGAATTCGTTTGATAAACACCGGACATATGAACCTATCAAGTATTAGTCCGGTAGTACACGTCAGCCCGACCATCTATCCGTCTGTATGGTCAAGGGTAAAGGGTATCTTGTAGTCCAGACTACTTGACTATAGCTTTTTTACTTGTTTCAATATTAAGTTTTGTAAAAAAAGTTCTTTCATGTTTTTTTTAACGAATTTTCAACCCATAAGCAATTTTCTCACTCTAGCTTAAGGTTTCTTTAAGTTTTTCCTTATCTATTTATTGATACAATTCAATTAACTTAATAGAATTATTGCGTCGAACAATTTAAGATTTTCACAACTATTTACTTTAGCTATATATTAAATATATATATATAAATTTGTTGTTTCAACATTTTAAATTTGATTGTGGGCAGGAAATGAGCTAAACTTTAAGCTGATCTCTCTCACTGTCTTGTTTCATTGTACTTTTAACTGGCAAAACTGTGCTCGGAACATGTTGGGGCAACTGTGGGCAGCAGTTCGGATTGCCTTTTGAGTGTGGGAAGTCCGCGCGCTTCATTATATAATGAAATAAATGCTTGGGATGGCACAAGTGTGTGGCGTTTGTTGTTGTTTTTGTTACGCTTAGAATTTATTACTGAAGATGTTTTTTTCCTTCTTATTATTTTTGTTGTTATTGCTGTTAATACTCAATAAAGTTTAAGCTTAAGAGAGTCGTTAAGTTGTCTCAATTAGTTTGCTAAACGTGTGCAAGAAGTTGTAAGAATTATTTAGTAAATTGCAAGAGTGTTTATTTTGAGTTTAGGAAATCTGTTTTAACAAGTTTTGCTAATTTGAAAATTATAGGTATTTTTTTTTTTGTGATTTGAAAAAAGTTTTGGAACAAAATTAAATTTTTTATTGTCTTTTTGGTACATTATCAATATATTAGAATGAATAATCTTGCTTTTTCATATATCAAGTTTCTCATTGAAGTTTTATCTATCAATCAAAAATTTATTTTTTAAAACTAAATATTTAATATTGATTCAAGAAATGTTTTTAGCTTTTACTTCTTTTCTAATGTTTTCTGATTCTCTTATTTATAGTTAAATTTTCTGTAGATTTTTGCTAAATTATATATATCAAAAAGTCACTTTTGAGAAACAGATATCAAAGAGTTTACAAATTTGATTTTATTTATCTTAAAATATTAATTTTCTTTAAATAAAATAGTTTTTCGAATAAAATATTACTTATTTAGCAAGAAAATTAAATATTTTTACCCAAAAAAAAAACTGATTAAACGATCGCAAACAAAATCAAGTTATGGCCATTTATACCACAAAACTATCTCTCTCGAACACAGAAAAAAAAGTTCTACCATTGAATTAATCTAATCTTTGTACAAAGTTTTTGGCGTACATAAATCGTCGACACTTCCACTTGATGAAAGTGCCATAAATTTTCAATTAAACTTTATGCTTCTGCACAACATTTTGATAAACTTCTATGGCAGCTTATGCAATCTTCAAGATATATGTCTAGACAACAACGATGATGATACCAATAATAATGATGATTATGCTTGGCGTTGAGTTGTTTTGCGTGGAGTTAAGAACCCAACCTTAGTTTTTTGGCTAGCGAATAGTAATTCTCATCTCATATATGTTGGTGATTGGCGCCGATTAAGCAATTCCAGACATATATAAATAAATATATATATGTGTATAAAAGTGTGTATGCATAACCGTTGCCTAGCAATTATTTGTGAATTAACATTTATAACACTTGATCCTGTGTATTATTGTTGTTGTTTTTGTTGTTGGTTGCAGTTGTTGGTTGGTAGAAGGTAGAAAGCGTTGCGTTTGACGCTTGGCTGCATTTAAAAAGTATTTTTCGTGCCACAGAGAGTCCGAGAGAAATATTTTACAGCAGCAGTGGCAGCAGCAGCAATGGACTCGTGTCTGTCCAAATGGACTTTTGTCCATTTGGTTGGTGTATGTCTGTTATGCGGATTCATTGCAACCGCAGCCACTTGTTTAAGTTGCCACTTGTGGCAAGCTACTTGTGTTGTTGTTGTTGCTGTTGTTGTGGATGTTGTTGCTGTTGATGTTGTTGTGCTAAATTTCACACCAACAATGAGCGCGCGCCACACAATGAATGAAAAATGAGTGACGCGCCGCATTGCGTTGCAAGGCACTTTACTTGCAGCAGCAGCATCTCTCTCTCTCTCACACACAGGCAGTCTGTTTTCTGGACTCTAAATCGATACCTTAATTCAAAGGCACGCCAGACCGCATTTTTGGATAATCAACACACACACACAGAGAGACTGAGAAGCTGCTGTTGCTGCTGCTGTTGTTACAACGAGTGTTGTGGCACGCGTGAGATTTCCTGTCAGCCAGGTCTCAAGTTGCAAGTAGCCAAAAAAACAAATAAAAAATAAACAAAAGCAAAAACTTTGACTTATATATATATATGTATATATGTATAAATATCGGTTTTTGGTTTCTTTTTTGGCGCTTCCGATGGCTTATCTGCCACTTGGGCCTGGGAACTGTGGCAAGTAGCAAGAGAAGCGTGTGTTGCTGTTGCTGCTGCTGTTGTTGTTGTTGTTGTGCAATTGCCTTTAAAAAGCTGTTAACATGCGTTGTCATCGCTGCCATATGTTGCACGACACACAACGTATATTCAACAACTCCTGCCGCGACAGAGAATCACAGTAAGACCGAAAGAGCGTGCGAGTGCGAGAGAGAGATAGCGATAGAGACTACCACCTGGCACAACTGAACCCATTTTGCTTGGCTTCAATCAACTTGCGAGAGTGCAGTTTGTCAGCATGCGTTGATTTCCATTGAAATCTATGCGAAAGTGCAAAGCCCACAGATTTGCGTAGCTCACAGCGCTAGTTATAGCTTCCTCAGTTCACATGTGCGCGTCCCTTATTTGGAAGCTTGTGTGTGGTGCGCAACAGCAACAACACAGTAACAACAGCAACAACAACAACAGCGAAAAAAAAAAACAACTAAATAAAATAAAACCAGCACAACAACAACAACACGAGCTCAGCGTCGGCGGCCGAGTCACAACAGCAACAACAACAGAAACAACAACTACAGCGGGTAGAGGGGGAAAGGGAACTTGAGCTCGAGTGCAACGTGGTCGCCACATTGGCTGACTTATGACGAAAATAATTGCGGCTATCGCGACTTGGCGATCGCGTCATCGTCATCGTCATCGACATCGCTTTAACTTCAACTTTAACAACAGTAGCAGTTTGGCCAGTAGAAAGCTTCATTTCAAACCGTCGTCTCCACGCATCTCGATGTGGTATAATATAAAATACCCTGTACTTATATAGTGTAGAATCATTTTCGATTCGATTTTGTTTATAAATGTAATAGTAATATGATTGAGAAAACTTTCAATTGACCATTTGGAAATAGTCTAAAGTTAAAGATTAAAATATCATTAGGAAAACTTTCAACTAAACATCTGGAAATACATATACTGGAAAACTTTATAGAATCATTTTGGTTTCAATTAAGTTTATAATATATGACCGAAATATCATTAGGAAAACTTTTAACTGACCATCTGCAAATAATTATACTGGAAAATATGATTGTAATTTCATTAAGAGAACTTTCAACTGACCATCTGAAAATGATCTGATTCTGGAAGAATGAAAAACTTTTATTCACATCACTTTCAAATTTTACTTTACAAATTGAGAAATGATAACTATATTTCTGTTGATTTGTTCTCAACATTACTTTAAACAAACTTATAAGCATTAGACTATCCTTTTTATTGTTTTAGAAGAGTTTCTTCACTTTGTACTTTAGATTTTGCCTAACGTTTCAACACTTGTTGATAGAAACTTAGGAAAAAAAAATGTTTCTATAAGAAATGTTATAAAATTACAAAAAAAAAAAGAAATAATCTTTAAAGAAAGAAATCATACTTTATAACTGGTTTACGATTAAGTTTGCTTTAAGAGTACAAGTTTTATGTTCTAACTTTTACATTTTAAACATTTTTACGAAAACTTTGAAAGAATAATCTTATTTGCCAGAACTTTAAGAACTTTCTTCAGAAGACTTAGGTATGATACTAAAATATAGTAAAGGGATTTTATTTTCTTTTCTTACTGCTTCAAGTATACAATCTATATCCATATCTTTATACACATCATTATCTAGAATGTCATAAAAAAAAACCTAAAAAAAAAAACTATAAACTATTTTTTAATATTTTTCTCAACCACAGCGCAACTTTGTAGTCTATGCACTTTTGCTCTGTTGCATGTTGAGTGGAGGCTTTTAGTTTTTTTTTCACTGTTCGCTGTTATACGTTGCGTATGAGTAATCAATAATAATTTTATCGCCCGGGCTTCGTAACTGTGTGTGGTCGTCGCACATTTAATTTTCATAATGTTTGAAGACGCACAATCGATTGCCATAATAATTTTACGCAAATATAGCACAAAATTGTCAGAAAGAGAGGGAGGGAGAGAGAGAGAGGGAGAGGGAAGTTAGGCACACTGGCAATGTATGAATCCGAAACGACAATTTCACATATTGTAATTTAGTTAATTCGCATCGTTTGGCGTACGCAAATTCGCCAACATTGTCTATGCATTAGCTACATGTCGTAGTTGTGTTGTGTTTCTTCGATGTTGTTGTTGTTGTTTTTGGTAACTATTCTTGTTGTTGTTGTTGTTGTTGTATTAGTATCGAAGGCGACTGTGCGGCGTCTGTTGTTGACTGCGTTTGATATGCAAATTTTCTGTTTGCCATTTGCTTCAGCGGCAAAGGCACAGATACAGATACAGATACAGATACATGGGTTACAACTATAGTTAAGGCTATAGTTACAGATACACATGCATATGTAAATATAGTTCGCAGTCGTTTGGGGCTTAAATCGCCAAACGGCATCGGCGTAGCAAAATTATAGTTTTTCTTTTTCTGTTTAGTTGATTTTTTTTGTCTTCCCCCTTTTCTTTTTTTATTGTGTATCACACTCGCCTTGAAATTGCATTTATATTGTTTGAATATTGCTTGCAATTGAGGGTCATAAAAGAGCGCATAGATTATCCTTAAAGCATCCTGTTTATTGCTTATTTTTTTGGTTGCGTGGGTGTCTTTTAAGTTATTTTTTTTTGTTTAAGGTTGAAGTTTGGTTCTAGAAAGCTTAATTTGCTTTATGTTTTCGATTTTTTAGAAAGTTGATTTTGTTCTAGAAAGTTCTGTGAGGCAAATGTTCATTAGTTGACGTATTTGAGGTAAAGAAAGAAGAAAAATAAGTTAATGGTTTCATTGGATTTGATTTAGGGTATTTATGATATATTTCTATCCTTAAAACACATTTTAAGGTTTTTAAAAATATTTTTTTTCTTTGTATTAAAAGTTGTTTGTTGGTGTGTTCAGCACCAAAATGGTAGAAAATTTTGAAGTAAAGTAAACAAAAACTTTTAGAATAGTCTTTAAGATCTAAAATATCTCAAAAATCTGATATGCTGGACTTAAGCTTAGCAAGTCAAAGTCCTCGAAATGATTTGACTTGAATTATTTTCTTTGTGGAAATTAACTTTTAGTAATTTTTATACAAAGCTTCTTGAAACTAAGCATTTCTTTCCATATAACTATATTGTAAAAAACATTTTTGTATGAAAAAAATATACAAAATTAGTTTTTTATTATAATATTATTTTTGTTTAAAGCCAACAGGAAACCAATATTTTCACTTAAAGTTTTCTACAACACGTTTCAATAACAAATTTTTATATCACATTTTTAAAGCAAAAAAATACTCAACTAATAGTGGGTACAGTTTACTTTCAGCTAATAGCTACACTTTTCACATTTTATTTCCCATTGTGTGTGTGAGAGTGTGTGCTTTGCGTGTGTGTGTGTGGGGGGGCCAATGAAAATTGCACATCCATTCCACTTAAAGCAATTCGCGACAAAAGCAAAAGCGAAAAGGAAAAGAAAAAAAAGCTATGCAATGATCAGGCAGCAAACTAAACGCTTTGATCGCGTTCTCAGCATTTTCGGCGCTTCATTTGTCGCATTTCATTTGGCCATTTTGTGCAGCTGATTGACTGCGAACAACTCAGCGCGAGGCAACAACCCAGCCACATGGCGTATGCGCAATATGCGCAAACAGTAGAAGCAACCAGAAAGCTGCAGGCTGCAGGCAGCAGCAGCATCAGGCAGAGGCCGCAGCAGCAGCAGCGTTAGTGAGTGCCACTTACGCGACGCCTTGACATGCCCACACGTAGCAACAACAACAACAACAGCAACAACAACAAACACCCCAACAACTTTGCAACATGCCACGAAACTTTTTGGAATTTATGTTGCGCTTTTTCTCGCTGTTTCGGTTTTTCGTCGTTTGCGATGTTTTTTTTTTTTTTTATTTGAAGGGGCGGCGGCGTGTGAGAATTTCTTTTGAAATGCAGCGTATGCAACGCGTGTTTCGTGTGGCAGTGGCATCGACATCGCCATCAGCATTGGCATCGCCACATCGACAGCGACCTTTATTAAAGCCACAGCGTTCAGCAAGCACAAATTTATAATGTGGCACGCAATTAATTCACTGCCAAAGTCCTGCCACAAGGCGCAAAAATTATCGCCACCATTCAAATGACGCTCAATGTTACGTTTGTCGCCACAGTTTGTTTGCTTTTTTGTTGTTGCGCTTTGGCGGCAAAACATTTAACAAGCTGCTGCCTGCTACTGTCCACTGTTAGCCAGTTGTTGCCACTAGAACACACAGATGCGGCATGCCACCTAGAAAGCGCACGCTAGGCGTCCAATTGGCTGACCAACATGCATTCAACAATGGCCGGTGGTCCTTTGTCAACAGATCTAGAGTCGAGAAACGAGAGTCGCGAATCGAGAGAATCGGAATCGGAATCGAGTCGATTCGATTCGAGTTTGTGCTGCTGTCAACGCTAATTTGTGGCAAGTAGAAGTTGTTGTTGTTGCCGTCTGGATGCTACTGCTGCCACACAAAATATAGCCATAAATGTTTAGCACCAGTGCATTTAATAAAAATCTGCATGCAACGTGCGAGTTTTACAAATTACAACATCGCATTCAACTACCTTCAAAACCGAATCCTGACCATTTTCCCACGTCTCATTAAAATTGCAGTTCAAAAAAAAAAACGAAAAAAAATGTTTCTTGCATCAAGAAGGAACAACTCATGCTGTTCTTATTTACTTTGTTTTTTTTTTTACTTTCTATCGATGCAGCGCATCGCATCGTCCCAACGTCCTCATCGCATCGTCATCATCATCATTATTGTCAACTCAGTCAACCCGGTTGCCAATTCCTCTGTTTAGCTGTCTTTCTCTGTCTGCCTGGCTGCCTTTTGCCTGGCTGGCTGCCTGCCTCGCTGCCTTTTGCCTGGCGTTCTAGATTGATGTCTGGCAAAGTCAGAGCAAGAGCAGCCATCAAGAGATTCTTGGTGAGATTCGATGCTTCTACTTGCAGCTTGCTTGTTGGCACAGTTTGCGCACTTTGGCATCTCTTTTTTTTTGGTTTCTGCGTTTTATATTCCTTGTGTTTTTCATTTTTTTTGTCTTCTTCCACGAAAAAGTTATTTGTTGCCTTGGGAGTTAATGCTGGTTTGGCAATGTAAAGTTTGTCCTTCACGTAAGGGACAGGGACTAAGGACTAAGGGATGTAAGTTTTTAAGTGAATTTTCGCAACTTTTTAAATAATCAAATAATTTATGTACTCTATACTCTAAAGTGGACTTCTATAATGCACAACTATTCTCCTCTTCTTCTTTCTCTTTTGTGTTGCCACAAATTCTCTAAGAGATGCAACCTTTTATTGACATTTGTTTCCTGGAACTTGAAAAGAGTTTTGCTAAAGATTGCATTACGTACAAAGTTCATAACTTTGTGAAAACTTAAAAGTTTTTTCTTTTCAAGATCAAGAATGACCATTAGTTGAATTTGATATAAAGAAAGCATTCATTGATGTGAAAAATAATATTATTGATTGTATTGAAATAGTTTTAATAAAGTTTTGAGAAGCGAATGCTTTTCGGATATAAGTTTGATATGGCATTTAAGCTGAAAATGCTCTTACTTTTGAAGTCTTCACTACTTTGACTTCTTCTTTAATAAACTGTTTCAATATGGCAGGGCAAAGTTAAAGGATGAATTCTATGTAGAAGTTAGAGCGTGAAGAAGTTTGAGTTTCTAAAGTCATTATCCAAATCTGATACGATTTGAATAGTGGAAGAAGCTTCATATGAATTTTGCTCAAGAAATTTGAAACTGTTTTGACTTCTTCTAGTCCAAACTGTACCTAAACTTAGCCAATTAAAAATAAACAATATGTTTTTAGCGAATATTTCTCCGTGTTCATAGTATAGGCATAGATATAATAGTAAATACCTATATATCCTATATCATATAACATAGTAAATACTTCTACTATTAATCATAGATCCATAGACTATCCTATGAACCGGAAAATGTAAATATAGGTATTTACTATGTTATACCTATATATCCTATATCTAGTTAAAGTTATTTTAGTTGAAAATTGATAAAAGATTTTGAGTAATTTCTGATTGATTCATTTCAGTTATGAATCAAAGAACCAATTCGTCTGCCTTTCTCATTAACTTGATAATATTTTCAATAGAGTATACCATAATCGGTTCATATTCAGTTCTATAGAGTATATCATATTCGATTCATATTCAGTTTCTTACCGCAACAACATTTAATTCTTTTGTATCATTTAGCAACAAGCTGTTTTTTGCTTTTCAAACTGAAATGCTGCCCACTCGCGACTTTCGTCAACTTGATTGTTTTGCTGTTTTTCTTGCTGTTGCTGCTGCTGTTAATATCGTTTGATTCGTATATATAATATACTCAGTATATGTATTTAAACATAAGCATTTTGCGCCTTAATTAAAAACTTTCGCATGTATATATGAATGTGTGTGTGTGTGTGTGTGTTTTTGCTCGTAGGAGTTAATTAGACTGCGGAGGTGTATGCGGCACACAAAGTGTTTCTTTTTCTTGGAAGGGTAGGTAGCGGGGAGGGGTTAGGGGATATCTCTGCTCTCTGCCAGCAGTGTCGTTGGCCATTTTTTCGTTCGCTTTCAAGTCAAGTTTCAGCTATTAGTCGCTCAATATTACGCGTTTTGCTGTTGCTGTTGATGTTGCTGTTGTTGCCGTTGTTGTTGTTGTTTATACAGATATTGGTGTTGTTGTTGGTCGATCGGTCGATCTTGAGTTGGTGTTCTTGGGGGCCGTTCGGTCTCCGTTCGGTTCTGTCTGTCTCTCTCTCTCTCTCTGTCTTTGTCTTTTTCTGTGTTTCACACGCTGCTCATCAACAATTGCTGTCACGAATTTTCCACTCGGCGCTTTTTGCGCGCGCTACTTGTTTGTATTTTTTAAAATTTATTTATTTGTGCAGCATCCACACACACACTATACACACACACACACACACACACTATACACACACACACACTCGTACGCACATTCGATGTGAGTCGTCCTCCTGGAGCGCACCAAAGAATGCATTTGATCAGATAATGTAATTCGCATTTTAAATTGAGGCGCATTCCCAGTTAGAGACTTCTTCTCACATGCATTTACCGTCGTCCACTGGACGTGGACTCCCCGGCCTGGCTGCTGCCACTGCTACTGGGACGATTGTGTGTGGACTCTGAATGTCCACCTCCTACCCCTCTCTCTCTCTTGCTTTTGACCCGTTGTTTGCAACGTTGCGGGCGTTGCATTATTACGCACAAGTAAATCATCGCAGACGAGATGTTGTTGTTGTTGTTGTTGTCGTTGTCCTCCATCGTCTTCGTTGTCCTCATCGTCTTTCAACGGCTTGTTAAGTAATTTAGTTGGCTTCTTCACTTCTCTCTTTCACTCGGGTTTTTTGTTTTTATATAATATTATATTCTGTCTGTCTTTTCTGTCTTTGCATTTGTTATTCCCTTTATCTGCATTAAATTGGCATTCAATTAGGTTGGGGAAAAAAAAAGGTGTTTTCTAATTTGAGACTCTGACAAAACTTTCCTCAAGGAAACCTCAAGAACTAACTCTCTTTTGTTTATTATAGCACATTTAGCAACTCTGTAATTACAAACTAAAGCGCCGACTATGTTGCCTTTTAAGGCATTTTGCAATTAATCAATCATTGTATATATAGCATAGATATAGTATTATTGCTTCGCTGTGTGTTAATTTATTCAATTTCAACATTTTGCTTTGCGATCAGTGACTTTTCAGTGATCAAGTCTTGAAACATTAATTCCAATGATCTTTTTATATCATATTTTTTTCTATACCATTTTAAGTCATGTTATGTTATGTTTGTTCCGTTTATAAGTTCATAAAAACTGTGATTTATTTATAGTATTTTTTCTTCTTCTGCCATCAATTCATTTAGTTGATTTTTATATTAAAGTGCGAATGGAAATAATTATTTTTGTTTTGTAATTGGTTTTTTGATGCAAGTTGATTTTGTTAATTGTATTTTCTATAGGGTAATAACATTATATATTATATACAATAAGATATTTTGTGATAAACTTCCAAGAATTGCTTTCGTCTTCCCACTTCGACTTCTTTTACCCGTTTGAGTCCCGATTTTCTCAGATTCGTCATCTGTAACTTTGATTATTCATATCAATGAGTCTCACTCGTACTCAATGGGTTAAGAAACATTCAATTGGGTTCAAGGATATATTGAAGGAACTTTATGAAAGTTTCTTAAAACCCTCAAACTAATTTTTGAAGAAAATAAATCTTTATGAAGATTGTGGAAATAAACTTTGTAACAAGTGAAAATTGTATTCAAAAATAAACCAATATTAAGTTCTTCAACACATTTTCTTCTGATTACCAAAAGTGAGCTAAAGATGTCACTTGAAGACCAGGAAGTTAGGAACTGATCAAAGATAGAAAGTTTGTTGAATGTTTTCGCAGATAGTGCGCTTTCTTATTGATGATTAAAAAGGCTGCTTATCATACCAAAACGCGTATGCAACATTTCTCTCTCTTTCTCTGTTGATCAGCTCGAAACAACATTAGCATATCGCTGATGGAAGATCTATAATCGAGGGGAAAACTCACTCAACTCTGAGCAACGCAATTTGAATGTCAAAGTCTGCAGTTTGAAGTTTTAAGCCAACAGCAGCAGCAGCAGCAGTTGGTTTGGTTTGGTTTGATCTGACGGATCTTGGTTGCTGCTGCAGCTCATAGTTTAACGATTGAATTTTGATATTTGTGACACGCAGATTTTCCATCAGTGTCAACAAGGCATTGTTTGGGGCCACATCAACTCAACTCCAAGCCAAAAACAACGTGGTTGGTCTGGCCTCAGTCTCAGTCTCAGTAGGCTGACAGACAGACAATCCGGAATGACTGACAGAGTTGATCTCGACGATTTTTCAACATCATCGGGGCCAGGTTCGAACAACGAAACGCATTGCATTTGCATAGGACACAAAAAAAAAACGCAGGCTTCCTGGTGTACCGTTTTATTTTTCTCCTTTTCTCTCTCTCTCTCTGTCTCTCTGTTTCTTTCTTAAATTTATGTACCCACACAATGGTCTTGAGCGAAGAGAGGTTGAGACCCGGGTCGGGTTCGGGTTCGGGTCCGTTTTGGCCAAGTGTTGTGCTTTTTTTTAAACACCATTCTAGCGGGTTCCTGGCTGGTTGGCTGGGGCTAGCCGTTGTTTATTGGCATGAAAATCTATCAAAAATGCATCATGCATTTATATTTATTATACGTAAACATAAAAATAATGTGCTTGACATTTGACCCGCGCCCCAAAAACAAACAAACAAACAAACAAACAGAAAACGGAAAAACGCGCTGTGTGTGTGTGTGTTGGCCACATGTTGTTGTTGTTGCTGTTGTTGTTAGTGTTGTTGCCACGTCTGAGTTTAGGCTGATTATGAAACGGCTTTCCGTTTGTTTTGTCTGTCTGTCTGTTTGTTAGCTTTGTCGGTGTCTTTCTTCAATCTATACTCCTCACCCTACCCATTTGGCCATTGTCTGTCTGTTTTTGGGGTCTCTGTAGATTTTTGCATTCTAACACAAATCAAATGTTTGGTCCCACTTTGCGAATAGTAGTTGGATACTCGATTCTTGCCACTTAAACGCTCGTTTATAATGTTGTTAAAATACAATAAATAGTCAGGATTCGCAGCAGGCGATTTTCTCAACGCATAAACCACTCTATCTCTATCTCTCTTATTTTTTTGTGTTGTCTCTCCCCGCCCCTCTTTTTTTTTTGCTTTGGAGACATGCTGATTTATGAAATGTGGACGCCGACTTGGCGACCCACCAAAATGTCCCCCTCCCTTACTCCTCCTCCTTCGCTGGAAGCCAAATCTTATATATAGAGACCAACTGCTGACTGTTAACTGTTGACTGTCTGACTGTTGACTACCAAATGGCCAACTGCTGCTTTGGCGATTGTGATTGCAATTCTTTGATTGAGTTGTTCGCCGCTTGTGCTAGGGGCTACTGTTTATATATAGTACTATAAATATGTGTGTAAAGAAGGACCCTGAACTACTTAACTTTGTATGAACTCAACAGAGCTTTATTGAAGAGCTTTGAAGAGCTTAAGTTAAGCTTGTGCTAATTTGTTGCAATTAGCTTGCGGTTATTCTAAATCCTACGTTATAATCTTTAGCACCATAGGAACACAAAGTTTTCTTTCTTTTTTTACTTAAAGATTGAGCTTTCTATAAAGTCTTTGCTTTATGTTCTTAGAATTTTTTGACTGCGCTTTAAGACAGGCAATGAAATGAAATAAAGATCAAACATAATTTGAATTATTAAAATTCAAGTTGAATGAATTAAGGACAAAAATTTGTCAAAAGCCACAATGCAATCAAAATATTTACTTTATGATAAACTTTAAAGATTATTTTCCAACTTGAAAATATTTTAAAGTAAACACCTTTAAAAAACCACTTCAGAAACCCCTTTAATTTTACATTTATACCAAATACTTTTATCTTTATCTTTTTTAAAATGTTTGGAGTATCTTGGGCAAAACTTGTTTAAAATAAAATACCCATTAAAAGTATTAAACCATAAATAGTAACCGTTCAATAAGAAGTAATTCTTTAAGAAACTAGACCTTAAGTTAACTAAGTATATTCTAAGTCAAAAATAATGTTCAAAAAGTTTTTGAAATCAATTCTTTAGTATAAGTTTGAAAATCAACAAACTTATCCCAAAGAGACACATTATTTTTAGCTCACTGCACAAGCTTTTGAAATTATTTCAAAAATGCTTAAAATATATTTCTAGATGTAGATTTATGTATATAACAAATAACAATTACTCACCCATTTCTAACGAATCACTAAACTTTCAATTAACTTTAAACGCCATGGTATTATGATAACTTTAACACGCTAACTTTAACATTCTGTCTGTCTGTCGGGTTTCTCACATATTATCACTTTTGTTACGTTATTTATTACTGTTAACTGTTTTCAACTACTACTACCAAGAAGAGGAGGCACGAGATCAACGGGGCACGATCGTCGTTTCCGTTTCGCTGATTCGTTGATTCGATCGTCGTGCGACTCACGCAGTTGCTCACAGACTGAAAACGCAATCCCTGCGCCAGCAACTCTTGAGCCGTGCACACATTGAGCCTGCCATTCTCTCTCTCTCTCTCTCTGTGAGTAAACAAGTTTTAGCTTCTGCTTGAAGATTTAAGAGAGAACTGCGTGTTTTATATTATGTGTGTGAGTGAGATAGCGTATGCTGTGCGCTCTCTCTTCGCAATTCTCTTTGCTTTGATGCTCTTAAGTCGAGTTTTTATTTGTCTTATTAAGCTTCATATAGTATATAGTCAGAGCTGTTGTGGGCGTGTCTTGCGCTTGGCTTACTAGTGTGTGTGTGTGTGTTTGTGTGTGTCTGCGTATTAGATTTTATAGACTCGCTTTTGACTTGCTTACACATGTCCATATTGGGTTGGGCCTGACTGAACCAAGCCGAGCTGAGCTGAGCCAAGCCGGGTTGGGCCTTATGTACATTGGGCCACGTTTGGAGAACTGACGCGACAAATGAGCAAACAAATGAGTTTCTTTTCAAATGTTATTGTTGTTGTTTTTTTTTTATTTTACACCAATTTGTTATAAGATCACGTATATATACACACACACACATATATATACATTCGTTGGGTGTAACCAGTTTTTAGTATTTTTTTGTGAAATTTGCCGTGTTTAAAATATGAAATCAGCTTTGATTTTTGTGGGCGTGAACACGAGACGCTATATATATATATATATATATATTGTTTTTTTTTTTGATCATTTTTGTCGAATGACACAATTCGATGAAATCTTTAAGATTTGTCTAATGATCAGAGTTTCAGAGTCTCAGCGCAATAAAATTAATTTTCGTTTTTGATTTTTTTGTCTATCTGTTTGTTTGTTTTACGATTAATTAGTTGGCCTCTCTAAAAGTATTTTTAATGAAGTCGTTTTTAAAGCTACATTTGTTCAACGTGTTCAATGGTTTGAAAATATATCACGATTTTAGCAACTACTTTTTAGTTTTTATTAGCACAGAATATTGATTTTGTTTTGTCTGATTTCAATGTTAAAAAATAACAAAGTTGAATGGCATTTGTGTAAATTAGTTGACATGACTTTTGCCATAATTTTTTGTTGATTATAACGTGACCTGTGAGTCAAGATCAAAACATTTTTATCTTATTTAGATAGCTTATGATCAGTTTTTATTTTTTTCTCAACAAATATTAGTTTAGTTTCTATAGTTTTACTTAGAAATAATATTGATAGATTGGTATGATTAGATCTTAGGGTTTTTCAGTGCATGAATGAGACTCAACGTGAATCATTATTTTCCATTTAATATTCGTTTACTATGCAAAAGCACTTAAGCTGACACCTGAAGCGAATATTTATTGATTGCAAATGCATTAATGTTATTTATATTGCTTTTGTTGTGGTCTCAGAAACATTTTAAATATTAAATTATTAAGCTTTCAAATATTTGAAAATTGAATTATATATTGATATAATTTATATCTTTTCCATCTCATTCAATACTCATTCTTCCTCAATTTGATAACCTTCATCACCAAAAATATCTTTTTTTATCAACTTTCAATTAATGATTTCAATAATTTGGAGCTTACTTACTTTATCTTCTGTGCATTACCCGCTTTAAATCTATATAATACAATTGTAAGCTTCTTTTGTGTGTGTTCTTAACTGACAATCGGTTGGCTTTTGCTTCGCTTTTTATTTTTCTTTATAGATCGTACTGATTCGCCATAGTGAATAGGCCGCAAACTGTTCTCTTCTAATCGCTGTCAGTGTGTTTGGTTTTTTTTTTGTTTTGCCGCTGTTCAGATTGCAAAGGACAGTTACGCCGCTTTGGTTATTGCTTGGTTAACCAAATGCACCCACATGACTAGATTCTGTTCTCTGTTCTGTGTCTTTGTGTGTGTTAGTGTGTTAGTGTGTGTGTGTAGATAGTCATTTAAATGCAAAACAGATATTCGATACACATGCATACTGAATGGTTGTGGTATAATTGCAATGTCCATTCAACTGTTTGTTTGTTTTGCGGCCAAGTTCATTTCATTTTGTGTGTGTGTGAGTGTGTGTGTTTCGCATTGCTTTTGGCTTTTGGCTTTTGGGGCCGCGCGTTGTTAGTGCCCATCATAAATTTGCGGAAAGCGGGCGCCTGGCCAAACGCCAGGCTAATCGGTGGCGTTTCATCTGACTGCGCTCTTACGACTTTTGCTGTTGCTACTGTTTACTCCTACCTCCCTTCCTTCTCTACCGAATTCGAGAACTGTCCTGTTGTTGCGGTTCCTTGTTATACCTCTTAGAAAGAGTTGGAAATGGGTATAGCTTAAAGCAACTTAAGTTAATTTGAGATTGTTGGGCTTTTATAGTATTGATAAGCAATATAAATTTAATAAATAATCGATAAAAATCGATTTTTAAGGCAACTAAAAGAATATTATAGCTGGAAACAAATTTTTTCTAACTGAATATGATTCCCAAATATGATGTCACTTGATAAATATTAAAGCTAAAACTTTTGTTACTTTCAGCAGCTGCTCTTTTGATGTGTTATCGATATATATCGATATCTACTATTTCCTTTAATGCAAAAACACAATCTTAGATGTGTCATTAACTTTCATTCTATGAAACCTTTTCAAGAACGTTTTCTTATCAAATTTTAAGTCATTTTAACATTTCTCCGCTTAGTAAGGAGTATCTGTTAGTCTAACCCCCGCTGGACTAGATCAACTCTTTATGTTTTCGTTGTCGCTGTCGTTGTTGTTGTCATTGTTGTTGTCATTGTCGTTGTCGCTGGCCTGTTCTATTCTGTTCTGTTGTCGGCGGCGCACGCATAATTAGGCCTGAGGGCCTCTAGTCTCAGTCCCCCCCGCTAGTTGAAAGAAGGAGGCAGGCAGCAGGTTGCTGCTATCGTTGCACCGCATACAATTTGGCCAAATAATTGCTGACCGAGAACAATAAGGCAGTGTGTTTTTGTTGCTGTTGTTGCTGGTGAGTTTTGCAGCTTCTTTGCCCGCAATCGTGGCATCTTAATGCGCGCCTGACATTTAAATAGATGCTAATTCGCATCAGCTCATAACTGAGACTTTTAGACTTGAAGACTTTCCAGCTCTGGTCTACTAATAAATGGATTTGCGGTGGCACGACGATGTGCAAAACTTTCTTAGGTATTTGGTAGTACTACTTCCCGCTGGTTGGTCGCTTTCTTTGCGCGTGAATCCGTGTAAACCGCAAACTGTGATTTGACCAAAAACAGAAAGCCGCCGCCGCCGCCGACGACGATCAGGCCAGGCCAGGCCAGGCTTGCGGATATAAACGCTTTCAAAGTGCATGTTTTTCGCTCGCCCGGATGCAACCGACTAGCAACAACAACAACAACAGCGACAACAACAACAACAACAAACCCCACAAACTCCAACTTTGACAATGTCTCTCTCTCTACGCAGTGTTTGTTGTTGTTGTTGTTGCTGTTGCTGCTGTTTCGTGTCAACTGGCTTTGGCTTTGTTCACCAGCCGCCCCATTTTGGCCCCCAACTCAAGTCGTCCCGGCCTGGCCATAACATTTGCTTAACGTTTCCTGTTGAACTCTTTGCGCTGCGCCTCACTTGGCATCATTTTCGTTTGGTTTGGTTTCGTTAAGGTTTGGTTTCGGGTTTTGTGAATTTTAAAGGTTTGGGTTGTGATTCCACCTACCCACACACACACACACCCATAAACACACACACACACACAGTGGTTGCTTCTTAGACACAAAATGTATCAAATGTTTTGAGATTTATTTGTTAAACTGTTTTGTACATTTTTCATCCCTTAAGGCTCAATTGGTTTTATTGTTTTAGAATTGTTTTAGAGAATAGTTTTTGGTTTTTGTGGCATTTTACACTTTATTTGAGGATTTGGTTTTATTGTTTGGGATGTTTTCTGCTTTTTTCTATAAAAAGTTTCAATGCGACATTTTTTATTTATTTTTTTTTTGAATATTTTTACAAACGCTTTTAGCTAAAATATATATGGATTAAAAGTCAATAGTATATAAAAGGTATAAAAAGAAAAATTATTTTAATTTTATAAATATTCATTGACAAACATAAAATACTTACGTCAGTGCCTGACTAATAAGAATGCAATATGAAATCAATGAAGAAATAGTAATGTAATGTATTAATCTCAGAAAATAAATGACCAAAAACCACAACAAAGGGATTAAAGTTATTATTAAAAAGAAATGAAACACATAATATATTTAATGATGAATAAATCAAAATGAAAATGATTTTATGCAATGTTCAATATTTGTAGAGTGAATAACGCCTTAAATCTAATCTTCAATTCGTAGTATTCCATTCAATCCCGCTGAATCCATTGAAAGCAATTGCTAAATTTATTTTTGCACCACGGTTTTTTGTTGTTGGATTCTGTGTTTTTGTTGTTTTTCTTAGTGTTTGTGCTACTGTGTGGAATTGTGCGTTAGATTTAAGTGCTTTCATTGTGGGGGCTTAATTTGCATTTTTATTTTTATGTTTTCATTGAAAGCGCCAGCATCAATGGAGCCCGCAAAAACTCAAAACCTGGCCAGCAAAAAGACGGACAAACACACATTTGGCTATTCCTTTGTTTTTGTTTTTTTCTTGTGTTTTGTGTTAGCGGCGACTGCTATCAGTGTCGGTAGATGCACACGCCATCAACGGTTGCAACAGCAACAGCAGCAACAACAACAAAAACAGGCAACATGCAAATGCAAATGTTTATTGCCCAAAATACAACAAGAGCGACAGAGATAGCGTTAGAGAGAGAGATAGATTAAGGAGGGGAGGGGGAGGTATGGAAACAGAAATTGAATTTGAAGTTAAGCGGGTGCTGACTGTCAACACAGCGAGTCAGCAGGCAGCAGGCAGCTAGCCAATGTGCAACATGCAACATGAGGCAACAGCAGCAGCAGGCAGTCAACCCAGCCAGGCTGAACAACTGTTGTCGCCATTGTCATAGTATGTATGTGTGTAGTGTGTAGTGTTAGCCATTTTGGTAAAAACAACTAATCAATCCGCAAATG
This sequence comes from Scaptomyza parva, assembly GCA_035044645.1. NCBI lineage: Eukaryota > Metazoa > Arthropoda > Insecta > Diptera > Drosophilidae > Scaptomyza > Scaptomyza parva. Next base: position 7,890,196 of record JAWNNT010000090.1, read on the forward strand.
TGCCATCCGTCAATCATTGGACTTGTGGTGTAGGTCACACGACACCACCACGAGAAAAATTGAATTGAATCGCATTCACTTTGGCCATATAGCCAAACACAAAATGCCACCTTGGCTGTGAATGTCAGTTGGCCAATTTGGATTTAGCCAGGCAGGCCAAGCAGGCACGCAGGCATTGCATTCATTCATTCATTCAACTTAGCCAGCTGAGAGTGTATTCATTTTGTTTGGTTTGTTTGGTTTTGGCTGACGAACTGACTCGATTGACTGACTCGAGTGACTGACGGATCGGCATTTATTATTAGCCTTTCCCAAATTGACTATTTTTGGCTTTGTTGATGGCCACACACAACACAACAACAGCAAACAGCAACAATTACAATTGCAACTGCAACATGCCGCACATATCACAGCAAGACAAATTTCTATATAATTGCATTTTGTAGGCAGGCTCAACTCGAGGCCACAAAAATCGACAGAAAAAAAAAATAAAAAAATCACTATAAAATAAAAATAAAACTAAAGAAAAACTTAAAACCAAACACAATACGAAAACAATGCTGCATTATTTTTATAAATTGCATGCCACTGCCCGTTGCATTCCCCACACAGCCACACACTCGTCTCACATGGGGTTGGGTTGGGTTTCTGTTTCGGTTCGGTTTCAGTCTCTCTGTCCAAGCTTCCCAGCTTCCAGCTCCAAGCTCCAAGCTCAACTCTAATTGTCATTTAATGAGACACGCTCGGCATTTGCGCACGACACACGACTATCAATTTTGCCATGCCCTTCTGTTGCTTTCCTCCTCCCCGTATCCTCTTCTTCATTTCGATAACTATTTTGCCATTCTGTATCGGTTCTTAAGACTCTTTTACTGAAGCGTGTCCTTCTGGTCCAGCTTCGCTTTTTTTGTTGCCTGCCCTCCTCGCTGGTTTGCTGTGATTTTTGTAAATTGATTTGTTCTCGAAATGGCTTTTTTGCAGTCGGTATGCATTTAAAGCAGATAAATATTTCATTAAATATTTTTGTCTTCCGATGTCTATTGTAAAGGCTTTTGAAGTTTACTTTATTAAAAAGTGATTGTAGAGTTTTTTGTTGAAGATTTTGTGGATATTCAAACTTTTTCTTAATAAATAAGTATTTTGTAAAATAAATATTACATTTACTTATCTATTTTACATTTTATTCTAAAAAAAATTCATATATTCATTAGTATTTCAAGCAAACTGAAAACTTTTCTTGTCATTTATATATTTGATTTATTTTTAACATTGATTTTGGTAGAAAAATGTCAAAAAGAAGATAGATTAATAGGGAAACTTATTATATTAAACTTTTTATAGACTTTTTTATTAATTAAATGTTTGTTCTATTTTACTATTTGATTTTAAAAATTATAAATTTTTATTATTATTTCAAGAACTATGGAACATTTTTTATGTCATTTACATATTTGACTTATTTTTAACAGTGATTTTGGTAGAAAAATGTCAAAAAAAACTAGTTTTATCGGGGAAACTAAATATATTAAACTTTTTATAAATTAAGAACTTTTTATTAATATTTCGTGCTTGTCTATATTACTATTTTAATCTAAAAATGTTTCATATACTCATTATTATTTCAAGAAATCTAAAAACTTTGCTTAGACTTAGTATATTATTTAATCATATAAATGAAAAGTGTACATTTCCTAATAGTTCAAACTATTATCTACACTAATTTAAGAGCTTGTTAATTTGTTCATCAATTTATGAACTTCCAATGACTTGTGCCATGTACAGATGACTGACAAGACATGACAGACAATTAATTAAGCAAAATAAATATTTATGACTAACAAATGCAGCTCTTTTTTTTCCGCCTGCTACTTTGTTTTGCTTAGCTAATCATTCACTTATCTAGCGGTTAAAAATAGTATCAGCTGTTTCAGAATGTATAACAACCCTGTATAGAGTTCATCGCCGAGCATAAGTTGTGTTTTTTGCCAGCGAGTTAACAACTGCCTCCGTGGCGCAATTGGTTAGCGCGTTCGGCTGTTAACCGAAAGGTTGGTGGTTCGAGTCCACCCGGGGGCGCAAATCTTTTTTATAGTTTTTTTTGTGTGTTTTACTTATTTGATAACATAAATAACTGAAAAATATTTATATATTAATATCTGTGGTAAAGAAAATTCTTTTTTCAATGGAAATCCCTTGAATAAAATTACAAAAACAATTTACATACACAATAAGTATTCAAATAAAAGTTTATACGCCTTTTTTAACACCCTAACAAGATGAGTGACAAAATGCATAAAGGTGTTTTTTGTTCGTGCAACATGCGTATCTTCTTTTGTTTTTGGCTTGCGAGCGTAACAACAGTTGCAGTCTGTGCAGACTGCCGAAGTAGTTGTTGCAACAGTTGCTGTTGCCAAAAGTCAAAAGCTGCACAACTTAAGAGACACTTTGTCAACTCTTGTTGTAGTGTTTGTTGTTGTTGTTGTTGTCTGTCTGTGTTTGCTAATTAAAATGTCTTGATGCTGTCACTCAAAAGGCAGTCGACGACGCCCATTTTGGGTCAGTTGTGTGTGTGTGTTGCAGTGGCAACAATGCAATTTAACCATACGCGTCACTGCTACAATTTCATTGGAAGTTGATAACGATGATGATCATTATGATGATGCTCATGTTGATGATGATGATGACGCAGTCGGCGCGGCGTATGCGCAATGGATGGCAACAACAAAAAGGAAAAAAAAAAAATGGCGAACGCATTGTTACAGTTCGCAATTATTTTGATTTACTTTTTTGCCACTAATCAAAATTAAAATGATGCGACGGCAATGTTGATGATGTGTAGCTTGTCCCTGCACAGATAGATAGAGATGGGTAGAGAGGGGGTGTGAGGAGACAGACAGAGACAGAGTGAGATCTTTGGCCAGAAATCAATATTCTAAATTCTTTAACGCGTGTGCACATTTAAGGCAACGAGTTGTTGTCGCTCATTGAAATGCGCGCCGGCGTGCAACGCGGCCAGCACTTATACGCAATTTCGCGCCATATTTGGTGCAAGCATATTGCTTTTTTTCTTCTTTGCTTGCTTTGCGCTTACCTTGCTCCTTCAACTGTTTCTGCTTGTGCTTCTTCTTATTTGTTTTTTAGCCAGACCGAAACACATTTACTTGCCCCGCATATAGAATAGTAGTTCGACTAGCTCATCTTTGGCTTAAGATCAGACCAGACTGTTTGGCTGCAATCTAATCGCTTTTCCCTCTCTCTCTCTCTTTCTATCTCTATGTCTTTGTGTCTGTTGCAGGATGAACGTTCACCAATGTCGTCGGGCAACGAATCAGATGATTCTTCCGATGTCGAAATGCCAATACCAACGGATGCAATCGTCGATGTTGTTGTTAAGTCAACGCCTCAGGAACATAAGGCTGAGACAGCAGCTGGAGCAGCAGCTGTAGCTGGAACACAAGTGGCATCTTCAGTGACTGCCCCAACCACGTGCCCCAAAGCAACAGCTGCATTGAGCTATCAAACTGAATCGGGCCCATCAACATCGATGGCAGCAGCAGCAGCACTAACAGCACCGGATAGCAAATATGTTTATCCGGCCACCTCGTTTGCCAATATACCGCCGGATATGTTGCGTCAGCTTATACAATCAGGACAGTTGCAGGTCCATGCCGAAGAGGGTAAGCGAAAGGAACACCTTATCGCTTATACATTTTTCTAAATTTTCCTATTTTTCCCTTTTCCAGATGGCAATCAGTATGTTACCATACCGCTTAGCTCGACGGTTGCCAGCTATATCAAAGGCAAATCAACGTCGGCTGCATTAACCGTTAACCAGAAGTCTGAGAAGAGTGCCGATAAAACCTTAACAATCAAACAGGAATATGATTAACCGTTCTTGAATGGATTCGAGCGGCTAAAATGGAAATTGCTTTTATGACAAAAACAAAAAACATTTGCAACAAATAAAATACCAATACCATATTGTAAATCCTCATACAAATTTCATAAACACACACACACAAGTCTAACCATAGTTTATATGCGATTTTAATCATTATATACTGCTTCCATCACACACACACAAAATCACATAATAATACACACCTACACCCAAACTCATAAATACATATTTATATAGAATATTTTTATACATATATAAAGAAACAACAACCTGAGCTGACTGCAGTTGAAGTTGGCTTGGGATCTGTCTCAGTCTGAGGACAGATGATAATAATGCATAAGTTATATAAAGTTTACAAGTTCTATGAGATTGAATACCATAAAGAGTTGAAGTTAATGGAAAGAAGAATATGAAGATGAAGAGGAGAGTTGAAGATTATAATGCCGATGATGTTCCTAAGCTGCAGAAATAAAGTTGCTTTGTTAATAGTTTATATTGTTTTATTATATTAATTATATACACAAATAAACCAAACTTTGTTTTCTTGCTATTTTGCCAACCATGCCCAACAAAATTGAGTAAATTGTTTCGAAATTGTAATTTTTTTTATATAAATAAACCAGCAAAAAATAAAATGTAATTCAAGCAATATGTATTAGGTTGTTTTTTTTAATGAATTTGTTCCATATTTGATTGAAAAGTTGAAGCTATAAATCATGTGTAAGTAATAAATGTTATTGAAAATGTTTAACAACTTTGAGAATGTCATCTGGTTTTATTTATATACCCTTAACCCATGAAATGGGTAAAAAAAAGGTTATAATGGTTTTGTGCAAAAGTATGGAACAGGGAGAAGGAGGCTTCTCCGACCCCATAAAGTATATATATTCTTGGCCAGCATCAAAAGCCGAGGCGATTTAGAGACTCCAGATTTTGGATATGAGCTCTTCTAATCCCTAGGCATAGCAAGTTTGTTTCAAATTTTCGATAACTTTTACGGTTTACGACATGGAATCGATAACAAAAAATCTTGATAATCTAAAACTTAATAATAGGGATTGAAACTATTAGCAAAATAATGAATAATGAAATTTTTATTAAAATCGGTTCAGAAACACAGGAGATATGAAACCATATGAGTGTGTCTGTCAGCCCGAACGTCTATCCGTCTGTATGGCCAAGGATTAATGGTATTTTCACAATCTTCGTAATCGGATTGTAACTTATCGTATAAATTCACTTCTTCTTTCGTTTTCCTTTCTCGTTCTTCGTAAACAGAAAGCCTTTTCTGCAGCTCGTCTAATTTGGTGTTTAGTTAGCTTATTTTTGCGTCTTTTTAATGGCTATCATGTGCCACTTGTAGCAAAGGTTTCACCACGTTATAGCAATATTTGGCGCATTCGGAATCCAATTTGCTTTGGGTTTCACAGAACTGTTTTTAAAGCTGTTTATAGATTTTAGGTATTATATAGTTTTCATTGTTCCAACTTACCGAATCATCATCAGAATTTATGCCAACAATGCATAAAACAATAAATAAAAATGTAATCATTTTATATATACACGAAATATATATGTATATACGTAGAAGACTATTTCTAATCAATCGCTTTACGCTCCACGTTTTTTGGGATGCAAAATGATACTGTAAGCTAAGTAAAGAGCTGTTGAGAAGCTCATAAAAGTTATGACTTCCTATATATATAAAATATATAGTAGATTAGCATAAATTGCTGATAAGAAAACATTTATATACAATCAATCTGACCTTATAATGTACGATTCGCAGACATTTAAAAGATTTTTATTTTTTTTAAGTGTTTCATAGTTTTTAATCTTACCGAATCATCATCGGCAAATCAGCCAACAATGCACATAGCAATAATGAATAGCTCAATCATTTTATATAAGCTATATAGTTTAGATTTGATATATATCTCGTATGTACATTTCTAAAAATAAATGCCATTGCACCGTTATCAGTTTGAAACAAATTTTATTAACCAAATCAATTGCAAATGATTTTATGATTTATTACAATTTATTAAAAATATACCAAAACGTGTTACAAGCTGATTTCAAATGTTTTCATTTTTTGCTTTTGGTCGAATAAGCATCCTTACCGTTTTAAGTTTGTTAGATGGAACGTACCAGCTAATACCAAAATTCAAATAACCACCAACATCCATACCATTCAGATTACTATATTAATGAGATATAATTAAAATTAATTAGTAAATCAATACTTTTCATATTTGTATTCAATAACTTACGCTATTGAGCATCTGTTGTGCCACCAGGCATTTTTATATATATGGCTACAATTAACATCTTCGAGAATATCGTTATCTCGATCGAGTGTGGAGAACTTTGCATTCTTATCGTACCGTAGAGCATTGCCAGCATTACTATCGGGAGTATAGTAACCCAAATCCTTTAGCGGATATTGCTCCGACTCGTTGCCCACACGGAAATTATCGTAATGAGCTATCAACTTTCTTCCTTTCGAATCTATCATATCGAAATACAACTCTTGCGGTTCCGCATTTGTGAGACGATATAAATTCTCCAGGCCGATAAAGAAGCTACCATTGACATTACCAAATCCCTCGCGATATTCTTGCCATCCCCTATAAAAATCTATATCATCGTCTATTCTCCTCTGTATCAACAGCCAACCAGGACCCGAGGGCAATGTGTTTACGCATACAGCTTGAATTTCTTTCATTCCCTTCGTTTGAATAGTACGAAAAGTGTCCACACCATTGCTAGCATTTTGCAAACAGTTTTCATATACCTTAGGATACCCATTACACTCTTCCAGATTTGATAATTTTTCACGACAATCGTTAAGCGAAGCTGTTAAATTACTCTTACTGATCACTTCTTCTATCATTTTCTTTTCACGTTCTTCGTAATCGGATTTTAATTTTGTGTTTAAATTCACATATTCTTTACATTTCGTATCTCGTTCCTCGGCCAGGTTTTTAAGAAGCTCGTCAAATTTTTTGTTTAGTTTGTTAGAGAAGATTTCGTCTTCCTTACTTTTCCTTTCTCGTTCTTCATGAACAGCAAGTTTTCTCTTCACTTCGGCTAATTTTTCATTCAGTTCCTTTAATAAGTTCCCTACTGCCTCACTTTCCTCTTTTCGTTCTCTTTCTAACCTTGCACTAAGATCTTTAAAATAAATTACTTCTGCCCTACTGTTCCTTTCTCGTTCTTCGTGAACAGCAAGTTTTTCCTGCAGTTCGGCTAATTTTGAATTTGGTTTGATTATGTCTGCGTCTTTTTTAAGGCCATCACGTCTCATTTGAAGCAAAGGTTTCACCACATTATAGCAATATTTGGCGCATTCAGAATCCTGTATTCTTTGGGTTTCATTGAACTATTTATAAAGATTTTTATTGTTTTTGTGTATTTTCTAGTTTTCATTGTTCTAACTTACCGAATCATCATCCGCAAATATGCCAACAATGCACAAAGCAATAATTAATAATTTAATCATTTTATATATACACAAAATATATATGTATATGTATCAACACGTCAATAAGTAAGTATGGATGGATTTATATTTCAAATTATTCTCTAGAGGGACCACAATCAGTGGAATGCAAAATGATACTGAAAGTGAAAGCTAATTCTCACTGAGGAGAAGCTCAAAAAAAATATGATTATTATGATTTTATATAAATATATATGTATATATTTCTATAGTAGAACAATATGAGTTGCTGATAAGATTTCTTATATATTTCATTTATATATTCTGGCTCATATTTTGATTAATTTTTAGCTAAATACACTTTTGAACAAGAATATAAAATCGAAGCATCCAACACCAACTGTACCTATGAAATTGCTGAAATAGTTCTGTGCTGAAGTATATATATATATATATTCTTTATCATAAACAGAAAATCGAGATGATTTAGCAATGTCCGTTTAACTGCCTCGATCTTAGAGAATATGAAAGCTATTACTATTTAGATTTGGAATAAATTTACAAATAAAAGTCAATGCTCCGTCATCCGTTTGAAATCAAATTATATTAATCAAATCGAATCTGTCAGCCCAACCGTCTGTCCGTCTGTATGGTCAAGGGTTAAGGGTATCTTCTAGTCGAGCTTACTCGACTAGAGCCTTCTTACTTATTTATTTTGGAGATGTTGAATAAAAAAAGTATAAAATGTAAACAAATATTTAAAATAGTTTTTAACAATTTAACTTGTCTAAAGTTAATTATCTGTAAATGAATTTTAACACAAAAATGTATACACTATTTTGTATAGCTATGTCATGACATTATGAGAAATAGCTTTGTATAGTTTTTTATACCCTTAACCCATGAAATGGGTAAAAAAGGGTATAATGTTTTTGTGCAAATGTATGTAACAGGCAGAAGGAAGCTTCTCCGACCCCATAAAGTATATATATTCTTGATCAGCATCAAAAGCCGAGTCGATTTAGCCATGTCCGTCTGTCCGTCCGTCTGTCCGCCTGTCTGTCTGTATGTATGAACGCGTCGATCTCAGGAACTACAAAAGCTAGATATCCCTAGGCATGACAAGTTTGTTTCAAATTTTCGATAACTTTTCAGGTTTACGATATACAGATGGAATCGATAACAAAAAAATCTTGAATTTCAAAAAACTGAAAATGAGGATTGAAACTATAAGCAAAATAATGAACTTCTGTAAAAATTAAAATCGGTTGAGGAACACCGGAGATATGAAACCATCAAGTATTGGTACAGAACTACACAAGCTTACTCGACTAGAGTCTTCTTACTTGTTTAACAATCCATTTGTGTCCATAAGTCTGTAAGGTAAATTCTTTCAATCGTTAAAACTTAACTTTTTCCCTATCCAAAGAGGAAATACAACTAAGACAATAACGAATCCTTATTATCGTATTACTTTCATAAGCTTAGTATATAATAATAATCCATTTGTTCATTGAAATAATTTGGAATTTTGTTGGACGACATAAAAATTGATGTTACAAGAGTTTTATATGTTTATGTCTCTCTAGATACAGATCTATATATCAAAATTTTAAGCTACTTTAAGTAATTATAAGCCATTTTTAGCTTCATTGCTAACATGAGTGTACGCAAAAAAACAAGCTAAAAATGCCTTTTGGTATTTAGCTACTTGATTGATGTGTGTCCATGTGTGTGGCAAGTGTGTGTGTGTTTGTGCAATTGATTGATTGACGACATAATCTTATTGACACTTAACCTAATTAAACGTCGCTCATTACTTAGGTAGTAGCTTTCTTAAAGGGGACCCAGCGGGTATGTGGATCCGCTCTTCCATTGAATGGCAGGCACTTGTTGTTGTTGTTGTTGTTCCTCGTTCTTTCTTTTTATGCCACTTGTGGGTCTCTTTGTAACGATTTCGTTTATACTTAATTCACATGTTTGGATGGGGTGGGAAGAAGACGTAGGCAAAGTAGGAGGATGAGGAGGAGGCGCAGTCGTCGTCGCTTCCGCTTTTAAGTAGCGGCCAAGTAGCGGCCACTTGACCACAAACGCACACACATACAGACAAAGAAGCAAAAAAAAAGAGAAAAAGAAAAAAAGAATCACCAAAGAGGCAACGTGTGGCACATGCATAATGTATACTTACTGTGGAACGCTTTGGGCGGTACTTGGCACGCGTCGTAGCTTCCGTAGGTTCGTTCGTTTCTTTCTTTCGTTCGTTCGTTCGTTCATTCTTGGCCAGCTTTCCCAGCCGGAAGCCGTTAGTGTTTCATCGGTGCCCAATGGCACTTATTTTATGGCCAATGCGACACAGCATTGACAATGGCCAACTGTAAAAATCAAAAAAAAAAAAAAAAAAAAAAACGAGCAAAAGAAGAACCCTGCCCCCCTCTCTCTCTCTCTCTCACTCTGGTCAAAGTTGAGTGGGTCACTAAACTTTGGCGGTTAATATAATGTCAAATATATGTGGGTGGATTTTGTGCAACCGCTGTGTGTGTATGAGTGTGTAAGTGTGTTTTGTTGGTGCATTGTGTATGTAAATGAAACCACAATTAGCGTTGATTAGGCCCACGAGCAAGGAGTTGATTGACATTGGTCAGTGTATGGTCAGTTTGTTCACTGACTAGGTGTGTGTCTCTGTGTGTGTGTGTGTGTGTGTGTCCAGGTGTGTCCATTGTCTGTCATTTGTTTGTTTTGCCTGGCTTTATTAACTGCACCCACGCAACTGCACGCTAAAAAATAATTTATTCACTTTTAAACTAGTGAAACCTTATCTTTAACATTTTGCAAGAATTTAAAACCTTTTTTCAAAAAACAAGGAATCAATTACAAAATATCTTGAATTTCAAGAATTGAAACTTGAAACAAAATAATGAACATCTGTGAAATTTTTATTAAAATCGGTTAAGAAACACCAGAGATATGAATCTATCAAGTATTCGTCCGGTAGTGCAGGTTTATGTACAGTTTAATTTAAACATTTTAAGTTCCATAAAACCAAACTCTATTAACAAAACTTCATAGCTCCCACTTGCTTTCAGTGTAATCAAAATGCAAAATAGCTAGAAAAAACTAATAATATACATATACACAAAGCTTAGACATATGATTATTGATTCTAGTAAACCGGACAGGACAGGACAGGACAGATGTCCTAGGTGCGCCCCCGCAAACGAACCCAACGAACGATTATTATTAATGACCAGCGCAAAACTTTGCATTGCAATTCCAGCAATTTCAGTTCCCATTGCGACGCCCTGTCAATCGGCCGCACATTTAACACAAGGTCCTCCAAGGTGTTGCAACCAAAAGCACACACAACGCAACGCTAAAAGAAAAAACCTTACTTACACAAAATCAATATTAATGAACCATTAAAAGGCTGTCTCTCAAGTTCTGCTGCTACTGCTTTTAATGACTAGAACGGAAATTGAATAGCCGGAGCGTAGAAACGGAATCGCAGACTACAAATCGGATGTAAAGCAAGGCAGGCTATATACACTACTATACACTGCAAGAAACAGGAAATCGCATTAGCATTAGCATCAGCATTGGCATCGACATCGGCATCGACAACGGCATCAGCGAACAAACCGTTACAAAAAGGGAAAGAAAAAAAAAAACAGAACTGTGCCTACACCAACGTAACGGAAGTATTAGCGTAATGCCTTACGCCTGAGAGGGCAATGGGCTGTTCCAATTCAAAGTCCACGACAGCGTTAGACGAGAACGACAAGCCAACAAGCAACACCAGAAACACCAAAAACAGCAACAGCAACAACAACAACAACACCAACAAAATGGCTGACTTACCCAAGCCGGAATACCGTAAGTAGGGTTCACATTCATCCCATTCATCCAAGAGTGTAGTGGTATGTGTAACATAATCAATAACCCATTAAATACAGCTGCCTCGGAGGCATTCATTATACCACTCGATGATGATGCTGCTGTCGTAACTGATGTTGTTGACGTGACTAATGCAACGGATCAATTAAATGATACTTTACGCCAGCCGCCCAAGCGACTCCAACAGATGATGCAGCAAGCGGCCGAAACGGAGCCAATCACCATTGCCGATCTGGAGGATAAGCAACAGCGGGCGGAACAGCGACGCCAGGAGCTAATGCAACAGAAAATTGAAACTATACAAAAGAACACACAAATGCTTATGGGCAGAGGTAAGCAGGGGGAGGAGGAGGGCAGGGTGGAGGAACAGCAACAACAATCATCAGAATAGTCTAACTAACTAAATCAAAAATACTAAAATCCTTGACTACTTTTTACAGTATACAGTTTGAATGATTAATGCTGAATGGGTTTTGAACAAGTGCACTTAAAGTATGAATAACTGAGATAATCAATCGTATTAAATACATTTTTACCGAATGAATGCATTCAAAAGTATTTTTCGTCTTTAAAGTTTATATCTAATGCTTAATTGGATTTAAAATATTTTTTGATTAAAGTTTAAGAATGGTTTGCCTTCTATGACATAAGCAAAACCTTGAACATTTTATTTTTGAAGAGTAAATATTATGATTTGGGAATATGATTTATGATGAAGGAAATTTATGCTGTATGATTTAGGAATTTATTTATTTATTTATTTTTAATCATAAAACTACAATTTTCTAAAAATAAATATGAAATAAAGTTTTAAACTCTAACATCAGTATGAACAAACAAATGAATGTATTTTTTATAATGTATTTAATTGAATTTAAAGATTGATATAATAGAAATACCTTATTATTATGTAGACATTATTTAGATACACATAATAAAGCACAAAATAAAGGCAGATATACTTTCTGAACACGAACCGCACACTATTATTATTGAACTTAAAGATTGATATAATATAAAAACACAATAAATATATACTTACTGAACACACCAAACTTACCCAAATTTCGCTAAAAATTATTATGAAACACAACAGAATAAAATATCAATAAAAACAATTAACTGAAATTAATTTTCATTCACATTGTTTTATTGTTAGCTTTAATTCATATATGTATTTTAAATTGTTTTTATTACTTTATTGTTATTATTATTATTTATTTCATATATCGTAGTATATTTCCAAACAATTAGATTGTATGCATTTTTGAATCTCATTTCAATATCAATATTGTGAGTGCTTGTTCTTACTCAATAACAGCTTCGAATTTGAAGCCATTTCAAATATGTTGTTGTTCAAGATCGTATATATAGTTAGTTTGGGCTTTGTTTGTACATATATATATACGATAGATAGATAGTATTTATATATAGTTTCTATATGCTTCATTTTGGATGTGTGCGTGGTTTTTGTAAATCATGTCTTTTGGGTTGTAGTTTGGTTTCTTTCTCCTTTGTTGTTGTTGTTTTTTTGTTGGTATTAACTTTTTAGATATCTTAGATATATATAATCGAGTATTGTGCCTTGTTGAGACTACAAATGTTGCTTTGATTTCAGCTGCAGATATCCTTAAGGGGAATATCCAAATTGTTAATGTGTTCTGATTTGTTTATTAGTTAGCTACAAATTGATAAAAAGTTTGTTTCTTCTCTTCTCTTTTTCTCATCTTATTTAGGTTTTAGTTATATATCCGTTTAGTATATATATATATATATGTGTATATATGTATGTATTTCTGTTTCTGTCTTCATTGCTTAAACTATTGTTGTTGCTTGTATTTGGAAAATTTCTCATATGCTTTTTAATATATATGTATGCAAGTTATTAATTTGTTTTCATTTGGTGCATTTCTTGGAAAATTGTTTTTTATTATTAAACTATTAAATGGAATATACATTTCTTTCGGGTGGGGCAGTCAATGCTACAAAATAATCCACTGTCTAAAACAGAAACCCACACACTTAACCCAAATGCTTGACAAGCTCGTCTTGTGATATATGTATGTGTATACTATATGGCATACTAGAATACCCTTTCATTTAAACGGCACAACCATTATGTTTAATATTGCTAACTAATATTTCTCTTTTCTATTTGTCTTTTTCCGTTTTTGCCTAAACACGATCTATTGTTACTTTTCTGTGCAGGTCTCTTTTGTTAGTTTTGCCAAGCAAACTTTTCGCTCACTTTCTCAACTCTTTCTCTCTGTCAAATACTATAAGTTTTTGTAAAGATTTGCGATTAGCTTTTTCTCTGCCATTGACTACCCCTTTTGTGAAGTGCATGCCTGATTTTCTATTGCTTTTGTTCTTGTTCAATAAACTTTAGTTCTTCCAATATTCTTCTTCGTATTTTGTGTTATGTCTTCTTTCTGCTTTCTGCTTCTTTTTGTTTTTACAAAGTTTTCATCAACAGTTACAAAAGTTTTTGTTCTTAGTAGTTGAACTATGGTGGGTTACGTTCTTAATAGATACATATATTTGTGTATTTTCTTTTTTTTTTTTTGTATTTTTCTTTTCGATATAATACTACAAATTTTTGCTTAGTTTAAGCACAATTGGATGTTGTTTGCATGCCATAACTTTGCTTACGTCTCGCTCCGCTGGTACTTAAAAGTTATGGGTAAAAAACAAGATGATTTAAATAAGAAATCAAATAAAAAAAAAAATTATCAAAACACATGCCGTACAATCACATATTTTTCGTGTCCGACCTTACCGCCCCTTTCCCGCCCCGCCCCCCACAATCTGAAAAAAGTGCTTTCATTAATCGCGATTCGTTGCCACGCCGTACAAAAAATCTGTGTAAGTTTGAACTGTATTAAAGCTTTTTCTTTCTTTGGGTTTTGCGTACGCCAACAACTTAAGCTTAACTTCCCTCTCTATATTTATATATATATATTTGCTTTATGTATAATATTATATAATATATATATATATATAATGTATTCCAAATCGTAATCCTTTATATTTGTATTAAATTCATGTTGCATGGAGCATGTGCCTACCTAAAAGTAAACGCTTAACAAAATTTGGGTTTTTTTTTTCTTTTTTTGTTATGATGTGGTTTTTGCTTTTTTAACTAGAAGCTACGAGGGCTGCTTAACAAGTTTCCAAAATGCCGGTTGTGTGTTGTGTGAATGATTCAAATTCTAAGTGCTATATTTATATTATTAGTGTTTCATGGGTTTATCGGTCAGTTCTTTAAAATGCAAATATAATTTTGATTATAATTTTGTTGGCACAGAATTTTTGGTAATTTTTTTTTTTTTGGTTTGCTGAAGAATTTTACAAATGGAAGACGGATTTTATCAATTTTTTTTATGTTTTGTACTTAAGGAGAATTAATTTGCTTTATTGAAGATATATATATATAAACATTTGTATTCCATTTATTTTCAAATATGTTTTTTTTTCTTACAAACAAATTTTACTATATAGAATTATATAAAAAGGTATACAAAAAATAATGTCTTAATGTTGAGAAAATTCTGAAATTTTATCGAAATCTTCTTCGAAATCTTGAAATTTTTTTTTTATTTGTTAATTATTGTAAAACTGTTTGGCATATGGAAAACTTGTTAAGCAACTCTCACATATTGTAATTACATATATTTGTAGATATATTTATTTTATATATATATTTGTATTTGGGGGCTAGACATCAAAAAATCAGTACTGCTTGTCAAAGTGTTTAACCTAAGCCTAGTTTTGGTTTTTTGCCATATTTTTGCTAACAATTTTTCATATTTTTGGTTTCTTGCACACAACATTTATTGCAACTATTTGCTTTGTATTTATAAACTGAATTTGTATTTTTCATTTTGTGTATTTGAGTAGGTCACCCTCTAGTTGTATACGCCCCTGACCATGCCCTCGCGATTGCGTGTATGCCATTTGCAGGTAAGTATCCGGATATAGGTGCGCCGGAATGATGCATTGCACAGGGCATAGCACACGGGATTAATGGTGGAGTTGATGTAGCACAAGGCATAGAAAAAATCCCACAATTCGGTGGGTATGCAATCCGAGCACGTTGTCAGCGGCTTGATCAGCACCAGAATGTTATACGGTGTCCAGGTGATGATGAAACTCAACAGAATGGCCGACAGTGTTTTGGCCGCCTTCGATTCCTGCCGTTTCTCCTGTGACTTTTTCTTCTTTTTGGCCGCATTGCGTGCATTCAACAGGGCATGTTGGGCGGCCAGGGCGCCCGCCTTGCCACCCAGCTGCTTGGGTATGACTTTGGCGTTCAATAGTCGCATGTCTTGTGGGGCATGCGACATGCGTCGACCCAGCGGCAAACTGAACTCCGAGTCACGCGACGGCAACGGTCGACGTGTTAGTGGCGGGGCGGTGACCACGCCCATGCCCACACCCGATCCCGTCACAGTGGTGTTGGCAACAACATCTTCGTGTATCATCTTGATGGAGGGCCCATTATCCGTTTGGGTTGCTGCATTGCCCACACTCGGTGCCGTATTACTGCCATTCGCTGTACTGGCGCCATCTGGCGGCAGACGTATAAGTATGGTATAGACAGAATCTTGACTAACAGAACGCGAACCAATGCGATTGCTGCCGGGCAAGGACCGGGAATTAGCCGACGACACACCATTCAGATTAGCACCACCACCGCCAGCAGGAACTCCAACTCCGACACCGGCGCTAACATTGCTGCTGCCACTGTTGATGCTGATGTTGATGTTGCCGTTGCCATTGTTGTTCACCGCATTCATATCCTGCATTTGTAGCTGCGAAATTGAATTGAGTGGCGGACGCAACGGCGTCGGTGAAACATCCGCCAGCATTATGCTCGGTGGCCGGACACCGCTGACACTGCCGCCCATCGAGTAGTTGTCCCTCATCACGTTCATCGAGGTGCATCTGCGATGGAGAGAACAAGAAGAAAAGTGCACAACAAAACGAACAACAAAAAAAAAAATATATATATGGCACACAAAGGCATATCGCACTTTAGTATAGTCAGAAAGAAGCTTTTATCACGACACACCTGACACACCACAGCTGAGTACAGTACAGTACAGTGTACAGTACTACAGCAGGCATTCAGGCATTCAGGCATTTTTCAGGCATCAGGACATTGACAGGCCTTACAAAACTGTGACAAGCTACGACAACGACAACAGCAACAGCAATAACAAGAACAACGCCAACAAAAAAAAAGGATCAATATGGAGCAACGGATGCAAACTGCCCCACATACACACACACTATATAAACTACTATTACTACCACTACACACACACACACACACACAGAGGTGATTAGCACAGAGAAAGACAGAGAGAAAGATGGGCATTAAAATTGCATTTTCTTTTGGGGATCTTAACTGAAATGTAATCAATTTAAGAGTAAGGTGTTCCTAACCGAGTAAGTGCGTAAACTATATCAAGATTTGTTTACTGTAAAACAATATTGTTTTTGAAAATCGTTTCAATTATGATGCTCGGATGTTTGTGTTACCGAATTTCATTAATATTTTTGAAGCAAAGCCTTATTTGAGTCCATCAGCATTCAAAATATTTAAGTATCTTGAAAGGCGGGTAGCTAGGAACCTAAGGGCGTGGATATGGCCCTAACACTTTAGCAAAATTTCTTATCGGTTATTAACGATTTTGAGGCATAAATTTCTATCTTTGGAATATTAGTTTACTGTTAGTTTTGACTATGGCTTAGCTTTAAAAACTACCTTTTGCAAATGATTTTTTGAACAAAACTTTAACATGAAAGCTGCTAAAACCGTGCTTAAAATTTGAAATCTAGGTATAATTTAAGGGCCAAACTAAATCGAAATTATTCTAAAAGTCCAACATCAACGACAACGATATTGCCTTTAAAGAATCGCTGTAGTTTTGCTAAATTTCTAGACATGGTTAGATTGGGTTCAACTAATCATTAAATAACCATATCGACAGGGATTACAAATGGATTAATAACTAAACAAAAACCAAATCAAAATCCAATTACCAAAACACATAAATAAAACAACACAAACAAAAACCCCTTCATACACTCAATGAAAGCAACAAAAGTTGCCACAAATTAAGTATGCAACGAAGAAGTCGAAGAAAAAGAAGAAAATGAACCAAACGAAAGGCGTTTCCAATGCTCTCAAACTGAGTTTTCCCATTGCTGTGCATTCGTCTGTGTAACTGACGATGTGTGTGTGTGTGTGTGTGCGAGTACTTTTCGGGTGCACTGTGCTGTCTATTGTTGGCAATACTGGTGCATTGGTGTGCATTGTGTATGTGTATGTGTATTTGTGTGGGTGGCAACTGAAATTATTTTTGCTCTATTTGTGTGTTTTTTTCCCTTTGGGGCAAGCAACGAATCGAATTTTGTGTTGTTTTTTCTGATTTTTTTTTTCGTTTTGTTTTGTTTGCTTGTTGTGTATGAAGTGCTTTGAGTGCATTTCAGATGCGAGAGGCAAACACGCACTGCCACCTAGAAACACATACACACTATCAACTGCATATGTAGGTGGTAATAGGTGAATGGGTGAAAGCCGATATTTTTGGTTTTTTTTTTTTGGTTGGTGCTGTGTTTGCTTACACACGAATATTAGACGATTATATTAGAGAAATGAGATCTGCTTTTTTTGTACTACCTGGAGACGGAGCTTTGTAAAGGAGTTTCAATTGTTAGTGGTGTTGCATACCCTAAATCAGATGGCTCCTCCTGTTCGTACGCAAAATCATCGGAATCCTCGCGACCCGAATGCCACCACGCGATGCACCATTCCTTGATGTTGCCAAAGCATGAGTATGGCTTTTTGATTGTATTCGTGCTCTTAATCTGCATAACACACAAAAAACATACAAAAAAAAAAATAAACCATTAAAAGCAATATGCATATAAATATAAATATGCTACAAATGCGTTTAACTCACGCTTGACTTGCGCGAGTGCATGCCATGATATCCGGAATCGATGACCATGTTGGTCATATAAACGCTTTCCGCATCCGCTGAACTCTCGGAGCGGGGTCGACGCCAGGTGTCGTGATCATTGCCACCCAGTTGCGAAAACCCCAACAAGCCGCCGCCAGTGTGATTTACAACAGTATTTTCATCGCTAAAAAAACAAAAAGTTATATTATTTTTTGTGTGCTCATAAAAGTATGCTACATAAAATATGCAAAACTGAATTGGTTTTTTGGCAAGCTGTTTAACTGCAGTTTTATTATTTATTGAAATGCATATTAAGTGTTTAGTTAGGTAATTTGTTCTATAAAATGATGATTATTTATTCATTAACTCTGTGATTTTATATATACATGTGATTTATTATATACATTAGCTTTTCATTCGGGTAGTTTATTTAAATTTCAGCTTAACTCATAATGAATGCCAAACAGATTTATAGAAAAGTGTTTCCACTGAAATGTGACTTTGCTTATAACGAATGCCAAACAGATTTATAGAAAAGTGATTCCAATGAATTCGACTTCGCTTAAATTTTGCCATTTCTTCGAACTGTATTCAAAGCTTAGCAATGTTACAGCTCCATTGAGATGTTGCCTTATTGATTTCTCTGACAAGAGATTTCTCTGAATAAAACAACTTAACTTCTCTGAACTAACGAGAAGTGCTTGACATACTCACCTGCTATTGGAACGTTTGCTGGAATCCTTTTTGCCCGCTTGCAAATTGGGTAAATCCTTTTGCCGTTTCTTTGTCTCGCGCCAAATGCGAAAGTACAGAAAGCACATGATCGTGACGGGAAAATAGAATGCCGCCAACGCTGTGCCAAATGTAATATATTGATTTGTCTCTATGAATTGTATATAGCACTCATTATATGGCACCGTACGCTTGCCCTCAATGTACGGCCAACTGTAGATCCAGGGTGGCCACAGCATTACACTAATGCCCCAAGCGGCACCAATCATACCCGCAGCCTTATTTGTTGTTCGCTTGGCGCGATAAGTCAACGGTCGCGTCACACTAAAATACCGATCAAAACTGATGATTAGCAGATTCAAAACCGATGCATTCGATGCCAAATAGTCGAGGGCCAGCCAAGCGTCACAGACATGCGGACCCAATGGCCAATAACCCAATATGGTTGTGACCGCAAACAGTGGCATGGATATGGCACCAATTGCAAAATCCGCAACCGCCAGCGAGAATAGAAAATAATTACTGATCGTCTGCAGTTGTTTATCGATCTTGAATGAGATCATCACCATCACATTGCCAGCAACTGTTACCGCGCTCAAAATCGCCGCTACGAAACCCATCACCACCATCGAAGCCAACGAGTAGCGCGGCCCTTTCGTCTCAAACCCCAAAGTGCCGTTCGTCTGATTGCCATACGGATCATAGAGATTGCTTGCCGCCGTCGATGTTAGATTCTCCAGCAAGGCGGTGAGCAGGGTGCTGCTTGTTGTCGGGCTGATTGTGGGGCTGGCGCTGCTGCTGCTTGTACTCGGTGCTGTTGTTGTTGTTGTTGTGGTTGAGGTCGTAGTTACGGTCTTAAACAACGGCTCCAGTATGCTGGGCGGACCATGAGCGGCCAGAGCCAAACTCATAACTGGCTCCATGGCGTATGTGTGATATATATTTATATAAACTATTATTATTTTTTGTAATATTTTTTTGCGTTTTGATTTGCTTTTGCGACAGAGTTAGTTAGTTAGAGTTAAAGCGAGAGAGAGAGAGAGTATTTTTTTGGTTTGCCTCTGCTGCTGTTGCTGTTGCCGTTGCTTATCCTTGTTGCACTCACGCTTTGGCGCTGGCGTCTTTCTTGTGCGCATTTTTATACTCGTCCTGCAATGACATGAAAATAAAAATCTGATTTTTATATACAAATAGTACATAATATAAAATAAGTATATATGTATATATATTTATATAGAGAGAGAGAGAGAGAATTATGAGCTGTCGCAGGCCTTTGAAATATGCCAACCCCCTCACCACTCCCCTTCCCTGCTCAAAGACATTTCTGCCTGCCGCCTGCGGCCGCAAAGTCCAGCTTTGTCCTTTTTTGCAAATGACATTTTCTGTGTGATTTGTTTTAATGAAAATGTAAATGAAAAACTGCTTGAATGCGTTTCCTTGGCATAGGCAACAACGATACATACATATACACACACACAGTTACAGATAAACATGCCACGCCCACGCCCTTGTTGCTTTTATTCTTGCTGTTGTTGTTGTTTTGGGTATTGTGCCAACAATGGGCCTGAACATGCAACATTCAGTACAAAAACAGCAACAATAATCACAACAACAACAACAATAACATCCAAGAATACCAAGAATAAAACAGAAACTTACACAAATACACACAAACACACACACTCTGTGCCCCTGCAGCATCCCGCCATTCCCCTGTCTCCCACGACCAGAACACTTTGGCACGGAAATGTTCAAGGCGGCTTCCTCTGACACTTTTCAAAAACTATTGATGTTGTCATTGGCTATATACATATACATATATAAGTATATATATATATATCTATGGTCTTCACAATTGTGTTTTGATTTGGAAAGTTTTTTAATAAGTTACGCATACGCAGCGTTGGCATTGGAGTCTTTTTCTCTTGTTGCCGCTGCTGCTGCTGCTGATGCTTTTGACATGATATGCGACATGATTGATTTGTATTGAGTCCTTTGGCAGTTTATTTTGTGTTATTCAGCTCTCCGCATGGCATTGACAGCATTCAGGACATTGTTTGAATGCCTCTCCAAATGCTCATCCCTGTTGCATTGTCCTGTATAGCATTTGCTGCTTTATGTATGTTTCATCCGCAGCACAAATCACAGGCGTAACAGGCAACAGATACCAGCCAGCCTGGCACATGAATGTGTCAAAAGGCTTTGCGTATGAGCATGAAAAATGGCAAATAACAATAAGAACAACAACAACAACCATATTCATATATAACATTAGGTTATAATTGAATTATGGGACTTGAAGCTTTTGAGAGTTTTTTTTTTATTCATGTTTGAGTGTGACCAAAATAGATTTCAAATACAATTGAATTATCAGTTAATGGAAAAGCTTTTAGCCAGCCAATAAATGAATGCAAGTTTTCCATCAAATTCATTTCGTATTTTTACGCCTTATTGCATTGAATCAACAGAATAAAAGCTGGCAAGGATTAAATCCATTTTAAACAATATTTGGTCTTTTGTTTATGTAGATTAGTAATTGAACAATGAATATGCAATGAACTTACAAAATATATTGGTCTTTTGTTTATGCAGATTATAAATTGAATAATGAATATTCAATGAAATATGTTCAAATCAAGTTTATTCATATTGTTAATGCTTGAAATATTGTTAGTCAAGCCACAAAAATCTAAGTGCTATGAATATTTTCAAACATCTTGTTAAACGTCAAATGATGATGATGTCACATTTTGAATCTCAAGATTAAATCTTAATTGCAACATGTTTTCATAAATGTATATTTGATATCAAGTATTCAATTGTGGCAGAAGTGGGCAAACGCTTTTACAGACACAAATACAAGAGATTCGGTCGGTCGGTCGGTCGGTCTGTCTATTCTGTTTTATGCCAAAACCACATTTAAATTAAGTAAATTGAAATACATAGTACATATATATTAATTTGACACACAAGTGACAAGGCAACTAAATGGAATTGTGTGTTATTATTGTTTCGCCTGCTTCGTCTGCTTTGTTTTAACAGTAAACAACAACAACTAAGCTAGTCGAGCTAGCCAAGCCACTTTACACTCTCCACCAACCCCTAATAATAACATAGAACAAACTTGGATACATATTTTGTAGCATACTTATGGAGGCTTTAAGTAGAATTCCCACTTGAAGTGTTCGGGGAAATGGTTAATTGTTAAATGTAATTATGAAAAGTAATTAAGATGAAATTCACTCGAAAACTCGAAACACTCTGCTCAAACTTGGGTTAAACTGTTAACTAGCTTGAATAATGTATCTTGTTAAAATTCCCTACTTGTACTTGAAATTAGCCCAGTTAAGGCCACAACGCCCACTACGCTGCATAACGCATAACGGAACTGCCACACAAAAATATATATATGTGTCCCCAACACAGCATTTTTTTGTTTAAAACTTTTTTTTTTTCTCTCTGTGCACAAAATATTTTGCAACTTATCTCGTTTTTTTTTCTCGTTTTTTTTGTGTTGTGTTGGTTTGAAGCAGAAGCTTTTGCCAGGCAGAATGCAAAAATGTGACAAGATAAAGTATTTAGCAAAGTATGCGAAAGGGTAAAACAGAAATTTTAATAACATCACATATAACGAGCGACGGCGCATAATTGAATCAAGACCAACTTTTCCACACACACACACATACACACAAAAACACACTCGACAAAAATTAAAAATTCTAATTACATTTTTTTGGGTATTAAGCTCGTCGAAATTAAATGAAATTAAAAGCAGCTTTTAATTATAATAATTCGAGATAGAAAAAAAATACCATGACAAGTGCTTAACTTGTAGACTGTCAAAACTTCATAATACTCTGTCTTAACTTCAAAAAAATACTCAAATCTTGAAATATACGAAATCTTTTTGGCCAATTAAATGCGCCAGCTAGTTAATAAATCAATCTTAAATCTGAATATTTATCTCAATTGCCGTCTGGTAACACACACACAAAACACACACAAACACATACACACACATATGAATCACAGCATGCCAAAATGAGCAGGCGGCAATAAATTGGGAGCCAAACAAATGACAACAACAATAAGTTTAGCGGCAATAATTGGCCAAAAGAAAAGAGAAATAAAACAGAAAAAAAACAAAAACTTCTAGTAGCTATTTGTGTATATGTATGTGTTAGCCTGGCTAACCTGCCAAAACATACACACCCTCACACACTCCACACCCTTTTTTGGCCACGTCAGCTTATTGTTGGGCCAGGCCCAGTTAGCCGGTCAATCTTGGCCAAGCTGTCGGCTTAACGTTACATTCAAATTTGTTAGCGTCGATTCTTGGCAAATAATCGAATTGGCTGCTGGCTCGCCCCGTAAAAAAGGATTTATGGATTTATTATGAAAACGCGACAACAACACAGCACAACACACAACACATACAAACAAACACGCGAGGCAACCTGCGGCATTCATTTGCCAATTTATTAGGCTATTTTTATGACAGGCAAACACACACACACACACGGCACACACACATACGCTGATCAGCTCATCTGCAAAGTTGCCTTCATTTTATGTATGAATTTTTCGCCATTTTCCATTTCTTATTTTGGGCGCTTAATGCGGGCGTACACACAAACACACACACAGAGACGCCTACTGAGATCTTAAGCTTTGTACAAAACAACACAAACACACACACAAACGAAACAAGAATGAAGAAACTAGCTGCCGACTTTTGTGCCGTTTGGCTGCTAAGCTTTTATGTTAATTTCTTTACGCGCAAGTTTAATTGCTAGGGCACTCTCTGTGCCTGTGCCAGTGCTCGCTGCCCTTTGCTTGTTGTCGGAAATTGAATTGCTGCTGGGCTGCTGTTGCTGTTGGTTGCTGTTGGTTGCTGCTGTTGGTTGCTGCTGCCAACACCTTATGCTGGTTGGGCATCGTTCTCAATGCTAAGCATATTGCGAACACACACGCATTGCTGCTGCCGCGCCCCACCGACCAAACTGAACCGAAAGGACCCGATCCACCCGACCAAACGACCAGACGACTGACCAAGCGACCTACTCGCTGCTTTAATCAAAACGAGAGCACTGGAAACACAGCAATACAAACGGCACACAAAAAAAATGCCGTTGCTACGCACTCACCAACGCAAGTAAGCCAGCACTCTCTCTGTCATACACAACATACACACTCTCTCTCTCTCTCTCTTTCTCTCTCTGAATACAATTTTACATATTAACTTACGTTACAGCGCAAGCTCTCGTGCTTTTGCTCTCTCTCTTCGGCAACTGTAGCTCGCTCTCTCTCGGGCTTAACTGTGCCTGTTTACGTGTAGGTGTGCGGTCGTGTATATGTGTATGTGTGTCTGTGTGTAACTTATTTGTGCATGCTCAGCGTTGACATTGTTGTTGCTGGCAGCTGCTGCTGCTGCTGCTGATGCTGCTGGTGGTGGTGCTGGTGCTGGTGCTGCTGATGATGATGCTGGTTGATGCTGCTGTCGCTAATGCTGCTGCTGCTGCTGCTGTTACTTCTGCTTGTGCTGTTGATTTTGGCCATTTGCCGCTCCCAAAAGTATGCTTTGTAATTTATTGTATTGTGCGCGCACATCTTTACATTTACATCAGCCTCAGCGTCGCCGCCGCCGTCACCGTCACCGTTAGCGTCGCTGTCTGCTGGCTCAATTCATTTCTTCTTTATTTTCTTGTGTATTATTTTATTTTTGCAAAATTTTATTATACACAATGCGGGCGGCGTTGCCCGTTCCCGCCGCAACGTTAACGTTAATGTTGACGTTAGCGTCGACAGCGCTGTCAACGCTTTGACGCGCTTCGCGTGTGATTTTAGCGCTGGCCCAAAAGTTTTTTTTTTTTTACATTCGGCCTGCGCTTAACATTGTAATCAAATTTATGCTTTTGTGTTATAGATACAAATGTATAAACTGATTTTACTTTTTACTATTTCCAATTTAACTCGATTATCTTGTTTTGTATTGGCATTTTACACAACAGTAGCTTCACTTAATTGTTTTACGCTTGTTAGACAAAAATTAATTGTTGTTTATAGCGTGTGTTGTTGTTTATTTTATCGCAAATATTTAATCCGTTGTCCGCCCCAATGTATAATCGTTGCTATTTTTTCACGTTGCACGCGTATGCCGTCAGCTGGAGCTTCAAATGGGGAGCTGAATGATGAAGCCAAGCGCACGTTGCTAAATCTCGTCCGGGACTGAAGCTGAAAAGCTTCAAGCGTATACCTTAACGGTACCTTTTGTCAAGCGAGCGCAAGAGAGAGCGCACAAACCGAACGAGCGCTTGCCCGCTCTCTTGCTCTCACGCTCTGCCACTCTCTCTCTCTCTCTCTCTCTGTCATCTTATGCTCTCGGCTCTGACCGAGTCAGGAAGCTGTGAGTGAGTGTGTCTATGTCTATGCATGTGTATGTGTGTTCTGTCAAAGCTGTTATCTTTCGCTTTGTGCTGGAATTTGTGTTTGTTGGGCAACACGGCGAGCATCCTCAGCAACACCCTCAATAATAGCCCTAGCCCGGCTAATGTGTGTTAGTATGTGTGTGTGTGTGTGTGAGTGGGTGAGCGAAAGCGGAAAAACTGTTACAATGTGTGTCAGCGTGTGCGCTTTTACACTGAACGCCATTTATGTTATTATTCTCGGAAAAATTAAGTTTCCATCCGACGAAATTAACACTGAGAAAGAGTTTTTTATTGCGGGTTGGCTTAAATTCTGGACTTAAAGATTAAAAAGATTTACTCTCACAACATTCTGATTACAATTTTTTTTAAGTGTATGTTGCGCGTTAGGCTGCAATAGCGAAAACGGTATATAAAAAAAAAACAACACAAAACTAAATGGATGAATATGAATGAAAGAGCCGCAAAACAGACAAGTGCAGAGTCCAAATGCTCAACTGTTGGACGAACGAGCTGGTTTG
Source organism: Scaptomyza parva (assembly GCA_035044645.1). Classification (NCBI taxonomy): domain Eukaryota; kingdom Metazoa; phylum Arthropoda; class Insecta; order Diptera; family Drosophilidae; genus Scaptomyza; species Scaptomyza parva. Next base: position 7,916,085 of record JAWNNT010000090.1, read on the forward strand.
CTGCCGAGGCTAAAACGCGGGCAGGCAGACAGGCTGGCAAGTGGGGCATGGCAGGGCAAGTAGGATGAGTTTGTGCCCCCAAGGGGACATTGGCTCAAGCATGCTTCTGTTTAACTGTAGCACAGTTGCTGTGTTTGTGCTCTTCATCAGCCTGAACAGGCAACAGCAGGCCACAGTGGCGGCAACTTGTGTCTCTGAATGGGACTCGCAGGATTGTAATGGAATGGATGAGAACAACGATGATGATGATGATGATGACAAGTATACATATATGCATGTTATGAGAAAGGGAAGGCAGGGAACATGAGAATTTTAGTATGTCTATTCGTATGGGTGATGTGAAGTAGGCGCTGAAAAAGCGCATTCTCACATTTCAATTAAACAATACCACGAGCGTATTTGAATTTTTGTTTCTATTTCTCTCTTTTTGTTTTCTTTCGTTTTATATTCCGTCAGTTTTCATGTATAGCAACAAACCGTGTTTAGCGCTCAAGCTGGACAACAATGGTCAGAACGACCCCGACGAGAACCGATTGCCAGCCGGCAGTTGCTGACATAGCTAGTGGCCATCAAATGCCCATGGGCACCATCCAGCGAATCCTACACAAACACACAGAATATTTCCATTATCTGCGTTGTGTATTTTTAACAAACTGTGGCAAAGTTGCTTTAATAAATCATCTATAAGCATAGGAAAAGCAAAAGTCATACTTAAAATAGTTTAAAAGGGTTTCCTTAACTTTATTTTATTAATTCAACGTTTTTTGTAATTCTATTAAATGAAAACAATTCAAACGACAAATAAACATTTACAAAAAAAAATATTAATAACAAAATATAATGTGTGTTCTAATTGAAAGGGGGAATGTTTTGTTTGGTGAGCAGTGAATTTATTATTTTAATGCATATGCCTAAAGTAAAGCAGTGAAATATATTTTTCGAGCTGTACAAAAGTATGCAATGCTTTTTTGTTTATGTTAGACAAGAACCACCTGCTGCTGATTTCTGTTCGCCTGGTATTTTAACTCGGTGAAAACAACGTAAATCAGAAATTTTGCCACAAAAAAAAATGATGACTATTCAAATATTGATTTACTTGCATCACTCAAATATTAAACTGACGGTTTGAGATCTTGGACCATATTTCAAGCGGAATTCCGATTGAAGTACCAGGCGAACAGAATTGACAGCCCAATGTTGTCGCATTTTGTTTTCACTCAATGCACTGAGCGATCAACGAATGTTGAGTGAAAAGTTTGAGCATTGAACGTAGCTTTTCTCATTGCATTTTAGTGCACTCAGAACTTAGATCAAAGCCCCCGACATCCGCTTATATGCGCCTCGTATTTTGGTCGCAATCCAACTAAATAAAATTATGTTTGCTGATTAAGAACAATTGGTTTTTTGTTGGTTTTATTCATCGGGTAATTTATGCACATTATTTACTGGTTTTGAATATTGATTATTGACAAGCCCATGCTAATAGAAATTTGTCTCTTCTATATTAAATTATTCCTTTTCCTTTTGAATAAATCCAAGTTCCTGTAAAAAAAAAAAACAATAACCCCAAAGAAAAAGTCTTAAATGTGATGTTTTTGTCGTTTTTTTTTTTTTTTTTGTATATATATTTTAATTTATGGTTGTTTTTTTGTATTAAATTTAGTTTTTATATATGTATATATAAAATATATAAGCATAAACGTTTACAAATATAAATATCTTTTACCAATCTCCAGCAAAGCCGGGTTCTTATTTTCTCTCTCTCTTTTTCAATAACTCTCATTCGCATTCAATACTCACTTTAAGGGGTGTTTAAAACCTCAAAAAATCTAACATACCACTAATTCTGATGTGCCACAATAACTTTTGCTAAAAACTCTCATTTCATCTCATCTTCAATATTGTAGACTTAAGTATTGTATGTCTGTATAAAGTTTCTTTATGTTTTTTTGTTTTAAGCATATATAGTTTCTGGCTATATTCATCAATTATGAATAATACATGTGTAAGTGTGTGTGTTTTGTTGTGTGTATGTGTAAGTTTATATATTTACAATAGCTATAAGGTCAACAAAAGAACTGTGTTTTACTTTTTGTCTATTTGTATATGTGTATGTGTCTCAGTGTGTGTGTGTGTGTTTGGATAACAATTAATATATAAATATGTGTGTATTTATGTATATATTAAGTAGAATATGTCGTAAGCTGCATATTGTTATACATGTGTGTGTATATTTTTGTTAATATAAATAGTTGCCAATTTCTTGAGAGTTGGTTCACAGAGAGATAGGACATGTACATAATTAATTTTATATATATATATATATATACTTTATATATATGTATGTATATGTGTAATAGAATGCAGGAAAAAAAATAATTAATTAAAAATTATGTCCCTATGCTTTAAGTTTTAACGACAGAAACTTTCATTTTCATTTTAACCGAAAAAATTAAACGCGCTGCTTGGCATTTGCTATGTAAATGTATGTAGTATATATATAATATACCTATGCATATATATATATTTATATATATATATTATGTATATTTAATAGATATGTGTGTGGAGGGGTGTAGAGGGGAGGACGCCTTTTAAAGTATATAGATGGCTGCGACTGCAACTGCAACTGTTGCATGCTTCTTTCTCATCATCATTATCATCCCTCGGAATAGGAGCTGAGGCTGCTACGCGTTGAACCCGTAAAATGATCGCGCTGCAATGTATCCGTGGGCACAGAAACAATTAACGCGCCGCCATACAACGTTTCCATTTCATCCAGTTGCTGTGCAAATGTTTCCTCCAAACGCTAAAGGGAATCATACAAAAATTTCAATTAATATATAAAGATTTTGATTTTATAATAATAATAATAATTATCATATGCAACGACATTTTGAAGCACACAACATCCAAATTTTCTACTAAAGCAACTAAGTTAAGATTATATCATATATATATATATATATTTTTATATTTAATATTTGAAGCATGCTTTGTAAATTAACAGTTAGAGTTGTCGATAGATAGATTTATAGATAAAAAGAGTTAAGGGCTTTTTTGGGGCCCATAGACTAACCTCTTGTTGCAGCCGCTGTTGTAGTTGCTTTACGAATAGTAGTAGTAGTAGTAGAAGAGAAGTGTGCCGGCAAGAAAAGGTTGGTTTTTACGTTTTTGAACATAATTTTGATTGTTTATGTGGGTTTTGGTTTGGTGTTTATATATATATTTATGGATGTGTTTGTGTGTGTATTAAAAGCAGCGCGTTGTTTTGTTCTGATTGTATTTTGTTGTGTGTGTGTGTGTTTGAATGGGTGTGTGTGGGTTTTTATATGCGTATCATGAATATCAATGTAATGATATACACACATTTTATAGTATGATTATAGTTATAGTTAAGTGTATGCTTGGCATCTTGATAAGTTTTTTGCTTTTTTCTTTATGTTTTTTGGTTTTTTTGGTTTTTTGGTAGCTAAGTACTTGGTTTTGTTTTGGTTTTGTAATACTGCTAAAATGGAATGCAACGGTTGCTTGGGGGCGGGGCTTAAACAATGTTTATAACAATAGTTAAAGAACTTTGGCAAATCATTTTTTCTTTTATCATTCGTTTTTGTTTTTTTTGTAATGGCAATTTGTTTAGCATTTAGGAAGAAATTAAACAGGGGCAGTTAGATTTGGCAAAAGATAGATTAGTTAATAAATTAGTTGATATGTGTGTGCTGTGTGTGTTTCGTGTTATAAATCACCATAAGCAAGCAGTAAGAATATTAAATTATATATATGAAGCGCAGTTAGTTGAGAGTGTTAGAAGAGACGCTGCTAAAATGAGGCGAGTGCGTAGAATGAAGAGTTGTAGTTGATGTTGGATGTTGAAGTTGCTTTTCTGTTTCGAATGCGTTTTGGAAGCACTTGAAGTGGATGCGCTCGCTCGACCTCTCTGTCTCTCTTTCAGGCAGCGGTATTATCCTCATCCAGGCTGAGCTGACGCTGTGTTATACGCGGCAGCCTATACTTGGCCGCATACAAATCATGATAGAAATCATCGGTGGCACTGCCACCACCACCACCAGCACCATTACTGCCGACACCGTCACCATTTTGTGTCGGCTTGAGCGTGTAGCGTAGCTGGGGCTGCACCTCATCCAGCAAGGCGGCCGCCTTGCGTCCCGCATCGAATATCAAATCGGCATCGCTGCAATAACGCGTCGATGTGCTCAGCTCATGCATATTGTACATGGACTGGGCGCTGCTCAGGGAGGAGCGACCACTGCTGTGGCGACTGGCCAGCGAGGGTCGCTTGATGGCAAACGAGGTGGAGTGCAGCAGGCGTTGTGTATGGGCCGTCAGCTTGGGTCCTTCGTGTATACGCAGTTCCACCGGTTCAGCACCATTCACAGCGAGACGACCGAAACGATTCGTGACCAAGCCGAGCTCATCCGGTGTCTTGGGTGGCGTTGGTGTGCTGTTGCTTTGCTTGAATGTGCTCATGGCTGGCTTGGCATTATGCTCCTCGGCGCTGTTCAACTGCGGTGTGCTGGTCCGTACCTTGACCAGCTCATTGGTGGGTGGCTGTTGGGTTATTAGACGCAATTGATTCGATGCCACAACGGGCATGGTGGCAACACTGGCACGTTTCATCAGCTGCTGCTGCTGCTCATCATCCTCCTCCTCCAAGACCAGTTCGCTACGCATCTGTGACCGTTGCTGTTTATGCATTATTGGTGTGCTGGGCACACTGCGGCTCAAGTCGGGCGCCGAGCCACGGAAATTGCCACGTCCAGCAACGCCGCCGAGCATAAGCAGGGATGAACGCGACCTGGGCAACTGTTGCATGTCGATGAAGGTGTTGCGTGGCAACAAACGTGCCGAACGTTCATTGAAGATGCCACGCAAACGTACCGGCAGCTCCACCTCAAGATCCTCAAATTCCGAACGATTCGAGACGATACCATGTCGCCGCTCGTGCTCATCAATAGCAGCGCTAATCAGGACATTAAGTCGCTGATTGTTTTTTTATTGGGGTTCAGTTTTTATTTATTTGTTGTTAGCATACATGCAAACCCGATAGTCGGTTGTTTTTTTTTTTTGTTTGATTTTAATTGTTGTTTTTTGTTTTTGGTTAGTAGTAGTTTGGAAAAGCACAGCGATTGTAAGCATTTGTTTTTATGTAAACAATTTTAATATATCATTATTATTATCGAGTTGGTTTATTTTTTATAATATTTTTTAGTTTTGTAGTAGGTAGTAGGTAGAGTAGTAGTAGGCCACCAAAGTGTATGCATTTGCGTGGAGAGGGGGTGTAAAGAGAGAGAGATAAAAGTTGATCAAAATATATATAATTTGATTTGTCGGCAGGTCGGCGGCGAATTAAAAGCAAAACGTTTAAACATGTGAGCAATAATCGGAGAGATAATGCTTTAAAATCACTTTAATAATTTTCGTTTTCGAGAACACTGCAATTTGGTTTAATCACTTTCCCATTCATTGAAGTTTAAAACCAGCTGACAAATTGTATTTCTGTACTTTACTCATCAATTCTCAGAATTATATCCCATTAGCATTTAAATGTATTTCCATATGACTTTGTAGTTAGGTTATGTCATAGCAAAAACAATAAAAAACGAAGAGTTAGTCATACTTCAATTATGATATCCGTATCTTTACTGCACTTGTAAGATATGGCACATACATAACTCAGAGGCCATAAAATTGTTTGTCCGATTATTGCTCAAGTCGTTTGGAACGTTGTTGGAGACATATGGGACAAGTGGGTGGTGGGCAGGGGCAGGGGCGGAGGCGACGGGGTCAATAGGGGAGCACAAGACACCACAAGAATTAACCATAAACCAAGAAATGCATATATAATATTTACAAAAGTATTAAGAAAAAGTAACTAAAAGTTAAAAATCAATTATAATAATAAAAAAAACTACGCACAACTGTACAAAATAAGATAATACACAAAACACCAACAAAATGAGGCGAATAGCTTTTAAATTTTTCAATTTCTTTGACAAACTTTTTAGAGCCTTGGTTTGTGTGGGCGGGCGGGATGGGTTTTGAGGTGGGAGGGAGTCAGGAAGGTGATGGGAATATGGGTTGGGGTATTATGTGTACAAAGCGGCAAAGAAATAAACATAAACCAATTATGGGATACACACCTGTTTGCGTGGCACCAACTGTTCGCGCCAATCACGTAGCTCGGCCTTTAAGCGCTCATCGATCTCCGAGAGCTTGGCATGCTCATGCTCAACGAGTGCCTTACGCTTCTCATTCTGCAGCTGTTCCAGTTCTCTGTAAAGCCAAGAAACCAAATGCAAGTTAGATAACAAATCAAACTATTTCCGGCTTCAGCCTGAAACCATGAGCTTAATGCAGCCGGTTAAAACTAAGCATCCCAACTCACCTAATTGCGCTTTCACGTGTAGCGCGCAATTCCTCCAATTGCTTCTGATGCTTGACCTCAAAGCGACGCTCCTCTTGCATATAACGTTTCTTTTCCTGCTCCTGGAACTATTAATGGAATAAAGCAATTAGTATTAAAACTTAACAAGAACTAATCACACTAATATTACCTTCTTCAAACGATCACGTTCCATGTCAGGATCCATGCTCATAGATATACGCAACGATTCACGGAACATGAGGTCACGCGCCTTGCGTTCCGCTCGAATGCGTTTGGGCAATGCACGCTTCTCAAGCGTTTGCTTCTTGACCATATCCTCCTCCTTGCGATTCAGCATGCGCTTGACTTGATCGAGCTCCTTTTCGTGGCGTATGATCATTTGGTGGCGCTGCATGAAGCACAGCTCCTTGACATGCCGCTTGGACAGCTGATGGCGTTCATGCAGTTGCTTCTCCTCCAGCTCCCAGAGCAATGCTTCACGCGTACGCATCGCATTTTGTTTCTGCTGCAGGAAATTGCGATTGATGGTGGCCAAGTGATCGCGATGCTTCTCGCTAAGGCGACGCAGCAGCAGTTCGTGTCGCTCCTTGAGAGAGTCCAAAAATGAACGCTCCTTCTCCTCATGATCGAGCTCCATGGCGGTGCGACGCTGCTTGAACTCATCCTTGCGCTTGTCTTTGGGAAACAGATCGACTTCCTGCTTAAGCAGACGAATCTCCTGCTTTAGATTCTCACGGAAGATCTTCAGCTCCTGCTCCTGTTCGGAGCGTATGCGTTTCGATGAGCTGCGCAACTCATTCTCCTGCGTCTGTTCGGTCTTCTCGATCAGTTGCTTGTGTTGCCGCGCCAGCGTATCCATGTCCGCCTCGTACGTCTTCTCCAACGAGATGCGTTCCTGTTCAAAACGACGATCCTGCTGCTCCTTGGCCATTTGCTCTTTGACATGCAGCTCTGTTTGCTGTTTCTTCTCCTGCTTCTGCAGCATTTTCAGTTCACGCAGCTCCTGTTTACGGAAATCATGATCATCATAGATGCGTCCGTTCTCTTCATCCCCATAGATTACACGACTGGTCGTCGTGGTCATTTGGACGCCATCAATTTCGAATTTACGCGTACGTTTACGCGTCTTCTTGCGCAGATTACGCAACTCAATCTCCTCCTTGGTGAGCCCTGCTGACTTGACACGAGGTTTCTGTCTAATGACAACAACATCTGCTGCCTCCTCCTCCTCGTCAATGGCAAGCGCAAGGCGATTGTTGTTGTTTGTCACCGATGGCGGTGGTGGTGGCATCATCAATTGTTGTTGCTGTTGCTGCAGCTTGTTGTTGTCCACCTCGCTGCGACTGTCCTGACTAGTGTTGGTGCCAATGCTGTCCGCATCTCCGCCTCCGCTTGTTATTTGCACCTCGATGCCGCGTCTGCCGCGCACAGAGCCGTTCTCGCTCGAACCAGAGCCCAGGCTGCTGTCCGGTGAGATGCGCTTCTCCTGCTCCTGGCCGGGCTTAAAGCGATTTACAATAATGCTCACATCCTCGGGAACAATGCCATTTGGCTGCTGTTGTGAGTGTTGTTGTCGTTTGTTGTTTGGCTGCTGATGGCTGCTATCCTTAACCTTGATGACTTCATCGCCAACCGTGACAACAGACACATGGCTGGTATCCATTAGTTGATCACTGTGATCATGACTGCCAGATGCTGTATTATATGCTGAATCATCGTCCGCATATGAAGGACTCACGATGAGAACCTCACTCTCGTCCAATTTGCGTGCATGCACAGATGCTGCTGCGTTGACCGATGATGATGGTGTTGCTGCTCCTCCATCTTGACGCTCATTGACCGAGAGAATCATGGATGATGATTGCTTCACGTGATCCCCGAGACTGTCATCCAGCGAGGGGAAATCATCATCAGTGGATGATTCATGTAGATGTGTACTCTTATTCAAATCATTCGACACAATGATGACTTCATTCTCACGTGGCGTATTATCAATAATCACCGGTGGATGTGTGCTCGTCACAACGGTAATTTGACTAACCGATTCCAGACTATTGGGCAACACAAAGTTCTGTTCTTGTGGTGGCGGTGGCGGCGGCATTGATTGCTGTTGACGTGGCGCTGGTGATGCATCGCTACTATTAATGGTTATTAGCGATGTGCTGGAGCTGAGAACAGCGCCTGTGACGCTGCCGGAACTGCCACTGGAGGCAACCGATTGTACCGAAATAATTGACGAGGCGGTAGGCGATGGTGGCTGTGGTTTGGTTTCCATGGCTTCCTGGCCAATGCTCACTTCGATGGCGCTTGTTATCTCTGGCTGTTTCTTGGGCGATGCTCCCCGCTCTACATCCGCTTGTGGCTGCTTAACACTTGCAGCAGTAGCATTGGCGGCAGCTGCAACAACTGATGGCGGTGGTGGCGCTTTGCCCTTCTCCTTTTTAACAAAGTGCTGCTGTAAAAAAAAAACAGTTGAAATCGATCAGAAACGTAATTGCTAAAGGAGTCATCATGATTTCAAAACAGCTGAGAATAATTAAATTCGGGCAAGTCACCTTTTTGTCTGCATCAGACTTTTCGTTTGTTTCGGCAACATCTTCAATTGATTTTTGTAGCACAGCAGCTGCTTGTGGTAATTGTTGTTGCGGTTGTTGTTGTGGTTGTTGTGGCGATGGCGGCGCTGGTGCTGGCACTTTGGTATGCGTCGCTGTTGTTTCGACCACTCCTGTCGCTTGTTGGTCATCTTGTTTGCTCTGGTTTGGTTTCTCTGTTGTTGTTGCTTTAGTTGTTGTAGTGGCTGCTGCTGCTGCTGTTGCTGGTAGACTGCTACTTGGTTGGGATTGCTCTTTGGAATCCCGCGACATGGATGTAGGTGTACCTGGAACTGCAAAGTGAACTTAGTTAAGCATTAAATTGCTACAAGTTTGATTTGTTTTCAACTTACGTTTGTCAATGTCTTGGCTCTGCAGCGAAGCAGAGTCATCGTCCAGGTCGAGCTGGAGCGCCGAGTTGCGGGGTTCCTGTGCAAGGGAATACCATATATAAAATCATTAGTTAAATACTTTAAAGAGCTTAAATATTATTTCCTGTTAACTACAACTATTTGTAACAACATTAATTTGTCTATGCGTTAACTTATCTCATTGATATGACTGCTAGGCTAGATAAGAAGTATGCGTCTAAAAGAATTAACCTAATTATTTTGAACTCATTTTGGTTATTAAAAAAAGAGGGTCAAATGTTTGGTTACGATATTAGTACCATAACTTTAAAGATTACAAAATATCGTTATCAATAAAACAAACAATACCCTTAGCCTCTGGCTTATGACTAACAATAAACGGAATAATTTCCTTGAAATCAGAGTAGTATAGTCCATAAAGCTATTATTACTTTAATGGGCAGTTTGATATATATGGCGGTATATGAGTTATATTTAGAACTCAATTAAATGAGAGGGGAGTAAAAACATTCATTATACAATAAAAAAGATAGTTATCTATCTGTTCGAGATAAGAAATTAACAATAAGATTGATAAGCTTAGAGCCTGTATGACAAAGTATTCAAAAATAAATAATATTTATTAAATTCAAAGAATACTTCGAGACGCTACATATATGTGTTGTGACCTCTAAAAAAGCATAAGAAACTAAGACTGTGAGTACACAAAGCAAGATAAATATATTTGGCAATGCTGATAAAAGAATGGTTAAAAAAAAAATGTTACTAAAATGAAGCGTGCGATAAACTTATAGAGGGAGAAGTAGGAGGATGGACTGACGACTGACTGGCGTTTCTTGGCTGTAGAACGACTTACCAACCCTCTGATAGAGCGAGCGCCGCTTCACTTGACGCTTAAGCTTCTAAATCAATTGCAGATAAACACACACACAAATTTAAAATAAAAAAACGAGTGTAAATAACACAAAACCATAAAAATTATAGATAAGAATGGCAACATGGCCGACAATTGACAAAGAGTGTAGAAAACAAACGAAAAGATTTATCGCAAAGTGCGGAATGTCGGTTATTTTCGCATTGTTTTTTGGAACGAGGAGGCAGCGTGTAAGAGAGAAAATATACAAAAGATATAGAGAGTTAGTGTCAATCTCTAGCTCTGGCCGTTATACAGGTGCATAGATTGTGCTTGGCAACAACAGGTACAGCTAAGTGCATAATCAAAAACATAACTAACCTCAGCCTCGTCATCGACAACTTCTTCGACAACCTCGGCCTTGTACTCGAGCAGCAGATCCTTAATGGGTTTGGCATCCAAATTGCGGCTGATAAAGCCATGTTGCAACAGCACCTCCGTCGCCGGACGCTGCTGAGGATCCTACAAAGCGTAAAACCACACAAAATTAGTAAAATGTTTTGAAGTATGAACAACAAGTTCGAACCTTGACTAAAGATTTTTTAAGAAAATCATTGAATTCCTTGCTCCATCTGCTCGGTTGCTCCAGTTTGGGTGGTTCGCTCTTTTGTATTTTAAGCAGTACGCGCATTGGCGACATTTCGCTATTCGGTGGCTCCATCTGTGCCAGCTCAATCAGTGTTATGCCCAGCGACCAAATGTCCACCTTGTGATCATACGGATTATCGCGAAACGTTTCGCACAGCACCAGCTCCGGTGCCATCCAATAGGGTGTGCCAATGAATGTATCGTGCTTTTGCATTGTGTGTTTATTTTTAGCCGACACACCGAAATCAGCTGGAACAGAACAAACATAGCAAAAGGTCAATTAGTTGGGTGTACGTCGTAATTAATTATAAGAGCTTTTGTGTACCCAGCTTGACGCCACCCTCCATGGTGAGCAGTACATTGCCCGCCTTCAAATCACGATGTATGACCTTATTCTTGTGTAGAAATGTAAGGCCCTCAGTCATATGTTTGCAAACATAGGCAATTTGTGGCTCGGTTAGGGGCTTCTCAAGCTCCACCATAATGCTATCCAAAGCGCCGCCGTCACAATATTCGATAAGCATCTAATACAACACAAATACAAATAATAATTTACATTAGAATTGCCCCTTGAAATACCTGTAAACAATTGCTACTACAATACAATCATAAGCAGCGGAATGTATGGTATGATGTGATGATGGATGACTCACCCACAATTTGTCATCTATTGAGAATGCCTCATACAGCTCGACAATATTTGGATGTTTAATCTCTGAGAGTATGTCGATTTCGACCATGTGATCACTAAGATTTTCCTCATCCTCGAGCGTGCACATTTTGGCGGCTGCAAAGCGTCTGTGCTCCTTGTGTTGGGCCTTATAGACCTTACCAAAGGCGCCGTCGCCTAATTCACCGACCATTTCCCAGACTTCCGTCGGATCCGTATCCATTTTTATGTTGTTGTAAAGCCGTTTCTTTTTGGCCTCACCTCCGCCGCCCAGGTGGAAGACCTTCTTCAAATTCGTTATGAAGGACATTTTGAAGCGTATTGTTTGTTTTAACTTTCTGGTGCCTTAAACTTTTGTTTCTTGCACAAATTGTGTATTAACTCGATGTTGTTGTGCCTTCTGTTCTACATGCTGCAAGGAGCAGCGGCCTCCGCCAGTTTTTAAACTAGATTGGAATTTGGTGAAAGCTGCGTAAACACAAACACAACAAGAGCAAACACATGTATCATTGATTAAGCTTCAGCTTCATTGATTGATTTGAGCTTTGCGCTAACTGCTCATTTCTCATTTCTTTAATTCAAACTCTCTCGCCTGCTCACCTGCTTCTTCTCCTTCTGTGCAGGTGCTTCTGCTGCTGTTTCTTCTTTGCCTCTGTTCAAATGGAAATGGGCCACAGCACCGCTGCCTAGTTTGGGGTCGTGGGTTTGGCTTTGGCTTTGGCTCTGTCTCTTGTCTCTCTTTTCTCGACCGCTTAACGCTTCTGTATGTTTATAATTTAATTAGCAGCTCGCGAGCTCTAATATTTGTACACCACATAGAAAGAAACACATACGAATGGCTGGAAAATGATTACAAACGAGAAAAGTAAAAGACGTAGACAAAAAAAGAGCGTAAAGCGAATGTCTGTGTATGTTGGTGGTGTGCGTGTGTGCATTTGCATTTGTATGCGTACATGTCTACGAGCTGAAGCTGAGACTCTGCTTGGCTCTTAGGCTCTTGGCTTAGGTCTGATTTTCATACGTTTGACAGGTTTTTGGCACAGCTAGTAGCTTTGGATATATTGCCGATAAGCAAATGGTTTTAAACAATGCAACAACAATTTGTAAACAACACGCGCGCACTCTGAAGCCTCAGCCTCGTTTTATAGTTGCTCATTGATGATTACGCCGCGGCTACCCATCAAACTGGGAGTGTGCATAAGTGTGTGTGTATGAAACTGTAGACGAACGCAGCAAGCGACGGCAGCTAAAAACAATTACCTCATCGTCGCATCACACTCATATTATCATATCAGTGGGCTTCACACAATAACGTTCGACAAACGCGCACAGCGAATTTTATGGCATAACTAAACTTTTCGCTTTGATAAAAAAACGTTTTGCACTCAAATTGCTAATTGCTTTGGATATTTTGTCAATTTCTCTCGCGCAACGCTAACCAGTGTGACCAGTTATTGGTTACTCAGCGACGATATGGCAACGCGCATTTGCCTGTTTTGCTGGCCAAAAGCCGCTTAACGTGTGAGAGAGGAGCACAACTACTGTACGATTGTTAAGTGCCGCCAAGGGCAAACAGAAACAGCACAAACAACTACTATTTATGCACGCAAAGTAAATACGCTTTCGGCATAAGCTACCGGTACTGCAGTTTATTATATTCAATGCATACAAAATTATAGCGGCTCATCGACCTATGTGTCATAAATTGTATATTTGTAATAACAGTAGACGCTTGATCGTTAGCAATTACTATTTATTGCCGCACTATTTTTGTTGTACTAAAAATATCGATAGTTTATGTAAATTTGTTGAATAAATATCGAAAAACAAATAAAAATTTTAATACATCGATAGAGCAACCATCGCTAGCTATACGTCAAAAGAAGAAGAATTTGCTTGTCATTTCGGTGTTTCGCTTAATTTGTTGCCCGCAACAACTAACTTTTTATTGCAAAATTGTCGCAAGTACGTTTTGCAAATACACAAAACAAACATAGAACGCTGTGCGTAGCAAGTTCTTTCCACCAACAAGCACTTAACAAACAAAAACAAAATGCCGTCGCTGGAGGTAAGCGTAAACAAAGTGATTGTCCATCCGCTGGTTCTGTTATCGGTTGTGGATCACTTCAATCGCATGGGCAAGATTGGCAACCAGAAGCGCGTTGTAGGCGTCCTTCTAGGCTGCTGGCGTTCCAAGGGCGTCCTTGATGTGTCCAACAGTTTTGCAGGTATGTCGATATGATATTTAACAAGCTAAGTTATTAACCAAAACATTTTGCAGTGCCTTTCGATGAGGACGATAAGGATAAATCAGTGTGGTTTTTGGATCATGATTATCTGGAGAATATGTACGGCATGTTTAAGAAGGTGAATGCACGTGAACGTGTTGTGGGCTGGTATCACACTGGGCCCAAGCTGCATCAAAATGATATTGCCATAAATGAACTGATTCGTCGCTATTGTCCCAATTCCGTTCTGGTCATCATCGATGCCAAGCCCAAGGATCTGGGTCTGCCCACAGAGGCGTACATATCCGTTGAGGAGGTGCACGACGATGGTTCGCCCACAAGCAAAACTTTCGAGCATGTTCCCAGCGAAATTGGCGCCGAGGAGGCCGAGGAAGTTGGTGTGGAGCATTTGTTGCGTGACATCAAGGATACCACAGTGGGCAGTCTGTCCCAGAAGATTACCAATCAGCTGATGGGTCTCAAAGGTCTTAATGCCCAACTGCGCGACATTAAACAGTATCTGCAACGTGTTGGCGATGGAAAAATGCCCATCAACCATCAGATTGTCTACCAGCTACAGGACATATTTAACCTGCTGCCCGACATCACCAGCGATCAATTCACAGGCACCATGTATGTAAAGACCAACGATCAGATGCTGGTCGTCTATTTGGCATCGATGGTGCGTTCCATTATTGCGCTGCATAATCTAATCAATAATAAGCTGGCGAATCGAGATGCTGAGGAGGGCAAGAAAGTTGTTGAGGGTGCGGACAAGGATGGCAAAGATAAGAATAAGGATAGCAAGGATAAGGAGAACAAGGATACTAAAGATAAGGAATCCAGCAAGGACAAGAAATCCGATGAGAAGTCCGACAAGAGCAAGGATGATGGCGGCAAAAGTGCCAAGAAATAGGAGCGAAAGAAAAAACGCAAATCACGTCGCAAACGCAAAAAGCAATAACACCATTAATAATAACAACAACAACAAGCGACAACTAGAACCACAAATTTGTTGGCCTGTGTTGCGTATCGCAACATTTAGCACACATTATATCTTCTCACAACACACATACACATGTTTCATACTTGAATATATCGTACATACAACAAGCTATATGCATATACTATATAATACACGCAGCCAGATCCTCCTTTTAACTATATATATTGTGTAGCTAAGTGCGCTAAAGAAGAAAAACAAAGTAACCAGCAAGTTGATGTAATTAAAAATATAAAATTAATTTAAAAATTTAACTGCGTTTGTTTCATTTACCGAAAAGTCATATAAAACTCATCCATTGATTACAAACATTTTTGTTTTCTTATTGGTTTTTTGGTTCTACCAAAATTATATTAAAATCAAAAAAGATTACAATTTGTCAAAAACAATTGCAGATGGCTGTTCTACAATTGTTTTTTAACAAAGGAATAAATATTTAGACAGTTAAATATTTATGCATTGTACAGGGTGTTCTTAACTTGTTGAGCTAATGTTTTTGCTATTTTAAAAAGCATTCGTACCAATTTACTTTGACAATTTACAATTAGTACTAAACTTAAATCGACTTTTGAATTAGATAATATTTGTTATTTGCAACGAGCAGCAGTTTTTAACATGGTATAAATGGTATATTTATGTATTGTAGCATAACTTTACTAATATTTAATCTAATTTTAGCAATGAGTTCTATATATTATTTGTAAATTGTGCACTAACAATCTAATCGATACGTTAAATACTTGCAGTTAAAAACGAAAAAACATTGGCTGCCCCAAAATATGAAACGAAAACTTCACAAATGGCTGTTTGCAGAGTTTTCGGTTTCGAACGGATTACAACTTTCCTATGGCTTTAGTTTAAACCAACCATTCACTGGCTAGCGGAAACTTGAGCGGTTTTCCACTGCTGCTGTTGCTTATCCTTCGGGCGCAATTATTGTCCTCGGCAGCAGTTGTTGGATTGCTTTGATAGCTTTTCTCGTTGACCGAGCCGAGACTTAAACTGTGGCTAAGACTAGCACTAGCACTAGCACTATATGTAGTAATAATATCATTGCTATTCCGTAAATTTGTGTATGGCCGACGTGTAGCCTTTCCCACCGCCGCATCATCCAATCCATCTGTTTCCATATAGCTAAGATTATTTGTGTGATAAGCGTAGTAACTGTTGAAATCGAGCAGCTTATTGTTGCTGCTGCTGACGACTTCGGAAGTTTTTGGTTTAGTTGGTATTAAGCTTTTACAATTTAAGTTATAGATATTTATGTTTGTTTTGCTTGTGTGTATATTCAAATGGACATTGGCATTGTCATGTCACACCGAAGTGCCCTGCTGACCCGGCACCACCGAGCCACAGCTCTCGTCCGGCTTAAATGATTCCTGCAATCGCTCCTTACAACTGCCCTTCGAGGCGAAAAAGAACTTGTATATCATGTACATGGGTATACACATCACCGATGAACATGTTACCGCCCAGCCCACCTGGGTGCTCCATGGTGGATAATAAAACTCCTCGCCCAACATCTCCTTGTAGCCCAATATCGAGAATATGAAAATCGTCTGAAAAGGGTATAACAAAAATATGATTAGTTACTTACTAAGGGTTTTTTTTAATCAATACTTACCAGCAGGAATACTGGACTTATGTAGGTCCAACAGACGCGCCAAAAGAGTCCCGGCTTGGAGCCCAACATTTGCTCCACATCGGCACTAAAGCGATCAACGCCATAAAACCAAAATACGCCAGCTGCTTCCACGAATACCACAAAGAGTATGGCCAAACCGGGTCCGTAGACATTCAAAAAGTTGACCAAAACAACACCCCCCTGAAAATCATAATGCAAAGCAGTTATAATCAGGTAACATTAACCCAAAAATGTTCCTTATCAGGCACGAAATGCATGCATTTGGGTTTGATTAATGGATGCAGATGGATGGAGAATGTGTGGTTAAGATATGCATAGGAATGGAATCGCTTGATCCATTTGACTTGATACTAAAGGAGCCAAGACCAAATATGGACGGGATACTAAATTACAATTTCAAATGTAATCAGACAAAGTGGCAAACGTTCGGACAAGTGTTTGGTTGTGTGGTCAAGAGCGAAAGCCAAACAACAACAACAACAACAAGCAGTTGCTTGGCTCGACCAAGAGCAAATAAGTGAGCTTGACAGGTGATAAAAATGCAGAAGCAGCAAAAGGATGTGTAGAAGGAGGACGGAGGAAGCCACTTGACTAAGAGCCGGAGTAAGTATGTGAGTATTAGCTGAAGGTACGATAAAAAGCACTTAACATTGGCAATCCATCGTTTATTTTTTCTCGCTATTCCTTCCTTAACTAAACTGGCATATTTAAACAGTTTATTCGACCAAACCAAACCAACCCAACCAACCCAGCAACCCATCCACCCGACTCACTGACAGAATCAAAGACAATCGCCAGTCATTGTCAGTTGTTGCGTTTAATGAGCCATGTGTTTGTGTAGATGAGGGTTGAGTTGGGGTTGGCTTCACATCACGCACTTAACAGTTAATTAAACGAATCACATCCAAAGATATACATAGATAAGCGTTAGTTACAGTTACTCACATAGGTCATTGTGGGCAATGCGCACAGGAATATGAAGGCGAGCAGAAGCAATACGAATAGTTCGCGACGTCTACCAATTACGCGTGGATATTCATCACAGAGCGCCGTTATCATTGCCTCCAGGCCACCAAAGGTGCTATCCAGGCCCAGTGTGATGAGCATTAAGAAGAATATAATGCTCCAGAAGACAGATCCACTCATTGTCGCTATCGCCTCTGGATAGACAATGAACACAAGACCCGGTCCCTCCAAACCAACTTTATCAATCGATGTCTTTTGCACAAAAGCCATGTAGCTATATACAGTATATAGATTAATAATGAATATTGTTAGCGTATTTCCTACTTACCCCAACACCGAAAAGATAACAAATCCAGCCAGAAAACTGGTCAAACAATTAATGCTGCTGGTAATCAGAGCATCTCTATAACAATTGTTATTAAATTTATTGTAGCTGGACAAGGCGAGCAGTGTTCCAAAGCCGGGTCCGAGCGAGAAAAATATCTGCGAGGCCGCATCGATCCAAACTTTTGAGTTCTTTAACTTATGCCACTCGGGCGTGAGATAATACTTGAT
Organism: Scaptomyza parva; assembly: GCA_035044645.1. NCBI lineage: Eukaryota > Metazoa > Arthropoda > Insecta > Diptera > Drosophilidae > Scaptomyza > Scaptomyza parva. Next base: position 7,934,021 of record JAWNNT010000090.1, read on the forward strand.
GCCCTCATCAGCGCCAGGCAGAGAGACGCCGCGCACCAACAATATGATGAGCACAACATAGGGTGCAAGCGCTGTGACCCAGACAACCTTGCCGGCACTGCGTACACCCTTCCACAATGAGAAGTAGACGAGCACAAAGACGCCAAAAACACACAAAGCCAATGTTGGCTTAACTGGACCCATGAAATCCAGCCCATTACTCTTGTAGCTCTCCAAAACTTGACGTCTAGGGGTAGTTTAATCGTTACGATATAGATAAGATCAATTATTAGAGGGAAAACTTACTCAAAAAACTCCTTGGCCGGCGATGTGGCCAACTCTGTAAAGTTCTCATTGGTAACGGGCATACAGTTTTGTGTGTTCCATGGATTATCACACGATGTCCATGGCAATTTGGAGGTGAACGAGGCAAATAGATAATAAACCGCCCATCCAATAATTGTATTATAGTACATCCCCATATAGATGTCAATTAAACAAATTGCATAGCCAACACCTAAACGTGAGAAAGTTTACACATTTCTTAATGTTTCGTTTGTCTAACTTGGTTTCATTGTAACATTTAAATGAGAATGAGAGAATCGAATGTATCAACAGGTATCCCCATTATAATTGTGCTTCTGTGTGCGTGTGTGCAACATGGGAATGCCAATCTCTGATTGATAACGATGCGAACAAGAAGAAGAAGAAAAATCATCAACTTGAAATATTCCCACGTGACATTTTACACATTTCTGCTTATTGGTTGTGATGACAGAGGGACATAAAATAGGTGGATAACTGAGATATCTTAACGGTTTCTGTTGAGTTATCTAACACTTCCTCCCCCTACTTTCACACACCTCTTAAGACGACTTTACTTAATGATGCCAATAAGACACGTCAGGTGGTTAGATGCTCTAAACACGTTGACTCTATGAATATACCCTGTCTACCCTTAAAATGTGACACATGAAAAGTTTAAAGGAAAATTCTTTCTCTTTGTTTAGTTAAAGGTTAAGTTTTTGGCAAAGTTATTGCTTTGATTAGATTGCTTCACTTAAGTGCCAACTACTGAGCATCTATAAGTCAAGCACTCTTTTGGTTTGAGTTAAATGCTTTTCTAGTAGTTTTTCTTTCTGCCTTTGCATTCGTTTCAATACAGTTTTAATCGCCTGGCAGAAAGTTGTCGCAAAAGAAAAAGGTTTTCTCTTTTTTGTCCTTTTGCCGAGCAAACACTTGTTGAGCAAATGATGGGGCGGCCACAAAGTAATGTTTGCCTTTAAGCTCTGAAGGGGCATGAACAGGAAGCGTTTCAACAAAAACTTAGCAAGCAACACTCACACACACACACACACACACATACAGTTTGTGAGTCAGCAAGAATAAAAGTTGGCAGCAAGTTTAAAACGAGAATCAGCCACAGAATATATCAACTTACATATATACTACTACTAGCTCAGAAGATAGGCAACATCTATTTGAATGTGCCACATTTTGTTTTTCGTTTATTTAATGAAGTTATTAAGTTGATACACAAGAAACTTTCTATCGCGATAAGTCAATTTTCGTCAACAATTTAATTATGGAGCTGTTGAAGACGAGCAAGTGATTTGTGCCCCATTCAAATGCGTATAATTTAACTTGAATGGTGGCATTAATTGTTGCAACAATATGTCATTCAGTCAGTCATTCAGTCAGTCTGTCACAGTCTTATCAGCTTCAAGCACTGAGACGACTGTGTCCCTTTTTTTGTCAACTCTGCGATGTGATAATGTCATCAGCAGCTTGAAGAGAAGTCAAAAAACAATGAGTGGCATGTGTTGCAAGCAGCCTGCGGGTGGCCCAAATAGCCGGAAAGTAACTGTAACTGTAACAGTAGCAGTAACATCATGATAAGCACTTCAAGCAGCAACAAAATTTGTTGCTTTATTATTATATTTTCTTTTTTTTTTCGCTACATATGCGTATACGTAATATTAAAGATATTAAAATTAATATATGTATATATATTTTGCTATAGGCATTTTGGCTGTGTAAACATTTATTGGCAGGTTAATAGATTTCAATATGCAATTTCATTTTTAATGTCACAAATTCAATATTTGTGATTCATTTATTTAACGGAGCCCAAGGAACAGGTAACAAAAAGCAAAGAATACATTGCTTGGGGGTGTTTTTTTTTATTCCCGAGGAAATTACTAAATAAAAATATTGTATAAAATGAGAAGATAAGCTATAGAACTGAAAAACACTTTGAAACAGTTAATAAACAAGAATTCTAAAGATTTTATTTTAATATGCAATTTTAATATGAATTAAATTACCTTTGAGAGCAGGACAAATGCGTTTCCAGATACTGATGCAACCGCAACGATGAAACTGACCCAAAGCGAGTTCCATATAGAACAGAGGCAGGCCGCCAAATATCAGAAAAACACAATATGGCACCAAGAAGGCGCCGCCGCCATTCTGATAGCAGATGTAGGGAAAACGCCAAACGTTGCCCAAATCGACAGCAAAACCAATGACGGCCAACAAAAACTCGGCCTTTTGACCCCAGGTTTCGCGAGGACGTTCCGTAACCGAAACAACCAAAACCCGCTGCAAATAAATGCAAGTTAAAGGAAAGGGGAAACGGGTTAAAGGGGAATAAGTCTACCTCATTGTTGGCAAGACGCGGTGCTAATGGATCAGTCACTTTGGCTGGTGTTGCATTGTCGCCATCATCCTCGTTGGAGTCGTCCTCATTGTTCGGTGACTCCTTGTTGTTGCCCCATGGTGCAGTGGCCGTGGCAATGCCACTCGTTGCCAATGCATTGTGTGCAAACTCAGTGCTGTTGCTCTTGCCACTGCGATCCATGTTGAGACGGTGTAATTCGGTGAATTCTGCCTTTGTGGGCTTTGGCATTGGCTTGGGCATGGGCGTGGCCGTGGCCGTGTATGCCGATCGGGGCACTAGCTGCGCCAGCCGGACTGCCGCACTGCCCTGCTTCGCCACGCTCTTTCTCTCAATCTGTCTCTCTTTTCTCTCCCACTCTTCGGCACTTTTGTTCTTGCTCTCTCACACACACACACACACACCTGTCTTAACTGTGTTTTTTTCCCCCTCCTGGCTTTAGCTTTTGCTGTGCATTGAAAATTTCATTTCGCCCTCAGTGTTTACATGCTGGCCGGCACCACGCTTACGGATTGGGCGACGAGGAGGAGGTGTGGCGGCGGTGGTGGTGCTGCTGACCTTGAAACTGCAATTGCGATTGCCATTAACTGAAAGCGGTTAAAGGATTACTTGTTACTTCAATGGATGTACAACTAATGAGGCTCCACCCAATTGCTGTTCAACATCAGCACACACACACATACACACAGATACAAGCACGTATTTTTCAGTGTCATTTGCAATATATGTATGTATGTGTGTGGGTTTGCAGTAAATATGTGTAAATGGGATGTGCTCAAAAATGCATATTCAAAAGGTATGTAGCTAATATTAGGGTGATTCAGGTACAGGAAAAATCATAAAAACATAAAAATATTAATTAATTAATTAAGAAAAATACATTTCATAATAAGTTTTAGAGTGTTTTGTATAATTTTTCTATATAACTATTAAAAAGGTTCCAAATATTATTTGTTTATTTTAGGAGTTGAATTAAAAATCGTAAAAGATTTTTTTTTAAATCGTTTGATAGTTTTAAGAATGTTTGGCATCATTTACAAGATATAAAAAATTATTTTCAAATCAGTTTAAAATATTTTTTAGTTTTTTCATTTCAAATTTCTACTATTAAGTTATTCTTGCTGTCAATTTTCACTTTCCCAAATCTTCGCTATTTTTAGATCTAACTTAAATCACTTATTTTTAAAACTTGTTTACTGATGATGAAGTCAAATATTGTCACTGTGAAATATTGGCAATTTGAAGCAATTACTTTTTACCCTTTATTTACTGGCTGCCCCTAAGGACACCACACATTTTTGCATTTGCATTTGCATTTGCATTTACTTTCGGACAACAACAATGGATTCCCTGAGGTGTCCTTTTGTCTGGTAATCTATGGCTCAGCGATTGGGCCGATTTTATGTTTTGGGGGCAACATTGAACATTTTTCGACATTTGTGCGCTTCGCTGACCAAAATTGACGATGTTCAATGTCAAAGTTGTTAAAACGTATGCATCGCATATTGGTTGGGATTTGTTTGAACTGTTATCAGTTACAGTTACAGTTACAGTTATGTTGCCGCCGGCAAAGCTTAAAAATTGTCTGTGTTGCGTCGTTTTAATATTTATTTTGGATTGCAATTTGCGATGGGTAAATAAAATACCTGTTGATAGTATTTAAATTTATTGCTTAGTAATTGAAAGGCATTTGCATATAAATGACAACTTTTTTTTTTGTTGTTTTAATTACCATTTAATGTTACGAATGTTTTTGCACCTGTCGCATTCTCAACCCAAACAGACACACACACACATACATTGAAATAAAACATGTTTTGTATGAATGTGTGGATGTGAAGCTGGGGCTTCATATAATATTCTGATAAGACGAAACAGCAGAGCGAACAATTCGATATAATTAAAAGGCACTCAAGAGATAAAGCAAGGCAAACAAATGGCACGTGTGAATTGCAATTTAATTGCTAATGTTAAATCAAGAAGAAATGAATACAAAAATATACAATAAATATATCAGATTCTAGAAAGTGTTGAAATAAATAAACTCATTCGTGAGCTTAAAGTATTAATTAATAAATCTGTAAGCAAATAAATTGTCTTTCATACAAACAAACTTTAAAAATCGCTTGGAAACATTAAGTTTAAGACTTATAAATCATAAATAAAGTTTACAATTTTGTTTTGAATTCACTTACTTTATTTTAAAATTGTTTTTATTGGTATAAATGTATTTTTTTTTACTTTTTTACAACACAATAAATAATCTTACATATTGAAAATCACTTTAAAAATTCTTTTTCCACTTTACAATAGAATATTCTTCACTTTTCTTTTTCAGTATTCACTTCCTTAGGCAAATTTGAGTGGCGCGCGCCGCTTCCTAATGGCAACTGCTGCCAATGCGTGAAGCGCGTCTCTTTTTATACTCGTCAAGAGGACAAGCAGAGAAGCCGAACTGTTATCCTTCGTGTTTTTTCTTACTGTTTTTTGCTCGTGTCTCGCTAAAATAAATGCGGGCATTGTAAAGGGGTGGGGGATATACAGTTTGTTGGTGAACTGCTGACTGAGCCGGACAGGTGGTAAGTTTAACTTAAATTGCGACTAACTGTTGCTCGCTGCAAAAGTTGATTGAGGGTGGTGGTGGGGTATGTGGTTAGGGGATGCGGTGCGTGTGAGTGTGTGACGTAGAGTTTTTTGAGTTTGATGACTCGATGATTTGTACTAACCTACATATAACTAATTTCTAGTTAAATGCACGCACTTCACATTTCACTTGAAAAAAAAAAACCGAACACAACTAACAATTTTTTCTTTTATTACGCATAAATTTCATTCGGTATGCTTCTTTTTGTTCTTCTTTTTGAGTATAAGTACTAGTACTTTGTAAGCAGATGCAGCTGCTTCTTAAATTATTCAAGTCAAACAAATCAGTTTAATTACATTTACGACGGTCAGCGCGAACTAAATGACTGCGGGGTAACGGCAACAGTTGGAGACTGATTGTGCGCGCCTTGTGCTGCTCACGTTTTATATGGTTGAGGTAGGTGAAATTTGCAAATTTGGTGATCGCGCGCTCTTACTCTCTCTGTCACTCTTTCTCTTTATCTTCAAAAGAGATTAAGAGCACATCTTTTAGCTTTTGTCACCGATCAGTTCACCATGATTAAGAACGACGTTGAGGACTTTGTTTTGAGTTGCTGTTGTTGTTGTTTATGTTGTTACTGTTTCTTGTTGTGGGCGCGTCTGTCAATGGGCATTAGAAGCGGCTTAATGTCTAAACGTACACATGCACATACATATATTATTCTACAAATGCCAATTGGTGCCGCGTCATCGTGTCTCTGTACATTTATGCGCTATTACACTCCCCGAAACTTATATAAATGTAATCGGATATTTGAATTTCCTAGCCAGCGCGCCCACGACCACAAACTACTTACATACGTCATCGGCTCGAAGGTGGCTCACGCAGAGAGACGCAGCATCAGCAACAACTAAGGCAACAACAACAACAGCGATCACAACTGCTTTAGTTGTTGTAATTAGATGCAAACGCAATTGGTATGCCCATGGCTAATTGTCGTGTAAGTAGATCACTTTGTTCACATACGAGATTCAAACAGCAACTGCATTTGATACACAAATTGTTCTTGATATTGTGTTTAATCGCATTTTTTATCGTCATTTAATAAACCGTTATCCGCTTTGGCGCCGTTGCCATACAATGATGCTTGAACAGTTTAACATTACAGTCTCATTTTGAGCTCGCGCCATGGTTGTGAGTAGTGACACTCAAACTGTACAATAACAGTGGCATTTGAGTTATAGAGGTCTTAGAGATGAACGATGTATTGCAAACATCGTATTGGAACGCTGCCAGACTGTCAAACTTATGTAGCTGTATTTTGTAAACAAAACCAGCATAAAATGTTCGCTTAGTTTAGATTAAATTGATTATTTGATAATGCGCATTACCCGACACTTTTCCCAGTTGTGGGAGAAACGCGGTCCCACTGACGGCTACCTGAGCACCTATTTCTGTTTTGCTGCACTCCGCTTGGTCCTCGTATTTGTACCCCAATTGGGCTACGTCCATCCCGATGAGTTTTTCCAAAGCGTCGAGGTGATGACAGGTAAGTGGATATTGCTTTCAAAGTTTTGATATCAAGTAAATGCTTTTGATACTCAGGTGACCACTTTCGTTTGGAGCACACACGTACCTGGGAGTTTAACAATACAATGCCGGTGCGGAGTATAACATTGCCTTGGGCCTTGCTTCGAGTGCCGTGGAGCTTCTATGAGTTTATGGCATTATATGTACGCGAGTTTTGGCATCTGGAGCTAATCAATAGCTACGCCTATTTGGTATTCCCACGTCTTATATACACACTGATCTCGTATAGCAATGATTATTGCTTGTATCGCATATGCCGGCTTTATGGATTACGCCATGAGATTCGCCTTCTGGCACTGGGTAGCTGTTGGGTATTACTCGTCTTTGGCACGCGCACATTCTCAAACACCCTGGAGTTGGCCATGTGCGCCTGGCTGCTCTGTCTCGTATGCGAATGCATGCTGAAAACCAATACCGTGGTCTTTAAAAAGGAATTCCTCGAGGAGAAATATGATAAAGCTGCCTCGATAAGCGAACGTGTAAAGATATGGAAACTGAAGAATGCATTACCGGCGCACAACTTACAACACCTGTTTGCCATGTCCAGTATATGTGTGGCAGGTGTCTTCAATCGACCCACATTTCTTGTATTTGGAGCACCCATGGTCTTCTTTTGGCTACTGCGTGGCATGGGCACAAGGAGCGTTACATTCCGTGACTTTAATCTGCGCATTGGACTCTTCTGTTTGTGTGCCCTGCCAGCTCTTATCGTGTTTATATTCTGTGACTCTCTGTACTATCAGCACTTGACGGTGGGTGAGCTGCACATGCTCCAACTGGGCATTGATAACTTTGTGTTTACACCGTGGAACTTCATTAAATACAATCTGGACTCTGCACAGACAGCATCGCATGGCGTGCATCCTTGCTATGTGCATCTACTCGTCAATGTGCCACTGCTCTTCAATGTCCTGGGACTTGCCTCATTGGGTGCATTTTCTCAGCTCCTACTACGCTTCTTTTGCGCCGAGTATCAGCTGCTGCCCAGATTCCAAAGCATCGTCTCACTGATGTCGGGTGCAATCTTTGTACCATTATTCTTCCTGTCACTGATCAATCATCAGGAGCCGCGTTTTTTGTTGCCACTCACCTTTCCCATACTGCTGCTGCATGCACCAAAGTTGATAACAGGATTCACACCCGTATATCCGTTTCAGACACAACATCCTCTACTGATTTGGTTCTACAAGAAGGTGCTGTGCAGCAAGGTCTCCGCGCCACATCTTCTACGGATTTGGTATGTTTGTAATGTTGTGTTGACGCTCTTCTTCGGATTCATCCATCAGGCGGGCATCTTTCCGCTGGCACAACGCATGTCACATGTGGTCGCCACCAAGCCCACAGCTACCCATGTCCATCTGCTCACCTCGCACACGTACAGCCTGCCATTGCATCTGGTCAATGTGCCCAGTTCGCGTGTGCAGCATTTCAATCCGCGAACGCTTCAACGCTTTCGGCGCCAGCGTGACTTTTATCTTTATGACTATGGTGGACTCGCACTGGATAATCTCATGTACAAGGTGAAACTGATTTCGGCCAATTGTGAACTGAAACGGAATGGAGCTAAGCGATTGCCCTACAAGATGTATCTGGCCATACCGGCAGCTCTAAGTGGTGAACTTTATGAGGCATTGGAACGTTCGAATGCCAGCAGTTATCTGAATTTTGAACTCATCTCTGTATTTTATCCGCATCTGTCAACGGAAGCATTTCCACGTGTGCAGGGTCGTCATCCATGCGATGTGGATGCACCGCATTGGACGCATGATGATTTGCGTGGCACTTGTGCCGTGGAGCTGCCGCCAACACTTAGTTTTGCCTACTTGAGTCGCCAGTTTAGCTCGTTTGTGCATCAATTTGGACTCGCGCTCTACGAGATTGATGTGCGCCGACGAAGGCAGAAAACTATACAAACGCTAGATTTGGACACTGCGCCAGCGACACCGCTTCCCGAATCGCCAGCGTAATCGATTCTACATCAGTTTCCTGTCCAATGTGTGTCTTATACCAAAAATTAAACTAAGCATTATATCAATCAATCAAGTTCTAGTCACATAATCCTATTTTATTTGAGTTCGCACAATATTTGATCAACAAATAATAACATTCCAGCTTATCAAAAGAAACTTTATACTATTTATTAACACATGTCTAATGCTCATTATAAATTGATTTAGTATTAAAAATGTTAAGAAAACTTTTTAAATATGTAACTTTGTGTTTCATCAATGCTTTTCACACTCAAAAACATAATATTAAGTTTGCTGCATTCCTAAAAAATCTTAAATATAATGTAAATTATATAAACAATGTAATTAAAATTAAATATTCTTAAAGCAAAGCATTTGAAAATTAACTTTTAATAGCTAATAGCAAATTATGAACAACCCAAATGGGTTAAGCTGAAAACAACTTTAAGACGGATTTGATATTAAGCTTATTAATATTCAAAGCAAGTAAAAAGTGTGGCAAAAGAACTTGCAAAATCTTTTTCTATTCCCCCTAGATTTGTTTGTCAATAGATCAAAAAGATTGAAAGAAAGAAAAAAAAACTTGCCCTGTCAAGCTGTTTGTCAACTTTTTACTTGTACTGATATGATATTTAATTATAAATATTGAATTGTCGCCCAAATTGGAAACACGAAATGGAAAATACGAATTTTTAATCCATTTGACACGGCACAGCAAACATTTTGGCCCATTCGTTCTTTTACCTGTACTCTCGAGTCAAGGTGCGGTATCCGCGTTCATTGAACGTTACCAAGCAAAAATTTCACAATTGTGTTCTGATTTAGTTTCTGGGTTCTGCGGCTTAAGCCATAAACTTGTTTGAGCTTGTCGTAGGCTGTGTCCGTCGCCGCCGCCGCCGCAATTGACTATAAAACGATTTGGATAATTGGCCAAAAGTATCAGTCGCTGACAACTTCAACCAACATTAACAACATGAAAGTAAGTTGCATCTGGCAAGGATCTTATAAAGATTTTAATTCATTTTTCCAATCCTTAACTTCATTTGCAGTTCCTCATCTGCTTCGTCGCTCTTTGCGTGGCTGCTGCCCAGGCTGCCTTTGTGGCATCACCTTTGACCTATGCCGCTACTCCAGGATTTGCTGCCACCACCTATGCCGCAGCACCCACTTATGCAGCTGCCACCTATGCTGCAGCACCCGCTTATGCTGCCACCTATGCTGCTGCTGCCCCAGTGACCACATACTCGGCTCATGGTGTACCTGCTGCCTACACCACCTATGCCGCTGCTGCTCCCGCCTACGCTCCGTCCGTGTACAGTGCACCAGCTTATACTGCTCCAATTACCACCTATGCTGCCGCTCCAGCTTATACTGCTCCGGTTGCCACCTATGCTGCACCAGCTGTCCTCAGCCCTTTCCTCAAGAAGAAGTAAACGAGCAGCAAGAATGCCTTCCACCACCCATTACCTACCTCATGTCGAACCGTTGATTAATAAATAAATCGAGTTTATCACTCAAAAATGAATATTGAAATTATTTGGAAAGGGAAATCTTAAGTTGAATCTATTATTTATTTTGTGATTGCTTGCAAACCTTAAATGCTTAATAGACATATTGAATCGTTCAACTATACTACATATAACTTACAGACTATTAAATATGTATATATAATATGCCAAATATAAAAACAAATAACACTAAGGGTTAACTAACACATTTGGTTTACTGGATATTACGGCTCAAGTACATGGGATTCGATTTCGGATTCGCTTTCGGATTCGGTGAGTCGACATCTTCGAATACCAATTCCTCCTCCTCAGCGGTCCAACGAACGCTGCGCTCGCGATTAACTCTGCGTTCCAACCGGATCGTCGTTTGCCATTTATCGTGGGTTGTCGGTTTGGCGGTGCGAAAAGATAAAAGGTAAGTTCAGAATATATAGTCTTTGTCGCTGTGAACACATAAGAATTTGTGTATGTTTTTTTTTCGATTGGTACTCATTGTCAAATCAAAAATATAATCATATATGCATAGTGGATCAAATGGAACGAACAAAAAACAAAAGCTCATTCGACAAAATGTTTCAATAACGTTGATAGAACCTGTTCATCCCGGCTGCAGGCGGTGGCGGAGGTGGCGGTGCGCCGCGTGGCGGAGTGCGACGGGCACTACGATATGAAAGAATTTAAAATGATTATTGGGAAATCTATTTGTTAATGCAATTCTTACGCCGCTAAAGCGTCAGCGTCCATATGTGCTCCAGTACCATACATATCGCTTTCATCCATATCAAATTCATCGGTACCAGAACGTTGGCTGTAAAAGAGAAGATTTAGGTTTAATAATATTGCTCAGGGGCTTTTCTAAGAGCTTTTACAACGGGACATTTCTATAAGTGCGAAAGTTAGCAATCATTGATCAAACTTAAAGCTTTCAGTAATTGAATTTGAGTCTTAAGAAAGAAAACTTTTTAAAATGAAAGCGCTTGAAATGGATTAGATGAAAATAAGAAAAAAGTTAAGAGAAGATTTAAGAAAGCTTTTTAGAATATTTCAGGTGGGTAGTGAATGGGACTTGAAGCACCATTAAAAGTGCTTTGGGGAACTTGATTTCTCCTCAAGATATTGGAGTATTAAAAAGGTTCGAAACTAACTGCTTTTGGGAAGTCAACTCACAGGCGCTGACTCCGCTTATTGATAATATCCTGCACGGCTCGAGCAGTTAATGAGACTTTATTCCTTAAACGCATCGGCGTTCGGGGCATGGGCACGGCAGCGGGTATATCCGGATTGACGGTCAGTACAGGTGTGACCGGACGACGAATCAATTCACTGCCAGATCTATCCACATTGTTAATACGTCTTGAATGGAGAAATGAGTGAGAGTCACTTACTTGGGGTGGGTGGGTAAAAAGAGGGGCGTGGCACACTCGGGAACGCACACTTACAACTTTGGTTTAGGACGCAACTGATGGCGATTATCCGATTGTTGTTGCTGTCGACGATTATCCGGCTGACGGCTGATAGGTTGATCGGGACTGGCGCTATTCTTGGAACGCCAGGCATTATCCTGTTGCTGTTCATCATCAAAGTCAAACTCCTCAGTGCTATGTCGCTTACTAACCCAACAACAACAACAACAGAGTGATATCAGAGGAGGATAGCTAAGACGGGGACGGGGCGTAAACTTACAGCGGTGGCTTAATCTTACTGCGTGACTGTTGCCACATGTTGACGAGCTTTCTCGACTGACTGCTGTCGCGCTCATTGGAATTGGCACGACTGGCCGCACTGGATGAGCCCCAATTGTCATCGTCACGTTGTCTGTCAAATGTTGTGTGATTGTGAGTGAAAAAGCTGGTGAGGATGTGTGACAAGAAAGACATGTTTGATCTTGTTCTACTTACAGCTGCTGGCGACTGCGGACTGGTGTCATGGTCGCCATTTCGCGTCCGCGGCTCAACTCACGCTCACGACTACGCGTGTCACGCTCTCGATCACGATCACGCACACGCTCACGCTCCATTTCACGCTGCTCGGACTCCTGACGTCGCATCTGCTGCTGCTGTTGATGGGGCTGTGCCTGCTGCTGTGGTTGCCTGGTTGGCGTTGAGTCATCATCGGCTATGTCTAGGGTTTCCTCGGTGGCAGTGCGTCGTCTGTTTATGAGAGAAAATAGAGAAAAAGAGTAATTAATCCTCTTCCTTAGCTCTAGAGATCTTTTCATCATCTGCTTACAGTGGTGGTCTGGTAGTTCTGGCTCTTGCTGTGCTGCTCGTGCTTCGTTCCCTCTGCTGTTCCCTCTTGGCGGAGCTAGTCGTACGCTGCTTCTGGCGTCCACGACTCTCGCCTCGTCGTCTGCCTTCATCGGATCGTGGACTACGATCACTTCGATCGCTGCGTCTCTGTTTGTTCTTGCTGCGTGTTTGGGCCATCTGCATGGCATTGAGACGTGTCTGTATGGTGATTAGATTAAGACCCACGGGCGTACCAATTGCCCAGAGAAGCAGCGTGAGGAATATGAAGAACCACAGTCCATTGATGAAGTCCACCAGATTGCGACACAGAAATATACGGCTGGCATCAAAAGTATCGTAGAATGGACGACACTTGGTGGTGGTATCACCCAGTTGGGACTCCATGGTGGCGCGACTGCTGGTCAAATAGGTCTTGAGGCTGTAAAGATTAGCATAGGGTATATTTCAGTTCAACATTTCAAGCAATTCCTTGTCTGTTTATAATTGAAAAATGATTTCCTCTGGCAAACCTGAAAGCTAAATGCAACTTGCATACAATTGAAACATATTTCTCTTTTGTCCTGTCCATCTTTCAATTTGTACAACAGTTTCAAGTCGTCCTTCAGACACTTCAAAAACACAATACACAAACAAACATGCAGAGATAGAGAGAGAACGAAAGAAAAAGGAGAAATGCAATCATGACACTTGGCAAACTTAATCAAACGATTACGACTTTCAATTATCTGATAAAACAGCAAAAACGATGTATACAATGAACAATGCCCCTGGTCAGGTTATGTTGAGGTTGAGGTTGTTTGCTTGATGTCTCGTTTGTTTGTCTTCCTTTGCTGTTGCTGTACTGTGAAAAGAACAACACAACACAACACAGCACAGAAACAACAATAAAACAAACAAACTCATACACACACACTCAGACACACCCAGACACATCCAAACACACACTCGAATATACAGATAACTACTAGACAAGAAGGACTTCATGGTTAGCCACAGGCGAGACGTAACGATGCTTGTTGCAAACATGTGATTGCTCCCATAGAAAATCATTCAGATTTGAGTGCAATTAAAACCGGTAATTTGTTGCATCTATCTTTATGCACGAAATTGGGTTAGTTAGGCATTCGGCATTCAGCATTCGGTATTCAGTACTCACCGCTCTGTGTAGACGCGCGTCAGATTGTGACAGATCTCACCAGCCTTATTCTCCAAATAGCCCTGAATGCTCTTCAAGTGATTTAGTGTCTGATTGACCTGTTTTGCCCAGGGATCTCGTTGCAGTTCCAATGCCGTCAAATGGTAAAGTATCTCATTCTGTAAGTTCTCCAGAGGCTGCAAAATGGCTGCCTGCAAACGTTTCGATCGACTGCCCAATGTTGTCATCCGAGACGAGGTGGCAACGTCCTGAATCTAAATTGGAAAATGAATTGGAATATGTGGTTGGTTTAAGAATATATAGAAGGGGAAAAGTTTAGTTCAAAGTTGTGAGCAGCTTGAACAAAAAGTTTTTTAATATAAGTAAAGTTAAGTTCTTACTTCAAGAATTAGATAAAATGTGTTAAGTAATTTATAAAAATCAAAAAAATATTTCTTAGCAAAGTTAAGAAAATAAAATTGAGTTCTCAAAAAATTAGATAAAATGTGTTAAATAGCTTTTAAAAATCCAATAAATATTTCTTACTACCATTTTTATATTCAACAATATATTATTTACGAAAAACTTAAGATAAAATGTGTTGAATAATTTTTATACATTTTATAAAGTCACAAAAATATGTTTACTATTTTTCTAAACTTTTAATTTGCATATATTTTTTATTAATTTTTTAGAAAAATCACTTAATAACATAACTTACAAAATCAGTCTTTAATTCATTGGTTTATTTGTTATTTGTAGCTTGTTAATTATGTTGTTCGCTCACCTGAAGTGCAACGCGTTGCATTTGATCAATGAATGTGGCCAAATCCTTTTCGGGTGTGGGTGCACCGACGCTATTGCGGTATGTGGTCAAATTGAATGCGGATGTTTGCAGCATGTTCTCCAAAATGTGCTGAATGGATTGGGTAAGCGAGAGCAGTGTGCGATCCGATACCGAAATTGCATCGATGGCCGTTGAGACTTTTGGGAATTGTTTCAAATCGGCTATTTTGGTGGTATTAACGAACGCATCCAATTGAAAGACATTGTACGATGCTTGATTTTGTTCGCAGCCCCTGAATATTGTGTATACGACACGTAGTATGTACATGTGTGAAATGGGTTAATGTTGTGTGAGAGAGAGAATAAAGTTGTGCGTTGTGTTGCAGTGTTGCAGTGTTGTAAAGTGGCAAAAAGATATTTCGTTTCACTTCCATACAAACTTGTGCCAGCTTGCATAATGCGTTCATTCAGCTATTCGGTTGCTACTTTTAACCAAAAAGCCAGCCACACACACACACGAGACACACACACATACATCTATGGGCAGACAGTCAGTTAGCTGGCATGAAATGGTGCAGGGCGTTTGTAAATGGTTTTGTGGGGGTTACATGGTGGCGGGTGGAATTCTGTCTGGGTATGGGTTGTATGCGGTCATGCATATTCTGCATCGGTGACATGCATGCGCATTTGTATCTGTGCAGATAATTGGAATTGGGCTTAAAATTTGTGGCTACAAGGGTTGTGGGTGCTTTGCTATATATACACACGTACACACATATACATATGTGTGTGTGTGGAATATGTGTGCTATTTTGGACTGGCATTGGACTGCGTAAAATTAAGTGGCGTGCGGCGGCATCTAGCAAATTTGATTGGGCTTTCAAAACTTTGCGGCTTAGTTGGTCATACATTGGAATATAGGAATCTAACGTATCTAAAAACGTTGCAACTCGTCCAGTCCAGTCCCGTCTCGTCCCTTCCCAACCCGTCCAGATTGTCTGGTCAACTGTGCACTGTGCGGTTTGAATAATAAGTGTTACGACATTGACGAACATTTGATTACTTGGTCATCTCAACTACTTGTGGCCGACACGAGTTCGTCAAGTGCAAACTTGTGATAGTGCTTTTCAACTGTTTCTTGTGCGGTGTTTTTTGCGGGACGAGGGCGGGGGCAAGGGGAACTGTAGTTCAAGCAAAAGTTCTGGGTAATCAAATGTGGCTTACAAGTGAACTGGCGAGAATCGATAGACACGTTTCTGGGCACTGGACACTGGACACACTTGGTTAACACTGGGCAAGTTTTGGTCTAGTTGTAAAAGTTGGCAAAAACGTGGGGGAGTGGGCTTGGTGCATTGAACTATTAACTATATTAGTTTTGATTAACTTCCGGTTTCTTAAAGTTGAAAACATTTACGATTTAGTGAGCCTTTAGGGGGTTTTTCTTGTTTGTTTATTTTTTAAGCTTTTTAAATTTTTGTATAATATCTAATAATAAGTTCTTTTGTTATTTAATAACTTTTTGAAGTTAAATATAATTTGTAATATTTTTATTTTTGTATTGTTCTTTTAAACATCAAATTTCCTGATTAGTGAAACAAAAAAGGCCATTAATTAAGAGATAATATTAAAAATTATTTAGAAATTGCAGTTTAAGTATTTTTTAATGACTGAAAAACGAAAATTTATATATATTTGATTCATCTATTGCGTTGACAGGAATGTTCCTATATATTGAATTGGCAACACAATTTGACGGTTGATTAAAGTTGGGCCAACAGAAAGAAGGCAGGTTGTGCGTTTGAGGGCTATCAAAATTACAGGCACGTACAGTATCAAAGTAATTGGATAACAAAATTCGTTACTTGTTGGGCTTTAGTTGGACTTTGTTACTTGGGGTTATCTCTTTCGCTCTCTCTCTTTCTCTCTATGGGAAGTCTAAGTTATATATAGTAGTATATTAGTGTGCAACAGGTAAGAAAAAAGTTTTGTGGCATGGAACTTACCTGAGCGCCGTGCCCAGACTGACATTGACCACAGAACGATTGACGCCAGCAGGACGCAATAGCTCACCAATGATGCCCGTTTGTGGCTCCCGGGCATAAACATAGCCCGGCTTATCGAATAGCTTACCCAGCATCTCAAAGTTATTGTCATTCAGCGAGCGACAGAGAAAGACTTCCGTGTTGCCACCAACAGCCAGCGAGGCAACGCCATACAATGTCAAACAAATGCTGCCCAGGCATATGATCAATACGGCAATGAGAAACACGACTCCAGATTTCACATTCGATTCACACAGAAAGCAGCAGTAGGACATCATCATAAACAGCAATACCCAGACGATCAACATGGCCGCTATCCAACCAATGCTCCAATATGTATTGGCCCACTCTTTGAGCTCATTGTACGTGGGCTCCATTGCCGGCCACATGCGCTGCAGTCGCTCCAGCAACGCGTTTATTGTCGATGTCAGCATCTGTGCATTTGCCGTTGTCCTATGCCGGATGCTGGCCAACTGTTCTAACGTATCTGTTGACAATGGAGATGATGATGATGATGATGGTGAGAGAAGTTTGGCATGCAATTCAATTAGTGTTTTGTGTCGCCCAGGTGACAGTAATTCATATTGTGTTTTGTTACACTTGCACAAGTTATGCCAAATACCTCAAACTCCACATCTCTCTCTCTCTCTTTGTTTGTTTGTTACGGGAAATTGCAAAGCCCAAAACATAAAACTAACATGTGTGATAGTGATTGAATTGTAAATTTGGACACACATCAACAAGTTTTGGTTCGATTAAATGGATTAATTAATTTGGAGAAATGAAGCATAAAAGGGATTTAAGGCAATTTCATGCTAAATTTTCATCTTAAAGCTTTTCTGTTTATTTGTTTGGCATTTGTTTTATTTTTATCTTCTCTTGTTTCCACTTCTGCATTACAATTTATCATTTTATTTTGTGAGTTATGATTGCGGGCGGGAGAGAGATGAGAAAAGATAGAAAGATAAAAAACTTACAGTTTCGTTCATATGCCGTGTCATGTTTAACTTGTTGCGGGAAATTGCTAAAAATGGAACGTGAGACACCAACTTCCGATGTCAGATTCTTGACAGTGGCACCAAATTCAATTTCACCCAAGTAGCGCATGCGAAAGATGCTCTGGTCCTCTTGCAGCTGACAAATGGCAAAACCAAATTAAAAAATAGAAACACCAAAAAAAATTCAACTACACAAAACATAACAAGTGACCAAAAGACGCACCGTTTTTAATGCGTCGACAACGCCGTTTTCCTCAAAACTGCGTATACGCAACGTGTCACATAGCGGACGATCCCTGTACGTGCATTGGCGCTGTAGCACAGACAATTGTATCTGCAGCTCCTCCATGCGGGCGGCTGCCTCCTGCGACAATTTAAGGGCGCGTCCAACTGTCTCCTGGAGCATGAGGACGCGATAGATGAGCTCCGCGTTTGCTGTGACAAAAATTTAACAAAAATATTATTGCAGCTCATACATACATAGATATATATATATATATATTTATTTATTTGCTGGCTACCACAGAGTTGTGTTGTGGTTGTGTGTGGGTTGTCAGAGTGTACTGGGTGATCTAAATTACACATTGTGTACGAACATAATGCAGTTGTCCTCTTGGCATTTGCACTGTGCTTGTGTCAACTTGTCACCGGATGTGGATTCAAACTGCCAGCCTGCCAGCCAACCAGCTAGTCAGCCATACAGACGATTGACTCTGAGAATGAAACTCTCTGGCACAAACTAACATCTCTATGAGTTTTCGATTTGAACATTGGCATCGTCCTAATAAAATTGGTCGCAAACAATCGGGTTTCTCTCTCTCTCGCTTTCAGTGCACTTCAATATATATTTTTATTGACATACGATACGATTTACTTTGTTCCCTCCTCAATTGTTTGCATTTGCCGAATGTCGATAGTTTAATTTAATGTGAGCTTTGAAATTGATGCCTAAGCTGATGCCGAGAAGGTAAGTGGATAAAACAATGTGTGTTTGGAGTTTACATAAAAGAATGAATAGAGAATATAATAGGGAAGAGAAAAGTGCATATATTAAAGATAAAGCATAAAGTTCGATTGAATATTTTGTTTAAAAATAAATTCAATTGAAGAAAAAAACAATAGAAATGCAAAACATGTTAATCTTTTGATGATAGTTATGTTTTCACCAAAGTAAATTTAGCTTGAATCAAACTTTTGGCATTATTACAAGTGTTCGAAAATCAAAGTTTGGCAATAAAATAAATCACCTTTTGCGAATCCGTTTACATATGTAACTAACACTAACTTGCCAAGACAATACCTATGCGGGGATTACGCTGCCAAACCACACAATGGCAATATTTGGGTCAAGTCCGAGTTGTCGGTTGTTACGTTACATTGAGCCAGATAGACAATCGCAATGGAGCAAGCACTTAACCAAAAGACTTACCCAGGCTAAGTGTTGTCAATGAATCATATGCGAGTTCGAGGCCAGTGTGTGCAGATATTTCCGCTTGAATTGGCTCGCCAAGGAGAATATCCACGTCTGTTGGGAATAGAAAAGAAACAGACATTAAATTGACTAGAACTATGGACACAATAGGCAAAGAAGGTGGGTGTGGGGAAGGGGAGACAGAAACAGAGACAGGAGACACTGCTATAACTCACAATGCAATGCATAAAGTTTCTCAAAGCATATATAATACTACATACATACACACATACAAACTGGCAATGAATTTGAAAACTAT
This sequence comes from Scaptomyza parva, assembly GCA_035044645.1. Taxonomy (NCBI): domain Eukaryota; kingdom Metazoa; phylum Arthropoda; class Insecta; order Diptera; family Drosophilidae; genus Scaptomyza; species Scaptomyza parva. The sequence continues at coordinate 7,953,272 of JAWNNT010000090.1, forward strand.
AAAATGTGTAGACCATAAAGTTGGCATAAAAGGGAAAAGTTTTTCTCCGTTCCGTTTTTATGCGGTAGTAGTAGTAGAAGTATTTGTAGTAGTTGCCACCACCCACTGACCTTCCAAGTCTTTGACAACCCTTTCAACGGAAACATGAAAGCCATTATCCAGTTTGTGTTTGATTTGTAGATGCGTATCCTTCAAGAAGACCTCCACATCGTGTACGGCAGACTTGACCATCTCCGGCGTCATCTCAATGCCGGCCGACAAGCGACTGTTCGCATAAAATATGCTAAAGTCGCTCAGCCTGCAAAGTGCCCCCCCAACAACAAATTGAGTAACAAACTTCTCGAAACGGAACAAAACTAGTTTTCAGCCACAACTTACGTGAGCAGGATAAAGACAATCCAGAGTGTTACCAGCCCGGCACTTTTGCGACATTGCAGATTCTCTTCCAGCGACTGGTCACGTATGTGAACCGTAGCATTACGTATAAGATCCACTTCATCCTGTGTGCTGCGACGGCCACAACACCAGGCACACGTGGCAATCAGTGGCACCAGCGACAATATGGCAAATATGCTCATTAGCGCAATGAAACCAGATTCAATTTTAATGGCCTAAAGTAATTAATGGAATAAACGTTTAGAGAGGAAAGATGGGGAGAGAGGAGGAAGTTTAACTTACATTGGCAGCAAAATCAATAAGCGTAACATTATTGTGTAGTACATCGCGTATGGAATCTGTCAAATATTTGTTGTTATTATTTTTTAAATCAATTTTAATACTCAAAATAACTCAAAGTTCATAATTGTATTTGTTGAAAAATGTGAGCAATTTTATTATAAATTTTTAATACTCTATAATACTCAATATAACTTTTAGTTCATAATGATATTTGTTGAAAAAGTGTCTGTAATTTTTATAATGTATTTTTTTTTATTTTCAACACCAAATAGTTACTGAAAAAATATTTTAGTTTTATTACACGTAAATTTAAGAAGATTTTTCATCAACTTTTTGTGGTTGATCCTCTCGTTCCGGAATGTGTTGAATGACGACCACATTGAGTAGATTAGACGCGGCCAGGTGTCGAGTATCGGTCTCATTGAGTTCGAGTCGTGGAAATGATGTGATGAGCAAAAAATGTTCATCCGCATATTCAGGTCTGGCCAAACGCACATATCTATAGAGATCAGCCACATTGTGTGTAGTATTGAGTTGGGCAGCGATGCGAGTGCCATCCGCCAGACGAAACTGAATTGTGGTCATGGCGGCCCGATCATTTACTTGGAGTGTGTTCCTAGCGTGCTGTTCCTGCTGCTGTTGCAAGTCCTCGGGCGATGGGAGAGAGACTGATGAAGTCTTTGAAGTAGTCGGATCACCGACCAGGGAACGACCAAAGCCCATGAATTGTTTCCGAGAGAGTTCGCGATACGAGATGTGCGTGTGATCCCGCACACTCAACTCAATCCGATGGCCAAACGCATTCTGCATCTCTGTGGGAAAATCTCCCCGCATTATGCGACGTAGAAATCGCTCGTTCTCCGGCATGCCGTAGAGACGCAAGTTGCCGTCGCCCAGGGAGAAGCCCTCACTCCACAGATGCAATACAACCACATTCTCCTCAGCCTCTTCGTTGGACTCCTGGTCCGAGTCGACGGGATTTTCACGGGCCGGCGGTGGATTGATCGGATGAGCGCTGGCCAAACTAACGCCATAGCCCCAGACACGCAGACTTCGATCGCTATCCACAGTGGTCAATGCTGGTGTGGAATCATCATCAGCTTGTGGCCGCCTCGGCTGCTGATCCATCTCCACATCTCGGTTGTGCGTCTGGCGACTCAACAAACTCTGAAATGAATCCTGTGCATTCAAGCCCTGATTCTTTGCCTGGTCAGCTTCATATCTGAGGCTGGCCTCTTCGAGTGCCCAGTTATTGGCCGTCAGATAATGACGTGCTACGGACTCCTGTGTGCCATGTTTCTTCATAAAGCTGTCCAGCTTTTGCTCATCGGACATCTGACATCGGCTTCTCCTCAACTGCTCGTCCCTCAACACTTCAATTCAATTTTTCTTTCTTCTTATTTTTTTGCTAAATAATTTTTGATAAGTTCATATTCACATTATTGGGTTGTGGGCCTACTTTGCTTTAATTCTTTAATGTGGGAGATAGTTTTTTTTTTTTTTTTCGTTGTTTTGCTTGGTTTGCGCAATGACTTGCATATTTGATAAGGAATTGGCATTGGGGAAATTCGTGTAGTACACGGTTTAATGTATGTATGAAGTGTGGGCCATAAAATATACGCCAACTGAATTTAGTGTCATAATTTAATCCAATGCCGAGCAGCGTGTGGCATTCACAATGCTTTCACACATCGAGCGAGAACTGGACGATGACAATGGAAATCATTCACAATCTTGGAGATGAGAAGAAGAGAATTTCCAATTGGAATACAACTTTAACTTTAAGTTTTCTTAAAGTAAGTTGTTTTCAAACCCTTTGTCCTACCTATTCGAGTATTAACCTTGCCTTAATATATTCAAAATTCGTTTAGTTGTCGTTTAGGAGTGTTCATGCAGAGCATTTTCGAGGTATTCCAAATGTCCAGCCATTATGTTGTTAACCATTTAGTAAATGATATGAATGTGTAGACCGTGCCACACATTCTCTGGCACAAAACCAGACACCAACCATTGCACACACACACACTTAAAGTCACTTAAAAACACACACACATTCATACTACACACATGCATACATATACTCAAAGCCCTGACCCTTTTTCTTCTCTCTTTCTCTCTCTCTTGTTGAACTTACCAAGCGGCAATTCTTCGGGCGTGATAAGCGATAAAAATTCACTAACGTAGGTGAATATAAATGGTCCTGGCGCAATGTCCATGCCCGGTATGCTGTATGTAAAAAATGTTGATGTTGCTGTTGTTGCTGCTGTTGTTGCTGCTGCTGCTGCTATTGTTGCTGGTGATATTGTTGTTGCTGTCGCACTAGACATTGCTGCGGCCGTCGCTGTTGTTGCTGTTGACGAGAACATAATTGTTGTTGCGGCTGGCGTTGGCAGTGTTAGATTACGTATACGTAGGTCCATCTTTTGGTCCAAGGCCCTTTGACTTCTGTCTGTGTATGTGTGTGTGTGAGTGTGTGTGCTTGGCCACAACACGTCTCGTCTATGTGTGTGGCTAAAATGAATAAATGGGATAAGAGGACAATGAATGCCTGTGCGGAAAACACAAGCAACAATACATATGAAACACTCTCCGACACGGGAATATGTTTTATGTATGTGTGTTTGTGTGTGAGATGTTGTAAAATATTTTCGGAATTTTATGTTCCAATTATGCATTCATATCTATACGAGAAACCCCCCGCAACGCATTTAACAACACATATATTATATGAGTCACACATACACAGACTCACATGCATATATAAATTAATAATTATTGCTTTCGTTCGTGCAACATTTTCATATATTTTTTCCAGGAAAATTAATACACAGCTTACCCTTAACTTAATAATTAATTTAATAGTCTTAAAGCGGCACCAAGCAAAATAAAGCTTCAAGCAATATATATATGAATGTATATATTTATATATAAAGATAAAAGTTAAAGACAAAAGTTGTGTCAGTATTATTTAAGAGGAAATATATATATATAATATTAATAGAGAAATGAATACTTGTTGATAACATTTGCGAGAAAGCATAAAATGAGACTTCACAATAAGCAAGCACACTCGAGCCACTTTATGGGCTATAACATATATATAAATATATAATCCTGAACAGCATCGCCAGCTGAGTCCATATAGCCATGCCCGTCTGTCTATCTGTTTCTATACAAGCCAAGATGTCTAGCTGAAACATTGGTCAAGGTTTTCTATTTGTTGCAGTTAAGCCATTTGTGAAAATAAGCCAGATCAGACTACTATATTATATAGATATTATACAAATTATTTGCTTCTTTTTCTCTTGTTTCAATAGAGCGGATTACTATATCATAAAGACAGAAGATCATACAAAGAATTTGCTTTTTTGCTTCTTTTTGAATAGAAGATAGCTTTCTTTGCTTTTTTCAGCTGTTTAGTAATAAAATATAATATATAATATATAATATTAGTTTATTAAAGTGTTCAAAAATAATAAAAATAATGAAAACTTAAATATGTTTTAAGAAATTTCCCTTGCACCAAAATACAAACTTAATTTTCATCACCTTTGTTGCACTTTTAATTCGCTGCCTTGACCAAGTTCGCATTTCATTTAACTTTAAAACGTTTCTAACGATTCAACACTTAGCCAAGGTGCCCCAAATTGTGAACACTTTTGTTTTAGTCATGTCGTGCTGTGTTTGTCCCTGAATATAAGTGACGCCTTGAATTGAATTTTCACCCACAAACGCACACACACACACGTTAATTCTATTAATTTTTCATTTTTCATTTATTTGCAATTGTTGTTGTGTATTCTATTTTGTGTATTTGCTGCCGCTGACGTTGGCCTGTCAACAGTTGAGAATTGTATTTCACCTCGTGGGTAATGACTTTCACTGGCTTGCAACATAATGTTGCATAGATATCTCTACATATGTATATATTTTCATTCTGTGTATTTTGTGTCTATGCTTTTGCTGTTTTGATGTTGCTATTTGTTTTGAGTGCGGCAACCCCAGTCGATTGTGTGTGTGGTGTGTGTGAAGAAGCCCCTCAAGCACTTGGCAACTCTTTCAGTTCAGTTCAGTTTCCTTGACAATATGTTTGTATGCATGTATTTGTAGTAGTACTAATTGCTCTGCTCTGGGATTTGTACACACAGTTTAGAATTAGAACAAACCAATACGAGCAGAAACTTAAATAGTCTTGAGCTTAAAAGTGGGTCATTAAAATGCGATACCTCAGGGCAAACCATGAGTCTTTCTCTCAACACACTCAACAACACTCTCCCACTCATTGTCTCTAGCTCTAGCTTTATCTCTGGCTCTGTTGTCGGTCTGTGCCTGCCTGTCTGTGCGTCTGTGTCTGTGTGCGATTATATGAGCTCAATGGACACAAGTCAAGGCGCCTCGAATTGCTTGCTGACTTGCCAAGCAAGCTCTTTTGAAGGCAACTCGATACGCAACTTCTCTCTGCTAATGTTTGTTGTTGTTGCTGTTGTTTCGTATTGTTCGCAGCATATTAGTTTAAGCCGTTTTATGATAAGTACTGGTTCTATGGCATAAGGTGGTCAAAGTTCATGACTCGGGCTTAGATCTCAAGTTATAAATAACTCTAAATACCATAAACACTGTTACAATTGCCATGCTAAGTATTTAGAGTTCATTAATGTTCGTTCGTAAATAATGATATAATAACTCGCAATCAACAAAAATGTATATACATTTATAATTTATAACTATTTTAATATGTTTTTCATTTAAAGTAGACATATTAATAAGATATTAAAGGGTATAGTGAAAAAGTTATACGATGTGTTACGATTTTTAAATTTAAAAATATGTAGAATTTCATAAAAAATCAAAAATGAATAAAAAATTTTTTTATTAAATTGACACTTGTGCAATAACAAAAGTCCACGTTGCGTATACTTAATATAGTGTACATCAAAAATAGACTAATAAATAAAAACATATTTTGCTCAATTTTAAACAAATGATGAAAATTGATAAATTTTAATAAATGCAATGTATGGGAATTGCTAAAATTTTTGTGGTTACTGCTAAAAGCATTCAATGCATGCTAAGCCCTAATACGGGAATGCGTATGTGTATGTATGTATGTGTGTGTGCTTCTAAAGTGGAGTCAATGATTTCAATGTGAATAAGTCGTGTCATAAATATATATATTTTTGTGTGTTTCATGCTCCAATTATTGCCAATGCGCAAAAATATCTACTAATTAATAAATTATATGGTAAATAAACTTACCTCGTTTGCAGTATGAATTGATTGACTTAGTTCGCTCGCGCTGCCCCCTCTCTCCCTCTCTCTCTCTCTGTTTGTCTCTCCTGTATTTGCGTAATTGGAATGGCCTGTTAAATGCTCCCTGACATTCCACTAGCAAAGTATTTCAATTGAATTTAACTCGATGAAATGCAAATTCCAGCAATTCGATATACCGATTTGTATTTAGCCACAGATTTAGTTTATCCAAGCATATAGATCATATACATATACATATGTATTGTGTATTTGTTTAAACATATCGCAAATTAAATAACTCAAAACAAACTATTTTTTGCTGGCATATGCAAAATGTATTTTTGCGCTATTTGCTATTCGCCAAATTGCATTTGTTTTTTTTTCTTTCAGCCTAGCTTGTCATTTTAATCGATTTACCGACGTGTTTGTGATTGTGATTTGTTTTGTGTGTGATATTTCGATACACCAATTAACACCATCAAACCGTCAAAACGTTGATGATGCATTTAATTCGCACTGCCCAGGTGTCCTGGGACTCAACATCCACATTGATTATATATGTTTTTTTTGATATCGTATATATGTATGATTTTAGCTCGACACGTTTTGCAATTTCAAGCGCCCACAGAAGACTGAACGGCACAAATTGCGTGAAGCCCAAATAATCGCCAAAGAAAACTTAGAAATTCTCTCTTTGGTTTTATTTTGTGGCAACAGGCAGGTGTATGGAAAACCCGGCGGTTAAAAGCGTATGGTATAATTGCCTATAAACAGTGGTGAATTCGATTCAACAGCACAGCACGTGTATATCACTAAGAAATATTGGCGGGAAGGTTAGGTGTCTTATCGTGGTTGATTTTTAAAAACATTTCTAATGTATTTGCATCACTTTAAGCAGCTGAACATTATTGAATAAGTAGAAATGAAGACTGCTCTGTTCGCTTTCTTTTAGTTTGTTATAAACTACTTTGGTCTTTGCATAAACCACTCGAAGATTTTGTTTTTAAAGTCGCATCAACGCCAAGCCAGGCAAACTTTTTGCCCAATTGGGGGTTTGGCCCCGCTCCATGTATATGTAAGTGGGGTGTCAGTAAGAGGGTGGGGTGGGTGGCCTGGGTAAAATTCCTACCGAGTGCCATTTCAAAAATATTGTCACAGGCTCTCAGCGTGTGTCGAGTGCGACAACGACAACGGCAACGACGACGACGAAGAGGATGAGGATGAGGACAACGTTGTCGTTTTCATTGCGCCTCAGCGTATGCAATGCTTTACATGGCTAAAATTCAATTTTCCCTAGATTTATGCATTTTGTGCTACGGACTTGTCACCGCCTCCCCATTTCCCCCACACTTCATTTCCCCATTTTCAGGCAGATCTCAAAGCATGAAATTCAGAAATTGTATCAAAACGAAAGTTGACAACATCTGCAATTGCAGTAGTTGGCATTTACAGTTGCGGCTTACTGTTGCTACTGCTACTCACGTAAACTTCCTTTAAATACGAAACAGTTTTTCCAGCATTGACAAAGCCACTTTGCCCTTGGTGAACCATCAAATTTACTTACACACATTTTTAAGAGAGAGCTTTAAAATGGAAATATATTTTTGGCGCACAAGATTAGAAACATACGTAAGTTTTTAAGAATTTTATTCCTTCATTGTATTGCCGCATTAAGAATCAAAAGAAACTTTTCAAGATTTTTCACCTCAACACATTAAAGTAATAAAATTCGCTATAAAAAAGTTGTTGTTTACAGAAAATTGCCAACTAGCATACCGTGTAGTTTGTGTTGCACATTTAAGCCATTAATTAGACTAAGTACATGGACATCGCGGATACATAATGCTCCCCAAGCACCAAGTGTGTGGACATCCCACAGGAATGCGCTCGTTGGTACGCACCCATTTTAACGGTGGCTATAAAACCGCAGGTCGCACAACTGTAACAGCTTAGTTGAGGCAGCGACGTTGCTGGTGTTGCATACACACATATAGATACTGGGAGCAAATCATGGCCGCAACCGTTGTGCCAGATGAAAAGCCGAGCTGTTTGCTGCCGGGTCCGGAACTGTTAGCCCTGCCCGGATTTGAGTATCAACGGGCTAGCATCACATCGGCAGCGTTAAGCGATGTGCCCAGCGATGTGATTATCAAATCGCGAATCAGATATGGTAGTCGGCTATCTGCCTGCAAGGGTCTCCTCCTGGAGTACTCCAAAAGTACAACCATCCATGGCATACGCTACATATTCGAAGTGCATCGTCCCTTCTACGAGAAGTGAGTGTAATGCGTCTGCATTGGATTCCTTTTTGCTTTAACTGCAACTTTTGTGTCGTTTGTAGATTGTACTGGCTGGTGTTGACCTGTACATCGGTTTACTTTGCTGTGTCGCTAATTTGGGCCACCTATCTAAAGTGGCAGGATTCACCGGTTATATTGGGCTTTGATGAGACGTTGGTTCCAGTGTATAAGATACCATTTCCTACCATTACTATCTGTCCGGAAATTAAAATGGAACGGAATATTTTCGACTATGCCAATATTTCGGAACGCATCTGGCGAGAATATAAGGAAAATAATAAACTATCCAGCATCGATGACGAAGAGTTGAGTATTGTTAAATAGAGTGAGAAATAGAAATTATATGCTTATATAATATTTCTCTCCTTAAAGTTTGGAGAAATTTGCGGCCACAATGTTCATTTGTGACAATGATGTGACAACCAAATTTGCTCCCATCATATCGAAGTTGATGAGTTCACAAACACAGGATGTGACTCAAACTTTGGTGGAGTTGAGCATATCGAAGAATGAGACGGCTCCATTTTGTAAATGGAATGGTCGCTTCTACTTCTGCAACAAGCTGTTTGACTTTGTGGCCACGGACGAAGGCATTTGCTATCAGTTCAATGGATTGCGACCCAAGGATATTTATCGCGATGAACGCTTTATCAGCTATGTGGATCCAGATGTGGTTAACTTTCAAGACTATTTTGATAAGGAATTGCCCAAACTCAATGATATTAAGGGCAATTGGTCCTTGAGTTCGGGTTATGTTGATCAGGGCCAGAACTCGTATCCTCAGCGTACTGTATCCTCCTCGGCGCGTAACGGTTTCTTTGCCTTTCTGCAGGGACTCGAGCACAATTATGATTACGACTGTCGCAGTTTTAAACAGGGCTACAAGGTGAGTGAGTACACAAAGTTTTGTTTTTTTATACCCTGAAACCATAAAATGGCTGAAGAAGGGTATATTGATTTTGTGCGAGGGTCTTCTTGTTTAAAAGTCAAGAAGATATAGCCATGTCTGTCTGTCAGACAGGCAGTCTGTTCGAATTCGTTGATCTCGGAGACTATCAGATCTTAAGGTTTGGAATATATCTTCTTCTGTTCCGTAGCCAGAACCATTTTGATTCATACTAACGATAACTTTTCCGTTTCCGATATACACAGGTAATAAATAGCAAATATAAATATAATATAAGTTCAAGCTTCAAGGTTAAGAGTTCAGGGTAGGCTAGTAGAGTTTACTCGACTAGATCCTTTTTACTTACATTGACTTGGGTGTATGTCATTTGTAAACTTTGTCTTTTTGCAGGTATTTTTGAACTCTCCGGAGAGCGTGCCGCTCACCTCTGGCAATTATATATTGGTGCCGCATGGCCATGAAGTCATTGTTAGCGTGCTCCCCAATTATGTCATGTCCACGGATAATTTGCACGAAATTAGCGCTGAAAAGTGAGCACAAATTGGAGACAACAAATTGAATATGATAATATATGCTAAATATATATTTTCTTATTAACTTTATTTACATATAATTTTTAAGTATTGGTCATAGGTCATTGCTTTCGATAACATTTATTCATATTATGAAAATTATTTTAGAAGTTCTTTCGATAACATTTATTCATATTATGAATAATATTTTAGAAGATCTCAGACCCTTAAAACATTATTATTGTCTTTGTTTCATTCATACGTTAATTTTAAAACATATAATATTCATTTCCAGATGCGTTCCACTAAATATTATTTACAATTTAACTTACCACAAAACTTTAACAACTGTATTAAAATTCCCCACTCTTCACAGGCGCCAATGTTACTTCGATGATGAGCGTGCTTTGACATTCTTTCGCAGTTATTCGCAAAGTAATTGCCAAACTGAATGCTTGGCCAACTTTACCATGGCCAAATGTGGATGTGTTAAATTCTGGATGCCTAGTAAGATTATATATATACTAAAATCATTTGTATCCAAATATTTGATTTCTTGTATTTTTCTTGCAGAACCTTTGGATGTGCCGGTGTGTGGTCTTAAGGATATTCAATGCTACACTGATGCACAAGATGAGCTTTATAGCCTGCTCCAGAATCAGACAATACAGCAGAACGTTGATGTAAATGTCAAGGTCATGTGCAATTGTATGCCAGCCTGCACCTCGCTGGAGTACAACTTTGAGATCTCACGGGCTTTCTATAATATGGAGAAGACAATCAAAGCTTTTCGCGAAACCTACGAACACACGGAGTATGCATTTCTATATCTAATCACAAATGAAAACTTTTAACAAATATTGTTTTTTATTTTTGAAGTGCCATTGGTTCCCGTCTGACTGTTTACTTCAAGGAAAATCAGTTTACGGCTATTAAGCGCACAATTCTCTTTGGTGTATCCACTTTGATTTCGAATTGTGGTGGCATCTTTGGACTGTTCATGGGCATATCTAGTCTAAGCTTTATAGAGCTTATCTATTTCTTCTCGATGCGCATTTGTGGCAGTTGCAGTCAGCGACGCAAGCGCAAGGCAATGCGTCAGATATTCACACAGGATCAAAAGGAACAGGATGAGGTCAACCTAGAGCCGTAAACAACTTCAACTTATCTGATATTTTTATTGTTAGAAATATAATGGAAAATATAATTTCATAATTTTAAACAAATAATTAAAGCAACAACCGAATAAAAATGGTTTAAAACTAATGTGGTTAAAGTGAAGTGAAATTAAAGCCGCACTAATGAGCAGAGACAAAGCCGAAAGAGTGCAAAAATGCCATACACACATATTTTATAGACAGAGCTCTGCAATGGAAATTAATTTTGGGCCACAAGATTAGTTTTGGAGTTTTTTTTAAATTTATAAAATGTTGAATATGAGATTATAAATAAAAATACCTCCAAAATTATATATATTTCTGTAAGTCAGAGTTTTACTGGATAAAATATTTATCTACGAACTTCTAAAGTTAGTCAAGCAATCGATAACATAGATTTTTCCTTGTTTCGATGAATATCAATATCATCATTATCGATTCAGAGACTGATCATTTTAAAAAACATTTTTCAACATGGTACTGGACAATAAGAAACAAAAAAAACTCACTCCATTAATACCGATATCATAATAATCGATTCCGTATTAAGAATTAAAAGAAACTTTTCAAGATTTTTCACCTCCACACATTAAAGTAATAAATTTCGCTTTAAAAAAAGTTGTTTACAGAAAATGGCCTACTGGCATACGGTGTATTTTGTGTTGCACATTTAAGCCATTAATTAGACTAAGTACATGGACATCGCGTATACATAATGCTCCCCGAGCACCAAGTGTGTGGACATCCCACAGGAATGCGCTCGATGGAACGCACCCATTTTAACAGCGGCTATAAAACCGCAGGTCGCACAACTGTAACAGCTTAGTTGAGGCAGCAACGTTGCTGGTGTTGCATACACACATATAGATACTGGGAAAAAATCATGGCCGCAACCGTTGTGCCAGATGAAAAGCCGAGCTGTTTGCTGCCGGGTCCGGAACTGTTAGCCCTGCCCGGACTTGACAATCAACGGGCTAGCATCACATCGGTAGCATTAAGCGATGTGCCCAGTGATGTGATTATCAAATCGCGAATCAGATATGGTAGTCGGCTATCTGCCTGCAAGGGTCTCCTCCTGGAGTACTCCAAGAATTCAACCATCCATGGCATACGCTACATATTCGAAGTGCATCGTCCCTTCTACGAAAAGTGTGTACAATGAGTCTGCATTGAATTACTTTTCGCTTTAACTGCAACTTTCGAGTCGTTTGTAGATTGTACTGGCTGGTGTTGACCTGTACATCGGTTTACTTTGCTGTGTCGCTAATTTGGGCCACCTATCTAAAGTGGCAGGAATCACCGGTAATATTGGGCTTTGATGAGACGTTGGTGCCACTGCATACGGTACCCTTTCCAACCATTACCATCTGTCCGGAAATTAAAATGGAACGGAATAATTTTGACTTTGCCAATATTTCGGAACGCATCTGGCGAGAATATAAGGAAAATAATAAACTATCCAGCATCGATGACGAAGAGTTGAGTACTGTTACATAGACTGAGAAATGGAAATCATATATGTAACTATCTCTTCTCACAGTTTGGAGAAATTTGCGGCCACAATGTTCATTTGTGACAATGATGTGGCAACCAAATTTGCACCCATCATATCGGAGTTGATGAGTTCACAAACACAGGATGTGACCGAAACTTTGGTGGAGTTGAGCATATCGAAGAATGAGACGGCTCCATTTTGTAAATGGAATGGTCGATACTACTTCTGCAACAAGCTGATTGACTTTGTTGCCACGGACGAAGGCATTTGCTATCAGTTCAATGGATTGCGACCCAAGGATATTTATCGCGATGAACGCTTTATCAGCTATGTGGATCCAGATGTGGTTAACTTTCAAGACTATTTTGATAAGGAATTGCCCAAACTCAATGAGATTAAGGGCAATTGGTCCTTGAGTTCTGGTTATATGGATCCGGCCCAGAACACGTATCCTCAGCGTATTTTTGTCCCCTCAGCGCGTAACGGTTTCTTTGCCTTTCTGCAGGGACTCCAGCACAATTATGAGTACGACTGTCGCAGTTTTAACCAGGGCTACAAGGTGAGTGAACACATAAGGGGTGGTTTTTTTTATACTAAGCTCTTGAAATGGCTGAAAAAGGGTTTAATGATTTTGTGCGAAGGTCTTCTTGATGAGCATCGATATAGCCATGTCCGTTTGTGTGCTATACGAAATTTACAAAATCTAAAATTTTATTTTAAACATAGACAAAACAAAGAAAAAATTTGTGAAAATCTTCTTAAAACCACAGACATGAAAAACTTAACTTTTATCATTAAGCATTGGTGCAGTATAGCTTGCCTGACCGTATTATGTGTAAGGTCAAGAGTTCAGGATATCTCCTAGTCGAGCTTACTCTTTTTTTGCAGGTATTTTTGCACTCTCCGGAGAGCGTGCCGCTCACTTCTGGCAATTATATACTGGTGCCCCATGGTCATGAAGTCATTGTTCGCGTGTTACCCAATTATGTCATGTCCACGGATAATTTACACGAAATTAGCGCTGAAAAGTGAGCACACATCAGAGACATTAAATTGAATATGATAATATAATATATGCTAAATATATATTTTCTTATTAACTTTATTTACATAGCATTTTTATACCCTTAACCCATGAAATGGGTAAAAAAGGGTATAATGGTTTTGTTCAAAACACAACAGGCAGAAGGAAGCTTCTCCGACCCCATAAAGTATATATATTCTTGATCAGCATCAACTTTCGAGTCAATTTAGCTATGTCTGTCCGATAACTTTTCAGGTTTACGATATACACATGGAATCGATAACAAAACGATACAATTGGTTAAGAAACACCGGAGATATGAAACCATCAAGCATTGGTACATACATACACAGCCATATGTGTATGTCTGTTAGCCCGACCGTCTGTCCGTCTGTATGGTCAAAGGTTAAGGGTATCTTCTAGTCGAGCTTATTCGACTAGAGTTTTTACATTATTTATTCATCTTATGAATAATATTTTAGAAGTTCTCAGACATTATTTGGTTAATACTAACATTCAGACTATTCATTTCCAAGTGCGTTCCATTGAATATTATTAAGATGATCTCAAAACTTTACCAACTGTATTAAATTCTATTCCCTTTCAGGCGGGAATGTTACTTCGATGATGAGCGTGCTTTGACATTCTTTCGCAGTTATTCGCAAGTTAATTGCCAAACTGAATGCTTGGCGAACTTTACCATGGCCAAATGTGGATGTGTTAAATTCTGGATGCCTAGTAAGATTATAAATATACTAAAATCATTTGTATCCAAATATTTGATTTCTTGTATTTTTCTTGCAGAACCTTTGGATGTGCCGGTTTGTGGTCTTAAGGATATTCCCTGCTACACTGATGCACAAGATGAGCTTTATAGCCTGCTGCAGAATCAGACAATACAGCAGAACGTTGATGTAAATGTCAAGGTCATGTGCAATTGTATGCCAGCCTGCACCTCGCTTGAGTACAACTTTGAGATCTCACGAGCTTTCTATAATATGGGGAAGACAATCAAAGCTTATCGCGAAACCTACGAGGACACAGAGTATGAATTTCTATATCTTGAATATATAAAAACTTAACAAGTATTGCTTTTGATTTTTGAAGTGCCATTGGTTCTCGTCTGACTGTTTACTTCAAGGAAAATCAGTTTACGGCTATTAAGCGCACAATTCTCTTTGGTGTATCCACTTTGATTTCGAATTGTGGTGGCATCTTTGGCCTTTTGATGGGCATATCCAGTTTAAGCTTTATGGAGCTCATATATTTCTGCTCGATACGCATTTGTGGCAGTTACAGTCAGCGACGCAAGCGAATGGCCAGATATTCACAAAGGATCAAAAAGAACAGGATGAGGTCAACCTAGAGCCGTAAACAACTTCAACTTATCTGATATTTTGATTGTGAGAAATATAATGAGAAATATAATTTCATAATCTAAAACAGATAATTAAAGCAACAACAAATGAAAATCGTTCAAAATTAATGTTCCTTTTACTAAGTCACAAAAGCAATAACTTTATCAACACTCCGCTGTGTATAAAAGTATCTTTAAGATATCAAAGATAGCCAAAAAATCAATATGTATGTATTTATTAAACTGTCTGCCACAGAAGGGAGAAAGTTTTGTGGGTCAGCCAGACACAGAACGACTGGCTGACATATGCTAAACAGCCACAACCCAGTTACAGCCCAGTCAGCATAAGCGAAGGCAGGGCACTTTTTACATAGTACAAACATATTTTAGTTTTATTAAAATTCCACTGCCGATGTGGAAATATCTAATAGTTGACAGGCGTTAAAATTGCCAAGCGCTCGCGCGACGACAGAAATAATGCAATTTTGTGGCCACGCTAAATTGAATTTAAGTTGTTAGCATGCAAATTTAGTGAAAAAACAACAACAGCAACAACAAGCAAACAAAAACAGCAGCATCCGAAAACGCGTTAAACCTCAGGCAAAACCAAAGCCAACAAAACCATAACGAAAACCAACCGAACATCAGGGGAAGTGAAATTAAAGCCGCACTAATGAGCAGAGACAAAGCTGAAAGAGTGCACAAATGTGGATGGTGGCAACGCTCTGTGGGCGTGGCAGCCGCAGCCAGTGAGAAGCGGCTGGCCAAAAGCGTGCAAAGTGATTTTGGCCCAAAGTTATAGAGAGCTCTTCCCCCACATTGCCTGCAGTAGCACTCGGCAGTGCCATCCGCTTGACAGAAATGGACACAAAAGTCACGTTCCGGTTGGTCAGTTGGCAAAAGCCAGCGAAATTATAATGCCAAAAAGTCTGGCTACAAATGACGTCAACAACACAAACACACACGCTCACACAGATACGTAAGTACACATAAGTATGCGTATTTCGGCAGGACGAAAAAAAAAATGAAGTTGTTGTGTAAATTAAGTACTCAAGTGGTGCCAAGAGGATGTGGCGCAGTATGAAAAAACTACTTCAAACGCCCACTATGCATATAGAGTCAAATAAATTTAAGCAGGAACTTTTTTCATACTTCCAAAAGTATTTTTTTTTACCAATTAACCAGAAATATAATGCATCTCAAAAAATAAATTAATTTCTGTAACAAGGTTGTCGGGGACAAGTCTTTATCCCATTGGGTACATCGATTCATCGGTATAAAAAGGTTACAGATGATTATCTTAATCAATGTTGTATTCAAATGTTTGGTTATGCTTATTACATAAATGATATAGTAAAATTAAGTACGCTCAATGCGTTTATAAGAAAATCAAATTAATCTCAAATTAAATCGCAAAGGGTTACAAGAACTTACTGTAATTTTAATTCGGCTTGACAATTTATTACATTTACATTCGCGAAGCGATTATCTGATCTGACAATCAGACATCAGACAAAAATAATTTAAGCAGCTTGTGCCGCATGTTTCCTTGGTCGTTGCAGGGTTAACTCATCGACGGACATGAAGCCCGCATCGCCGAGACAACGTAGTGTTACATAGCCCGATGGCCAGACAGTTAGCCAGGTAATGGAGCCATGATGCAAACTGAAACGCGTCCAGGCATCGGGTGAGAATTGCAGAGCTCGACAGACCAGATAACGAATGACATTGGCATGACCAATCAGTAGCAGATAGGAGTCCTGCTTTTGGTCTGGGGAGGCACGAAAAAAGTAGCGACGGAAGGCGGCCTCGATGCGTGGACCATCACGGCGATAGGACTGCGCCACTTTGGTACAATCGCGATTCTGGGGCGGATCTGCGGGGCAGGGTGTGCCCTCGGGCAGCAGGTCGCATCGTTTCATCTTCAAAGGATCAAAGTTAATTTGCTTCAGTATAATCATGGCCGTCTCCTGGGCACGTGTCATTGTTGAGGCCACCACATGATCCCAGACCAGACCCATCTCATGCAGCCGTTGACCAGCACGATGTGCCTGAAGTCTACCCAGATCCGTGAGATGTCCACCACCGGGCGAGGATGTATACTCGCCGTGACGCACTAAAACAATGTGACGCAATGCAACGGCTTGCTCCTGCTGTCCCCCTACATATTGCAGCTGTTGCCGGCGCTGATCCCAGTCGTGGCACCAGCCACCCATGGGTAGCGAATCCTCGTCCACAGTGCTCTCATGTATTTGTCGACGATCTGTTAGCTTGATGCCGCTATATGTGACCAAGGAGCCAATGGTGAAAGCTCCTATTGTACGCAAGAGGCTTTGATTCATTGTTTTCAAAATGAAAATCTTTGAAATTTGATTTGGCATAAGAAACTTCTGTGACACAAACTTTGTTCGGTGTTTTGTTTTTTTTCTATATAAATTGAATTTTCATTTAATTTCTCTTCTCTGTCAATCGATCAATCGGTCAATAATTGCCTTAATGCAATCACAAAGTGTTCCTGGCTTAGCAAGTTTAAGTCTTATGCAGATCTGGGCTGTCGTCGCAGACAACTGAAAACTTTGAGCCCACAGTTGATTAGCATTTGAAAAGTGGGCTTGTGGGATTTGTTAAGAAGAGACTTTGCTTGCGACAACTTGATGTCAAACTTATTTCTCGCCCCATGGCAAAATACTTATGAGGCAACTTCGAAGCTGCGAACTTTGCGCCTTCCACAATCAGCAAACCGAAACCGAACAACTTTCAAAAGGTAGCGCCATTGAATTGAATGATTGTTCTTGCCAGATTGACTGACTATAAAATACTCTCTATATATTATATATATATATGTATATTGTATATAGTCTTGGGTAACTGAATGTATAAAGAAATGATATAGATAATCTTTTCAGAGAACGAATTTAATTATTAATTATTACATACATCATTTATCAACCAAACACAAAAAGCAATGTATGTTTATTCTTTATGACTGCCGGGTATAACATGTCAAAAGCCTATCAACCACATTCGCACTGGTTAAAATACTTTTGCCAAGTTTCTGGTTCATTTAATTTAGCCATGCCCAGTATGAAAATCCCTAAGAACTTGAAACCAACATCAAGGCAATACGTAAATCAGTACTTAGAATACTAAATAAAGAATACAGAAAATATATATATATATGTGTATACAGACAGACAGACATATCCACAAGTGGCTGCTGGTTGTGAGGGGATTCGCTTTTGCGCTCCGTTGCCTGTCAGATTTCGACTTAATGAAGTTCTCAGCAAACTTTGACATCTTGTCCGGGTCGCCTTCAGACCAGTTTCAGCGTCATGGCAGTCGCAAGCGAAATTAAATTAAACGAATGAATTGACAACACACAGAAAGAAAAATATATGTAAGTGTTAAACAAAAAACCCTTTGCGAAGAGAACTAACAAAATCATATTATTTTTTAAATTTTTTTGAATGATTTTCATATATTATTGTTAGTTAAGATACCTTTCAAGCTATAACTTACAGGTTTTTCTCAGTGTATTGACAGGTTGCCTTCAATGTAAGATTGGGTCCACAATATATGTGCATAAGGTGCGGCTTATAGATACGCATAAATTCTCATGGCAAAATGTAGAAAATAGTGTGCTTGCATCCTTGTGTCGCCTTACATCTTACATGCACTTTTGTCTGTGTTACCTGCCACATTCACCCACAAACACACTCACACACACACACACACAGAGAAACCGAGTCGCGTATATTCACATTCACATTTTGATAAGATAGTACTTTCGCCGTTAACTTTTTGTCGGGTTGTTAAAGTAAGCCACTTGAGGTAACCATAAAATAGACCAGCTCCACCATTGTGTTCGTCCTTTCGACTATGACCTAGAAACGTAAATCTTATAAGATGCAAGATGTGAGTACTATGTGTGTATGACACGTGTGAATGTGTGCGTGTGTGTGTGTGTATGTGTTAGTGTTAAGCAAGTCAATTTAAAGTTGTAATACGACATGAGAACTTGTCTTGAGGCCTCAACATAAATTGCATGTTAAGATTACATTTTTGTATAATTGCATTTGACCTTAAAGATTTTAGAGGCAATCTAGTTAAGTTTATGCTGTTGACAAAGCTAATATCTGAAAGGTTTCCTTAAGGCTTTAATCATGATTTAACACATTTTTAAGTACTCAATATTTATTACTTGCCATTTCATCCTTTATGCAATTAAGACGCCATGAAACAAGCTTTTGGCAAATAAACGCGCCACATTTTGGCTAGATAAGTGCGCCTGAAGAGTTTAAAACGCTGCGAGCTGCTTGTTTTTTATTGGCAATTTGTGTGTTAAAGTGGTTGTGCGTGTGTATGTGTGTGTTGTTGTAAACAAATGTGAAAGTCTCTGGGCGAAAAAAAAAGAAAGGGGAAAAAAAGGGAAAAGGCAATGAAAGTTAAACAATGTTTTCCGCAATAATTTCTTGAAATTTGCCGCCAAGTGGCTTTGGGGCGTTGTGTCCTTGACACAATTTCCCCGTACTTGTGTTTCTCAAACTGACACGCCCACTAAATACGCCCCACTCTGACCCGGCCTGAACTCCTCCGGCACCGACAGAGCCACATAAAAGCGCCAGCAAACTTTTGATTTTGCCAACAGATAATTTCAGCAAAGCGCCGCTGAAGCGGTAACAGAAGAGTGCGGGCAGGAGGGTTCATGGCAGGAGGGGGGCACTAGGTTGCGCGGTTTGTTGCCACTTAAAGTAATGCAACGTTGGCAGATAAAGTGCAAAAGGCAAAATGAATGCAAAACGCGACAAGGCAAATAAGGAAATCAAAATGGCAATGCAAAATAAGAGACAAGCGAAAATTGAACATCCTGCTGCAGTATGCGGCCGGATGCCGCTTCGGACGAAGGAAGCGCGAGGACGCGAAGGACGCTGTCACTGTCGCTGGCAATGCCTCATATTCCTCGGTTGCTCTGTTGCCACAAAGTGCGTCATAATTATGGGGCAACCGCGATAAGCGAAGAAAGATGGCAACAAGACGACACTGCACAGCAGAGCAGAGCACAGCTTGTAAAGGACTATAAATTTGTGTTAGGTGGAAAAGCGCACAATTGATGCCAAGGACTCCCGCGGCACACACACAGAGAGAGACACAGAGGGACACACAGGGTACATTATGCCACTGACCATAACTCAATGGAATGGTTGCCACTTGGCTGGGACACCCTGTATTCATTTTCATGTCCTGTGCCACTTTGCGCAATGAGAAATTTCCGTTTGTCCAACTCTAATTTTTCTATTCCTGTCCATATATACATATATATGTATATATATGTATTTCTTTTTATCCTTCTTTACTCTTACTTGAGAGATGACATTTTTGCAAATTGCCATCATAATAATAATCAAATTCGTGTAAATTTTGCGCAAATTCAAGATGGAAATGGTGCCAAGGCTCCCCACACCATTCCCCCCTCTCTTTACAGTGCCACACATTCAATCCCTTCTATCCGAGACTTGTGCTTCGGCATCAAGCTCATCCATCCACTCGGACGCAGTTTGCATTCGCATTTCCAGTTAATAGCTTTTTCGTTTTAGTTTATGTTCATGAAATTGAAAACATCAACTAACAACTTGAATCTCAACATTTGAACACTCTACAGCGATACAGAGAAAGAGTAAAATGGAAGAGAGAAAATAAAACAGCTAATTACACAAAAAAATGATGGTGGACAAGTTTTGTTGGAGTTGTATATAGTTGAAGCATATCCATCTTCATCTATCTCATTTACTTAGAAACGTTTTGAAGAGTAACCAAAAATTCTACAAGACTTCAAACTAATTAAGTTTGCAGTTAGTAAAGTCGGAAATTAATTATTTTGTCAATTATTCAACAGTATGCATGTTAAATATAAGAATTAATGTTTGTTGTCCAGTTTGAAAGGGTTCGTCTGATCATTTATCATACTTAGATTAAATGTTTCACAATTTATCTTATGTACTTTGTAGTCAAATCTTCTAAGACTTAAAAAGTCTTGCTAACTAACAAGCTGTTAAGCTATCTCTGCGTCTTGTTAAAAAGATGCTTCGTATGTGAAGTTTAGACAAGTTGATCAATAGGTTTATCCTAAATGCAGCCCCTTTAAGAGAAACTCCTTTAAATGCAATCCAAATGTTTTTTTTTTTTGGCATAATAAATCCTTTTTGGTTGCATATTTTAAAGGCGACACAATTAGAAATGGAAACAAAACAAGAAAATGTTGCAATAGGCAGAGCAGCATAAAATATACGACTAGACAACATAGACACACAAACACAAACACATCCACACTTAATAGCTCATACGACATGTTGGCCCCTTTTGTTGACTGGCCTCGTTTGTTTACGGTTTACTGGATTAATGCAAGCGCAAAAACTTGGAATAGCTGCAAACAGTGGCAGCAGCAGCAGCAGCAGCAGCAAAAATATAACAGCATCCAATGTTGTTCAGTTTCAGTTTCAGTTTGTAATTTCTTTTGAAGTTATACAAATCTGCATAAGGTAGAGCCAAAAAGCCGTTACAATTTATGTGCATAAATGTGGAACACTTCACAGCAGTTGTACACTGAGGAAAAACAATTGAAAACAAATAATTAATAAATATACATTTGTATGAAAAATATTTTTAAATGAATTGAAAAAGAAAATCCAAAAAAAAAGGTTAGTTATATATTTTTCTTCATTTAAGACACATTTGTTGTTTTGAGTGTAGTATTTGGTGTTGGAACTTGAAGCTGACGCTTGCCTTTTTGCCACTGCCGGCCATTGGGCAGCCAACGCCCGTTGGCCATATCCGCAAGGCGAACACAACCTTCTGTCGACTTATTCTGCATGTGCTTTCCATAAATTATTCATTCGTATTTGCCATTTGCTACAACGCTTCCATTTTGCGCATAGCCCATATTATATTTTATTATTTGGATTTTATATTTTTGTGCTTTCTTCGTTTTTGGGTTTTATTGTGCGTGTTTCTTTTGCTTAATTGTTGTTTGCCACACAAAAAATAAAACATAAAAATAATAAAATACAAAAATATAGATAAATTTGAGGCGAAGACAAAATATTGTGGAAATTGTAATTGTATTATGCTCTGCTAAACTAATTGCATTGTCAGACAAAGTCGAGCTTGGAAAACTTTTCAATTAAAATGCACTCGCTTTGTTGCAGCTGCAACACAAATTTTGCTAAGAATCATTTTTGTTCACTGGAATTATTATATGAAAAGGCTGAAATTTACATTACACCAAGCTTACTTGCTCCAAAACAAAGCTGCATCATCATGGCAAAACTTTAAATGCCAAAAAGGCATAAATTGAATAAACATTATTATGGTAAGCACACTTAATCTCTCGAACCCCCCGATTCCCCTCGTGCTCTTCAAAGTGCACTTGTTATTACAAAATGCAATAGAAATTTCCTAACAAATGCAATAAATATTCATATTTAACAATCATAATTTAAACATAGTGGCGCTTAAATCAAATAACAAACGGCACAAAAATATAGCCCATACAAAACACACTTTTATGGTCTGTCGATTGAAAAATTGTTGAGAGCAAGTGTGTGGAGGTTGAGCGGTTTGTAATGGGTGGCCATGATCGACTAACTCTTGTCGAGGAAAGCATAGAAATTTATGCTAGAAATGTGTTATTTGCAAATATTTACTTTCGAAAGCGATTTATGTGCATTTAACTTATAATCTGTTTAAGCCAATATAGAATTATTCTATTTCAACAATTATATTTTATTCTTTTGTTTTCAATTACAGTTCTGCGAACTTTGCTTTAACATAACAGAAGACTTTAGTTTAGTTAGGATGAATACAAAATTACACCACACAAAGTGTTGACCTATAAAGGTCCAGCATAAAGTTTGCACACACAAAACCACATAACATAGTATATGAAAAAAAAAGAAAATGGAACAATTGCATATTCACAACTTTACAAAATTTATAAGTACGGGCAGTTAAGCAATGTATTCCGTGTAGTTGAACTGCAAAAATTGTGTATGTAAGTGGTATTTTTTATGGCCATTGCATAATCAATTGAAGTATGTTGCATGAAGTCACGATTTACGGTTTACGAGTTACGAATGGAAATCATCTCAGTTAGTATGACATTCACATATGAACTTTGATTTTGGGGTAACGAGAACTATTTATAAAACGAGCATGGAATTATTATGACGATAAAGTATGAGTGTGCAATAATCATACGCCATGTTGGCAGCCCTTATCAATATACTAAGTGACTCAATGTTGTAGTACTTTTGACTTAACCCATATTCAGTAACCGCATGTTGTTCGTGCTTAATTCGTGCAGTTGTTATAAAAGTTGAGTTTGATAAAAAATAAAATGAATAGAAAAAAAAAACCACCAAAAATACGGAAATTGAACATCCGATGCAAAAGTACTAAAGTGCTTTGGAAGAGGCATAGTGGCATAGAGACAAACGACACGGACGGAAGCCATCCCAAAACTACGCCAACTACCTCAAAAACTAAACTCAACTAACCCCAAAACTTAACTGAACTCAACTGAACTGAACTGTACAGAACTGCATGCTAGTGTAGTAGGAACCGAAACAGAAACAGAAATGAAAATAAAGTGCATCGTGTCACACACACACACACTCACACACACACAATGTGTAAGTTTGGAGTACAGAGAAGTAGGGGGATAGAGGTACATAGTCACAGAAGGTCGCTCCTACTGATGATTCCCTGACTACTTAAAGAGAAGAGAGAAGTGTGGGAAACGAGCATTACCATGGCCAAGCAACTGATGTTGATGACGATGCAGACAATAAGGGGGAGTCAAAGGGGTTTTTCCAGTAACAAATGAATGAATGGATGGCGAATTGTGGCGACGGTGGCGAAACTGGCACCAGGGCGATTACAACAACAATTAGTCGAAACAGAGCAAAATTTCGACCCAACAATGCAAGCCAGAAGGCACGCAGGCGAGCAAAGAGCGCAAAACAGTAGAAGAAGAAGATGCTGCCGCAGCAGACGGAGGATAACCAAAATAATGTGACAAGGCTAAATGGCGTAGCTGACATTGCACGACTCTGAAAATCCCAGCAGTTACTGCCAAGACAACGGACTAAAGTAGGCTGCAAAAGAGCAATGCGAAGGTGGGGGAGGAGTTGAAGGTGGAGGAGATTACATTCAGTGGGTCATCGTCTTGGCAACACAAAAACCATTTAAGACATGAAAATGCCAAACTAAGCTAAACTTTTGTGACTTTTAATTACTTTAAAACCTAATTGCGTTGCATTTGTGCAATCTTTAAAGCATTGCCAAAGAATGGCATTGCATACTAAATAGCAAAATGAAACCAGAAAAGGTAAATATAAATTGAGAATCAATTTAATCGCACAGATTAAATAAGTTTAACATTGTAAGTAGCTCAAAGCTTCTTAAACTATATAAAATGTCTCAATGCATTTCCGTGTAACAAACACATTATTCAATCATTCTCCATTTAAGCATATGCAAATGTTCTATAAATATTCTGACTAGACCTATTATAGGTATAGCATATGTCACATTATTGAACAGTTAGTTGCCTAGTGTGATTTCAAATTCAATGTATGTAGAACGTTGATAGCCTTAATTGCACACTGGGAATGTGTGCCTGCTGCTTTTATCCATTGTCATTGGTCCTTAGTCTCTAGTCCTGAGTCTGAATCTGAGTCCTGAGACCGGAGAGTCCCATACTGAATGCATAAAAAATGCAAATGAACTTTGCTCAAACTGTGTAAATTTATGTAAAACTTCTTCTTCGCATCCTTTGTTCTCGCTTTGCTCGGTAACACAGACAAATACTTCTATACATTACGGTAAGTTCTGTTCCATTTCCCACGTTCACTGTTATACAACTGTTATACGTAGCGTTAACGGTACAATTGGCAATGGAGTTCAACGGAAATGTCAGTAGTTAAATAGACAATGAATGCAATGGATGGTTTTTTTATTTGTATCTACAAATATATTTTGTAAAAATGCGTAAATGTTTAGAAACTTTAGAAAAAATGTATGAAATTTATGAAAAATTCATGAAATGAAGAATGCATTCCGAACTCATATTTCTTATCAGCATCGCAAGCTAAATCTTTAATCTTTAAGCTATAAAGCTAAAACTTTTGTCAAAGTATTCTTTTTGTTATAGTTAGATCATATAGCAGACTTTCAAGAGCAAGATCTATATTTTAAGTGTATAATTAATAACTTATCGGTTTTTATATATTCTTAAAGCTATATTTCACATTTAATTGAGTTTATTTATTTATTAATTGAGTAAGTTTAAAAAGTTCATATCGATTTTAGTTGACTTTTAAATGAAGGCAACTAATTATTCGCTATTAGTTTGGACCTTATTTGCACAAGACTGAATAGAAAAAGGGTCGGAATTTTGTTTATTCTTCTTTTTTATACAATATAATTTGCTGTTGTTGCTTTCTCATCGTCTTTGGCACCTTTGTTTTTTTTTTATTTGCTGCATATTCTGCATTCTCATGCAAATACTTCACGCCAACTTATAGCACTTGCAATGGCATCCGTTATATTCACTGCCCATTTTGCCACACCAATACAACTAACCCCCCGACCTGCCCCCTACCCCATACCTTTTGTACCTTTTACTTTTTTGCATAATGCGGCCATGTAGTAAGTACAAATGAAAATACGTAAAAAAATACGTCTGGGAACTTTTGTTTAAATCCACAGCAGCAACAGCAGCAGCAGCAGCAGTAACGGCAGAAACGGCAGCGGCTTGCTTTCAACTTGGTTGCTGCTGCTGCTTCTTTTGGCAAAAAAGGATATTCACTTGCGAGGTGGAAACACTTGGCGCACTCAATTCGCCGCTCTTTCTCTCAGTCAGTCTGTCTGACTGGTCCCCAAACAATTTGTACGCCTCAGTGCGCACGCATTTCTGGGCACTTAAGTTTCTATATAGTATGTATGTAGGTGTGTATATATGTGTGTATGTATGTGTATAAGTAGAAAGTGTATAGTATAACGAGTGCGAGCCGCGAGTCAACGCTTAATTTTTGCCCTGTTCTCGGTCATTTTATTCTTTATGCCATTGAACATTTTATAAATTGCGAGTGTTTTGCATTTCTCATTAGAAGAGAGAAGAACAAGAGAGGGGCGGGCGAAAATGTTGCTAAGATGGTGCAACCGTTGATGAGTACAATTAGCAATTTGCATAGTAAAAACTAAAGAAATCTTCCTATTATGCAGTACTTCGGTACTTGTACAACAAAAGTGGAACGTTGCAAAAACAAAAATGAAAAAGGCCAAAACAATTTTCATAACTAACAAGCAAGCTATATAGCTTTCATGCTTGCTCCCTTGGCGGGTCAGATGCTTTCAAACGGTCTATTACTGAAGCGACTATCAGTGTTTATTATAATAGAGCTTGGATTTAAAATATTCACTGTGGTTTTAGTAAGGCTTATCTTTCATACTGAAATGTTCATTGCATACTTTTCACGGCAAGATAAACTTAATATAATGGATTAAATAAAAACGATATAAAAAAAAGATTGAATAAAAAGGTAAGAAGAGAGAATTTTAATTTAAAATGCATTTGTTACATATTCAAAAGTGATTTTCTTTTTGCATTACTTTGAGAGTTTCACAGTATTCAAAATGTATGATGAATTGTTAATTTAAATATTACAATAAAATCCCTTAAACTTGATTGAGAATGCAACATAATTAAAGGCAGCACATCTTATTCTTTAATCTTTAATCATAATTTTTTATATATGTTTGACTTTTGTTCCTGTTTTGACATTTTTTTTCTTAAATTGATATTTTTTCACACATGCCAAGGATTAAATCTACGAACTCCACGAAAGTTGTTTGTGCCAATATAAATAATTGATATGTTGCATCACACACACACCCTGACACACACACACAAGCTCTGCTGTTGCATATTAAGCACTTTAATATTGTAATTATAAGTACAAAGCTGCAAGGCTTGCCAGCTGTTGAAGCTGTTGGATGCAACAACTCCTGCTGTTCGTATTCAGATTGTGAGTTATTTTAATTTGGTAAGCGGCACAAGAGGCCCTCAATGGCCCATAATTAAACCGTGAGTTCATTTACAAGAGCATACACAAAATGCATAAAAGGCATTACAGACAAGAGGGAAGATACAGAAAAAGAGCAAGAGAGAGTGTGAAAGAGACAAGCTGTAGACAGCTTGGTGAAACGCTGAAACTTCTTTCTGCTCATTGAGGATGACATCATTGTTGAGCATGTCACATTTTAAATATTTATTATTATTACTATTATTATCATTATTATTGTTGTTCTTGGCTGGGGCAGGTGCCACCTGTAGGAAAGACAAGCATTCAAGCGAAAGAATGAGATAGAGACAAAGAAGGTAAAAGAGAAAAAAGTTTTATGTGTGGCTTAAGTAAACTTGCAATTAAGTTCTTATTCATAGTTTTTAATGTGTCTACAACAAGTTAAAAATAATATTAATATTCATTACATGAAGCAAGAATTATTATTTAATTAAGCTTTTAAAGCGTCATTAGATTGATTAAATAACAACCATAAATTATTGCATAATTGACAGCTTAAACTTTATGTTCAGCAGTTGCTGACCCTTCACGCAGGTGTCATTTAATATGCTTATGAAGCACTTTCGTTTGTGTTGAAACTTAACTTCTACACCTTACAATTAACAATGGCATTAAACTGTCGCTCACGTAGTAGTGGAAGTAGTATTAGTTGTAAGGAGATACCGCGATGTGGTCCACAGGAAAGTTGAAAGTGAACTCAAGTGCCGCCATGAAGTTAATTTGCATGAAGTGCAGAAAACTGGAACATAACTGACATGTATATGTACAGAGAGAGACAGAGAAAGAGAAAAACAGAGAGGGAGAGAGAGTCCTGTGGCTCTTCAACATAACAAACTTATACTGGGCGTAGGAGCATGGCAAGCAAAAAGTCTAAATTTAATTACAACTACATATTAGCAAGTACCAAAAACTAAACTAAACAAAAAAAAATGGAAGATCAAAACTGTTTGCAATTTTGTGCTGGCAGCCAAATTGGTTTGCCTGGATGCTTGAATCTTTGCCAGGCTCGTCCTGGTTTCGTGGTTTATGTTCACGTTTCATATCTAGAACTGCTGTCAGTTTGGCTGCTCCTGCTGTTGCTGCTCCTGCTGCTGTTGGCTGACAAACTTGGCCAATTTTATGCTACGGCTGGAAGCACACACAAAAAACTGACGTTTATTACTTGCCTCGCCTCTATGGGCCATGGCCATAAATTATTAAATTTTAACAAGTTTTTTCTAACAACGGCAACTTACTGTCTTCTCCTAACTGTCTGCTCGTCTATTTTTTTTTTGTTGTTTTTTTTGTTTCTCCATTTCTTTGTCTATGGCTATGTCTGGTTTCTTGGCATGTTTGCATCTTGGCTTACATTGTCAGCACTTGGCCAGTACGTGACCCAGCTCATTTCGACCCTTCTTCTTTTGGACAACTCATTGGCCGCTTTGATAGCAAATAATCATATTATTAATGGCAAATTATAGACACAACGCAAAAAGGAGCAACTATTTCGGGTTATTATTAAAAAGTTGATAAGCCGCTTTTTTAAAAAGTAAAAAAGGGTATAATGGTTTTGTGCAAATGTATGTAACAGGGAGAAGGAGGAGGCTTCTCTGACCCCATAAAGTATATACATATATTCTTGATCAGCAACAACTTACCGAATCATTTTATATATACACGAAATATATATGTATATACGCAAGAAGAAGACTATTTATAATCAATCTCTTTAATGTTCTATCTTAATCATCATCAGCAAATAAGCCAACAATGCACATAGCAATAATGAATAGCTTAATCATTTTATATATAAGCTATATAGTTTAGATTTGATATATATATATCGTATGTACATTTCTAAAAATAAATGCCATTGCACCGTTATCAGTTTGAAACAAATTTTATTAACCAAATCAATTGCAAATGATTTTAAGATTTATTACAATTTATTAAAAATATACCAAAACGCGTTAGAAGCTGACTTAAAATGTTTTAATTTTTTGCTTTTGGTCGAATGAGCATCCTTACCGTTTTCATTGAGAAAATTGGATAATACCACCAAGCTTGATCACTATTCAGATTGCTATATTATTGAAATAAAATTAAGATTAATTAGTAAATCAATACTTTTCCTATTTGTATTCAATAACTTACGCTATTGAGCATCTGTTGTGCCACCAGGCATTATTAAATCTACGGCTACAATTGATATTTCCGATTTTATCGTTATCTCGATCGAATGTGGAGAACTTCGCGTTGTTATCGTACCGTAGAGCATCGCGAGCATTACTCTCGGGAGTATAGTTACCCAAATCCTTAAGCGGATATTGCTCCGACTCGCTGCCCACACGGAAGTTATCGTAATGAGCAAATATCGTTTCTTCATCCAAACTTACCATTTCAATATACAACTCTTGCGGCTCCGCATTTGTCAGACGATATAAATTCTCCAGTCCGATAAAGAAGCTACCATTGACATTACCAAATCCCTCGCGATATTCTTGCCATCCCCTATAAAAATCTATATCATCGTCTATTCTCCTCTGTATCAACAACCAACCAGGACCCGAGGGCAATGTGTTTACGCATACAGCTTGAATTTCTTTCAATCTCTTCGCTTGAATAATACGATAAGTGTCCACACCATTACTAATATTTTGCAAACAGTTTTTATATACCTTAGGATACCCATTACGCTGTTCCAGATTTGATAATTTTCCACGACAATTATTAAGCGAAGCTGTTAAATTACTTTTAGTACTGATCGCTTCTTCTATCATTTTCTTTTCAAGTTCTTCGTAATCGGATTTTAATTTTGTGTTTAAATTCACATATTCTTTACATTTTGTATCTCGTTCCTCGGCAAGGTTTTTAAGTAGCTCGTCAAACTTAGTGTTTAGTTTGTTAGAGAAGATTTCGTCTTCCTTACTTTTCCTTTTTCGTTCTTCGTAAATAGCAAGTTTTCTCTGCAGTTCAGTTAATTTTTCGTTCAGTTCCCTTGATAAGTTCTCTACTTCTTTACTTTTCTTTTCTCGTTTCTCTTCTAACTTTGCATTAAGATCTTTAAAGAAAATCACTTCTTCCCTACTTTTCCTTTCTCGTTCTTCGTGAACAGAAAGTTTTCTCTGCAGCTCAGTTAATTTTTCGTTCAGTTTCCTTGATAAGTTCTCTAATTCTTTACTCTTCCTTTCTCGTTCACCTTCTAACTTTGCATTAAGATCTTTAAACAAAATCAGTTGTTCCTTACTTTTCCGTTCTCGTTCATTACAAACAGAAATATTTGCTTGCAGCTCAGATAATTTTGCGTGTAGTTCCTTAGATAAATTTCCCTCTTCTTTAGTTTTCCTTTCTCGTTCTTCGTAAAGTTTTTTCTGCAGTTCGGCTAATTTTGATTTTAGTTCGATTATCTCTGCGTCTTTTTTCTGGCCATCATATCCCACTTGTAGCAAAGGTTTCACCACCTTATAGCAATATTTGGCGCATTCGGAATCCAATTTCCTTTGTGTTTCACAGAACTGTTTTTAAAGATGTTTACAGATTTTTGGTATAATATAGTTTTCATTGTTTCAACTTACTGAATCATCATCCGCAAATATGCCAACAATGCACGTAGCAATAATTAATAACCTAATCATTTTATATATATATGAAATATATAGTTATCAACACATCAATAAGTATGTATGGATGGATTTATATTTCTAATTATTCTCTTAAGGCACCAAAATCAGTGGGATGCAAAATGATACTGAAAGTGAAAGCTAATTCTCACAGTCGAGAAGCTCAAAAAAATATGATTATTATGATTTTATATACATATGTATCTATATATTTATATAGTAGAACAATATGAGTTGCTGATAAGAAAACATTTCTTATATATATTTCATTTATATATTCTAGTTCATATTTTGATTTATTTTTAGCTAAAGACACTTTGGAACAATAATATGAAATCGAAGCATCCAACTCCAACTGCACCTGCACTGAAATGTGTGAAATAGTTCTGTGCTATAGTATATATATATATTATTTATCAGAAACAACAATCTCGATCCGTTTAATTTCCTTGATCTTAGAAACTATGAAAGCTATCAAGTATGGATTTGGAGTAAATTTACAAATAAAAGTCAATGCTTCTTTATCCGTTTGAAAACAAATTTTATTAACCAAATCGAATCTGTCAGCCCGACCGTCTGTCCGTCTGTATGGTCAAGGGTTAAGGGTATCTTCTAGTCGAGCTTACTCGACTAGAGCCTTCTTGCTTGTTTTATTTACATAAACTCTTTTCTTATGCAACTATCATCAAGATAAACTTGAAACAGCTTAAAACAATATTCGTTTATGCAATTTTTGCAAACACAAACTCGAAAACAACTTTTGATGACAAAACACAAAACCTGCAAAATGTTTTGGCACACGGCACAAAAAGAAAAGTTGAAAATTTTTAACTTTTCTGTTTACCAAGCAACGAAAATGAAAACTTTTTTGCTATTGTTAGCTCAGCTATCAACACAAACTACCTGTGGAGTGAATCTAATTTTGGTTCATTTCTACCAAGTTAGTTTCAACTTAATGCCAGTTAGCGTCATTCCACACACGTTTATCTGTGTGTGTGAGTCAGTGAGTTTAAAACTTTTATTATAGCCAAAAAGGCAGATGTTTATTTGGTTCATTTTCAACTAATAATTTAAACATAGACTTTTCCGACAGATATCTCTATATATGCACTGAACAGGAGGCTTTTAAGTTTCCTTCTTGGGCAGAAAGTCACAGACAGCCTTTGTGAACTCCGAGCATTTGGCCTTCCCTCCAATATCCGGCGTACGTAAGTCCGTATCCGTAAAGACCTGTTCCACGGCACAATATATCTTATCGGCATAGTCGTCGAGACCCAATTTCTGCAACATCAGGCTAGAGGAGAGTAGCATGCCTGTGGGATTAATAGTGTCCTTGCCAGCCATATCCAAATACTGCTTATTCAGTGTATCATAGAGTAAGCCCAGTTTGCTAACAGCAAATCCCGGACACAATGACTTCCCACCCATGATTCCGGAGGCCATCATGACAAGTACATCGCCGTACATGCTGGAAGCAACGAGTATATCGCTCTGATCCGGATGCATAACCAGATTCAAGCATGCCGTGTCCATATACCGCTCCTCAAATACAATATCCTTTAAATACTTGACAGACTCCTTGCGCATGCTTTGCAAAAAGTTGCCATCAGTCAGCTGCATAATGTTCGCCTTGTGTGCCACCGTGATCTTTTTGCGATTATTCTGCTTGGCATACTTAAAGACAAAGCGGGCAATGCGATCCGCATTCACCGATGTGCTAACCTTGATGGACTGCAGAATACCGGGCACTACACTGTGCTCAATGCCCGAATATTCGCCTTCGATCACATCCCGGATGACAACGCAATCGAGTTTGCCATACACCGTGCTTTGACTCTTCATATTGCGACAGAGGGCCACATAGGCGTAGATTTCGAACGCTTTGCGCAGCTGCTTGAGGGCAGCGGCATCCAGGGGACCCTTGATGCCCACCTTGTTGCGTTTGAGGGATTCCAACAATTCCGCATTAATCTTATTGGTATCTGGATCTCTGTACTCACAAAATGATTCCCAGTCCACAGGCACTTTGGCTGCCTCGAAAACCTGCCGCAGCGAATTTATCAGCTCATGACCCACACCATCACCCTCGATTAATGTGACTTTTTTATTGGGTTTTTTATTGGCATTTTCATTGCAAGATTTTTTACTTTCGGGCTCCTTGCAGACACTGGCTGCCTTGAGATCGGCACACGCCTTGGAGCCATCGCTAGCCTTTTTGCTGCAGAAACGCACCAATTGCCTTGCCATTGATCTACTTAAACGAATTTTACGTAGTATTGTCATATTAAAAATTTTGTATATGCTCCTAGACACGACTACTAAATGGAAATCTTTCCGAGTCGACTACAATTCCAAAGATGATTTAATTTTAATTTTTTTCATACGCTTTTTTGTCTTGTTGCTTTTGGTACGATTCCAGTTTGGCAGACATCCAAGTGGGTCAGAGCGGAGATTTCTTTAAATTAAATACAATAGTATGTGTTCTACGGCCAGTGTTGCCACACCTGCGAAATATGCAAATTAATACACAGGCAGAAGCAGCAGGAGCAGCAGCAGCGGCCGCAAATGTTTCTGTTTAAGGCGTGTGAATATGACAAATGACATGTCAACAGTTTTATCACCACGACTGTACAAGACAAATGGCGTGTGGGCGTGGCACTTGTGTGCTTAACAGCTCAGTGATTTTTCATATAACACAACGAAGTAAAGTTGACCAGGTCATTAGCACTGATGGCCATTACGAGCCGACGATCCAACGAGCCAACACAGCACATAAATATTTATGTAGCATATAATACACCTTACGGTTATTTTGATGTGGGCTAAGTTCATAAATACATTTTTAGTGCTTTAGTGAGTTTAAGGCAGCTGGGCGTGGCCACTTAAGGTAAAATTTATGTTTATTTAATGCCCCTTAAATATAAAATTACTCAAGTGTCAAGGTTTAAGTGTGAAATTGATCTCTTTATTACTGCGATTAATAAACACAAATAATTTATTCAATAAACAAGTTAAGACATCAATTTAATGTGGCCAGATTTCGTACTTGACTTAATCTTATTTTCGTTCTCCTTTTTTATTCCATCAAGTAAACAAATTTTATTATCTTTTTGATGTTATGGCACAGCTGAGTTCCGTTGCTCAAATATTTATTGTCAGACTGCGCACCTATCAATAACTCCATATAACACAACCAAAAACTCCACTCCGATTGAGTTGCAGCAGACAACTTCTTCGCCCTTGTTCAATATTCCAGTTTATGATCTCTGCTTTCCAACATTTTCTGTTTCCGCACGAACTCGTAAACCATACAAAGTAATGTTAACGGACATAGTCGTGCCAAAAACTTTCGTAGAAAAGAAGAAAGTTGAAACAAATTTTGTGCACAATGTTCGAAATGTCTTGAGTGACCTAACCTAATTATGGTTTAGCTTTATGAAACATGAATAATATTTGACTAAAGTACTTGAAGTGTGCTCAACTGCATAAATACTTTGGCAAGTGTATGTGTGTCAAGGACATTTGCACTTAGAAAGCTGAAAGCAACCACATGGAGCTGAATAACACTTTGACATCTTTGAATACATATTGAGATCCTTTTAAGTCTTGAAAAGCATTGAAGTGTGATTGGTAATACTATTCACTGCTGTGCTTCTATTCAGCGTTTACTTTCCCTCTCTCTCGCCCTTTCGCATTAACTGCAAACGTAATCGACATCATGATTAATAATTTCAGCCCTTTTGAATGAAAACATAAAGTGAATCTGATTTGTGCGTGTAAATTGGATTTGTAGGGCAAATTAAAACGGGCAGAAAATGTTAAGTTAAGTTTCTTGATATTATGAATGATGAATTAAATTCAATATCAGATTTACTTTATCTACTAAAAAAGCTGATTTAAACCTTGCTTCCTTTTGACTTTCCCTTGGTATTCTCCCATAAGAAATCAAGAATCATTTTAACAATCTTGTTGTTCCTACTTAAAGAGTGCACCAAAATCTTAAAAGCACTCTTTTCTCAACTCCCAGCTGAATTGTTTATGTAGTTCAGGGAACGCAATCTTTAACCCTTTGTGTCTATACCGGAGGCTGTAATATAATGCCTGGTCACATGACTGGCTTTCAACGCTCACCCGACAGTTGATACAAAATATTCATGTTGCATATTTGATTGTCTCGTTCAATATTTGCATATTTTTACATTTCTCCTTTTTTTGGAATTTTTTTTGGTGATTTTTTTGTTATTTTTTCTGACCTTTGCTTTGCTACCAATTTTCCACATTTATCCGTCAATGGTTTTCTTTACCTTTTGCTGGTTTCCACTTCGTTTGGTTTACTGCTGCGGCTTCTGCAGGTTTCGTCGAGAGCCTTCCAATTGATGCCTGACCTGACGAGTTATCGACTTCAATTTTGGAAGCATCTGCTGCTGGTTTTTTGTCTTACCTGTAAAGATGATGCGTTTTTGGGAATCTTTGCAACAATATTCGTAGCATTTTTTTTGTTTTGCAAGTACTCGCGGAATTTTCATTTACATTTCTATCGGCTCGAATGCTACTGCTGCAAGTTGTGGGCTATTGTATCAAATTTTACTTTGTTTTTGTTTTTAACATTCAGCATTCAGGTCATTTCCATGCCGGCGCGTGAGAACGGCTGCACTTGTACTGTGGGGTCGCTTAACCACCAAGAATCCTTGCCTAAAATAAAACCACGGTTCATGCAAAGTGACATGAGAAATAACAACTAAGAATATTACTCTGTTGATTAAGATGAACCCAAATATACTCTGTAGACAGAGATTGTACAGAAGAAAACTAACATTTTGATTGACTAAGGAAACTTTTACGCAACCATTTTTTTAAATTTTCAACACCAACCAATTCACAGTGCAAAGGGTATGCAAACAAAGAGCGTGGATTCGTTGAACTCCCTGCTGAACAATATTTTGTTATTTATAGCAATTTGTTCAACCTCTAAGCCGGGACAAACAAAAACAAAAAACCAAAACAAAAACAAAGGATGCAAATGGTCGCATTCAGTACTCAGTTGGTGATATCAGTTTTGTTTTTTTCATTGTTGTGTTTTTGGGGTTTTTGTTAGGGACCGCATCTGAATGATTAATTACATACGATTTGCGCTGAATGGCAAAACGTTTACCGTTATTTGTTTACTCGTTTGGTTGAAGTGGTTTATTTTTCATATACAGTAGCTCTATATATCTGTACTTCAATGGGATCAAATTGACAGTACAAGCATGTACGACATGCATTTTTATAAGCGTATATAATACTCGAATATGTCCTAATCCAGCTTAAATATATTTATTCCATAAGCAGCAGGATTATGCAGAAACATATGTGTTTAAGTAGTAGCATTATGCATAAGTCGAGAATAATTTGTTTTTCACATTTTGAATCAAAATTTACAAAATTATTCAAATACAATTAATATTGTGGTTTTCATTACTCAACTCTTCACATTGAACAAAGCCTAAATCATACAGCGATAATTGCAATTAAGCCTTTTGTTTGTCTTTGCCTATCAGTTAATTCAATATTTATGTGCCTTAAGAAGATGAATACTTCAATTCATAAAATCATATTGCCCAGAACCAGAGTAGGGGCATAAATATTCAAACAAATACCCTTAAACAAAAAAAGCAAATGAACTTCTATCAAGAATATATTGTTTTGCGTACAGTGCCATAGAGCTGTATACGCACACACAAACACAGAGCAGAGTCAAAGAGCAGCCATTAAATAAAAAATATTACTCTAAATGGTTAATTTTAATGCTGTCGTTTGCTGCCACTTGCCACTTGCCACATGCCACAAACCGGAACGCAGCCCCCCCGCCATGCGAATTGCGTTAACCGTATTCCAGTCACAATATTGAGAAAAGTCGCTGTCGCCGTTGCCGTCGCATGCTTTTGTTTATGTGTGTGGGTCGAAGCGTAAAAAAGGCGTACAATGTGACAGTTAAATATTGCTGGATATTTTTTTACGAGACTGTCCAACGTGCAACGTACAATGAGTGAATGAGTGGCCTTTGCCACAGGATACTGCAACAATAAACGCAAACGACAACGACAACAAGAGCCACAACAACAAAAGTTAATTAAGTTCTTAAAGGGCATGTTGCGGCAAAGTGAAACAAAACACCAAGTGTTGAATGCCCCCCAACCCCACAAGGGAAAACGAGTTAAAACTGCAATCTGCTCACATGGAAATTGATTTCATAAGAACTATAATTCATTTACGTTTACGTTTCGAATGCATTTAAATCCCAAATTGCTTAAAGTGAGCTTTTTTTTTCAATCTTATTCGTTAAGCTTTTATAATTGTTGGATTCGAATATAAATCACAAAATAACAATAAACAAATCGGAAACAAAGTTAAATACACATAATTCAAACAGTTAATTAATTCATTTGAATAGCATTAATTAGTTTGATTCATTCAAATTTATGCCCTACCCTGATTGACTCAGTTAGAAGTCACCGAATTTAATTGACTTTAAACCGTTTTCGTATTGACAAGCTTGACAGCATTCGTAGCCCAAAACAGCAGCCAGACAAGCAGCAGAATCAATTCAAAATCCTTACGCTAGCCAAATGAATAATTCATTCATCATTTGCCCTGTCTGCAACCTTTGCAGATTAAATCAAAATTGCTGCCAATGTTAGTTTGAGACTCGACAACAACAACAACAACAAATCATTCCATTACATTTTCAATTCAAAGGCTAAGACATGAACACAATTCTGGGAAAAGCAATTGGACAACTGTTACCGAATCTTAAAGCGTTAACTGAACGTAAATTCATTAGGAAACGAAGTGAATTTAAGGTGTTTGGCATCTTGAAGAAGCAATGATATTATTCGGTAGCTGGGAGAGAAACTCAATTTACGGATCGTATTTGCAGTTCGTTGCGTTTCGGATTGACAGGAAACAAACAAACTTTCGAGCTAACTGAGGTACAATACATAAATGCGCAAATTCAAGCGAACAAAAAAAGGGTCGAAAGGTCAAATGCTGAGCAAACACCAAAGAAGAAAAAATACAATACAATACAGCATATCAAAAAGTGTATATTGAACATAATGATGAATGGGGTGAAAACGAAGAAAAGTTGGTGAGTAATAAACTTTTCGATACACTGCCTTTGAGTTTAGATCTATAAATAACTAAACTTATTATTTTGATATATCATTTTCATAAAATTAATTATATTATATTTTTTAACCATTTATTAGTATCTTAACAAAATTGTTTACAATTCGTTTTACTGATCTACTTATTCACTTTTAAGAAACATTTTCTAGTTCCTTGTTCAACTGATTTGGAGCAAAAATAAAATCCATTACACGTCAAAGAGCCAAAATGTGAATCACGCAACAAAATTTAATACACATGTGTGCCAGGGGGTAATAAAAAATCAAGGAACAAGTAAAGAACTAGTGAAACGTTGCAATCGAATGCAATCGGTTGCCAAATACTCTGATACCAATATAAAAATGTGTGTTAAAAAGTCGTTTTGCAAAAGGGAAGTACGGGGTGGCCTAGGGTACAGATGGCACATTAGGAAGTCAAGTCGTTGCGGTCTACAGGAATGCGGTGATATAGTTTCCCAGTTCTGAAACTTTGTCTGCCTAACATATTGCCTAAGATACATACATACTCTTTACATACGGTGTCAGAGTATAAAAAGGGAATATACAATCGAAATGAAACAATGTGAGGCATGCAAGCGGAAACGGAAGTCAGCGCCGACAGACAGCAGTAACGAAAAGGGCGCCAAACGACGAAGGATGCTCGTAAAGCCAAGGCAAACGGCAAGACAATTCCCAATACAAAATGTTAGCCGAGCGGCAAACAGTAATAACAAAACAACTGTTGACCTGCTGTGCCTTGGTATTTTTGCACATGTCAAGACCTGTTTTCGCACTCTCTCGCTCATTCTCTCTTTGTCTTCCTCTTGCTCCTCTGTAGTATATATCTCTTTTACGATTTTTTAAATAAGCAAACACACTTTTATGACATTCCAATTTCAAGTCAACAAAAGCGAGCATCAACTACTCAAGGCTGGCCAGAACTAATAGGCACGCCCGCAACAGCAAACAGCAACAGGAGTACTAAAAATGTTGACAGCAGAGAATGACAGCCAGTAGGAAAACAAAATGGCAAAGGCCATAAACGAAAATGGCGCAAATGGCTTAAACGGCACTAAAAATTTTGGATGGTGGATGGAGGATGGTTAACAACCCATATACGCCCAGATAACACTAGTGTTGTTATGTAGGTAGGTAATGCTGGTGTGTCTGTCAACATGTGTTTTTATTATCGAGTGAAAAAATGCAGCCTTGCTCCTTGCAAATGGAGCTCTTAATTAAGAGAGAGAGACAGAGAGAGAGCACCCGAATACATTCCCACCGAAATGGCACATGTGCAACGAAAAGGAAACGGAAATGGCAAATGCAGCCCTGACTCTGCCACTGCCACTGCCATAAATCTGTCCAAATTCGCTAGCACTGCGGGCTATATAAATACATACATATACGTCTGGCGATAGCCTCGTGGATTGTAACTTTTATGGCCTTCAAATGCCGGACCAAGTGAATTTAATGCCAGCTAATTACTTACTTATTATATAGTTCATCGCAAAACTGTTACACTAAGTTATATGTTTTATGTGGGACATAAAGAAAGTATTTTTCATTGGATTTTCATTCAGTTTTAGGTAAGTTTTGACTAAGAAAGGTTTGTTTGTTCTTTAGTTGTCTTCCCTTTACAAAAGTTTAAAATTGATGTCAAACAAAACCCTCCAAGGGAAAATAAACCGCTGAATTGGCATTTAACAGAATTACAAGACATTATAAAGTTTAATTCCACAATGCGCTATACGATCTGCAATTCAATTAGCAAGCACTTAGCTCGAGTTTCACTGGTACCATCTGCCATTGCCTTTACGCTTTCACTGGGATCTGTTTTATGTGTACTTCGTACACACGAGGCAACAGCAGCAGCATCAGTGGCAGCAACTACTGGCTGTAAACATGTGTGGAACATAAGCAGCACGCAACATTTTTACCTTGCAGCCACTCACACACACACACATAGACACTCACATACAGAGACATTTAACAAAAATTGCTTGTCGATGATAAATTGCAGGCATTGCAATTAAGAATGCGACCAAGTGACTCTCCCCCTCCCCCCGCCGTTTTGGCCATATCATTCTTGTGCTTCCGGTTTATTTCTGGCTAAAATTGTGAGCTGCCAGCTCGAGGCATGTAATAAACAATGGCAAATGGCGTTCGAGTTGACAGCGCGACACTAAAACGGTAATTGCATGTAAACATTTCTTTATGTGCGTTGTGCCTTTTTTCGGTAGAGGGGAGCGGGGGTCTTGGGGAACTGGGATAATTAGCTGTATCGCAGTGTAGCATGGTTGATTGAAGCCACAAGCTAAATGCACTTGTCAAAGCTAACAAATAGCTAAACGATGGAAAACTCTATCCATAAAGATAACTTTTTTAATTGTTGATATTTTCTAGTATGTAAAAATGTGAATAGAAAACTATTTAATGAAAAAAGTATTTATTTGTGAATGCAATTTATTTACAATAACATTCAACAATGTTGCTTTAACCACATTCTACATTTGTTTTAAATACCAAAAATATTTTCAATGAAATATAAATAATAGAATTTTCGTTGAAATGGGCAAATTTTCATAATTATATAGGAATTTTAATTATTCAACACATCCCCATAAGCATTTTCTAGTCGTATTTAATGAAGCTGTAATTGCGCATTTCCTAGAAATCATGCACAACAATCCATCCAATCAATAGATGGCGCCACTTGCAGCTGCAGCTGTTTTGATTGTAAATAACAACAACACAAACAACAACTAGAATTGATAGAGTTACGGTGCGGTGCAACAATTTACAGTTATGAAATGCGCTGCCAACACAATTGCAATAATTTAACTTCCGTTTCATGGCGGCATTCTGTGTTTCCGTTTATGTTTCGCTGCCATTGCCATTTCCGCTCTCCGCTGTCCGCTGTTAGCCGCAATCTGTTCGCTTCAGTTGAAACTTGTTCTTGTTGCTGTTGTTGTTGTTGCCATCGTTTTACGCTTCATTCAAGCACTCGCCTTTTGGCATTCACTACACACCCCCCACACCCTCTCACCCGTTTTTCTAACACAACTACAAATGGCCACAGCCAATTGCGTTGGATCCCAAATACAGATTCAATGTTCCTTTTCCTGTTCCATGTTTTCATTGCTTTGGCTACTAGTATGACCACTTTTCCAGCTAACGATGTCCCCTTGCGCTCTTGTTTTCACTACACTGGCAGAAAAATGTGCTCACTTGTAGAAATTATTTATAGAAATTCAAAAATATATTTTAATGAACATTATTTTATTCTTATTTAGATTTTTCTCATCTGAGTAAGGTTTTTTTCTTACTTCAATAATATAATATGTTTAAGAGTTGTTTTTCTATCGAGTGCACTTACCACACACGCACACACACACACACTCTTACACACTAACATTTCATGTACTTTTATCCCTCTCAAAATATTCTTATACACAGGATGGTCGGCGGACTGCATTCTTTGCCAGTCGACGGCATCGTAAATTATTCAAATTTCAAGTCGTAAATAAACGCGCATAAAACATAAGCACAGATTGCTACCACTGTCTCTGTCTCTGGATTGTGAGTCTGATTCTGCCTTTGCCACTTGCCACGCCCACAAAAACAATCTTTCAGCTCAAAAATGTTTGGCTTATACCACAACACCAACACCAATACCAAATCCGAAATCCCAATCCGTTGCGCACTTGCGGCAAATCGTCGAAATAGCAGAACTGTTGCAAACTTTGCTGTTTTCGCCTTTGTTGCATAGTCTTAGGCGTCTGCATTTGATGTTGCGCCTCCAAAAAGGGCGAGTTAAAGACTGCTTTAAGAGCTCTTTTTAGACAACCCGTCAAACAACAAAGCCAACCGTGTCCTGACTTTGATTGGCATTTTGAATGTGAACGTGCCAACGAATCGAGTGTCTGTTTCTCCTCTCCCTTCGTTCTGTTTCAGCATTGACATTTGCAATCAGCACTCAGGTGACTTCCATTCGAGTATGTTCATACATACATACATGAATACATTCCATACATAGGGTACATTCATAGCTAAAGCTAAACTGTCTGTCTGTCTGGATGTATGTTTGACGTGTTCAAGATATTTCGAATTGAACCAACTGGCATTTGATTGATTGATGCTCGATTTATTTATTGTTGTTCTTTTTCGATTCTTGTTTTTTGTTTCTTCACACGCTTTTGAGCAATAAATTTCATTTATCGACAGCTTACATCTTAAAAAGTAAATTTGATTATTGTAGTAAGTGTAAAGAGTATTTATATTATTTTTAATTGAATTGACTTTTAATCTTTTAAAGTATTTTCAAGTGTTTTGGTATAAAGTTTACTGAATCTATGAATCGTATTCATTAAGTTTGTTTATCTATTTGATGATGACTTCCAGTCACGTTATCAGTTATCATAATTGAATTCTGAATAAGCCACTAAATGTTGTTTGTTGATTTATTTATATTCTTCCCAAATCTAAACTGAAACCGGAAACGCATCAAAGATTGGACATTGTTCGGCACACTTTTACCTTCACGAGTCAATTAACTTTGGGATTATTTTTCGATGAGATTGTTCAAAATAGCTTTGATTAAATAAATATTCAACGCTCACAAATATAATGCACCTGTGCAATGACTAGCAATATTTTAAAGTTATATCACATATATTTATGAAAAGTCTAGGCAATTAACCAATTATTAGTAGAACAATAATATTTATTTCATATACGTTTCCTATCTTACATAGTAAGTATTAATTTAAGCAAACAAATGGTGAAAAACCTCTTCAAACACGCAATAAAATATATATACAAAT
The DNA here is from genome assembly GCA_035044645.1 of Scaptomyza parva. NCBI lineage: Eukaryota > Metazoa > Arthropoda > Insecta > Diptera > Drosophilidae > Scaptomyza > Scaptomyza parva. Next base: position 7,995,665 of record JAWNNT010000090.1, read on the forward strand.
ATCATTTTAAGACTTTTATAACACAGTTCAATTCTACATGTTCTCCTCAAAGATCTGTCTGGCCTGATTTCTCATAACCTTACCATTTATATTCTTTGGCAAGGTATCCACAAACTGTACTCCTGAATGTAGGTGCTTGTAGTCGACAACAACGCGTTTTGCCACATGCTCAATGACCTGTTGATCGGTAAGAGTAGATCCTGGTTTCCTGATGATCAGAGCGCCGGCAGCATCACCATGTCTCTCATCCCGCACACCAACGACACAGACGTTGAGTACTTCGGGCAACTCGGCAATGATTTGTTCGAGTTCATTGGGCCAATAGTGCTTGGATTTGTATTTCAGCAGATCCTTCTTGCGATCCACGAGATAGAGATTGTTATCGTTGTCAAAGTAGCCCAGATCACCAAGATTAATCCAACCATCTTTCAAGGTAGCTTCTGTGTCAGCAGGATTAGCGACATAACCTTTCCACTTGATGCCAATGTCGATCAGCACCTCCCCAACTTCATTGTGTGGCAGATTCTTTCCCTGCTCATCAACGATCCGAATCCGCATACCCGGAAACACCCTACCCACTGCATTGTCCAGTTGATGATCAATGTTGGTAGTTATGGCGCCCGTTTCTGTGGTGCCATAGGTGAACATAATTGCACATTGCTTCATTAGCTCCTGTGCCCGCTGCAACACCTTCAATGATATCCAACCACCCGTAATGAGAGTTTTTTTCACACTTGACAAAGTCTCCACGGTGGCTTTAGGATGGGTGAATAACTCATAGGCCTGCCAAGGTGCCAGGACAAGTATGGTTGCCTTATGTTTCTGTGTCAGTTCAATGAATTGACCTGCGTCAAAGCTGCCATCGAAGATCACTCGGGGCACATAGTAAAGGAAACTTGCAACAACAGCAAGAAAACCTGTTGCCCAATCAACGGTAGCGTGTGTCAATATAATATCGGTGCTTTGGCATAATCTGTAAAGATTTTTTGTAAATATGATATAAGTTCAGGAAAATAATGGAATCAAAATGAAGTTACTTACGCTGCAGTTGCTTTTACGCTTTTGTGGGACAAATGTACTGCCTTGGGCAAACCAGATGTGCCCGATGAGCATAAGATCGCTGCCGTCTGATCACCATCAATATCCAATGCAGCGGGTCTAAAGAACAAATATTATACTTCACTGTCACCTCTTTTCATATAAATTCTAGTTGTAACTCACTGAAAAAATGCCTCCGCTGGGTTGGGCACAAGCAGTTCCTCAACGTTGGTCACACCCTCAATGTGACCGGTGAGTATGATAATTTTGGGTGCCCATGCTTTGGTGACTTCCTTGATGCGTTCATAGTCCGACCCATCGCAGAACATTAGCTTTGGCTTGGTAACCTCATACAAACTCTTAACAGCATTGGCATCCCTGGTCGCATTTACGGCATGGAATGGTATAGCATCTAAGAAACAGGCAAGTACCGCAGGAGCTACATAAGTGCTGGCACCAGCTATAATGCCAACAACATCCTGCTGCTTCAGTTCCTGCTTCTTCAAATAGATAGCCAAGCGAACGCCCCATTGACACATCTCGGAACAGGTTACCTTTCTACCGTCCACATCGTTGATCTACTTCGTAGTAAAACAGTTTATTCAAACTGAGTCCGGAATTATTCGTCCTTTTTTCCATTTACCTGCAGAAGTTGATTGGGCCAGTTCTTGAGGCCTGGATAGATTACTTCACCCGCTGAGCAGTCAGGATCGTAGAGTGGTCGCCTTTTGACACCGCTCCAGATTTTGGTCTCTGCATCGTAAAACGTGGGAAACAATGCCTTGGCTGCCATTTTGTCAGTCTCAATGCAAATTGATTATTGAATACCATTATTTCAACAGCTGCCCTTTTATATATCACGAGATTAGCCCAATTTTTTATCATTGCAGCAAAGCAGCTGAACTTCGGACCACCCAAAACTAGATATAATTAGATATCATAAAAGTACTGCGATTCTTAAGAGGGACACATATTTTTTAGGATATAATATAATATTTTTTAAAATTTTCTTTGATAATAAACTGTTTACTACGTCATCTTATTATCATAATTTATTTGTTTAATCATCCATAATTTATTTTTACATCTGAAATAACAGTTCTTAGAATAAAAGAATATATATACCTTAAGTATTTTAACTTGTTCCGCATAGTATTAGTTGCATAATAATTGATATAAGATATTAATATATATATTGGCTATCAAGTGGGCCCGACAAAGCATATTCAATAGATTAGACAATTGACGTTCGCTCAATCGTTCGTGCAATTCCTATAAATCAGCTGATGTTTGTTTTGAGTTGAAACAAACTCGTTCGTGAAACATTTTCTTATCTATTTCTTGCTAATTTAATTTGTCTGTTTAAGTTTTTGGTGCGTCAGCATTTCAATGAGGAAATAGTAGATTAAACACTGTTCATTCATTTCTTTCTTTGACCAACAATTTATAATATATTTATATCATATAAAATTCCTTGAAAACGAACAAATGAAATATTATGACGAGCTCCATTCATGAAATCCAACACTATGACTTCTGATAACCCAGTTTTATTTGAACAATAAATTCGCCTAGAAACTAGAAACTAAACAAAATGAATGAAAGGTTGTGTGTTTTTGGTTTGATTCAACATAAAAAAAACACTAGAAACACAGTTTGCTTTGTCGCATTTTAAACAGTTTGTTTTATATCAAAGTTGAAATGCTTTGTGTGCCTTGTTTTTGTGTTTGTGTTTGTACTGTATGGCTAACTTTTACACTTTCTAACAAATCCCAGTTGTTCTCAAACACAGATTAAAACGAAATTTTAAAACTGCTTAATAATGAACACACAACTAGCGCACTTGTTCTCAGCGCTGTTCAGTTTTATTGTTATGCGCCCTTAATGCTGAGCGCCCTGCCTCAGTAATTTATGCACGCCACCTCCGCCCCTCTTTCGGTTGTGGCTCTCACTGAATCCCGCGTTTGTGGGTTTCGCCTAAAAAACAATGCTGGCGGAGGGCGGGGCGAACTGCATGCATATATTAACATTAAATTACGCCCAACAACAACAATATTAAACAAAAAAAAAACCATAGAAAAAGGAAATAAAATACTCTTTGGTGCGCTGAAAATGTTCAACTAAAGCGAAATGAATACTTGAAGTGTATATATGTATGTATATATAGTATATATATGTATATGTATATGTATATGTGAAGAGGTCTGACAAGGCATACTCGGAAATTGCTATGGAAATAAAAAGAATGCAAATTGGACACAAGTTCTCCCTTTCACATTTTCTATTAGGTTCTTTAAGCGAAATGACTTTAACGAGTACTAACCACAAGTTTGAGTTAATTTTAATGAAATTAATGTATCCTCAAGTCCTTAATGTCAGTGTAGGTGTGAGTGTAAGTGTGTGTAGTGTGTGTGCTTGTATATTTGTTGCGGGTATTGGTTTCAGTTTCGGTCTGGCAGCTGCTTTCGCATCGGTTAATTTGCTTTGTCAAGCGGCACACAACTCGTAACCATATTGACAGTTGATCAAGCATATTATAATTACACACACACTCCAAACACTCGCATACTCGCCCGCATAATACAGTTAATTGTTTGGTCAAAAGTCAGCAAGTACTACGTTTGTGCTATCTTGTGAACTATACAAATTGTTGATGTTACTCTTTGGTATTTGGTTTGTGTAAGCTGTGGTCTGCACAGCAAAGATACTGATTAACTGAATAACAAGCTGGACAGAGAGAGAGAGAGAGCTTAAATAATTACGTCATTAAGAGAAGATTTACAAAGAAAATAGTGAATTAGTAATAAAAATAAATACACATACCTAAATACGTGATTTACATATTTAATATTTATAACTCCTTCCAAAGAAAATTTAATTGAATTGCAAGATGCTTTCTCTGCCATTTTTATATACTTGAAAAGAGTAAAAGAAAGCATATATGATGGCACAAACTATATATATTCTTAGCCATGTCGAGCAATCTGTTCTTGTGAAAACTAGTTTCTCATTTCTAGAGCTTTTTATCTGATACTTTGGTTAAGTTCTTCTTTTTGTTCTTTTTCTTTGCAAAAAGCAGCGAGGTTAGAGGACTATATCAAATAGCTGCCACACAATAATAATATATAATGCTTGCCAAATACAACATCTTCATTATGTTTCAGCATAATTTTAATAATTACTCTGAATAAAATATTCAAAACAAACATTTTTGTAATATTTTTTTAATATTTGAATTTTTTGGTTGACAAAAATAGTTTCAGTCATGTTTTCATAAATTTTTGCTTAGAATAGCTAACAAAAATTCACAACTTAATTAATATTTTTTCCAAGTAGCTAAAAGTTTTTTATTCCCCTGCCAGCATTTGTACAGTGGCTCTGAGCAAACATCGCACACACATACACCGGAAAATTATACTGAACGCTAAAAGCTACTACTACGACGAAGTCGTCACCGTCTGTGTCCCTGACCTTAGACAAGAGAGACCAAAATTTGCGTGCTGTTGGTGTTATCAGCGCGTGTTTTCACGCTTATCACACTTGTTGGGGGCGCCACGTGCTCGGTGTTCGCTGTTCTCGCTGTTCCCCCTGTCGACCTTACCGCAACTGTCATAAATCTTGTATACGCCGCGTGGCGCATGCGTTAAAAGTGTTTCAATGCCAAAACGTTTCGCTTAACAGTGGGAAACATCGCCCCATTCATAAAATTTAATAGTCGATGTTTTTCTGTTCGGCACACTTGGATGCTGCATCCTGGGCAAAAAGGATGCTATGTGGTCCTGGGACTTGGGCACTGACAAACAGTTTGCGGTGATTCCTAAGACGGAGCGGTTGCAAAAGCGGCAAAAAAGTTAAATTTCAAGATAAAAAGTTTCTGTTAAATTCAACTTTTTGCCAAATTTTGAAACGAACTTAGGACGCGTCACAAAAGATATAAATTATGAATAACGGCGAAAAAAACTCTTAGGATATTAGGCCAAATACACGTACTTATAATAAGCCAAAACTGTCAGAGTAAATAATCAGAAGTGTCTAAAAAAAAATTAAAAAACATAAAAAACAAAAGTAAAAGTTTCCATTCAAGTGCTGTTAAGTGTGTAGGGGCAAAGTTAGCCGTGAAAGTTAAGTGCGCGCTCGTAAGTTGGCCAAAATTTTGCGGCAGTTGCCGTAACACGTTGCCACGACTGCTTAAAAACTAACTGTACACATATATATATATATTTTTTGGCCAGCCTGTCACAGACTGTGTTAGCAGTTGCAGCCAGTTAGCCCTTTAGTTGCAAAACTGCTGCTGTCAGAATATTTGTGCTGGCTGCCAGCCTGCCAGCCTGACTGCCAACAAATTTTGCCCAGTTTTGACAACAACATTTTGTTAAACAACAATAGGAACGGTGTGTCGCGCGCGCGCGGACTGTATACGGAAGTAAACTTGCCGCAACAATTTTAAGCTAAACTCCTTTACTTCTTAACTTACTACAACTACTACCTATTTTTTTTTGGTTGCTGTCGGTTTTGGTTTCGCCAGCAGTCGCTTGTTGGTTAACACACACACAAGCACACACACACATTTATACTGAGGACGCGTGTGATGTGAATGGTAAGTTCAAGTACTGTCCGTTGTGAGTAACGGTAGAATTTTACAACCAGTTTACACATTTGCTTGACGTGTTTTATGAAATTTACTTGTGTATTTTTCACTGTTGAACCTGCCACCTACAAATTGCAATTTCGCTTGTTTGTGTGGCCTTTTTTTTCGGTTTGTTTGTTTGTTTGTTGATGTTTGACTAACTTGTTCAGGTTTGTTGTTCTGTTCAGCAATCAGAAATGTCAGAAATGTATTTTTTTTGGCAGAACTACTGAAAGTGAAAATGCAGCCAAAATAATATATATATTTTAATCATAATTGCTTTTGTTATTTTTTAATTTTAAGCTGCACAAAAGTTAATTAAACTTCTAAGTGCATCAAAATAAGTGAGCAATTAAATTTTATAACAGTGATTGGAAAATAATTATTTTTAAGCCATTTATCATAAATGTTTATTTTCTTTGTAATTTTGAAATTGTAACTAAATAACAAGATTTTCACTATGAGCTGAAAGCAATATTTATTTAAGGCAATTTAATCATGGAAATGCATTCAAAAGTTTTTTTTTTATTTTTTATAATTGGCTTAAAGTGCTGGCAACAAATTCACAAATTCACACAAAATATATACATTTTCAACAATTCCTTTTCATTATTTCCATTTTGTTTGCGTGGAATAAATGCATATGAATCAAACACAAATTCTTGTGTCTGGCTTTGCTAGTTATTAAAAATTCTGACCGAAAAGTTTAAGCTTTTTATTGTGTTGAATCTTTTTTTGATTTATGCACATGAAAGCTCTGGAGAACTATTAATTAATGAAAGGAAAGACCAAAAAATAATTTAATTAATTGAAAACAACAGCAAAAAAAGGTGAAGCTGCTATGGAAAAAGTTTTGTATATTTTTCTTAGACATTTGCATGTCTCCAGTTGTGGGTGTCCTTTTTATGTTGTTCCTGTGCGTGTGTCGCGTGTTATGCTTGTTATTTTTGGTCTAATTGTAAGTTTATTGCTGCCTTGTGTGCCATCTAATGGGTCCCCCCAAATGAACCAGAACTCGACCAGACATCAGCTTCAGGCCCTCTCTCACTCTCGCCCCCGCTCCACTATTATACATTAATATGCTGACCGTTGGAGACCACACAAAGGGACAGAGATATCCGCTCTGGGCTGAACGCCTTCTTTTGGCGCAATGGCAATGGTCCAGTGAATGGTCTGAATGGTCTGCGTGTCGCATCTATAATTAAGTGAATATCTTCGTACACACATACATATAGTACATAACTATGTTTGTGTAGACATCGTGCCATGGCAATGTTTGGTTGTGTTGTGGTGTTCCCGACATAAGGAAGTATTTTATGCTGGCACTTGCTGAAATATGCACACAACAAATATTTTGGGTCTGGTATTGTTGGTATCTTGGGTGTGGCCACAAATGCCAAATAGACATTTTACATTGGGATATTTTATGTTTTGGGCCACTGAAACTGATATGCAAGTGCAAGTGAAACACGTATCATGTTGGTTGGTGTAATTACAGCATTTGTTACGTGCAAAGTTTATGAACTTTTGATGCTTCTGATGTCTTAAAGTCTAAATACTTAATCTGTTAAGTGCAATTCCTCGCTTCTTCTATCCGTTAATTACGCAGTCCAAAACATGCACAATAGAAATACCAATTATTGTTGTCACAATGACTAATTGGCATTTCGCAACTCGATGTACAATTTCCGTTCAATTTTGCGTGCGGCATCATCAAAGAATTCTCAACTGAAACGAAAAAGTAACAAATGCCTGTCGGGTTCCGCTTGGCTCACACTCATTATGAGGATATCGAAATGTGTCATTTTTGGCCCCATTAAATTATCTGTAATATGTCTATGGCAATTGGATGTCAATTGACTTGAAGCAAATTCGTTCATTATGTGCTGCTTAAGCTGTCATCTTGGGTTAGAAAGTTTTATACATAAATTGTCAATGATTGTAATTATTTAAGAAGTGAAAATATACTAAACAATTTGATAGGCTGTGAAAGTAAAATTAGTTTAATATCATATGAAACACTTTCAGTTGCATAATCCACAAATCCAATCTTAGTTCTTGTCTTTGAAGCATGCTTTATTGCTTAAGTCTGATAGCAGTCAGTTAATTAGTAGAAAACGCAACTTTTAATTAAACTTGTATTCATTTAATTCAACAACGATTTACAATTCATGTACTTAACTTGTTATTCCCTCATACTTTAATGCTATTATCATTATATCATATTTATTCATACGTTTAAAATTACACTCACACCCAAACGACACACAGGTAGAAAGCAGAGGGTGGAACTAGGTTAAACTAGACTACAAGTTTTATGGTTTATGTTACGGGCATGACTAATTTTGAGTTGAGTTACAGTGTTTTGTCTGCCTTCAACTTGAGTTTCTCTGCATACTGTGTAAAGAGCCTTTTCATGCTGGATCTATTAGTGTTCACCCAACTGACTAAAGTAGCTGCATAAGCCAACTCACACACATACTTAAGCACTAATAGCGCCACACACATACAATGCTAAACATTTACACATACAATGCTAAACATTTACACATACTTACTACTATTAAAAGTATAATAAATTAGACTAAAACATCCGTCGTGTATGTTTTATATTGTGATTTGTTGTTCTATGCAAATGCCAGACTCTGTAAGAGAAAGTCCTTAGTCTCGCTCCCTCTTACACAGTATATCTCATCTCGCCCTGTGTGTGTGTATCCGCAGGGCAAACAAAATAATTAATAAACTTGCCGTTTACACAATTTCAGCTTTAATTTATATTTTGCTGTTAGTACATGCGGGTCATAAGCATATAATTCTTAAGCTCTTCTCTGTTCATCTCGCTTCTTCTGCTCGTTGTTCATATTTTTGCACGCACTTAAAGCAGACGCATTGTGTCATAAATTGGCAATCATGGTGACTTTCTTGTGGCCAATAAGTGTATATAAGTGTCATTTGACCTCTTGATGAACCATTTGGAGAACTTAAGCTTCAATAATGATCAAAAGATGATACATCAATATTCAATATTTGCACAATAGCGATAAGCGAGAAAGAAGATTGAGAAGAAATACGCCTGATATGCAAAGTTAAACTTCTTCCAACAACATTAATCTCAATAATCAGTTAAATCTATTAAAGACACAAACAACAGATAAAAATGAAATTTAAATATTTATTGTTTACTAATTGTTATGCAAAAAACATAAATCACTGTTGAGAAACACTTTGACAAGTATTTTTTCACCATCTGCTGATGTTGTTTGTTGCCTTTTGTTGTTGATTTTGTCTATTGTCAGAGAGCTTAGTTTGTTGGCCTACTGTGCGTATGATAAATACTAAACCCAAGCCAAGTGGCCCAACGCTGTGATAAATACTTCAACTAAAAACGGACCACGAACTGAACGAAATGAAACGAAACGCAATCGAAATAAAGCATAAAACGCTTACAAAGAGAAATAAATCTGCGATAAATGCCAACAATGGAGTAGAGGCTTTTAGCCAAACCAAACAAAAACCAAAAGGGAAAATCAAGAAAAATACAAATGAAGGCTCGAAAGTTATGGGCGGCAATATTCTCTCTCTGTGTGTGTGTGAGTGATGATGGGGGGTGGATAGACGATGACACCAGGCGACCAGGCTTAAATATATAAAATAAATCAAAAATGTAAATCAACACACTCTCCACACCACACACACACAACCACACACATATATTGAGAGCAGGACAATAATTTGCACAAAAATACACACATAAGGAAAATGTTGTATACATAGATGTATAAATTTCTCACTCCTTCAGGGTCTCTCATTAAATTTGTCTCTGTGTGTGCTGTCGTTATGATTTTGTTATTTCTAGTGGTTAGTTATTTTTGTTCGTGTGTGTGCAAGTGTGACACAATGTTAGTGTGTGTGTGAGAGTGAGTGTGTTTCTGTGTAATATGAAATCACGACAAAGCATTCATTCAAGTGTTTTGGATTTCAGATGCGATGGCATAGCAAATATTAAATTATGCCCAACGACACACAAAAGGTTCTAACGAAGCATTTATTTTATTTTTTATGTTCTTTTTTTCTCTTTCACACACACACGCACACTATTTCACTTGTGCTATGTGTATTTATGTATCTATGTATGTTTTATTGGCCTCTCTCTCGGGGGTCCAAACAATAATTTATCAATATTTAATGCATTACTCTAGAAAAAAATCGCAATATTAATTGTATCGCGACTAGCAAAAACAACAGCAAAACGTTATATCAGTAGGGTATACATGACCATTAATTATCCTATACTAAAGTTTTTTAATATATTTCTGGCTTTTTAATATGCCCAGAAGAAATGAAAACGTAATATAAAAGTTGTCGTTTATTGCATTCTAAGTCTCGTTTGGACATTATTCATTTTGATTTTAACTGAAAGAGACACTCCTTTGAGAAATATAATGTAACCGCAAGCAAGTCATTCATTTCATGTTATTAAAACTGCATGCAGTTAAGTACAGAATGCAGAGAAAAGGGATCGCTTTCAGCAACACTGAATGCATCGAAAGCCCGGCAGGCATTTCAATTAGTACGCATTCGTTGAGCAACTTCATTTCCTCGAGACGGGCTTTTGTGTACTCGACAGGAATCCAACAAGCAAGGACAACTCGAATCTGTAGTACATTTAACTCAATGGTTGAGGATGCTCTTTACCCAATTTACCCCTCATCCCCTTCTCCACTTTTGAAGAGCACAAAATTCCAACACTTGATGTAATTTTGTTCATTTCCAGCTTTTCGGTCCTGTCCCGTATATTCGCAGTCACCTCTTCATTAATTTGACAAAACTGAGTGGGGTAACAAGAACGTGCAACCTGTCCGCCACTTTGCCTTCGGCCAAAGTGGACAGTTGGCCTGCGTTCGCATTTTATAATATCAAGTTTTCTTCTTTTCTTTTTTTTGGTTTTTTTTGTTAACTTTTCTTACAGCTGTTTATAATTCCGGCTGAAATCTACTTCATTTTATCAGCGGCATCTTGCATTTTTGAAATGAATTTAGCTACAGCTTCTTCATCTTCATCTTCATTTTTATCTTGTATTCTTTACAGTGTTATATATATTTCTTTTTCGCGTCATCTTTAATTCCATTTCGTTTTCGCATCGCCCCCGAAAACCCGTGACATCTGTCTGGCGTCTATCGTCCTTCGTCCTACGTCCTGCAACCCCTGTCGGCTGCTCTTTCAATTTGACGCCACATTTATTCACCTTTCTCCCTGTCTATCTGAATGTCTCCCTTTTTTTTTGAGTGGTTTTGCCTTCCTTTTGTTCCGGTTTCAGTCGTACTTTAATTATACTCTTAGCATACATTGCGTATACGCACTGTATAACTTTTTGGGCAAATGTGTTAATGTTAAAGCTTCAAACGGCTCTGTCTGTCTCTCTGGGGTGCAAACATCAAGCCTCAAGTTTAGTTGCTTAACTTTGGGTCAGCATATTTCTACAATGCCAGTCCAGTTTTGATATATCTCTGGGGCAATTAATACTCGAATTTGTCGAAAGAGGCGAAAAAAAATACGAAAAGAGATTCCCCAGCCGTAGCAAAGTTTGACCAGCAAAAGCAAACTATTTGGCCACACTTAAAATTGTTCCTATTTGTTTTTTTTTTTTTTTTGCCGTTGCTACCCCAGAGTCTCACACAATTATACATCATTCAAAACAGAAGCCCCAGAACCCTCGTTTAGGCCACAAACAAAATGTCACGCTTTCCGCCTTTTGTTTGGCTTCCAAAATGCCGTTACCCGTTCTCATGCTTATCTTTCATTCTCGTTCTCTTCCTTTTGTGAGTGTGTGTGTGCGAGTGTGCAGTTTCCGTTGGTTGGCATTCATTGTTTTGACTTCCGTTTCTGTGTGTGTGTTGGTGTGTGTGTGGTTGAGTGGCCGATGATGCGCTGTTGATGCTAATGCTGATGATAATGATGGTGCTCATGTCACGTGTGTGTTTGTGCATGTGTGTGTGTGCGATGCTCCAATGGCAAACAATAATAAACGCCTGGCTCGACTGCATCTTGTTTGACCATAGATCTCTCTATCTGGTTATCTGTGTGTCAGCGCATATGTATATGTAGATTTAGTGCTCTATTTACAGTGGACAGTCATCGGGGGACGCCACTAAGCGAACCCGCTGGCAAAACCATTCAACCAACCAACAAGCTAACCGTTAAATCCACGGACTGACACTCTATTTGCTAAGCGCACTAGTTAAATTTGACCAACAAATGTTTGGTAGTACTTAAAACCAACACATCACCCCTTTTTAGGAGCACCACCCCACACGCTCTTACAAACAGATGATTCGGTTTGTGTGTTTGGTCGTAGTTGATTTCTCTTTTACTTCTTTTTGTTTTGGGATTTTTGTCGCTTTTTCGCTCCATCTTACTTTCCCTCCAACATTGGCAACATTTGTAGTTGAACATTTCTTTTCTTGTTTTCTCGTTTTTTGGTTTTGGGTGCGTTTCCGGTTCGTTGAGGCTTTTCCGACTGGCATGTGTTGATCCGGCCGGGCCCAAGGCTATTTTACAATTGGAGGTCACTCGTTCGAAACGAATATTTGCCCAATAAACACTGAGCCAAGTTAAATAGATGAGAAAGCAAAAAATGCTTATAAAAGCTTATGAAAAACTTTTATTTGAGTAATTGTGAGCAGCTAAGCATACAATTTGTTTCGGCTTAAAGGGTTATTAAATTGCTTTATTTTTGAAAAAAATTTTTGTGTCTAAAACTATTCATATAAAAGTTATACAATAAACAAATTTGTAATCTGCAAACATTTTTAATAATTTAATTTAAATCAATTTTTAGTTAAAATAAATACGAGAATAATCTCATTTCTTCGTGTTTACAAACTTATTTGTTTTTGCTAACGAAAATGTTTGTTAGCTTCGGTAAACTTTGTAAAAACAATTTTCCATAAAGTATATTTGCAATAGAGTCAATTTGGGTTGAACATTAAATATTTACCCAAATGAAAAATAAATTTTATATTTTTTGGCAGCATATCTCGATGTGTGTGTGTGTGTGTTTATGGCTGTGTGTGTGGGCAGACAGAACTAATTTTTTTGTGTTCCATAATTCATGGTGGTTGTGCCCAAGCAGGACAAGCGCCGAATTTGTGCCTCAGACACATTTCAAGGCGATTTTCCGGCTTGGCTGTTGGTTATTTTCCAGTTTTTGGCCAGCAACAAATGCCGCCATATATACATTTATGTGACACTGAGAGAGAGAGAGAGAGAGAGAGAGATAGAGAAGTGTAAGCAACTATTTGGCACGTTTCCTTACCAAGTACTTCTTGCTGCGCTTTTATTTCTATACTTGCATATTTGCATGAAAAAAAAATATTATAAAAAAACAAAATTGGCAAACCAAGTTTGTCGACAAGCACTTGTGTAAGTGAATTGATTTTGTAGAAGAAATGGGAGAGAAAGAGAAAGAGAGAGAATGAAAGAATCAGCGAAAAACGCTGACCATGCACTTGGCAACGGACCAAAAGAAGCCGAAAACAGCAGCTGAAAAGAAATTCTCGATATGAACTTTAATGCTGCTCACACTCTTCCTTATCTTCCCAATTGGGATTTGGGATTTCACAATGATTGCTACATGGCCTATTATGCTTAAGTGCTTATCATAATTTGTGAACCGTCGTCCATTTACCCATTTGACTTATTTTCATGCTGCGCTGACAAGGTCCCTGATATAATTTATTTACCAGCAACTCGGAAGTATAAGTCGCCCCGAAGCGTCTTCTGATTCCCCTAAGTCGGACGAAGGTAAATGGATTCTTTTTTAAGCCGAAACGTGAGAACATCAATTGAAAATAGTGTGCCAAGTTTCTCAAAAAATAGAGCTGAATATATATATAACGATTATACATTATCGATTATATATATATACAAAAACGAAAAAAAACAGATTTAACTTTCCTTTGTTGACTTTTGCTCTGGATTTTGTTTGAAGAGACCTGAAGCTAAAGAAAAAACAACAAAATGCATCGTGTTTGTATTGACCAAAAAGTTCAATGCCCACCGTTCAATTGCTTATTGTTGCCCAAAGGTATTTTTTTTCTCTCAAATTTCTATACCCTAGAAATATAAAATTCTTTTAACTAAAGATCTTTGCTTCGGCATTAAAGTGCAGTATTAAGTATTTAAGAAACTCATGCAACAACATTTTTCTTCATTTTTCTTCATTTTCAATCTGTTTTTTGAACAGGATACAACTATTTATAAAAATATATATATTTTTTTATAAAATTGCTGTTGGCAACTGAGATATTAAATTAAGTGCAGCGGAAATGATTTATTGATTGAAGTGTTACAAACATTGAAAAAAAGCGAAATATGAAAATTTATAAAAATATTTTTCTTAAACATTTATTACTAAATATACAAGAAAAAATCTCAGAGTGTTTGTACCTTTTTTATGTTGCATTTCAAATGCGAAAAAACGCTTCTTTTTATGGCAATAAAATTGCATTGCTGACGTCAATTAATTATGCTCGTTTAGTGTAGAAGTAGGTGTCATAAAAATGTTTATAAATGCAGAATAATTTTGTTGCTTATTTCGCTTTGGGCGCTTTAGCTATTTGTTATGCATTTAAGCTTTAAAGTGTAAAATGATCAAATACATTTGTGAAACAATATGAAATTCAGAGTTCTCAAGTGAACTTAATGGTATATGAGTGTGTGCTTAAGTATGCTAAAAGCTTGGAGACACGACAACGATGCAATATGTATTTGTATATATATTTTGTGTGTGGGAGGTCAAGGGTTAGACGAAGTCTTACTTTGATACGTATTTTGTTTACTGCTTGTGCCATAAGTGCTTTTTAAGTTGACTAAATAATCGATGATACTCTGCTTTATGCCAGTCTAAGAGTTTTTGAAACATTTTTGTTGATTGTAAAATTTTGTTGTTGCCAGAGAGCCAAACAGCCAGCCAGCCAGCCAGCCAGCAAGCCAACCAAGCAACAAATCACAAACATGCTCAAGACAACGGGCGCCCAAGAAACCAGCACAGACAGAGAAAGAGATAGACACAGAGAGTGAGAGAGCGAAAGGTTGAGATGGTTGAAAAAGTAATGCATACAACTGTATTGACATGATAAACAAAATTGATTTTGCTTTATTTCTTGTTTTTTTTTTTTGGCTCCTGCTATTGCGTATGCGAAGAAAATAAATGGAGAATGCTTTGATAGAGTCTCTTGCACTAAAACTTAAAGAATTTAATCAACATGTAAGCAAAACAAATATTTGAGTATTTATTTTCAACATAAAATCACATATCAATCAGTATTTTTCCAATTTAAAAGTGCAATACAAATACAAATATTGTAAGTTTTGAAAGGATATCACGCAGTCAATCATTCCCCAATAAACACAAATGTACTTGTTTTTCACAAGCTATTTTTAGCTTGTTCCTTTCGACTGGTAGCCCATATTCAAAGTTTATTAAATTGCCATAAGTCCTCAACGCTGTTTGGTCTTAGAGAGTGAAGTCATTGGCCCTTGTTTTGGTATTATTTGCCTTGTTGTTTTGCTCTTGTTGTTGTTGTTGTTGCTGTTAAGCTTATCCCGAAAATAAAATTTGCTGCGCTTCGGCCGGTCAGCACAGCTCGGGCACATAAAGCGCATTAAATAAAAATCAAATAAGAAATCCTTTTAAGCACGCAACGCTTCGTTTTCTCCCTTTTGGCAACTTGTTTTTTATTTCTCGTTTCTCTTTTTCTCTCTCAATCATGTTCCCAAACACTTTTCCGAACTTTTTTCGATGCAGTAGCAAAAAAGACAGAACGAAAAAAAACCGCAAATTTGCTCAAGATTTTGCAGACCACGCATTGTGGCCAATACCTCACTTTGTTCTTGCTTTTTTGCCACTCACTTTTCCCCTATCTCCGCCCCCAAAGAAGACAATCTGCCCATTTTTGTGTTTCGGGCAATGTGTTGCTGGTGTTGTTGTTGTTGTTGTTGCCGCTGTTGGTGGTGATGTTGTTTTGAAGCTTTGTCTGCTTTAGTTTAACTTTTAGAATATTATCGTCTGTAACCTTTTTTGTGAAGCATGACAGACGTAAAGCGGATTATACTTCAAGGATTTCTTTTCGGTTTTCGGTTTTCCCATTTTTTTTTTTCGTTTTTTCGGCTGTTGCGGTCACATCAATTTATGAAATTGCTTTAAAACATAAAAACCCATTAAACCTATTAAAAAAAAATATGTGTTTGCCTGTTTGTGCGTGTGTGTGTGTAAGACAATTTAATATGCAATCAAAAATATAGTTCAGTAAAATATATGTACATGTAATTGATATTTCAATTTCAGTGATAACCTGCAGCATTATTTTTTTTCAATCTCTTTTTCGAACACAAAAAGCGCATTCTGCATTGCGAACTTTGTGTGCGTTTTTGTTGTTGTTGTGCTCTTCTTTTACCTGGCCTAGCAGTAAATTCCATTAGTCTGTAAAGTCTTGATAAAGTTTGTGGTTGTATTTGTCGGTTTCAGTTTTGCAGTTTTTATTTCACAGCCAACTCAGTTTAATGCAATTTTGTATACTTTTTTTTTTTTAATGATTTCACGTTTATTGCCTCAACACACAAGAAGCGATAGAGAGTGGAAAAGTTTACAGCATCAATTTTTCAATTTATTTTCCGTACTCTGTTGACGTTTTGACGCATTTTACTTATTTACTTTTCGATTTGCGTACGATTTGTTTGTCTAAGTTAAAGTTTATTTAAGTTTCCGCACAACTTTTGACTTAGCGAAGATTCGGTTGAAAATTTGCATTGCAAGCGGCTTATGAAGATGTCTTTAATGCTCTCCCACATTTTTTGAGCACTTTTGCAAAAAAAAAAAGCTGGCTGGAAAACGCGTATCGGGCTTATGTTTTGTTATTTTTTTGTGTAACTACTCGTGCCCGTGTGCCAAAAAGAGTCGTATATTTCTGGCTAACAGTGCGGTTACGCAATATTCGCGCATTTATCTTCATTTCTGGCATTGTTTTCTTATTTGTTCGTCGCGCTTTTACGTTGCCCTTTTTTACGCGTTTTCCGTTAATGTGCACTGCGGTTGTTTACGATTCGGTGCCACCTCTTTGGCAGCTACCACCATTTCTTCATCAATCCTGCCACTTCCCCAGCTTGCTTTACACAAGCCCTCTGATCTGATTTCCGTTTCCGTTCACACACACACACACATGGAACACGAAATACAAACACACATACACATACAAAGTTATATACCGCCCCGCAGTGCTTAATAGCTCCCGCTGTCTTTTCTGAGTGTCGCCTGCTCAACACAGAATATTGTAGTTTATATTCTGAAGTGTGTTATGTGAACAGATGATGGACCTAAATATATCCTGGAGTGTAAAGTGCATGTGTAAATGTCTAGTGGAACGTCGTATATTACTTGTCTCGCACATACCCTTTCATTGGCAGAGTATTTTTATAGAGTCCTTATCTCTTTTTTGACTTTTGCTGTTACACGTGTGTTGGCCATTTAAAATGGTGAGCATAAGCCAAAAAAGGCAGATGGAAGAAGAAGAATTTGAGAGCACTTATTTTCAATTTGAGAAATGCAAATATATATAAGAAGATTATGCTGATGAGCAGCAGATTAGTACATGCTCATATATGTGGGTGTGGGGGAGTGTGTGTGTGTGCGTATGGGAGTGTGTGTGTGTAGGTGTATAAAACGCAATTTCCTGTGTACCTTTGGAATTTTTCTTAATAAATATTTTTGTAAAATTTTCAATTAGAGATTAAAAATACCAAAAGTGTTTATTGTGAATTAAATATATAAATATTAAATTTCTGTATTTATAGCTGACAACAATATTTAACTACTTAAAAGAGTAAAGTATTTACTTTTATTCATTGAATTGTGGATTTTTGTATTATACTATGTGTGTTTGTCTTTGTGTGTGTGAGTGTGTATTAATGTGTATTTGTGTACGTAAAACAAGTTTAAACAGCTGTCAGAGTCAATGGCAAAACTTTTCTGTCTGCGGTTTCTATATGTTGTTGACTTTTCATCTTCGATTTTTCCTCTTTTTCCGTTCATATCGATAAATAATTCATAAATTGGGCGTATGAGTCCATGAGAGAGTCACGACTGATACAAACTGGCATAAACACAAACACACACACATAGTCTTACATGTGTATGTGTTGTCAATACCATAACATATTGAACCAAATATAAACGCAATAAAATAAATCCGAAAAAATCCAGCCAAACACACACATAGACACACACACACACACATACAAACAGCTCGTGTCAACGCCATAAAAGTCGCAAAAACATTCAAAAAGAGAAGAAAGCGACATGCGACCGCATTTCAAATTAGCACACACCAAACCAATTTTTCACAAACACAGAGAGAGGGGGAAGACAGAGAGAGAGAGACAGACAGACAAAGAGAGAAAGAGAAGGGAAAGAAGGGGGTGGGAGAGACAGACGTTACTCTATGTATATTTAAAACCCCATCAGAAAAAAGAAAAAATGCCGCCACAAGGAGCATAAATACAAATATGTATAATGCAATATAATAAACGTCAAAAGCAGAGCACAGACGAAAAAAAATCATATACACATACTTATATATTTACATACATGTATATATAGAAAAAATACTCAGCCAAGTGTATGTGTTGAAGGGTAAAATCTTAACCAGGCCAACACACTCATACACAAACTCATACACACACACACATACAAAACAGATGGCAGTGTGCGATATTCTAGTGATAACCCTTTTTAACTTTTTGGCTTACACTTTGCGGCGAGCAATGCCAAAAACTGAAGACATACAGAAATGTTTGGTTACATGACCATATTGCGTATTGTGTGGAGTTAACCAACTTAAATCCAATTTGGTTAACAAGAAATTTCCACTGAAAACGACAACAACACTATAATATAGATAACATTAGCATAAGACCCAAAGGAAAAACCACAGCAAAAATTACTTTTAAAGCTTATTTTGCTGTCATTACAATGATTTGACCTATCAGCCCAAATGGGTTTCAAAAATTATAAACATATACATTGTGGGTATGTAAATTTGTCAACAAACATTCAACTTCATTTCCAATACAAGTGACAGTTTCATTGACGTCTTAGTATTGAGAATGTCTAAAACGTCTCTATAAGTAATAAAGTGAACCATAAAATTGGTAGAATCCCCAATAACTGGTATTCATTATTATTATTTATAATTTCAATATTTGTATATTTAATATTGCCAACATGTCTAAAGCTCTTCATAAGATTTTAACCCTAACTGACAGCTGACAGCCAGCAAACAGGACGTGAAAGCATAATGAGCTGTTGATTGTGGTTTCATTTAATAAATGCTATCTGCTTAAACGATTATTCTTTCTTACTTTCAATGTGATCACAGCTTAAATTGATTATTGGAGAGCTTAACTTCATTTGCTTAAATTATATCTTTAATGTATGTAAGATACAACAAGGTACAGTAAAGTTGTTAAGTTTTTATTCAAGTAAAGTTGGCTTTGCACCATGAAAATACTAGAATTATAACAAAAAGACACATTAATACACGAACACAAACGTACAACATTTCCAACTAACATTTCCATATACTATTTTGTAAGACTTTCTATAAGTTTGTACATAATCAATTATGATATTAAACAAAGCATGTATGGCTCCGCCGGGCAATATAAAATTCCTGGACAATCGTCGAGTTTTTCCCGTTGTGGTAAGTGCCAAACGATTTGATGCCATGATGGGCAGATCCCGTATGGACAAGAAGCATGCAGATCTGGCCCAGGCAGAGGAAGATCGACGCTATATGCAGTACCTTAAAGATGGAAGCGATTGGGTGTGCAGTCACTTTACAAATGTTGGCGGCCAAACACTGGATGAAGAGCGTCAGGCAAAAGCGGACCAAGAACTCAGAGAAGCTGAAATCCGAGAGAAACAAGTACGACTTGAAGACGAAAAACATCGCAAAGAGCGCGTGATTCGAGCTAATCGAATATTGGAAGACTTGAAGGCTGGCCAGAGAGCTCTACACCATGCAAATGTGGAAAGCGAGGTAATCCATCTGCGTAGATATAGTGAGGCTCTCAATAGGGAAATAGCCGAAGATGCTCGTCGTCAGCAGAGCCTGGATGAGCAACAGTGTCCAGAGATACTGATACCATTCTGTCATGCCACAGAGGAGGAGGTAAAAGAAGTAGAACAGCAAAAAGTACAAGAATTTCGTGCTGATCTAAAGATTGATATGGAGGAGAGACGTAAGCGTAAACAGGCCGAAAAGGAGCAGGAAATATTGGAAACTATTCAGGAGCGTCAGCACTACAAGTACCTACATGAGATGGAGCAGAAGGCAGTCAAAGAAAAACTCAAAAATAGTCGTGAATTTTGCTGTCGTGCTTATCTCGATGCACGTGAAGAGAAAGCCGCGATCAAGAAATGTAAGTGGAGTGATTTGTTAGAGATGCCATTCACTAATACCTAATAACCTAACCATTAGATGAGGATATGTGTGATAAGATTGATGATCGTGTGATCTGCGTGGATATAACCAGAAAACGTAACTTGGATAAGCGCTACAACAAAGATTTCAGAGCGATGATTGATAAGAAAATACAAGATCGAGAAGATAATGCCATAAAAATCTGCCGCCAGGAGCAGGCAAAGAAACAAATCGAACAGGAATTGCGAGTAAAAGTTGAAGAGAATTATAATGCCTCGGAGCAAATAGATGAAGATCGCCGTCAAAATCAGATTAAAGAGTTAGCCAAGCAGCGTCGTGCCTACGAGTTGGCGGAGCGTATACAGAATGAGCAGCTTAAGGAGAGAAATGCGCAGATTCGTCGCTTCGAAGTTGCGGAACGGTTCAAAAATGTGGAGGCGAACAAACATTTCTACGAGTTGGAGAAACAAAAACAAGACAAGGCAACAGCCAATCTGCGTCACATACTTCATGGACAGCATGAAGACTTCGTGAAGCAACGTCTAGCAGAGAGAATGCGATTGACAGCCTGCGCAGAGGATCCCTACCTAACGGAAGACGTCAACTTCTTCAAAGACGCTGTCAAGCTGATGAAAAATGCCCGTCAAGTGGGACGACCCGTGTTTCCGCTGGCAACTGCTGTAGAGGTCTACAAACGCAAGAATCAAATTGACTTTGTTCCCGAGGGTCAGATGGTTGGGAGGAGTACGTCACGTGACTATTGCTGGCCCGGATTCCTCTCCAAGGCCAACTTCGCATTCAAGAATTACGAGCATCGAGAGAAGTGTCGTCAGGAAACGGCTAAGGATCGACATGACATCTTTGCCAACTGTATTAAAATAACCAAAATGGCTGCCGAGGAGCAACCCTATAAGCAATGTGTTTCGGGTGAACCCGTCAAATGTATGCAACATCGCGGTTTGCCCACCCTCAAAAGCGTTGATTCCTTCGACATTGGTGGTGACAAATGTCATGAGGATGCTCATCTAGAGGGAGGCATGGAGCCCATGCATCAAGCACCTATCAAATCACGTTCAATTAATAAAATATCTCCAGATATTTCAAGACCATTCAGTGGTAATTCGATAAAAACTAATTCAACTCAAATTCAGTTATCTGAGGCTCATAGCTTGAATCGTAAAACAATTTCCTCCAAGCCACCAAGCCGTGATCATATTTGGCGTTAATCAAACAAAACATTCTTTAGATACCCAATCTTTCTTATTAGCAATTTATAAAAATCCAATAAATAAGCATTGGTTTTCCCAGCTTTTTAATTCAACACCAATCATAAATTGTGAATCTAGAGATTGACTCAAATGTTGTTTAGTTAGAGACAAGATTTATATGCGCTTTCGGTTCCATCTTAAAGCTGGTATCATTTTGAGTCGCTCAGCTTAGTTTGTGGCCTAATGGCCATACAAATTGTAAGCTTGTGTCAACAAAAGCTGCCGTCAATCTTTGCTCAGGCAGACAAAAAACAAAAAGTGATATAAAGCAAAGCAGAGATTCAAGTACTTGCTTGCTGCTGCTGCTGCTGGTGCTGCTTGGAGACTGTTGCTTTGGATGGATGGATGGTTATGTCATTTTGTGGGGATTGCAAATTAGCGTGAATTGCACACTTTGCCGTAGCGACAACAAAAACAAAAAACCAAGGAATGAGCAAAGAACGAAAAACGAGTCGCTGGAAACATGAAACATGGGCCACTTCATGTGGATGGGCGACAAATGGAAAGAAATCGGCCAGACACACACAAAAACAAACACACGCACGCACACACACACATAAGCACACAAAATAAACATACACACACACACACACATATGCGTTTAGAAGACAGGAAGGAAACGAAAAAGAACGAAAAAAAAAAACACGAAAAAATACTCTTGAATCACTTGATGCGCCAGGTGTGGCATTAGCAGCTGTTGACACACATCTTATGACTGTGTACAACATGTCGTATAAGTATTTTAATTAAGCATCAAGAGGCCGTCGCTCTCTCCTTCCTTCCCACTCACTCTCTCACACACGCATATACAAAAAACATTGCTTCAAGTTGCTCGCGTCACGAGTCGCGTTTTAATTAAGACCAACTAAACTAAGACAAGCCAAGACAAGCCAAGACAGCCAAGTCGTTGCAGGTGGGGAGGATGGATGAGGAGGAGGAGAAGATGGTGGCGACAGACGAGAACTTAAGAAGCGTGTGGGCAAAAAATGAAAAAGTTTTCATTTAAGCTAAACTCGCGGCTCAAATTTAGTTTACATTGGCAAAAAACTTGCCAAACAGCAGCTGCAAGTTACAAAAAAATTACATTGCAACTCGCCACATGCTGTGGAATACAACATATACATATATGTTTGTGTTTGTGTCTGTGTGTGTTTGGCGACCAGACACTGCGGGGGGGGGCGGCGATGTGCCATGGAATTGAGGTTGGCATGAAATATCAGTTGCCACGCCCACGGCGACAGGTGGCGCCAACAGCAAACAGCAACAACAACAACAACATGAAGAACAATTACAAAAATAACTACATGTGCAGAAAATACCGCTACCCGGTTTGGCCCGTTTCCGTATTTCGCATACATTTAAATGCCTGACAACAATATAAATACCGTTGCAGACGGGAAAACAGAAAGAGAGCGGAAGGCATGAGGAAGGCATCTGTATGCTGAACTGTTTGCCACGAATGCTTCGATTGTTGTTCTTAAATTTTATTTATCTGCATACATATCAAAAAAATATATTTATACATATTTATTCGATTAAACTTTCATATATTAATTTCAAAATATATTTTTTATGGAAAAGAAAAATTTTTTAAAAATATTTTAAGAAAAAAAACGCTTTCGATTCCATAAGCAGCAATTAAATACTATATAAAAATGCTTTAAGCACTATCAAAATAGTTTAATCTTAATGTACTTTCAACTAATAAGAAAATACCAACTTTCAACTGAATAGGAAAAGTTTTGCTATCTGTAATCTGTTGTAAGTACAAATCGATAGACTTTTACTCAAAGTTTTGAATAGAAAAGTTAGCTCTTAGTTAGTTACCAAGAAAATTTGCTTACTTACTTGAAAAATTAGTAAATCTTAAAATTTTCTCATAATATTTAATGCTTAAAGCTACCTTTATTAAAATCCCTTTTAACACAAAATGTAATTTTAGCTGTATTTTATTTTTTGACTCCAGCTGCAAGTCAATCAGTGTAAAAGCGAATCGATAAGTGCTGAAAATTGAGCTGGCGTTCAATTGAATTGTGGTGTAATTTGTACTTTGGCTTCTGAGAAACTTTACCGGCGCCTTGCAGCATGCAACTTGCTGCTGCAACGACGTCAAGGCAGTCGGTAGAAAATTCACATTTAATCGTTGTACAGATTGTGCGGCATTTATGGATCAATTGCCAAGCAACTGAGCCAGAAACATTTGCAACTGTTATGTATCGGGTGAAAAGGTAAACAACTGCATAAATTTGCATACGCAGCCGGTTTGTGGCCACAGCCAAAGAGACTGAAGCAGAAGCAGAAACAGAATATAAATGCGTGTTTTTATACAAATTGATAGATAGACCTGAAATCCAGGCATAAGAAATTACACTGGACAACACAACAAATCCCAAAGCAATCAATGTACATTTCATAAATCTATGCTGTGTTTAACAATGTTAACTTTGTGCTCATAATATAAACATGACTTGCTCGAAAATAAATTGAAATCTATAGAGATCAAAGTCATTGTCTCTTGAAACAGGAGAAGCATGTTGCGTATACGCAATATTCAATTTAAATTGAACATCAAATAAAAATAATTGTTTTGATAATGATATGACTTCAGAGTTCAAACATTTATTGTGCTTTAATTCTCTGGTTGAATAAATATTTATAAGCGAGACATAAATTGAATGAATTTGTGGTGATTTATTTGCTGTTTGCTTTTTAAACAGTTGCAGTTTGTGGCAATTTAATGAAACTTAATGAACAGTAAAGATAATTAGTCTTAGTCACTCCAAGGACTTAATTTTCACACGGTCTCTCTGCCTCACTTTCGTTCTCCCTCTCATTTTCTCCCGCTGTCTTTCGTGATAAAGCTACATTTAAGCCATGAGTTCTTGCTGTTTGTAGTAAACAAGGTCAAGGCTACGGAATGAGTGCATATCGATTCTATTGCTACAATCTATTATTCAAAAGTCAACCGAAACGGTACTCGATTATATATAAGTATAAGAAAGTATTTGTACGTGCCACCATTCGATTGCAACGTGCCACCAGTGCCGCGTGGCATGCAAGGCAACCGCAAGTACATAGCGTTAGAATTAATGCGAGTGTTTATGCGTACTCGGATGCATGTTTATATTCGACGTGCATATGGATTGAATGTGGGATATAACATAATAAGCAAACAAATTCCTATTTGTGTGCCACATGCAACGGCAACTTCATCGTTATGCCATAAATATACTAACATTTTAGTGCACGACTTGGTGCTTGGTTAGATTGTGCAAAATGGCTGCCACATGCCAACGACAGCTCTTTGAATACAATACTCAAACCGCATTTGACAACCGCATTCAAATGCACAAGATTGTTGCATGTTGCATCAGTCAGGCGTGTCAAAAGTTCAAAGATGAAATAGACAAACAGTTGAAAGGGCAATTCAGTTCAATTCACTCACACACACACACACACACACACACAAGTATCAACTTCAAAACAGGTGGTCAGTCAGTTGAAAAGTAGATTTATCGATGTATATAGAGCTTAGAGCTTAGCACTCAAGCCAACAATAAAGGCATTTTATTTGAATTTGATTTAAGAGTATATTTTTGCACAAACTGCATCCACAGCTGCCAAATAATGTGCTCGAGGAAGAATTGTGACTGTGTGTCTCTCTGTGTGTGTGTGCCGTTAGAGTGTTGCAACATGGCTCGTACAAGCTTGCTTCAAAAATAGAAAAAATAAAAAAACTTGTTGCCATTGTAATCTGCATAAATCCCCGTTAAAGCTTTTGCAACACGCGACAATATGCGGACAGAATGCAGCACGAAGCATCTGCTGGCAACAGACAAAGTCCCATCTGCCTGGCCCGCCCTGCCACCCCTGCCACTCGTCTCCCGGTCAGGTGCAAAGGTTTGCAACTCGACACAAGCTTGCTGTCATGCCAAATACTACATCACCAAGTTGACAAACACAACAACAACAACAACGAACAAAAAACTATATATATATAGAGAAAAAAGAAATTGTTGCTCTTGCAGCCAAACTATTGTGGGAGATTTAACTTGAACTACTACTCGTTACTACCTCGTTTACCTGAGCCGCAGCATAAGTTGCCATCGTCCTTCTACTTGACTCTGACAGAGCGAACATGTTGACTGACAGCTTGAAAAAAGAAGGAGAACACTTATTCGATGCGAAGTTGTTGCCGGATTTGCAATGATTGCGTATTTTATGTACAACGTTAAAGTACTAAAGCCGACAATATATATTTATTATTATGTACAATATCAAGCTACAAGTTTTTTAACTTTAAACCCTAAACTTTTAATAGATTAAGTGCATTTTAAATTTAGTTTTTCGGCTCATAAACTTTTATCACTTTTTTATATTAGTAATTTGTGGCAAAAACGTAAATAACACAAAGTAAAATTGTCAAAAGTATTTAATTGAATTATAAACTACTTCCAGCTGCGTTCGATTTGCATCAACTGCAATTTAAATACATCTCAATATTTTATTTCCATTTAACGCATGGCTAAAGATCACAATTTGTTTTTGCCGCCAATGGCAAATGTTGTGTTAAACTCTCAACATAAATTCCATTTGAAAGTAAATATTGCCATTAACAGTTCTGTTTGTATCCATGTCATGTGTTGCATAGTTCACATAATGGCAATTTGATTAACTTATGACAAACGTGGCAACTAAGCAAAACCTGTGCCTGCTAATTGTGTGGCAACTGAATATGTTTACTAATGGCTTGCAGAGGTGTTTTCTGTGAATGCCTTTGAGAGACAAAAAGCACTAACAACACTCGAACACTTGAGTGCAAAATGAACTTGAAAGTGCATAGTTGAGGCAAAGGCAACAGGAAATGCCATACACACATTATATAATGGTATATGTATTTTGTATGTATGTGCATCAGATATGAACATAAGAAGCCGGCAACTGCTGTTGCTGCAACAAAATGTTTACCATGACTTGAAAGACTTTGCCCCAGGGACCAAAAATGCAGAGTGCAAAGTGTGTATAAATAAATCAAAGTTTATTTTGTGACAGATACTTTGTAAGCAAGTGTGTGTGTGTTAGTGTGTGTGTTGTCAATGGCACAGCTCTGGTGACTTTGATTTGAACTGCAGTGCAAATTTCCGCAAGCCAAATGAGAAAAAAAAAACTCAGCTTTGTATTCAAGCAGCAGGGGAGAATGCTGTTGGCTTGGTAGGAAATATTATGAATGTGCAATCATACAGCTGACAGAGGCACAGCAAGACAACAACAACAGCAACACGAACAGTTCAGGTGACAATAACACAAACACACACACACTCGCATAAAAAAAAAAACTAAAGCAAACAATGCTTCTTGCCAGCGGATATTAAAAACTATTTTACAGCTGCTTTTGTGGCCATAGTCGTTCCAGCCAAATGTATGTATGTGTGTGAGCTTAAAGGAGCCTTTTTTATGCTCGATGCCTTTTCCTTTTCAAGGCGCACATTCAACAAAAGTTTTCTCAGTTTTATTACAGCATGTTTGTGCCTTTTGATTTTAATTTATGATTCCGACCCTCTTTCTCGACTTTGACTAAGTTGAGTATTTTTCACCGCATGCAGAAAAATTCATTTCCCAACGAAATGCCGTTGGCCAATTAATGCCTTGACTAAAGTTTTCTGTGTGGTAAAAAGAAAAAAAAACAATAAAAAATAAAGTTTTTCGTTTTTAATTACACACAGTATTTTTATACATTCCCAAGAACACATACAAGAGTAATGTCTGTGCGTAATGAAATATGTATAATTTTTTTTCATTTCCTTGCAACAAATAACTGAAATCAAATTTCATAAGCCTCTTTTGAAATTCCCTAGCAAATTCAGCACTTTCCACAATCAGAACAGAGAAAATCATTTGGAGACTGAAACTATTTGAAGTACGAGGATTATTTGTACTCGCATATGAACATATATATAAGCAAATGCACATGTTGCTGCTGCTACAGTTTTAAGGGGAGCTAACTGTTATGCATTTAGGTTGTTAACACGTGTTCAAATCGTAGGAGCATTGAGTTAAAGTTGTTTTGAATATCCTTTATGGCTTCCCTGGCTTCCGAACCCAGCTTCACATTGTTATGCAATGTTTTGATAAATTGCTTTC
Source organism: Scaptomyza parva (assembly GCA_035044645.1). Taxonomy (NCBI): domain Eukaryota; kingdom Metazoa; phylum Arthropoda; class Insecta; order Diptera; family Drosophilidae; genus Scaptomyza; species Scaptomyza parva. The sequence goes on from JAWNNT010000090.1 coordinate 8,023,219, forward strand.
AACTCGACGTGTGTGTGTGTGTGAGTGTGAATGTGTGCATTTGTGTGTGCTTAGAGCAAAAAGCATGTTCAGCAATATCTGAGCTTCAATTTAGCAGCACGCCAGGGCGCCTTTATGTTTATATTTACTGAGATTTCTGGATTTTTGCTGTGAAAACTTTTCAGTTCGAAGTTCAACGCTGTTTCAATTAGTACGAAACTTCAGTGCAAAAAGGAATTTTATGAGTTCTTCAAGTGTTGAGGTTAATTTGTAGTAGATACTTACTTAAACCAGTTATTTTCTTCAAAAGAAAGTTTGATGTGATGGTATTAGCAACAAACACTTTCTAACACCACAAAAAAAAAACAACATAAGAAAATACATTTATAAAAAATAAATCTCCGATATGAATTTAAATGCCGACAAAGTTGTCAAAGTCTTTTGTTTTTGTGATTCGAAAGCAAAAAGAAAAAAGTGCCCAACGGCATTTGCTTTTTTGTTGTGCAAAACATGTGTAAAAAAGCCGTAAACAATTTGTTTCACGCCCAAGTAGCTACTTTTATTAAAATATAATCTTCTTGCATAAAAAACATTTGACATTTCTTGTTGGCTTTTGTACGTGTATTTGTCGTCGCATGGCCTACACGAGCATTAACCTAATTGGTTTCCGTTCCCGTTCCCGTTCTAAAAAAGCCTTAAGCTTAGCTAATAAAATTGTTTCAAGATTACACGCATACTTAAGATTTTATCTTGCCTCTCATCTTAAACAAGACCATAAATTTAACCTTTTCTCTCTTTTTTTTCTACCTTCTCGTTTCAGTGCCTCAGCATAAAAGGTATGCATCTCACCTGTATTCAAGCACACAATACCTTTCTACACAGAAAAATCCCTGCCAACTGGTGTTTAATGTGTGGCAACTTCCATACTCTGTGACTGTGTTGACATCGTGTCTTGTGATATATGTATGTAGAAAATTAGATTAAATTATTTTTGGTGGCTTAAAAGCGATGCTGTGTTAACACCTTGACTTTGTGTTAATTAAGCTGGCCGTTAACTGTTATTATCCCTTTTTTGGGTCCCTTTTTATGGGGGGCTTGATTTGTCAATTTACTTAATTAGCAGCTAGGAGTAAAACGCTTCTGACAGCACCATTAATAACATTAATTAACTGATGTCTTTATGGCTCTAGCGATTTGTGGATCAATGTGGTAAGAGACTCACCAAAAAAGGTAGCTAAAAATCTAATGATACACATACGTGTTAAGGTGCAAACTCATGCCATTAACGCAGCTTGATTAGATTACACAATGGGATTTAGAGCTGTCGAAAAGTTTTAAACTATTCCAACGGAATTTTGTTTTTTTGTATAACAAAATAACCTATTGACACCAAGCTGAATGGATTTGCTTTTCTTGTGAAAAAATGGCTAAGCTTTATGTGTAAGAAGCTTAAAACATATCATAGAAGACTTTATTTCTTTGAGTACAGCTTAGTGTATTTAAAAAGACAGACCAAGCAGCGTCAGCAGCAGCAGCATCCCACCTCAGCTAATAACGTATGCCATTTGTATGATTTTTGATGAAGCTGCCAAAGTTGAAAATCGTTTGCCAAAGTGCCAGAACCAGAAAGTGCCCTCCACCTGTGGAAATACATTGAAATGGAAAAGAGAATGATGAAAAAAACATCATATATGTGTTGTGTCTTGCTGGAGCTGGCATGCGTAAGAGACATGGGTAAAAGGAATGTTGGGAGGGGGGAGAGGGGCGGTTGGCGCGTCAAAGCGTACAGCATAAAATCACATTTATACAGTCAAAGCATTTATGCTCCATTATGCTCTTGTTAGCTTTTGTTTCCATTTTTTTTTTTTGGTAGACGCCATAAAAACATTTGCAAAAATATGAACACACATAAAAGCATAAAAGTTGATGAGTGTGTTAGTATGTGTGTGTGATTGTGTGCGAGACAGCAAGGTCAGACACATTTTCTTTTTTATTTCGTTTTTTGGCTGATCCACAATATGCTTTCATATATAGAACAGTACCAAACACACCAAATCATGCCAAATAAAATAAATGTGCAAAGGCAAACGTCGTCAAAGTTGGAGAAAGCTTTAAGTGCCACCGAAAATATATATATATATATTAGATATATATGTATGTATGAATATGCGGTTGTTTTACGTGAAACTTTTTTGTTTTGCTGCTTGTGGCATGGGCCTAAAAGCAACTTTGTGTCTTATTATTATTGGCAATAAAACATTGTTATGTGCTGGCAATAAAAAATAATTTCAAAAGGTAATGCCAAATGCAATCAAAAGCACGTTTTGAAATGTTTAAAATCTGTAAAATATGAAAATCAAGCAGTGAAAATTATAACCTATATATAATGCCAAAAATGAGAAGTTTTCCGCCGCCAAACACAAAGCAATTCAATTTGGTAACAAGACATGCCAAACATTTCAAATTCAAATTCAAATTGTGAACATATTCATTCGGAATGTTGCGGGTCAAATAAATAAAATATTGCCAGTGCGAGACGACGATGTAAATAAATTTGATTAAATTGTCAACTGTTGAATTCTAGTTGATTGCATTTGTAAGTCAGTCAACTGTGGGTGTGGATGTGGGTGTGGGTTTGGCATTTTCCTTCTTGACACATTTGAGAAAGCTGAACGTTCTTGCAACTTGAACAGCTGGCAACAACAACAAACAACAACAACAGCAGCAACGTGGTTGCATATGCATAAGTAAAAAATGTATACCAAACTTAAGCAGTTTCCTCTCTATGGCAAACTCTTGAGTAAGGCATGCAGCTAATGCTGTGTTTATAGTTGTTGTGTGTGTGTGTGACACTTGAGAAGAAAAACGCTTAAGTGATTCGTCGTCATCGTCATCGTCTTCGACGTCGCCCAACCCAACACCTTCTTCTATGTGTATTGTTCTTGTCAGTGTCATCATTGATTGTTGAGTGATAAAAGCGCTGATAGTATGTCGCTCACACACACACACACACACACACATAATGTCCCTTGGCACTTCACACTCAACACATTCCACACTCAACGCTGATTGTCCTTGATCTTATTCATGCGCTAATGCAGCATTTGTTTTCTATTCGCTTGCGTATTATTTTCTTTTCCCTTTAGCTCATTATCATTCAGTTTCTGACACAGACAGGCACTTGACTGCGAACAAAAAGTTTTTCTATACATATATGTGTGTGTATGTGTAGTTTATATGCCATTAATCATTTAATTGTTTGCCACAACAACGTAACCGTATTAAGATTCAATTAATGCAAATCAATTGAGTTTTTGTCGTTTAACATTGCGGACACCAGATGCCTTTGATATTATTTTAATCAATTAATTATGCCAACAAAGTCCACAAATCAGGCTGCAAAAAAAAAAAGAAACAATGTTAACAATATATATTAATAATAGATAATGAGCCCCAATTAAAAAAAGTCAGGTTATGTTTTAAAAACAAAATAAATAAACATAAAATTGAGAAGCAAACTTACATTTTTTACAACTTTTAATTAGACCTTTACCAATATTTGATTGAATTAACTAATTAAATGTGAAAAGACCATTTAATTACCGAGGATTTAATTGTTATGCTTAGTTAACCGTAATAAACACTCTTATCAAATATTTTGAAACAAAAAAAATAATAATAATAAAATTGTTAATTTTTCCATTAAATCTCTACTTACACACGCTTAAAGTATTTAATTTCCATTAGTGTAAATCAAAAAAACAAAAAATACAAATGACTGACATTTGAAATTAGCATTCCAGTATAAAGTTTTAGATATGCTGGAAGATGAAAAAATAAAAACACAAAACGCTTGTCAAATGAAATGCAAATTTTAATTAAATCTGTAATTATGCGCAAACACGTTTACAGCATTTGGTAAACCGCAAATGTTAATTTTGCAGCATTTTGAAGTAATTAATTAAAGCGAGCGACAAAGCATAAAAAATCTCTATATATAATGTATATTATGATTAGTTTAACAGCTTTAATAACATTTGTTAAAAAGTTTGCGGAAAATGAAGTAATTTTAATACTAATTGAGTTCTATACATTACACATAAATTTACTTAAGCATGCGAACATATTTAAAAATGTTTAATAAAAAATGAAAAAAAAATGAACCGCGTGTTAATAGTATACTTTGTGGTCAATGTGCATTCAGTTCATAAATTTATTGCACTGCTATCAATTGATTGAGCATTTCCCAATCAAAAATGCCAAGTGAACAGGAAAAAAAACCAGCTGCAATAGTTTTAACAGATACCATGCCATAGCCATACCCATTAGGGCTCGCTGGGATAAATATTTCCATTAAGACTGATCAACAATGGTTAAAAAAATATTACACAAAAGTGTGAAAGAAGAAATAAGTTTTTTACAACTTAATCGCAATGACAAAAGCGAGTTTTTTAACCATTGATCCATAAGCAGCTTAAAGGGCATTTTCTAGTGAATCACGTATAGCTCAACAGATTTTTAACCTGATTTTTATTTATTTCATATTTTTTTTGTATACTTCCTGGGCTGTGCTTTATTATCGATGTTGAATCTATTCATTGCCATGGCATTCGGTTCATTTGTCCTCACGTTGTCTGGCAGGAATCATCGCTTGGCCGGGCTTATCGTTTATACTTAAACATACTACATATGTGTGGACTATAGAAAAAAATAATGCCTTTTATTATCAGTTTTTCATTTAATCGTACACCAAAGTTTTTGTCACGTGATTGGGTTTCAATTGTAATATTTATTTCCGCATTTCCATTGTGCAATCGCCGCCACAAGAATCTTGCCACAAACATAAATTGAGAGTGACAAACAAGCAATAATTGTAAAACGATTACTTTCTTCAAAAAACAATAAAGGAACAAAGTGTTTGAAATTTTTCTGTGCACAAATGGAAATAAATTTATATTTGATTCATTCCATCGCAGCAGTGGTTAAAAATGATCCCAGCAAGCTAAGCGAAATGTATTTTTCTATCCATCAAATGTGAATTCGTTTATATTCGACTCAGTTCGAAATCAACAACAAAGTTAATCCTAGAGGAAGAAAAATTATAGTAAATATTTATACATATTTTTTTTTTCGGATAGCTAGTTAAATACGCAAGTGCAAAAGATGTTCATTAAAGATATTACCAATCAATTGGGCGAAAAGAAGAAAGAGACCCTTGCCGCTGGCAAAAAGATGGCACCATATGTGGCAGCCATCAAACAAGGAACTTACACCCTGACAAATCCCGTGTACAGCAATCAGGAGGAGGAGGAAAATAGCGCCAATGCCAAGATGCACAGTCATACGTTCAATGTTAATCGTCAAGAGTTGGCGCCAGCAAAGAAAAGCCACAAGTATCATCAGCGTGCAATTCCCGTGCCCACATCCAAGTTGCACCCAAACAAATCGAAGTCCCGTTCCAATTTGAGCATGTACGAGAATCGGGATCTCTATCGTCAGCATCGCGATCGCTTGGCAAACATTAAGGGCAAGGTGAACACTTGCCTGCCACCGCCAAAGTTAAAGATGCGCGAGGGCAATTGCATGGAGTTGTCCTACATGGAGATGCTAACGGCTCTCTATCGCAAGAGCAATAATACGCTGAGAACCTTTACCAAATCGCCGGATCGCCTGGCCGCCGGACGTTGGAAAAACAATAGCCTGGCCCGCGATAAGGAACGCAAGCAGGAGGAGCAGAATAAGAAATTTCATCATGGTGGCAAACTCTTTGATCCCCAATGCGGCAAACAGCGTCGCTGCAAACCGAAGGTGTCCAAAGTATTCAGCTATGAGGTGCCGCTGCATGTGCTCCATCGTTATGAGGATCTAATGAACATCGGTGATATTAGGGTGCTGTGCAAGCTGCTGCGGCCTCAGATCTATATCGATGTGGAGGTACTGGGCACACGCATTGAGGGTCGTCTAACCATACAGCTGTTCACCGAGGCGTGTCCCCATGTTGTGTTGGAATTCATGCGCATTTGCACCCAACAAAATACGAACAACATATGCTTCACACGCACCTTTTCTCCAATATGGCTGGAGGGACACATTGAACTAGATCCCGAGCGCACGATCGATATTAGCAATATCGAGCATGACTTCGAGGTGCTCAATCATGGCGTCGATGGGGGCATACTCTCCATACCGAGTCGCTATGTGCGTGGTACGACGCGTACCGAACTCAACTTTACACTCAGCTTTAAGCCGCTTTCGAATTTGAATGGCAAGCGGATTGCGTTTGGCAAAGTGCGCAAGGGATTGCAGTTGCTGGAACGTATTCATGACGCCACCGAGCATCTGGGCAAGAAACATGAAATGATTGTTATCAAAGATTGTGGTGTGCTTTAATTGATGTCAGCTTTCTCGCTCGATCTCGTTCTTACTGTAATAACACACGTACAAATATAAAATTGTATGTTTTGTTAATGTGTTTGGTATTTTGGGCATTATTTTCCATTCTTAAACCGAACCCGGACCACAGTATGTTTTCTTATCGAATTTATTTTCAAATACACATTTTCAACTAGAAACGTTTCCTTAACAAAATAGGCCTTTAATTCTTTCTTTCATTCAAAGTTTTGTTACATTTGTTAAAAAGCTTAAATTTCATAATTAGATGACGTTGTTTCGTAGTCACACAAACCCCATATTCCAAATTTGTTTTCATTTATTTGTACGGAAAATTTAAATTGTGTCAATTATTTTAGTTAGTATTTCCTTTTTCGAAATGGTTGGCGATGGCTTGAACAGTCCCCGCTATCAGGGTGGCAAGCCAGCTCTATCCGATGAAGATCAACGGTTGCCGGATAGATATTCAATGCGGTACACTAGAACTCTCAATCTAAAGGATCTTGAGCTAAGAACTTTACCACAGCATTTAATCGAGACAGCTTGCGCGGAATTTGTCAACACTGTGAATTTGGGAGGTAATCAACTGGCTGAAGTGCCATGGAACCTGCAAAACATGAACCAACTTCTCACTGACTTGGATTTAGATAGGAATTATATTTCCTTTATACCCACGTTCATTTGTAAGTTCTCGCGATTAAATCGCTTGAACCTGTCCGGGAATAAATTGCGGGACTTGCCCATGGAATTCGGAACCCTTGAAATGCTTCGTGAACTGAATATATCTTATAATCATTTCGAGCATTTACCAAACTGCATTTACGAACTGACAGATCTGGAAGTTCTTAATGTGAATGACAATAGGATCAAGGAGATAAATGCCACAGACCAGGGACTCGGTGCCCTGTATCGCCTACGGGTATTAAATCTAAGTAATAACAATATACAAAAAGTTCCACCAGTGTTGGGCAATATGACAAGTTTAATGAAGCTCGAGTTGTGTGGAAATCCCTTTCGATTGCCAAGATATCATACCATTGAATTGGGTACCGCCGCCATTTTAACCTACCTACGAGAACGTATACCAATGTAATGTTGTCTTTTATATTCAGATAGGCAAATTACTATGTAATAAGCAATTGATTGTGCAATAAAATTGTATTGTTTTTAAGTATCAAAATGATTTGGTGTTAGATAACGTTGAGATAAACAAAAAGTATAAACATCTATAACTTTTGAAATAGTTTTTCTAACTCAAGTAAGCTTTGGATACTTTCACAGATGTGAAACTTTGCTATCTTTCAGTAAACATTAAGATATTCACATCAACAAAATAAATTTTAGAAATTTGTTTTTAAAAACTACGCCAAAATGTCGATTAACGATAACAAACACGTTAAACTTGGATTGCTAGCGTAAGTTCTCAAAAATAAAATCATTCTCAAGCTCGTATTTCATGCTTTCATTTCCACCAACCCAGCCAATCGAGGGCGTACGGTGAAGATTCGTTTTTTTCCCATTTTAGAAAGCGCAATGCACGTGAAATACTTGTTATGGATTCGACTGGTAAACCATTGCGAACCACTATTTCCCAGAAACGTACCTATATCTATGCCGGACTCTTGAAGCCATTGGCTGTTATGGCACGCAATGTGGTCAGAGATTTGGATCCCGCTAATGATGCGACCTTTATGCGTTTACGTTCCGAAACACTTGAGGTGCACATGTCCTTAAACGCTGAATTCATCATTGTTGTCATCCAAAGACTTAAATCACAAAAGAAAACATAAATATATATACTTAGAGTGTGTGTGTGTGGGCGCAAGCACTGTAAACTCGATTGACAATTCATTGAGTTCATTAGAGTGCAATTTGTTAATTGTACAATTTGGCGGTCTATTAATGAAAATTTTGCTATCACGGCAAAAAATTAAACAGACAACATCGAGTATACGCCATGTAAGCCGGTATTTAACATGATTAAACGGTTTACAAATCCAGCCAAAAAACCATTTGCTGTGCATCAAAACGTCAATTATGCACACGCAATAAGACCAACTCATATGCCCCCCTCACCCCTTGCCGTGCAACTCGATCCAACTCCATGACACATTCATTAATCGTTGCGGCTGGCATTTTAGGATGGGAGTTGGGTGCTTTTTCGAATATGTTACGCTCCATGCCGTGCCGTTGCAGCTTCATTAAATATCAATCTCGACTTCGAACCCCGTTACGCCCACATACACATATATATATATATATGTCGTTGTTGTATTTTGTGAACACCCGGAACATGGCAAACAATCTTGGTTACTGAAATTACACGGCGAAATTGCACATTTTGTTTATACCACAATCATCCCTGGATATATTAGCAATTAAATTTGCACGTTTTCGCACGTGACTTTCGCACTTAGTTTTAGCTGTTGGCTGGACTTTCATTATACCCATTAGATATGTAATAATATTTAAGAGGAATAAGAACTTGTCTTTAAACGGTGATAAATTTTACATTATTGAGTTAAAGTTTATAACAAAATATCTTTCAAAATACTTTTGTGTTAAGCTCTGTTTTCTGACTTCACTGATTGATTGCTATTAAACGTTAAGACATAAATATCAAATTTTTTCGCAAAATGATAACATTTTAATCTTAGATATATCAAAATAAACATAATAGTCTTTAACTCTTGAGCTTAAATCTGCTTTAAATGACATAAAAAAAAATCAAAAATACATATGTTAAAAAAAAATAGTTGTATTAAAATCATATTATTTACTTACTATACATATACTGTATAGTTTTTATTATAAAATGTTATGCTAGCAGAAAAAATGTTCATAGCTGTTCATTTCTTTTGCTCATGTGCTGTAAAATTACCAGCTTTTAGTTTTAGTGCTATTGCCATTATTCATTTAGTACAGAAGCCCTACAAAAACGTATTTCAAATGGGCTAATTCATCCACACACGAACACCAACATATTCATACTCACACACGGACATTGTGTAGGTTTTTGTTTTGTTTTAATTTATGCGTTATATTTATTTAACGTGTTGCTTTTATTTGTCGCCATTTATCTGGCGGCTCTGAAATTGTATTTTGTTGGCATTTATCTATATGGTTCTCCGCATATGTTTTGTTGCCTTGTTTAACTATTGAATTAACAAACGGCGCGTAAATATTTATGCAGGTGATGCCAAATACATTGCCATATAGAATGTATGAGAGATAAAAATATTTGCAAAATATATATTAATCCCTAAACAAAAATATTCGTCAATAAATATATAAAAGCAAGAAGTCACTCCAAAAATATATATACACTGTTTTAATAACGTAATCTCTTTAAAAAGAAATATTAATAAAAAGAATAAAATAAATAAATCCCCGTTTTTATTCCTTTTTTGACCCTTTGAGTTGCAAGTTAAATCTCATGTTGATATATTTCGAATGTTGCATAAAGAACTGCACTGAATCCTCATTTATCATCTTTCTGCCACAATGATGAAAATAATGTTCAACTGCAGACTGGCTCTTGAAGCGGTTACAACGTGATTAAGTGCAGGGAATTCAGTGGCATATGTTGACATTTAATTTATTCGATGCGATTCGATTCGTTTCGATGCGATTCGGTGCGATTCGGTGCGATTCGATGCGATGAGAATCGATGCAATGTTAATTGCAACAAACTTTCGGAAATATAACAAACCGAGAGACGATGTTGATATTTAATGAATATTCAAGAGTTCTTAATCATCTGAATGTGATGAATGACTTGCACATAATATAATATAATATATTAATGCCAATGGGATTCACATATATATTCTACCCTACAGTAAGTTTTTGCATTCATAACTTTTGATCCACTGTGCTAGTCAAAAAAAAATATATAAAAATGACCATCACACCGCCGATTGAAATTCATCAAACTTGACATCCGATTTTCGTCTGATTGTCTGTCGACTTCAATATGGTGTCTGTCTGGCATGGGATCGCCTTTAGGCAAAATTGGTATGCCTCAATCCGTTGTCGTCTGACGCAGATGAAACGTGAAATCGCGTATACGCCTCACTGGTCACAGCGTTATTCGGGGTGTGACGTGTACGACACTGCTGTCGAGGCTATTCGCGGTCTACTATGCGGTTCCGGCCGCGCTCAGGGAAATTGGGGTGGGATCTTAGGAATAGCCGTCAATTATTTATTTTTACACGTTGCATAAATCACAAAAAATTCGTAGACCGTAAGGGAGATGGGTGGACCAAAGTCAATTGAATTTAAAATAGGTAGATTACGAAGAACTTGGTGAAACTGTTCTTCGTTCGTTACCCTCCCTACCTGTAGAATCGAATAAACTTTCGATTTTCTACCCTACTACTGCTAGTGCGTGTGAATTACTATGGTGCCCAAATTTACAAGATTTTATTTATAATGGATAAACATGTTTTTTTAATAATTCAATTGTTTTTGGAAGCCTTCGTGGCTTAATGTACACTTCATTGTTTAGTTATTGCTTAATCTATTTTTTTACATATTATAAATTTATTATATTAAACAATTTATAGCAGGGATTTTCTTTTTTGGCTATGCGCGTTTTTGGATTTTTCTTTCTTATTTTTTTTGTATGGGGGGGTTTTATTACACTTTACATTACTTTTTATTTCTTTACGTTCTTTTTGTTGTTAGGCGGCTAGGCCGTACTCACGATTTTCCAACGATGTCAGCAGGCCTGTTGACGACGAAGTGTGTTTGTGTATGTATGTGTATAGATGTGTATAGGTGTATAGATGTGTAGGTGTTAGATGTGTAGGTGTAACAAAAAAAAACCAAAACGGCATAGCTTGAAAATAAAATCGTACATTTTATAAGCATTAGGTAAATACTATAATTCTAATAAATTTAATTTCACTCTATCCTCTCGATACACAATATCTGCACCGCTGTGGGCATCGCTCAATCCAAAAACAGTAGACGATATCGCAGGTATGGGGGTTAGGGGGTAGGGGAGCATGCGTGTATTTAACACATGCAACCACTTCTACCAGCTGCGTCTGCGTACGCAGGCGTTCGCCTATATTAGGCCTTATTTATCCTCCTACGGGCTCATGATGCCTCGAATTGAGGACTTAAACGCGTCTCTAATCCTTATACAAAGGGGTTTATGTGAGCGGTGGGGCCGGTAATTCTGGGATGGTGGCTGGAGGTTATGTACAATGCACCCCCGTCAACCACAAGTTTCACTTGTCTTTCAAGAAAAAAGGTGGAAAATTCAAATTCACAACAATCTTGGCTGCAGCAATCGGTGCTGGAACAGCCGGGGTCTTTAGTCGTATTTTTAAACGCGAAATCCACGTTGAATTTGCGATGTGATTGGATTGGAAAATTATACGCGTCTTCTTGGTTGCATATGTGCACCGGAAATGCGTTAAGCTGTCGGCACATATGTCGACAGCGCAGCCGTGCAGGCTTGCATGAGCGTCAGCTGATAGTTGCATGCGTATCAGCTGACGGTTAGGGGATGCCAACTTACATGTTACAACTGACTGTTAAAAATTCAAATTTGAATTCAAATTTGAATTTGAATTTTAATACTAATTAATTGTCCAAGTTCGCATCGAACCCTTACACCACCCCCCACAGGTTGGATCGTTACCCACTGGGTGGAGATAAAACCTGGAAAGACCGAAAAGGGTGACGATGGATCGATTACCACAGGTCCTTTGCATGGAATCGTCCTAACTCCTTCCCGTTTAAGTCTTCGATTAAATAAATCGATTGACCAAGCTTTTCTTTAATGCGCGCCTTAGTCCCTACTGGAGCTAATTTTGCACTATAAGTGGCGGCTGCATTACTCAAAGTAAAATTACGCTTGATGACTTCTTGGCCGACTTCAAATGACCGAGGTCGACAACGTAAGTCATACGTATTCTGATTTTTCGTATAGGCTTTTGTTAAGTTCTTTTCGATGTCTGAACGGATATGATGAAACTCATCCGTTCGACTTAGCTGTTGCGTACCATCGCTAAGCGCCTTGAGGTTCCGCAATAACTTATAGTCTTGGCCATGTGTTATCATGTATTGACCGAATACTATGCGATAAGGTGACATTCCAACCGACTGATGAAGGGAATTGCGTAATGCACAATTGACACTGGGTAAATATATGTCCCATTTTCTCTGATCGGTTCGAATGTAGGCTCTTAGAGCTGCGTTTATAGACCGATTTACCCTTTCCGCTGCGTTTGACTGGGGAGCATAAGCTCCGGTGCGTATGTGCTCAATACTAAATTGTGAAATGAAAGTAGAAAAATCATGGCTTTTAAACTGAGAACCATTATCACTCACAATTATTTCGGGCACTCCAAAACATGTAAAAAGCTCATTTCTCAAGTAATCAATTATCACTTGTGAATTAAATTTCTTTACCGCTTTGAGGAACGTGAATTTTGAAAAATGGTCAAGTACTATGAAAATGCCAATATTTCCTTTTTTCGTGCGTGGAAAAGGTCCGATAAAATCAATATAAAGTCTTTGAAACGGTCTCTCGCTAAACACTTGACTACCCATGGGCGGTTTTAAAGCACAGGTAGGATACTTTGTTGTCTTGCATATATCACAATTGCCTATATAGCTACGTACATCAACTACCATTTTAGGCCAAAAGAATCTTCGCCGAATTCGTTCCAAGCATTTGGCTATGCCACAATGACTGGAGGAAGGCTGATCGTGTGATATACGGATGACTTGTTCCCGCAGTGATTCTGGAACATATAGTTTCCAACAATCATCGTTACTGTTTTCATACATAATACTACGCCGATAAATAAATTTATCTATGACTTTAACATCAGGGGGATTCACTTCCTGATAGTTGTCTCTCAACTTGCTATACTCTTCCGATTGAAAAGCATCTGAACCTAAATCTATTTCAGGAAAATTGTCGATCTCGAGGGTGGCAATATCGTCCACCTCTTCGTAACACCGTGAAAGCGCATCAGCTACGACATTGTCACTACCTTTTCGATATTCAATATCGAAGGAAAACCCTTGCAATTTAATTGCCCATCGCGCTAATCTGCCACTCAGATCTGCTTGGCTCATTAACCAACGAAGACTTGCATGGTCGGTAACGACTTTGAAAGATTGACCTTCGATGTACATGCGAAACTTTTTAATCGCTAAGACGACTGCTAAACATTCCAATTCTGTGACAGTATAATTACGCTGAGCTTTGTTTAACTTCTTTGACATATATGCTATTGGTCGTTCACATCCTGACTCATCAACTTGAGCTAGTACCGCTCCTACTCCATACAAAGAAGCATCACATTGTAGAATAAAAGGTTTTTCATAATTCGGATGTATTAAGAACGGCGCAGTACACAACTTGCGCTTGATTTCTACGAACGCATCTTGAGCTTGGTCATTCCATTCGAATGATTTTCCGCGCAACAGTTCGGTAAGCGGAAAAATTGCAGTTGAATACTGAGATATAAAACGCTGATACCATCCTGTCATCCCTAAAAATCTTCTTAACTGCTTGCGCGTTTTTGGCACGGGGAATTCATCCACAGCTTGAATCTTATCAGGGTTAATATGCAAAGTACCTTCTCCAACGACATAGCCGAGATAATCTACTTTAGTTAAACAAAACTGACTTTTCTTAACGTTTATTGTTAGTCCAGCTTTGCGTAACTGCGTTGAAACAGTACTTAAATGCTTCAAGTGTTCGTCGAAACTTGAGGACATTACTAAAAGATCATCAAGGTATACAAAGACATGGGATTTTAACTGATATGGAATGACTTGGTCCATTAATCGGCACATAGTTTGTGGAGCATTCGTAAGGCCAAACGGCATCCGTTTGAATTGGTATAGGGGTCGATTTGGAATTGTAAACGCTGTTTTTATGCGTGAGTTTACATCTAAACGAATTTGCCAAAAGGCATCTTTTAAATCGATCTTAGATATGCAATGCACTGGAGGAAGTCTACTTATAAGTCCATCAAGACTTGGCATCGGATACGCATCCTTTACAGTAATAGCATTTAATTTTCGCGCATCTAGACAAAATCTAATCTTTCCGGGTTTAACGACGAGTGTGACTGGAGAAGACCATGGGGATGTCGGAGCTTCTTCAATGACGCCTAGTTGTATCATTCGATCAACTTCTTCACATAATAATTTTTCTTTAGCAGGGGACAAAGGATAAAACTTTTGCTTTATTGGTTTGGCATCTGCTGTGTCGATCTCATGCTCAACCAAAAATGTCTCACCAAGACCACTACGTTCCGATGAAGGAAAGTTTTCGATAACCGATTTTAATTGGTCTCTTTGAACTGAATCAAGTTCGTCCTTGCTTGAAATTTCTTCATTGCTGCTTTTGATTTCATTCACCACATATGCAGATTGGATTGAAATGCCAAAGGCTTTCCAGAAATCCATACCGCATATAACATTTTGTTTTATGGACGGTACAATCAAAAATTCAAAATCAATTTTTACAGAATTAAACGCTATAGGTATCCGCACTAAACCTGCCACTACCTGCTTATGACCATCTGCTGTCTGGACCACTCCATTCAATTTCTCGACTTTGATCGGCTCTGAGATAAGGTGTGTAGCCAAGTCTGCGCCAATAACGCTCTTATTAGCACCGCTGTCTAACAGTGCTAAATATGGTTTCCCAAAAACTTCTATCTCAGTAAAGGGTCTAATGTCGCAGGGTTTATTTATAATTGAGGATATTGTGTAGAGATTTAGGCGATGTTTATTACACCAAAAGTTTTTCAGACGCAAGGCAGAACGAGTCTTTTGAACTTTAATATCATCCCCATTTAAGAGGACTGCTGTGCGCTCTCTATACTCAAGCAAACGGACATGATACGGCTTAAAGATCTGAGATTGATCTGACGTTTCAGATAATTTAATAGGTACGTCAGGTAAATAAGGTACGTCTGGTAAATAAGGTACGTCTGGTAAATTTGTTTTATTATCCAAAGCTATTGTCGGATGTTCGTTTTCGGAGCTCGATGAACATCCTTCAAAGAGTTTTCCGATTTGGCTTTGCAATGGCCACAATTGGGCTTATACATATCTAATAGTCCACATCCATAACAGAAAACTCGACGTGGTTTTAAACAGTCATGGTATCTGTGACCTTGCTCTTCACAGTTCCAACATTTTAGTTTCTCGCTTAAGCGAAGTGCACTTATTTCATCAACATTGATATCAGTGTCAGTCAACTCGTCAGTGGCTTCTTCACTCACCACTTCATTGACATAACGCTTCGGCACGTTTGTACGAACGACAGGCTTGGATCGTAAATTTCGAAAGAATTCTTCATGCCTATGACACTCCTTGCGAAGAATTGCAAGACTTGGAGTTTCAACATGAAGAAGTTCATGAATTAAGTCCGGCTTTAAATTATGCCTTACTTCAATTACTAAATCTCTCTCGGACATGGGTTCTCGAAGAGAATCAGCTATTGCTAGCATCGCGTCAAGGAACTCATCAAAAGTTTCACATCCGCCTTGCTTGCGACATCGCAGGACATTTCTGATATCTCGATCCGTTCGTTGGTCTTGGTATCTTTCTCTTAATCGATGGCACAACTCATGCCATCCCATATGACCCACAGTTTTATGTACCCGCCAATAGAATGCAAGGGCTGGGCCTTTAAAAAGTAAATTTCCAAATTGGTTTAAAAGTTCGAAATTGTTCTCAAAATATTGAGAGGTAAGACAATTGACGCGATAGATAAAGTCTTCAATGGGGATGTCATTCGAAGCCCCTGAAAATTGTATTTTCCAATTCGAGATAACATTAGAAATCCTATCCGGACGATCTATCGAATAATTACTGTTGTTATTATTCTCACGAGATGGACCTCGCCTATCTCTCGTGAAGTTTCCTTGCTCACAGCTCATACGTCTCCCACTGATCTGGATGTCATTCTCCCATTCTAGCTGAGGTTCTTCTCGATTCTCTCTAGCCCCAGAAGCCAAGTTTAAACTTTGAATTGCCGAACTAATTTGATCAGCCACAGATGAAGCAATACTACTACGAAAGCTTTCGAAGGAGCTCGTAATAATCTGCTGGATACGACTTTCTGATATTTCTACGTTTTCCACTGCACTATTGCTTGTGTTGACTCCTAGCTGCGAACTGACTGGTTGACGCGAATTTGAAAGGTTACGATTAATGGCTCTCGTAACCGGTCTGCGTGGAACAGAACCTGTTTGATTGGCGGCAAAAGTACGCCCTCTGCCTCTTATGTTACCGGAATTAGTTCTCGGTCGAGCAGTAATGTTTTCTGAACTCTGCGATACAGTGCACGGCTGCTTGCACTTTGGGCAGTCGTTGTGGTTACGTACCCATTGAGATAAACATCGTTTATGCAAACGATGTCCACAACTGGTTTCCGTAACTACCGTCTCGGCACTAGTGTCTTTACATATGACACATGATACGGCCTCGTTAGCGTTACCAACTAAGGCTACCAAATCTTCAGCACTACGGACCACCGCCATGACTACTGAGTTTGGCTACTAACAGAAATACAAAATAAGCGATACGATATATGCGATACGATAAAAGCGATAGGATATGAGCGATAGGCTCTAGGCGGTAAGATATAAGCGATACGATAAAAGCGATACGATATGAGCGATAGGCTCTAAGATATAAGCGATAGGATATAAGCGGTACGATATAAGCGATAAGATATAAGCGATAAGATATAAGCGATAAGGTATAAGCGATAAGATATATGATTTACGATATGATTTGAAAATGAATTATCTGGGACTTATCCATACTAATTCACATGCACTAACATTTATGTTCTACCTATCTTAAACGGGTCTAATTAAACAAAAACTGGGTATGAATATCAAATTCTAAATTGAAGAGGAACATGCCGAAAATATCCAGCATGAGCAATCTCAATTCAATTAAAACAGATTAGCTTATTTCAAATATATATCCTGGAAAAGAATCGACAAAATCAAGACTAATAATCCGAGACATATATATTTAAAATTGAAAACGGAACGCGAAATAAAATTCAACGTGTTACTAACATCCCTTATCTGTTGGTCTGACTCCGAAAATATTCAGACTGTCAGCTATTCCTAACCAGATAAGAAATATTTTCTGAAACTAACTAAAAATTTTGGATCAAGTTTGATTTGGATGGGAAAGGACTTGGAAAGGGGTGTCGGTAACCTCGGCGGTTATTTTATAATTAAAATACCTCGGGCCACCACGTTGGGCGCCATTTTTGGGTTTATGTGACGTGTACGACACTGCTGTCGAGGCTATTCGCGGTCTACTATGCGGTTCCGGCCGCGCTCAGGGAAATTGGGGTGGGATCTTAGGAATAGCCGTCAATTATTTATTTTTACACGTTGCATAAATCACAAAAAATTCGTAGACCGTAAGGGAGATGGGTGGACCAAAGTCAATTGAATTTAAAATAGGTAGATTACGAAGAACTTGGTGAAACTGTTCTTCGTTCGTTACCCTCCCTACCTGTAGAATCGAATAAACTTTCGATTTTCTACCCTACTACTGCTAGTGCGTGTGAATTACTATGGTGCCCAAATTTACAAGATTTTATTTATAATGGATAAACATGTTTTTTTAATAATTCAATTGTTTTTGGAAGCCTTCGTGGCTTAATGTACACTTCATTGTTTAGTTATTGCTTAATCTATTTTTTTACATATTATAAATTTATTATATTAAACAATTTATAGCAGGGATTTTCTTTTTTGGCTATGCGCGTTTTTGGATTTTTCTTTCTTATTTTTTTTGTATGGGGGGGTTTTATTACACTTTACATTACTTTTTATTTCTTTACGTTCTTTTTGTTGTTAGGCGGCTAGGCCGTACTCACGATTTTCCAACGATGTCAGCAGGCCTGTTGACGACGAAGTGTGTTTGTGTATGTATGTGTATAGATGTGTATAGGTGTATAGATGTGTAGGTGTTAGATGTGTAGGTGTAACAAAAAAAAACCAAAACGGCATAGCTTGAAAATAAAATCGTACATTTTATAAGCATTAGGTAAATACTATAATTCTAATAAATTTAATTTCACTCTATCCTCTCGATACACAATATCTGCACCGCTGTGGGCATCGCTCAATCCAAAAACAGTAGACGATATCGCAGGTATGGGGGTTAGGGGGTAGGGGAGCATGCGTGTATTTAACACATGCAACCACTTCTACCAGCTGCGTCTGCGTACGCAGGCGTTCGCCTATATTAGGCCTTATTTATCCTCCTACGGGCTCATGATGCCTCGAATTGAGGACTTAAACGCGTCTCTAATCCTTATACAAAGGGGTTTATGTGAGCGGTGGGGCCGGTAATTCTGGGATGGTGGCTGGAGGTTATGTACAATGCACCCCCGTCAACCACAAGTTTCACTTGTCTTTCAAGAAAAAAGGTGGAAAATTCAAATTCACAACAATCTTGGCTGCAGCAATCGGTGCTGGAACAGCCGGGGTCTTTAGTCGTATTTTTAAACGCGAAATCCACGTTGAATTTGCGATGTGATTGGATTGGAAAATTATACGCGTCTTCTTGGTTGCATATGTGCACCGGAAATGCGTTAAGCTGTCGGCACATATGTCGACAGCGCAGCCGTGCAGGCTTGCATGAGCGTCAGCTGATAGTTGCATGCGTATCAGCTGACGGTTAGGGGATGCCAACTTACATGTTACAACTGACTGTTAAAAATTCAAATTTGAATTCAAATTTGAATTTGAATTTTAATACTAATTAATTGTCCAAGTTCGCATCGAACCCTTACAGGGGGTAACCATATTCGCAGACGTTCACAATTCAATTGAATTGAGCTGCCTGAAGTGACGAATATTGAACCAAATATTACCATGTTTGTATTTTTTTGATTATATATTCTTCACAGAGTAAAGGTGCTTGAACTTTAATATTTTACTCTTCAATTTCACCTTTTCATATACGCAACTACATCAAACAATTACTCTAAATAATATTGCTTCCGTGTGTTTTGTGTTTTGTTGCTTTTCTTTTGATTATTTTATCAAAGGGCGTCTTCATGACTAATTGAATATGTCATCCTGTTTATTTATATATCTTAAGTCAACTGCAAAATGGCCATTAAGCAGCATCCTGTCCAGTCGCTTGGATGACCACCTCTATGTCCTGTGTGACAAACTCATACACACACGCACACACACACAAATAGTGTGTCCCTTAACAGACATAGCGCAATACCATGTGAGTAATGGTCTTCCCTTTTGCCACATTTGTGGAGCATTTATCATGCGAGATGCGGGCCCATTCAACATGTGTTGCCCTAATTAGTTCCCTGACTGACCCGAAAGTGTGAGCCTGGTTGGGAAGGGGGATGCAGAGCGGGTGATTAAATTGACGTCAGTAGTTACAAATGGCAGCGCATTTACGAGAAAACAACTTCTTTGCAACATTTTTATTTTCCTGCTGCGTGTGTGTGTGTGTTGAGTGTGTGTGTTGAGTGTGTGTGTTGAGTGTGTGCCCCAAAGGAAATGAGATATTGATTGCTTGACAAACCATTTGATAACAAATTGGAAGCAGATAAAGTTTTTATTTTTTATTTTTTCTTAATAAGTTTTTAAGTTAGTTAAGTAAATATAATAAATGCAATTACACTGCTTTTGCACAACAATTTTGTACTTAATATTCGAATATTGAAGTGATTTACAATGAAAAATATATAAGTGCGACAAAACAAAGGATAATTGCGCATACGCCACGTTGTTTCACACGCAGACACAGCTTATTGTTGTTGTTGTGCTTGGTGTGGTGTAGTGTGAATTAATGGCCAGTGATTATTGCCTTTTTGTAATTGAAGTCTGTGGTCTTGACGGGCACAAAAAGCATCCACAATTCACACTTTATATATGATGGCATTATTAATTTTAATTACGTTCCAATTAAATCTCAATTATATCCCGAGCACTTCAGCCCCGTCACACCATCCACCATCACCATCACCATCCATCCATCAAGCCATCAAGCCTTTCTGCTTGCCAAATCGTTTGATTTCACTTGGATGCAATTACACATTTATATTAAACGACTATTTAATCCACGGCTTGCGATTAGAGCAGCTCAAAAATCAATCGTTAGACATCATTAGCAAAGTGCATACAACTCAAATAGTTCTATCATATATGCTTTTATATCGCCGTTCAGTTTAATTGCATTTTCTTATTGATTAAAATAAATAATCAGTGTTTGTTCGACTCAATTAAATGGTGAACAAGCTAAATTGCATAAGCTAATCCAAGCCGTTTTGTTGTTGCACAATCTGCATAAACTCTTAAGCAACCATTAAGTCTGCCGCTCTCTCTCAATTTTGCCATGCAAATGTTTATGCTATTACGAATTCAACTTCAACTTCCTGTGAACAGAATAAACATTTCTTCAACATGCCAAAAATGCCCGAGGGCATGACCATAATTACAACATGCAGCAGTAGTAGGCTAAAAAACACACACACACACAAAAAAACCCAAAACAACAATTACAGCTTACAGTGCCCTCAAATAAGCTCTATGCCTAACACACTCTGACATGTGGAAACTATCTAGCTACCTGTCTACATCACCTCAGTTTTTTGCCGTAAAGGAAACAAACATCCCCTCTCCCCCTCCACCCAAACACACACAGACACACAATGAACATAAGTTGGCCCCAAGCCAAAGTGTGAAAGACAACAGCAACAACAATTTTTTGTGTGCAGTACAGTGGAAATAATATTTGATAAAATTGTATCTTGGCAAAAATAGAACACTTGACACTATTAGGTTTTTCTCTTGCAAACTTGGCAAACAACTAATTAAAGTTTCGAATGCCATTTTGTGCCAACTATTTCAGTTGATTAGCCCATGGTGAATACATAGTTACATACATGTAAGTAAGAAGAGCATATAAGTATAGAGGTTAAATTTAGCTTAAACTCAAAAATGCTGCAGCTAATTTCTTGTGACTTTTCTGCAAACGTTGCAATTTCTTAAATGACTTTTTGACTTTGTGTCTATCTGTATGTATGTTGGTGTGTGTGTTTGTCTGTGTGAATGGGTGCTGCTGCTCGTTTTTTGCCTGGATCTGGGCAAATACTTCATAACAACTTTTGATGCAAGTTTTAAAACATTTACGCCATTTTTACGAGTACGTGACAACGCATGCCAACACACAAAAAGAATGAAAGCCAACCCCAATTTTCTACACACACACACACATTATTCACCCCCCATTCCCCTTTCCATCTTGCTATGCTGAGGTTTTACTTACCTCTTTAATTGCACAGGCAAGCGGGTGATTATTTTGTTGAAAAGTTTCAAACATTTTTTTGGGCTTGTTATTTTTTTCTCTCGATTTTATTCTTTTTTGGTATTTTATGTGAATGTTAAAAGCATTGGCAGCAAATAAAAATTAGAAATGCATTGCACGTATTTATTATATTCCGTTTGCGCCGTTTTTCGGTTAAAACTTTATCCGGCTTTTGTGGGTAATTTTTGTTGAATACATACATACATTTGTGTGCTTTTCCAAGTACCCTATAAGATGAAGAGAGTTTACAATGGGGTATGCTATGTCATTGCTTTCAATATTGGGTTTTTCTATAGGGTATCCAGGAGTCAACAAATCTATTTTTGGCAGCCACTTCAACTCGTTTTATATATTCGCTTTGCATGGCAATCAAATTGAGGCCGCCGAAGCCATCATCAAGTCATCAGCAACAGTAGCGACAGTGGCGGTGGTGGCGGCAATGGCAAAAGTGGCGACCGGATGCCATTCAAATAATTTAATATGCTTTATTTGAATTCAATAATATTAAATCAATCATTCATATTATAACTGATTTATGCACGCAACCGAACTCTACATTCTACATGCTTCCCTCGTCCGCACCACAAATGCCCCTTTCCACAATATTCTCACTCTGTTTCGTGATTGAATGCACGTATAACAGTTATTTTGACTTAATGGCGCATAATTTGACGAGGACCACAAAATTTTGCTTATTAAAAAAGTTGAATGCGCAAGTTTTACGCTGTAATTGAATATTTTATGCACACTATTTAAGATCGTTGTGAGTGGGTGTTTGTGTCTGTGTGTGGGTGCCATTGCTGCGTATGCGTAATATTTGAACAAATGTCTCATTAGATGGGAAGAAAGCGGCTGCCACTTGGCAACAGTTGGGCACAATGAAATCTAATGTGCTGTCAGAAATGTTTCTAAATTTGAATTAATTAATGTTAATGGCAAAACATTTGACATAGTCGTTAGTTGATGTTCAAGACTTATCGCAAGATTGCAGCATTTTCTTCTTTTTTTTTTGACAACTTTCATTCATAATCGTAAATAAATGAAGCTTTCAACAGCTGCGTGTCAAATTTTTGAATTTTTAATCATATTCAAAAGCAAATAAACAAAGTTGACAAGGGAAGGGAGAGGAGAAATATCATGTTGAAGACATTTGGCAGTTGAATACGTTTTCGTATGTTTTGGATCATTTCATTTCATAATTCATTTATCATATTAACACGCATACGCCGTGTTGTATGCTGAGTAAATTAAATTTTAAACTTTTCACAACAACGCCAGCTATAACGATGTAACAATTAGCGCATCTGCAGCTGACAACAACAACTCATCGTCTTTTCACTGGCAAAATATGTTTCTGTTAACGACTTTGGCCTCTTGGCTTAAACATTTGACAGGTGACACACAGAACACCGAGCACCAGCAAACTTTGCCAACTGATTGATGTTTACAATTTTTTTTTGCATTTTTCGTGCTTTTTGTTTGTGATTTTCTATTGTAACTTTAGGAAACAGTCGTCCGACGTCAGTTTATCACGAACTCTCAGCTCCATTAAGTGCATAAAATTTTGCTGCCACTACAAATAGCCTTCAGCAACCGTCACCACAATGCGGCTTAAATCACTCGGTTTGCCTGACTGCCTGACTGACTGACTGGTCGTGTTTGGTGTGAAACAAGAAATGTGCAATCAGTCAACGCTTCTCGGGCATTTTGTCAAGCGGAATCAGTTTTGACCCATGTGTGAACGCAATGCTCGCTTGCAACGCTTCAAAGCGAATCTTATAAATAAGCCACAGCTGGCAAATGCTACCAAAATGCGACAACAGCAAAAAACATAGCTGCCCGAAAATCCGTGCGCTGCAAAATTTGCATTTGAAACACATACAGTGGCACATATATTCACATGGATTGTCAACACAGGCTTAAGAACAAAGCCACACAAACGCCACTCGTTTCAGCTATATATATTTGTGTGTATGAAGCGGGTGTGTATGTGTGTGTGAAAGTAAATGTGCATGAAATGCATTGAAAGCCTTGTGTCTGGTCTGTGGCTGGAATAAAGGGTCGGACTTTACAGTTTCGTGCATTAACACGCACGCACAGACCGCCCGACTACAACATACACACAACGTAGACCAACACACACACACACACACACATACACACTCATTCGTTGCGTAGACAAAACGCACTGTGAATACGAAATTGATAACCCTTTCTATATTCTCCAACTGAATTCTGTACTGTACAGTAAGTTCCTGTCGCATTCGCTTGCTTTGTTTTGTCTGTTAAATCTTGGCTTTGTGAAAACTGCATAACAAAAAAAGAACCAACAAAAGCTAATCTGGTGGTGGTTGTTAATTTAATTTCTGGTACCTTTGTTCTAATCCAATAATGAAAAAAGTAATAAAAGACACTTTTTCATTTAAAAACATTTTTCATCTATTAGAAAGCCATTAGAGTTCCTCAAGCTGTATTCTTATTACCTTTATCACATATATTTTTTTCGCATAAAGCACAGGGTATCAATCAGTTGATTAACATTGCTTTGCCCCACAAATTGCATCATGTTGAATGCCGCTTTTAGTCAATTTGTGGACACGATTACAGGCAGCGTGGCAGCGTATTGCGTTCTCCTCTCTTCTAGTTGTTGTCCCTTTCATCCATGTCGTTGGCGTTGCCGTAATCGTTGTCATCGTCATCAACTCGGGCAAAACCTTGTGCCAAGTTGGTGTTATAAGTTGGGGCGTGGATTATGCAAGGCGACGTGCGGTGGTTGACAACGTTAACTCCCTGCATTCCTGCAGCTGAGTGAAGCAATTGCGGCAGCGCCTAATGATATGCAATAGTTTTGGTTCGCTCACCAAATGCTACTAATGGAAGTAACTTGAGTGTAAATTCAAAAGCGGATTGTGGCTCTCTAATGCCAGCAAACTAAATTATTTATTCTGCATTTGTCTTTCGCAATCGGGTTTTGCTCTATCTCTCTCTCCCTTTCTCTCTCGCTGTCGTTTCTCGTTATTTTTGTGCTCATCAACATTGTTGTTTTAGTTGTTTATATATGTGCAACATTGATGAGTCTGGCACTGGATAAAGTTGAGTGTACTGTCAAAACGTTGTACTCAATTTTCAATTACAATTTTTCGTTTTATTTAAATTGCAAGCTTTGGTTTATGCCAAAATTTTACCCAACGGGCCCTTTATTGCCCTTTTTCGCTTATTCGCATTTTAAAACAATTACGCGGTCTCGCATTTAACACTGTCACAAACCGTATACACATATACGTATACGTATACGTAATGGCAACTCCATTTACTGCTGCTGCTCGTTGTTTTCCTCTTTTTTTTTCATCTTTTTTGTTGGGATGGTTTTGTAACTGGTTCTGTTTTGGTTACGCTTTCGATTTGAGTCCGACTTAACAATACGTGGAATTAAGCGAATTTCCTCTTTTCATTACTTTGAAATTGAATTGGGTTTTTGGCAAGCACATTGTGGCAAAATTCTCTCAATGCGCTCTGCTTTCTACTCTTTGCTGCTCTTCCACTATTCTCTATTGTTTCTTCCTCTGTCGGTTTATTAGTGCTGTATTCAATGGCTATCGGGCTAAAATTGCCAGCAGCAGCAGTAGCAGTAGCAGCAGCTCTGAATTGAATCATGCAAATGGTTATTTGTGGTACGACCAAAAATTTGACTTTGATAGCAGCTCAAGCTCGAAAATCTTGGATTAAGTTCGTAGACAGGGAAAAAGTTATAGCCAATTTGAAAGAGTTTTTGCTTTAAATTCAAGTTAAAGTTGGATTGAACTTCTGTTATAATATTAAAACATCTCATCACTGAGACAAAGAGCTTAAGTTATTCATAAATTCAATATCATGAGATTAATCTGTCATAGTTGGCATTTGTTTTTTCCTTAAGTACTACGAAGTGGTATTAATAACCAGGGCCCACACTAGTTTTGTGACAAAATTGAGGTAGTAAATCTATTGGGCTTAATGCTTTTGCAGTTTTGGTTATATTTCATGGGGTGATTTGTGGACTTAGCATAAACACGGGATGGGCAATGCTCAGAGACTGGCGACCGAGCGATAAATCACGGTCGTAGAGCTCGGGGATATGACGTTGTAAGCATGGCCAAACTTAATAAAATCACGTGGCAAAAACAAAAAAACAACAACAACAAACAAACAAATGACTGACTGGCGATGTCTACAATCATTTTTTTTGCGTTGCGTTGCGTTGTAGACAAAACCTCTTTAAAGCAAATATTCCGTTATGTTCGTCTATTCTGTAACATTTCTCAATGTCAGTTTTGAGAGGAATGGCGAAAAAGAAGCGAAATGAAAGCGCAGACAAAGACATCAACGTTGGCCAGACTGTGCTTTTGATTTATCACGAATGAAGCAAGGCTGTAAAAAACTAGGCAAAAACAAAGAAAACCACACAAAGTCATCCAATTATCCTGTAAAGTTTCATTATGTCAGCGCGTTGTTTTTTCGGCTCTGCCGGAACTGACGCCATATTGGCACAACTTCCCCTGCTCTGCCCTATGTGTGTGTATGTGTGTGTGTCTGTCTCTTAAACTCTTTCTCCTTGTCTTTCCGAGTTAGACTCATCCACTATCCCGTTGCCGCTGATAAATTGTCAACGTTGGCGGCGCTTTCGCATGTTTTGACTTGATTATGGCGTAACAAATTGTCGCCATTTTGCATACTTGCACATTGGGGAAACGGAAGCACCGGAAACCAAAGCGACATAACTGTGAAGCTAACCGCAAATGCAGTGATAACGACGTCCAGCATTGCCAGCATTGTCTTTTCTCTCTGTTTTCTTTCGGCCAACACACACACACACACACACATACAAAAAGAAAGGGCAAACAGAAGACAATCAAAACTAACTAAGCGACTTTGTCAGTCCTGTTTAATTTAAGAGCATGATAACCACAATGTGCACCTTGATGTGGAATACGACTTTACTCATGGTTTAAACATTTAACATTTTAACATTGGCTTTTCAGTTTTGCAATGGACCTTAAGACTGGCTCATTGCTTGTGGCGCCCGCGGTTAAGAATTCAAGTTGTTCGCATCCGCGTTATTCGGGCCACAATTTCATTGTACACATTGGGATTGCGGAGACGATTGAGGCAGTATTGATATTGGTGCTGACTTTGGGTGTCATCGGGGCCAACTGTCTGGTCATCTTTGTCATTAATAATCGCCGTTACGCCGCCTACATCCATCAACAGGTGAGTGTTAGCCACAACTAACAAAGGTGAAACGTTTGTTTGAGCTCATTGTTTGTTTGCTTTTAGCCACGTTATCTGCTCACTTCGTTGGCACTGAATGACCTAACAATTGGCCTGCTAATTACTCCGTTTGGGTTAATGCCTGCATTGTTTCATTGTTGGCCATATGGCGAGATCTTCTGCCAGATACAGGTGAGTACAAATATCCGTCCACTCCATTCACATGCCAATTAGTATGTCAGCATACATGTTGCCCAATACAATGTAACCTTTTGTTTAGCCCACTTACCATACATATACACATAGTCAACTTAAATGAATGGGCTTAATGTATACGTACTTACATATACAAATTACAATGTTTATGTGTGAAACAATGGACCAAGTTTATCCTTTAAGCTACTTAGCTAATTATGCAGTTGAATTATTTTCAATGGTTAAACGGTTTTAACTTAACAAATAATTAATATTTATTATTTGTGAAAGCATTTTAAAATACACATTTTAATGGTAACAGTTTTCTGGTATTATATATAAACAATATCTGGTGTTGAGTAACTTTAAATGAATTCAAACTTAATATGCAGAACGAACTATTTTAGAATTCTTCGCAACAAAAAACTTATATTAATAAAAGCTTTTAATTATTTCTTTTCTTTTCTCTTGCTTTATTTAATACATATATTTTTTTAATTCACAGGCCTTGCTGCGTGGCGCGTTATCGCAACAAAGCGCCGTTATACTCGTCTGCATGGCCGTGGACAGATATATGTGTGCGCTGCATCCGCGACGTTATTATCAGCACTCGAGCAAGAAGGTAAGTGGATCAGTGGGTGGGGCGTTCAGCAAGTGAATGAATAATGTTGCATAACTTTGAGTCGTAAAATTTGCATCATGTACATATGTATTAACACATATGTGTGCATGTGTGTGGTAATACGCGGCAAGGCAGATAAGGCACGTTACCCAGCCTGCCGATAAGCTGTGCGACAAGTTAAGATAAGAATTTATCACAATGCAGGACAACGGGCAATAAACAAAAGCGTATGTGATGAAAATACCAAAGAAATCACGCGCCAATAAAATCTAGTAGGCGACAACACCAACAACAACAACAACATCCACATCTCATCTATAAGCCAATTACGTAGAGATAAATAGGGATAATGGGCTTAGAGTTTTTTTTTCCGCTTATTTTTTGCCAGTCATTAAAACAGAGAAACACGCAAAAACAGAGACAAAAAACACAACGAAACGCCAAGGCATAAAGAATGTGGAAAAAAAGCAAAGCAAGCAAAATGAAATAAAACACCAAGCATAAATAGTCAAAAAGTGTATAAAATATATATAAAAAACTCAAGCTGGGTTTACTTTTTCCTCCCCATTTTTTCGGTTTTTTTGTGTTTTTTTTGTTGCTGTTTGACTTTAACTAAATACGAAGACCACAGCAAAGGGCCGGCAAGGAAAAATCAAATGAGGCGCCATGACGTTTACCGCAAGTGTAAAAGGGGCAGCAAACAATAGCATTGGCTTACACTCTTTCCATCTCGCTCTCTCTCTCACACACGCACACACTCGCTCTTACAACATAATTTATGAGGCAAAAAACATTTACGCAGCCGCCTTTCGGAAAAAAAGTATGAAACTTTGCAAAATAAAAAGTTAAAAGCAAAAATGAACTGTGTGTGTGCGTGTAAGAATGTGTGTGTGAACGGAAGTGGAAAGAAATAATTTTTGGGTTTCGGACAGCCCAACGTCGCGTATCATTTACAAAATGGGAGAAAAAACCCACTGTCCGGTCGACCCAGACAACTTTTTGCTTTTTGTTTAAGTATGCAAATGGCTATTAACATTATGACTATTAGGTGTACTTTAAAGGAAAGCGCCCAATACACTCAATTTGCCAAATCAATCAAGGAATAAATTGGACGCCTTTCGTTTTAATTATTCAGACAAATATCATACAAAATAGAAATAATAATAGTAAATATGAAAATTATATAATATAATCTGATTATAGATTTCCTAGTTAATTGTTTGTTTCACAACTTTGTTTACAAGCAAAATGTTGCTGAGTAGCTATTTTGCAACTATCCTTAAAATTCCCAACATGTTTTAGCTTCTACAACATGGTATGACATTTGCAAATTGGAGTGTACTTGCAGACTTCGAAAATAGGTCTGTTGCTAGTGATCTTTTAAAATTCTTTTTCCTGTTTTTTCTGCCGATTTTTTTTTATACCGTTGTCCATTTTCTGCAGTTTTTTTTTTATATTTCTTACGTGATTTTTTTTTTTAATGATTTTTTTGGATGTGAACTTTTTTTTAATGATGTTTTTTCCTTTTTTTTTTAAGGGTTTTTTTTTATAATAATTTTTTGTGTGCATAGATCGTTTTTCTGGTATATTTTTTACACGCCAAATAATTTGCAACTGGTCTTAGCTTCTACAGCGTGGTATGACAATTACAAATCTGAGAATGCTAGCAGACATCAATAATAGGTCTGTTTGTTTAAGGTTTTTTTTTAAATAATTTTTTTCTGAAGTTTTGTTGCTGAACATATTTTTTTTTTTATATTTGTATTGCGCAAACTTTTTTGAAAATGATTAAATTAAATGATTTTTAGGTAATTTTGAATGTCTTTTTAATTGTTCGCTTTAAAATTGGATTCTTTGTCAGTTCAATTGAATTACAACTTGTGAACATTTTTTTTTTTTGCAGAAATTAGTAATTTAAAAATTCTGAACGGCTGTTAGCTTCTACAGCATGGTATGAGACTTGCAAATCTGAGAATGCTAGCAAACATGTTTTTTTTTATATTTTATATTGATGGCCGGTTTTATTAACTATTCGGTCTCTGTCAGTTCAACTGATCAATCGTTCAATAAATGTATTGAGCAAATTTTTTTGAAAATGATTATTAGGTAATTTTGAATGTCTTTTTAATTGTTCGCTTTAAAATTCGCAACTGGATTCTTTGTCAGTTCAAGTGAATTACAACTTGTGAACATCTTTTTTTTTTTGCAGAAATTAGTAATTTAAAATGTTTCCTTTGTATTTTTCGTTTTAAAATTCTGAACGGCTGTCAGCATGATATGAGACTTGCAGACTTTTTTTTAAAACTATATAGTTTTATTATGTTTTTCTGGTGGTTTTGAGTAATGTATCTTTTAATTGCTCTCAACTGATTTCTACAGCAAAATTTGGAGTGGTTATATTTAAATATTGTATGCCATTTTAAGGAGTTTTGTATATCTTCCAGGCTTATTAATACGCAACAACATTTTTTTGTGCTGACTTTAAAATTGCAACTGTCCAATTTGTAAAGTGTGGCAATGTCGAAAATTAATAAATAAAAAGCAGACGTCGCGACAGCTGAAACGATGAACATTTGGGCCACGCAGTTTGTTGTTGTTTGGCTTACTTTTTGCCTTGTAATTGAAAGTCTGCAACGCGTATTTTAATTGAAACTCCATATAAAATGCAACTCACTTCGCAAAAAGAGAGAGAAACAATTTTCAATGATAGCTAATTTTTAAAGAAATTATTTTTTTTTTTATATGTCGGAAAGTTTTACGTAGTCAACGAAAAAGTATCATCATAATGACATATCGTAATTTATTTTGAATATATTTATTTTGGATATATATATTCGTTGTTAAACAAAACAGTTTGACGTTGTTTTACTTAAATATTTATTTTTCCTGAGAAAGTTTGGACGACGACAACATCACCGCTTTCTTTCACATACTTTTTAAATCGATTTAGCAAATGGGCTTTTGATGGCTAAATTAGTTCTTGTTTTACAATGTTGTCGATGCCAGGTTTATGTAACATTGAAATGTCTTAAAATCAGTAACGTGCACGTAATGCCATAATCAGCTCAGCTATAAATCATGCAACACGAAACAGCTGCAGTCATTACAAACGTTCAGAAATAGAATGAAAAAGTGCCGGGGACTAAGCAGTAAGCAGCACTTTGAGTATGTGGCAATGGCTAAATCAGACCCTGTGTCTGTCCCCTAGTTTTCTCTAACCGTCACGTTCTTTGGCAGATTTTAATAGCTTATATGACAACAACAACAACGATTAGACAAAAGCCAAATCTAACCAAATTGTGTTTGTGTTTTGTATGTGTATGTATTTCGCAGGGCTGTGTTGCAATATTGAGCTTAACATGGATTATCAGCCTGACGGTGTTTGGGTTTCTCGTGCTGCCGAAAGGTGAGTGACAAGACAAAACCACTGACAACCGCCAACACCCCCTCCACTCCACTCCACTAAAACAACGCAAACATCTAACTATGTGTGTGTGTGTGTTTGTGTATTTGTATCTGCATGTATTATTCATAGGCTACTACTTCAACAATACGGGTCTGATGGCATGCGAGCCATTTTACAGTAAACCCTCGTATCGCATTTTGTCCACATGTGCATTGTACTTTCCCACAACGATGGTGCTGATGTACTGTTACGGTTCCAGTTTTCATATGAGCCGATTTCGCTTAAACGATCCAACCATGCCGCTCACAGCGGCCGCCCATCATCCACATCCGCACCATCCGCCACAACAACAACATCAGCAGCAGCTGCAACATCATCAGCAACAACAACAACACCAGCAGCAGCAGCATTCGTCGCATATATTTGGACATGGCGGACACGGACACTCGCATCATTCGCATCCGCATCATCATCGCGCGCCGGTTATGAACCATTTAAGCATGGCCATGAGTATGGGCCTTGTCGGCATGCCCAGCATGACAAATAAAATAACCAAAAAGGTGAGTCGAGTTGAAGTATAACAGCGACAAATACGTAGAAATTAGATGCAATAATAATTGTTTTATGCATACCCAACAGAAGCCACAAATATGTGTTTGTTACTCTTGCTGTTTTGCACATTTTCGTGTGGCTTTTTTAATTAGATTGTTAAATGTAAGCAACACCACATTCGTTGCAGATTGTGCCCATACAGGAGAAGAACTCCAGCGGCAACACGTCACGTTCAATGGCTGCCATTTCGTTGGGTTTCATTGTTATGGTCACACCGTGGACCATTCAGGAGATTGTCACCGCCTGCACAGGCTCCAAGGCAAGTAGTTACCAGCAGCAGCAGGAGCAGAGCTTTGTGCTTACTTATACTACAAGTACTTGTAGTCAATACGCCAGCACAACACACTACGCATACGTAACCAGTTTGTGTTTGTTGATGTGATTATGTTGCGCATACGCCACGTTAACCACATAAGCTTTAATTGTACTTGTGTGTGTACTTGTATGTGTAATAATGGTCTCTCTCTTGCTCTTGCTCTTGTGCTATGTCTTTCTCTATTGTGCAGCTGCCGCCGTTTCTTGATTTCTTGGTCACCTGGACATCGTTGAGCAACAGCCTATGGAATCCATTCATGTACTGGCTGCTAAATTCTGACTTTCGTCGCCTTAGCCGTCAACTGATGCCAAACAAAGTGAGTTGAGACTGGTTTGGTTATATTGCTCAAATGCGTTTTGATACTTCTCACATTATCAAGTCATAAGAAAAATCTATTTTATTATTTAATTTACTTTGTTGCGAGATTAAGACTTTTCATAAATCTTGGATATAACTGTTATGGGTTTTGTCGTAATCTGGTTCTTAAGAAGTCCACATTTTCTTTGAGGAGAATCTGCAGTTTTCTATTGTTTTGGGCTTAGACCGAGCTGATTATTATTTAAATCTGGGGTTGAACTCGTTTTGATGTTGAGTTAAACACAAACGTTGCTGCTTATAAACGTAACTAACATATGTATGTAATTCGTTGAGGGATTTTGTATTTAAGCAAGGGCTTTTAAATCGGGCCAAGCTAGGGTCATAAATCCGAAAAAGGTGAAAGCAGCATTCAACACAGGATACTCGTGCGCCGGCGTCCAAACAAACAAACAAACAACAACAATAATAAACAAAGAGTGAAAAGTGATTTTGAATTATGAAAGAGAAAATCCAAAGCGGCACGCTTACAATCCGCAACCACTTCACTTCACCCCACCACCATCACCAAACACAACCGTCCCCAAACTTCGGGACCCAATTGGCCCTTGCAGCTAGCGTAAACATGAAAACTCACTCGGCCTTTTTGATTGTGGGTGTGAAAGCAGGAAACGGAAGGCTCGGGGCCATGGGGAAAAGCAAATCCATTTTTGGAAAGCGCAGTCAAGTTGCATGATTTACTTCCGAAAAACTAACAGCACTAAGGCCATTTTGAACGAATTTATGTGGTATTCGCCTAGTTGGAGATGGGAGCGTGACAAAGTTATTGCATTTTTTTTTTAATATAACTATAGCAAATCAATATTTTATTTATGTATATATAATATTTACAATTATGATTGTAAATTCCCTGCATTATAAAAGGTTTTTCTAAATAAGCAAATTTTTTTTTCTTTTTAAAAAGTTTCTTGAACTAATATTTAATGTTTTGTTTTTGAGATAACTTTCGCAAAATGTGATTTTTTTTTTTATTTTTTTTCTCCGTTTTACTATATATCTTGTTGGCACAGATTATCTTTATGTTATCATTTACCGCTATATAAGGATATACATATGTAAATCCAATAAAGCATGTGAATTTTACTGTGCTTATTAATTTCAAAATTTATGATGATGCCTTTTGTGTGCTCGTTTTAGTGTTTCCCCAATGAGGATACGCCCGAACACAAATCAGCCTGTTGTCACATCAATGCGAACGATTTTGAAATCACAACGCTTCCGATGCCGCCAGAGCCGCCCGCCTCACGTCCGCCTACCAACAATGGCTGTAGTTCCGGTGGTGGTGCGGTAGGTGGTGGTGGTGGCGGCGGTGGTATTGGTAGCTCCATTGGCGGCTCCGTGCTTGGCATTTGTGCACGTTCACGAGCCAATAGTCTGAGCCGTAGTGCCTCACAGTACATCAGAGGACAATTGGCTGGCGGTGGTCTAGGTGGAGGAGGTGGCGGCGGTGGTGGAGGAGGAGCTCATAGTCATGCCCATCAGGCGGCCAGCGAGGGATATGCCACAGTGCGTCCCGACATCGAGGGATTGTCAGAGAAGTATTGGGGCGAGATCTTGGAGCGCACTGTCAGCTCTGGTAATCTGCATGCAATGCAAAAGAATTTCCCCCATTTTCCCTATCATCAGCATGCCCATGTCCATCAGTTGCATCAGCCGCAACAGCATCAGCATCAGACCACTTCGTTTAGCAAGCACAGTGATCTGCATTTGAATATGTTGTCCAGTGGTGCGAATCAGGATAACACCAGCAGCAACATCAGCACCACCACAGCTGCCGAACTTGGTAAATTCTCAACGTCTGAGCCGAAACTTTGTGAGCATCTATTTCATGATGCCAATTGTGCCAAGAGCAAACTGCTTCTGGGCGGTGGTGGTCCGGCTTCTGAAGCAGCAGCTGCATCAACTTCAATATCGACAGTGGCCTCCAAGCTGGCTGCGGGGCGTAGCATACCGGACATTTAGTACGCAGAGGACGTCATACTCGCCAACAGTCAACTAATGGCCCGCCAAGCCAAATGTGCCCACCATCCGCAACATCAGCAGGCCGTTGCCGCCGCCGGCCATTCCCGTCATCTGATCCATTCTGCTTCGGCTCCCCATCATACGAGCAGTCTGCGTTTGAGCCGCATTCGTGTTGCCTGTCACAGTCCACCGCCCTCAATGTTGGCGCTGGCTGGCGAGTCCATGGCCGAGTATCGTAAATAGAATGCTAGTTAGGTTTACAACTTACTGAGGTCTAACCGTGAACGTGTGGTGTATGTGTACGCAAGTTAAGTCTACATATATCTATGGGTGTTTGTGTGTGTCTGGCTAAATAATTACAACATGTCTCATAGCGTTAAGTAAAAACTTGAAAAGTTGTAGTTATTCATTCTTAAGTGACTAATAATTCTTTTTTAAATTTTTTTTTTTTATATTTCAGAAAAGTTTTTAAATCAAAAAAGTTTCTAATGAGAAGCAGAATATTGTGTTGTGTTAATTCGTTTTTAATACGTTTTTTTTTTTTAATTTTTTTTTTTTATATTTCTCAAAACATTAAATCAAGAAAGTTTCTAATGATGAGCAGAATACAGGGTTTTGTAAATTCGATTTTAAAAGTATTTTTTATTTTTTTTTTTAAATCTAACAAAAGTTCTTAAATCAAAAATGTTTTTAGTAAGAGCAGCATTGTATGGGTAATGCGTCAACACAAAAAAATTTCAACCAAAAAAAGATTTTTTAAAAAAATTTTATTTTTTAATATTTTTTTTATAGACCTTAAATAATCTTAAATCAAAAATGTCTTAATAAGGAGGATCACGTATTTTTTCACTATTGTTAGTATTATTTTGATGTGGGAGAACTAATAGTATAAATACAAGAAAAAATTAACAAGTTAAGTGTTCATTTTTATGTATGTTTGTGATACAATTTTTACTAAAAAGCAAACTTCAAAGCTAATATAAATCGAAAATAATGTCATATGAATACGAATATGTGTGTGTGTACTGTCTAAATAAATATTAAATATACAACTAGTGAATATATGAATATAAGAATAATTGTCGCAACATGCAAATCAAATCCCATTAATAAATTTTTAATACAATTAAATGGTTAAGCTAAGAAAAAGCTCTATTGCTAAGTAGGTAATTGTGTGTTAAACAAATATTGTTCAGATGGGTGTTATCTATAATGTGACTAAGTTGTCTAAGTATTTTAATTAATAGAGATGCTAGACTTCCCTTATCCGAAATGACAGAATATTAAATAAACGATAAACTATTTCAATTTCCGTTTATGCAAACTTTTCCATGTCATTTGCTCCCAGGAAACACTAAACTAAGTAATCATATAACTAGTATTGAAGTTCATAACTATTATAGTATTGATGGTTCTAAAAGCGTTGTGGTTATACATACATACTTGATCGTAAAACATAAAATAGTTCTCCTTATATAGCCCACAAACCGAATAAAATCAGATAGAAAACAAAAATGCACAATGTCTAAAATAAAGCAAATCAAATCCTAACTTTTGTGATTTTCATGAATTTAAGTAAGTTTATGTGTGTGTACATGTATGTATGTGGAAATGAGACATCATTTTTGTAGCTTAACTCAAATCAAATCAATAGCTAATTGCGAACAAACAAAATTTTTACAACTTAAGATGGTTTTAGTTTAGACAACAACAAAATATTGAAAGTCAAATAAATGTAATTAATATTAAATATGTATTAATAATATGCGACAACAAATTGTAAAGTGAATTCAAATGAAACGCAATAAACATTAACGAAATCAAAATAACAAAATTTTAAGTCGATTTTTTTTAGGCTTTTTAGCCATTATTCAATTTTCTCTAAATCATAAATAGTTGCTTTTTAAATGACATTTTTTTTAATAAACCTGCTGCAATCAGCGTTTTTACTTTTCTTCAGTTTACGAATCTCTTTTTTTTTTTAATATAATTTTCTGTCATCTTTTCGGTTGATGTTGGCCATCTATTAATGGGAAATGTATAGCTCAGATTATGACGGAAATCATCCACCTGAATATTACGACAGTCTCATGTTGGATACTTTCCAGACTTATCAATACTGATAGTTACTGAGCACGGCAACTGAGCTGTGGGGGAGCAATATAGGCGACGACCCTGAAGCGTTAATGTTAGGACAGAGAGCTGTTCGTGTGCGAACAGAAGTCACCCAGACGTGAAGGGTCAATGATCTCTAGGGATCACAGCTCAAAGGAATTAAATCAAAACCAAAAAAATGCTGCAAATGAAAATAAACCAGAAAAAATGGAAAGGAAAACTCTCAATTCCATATAAAAAACTAAATAAATTAAAAATATTATAAATAATTTGATTTTTATTGGCACCACAAAAAGAGAATGGAAAATCGGAGGAAATAAAATGACAAAGTTATGCAAACCGAAATGCAAATTAATTTCGCATTCTGCGTTTAAATTTCCATTTGCCCATACGATGAAAATACAACAAAAAAATTAAAAGAAAAAGTATGAGAAAAGTTGAAAAACTAATTTTCACAAAACAATTTCAGTAAGCCAGAAGGCAGACACAATGACGACGCCCACTGTGTGCCACGCCTCTCCCGTTTCACCCCTCACCCACTCACATACACATACAACTCCCTGCGGCCAATGAAAAGTTCACCACGATGGCGGCTTTTTCTTTTGGCCAATTTGAATCTCAATCTCAATCCTGAATCTGTGAATGTGAATGTGAATTCGAGTTTGAATTTCCATTTTTGAATCCCATTGCGCGTGTTCTTTGCCAACACACACAAAAAAAATGAAATAAAAAAAATTACACGGCCCGTTGCATTTTGTAACAATAATCGCCGGTGTTTGGCATAGGATCAAACACCCTAACCCAACACGCAGCAGCTCCCCTCATCGCACCACCCCAACCCTCCTCTTTACTTTCTTTCGCTTTGCAATCCAGGCGAACGCAACATTTTGCGTGCTGAAATTCACGCCCAGCGATTTTCACAAAAAACTTTTCACATGAAAGTCAACTTTACTCTGGCCAGCAATGTTTTTCTTTCGCTTTTGGCTCGCACAATTCTCATTTGAGTTTCTGTATAATTTTTCCGCCAGCTGGGGAATTGGATTTCGTAGCATTTGCTGGTCGTTGACTTGCCAGCTCTTACCTTACCCCCCTCCTCTCCCAAACCAACCCAGTCCATCTCTTCGCGTCGGTCACGAATCGGACATGCCGCCAAGGCTTTGCCTAATTTGATTAAGCGGGCAAAAAACACTAATTGAGGTTTATCCAATTCTAAAGCCAGCCAAGCAAACGGACAACTTATCCGGAAATCCAAAGGTTAAACTTTGATTTTTTTTTTTTTCTCCAACATTTTCGGTAATATTTATCTTTTCAAAGACATTGAAACAATTTAATTTTTTTTATATACATTTTTTGCTTTTAATATTCACATAATTATTATTAAGACGAAAGTGTGCAATATTTTATAATAAAATTGCAATACTCCAAAATTTCAGCTTAGCCTTAAATAGAGGTTAGAAACACAGGTTTGCATAGTGAACTTCAATATTGCTGTAACTGTTGAACATTTAAGATAGCTAATGGCAGCCTTTTAGATGGAATTCTACTTGAGACAAGTTTATCTTCTAATTATTCAAATTGTTGCGTAAGAAAATGTCCTTAAACAACTTTATTTATAAATTTGTACAAAGTACACTATGAAAAATAAGTAAATAAGTAGTAAATACAAGAAAAAAATTTTAATATATTCAGAAAAAAAAAACCAAAAAGAAATAACTAAAAAGTACAAAAAAATAGGGAAAAAAATAAAAACACTGCCGCTCATTGCGGTATACCTTTACACTTACACTTAACCCTTTACACATACACTTAACCCTTTACGCACCCACTAAGCTCCTTTACTATTCATAACAATGGAAAGAACATGCGGTACTGCCTCGTCCAAGAGGTACAAAAGAGCGTACACTGGTCTTAGACCAGTGGTGCTATCATCAGACCGCTTTAACGCCATTTTGTCCCGATCGTGTCAGGCGGAGAAGCGACAACGGCAGGCCGATTTGGAAGAACAGCAACGTTATAATCAAGCTCTCAAGGATGGAGGCGAGGAACTGTGCCGGAACTTCACAAACATGCCTGACATGTTTGCTAAGAACGAGGTGCAGGAGTTGCGGCTTGTGTCAATAATTCAAGCGGCCAGTGAACAAATGTCTGCTAAAATACAGGAACAGCGGCGCAAGGAACGCATTATGCGTGCCAATCGAATGCTAAATGCCCTTAAACCAGGACCACGTGCTCTGCATGGAGCGCTGCTCGCCACCGAAATGATTCATCAACGTGACTATTACCAAGCGCTCAAATGTGAATTTGACGAAAGGGAGAAACGTCAGCAGCAGCTTGATGAGGAACAATGTCCGGAACAGTTGATACCCTTCGGGCATGTCACACTAGAGGACGAAAAGGAACAACAACTGACCAAGTCAAAGGAGTTACAAGAGTCCTACCGACAGGATCTCGAAACGAAACGTCAGCGTAGGGAGGCCGAAAAGCAGCAGGAAATAATGGACTGCATTGCGGAGCGGAAAAAGTACAAATGCATGCAGGAGAAGGAAGAAAGGGCAGCAATGGAGAAGAAAGAGAGAAGGCGCGAGTTTTATCGTCAGTCCTACAAGGATGGGGTTAGGGAGAGGGAAGAAAAGGCTAAATGTAAGTTAGAGTCCCTAGTTGTAAGATTTATTATAAGGATTGTATTTTTTTACAAAAACACATTAGATGAACGCATGTGTGACGAGATCAACGATCGACTTATTTGCGTTGATAGGGTCAGGGCTCGCAATTTGGACGCTCGCAGGAGCAAGGAAGCGAAAGAGATGCGTACGAATCGAATTAGAGAACTGGAAGCTTTCGGAGTGGAGCATTGTCGGACAAAGCAGGAGAAAATTCGAAAAATGCAGGAAGTACAGGATTCTCTTGAGGAGCGTAGAAATGCAGAAGAGAAATTGGATGAGGTACTGCGTCAATGTAAAATCGGGAAGCTGTCGATGGAACGTCGTGCCTACGAGCTGGAGGAACGTAAGCAGTTGGAAGAGAAACGTCAAAAAGCATCAGAGATTCGTCGCTTCCAGCTTGCCCAGAGGCATAAGAACGCAGAGGCCAACGAGCATTTCAATGCACAAGTCAAAGCAAAACATGATAAGGCAACGGCCAATTTGAGAGTGGTCCTACAGGGTCAACGCCAACAGTTCATTGATCAGCGTCAAGAGGAGCTTATGCGCATTACGGCCTGTGACGAAGATCCGTATTTATTGGAAGATGTTGCCTTCTTCGATGGTGCTCTAAAAATCATGCAGGAATCTAAGGAGCTCGGGCGCCCACTAGTACCGGTTGCTAAAGCTGTCGAGACCTATAAACGCGAGAATCATGTGGATTTGGTGCCCGAGGGTCAAATGGTACGAAGAAGCAAACGGCGAGATAAATGCTGGCCCGGCTTTTTCTCCAAGGCCGCATTGGCCTACAGGAAGACTGAGCATCGGGAGAATTGCCGTCGCGAGCAGGAGGTTGAGCGCCACAAAATCTTTGAAAACTGCATCAAGATCACAAAATTGGCAGCCGAGGAACGACCCTATAAGAGATGTACCGTTGAGTGTCCTCTGCAGTGCAAGCAACATCGGGGATTACCGGCAATGGAAAGTATGGATTCCTTCGAGCCACCTGGCTTCATCTGCACCGAAGCAGAAGTGCCTCCAGCTGAGCCGTGTCCAGTTGTTAAACAGACAAAGCCAGTATGTAAGAAATGTGAGGACAATACTGGGGATTTTCTGTGTCCCAGCATTATGGAGGTAATGGAGCCAGGCGAGGAATATTCTACAAGTGTGCAAAGCCTTGCCACAAAAATTGAAGCTGTAGGTCAAACAGATGTAAAGGATGTCAAGATCGAGGGTGTTTCCAATACAGAATCAGTATGGTCTTTGGATGATGCAAAAAAAAGAGTTGTGGGTGGAAAACAACCGTCAATTGCAAAAGCCAGAAGCATTTCAAAAGCTTCCACAAATCTAAACAAATATTGGACCGCAAAATCTCAGCCAAAATCCAAGGTTCAACCAGCTTATCCCATTATTAGTGTCATACAAGCTCCAAGCTCACACTTATCTTATCACAATTCAAAAGGAAATTTTAAGTCAGCTTATCTTAAAACTATTGTATTGTAGCATTGTATTTAATAGTCTTGTTATATTCATTTCCAAATTCCAAGCTTTATTGCTATGTTAATGCCCCATTTGTGAAGTGACAAGTAAATATGAAATCAACCTACAAGCTGAAGTGTCTTGTTCTTTTTTATTTAACAGTCTTGAGAGTCTACGCACAGACAACACAGGAAATGACGTTAATGGTTTTTTAAAAGCACTTAAACTTGGCGCAAACTTTTCCCTTTTTTTTTGCTCTGTCTTGTATTTTGCAACTACCACTTTACTTTGCTATTTGGTCTGGTCGTCGACCAAAGAGGACCTGAGGTCAGTTGATAGACTCCCGTAGTCGTCCATAACCCTTGCATTGGCATTACTTACGCGCTTTCTTTAACGCAAGACCCGTGGAGAGAGTTGCTCCTGCTCCTTCTGCTGCTGCTGCTGCTGTTTGTCTTTTGTCGTGAGAGGGAAAGAAAAATGAGTCATAAATTCCAATTATTGTGTGGGCAAAGTTATTAGGTTACTTTGTCGTCAATTTGCGACCGACTTGACTTGGCTTGACTGACGAACATTTTTGTTTTCATTTAGCTTATTATTGTATATGTGTGTGTGTGAGTGGTGAGTGTGGGGATAGACATGTCAAGCGTTCCATTCTAATGCACATAACTTAATTTAACCCAACGCAACGGTTGATGAACCTTCAGCAGCTAGTAGAGGAAGCCAGAAACATGGGTCACCTTCGACTTAAAGGCTGCCCAGGCGAATCTCATCAAGATAATTACGGCTGCGCTTTTCTTTTCTATTCGTTTTGTTTTTTGTTCTCCCGACGGGTTAATCAGCCGCTGTTAAACTTTGTATTCTGTAGCGCTTTGGCGCTTAGTGAAGCCCACAGCTCCAATTAACGCAACGGTCCGCATCTTCTACTGGGCAAAAGTTATGAAAACTTTTTTGCCCAGGCCCCCCCGACGCCAAACTTAACTTAACTTAACTCATTTGCAGCGGTTGCTATAAACCGCTGATTGGTCAGCCGCCAATCATATCGACTGAGTATCTACCCTTCCACAACACCCCAACCCACTTTAAAAGTTGTCAGGAAGATGACCCTAATGGCCCAACCCGAAGACTACTCGTCAAAAGGGTTTCAAAAGGAAATCAAGCTATTTAAATTATTGGCTTAATTATATACTGTGTAACCAGAGCCAAAAGTTAATTGTACTGCAATAAGTTTTCAAATGTTTTCATCGCCGCTTCTCACTTTATGAAACAATAACATCTGACAATATGAAAAACCCCTTCAAAGGCATTCAGTTGCAGTTGCAGTGCAAAAATTCCAATTATCAAACTAATATTCGAATGTTAACAGTACTCTCAAAATTTTTTCACTCTGCATCGCAACAGAGTTTCGTTTTTCTCGTTTAGCTAACATAGCATGAGAAAAAAAAAAATCGCGTACGATGCCTAAAGGGGTAAAACAGCAGAACATGCAATGCATTTTTGTTTTTAATATTTGCCTAGAAATAGAAATCTCAAATACGTTTCTCTTCATTGACGAAAAAGTGCAATACAATACGAAAAACACATTCCCCTATTTTATGTGAGCTTTTCAAATTGAATTTCAATTCACAAACATAACAAGCATGAATGTACACTACTGTGCGGCATAGTATATAGTTGACTATGGTATACTCTGCAAAAATGTATATACTTTTACACTTCAAATGACTTTTTATTAATTTTTATTTCAAATTGAAATTAATCTTTGTTTTAGTAACTTGAAACTTAAACTTTATGATACCCTACCTCACATTTCACAATCTACAGGATATAAAAGCATTTGATTTTGTTGTTTACTAGCCAGTATTTCCATAAGCCAAATACCAACACGTTGCGTGCCAGTCAATATTAGTTTTGAAATAAAATTAATAATAAAAATACCAATATTGAATAACTTGTGTTTTTGTTAAGCCTCACGTGAACTTGTTTTTATGCAATTCAGAAAGTGTTTTACAATTTACAATCATATAACAAAATAAATTTACATAGCGAGCTGAGTTGAAGCGATATAGAAATGTCCGACTTGACTTGTTTTGAAGCTGAAACTTTGCTCAAGATCTTCTGTGAGTTGTCGTTAGATTGATTTGTCAAAATTAGCAACAAAAAAATGATGACTTCGTTTCAAGTGTAGCTAATATTCCGCATATATAAAAATAGCTTCCTTGTTTATTATTTGGTTTTTGTCATTGATAGTTGTTTTTCAATAAGAAAAGCAAAAATCACAGAAACTACACTACACTCACAATATTTGCTCAGTACAAAACAAATAAAACAAAAGGCAAGCAATTACTCAAGTGAGCAAACAGTTTGACCAAGAAATAAAGTTTTTAATTTATTTGATTGCTTTGGAAATAAATGCTGAAATAAATTGAAAGTACAATGCGAATTGTTCTATTAAAAAAAAAAAAAATAAATCCCTTAAATAATGAATAAAAGCAAAGGCATGCTAAATGACACCGAGACAGCCAGAAGCAAAAGCAGCAACAGACAAAAAAACAGAAGAAAAAAAAACAATTCAGCTACAAAAGCAAATGCAACAAGTGCCAGCAAACAAACAAACAAAAGGGCGTAAAATGT
Source organism: Scaptomyza parva (assembly GCA_035044645.1). Classification (NCBI taxonomy): domain Eukaryota; kingdom Metazoa; phylum Arthropoda; class Insecta; order Diptera; family Drosophilidae; genus Scaptomyza; species Scaptomyza parva. Next base: position 8,066,556 of record JAWNNT010000090.1, read on the forward strand.
GAGTGCAAATGCAAAAGGGAAACTGCTGCAGGGACAAAAGCACGAGAAACAAAACCCCGTATAATCAGCAGCAAAGTACAATGCCAAAACTAAAAAGAACACATGGCGTATACGTACTAAAAAAGAAAAAACGACCAGCAACAAGCACAGCTCAATTGTAATATTAAAAGAAAATGCAGACACTTGCCGTACCACTCTCTCTCTCTCTCTCTCTCTCTCTCTCTCTCTTCCTCTCTCTTTCTCTCTCACTCTTCCTCTCTCTTTCTCTCTCACTCTTCCTCTCTCTTTCTCTCTCATTTTTTTCTCGTTTCTTTTGCATGTTTCCCAGCTCACTTCTTGACTTTCACATTATGCGCTCTGCCAGTTTAAAACTCAATAAAAGTTGCAGTATGAAAAATTACTTAATGAAATTAAGTGTGAAAAGCGTGCGAGTGAGTGCTGCTGAGGCAAGAACAGCAGCAGCAGGACAACCTGCAAAAAGCCAACAAGGGGGCATGTATATTCCAATACAGCAGCTTCTTCCTTCCACCAGGAGGCGCAACACTCAGTAAAGTCAGTTGAGTGGCAAGCAGCAGCAGCAGCATGTACTTGAAAGTGGAAACGTGGAACGCCGATGCCAGGCTGTAAATAATAATAAAGGCCTGACTTATTGGTTTGGCTGCTGGCGTACGAACCACACTGAAACCCTGTACACAGGCATTTTGAACTCCTTGTAAAAATAATTCTGTTTAACGGCTGCAAGCAGATTGCTTGGCTGCAAGCAGATTCGTTTTCAACGAAAAACACTTCTTTTTTTTTAATTTGAAATAAATATGCATTAGAAATTTATAGAATAAACAATTGGAGCGCTTCTTGAAGCTCTTGATACGTTAGTTCATCTTTTTTTATCTTTTATCTAATACTTTTATTATTATGAGCAAACATTTTTGTTACTTAAATGATTTATTGTATAAACCCTTGCACTGACCAACAATATTATCACCAAGATGCTTATCTCACCCTCTGGCGGCATTTAAATCATCAGGGATGACTGGTGTAGGTAATATTCTTTGCATCCAACTGCTGCAAGCACTGCTCAAGATGCTGCCATTGGAGAGGGCAATACCTCAACGGTTGCTGCCAAGAAAAATGAACATATGATCGGAATAGTTATTATTACCAATGGTTTCACAAGAAAATATTATCATTGAAGGCTATAGTGTACATTAATTAATTGTTATCGATTATATTCAAAATTTATTATTATATCTTGAAATTTGGATGCAGTATATTTATTAGTAAGTCTTCTTAAATTCAACAAACGTATTGGTCTTCCATCAGTTAACAGTTTATTTTCAGAGCTCTTAATTGAATAGCATGAGAAAACAGGTGAAAATCCAATAAACACCAAACAGAAAAAAGCCAAAGGAATTTTCCAATATCCTACCAATATTTATAATTTTGATACAAAAGCCAAAAGAAAAAACACGTATGTGCGTGCGTGCGAGTGTGTTTGTGTGTGTGTGTGTGTGCTTTGCTGCTGGTAATCGGATAGCTTTCATCATTATGGCTTGGCGATGTTGTGGCCAAGAGCGGGGCCATTGCCCAAGGCACACATTTGATTGGAACACTTGGCCCCAAACTGGCCAAACACCTTTGGCACAAATGGCACTTGTGTGTGTGGGGCGAGAGATAAAAAATCAGTAAAGAAAAATACATCATGTGCTACGCATGTGTGTGTGCGTGTGTGTTTGTGGGTTGGTGTGCCAGTATGCAACTTTTTGGCGCAAATTCAATTTCCATTTTCACTTAAAAGTTTTTAACTCCCATTTCGTTTTTTGTTTTTTCATTCTTGCTTGCTTGCTTGGCCATCACAAAGGCCAAGTTGGAATGTCTACTTGGCTGGCCAGAATCGGAATTGAGTGAGGATGAATGAGGCGATTTTGAAATACGTTGGTTGGTAGTACATAAAGATGCCCTTGAGGCAAATTAAGTGATTTTCTCACTTTTTTCTCTCACATTTTTTGTCCTGATTACTTTTGTTGGGGCGGGGTGGGGCAGAGTTTCAAATTAAATTGACAATAAAGTGAGAAAAAAAAATAAAAACAAGAATGTTATTAAGTCTTGATTGAGCCGAAATATGCCGGTGGCCAGCAACAATATATATATATACTATATACAATTTATATACAAGTGAATTTTTACGAAAATATATATACTATGTGTATTATTTTTTAGTAAGCTTCTCCTTCATTTTCTCCGCTTTTGCCTCCTTATCGGCATTCTCACGCTTGATAATCTGCACCAGATGGGCCACCGTGGCGGGACTTACCATTTGCATTGGTTGCTGATGCTTGAGCACGGCCAGGTCATAGAAGCTGGCATCCAGCGATGTGGACATAAGCAGGGCCCGCACAACATGCTTAATGGCCGAGGGTTCATCTGGCACACTGATCAAATCCGTGGAGTTCGTCTCCAGATACTCACGCACTGTCTTGCCGACCCGGCCCGTCGTATTCGCCGCCCATTCATAGTAGATGCCAGAGGGTTCGGTCTGAAACAGACGCGGATGGCCATCCATATCGAAGCCACCAATCAGACAGGAGACACCAAATGGACGCCGGCCATTGCTCTGTGTGTAATGCTGTTTCAGTTTTGCCACAAACCTGCGAGGCAAAGATAAATATCTTTGTCTTCATCTTTATCTTTACTTTAAATTTGAAACAGACCTTGTTATATACTCGACTGTGGCAGGACGCTCAAAGTTTCTGCGATGATTCTGTGCCTCTTCCTGGGCGCGTTTCACCAGGATGCGTGCATCGGCAGTTAGACCGGCAAAAGTTATAACCAGATGATCATCCAGTTGGACTATTTTACGCACAGTTCGTTCGATTTGCAGCGGATCCACCGCCCTTTTCTCCACGCCCACCACAATGGCATCTTTGATACGCAGTGCCACCTGTACAGTAAAGTAAGAGTAAAGGTATAAAAAGAGTTCAATTATAATGAATTGAACTTCACTTTACCACAGTGGAACCTCTGCGCACGGCCTCTTGAGCATACTCCACCTGCTGCAGATAACCAGAAGGCGAAAATATTGTTACAGCTCCATCATATCTGCCAGGCATAGTTATTATTATATATATATATAAAGTGTGATATTGTTAGATTTTTTTTATAAAGATTTTGTCTAAAGTAATAATAATAATAATATTTGTTTTTAAATTTATTTCGACGCCGGCTTTTCTTCATATTAATTCGTCTTATTTCCCTTTCTCAATATATAATAAATACACAACCATTTACCATTCAATAAAATTTCATCACCTATCCTTAAAATAACCAAAAGGTGTAACCATTTCGAAACTGAAGTCAGCTGCTGCTAACCAAATCTTTGTTATCATGCCACATTTAGTGTCAGGACAACAAAAAATGATAACAATAGAGCAAATCTACAGCATTTGTAATCGAAACAGCTTAATTTTGCTAATGTGCTTTGAAACCCAATACCGCTCCCCCACTTTCCTTCTTCTACTGTCTCCATCGAGAGCGCGTTTGTTGACCGTCACAGCCAGACAATGTTTAGTATGCTGCAAGCACGTTGTCCACCATAAATATATATACATATATATATATATAAATATATACTTTCAACATTTTATGACAACCGTGCGTTGAAGTCCTTCTGCTGTTACAGTATCTGAACTTTTTGGCGGCATACTTAGTTGGATTAAACACGTGCCAACATTGTTGTCGCATTGTTGTCTGCCCCGCACCCCCCACCCCCTTGACCGAAGAACTCCCTTGTGGCATATTCAATGCCCAAACACGTTTCACACAAAAAAAAAAAAATGTATATATATAAATTGGCAATTGTATCTTTAAGGGCATCAACATACTAAATAGAATTAAATGATAATATAATTATTTTAAACAATACCCATGATTGCCTTTAGCTGTCAATTTAATAAATAAATATAATAATTTAAATGCCCTTTTCGAATTAATTTCCACATTTAAATTCTGATTTGTGCCCGCAAGCTTAGCGAATCGAATTATACCAATTATTTATTGTAGAAATTCTTAACAACATTTCTATAGTTAACAACAAAATTGTTTTATTTTTGATAATTGAATAACATTTTAAATACTTTATTTATTAAACAGATTACACATTTAAATACTAACTTATGTGTTTATTATGATATTGAAGTATTTTATGGTAACCAGGTTATATGTATTATATTATATATAAATGAAAACATTTATGAGAAAAATGTTGAGTTAGTTTTGCAAACTTCTTAAAAGTTCTTCAAGTTCATTTGAGAAATATTCGCATACCATCTCTCCTATAATTGTGTTTAAAGTGCTTATATGCCAATAGTGTAAGCAAACAAACTTTCAAGCATTTCGAATACACATTTAGGTAATTAATTTTTCTAGCTGCAAAATAAACACAACAAATTAGACTCAAGACTCGAAATGTTAATCACTTAATATTTAGCCCATTTTGCAATTTAAATAAACATTTCTCAGTCATAGCTTAATTAGCAATACCCTAGTTGCCCCCTCCAGTTGCCTCAAGCAAGAAAAACAGAACAAAAAAAAAATGAAGTAAATGCGAACTGAAATTAAGTATACGCAACGTAGCCATGCCAATAGCATCTGATTAAGCAGGGCATGCTCTATAAATACAAGTCGAATACATCGAATGTTGTCGAAAATATTCATCTAGTTGCACAGTAACAACAAATTGCCACAGGGCATTCAGATGACGTGCTGGCGGTGGTGGGGGAGGTGTTTTTGCGAAGCAGACAAGACATAAAACAAGCCAACAACATGAACAAACAAGCAGGGAAATGACTATGTGTGTGTGTGTGCTGGTGTGTGTTGGTGTGCGTGGGGAAAAGTCTTTGGTAAAACTCAATGCGATTTGTTTGCTTGAAGCTTAATTTGTAGCGGCAAATGGTGTTGATTGTTGTTTTTCTTCTTGCAGTTGTTGTACCTCCAAAGCCCCGCCAGAACCATACCAAACAGCCCCGCCAGCAGCATTCCGCATCCCTTTGCCGTCTTTGCCAATACACAAACACTTCTACACACACCAAACGTGGCTAAAGACCAATAAAAGTTAAGAGCGCTACAGTGGATAAACACGATTTCGAGTATTGTTTCGAGCACTTTTTAGATGCCAACGCCAGGCTCTCCAACTCCTCGATACTTTACTGTGTGTGTGCTGTGTGTGTGTGTGTTGTGTGTCTTTGTGTCTTTCTAAAATTAATGATCCGCATTGTGAAGCTGTAAATGGTAAGTGGCAGTTAAGCATTTGCCATTTATTTCACAACATATGTATATGTATGTGAGTTGCCTGCGGCAAAAGTCGCGTGCCGAACAACATGTTTGATTATTAATTAAAAGCATTTGCCAATTTTGTAGTTCATCAACTTGAATATCGCGGGAAAACAATCAGCTGTCATTTTATTCAAATGGAGATGTTAACAAACACGAGAGAAAACTTCATCATATAGCTCTTTTAAGCTCTTTCATTGAAAACATATCTTATCTTAGTCGAAAATCCTTTTAGTTGAGTAATTGAAATATAGTCTGAAACATATGTTTACGGCAAATGTATAAAAGGTAATGAAGAACAGATGACGAGGTCAAAATGCAAATGACCTAGGAGCAAGCAAGCAACTTCAAAAGACAGTACACACACACACACTCTCACACACTCACTATAAAGAAATAGTTGTCATAGACATGGACATGAACATGAACAGGACAAGAAAGACGGAACGCGGTACAGGATTCAAGCTGCTTCGCGACAATCACCCGGGCAACAGACAAACAGCTTGGCAATCTTTAAATGTGTGTGTGAGTGCGGAAGGTTGTATGTGGGTGTGTGTGTGTGTGCTGTGTGTACCGCTAAAGTAAACACAGAGCAAGGAGACGGACAAACTGATTCAGATTCAACGTGCCGTTGCAGTAAATAGCGCCCAGACATTTCACCTGCGTCCTTTTAATAAAGCGAGCAACGCGCATCATTGTTGACACTACTCTGTATTCAGATCTGTCAGCACCCGCCCGCTCCCGCTCCCTGCCCATCCATCTGTCTGTGTGCTGCCCCCTAAAGTGCCATTTAGTGTCAACGAACTTTGCCCACTTTCCAGTTATTAAGTCGTTGCGTTGTTTATGAAAGAACCGCCGACGTTCGCTAAACTTCATCCACACATAGCAAACGTGAAGGATGCCCCAAAATGTAGCAGCTGTGCCGGTCGCAACTGAAGCACATTCTCTGTGTCCGTGCCCATTCTCTGTGTCCGGTGATGTGATGCGATATGTCACTCACCGAATGCCTTAACAGCCCCCAAGTTGTTGTTGTTGTGGCGAAACTATCAGAAGTTGTCTCAGACACGTTACATGTGCTTAAATTCGATTTTACCCTTATCCATAGTGTCCCAAATCTAATTAGTGCTGTTAAGGCAGGTTACCATAGCAAAACATTTCTGTCGATTCTGGCAATTCAATTTTAGCTATCGACAGGGTTTAAGTTGGAGTTAAGTTCTTTGGAATGCTATAAATAAGTTAGTTAAATCAATTTCATGTTGGAACTTTATGTTTTCAAGAGAATACATTATTAAATTTCAAGGCAAATATTTTCAAGCTAAAGCAAAACTGCACTTAACTGTTTTTGGGATTGGAGTTAAAACTCCAACATTGTGTGGCACTTAAGAAGTAAAGTGCAACCAATTGGCGTAAAGTGCAACGCAGGCTGTAATCAGTCAGGCAGACAAGTTCCGTTATTCGCGATATTGAGATGCGAAGCTGAAAGCCAAATGGCGACAAATGTCGCGCAAATTAATGGCAATAGATAAAATGCGAAAAATGTTAGAAGCAAATGCGAAATGCGAAATGAAAATGAAAATGGAAGTGCCAACAGCTTAACTCAATCGAGACACCGGGAGCGGGAGCAAGAGGTAGAAAGGGCGTGAGAAGAAGTAAGAAATAAGTTTCACTAATGGTCAAGACTCGTCAAGTGAAATTGTGAGTGACGCAGCTGTCGCTTAAGTTGCATCTCTCAAATTGCTTATGTGGCACGTTAAGAAAAGCACGAACAAGTGATTTTGAGAAATGAAAATCAATACTATATTAATAGAAAGTGTTGTAAGAATATTGAAAACTAATGGAAGATAAATAAAAGTTTTGATTTCTCTTAACAAAAATCACTTGACCACATTTATGACTTTCGTCTTCTATGCCAAGTGTATAATGTGCCAAAAATTATGATTACCTACACATTATTATTTAACGCCAAGTACTAAAAATCTCTCAATCCAACCAATCTCGATCCTTTCGGCAACTTTCTCTGGTTTGCACTCTCCTGGCAACCTCAAAGCCGCATTTTACAACCGGCAAACAGGATGATGAGGACCAATTCAACCGAATAAGTTTTGAGCAATTGCCAAGCAAACAACCAAAAAAATAATAATATAGACCAAAAAGCAAGTTTGGATGAAAACAAAACAATTGCTGCATCCTACTATATACAACTGGGCAATAAAACAAATAAATATAACCACAAAATGTGCACAAAAAATAGCTCCATAACTTTGTTGCTAAACCACTGGCACATAAATTCTCTAGAAATTTTACTCCAGAAATTCAGAGCGCTCCGGAATTGGCATTGGAATTTGGTTAAGGGAACAGCAAATGCAAATGCTACGGCAATCATGCAACAATTGCTTCAAAATTATGATTTGAATTTTGAATTTTTGTGTTTGCCAACCAATAAGCCATTAGCAAAAACTATTTTAATCAAGTAACATAATGTGGTTGCTGGTAGTAGAGTAAAGTTTTTCATCAGTAAAGAATTGGTTTTCAAACTTCAACTAACTTTTATTTTTACCATAATTTTTGCTTTTACTGTTATTTAACAATTCCCTGCCCATGGGACCTCGACTTTGGTTAAGAAACTGTGTAAATATTGAGCCGAATCAAGATTTTGGCCATCAATGATATCAAATACAAATAAAAGTCGAAACGATGCAGTAGAATCGAAGACGAAGACAAGAACTTGAGCGTTTAAAGGTAAATAAAAGCAGAGAAAATTTGTGAAACAAGCCAAATAATAATAATAATAAGAAACTTCTGGCCGCAACCCCAGCTCCCCGTTTTGGGAGCTGCGGGCCAAGTGAGAATTGTTGTTTGCAATCAAGCGCAACTCGGCAAGAACAACACAATAAACAGGAGATAGAGAAGCAGAGAATGCTTAGAACGATGTCTCCAAAGTAGTTGCTGCATCAAGTGTCTGGTCTAAATATGTTGGAGGATGGCCGAGACGGGACGGGATGGTGGGACGGTCAAAGTTTGTCCAGCCAAAAGTGCTGGGAATGCAACAATGAAATTCGAAAATGAATTGCAGACAATCAACAAGGACAACGACAACGAGGACGACGACGAGGAGGAAACAAAATGGAACAAATTCAAAGTGGTTCTACTCATTGTCAAATAAAGTTAATAAAGTGGATAGACAAGAAGGTTGGAATCGCTGTCATATGGAAACGCTCAAGCACAAGTCTCTCTCATAATTAAATAAAGACAATTTCTTATAAAGTGAACGAAAAGTGCCACTGAACTGACTGCAAAAATGTTATAAAACAATTAAATCAATAAAACAAAAATAAGCAAAATAAACTATCAGCAAACTTTCAAGAGTCAATCAAAATGCTGCAGAGTCCATCTGCAATAAGTTGCAGACACAAAAGTTTGATTTTAAATGCCAGACGCACCACCAAGCGCACAAAATGCAATACACAACAAACAAAATTGAAACCAGATAGTAGATTGAGAAAATGTCGGAAGAGCAGGTTCATGATGTCCTAGTTGTTGCTGATTTGGTAATCAGACGAGCTGCGAGACAAGCAAACAAATCATGAAAAATCGTTAAGTTATTACGTTAGTACTTTTTTATTCTTAAAGTATTTGCAAACTTTATTAAATGAAAAAAACCTTTAAATGTTGGCGGTATAACAGAGAAAATAGACTTGTGTCAAAACTTAAAGGCTAGACACTAAACATAAAGAAAAGACAAAATATTCAAATTTCCTAAATTTCCTCAAATCTGAAACTGAATTATATTTGGCTTGCCAAAACATTTAGCAAATTAGAAAATTTAAAAAAATCTTTTAGCTGTATAACTGAGAAACAGACCATATATATAAAATAGTTTACTAGAGCATGAGAATATATATTAAATATTCTGACAATTCTGTGCGACTAAATTAAATTTCTCTTGCCAAAATGTTTACACAAAATATTAAACTTTATAAGCTAAAGCTGCTTGTAAACTAAAATCAAATTTGCCACATGGCAATTTAATAGTTTTTGAACAATGTGTCAAAAAATATCTTTAATAACATTTTATTTTGGAGAGCACACAATATGTGCACATTGAAAATGGAAATGTGTGAGCATTTTGGTATTTAGTTAAAAAAAATAGACTTTTTTGTTGTTGTGGCAAATTTTTCATTTAATTTTTGAACATACTAAAATTTGTACAAATTTGTATGTGTTTGTATGTTACATGATTAAATATAAAGTGAAATGTTTCATGTGTAATTTTAATGTTTTAGGATTTTGTATCGTAAGGTCCAAAGTTAGGTTAGGTTGTTGTTGCGATGGAACCAGCCAATCCGCCAGTTTGTTGACTCCGGAAAGTAATACTTGCTATCGGGAGTATGCTCATATCTCGTCTCCAGGTATGCCACACGCTGGCCACCTCTAATCAATTTTAGCTCCTCGGACGGTACGGCTTTCATCGGTATGCGTGAATCCCTAAATTCACGGACTTCCTCTTTTGACAAATGGTAGTCAAAATTTCGGGAGTTCGATGACCTGTAAGTTCTTTTTGAAATGGTATTGAATCGTGGCTCTGATGTCGAGTTTCTTGAGGTTCTTTGTGGCGTTCGTTGTGTGGATGTTGTTCCTGAAGACGAGGAGCTGCCGTCGGATTGGATTCGTCCATTCGTAAAATTTAGATTCGGTGTGTGTCTTTGCATGCGATACATTATTAAATTGTGATATTTTTATTTTTATGTATAAAAGGTTAACTGTGCTGTGTACTGTATAAATGTGTGAAAACAATGTATACTTTCTGAGTAATGAAATGTAGCCGGCTGATTTAAGGTTAATGTGGAAATAAAATCTCAAAGGTTCCTTTGCATTACATGTATTTATACATGATATGAAGTTATTTACAATATTCAATGACAAAACAAACTATTCATCTAATTTCTGACATTTTCAAAAGTTTTTGAATGGCTTTTACCAAAAACCAGAAGACTTTCCACCGGGTGGATTGTGAACTTTAATGGATGAACGCACATTTGAGTTGTCCAACTCCTCTGCAAGATCAAAATGTGGTTTGAAAACAAAACTTTATGTTATTTATTCACTTTCCCACTTACCGCTTATGGAAAAGGAAGATTCCTGCAGATCTCGTTTGCCATCAACTCGTCCACGAGCATTGGAAACGCTTGTGTTATTATTGTTGTTGTTGTTATCCGACAACATAGCAGAAGGAGACGCTTGAGTAGCTATGTGGGAGTCCAATTCCACAAACTTTTTGGCCACATTGCCATTTTGTTGCTCAACATTTTGTTCCGGTTCGGACTCTGCTTTGCCCTCAATATTATCATAGACAAAAGGTGGCCTTAAGGGCGTAGGTATAAAACGTCCGAATCCTTCGGCAACACGAACAGATCCTTCCTCAACACAAACGCGACCACGCACCAAGACATAATCGGGAACACCATGTACAGTCATGCCCTAGCAAAATAATACAATGTTATATCCGATTGCAGATAGTATCCCTGGCATTACCTCAAATATATTAAAATCGCATGCATGATGATGGGTATCCTTGGAAATGGTGCGTGTGGCCTGCGGATCCCAAATAACAACATCAGCATCCGAGCCAGCAGCTAAAGAAAAGTGTTTACGATTTTAATATGTATCACATCTAATTATTTTATTTATGGAACTTACCAATATGTCCCTTTTGCGGATAAATGTTAAAGATCTTCGCTGCATTTGTGCTTGTTATGGCAACAAATCTACAGGGATCCATTAGGCCGGAATGTACACCTCTCTCCCAGACGAGAGACATACGATCTTCAACACCATTGACGCCATTGGGTATTTTTGTGAAATCTCCCAAACCAAGCTCCTTTTGTTTCTTGTTGAAGGTGCAATTATCACTGCCAGTCGTCTGAAGATCATCGCTAGTAAGGAAAAAGTAAGAATGTTCAATACATTTAGATGATTTATTGTTAAAGTCATTCAATAAGTTTGGTATGGTGTAAGTAAAAAATGATCATACTCACTACGTCAATGACTTCTCTTAAGCATTCTTGACGTTTGAGCTTGAGTTGGAGGATTTGTACTGCCAATCATCATGTTTGTGTTTGTGTACAGCATGAACATTCAGATATTAGTAATAAAAACAAACTAAACTATGGTAAGTAAGGGTTAAAGCAATACCAAATGCTCACCTAGCCAGTAACTTCATCAAGAACTCTGGCGTTGTCTTGTCGGGTCTTAGAGGAGGACTTAGGACATGAGCAGCTGCATGATCGAAATGCTGGCAACGATAGTGAGTGCCATCTGTACCCAAAGCCGCCGCCAGAGTCTCACCAAAGATATATTTTCCATTATAGCGTTGACGAGCTCGAGCGATCTCAATACCAGCCGATTTGCTCATACAGTGGACCACATAAAGCGGACAATCAACCTGGGTAAGTAAATATTTATTATTATTATTATTAACTCTAACTTTAATTTCTCTCTTTTTATATGTTTCAGATACCTGATGAGCCAAAATGCAGGCACGATTCACTGCTTCCGCCTCTACTTCTTCCTGACGCGACAGTTCATGTCCTTCTGGTCCTGTTACACCCGCAGCTAATAAACGTTTTGCATTCTTAGCAATAATATCACCATTTTCAGCATGTACCTTAGAAGAAGAAAGACACATATCATTCGGACACAATTCAATATAAATAGTAAGTACTGTAACTCACCATAGCTACCGCATTCAAGCCTCTAATACGCTCAAAAACATCCAAAAGATCCGAATCGTTCAATTGATAGAGACCCTTATAGGCCATGAATGTCTTAAACGAATTGATGCCCAACTCATTGCACAGTATGCCAAGTTCATCCGACACCGATTTGGACCACCAAGTAATGCCCACATGAAAGCCATAATCACAGCAGACTTTGGGATCGGCCCAACTCCGCCAAGTATCGTAAGCCTCAAGCATTGACTGATTCTTATTGGGCAACACAAAGTCAACTAAATCGGTGAAACAAAAATAGTGGTAAGGATATTTAAATAGACATAAGAGAAAACACTTACTTATCATTGTAGTGCCACCAGCAACAGCTGCTTTGGTTCCATGATAAAAACTAGATACAAATAAAATAAATTTAATATCGAAATTTATTCCTTTTTTTCAGTTACTTACTCATCGACAGCAACTGCATTACCAAAGGGAAGCTGCATATGCGTGTGCGGATCAATACCACCTGGGATAATTAGTTTACCACTCGCATCGATAGTGCGCACACCACCAGGTACCGTTATATCAGAAGCGGGACCCACAAATCTGAGGTGCGTAAGTAATATGGTGAGTATTGAGTAGATCTTTCTTTTATTATTGATTACTTACTTAATGATGCCATCCTCTATGTAAACATCTGCTTTAAAGGATTTATCATGATTAACAATTTGTCCGTTTTTGATATAGACCCGATTCTGGGCGCTTTGTAGGTGTATGGGCACCTTCTTAACGGGCGCTGGACTGCTTGCCATGATTGGTAATGGAATCGAACTGTATGTAATTCAACTAAGTAAGAATAAGTAAGGTTCTTTGTAATGTTCTAGGCTTAGTTTTAATTGGCTTGTTTCATGTTCAAGACATACATTTGACTAAATGCATATACTATTTTGTATATATTTATATGCAGTGTTCTAGTTTTCATATGCGGCAATTACGTGGGCTTGCAAATGTATAAATATCAAACATACACTGTACAAAAATAAAGTATGTATTTTGTTTTCAAGCACCTAAAGAAGCGGCATTCAATAACCCAAAAAATTTTAGTTTTTGTTGTTGTTAGTAAAAATAGCTTACTCAACGAAAATGGAAATAATTATCAATGAAGCAGCCACATGTGAATAATATATTACAAACGCACACACAAACAGTTCAAACATGTCTAGTATTATGTAGTGTATATATCAAGTAAGTGTGAAAAAACATTACACTCTGACCCACAAATAAATCATAGTTTTGTTGTAGTTTTGTTTGTATTACCAATCACAATTTTAGAATTCGGATTGCGTGTTCAGAAATAAGAAAATTAATTCGTATATTTAATGGCTTTCCATATGTATATATAGTGATATGTACATACATATGTGCACATTTGGCTGCTAGGCTGTATGCCTAAAATAAGAAAAACAACTTCTGAATGCGGCGTAGATGGAGGCAAAGCAATTAAAAAAAAGTCAACTTGTTCAAGCTCTTTATACGTTTAGTTGCGGCGATTTAACAGTTTGTAATGCAATATAACTGATTTCTTATGGTTTACCGTTAGAGTTTTGAAATTTTTTGGTAGTTTAATTATCTCCCAAACCGCAAGCCGCAAACACAACTGCTCTCAACGAAAGTATTTGATAAGACTGCCAAATTATGTTAATGTTAACAGACAAGATCAGTCAAATGCACTGTTAACGCGCTGTTATGCGAAAAATCGATAGCTAATCGGAATTAAGTGGCGGCAAACTATTTGCAATTAAACTTTCAGTTTGGAAAAAGTTTTTCACAGGAACAATAGAAGGGATTCAATTCAGTATTATTAATTGATTTACATTTTTGCCGATAATCTTTCACATCATTTATCGCAACATAAAGGTAAAGGGGATTTATGTTTTTATTCAATTTTAACGCTAGTGTGAAAATATAAAGTGGATTATACACACAGATAGCAACCAGCCAGGCAACACAAGTATAATACATATTTTTTCAACCTTTTTCGTGCTGGCTACACACACATATATCCAGCCCTTTGTTTGTTTGCTTGTGTGCACAAGTCTAGTTCATGCAGAAAGCTCACCATGCAGGACCAAGCACCGCACATTGGCCATAAAAATATCGCAGATATGTCGCCAACTGTAAAAGGTTTATATGCATGTGGGTCGCATGTCATCCTTCGTCCTGCGTTCTGCGCCGAACAGTTACAATTGCTGTGCTTGAAAAGGAACAACGGAAAATAAAAAAAAGTAATGGAAACTACATAAATGTAATGCTCCACGTCGTCGTCGTATCGACGTCTAACCGAAAATCCAAATCCGATCTGGGCCATTTTTTCTGTGGCATAGACTGGTCGGCTAATACCCTTAAGAGTTTGCCCACTTAATACTCAAGTCTATCTCTTTCTTTTCCTTTTTGTTTTTTGTTTTCGCTTGATAGGAATGTTTCTCTATTGCTATGCTCAGGGCCAGTTATCCCTTTAGCTAATTTAGTCGTTTAGTTCAACGCAATTTGGTTCTTGCTTTTGTTTACTTTCTTTCTCGCTTTTTTCCCTTTACTTTTTACCTGTACTTTGTTGCATATATTAAAAGGTAAGTTTACTTTGGTCTTGTTTATTTTTGAATTTATGTTTTAATAAAATCATGGCTAAGAATTTCCAATAATATTGTTCATTTAAACAGCATAATAAACGGATACATAGAATATCGAAACTGTAAACATTATCCTAAATACTTGCATCTAACATCATTATGCTACAATAATAATGTTTTAAATAAAATAACCTCCTTTTAAGAATGAATTTTTTTAATAAGTAATATTTTCTGAATTAACATAATTTGTGTTCAAGCTGAAAAAAGGAAAAAAAATATTTTAATTACCCTTCTTACTTTTACTTTCAGTTTCATCATACAAGAATAGTCACATCCATTAATTAAACACAATTTTAATTTAGTGTGTACTAACTATTAATTTTTTACTTTATTTCTTATTGCAAAACACTTTTATAAATTGCCTTTAACTAATTCAGTAAAGCATACATATTATTATTGTTAAAAAAGTATCACGTTTTCTTGTATGTTTATTTATATTTCAAATAAATTTCGTTTTGTGATTTAGGTTCCAAGGATTTCAACTCAATTCAATGTGTGTGTACATTAAAAATTAAAATCTTATATAAATTAAGATATCGCTTAATGATCACAATCGCTAATATTGTAGAGCCAAGTAGTTGAATTAACCGGCACACATACTTATGGGACGAAACCAGGGCGGTAGAAACAATATTGAATAATTAATTAAGGTAGTTTAAGTTTGTACGAGATATATTCACCCAGATGGTATGTTTCGTTAGTGTTCTATTACATTAAGTAGTTGTTGATTATTTTGATACACATACCTAATACCATATATAAGCCTCGCGCAAGAAAGGAGCTCAATCTGCCTAAGATAAATTTAAATACAGATTTGCTACCGAATCGACATTTTGCTAATTCTGGTTATTTTTGAACTGTGGTTAGAATTTTTTATAGAGTTGCAATCATAACATTTTGGACATAGAGTAGACATCATCTGTGTTTGGCTTATTGTGCCATAGTTCACCTATGTTCTGAGTTTTTGTATTTAGTCAACGCCTCTGCCCTTTGTCTCCGTCGGTCAGATTAGTTTCTTGGGTGCGGAGGATGCACTAGACACACCGTTTGCTGTTGCAGTTGCCTTTGACTGGGTTGCAGTTGATGTTGCTGTGGGTATCGTTGGGGGCAATTCAATGTCCTTCTGGGGCAGCAGCTTTTCGACATGACGTTCAGTTGCCTCAAGCAGCGCCGCCTTGGTAACGTTATCGAAATCTACATCGCCGGCTCTTTTGCTGATGTTTCTGCTGCTGGTGGCACCACCACCACTAGAGTTCTTAGGCGGGGATGTTGGGGAATCAGGTCCTTTCGTGTTTTTCTTCGCACCTTTGCCCAGCAAATCGGGTAATTCCTTAGCTTTGTCAACCAGAGTTTTAGCGGGATCTTTCATATCAGGCTGTTGGCAATTATAAACAAAAAATAAGTACATTATGAACTATATTTAAATTTATATATATAACTTACTTCAGCCTTTTGCTTAGCATTCTGATCCACAGCGCCTAATTCGGTGGCAATGTCGCGTATCTCCTTCGCTGAATCATGAATACCATCTACGAGCTTGGCCATATCCTTATCCGATTTTTCCACTTCGGTTTTAAGTTTTTCCGCCTCCTTCATGCTTTTCGCAATTGCCTTTTCAATCTTCTGCTCTGCTTCTAGTATCTGTTCCTTGTCCAACAGTGTAATAAGTTCCTCTACCGCCTGTTCGCTAAGTTTAATATTATCTCGACCAATAGATTCCAACACCTATTGAACATTTTAACATTAGTTACTGTTCTCTGTATTGTGCAAATTGTGGGATATTTACCTTGCGTATTTCGTTGACAGTAACAACACCATCGTTATCGCCATCAAACTTAGCTAAAACGCTCTCGATGTGCTTAAGTCGCGCCTCGTCGCTTGTCTCCTTTAGCTTCTTGATGTTCATCATAAGATCATCGATGTGGACAATCTCTTCGTTGCGTCGCTTGGTTGCCTGCTTGGTGAGCAGGTCGGTGAACTCCTCTAGCTGTTTTTTGTCAATTTTGGTGGCCGCGCTATCGATGCTCTGCACCACTTTGGTTATCTCAGCAACAGAAATGGCGCCATCCTTGTCGACATCCAGTTTGACCAGCAAATCTTCGACGACCTTGAAACGTTCCTCATCGGAGGCTTCCTTCATACGGCGAATGGTGGACACCAGTTCATCAATATGCACCACTTGAGAAGGACTACCGCCTGCAGCTGCAGCGGCTTGATCAGTGGTGTTCACCTGCTTAATGTGTTGCTGACGTTGCTCCAGATCACCCAGCACGGTATCCAGCTGAGAGATCATTTTGTTGACACGATTATAGAGAAGCTTGGCGGCTCGACTTTCTCGCACTGGCTCCTTAACCACTTGGCGCACCTCACGCAGCTCCTCTACATCCTCCTGGTAGTCGCGCAGCTCCTCCTTCAGTTCCTTAATTGTCTCCTTTTCGACAACAAGCTGTTTATCAGATGACAGGGTCTTCAGCGCATCAGAAAGCAACTGCACATCCGTGGGAGAAATGGTCTTTTCATCTGATGTTGCCTCCGTCTCTTTAGCCAGATGCGGTGTCTTGGTAACTTTTTCGGTAAAGGCATATGGTGCATCTGTCAGATCCTCCTTGGTGGACGTTCGTTTGGCAATCTTCTCTTCGCGTTCCTCTTCGCGCTCCTCACTAATCTTACGCTCTTCCTCCTTAATGATCTCAATCTTTGTCTTATTATCAACCTTGCCTTCGCGCTCACCAATTGCATGTCGAGTATGTGCAGCCACTGCATCCGGCAGCACACGCATTGTCTCCTTTAACTTATCTGTCGTAATGCTGTCCGTGGAGATGAGCATTGCACGTGACAGCAGCAGCAACGTCGGCGGGACCTTAAAAAACGAGAGATACAACATTAACTAGGTTAATAAACTATTTATTTCTCTCCATCATACCTGTTCATTTAACGACAAATCTATCCACTCTTTAAGCTGGAAACGTAAACGCTCGGCTGTTAGACCATAGGCACGCATGCCACGTGCCTTGCACGCCTGCTGCAGTTCAAAGAGATCGAGTGAATCGACGCCTTCGCGTGAGATTACACGATCATCGGTGGCCAGAGACCGTAATTTGAGCCGCAGCTGAAAGCGCAAAAGCATTGTTGTGCCAATGGTGTTCAGTTCCAGGACACGACATAGTGCCGCCAATTGTTCTCGACTAAGGGAATCCAATGTGATTTCATCGTCGAAACGTTTAGCAAATTTGATGATCTCGTCGGTGCTCACATTCTCATTGGGATCGCGAATCTTTCGAAAGAATGTCTCAAACTGTTTGGCCTCCTCACTGGAGTGCTCCACATGCTGAACGGGCATCTGGCCGAGGGTCTGCTGCAGAAATTTGGCAACTTCGAGACGTATGGCAAGCGATTGCCTTAAACGCTCCTGACGATCCTTGGCCGTTTGAAATGTGGAGGGCAACATGCCCGGAAAGAATTTTATAAACAATGGCAACAGCAACTCCATAAACGGTACGATAATAAACACCGAAAAGGGTATCAAACGAAACAGATCCGACGTTGTCCGCTGTAACTGTTTGTTCTCACGACGCGTCAATGTCTTTCCATTAAGGACCGCCCACAACAGTTTTGAGCTAATAGCCGTATCAATAAAGAGCAACCGGAACCCATGATAATAATGCACAATTTCGTCCCAAATGCGTTGCTGTAGCGGCTTTTTTGGCTTGGCCACAGTTTTCGATGGTGTCTCCGTTAACTCACTTGCGGGCTTCGATCCATCGGTTGTTACCTTTAAAGCTCCATCTGCTGCCTTGGCGCTGGTCACGGGAGCCGCAGATGAGGTTATCTTTTCAGGGGCTTGTCCATTGGCCACTTCCTTCATGATCTCCTCCACCTTTTCCTTTTGCTGATTCTTCAGATTCTTTACGGTCGCATCAATCTTTGACGGAGTCTCGAAGAGCGTACGACTTGCATGAAAATGCCGATAACCATGGCCGGCAAAGTGATATTGTCGATAAATATTACGCGGGCTGCTACTCAATGATTGATCTTCAAACGATCTTCTCTGCCTCATGTTATATGACTGTGTTGGATCTGAAGCTTCCACCTTGTGTTGCTCCTGTCTTGTGGCACTATATGTTCCTGCATAATAGTTAGTTCTTAAATCTGCAAAAAAAATAGTTTGTTGTAAGGTATATTTGTACTTTGAAATTGTAATTCCCCATAACAAATCACGTTGTTCAAGGTTGCACTAACAAAAATAAGAGAAAAATTACCAAATAATCTAAAATAGCTAATTGTTTAGTTAATTGTATTGGCAACAATCAACACAATAATAATAATACACGTTTTAATCTCATAAGCGACAACTTTGCAAACTGATAAACAGGAAAGTTGCGTTCCACTTGATATACTTCATACAGATAAGCTAACAAGCCGATCACAAGGAAAATTAACACCTGTTGTGTTTGTTGTTGTTGTTATTATGAACGGATGGTATATATATAATTACTTATATAAAGGGAAAAAATAATTTAAATGAAATAAATTATTGAAAGCACAAAGAAAATTATTTAAATGCACTTTCAATTTTACCCTTTGTGTTTTCTCTTTCTTTGGCAACAATTCAAAATAAAGAAAATTCATCCAATCATCATATTCAAGGTAAACGAAAATACGTTAAAAGAAAGCAAAAATGTGCAGTGGCCAATGCGAAAACAAAACGCATTCTAAAAATTCGGCCATTGAACGTGAGAGTGAGAAAGAGAGCGGATTCACTGAGTGCCTATGAACCATATAGGTAACTGTACTCGCATACAGGGTGCCTCTCTGTGTGTGTCGGCGTCTTTTGCTGGCGTCATTTTGTCTGTCTTTGCACCTGTGTGCTTGGCACTTGTACAGTTACCTGTGTGTATTGCCTTTAAATTGAGCTGTGAGCACAATATGGAGACTCAAATTGTTCTGGCAAATAGCAAAAAATTGTGAGAATGATCTATTATAAAACAAATAAATATTTAAGTAGCATGTGAATGCGCTAATAACGTTATAATAAATTATTGATTTCTTCAGCTTTTAAAATAAGTCAGACAATTTATATGGCTATGTATTTTTGGGTAATCTAACTAATTGAGCTAAAAGATAAGCTGGTTTAAATGACGCGTTAATAACGATAACAATAGTGACATAAAGTTAAAACCGGTATATCTCTTTTTACAATATCTAACCATAGCCAAAACGAATGGCTAAGTAAATATACCTACCACTCCAATGAAAACTAACAAAGTCAGGGAAATTTTACTACTCTGCGCAAAAAGTACTAAGCAAGCGCAACAGGGAAATTTTAATTCAAGGTGCAAGCAAACATTGAATCAGCTGTGCACGAACACGTAGTCACAACAAACTCTGCGATAAAATACTCGCGCACACATGCACACACACACACACACACACGACGGCGCACGCCACAATAATATGTGGTAAAATCAATGGAAAGTTTTTTTGACGTTGCGTTCTAAATATTTACGCTTCGCTGTGTGTTTACAACAACACAAACAAAAGAAAAAGAGAGAGACTTACAGCGCTTGTAGAAGTTCTGAAACATGTAATGCGACTTCAGGTGCATCGATCCTTTGTGGTGAAGCAATAAATTCATGTTTGCTCAACGTTGTTATTGTTGTTGCTGGCAATCCAATTCCAAAACTTTCCAGTGTTTACAAAATTTTGAATTTTCGTATCACTGTTTACTCTGTGTGTATCTGTGGATTTGTTGTATGTTGGGTTTCGTTGCGCATGAGAAGTTCGATTGGTTTTTCTCACTCTACGCCTAAAAATATATGAAAAAGAGCAAAAAGAGATTTGTAAATATTCATGCCGAAAATTAAATCTATTACATATGTATGTCAAAAATTAAACAAATCAATAACTGTCAACACTTTACACAATTACAACGTAATATCACTTGCGCTTACAACCAAACGCTCACATACACACACAGACACGCACACTCATACAAACGCAATATTGCGGATATATCAGGCGATGTTTCATTGCGTTTGTTGTTGTTTGCTGTTATTCGCACTTTTTTCTTTTTGTTAAATATTACACAACTACAACAACGAATTTCAAGTTATTCTCTGCCAATTTCACAGTGACGACACCCTGTTTGCTCAGCTTGCTGCGTACATAAATTACCAGTTATTTTGTGTTCACGTTTTTGTGGTCTGAATTCTATCTGCTTGCGGTATTTATTATATTTATTTTGTGCAATGTCGTCACCCAATTTCTTAAAAAAAAAATGTTTATGTAGTTCGCAGGCGGTTTGGTCGCTCTTACTTCCACGCTTTTTATTTTACTTTGTGTGTGAATCGGCAAGTGTGACCGCATAGCAAAAGCGTCTAAATACACCCGTGCAAATTACAACTTTGCGATATATCGTGAAATCTATCGAAATAAATTATGTTCGTGGTGAGTTTAATATTTAACAAAGCAGTTAAAACAATCATAAAATATAATAATTATTTTTAATAGAATTTGTCTTTTTAAAAAATGTATACGCTTATCTTATTTAGACACTTTTACATCTTTTAATAATTCTCTGGTTATTAATGCAAGCCACTATTAGCTATATAAAAAAATATGGGTGGTGATTAATAGGCTAAATGTTTTTCGTCCTTGATTAATTGCATTGATATTACACTGTCATTAGATTTAAAATTGTCTTGTGTAAACAAGATTAACTCGAAAGTTCAATAAAAGGAGCCAATTGCTTATGATTTTACTCAGTTGCAAAATACAATTAGTTAACGTTTGTAATAGATTTTAAAATGCATTGCAAAGTTATACTTTATTTAATATTATTTTGCTTGGTTAAAGCACAAATGCAGCTAACTCGCAATATGTTAAGCAAATTGAAAGAAGAAACTGCATTCGAGACAATACTGCTTTTCAAAAACTCCAAAGAAGATTGCTGGATGGATATAAACATTGAATACTCTACACCTGTAATTAACTTGAACACAAATCAATTCATAAGGCTTAAGCCCAACTTTAACAAAAACTTTTTGGCAATTGTTTGTTTGAATGACCAAACAGAAACGGCTTTAAGACCATTATATAGAAATCTGGATGATATGCGTGAAACTCCAACCATATTTCTAGTTAATCCCTCAATTAAAATTGATGACTTATTTTCGGATTGCTATGAAAATAGAATGTTAAATGTGTTGGCATTTACTAACGGGAGTCAAGACCATGTTTATAGCTATCAGGCATTCCCGCAATTCAGGCTAATAGAACGAAGGATTAGTGAAGTACACCGTTACTTCGAACCACAACTAAAAGATATGGGTGGTCATCGTCTGGGCACCATAGCGGATAATGTACTACCCCGCACTGTCGTCTATATAGATGCAAACGGGAACCGGAATGTAGCTGGTTACTTGCTACCATTTATGCTAAACTTTGCCAAACGATTAAATGCAACCCTAACGATGTACTTTAAGAAGAATTTTATAGATGACGAGATCCTTGAAACGACCTCAACGAGAGAGTTGTTGCAAGACCGTAAAGTGGATATACCGATGAGCTTTTGGAAAATGAATCCATTTTACAAATTCAGTGATGTTGTCGAAATGTCCAAGTGGCAATTGATGCTACCCATCATAACGGAATCGAATCGCTCTCTAATTATTTTGGCTGCCGGCAGTCCAATGCATGTAATTTTTGCCACAATTGCCACAATACTATTTGCTTTGCTGCTGCACAATTGTCAACGTCTGGAGTTGGGTTTGGCGCCCTCTTTGAATTGCCTGCGAGTTCTGAGCGGTACGGTTGTGAGGGCCATGCTTTATCAGACATTTGTGTTGCGACGTGCGCCCAGCTTAAGGCAAATATGGATCTACTACGTGCTGCTCATGTGCAGCCTGCTCTCCTACACTATTTATATAGCACAGTTGGAAACATTGTTGGTACATCCATTGACACTGGCACCCGTACGCAACTATGAGGATATGCGCAGGACTGGTTTAAAGATATTGCTTTCGCAGCAGGAGGAACATACAATGATTATGGCAATTGGAAAACGTACATTGTCCAAGAACTGGGATGTTCATCGGCTGGTGAATAGCTCCATCTTTCAATCGATGCGTAATCAACCGAATATGTCCTATGCCTATCCAGTCACACAAACTTTGTGGCCACTAATTAAACGCAAATTGGCCAAACAGCAGAGAGTTGCGTTTCGTTTATCGTCGGACTTTACATTCATCTCACTCGCTCCGTTTGCCTTTCCACTTGACCGCAACTCGTTGTATGAGAAGGCACTTAACCGTTATATTTTGGACACTCATTCAAGCGGTTTATATTCATTATGGCGTTATCGGAGTTATTATAAGCTGCTGGCGATTGGAAAATTTGATGAATTGCCCTATGAGAGTTTTACGCCCAGTATTAATATGCGACCTAAAGATATTTTATTTATGGCTACTTCATTTTTCCATCTGCTGGGGATTGCTTTCTTGGTTTTTATTCTTGAAATTGTGATTCATGCTATAAAAAGTTGCAGAAGGAATTTTATATGAAAATGATTTTGCATGAGAATAACAGTGTCATAGCTTAACTGAACTTTGTTAAACAGTAAATGTTTTAATCTAATAAAATATTATACGCATAAACATGTATTGGACTTTTTACGATTATGTTTAGTCTCTGACAATGTTTCATTGTTCTTTGTTTCTTGTTGTTATTGTATATTTCTTTCCAAAATTTCGTTTGATATGATCAGTGTTCTTGTGAAATTAGAAACGCCCACAGGTCGGTGAATATTTTTAGACTAATTCAAAGCAGCTGGCAACATTGCTTGATAAGCTCGGGCGCATCATCATCATTATTTTATTTGGCCTGACCGCTGATCGACCCTCAGATGAACAAAAAATAAATAAACAACGCTGCAATCAAGGTGCTGCACTGTCAAATAATGTCCAATCAGCTGATGTTTCTGGAATTTAGACGATTATGTTACCCCTTGTTTTGCTTAGTTGAGTTTAAAGCTTATTTTCTCACATATTTATAATAAATTTTATTGAAAAAACAAATCCTATAACCAACTAACTAAGAAATGAAGGAAAATCTGAGAAATTATAAAGCTTTATGTATTCGAAAAGATTTTTGAATAAGTAAGGGAACACAATCAATAAGTTCTGGAAGCTTCCTTTGAATAAATACTTTTTATTTCAATTGACACTTTCTAACCATTGGAAATTAAGCTTGTTTTTGTGATCCATTGCTTGTTTTCAGTGATAATCCCTATGACTTAATGGTTTATTACATTAATCGCTTTGAAAAACACGTGATTACAGCCTCCTAAACCCTACAAATTGATTTCTTCATCACAGGTGTACATTACTTATCAATATTATAGCAATAGCAAACGTAGCAGCAAGGTGGAACGGATCTACGACAATGTCAAGGCAATATCAGCAATCGGACAATGGCCGAACCGACGACTGCATACATATCTCATAAGCGTCTCTGTCTCTGCGGATAGATCGGGAGGTATAAATGCCGGTTGATGCGATTGCAATTGTCATATGATAACGATGAAGTCGATCACGGCGGTTGTAGTTCTGGCGCTAGCAGTGCTAGCAATTGGCAGTAGCCATGCCAAGCACGTTGAGTTTAAGGTGGCGGACAAGGATTTCCTGGTGAAACAGAAGTTCGTGTTTGAAATGCTGCAGCACATCTATCAGGAGGATGTGTTTGCGACCAAGTACGATTCCAGCTTCTACGAATACAAGCCATGGGCGCATGTTAGCGATTACCATCATGCCGAGAAATTGGAGCATTTCTTTGATCTGTGGAAGCATCATCCCTTCCATGATGATCAGGTGTGGACTGTGTTCTATGATCGCCATCAGGAGTATGCTCAGGGACTTGTGCGTCTGTTTTACTTTGCCAAGAACTGGGAGACCTTCCAGCATGTCGTCTTCTGGGCTCGCCAGCATGTGAACAAACAGCTCTTCGTCTATGCCTTCACCATTGCCAATCTGTATCGTGAAGATATGCAGGGTGTTGTGATGCCAGCTCACTATGAGATCCATCCATGGAGCTTCTTCGATGGCCAGACCTTGGAGATGGCTGAGCACTACAAGATGAATGGTTTCCATCATGTTAAGCAGTTGAACAATGTCTACAACGCTGTGGTCAAGTCGAACTACACTAACTTCTATGGTGATATGAACTACGAACATGGATTGGCCTATTTCCTGGAGGATGTTGGCTTCAACAGCTTCTACTACTACTTCAATTTGGACTATCCCTTCTGGACCAAGGGTGATGATGTACATGTGCTCAACAAGGATCGTCGCGGTGAGCTTTATCTGTATGTGCACTGGCAACTCTTGGCTCGCTACTATCTGGAGCGTCTGTCCAACGATATGGGTGAGGTTCCCTACTTCAACATGTACGAACCGGTTCACTCTGGCTTCTACAGTGGTCTTCGTGGCTACAATGGAGTGCCCTACCCTAGCCGTGAAAACGATCACAGCTTCTACACACCCGAGAATGTCGAGTATGTGAACTTTGTCGAGCTGTACACTCAGCGCATCATGGATTGGATCCATCACAACAAGAAATATGATATCGATGTCATCAATATGCTTGGCAACATGATCCAGGGCAACGAAGATAGCCACGATGTTCAGTTCTTTGGCAGTCTAGACAAATGGTACCGCTACATTGTGAATGAGGGACGTCCATTTGGCAAGCACCACGAAACCTATCCTGGTACCTTCATGCACTACGATACCTCCATGCGCGATCCATTGTTCTTTGAGGTCTACAAGTCTCTGATGAGCCACTACTGGCATATGATGGAGACCTTCCCCGAGTACACCCATGCCGACTACGGTTTCGATGGTGTCAAAATCGACGCCGTTCACATGCCCGAGAGCCTCACTACCTATTTCGAGTACTTCGATGCCGATATCAGCAATGCCGTCGATGTTGAGCCAACCTACGAGCACCATCACGATGTCCGTCATAGCTTTGGACGTAACTCTCACTTCAATGGCAGCAGCTTTGTGGTCAAGGCCCGTCAACACCGCCTCAACCACAAACCCTTCGAGTTCACCCTGGATGTGACATCCGACAAGGCCCAGGACGCCATCGTCAAGGTATTCATCGGACCCAAATATGATGAGTACGGACATGAGATCCCATTGGAGAAGAACTTCCAGAACTTCTTTGAACTGGAGCACTTCAAGGTTGAACTGGTTGCCGGCGTCAACCATATCAAGCGCGCTAGCGGAGATTTCAGCTTCTGGGTCAGCGATCGCACCACCTACTTCGAGCTGTATCAGAAACTGATGGATGCCACCAACAGCGATTTCAAATTCAAGCTGGATCAGTCCGAGACCCACTGTGGAGTGCCCAACCGCATGATGTTGCCCAAGGGCAAGAAGGGTGGTCAGTTCTATCAGTTCTTCTACATGGTCTATCCATTCCACAAGCCAGCTGTTGCACAGTACACTGGCTACGATCCCATTGTCAGCTGCGGCATTGGCCATGGCTCACGCTATGTGGATGCTCTGCCTTTCGGCTTCCCCTTCAATCGTCCTATCAAGCACGATTTCTACTTCGATGTGGAGAACTTTAAGTTCTTTGACGTCAAAATCTTCCATCGTGATGAGCACACCAATGTGGTTTAAGCTCTACCGAACTCAGACTCTGATTTAATACTACGACTAATTCCATACTTACAGCTCTCTACTTCACTTTCTTCACAGTTAGAATAGCCATCGCTATGTAGTAGTTACTCACTCAATTACCCCCATAGACCGTGTTCAATGCAGAAGTTGTAATGTGTTAAACTTTACTTGCTGTCAATAAAAAATAAACGAATTTTAAGCTACAATTGTATACTAATTTTTCTAGGAAAATTATTTTTTCAAGGATTTCGAACTTTCCTTTGTAGTTATTCGGTTGATGAGAAGCTCTAGACTTAACACAATCGTGGCGAGCAACAAAAGAGCTGCGTAGCCAATCCAAATCCACTGAAGATCCTCCAGACGCAATGCACCTTTCATTTGTTGAGGCACCCGGTTGATGGGATCACTGAAGGACAACAAACCGGCTGCAGCCATGTCATAGAAATGCATACCAATCCAATATTGATAGAAACCAAAGTCACGTGTATCCATTATCAGTTTAGTAATCGTCTCCAGAAACCACGTGTTCTGGGGCAGGTGAAAGACCATATGGGTAAGCGGTATGATACAGGCATCCATGGAGTACAGGAAAACCTCTCGTGGAAAATACTTTTGCTGTTCACTTAACATCGTCCATTTAAGGCGAGAGGCAAAATAGACATGACTTGTGTTCATCCTGTCCCTTTGGCTATTCAGGTAACTGGTATTAACTGGCAACTGATCCAGATTCGGTTCGTGCTCACCAAAACTTGTCAGCACATCTGCCACATTTAGGATTAAAGGAAGTTGAACTCGTTTCACATCTTCAAAGTTGAGAGGCTGAAATTCCTTGGGCGGATGTGTTAAAAGTGTTCCAAGTGCAGCTTCATGAATGGTGCTTATGTTAAGACCCAAACAGGCCACCATAAAATAAATCCAGCTGATATAAAGACTCGTTTGCAACAAACGACCAAAGGATTGCCCCAAAAGACCACGTAAAGCAATATCGTTGAGCCACAAATCCATCCAATTTATGACTTCTCCCGCCAACCATTTGTGCAAGATTATCAAAAGTCCAAAACCATAAACGACAATCATTGCAAATATTATATGCTGTACACTGAATATGATTAGATAGATATTCCTGATGGGAATTTGTTGGGCTATCGGAATCATTAAGCAAATGTGACTCAATTCAAAGGTACAACTAACGAGAGGCAGTTGCTCGGCCCGCATAAGGGGAACGACAGCAGCTGGCACATCAACATGATACTTTTCTATCAGCTCCAGCAGCTCAGTAAAATGTAAATCTGGTTGAAGGTGCTTGGGTAGCTCAATGCTGGCATTTAACTTCCAAGCCAACGTGCCCATAAATCGCCCCACGGAACCCGTTAATATTTGTTTTCCTGTCCGCCAATCCTTGTAGACGATGGTTCTTGGATGCCTTAGATCTGGTAAGACAATCAACGGTTGTTGATGCATATTTCCCACATGAGTTACAAAAAAGGGTCGTTGTAAAAGTGAACGTTGCTCCATTTTAAAGTTAGGATATGGTTGATACCGATAATAGTGACTATCTGAATCCTCAGAAAGCAAAACAATTACATTTAACATTCTCAATTTATAGCATTGCCAAAGAAGCAATTGTAGCTGCTCTCGGGATGAGTGGGGCTCGTCTTCGCCTATATAGAATATAGTTTTTGGACCACGCACATTTGCTAGCCACATTGTCAACTTCAACTGGTTATCAATATGTGGTAGACAGATTATTTGTAGTATTCGGGAAAAATGTTTGCTTGCGGCCGTATCACTTTCCAAGGATTGAAGTACCACTGGCAGTGGAGATTCAATAAGCAACCTGTAAAGCCATTGCTCCTGGCAATAATCATAGCGTATCACAAGTATTGATGAACGCGTTTCCTGTGCCACATCCTCGATGTAATCACAGCTATAGCCGGCGCACAAAAGTAAGATTAAACTATATGCTACTAGCATGCTTGATAAAACTGTGTTAAGTATTCTGGTTTATCGGCCATTTTTATAGTAACAAAGTGTTGAGTCACTGCCTAAAAGGTAGGTAGGCTCCCTGGAACAAGGCACAATGAAAAAACATAGCTTTATTGTAATGCTAGACAGCTATTAAAAAATGAGAGGTGTAAGTTTATTATTTATGCGCGGAAAGAAAACTTCAGGAAAAAGCAAGCCGATAATAAAATACCCTTATGCTATACTTTTTACTATTTAAGATTGCAAATAAAATAAAATACGTTATTTTTAATATGCATATCTCAAAATATGAACTCTTTTATTGTTTTGTTTGTTAGTTACAGAACCATATACCACTAGGTATTAAGTGTGTGTGTTTGTGTGTGTTAGTTGAGGTTTACATACATACATATATTTATTGTATAATCGCAATATGTTATAATTATTTGTCCATTACGCAAATAAATATTATTGGGTATTAAAATAAATATATAAATTGTTATTATTGTTTATGCCTTATCTCTATTATATATGTATATTTTTGTATGTGTATATGCTTTCTCTAGGTACTTAAGTCATGTAAATGGTAAACAAAATTATACAGACCAATAAATTTGTGCATTAGTTATAAGTAGAGAGCGTGTATTAAGAGAGATTTTTGAAAGAGATTTCAAGTTTTTCACAGATTCGGAATTTGAAACGAAGTACATCATGGAGATCGCTTATGTTACTAAGAAAAAAACAATATTACAATCAAAACTTACTACATATAATGTTACACAATTTGCACTAAACGGAATGTACATTCAATCTAAAAAATTAGATAGAGAAACGAGCACAAAAATTGGGTTACTAACAAAGGTTTGACCAAATGGTTAGTAAATGGTTACTACTATAACTAAATAAATACAAATAATATATGCGAAAACGCAAAAGATATGAGAAAGAAAGAAAGTATACAATTCTAAATAACATTGCTTAGATTCGAGCCGGAGTTATAGTTATTTTTGTGCGGCGTTGTAGTGGGCGTAACACTAACTGTCACGCCGTCCAACAATTGCAGCAGCCTCTGTCTTGTGCGTTTATCACTGACACAAATACACTGTATCAGATTTGTCAACTGTTTAGCCGAATATTCTTCGCCCTGCCTGTGTTGTTCAATAAATTGTTCAAATTGTTCGGGCGAAAAGTAATAGGATTTGATAAAGACATCCACGTAGGTGCGATGTTGTGGATACTTGTGACTCGAGATTAGTTCAAGGAACGACATGAAATTTGCAAAGTCCAATTGCATGAGTGCGCGTCCACCCGCTGAACATTTCTTGACATTTGAAAAGCTAAAACAGGGAGATATATAAATTATATTTAAATTCATTGCAGAGATTAATAACACAATTTACCCCTCGACCAGCAAGTGTGTGGCCACATGTGCCATTGAATTCCACACATTTTTACTAGGAATGGCCACCTCTTTGGCTATTTCCTCCAGACACATGGCAAAGCTCTGTATGTTCTGTAGAGTAGAATAAATATATAAGCCATTGACTTATTAGAAATTGAAAATTCTTCTTCTACATACTCGATTTAAGACATCACTGTAGCTGCTATGCTGATGTGTCACATGATTCACATCCCATTTGACCTTCGACATTTGCGTCAGTATGGACGTCAGATCGATGACACGCGATGTGACGCAGGTGTAAACGGGTTTGGCCAGATCAGTCATGAATTCACTATACTCGAGATAGTTAACTAATATTGGCCGCTCGGCAGCAGGCAACAGATGATTTAAATAATGTTGCAATACTTGAAATTGCTGAAGCATGCTGCGTCCCGCCTCAACAGCCACAATGCGCTGTGGCAGACCGTACAATGTATCCGGATTGGCTAGCTCATTATTTGTCTGCAACAAATAAAATAGAAAAATTGAAACGTTTTGAAATTTGAATGATTAACTTACCAGTGATGAAAAGTTGAGTGGCCAAACTTTAATCTGAGTAATAACATTGGTTTCTACGGCACGCAAACGTTGCTCCAGTCGCGGCGTATAGAGATTATCCGTTGCCACCAGCTAAAACATGTTAAATTAAGTAAGATAATAAATTTAACTATGGGTTCTGTACTAACCGCATCTCTGCCGAAAATTTCATGCACGGCATACGCATAAAAGTCAAGCAGCTCCAACATACAGGACACAATCTTGGGTGAAATGCAGTGCAGCAGCTTGCACATTTGCAAATAACGTCCGATGCACCGCAGCACATTTAAAGCTGTATTGTTCACAAGCAATTGACTGTCGAGCAGGGAAATGGAGTTTAAATTATAGTTAGAGCTAGAAAATTGCATAATTACTTGTTGGCATCGTCGGCAAACTCTTTGCTCTGTAGACTCTTTTGTTCGTCGTCGCTTTCCTCGCTAAAATAACACGAGGCTTCGTCAACAATGCCCGAGAGAATGTCCTCTTCGAGCATGGCTGCATCGAGGCCACCATCAAAGGGTGAACTCTTCTCGGAGAAGCGCAAAAAGTAACCGTATGAACCATAAATGGAACTGCCACCGCCATCCTGTGAGTGCACAGAGACCAGCTCATCGCAATTGTTATTGCTTATGGGCGAGTTGTTGTTGGAAGCAAGCAACGCGGTCGTTGGCGATTTATGACGACGGAGCGTATGACGCACCGACCGGAATTCCTTTAAGGTACAAAAATAATCGTTATTAATTGTTAAAAATAAAAATGTAGTTAATGTTTCCATGTACCGGCAGTTGTAGTATGTGCGCAAACGAATCAAGCGGCGTCCATGATTCATTGTCCAAAAATAAGCAGATCTCCTCAATGCAGCAAATGTGATAGCGCCTAAAGAACTCCTCGCTCTGCTGCTGCATGGTTGATATAAGTTTTTCCGATTGCTCACCGCAAAACTCTAGACCGACTTTTTTAAGGCGCTGTACAATAGACAGCACCTGAATGAACTGATCGTACTTGAGCGTTGTCAGCTTAGCACTCTGCAGGAATAGACAGACTTTGTTTAATATATCGTTCCAGATGCGTGATTGACCCTTCTTCAGTTTTTGCTGTATGTAAAGATCAGTTGACTCGCCATCATCCTCCTCCTGCTGTGCATATAGTTTGTAGTTATTATGCCACATTACCACCTGATAGTAGGATGCCAGTATTGTCCAGAAGGTTTTGCATAAGCTAATAAGACACGGTATTAGCTTGTCCGTGCTTAGTTGTTCGCATAGTTGTTCATAGAGCAGCTTGGGCTGCTCCTCAGCTGTGGGTTCACTATAGCCACGCACCACAGCATTTACCGTAGAATGTACAGACGAAATGTAATTAATGTGAAGTTGATCCATGGCAATCAGGGATTTGTTTGCTAGCTTATAGGCATCTTGCAGCTTGGCATACTTGCGTATATCAAAATTCAGTACCATCTCATTAAGCACTGTGTCCAGCTGATATTCCATCAGTAGCATGGTCTCTTGCAGCTTCTTTTGCAGCGATTGAACACAAGTGTATTGCATAAAGTGCGTCGCGGAGTTTTGACACTGCAACAATAGCGCTATGGCTGCAGAATAGTTGTGATCCGCAAGCAATTTTTGAAGTTCGTCATCTGTAGTTCGCTGCGCGGAGGAAATAAAAATACGTTATAAAATTATGTTATCTTTGTGTCATGCGTGTGTTTTATTACTTACCAATTTTTTAATTGCCATTAGGGTATCGAGAACTTCTTTGAGCACCTCGCGCTTGCGATAGCTAGCTAATATTTCCAAGCTTGTCGTTGTTAGATTTGTGCGAGCATATTTCAAATAGGAGCGCGCCTTCTGACACGTCCACAGCGATTCCTCCAGCTTCTTTTGGGTCTCGTTAATTGATTGAAATTCACTGCTGCATGCATTTCGTTGCTCCAAAATGTTCTGCAGAACCTGTTTCGTGAGCACTTTCTGCTGTGTGCGCAGCTGGGCGATGGTCGACTCAATCAGCTGGTTATTGATGCCAGCGCCAAGCACTTTCTGTAAACAATTGTTGTGCAATCAAATTGGAATGCAGTTTGTGACTAATGCTTACCTTAAGTTCATACAGCTCTGGGTTGCTATCGGCGCTGTAGTAACATTGCTCGATACTCTCAAGTATTTCCTGATCAGATTTTTGTGCGCTCGCTGCTGCATCTGTGGCATCTGCATCAGTACTTGATGACGCTGTTGTTGTTGTTGTTACCGTTGAAGTCGAGGAAGGCAAAGCATCAGTTGTGACAGTTTGTATAAAATAATCGGAAAATCCCATGGCTGGAATTTTCATTTGGCGATTTGTCTGTGAAACACAAAATAGTTAGACCATTGTTGTGTATCTGGCCGACAATTGTTGCACATACCTGTTTATGCAGCAGGTCCATGAACCTTGTCTTAAATTCGTCCATTTTGGCCTTGGAGTTCTGCATTTTGCAGCCATGAAAACCACGAAAAATTACGCGAAACAAACTTTGCCTCTCTCCCACTCCCAAACAATGGTTGCATCGATATCGATATTATTATCGATACGTTTATTCTGTTTATTTTCGACTGTTTTAGGTTAGTACGCAGCACACTGTTTACAATCAGCAAAATAATGGTTTTTTAAATTAACAGAAAAACAATCCCAACAAATAATTAAAATAACGGCGCAAACATTTTAATGAACGTAATTTGAAAAAAATAATGAAAAAACAAAAAAAATTTAAAACGTTAAATGTTCTATATCCAATGCGTTGTCCGGCGTTAATGTTAAATCTACAATTTCTATGGGATTCTTAGAGTCAAATATTAAAATGACATCATCAAGATCACTTTCACAATTCTCATTAAATTCCGTTGGCTCTGGTTGGACTGCTGTTATTGTGGAACGCTTACGTTTGCGACGGTTTCCTGTACTTAGGGGAACCACTCGGTTCCTCAGAGTCATATATGTAAACATATTTTTATGTTATTATTTTATCACAATATATATATAAATATATTCTCTATTTCGTAGTTTTAAATGAACTTGAATATGTAAGT
Organism: Scaptomyza parva; assembly: GCA_035044645.1. Lineage (NCBI taxonomy): Eukaryota > Metazoa > Arthropoda > Insecta > Diptera > Drosophilidae > Scaptomyza > Scaptomyza parva. The sequence continues at coordinate 8,099,967 of JAWNNT010000090.1, forward strand.
TTAGATGTTTAAGATTGTAAAGCAAAAGAACTCTTTGATCTGTTAACTATGCATCTTTTAAAAATAAAATAAAGTTTTTAAAAAATGTACATTATTTTTAATAATAAAAAAATATTTAGTTTATTAACTGATTAAACAACACAATATTGCATTAAACATTGGCGAGCTTTCCACTTGTTGCCACTGGCCCGATATATGAGATGCAAATTGAAGGCAATTTCGTGCTGCAGTCCCAGAACAGATGCATGATCATCTATCAATGGATGGTGCACAGCTAAGGCACGCTCATAATAATCGGTAGCCAGATGCAAAATGTTCGCCTGATGATAGATGCGTCCAATGTTATAGTAGATTTCCTGCCTTGCAGCACATGATTCGGGAATTTCGTTAGTTTTACTATTGGTACCAGAACGCAGTTCCACATAGCGGTGGGCAAATGCCACCGCTTGAGCTACTGCACCCGATTTACGTAGCACCTTCTTTTGTAACGCCAACTGATTGAAGACAACGGCTATAGAGAGTGCGACCAGAGGATGCGGCTGTTCCCGCAATATGGGCACATACACATTCAATGCATACTTGTATGAGCTGCAATTGAGATGATAATGACCGAGAAATAGACGCATCGGTTGGGTGACTTTTGGATGCCGTTGCAAGAGACGTCGCGCATAGCGGAAGTAGCGAACCTCATCACCCTGCTGCACCAGCAGGGACAGTAGATTCCACAGATTCACATGCTCCGGCTGCTTGGCAATTAACTCACGCAAATATGAGAATCCAATGGCGCAATCATGATTGAAATAGCACGCTAATATCATAATCCTTTCGATCTCATAGTGATAGTAAGTGAATCGCTTTGTAGTCACCATGGCAAAGCATATGCGCTCAATGGCACTGTGCATGCTATGCTTGTAGGCGGTGAGTACTAGCTCCAGGAACAAATCGTACTCGTTCTTAATGGTCAGATCAGAGCCCTCCGCATTTGCAGTTGTTGAAGTGGACTTTGATGTATCCTTCGAAATGATTGGATTTAGTTAGTTGGATAGTAATGGATATTGTATGCTCACCTGTTGCTCCGGTTCGGCGTTGCCCGTCACACCCGCCGCCAGACTACGCATCTGCATGATGGATTTAAGTCCCTCGGTGTTGTAGGCACCTCCACCATTCGCCGCGGCCATCATCTCTTCGCGATTCTTAAGCTTAATGGAGTGACGACCAAGTAAAACATAGCCCACATCCAGAAACTCATCGATGCGTCCGATCTGTTGCAGCATGATGCAACGCTCATACAGCAATCTTGCATGCAATGGTTGTCCCTCCTGTTCGCCGGATTGTTCCAGTGCTTTGACTGCCTCCTCGTGCCTACCCTGCTGCTTAAGTAACGCCGATAATGTGAATTTGGCCTCATAGCAATAGGGAGCTAGCTGAACAACACGCCCATAGCTTTGTATAGCCTCATTGGTGCGATTCAATTGACGCAGACATTCGGCCTGGCGCAACCAAACAAAAGCCGGACAATCAAAGGAGTCGGCATCGGTGATGGGTCGCATTAGCGCAATCGCCTCTGCATACTTGTGCTCCTGCATCAGAGCCTCCGTAATGTCCATATATAGTTCGACACGCTCTACCGTTGGTGTGATGTTTTCCTGCACATTCTGAACTAGGTAACCCAACAGATGATGGGCATGCAAGTGAATCAAACTAACGCAGAGCTTGGCGCGCAGCTCGGGTACATAGTCTTCGGGTATTTGGCAGAAATATATAAGTTCTAGTGTCTCCTCCTGTTCCGTTTCTAGTTCCAGTTTGGTGCGTTCACGCAAACAGCGAAGCACCTTGGTGTACTGTTTGTTCAGGATGAGTAACTCCAGATAGATGTTGAGGTCCTCTACATTGAATCGTGCACCACAGACACTATATGCACCCTCCATGGCCTCCAGGGCAATGTGATGCTTCTCCAACACATGGAAATATCGTGCCACATTCTTGCCTGTGCTGAGGCACAAACTCCACTCTGATGATGGCATTAGTGGCAACATTTTGAGATACGTAAACATTGCAGCATTTGTTTCACCCATTCGCTCAAGGAGCTGTGCTTTGCGCAGACGGAGTAGATAATCCTTGTGCAGCACCTTGATAGCTTTGGTATAACAGACGCGAGCGCGAGCTAGATGACCCTGTTGCACTAGCAAATCTGAGATGCGAATCCACATGTCACGATCTTGTGGATTTAGATGCGCTGCTATTGTTGAAAAGTGCAAAAACTTCACCTCATCACGATTCTCATAGATCTCGGCTAGAGTGTAAAACGGTTCACTGGCCAATGGGTTTTGTCTGATAATCTCCATGCAAATACGTTCCGCGGTGTCATAGCGCCCGTAAGCAAACGAGAGATTTGCCTCGCCCATGAGACCTACTAATGCGGCATTTAATTGGCTGCGTCGACCCAAGTTTCCACCACCACCGCCGCCGCTGCTTCCACGACTGCCACTAAACGCTGGCTTGGTCGTCGGCTTAGCTGTCCGTGTGAGCTTTGCTGCTGCGGCCGCACTGGTAGAGGCTACTGGTTGTTCCTCTTCAGTCTCATGTTTTTTGGCTGCCAAATGAGCCACCTCATCATCATCCTCTTCGTCACCTGGCTCTAGTTTCGTGCAGAAATCGGGAAACTCCAAGCACTGCACACCCTGCACGTAGCGTCTTATCAATGCACCCTCTTCATCAGCTGCCTGAGCGGCTTCCTCATTGGTATCCGCATCGTCTACATCAATTATTTCCACTACTCGCAGTGGTTCCGTCACTTCGAACTGGGCTAGCTCGTTCTCCGGCACATCGTTGCTATCAATTTCCTCAATAAGTACCTCATTTGCATCGCTACTACAACTTTTATCTGTTCTTTCTTGCTTTTCGCTCATTTTCGCATTTCGTATAAACAAAAAACAGATGATTTCAACATCTTTTGATATGTTTTAACAGTGCTGCCAACTATCGATAAATATTACTATCGGAAAAAGGAAATTGTAACGCACAAGTTGGCGCAAATTAAGCTACAAATTTATAATTTTTTTTTATATAACAAGTATTTAATAATTAAACAAGTGAACATATGTACTTCTAAAACTGTGTAATACGACTGTCTTATGCGTTTATGATTTTTCTATAATAGTCCCATGTTGGTAGAAATGTATATTGTAGGCATAGACATGCATACATTTCTGTATGCTAATCACCATTGGTTCAAATGGATGGCAAATAAAGGCACATAGCTCGCGGGGGGTTAAAGCCCTTGATGGACGTTGTGACTGTATGTCAAAGCGAAATCTAACCAAATTGGTTTCAGGATCACGGAACACAACTGGTTCTGTGGGGCACGCCTTCGGTCGTTCCAGCGGTGAAACTAGATGATCATCATATCTGAATAAATTATTATTAAGGTACGGGGACGTTGAGAAGCTTTGTGTGCTAATTGGCACAGTGAGATTATAACGCAGTGCCGCCTGTTGCAAAGGCGGCGCCGTCTTGCCAGGATTTGTGAAAAAGTTGTGCATCACATTATGTGAAGAGGGCGGCGACGGAGCATCGCCCGTTTGCAAGGAACGCACATTGCACAGCTTATCGTAGAACTGCACAACGATACGGAGTAGATCGACAGAATCATCGTGATAGACACCAAACACCTCCTCACTGTTTATGCCATAGAAGACATAGAGACGACGCCGTTCGGCCGTTACTAGAATGGGCGTCACATCGGTATCCTTGGGCCGCTCCTCGTAGCGCAATAACAGTAGATCGTTATCCACTAGCTGCATTTTCTCGATGATCATATTTTCTATCTGAAAACAATAATATTTTAATCTTCATACTAGATGTTGAGCTTTGTTTGCTTACAAATTCGAAATTTTTATAAAACTCTTTTAAGCTTTCACTTGCTTGTGGGCTGCCTAGCTGTAGTTGGCGATAAAGGAAGCTTAGCACCCGCTGCTTAATATGAGTGATGGGCAACAGAGTGTTGACATCGAATGTGACCACATCCATGGTTGAGAGATGGTCCTGCGCCCAATTGGCTGGTGCCGGACCAATTTCGTGCTCCTGTTTAATCAGCCGACCATTGACTAGCTCATATATGTAGATAGCTTGACGCAGTCGTGACAATATTGCTATGGTGCGTCCATATACAGATATACCATGATTGTGCGACAAGCTGATAGCATCTTGAGCCAGACGCACTTCATCCGTAATAGTGCCCTTTTTCAGGTCCACAACAAAGAAAATGTAAGAGAAAGGTTCAACCTTGTCAAATACGTCTGGATACTTCTCAAAGTCGGTGGGATCCATATTGATCGATTGTCGGACGCACATGCCCGCAAGCAGCACATAGCGGGAGTCCTCTAGAAATACGCTAAACTCGCGGTGTAGATAAAAGCGCGACGAGTCGCCTTGGCAAAGACGCAGCACATACTTGATTTTAAACAGATGCTCAAATACACAATCAGCCTTGATGTATAGCTCACCCAAACCTGCTGGGCCGATACCGTTGTAGCCGTACACTGAAAGCAATTAGAAAATACATGTATATTAATATTCATACGACATTATAAGTAAACAATTACCAATTAGAGAACGCTGATCATGGGAGAATGCCAACAATTTGCTGCCATCCGGAGTAAACTTCCGCAGAAAAACAGGTGGTATTATAATTCCAATTGTCAGCCATGGAGTGATTGCCTTGTGGAATTGTCGCTCGTACGCCAAATTCGGGCACTGACTGTATTTCATCCGTTTGTAGCCCGATTCTCTGTTTTCTAGCATATGTGCTATATTTTGCGATTGCAAACGCTGATCGAAGGCACGCTTTTTCAAAATCATAATAAATTATATTATAAACAAAAATGTAAATAATGAAACCGATTTTATTTAATATCGGAAATCAGCACAGCGGTAACAGTGTTGCCTAACTTTACAGACTCGCAATTGTTAGCGCGCCAATAAAATTTGTATATTTAAATTTTTTGAGCCGTTGATGATTGAAAAGTCAAAACACATGCACTTTAATATATATTTATATTTAATTAAAAGTTATTATCTTCCCTCAATACAAAGTATAGTTAATGTATATTCTGAAAAGAGTGCTGAAAGAAAATGACAAAAAAAAATACTAGTGGCAGTATTCACGTGAAGTTGTCTGCGATTGTTACCAAAAGAATTTGTGCTTTATTCAGATGGCGCCTTTAACGGTACCTACCGCGTCTTCACTTGAATTTGTATACTTGTATTTTTTCCGTGAATTTGATTGTCTTACTCTGTATAATTTGTCTTCAGTGTGTTTCTAACTGCAAGCTTTATTGGCACTGTGAAAAATGAGCGTGAACGAAAAGAAACCAGATTTAAAATCGGTAATTATAAATATTATTGCCGATGCATTTATTTATTGCCGTTTTGGGTTGCAGATTGCCGGTTTAACGATCCACTCGGATGAGCGTGCAGTACGTGTACGTAAAAAGTTCAGCGACGATGAAGATACATCCAGTTCGGAGGATGAAGAACAACAGCATGAAATGAAGTGTGTATACATGACTTCTTTTATTGCAGTCATAAAATTATTGTTTATTGCGCAGGTTGATTACAATGATGAGCAATTTGCCGCATTATGAGCCCAACCAAGTATTGTTGCAGGCTCTGGAAGCCAACTTCACTGACGAAAGTTTCTCCACAGGGAGCGACACTTTCAATGATTATTTGAAAACGCAGTTGTTGCATTATGATAACCTTTGTTCAGTGCTTAGCACCCTGTTGAGCATTGAAGACGTGTCCACAATGCAGCATTACGCTCGGCTAATGCAGCCCAATGTGGTGCTCAAAAAAGTGAAGAAAAAAAATACATATAGCATCATGCTAACCGAAGCACAAATGAATCCTGAGGAGATTGTTGCACCCTATTTGGACGAGGTGGTGCTCGTACCGAGGGCTAGTTTGCTTGAATCGCCGCTACCCAAGCAACTCATACTAGCACAACTGCCACACAGCCACGAAGAATTACCGTTACGGAATCCGATGCGTCGTTTTATTGCTAGCGTGTACCAAGTGTCGCGCTCAACCATCCAATTGCAGTTTAAACGAAAAGACTTTCCAGGTGACAATGCGCTCGCCCAGAGTTTCTTTGTCATTTTGCGCTCTCGTCGCACACCTTATCGCTTTATGTATCGTGCGATGGAGTTGCTGCAGGAAAGTCCACAATTGCGTCGCTATTTATATCCTATTAAGTCGTCGGAACAATCAGTCTCGCCAAAGGTTACTAAGTTCAGATTGACGCTGCTTAACTCCAGCATTGCCGATAATATGGAGCAACTGCAGGCAGTACAGCAGATCGTCAGTGGTCCGAACCGCCAGGCGCCCTACATTTTATTCGGACCACCAGGTAAGCGAATAAACATAAGACTAATAACATATTTACAATCATTTTTATTTTAGGCACCGGCAAGACAACAACGATTGTCGAGGCCATTCTACAATTGCGACTTCATCAGCCGCGAAGTCGTATTCTTGTTACAGCCGGTTCGAATTCGGCTTGCGACACAATTGCCATTAGAATATGTGAATATTTTGCTAGCAATGAACGTTTGCAGGCGCATTTGGCCGAACGGGCCACAAAATCACGTCTGGTGACGGAGGATGTGAAGCTGGATCATCAGTTGATTCGAGTCTTTTCACGCTCAATTTATGCTAAGGGATTAAGTTCGGTGGAGCCGTTGCTCCTAAAGCATTCCAATTGTGCCAATAAGATCTACAATCATATGGCTGTGGACAAAATACGCAAATATGGCATCATTGTGGCAACCCTGTGCACAGTGGGTCGCCTGGTCACCGGAAATGTTGGCAAATTCAAATACTTTACTCACGTCTTCATTGATGAGGCAGGCGCATCAACAGAGCCAGAGTCATTGATTGGCATCGTGGGCATCAAGCAGGAAGATGATTGTTATGTTATCCTATCCGGTGATCACAAGCAATTGGGTGCTGTTATAAAGAGCAATCGTGCCGCAAATCTCGGCTTGAGACACTCCCTAATGGAACGATTGCTGGACAGCGATCTCTACGCTTTGGATGACAATGGAAATTATGATCGCACATTGCAGACACGTTTGCGTCGCAATTATAGATCTCATCCGGAAATCGTTGGTCTCTTCAACAAGCTGTATTATAATAACGAGCTCATTCCACAAGCGCCCCCAGAAGAGGTAAATCTCGGAGCCAAATGGCCGATGTTACCCAATGTACAATTTCCAATCATGTTCCAAGCGACGCATGGCGTCACACAGTATGAAGCTGATGCTACCAGCTCATACAATACCCTGGAGGCAAGTGTGGTCGCCTGGTATGTGAACAGTTTACTTGCCCACGGTCTTACCGGTGGTGTTACAGTGTATCAAAAGGACATTGGTGTCGTGGCACCATATGCAGCCCAGTGCAAGCTCATCAAAGATTTGTTGGGTCGTCGAGGCTATCCCAATGTGGAGGTGGGCAGCGTGGAGAACTACCAGGGACGTGAAAAAGCCATTATTATTGTCACATTAGTGCGCTCCTTTACTAATATGGGCTTCATGCGTAATCCACGTCGGGTTAATGTCTTATTATCGCGCGCCAAATCGCTGTTGATACTCATTGGTAATCCGGTAACGTTGCGCCATCATCGCGACATTAGATTCATCATCAACGAATGCAAGCTGCATGGAAACTATGTTTTCAAGAAAAAAGATAAAGCACCGCGTTCCATTTTCCTCAACGATATGGTTGATGATGAAAACGAGGAGGAGGAGGAGGAGCATTCTGATGATTATGCAAGTGATGATGAACCGCTGGTCTGGTATACCAAGATGCCAAAGGACATACCCTTACCATTGCCCATCAGTACACCAGGTGAGTCAGCCACTTAAAGCTACATTAACATGTGCCTTAAAAGCAAATTAAAATGAACATAACTTTTACAGATAAAAGCAGCAGCAGTGGCGTTCTTACGGATGAAACTGGATCGGCTGATGATAGCAGCAGCTCGTCGAATAGTTATGACTGTCGCACCATCAATTACAGTCCTATACGAATCCAAGGTAAATCCTACTATCAATCGCCGTCCCCGAACCAAAAGCTTGACTTGATAAAAGCCAATATTTTGAAACAATTGAAAAAGTAAGATTTTTATGCTTCGATTTACTGAATGCATTGAACACTTTTTTCTTTCTATTTATTAAGAAACCTTGGCAGTTTGATAAATAAGAACTATGAAGTTTGAGCTCAACTATTCAACAAGATTGTTATTGGAGTTAGTTGAATATTCTTTTTATATTATACATTTTTTGTTCATACGTGCAAGTTGGCTGGAGCTGCTTGACTTTTGCTTATCTTATAAATATAAATTTGTTTTGAAATTGTTTGTTTGTAATCCATCGGTGCTATAAAGCGATTATCCATATCGAGCACAATGCTGTTACATTTTAAATATGTGTTGAATGTATTACTTCTGTGAAAAAGGAAGAAAATGAATTTCAATCTTTGTTTAAATTAATTAATTAATAAGCAACGCTAAAAAAAGCTACTTTAAATGAATGTTTTTAGTCTTCCATTATTATTTTTTTATACTTTTAAAACAAATTGAAAACAATTTAAATACATGTGTGAAGCAAATCCATTTATTTTCGTTCAATATTGTGTTCATATATAAGAATATATTATTATTATATTTAAATAAGCGTCTAGAACGTTAGTAAACAGTTTACAAAATACAAATACAGCTGTAGATTGGATTTTGAAAAAAAGTTTTCCATATTTTTTTTTTTTAGTGCTTTTAACGATTTTTTTTAAATTCGTTCAGTCTTTGTTAATCAACAACTTGGTTAAAAGTGTTTGAATTATTATGTTTTATTAATATGTTTTTTGAAGAAAACTATATTTATAATTTAAAAATAAATTTTCAAGTTAATTATCATTAATATTGCGTATGTGTTTTTGTTCGTTATCCAACTTATTTCATTTTTTATGCATTTTTGTTTTTATTATTAAAATATAATTAAAGTGCATGTATATGATATACATATATGTATATAGATAAACGTTTTATCTCGTTAGCTCGTAAATTGCTTGCATGTAATAACTACATTTGGTATAGGACTCCCATTATTTGCCAGGACAACAAGTTAGTTTTCAACAGCTTGCTCTTCACTCTCGTTCTGTGTTTATATGTATGTGGTTGAAAATATATGTAAGTGGCTCTCTCTGTGTGTGTACAGCAATTACAACTATTAGTACTCGATTATTTTTAAGCTTAGAGCACGACACGTTTGACGCCGCACTCCATGCAAAACTTGGCGTGCTCTATGACAAACTTGCCGCCACATTCGTGACAGAACTTGGACATTTTCATACTTGCGCTCATGCCGCTCGTCGAGCCATTCGAATTGGTGCTGAGCAGCGATTGTTGCGATGTTGTGGGCGTTAAACTACATCGTACGCTAATATCATTGTTGTTGTTCAAGTTCTTGGCATTGGCATCGTAGTTGTTATTGTTGTTGTTATTTGTATTGTATGCTACCTGCGCTTTAGATTGCTGTTGTTGGTAATTATAATTTGTGTTTTGCTGTTGCTGCTGTTGTTGTTGTGGCTGTTGCCCAATGTGCTCTGAACTGCTGCTGGAATATTCCGCATGAACATCGTTGATAGTGTTGCCACCTAAGCCATTGCCAGCAAACATGCGCTGACGCGCCTTCAGTGTGCCATGGTTTGTTTGCGCTTGCGTTGATACGTCCATCTTGCCGCTGACCACTTGCTTGCCGCTCATGGCGAGAGCTCCGCTGGCTGTATGGGGACGCAATTGGCTTGGGGTGCGCGGTGAATTATCAGATTGCAGTTCGGTGGAGCGCTGACGGGACAGACTATATGGAGAGTTGCTGCTATAAAAATACAAGCAATTAAAATCGATTAAATTTTCAAAATCTTGATCAATTAACAGTAAGTGATAAATATCGATCACACCGATGTTTGCATGAAGTTTGCAAATATCATGAAGCTCTCAGTAATCGATGTTTTTTGTAGCCCTCGCGTTTTTTTTGGCGTGCTGCAATGTGCATCTAAGGATAAAATTATCTCACCTGCCGTAAGCCGAGTCCGTGCTAAGTTTTGAACTTGCTCCGCGCCGCGATGACTGCGACGAAGACATGGGATAACCATCTAGGCTGCTCAGCTCATCCGAATCACCCGATGGCGATGGCGTCAATGGTGAGTTAACCTTCAACTCCTGTTGTGCTTGCTTTTGTTGTTTTTGTTGTACCTGCTCCTGACGCATCATAATTTCACGACGCAAAGAGGCGCCTGTCTGTTCGCCCAGTTGCTGAAAATCATTGCGGAATTTCTCTAACACATTCTTGGCATTGTTCGCCTCCACATTAGGCGATTGCGATGTGGATGGATTTGTCGATAGTGTGCCCGGCATTGAGCTCAATCGTTTCGTTGGGTAACGACTACGACTGTGCTCATCATCGTGCTCAACATCGAGCTGATCCTCATTATCGCTAATCTTGCTAAACTTGGCATGCTCCGGCTCATTGCCATTATCAATGTGAACTATATCGATAGGTGTCTGGGCATTGCCAACCATATGCCGCAACGAATCCGGCGATATGGGCGAACGTCCTTGGGCATTGGCTTCAGTTTCAATGCTTATAAAGATTTCACGCTTTTGCGATTCATCCCCAGATTTTAGCATCTTCTCTGATTGCGAATGACTGCTGTGGTTGCTCTTATTGTCATCGCTACTGTTTAATGGTGTCGTATTTAGGGCTGTCTTATAGGAGCCACTGCTATTAGCTGGAGTCTTAAATGAGCCACCACTACTCGAAGCATTTGAATCGGATCTGTGGGTCGTTGGCAACTGTTTAGTTAAGAAATGATTTGTTTTGGGTGGTGTTATAAATGTGGAGCCAGCGGTAGCGGGTCTTTGTGTGGCTGTCTCTGTCTTGGTATGGGATTGTTGTTGTTGGTGTTGTGGAGTTGAAGTCGCTTTCAGGCACGAGCGTTGCCGGCTCGTCGTGCGATTCAACAGAAATTCGCGACAATCCCGGAACAATGGAAATTGCTCCTCATCATTCTTATTCTCGAATGATGAGAGAAATTCCTCAAAATCAAAATCATCGAATGTGGGCAGCACAGGCATTTTGGGCATGCCCAAAAGTGGATTATTAAACAGTTGCTTTTGCTGCTGTTGCCAGCACTGCTCATCGAATTCCAGTGATGAACGATTGCCCTCATCATCCGCACAGCTGCCTGAGGAGATGTACGCCTCCTCGGGTGAGGCATCATACAGAAACTGATTGCGTCCGAGACGCATTTTACGCTTGAGCAGATTGCGTGCCTCACCAGAATGACGACGCTGCTCTGGGCCCATTGTGATCGTTGACTGGGAGCTGCTGCGACTCTGCGTCATCTGCTGCGGCGTGGAGCTGGCATCTGAAGAGCCCGTTGAGGACTGCGGCTGCTGCACATGCAGATTGTCGCAGGCATTGATCAGTTTTGGATCGATGTAAGTACTAAAAATGCTCTCCAGCTTAATTGGCATTGTGGCTCCACTTGGCGCCACTGGCGTCATGGGTTTGCTGATGTTTATCGGTTCCAGACGCAACGGTGTGGCAAAATTGTGCGCCATATTCTCGTTATTCTCTTTGGCAGCCGTAACTGGTGTTGGTGGGCAGATGGGCGTCGTCATTAGTGGTGGTAGCTGACCGCTGTTTGCCGTTAGATTCTTGGCGGAGTTTTGTTTGCTCAAGTTGTTGCTCTTCTCCTTAAGCTCCTTGCTACTTAGCTCTTTGCTATTGACAGCTGCTAGCTCGGCAGCTTTGGCATTTAGCTGCTCCAGTTCGTGTTCGTATTTGAGGAACACGGCTAGGGAGTCAGTTTTGGCCACATTACGAGTAGGTTGCTCGGTGGCATTACTAAGTGGTAGCTTCATTTGATTCTTACGATTGGAGGCGCTCGTGTCTCGCCGCACAACACGCGGACTGTGGAAATCATTGACACACGCGGCACGGACAGGCATTTCGTCGTACTCCTCGGGCTTGAGGAAGTTGTTGGAGATGGGACCCTCATCGGACAGGCCTCGTTGTATGGTGGGTCGATAGTTGCTGGCAAAGAGCGGACGACTGGGTAGCAATGGGGTGCGACGTGGACCACGCAACGATGACGTACGTCGGAAGTTGGACGAGGTTGTTGTCTTAGGCGTTGTTGTTGTTGTCGAAGTGTTGTGTAATTTTCCCAATGTGCCGGTTAACGAGGTGGACATAAGTGGTGTTGTGGGTGTGGGTGTGGGTTGAACCACGGGTTCGTTGTCGGTTGGCGTATTTGGTGAGCAGAGCTCCTCCAGTTGACGCTTAGCTGACAGAAACGGATCGTACTTGTCGGTAGCCAATGGACTAAAGCCGCTATATATGCAAAATAGAAAAAAATATAAAAAGTAAGTACTGTCCAATAAGGATTAGTATCAACCCGCCCCTCTGTGCGTCGCTTGGCTGTCTGTGTTCGATGGATTGGGATTGAATGAGATTAACAAACCTTTCAAGGAGCTGACATTCAGAGGTGGTTGGGGAACGTCTTTTGGTGGGTGATGGCGGTGCCTTGATATACATGGTACCCTCCTCATCCTGCTCGAGCAGCACCAGACGACGACTAACGTTCGAAGGACTCTTACTCGTGGGTGACTCGCTAAGCATCCCATTGTTATCGAAGTAATGATTGTCATCACATTTCAATAGTTTTGGTTTCCTTAAAAGTTTTCCGACTTCCATGTCAGCGTCATCGTATGTTTCGGGCTCTTCATCTAGTTGTTCACCGCTATTCAAGTCCTCATCCTGTTCCATTTGATAGTGTTGTTTGGCTCCTTTGGCTTGATCAATGCGTGGTAAGAAGTTCATCTTCATCTCTGACGGGGCTAGCGTCTTCATGACGTCTGAGCTGCTGCTTATGATCGGCAGCTGAGATTTTTTCTGAGTTCGGCAAACAGTTTTAGTTGTGCTCCTTTCCAGCTTGAATTGAACTTCGCCACGTGGCGAACTATCTTCATCGTCCGAACCAAAGTACATCGTTTCATTGGTGATGGAGGGCAATATTTCTGGTGCGGTTAGAGCACGACAGCTCTCCTTATCGGTCTCATTATTTAAAACTATTTCCTGTGACGACTCCAGTGCGCGTACCTCAATGTTAGGATTCTCGCGTGTGCGAATGCGACGTCGGGCCTTACGCACCAGTGATGTGGTAGTGTCTATCTTGGGATGCATCTTGATCGCCTGCTCAGCTATATCCATTTTAATGTTGCAAATATTGGCACCACCTGCGGGCGCATTTCAGCGAGCGTTTGGAAAGTGGGTTGCGTTGGATTAGACTCATGTTCTTAAGGCTCAATATAAATACTGCTATAACTGTTACTTGTCAAATTTAATACACATCTACATTTCTTACTGTGCAACTTTACTGCATTTAAGCACATAACATGCTGCAGAATGAAACAATTCAAGAAGAAACGAAGGAAAGAACTTTTTTTCCTTCATTTCTCTCTCTCTCTCTCCATGAGATTGACTACCTTATGGGCTGCAACTAATGGAGCTTTTTGCTTGGCTGATCTTTTAAATGCTTTAGTGCGCTGCACATTAATTAAAAATCATCATCGTTGTTCCGCAACTTTGGAAACTAATTATGAAATCATTTGGATTTAATTAAGTCAAGGCACGCAATGGGGATGCCGAACCTTGTGAACCTAAGCCCACTGGGGGAACGAAAGGCAAGTAGAGCATTGCAAAACTAATGATACATTTCTGGATTTGAGTTAAAGATTTGTTTTTCTATTTGTAACTGTAATGCGAAGCCTAACTGAATGGACTTACTGTTTTTAGTACCTTTGCATTTAATCAACCCATTGAGTTCCTCGAATGTCATCGTGACTTGGGGTTGTCCGGCCAAGTATTCCGGGGCTTGAACCTTCGAGCGATTTGGGATGGCAAGGCGAGATTTTGGCGGTTTTAGAGGTGCCGCCGTTTCACAGTCCAATGTTGCCAACTGTAGAGAATCGGAAGTACCGCTGCGACGTAAACGCTCTACGGTAGTATTATTGTTTTTGCATGTTTCACGTTCTTTGCGACGCGCATTGATATTTTGAGTACGCTCTGGATTGCCGACATATGAGTCCTCTGCAGCCATACGTACACTAACCGTATTCTGGGTAATCGTTGTAGTTGTGCTAGGATTTACCTTTGCTGTGGGTGTTCCAGGGCGAGGTATTTTTACAGGTGCGGTTCGCTGCGAGCTGAGTGGATTTATTGGGATAGGTTTGGGGATTGAGGTAAATGGATGAATTACTCCTTTCATGTGGCTACGAATACAATGTGTGAACGATACTCTACGCGACGGTGTCTACTAGTCAAATTATTACTCAGATGATTAGTCAATGTCAACCATAATAGCAACGCCAGATGGGCCAATCAAGTAGTGTTAGGCTAAAACTACATACATGTATCATAATAATAGATAGATTTCTACTTACTTATCACTGTGCACGGACGAAGTCATTGAGAGCGACATAATGTTTTGCTTTTGTGATACCATTTCTGATTCGAACTGTTCCTCCTGTGTTCCGGAGTATTTGTCACGATTGATCGAGCGTTTGGTTCTGAAATAAGCAAAAGCAAATTTAAACAAACAAACAAATAAAAATTTGTGTAGATAAACGTTAGTGAATTAATTGTTTGAACTAACATTTCATTTGTTGTATTTTCAGACATGTCTTCCCAAAGCTTTAGTATACTATGATTTTTGAGTGTTTTTTTTTTTGTGGGAGCATGAGTTTGGTTGAATAAAATTCGATGAAAAATAGTTTTTTCTAACCGACTTAAAAATGTTTGGTCGATCTAATTTGTAAGTCTACCCATTGAATGATAATTAATATTATTAAGTAAAGTTTAAACGGTTTGAAAATCGGTTCTGCTTAAACATAGTTATGGCTCTTGAAGCTTTTACTCTTTTTAACCTTACTTGAGATTGGGTGGCCTGTATTGTTTGCGTGCCTCCATGCGCTCCTTGGCCTTGTTTGTTTCCTGTGTGTTGGTCGACTTAATTGTCGCTTGTATTGCCTTTTCTTTGCACCACTCGACATGGCGATCGAAGGCCTTTAGATTAAAGCTGCGTTCACAATGCGGACAACGTTCCGAAGCTGGTTCCTTGCGTGAGGCGCGTAAGCGATCCCTACTTAAAGGTGCTGGAGCAGCAGCAGTCGCCGGAGTTGCGGGCTGCTGTTGCTGTGGTGCTGCTTGGGTGGTATCTGTACCAGCAGCAGCACCTGCTGTGGATAATTTGCGCAAAGCGGTCTTTGCCGTGGAACGTAATTTATCCGAGCTGCCTTGACTTTTGCGACGATCAAGCAGTGGAGAGGCCTGTCGAAGTAAGGGAGTAAGTGATATTAGGTTGAACAACCCTCAAATATCTGTGTACTCACCTCTTGTTGCTGAGAACCGTTTGAGACATTCGATGCTTCGCGACTTGCAGCTGGCGGAGTATGCACACCGGCAGCCTTCTCCGCATTGGGTAGCCCAAAGTTCTTGGGCAGAACATAGGTGGAGAGGCTGGTACCCTCGCGACGTTGACGTGACGAATCGAAGGGTTTGCGCTTTTTCGAAATCTTATTGCAAGTGTTAATATGTCTGGCCAATGACTTTATGTTGAAGTTGCGATTGCAGTTAGGACACGGCGATAGCTCTACTTGTGCATCGCTGTACTCCTCCGGTAGGTCCGGGCATGTGGTAATCGGTCCTGGTGGAGAAGCAAGCACATCATTCTGGTCCTCCTCAATGCCATCGCACTCCATTGTATTAGCTGTTGTTATAGAAGAAGGAGAAGCAGATTATAATAACTCTGATCGTATTTTATTTGGTATTGTAGGGTGCTTCGGCTGGCTGAAAAGTCTTTGCAATGTATGTATTGTTTTAGCCCTATAACTAAATTTTAACAATTAAAAAGCAACAATATCAAAACTCAATATGATACAGCCTTCTATGATTGAGTTCACATAGTTCAAGGGAAAACAAACTAGAATAAAGAAAGTGATAATGGAACTTTGCCAACATGGGAAAAACCATTTTTGGCCATAGAAAATGCCAAGTAAAAGGTTAAACCCAACTGTTGCCAAGAGTTTTAGCTTGAGTTTCAGACTTGAGCCAGAAACCCTAAAACTTTTTCCACCTAAATGCAACATATGGAAAGTGTTGCAGTTGTTTATTGTTGCTGTTGCTCTTTTGGACAAATTGTTTATCCGGCGCCATTTGTCACGTCAACACGAAAATAACACACAGTCTAAGACAACCAAAAAGCAGCTCTATAAATTCTCAGGCTGGCAAGACAATAGACAAAAAAAGAAAAAAAAGAAAAGAAATACCAAATAATCCACAAAATAATTTATTATTATTATTTGGATAGTATCTACTTTTGGCTGCCATTGCGTGTGTGATCAGCCTATAAATTGTTATTTATCTGTGAGCTACGATTGCTCCATGAAATGTTGTAATATCCAAATTTGGCAGCTGGTCTTAACCAAACTGTTGATGTTGTTGCGATTTTGATCGCTTCTGTGGGCGTCAATTATTATATATATATATATATATTTGTGTATCTGTATCTTTTGGTATGTATAAAACTATGCACATGACAGCAGGTGCTTGAGCCAGAAAAGTTGACCATATTGAAGCGTTTTGTTTGACATTTGTTGATGATGATATTGACCCCAAAATAATTGACGAAGAAGCTTCTTAAGTGTACATTTCAATTGAAAATCTTGTTTTCTCTCTGATAGATTTTACTTCCAACTGTAAGTTAAACCTTTTCCTTTCCTAAAACTAGGTCATACTCTATAAACTTGTTTCTTTTCGTGGGCGTTCTCAAGAATAACTCGTGTTTCCTCTGTAGGTATGATGATATAGCAAAATAACTGCACTTGCTGCCGATATAACAATAATAATTGTAAAGTCTAAACAATTATAATGCATAGAGCATAGTCTTCTCCCACTACGTAAGATTACATAAATCAACGACCGACACGCATAAATTTTCTGCTGCAACATCTTGAAAGAAGAATTGGAGGCGCAAGCTTGAGTCTTGAGACGAGCTCATTCCAATTCGAATCAATGCAACTGCAACTGCAACTGAGTACGCAGTGCAGCAGTCATTTAATGTGTAATCCGATGAGAAGTGGGTGAGTGACTGGCTCAATGGACGGATTGGATGGGGCGTTCGTTGCACACGACAGCACTACAATCCCCCCTACCCTTCTCTCCTTCTCCTTCTTCATACCATATACATACATATATTAATGATGCTTGGCGAACTCACATTGCAAAATGCAGTCAGTGCTACTTTGTCCATTAAAAGATAACTTATGTGTGTTTGCCCGTATGTCTATCAACTATATATCCACTTGAGTTTTATAAATAAGAAACGGCCTGGCCAAAAATATAAATGAGAAGCAACTGACTAAACAGCAGGGCGCCTTTTTGTAGTCTAAGCAAGAGATTTCTAGCAAGAGATTTGTACAGATAGCAATAATTATTACTGTTAAGTGCTGAAAGTTCAAGAGTTCGTTAGTTTACTGGAACAAAATATTTATAATGACTTTGGCAATATTGCTATTGCCTAACTATTGATTTATTTTACTCCAACTTCTTTGAATCATTATGATAATCGCTTTTCTCTAAATCTTGGCAACATAAATATGTTGCAATTGAGCAATCTTCTTAGCCATTTTTGTCTTCTTTTGTGTGTTGCAGTTATTTGGAATGCTTTGTGTGTGGTTTGTGCAATACTAATTGTATGTGAAGCACCTCTATGTAGACATGTATTATATGTGTATATATATGTTGAGGTTGAGACTTTGTTATGCGAGACAGTTGTTGGGTTGAACTTTCAACTTTTGACAGCTTAACGTTAACGTGAAGACGATGTGAGTGTGAGAAAAGCAAGAAATAACTGGACAGGTGAGTTTTAAGTAAGAACGTTTGAATGTGGTTAAGTTTTTCTGCTCTTTTGTTAATGTTTACTTTCCATATTTAATAAAATAAATCTTAAATATGACATCATTTGTTGTATTTTGTAGCTGCTGATAAGCAGATTGAAAAAGTCACCAAAAGGTCTCAAATAATGTGGAACAGTTTAAAGTTAAAAGTAGATTATTCAAATCCAAGTAAATCTAGGAAATTTATGATGAAATAAGTCTAATGATGTGTGAAGAAAGTATTCTAAAATAGTTTTCTTTTTCCTTTTTTACAGTTTTTAATTAAACTTTTCTCTTGCTTTCACTCACTTTATCTTTTCACAAAACTCATTTAAATGGAAATCAAAGCAATTTAAGCAATAAACAGATTTAAGTAGTTAGTTAATAGATTGTTAAATTGATTTACTTGATTGCAATGTAATTGCTGGTTTGGCATGCAAATGATTAGCGAAGTTAGTAGTTGTATTAGTTGTTGTTGCAGTTGTTGCTGCTGTTGTTGCAACTGTTGCTGCTGCTGCTGCAACATCGACATCGATCTGATTGACTATAATCAAGACATGCTGCAGTGGGGCAACTCCCACAGCTGTGGGCGTGAACGACTCACTTGACTTGGCATTGGGTGTTTTCTTTTTGTTGTTGTTGTTATTGTTGCTGTTGCTGTTGCGACGCAATGAGAATGTGTTGCGTACGCGTGAAAATGTTGACAGCTGTTGCGATTGTTGCTGCTGGTGCTGCTGTTGTTGCACCGGCAACGATTGCTGTTGCGCCTCACTAAGCGCCGACGAGTTGAAAGAACTTTGCTCCGGCTGCTGCTCAAACACATTGATGTTGCCACTGTTGCCACAATTGCCTTTGCTGTTTTCATTTTCATTTTCAGTGCAAAAACGCGATGCTGTCGATTTTTCACCATTGAGCAAATCATTTAATTGCTGATACTCCTCATAGATGCCGCGACTATGCCGCTTATTGATTTTATTCAATTGCTGTTGCTGCTTTTGCGACTTTGATTTGAATATTTTGTGCCACATTTTCTTGCTCATTTTGGTAAAACGATTTAATTTTCTATTCAATTCGATTTGTCGTTATTTTTATTTTGTTATTTTTAAATGCAACATTATGATCTTGCTTTTGTGCGCTTCTGATGTTTGTTTCTGTTTTTCTTTTACCGCTTCACGCAAACTTTACGCGCCGGCGTTTTGTGTCCAACTGAGAGAGACAGAGAGCAGCAATAACATCGCCAAGCGACTGGCAACATTTAAGCTTCAGGCATGTTGCTGGCAAACAACTCTGCTTAGCAACATATGTTGCGGGTGCATACATTTTGCATTTAATTAAAAATAGCTGCACTCCAGCTGCTGCCAGTGCTTGTTGTGTGGGTGTTGCAACAACAACAACAACAAGAATATAGTATTCAACAAAGGCGGCTATTCTTTGTAAGTTTTTTCCATTCTCTTTAGATCTCCCCTATTTGTTGTATTGGCTTTACGCCTGATTTATTTAAAGGCGCCGCACAAATGTTGCTGAACTTTGCCTGCTTAGACACATTCACACAAATCTTTCACTTTAGCCGAGATCTAAGCATGTATTTCCATTTCAAATAGCTTGTTAGATGTTTGGCAAATTGAAATCTTGCTTTTTCTGACTTCCTTAAGTCAATCACTCGAATCAGTTTTAACTTCAAAGGCGCCAACTTCCTGTCCCCCCGCCAGTCGCTTTCCATTGAGAAAAGAAAGAAGCAAAACAACAACAGCAATAACAACTTTTTGGGTGTAGGCCACAGTACAATAATTATGCCCTGGTTTGGCCAGTTGCATAAGTTTAGCCCAAAAAGGTAGCATCAACATTTTGTCGATCTCAGCAACATTTCGTTTGTTGCAGGCTTCTCACATAAATAAACAGCTGGGCAATTGGAGTTGGAGACACATTTAACTGTAATCTTAAAGTTTTTGATAGAGAAGGGTATATTAGCTATTTGAATGAATAAGCCTTCTCATCAGTTTTTTTTTTAATTTTAAAAAATATTCCTTATAGCTTTATAAAACTTTATTTATAATATTTCTTAACTATTCCCAATCAATATTTTTTTTTTCTAAGGTATCTATAGTTGAGTTTTCTGACTTCTTTTACAGTTTCCTTTCGATATCTTTTATTTTTCTTATTTCGGTCGCTTCTGTTTTTAATTGAAATGCGGCGAATGCACTTTTGAGTGTCTCTTTCTGTTGTATCTGTAACTGTGTATCTTTGTATCTGTGCATCCCAATGTAGAGATGTATCTGAACCGAAAGATCCCATTTGCTTTGTGATGAAGTCAAACCGATATAAATCACAATATAGTATAATGCCGCAGCATCCGCAGTTGGGAGTTCAATCTCTTTGACAGTTGCTCCCAATGACGCCATAGATCGAGAAGAAGACGAAGAAGAAAGACACACCATGTCTTATGTAAGTTGTGTCTTGGGATACATTTCATCGATTATTGCACGTGCCAATGCTAATGAACTTGAAGCACGCCATTGTTCTTACAAATGTATATATACATTATCGAACCAACAAACAAGATGTTGTCTCTCTCTCTTTATATAGTTTATAAGTTTTTTTTTGTTGTTGTCTGCGGGTTGACGTCGGCTTCGTTTGTGGTCGCCCACGCGCCTAATAAAAACTTTAGCATAGAAGAGACACTTCATAATCTCTTTTAATTGTCACGCTTTGGGCATGACAAAAATAAATGTTGTAGTCAAATCTTTCAAAGATTTTCACGGCAAACAGCAGGAGGAAAGGGCGCATGCTTTATAAATAGTGCACTTGGTTTGGTTGGATGGCATTTTGGGAGCAAGGCGCACAAAATGAACTCAATTCTTCTGTTCCAAGTCAAAACGCAACATTCAATGTTTCATAAACATATATGCGTGAACATGGTACTAAATACACTTAAAGAAACATTTTAGTTGTGCAGTGCAGCAAATCATTAACTCTCTTTTCTACACTATCTCTATTTCTCCCTTTCTCTCTCTGTGTGCGTTTTTGCTACTAATTAAGTTCTATTTCTTCCAGTTGTCTGTCGCTAGTCTTTCTTCCACACCGCAACCCGCTATTTCTGTCTCTATCTCTCTCTAGATATATCTCTCGCTCTTTCTCTATACTCCTAATGAAACCATTTCAGTTCATTGGCGTTCCCCATATAGGTATTTTTTTTTTTTTGCTTTTCCGATATGTGCGTTCTGTTTTCGTTTAGCTTTTTGCAGATTGCACAATTTTCTGTTCCGTTTTCAGTTCAGTAATTTTGTTTGCTTGTTGTTGTTGTTGTTGATGATGTTGCTGTCATTGTTTGTTGTTAATACAAATTGATGTTGATCTATTTGTTGTTTGGTCGTTGTTTGTAATTGTTGCCGCTGTTGATTGTTTTAGAAAGTGTGAAAGAAAGACTTTTTGTATATTTCAGATACATATGTAGATTGTTTCCGTTTTTTGCATTGGATTTGCTTTTGTTTTGGAAGTTATTTACCGTTAATTGAGGTAGGCAATTATGGATTTGCTTTGGATTTGGATTTGAATTTGGGAATGGGTCAAAAAGCATCTAAACAATTAACAGTGGTGATAATGAATGTGTTGAGGTTTGGTCAAAACTAGGGAAAGCTATTTTATTCCGTAATTGATTAATAAACACGCCAAACAATCTTACTTTATTGCATTAAAGCTAAAAAAAAAAGTAGTAGCTTTCTGCAAACAAAAGCGTACTCACTTCAAGCAGCACAGCAACACTGCACAAGCTTAACAGAAAAGCTTCACATAAGCTTTTTGCCGTTACACAGCTTAACAGTTACAGTGCATTTAAAATGTTAAAAGCAACATGAATGAATAAAAGGAAAAATGGATTAATTACTGTAAACGATTGAATGCTTTCAAGATTCCACAGAAAGATCCGTTTCTAGAGAATCCCAAAACAATGTCTTGGGTTTGACGCTTTTTGATGCTTTTCTGTCAAAAGGCGTTAAATGCAAAAACTGGTTTTCGAACTGGACGGGGAGTGCAAATTAACAATCTGAACACAACAACAACAACAACAATTTGCCAATAAGAAATAAAAAGCAATAAATTTATATTGTTGTTATTGTGTCAGCTGTCGAGTGAATTACGTTGCAAAAAATCTTCAGAAACTGGCTGTAGTTGTAGTTAAATGTATTTGACTTTGGAATTCATTCTATGTGCAAAATACGAAAACTGGAAATTATCTCAGTTATTGTTTGTATAGAGATGTGGGTAAAGCAAAGCTTAGTTAAATGTAGTTCAATGTCAAGGAAATTTACTTCAAGTTTCAGTTTAAGTGGAGCTAACGCAAAAGAAGTAGGTCACGCCCATACCTTAAAGGCCTGGTTTAGCTGGACTTAAGCCAAATATGATGAACCATTACCATTACACGACACCTTTAAAGCCAGATATGTAGGTGACACTGAACAAAAAGTATTGCAAAAAAATAAAAATAAACTCATGATATTGACGCATTTGTCGCTCATTAGTTAAAACTGGCACGCAACATTTATTTTATTTTTTTCATTTTTAACGTGAGTTGATTTTAAAAAAACGTTTTACGATCGATTTCTGTCAGGGCGCTACTTGAACATATCTAGAGATATAGAAACACATAAACTATTTGATATATGTTTTATTTACGACTTTCCTTTGGGAGCAGCTCATGAAAATATTAGGAAAAAAAGTCAAAACCATAAAATACTTGCCACAAAGTATATGAAATAACTTAACGAAAAAAAATACGTTTTGCCTTTATATGGCTGACATTTATATTTAATTTAATTAAAATGAATTTATGTCAATTTTGGGTGGCTTTAAATGGAAATTGACATAGTTAGAAATGTCATCGTTCTTTTTTTTTTTTGTCGTTTGCTTGGCTTCTTTTTTTCATTATTTTTTCTTTGCTTTGTTTGTTTTTGGTTTTTGTGAATTGTTTGTTTAAATGCCTCCCACGTTTGGTGTTGCTTTTGCATTTTCAATTTTTGTTGTTCCAGCTAGACCGCAAATAATATGAATTTGCAATAGTCTCTGATGTCATGCGAAAGAAAGTTTTTTGCGCCGCAACAAATGTGATTAACTTTTAATTGAACAATTGATTGTTAAGTTTAGCTATAGATAATGAAGTTTTTTACTTCTTTCTTTCACACTTTGAACCCATTAAAAGGTTTATGTAAAAGTATGTAACAGACAGAAGAAAGCATCTTCAACGCTATTATGTATATAAAATCTTATTTCGCATCAAAAGCTATGTCTGAGAGACTACAAAATGTATAGTGAAAACTTCTAATTGGTTTCTGATACACACATGTAATCTATAATAATAAAAACATCAAATTTGGCAAACTAGGAAAGTGTTTTTAAAACATTTGATAAAATATTGAAAAGTTTATTAAGTCATTGAAAATTGGTTAAGATTGTCAGAGACTGACTTTAAGACGTATAGAGAGGGTATCAGTAGAAGTTAATTGAGATTGTCAAAATCTTCTTATTCGGTTTCTGATACACACATATAATCTATAACAATAAGAACCTCAAATTTAAAAACTAGCTAAGTGTTTTGGGTAACAATGGACGATCGATTTATAATATAATATTAAAAAGTTTTTCAAATCATTCAAAATCTGTTAAGAAACACCGGAAATATGATTGATTGAAGTTTAGTCAGTGCAGAGTATCTCCTAGTCCAGCTAACTCATTGAGCCTTTTAACTACTTTTAAGTGTTAAAATGTATATAAAACAAAGCTAAATGAGACGGAAGCTTAATTTATGGCAATTTTTACTATTTCTAAATTTAGTGAAGAAATAGTTTTCCAAGAATTCTTCATACCTGTTCTATTTTATTCTACACACGTTTTAGTATTTATTGGAATTTGTTTTTTTTTTTTGGTGTACTTTAAATACTTGAATAAATTTTCTTTATCATTTCCTTTTTGTATTTAAATATGGAATTTAATTGTTTTTTGAGTGCCACTTAATGTGTTTGGCTTATAGACATTTTTTTTGAGTTTCTCAAAGAATTTTATTGCTTTATGTTTGTCATTTTATTTGAGACTAAATATACCAAAAATATATGTATATATTTTTATATATATGTATTTTTTTCTACATATTTTTCTATGCACTTCCTTCTTGTCTGCGTGATTTGTTATTTTGTTCATGCGCCTGCGCGGAAGTTTTCGTATCGCCTGAGTTAATAGCCAATTATATATAGCCGGCTTTTTTGTTTCTCTCTGTGTGTGTGTGTGTGTGTGTGTGTGTACAAAAAGCCAATGCACTTGAGTGGCACTCGGTAGTATTGAAGTATTGTATCTTGAAGATACATATACATACATTTATGTACTTATGCTAATTGTTGTCAGCTGATTATCGGCTAGTTATTTTTGGTGATAGTTAGTTGTTGACTGTTAGTTAGTTGAGTTGAGCTTACCAAAATCAAAATGATACATGCTGGGAAGTTCGCGCGGCGTTGTCGTGCGCGTCAGTGAGGAGGCGGCGGCAAAGAGCGGAGTTCGCGGTGGCGTCGCGATAAAAATCGCCTCCAGCTGACGCGACTCTGATGAGGCTGCCATTTCCATTTGTTGTTGCCTTTTTTTGATATTTTTCTTTCACGATAATAGTCGAGGAGAGATTTTTGGCAGCCACTTAATTTATGCAATGAACTCTGCTGTTTAAAGGTTTTTTTTGTTTTTTGTTTTTTTTTCCGTGAAAATCGCGCGCGTTTTGTTGTCGCGTCGCGAGCGATTAAAAACGCGCCGCGCGAATATCTTTGGCTCACATGCAAGCGAGTTTTGCTTCAATATTTTGTATCTAATGATTTTTGCCTCGATTGCTAATTAATCATATTTCGTTTTCACTGCACTTTCAAAAAAATAAAACACAAAAACTACTTTAGTAATAATTTTGCCTAATGTTTTTGTTTTTTATTTTTTGTTTTATATATGTTTTTAGCTTTTTTTTTTGGATTTCACAATTCTTTTTTTTTTTTGTTCAAGGCACGCGAAACTTTTTGAGCCGAATTAAATGTTGAGTGTGGCTTTTGTTGTGAATTTTATTATTTGTTGTTGCTGCCGCTGCAAGTTTTTCACATTATCTCCAAAATCATATGGAAATAAAGTTTCTGCGCCTTGCGTTTTTGCTGTGGGTGTCTGCCTCTCTTGAGTTGGTGTTTAGCCCTGTCTCTTTCTGTCAGATACACTCCTCCACATTATTCGTTGTCGTATGTCGTCGTCGTCGTCGTCGTTGTTGTCTATCTGCAAAAGGTCAGAGCGTGAGATTTGAATTTTAATATTGGTGAAATGAAACTTGCACATTTTGTGTTTGATTTAAGGTGTGTCAAAAAGATATATCAACAAGATACTTTTTCTTAAGTTTAGCTTGCATATTTTGTTGTTTGATACCAAACCCAAAACTGAATGCAAAAGTTACGTATACGCATAAGATGATGACCTACTTAAACATTCACCAATTGGGGTTAAGCGCATTTACTTATTAGCTAATTTGCAAAAAAAAAAAACAGCTAAAACAACGGCAAAATGTTGACGCAAAAATGATGAAATCGTCTAAAGTTAGACATCGATTTTACGAGCTTTTCTTTGGGCTCGGCTCATGCAGCGAAACACGCAAAAACACGCAAAAAAAAAAAAAAAGAGAAAAACCAACTCATTTGGCAATTAATTACCGTTAATGTTCGCTTGATTTGCGTCGCAAAAAAAAGTTGCAAAAAACCTTCGTTATTTGTAGCTGTAAGTAGATCACAATTGTATCTGTTTGCCCGACACGCTTGAAGATCGAAATGCGACTGAGTCTGTCTGTTTTTTGAGAATTTAACCGACTCTCTTTCTGTCTCTTTCTGGCCGTTTAATTGCAAATGAAAGTGAACACATTAATGTGGCATCCACAACTGAGCTGGGAAGCAATTGAAAAAGTGTTTCATACACAGTCTCAACCATTATAACCATTATCATCATCAACAGTATTATTATTATTAGTGTTGTTATTGTTGTTGTGTCTCTTTGTTGATCTTAACGTTCGACAAGCTTTCAACATTGTCGAAGACCGTGTAAGAAAAAAATAAATAAACTTTGGTCTGTTTGCCAATTTTTTGTTTGTGCTTTTTGGACATTTTGGTTAGCTGTTCAAATACCAATTAACGCTTCTCTACTAATTATGCCATATTTGGTTAGTTCTAATGACGTTTTTTTTTTTTTTTTGGGACCCACCAACAAGTTGGTTCTTAACATAAAGGCGAGTTCTTGGCAAACAGGTTGCGTTCAATTATATTATGCTTAACTTATCTGAAAGATCTTTGGTATTGTAATGCAATCTATAGATTCTATAAATCAACTAAATGGACAGTCAATATCTTATGAGAACAAGCGATTATAAAGCTATATGCCGCCATTTGTCTGCTCTTAGATAGTTGAACAAATGGAACATGTTCATTTGCATGTGTGCACTGAGAAAAAGTTTTATATGTACATATAGAAAAACTGTTTTCTTTCTTGAGTTATTACTTAATAATGCTAAACTTTTGATATCTTATATATTTTCTATATATTCTCCATAACATTTTTCTTTCAGTGCATGATTTTTATTACACTCTCGACTTGTTTGTCCAGCCATAACAAGTTCCTAAACATGTGTTTATCTTAATTTATGCCAATAGCATTTAGCTAAATAAATCCCAATATTTATATGCCAAAGTCGAGTAGCGTTGAAAGGATTTTTCTTTTTTTTTAATAATATTTCGTTTCTTGATTTTATTATGCATATTGAATGGGACACTTAACATGGCATATACCATATATAGGGTTAGGTAAGGGAGGGGCTTAAGATGTACGTGCCTAGAATGTCAAACGGATGCAATAAGTGAGTAATACTTAAGATTGGCTTCTGTCTCTGTGTGTGTGCATAATATAAACGAATACTCGAAACATGCATTGAAGACGCCGATTCCAAATGAAGTTGTATCTATTTGAATTGAACATTCGATATGCATAAATAAACTGTTTGCCTAGCTAATGGTGCCTAAGTGCATTGGGAAAGTATTATTTCCTATGAATTAATTAGTAATGATCAATAACAAATCAAATTCATTATTATTATATTTGATATCAGTCTCTTGCTTTTATCTTCAAGTAACAACAATTGCTTATTTGCTTAAGGAATTTCATTTGTTTATCAGCCTTTTAAGATTGTAAACATTTTTAACTGCTGATTCATTACAATTTTGCCATATTTGTCCACCCACTCACACCCACCCACACTAAATACCAAGACGTTGACTCAAATCTCATTTTTAATATCATATAAATAATGTTATTTAAAAAGGAAAACAAAAAGCGACTCCTACGCTTTTTAAAGCTTAAAGCTGAGCACGCGTCTCGCAATGAATGTGAAATGTACCCCAAAGATAAGATTGTTTAAGTCATAAAGTGCTCCAAATTATGAGGGGGGTCCCCCCCAGTGATCTTTCAATGTCATTGAACAAGTGGAGCAAACAGTTAACTGGTTTTCTAAATGCAGATCAATGGCCAGAAGCTAAGAAGCTCAACACCATTTAAAGAAACTAACAAGCTTCGGCTTTAACATGAACTGAACCAACAATTGCCTGCTGTCAACTTAGACAGTTTGTCTGACTGTATAACAAGTGCAACAAGCCGGCAGCAGCAGCAGCTGGCGGCTTTAACGTTCCAACTGGACAAGTTTCACCTTCGAGCGGATTTTTTTATCACTTTCGGTTCGGTTTAAGAGAGAAGGGGCGAGAATTAGAACACACTTTTTGTGTCCGACTTGGAATATACACATTTCACATGTCTGAAGGTTAACATAATCTTTGGTGTCAGTTTACAAGTTAATGACGGTTTCTCTGTGCTTGCCACATGTTGCACTCAGCTCACTGAGTTCTTTAGTTACATAGTTGCGATAAGCCAACAAACTAGAACTGAACAACATTTCGATATTTTATCTGGCTTCCCTTGGGGCGATAAGCAATTGCATGAGACCTTTAAATTTTTGTGTGTGTTTTGGGGAAAATTGAATAACAAACTGCGTAGAAAATTGATTTTAAAGTATGTCGAACTTTTTTGTGTATTTTGTTTACTTGAAGAATGTGTGGAGAATTCATTTTGATGCCCTTGAAAATTAAGGAAAAAAGTTTAGAAACTTAATAAATAACAAAGTTTTTCTCATTCAATAATCTAAAATAAATCATTTCTTCAATAAAACAAACAAATAAATGAATTAATTACTAATCCCAAAGACAACTATCAAAAAAAGCCTAAAGTCAATTGAAATTGGTCTTGCAACCAATCAACGGGAACAACAAGACAATTTGTCATCACGCCCAATAGCTAAATAACAAAAAAAAAAAGAAAAAAACCCCAACTTAAAATTAATTGCCCGCTTAATTGTTGAGGTATAGAATATAATACTAGAGTAAGTATAGTATATATATAACAGGTATCAGGTAACCTGAGGCATTTTAGACTCAACCACACGTTTAGTCACCGATCAATTAGCTGCACATGCGGTTCTCCAATCCTCAAAACCGCAAAAAGATCGAACAACAACAACAACAAAAAATGTAACTAAAAATGCTTTATAAAAACTTAAAGCAAAAAACCTTGAAACTGCTTTTTTTTTACGGCTTTCACCGAGAAGCTAGAGAAAGATTTCTATCCCTAACACTAGGCACCTGTCTATGTTTTTGTTATAGCCGCGAGAAGATTTTTTGAAGCGTGCTTTTGTTCTCAGTCAGAGTCAAATGCTGATGTCATTTTGCAATCATACTTGAGCTTTGAGTGTGTTTGTATTTTTTTTTTAGATGTTTGCTCATTCTTGTTGTTGTTGTAGTTGTGTGTCTCAGTTTTGAGCGTCATTCGTGAAGGTTACATAGAAACGAGAAGCTTGTTTTAAAGTCGCGTGTTTCGAGTTGTTACGATATATATATTCATTATTTCTAGACAGACATCTCCACCTTCGCTTAATACACTCTCTGCTGTGACTCTGTCAGAGAACAAACGATTTTAGAGATTTGATGTTAATTGCACTTGAATATGTGCCTTGCCCGTTTCGTCAGATACAAATACGTGTATATACATGCAAATATCTATCTATATATATATATGTATATACTCTACATGGTATCGTGGGCATGCAAAGCATTTTTTTCTTATTGAGTTTTTTTTTTTTAGGCTGCCTCTTGTGATTGCCATTTATTGGATTTTTTGGAGCGTTACAAATATGCATGGAATATACTTATACTTATACTTATACCAACCACCACAGACAGTACACTCTCGGTAACTATGTATATACGATACGAATATTTGCACAAAGTTGCCAAATGGAATATGCTTTGCATTTTTCGAAAGGCACTTTCTGCAATCATCCAGCTTGAGAAACATATTCGAGTGCGATATTGTTCAATTAAATATTTGTTAAGCTTTTTTGCCAATTTTTAATTGATCTTTTGTTTAATCAATTTGAGTTATTATTAACTTTATTCGCTTTTCAGCATTCGCTTAAGTTAACACGGAAGTTTTAGTCATGTCTTAAACTTTATATATCTTAAACTAACAAGAAAGACCTTTAGAAAAGCCGATTATAAAGAGTATATGAACAAAGTCAAACTGATTTGCAAAATTAACTTGAAGTTATGGTTTGGCATTTAAAACAATATTGCATTTATGTTTGGATTAAAGTTTTATAGATTCTCACATTTGTATTTATGATAACGTTCATTAGATTCAAAGTTTTTGTCCAACAAATCCAATTTTGTTAAATCTTATGCGATTTTCAAAAGGAAGTGCTTATACATCTAAAGTTTGAAATCACAATTTCCAGTCGCAATTCAAAGTCCAGATTCCTTTTTCAAAACACTTTTTAGACCTTCCTTAACACGACTTTAATCAAAAAAGTAACGTTCTTACAATGATTTCACATCTAGAACATTATTTACATAAACAATTGTGAAACTTAATATTCAGTGCTCGTATAAAATAACTAATTTAATAGTTTATTACATGCCAAGCCTGTCGGCAACTGTTCTAAATTACAAATATCTACAAGCTAAAAACCTAAATACATGTCATTTATCTTACTTTGAGTTAGGACCACTTCCAAGCACCAGTTACAGCCAGTTACATGTTGTTTTCTAATTGCGTCGCAATACTTATACTATATGTAAAGCTAATTAACATAAAGTCAACAAACAGCAGATACAAATCAAACACACACACATATACACACATAGAGAGTGTGCCACCCGCATTTAGTTAACAGCTCTTTCAGGCATAATAAATACGTATCTGAATATTCAAAGACTGAAATCAGTTGCTTTACTTTACTTATCCACGATCTGCAATTAAACAGCTGAAATGTTTTTGGGAAAAACCCAGAGAAAAAAACAGTACATACATTTTCCAAGTTATTGATTAAACACAAAGGAGCAAAGCGAAAGTTCTTGGAAATGAAATTAGTGGCAACTAGTTGGCTGCGTTTTTATAATGGTAACATGACGCCAGGCATTATAAAGGCCGCACCCTGGTAACCACACACAAAACACAAAATGGGCACCACCCAAAAGACTGTACTGGACGTCCTTTGGGGAAGTTGTTATTGTTATTGTTGTCGTATGGCAAACAACTTCGTTCTGGACTTGTTTTTTGAGCGGTTGTTGCATGGTTGTCATGGTAAAAATGTGGCATACAGGCATAAACATATGTATCTAATGGATTGGCGGGCGCCATACCTCATATGTTACTGTGCTGCATGCATTTTATCTGACCAAACTTATACACAGCACAAAATTTATGAGTAACTTAAAAGATATTTCCATACTTGTTGTTAGTTTGACTTCAAAAGAAATGATAAACGTTTCCCAAAAGAAATCTTAGCTAAAGGAAGACCTAACTTAGTTTGTCGTTAAGACTTTACACATTTTCTCTCAGTGTTCAATTACATATGAGCTAATGAATGGAGCCGAAGTAAGTTTTGGATTCGCTGATTGCGGCTTTGCATGCAAACACACAAATCAAAACGATTCGAAGTCAAAAATGTAAAACAAAAAACTCTTTATTGGTTTTGTCGTTGTTTGGGCAGTTCTCGAATGAAAATTGGAGCGAGCGAGTAGATAAATTGCGTATATATATATAATAGATATAGTGTGTACATAAATATATACACATTCATATCTTATCTAATTTGCGCAGTGTGAGATAAAATTATAAAAAAAAAAACGAAGAAGAATCCACTTGGCCCTTGTTATCTTCTGGGCGGCCTTTAGGCTAAATATTCTCATAAATCGTAAGAATTTCAATCGTCTGGATATCGAATATTTTTGTAAATATTTATATTAATAGCTCTGCTTACGATTCGAATATAAATGGGAGTCAGTGTAAAAGAAAAACTTTAAATGATAAGCGCAGACTGCAGTAAAAAAACAAATTAGAGATAATAAGAAGTGAAATTTGATATGCTCAAGGTTAAAAAGTTTTTGTATAAATAGATTGCAGTAGAGAAAGATAAGTTTTAAGTAAACTACTGTTGACAAAGACATTCAATTTGATTATATTATAAAGTAATTTGTCAGCATTACCAATAAAGTATTTCTATCGAGTTTCAAGAACAACTTCACACACAATATCTATAAAATTTATAGTCCGTGTGTTGTTTCAACGTTAAAGATTAACAAACACACATAATATTATGTGAATAATGCGATATTATGCAATATCTTACTGATTCAAATCTTTCTAAGTTTCTTAACATATTCTTCTTCAACTTAAATATTATATCTTTATATCTTTTAAGCCTTTGTAAGTCTCTGCAATTCATTATTCATATTGTATTCTCAAGCTTGTTATATTTGTTTGCAAATGAGCTCAACCTCAAAAGCCAGTTGTCAAATAAGTTCGTAACACCATTTACTTTGTTTGCTTATGTATTTTTTTGGACTATTGTTCTCTCGTGTGTGTTTGCCTAATATTAGTAATTTGCAATAGGTGTGTTTTCTTATCGACTTGACTTCATTTTAACACCAATGATCACTGTTTAATTGGTCATTATACGTTCTACTAGTTATCGCTTTTAGCTGATTAAAAGGGTAAACTGAAACTGAAAGTTTATTATTGCATTGATAAAGTGGTTATAATTAAACCTTATAGCATATCTTACCTTTTGGCTACTTAAAGTATTCCTCTGAAGTGCATTAACCGATCAAGCGATAAATTGACAAGTTTCAATAATACTTGAAAGACTCTCGAGTGCATTACTTTTAAGAAACAAAATAAACAATTCCCATGCGTTGTAATCAGCAGAATTCTTTATTTATTGAGTAGTGCACTTAATCAAATAACACAGAACACACAAACACACGCACTCACACACACATGAAACCACTTTCGTTGTTTTTTTTTTTTTGAACAGAACTTCAGGTGTTATATAGGGGGCGCCACTTAA
The DNA here is from genome assembly GCA_035044645.1 of Scaptomyza parva. Taxonomy (NCBI): domain Eukaryota; kingdom Metazoa; phylum Arthropoda; class Insecta; order Diptera; family Drosophilidae; genus Scaptomyza; species Scaptomyza parva. The sequence goes on from JAWNNT010000090.1 coordinate 8,132,513, forward strand.
CCAAAAAATCGAATGGCTGATTGAATTTTATACTCAATTTGATACGGAGTTGAGCCCTTAATTAATTTGCATTTAATTATTATTTCAAAAAATATGTTTTTTGTTATTTTGTAAGCAGGTTTTATGTTTTTGTTGTTATTGTTGTTGTTGGGAGCTGTTTGAACACTCGCGACGTTTGCGACTGGCGCTCGCGACGGACGCGTATCGAATGTGGAGAGTCACATAGCAAACGAAGAGACGAAGCCCCGCAATTGAGCGAATGCGAGCGTAACCTGTGCGTCGGCGTCGACGCTAACTGAGCGCGCTGGCGCTGTCGACGTCAAACAGTTACGAAATTTTTAAAGTTTCGCTTTGTAAAAACGAATAGAAGTAAATTTAAAAATATTAACTTATGTTAATATGTTTTTACAAATATAAATACAACATTATGTAAAGCAAACAAATTTTATGACCATGTAAACACTATTTTAGCCCACTGTGCAAACTGCTGCCGTTGCGCTTTTCGTGTGTTTATGAAAATGTGTGTGTTTTTCTTAATGCTTTTTGGCAACACCGGTTTATTTTGGCTGGCTCCAGTACACGTAAAATATATTTACTTTGGTCAAAACGTAAATTGTGAATCTTTTGGAGAATCGAAGGCGGCTTTATGTGCTCAATGTGTGGGTGTAAATGTTTCGTTGTTGTTGTTGTTGTTGTCGTTGTTGACTGACGCATGTTAATGTGTGACAGGTTTCATTTGTAGCACAGCTGTGTGAAAATCTTTGTTGCTTTTGTTGTTGTTGACTCCAGTGGGTCTGGGCTCTTTGAACGCCTTTTGGCCTTTTGGGCACTTGTTGCTGTTGTTGTGACTGTTCGAAAATGAGAAGAAACGCCAACACTATCGAGGTTTTTTTTTGTTATATCTCTTGACACCTGACGCGTGCTATTCCCAAAATATAAATGAGACGCATTTGTCGCCCCTATTCAAATAAATGCTTCCGGCTACTGAATTTTATTTAAATCTACAAAGAAAAAAGAAAAAATCAAAATCTTACATAAATTACATAAGAGACAGGAAATGGGCGTGTCTCAAATGCAGCAGCAGCCAACAACAATAACAACTTAATTAAAACGCCGACGCTTGGCAAAGTAAGAAACTGAAAAAATTAAATCTAGACCAAGATCAGACAAGATCGAATCGCATCTACCTCACCCACACACATCGGACAATAATTATGGTTATAATATGTTATCGAGTGACACTTTGTTATTGTTATAACATCATATTTTCCTATAACACTATTTTGTTGTGATTTGGTTTTCAAGATACAAGATACTTTAAAAACGCGCTTTTTTGACATTTCATCATTTTTGAAAGTAAGAAATTGTTCAGCGTTAAGATATTTTTTCAAAATATATTTAAATATCTGGATTTTCGTGTCTGGGAATCCATATTAAAATTTTAACTGGAATGACACAACAATTATATTGCATTTTGTTGGATAGTGTAGTTTAAGAACTAACAAACTTAGTTTTTCAAATGTTTACAAGTTGAATAACCCATAAGCAATTAATACAATAAATCATTTCCTTGTAAATAAACAACACATTTGTTTAAAGACAATTACATAGAAAAACTTTTAATAGGTATACAAAATAATCACTTCACAACAGTTGACAATATACATATACATAAACATTTTTTCCACAAAATACACAATATGATCTCAAATATATTATGTTAACAAACTTACATACACACTCACATTATTTTGTACCCTGAATTACAATAAGATACTATAAATGCCGTATAAAAAAGATACTTTTAGTGGGTTAACAATTAACAGTAACAAGTATAGTGTGTGTTTGTGATTTTTTTTTCTAGGTGGTATAATCCAGTGGATATGACTTGGAGCACAATTCACTTTTCAGGCGTATAGTACATGGAGTGTAGGAATAGTCGTGTAACCTCGCCAATAACTGAACGATCGGGTATACTTTGTGCCATGCCATAGAGAGCAAATTTGCCAACAACCGGCTGGCCGGGATCCTTCATAATCTCTGCGGTGCTGGTGCGTAAATCGGCCAAAAATTTATCCGCTACGCCAGGCTGAGTGTGCATGTCCGTAATGCAAATATGAAGACTATGAAAAGGAGAAGTATAATGTAAGGTAAGAAATTCTATATTTCATTAGACTTACCCGGAGGGGAATTGCAAGGGATTTAGATTCCAGCCCAGTTTGCACAGAGCATCGGAAAGTCGGAAAATGTCGAAAACATTTGAGCCTATGGCTATAACCGAAGTAGCTGGCTTGCCAAAGATAAAAACGCCATCAATTTGACGCACACTGCAAGAAATCAAAGAAGTTAATAAGGATTCCGTGAAATACAGCTCTTACTTACCCTCTTTCAATATAGCGAGCCGTATCGACAATACGTTTAGTTGCCTCCAAATAGCCTTCATAGCCAAAGTTCATCATTGTGGCCCAGCAAGCGGCAATAATGCCACCAGCACGGGAACCATTCACCGTTGGCGAGCCATAGACGCCACCGGGCCAATCGGTTGTTACCGTAAACTGATGATCCTTGAACTTCTTCTCCGAATACATAATGACCGATGAGCCCTTCGGGGCAAAACCATATTTATGAGTATCAGCCGAAATGCTCGTAACACCCTTGACCGCAAAATCAAAGTTGCGCATCTGATAGCCAGCATGACGGATGAGTGCAACCACAAAGCTGCCCAGGCAAGCATCCACATGCACAGGAATATCATACTTAACACCCAATGCAGCAATACCTTCGATATCATCAATGGTACCATACGGGAAATTGGGAGCGGATCCAACCAGCTAAAGAAGTAAATGAAGATTAACGTTTCTCAACGGATAAGTTTATTGTGTACTTACCAGAATGGTATTTTTGTTAATGGCACGCTTGAACTTCTTGATGTCCACCTCATAGGTCTCAGGATCGACATCTACGTAACGCACATGAATGTTAAAGTACTGTCCACCCTTATCGAAGGCAGCATGCACTGTGCGTGGCACAACAATGTTCGGTTGGGTGATACCCTTGTGCTCCCGGGCATAATCACGATATGCTTTCATGGCCATGCAAATGGATTCGGTGCCGCCGGTTGTCATTGTACCGCAACTGGCGTCGCTGCCATGGAACAGTGTACAGGCCATGCGTACAACTTCTGCCTCCATTTTGCAGACACCCGGGAAGAGATCGGCATGCAGGGGATTGGTGTAGGATGCCTTGCCGTAGACCTCTGTGACTAGTTCAATCAGATCGGGATTGTAACCGTAGACAGCACCAGAGACACGTCCATCGCGCCAATCATAGTGTCCTGTCTTTAAATGATCATCGACCAAGCTGAGGATTTGCTCCTTGGTCATACCCTTCTCGGGCAATCGAGTATTGTACACCAAATGCTCATTGTTCTTCTTTATTTCCGACTCAAAATCATTTTTGGCTTTGTTCAATTCCTTCTCAATTTCACGGCGAACGGGTGGCAACTTCTTGGCCAATTTAAAGAACTGACGCTTTCCACGTACATAAAGACCTAAAAAAAGAGAGTATAATTAAAATTATCAGCTGACCAAAAGATAAGAGGGGATCATATCAAAAAAGGTTAAATATAAAATACTTGTTAGAATCGGTAGCTAAGGAACTTAACAATCGATTACTAAGTTCTCAACGGAAACACTAAAGAATTTCATTGATCAATTAAGCAGTTACTTGCATAACAATGATAACTGTTGTATCGAATCAAAAGTTTATTTCAATGACAAAATCATAAAATTAGTCATAATAAGTAATGGCGCCACCTACATATAACTGATAATAGAGGTCTAACTTTAAACCTTTTAATATCTGACTTGACATAGCGTAACAATTATGAAATATTATGTGAAATGTGATAATTGATTCCATTGCTATTTAAATAGCTAGTTCATAGTTCAGTATGCAGGAGAACTTTTAGTTTTTCAAAAGCTAAACTATTTTTACACCACTTGAACACTTTTAATCTGTCGCTAATCTTTTTGATTGATTACAATTTAAAGTTCAATAAGGTTTAGTAAAGTTCAAAGTACGTTGGGGAATATTTTAGAAGCAAATACTTAAAGTACATGTGCACTTGCATTCAAGATAAGATTATTTGATGGATTTAAATATTTCATATAACGCTTACTTTCATCTTTTGTTAACTCTGTCCAGATCCAAACGGTTCCCAACACTGTGGTTGCCGTTATTGCCGCCACCTGCCAGGGTTCCCGGTTGCCAAAGGCTCGATTGATGCAACCGCCGACAGGCTTAATGCAATCGCTGCCAGAAAATGGTCGCATTTTGGCCGTCAACTAGAAAATGAAAGTTGATTTTATGATTAAATGTATGTATGTTTGAGGAGTGTCTTAAAACACTGCCGCACTCGTGCGCTACACGTCGATAACTGAAATAATTGTGCGAACTAAATAGTTAGCTGATAATAATATACGAAATGCTAAGTAACCTGATAAGGGTATCGTATGGTTTGCTCATATTATTATTAAGTTATAAAAAGTCGTCTGCTGTGAACACAAAAGCAATTGCTTTGTTGCAATAAACTTATAAATTGCGTTTTGAGGTTTGCGTCAGTTCACTCACCTGTTATTTGTTGTGACTAATAATTAACAAAAAACTGTATATAATGTAAATTCATTAGGTTTCGCCACCTGTTTGTTTTGCCGTGCGAAATGTTACTAAACAAATGAGCGCTCAGGCACAGCTGTTGCGCTGGCAGCGATAGCAAGCTAATAATATATCGATAGGCAGCGGGTGAACAGCAATGCAACAAGGGTGAGATAAAAGCAGGTATGCTGTTACAAATAAACTACTTGAACGCGATCATTGATCGTGAGCATTGTTTTCATAAATACCATTTACACAGAATGCTAACGAAAATATCGATATGCAATATTAAATAATCAATTCCAAACACACTTTGTTTTGGTTTCGGTAACATAAATACAAAATTTTTGTAGTAATTTTATAAAAAATGCTTCTCAAGGCGACAAGAACACTTAAGTTGGTAATGAATCTTGCACAACATTCACTTATTCACTTAATATTGATTAAATATATTTAGTGCAGTCGTTTAGTTCCTATCCGTTTTGTGAGCTACAAAATTGCCGACGACTTTCTAAAGGTAATCAAAAATACACTTTGTTTGAAATACATTAATATATTTTATTTAACAAGGTCAAATTTGAACACGGGGTGCGTGAGATCACATTATGTCATCCGAGCACACGAAATTCACTGTCAATGGATATGATGACCGTGCTCCATGAGAATCTCATCAAGGACTGCGATAATATTGATCTGCGTTGCATTGTCCTGACGGCTGAGGGCAAAGTGTGGTCTGCTGGCCACAATCTCAAGGAACTTCAGCCCGAAAATCTAAAGTTTCGCAATGCCGTTTTCCAAGAGCTAACTGACATTGTGCTGGACATAAAGAAATTGCCGGTTCCGGTAATTGCCAAAGTAAATGGATATGCAGCTGCTGCTGGTTGTCAGTTGGCTGCTTCCTGTGACATTGTTGTGGCCTCCGACACGAGCAAGTTCTCCACACCAGGGTAGAAACCACTTAAAACATCAATCTTTTCTCATTTCCTTATATAACCTATTCCATTCTTTATAGCGCTGGAGTTGGAGTGTTTTGCAATACACCTGGCGTAGCCATTGGTCGCGTCATGTCGCGTCCCAAATCCGCGTATATGCTTATGACCGGTTTGCCCTTGTCCAGCCAAGAGGCCTACGTGGCTGGTCTAGTTAGCAAAGTAGTACCCGAAAAGGATCTGGATAGAACGATTGATGAAATCGTTTGTGCCATTATATCCAAGAGTCGTGCTGTAATTAGCCTAGGAAAGGAGTTCTACTATGAGCAACTTAATCTACCGATTGAGGAGGCATACGTCAAGGCCACGGCTAAAATGAATGAAAATCTACAAATGCCCGATTGCGTCGAGGGCATGAAGAGTTTCGTCGAGAAACGTGCACCTTTCTGGAAGCATACCAATTAAATTCCAAAGAACTTGTACACAGATTGTATGGACACAGAATTTGCATTTACGTACGGTTAAATATAGTTAACAGAATTGCGCATTACAAATGTGATGGATTAATACTTCATACATACATATATGTTCACAATACATCGTGCTTATCATCCTCATTCAAGTTAAGGTAAGTTCGAACATTTCATAATTAGGTATTGAGAAGAGTTTTTTTTTTCTCCCAACTTCTATAGAGAACATTTATCCCTCACAGATGGAAATAAAACCAATTTTCGTGCTTTCGAAAAGTATGCTCAATTCTTATTTTGTGTTTAGTTTATTGAAAATGTGTGTTTGTTTTTTTTTTATAGTGCAAATATTTAAAAATACAATTACAATGCTTCAAGTGAATGAACAAAAAAAATAATAATTATAAGAAATGATAAAGTTAATAATGTTTGGCAGTTTTTTGTCTGTGTTTGGATTTATGGAATTTATTATCTCTTTGAGTTTAGTTACATTTCCAATACTTTTTAAAGGGTTGTTTTTGTTTTTGAGTCTTTTTGGTTCGATTTTCTTTTATTTTTTGTAGTTTTTAATGTTCTGTTTTAAATGGTTGGACGTCGAAAATTCTTGAGGCTGGATAATGTGTATGTGTGCCGAAATCAGTAATAAAAATCAAAAGAAATAAATAAAAAATAAAAATATTTGCTGTGTTGTTGTTTGTGTTGTTTAAATATTTAAAACTCTTCGCAAAGTAGAATATTAAACTTATAGGATGTGGAACATATATATTTATATAGAAAGATATATGAATATATATAGTAAGTGTTTAGCATATACATATGTACTAAGGAGAATATTTACTAAAGTTAGAGCAATATTATAACTGTGCAATAGTTATTTTTTAAAACAAGTTTTTTTTTGGTTGTTAAAATAGTATTAGAAAAATAGTTCAATTTTCGAGGCAATGCAAAGAGAATTATGCCAAAAAGTATTATTAAATGACATGTGCTAAAAACAAACTATCTATAAATATTATTATTTTTAGAAAATATTCCAAAACACTATCCCGTGCGTGGCTACCAAAACATTTCCCCTCTTTCTTTCCCTCTCTCTCTGGCTTCAAAAACTTAGAATCCCAAACGAAAAATTGTATATGTTGTATATATAAAATGTATGTGGTGAGTGTGTGTTTATATGTGCGGAATAAAAAATTATAAAACCAAAAAAATAATAATATAAAGAATAATAATAATTGTGTTGTTTTGAGTGCTGTTGTTGTTGTTGTTGTTTGTTTATAGTGCAATGATTTTTCCTTTCTTCCTTCCTCTTCGTTCGCACTTTCTGCTTGAGACACACACACTTTAGACCTCAGTCACTGGACGCTTCTCGATCCAGGCCTTGATGGGCTCCAGTGCATTGATGGCATCGACGACGCCACGCAAAGCCGGATATGGTTCAAGCAGATCACGCTTGACCATATAGTTCATGTAGTCGGTGATGCCGGCAAAGTAAACATCGGCCCAGGTCAACTAGAAAGTAAGAAGGAAACGATATAAGTTAAGGTTAAGCGAAAGCTAAAGGGTTTTGCAAACGCACCTTGCCCAATGCCAAATGACCATCGTTATCCTTGACGGTCTGCTCCAGTTTCTCCAGATAGAATGGAATGACCTCGGCATTTAGGGTGACCAACTTCTTCTCCTTGATCTCATCCTCGGGCTCATACGAGACGACTGCAATTTCTATACATTAAAAATTCCCGAGTTAATCAAGGACACTGAACATAAAAACTGAAGCACACATTGTTCGCTACTTAGACGGAAGTCATTGATGGTATCAACAACAATATCAATTTGCAAATCCTCCCACGGCGTGGCGCCACACAAACCGACAGTCTTGGCCAAGAAACGTGCCATCGAAATGCTCTGATGCACACGCTTGCCATCCACCTCCAGCACTGGCATCTGACCCATTGGCATAGCTAATCAGAAGAGTTCTCTCTCTTTTTAGTTATACACAACAACATACACTCCTTCTCTCTCTTTGTCCCACAACTTACTTGGCTTCAGGGCGGGCCACTCATCACGGGTGACACGCACATCCTCGTACTCGATGGCACCATAGGCGAACAGATAGCGTAAGGGTTCGGCCAGGGCCTTGACATTGAAGTAGAATAGGGTATAGCTGTGCTTGATGGGCTCGGCGGGTTCGGCGGGTGCTGCAGCTTCACCCTCGGCGGGTGGTGGTGCCTCACCATCGGCTGGTGGTGCTGCCTCGCCCTCTGCTGGTGGTGCGCCCTCAGCGGCTGGTGCTTGTGCTTCGTCGGCCATTTCTGCGTTTACTCAATGCAAAATTCCCTGAAAAAACAATCCAATTGTGAGTATCAGTTTCATAATTTTTAATCTCTCTTTCATTTTCTTATCGTTTATGGTGTTTCTACTCATATAGTATGTGGCATAAACAAACTGACTCGTCATTTATGTATATATATAATCAGTAGTTGATTTGTTTGTTTGCTAAAGCATTGAGAATCTTTCAGATAACACAAAAAGAAATACTTCATATTGTTTGTTTTCGTTTATGACGATGGTAGAGGCGATTATGTTTGATATTTAAGACACTTTGTAGGTGGTATGAAATGTTCTAGTTTACTATAATTCAGATAAGATAAGCTTACGATAATGTTTAAGGAATAAGAACATAGTTTTTGGTTTCACAAAAGAATTTCAAGAAGTTTCTACTCTGCATAAATTGATTGAATATTGATTGCTATTTGATATTTCACCACATAAATGACTATGCAAATATTACGAAAATAGATTGTAAACGATGTTATTTATGGTAAAACCTTCTGGAACATCTTAGATTGTGAAAAAACTGAACTTTAAGATTCCTTTACCATCGATGAAATGTAGTTCGCATTTTCCTGACATATTTTTATATCTTTCTTCTTCTATTACACAATTTAACCTTCATGTAATATACAATTAAGCCTTATAAACGAATTTCTTTCTTAAGCTTTCCATATTTGTCGCTTTTGGTTACCTTCAAATTCTTGAACATTGCCGCTCAAGACAATAAATCAAAAATACTGACAACAAAAATAATTATCATATAATTGCAAATATATATACTCAAGTAATGTGTGCAATGTATAAGGTACTAAATCGATTTCTTATGGTAGTAAAAAGCGGAAACGCATTGATTGTGCCCCAGACTGAAAGTGGAGGAGGCGGCAAACACAGACAGACTGAGACTGGAACTGGAACTGAAACTGAGACTCTGCTCTCCACACCCACATACAAAGTTTTCGAATTGATCAGTTTGCAAGTCAAGAACTCTTTTCTTTTTTTTTTATTGTTGTTGCTGGGGCGTTGGCAATGTTTATTTTTTCATTTTTTTTTTACTGTACGCCCCTTACTTGATTGTTTATACACTGGAAAAGTGTATTGTGATTTTGTCATGGAATGTGTAACGCATAAAAGGAAGCATATCCGAGACTATAAAGTATATAAAAACTTGATCAGCATAGAGAGTTGGGTCGATATAGATTTGTATCTTAGCCTGTCTTGTCCGAACTAACCTAGTTCAATCAGTTTTTGAGCTATTGAACTGAAACTTTGGTCAACATCTTCTTTTTGTTGTAGTTCAATATTTCATTTATCAAAATCGAAAAGATCAGAGATAGGAGAGAGATAAAGCTTCCAAGAAAATGCAAGTTCTTCAACAAAATCTTCTTGATCTTTAACAAGAGTATTTATTTCAAGTGCATATAATATTCGGCAAGACATACATATATTTATATTTTATGATTAACTGTAGTAGGGACAGGAAGTGACGTTGAAGCCCTTTTGTGTGTGTGTGCTTCTTCGGTAAGAAGAGAAAGAGATATATTTTTTTCTGTTGCGAATTCGCTTTTAATCGTTGTCTTTTGGCAGTTTGCCTATTTATTCATTCAGTCAGTCACTCAGTCATTCAGTCAGTCAGTCAGGTAATGCCCCATTGGTTGCGTCTTCCGCTGTAATTTCTTTGTCTCAAATTGCAACAATCGATTACTACCATCTCTTTCTTTCGCTCTCGCTCTCGCTCTCTCACTATCTCTGTTGCACAAACTTGTTGCTTCAATTGAATTCAATTTGGCATGATCCATTGCGAGGCAGCTAGGCTAGGTTAGTAGAGAAGGAGAAGGAGACGGAGAAGACGAGGCACGAGTTTGCGCAAGGGCCATGGATGTATTTTAAGTGTCATGATTTAATTAAATTTCGATTTAAAATTTCTATTTTAGTGCTTTGATGTTTTTTTTCGTCAGGTCCTCCTCTTCACCCCTGCCCTCTTCTCAATCAATTAGTTAATTGTGTGAAATCGATTCGTGCGAAATAAATGTCAGGGAATACAAAATGTTAAAGTTAAGCTCAAAACCGAGTTGGGAAAAGTAATGATGTGAATTGGAAAAATATATTGGAGCAAGATTATCTAATTCACATTTATTGACTCTTTACCTAACCTAATATAATTAAATTCTATTAATCAAAAAAAAAAAAAAAAAATTAGGAAAAGTATTTCCTCTGATTATCCGATAATCATATTTGTATTTCAATCAATCAAAAACGAACAGGTTAACCATTTTCACCGTCTCATTTACACATATTTAAATCAGGTCAGGGACCCTAAAGTACGTCAGAAAGTAAGCACGTGCCGTATTAAGGAATCGTATGTAAAAGTATGAGAGGAAATATGAAATTACACTGATTACAGATGAATTGAAATTTTAAAAACGAATTTCTTATCATCTTGCGGCACTTTTAGAATTTCAATTGACATAAGCATTATCAAAATAAATCATTTTCTTATAAGCTATTGTCTGGCGATTATATAAGCTCGATCAAGCATTTTGAATTAGAAATTTTTTATTGTATTTTTATTTTGTGCTGCACTTTTTTGGTTAGTGTGAAATTGTTCCGTACGTTGAGATGGTATGTACCTCACGGTTCGAAATACGTACGCGCACTCCACAATTGAAAATGAATTTGGATTTCGAGTTTACTATTTTCTAATGCGATTCGTCGAACGTCGTTGTCCTTCACATATTTGCGTGCGAATGATTTGAGTCGTAAGAAAGAACTGCGAATGCCCGAAACGAGTTCAAAACTTTTCGATTTCGAATCGATTGACCCACAAATCAATTCAAAAAAGACAGTTCCAAATTTAGGCACGAACACACGAAGTTTTCCTAAAACCAAACCGAACCTAACCGAAACCGAAACGAACCGAACCGAAAAGAATTTTATTTTTCTTTTGGCAAAGGAAACCTTTTAGCCATTTACTTAATTACATCACTTCATCAGCATTCATTCACATTAGTAATTTGTCTTCTATACACCTTTTTTTTCAATTCAATTTCACATTGACTTTGTGTATTGCTGTCCTTTTCGTTGTTGCCTTACCTCAAAAGAAACTTTTCGAAGTGTAGTATGAATTCAGCTCCAGCTGCGCTTCCTAATTGACAATTATGCTTTTTTTTTGGAGATTGACTCTCGGCTCTCTCTGGGCTTTTAAGCAGGGAGAAACAGTTGAATCTGAACCGATCGCAGCAACAGAAGCAACTGTAACAGCAATGAACACCGACTATTGTTTGAGAAGTTGAGCGCCGGCTTTTATACGTTCCAAGTGTCAGAAGAGGCGGCGCCACTCCCACATCAATTCGCTCGTGAGTGTGGCGAAAGCGGCGTGCGCAATGAGAGCTTTTCACACTGTGTGTGTGTGAGAGTATTGCGTTTTCGATTGTGCGCGCTCTCGCTCTCTTTCTCTGCATACATGCGTGTTGTGTGTTGCTGCGATGTTTGCAACTAACATTTAACCACGCAATTTACTATAATATGCATAAATAAGTTTATATTCTAGTTATTAAATGCATCTGGTTAGTCCAACATAACAAATACAACATTTTTTCACACAACTCCACCCATTGCCTTAGGGCGAATTCATATTTTAATTTCTGCATGCAATTAACTCTCTGAGCAGAAGAAAAAAAAGCCGCTTAGTGCAGAGAGAGAAACTAAGCCGGCTGCCGGCCGGTTTAGTGACGATTTATGTATGCGTGTGTCTGTGTATATGTGTGTGTGTAAGTGAGAGTAATTGCATTTGATTTGTGTGATCGTGTGGGAGTTTGGACATGTGCCTCTCTCAATGCCTTACAAAGGAATTTTTTCGCTAGATGAATTCAATTAAATAGATAGATATATATTTTAATGTTTCTTTCTACTTGTTTACTGTTTGTGCAACTTTACCTAATTGGGCATTTACATTTAGTTCTTGTTTAATTAATTCAAATTAGCTCTTACAGATTTTATTTATTTGCATTCTCATTTGGCCATTTTCTTTTGCACTGACAACAAATTCAAATTTAAGATTTGTTTTTTTTTTTGCTGTCTCAACTAAATATTTGGCGAGCTTTCAATTATGGACCAATTATGGCATACTGAACTAATATTTGTCACGGCTCTTAGTTTAAGTAGTTTGTTTGACACATTAATGATAGTTTAAACAACAACAAAGTGAGTAAATATTTGCTAATATTGCTTAAGGTTAGTTTCTAAAAATGGCGGAAGCCAATAGGTTATTTAGACGACAAACAAGTTAAGCTAAATCTTAACACCCACGAATCTTTCGCTTCTCCTAATCACTTTTTATCTTAATAGCATCAAGATTTGGGGCCAATTTTGAGCTGCTTGCAGGATTTTTTTCATTTCCGTTCGAGAAATTTCTTTGCCTACGAAAAACAACAATTGACAAACGAGGAATTTTTGTTGTAACGCCAACATTATACCCCAAGTTGTTTATGTGACAAATGCTTAAGTCTATCGGCGCCAGGCATTGAAATCGGAACGCCGACCAGGCTTGTTTATACTAAAGTGCAAGCCGGCAAAGTCCAAGGGAATACGAGCTGTTGTTTTCGAGCAGCTGATTATTGTGATTGAGTGAGAGTAAAATAACCGTTTTCTTGTATTCAAATTGAACCGCTTGCACTGCTTGCAATCAGCACGAACTGCTTGCTTAGCTTTGGGTTCGATCTAAAAGCTCGCTGATAGTAAAGTTTCTGTCACATGTGCTTGCAAAAAAAGTTAGTTGCTATATCACTTTACGGCTATTTGAAATCGTGGGCGGCAAATGTTCGAAGGTTGTAAAAAACAAAACGTTTTTTATGGCTAGCACTTGAAACAAAAGACTTGACCACTAAAAAATTGATAATGTCTGTGAATTTCACAACTTAGTCGGTGACTCCCCCTATATCGTAGTTACTTGTTTTGTTGATTAACATTAAAAACGTTCGAAAATGCGCTTAGATAAGCAGAAAAAAAGGTTAAGTACTTGAGCTGTACTGTGACTAAAATGGCCAATTGGCCTCAATGTTTCGAATGTTGGCAACGATCAAATTGCTAAAAATGAAACTTGATAAGCCCGATAAGATAATATTGCCTATAGACTATTTAAAAAATTTACAAATTAATAGCTAGAAATAAACAATAATTTCACTTACTCAGCAAAGTCTTTAGGTTTTTTTTTGTTTTTTTTCGAATTATATTCTTTAATTTTTTTAGTTGATTTATTCTTTTCACCACAGCTCTTGAACGAGAAAGAAAATATAGTTTTTTTTTGTTTTGAAAAATTAATGTTTTCACTTTGACATTAGATGCAATAATTGCTTAGCTCTGAGAATTTTCACAACGACAATTTTTACGGATTTTATATCAACAAGCAAGCCACTTTGCAGCCATTGTTGTATTTGTCGGCCTAGACTAATTAAGAATTTATGCCGCCTGCATGTAAATAAAAAGCAAAAAGCTAAAGAAAATGCGGCAAATTTACAAACACATACAAACAAACTCTATTAAACAAGAACACACACACATATACAGACAGTTGCTAAATTGTGTGAGAGTGTGCAATCTAAATAGTGAAGATAGAACAACAACAATACAAATACAAAAAAAATTATAACTAAAGCAGCGGAGTCGGCGTAACAAATGTCAACAAGAACAATAACAAGAACAACAGCACCAACAGCAACAGCTGAATCACAACAGTTAGCACTCAACAACAATGTTGCGAACGTGTGACAAAGATGGAGAGCGAGAAACAGTTGAATGCGCACAGTGCTTAAATGCTGTTTAGTTTAGTTTGAAATGTTTAATGATTTGTGTTGCAGACATTAAAAATTCTGTTAATTATACAAAAGTTTTGCAAGTGAATATTTAACTGTTTCTGCATTTCCATTTCATTATCAAGTTATTGCTTATATTGTCCAATTTGATTTCACATATTTTCCCACTCATTCTGTTCCACTGTCATGGGAGAGTTGTCGAGTGCGCACTTGCTGCAATGCGCGAATTTCGGATCAGTGCCAATTCAAATGCGCAGGTGAGCTGAACGTTTTTCATTGCCGTTCGCTCGTTTCGTTCCGTCGTTCGTCATTCGTCATCTACTATTGCTGTCTGTTTGTGTCTGTTTGGCGATATCTCTGTCGTGTCTGCGCAGAACAGTTAACTACAACGACACTTGTGTATGTGTGTGTGTGGAAAATTGCGTATACGCCGCGTGCGCTGGCGTCTAATGAACTTGAGCAGAACTATAAACTGATTTAGTTGCTATTGAAAGTGTGACCTTAAACTTGTGTGTTGTTTATTTTAAGCAACTAAAAACATATAAAGTTTGAACCTGCTAAAAACAATGTAAGTGTCAAATTGAAATAATAAACTAAATAAACAGCAAAAAAAGCGCTTACAAAAACTCAAGTTAATTGTTTAATTAACACGTGCACATAAATTACAAAAGAGAGAACAAAAACAACACGTTTAAAACAAAAAATTATAAAAAATAAGAATAATAACAAAAAAAAACATGCCAAATGCTTTTACATAGCGCTTTTTTTGGTCTGTCTGACAGCTGTTTGTGAAGTCTCTGTATATATATATATGTGTGTGTGTGTGTGTGGGTTTTTTTGTTGCTACATTTATTTGTTCACATTTTAGTAGCGTACTTAACGCATTTAAATACATATACAGATATCTAGCCGTACGAACTTGTATCAGTTGCGGCTTATGTCAGTTTTTTCTGTATTTATTTTAGTAACTTTTTTTTTGTCCCGTTTCTGCTTGTTATATGCTTTACTTATCGGGGATACACACACACAAAACAGACAGTAACAAACAAAATAAAAATATAATTTAAATTAGGTGAAAAAAAGTAAATTTAGAGAGATGTTGTTTGTATATGAATGATGGGAAACAACTGTACAAAGCCTGTTTTAGTGGAATTTTCTAATTATGGATGTATTATTTATTTGATTCCCAATATCCAATGCCCTTATAAACACATCATATTTATGATTTGCAATTATAATAAAACCACAAAGTGCAATTTCAAGTATTTTTTAATTCTTTTTTTATAAATAAACAAAGTAATCTCGAATGTTGTCAAGTCATGCCAAAAAAAAAACACCCTTTTTTATCTGCATTATAATACTTAACAATCATATCTGTCAATTACTTTTACGATTATTGCTCTTTATTATGGTGTTCACCGGAAATTCCTCGAAACGGTTTAAAGAACCAATCGAAAAGATTAGAAACGGAGATAGCACAAAATGTCTCCGTTCACATTAAAACTTTGTATATGAGCATGTTGCATGTGCTAACAACGAAATAAGCTTAATGTTCGTCGTAACCAGTTTGTGAGTTGAAGTCAAGAGTCAACCCGTAATTGACTCCACAATCTAAAAATAGCGAATCAGGTAACCAATATGGATTAACAAATGTAGAATCATAGCTAAGGTTAGAACTAAAGCTATTCCGTTTTGTTGCACCTTATTCGATTGTTAGTTTACCTTCCTGTGAAAAACTGCAAGTGCTCACTGAAAATAGGCAACAGTGTAAATAAACAACAAAAGTTCCCTAATTTATAAGTATAATAGAACTTTTTTTGCTGGAAATGCCCCAATAAATCATTAAATGAAAGCCAATGGACTAACATTTTTATTGTGATTCAGTTCTGATAACAAATACAAGTACACCCTACTCATTAGGGTGTGCAAAAAGTGTTCTAAGAAAAGTATTTCCCCCTAAAAATACCCATTCGGGATTGTTTATAGTTTGCACGCGAGCCTCAAAACGCAAATGCAAAAATTCAAATAATTGCCGCAGACATTAAACAAAAAACTAAATTGATATCAAAAATGGCCTCAAGTGCTTAAGACACAAGTTTCTTATCGCTAACATATATGTGGTAGATAAGATAGCAGGTGAAATCAACCTTGAAGCTGTGTTTGTTTCTTGTTCAAATAACCTTTTGGGCCAACACAATACAAGCCAAGTGTAGTTCCAATTACGTCTTCTCACTCTACTATTATGGACAAGTTATCTAACTGGGTCAATCGAATAAACAAAATCGAATGTCAATTGTTGGTATCTCTACTATTTATTTGCATAAATCAAACTCTGGATCAGTTTATTGTATCATCAAAGGGTTGTAAAAATGAAAATGCTTTCGTAGAACGCAGGTCTTCTAATAGGAACCGGAATCCAAAGCGATGCAAATGAAGAGAAAGTGATTTGAACTAGTTCATTTATTCAAATATGTATAAACTTCACTTATATTATATTCTGACGAGGCTTTAACAGTATCGCCGCCGTCAATATCGCAACACGAACAAATATCCACTACCTTTTGTTCCGGCTGCTCAGAACTTTTCTGTAAACTGGTATAAATCGAACCGGAGGAGTTACGCATCTTTGGCCGGCTAGAGGTTCGGATCAGAGAGCGACTACGTTTGAAATCTCCTTGTCCCAATATTTTGTTTGTCTCATCGATGATGGCTGATTTTCTGTGGCTCGATTTGCGTCTCTGACCGGACATTGATATGCAACCTGGCAACCCTGTGTTCAGCTTGTAAATGGGTCCCTCACGATCCACAAAGCCCAGGCGTTGACTCTCCTTCAAGCCACGATCCACATCCCTTTGCAGCTGGGGCAGCTCGTTGAAGCGTATATTTTGATTCTTGGCCACCTGAATGATGATGTCCTCCTTGGTGCTGGGGCCGGGCAGGGTTGCCAGGGCTTCATATATGTTCAGTCGCTTCATAACTGTAATTTAATTCTGCTTAAAATCAAAACTATTACGGCCAATTTTTGTTTTCTATAAATTCAATTGAAATCAACAAAATACTTAAACGTATTTTTTTTGTCAATGCTGTTCAAGCTCTGTGTGTAAATGATTTTTTTCTGATCATTTTCTTGGATGATTTTAAACGAAAAATTTAAGTTTCTCAATGCTTACTTTGCAGACAAGATATATTCTTTAAAACTATACGGAAATTGATTTATTGATTGTCAAACATTTTAAATGCTATTCATTAATAAACATAATTATTGTTCTTTATTGTTTTTTTGTATAAATTCTTAAATTTTAGAAATGTTTTTTTTTTTGTTCTCTAATGCAGTTTCAAATGCTTTGTTTTGTTGTCCCAATCGAAACGTCACACATAATTAACTACACCTGACTAGTATGTGACTATGCATATAGAACTGACGACGCTTTTTGCTATTGTTTACTTTTTTGTTTAAACCTCTGATCGCTTGACGTCATTCGCAATATAAATACATTTTTTGTTTTTAATACTTTTTTAGTGCTGAACGGAGACAGTTTTAAACAAATATTTGTGCGATTATCACACAAATTAAACGTGATGATCATTTATGGCTATTAAAAATGTCATATTCCGTTTAAGCTTTAAGTGTTTTTGCAATTCTAAAACGATTTTCATCGATATTTTTATGTATATCGAAAATGATTATAAAGTAATTGAACTTTATACTGAATTTATTTCTTTACTTGATTTATATTTGGTAATGTTAAGCTGAGGAAAATATATATTTATCGATAAAAATCGATTGCTTAATTCATGTAATTAGCTTATTATATTAATAATTTTATATCGATATCCATAAAAAATCATTAAACTCTTCTCATAATCAACTTTTCCATTTATTTTTTGTTCAGCTCAATTTGTCGTCTCTGAAAACAAATATTTCTCTGTGTGCTTCACCCAACATTTAAATTCTTAAGCGCCAACGCTTTATTGCTTGTAGTATATAATTATTCCTGAAGTGTGTGTGAGTGTATTTATAAGATTTTTGCTTAAAATGAATGCGATAAATAGCAATAATCTGAAATGTTTGCTTTTATTTTGTTTTTGTATATTGCAGCGCCGAAAATACCCAAAAACAAAAGCACAGCGCAGCTGTTGACAACAAATATACAACACATACGTATACGTGTTTCCCAAAAGAACAACAAAATAAGAAACTCAAGATAAAGAACTATATATATGAAATTTGTTAGTGGATATAACACATTTAATTAAATGTAAAACAAAAATAATTATATTCAAATTATTAAAAAACCCAGGGGAAACAACAAGAGACCTAAAAAACTAGAAACCTATAAACAGAGAGAGAAAGAAAGAGAGCCCTTAAGCGTGTGTAGTGTTGATAAGCGTGTTATCAAAACACACAATAAAAAATGGCCGACGAAGATCTCAGTCCGTTGCCATTCCGACGGGAGCGCAACTTGAGCAATCGTAACTTTAACAAACGCAATTCGCGTCGTTACAGCTCTCAATCGGCAACGGATGTGGAGCGTCACAGTAGTGCCGTGGACGTGGAGTACGGCGGACAACGGCGCGACAGTGCGGCAAGCAGTAGTTCCAGTTCCTTTCAGCTCTCCTACTCGGTCAATTCGGATACGGAGAGTGCGTTCAATCGTCGCTCTATGTTCAAAATGCGTGCTGCCAGCGATGAGACACCGATGAGACACACAACCAACACAACCCAAACAACCCACACACCAACAACGCCTACAACACCAACGGCAGACCCGGCGCTACTTGATGTACGGCAGAAGGTGCACCGTTTCGAGACCCTCAAGACGACCATAGGCTTTTTGAAGCAGGAGCGTCTGAGTCTCAAGCTGCTTGAGAATCGTCATCGTCCGAGCTTCTCACAGTATGATGCACCAATACGTCTTTGTACACCACCCCCGCCACGTCGCATCGCGCTACCGGGATTGAGTTCCTGTCGCAATTCCGTATCCAGTGCCCACCTTAGTATTGATGAGGTCCGCTCCGAAGATGAAGTTGATCAGATCTCGGACTTCGAAACAGATCCCCAGGAAACTGTCGACTATGTGCTTAGCGAGAGTAGATCTGAGGTTTTGGATATCAATTCCACCATAGAACCCGATGATCTTAAATCACAGACGGTGCAGCGTTCGATAAGCGCGGATCCCACTAGCGATGTTTCCCTGTCACTAAAACTACGCAATGACAAGGATTTCCCAAGGTGAGTGTATTTCGTACTTTCCAACACCGTTTAGATCGTTTTTCTCGTCACTAAAGTTACAAGTTATTGTCATAGGCTGGGTTTTAATTGTCTGAAGTGTTTTATAAATTTTAAATTAAATAAAAACATTTTCGGCACAGTTTTTTAAAGCAATAAAAGCCTTAAATCTTGGACTAGTCAAGGATTATCGCTAACTCTCAGGGATAAAGCCATAAAATAGTTTCATCTAAGTTTAAATCAATCTGCTTAACGTTTTTCAACACAGTTTGTACGACCTTCGCACACTGTTTGCCTTAGTTTTTTGGTGTGTGTTTTCCATTTTGGTACTTTGCAAACTTGTAATTTTAATTAAGCAAGTTGACCATAGAAAAAAATTCGTTGGTTTCGCTTAATTGGCAAGTGCTTGACAAAAGCAGTGCCTGGGAGTGTTAATTAGGTTTGGGGTCGGTATTTTGAAACCGGTTAGCGGCTTGGAGACAACTGTCAATATCAAATATAACAAAACAAAAACAAACACACAAAACTCGATTAGGAAATGTACCAAATTGTATAAGAAGAATATGTATTTGGCAAACAAAGAGCAGCTAAAATATGGCAGACTCAGATCCAGACGATGGGCCAAGCGGCAGCAAGTCCCACAGGGAAATGAAGACACAGGAAACTCAAGCAAATATTCCCCATCCAAAAGGATCAAAAAGGAGAAAATCGGCAGTGCAGGAGCTGGAGCAGGAGCAGGAGGAACAGCCGCAGCCGCAACCGCACCATGTCCGGATATCAGCCGAAATATCCGTAATACCCGAATTTCAATCCAGCCAGGTGTTGCGCAGAGAGCCCGAACATTCAGGAAGTCGATTACAAGATACCAAACTGAGCACATGGGCCAGTACAATAGATATGAATTTAAAAGGGGACCCAATGGAGACTTCAGAAGACGAAACACACCTCAAAATAGTAGAATCTCCACAAAAATCGAGCATATCATTATTTACCGTGCATGAACAAGATAGCTATATTCAGGGGGTGGGTAATCAAACATCATTATTCATCATTTATAGATACATCGATCTGATTTGCTGCTAGCCTTTTTAGTTGATTGGTTTCGTAGTCACCGGTATATCGATGTTGCTGTTAATTCTGCTCGCCTGGCTTCTCACATCTCAATTGGATATATTCCTAAAACTTATAACGGAGGCATTCGTTTCACTGTATCGTACCGTTGGACAGTTCAATATGTTCCAAGGCAGCCATGATTCTGTCAGGCACCTTCAGAGGGTAAGAGTCCTCTATCAAATTGTTGTGTAGATGAAGAAATCAGTGTAAAAAACCTTTTTTATATACTATAACCCCCGTAACCTGATTCATACACCATATCTGTAGGCAAAATCTATTTGTAGTTGCTGCCTTGGCGTAGGCGTTTCTTATCAGCTTATCAGCTCAGGCGACTGAAGACGCCATGTGATTCATGTAGTGCAGCCAGCCTTGCTGGGGTAGAAGTTATCTAATGCGTAGTTGTTGTTCTCGTTGTTTTCGTAACGTCGCCAGTCGTCAGTAGTCAGTGATAAAATGCTATAATAAGCTCAACGTGTGTTTGACCCTTGTTTTATTATTATTATTTATTGTTTTTTCTATTTTTTTTCATTTTACACAGAAATTATCGTACGACTCCACGAAGGAAGACTGAAATCATTGGTACAACAAACCATGAACTGGTTGGAAAATTTCATTCAGTCTATAAGCCCAAGGAAGAGTAAGTTTCAACCGCAATTCGAAAAGAAACATTAACTAACTGTTTATTGTTTTTTGTTTTTAGGGAGGATGAGACTGAGATTGAGCTTAGAGATAAGAGCGATAAGTGTGTTCATCCCATACTCGAGGAGCTCATTCACACCGAGGAGACCTATGTGAATAATCTGTTCAGAGGCTTGGAGAACTATGCCAATATATTTCAGCGCAAGGATCTTCCACTCGGTTTGCGTGGCAAAAAGTATGATCTCTTTGGCAATATTCAACAAATCGCTGAGTTTCATCGCGATGAGTTTCTGCCCATGCTTCATCGGAATCGTCGCGATCTAAAACGTTTATTTGATGAGTTTCTACAGTTTTTGGATGTGAGTAATGAATGAGTTTTTACTATACATATAAATATATATAATACTGGATTTTACAGCAAGACTGTTTCTATGGCTATGTGATATTTACGATGAACAAACAGAAATCATTAAAGCTGTGTGATCTCTATAAAAATTACTTTACAGTAAGTACCGGCAACCAATTGTTTTTTCATGGTTAATGCTCATTCAGAGTTTGTTTTTCTTTTTTCTATAGAGCATTCGTTTGGAGCGTGATGATAAGCTGGGTATCAATAGCTTCTTGGTGCAACCCATTCAACGCATGGCACGTTATCCACTCCTCCTAACACAATTCATCAATGTGAGTAAAGAGTTAATGGCCTTTAAACAATAACAACTAATTGATTTCATATTCACAGACATTCTTTAAGAATCGTGACATTGTTATGAAACCGCTAATTGAGTCCTGTTGTCGTCTGGAGAAACGTTTGCGCACTCTGCTCACCACAACCAATGAATCGGAGATTATAAACGATATTGTGGGCTGCAATGAGGTGAGTTTAATTTGTCATATACCAATACCAATACAAAACAAAATTAACTTTTCTATTTTTACAGTTCAATGTGTATTATCAGGGCAAATTTCGCAAGGTTAGCGAGTTCCAGGTTCTGGATCACAAGCTGAAGCGAAGTTATCGTGCCAAAGTATTTATATTTGACAAATGCATCATCTATACGGAGATCAAGGGTAAACATTTGATATTCCATGGTCGTTATCCCTGCGAGCATGTTGGAATCTCGGCCAAAACCAAGTGCTTTACCCTCTACTATGAACGTCGAAAGCAGCAGGAATGCGAATTCACAGCCGACCCGGCACAGATACAGCTCTGGCTGGATCTCATACGTGATATGATCAATAATTTTGCCAATGAGGAGCGTCAGAAGCTGCAGGAGCGCTACAGCCGTGAAAACGATCATTTGCATCGCAAGGCGCCAAGCTTTTCACTATATCGCGATTCGAATCGCTTCAGTTCGGACAGTGGAATCGGCAACATTTGGATAATGCCCAAACCGGATGAGGATACGAGTAGCAATCGCACAACTTGGTATGCTGCCACTTAGGCAGATACTACGGGGAGCGTTATGTATTCTCCCCTACCCAGCCTGGACCAAAAAGACAAATCTTTCCAAGTACTCGTTCCGAGTTCTGGAATCGCTGCACGTTTGGACCTGAAAAGCCTGTGCAACTAAGCCAACTAATCATTGAGTGTTTGACAAAGTTAGTTGGCATCGTTTTTATTATCAACTTCATTTGTTATTCTTAGTTCAAAATCAAAGAAATGCCTAAAGCTAAACTACCAAATATTGTTAACTAAGTTGTAAATGTAATATTTAAATAACAAAAATACAGTTTAGTTATATTTCTGTTGTCACAAGCTAAGTAAATTGTTATCACAAAAAGTGTACTTGTTTAAGATTTAGTCAATTTAATTGGTTAATCAACAAAAATGCCAATCCAAAGTTTGTTATTCTATACGAATATAATTGAATTGTGTACCACACTTAATAAAATAAATGAAATGTAAAACAATACATGATATTGAATAATATTGTTCCAACTTATTGGCAACAACCTTGACTAGCAATATTAATGTCATTATAAACCCATGTGTCATGTGAAACATAATATTCTTATTTTGTTCTTTAACAAATAAATGCCACCCTCAACAAGTTGTACGATTTGAAAACGTCAAAACAATCAAATATATCATGAAAAGATCACACGACACTGCAAAGCTTAAAATAATCTATTGATCCCTCAGTCTGTACTCCGCTGCTAAATAGCTTCCCATCGTTAATGACAGAAAAGCACGACAAGATCGTATAACTTGTTTGGCACTTGTGACATCACTTTGGAAATGTATAAAAATAACAAAAAACAAAAAAAACAATTTAATTATAAACTTAAAGTCATTACCATAAGTTTATTTAATATTTAGCTAATAAGCCAGACAAAAAGAAAGAAACCAACAACAACAACCACAAACACACAATTTGTAATACATAATTATTTTTGTTTAAGACTAATACTAAATTATTTTGTTTTACGAAATGAAAGAGAAATGCATTCATCGTTTTTTGTAATTCTATTAAATAAAAAAAAAACCAATTAAAACGACAAATAAACATTTACAAAAAAAAATATTAATAGCAAAATATAATGTTTGTTCTTATTGAAAGGGGGAAAGTTTTGCTCTTGGTGAGCAGGGAATTTATTATTTTAATGCAAAAAGTAAAAGTAGGCAGTGAAATATAT
Source organism: Scaptomyza parva (assembly GCA_035044645.1). NCBI lineage: Eukaryota > Metazoa > Arthropoda > Insecta > Diptera > Drosophilidae > Scaptomyza > Scaptomyza parva. The sequence continues at coordinate 8,156,319 of JAWNNT010000090.1, forward strand.
TTTTGAGCTGCACAAAAGTATGCTATGCTTTTTGGTTTATGCTAGACAAGAACCACATACACTTGCTGAGGTAGGCAGTGAAATATATTTTTCTAGCTGTACACAAGTATGCAATGCTTTTTGGTTTATTCTAGACAAAAACCACCTGCTGCTGATTTCTGTTCGCCTGGTATCTTGACTCGAAAAATGAACGTAAAATCTGAAATTTTGACACAAAATAAAAAAAAAAAAACGATTTAAATAAAATAAAATTTACTATTTAAATATTGATTTACTTGCATCACTCAAATTTTAAACTGAGGTTTTGCGATCTTGGACCATATTTCAAACGAAATTCCCATCGAAGTAATAGGCGAACAGAATCGACAGCCCAACGCTGTCGAATTTTGTTTTCACTCAATGCACTGAGCGAACAACGAATGTTGAGTGAAAAGTTTGAGCTCTGAACTTAGCTTTAGGCTAATTTTTCTCATCGCATTTTAGTGCACTCAGAACTCAGATCAAAGCCCTTGGCATCCACTTAGGTGCGTCTGATATTTTTTGCATTTTAACGTCGGAATTTTGGTTTCAAGCCAACTAATAAAAAAAATTATGTTTTGCACATTAAGAACAATTGTTTTTTTTGTTGGTTTTATTATGAAATTTATTGAAGTTTTTAGTTGCTTTGATTTGAAATTTGGCTTATTTTTCTAAGCAAAAATTTACTTAGTTTAGACATTTAAATGAGAAGGTAATGAGCTTTGGTCGATGTGACCACCCGAGTACTGGAGACTCCACTTCAAATGTCACCGCCCATTAGCCCCATTAGAGTGGAGGAGGTCAGCGATCAAGGTCCTGCCACGCACCAAGGCCCCTGGTCATGATGGTATATGCAACACCACCCTGAGAGTCTTACCAATGCGCGCGCTCCTTTTTATAACGTTGATCTTCAATGCTATTCTATGGACGCAGCACTTCCCTGCTCAATAGAAGTTAGCGAGGATCCATATGATCCACAAGTCGGGCAAGCCGGAGGAGATGACCCAAAGTCATATCGGCCGATCAGTCTCCTGCCTTCATTATCGAAGGTGTGGGAAAAACTGATTGTCGCTCGACTTGCAAGGCTTATAGAAAGTATGATGGGCATCCTTTGGATTCAGGGAGGGGCATGGTGCAATTGAACATTCCAAAAAGCCTGTGCAACTAAGTCAGAGTTAATTGGCATCGTTTTTATTATCAACTTAATTTGTTATTCTTAGTTCAAAATCAAAGAAATGCCTAAAGCTAAACTACCAAATATTGTTAACTAAGTTGTAAATGTAATATTTAAATAACAAAAATACAGTTTAGTTATATTTCTGTTGTCACAAGCTAAGTAAATTGTTGTTATCACAAAAAGTGTACTTGTTTAAGATTTAGTCAATTGAATTGGTTAATCAACAAAAATGCCAATCCAAAGTTTGTTATTCTATATGATTATAATTGAATTGTGTACCACACTTAATATAATAAATGAAATGTAAAACAATACATGATATTGAATAATATTGTTCCAACTTATTGGCAACAACCTTGACTAGCAATATTAATGTCAATATTAACCCATGTGTCGTGTGAAACATAATATTCTTATTTTGTTCTTTAACAAAAAAAAAATCAATGCCACCCTCAACAAGTTGTATGATTTGAAAACGTCAAAACAATCAAATATATCATGAAAAGATCACACGACACTGAAAGCTTAAAATAATCTATTGATCCCTCAGTCTGTACTCCGCTGCTAAATAGATTCCCATCGTTAATGATTGGCCAGAAAAGCACGGCAACATTGTATAACTTGTTTGGCACTTGGCACAACTTGTGACATCACTTTGGAAATGTATAAAAATAACAAAACACAAAAATCAAACAGACACACATCAAATAATACAGTTGCCTTTAAGTTGCTTTTAATTTATGCAAAATGTTTGCAGTCTGCTGTTCACAGCGGGGTATGCAGCTCATCAATGGCACCCGGCGAGTGGCACAATCCCCAATTTGTAGCATTCTGGGGACTCTGTTCAACAATTGTTGCCCCACAGAATTTAGTATGGTTGGCAACAAAAAATGAAAATCAATTGCAAATACTATAAAAAAAATGTATTGTGAATAATTGTTCATTTGTGAAATTTGCAAAACGTTAACGACGTCAACGACAACAATAATAAAGTATTTATTTATATATACTATATATAGTTATATATATGTATATGTAGACATTGACGCTACTGAGTGATCTCTGTGAGATCATCGCCATAAATTTGTATACTTTTAAAGTGTAGCTAATATTTAAATGCTCAACTCTGCTTAAACTAAAACTAATTGCATTAATGACTACTTCACTTTTCCTCTCTAAAAACGTTCAATGCAAGTTCAAACAAAGTTTAAGGGCAAGACAGATTATAGATTATAGCAATGATAATGTGCCATAATTACAGTTATAAACGTTAATTTGAAAGCCGATTACAAATTTGACTTCAATGAAGCATATAATCTGCCATAAAACATGCGCAAAAACAACAAATGCTTAAAACTACAATATACAAAAGCAAAAGTGAAGAATTATGAATACCAGCAGATATTTAAATATTTTTACAGTTTCATATTTTTTGTTTATAAACAAATACCTGACGCGTGCTACAGAACCGAACTGGCAGTAAGCCAGACACACAAAGAGAGAGAGACAGAGAGCGAATGGGAGAAAGCTTTTGCTATAAACATTTTTGCTGATCAAAGCACACGAAAAAAAGCTTGCTGCTTGGCGAGCAACAACTGTATTATTATGGCAAACTTTTTGCCAGTTGAATTTCGCATTTGATACGCGGCGGTTTCGTGTGCGGGGTGATATAGAAAATGTGCCGATCTTGTATACGATTTAAGTGCAAACGAAACTTAATGTGAATAAGTTAAACAAATATATATGATAATACTATAAATGGCATAAGTGAGACAAGTGCAAAATGTTTGCCATCAATTGGTTCGATGTGATTCCCGTCGCTTTCACATTTCTTGCCATACTCTTTGTGCAAGTGCTAAATGTCTATTTACACATACTATCCGACAATAAGTCGCCCAAGAATGCCGCTGATATCGCTGAGCACCTAACTGCTGACACTGCTGACGACACCACAGACTGTCCAAAACCGCTTAACAGAAATGGATCTATATCGCCAACCATAACGAATGGCAAGTTGGAAAAGCAAGCGAGCATTTTGGATAGCGATAGGTAAGCTTAAAAAATGTGTTTTTGTTTTTCACTTATTATAAACAGCTGTTTCGTCACTTCCAAAAATATTACTACTATGTGCTTTTCGTGTACTATATCGAACTTTGGATGATTATTGTAATAAAAAGCGTTTAACGTCGCGTATACGTGATAAGATAAGGCAACTCTCTTCTGAGTGCAGCTACAATTTTTATATATTATAAACGTGCTTTGCATAACAACATGCACATTAAGCACTTTTCCACTTTTGTTCATTATTAGTTTCAGTAGTTGTCAACTTAAGTACTCTGGAAAGTAATTGTCAACGATAAGAATAATTTTTGTTAATTTAGTGAGCCATAGCCTGTAAATAAAAAGCGGATGCGATGACAAGTATAATTTGTTTAATTATTATTGTACCACATAAAATATTCTTTGATAAATTTGAATTTTGGTTGTGTTTTTTTTTAGGGGCGTTTTTCCTGCTCATTTAATGGTCTTCGTATTTGTTTTGGTATTGAAAATTATATGTTAAACGACATTTCCTGTTATCTGGCATTAAAAAAATAACTATTTTTAGAAATGCAATCATTGTTTTTATCAATTTCTATAAACATTTTTAGATGTTTTTAGCAATTTATATAATTTTTTGCCTTAGGTAAGGTCAGTTCATAGGTTCAGTGATTTCATTTCAATATTGTAAACATTCCTTATCAACGCTTAATGTATATGTATGTTTCTTTTATGTAATGTTTATACTCTGTTCATACTTATTGTTTTTGCATTGTGTTTCTCATACATTTTGTGCTTGCGTTTTTCTTCTTTTTGTTTTGTGTTTTCAGTGGCATCTCATTGAACTCTATCAATACCACAACAGCAACAGCAACAGCAACATCAACAACAACAACACCAACAAATGGTTGTACACCAGCAACACCCTCAACAGCAAACTCATCACCAACATATAGTACACACAATGGTTTTCTCACACATACCCTAAGCTTTGAGACCTTGGGCGATGAGTAGTAAGTAACATAAAAGAACCCCTCTTCACCTTCCCCCAACACCAAAACCTGATCACAAAACAATTCTCCGAACTCTTATGAACATGCTAATTAGTCGAAATCTTTAACTCTTGTCTAGCCACGAGGATGAGGACACATTGTCGCTAGAGAATCTCTTTCCATGCGATCAAACGGAAATCTATGCTTCCAAGAAGATCAGTTTCATAATCGATGAACTCATCCAGACCGAAGTCAACTATGTGAACAACTTGCGCAAAGGACTCACCAACTATGGCAGTCTGCAGCAATGCGAGGATCTGCCAGAAGGATTACGTGGCGAACAACGACAGCAATTGCTTCTGACCAACATTGCTGAAATTCTGGAGCTGCACGAAAAAGAGATTCTGCCGCTAATGTTGCGGAATCAACGTGATCTGAAAGGTCTCTTCGATGAGTTTGCGACGCACTTTGAGGTGAGTCGCAGAGGTAGAATAGTCTCGCGTGGGCTAACTACGTGTTGCCGTGGCCTAAAAGAATAACCGTCTACTTTATAACAATGGCTCGCAGTAGCTGTTCGGCCGGTTCTCAAGCCAATGTGTTTAGCCAATCGATCAGTTTACTGCCCATGCGAAAAAAAAATGATAGATAAATATTTGTTGTGAGTTTCTATTTCTATTGTTTGAATAGGGTATTGTTTTAGGGTAACTTAAACCGAGCTAGAATTACTCAACACGTTTGATACTCAACACTTAATGTTAGAAATTTTTATTATTTTCTATTGAAAAACAGACTGAATGACTTTTCATAAAAATATTTACTTGCTTTAGTTCAATAAATAAATAAATAGTCTTTGATATTTTTTTATTTGATTGATAGTAAATCACTACAAAATTTACAGATGATTGATATATTCAATCTAATACTTGCTAAGCCCATAAGTTGCTGGAATTGTGTAAGAGTATTTACATACTTAATACTATGTACGTGTTATTTCTTAGTATTTTTTTCTTCTTAGCTTATTTGCTTACTTGAGTGCGACACCTGCAAAGATTTTATTTTATTGATTGACGTTTTCGTGTTTTAAGATTTTTTGCTTTAAGATTGTTTGTTTTTGAAGAGATTTTAGTAGATGAACATGTGCATTGTTTTTTTTATTTTTTTGTTTTATCTTGTTTTCGCGAACTTATTGACTGGCACATTTCCTACTTTTTATGACTTGGTATTTTTAGCAAGTTATTTTTGCGGTTCAGCAATTAATGCAAATTAACTTGAGCGACGACATCTGGAAGTGGGATAGAAAATTAAATACTCAAACAATTTAAATGATATGCACAAAATTTGATTATGTTGTGTTTAAAATAATGATTTATTTATTGATACAAGCACATTTATTCACACCTGTTGACAAGTGTGTCACGATTCTTAAACATTTTTATGTTGTTTTTTGACCAAGACCTTCATTAATATGCTTAAGAGTTGCTTGTTTTTGACACTTCCTATGTTGAGCACATACTGAATTATCAAGAAAAGAGGTTTTGTAGAAAAAGATACAAGATACAAGATACAAGATACTTAGATACTTAGGCCAAGCCCAAGTGCATATTCATACAATTATTCAATCATAAGAACTTAATGTCTAGACAATACTCGATAACAAACCTCAAATAATGCCTACATGACATGAGCTTAGATTGATGAAAACTGTTTAATGATGAACGTTAAGATACCCAGTAAACAATGTTTTAGAAAGGAAATAAGCACTCAAAGGCAATAATACTTTGAATAAAATCTGGAAACAAGATTAAAATTGCTTTTCAATTCCTCTTGCCTCTCTCAATTAACACTTTACTTTAAACACAATACTTAATCAGCCTGAGGAGTACTTGAAAATGGCAAACAATGCATTGTAAATGTTCAATATAAATTGATAAACAGCAAAATGTTGGCTATTTGCGACTCAAGCAATTAGCAAGCCGGCAACAATATTAAGCAAACAGTGACAAAGACTCTTAAAATACACTAAAAACCCCAACTGATAAGATTAAATGCAAACTGTTTACAATAATCATTAAGAAATCTCATTAATGAAAAGCATTGTATAGTGAAATTTGAGAGACTTACTCTTATGAATGCAGTGTGATACGTATGTTTCTTACTCTTTCACGCAAAAACTACTCAATGGATTTGAATGAAATTTCATAATTATATAGCTTATACATTAGAATAACACATGTGCTATAGTTTTTGAAGATATAATTGTAATGTCCTTTATGAGAAACCAATGACAACAGAGACATAAAAGTTATTGTCATTCCAAGCAGAGACTGAATACTGAATCATTTTCCACGCGGTCAAATTACTCGTACTATATACACCCCAATTTAATTCAGAGATCTTTGTACCCAAGCGTATTTGTGTTTTGAATATATAACATAACGAAAACATTTTCATAGCCGGCATTTCGTTTTGTTGACGTCATCAGATTTTGAGCGCTTGTTCTGAGGCTTGTCAAATAAACAGAGCTTTTCGAGTAGTGATCCTACATATAAATGTATCTATATATATTTTTTTTTTGTTGGCTTTGCTGCTTAAAAAAATATAAAATAAATAGCACAATGTTGCTTTCTGCTTTTATTACAAATGATAAGGTCGTAATGGAAAAGCATTGTACTACACTTTTGTTGTTTATTATAAGAATCTGTTAGAGTGTAGCAAGTGTTTTTGCTACTGCGGCAACATGTGGTCAGGGACAGACGCAGTCAAAGTGTTGACAGCCAAATAATCAATTTAAATTGAAGAGACCAGACAGCTTTGCATATACAGAATATAAAAGATTATGTGAGTACAAATATGTGATGTTATGTCATGACGATTTCCCAGAAATTGTACGCAGTTGCCTCAAGCATTTTGTTGTGGCATACGACGCTTAGCAGGTAACATTTTTTTTGGGAACCCATTTCAAAAGAAGATTTTGTTCTCTTTTTTTTGGGTGCTTCAAAGCTTAAAGGATTTTTTGTTGTCAATTCTTTGGCTTAATGCTTAACAAACATGCCAACTGATTTATGTATTATTTTTAACTTCTTATTTTTCACACTCAAGCTGAATCACACATTGCAAAAGAAACTGAAAAAAGTGTTTGGCTAAAAGTGAAAGAAAAAGAATTTGTATCATAAAAGTTTGTTCAAATTTGTTTATACATATTGCTTTGGCATATTTTGGCAACGCTTGCTATAAACAAATATATATCTATTTAAATGGATGTCTGATATGAATTTCCTTTCAGCATTTTGTCTTAACGGCTTAATGAGGCTATACACAATATAATAGATTAGTCGATTAGTTTTCCATTTTCTTTGCACAGACTTTGCCTTGCTTTAATTTATGATTAGTTTTCACAAATTTATAATTATTTATTATTTTCTGTTTTCTGTTTTCGGCTTTGGCTATCTAACCAAACTAGTTCGGGGGTTTCATGCTTACAAAACTTGTCTGATCAATTTTTGGTCATAAATCTCACAAAATTCACATCAAAATGGGCAACCATAAAAAGCTTGTCTATCTTATTTATAAATTGCCTTCAACTCGTAACAAGCTTGTAGATTTGTACGACAGGTCACACAATCAGTGAAAATTGAGATCGTATCTATTTTTATATTTTTTTTTTTATTATTATTTTTTTTGATTCGTAGATTAATTGTACATTGATTAATACGCAAAAAAAGAACGTTAAATATTTACCATGGTTATCAAGAGCTTTTTTTGTAGAGAATTCTGATGGCTGATAATCATTATGTTTTTTTTTATGTCATTAGTGAAAATTATATTTAACATAATGAATAATTTGAAAAAATAAATTTTTCTTTTGAAACGGCATTTTCTTATTGATTGATTGTCATAGATTAGTTTAGATACAAATTGACATTACTCAACCAAGATTGATTATGATTAAAATGTAATGTTACTTTAATTGCTATATTAGATACATATATGAATCAAATTAATTAAACGCACAAAAGTAGTTGGGGAAAAATTAGTTCTAGTTTTTTTAAGACTTTTTTAAGATCTTCAAACATTTATCGTGAAGCAAATTAAAGTGTGATAAAAAGGTTTAATTTTTTTGCCTTTTTTGCGTTTTCTATTTATTTCTCAACAGCTTATTTTAGGTATAGAATTCTAATGACTGATTATCATTATGCATTTTTTGATTTCATAAGTGAAAATTAAAGCGATTAATTTACAAAATTCATTTTTCTTTGGAAACGGCATTTTCATATTGATTGATTGTCATAGATTTGTTCAGATACAAATTGACATTACTCTACCAAGTTTGATTATGATTGAAATGTTATGTTGATTTGATTGCTTGATTCATATATGATAAAAAAACAGTAATTGACCGCAAAAAAGTTGTTATAGGGGAAATTAGTTATACTTTTTTAAGATTAAAAAGAAAAGTTTTTGTTCTAAGAAATATTTATCCATAAAAATATTTTTGCGTTTTCTGCGGGTTCTGTTTATTTTTTCCAAAAAATTTTTTGATTTACAAAGTTTTAGCTATTTGTTTTTGATTTCTTATTCATTGCTGCGCCCTTTTCAATTTGGCTTAGACAACATTAAAATAGTCTGCTTATCTCCCCCCCCCTAGCGCTTGTTAACCTTACCTAAGCCAACAACTGCTTAAGAGTTGTCATAAAAAGCTATTCGTTTGTTGTTTTGTCAGCAAATAGTACCGAGTTCACATGGCTCTATTTTCAAGTCTGGGACAAAACCCATTTCAATTTTTGGTCGACATATCAGCTTCTCGGGCAAACAGAGACATGTTTTAATATATATAAAACTTGCCTGTTGGCAAAATCATAATTTTTTGAGTATTTAAGTCACGTAATTCCACACCGCACACACACACACACACACACATTCACAATCGGAACCACACAACTGCAAACCAACTGTGAACCTTGTCAAAGTCACTGAAAAATTGATATTCCACTGTGTACCCCGAACCTCAATGCCCCCTGCTTCACCCACGCCACCCCCCTCTGACCTGTTTTAGGTAGGTGCAAAATGCAAAAAGTTTTCCAAACTGGCTCAAAATGCAAAATAGTCAAGAGACTGTGTCTGTGTATGTATGTTTGTGTGATTGTGTGTGTGTGTATTTTGCTTGGCTTAGTTTTGTGATGCATTTAATTTGATTATCCCATTGAGGTGAACGTTTACCTCCCACCTTCACCCCTCTTGCTCCTTCTGCTCGTTGCCTCTTTGAAGCAAATCAAAACCCATAATCAAATGGAATAATAATTATAAGATATGCTGACAGGCAATAGATTAGCCGGCTTAATTCGTTGGTGTTGTGGCAATATTTGCATTTGCCTCCGGCTTCTTGATTCTTGATAGTTTCAAATCTCTCTCTCTCTGTCTCTCGTGTGCCACATGCCACAAAACGTTGACGACTGCTGCTGCTGCTGCTGCAGGCTGCATTTGCATGTCAAATGTCTTCAATTATTGCATTAAACAATTGTCGTACGTGTTAGCCAACCACACACATACACCCACACACACACACCCACACACATACACGTAAAAGCTAAAATATAAAGCGTTTATTTTTGTGTTCATTTTGTATAATAAACTAAAATAAAATTCAACTGAGGATATTTTCTATATGAACATTTCGTTAAGACATTTTCTGACACTGACTCATTTGCATTGTGACTAAATTGTTATGAAAATTGTTTATTTTAAATATATTTAAGCAAAAAAATACCCTATTGATAAGAAGATAAAGGCGATGTACGAAGGGGAAGAAACAAGTTTTAGCTACATTTTATGATTTTATTAGAATAATATGAAAATATTCAACTTTATCATATTTTATTCTATTTTCGGCTCTTCAATTAACTTTTTAAAAGGGTATTTTTTATTTGTTGTGCTGTGCAGAGCATCTTTTAGTCGTTTTCACACCTTTCAACAGCAACTGCTTGCCTTTTGCTATTTTGTTTGTATTGTCAAAATGTTTTGCAAATTTAGTAAATGAATTTAATGTGTGTCAAAAATATTATTTTTTTCCGCATATATCTTAAGTTATTTCGGGACAGATATAATTTGACTTGAAAACAATTTAAAGGCATTAACAAGATTATTATTTATTGGATTAGAACAAGATTTCCACAACTTAATCGCAATATTTCAATTATTTATTTGCAGAAAAACAATTTATATTGTTATGTGAGCTTCACAATGTCTAAAAAACAATCAATGCAGCTGCGTCAAGAAAATCGTGAATGGCTACAGGTAAACATTAGTTAAAGTACATCAAAAATATGTATATATACTTAACAGATGTTTTATTTTTAGAGCTATCAAACGAAAATAAAAGACAAACTGGGCATTGATAGTTTTCTAGTGCAGCCCATACAAAGACTGACCAGATATCCATTGCTCTTGCAGCAATTTATATCAGTAAGTACTTAAAGATTACAAAAGTTAATAGATCAAAAAGATTACCATAAACTTCTTCATTCTTCAGGAGTTCTATAAGAGCGGCATTAGCTGTAAGCCCGTTCTGAGTGCTGTTTGCAAGTTGGAAACGCGAATGCGACGACAGCTGGATGTGGTCAATCAGGCCGAGGAGATACCCAACATAGATGAACTAAATGAGGTAAATACCAAACCCTTAACACCAAATGAGCATAAAACTAATTCCTACTTTTACTCTTTGCCAGTTCAATCTGCAACAACAGGGCAACTTTCGTCGCTCCACGGAATTCGATGCACAACATTTTCCCACCAAAAAGAAATATCGTGCCAAGATCTTTCTGTTTGATCGATGTTTGGTTTGCACCGAAGTGCGTAAGCGTCGTTTGGCTTTTAGGCAGCACTACAATTGGGAACATGTGGAGTTGCAGCGTCCGCTGGAGTTGGCCACATCGAATGCCAATAAGACTATCAATCTGCTGGTCAAGCAGCAGGATAAAGATAAGCCCAAACGTGAGGAATACTCCTTCATTGCCGCCGAGGCATCTGTGGTCAAACAATGGCTGTTGGCCACACACAAGATCATCGAGATTGCGCGACACGAACAGAGTCAAAGGGATACGTTCAGTTTACCCATGGATCTGGTTCTAGGCGTCATCTTGGCCATTTGGCTAATCTGGCAGTACTTGTAGTCCCTAACTATAACTATAACTATAACTATAACTATTACTATAACTATATATACTCTATATACGATTTAGTTGTGCTAAGCCATAGGAATAAAGAGCTAAGTTATTTGTACACGTACTTGTTTGGCCGCTAGCTTGGTTTTTTGTGTGTTGGTGTGTTGGTCACATTCCTTGGCTGCTTGTCCGAGCGTAAAATAAGTTTGCTGCAGTTGACAAATATTTATGATAAATTGCCTTTGCAGTTGCTGCTCTTTTGTCCTTGCCGAGGCCACCACTTCTCCTCCACCGCCTTCTCCATCTACTGCACGCAAATGCAAAATGTAAATAGCTTTTCATATTTTTTACTTCATTTTTTGTGGGTCCATCCTTGCCACACACACACTCACTCACACACACGTCCGCTTGGTACAGTGGCTACCAAAAAAATATATATTGTATGACAAATGTATTTGTTTAGAATTTATGACAGACTGCATCAGCAGCACAGTACAAAGAAAACCAAAAACCTGTCACGCAAAGCTGAACTCCTGCGAAGAGTAGCTAATGAAGCATTCTAAAGATTCTTAAAGGCGTAAACTAAGATGTCGTGTAAACGAATTATAATATTAAGCAGGCAGGCCTTAAAGCAAACTAGTCTATTTATGCGTACAGTCTAAAAGTATGCAATATTATTTTGTACAAAAGAGATATTAAAGAAAAAAATTTGTAAGACCTATAAAGAGTTTTTTTTTTATTTTTTTATATTAAGTACTCATATATAGTCAACCACTGTGCTGTCCATGTCATGTTAAGTCTTTGGAAATCGAAATCAAAGCATGTTCGCTCTGATTATCCGGTCAAGCAATTGACCACAAAAAATAATCATCCATCTAGAGCATAGAAAAATTGCATGCCAAAGAGCGCTCCCAAAAGGCCAACCAAATACCAAAAAAAAAAGGCAAACTGCCCTCAGGCCAATCAAATTGTAAAGACATAAAAAGAAACAGAGGGATGGGATGGATAGAAAAACGCTAATGAAGTTAAACAAGCGCGCGCCGAGAAGTATGCAATGCAAATTTTTGAAAGCTGTCTTCATAGAAGAGACGATGTGCTCTATGTGCTCGGAGGATATGTTGTGCTTTGCATAGTGACAAAATTTGCACAAAAGCAATTTGTTAACAGCGTACACAGACAAAAACGAAAACGAACAAGAACGAACGCGACTTACTTGACATGTGAGTGGTTTATAAGTAGTAGAGGTGGGCGGGCGGTCGGTCGGTGTGTGTCCTGTCTAACGGCATTTCTTCTTCTGGTCTTTTTTGTTGTTGTTGTTGTTGTTGTTGCTGTTGGGTGCTGCCAGATGATTTTTATGCATGCAGCAAGCAACGTTGTTGCCTTATTGTATTAAGTTGTCGCCGTTGTTGTTTGCTTGAAGGATGTTGGGATAATGCCGTGTCCCTTACCAGGCAGCTTAAGTGTATTAATGTCTGTCAAGTAGTTGTCGCAAAGCTGACGTGTATGCAAATCATTTGACATTTTTATGAGCTAGCTTAAAAAAATATTTTGCCAAAAGCTAGTTGGCAAAAAAACACCAAAAATGCACCAATTGCCATTTAAGTGGCAAGCGTTTTTGCTTTTTTCGTTGCTGCAGTTTGGCATATGCATCGAGACTTTCAAGTAAATATATTTCAATATTTTTTCAGGCCATTGGCAACGCTTTTTCCTTACATTTTTTTTGGCACGCCTCTCACGTAGCTGCCCACATGGCACATGTACGTTTTTCGTTTGCATTCAACATTTTTTTTCTTTCTTCAACTAAATGTATAATTTGTGGTGCTGGAAAGTAGAAGAAATGCCAAAAAAGAATTCAACTTTAACCTAGATATATAGACAAGAAGATTCTCTGCACTTAGTTCTTTGGGGTTTCTCTTTTTATTACCATAAAATTGGGTAGCTAATCGATAAAATTCGAATCAAATCTGAATAAACTAATTATTAAGAAGCTTTCATTAAGAAGCAGTCATAAAGATCTATTTAATTTGTTTTTAAGTACTTTCACAACACTATCATACCCCATCTTGCATCTCTTTTTTGCATTCGCATTTGCTCACACACAATTCACAACATTGCGCCTGAAAGCTGGCAATAGAATTGTAAAATGCCTTGAGGCATAATTTATTTGAATTTAACATGTGCGCTCACGTACTCGAAGGCCAAGGGAAGAGGGGCATGTTGGGTGCGGGTGGTGTGTGAAAACATGCCCAAATGTACACTTTTTCGTTTAGCTCCACTGCCCCACACACACACATAGACACACACACACAAGTGAACACAACAAATTTGCCAAGTAATTGCGCAAATTATTGCACGTAGTGGCATCCGCCTGGACCGTAACATATGTCTGAGCTGTTGTCTAGGCGCCGCAGCTGCCACTTGATCACACACCCAACACACACACACAACACACTCGCACACTCGTACACACACACTGACATCAGAGTTCACGGCACATTAAATTAACTTGACATATTCCGTTGGCAAATCGCGCTGGCACGCAACTGTTGCTAATTTTTACTTAATATGCCGCACAAGCTCATCCTCAAACTTCCAACTTCGCCCACCACACCACACATCTCCACCCCACTCCATCGAAATCCTTAATGCAACATTTCTCTCTCATGCGGATGTCCATCTAGTTCATTGGTTTTGTGCAGCACATGCCACACGATATGTTCATATGTGCGTATTGTATAAATTATCCAATTCACGCCTCAACGCAGTTGTTGCCCATTTTCTCTATGGGGGGTTTGGGGGATGGGGGTTGGGGGGTAGAGAGAGAAGGGAAAGAAAGAACACATAAGGACACAAATTGTATTACCTCTCGCATGTAAATGCAACACTTAGGCACGCAACACTCAGACTTTACGCCTAAACTTCACCCTTCACAGCCTCCATCAAACCATCAGAGTTTCCTATTTCGGCTTTGTTTCCACACATTTCCATCTTTAACACTCGCCTCGTACTCGTACTCGTATGGGGCACTTGGGCATGTGAATTTTTCCGGTATTTGTATTTTTGAGTGTATATTCCCGTTTGTCTTTCGGTATTTTGGGCTTGAAAAAGTTCCAATTTCAGACGTGAAATGACACGTGAAACAATGCGTTAGGCACAAATTGGTAGAGTGTTAGGGTTTGGGGGGGACTGGAATGGAATGGGATGTTTAGGTGACGCACAGTGGGTCGAAGGTAATTGTTAAGCGTTTGAAATTGTTATCAAGTATTTGGATGAAATATGAAAACAAGAAAAATAAGATATAATTGTTAATAAAGTAAAGAAAAGATATTTGTATCAAAGACTATTATGATTAATTGCAATTTTTACTTCAAGCTTTAAAACTTAATCACAGCTTCTACTAAGTAGGGAATTGCCGACAATAAAAATGTTGATAATATAGAATTTATCTCTAATACAAATTAGTTTTTAGCGCTTGATCCAACTACCTTATACTTGTTTAAACGAATTCCCAATAAAAACAAATATTTATATTTTATTCAAGAAATCGTTCTTTTACTTCTTTCACTTCTTACCCACAACCCACTGTACGTTGATTTCCTTAAAGCAGTTGTGTTGTTGGCACAAATCAAGCAAAACGACAATGCCTATGCGAATGTGTGAAATTCGGGACGATGACAACTGATAATAGATCGAATTACACACGCTCAACGGCAGCAGCAGAAGCAGCCCCAAAAAGAAGAGAACTAGATCAGAGCGGGGAGGGAAGTTAGTTGAAGGGCGTGTATGGGTTCCAATTGTGTTGGCTGTAAATGTGAAAAATGTCTAGCAGGCAGGCACTTGCACGTTCCACACACACACACACACATACGCACACACACATACATGGAGGACACGACCCTTAAGACCCGAAAATTGTGGCGCAGCATTAGATAAAAAACAAAAGGCATGTAATTTTTGTAGCACAGCCTTAAGCCACAAAACGACCTAAGAGAGCGGAGAAAGAGAGAGGGAGAGAGAGTAAACGGATTCGGAAACGGAAAAGCTTGATAATCGCAGTAAGCGAAAATGCAGCGTCAACAGAGGACTACGTGTGTGTAATTGTGTGTGTTTGTTTGTGTTTGTGTGTGAGGTTAAACACGTATTGAATGTGGCAAACGATAATGATGATGATGATGACAACACTGATAACGATGATGCTGTTGATGCCTGATGGCTGATAATGTGATGTGTTAAAGGTAAAAGGTGGCTTGGAGGCTTAAATCACGTATACGTATTGTACACGCATTGATAAATGCTCACAGCTAAGTGACATGTTTTAGGTTAAATGCGGTGTAAAATGTGTATGCGTGTAAAGCCTCATACCCTAACTAATGACATAATAACAACAGAAGCAGGGGAAAAAGCGGCAAAGACTGCACGATTAAAATAATTATTGAACCTAAGCGAAAGTCAAAAAGTTTTTTAACCAAATATTATTATTTTTCTTCTTTACAGTAAAGTTGTTACTCAAGAGCAACAACTAAGAATAAGGTTGAGAAGCAATGGTTTTCCATAAGAATGACAAGATTTCTTATAGTGTAACAAGACACACACACGTACACACACCCACACACATATACACAGGTACTGAGTGACAGTTCAGTTAGCTGCCAAGACGGCAACTGTCATCCCGAAACGATGTGACGCGTATAAATCGCCTAGTTCTTGTTGTTGTTTGTGGGTGGGTGGATGGGTGGTGAAAGGCGCACCTGGCCAGAACATATGGCACACGGATGGGCCAACAACAGAGTTGTACAACAACGGACGGGCGGGCGGGCGGATGTACGTATATGTACATGTACATACATCATGCTTACAGGCCAGTGCGCCAAATTGAAATTTAAAACGGGAAAACCAATAAAAAACAAGTTACAGACGACGACGACGACGAGAACGACTACGACGACAAGGACGACAACCAAGAAGGCGGCAAATACAAATTGCAGCGACGACAGCTCAAAAGCTCTCTCTTTCGCTCGCACTCTCTTCAGGCCCCTCCCCGCTCCCTCCCCACAGATCCAATCTTGAAACTGCTGCAAAGGCCCCCAAACCCCAAATGCAATTCGCGCTAGCTCGGCTTGCATACAAATGCCGTGCACCAAAGTCGAGCCAAAGGATAATATAATGCACGTTGTTGAAGAATAATGGTTTCTGCCAGAAGACAACAACAACAACAACAACAAGAACAACAACGTCGCTGCCAATGTCTGGTAAGGAAGCTAAGCATGTCTGCCAAAGAAAAACTCAAACCCAAAGTGTAACTCAGGCCTCAGCTCGGCTCGGCTCTGCTCTGTTTGCTGCACTTGGACAATAACGATGCCAGGCAGCAATGACAGGCGATTTTAATAGAATCTATAGAGACAGGGAGAATGGGAGGGAAGAGAGCAGCAGAGAGTTGGGGTAAAGCGGTGACGGTGACGGGTGAAAAAAGTCATGTAAGTAAACGGGGGTAAAATGATATTAATGCCTTTTGGCCTATGACATCTACCAGCTGGCTGTCTGTCCCTGATGTCTGAGCTGAACGCATGTTATGAATACATTTAACAATTCAATTGTCATTCAATTTAATTTGATTTTTTTTGTGGTTTGCGGAAAACTATCTGGAAATTAATTACAAAAACCCATTCACTAGCGAAATATCATTATAATATATTCTCTTCTTACAAAAGGTTGACTTTGAGATTGTTCAAATCCCAGATGGAAGACACACGTTCCATACCGAAATCGGTGCAAAGAAAGAGGAAGAGTCATAAATACAAAAGAGCACTGCATAAACTAGAGAAGCTATGAGCGTAATAAAAATATGAGTATAAGCCATTACAGATGTAAGTTACCAAAGTACACATACGATATATCGCATTTATGATTCAAGCCAAACTGACTGCAACTTTTACAAGCTGAACGGGAGGGCGGACGGGAGGCGGCGGCGTATAAGAATTTCCACACGCTTACACAAAAATTGCCAATTAAGCGCATTTATGACTGCAACGAGAGAGAAATATATATATATATATATGTGTGTGTGTGTGGTGTGGCATGCAACTAGGCGCTTGGACTTGGGTCGAAACCTTGTCCATTGGGTGGGAAGGTCATAAACATGCTTAATGTGCCAAAGACGTGTGCACTCGCCACCACTCTCCACTTGGCTTTATTAAGAAACAATGAAGTGAGAGAGAGAGAGAGAGAGAGAGAGAGAGAGAGAGGTGAGAGAGTAAGAGAGATGACTGCAAGTATGCAATAAAAGCGGACACATAATGCCAAGTTTATGGTGGAAGTTAAAACCGGAAACTAAATAGTTGACACCGCGCAAAATGAACCGCTGCCAGAGGATTAACATTTACTACTTACTGGGCTGGCTGGCTGGCTGTAGCCGTCCCCGTCCCCACCCCCCTCAGTTGACAACATCACGTTGCGACCTCTGGCTGACTGTTAAGGGTGTGGGGGGTTGAGGGGTGCTGTGTGTGTGGGATTTTTGGGGGTAGTTGTCTCGTAAAGCGCCAACCGAAATGACAACATAATTTGTAATTTGAATTTGTTTCGTGTTCGAGCATAAGCAATGAGCCTGAAAATGCCAACAAACAGACAGACAGACAGACAGAAAGACGAACAAAGAGACAAAAAGACAGACAGACAGACATAGTCATTTGGAGCGCCAACAGATGGCGTATTTATGGTCAGTTTGGTGGTTATCAAAAATTCAATTCGCGTTGCGATTTGCACTTTGCCTCGGGCTTTTATGTGAATTATCCAATGTAATCTTAAAATAAGACTGACAGAATGAATGAAAAGTTTTCTAAGGCTTTACCTGAGAACTTGCTTAGTTTTTAAATTAGTTTTTTAGATGGAAGAAAATTTGTAGCTGGGATAATGCATAAGTAGCCATAGACTTAATGCAAGAACGTGCTGAGAAGAGAGAAAGTAAAAAAATATCTTGAAAATATTTTGATAAAAAAAACTCAATGAAGTCAAACTGTCAACAAAATAATAATAATACCTTGACTTAAAGCTCGCAACAATTAGTTAATTACCTAATTGTGTACGAAAAGAAAGAAAGAAAGAAAAGTACAATGGGGTTACTTTCTTCAATACAAAATGCTGTATGAGACGGCTAGCTTTACAAATAATTAAAAAGTGAGTCGAGAACAGATGGCAAGAAGGGTTAAGGCCTGAATGCAGTTGCGACATGTCATGGACTAAGTAGACTTTTGGTCTTAGCTGATTTATGCGCTTATCACGCAAGCGTCGCCGTCGTTTTTTTTTTATGGCCTGTCTCCGGCGTTGTCTGCCTGGCGTCGTTTAGTTACCGGCCATAAATGTCCATGAAATGTCCTGCCGCATTGGCGACGCACACAAATTTGCCATTTTAATGCCACGACAAACCCAAACGACGACAACGACGACGACGACGACAACGGAGACGGCGAAGCGGTTTTCAATTTTGCAATACCTGCGACGGCTTAGCTTCTACTCCACATCCTTTCATCCTTGCTAGCTTCCATCGTGGTATGCCGTGACAGTTTTTCATTACGCACAAATCCTTCGGGCATACAGTCGCCAATGTCGTCAGAGCCGGCATTAAAGATTGAACGCATAAGAAATATCTTTATGCCATGTTTGCGGTTGACTTACAAGCTTGCCAGCAAAAGAAAAAGAAGAAAATGTTTGCCAAAAATTGTCCTAGTTGCAGTTAAGCCAACCAAAAAAAAAAAGAATCTGAGATGAAATATCTCTTTTTGAGATTTGTGAATAAATGGAAAGATTTATACTCTAAACCTATTTAAATGTTGTTTTTTTTTCAGTTGTGTTGTATAATTATAACTGTAACCATGCTAAAAGTTCTGAACTGCCGATTTATTTAAAGGTTTTTTATTTTTTTCTTCTAAAACTAATCATTAAGAATAGTTTGCCCATTTGTTTTTTTTTTTTTTGGCTTACATGAGAAAACACTTCTTATTTATGCTTAACGGTTTTCTTATCAACACATGCCTTGACTTTAAGCTAACTTGTGCATGTGCATGTCCTGTCTGAATGCTCTAGGTTTTTATTTTATTTTTTTTTTGGCAATTTGGTAACCGAAAAGTCTTTGAAAGTGACATTATGAGAGTTGTGTGAGGCAACAACTGGAGCTATCTAAATTACCCAGAGACATCCGGCATTGCAAGTTAAAGGAGCAAAAAGGACATTGACGCCGCCGACGCCAATGATGCTGCACACGCTTAAGGATAAACAGGATGCGCCCAAGGAAGCTGCTGCTGTTGCTGCTGTTGCATGATGCTACTGTTGCTGCCATTTGCTGCTTCTCTCTGAATGTCTTTGGGAATATTTTTTTTCTTCATTTTTTTGACTGGCAATTTCATTTGGGAGGCGACAGCGGAAGGAAATGTAACAAGGATGTGTGCATGTGCTTAGGACTAAGCGCTCTCTCTCTCTCTCCCTCTCTCTCCGTCTCACTCTATCCACCGGCTGTAACTTTTTGTGTGTGTACTTTAGCATGCGCATATAAAGATAAGTTAATGCAATGGGTCTGAACTCTGAAACTGGACAGGGTCGCCAATTAATGAGCAGTCGTCCTGTGTGGCACGTGTTAACATTTGGCCAAGTGTTGCATACAACACTACTCTTCACTCTCCACTATATAGCGCTGCCCAGTGGCAAAAGTCACGTATGCTGCGTGAGTTACGAGCCACATAGCAAAGCTTTCCACAGCAAACATGTTTGTGCACGTAGCACACTTGCGATTCTGATGCCCAGACAACAAGGACACAACACACACACACACTCACACATACTACGCTACACTGAAAGAAAAATGATCAACGCGCCAACATTAATTGAAACAAAATATCGAAGAAAGTTAGTTCGAAAAGGGTTTTTAATCATGTTTCATGTTGCGCAACAGAAGTAAGTAAATTCGGATCAGGGAATCGGATTATGTTCTTCGACTTGCAACACCTTTTTTTCGCTCTGTGTGCATGGCCTAACCGTATGGCCCAACCGTTACAGTTAGACCTTTACAGTTAGGACAGCAAAACACACTCAACATTTACGAGTAACCGCTCTGCCCCGTCCCCACACATCGCTACCGCTAAACAAAAAAAAACAAAAAAAAGTGGTACTAGAAGAAGACAAATCGGAGAGCTGCTTTAATGTCCTGTCTCCTGTCGGCGGCATTCCTTGTTAAGCAGCATTTGCACCCGGGTCACAACCGGCACAATCATATAGAGGCCCAAATGTTGCTGCAACGTCTGAGCGATCTGGGCTCGCAATCTCATCTCTAGTGTAACGCTCACATTTCGCTGTTCGACCAGATCGATGCGTGGCACCTGCAACGGATAGTTGGTGGGGCACGTGATAATCAGTTGCAACGCAATGCCACGCGCCTTTGCCATGCCCATGCCCATGCCCATACCCTCAATCTGATAGTTGTAGGTGCTCAGTGGCAGCTTGAGCCGCAAGTTGGGCTCACGACTCAACACCATATAGGGTAGTCCCAGGTAGTGCAGTGTTAGAACCTCGTTTTTTTGTAGGTTCCTATTATACTTGACCACGCTTTCTATTCTTTTTCTATACTTGGTTTCATCGCACTCGTTCTCTGACATTTTTATGTAATGGTTTTTTACAAATTTTGCTATTTTTTTTTTTGGATTTAATTTTGAATTTTCTTTGATAGTTAAGTCCTAGAAAATAAAATAAGGTAAACTTTTCAGTTTTCCCAATAACGTTCCTAATAAGCTTAGATTTGTGTTTTTTTTCCCCACTTTCATTTCGCTATGCAAATTAGCTTTGTGATTATCGCGAAACTTGCTTAAAATTCCAGAAAAAAACCATCCGTTCTCCCTCGTCGACTTTTGTGCATAGGTTTTTTTTCTCCCACCCGGTTCATACGTGCGTAAGGCAGCTCTATGCGTTAGATATGAGTTACATTTGTATTGGATTTGCATTTTAAAGCAGTTTGTGCCACGTGAGACGTGTGTGTGTGTGAGAGTGTGTGTGTGTGTATGTGTGTTGTGGTTGGCTTCTCAATTTTCACTTTGATTTCACGCACCAACGCCTTTGCTAGATACTAATGAGTGCGAATTGTGCGTGTATGTTTGTGCGAGTGCGAGTGTGTGCGTGTATGTGTGTGCGTGTGATTGTAGAACAGATTCATCTTAATTCGTGCTGGGGCTGTCAATCAAAATTCAATCAACTCTTTTGGGGCACTCGAGTTGCCCTCAATCTTTATTATGCAAGTACTATTACAAGCATGCATGCAGAAGGTCTTACATTTGAAACACATTGCGCATACGTCTCGGGGCCACAAAGAAGTTCGCTTCAAACTCACTCAAACATGTTGCATGCTTGCCCCTACAACTGCAACATAAACGAACTGTAGATGGAGCTGCCGCCACGAACCGAGAGAGTTTTATGTGTTCTCGTTCTCGTACTTTTGCTGCCTATTGGTTGGCTGATTCACTACATATGTATGAGTATGTGTTGGTGCTTGTGTGTGTGTGCGTGTGTATGCGGGGTACCTACCCCTCTGCCCGGCAACGCCCTCAGAACGTGACCAAAATGAATTGTAGGCGTGCACCAAACAACAACACCAAACAAAATACAATATTCAGTTTATCAGTCGTTGGCGAAAGCGTGCCAAGAAATTCGCAACGCATTGTAAGCAAAAAATAATATTACAAAATATATATGTTTTAATAAAGAAGTTGTCTTTAAGTTTGAATTTCTCATTTTCAGTCGTTAGACTATTGACTTTTTGTCCATGGCAGAGATTTGGCATATTCTGATTGGCTGTCGTCGTTGAGGGACACCTTGAAAAGGGCTGGGGATGTCTACAGTTTTTTTTTTGGGGTTGGGGTCGGCATTTTACAGCATTTCGCTGGCATTGTTTTTCAGAGAGAGAGAGAGAGAGAGAGAGAGAGCGGGAGAGAGAGTCAGAGTTTGATGTCGTGCCGCAAAAGTTTATTGAAGCACTTGTTTACAGATTTCAAGTGCATTTTGTTGTTGTTTTGTTGAGGTCCTGTCATAATAGTAATTTGGAATCGTTGCTGCAGTTTCTTTCGATTTTGCCTCTGTTCTCAAAAAAGTTTTCCTCTCAAATCACAGCTGTTAAGTGCCTCACTTGGGTTATGCTAATGAAGCAAGTTTTTCCGACTAGTCAACAACTCGAATTCGAATTCAAATTCAAATTGATTTTCAAAAAAGAGCTTCTTGATTGAATACAAAACTCTTGGGGGTTGGTTAATACCTAAGTAATGTTTGATGACTTTTACTTCATTATTATTGTTAAGTCACCATACAATTTTCCGCCACACCATTAATTTGCCAATATGATAACATTTCCGTATTAAATAAAACAATATGAATGTATTGAGGTACATAGGCACACCCCCCATACTAATAGGTAGAATCATGTTTAACAAGCAAATGACTAATTCAATTTCTCGATAAGATATTATCTTTTCCCATTCGTTATGTTATAAAAGCCTCGTCACAGACAAAAAAAAAGAACTAAAGTTAAGCATGAAAACGTCGACATCGAAGTTCAGGAAATGTTGTTAGGTTGCATTACTGTGTCTTCCCTTGGTAAGTTAGGTTTTGGCCTGGGTGGTCTTGATACACTTCCTGGTTCATATTTGCATTCTGAATTGAATTTCTGTTCTAAATCAGCTTTTTTAGCTGGATATTCTAGGGTCTAATGAACTTAGTTCCTCATATAATGTATTTGGCTTTAAAAATATAAGATGTTATTGCTATCGATTACATGTGTATATCGAAGAAAATATATATGGTTTGATAATATAATATATAATAGATTATAGAATGTATATATAGATATTTTAAATCTAAGTTTTATAGCTCTTAAAGCTTCTGAGAATAAAGAACTGTTATATAAATTCGAGTGTATCTAAGTTAATTTTTTACTTTTACATAATAAATTAGGCTTAACATATTTAATTTGCATGGCTTAAGAACGCGGAAGTGATGCAAGATTAATTATTAAAAATATTTCCAAGTCATTGCATGGATATTATGAAAATGTTTCACTTATGTAATTCTAATGATGAGTAATAATTTTAAAAATTCTTTTGTCAGAAACCCTCGTCACATGTAAATGTTCAGAGTACGATAAGCATCTTTTGGGTTTCATCTCATATTGCGGGTCTCATCTCATCTTTTGGGTTTCACGTCATCTTTCGGGTCTCCTCTCAAAAGTGCCACCTTTATAAGTAGCTGAAGTACAAGAAAGAACTCAACACAAATAAAAAGATGAAAAAAATGCTCTACATAAAAATGTCATTTAAATTGGCAGACTTTTAAGAAGCTCTGAGAAACCTGGGTTAAATACTGCGAAACCGTTTTGCGACCCGGCCCATTGTAGTACATATAAAAATACATTAAAATAATGCGTGCTTGCCACTGCGGCAGCTGATGCAAAACACCAAACGAAAGGAGGCCTTTTCATTCTGCATGTCGTATAGTCATTTGTTTATGACAACCTTCAATAAACAATGCAATACATATTCAAAATAAGCCCGCAGTGTGCGATATATAAATACAAAACTCAATAGAAAGCATACTTTATGAGAAAATGAACAACGCTTTACCTAGTAATTGCGGTTTTTCTCTGTCTTCTCGTGTTGCAAGGGGTGGCTTTGGCTTGGGTTGTGGTTGTGCGTTGTGGTAAGTGCGTTTTGTATCTTTTGTCTCTCTGAGTGCGGACAATGAAAATGTGTCTGTTAATCAGTGGCGTCTTTTTTGTATTTCTTGCCAAAGTAATCAGTAAATATTTTTTGCAATTTTCTTGTCTTCCTTTATTCATTTTGATAAAAGCAATGTTTAGTTTGGCATTGCTTCTGTAGTAGACGTATTTACTTGCTTCTTATAGTTATTATTTATTAACTGTTGTAGCTTGGTATCTCTTTTTCTAACAAGCTTATCTCTCATCTATCTCATTAAAGCCAGAGTAACCTTGTTCATCAATCGAAGAGCTCTCATCTATTGTGCCTTATATGGCAGCAACTGCTTTCGAATAATTAAACAACATTTTCAAGCTCAAATATCGGCTCATAAGTAAACTCTATTCAATTGTTATTGGCTCAGTTATATTTGCAGACTTGCTTGCCAAACTTGTTACGCCGCACATAGACTTAAATTTAAAGAAAAAAAATGTTGCAAGGATGTTTGCGTATTATCCTTTACTTGCTGATTGTGCTGGCATTTTACCAAGGCAGCGTTGTGGCAGCCGCCTCGTTGGACAGTGAAATCGTTGAGGCTGAAACCACAAATCCCAGTTTGAGTGCAGCCAGCCATAATAGTAATATCCCTGTGCCGGAATTACCAAAGTGGCATACAAATAATGGCACCATACTGGTAAGGCCCTACAATATACTGGAAGCCAGCTGTCCACACGGCTATGTGCTGGCCAATAAACATTGTCATAAGCGTGTGCGAGATGCAGGAACTATGCATTAATTGTTTAACTTGTGTTTAAATAAATATTTAAAAATATTCAAAATAATTCGATTTGTTTTAAACCCTAAAGTGATAAATAGGAAAATTTCCTAACTTGATGCAGTGTTCGATAACTTTTTGGGGTGCACTAATACCCGACCGTGTCTGATATGCAGAGGAGAGACAGTGTGTCTGTCATTAGTTAGAAGTCCATTAGGCAAAAATGCAACCGGCTGACAACCGGGACTAACGGTACCAACGGTACTAACGGTCTAACGGCAATGTGCTACGTGTCCACGTTCCTGTCATTAACAGGTAGCAGCTGCATTGATGTCCAGCACAGCACGGACTTCAACATCACTTACCCCCAAAGCGCCGTGTGGCGTATTAATTCATGCCATAAAATATGGCTACACTTTAGGCCAACGAGCAGCGAGTAGCTAGGAGCGACCAGCGAAATTGACAAGTCCATGTCTCTAACAAAGCGTGGGATGGGAGAAGGGTGGGGCGGGTAGACAATGGTGAAAGGGAGCTTGAATGAGTTAATTAAGCGCCTCACGGTCGCCAGCATAATTTCAAGTCATTTATCAGTGACATTTCGGTTTGGAGGACATGGCCGAAAATGTAAATTGGCTTAGATCATAGAAGTAAATGTCTATGTGTATATGTGGGAAATGGCCAAATGGCCCAACTTGCCAGACACACAAAAACAAGTTAGCTTCATTATAACCGCATGTGTGTGTGTGTGAGTTTATTGGTTGTGTGTGTGTGTGTGGGCAAAACAACATTTACATATCCTGACCCAATGGATTGTTTAGCCAAGGATAGACAATTGGGCACTTGTCGCATACACTTAGGTATCGCGTCTCGCCGGTCGATACCTTTTGGACATTGCAGTTAACTCGTTGACAGCTGGTCTTTGGCTTCTTCTCGCATCCCTTAAAAGGTTTACCCAACACCGGCTTTCTCACATACTCCAGCATGCGGCTAATACCAGTCATATACACATCCGGATAGGTGGACAAATGGTGTATGAATCTGGATATGGAATTGAATAAGAAGAGATTAAAAGTGTTGGATCTAGGGGAAAACCCATTCCCCATTCGTACCTTTTGAAGGCAGCGAAATAGTTGCGACCCCTTGCAAACCAAGCAGCATGTAAATACATTCCAAATGGAGCCCTATTGCCCTCGTAGTGACGATTAAAGTTCTCAAGCATCCACTCAAAAAGATCATCCACATTGTCATCGGGTGGATAGACGCAGGCATCAATCATCGAGCAACTGTAACCCTCGGTGTCTGTCCATGTGACCATTGGAGTAACCCAAACGCCCGGTAGTGCTGCATCCGGACAAGGTCCTATCTGGCAATCCTGTATGGACATGTAGTCCAAAGTGTAGGGCCACATGGCTGGCTGTTTGTGCTGCTGTGTCGGCCAGGAACTGTCATAGGTCAGGCCCAGATTCTTGACCGCCTCAAACGAGTTATTGCCGGAGATTTGAAGGAATGGCAAACGCATACCCTGCACACTCTTCGGATCCACCTTGGCAAAAGTCTCCAACATCAGCAACTGTGCACCGAACTCACGTTCAATGGTGTCCACATCCGCCTCGCGCCAATAGTCGGTGCCATCGCCATGGGTCACCGAGTGTAGTGCAATCTCGTGACCAGCATTGTACAAGGCATTCACATTCACATAATCCGTGTACTCGTGCGATAAGAAGAAGGTGCCCGTTGCGGGACAACCATCGGGATTGGTAAGACCACTAAAGAGCAACTCATATTGGGCAAAGTTCACAGTATTCACAGCATCATCGAAGGTGATGGTAACAAACTAAATGAAAAAATCAGTTTTAGATCCAAAGAGAATAGGATTATAATCCAACTTACCTGCGTTATCTCATGTTCCTTACCCTTGAACTTGGGACGTGGTAGAATCGCATCGGAGCAACGACAATCGGGCAACTTGCATTTGGCTGCCGAGCAGAGTTCAGCTTTTTGCAGCACCTGCCTCTCCAGCTGAGGTGCCTCAGTGGTCTTCACTTTATTCTTGGACTTGGATTTTCCTTTCAATTTACCAGATTGCTTTTGGGCATCGCTGAGAAGAGCTACGGACAACAGCAGCCCAAGTAATAGTAATGTTGCGTATTTCATGTTTGGTCGAACGTCTTTTCAAACGTCTTCCAACTGCTTTACAGAGCATTTTTGCTCTGTTTAGGCTTTTATAACATGACGGATGGGAAAGATAATATCTTATCGACAATTGAAGTGAAAATATGATTTGCTTGTTGAACATTATTCTATCTATTACTATTGGGTGTGCCTATGTACTCAAATTCATTCATATGTTTTATTCAATTCGGAAATGTTTTTAAATTTCAAATTTGAATTCGTATTAAATCTTAAAATTTATCTGTCTGTGGTAAATGCTTCTTGATTTGTTATGTAGAAAGTCGTTGAATACAAAAATTCTAAGGCTCCTGGCCGCAGTAGGAGTTACTTCTAGAGAATATATTGGAAAGCTAAATAGTTAAATAGATGTTGAGCTATTCTACATGCACCAACTTGTAAAAGGGCGAAAAGGATATATTTGTCATTCAGTTATAAATTAAGTCAAATACATTATATAAACGGAACTAATTTGATTAGATACAACCTGGAATATGCAGCTATAAAAACTGCTTTCGGTTAAGAGTTTAAAAAACAACTATGAACCTACCATTGATTCTCGTAATCGTTCTTGGAGTGGCGCTAGCCGCAGCAGGACCACCACCTGTCGATAAAGGACCACCAGCCGGAACTGTACCAAGACAACCCAGGCCAAGACCTGGCTCACCAAAAGAAGGCACAATAATGCAACCTGGTCCTCACAACATTCCCAGAAGACAGAGGACAATAGATGAGGCAGCTAAGCCTAAAGGAAATAATAAGTTAAATTTAAATTTAACAATCATTTATTAAAATTTTCTTTTGAAAATAAATTTTAAATCTGATTGGCATTCATACTCTAAAGACAATTTAATTAGCCTATGAAATGGATAGAATAGGCTTTTAAGATCCTATGCAATTGGATGTCCGACCAAAAAACGAATATATTAATAAAGCCAAGACCGTCTTTTTATGCATACTCTTTTCTTAACTTTTAAGCTATCTAGTTAAGACTTTGATAAGGGTATTTTCTTATTTAAGATAGATCATTAGTCAAAATCAGCGAGATCGTACGACTATATCATATAGCTGCCATAGAAATTCAAGGTATTTTCATCAAGATTTTTTCATGAACAGAAAACAAGTTTTCTTTTTTCAAGTATATATAATATTCGGTATGCCGAAAATAACTTTCTTACTTGCTTTTAAATATGGTCTTATTAAATGAAGTTAACGTGACCTTGAAATATGTTGATAATGTAGCAATCTGGATAAAGGTCAAACAATGAAAGTCGATTTCATGCATATAAAGTGTGAAATATATAATAATATTTGTGTCTGATTCGATTAGAAACAGCCCCAGAAATCAGTTTAAATAGCTGCTCTCACATGGAGCTTTTTAAATCAAATATGAAGCTCTCAATAATTGTGTTACTTTTCCTTGGATTGGCAATTGCCCCTGAAGAATATGCTGTCACGTATCCAAGACTTCGTTTTGGATAACAACTGTATTCCGGTCAAGGTATCCAAACTATCTATAGATCTCTTTGGGAAATATGATAATTTTATTGTAAATTATGTAATTTGCTTTCCTTACTTTGGATATAAAAAAAAATTATAAATAAAAACATTCATTGAATTCTGCAAAAAAATATCAGTGTAAATATTTAATTTATACTCTAATAATTTATAACATATTATTTTGCATTTTTAATAATATTCAAGTTCTTTCTCATATTCTCACGCTCAATTAAAGATTTGTTCTGTGAGTACATTAAAACAATCACTTATTGAAATTTTCTTTTGAAAATAAATTTTAAATCTGATTGACATTCATGCTCTAAAGGCAATTTAACAATATTATTCTTTACCATTAAATCATTACTCTGAGCCCATGAACTGGATAGAATAGGCTTTTAAGATTCTATGCAATTGTATCTCCGACCGAAAAACGAATATATATTCTTCATCAGTATTGCGAGCCATATTAATAAAGCCATGACCGTCTGTTCCTATGCAAACTCTTTTCTTAACTTTTAAGCTATCTAGTTAAGACTTTGATAAACGTAATTTCTTAATTGAGTTAGATCATTGGTACGACTATATCATATAGCTGACATAGAAATTCAAGGTATTTACAAGATTTTTTCATGAATAGAAGACAAGTTGGCTTTTTTCAAGTATATATAATATATGGTTTGCCGAAAATACCTTCCTTACTTACTTTTAATTTTGGTCTTATTAAATGAAGTTGACGTGACCTTGAAATATGTTGATAATGTAGCAATCTGGATAAAGGTCAAACAATGAAAGTCGATTTCATGCATATAAAGTGTGAAATATATAATAATATTTGTGTGTCTGATTCGATTAGACACAGCCCCAGAAATCAGTTTAAATAGCTGCTCTCACATGGAGCTTTTTAAATCAAATATGAAGCTCTTAATAATTGTGTTACTTTTCCTTGGATTGGCACTTGCCGGGAATCTAGCACCCCGTACTAAAATCGGTTATGGAAGAAAAAAAAAAATAAGCGGATAACAACTGTATTCCGGTCAACGTATCCAAACTATCTAAGGATCTCTTTGGGAAATATAATCATTTTATTGTAAATGATGTAATTTGCTTTCCTTTGTTTAAATAAAAAATTTTTGAATTCTGCAGAAAAAATATCAGTGTAAATGTTTAAATTATACCGCTAATAATTTATAACATATTATTTTGTAATTTTTAATAACATTCAAGTTCTTTCTTATATTCTCACACTCAATTAAAGAATTGTTCTGTGAGTACATTAAAACAATCACTTATTGAAATTTTCTTTTGAAAATAAATTTTAAATCTGATTGACATTCATGCTCTAAAGGCAATTTAATAATATTATTCTTTACCATTAAATCATTACTCTGAGCCCATGAACTGGATAGAATAGGCTTTTAAGATTCTATGCAATTGTATCTCCGACCCAAAAACGAATATATATTCTTCATCAGTATTGCGAGCCATATTAATAAAGCCATGACCGTCTGTTCCTATGCAAACTCTTTTCTTAACTTTTAAGCTATCTAGTTAAGACTTTGATAAACGTAATTTCTTAATTGAGTTAGATCATTGGTACGACTATATCATATAGCTGACATAGAAATTCAAGGTATTTACAAGATTTTTTCATGAACAGAAAATAATTTGCCTTTTTTTTAAGTATAAATAATATTCGGTAACCCAAAATAGCTTCCTTACTTGCTTTTAAATATGGTCTTATTAAATGAAGTTAACGTGACCTTGAAATATGTTGATAATGTAGCAATCTGGATAAAGGTCAAACAATGAAAGTCGATTTCATGCATATAAAGTGTGAAATATATAATAATATTTGTGTCTGATTCGATTAGACACAGCCCCAGAAATCAGTTTAAATAGCTCTCTCTCACATGGAGCTTTTTAAATCAAATATGAAGCTCTTAATAATTTTGTTACTTTTCCTTGGATTGGCACTTGCCGGGGATGTAGCACCCCGTGCTAGAGTCCGTTATACAAGAATCGGATAACAACTGTACTCCGTTCAACGTATCCAAACTATCTAAGGATCTCTTTGGGAAATATAATCATTTTATTGTAAATGATGTAATTTGCTTTCATTTGTTTAAAAATAAAATTTTTGAATTCTGCAGAAAAAAGATCAGTGTAAATGTTTAAATTATACCGCTAATAATTTATAACATATTATTTTGTAATTTTTAATAACATTCAAGAACACTCTTTTATTCTCACGCCCATTCAAAGATTTGTGCTGTGAGTACATTAAAATTAATTTACATCCATTAATATTGTGAGTGCAGTTGTTAGATTCTCAAGTCATTTCATTATGCATGCAATTAGACAAGTTTATATTTCATGTTTTTTCCTTATCGTCAGAGAGAAATACATTCAACGTACTTACTAGCAGACAACAACTTGCGATTCATTTAGCTGTTTAGTCTTGAAATTGATTTTGGGTAGACTAAACGTGTTTTCTTGTCAAGTGATGTCAACGCAATCGAACTTCAAGTTACCTTTGGGCTTGTCCATATTGTTGCTGTTCTTTTGCTCGCTGTGCGATGCTCACAAAATGCACAAAGATCGCATTACATATCCGGAGGAACGCAATCTAACAGAGAAGTCTTTTGAGTTGCCAATGAATGAAACGAAACAGCTGCAAATAGACGAGACTGATATGAAAGAGAACGCAACAAAAGCAACACTGAATGAAACGATGCAAATTAAAACCAATCAGACAATATGTGATATTAAAGTAGTTCCGCCGAAGATACCGACCGAAATTGGACCACGCATCACACTGGAGACCCTGCCCATTTGTGGTGAGGGCTTTAAGCTACAAGGCAATCATTGTCGCAAAGTGGCTTAGGAAATAAAAACACGAAAACACACAAAAACTCTTTGACTTTAAACTGTACCTGTACATAGACGACTCTTAAGCACTGTAGCAGCTAGAGTTTTGTTTACATTTCATGTGATTCGAGCTTTAAAGCTTTCTTTGTTTTTGTTTTTTTTTCTTTAACAACAATGAAGAGAGAGATCTATAAAAACTAAATATAATAAATAAAAGTTGTTACGCCGAAAGTTCCCGAACGTATACGAATTTGAAGCACTGTAAAGCTTTGGAAGCTAGACTTTTTGTTTACATTTCAATGAGTAACATCGTGTGGAGCTTTAACCTGCAACGTTCCAGTTATGGCAAAAGTGGAGATGGCACAGCTTCGATCTTTTTTTTTTTTGTTCAACAACAATGGATTCTTATCGCAAAAGCCTACCGTGTGTATCTCCCACCAGTCTTGCTAGAGATCTTCATCTCTACCCAACGCTCAGTCTCGAAAGCTCTGTGGAAGCAGCCAAACGCGTTTTTTACAATCTTACTTTGCTGTCGCTCCGCTTGTGCCGCTCGTACTCTCCCAGCCAGTTGGGTAAATAAATAAACAATGCAACGGAAAGCTACAACCATAGTGCCGCTCATATTTATTGTGATTTGCACGAACATGTGCGGCGTTGAGCTACGTATTTGTTCACCCAGTATTGCCAAAGATGATCGCATTGTGTTTCCCGTTGACAATGATGAACCATCAAAGTTTTTTGATTTCTACAATCAGAGCAATATCACAAACAGCTCCAACAGTACAAGCACAAGCACGAAATCACCTTTAGCCAATACCACCTTGACTTTGGATGAGTTGAGTACATCAAACAGCATCGACTACAGCAACAGCAACAGCAACACAACAACGACAACGACATCACCAACAACAACAACAACGACATCACCAACAACAACAACAACAACAATTGTGACTACAACGGAATTGCCCATTGTGGATAATCGCATCCTGTTTGAAACTTTACCCATTTGTCAGCCTGGGTATAAACTGAGAGCGGGTCGATGTCGAAAATCAGCTTAAACAGTATTTTATCATGTGAAATGTGAATGTGTGCTAGAAATATTGTTTCTACCTATCTATACGGAGATTTTTAATTACCGATGATGCTATTCCATTGTAACAAAAGCGGGAAATACTCTATAGAGATTGTGAAATTGTATTATCTTATCGCGTATAAATATATTTACTTTTAGAAAGTAACTTAAAGTCAAGTCAAATTGTAGATTAAAAAAGGTGCAGGCATACCTCTGAGTGTAACTATTTACATGTAATCTAATATTATAAAAATATATATACAATATATGTGAAATAAATTGTAGTTAATAACATAGAATATTGTGTTTTCCTACCCTAAACACTTAGTATGGGAAAAAACCCCACAATATTTAACTTAAATAATAACGTTATGTCTGAAAAGTAATTATTACAAAACAAAACTTGCAAATAAACAATATGGAAGAGAAACACACAAAACATCGAATAACAAGATTAACGCGTCATTTGACAATATAAACTTGAAAACTATATACGATTTCGTGATTTTGCTCAAATATTTGATTTGCAAGCTCATCAATATTGAGCTCTCATAAATCAATTGCTCTACTCAATGTATAAGAGCCAGCATAATGAATCAGCTTATCAAGCGAATGGGAATCTTTTGAGGAAATTATTGTACAATATTTTATGGGTACATAGACACACTCAATGTGAGATGATTTTAGTCTCAATTAAGCTAACGGCATCACCACAAGCTCGACTGCAAAATGTTTTCTAAGCTTAGCCTCTTATCGCCGGGTCTCTGTCTGTTGCTGATAGCCTTGCTAAATGCGCAGCTAATGCAGGCCCAGCCACAGCATCATTTACACGGCGATCATCAGTACGGTGGAGAAGGATGGGGCCATCCACAGTCACAGGGGTACGTTCAGCAGGTTTTCCTTATACCTTTCACATCTAATTGATTATCTGATTAGATCTAATATGCATCATCTCGAACACCATCATCACAGGCATCATCATGGACATGGATCACATCGTGGACACGGACACGGACACGGACCTGTTTACAATGAGTTCAATGATCGATATCCGAACCAGGGTGCAGGATCAACCTTTGGAGAAGGTTCCTATGGAGGAGAATACTCCAGAGGCCGACCTGGCTATGGAAATCCAAGAATTGGTGAAGCTTTCGATCCTAATCACGGACGTCTGCAACCAGAATCTGGGTACGGAAGTCAACAGTCGGGATCTGGGTTCGAGGGACACAGAGGATTTGCTGGACAGCCAGGTAGAGGTTTTGGTTTCCCATCCAGGACAGACTATGAAACACAGACCTTTCAGCCACGTCCGACCGAGAACGAACAAAGACGTCCCCAACCAGGTGGTCAAGACTTCACGGAATTTACTGGCAACGCTGGAGGTTCATGGCAAGCACGTCCAGGAGGTGACATAAATGATGAACATAGCTTCCAGCAACCTCATGGCAATACTTTTCAACCACGTCCTCAAACTCCCGGTCAATCTGGCACCTCTGACAGTTCATGGCAGGGTCGTCCAGACGTTGGCACAAAAAACGAACATAGTTTTCAACAACCTCACGATGGACAAACTGGAAGCACTTTTCAACCGCTCCCTCAAACTTCCGGTCAAGACACAACGAGCCCTACACACCAATTGCCTGGCAAAGCTGGCAATGTCTGGCAACCACGCCCCGTCTTAGGATCAAACGATTCAGATGAATTTCAACAACCCCACACTCAACAAGACACCACAACGTTCCAACCCCGTCCAACGGACGATGAAACAGGAAATGTTAAATCCATTCAACCACTTCCCGGACAACAACAAAGGTCAGATGTAGAAGATCAATTCGTTACCAGCACCTTTCAACCTCGTCCGGATAGTAATCAACAAAGCGCTATTGACGATAATATTGCATCCATATTTAACACAAATAATTTCATGCCACCCAAGCCGGTCGATCATTCATCTAGAGACCCCAAGTCGGAGGTTATGCCGTCGTCGGTTGATGGACGAAATTTATTTGAAACAATGCCACAATGTCCCGAGGGATCTGATTTGCACAATGGTCGTTGTCGCAAGAAGGCGTAACTGATTGGCTAAACGATATAAGAATCTATTGCCGAATTGGACACAAAATTGTATTAAATTTAAAGCAAACAGCTTATCTGGCAAATATTGTATATAAACCTTTTGGGGTCACAAAAGTATGGCTATCTGCTTCTTTTCAAATAAAACTATTAGAATTAAATTTTAAAGATTTTTTATTTACTTATATTCTGAAACACAATGTGAAATAATTTCAGTCTGAAATATACTAAAGACATCGCCAAATGCTTGAATGCAAATTGTTTTCTAAGCTCAGCCTCTAATCGCCGGGTCTTTGTCTATTACTGATAGCCTTGCTAAATGCGCAGCTAACGAAGTCCAGCCACCGCATCATTTACATGGCGATCGTTCGTACGGTGGAGAAGGCAACACTTTCCAACCGCTCCCTCAAACTTCCGGTCAAGACACAACGAGCCATGCTCACCAACAGTCTGGCAACGCTGGCAATGTCTGGCAGCCACGCCCAATTCAGAATCAAACGATTCAGGAGCATTTCAACAACCTCAGAGTATACAAGACACCACAACGTTCCAACCCCGTCCAACGGACGATGAAACAGGAAATGTTAAATCCATTCAGCCACTTCCCGGACAACAATAAAGGTCAGAAGTAGAAGATCAATTTGGGAGCAGCACCTTCCAACCTCGTCCGGATAGTAATCAACCAAGCGCTATTGCATCCATATTTAATACAAATAATCTCGTGCCATCCAAGCTGGACGAACATGGATCTAGACATCCCAGGGCGAATGGAGCAAGCCCCTCTATATTCACATCAATTCCACAATGTCCCACAAGTTTACATTTTATGTATGGTCATTGTCGCATAGTGACATTTGGCATTTGACATTTGGACGTTAAACCTATATACAAATCTATTGTCGAACTGAATACAAAATTGTATTATATTTGGAGCAAACTGCTCATCAGGAAAATATATGTATATCGTTACAAAATTATCACAGTCATTAATGTACACTGCTATTTTATAATTAAAAAATGGAAAATTAATATCAAATTTACAGTTGTTGAGTAGTTTTTATTATATAATTATTCTCAGGAGATTTTGGCTTTGAAATAATTCTTATACCATTCATTATAATATCGGATTCGACACCGTACACTGATTACACTTGAAACAAAAGTATCCAAACACAAATCAAATGCTATATAGGCATTACTTATTCGATTAACACATTATACATACATATAACTCTTTTCCCTAATCGACACAATGTGATTGCAGTCTTAGTTTATCATACGGAATCGCCAATAGCCCGAGTGCAAAATGATTTTCAGGCTTGGTCTCTGTCTGTTGCTGATAGCCTTGTTAACTGCGCAACCATTGAAGTAAGTTAAGAAGTTATTTTCCTATAGCTTCTAAGAATTATTATTATCCTAATAAGAACTTATTTGCATCATTCCTTCAGTCGGATTTCAATGGGATTAACGCGTAGACCCGTCTTTACTACAAGAAGAAAAGGTAAACCTTCAGATCACAAACTAATACTCCCTACGAAGAGGGAAAGCATTTTAATAGAAAACTATCCACAATGTGCCAAAGGAATGATAATGGTCCTGGGACGTTGTCGATATAACTAATGTGAAATTCAATACAACATTTTATTATATTCAAAGCAAATAGCATATCGCAGTTTATTTGAAACATATGCACAATGTGCCAATGGAATGAGGAATGAGATGCATTGGACGTAAAAGCTAATTGATATAAGAATTTATTGTTAAATTTGACACAAAATTCCGTTTGGAATAAACGGAACAATTGAAAACTAAACGATAATGACACTATTTCTGTTGAGAATAAAAACAAACAATATAAATATCATCATTGTAGTTTTTATGTTTGTGAATCCCTTTATTATCAAATTAGTTCACCGGGAGATACGTGCTTTCCGGGAATTGGATGTCTTCTACCCTGGTCTTCGTCCACCAGGTGGCTTATCCGGTGTCCTATCCGTATACATTTTCTGGCAGTTAGCTGCACCCAAAACAACAGCAACGATCAAGAAAGACAGAAGAAGTTTCATTCAAAATAGCTTAAACTGATTGAAACTATTTACACACATTCGCTTTTATACATATTATATAGAACTTTATTCATATTTGTCAATTTCTTATCGGCTAGAAATGCGTATATAATCAAATTAGAGCAAAGAAAAATGATCGAGATAAAAAAATTCGATCCGGAAATGAGTGTACAGAAATGAACGTAACATTTCCAAAATAAATATATATATATATAAAGTATGTTTGAAAGTTTGAAAAAAATCTTTTTTATAATCAATGGTACATTTCTCTGAAAATACTTCAGATAGTCATTAATTTCTCTCAAGTGTTAATCGCGTTAATGGCCTTTTGGGCAAACTTTAAATTCAAATGACTTGATTGAACTCAAGAGCTTCTGAGAAATGAAGGTGAGGTTCTTATCGCTGGTGCTGCTTATGTTGCTGACTGCTCTGCTAAATACCAAAACACAAAATTCAAGCTCAATCGAAGCATCATACATATAAACAACTTTTCTTGACAGTTCTACATATACAAATGACGAGCTCCCAAACGATTATGTTAGTAACTGATAAATGAACAATTGAAACTGAAAGTTGATCGTTTATCAAAGTTGTTTTTGTTTATATCGATTGAATCAATGTTATTATCCAAGATTCGCAGATTCACACTTAAGTTGTTTGCAATTGATTCACTTAAATAATAAATTAAAACGATATCAATTTCGCCACATTATATAAACAAAAAAAAAACACTAATCCCAACCGTATCATAAAGAGGAATATCAACTGTTTCCGTCGACTGATTAGTGCCGCAGAGCATAGTATAATCGTTTAGTTAATTGTAATTAGTATAAAAAGGGGCGTACAATCGAGATGCGCTGCTTAAAAGTCGATATTCCACGGAACAACATGAAGCTATTCTCTAGTAATCATCTTTATCAACTGTGTGTAATGCTGATCTATCTAAGTGTTATGGCAGCAGCCTCACCGCTGATGAGGGCAACCCAGCGTTGCCCGAGTGGCCACAAATTTTCTTATGGACGTTGTCGTAGGATTGCCTGAATAGCACTTCGATTCATGTGCCTTATAGATAAACTCTGAACTCTTACTTAAATGTTGTTGTTGTTAGCCAAAGCAACTGTTGACTAAACAAAATAAACAGTGACTCATTGTTTTAAATTTAAAGCAAAAAGCTTATCAAAAAATTTAATGGGGTCACAATATTCTACTTCTTTTCGAAGAAAATTATTATGAATAAAAATATGTTGAAGATTTTTTATTTACTTATATTCTGAAACACAATGTGAAATGATTTCAGACTAAAATATAATAACGACATTGCCAAAAGCTTGAATGCAAGATATTTTCTAAGCTCAGCCTCTTATCGGCAGGTCCCTGTCTGTTGCCGATGGCCTTGCGCTGCTTATCGACTTTTATCACTAGTAACCATCTTTATTAACTGTTTGTAATGCTGATCTATCTGAGACGCTTTAGGTTGTATCTGGGAACAACACCTTGATTTGGATTCATAAAATATAATTGTTTTTATGTGGTAGCGTGTCGCTTGTTTCTAATAAGTCAATTATGACTTGACAAAATAGTATTAACATCACGTACTTTACATACATATCTTTAATGTTATTCATGTGCTTTATAAATAATCTCTGATTTGCACTTTTCTGCTGTCACTGGAGTGTTTTTGTTGTTAGCCAAAGCAACTTGACTAAAAGAATTAAAAAATGTCTTGTTGTAAACTTTCTCATTGCATTTTATTTGATTCACAAAACTCTTGACAATAACAATAACAAATTAATTAGTTGGAATTGTCCAATTCTTTGGTTTGCAACTCCCACCATTAACTGTGGTTAGAGTATTATTCTCCCCACACTGTTTTGTCGAATTAAAAACTTCTTGATCAATTGTCTCGTTCTCTGGCTTTTCCGTGGATACACTGATGGTTTCATTCTGGGGTAATCCTTGGATTTGGGAGCTCAACAAGCAATACAAAAAGAGTACCAAGCACAGGGCACAAAACTTTTGAATAGGTAACATCTTTAATGAGTTATTGTTTAAGCTTAGCCCTCACGCCCGTCCAAATTATGCAGACAAACTAAATGAAGCTAAGCCTGCGGATGCATTTATAAAATATTGACCAATTCATAAAGCTTTCTCTATCTTCAAATAGTTCGCTCAGACGCAAAAGCCTTAGAGAAAGACAGAGAAAGCTTTAGAGAGCACAAATTCTATAATCTTGAATCTAAAAATTTGCTTGAGTTGAATGATTTTTATGTTTATACATTAATTATTTATTTAAATGTAATTAATCTCTTATTTTAATTTGTTATAAGATACAACTTTAATGCACATTAGTTACTAAACATATAATGGAATTTGGACACTGTGCAATAGACTTGTTAAAATTCCTAGTAATGGCTTTCAAAAACTGATTAACTAACAAGAACTATTTCTTATACAACAATTTTGTTAAGCTTCTTGTCAATTTTTTCTTACATTTGTTCTCAATTTGAATGTTTTTTTTTTCAGCAGCCGTCAAGTTTTCTCTCATTCCTTAAAAGTTCCACATATACAAATGACGAGTTCCCAAACGATTA
Source organism: Scaptomyza parva (assembly GCA_035044645.1). Taxonomy (NCBI): domain Eukaryota; kingdom Metazoa; phylum Arthropoda; class Insecta; order Diptera; family Drosophilidae; genus Scaptomyza; species Scaptomyza parva. Next base: position 8,195,533 of record JAWNNT010000090.1, read on the forward strand.
TGTTAGTAACTGATTAATGTACAATTTAAACTGAAAGTTGATCGTTTATCAAAGTTGTTTTTGTTTATATCGATTGAATTAGTGTTTTGATCAATGATTTAAAGAAAAATGAAACGCTTTTTAAGAGAAGGATACAAATATTACACTTAAGTTGTTTGCAATTGATTCACTTCAGTAACAAATAGAATATCTATTCAAACCTAATCAGAGCTTTGGGAATTCGATGATTGTTGAAGACTGCTGAACTGATTATTGAAGATTTTTTATTTACTTATATTCTGAAGCACAATGTGATATGATTTCAGTCTGAAATATACTAACGACATCGTCACAAGCTTGCATGCAAAATGTTTTCTAAGCTTAGCCTCTTATCGCCGGGTCTCTGTCTGTTGCCAAAAGCTTTGCGCTGCTTATCGACTTTTATCACTAGTAACCATCTTTATCAACTGTTTGTAATGCTGATCTATCTGAGATCGCTTCAGGTTGTATCTGGGAATAACTCTTCGATTTGGATTTATAAAATATAATTGTTTTTATGTGGTAGCGTGTCGCTTGTTTCTGATAAGTCAATTATGACTTGACAAAATAGTATTAACATCACGTACTTACAAACATATCTTTAATGTTATTCATTTGCCTTATAAATAATCTCTGATTTGCACTTTTCTGCTGTCACTGGAATGTTTTCGTTGTTAGCCAAAGCAACTTGACTAAAAGAATTAAAAAGTGACATGTTGTAAACTTTCTCATTGCATTTTATTTGATTCACAAAACTCTTAGCTTAATTAATTTAATTTAATTTTTAAATTTTTCACAGACCATCGGGCTGGTCGGCAACGAGTAACATTCTTAACTGTGGTTAGAATTTTATTCGCCCCACACTGTATTCTCGAATTAAAGATATCTAGATCAATTGTCTCGTTCTCCGGCATTTCCGTGGTTTCACTGATGGTTTCATTCTGGGATAATCCTTGGATTTGGGAGCTCAACAAGCAATACAAAAAGAGTACCAAGCACAGGGCACAAAACTTTTGAATAGGTAACATCTTTAATGAGTTATTGTTTAGGATTAGCCTTCACGCCCGTCCAAATTATGCAGACAAACTAAATGAAGCTAAGCTTGCGGATGCATTTATAAAATAATGACCAATCCAAAAAGCTTTCTTTATCTTTCACATAGTTCGTTCAGAAGCAAAAGACAGAGAAAGCTTTAGAAAGCACCAATTCTATAATCTTGAATCGAAAATTTGCTCGAGTTGTATGATTTTTATGTTTATACATTAATTATTTATTTAAATGTAATTAATCACTTGTTTTAATTTGTTATAAGATACAACTTTAATGCACATTAGTTACTGAACATATAATGGAATTTGGACACTGTGCAATAGACTTGTTAAAATTCCTAGTAATGGCTTTCAAAAACTGATTAACTAACAAGAACTATTTCTTCTACAACAATTTTGTTAATCTTCTTGTCAAATTTTTCTTACATTTGTTCTCAATCTGAATGTTTTTTATACCCTTAACCCATGAAATGGGTAAAAAAGGGTATAATGTTTTTGTGCAAATGTATGTAACAGGCTGAAGGAAGCTTCTCCGACCCCATAAAGTATATATATATTCTTGATCAGCATCAACAGCCGAGTCGATTTAGTCCGATCATGTCCGTCTGTCTGTATCTATGAGCGCGTTGATATCAGAAACTACAAAAGCTAGATACTCCAGATATTGGATATGAGCTCTCCTAATCCCTAGGCATGACAAGTTTGTTTCAAATTTTCGATAACTTTTCAGGTTTACGATATACAGATGTAATCGATAACAAAAAATTCTTTAATTTCAAACAACTGAAAATGAGGATTGAAACTATAAGCAAACTAATGAACTTCTGTAAAAATTTCATTAAAATCGGTTAAGAAACACCGGAGATATGAAACTATCAAGTATTGGTCCAGTAGTAATTGTACATATGTGTATGTCTGTCAGCCCGACCGTCTGTCCGTCTGTATGATCAAGTGTTACGGGTATCTTCTAGTCGAGCTTACTCGACGTCAAGTTTTCTCTCATTCCTTGACAGTTCCACATATACAAATGACGAGCTCCCAAACGATTATGTTAGTAACTGATTAATGTACAATTGAAACTGAAAGTTGATCGTTATCAAAGTTGTTTTTGTTTATATCGATTGAATTAGTGTTATTATCCAAGATTCGCAGAAAAATGAAACGCTTTTTAAGAGAAGGATATAAATATCACACTTAAGTTGTTAGTATTTGAATGCACATTTAATTGATTATCTGATTAGATCTAATATAATATGAAATGGAAATGAATTTGGGTATGGCGGTTAACAGTCGGGACAAAGAGGATTTGCTGGACAGCCAAGCAAACGCAGACCTTTCATCCACGTTCGACTGAGAACGAGCAAAGGCGTCCCCAACCAGGTGGTCAAGATTTCTAGAAATTTGCTGGCAACGCTGGCAGTTCAGGGCATGCACGTCCAGGAGGTGGCATAAATGAGCATAGTGCAATGGTTTAGTTAATTATAATTAGTATAAAAGGGGCTTCCGCATATTGTCAACAAGTTTAGTTGGAATCGAGACGCGTTGCTTATCGACTTTAAACGGAACAACATGAAGCTTATCTCTAGTAACAATCCTTATCAACTGTTTGCAATGCTGATCTAAGATCGCTTTAGGTTTTTTCTGGGAACAACACTTCGATTTGGATTCATAAAATATAATTGTTTTTATGTGGTAGCGTGTCTCTTGTTTCTGATAAGTCAATTATGACTTGACAAAATAGTATTAACATCACGTACTTACATACATATCTTTAATATTATTCATGTGCCTTATAAATAAACTCTGATTTGCACTTCTCTGCTGTCACTGGAATGTTTTTGTTGTTAGCCAAAGCAACTGTTGACTAAAAGAATTAAACAGTGACATGTTGTAAACTTTCTCATTGCATTTTATTTGATTCACAAAACTCTTAACAATAACAATAACAAATTAATTAGTTGGAATTGTCCAATTCGTTGGTTTGCAACTCCCACCTTTGGTTAGAGTATAATTCTCCGTACACAGTTTTGTCGAGTTAGAGCTGGTTTGCACTGGGAAATCCGTCGTAGAATCAACTGGCTCGTACTGGGGTTCGATGGAGTCATATTGGGCTAATCCTTGGATTTGGGAGCTCAACAAACAATACAAAAAGAGTACCAAGCACAGGGAAAAAAACTTTTGAATAGGTAACATCTTTAATGAGTTATTTTTTAGGCTTAGCCTTCACACCCCTCCAAACTATGCAGACAAACTAATTGAAGCTAAGCTTGCGGACGCATTTATAAAATAATGACCAATCCAAAAAGCTTTCTCTATCTTTCAAATAGTTCGCTCAGACGCAAAAGCCTTAGAGAAAGACAGAGAAAGCTTTAGAGTACGCAAATTCTATTAGTTAGAATCGAAAATTTTCTTGAGTTGAATGATTTTTATGTTTATACATTCATTAATTATTTATTTAAATGTAATTAATCACTTATTTTTAAGATACAACTTTAATGCACATTAGTTACTGAACATTTATAAATATTTTAGTTACAATTATAATGGAATTTGGACACTGTGCAATAGGCTTGTTAAAATTTCCAGTAAAAGCTTTCGAAAACTGATTAACTAACAAGAACTATTTCTTATACAACAATTTTGTTAAGCTTCTTTCTCAAATTTTTCATACATTTATTCTCAATCTGAATGTTTTTTATATTCTGCAGCCGTCAAGTTTTCTCTTATTCTTTCGTTCTCTCTTCACAAGACACTGAATTGAGTTGTTTTTTGTCTCAATTTCTGCCCTCAACAGCTGCTCGAATCCGTTCGTGTTCGGCTTTGGTCTTAGCTGCTGCAGCATTCATATTATTCGCCGTTGGATTGATTGCATCCCATTCCAGCCAGCAAGCACCATGTACAACTAGCACAACAATTGCAATGCGAAACGCTGGCCTTTTAATTAATTTTCTGACACCATTTCGACCGGTCTCCATGTTTATGTCTACTGAATGCTCTAAAACTTATTTACACATGTGACAAACGTGCTTTACGATCGCCAAAGAGCGAGAGAGAGAGAGAGAGAGCGAAAGAGAGACACAGTTCGAGAGCAGGTAAAAGCTTTTAAAAGCTTTTTTTGTAGTAGGGCTACATTAGTCAAATAACAACTGATGGTATTGCCTGGAACCAGTAATTGTGATAAAATACTAAAAATTCTAAAAATAAATACAAAAAATACTTTTATACCTAAAAACGTGTTTCTTAGTCAAAACCAACAAATTTTCAACAAATAGTAGCAAAAAACTGATACTCTTTAAAAGTGTTCACTGAATGTTAATTATAAGGCTAGCTCTAAGAAAAAAATGTGTTATTTTTTTTGTTGTTGCTGGTGCTCATCTTTAACAACTCGAAATGTTATCCACTGACCGGTTTGGTTCTTTGTCTGTAAGCCGCAAAACTTTTGCCATGGCAGGAATACATAAAAACAGACACACAGAGAGACACAAAGCCAACACTGGCATCAAATGGCACACACTTTGCTCGTATTACGTATACGCCAGGTGTCTGGCTGTTCCCTCGGGAAACACATTGAGGAACAAAAAAGCCGAAAGAGTGGTTTGTGGCCAGATGAAACTGAAGCTGAAAGATTGAAGCTGCAGGCAAAGCAGCTGAAATTAGCATGTTATGTTTAACGCATTTTTGTGCACCTTCGACATGGATGGGTATCTCTATCTTTAGGTAAGCTCATAGGGGGCACAGAGGGTGGTGGCGGGGGGTGCGATGCAAACAAGACGCTACTGTTATATTCTGCCCTTAACCCATTGTGGTTTTATCCTGCGGCATTTTCCACACATTTAATCGCATTTTGTTTTGTGTATGTGCAGGAATTGTTGAGAGCGCACACATGAATTTTAAAATGCGGTTTGCAATGCTCCTCCAACAGCAAGAAAGGGGGGAATGGAGGGGGTTACAAGGTGTGGGCTTATAGGTTGCGAGAGAGCATTCGATGTGAGTGGCTGTGAATAATGCAGCGAGTGCAGTTGCAGCTGTTACAGTTACTATTTTTACTCCTTTTTTTCCACCAAAATACAAAATTGAATTTACACATTGCGACATTTAAGAAGAAAAAAAAACAGAACAGAACACAAAAACTGTCAAGAAAAGTCAACCGTTTTTCACAATGTGTGTGTGGGAGTAGTCGGGGGGGTGGGTTAAAGGGAGGAACGCTTTGGCATCGCCTACGCAGGGCTCATTAAATAGATGCCCGAAACGTGCTTCCATTTTGAAGCACATTTCATTAAGTGCACGTAAACGCCAGCCTGTCAACTAGCTGTGTGTGTGTGTGGGGTGGGAGTGACAACACCTTACACCAAACCCCCCCTCCCCAACCCGAACCCAACACACATCTACATTTATATATTTACTTGTATACTGCGGCACTTGGGTAATTCTCAACGTAAACACTTTGGAAACATGTCGCAAAGACATCAATTACAGCATCGATTCCCATTCCCTTTCCCATTGTCATGCCCTTTCCCTCTAGTTACATGAACCGTAGCTGCTTCTGTTTGTTGATTATGTTGATAATGATGATGTTTCAATGAATGTTTGCTGACAATGCTGCGGTTTACTCGTTTACCCATCATACACATTTCAAATGTATTTTTATGTGAGACCAAACTCCCTCAATAGACTCATTTTCCACTTTCTGGCCCTCTCTTTGACATTGTTTAAATACATTTCTGGTTACGTGCCGCACACAAAAAGATGTGCATGTGGACACATATGCAAAAGGCAACAAAGCTGTTGAAACTTGCTTTAATTGTTGTAATTTTTCCGTTTTTCCCGAAGGGTTCAGACGGTTCACAAAATTCGAAATATCATAAGCATTAAAGAAAGAAAAAATTGATTTTTTAATTAGTTAGAGTAGCAAAAGAAAATAATTACGAAAAGAATTTATAAAACAGTTCAAAACCCTTCAAAACTTGGAAGTGTTTGCAGTTTTTCAAGTTCAAGTTTTCAACAATATTCTCATTACTGTTCTAATTTAAGCTAAAAACACGTACTTACACACTTAAGGGTTATTCATTCTCATATGCAAAAAAAGGCGGACGGAAAAGTTAAGTAATTAGAAAAGTGCCGCCCGCTTTTCCAATTAGCAAAAAGTTGTCACCAATTCGCCTCGTTTTTTATGTATCTGTCCACCAGCAGCATGGAGCAGCAGCAACAGTAACACAGGAAGCACACCTTGAGCACGAAGCACACTTGAAACAAAAATGTTAAATCTGCACTTCACTAAACGCCACCCGTCGTTGGCTTTTAAAAGTTACACGGCGCCTATGTTCTCTCGTAAGAGAAAGAGAGAGATGGGAATTGTGAAAAACCCTTCAGACTAGCAACAAAACAGCAACAACTAGATAAGTGCTCTGGCACTTTAATTGCTTCCGCACCACAATCCAAACAATATTTTTGTTTGTTTTCTAATTTTCAAATTGATTCATATAAAAAGTGTAACCACTCAGAATTCGCTCTACTCGTGTTACCGAGCGATCATCGAAGCGCAACACCCACAAGTCGAATGACCAAAGGTCAACCCGAAAAGGGTATCACGCAAATCCTCACGCTGCCGAATAGAACGATTTCACTCATCAACGCGGGTTACATGTGCTTTCAGCTAGTGTGAAAGTAAGTGAAGACTGACTACAGAAATGATCCTGTGAAGTATAGTCTTAATTTTTCAACGCCCATCCATGAAGTATAGACATAAAATAAGCTAGAACTAGTTTGGAATTATAACGGAAAAAAATTTGAGAAATAAACGCTCACGGTGGTTGCTATGCCCGCCACATGGTACTGATTGTTGTTGTTGTTTTAAGCGCTTCGCTGCTTGTGATCGAATGAAATTCTTATGCTTAAGTGTGATCGGAAAATTAAAAAAAAATAAATAAAGCAAAAAGTAACTCACTTGGCAGCGGTGGGATTCGAACCCACGCCTCCGAGGAGACTGGTGCCTTAAACCAGCGCCTTAGACCGCTCGGCCACGCTACCATGTGTCGACCCGGCGCCCAATAACGTATAAGTGTGAATTACGTTTTAATTCTTCTTTAGCAGAATAGAATAAATTGTATATTTTGTATTGTTAGCACTTTTACATATTTTCAATTGCAGCACGAAACAAATTAAATTCACTTAGCTTGTCTTTAAATTTAATTTAACGAACAATGCATACAAAATGTTCTATTTTGTAGTCAGCTAAACTATTTTGTCAACTCATTCATTTCGCTCTCACTCCTTATTTTCTTATTTTGTGCGCCTTGCATTTCAATTGCGGCTGTTTTGTCCGTCGACTGTGACTTTGACTAGAACGAGCGCGCGCGCCTGGAATGTGCCTGGAATGTGCTAGCTGCAATAATGCGCCTTTTGTTCAATTTCCTTTGTCAATTGTTTGCAATTTAATTTAAGGCTTCTCCATCTATCTCCTGAAACGACGACATGGAGCAACAAATTCCAGGTAATGCCCACAATTAACTACATTAGCGTTTTGGTCCGATTACTGCCCAATTGGAGAGCTGTTGAACGTGATTTTTTGCATTTTACACGAGTCTGGCATTAAAAAATGTACAAATTTTGCAATTATTTGCATGCCAAAACGACTTAAATTTTACGGTGCATGTGTTTGTGTGTGCGTGTGTGTGTAAAATTTCACATGGAAAAATATTTTGTATGCTGACGCAAGCTGCGGCCGCCTTTTCCAGCCCTTTTTATCCCTAGCATTTTAATGAAACCGCAAATGTTGCCCGTTTTCTAACCGCTCCCCCTTCAGCAGCCCATATCCATGCAGGTACCCACAGCAAACCAAGAGAGCGAGCGAGTCGCCCAGGAAAAACCGCAAAGTTTGTTTTTGTGTTTTGCTTGTCTCTCTTGCCGCCGTGCAAAGATTTTTATTGCAATTTTCTAATTTCATTGCGGATGTTTGTTCCCCGAGTCGAATAGAATAACGTTACGTTACGTTACGTTGCCTGTCGCCGGCTTCTGTTTATGGCTACAACAATAACAAAAACAACACCAACAGAAGCAAACAGCAGACAGTAGACAAAAGCCTGAAGGAGAGAGGCAAAATTGTTGCTGCGGTTGCATACACATACATGGATATATGTATGTAGTATATGTTTGCCCCTTTCTTTCAAACGTCACGCATAAATTCGCATTTCCATTTGAATTTTAAACGCATTTTCAAGCTGTGTTGTCTAAGCTAAAAATCGCTGACAGTTTTGTATAGAAGAAGAGAAAAATAACAATAATAATAATAAACATTTTAATGCAGAGAATGCCAGCAAACTGAAATTGATTTCTGTTACATTTTCCCCTTCAATGAGCGCATTTATATGCACCACACTGTGGCAGGCAAAATAAACTCAAGGTGTTGCCCCATGTGTCCATAAAAATAGTTGAATATCAAAATATTACTGCGGTCGCTTGTTACGTCATCTATTTCGTTGTTGTTGTCTTGTTGTATCATCGACTGCTAAGAACTGAGAGTACACAAAGTCAACGTAAACACCACTGCTTGCTATCTGCTCTCTTTTACTCTTAATGCGCATTTGACACAATGCCATCAAATGGTAGCGTGGCCGAGCGGTCTAAGGCGCTGGTTTAAGGCACCAGTCTCCTCGGAGGCGTGGGTTCGAATCCCACCGCTGCCAAGTGAGTTACTTTTTGCTTTAATTCTTTTTTTTAATTTTCCGATCACACTTAACATGCTGAGCATAAGAATTTTTTTCGATCACAAGCAGCAGCAGCGAAGCGCTTAAAACAAGTGAGTTACTTTTTGCTTTAATTCTTTTTTTTAATTTTCCGATCACACTTAACATGCTGAGCATAAGAATTTATTTCGATCACAAGCAGCAGCAGCGAAGCGCTTAAAACAACAACAACAATCAGTACCATGTGGCGGGCATAGCAACCACTGTGAGCGTTTATTTCGTACAGTTGTTGCGTTATAATTCCAAACTAGTTCTAGCTTATTTTATGTCTATACTTCATGGATGGGCGTTGAAAAATTAAGACTATACTTCACAGGATCATTTCTGTAGTCAGTCTTCACTTACTTTCACACTAGCTGAAAGCACATGTAACCCGCGTTGATGAGTGAAATCGTTCTATTCGGCAGCGTGAGGATTTGCGTGATACCCTTTTCGGGTTGACCTTTGGTCATTCGACTTGTGGGTGTCGCGCTTCGATGATCGCTCGGTAACACGAGTAGAGCGAATTCTGAGTGGTTACACATTTTATATGAATCAATTTGAAAATTAACTTTAAGTAAGATGGAGAAGTTTATTCTCTATTTTGTTGTTAGTTGATTAAATTTGAGCACTGAGGCAAAATTGCGTTAAAAAGTTTCCTATTGAAAAATGTGCTTAGTAGTATAACAGAGTTGACGTTGGAAAGTTTTCTTTACGTGAGGGGTCGCTTGTTCGACGAGCTATTTTGGAGAGTCTCTTCCTGTTTTTCTGCCATGTTTCCTTCCCAATGCGTTATTGGCAATATTTTATGAGATGATGCAGTAAAACCGCCCACCTCTACTTTCTACACATTTTTTACCCTCTTTTCAAGTGAAAAATTTGTATGTCGTTGTAACTTTTCTTTCAGTTCCTGGCAACAGAAATTCGAGAGTACACTGAACGAGAAGAACTCTCTTGGCACATAAGTTTTGTGCACGTTAAGTACTTTTTTCATAAGCATCTTGCGTGTTGTTGTTGTTGTCTGGGCGGGGCAGTGTGGAATCCCTGCCCATATTCCTATGGCTCCGGGGCATAATATGCACATGCAACAAATAATAGAGAATGGCAATAAAAGTACGATACATATTTGAGGGAAAGCAACAGAAAAAAAAGTGAATAGAAAGAAAACTTTAAATAGTTCCTTGTTACTTTTTTCCGAGTTTGCAAATGGCGTATGCGATAATAGTGGGGATGGAAAGATGTAAAGGGTCGGGAGATGGTGTTCTTCCCAGTTGAAAAAGCGCAATTTTAAATTACTTTTTATGCGTTTTTTTTGTGCCAAAAGTTTTGGGTACTAAATTAAGCGATTACATATTGTTGATAATAGAAATTATAAATTGATATCTTAAGTCGAGGCGAAAAACTTGCACAATTTACGTTTTGTAAAGTTTTTTTTATGTAAAGTTTCTTTCGAAAGTGGGTTCGACCATAATAAGTATATAATAAACCCATTTTTACCCATTTCATTGTTTAAGAGTATGATAATTAAACTGGCCGCAGAAAAATATGCAATAGATTTTTGCCAAACAGATATTTAATAAATACTCTGAAAAGTATGCAATAATAATTTATAGCTAAACTTAGACAATCGAAAATTGATTTAAATACAAATAAATTCGAAATGTTTCTCCGAAGATGCACAAAAAAAAAACAGCAAATACATTAAAATATTTTCATGTACATTTGTTTATTAGATTTCAAGAAAATTGTACTCAAACTTTTACTCAAATACAAATCTAACTTATTTTCTTTTTAGCATTTGGTTTTTTTTGTTGCTGTGGCAGCATTTTTGAGACGCTTCTACCTTCTTGCAGCATTGAAGCCACTTTGTTTGCTTCGCACGTAACGTCATTTTTGACATTTAATTATGGTTGTACAACCGACCGAGTACAGGTTCGAGTAGAGAAGGCGACGTATGAGTACTCGTACGAGTATTCACATTCACATAGAGAGTAAGCTGTAAACTCGATTTCATGGCTTGTCCCCCAATATTGCCACACACACACACACACATACACACACTGCGTCAGGTAAGTTGACGCATACAATGCGAGATACGTGTGCATCTTGCTGTTACTAGCTATCCCCCCTCGCGCGACAGAACTTGCCCCCTCTTCTTGACTGGACTTGCATTGTTGTTAGCCTGCTTTGCTTTTGTGGAGACAACTACTGCAGGACAAAGCTGTCGCATGTTGGCGATTTATGAAAAAATCGTTGCACGTGACGTGAAATGGCAAAAGGATTTTCCCCAGTTTTTTTCGGACACTGTTAACTTCTCTACACTGGCTACTGGACGACAATTGCGTCTAAATTAATTATCAAGTATAACACAGTGCACAGGAGAGAGGGAAGGGAAACGAGACCGTCTGGTTGGCTTTTGGCTAATTCAATTATGTGAGCCGACGCCGCCGTCGTCGGGTTGCTGCCACAGAGAGAGAAATTAAAAACGGCTTAGGCCAAGTTAATGCCGACTTAAGCGCGTTAATTAAAAGCCAGTTGATATGTTCACCAAAAACCTTTCCTTTCCTGCCCTGTTCTGCCCATCATCATCCCCCGTCCAACATCAGTTGCAATTGCAACCCAAATGCCACCCCCCGAAAAGCACCTTCCCATTCTTTGCTGGCAAACCAATAAAATTGCCAAGCTCTAAAATCACGAACTGCAAATCTCTTGAGAATAATTTTTGAAGAACATAGAAAAAGCCAAAGATGCCGCCACGGAATCCGGCCACATTAAAATATGATGAGCTCACCAGGAATATAACTGGAAAAGCGGGCAAACAAATGAAAAACAAAGTTCATAAAAATGTTGTAAAGAAAACGTGAAACCAACTGGCTCAAGGTGGTGTTGCAAGCGGAGGAGTGTGGGTGTGTGGGAGTGTGCGGCGGGTTGCCGGCAAGTTGGGAGTCCAAAAAATAATCAACATAAAAAAGAAAATAATTTGCAATATTATCAAGGACTGTGTGCAAAGCAAAGCAAAGTCATTGCGCACAGTGGGATTAAGATGGAAACGAAAGAAGAACGAAGAAACGAAATATTGAAAAAAAAAAGACTGAAAAGACCTAAAGAAGAGATTATGAAATAAAAAGAATTCAAAACTAATGATAATTAATTATCTTAATATTCATATTCATAACTGAAATTCCTACAAAATATATATCATGATTATTTGTAAGCAAAAAATAGTATAACAAATAAAATTCAAATGTACTTTTTATACAAATTTTTATTCTATATTCTTGATTTCTTCTTAATAAAAACTTGAAGAAATTACATTTTGGTTACTTACTGGTGGAAAGTACTTCGTGTCTTAGACAGTTTAAGCCCACTGTACACAGTAATTTCAATGCTCCAGTTCAGCATTCAAACTGAGTATCCCAGTTTCAGTTCGGACAGTAATTGAAGTTAGGTACGCGGCTCAAAAACAAAATGCAAATTAAATTTGGTTTTAATCAAGCAAACGCTGCGAAGTCACACAACTGAGTAAAATAAAGCCAAAGGTAAAAAAACAAAAAAAATTAAAAAAAAATAATAACAAGACACAGAAAATGTTTTCTAGCGGGTTTCGTCGCTGTTCAGGGTCAGAGTTTGTTTGGAGTCAGCCGGAGTTTGGCCCCGGACCGGGGCAAATGCATATCAATTAAAGGGCCACATTATCAAAAACAAACCCAAAACAAACATAAAGCGCACTTTTGGCTATGACCTCTAAGCGACAACAAAATCAAAATCAATTAACTGCTGTCAAGCTAAAAAGACAAAACGTGATCATAACTTCATCAATCTTTCAAGCAGAGTGTGATGTGTGCATCCAAACAAGTTGAAGCCAAAACCGGTCAAACAAACATATATATTTTTTGATGTTTCAAGTAAAGAGTAAAGAGTTTTTTGCTGCTTGCGAGAGTGCGAGTGGGATAGAGTTGAATTGGGGGTACGATCAAGTTCAAAGTCATTTGGGTCTGAGCTTCCGTCGCCGTTGGCTTTGGCTTTGGCTTTGAGTCCGATTCACCGACCCAAAAATACTAACTATATAAAGAGGCTGCACTCAAGCAAACAACCAGCAGAAACATTTAAGCCAAAAAACCATCAACATGGTAAACAAAACGAAACACAAAATGAATCTTAAGTTCTTTTAGCTAATATTTTTGATATTTTTTACAGAAATTCATCATCATTGCCGTTGCCTTTTTGGCCTGCGCTTTTGCCGATGTCTCCGAGTTGGCACAACCCGGCTATGATTATCCCCAGCCCGCACCGGTAGAGAGCTATATTCCCCCACCGGCACCCGCACCGGAATACATTCCTCCTGCACCCGCAGCACCAGTTCCTGAATACATTCCCCCAGCACCAGTTGCTGCTCCCGTCGATACATACATCCCACCCCCACAGGCTCCCATTGAAGAGATCGAGCAGCCAGCTCAGGATGGCTACCGTTATAAGACTGTGCGTCGTCGTGTCTTCCGTCACCGCAACTAAATATATACAACTAATAGTGAATATACCAAACCAATTTGAGATGAGAGTCTTGTTTGTTTTTTGTTGTTATCGCCTGGACTCGAAAACAAATATAGAAAAAATGATGATAAAGTGGAAGAGATTGTAACTGAAAATTGTTATCTTGTATTTTCTTTGATGTATATCAAAGGATCGGTAACAGGATTATTAAAGACAAATAGATGAAATGAAAAAATATTGCAAAATTTCATAAAACTTTGAACTTTATTTGATATGTTTGTTTAATATTTTTGGCTTATAACCAGAACTAAAGTCAAGTACAAGAATCGTTGAATCCAAAACCTTGATCACTTTCTTTTCATCAGATAAGGTTTTTGACATAACCTTAATAAACAAATATAGAAAACGGGGTCTTATTGGGTTTTTGAGATTTTTTTGGAAAATCTGATTTGATAGAATGAAACGGATAGATCATATAGTAGACATAGTAGGACGCATAAAATAGAACATATATGTTTTTTTGCATGCCTGCAGTTTTTGCAGTTTTTTCATAATATCTTTCTTAAAACTTTTTTCTATTACTTAATAAAAGTCCGATTTTTTTTATTTTAAATCTGACCATACAACTATTAAGATATAAAAATATTATAGCTATTACGGAAGATGCACTCTGACAAATTTTATTACAAGCATAAAGAGAACGTTTTTTATATCTTATTTTGTATTTTATGTTTTTGGCTTAGGAAGAAACAAATCAAGTTGCGTATACGACATGTTGTCAGCTTCACATCCAAAGTTTGCGCACATATTCGCTTAGATGTTAGTGTCAGCGCACCATAAACAACTTAATTTTCCATTCATTGGCAAGGCTAAATAGAAAAGAATGGAAAGGAATGACGCAGGCCACTTTCCCTCCCCCTCCCCCCGCTGAGTGGCTACTTGGATAAGTTTGCAGCCACACAGCGCTTGCACATCGCATTTGGTGTACTTTTTTTTTTGTGTTTTTGTCGTTTTGGTCGCCGTCGTTTATAAAACGCTTAACATTCGTGACATATTTCGCATTTGGCTGTACTCGATGTGCTCAGTGTCGTGCACAGAAATTTATAGACTTTATCCATTAGGAAAACAATTACGATTGCAAACAATGGCTGCGGCTCGCTTCGTCTTCTTCTTCAGCTTGGCCAATGTCCGACTTGGACTTCGACATCGGCAGCGACTCCCTGGCCCGAGCATATGTTGCAATTGCCTCCTTCAGCTTCAGCTTCCATCTTCCATCTTTGTCTAGGTTCATTGTACTTGTCGGCGCGTAAGTGCAAATACAAAAAAAAAAAGAAACCATTTTTATATATTTTCTTATTATTTTGCCGCAGAATATGCGATTTTTCTGGACCCTGAAGAGAAGTCTCTTTCTATTTCTATCTCGCTCTTTTGGCTTCTTGGCTGTTGCTGCTGCTGCAACACAAATCCAATTACCTTCAAAATAATAAACTTATGTACATACCAAAAGCAAAAGCAAATGCCAAAGCTAGAGTACGAGAATTGAATATCTTCCTCAAACACATACACACACTCATACTCACACACCCACACACTCGCACATATATTTGCTTTATCAACTGTTGATAGACTCCGTGGGGAATTTTCGTATGTCACACGCTGGCGACAAAGGCGACTGCTCCTGCGGCTTGCTTTGGTTTGGTTTGTGTTGGTAGCTTGGGTAATGGGGCATTGAGGATGTTGTCTGATGCTGTTTTGTTTTCTTTTTTTTCTATCTTGTATAACCGGCATTGAAGAAAATATTCAAGATGTTCAAGTCAGGAAACAAAAAACCTTTTTCTGTTGACTATTTTTTTGATACTATAAATAGATATAGATAGAAATATCTGATATATTTTGTAATATGATAAAGTGAAGATAATATTTAAGATCTATAAGGTTTTTTGTAATACTAGAAAAGATGTTTCGGTATAGTTCACATATTCTTAGAGATAAATCTCTAGTAAATGCCGTTTTTCATGTATCCTATAAGTCAAGGCTTTTATATAAACAATATAGATAAATATATATATATATGTAGCTATAGTTTTTTTTCAAAATCTTTGAATTTTTGTAATTCTAAAACAGAAAGAAACAGAGAAATAAGTCTCTAATAAATACTTTTTCCGAGGTATCTTATAGTATATTATTCAAGATTTTGATATAAGAAACAAGTAAGAAGGCTCTAGTCGAGTACGCTCGACTAGAAGATACCCTTAACCCTTGATCATACAGACGGACAAACGGTCGGGCTGACAGACATACTCATATGTACATGTACTACTAACCAATGCTTGATGGCTTCATATCTCCGGTGTTTCCTAACCGATTTTAATAAAATTTTTACAGAAGTTAATTATTTTTCTCATAGTTTCAATCCTCATTTTCAGTTTTTTGAAATTCAAGAATTTTTTGTTATCGATTACATGTGTATATCGTAAACCTGAAAAGTTATCGAAAATTTGAAACAAACTTGTCATGCCTAGGGATTAGGAGAGTTTTTATCCAAAATCTGGAGTCTCTAGCTTTTGTAGTTTCTGAGATCGACGCGTTCATACATACAGACGGACAGACGGACAGACGGACGGACAGACGGACAGACAGACGGACATGGCTAAATCGGCTCGGCTGTTGATGCTGATCAAGAATATATATACTTTATGGGGTCGGAGAAGCTTCCTTCTGCCTGTTACATACTTTTGCACAAAAACATTATACCCTTTTTTTACCCATTTCATGGGTTAAGGGTATAAAAAATATATTATTTATCTAATTATAATATTATCATATGTTGTACAACTAAAGAGACAAATTTGTTGGATCATCAATAACTATTATGGTAAATTAGAGTATTTTTTGCGACTGCGGATAACACTGGCTTGTGTCCCGTTATTTCAAGTACTCAAGTATGTATTTGATGATATTTTCTTAGACTTGTTGTTCCTTTTCGCAGTTGGCGCAGATCTCCATTGTCCTGTCTGGCTGATTTTCACAGCTTGTTTGCTGCTCATTATACGTCTTGGTGGCAGCAGCAGCAAAAATGCACGAGAGCAAAATAATTTTGCCACTTGCATGTCATCAGCATAAACTGGGTGCAAAATATGTGGCATCCATTGGCATCCGTGGCAAGGAACGAGGGACACGGAACGATGACGACGACGAAGACGACCAAAGGAAATTTGTTTTAGAGCAAAGTCAACAGCAATTGGCCAAATGACTTGTAAGGGTTTTCTGACTAAGACAAAGAGCGAGAGAGAGATGGAGTGAAAGCGTAAGACAGACAGACAGAGAGAAAGAGTGAGAGAGAGGGGGAGACGGGGAAGGCTAACTCACATCCTTTCCGGCTGGCTGGGCGAACAGTTTATTGAATTCGCATATTTTCCCATTTTGCATTATGGCTAACAAGTTGGCTCCTTTGTTTTTTTTTTAGCGAATTTCTTTTTGTTTTTTTTTGTTTCTTGCCTTATGCTGTTTGATTTTGTAATCGAGGATTTGTTTGTTTTTTGTGCTTTTCTATTTCTTTGTTTTGCGGCATTGAATGTTTTAGCCACTTTTTGTGTTGTCTGCTGTTGTTGTTGTTGTTGGGCTCAAATTGGTCTGGTCGTTGAATTGACCTTTTTATTGGAGGGGGGGAAACAGGAAAGACAGAGGGTGAGAAAGAGAGAGGGTGAGAGTAAACGTCCCAAAAAATGCCGGTGACATGTGTTTGGCCTTGAGCGGTTTGTTTAGGGTTTTTGCGGTAAACATATTGGGATATATATGCATATGGACATTTGACAATTGGGGCTTGGGATATTTTATCAATGGACTGTGGACTGTCTGTGTAGCCTGTTAAGTGGATGTAGGATGTGGGATTGATTGTGGAATGTGTAGAAACAAGCAAAGTGAAGTTGAGATGATTGCAAAAAAAAAAAAAACGAGAAAAACGAAAAAAAAACTCACTTAGTATTGAGACCTGTTGGATTGCTAAATATAAAGTACTTCAAATCGATTTTTTTCGGTTTGTCTTAAAGAATAAATTTCCTTGATTAATATATATTATTTTTGAATAGATATTTAACGATATAGCGTACCAAACTTAGTAAAAATCATAACAAATTTTTTTAAAAATATTTGCAAAATTTTATTAAACAATTTTAATTCTTTGAATATTTCTCTTCTCTCTTCATTTTCATCCTTTTATCACATTAGTCAACAACATTGAAAACAAGAAAACATATCCCAGATCTCATTCAGCTCTTAGTTACGGTGACGGAAGACGCGACGACGCACGGTCTTGTAACGGTAACCATCCTGAGCTGGCTGCTCGATCTCCTCGTGATGCACATGCTGTTCGGGCTGGGGTGGGATGTAGGTGTTGACTGGTGCTGGTGGTGGTGGTGGTGGTGGGGGAGCAGGAGCTTGGGGTGGGGGAATGTATGTGTTCTTTGGTGCTGGTGGCGGTGGTGGTGGTGGTGGGGGAATGTATGCCTTGACTGGGGCAGGTGGTGGTGGTGGGGGAATGTATGCCTTGACTGGGGCAGGAGGTGGTGGAATGTAAGTGTTCTTTGGTGCCGGTGGTGGTGGAATGTAGGTGTTCTTTGGTGCCGGTGGTGGCGGAGGTGGTGGTGGTGGAATGTACGCCGGAGCAGGTGCTGGCGGCGCCGGCTGTGGATAATCATAGCCGCCCTGTTCGGACAGTTCCGAAACATCGGCATAGGCACATGCCAAAAAGGCAACAGCAATGATCAGGAATTTCTGTGAAATCGAAAAGAGAGATAGAAAAATTGCTGTGAAATCCTTTAATGTTTGTGGTTTACCATATTGAATGGAGCTGTGTTGTTGCTTCTTGGTTCACAAGTCGCTGAGTTGTACTGTTGAACTCTAAACTTGCTGCGGTTTTTATACTAGTTGAACTTCGGCGGGGGTCAGCTGCAGCCGCCAAAGAAAAAACAAAAAAAAAAACCAAACTTAATTGCGTTGCGATGCCACGCTATTAATCTATGTATATGTCTATCTCTATAAGCGAGTGCCCTCAAGTGCCACCATACACACAAGCAGCTCATTCAGTCGTGTCATTCAGCTATGACTCGGAAGAGGGGCAGCCAATGCCAAGTGGTTTGGACGGGTTTTTGTTGTTGCCGTTGCTGTTGCCGGTGCGGTATGCCGTTTGTTGCCTTAAGACAATGCATTGGCGTCTCTTGAGTGGGGTCAGTTTTTGTTAAAAACCAAGCAAAGCTTCTTTAATTAGATCAAAAAACAAACACACACACACATAGAAACTATGATTTTGACAATTTACATATGAATATCGTTAGTTATTGTTTTGTTTTTTTTTTTGTCTTCTTTATGCTATGCCTTGGAGTTGGAGTCCGTCCATGATTGTCTTATGCTTTAGCTCTTGTCTTTTCATATATGTTCGTGGGTCACTCGCACTATTAATGTTTGCATTTTTTTTTGGCATGTTGCTTTTTGTTATATGTTTAAACAAATTATCTGCATAATGTCAAAATTAATTGAGTTAGTTGCTCAGGAAATATATGTATCTTCCTGTCTTAAGCCTTGTGGCGAATTTTTGGTTTGGTTTTTTGGTTTGTAAACCAAAATTCAGGTAAGAAATATTTTTAATACAATCTTAAACTTCATAAATATTTATTAAAAAGGGTATCTCAACTTCACCAACAAAACACAAAACTTATTTTTTTTTTTTGAATATTTATTAAGTTTAGGTTTTTTTTTTTTTTCGATCATGGCTTTATGTTCTCAATGTTTTTTGTTTTTTTTTTTTCTTGAAACTAAATTTAGTTTCGCATTTTTCTGATGCTGATTTATGTTCAACAAATTAACTTCCATGCCTATACCATAATTTTAAGCCCACACAATAAAATTAATATGAATTTGTTTTGTTTCTACATAATCTGCTATTCTGGGTAGCATATGCTGGACAGTTAGTTAATTGCCTAGATTCGCATTTGCCTAATTTATTTTCCCAGCAAATGTTTGGCATTTTAAGTGGGAGTTGTTCTGTTGGGCAACAAGCTGTTTGCATAAACTGAATATCAATTTGGATTTGTGTCTTACATAATGAAAGTGTCTTAATATAATGTGTGTGTGACTGCAGCCTAAATCGTAAATCTTATAAATCAGGAAATAAAATACCAAAATAGGTTTCAAGTTCGGTTGATTTACTTATGGAGATGATTTTGTAGAAGAACGATAACTTTTTTGGAAACTTAGCATTTTATGTTTGAAGCGTTGTTCATATTTCTATTTATCATAAGAAGAATCTGTTATATGCTCTCTCTTTGAGTTAGGAGACTTTCAGGTCAGGTTAGGAGAATGACATTCAATCCACTTTAAGTCTTAAGAAAAAAGTATTTTGCATTTGTAGTTGCTGATTCTTGAGCCAGTTATCTTTTTCCATAGCATTCACATATCCTTTAAGATTTATATGAAGATACTATCATAAGAGAACCAAACCTTCAAGCTATGTTCAGAAATCCCTTAGTCTTCTATATCCTAAAATATTCCTTATTCCAACTAGATCACAAAACAAAATAAAGTTTTTTTTTTACAAACTTAATATTTTTCTTTTATTGAATCAACTTCTTGTCATCGCCTTGAGTTTTAAGGGAAGCGATAGCAATTTAAAGACGGCGACGGATCACGCGACGGACGGTCTTGTAACGGTAACCATCGTTGGAGATGGGCTCGATTTCCTCAAGAGGTGCGGGAGCAGGGGCTGCAGGTGGGATGTACTGGTTGACGGGAGCTGGCACGGCAACTGGAGCAGGGGCAACACGGATGGGAGCTGGTGCTGGAGCAGGAATGTGGACGGGAGCTGCAGGTGGGATGTACTGGTTCACTGGAGCAGGAGCAACACGGATGGGTGCGGGTGCCTCAATGTGAACGGGAGCTGGAGCTGGAAGGGCAACTGGAGCTGGAGCTGGGACCGGAATGTGTTGGATTGGAGCGGGAATATCAACGGGTGCTGGGGGAATATAAGTGTTCACCGGCAGTGGTGCTGGGGCAACCTTGACCGGAAGTGGTGCAGGTGCTGGAGCTGGCACGGGGGCATAGTTGTAACCCAAATGGGAGACTTCGGCGTGAGCAACGGCCAAAAGGGCGAAGGCGACAACAAGAAGCTTCTGCAAATGAAATGAAGAAGAAGAGTATTAATCCTGATGAAGTTATTCCAAATGGCATCTGCTCCTAACTTACCATATTGAATGTGGTGTTACTTGAAACGAATCGAATGCTAGTATGTCTTGAAAGGTCTCAGATGTGGAGTATTTATATGAATCGGTTGGTTGACAAAAATGTGTTGAAGAATTGCGCAAATTATAGGCTTTTAATATGCCAGAAACCAGAATTTTATTGTCAACATCGAGCATCGAGCATCGAGCTGGTTACACAAAGACTAATGGAGCGGTGGTAGGGTAGGGTAGGGTATCTCATAGAGCTGGCGGGGTCAAAACAGTAGTCTATAAGGCCTATGAATAAGATTTACATTTAAACTACTTGACGATTGAAACATTTATTGCTTGTTTTACATAATATTGACTTACAAAACGGAAACGTATTTAAATCAATATTTTTTTTCATACTATTGAATATATTTTCGGAAGAAGGGCAACGGAAACGTTACTTGCTATATATTATTTGTTCTGCGCGAGAGAATTTCAATTTAAGCATATAATAAGTTGAGATTAAATATAATATTTTTTTATATTTTCTATTCCGATTAGTTTGAATATATATTTTTTTTTAATTGTGGAGTTTCAGCAAATCCATTTTTTTTTTTTTTTTTAAACTAACCAACGAAAAACTAGTTTAAATGTTCATCCTTAGTTATTTAATAATCAAAGTTGATCAGGAAAAGTAGGGAATAATAATTATTCTTCGATTTATAGTGTCTTTCAATAGTCGGCTTTGCCCCATGTTTATTTATTTGTTTTGTTGCCATTCTCACTTGTTTGCCATTGCATGAAATTTAAAGTGTAATTTGCATAAAACATAAATGCTTTATTAACTATCAAAGTCAACTACCTCACTGAGCCAAGTTAAGCCAAACTAAGCCGAGTTTATGGGCAAAGTGTTGTTGTTTTTGTTGCGATTAGTTTGCTTAATTAGCTTTGATAAGGCGGGGAAACAAAGACTTTAAGACAAAAAGAAACAAAAAAACACATAAAACCTGAGATGCGTCTTGCCAAATTTTATCTAGTAGTAGGTAGTATTGTCATTTTATGATCACACATGAATAAAGTTAGATAGAGAAAAATGCGTAGCTAAAGTCAACATATGCGTAAAATGCTGCTTGGTGCAGGTCAAAAGTTGAGAGCGTCGCCAGTGTGACCGACGCCAGCCAGTTTTTTTTTTTTTTCACCCTGATGTGTCAGCATGAAAAACAAATTAGCTTGTGGGCGAAGCATTTCAGTGAAGGGCGCGCCTTTTCTCGCTCATTTTAATTACACAAATTGCCAGTGAAACAAGTTTCAGTTTTTGCCAAACGAAAAGAAGACACAAATAAACACATTTGAGACACTTGGGCGTCTCTCAATTGTTGTTTGCCGCCATTGTGATTCGCATATACGAATAAAAATATATATATATATATATATCTATATTCAGTTCATGCTAAACAAAAAGAAATACAATAGCTATGCAAACAAGCACTTAACCCGCTTTTATTTTTGACAATTCCATTATTTTTGCAGCGCCAATAAACTGAAACTGCAAAACTGTTTTTCGAACCCACACACACACACACCGCAAGATACAAATGTTCGTTGAACATGTCATGCAACGCTGCGTATACGTAATTTAGTTATTTGCCTGCTAAAAGTGAAGGGTGCAATGTATTTTGAGGGGTGACAACACCAAAAAAAAAAAAAACAATTCCCAATGCAATATTGTGTTGATATTACAAATTGTGTGTGTGATTTTTTCTAATAAAAATGCTAATGGAATTAAGTTCCGACTTATTTAGTTGGGCGCAATTTTAATCGGCTTAGCCAAGCGCTTTGATTAAAAGCTATTGGAAACAATTGTTTGACAGCTTCAATACTAACTGGATTTAAAGTGAATTTGAATTGTTTCGACTAGCTAATACAAACATTTAGTGGTTGTCCCCTACTTCTTCCTCCCCTCTCTTCTTTGGTTAAGCAAATATTTATGTGTAATCAAAGCTGAGCATTCAGCCGAAGTGCCTTCATTTACATATATATTCGTTTGATAAATGTCGACGTTTGTCGATTAATTATTTGCTTTGCTTTTGCTTTGATTCACATACGAATATATTTTACAGATTTGCGACGTTTCCTGCTTTAAATCCAATTCGAATATGTGAGATGTTAACCTTTTAACCTTCAAGGTCAAATCAGTTCCTGCTGAAGTTGATCAATTTAACAGGAATATTCAACTGGTATAATGTTGGCAAACTCTTCAACAGTTGACAACGTTTAACAATCGATTTTAACAATATGTATATTCTGGGTTCCCTTTTTCGATCTTTTTGTAATGCCCAACGACCTGCCAGATCATAAATTCAGAGGCGGGAGCCCCGCAAACGAACTCCGGTTGGTTTTTTTTTATACTACTGTTATATGTCGTATTTCTGTATATTTCGTGAGATAAATCAACGCGCGACAAATTAATGCTGCAAATGAAGTGCAACTGCCCCGGCCTAACGAGTGATGGTCGGGGCAGGGGAGGGTACGAAGGGACGGACGCACATACAGGTGTGAAAGAACGGCGCACATTTCGCATTGCCGTTGCCGTTGCCAATGCCGATGCCGCCCCAATTTGCAGTAACAGTAAAAATAAATGAAGGCAGTCAACGTTGCATATTTCAGTTGTTGTTGTTGTTGGCGGCAGTGTGCGTGTGGCAGCCACTGCTGATATAATTACGCAGATACTGTCAATATTACAAGTGTACCAGTGTGTGTGTGTGTGTGTGTTCGATACAGACCGTAAGCATCAGTTCGTTGTAATCCACCATTTTCTCTCCATCTCCATAGGCCTCATCAGTTTTTATTTGTGTCGCATTTTCACTTTTTTTCTTTCTGGTATTTTTTTTTTTGATTTTTTTTCGTGCTGCTGGCAGTTTGGTTTTCATTTCTTTTTGCATACTTTTGGGCGGCAATGTCGGTTGTCTGGCGTGCGATTATTTTGTAATCCATGGCGCCTAAAGCATTGATTACACATTTGCACACCTGGACAGCTCATCGCGTCTCTGCATCTGTGTGTGTGTGTGTGCTGGCCATAATGCGTGTTAATCAGCATCATTAACTGCTAATTAAGTGCGGTTGCAAAATGCAGCCAACTGTCAATTGTTTCCAAACCACCAATCGCTGCAGACAACACAGTACCCCCAGTATCCCCCATTCATATCACCTGTCTTTTCAGCCATTTTTTTTTTACTCTGAGCCTGGCAACAGCTTAGCTTTTGGGTGTAGAGAGAACAAAGTTCAATGAGGCTGAAAATTGTACATTGCTTGATTCCTGAGCAGATTGTTAGTCGGACTTAAAGCTGCACTAATCGCTGTTGTTGGGTACTTCTGGTTGATTTTGACAGAAACTTTAGTTAGAATACATATATATTTACAATACTTTATTATACGTAAATAACAAATCTGAATAGTTTGGCAACTATTTATTTTCTATTATGAAAAATTCTTTTGTGGTTTTTTTTTTGGCATTTAAAGTGGAAAAAGTAAACAAGTTAAACTTAACATAACAGCTATTAATATATAATAATAAAAAAATAGTTTTTGATTGCATTCAATCAACCGCAGTGGACATTCCAGTAACAAAATACCAACTGATTAGTGTGGTCAATGCCAATAAAGTCTCTAAAATTGTCTGTCAAAATGGATGCAATGCAATTTTCCCAATATTCCCATATCACATATCGCATTCTATGATTTTTATCAGTTGCCTTTTCGGGATGGGATGGGTTCGTTGTGCGCATCAAACCGTAAACGCATTTTAATTCATTTAATTAAGCTGCCAATATTTGACCAAAATGCAATTAACAAAATCAGTTCTAGTGGCTCCCTGTTTACCCCCCTCTCCATGTCTCATGTCCTTTTGGTCCTGATCAATGTGGTTGCCATGGCGTACAAGTAAAAAGTATTTATATATATGATTTGTTTTTTAATTGTGCAATTAATTTTGTTATATTGTGTATGTTGGCAATTTTTCATTTAAGTTCATTTATGGTCGGAGAACTTGTTATTGTAGGGTATCATATAAAACGAACTCATCCCCAACTCGTCTTAGGCCCTTTGGCATTAAGTGAATGCTATTAAAATCCATTGGAGAAAACGTGAGCTTGCCCAGACATTTCCCTAATCAAATCGTAAAGACGTCGTCGATGTCATCGCATTTTCTTGTTAATTTTCCTTATTTGGTCTGCTGCGACCCCGTCGCCCGTCGTCCGTCGCATGTCCTTTTGGTTGCTTGTGTCCTGGCACTTGTTAGCGCAATTGCGGCAGTCGCCAGCCACAAGTGGTCAACGGCGGCGGCGGCGTGGAGATGGAGAGGTCTGATGAGGCCAATGTGAATGCGAATCGAATGCGCCAATGGGCGTGCCAATGTGGGCGAAACTTTTGAATCTAACGAGAAAAATTTCCACATCATCAAAGCTCATTCCAGCCCATAAATTTCGTGATAAATGTGAGTGCATGCCGAATGCTCTGTGGCAACTCTGACTCCGACTTCGACTCCTTTGGGGTAAGAGGAGTTGCGTTTCGTTCCTTGCAGCTCCTTCATGTCGGCCTCTTGCTATCTGTCTGGTCGATAG
This sequence comes from Scaptomyza parva, assembly GCA_035044645.1. Taxonomy (NCBI): domain Eukaryota; kingdom Metazoa; phylum Arthropoda; class Insecta; order Diptera; family Drosophilidae; genus Scaptomyza; species Scaptomyza parva. The sequence continues at coordinate 8,220,633 of JAWNNT010000090.1, forward strand.
CAATGGTGATGGCACTGGCAATGCGAATACTCAGTTGATTTCTCCTTTTCTTTCAAGCATACACTGTGAGAAACGAAGTGCATGAGAGAGATCTTCTTTAGCTCTTTTGTTAATAAGTCTTTTTTGAGTGCATTGCATAGCGTTCATAAATTTCGAACTTAAATGGAGGCATGCCTTTAAGTGGTTCATAAAGTTGAAGCTGCCGGCTGCAGCCGCTGATTGGGACTGTTGCTGATTGAGTGCGGCCGGTCTTGTCCATTTTGATTGGAAAACAATTTGGTAAAGTTTCAGTTTCAGTTTTTTAGTTTGACTTGGAGTATTTTGTATTTTATTTTATTGTTATTCTATGGGAAATTCGTTAGGATGGGTTTCTTTTTGGACTAGAGAGTGATTTACAGACGGTTGCGACGGACGACGCGACGACGCACGGTCTTGTAACGGTAGCCATCAGCATGGGGCTGCTCGATCTGCTCGAGGGCCTGGTGCGACTCATAGGACTGAATGGGAGCCGACTGGAAGACGGGTGCGGGAGCCGACTGGAAGACGGGTGCAGGTGCTGGGGCAGACTGGAAGACTGGAGCAGGTGCTGGGGCAGAGTAGTGCACAGGTGCGGGTGCAGGCTGTTCGTAGTGAACTGGAGCTGGAGCTGGGATCGAGACGGGTGCTGGGGGAATGTAGGTGTTCACTGGAGCGGGAGCTTCATAGTGAACTGGAGCAGGGGCTGGCTGGTGGTACACTGGAGCTGGTGCAGGCTGATGGTAGACTGGAGCTGGTGCGGGTGCCTCGTAGTGGACTGGAGCAGGAGCTGGCTGGTGGTAAACCGGAGCTGGAGCGGGCTGCTCATAGTGGACTGGAGCGGGAGCTGGGATCGAGACGGGTGCGGGAGGAATGTAGGTGTTCACGGGAGCGGGAGCTTCATAGTGAACTGGAGCGGGGGCTGGCTGGTGGTACACTGGAGCGGGAGCCTCATAATGGACTGGAGCTGGAGCTGGCTGATGGTAAACCGGAGCTGGAGCTGGCTGATGGTAAACCGGAGCTGGAGCAGGCTGGTGGTAAACCGGAGCCGGGGCGGGTGCCTGATAATTGTAACCCAGATGGGAGACATCAGCACTGGCGCAAGCCAAGAAGGCAACAGCAACAACCAAGAATTTCTGCATTAGACATAGAAACCAAATTAGAAATCGAATCCTTTAATGTTCAAATCGAATGTTCATCAAGCTTACCATTTCAGTGTTTAGATTTGACTCTTACTCCACAAGCGTTTGAATAGCTTCTGTCTGTTTGAGGGCTGGTCCGATACTATTTATACGATCGCCGAAGCTAAGAGAAAGAGCGCAAGTAAGTGCCGATAAAACCTGCCCTCAAGAGAGTTATTTGCTAATCGAAGATATTCGTATATTCGAATAGACTCTTCGGTAATATGCGACCAGTCTTTGGGGGCCAGTCAAAATATTTGCTGTTGTTGTTGTTGCTGTTGCGAATTGACAGATGGGCTGTAGATATAATGATCGCATCTTGTTGGCCAAAGAATTTATTGTATGATTGTTTAATTTATGCAATAAAATTGATTTTTAATGTCGTTATCAAACATCATAAAGAATCTCAGTTAACGGGAAATTGACTGCAAATTGTGCATTATTTATTTATTATGTTTTTGTCGCGTGTTTTCAATATTTATTTATTTATTTATTGCAAATTGTATAATATATATATTTTTGTTTTTTATGTCCTGTTGATAGTTCGTTGTGCTTATAATAGTTTTGTTTTCTTATTTGTTTACGACTTGTGAAGAGAACTAGTTTTACGGTATATCTTAAGTTAATTATGTGTTAAGGCCTATGGCTGATCCTAAAGATGGGAATTCCCAGTTTTTTTTGCCAAAAAAAACGTAGATTCTTGTGCGTAAACCATTTGTTCTGTTTGCTAAAGCCCTTGGCCATTAATATTTGTTGTTTTTACTTAATTTAATGACCATAAAACCAGTTCCATTTGTTTATGTTGTTTGCGGTGTGTGTCTCTGTGTGGAGATGGCTTTAATGATTTGGGTCTGGCTATCGAGTAGAGACTTCTTAAAATTGATTTGGGTGCCGGCATTTGACGGCTACTTGAAGGTTGTACACCGTTGTGGCCTATTGTCATGAAAACGCCTTCGCATTTTATACACAATATAAGAATTTATTGATGAATATCGCCTTCAGGAAGCGGCGATTAAATCAAAACTTTAAATGGCCATGCGATTTTAAAGACATTTATATACCCTGTAGAGTATTGAGTGACCGCATAGGTTATTCTATATAGGAAATCGGTTAACTCTACATTGAATTTAATATAGAAATATTGTTTTTTGTGGGTTTCAAAGATATTAATGGTATGATAATATATAATAAAATATAATGATATGATAAAATTAATTTATTTTTTTTGTATTTAACCATAGTAAAAACTTAATAAACACATTCATACTATTTAGTTATAATTATTATAAAGAAGTTCAACGCCTTGTTTGTTGATTGTCTTTTTAAATTTATTTCCTCATGGTATAAAGTTGTACACGAGCGTGAAACTCGTCATTATTTCTCGCCATGATGACTGCCCCATTGTTTATAATAATATATTTTAATTTTCTGCTAAAATGTTTTTTTTTTTTTGGTATGTTTTGGCTTGCGAAATGAGTTTGGCTTGATGATTAAATTGCAACTACAAGTTCAGTTATTATCCGACTGCCGCTGTACAAATATTATACTGTAGATTTATTATCTAAATGGTTTTGGCTGGGTTGGGTTGGGGTCTTGGGTCTTGGTATGGTATGGTTTGGTTTTGTTGGATCATCATCATTCGCAAGCCAAAGTGCAAACAAGAGATCGCAAGTCAAACAGGCAAATAGATTCATGGCCCAAGCGAATTATAAAAACTTGTTGTTAATTTTATGTGCAGCTACCAAATTTCAAATTTTTCTGCGTTTTGTTTGCTTCCCCGCGGTTTTTTCATCTTCTTCTTCTTGTTGTTGTTGTTGTTGTTATTTTCTTACTCGTAGAGTATAGGGTGATCTTATGTAAATGTCGAACGTTTTTGACGGTCAATTTATTGACGACGTTTTGCATGGTTAAGCTTCCGTTTGTTACTCTCCTAGCTAAAGTCTTCAACTTGTCCCACTTTCTCACACGCAGCTTAAACACGCATATATATATATATATATATAGATGATTATTCATATCAGGTATCGGCATATCTAATACAATTATACCCTAATTTGATGCTCTTATGTTTTTTAGGTACAAACTAGTTTTTCTATTATGTGTTTTTTTTCATTCTTGTAATTTCATGCATATTTTTATAGCTCGTTGTGGTTAGCGCCACGACTGCTGAGGGCTAATTATACCTCAGTTATGTTGGCCTTGACTTTGAAAATTTAAATTTTACCCATCCATTGTTTTTGCCATCTCCGTTTTGGGCTTCTTGTTCGCACTTTTGGCTCGGCTCGGCTCGGCTCGTTCATTAGTTGTAATTAAGACTCGTTTATGAACTTATGTTAATGCTAATTCAACTTAATGATAATCCATTAATTGACTTTTCACTCAGCTCGAGTTTTCGTGTGTTCGAGTGTTGGTCTTTCCACTTGTTGATTAAGTTGTTGTTATAGTTATTCCATATTTTTTTGATTGTTTTGTTTGATATGGTTTTTATTGTACTCTTTGTTGTTCGCCTAGTTAGCTCAATCGTATGCATATCAATGGGTTATGATTTATATAGTTATAATTATGCTTATACATATGAATGACATATTAAATTTAGTTTACACAACACACAAATGAGCAAATGTTTAAGCTTCATTTGTCTATGATGTCATATTATACCCTGTATTATCGATTGGAATACAGAACGGGTATGGTAAACAGCTGCAAAGTCTAGTTAGTTAAGTGTTAAGCTGATAAGAATTGTTTGTTCATCATTTTGCAAAGAATAAATATGCCTAAAATTTGTTTTCTAGCCTAACTCTAGGCTCTTAGCTGTGAGATAAAAATCATTGCTGAAATCTTTTATTTAAATACATAATGAAGATCATTTGTAAGCAGAACACAAGAATTCTATCCAGCTAACAAATGCTTGCTGCCAAAGTCAAATAGAATACAAACTAATTGCCACACACACTAAAACACACACACACACATACAGACGTACACACTCAAAACCACACACTCGTAAATCAGCTTAGGAGACGCATGAAATTTCGTAGTGCGTTTCGTTAGTGGTAGGTGGAGCCACCTGTAAAACCAACCAACCAGATAAGCGCAAAGTTCTTTGCTTAATGAAACGACACGCATGCACAGTAGTAAGTTGCAAGCAGTTGCGAATGCTATCCAACTAAACGAGAGTATACAGTTGTATATAGATGTTATATATATATATATGTATGTGTGTGTGTAGCTGTACTGTTGAAATTTTGGTCTTTTTTGGCATTCAAAGCGAAAGCCGCCTCACTTGAAAAAGGCAAATAAAGCAGTTGGGGCAAGATGGGGGGTGAAGTGTGTGTGTGTGTGGCGCGAAGAACTTGAAGAGACGAAGTTGCGTTGAGTTTTGCGAGGTGCACGGTGTTCACGGTGCATGGTGCACAAAGGCGAAACGGAAATGAAATCACGTACCAGGGGCGTTGTCATTCACAATGAGTGTGCGGCACGAGGCATGACTACGAGCTGTAGCAGTAGTAGTTGTTGTTCTTCTTGTTGTTGTAGTAGCTGTGAAGTTGTTGTTGTTGTTGTTGTTGTCAGCAGAGTCGCGGCAGCTGCCATTTTGTTCGGTCGTTGTGTGTACGTCTAATGTCCAATTTCAATTTGGACTAGCTGGCTGACAGCAGCAGTGGCAACACCAAAGGCAACGGCAACAGCAAAGGCAAAGGCAAAGGCAAAGCTACCGCAAATAGCAAACAATGCAAACCAACACTATACATCTAACCACCACCCAACTACCCCCCAACCACCCAACAACTACCCCCAACTCAATGACATGAATGTGTGTCCTTCCCCCTTGTCTAGTATATCACTTAAGTGTGGATACTCCATACATAGGTAGCCCAGAACGGGGACAGTTGAGGGGGACAGTGTCATGAATGGAGTGAGGCGAAGACCCGCATAAGTTTATTTACTTTTAACACGAAATAATAAAGTTTACAAAAGAAAACGTGCGCCGTGCGGTATGCTGCACTTTCGTCCTCTTTTTGTCTCTTCTTCTTTTTCTTTATATTTTTTTTTCTTTCTTTTAGCTGTTTGTGGATGCCGTTAACTGTGCCGCGTACCACTCTCAAAGGCAGTCCTTTTCTTTCTGCTCATTTGCTGTCACAATTTAAGCGCTCAAAGCGAATATTTAAACAAACTCTTGAGAGCTGTCAATTTTTATTTAAGCTTCACGAACTTTTCATACACTTCGGGAAAAGGGGGGCGATTTGATTTTTGTTGTCACTTATCTAAAGTAGTTTCTGGTAATGCTAGAAAAAGTAAGACGTAACATCTGATAAGGCATAATGGTTTCTTCTCTAAAATATTTTTCAAAAGCAATTTTAAACAATATTTAATTATTAAAAAAACACTTTTCAAATACTCTTTACATTTTTCCTATTTACACGTAAGTTTTATGGGGTAGAGTATTTAAAAAATGAATTTTCCTGCAACTGCAACTGTTAAACTTTCGTCACAGCAAATAAAACGCAAGGTAGAAAGTAGAAAAATTAGCGACATGCTGTGACGTGACTCGACTGCAAGAGCCGCACGCAGTTATATATATACCTCAACCTAACAAACACAAACATACATCCCCTCTCCCCCCTACTATACCCTTGGTTAGCCATTGCCATATGCCTGGTTGACGGTCGCTCTCTCGAACTCATGGACAGCTTAAGGATGTGCTGCCGTTGCAGCTTGGGGCACTTACGAGAAAGCCAACTGAATTATTTAAAAAGTCGCTAAGAGCGAAGCAACTGCAAATGTTGTGCTTTGTGCAATTAAATGCGTTCTCAGCTCGTACGCACACATGCTACATGCCAAACCGAGTACACGACAACAAACCCTACTCAGAAGGTCCGATCCAGAAGGTAACGATAATAATAATTACCAACAGCCAGAGCCAGAGCCAGAGTCAGAGTCACCACATGTTCACGTATATGTGGCATGTAATATGTACTACTACATACATGTACTCACATGTAGTATGTGGTTCGTGCGTGTGCCGTGCGCCTAATTACAATAAATTTGGCTAATTATTGTCTGGCAACTCCCCACCGTAAACTTTAAGTAGCTCTCTCTCTCTCTCTCCCTCTGTCGTGACAAGAGCAGACAAAGTTTTTCCGCATCGATATGGTCGAGAGAAGCAGCCGCAGCAGCCACATTAGAGATGTGTGTGTGTGTGGGAGGCCAATGTCTGGCTAATTGTCTTGTAAATTATGATAAGAAACTTTCACTTTTTACAGGGTGAACGAGATGGAGAGGGGACGAGTGGAAGGGAGTTCTTTAAAAGGGTCAGTTAGGTCATTCTGCATATGGTAAGGGACAAAAAGTGCACTATTCAAAGTACTTAGGTGGAACTTTTTTTCAAGGAGGTTGAGTAATGCCATTAAAAGTATGTTTACTGATATGGTCTTGCATAAGAAATCTAATGAAAAAGTTGGGTTTGCATTTAAAAAAAAACTTAAATGCAATCATCTTAGCTCTTTTGGTGCGATTTGACGAGTGAGAGTTGTCAACAATATGAATAAACAAAGTTACAGATGACAAGTCTGAATCGTCATCGCATATTAAACATTTCCTTAGTGTTTCTCTGTCATTCACTTGTTTTCTGAATAAAATATGTTATAAGAAATGTAATAAATCGAAGCTAATATATATATTAAATGCTATACTGAATAGTTTCTTAACATTGCCAAATGTAATTTCATATTTGATTCAACTTTTTCTCCAAAGCCAAAGCCAATACCACAATTTGGCTTCGCAACTTGGCTGTGTCATTTATAAGACTTTCACGAGCCATCGAGCACAGGAGAATGTTACGTTTCGCTCTCTCTCTCTCTCTCTCTATCTCTGTTATTACAATCCTCAACTGTCGTCGCTGATATTTTTAACAATCATTGCAAATCAAAACAAATGCCAAACGATTTGCTTTATGTGCAACTGCAGTGATTTGCCTAGGGGAATGTGCGCCTGACAAGCCTTTCATTTTTTATTGCCCCGCAGCGAATGATACCCCCAGCGCAGTCCCCCCCCCCCACTCTATCTTCAGCTTATGCAACATATGTGCGCTTCATAAAGTGGGCGATACCCTTTTGTCCCCCCCTCTGCACCATCTTCGCTGTTGCAAGTAGCGAAATGCAGCAGTCAACTCGTGCGCCAGCTGAGCGCGCAATTTAGCACAACAATGCGATACGTATACGCCCCGTTGTAGTACACTCTTACCACTACTGCTCTTTGTTACTAAGTCATGTGTTGTCATGTATGTCTGTCTCTCTGTGTGTGTGTGTTCTTCTTTTCTGACTGCTACTGCCATTTAGAAATGCCTTTGTCTTGGCTCCGTTCCTGCTGTTTGTTGTTTCTGTTTTTTGTATATTTTTTTGTCTTGCCAAATGCGCCATATTTTTGAGTTTATGTCTTCGTTTTCTAGCAAATATTTTTACAGTGGTTTCATCGTTCGTTCGTTTGCTTTTGCTATTTTGGGGTGGCAGACAGTAATGCATATGTTCGGCCTGTCGTCGTTTTGTTTTATTGCATATTTATATTTTATAGCGAAAGTAGCAAAATATATATACGAGTAAATCGTTATAACGCTCTTGAAGGCTGAAGGCGTCGTGCAAGAAAGAAGAGATCCCAAGCCAAGGCAGGGCCAACTGCTATTCTTGGCCTTTTTGGCAAACATTCGATGAAAGTACTCATACATAAGCTCTGCCAGTTGCACATGTGCCCAAAACACACACACACAGTGAGATAGTATGTGTAATAGTCCCTGCATTAAGTTCTCATTGCAATTTTTGTGTTCGTTTTTGGGATGCGCCCAACACACACAAACACACACACACACTCATACAAATACACACATACACAAAATTCAATCATAAAAGTTTTTCAATAATCCGCTTTGCCTCGATTGCATTTCAATTTGCGAAACATTTTTGTGTGCAAAAACTTAATTTTCCACCAATTAGTTTTTTGGGGTAGCTGCTTTCGATTGAAGGGGCGGGAGGAGCAAAAGCAAAAACAGCAGCAAATTCGTAATTGATGTGTGTTCCACCAAAAAAAAAAAGTTGATAGGGAAATTTCAACCTTAATGGGAATTAGTGTACGATTCCGAAAAGTGTTTATAATCATATGAGTGCTTTGTTAGTTTTACTATTAAAGTGGAGTGAGTAAAATAAGGTTAAGTTATTGACAGAGATAGATAAAACTTTTCATCTCTATTCAAAACTGTAATGGACTTAAGTTGAAATCCACTTTGTTCTTCAACTAACTAACATAAATTGCTCAGTGATCTTTGTTATAGGTTCAAATACTGCTTTAGGTACTGTCATCAGTAATCTGCACACCAGCAAGTCCGAACGTTAGTTGTAATATTCAACCTAATGGCCATCGCATCGCATCGCATCGCATCATATGGCGTAGAGAAACTCATTGAGCATTTTTATTGATCCCTAGTGCACAAACACCTGCCACACGATGCGGTACGTCGGCTTGAAAAGACACACACTATGTGCGCTGATAATGCTAATTTTATTCAAAGGTTATGCCATTACAATCCACGAAAGGCGAAACGGAAAACCATAGACGGACACCGACTCCGACTTCGACTGCGACGAAGACAACGGCTATGGCGATGGCGATGGCGACGGCGACGAAGATTGAATGCAAGTACGTGTAGAAATTTACGAAAAATTACGAGTGTTGCAGGCAGCGAGGCAGGCAGCAAAAGCTGCTTCTGCACAAAATTGCAAATCGTGTCCAGGGTCGAGACCTAAGATGCCGGCCACACTGGCTAAAGGTATGGGTCTAGAGTTTTCTTGGCAAAAAAAAAAATAAACGAGGACGAAGATGAAACTCTCGCCATGCAGCATTTATTGCCAACGAAGCGTATTTGGTGCATTTGATGCGCTGCATAATGGCGCACGCCATTAAATGTCCATTGACATGCCAAAGCGAATAAGAACTTCAATGCGCACACTGGGCTGAAAGTGATTTGTAAATGTTTGTGAACTTCTGTATGTGTGGAAGTGGAATTTTAGGCAAATAAATAAAGGAAACAACTAAAATGAATATGAATATAGTTATCTAGATTTCAGTTTATATTTATTTTGTCATACTTTGTGCCACTGTGCATACTGTTCGCATACGAATGCATTGGTATTTGCCAGTGGCGCATCGCGCACAAATCCAAATCGAATGCGAAACGAGCGTAAATCGTGACCTGCAAGGATCTGCTTAGTTTTCTTATTAGCTGCGATTACATTTGATGTTTGTTGTTTGGTCAACATGGCGTATACGTTATGTATATATATAAATCTATGTGTGTGTGTGCAACATTTTGTATGCTTAAGCAGTGCTTTTTTGTTGTTGCTGCTGCTGTTGTTGTTGTAGTTGTTGTGACTGTTGGCTTTGCACTTTGCTGCCAACATTTTAGTACGTGGCCAAGTTGCAAAATGTCGAAAATCTTCGTCGCCATTGCCGCATCAAATATGTTGAAAAGCAATTGGCAGCAAGGCCAGTTGCCCCTTCTATATATCCCTCTTCCTGTTGCCACAGTCCATCGATCCTGTCTGTCAGTCAGTTGAGTTCAGTTCGACAGCCAGCCAGCCAGAGAGCCGGCCAGCCAGCCAGATGCTGACCCTGCGGAGGGGCATGTCTGCTAATGCGCTGCTGTTGGAATTTCTTCATTGAGTACGTGCATTAAATTTGAAATCAAAAAAACATTTCTACACATATTCAACTAAAACAAAAACCCAAAACATTTTAAATGCATTGTTGTTGTAGAAAACGCGTTCGACTGTGCTGCAATATATTTTGTGAAAATCGTTTAGCAATTTGTCTGTTATTATTTGTATTTGAACAGTGCATATTTTAATCGATTTTTCCCCGTTTCATTAGCAATGATTATTGGCCATTATTATGTTAGTCAATTTGCATGGGATTCAATTTCCTGCAAACTCAAACGCAATCAGTAGACAAAACCAAAACGAAAACTAAAAAAAAAAAAAAAAGCAGAAGAGCGAAAATAAATTGTGACGAAATGCATATCAATTGCTGTTGACAATTTCAAATAGGAAATGTCTCAGCAATGTAAAGAAAATGAACAAGAAAAAAAAACCAACACACACAAACAAACAATCAAAGCGAGGAAAACAAATGAATAACAACAAGAACAGCAACAACAACAACAAGCGTTGCTGTCAATGACAAGCTGCACAACAAAGTTCCACAACAGGAACAGCAAAAAAGAAGATGAAAAAAAAAGTACATGAAAATGGAAATGTAACTGCAATTGAGTTTGGTTTTCCCTGCAGGCATAGCTTCTGCTTTCTCCTTCTGCCCATACTGTTGTTGTTGTTGTTCTTTCCAATTGTCAACTGTCAATGAGTTTTCAATTGCCGCCAAGTTGCATGTTTTGAAGATTTGTGTTGTGTGTTGCCCCCCAACTGCATTTTTCTAAGCCGCCAATTGGATTCGTTTCACTTTGCTTGCTGTATATTGCTTTTGACAGTCGTTTCCTCCATTGACTTGTCACTACCAGCCGCCGATTGTTGCACGCCCCCTTCTCCCTTTTCCTCCCCCGTCGCCCACTCGTCCCCCTCTCTGTACGCCAGCTAATTCGCCTCGTTTGCGGTTGGCCAAAAATTGCTTTGTTTTTTGTGTGCAGTCAGCAAACAAACTTGGCTTTGAAGCTTATGTCGCAGAATGTCGTCTGGTCTCGCCCAGATTTTTCAACTAATTCGCTTGTTTGTTTTATCGGTTTCGAAATGTGATTTCAAATTGCGTGTTTGAGGGTTTATTTTTGGCACTACAATTTAATGGAAAAAGGCGTTAAAGGAGTCTAAAGTTTTATAAACCTTTCTAGGCGTAAGAAAATCAAGTTTTCAACCTAAATATGATTAAAATCAAGTTCACAACTCAAACATATTTAAATAGAAGATGAAAGTTTAAGAAATCTTAGATGATTGTAGAAACAAAAAAGCAATCAATATATGAATATTAAATGAAGTATCCAGCTGTACTCCAAATACTAAATGTTCGTACAGCATATACAATTCATATATTCAAACAAATATTGCCGAAAAATGTTTGCATTTATATTACAGAAGAGCTAATAGAGAAGAATGGGGAAAGGGGCACTGAAGTGGCAGCTGGTGCTGTACAAACTGTGGCAAACATCTGTCGTTCAACGGCTTGTGGCAGAGGAGAGGCCTAGATTTTTTTGGGGTTTGCCATTGTAAATGCTTATTGTTTGCTGCAGTTCGCAGTTCCAATTTCCAGCAATTTCGATATTTCCCCTCACACACATACACACACACACACACATTGGCACACTCGGCATACAAATAGTGTAAATGGAATAAGCCACGTGAGTCGGCAACGGCCGTGCAGAAATTTCAATTGAAAGCATTGATGAGTCTATATCTTTGCTTGATTCTTGTTTTTTTTTTTTGTTGTTTAAGGTTTTCTGTTTTTGTTTCTGTTTTTTTTTTTGCTTTTTGCGCGCATGTTTGTGGCATTGCTGCCAGCGGGCGGTTTGACAATGGGTGGTGTGCCTGCCACAAGGACGACTGCAGAGATATGAAAGAAGGTGAGGTTTGGGGGGCGGGGCTGAGGCCGGGCCGGGCCATAGGTCGTGCCGCGGCTTTTGTTGACATTCGCTGGTATGTGTCTGTGTGTCGCCCACGTAAAAGCAATTAATTGGAAAAATGTGCAAATAGAGTCGTGCAGGTGGCGTCTGTTGACTTAACCTCCATTGCATAATGTGCCCCAACTTTAACAGTTCCATGGACAATACCTTAATCGACGCTAATAGTCGTATACTTAACGCTCAACATAAAGAAAGGATTATAAACTATTATTTTATTTATATTGTTATTTGATATAAATTTTTTTACAAGAGTATCTCTTAAGTTCTCTTCGAAACCTTCTTTAGTTTTCCTTCAAAAAACAATCCCATCTTGGTATACCCGAAAAAAGCAAGAAATAAAAGGAAATTCACATTTTTTGCGCATATTTTTGGTGCCTGCAGCACAAGCGAGTTGGAAATGCAGTTTGGACAACTTTTAGTCGCTGTCAATGCCTTTTGTCCCGTGACGCAACGAAAACTTTTCTAATTAAGTGGCAACGCCGGGAACGAAGAAGAACTGGAACTAGACGGGGAGGCCTCGTTGGCCACTCGTTGGGCCTTGGCCTATGCGACGGCATTACAATAAACCGTTATGGGGCGCTTTTAATGACCAGTTGGCGCTGCATTTGGCCAAATGAGGGAGAGTTTTGTGGGGATTGGTTGTGTTAATGGTTATCGCTCTTGTTGCTGTTGTTGTTGTTGTTGTTGTTGTAGCTGTGGTTGCTCAGCATTAGTTACAAAATGTCGTTAGCCAAATTATTTGCCATGTTGGCGTAAAAATTTTTATGGTTTTATCGCCAAGCGATAGAGAGAGAGAGAGAGGGAGGGGAATGTGGACTAATTGCAGTTGAAATTTTGTTTTATTCGCTCGAGCTGAGAGCAGAGCCTATCAACTTTTATACCATGTTGTGTCGCATTCATGTAATATGTGGGCGTGGCCAGTTGAGTAGCAGACGTACTTAAAACGTTTAAGCGATATAATTAACTAGAGCTGATTATCATTTAAGCTACAAGTGCGATCCAAATAGCGATACTAAAGAAAGATTGTTATGCATTTAGTATGAAAGCGTTTGGAAGAGAAGAGAAAAATATGCACTTAATGAAATATTTCATTTAGATGTTATGAGTAAAACATTGTTAATTTACCCTTTACCTTTGGCTTCTGCTAACGTGGCCAACTTGTTGGCAGCACCTCGAACAAACCGCTAGCTGTTGTAGAGAAAGCCACAAGACTTTTGCTAAACATTTGCTCTAATAACGAAACGCATACAAAAACAAAATGCAAAATGTGTTCGGTTTGTGCGCTATAAAATACCCTATACTTTTAAGATCTTTAAAACATTTTATTATAAACATATATTTAATACAGAATCATTTAAATATCTTAAATTTAATCATTTCAAGTAAGAATTTAAGAAGTAAATTATTTTCATTTGTAGTCAAAACTACTCTTTTTATATAATATATATTTACAGCTTGTTGTTTTGAGTATTTTTATTTTACCTCAACATGGATTTCGATTAAAGTGCGGGGGAAAAATGGCTGCTCTCCGTGTTTCTGCTTGGTTTTTGTTGCCTGCTGATGCTGCTGCTGCTGTTGGAATTTATATTATTGCATACCAGGGCCAAAGACTGGCTCAAAAAGCTAACTTTGGTTGGGCAAAAAAGGGTGTTTGTTTTTTTTATTGTTGTAACAACAACTTGACTACAACAAGCAATATTTGTTTTTTTCTCTTCATCTTTTTTTTTTCGTGTTGTGTTGTGTTGTATTGATATTTGTGGTTGGCAATTGTTGCGCTCGAGTCTAGAGCGGTGTTTTGTGCGGTTGTTTCTGCGATTTTCAAATTTGTATTGCATACTTTTTGGCATTGTTAAGTTTTATACTGCAACTGGGGCCTTTGTTTCCCGGTTTGTCGGTTTGTCTGTCTGCTTGCTTGACTTATTTATGAGTTTTCAGGAGTTGCTTCTGCGGCCCCTCAATTAAGTCTCACCTGTCCAAGGCGCATACTTAAACATTTATATACAGAGCCTGTAGCTCATAAACAAGCCGTCGTCGTCGTCGTCGTCGCCGCCGTCGTCGTGGTCGTCCTGCAAGCGAACAAAAATATATTTCAATATGTCATTTTTGTTGGGCTGACATTTGCAGTGTGTGCACTTTTCATTTGGTCGAGCGAATTTCGATTTTTCAGCTTAAAAACTCATTCATCAATTAAATCGATGCATTCATCAAAACAATTTCTCCCATGTCGATGTCAACATGGCTTCGCACTGTGCTGACGCACACGACAGCATCTCCCCATCATGATGATGATGATGATGATGATGATAATTATGATGGGCTGAGCCTGGTGCGAGTCCTTGGCATATGTCCTTGTTGTCCGTCCTCGTTGTTAATGTTATTGTTGTTATTGTAGCATATGCATGTGTTTGTTTTATGTTTTCCGTTTTTTCTCTGGTTTTTTGCTGTTTGCCATTTCATTAGTTGACGTGTGGATTATGAAGCATACTGTTGACATTTTTAAATTCATGTTATGATCTCATGACAACCTGTCAGTTTTCTTTTCAATATAGCTTTTGTACGCTAATTAAGTTGCTCTGAATACATTTTGTAATCATTTGTAGCGATTATATATGGCAATAAGTCAAGGTTTCCAGGAAGCATAACAGGGTATACCATTACTCGGTAGAAACACATTGAAGCCACTTATTTGAGTTTGTTATTCTTGTTTTTGTGTTTTGTTTTTCTCTCTTTCTTGAGAATAGAAAACTAAACACTCGTCTCTTAATTGCTTTTTCATGCCACAAAGCATATTTAATACTCGACCATTGACAGGCCGCCACTGACAGCAGCTGTCAACTTGGTTTTTGGTATGCACAGCAACTAGACGATGTCAGCCCCGACTCCCCCCTTCATATATATATCCTTGACACCACGTTCACGTTCACGTCCGAAGAGCCAAAGCAAATTGCTCATTTCAAGGCTAATTTGTCAGCATAAAGCAACATGAAGAGCACAGGCAGGCGCAGGCGAACATTTGGTAATATCAAGTTGAACCACAGGGCCATAGACTTGACTTGACTTGATGCCCCCAAGGTGAACTCAACTGCTGTCAGCTGTTTGTTGTTGTTGTTGCCGCTGGTGACAGATGCAAATATTTGACGCATATTCCACGCTCTCGCCAGCTTCAGCATGCACTTAATTACGCCTCAATGTCAACTAAATACATTAATTTACATAATTTTAATTAAACACAAAAGAGTCGACAAAAAAAAAGAAACAAAAAAAGCAGCAGGTAAAAATGTTTTGATTAAAGGTGACTGACTGCGAAATATCTTATAAAAAATAAATAATAATAATAAAATAAAACAAAAAAAAATAAATAATTATAGTTAAAAACACTTAAGCAAGTTACAAAAGCTATCTTTGGTATGCAATATAAAATATATACACGGAAAAGTTTACATGTTTTTTTTATAGTTATATCTCTTTAAGGATCTTACTTTACTTTATGAAATATTACATACTATATAATTTTGAATTGAAAAATAAATTTAAGTTAGCCTAAGTTAACCAGGCGAACAGAAGCATATACGGGTATGACTATATCAACTTAGCTTGCGATGCTTATCAAGAATATATGTATATATATTATGCAGTCTGTCTTGATTCTTCCGTCAATGCAGAGCATATTTTATATTTATATAATATTAATATATATTCAAAAATTACTTATACTTTCTCAGTCTCTAAACCACCTTAAAATCTTCATTAAACCTTGTTTCCTAAATAACTATAGGGTATATTGGTAACAAAACCAAAAGATTGAGAATGAGTCGACACAAACTGTCAAAAGAAAGAATCAAAATTCAGCCAAAAAGTCAGCCTGCCTGTCTGTCAGGGTCAAGGATGTGTCTGTCAAGGTGTCAGAGCTTGAGTTGAGCCGAGCTGTATAGCACCTGCGCCTCTCTTACACACACAATCACACACACACACACCACCACAACACAACCTTCACTCGACACAACACCACAGATTAGTTGAGGGGTGTTGTATCACTTACTCGCTGGTATCACTGTTTGTGTGTTTGTGTGTGTGTGAGTTGTGCATTTTGGCGTGCTTAACGAGATAATTAGATTGCTTTTGTGGATGGGTATTTTGGTTGCCATTTCTTTTATATGGCATTTATTTTTTTCGTTTTCGTTTCTGTTCTGTGCGTCACCCTCGCTTTGAGTCTGTACTGTGATTTTCAATATGCCAGGCAGGTTAAACATACAATATACAAAGAGAAACAGAGAGCATCTGATCCTTGGTTTGTATTCTTTGACGGTGTTGTTGCTTTTGTGGTTTGAAGCTGCGGCAAATTGGGGTGACAAACCTCATTAATTACAAATGACTTCATTTCTTTTGTACACAACCGTTGAGGGAGTCTCTGAGGTGTGAAGCAGCAACAGCAGCAGCAGCACTCTGACAGTTAGTCAACTCCTCCAAAAATGCCATTGCTATCTATGAATGTTTGTCTATACCATAAGTAAGTTTGTATCCAGCTGCTTTGTAGGTGCGAGACACTCGCATTAAAGTTCAACTTTCAAAGAGTCAATTAATTTATTTATAAGTTCAACTGAGATGGTGCTAAAAATATGTTTCAAAGTTGTTTTGTCAGTGTAAGAAGTTAGAAATACATTTTATGTTTGTATTTCATTAAATAAGGTAAGAAATCTTTGCTTAAAGCCTTGAAAGAAAATCGAAATTTTTGTTTGTTTTGAACTTTTCATTCTCATACGAAGAAGATTCGTGACCTGAATACGCTTAACATGTAACAACAATTTGATCAATATCATTTTTCCCATGCTTTCATTTTACATATTTAAATATATTTTTCCTAATATTTGTGAACTATTTATTAGCATATTATACTTAATATGAAAATGTTAAAAATATGAATTTGTTCTATTATTTTAAGATATTTTGCTTATGTTGATAAAATGTTAGTTTCAGTTTTTATTAAGAAAACCCTTTTGCCATAACTTAACAACTTTCATATAACTAATAGATATTTAACCAATGCGAGAAACAGTTTTTCCCCCAAAGCACACAGGACACAAACACTTACCATGTGCGCTGGGATAACAATTAAATGCTTTTCGACTGGCAGAGGAGCACTTTTGGGGGCCGTTCGGGGTTTTTGGGGTTTTGTGGATCGGTCCTTTTGTCAACTGGTGCCAATGTCCCCAGTTGCTTATAAATTGTTCTATGACTGCTCGACGCCGCAGCCAAATACATTGCAAATGTGACAAATATGCATTTGGCAACGATAAATTTCATGGCCGCAGTCGCTAGCGGCGTCAGCCACCAAATATATATATTCACATAAATATACACATATATATCTATATCGCAGTTGAAGGAGAAAATAATGCCCCTCGACGTTTCCCTTGCCTTTAGGGAATGATCCTCTCTGTTTGGCGGCGTTTTCAGCTCGCCATATTCATATAAATATAAATTAGCATATTTTGTGGCGTCAGCGTGGCGGCTGCAACTTACACACATACACGCACACTCACACACATACACATATTCACAAATGCAATCGTAATTAAATTGTCGCCAGCCAAAAAGCTGCGTGCCAACATAAACAAAACGAGACCAACAAAAAAAAAAAGGAAGGGCTAAAAAAAAACAATGCGAAAATTGTTCAAATTGCATTGAGAGAGAGAAAAATGTCATTCGTTAGATTTTATTGCCATTGTTTGTAATTTAATTTGTTGATTTATGCAGGCAACTCAATCACAATTAAAACTGCCAACTGTGCTGATTTGTTGCCCTTGTTGGCGTCGTTTTGTTTATGCCAATTTATGACCGATGCTTGATTATTGCCAATTAGCTGCAATTGTTATTTTTTAGCTTATTCACACACACATATATATATATATATATACATACATATATATTTGTGTTAGCTGTCGCCAATAACTAGCCCCCGTTTCCCAGTCAAGGGTTAACAAGACATACGAAAAACTAAAAAAAAAAATCAGTCAACTAATCATTGAGTGAGTTTTTTTTTGTGCCAACTGCGGATTGGGAACGTATCTCAGCGCATGCGTCAGTACTAGCTCAATGTTGCAATTTGGGGTCTGCAACAGAATGTTGCAAGTCAAGAAGTGCTCAAGAGCAGTTCCAACTTCATATCGGTTTGAGTGAAATTGTTAAGAGCATTTCACTTGTATTATGTGATGTAAAATGTTAGTTAACAAATTATATTGTATGGAAAGAAAAAAAGCTGTACTGCAGTTAGAAGTAAAACTTAAATCTGACTTTAGTATTTGCTATGTTAAACTAGTGAAACGAATGCAAATTGCAATATGAAGAACATAATATTAATGTTTGTTATGATATAGTGAATTGTTTATAGACTTTGTTCTGGAGAAGTTCCTGCAAAAATGTTTAAGATGTGCATAAATTTCAGTTCGTTTATTAGAATTTGTAATCGATGATAACATTAATGTATTTTTGAGCTTTATTCAACGTATTCAATCTATCTATCTTTTATCTTTAATTTATCGTTAGAAAGAGAAGCGCTCTTACTTTAAATGAAGACAAGAGAAGAGCTAATGAACGAAATCAATATAATAATTAAAATTAGAAATAATATTGTGAATAACTTACATTTGTAACTTTGAATGCGGATGATATAGTCGATCAATCGAGATATTCAATAAGACAAACTATTCGGCTTTTTCTTACTAAATAAGGAACCATTTTTACCTAATAAAAATCATTTGAATGCCAACGTTCTTGATTTAAGAAAGTGTTTGTTTTTGTTTTTTATTTCAACTTCATTGCATTAACTGCAACTTTGTGTTATCCTTCATTTTTAATATTTTCTATTGAATAAAAATCGTTTGCTTTACAGTACTAGAATTAATTATTCTTGTTGAAAAGTCAACCCTTCGATTATTAATTTAATTTTGTTGAACTCCAACGAGTTGTGGAAATAATTATTTTTATAGGTACTATTGTTTTGGATCCGCAAAATAATCCGATTTGTTATGGTTTATACAATTTTTATACCCTTAACTCATGAAATCGGTAAAAAAAAAAGAAAAGGAGAAGGAAGCTTCTCCGCCCCCATCAGCATTAACAGGCGAGTCGATGTCCTAATCCCTAGATAGGTCAAGTTTGATATACATTTTCGATAACTTTTTCGGTTTACGATATACATATGGAATCGATAATAATAATCCTTGTCTTACACTCGATGTGCTTATTAAAAGGGTCTACAAAGGTGAATGTTTAACTTAACTTGGAGGTTTTACCTGAAATTCTATAATGAGTTCATTGAAAATGATCCTTGACAAGCCTTAATATAATATGCAAGAAATGTAAAATTTTTAACAAATTTTATTTCACACTTGATTTATTTTGTTAGTTAAGAAAATAGGATACATACACAGCGATATCTTACATTTTAGCTATTTTATCTTGTTTAAGATATAATATATCCTATGTATATATTTGGTTTTTGCAATGAAATCATTAAGACACTGCAGGCAATGAAATAAGAAAGCAAAATGCAATTAAAATGTTTACAGACGCGACGCGATGCGATCCGAGATGTTGGCGACGCATTTAGACACTTGCAATGCGCCAAATGTTTCGCGTAATTGCTGTTGGCTCATTAAAGTCCAAGTTTTCTCTCTCTTTCTCTCTGTGTGTGTATGTGTGTGTGTCTCTGCCTGCACTAAGCTAGCTACTCCTGCTTCTGCCCATGCCCCTGCCCCTGATTACTATCCTTGATATTCATTCGCATCTGGCGTGCGAAAAGTGGCAAGCGGTGCGGCGTGGCGCGACGGTGAGGTTTAACAATGCGTTACATTCACTTTGGCATTGGCATTCGCTTTCGGACGGTCCAGAAGAAAGAGACGAAAAAAATAAGAAAGAAATAAGTCCAAGTCCAAATGGACGACGCCCCATGGAAAACATTATAAATCCATTGCACAAAGCTAGACAAATAGACGCCAGTGCAATGCCAGGGGCAATAATATGGCGGGGGGTAATCGGTGGGAGCAGACAACAACACTCTCGTTCTTAATGTTTGTGTTACGTTACGCATACGCCGCGTATTTCATTTAATTTTTTCTTGCTTCTTCGACTTAACAACCGAGAGTGGTTTTATTTAATTAATAAATTGATTGGATTGCTCTCACAGCATGCTCCATTGATGCAATTTTTGCTTTTCGTTTCGTTTAAATGCTTTCTTCAAACATTATATTTTGCTTGTATTTTATGGCAAAGTGCATTTGAGTTGAGTTAATGTGTTCTCGTGTCATTCATTTAATTGCATTTACTTGTACGCACGGTTTTTTTTATGTTTTGTTGAAACAAAAGAAAACAATTCAAAATTAATGCTTTAATTCTTCATTTATTAAACAAATTAGTTTAATGAATTTGATTACAAAAATCGTATATTCATGACATCTAAGGTCTACTGGGATAAGGATAAGGATAAGCTGCACAAACGATCGCTCCTTCGATCACAGATTCATTATAGGGTTTTAAGTTTATTGTTAGCTTCTGAGAACTGACTGGTCTTTTTATATAGCAGGTACTTGAAATCGTGTTAAGTAACATTTTTAACGAAGATTTAAAATGAATTTTCTTTTTAAACTTTATAATTAGTTTCACTTTCACATATCCTAGAGAATTTAACAAGATGTTTAATGGGAGCTTTTTAACAATTTAAAAAAAGTGTATACAAATATTTCGGTTAATAAATAACACTCGGTATATTTGATAACATTGAGATTTATTCATCTAACTTTGTTTTCAAAGTAAAAAAATGTCATTATAAAATCTTAAGTATTTTTCTATTCAGAAAGTAAACTGCATATAGAAAATCATTATTAGATCGATTTTCTATCACAAATCAACATGAATATGATAATATATATATACAACTTATTGTTTATACAAACTATTCACCTAAAACATATAGTTTGCTTTGCTTTATTGGTCGAAAAATGTTATATACAATCAAAATCAAAATCAAAATAAATGTAATGCAAACATATAATATTCGTTTTGTGTTTTACATCAACAAACTATCTACAATTGAACTGAATTGTTTCTTTCTATGCACTTTGGCCTTTTCTCTGTTTGCTTTTTGTTTTTTTTTTTGAGGGTGTGCAGAAAATAGCTTCAACTTCATTTGCATTCATTCTGGTCACATGAACCTTAACATGTGCCCACATTTCTCTGTTTGTCAGCATGTTTTTAGCTGCTATTAAGTTAGCCACAAGTTGCTACGCGACAAGCTCCACCACAAGCACACACAAACACACACACACAAGCACTCATACAAAAAGACCAATGCATGTGTACATGTGGCGTGCCTTGTTATTATGACCGGGCAATTCAACAGTTATCCTTTGGCTTGGCTGGGTTCTGCTTCTGTTTTTACGACCGCCACTTGAACCCGTTTATTTTGCATGTGTGCTCGTTTTCTATGTTGTTTTCTACTTCTTTTTTTTTTCTGTACATTTGAAGTGGGAGAGAAGGGAAGAGGGAGAGCGAGTACGAGTGTACGAATGTGTTTGGGGCCAAACACATTTCACATGTCGCCATCGTCCTGCGCACTCATTTCCGTTTCCTGTTTTGTGGCCGAAAACTTTCGCGTCGCAAAAAACCGTTGTCTGTCCCACTGTCTTACGTTGTCTTACCCCCCTCCTCACCCAACACATCATCCTTTACTGCCACTGCTACTGTCGGGTTTTTCCTACAATTTTCATTTGTAAGCCACGGCCTCGTAAATCATGCGCTGACATCGCTAGAGAAATTGTAGCTGCAGTTCATAATAAAAGATAAGAGAAATAAAGAAAAAAAAAAACAACCCGAAAATGCTTCAGCAATGGAATTTTCACTGCGAAATGTCTCTCAATGCGGTTGCAGTAACTGAAATTAATAAACCTCGTTGAAATGCCACCAAGACAGAATTTCTGTAAATTCTCTCTCTCTCTCTCTTTCTCTCTCTCTCTGCACTTGAATTCTAAGTAAAAAAAAACATTTCCAGTTGATTGCGACAGGTTTTTTATGCCTCGTTGCAAGTTTAAATGGTTAACAAACAAATAGACATTCTCGTTGTCAACTCATATGAACACATTATCCATTCGTAATCATAACATTAAGCCCACCCCATGGCTAGGTCATAAGAGGAGAGAAGTTGTTCATGTCTAAGTATTCCCCATATTCAAACAAGTATCTTGTCCATTGTGAATTTGAGTGTTACGCGCTCATTTAACGCCGCACTATGACAACGGCGTGTGTGTGTGTGTCTGTGTGTGTGCGGGGGGAGAGAGGAAAAACTATGCAACTCAGCTTAACTTTAATTATGCAAAAGCCAAAAACAAATGTGACTTGGTCCGCATGTTGCTCTGAGCTGGTCGGATCGACCAAGTCTTAAGGACTGTCGGAGTCTGAGTGACTCTCTCTTTCTCTTTCTCACTCTCGCTGTGTGTGTCTGGCAGCATGTTGGCGAGAACTCTGCACTAATTAATCCCTTTACGACTGAAACCTATCAAAACACGAGCTTAACTTTTCCAATAAAAATAACGCTGCTCCACGATGCCAACAATAACAACAACAACGACGACGACGACACTACAGTAAAACAAAAAAAAAAAAAAATGAAAAACACACACACAGATACAGATACAGAGATATTTACACTCGCTGGTAACCGCAAAAAGCACAAGGAATGTGCCAACTTCTGACCACACAGCCGGGGCACACAGGACAGACACACTGAGGACAGACTGGACTGACTTTGTGTCCTGGCTCAAAATGCAGCAAAAGTTGGCGCACTAATTACCAAGGATTAGTTTCATATTTGTTTGTCAACAGCAGCAGCAGCAGCAGCAACAGCAGTAGCTGAAGCCCCCGGACTAGCAAAGTGCAACACGAGCAGCTGTTGTATGCTAGTGTGCGTCCTAAGTGTCCTTCCTTCCTGCCACTGGCAACTTGGCAAGATTATTTATATGCTCCAAGTTTTGCAAGCATCGCGTGGCGTCTGATTAAAAAAAAAATGAAAAAAATAATAATAACGAACAAACGAACGAACGCAAACACCGAAAGGGATATAAACCGAAAAAAAAAACCAAAAAAGAACGATGAACAGAAAGAAAAACGTTTAGCTGCCTGCCATCTCATATTCATAATGAAATAAACTCGATTGAATGCGCTGATTATATTCATAGCACATATTTTTGCGGACTTCTCTGCTCTGCATCTTCCCCCTCACCATTCCTATGGCAGGGTCATGTTTAACAAGCACAATGCATAATACAAAAGCGTTTCTCATTCCAATTTCCATTTCCATTTGTAGTGCGTAAATCTGTTGAGAAAAACGTAAACAGTGTTGGTTAACTGTGGAAAGAACGAATTTGTTATGCTCTCACATCTTAAACATTTAACTAGAAACCCTCTAAAATTGATTCAGATTTGTTGTAAATTGGTTTGCTTAGAAGATTTCTAACTCATCAAACTCAGAGACAATTCTGGAATGCCCCCCTTTGAAGGGTATATAATAATAAAGCAAAAACTTATTATCCGCGCCCTGGGCACATAATCAGATTGCAAAATGCGAACAGCGACTGACGCAAAAACCCTTAACCAAAGACAGAAACAGGAGGGGTGAGGGGGAGACACCCTTCGTCGCAATGGCTCGCATGTCTCTAATGTGATTGACCCTTACGCCTCGTTGCCGGCATAATACTCGTGTTATCCTGGACACAACACAAGGCTGCCTGCCCCGACAGCCGACCTGACTGTTCTGCCATGTTCGTGTCCTGTCCCCGTGGCCTCTACCAACTCCTCTTGGTCTTTGGCTTGGTTTGGCTTGGTTTGGCCGTTTGGCCGTTTGGCCGTGCTCCCATGTTGGTCATCGTGGGCTTCAATAAATTATCACGCCATATAAAGCAATTAATTCTACTGCCCCTGTTCTTGTAGCTCGCTCTCTCTCTCTCTCTCTCTCTCGTTCGTTTTGGTTGTCTCGTCAGGGTTGTTGTTGTTGTTGGTGTGGTGTAAACTTTTTCCATATTACATATTTGCTAAAAGCGGCGCGTTGTTTTTCATAAATATTTCGTGAATACTATTTTTTTTTTTTTATTGTTTTCTGGTGTATTGACTAAATAAGCTTTTAATAGCTTTTTGCGCTTGTTTCGTGTTAATTGATATTTCCTACGTCATCATTACCAACACCATCATCATCACCATCATCATCATCAGCAACATCTAGAGGATTGGCTTTTCTTGTCACTCGTTTCTCGTTCCCAATAATAATTCGATTTTCTATGCCCTATGCACATTTTTCAATTATTTCCATCGCAAACACTGAGCAAACAATTTAAGTGTGTTGCCCTGCCCTGACCCGTTCTGCCCTGCCCCGTCCAGTCCTGCCCCGTCTTGTCCTGCCCCGTCTTGTCCTGCCCTGTTGCCGGGCTGCTTTAGCTAGCTCCTGCTACTACTGCTTCACCCCGTTTATGACAATGTAAAGTTGCTTGCAAATTACTTTCGCCTTCGCCTAGTTGTGTACCAGGACAACACACACAAACACACACACATATATAGAGGACTTGTTTTCATGTCCGCTTGGAACCTCTTCCCTGCTTGGCATAGGTGCGGCGTGTAAGCTTGATTGGGTTTCGGGCTAGCTGGCTTGTTTTTTTTTTTTCTTTCCTCTGCGGTTGTCTGTCAGCTTTTATCGCTACTGCAGCAATGTCGCAATGTTTTGGTCGGAAATTAAGTTTTATGCTCCAGTTTGTAACACGTTGTCGGTTACCCGTTTTTTTTTTCTTCATCTGCTGTTGTCACTTTTTTTTCTTGTTTCTTGTTGTTTCAACAGTGAAAGTCTTGCTAGGTCAACTTTATTTACATGTTAACTGATTGTTGTTGTTGTGTATCTTAAGCCGAGTCGGTTTCTTGTTTAAACTTAATTAAACATTTTCAATATGTCATATAGATTTTGAATATTTGATCAGTTTTATAATTGACTTTAATGATTTTTATTAATAACCTCAAAAAAAAAAAAGGTCATCCTTCTTTTCAGAATACAATAAAAACTATGAAGAACTAAGTAAACACAAGGCATGAATAACACGTTCTCTTGAGTATATATATATATATAGATACTTGTTCAGATTGCCGCCACGTTTAAATATTGACACTGTCTAGCTGCATTTCCATTCCCATCTCCCCACCACTTCACCACTCTCTCTCACGCTTTGCTGTCCTTCACGCACAAACGCACAAATTTGACGGCTCGCTTGGCGGACAATAAGCAATAAAATTATATGCCATATTGTACATGTACAGAAAATGCACTCACACACACTCAAGCACACGCACACGCACACACACACAGAGACTAGTACACGCGCAACAATATAATTTTGAAATCAGTTAAGTGTTGGGCGGTTCAATGGACATTGCAAAAGGCGTCCTTCGTGTCCTTCGTTTCCATTGCCTTTCGCCTTGCCCCTTTGCTGTTTACAGCAGTCGCTGCTGTCGTTTATTGTCGCGCTATGTTGAGTACATTAAATGCGCATCATAAATTTCATTACATTATTATTATGGCGTTGTTTGCGACAACAACAACAACAACAACAACAACATATACCAACAACAATAGCTGGGGAAACGTTAGCCAGATTCGACTATTTTATTGGTTTTTGGTGTAACATCTCTAAGCTCATAAATATAACTATTGTGTTGTTCGTTCTCGTCAAGGACCCCAAAAACTGCACTCCATTTTGTTCCCATATTAATGCACTAATTATTGGTGGGCTGCTGGCCACGCCCTCCTAATGCATTTTATCAACATTATTTATGAGTTGACATTTTGCGCATACGCTCGCCGAAAAATAAACAAAACACACAAAAAGAAACTTATTTCCTTCGGACATAATCTCAAGGGTCGCATTCTGTCTGTCTAACCCAGACCATCTCCCCTTTCTTTCTTCTGGACAAGCCTATGTTTGTCCAACTCGTCGTTGTCTCAGCAAACAAGATAGAAGAGGGAGAGAGCGAGAGACGGAGGAGAGAGTGGGTTTGTATAACAATGCGTAGGAAAATGATTATGCCTTTGCCAAAATTTAAACAATGCCTCGCCTTGCAATTCTTTGAGTTATGAGTTTTGTGAGGGCGTGGAGGGGGGTTCTTTGGTCCAAGGGTAGGTCTGGCACGATAAGGGTGAAGCAAGAAGCGCACTTGGCAAATGAACTTCTTACTAATTTGACTATTTAGGTCGATAGCAAAGACGATTAACAGAGCTCTCTTTAAAGGGAATGGAAAGTTGAATATGAAGAGCGTTGAGTGAAGAGCAAAAACATTAAGAAATTGTTTAGGAAAAACATTCTTAAAGATATCTTAGTTTTCACTTAAAGTTATATAAGTTGTAGCAAACTTATTAAAGATAGACTTTTGTGTTAACCTTTTTCTCTTTTAACTATAATGAATTAACAATCATCAAATATGTACTTACTAAATTTTCTATGCATTGCAAATTGGATGGCTAAAGTTTTGCCACACTTATCATGAATTTATACACTATACATAAAAGGTTGTGGCCTTGGATACGCGTAATGCTTCAACATTACTCATCAGTTTTATTCATTTTCTCACACTGCCAAACAAATCACAAATGGATGACGCGCTCGTCATTGGAGCCACAGTCAAAGACACACACACACAGAGACACAGACATATAGAAGTTGTCACAATCTTGACGAATGCTATAAAACTGAAATCCACGCAAATAGACAAGTTAATTTTGCTTTTATTCGTTTCCTTAAGTATTAATTTGCTAGGTTCCAGGCCAAATCGCACGCGCCTCTGTCGTAAAAAGCAAATCGAGGAAGTCAGTGCTAATTTAACAGGTTTAACCGGGGTATTTACTCGCGCTCAGATCTGTTTCTATATGTGTGTGTGTGTGTGTGTATATTGTTGTTGTTGCTCGTTGTTTGTTTGACAGCAGTGACACGTGATATTTATCAATTTTGATGGCATTTGCTGATGATTCAACACGAACAACAAAAACAACAGCAACAAAAACAAATCACACAACAATACCAAGAGACTTAAACAGCTGGTGGTTTGGAAAACATTAAATGTATATACTTTGGCGCTCTACTTTATGCATATTATGAATTGGATTCTTCTCATTCCTGTTGCTTTACTTAATACCCTGTAATAAACGAGGTGACCAAAAGGAAGATATAAAATAAAACTACCAAAAAGCGAGTAAAAACATTAAATTGAAAAATAAATATTTAGCATTTCATAAAAATCACAAAAATTAACAATATTTATATTAAGTTCTATCTAATCATTGTGTAATTGAGAAAATTTCCCATCTTAACTCTTTTATAGGGTATCTCTCAAAGTCTCTCACTTACAACACTAAGCATGTCTATTTAGCTTTGTGTGTTTTTTCTTTTTTTTTTATATTTTCGCTTGCGCACTTCCTCAATAATTTTATCGCATTCGTTTCAGTTGTGTGCGTGTGAATTTTTAGTGCCTGCTTTTGGCCACATTTCATTTGGCTTTCTCTGTTGCTCACTCGCTCTCTCTCCCTCTCTCTCTCTCTCTCTCTCTCTGTCTCTGTCTATGTGCCGTTTGTCGACTGACTGCCTAGGCGCCACTTGAACTATGAAAATTTGTCCCGTCTTGCTGGCGCCGTGTTTATCGATCGCGCATGGAAAACACTTTTGCCATTTGCTTTATCTGCCAACAAACATGGCCCGAAGCCGGTGTTGGAGTTGGTAGCATATACCGTTGTTAACCGCACCCAGACCCGGACCCGGGCATACACCGGACAAGGTTCGGACTTGGTTCGTTGGTTCGTTGGGTTCTTGACACCCAAACCCCGTTCGACATTTGACTGTTGTATGTTGTATGTAACCCCGGCCCCCCGCCGCCGATACCCTATATCATTCTACTGGTGTGTGGTTTTGTTTGGCGCATTTTCGCTTTTCTCGTCCTGGCGTGCGTTCATAAATATTCCGTGTGTTTTTTTTTTCTCGCTTCTTTTGCTTTTGCTATACTTTGTGCCTTACGTCCTCTGTTTATGGGTGTATGTGTGTGTGTGTGCTTGTATGTGTGTGAGTGTATATTTTAAGTGTATTTCTGTTTTTGCAGCAATTTCAGTTTTTATTCCTGTAATTTATATGCTACTATATGCTATATTGGGGTAGGTTTGGGTAAACGTTTTTCCTGGAAATCATTTCAACAAACAGTACCAAAAAATAAAAAAAAAAAACGAAAAAAACTTAAAAGGAAAACTAAAAATGTAACATTAAATACTAGCTAGCAAGGGTAGATGGGGAGGGGGGGGGGGGGGGAAACGATTGGGTGGCGCACAACTGCAATTATCTCAAAACATGACGCAAGGTTTCGGAATTCGAAATCAACTTGGCATTAGAGAGCAATTATAAGATGGTGCGATAGCCACATATCAAGATTAACTGTTTGCCCATTTTTTTTTAGGGCAAATCAAATGGGAATTGAAAATTAAAAGCAGCTTGAAACGATGTTAAAGAAATTAAACATTTATTTTTTTTTTGTTGTGAAGAGTCAAAGTTGAAACTTAAGTGAAAACACTTAAAACTAAAAGCTGTAAAGGTTTTATCTCAGACTTAAATATTATTGCTATAAAAACAAGACTATAAGATGTTTTTCGAGTTCATATCTTAAGCCTAAAATGTAAATGAAGTGTTTGCTAAACAGTTATGCTTGGTTAATGCAGTGTGCCAAACAAACCCTCATAATTTACCAAAAAAAAAATAAAAACATTTCATTTTAAAAATTAATTTTTAGCACTGGCCCCAGAAGCAAAATTTAATTTAATTGATGATTTACGCCCGCGTCACGACTACAACCCTTTTTCTAATGAGCCAAAAACGAGTGGATGTTGTTGGGTTTGGGTTTGGGGGGAGGGCAAAGCGTTAACATGCACAGCGAACAGCCGTTGCTAATGAAGTGTTAAGGGGCGTTACGCCAACAGAAAACAACAGAAAAACAAAAAAATGCGACGCAATTTCAGAACCCGGAACTTGGTGAATACCATACAAAATATTGTTATGTATTTCGGTTACGCCTATTGGGAGCATTTGAAAAAATTAAAGCGATGCTTTTTAGCTAATCGCGTAACACTTCAAGTGTTTCTGCTTCTTCTTCTTGGCCAGACAGACGCCAACCGATTTTGACAGCTTCCCCGCTCTACCGCTCAGCGTTCCCTGTCCACAAAACTCCACCCACCCAGTTTCAAAGCACTTTAGGTTCTTGTGCACTTGCTAGCAGAAATTTGCATGCAACTTTTTGCAGTTGTGGTTCTATTTCGCTTCGTTTTTCTATTTTTTTGTATTTTTGGGTTGTTTTATGCACAGTTTTCTCTCTTTTTCCACCTGTCGCGTAAAATTTCACACTGCAACATAAATTTTGCCCGACGGCAACCGCATGGGGTAAACCAGCTGCCACACCCCAACCCTTAACCCTATGGGTTTCCCGTTACCCGTTTCCCAAACCCATCGACTTGCCGCATTTGACGCCACATAATTTTTCGTGAAAACTTTTTTGTTAGTTGTTGTTGTTGTTTTGACCACGCCCACAATTGTATGGATCGCACTTTGTTTACCTGCCGTAGGTTCCGTGCCTCTCTCCCCCCTCTTCCTAGCTCCTTCCCTACTCTCATCAGTCGCTTTGGCAAATTTATTTGGCGACAATAACAAAAGTTTTGCATACTTTCAGGCGGCAGGGTTGCATTTCATTTCATTTCGCTGCGTTGCGTTCCGTTCCGTATTGTTTGCTAATTAAAAGTAAGTGCTGCAAAAAGTGACGGGCCCAACGATTACCGGGCGCCACAAGACTTTACAATTAGGGGAGATTGATTCCCCACCCCCCTCCCACACGCCTTCAATGCGGCACACTGGTTCAGGCAGAAGAGAAAGTGTAATATGAATTATCTCAATTAGCTGAGAAGTAGAAATAAATTTCCATTCACAGCGAATGATTGAAAAAACTATTAATAGACGGAGCTGTAAGGTTAAGAGATTTTATATGGAATGAAATATTTCAATATACTTACTTACTAATATGTCATCAAAAACCAGAAAAATAATTTTAGTTCTGCAAAAATATTATGCAAAATATTTTTCCCACATTTTAGCTAAACTCTTTTCAACTGTAAACTACAGACACTTTTACCAGGAGCTTAAAAAATTACCAACGTTGGCAAAAATTATTGCAGAAATTCCCAAAAAAAGGAAGGGGAAGAAAAATATAAAGATATATTCAGGAAAAGTGCACACGTGCCTCGACTAACTTTACGCGGAAAGTGGTAGAACGGGTTGGGCGAAGTGTAGGTGTTTTCGGTAGTACCAAAAAGTAAAGCCCCAATTGCAACACTTGGGGCCGCCATTTGCACATGAACTCGTTTGACGTTAAGCGAACTTTGGCCACCGTTTGACATTTTGCCGCAAAACCCCAAAAGAAAAACCATCGTAGCCAAAAAAAAAAAAAAACGAAGAAAACTTGCAAAAAAAAGAAACATTTAAACTTTGCAGCTTAAATTGTCGCAGTGTGCGGTATGAAGGAAAAAAAAACTAAAAAACCCAAAAAAATGAAAACGAAAGAAAGAAAAACCGAGTTGAAAAGAAGCCTCGCTCTCGACGGTTTCCTAAAGTTCTCCTAAGTTGAACTCGATGCGATTCAACTCGACGACTCGACTGTCAATTGCAAATGTCACACGAAAAACTCACACAGAAATGGTTGATGGAAAGAGGGGGCAAGCGGGGCAGAAGCTGTTGCAACTGGAACTGAAACTAGAGCTGGTCTTTCCGCTTGGATGTCACTAATTCCCAGTGCTCGATTTGCATTTCGCTTCTTATTTGTTATTTTTTTGTGGTGGCGGCAACGTTTTTTACCATGTTGCATTTTGCTGCCAGTTTTTTTTTCTTTTTGCATTTCCACAATTTAGTTCATGTTGCCAGTGTTGTTATTGTTGTTGTTGTGGCTTTGTTGTCCCTATTGACCAGTGTGTGTTTGTGTGTTTTTTTCTAAATAAATTGAACATTTTGCTAATATCTTGATTAAATGTCGCTGCCATATCGTTTGATAAATGGCAATTCACAATTTTCGTTGTTGTGGCTTTGTATAAAGTTTTTAAAAAAGGGATTTTCCCACTTTCCACTTTCTACAGAACTGTATGTTTTTATTTGTTTTTTTTGTCAGTTTATGTCCGCTTGATTGGACGGGGGCACAAACAGTTGCCTCAAATGGACCGAGAAATGAGTGTTTTTCACATTTATTCAAAAAGCATATGTGGAAAAATACATCATGCATGTATCAGGCATAGAGGTCAAGGTTTTTCCTTTTTTCTATAAAGTGAAAATATTTGTAAAATTTCTACATTTATTTATTTATGTTTTCCAGCTAATCGTTCACAAGTTTAAACGCCTGAACTGAAAGGAAAAACTCAAGTTAACCATTCAAGAAATATCTTGCACACTTGCTTGAAGAATGTGTGTGTTTGGGGCCAGTCTTTTGTGATATGCAAAGTTTTGCGTAATTGCTGCAATTTGTTTGGCAGCAAACTGCTTAATATCAAGTAGACGTCGTGTTGTACACAAAAGCTGACGGCAACCCAAGTAAGCGCATTCGGTTACATAACAACAGAGGTAACAACAAACACGAACAACAACACCAAAAACACCAACAACAACTTTTAGCACCAATGTTGCTGCTGCTGCTTGTTTACATTTTACAGTTTTTGTGTGGTTAAGTTTACGCCTTGCTTTCATCTTCGTGGCCGTCTTTTTCGTCTTCGTCGTCTTCGTCTTCTTCGCCTTCTTCTGCACGAAACACACTGTTAAAAGGTCGAGGTTGAGAGATGCTGTCAGACCCCAAAAAACTGGCCTCTTATCATGTTAGAAACGCTCTATTTTCATGTAACTAAACAACAAAAACAACAACAGCAACAGCAACTATGTTGGTGCAGTGCAAAAGTATCTACAGTTACGAAAACTATGAGACAAGACCGAAACTTCAGAACACACAGACAACTATTGCGTTCTCGTCTTCGTCTAATTTATAAAATTATTCGCACGTACTTTCTTATTAGTTTGTTTTCTGGTATGTAAATTTAAGCAAAAACAAAACTTTTCCACCAAAGTCTGGCCAACGTGGGACGATATTGATACATGATACACATATTTAGCATGTTTGGTATACAACATTTCATACAATGTTGTTATTGAGTTGAGTATTTCCAGGTTATTAAAGATATCTCATTTTAGATCTAGTATTCAATGTGTTAGCCCTTCCCCATTTCAGTTTGTTTTGGCCATGTTTGTTCAACTGAGCAGTGAACTGTACCTGTAAAGTAGTTAGCGTGGAATAAATGCGAGGCGAAAGAAGCTAGCAGTTGAACATAATACACAAAAAAGCAATTAGCCATGGCCAAATCCAGCCAAAAATAACAATAGAATGAACCAAACAGAGAAAACGAGGGAGGGAGAGGAAGTAGAGAACTAAAATAACAACTAAACAAAGATCCAATAATAAATAAATAAAACTTAAAGCAACTCAAATTAATGAGGCTCGCTTTGGCGCCACTTGGCATGACAAACATGTGGCGCACGTGGCAAGCACACACAAGCACAAAAACGAAGAACTCTCTCTCCCCCCCCCCCACCAACCAACCCCGCTCAGTCGAGCGCTTGCAGCACTAATTCCCTAACATGTCACGAATCATATTGAACATGCGGCTGTGCCAAATGATGATGACGCCCTGGCCAATGATGAGGCATGCAACGATTGTGGTGTGGTATGTAGCAGTAGCAGTAGCAGCAAAGAAGTATAGTTTGGGTAAGGAAGACAGCCAGCTGACAGCCTGGCATAGAAATTAAGCCAAGTGTTGTCTGTGTTTCCGGCCAGCGTTTAACTCATTTTCTACATGTGCTGCATATTAAACGGTGCACCTCCCTTTTCCCCCCTTTCCCACCATAAATGTATGCCATGGATGTTTTTTTTCACCCATTTTCCTTTATGCTTTTCTTTCCTGTTCCACTCATTGCTCATTTGAGGCATTCGCAATGGCAATTATATACTTTTCTCGTTTACCCCAAAAACGTGTGACGCTCGCAATTTTGCGCAATTTTTCACAAATTTTCATGCATCATTCTTTACCTGCCCCCCTCCGCTACACCCCCCACCCTCACCCCTACCAACCAAACCATTAATTATTATTTTGTTCGCACATTTCGCTGATTTATTGTGGCCCCATTGCAAAAATTATTCAGAGCAGCTGCAGCAGCAATCAGTACAAAACCAAACAACATCAACACAGCACCAAATGCCAAACAAATTAAATTACAACCAAAAAAAAAAAAAAAGAAAGCATAAAAAATAAAAACAGACTACAAATAAAAATGTTAAATGCAATACAAATGATACAAAAAAAAGATTCTGAATGCACTTCCACTTGAGAAAGCAATGCCATTTTCTGCAAAATATTATTAAATAATCAACAGCTCTCATACTGTCTCGCTCTCTCTCTCTCTTCTCTCTCTCCTCGCACAATAAACCCACCCAGTGGCAAGAAGAAACAACAACAACAAACAAGTAAGAAGGCTCCAGTCAAGTAAGCTCGACTAGAAGATACCCTTAACCCGTGACCCGACGGACGTACCTATTACCGCACCAATTCTTAAAGGTTTAATATCTCCCGTGTTTCTTAATCAATTTTACTACAAAATTCACATATGCTTATAGTTTTGTTAACAGTTTCAATTCCAATTTTCAAGTTTTTTGTTATCGATTTCATGTGTATATCGTAAACCGGAAAAGTTATCGAAAATTTGAAACAAACTTGCTATGCCTAGGGATTAGGAGAGCTCATATCCAAAATCTGGAGTCTTTAGCTTTTGTAGTTCCTTAGATCGACGCATTCGGACAGACATGGCTAAGCTTTTATTGCTGATCAAGAATATATATAATATATACTTTATGGGGTCGGAGAAGCTTTCTTCTGCCTGTTACTTACTATTGCACAGAACCATTATACCCTTTTTCAGCCATTTCATGGGTTTAGGGTATAAAAAGTAAGGTTGGTAGACAGTTACGCATTTACTCTTGCCACAGATCATATGGCCCCCCTCCCCTCCTCTTCCACCACCACCACTGCCCCTGCCCATGCAGAGAACTCACATTAAAAGGCTGCACATTCAACCGCCATTAAGTCAAATGGATGAGCTTGTGTGTAATAAAATTTTTTATTATCATCTGTCTCGCGTTGAAGTGTTGCCCAGCACAAAAAAAACAACAAAAACAGGAATCGCTGGCAAATAAAATAGTAACTGAGCTGGCAAAAATGTATAAATTTCAACAGCTTGTGCGGCATGTTGAATGCCCTGCCACATCAAGGGCTGAAATCTATTGAAAGGTCTATAAAATGAAATCGGCTTTAAGTCTTAAGTTTGCTTAGAATACCCTATTAAATGTCATTTTATAACCTTATAAATAAAAATCTTACATTAAATTCGACTGCAAATAATAATAAAAAAAAAGTAAGCTTAACCGATTTAAGTCTCATTGTTTGTCAAAAGTGTTTGCCGTCATTGAAAAACCATAAATCAATTACCAAAAAAATATTAAAAAACCAAACTTAAATACCTTAAAAATGGAAAAACTGAAAAAAAAACAACCACAGAATCGTCATTGTTGCTGTTGTCTGTTGTCTTGATATCATTTCAAGCGTCAGACAGTCAGTCGGAAATGATGCTCACAACAACAACACTGACAACAACAACAACAGCAGCGACAGCCACAAAATTTTCGAAAAAAAACAACATTTTTTACTTTTTGTTATTTGCCGCACAGTTTTCACTTTGTGTGGCCAAAAATATTTTTATTTTTTATTAATTTCTTTATTGTGTTTTTTGTTTTTTTGTTTTTTAAGTTTTTATATCATTTTAAAAGTGCCCCGCCCCTTTTGGCTGCATGGACAGAGGCGGCGTCATGACGCGCATTTCACACTCGACTGGCGCGAAAATTCATTAAAAAATTGTGTTTAACATGCCAAAAAAATTTTCGTGCAATTTTTATTGCGGCCTGAAACGTGCGCATTCCATATCTACAGTTTGGTTTTTTTCAAGGTCTGGGTGATGATGATCATTTTCTGTTAGGGGGGGAGGTGTGGCAAATGGCAATTGCAGCACTTTGAGTTCATTTTTTGACATTTATTTGACGCATGGCCACAGCATTAATAAAATTCAGACCAGTTGCAATTGCAAGGCGGTATATATATATATATATATATATTTGTATGTGTGTGTGTGGGTAAACTTTGACCCCATTTGCCAGAGAGAAAGAGAGAGAGAGAGAGACGGAGACACTTTCATTGGAATTTCTAATTTGAGGCAAAAGTGGGCAAAGTTGTAGGCGCCATTTGAGGCACAACCGCCTGGAATGAATGCTGTCAACGGCAGGCGCGCGATACCAATCAGCAGGGCGTACCTACTTTTCTTATTCCCCGCAACCGCCCCGCCCCGCCACGCTCTACCATTCGAAAAGAAAAGCCCGGTTCCTTGGCAAAATATGTAAAAAACAATTTATTTTTGCATGGCAGCGCTAAAAGGAGTCGCTCGAACAATGCCAAGAGGCCTTGTGACTTGTCAGAAGGAAAAACACACACACACACAAACACACACTTAGACTTGACAGGCGCCACCCTTGAGCGAAATTCATTTGTTATGCAAGCAACATTTCCGTTTCCGGTTAACGCAGCACGACCAACTAAAAAACCAACCAACCAACCAGCCAACAGAAACGTCAAATGCCGCAAGTAATTTGCATTCGGTAACCTGATTAATTGATGCACAGAAACTTCAGTTGAATACTATTGAATACTTACAAACTCATTGCATTTAACAGTTAGTTAATTACTCGTTGTTGTTTAATAATTAAGTGTTAATCTCTAGAGGTCATACGACAAAAATCATTTACTTTTATGGGATTTTGAAAGTTCAATTTGTGAACAGATTTCTGTAGAGTTTTGTTGCGCTTCAGTGGCAAAAACGCAAATTTGTTATTTGTGCGAAAACTTTTTCCTTTACCGTGATAAAAGGAAAAAAGTTATCCCAAAATCCCATCCACTTCATCAGATCGGCTATATGCTAAAATTCTCAATTCTCAATTTAGTATTTTTCAATATTGAGCAGTGAAATCAAATAAAATGTAAAATGTTTAAATTATATTTGTCATGGTCTTCATAACATTTTCAATACGGAAATTACATAAGGAAAAAATGACTTTCGTAAGAAGGTTTACAGTAGCCTTGAAATTAAACAAACTTATATAAATCACTCAAAAACAAGTAAGAAGGCTCTAGCCGAGTAAGCTGGACTAGAAGATACCCTTAACCCTTGACCATACAGATATACACATACATACATGTATCCACTGTAACAATGTTTGATGGTTTCATATCTCCCGTGTTTCTGAACCGTTTTTGATAAAAAATTTCACAGATGTTCATTGTTTTGTTAAGAGTTTCAACTCTCATTTCAAGTTTTCTGCCTGTTACATACTTATGCACAAAACCCATATACCCTTGTTATTTACCCATTTCATGGGTTAAGGGTTATAAAAAGAATGCACACCAACCGTCGCTAGTTTAGATTTATTATGACCCCAAACAGAATGTTAAGCTGTCTAAATAGTTGTTAACCGTGTTTTGTTCACTGTCAGGACGTTGCCAAAGTGGGTCACATCAAGTGTTACCATGTTTCTTAAGAAAGCCGCTAACATTGCGTATACGTAATGCAATTTAGTGTCCAACCCGCAATTGCCGACAAGCGAAAACAAATAGTTGTTGCGATTATATGCAAATTGTGCGATTTTCTAGTTCTCTCTACTCATTTGCATGAGTGTCGCAATGCAGTTGGCAGAATTTTGAAAAAAAACAAACCAAAAACCAAAAAAAATTGCCTATTAATGAGCAGCGAAAAGGTTGAGCCAGCCAGCTTTGTGTAACGGAAACGTAAAAGCAAGATTATGATAACAAAGTTAACTATATAAAGGTTTGGCAAGTTAACTTCACTTTGCTTTTAAAGGGTTTTTCCTCATCAAGTCTTTTTATACAGACAGACAGACGGACATGGCTATATCGACTCGGCTGTTTATGCTGATCAAGAATATATATAGCTTCCTTCTGCCGGTTACATACTTTTGCACAAAACAATTATACCCTCTTTTTTTTAACCATTTCATGGGTTAAGGGCATAATAATAATTATATCTTTATATCCATATATATACAAATTACAGACATATGCCCTTTCTAATCAGTTTATTTAACTGCAACAAAAAATTAAAACCAAAGATAATTTTTCAGGCATATAACGTTTTTATTTTCCCAACTAGTTCTTATTTCGTGAATGGTAACACTTAGCTTATGTTTGATTAGACAGATAATTAGTTTTATCCTTCCGCTGAACAAATATGGTTGATTATAGGCTTGAACAACGCTGGCAAATATTGCGACATTACTTTGAAAACCATGGTAATATTGCAGAATGTGTGAGAAAGTTACGTACGGATTTTGGAAAAGTGGAAGAAACTGGAAGATCATCATCGATAAACCAATGCGTGAAAAGCCCAAAACAGTTTGTACACCCGAGAATATTGCTGAATATTGCCATCAACATCAATTCACCATCGTTCTCA
The DNA here is from genome assembly GCA_035044645.1 of Scaptomyza parva. NCBI lineage: Eukaryota > Metazoa > Arthropoda > Insecta > Diptera > Drosophilidae > Scaptomyza > Scaptomyza parva. The sequence goes on from JAWNNT010000090.1 coordinate 8,258,246, forward strand.
ACAATTGAACATTTCGGAGACATCATTGAGACGAATTTTGCATAAAGACCTTCGTGTATGACGCCATGGCCAGCCGAGGCAGTCATTTGAATGTAATCATTTTTCATTCATTAACCGGAAGGATTGTACTTTCAAATAAAAAAAAACAAATTTGTGAAAATATTCAGTAGTGTTTTTTTTTTTTATTTCATTTAAAAAAAAAAGTTATTGGCTGATTTGAGAAAGCTTAGTGTGTTTTATTAAACTGATCATGAATGTGCTTGTTGTATTCACTCTCGCTGTGGCGCCTCATATTTCGTAACGTATGCATGCCAGTTTTGGATGGCGCTGAAGACCGTTTAAGCAACGGACACGATGCCGTCGAAAACCAATTCCCCTGGCTGGCTTATCTCAGGCATCATTAAGACCCGCACGGGTACTAAGCACACCGTTGACAAGTCGCTTATCATCATCCACGAAGGCCTTAGCTCCACAACTGGGGTGAATGATATTGCGCTGATCTGTATTCTATATGTGAATTTCACCACATCTATACATGCCGTTGAGCTGCCGTTACACAGCTGCACCTATGTTGATGTTGATGATGTGGTCTTCAATTCAATAATTGTCTTAAGTTATATTGCCATTTTTAAGTATTATTATGTCTATTGTCTGAACCAGTCGATCTCTCAAAACATTTTAAGTTACACATAGTTAAAACACTCATTATATACTTATATCCATATTTACATATTACAGACATAATTATATCATTATATCCATTTCTAATCAATTTATTTAACTGCAACAAAAAATTAAAACCAAAGATAATTGTTTCGTTCAGGCATATAGTGTAACGTTTGTTATTTACATAATCAAAATCAGACCATAAACAAAATAATTAACTTCTGTGAAAATTTTATTAAAATCGGTTAAGAAACACCGGAGATATTAAACCACCATCGGCTGTAGGCCGACCGTCTGTCCGTCTGAATGGTCCAGGGTTAAGGGTATCTTCTAGTCGAGTAAGCTCCTTCTTACTTGTTTGTTATGACTTTATATACTTCATCATTATTTGGCAATTAATAATTATGCGGCAAGGCTAGCTCAAGCTCAAGCCCAAGACAATGAATGGTGGAAAGGTGTGTGTGTGTGTGGCATAATGCACAAAAGTAAACATGCAACGTGCCACAAAGTGGTGCAACGTTTGCTGATGCTGTCAAGTCAAGTCCGCAACACGTTGCCTCATTTGATGATTTATTATCGCTCATGAGTGCATCATAATGATGATGATAATGATGCTTCACTGGGTGTTGTTGTTGTTCTTGATGGTTGATAAACAGCTGCCTCGAGCCAAGTGCCTGTCTGTCTGTCTGTCTGCCAGAAGGATGCAGCATCCCAGCTCTTGCTCTTGCTGATGACGGCACGGGACGGCACGAGTGGGGAGGGAGGGCAGGCGCTAATGTCTGTTTAGATGTGCTTGGCAGGTGCTTAAGCGTTGCATTTAAGGTTTTTACTAATTTATGCAGAGTACTTCCACACACACACACACTCACATACACACACCCTTTGATTGGATTTAGTTCAAGTTAGTGTGTACCATTCAATTAGCTGGCAACACTAGCTCATAACGGTTGACTAGAGTTGCCAGAGTTGAAATCAGTTAGAAGACGTTGAGAGATTGTTTTATGTAAGAATTTTGAATTCGATATCAAAAAGAAAAACACAAAATCTTGTATTTGTCATTTAATCAAGTTAAGAAGGCAGCAAGTATTTCTGTCTGTCTTGTTCTTTATTTCTTTCTTTTCTTTTCTGTTGTTGTTTCGTTTTCGTTTTCGTTGTGGCCAAGTGGCTGAGCCAATTACTTGGCAGCAACCAGCAGCAGCCAGCAGCACTCAGGATATTAGTTAGCTGCAAATGTCTCAAATAAACAGGCAACACTTTACACACAAACACACACACACACAGACAGAGAGAAATTAAAGCCAATGAAGTCGACTGGCAGCAGCAGCAGCAGCCGGTAATGAAGACATTTTGAATAGCATACCAAAAGCAAAGAAAAGAAAGCAAAACAAACAAGAAACCAAATAGATATCACCATCTCTATCTCAAGGTGTTGTTCCGTTCGCTTGGTGTGTGTGTGTGTATGTTTGTGTTTGTGTCTCAGGTAAAAATAAATTGTAAATAATTCCGTTTATGCGGCATGCGACTGCGAAGAAGAAGACAAAACACATAAAACTGCCACAGCGACGGAGGGTTGAGGGCTTGAGGGTTTGTCGACCCAAGTGCTGTTAGAATTTACTATCTAGACCGGCGGCCAGGTTTTGCTTATGGGTTTCCAGTTGCTTGCTATGTGTGTGTGTGTGTGTGTGTCTGTGTGAGGTGGTGGGGGGCGGGGGGGCTATGCAGGCAACTGCAGGTCATTTTCATGGCTGCCGTGGCATACGTAATTGAATAGCAGACAACAGAAGCAGCAGGCCCCCCCCACGCTCGTTCCCCTCGCTTTCAAGCTGGTGAAGCGACGGCATTGGATTAATTTTTAATGAATTCCCTGGCTCTTTGGCCTGTCCGGAGCTTCTTCTTCTTTGGGCTGGGGTTTGTCTTTATGCCGTCTTCGTCTTTATTTGCGGCAGCCAAGACAAATACACAATAAAAGACATGTGTGTGTGTTTGCGTTTGTGTTGGTGAGTGTGCATAAAAACTTAAGTGATCCATGTACTGGTCAACACTGAGTGGTCGGTTATAGCACATTCTTAAGAGAGAGAGAGAGAGCGAAAAGTTTTATCCTCAGTCACTTTAAGTATTTCTGGCATTTATTTTTCAACTGGCGCCAGGCGTCCTGACATGTGGCACGTCATATGCAAATGACGCGAAGAAATTATGAAAAATATGCCAGTTCACACTTCATGTTTTTACACAAGCACATATATCATACATAGGGTTGGTAAGGGGCGGCGGGTGGGGGGTGGGGCTTCTGTGTTGGATTTCTTGCTGCATTTTGTTGGCACTTGCACAAGCCGATTAACATTTAAATTAAAAATGGGCAAAACCAAAATAAAAACTCAAAACTCAACTATAAATGCAAGCAGACTTAAAAAAAAAGAGATGTGGAAAGTCCGTAAGAGAATATTTTGTGATGCAATGTTGTTAAGTTATACCCTTTCTTTTAAAATTTGACTACTGAGTGTGAGAATCTCATTATCTAATCTAATAGTATAGGCTTTAAAGATATGGTCAGATTATCTACTTAGTTTGTAAGCCGTAAGATAATAATTTGTGTTCAAACCCTTTCTTCAAGAATTTTACAACTGAGTATAAGAAACTTATTATCTAACTGATTAAGCTTTAATGGTAAAGTAAGTTTCTAGATTTGGTCTATTTTGGAGAATATTTTGTGATGCAATGTGCTTAAGTTATACGCTTTCCTTAAGAATTTTACAACTGAGTATAAGAAACTTATTATCTTATCTAATAGATTAAGCTTTAAAGTAAGTTTCTAGTAAATCTGTATCTAGGCTTAAAGCTTAAAAATGTGGATAAATTATACTCTTTCTTGAACAATCTTAATACTCAGAAGGTTAAACTAATTATCATATCTAACAGACTTAGCTTTAAGGCTATAGTAATGTTAAGTATCTTGATTTAAACATTAATTTTACAGATATATTTTAAGATTATTTTTATATCAAACTATGAAAGCAGTCGAAATTGACTTTATATACTTATCTTCCATTCTGTTGGGTTAGAGTATTTTTCGGCCGAAAATTGCACAACATTCGCCTACAAAAAGCTCTCTCATTTGCAGTCACATTCTCTCTCACACCCACACTAACTCACTCACTCACTCACCCATTCATTCATTCATTTATTCTCTCTCTCTCGCGCTGGCTAACAGCTGCTTTGTGTTTTGTGGCGCATTTCCGCATTTCATTTGTTATTGTTGTTTATAGATTGGCACACACAGCAGCTGCTCAGTGTTTAATTTTGTTTGTGGCCCAAAACACAGACACGATTTGAAGTTCGCCGCATTTTGGCCAACTCGGCTCAGTGATAATTTTATATTGCCTACTTTTAGGCACAGTGTGAAAATCCAAGACATGAGCTTCCTTTTTCTAGACAAAAATATTTGAAGAAAAAAATAAAATCAAACGCTTCCAAAGACAATCTATATAAAGTGAAGTGAAGGGCAACTAGTAAAAGTGTATGTGAGTGTGTTTGTGTGTGTGCTTGTGTGTGTGTGTGTGTGTGTTGGCAGCTCACGTGGCTGGCAGCTGTTTGCGGCCTGTGTAAAGTTTTAATTGGCAAAAAGTTCAGATTCATACTATTTGATTTATGTACAAGATTTTATGAATAGTTTTTCCATTATTGCATTACAAATATGCAATTGCAATATTTATTGAATTTACTTTCTGTTTAAAGGCTCCTAAAAGCTGCAGCTGGCTGCTTAGCTTTTCCTTTTCCATGCTTGCATGCAAGCAAAGCTTTTAAAGCTTTTCTTTCTCTGCGTTTCGCGTTTCCTTTACAGTTCTTGCACTTTTGCGCGCCATTTTGAATGTCCCGTTGACCTTGTATTGCAAATTATCCGTCGATATACAAAATTCAAGTGCTGTGTTTTTATTGACAATTGAAATATATATAAATAAATATTGCTGAAGTTTGTTAAATGTTGTTATCTACCACAATAAACATAACTGTATATGTGATCTGATCCAAGGGTAAGTCGAAATAAAATTACATATTTGAATATTGCCAAATTCACATCGACAGACGATTTTTATGCATTTTTGTGTGAGTCGTTATCTTATGGCGTATATGTTGGCTGTCAATTTGAACTGAAATTTCATTTTAGCACTTGCAATTTCATGAATGTTAAATAAATACGCCAAACGTGACCAGCACCAATGTTTGCTGGCTTAAATGGCAAAAAACACAACTGAGAAAAAAAAAAACCGATTGAAGCAAATATTTGTTTCGGAGTGTTAAATTGATTTTATTTTTGTAAAGATTTTCTTTTTGTATTACTCTAAGATTATTTAATTTTAAACTATTTTTGAACTGCCCTTAAGAAGATTAACAAAATTGCTCATAAATTGGTTTGCAATTTTAAATGCTCGAAATAAACCAAAGAAAAAATATAGAAAAAAACAGCGAAAGGTATGTGTAACAAATTAGCATTTGTTAGCGTTGCAAAGTACAAGAAGAAGTAGTCTCAGTCGCAGTCTCAGTCCAAGCAGACAGTAGGACCACAAGGACCAAGGAGCTGTAGAGCTATAGAGTAGAATGAGACTTGCTCCTTGGTCGGCCGTAAACAAAATTGTTGCAGCATTTAGAGCTGAAAAAAAAAACAAGTAAGAAGTAATAGTCGAGTAAGCTCGACTAGAAGATACCCTTTACCCTTGACCATACAGACGGACAGACGGTTGCACTGACAGACATACACATACCGGCACTACCGGCCCAATGCTTGATGACTTCATATCTCCGGTGTTTCTTAACCGATTTTAATGAAATTTTTACAGAAGTTCATTATTTTGCTTATAGTTTCAATCCTCATTTTCAGTTTTTTGAAATTCAAGATTTTTTTGTTATCGATTACATGTGTATATCATAAACCTGAAAAGTTATCAAAAATTTGAAATAAACTTGCCATGCCCAGGGATTAGGAGAGCTCATATTCAAAATCTGTAGTCTCTAGCTTTTGTTGTTCCTGAGATCGACGCGTTCAGACGGACAGACAGACAGACAGACGGACACGGCTATATCGACTCGGCTGTTGATACTGATCAAGAATATATATACTTTATGGGGTCGAAAAAAGCTTCCTTCTGCCTGTTTACATACTTTTGCACAAAACCATTATACCCTTTTTTACCCTTTTCATGGGTTAAGGGTACAAAAAAAAATGGTAGAAAACCAAAAGAGAGTCGAAGAGTGAAAAAGGAATCGCCAAGACGGCTCCTATATTCTGGGTACAGGGTATATATGTTTGTTACGTTGTGTACTCAGTTATTGCATAAATAAATAATGCAGTTATTTTTGTCTTTCGCCTTTCCTTGCGAAGAGAAGTTTGAATTTGTTACTGCAATAGTATAGTTTGCAAATGCGAATTGCGACGTACGAATGAGAATTCAATTCGCCGAGCTGAGCAGAAGAAGAGCCGCGAAGAGAATGCGAAAAGCAAGCCAGCCAAATTTTACGACTATTAAGAATTGCATATTTAAATCAAATATAAAAACAAAATGAACACAAAAATAAACGAGATGAATAGAAGAATAGTCCAGCCGGTTGAGGCTCAACTGCAAAATTAAATGCTTAAAAATTTAAGAAGCGACTTTCGCTGACTGCAACATTTGGGAGTCGTTAATTTTTATCACCCAAGCATCTCTCTCCCCTGTATGCATTGCATTCTGCATTCCACATTCAAAGGTGTGTGTATGTATTTGTGTGTGTGTGTGTTTGTGTGTGTTGAGCTGCAGGTGTTCAGCACCATTCTCACGACATTTCTTATTAAAGTTTGTTTTTCGGCCCAAGACGAACAGAACGAACGATGGCCGGGACATTTCTAGTCAAGGAACAGAGCCGCAATAGGAGGAAAATGCATTAAATCAGGCGACAACCAAAGGAAGAAAAAGAAATAAGGAAAGTACTATAACTTCAAAGCCAAGAAATGATGGGAGAAAAGACGAAATACGAATACGCTTTGAGAAAAAATAATGAAAAATTCATATTCAAAATCCAAAAATATCTAAAAAAAATTTAAATTACGTTGCTTTCAAAGTAAATATCAATGTAAAAGTATTCTTTCTTTCACAAGTATTCTGATATACCCTTACTTAAAGATAAAGTATGTTAGAGTAATGCAGAGACAGCGGCCGGCGCATTGGGACGCGCATTGCATATCTAATGCATTCCTTGGCTTTGGCTTTACCAAAAGAAGTAATAAAGCGTAACCAGAAATTGCACACAGAGTGAGTGATAGAAAAAGACAGAATGAGAGAGCGAGAGAGAGAGAGAGAGTGAGGGAGATAGTCAAAGGCAAAAATCCGTCAGCAAATGTAATACGAGAAAAAAAAAGAAAGGAATTGAAGTCATGGCCGACAAGTACATTGCCTGCTTTTGGGCAACTTGGCCAAAAATTCGATTCCCTTCCCGCTCTCTCTCTCTCTCTCTTTCTGTCTCCATTTCGTTCGTGTTGGCTTGATTATTATGAATACGCAGTGTTGACCGCAGAGTTGTTCCAGAGGTCGTCGCACGCTCAACGCTCGTGTCGCATACATAAACAGCTGCCCCCAAAAGGACTTGCAACTGGATGGCATCTGCCCCTCACACACATTGCACTTCTTTTGTGTGTAGTGGAATTGGCGAGAATATGTAAATTAGTTGACGCGCTTCCAGCTCGCTCGATCAACACAGGGAACAACAGAACAACAGAACAACAAAGGCATTCATTTGTGGTCCGTCTGGCTAGAACCAGACACAACTCAACTCTAGATTTGTGGGCAATTTTCGGTGGCGCGTGATCCGCAACCAGAAAATGTGAAGAAAATTTGCACTTTCTTAAGTGCAGTTGCAGTTGCACGCGCTGTAAAACTTAAGTAATAACTACTGACAGAAGGGCCACTTGTTTGTGAACTTCGTCGTCGTCGTCGTTGTCGTTTCGCTAATCGGTGTTTCAAACGGACTTTTTCTTAATCCTAATTGGAGCCGTAAGTCGTAAGTCGTAAGTCGACTGTGAATGAGTTAAAAAAAAAAAAAAACGAACGAATGAGAAGAAAAGTTTTATTGCGAGGCTTGCCAATCTTTTAATGAGTACGAAATGGTATTCGATGGCATTCGAGTGCCAGAAATTACAACAAAATCTATGCTAAAGAGGTCAAGAGAGCAATTTACAGATTACACTAGACAACAACAGGTTGAGTTAAATATGTTTCCAAATGTGATAGTTGATTAAATTGAAGACGAAATAGAACAACTTTTTAATGGCCATAACTAAAAATTTGGAAAACTGAATGATTTTTTATATGCTTTATAGAAATATAGTAAATATTTATAAAAATTCATAGAACGTTTTTTCAGTTATCTTTAAATAATGAATTTAAAGAGATTGTTCAGATATTTTGTTTGGGTAATGGATTGAAATAATCGAATTTTGCCATAAGTTTGACAAATCTGAATCGATTTCATAAAACTAAATCTTTTTGATCATGACTTAAGCCCAAGAAATTCAAATTTAATGGAAGTGCATAAGACTCGACCTAAATCTGGTTGCTCAGTGTACATTTACTAGCTTAAGCTAAATGTTTGCGTCCAATGAGCTAAGCGAAAAAAAAGAAGAAGAGAAAAAAAAAAGAACAACAACAACATTAATAAAAAGCAAAATGCACAAAAAAGCAAAAAAACAGAGAAAAAAAGTGGAAAAAACGTTGTAAAAATGTATAAAAATTAAAAACTTTTAGCCCCAAAAATGTCAGCAGCGTTGCCAGACAACAACAGTTGAAAGCCGGTGCATGGCGAGACGAAATGGGACGTGAGGGGAAAACCCAAGCTGAGCAACTGCCGAGGCAACCAATAAAGCAAAACAAATCCACTTAAATGTGCCAAGCAACGACAGTCAGAGAAGGAAACAGACAGAGACAGAGACAGACAGAGAGAGAGAGAGGGAGAACGAGAGAGAAAGAGAGCTAAAAAGGCCAAAGGGCTTAAAAAAAGAGAGGGTGTGGCGAAATGGGTGGCGGGGCCGGTTGGTAGCTTTGGGTTTTGGGAAAAAAGTGACAAAGTTAAATTCGAAACTCATAAATTGGCTTATCCACTTAACTGTTAACGGGTTTTTGCTGGCCAAGACCAAGTTTTTGTGAGCCAAAAAACCAAAAAAAGAAAAACAACAAAAACGAAGTCAAAGTAAAATCGTTGTTGGCTAATAATGGGGTGACTGGTGGGGGGGAGGGAGGGGGCTGCGACGACCGACCGCTCTCGCATCGATCAATGGACGAGCCTGTGTCCAGGACATGCACAAGGATGTGGCTGGACAGGCTGCAAACAGCTGGACAGCAGGATGCGAACCAAAGATGATGAGGATGATGAAAAATAAAACGTGAGCCGAAACCTGCTTCATTTGGCAACAACAAAGTTGTTTTCTTTTTTTTTTTGTTCTCTTTTTGGAACGTTTGTTTGTTTGAACTTTTTCCCAACATGGCCTCAATCAGCGTTAGTCACTGTGTGTGTGTGTGTCCTTCAACTATCTCTTTCTCTTTCTCACTCTCTCTCTCTCTGTCTCTCTATCTCTTTGTTGTATCGCATATCCCGTTGCGCCGTTTTCGTAAACTATTTGATGACTTTCTTACGCTCGGTCGCCTTTTGACTCATGTCGACAGCCATTGCTGCTGCTGCTGACTTTAATGGTTCCTGCGTTTCCTGCCACACTCACACTCAAATACACACACAAACGTGTCGTATGCGCAACTTTAATGCACCAAGGCAACGAACGACTCAAGCGACACATGCAACATTTCGCAACTGCTGCCATTTGCAACAAATTGCAGCTCATTAGTTGAAATATTACAAAAAATATAAAAAAAAGAACAAAATAAATATATATAAAATATATAAAAAAAAAGAGTAAAATGTTGAGACAAAAGCATAAAACAGAAATTGAAAGCACACAGTCTTGGGGTACAACAAAAATGTTCATTTTAACATTGCAAATTGCAACGATCTCGGTGCACAGTGGGCTAAAAGTAATGAGTTTGCAGTTGAAATTGGGAAACATAAGTTAAATTATGTTTTTATACCTAAATGTAGAATGTGTAGTTAAACCTTTAAACCCCAAAAACTTTCCTACTTGTATGTTGATCTAAGAAGAATTCATTCTTAATATTTAACTAAGACAAATAAGCAATATTTTTCCAAAGAATTTAAAGCCATAACTTTCACCGTTTGTGCTGTGCATTGATAGCAGTCAGTCAGTTAATCAAATTTCTCGTTTATTTTCAATCAATATCAATCAATTTTATCACGTTTTAATATCAATTTTAATATTTTTTTGTACAATTTATTTTCATGTTTTTTTGATTACATTTTTTTAAAAGCAACACAATTGACAGAAGTTGAATGAAACTTGCCACACTGTGCCACACACACACACACACACACACACACACACACCCATAGACAGTGAGTTGGCGCCTTTGGCTTTGCCAGTTATGCCTGCCAGTCCAAGCAGCTGCAACTTATGCGAAATTCTTGCAAAAAACCGAAAGAAAAAAAAAACTCAAAAGAGTTGAGTTGAGTTTTGAAGCCGGTAATAAAAATAAAATACACCTGCCGCTCAATGCCAAAGGCTTGTATATGGGGTTAGGAAGAGAAAGTATGTATACACACACACACATATAGTATGGTGTGGTTATTGAGTCTATTGTTGTTGTTGTTATTGGGGAACGCGCTTTGGAAATGACCGCAAGAAGCATTTCGTTTATGGCATAATTAATTAGAAATTATAAGCGCGCTGTGAATGTGTAATTTGCATGTTGCAGCAAGGCACTCACACACACACACACACACACACACACACACAATAATAGACACTCTCACACATAAACTCTCACATTTACCCAGTCTCGGACTTGTGCAAATTTCTATTGCATACTTATATGGGCGACACATTTGCATGCACAAACAGCTGGCGCCGCATTTCGTTTGTGACACGCACACACATGCACAAATAAATATGCATGTCTGTATGTGTGTGTACATATATATTTAAGCCAATTAACAAGCAACTAAAGCAATGACCCTTTTTTTTTTTTTTGTTTGTGTTGTCGCAATTGTGTTTTTTGGACATAATTATTAGCACTCAAAACACGTTTCTGATTTATTTGGTATAGATAAGAAATGGTGAAAGTATTCAGGGCAAGTAAAGCACTTTAGCAAATAATTTAGTTTTATTTAGTTAGTGTAAAACAGTAGTTGATAAAAAAAATGTGTAGTTAATCTTGATATAAAAAAATGTCATTAATACTTTTTGAATCAATCTTTTTGGGATTCTTTTTAAGATTAGTTTTAAGATCTCTCTTTAGTCTTCGCCTCATATGTCAAATACTTCTTTCAATCACACAATATCTTCAAAAACTATAGCCTATGTGTTATTCCAATGTATAAGCTTTAGTATTATAAAGTTTCATTAAAATCCTTTCACTAGTTTTTCCATACAAGATTAACATAAATTCCTAAAAATGTTCACAAAATAATATTCATGCTATTAAGTATCAAGAACAACATTAAATATCGAAATAAAATCTTATACAAAGCCTTGCAGAACCACAATATAAGTTTCACATAATAATCATATTCAAAGTCTGCTCAAAACTCAACCCCAAAAATAGAGCACAAATTAAAAGCAAAACCCAACCAAAAGCAACTTTCACAAATTTGTTTATGGGCTAAAACTTTTTTGTTCTTGTGGTAAATTAACAAATTGACAGTTGTTGACTGCTGTTTATATCTATTTATATATACGAGCTCTTAAGATAGCAAAAAATGCCATTAACAAGTTTAAGTTTCGGTTTCTTCTTTTTCCTTTTGCTACGCCGCAGGAATTGACAATTGTTAAGAAGTCGGTTTTGGTTTAAAGGTTTAGACATTGAAAATGCTAGACACAAAAGTGCTTGAGGGGTGGCGGGGAGTCGGCGGCTTTCCGGTTAAATAAATTATGAGTTGTGTGTTAAGGTGTTAAGGTCTGGCCCCAAGTATTAGGGCTTAGAATGCGGCCCACGGCACGCGCCCATCAAATAAAGTTTACTTACGCTTCGCCAGTTGCTTTAATACAGAGACAGACAGACAGAGAAATGATTTCTGATAAGGGCAAGAGCGTGACCAAAAAGCAACAATCTCCCCCCCTCCCTGGGAAACACCCCTTTCGCAATCTCTTTTTAGCTATTGACAACGGCGCATCGTTAGAGCTTAGCTGCAACCCTTAGATACATTTTGTTGCTCTTGAATCTGGTTTTTTGTGCTTTTTTCTTGCTGTTTTTGTCACGAATTTTTCCCCTGCAATTTTAATGACACTTAAAAAAAGTCAAGTGTCAAGAATCGCAAGCACTTAAACAGAAAGAGAGGGAGAGAGAGAGAGATAGTGTGCTTAAATGTCTGCTTTAAGTACAACCAACTGGTTCATGTCGAACTAAAACTGTCCCGATTATATATAAATTCCGATATTCGAAGTATGACATTTCTTAGAAAATTGCATCACCAAGAGCTATGCGTAAATAAACTGTACAAATGCCATTCACAACGAACATAAATGAAAAAATGAAGTGTGTAAAGATTTTATTGACAGTTGAATTTAGTGCCTTTCTTTTAGCATTTTTAATGTTTCCTTGTTAATGTTTTTGTTTTTTAAGTTTTGTTTTGAAAGATTTAAGAGATAATTAACTGAATGACCAAATCAAACAACCAGTGTGACCCTATATCTCTAATGTGAAAATATCAACATTTTTCACTTTGTGTAAACTAATAGTTGACAAACTGTATATGTTTTCTTGGCATAATGTTTCGCATCAAATCAAAAAATAGTTTTTTTTTATCCCAAAATAAATAATCTTTTGCCAAAATCAGCACAAAATTTCAATTTAATAGCCTTAAAACTGAAGAAGGCAAAGTACACGAAATAAATGTCGAAACAAATCGTTGCTCGTTTTCTACGTTTCTCTCGACGGATAATGCGCACAAGTGGAAAATTGCATTTCCCCCCCAATTTTGTTGCCTTTTCCCCGCCCTCCCGTACGACCGCATTGCTTTTAGCTTCTTGTTGTTTAATTTGTCAAAGTTGTTTAGACAAACAAACGATGTTGAGCCAAAAATTGAGCCAAAATAATTGAAAATTTTCGGCAATTTTTGGTTTAGCTTAGTTCAAGTTTGAAAATTTTCAAAATAAGCAAAATTTCTATTTGATTTTCGTACTTAAAGCCAAATTTAATCACATTTTTCGACTGTGAAATGCAATAAAAATTATTTTGTAACTTGAATAAAATTTGTTTTGGGCAAATTTATGTTTCACCTTTTGGTGGCTGCCACATAAATTCAGCTAAGCAACCTTTTTTGCTTATTCAACTTTGGCTTAAGCCAAACAAATTTTGTGCTAACCAAAAAAAAAAAAAAAAAAACTATAAACAAGCCAAAATACGAAGACAAATTGTACAATTAAATGTTTTGCGTGTTTGGCAAAAATTTGTGAATATTATTTATGCCACAAACAGACAGAGATGATGACAAGGTGGGGAGAGGGGGAGTGAGAGCTCTAGCTAATGATGATGAAGTGGCAAGTGGCAAGTGGCAAGTGGCAAGTGGGGGGCGGCAAGAAGCTGCATTCACCTGACAGACAAAGTTTCAACTTATCAAAAAACACAAACCGAATTTATTAAAGTTTTATATATGTATGCAAAAATGGTAGATACGTGAAGAGGGGGGTTGGGTTGGGTAGAGGTGGGGGTGGGGGGGTGGTTGCTGTCATGGGTCGAGTCAATGTCTAGACTAGCTAGCTGCTTGCTTAATAATAATAATAATAATAATAATTCTCACAAAACTCGCGTCTTTTCTCATGTTGCTTGTCAAACGCGGCGTATGCGCAATGTTTGTTGTAATTTACACAAAAAAGCTAAAGACACTATGAATGCCAGACTAGAGGAGGGGTTGTTGTTGAAAGGGGAGCTTGGTTGAAGATATAAAAGGAAGAAGAAGATATCTGCATTTGGTTAAAAATAAATTCACATTTATTATTTAAGTTGTTTTACAATTTGAAAATAAAAAAAAAAAAAGTGTTAAAAGAGTGAGGAAAAAAATGAAAGAAAAATATTTATAGGTAATGTATAATATATAAACATATATGAAAAAAATAGATATATAAAATATTTAAGGATATATTCTGTAGGAAAGATTGAAGCTTTAATAAATTGTTTAAATTTTTTAAACGAATTTTATAATAAAGTATATAAAATAAAAAATATAAATATAAATATATAATAGAAGAAAAAGGCTCTAGTGGAGCTTACTTAAAGATACCCTTAACAGAAAGCCAGACGATCGTGTACTACCGGACCAATACTTGATGGTTTCATATCTGCGGTGTTTCTTAACCGATTTTAGTACAAATTTCATAGATTTTCATTTTTTTGCTCATTGCTTCAATCTCCATTTTCGACTATTCGAATTTCTAGATTTTGTTGTTATCGATAACATGTTTAAATCGTAAAACGGAAAAGTTATCGAAAATAAACTTGTCATACCAGAGCTTATATGAAATGAATATTAATTTTTAATGATTAATAATTTCAGTTTTTAGAAGATATTTTTCTGTCAATAAAAATAAAAAGAATATTCTTAATATATTATAACAAAGTTCAGGCTTTAAGAATTTGTCAAGAAAATCATGTGAAACATCTTTAAAAATCCTTCGTACTTCAAATGCTGCTCGACAACGAAATACTCTTTAATTTTGTAAAAGAATACCCTGTAAATCTTAAAAAGTCCTCCAGCGCTTCGAATGTTGCTCCAAAACGAAATACTCATTACTTTGAGATCGAATACCCTGTAAAAATGTCAAACAGCAAGTATTATCCATAGTCTATATAGCAAACATAGGTTTCCTTATGCACATAACTTATTCGCATACATGTATCAGGGTACAGGGTATCCCTCGTCAAAATAACGGGTAAACTTTAATCTGACGAACAATCTCTTTAACATTTCGTCCGTGGCTTTTTTGGTTCAACTTTCTCGCAAATATATATTTTTGCATAAGCCAAGGCAATTTTCATGTGGATTACATTTCATTTGCCTAACCCCCTCCCCTCCCAACCACGCCCGTGTAACACCCCGTCCACTCGTCAAGCAAGTTTGACTTAAAAGACAGACAACCTACACCCTACACAAAGACGCCATCTAGCGGAAGTTTTGCTCTCTGTGTGTGTTCGTGTGTGTTTGGCCGCAAAGAGAAAGAACGAGAAAGAGAGAGAGAGAGAGAGATAGAACCGGAAAAGATGATTAATTCAAAGTTATTAGAAACATGACTGAAATTTATAATGCCCAAACCGAAAGCTGTGAACAGTAAAGGAAAAAGAAACGAGACAGAGAATCGGAGAAACATAGAAAGGTGAGTTTCGATTGCATTCACGTTGCAACTAGGAAGAAGAAGAAGCAGAAGAAGAGTACATTGATGATGAGCTTGCAACTTGAGCAGTGGCAAAATGTACTCGGTACATATTTAATTGTTTCGAGTCTCGCGCGATTTTCATTATTAATATTCTGAATGCGCATTTTGCCAATTTGGCTAAGATACAGCGAAGGGAATGGAGAGAGGGAGAGAAGGAAGTTGTTATGGTAGCTTATAAACAGATTCAAGAAACCGCAACATGCGGTTAAGCTGCAAAATCATTAATTTGTTTTTTGCGGGGTTTTCTGTGGGGCAAAGGCAAGGAAACATGAGAGAGAGAGAGAGAGAGAGAGAGAGAGAGAGAGAGAGTGAGAGAGTAGGCAAAATGATGATGAGAATGAAATATTTATATATAGTGCGTAAAAAATAAAATATTTATACATTAAAAAATGTTCTAAAAAAATATTAAAATCATAATAACCTTACTTAATAAATTGATAAAAAAAAAAAATAATAAAAAAATAAAATGCTCTTCATCTAATCAACCATATACTAATATTCTTACCAGCACTGTGCACTTTCATACTGGGAACAGTTAACAGTTAAACTGACAAATGAGTTGAGTAACAACAGTTACTTGAGTTTGCCATTGAGAGCGAGAGAGCGAACGCATTTGAGTGTACACAGTTAAGAGCACACGCTCAAAGAGCTATTCCCTCTTCTCACGCTCTTGAGTGCAAAATGGAGCAACTTTGTGTTTTGTTGGTGGTAAACAAAACATATGCCAGCTGAAGTTTATTATATTAGGTAATATTTGTGCAACAGCTTAGCTCGCGAAGAGTTTACAGAGCTGCCGTGCGGACAACTGTTAAACACGAGAAATAGTAAAATTGCAACCACACAAAATGCGACATGCATTTATTCGTTAAACACTTAACATTTCACTTTCACTGCTCTTGAACAATGCTCTTAGCTAAATGCTCTTGAGTAGGCGCTAAGAGTTGTGTCCGTTGGCAAAATGTTGCAATGTTGGCTGTTGCGCTTGTTGTTGTTGTTGTTGTGTTGCACTTCCGAAGTTGCCTGCTAACTTCCTGCTTTCGCCAACACGTAATTGTCTCAAAACTGTTAGGTTAACAGTGTCGTGTTAAAAGCGCCTTAGGCCGTCGGCGTCTTCGTGTTTCTCTGCTGCTGCCGCTGCTTTGGCTTCTGCTGCTGCTGCTTATATGCTTCCTCTTCTTGTGCTTCATTAGTACAGTAGTTTGTGAAGCTGGTTCGGCGGCTACTTCGGCAAATGCCCGAGCGAGCAGAACAAGAACAAAACGTGTGTTCGTTCGGCCGAACTCATTTGTTCGAGTGCAACGCAGCAACGGCAGCAAATGAAGCTGACTGCAAAATGCTGTGACGCTGACGTTGACGCTGACGTCGAGTGCAACTATTGGCGCTGCTGGCCATCGTTGTTCTTAGCATACGAAAGTGATGACTGAGAGGGAAACGCGGTGGGAACGGGTGTGTGGGTTCGAAACAGTTTTGCAGTTGGCATAAGTTCGTACTAGTAAGAAGCGCATTTTCATTGCAAATGCTGCTGCTGCTGCTGCACCTGCTGCTAGCGCCTGGCTTCAGTTTCCATTTGACATTCTCCACGTGCGGTTCTTGTTCTCGCTCGCTGCTGCGTCGCTGTTTGTCGTCGCCGTTGCATTTGCCGTTGCCGTTATTGTCGTCGTCGTCGTAGTTGTCGTCGTCAATTGCCGTTAGTTTGTTTGTCGTTTGCCGTTCGTCTGTCGCGCTTTACCAACAGCAACAACAACAACTTTATCTTGTAGCTCAGCTCAAATTAGCAAACATAAAAACTTTATTTATAATTTTTGTGCCATTGCTGTCGCCCGTTTACTAATTACTGTTTAGCTTGTGCTTAAGTCGCTGGCGCAGACAAAAATCGCTAGCGTTTCATTTGGTGCGCGCGCGCGTTTCTTTCGCGCGATCTTACTCTTGTTGACTGCTACGCTTAACGAAGAACCGTTAAATTCGAACTGAGCGACAAAAACCGTAAACAAAATAATTTATTGGTGGACTTTTTGTAGTGTGTGGACCAACTTGACGAAGAAGAAGTACTTTCAGCAGCAAAACAAACAAAACAAAACGGAACAAAAGTGTGCAAAAATACGTGGTTAAATAAAATAAAGAAAAAACTTTTAAGAGTAAATTTAAAACTAAAATAATAATTATTTTAAGCTGTCAAAAGGTATTGAATATTTGTAAAATTTATGTAAATATTTTTAATAATAATAAGAATAGTTAGGAAATGTTCAAACATATTTAACACACTTTTGTAAAACTTAATAATGTTTCAATAAAATATTATTTTTATTAATATTGAATTTTTTTAAGTTCTCATGTATTAAAGTTAAAACTTAATTTAATTTATTTATATATTCAGTTTCCTAAGATTTTTGATTTGTTTAACTAATGTCATTCTTAAAGTTATTTAATTTCATAATTTTTAAGAATTTTTTCATAATTTCTTTCTTAATAAAGTTTTAAGTTATAATATATAATTTTATTTTCTTAATAAATTTCTTTTTTAATACAAAATATGGTTTTATTTAAATATTTTTATTTATGTGATCTGACTAATAGCATTAACATCTTTATGAAAAGTTTTCTTAGAATTCCGATACATACTTCACCAATCTCAATTGTTTGTCTAAACTTTTTTCTGATCCTTTCGAAAAGTGTGAAATGTGACATTTAATTAAGGACTTTATTTGCAACACAATATAACGGTAATTGCAGCATTGCATTTGCATTTATTTTCATATCTAATGTCTTGCAACATTTCAAGTCGTCCTGTCCACAATCCCCCCAAACTTTTGTATAGCATTTGTGTTGTGTGTTTCATCTCCACAAAGCTCAAATCGTGTGCAATGATTGTGAATATTGTTGCTGCTTTTGCTGCTGTCACGTTGTTGTTTGGCTTTGGCTATTTTGGTACTGTTGCCAACAAATATCGTAACCGAAACCACAACATTCGACGTCAATCAGCAAAAGCAGATTTCAATAGCTTTGCCTGAGTGAGCTCTAAGGCGGCTCTGAAGGTGGTCGGTCGGTGGGTCGGTGATGGGGTGAGTGGGGCAAGAAGGGCTAGTTACGGTAGGACATCCTCAACATGTTTGTTGTTGTTTGTACGCATTGCTGTTGTTGTTGTTGTCGATACATGTTGCCACTTGAATTTGTTGCCTTTTGTAGCAGGCAACACAGTCGCCTGCTGTTCGCCCCTGTTTCCGGTCAGCTTACCCCCCCACCCTTCACTGCCTACCTCTGCCAGCACATTACACCAAGCCAAAGATTGGAAAAACCCATAAAACTTGTCTTTCACTTTGATATTTGCTTCAATGACTTAAATTTGAAAAAGATTTCCAAAATCGATTTGAGCATTTTCTATTTCTTTTTGTTTTTATTGCTTAACTTGTTGTTCTGTTTATTGGTTTTATTTATTGTTTAAAATGTTGTAAAAAAGTACAATTTACAACAAATTCAAATTGGTTTTAATTTTTTTTTTTTAGTTTTTAAGCCATTTAAATAATTTTGTGGCTTGTCAGCTGCGACTTTTACTAACCAAAACATTTATAAACAATAAACTTATAAATATATAAATAAAAACTAACTCGATTTAAGGAAAATAAATATGCCAGTTTACATTTTTTTTTGCCAGCTTTTGTAAGTCACTTCCCTTTTTTGGTTATTGCAAATTGCAAAGCGATTAATTACTAGACAACGGCATCGAATTTAACGTGTTTGTGCTTCTTTGGACAACTCCTGTGTGTAAATCAAGTGCGGTCTTGTTTTTTTGTATACCCTGAACACATGAAATCGGTATCAAGGGGTATAATGATTTTGTGCAGAAAGAATGTAACAGACAGAAGAATGCATCACCGACTTTGTAGTCAATATATATATTCTACATCAGCATAAAATGTCGAGTCAATATAGCCCATGTTTGGTTCGTAAGGTTTTTTTTCCAGTCAACGATTTTCACAAGTAATCCGAAACAATAAAATCTTAAAAATCTCGAAATCTAAAATCTTGAAACTAAAGACAATATAATGAAAATCTGTGAAATTTTAAACGAAATTGGTTGAGAAATACCGGAGATAGAAAAGATTAAAGTTTATTCCTCAAACATTGTACTGTAAGATCTAGACTTCAGGGCACTTCAAGTGGGTTTGAAACTATAGACAAAATAATGAAAAACTGTGAAAATGTTTAACGAAATCCCTTCGGAAATACCGACAATAAGAAAGATTGAAGTTTAGTCCAAAAACCTTCAGGGCACTTCAAGTGAGTTTCAAACTATAGACAAAATAATGAAAATCTGGGATAACGAATATAAGTAAGTACCGAAAATAAGTAAGATTGAAGTTTAGTCCAAAAACCTTCAAGGCACTTCAAGTGGGTTTGAAACTATAGACAAAATAATGAAAAACTGTGAAAATTTTTAACGAAATCGCTTCGGAAATACCGAAAATAAGTAAGATTGAAGTTTAGTCCAAAAACCTTCAGGGCACTTCAAGTGGGTTTGAAACTATAGACAAAATAATGAAAAACTGTGAAAATTGTTATCGAAATCGTTTCAGGAACATCAGAGATAGGAAAGTTTGAAGTTTAGTTCTCATTGTAAAGTAAGATCTAGGTTTCAGGGTATCTCCAAGTCAAGCTAACTCCAGTAAAAACTTCTTACTTGTTTTTTGTTTTTGGCATTTTTGCATATACAGGTGGAGGCTACACCGAACACGTACTTCTCTTATATAAATTGTCAGATAGTTTAGCGCCGCTTGAGCTCAATCATTATCTCATAAATAACGCTGACGGTGTTTGTATGTGTGTGTGTGAGAGTTGGAGTTGGTAATTAATAGCCAACCCATATTTACAGCCAACCATTTGCCCGTCTTTTTTGGACCAGTTGAACAGCATCTCTTTGTTTGTTTTCCGCGAGGCGTTTTCTTGGTTAAACATATATAGCACAGAGCAGAGAGAGTAATCGGATCGGATATCCATATGCCACACATTTACACCTGACAGTTGAAATACTTTGAACTACTTTGAACTACTTTTTCCATTTGAGTCCAAAACGCAACTGATACAGATTTATAATGGCAAAAAGCACTAAAAAGAAACCAGTTACATTATTTTTCTCTTATTACATTTATTTTATGTCGAATGTAACAACATTTAAGTCTAAAATATTTATAGCTTAATCTTGTTAGTCGAGTTAGTTTATGAATTGATTTTCATGTTTTTTGGTTATTGCCATCCATCAAAAATTGAACACAGACTTCCTTATCTGCTTTTGTAATGCCATTTCATAATTATTTCTTATTTATTTTACACTTAGAGTAAGCAATATATTTTTGGTTTTGCCAAAACAGTAGCAATTTCAACGGCCCACAACTGTCGCAGATGTCAAACAACGTAAAAACAAAAACAAAAACAAACCCAAAACATTTAAGTAAAAAAAAGCCTTCCTTCCTGCTACTGGCAAGACGTCAACAAGTTTGACTCCTAATAGGGAAATAATTAATATCGAATGTGTAGCAATTTATTTAATGGGATTTCTCAATGCCACTGAGTGTGATAAAAAATCAAAGAAAAATATATGTCGAAAACATTTCAACATTTCAACATGTTTCATGTTTATGTCTTAATTCACTCTCTGTTTCACGCTCCTTCTCTATCATTCTGTTTTCTTTGTTTGTTTTTTTGTTGCAGCTTCCTTGGCCTGCTCCTTGCATTGCTCAGGTAAGTTCTGATTAGCTTAACCAACACTGGCGCATATACAACTCTGTATGTAGTATTTCCTGGCACAAAGGAACCAGAATAAATAATGAGATGAAAAAATAAAAGTTGAGAAAAAAAAAAAAGAAAAATGTGAAGGGATAAAGGAAATCCAAATGCACTTTGCGCTTTTATGCGAAATGATTTGCGATTTGTGTGTGCATTCGTTTGAGTTTTATAGACGTTTCATTACCAGCCAACAATTTCCCCAATGCCAGTTTTGTGTGCATCGTAAAAAAAAGCACAAAAAAAAAAAACTGAATACCGGGGAGAAAAAAAAAAAACCAGAAACTGAAACTGTAACTGTAACTGCTGGAATGAAAATGCATGGAAAATTGCTGCAACTAGTGTAAGGGGAAACGAAGGGGGGGTGGTGGGAGTTACGACGGCTTTTTGATATTTGCATGCGTTTTTAGTGCGCGTTTTTTTAATGCATTGCACACTGACAATGTTGCCCATTGAATTGGCATTGATTACAGTTAAAACGTTCAGCATCAGTTCGGAACGGTTTGGTTCGGTTTCGGGTTCGGTTCAGGTTTGGTTCGGTTTGTGTTGGTGTTGTGCAGATTAAACGACGATTGGAATTTAGAATTCAAATGCGCGTAGTACTTTGAAGTAGTTCAATGAATGAAGTGCATCAACAAACAACAAATATGCCTTTTAATGTAAATAATGTAATTAAATAAATTGAATGTTTATTTATATTTATTTGAGTTGAATTTATCATAGTGGTGTTAATGGATTGAAGACTAATTGAGATCTATTTGGTAATTGAACTTTTTAACTATTTAATAGATATTTTGGGATTATTTCTATTTACCTTATGTGTAAGGTTTTAACTAAATTAAACAAAGAAATGGTATAAGAATATTGCTGAAACTTCTAAGAAATGGTTATGACATATTTTGTACGCGATTTCAAGAATTTAATTTAAAAGAAATATATTTACAATAAAAAATTTTTAAAATAAATCAAAAAAAATCAAAAATGAATTTTTGAAATAAGGTTAAAGTGTTCAAAATTATATAAAAATTCGAAAAATGTTTTGTTTTATGGTAGAAAATGAAATTTTAATCATATTTTGATATATGATTTTTCATATAAAATAGAAAATAGAATTTTTATCATATTTTGATAAAGAATGAATGAATGAATAAGAAAAAAGAAAAAATAACTAACAACACTTTTTGTGTTCCACATAAGTTTCATTCAAAACAAATACCAGCGCGCACACACACACACACACACACACATACATAGACATCATCAACACACAGTTTGATTTGTGTCCATTCAAGAATTTATGCGATGTGTTCGTGTCAAGTGTTAAAAAATGTCTCTCCAACCTGTCATTTTTGAGGTAGGAAGAGACAAATTTTAAAGCCAAAAGCAACCCTCACAACAATAACAAAAACAACAACAACAGCAACAAGATATAATGAAAGAAGGTTTTTGCAATCTTTACACACACACAAACACACACACACACTGCGAGGCGACGCGAGGCGAGGCGTGTATAAACAACGGGAGACAAAGCGCAAATGTCACGTTATCCCCTTTTGAAAGGACATGCCACGGAGTCAGAGTGCAAAAGTGCGCTCAATGTCTTTTCAATTGCGTTTAAAATGCAGCAATTAAACCGCAATTTCTATATAAAAACAAAAATAAGAGAAAAAAAATTACGCCTCAAATGCGAAAGAAAACAATTAAGGCGTGTAAGGCAAGGACCAAGGACCAAGGACCAAGGAGCAACGAGCAAGGAGCAAGGAACAAGAACCAAGAAGTCAACCAGTCAGCTGGCAGAACGAGAACGACTACAACGACGACGACGACGGCGTCGAGGCCATGACAACAATTACGAGATCCATTTAACTTTGGCAGGATGCGAAGAATGCGAATGCGACACATGTCGCAAAACGCAGCGGGACACGGGACACCGAGCAGACCGAGAGAGAGAGAGAGAGAGAGAGAGAGAGTGAGAGATAGAGAGAGGAAGAAATGGAGATGGAACGAAAGTCGAAAACTGGCGACATGACGACTAACACACTCGCAAACACACACACACACACACACACTTGCATGCTAAGAGACCTTCACATTCGCATTCGCATTCATGTCCTGTGTTAAAAAGTCACAAAAATACAAAAAAAAAAAAAAAAAACACACAAAAAAAATGAAGAAGAAATAATATATATAAAATGTATAAAGCGGGAAAGGGAAAAAGTTGGTCGGGGGTAGGGGGGAAAGGTTAAAAACTTGAATGTCGCCTTGGCTAAAAGCGCACATTTCTTGGCAAACGTTGCAAATATGAAGCAAGACGAGAGACAAAGAGACACGACAGACACAAAGGGCGAGAGAGAGCGAGACAGAGACAATCAACACACATACACACACACACACACACACACATACAGACAGAGGATGTTTTTGCGCTCATTATGCGCCAGCTGCAGCAACAGTAACATGTACACATGTGTGTGTGTGTGCCACATTGTGTGTGTGCGCTTTGTTGCGCGTTCAAATGAACATAGAGTTTAAGAAACGTAACATTCCGACCTAACTCCTTTCTGAATACTCTACAAAACTTTAATTATTAAGTTAAAAAAAGAATTGTGAACACAAAAAAAATTCTTATGAAAAGTAAAAAAGTTTCTTAATATCATATATATAATGTTGTACAAACAACACTTAACAGTCAACTAAGCCTACATTTAGTTAGAGTATTTTAGGCAAAAATTTCTAAATATGCAATTTCTATATCTTTCTCCTGGTATGTAGATAAATAAAAGTGATGTATGCGTCTGCAGCAATGTGAATGAAAGTATGAGTGTGTGTGTGTGTTTGTTTGTTGTGCTTGCAGGTGCATACATGCAAATACTCTCTCTCTATGTATGTGTGTGTGTGTGTGTAATTGAGTTTCACTTGAAGACCGTCTGACATTGACTTTATTCGGTACGCTGATGCTGGCGGAAAGACAAATAGGCGCAAACAGACAAACGAATAGACAGCGAGAAAGGGAGGGAGTGAGGAGAGAGGAGAGACAATGAAACAAAAGGGGAACACTGTGAAAGGCCTGAGAAAGGCCTCACATTATATATTTGTTGAAGTGCAAGAAAAGCAGAAGTCACAAAAAAAGGGATTTAATGCACTTAAGAATAATGCCAGGCAAGAGTGAAATAAAGCAAAGCAATAAAGAAAAAACAAAACTTAACGAATGGAATGATATTGTCAACAAGTTCGCATATATATATGTGTGTGTGTGTGGGTGTGTGCTTGAGTCTTCAAACTAAATCCTTGTGTGACAGAACTGACACAAATTGGATTTAAAAATAAATTATTGTTAGTTTCATTTGTATAAGAATGAAAATAAGAAAATATATATATGATCAGATTTAATCAGTTTTGAATATTAAATACACTAATATGATATATAATATAATATATATATATATTTAATCAGATTTAATCAGTTTTGAATATTATGTTGAATATTAAATACACTAACATAATGATAATCATAAAGAGGTTAAAAAAGTTTTTTTTTTTTTTTGGCAACTGAAAGTGATATATAATATCATTTCTCCTGCATGGTGACACTTTTTGTAACCACACACAATCAGTTCGTCAAATCCATTTTCAAAACATAACATTAACTCAATTAACAGTTTTTGGACTGTCTGTCTGTCTGTCCGTGTGTTTGTCCTCCGATGGAAGGTTTCTTGTTCTGTCATCAATCATTTGTATGCACAATTATTTTCATTTTCATTTTCATTTTTGTTTTTTGTTTTTGTTTTCGATTTGTTTTGTTCTACGTTTTTGCTGTTTTGCTGTTTTTACACACACACACACACATGTTTGGGAAAGTGCACTCAAAACTCTTTTAATTGACACAGTTTGCAGTGTTGTTGTTGTTGTATGATTCTGTGCAAAATGACAACAGTGTATGGTCACTAATATGACAGGATTAAGACCGAACACACACACACAACAACAACAACAAAAAAAACCCAAACACACACACACACACACACAGAAAATGCTTGCATAATTGTCAAGTTATGTGCATTGAACAGCAGCTACTGTCAAATGCGATTGACAAGCCCACAAATACACACACACACACATATCACACACACACACACCCATACAGGCACATGAGTGCTGCAAAAGAGCCACAAAATCCACACAATACAAACACCACCCACACACACAAGCACTATCTCTCTCTCTCTCTCTCTCTCTCTCTGAATCTATCTATCTCTCTCTCTGTCGTTTTGCAATGCCCGAATACTGCAACTGAATAAGTGAATCAATGAAGTGAATAGTGATTAAATGCGAATGTATGCAGAATGCTTTGTCTTTCTTCCCACTATTCCCCCCCTCCCTTCACCCCTTTCACTGAGTCCACTCGAATTTGTAGAAGCTCAGCTCAGCTGTTAAGTGTATGTGTGTGTATGACTGTGTGTGTTTGTGGGCTTCGATTATGAATGCCCTTTGGCAATGCCGTATTGCCATGTCGCTATTGACACAAGTTATCAACAACATTATTGAAACGTTGCATTTTGCGTATAATTTTGCAAACATTTCCATAACATTTGATGAATATAGTAGTAGAATTACATACTAGGTCTTTGTTTTGGAATTTCCCAAAAACATGTATAACAGATATGTATATCGCTAATGCTGTGGCAAAAGGCTTAAAGTTGTTTTGTACTTTAAGTAAGTGTATTTATGATTTGAAGTGCTTAAAATTTTCTATCTTTATGTGCTACTTAGTTTCGTCAAGTTTAGTTGAAGCTCTCACACACACAAAACTAATGTTTGTGTTCTCTCTTAGTTTAAGTTGGTTTTGTTCTTGTTTTTGTTGTTGTTGATGTTGTTGTTGGCGAGGCTAACTTTACCATCGGCAACGCTAATGTCACCAGTTGCCGGAATGGCAATGATTTGGCCTGGCATCAATCCGCATCAGTTTTTGGGATTTCGAATGTAGTCGTTGTTGCAAGCAGCAGCAGCAGCGGCAGCTTGGCCAACATGTAGACACAACAGACGTCAGCATGTTCCGGTTGCTTCTGTCGCGTCATCAACCCACTCACCCCCCCCACCACTTACCCGACCACCCTCTCGCTGCTGGTGCTCTCGTGTCGCTGCACTCACTCGTGCATACATGAAAGTCAATTAAGCGTATTAAGTGCAACAGTGTGTTTGTGTGCGTATCAGTGTGTGTGTGTGTGTGTGTGTGTGTGCTGCTGTCGCTGTTGCTGCTGTGCTTATCATGACATTTCTTGGCACTGGCATCAAACAACAAAGGTTCCACCACACGTTTCCCTCCTTCACCCCTCAAACCACACGCCTCAATTCAGTTCAGAGGAATAGGTATTCCCAATTCAACCCCTTCATTGTGTGTGTGTGTGTGTGGCAGAGGGTGGTGGTGTTGCGGGTAGCGCGGAAATTTCTGTCATTCGATTGCTGAATGAATAAATGGGTGGATACGCATGTGTGTGTGTGATGGTGTGTGTGTGTGTGAAATGTTTGCGGCTGATTGCGGTTCTTAATTTGCTTTAAGATATTGTCCTTTGGTTTTGTGTCATCTCGTTTTCATATATGATAAGTGCATTACACTGCGAAAAATCAGAGTGTTTTTACCCAATCTCAAAATTACATAAATATATAATATATAATTCCATCTAGACAAATATTTTGCTATTCTCATTACATTGTTTTGCTTCAGCCCACAATTGAATAATAGAATTTTCTGACATTTTGATGCAAGTGCGAGAGTGTTTCGGATACCCCCCACCCCCTCCCCTTTCACCGACACCATCCCTCCGCCATATTAGCATTTACATATCTCTCTCTCAGAGCTGTCTTATGACTATGTTGTGTCGTCTGCCTCTCACCCTTGTCAGTCTCCCTCTCCTCTCTCCAACTGTGGCATAGACAACATTAAGCATACGCAGCGTTGTATGGGCCACGCCTGCAAAACGTTTGTTGCATTTGTTGCTGCAGCAGCAGCAGCAGCAGCATCCAGGGATAAGCTGATCAGAGGATGCAACTCCTGCTGTTGCATTCTCCTCCCTTGGAGACACATGTGGCAGCTACACACCACTTGACGCCCCCGCGCCTTTTCGAGTGTTAATTGTCGTATGCAAATTTTTAGCACATCCACAAAATGTAACAAAACACGATTTTGAAAGATGCAAATTGGATGCTGCTCCTCTTGTTGTTGCTGCTGTTGTTGTTGTTGTTGTTGTTTGGGGCAGTTGCCAGCGGCAGTGAGTGTCAAAATAAGCTTTAAATTACGACGCTCCAGGCTACATACACCTCGCTTCCCTCCCCCCTATCTATCTATCCAACCATTCGAGTTTGAACGTGCGGCGTAATTTGCAACTGACAAGAGTGAAAGTTATGCGAAGGGGCTGCAAAAAGTGGCAAGTGCCACAGCTCGACCATCCTGCCTGCAACCTATAACAAAATGTCACTTTCGACCAGAATGAACGGGTGTAAGTTTGGGTGCGGGGTTCAAAGAGGGGCACAACGTGGACCTGAACGTGAACGTGAACGTGAACGTGGACCTGGTTCGGACAGCCGCATGCGTGATTGTGACATTTGATTAGGTTGCCTTTGTCGAAATGTTAATTTGTCTATTGAAGGTGCCCCAGCGCATACTAGGCATGGTGGAAGGCAATCTTTTTCTCAGTCTCTATCTCACTCTCTTTTAAGGTACACTGCAAAAAAATGTTGCATATGGTTCACTTGATAATTGATGAAAGAACTTTATATATCTGATTTCAGTTATGTTTTTAAAGATTTTTAATATTTTTGTATTCTATTGTACAGAATATTGATTACATTTATCGATAACTCTTCCCGCTTGCGATATACACTTAATGTTGCACACAGTAAAATCTTAAGTCTTTTGAAAATTCAAAGCTTAAATATAGTTAATCGAAATCGGTTCAGTTCGGTGGAGGTTTCTTGACTATAGCTGACATAATCTCGTTCAATTCGTTTCCCTCTTTCACACCTTCAGTAGGCAACAGAACATAGAGAGAGAGAGAGAGATACACAAATCCAATTAAGAACTTACGATTAAGAACTCTATCTTAATCCCTTAATCCTTACATATCTAACAACATATAGTTTACTGGCCATAACTCTCAAATAAAAATAAACTATTGATTATTTTTCCCAAATGACAAATTCAATTGTGCCACATGCCACAATCACTCATAGACACCGAAATTAGTTAAACAAATAGAAACTATGTTTCAATTTGGTATGTGAAGTGTCATTTTCAAAATTGAGACAAATTGTGGCTCAGCATTTACTTAAGGCAATCTCACTTATTACAAAATTGACAAAAGACAAACGCATAATTGCCATATAATGATCATAATCCGCACAAAGCAAGCACGTGGTGTCCCCACTCCCCTTGCCCAACGACTCACCAACTACCTTTCCCAAAAACATTGCAGACAGAGAAGTTTCATGCCACACACACACATATATACACACAAGCTGTGGCACAGACATGCAAATCGACAGCCATACATATAAAACGTGTTTGGGCTTCTTCAACTTGGCCACTAATTAAGAAGACAAACTCAGAGCTAAGCACACACACATCCACACACACACTAACACATACATATTCATATTTAAATATGTTTGCAAACATATATATATATATATATATATATATCTATATTTTTGAGGAGTTTGCTTCAAGGTTTCTCACACCAACTAAAAAAGACTTGATATGGTATGTATGATGATGATGATGATGATGATGATGATGATGTTGTTAAAGCCACAATTGAAGTCAATTGAAAATGTTTGCAATATTTATATGTTCCATGGAATTTCATCTGGAAACATTGAATATTAACAAATGTTATCTCTATATATACACACTTGTATATTGATTACAATAGAGAATAATATTTGTGAAAATTAACTTTAAGGCTTATTAATTAAATGTTTTTCGTTGAATAAATAAATATAAATTGACTGAAAAGCATTCGACATTTATGCCATTCATTTAACTGTCGCTCAATTTGGACATGAAACAAATTTCAAAATTGCTTTCTAATTTGTAGTTTTATCGCACCAAAGATGTGTTTTTGGTCCCATTTTATATGAGGTTTATTTGATAGTGGATTTTTCCACTTATTGTTGTTGCACTCATAAAAATAATGTACACACACACACACCTATACGCACACACACTAGCACAGTTCTCACACATCATGCAGTTTCATATATATATACATATATGTACTATATTTTTTTTATTATTATTTCATTTTGTTGTTTTTTGCCATTTCACCAAAAGTCAAACACGAAAAATTTATTTATATGATATGGCAACGCCAGCAAATTGTAGTCGCGGGGGGTAGTGTCTGAGGTGCAGGGAGCACGGCATCGTTCTAGCATTTATGTTTTGGGCGTTTAGAATTTTTCAACTGTTGCGCAAGGCATTTTATGAGCCAACCGAGAGCAAAACTCCACGAATATACGTATTTATATATATATATATGTGTGTGCTCTGAAATGGGAAAAACTGTAAGGAAAAACGCATAAATTTTATGACTGACTGAGCAAACGTGGGGGGGAGGGGGGGGCAACAAAGCGAGCGATGGGGAGTGTGGGTGGGGGTGGGGGGAGGTTGGGCGGCGGGTAGATTGTGTTGCACTCAAATAACTGTATAGACCGCATTTTCACACAAAAAGTGCGCCGAAATTTTCAACTAAATTATTCATTGAGCGCGCAATTGAGCTGGAAATGTGCACATCATGTTCATATATAGTTGTGTGTGTGTGTGTGTGAAGGAGTGTGTGTGTGTGTGTGTGTGTGTGTGCACGGTTTGATTGTCTGCCTGGATGTCGCTGCTCGTTGGCACTGTCTGGGCACGTAGAATTGTCGGCTGCTTGGCTTCCTGGTCGCTGGGGCAACTGAAAGCTGAAAAAAAAAAAAAACAAAACCTAAAAGATGAAACAAAATATAAAACTGCATTCTTTTGTTGTGACGAAGATTAAATACACTAACAGACAGCAAGTATAGAGTTGCTTTGATTTAGTGAACCTATTTTCAAGACATTTATTTATATTTTTTAACAATTTTATTAATTTTAATATTTATTAAGACATTTTTCCATATAAAATCAAATAACATTTTTTGTTTTATTTTCTTTGATTTTATTGAACATTTGGCAGTGTATAAGCATTATGCAGAAGAGTAAATAGAAATAGGCATAGCTAAACTTTTAGCGCCAAGCATGCCACTCAACCACTTGACACTTTGTTGCAAGCTCAACCACTCATAACAAAACTCGACTAGAAGATACCCTGAACCCATGATCATACAGACGGACACTCATATACCGCTGTACCAATGCTTGATGGTTTCATATCTCCGGTGTTTCTTAACCGATTTAAATGAAATTTTACAGAAGTTCATTATTTTGCTTATAGTTTCAATCCTCATTTTCAGTTTTTTTAAAATCAATTTGTTTGTTATCGATTACATGTGTATATCGTAAACCTGAAAAGTTATCGAAAATTTTAAATAAACTTGCTATGCTTAGGGATTAGGAGAGCTCATATCCAATATTTGGAGTCTCTAGCTTTTGTAGTTTCTGAGATCGACGCGTCCATACATACAGACAGACGGACGGACAGACGGACGGACGGACAGACGGACATGGCTAAATCGACTCGGCTGTTGATGCTAATCAAGAATATATATATACTTTATGGGGTCGGAAGAAGCTTCCTTCTGCCTGTTACATACATTTGCACAAAAACATTATACCCTTTTTTACCCATTTCATGGGTTAAGGGTATAAAAAGCGAAAAAGAAGCAACGCTGCAGTGGCAGACAATAAACGGAATTGTTTTGGCGACTGCAACCAAATGGTGAAGGTGTTCGGAAAGCGGTCTGCAATATTAACTTTATCTTTTTTTAATAGCACAAATGGGGAAATTTTTTTAACCATTTAAGCAGGTTTTTTAAGAGGCATTTTAGAAATTTGATTCAAATGTCTTAAAATAAATGAAAAAAAAATTATTTATTTCTTTTTTTTTAATTGATGTTTAAAATGTTAAACTACAAATTCTTGAATCAAATTGTATAAATATTTCACTCTATACTTAAATGCTTCTTAAAATTGCAAAACATTTAAACATTTGGTTTTATTTAAGGGTTGTTAGTACTACCGTTAAGTAAGGGAGGGCGCATTTTCGGGTTTGAGTTGGACACAAAAAGCGAAATCTCGCGTGCATAAATTAATTAAAGCCTTTTTTTTTGCTGGTTGGTTTGCAAATCAGAGACAAGGGAATTTCGGTACACAACTCTCTCTCTATTTCTGTGGTGGCGCCACCAAATGCGGGCGCCGGCTCTTAATTGCATTTGTTGCTTAGTAAGTGAGCGTTGGCGGGGAAGAGGAATTGTGAGGGGAATGGCTGCTCTGTTAACTGATGTGATTTGCAGTGACCACACACACACACACACATACACACACGAACATACATAGAAAACGAACTGGTCGGTCTGATCAATTTGCTGTATTCTGACAGATTGAGGCACGAGATGGAAAATGTCATCGTTTTGGCATCCTCGTCGCATTCTCTTGAATCGGCTCATAACTCAGGGCCCCAACCCGTTCTCCCTAGCCAATATCAATGGTTTGCGGGTGGTGGTGCAAAAAGTGCAAAACTCATTTATCAAATGGTCAGCACGCTGTTGACCTGCAGCTGCACCCAATGGCAATGCCACAAAAAGTGCAACAATTTCTGTGGCGCCACTTTTTAAAAACATAAAAACAGAGAGAGGAAAACGAGTAGAAAAAAGGCGCCAAGACCCAAGAAAAATGCCGTTTGCCATCCACTCCATCTACTCCCCCCCACACCCCTCCGCCATCACCTACCCTTGCTCTATCCCGCTCACTCTCCTCACATTCAGGCGTTGGCTGCCAGAACGCACTCATAAATCATAAAATTCCATGCAGCCCGGCAGCAATGGCGCCATCGTCATCTTTATAATCTGGCAAGGCACACATCCAATCATCTACCCACCCAATCCCCACCGCTCTCTCTCCCTCACTCTCTCCCTCTCTCTCTCTTTCTCTCTCTATCGGTTCTATTAGGTTCTTCTATGAGTGGGTGTAACCGCTGGACTATGATGTTGCAATTTGTAGCTGGTAAAGTGTGAAATTGCGTTGGCAACGCGAATTGTTTTCTTTTTCATTTTCTTTTTTGTTTTTTTGTTGTTGTTGGTGTTCACTTTGTTTTATTGTTTTTAGTCAACTCTCGTCTGAGGTATTTTATTTAACTCCAACCCCCAAACAGATGAACTGCCATTAGATGGATGTGGTTTGAGTCTGGATTAGGGTGGTTGGATTGGGAGGGAAAGCAATATAGATGAATTGTTAGTTAGCTTTGGGGAAAAGGTGTTGGGCTTATTGTATGTGAAAACTTCAAAAGTCATTTATGTGTGAGACACAATAACTCATTAATTCATACATTGTATGAAGTCTACTTAGGTAATTTTCAAATGAGTAATGCGAGAGTAATGTGAAATCATTTTCATAACACTTATACAAAATTTTTTGCTTATCACAATTAAAGCCATATTTAAAAATAAACGAAAACTTTTAAGTTCAACAACTTCACCTCCCGCCATTTAATATCCAACTCAGAGCGTTGACTTACACATTTTACAATTTATTTACACATTTGGAGCAAAATGAACAATGATATAAATCAATTAGCTACGCTCTTGCATCTCAACGCCACCTGAGCAAGGTTCGAGAAAGCGGAAACGGAAACGGAAACGGAGAAACTGAAACTGAAAATGAAACTGAACCCAATACTAAAGCGTAAACTGTTGTCCTGTTTTGTTTTGTTTTGTTTTCTTCTTTTGTGGCATGGCAGACGCGGTTGCTAATTGATATAAACGACTGTCTCCTACGGGTTCGTAATGCCACCTGAAAGTAGTAGAAAAGCAGCAGAAAAAACCCTGCGCAGCTTTCACTGACTTTGTCGTTTATTAAAATTTATGCGTTGGACACAATGAAAGTTGCATTTCTTTTTTGTTGTTGTTGTTGTTTTCGTAAGGTATCATTTTAATTTTATTTATTTTCTTAACTTTGTAAGCCATTTACCTGAGAAGTTTTCTGGCAGTGCCTGATGCAATTTAGAACATTTATTTGCACCTGGCATTTTTGGGCCCAGCCTGTCTGTCTGACTCTGGAAGCCACTGACATGCAACAGAATTTATAATCGCTACACACACACACACACACACACACACACACATGGAAGTCAAGCACCTGAGCTTGCCACTTCAACCATTATGATAAAAACCCACAAATTTTGTCCCTGGTTATGAGCGGTGGACCTCTTGTCGTGTTGCCGCCAAGTGGGCGTGTCGATTACTTGATGCACCTAACACCCACAACCTCTCTCCCCCTTCACCTAATATAACCTACAAAGAGAGAGAGACGGCAGCCGGTGTGCATTCAAATAACCGAACGTTGATGTTGTCTGGGCAAAGTGCGTGTCTCGATTTCTACATAATTAAACTGCATCCAGCCTTGTGCCACACTATGTGTGCAGTTTGTTGTTGCATGTTGCTCTACTACAACTGCTATTGCTACTCATGCCCCTGCTGCTGTTTGGCATTTGGTTGTACGTGTGCGTGGCGCCACCACTTCCGGTTTGTGCCGGTTGCGTCCGGGCAACACGAACACCCAACAACAACTTTTGGCGCTAAACTTTTAATGCACGTTTACTCGGCCACCGAGATAGATAGTGAGAGCGAGAGAGAGAGAGAGAGAGAGAGAGAGGGAGAACGAGAACGAGAACGAGAACAAGAACGAGAAAGAGGCACAGAGACTGACTTTTGGGCCAACGGATTGTGGTAGCAGCTTTTTGGGTGGCATCCTGTTAGTTTGATCTGCAATTGCATGACATGCTAAATAAGACAGGCGACAAGTTTGTCGAAAATGTTTTGCTAAAGGAAGTTATAAGAACAGTTTAAATGGTATCTTACAATGTAAAGATTTTATTATATAATACATTTTTAATACCCTTAACCCGAGATATAGGTATGTATGAACGCCTCGATCTCAGAAACAACAAAAAGTTAGAGACTCCAGATGTTGAATATGATCTCTTACTCGAAGGCAGGAAAGGTTTGTTTCAAATTTCGGTAATTGTTTGGGTTTAAGATATATACATGTGATCGATAACAAAAAATCTTGAATTTCATAAACTTGAAAATGAGAATTGAAAACAATTACAAAATAAAAAAATCGGTGAAATTTTTATTAAAATCGGTTAAGAAGCACCTGAGATGTGCAACCATTTATGCAGTAGTGCAGGTATGACCATATATGTAAGAGCAAGCGTTAATGGTATCTGTTAGAGACTTCTTACTTGTTTATACATAAATATTAGTTTATTAAATTGTTTTTTATTTTTTTTTGTATTTTTTTCAAAATCTATCTTATAAAATGTATGATTGATATCGACATTTATGTTGGGTGTCATAAGTTTCCTATAACAACGTTTTGTACATTTGTGTGTGTGGACCAGTGTGTGTGTGTGTGTGATAGTTTGGTTTTGGTAGCATTACGTCGTAGCATTGTTGTTGTTGTAACTATGTCTGCCTCGTTTGCACGAAAATTTGTTGGAATTATTTCGAGCAGCTCTAAATTTCACAATAACGAGCCGCATTTGACGGGCATACAAATTGCACTCCTACACCTCCACCCATCCCCCTCCAAAATCCATCCTATGACAGAAGCCTGGGTTTCTTTTGGTGGGTTCTTGGTTGTGCGCTTTGTTAAGGCCATGTGAAGTTTGTGTGTGTGTACGTATGTGTGTGTGTTCGTGTGTGTGTGTGTTTACTTAGAACTTTCTTGGTCCTTGGTTAGTTTTGTGCTGCTGCAGGGCAGCCAAGTTTTTCGGCCGGGATTTGTTGTTATTCGAATTTGGCCAAGTTGAACACAGATAGTAAGTAGTACATAATTAAATAGCTTAAACATGGCGGTGGCATGTGGCAAGCGAGGACAAACAACATTACAACAATCTAACTAACTCAACGCGATTTTGTTACTTAAGTGGCAAAATATTTGTGCAAAACTTTTCAATTTTTTTTTTCTTCGTTTTACCAGATTTCCTCTTTTTCTTTCACTCGGTTTTTCTTCTTGTTTTTTTGTCGGATGAGTTTTTATTTTTGCGCTGTGTGACAATCTTTTTGATTTAGCTGCGGAGCCATTAACACGGATTGATTGCCCCCAAGGACAATAGATACCAAGTGGCTTAAAGGACAAACGCCAACGTTGCTCTGCGCCAGGACATTCGATGTTATCCATTCTGCTGCTCCGCTTTCTCTTCGAGAAGATGCCACCACACACACACACACACACACACATACACACACACACAAAATAAAAAGCAAAAGCAAAAATTGAAAAGTTCTCTCTTTTCCGGTTTACGCACTACCTTCAAGTACTACAAACTGCCCTTTCTTGTTGATATTGTTGTTCTCTGACATTTAACAATTGATTTTTGCCCAGTTTGCATATTGTATTCAGCATACATACACATGTTTTTCCGTAGTCAATGTGTTTTGTTTGGCAAAGCTTAATGGCTTTCACAAATGAACTTTTAATACTGATTAATATCAGTTTGAATTTATTGACTTAAGCTAAGAAATGATTTGAAAATCTTCTTTTGTATTTTGCATTTGTAAATAAATGTTTCTTGATATGTTTAAGTCTAAGCTGTTTATTTTATGAATTTTCATTCATTCATTTAATCGACAATTCTACTTACCAATACCACCCCCCAAAACACTTGTCTTTAACGTTTCCGCGTTTTGTTCTGCATTTTGATTTAAGTGTTAAGTGATTAAAAATTTATTTATTATTCATTTTATTAAGCAACATTTTCATTAGGCTTACCTTTATGAGACCTAGTTATAATATCAATTATACAAAACAATATATATTGTTGTTTCTTACGTTTTCTCCCAGTGTATGTATTACATATAATAATAATAACTTATAGCAATTTATTTAATAATGGCTTATAGTTGTCAAAACATTTTATGTGTTGGCCATAAAAAGGCATGCATAAATACAAAAAAAAAAATAAAAATAATATTCAAAACTTATCGATTAAACAATCGACCAAAACTATTCGCTACAAACAACTACACTCGCTGCCTCTCTCTCTCTCTCTCTCTCTCTCTCTCTCTCTGTCTTACTCACACATAGTCTTACTCCATTTCACTCTGTGCCTATTTTTGTCGGTTTTTTTTTTTGCGCTGGAGTCTGTCATGCTAATAAGAAACGCTTTGTTATGCATTTCCTTCCGCTTACGTGGCCTGACTTAAGGCGCATTTGCAAAATTGAAGACGAAGTGCAAGTGCCAAGTAAATAGTGTTGGGGTGGGGAGAGGGGGAGGGGGGGGGGGGGGGTTACAAGCCTTAAAAACGTAAATTGAAAACTTTGCCCTGTGTGTCGCTTGTTATTGTTGCTATTGTTGTTGTTGTTGTTGTTGCCACACGGTTTGGCAGTTGGTTTTGGCCGTGTGCGTGCCTTGTCAACATAATTCAGCAGTTGATTGAATAGACCTGTCTGTGTGTGTGTGTGTGTTTGTATGTGTGTGTTATATAGCCATATATAAAAGCGCTAGTCGGCGACATAAAACGCTCAGCACACTCAGTCACAGTGGCCCGTTATCCATTTTTGCTTGCTTTGCCAACTTTTGCTGCACCAGTTTTAAAATCAAATGCCTCATTTGTAAGGCTTACGCTTATGAAGGGGAAAGATGTGTTGTGGAAGGGGCGACGAAGTTTGGTGGGGCAGCGTGAGTGTTACCGGTTCCGGTTGCGCAAACCGCAAAGATTAATTTGTTATTGCTGCATGTCGTCGTTGTTGTTGTTGTAGGTCTTTTTGCCAGGAAGTCCTGTCGACGCTGGAATTTTTAGCGCAGCACTAAAGGTGCAAAGGAATTTAATTAAATGTTCTTCTCACTGTCATTGCGAAACTTTTGCAACCAGCCACTGCAACAACAACAATAACAATGAGCTAAATTTTGTATTGCTTGTGCATTTGGTTTCGGCTTAGCCATCGTTCAGAAGAAGCGCAGCTCAATAAACTTGACAAATTTGCATAGTCCTGACCTGAACCTTTGTCTAAGCTACCCGTTATGGTTCCCACCCCCTCCACCCCTCCACCCATCCACCCAACCACCAACCATAAACTCTCACTGCGTTGGCCAATTGTGGACACCAACAAGACATGAAAGCCGCTTCTGATTTGGCCAGCGCAAATGAACCCAAAGTAAGAAGTTACTACCATTTGAAAGTTGACAATGCACAGTGCACATTGTACAGTGGGGCAAAGTTGGTATACAAACATCTTACTTAATTGATTGTTAATCAATATTATGGTATTGTAGTATTGTTGTACATCGGCTTTCAACTCAATGGCATAATCTGATTATAGTTAAATAGTATTATATTGGAAACCATGAAACCATTAATGGTTTTATTGAGCATACCAATCCATAAAGCTTTTTTAGTTCTTGCCACTCTGCTTCCAAAATCTATCATAATCAATTGTGATGCCCGGTAAGAAATGCCTTTCATTTAGTACACTTTCATAACAAGCATCAATGGCGTGAAAAAAAGGCAAAAAAAAAAAGACATTATGCGTTAAAGAGTTCATAATCCAAAATGTAAACACAAAACCCAATCCAGACCCAAAGCTAGTAAAACAAACTGATCAATGGGCTATAATGCGACAGAGTGGGTAGACAGAAAGACAGACAGACAGACAGGCAGGCGGAGACGGAGACGAACAGACAGTAGGTGGGCGATGCTTTTTTTGAGTACTGACCCAAGCAGACATAACAGGACAGATGGCATGAAAAATTATTTACTGCAAGAAAAATCGCATGCAACATTTTTGCACTGAACAGAGGCTGGCCCTAAAGCCAAACAGGCATAGCAACCAGTGAGCGAGCGAGTGAGCGAGTGAGCGGGTTATGTCTATCCAAAAAAACACGATGGACACGATGGAGCTAAAAAAGAGGAAAGAGAGAAAAACGCAGTCAACAGTCGGCAGTTGGCAGTCGCATGATGAAGTTGCCAATGATGATGATGGGCCACGGCTATATGACTATGACTATGGCTATAAGGCTATGGGTATGGATATGGGTATGAGTATGGGTATGGGTATGGGTAAAGCTGTGGAAGCTGAAGCTGATGCTGATGCTGATGCTGATGCAGGCGACACAATAATGCTGCCATTAATCTTCTGGCACGACTGATTTGTTTGACTTACGGCTCACGGCGACAGCCCGAAACCGACAGGGCGAGAGCGAGAGAGAGATAGACAAAAACAGGGACAGAATGTCGAATACATATAGATAGATAGATAGATGGATGAATGGATGCTTGGTTCGGTTCGGTTCAGTTTGGTTGTGCTTTGTGCTTAACTGGAGAGTGGTGGCAGGCTTAAAGTCTGGCTAACCAAAAGCAGCTCCAGCAGCAAAAGCTTGCCAAAACGCACATTACAAAATAATTTGTGTAAATCATTTCTACGGGCATTATGTAAGTTTCATTTAGCCACATCACGTCCCGTTGTCTTCCACCCCAAACTACAAAAATTTAATTGTGCCTGCCGCCATCAACACCAATCAACCGCAGTCGCGTCTGACACTTGTCAACACAGCAACAGCAAAGCAGCGGCGACATTCATAATTTTTGTGTCTTGTTGTTGATGAAAGGTTTTTTTTTCATCACTCTTTTTATCATAGCCAGCCAAATTAAGCCTCAATCTGCGGCAAAACTAAAAACGAAACAGTGTAATTACACTGTGCGTACTTAAATTAAATAATTTTCAAAGTTGTAATTTTGTCGTTAAAAATCATTTGTTGGCCAAACTTAAAACTCAATTTGTTATGATTTAAGTGGGATAAAATTGAGACAACATAAATATATAAATATTTTTTTTTTTTTTTTTTTCGCGTGCTTTTGTGTACTGTAATCAAAAATCAGCTGGCAACTTTCATAAATAATTTATTAGCTGCTTAACTTTTATAAGCGATATGCCTTATATCAAAACTTTCATTTATTTTCATATATTTCACTTAATCCATTTCTTTTCCAATGAATATAAATATAAGCAATTTTTGGCTACTTTTAAAATGCATAAATAATTTTTAATATGCCCCAATTTTATGTATAAATTATAATGTTGTTCAAAAATGATGTTGAGATGTGTTTGGTTTGGGTCTTTTGTTGGAAAACGGTTATAACAAATGTTTTGACGCATGGTACAGCAATCATTATGTCATATGCGTCTCCCTCCTCTCTCTCTCTCTCTCTCTCTCTCTCTCTCTCTCTCTCTCTCTCTCTCTCTCTCTCTTTCTCGTGTATATATCTCTGTAGTCACGAATGACAAGCACTCAGTCGCAGTGGCCGTTTCAGACTCTATGACTCTAAGTTAACCGCACAATCGGTGTCTGATACACAGCCTCGAAATGGACTTGTTCAACTTTCAACGATTGGCCGGGGTCCGTCAAATGCGAAACCGATGAAAGGGGATTGACATGGTGGGGTTGGTTGGTTGTTGGGATGGGGGAGGGGGGGGGGGAGGGGAAGGAGACACAGAGAAGCGTTTCAAAACGACGACCGCAAATTACTCCACTTGAGTGCGAAAATTGCATGTAGTCAGAGAAAAGTCAGTCAAGTGAAAACATTTTTGCTAGCTACTCTTGCCACTTTCAGCTTGCTACATACCTCGTCTTGGCACTGGCACTGTTTCGATTCGAATTTGGACAGCAGCACCAGCACCAGCACCAGCAGTAGCAGTAGCAGTAGCAGGAGTGGCAACATCAGGCATTTCGAGTAGTAGCAGATCTGTTGGCAACATTCTGATTGCGTGTCTGTGTGAAGATGAGTCTGTTACTTTGTGGGTCGGTGCAAGCGAATCATAATGCGATTGACCAAATCATCTTTTGGCTGATTGAGTTATGTCATTAGTCGCTGCAGCTGATGATGCTATAATGCTTGCAGTTGAGTAAAAGTCAGACTCCATATATTTTTTTTTTTGCTATTTTTTAAGTATCTTCAAAGCTTTATTACCCATTTGGTCAACGAAAACATTTCCAGGATTTTTAATTGCCCAAGCAAAATTTTACATTTCAACACAAAAACACAACAACCAAATTTTGCTTTTTTATGTTTTTTTTTTTGTTTGTTTCGTGAAATGCCCATTCATCAATTATGGTGTTAAAGTCCTCAACTTGCATTGCCCAAAAGCTATTTATTAGCAATAATCTTTAATCATCTGCAACTGAGCAAAAATCATGACTGGCGTAAGCATATTTATGGTTAGGGTGTGTTATCCTCTCCCTCCTCCTAGCCTCCTCCATTAGATTCACCCACCAATTTGCCACTTTTATGCTTGTGGTCGTTAAGTGTTACATGTTTTAATGCATTTTGTTTTTTGTCATTTAACGTTTTCACTGAAGATTGATATAAAATTGGCATTAAAAAATGTTTGTAGAGTGTTTATTTGGCAGGCAAATAAGGAAGAGCAAAAGTTAATTGCGCTGCTCCCTAAAACCCAATTGACCAAATGCTGTTTGCTAATAAAATGGCAGTAGTAGTTATTTTTCAGCTGTCTTTCTGTCTGTTTGTTTGTTTGGATTTCTGTTTCGTCGGTTTGCTGCCGGGCAAATCATCATTAGCCAAATTGCTTATAATTTTCGCACAAAGCACTAACTCGATGCAATTCGCTGGCAAAGTTTGAATGCGCCGCCCATTTGTCTTAGGCATTGCAACTTTGTAGTGTTTGTTGCGCATACGCCCCGTGGGACATAACACAATAAATAATATCAAAAACTTAATACTGCAACTGATAATAAATGAAGTTTTGTCAACTATTAAACCGGCATTAAATACAAATCATAATAAATAAATCAATGTAACAAACTTGGAAATTTACGTTTTCAATCTGTTAAAGAGCTTAACAATTCATAAACATTGGGTATCTTTTCGTCTATCACGTTTCAACTGCAAGTTGTTTTTCGTTTTCGTTTCTTTTTTTTTTTGTGCTTAGCAATTCGCTTTTGGCTCTTTGCACAAGCGAACGCAAAGTGGGCGGCTTTTCTTCATGTAATTTTCAGTCAAATTTTGTATGATTTTCATATGATAAATGCATAATAATGCCAGCCAGGCCAGAGTCAGAGCTGACCACAACAGCAGGTTCCGTCCCAAGGCTGTTTGCTTCCTGGTCTGGCAGCTGATGAACAAGACGACTTGAAACGAGAGTCAGAGACGAGACGAGACGTGACGAGACCAGACTAGAGGTGGCAGACAGGTGGCTATACTCGCATGATGCTTGCCACACAAAACTGCCAGCATTCGTTTAAGGGAGCGGCTTTTGTCTTCGGACACCCTCTCAACCCCCTCTCAACCACCCTCTTGCCACACCGTCACTGGATGAGCGGCGCTCAATGGCATAGTTTTTAGTTCGATTGTTTTATTGTTTTCGTTGAAAAATAAAATAAAATTGCTTGCAAATTAGTTTTCACAAAAAAAAAAAAAAAGAAAAACAATATAGCCAACTAATACCAACTTTTAAAAGTGGGCAATAGATAGGGTGGGCGTGTTTCTAATCAAAGCGTTGCCAATAATAAAATGCCCAACACAGGCACTTTCACAATAACCCGGAAATTTGTTGTTTGTGCATTTGTGCTGAAAGGCAAAACCGAAGACCAATTTGTTTAGATTTGAGATACATACATTTATTAAAAAAAATGCATGTTTAATAACTAGTTCGCCTACAGTTAATTATGTGATGTATACAATTAACAAGCAATTTTAAAGTTGTACAAGAAAATTATAATAAAATATGTTCAGTTAAGAATTATATGTTAAGTTTAAGTCGCATTTATGATTGAACATTATTTATTCAATTGAAAAAACATCCTTATTCGGTTCTTAAACACGATTTGATGCTTTCAATATTGAAGTATTCAAAGTAAGAAATGTTTTCTTTTACCATTTTGAAATATGTCAAAACCTACAAAAGTCATTTGTCAATTTTCATCAGGATTTGAAGAAAATACCAGACTTAAATCACTTTGAAGCATTTACAGTACAAAGCGTTGACATAAAAAATATAGAAATATTTGAAAAAATATGTATAGACTGCGTGAGGAAAACTTTCAGTTTGGTTAGTCGCATCGAAAGTTATGTCAGCCGCTGGCACATTTATGGTCAATAGCTTGCATTTAACAGGCTAATTTGTGTACTGACTGCACAGTCGATAGCATCAATTAAATCGCAGACACTTTGTTAGCTTAGTGCTCAATTCGATGCAAATTGCAAGATTCGATGAACACACAATGGCATCGAATGCAGAGCATTGAAAACTAGCTTCAGCTGCAGCAAAATGAGCAAAAAATATTTTTTTTTTATTTTTGTTGGCCTGGGCTGAGAAACTGGCAAAATTTGTTGCCCTTGAACTAACAAAATGGTCAAAAAGTTCCAATCAGCCAAGTGCAGTCACAACAACAATTGTAGTGTGCCAGTGTGTATGTGT
Source organism: Scaptomyza parva (assembly GCA_035044645.1). Lineage (NCBI taxonomy): Eukaryota > Metazoa > Arthropoda > Insecta > Diptera > Drosophilidae > Scaptomyza > Scaptomyza parva. The sequence goes on from JAWNNT010000090.1 coordinate 8,300,830, forward strand.
GTGTGTGTGTGTATTTTTTGGAAGATCTTGTGCCAGTGAACATGGTTTCCTCTTTGTGTTTGCCTGCAACAAATTGAACATTTTCATTAGTTTTTCTCTTGGTGGGCGGAAAACAATAATAACAACAAGAACAAGAAGAAAAACAAGGCACGCACAAGAAAAACAATGAAGAAAATTCGAGTGCAGACGACGCGACGCCAGTAGAAAATCTCATTTCGATAGAGGCGAGCTTTTCACTCGCTGGGCACATTCAATTGTAATGCCCAGGAGAGTGATTCAATTGAATTTGTTTGTTTTAGTATACGGTTCATTTATTTGCAAAAACGAATGAATAACATGCCACACACACACAGTCGACTTCTTTGTGTGTAGGTGTGTTCGCATATAATTTGAACTTTGTCGAACTTCCGGTCAAATGGCGAGCAACGTTCAAATCCTACTCTCCTAGCTTCTGCCTCCTGCCCCATATTCCCCAACTCTTATAACATATGTGTTTGTATTGAGGGGGCCGCATATAAATGTGGCATTGTTCAAGTGCCAGAGTCAAGTATAGGGTGTTTTTTTTTAGAGGTATAGAACTTTAAGTTGGCAACACTTTTTTAACTGGCGGCCATTTTGTCTGCTGTTAAGTGATTCATGTTTAGTTTGGTTTGGCATTTCAACATGAATATATATACGGCCACAAATGTTGGATAAAGTCGTCGAAAATTGGACCTCTAGATTGGACTACGTCCGAGCCAGTCGTGGCGGACATATGCCAGAAATCATATTTAAATTCTAATGCCAGAAGTTTGTCTTTCGAATAAAGTAAATTTCATATCAATAAAAAAAAATGATCTATGTTTTATTCCATTTTAAAGTTCTATGCGTCTATAAAAAAAGCACCCTTTATATAGTAAGGTGTATACATGTATGTGTGTGTATGTGTGAAAACTTTTGCCGTTACTTCTAGTACTGCTGCTGCTGCTGCTGTTGGGGTAAGTTGCTTGTTGCCCCGGGGGAGCGCTTAAGATTTCATTGTGTAAATTTACTGCGGCAGTTGCTGCCTGCTCATGAGATACACTCCCTGCCAAAGAGTTTAGTCTGTGTGTGTGTGTGTGTGCTCTCTCATAAACCTGCATATAAATGCAAAAGAAAATTCAAATCGCGGGCTGCTTAAAAATGAACAACAAATGAAATATCCATAGGTTGAGTACACGAGTCTACGATTCCACGGGGCCCATGTGGCGTATGCGCAACTTTTGCCGCATTCCATAGAAAGAGACTGTGAAACAAGACGTTGTGTCTGCCTGCCGCCTTCAAGTAAAACTTTTTACTTAGCTGCAGTGCGACGGTTCACCTGTTTTTGTCTTGATTTCATCTGCGTTTTGTTCGTGTTGTTGTTGTTTTTTTTTGCAGTCTGCAGTAGATTGAGCCTGAGACGTCGGGCAACATTTAATGTCATGTTTGTAAGTTTCTAGACGATGCCAACATGTTACTCACAGCCCCACATCTTCAAATAGCAAGTTGGCTGCGTCTTTGATTCCTTCCGGTCTCGCCCAACACTTTTACCAATATCACACTTTGGCTCCATATCGTCGTCTACATCTTTGGGTCCTGGGTTACTGAATCCTGAATCCTGAATGCTGGATCCTGACTACCGTCTGCCTGTCGCCTGCCGTTTCGGCATTTTTCAGTTTGGGCTAACTTTTGAGGGGTTAGCTTGTAATTCGCATTGTATAGTTGAACGAGTGGCGCTTAAAGTTGATGCTCGGCCGTGTTTAATTTAATCAGTCATAAGCTGGGCGGATTTTTCAACACACACACAAACACAGACACACAGATGTATTTTTTGTATTCTTTACTAGCTCTACTATAAGCGTAAGGAAGCTTAAAGATATTGACACTTATCTACAGTGGTTCATAATAAATATGAAAACATTAATTTTCTTTACAAATGTAAAATGAAATTAAATTTTGCCAAAAGTTTTCAGTTCGATTATCTTCATCTTTCTTTTTAATATCCTTTAAGTCAATTTTAAGATGATAACACTCAATATGCTTAAACAATGTTTGACAAGAAGCTTTATTATTTAATTATTATAAGTACTAAGCTGCAAATATCAAAAATAATTAAGAAATAAGTTAAAGGTCTACCATGTGCAAACAGCTCAACGGATAATTGGTGCTTATATACACACACATATATATGGTCTTATGTTGTTAGTAAGGACACAAAACGTCAACAGTCATAATAATTGCTAATGATACTAAAGAGTTGACAAACAGTTCACACACACACACACACACACACACACACACGCACAGAACCATTCACCATTCACACAGATATAATGAAGGAGAGACATAGATGATGGCAATAGCAATCCGATTAATAATAAGCAGCAAGAACAACAACAACTCAACAAAATGACATCAATGAGACTGTGGAAAATAGCAGCTTAAAGGCATTTGCCGACAGTGTATAGGATAATAAGTGAAGGGGGTTGTGTGGGACACGTGCCTTATGATTTGTGTGTGTGTGTGTGTGTGTGTGTGTGTGTGAGTGAAGGGTATTGCTATTCTTAACGCTATAAGTATTGACAATGTTTTTTTGTTGTTGTTGATGTTTATATTGTTGATCTGATTGAAGGCAGCGACAATGAGCTATAAGTACATTAGCTAGTGTGTGTATGTTGAGGAAAACTAGCAGACTTGATGCTGAGTTACTAAACACGCACACACACAGACAAGACAGCGCAACAACTACAACAACATGATTGTAAAAATGATTGTCATTACAATGCGGCGCATAAATTATGCTTAATTGCGATTAAATCATGTTGTCTTTTGCGACAAGTAAATTCACTGAGTAAATGACTGACTGACTGACCAAAAGACAATTGACAGATTGCCAGACCAGAAATGCGTGACTTCCCTCCTCACCCGAAGAAAAAAAACTTATTGACATCGTCTTGGCAGTCAACAGACTTTGGCTCATTAGCCTCACCCCTTCCGTATGAAAATGATTATGTGTGTGTGAGTGTGTTTGTGGCAAAAGTTGGCATTTGCAGTAATTAAATTTAAATTGGATTCAGCAAGACAAGAAAGTGTCGAGAGAAATATATAAAGACTGAGAGATTCTCTTCAAAAAACTTGAAACACAATCTTAAGTTAATATATGAAAGGTAAACAACGAAAGTTTGAATCGTTTCTTTCAATATGAACTATACCATCTAAGCGAATAATTTTTAAAATTTTTTTCAGAACATCATCATATATTATGAGTATTATGCGCTTATACTCCCTGTCTAATGTAGGGTATACAAAAACAGAACGAAAGAGCGACAAACTTTTTTAATCCTTTGCTCATTTGTTCTTTGGATCGGTGCATGAGGCAAGAAAGGTTGCTGTTGATGCTTGGGGCGTGGTAAAGAAATTAACCCTTTCTGTGTGTGTGGAGGGCACCTTTATACGCATTTCCGTATTATTAAAACTTTAAACGAAAAACTTTTTGTGCATAGTGGGATTTTAATAATACAAACTATGTTGAACAGTTAGTTAAGTTGTTTCCGCACTCGCCAAATGAACTTACTAACAAATATACTTTATATATATATATATATATATATATATGAACATATGATAAAAATCTAGTTGAATGAAGCTGGACTGTACTTATAATCAACTCAAGTTATTGTACCAAATGACGCAAACATTTCTTAGAAGTTTGACTCATTTTCCACTAATTTCTTTAGGATAAATATTTTTTTGTAGAGTATCCCATAGTCAAGCGCTCTCCTACATTTTTTCATGTTACGCATTCACTTCAGTTTAAATCACAACATGTATATAGCAAATGAAGCCATAGAATGGTGTATGGTGTATAAGAGACTCTCTCAAACACTTGCGAAAAATGCCTTTTCACTATTTCATTTCAGACCCCTGTCAAGCACATCGACAATCGACAGTGTGTGCTCACACCTTGCGCCTCTACCTCCCCTCTTCACCCTGCCCAACTTTCAGCCCACCTCTCCCGCGGATAGCAAATGCCCATATTCATCGTCATTTCATGTGAATTGCATCCGCTGCGGTCGATGTCGCTCCAAATGGCTCACAATTAAATGCGATCCGCATGAAGAAAAATTGTTTAAAATAAAAAAACTGAAAACAGAAAAAAACAAGCAATAGCAACACAAGTAAAGCCTAACTGGCACTGGCACTGGCTCTGGCTCTGGCTCTGGCTCTGGCTCTGGCTCGGGCTACCACCGTAAGCGAAAGCGAAATTATTGTTTGTTGCAACATGCAACCGCAACAACATCAACAACAAAGCAGCATGACTTAGTTGCGGCGTATCGCAATAATTGCGAGCAAATATTACATGAGAGCGTTGAAGCTGCTTCGTTTAGTTGTAAGCGTCATTTGGGGGGCTGGACTCGACTAACTGCATATTATTGAGACAGTCGATGACGATAACAAAACCAACAACAACAACAACAACAACCACAACAACAACAACAACGGCAAGAGCTGACATCATAATTATCGATTGTATGCCATTGGCTCTAGTAATTATGCCAAAAGCGCGTTTATTATGTGTGCAAATATTTTTGCTGTGTGAAACGAACAACTTACAGCAGTATTGATTGAAAATGTACAAGTTGAGGAAAATGTGCAAAGAAAATCGATCACCACACATATGAATTGACATAAGTCAAATCGACTTAATAAATACCCTAAAAATATTTGTTTTTATTATAAAATATTCTTATATATTATTCTCAATAACAAGTGACATATCAAAGTTAAAGCAACCAACTGAAGGCAATTAAAGCAATGTTTAAAAATTATATCTGAAAATTGTTATATTTGCTTTGGTTAGATCTTTTGTTATTTAGAGCATTTTAGCGTCGACATGTTTGTGGCAGGCATATTATGAAACGCAACATGGTAGCATAATATTATAACTGCAACAACAATAACAACTCAAGCTGAGTGCAATAGCAATAACAACAAGAGGTTATTGTGCCAATTATTAGTTGTAATTAAAAGGTACGATACATACTTTTTTCGTTAATCAATTTATTATTTAACAGAATTCAAAAAATTTTTAAAAACTATTAAAATATTGGTCAGTTTGTTTTGAGAAATCCAACACCAGCAACTACGTGTGTCAAGTTTAATATTGATTTCGATTACATTTGCAAACATGATAATAAAGATAATGATGTTGATTTCCACGGTGAACGCTGTGCCTTTTGATTATTCTGATCGATTGTCGAGTGCAACAAGCATTCATTTTCATTTCGAACCTTTTTTTTTGTTGATTAGACAATGGGACAATGGGTAAAAAAAGAGTATAATGGTATTGTGCCAAAGTATGTAACTAGCAGAAGTAAGCTTCTTAAGTATATATATATTCTTGATCATCATCATCAGCTAAGTCGATAAAGCCATGTCCGTCTGTCTGTCCGTCCGCCGAATTTTACGTCCGTCCGTTTGTATGTATGAATGCGTCGCTCTCAGAAACTACAAAAGCTAGATACTCCAGATTTTGGATATGAGCTCTCCTAATCCCTAGGCTTAGAAAGTTCATTTCATATTTTCGATAACTTTTCCGGTTTACGATATACACATGGAATCGATAATACAAAAATCTTGAATATCGAAAACTCGAAAATTAAGGTTGAAACTATTAACAACATAATGAACTTCTATGAAATTTTGATTAAAAACGGTTCGGAAACACCGGAGAAATGAAACCAAAATGAAAGCATTGGTACAGTAGTACATGTACATATGTATGTGTATGTCTGTCAGCCCGACTGTTTGTCCGTTTCTATGCTCAAGGGTTAAGGGTATGTTCAAGTCGAGCTTACTCGACTAGAGCCTTCTTTCTTGTTTGTCATATAATAGGGAAAAATTCATTCTACTCGTAGCATATCTTTTAATATGGGATTGTACGAATTGATCTTCATCAATCATAATGCAATATGCATGCGCTTTAATATGATAATATTCAAAGTAATTTTATTATAAGGTCAGGTTGCCGGGTTTTATTTTTATTAGCACGGTAAAACTTGTGTTTATTATCCATTAAGCAGTGGCATTCATTAGCTCATATTTGTATACAATTTTTACTAACATCATCTATAGAGTGATGATGTTAACACATCCGATACATGTATAATATATCATATCCAATTCATTTATCTTTGACACTTTCTAATCAAAATGACGCATAAATCTGATTGCCTGCTATAAATCAATGAAACGCGTTAAAAAACTATTGCACATAATCAATTGGCAGTTGCATTCATTAGCTCAACTATTTTCACTTTTTTACCTGGCATGTTGGTTGCAAACACAAACACAAACACGCAAAGCAGAGCAGAGTGTGTATCCGGTTTAATTGCATGTTACATAGTTTATGCGAGCTTTTGTGTCATAATGCCACAATGTCGTGCGTTTCAGCGAATTTGATTTGATTTGAGTCGGAGACAACTGATTTTCGCCGAAATGCATTGGATTTGTGTAGAGAGGAGAGCCAAACATTGATTGTGTATCACCCAAATGTAGACAAAACAATAACACAGCAATGCCAAATTTAGAAACTCAACAAATAGTTACAATGTATACATATATATTTGTAACTATTTCGCGGAAAAATATTTACAGATTTGGCAAAAGTGTGCAAACCAGGTCACTAACTTTTCCTATTAACCTTGTTATCATCCGTCATCTTGTTACCAAAAAACCATCAACTAGTGTGCTCATAGTCATAGGTTTTTTTTTTTCCATTTGTTTGGTTAACTTCGTCTCTCGGTCCTCCTCACTCACGTTATTCTCCGCCCGTCTTTAACATTTTTGTATTGTATTTAAGTTTAGTCAGTGGTTGGACATTTATTGTTTGGTTTACACTTAAGTGACATTTGCGGTGTAAACATGGTTTAGCTAGCTAAATATATTATACATCGTATTGTAATTGTGTATGAATTGGAATATTAAATAACATACGCCAGTTTAGTTTATATATGTTTCTGCTTTTTATTGTGCGCGACCGCGTCTTACTTAGAACGATATTTTGCTAGAAAGTGAGTATACATAGATGAGAAGCTTAAGTGTGACCAAGTGCAAGTATTCATTGTTGCCCTAATTAATCGATATTTCCAACACATCGAATATGAGAAACTATGTTGTCGTCGTCGGCACAACTGACTGTCAAATACTATCGATACCAGTTAGTTTAATATAGGGACTAGTCAAGTAAGCTCAACTGAAAGATACCCTTAACCCTTGACTGACAGACAACACATATGTGTACTATTGCTTGAGGAGTTCATATCTCCGTTGTTTCTCAATTTATTTTAATTAAAATTTCACAGATTTTCATTATTTGATAAATAGTCCCCGTTTTCAAAATTTTTTGTTATCGAAGAAATGTGAATTATCGTCAATGTATGTGTGTGTGCAATATCTTCGACCTCGTTCACATTTGGTCCTTCAGCTACTCCCCTGACTTTTCGACAGCTAGTTCCTGATTAGGTTTTGGTACTTCATCGCTATCCATTATGAAGTTATCCTGGTCAGTCTCCGTCTCCTTTGTCTCCTTCGTCTCCTTCCCGTTCTTAATCATCTTTCGCAACTTGACCCACAAAGCATAGCTCGAGTAGGCGAATACAACTACAGCTGTAAGCCAAGCGTTACTTGAAAAAATATCGGTAGCACCAGAATCCTCATCGTTGTCTTTTGATTGTCCTGTTAACTGTCCTGTTGATTGTCCTGTTAATTGTCCTGTTGACTGTAATGTTGATTGTCCTGTTGCTGGTCCTGTTGACTGTTTATTTACCAATTCTCCCGGTGGATTGCCCATTATTTAGTACTGAAATGGAATTACAAAATTGCAATTAGTCAAAAGTAATTTTTTTACTATAGAATTACTTACTTAATTAAATGGTTTGGTCGAAAAATAAATTAAGCTTTTCGGCAAGCACCAGAAAATATATCGTATATTTATATTTGTAATAAAGCACCCAAAAAATGTTTGTGTTGAAAGTGTTTTTGAACTGTTCTTATATTGTTTTCAGAGCCGAATGAATAAAACAGGAAACTCCAGTTACAAATATCGAAATTGTTCACAAGCGCCTGCTGATCACAATATATTTTTATACCGTTAACCCATGAAATGGGTAATAAAAGAGGGCTTAATGGTTTTGTGAAAAAGTATTTAACAAGCAGAAGGAAGCTTCTCCGACCCCACAAAGTAAATATATTATTGATCAGCATCAATAGCAAAGTCGATATAGCCATGTCCGTATGCCTGTCCGTCCGTCCGTCTATTCGTCTGAATGTATGAACGCGCCGATCTTATAAACTACAAAAGCTGGAGACTCCAGATTTCAGTACAAGTTTCTTTTAAATATTCGATAACTCTTCAGTTTAACGACATACACATAGAATTGAAAGTTGGGATTTAGAACATTTACCAAATATAATAATAAAAATCTGTGCATTCTTTTATTAGAAGCACGGCTGTCGATATTTTGACATCCTTGAGCATTTAAATCATTATGAAATTTAAAAAAACATTTAAATACGGCTTAGTACAATGGCATTTTATTATCATTTTGTCACCTCACCCGTCATGTACCACAAACGGCTAACAATTTAATATATTGGGCAACAGCAACATGTGGGGTATTCTGTTTTTTGTGTTACAGTTAGAGTAATAGCGTTAAAATTGACTTGCGATCCCCCTAAAATCGCAAGAATTTTGAGCTATCCAAACTGTGTTTCTTCCATTTCTTCACAAACAAGATGTGTGTGCGTGTGTATGTGTGAATATCTCCCGTCCTTGTCCCCGTCCATTTTTTGTATTATTACATGGTAGCAACTTGTTCCTGATTAGGTTCTGGTACTTCATCGCTATCCATTATGGTCTTATCCTGGTCAGGCTCCGTCGCCTTTGTCTCCTTCGTCTCCTTCCCCTTTTTAATCATCTTTCGCAACTTGACCCACAAAGCATAGCTCGAGTAGGCAAATACAACTCCAGCTGTAAGCCAAGCGTTACTTGCAACAATATCTGTTCCACTAGTGGTTGTCTTTGGTGGTGGTGCTGTGACTACTGCTGCTGGTGGATCTCCTGCTGCTGGTGGGCCGACGGTGGAGCTCATGTTTGTTATACTATACTATGAGAAATGGAATATTAGCTTTGCTTCACATTTTTGCTTTGAAAAAATCGACTTACGTATTAGTCAAGTATATCAAAATGAGCTTGGTAATATTTGTATTATTAAAGTGTGGTATGCTGTGCGAGCTCGGAACGATTAATGATAGAACCTGTTTTTCCAAAACACGATATTCACAATTTGAAAGTGTTCGCATACTAAGTTAAAAAAAAAAATGGAAATTCTAGTAAATACAATGGAGCAGACTGAACAAATATTAAGTAATTTGATTTCGTTGCTGCCCAAAATAAACACTTTGTATGAGTAAAGGTATCGAAAATGTCGCGTTTATACGGACAGAAGGAGAGACACCCTGGCGTAAATTGCACCAAACCAAAAAACTCTTAAGAACATTTTGTATAATATTTATTAAAACTATACCACTGTGCTATCAGAGTATCGAGCTTCAATTAGACATAAATTGCCTACAACTGCACATGCATTGATCCGTCCGTTCGTATGGCCTAACTTACATTAACTTTACATCAAATAACATAAAAGGTAGGAAAGGAGTAGGTGGAATCAAGCATTGGCGGTATGGCCGGTAAGTAATGCGTCGTAAACACTATAATTCCCCTACTCTATAACTCCTCTTCTCGTTCGCTCCACCTTGCCCAAGTGACTGCCGCCGCGAAGCTACTGAACGCCTCACAGTTGACTATGCTGACCAGCATCAGGTCCACCATGTTGTTAACAACGATGGTGCCACCAACTTAGCTCTTTAGTCTGCTGCGCCTAGCATTTAATCGTGCACAGTGGAACAACATGTGCTCCGCGTCTTCTGTGTAGATATCCCCGCAGAAAGTGCATGATAGGACTGCCTTATACCCGAAGCGGAGGAGGTAACTCGGAAAGCATCCATGCCCGCTGAGTAATTGTGTCAAGTAGAAGTTTACTTGCCCGTGTGTCCTCGTAATCCAATTCCGGATGTTAGGAATGAGACGGTGAGTCCACCGCCCTTTGGAGGACGCATTCCAGTGCCTCTGCTAGTTATCGATTGTTCGAATCTTCGCCGCAAGTCTTACAGCCTTCTTAATGGCAGCTGAAAGTTCGTTGCCATGAGTCTCCTTGTATTACCTCTGCGGCCTCCCTGGTCAATCGTGGCAATTCCAGCTTTGACCAGGCAAGCATCGTCCGAAATGTTTCGGAATTCGCTGCACACTCGGATGGCTCCTAGACGGTGGGTAGCTGTCATGCCGCGGGTGTAGCTTGCGTAACGAAGACCAGTTTGCCAGATAGCTGCTGCGTACAGCAGTACCCGTTACGTTTGTCAGGAGAGCTCTCGTGTTTGGCATAATCCTACATATAGCAGTGCTCCTTAAAGGTAAGACTTTTTGGGCACCCAGAAGCTCACATTTAATTTTACCTGGGCTTTGAATAATTTCTCATATTATTAGTCAAGAATCAGGGAAGAAGGAAACTTTTGGATCTTTAGGAATAATCTATGCTATGCTAGCATCACGCCCAGGTATTCTATTGCCCTCGTTGATGTGATTTTAGTATTCGCGACGGAAATGGTAGCTGTCTCCATGACCTTGCGGCTGCTGATAAGCACTACCTCGGTTTTTTGGGGAGCTACCGACGAGAGCCACTACCACTATCGACTGCAAAGCCAACTAGGGTGACATTCTCTGGCACCTCATATTGGCCTAGTTTAAAACGGCAAGCATAGTGATGAGACAGTACTTCTTTGCGATCGCTGATGAGGCTAGATCCACTACATTGCGTATTGCATCCAGTGTTGATCTGGACTTACGGAAACCACACTGTTGAGGTGATACACCGCCAACAGAGAATATGGCGCTGTCCAACCGCATGTTCTTGCGATTTTAGGGGGATCGCAAGTCAATTTTAACGCTATTACTCTAACTGTAACACAAAAAACAGAATACCCCACATGTTGCTGTTGCCCAATATATTAAATTGTTAGCCGTTTGTGGTACATGACGGGTGAGGTGACAAAATGATAATAAAATGCCATTGTACTAAGCCGTATTTAAATGTTTTTTTAAATTTCATAATGATTTAAATGCTAAAGAATGTCAAAATATCAACAGCCGTGCTTCTAATAAAAGAATGCACAGATTTTTATTATTATATTTGGTAAATGTTCTAAATCCCAACTTTCAATTCTATGTGTATGTCGTTAAACTGAAGAGTTATCGAATATTTAAAAGAAACTTGTACTGAAATCTGGAGTCTCCAGCTTTTGTAGTTTATAAGATCGGCGCGTTCATACATTCAGACGAATAGACGGACGGACGGACAGGCATACGGACATGGCTATATCGACTTTGCTATTGATGCTGATCAATAATATATTTACTTTGTGGGGTCGGAGAAGCTTCCTTCTGCTTGTTAAATACTTTTTTACAAAACCATTAAGCCCTCTTTATTACCCATTTCATGGGTTAACGGTATAAAAATATATATTTGGAAGACTTCATTATATCCGTTTTAATAGGCCTAGGCTATGGTGGTGCGAAAGTCAACTAAAGTCAACATCCTTTGTAGATGATATAGTCTTAGACAAACATATTTATGTTTTAAACAATAAAATCATGTTGATTGCTGAGAAGCAAAACCTCTCAATGTTTAATATTTAAATAATTTTGTACCCTGAAGCTTATACAAGAAGTAAGAAGTTAGCTCGACTAGAAGATACCCCTAACCCTTGACAATACAGACGGTCGGGCTGACAGACATACATATACATATGTACGTGTACAAGAGCTAGTGAGCAAGGAGGAGATCTTAGCAGCACTTGCAGGCCAGGCGCACATTCCAGAAGACGCATACTCCCTAAAGCGCCTGCGCACAGGTTACGGCTCCACTCATGTAGCGCATTTTACAGCAATATCGGTAACATGCGCACCTTACGCGATGGCTGGACAAGCTGTCCAATCAGAAGCCAGAAAGCCTACACCAGGTGCTATTGCTGCCTGGAGATGGGACACACTACCAGTAGCTGCCGAAACCCGGTGGACAGGTCAAACTGGCCACAAGCTGGCCACAAGGATGCGAGCTGCAAGAGCGAGGCAGCAAAATGCTCGTTATGCAGTGCAAAGGCCGTTGCTAAGCCACGAAAAATTAAGCTTATTCAGTTAAGCCTGAATCACTGTGCCGCGGACCAGAATTTGTGAGGCTAGGAGGCTCTACAACCACGCCAGACGTCGTTACCAGCGCTCACGAGGCACGTTGGTGTTCCGCGATCGCCAAACTGCGTTTAGGAGGGAGTAGGAGCTCCCTGAGCTCTGCGACGCAACGGATGGTGACCCTTGCGTACAAAATTGTGACGAAAAGGCTCAACGGCCTTTCTCGTTGCAATCCTACAGATCCGCCGACATTGAGATCAATAGTTAAGTATCTGTTGCCAAGAATGCAAAGAATGCAAGATGCAGACATTGGGGAGCTTACTCCCAATCTAATAATGCCTGTCCAGATCCAGGAGGTCACCACCGAGAAGATCTGCAACTCAGCAAAAAGTGTGAAGTCGGGATTCCTAGCTGAGCTATACGCATAGCTCTCGTGATTCGTCCTGAAGTGCTTATTACACTGTTCAACAGCTGCCTGCGCAATGGGGTTTTCCCAAAACGCTGGAAAATTCAGTTGCTGGTCCTGCTACCCAAGCCCGGTAAGCAACTAGAAGACCGGCCTATCTGTCTAGTACATCATTTGCACAGTTGGACAGCGCCATATTCTCTGTTGGCGGTGTATCACCTCAACAGTGTGGTTTCCGTAAGTCCAGATCAACACTGGATGCAATACGCAATGTAGTGGATCTAGCCTCATCAGCGATCGCAAAGAAGTACTGCCTCATCACTATGCTTGCCGTTTTAAACTAGGCCAATATGAGGTGTATTCTGAAGTCCCTAAAAGCTCTCAGAATACCGGACTACCTGGTACGGATTCTAAGAAGTCGGAATGTGATGTTCGATGGAATCCTTCGCTTACAGATGCCAGAGAATGTCACCCTAGTTGGCTTTGCAGTCGATAGTGGTAGTGGCTCTCGTCGGTAGCTCCCCAAAAAACCGAGGTAGTGCTTATCAGCAGCCGCAAGGTCATGGAGACAGCTACCATTTCCGTCGCGAATACTAAAATCACATCAACGAGGGCAATAGAATACCTGGGCGTGATGCTAGCATAGCATAGATTATTCCTAAAGATCCAAAAGTTTCCTTCTTCCCTGATTCTTGACTAATAATATGAGAAATTATTCCAAGCCCAGGTAAAATTAAATGTGAGCTTCTGGGTGCCCAAAAAGTCTTACCTTTAAGGAGCACTGCTATATGTAGGATTATGCCAAACACGAGAGCTCTCCTGACAAACGTAACGGGTACTGCTGTACGCAGCAGCTATCTGGCAAACTGGTCTTCGTTACGCAAGCTACACCCGCGGCATGACAGCTACCCACCGTCTAGGAGCCATCCGAGTGTGCAGCGAATTCCGAAACATTTCGGACGATGCTTGCCTGGTCAAAGCTGGAATTGCCACGATTGACCAGGGAGGCCGCAGAGGTAATACAAGGAGACTCATGGCAACGAACTTTCAGCTGCCATTAAGAAGGCTGTAAGACTTGCGGCGAAGATTCGAACAATCGATAACTAGCAGAGGCACTGGAATGCGTCCTCCAAAGGGCGGTGGACTCACCGTCTCATTCCTAACATCCGGAATTGGATTACGAGGACACACGGGCAAGTAAACTTCTACTTGACACAATTACTCAGCGGGCATGGATGCTTTCCGAGTTACCTCCTCCGCTTCGGGTATAAGGCAGTCCTATCATGCACTTTCTGCGGGGATATCTACACAGAAGACGCGGAGCACATGTTGTTCCACTGTGCACGATTAAATGCTAGGCGCAGCAGACTAAAGAGCTAAGTTGGTGGCACCATCGTTGTTAACAACATGGTGGACCTGATGCTGGTCAGCATATTCAACTGTGAGGCGTTCAGTAGCTTCGCGGCGGCAGTCACTTGGGCAAGGTGGAGCGAACGAGAAGAGGAGTTATAGAGTAGGGGAATTATAGTGTTTACGACGCATTACTTAACGGCCATACCGCCAATGCTTGATTCCACCTACTCCTTTCCTACCTTTTATGTTATTTGATGTAAAGTTAATGTAAGTTAGGCCATACGAACGGACGGATCAATGCATGTGCAGTTGTAGGCAATTTATGTCTAATTGAAGCTCGATACTCTGATAGCACAGTGGTATAGTTTTAATAAATATTATACAAAATGTTCTTAAGAGTTTTTTGGTTTGGTGCAATTTACGCCAGGGTGTCTCTCCTTCTGTCCGTATAAACGCGACATTTTCGATACCTTTACTCATACAAAGTGTTTATTTTGGGCAGCAACGAAATCAAATTACTTAATATTTGTTCAGTCTGCTCCATTGTATTTACTAGAATTTCCATTTTTTTTTTTAACTTAGTATGCGAACACTTTCAAATTGTGAATATCGTGTTTTGGAAAAACAGGTTCTATCATTAATCGTTCCGAGCTCGCACAGCATACCACACTTTAATAATACAAATATTACCAAGCTCATTTTGATATACTTGACTAATACGTAAGTCGATTTTTTCAAAGCAAAAATGTGAAGCAAAGCTAATATTCCATTTCTCATAGTATAGTATAACAAACATGAGCTCCACCGTCGGCCCACCAGCAGCAGGAGATCCACCAGCAGCAGTAGTCACAGCACCACCACCAAAGACAACCACTAGTGGAACAGATATTGTTGCAAGTAACGCTTGGCTTACAGCTGGAGTTGTATTTGCCTACTCGAGCTATGCTTTGTGGGTCAAGTTGCGAAAGATGATTAAAAAGGGGAAGGAGACGAAGGAGACAAAGGCGACGGAGCCTGACCAGGATAAGACCATAATGGATAGCGATGAAGTACCAGAACCTAATCAGGAACAAGTTGCTACCATGTAATAATACAAAAAATGGACGGGGACAAGGACGGGAGATATTCACACATACACACGCACACACATCTTGTTTGTGAAGAAATGGAAGAAACACAGTTTGGATAGCTCAAAATTCTTGCGATTTTAGGGGGATCGCAAGTCAATTTTAACGCTATTACTCTAACTGTAACACAAAAAACAGAATACCCCACATGTTGCTGTTGCCCAATATATTAAATTGTTAGCCGTTTGTGGTACATGACGGGTGAGGTGACAAAATGATAATAAAATGCCATTGTACTAAGCCGTATTTAAATGTTTTTTTAAATTTCATAATGATTTAAATGCTCAAGGATGTCAAAATATCGACAGCCGTGCTTCTAATAAAAGAATGCACAGATTTGTATTATTATATTTGGTAAATGTTCTAAATCCCAACTTTCAATTCTATGTGTATGTCGTAAAAAGAGTTATCGAATATTTTAAAAGAAACTTGTACTGAAATCTGGAGACTATATCTTTTATAGTTTCAGACAGACAGACGGACCTGGCTGTATCGTTATATATATACTAAATGGGGTCGCGGAAGCTTGCTTTTGCCTGTTACATCCTTTTGCACAAAATTATTATATCCATTATATATTTACATCTAATGACTTTTACAGGGTATCCAAAGTTTGTTCTTCGTTCGAGTTCAGTTTTTGCAATTGTATTTTTGGTTGCACTTCATTTTTTGGTTTTCTATGGGCTCATAATTGTTTTTGTTTGTTGCTTCAACAACAATGTGCAATTGTAATGAGCCAAAAGGCAGCTGCAGGCGCCATGTATTTCATTTATGCATTTTGACAAACGTGCGTGTAATTTATTAAGTTGCACTTTTGTCGTTAGTCTCTGGTACAGGTTCTGGTGCTGATGTTGATGCTGCTGCAGCGAATTTAATTAGCAGTCAGGTAATAATAAATTTTTAAAGCCGCCAAACTCCAAAGGAAGAATGATGTATTTTTGGCATGTTTGTTGCTCTTCTCTTTGTACACCATACGGCAATGAAATTTCACATATTTTATAATTTATTTTTATTTGTAAATTGTATCAGTATATTGTAAAGGAATGGGTTAGATCAATAGTACATTCGATTAAAAAAAAACCTCTGCTTTCATGACAATAAGGAGAAACCAAACTGAAATACCAGAACATGACTTGAAATTGACTTCAACTGGATATCAAAGGGCAAAGACGACCAAGATATTAATAATGATGACCTTATTTTCAAACTGAAGCCCAGTCATTCTTTTGGATTTATATATAACATATAAAGAGGGACCGATAAAATAATACTAGTAATAAAGTTCGTCATGTCGAATACTATATAGTACACTTGAAACAAAGCTTACATGATTTATGTTTACCACTAGTCTCATCTCGATGACAAGTGATATAAAATCTCGAAACTGATATTGATTAGTAGTTTCTGTTCTATTACTTTTTTCATTATTGGATGATGACTCAGGCAAACACACACACACACACATGCACGTGCCTCATTAGCCAACAACAAAGTCACAATCACCTTAACTTTTAGCATTCAGATATTTATTCGATTTATAGTTTTTCAACTTTATCCATTTGCGTCCCCTGCCATTCTTACCAAAAACAAGATTTAGTATCCATCTAAGTGATGAACTTTTTGTCGCTACGCCTTTAAGCCATCAACATGTTTCGGCCGGTAACACGCAGTGTTTTGTTGTTCGGCCTGCTTTTTGCTTTTTGCTTTTTGCCTTTTGCCTTTTGCCTTATTTGCTTTTTTCAGATGTCTCCGCGTTGTCTCCGTCTGCATGGCTTTTGCCTTGAAATTGCCATAAATCTATTTATGATTTTTGCTTAGTGCCAAATGACTTTGTATTCTCTTTTGAAATTTGACTACAACTGTGACGCATACAAATTTCAGTATGTTGGCAAAAAAACTCACACACACACACTATCATATACATATGCACATAAATATGTACATTTATATGTGTTGCTTGGTATTTCATTTAGTTAGCTCGCACAACATTTTGAACAAACATTTCGCGGCAGCACGCAACGCCATTTTGGCGACAGCCGCCATCACGAGTACCGTACGCGACACCAACACACACACACACACACAAACACGGATGCATACTTGCCAAGCATTCCCAGAACGGAATTATCATTTAATATTGCAATATTTACTCCAAAAAAAATGTGGCATATACAGAAAATATATCTAAAATATGTTAAACATTTAAAAAGGACACGAATCAAAGCAGAAATTATTGTTATAATATTAATCTTACTATTTTAATTTTTTATTTTTTTTTTTTTCATACATTTTTTTTTTTTATATTAAAATATAAGTTAGCTACAATTTCGGCACTGCCGAGTACTAGGAATAAGTCTGGATGGGCTTTGCCCACCATGGCGCCGGCAAAAACAGCAAACGCTGTGGCAAAGACAGAGGCAGAAGAAGCAAAGGCAGAGGCAGAGGCAGAGGACGATGACGATGAGCGCGCCACAGTTGGTTTGGGTTTGGCATAAGGCAGGCGCCAGCAAAGTTGTAAAATCGGCAAATGGCACATAAAAAAAAAAGAAGAAAGAAATACGAAAAAAAGCAAGCAGAGAGAGAAATGTTCGCAATGTTTGCGTCAGGCCAATCCACTTTGCGAAGGGTGTTCGGGTTGGGGAGGGTAGTAAAAGTCAGTACCAATTGGCCAAAACGGAAGTGCGGTCAGAGAAAACACCAATATTTATTTGCAATTCCCTTTTGATATGCTCTTCTGCAGTCAGTGCATAGGTTAATGCCGATTAACAGCTATCGATAAATTAAGTTAAAATGAAAATCTCAGATGCATTTTACTCTTATTTTTGGCGGTAACTATTTATTTATACATATATATATATATATATATATATATATTATTTTATCTTTTATCTTCTGATAATAATATTACTATTTATATTCCACTTAAAAATCATATAAAATAAAGCATTTATAGTAATTATGGTCACAAAAATGTGTTAACATATTTTATGTTGTGCCTTGTTATCAAAAAAGAGGGGGAGAGTGAAACAGAGAGGGAGAGGGAGATGGAGAGAGAGAGAGAGAGAGACAGAGAGCGCAAGCGGGTGTTTCATAATTGCGAGTTAAATGTTGACGAAATAAAAAGAAAAGTTTTTATAAATTGTATGGCACAAGCTTAGGCAATGACAAGAAGGGAAACGTTAAGAGAATAAAGAAACTGGCACAAATCATTACACACACAAGAGCCAGCGGGCGTTGACAGCAGGCATTCTCACTCACATACACACTCACACTTACACACACACAAACTTACACAAACACAGTGAGTGAGTTCTGGGAGGACAACACAATGCAAATTAGCGTCGCGTTTTATGCAATGCCGTCAAGTCATTAACACATTGATGCCTGTGTGTGTGTGTGTTTTTGTAGGCATTAGTGTCATCAACATTCTTGCCATTACACACACACACACACACACACACACATACATATCAGTTGGGCAAATTTAGGTTGATAACCTTCCCTTTTAATTAAAATTCGTTTGGTTAATAAAATAAAAAGTTGACATAAAGTTAAATCAATGTAAAACAACAGTTAACAAACAAAGAAACAAAATACATTAGCTGACAAGCTCAATATGTTTTTAACCTGGAAAGAATTTGTAGAAACTAAGCTTTTTATTTTTATGACTTTAACATAATTGTAGGCAATAAAAAACCTGCTGCTGCATTTCAAGTGTCTTGCAACACGTGAATGAAAGTGCAATCCAAGGCAATGTTGAGAGCATTTGCTTCTGCTTCCATTCATAATTTTAATGTCAAAGTGCGCATACATTATGCATACGCCGTGTAGTTATTTTTATGCCACATGCGTCACAATTGAAATGTTCTCGTGCACATCCAACATCATCAAGGCAGAGAGGCAGCCAAAGGCATGCGTCATGGAAGCACTGCACAAATACAACAACAAAATACAAAAAAGAGAAGCATACCCAATGTAAATCTTTCACTCACACAGAACTCGCGAAGCCGAGAGTTTATGCGACCACATGAAGTACATGGCCCAAATCCGGCTTCAACTTAATCCCGGTGCTTGGCATTGCTTTGGATCAACAGCGACAACTACAACTTATGTTGATAACCATAATGCTGCTGCTGCTGCTGCTGCTGATGATGATGATGATGTTTGGTGGAAGAACGTTGACAATGAAGCCATTGAAAGCACTTTTCGTTGCATTATGTGGCAGCGTCTTGCGCCTTGAGCCTGAGGTTGAGCTAAGGTTGAGAAGTTTGAGCAGAAGCAACAGCAGCAGCAGCAGCAGCAGCAGCGACGACGACAATGACGACGACTGCCTTTCGGGCTGGCAATCAAAAAGTCATCAAATATGAATTTTACGCTATAATTTTTTACCTGTATGATGCATGTGCGAGTGCCATTTCTATGAATTTTTTTTGCATTTTTATGGCTTTCTTCTTTTGGCATTTTGGGTGCGCGACCCTTTTGGCGCACTTCCTTTTTAACTCAATTGGACTATTGAGCATTTCTTAAACTGTCAAACAAACTTAAGTTTTGAATATTTGAAAACTTCCTTTTAATTTGGCTTTTTACCTAAGTTAAGAAGTTTTCTGAAAATCCTAAAGCAAGTTCTATTGATTATTTGCCTTGAGAGTTGAATGCTCAGTGCTCACAAACAAAGAAGGTGTTGCAAGCAACCACAACATGTTTTTATATAATGTAAAATGCTTTTTTTTTTCGTTTTCGTTGTTTGTAAATCGTTTGAGAGACATCAAAAAGCAAAAATCCTTTTGCCTGCCTTCTAGTACACATGTATATATATATATATATGGTATAAGACATGTGTTAAATTTTTTTTTTTTTTCTGTTCTTGTGTTCTTGGCCAAGTTTTGTGTTCCGTTCGGTGCGTTGCAACATTAAATTAAAGTTTATGCAAGCGTAACGGCAAGCAGCAAAAATCATTTGCCACAAAATCCACTATAACCCAATTTTGTGCAACAAATAAAATGCAACAAGAAGCTGAAGAAAGGAGCCAATGCAAAAGCATAAGCAACACACACACACACGCACACAGGGCATCACAGGCATGTGTAGAAATCGCAGCAAGGAACCAGAAGCAGAAGGAGAAGAGCAGCCCAGCTCCAGCCTGGTAGCAGCCTGGCAGCTGGCAGGACAAGGACATGCGCCTGCACTCGTAGACAAACTGACGCGGCAAGTCCAAGTGAGGGGGTTGGCGTAGGGATACGGATACGGATACGGGTACGAGTTCGGGTACGGGTACGGGTACGGGTACGGGTAGAGGGTAAAAAAAAAACGCATAAGAAAATAAGCAAAATGCCTCAAGACGTTGCCACGTTGTTGCCATCCAGATGGGTTTGTTTGGGCTTTTGGATTTGTTTCTGTGGATAGAATGCTGGGCAACGGTTTTGGGTTTTGCGGCATTCTGACAGCAGATGAGCAAAAGTTTCCTTCATATTGTTGTTGTTGTTGCTGTTGCTGTTGCTGTTGCTGTTGCATGCTATTTGCATGCAGCTGAGCTGCAGTGCTTAACGTCCTGCGGCAAGTGCTTGAGTTGAAGTTGATGCCGAATCAGAACTTAAAAATCATGTCATATGACTGCAAAATGCCGACAAACATTTCTTTTTTTTTGCCTTCACATTTAGTTGAAACTGGCACTTTTCTCTCTCTCTCTCTCTCTCTCTCTCTCTCTCTCTCTCTCTCTCTCTCTCTCTCTGTCTGTCTGTCTGTCTGTTGGTGTATCTCTTGGGGAGTTGTGAAAGTGACAGTAATATGCTCTTGTTGGCTGCAACATGTTGCACCAAGACTTAGTTAACATACACTATTCATAAGAATTTTACATATTTAGTCAATAAATCCCTTAAAATTTCTCTATTCAGATTTAATTGACTATTCCTTTTAAGCTAGTAGTAAAGAGCTTACATATAGACATATATATGTATGATATAATAAATTAAATGCGCTTTCACTGTTTAAGTTTCAATCTGGATCTCATTTCCCTGCAGCGAAAGGCAATTGGATGCTGCAGCAAAGCTTCGTAATTTAAAACGGCGCTGCGTATTTTTCAAATAATTAAATGGTCCCAAATGAAAGTAGAAACTTGACAACTCGACCATCAAGGGCCAAGCTACATCATCATCATCATCATTATCATCATCAGCAGCATTATCATTATCAAGATGTTTTCTGACAGATTTGCTTTCATTTTATCTATTGTTGTTGTGATTTTGTCGCTTTGATGATGATGATGATGATGATGAGATGATGAAAGTCAAGTCAGTTAACGTGAAGACAAACAGACGTCGACGGCAACTTGATCCCAAAACTTGGCAGAAAAGGCAACGAGATAAACTGCAGCAGCTCAGATAAATCGTTATCACACCTCGATTACCCAGCTGTATAGTAAAGCGACACCCGCCCAAGTGTGACAAAACAAACAAAGCAACAACAACAACAACAACAACACCAACAACAACTGGCTGGCAGTTGTAAAATGGAAAAGGACGAAAAGTCTCTTAACCTTCTTTTGAAACACTTTACCAAAAGTGCAACACTTTGTGCCCAAAGTGATTGTAGCCGCTCAAAGTGCAAAACTTTTACAATTTGACATTGAAATGCCATCCAGTCTGTGTATCCAACTGATAAACTGATCTAAAACTAAAAGTAATTAGTAGTAGCTGTAATATGAGCAATGTGTTTTTTTGGGTAACAACGCGTTACGTATACGTCATAAGTTCTCTATTATCTCGGTATCAGTTTTAAATATGTTTCTTCAAAGCGTCCAACTGTTGTACAACTGTTATTTGCCAATCGCGCCAACCATTTCCACACTGTTTCTCATTCGGTTTGTGATTCGAACAAGTACTACTCTACTTCATTTCACTCATTAAAAGCGCACTCAGTGAAACTGGCAATGATTAAATGCCAACCGTTCATTCCTTCATTCTCTCTCTCTATATATGTCTGTCTGTCTGTCTGTCTGTCTGTCTCTACCCATCCACCCTAAATACAAACACACACACACACACACAGACGAACACAGAGGCAGAGCCATTAACGCGTATGTTGGCCCAAATTTAATGGCATGCGAACACATTTTTGCAGGTATTTTAAGCGTCGACCCTTAGGCCAAAATGTATAGAGCCCCATAATGGGCCATATCCAGCAAGGAACCGCAGAAAAACAGGAGTTTGGTGCTTGTAATGACATTTTGTTTGTTTGATTTGTTCGCGTGTCTGCATGTGTGTGTGCGTGTTTGTGTGTGTTTATAGGTATGTTGGTGTGTCGATGCAAGTGTATCTGTGCGTGGGCATCTCTTAATTACAGCGATTATTTAGCCAGAAAATTGAATTTATTGCTGCCAGCAAAATCAAGCACTTTAAAACAGCTTTAGAGCATTCGACCCAGATAAAAACTAGATAAACAGATAGACAGAGAGAGAGAGAGAGAGAGTAAGAAAGATAGAGAGAGAGAGAGAGCAAGAAGTAGGGAAAGTAACAGAATTTAATGTGATTAAACATGAAATGTTATTTGTAAAGCTTAAGAATTAAAATGTGTGTTAAGTATATATTATAACTCCGCCTTAAGTATTTCTTAAAGTGATATCTTACCCAAATACATGTTTCGTTTCAAACGTAACTGTGAACTAACTAACATAACTTCTTTAGAAGTTTATTTATTCAGTAACTAAAACTCAAGATTTAAATGCCGCTGTCGGTAACTAAATAGCCCTCGTTATTATCGACTTCCAATTGAACTGGATCTGGAAATAATATATATGCATAGGTAAGGCAGATTAGTGGATCGATTTCACAAATACAATGCAGTACAAGGCTAAGGACGTGTTCTGGAATGTAAAATGATAATGATAGAATGTTAAGGATGATGATGATGATGTTTACCCCGACTAAGTGCATCTAGTTGTTAACGAAACCAGTTAAGATACCGATAAGAAAGTGGAGAAGGTTCTGGGTGAATTTGCCGATTTAGGTCATAAAAATTGACGCAAAGGTATTAACTAATGATTGGAAATGATGACGGTAGAGTCAAAACACGTAAGAGTACGGGAGAAATATAACGCAAATATTGGGGTTGATGTTCTGAAATGTTTTATCCGAACTTAAGGGCCAGTGGAAAAAAAACTATATATGTTCAGGTTTTTATGTAAACTCCCTTGAATCCCGATTTATTTTGATTTATTTTTTTTAACACATTCAAGGAATATTTTTTATTCCTTTTAACATTTGAACATATCAATGAAATATCTTCTAATTCATTTGAAATGGTTTCAGTGTATAAAATCTAATTTGATAATTGCATTTGCAACGCTTATGCAATGTTTGAGGCAAAACCGTTATAAAAAAAAAAACCATATAAAGTGAGTTCATATTCAATCGGTTGTCAGACAATAATGTTGGGCACAATATATCCTCTAACAGGCGAATGGCTAATGCTATCGAATAACATCTTGACCAACAACTTGCCATTTCACGATGATCAATCAGTTTCTACCACTATCGTGCCATCTATAATGGACAATCCAGATGGCATAACTCCGGCAAACTGTGACCCGGGTGACGTTTGGAACGAGGAGACGCAAGCTTGTGAGGCAAAGGTTGGCTTACGTACTGCAGTCTGTGGATGGGGTTACGAATTAAATATTCGTTTGGATGAATGCCGAAGAGTCAAGTACAATGTGGGCGCCCAACAGAAGGGCGCAATTCGCAAATTGTTTGACCAAGCGGCTGAGAAACCAACATCCGCCCCAGCGCCACCGTATATACCGAAGGCCACCACCAAATACACTGGTAAATGGTATGGCTATGGCTATAATTTTGATCGAAATAATAGGAAATAATAAAAAATAATTATAATGCAATGCAAGCCAAATAAAGAACGTGCATTCCCAAACAAAATCGGAAATTATATTAATTCGTTTTCTTAAAACTGAAACTTATCGATATTAATCGATGTACATATAGCTATTATTGATTTGTGTTTGTTGTTATCATCAGATTTCCCTTCCCTTTTATCAAAGTTCTTTATATCAATAATTTGGCTATATACCATACTTATCGATATTAATCGATTTACAGCTGTTATTGAATTGTGTTTCTTGTTTCATCACATTTCTATCTGGATCATTTATTTTTTATATATCTGTCTCTGTATATAAATTCCTTATAATACTTTTATATATGTATATATAAATAATCTGGTTATATATTTATTTATATATATCTTTTGTGCATTGCAGGTACGTTCATGTCGAATTGGCAACAATGAGAGAATGATTAAATGACAAAACAGAACAGTAGCCAAAACAAATTTCACGTGAGCAACAAACTTCTTCCTTTCCTTTTTTTATTAGTTGGTGCCTTTTTTTATTTTCTCTTCGTGTGTTCTTCAGGCAAAAGTCTACACATACACATATATATTTTTTTTCACTATTTTACTCTTACTATAGGGTATCATAAGCGTATTATAAGCATAAATTTACGGGAAAAAAAAGATTTTGAACTCTAAACTTATTAATCCATTTTGCTTTTTGCCTGAAAATTGAGATTGCTAAAACATTTTTTAAGCATATTTATTGAGGCTTTTCTTGTAAATTAATTAGTCTTAAGCCATATAATATAATTTTCGCTTTTTTTCCGTACTTATGTAAGTGTAATAAATCATCAGTATTGAAGTTTGTTGTTATTGTATTTTATTTTATTTTTATTTTTTCGTTGTAGTTTTCTTTTTAAATCGTGATTTGCGTCACAAAACAGGCAAGAGCAAGAGGGGCTAGAGGGGTGGGGTAAAGTCTTGTGTCTGCCGCTACTTTGCTCTGATTACAAACTAAAAACAACAACAACCATGTTAAGCGCGCATTGTTAACGCCTGAGCGCCCCTCAAACAAAATTCTTTGGCTGCGAGTTTTTTTGTATCTTATTTTCTTCTCGTTTTTTGTTGGCTTCACCTTTTTGGCTGGCCCTGCCTCTTGCCTCTTGCCTCTTTCCACTGGCATGTGCCAACTTTGTTTTAAGTGAAAATTGAAACTCAGCTCAGCAACCGTCCAGCATTCGGTTTTTATTTGGTGATTGCTTCGCTGGCCAAAAAATCTTGTAAATGAAAACTCAAAGCAAACTCAAAGTCGACGTGTTTTGGCGGCTTTCCGTTTCTGCAAAACGGAAGTGGACACAAACTACATACGATATATATATCATATACAGACCGTTTGTAAACATATGTGTACACACTTGGGGAAAAGTCGAAAATTTTGTACGTTTTTCAATGCAAGAATTTTTTTAACGATTTATTTTACCAATTATTATCGATAAGCGTTTGGATCAATTCACATTTATTTTCGAGATTCAGAAACGACAAAAAATAATCTATTTCCTTGGGCGACGTTTTAGTACAATTCGTGGCATAGTGTTCAAATATTCATACAAAGATTTTTCATCGTTAAGGCCAGGCGGAAAGTCCATCAGCCTGTAGATCTCACCATCCACCTCAGTGCAGAGGCAATGTTGCACATCCTTGGCGTTTCTTTTGTGGTTAAAGATTGCATTCAACATATTCATGTCCTCACTATCAACATCACCAGCATCAACATAGTCTTCTTCGTCTTTGTTGTCGTCCTCATCTTCAGAAGCTAACAGTGATTGCATTAACCTCACTGGCTTTTTCTTTCTTTTCACTATTTTGGGCTTCTTGGCAACTGCCGCCTTGCGACGTCTCGGTTTTGGTTTCGTCTTAGGCATAGGTTTAGGTTTAGATTTTGGTTTCCTTGCTGGCTGCTTCGGCATCTTTACCACCTGCTCTTCGTCCATGTCGTCGTCGTCGTCGTCGTCGTCGTCGTCTTCATTTAGGGATGTGAACGACCAGTCGCCAGGTTCAGAATAGTATGAAGGATCAAATTCCGAATTGGTGTACATCACTTCAGCAATGTTGCTGGCAACAGCCTCTAGGCTCCTAGTTGTGGGAGTTTTGCATATGCGACGAATTAGACTGGGCCTTAAAATCTTCTTGGAACGTTTCCTTTTGTTTTTCGTTTTCTTTGCGGTACCTTCTACTGCTGGCTTCTGCTTCTTCTCATCGCCATCATTTGTCTGTTGCTCCAAATCCAGATCTGAATCCATAGCTACGTGTCTTGAACTCCACCGTCTCTGTTTATTTGTTTGTTTATTAATTATTTATTTTTTATTATTTTTTTTTAGCTTACGGTTTGCTTTCTTGCCAATCTGGGCATTTTTTAGCAAAAAAAAAAAAACAAAAGTCAATTGCAAAATATGTATATAATATTAGAAATTCACTTGAAAATATTAGAAAATTCTTAGGTGTGTGAGGTAAGACACAAAAATTTATAATATTATTCTTAACATTTACTATTTACTAGCATATTTTTAGCCTTTTTTTATGCCTACTTTGTTGGTTATGAATTCCTTAGAGTTCAAACCCAACTTTATACACAACAAATGTATTTATTGATAAAAGGTTTTTCAACATTTTTGTTTAAGTACTTTTAAGGCAACAACAGTTCATGCTTTAACTTTATCTTATCTTGACTTTAGCTCCTACTCTCATCTCTGTTTATTGGTTGACTTTCAGACAGAGTTTACTTTCGCCGTGCTGTTTAACTTTGAGCTTGACCAAAAAACAAAAAACGAAAAACGTAAAAAACCCAAACATCTTCTTGCCCTGCAGTTGCAGGAACTATCTATAGATACTAGATTTGCTAGTGTTGTATCTTTAAGCTGGGTTCGGTGTTCGTAAAATTGTTTTATGCTGTGCACGGTAAAAATTCACATAATTGCAGTTGGAATTCAACAAACAACAGCAAAGCGTAAATAGAAAGCGCAAAGTCAACAGAATAGAACAGAGAAAAAAAAAACATACTATAAAAAGAAAATAGGAAAGGACAAAAAATGCGGAAAAATGGGAAAAATGGAGAAAAATGCTTACTGCAATGGGAAGAAAGTGGGAGGGGGGGGGGGGGAAGTGGTGCAAACTAAAAATCGTTTTCCAAACACACACACACACACACACACATACACAACAACCAAATATTAGTAAGAGGGAGAAAGTAAAAGAGAGAGAGCAAGTGAAAAGACAGTGGGAGGAAGGGAGTAGGAACCACAACAACAACACCATACAAACAAATAGTCACTAACCTTTGGCCCAACTTCCACTTCAGGTGTACCAAGTAATTGCAACTGAAACTGAAACTTGGCAAAGTTGTAAGAGAGACAAGCAAAAACAACGACTTTTCTATACACTTATGAACATATGAAACAGAGAAGAATATTTCTATTTTTTTCTATAGCAGTTATATGATAAAGAAGATAACTAGAAGAAAAACAATAGAAAAAACATATATATGATACAACTAACAGTTAATCGTTAGGTAGATGCAACTTTAAAGATATATTATGGCATACCCTACACGCGTTACGATATATTTGTATGTATAGATAGAGTGTACTCATCCAATGTCCTGGACACATGCTTGCTTCTAGTGCACAACAACAAAAGCAAAAAGAAACAAGTAAGAAGGCTCTAGTCGAGTAGCAAGCTCGACTAGAAAATACCCTTAGCCCTTTACCATACATACCGGACAGACGGTTGAACTGACAGAGATACTACCAGACTAATGGGTTCATTTCTCCAGTGTTTCTTAACCGATTTGAATCAAAATTTAACAGATGTTCAGATGTTGTTTTGTAAATAATTTCAATCCCCATTTTCGTGTATCGAAATTCAAGATTTTCTTGTTATCGATTTCATGTGTATATCGTAAGCCGGAAAGGAAACTCATATCCAATCTGAAGTCTCCAGCTTTTGTAGTTCCTGAGTTTGACAGGTTCGTACAGACGGACATGGCTATATCGACTCGGCTGTTAATGCTGATCAATATTATATATAGTGTATGGGGTCTGAGAAGCTATCTTCTGCCAGTTACATACTTTTGCACAAAACCATTATACCCCTTTACACCCATTTCATGGGTAAAGGGTATAAAAGGAATGAAAGAAAGAAGGAAAAGCATTTCTATGCAGGTCACTGCGGCTAAATTAAAATAAATCGAGCGGGTGGCAAACAACCTTGCATCGGTTGCCATAGCGTTGACAATATATACTATATATACTGCATATGGAAGAGGAAGATAGAGGAGGAGGGCATCCATTCGCTGACTGGACAAACAGAACATTGTGGACAGGTGATAGCAACAACGAGAAGACTTTTCTTCGTCTTCTTCTTCTTCTGCTGTTACTGCGTGTGCGTCTGTTGTTGATTTTAATTAAAATCTTCAAACTGTTGTTGATTATTAATTATATATATACTATCTATATATATACCGGTAGCAGCTGCAGCTGCAGCTGATTACGACGCTTATTAAGTCGCAATATTCCTTTCAACTACACTCTCTTTCTCCATCCGGCGTATACTCAATATTCATGAGTTGCCAGATGATTGAGAAGGGTGTAAATAATCTTTGAGGTTACACATCAAGGTTAAATCTTAAGCAACAAAGTCTTAAGAAATATTTATTAAACATTTTTCTGCATTAAAACAACATTTTTGTCATAGTTTTAATGAAAGTTTCCAACTCTTTTAGGCAAAAACTATTAATACGATTTCGATGAAGTTTTATATTAATACAGATTATATATCCAAATAACACAAAAAACTATAGTATAAGAGCCCAGAGTACAAATATTTATGTAATCTTATCAATATGAAATCGAATTTTCCACAAAATGCACTAAGCAATAAATAATAATATAGATAAAAAAAAAAAAATAAAAAAAATTTTCCTAACATTTTTGCGCTATTTGCAAATCCATTTTGCAAATTATCAAACGTTTCCCACTCCCCGAAAAATGAGAAAAAAATAACCTCGTCCACCTCGTCGACTTCACTAAAAAATTGTGAATTAATTTTTTTTTTCACATGGACTTGAGGCCAAAAGCATTTTGGTTATTGGTATTTGAATTGGTGGCAGTGTCCAAAAACTTGCACTAAACACACACACAAGTTGGTGTGTGTGTGTGTGTGTGTGTGTGTGTGTGTTTGCTGTCATACAAACCATTGCTTTAGTTTTTTTTTTCTCTTTCTGCCTACTCTTTGTTGTTGTTCAAAATTCTGATATATTCACATTTTGGCTTTTTGGCCACAGAGTATTCTTTGGACCGTACTCTCTGTCTCTTAACGAGAACGTTTTTTCGCCATTTGCAGTTTTTAGCCCAACGGGCAACACACACACACACACACACACACATTTATACACAAAAACGTAGAAACACATACAGACACGCGAAACAGACACCGCTGAAACATATATATACAGATATGACTTTTTCTTGACTTTTTTCCAGGTGTATTTGTCTCTCTCTCTCTCTCTCTCTCTCTCACTCTCTCCTTCCCTTGCTCGCTTTTGATGCCTGTTTCCGTATCGGTTGTCCTGTTATCCTTTCCCTATCTCTCTCTCTCTCTCTCTCTCTCTCTCTCTCTGTGTCTCTCTGTCTCTCTTTGTGCTATTTGTGTGTTTTCCGAATACTTGGTTATGGTAATCGAATTTCAAATTATTGCCATCAGCTATATGAATGTCTGACAACAACAGGACAACACAGGACACAACACTGCCAGGATATACAATTGGGACCCGCAATACAGATGCGATATGATGACTTATCTTGTTTTTTTTTTTTCTCGCATAGTTTATACCCTATATGTGTATCTGGCTATATCGAATCACCTTTTGGGTGGGAATATACATTAATTAGAGATTTTTCATTCAAGTTTTATTGACGCATAAATAATTTATTTGTAATTTGTGATTTACAATGTGAAATAAATCTTATTAATATTGTGATTGTCATAAAAAAATAATGAAAAAAATATATATATATATATATTAATATTCATAATTAATGATTTTATTCATCTGACGAATGTAAATTACCTACAAAATTTTTGAATAATTTAAGATTCAATGTTTTTAATTTTAATTTTTTAATGAATTTTGTACATACACATATGTAATGAAGATCTTATCGATTTTTATCGATAACACAAACATTTGCAGTAAGAAGTAATGAAACTCTTATCGATAAATGTTTGTGTTAACAATTGCAGTAAGCAGTAAAAATCTTAAGAGTATAAAATATAATTATTTAACATAGATTTTTTACAATTAATTAAAAGTAAATAACTTAAAAATAAATATTTTTTATGCATTTTTGAAGATTTTCTAGACTTTTTTAATTATCATATATCAGTTAGGTAAAAGAATATTCAAAGTTCGTTAAATGTGTTAGATTTGTATTTCATTTCATTTTCTTTGCTCTTTTTTCTAACGCGCCATTTTCCGGTAGCCTGTTTTTCGGCCTGCCTGCTTCTATCTATGTATGTGTGTGTGTGTGTGTGTATGTGTGTACTTTTTTTGAGCTATTTGGACAGATATCTTTGTTTTTTTGCGCTGAGCCCATGAAATGACCTAAAAATTTGGGTATAATGGTTTTGTGACTAGGTATGTAACATATCAAATATATATTCTTTATATATCAAGTGAATATAGAATATGTTTAAATGAATAGATATTTGGATATTGCATATCAACATTTCTATACCAAAGCCTGATAAAGTTCTCTGCCTTTTTCGATATACAAATGTTATCGATAACAAAAAATCATTAATTTTCCCAAACATGCAAATTGTTTAACAAACTGTACACACAAAAACTGTCAATCAATCAATGAATCAATGAAAATTTCATCAAAATCATTTGAAAAACACAAAAAATTGTCATTTTTTATTAATTTAGTCAAGCTGGAAGTAGTGAAGTAATGCATTCATTTGCACAAACACAAAAGTAATAACGTATTAAGGGTATCTGCTAGTCGAGCTTATTTAGTTTAAGCTTTCTCTTACTTGTTTTCTATGACTTTCTTTATTTGCTTGTTACTCTCTCTATTCTATTATTTTTTTCCCCATTTTTTTGTTGTTTTTTTTTTGTGTGAAAGATGAATTTCTTGTTGTTGTTGTTGTGGATGTTTTCATAGTTGTCATGAGTGTGTGTTGGTTTTTTTGTGTACGTTGTTTCATTCTTTCTGTGTGTGTGTGTGTGTGTCGGTCCTTATGTCCATTGTTGTTGTTTACATCCTGTTTTTGGCGCGTTTTGAATATTTTTTGCGGCGCATGTTTTGTCATGCAATAATTTAATTGTCGGATTTGGCAGCTTAAAAGCGAGAAACAAATACATACACACACACACACACACACACACATAGATACAGCCGCAGACATGGACAACTACTGTTTGTTTGTGAGCAGGGTGGGGGGCGTGGCAGGTGGACTGGCTGGATGAGTTCATGACAGATGAGAGGCGAAAAGACAAAAACTTTTTGAAACTGTTTTGTTTTTTTATGTATTTATTTGGCAAAATATATTAAAAATATATCAAATTAATACTTGGAAATTCTATATTAATATGTTTTTGATTTTAATTTAAGTTGAGTTAATTATAAAAATAATATATAATGAAGAAATATCTTTTAAAAAATGTAATTAAATTTTTTTTTTTATTAAAGTTTGAAAATATTTTCAATATTTTATAAGCATTAAGTAAATTGATAAATATTATAATATAGATAAACAATAAAAATTAAATAAAATAAATGAAAAAAAAAACTATAAAAGATTAAACTCTGTAAATGAATTTGTATATATATATAAAAAGTTTGTTTACATTTCGATATACAAATGTTATCGATAACAATTAAACATTGATTTTGCCAAACATGCAAATTGCTTAAGAAACTTTAAATAGTGAAAATTTCATCAAAATCGCTTGATAAACGCAGAAATAATATATATAATATAGTAGATACCCCTAACACGTCATTACTTGCATGTTTGTGTAAATGGATGCATTACTTCACTACTTCCAGCTTGACTAAATTTTAATAATTGAAATTTTTGGTGTTACTCAAAAGATTTTGATGAAATTTTTACTTTATAAAGTTTCTTGAGCAATTTGCATGTTTGGAAAAATCAATGTTTAATTATTATCGATAACATTATATCAAAACAGTATATCGAAAATGGAAACAAACTTGTTTTACCTTTATTAACTTGACTATTGATGCTGATCAAAAATATATATACCAAACGCTTTCTTTGATATGTGACATATATATATATATATATTCATATTCAAGTCTTATCTTATAAAATCAATATTTGGCATTTCCCATTTTCAAGTGATTTTTAAGTTTTTTCCTCTTTCAAACGCTTTCGCTGACATTTTCCCATTCAACTGCCAAGCTGATTTCAATTATAGCCAATTAAGCGAGAGCAAAAAAACAGTACTTAAAGACAAGGCCAATAACAACAACAACAACAACAACACCAATAACAACTGCACTTTTATATTGCAACATTAACGAAAGCCAACAACAAAAAAGACGAAGAAAGAAAGAAGAAGTGAAGAAGAAATAAAGAAGCTGCAGACAATCAATGCTCAAACTTACCCCCCCCTTACCATCTTGTTGCACCTTGACTGCGTTTTGGGTGGAAATCGGAAAAAGTTTTTATCCACTTTTTCGCTCCTCGCCGAAACAAACAAATAAATTAGTGTTCAATCAGCGTAATTTCTTCACACCCACCAACCCTCCACACCTCCCCACCCCCCCCCCCCCCCGCCCCACGCTACACCCACATCACTTAACGCCAATCATGAGCTGAGTTTTAGCTGGATTTCGTGTTTGTTGTTGTTGTTCACTTGGCTCAATTGCAATTGTTCGTTGAAGCGGTGATACGGGTTGGGTAGGGTAGGTATCAGCCGGAGGGGGGGGGGGGGGGGGGTGTGTGGGAGAAAGAGTTGATTTTGATGGTCTATCCAAAGTTTACAGTTAGCTGTAAGTAATTAAGACAAGAAGCAGACTCTGGGAACACAATGTATCGAAGGTGAAGGGGGGAGGGGTGATGGTGAGGTTAAGGTTAAAGGTAAGAACGTTTTGATAGTCTTCATTTTGTAGAGCTTTAACCGATTTTAGATAAATATCGATAATTGTCGTTTGGCAAGTTGTTGTGAATCTTAAGCTCAAAACTGTAAACAACAACTACCGCTACTTTTCCCATACGCTAAATGTGCCAATCAGATTCTGAAGCACCGTAATTTGGCACTCAAAAGTATGCAGCATATAACGGTAAAATGTATGAAAGACTCAAAGAATGAATCAATATAAAATGTATTTTGTGATTAAAAAACAACAATGCAATTTTTTTTGCTTAAAATTCTAACAAAATAAACAAGTAAATATATTATTTTACACTCATAGAACTCAAGTAACGCATTACCAACTAAACGAAACAAACTCACACAAAACTGGGAACAGTTTTGCTCTGTCAGTCATAAGCAAACTAGCTGCGACCTTAAGAGTAATTGAGTGAAAGAGCGCGCGCGCAAGTGTTACTCATTTTAACTGCGCAGAGCAAGCTGAGCTGCCATAACAACAGTTTTGAGCGCAACACACATTTGACATTTTTGTGTTGATCGTGTGATCTCCAATAAGAGTGGCGAGTTCGATGAATTTGCAGCAGCACATGTGCGTAGGTGTCGCTGGGAGAGTAATTAAAGAGCGCGAGAGCATAATGCTGTCTAGCTGTTAACTTTGGTGATCTTGTGTGTGTGGCGTCTGGAGGCTGACTCACACAATACACAGACACACACATTAGTTTGTGTGCGTATGCAAATTAGTGTTGAGCACGTGTCGGACAGTTATTTGAAACGCTCGTGTCGTGATAAACTAATACAAAACGAAAACGTATGTGGTCAAAGTGGTGATCGTGACACGCGCTCATCTCTAATGTGCATACTAATCAAACGAGGACAACGTCATCAGATTGCTTGCGACGTCTGGACTATGCAAGCGAGAATTTGTGACTGGTTCTTTTGCTCTGTCTCTCTCTCTCTCTCTCTTTCAAACTGGTTTTGGCCCGTTGATTTACTTATGCCAAAATATATGTGTATATATGTATATGTGATATGCATTTAATTTGGTTCGCCGGTCTCTTTTTGGTTTTGATCGCGTGTGTGCCGTCACCTAATGAAGATTCATACACACACACACCAACACACACACACACACAGAGATGTTGGAATAAAATTAACATTAAAATTTGCCAGTTAGATGCCAATTAGAATTTGCATGCGTCTTGTGGTGAGGTGAAAAAGGCGTTACCTCAAGCGCTCTCACTAGCTTTCTCTCCTTATCATTTCTTTTCTCTGATCTCTCTCTCTCTCTCTCTCTCTCACTCTGTCTCATTTTGATATTATTGTTAACGAGCCAATCCCTGTGCAAACGATTTTATTCCATTTTTGCTCTACCTTTGCGACCTCCTTTTCCTTATACGGTCGAGCACTGAGCACATATGTATGTGTGTGCACGCAAGGCAAGCGAGAAGGAGCGAGAGGGAGCGTAAAGGCACACCCTGTGTGCTAAGCCTTGAACACGTTCTTGGAACGTCAGGCGAACAAAAGGTGCAGCACAAAACGAGTTCCAATGGCTGCCTGGCTGCCGGTCAACATTCGAAGTGATTTAGTTTTGTTCGCTTTTCGTGTTCCAGCATCCAAGCGCAAAACGGGCAAAACTTTAACTTATATGTTCTTCACGTGAACGTCTCTCGCTCTCTTTATCACTGTTGTTGGTATGTCTGTTTGTTTGTTTGTCTCTTGCTGTTGTTGTTGTTGTTGTACCGAACTTCAGTTTTAGCGGCGTTGACTGCGCTGTCGCCGTTTTGCGTCTGCGCAACTTTTGATTTTGCCTGAAACCGGTTTTGCCACCACACTTCCAAATCCTCGATCTCCACTTTACGAGTGTATGTGGAGTCTGTGTATATCTTTCTCTCTCTCTCTCTCTCTCTATCTCTCTTTCGGTCTGTCTCTCACTACAATTGACCCCCTAAACAAACCCACAACAAAGTCTACAACAACAACAACTGTTGAAAGACAACGCATAAAAACGATACAGGCGACAAATATTTCAGGTTGCTTAATGATCTTATCAAGTGGCTTGTGGGCGGATTTGAAACATATATGGTCAGCAATTCTATTGCAACCAGATACGGCAGATAGCAAAAGGTCATGATAAGAGATTTTTAGAGTGTAATTTAAGCAATTAAATATGCATTAATGCTTAAAAGTCTTTAAATTAGTCAATAAAACAATATACTGAAAGAAAGTAGATATAAATTAAAGAACCCATAAATAAACCACAATTAAGAAGCTAAAAAAGTTTAGCAGCAACTTCTTGTTTTTAAGAATATTGTAAATTAAAAATAGAACTCATTAAATATTTTTCCCAAACAAACCCGTTAATAGCCAGTTATTCCTGAACTTGATTTACCAACTAATTTTGAGTTCTTTTCAACACAGACCAAAAAAAAAATATTGAACTTGATTTCGATATTGAACTTTTTGCTGCCTGCGCAAGCAGCTTCCCAGCAGTGTCTGTGTGTTCATCTGTATAAGTGTGTGTGTGTGTGTGTGTTTGTGTGTGTCTGTGTGTCTGTGCATTGAAAAAGTTTTTCGAGTTGCTTTTTGTCCATACTCCAGTTGTATTTCGTGCCTTAATGTGGCATGTGCTCAACCAACTACAAAATGTGGGATAAGTAAGAAAAAAAAAACACTGACGTCTTTGCTCTCATATCTTTGCTTTTCTTCTTCTTCTTCTTCTTCGTCTTCGTCTTCGTCTTTCTTTGCCTGCATAATGAATGAGTGCAGAGGTGAGTATAAGTTGTATGTGTGTGTGTGTGTGTGTGTGAGCACAATTGCATGCAAGCTTTGCTAACAACAACAACAATAGTTTCAGATGGAGAGAGGGAGAAAGAGAGTGAGAGAGAGAGACCAACCTTTCACTTGCCCTCGAACCAAAAACGTTGCTCAGCTCTGTTTAGCTCAGCTTCCATGTGGTCGGTCGCAATAACTTGTGACTATAACTAAACTCCAATTTCCAAACATATTTATAAATAGCACACACACAGACACACACACACACACACACACACACAGCCACATTGAACTTGTCCAGCACTAGAACACACAAGAAACTGCAATCCAAGCAGACATTGCGGGGGCGTTGCGATCTCTCGCTCTCGCTCTCACTCTCTCTTTCCTTAATGCGCTCTCTTTAATGCTTTCACGTAGCACTAAGTGTGTGTGTGTGTGTGTGTGTGTGGTTTTTCTTGTTCCAGCTTCCTTTATAGTTCTTTTGCTGTTGTTGTTCTTGTTGTTGTTGTTGAATTCTTTTGGCTATTTCTAATCAATTTACATTCACTTTTTATAATAGATACATTCACACAACACACACACACACAAACACACATGTTTATAATATCTTTTAATGGCTTTTTCTTTGTGGGGATGTTTGTTTGTGTTTGTGTGTAACGAAATTTATGGCATAGAAATGTCAAAAATTGTTTAATACTCGAAGTGAAACGGTACTTTTTTCAGCTTTTTCAGCTTTTTGATGCTATTTTTGTTTTGACCATCAAATAATGCCAAACTAAAACATTGCATTTCTATAAATATATATATATATATATATGTATTTGGATATATATTAATGTGCAGTTTTGTTCAAAAAGAAATATTATTTTTGACCATTTTTGAAGGTGACTTTAGGCATTTTGAAAATGTCAATAGAGCACGCGATCAAGTATGATGGAAAAATCATGCATTAAAAACTTTTAAGTCGAAAAACTCAATAGTTGCAATTAACGGTAAATCGACGAAATTCTAATTAACTGAGTAACTTTGGGCAACAATCGCTCAACTCAAACTCAATTGAACTCTTTTTGTTGTTGCCCATGCTTTTGGCAAATTTTGGCTACTTAACCCTTGACAAGTTGTCAAGTCAGCTGCTTTTAACCTCACACATACACGACTTAACATAATTTGTCTGCTGCTGTAAGCTCAAAAAACTCAAATGTTGAACGCTTCACATCTTTTGAGCGCTCTTAACTTAACAGTTGCGCTCTTGTGCTTGTGCTCGCTCTCAAAAGACAAAAAAAACTCCAGCAGAAAATAAACCAATAAGAGCAACAGCCGCTGCAGCAGCGAAAGCAACAACAACAACAACAGCCGCTACGCAAGCATGCGGAGAGCGTGAGAGCGCATTAAAATCCACAGACTGAGAGCGAGAGAGAGCTCGCTGCCGCTGTTGACTGCTTTTGGGCTGCCGATTGGAATTTTTTTTTGGTGCATAACAGCGCCATAACAGCAGACGAACAGAAGCAAAAACAACACCGAGCAAGGCGGACGTGTGTGCGCAATTTTGTTGATACACTTTTTTAGAATTTCTTGTGTATGAGCAGAGCCCAAAGCCCAGCAGCAGTAGCAACATCAAAACGCTGTGACAACTAAATCGCAAAGAAATATTTATGAAAACAAAATATAAAAAATAAGAAAAAGAAATTCATAAATCGTGCAGAGTTGCCTTGTTCGTCAAATCAAAGTGTTGCGACTAAAATACGTAAAAGCAAAAGTAAAAAAAATACCAAGTAAATAAATAACGGAAAGTTAAAAAAAAAATAAAAACAGTTAAATATAAAGCCATCAAATTATGCAACATTATTAATAAACAATTTTGAATGAAAATCGCGCGCGTTTCAACAGCAAGAGCAACAACAACAATAACAGTTACCAAACATCTGTCGGCAAACAAACAACAGAAAGAAGAAGAAAGAAGAGCCGTGCTTATTTGAAACATACATAAACAAATAACAACAACAAGCAACTTAACTGTTGTTTTTGCCGTTTGACGTCTGCCGCTGCCGCTGCTCACGTGTCTGTCCGTCTTTTTAGTGCGTGTTTCTCTCACTCTCAGTCTCTCTGTCGCTGTCGCTGTCGCTGTCGCAGTGTGCGTGTTGTGTTTGTGTGCGTCTCGATTTTATTTTGTCATCAGAGTCAGAGCAAGCCAAAACGTATTCAGAAGTGTTCCGCAAAAAATACAAATAAAATAAATATCATAAGTGTTTCCAATTTTTTGCCGGCATTTTAATGACGTCATTGCAAGCAGCAGCCGCAAAAGCGCAGTAAAAAATCAACAGCAAAAACAACAACTACAACTACTGCAAAGTCAGCAGAACAAAAATAAAAACAACAACAAACGCGTTTTTTTCGTCGTCATCGTCTTCTCCTTCATCTGCTTCGTCGTCGCGTTCGCCTCTTCTGCTTGCTCTCCCTCGCTTTAACACTCACACCTGTGTGCAAACAACACAACACAACAACAACAAAATCAACGTGTAAGAAAAAGAAAAATAATACAAAATTTAAACAGCCTGAGTTTTAACTGTGCGTGTGTGTGTTTTATAACTGTGTCTGTGGTGTGTGTATGTATGTGATGCAATAACAAACAACAAAAAAACACATCTTCACCAATCAGCTGCGGAGATCAACAACAACAACAACAACAAAGGAACAGTAGCAACAAAAGGTGTTTATATCTATATTTAAATGTATAAGACATCGAAAAAAAAAAAAAAAAATACAACTCATTATTTTGTATTTGTTTTTGAGCTTTTTGAGAGTGTGTGAGTTGACAACACAAACAAAAAATATATTAATTTAGGTTAGGTGTTAGAAAATGCTAGGAAGAAAAAACGGTTTTAGTAAAAGTTCAGTATTATAAATACCAACCAAGACAAAAAGGGACTAAAATGCGACCAAATGTCAGCTGTCAATAATTTCTTATAAACATAAATATTATATTCGGCCCACCGTAATTTTTTTTTTATTTTGTTTTTGCAACGAAGGCTAATGAACTATTGTAAGCCATTAAAATGTTGTTAATCAGCAAAAAATACAAAAAAAAATATTATAAAATATTTTGCGTTGTGGCCGAAAAGAGAAGTCTTTATATGAAGTCATCTTTTTTTTTTTTGCACAGAGAAGATGATGAACTTTTAATTTTTTTTCTCTATTAATTAATCATTTTTTACTTCCATGTGAGTGGTATTTAAGTTTGATACATGCGTAACGCTCTACAAACTGAGCTGAATTTCAATGATCCCCCAACTCCACACACACACAGAGAGAGAGAAACACCCACACCCATACTCACAAGCATAAACGAAATCATGCTTTAATTTAATGCAAATTTTGCTATTCTTATTCCATAGTAATATGTTTGTCAGTTCATTCGTTTTTTTTTTTTCCAATGTGCTTTACTTTTTGCGCTCTTTTGAGCAAGATTCAAGCTTCAGAGATACTTAACATTATATTTATATGTGTGTTATGAAAAGTCACGTTTTTTTTTTTGGCCTTTGGCTTAAGTTCAAAGTCGTAAACAATAAATTTGTGTGTTAAGTTTTTTTTTGATACTCAAACAAAAGTTGTTTTGGTTTTCATCATTTTACTTTCATTTTCTATTATACAATATTGTAACGATTGGTTTTTTGAAATATTTGAACCTTCTTTTGCTAGCCATCAACATTTTTTTTTTTTTAAATAAATGAATCAAACGAGAAATCGTTCGGAAAATGCCAAATAAATTCATCTTTCTGACAAGTCATTCGCTTTAAACAATCACAACAACAACAACAACAAAAACACTGAGAAAAAACACACACAAAATGAACCCCACAAAAAAAAAAAAACCAAAACCAAACCAAACTCACTTCAACTCAACTAAAATGTGAGAGGTGAGGCCACAAATAAACCAAAACTCGAAAAAGTCTGAGGACTTGGCATGACTAATCGATTCGATTTTTCGCCCAAAAAGTCATGCCAAAAACCCAAAAAAAAAAAAAAGTATCTGACTGTCGAAGTATGCATGTATTTGTATGGTGGTCGTTGGTTTTTTTTTTCTTCATCTCTTCTCGTTTCTCGTTTCGTCTCCGTTTTGCCAACCAAAACAATCCACATAAATAAATATCGATAGCTCTACACAATATGAAGCTCACTCTTCAGCAACAAATTTTTACTTCCATCGCTTTGTCTTCAACAAAAAAAAAATACAAACTTAAAAGTCATTGGACATTTTTTTTTCTTTCGGTCTTTCTGTGTGTTGAGCTTTTCAAGTGCCAAACGGCGACATTTGAAATTGCAATTTACAAATTTGAATGATGTGCGTTAAAAAATTGGGAGAAGTAGAGGAAGAAGATGTTTAGAGAAGATTATTATACCAAATTGGAATATAATTTGGCAAATTTAAGTCTAGAAAAACTGGAAATAAATCATTTATTTACCTTGAGATAAATTCTTTTAAGTTCTAAGCTTACACGAAAAGAAAAATCATAAAAAACTTTTTCTTTTGCCTAAAGACAATAGTATAAATAAATATTCGATGTATCTAAATGCAACAGAAAAAAGAACCTGGCAAAAGCTTTAGCTCGGTAGCTCAAGAACTGAGGGGTTTAGTTTGCATGGAAACATGCAGACAGACGGACTACCGGACATCGTTATATTGACTCAGCTTAACGAGATAAAAGTTTATGGGGTGTCGGATATGCGTTAAGGAATCTAAACGTTACACATTTCATGATAAAATTTAGGTGTACAAAAATAAAAAATGTCATCAGTATTTTTATTAAGTTCTTAACAAGATACAATAGAATTTCCTCTAAGATACAGAAGAAATGAAGATGAAAAAAAGTAAAAAAATAATGAAAACATAACGTAGTTTTATATTCCTAACTTCTGATTCTATTTTTCTCTGCTATGAACAACAAGGTGTGACCAGCTTTGTATTATTCATTGAAATGCCGATTTTTTTAAAATTTTTTTTATTATACCCTTAACCCATGAAATGGGTAAAAAAAGGGTATAATGTTTTTGTGCAAATGTATGTAACAGGCAGAAGGAAGCTTCTCCGACCCCATAAAGTATATATATATTCTTTATCAGCATCAAAAGCGGAGTCGATTTAGCCATATCCGTCTGTCTGTCCGTCCGTCCGTCTGTATGTATGGACGCGTCGATCTCAGCAACTACAAAAGCTAGAGACTGCAGATATGGATATGAGCTCTTCTAATCCCTAGGCATGACAAGTTTGTTTCAAATTTTCGATAACTTTTCAGGTTTACGATATACACATGTAATCGAAAACAAAAAAATCTTGATTTTCAAAAAACTGAAAATGAGGATTAAAACTATAAGCAAAATAATGAACTGTAAAAATTTCATTAAAATCGGTTAAGAAACACCGGAGATATGAAACCATCAAGCATTGGTACAGCGGTATATGAGTGTGTCTTTCAGCCCGACCGTCTGTATGATTAAGGGTATCTTATAGTCGAGCTTACTCGACTAGAGCCTTCTTACTTTTTTTATTTTGTACAAGTTTCCAACACTAAATGAAAGGTTTTTCATGTGTACAAATATTGCACTAAAAAAACACTATTATGATATTTTTGGTTATTGATTAACATTTTTTCTATTTGCTTTTTGCAATTTTCTTTGGTATTTCCCAATCAAATTGTAAATGTTTAATTGCTGCCCAAAACCAAGTAGAGCGGCACTCTTATTATATAATCTAACATTGCAACAAAATGCAGTTTAATAGAAGTAAACGAAACTTTTATAATTATATTGTGTAATATATTCGTGCATAAAGTTTACTTTTCCTTTAAAAACTCTCTAATGATTTTTTCAATTCTCAAACTGCATTTGTTTAATATCAAAAATCACTTCCAGTTGTCTGTTTTATGTTTTTCTTTCTTTCTTTAACGCAGATAAAACAAAAAAAAAAAAAAAAATCATTTTTGGTTTTCTATTAAAAACAACTTTTTGTTCCCTGCCATTTCTATGGATTTATATATGTACTTATATATATATATATCTATTTTTTTTCTGTATTTTTGTTTTTGTGTGCGTTGTTGCTTATTGCGTTTTTGATATTTTCAAACATGTGCTCGACGTTATTTTGTTGTTTCTTGTCTTCTTCTTCTTTTGCTTTTTGCTTTCTTTCTTTCTATAAATATCACAACATTTTTCGCCTCTCAACGACAGCAAATGAGTTGAAAGCATTTAGCTAATATATAGTGTGTACATGTATATATATATATACATAACTTGATCAATCTGGAGACAAAATATCATATAAAAATTGAAAAATTCGATTCGAAAAAGTTTTCTTCATCTTTTTTTTTTACGTTTTTTTCTTTTTTCTTTCGTTCATGCAGCTGTTCTGCACATCAAACACATAGCTTCTCCCCAACCCGCCCTTATGTCCACACCTACCCCAAACCCCTGCCCCCCTTCACCTTTTTGGCTACACTTTTCCCTCCCATTTTTTGAATGCATTTTGGAAACGACGCAACCAAAAATAAGTTTTTCGTGTATGAACATTTTTGGCAGCCAAAATGCAGCAGCGGCAGCAACATTCTAACAACAACAACAACAACAACATCAGCCGACAGCTGCCACATTTACATAAGCAGCGCTGCTCCTCGTTTAACCCTTGGCTAGGCCCAGTGTGTGTGTTCTGTTTTAGCCCGGCTCCCTCTCTCCCCCCCCCAAGCGCCCCACGTTCACCCCTCCTGCCTTAGTTACTTCATGCTAAATTGAGATCAATTGAAAGCGAAATTGATTGTTTAACCTTTTTTTTTTTTTTTGTTCTGTGTTCTGTGTCTTGAAGCGTGCGAGCTGGCTGTCTGGGTGAGGGGGGCGGGTGGGAGCATAATGTGGGCGGTGTGGGCGTGGCCCATTGCTAGGGCAAGCTGTTGAAAGTAATTAGTTCAAAGTTTAATTACATTTCATTTATACATAATCATAATTTCTACTTTCTCTATTTGTCTCACTCTTGCGCACTTGCTCTAACTCTCTCACTCTCTCTCTGTCTATCTTTATGTTGCTTGTCTATTTTTAAACATTGAAATTAATTAAGCCAAAATGTTTTGAAAATAATTCTGCTCAATTTCAATATTTAGTTTTTTTGCAGTTTCTTTTGCTCTCTTTGAGTATTTTAAGATAAGCAAATGCCAAAAAAAAAAAAAAATACTGCTTATGAATAAGCCAAAAAAAAAAAAAAAAAAATATTTAATTTTACATACGAGAGTGCATGTTTCTCTCCCTCGATCTCTCACGAAAAGTTGCTTAGCCGCTGGCATTTATAAAATCATTTTTGTGCTCTTTTCTCTCTCTTCGTTTTGTGTATTTGCCTCCAAAAATATACACAAAATATGTATATAAAGATTTTAGATTCTGACGTAATAAGCTGACGCCAAAGAAATTGATTTGTTGCTTGTTTTCTTTCCAATTTCTTTCGATTATTTATTTATTTATATTATATATTTATTTTATATTTGTAAGCAGGTTTTCTTGTTTCAAAAAACCTATTAGAAATTGGTAGAATATTTCATTTCTATAGTTTTAATTCGAATAGAAATATTTCGTTTATAGATAAGATAAGCTGTACAGGGAACTACCCGAACAAAGTTTATAAGACTCTGATTAGCTCAATTTTTTCCTTTCATCTTTTTGTTAGATAAAATACTTTATTAAAAGTCACAAAACTCTGCGAACTTATCATAACTTATATATATATATATATATGAATTTAGATTGCAAAAGTTTTTTTTTGCCTTTTCTGCCCGCAGAATTCATATCAAAAATTTTTGTTAGATTTCCAAAGAGCAACTCTTTGTTTGCTGATTCATCTTGAGCTGAAAATAATAATAAAAAAAAAAACATTTTGCATTTCCAAAGAGTTTTGAACGCTTCATTTCGAACATTGTTTACGCTTATGGCACGTTTTATGTGAGGTCTTCTCAGGGACCATTTACATATACAGTACACATATATATAGCCATATATAGTCAACAGCTAAAGATCATATCGTTTGCCATACCATATATATATATAGAAGCTAAGAGCTTACTTAAAGACATCACCATGAACCATTTAATTGATTAACAACTCTCTCTCTCTCTCTCTCTCTCTCTGATGTCTGTCTTGTCTCTTTTAGTTTAACTAATAGATGTTAAAGATTTTGTTCCTACGCAA
The DNA here is from genome assembly GCA_035044645.1 of Scaptomyza parva. Taxonomy (NCBI): domain Eukaryota; kingdom Metazoa; phylum Arthropoda; class Insecta; order Diptera; family Drosophilidae; genus Scaptomyza; species Scaptomyza parva. The sequence continues at coordinate 8,345,028 of JAWNNT010000090.1, forward strand.
GCTTTTAGATCGATGCGAAATTAATTATGCACGTCAAATTATAAATTAGCTTGAAGAGAGTTTAAGTTTACGCTTGACATGAAGAACTTTAAAGATAACGCCCACTAAAAAAAAAACTCACCTGAATGACATAAGCTGCCAAACGAACCACTAAAAAAATGTTGATGATGATGATGGTGATGACTTTTAAAGCATGACTCTTTGACATTTATGTTAATATATATTGTTGGGAAAGTTGAGTTGACTTTGCAGTTGCAATTGCTTATCATTTGTGGTATGTGTTGTTGTGTTTTGTTGTGTTGGGGGGAGGGGACGACTTGTGTTTAGTGGGTGCAGCCATATAAGTTTCTCTCTCTCTCTTTCTCTCTTTCTCGCTCGGGGTGTTTAACTTTTTATCTAATCGCATTTATTGATAGCGCAATATACAGTCGAAGGCGAAGGCGAAGTTAGGGCTTCATTTGTTTGAGCTTTTTGCCGTGTTTCTGTTTTTTTTTTTGTCATTCTTTGTTTAATATATGTGTCATACTAGGGTGGTGCTGCTGGTGGTATAATGTTGCAACAAAGCGCGGTTACTGACCGTTTTGTATGTGCACCTTTTGCTACGGCTTCTCCTTACACACACACACACACAAACACACACCATGTGGCATATTTGCCGGGTTCCTCGCTGGTTTCTCATTTCTATATAACGTTCGCGATTATGTTGTTTCTGAGGGCCTTAAAAATAGCCAAGAGCCATGAGCCAAGCGCCAAGAGCTTAAAGTCAATACAGTATACCTTACCATGCTTGAAGCTGCCCCATAGGGGCATTTGTGCAAAAGTCCATTTCAGTTAGTCAGCTTTGTTGTGGTTGTGTTGTTTTCGCCTGAAGCCGGCTGCTAATCACTTGCCCCAATGCACGACGAGAATCTAGAGGCAAATATATAAATACAAATATATAGAAATATATACAATATATATGTAAGTTAGTATTACAACACAAATATGTAAATCCGACGCATATCTAAAAAAACGATAAGAAATAAGGCTTAAGTGGAGAAAGGCCGACTAGCAGTTACCCTAAAACCTAAACATTCAAAATATTTGTATGTGCAAAAGATATCAATATTCGAATTTAACGGAAATTCTTTAGGTTTTCCGTTATGTTTTCCGAATAATAAGCGTATGACATATCTAAATCGAATACCAAAAAGAGTTAAAGATCATATCAATCAATCAGCTTCTGGTGATTTGTGTTCTGAACAAGAAGAAAATAGAGGTTTCAGTCTTTCATTTATACCCATTTTTGTAATGTATTTCTCATGGTTTCTGGTTAAAAACAAATATACATATGTGTATATAATATATAGATTTCGTGTATGAAATCACTTTTCACAGCAAGTTGTGAACTCGTTTGGCGGCGTCATCAGTTCTGGGCTCTTGTATTGTGTGTGTTTTATTTTTGAGTTTGTGCCCTTATCAGCAAAGCGTAGCGCTCTCAATTCGAATGGGTCTCCATAGTAATAATAACATACATATACATATGTATACATATATATGTGGGGCATGTGGGTTAAAGCTGGCTGGCTGACAGCTCAAAACGCTAATTGAATTTGGAAATGCCTTCAAATTGTTGAACTACAAACAAAAAAAATCAGAATGTGTTTTTTTGCTTAGGGCCAAAAGGTATTCAGTTAAAAGTCTTGAACTTGTTTTCACATATTTTATGAATTATTATTTGATTAGATAAAGTCACATCAATTTTGGAGTAATTTCTTAAAATCAATTTGTTTGATTATCGAATTAAATTTGATTATTATTTTTTGGGATTTAATGGTAGAAAATCAAAGTTCACGACTTGATTATGATTTTCCGAATCGAATCGAGAGTTTTAGAAATTTTGTCTTTTGTTTAATGAATTTAATTTAAAAAAACATAAAATTTTCTATAATTAATATTAAAACACATTAATCAATAGTTAACTACTCTAGGGCGAAAGTTTTTGCTATGAAATCAGTTTTTTCAAGTAGTATTTTCCCCCATTTTTTCATTAAAATTTCAAGTACTTAATCTTTAAACACTTTTTTTTGTGTAAGGGGCTCGTTTTTAAGTTCAATTGTGCCAAAATTTTGTTTTGTTTTAGCATTTTTTTTGGCATTTTTTTTTTTTTTTTGGCAAACGCTATTCAAATATGGGGGTTCGTTTTGTGTTTTGTGGAATCCATTTGCAATTATTATGGTGCAATTGTTCTCGCATGTGGAACACACACACACACACACGAATACAAACAAACAATTTTTGAATCATTTTTAAGCAGTAACAGCTGCCGTTTCATTATGATTGTTGTTATTGTTATTGTTGTTATTGGTTTATAAAAGTATTATACAAATGAATACGAATAATACTCAAAAATACTGATGCGATGTTCCCCGACTTGCTATGAATATGTGAATGCAAATATTTAGTGAGTTTGTGTTAACAACAACCAACGAAAATTAAAAGTTTTCGTTCTCAGTTTCAGTCGCTCGCACTCGCTCTCGCTCTCTCTGTCGCGCTCTCTCTTTCTCTCTCGCAACGCTTAACCTTCAAAAACAAAAATAAAAAGAAAGAAAAGCCTTAACCGAAAAAAAAATTTAATACAAGACTTAAAGAAGAAATCAAAAAAAAAAAAAAACTTGTTGAACTTGTTTGGTTTGTTTTTTTTTTTCGTATGTGTATTTCGTCTTGAGCAATTTTGCATCTTTTCTCGTTTCGTTTTTACTTTTATTTGAAGTCATAATTATTTGTTGCTGGCTTTTTTTTTGGTTATAATGTATTAATCTTTTTTTAATCGCCAACAGAGCAGAAGCTCAATTAGCCATACATTAATATCCTTGTGTAAAGATATATAGTATATAAATCGAATATTAATGAGCGTATGTTGTTGTTGTTGTTATTGTTGTTGTAGTTGAAGGTTATTTGTAGGTTGTTGTATCGGCAGCGGATGTTAATGTCATCGGGGATCATTGATAATATCGCATTTGAACAATTTTTCGCTTCTGCTTCGATTATATATATATATATTTTCTTGGCCCACATTTCTCTATGTGTGAAAGAAAGAAAAACTACTTTGTGTGTTGGCAAGTTTATTTTCGTTAACGTTCTCCACACACACACACACACATAAGTTTTTGTTGTGTGTGTGTGTGTGTGTGTATCCAAAAACTGCGTCAATGACATGCCTTGGTTTCCATATAGTATCTCACTCTGTATCCATCCCATAAACACACATATATATATATATATATTAATAGTATTCACACATTTTGATGCTCTGTCCGCTTTGGTTTTCTATTCCATACTGTGTGTGGGCGATTGTTGCGTTGTTTAAAAGTTTCTTTCAGTTTTTCAAAATGTACAGGAATTATTTAAATAGAGGGCATAAACATTAAGTACAACCCACACACCCACACACACACACACAGATATAAATAATCAATTTTTTTTTGTCTACAAATCAACTCGTAAATTAAGTTAGAATTTGCTTCTTGCTATATATTTTTTTTTGTATTTTTTTTCTTTAGTATAAACTAAACTTGAAATACGGAAAAGCAATTTGCAGCTGACATCATGCAAGCTTTATATATATATATATATCCATCTACTGACCGACTTTGTAGTCGGCCCAAGCAACAAGTTAAGAAATAATACTAAAATGCGTTTTACGTTCTTGTTTTTGCTTTTTATCGTTGTCAAAAAAAAACCATAGATAATAATTTATTGATGTGTGTGTGTGTGTGTGAAGAATTGATATCTCTGAAAGGCCAGATAGCGATATATATAGTATATGTATTTGGCATTTGGTAGCTAACCAAAATGTAGAAAAGGCAAACTAAATAAGTTATTGCACATGTTGTTCATGGTTTTTGTGTGTGTGCGGGCGTTGGGTGGAAGGGGGAGGGTAACAAAAATTTTGGCATGGATATATAAATGGTTTTGAATGAAATTTTTAGATTATTTTTTATACCGTTTTTAAAAATGTTTTTCTTTGTCAACTCACCAAAATGAAAAGCTCAAATACAAAATATTTTATTTCATTTAATTTTTATCTATAATTTTTTTTTTTTAACCATTTCCTTAAAGATTACCCAAAACTCTAAGATAAATATATATATTTTTTTTCTTTCTTAACTTTTCAAAACTCTTTCGAAAACAACTTACCAAATAGTTCACCTCTCATTTATAATTATGATAAGCTTACTTTCGTTTTGGGGGTTTGAATGAAAGAAAATTTTGATTCATTTGTTAGGCGGCGACGACGACGGCCAGATAAGATAAGATTGCGAACATCAATAACATAACAACCAGGAAAGTTAAATGCCAAAATGAAACAAGAGAGAGAAAAACAATCGAACAATAAATAAAACAAAAGTCGACAGCAAATGAAATGAAATGAAACTTTTTTTTTTGTGTGGCGTCATCGATGATTGAATCATTTTAAGCTGTTTGCAACTTTTATATGAATATGAATATTTCTCAGATTGACTTTTTAATAAACATTGCTCATTACTATTATATAAACATATATTTACAAACATTATTATGTCAACGATTTGCCCAGTTTAACTATTTATTTTTACAGTAATATTTTCTTTAGATATTTTGTAATATTTGTTAAACGTTTTTATACAATTTTCGAGCGGTAAGTGCGTTTAATTTATTATTATACGCTTTTGCTAAAAAGATGCGTAGAAAGTACGAATAAAAAAAAAAAAGTAAATGGAGAATTCCCTTTTTTTTTTTTTTGCAATCAATCAAAGTAAACAAACAAATCTCTCTCTCTCTCTCCAACTCTTTCTCTCTCTATCTCTCTCTCTCTCTTTGATTGTATGTTGCTTTTGCTATCATGATATATAAGAAATCTATATAAATATAATATTTTTAGTTGATATTTATCATTTCTTTGTATATTTTTCGCTAATAAAAGTTAAATGCCGTTGGGAATAATAAAATATTAAACCAAATAAGAGTATAAAAAAGAAAACTGGCTCACTTTATTTGTAGTTTTTTTTTTGTCAATGTGCATTATTGCTGCTGTGTTATGAGACGTGCTTATTTTTGTATCATTTAAACTTGCTGTGGCAACTCTGGCATATTTGGCTGCAATATGTGAAGGATGGATGGAAGATGATGTTGATGCTGCTGCTGCTGTTGTTGTTGCTGTTGTTGCTATATCTAGACATAACTGCACACAAAATGACAAAGGGGATTAGGATTTCATTATTTGTTGGTGTCCAACGCATTTAAAACATTTTGACTTTTTTTAATTTATATTATATTAATTGCACTCTAAGCATCCGCACACACATTTTAAACCAAAGCTAACCAAAATAAAAAATGAGCTCTATTGCGCGCTACTAACCCAAAAACGATCAGTATTTTATACACACACACACCACACACACACACACACACCACACACACACAACACTCATTGAGTATCTGTCTCTCGCTCTCTCTCTCTCTCTCTATCTATCTCTATCTCTATGTTTCTGTCTGCGCGTTTGCTGGTCAATATATTAAAGTCAAACATCCCAAACATAAACAAAAAAAAAACGAACATAAAATTCAGCGTTTAATCCATCCCATTCTCCCCCCCCCTCTAAATGTTTGGTATAAACCTAAACGTGTATTTCTCTTTTTTTATTCTCATTTCAGATAATGTAAAAATCAGCGTATGCTCAAAAAATAATAATAATAATAATAAAGAAAAAAGCTTATACAAAAAACAAAAAAAAAACCAACAAGAAAATCGCTAAAAATAATAACAACAATTAAAATTAAAGCGTATTTCTATACTATATAAACGTTCGTTCGAATCAAAATTAAACTATATATATATACATATATACAACTCTTAGCCAACAAAAAAATAAGAAAGGCTTTAAAACATATATATATCTATATATCCCACAAGCTATCCAAGCTATTTCCCCCAAGCTTTGTTGTAATCCAAGAGCAAGTGTAAACGCTACAAAAACAAAAAAAAAAAAACAAAAACAAAATCAAAGAACGCTAACATCTATGCTAAAAAACAATATTTATATATTTGGTATATATGTGTGTGTGTATGTATATACACATATATATAGAATAGGTGCTGAATTCTGTGCTAAGAGCTGTCTTTAAAAAACAAGCAAGAAACAAAAAAAAAAAACCAAAACAAAAAACAAAAATCGTATTCAAAGCCAACGTCATAAAGTAAAACGCGCAACATTTTCTAGTCGCCAAGCTAAGCTACAAATCTATATATAGATAGAGTCTCCCCAGCAAACTATTACACACATATATACATCCTACTACTACTACTACTATATACTATATATATATATATATATATATATATATATACTGTGAAGATCATTTGGCACTTGCAAGATGGCCAACGTTGTTAATATGAACAGCCTGCTCAATGGCAAGGATTCGCGCTGGCTCCAACTGGAGGTGTGCCGAGAGTTTCAGCGCAACAAATGCTCTCGCCAGGATACGGAATGCAAGTTTGCCCATCCGCCGGCCAATGTTGAGGTGCAGAACGGCAAGGTTACCGCTTGCTATGACAGTATCAAGGTTAGTATTATTTTTGCCAAAAAAAAAAGAAAAAAAAAATACTCTTACTCTTCCCCTACAAAAAACCCCATTCTTACCATTCTGCTTCAATTGTGTGTGTATATGTATTTATTTATAATAATAATTATGGAATGTAGCTTGTAAGCTTTTACTATACTTTTTAATTTTTAATCCATCATGGCTTTAAGTATATTTATATATATATAATATCCTCCCCCCACCCACCTTTATACAACAATTGATTGCATTTTAGTTACTCGCCCCCGTCTGTGCCTCTCTCTCTCTCTCTCTCTCTCTCTCATTGTCCACCCCTTCCAAAATGAATTGAAAACTGATCTTGAAGCGCTTTTGTTGTATTTGTGCTTTTGTGCTTTTAACTTATTGTTTTTTGTGGTAAATACTCTGTGCTTATATCTAGTTAAAGCTGAAGCTGAAGCTCTGTCTGTCTCTCTCACTCTCTCCGTCTGCCTATTGCGCTTTTGAGCCTAGCCTTGAAAACGAGAGAGAAAGCTTGCCTTTTACCTCCTAAGTACCAAAAGCAGCAGCTTTAAATGCCTGTGAATGTGATGCCTGTGCTTTTGTCGAATCACTTTTGCCTTATTAAATATATAGAGAGTGGTGTGTGCTTAGTGCCAGAGAGAGTATTAGAAAGATCGTTAAAAAACCCGAAAAAAAAAAATATCAAAAAGAACGAAACGAATAATATATCAGTATAAAGTTATAATCAAGAAACAAGTGTTAAGTGATCAAGAAAAATACTATAAATAATACAATTTAAGTGGTTTTAGGCAACGCAACTTATAGACATGGATAACTACAAGGTAAACTTGAAATATATCTATATATTTATAAATCTTAATTTTAAGTGTTTAGATAAGATATTGTATTGTACTTTAAAACTGTTCCCATTCCCAAAATACCTATAAAATACTTTTCAGCTAACGAAAGTTCAAATTTATTGTTCAGTTTTATAAAGTCTCTCACTTTTCTTCTTCTTGCTAAGCTCTATTGACGTTTTTTCGAACACAAAATCAAAGCATATTTCTCTGGCGTCCTTTTGTCCTTGTTGTTACCAAACAATATTGAATTTTCGCCGCTGGTAACAAGAAAAAATTAGCTTTCTCTCTATTGGAAGACAAAAAAAAAAAATAGATTGGAAAAGCAACGCATAAAAACAAATAGCGTAAGAGCTTAAAAAAAAAGCGCGATGCTGTTGGTTTTTTTTTGTTTCTCTAATATTTTTTTGAAGCATTTTTCAGCACTTTTTTTTTCGCGTTTTCGTTTGGTGAATGTGTTGTGTTGTTGTTGGTTGGTTGCCCAGCTTGACGTCCCCATAACAGGGCGAAAAACACAAAGGACGTTACAAATACCTTGACAATGTCGTGGGCTATGCTATGGAAAAATTAAGTTGCCTCACTTTTATCTTGTTGTTGTTGTTGCTGTTTGCTTTATTAAGCTTTTTGTTTTACGCCAGTTTTTTCTCTCTCTCAACACAAACAACAACTATGTAAAATGGCAACATCAAGTAAAGTATTTTATATATAGAATATATATATATATATACTTGTTTAATGCTGACAAAATGCCGCCTTGAACGTTATTATTATTATCATCATCATCATTATGATCAACGTCATCATCATCATCATCAAATTTGTGACAGCATAAAAAATTACGCTTCTTTTTCGCCAGCTTTTTAGGCGTCAGCCATTTGCCACTTGTTTGGTTAACGGCTGTGGTGGCAGCAACGGTGGCAGCGGCGGCGGCGGCTGCTTTTGTTATTTTAACAAAACCCCAAAAGCGTAGAGTTGTCGAGCCTTAAAGTTGCTCCGCCGCCCCCTCTCTCTCTTTCTTTTATTTCTTTTTCTTTCTCGAGTGTGCAAACAATAGTTAAAACTGATGTTTTGTAAGTAGCTCTTGTTGTTGCTGTTGTTGCAGTTGATAGCAGTTAGTTGTTGTTGGGGTGCGCTTTTGTTTTTGTACATTTCACGCCTGTCCTTACGAGCAGCGGCGCCTTAATTGAGCCACAGCCACACTATTAAGGCTGGAGGTCCTTCTAGTTGGTGGTAGTCCTTGTTCTCTGTTCTGTTCTGTTTCCCTTCAACTTCACTTTCCGCTTTGTGAGTGTTTATTTTTTTTTAATGCCCAACTGTTTGTTTTGATGAACGCCTTAATAGCAACATTTCCGCATCGTTTTAAATCATAATTATATATAAAATGCTGATAAATTATCTAAGTTTGGTATTTTTACGAGTATTTTGAGTGAAATATCATAATTTGTGGCGATAAAAATGTTGGTTTTTTCAATAATAGCAAAGTTTAAGCAAGAGTATATCTGAAAAAAGTTTTCACATATCTCGGATCCTTTGAGTTCCCATTTTTAACTTTAAATTAAAGACATTTTTCTTACTGGTTGAGTTTTGGCAAAGTTGTTTCAGTTAATGAATCCTTCAACAATGAATAACCTAACCAGTTACCATTAAATTTCAATCTATTGAGTGTTGATATACTTAAAACTGGAGATTGTTCTTAATACTTTTGTCCAATATGACATGGGGTTAAAGCTGGTTTCTTGCATATCTGTTGATCGGTTGCAACAATGTTTCTACACTCCAATGCTAATTAAATTCTACATTTTGATGATCAAATCTCTTAGTATGAGTTGTTCACTTAAGTATAATAAGATATATGTTTTGAAAACTTAACTTAAGCTCAGCTCATCTTCGTTGTGTTGTACCACCCTTTCAAAAATCTCTTAAACCCATGTGGCAATTACTGTGGCACACAGAGTCGCACCAGCTGTGGCTAGTGATAAGCTCTACTACAGCGCTGATATGGCCTTATTTCACATTAAATACTGGCCAAACAACACAATGAGAGGCTGTTCTGTTGTATGTGTAACAGCTGGGATATGAATGAAAAAGCGAAAGGATATATGTATGTGTGTGGAGGAGGTTGCAAGTATGGTCCCTATGGGAACTAAAAGTTGTTGTTGGCTTGTAGGCATGCTGCTGGCAGGCCAAATAAAGCTCAGACATTCATTGCCCACAAATTAATTGTGTTATCCTATTAATTAACTATGCAGTAAAGTTGCCAAGCAATTTGGTTCGCTCAGCGAGTTTTTCTCAGCCCCCATTAAACCCACCTCCCACCGCCTCCTCTCTCGCTGTTAGCCGCATGACGCGCACTCTTTGCTAATGCTTCTTTTTCTTCTTTTCACTGGTATTTATTTTCATTTTTTTTATAATGTTTCCAGGCTTTGAGTGTTGTAATTGTAGCCGAGTGTGTTTGTTCTCATTTTCACCTCCGTTCTTTTTACCTCTCACTCTCACCCTTTCTCTCTCTCTCTCTCACTCTCTCTCTCTCTTGGTTCCTGAGTGAAGTGGGAGTGTACGTGGTGTGTGTGCTTGACACACAAAATGGTAGCAGGGAGGGGAGGCATGGCATGCGGCAAGTTGGGTTTTAAATGTATAACGAACTTAAACGTGCAAGTAACCAGCATATAATGGATGCCAACCAGTTTAAGGACAAGAGGCCTACGGGTACCATACACTAACACATACATACATACACACACACTCATACACACATACCTGTATGTGCGTGCTGCTTTACAACTTTTTCCATGTGGCCACGACACTAATTTATAGTTAAGTTGTCGCATTGTAGACTTTTTAATGGCATTTGCCTAGTCGTCGTCGTCGTCGGTTAGCTACAGAGTGACAGTATGGCAGTTTTTAGAAAAGAAAAGGAGGAAAAAAAAAAACTATATCAAAAACTCAACTAAAGTTCATTTCAATAAAATGTTAGTCAGAAAACTAGGTCAATGGCAGATTGTGCTGCTGTATAGCACTTAAACTTGTAGCCGAGCATAAAATGTGATGTGATTTAAGTTATTTGGATTTAAACGAGAAGACGAATTGTGTTCAACTCGTTTGCTCTGAAATTTCTGCTTAAGCTTTCTTATTTTGAAAAAAAGAATTATCATTAACAGATTCATGACAATAATTGTTAACTAATCGACCAATGAGCTTAACCATTTTGGTGTTTAATCCCCAAACGTAAATAACCCAAAGGAATTGACCCTTTTTATATACCATTAACCCATGAAATGGGTAAAAAAGGGTATAATGGTTTTGTGCAAAAGTATGTAACAAGCAGAAGGAAGCTTCTCCGTATATATATATTCTTGATCAGCATCAACAGCCGAGTCGATATAGCCATGTCCGTCGATCTCAGGCACTACAAAAGCTGGACACTTCAGATTTTGGGTATGAGTTCTCCTAATCCCTAGGCATAGCAAGTTCGTTTCATATTTTCGATAACTTTTCCGGTTTACGATATACACATGGAATCGATAATACAAAAATCTTGAATATCGAAAACTCGAAAATTGAGGTTGAAAACATTAACAAAATAATGAACATTTGTTGAATTTTTATTAATATCGGTAAAGAAACACCGGAGATCAAGCATTGGTACGGTACAGTACACGACCGTTTGTATGGTCAAGGGTTATGGGTATCTTGTAGTCGAGCTTACTCGCCTAGAGCCTTCTTACTTATTTTCATTTTCATGGCGGTTGTGTTTTGTAAATTGGCATCATTTCACTGTTAATTTCCTCTCAATTTAATTCTTTGACCACAATAAGCCAGCTGAAAATGGCACAACGCAATTTTAAAAAGTGTGGCAAAGGAGTATAAATTGCCAGGGCCGGCTGCATCAGCAGGTCCAGGGCCACAACATAAAACATTTTCCGGTTTATAATTTTCTTGTCACAACAATTTTCACGCCATGCTCGGGCGCCAGGCTACACTTCACTCCAGTCTCCTGTTGTTTCGTTGCGCCCCTTTTGGCCGTTGGTGTTTTCTTTTCTTTTCTTTTCTTTTCTCTTATGTTTTTTTTTTCCTTTTTCGTTTTTGGTGGTGCCACTTTATCCGGCTGGCTTGGCTTGGTCCTTTTTTGTGTGCCTTTCGCTCGCGCGCTTTTGCTACTTAACCAACTGTAAAGCTTTCGCTGGCTCTCTGTTCTTGGCCATATTGTATGTGTGTGTGTGTGTGTGTCACCTTATTTTTCTATTATAGTATATATATTCAACACTGCACTGTGCAACATATTTTTTTTTTGTTGCAGCCCCCGCGGCAAACAGAAGTCAAGTTTCATGCCTTGCAAATTATGAGCTGCAAAAAAAAAATACTAATAAAAGAAGGAGTAAAAAAAGGAAAATGTGGCACTGCCGCAAAAAGAAAATGGCAACTCTTCCGCCACAAAGCGAGGGTTGGCGAAAAGTGGTTATATATAGTTGGTGGTTTGAGGGTCGTAAAGTAAAGCCAAACAATGTTCGCGACACTTTGAAGTTATTTTGTTCTTTACTCCCCGTTTCGTTCGTTCGTTCATTCGTTGTTTTTGTTGTTTATTTCTATTTCTATATTATTATTTGTTTTTTTTTTATTATTTTTGTGTGTAGTTGACGCTCGAATTTCCGGCCGCCCTGCGGCTTGTGTCATTCGGAAATACTTTGGTAATTAAGTTTTAAAGACAACAACAACAGCAACAATAACAGGAACTGACTTTGGCATTGACTTGCTCTCATATTCAATGACATCCAATTAATTTTAATTATATTTGTATATTTTGTTTTGTTTTGTTTTGTTTTTTTCTCTTTTTCGCCTTGCATTCATTATAAATTGCTTCAAAATGTTGCGTTTCTGGGGCGAAAACAATTTTCCATTAGACCCAAATAGCATTGAAAACGATAATAAGCGAAAGGAAATAACAAAAAAATAAGAAACGCAACATTCATAATATTTATCGTAACAAACAATCGCTAAGAAAAAAAAATATTCGCCAACCAAAAAGAAATAGGGAATATCCAATTTAAATACAATTTTATTATAGTTTTTTTTTTCGATTCTGCAAAATAGAAATGGAAAAAGACTCTCAAGTTGGTTGAATGGTTTGTGCTTAAAGTGTGGTCTCACTGAATGAATGAATGATTGAATGAATGAATATGCGAACGAAATGATAGAAAGAAAGTAAGAAAGAAAGAAAGAAAAAAACTTTGCTTTGTATTTGTTGTCATCGTCGAAACTCGTCGAAAGGAAATTGCAAATGGTTTCAGCTTATCGAGCAAAAAAAAAGCAAATTTTTGGATCATAATGCAAGCTTTATAAAAATTAATGAATGAGTAAAATGAAATTTTCAACTCTAAAAGTATCTTGAGGCAGTCAGTTTTTATCCACACCTTAACCTAATCAGCTTGTTGTCATCTTTAAAAATGTCCAATTGCATTTTTAATAATAAATTAAAGATTTAAAAATCTCCGACTTAATTTGACACATGTCTGCTGCTACGAGTATGTATGGCTAAACCAACTTAAGTTTGCCACCTCTTAAGCTCTGTGAAAATCTGTGTTCAAGTGGGCATTGACTTGCACACACACACAAACACACACACACTCATAAGGAGGAGGGGGGTGAAGCAAGAGGATACGCCCGCTAATTTGTTATGCCTTACACACGTTGCACTTTCAAATTCCGCAACAAACTTCAAGTCAATAACTCAGCAGCTGGTTGTCAGGCACAATCGAGAGAGAGAGAGAGAGAGAGAGAGGGCGAGAGAGAGCCCGCAGGAGCTGTGCAACACTTAATGCATTATGCAGCAGTAGCAGCAGCAGCAAGTTGTGGCATGTCCTTGTGCAGCAGGCAAAAGTAAGTACTGTCAAAAAGGGGGAAGCGGCGGGATGGAGGGAAAGATCGGGTGATGCACACATGTGTGTGCAAGAAGTCTTTGGGTGCACAGTCATTTCGCAGTTGCTGAAACCTACACAATTCATTCGTCCTGGCTGTTTCCGGCGTCCTGCGACCGGAACGTGACTGCTGTGTTGCAGCAGTGGCAGTGGCAGTGGCAGCAGCGGCAAATCGAGCGGGCATGGCATGTCTTAAATAAAATAAATGGCACATTATCAATATAAACAAGAGGAGAGGACGTCGAGTACGCGAGCTGCAAGCGTAAAGTTGTTAAGTTACTTAAGCCAACAAATGAAGCAACAGACGCATGGATTCCAAAAGGGATGGTGGTTGCCAAGGGAGTGGGGAGTGGGGTGGTGTTTGGGATAGCTAAACACAGTCACGAGCCTGACAAATTGCCGTCTGACTTCAGACTACAGACTACACACAGACTCCATAGTCTTTGGAGTCGCTGGCGCTGGGACACCCGAACTTTACCCAAACCCCCCCATATCCTGACCAAACAAACAAATTTGGCTGTGCCCCGCCCACTTTTGCCTCACCCATTTTCACATTACTTATACTCTCTCTCTCTCTCTCTTTTATAAGGGGTGTAGAAAAAAAATATATAGAGAAAACTTAGCCGAGCAAATAAAAACTAATGCCCAGCCACGATGAATATAAATGCGCTTCGACAACTTCAGTTGCAGCTTCGCAAAGTAAAAACTTCTCTCTTCTCGCTGAGAAATGTCACAAGTTTTTCCTCAACTCATTTTTTTTTGGGTTTGTTTTTTGTTTTTCTCTGTAAAGTTGTTATGCAGTAACCGTTAACTCGCAGCAAAGTGTCAAAAAGTGCATATGAAAATGAGTTGATAACTTTGCTGCCTGCCTGCCAGGCTTTTCACTTGTCATCAAATTTGATATGCATTTGGATTCAGTCTTTGCTTCCAGAATGCATTTCATTTGACATATTATATATTCATATGATTGTCAATCAACCTAAGGGCCGAAGAAGGGCGGAAGAGTGTGGCTGGGGGAGCCTTGGCATATGATACTCATAAAGTTCTTAGTCAAAGGAGTCGGCTAATGAATAATTCCTCAAATGTCCTTGATTGAAATTGGAGGATAGCATTAAAATCGTACAAAATGAAATGAAAAGAAAAAGAAAATATATATATAGAAAATAATGGGGTCAATTCTTGTTCAATAGAAATTACTTGATATTGAATTAAATAATCATTTGAATTTAAGTAATAGATTTTCAAACTAAATATGATTACAATGAAAGAAATATATTTTTTCCAGTAGTTCACAGTTTAAAGACTTGCAATAAGCCCAGCAACAAACCACTTGTCACAAAAAAACTTCCACTCACAAATCTGTCTTATGTGTCTATGAGTGTGTGTGTGTGTGTCTTCGTCTAACGACAGCTAAGCGTCAAAATGGCGTAACTCTTGCGGCACAGAAGCAGCAGCAGCAGAAGACATTGGAGAGGGGGGAAGTAGAAAAAAAACCGCTTGAAGCGCTGAACGAAAATCGGGATCAATAAAAACGTCATTCAATTTATTTTCAATTTTGCGGAGCGAGCGAACGGAATGGAATGAAATGAAACGTGGTATAGAAAAGCTGGCGAAGACGAAGAAAATGATGATGAAGAAGAAGAACAAGTAGAGAAAAAAAAAAAAGAAGAAAACGGAGTGCCTAACAAATAATGGCAGACAGAAAACCCAATAAATTTAAAGAAGAAAAGCAAGCGTAAGAATTGCTTTTGTATCTGTGTTCGTGTGTGTGTGTGTGTGTGTGTGTGCGTGTGTATGCAGTGACAAAGTGCAAACGAGAAGAAAGCCAGAACATGTGTGTCTCTCTCTCTATCTCTCTTCCCCTCTCTTTCTAGATGTGTATGTTTGGGCATATCAAATAACTTTGACTTTACACATTATTAAACCGCAATGTCGACAACTGCGGCGACTGCGAGCATAGAAATAAAGCGAGACAAAGAAACAAAACACCCAGCAATAGGGCACATTTGTAAGGATCTCAATATATATATATATATATATATATATATATGTGTGTATGTGGGGGCATGCAGCACAGTAGCAGCAGCAGCAGCAGACTTCTCCTGTTGCATTCGTTGCATTCGCCGCGACTTTTTACACTTGACAAACTCAACAAACAATTGTCAGCCTTGTCGTCCTTATTGCTGCTCTACAAAACCCAACTGACTTGGCCTGGCTCACAGCCGAGTGCCACCAGCTGCATGCCACCAGCTGCCAGCTGCCTGCTGCCTTCTGACTTGGCTATTCAGGCTTTTGTGGGCTTTTGTCTTGACTGTTAAATTTTTGAACCAAAATTGATTAAAGTGCAACGCAAATTGTTTGAGCACAATGTCGTGTGCTTTAAGGTTCCTCCTCTGCCTACAACAACAACAACAAGAACAACAATGTAGTTGCTATCAGAAATCTTCACTACCCGCCCCTTCTCTCTCTTTATCTGTATTGTTAGTGTATTTCAATCTTATTCTGTGCTGCTGTTGCTGTATCTTTGGCTGCAGCATTTTCTACTTGATGCCGCTGGCATTGCGGCAAAGTCAATGAGTGGCAATATGCCACAAATAATTCAGGTCACGCGAGTTGTCGTTGTCGGCATCTTGCTCCTGTTGCGTACAGTGGGGCAAAGTAAGCTGCAATTTTTGATATTTATTATTTATTAAAGTTTGAATTGAAAATTTATATTTTCTTAGATTTTTTGAATAAAAATGTATAAGACAAATTCAATTTTGAAAAATCAATTAAAATTTTTATTTACAAAAATATTTTTTCTGTTATAAAATGCAAAAAATTAATATTTAGTAATTTTTTTTATTTAAATGTTTTTTTTTTATTTATTATGTTTGCAATAAAATCAACAAATTTTGATTTCTAACTCAACAAATGTCTTGAAAATCATAATAAATATTTTTTAATATTTTTCTTTAAGTTAATCTTTCTATTCAATTGCTCCACTGTGCAGTTACATCTTGGACTTAGCTTAGGAAGTCGCTTTCTCTTTCTTATTCTTCTCCTGCGAGAAATGCCAGTTTGACTGTCGCGTTCTCTGCCGCAGTTTTCATCTCCTGGTCCCTGCCCTCTCGGCTTCGCCTTTGGTTCGCCATGCTGCGGGTATATTGTGGAATTTTCTATTGCCATTTTTCTGCATCATTCCTTCACCTTCACAATCAACACAAACACACACATACAATGGAGTGTGTGTGTGCTGACATCGTTAGGCCATTCTACATTCAACATCTCCTATTTCCTTGCGCCCCCCTCTCTTGTATTATTAAAAGCTGAGTGGGGGAGAGACTGCTGCAATTTTAATGAAGCTGCGGCATGCGGCAGGCGACTTCAAGTTGCACGCGCCATTGGCGCAACTTGCGCTTTTTATGCCATGCCCTTAGTTGTACATGTTCCTGTTATTGTCCCAGTCATTGTCGTTGTTGTTGTTGTTGACATGTTGTATAAGGCCTTGGTTTTCCTATTGTAAAATGAGACCCGCAGGCAGGCTCTCTCTTTCTCTCTCCCTCATCATCATTATCATCAGCAGGAGAAGCATCATCAGCATCAGCATCATCAACAAATGACGAACAACTCAATTTCCAAGTGGTCAAAACTTCAATTGCAGAAGCATCTACCAACTGTCGATTGGGAGTTTCAGTTATTTTTTTTTTCTTGTTATTGGGTTGGCTAATAAGTGTGTGAACGAGAGAGATACACACAGGATATTCAACACAGTCTGTCCATACCAATCATGATACTTATATATACACACAGAGATATATATGTATGTATGTATGTACATATCTATCCACCCGTCAAAGTCCTGTCTGACCAAGCTGACCGGGGTTTGCCTTTGAATAAATGCCATAATTTATGGTCAAAAGTTTGCTTGTGCACACATTTTGTGGCAACACTTGAGAGCGCAGAGCTATTTAGTGAGAGCTCCTCTCTCTCTCTATCTATAAACTATGATAATAATCATCAAATGCAAATTCAGATGATGATGATGATGATGATGCCACCGCAAATGCCAAGACCAATAATACCCCAAAATGCAGTTCATCTGAAAAACTTTTGCTCGGTTACATTTTCGGTGTCCATTAGTGTAATTTAGAACTCAACTTGACTCCGAATCAAGTTTTTTTTTTTTTTGCATGCCCAGAACAAAAAACAAAATAAAACGAAGAGAACTAGAAAATACTCGGGAGAGTAGAGATATTCAATTTACTTAATAGTTAAGGGACAAAGCGCATCAAATTACTGAGAAGCAGCAGCAGCAGCCGAAGAAGAGAAGAAAACCTTAGACAGGTGCACACACCGGGGTTGATTTTTGTTTGTTTTGGTCTTTGGTATTTACTTAATCTTCTATTCAATGATAAAAGGAGCAATCGCATCACACACACACACACAAAAATGCTAATCAACAAACGAGAAATCGATAAAATGTTTTAATAAGTGTATTTGAATTGTGTTTTCGCAAAGCGACAATAGAGACAAACCGGAGGGAGGAAGACTTTTCCTTTTTCCTATTCAATTTGCATATTATGAGAAAAGCGCCCAACAAAACTCTAAAGTCATTGGCAGGAAAACTATGTCTATGTTGTTGTTGTTGTTGTTGTTCTTGATAAGCTAATAGACAATGGAAAATATTTAGATTTACTTTGACTTTGAATAGGAAATTGATAAGAAACAATACTATTTAAAACAAAACTTTCATTAAATGATAAAGTTAACTTTATAATTAAAATCTCTTTTGATACTTTAATAAGAAACCTTTCTTGGAAGGTTCTCATTCAAATCATTAACTTTGAAAATTAGTGAAAAATAGCTTAAGAAACAAATTCTTTTGACATTATCTTCTGCTACAGCATACCAAAACTTCCTGTTTGGGTTATTAGCACTATTAAATACAAACCTTTGGAAATGCCACAAAACGTTTACTGTCTGTCCATTCATACAAATAGATATATATATATCCATATCAATAACATTTTAAGCACACTCATCAGGTCAATGACAAACAATTTCTACACGTGCCACAGCGCACAAAACCAATATGATAACATGTGTGTGAGTGTATGTGTGTGCGAGTGTGTAAAGGACAAGGTTCTGGCAAAAGATGCGCAATCAATGGATTACTTCCGCTATGGTTGCTTAGAGGCTCAGCCACGAAATAGCAACAACAACAGCAACAATAACAACTTCTGGACAAGGCAAAGAAGCAACAAAAAAAGGACGAATAGAACTGAAAATGTATGTGTGTGTGTGTGTGTGTTTGAAATCAATATGCTAGTACACACTAAAGCATTGACAGCACAATTTAAGTTTGCCTAGCTAAAAGCAAACAAATATATATATATATGTATATTTGTTTGTATATAGTATATACATTTATTTCGATGGATATCTTTTTGCTTAAAATTGAAAATGCGCAAAGCGAGTGTTTAAGCATTTCAATTGATATCCATCAGCAAAGTGACGCAACAACAAAAAAATAAATACATATACATATACATATATATATATATATATATATACTCTATATAGAGAAATAGAAAAATCAATTCAATCACGCTTATCAGAGGCAAAGCGCTTAAAATGGGATGGGGAATGGGAGCTACAAAAGCGACAAACGTCAGCAACAGCAGCTACAAAAAAAACGAAGAGAGAAAGCAAAAAAAAATGACAATTCAAAAAGCATTTTTGGTATGTTTACTGCCGCAGCAAAGTAGGCAAAAGTGAGAAGAGTGAGATGGCAACAGAGAGTGCGAGCGTGAGGAGGATAGTCAGAAAGTGGGTGGCTGACGGGCGGCGAGTGACGACAACAATAAAAATTGAAATGGAACTCGGGGAAAGTCTCGACGTTTTTTTTTTTTTTGCGCCATGATTTACGGCTGTCGGCTCTGTTGGGCGACAGAGAGGCAGAAAGAGAGAGAGATTTTTATCCTTTCTGAATTGTGCCAGCAGTTTTTAGACAGTTTTACTGTTTATAACTATGCTTTGGGTAACCCCCTCCTTCCACTCAAAATGCCTCCTCATCTCCCACCCACACACTCAAACACATTCTATATAGTATATAGCCAGCCATCAAATTGGCGCCGCATTGTCACTAAGCTGAAGCGGAGATGTGCGCATATTTATATCACTCACTGTGCATTATTGTGGCATTTGTATTTTTGTGTACGAGTATGTGTGTGTGTGTGTGAGTAGTCGCATTAGCTGAGCGCATTGTTGTGACAGCGGCTTACTTAAATGTTGGCTTATTGATTTTTAGTTGTCTACACTTTATATTTTTTTTTTTTATCATTCCTTCTCCTTTTGAGATCTAACAAGTGCATCATGAGCAGCATTTGCGGTGCAACAACAGAGTTTGATTGTTCAAGTGCTGTTGCGCTTTTGTAGCAGGCAGCTTTTAATAGCTTACCTCAAACAGTTGCAGGTTGCATTGTGAAGAAGTGAATGTTGTTTTACATTAAACATTTGAAAGGGTTTTGCACGTTTTGTTACCATATAAATTTAGTTGCAAACTGTCAATATTATTTATGAACATAATAATAAACCACGCTCTAAATATTATTAAAATTTATGCTACGAAATTCACTTGTTTAACCACTTTAAGGAAAAAAAAAACCTTCTTTCTTGCTTGCGCTGATCAACTTTGCTGAATATGTTAGCATATGGTAAATGTTAACAACGCTGGTCACACTTGACTGACTCACTTCACAGCCCTCCCAACACTCACACACACACACACACACCCGCTTAAAGTTCAATCTGTGGTGATATACGTTCATAACGTCGACTTATAGCCAACTTTTCAATCACTTTCCAAGCGATTAAACAATCAGCGGCATTATAATCTCTGCACAAAAAGTCATGTATCATAGATAGACACTCAAACACACACTCTCTCACACACACATACACAGTTGCAAGTCTTGTGTGTGCCCGTTTTGTTTTTTTTCTTTTTTGTCACATTTTTCCTTGCCATTTTATGCTGTCAAACATGATTTGCATATGCTGCTTGTGGCTTTCTGATAGAGATTATAGATTAGTTACCAAACATTCAACTCGCGATTTTTGATTTCGATGCTTAAACATTTTACAGCATGTCTGTTTTGGTAAGCTGTTTGTTGTTAGTTTTGCTCAGCAATTAAAAACAGGCTGACCAATTTGTTATAAACTGACATGATTATAATCCTCACTCTGGTCCAGTATGTGCATTTTTTCACATTTTTGTTGTTGTTTTGCGCGCGCGAGTTGTTTTCCATTATTTAGCTTGTGGTATTTGTGATAATTGTTGTTGGGTTACAAAACGATTTCCTGCTTTCGTTGTCGATTATCTAAGAGTGCTTAAAATCGAGTTCGTTTAAATAACATTTATTGCCGAAAGCTGCCGCCACCGCCACCGTCACACACACA
The DNA here is from genome assembly GCA_035044645.1 of Scaptomyza parva. Classification (NCBI taxonomy): domain Eukaryota; kingdom Metazoa; phylum Arthropoda; class Insecta; order Diptera; family Drosophilidae; genus Scaptomyza; species Scaptomyza parva. The sequence continues at coordinate 8,365,801 of JAWNNT010000090.1, forward strand.
CACACAAACAAACAAACAAACTAGGCTTAAAAAGCCATTATTGTCAACATTTATAATAGTTGCGAAGGCAAATGTGGGTCCTTTACCTTTATATTGTGTGTCTGTCTGTCTGTGTTTTTGTTTATCTTACACTTGAGTGGCATAAAAACACTTGCAGCTAACAAACACACTCACATACACACACACACACACGAACACATATACACGAACGCGCACACCTGCTTAAAAGGCAGGCACAAGCAGGCTCAAGTGTGTGTAGTTGGGTTGAGTGCTCACCTTCATTGAAAACAATTTGGCCTATGCTGCGTATGAGTAATATTTGTGTGTGAGTGCGTCTTAGCTCAGCTCTCTCAAGTGTGCGCTGTTGTCTTGAGGGAGTAAATGGAAGACAAGGATGAAACGTAGCTGCTCGCATCATAAATGTCAACAGCTGCGACTTGTGGGATTGTATGTGTGTGTGTGTGTGTGTGTAAAACTAATTCAGTCAGCATATGGAAACTTTGAAATGCTCAGAATAATGTGTTGTCATCTGATTTGAATTGGCTCCTGTCTACAAAGCAACATTAGCTAATCTTTCTATCTGTATCCCTTTTGTTATTTTTCTTAAGAACTTTTCTTATAATATATTCCTTACCCAACTATAGTTTTTAACATCTTTTTTCAAATCTTTTTTGTCACTCTCACATGCTATACTCTATTTGTGTCTACCGTTTCTAAGATCAAACTGCGGGCAACTTTCTTTAACAGCAACAACAACCATCCATCAACAAACTCATTCTCCGTATACTTCTTCTCCTCTCTCTTCGTCCCTCACGTCCTCCCATGTGCGCTTATAACGCCTTGTGCACATTCACTTTGACAACTTGTGACAATCTGTCTCTCACTCATAATTATTATTATTATTATTATTATCATTATTTTTGGCTTAAATCCTTTCGTCGACTTCATCGCTGACGCTCTGGAGCGTTGATGACAGCGTACAGCTTTGAGCTTTAAGCTTAATGGCAAGCGTCAACAATTTGCGCAAGTTCGTTTCATTTTAATTTGCACTCTTCTCTCTATCTTCCTTTTCACACACACAAACACTCCATCTCCCTCTCTCTCTATTTCTCTCTCCTTCCCCTCTGATTTTAATCGCACTTTTTAATTACTTTCCTTTAATTTCGGCAACTTTTGCTGCTGTGCTATTTGTCTTGTCACATATTTTTTTTTTGTTTTCTGTAATTATTTCTGTACGTTTATTTAATAATAATTTCTTATTGCACCAAACGGAGAGAAAAGGAAGAGCAGGAAACCCACAAAATTTATCATTTTCCACTCGGATGATGATATATGTCAAGCAGAGGGGAAAATCCATGATACATATGTGAATCTTTTTCAGAGAAAGGTTTAAGTACATTAAGCTGAAACTAAACAGTTTTTGAGGTTTCTTTTTATAGTTTCTCATTATAAATATAGTTGAAAAATGAAAAAAAGGTTTCTTTATTCAAAAAAACCTACATCTTTTATTCAGTTTTTGAAATCACACACTCAAATGTAAACTGTATTTTTATCTTTTCTCATTCTACATTCAACTTAATTGTCTGAGATTTGGCTCGATTTTCGTTGACATTTCCTTGGGGGGTCTTGGGGCCAGCGTGTGCCTCTCTCTCTAAGCATGAAAAATAATTTAAGTCTTGCACAAAATGAAATTTAATTGTCACATTAAACGTCACGGAAGTGAAAGACAGGTCCCTTAAGACACACACCCACACACACACTCACACAAACAAACACTTGAAAATTCTAAGAGTAAATTCTCAATGTACAGCTGGCGCCAGTTTTGGAATATTTTGTATCCTAACAACGGGTGTGGAAGTAGGGAGGGGGGGTTGGAGACAAGAGGCCAAAGGCAGCTTGGTGGCTGGCGCACATTCCAATGCTCATGCGAGAGAATTTAACCTATTTACACAGTAATTTATTTGCTTATAAACATAAAACCACTTTCGCTGAACAATGAACGCACACATCCATACATACTCATGTATGTGTGTATGGATGAATGTGTGTCTGAGAGGGGCATATGCTTAAGCAAAAAAGAAGGAGAAGGCGAGATGAAGGAGGAGTGAAAAGGGCAATGGCAAAAAGGCAGTTACTTAATTTAATAATTTTCACATTTATTGAAACAAAAATGAGCATATGTAAAGACGAAGGCAGACTGACTGTAAGGAAGTAAGAAACGAACCAAGGGAGAAGGGGGGTTGTCGGACGGGGGTGGGGGGTTGGCAAAACGAGAAAAGGTCCCAAGTTGAGTTTGGAAAATATATGAAGCTTGAAAGACCCCAACGTAAGAATTTCTTTGCAGTCATCATATCGTTTTGTGCTTCATTTGTGTCGGGTTTTTAATTTTGCACACAGATATTGTATCTGTGTGTGTGTGTGTGCGAGTTGCAAACACACTTAAAACTCAAATATTTGCATACACTCGAGCATTGTTTGCATAAAAATACCAAAAAGGAGAAAAGAAAAGGAAAAAAAAAAAAACGTTACGTGAACAAAAAGCAAAAAAAAGGCTCACAAAATGAAAGGCAGCAGCATCAGCAGCAGACAAGGCCAAGAGCTTGAGGGTAAGGGTACACTGTAGCTGCAATCCCTCTAGAGTTGTGTGTATATGTATATATATGTGTGTGTGTGTGTGTGTGTTGCCTTAGACCAAAGCAAATTTATTATCACACAAAAGGCAAAAGACGCAGCAAGCAGCAAGCAAGCAAGCACAAACTCTGTCGGGCGGCAATCTATAAAAAGTATCAGCCTGGCAGCCAAGTGGAACCCAGGAGTAGCATCAGCAGCAGCAGCAGCAGCAACATCAGTCGCAGAGCACAAAATCAAACGAAATGAGGCAAGCACACACACACACACACATGCATGCATAGATATACATATACATGTAAGGACACACGTCCTCCTGTGTGCGCGCACGCTTTTGTGCAAATAAAGCATTTTACATGGGGCTTTTGAGCATAGCCAAAAGAGACAGGGACAGAGAGAAAGAGGGGAAACAGACACCATTCCTCCTGCAACTAGATTGTTACATTTACAAGGCAGAAGGTAATGTATGCCAATGCACATGAGACCCCAAAATACGATGCTTTCTGGCTGCTGCTACTCGGCAGGTGTGCCACAATTTGCATAGCGCGCATAGAGGCAGCAGTAGAGCTAAGGGCGGCAGAACAGAGAGAACCCTCACTAAAAAACTGCTGCTGCTGCTGAATGAAGCAGATAAACAAACACACACACACACACACACCGAACACACTCATACAGACCGAACGTGCCAAGGCAGCAAAAATAACAGCAGAGCTTCCTAAGAAAGACGACAACAGAAAAGCTGCCAAAATATAAGAAAGCAGAAAAGTAGACAGCATTTCGTGGAATGCAAAGAAAGCGTTAAGTTTAGCGCAAAATTAAACAATCTTATTGCCCGGATTAGTGACAAAATTATGTAACACTGGGGGTCAGACGAAGGGGCGACGCCAGCAGGCGAAAAGGTATTTTTCCGGTCGTTGTTGTTGTTGTTGTTGCTGCCTCCTCGAGACTTAGATCAAGACGTTAACGTGTGCAAACTGTAACTGTAGCCATGACTATGACACAAACATGGCAATTACAACGTAGCTCGGCTAGATAGAGATGCAAAATAAAAGTTATATGAAGAGCAAAAGAGAGAGAGAGCGAGGGAGTTTGGAAAGATTGACATCAAATGCGGTTATATACATATATTATGTACGAGTCGACGAGTGTCTAGGTGAGAGATGAGAAAGATGTTGAGGCCAAAAGTTGAGCTGAGATTAACACATGAAAAGACAGCCAATTAGGTTATGCTTGGGCGGCGGCAACTAAGTTCAAGTTGGTGCGAAATTAAAAGATTGTGACTAAGTTGCCTGAAAATTAAAAGATTTAAATTAGGTTTGATCTACTTAGGAAAACTAAAGTGTTATAATCAAATTAAATAATTTAGTAAATATGATAAACCAAATGAAATTTAGAAAAGTTTTCATCTCTCTATTCTTTAGTGTTGAAAGGCATAAACATATCTATTTGTGGGAATGCCTAAGGAAAGTCAACTTTTTCTTTCAACTTTTCGACTCTTTAGTTGAATCTACAAGCTTATAGGAATTATTTTTCATATATTTTTTGTTCTCTTCAGCACTTTAAGTATCTTCTTTTTTTTTTGTTCGCCTACGCTAATTAAGTTTGCCTCAAATTTTTGAGCAAACAAATTTAACGCTCAATTTAACAAGGCACACACCGACACACACACATACACTACAATAAAAGAAGATGAGACAACAATAATTATGCAAATTAGTTGGAGAAAAAAGGTAGATGAAAATAAAATTAAAAAAAGGAAAACATTAGCTCTTCTCCTCTGTCTGTGCCGATAACATCAAGTTAAATGTGCTTCTCACACACACTTTCAGAGATTTTTCAGCAACCTTAAACTGTCGGAATTGGCGTGTTTTTTTTTTCGCTGCGGCCAGTAAACGGAAAATAAGCGAAAAAGCGGAAAAGCGCATAAGCTACGCGTTGACGTTGCGTATACGCCGCATATTGCAGCAGCAGCAGCAATAGAAACAAGTAAGAAGGCTCTAGTCGAGTACGCTCGACTAGAAGATACCCTTAACCCTTGATCATACAGACGGACAAACGGTCGGGCTGACAGACATACTCATATGTACATGTACTACTGAACCAATGCTTGATGGCTTCATATCTCCGGTGTTTCTTAACCGATTTTAATGAAATTTTTACAGAAGTTCATTATTTTTCTAATAGTTTCAATCCTCATTTTCAGTTTTTTTAAATTCAAGAATTTTTTGTTATCGATTACATGTATATATCGTAAACCTGAAAAGTTATCGAAAATTTGAAACAAACTTGTCATGCCTAGGGATTAGGAGAGCTTATATCCAAAATCTGGAGTCTCTAGCTTTTGTAGTTTCTGAGATCGACGCGTTCATACATACAGACGGACAGACGGACGGACGGACAGACGGACGGACAGACGGACGGACAGACGGACGGACAGACAGACGGACATGGCTAAATCGGCTCGGCTGTTGATGCTGATCAAGAATATATATACTTTATGGGGTCGGAGAAGCTTCCTTCTGCCTGTTACATACATTTGCACAAAAACATTATACCCTTTTTTTACCCATTTCATGGGTTAAGGGTATAAAAAACTACAGAAGAACGTTGCTAGGAAAAAAATACCCAACTAAAAAGATGCTAGCGAGAAGTTAGTGAAAGCTAGTTGGAGGAGTGTCATTGTCGTCGTCAGTTGCTGCCTGCGGTTTTCCTTTCCTTTGGTTGCCATGATACCAAAAAAATAAAAGCAGAAAAAGAAGGCACATTTGGCTGGGCAACCTTTTGGGGCAACCTTCCGTTATCCCCAGCGCACCCACGATTCTCTGCTGATTTAGTGCAAAACATTTTTCTTGATTATTTTAGTTGTATGTACAGGCATTGCGTGTCTGTCTGTCTTTCTGTCTGTTTGGAGCTGCCTCCGGCTGCCATCTTTCTTGGGCAGCTGCTCTGGGTTTCCATATCAGCATGGCGCCATCCTTCGTCTGTCTGCCTGTTTCTTCCATCTACATCTTCTTGGTTGTATGGACAGCCAGCTCCTTGGTCTTGTTGCTGCTCCTGCTGCTCTCTGCGTGAGAAGTCATAAAGCGATTTGTCATATTTATACAAGTTGATAAAATTATAAACAGCGTCGTCATAGAAAAGCCCAGCAGCCAGTTGCTGCCAGAGTCGACTCTGCTTCTTCTCGTTGTTGTATCTTCGTATCCGTGTAGCTCAAGTATCTTTATGTATTATGTGTGTGTGTGTGTGTGTGTCTACCTGCGTGTATATCTCTTTCCATTCAGTATTTTAGTTGTGGCATGTAGACGTAATGCAAACAGAGTATTTTTTTTCATTCTTGTTTTGGTTTTTTGTACGTTGTGTTTTGGGGTGTTTGGTTTGTAATTGAGCTGCATACCATCATATTTCTTTACTATCTTATGAATTTCACTACAATTTCACTCTAACAAAATGCTTCAAAAGTATGTTTAACATTTTTGCTAACTGTTTTCCTCGAAAATGTTCTTGCTCATATTTTCTATTAAAATTTATGGTTTGAATAGTTTGCGAGCTATTTGTTGCTTGAGGAATTTTCATTTCTACAAAACTATTAAAGCATTATTTGTTTTAAGATAATAAGGAAAATAAATCACTTTAAACCCCATTCCTTTTCCTGCATAAACTATATTCTAATGATAGTAAACTTTTATTATTATTAATTTTATTTAATGGATGTACGTTCGCTTTCAATATATGATGATGATGTCACTGCTTCAGTAAACTAAACTAATAATAATAAAAATCTTTTAACAATTTTGAACGCCATCTCAAAAAAATAAAAACGAATCCACCTGCAATTTGGGATGGCATTCAAATTACATGTAAAATTACTGTCAGTCCGCTTAAACCGTTTAACCAGCAGGAGAACAGAGAGAGAGATGCGACCTCGCGACATTTGTTTGAGGAATCTCTCCGCTACCCGCAACTAAACCCCCACCCCACCCCCTGCCAGCTTGCCTGCCGGCTTGTCTGCCTTGTCTCGCATAACAAATTTTATTTTAATATTTATTGTTTTTTCCACGGAAAGCCGAGAAAAGCACAGCGCATCTGCCCCGCAGTGTAGTTGTGTTCGGGTCCAAACTGAGTACACACCTCCTTCCTCCACTCTCTCTCTCTCTCTGCTCCTCCCCGCCTCCTCATTCAGAGTGCCGCTGGCAAAGACAAAGACAAAGACGCTGAAGCGCTCTGACGATGACGTCGTCGGCGGCAATGACAACGACGACGACGACGACAACAACGACTACGACGACGATGATGATGATGATTCCTGGGGAGAAGGCAGGAAACAAGTGAACAAAAAAAAAAAAAAAAAAAACCAAAAAAAACCGGCGGCAGCTAAATTGAAAACGAAAGCAATGCCAAATAGGAAATGTTTTTCGCGCCCAGCGCAAGCCAAAAAAACCTCTTGAATGAGGTGAGGTGAGGGTTGTGGGGCAATGAGTGGATGGGGGGTTGTTTCGCTGCTACAAACGACATTGTCAGCATTGTCGACATTATGTGCCCTGGCAAAGTGGAGTTAACTTGCCCCCTGCTCCGCCCACCCCCCACTCCCACATCTACTGCTGCTCCTGTGGAATGTGAAATGTGGCTGGCTGTTGTCTTACTTTGGAGGCGCATAATCATTGCCGCTTTGTCGCACGTTTGTCTGTTACACCCACCCCCATCCCCCCGATCTCCTGTATAGGCAGCCACATGGAACTTATTACTTTCATTTGCCTTGTACCACGCCACCATGGCACGCCACGCCTCTCAACTCCACTTTAATGCTACATAAATTCATAACAAATTCATTGCGCGCAGCGAGGCATTTAAGAAGGCAAGAAACGAGATGCGACAAATGAAACTGTCCCACCCCTACCCCCCGGCCCCCCTCACAGTTACACCTTGTTGTTGCGGCAGCTGCGACCTGCAGCTTCTAATTTTCGTTGTATTTGGTTAGTCCTTAAGTTCAACTGTTGTCTCTCCCGCTATCTGTCTCTCTCTCTCTGTACGTTGTGTCTCCTATCAATGGCACATACACGGCGTATGCGTAATCTTGCCGCATTGCGTGCCTAGGCGCTGTTGCTTAGTTTCCCCAAAAGCAGCTTTCACAGCTTTATTGTTTTTTTTTCTTCGTCTTTTTGTCTGTTTGCTCGCGGCTCACACGCTTTGTCTATGCTGCTGTTGCTGCTGATGCTGATGCTGCCGCTGCCTTGCGGGAATTGTCAGCGCATCTTTATGGGCACGCTGAAGTTTATTAGGCGTCTTTCCCTTCTTTGGTACTCAGTTGACGCGTTGCCTGGCGACTGTTTTTTTTTTTTTCTTTGTTTTTGTTCTTTACTCTTAACTTTTTGTGCGTTTCTATTGTTGTTGTTGTCGTGTAATGCTATTGAAAAGTTGGCCAAATCTGCGAGACAGCGTTTCCCATTTTGGTTTTATTTACATAATGTCATTTAATGATGATGATTATATATGCCACGTAGCAGCTTTTGTATATCTTTGTGTGTGTGTGAGTGTCCTTGTTTTGGTATATTAACTGTAAGCTGAGCTTAGCAGCTGTAAAGCTTTATACAGAAGCACACAGACAATATGCATTATATGTATTTTGTGAATCTTTTTGATAATAATATTTTTATTGTAGAAATGTTTGTAAAGTTCTTATTCCATAAGTCGATTTGTGATATATTTTTTATATGTTTAAATTCTTATTATTAAAAATCTTTAAATTTGTTTTCATAACATTTATTTTTGACTAAACTTTAACATTTCCTTTTTGATAATTTTGCCAATTAATTTTTAATTTTCTTGACCTCAAAAACCAATTTGTGTGTACAAATTTTTAATTACTCAAACAATTCATTCCGCACTTGCGCAACACTTAATTTATAGCATAAGATTTTCCGTCTTCTGGTGTTCGCTGCCCTGAAAAGTAGGCAACATTATTTTGCTTTAAGACGTCGAAATTCATTAAAATTATCCAGAGCTCAGAAAAACCAACGAACTCAGCGCGAAATTGTTCTTGTACGCACATTTTGTAAATGGCCAATCGTCTTTGTCCCCCTCCCCCTCAGTGAAGAAGAAGAAGTAACTAAACCACCCACAATTACATCACCACCAAAACACTTCTCGTCTTTCCACCCACTTTGCCTAATTCCTTGAGAGAGCAACATCAAGCACAACCTCCCCCATGAGCTGAAAATTTCTTAACAGCGGAGGTCATTCGCCATCGTCGTCGTCGTTGTCGCTTCGCTTCGCCTGCTGTTGTTTATTATTATCTCTGGCGCTAATTTCGAATTTAGGAAAATACTCCATTTACTATTTTTGAAAAATGATTGCAAGCAATTTCATTTCCGTTGTGCCCAGCGTTTGCTATTGCTGTTGTTGCCTGACCCCCTGCCCCCTGCCGGGCTTAAAAAACTAATTACAAACACATAAAACTCAACGGGGCAGAGCGAGAGCAAAAGCGAGATCGACGCTTTCTCTCTCTCTCTCTGTTCGAATTGCAATACCCAAAAACATAATCCTCAACTAGCTGCGAACTTTTACGCTGGCCAATAAATGTGGGTGTGGATGTTTGTTGTTGGTGGCTGGGGCGGGTGATGGTGTTGAAAGTTGGAGGAACGCAATCAAGCAACATGCAACATGTGACGAAGTTTTGTGTTATTGCCAAATGGGGGCGGTGGTGGCGTCTGTGACACGCCCATCAAACTAAATTACCAGCCAGCAAGTAAGCTGAGCTGAGCTGAGCAGGGCGCATAAAAACCAAATGCAGCCACGTCCCAAAAATGCTGTGATTCCATTTACACTACCACCCGTCTCCCGTCCTTCTGCCATCCCGCCTTCTTCTACTGACTGTCCAACAACTTGGTCGTTTCGCATGAATTTCAAGTACTTTTTTTTTATCCATTGCCGTTGTTTTTTTTTTTTTTTTTTCTGCTGTTTTTGTTATTTTCTTCCTGTTTTTGTTGAGTAGCTGGCGGGCACATTAAGACAATGCGCGGAATGTTCTTGCCATTGCCCATTTTGTGGCCTTTCAAATGTGTTTTAAAGTGTTGCCCCGAAAAGTTCTTCACTTTTGTTGTTATTATTGTTGTTAAATCTCTTCGCATTCATTGTACGTTTTGGATAGTAAGTTTTGGAATTGGGCATATTTAGTTATCTTCTCTGTGTTTCCTTTTCATTTGTGGCAATAAAAATGCATTTAATATGTAAATTGTTGAAATCAAGTTTTTATTAGTTGTTTTTCAATACGGAAAACTTTTTTAACTATATAAATACACTCATGTTTTATTTTCACCACATTTTTTTGTAAGGTATTTACCCATTCGATCAATATTCTCGCCTAATTTCGTTTTGCTTAAAGCCATTTGATTTTATTTTGGTTGTTTGTTGTTGTTGGTGTTTTTTTTTTATGACAGTTGCCAAAGTTTTTCTCAAGTGCCTGTTGAGATTTCGAGACTGCTACTTGAATGGGGCGTGGCAGTTGTGTGAGTGGGAGTGGGAGAGGGAGGGGAAGGCATATCAAATTTGATGATTGACACCTGGGCTGGGGCACAAAGTTGGAGCAACTTTAAAGTGCGCCCCCAAGTATGCAATGGCGCTGAAACTCAAAATTCCAACTGAATTCTCTCTACCTGAGATGACATTAATGTAACTCGCTAAGCCAAAGAAGTTTGTGTTGTTGTTGTTGGTGTTGCCGTTGTTGCTGTGGCTGCTGGCGTTAATGGCCCCAAAGATGTTGTTGCGGTTGCTGTGGTACTTTGGCTGTAAGTGTGTGTATGTGTATGGGTATGTGTGTGTGGCATTAGGAGCGTCTGTGGGGCGTGCCGCAAGTCGTTGCTGACAGCAACGGCGTGTGACCTGCAGCAATTACCGATTTTCTTGTTACATTTTAAAGTGTGATGAGAGAGAGAGAGAGAAAGGGAAGGCGAATGTGTATGTGTGTTTGTGTGTGAGTGTAAGTATGAGGTGCACATTAAGTGCGCTTGAAGCTCAGCGCCTGGCGCTCTTAAGCCCAAATGCAAAAGGCAACCAAGAAGAGTTGATGCTGATGACAGCTGCAGAACCAGCAGCAGCAGCAGCAGCAACAGCAGCAAAGAAGCCAATGGAGCAGGCTGTGGCATACTACTGGCAAGGTGGCAGGGGGTAAGAAAAGATGGGGCTGGCTGCATGGCACGAATGAGGTTAGCCATTACCGAGTCGAGCGGGTTGAAAGTGCGCTTGCTGCTGCTGCAGCAGCATTTGCTGCTGTAAATTAAGTCGAGATTGCAGCAAAAGGGGAAATGTTAAGGTGTTTATCAAATGCAAAGCAAGGAGCTGATAGCTTTACAATCTGTGGGTCATTAGGGAATGTCTATTTGGGTATATGTATGATTAGATACTCAAAACCAAATAAGAACATATTTTATTTAGTTAGAGCTCAGAAGATATATTAATTTTGATTACTTTTTTTTATTAAATTTCATATAAAATTGTTTAAAAATCTTTATACTAAAACATTTTTATTACTTAACAATCTCTTTAACCTTTAATCAAATCGCCTTTGACAACTTGTACAACAATTTAAAACTTATTTAAATTACTTTTATATTATTATATTTTTCATTAATTTGACTTTCTCTTTCTTATTTTGCTTGCAGGTATGTAAACTTAACTTCAACTACATAGTATTTACACAACATGTAATGCGTAAGTAGCATGCCACAAGTGCCTTACGGCAACATGTGTCAACCTTTGACAATATATCACGTATACGCCACCTTGACATGGTCAAACATGGTACTGAGGTACTGAGACAAAGGGTGGGACACGAAGAGTGAACACTTGACAGCTGGCTGACAGAAAAGGAGCTTCATTAAAATAATCAGCTACCAAAAGAAGTTGAAAACGAGTGTCTCGACGACAACGATGAGTGTGAACAACAACAACAACAACAACGGCAGCAAACAGCTCAGGCCAAAAAGGGCAAAAGCAAAATAATGGTGGCAAACTTGTCTGTCTGTCTGTTTGTCTAAATGTGTGTCCGCCTGGGTGTGTGTGTGTGTGCAACACTTTGCTGCAACACTCACTCGCAACACTCATCAAAAGCTGCCAAGTTTTGGTTTCTTTAGCTTTTCTCACATCTTCTCTGTACTTCATGTCTTCTTTTTGGCTGGTTGTTTTTGTTTTTTATTGTTGGTTTTTGTTGCTTTTTTGTGCTTGTGCTTTGCTATTTTCACTAATTAATTATGCAGTAACAGCAAACAACTTGAAATGTAAGGAGATTAAAGCGACTTAAAAGGCATTTATGCAATGCCAGCAGCCAACAACAATACAGCAAAATAGAACAAACACAGGACAGACGAAACAGCAGAAGCAGCAGCAGCAGCAAAAGCAACTGAACAGCAGCAGCAACAGCAACGGAACAGCAGCAGCAACAGCAACTGAACAGAACATACAAGTGTCAGGCAAACTGCTTCCCTTCCTCTTTAGGGTGTCTGCATAAGACAACAAACTCATATGTGTGTCTGTCTGTGTGTGTGTGTGTGTCTTGTGTCTTGTCAAGTCATGTTAACAAGCTTCAAATTGCGTAGCAAGCAGCTTAAATTTTTTGTTATCAAAAAAAAAAGAAAAGAAGATATTAAATAAATTGCAGAAGAAATTTTAATGAAATTTTGACAAAATATCAGCTTAAATTGCGGGCTTTTAAGTGAGTGGCAAATCAAATAACAAAAAGAATTCAATTAGCACTAGTGTCGTTCTAAAAGGGTATTAGAGTATTTATATTTTATACTTAATAGTTGGCAAACAAATTGATGTGTAGCATGAAATATTTAATATTTTATACTACAAATAATTGAGTGCTCGTTTTTTCTTTTGTTAGAGTTTTTGTTTTCAAAATCTTTTGATGGTCTTACTTTAAATTTCTTTTGTATAAAGTTCGGTTGAGTGCTTTGTATTTAAAAGCCGCACATTTTCTCAAGATAACGAGAAAGGAAGGTGTCTTTTTATATATTATATATTATATACACTTGATACAAAGCTATTTGATATACTAGTTTGATGTTGACCAAATTTTTCGGAAAGATAATATATAGAATTTAGTTTGTCAGACGAACATCTATAGATCAAGTTGCTGATTAAGATCGGGAATATACTTTATAAAGTCAGATAGTATGTTTTCGTCTATAATTTACACATTATCACAAAACTTAAATACACTTTTTAAGTGTATCAAAAGCTTTAACTCCTTATATGCCTAAAGGCTTCAGTCATTATGATTTACAATTTGCCGCCCTTATTGTGTTGCTGTGCTCATATTAATTTACACTTAATTAAAAGCAACAACAACAACAACAACGAATGATATCTGACACTTTTTGACAGAGGCATAAAAAGGCAAAAAATAAGTGAAACAAAAAATTGCCATACACAAAAAAGTAGCAAAGGCATTAAAAAAAATGTATTTTGTATAAAAATGCTAATTAAGTTACAAAATGCGCTGACAAAATGTAAATTATAGACAAAGGGATTGCGCGAGCAGCACACACAAACATAACAACATGCGTCAGTGTGTGTGCGTGTGTGTGTTTGTGTGAGTGTCGTAAGTGGGCTTGAAACCACAGCAGCAGCCATATGAGTTTGCCATCGTTTGTGTTTCGTTTCTTTGTGTTCTGTGTTGTGTGTGTGTGTGTGTGTGCACTTTGCCACACGTTGCGGCAGGTGGCAAAGCAGAAGACAATTGAGCGACGCGCAAAAGCTCACGAATACCAACGCGGCACGACTCTTTTTCGCTCTATCCTTATCTTTATCACAACTGCTTTATAGCCTGAAAACGACAACTTTATTGTATAGCCTCTACAGTTGTTAAGAGATTATTTGAGGGAAAAGAGTTGCTCGATTTATGTTGCTATAACTTTTTTTTTTTTTAAATCCTGTTTGTTTGTTTAATATTAAAGGGTATTTCGTGGTTGATCACAATCAAAGCTAGCTGCTTTTGCTGTTACCTGTTTCAAGTTGAGCCTGTCACGTTTGTGTGCTGCAAAGTTTTGTAAAATGTATCCATATATAAACCATACATACATAGATGTATATCCATTTTTACTTTTATACACATACACATAGTCAGCTTTATGTCTATGTCAACGGCTTTGCGATGCCGCATTTAAGAGGTTTTATTTTCAGGCAGACTTTTGTGCTCTACGAAAAAAAAAAAATATATATCAAAAAGTTGCCAACAATTTGTATTTTTTTTTCTTTTATTTTTATTGGTACATAGTATGTGTAAAAATTTGTCTCGACAATGACTCGAAAATGTTCTTCAAGCTGACTGACAGACAGTTGCAACAATTAAGCGACATTTGTTGCAACATTTTATGCATATTGTGTACGCTAACCAAATGCGAATGACATTTTCATGGCCACAAAACAAAATGTGTTTTTTTGGTTACATACCAGTCCAAATACCAAGCGGTTAAGGTTAGAAAACTTTGTTTATTTGTGAAGTTTGGCAGCATAAATGGGTAAAACAATATATGAGATTTTGTTTCAATAGATATTCTGTTTAGTTCTAAGAAAGAATTTTAAAGAAATATTGAAATGCAATTGCATTTTGACAAGAAATTTAAAATCTTTCTGATGTTTACATTAGTTTTCATAAATACTTAAAATTCAACTCTCTCAAATTCAAATTCTTTGAGACATTTCTTTTGACTTTAACTGTTCAGCATTTACTTTGTTGCCATCGAAATTTTCAGATTTATTTATTTTATTTTTTTTTTTTTTTCCGACCTTACCACACTCATTGACATTGATGTGTTTACCTTGCGGCTGCTTGGTTGCCGGTTGCCATCCAGAAAATATTTCCGGAATTTACATTTTCATTACATTTATTAAATTTTCAAAAGCATTTATTTAGAGTCCTTACAACAACAATCCTCTCAACCTTTAATCCAAGCCCCCAACCCAAACTCTGACTTCAGCTCTCTCTAAAGTATGCAATAATTTAAAGCTCTGTTTTGCGGCTGCCCCAAAAGCGGCCACAAAGCAGCAGTAGCAGCAGCAGCAGCAGCAACCAACAACAAAAATGAAGGCAACGCCGCCGCTGTGTTGCCTTTTTATTGCGTTTTTTTCATGTGTCTCATGTGGTTTACTACAAATTGATTCTATTATTGTGAATGCGTGTTTATTTTTTTTTACATTTTTATGTTATTTTTGTTTTTTTTATTTGCCACGACTTGACGCGCATTATGTGTTGTATGTTGTTGTTGTTGTTGCTGATGTTGTGGATGTTGTTGGCTCGTTTGTTGTTTGGTTTTGCTGCTGGCGATTTGAAAAACTGAAAACTGATTGCAAACACACACGCATACGCACACACACACACAAACTCACACACGTATAACCACTGCAAACTTCCGTTTGTCTATATGGCCTGCCTGTCCCACACACACACGCTTCAGGCCTATGTTGAGTGCAATTTCCGTTGGCTAAGGCCAAAGTGTGATGATGATAGTTGTGGAAAGAGCATAGGTATACACTACACATACATACATATATATAGCCATCTGGTGTATAGAAATTGCAATTACAGTCACATTTGGCCGTCTGTGCGGCTCTCCAATCAATTGTTTAATTAATTTTATAATGAGTTAATTTCACAAAGCGCAATCATTTAAATTTTGAGTCCGCAGAGAGGAAAACTCATTTATTTAATTGTTGTTGGTGGCAGAAGAGTAAACTTTGTTGTTGTTGTTGTTGTTTTTGCCACTGATTTTATGCGTACTAAATTATAAGTCGAATGAACGAACAACGAACAACGAACAACGAAAAACGAAACCCAAACCCCAATCCCCGAAATCATCTCCCTATAAAATACGCATCCGCCTATGAAATTTAATTATAAAATGCTTACATTGCATTTAAATATTTGCGGCTCTGTCCGTTTAGTTTATAAACATTTGCCACGCTCAGTTAAATTGTTGCCTAATTTCATTTTGAGGCCGAATTGGCCGAAATGAGAAAAGCGAAATGCGAAAAACGCAAAAACGCAAAAAACATACCTACAACAGCATCGAAAAATATTTTGTAAAATAAATTCGTGTCAAATTATAGTTCTCAAAAGTCAAATTTCTTGGCCAGCTGCCCAATATTCAAATGGGTGAAGGGAACTAGGAGATCGAGAGTGGGAAAAACGCAAAAATAACAAAATGACAATTTGTGAGTTTTACTATTTTGACTATTTTGATTTCTTTTCATACACTTCAAAATGGGTATTATAGTTTTGTTATGACGCAAAGCCGACACCATGAATTATAGTTTTACTTGATAAGCATCGCGTGCTAAATCGATTTAGGTGTGACTGTCTGCTTCTATGAAAAATTGGTTCCAGATTTGATTTGAAATTTAGTTCAAGGTCTTCTTTTTGTTGCAGTTAGATAATATGTCTATAACATAATCAACATAATCAAGAGTATAAGATCTGTAATAGGTCTTGCTAGTGTATTTAATATTCGGTTTGCTAATGATATCCCTTGCTGACTTTGTTTATAAATACACTTGTTAGTTAGCCTACAACATTTTCAATGATTTTGTGATGTAAAATTGGCAATCAAAATAGAGACATGTATTCGCAATACGTATTTTATTTATAGATATAATGAGTATTCTTAATGACTTTGCGCAAATCGTATTAATTATTCAACTAATATAAGAAACTATTCAGATGTAAATGTGTTGAATACATTTCTTGTACGAAATGAACATGCGATAATTGGTTAAAGAAAAGTTTTTACTATCAAGAAAGAATAATAAATATATCATTATATATTTGTATTGAACATAAATATGTTGTGGTTGAGTGAAAAAGTATAAATTTTGTATAATTTTTATATACTTTTAAATGTGATTAAATGCTTCAAATATTTCACCTAGACTTCAACTCATTTCTTTAGCTTGCTTGGTTTCAAGGAATACAGTTAAACAGCTTTAGTTCTTTATATCAAGATTGGCATTCTCATTCTTTTATATAGATATAGTATCACTTGATTCAATCTCAAATATAGCCATTTAAATGCATTCGAAACTCTAGTAGAAGAAGGAATCGCATTAAGCGCATTAAGCGCATTTCGCTTCAAGATTCCAATTGTCATTAGACGTGGTCGTTGTTGTTGTTATTGTTCTTGTTGCCACAGAGCCACGCCCACAACAAAGTGGCAGAGGCAGTTGGTTATTGCACACAGAGGCAGAGAGAGTGACCGCACTCACTTTTTTCACTTGCATAGTTGAAGTAAATGCTTCTGGCTTTACAGAGGCAGTGGCAGCGGCAACGGCAGCGGCAGCGGCAGCTTCTGATAGCTGCTGTCCCTCTTTCTGTGCGTTTTGCTTTAAGGGCCGTGAAACATTTTGCAATTTTTCATTTAGCGCTGCTGTAAATTCCAGATGCTCAGTAGCTCTATGTCTTTCCATCTTTCGCTCGTTTTCCCTCTCTCTCTCTCTATCTCGTTCTGCTTTTCAGCTCAAGAACGGGCTGGGTGAGGGGGGCTAAGAGGCTGTGTCTAGATGGTGGTGAAGATGGCAACAAAAACTTGGTCCTTTTGCCGCCGCGTGCGATTAATGCGACAAGCCTGTGTTGGGAGCAAGGAAACAGGTCGGGAGGGGAGAACAGGGGCAGACGAGTCTTTTAACTTCCAACTTTGAAAGCTGTGCTGCCAAATTCGCTGGAATTTTCTTCTTACCAAGCAAGAGCTCTGTGTTTCTCTCTCTCTCTCTTTCTGTTTGTGTGTGTGTGTGTGTATTTTTTGCACGGTGCGAAATGCCACAAGGTGTAAAATTGAATAATTGAAATGAAGCGAGCACAGCGCGAAAAGTATTCTGTCTCTCTCTTTTGCTTTCTCTGCAGGAGGCAAAAGCAATTGTGCTGTGCGGCCGCAAGGACAGAAAATTGTTGCAACAAAGTTTAGTTAATTGTGGTTAATTCTGATGGATTTGTGCGTAATTAGTGAGTAATTTAATTTTGCCCGTCCTTTGTAAAGTTTTGACGGAACTTGCGGCTGAAATGACAAGTGGACCATTGTTGTCGTCGTCGTCGTCGTCTTTCGCCCATGTGTCAATTGTTTTGTGGCAAGAGATGGATGGCCACAATTTATTCTTATACAACTAATGAAATCTAAATTGAGGAATTGAAAGGGGCATTAAATAACAATTAGAAGAGTGGAATTAGTGAAAAGTGTTATTAAGTGCGAAATTAGTAAGTGTACGAGAAATATTAATGCAAAATACTCTCTCTTCCATATATATATTGGCCAACCATTTTCTTCTCTCTTTTCTTTTGCTTATGCCGCCGCAAGGTATGCAACACATTTTGTTTATTAGCAGCAATAGTACTTGCTGCAGCAGAAACAACTTTTTATTTCTTGTGCTAATGAAATGTGACATTAAGTGCTAATGTTGTTGTTGTTGCCACACCCCCACAACAGCCCCCAAATGCGCGCGGAACAACAAAAAAGTGTCGGACTGTGGCGCACTTTTAATTGTTGCCATCACCACAACAGCAACAGCAGTGGCAGTGGCAGCACCAGCTTGCAACAACAACAACAAAAAGTTGCTGCTTTTTGCGGTCGCTCCCAAAAGGCAACGAATGCCTTAAGGGCGTGGGCGTGTTGGAATCGGGAAATCCCTTTTCCCCTCCACCCCGTCCAGCGAAAGCATCAGACGAACGCCAGCCAAAAAAAAAACGCATAAAAAAATGAATACAATAAAGACTCAAAACAACAACAAAAATAAGGAAGAGAAATCACTGAAAAAAAACCCGCGTAAACAAAAACGAGAGAGAGCGAGAGAGAGAGAGCGAAAAAAAAGAGTGCAATGTGCTGAATGAAACGAGAGAAAAAAGTTTTTAATTAAAAAGTTTTGTTTTGTAAATCTATCTATGGATGTGAAATGGTTGAAGCTGATGCGAATTTTTTTTTTTTGCCAAACAAAAAAAGTAGCGGAAAAAACGCTTTGTGAGTGGATTTTGTGGCAAACGGGAAAAGCGACAGCTGCAAATTGAATGATTAGCTTAACAAAAAAAAAAAAGTATTAGCACAGATAATTAGGAAATTTTTGTGATTTATGAGCAGTTTTGGAAAAATGTACAATGTACAATTATTCTGCCAAAAAGTTTCAAAAAAGGTTTCAGGCAACTTTCTTATGTGAAAAGTCACGAATTTTTATGAACAAACACACAAAATGTTGGCATGAGCCAAGTGCATTAAGTACATTTACATTTTACAACCACAAAATGGCCGAATTCAGTAGGTTTATGATTTCCCGGCACGTTATTAATATCATTTAGAGAGGTGGTGGTTGGAGCGGGGGAAAGGTATTCAAATTCAAATTGAATTCATGCCGTGACCTGAGTCATGTGTTGTGTTTTTGGGGTACCTTGTTCACGTTCTGACTTGCTGCTTGCCTGATTATTTAACATTAAAATCTATTCAAAAGCTTTAAATTTGCCCGCTCCTTTCTCCCCCTCTCCCCGTTTTTCTACCCATTAAGCATTGAACGCATTGCAAATTGAGTTGTTTGCGTTTTATTTATGGGCCATGGGCTGTGAAACTTGCGCCAAACAGCCCAAAAGTCAAACAACGGCATGCAATTTAAATGCAATTGTTTTATGCACAACAACAACAAGCATACACCCCACTACACACACACATACACACACATAGCTATGGCCACAAAACGTTGCACTTTACGCTGCACTGACATGCCAAAGGGCTGAATTGGCCAATGCGGCGTATGCGCAACGTTCACCCAAACAAGCAAAGTTGCTGCTGCCACACCAACAACAGCAAGTATATTATATAGCTGTGTGCACCTCTCTCGCACTAATAAATTATTAAATGCATGCAATAAATTTCAAATTAATCGCTGATATTTATCTCTCATTGCGAACGTCGCGATGCGTCGACGCCAGCAGCAACAGCAGCAACAGCGGCAACGGCAGCAACAGCAGCAGCAGCGTTGTGCATAATAATTATGTTGGTCATACACCACAAGCAAGAGTCGACGCCCTTTTGGCCCCTTTGGGCTACACCTATGCAATATTTCTTTTTTCTTCAACTCAATTCCATTTATTTGCTGCTTAAATTTAATTTATATTTTATTGTTCAACAGTTGTTGTTGTTGTTGTTGTTCAAGTAGTTGTTGCTGTTCAAGTTGCTGTTGCTGTTGAAGTTGCACACATTTATTGTAATGTTGACGCCATTTTTGGTTCATTGTTTCTGGGTTTTCTTTTCATAGCTTTTTTTTTTGCTATATTGTTAATTAAATTATATAGCCAAGCGCTTTACTTTTTTTTCGTTTAAGTTGTTTGTTCTCATTTATTTAATCATAACTATAATTGTTGCAGTAAAAATATGAATTAATCATTTTAAGTACGCTGCTATTTGCAGGTTGTAAAAGTTTTTTTTTTTTTTTATTGCGTTTGTGTGTATGAGAATTCATTTTGATCGACATTTATAATTGCGAAAAGGTAATCGCTTGACTATTATTATTGTCATTAATGTGATTTGTTCGAGGTGTTTTTCGTGACAGCAGCTTAATGCGCATATAAAATATTTGATTTCAAATTAAACTTTTGACTTTGAATTGATTAAATGTTGTTGCATTTGTTGTTAACTTTTGTTAGCGTTGAATTATTGTTGTTCATTAGGCTTGAAATTTAAACCCCATTTCCTTTTTTAAACCCATTTTTTTCCTCTTTTTTTGTTGTCTTCATTAGACCTTCTCAACAATTTGTTTGTTTCTACCCTAACCAAACTTTTATCCTAACGAGCCAAACACACACACACACAAACACACACAGACAGAGACAAAGAGACAACCCAACAAGCGACAAATGTATTTCACATTGTTTTTATGAATTATAGCGCGCAAAATGGCAACAATAAAAACTTTTTTGCCAGTTGTCATATGGTCGAAAACAAAATATTCTATGCACACAAACACATAAACACACAAACACACAAACACACACACACATACACACATATGGACAGCAGACCTTTCTCTCGCAACAGCAACCTGCAAATTAACACAATAATAGCTAGCAAAAGTCATACACACACACACACAAAAGGAATGAGCAACAACAGCAACAACAACAACAATGACAACGAAAAATCAACAACAATATTGCCACAGATATGCAAATGGCATAGAAATTGTGGTTGTTGTTGGCCTGGCTGGACAGAGCAGAGTCCTGGAACGGATATGCTTGCATATAAATTATAACACCGGCGTGTCTATTAAAATGATTGTATCCGCTCGATTATGCACAACGACAGCAAGACACATAGCACTAGAGAAAGAGAGAGATGGGCAGAGAAGGGGGGCGGGGTGGGGGGGAAGTGAGATAGAAAAGCTAGGGTAAAAAGTGTGTGTGTAGCAGCCCGAAAAAACTTTTTGACTTTGCCTCGCTTCTCATATACATATGCATATGTATGTGTAGATAGAAAGATAGATATACAGTTGCAGATACAACTGCCATACAAACACACTCACACACGTGAGTCTGTGTGTGTGTGTGTTTGTGTAACTTGTGTTGACTTTGCTTCCAGCCAGTCATTCTGCCATGTGTGTGTGTGCCATGATGCTTGTGTATTAGTATTAGGATTGCACAGGTTGTGTGTTTGGTTTTTGCAGGCTTTTTTCCCCCAACTGGCCTGGCCCCCCACTCCCACCCCCCTTGATCCACCTGTGATTAAACAAATTGTTCATAATACAGTTGCTGGTTTATTTGCCATTCCAATTTTGTGTGTCTGTTTAAATCCAGTTGATATTATTCTGTTTTGACAGCTAATTAGTTGCTTTCAAATATGCATATATACACAAGTGTGTGTGTGTGTGAGTGTGTGTGACACTCTTCCTAAACCCCTCCCCTCTTTGCATCGACTTGTCAGTGTCTCTTAATTGACAGCATTTTCGTTCTTCATTTAGGCACTTTAGTTTAAATTGCATAATGCACAAAACTTTATGCAAATCTTTTTCGACATTTATTCATGCCCCCCTTTCCCCCTACTGGCCCAAAAAAGGTTTGAGGTTTTTTGAAGGCTTAGATGAACTGGCAAGCGAAAACAATTAATCTACTGCACGCAGGCAAGAAACCGCAGCTATAAAATACACACACACAGACAGACAGATACATATGGGCTACGCACACACACACACACATAATGATGATGATGATGATGCAGGTGCTGCAGCAATTGCAAGCCACAAATGTTTAATGTGGGTGGGGATGGGTGCGTTTGCTTGTTACGTCAATTGTGGGCCAATTTAAATGGCAGCTAATAAATTTGTGCAGCAGGCAAACCGCAGCAGCGCGCTATGCAAGTGAGAGGCATGCAGCAAAGAGATACACACACACACACACACACATACACACAGAGAAGACATGGCGATAAGATACGCACTCAGCTATATAGCTAAAGATAAACTGCAGACGGGCTAAGACGCCTAAAAGTGTGCAGTATGGCAGGTACAGTGAGAGAAAATTGATATAACTTAAAGGCATTTTCAACTTGTATCTGCAACTTAAGCAGCAAAAGGAACACATAAATGTTGTGCAAATAAATGTTTTGAGAATAATATTTTTGTTTGTTTGCTTGTTAAAAGTTTTTTGGTTGAAAATGTTCTGTGCTCACATTGCGTATACTTAATTCGAGATAATTTAAACTTATTATGCCGTACAGTGAAACTTATTTTTTTTTCATTTTGTTTTTTGTTGCTGTGCATGCATGTTGTAAGCGTGTGTTGTGTTTTCGTTGTGTGTGTGTGTGTGAGTGTGTTTGTTTGAGCGTAATTTAAGCCATTTATTGCAAGGAAATTAATGCTTGCCAGCCTCAGACCCAGCGTCAGACTAAAACTCCTGATGTGTCTGCTGGGCTGCTGCTGGTGCTGTTGCTTCTGGCTGCTGCTGCATTTTGCCTCGGCTGATTCTGTCCGCAAGTGCATCCACTTGCCAAGGCTGCCATTCAAAATAAATGAGCTAAATAAGCAGCCTGACATGTCAGACAGCAGACAGAAGACAACAGACAACAGACACTACACAACTACAAGAACAAGAAAACAACTGCAACAACAGACATTAATAAACAACAGCAAAGAGCAAAGTTTTCAACTCTCTGCTCTCTGCTCTCTCGCTCTGTTGTTTGTTGTGTATTATGTTTTAATGTGTGTGTGTGTGTGTGTGTATTGTTTGGCGTTTGTTTTAACTATCAATTAAAACGCCCGATGCTAATTATGTTTCCAGCCATATCTCGTTCTTGCAACCTCCCCTAAAGTCAACCGACCTCCCGACCGCCCATTCGTCCCTCTTGTCAGCCACAGAGGCAATAACTTTTGTTTTGCGGTTTTGTCTGATGTCAAAAACGTTTTTCGGGCCTTTGAAGACTGCATATATATACATATATATACATCTATATATATATATATATATATAACTCTCCATCTAAGTATATCTCTCTGTTTAGCTGGAATATCTATTAGGTAATCTCTATTGTTTTTGAAATTCGACAAATATTTGTATTTGCCTTTTGTGTGCGTGTCGCACTGTATAATTTATGTGTGTGTGTGTGTTTGTGTGTGTGTGTTTTTGTTGTCCTCTCGCTCTGTTGTGTTATTGATGTACATAAATCACACCCAGAGAAAGAACGAGACACACTGACAAAGAGAAAGAGAGATAGATATAGAGGGAGATTGCTTGAGTTCGAGTTATTTGTGTAATGAGTTTAAGTCAATAATGAGTAAGGGATAGAGAAGAAGGATGGCGCGGGTGGGTGAATGTTAGTTTATGTCATTACATGGCAAATAAATTATTGCTCCTATCGATTCCACACTTGCTATCGATATTGCCATTATATGTTGTTCCGCTGGTTAATCAAACAGCATGTGATAAAATGGATTATATATATACGATATGATTCTGGCTGTGCAATAAAGTTTGCTTTAAGTTTATTATGAAATATTTTCTCTGCCCCCCCCAGATAAGCAAATTACAACTGATTTTTCTTTTTATGAAATGCTCGTTTAATCTTCACTTAGCCCCATTTTGTATTGACATCATTTTTTTGCGTACAATTTTGTCACTTGTTTTCCGGTTAAATGGATAAACCAGACACATTTTTTTTCTGTCATTAAAGCCTTAAATGCCAGAAACTTTAATACACACACAGAGAAAACTGATCGAAATTTACAACAAAGAAAACAGTTTACGATTATCTCTGACGCAACCGGCTTTATTGCACATTACGAGCAATGTGTATACATTTATATATATATATATATATATGCACACAAAGTTTAACAATAACAATAGCAATAAAAGCAGCAACAACAACAACAACAATAAGAACAAGAACAACAACAATGAAAGCTATACAAATTATGTGTAAAAGGCAACAAAGTTTTGCAGTGGAAAACATGCGTAAATTTATGCAAAAGCAAATTGTTATTTAAAACACTAAAAACTAAAACACAGTCGACAATGGTCAGAGTGTAGTCAATGAAAGAGACAGCAACAGATGCAGATAAGGATAGCGATAGTTTGGTTAGCCAAAAGTTGCGTGTTGAATATTGTCTGTGTGTGTGTGTAAAATATTAATGCACAACATTTAAATGATTGCAGTGGCATATATAGAGAATTGGGTGGCTAGGTCTGTGTGCGTGCTTGTTGAAGGGGGAGAAGAGGGAAGAGGGGTCTCTGAAAAACGGTAGACTGATGAACTGACCTCTGCAGCAGATGATGTTGCTGCTGCTGCTGCTGTTGGTTGCTGCCACACGCAATGATCTGATTAAACATGGTAATGAAGTAGTCAAAATGTGGTGCAACGTGGCGTATGCGTAATTTCATATATACACAAACCAGAACACAGTGTGTGCGAATGAATGTGTGTGTGTGTGTGTGTCGCTGCTGTGGCTGCTAATTTAAATTTACGCACAACGGCTGTCCACGTTCCATTTCACACACATACATACATTCAAGCGACAGCCACAACAG
Source organism: Scaptomyza parva (assembly GCA_035044645.1). NCBI lineage: Eukaryota > Metazoa > Arthropoda > Insecta > Diptera > Drosophilidae > Scaptomyza > Scaptomyza parva. The sequence continues at coordinate 8,390,465 of JAWNNT010000090.1, forward strand.
CAGCCATCTCTCTGATGAGAACGCAAAAAAAGTAAATCCCAGTTGCAGCGAAATGAAAACACAAATAGACACACATACACACAGAAAAAGCCAGAGAGAGAGAGATGCATATCACAACGTTAGTATGGAGTTTCGGGAAACAGAGTTTTATAGAATGGCTGAAGTTGTGACTGTAAAAACTTCATAAACAACACACACAAATACCATATTGTATCCAGTGTATATGTTGATGTATTCAGTATTTGTCGCGTTAACTTGAAACGCTTCAGCTATATCTACAGTTGAATGCAATTGAAATCTAATCGGAAATGAGCATAGATTTGTTGGGATATAACATTTCAAGTTGCTTAAAAAAGTAGTAAAAGTTAAGATTGGGTGAAAAACTCGAATCAAGAAATGTTTGATTAAAATATTTAATCAAAAAGTACAAAAAATGTTTAAAATATAGGATATTTTCCATACAATATGATTTGTTTATGCATTAATGGGATATTCATTTTTATTGATTTTCACAATTGTTGATTTTTTCCATATATATATTTATTTGAGCTTTTATATTGGGTTTTGCTTTAACATATAAAAAACCGTCAATATGTTAAAATAGCTTTCAATATTTATTAGCTCGACTGCATTAAATGCACTTGTCTATATTCGCAATAGCCTAGGGAGGGCGGGAGAAGTTTACTATTTGCATTTAGCATCCACACACACACATACCACACACACACACACACATACTTTCACAATGTTTGGGAATACGGCACGTTATGCCATTATTTGTTTTCGCTGATTGCATTTGATTTTTGGCACACGACTGACGTGTTCTCTCTTTGCTCTTTGGCTAACAATTCACAGCGAGAATGGGCTTAAATAAAAAAAAAAAAAAAATCAAAATCATTGTATATAAAGTTGGCTGCCCTCCGGACAGCTTTCCCCTATCTCCCTCTCTCTCTCCCTGCCACTCTCTTTGTCAGGTTTGCGTTGGTTTGTTAGCTAAACAAATACCACATTTTGCCACACACACACACACACACACACATATACACATACAGCGATTGCTACAACTAGTTGCAAGTTTGTTAGTGAGTGCAACTGCTGAGAATGACATTATGCTTTTTTTTCCCCGTTCTTTTCATAGTCAGAGCTTAACTTATGCAACTTAAACATTTGAAAAGCTCAAACGTAATATCCAGTTCAGAGAAAAATATAATAAAGCCGGAACTTTATGCTTGATGGAATAATAAAACCTATTTTAATTTAGCGCAGTTTCAACTAGAAACAATAACAAAGTTGAGCGTTTTTGAGTGAAAAACTTTGTTTGGAAACGAAATTCCTGGAATTAAAATGCAACATTATATTTGCCTCACATATTCACAAAATTTCCTGGAATTTTGAAATATTGCTCCTTGTACACAAACATGTTCTTAAGCCAACTAATTAGACCTGCTTCTTAGTTGGCTATTTAAATTTGATATCGTTCTACAAATGTTGACCTGCCCCTGCCCGGTCCACCCACAAACATTAACGTCCAACGCCTCAACCATAAGGTCAACAAGTTACGTGGCAAAATTAAGCACGTTCGTACCCAACATACAGACCATATATGTATATATATATATATATACTAGTACGTTCGTAGTGCAAAATTTCTTGTTTCACGTAAATTAGCAATTATTTACTCATGTTATTAACTTGGCTTTCGCAGTCTCAGTTTGCAACTTGATAAAGTTGGCACACACACACATGGACATAGTTAATAATCGGACGGCTGTTGCTTATGTTGATCTTTGACTAATTTAATTTCCAACACACAGACACTCACACACACACACACACACACATACATGGCACCTGTGTTGTGTGGTCAAACACAGTGTTGTATAGTGTCTAAATTTTTTGGTTGTTGACTTAATATTAATATTAGTTTAGTTATTCTTAGTATCATTTTGAAATGTTAAAATGAAAAATCACTGAAAAACTTTTGATATAAATAAGCCAAGTTAAGTGTATTATTTAGTTTGAATGGCATGACATAAATCTTAAAATTTTACCCACTAACTTACGAAATTTCTTTTTCACATTTTTCTCTCTATCTCTTTCTAGGTAAGTTCAACACTTAAGCAACCAACCCGCTATCCTTCCACTCCCCCTCCCGCTTAACGGCAGCTGACCTACGTAAGTGCTAAGGAATTTTTTAATATTCTTCTAAACTATTTAGCGCATTTTTCTCTCTCTCTCTCTCTCTCTGTCTTTCTTAACGGCCACGTGCCAAAGGGCAAGCATTTTTTTGTACGAAGAAGAAAAAACGGCGCTAGTAGTCAAGTTGAAACGACTTCACGAAAATCGCTTAAAGCAGCAAAACGACAAGAATAATGACATTTGCAACGCAATGCAAGCCACATAAATACAAGGCAAACAGAAAAGAAAAAAATGTTGCAATAAGAAAAGAAAATTGTAGAATATTCGATGTGGGGAAAGAGTCAGCTCAGAGAAAGAGGAGAGAGAGACCCCTAAGGAAAACTTTGACGGCACACCCACATACACATTATATTGGTTTCGGTTATGTACTAGTAGTGACTTAACGGAGGGGCGCCAAAAAACTTTACATTTTTTCCTTGTTCTTTGAGTTGCGTGCAAAAAGTCAGAACGTTAAGAAAGCAAATAAAAAATCACATTTTTGTGTCGGTTTGGCGAACAAAAATGAAAGAAATGGCAAAACTTTAAAGAACACGCTGAAATAAAAGTGGCAGACATTAAGTTGCACATGGCAAGCCATGGCAAAGCATTAGTGCGAAACTTCATAAGCAAAAGTTCGTCCCCGCCCATAAAATGGGGTCTGGCAAAAAGTAAAAAGAAAAAAGCTCAAAAGAAAAAAATGACAGTTAAACTTATTTTCTTAGCTGTTTTACAAAAATCAAAGTCTGGCCACATTTGTATAATGTCTTCCTAAACACACATAACTCATCTGTTAAGGGGAGAGGGTGTATGAAAGTAAGGGTAACATACCCTAACTTAATCATGAGAATACTTCTCTTTTATGGCAGCAACATTTTAATACATTAAGTAAATGCATTTGAATGTGAAAAAGTTTTGCAAATATTTTCTGCTTGATTTTACAGACAAAAAACACACGCTCTTACACATATTAAAATTTTTTTTCATAGCCATATAAAATAACTTGCTGCATACTTCATGGCGCCTTATTGCCATTACTTTGTGTGTGTGTGATTTGTGCTCGCCATGGAAAACCTTTTCGCTTCGTTTCTTTTTCTTGTGGCAGTAAAATATAATTCTTTCTCTCTTTCTACCGCATTTGGTTGGATTGCCAAAAAAGTTTGTTCATTTAAAAAATGCACTTGTTGATTTATTGAAATTAATATTGAAATGTAAGTTAAAAGTTGGAGAATGCAGTTTGTGAATGCACTCAACTTGGTAGCCAGGTAAAAGCCACAGAGTAATTAAGTTAAGTGTTTGGTTTAGTTAGTCATTTTTGGCTGGCTTTTGCCAGAAGGAAACGAAAAGACAGAAAGAAAAAAAGGAAGCCAAAGTTGCTTGAAGGACTCTCTCGAACAAACTTTCTGCCATTATAATGAATAATTAATCAAAATCTTAAAATTAAGTTGCTCAAAAAAACTTATCCAGCAAACACGTTCCACAAACCAAACACACACACACACACACATACACGCTCGGTGTGGTAAAGTTGTCACTCAAATAGACAGGCGAGCCATTTAAAATTCCACTTGTGGCTAACACTTAATCCAACGTATTACAAAAGCCAACAACAAACAACACAAAAGCAAATCTCAAAATCATGACAACAACAAAAAAAACAGCGATTCACCAGTGATGCCAACAGATTCATTTTTGAGTGCCGTAAACCAGAAGATAAAAAAAAACAAGAAAACACAAGAGAACATAAAATTATTGTAAATTTTGATTAATTGCGCTGTCAGACACGCGTCTGTCACGCCCCCTTGCCCCCCCACACCAACCATGTACACACGCCCACATCTAGGCAAACAGGCAAACGTGCCTTGAAAGTACTTGGAGAAAGGTTGAAACGAGTTGACGCTTGAAGTTTTCAGTTCGTTTTTTGTTTTTTTTTTTTTTTGTTTTTTGGGTGGTGCGACAACAATTTGAAAATATTAAAAAAGTTTTCACTTGACATGTTATTGACTTGTTAAAATGTTTTCCTCGCTTGCTTAATATAATTTCTATTTCTTTTCGTTCCCCAAAACTCGATAAAGAGGGTAGTTTTTTCTCTCTCTGTGCGTGTGTGTGTGTGTGTGTGTGTGTGTTTGTCGGGCTGCTTATTTATTTATAATGTGGGACTTACTTGACTATTCAAGCCACGTTTTTGCGTCATGCATGAAAATTGCATTGCCTCTCTTTTCCGTACCTCCTACCCCATCCAAACGACAAACTGTCCAGGCCTTCCGTTTCTCCCCCTCCTCTCCTTGTGTGTGGGGTCGCAAAACGGATCAAACTGTGTATAATTCGCGGAGGGTTGCGAAAAAAAAAATGGGAGAAAAAAATGTAATGTCGACTAGACTTTTATTAGACAAGCTTCTCTGTGTTGTTTTCCCCCGCCCCCCATCATCTGCACAGCATCTTGCATATATTGTACGACGACATTTTTTTGTTGTTGTTGTTATTGTTCTGTGTGCGCTTCTGGTGTCTTTGAAAATTGGCAAGTAAATGCGCTGGGCAAAACTTTGTTCACAACCAGAAAGCGAAATGGAGGAATACAACGGAAAAAAAAATTGAAACCCAGGCACGATTTTCCATCGTCTAGCCGTTGAAAAAAATTGGATCCTTTGTGTGGTGGAGAAAGTGTATGTAGATGTGTTGCCGGGCTGTTTATTTGAGTAAAGCATGAAAAATGCATGTGGATTTTGTGTGATCAACTTTTGCGGCTCAAAAAACGGGGCACAGACACATAATCGCGACTTTTGGGTGCGGGGAGTGGCTTATTTTTCGTTCTCTTCCATTCTGGAGTGGTATTACAAGTTTTATTGAGAGCTAAGCTGATTAGGTTTTGTGGTTAATAGTTTAGCTGGGGGTAAGAAAGAACGCGCTTAATATGAAATATTGCAATACAGTCCACATATGTTCCACACGCTGTTTGTCATGCATATGATAAAGGGTATAATGTGCAATACTTTATTTTCACTTACACACGTAAATCATACATTCCACATGTAATCCACATGCGTTCCACAACTTGTATAACACACTTGCATAACAAAACCTTTACTGCTATGATTCGCCCTTTGGCCATTCACATATTTCTATCTTTCACAATGCATAATGCTTGCACAAATGTATATGTGTGTGTGTGTGTGCTCAAGCAACAAGCTCAAACCGAACAAAATCTAACGTAACAATTCAGCTTTATGCTTGTCAACATATTTTGTAAGCCACAGCAGAGCCAAAAGCTGCCACTGGCAAACATAATGGTGCCCCATAGTAACCGACAACAGCAAAGGCGATACCATAACTGTTATCTAAGGTTTTATATTTTGTTGCTGTTGCTGTTGCTTTTGTTGCAACTGGTGTTGTTGCTGTTGCCACTTTGCCACAGCTACTCCACACACACACAATAGAAAACACTAGAAAGCGAGAGGTAGAGAATAATACAACGCCGCTCTCTGTCCAGGATAAGAAAAGAAATGTGCAAAAAAGTAGTAAATTTTACGCGCATTATTTAAATTTACTTGCGTCTAATGTAAATTTACATTTTTACTCCAAGAAATGTGTGTGTGTGTGTGTAAAGACGTAAAAATCCCTCGAGCCAGAAGGAAAGCTTTCTTTTCTCTCTATCTCTCTCTCTCTTAGTCTTGTGACATGTGTAGAGCCGCAGGGCGGTGATGAAGGAGGACGTGAGCAGGGACTTGTGAGTTGCATTGTTGTAACTGCTGTTGCTATTTTCTATTTTGTACAAAGACGCAGTAAACAAGTGCACAAAAAACAAAAAGCAAAAAACAACAAAAACGAACAGAAAACACAAAAAACAGAAAACAAAACAAATCTCCAGAGATCTGAGCACAAGAAATTGTATTCAAGTGGAAGTATTTGTTGGCAACCGAAAATAAAGAAAACTCAACCACTTTTGTGGTGCAGACAGAACATTTTCCCTGAGACAGTATTAGGATATATGTACTTATGTTTTAGTTTATTTTCTTGTGCGTGAATGTGTGTGTAAATTTTGGGGCTGCTGTTTTATTTGGCTTAGTTATGCATATATTGAAAATTTTTTAACCAAAAAACTTGTTGTTTGTTTATCAGCTTCTCGTCTTGGGGTACAAATAAAAAAGTATAAAGTATAAAACCATATTAAATATACTACATTGGCTCTCAGTCAAGTCTGGATTGTTGACGATGGCGTCATCATCCGCCGCCACAACCACATTCTCAAAAGCGCCCGTCACATTGTCGCCAGCCAAGCCACATCATTGTCTGGACTGTGTGTGTCCCTCTCTCTGTCTCTTTCTCTTTCTCTTGCACTCAGTGAAAGGGAGTTCTTCCTTTTTGCCTGGGCTTTTTACTCATTTGTCGTTTGTCAGCTTTTTGGCGCGTTGATTTCCCGCTGTCATTGTTTTGGCATACCATTTGCCCATTGTCAGGGTATATACATTTTACTTAAAGTCTTAACTTAAATACACTAGCTGAATATTTTTTAAACTGAGTTTACATTACTTATTCATCCGTTTTGCACACATTTATTTATTTATTCATTTTTTGTTTTATAGTGTTTTCTAACCTCATTTTTTTATTAACTATGCAAGAGCATTTGGGCTTCGTTTTGTTTTGTAGTCTAATCAAACATTTGTAGCTTATTTTTATTTATCTTTGTTGTCCTTTTTTTTTTGTTTTTTTTGCATTTTTATTTTCTCTGATTCGCTTCAACAATATTGTAAACGTTGGTTTTCTATTATGCCCCGCTCAGGCAACAGAAAGTTGATTGCTTTTTCGTGTATTTATTTGGCATATATATATATATATATCTAGTGGGTAGCAGGAGTAGTAATAGTACAATAACAATGCAATCCACATTTTGTACGGCCGTATTTTTTGGGAGCACTTTAAGCACTGCCTTCTTTAAACCAGTCAAACACGTACCATGGCGTTGACCATTTTTTTGGCCATAAATTGTAATAATTCACAGTTAAACATAAATTACCAGCCAGCCGCATAATTAAAATAATAATCAACGAACATTTTCCTAACCCCAACTTCTCTCTATCTCTCTCTCTTCGCTCACTCTCACTCTCCCTGCTTTCCTACTCTTAGTGTGATAATTGAGCTTGGAATTGTAATAGGGGCAAAAATACTTAGTCGTAATTGAAATTTAATGACATAAACATCAACATAAACTTTAAACAGCTCAAAAAAACACACTCTCCAAAAAACCCACATATCAGCTGTTGGAATGCAATCCACACACTCACACACACATGAACATACAGACACAAAAATAAAAGTAAATTAAACTGTCATATGTTCCAAATGTGACAACTGGACAGATATACGGACAAACAGACAGAGAGACAGACAGACACAGGACATTCAGGAGCCAGACATGCTTGCAACTGCTGCCGGACAGAGTCTGTGAACGAGAAAGAGAGAGAGAGAGAGAGCGAGAGAGGGGGTAAAGAGTGAAAAGGGACTGCTGCAGTCTGTCTGGATGTTGGCTCATCTGTCAGTGTGGAAGATATGTTGAAATGCGCCGCGCGCGTCATGATAAAGTATGTCGAGTGTGTGTGTGTGAGTGTATGAGTGAGTGTGTGTATGTGTGTTTGTGTGTGTGTGTGTGTTGAATGAAGTCAGTTCGGAGGTTCGCGGATGTTTGTGGGGCGACCCAACTGCTTGGTAATGAAAGCTCTGGCAACTAGATTTATAGCTGATGGCAAGTAAGTAAGGAACGGCGAACGGGGTTACGGGTAAGGGGTAAGGGGGCGGGTGGTAAATGCGCTCTTGATAATTAAGAATAAATGCGAAAATGTTTTGAAGCACAACATGAAATACTTACTCTACAAATGCAGCTTAGCAGCAGCGGCAACAACGCCGGCAGCACTGATGAAAGGGCGACAAAACAACAAAAAACCAAAAACAAAACAAAGCAAAAATAACAAAAAAAATCTAGAGTGTTGAAACAGCAAAAGTTGTGGCCTGTGGTACCCCCGAAGCAACAACAACAAGAACAACAACAAGAACAACAACTTGAAACGATCATCATCACCATCACCAGCAGCAGCAGCTTCCGTCTTGCCCCACGGATTTAGATTGTCTGTCTGTGTCTGTCTGTGTGTGTGTTTGTGTTTGTGTGTGGTTCCCAACCATCATCAGCACTTTTTAAATGTTATTACGTGTTTTGCCCGCAAAAGTTTATTTCGTTTTTTTTTCGTTGCTGCTTTTTTTTTGTCACTGCGGTTTTTTCAGATTTGTTTTGCAGCTGCCAGTTGTGTTGTTGTTGTTGTTGTTGTTTTTGTCTATAATTTGTGTCATTGTTTTTGCCAAAGTTGTTGTTTTCTATCTTTTTCTTTCTCTCTCGTTATTTGGCTTTGCTTTTTATAAACATATTAAATTTTTTGACAAATTTGTTAAGCAAATTTTTAAAGCATTGCCAAAGTGGAAAAAAGTATCTTTTTGGCAGTGCTTTCTTTTATTTTGGTTGCGAGTGAATGGGGCGGGGGGGTTTTTGGGTTTGTTGGACATGTCGTCGCCGAGGCACTCAAAACAAATTTGTGCTTGGCCAGCTGCCAGCAGCGAAGCAGCCCCCCAAAAAAGCAGCAGAAGCAATAGCAACAGCAGCAGCTGCAACAACAAATAATGCCAACAAAATAAACAAGTAGTAGTTGTGCGGATGAAGTAGAAGAAGAAGCAGAAGCATCAGCAGCAACAGCAACAGCAACAGCAGCAGCAGAAAAAAATCAATCTTTTGTGGCATTTGCCTGAAACTAGATTTTATATACAACGGCTACACAAGACAACATCTACGAGCGAGTATTTCATGCGGCAAAAAAAAGACAGAATAATAGACAACAAAATAATAGGAAAAAAACCCTAGAGAGTCCGGAAGAGAGAGAGAGAGAGCGAAAGAGAGAGACGAAACAAAATACTTATATAGGGAAAAACTAAAGAAAAAAAAAAAAAAACATCTCATGAAATTGAGAAGGCCTTTGCGCAAATATCAGTGGATAGAGTGTTCATGTGAAGTATCTATTGCAACCAGCTATGTAAACTCCCTTGCAAATAATCAAAAAGAGAAGTCAAAGGGAGAAGGACATAGGTTTTTTAATAATGCAGTATTAAATAGCAAAAAAGTTAAGCTTATTTTTCCTTTAAACTGATTAAACTGATACTGAGAAAACTGAAATAGACTTTAATTGGATTACATTTAAAAAGATATAAACACTTTAAATGTATTTCAGCTTTTATTTCGGTAAAAAGTCGTTGAAAACCTTCAAAAATTCCACAATATTTATTAAAATGTATAATCATATCTTAGTTATTACTGTACAAAACTTTAAAATAGATTTGCATAACCTCACACATTTGTAGAGAGCTTCAACTAAAACTCCACTTCTACTCGTCTTCGATTTGAAAACTTGCTGCTGCCTTTCAGAGGCAACGAATTGAAAATTGTGCTGCTGCTTTTGTAAGCCAAAAAGTATACTTGACATTTTTTTTTGCGCGCGCAAAAATATTTGAACTACGTGTCAGCCCCCCCAACAAACCGCAAACCACTTGAGCGCCGAGCAAGTTGTGCCCACTGTGCAGCGGGCCACTGTGGTGGTTTCTTTCTTTTTTTTTTATAATAACAGCCATAGAGCAATACATAATAATAAAGCAAAAATCGTTTCTGCAAATAAATATGCAGCACTTGAAATTACTTGGGATGAACTGATGATGGCGATGACGATGACGATGACGATGCTGATGACAATGAAGAAGAAGCATTTCGAAATGGGAATCAAAAACGAGTGAGGAGCGTAGGGGGGGGGGGGAGAGGAGGAGACCATCTAAATAACGCGCAACGATGACCCAAACTCAATTTTCAGCAGTCCGCAACTCAATTGTCAATGAATAAATTTACTTGTGCTTTGCCAAACGTTCTTCTTCTTCTCTCTTTCACATTCTCATCAGCCTTGGGTCTCATCCTCGTTGTCATCATCATCATTGTCGAGCTCGTTGGTGTGGAGTCGTCCAGGAATCCAAATCCATTATCCTTATCAGTGCACAAGCATCGGCGGGGCTCATTCGCGAAACTTTTGTTGCGTTTCGTATTCGTATTCGGTTTCGGTTTTACCCACTTCTTTTTCTCCCTCTCCCTCTCTCTGTATGCCATTCAATTGGTTGCCTTTTACCACTTCCATTGTGAAAGCTTCTTCTCTTTACCATTTCTTTTTTTTCTCGAATTCCCATCGTTTTTTTTTTTGGAAATTAATGACGCAAACGGCCGGAAAATTTAGTAACTTTTAGTCATGGCGTGTGGATGATTCGCACACAATATATATACACACACACACACACACAAACACATATAAATGTATATGTTTCTTCCCTTTTCGAGCTGGTTTACTTCTTTTCTTAGTGTTCAGTGCTCATCAGCTTTGGTTTTTTTGGCTCGACCGATAACCATGAAATGTATGCGATGGTAATGAAATCGATATTTATGAGTTTTCGCTCCGTTTTCGTTTTTCTCTGTTTTCCTTCAGTATTGTGGGTTCGTTCTTTTGGAAATCTCCGCATATCGAATCTCGAGAGGTTAATAAATTAAGCTAACGCAAAAGTTTTACTTCTATTAAAAAGTTTCGCTTTGGGGTCATTTTTGGTTTGTGTTTTTTTTTTTTGCTTTTTCGTTTTTTTTTTTTTTTGGCTTGTTATTTTTATTCTCTTGTGTTTGGCTCGAGACATTGGGGAAAAGTTGTTTTATGGTTGTTGGGTATGCAAATGAATTCTACAAATCATTAGCTTGTCACAATTGTTGAAAATTGCCAGGGAATTGCTATAAATTGTGAATGCAATGAAATGAGTTGATGTCGCTTATGTGCCTCAGGTGTTTTTTTCAGTGTTTACTTATAAGAGACAATTATAAGGAACAGAAAACAATTGAATTGAATTATAATTTTTAATTAGATCCACATTTGTTTTTTTTAAACATAGGAAACTTTTTTAAAATGAAATATTATTATGATCCACTTGCAGTCCACATATAGTCCACACACATTTCACATTACATCCACACAGTTAATAATTACCAAATTCTTTTAAGCTTCTCACGTTTTTAAGTTTTTTTAAGTTTCTTTTTGGTTTGTGACACAATTTTACGTTCCACTTGGCATCCACTTGCTGTTAAGCTGCAAACACTCTTCTCTATTTGACCACTATAGCACTTAAAATTGCTAACCACTAACACGCCACTCAACACCAGCGTCACACTGTTGCCACAGAAACCACACAATGATGATATCCACCCAGAACTCTAGTTTTAAAGTCATTACCGACCCACTTCCACTCCCACTCTCTCCTCTCTGACCCCATCCACCCCCCACAATGGCACAACATCAAAAGCCAATTAGCATACATTTTGATACACACACACACACAGTTATATACTCTATATGCATACTTGACAAAAATCAAACAAGTCCAAAAATGTTGACAGCACTTTAAGCGTATTCATAGCATCCACAACCCAGTCCATTTCAACAAAGACTCACTAGTCACTAGTTAGTAGCAGTAGTAGCAGCAGTAGTAGCAGTTAGACATTGAGAGCGAGCGACAACTCTGTCAACAAGCTAGTGAACATTTCCATTTTGTTTGCTCAGTCACATTTATGCAGCATTCACAATGTTTATATGGACGAGTGTAAGTGGACAAAAGTCAACGCAACAACTATTTCCCCTTCTCCTTCTATCACTCACCACTCTTTCTCTCTCTCTCTCTCTCTCTCTTCTTTCAAAAGTATGCCCTATCAAATTAACAAAACAAACGCAGCACCCAGAAGAAGAAGAAGCAGAAGCAGCAACCCAAGTTGTTGTGCAGAAACTTAGAAACTACTTCAAGCAGCAAAATAAACTAATAGGCAAGGCAAGCAAAAAAAAAAAAAAAACTAAATAAAATACTAAGATGGAAAAAGCTTCTTCTTCTTCTTCTGTGTGTTGACGGTGTCCTTGCCGAGCGAGAGAAGAGTAGTTTCCTTGAAGGCCCCCCCCGAAAAAACTATGCAAAAGCAAACAGACAATAATGCCACGCCCACAGAGTGCCACAGACACGGCTTTTGGCACCCAAACAAGCTGCTTGGCATCGTCTTAATAAGATAAATAGGCACTTGAGTGCAACTTCTTCTTCTGTGCTTCTTGCCACTGCTACCGTTGTTGCTGCCCCCCTGCTGCTGTTGTTGTTGTTCGCAAAAAGTTGAAATGTAAGGCCCGCTCGATGAGTTCTTGGGTTGACTGCGACTGCGAGTGCCACTGAGGCATGTTCAATATTTTGTTTTGTTAATGATGAGCAAACTTTGCTTTTGTTGGTTGGTGCCTGCTTCAATCCCTACCATCCCAAACCTTAACCCCAAAACCCTTACTATTGTGCCTGCCTAAACAAATTTGTGTGTGTGTGTGTATGTGTGTGCGTTCCAAGTTTTGTGTTGTTGCAGGAAATTTTCCGAGCTTTAATGTGGTCAACAAGATGGTTCTAAGCTCGCTCGCTCTCTCTTTCTCTCTCTCTCTCTCTGTCTCTCCCACTCGTTTACTATTTGTGCTATAAAATGTAATATGGCTAGGCTTTGACTTTGATTTATGGCACATTATAACTTGCAGAATGCTGCGTGCCTTCGGCTCAAAAACTGAACGTGAAACCAGCTTAAATCATCCACATCAACGTTTAATACTTGAGGTTGCTCTCATTGTTGTTGTTGTTGTTGTTGCTTGTGGGTCACTATGAAATATCACATACACACACACCCACACACACACACACACAGAGAGAGTAAAAATTCATTTGGGTTTCGAAATCTGCTCTTGAAAAATGACATAAAGTTTTTGCCTGCAACACAAAGCCCTTAATGTTTTTTATGATTCATCAAAGCACACAAAAAATCGTTATCATTAAAGGGTTGAAATTTTATTCCACCAAATTGAACAAAGCTTCCAATTACAGTATTTTGTTCTAGTTTAAACATTTTTTTAGTACTTTTCCAATAGTTTTCATTCTTTAGCTTATCTTCTTTCAGTTGCTTGAAACGCTTTCTGTGCTGATTACTTTTAATGTCTTGAGGACAGCATTAAATGCTTGCTGCTTTTTTTGCAGCCTCTTTTCTTCAGTCTGTCTGTGTGTCTGTGTGTGTGTGTGTTGCATGAAAACCCCAACGGTAAATATCAATTTCCCCCCATTGACACTTTCTGGAGGCTTCCTTGTTTGCCTCGCTCTCTTTGTCCCTCTTGCTGTTTCTCTTTCTTTCCCTGTGTGTGCTTGTGTGTGTGTGTGTGTGTGTATTCCAATTACACTTGACTACGCTGCAGAAATTGTCATTACTTTGGCGCTGTGATTTACACTTCAAAAGCCGCCGCGAATCCTTTGAGAGCATTTCTTACACTTTTGAGCCTCCCTCTTTCTTGCTTCTTTACTTTACTCCATCTCTCTCTTTCTCTCTCCATCTCCATCTCTTTTCTGTTGGCTTTCTTCAATTGCAATTTTTCAATTGATATGCCAGAGGGACAGCCGAACAGCAGCAGCAGATAAAATACTCAGAAAAAATACTCAGTTCACTTCGACGCTTGGCCAATAAAATCTGCAGCGCTGCTTTTGATTTGAGTGATGCAAGCGAGCAAGGGGTGGAGGGCGCGTCCTGTAGGCGTGGCATAGTTGCAAAAATATTGGCATAAATTATGAGCAACAGAAGCAGCAACAGCAACTAAGTCGAGAGTCGAGCACATTTTCATGCCGGAGAGTTCGCACGAAGCCAAAAGGCGAAATGTTTCCGCTTAATAAGGCTTTCCGTTTCCGCTTGCGTTGCACGGTTTCCGGTTGCCTTCGCCCTCCCTCCCACCATAGCCCTTGCTACTGCTGGCCGCTTCCTTCCTGGTGCCATCAGCATCATCTTCTTCACTTCCAGTTCACTTCAGGCTCAGGCTAGCCTACTTGCTATGCAACGCGGCCTTTGTGGTTTTCGTGTGGCTCGTGGTTGAGTCTCGTGAGTGGTTGTGGCCGCTCTGACCCGCCACCCCCCTACCCCCCACTCCACACTCTGTGTGTGTGTGTGGCCATTGTTAAGCTCGTTGTCAGCGCTCGGCAATTGATAATGATTATAATGGTCGTCGCTTGTCGCTACTCCAGCTCTCTCTAAACTCTTCCAACCCATCTTCAATTTCACTTCAAAAAAAAAAAAAAAAAAAAAACTACTTACATTACAATGCACAGCAGCAGCAGAAGCAGAAGAATTTCTTCTCTTTTTTTTCTCGTTTGTGCCCACCCATTGTGAGGCAATTTCTTTTCAATGGGTGGTGCTTGGGGAGTGGGGGGAGGGGACGCATTCAAAGCGCATGCAAATGACTTTGGATTTTAATTAAAAAGCAAGTGGCTTGCAGTGGTGGCTGGCTTGGCTTGGCTTGGCTTGGCTTGGCAGTGGTGCATTTGATGAACCGACCGACTATACTCCGCTTTTAACAGTTAGCTCCCGATGTCCTGCTGCTTTGCTGCTTTGGTGCTTCTTGCTCCACTTTGTTGCCACTTTGTTTGCGCTGCATGCGTCAAAGAAGCACAAGCACTAGATAGATAGATAGATGGAGAACAAAAAACAGAACAGCAAGAATTCGTTCGTTCGTTCGTTCGTTTTCTTTTGTGTGAGGCCTTTGAAAAACGGCCTAAACGACGAAGCTGTTCACAAAATAAAGTCAATGATTTGCTCTCGACTCGGTTTCATACTCTCTCCCTCTCTCCCCCTTTTTAGTATCAACTCTTTCATTTTATGAATTATGCTGGCAATTATGCGGCAACAATGACACACACAAAAAAAAAAAAAACAGAAAAGGGTTCTTTCTGGCATGTTTTTCGAGCCTGCGTTCCTTCCTTCCTTCCTTCTTTGCTTCCTTCGCTTGCTTACTTTCTGGCAGGACACAAAACACAAAACTGTGTTCAGTCGTTGTTCGGTTTATTGAACTTGTTTAATTAAGCGTAAAATGTCTCGTTATTTGTCATCAACTCGGTGTGTATTGCAATCCTTTTGGGCAATCTTTTGCGTTTACGTTTTTGTTGCTTTCTTTTGTTGCTTTTGTCGTTTTAGAGTCCTTTTTTAATAGCCATCTAGCTGTTAGTTGAGAGAGTATTGGCATTAAGTGTTTATTGTCATAAGGTTTTCGAAACTTTTAATAATGGGAAGTGACAAAATTATGCACAAATTAGGGTATGCAATAGAGAAGTGTATTAAATGAGTGTTGTTTGCGTTTTTATGGCTATGATAAATGGGAAATTCTTAATTAGTGTTGTCTTTTCTTACTTTTCACATTTACTAATCTAAAACTTTTCTTTATTTTCTCTTTTCAGGTATGTTTCAATGTTTAAATTTGCAGAAATCCTTCAATCTCTCAAACTCAACCTCTTGCGTAAGTTGAACATAACAAACTTAAAGCAAGTTTGTGTACTTCCAATTAAAATCATCATTAGCATCAAATTACCTTATACTAATTAGAGTTTACCCCAAAATAGTGAAGTAATGAGAAACTCATTGTGTTTTAAAGCATCTTAGGTCTGATTTCACCACCAACTGTATATTTTTAAATGAAAATATTAAATTGAAAAATGTTTAGCTTATTTTTTAAATTCCTGTTTTCACTTCACGGGTGTGCAGGATACAAGCATCAAGCACGAGTCAAGGTAAAGTGGTTGGGCGGTGTTTGTTGTTTTTGTTGTTGCTGTTGATGTTGCACTTTATAGCAATGCGACACGCGATGCTGCGGCAACAGCAACAGCAACACAACACCACACCACACTACACACATAAACACACTCGTGTATACCACACACACCTCTAGTCAGCAATTTTGCGCAATAAATAAAATTAAAGGCGCACGCGACTCCTTGTTGCAAACAGTGTGGAGAGAGGCAGGAACTGAACACGACCCAGGGTTTCCAGGCTGGCAAAATGTAATTAGAATTGTACAGTGCGGTTAATATTTCCGCCTACTTGAATAAGTATGTGTCTGTGTGTGTGTATATGTATGTAGGTGTGTTTCTTGGTGTGTGGTGTGGCTCATAAAACAATGCCCACAAAGCGGCTGATGTTGTTGTTGTTGTTCTCGTTGTTGTTGCTGTTGCTGTTGCGCCTGCTGCGTGTAAAATGCAAACGCGTCGCGTGTCAAGCGCTCGTTTTAATGCCCACACACACACACAAACACACACAGACACACTTACACCTGCCCCAACCCACACATACACACACACACATATATATATTCAACCCACTTGAGTCCAGACATTTGCAGCATTTCTTTGGCTGCTTTATTTTTATGTTTTTTCTTGCTGCTGTGTTTCTTTTTTTTTTTCTGCTGACTCGAAGACTTTAGCTTTAGCTTCTGGCTGTTACAGAACCCACCTACCTCCCTGCCCTGCCCTGCCCGTTTCCCCTCTGCTCTGTTGATGTATAAAATTAATTTTATTTACTTTTTTCGCTTGCTGTTTTGTGTGTGTGTGTGTATTTGTGTGTGGTGCTTTGGTGTAGCAGGCCCCCAGGACCAAAGCCAAGAAGCAAGACTCGCCCTTCAAGTGGCTACTTTTATTATTGTTGCCGCTCTCGTTTCTGTTGTTGTTGCTGTTGTTGTTGTTGTGTGGTACGTGCGCATGTAATTAGTGCCATTTTTCTCAGTCTAATTGGAAAATTAACATATGAAGTGTTTGTTTTTTGTTTGGTATTCCTGAAAAGCAAACAAGAAACACACCTAAGAACAACGAAAAGTGGCAAATTAAAAAGAAAAATCTTGAACTTGACATTGATATAGCCAATGTCATTTGAGATGGGAAACAACAGGCATAAGTCAAAATCGAGAATTATATATAATTAATGTTGAAATATCTAAATCTAAATGATATAATAAGAACTTAATCTTTATTTAAATCGTTTTCCTATAAATGAAATAATAAGAACTTAATCTTTATTCAAATCGTTTTTCTTGGAAACAGATTAATGAAACTGAGCTTCAATCTGTAATTTAACAATTTCAAGTTCGTTTCAAACATTCTTATCATTCTTATATTATCTTTAACAACTTATTACCCACTTCAATCACAACTTGAACTTTATTTAAAGTTCTCCCGGTGCTTCACTTTAAAAACTCTTTAGTGCAAAGTTACATTGCGAATCCGAAAAAAGACAAAAGATAAAAAACTATAGCTCCCAGGACTTTCAACCAACAAAATAAGAAAAGAAAAAAGAAAGCAAAAGAATGTAAAAAACAAGAAAATACAAACTTAAGAACAGCGCAGACAAGTTGTAGAATATATATACGTATATATATGTATGTGTATAAAAAATTTCATAATACGCTTAGTGCAAAAATGTGCCAGAACATCTTCCTGGATGTTGTGGTGGCAGCTTTTCTCCTCTTCTCTCTCTCTCTCTCTCTACACACACACACAGATGTTATCTCTGCCATACTCGAGTGTGTGTTCGGATGTGTGTGTGTGTGTTTGTTTTTGTTGTTGCTGCTGTTGCGGTTATCATACTTGTTGGCATTTTGGGTTATTGTTGGTAGTCGTCGACTTTGTCGCCGCGGATGGTCGTAACCTCTGCGGTTGTATCCTGTATATGTATGTGTGTGTTGTGTCCAACATATGCCACGCCCACTCAACTAGCTGCAACGTCTCGCCTTCTTTGCTTCTCTCTCTCTTGGAGTCTGAGTCTGTCTCTCCACTCTCGTGTATGACAGCATATAAAACAAATTTTTATGAAGAGAATCCACACACACACACACACACACACACACACACACACACACAAACACACACAGAGAGGCAGTCAACAAAATGGAAGCTAAGCTGCAAAAAAATGTTTGCAACATATTCAAGCAATTTTTTTGTTCCTTTCTGTCGCTTTTTTTATGCTTCGTCACACGAAATTTAATAAGAGAGCACAAAATGCTGCTGCGGCTATGGCCATAAAACAACTAAAAGCTACAAATGCTTCCGCAACAGCATAGAGCAGGGGCAATAGAGTGTTGGGGGGAATGGGAGAAGTTGAAGAAGAAGAGGGATCTGTGTTTCATTTCCATTTTCATTTACACGCATTTTGTGGAATTTCAGGATACGAAAAGGTATTTATTGGTCTACTAAGTGGGCTCTAAATTTGACTTATGCGCCGGATTCGTTTTATTTCGCTGCTTCGCTCACTGAGACATGCATAAATTATGCCACGCAGGTCATTTCGAGACACATAAAAGCGGGTGGTGCAAAAGCACCAAACCAAACCAAACCACCACCCACCCACCCACACACACACTTAAAGTTCACCTCATCAGTAGGCTCAATGATGATGGGTCGTCGTTAGGTCCCTGGATGCTTACATGGGCCACCAAAAAAGTTTCGCTTCTTCGTGCTTTGGCCAACGGGGCGCAATAAAATCAAATCAACGTGACGACATTACAAGTTCAACTGGACTTTGACCCCACACCCCCAACCCACCCAATAAGAAAGGGAGGCCATAAAACTTGCGCATTTAAATTAAAAATCAATTGTTTTGTCGGCCTCTGTGCGCAGAACTGTGGAAAAGGTCGTTTAATAAAATGTTAGCTACAATAAAAAATTGCTTTTAATATATAGACTTAGAAATTTCCCCAATTCGAAGAAGTAACACTAAAAGTTTTTTATATTTTTTTTTATATATTTTTCGATGTGATTTTAACGATAGGTAAAGGTGTAAGGACAGTTGTGAGAATTACT
Source organism: Scaptomyza parva (assembly GCA_035044645.1). NCBI lineage: Eukaryota > Metazoa > Arthropoda > Insecta > Diptera > Drosophilidae > Scaptomyza > Scaptomyza parva. Next base: position 8,409,401 of record JAWNNT010000090.1, read on the forward strand.
GTTCTTCTACGATTATTTATCGATACTTTCCAAAAAGAGATATTCTTATTTTCTGGCCAATTCACAAACTAAACACAATTTATCGACACTTTTTGTCCTAAATTACGGTTTGGCCAAATTAGATTGCTGTTGACCAATTCTCGCACACACACTGTCGCATAAATAGATTCCTACAAATGCTCCTTGCCCTTTTTATTGTCAACGTTTCGTTCCATCTCAATTCCCCGAATTCGACACTTCACGTCGCAACTGTCAGTTGTTAACCGTTATTTAATGCACATTTAATTTAGTCGTAAACACAGACAAATAACGCAGTTCAAGAACAAAGTTGGACATTTGTTGACCCCGCCCACAGTTCCAAACGATACGCCTGGGAGTTCATTTCGCTTGAAGCTCTCCTCCTGCTTCAGTGCAAAGACATAAAATTTCAAAAGTCGCCAATGGACGAAACGACCCGCATTACAAATGCTGCTGCCGCGCTGCTGCTTCTTCTGTTGCTTACTAGTAATTAACTAAATACAGCTTTGTAAATGGGGCGCAGATGGGCGTGGTAGGTTTTTGGGGTGGTGCACACACACACACGCACATGTGCAGCATAAATCAAAGCTGCGGGTATTTGCTGATTTTTGCAATTAAAAGGGGAAAAATTCTTTGAAACAAACAAGACTATGAAGATGTCCTAGAATCAAGTTGAACAGAACCGCCAAAGACAAAAGTGTTTTTTGTCGATATTTATCGATTTTGGTAGAAACTTACAAAATTCGTAAAGTAAAAAAACTTAATTTCCGTTATTTTCCCGCAAGATTTGCCGGTTTATATCATTTTAAAACATATCGATAATAATCGATAGAAAATTGTATTAAAAATTGCATTTATAACATCTTAAAGCTCATTACTTAGGTTTATTGTTATTTGCCTTGTGATATCCCTTTTACACCCTCACATAAGAATTGGGTATCAAAATACCAAAAGAAAGGGGGATTAAATGGAAAGTTCATTAGACGCGCCCCAGAGTATCGATGCGTGCACGTATTTTTGCTGTCATGGCAAAAGCGAAAGAACAGAAAAAAAAGTATATATCTAATCAAGAGAGCCACCCTGCCAAAATGTTGGCTAATTGCTAATTGACGGTTTGTGCACTTTAAGGATTTTTGGGTCGAAAAATTGTAACCTTTAAGCTCTGGTTAAAATCGCGACATCAGCTTATCATTCGTTTTCGTCTTCGTCTCTCCGATTTCTTCATCCATGTCGCTTGTCCTCGTTTCGCTGGCGGGCAAATTGAAGTAGCTGGCGTGAACAGGAACATGGCCAGGACACACAAACTAAGACTGAGGACGAGGACGAAGACTGAGTACGAGGACGAAAGGCAGCTGCCAGCTGGCAACTGTTGCCGGAAGCGCCGGCGGATGTCCTCGCTAAACCGAATGGCATCGTCGCCAGCCAGGAAATATGTCCCAGCATGAAATTAAAATGCTGAACAGCTAGCAAGCAGCAAAAAAAATATATATAAGTATATATACATACATATACACTGCTACGAATTAGTTCTTATGGGTTATAAATTGAGCACGCGAAGTCTTGAAAACATTTTCATTTAATTAAAATGAAATGCGCTTCATAAATTATCTTCAGAATTTAAGTGGCATTTAATTTTTGCCAAGGCATTTTTAAAGCTTTTAAGCTAATTTGATAATTTCTTTCAGTGTAACGTGTGTCTGCTTGTGTTTGTTGCATAATATTAGGCGCCGGCGCTTCAGGTAAGCCGCAGCTTACAGCAACAACAACAGCAATAGTAACAAAAGAGGAAAATATGTCAGATGCCTTTGTTAATTTTTCCTGAGCTCTCAAATCAAAAAAGGATTATTAGCAACGCGCTTACTTGGCTCATTCAAATTTTATATTAGCTGATTATATGCGTTTTATTATTGCCAGAGGCTTTTATGTATGAATGTATGTGTGTGTTTCTGTGTCTGTGTGTGTTAGAGTATGTGTGGGAACTCACACAAGTGACGGAAATTGCTGCATAAAGCGCGCTTGATTGAGTTGACAAGTTGTAATTTCGTTGCCGGCGCGCGCGTTTCATCTGCCTGAGTGCGTAGATGTGGTTACGGAGCCTTAGTTTGTGTGAGAGAGGGGGCAGGGGGTGGGGGGTAGTGTATGTGTAGCATGTTACGGATAGTCCATGAAATAGAGGCGGCATCTGTGGGCTCTTTGTCTCCTCCCATTCCCAAAAAAGCCACAAGGCAAGTGCGTTGCGAAATGGCGCACCAATTTGGTATGTGTGTGTGTTCGAGTTGGGGGGGCTTGAATGCCGAGAAGGCGGGGCTGTAATGGAGCATATGGATATTAAACAAAGTGTTACTCTGATTGCTTTTTGATTATATATATATGTTATAGAGGTGATGACAGAGCAGGCAGCAAAGATCTAAGCTAAGGTTTCTTTGACTTCGAACTTATTTTCGAACTATAATTTTCACTTCTGAATCGAACAAGCGAATGCTTTTAAACTTCAACCTAGAGTCTCTAGTGTATTTAAAAATAAACTTCTACAGAAATGGTATGAAAACCTTTTTCAATTTCTGTTTAAGCAAACTATTCCCACGTTGTCTCGTCTTGTCTTCTTCTTTTTTTATTCGCTCTTTGTTCAAAGCCTACGCACTTTAAGTAAAGTAGAGACAGACAAGGTCGTCGTATTAAAGACGCAGATTTTTTCTGGTTTTCGTTTTTTACTTTGATTTTGCTTCAAGGCTCTTTCGTTTTAAGTCTATTCAAAGTTGAATAAAGTGTAGCTTGAACAGGATACACCTGTTTTTATACCAGAAGCTATGCAAGAAATCAACACTTTCGCTTTCGGGCTAAGTAAAGTAAAGTAAAGTAAAGTATGGCAAAGAAAAAGAGCTCAAAGGCACAACAAAGAGCAATGTTCTTTTAGAAATGCCAAAAACAAAAAAAAATAGAGAAAAGGGTTAAGACAGTCGATGAATGCGTAACGTTTATGGTTTTCCGTGACAGGCACTTTTGTTGGCCCCAAGGAACAATGAACAAAGGAGCTGAACGACGACGACGACGAAGAAGTAGAAGCAGAAGGAATACGTACACACAATTTCCAGCAATTAGCGAGACAGATCTAAAAAAAAAGAATACCGAAACCCCTCCACCATTATTTGATTGGTTCAAAATTGATTCACTTTACTGTGGGGCCACTTGTCAGCCACACGCAGGAAACTGCGGCAAATTTCTCTCCCTCTCTCTCTCTATCGGTCTATCTATCTATCTCTAATGTCCTTTTGCTATCCTTTCCGGCGACTATTGTCAGTTTAGCTTTCGCAGACACAAACGGAAGCCGATGTCTTCTTCTTCTTTCGCTGCTGCTGTTGCCTATTGTATTTGCCTAACGAACTTTCAAGCCTGAACTGAACCAGACACAGTCTACAGTCTGTCTTTGAGCTTATTAATGAGACATGGCTTTGCAACCTCCCCGAACGCATCCCACTCTTCCCCCTTTTGCTGTAAATCCCCCACAAAAGCCATTTAATTAGTCAAATTCACTTTCGCTAACAAATTGCTTAAGAAAGCAACAATCTGGCTCTTGGGTCGCCTTTAAACCATCCACTAAAAAATTTACAAATTATGCAACACATGTGGCATGTTAGCCGACCCAACCCCTCTCCATTCTGAAAGTCAAAGTTTATGTTAACTTTACGCATGATTTATGTAACCTTCAGCCATTACAACAAAACAAAAAGCTGGAAAAAAAATTGAAGCGGGGGTATTTTTTTAAAAAAAAGAAAAAAAAAACTTTACAACAAATAAAATTAGCCAAATGTTCAAGTGGGAGGGCTAGCTAAAAAATACATATATGTGTCTAAACAAACTTGTAGATATTTTTTTTTTCAGATTCTCTTTTATGTTTTTTTTTCGTCCTTTTTCATTGGCGTTGTTGTTGCTGTTGTTGTCTGGCCTGCAGGCGTATCGGCATGTTTAACATATCCTATAACCTACAACAAAAAATATAAAAAAAAAAACTTATTAAATTAAACTTCTACACATGTTTTCTGCCGACATCAAGAGGAAAAGAGAGAGAGAGAGTACGAAAGTGTTCGCTGTTTTCTTTGCACATTTTCATGGTATTCGTGTCCAACAAAGTTTCAACACACACACACACACACATTCTGGGTACCCGGAAATGCTCAATCTATTGTGCAAAATGTTATGCGCCATTCGCTACACTTTTTACCAGAGTATATTGAGAGAGTGTAGGAAAGGGCAAACAAGAGGGAAGGGATGGCAAACGTTTCAAGTTTCGCTTTCTTTCGTTTATCGACATGGAAAATAAATCATTTTTGTGTGGGTATGTGTGTGTGTGTTGTGTGTGCGTGGCAGATTTCATTGAAATCTCAAATGTGGTCCCGGATTATTATGGCACAAAGCCTTTGATTTGGACCGCTTCTCACATGTTCAACCCAACCTACCCTCCCCACACCTCTTTAACTCTCTGCTGCCTTCTAGATAGAACTCACTCGCTTTGCAATTTTACTTGGATGTTATTTTTGTTGTTGTCTCGTATGTGTATGTGTGTGTTTTTTCATGTTGCTTTTGCTTTGGGGTGCTGTAAATCTTGTCATTGTCAGAAGGCTTCCTTGACTTGACAACGCGATGTTTATCGAGAATGTAGCCAACAAAATAAAACATATATGAAACTAAATAAACTAGAATTGGTAAAAGGACTTAAATTGTGTTTAGTAAAAATGTGGAAAATAACGAAAAAAAATACTTTTTGTATTGCTAATTGATAATTGAATATTGATAATCGTATTATCGATATACAGTGTTGATAAAATATCTATATATATAACAAAAACAATCAAAAAAGGAAAAACTAATTTGTAGCTACTTTTTTATGTTTCTTTAACATATATTACCAAAACTTTCTACATAATATTTATATATTTATTTTGGGCCAAGCTCTATTAACAGCAAATAAACAAAGCGAAACTCAACACTTTCCAAAAAAAAAAGAACAACAGCAACTCAAACAAGAACAAAAACAACAATTCATATGTACTATTGCAAAGAGAAAGAAAACAAAGCTCGAACACAATAAAAAGCGCGTTGGCTTAGGTATAAAAAGGGATTGTAACTGTACGTACTTACATACATATGGTAAAAGTGTTGCTAGCTAGCAGTAAAAAGGATACAAGCAGTGCCACATTGTGAGGCAGTAGACAACACACGCTCCTCCGTGCCAACAAAGCGCAAAAGGGCGAGGCGACATTATGGCGCCAGTCACTCACTTAACTTAGTGTGAGTGTGCGTATGTGTGTGTGTGTGTAGTTTTTGGAGTTCTTTTTGAGTACAGCTACACTGGCCATGGTGTGGCTAAAAACACCATTTGGCCTTTCTTGCCAGCACACACACACACACACACACTAGCAAAAACACCTAAATACACACACACATACATCTGCTACGCCTTTTGTTCTGTTGTGGTCACAGCGGGTCAATGGCGTCGTTTGACTTTGTTGCGCACAGTTAGAAATGAAAGAAGAAGAAGAAGAAGAAAAAAGAAGGATTCGCCCCCGTTGAGTTCTCGTTCAGGTTTAGCGAACTTGCAATGCAATCATTAGATTAGTGAGAGCGAAATTACTGCAACAACAACAACAAAAACAACAACAGTTTGTAGTTGTAGGTTATATCGATCAAGTTTTATGCTTAAACTTTCTCTACTTTCTCGAACATGTATATATTGAAAGGTATTGGCTATATAGAGGGTGTTTGGGTTTAATGAAAATTTGTTGACTAAATCATTAAGAATTTCATTTGTGATTTCTTGTTTACACTTTACATTTCTTGCATGTTTGCTTATTTTCGATTTAGTTTAGTTAAATTGAAAACCCTTTTCTTAAAACAATTTCAACTATGGCCAGCTGCTAAAGTTGTTAGCGTTATTGTTTGTTATATACATACATAATTTTGAGTTAGTTTGAGCCATGTAACCAATAATTTGCAGCAGTTTTAGCGCCGTGTTTTAACATTTTTTTTATTGCTATTTGCAGCACTGTCAGAACAGGAAGGGAAAGCACACGAAGGATGTGAACTTTGTATACTATATACATATACATATATATATATATATATAGTTTCCCATACAGTTTATATAGCATATGGTTAGGGCAATGGTTTAGTTTGCTGGTTGTTGTGGGCTTTGGTATGCCTCGGTTGGTGTTCGGTTGGTGCCTGGCTGGTGCCTGTCGCGGAAATGTACCGCAGACATGCAAACAAAACTTTTTGCGCTACTTTGGATGCGCGTTCTTTTTTGCCTTTGTGTTTGGGGTGAGAGGCACGCGAGCCAGCAAACTGTCAGGATTCAGTATTGGTTCAGTTCGGTTAGGTTCAGTTCGGTTCGGTTCGGTTCGGTTTGGGGCTTGAGGTTCTTTAGCATTGTTAGTATTTTTGCTATTTGCCTGCCATTTTTGCTGCTTCACTCTCGTGCTATGTTTTATTATTACTTTTCTACAAGCACAACACACATAATGCCACACTTGCTTATATATATGTACGTGTCGTTCCCGACGTCGTCCTGTCGCCCTGTTGCTGCCCTGCCCCCCACCCTTCTCTTTGCGCTTGCATTGTCCCTTTTTTATTATTGTTATTTGTTGCGACGCGACTTGGCCACATTTTTTCTCTCGTCTTTTGGACTCCAGTCCTTTGCCAGCTAGTTTTTTGCTTCTGCTCTTTTGTTTTGGGTGTAAGCTGCAAAGTGCTTTTTTCCGCCTTTTCCGCCTTTTCCAGCTGAATTATAGTTTAATAAATTTCTATATTTATTTTCGTTCTGTGTTTGTTTGTTTATTTGTTTGTTTGTTTTTGTTGTTTGTCGTTCTTTGTCTGACAGCCAAAATAAGCAAATGAATAAATTGCATTTTGTCGCTAGTTTTTTTTTTGTTTTCTTTTTGGTTCTAATTGAAGTTATGTTTCGTTGCTTAACTTAAAGCCCTGAAGCATAAACATATATATATATATATCAACTTTTTTAAAGCCCCTTGTACAATACCCTTCCTTTGCATTAGCGTTAATTGCATTTTCGCCACACTTATCTGGCTATAAATAAAATTATATAATTACCTTGTATTGTGTGTTGTGTGTGTGTGTGTGTGTGTTTGGCCAAATACCACACGGCGATGAAAATGCTGCCCGCTTTTTTTTTTGGGGTGGTTCCACCCAAATCCACTTAACATTCTGTTATGTATGTGTATGTGTGTGTGTGTGTTTGTGTTTTGGGCCCCGTTCGTTAGCATTATTTAACGCGTTGCCATGGCAAAAGAAAGGTGGCCAAAACAAAACAAAAGCAAAGCCAAGCAAAACCAAACCAAACCAAACCAAAACCGTACCAAAAGCTGAGACAAAAGAGGCACACAAAAAGCGCACGAACCAACTAAAAATGCGCAAAAGGTAATAGAGAGAGAGAGAGATAGAGAGCGACGGGTGGAGAGAGCGGGAAGGGGTAGAAAACAAGGGAAAGACAGTCTGGCAGATAGACAGACAGGACGGCAGCAACAAAGTAGCGCGTTATTCGACGGGACGTGACACAAGGGGGGAAAACAAGAGAAGTGGTTGGGAGATTGTAACTCATTTTCCATTTACATGCAGCCAAAGCGCCTTTCTAGATGTTTATCCTTGTAGGCCCACACCAGCAACAACAACAACAACAAGAGAAGTAAGAACAACAACAACAGCAATAGCAACAACACAATAATGGTAACAAATCCAGTTGAACACACACAAAAAATGCGCCTGGCAAAGCGTCAAAAGGCGCCGCAACAAAGCAAATTGTTCGCTTGAATATTTTTTCTTCTTTTTCTTTCTATTTTTTTTTTTGAGCATTTTTCTTTCTGATTTTGAGAGCTGAGTTGTGGGCTTTGTGCTAATCGCACTCGGCCTAAACAAAAACTGTAGAAATGTTGCTGCTGCAATTAGCTAAAAGAAAGAAAAAAACGTTAGTTAAAGTAGTTTAGCCATGGTGAAATTTTGTAGGGTAATCAACGGAGAAGCGAAGAATGTTGATGTATCCATCTTTCTTGATACTCTACTTTATGTTTATACTTTTATTACAATTCACAACTTGTTCCAACACAAAAACTCTAACGAATAGAACATTTCTATCTCTAGTTTTACAACTTCGCAACACTTACTTTTTTTTGCACTGAAAGTTCTTGTTGTTGTTGCTTATCTGCAGTTATATAGTCAACACACAGGCCATCTCCCCCCAAAGACAAAAAAAAAAGCCTGCTACAAATTTTGGCGCCTTGAGTCTTGTCTTGTCTGAATGTCGCAATCAGTTTTGCAGAATTTACACGAAACACGCATTAGCCAAAATACATGAAGTTGTGTGCATTACACAACTTTGCGTGTCAATAACAAGCCAGCCACGTTGAGGGTTGCCACCCTTCATGCATCACTTAGTTCTCCTGCTTCATCTTGTCCATAAAGGACAACCACCAAAGCGAGCCAGCAAATGCAGTTGAACTAAAGGAAGCTTTAAGCCAAAGTGATGTGATATGTGCTGCCTGGTCTATTTTCATATTATGCTGATTTCCATTGGGAATACGACACATGTGCATAAGGCATGACGTGTATGTATACTGCTTTGAGTCACTGTTGTTTAACCACACATAGACGTATACTCAATTATTTATGCAACATTTACTATTTTCGTTTCTATTTAGCGCACGTTGCACGTTTTTATTATAGCAAAATTTTCAAATAGTTTTTTCTCTCTTTTTTTTTGTGGTGTTTCTGTTTCTTTATTTTTATGACGATTTCGTGTTTAGCGCATTTCAATGAACTTTAAGTAATTGCAAATTGATTGAAAGCCCTAAAACGGTTCGCAGGACTTGCTGGCTCGTTGTTAGAGTTAGTTTGCCCCTGTTAACCTTTTTTTTTTGTTTTGTTCTTGTTGTTGTTTTTGTTGTTGAAGAAAGGCAGGCACTTGCTGCAAATTACACACACACACACACCCTACACACACGCTTCTAAATTGTTTGCGTTTAATGCTTTCAATTAATTTAATGCATTTTGCCCCATTGCAATGGCTCTTTTATGGCGATTCTCCATTTGCTCTTTCTCTAGGCAAGGCCAGCCCCTCTTGGCTGTTGTGAGCTAGCTTTTGTATAACAAGCTGCCTTTTGTATGCATGTGTGAGTGTGTATGGGTATGTGTGTGCGTGCGCGCATTTAATTGCTTGTAATTTGCACTAATGACGGTGCCAATTACAACAACTACAACACAAGCGATTCACTATGTTTGTATATAGTCTTTATACACATATATAAATACATGCATGCATGTCATTAAATACGAATTATTATAGATTTTTCATGATGCGATTAAGTTTCCCCTCCCTCGCACCGTTGCTCCAATTGCAACTCTAGTATTCGTATCGCAACTAATGTCAAAATCAATATACGATGAACTTAGTATATATGCAAGTTGTGTAATTTAATTTCCGATTTCGAGCTAACTAAACAATCATTTCTAACCATTTCCCATTTCCATTCCCTGCCTTGCTGCCTGCCCGCCCGCCTGCTAACTCAATTAAAGTTGTAAAACACCAGAGAAAAAGAAGAAAAGCGAGAAAAATCCACTTAAAAATGGTGCGGCACACAAAAATAAAACTTCACTCCAACGGGTGCGGGGGGCGGGTCGGCCAGTCCGGCATTTATCTCCACCAAACTATATCTATCTCTAGCCAAAAACTTAAGCTTCTTCCTTTTTTTCACTCTCTCTCCTCTCCTCTCCCTCCCGCCTCCTCGCTTTTCCCACTTTCTCTCTACTAGTGCAGCTATTTACGCCATTTTTAATTGCTGCATGAAAAAGTAATTACAAATTTTGCTCTCTGTGGCTGGCTCGCGCGTAGTAGTTTTCTACACTGGTGGGCGGCGGCAGGTGGCACGGTTTCGGGGGCGTGGCAATGCAATGCAACTCAAACAAAATTATAAGCAAACACGCAAAACTGCCACAAAACTTGAAAACTGAGCGGCGGCCGCTGCCGTACACAAAAATACACAAAATGCAAAATGTGAAAAAAGAAAAAAAAAAATGAAATGAAAATCACCGAAAAAAAAAGGGTGAAAAAATATGCGAAAAACACGCAAAATGTTTGTTTGTGAAAAGGGAAAGGGAATTATTTGGTTGGTTAGCTATTTTGGCCGGGCCTGGCCCAGCCCTAGCCCTAGTCAGAAACGGGGACGGGGGTCGACGTTTAACCAGACAGACGACTCGACTCGAACTCGAACTCGACAGTTGGACTTTGTGGACTCCCGACTGGGAGTCCCTTTCAGTCAGCCGTTTGTGCAATCTGACCACAAAGGACGACCAGTCCTTTCCGGGATGCAAAATGAAAGGGTCCGCCTGTGTATATGTGTGTGTGTGTTGAAACAAATTAAAAAGCAAAGGCAAACGATTTGCCTTTAGCTTCTGTAACATACTCTCTACTCTCAAATGTTGTTCTGGTTGTTGTTGTTGTTGCTGTTGTTATTTATTGCTAGTCCAACAAATTTAAAGGGACGTTTGACCCTCTCGCACATGTTTTTTGTTCAATTTCATTTAGCAAATTGCGTTAAATAGTCAAGGAAAATGGCAAAGAAAAAAAAGGTAAAGCTGCCTGAATTATGTCAAAACACAATCACAATTTTTGACCTTAGTAAAATTACACTGAAATTATTGTTGAAAGCATTGATGGGTATCCAAGTTAGATGAAGGATTTTGAAAGGATTACGTTAAGATTAGTTTGTTAATCATATTATATATTTAAATGTTTAGCTTTTTTCAGAAATACTCACACTTATTCACCTTGCACTCACATTGAACTCGCTCTCACACTTTCTTTTTACCACTTTTTTCTTTTGCTGTACCCTTTTTCACTGATTTCTACTCCCTCCAACTTTAACCACCATGTGCACTTACATGTTTTTTTTTGCCCACTTTTCTGTTTTGACTCCCTTGTATTTTAATTTTGCTAATTGAAAATCGTAATACATTCGCCGGTACAGCGCCAAACTTACTGCAAATGTGATGTGATGCAATAAGTTTTCTTCTTTTTTTATTTCGCATTTTGTTTTCCGGTCATTTTCTTCATTGCGAATTTGATGTTTGATCCTAACATTGCAGCAATCGGTGTCAGTTAAGTTTTAGATCTTTGTGACATTCGAATCTATTAGCTGATTATGATTTGAGCAACAAATCTGTTTCATTTAAACTGATTAACTCGAGAACACTCAGAAATTTCTACATACTAAAATCAATTAGACAACACTCAAACACACAGTTAGCTTTGGCATTTTCCAACACTGAGCATTGGCTCAAAGAGCTGCAGCAGCAGAAGCAGAAATTCTCACTAAAACTAAATTAAATTAGAATAAAAGGCAGCAATCGCAAAGAGAGAGAGTAGAGAATGGAGTAGAGTGGAGCTAGAAATAGGTAAACTAAACTGCGCTTAATGGAGAGGCAGTCAACTAAATGAAATCCTTGTCTGTATGTTCGTTTGTCTGTTAAGCATTTGGTATTTATACGGCACTTCCCGCCCCCGTCCCTTTGACCAAAACTTGGCATTTTAGTTAATTACGAAAAAACCTGTGTGCAAAGGATTCACAAAAAAAAAAAAAAAAATAGCAAATTAAAAGCAAAACTGTGCAGAAAAAAAAATAAAAACAATACTTGCCAAAAATGGAAATTGCCAAAAAAAAAAAAATACTCTAGTATATTGAGGTGGTTTGGAGGTTTGGTTCTTATGGCTGCATTTGGTTGATTGTATTCTCTGTTTTTCGGCTAATGAAGATTGCCAGTTGAATGACAGCTGTCACATAAGTATCGCATATGTGCTCGCTGCTGGTTGCCTGGTTTTGCCTGTTTTCGCCTTAAAGCTACAAAACCATTTCAGCTTGAAGGCATGAATCGTGCCAATGCACATTTGGTTTGTTGACTTTTGCTGGCTTTTACTGTATGTATGCTGATTACGCTTTTGCTTCTTAGTTCAACAAAGAAAGAAAGAGATAGCAAGCCGAGAGCAAACAGCTACCAACTGCTGCTACTAATCATTGGCATATTGTTAACTGCAGCTGGCTGCTGCCTGCCTGCCTGCACTTTGTGAATCTTTATTCGCTGCAACAACCACAAAGCCGCAACTAATAACTTGCATAACTTCAGCTGGAAGGATAATAAAAATGTTAAGCAGAGAGTAAAAAAAGAGGGAAAGAGGGAAATGCAGCAGCTTTATGCCTTTGTATGTATTAGTGATATAATGAGCGAGCGCCTGCAAGTATGCTTTGACTTTTTAACATTATGTTAGTCTCAACCAAAAAGTATGTGTATGTGTGTGTGTGTCACGTTCTTTGTCGCTACTAATTAACTTGTTGCGTCGTTTAATTAGCCAAGCTACTGGACACACTCACACACACACACGCACACAGAGAGGGAGAAAAAATCCATTAAAAAAAACTAGAAGAAGAAATGTTCGCTTAACTGGATCCGGTTTCATTTTATTCCTCTTGTTTTTGTATCCGCAGTTTTATCAGTTTCAGCTTTTCTTTCTGTTCTTTTATCTTGTATGGCATAACGGTGTATGTAAATTATGAAAATTATACAAATAGCTAAAAGTTTTTTTTTTTTTAATCAACCGCCGGTTAGTAAAGTTCTCTTTATATCTATCTATCTTTCACACTAATTGCTTGCCTGTACAACAGAATAGTTAAAACTGTCGAAAAGCTAAAAGCAAATGCAAATAAATTTAGCATAGATATTTATTATGACTACAAAAAAAAAAAACCGCAGAAACAAAAAGAGAAAGAGAAGTGGACAGAAAAAAAAATAGATTGCAATTTTCAATTTGCACATTGCCCCGACAAACTGACACTTGGCACATAAATCGAAACAGAGAAGCCAGAACAGCCAGCACAAATTATGAGGCGTGGCCGGCAGGGCGGCTGGGCTGGGCTGGGCTGGGCGGTCAGAGCATAAAAATAGACAAACTCAACCAAAAATTTCATAATTAAATTGCCCAAAAAGTGGAACAGCAGCAGCAGCAGCAGCAGCAGCAAATATATTCTGAAATGAGTTGAGACGATGTCAGTTTTGTTCGCATCATTCACACAGCCATTCATTCATACTCTCATACCCATACCCATACCAACTCATTCATGCATTCATAAATAAATATGTATATGTATATGCCACACGGCAGTTGCAGTCAAGTAGTCGAGTCAAGACATCTCGCACTTCTATAAATAATTGCAAGCGAATTTGTCAAGCGTGTCAGTCAGGCCAAAAGGGACATGGGCAGCAGCAGAAGGGAAATTCTCTGAATATATATATATATATCTTATGGATGCTTTTGCATCTTCAGCTCCTTGTGCTGCTCCTCCTCGTTCTTTGCCTTGACTTACGCGACAAATTTGCAATGTCTTCGGCTCCTTCGGCTGTGGCATGTTGCAAAGTGCGGCAACTTGAGTGCAAATGTTGCGCCATTATGCTCTATGATGATGAATACAAGTATCTATATAGCTTCACATATATATATAGCAAAAACTGTGGGTGAAGCGAGCGACAAACGCAGGAGTTGAGAATGCAAAGCAGCTTCTCGTGGTGGCAATTAGGTTGGCATTTTTCTCACTTTTCGAAAGTGTTTAATTTGAGTGTATGTAGGGTGTGCGGTGTGGCAGGTAAATGAAAAATGCAATGCAGAATGTGTAATACATTAGAAGAAGCTACTACTTCAAAGATATATATGTATCTAAAAATACACATTGCTTAAACGTTGGGAATAAATGCAAAAGAAAAAGATATTTTTAGCTTAATACCTTTGTTCCCACAACTAGTTAAAAACCGTTTTGCTGTTCAAAAATCTTTGAAAACAACTCTAATTTATTTAGGACTCAATTTCACAAACTTTTCCTGTCAGACCCTTTTTTGGAGACACTTCTTCGCAGATCAAAATCAATTTTTTGGTAGCATAGTTTTAATTTAGTTAAGCCAGCTACTTTTGAGACATCAAACTTTTACCCCAAATGACAGCACATACACACCCACACACACACACACTCATTCTCAAAGACTAAACAAGAAAGGTTGAGTCAGACTTTTGGCTCACACGCATCTGTCGCAGATTTTGACATTTGGCAGCATGCTGCCATTGGAAAAGTGGGCGGGGCGAGAAAAAACACTTTTGGCTTTGGCATTTCCCACGCACCACCACCACGACAGCAGGTAGGAAAAAATCTCTTCAACTTGGTGTTTGGCTTGGCGCTGAAAAAGTTGAAAAGCAGTAAACAAGCAGAAAATGTCGCGCGACTGTCAAAACTCTGGCACCAAACAAAAAAGAAAGTAAAGTGTTTCCTTTGCCTTGCCCCCTTCCCCTTCCCCTTGTCGATCTCAACTGTTACTCTGTTACATGCATGCCTTCTCGTATCCTGCTGCTTAGAATCCTTTGCACTGTCAGTCAAGGTTCTTTCTACCCTTCTACCCTTTTCTATTTTTTTTCACTCTCTTTGGGTATTTTCGGATTTTTGGCATGGCAAGTGTTGCTGCCAATTTATTGCTGCAGTTAATTTGCATGAAATATAAATAAATGGCAAGCAACTTGAGACAGTTTTCGTGCACTTTAAACGAGACTCTCAAATGAATGCATATACCACCACTCTCCGTCCGCCCCTCTTCTTCCCCTCTTCCCATCTCACACAACCAACCTGCTTTTTCTGGCATGCCAAATTTAAATTAAATTAGAATTTCTCTAGCTACTTGGGTCTTTGGCTCTCGGTGTGTAATTTAAAACTATTTTACATGCTGCTAAAGTGCGTCGCACTCTTTCACTCTCTCTACGTGTGTATGTGTGTGTGTGTGTTAGATAAAAAAAGGCATTTCTGCAAGCTTTTTAAGCTACAGCCAACTTAAACTTGTTAAGCTTCAGGGAATTTTAGCTTCGCAAAACAGCAAAAAGTGCAAGAAAAAAAATACTAAAAATGCACACAAAAAAAAAAAAAGGAAAAAAAAAGAAAAAACGATGAAGAAGAAAATGTTAGAATATTTAAACTCAACTTGATATGCGCCTGGGAGCTTACTATGTCTTCTGACTCTCTGTCTGTCTGTAGATGTCTGTGTGTGTGTGCGTATACGTGTGTGTGTGAGTGTGTGTGTGTATCCACATCTGTGTGATTTATAGTGAGCTGGGATTAAGCTGTCTTTGTGCTGCTGCACAAGAATGTTGTAGGAAATTTTTTAGTATAATGCACATGGCTTGTTCTGAGGTAGAGTAAGAAGGCGTCGGCGTAGTCGTTGCCATCGGCTGGCCTAACAGTTCTCATAGACATTGGGGATTGGCATATGTGCCATATCAGAATGGGATAATGCATATGGCATTAAGTTGAGGGCGGGGGCAAAATTGATAAGAGGTGAAAAGCTTTGATGGGTGACAAAGACAAAACAAAACGAATTTCAATAAAATTTTTTTTGATAAATCAATTGAATTCTACGTTAAAGAAAAATATAAAAAAATTCGAAGTGAAATAAAATGAAACTTTGACATTTTCTTAGCACTTTAAAACTAATTAGCCAAAGTGCCAGATACCAAAATAAAATTTAACAACAAAATCGAAGAATAATCAATAAAAAAACACAAAGACAAACAAATAAACCAAAAGAAGCGTGTGAAAAATGGCGTCGCATGGCATAACGGTAACATGACAAATATATAATAATACAGAAAAATAGAATAAAAGAAAAATACTCTTACATAGTTTTGTTGTTGTTGCTGTGGCTGTTGTTGTCACCGATATCGTTGTCTATGCGTGGTTAGACGAAGCACAAGCGATGACGACGCTGTCCGCTATTGTTAATAGGATTAGGAAGCACAACAACCAAACCTAACCAAACCAACCCACCAACGAACCATCGCAACAACTAGCACAACAACAGCAACAACAACAACTATGGGTATACATTTAGCAAAGCAAAGCTAACGGCATTAGCAACGGCCAAAACCCACAGCAACAGAAGCGACAATAACAACAGCAACAACAACAACAATTACAACCAAACGAATCACAAACACAGGGCTCTAGATATCGCAAAAAAAAGAAAAGAAACATACATATGTATAAAAGAAAAATACAGAAAATCATTTATAGTAAAAGACAGCGAAAATAGCACAAAACAGAGACAACAACAATGCCAACATTCGACAAGCAGTTGTGCGAAAGAGACAGCAAGTCTCTCAGAGCAGTACAAACAAAAGTAAATTAGATTGTGTGGCCCATTAAGGCATTAAGATTTCATTGCTGTTACTGTGTCTAAGGTTCGCCTAGTGTATGTGTGTGTGTGTGTGAGCGAGAGGGCTTTAGGCAAGGGTGAACGCGGGAGGGGTGTGTAGAGATGTGCCATGTGCCATATGGGACATAGGTTGAGCCAGAGACATTCAGTCAATGCGTGCACAGAGAGAAATTCAAATGTAATAAAATTATAACAAAATTGAATTTTTGGTCGACTTATCAAAAAAGAATTCTAATGTTAAATATTTGTATATATTTGAATAATAATTTAGTGCAGCTAAAATCAAGTCATGTTTATAAATTTACTCTTGAAGTCCTTTGTATTTTCTTTAAGTGCATTTTCCAAATACACTCGACGCGCTCGCTCGCATTTGAGCACTTAAAGCGGCGTCGCCGTTGCCAACGCCAGGCACTTTAAGGGTTTCACTTAAGAACCACCCAAATCCCCGTAAAGGGAAAGCGGCAGCGGCTAGCTTTAGTACTAGGCTATACAAACTACACACACACACATAGATACGCATACACACGCTTCGTTTTGAAAACACTTGAGCATTTTGTTGACTTGTTAAGGCCTCTGCCACCTCGCATCACATCTCACATCTCTCGCCCTTTTTGTGGATCGCATCGCATCTCACATCTCTCATTGGGGAGAACTCATCTTGTTGCACGAGTCATCGCGTGGGATACGTGACTTTTTGCGGTTTGCTTGGATTTGGCTGCTAAAAGTGCTAAAAATTTTCCAATGGACCTCAGCCATACCCATACTCAGTACTTTGTTATTTTGGCTATTTGTGCCTCCTCTCGTTTAATGGCCTTGAAGTGAGAACGAGAGCGAGAGCGTGTGGTCCAAACCAAAAATTGTAGCTAAATTTAATGGTCCTTTGAGGTGTGTGCATATATATATATATATATCTGTTTTCGTATTCGTTTTCGTATTCGTAAGTGCCTTCAGTGCTTCAGAGCATTTGGCATTGTTTGCCTACTTCAAGGCGCTGGCGCCATTGTCATTGAATATTTGACTTAATTTAAAGTGTGACGTCCACTCAAGTTTAATTGTCATTGTGTGTGTGTGTGTGTGTGTATGTTGGTGTGAAAAGGGGATTGGAACAAAACAAAACAAAACAAACAAAATATATGTAAACTGCCAAACATGTTGACGAAACGTGCCGAATGTAACACTATCGAGTGAAACTCACCCTTAATATGCAGTGCTAAATAGTTTGTTATGTGCATGACAATTAACGTTCGAATGCTCCATTAAATCACAACGAAATTTGATGTCCATTAATAGCAGAGTCTGTTACGAATCGAAGAGGAATAAATACATTGATATAATCATGGGTTTCCCAAAGCGGGCTAATAACTATTTCCATTTGTTGTGGGGCCAACTATTTGCCGTGTTTTATGTATACTTTATCAAGAACCCATGAAACTCTTATTAAATCATTAGCTTGGTTACTCATTAAGGTCTTAGTATAATGAGCTAATCGTAGGGTTTCTCAAGTTAAGTGGTTTTTTTTTTTGATACTCTAACTAATCACATGATTTTTCCTTTCTTTTTCTTTACAGGTAAGCATTCAAAATTTCACACTATTAATACACTCCAAAACTCAGGCGTCTGTAAGTAATTTAATCAGCATTCAAGGCATTTTCAATTAAACTTAAATTCCCACATATCACCCTACCCCACAAAACCTTTCTGATGACCGTTTTGTAAACCGGTATTTGATATCAGAAGCAGGCACATAAAAATTTCGTAAAACAAATCATCTAAGACTGCCCACAAGTTTTTCCATTCTGATCATCATTAACAACGAACCCAACCCAACAAAACAAATCAGAACCCTTCAAGAAAATCAAACTCAGCGAACAAGAAAATTAATTTATGTATGTGCAAATGCAGCAGTTACAGCGGCAGCAGCAACAGCAGCCGTAAGCGAAAGGGTTACCAAATATTTTGAGGCAAGAAGGGAAAACTAAACACAACAGAAACTCAGAAACTTGAGTCAACTTCAACTTCTGTGAGGAGAGTCTTGGACAATACATGGAAATCATTAATATGCTGAGCTCTGCATGTGACACAAAGGACACTCGGCCAGAAGCCCAGTTGCCCTTATATAACAGCAACAACAATGCATTATAATGTGCTTATAAATACATATATTATTATTGTTGTTGCTGTTGCTGTTCTTGTATGCTTAGAGGATGCTAAGCATCTTTTCACAACTCAAGGGTTGTACGCTGTCTTTCCCAGGACCAAACATTAGAAATTCCCCCCCAAAAAAACGTAAAAATAATGCGATGAAAAACTTGTTTTCAAATTTCACATCTTTTTCGATTGTCTTCCACTATTAATTCCCCTAAAATTTTTGCTGTTTGATTTTTTGGCGTTGATAACAAGTTCAGCAAAACTAGCATTCAGGGTTTTGAAGGTCAAGCCAAAGACGTTCACACGTTTCACAATTAGCAGCTGTCGTTGAGATTTTTCGGTCAGCAAAAAAAAAAAAAAAACTCGAACTATCTTGTAAGAGTAAGCTGTAAGGATAACTAAGTTATGTATACTCCACATTCAATGTAAGTAACTACTTTATATGTTTGCATAAATTGACCCACTGCAACCCCAACTAGAAATAAAAAAGAAAAACTTTGAATAGATCCTGTTTTCGTTATATCGTTTGGTTTTGGTTCGGTTTTTTTTTTCTTTTATGATGTCAAAGGGCAACCCATTCCGCAATGGGACACGCGCCCAAAATGCCCTGCCCTTCAGTTTGTCCTTGTTGTCCTTTCGCTGTTTATTGCTGTTGCTCTTGCTGTTGTTGTTGATGCTGATTTCTATCTTTTCGTAGTTGTTTATGCAGTGCTTCGGAAGTGGAACTGGACTGTGAACCTACATATATTTTATAGTTGGCGGCGGATTTGTTGTGTGTGTGTGTTGTGGATTTTATTGAGATGAATTACATTGAATATACGTATAAATGAGGGTCAACGATTGCAGTCACACACACACACACACACACAGACAGTCTTACCCAATATATCCAATCGCACCCGTCTTATATGTATTAATGATTTTGGATTTAACTTGATGTACTGACCATGTTCATCAATGTGGCTTAAGTGGGCGGCCCAACCATAATCAATGGGCACACACACAGAGAGAGAGAGAGAGAGAGAGAGAGAGAAAGAAAGAAATAAAATTGTGTAAAACATTTGAAATGTTTCGTTTTTGGTTCAGTTCGAAGAATATTGCTGTATATTGCGCCTAGTGGTAGTTGCGAGTATAGCGCAAAATTTTAATGTCCTTTTTGCTGCTGCGTTCATAAATTTTTATTATGTAATTGAGTTTGTTCAGGGCTTTTATTATTATGGTATGGCCATGGTGTGGTACGGCATGGTATGGGTTTCGTGTTTATGTCGGGGGTGTCTTTGTCGACAGAAAGAGAATGTCTCCAAATAAAACAATAAAAGCAAATGGTAAAATGCTGAAATACCAAAAGGGGGCATATTAATAAATAAAATGGGGGTTCACAGTGTTTGAGTAAGCAGGGAGTTTAAGCACCAAAACCTTTATGATATGCATGTTGGACAAATTCTCAAAAAAGCATTTTGGGTAAGCGATCAATAAATGTAAATCTAACGTGGCCAAAATGTGGAGTAATAAATGTTTGAAAGAAAAGATAATAGTGGAAGGGAAAGTAAAGATAAGAGATCAGCTAACAATGGCAAATTGAAAAGAGTGCAAATAGACTGTAGAAATGTTGAGTCAGGAGTCTTACATACAATCTTAAAGCTTTAAAGGAAGCTTAAAAGTTTATATTCCAAATAAGGTTTTAATCAGTTCTTCATATCAAAATACAATGTTAACCAGGTTTTTAACCCCAAACCATCCACAAATACATATCTCGTTAACCATTTAAGAAACCTTATTAAAGTATTGATTGAATATTTATTCTATTGCCATCTTGAGATATCTGTATGCAGATAAACATTTATATATATTGTTTTTATATACTCACTCGTCCAAATATCTGCAGTCATTTATTCACACTCAAACACACAGCACAACACATTATTAATTGATTAAGCCGCGGCAATAGGCCTGCTTTAGAACATTATATTATGACAGCAAACACGCGCCAATGGGGACAGCCTCAAAGAGAAGATAAACCCGCAATAAATTTACATAAATTACCCGCATGAATGCAAAAGAATGCCTTCAACACAAGAACAAAACAACAACGAAAAAAAAAGTGTCCCAAATGCGCAGCAAATTCAATAAGCAATGCGAAGAGTGAAAGGCAAACCAGAAACTCAAATACGCGGCACGTTCCACACGTAACTCAAGTTCCTAAGGTTCAAGTTATGGGCTTTTGGACTATCTGCTTTCAGCATACATACCTACATACATATATCCCGTAAACAGACGCCGCAAGCAATTAGCATGCTAAAGAAAAAAAAAATTTTATTATAAAGAAGAATCCAATGCCAGGCGAGAGAAAAAAAAAAGAAGATAAATAATAAGAAATCGAGCCGAGCACACGCTCATAAATCTTGAGCGCACTTTTCGATCTCTGCTCTCGACCGACCGGTTTCCTCATTTGGGCTGTGTCTTATTGTTTGCTGCTGTTCTGGTGTCCCATATCCGAAACCCTTTTCACTTTTTTTTCTGTCACTGTTGTTGTTATCTTTGGTGCTGCTGCTGTTGTTGTTTCGCACAATAGACGCGCGCACTCCAAAGTCGGGTGAAAGGTTAAGGTGTCATTTCGTTTTTTTTATTCTGCCTCAACAGACAACAAATTTGCTTAACATTCTCGCTTAAATTCTCAACTGCTCGTTTTATGCCTTCCACAGTCAGAAGTGTCACAACCCTTAAGTTGACAATGGGTGGGTGGATGATACGATACGGACGGGGTATGGGTGATGTTCTGGAATTTCTTTCACTCTATTCTCTCTTCCCTTGCTGTTTGCATTTTTTTTTTTATTATTATTATTATTTTTATACTTATTTTATTTGTTGTTTGTTGCTGGCTGTCAAATTGCTGTCAACATCGCCGTCGACCAGTTTCAACTTTAATAATGTAAGTTGTTTTTACAATTGTTGTTATTGTTGTTGTTGTTGTTGGCAAGACAATACGCAAACTCTGCTCAAGTTTATAGTTTTTAATTAAACTTGAATGTGAGACAAAGTCGCGGCTTTGGCAAACTAGAAAATTTAGCTAGTGTCGTTGCTCGTTGTGTTTTCTTAACTTTTCTTTTATTTCGTTTTTACTGACTGCCATTGAAAGTTTTGTGTAATGTGATTGCCTGTAAGAGGAAAGTTTTCGGGGTGTCGTCGTTGTTGTCTGGCCTATTGACATTTTGTAATTACAGTTAAGATCGATTTTCCATTCTATCCGCTCGCTCTCCCTCTCCCTCTCACTCTTTGCATTTGTGTTTCTAATAGGATTGTGTACCCTGCTAATTGGATCACTTCAACAGCGCTCTCTCTTCCTCTCTCTTTTTCTGTACCCTTAACAGGAAAACAATCTCTTTCGACACCCTTCAGTCTTAGACTCAATTCCTTAATGCTCTATGGCTCAACACATCACTCAATTCATAGGCCTTTATAAACCACTCTTAAGCAACCCCTAATTTGGCTTTACTCTTCTTCTCGCACTACTCGTCCAATTGTCTTGCATATAGTATCTTTTGGGTTATTTTGAGTTGGACCTTTCTTCTTCTGTTTGTGGACTTCTTCAATGCAAACTCGCTTGACTTTGATTTGTGCTTTGCCTCTAGACCAATACGACCCTTCTCCTTCTCCGTCTCTCTGTTAGTGTCAGGGCGCTAAGCTGACGTCATCAACACCCGGTCAATTGTTGTTGTTGTTGGGCATGTAAATTGCATGAGTCACTACACTTCTATCGCATGCACCCCTTGTACTTACTTGCTTACATACACATACACATATACATTTGCAACCACTATCCGATTTCAGACCCTTTTCAGACCACCGCCCACGTAATTGCTTCCTGCAGATTTCGGACATTCGAACATTGGACATTTGGTTTAAGCCTCAAGCCGCCTTCTTGCCTCCTTCTCCCTTCAATCTCTCTCTCTCTCTCACCCATTAGTCTTTATTCAGTCTTGTGCCCTGCATAATTAAGCAGTCTGGCTGTATTTTAAACCACTTTAAATTGACATACGGAAGTCCTGCGCTCAGTCACGCCCCGCAGCAAACACCTGTCAAGTTTAGCTGCCAAGCACTGAGCAAGGCAAAAACGAGAAAAACGAAACGCAAAAAAAAAATGGAAATGGAAATAAAATGAAGAAAAAATATCAAAATATCCTATGCGAACGGCCGACCGACCGACCGACCGTTCGTAGTAGTACTTATTAGCAGCGCCCTCTGGCGTTCACATTGCAATGTTTCATTGCGACAATAAAATCGAACACCCGCTGTGCGCCTTCCTTACCCAATGCCAATCAAACTTTCGGTTTTACCTCTCTGCCAGTGACAGCTAGCTAGGCGAGGTGGGGAGGGGTTGGGCGGACAAGGCGAATGGTACTTCAGCCTTCTCAACTGTGTAGAGCCAGAGCCAGAGCGATTACTGTCCACCTGATCCCCAACCTCATCAAAATAATAGGCGCAGGTCAATCGATATGATTTTGCCATTCCATACATTTATTGGCATTATTTCAACTTAAAGCAGCGCAGTGGATGGGGAGTTTCTCGTTTATTTGATTTGGTTTTGCTGCCTTCCCCAACGACAATAACAGCTGAGAAGCTCATGACAAATTCATTTCACTTGCCACATGACTGACTAAAGCCAAAGCAAAGGCGCAATAAATGGCGTTGGGATTTCTACTTTACTACTAGCTTAATGGTTGATACAAATAAACAGAAACAGCAGCAGGGGCCAATGGAAAGTAAATAGATGAGAAGCAAGCGATGTTATGCATAGACAATTTTCCATCTCGACTGTCAGTTAATTTTATGGCAAACATTGCCAAAAGGTAAACCCTCAACGATTATGTTAATGCCGATTGATGAGTTTATTTTGTAATCGTTAAAAACCTATTGAAAATTTGAAATCTAAATATTATCACAAAAACTTACCCTAACTAATTGCTCAACTGTTGAAAACAATATGAATTTAATGCACCTAAGTTAAATACACTCTCAACCCATTAATCGTTTGGCGTAATCCAATCATTTGTCATATTTTGGTCATTTGGTCATTTAATCATAAATTGTCGACACTTGAGTCATAAATTCAATTAAGTGGAAATTATAAATGGTAGTTCGGTTCAACAAATTGATTAAATAATAAAATGTCAGTTGTGCTGCGGTCAACGATAAACTCTATG
This sequence comes from Scaptomyza parva, assembly GCA_035044645.1. Taxonomy (NCBI): domain Eukaryota; kingdom Metazoa; phylum Arthropoda; class Insecta; order Diptera; family Drosophilidae; genus Scaptomyza; species Scaptomyza parva. The sequence goes on from JAWNNT010000090.1 coordinate 8,433,064, forward strand.
ATATACTGATATACTACGTAAAGCCAGCTGTTGTCAGTTGAATGAACCCCTCACAACAACAACAACAACAGACCCAAAATTAGACCATAGTAAATGTCAGTTTTGTGGGCAACGTGGCATAATCATAATCATCAACATTTGAGCATGACAAGTTGAATGAGTGTACTTTATAAGTTTTGGTTTTTAGTTTTTAATCAAGATTGTTTCTTTTTTTTTTCTTTTTGGGTTTGGGTTTGTGTAGCTTGAGTCTATCATTAACATAACTCAGTGGTCGGTCATCATTATTAGGCTGAACTTTTGCGCCAAAAAGTCGACCCTCAACAGATGCTGCAAAGACTTTTTTCTCTAATCGAACAAAGAATCCTTGGTACGGCTTCCGTTTCAGTTTTCTTAACTACCCTTTCGGGTTTTTGGCCAATGACCAGGCAATACCCATAATATACTGTAGAAACTTCCTCCCTAAGCTCAAGTCTCATTACAAATAAATATCCTTAGACTATTTATAATGCCAGTTGCCAGTGTGCGAGCTGTTGCTATTGCTGATGCTGAACTCAACTAAACTGAACTGGACCTAGCCTCGTCTTTTTCTTTGCCTTTGCCTTGCGCCTTTGCTGTCTGAGCAAATTATGCAGATTAAGGGTCAGTCAGTCTGAAGTCTGTAGTCTCGGGTCCACAGCTGGCGGCCGTTAAGAAATCGCCCTCCCTCTATATAGCACCTGGTTGGGCAGCTTTTTTGCTACTTACCAACAAACAACTTTTCCTACTCTTTTATTTTTTTTTGTGGTTGCATATAAAAATGAATAAAAAAAAAATGAAAGCAAACAAACACTATACAAAAATGCGTTGCATAAAATTTACATGAAAATCAAATTTTCATGTTATGTTGCCTGCATAATTTGTTCGAATTGCTGCGCTCTATCTATCCCTTGGCCCATTAAATAGTTGCCATTTATTATACATACATAGATGTACATATGTACATATGTAGAGAGTATAAGAGCATCTCACATGAGTGCTATACACTTTCATACTCTCATACTCGTAACCAAATTTAATTGTGTTTCTGTGCCAGGCCATAGCAAAGTTTATTGCATAGCATTAGGCGCTTGCCAGACAGACGTATGGACAGACCGAACAGAGAAATGAGTTCATAATAAGCTGCTCAGCAGCAAAAATGGCAATTTACAGATGGCGCCCCCTGATCTGAAGGTTTTTTTTTCTGGGTCACATGTGTTAAACACAAATGCTTAACTTTTGGCCGCCCCTCAAATTTCGCTCCTCCCTTTCGCTTTCCTTCACCCACCTCACAAAAATGGAAAGAAAAGTTTTGCACCAAAAAGTATGCCACAGTCTCTCTCGTTCATATTGCATATCAGCCAACTGTGGCCACTTTCCGTCCGTCCGTCCGTCTGTCTCTCTGTCTGTCTGCCTGCATGTCTGTGTTTGTTTAGCCATAGTTTGTTTTTTTGGTTGGCCCCCAGATTTCCAGCGCCACATTCAATGCCAAAAATTTGCGCGTTAATTTGTCTGCAGTATATTTCTTCTTTTTTTTTTTCGTTTATATTTCTGGTGTTTTTTTTTTGTTTTTTTGTTTCTAGCATATTCGACTTTTGGGCTTATCCGCCAAATGCAAATTGTTGCAGGCGCAAAAGTTTTTTTTGTTTCTTTTATATTTGCACGTTAGTTTTAGCCATTTTAATTGAGTTCTGCTTCACTAGGCTTTTAGTACTTTTTATTTTTCGTTTTTTTGGCGTTTTTTTTTTTATGCATTTTTATAAGGTTTTAGATACAGATTTTGCTCTAAATTTATAGCACTGAAGTGGAAGTGGATGACCGTGGAATGCAAATGTTTGGTTTATAAATAAAAGAGATTATATTTTTCTATTGTATATATATTTAAGAGCAGAAAGTTATGAAATTCAACAGAAAAATATCAAATAAACTTCGATTTATTTTCCAAGAGAAAGTGATTTTCTTTTATTAAGGTGTAGGATAAGGCCACAACATGTGTGGGTTTGGATTTGAAGCCTTGAAGCTACTTTCACACACACACACGAACTCACTCTCTCTCTCACTGTCTTATCGTGTTTGTGCAATATGTCAACTCTAGACCCGACAACAATGGCAAACTAGACAAAATGCATGGCATAACATATTTTTCCGTTTTCTGAATGCATTCGCGCGCCGTCACTGCATCAGCCTGCAACAGCAACAACAACCACAACAACAATATGTTCTATACAATAAAAGTTGAAAAACAAAAAGCCAATTTCAAATACGCGCTAGGCATTTTGACATATCTATTGTCGTTGTTGTTGTTGCGTTTTTGTGTTTTTGTGTTTTTGGCTTTGTTTTGTTGTTTGGAGACTATTTTCGTTGCCTGCTTTTTGGCATGGCGCACAAAAATGCGTCAATGTCAGCGACATGCAACCAAACACACAAAAAGAAGACAACAACAAAAATAACAACATATATATTTTTGTGTTGTTTTTCTCCATTGCGTGATTGTTGATAAATATGACAATAAAATGGACACAAATCGACCAATAACAGCAGCAGCAGCAGCGGCAACAACAAACAACTTCAAATAAACGAAATATTTTCAATGCATTCGCGCGGGCGCTTTTTTGGGTTTTTTTTTTTGGGTACAGTTAAGCTTGGCACATAACGGATGCCATGTGTGTGTGACGTGTGAAAATGCTGACACACACAAACAACAAAAACAACAACAATACACAGAGAACAGTTTTTGAGCGCGTTCAGGTTTTTAGCAGTGAGTACAGTCTTCTCAAAAGAAACAACATAAAAAAATTCACCAACAATAATACTTTGCTTTATGCTTTTTCTGTTTTTTTTTTCCCCTTTGTTGTAGCGCCATCTGTCGGCGAGAGTGAGTCTCTTCGTGTGTGTGTGTGTGTGTGTGCTGCCAAAAAACGCACGTGATAAGCATATGAAATTTAATGGCAACTCTATTTGTAACTTTCACCGTGTGTGTACAAAACTTTACTTTTTTCTGCTGCTTTGAAGCTTGGCTGCCAGCCATTTCCCTTCCGCCGCACTCTGGCTGTCTGTCTACCTTTCTCCCCTTCTCTCTCTCTCTTTCTGTCTTTCTCTCCTCTGGCTCTTTGCTACTTTTGTGTGTGCACTGACTTGGAAAATACTTTTTGTGATAACATTTTATGGCTTGACAAGCAGCCAACGCAAACTATGCGCATCTCTCCATTTCGTTTTTTTCTTTTTTGTTGCCCCCTCAACACAAAAATTATAAAAGCAAAAAAAAAGTGAATAAAAGAAAAGAAAAACGCAAAATGTGTTGCAAGTTGAAGTCGCATTATGGCAGAGTCTTAGACACAGACACAGACACACATACATACATAGGAGATAGTTACCGAGGCTAGGAGTGCCTGGCATCAATTTGCAATTTGACAGCTGCCTATAAATAGCATGCAGAATGACAACGCCAACTTACTACAATCACTTTGACATTGATGGAACTTGCTGCTGCTAAAGTGTTCAAAACTTGTAAGCCAACAAGTGAAACAAAATTTCATCAAGTTCTTAACTTTCCTAGCCAATATGAATGAATGAAAAATGTCTCGTTTAATATTTTTCCAGCGCACATTTATTATATCTCTATCTGTTTCGATATCTGTAACGATAAAATCAACAAACGAACATGTTAAACAACTCGAACTGAGAACAATTAGTAATGACGACTGGTTGTACGTGTGGAACTCTTATCAATTTTGCAATCACATTTCTTGTTGTCCGGTGGCAACAATGCCGATTTGTGCACCTTAAAACCATAAACACTACACAGACAGAAAATTTCAATATATATATCTATATTATAAGTAAAGGTTCCAACTTACCTTGGTGAGTATTTCTTGATTGGTGGGACTGGCAACAGTTTGGGTAGCTGCATGAAAAACATGTGTGGAAAACTGGTACCAAACATGGCGCCATCGAGTAGAGCGCAACGAGCATCCGGCTCATATACATCCTGGCAGCGTGGACAATAGACCTTGACATGTGAGTGGCATGGACGATCGGTAAGACCCACTGGCAGCACCAGTTGACTCTCGCAATTGACTCGCGGACAGATGCCGAAATCACCTCGCGTATACTTGACGCACATATCCGCAATGCCACGTTGAGTCATGATATAGCGTGAATGAATCAGGCCATACAACTGTTCCAGATTGTCGGGATCAATGGTCGAGTTATTGATCTCATACGAATGACTTTCAGTATCAAATTCCGAATCAAGTATCGTCTCGAGTGTATCATAGTAGTTGGGCACTATTGTCTCCAGACCGGTCATATTGAATCTGTCCCGGGAAAAATCGTTGGGCACACGGCACAGAAACTCATTAGCTGGCAGGCTAACAAACCAATCAATCCACGAGCCATCAAACTGAGACATTTTCCTAATTATATATATATAAAACAATTTTCTTCCACGTAAAGTTTTTGTTTATAGTTTTTTTTTTTTCGTTTTTCTTCTTACTATTTACAATGTGCTGTTTTTGAAAAGTTTTGATTTGATTCAAATATTGTTTACAGCTTTTAGTTTTACTAAAAAGCTTACTTTGATTGGTTAGAATAAGTATTTAGATCGGATTTAAGTGGAATTTTTATTTACATTTTCTCCATTAGCGTTCTTGATACCAAACACGATATACTTGAAGTGCAATTGCATTAAGCACTGTACAGGTTTGCCTCACTTTTTTACATTTTAATGACCAGCAAAGGACATTCCAAAAATAATAACAAATACAGTGCGAATTTGTATAGCATTATTATATAGCACATATACAGAATGGCGCCGAAAGCTTGGAGTACAAAAAAAAGAGAAGAAATTTGTCGACTTTTGCACACGCGACAACAAAGGAAATAAACACGCATGGTTATGAGGTCATCAACAGTCATGAAATTTCTGTTTACCAACTTGGTTGGTTGAGGGACGGGGGAATGAATGGGGGTAGTTGCAGAAACTGACATTTTGTCGCAAAAAAAAAACCGAAACGAAGCGAGCGTAAAATGCGCCGCGAAGGACGCGACATTTGAGGCAGGCAGTCAACAAAAACGTGGTAAAAGGGAGAGAAGTACTCCGTGTGTGTGTGTGTGTGTGTTGCAGTTGTGTTTGTCATTGCCACTTAGCCTTATTAGTATGTGCAACGGGCAACAGTCGTGCCAAACGATGCTGAATACCTCCCCGCCTCGCACCGCTTCCTTGCCGCTTGTAAAGTGGTGATGAAGCTTACTCAGAAAAAAAAATGAACGAAATGTACGCAAAAGTACGTGCATGCAATGCGCTCGCCGCTTAAAAGTCTGCCTTTGCTTGACTCTCTGCAGCTGTAAGCAACGCCAAAAAGTATGCTATATTAAAAATATACTCGCAACATATACATATATAGATATTATTATGGCCACACACATATATGTATACATGTGTTGGAATGGGACCTGGCACCAGCACACATCAGACAGCTGCGCAATAACTGTACATTAAAAGTCATTGCATTCATGATATTATTTTTTATGTATTTCTCGACCAGCTTTAGCTTCGCATTGTGTCTCTGTTTCTGGTTACTTTGTGTGTGTGTGTGTGGTCTTTATATTTTTTAAAGTGTTCCCTTTATTTTGGTTAGATTTCGTTTTTGTGTGTCTCCTCTTTTGTCTGCATAAAAGTGCAAATTTATAATATATACATACGCTCGCTTATCCTGTAATGGCAAGGACATGCGAATGGGAGTGATATGATTATTTAGACAACTACAGGGTATCTCTTAGTCTTTCATGTAGCAAGCACATTACTTTTTCGTTCACCACTCATCATTTGCAGCTGTTTGTTGCAGTGTTGCCCTTTGGGCTTTCAGATGAGTGCTCGCGTTTCCCATCCATCTCTCTCTTTCTCAGTCTCTGTCTCCTATTTTTTAACCCCGAACCCCAGAAGCAACTAAAATGTTCATTGTGCAACTTTTGCTAAAACAAAAAATCATTTGCGCTAATGCTTTTATGACGAGTTTTGTTGAAAACAAAAGAATAAAAAACCCCAAAATATATAATAGAGCATTAAATATTCGCAAAATGTATATTTAAAATGTTGGCTTATATTCCGAATTATTATTAAAATACTTTCAACAATGCTGATTAATGTTCAACTATCAAGCAATTTAAACAAAAGATTCGCATTGATTGTATTAATTAAATGAATCCCCTATGTGTTAAAGGCATTACTTGTTGTAATGGCTTTTGCGCATACCTTTGTGTATGAAAACGCGCAACAATTCGTCGAATTGTGCGGCTTTTTGGTCATTTAATTAAATCCACAAAAGTTGCCCTTAATTATGCGGAGTACTTAAACATATTTAAAATGTAAAATGTAAAAACATTTCACACTCAAAACTTGATAATAACATAATACAATTTATTTTCAACTCTTCTCTCTCTCTTTTTTGCAGGTAAGCAACCAAAATATGTTTATCTCACATTGCATACGTGATGGAAGGCGGCCCAAAATACTCTAATAACAGGCATTTATTGAACATAAATATTTGATGAAATTTCGTAATACATTTAAAAGTTTGCAACACCTTCAAATTTATGCAACACAAGCAGAAAACTATTTTTGACTTTTGATTATTCGACTATCCCATACCCTTTACTCACACCCATTCATTTGTATCAACTGTCCATCTTTCGAGAAGAATAGTACAGGATATTAAATATTTTATCGTATTTTTAAATTATATATACGATTTCATAATTCCGAGAGAGAGAAAGCGAGAGAGAAAGCTGTCAAATAAATTGAATTATTATTTTATATCCAATTTTGTTGAGCAAAAGCAATGCAGAAAATTAAATGCAATTCAATTTGGTCAAAATAAATTGTGGTATGTAATGTACATATGTATACATGCGTGTGTGTGTGTGTGTGAAAAATTGTAACAACAAATGTAATAGACATAAACACATAACACATGTTTGCCAACAACATCGACAACAACAAACAGAAACCGTATAACAGACAATAAATGTGAAGCTGATACAAGTTAACCACAAAAGATGTGAGCAGACGAGCATCTTCAGGTTAAGGACTCGACTCGTCTCGTCTCGTCTCGCCTTGTTTCGACTTGTCTCAGCAAGTCCTTGGCATGCTGGACAATTTTGCACAGTTGCTTCATTTTGCGCCACCATGGCAAAGATGTTATCCCTTATCCATGGGCAAAAATTCAATATTTTTCACAAACATACAACAACAACAACAACACCAAGAACAACAACAAACACTACGCATTGCTGCAAAGGGATAACATATTAAATTTGCCAACAGCATCGGCTGGCAAAAGGACAATGCCATAAAGACAAGAAATCAATTTTTTTTTTTTTACTTCATTCCATTCCTTCGGTAGAGAAAACAATTTTCTAACAATAAAAAATGGCCCAAGCGTTGACTGGTCCTGCTCGAGGACGGGGAGGGGTATTGGGTTGCTCGATAGAGGGGAAGGACATATGAGAAGGAGGGGGTTACACACACGCACCAAACATGGACAAGCCTTTAAAATCGAAAGCAATGGGGAAAAGAAACCAAGCGAAACAAATCATAAAAAAGAACCGGCAAGACAGTTAAGAGAGAGAGAGAGAGGGTGAGGGGGTTTCCATGTAAGTGTGTGTGGGGGTGGGGTGGGAGAGAAAGATTGAGGGGTGTGAGTGAGGTATGTTGGTGCTGGGGATTTAAGGTTTTGTGCTGTGGCAAGCCATAAAAAAATAAGCCAAAGTGGCGTGTAAGAAAGCCAATAAAAAATGCTCGAGAAATGTGAGACAAGTGAACAGCAGGAAACCATAGGCAGTCAAGAGAGGAGAGGGGGTGGAAGTAGAGTAGAGAGGAGAAACGATGTGTGACTGGCATTTGGCCATTTGGATTAGTGACTGGGTAGCAACAAGCACTTTGTGTTCAATACGAGCCAACGACTTTAATTGAGTACGTAAAAAGATGGATAAAAATGAATTCCAGGAAGTAAAACTATTTTCATGTTCCATTGTGTTGCGTACAGTGGGAACATTGAGAACGTAGTTGATAGATTTTATATCTTAAATCTTTTTCTATCTCTTCAAAAACATTTTATCAAATGATAAATATTCATTTTGTCAAATCACAGTTGTCTCTTAGGATTACTAAAACTTCAATTTAAACAGAAATACAAAAAAAACGGATTCCCTAACAAATCATTTGTCTGCCTTTTTTGAAGCAATCATCAATCCTTTTAGGTTGCTGCTGCCGGCTCTGCTGCTACTGCTGGCATGTGTTGCCTTGCCCTAACGTTGAATGTTCGGCTGAGTGTCCTGCTTAGCAGCTGCTAACTAATAACGAGCCTCATTTTGTGTGTAAATCGATAAAGTTGTTACTTTTGTATTATGCACGTAGTTTCGCCCCGACCCGCCCAATAAACTTTGTGTGTGCTGAAAAGTTTTGCTCCTCGTTCGGCGACTTATGGCTAACAACTGTGAACTTAGAGCAGCAGCAGCAGCGGATTGTGTAGGTAGGTGGGGGGGATGTTAGACTTGGAGAGGGTGCAAAAAATATTATCGCATGTTGCATCGTTCAGCGTGTTGACAATTGAATTATTTATGTGCCTTGTTGTTGGATGATCTAGTCTATAGCTGCTGCTCCTGCTACTGCTGCTGCTGTTGTTGTGTGTTTGCCTTTTTGTTTGTGCATTGATTGAATCCCTTCGATGTGTGTGTGTTGTGTGTGTGCGTGTGTGCTGTCAGTCTGAATAGTTCCTGCTGGCTGTCTCTAGCCATCCTTCGAGTATGTGTTTGGCTATTGTCATATGCGCTTTATGCACTTTATTGGCGATTACATTCACTCAATAGCTGATGGCTGGCCAAACCTCAATCAACTCGTTTCGTCAGCAGCAGCAGCAGCAGCAAGAGCTACAGCAAGCAGCAGCAACAACAACAACAAACTTGTATGAAGGATTCTAGCAAGCATCTTTCTTTGCCCCTTCACACTCTCTCTCTCTCTCCGTTGGGGAAAACTCGTGACTGCGAGTTGTGTGGACTTTGGACAGTGACTGCCTTGTTTGATTGTCATCGTTTGTGGAAATTTGATAAGCGCTTTTTGTTCGTGTCGTCTCGTCTCCCACTCTTGAGATTGTCTCCTATTTCTGTTCCTGTTTGCCTCCGTTTTCCCCCCCTCTTTCTCTTTTTGTCTTCTATCTATGAGTTTGTTTGCCAGCGAAACTTTGCTTGGTTCGTGCCAGGACTCAGTGTCTTGGATCTTTTTAATAATGCGGGTTATGTGATGGATTTATTAAATGCGTGTCTCTCATGTTTCTCATGTCTCTCTCTCGTGTGTGTGTATGTGTGTTTTTCTATGTGTGTGTGTGCAGTCAACAACAACAACAACAATAATAACAACGACAACAACTCGTCATAAACTTTGTCCTTGCGCTTTTGTGCACTTCCCTTTTCAATTAGTTTGCCATGTGCACATATCAAAAAAGATAGAAGAAAAAAAAAAAAGAAGAGAATGCTTCAACATGCGCCTCAAGTTATGCAATCGCTCTTTGTTCCATTCAACTCCCCCTCGCTTTTGTGTTCAGCTATTGAACTTAAAGTGTTATTCGATTTGTTCACTAGCAAAAAGTTTTAGCTATCACATTTATGGAATGTGATGTGAAACTTGAAAAATGCTGCCAAAAGTCATAACTTTGTTAGAACCAAGTCCGATTTTGATCATGGTTGAAGTGCTGCAACAAAACTCAACTTTATATGATTCGATTCAATAAAATCCATACAACAGATTTCTATGCACTTAAAGTCCAAACAATAATGCTGACAACGGCAAGCATGGCACACATAAGTATGCAATAATAATTGCAAACGATGGGGCGAAACACATATCTGTCCGCGCCTCGGGAAGAGTTAAAGGCATCTCTAACATACTCTAAACAACAACATGATAATAAAAATGTTTATGACGAACTCAAACCTAACCAACCAAGATGGCACAAATTTAATGCCGCCAGCGAATGAAAAGGGAGAAGGAGTGAAAGAGGAAGTGAATTGGGACTGGGACTGGGTCGATCCTACCCAATTATTTGGTGGCAGTAGAACACGACGACCCGCATTTTTATTTCTTATTTTTATGGCCATGCAAATGTCGCACACAGAACAGAACAGAGGCGCCAAAAAGTCGGCAACATATGCCAAGGGCATGTGAAACGAAATCAATTTGCTCGCCCACAAAAATGTTGATGACCTTGGGCACACAAAGCTACGCTGTGTGCTTGAATGTGTGTGTACGGGTGTGTGTGTGTGGAGCCTCATTAATTTGCGGTCGCTGCGCGCTTCAAGTCCGGCAACCAAATAATCGCATTACCCCACAAAAATGGCGCAGAAGTAACTCTCTTAAAAAGGACGACAACCAAAAAAAAAACGAAAGCAAAGCAAAAATCGATTAGAGACGCGGTTTCCTTACACACACACACACACACACACTTGGGGGGCATACTTTTAGCTACACTTTAGTCAGTCACTTTACTTTGTTGTTGCTGGTGTTGCTGTTGTTGGTCTCCTTCCATTTGATATTACTACATTATGATGATGATTATTTTTATCGTCGCGTCACGCGATATTGTCGCCGCCGCAGTGCCGCATTGCCGAGTTGTGTTGGAAGGGGGTTTGGGGTTATGCTAGCTGCCATTTTGCCAGTGGCAACGGAAACGGAAACGCCACCAAATGTGTGCGAGAGAGTGTATATGTGTGTGTGTGTGTGTGTCTAGGCAAACATTTAGCGCGCTTGTATGTGTGCTTAGTGTAAACGATGCCTTTGCAAATGACTGCAGTTAAAAAGTCATCAATGTCTGCCAAAAAACGAAACTCGCCATTAAATTTTCGCCGCAATTTATGCACACACCCATATGTGTGTATGAGTGTGTGTGTGTATGTGTGTGTGTGAGAGTATTGAAATTGAGCTGCGATAAGAACTGCCAGCTTGAAAGTCACAGCACAAAGTCGTCTCCCCCTTTTTTTTCACCATTTGCCGAATTATATTACGCGTCGTTCATATCAACGACAGAAAAAAAAACGAACAGAGAGAAAGTTATCGAAATAGCAGTTGCGACAGTGTTGAAAAATTTATCAGTGTCATAAAAAATCCAGTCGTAACTTTTCTTCAACTCAACAAAAATGGTGGTGCCTCTGTTGTGCCTACAATAAAATGTAAGGCTTTTAAAATAAACACAAAATGCGAGCAAATGAAAATGTTCGAAATGTTTTATTTGGACAAAATAGCAAACAACATATAGGAGAACAAAAAAAAAACAACAACAACGTTCATTGATATTCATTTCCAATTGAAAATTGTTAACAAAAAGTCTCCATATAGGTGTATTATACATATATATATTGTATATATACTATACATCTGGCGTATACTGATATCGAATTGGTAGGCTTGGGTCTCTGTGCTTTAGGGCACAGAGTCACTTGAAGCTGAGCCAGTGTTGTGGGCCCGGCCTACACACAGAGTCAACAGTAAACCAATTGACCAACGTTTGCACATTGAAACAATATTAGTTATATAGAACTGAACTCTTATTGTGTCGAAAAATATTTACCTTGTAGAATATTATGCTAAACAATAAGGCAACTAGTCTGGAATAAGGGGATTTGCTTGAAATCATCCCATAAAAGATTGATTCAAAGTTGCATTTCCAAAAGAAGGAATACAAAATTTCCTTAAGTTTTCATTAACAATATTTGTATACGTTTTGTACCACTGTGCATCGTATGTAATTTGCAAATCGGCAAAAAATGCCGTAGCATGTGGTCAAATCGTATCGCTGAGGCCTTTAGACTTTAGATGGGTGTGTGTTGCATGAGTGCGGGGCGGGATGGGGCGGGGTGCAACTGCATGGTGCTGCAAACTGATGCCAGTGCTAGCAATCTCCATGGCTCTGTGTTTTTCCAGCTTCAACTCCAGCTGCAGTTTACGTTGTTGGCCATAGAAAAAAAATCAATGTGAAACACTTCCACACACACACACACACAGATGCACACACGTGCTTATACAAACAACCGCACGCGTGGTGGCATTGCAACGCGCAGTGGCGCCACCCTGAGGGGAAAAACCTGAGCCTCTGGATTCAGGAGCCAGGAGCTGGAGTACAGGCGCTATGGCGTGCATTATGTGGCCATATGGTCGCCTCTTGGCCGTCGCATGAGTTTGTATACAAATAAACACGGCAATGCACAAACACACACACACACGAACACACATAAACACACACACATACGAACAAACACAACCATCCATGTGGAGAAAACGACTCACTTGCCTGCAGTCGGTTTACGTTTAATGCCCATATATTGTTGCCTACTTTTAGGTGCAGTGCCCAGTGGCCAGCCACGGTCAGCAGAGAGTGGGCCCAGACCCAGGCTTTTGGGCCATTTTTAAAGCCCATTTAAATGTGAGCAAACTTTTGCACGTGTGCATCGGTTTGCATAAAAGGCTAGCCTGGTAGCCTGGTCCTGGTTCTGGTTCTGGTCCTGGCCCTGCTCACTCAGGCACGTTAGTTAAACGTATGCCCAACTGAATGAGTCAGATATACATACGTATATATATATATATATATATTTATGTATATACAACATATATATGTATGTATGTATATGTGGAAAGGTGGAGCGGAAAAATATATGTATGGACGTTATACGGTTTGTGTATTGAAAATTGGATTTTCAATTGGTTTGCAAAACGGAAATTAATTCGGGGGCGCTGCTCAGTGGCGGCAGGAGCCGGAGACGAAACACTGGACAAAAATACATATACATACATATATATAGAGTTGTATATGTATATGTGTGTGTGGCTATAATGGGCAGTGTTATGCGGGAGATGGGGCGTGTGGGGGAGGGGAGGAAAAAATTGGGAACAGGAGCGAAAATGAAGCAATGACGTTTCGTTTGGTTGCTGATGACGACGCTGATGATGGAGACCAGATCTCTTCTACTTCATCGTTTTCCACTCTTCATTCTCTGGGCCACGGAATGAGGTGATGACGAGAGACGCGGCGACTGACCATTGCCACAGGCGGTGGCATTGCATGCTTTTCGGCTATATGAGAGACAGAGAGAGTGAGAGAGGGAGGGGTAGAGAGAGAGAGAGTGTGGCATAAAAATAATGTTGCCTCGATTTCATTTCTCTTCTTACTTTTATTTTGCGTTCATTTCGTTTCGTTTCGCGTGCACTTTAATTAAATTAAGTGAATTTCGAGTCTGATAAGCGCAAAATGAACAGATGAGTGCGCTACGGCTAGTAGCTAAGGTGTGTTGATAAAGGTGGAAGACGGATGGCGGAGGGAGGGAGAAAAGTTAATGTTAAAGTAGGTAAGCTATAAATAGCGTTGGTACTTTGAAAAGTTAAGTAGATAATTGACAATCAAGCAGTTCTGCCATTAAATGAACACAGTTAGTTCTAAGAAGCCCTTGTAGTTTAAATGAATGAAACTTCTTGGCAAAGCACAAAAAAGAAAAAAATCAATAAGCGTACTTATACTTCTTTTTCTATAGCAGTTCTTGAGTAGCGTTTTGCCGCTTCACATAATAAACTGAAAATGCACATTTAATCTAATGGCAAACGTTTAACATTTTCTTGTAGTATCTTCAACACTTTATGCGACTTTAACTAGCTTAGTAACACACTAAACCTTTTATGTTTGTTTGTTTTCTCTTCATTCTCGTTTAAATCACATACTGGGAAAAAAAAGAGGAAACTTTACAAATTGATACACCTCTCTGATCGCTGTGTAAATTGCTAGCTTACAACACTGGCTATTGGCAGCATTTTCAATTAGCAGCAAGTCTCTGCTGATTAGCTTTTCTCTCTCTCTCCCTTTCGCTCCCTCTCGCTCTGTCGCTAATGCCAAACCGAACCCCTAGATAATTGTCGCTCGAGCAACGTGGAAAATTAAAACAACAATTGTGACATTGTCAGTGAGGAGAATGCAGGGCGAGGGAGCAACAACAAACAGCAGGCGGCGGCATCGAATGCAAAAATCCTACAGAGAGCAGGAAGAATAAGGACACAGGACATGGTTGATGCACACACAAAGATACACACACAACTATATGTATATGTATATGTGTATATATATTGCGCGAGAATCTGTTGCAAATCCCAAAAGTGTGCAATGCAATGGCAGCCATTGAATGAATGAACGCATGATTGAAAAAAAACATTCACGCACACACACATACATATGGTGAATGAGCTCAGCATTGTTTTACACACACACACATATGCACACATCTATTTGCCTGGCTATTTGACGTTGTTCTGTATGCTTTTAGGCATCGAGTTCAGTGACTGCGGAACAGATAGCTTAGCAGCAGCAGCAGCAGCAGAGAGGGAGAGAGAGACAGAGACACTAACTGACATAGAGTAAAGGGAGAGAGAGAGGAAGAGAGATGCTTGCTAAAGCAGATTGCCAACTGAACCTAACGCCGGCTGTTGCTTTTCCTGTTCGTTCTCCATTCCCATTTTCATTTTTACTCTCGCATTGCAACGCTTAGCATGCACCGCTGGTCGTACTCCAATAACGATAACATAACACACACACACACACTACCTCCTACCTCCCCTTCCTCTTCTTGTACATTCATTAGTTTTGTAACGTGGCAAAACACTTTGGCTTTTGCCCGCTCCTCACCCTCCTGCCTGCTCCTGCGCGGCGCCTTCTATGCATAAACAAATATTGACCATTTGGTTTTTGCCAATTTGTTTGCATTTTACACACAAAAATATTTTCATTTGCAATCACATTCGCAATTGGCCATATTGAAAAATTAAAGCAAAAGTAATGCGATTCCAATTGTAACTCTCTCATAAAAAAATAACTCCAACTATTTTTTATAGCGATAATTTTTTTGTGTTGAGTGTTTTTTATCAGACAATTATTAGCTATAAATATTTGTGTGTGTCTGTCTGTGTGTCTCTATTGCTCCAGTTGTTGTTATTTACAATTGAAAATTGCTTTTTGATTTTCTGCATTTTTCGTGCTACTTTTTATAACTTTTGTGAATGTATTTGTATGTGTGTTTGTGTGTTTATAAATTGAACTGGTTTGTTACGCTTTCAAAATAGTTTTCAACTGCAAATGTCACTTGCAATGTATGTGTGTGTGTGTTTGTTTGTTGTTGCTTTACGTATTGGCCGCTTAAGTGCCAAAGCTTGTAGTGTCGTTAGTTTGCATTAAATTTGTCCAACTGGCTGACTTAAAAATGCAAAAGGGCAAATTGAAAATGGCTAGAATTTGAATGTGAAATGCTTCGATATATGGATAAAAAGAAAAATTATTTAAAGTTGCGGTCATAAAATAACTCTATCTAACTGCTTCCAGAGTTGCTTTAAGCTGCTCGAGCAGAAAAAATGTGTATATTGGAAGCCTTCTTTTATCGTCTGTGTCAAGTTGAAAAAGGATTGCATAATGTGTAATGAGCGTTTTTCTTCTTCTTCTGCGTTGGTTGGTTGGTGGCATGGTCATCAATTTCAGCTGAGAAAACAGCATTTGCATTTGATGGGAAACTCATTGTGTCTAGGTCTAACCCTCTGGCATTTGTAATGCATACCAAACCGACCGCCAAACAGTTTTAAATTTGCATAAAAATCCATTTTATTAACATTCAAAGGCGATTTCTATCGTCGCCAAATTGAAGAAAAGTAGCTAAACCTAGCCGAAAGGACTCTCACTCGATGGGAAAAAGCAGCAAAAGCATATCCCTGCTCTAAGCTAAGAAAAAAAAAGCCATGTAAAATGCTCGGGCTAGCAAAGTGCAAGAAAAATTCCTTTGCACTCAACAAAGAAGAAATAAATAACTTTCGAGTCAGATTAGCCAACTTGTCACGAAATGCAAAATGACATTTAATACCCCCAACGTTGTCGTCGTTCTCGTCTTTCTTCGTCTTCGTCTTCGACTTCGTTGTCGTTGTCGGGCCAGAAGTTGAGTGCCTCTAGCCCGGGTTGTCCTTGCTTCGTCCTCTCTCCCCTTCAAGACGCGTGTCGTCGTCGTCGTCGTTGTCGGCGGCAATGGCAATGCGATACGATGCGACAATATACATGACTGGACTTGACTTGCACTTGGCATGAAAACATGAAAAATTCCTTAGTCGGCTGACTCCTCCAACAACCAACGACCAATCCACGCATACTACTCACAACGCATGCAACGTACTTGTAGCTGGAGGAGGTGGGGGGGCCGGGATGATGCCAGACGATGGCGACAGGCAGCAGGAGCGGAGCGGGAGCAACGGCAACATTGTTTCGAGCGTAGCGAAGAAGAAAAATGGCTCTGAAATGCCAGGCCAATGCCAGGCTATCAGCCAAAACGTAAAGAAAGAAAGAAAAAAAAAAAAAGGGGAAAAAGTAATCATTGCAATTTAAAGCGGATAATCTGCACAAGGCTTTGGTGACAAAAATAAATAAAGCAAAAAAAAAACGTACAATTGATGGTGATGCCGTTGGTGATGGTATTTCTCTAAAAATAAGGGGTTTCAGCAGTTTTCGGTGGTTTACTATAAAAATGCACTGAGAATAAACGACGCATAGAGAAGCGCACAATGCAAATATGCTGTCTGTCTCTTTGTCTCTCTGTCCGCCCGTCCGTCCATTCGTCTCTATCTATCTCTTTTCATCTCTTTACTCTTCACTCTACATTCTCTTACTCTGGCTTGTGTGCGTGAGTGGACACCATTTGCAATTTTCACACTCGCTTTTTTCCAACCATTTTAGCTTTTTTTTCTTTCGTTCTTTTATTGTGTGTGTTAGTATGTGTGTGTATGGGTGTGTGTGTGTCGCAGCCGCGTGTCCCTTCTGTGGAAAGGGAGAAGCCAGTCATGCAGATTACAATCGAAATGACATGAAAATGTTTAGTGTGGCAGCACTCGAAAAAGAATAGAGAAAAAATAAAACGGTAGAAACGAAGTAGCAGCTGAACATTGCAATCGGAGCAAGCTGAAAGTGTTGCACATTCAACCAAAAAGAAATTGGCCCGCTGGGCAATAGAGAAAAACAGAGTGGCAGAGCGAGAGAGAGAGAGAGAGAGACAGCCCGAGGCGGAACACAGAGGGAGAGTGGAGTAACATTGTGCCACTTGCCACTTGAGATAATGTCTGCCACGACGCCATTAGATGCAAAAAACGTGCAAAAGTGCCTCATGCCTTAAGTACGCTGTTGTTGTTGTTGTTGTTATTGTTATTGTTGTTGCCCAATGTTGCCGCTGAGCAAGAATAATATCTTATTTGATTGCAATGCCAAATGCAATTTAAATAGTTTTTCTCTCTCTTATTTTCTATGACATTCAAATGGGAAAACCAACTACATTTTTCACATTGTAATAAATATATTATATTTATTGTTGTTTATAGTAAAGTTCCAAAACAAAAACGACTTTTTAGTACTCTCAATTTAAGCCACATAAGTCACAAATATGACATATGCCTTGCTGCTCATAAAAGTTCGAAATCCACCCTAAAGTTAATGTCAACCGTTATTAAGCTCTAACAAAGCTTTGCTCGGCAAATGCACTGCATTGATTAGCTATCATATAACACAAACACACACACAAACACACATAAACACACAAACACTAACACACACATTTGAAACAAGCCCCTATCGTTTAGTTTATCCAGCCAACTGACCCATTTGAACAGAGCTATAACTGTATAACTGAATCGTGGGTCGATTCGCACATGTCGTAAATGGTCTACACTTCATGGCAACTCGCTGACTGGCTGCCAATCAACTGCAATTAACCTAGATAGTAGAAAACATTGCAACATGGCGCTGACGATGACGATGACGCTGACGATGGCAACAAGTAAACTCTATCACCAAGTAAATGTGACAGTAAAAAATCACATTTGTATTTAATTATTCGAAATTAGTGAGAGAACTACACACAGAGAAAGAGATAGACGAGTGAAAGAGTGTACATAATTACAACGACAAGCGGCAAACTCGAAAGGTTGTGATAGAATATTTGCAACAGCATTTAAAATCAAAAGCAATTGAGCAGAGGCGCCACAGATATATACAGCAGCAGCAGATACTTCTCGTACAGCCAGATGGATACAAATTCAGATACAAACGACACCGAACTGGCTGCAGTTGCTGTATAGAGCTGTTGTGCCGTTGTTGTTGTTGAATAAACTCAATCGAAGCATTAAATTACAGCCAATGGCGCCAATAAGCACAAACAAATAAGCCAAAACGAGACTGCCGCGTCAACGGAGAAGAGAGAGAGAGTTATTTCGTTGTTGGCGCTTTTGCTTTTTGCAATCTACTTTTCTATTGCCTGCTTTCAGGCGCGCGCTCAATTCGCAGTTGTGAAATTTATGTGCAAAGAAAATTGTTTATCTGCTGTCAATAAATACTTTTCTATATCGATATTTGGTGTGCATATATATTGGATCACAAATTGCAAATCAATGAGCAACAAATGCAAATTATTATTTGACACATAATTAAACTAATTAATTAATAACAAAGATTTTTCTGTGAGTTATTTCGATATAATTGAGCCAGCAAATTTGTTATTTATGCAATAAAAAAGGTGATAGAAAAATATTGCTTTCAACTTTGTTTGACGTGATTTGATTTTCAATAGTTAAAAGGTTATCTGCTTGTACAGGGCATCTCATAGTCGTTGACAACCAATCAACACAGCATCACAATTTTTATTTTTATTTGATGCATTTGTTCAACATTTGTCACGCTGAATTGGTATTGAGAAATATGCATGCAAATATTTGTGCAAATATTTTTGCAATTCGTGTTATTTGCCAAACAACATCAACAGTGAATAAAAATTTTATTTGTCGCTGTTTGTGTGTGTGTGTGGGTGTGCGTATAAACAATTTTTTAACAACAATTATTTGTAAGTTAGCGGCTTTGGCCAGCGCAGCAAGAATTATTTGTGTGTTTTTTTTGGGGGGGGCTTTTATTTATTTTTGTTGTTTTTATTGTTGTTCACGCCATAAATCTTGCAGAGCTTTCATTGCGTCATAAATTGTGAATGCTGCAAGGACGAAGTACAATGACAACAACAACAACAACAACAAATACGTGCCACAAATACTGTTCTTGTTGTTGTTCGTGCCAAGGGCTGTTCAAGCAAACAATCAATTTATGCATACATATAAATATTTTGCAGGTTTTTCTCTGGTTTTTTTTGGTTCACAAATTTTTTTTTGTATTATTATATTTTTTTAATATTTACGCTGGCGCATGAGGCACGGACAAAGGACCATGGTCCACCCTGCTCGTTCGCCCATTTGTGTTGTCCTCATTCACCGCCTGCCAACCTGCCACACGGGCCACTCGGCCAACCTGCCTGACTGCGTGGCTGGGCATATGTAAATATTTGTTAACTTCATTTGCTCTGAATTAAATAAAATTTACATGCATATTTGTTTGACAGTCTGCGCAGCGCCCAATTTTATATGAAATTGTTGTTGTTTTCTGAGCGTGTGCGTGTGTGTGTGTTTTTATATATATTTATATCATTATAATTATTGTTGACATTTAGGCCAAAATGCTGAGAGAGAGTCATCGTCATCGTGTTGGTCCGTTGGCTTAATACGCGGTCATAATTAGCCTGTGCTAATGAAGTGAAATTACATTTTATCGATTTAATATGCATGTTTGACTTCTCTCGGTTAACTCTTTGTGAGTTGTGCTCGCTTGTCGCATGCCCCCAAACTATTTGATATGTGCAACCATTATAGTAAAATTCTTTTTCTCTTGAACAACAATATCACAGTACGTGCAGTTAATTGTTTGCCTCATTGGAATTTTCCAACATGCCAATGTGCATTCGAGCCAATGTGCAAATTCTATATCGAAAATAATGGCATGACAGCACGAATGGCGGCAATGCGTCATTTCCAGTCCAAATAACAATGACTCAATTGTTTTTTGTTGCTTGTTGAAATCATTTTACATTGCTTTACAATATCATAACAATAGTAATCTGGGCATTTACTTTAAAACTGTTCTATTATTGAAAATATCTTTACATAAAAAATGGCAAAAAACACTTGTACCTTAATTTATTCACAATCACAATAAAATACTTAATCATTAAGGTTAAATTCAGCAATTTGTGTTGTGGCGTTAAACAACACTGACCCACATAAATTTAACTGTTGCCAACACTCACACAAACACCCACACACACTCGCACACACATAGTCAAACACACATTAACATAAATTTGCGAAGTAATTTATGGATTTTTTGGTTTCGTTGTCGCAACAATAAGATTTCTACGGGTGTCCGTCCACTAACATTTGGCAGGCATAGTAAATGTAACACAGTTACAACAGGCTCAGTAAATTACGTATACGTTGTGCAAATTGATTCGGAAACGAAACCCAATGAAAAACAAATACAAATACAAATGTTCATTGTCGTTTTCGGTTTCGGTTTCGGCTCAACTTAATTTATGAACTATATAGAATAGAGAGTGTAATAAATCACAAGTTAAGGAATTTTACTCACTATTTTACTAATACTATCTGAATTTTTTTGGTATTTTTTGCAGGGACGTTGTAATCGTGATAAACCGCCGTGCAAATATTTTCATCCACCACAGCATCTGAAGGATCAGCTGTTGATAAACGGACGCAATCATCTGGCCCTCAAGAATGCACTAATGCAACAAATGGGTATTGCGCCCGGCCAACCGGTCATATCGGGTCAAGTGCCAACCGTGGTAAGTAACTAACTTTTCTTTTCCCCCTCCCCCCCTCGAAAATAACCACATAATACTTTAATTGAATCTACTAAGCGAGGGCGCGTTCTCCCAACCAGCTCCGTTTATACAATATGAATATTTATAAGCGGATATTCCACTTCAATTTTCGTTTCCCCCTTGTTCCGGTCGACCCGACCCTCTATGACTATGAATATCATCACCCTAAAAAAATAAATGTTAAATGCTATTCAAAATGCGCGAAAATGAGTAGCACAAGAAGTCCAAACGAATTCGTTGGTTAGTATACAAATATACTTAGTTTTTGTCTGGTTCGACTGCGCCATGCATTATTCATGCCCCAAAAGCACTGGCAAAGAAGTGTAAAGTGTTGAATGGTGACAGTATTTGACGCTCTCTTTTAACTCACACATTTTCTAACAAATCGAAAATTAATTCTCAAATTATTTTGAACATGGCCTAAACGGCAACGACCATTAGTCTAAAGCCCCACAACTTTGTGCTGCTTTCTGACATTGATGTGATGAGTGTGTTGAAAAATGCATGAAGCTTTATGAGCGCGTATATTTAGAGTGATTTAACATGAATCTGAAATTTAAGTGCCCCCGAATGGGGTTGCTCTAAATGGGTTTAAAGCTTACTCAAAGTGAAATAGATACTTAACCTTATAACGGTTGTTAAGCATCCAGGCTTCATTAACTATTTAACATTCGCATAAGGTAACAAACCAGCTTTATTGCACTGAAATGAAATGAAATGACAGCACTAGCTTTAAGTGAGAGAAGTTGAGTAGAGAATGTGAACTTCTCTTATTTTTATACCCTTAACTCATGAAAAGGGTAAAATGTGGTATATTGGTTTTATGCAAAAGTATGTAACAGGCAGAAGGAAGCTTTTCCGACCTTATAAAGTATATATATTCTTGATCAGAATTAACAACCGAGTCTGTTCGTCCGTGGATATGTGCTCTCCTAATTCCTAGGCATAGCAAGTTTGTTTCAAGTTTTCGATAACTTTTCAGGCTTTCGATATACACATGGAATCGATAATAAACGAATATTGATTTATTATTACATTGATTGATTTATATTTACAAAAATTGACGAATGAGGATTGAAAATATTAACAATTAAATATTAAAGAAACATCGGAGATATGATACCATTAAGCTTTGGTCCGGTAGTGCACAGATGTGTATATCTCTATAAGACTGACTGACTGTATGGTCAAGGGTTAAGGGTATCTTTTAGTCGACCTTACTCAACTAAAGCCATCTTACTTGTTTTCTTCTATCTTTCAATGTGAGCTCTTTTACTTATCACAGACTGACTGGATTGATTGATGTTTTGACATGATAAATTCAATACAATTTTATTTTCTTATACGTTTTGCAGGCCACAAGTCCATATTTGACTGGCATACCAGCCAACACATACAGTCCATATTATCCCGGACACTTAGTGCCTACTTTGCTGGGACCCGATCCGGCGGCTGTTGCGCAAATGGGCCAGGTGGTCCCACAGACCGTTCAGGTGGCACAACAGAAAATTCCACGCTCCGACAGATTAGAGGTGAGTGACAGTTTCCTTATTCTTATTTCACATATATATGGTATATACAAAATTTGTATTCATCGATTGACTGCAAATCTATAATGTATATATATAAAAAAAAAAATATCAAAAAAAGAAGCCAATCAAATGATACATATTTCTTATGTGAATTATTATGCTTTAGTTTAATGCTTATGTTTATTTTCGTTGTTACGTTTATTACGTTATATTGTTTATTGTTTTTGATTTCAACACACACACACACTGAGACCAAAAACAAAATGGCGAAAAAATCAAAAATCGCTTTTGTTTTGAATTTTGTTTTTTTTTTTTGTGTCGCATGCCAATTATGTATTACGTTTTACTATGACTTAATAACTATGTATAAACCAATAAAAATTATTGTTACTAAAAACCATGTACAGTGTTTTAAGTTCTCTTCAGTTCTGCCAACAAAAAAAACTAAACTAAGTAATAAAAATTGATGATAATAATACAAAAAATAATATTCGCTGAAAGTAACAAATTGATTTGACCACGTTGACACACAAATTCGTATTTAAAACATATTTGTCTAACATCGCAAAAAAAAATTGTCATCTTATGTCTGACTTTGACCGTTAGATATTTTTATATAGTCCTTTTTCTCTTCAGTTTGATTTCCCTATTTCTTTTTGGTTTTGTTTATCATATGTGATACAATACGTTTTTTGTGTTCACAAACTTTATCGATCTATCTATTAAGGTGTCGAAACAATTTTTGGCACACTTTTTGGCAATAACCCAAAAAAATGCGTTTCACCAAAGCGGCTGCTACCAATACCCCAAAATGCAATGCTTATGACAAAGCGCTTCCCTATATATACAATCTATACCCTTACAGCGCAATTGTACATAAAGCAACATGAATACTACAACAAAACAAACTTGAAAAATCTTCAAATTCTGTTTGCACTTTCATTTTTAGTAAACTTATGATTTAGGGGTTTTTAGTATAGAACATATATAGTATATATATTTAGCGTTGTGGCTTATTGTCTAGTTCTTTATTTTTGATATAGTTTTTATGATTTTTATTAGAACAACTATAAACTATAACTTTAATTGTTTTTTTTTAAAGATTTATAGCTGTCTAGCTAGAATTAGGATTTCTAAACTAGAGAAATCTCAAAACTTTTCAATAGACTTTTGTTTTAGAGGATATTCAGATCTATGTTCAATCTATTTTATTTTTGATACCAAACCGAGCTGTTAATAAAAGTCTATGCAGAATTCCAACAAGTGTCAAAAGCTGTAAGAGTTTTATTTTTTATTAAATCCTTGCATTTGTGTTTACCTAACTCAATAAATGCAATGCCTGGTTTTTTGTTGTATGTGTTTACGTTTTATTTTTCTGTTGTTCTCAAGTGCAAAAACTCAAAAAAACTAATCGGCTCGCTCAAAACTATAACAAAATTTATCCAAAACAAAAAGGCAAGTACTACACCAATAAAAATGAAATTAATACCTGCAGCCGCTAAAAAATGATTTACCAAACCAAGTATCAAGCATATGTGTTCCTGTATACTATACTATATATGTTTGTATATACAACTATATATGCATATATGTATGAAAAGCATGCACTGCAAGCAATCAACTGTAAAAATCGGCTCTAACCAAAATGCAAAAAAAAAAAAACTATTATAAAATTAAACAAGTTGTTGCGTTCCGCATACTTAAACTTTACTTTTTGAAGTATACAACAATATACTACAACTACTACTACTACTACAACAACAACAAAAAAACAAAACAAAAATGAACAGTTACTGAATATCCTTCCATTATTTCCAATACACACAAACACACACACACCAACACCAACACCAACTACTGCAACTTTTGCCACCAACAATAAACAACAACAAACAACAATATAAATCTATATACAATTATGAAAAATAAAAACCACTTCGCCTCTACACATACACACACACAAACGAACACACACACACAACTACACAAACACCTATTGCTGCCACTTTTGCTATTGCTGCCCGCCAACCAACAACCAACCAAACCAAACCAACCAACCAACCTACAACAACAACTACTCCAAAAAACAATCTACAATCCGCAATCTACAATCAACTGTGCAACCAACAACAACACAACAACAACAACAAACAACAACCACCACCTCAACAACAACAACAACCAACGCCGTAACCCCAAAAATAAAAAAACCGCCAACAACAACATCCAACCACAACAACAACAAAAAACAAAAACCTAAAAATGTGTTTCCAGGTCTGTCGCGAATTCTTGCGCGGCGCCTGCAAACGGGCCGAGTCGGAATGCCGGTTCGCGCATCCGCAGGAGAGCGTCGCGAGGCACGACGATGGCTCCATAACGGTTTGCATGGACGCCGTGAAGGGCAGATGCGCACGTGACCCCTGCCGCTACTTTCATCCCCCCCTGCACCTACAGGCACAATTAAAAGCGGCCCAAACACGCGCCACCGCTGTCGCTGCTGCAGCTGCGGTATGGCTATTTCTATATTTACTTTTTATACTTTCTCTTACTTTAATCCAAAATCCCCGCCCCCCAAAACCCAAAACCGCAATCTCCTCCTTACAAAACCCAAACCCAGATAAACATTGCTATCTCGTTCGCACGTACTCTGCTGTATTGCAATGTGAGCAAGATAGCAATTTGTTTTGATTTACTTTACTTATATTTTTTTTCAAGCCCGCCTAACATGTTTTGTTTCTTACCATTTTTTTTTTTTCTTTTGTTTTATGCGCTCCAGCTGCTCAAAGATTTTTCTAATGATTTAATACGTTGATTATTTCTTCATTTTTATGCTGTTTTCTATTTTTTGTTTTGCTTCACATAGAGCAACAACTCACAAAACATTTTGTTTTTGAGATTTTTCCACGTTCAAAACTTCACTTGAACAAAAATATACAAAGATTTAAACACTTATACTCCCCCCAACCGCACTAAGAAACTTAAAACACAAACTTAAATGCCACAAAAGAATGCAACATAATTATACTTTTTACAATATTTATTAGAATATACTAGATGTTTTTTTTTTCGATTATTATCTATTTGCTTTAAATATCTTAAATGTTATATAGAATGTTAACACAGTTTGATATTTAAAGCAAATTTAATTAAATACTTAATGCCGCATGCAAACAACTTAATTAACTTTTATGCAAACAATAGTACATAAACTACAATTTACTCCAACCCAAAATGAAGTTTTAAATAAAATTCAAATAATATATAAAATAGTATACAAATTATGTTATTTATGTAGAGCGATGCAAAGCTTAAGCGGCGCGCATTCAATCATTTATGCCCACACACATAATCATAAATTGTAACGTAATTTGAAAATAGTTGACTGGTTTTTCAAAACCGCCATAGCCAGATTTTGCGCTTAATTAAAAACGCATTTAGGCGACGCTAATTTTTGTTTGTTAAAGCCAAATATTTTAATGGAGTGAAAACTTTTCGGAAAAGTAAGCAATTTAAAGCATTAAAAATTTAATCAAAAAAAAAATCTCTCCCTGAATCTTTCAATCAGTTTAAATTACATACACATTACCTTACATTTATGTTGTCGTAATGAAATTTTGAAGAAGTTCAATAAATAAATAAACAAAAAAAATGAAAAGCCAAAATTACATTTTAAACAATTTGACTTTGTCATAAGGAAAAAGCAACAACAAAAAGCAAAGAAAACTTACAACACGCTTTCCAATAAACATTGTATATGTTTGTTTGTGTGGGAAGCTCATAATCCCATAATATATATATATATATATATATACATATATAGAAAGAGAGAAAGCGAGATAAGAGAAGTAACTGAAAGAGAGAGGTGGGACGAAGGGAACTGACAGAAATTGGCGTTGCCTGGCATTCAACAACATGGAAAATATGTTGAAGCTGCACATAAAACACGCCATAAATGTTGATTTTCGTTGGGGAAAATTAACATTTATTACAACGCGTTAAAACTTTGAGCACGCAGCAGTCAGCCAGGCACACACACACACACACACTGATACACAAACACACGTTAGCACACGTTCTTCCCCACACGTACATACATCCATATGTGTGTGTGTGTCTGTCCTGCTTCGTCCATGGGGTCCTCTCTGCCTATGCGCCGCACTTAATTCGCGACTTAATTGCTTTCGGCTGAAAATTTATTTGACGCTGTGCACAACAGCAGCAGCAGCAACAACAACAACAACAGCAGCAACAAAAACAACAACAACAACTTTATGTGTCCTTGTTGCCTTGGCTCCTTTCGGTCTGTGTGTGTGTCGTTCCTTCGTCCCTTCGCTCGGTTGCCCGCTCCCAAACATGACACACATAATTGCAGCATAATATCGCATAAAGTGAAAAATTGTTGCAGCATTTTAGGCGTAATTCAATCGAGCTCCAGACCCTGCCCCCTGCAACAAACGACAAACGTGATTATTGTATCAAATTGTCCTTTGAAATTGCACCTCTCACTTCTATCTGTCTCCCTTTCTCTCTCTCTCTCCCTATCTTACGCACCCGGGCATCGCATAATTTTATTTATGTGCCCAGGTTTAATGTGATTATAAGCTTCAGGAAAAATAAGACAGACAGAGAAAAACGAAAATAACAAACAATATTCGTTTATGTTTTTTTCTATATATTTATTGTTGCACCTGCTCTGAACGTTTCAAATGCATATAAAATTACCCATTTTGTTAATGATTATATAGCTCGTTAAATGTTTATCTGTTTTGTGCTTTTAGCTAATTGTTCCTACATATAAAATATATATATATAATTATATAGATAAGCAATACATTAGTTAGCTTTTTCTTAGCGCTTTTTGATACAATATCTTCGATTTTCTTTTATTTTTTGAAGATAATGCAACAAAATCCAACAAAATTTATTTGAAAATTTTTTCGTTTATTCCTTGAATTTATTTCTCGAACGTATTTCCGAAAACAAAAATGCAAAAAAAAAATCAACTCAAATCAGATATATCTGAGTTGTACTACAGATTAAATCCTTTACTTACGCCCGATGCAGCGCTGCTATAAAATTATTCCATGACTTTTTTTTTTTGAAAAAAACATATAATAAGCTAAGCTAATCCTTCCCCATAATGTTATATCATATTTCGCTCTAAGTGATTAACACACATTATTATTATTTACACTATTTATGGTTTTTATGTGTACCCAAAACATCCCCGTTTTAGAAACATTGTCCCCCAAAAACAAACTACCATATATGTTTAATGTATTCTCAAGTATTATATATATGTATATATATCTTTATATAACAACTGTATTCAGGATATTTATGCATGTTCTCAGAGCTAGTGTGAATATATATAATATTCACTCTAGTCTTACTCAAAACAGAAGTTTAATGTGCCAGCCCCTGAAAAAAAAAACCCCAAGTTTATAACCATGTACTCTACTCGTATTTATAGACGTATATTCAAATCTATATACTACTTTTTTTCAATGTTGTTAGTTTACTTATTATATTCAAATATAATCAAATTTATACATTTAAAGTTCTTACAACAATAATAACAACAATAACAACAACAACAGACAACAGGAACAACATGAACAACAACAAAGAACACCCCCAAACACACACATTACGCATACGCCCAGTGAACCTGAGAAAACCTCTTGAGCCACACACACACACACACAAGTTTCAGTTCAATTCGTGTCATACTTTATTTTTTTGATACCCAAATACATTGTTGTTTATTTATTCCTTTGCTTTAATTTGTTATTTTGTTTATTTTGAGTGTAAAAGCTTGTGCCTCAACGTCCCAAAACCTCAATAAAACCAGGAAATATTAACCATATACTATGTGTGTGTGTATTTGAAGAGGCCATCGGGGCATACCCCAAAAATATGTCAACTGTCGAATCAAAGCTACAGTTCTCATTGTGCTGTGCCCCTTGCACAACACAAACAACTATAGACCAACCGCAAACTATAATCCTCATGTAAGCGTGACACAAGAACCCAGCACAGAGAAAAAAAAAATACTGTTGGGTGCAGAACACAAGCCGCTTTCTGTATTTTTTTTTTGCTTGTGTTTTGGTTGCCCCACATCCAAAAATGTAAATGTCAACCTGT
Organism: Scaptomyza parva; assembly: GCA_035044645.1. Lineage (NCBI taxonomy): Eukaryota > Metazoa > Arthropoda > Insecta > Diptera > Drosophilidae > Scaptomyza > Scaptomyza parva. Next base: position 8,461,575 of record JAWNNT010000090.1, read on the forward strand.
ACAGGCTGGCTGGCAGGACGCACACTGAACGACGACACGGATTAGTCGGCAGGATAACGTTTGAACCGGAAAATTAACTAAAAGCAGAGATTTCCATGCCAATGAATTGTCCAGCGGCAAACGGCCGAGCGACTCGTTTTTTTCCAGTTGACAATCTTTGCGACTCTAAAGTCTGTCTCTGATCTTTGTGGGGTATAACGATTTTCGGATAGAGTTCGTGTCTGATTATAGTTTTCATACCTAAACTAAAGAATTAACTAATGTAATATAAAACAATACAAAGCGAAAAGATCCAATATTATTTACTTCTTTTAATGAATCTCTAAAGTGTATTCTAACTGCGACCTAGCCAGGATACCATTTTTTTGGTTGTTAGTCGCTGTTGACCCCAAAAAAAAAAAGAAGAACACCCTGGCACCCGGCACTGCACACACTGAACCCCAAACACCACTTGCAGTATACACACGCACACCACTCTCCGGACACACTCACACACACACATACAAACCTAGACCACATATCGCCTTGCCCAAGCGAATTAATCCATTTATAGCATTTCATTGGCGGTGACATGAAACAGTTCCCTGCCAAAGGGAGCCACTGAAACGGCAACTGGAACCAGGAACCTGTGCAAACCTGAGTTACGTGTGCATTGCAAACGACCACAATAACAGAAACACCCAAAAAAAAATATGTAAAATCCAACACACACACACACGAAAAAAAATAGTAAAAATACGAAAAAAAATGACACGAAACCTTTTGCCCTATGCGACTCCATTTAAATGCAAATTTTTTTTGGCACACTTTGACCAGCGTGTGCTTTTGACCTAAATGTATGTTAAGTTCTGTTATGTTTTATACACCTTTTAGTTTTTTTCTTCTGGTTATTAGCACACAGGCCAACAACTAACTAGATAAGCAAAAAGGGACCCAAACTCAGGTCAACTTTTTTGTAAATTGCGTTGTTAAACGTATTAACGTTGAGCTTCTCAACAGCAACAACAAAAAAACTTTTAATGCCACGTTTATTTATGACTTTAGTTGACAATTATAACCGAGTTGATCTTGATTTATCCTTTTTTTGTGTGTGTATCTGAAGCAGCAGCAACGATGCATCGGTAGGTAGGTATCGATATCGATATATATAAGGTATATCGAATTGGTTCTTCCCCGATCAACTGAACTGAACTACATAAAATGCGAATATGTGCGTGTACTCAAATCAATTTCTGTTACATTCAATCAAATCAAAAAAATATCTATATAAAATTATTATCTATATTGGCAACTGATTATAATAAGATCATAAAAACGATTTTGTTGCGTTCCAACAATAATTTTTTTTATGATTTCTAAGTTAGTTTTTAAGCTGATACAATACGTAGTTTATACAAATTCTATATATCTTTAACCAATATGATGGGTTTAAAAAGCTTTTTTTGCTGCTGGCTTTTGCAAGCTTATACAAAATAAATTATTTCCTTACTCTATACAAATATTCATATAATTATAATATTATACGCTTTGAAGGCTTTTTATTAACATTTGCTTTTAAACAGAAAGAAAACATTTTTTATACATAAATATATATTGATATCTATACACTTTTTAAAATAATTTTTTAGGGTCCACATTAAGTGTATAAGTTAAAAAAAAAAATATAATTTTCTCTTCAATATAGATTTACTATATCTTTTAACAACAAAAAAAATGAATTGAATTCTTTTTCATTTTTTGATTTTGTGATTGATTTTTTTTTTGTTTTAACTATAATTTTACTTATAAAAAAAAAACACTCGTACTCTTCTACTATTATGTATTTCATCTGTTCGCCTGCGCCACACTGTAATTGCTTCTACGATGGATGGTATTTACACACACACACACACACACACGCCCACAACCATACATATACTGCACATATAAAAAATACAAATACAATACGTACAAAACACGAAACACCAAATATTTGATTAACTTATGCAACATAAAAAACAAAAATGAAATTTGACCAACCGAAAAAAATGTGCAAATTTATTAAATATGCCAACACCAATGCTGTCTGAATAATTTATTTGGAATTTATCCATATTTAATGAACGCGCATAATTTAAATGCTTGTTTTAAATAATATTCTATGAATATGATTTAATGGATTCTCATGGTCGACATATCGGATTTGATTTCAAATTGTTAACACTTTTTTTTTTTGCAAACTTGACAAAAAACTATAATAATAAACAATGCACAAAAAAAAAACACTTGAACGCACACGCACACATACATACATACACACACATACAGAGTTCACCTCTTACGGCACACCAGCAACAACAACAACAGCAGCAACAACTGCAGAACCACCTTCACAACAACAACACCATCTCAACGGCCGGCGGCGTCGCTGCTAGCGCAACAACACCAACAACAGCAACAACAAACAACGCTGCCGCTGCCGCTGCTGCTGCCGCCGCCGCCGCTGCCGCTGCTGTCATGGGCCATCATCAAACACTGGAAATGGGCAAGAAGCGGTCAGCGGATCCCGAAATGTTTCCACTGGTATTTTGTTTAATTTTCTTTCTTTTTCAACACTTCTCTTCTTTTTTTTTTTGTTGTTTTTTGTTGCGTTATGTTTTCTGATTTTATTTATCCATTATTGTTTAATTTCCTGCGCATTCGTTTTTGATTGAGTTAACGAGTAAATATTTTTGTTATTTTTTTTTTAATTTTTGATTGCCATAACACTATTTTTTGTGTGTTCCAAGTGCATGCTTTGTAATGGCCAAATATGCTATAAAAAATCAAGGGAGAGCTGCTGAATAAAAATAGCTAAACATTTCAGGCAACATTTTCCATAGCTCAAGCGCATAAAAGTATGCTACAAAAAACGCAACTTGATCAACTGCATTAGCTTAACATTAAATCAGTTTCACTCACTCAACCAATCACACACATACACACAACCAATCACATACACACACACACACGAACAACCATTAAGTCCCACCAATCACATTCAATCACTAATTTCACATGCACAACAAAAGTGCCATCAATTAGCGTTTATAATCAGCGTTGCTCGTTGGCTGAAGTAAGACAGACAAGACGAGACGAGACGAGAAGTCAGTCAGTCAGTTAGTCAGTGAGCCATTTAATTGCCAAAATGAAGTAATTATACGACATATCAATAGCGCAAACACGCACACACACATACACACACACCGACTCACTCGCACTAATCAATTTACCAATACAACATGATGTGTGTATATTGGGATGCCATCAACAGCTTCAATCTTTGCAATCACCGTCATGTGTGTGTTGCTGCTGCCGTGTTGCGTGTGCCGCATGTGGCAGCAATTAAGGCAACCATACGATAAATCACAATCACATTTACACACACACACACACATTGATACACACAGAGACACACACACATATACATGTATCTACCGCGTGGGCAAGTGTTAATTAAAATGATTTAACTGATAATTGGCAAAGCCCCAGAATGAAAATACAACACGCTGCTCTGCATGACGAACTGGTTTTGACTGGTTCGACGTTCGATATCGACGGTTTCGACGGTTTCGACGGTTCTTCCGGCTTTTTGCTTTATTTTTACGGCAGTTGCAACTTCTGCTGTTGCCGTTGCCGTTGCTATTTGCTGCATTTCACTAGTGCCTCCCGCTTAATTGCTTAAGTGCTTTTCCAGGTTAATTAGCTGCTACATGCCGATTGCGGCTTGTTACCCAAAAAATTTTGCTTGCCCCTTTTTCTTTTTTTCTTTCTTTTGTTGCGCATTTTGCTTTAAACTTAAGTCTTGGCCAACTGCCTGCTCTTAACCTTAACCTTATGTATTCCTGTATTGTATCATATTGTATGTATATTCAAAATATTAACTAGAATTTAGGTTTATCACTCATATACATCACGCTAGACATTAAGTATTAACATATATATCGAACTTATTGCTAATATTTAAAGATGACAAATATATATTTTTGTATTTTGTATATATATATAGTATAATTGTGCTGATATATTCACTAATTTCATTTGTGTTCTCTCTCTTCTACGTTTTTGTTTTCCGATTCGACTTTCTTTTGTTTTTTTTTTCTTATACTGTCTCTCGATATGTTACTTGTTGCCAACCAATGCAAAAAATATCAAATTGTCGCATATATTGAACATATATATATCTATATATGTGTGCATCATCAACAACAACAACAACTACTACTCCAACAACAACAAATGTCTGCTAACCTAATTCCGAATGTAAAAATACTACAACAACAACAACAACAACTACAACAACAAATTTCATCAATCAATATACCAACAACAAAATGCGAATCATTCAATTTTCAATTTAAATCATGAATAAACAATTACTTACTAATATTGAATTGCGATCATAATTGAAAATACAAACAAAACTATAACCAAACAATGATAACAAATAATAACCATAAATGTGCACAATTACCAAAAAGATGGATGTTAAAACGGTTGGTTCATTTTACTATGAAAACTTCGTAAGTACCTCCAAAAAATAGAAAAAAAATACCAAAAAAAAAACACACAGAATAGAGACAAACAATCGTAACATATTCAATAAATGAACAACTATCCATCCAAAAGTATAAACAAGTATTAATCAATTTAATTAGCTATGTTTCTTTAACTAGTGTTGTAAAACTATTAAAAAAAATATATTTTTTCTATTGTAAAAAAATATTTCTCCAACAGAAACACAGTTAATTAATCAATTAATAACAAAGCATACACAATACTATCTGAAATGAGTTTATTAATTAAATAACAATGCATGTCAAAATTTATAAATATCAAACACATAAAATAACTTAAATTCATATAAACTAAAAGAAAAACATGAATTTGACACTTTGAAAGCAGCTGAAAGAATAAAAAAATGAAAAAAAAATATCTGCACACATTCGGTTAATAAAATTGATTCAGCATTAAGGTCAGCTTCAAAAATTTAAACATTAACAGAAAATTAACGCAAGAACTGCAAAAATGTATTGGCAAATGGATTTTTTTTTCGAGCTGTCCTTTACTGTAACAATTCCCAACACTCATTTTCATATCATAACCTCAAAACATCTATCACATGCTTTATTCGCTGGCTGAGCAAAGCTTTTTGTAGCTTTTTTCTCATTAAAGCACATTAAAGCTCGCTCATAAACTGCACGCTAAATAAATTTGCGTTGCTGTTTGCAAAAATATTTAAAAATTTGTTCAGTTTAATGAATTTTTATATTTTTTTTTTTTTTTTTGACTTTTTTATTATTTTAATTGAATATATTGTGAATTATTATTGGACTACACAAATTGGCAAAAAGAAAATCATAACAAAAATTAAGATGAAAAACTATAACAAAATTTTTTCAAAACGAGCTCGTTTGTAAGCTACTTGTAATAGTATATCATTATTATAAAATACTTATGTATGGTTAGAGTGTACATTAAGCTAGACACACTTATACTTAAACTGAAACTTATACTAAAATGAGTTTATAGTGAATTTAAAAACATATTTATTAATCCTATTTCTTCTCTTTTTCTTTTTTTCTTGTTTTTTCCTGATGTTTGTTTTTTTAGCAATTCTCTGGCATGGTACCGTTTAAACGTCCAGCTGCCGAAAAGTCTGGCATTCCAGTGTATCAACCCGGTGCGACAACCTATCAACAATTAATGCAGCCCTACGTGCCAGTGTCATGTGAGTATCAACCACAACAACAACTACAACAACAACAACAACAACAACCACATGTTGCAATAAGTAGCGCCATAACAACAACAACAACAACAGCAGCAACAACAGCCAGTAATAATAATAATAATGCTGTAACTGTAACTGCTATGACTACCAATACAGATACAAATACAAATACACCAACAACACCAACAGCAACAACACCAACAGCTACTACTAATCATAATAATAATCATGATAATCAAGTGCTAGCTAACGATTATAATGCCAATCATGAACCAGAAAATATCAATAATAATGACACAACAACAGCAACACAAACAAACACACCAACAACACCACCACCAACAACAACAACAAAAAACACTGCTAACGATTGCGATGCAACACAAACAATTACAACAACAGCAGACACTGCAACAGCTAATGATGCATCAGCAACAGCAACAATACATGACACATCCACCACGCCCCCAATAAATGGTAGTGCTAGTCCCCCCTCACTTCTGGGCGAACCCCTGACAGTGGCCCATAATGGTGATAACAACAACTATATACCCTATTCCATTAACAACAACAACAATTTGAAATCCTTAAATGGCGATGAGCTGCCCAACGATGCAGACAATTGCAACAATAGCAACAGCAGCAGCAATCACAGCACTCATAGCAATGCCAGCAACACAATGGTTGCCACCGCTGCAGCAGCAGCAGCAGCAACAGTTGATGCCGATTCCATTGCAGTTGCCCCCGTGCCCGCCTACTTGCAGGCCACGCCCCCTCGCAGCTATGTAGCGCCCAAACAAAATGGCAGCGATGTTTATCCCCGCTATCACAATGGCGGCATTCTGCCCACACCAACCAGCAACAGCAACACTGTTGCCACATCCAATGTTGCCACATCAGCAGCTTCTTCCGCTGTGCCACAATATCAGCGTCTTAGCTATGCAATGCCTGCTTACAGTTATGCCAACTTATATAGCGGCTACTCAAATGCCACGCCCATAGTTAGCATGGCCAGCAGCAATGTTCAAAATAGCTATGTCCAGGCACAGCAGCAACATCAACAACAGCAGCAGCAACAACAACAACAGGTTGCTCAAGCCCAAGCTCAGGCTCAGGCTCAAGCTCAGGCTCATGCTCAGGCTGCCTATGCACAGCAGGCTTATGCAGCATATGCTGCCGCAGCAGGCTTAACGCCAGCAACTAGTTACTACACTGATCCCGCCGCTTTGGCCAAGGAGGTGGCACAAAAGAACTATGCCCTCAAGGTTGCCAGTGCTGCAGCAAAGCCGGTTACAGCTGCCTCAGCTGCAGCTGCCTACACGGGCATGACATTGAATAAGAATTATTTGACAGCCGTACCGCAACCGGTGCCACAACCCCAACCCCAACAGCCGCAACAACAGCAACAGGCACTCTCCATGGCACAGTTACTGCAAATGCAGGCTCAAGCTCAAGCCCAGGCTCAAGCTCAAGCTCAAGCTCAGGCGCAGCTGCGTCAATACAGTTCGGGTATTTCAACTCCGGTTGCACCCGGTACTCCGGTGCGTACCGCCAGTGCTGCCGGTTATTCGCTGCTTCGTGCACCCGGCGCCGCTCAGCAACTGGCTGTCAGTCAGCAGCAGCAACAGCAGCAACAACAGCAACAGCAATATGCTGCCGCTGCAGCAGCAGCTGCTGCTCAAGGTTACTATTATCCGGGCATGATGGCTGCCGCCCAACCAGCAGCAGCAACCTACGCAATGCCCAGTAGTCAGGCAGCTGCTGCCGCTCAGCAATATGCGGCCGCCGCCGCTGCAGCAGCAGCAGTTGCAGCACAGGGTGGTGCACAGAGCAGTGCCATGGTTCTGAACCCCTACAAGAAAATGAAGACCTCCTAAGCAGTCACTAGAAAGAAACCCCTTACACCCCACACATACACACACACACATAGAGACTCGAACGCAACTGTACTTAAAAAGAACTAGTTACCGAGGTTGGTACAGTCATTTTTTCTTAGTCGTAAAAACAATCTAGCATGTAGAACACAACGAAGACGTAAGATTATGTGCCTCAGTTTTAACTTAATTTAATACTCTAGGGTCTCGTATAGTTAGCATCAAATTACATTTAGTGCGTCACAAATTTTACAATATACAATAATCGGCAAGCACCATGACAAGTCGAAAAAAAAAACACACTTTTTTCTTTTAGTTTTGAAACACCAATGTTAAGCTTTGCCCCAAGCTTTGCAGCTTCTTCAGAAAAAACACTTTGAAATCTTTTATTGAGCTTTCATCGCGTGCAATAACAAACTGCTTAAAAGCTGCTTGCCCAGCAATCCTCTTGCCCTGCCCAGCAACAATTAACACAAACAATACAAAAAATGCTCGAATGCGAAAATTGTACTTAAAATATTTTGTTTTAGTTGTTTTTGTTTTCCAAATTTTATTTTGTTATAACTAGACGCCAATAAACTAAAAGAGAAAAAAATATTATACACAAAACATAACCTCACTGTGACTTGAGCTGTTGCCATTTTCATAGGAAACGAAGCTTTTAAAGCAAAAACAAACAAATAACAGAAACATTTTTTTATTATATAGACTTTTAAGTTAAGTTCCTCTTTGATAGCGTTAATAGTGAGAGCCTTTAACTTAATTATACACACACACACACACAAAAACTAGATCTGGAATCGGCAACGAATAACTGCAACTTGGTATATAAACGAAGTACTGTGATAGCTTTGCACAATACAAAAAAAAAAAACATAAAAACCTAAAACTCAAACAGAAACACAACATTATAGAAAGCTTTCCCCCAACCTTTCATACAAATCAGAGTCAGTCGTTCCTATAAAAAAAGAGAATCCACACATTATGCCATAAAAAACTAGAAACTGCTGCTGCTGCTAGGTACAGTTGTGTCTGCGCTTGTTGTTGGAAAAAGCTTTCAAAACGCCATTTAAGCGATCGTATGCTATTCCTTTCTTGCCCTTCACTATCTCTCTCTCTCTCTGTATTGCTCTTAAACTCTAATTAGAGTCGTCTCGTCTACTAGTTAGCTACTAGTAGTTAGTTAGTTAGCTATCGTGAATGCTGTTGTAATTTTAATTGTTTAAAATTGTTGAGCAACGAACATGCGTAACGAATATATAAATATATTTATACTATATTGCCTAGTTATAGAATACACCTATTATATACTATATATATACATCTATCAATATACAATATATGCTGTATGCTGCTAATATACTTGTATATACTTGCGATATATACAAAAATCAAAAAACATAAAAACATCAACACTATGTACTCTAGCTGTTTGCACACCTCCCCCAAAACGATCCACACTTTAAAGACCATGACAAAATTTAAATCTATAAATCGTTTAGCTATCATTTATACTCATTCACACACACACGCACACCCACTCACACATACTCTTTGACACCCCAGCTATAAAGCGCTCTTAATAATCTATTAATTGATATCTTAAATCACAAATCATAAAATTCATTTGTCTCTCTCTATATAAACATCCACACTCACACACACACACACATTCAAAATTCTTATATCATCAAAATTATGTTATGTTTATGTTAATGTTAATGTTATGTTCAGAATTTGACCACCACCTATGTTGACAATTAAAAAAAACAATTATAAACTATGTAAAACTTTTCGTTTCGTTTTCCTAAATAAAACTTATGTCTCTCTCACACTCTCTCTCTCTATCTCGCTCTCAATGTATTATACATGTTTTTGTTTATATACATATATAACTTTTAGATATTCGATTTACATGATGTGTATGTTTATAAAATAAAATCGATCGATAACAGAACTATGTTTTTATAATCTTAGATCTCGTGTGATTATCTTCATTATTATGTTTTTCTATGTCATTTTTTCGTTAAATATTATTTATGTACTGACAATTATACAACAACAAAAAAAAAAAACAGAAAAAACCTCCTTTAAGTGTAGTTTACCCTTATGTTTATATTCTTATGTGTTTTTACTCCTTAAAAATTTGGAGATTAAAATATTAAAAAGTTGCCTCAGACTTGCGTCTTAGCCAGATCTTTTTTAGTGCTCTTGGAGCTCGAAGCTAATGATTCGAAAACCTTTAACTACTATTATTACTATTATTATTACTTATTATATACGTATACATCAACAATACATATTACTTATAGTTATAGTCATTGTAAAATTTTGTTTTAATTTACGTTTCATCAACAAAAACAACAACATATAATTCTAATGTTTAATGTTTGCCACTAATTCTAATTTAGTTTTGTCGATAGTTTTTTGATTAATGTTTAATATTTAAAAAAAAAAAAAAACAAAAAAAAAAAACAAATCGTGTGTGTTTTATATTTTATAAAATATATAGTTTGAACCTTATAAAACAGAAACAAAAACTACTTTATTGTGTGTTGGTAATTAATTATTTTTGGTATTCACTTATTCTTGTTCTTATTTCTTTCTGTTGTGCCGCTTTCTACACATTGTTTTACTTATTTATCCACAAAAAAAAAATAAAAACTATATATAATAAGATATATACGTGAATTCTAAGGACCCTTTCTAAATGAAAAAACTCACTCAAATTACACATACGCCACATATGCTAAGCATTCTCACATGCCGCGCTTTTCGGCAGAGCAGCACCTACTTTTCCCCTTAGCTTTATTCTTCCTTATGTTTTATGTTCTAGCTTTGTTTCGCCTTTGCCAACTTTTCTCTCTCTCTCGTCCCAAAACAAACCCTAACCTAAAACTGTCCACAAAACACATTCTTGTCTTGACTGTTTGTAAAACGCTTTAAACCTTTTGCTTCATATTCATATTGCCCTACCAATAAAAAAAAATGAAAAGAAAAACTGTTTAACAACTAGTTAATCTATCTCTCTATATGTTTAGCTCTTAGATTTATAATGGCAAGCAAAAACTGAGTACGCTAACCAAAATACTATTTCGTTCCAATAGTAGAAACTAGCTGTAAAATCTGACAAACAATATGCATATATAAACTATTTATATACCATATATAATACATACTATACTATTATTGCTTGACTTGTGGCAGGCTTACTACTTATCTATACTTACTTATACCTAGTCCTAAGAAAGTTGCTTACTAAAATGCAAAAAAAAAAAAACTACTGAATACTGAAAGCAAAATAACAAAATCTCTATATATATACATACAACAAACTATCGATAAATGTCTTGCTAAAAGTAAAAATTATCTATGTATGTCCAGTTCTTTAGCTGTCGTATGTTTTTCGTTAACATTGTAGAACACACACTTACACACACACCCAGATCTCTCCCAGATCTTCGTGCAAAAACATGTTTAGCAGAACAAGATAACAATTCAAAATTAACATAACACACTACTTAACACTGCATGTTAAAAATACGCGCGCGACGCAGCCTGCAAAGAGTATCCAGATACACGGAGTAAAAAAAAACTGAATACTAATATATTTACTTGTTAAAAATGTCTTTTTGCTTTTTTCTCAACTTCATTTACTGCCATTTGCACAATTTACAAACCAAAAAAAAATCTTTTCAGTTCTGCTTCAATCTAGAAAATGAACTCAAACACACACAGCACACACTTAAGAAATATAAATATTAACAGCGATTTAACAGCGAGTTAACAGTTAACAGTTAAAAGTGCAACAAACAATAAGATCACAACGAAATAACGCGATATATATATAGTCATCGAATTACGCTGACAATTTTGTATAAACATGTTTTAGAGCCCTTGTCGCTCCGTATATAATAGTCGTCACTACGCCCAGTCTATCCATAGTCCAATATCTTAGAGAGTACAGTACCGTCCAAAAAACAAACAAGTTTAAACATGTAGCGTAGAACACGCACGGCCATATATTTAAAAAAATAGACTTGAAACTTATATTTTGTAGTTGAGAAGTCCATAAAAAACATTTTACAAGAAAGTAAAAAATAAAATGCACAGTTTTTGTAAAGTACACCAAACATTATAGAGAGAAAACACAAGCAAAGCATACAACACTACACTGAGAAAAAGAATTACTAATACAACAATAACATTTTTAAACTAATGTATGGCTATAAAGGCATCATTTTGCATTTCTTTTTTATCATTTTCTTTTTTCATAGCTAAAACAAATTTATATTAAAATTATAAAAGTTAAAAAAGTGAACAAGCAAGAGATTTCAGTGTATCTAAGTAAAAACTAATTGCATGTATGTCGAGCAAGCAGGAATCGAAGAAACCTTGAAAAAAATTACTATGAAACAAATTTGTTTAAAAATAAAAAATATATAAAAAATGATTTATACCAATATATATAATCTAATAATATACACAACTTATACACAAAGCAACCCAAATACAAGCAAACACTTTAATGAAAATGTTCTATGTGCTATACAAAAAAAAAAAAAACACAAAAAATTAGTCTTATTAACTATGCGTTATTATAAAAATAATGAAACATGAAAACTAATACACAAAAAAATATATATATTGAAAAATTATATAAACGTTTTATTGTAAAAACCGTAAAAAAAAACTTGTTGCTTCTTTTAATTAACTCAAATCTGGAAAGTGCTAAATGGCAAAACCTAACACAAATAATAATAATTCTGCGTACATTTCTCTCTCTCTCTCTCTCTCTATCTCTCTATCTTTCACTTTCTCACTACTAATACCAAAAGTTTTTGCTGTGCGTTGTCCTACATTTCTATACTAGATATTATTTATTTTTTGCTAATTATAAGTTTATTATTTGCCTAAAGTTGTTTGTGTTTTATGTCTTTGAAACCAAAACTTTTTCCTTTTCCCATAATTTGCTGTTCATTTCGAAAAGCTTGTTAAACATAATCCTTTTGTTTTTATTCTCAATTTCCATGTGCTTTTCCAATTCACTGGTATATGTTAGGCGTATATCAAAGTGTGCTCTTTCTCTCTGTCTCTCTGCTCGATTCTTTAATTATCTTATATCGACACAATACATACACATACATACACCCAGGTATATTGCTCGTAGTACTCGAACACACACATGGCTTGCTCGAGCTGTAACTATACAAAAACAAAGTATTCGTACTCGAACGTTCATGGTTTTCTTTCTGTTTGTAACTGAAAATATTACTGTATTGCGCTTTATGAAACTTTCATAACTTAGTTTATGTGTATGGAAACAAGTTAAATATATATATATATATGCTAGTGTGCTTTTGTAATGTTTCAAAGAAAAACGCTTCTAAAATAATGTCAAACATGTTCGTTTTTGGTTTTTGCTTACAATTTTTTATTATTCAAGTAACATTTTTTCAACTCCATGTTTGATTTTTTCTAGTAATTTATGTCCCAACCATTTTGTTCATTATGTCTGAGTCTTCTGAATAATATTTGTTATAATAAAAAGCATTTCTTTGAATGCATTACAAAAGTCTCCAAACACAATGCAGTAATCTTTTCTTAACTCTCTATTTCTCTCTCAATGTCTGTATATCGTTTTTGCTGTTACACGCAACACTCGTACAGGTTGTTTTACATCTCCCTTTTCCCCTCTGTCTCTGTTTATGAATAGTATATATATATATAGTGGGAAGTACGTTCTTCTCTATGTTACATGTTACGTATACAACTCTCATGTTTGTTGTTTTCTGTTCTCTATTTTGATTTCTTACATATTTTTTCTTTTCGAGCGTATTCGTATTGTAATTTTTCAGCATGTGCTCAAAATGAAACAAGAACTTTTCGTAGCAAGTACAAAAAATCAAACAAATCAGTAACCAAAAAAAAAAAAAAAAACCAAAAAAGAAACCGTACGCCAACATTTGAAGTTGCAAGTCCTGTGTTGCAAGTCTGGCTGTCTCACTCTCATGCTAACTGTGATTGAAATTGCGAAGTACCCGCTAAATACATATACCGTTTGTTTACTATATATACATACATATATATATATACTCGTATTTGGCTTCTCAGGCATGTGGTATGATGGTAATAAATGAGCTCTGCAATATCTCTCGTATAAGCTAAAACAAAAAACCAAAACAAAATCGCACTTCTAAGGTAAGCTGGTGCACTGCCCAAAATGAGCTTTTTGTTATTACATATATAAATACTCGTATGTATACATATTTATAATACATATCTCTTAAATAGTAATTAGTCGCTAAGTATACACAAATATTTATTTTTTGGTTAATAGCTATAAAGTTTTTAGTTTATAATGCTAAAAAGTTAAAGAAAACAGAGAGCTTAATGCTTTAACTTCAAAGTGAAGACAAAAATATCTAATTTTGTTTAACGATCTCTCAAAAATGTTCTCTTCTCTGGTTTCTTTAACTATATTAGCATATATACTATTATACAAAAATTTGTTTGGTAAATCTGTTGCAAGCAATGTTATTAACATAAATTCTATTCTTTTTCCCATATATGCAACACACACAAACACACACACACAAACAATTTTGTTCTTTCTTTTGTGTTTTTCCAAGTATCTGCAGGATTACAAAAGTGTATTTAATAGTCTGCTGAACAAAACACACACCCAACAACAACAACAACAACACATCGAGCTATTTAGCCCTGCGAATATTTCATGAAATTTTAATGCCTGTCAATGGCAACACAATGCCTAAAGCTTTACAAACTAAATTCTATAGATATATATATTTACACTCACACACACACACACACATATATATAGACACACACACAACAGAGCTGTGCTCATCAGAGATGCGTTTTAACTGTTGCTTCATTTTTGACATGTGCTGGATATAAATAAACAAAATCGTAGCCTACTTTTCAGCGCACCCACAATAAATATACATACAACCGCACACACACACACACAGACTTGCCAGGCAGCGTAACTATAAAACTATATGAACTATATACATCTCTATATATATTTATATATATTTGTACTTATATTTGATCGACCTTTGCAGGCTTGTTTGTATGTACTTAATGTAGTAAGTATTCGCATTGTTTAAGTTTTTTTTTACATACATATTTATGTTACTTTTTTGACTGTATGTTGTGTGCGTGTCTTTGCCTTAACTAACTGCATATTGATATTGAACTTGAAACCAATAATTATATATATACGTATTATAAATTGTGTCCGTTTGTTTTTTAATTACAGCTACTGCCAAAGTAACAAAAAAAAATTTTTAAAAATTGCGCTTCAAAAAAAAAACATTTTTGCTGCCGTTTTGCTGATTTTATTTTTTACATTTTTATTTACCCGCCAAAAATATGATTTTTTATTTACTTATAAACATTTATTTGATGCCATTTTCTTGTTCTTATTTCAGTGGCTGACCTTTGTTTTATGCTTTAATGGCTTTTAGCGCTCGCTGCTTCAACTTAATACAGATTTAATTATAATTTTTACTTATCTTATTTTTTACAGCTTCTGCTAAATACAGTTAACATGGCTTTAACATAGATGCCCGCCCCTCTTACACACACGCCCCCACACACACACACACGACACTTTACTAATTCGCTTACAAATCTCAAAAAATTTTCGCTTTTACTAATTTATGCTAGTTTAAAGTGCGTTTTGCAATTTGCATATGCGATGCAACAAAATTTTTCGTGTACCGCCGCAGAGTGAAAAAAAAACTTGTAGAACAACTTTCCTTTTTTATACCCTTAACCAATGAAATGGGTTAACATAGGGTATAATGGTTTTGTGCAAAAGTATGTAACAGGCAGAAGGTAGCTTCTCCGAGCTCATAAAGTATATATATTTTTGATCAAAATCAACAGTCGAATCGATATAGCCATGTCCGTCTGTCTGTCCTTACGTCTGTCCGTATGTATGAACGCGTCGATCTCAGGAACTACAAAATCTAGAGACTCCAGATTTTGACTATGACCAGTCCTAATCCCAAAGCATAGCAAGTTTGTTTCAAATTTCCGTTAACTTTTTCCGGTTTACGATATAAACATGAAATCGATAACGAAATAAACTTGTATTCGAAAACTCGAAATGGGTATTGAAATGATTAACAAAAGATTGAAAATATGTGCAATTTTCATTAAAATCGGATAAGAAACACCGGAGATATGAAACCATTAAGCATTGCTCCGGTAGTGCAGGTATGGGTATGTCTGTCTGGTCAAGGGTATCTTTTAGTCGAGCTTACTCAACTAGAGCCTTCTTACTTCTGTTTTTTTTTTGTGTGTGTGCAACAAGTTAAGAGAACATTAACGAGTATAAAAACACGAAGCTTAATTGCAGCACAGAAAAAAGGAGAGGAGAGAAAAAACAGCCAAAAATGGGCGTGTGTCCATGGACACACAGGGCGTATCATTAATTTACATTTATTAACTCGTGTTTTTGTGTGATGGTGCCAAGTTTTTTTCCCCGGTTTCTGTGTTTGGGCGTCTGTTAAATTTGCATAAAATGATATTTACAAGTAATTAAGGCGCAGTGAACGCGTTGGGAAAGTGGGGAAAGAGGGAAGGCCAAATGAAAGTTTGTTTGAAACTTATAATAGAATCATGTTTGATTTTAAATTCAGATTTTAAATATTTTTTATGTCCGTTTTTTTTTTTTTTTTTGTTATATCGCAAATGCAACTTAAGCTTACGTTAAGCCTCTGTCATTTGAATATTTAATGCAAACTAATTAATATTTTATTTAACACCATGCATAATTCACTTTAAATTCGTTTTTTTCTACTAATTTTGATATAAATATCTATATATTTTTTTTCCTTTTACATGCTTACAAAAACAAAACGCGTGAAAAAACAATACCAAAAAAATACTTTAACTCAATTTGCATGCAACAAAATTTGATAAAATATTTTCCATGAATGAAAACAACTCGCACACGGATTGGAATGCAACCAAATAAACACACACACATACACACACCAACACACAATCAAAATGCTGCATGGGAATCACAACTACAACAACAAATCAACAACAAAACTCTATCAACAAATATTTATATCTTCTGCCTATTTTTTTGTCTCTATTTCACACTTTCAAATTGAATATTCATTACACGCATATTTTTTTACCCCCCACTAACTATATATATATATAATTTATATATACTTATGGCGCAAATGCAAATTGCATGTTTTGCATGGCTTTCCGATCTATCTATATCGATAAACATATATCTATATATATATGTATAATTAAATAGCCAACACTAAAATACCACCTTTAAATGCTTCCTGTGTCATCTACACCGATGCCAGTGGACAGGTATAGAGTTGCCACAGCCCCTGCCACAACCCTGCCTTAGCTGAAAAAGTTAACATCATGTTAACAGCATGCTTAACAGCTTCGCTGCATGTTAACATTTTCATATCAATATATTAATTTAGTTTTAAGTTCTGTTTTCAAAGGCAACAACAAAAAGAATAAAACACAAATTGTAGTTTTATGTAATATTTTGAATTTTGAATCATTATAGAAATATTAAAACAAAAAACACAATTAGAGCAGCAAGTATTTTTAGTATCCAATGTTAAATGTAAAATTTCTTCTCAACATAAATATGAAATAAGAAATTTTAAAAAGGGAACAACGACTCTTAACTTGCCGAAGCACTAATACCCTTACACCTTATATAACATTTGTCCGATATTAGTTACCCTATATATATATATATATAAGAACTATTATAATATGTGTATACAACATGTCAAAATGTTAGAGCCAAAAACATTTCAACACTCCCTGCGTGAATTGGGTTAATCAAATTAAATGCGCTGCCGCGCCCCAAGGGACAAGCGAGAACAACAACAACAAAGAACGAGAACAACTATAACTATGATTGCAACACAAGGAATGAAACAAGTGTCGACGGCCATTTTGAAGGCGTTGCCAACATTGTCAGCGATGATGTCAGCGCCGAGGACATGCCAGATGGACACACCTTTGAGTGTCAGAGCTGTTAGCAGCTGTTTGCACAACTGTCTGACCCAATACGCATACACACACACATACAATAACACGCCCACAGACTGACAAAAACACACACACACACACACCAGCACACACTTACACACAAATAACAGCTGGTGTCAATATTTGCCAAAGACAAAAGAGAGAAGAAAAAAATGGAACAAAAATCAAATCAAAAACTGAATACTTATTGTAAACTTATAGACACAACACTACTCTACCTCTCTCTCTCTCTCTCTCTTTCTTTCTCTCTCTGTATCTCTCTCTTTCACACTCATAGCTAATCCGTTATCAATGTGTTCTCTCTTTTTGATATACCCTACAAACAGCCCAGCCGGAACGGGGCGTATTATACACTCAGTGTCCTATGCTAATGAACGGCACATTTTACATAATTAGGTAAACAGAGCGGCCAAGTAAATTACAAATTTTATATGATTATATACAAATACTCCTTCGCCCTATATCTCGCTCTCACTGTTTCTCTCACTCTTGCTCTCTATCTCTCTCTGTCTCTGTTTGTTGCATTATCACCTGAAAATTTGTGTGCTTAGCGACACTTTTTACTTGTAATGTAATACTTGAAATACTCGAAATAGTTGAGCTTTTAGCTTTTTGGTGTGCTTTCAATGGCGTTCGCTGTACTTGATTTGAGCTTTAAAGCTTTTGAATTTCCGTTTAAGTTTCAGCTTAGCAGCTTTTAGCGCGCTTCTCAAGGCCAAATTTATGATTTGGTTGCGTTTTAATCTTTTTTTCTTTCTTTTTAGTTCGTTTTGAGTTTCTTTCTTAAACTGTTTTCTAGAAAACTCACCATAAAAAAATCACCAGCGATATTTTACAATGGTATTGAAATTAACCTTGCGTATGTATTACGTTCTCTTTCTCTCTCTATTTTCTCTCTCTCTCTCTCTTTCTTTTTTTTATATATACTTCTAGTGCCGCCTATTAGGATATGTAACTGTTACTGCATAATACAGCCCACTAGAACTTAAGAAAAACAATCAAAATGTTCAAATCTATCTTTTCTTGTATCTCTCTATACATACCGATATATATATCGTATATAAACATATAGTATGAATCGTATCGTATCGTAACTAAGGCGCGTTCTGAACCTTAACAAAGAAATGTGAGTGTTACAAATGGCTCTTTCTCGCTCTCCTACTCTCTATCTCGCTCTCGCTCTCTGTGTCTTTCTCTCTCTATATATATATATATATGCGCTGTGCTTGAAAGCTTCTTGGCTTCTCCATACCGTTAGCTAAGTTTTAGTTATCCAATATATACTTGCTGCTTTAAAGGTGTTTTATTTCTACATTGATTTACAAATAATTCTCTTAAGTTCTCGACTTAAAAGCTTTTCGTGGCAAACGTTTATGTTTAAGCTTAGCATTTAGGTTTTTTTTTCCAAAATCTATAAATTTATAACCTATTTTTCTTTTGTATAATATCATACCACAACATCATATACTACAATCTATAGAGACTCGAAAACACATTTTCAGGAAGTTAATTTTTGAATTCATTTGCGCCGCCATTTTATAATTTTTATGTCCTATTGCTGTTAAGATTAATTAAGTCAACAAAAACTAGTTAAACATACGATTAATGTACTCTCTCTATCATAAAACGAACAAAGTTCCTGTTAATGAATTAAGAAAACTATACACCGAGCGTAATAAAAACTAACAACCATTAACAATTCTAGTGTATCCATATAATTATAATAAGAATATAACTAATTTGTGCTCTTTTTCTTTTCTTTTTTCTGCTCTTCTCTTTTTTTCAAACGAAAACCGATCAAAAACCTAAAAAAAATACCCCAAAAAAATAAAAAAAAACCTTTTCAACTACAACAAAATTTAATTATCATTTTTGCTAATTGGTTTATTTACAACGTTTGCATCCTGCCATACCCCAAAAAAAACATAAAACAAAAACCTTAAAAAACAAACAAATTCATGTTATTAACTATATTCTATATATAGTTACTGGACACCCTCCCGGTGTGCCAAGATTTTAATAGATCTATGTGCAGTCGGTTAAATTGTAGATTCGTTCATTTAACTGAAGGTAAGTGCATGTGCTTAAGTTTTTTAGTTTTAGTTTTTAGTTTTCTAGCATTTAGTTTTAGTCGTTTAGTTTTTGTTGCTTTTAGTGCTTTTCTTATAGAGATTCCTCGTTTATGTTTCGTAGTTGATGAGAGAAAAACAAAACAAAAACACCAAATTGTCTTTAAAACTTCTAAATACTCTTTTTACTTTGCTCAAATTGGCTACATTTTTTGATTTGATCTTCCCGTTTACGTTTGTTTCTCCTTAGGTTCTTTCAAATTCCAAGAAATTACACACACAAAAATACACGCAAAAAAATATAATTGTTATAGCTGAATTGGATGAATTTCATTTTGAAGATCAATTATTTCTAGCTGAAGTTGTAGGTTGTCATGAACTCTCAAACTCTTAAACTCAAGTCCGTTATCATTTGCACCAAAACTAAAACGAAAAATAAATCGAAATAAAACATTTTCAATATTTTGTCACATTTATATGCCAAAGTTCCAGTTCAAACTCTGGCCACACTTAGAAAGCTGCTTTTGAAGTTCACTTTTTGCTCACAAGCAACAGAAAAAAAAATATAAAAAATATAAATCAAAAATCAAAACAATTATTTTTATAATTGCTTTCACTGTTTAACTAATAATACTTGAACAAAGAACACTTTTAACCAATAACTAATAAATTAATATGTTTTTCCCATTCTTACGCCTGTTTTTCGCTACGTGTAGATGACAAGGTCGAGGTGATTGATCAACGTGTTGCTGTCTGTCGGGATCATGCCAACAGTCAATGCCGCCGCAAGCAATGTAAATACTATCATATACCGATTGTCTTGCCACCGGCAAACATAATGGCTGCCATGATCACCAATCCGGGTGAGCAACAGCAGCCGCAGCAACAACAGCAGCAGCAGCAACAGGTGGCAACAACAACCAATGCAGCAGCTGTTGCGGCTGGCTTTAACAACAGCAACAGCAACTTAATCATTATTGAGCCGCATCAGCAACACCAACAACAACACCAACAACAACAGCAGCAGCAACAACAACAATATAGTTATCACACTACTAACAACAACAACAACACCAGTTACTATCACAGCAATAAGACGGGCATTGCTGCTGCAACACATCACGCCAGCAACATGTATCAGCAACAACAGCAACAACACATTACCTATCACTGCAGCTCCCCATATTCCCCCTCGTCGGCCTCCTCATCCTCGTCCTGTTCCATAGCCACATCGCCAACTCTCTCGTCAGCCACCACGCTGTCGACCACATCGACGGCAACAATGCCGACACCACAACAGCAATATGCTGCTGCAGCCGCTGCCGCACCGGCAACAGCAACGGCATATCTCAAGGCCCCAGCTGCCTACTATACCACAGATGCCACGCCCACTCTGGTACTGAGCAGCGATTACAATGCCAACTGTATACCCATTCAGGCAACGCCCTTCATCTCGCTGCCCCAGCAACATGTTCTCAAGTACACAACACAGCCGCCGCAGCAACATCAACATCAACAGCAACATCACAGCCTGCTGCACCATCAGCAACACGCGTTTGTAGGTCATCATTACCCGGTGGTGGCAACCACTGTGGCAGCTCTACCGGCCACCACAATCACCGTTACGCCGGCCACAATAGCCGCACCCTCTTCCTGCATCTAAAAGCACACCCAAACACACACATACAGACACACACACATACTTACATACACCTACAATAAATAATACAAAAAAATTCGAATACAATTTTGATGCAAATTAAAAAAGGTTGATATGAACTATTTACAAGAGTAAACATATATATATATATACATATATATATATATATACTATGGGGAAAACAAATATTATATATTGACAAAACTCTACAGAACTTTTTCGTACGTATAGCAAGACTTTAAAGTAAGCAACGTGTATCAGATTTACACACAGAATAAAGAGAATACTCTACAAAATTAGAGAAAAAAAAACCAAAAACAAAAAAAAAAACAAAAAAGTTTAGTGTTGTTAAATGAGAAAAATAAAAAATTAGCAATTAACAAATTGAACTTGATAAAAGGAAAAAAAATAAAGTTAAAATAAAAAATAAACAAAATGGGAAAACGCAGTTGCATTAAAATTAGTTACAAACTATTTTAAACTCTAGTGTTCCATATTTCAATGCAAAAAACATAAATAAAATAATATTTACATATAATAATAACAATAAAACATAAACATTAGTAAGGAGTGTTAATATTAGCTGTCGATAAGAAGAAGTTTATAGGAAAAATCAACAACAATTTACATGGAAAATAGTCAAAATTAATCAAAAAACGAGAACAAAATTTCATAGGCCATAGTTAAGCAACAAAAACAACAACAACAACATATAAAAGTATGTTAAACAAGGAAAAAATAAATAAGTACAGTCACGTCCTATTTTTGCAACAACGATTTACTACAGATGAATACAAAAAGCAAAAGCAACAAGATAAAAACCAAATGCGAATGTCAAAACGATTTCAAAAGGATTTTTTTTAAAGATACACCAAAAAAACAAAAATAAAAGAAAACAAAAACATAAGAAAAACATATTCCTTTTTTTACATTTTATAAACGAACATGCAAATCAGCAACTACAGCAAATGAATAAAAAATGTAATAAAAAAAATAAAAACGAAAAAAAAATATTTTTTTATATACAAATTACAACACAATACGATATTGAAAACTGCATCAACATATAGGATGACGCAAAAGAAGCATCAAAAATAATACTAAATGAATAATCAAATCTATAACGTAAGCATTTTTTGCATAAGTAAAACAAGAAAACTTAAAAAACCAAAAAAAAAATGTCTTTAAAACACTGAAAACTAAATTTTTTTAAAGTGTATTATTAATTTAGCTGAAATCTCTAGTAAAATGAAATAATATTGAAAATAAAACATTTCATAGAACACACAAACACCAAACACTCTCTCTCAGCCACAACACAACACACATATATACACTACAATAAAAAAAAAAATAAATTAAAAAATATTAAAAAAAAAAATTTATCGTACTGTATCTTCCTATGCTAAATTTGTAAGCGTAAATAAATATATATAGTTATATATATATATATACAAATATATATATGTATATGATCTTACAGATTTCATACTGATTTTGATTTAACATTTATTAATTTCACTACACAAAAGAACATAACAATTACAATAATTACAAAACGAAAAACTACTTAATATACATATATTTATGTATATACACGTATAATACAAGAATATATATACTTATATATACATATATATATAAATATATATATATACAAATATTTACTAATGGCAACTAAAACATGAAATGTGATCTTTTAAAGAAACAAAACAAAAAAAAAATAATAAGAGAAATCAATAAAAAAAAACTCGAAGAAGAAGTAAAAAAGAATTGAACATCAAATTATTTGTAAAGCAGAAGATACTGGATAAAGGTAAAAACAAAATAAAACAAATAACAGAAAATAAACATTTAATATTAAATATATATTAAATAAAGTAGCAAACAATATTAGAAAAGTTTCTAAAAATAAAAACAAATAACAAAAAAATGTAATTTTAAATTGGTTCCATTAATCAAACACATTAAGAAGAAGAGAAAACAGAGAACTATGAAATAAAAAATAAATTAGCGATGAGAAACAACTCAAAAATACACCATAAATAATAATATAATTAACTAAAATAATCAACATAAACTAAGATCGTTTAAAGTTTTGAGCGTAATAATTATGCTTTACATATTACAGTACATATACATTTAAGGGCTGATTATAATATACGGAAATTTGTTCTCTTTCGTTTACTTATTTCCACACACAACATGAATTTCTTGACTTCCCCATTGTTTTAACTTCTCAATCATTATTAAAATACTCCCCTTTCTAGTAAAAAATACTCTATCATAACACTAAGGCACACTCTATATTCTATTCTTCAACTCTCTCTTTAGCCTAAAACACAAACAACTCTTAAACAAATGTTTTTTGATGTAGAAATAAACAAACCCATAGAAAACCTAAAACCTAAACCTACAACAACAACAACTCCAACAAAAATGCCTAATAAGTTTCCGTCCATTATAAGCAGACCTTAAATCTATGTGCAACCACGCAAAAAAAGAAACCCAACATCAACAACAACAACAAGAACAACAACAACAAGTGGAACGATAAAACCAAGTTGTTTACAAGCTAAACAATATAAAGAAATAAATATAATAAAATACAAAATATTGAATGCATATTCGTAGGTACTTAAAAAAAAAACTACACAACACTAAACTAAAACTCGAAAACATTTTAAACAGTTACTAACACTTGTGTAATAAACAATTGGAGGAAAACAATAAGCTGAAAGAAAGCAACAACACAGACATAATAAACGAAAGAAAAAGAATTAAGATTAGTTAGTAAGATTGAAATATTGATAAAACTACTACAATATGAAAGTAAAGATTCTGTGTATAAAATAAGAACAGTTTTTGTTAATTTGGAATACGTAATTCTACAATACATTTTATCATTTACAAAAAGATAAAAGTCGTGAGTCGTGAGTCGCGTGATTCGTGAGACGTGAGTCACGTAAGTCGCGTGAGTCGCGTGACACGCGTGTAGAAGAACGAGTAAATCGCTCGAATATATGTAAACTAGTAACGAAACTTTTATTTGCCTTAAAGTTTTTTGTCATGTGTACTAAACTTGAGAAATACTTTGAATAATTTTGAATTATTAATTCGTTTAAACTATACCATTTACATATACATACACAAACTTAAAACACTTATGTAATACGTGACGCTTGTATATGGCGCATAAAAGAAAAACAAAAAAAACATAAAGAAAACATAAAATAGCGAAAACATAATAATTAAATGTAATAATTTAAAAAGAGAAAAACACAAAAATGAAAAAAAAAAACTGGTGTAGTCTTTTTCAGCATAAGTCATAGTTATTATTGTTAATTTTAGTTTATATATTTACACATACATATATATACATAATATATACATATACTTACATATACATATATATATATATACATTATATATGTGTGTATATATATTTATATTAGATTATTATGATTATTAATTGTGAATATGATGTGATGTGTTTATTGAAAAGTAAAAAAAAAAAACCCAAAAATATGAATCAATGTTGCAACGTAAAGAAAACAAAAACAATTTACTGTACTACAAAAGAAAGAAAGAACAAAAACAAAAATAATGTAATGAAATGAAATGGAGAAGAAAACTAAAAAGTAACTAGGTGTGAAAAAAAAAAAACCAGAAAACTTAAGCGTGCATATAAAAAAGCATATTAATTTTTAAATATATAATTTACTTAAAATGTAATTTATCAATTACATGAAAACATGAAAACATACATACACAGCGATGTGTGTATGTGTATATGTTAACTGTAAGTAGTCTTTCATTTTTGTCAGGTGATATCAACGAATTTTTGCTATATATGTTTTCTATGACTTGGCGTTTTCCACAAAAAAACGTAGTCCCAGAATCTATTTGTTTCTCTCGTGACACTTAAGTCTTTATATGTTATTATTATTATTATTATTTTATGTTTTTGTGATACTCATAAACAAAAAAAGAAAAGAGTTGTTTTATTGTTAGATTTTGTTTTTAGTTATTAACGTTTATTCTTTTTGTAGTTTTTCGTATAATTATGTTTTAGTGTGTTCATAAAATATTGTATGTATATTTTTGTAGTTTGTTTTTAGATACATACAAACGTAGTAAAAAACGTGTGTATTATTTTGTATTTAACATATATATATATATATATATACTTATTATTATATATATATATACACATTAATTAATTAATGAACTAGTATATACAATTACCTATACATATATACAAAACCATGATGAATTGAAATAATAGTTCTTAAGCTGCAGTCATGCAATGAGCGAATTGGCAAAAAAAAAAAATCTAACACAAAATCATTAATTGACACACTTCGTTGTGTAAACGAGATAGAAATGATGAAAAAAACTATTTGAACTCGAATAAAAATCTACAAAGAAAAACAAAAAGATACAAAAGAAAAAACAACAAAATAAGTGAAATCTAACTCGTTTACGGTAAACGTTTGGCAAACGATGAAATGACGATGAAGACGAGATGATGATAATTATACTCCTAATGAAAAACGAACATTTTTTAAAAATATTTAATAAACAAATCATTATTAACTATTATTATATTTATTATTATAAAGCAAATTTAGTTATTATATACATGTAAAGAACAAGAGATGAGCAAAGATGATATGAATAAAGAAAAACGAATGCACAGCAAATGAACATCAGAATTTTTGTTGCAACCAATACAACAACAACAAGAACAACAGCAAGAACAACAGAAGATGTATGATTGAAAAATGGTAAAGAAAATACAACAACAACATTTAAAGTTATTTAGAAGTAAAGTAAAACATGCAAAACAAACATCAACAAACAAAAACAAATGAAATACAATAAAAACACAAGAAATAAATTCAAAAAAAAAAAAAAAATACAAACCTCTTTTTATTTACAATAAATATTGTGAAATTGCTTTTTCTTACAGTTAAGTATTTCAGTTTATCGTATACACAATCCATTAACATTGGTTGTTATATTGGCTAAATTTATCTTAAGGAATTCATACTGGAAGGCTAAAATGCTTAAAATCTTCAACAAAAAAGACAGATTTTATTCATGCAGTGCTTTGAAGCGTGACTATCAGAGCAAGGTGGTCACTAGGGAGGTCCCAGTCGCTTGCAATGGAAAGAAGCTGGTCAGGCATTCCATGATAGATGGCGAAGTCTATGCAGGAAGGGCTGCCGTAGTGCGTAATTCTATTAAATTAACACAATTTAAGCGACGAATAAACATTTCCAAAAAAAAAAAAATTGTAATAAATTGTTCTTATTGAAAGGGGAAAGGTTTTGCTTTTGGTGAGCAGTGAATTTATTATTTTAATGCATATGCCTAAAGTAAAGCAGTGAAATATATTTTTCGAGCTGGACAAAAGTATGCAATGCTTTTTGGTTTATGTTAGACAAGAACCACCTGCTGCTGATTTCTGTTCGCCTGGTATCTGAGCTCGGAAAAACAACTGAAACCGATATTTGGATCAGAAATTTTGTGCCACAGAAAAAAAAAAATAATATAAATAAATAAAATGTACTATTTTAAATATTGATTTACTTGCATCACTCAAATTTTAAACTGACGTTTTGCGATCTTGGACCATATTTCAAAGGGAATTCCTATTGAAGTAATAGGCGAACAGAATTGACAGCACGATGCTGTCGCATTTTGTTTTCACTCAATGCACTGAGCGAACAACGAATGTTGAGTGAAAAGTTTGAGCTTTGAACGTAGCTTTCGGCTCTCCTTTCTTATCGCATTTTAGTGCACTCAGAACTTAGATCAAGGCCCACGGCATCCGCTTATGTGCGGTGCTATTTTTTGCATTTTACCAAGCCAACTAAATAAAATTATGTTTGCTGATTAAGAACAATTGTTTTTTTTTTTTGTTTTATTTTTTTTATTATGAAATTTATTGAAGTTTTTTTTAGTTGCTTTAATTTTTGACACATTGAAATTTGGTTTATTTCTCTAAACAAAAAATGTAATTAGTTTAGACATTTAAATGATAAATTAATGAAACGATGTGGCAGTGTTCACTCCAGCTTGGAGATGTTTGAATTTTTGATCCCTTTACAATAAATTAATAAAAAAAAAAAACTTATTAGTAACAAATAAATATTATTAAACATAAAATAAAAAAAAAAAATCCACATAGCAGAACAAGGTTTCGATCCTCGGACCTCTGGGTTATGGGCCCAGCACGCTTCCACTGCGCCACTCTGCTCGATGAATTCGCC
Source organism: Scaptomyza parva (assembly GCA_035044645.1). Classification (NCBI taxonomy): domain Eukaryota; kingdom Metazoa; phylum Arthropoda; class Insecta; order Diptera; family Drosophilidae; genus Scaptomyza; species Scaptomyza parva. The sequence goes on from JAWNNT010000090.1 coordinate 8,489,300, forward strand.
GTATCAAACGACATATTTCAATGTTGCAAAACCAAATCAACCCCTTGTTAGGCAATACATCAGATGCAAATGCAATGGCGAGACCAAATGAATTATTTTATAAATATTTATACAAATAATAAAAACTTAATTAAAAATCGTTTCAAATTTAAATAAAATAAGCCAATTTCATGCATAACACGAATAACTTGTGCTTCATTTATGAAAATAACACAACCTAAATGCATGAAAAAAACACAAGAGAATTTGCATATAATATCACACACATAAGTACAGAGAAAAGTCTAAAAAGGAAAAAAAAAAACACAAAAACCAGGCATTATTTTTGCTTAACCGCAATAAACGACGCACAAAAAACACACACAAAAAGTAAGAACGGTAAAACAAAAAGCAGCAGTGTGTGGTTCAATTGGAGTCAGAGGGCGGCGGTGGGGGAGGGTATGCTAAGCGCACGCATGCACACGTAAATTCCCTAGGTGCCAGTGTTGAAAATAAGAGAAAGCAAAAAAAAAAAAGAAACGACATTCAGCCTGGCACATGGCAGTGAAAAATGTGCTAGCTAAAAAAATAGTGAGTGTGTGTGAGAGAGAGAGAGAGAAGGACGGAGAGAAAACTTGGCTGCAGTCTTTTACGTTCTGTTTCTGCTTCACCTCTGTTTTTTGTTCATGCTCATGCATTTTTTCCTTTCTTCTAAAGAAGTTGAAGGTGAATGTTCACACAAACACACACACACTCCCTCACACACACATACATGTTGGAATGCAAGTTGTCTATTTCACACACCAACGCGCTGCAAAAGCGACAGTGACAGTCTCAGGGGAGACCGTAGGACTCTTTCTCTCTCTCTCTCTCTCTCACTCTCTACGGGAGTTCCTTCTGCATTGCTGTCATTGTCGTTGCGATCTGGCGCCAAAACTGGCAACAGTTGCAATTAGTTTAGCATGGGACACAAAATATTATACCCCAGGTTGGAAAACGCTTTCCCAACTGTAATTAATGTGTGTAAATTACGGCTTTAAAGCGAATGCCAAGGTGTACAGTCTCTCTCTCTCCCTCTCTTTGTCTCTCTCTCTCTATAAACAGCTTTAATATTGCTTTGATATAAGTTGCGAGTAGTTTGGGAAATCAGTTATAATTATGTTACAATTGACTCAGTCCAGTCCCTGAATATCCTTTTGAGCGTTGTTTTGCCCGCATGTATCACGTGTATCCTGTATTTAATTGCCCGCACTATCAACATACATAGACAACATCAATTAAGGCAAGTGAGGTTATGGTCATACCATAAAAATTAACACAGAAATTGCTTTATTACAGTGTCTCCCACACACACACACACACATGTACCCGCTTCTTAAGCTGCCCAACCAACACCAGTTGACATTGTAAGAGGCGTCAGGGGGGGGGGGGGGGGATGGGGGGTGCCGAAAAAAGGGTGTGTAAGTTACATGATGTTGTTAATGATATTGCCGCTCGTCTCTGACAATGAGATCCCGCGATGAAGGGAGTTCTTTCAACTATATATATATATATATATATATAGTGTATATATATATGTTTTTATACTGGAAAGTTGCTGCTGCTGTTGGCTGTTGGCTGGCTTTTGACGTTGATGAGACATGTGGTGCATGTGGTGTGGTCTTTGGGCGTCGTAAAAATCATTTCACGTTATACATTGCACGTAAGCGTGTGGCGTTTATGTTTACGTCATTGTCGTGTTGGCGTTGGTGTTGCCGTTGTTTTTATCGTTGTAGCTGTCTGTATCGCCGTTGTCCTCGCGCAACAAACGCATCAACATTTTATTGTCGCTTAAAGTGAGTTTAAAGTGAAGAGTTTGCAGGGAGAGTGTGTTCGACTATGATATACTCTGTATAAAGTAGTCAATATGAAGAACTATGAAGAAGTATGATGAACTATGAAGAACCATGAAGAACTATGAAGAACTATAAAGAACTATGAAGAACTATGAATAACTATGAACAACTATGAAGAACCATGAAGAACTATGAAAAACCATGTAGAACTATGAAGTATCATGAAGAGCTATGATGAACTATGATTAACTATGAAGAATTATGATGAACTATGAAGAACTTTGAAGAACTATGAAGAACTATGAAGAACTATGAAGAACTATGAAGAAATATTAAGAACTATGAAGAATTAAAGATATTTACTATATGTCATGGAGGAAGTTATTGATAGTTTTGTAGCTCTTTCGATTACTACGACTTCAACATTATTTACAATACAACTATTATTTGTGATTGATTGAAAAATATATCATTGGAACTTCGATTTAGATGAAGTGTTATTCCTCATATCAAAATGTTACATAAAAACTAAACAAAACATTTTAAATATTAAGAAACTCTTAACTATTGCCATTTATCGTTAATCCCATTCAATTGTAGGGTATTGAAACTGAAGTGATTGCAATTGAACTGAATGGAGACAGAAACGAGAGGGAGAGACAGGAGAGAAAGTAAAGCTCATTAAATTAATTTAATCACGTTAATTAAAAATAGCTGTAGCAACACACACACACACCTACCCACACACACACACACATATATATATAGTCATACCTATATATTTTTATATGCAGAATATCGCAGTGAAGCGACATTTGTTTTTAGTACATTTTAATAGTGTCAGTCAAAATATTTACACAACACGTTGCACGTAGCACATATCGTAGCACACAAAATCCCACCTGAAGGCATCATCAACATAAAGTGTAACCCATTCCACACACATTCCACATCGGGTCAACTGACGATGATTGGTCGCATCTCAACTGAAAAAAGGGTTGGCCCTCGCTCTCTTGTTGTTTCTGTTGTTCCAGTTTGTTGTTTTTGCTTATAGTAGGTAGGTAGCTTATATGCCAATAATTGCCCCTGGGGGTACTTTGTGTTTAGTTTGTTACGTGATGATTTCGAAGTAAGCACTTTATACCTTCATGGCTTCATTATAATGTGATTAGAGATGGGGGTTGGTTTGGGAAAAGGGATTAGTTTTGTTATTAGTACAAAGTGTTCGTCAGGAAAATTGTCATAATTGTTTATTGTTGAGTAGGTCAAATGTTAAAGTTAAGTAAAACACAAAAAATTTCGTTAGAAATTTTCATAATTATTTACTGTAAAGCAAGAAAAATGTTAAAGTTAAGTAAAACACAAAAAATTTAATTAGAAAACCCATTATTTCTAGATTTCCCAATGACCTTAACATATAACTCCCACATAGTAAACCTGTTACCAGTTATTATCTAAATTATTTACCTCATTGATAGTCAGTCTATGAGTGTGAAAAGTTTTACAAAACCACAAACCCTCCCACTGCCCCCCCTAAGAACGTGTCTTATCCAAAAGAAGCAGGCATTACTTGCTGCAACTTTATAAAAATTACCTAGTAATTATGTTTCGGCACCACACAAAAAAAAAAAAAACAGTAGAGTAATGAAAGAAACGAGGGGAGAGAGAAAGGCAAGGAGAGGCGAGAGTTAACCACAAACTTAATTTTGAAGTAACCAAACGCTTGAATTAACAAGAACAACAACTTAAGGCAACAGCAAAAGAGTGAAAGGAGAAGAAGGGAAGGCGAAACCATTGACCAGCCCGTTCAACCAAAATCACCCACTGCACGCAACCCATTCCACTCCCCACCCCATCCCACTTCCCTGCAAATACCGTAGAGTTCAGTTTGCCACTAAATTCTGTTAAGTTTTGTTCAAAGTTTTTGCACAGAAGGGATTTGTGGGAGGAAGGGGAAGGGCGGGTAGCAAGAAACTTATTGGGTTTGCTCTGCTCATGAAAAATTTAACAAGCCAAGAAACTTAAATTTTATTGCCTATAAAGACGCATTAACTTATGCCAAAGTGTGCGAGGGGGACGGGGCGGGGGGAGAGTACAAATAACAACGCCCTTCTCCCCCACCCATTCCCTAGATCATGAATCTCTCTTTCTCCCTGGCATAAGTAGTCGTAGCTAAGACCAGTGTAAGAGCGAGATAGCGCTAGCGACAAATGTGAGTGCGTAAATTATGTGCAAGTGAAGCATTTTAGGAGTTCAAGCAAGGGAGTAAGGGAGAGGGAGTGTATGAGTAGCGAAGAAGCTTAGTGGGAACAAAATCCAGACCCAAGACTCGAACCAAAACTGTGAAGGCAAAAGGTGAAATGAATGGCTTACCTTGCATAACGAGGACAAATTAGTGCAGGCACACAATGTTTGGGAGTTTGAGGTTAGGTATTGCCATTGAGGAGGTTATGTATGTATATATTCCAGAGTCTGAGTCTGAGAGAGTTTTTGGGGTTAAGCAAGATAAACTCAACTTTGCTGGCGTATAAATTGGTAGTTCGGTTTTTTGTATACTTCCCTCCCATTGTTTAGTTCGCATAAAACTTGTATCCTCAATTGATCAGCACACATACACACACATTGAAGGAAAAAACGTAAGCAGAACGTAGCAAGGAAATTGTGTACGCCTTTCTAATTGAAATATTGCGCCTACAGGTTTAGGCAATACAAATACGTTAACTCGAGCACAAAAGCGGCTTTACCAAACTTTGTTTTCGTTTTGACCGAAAAGCCAGTAAAAGTAAACTTAAGCAAAAACCACTTCAACTAATAAGTTGACCAAGTTCAAATTATAGTAGGTTATAGCGGAAAAAAAGAAGTAAAAAAGATTAAGGGGTTAAGTATGTGTTGCATAAGGCTTTCAATGATTGCTTTTTTATACGTAAGTGTGGCTTATGTAACAATAGGGATATCATTTTAGGTTTGTTTACATTATTAGTTTACAAATTTTAATACGTAAGTTGTGAAGTTTTAAGCTTAATCTAGCTAAAAATGTGTAAAAGAAAGTAAATTTGAACTTTATAAACAAAATTCATGGTAAAAACCCGTAAGAAATCTTTCGTAGAATATGGATAGAAATGTTTTGGATAATCAAATAGAGAAGGCATAATATTTAGGCCCATTTGCATAACTCTTTTCGACATTACTATAAAAATTTATCTAGTTAACATGCTTTCAATAAACTTTTCCACAATAAATGTCCCAGTTTTATTTATATCTATTGGATTTCCACATACCTTTCAGCCATACTAATATCCCTTTAAACCATCTTCTAGGTATACCTATATATATATTTGTAGTTGCTGCCACATTGTTTATTTATTTTCTAGGCGATGTCTACACAACTTTGTCTAACAATAAATTTGCATATTCTCTGTGCTCAAAGAAGAAAAAGAAGAAAAAACCAAACTGAAAAAGAATTTAAAATATGGTAAAATTTCTGCCGTAAACTTTGCTTAGCGAGAGAGTCGCACGAAACGAAACGAAAATGAAAACGTAAATTGCATTGAAAATAAACAAAACGAACGAAAAATCTGTGAATAATGTTTTGCGATATGAAAATTGCACTGATTTAGTGTTGAAAATTTGTTGGGCCATTCATTTTGTGCGTTACTCCCCTCACCCCCAAAGAAAAGAAGAAGCTAAATGTTACACCATACACCGCCCCCATACTATAAATATATATACAAATGTGTTCAGCTATTGCGAAATTGCACAACAAAAGGTTATACAAATTTTACGTTCAGACTTTACCTATAGAACTTGTTAGTAACTGTAAAAAGATGTCAGTTTAGGTAACGAATTCAAGGCTAAAATTGTGTGTGCTTTGTTTTTTTGATTGGGTTAAAATTGAGTTTTTGTTGGAAAAGTTTCATAACTAATTAAGTCGTAACTGTAGCATATTTTCAATGGATTTATTGGCATTGAAACTTGTGCAAAGCTTATAATATTTAATTTTGGGAGAGAAAAAGAAGAGGAAGAAGGGAGATTGTGGAATAGTTGAAAGTTAAGTGAATTTTGTGTTGATTTTGTTGAGTTTTTTTTTAGCACAAGCCAAACGTGAAAATCTCATAAAAATTGCACGAACGCTTTTTACCTTGCATACTTTGCGGCGTGGCTGCCGGCTGGGTGCTGGGCTGGCTGGCTGGCTGGCTGCTACACAAACCGAGAATGAAATGAAACGTAATGCTCCCGGAATGCAGTGCGGCATAGAATTTTATTCTACTTCCATGCTCTTGTGTCGTGTGGCCCCCAACAACCTTCAGGTTGTGAGGTAAAGCTAGTAGTTGAGCGACAGACCGGAGGGAAAAGGGAATGGGACTGAGAAAGACTGAGCGCTGAATTGACTAAATTAACTGATGCTGGCTGAAAAACTTTGTTTGCCATTAGACGTTTGCTTGACTGCGTTGGGGGCGGCGAACAGAAAAAAGTAGAATAGAATAGAACTCAAACTCAAACTCGAACCCAACTGTATAGAAAAGAAAAGGTGAACTAAAATAAAGCAAGTGAGTGTGGTGAAAAAGTTGGCAACTGTGGCCAAATCGCGAAGCTGCTAAAACTGTTTGATTGTGCACAAAAGATTTACGTTAAATATTTGATGCAGAAATTATGCAACGCTCGCTGCGTTTTGGGTAATCGTCGAAATGCACAAGAAATGCACCAGAAAGAATGAAAAAAAAAACCATTATTTAGCTTTGACTTTGCACCCAGCTAAAGGTCAAATAATGGATCAAGTACGAACTAGTAGCTACAAAAAATAACTTTACTTTGCAAATTTTGGGTGGAAAGTGTGCAAATGAATGAAAGTTTATTGCATGGAAAGTCAAACAAAGTTATTACTGAATCACGAATTCCGCACGCAATGCACACAAAGTCATTACAAATTCATCAGTATTAGAGATTGTATAAGATCAGTGAACATCATCTCCCTCTTAATCAGGTTAGTGAAAATTAATGAATTGTGTGTGGAATTAAGTTGAAGTTTATGGCAATGAAAGTCAGTCAAAGTTATAGCTGAATCATTATTTCCTCACTATGCAAAGTCAACACGATTTCATTAGTATAAGAGTTTGTATAAGACCAATCTCTTTTGAGCTGTTCATTAGATAAGTGTATAAGAGATCTGAAATATCGTTTAGCTTTAATTACTTGATTGATAGTTAACACTTTTAGCCTTGTTGTAATGAAAGTTATATCACGCAACGCACACAAAATCATTACCAATTAATTAGTATAACAGTTTGTATAAGATCAATCGCTATTGACCTCTCTCTTAATTAGGTGTGTGTTGTTTAAGAGATCTCAAACATGTTTCAGCTTTAATTACGCGACATCTGCTGCTCTGCTCTAAATTGAATGCTTGATTGATAGTTGACACTTTTAGCCTTGTTGTAATGTCAGCTGTTGCCAATTGTGATGCATTGCAAATCTGTTTGTCCTAGACACAAACCCAAACACACACACACACACACATAGACAAACAATAGCACTTGAATTTTCAATTCAAATTGCGCGAGGAAGGAAAGAGATGGAACAAGAGAGCGAACAGCAAAGCTTAGCCTTGACAGAAACAACAACAAGAAGAACAACAACAACGGTAACAATGTAAATGATATGTGAGAGGTTTTTTTTTTTGGGGAAGAGAGGGAGAGAATAAGCACGCGAAACAAGCGAAATAAAGAAGAGATGGCAAAAATCTAGTTGACAGTCAATCCGAAATCCGAAAATCAAAATCCAAGCAGACGACATCACCAGGCTGTGATTTTGATTCACGGTCGGAGTTATTGAAACCTTTCACTAGACAGACAACCAGCAACAACAACAACAACGAAAAAAAAATTCGAATGAAGTTGCAAGTTTTTGCAAGTTTTGCATAAAATATTGAGATTCCATGTTAAGTGGCACTTAATGCAAATGTGGTCGAAGGTCGCCGTCGAAGGGGCAACACGACAGGTTAACCACAGATCAGAGCACAACTGAAGTTAAGATGAGCTTAGAAGAGAGAATAAACTTCTTGCTTTTTTTGGAAGTTTTGCATTGAACAACTAATGTGTATGCAAAATGTAGAAGAGTGTGTGTGGGCGTGGCTAGACAGGCGTAAATCTAACGTTTTTATTTTAGCCTTTAACTCTTGATTAAGTTTTGCACAAAATCACAAACACTGAAATATCAACATATTTCCAATTCAATTTATTGCAGTGGGTCAATTGTGTAAATGACCTGACTTGGCGTTGAGGTCAAGTATAGAACTCTCTACACATACATGTACACGTATTTGGATATGTGTAGTGCTTGCTGTGGCAAAACGAGAACAAGACTTTGAACCTCTTCAACTCTTTTAGCCATGCAAAAACTGTTCGCTGTCAACTGCATGCGACACACACACACACAAACACACACACATACCTACACTAATATGCACATGAAGCAGCTGTTGTTAGGTTGTAGGAGTAGTAGTAGTTGTAGTAGAAAAGTGAATCAGAAACTGAATCCCGTTTTCAGATGTGCGGCGGCTGTGGCAAATGTGTTTGCATTTCAGGTGTCAACAGCAAAAACACATTCAGCTTTGTTGCAATAACAATAACAACTGCAGCAGCAGCAGCAGCAGCACATGCAACAGCAGCAGCAACAACGAAAACAAAAGCGAACCGAAAATCCTCTGGCAGCATTTTCAATACAATGAAAACATTTTACTTAGCAGCAGCCACAGAGGCAGCAGCAGGAGTAAACGAAAATCTGCACAGAGCTCGAGCATATATTTGGACACAAAACAAAATGGCAGCCATCTGTAGCATTGCTATAGCTCAGAATAAGTAAGAGAGAGAGAGAGGGGGGGTGATGAAAGGTTAGTTAGTTGTTGGGGTTAAAGTTGTTACTGAAGAAATCAATGCATGAAAATGTGAAAAACTTGTTTTCAAAGTTAAACAAGCTGAAAAATTTCAAAGATGCATTTGTTGCGTTTCCTATATATAAGTGGAAACAGACATTTTGAAATTGGACATTTACATTAATCTTTAAACTTTAGCTTAAAACACATCTTAATAGATGATGAAAAGGTAATCTTATCCCTCATAACATCTTATTCCAAGTTATCAACTTTTCTACACATATGTGTATTTTCATTAAGATTTTTGTATTCAATTCAATTAAGCTGAAATCACAAAACAGAGAAAGAAGAAGTGAGGGGGAAAGAGAAAAAACATCAACGCCACTTATTGCGATTTGCACTCAACTCAAAGATTGTCGCATTTCTCTCGTTTACTAAATGTTGTTTTTGTTTTTCTCTTCTACTTTTGCTATTTCAACTACACAACCTGAAGTGACTGGAAGTTTTGCACACAAACGAACGAACGAAACAGAGCCAGACGATAGACGACACTTCTTCAGGATTCTCAGTTTCGGCTGCGTTTTATCTACGACTCGATTTTCCAAACGTTTAAGCAACAATAACAACAACGACAACAACAACAGCAACAACAACAACAAGTGAAACGACAGCAACTAAACAAAAGTCAGAGTTGGAGTGTGGAGTGTTTCTTTGCTACTTGCCGTCCACTCCGGATTGTGGATTGTGTCCCCACTAAATGACGCTCGAGGGCAATGACAACCCGAACCCAAAAAAGAGAATACTTCTTGTTGTTGTTGTTCTTGTTGACGTTAGCAGCGCTGCTAGCTTTGCTGCCGCCGCTGCTTCAAAAGTCAAAAGGCTATGCCTGGCAGCAACTAACTGACTTTAGCTTTCAGGTATAATTAATCTTGTTTAGCCATTGCCTCTTGTTCTTCTCCCCACTACTTGCTGCTGTTGTTGTTGTTATTGTTGTCTGTCACCCTGTTTTGTTTGTCTTTCTACTGCTGCTGCCCCTTCTGCCCCTTCTCCACCTCCTGCTACTTGAAAAGCGACAGCGCTATCGTAATGTATTTAGAACGAGTTTAATTTTGGCTCTCCAGCAACACATTTTTCTTTAGCGCAAAACCCAAAACCTGACCAAGCAAAAAAAAAAAAATAAAACACACTCCCTCATCCTCCCCCACCCTCTCCCCCTTGCTAGCTAGCTGGCCAGGTTAACTATTAATTTTGGGCTCTGAGCAAGATTAACGAGTGCATGATTGCCTCAAATTGTCTGGACAAGAGCGAAGGGTGCTCCCCCTCTCCCTCCCCACTCTACCCACCCCTTATCAGCTCGTCCTTCTCCCGCAAGTCTCGCTCTATAGTTAATAGTAAAATTCGTCGCATACTTGAAGACTTAGCTTGGCAAACTTGAAGCTTGAAGCTAAATTTATGTTCGTCCATTGTAATTTTGTCGCTAAAGCGCATTTTTTATTTGCTGTTGCTTTTTTCCTTAAACTTTGCAGTAAGTTTAGGGCGCTGTGGGACACGCCCCTAAGCCGTAATTAATTTGGCTGCATGTCGCAGCTGCAAGAAAAGTTTTTTTTCCTTATTTTTGTATAAAATTGCGGTAAAATTGTTTGTTTTAGCTTTTGAGTATTTTGAAAAGTTTTTAATAGATAATTTATCTCAAGGAAAAACTATTGATTGTCTTAAATACTGTAAATATAGTAAAGATGATAATCGATTATCGATTTTTATAGATTTTTCTTAACTATCTAACAATATAGGGTTAAGATTTTATCCACCTTTAGGCCTTTATGAAGATTAGGTCACAATCAAATAGTTTTTCCTTGATTGAATATGTTAACTCTTCAAAGAACTTCGAAGAGAATTTCCTTCCTATCGATTTCAAAGATTTGTGCAAACATCAAATTTCTGTACACTTCGATTTGAGGGGAGGAGGGAGGGACTATCTAAAAATTGTTGTTAACTGATGCCTGGGATGAAACATTACGCAACTACGCTACAACCCTGAGGGTGCTGTTGTTGCAACTCCATTATATTTGCCACACATATACAGATACAGATAGATCACTTTGGCCACGGACGACGCATTGGCATGCCAAGAGTACCAAGTGTACCTGACCAACAGCAATGTGGCACACACTCATCAACGGTAACAACTGGGTCCAGCTACCTAAAAGCTGCAACGTGCAACCTGCAACCTGCAACCAGCTACCAGCTACCTCAACCAAAGCCTAAAGTGCGTCAAAACTAATGGCCACTGACAACAAAGTAAATGAAGCATAGCTTCAGGCGCTCGAAACAGGAAAGAGTTTGGTTCGGGGGGGAGGGTTGTGAAAACTGAACTGAAGTGCAGGCAAAAACAGGAAGAAAAGAAGAAGAGACGAGGAGAGGGAACATACAAGGAGTGTACACAACATTGCTGGGCTTCTGGCCACGTAATAGGCGAAATGAAAAATCTATGGGAGTTAAATGAGTGAAAATCAGGAAAATGCATTAATGAATGAATGACAGCACAGACGCTGTCAGCAGCACGGACTTCGAGTCCAAGCCCCCCAGTCCCCCACAGATAAGGACATTGACGAGCAAGAGATGGACAACGTGTGAGAGAGAGAGAGAGAGAGATAGACAGTTGTTGACCAACATGAAAAGCCCCGTTGTACGATGGGTCAATTTGAAAAGTGTTTTTGGCATCAGGTTTTCCTAATTAATTTTTGTACACAAAAGTATCTCAGTTGACCATCGTACACAGACACAATGGCAAACCAACCGTGGGGCTTTTGTGTACGTACGTGAGTGAATGATCGAATGTGTATGTGTGTATCTCTGTGTGTGTGTGTGCCTCTGCTTCTCTGGTTAGCTTGATGGGCAGCTGGTTGGTCAGGTCGGGATTTGTGTACAGCTTGTGCCACGTTCCCTGATGTTGCCTGCCACACTGACACACACTGTTCACTGTGTGATGCTTGCTTGCCTCGTTGAATGTCTAATTTATGAATGCAAAAGCGTATTTGGTTTGGTTGGGTTCGGCTGAGGGGGATGGGGTGGGGGGAGGAGCCTTTGGTACTCGGGTTAATGCTGCTGGATTTTAGCATGTTGTACACCTGATATCATAACCATATGTTCAACACGTACGCCTCAAGCCTCAGCCTCAACTGTCGTCTCTCTCTCTCTCTCTCTCTCTCTCTCTCTTTCTCTCTCTTTCTTGCTGTTGGCATCACTAATAGCCAAAGGTTCAAAACGGTTGCAAATTTCTACAGCTTGCAACAAAGCAAAAAACCTAGAAAATCAAAAGCTGCATTGACAGCTGCTGCACTCGAGTTGTGGTTAGGAGAAGGCTTTCGAAACGTTCGAAGCGTTCGAGGCGTTTAGGGCGTTCTTTTCCTACCTACCAGATTGGTGAGAAATATGTTGATTGGGAAAACATAATCCCAAAAGCTAACATTTCGGGCATCAATCAAACAACATTTACCTTCAACTTCGTAAAGATAAAAGAAAGAAATTTGATTATTTTGGAACTTGCAACGGTTTATGGAAGAATGTTTCACACTTAATTTAGCTAATTTCTCCCTAACTAGTAAGGAGCTTCTATGCAATTCATATTCACAAATCTATCTATATACGGTCTCAGATACTCACAGTCTGTATTAAGTGATTCCGTCATGCATATTTCCTTGGCAGCCAACTTTTCCAAGAAATAGTAGATCATTAACATTAGATATTGTAGTTCGAGACTTTGGGGTTCTCGTAGCTCGAAACCAGCACACCATCTAGAGCAAATTTCCAAAGATCACCAGCGAAACTTGTACCGAGAAGATTAAAAAAGATATATAGTGAATGATATTATCTGATATGATATCATATAAGTTAGTTAGTTAGTCTTTTTTTCTGTATAAGAGTTCCTTACCAGAAGGCAACTAAGTAAAGAGATGAACAACTTAAATCAGGGGTCGGCGAACCGGGGTAAAGTACCCCAATTGGGGTAAAAGTGATATTTCTTTCTATAAGTTTGCCGACCCCTGATTTAAATGCTTTCATTTTGATTTGCTTCTAACTATAAGTTGTTAGATTGTAACTTAAATAAAACCGCAACTAATATGATCAAAGTGCATTAGTTTCACTTACTTCACGCATTACAGATAATCTAACAATACTATAATACTCATGGAAAGTGATTATTCATACTATAACTAGTAGGACAGTTCAGATACTCTACTTAGCAAAGATTTGATTTCAGCTACTTCCAAGTAATCAATCAAAAACTCATTACTCTTCCATCTACAATAATCACAAACCCATATCATTATGTTCCAAAATGTTTTCACATTATCTTGCAATATGTTTACTGTTGCTTTTTGTTGACACATACAAAACGTTGCATTCAGATTTAACATGACCCACGCAATGTTTCCCAAAAACCCACACACACCCGCACACACACACATAGAGAGATGGACAGCGTGTGTGTCGAACAACTCATTTGCACCACAGTTGGTTTTCCAATTGCAGAGAGATTCCCCTTCCACCAAACGACACTTTACAACACTCTTTTCCTCCTGTTTTGCGAAAAGGACAAAAGGACAAAGAGGACCGACAGACCACCCGCAATGTGCAACAAACATTTTTCGCCTATGAAAACGTTGTCGCATATTAACGTAATTAGTTCATGCGGCCCATAGAACTCGACTCAACTCGACGACGAACGGGTTAACAGGAAAGAAGAGGGCGATTTGGATGGGAGTTGGAGCAGCTGCAAAACCCAAACTTAGAACCGTGGGGTATTCCGGTCAGAACAGAGAGTTTTTTGAGGGGGTGGTGGGATGGGATTGTGAGCTCGGGCTGTTGTTGTTGTTGTTGGTTTGTTGGTGCGGTATTTGGGAATTGTGGCCGGAATTATGATGTCCAGCACACGAGCCCATTAAGCCAAAACTGAGAAGGGATTGCGCGGGGGGGAGAGTGGTGGTGGTGGACACTGTGCGTGCGTGTTTTACATACGAATACGAGAGGGGAGAACAGGACACAACGAACGCACAGGACAACGCACAGGACACTGGGCATGTGTGTTAATTGAAACGTGATTGTGTTGAAGCAGTGAAAGGATGCAATTGCTTCTGAATTTTTTTTTCGACTTTTTTTGGTTTGTTTTATCTTTTTTTGAGTGTTTTGAATTTAGTGTCGCTCTTTCGACACTTTTGGGCAATTGTCAGCTGGGGGCTCCTCTCTCCCTCCCTTCCTTTCCCAGAAAAGAACAATATTTTCTATATAGTTGAGCATTTAAATGTATTGGGGGGTGCTGCTGTTAGAGGGGAGGGTAAAGTAATGTAATTTACTAGATGCTTGTGGAGCTTTGGGGAATATTCAATTTGCACGCACGCACAATTGAATTTGAATACAAAATTGCTACGATATCGAATGCATTATTAATTTTGCAACTCAAAACCTCACACACACTTATACAGATGTCCTTTGCAGTTACACAAACACACACGCACAGAGAGAGACACGTTCGATTACAAAACGGAAATATGGTCTTTCACTTTCCCAATAACAACAACATTGATATAGAGATAGATAGAGAGAGATATTGATGATGATAAGCATATTGAATGCTTTTGCCCCTTTTTCGAAAAAGGGAATTTTAAATGCACATTTAATGTGATTAAGTTTGAGGTCTTAAGGCGGCATTACAGCTCTCTCTCTTTCTGTGTGTCGCCCCAAAATGGACACAATTTGAGTGTCCAAACTCTAAGGTCAAACCGGATACTGCAATTCCACATTTGTGGTCAACTTATGTATGTGTCCGAGTGCAATGGATATGTGGGTGTAAGAGTAGTGAAACTTTGTGTTTAATATTAAAGGAATATGAAGAAATGTTAGTAAAAGTTGCATTTTTGTCATTTTACTGTGGAAAAATACAAGAGCACATTATTGTTAAAACTTTTTCACTAGTTGTTAGATAATATTCTAACAATTTTGTTTTTTTACTGTGGGAAAATACAAAAGAACATTGTTGTTAAAGTTTTTTTATTAGAAATATAATAATAAACCAACATAATTGTGTTCTAATTATTTATTTTTAAACTCAAATTCATTTTAAATATACAGTTTTTCAGTATATTAAATGAAATTTTTATTTAATTTTAACAATTTCATGATATTCAATGAAATTATATCAAAACTGCTTATAAATATACTTGAGATTATAAAAATTAGGCTAATAATCATAAAAGTATCATAACCACATCGAAAACGTATTGTTAGAAAACTTATATGAATTAAATAGTTAGGGAACAGTAATTTTTTACTATAAGAACTATACAAAATATACTAAAAAATACTCTTTTAGTATCTCTTTAGTATCTAAGATCGATGAGATCATGCAAAAACAGCCACATATGGCTTAATCGACTTGACTGTTGATCTTGATCAAGAAAAAATACACTTTTTGGTGCTTTCTCTGTCTGTTACATACACCTCTGCACAAAACCCAGTTAATGGGTTCAGCTTCTAAAAATGGCAACCCCTTTTTAACATGGGGATGTAGCTCAGTGGTAGAGCGCTCGCTTTGCATGTGAGAGGCCCCGGGTTCAATCCCCGGCATCTCCAATTCACTTTTTACTCCCAATAATTTTATACAATATATATTTAAAATCTTTTTATTTATTTATTAAGCTCACTTCACTAAGCCAAAGTAAAAGCTAATTTCATTTATTTACTTATGACACCCTTAAGAGTTCAATCAATTTAAAACAATATATTCTATATATATTTGTTGTTACAGTAAGTGCAATAGCAATAAAGAGCTAATAAGCCAAAAACCAAATAATAGCATACATACATATATTTTCATGGCAAGTGAATTTTGGACACATTTTCAGGCTTTGACACGCCCGTCACAGAATTGAGGTTATGTCATTTGTTTAGTTTGTTAGCTCAATTATTTAGTAGCCCAAAATACACAGAACCATAAAACATTTTTGGTCCTTTTGTAAGTGAGTGTTTATGTGTGAGTGCGTGTGTATGTATGTGTGTGTGAGTGCCTATATGTGTGTGTGTGTCTATGTGTGTGTGTGTGTTTGTGGTGTCCATGCAATTACATAAATTCAATGTGACAATTTCGATTTGTATTTTCTTTTATTTAAATTATGCCTTTGGGCTACTTTTCAATACAGACAGACAGACAGACAAGACAAGTAAGGAAATAATATATGTATATAGATATATGTATATTTGGAATATTTATTACACAGATATAGATCTGACACAAACAGACGTCGTTGTGGTAATTAATTTCAATATGCTTGGAAAATTTGCATGCTGCATATTTATTTGAAAAGTTGGCATAATTATATTTATGTGTGTGATGTGTCTGTGTGTCAGATATATTGTTGTTGTCCTGACGACTGTTGCTGTTGCTAATTGATGGGGCAATATGTGAAAATCAAATGAAATCCAACTGTTTGCCAATTAAAGGACTAAGAGACCAAGCTTTGATTATGGCCAATATGGCTAAGAAACAAAATCAATTGCCTTGTCTAAGCTTAACCAACATGTTTGACTATGCTTATGCATGTGGTAAGGTAGGGCGGTGGCAGGGTAGGGTGTAATGTAGTTCGTAGCAGTTTCTGGCTCATGCAAAATTTAATTTTAATTTCAAACTCAGCAAATGTTGCCCAAAAAGTGAGAACAGGCAATTTTCTCTAGTCAAAACAAAAAGCACGCCCGCCCCTAACCCAGCCCCCTTCGTTATTGTATGCTCTATTCATGTGTGTGTGTGTGTGCAACCAAGTACAACAACATTTTAACCACTTGACTGCATTGTGGCTAGAAGTCAAAGTCGCCGCCCGGAATAGTACACGGACGGGGCACCCTCAACCCGCCCCCGCCCCTGCGTTCAGCTCAGCCAGTGGCAGGCAGCCCGTCGTCTAGTGCTTTTTGCCAATTGACATGCAGACCTGCCTGCCTGCCAGCCGTAAATCGGCATAAATAATTCATTATTGCCGCCTCGTTGCGCATAAATCAAGTCAGCTCTGAGGTCACACATTCACTCAGAGAGCAGAGTTGTTGTTGTTGCTGCCACTGCTGGCTGTGTGGCAAGCAAACTTGAACTTTAACCAGCATGTAGTAGTAGTTGTACTGCCTAAGCTAAAACCAAGACATACAATATAAAAAGTTAATAACTAGTAAAAAAGAATGAAAAAATATGTAAAAAGTGAATTGGAGATGCCGGGGATTGAACCCGGGGCCTCTCACATGCAAAGCGAGCGCTCTACCACTGAGCTACATCCCCGTTGAGCAATGCGGAGCACAAACTGTAACTCAAGCTAAGT
Organism: Scaptomyza parva; assembly: GCA_035044645.1. Taxonomy (NCBI): domain Eukaryota; kingdom Metazoa; phylum Arthropoda; class Insecta; order Diptera; family Drosophilidae; genus Scaptomyza; species Scaptomyza parva. Next base: position 8,506,336 of record JAWNNT010000090.1, read on the forward strand.
ACTATTTGTAAACATGCGCAATATAATAAAGTGTGCCAAATTAGAAAAGCAGTTACTATCAACATTAAAAACAAGTAAATGATAAGTTATAGCCATTTAATGTAATAAAAAATAAACAACTAGCAATGATACCAAAATAAGTAAGTAAGCAAGTAAGTAAGCACCAAAATAAGTAAGTAAGCAAGTAAAGTATTGAATTGAAAATTGCACAAAACAGTACGCAGATAATAGTTTTTGCAAACTAATAAAACTACTTTAACTCTTAAAATCAGGCAATGCACTGCTTTGTCATCGTTATTGAGTACTGCTTACTTAATAGTATTTGGCTGGACACTTTGGACATGGGGATGTAGCTCAGTGGTAGAGCGCTCGCTTTGCATGTGAGAGGCCCCGGGTTCAATCCCCGGCATCTCCAATTCACTTTTTTGTGTTTTTCCTTTGCTTTTTCAAAAACAGATCGCTACTTAATTGTTGTTGCCGTAGCTGAAGCGATCGAATCTATTCGGATGACGTTGCTGTTGTTGTTGATCGCCGCCTCGTACGGGGGGCCGGCCATTCTCATTTTGCTGCTGCCGCCTAGCGACTGTGCACGATCAGTATTTTCGAGTACACTATTCCGATTTGAGATCACAATCGATCGCATTTTTGCTTCTTCATTCGTAAAATCGATAAAGTGATCCATGCAACTAATAGGCGCACAGCACTTAACAGCAGGCAAAACTATTCAGTCGAGTGACTCGATGTTTTTGTATTTCTACGGCCGCCCGCATGATCATTTTAAAATACGAAAACTGTAAAATACACACGAGCCATACGGCCGAGTGAGATAGCAAGAGCTGAGTTGCCGCGCCCAGCACACAGCACGAGTCAAAGTGAGACGAGGCGAATGTCAAGAACCACATTCAACGAAGCACCACACAAAACATACGAGTGTGCGTGTGTGTGCATGAGGGTTGACGTCGACGTCGCCTCTCTTATGTTTTTTACGTTTTTGTAGGCTGCTCATTGAATTGAATGTGTTGATTCATGCTGCTGTTATTGCTGCGCGCCTGGCATTTTACTTAAATGATTGAACGATTTTTGCACGGTTTTTGAAATTAAAGTTCATTTTTCGGTTCCACTCTTGTTCCCTTTTCCCAGCCGTGGTCCAAGGAGCCAACCAAAATATTTCGATCTCTTTTGACTGACGGCGATTGGTCGACAGATTTGAAAATGATCGAATTTCGTTAAAGATTTTTCTTGTGATAGTATTTTTGTGTGGGTGTATTTTTTGGCTTTTTGTGTTCTAGCTTAAAACTCGCTCTTATTCAAAAGCTAAGGGATTTTAAAATCGAGTTTTTTATTTAGTTTTGTTTGGCACTTTTCTTGGCAGCTGCACAACTTTTTTATCCCGCCTGAAATCTTAAGAGGGCCGAGCTACCTCCACCTCCACCTCCAGCAGCAGCCGCATCCTGCATTTTAGCATTTGCCGGCGCATAAAATATCCAAAGAAAATGCTCAGGTATTTTGCTTAATCTCTCCACCTGGACAACCAGAAGGGAGAGCGAAGTAGGGGGGGGTAGATTGCTTTAATCTCGCGCAATTTCTTATAAATATGCATGCAAATAAAATGGCTTCTGGCGAAACAGAAGGGCTAAGGGAACGAACACAGCTGTCCCTTCCAGTCAAGATAAATACAGAGTTGCAACCTAAAAAAATGTTTATTTTTTCACTGACTTTAATTAAATGTAAAGTGTATAAAAAACTTAAAATGCAATTGGCAATGCCATTTTTCGGTCGCAAAGTGCTTGCAAAACTTTTGCTGCTCGGTTAATTAAACGCAAATTTCATGAGTTCATTTGCTCTTCTCCACTATTTCGCTCTCTCTCTCTCTCTTTCCACATGTGAGTGTGTCCTGCACAACAACAACAAAACATTTTGCTCCAAATTTCATTTCATTACGGTACAAGCAAACATTTGCTGCCCAAGTGGCTTCCCCCCATTTACCCACCCCTTATTTGGTTGTTTTGTTTGCCAACTTTTATGAAACTAATTAAAACGATAAGAGAGCAAAACAATATACGCGAATTTCTCGCCGAGAATCATTCGAGAGCACTTTTCGGGTATTTGATCATTATCTCTTTGCTGCATGACTAAATTTTCGAATTGCAGCCCTTGGCTTTTTGCCAGTCTACACACACACACAAACACACACACACACACATATGTAATATTTCGTATGCGGGTTGAAAGAAAAACAGACAAAAAGACATGTTGTGGATGGAGAAGGCGGGGCAAAGCTCCTGCTTCGGTGACCATGCGGAAATTAAATAAATTCCATAAAGCTGCTCAGGTGTTGTTGCCTCTGATCAATCATTGCCACATGCCACACACCGCACACACACAGTGCCACCTGTCAACAACTGTCATCACCACAAAAGTACAGTTGGCAACAACAAACCCAAAGGAGGCAAAAAGTATTGAGTAGTTAGTAGTTTAACGTAACATTTATAAAGTTTAAACAAGTTAAAGCAAATTAAATTTTTTTTTGAGTAAACTTTTTACAAAACTTTATAATTTTTCTCATCTGCAATCATTTTATTAAAGAATTTTTGCAAATTTAATAGTACAACAGTTTAAGAAGTCCTTGTTCTTAACAATATGATGAACACAAAACAGTTTTAACTCTTTCACAAATTCGATTAATTTACATAGACAAGTTTTTTCTCTAGACAGTATTTGAATATGTCATTGTTTGTGTAAGTAAAATCGGATTGGTTTGGTCAAAAATGATTGTCCTCATGTGCAAGTGCAAAATCAGACTGTATTGTGCCGATTGCCCATACCTAACATGCCGAAACACATACACAATACCACATACAAGTACGCAACGTTCGCATGTCCTTCAAACAAATTGATATGCCCATACAGATGAGGCAGTCAAATGGAAACAACTCTGGCTACTGCCGATAAGCGGGTCTCAGTTATGTACTACACAGACAATGGGGTATTAAATGCTTGAGAGTGAAAGCAAATGCATGTATTATGAAATTATCTGAACGGCAGCGGCAAATGTGAATATGAGAATGGAATGGAATTAATATGTTATTTGTAATCTTTTGTAGCACCTAAAATTATGCTTTGCAACTGTGAATGGTAATTGGCATCGCAATCAGCTGTTTGCAGTTAACGCTCTCCCGCTCACTTTGTTGTGCGCTCTTATCTCAGTCTCTCATTTCTCATTTCAAGTTTTGAAGCTAGAGATGCACCAAGCCTTTCAAACATTTAATAAAGGGTTACGATTTAATAAATGTTTTATTGTGCTGACAACACTAGCAAACAACAGTAACAAGTTTCCAACGATGCTCACGAGCGCTTTGAGCTGTTCTCTTACTCTCTTAGTGTGCTTGACTGGCAACGCAATACGATATTCACGCACACAGTCGCCTTTTCAATTTGGTCTCATCTCTAACAAGCTTTGAGCTCACCTGTGGCTTTTGGTGACTGGCCCTCTTGAAGTAGCACCATTGCCCCGGTCACAATCAGTAACAATTTGCCCGCGAAAACGGTTAAAACGTCAAAGCGCGAGAATTTCGATTGGGTTACGCGAACAGCACAAGCAAGCACACCAAATAGTGGAAGCACAAAACAGGAACAACAACAACAGCAGGAACAGAAACAAAATAATTTTTACGTGCGCATGCGCCTCACACTTTATCTTCGCAATTCGCCATCGCCATCGTCGCCACCGTCAGCGTCACCGTCTTCGTTTTTGTCTCTCGCGCACTCTTTACTTATCTTTTGCTGTTGATTGATTTCGACTCCCAACAACAACAGTTTGGCTATACCTACAAAGCGTACGGTACGTGTATTTGCATATGTGTATTTGTAACTGTGTGTATGTGCATGCGAAAAACGAAAAGAAAACATAAATCAAATCAAATTAAATACAATTTCGTAGAGCAATCGAAAACAAAAAAGGTGAATAACAACTAGAGCAATTATAACAAGGGCATTAATAGTTTTGTCAACACAAAAAAAAAAAAAAAACAATAAAAAACAAACACACGCACACACGGATTGTTTATTTAAACGGTAAGTTGAGAAGAGCTGTCTGTCAAACTTACGATTTGCATGCAAAACTGCATGGATGTGAATTAAACGGTTTTATGCTATGCATGTCAAATATTTCACTCAGCCTTGACACAGTTTGAAAGTCCTGCATAACATTTAGGTGCTTTTTGTAAAGAGTATTATACAATTATTGTTATAAAGAGTATTTCTTGATTATTATTATTAAATTTAAATAGATTTTTAAACTCTAAAAATTATGCACTTTTGTTATGATGTGCACACAAACAACTTAATTATACACCAACTAAATGCACTCACATTAAATAAAAAACGCCCTGGAAAAAAGGGGGAACGTTTAAAATAAATAAAATTGTATTATTAATGTTATTTGTTGGCCATAAACTATTGGCACACGCAATGCAGCTTGAAGTTTTTGGTGAGCAATCAACCTTAAAAGCCGCACACTTATTAAACAAAATGTGTAAAACACATTAAGGAAAAAACCGAAATGAAAATGAAATGTTTAACTATAGCTTAAAATCTGTTGGCCTCTCAACAGTTAACTACGTTTAATGGCCAAAAGCAAACGGCAGCAGCAACAAACTTGCATAATCTGTAATTGTTTTGATTTATTTAACCATTTTTATGGCGCTTGTAGACTTGGTGTGTTTCTATGTGTGTGTGTGTGTGTATATAGTGTTGACTGTTGCCACGTTCATGCACATGCCGCTGCCCAACACTGATAGCCCCAATTGGCCCTCCTCCCTCCTCCCTGCAGATCTATTGCATAAGGCCATTTGTAGCGCGTATTTTTTTTCAAATGCGACATGCATGCGATTTTTAGATATATATTATATATATATATATATACTTTACCTTTATTTTGTTGTTTTTTTTCTTACGCTCTATTCACAATTCGCTTTTTAACTTGCTTGTGGGTTTTTTTTTTTGGTTAACCCCACCTTTTGGCTGTCCCCCCCACCCCCCTTCCTTTGGTTAACCAACTGCTTAAAATCTTGCCTGGAATTTCAGCTATGCTTTAGAGCAGGTTTTTGTTAGTTGTTTTTGTATATTTTTCGTCAACGTTCGTTTTATTAATTCACCGGTTTACTTCACCTGATTTCTTGTTGTTTGTTTGTCGCGTGTGTTTCTGGTTTTGAGAGTGTGTTTTTTGTCTTTTTTTTAGAGAGCACTTCTAGCCATATAGGCCTATACTCGAGTATCAGCATAAGTATGTTAATTGAATTTACGATCTTGGCTTTGATCAAGTTTAGCATTTAACACTGTTCACCGTTATGGTCCCACCTCTTTTTGGCACCAAAACAAACTGACAACAAATTCATTTGTTTAGAACCTAAAATATCTCAATCTTAGTATTGATTTTACCTCATAATACTTATCTCTATGAACATTTTTCGAATTCCACTCAATACTTTACTTATCACACATTCCACCTTTTTTTTTTTTGGTTGATTAATCGCTTTGGCTATTAACCCTTGATCAGTTATCATCTATGCAATTAAGCTAGACGCTGATAGTTTCCTGTTGGAACCCAACAAAAAACCAGATTTAAGAACTTAATGAATCACTTTTCCGTTTTTGGTCGGTTTCTTTTGGATTAGATTTGCCTTTTTGGCGGCTTTTTTTTGTATTGTAATCAAAGTGTAATCAAGTCTATAATGACTAAACAAGTTTATAAATTTAGATTTTTTCTTAGCACAAGATCTTTAATAAGATTTTACCATGAAAACAAAAGAAATGTTACTTAAAGTGTATTTAGTATTCGGTTCAATCCAAAGATTTGCTTCCCAGCCTAAATCTAACTACGCCAAACCTCAGAAATATGAATTTAAATGCACTTTGGGTGCTTAAGTATTATAATTTCAACTATTTCTAGCTATAGATGGTAAGCCACATCGTAATAATAATAAATTTCCCATATTTATACAGCAAATAATTTTTTGCCTGGCATGTAATTCATTTTGAGTGGCATGTGAAAATCTTGAACAGAAAAAAAAATACTTCGAAAACAATTGCACACGAGTCTGTACTAAACAATATGCAGCTTTGGGGCATTGGGATCCCACACATAAAATTGGATGGCAAAGTCTATAAATATATAACCGAAACAAAACAACTTTTCATGTGCTTTATTGTTAGTTTAGTAAAGTTTTCCTTTTTACAGTTATTAGTGAGTAATTTTTTCATATTCTCAAGGTTATTGATGAGTAAATATAGCTTAGACCCAAGCGAAATTATATAAATAAAACGGAATTATTGATGATAGATGATGTTTAGTTAGATATTTTTAACGTCTCTCGCTTTTTTTTTTCTTAGTGATAAACTCGTTTTGCTGCGGGGAACTTTCCAATTTCGTTTTGCCCCTTTTCCCAAAAAAAAAAACATAAAAATATGTATAAATTATACGTAAAATATCTGCTTAATTAAATGGCTGGACCATTTCGACGTCGTCGTCGTCTGCAACGCCCCAAAACAAACGAAAACGAAAGCGCCATACTACACCATATATTATGAATATATATTTTTATTGTTATAGACACGACTCAACGGGGAGAAAAAACGAAAAACCGATCCATAAGCCAAAAACGCGATCCCGAGCTTAAAAAGAGGAGATGAGAAGTGCCTAAAAATATATATATAAAAAAAAGCCAAACAAGTACAAAAGGCACAGCAAACTGAGAAGAAGCAAAGCCAAAAACTGGTTCTAGAATCAATTTTTATATATTTCTCAGGCAGGCAACAACAGCAGCAGTAGTAAAAAAAGAATCCCTCGACGAACAAATTTTGTGTTTTGAGGCAACTTCAAAATGAATTTGGTTAGCCAAGCAACCAAACAACAAGAACAACAACCACTCAGAACAGGCTGCTGCTGCTCTCTTGGGCAGCCAGTTTTGTGTGGCATCCAAAACAAGCTGCACACAGATACAGATACAACGACAAGGTATCTCCACTAACAACCACCAACAACAGGCAGCTTCTCAAAGCAAACGACGAGACGAAGCTGACGAGATCTTTATACTTTTATTATTACTTATTTTGTTGTTGTTGTTTGGGTTTGTTGTTGTTGTTGCCTTTTTGCCAGTTGTTGTAGTATGTGCTAAAAGTATCTGCACACTTTGCTCAGACATTCTTTATTTTGGTATCTGTGACGTGCGTATCGGGCTTGCTGCACCTAGTACCAATATATTTTGTCTCCCTCTCTCTTTCTCTTTTAGTTTCTCTTTGATTTTAACATATTTTATGCTGTCGCCGCTTTTAATATTTAATGTGGTTTTTTTTGTGTGTAGCCAAAAATAGATTGATAGTAATTTTTACGCTGTAAGCTAAGGTTTTGTTACCCTTAACTCATGAAATGGGTAATAAAGGGTATAATGGTTTTGTGCAAAAGTATGTAGCATGCAGAAGGAAGCTTCTTCGAACTTAGAAAGTATATATATTCTTGATCAGTATCAACAGCCGATTCGATATAGCCATATCCGTCGGACTGTCTATCTGTCTATTCGTCCCTATGTATGAACGCGTCGATCTCAGGAACTACAAAAGCTAGAGACTCCAAATTCGATATAAGCTCTCCTAATCCCTTGGCAAGATAAGTTTGTTTCAAATTTTCGATAAGTATTCAGGTTTCCGATGTACACATGGAATCGATAACAGAAAAATCTTGGAAATCAAAAATAGGGATTGAAACTACTAACAAAATAATGAACAAATATGAAATTTTATTAAAATCGGTAGTACACGTATGACAGGTATGTCTGTCAGCCCGACCGTCTGTATGGTCGATGGATTAGGGTATCTTCTAGTCAAGCTTACTCGTATAGAGCCTTCTTAATTGTTTTTTCTTGGGTTTTTTAGCTTTGATTAACTGCCAAACACGCCTCGATTCAACAGAAGAATAAAAATCTTTTAGTTTTTAGCAAATGATATATTGATAAGTTGGTAATGTTGCCTTTAAGATCATGTTCTTTCAACAGATTCATTTCTTAAAAGATAAGCTAGATAAGCGAGATTATGTTAAAAAGAATATTTAATGACTCAACTTCTTAAGAACCATAAAAATAGATTTCTAAGATATACAATGAATAGGCAAGCTATTAAAACTTTTAATATTATAATGTAAATATATTCCATCAAATGTATTTACAAAAAAATTCATTCAAACTTTAAAAACCAATTTAGAGTTCATTTACATTAATCGTTTCGGTATTTTAATACTAATTTATGAATAAAATGTGATTATAGCTTTTAGAGAGGTGTATTAAAATTGGTTATCATTTACATTTATTCTAAAAACGCTTGCTTGCAATGATCTCATCCTCATCTCATCCGCAAAATCCCACACAAACACTTCAGTTCTATGACTTTTAATGATTACTAATTACGCATCAAAAATAACTTTTATTTTATATGCTTGTATTTTATTATGTTCAACTTTTTTTCTCTTCTGTTTATCATTAATTAATAAGTTTTTATACAATATTTACACTTGTTGTTGCTTGTTTGTTTAATGCTAAATGATAATGACGTTAGCCGTTTTTTTTTATTGTTAGAACAAACTCTCCGTTCGACGATCTTGAGTTTATCTCAAGTGGAATTTATTTATTTTGCAGGTGGTTGAGAGATGTTGGGTCTGACGACGAGTCACAATCTTGCACATTGTTTAACGTTTGTCATTGAATGTTAATTGTGCAAAAAATGTTAAATGTACTTAAAGCAAGCAAAACTATGAGATTCCCTTTAAGACAGTTCAAGTTGTTGAGTTGTTAAGGGAACTCTTTAAAGCCAAACTACCTCATTGTTTGCATTTGTCACACACACAGAGAGCATTAACAATATTCATAACCAGTTTTGCATAGTTTCCCATAGCTATATAAGTAAAAGAGGAGTTGAAGAAAAAAATACAAAACAAATATTGCTAACAATTCTCAATGCCTGCGGCGACAACAGGCAACCAACCAACCAACAAACCAACAACAAACAAACCAACAAACCGACAAACCGACAGTCACTCAACCAGCAAATAAGTGGAAAGACGTAAACAAATCTCTCAAAAACCCTACTCTCGGATTGGGTCTCCTCTTCTTCTTCTTTTTCTCATCTCAGGGCGCATCTCCAGAGCTGCTAATGACCACTTTTTTTCCCCACTTTTTTCTCACTTTTTTCCTTCTCCTCGCCCTCAGGGCGCAATGTGTGAAGATCTTTTGTAAGTGATTCATGAACAAGTTGATGCGAGTGCGAGAGTAATTGCACTTTCCAAAAAAAACAGAAATATGTAAATAAAATGAAAAGTAACCCAACCCAGGTGCTAACCGAAAGTGTCAGCTCACTTAAAAGCTCTATTAATTTCTGTTACTGACGTCATTGTTTATTTATGTATATATATATATATAATTAGTTATTTGTATATCAACCCATCTTTTAGTTACTTGTGTCTTCATTAATGAAATATTCACAGCGAGATTAGATTAGACATTGCAACATTAAAACAATAAGTTCTTGTCAAATATCAATAATAATAAATCTATGTTCTTATACCCTTAACGGGTAAAAAAAATGGTATAATGGTTTTGTGCAAAAGTCTGTAACAGGCAGAAGGAAGCTTCTCCGACCCCATAAAGTATATATATCCTTGATCAGCATCAATAGCCAATTTGATAAAGACTCCAGATTTTAGATATGAGCTCTCCTAATCCCTAGGCTTAGCAAGTTTGTTTCAAATTTTCGATAACTTTTCATTATTACGATATACACATGGAATCGATAACAAAAAAATCTTAAATTCTTAAATTTTTGAAAATGAGGATTGAAACTATTAGCTAAATATTGAAAGTCTGTGAAATTTGTATTATAATCGGTCAAGAAACACCGGAGTAATGAAACCATCAAGCATTGGTCCGGTACTTACATACATTTGTATATGTCGATCGTCTGTCTGACTGTCTGGTTAAGGGTTGAGAGTCTCTTCTAGTCGAACTTACTCGACTGTAGCCTTCTTACTTGTTTTCTTTCTTTTTGGTTTTGGGTTTTCTAAGTCACACGCCAGCCAAAATGTGTATTAAAGTCTTTATAAAGTCTTGATAAGAAGACAAGAGTTAAACATTGATCAAAATCTTATCAATTTGGAATTATGAATTAAATTTTATTTTCCATTCCGTTCGGTTTGACATTGAAATGAAATTGTATCCATTAATGGGTTTTTTTTTTGTGCCTGAGGACAAGTGAAAGTTCTCTGAGTCTACTTTCAATTTCAGCTATGAAGCATTTATTAACTTCATAAAAAATCTCGGAAAAGCACTTGAAAACAACGCATTGTTGTTGTCGACGTCAGACTTTTGTTTAATTTATGACGTGTCGCGTTTAAGTTGTTTGTTTTTCTTTGTTTATGGAATATAAATTATGGTTATCGATAGAGACCTTCCCGTTGATTTACTTTTGATTGTCATGAGACTTAAAATAAATATATGTATACTATAACTCTCGATGCATCATTTGAAACGAATGTGAAGGGGTTATATAATATTTATAAATGAGTTTTGCTGATTAACACAGTTAATTGCACATATATGTTTTTTTTGAAAGGTCAAACTGAGTTTTGCTTTCAAATTCCAACTTTTTTTCTTATTCATTTTGAGACTTTTTAAGATAAATGTTAACACAGAACCTGAACTGATTTATTAAGTAAATATAATCAACTTTTATTTATCTGTTTATTTAAGTTATCTCTACAATATAATACATTCATTCATGTCTTGTCATCTCCGTTTGCAAAACCCTGCCCCCCTCTCCTTAACCCCTTCTATATCTTATTTACTTAATCTCTAGTGAATGAATCATTCTCTCATACTAGTTAACACATTGCCGACAAATTTCTCACAACTCAACTCATTTCATAATGTTAGCTCAACTAATCTACATCTCCACCAAACAGCTTATTCTTTGACTGAAAAAAATCGGCAACTAAATTAACTCGAGCACAATATGTGTGTACTTTAGTTATTGTTATACACTACACATATACATAAGTACAACTACATAAATTGTGTAAAAAGTAAGCCTTATCTAAAAAAGCAAAGCGGCTTCCTTTTTTTTTTTGGGTTCGTTTTCGCTTATCAGTTTTCAATTTGCATACCGCTAATATTTGATTTAGCATAGAGTTAATTAAAAATAAAACAAAAACAATAAAGCGCAATGATGAATTTTCATGTGAAAATAAAATGTAGAATTATTGTTGAAATTTTTGCCTTTGGGCCATTGTTCGTTCACGTAACGTAACAAATTTCCGTTCAATTGCACGGCACGTTTTGGGGCTTTTTCCTGCTGATTTCTAAAACGAACAACAAACAAAATATTTTGTTAGTTATTTTTTCCCAACAATAGTTGTCACATTTAACGGCAACTAGGTATTTTTTTTTTTTTTTTGTAAGCGCGTTTGTCATGCTGAGAAACGTAGACAGAGAGAGAGAGAGAGACGGATATATACTATATAGAATAAAAATCGGACAGCTATATCTAACGGCTAATTTGTGTTTGTTTATTTGTGTGTGTGTGTTTTTAATGATGAGAAACCGCTTAACTAAACAACTAAATACACAATGGATGCTGTCTGTCTGTCTGTCTGTCTGTCTATTACTTAACCGTTCATGCGGGTCTCTACTGTAGCCAGGGGTAAGGGTGTACGTGTGGGTGGGCGGTAGGGTGGGTTGTTTGTACTTCATGCTTGATTGCAAATTCAATTAAAGTTTTGCAAACACACAAAAAACAAACTAAGAACATCAAGCCAAAAATAGACGAAACAAAGTTTGATCATAAAAATAATAAAAAAAACGGTTCACAAAAAATTAATAATTAATTTGCATAACAATCATATTAAATAGCTGTGACAAAGTCTTTTGTTAAATTTAACAATTAACTATATTATTATTATAATGCTCATTTTGTTATGCTTTTTTTTTTTGCTTTGGCCCAAAACTATTATGTTTATAACGAGCTAAATAGAACAATGTTTAAAATTAAAAGTATTTTGTTTAGTTTAACATTTTAGTTAATTTTTTTCCTCGTTTAGTATTTGGGTTTTCAGTTCATTTACTGAAAATTATGATTCACTTTATTGGAAAGAAAATCTATAATAATTTTTTATTAACAATTTTAGGAACGGGAAAGTTTTGCGGGAATATTTATAACTGTTTTAAGCAAAAACTATTAAATGAATGTAAATAATACTTTACAATAATGTACACAATACATCAGAATAACACATAGGCTATCATTTTTAAAGATATCGTGTGATTATTATTCTAATACGCTTTTACGTAGTTCTTTAACACAAAGTATATATTTTTATTAGCTATAATTTCGTAAGATATCGTGTAATTTTCATTCCTTTACTCTTCTAACATTATTCGTTAACCCAAAGTATATATTTTTATCAGCTTCATGTGCGAACATTATAAAACTTTACTATAATTTCCGCTTATTATTGACTGCAATAACTTAATGCCACAAGTATTTTTTCTCTCGAATTTCATTGTCTTGTATTTCTGTCCATATATTCTTATAATTGTATATCTTTTTTTCAGTTTTTTTGTTGCTTTTCTGTCAGTTCCGCTTCCTAATAGTACAATAAAAGTACACACACACACACATAGAACACCTACACCTACATAAGCACTTAAATATACCACATATACCATGCGCAATTGTTATTATTTTGATTTCATGCCACTTTTTTTTCAGTTACTTTTTTTTCGACAATTTGTGCTTCATTGTTTGATTTGTTTTATTAAAAATCGCTTACTATTGAAACCAGACAAGCTTTAAATTTTTTCGTTTGTTTATTTATTTGTTGTTGGCTGTCAAGGTCGTCTATTGAGCGCATCTTGAATCTTGAAAAAAAAAAAAATAAACTTTTATACATTTTTTGTTTAATAAATTTGTGAGCTACCTAGCTCAGACAGCGGGGTGCATGAAACCAAACCGAAGATCATCAAATATAAAGCTAATGTTTAATTACGAGTTTTACCTGCCTTTTGGCTTGTTGATTATAAATCTTTGCAACTTTTGCGCTGAATCAGCGTTGAGAATTAATATCTTTTTGCAAAAATACATATAAAATACTTTAAGCTTGAACAAGCAAGAAACAAACAAATTGTAAAGGCACAAAATTTCTTTTGTTTCATGTTTCATTTGTAATGCACGAGAGTTTTTTTTCTCAGTGTGTTGCTTTTTCAATGCATGACATTTATAACTGGCACATTAGTAAGTTCAGGGTCGTTGATATTTAAAAAGGCATTCACTTAAAGGCGTAACAAACGCACGTGAGATGATTTTTATGTTAAAAAGATTTTAAATAACTTCGGAGAAATAAAGTAAAAAAACAGTGCATGAAACTTTACTTAAGAGAGAATGGTTTGAAATTGTAAGCAAAATAAAAGGATTTTTTTAAGACATTACTAGTCCAAAATCTTAAATCTTATTAGATATTTTTAATCCAAACTCAAAACCAACATTCATTCCTAAGAAATTTCAAGCTTAAATCTTAAGTGACTAGAAAAAATCTTCAAAAAATGTTAAGAAGCTAAAAATAAATGTTAACATTCTTTTTATTATTGCATTTATTGCATTTATTATTGCTAAACATATTTCTTGTCTAAACTAAAATCTAAACCAACATTCAATTTTTAGAAATTTCCAGTATTAATCTTGAGTCTAGAAAAAAGCTTCAAAAAATGTTAAGAAGTCAAAAATAAATGTTGACATTCTTTCTATTATTGCATTTATTATTTCTAGACATATTTCATGTCTAAACTAAAATCTAAACCAACATTCAATTTTTAGAAATTTCCAGTTTAAATCTTGAGTCTCGAAAAAAAAAGCTTCAAAAAATGTTAAGAAGTCAAACAGACAAGTTGACATTCTTTCTATTATTGCATTTATTATTTCTAGACACATTTCTTGTCAAGTAAAGTATAGCTTTATGTAATAAGCTTTATAAATCCATCAAAATATTTGTTTATAAGCTGAATTCTTGTTTGCCATTTATGGAATTTGTTCGACTTAGACGCTTTGAAATGGGCAAAAACAAAAATCACGTTACTTGAAATATTTTTTTTTATTTTTCGTTACGTACACGATAAGAACAAAGTCATATTTGGATCCATGAGCAAATGTCTGTGGAATTCATATTTGGGGCTGACAAACGTTAATTTGGCTTTAAGCACGGTCATAAATATATTAAGTAAGCAAATATATGAACAAAATATTTACAACCTGGCAGATAAATAGAAGGCAAACGTTTATTTTGAGCCTTAACTGTCGTTGACCAATCGAAAAAGTTGACTAACAAACACGTACGAGAGTCCATTAAAAAGTTGCCCGGAATGTGGGTCAATAAATGAGTTTGCCATGTTCCGGACAATAAAAAAAAGGGTTATCGATAAGCCTGGAACTGATAACAATCCAAGTACTCATAGTTGAATGAATATTATGTTTATCTCTAGATCCCATATCTATACACAATATTTGTAAATAAATATATATATATATATTAGTCAATAAGCTGGTTTATTGACATACAATTATGTAGAAAAATTTGTATGTTTTTTCTTCGGAAGCCATGCAAAGATCTTTTGGTATTTTAATTAGAGCAAAACTTGGAGTAAACCTTGTTCAACAACAACAACAACAACAGCAAGAGCAAGAGCAGAATGTTCATTACAAAAATCTTGAAAATTATCAGCAAATGAGCTGAACAAAAATAGAAGAAAAACACACATATTAAACAAGCAAAGTAGATTGAGGGAGAAACAAAACAAAACCAATTTTAATGAGCTCATATCATTGGCACAGTGGAGCAAGTAGAGATTTCAGAATTAACTGGAAGTAGATAAGAATTTTAGATTTAGGAGGAATTTTAAATAAACAGAAAACATTTTTGCAATGCATAACAAAAAACTTATCAACAAATTCTTACTACATAATTTCGTTAAAAAAGATTTCTAAAAATAAAAAGTAATGTAAGAACAATATTTTTTCGATTTTTCATAGATTTATCGATAAATACTAAACCTTTCACTTTCATCTATTTGCAGCCATGTCTACAGCGACCACGCCCAAAACACCAACGCCGCCCACATTGCCACCGGGTGTTACCAAAACCTGTCACATAGTCAAGCGACCCGATTTCGATGGCTATGGCTTTAATTTGCACTCGGAAAAGGTGAAGCCCGGCCAATTCATTGGCAAAGTGGATGCCACATCACCGGCCGAGGCAGCCGGACTCAAAGAGGGCGATCGCATACTGGAGGTCAACGGCGTATCCATTGGCAGTGAGACACACAAACAGGTCGTGGCCCGGATTAAGGCCATCGCCAATGAGGTGCGACTGCTGCTCATCGATGTCGATGGCAAAGCCATTGAGATGCCAACAAAATCCGCATCGCCTTTGCCATCGCCCGTTAGCAATGGCAGCGGCAGCGGCCGCGACAGCTGCGCCAGCAGCAGCAGCAACAGTCCACCCAACTATGAGGGCTCCAAGCAGGAGTTGCCCGGCGCCAGTGCCAATATCAGCAGCATCAGTGTGACCAGCACGAAACGTATGTCGAATGCGAGCAGCACTCAGAGTGGCAGCACAATGAATGCCGGCGATATGGATGTTGTTGACAGGGGCATGCCACCATCGCCATCACCAGTTGCAGCAGCTGCACCTATTGTGGCAGCATCGATGCCAGCACAGAATGGCAACAAATCACCAACCAACAACATTCTAAACAATAATAACAATAACAACAGCAACACAAACACAAACAAAATGATGATGAACAACACTCCACCGCCGCCATCGGCCACTGTGGCCAACATGAATAACAATGGAAGCGTTTACAGCAGCAGCAACACCACACAAGCAACAACAACAACCAGCAGCAGCAACACCACAAACGGCAATGGAAGTGTCAATGGCAATGGCATGGCTGCCACGCCCACAATGGCTGCAACAACAACAACCACAACAACAGCCACCGCCCCCAATGGTGGCATGAATCGAGCGGGCAGCTTGAATTTACCGTTAACCGTCGCCGAAATGCGCGCCAAATTGGCCTCCAAGAAGAAATACGATCCGAAGAACGAGAGCGTTGATCTTAAGAAGAAATTCGAAATTATACAAAAGCTCTGAGAGCTGCACTTAATAAATAAAGGAACACCCTAACTATTCCTCAAAACAAAAAAATCATTGCACTTCATTCAAAACGCAGTACTTGTTATAATTTTACACAAAGCGCACAAAAACACGAGAAAAATATGAAAATTATAATATTAATAATGATATATGAGTTTATTGCTTCATCTACGACAGGCATATATACTTTATATAAACTACCTATATATATGTATTTAGTACGCAAAAGTCACTTATGAATTAAGCAAGTTTTTTTTGATTTAAGAACCTTTTCTTTTCTTTCTCCTCAAAACTAGACAAAATCATACCGAAATGTATCTATCCTTGACATAGTGCCTAGTAAAAAGTATAAAGAAAAACGAAATCGATAATCCATTTAGAAAATGTATTGAAAGTTTTCATATTTCATATGCGCATTTTGTTTAATTTTTTTAAAATAATAATTATATTTTATACTAAGTTTCTTTTTGCTTTGCATTTGCGGAAAATTGGCAAAAACTTTCGTTACATTTTTACCATACCCCTATAATATATATAGTATACAAACTATATATGTATTTAGTAGTTTACTTATGTACTTTTTACCGTAAATAAAGCAAAAATAATACAAAACCGAAATGTGTTTGTTGTTGAAACATGTGTTTCTTATTGTACGTATGTATTTCCCCCTTTCAATTGTCATAAAAGTAATTATCAATTGGCAAAAAAATAAGATGATAAAAACTTCATAAAACTTCTTAAGTGGAGTAAGAGAATAATCCTCAGTTAATCTTTAGAGATTAGTTACCAAATGCATTGGCCAATTCAAGGCTACCTACATCTAGAAAGGGTATTAGTAACAATGTCATAGATGATCGTCAGAAGCGACAACGACAACAGCAGCTGTGCAAATAGACATAAACTCAGATCGTTTGGCATCACAGCAGAGACCATGAAAATATATAGCGAAAAATAAATACATTAAACCGTATAGAAAACAAAGTTAGTTATGGCATACAAATAGTCTCTGTTCATAAATATTAGCAATGCTCAGTTAGCTAAAGGTCAACAATGTCAAATTTTGCAGTAGCCACAAACAAACAGCAGTAGCAGTGGCAGTAACCTGTTGCATACTAAACACACAACACGTTATGAAGTTTATAACGATTAACCCACGACAAGTGGCGGACACGTGAAAGTTGCACCTTCTTGTGGCAAAATTACAGTAATTAAAAGAGATGCAAAAAAACACCTTTTATAGTATCAAAATATTAATTTATAATATTAAAAATATTTTTACATAATAGGTAGGTTTAAAAACCTTAAAACAGGTGTTTAAACAATTTATGCTAATTGGCTATTGCTGCTGCAGATTGCAGAGTGCTGCGGCGATAATCAGCATCTCATTAATATAGCTCATAAGCGACGTTTGCTGCAATGCACAATGATCCAGCATCTTGAATTCACGCAGCATATCGATAGCACGTCGCATTTGGGCGCGACATGCGGGCTCGTTGACGCGCAACGTTGGCAACTGTAGCTGTGGCACACGGGTCGAGCAGAGTGCTCCGTCATTAACAGACATGGATTGTTGGTTGGCCAATTGGCCAGTTAAACGCTGCTCATCGTATTTGCTGAGCTTTTGCTTAGTCTCGTCATCAATGGGTGCATAGTCATCATCTGCGGTGGGTTTGGGCAAACGTTGAATGGCTTTGCCAGGCTCTGCGCATAACGTTAGGTACTTGGGTATAACATCCTTAAATTGACTTGCCTCAAACAGTTGCAGGTCATCGCAGTCGCCACGATAGGCATCCGACACAAAACTGATAATGCCTGTAAAACAGAGTCTAATCACTTCGAATTCACTAACTTTATGAAATCACTTACCATTTGTATTGAGCGACAATATAAACTTATAGCTGGCACAACCGAAATTAAGCGTTTCACTCACATCTGTTTCGACGCACTCAATCAAAGAACGGACATGCAGGAGATTGGCTCTGTACGCCAATGGTAAATACTTTAATCGTTCCGAGTAATGCTTGTTGTCGGGCCATCGAATGAGCGGACGCAGGCAGCGTGCCAATCTAACCACAGTGCGTTTGAACGTCTGCTCCACATCCGCTTCGCTTAGTTCAAAGAATTCGGCGAGCAGCGTGAAGGGTTCGTTGAGACGCAGCTTACGCAACGTTATGCAACAGTCAAGATGAGGCAGATTGGCGAATTTACAAATGTGTCGCTTGAATAGTGGCAAATGTATGTTGTCTATACCCAGATGCAGCATGGAAGCATTGTCAATCGCCAATAGAGTCATGCTGCGCATCGTGCGCTGCGGCATATCGCGTTTAAGGAATACGGCTTGTCGTACTGCTGATGCCACGGCGGGCGCAGCTGCTGGCGTGCTCGATGCATTTGTGGAGAGGGTGGACTTCGTGGCAGTAAGTGTTGGTTGCCTTGTGGTGGCCTTTATTATTGTGTTCGGTGGCAGTGAACTTATTGCGTCGCCCAGTGATTCTTTTTTAGCGTTGAGCAGTGGTGATGTTGACCACGTGGATGTGTTTGCATAGCTACCCAATTGCTGCACATATTTTGGTGTCTTGATTGAAGGAGCACCTATGAAATGTTTGTTATTAGTTCCAAGAGCACTTACGAACTGTGCTTTATTGTTTGTTTGTCTTACCCGTTGATGTTTCAGATATTTGAGCAAAGCGTTTCATGCTCGGCCTGATGAGAGCACCCGTTGTGATCTTGCCAAGCGCAATGCTAGTGCTTGTTACCTTCTGTTATGCATATTAAATTAATTTTAATTAAAGTTAAACAAAATGCGCAGATGTTTGTCTAAATGCAACACATGTTTAGGCTGCCAGACAGTTCAAGCGCAGCTGATTTGCATATATATATAAATTCATATATATGGTTGCCAGATCGGGGTAGAACAGCTGTTCTTGTGTTTTATGTACGCAAATGTTGTTATACCTTTATATTTTGTTGTGGCTGCGTTGGTCTAAACAACGCATCGGGCTGTATGGGCACAATTCCTTGTGGAGTTTTTCGTAATCTCACAATAGTTAGCGACATTTTAATTAATAAACGCAAATTTTTTTGGACTTTTTTAACCTATTATTGCACTTTGTTTCTGGGCGAAAATTTTTTTGCAGCGTCTGTCTGCAGCCCTCTGTTCCGCGTATTATCGATATATGCTGTGCGCGTGAAATCGATAAGAGTGCTGCCAAGCAACGATTTCTTGGTGGCGCATTTTCCAGCACTTACAACTTCCAGTTAAATCGGCGCGCCTTTTTGGTTTTTCATTTCATTTTCAACGCTCGACGGGCAACGATCGAAAGCTGCTGCTTCGTTAAGCATAAATTGTACTTCCGTTTTCGATCAAATCGGTTAGTGCTGTTTAATAATAAGTGCCTAAGAGTTATTTTTTAAGTTTATATTTATTTTTGTACGTACGGGTAAATAAATAACAATATAAAAAAAAAACAACCTTCAAACCAAAACGTTGACCGTGAATATGCTGAACACCCAAAAACAAAACGCGTAATGCATAGTTAATTAAGCAATTTTCATGCAACAGAGCTCCCAGCTTACGGCACTACGAACATACGGCTATAAATATATACATATCTCTATATATCAACACAGAAATAATCATTATCAGCAACAATTGCGCATCCGACACTACTAAATAAAATATAAGATAAACAACGAAAGTGCCGCTCGCTCGGGTATCAATGAAATCCGATAAGCAGAAGTTAAATTTGGTGCGGCTTTTGGCTCGTTTATTTAGCCAATTAATGCATTAACGTGAAGTAAATAAATGCGATAAGCCACACAAAAAAAAAAGGTCACTTGCTAAATTATAAAGTTGAATGCACTCTTTTTTTGTTTTGTTGTTGTTTCTCCCCCTAACCTTATTAAAGTTTTGTTCTTCGCTTTGCTTTGCTGCTTTAACGTTTATAGTTTCAATACACCCACACACACACACACACACAGACACTTGTACACCCATACTAATACAGTTACAAGCGTAGAGTGCGTACACACGTAATTGAGTCTACGCTACAAATGATTCTTTATAATGCGGTTGCTCGAGCAAATCGTCATTCTGTGGATTACGAAAAAGCAACAACAACAAACAGTGTTTATTGACGAAAGGCGGTCACAAATAGTACAATCATCATTGATGTATTGCAATACTGTGTTTGTTGAGTGTGCAAAAGTACACAAGAATCCATTCAAATAAGTGTTGCATAAGAGGTATTTATTGCATTTTATTATGATACGTGTGTGGAGACTCTTATTGATTATAAATGATTTGTTTTGATTAAACTTTTATGCAGTTTTAATTAAGAATTCAAATTATGATTGTAATTGGATTAAGTTTTCATAATAATCCTTAATACTTTCTTAAATCCAAGCTTAACTAAAGTTATTAAATCTGTTTTACATGAAAAAACTTCGATTATTGCTTTTAAAAATAGTTTAAGCTTTGACTTGAGAGGCTTACCTTGTAGTTTAACATTGTTAGATCCTCAAATATTGACTGGCATTAAGTCAACTACTTCATCGACTTTAGTTAACCAACAATAGACAGTTATCATTCATGTAGAGATCGTTAAATCAATATTGAATTCGTTACAAGGCGGGACCACCTTCACAATTAGTGTATCGTTTGGTATTTGCCACATATTGCAATTACCCAAGACTCATCGCAATTTTTTAACACGCTCGAATTGAATGACGTAAATTGGCCCGCAGGTATGGTAGGAAATAAAAACAGCTAAGAAGGCTTGAGAAGAGTGTGCTTGACTAAAAGATACCCTGAATTCTATATCTTACATGTACGGTCATTCTTATATTCCTACTGGATGGATACATAATGATTCAACTTAAATCTTCCTTATCTCCGGTGATTTTTTGATGATATCTATACAAATTTCACTGATTTTTCTTATTTTGTCTATAGCTTAAGCACAATTTCCAAGTTTTCCTAATACAAGATTTTGTTGTTATCGATTACCTATGTATAATAGGAAAAGGAAAAAGCTATCGATAACAAGAAACTAACTGAAGTCTTAAGTTCTCATATATATATATATATACCTTATTCAATCTGTTACATTCATTTTCACAAAACCATTATAACCTTTGTTGCCTATTGGACTCAGGGTATAAAAAAGTACAATCAACACCGACAACAATAAGTAGTAATGAGTAGGTAATGATCCGCAGCAAAAATGTTAACACCTGCCAACTAACTGCACTTATTAACTTGGTCAATGGAAGCCGCTGTCTGTTGGATCATTAATTTTCTACCCTTTACTGTGAGAGTATAGAAGTAATATCTTTTTGTAACTTAATAGCAATATATATATAATCTGCTTGTGTAAAAAACATATAGGATATCTTTAAGTTTAGCACTATTTATGCGGTTAGAGTTTTTCCAGACAGCAGCAAGCCGCAATTCGATTTGTGTTTTAATCGCATATAATTGTGGCTTTAACGACTAAAAGTATAAACCATTACACCGACATCTGCTATATGATATATGATCTTTATATGTAACACTTGGACCCATTGCAAAAAAATTGCTATTAAATGTATTATGGCATTTTAATGAACTGCGATTTGATAAACTAATCACAATTCGAAAGTCAAATTGCTCGAATCGTTTGTCATGCGCCAAATTCCGATCGCAAAGTGCAAAAAGTCTGCAAATACAGAAAAATGAGACAAAACAAAGAAATAGGAAATAAAAAAATATCCAACAAATACAGCGGGTTGCTTAAGAAGCAGTTAACGACTGAAAGATACGCTGTTTTATAAGAAATAGAATAAGTTAAGATTCAAGTTTTAATCTAATTTATAAATTGAACTTCAAGAGAAACTCAAAACTTGTCCTTATATATCAGACATGAAAAACAGTGTTAAAATAATCCAATTCAATTGCGGGGAGTGCAGAGTGCAGGGGAATTTTAGTCTACAGCGCCTGCGTAACTGTCAACTGTTGTAAAAAATCAATAACACAAATGTTAACATGGCTAAAATACTAAAAAAAAAATCAACAAAAAACTAAATAAGTAAACGCACATACTCGAATCGAATCGAATTGAATTGAATTCGACTCGGACGCAGTTTGTGACTGGCAACTTACAGAAAAAAATGAGAAAAAAAAGTAATAAAGAGAAAAAATACATTA
This sequence comes from Scaptomyza parva, assembly GCA_035044645.1. Classification (NCBI taxonomy): domain Eukaryota; kingdom Metazoa; phylum Arthropoda; class Insecta; order Diptera; family Drosophilidae; genus Scaptomyza; species Scaptomyza parva. Next base: position 8,528,769 of record JAWNNT010000090.1, read on the forward strand.
CACAAAAACAAGTTGTCAAAGCCGGCAAAAACAACAGCCAATAAAATACGTATAAAAAAAAAAATGTGACACACACAAACGCATTGTATTAGCCAAAATGCTTGACGTTAATGCAAGTCAACTCCGTCGATCTAACTAACTTGTGTTTGAGCCAATGGCAACTGTTGGTATTTTTGTTGTAGGGGACAAAAAAAAATAAGTCAGGCGACACATTTGGTTAATAAAAGTTGCTAATGAACGCATTTGAGGCGTTGACTTTTTGATTTGTTATTTAATTTGATTTGATTATAACCATTAACCAATGGAAAATCCAATTGAGTCATCAAATGGGAGGAGTTTATAATTTAATGGAAGGCAATCTAGTTGTTAATGTCGGTTAAAATAAGTAATCAGTTTTTATTATTTTACAATAGGATTAATTAAAACTTTTATAATGGTTTTGTTCAAAAGTATGTAACAGGGAAAAGAAAGCTTCTCAGACTCCATCAAGTATATATAATCTTGTCCAGCATTAACAGCCGAGTCGATATAGCCATGTCAGTCTGTCCGTCCGTTCGTTTATATGTCTGTCAGGAACTACAAAGATAGAGACTATTTAAATCCTTTTCAAAATGACGAAAGTTTGTGAAATTTTTATTAAAATCGGTTTAGAAACACTTGAGATATGAAGTTATGAAGCCTTGGTACGGTAGTGCAGGTAAAAAGAGTTAAGGGTATCTTCTATTCGAGCTTACTTACTTGTTTAATATAGCTTTAATCCCTAAAAAAAACCTCATTAAACTCAACTTAATGACCATAAAATGTAAATTGATTTCAAAACCATTCATAGAACTTATTCAGAAGTTGTTTTCTGCTCAATGAAAACTAAACACATACTTGGACTTAAAATGAAGTGAATTCATAAATATTTAACAGGAATTGCTAAATTGGGCTGCAAATAGTCGATAATTTAAGCAGTACAAGAGACAAGTGTTGTTTTTTTTCGTTTCAAGGCATTTGGCCAATGTTGGATGCCGATTCGGTTGCGGTATGAATAGTGTAAATTGTTGGCTTAGTAAGTAGTCAACGAAGATCGAGTGTTGACTATAAAGTTAAGCGCCAGTTTGGGCCTTAAAGTGGGTAGAGTGGGAAGTGGGGGGGAGGGAGGCAATACCGACACTTAATTTATGTGCACTTAGTAAACATTTTGCCTGCCATTTGCGACAAAGACATAGTAGCTGGTTGGCCAAACGTGTCGGTTTTATTAATTAGCTCGAAGGCGCAAGCAAGCCAAGCGCAAGCAACCATAAGGTGCATGCCACATGCCAGTTATGTGATCAGCCATGTTCACTTTCAGGTATAATGGCCTGGCCTTATCGCACACAGATGTGCATTTTGTGGGAATTTTCATAGGTCAGCTTCTCTTTCTTTTTATATCGAACGCAACACGCAACATTATGTTGCACAGATTTTAAAGAGAGTCACGTTTTCTTTTCTTGTTGGATGATGCAGCATTTTTGAAGAATTTAATGTATTTTAGCTATGCTAAAGATTTTTGTATAGAATTTTTATAACTTAATTGAGTTTTTATTGTAAATCTTTTGGAACTTGTGATCTTGTCTTTCTTTATGACTGTTTTTAAAGATGTAATCGATTTGTAGCTGACATTTCGAATTTGTTTAGGGTTCTTTTCTAAGAGACACTAAGAAGAGCATTCTTGGATGTATCAATGAAAATATCCGTTAGTCTTATGATCAAAATGACTTATCAAAGACACTTCTAAAGTGTATCGCAAAAGTAATTTCACGCTTGAATCGAAAACGTGACTTTTTAATAAATCAATTATCAATTATGTCACAGGTTTCTATTCTAGGTTTCTAGGTTCACCTAGCCTCGTTGTGTCACATTTCTATATGAGTTCCTAAACGAAATCGAATTACTATAACTATACCCTTAACACAATATAAATAACAAATGAGAATTAACTTTTTGCATTCAATGCGATCACGTAATCGACGAACACCCAAGTCAATAATTAACTATATGACTCTATATGTTGTTGGTAGTAGTGGTCGGCCCCCCATGATGTATTAGGCCGTCAATCAACAGCTAATTGGATACCATATAGCCACCCCCCTCCCCCCCACACCCAGTAGACAACGCTTACTATGACGTTCGGTTGGGTTCAATTGCGCTTTAGTTCCATTGGAGAATTAACATAAGAAATGCGAACAAATTGCACCAAATAACAAAAGCCAAAAACGTTAAAGCGAGTTCTTCGCGTATTTGGTTTCATTAAATGTGCTCCAAGCGTGAAAACGTGATAGAATTTCGGTTTCCGTTCATTTTGGCCATACAAAAAAAAAAAACTGTCAGATCGTAATAGTTTTTTTTTTTCGAATTGCAGGTTCGGAAATCAAGTTGTGTGAGCCATGTTTTAGGATTTGCTTGCAACGTTTATTCTCTGGCTCTGTCCAATTACAAGCGACATGAACATAAATAACATTTTATTAAGTGCTAATTTCTGTTTTGGTAGCTCCAAATTTGCCGTTGATTTCGCTTGATCGCGATAATTTTAAATTTGTTAGCTTCAGCGGCTTGCATTGCACATTTTTGGCCAACAAGAAGCTTACAACCTGAGATTGGCGCCACAGATAATATACATTTATGTTTGTTGCACTGGGTGTGGTTAATGGTTGCCTTTTGAATGTGAAGGGAATAAATGAAGTTTTAATGGGTTTTGAGGTCATGAAAAGGTTATGAGATATGTTCAAGATATGGTCAACAAGTCAACAATGAGTAATGGCTAAAAGAAATCTTGAAATAGTATCTTCAAATGAAAAAGATTTATTTGAAAACAAAGGATTGAAAGGCAAAGGAGATAAGAAAAGTTGTTCAGTTAAAAACTTTAAAAATAATAATTTAAATGAAAAGATCCTTAAAAGTATCTAAAATTGTATAACTAAGACTAAACCTGGATCTCTCTTCCAACTTCCTCTCCCAAAAGAATGATTCTCCCAAAGGAATGATTAAAATGAACAGATCCTTAATATATAAAAGTGATCAATGTGTTAAAAGTACTATTTAAAATTGTATAACTAAAACTACGCCAGGATCTCTCTTCCAACTCTCTCTTCCTCGCTGAAACTTTCACTCTATTTCACTTTCTCTACCTCTACTTGTTCTTCATTAACTCTCTTTTTCTCCGTTCTTCGGTTTCATAATATCTGTAACTCTTTAACTATCTGCCCATCTTATGAAGTGCTATAATGGCAACACCCAAAAGCAACACCACAAAACCCACACTGCCAAATAGAGCAAGTAATTTAGATGTATTCGCTACACTCTCATTCTCCAAATCACGCACAACGGCTGGTTGCTCTTCCAGCTCCATATTTGGCATAATCACTCTGAAAGTGATGTGTGACATTTCTGAAGCTTCTGTGCCATTGCCGGGTTTATTTTGCAGAGTATCCCGTCTTCGACGTTGGGCAACGCCTGGCAGACAATCGTGTGCCGTCAGCTGGCAATCCTCCCGTTCCAGGCAACCCGTTATGCGCATGGACATGACAACAACATCGCCGCTGTGCATGCCCGGAAACATGACAGCTTTGAAATGCAATCGCTGACCCAAAGGTAACTCTGAACTGGGTTGATGGGCACAAATGCTTTGCATGGCCGGATTAAGACAGCCTCGTGGAGTGATCAATTGAGCGCTATTCAATAGCTCGCCGGATGAGGAGATGCGTTGAAGTTGCACATCACTTAGCTTGGTGTAGTTCCAGCCTGAACATTTGGGAGAAGAAGTTTTAGTTAGAGAAAGTTGATATCGGATCTCTAAAGCTTTCTTGCCTTACCATCACCAGTTAGAACATGTGCACGGAGGAGCAACTCCTCGCCCAACTGCACGGCTCCATTGCTCTCCAGATGTCGGGTATATCCATTCGATCCTTTTCTCAATAGTTCAACATGAGTGCGAAATGCATTCTGATTGCCGCCATGAGCATAGTTTCCCACACTGCGTGCTTGTCTGAGGAAAAGAAATGAAACATTAACACTCTACCCCAACCAAACTCCTCTCACATTCAACTCACACATCATTGGCCACGCCCATTTTGAGAGCATGTGTCTTGATCGCCACACGTTCCTGTGTCTTGCAGTGCAGTGTCAAGATGGAGTCGCCACCTGTACGCAATCCTCTGATAGCTGGAAAGCGCAGACGCAGACACAAATCCTGGCCACAGGAACGAACGCCACAGCGCTCAAAATCGGAACCAACAATATCGAGGAGTAGGAAACTGCGAGATAACTTCAGTTCACAATGTTTATCATGCGGATCTACGTTGTCATAATCCACCACAGGAGCAGCACCCAAAAAGCTATCGAGTTTTAGAACAGCTCTAAAGTATCCTGCGTGAAGGCAACGCATATCCTTTAATCTTAGACGCAACTGTTGCTGTTGCTGCTCGAGATTGCTCTCAGCTGGCGGCAGATAAATGGGTGCCGGTGTCGAGGGACGTTGTGGAGGCGGGGCATGATAATCATAGCCAGGTGGTGAATATTGTTCGCCATCATTATCATCGCCAGGTTCCTGCACAATAATCGGACGCGGCGTTGTCGTTGTAGTTGTTGTTGTGGGCAGACGAGTGGTGCTGCTGGTGATACTGTGCTGTGGATAATAATAGCCAGCGAATTCATCGCTAAGGATTTGGGAAGGGTAAAGCGTAAAGAAACAAACATAGAAAAAGTTCAGATAGGTTTAAGAGCAGATTTTTGTAACACAAACTTGAAAGCTTAAGGCAATATTGATTTGTTAACCTTTAAGAGAATTAAGTTAAGCTTTAAAGTAATGATAGAACTTTTCTTCTTTAAAATGAACTTTCACCACAAACTTTTTCACTTTCTCTACACGCACCTGGGTTTAGGACTCTCATAGTTAGGACGTTCTTCATGGCTGGGCGGTAGATAAAGTTGACTTAGAGGTATGAAATTTACATGTCCCTGATTTAAGCTCTTCACACTGCGATTCTCAATAATCTCTGGCAGACTGAACTCTGTTGTGGCAGGAGTTACGACAGCGACTGGAGCTGGAGTCACAGGACTACCAGCTGGTGCCGCCGGAGGGGGTGGTCCATAAGCAGCAGGTGGCGATAGTGCCAACTGAAAAGGAACTTGTCCATGCAGAAAACTACCGTATTCCGAGGGTGACGCAAAGAAATGAGATACATCCGCTTGGGCTCCATTGAGCACTAACAAAAATAAGCTCAAAAGAAATATAGACGACCAATTGATTGACATTCTGTATGATTACTAACTGTTCCCAGCATATGTGGGCGTACTTTTATAAGCTTACTTCAAGTGATCGTGATTACAATTGACCCAAATGGGTGATATACACTCTTTAAAGTTTACTTTCCATATAGCACACGATTTTGTTGTATCGATTTATGTGTGTGTGAGTGACAACTTTCCTTGATCACGACACGATTTGGTTTATTGGGCCAGGTTATGTAAAAGCTAATTGCAGTTAGTACTCCCTAGACAATTCGGAGATTCAACACTTGATTTTTGTTACCTGCATTTTTGCTTTGGACATCCTCAGTCATCAATTCACTTGCTGCAGTCCGGCAGTCACAAATCATTTGATCATTTGACATGCCGCTTGCGGACAACTAATGACAACACGCATTCACAACATTTTGGCCACATATTGCAGAAAACAAAACTTGGCCAAAAACACACACACACACACACAAACAAACGATGCGATCGCCAATCAAAACTTAACGAGCTGCCAGCGACGCCAGCGTCAACAATGTCGTTAATGTGCCCAAAGATGGAGACACAAAGTAAAAAAAACAAACGTCATCAATAAAAAAAAAAGAACAATAACAAAAAAAAATAGTATAAATCTGGTTACACACATTGTTCATTGTCATATTATTTCTGATTAAGCATTTTTTCTGTAATTCTTTCGTGGGAAGTTATTAAATAAAAAGCTGGGTAGGCTTATGAGCTTAAGTAGTAAATAACAATATATGCAGATACCAAGTAAACCCAAGTGTGAGCGGGTAAGCTTCTTTGTGGTTAGGAGGCTTAAGCGAAATATAGATAGACTGGAAACTAATCTTCTTTTGAACATAATGGAAATCAGATCAAACCTAAAAAAAACTTTATTTGAAGATTTTTAGAGTGAATGGAAAATCATTATATCTATTATTATTAAATTATTTTAACTATTCATGTAACTGTTCCTTAAAATAAGTGTCAAAATATAACGGTTATATGTGTACAGCGCTGCCACTCAGTCATATATGTAGGTTACATTAAAAATGGCCACATTAATCCTTAATAAGCTCTTCCTAAATATGCAATTACTTCATTATTTACTCATTTTTTCATGTTCGCATTTGTTGGCCTCTTCTCGCTTGTTGTTATTGAAGTCTCACAATAATGTCAATCATAAATTTAATGTAATTTTCGACATGACATTTATGATTTGAGGCAATTATTTTCGATTATAATTGTTTGTTTGTGGAACTTAAACACACAACAACTACAAGACTTGGTTCTTCTTGTTGTCGTTAAGCTTGTGTAGCAGGTTTTTCGCCTTGACTGGCAAAGTGAAACCGATTTCGTAGCCATCGACAGATACAGATACAGATAAAAAACGAATCTCTCATGGGCAACGGCACCCAAACGATTGGCAGCAAGGCGCAAAAATTTGCCACAATTCGAATGGGGCAATTAATTGATTTAACATGACCACAGTGCCACACACACAGTTAACAGTTTACAGTTTTGCGACATCGAAATAATTAACGGTAACCAAATATAGGCAGACATAAAAACGAAAAGAAACCGATATCGATCAGCTATCGGCTATCGATCACTGCAATTAGTGCTTGCAATCCATAAATGAACCAAGATACCGTTATCTCTCTTGATTTTAATGGAAATGGTTGCTTTTGTGACATATTGTTTACAGGATTTCAACTTGGGCTTAACCACAACCATGCCTGGCACCTCATTTCCAACGAATAACGATAATTTCACCAACGGTTTTCCCATGGCGACCACACAAGCGGAACGCTTGCTCCAATCTCAGAATCGACGCAAGTTCAGTTTTCCTGCCACACTTCATTCGTCGCCGCTGCTTGAGGTAAGTCAACGGGAGACCACTCGACGGCGGCTTAGCAATGTCAGCGATGTTGTCACCCGCAAGTTATCCTACTCCATCGGCTGGAAAGCGGCTCAAATACCTACTCAAGACATTATTACACAGGTGAGTAAATATTGGGAAAGAGTTTAAGATATGTTTCTTAAAGTATTATATTTTCCGCAGGGACGTTGTTTATGTGGACACTATATAAAACGGCGACTGAGACGTTCTGGTCTGTTTAATAAAAAGCTGGGATTGCAGCGGATTCGGAGCATCATGGGCAACAACAACACATCTATGGGCATAGTGCGAGATGTTTTTCCAGCGGTGCAAGTGGTGCGTATGGAAATGGAACCACTTTAAACCAACTCTTCTCATGTACTTTGTATCTTTTCAGTTAGGTGACGAATTGGAAAGAATGCATCCACGTGTGTATAATGGCGTTGCACGACAAATTTGCCGTAATCCTGGTGGGGAATTCCATACGCCGGATGCTGTTAGTTTGCTTTTGGGTGCTGTGGGACGTGAACTCTTTCGGCTTGAGATAACGTGGAGCAAGGTAATCTCATTGTTTGCTATTGCCGGCGGCTTGTCGGTGGACTGTGTGCGGCAGGGACATCCCGAGTATTTGCCAAAGCTTATGGAAAGCGTCTCGGAAGTCATTGAGGATGAACTTGTACCTTGGATCAATGAAAATGGTGGATGGGTAAGTACTTTATACGTTAAAAAACACAGTTGTACTAATACTTTCAATATGCTTTTCAGAGTGGCATCAATACACACGTACTGCCAACAACAAACAGTCTGAATCCCTTGGAGTGGACAACGTTAGTCATTGGAATCGTCTTTGGTTTGATTGTATTCATTATGTTTTTACGATTTATTGGCAACACAGTGATACCTAAAATATATGAACGATTTTCAAGATGATTTTTATATAATATTTAAGTTAAGTTAACGAATTGTGAACGTTAAACGTATGCAACGTTCTACGTATTAATTTAAAATTGCCCGCATGTTAACAGTGTGACCATTGCGCTAGAAGCAAATAAAACGACTGCTAGCAGAATTATTTTTAAAACTATTGTGCTTTACAGTCAATATCGATAATTTTGTGGTCATATCGGTTTCTAGTTGCTTGGCACTCTTCAACAAGTGATCAAATATTTTTTGCTCTTGCCTGCATTTAAACGGAACTTAGCTCGGGCTTAATCTTTAGAAAAACTTAAATTACCGGAAATTATGTGATACGAGCTTATTTTGAATCATGCGGCAAGCAAATCTTAATTATGAAAAGGCACCCAACGCACTGCGCATGTCTGTTGTTGTGGTTGTCTCGCTCTCGGGGGAGCTTTTATTGCGTGCTTTTTTGGAGCTCAGTCCCAAAGCGGGCAGCGCAGCCCAGCGAGCAGCAGGCAAGCAGCCCAACCAGAAGCACCAAACTGAGCAGCTGAGTTAACGGCGCACACTCTCACGCGTTAGAACAACGGGGCCGCTATATTGTGTGTGATCGAGACAGAGGCGGCATTCCCCCGAGCGTTTGCACAACAATATTATTTTGTGTTGTTCTTTTTTTTGTTTTGCCTTAGATTCCTCGGTTAAAAGTTCAAAGCAAAGTGAGGCGAAGCGACAATAAAAACACACGCGCCACAAGCAAAAAGGTAAAATCAGCAACAACAAAAACAAAAAAAAAAGATCGAAAAGAAAGCAAGCTTGAAAATCAATCGCAACAAGTTTTTTTTTCTTAGTTGTTTTCTTTTGTGCGCGCCGTTCGTGTATTTTGTTTGTCTGCTCTACGCTTCGAGCGCAACATATATGATCGATTTTGTTATTTTGTTTTGCACATGCATATATATATATATATAATATATATCAAAGCCAAACCACCTCCAAAAAAGCGCAAAACTAGCTGTAATAATACAACACAAAAAAAAAGCTCACAACTTTTACACAACTCGTCGCATGCAGTTGAAGCTTACACAAAACGTACGGCGGGGTAGCAGAGGAGGCTGCGACAACAATCACAACAAAAACAACAACACAAACAAGAACATTGCCTACTCCAATGACGATGGCCGCCGTAGCACCCAACAACACCACCACCACCAACCCCACCCCCAAGCTAAGTAAATTCAAATCCTCCTCACTGGACCATGAGATCTACACGGCAAATAGACGCAGCACTATTGTGACTGCAGCCAGCGAATGGAAAGCTTTCCGTTCCCCGCTCAACGGCAGCCGATCCGTGCATATGGGCAGCTCTACTGGTGGTGGTGGTGGCGGCGGCGGTGGGGTGGCAGGCGGTGCAATACCAAGCCACATGACGCGAGCTGCCTCCACCTCATCGCTGGCGAGCAGCACACGCACTATGACAAACTATCAGGAGTACAAAATGGAAATTATTAATCAGGTAAGTCCGACAATGAAGGTGCGAAAGCGATAAAAGAAAACAGCAAAAAGTATCAATAGAAGGCTTTGCGACGACAATCAGATACCCTACGCGAATATAGGTTAATGACTTAAATTATGTAATAAAAATGATTAATTCGATACAGATAACAAAGTGTTCTTCAAAAATGTGATTAATATAATCATAGAATATGAAAATACTTCCATATCATAACATATTTATTTACAGGGTATACCAAAAAGCTGTGCAAATAAACTTTTTTTTTTTTGTTTTTCTTATATTGCGGTAAATAAAGACAAAACAGTTGGTGATCTTATTTTTATTAGTCTATTGAAATGAAATAAAACTGTGAAAGAAGATAACTTATTAAGTGGGCGTGGCAAAATGTGTTATAGATACGCTATAGATCTAATTGATAGGGTAAACTTGCAATGTTCATATCTCTCTTATGATATATTGTATGTAAGTTTATTTATTTATTTTTATTTATAGCACAAATTGTTTATCTCAGCTGATAACAAAAAAAAAAAAAATTAAAATAAATAGTGAAAAATGCCAAATGTGACTGCATTTTTTCATTGTTTACCATATAAAATAATGCTAATGCTATATGTACGTCATATTAACTTCATATTTACGTCATATTTATGTCAAAAAATAATAATTAAATGGTTGCAAATGTTGGTCATAGTTCTAATAAAATGACAAAGCTTGTAAGTGCGGGCTTCTTGATAGGAAAACCAAACTATTGGGAAAAACTAGACTTTCTTAAAAATCATAAAATAAAACCCCAAGGGTACTGTAAACAAAACGTTCACTTTAACCACATGATAGCTAAACAGCTGCAAACAAAACAAAATCAATTTTCCTAAAAAAAAAACGCACCAAAATAATATGCTTGAACTGTTCAAAATAAGTTTACATAATACTGGGAAGTTCAGTTGAATTTTTTTGTCGGGAGCTGATGGATCTATCAAACAGAAAAACGGAAAAACACTTAACTCTTCAGGTGGTAATAATTATGTCGGCGTTTAGACAGTGTGCTCGAAATAAACACAAGTTTGATAGATTTATGCTTTTAAGAAAGTGTACCAAAAAAAGTAAACAAAACAAAACCAAAAGTGAAGGTGATTAACCGTTTGTTTGGGAACGTTAATGGTTTTAACATTCAATGGATTGACTTGTCAACAATTTCAATAACTGAACAATCGTCAAGGTCAAGTCTTCACAATTTTTTTCCGTTTAACAATGTCATATGTCAAGTTTGGCGCCAAAAGATACAGTTTGAATTGTTTCTATAAGTTGCTTGGCATGACAAACGGTAATTGTGCGAAAAATTTACCATGTATCTAAAGAGTTTCGATATCAATTGCGAGCGGCATGACATTGTCAATTAAACAGACAATTTATGACCGAGAAATATATGTTTTGATACTATAGATATCCCAATTAAAGAGTGTGAAATGAGCGTGTCAGATAAGCATAAATTTTTACTTATTTGGGGATAAAATCAATTGAATCGTGGGACAACAATGAATAGAAAATTGTGTTTGACAAATATTTCGGGTCAGTTGAATCGAAGAGGTTGGGATAGATCGTAATTACCTTTAAAGTTTCTACAGTAATATTATTCTTAGAATTTTTTCAAGTTAATATTAGTACATTAAAGTTAATACACGATATTTCATAGTTGAGCACTTTGAAACCACTTTGAAACCGCACCATCTGATTTCTTCAAGTGTTTATATTAGTATTTACGAAAGCTACATCTGATGCTAAACTATCTGGAAGGTGTGTGTGTCTGAAAGGTGTAAATGAAATAAAGCAGATGTCACTCGTTCAAAACTTAATATCCTAGACAAGACAAAAACAATTAGACAAAAATCAGTCAGAGTGCCGACAAACCAAAACAAAACTATGAAATACCCGAATCTTAAGTATTTTTTCAAATTGTTTCCCGATGTGCATAATTTATGTGTGTGTCTGAGAGTGTGTGATTCCGGATAAGCGGAAATTTTGACTAGTCTCCCCTTCCCACCTAAAATTATTAGGCGAACCTTAAAATTGCAATACGATGAACCACATGTGCAAAAGATCAAAGCACTAACAACAACAACAACAACAGGAACAACAATGTCTATTAGTTGATTTTTTGATTTGATTGAGAATTGGTTATTAATTGAACTTTGTTTTATTTATTGCTATTTCAGGGCAAGTGCCTGTGTGGGCAATATATTCGAGCAAGACTGCGTCGAGCAGGGGTACTCAATCGTAAGGTAACACAAAGACTACGCAACATATTGGAACCATCGTCACATATTGTCTACGAGGTCTTTCCAGCGCTTAATAGTGTAAGTAATTCGATGAAAAACCGTAAAAACTTTATTAACATTTATGTTTTAACAGATGGGCGAGGAACTGGAACGCATGCATCCGCGTGTCTATACAAACATCTCGAGACAGCTGTCGCGGGCTCCATTTGGTGAGCTGGAGGACAGCGATATGGCGCCCACGCTGCTTAATCTGGTGGCCAAGGATCTATTTCGTTCGAGCATTACATGGGGCAAAATCATTTCGATATTTTCGGTGTGTGGTGGCTTTGCCATTGACTGTGTGCGTCAGGGACACTATGACTACTTGCAGACCCTGGTCGATGGTCTGGCCGAGATCATTGAGGATGATCTGGTCTATTGGCTAATCGATAATGGCGGCTGGTTGGGATTGCAGCAGCATATACGACCGCATAATGGAAGATTCACATTTCTTGGCTGGCTGACGCTGTTTGTGGCTGTTTCTGCTGGGGCGTATGTTGTTTCAAATGTTTGTAAGCGCATTGGCTGTTCGTTGTATTCGTTGTTATTTTAGTTTCGGGTGAAATTAGTTTGTAATTGTAACCCGTTGTAGTCAGTGAGAGATAAACTTGCAATCATTCCTTGCTTAAAGTCGTTTAAAATAGTTGATAAAGAATTTTGTTTAATGTTTTATATTTCATATTGATATTAATACTTGTTATATTGTTAACTTAGTGCCAAAACGCATAGAGCAAAATAAATTACAAAAGAATGTAAAACAAAATAATGTTGCATATGAAATTTACAGTTAATAGGCATAACAGACTGCACCCATGTTAAATTAACATACATTGCGCTCATGGATAACCATCGCTGTAAAATATCGATTAGACATGAAGAGTGTATATTTATCGATATTAATAAAGTTTGCGACAAGAATAAAAGCGAAACAAGCAGATTTTTGTCGAAATTAAAGCAAAATAATGCCATGTCAGGTGCGTTCAAGGTGCAAAACAATGCTCGCCAATTCCCTAACAATTTCAAATTGCAGCACAGCGTGGTAAAAAGCCAGAGACAACCACTACAATGTTGCAATCGCACGTGGATGATAAAAAACAAAGCAATGTTGATCATTTTATAATTGATACGTGTGCAGACGAATTATACTATTGCGAGGATTGTGGCAATGATTTCGACAGCATTGAGGCATACAATGATGCGCATAGTGGTTCAAACAGCTGCACCGGCACTGTGGAGGCTCGATCCAAAGTTTCAGTTCATGCTGTCGAGATAAAAGACGATATAGATTACGATGATGGTCAAGTAGATTTTGAATCACTTGTCGTCGAGGATGACCTTATCGAGCAAGTCGATGATGATGCTAGCGAACCCCAATACTGGGAGGTACTCGATGATATGGATCTACTTCCAGCCGAAGTCGAGAACGAGGCAGAACTTGAAGAAGAGGTTGAACCAGCTTCAGCCAAATCTGAGCGATACTTTTGCTTTGATTGCCACAGCATATTTGAGACGCGTGAGAGCGCCGAGGAGCACAGTTGTCCGCAGGGAGAAGCAAGTGGCGGCAAACACAACAACGCCAACAAGTTGGCCAAAACGCAGACGCCAATGCGACGCAAAGTGGCAGCAGCCGCAGCTGCAAGTAGCAGCAGTACCACCACAATCTGTCACATTTGTAAAACCAAATTCAGTTCAGCCAAATGCCTTAAGTTTCACATGCGAATCCACAACGAGCGTCCATCCAAATCCATACAGGATGCTTTGCCCGTTGGCGCACATCAGCAGTACAGCGAGTTGGATCAATTCTATTGTGAAATCTGCAACAAGAGGTTAGATTTTAAGTTGCTATACAAAAATTGTAAATGCTTTTCAAACACTTTCTTTTACAGCTTTGAACAAAATCTGTTAACGGTACATAAACAGATGCATCAGAGCAATAAACAGTTCTCCTGCGGCACGTGCAATCGCAAGTTCGATAATTTAGTGGAATATGAGATGCATCTGAAGATTCATGATCGTCAAACTTTGAACAACAACAGCAATAACAACCCGTCTAAAAAGTCCACCAGCACGAAAAAGGATAAGCCTGGATTTGCCTGTCAGTACTGTGACCGCGTCTTCTCGCGTCCTTACGAGAAGGTGAAACACGAACGCGTCCACACCGGCGAGAAGCCCTACAGTTGTGAGGTCTGCGGCAAAACCTTTCGTGTATCCTACTCTCTGACGCTGCACCTGCGTACGCATACAAACATTCGACCATATGTGTGTACCACATGCGGTAAACGGTAAGTGGGAAATGAGTAAAATATTAACATATATAAATACCAAAACTTATCGTTTGTTGCAGGTTTAAATCGCATACGGTGTACTCGCATCATTTGCGGATTCACAGCTCAGAGCGGCAATATGTTTGTGATAGCTGTCCGAAATCCTTTCGAACATCCGTACAACTCTATGCGCACAAGAATACTCACACCAAGCCGTATCAATGTGCCGTCTGCAATCGTCCCTTTGCCTCCCTCTATGCCGTCAAGGTACACATGGCCACTCACAAGCAATACAATACAAGCGATACGAAGGGCAGTCAGGCGGGAAAAAGTCAACAGACGACTAATAAATATTGGTGCGTTACCTGTGGTGCAGAATATGCGCGTCCTTTCGCCTTGCGTCTGCATATGAAGGCCGCCCATGGACTTCCCGATGATGCGGATACACGATTGGCGAAAATTCCACCCGCCGACGACGAGGATGATGATGAGATTCTTGTGCCAGACACCGAGACAGCAGTGCTTATAGCAGCAGCCAAAGCAGATTCATCGTATCTAAGTGTTGCAACCCATGAAGTGGATATTATGGGTGTGGTACCCAAATACGAGGAATGCATTGAAGTATCAGCAGATGCGGTGTGTAACTTAATTGAAGAAATCATATGACCGGTAACTTATTTTCTTGAATCCTTATTCTTTTACAGTTCGATGTAGAAACCTTTGAGAACGAGGAGATTATTACCGATTGGATGAAGTAATTAAAGTAAGGAATATGTAAACAAATTGAGAAACGAAAACTTTTTATTGGAGAACATTGTATAACTGGCACTTTCTACTACTAGTAAATATATATATATATAACTATGTATTTATTGCTGGCGTACATTGGGTCCAGTCCATACAGTTGAAAAGCATAAGGTAGGATGATTGAAATTTAGCTACAACTATTTGCATAATATAATAATAATAATAATGTATAATGTTAAAACTTATGAACATAAAAAATGTATTTATTGGTGATTAGCATTTGTTTTAAGCTACAACTTATATTCCTGCTTGATCTGCCTCGGGTTGTTCTGCCTCCTGCGGCTCCTCGCTTTCATCCTCGTCGCAAATCTCTTTTAGCACCTCAACCAGATTCTTTGCCTCGTCCAATTCTTTGCGCATTAGGTCCATTTCCTCCTCCAGCCCCTCGATACGTTCGTGAAGATGACGATTCTCATTAAGTGACTCTTCTAATGCGGCGCGTCGTTGCTCTGACAGCAACTTATAATAGTTCTCGCCTGGCTCACAATCACTGGTCAAATCCTCAGCAGTTATGGGTTTATCAGCAGAAGAAATTTCTGCATCTGTCTGTGTATCGGCATCTTGTGTTGTTATTTCTGTTGTAACAGCCGTATCGACGCATTTACGTTTACCATATTTGGGCGTAAGATTGACGCCGGCTTTTAAACGACTTAATTGATCCACGATGGAGACACGTCCCGTTAGATTCTCCTTGTCGTTGGCGTTTGCAGTTGCCTGCAGAGGCTTTAATGTTTTACGTTGGTGCTTTAGATGCTCCTGTTGCTCGGCCTCGCTCTCGACTTGTATGTAAACTCTTGCAGCGCCCGTAGACATTTTTAAACCTTTTTGTTAATTGGTTGGTTAGCTAACAAACAATTTGTTAACACATGAATTAAATGTGTGCGTTTTCGTTGCGCGTTCTCAGTTTGTGCGTTGTGATGGCCGCCAAAAATAATGCCGCGTGCGGTTGACGAACACTGTTGTCGTTGCTTTTTCAACACTGTCATATCAGGGTTGTCGCGAGTCAGCATTCTGGTAACTTTTTAGTATTTAAGTAGCAATGTTTTAAGGCCAATATGATTTAAAAATAATTTTAAAAAAATTGCTTAAGCAATTAATTTTTTTTTGTGACATTTCATAGTCTTAAAGAAAATTTTATGTTTTGTTGGTACAATGCAAAACGACAATAGCAGCGGTATAGTTTCAATTTACGATTAAGTGGCAACGCTGCCCAATAACAGCTGATCGCGGACGCGCATGCAAAACGTTTTGCGGCGTTTGTTATAGGGTTTGGCGAAAATGTCTGAAAAAATAAAACCCGCGATACAGCTTGAGCTCAATTTCGTAAGAATATGTTTGTTTATTTCTAAAACTTTTCTAATTGTTGTTAATTATGTTTATTTTGTAGGAAGAGGAGGATGTGCCGTATGAGGAAGAGATTCTACGTAATGCGTATTCCGTTAAGCACTGGCTACGTTACATCGATCACAAAGCAAAAGCACCCAACAATGGTGTTAATTTGGTGTACGAGCGCGCCTTAAAAGAATTGCCCGGCAGTTATAAGATCTGGTACAATTATTTGCGTACAAGAAGGAAGCAGGTGCGCGGCAAAATACCCACAGATCCCATGTACGAGCAGGTGAACAATACGTTCGAGCGCGCCTTAGTTTTCATGCACAAAATGCCACGCATTTGGATGGATTATGGTGTATTTATGAGCTCTCAATGTCGGATTACACGCACACGTCACGTTTTTGATCGTGCACTACGTGCATTGCCAATTACACAGCATGGACGCATCTGGCCATTGTATTTGAAGTTCGTGAAGCGATATGAGATGCCGGAGACTGCGTTAAGGATCTATAGACGGTATCTAAAACTGTTTCCCGAAGATGCAGAGGAGTATGTGGACTACTTGCAGGTAAGTTTGATACGAATGCATCCATATTATGTCCATATTATTTATATCTCTGTTGCCACAGGAAGCACAACGTTTGGATGAGGCAGCCCAGCAGCTGGCGCACATTGTGGACAACGAGCATTTTGTGTCGAAGCATGGCAAATCAAATCATCAGCTGTGGAACGAGTTGTGCGATCTGATATCAAAGCATCCACACAAGGTGCACTCGTTAAATGTGGATGCAATTATAAGAGGAGGACTGCGACGATACACAGATCAGCTGGGTCATCTGTGGAACTCGCTAGCCGATTACTATGTGCGTTCTGGTTTATTCGATCGTGCTCGCGATATCTACGAGGAGGCAATCCAAACAGTGACAACTGTGCGAGATTTCACACAAGTCTTTGATGAATATGCTCAGTTTGAGGAGTTGTCGCTGAACAAACGTATGGAGCAGGTGGCCAACGATGAGAATGCTACCGATGAGGATGATATTGATGTGGAGCTGCGTCTGTCACGCTTCGAGTATCTTATGGAGCGACGATTGCTGCTCCTAAATAGTGTGCTCTTGCGCCAGAATCCGCACAATGTTCACGAATGGCATAAGCGTGTTAAACTCTACGAGGATCGACCGGAAGAGATCATAAATACGTATACGGAGGCAGTGCAGACGGTACAGCCAAAGCAGGCAGTTGGTCAACTACACACACTCTGGGTAGAATTTGCCAAGTTCTACGAAACAAATGGCCAGGTGGAGGATGCTCGTGTCGTCTTTGAACGTGGCACGCAAGTGGAATATGTTAAAGTGGAACACTTGGCGGCCGTGTGGTGCGAGTGGGCAGAACTGGAGCTGCGTCAGCAAGAGTTCGAGGCAGCTCTGAAGCTTATGCAGCGTGCCACAGCGATGCCTAAGCGTAAGGTTGCCTACCACGATGAGACGGAAACGGTTCAGTTGCGACTGTATAAATCCCTGAAAGTGTGGTCCATGTACGCTGATTTGGAAGAGTCCTTTGGCACTTTCAAGACCTGCAAGGCGGTCTATGAGCGAATAATTGACCTCAAGATTTGTACACCGCAAATAATCATCAACTATGGCCTGTTTCTCGAGGAGCACAACTACTATGAGGAGGCATATCGTGCCTATGAAAAGGGCATATCACTGTTCAAGTGGCCAAATGTTTATGACATCTGGAATTCGTATCTGAGCAAGTTCCTCGAACGCTATGGCGGCACAAAACTGGAGCGTGCACGTGATCTCTTCGAACAGTGTCTGGATCAGTGTCCACCAGAGCATGCCAAGAATTTCTATTTACTGTATGCCAAGTTGGAAGAGGAGCATGGTTTAGCACGGCATGCCATGGCTGTATATGATCGTGCCACCAGCGCTGTCAAAGAAGAAGAGATGTTCGACATGTACAACATCTTTATCAAGAAGGCAGCTGAAATCTATGGACTTCCACGTACCCGGGAGATCTACGAGAAGGCCATTGAAGCGCTGCCGGAACAGAATATGCGACACATGTGCGTCAAGTTTGCCGAACTGGAAACCAAACTGGGTGAAGTGGATCGTGCTAGAGCCATCTATGCACATTGCTCGCAGGTGAGTGAAGGATTCAACTTTACATTTGAACTGAAACTCACACTTTTTTTTTTGCTTTTGCAGGTTTGTGATCCTCGTATTACGGCCGATTTCTGGCAGACATGGAAGGAGTTTGAGGTGCGTCATGGCAACGAGGACACAATGCGTGAAATGTTGCGTATCAAGCGCTCCGTGCAGGCCACCTATAACACGCAGGTCAATATGATGGCTGCCCAGTTTCTCAATACGGGTAATGGTGCTGCCGCTGACGGAGGTGCTGGCTCGGGAACAGATGCAATGCGTTTGCTGGAGGAGAAGGCACGACAGGCGGCAGCGGAACAAAAGCAAAAGCCAACAGAGAAGGCTGCCTCCAATATTATGTTTGTGCGCGGCGAGACACAAGGTGGAGCCAAGGACAAGGACAATACGGTTGTCAATCCTGATGAGATTGATATTGGCGACAGTGAGGAGGATGACGAAGATGAGGATGACGAGAATGAGCAGGCAGCAGCTAATGGCGAGTCTGCAGATGCAGCTGCCACAAAAACTGATGATGAAGGTCTTATTATGAAGAAACTGCGATTCGAACAAAAAGCCATTCCTGCCAAGGTCTTTGGCAGTTTGAAGCCCAGCAAACAGCAAGATTCCGATGAGGAGTAGACCTAAAACTATGGCACAACTTTAACTGCATCTTCTTTGGTATGTAATCAAAAGACCTTATAAAATATAAACGATTTTGTATGCCGAAGTTTGTCTCTCGATAAAATAAAAGATTATTTAAAGAAAAAATAACAAAAATCTGTAAACTTACATTTATAACCCAAAAAATGGCTATTTTCAAAATCAAAAATAAATATTTTTGAGGAAAAATATAGAAGGCGACGTGTTAGGTGACGAAGTGCTAGGCATTCACATAATATTCTAATAATATTCACATAATCACATCACAAAATCAGATCCACAAATAGTTGACTAAAGCACATTTTTACATTAAAATACTTTTAAACTAAGAGAATACCACTAAAAGGTTAGCCACAATGATGTTTGCTCGGTCAATTGGACCCATCATACAAAAGAATGCGCCATTCTACAAGCGAATGCCTTTCATAAGATCTGTCAATCAAATCCGTGTTCAGAAGACGGACTTTTTACGTCCATCCTATGTGGGTCATCAGCGGATGCAGTTTCGTTCGTATGCCATCAAATGTGATGATATCAGCGTTGTCAAGGGTCTTGTGGTTGGAGTGTATAGCAAGGAGGGCGACAAGGATGCCAAGCTGACGTCGAGTGGTGAGAAGTTCGATGATCGAGCACAGGGAAAGATCTCCGACTTGGTGCGTGATTCAGACATGAAAGGTGATCTGGGCAAGGGCATGGTCTTTCTCAATGTGGATCCGGAGTTCTCGGCTGTGGCTGTTGTGGGTCTGGGGATAGAAGGCGTCGGCTTCAACGACATGGAGAACATTGATGAGGGCATGGAGAATGTTCGAGTTGCCGCTGGAGTTGGTGCACGAGCTCTACAGATGCAGGGCGTCACAGATGTTTATGTGGACTCGATGGAGTATCCGGAGCAGGCAGCGGAAGGCAGCGCTTTGTCCATCTGGCGTTATAATAGCAATCGTCGTAAGAAGGATCGTACTCAGATACCCAAACTGGAACTCTTCGATTCACCCGATGTCGATGCCTGGACACGTGGTCTCTTTAAGGCGGAATCTCAGAATCTGGCCAGACGTTTGACTGATTCCCCGGCAAACATGATGACACCCACCATCTTTGCCCAGGCCACAGTGGATGCACTGTGTCCATGTGGTGTTAGTGTCGATGTTCGTTCCATGGACTGGATCGAAGAGAATCATCTCAACTCGTTTCTCATGGTCGCCAAGGGCAGCTGTGAACCGCCCATCATCCTGGAGATCAGCTATTGTGGCACAGCTCCCGAAGATAAACCCATCCTCTTACTGGGCAAGGGAATAACCTTCAACAGTGGTGGTCTCTGTTTGCGCGAAAAGGATGGTATGCACTCGTATCGTGGTTGTATGGCCGGCGCAGCTGTGAGTGTGGCAACCATTCGTGCCGCAGCTGCTCTCTCCCTGCCACTGAATATCACTGCTGTGTTGCCGCTCTGCGAGAATATGCCATCGGGCATGGCGGTCAAGCCAGGTGATGTTGTGACTCTGCTCAATGGCAAGACTATGGGCGTTCCGGATGTGAGCAGGGCAGGTGTTGTGGTCATGGCGGATCCCTTGCTCTACGCTCAGGCGAATTTCAAACCTCGACTCGTCGTGGACATTGCCACCTTGGGCAAGGGCGTCTGCTGTGGTCTTGGTGAGAGCGCCGCTGGCCTTTTTAGCAATTCCAATTTCGTTTACAAACAGTTTTCCACTGCGGGCTCCCTGAGCGGTGATCGTGTGTGGCGTTTGCCCTTGTGGAAACACTTTAAACATCTGGTCACACCCGGTTTGACCTATGACATTAACAGTCGTGGACGTGGTCCTGCCGACAGCTGCTTAGCTGCAGCCGTGCTCAATGAGCTGGTGCCCTGTGTGGACTGGGCTCATCTCGATATACGCAATGTGGGCATGTTGGCCAAACATAATCCGTTGCCGTATTTGCTAAAGGATCGCATGACTGGGCGGCCCACACGCACCATCATTCAGTTCCTTTACCAGATGGCCTGTCCGGACAATAAGTAGATTTTTTATACTTCTTTTAACCATTTCAAAATTAATCGTTATTGATTGAATTCAGTAATATAAATGTTTTAAACAGATTTTTGCGCATATCTAATAGTACTATATACATATATATGTTTTAAGAAGAATTTGATGAACATAACCTCAGTCTCAGATCATATGTATGTGATGGGTATATGCATCAAATTGGAAAATAAAAATTATTAATACCTATACTATATATACAAAAATGTTGTAGTGTTTTAAAAAATTGGTAAAAATCTGGATACATCTAGACATAAATTAGGAATATTAAATCTTTATACAATGTATTTGATTCCACAAGAAGATAGACATATTTCCGATAATAGAAACGGTGAAATGAGTTCAGTGGGAAAAAAAGTTTAAAGGGTTCTAAATACGAATGTGACCAGCCGAATCCAAATAAGGTTATATGAGTTCAATTATCATAAAAAGAACCTAAACCAGCTGATTTTCCATCGCATTTGATTCACTTAATCAAGTCTTAACTTAAGCACTAATCAAACGTTAAAACTAGTTTATGCTCCACCCTTAAAACCCATTAAGCTTTAGTTGAGACTGATTGGGCTTATTTTGAGTTTAATAATGACACATTTATTTATAGTAGTTGGTCAACAACAACAATGAAAAAATTGTGGCCTTTTGTGGCCAACTGTGTTCGGACCGTTACTTTGTGTCTCCATCTTTGTCGCTGCTGGCCTTTTGCTTTATTTAGGACCAATTATTTGTTGTACAGTCATCATTCGAGAGAGAGAGAGAGAGAGAGATAGAGAGGGATGAGCGGTTGTTGGTTTTGGGGATGGCCGGCCACATTGCATATTTGAGCTGTCATTTAATTAATTTAATTGAGCGAAAAATGCGAAATGCGCCCAAAAAGAGTTAGTCGAATTTTTTTTGCGAGCGAGGAGTCAGTCGGCTCCTGTCTGCTTGTGTTGCTTTTTGTAGCCTACTTCTGGGCGGCTTATTAGGCTAATTGCGTAAAGTTGGCTTTAATGAGTCGAAAAACGGTGCCAAGCCATAGCCACAAAAAGCCACAAAGCAAAAGTTGTTGTTTCTGCTGTTGCTGTTCTTGTTCTTTTTGTTGTTGTTGCTGTGGGCTTTTGAATTTATGACACGGCTTTAATGGGTTAACTGGGTTAATGCTCATCCCTCTCATCATGAACCGTTATGCTCTCCCATCCCTTTGTGACTTTGTGGTCTCTGGGATAGTTTCTCCCTTCCACCGGGCAGCAGCAGCAACATAAATTTTGACAATTAAGCAAACATTTGACGCTCACGAACTCCACGAAGTTGGCAACTCGGATGGGAAGCTTTCCTCATAAGGAGAGCATAAACACTTCAACTTTATTATTATGCAACTGTTAAGCTAAGCGGGCGACGCGTTGAGTTGAACTCCATTCAAGTTGCTTTTGAACACCGCGACATTTTGCACAAGTCATTAGGCCAACAAAAATGATAATTTTTGAAGCATTTTTGCATTTCCCAATTTGCAAATACACTAAAACTATGGAGTTGCACTCAACTTATCATGAAGTTTGTGACTTTTTATATTTTTGCGATTAATTTTCTAGAGATATTAATACTTTTTTTTAGGTTTTTTCTGATTTCAATTGATAATCATTACCTTTGTATATTTTTAATTGGAAAATAAATAAATATTTTTTTTATTTTATCAAAGATATTATTTCTAAAGAAAAATCTTCTTCAAACATCAAATAAAATCCTTAAGCAATAAATATTTTTTTTTCATTATTCTTTAACTTCCTTTGATTGTAGAGTGTTTTGAAGCTGGATTTTTTGGAAAGGAATGGCAAACACTTAGTGCTCCCTATGCACACTTAATGCTGCAAATGCTTTTGAGTTATCAGTTAGGGTCGTATTTTTGTTGGTGTTGATGGGGTGGGGGAAGGGGTTGGATGGTTAAGCGTTTCGCGTTGGAGTGCAGCCAAATGAATTTGCTAATGAGCAATCAGGCTTCAAGAATATGAAATTCATTTTGTATTTTCGCTGTTTTCGTTTTTTTATTATTTTTTTTTTTCGTTTTATTCATGGAATTTGAAGTTGCTTAAAGAGAGTCGAGTCCAAGTTGAATGCCAAAGAGTCAGCGAGCCAGAAGCTGAAGTTTAATGCTGTATCTGAAGGCTGTGGTTAGTGGCAAAAGTTAAATGGCATTTCGGCCGCAATGCCACGCCCCCCGTTTGCCCGTTTGTTGGCCGTTTGGCAGAGCCGCCTTTGCACCCGCGGCGTTAATCATTTACAGCGGCAACAAAAGAGCACAAAAAAAAAAACCCGAGTAGAAGAGAACAGAAATCAGACCGAATTATGATTATATTTAAAGGCAAAACGTGGAAATTAGCAAACGCTCAGATGTTCGTTCGGTCAGTTGCCAAGGCAGCAGTAGCAGCAGCAGCATCATTTCCATTTCCCCCACACCCCCTCTCTGCTGACCATTTTCATTGCTATTACCATCTTCATCATACCCAGATAGATACCTTTGCTTCTTGGTTTTGGCTGCAGCCCAACAAAAAAAAACAAAAAAAAATATCCTTTTTTGGCGGGTTTGGTTTTTTTGGGGGTAGTAGTAGTCTCTTTTGGGGTGCGGGGTCTTTAGAAAGAATTGCAATTGTGATAAAATTCAGCGTAACTAATGCCGACCACAGCAAAATGCGATAAATCGCCGGACGGGTGTGTTATCTACACTATATATTGAGTTCATTAACTTTGTCATACAGTTTGTTATGAAAACTTTTGGAAGTTGCAGATTTAGGTTAATGTTAAAAGAGTTAAAAATTAGGTCGTCAAAATCTTAATAGTTTATGTTTTTACACTAGCTTAATTAGTTTTTGGATAGAACTGAAAATTAGGTCTGCAAATAGATTTAAGTTTATGTTGAAAGAGATGAAAATAAAGTCTATAACTTCTTTGTTATGCAGTTTTGTATACAAGTTTTGGATAGAACTGAAAAAAATATCTCAAAATTCTTAACAGTTGATAATTTTTAAAAATTCTAATAATCGACATAACTTCAAACTAAAATATGATAACAAAATTTCAAGAAATTTTTCCATAATTCATATAATTAATAATTTTTATAGTTAATTATATATAAAGTGTGTTTTATATTCGTTACATCTATTAAGTAAATGGCTGCCCTTTTATGTTTTTTTTTTTTTTTTTTTTTTTTTGGTGCTTTGGGGGTGTCGCCTTCTGCGGTCGTCATGGACGGTTTGTGCCCGGCTAAAGTTTGGCGACTTCTCCGCTTTTTTTTTGTTGCTTTTTTTTTGTTGGGTGTTTTGTTTCTTTTGTTGGGTTTGGTTGAATGTCGCGCGAGTTCTATGTACATTTTTATAGCATTGGCTCGGACGCTTGCCTTGTTTTGCGGCTGTATGAGGAGAGAGAGATTCAGTTTGCTGGAAATGATAATTTTCACTTGAGCGCGCACGTGAAAATGGGAAGATGCGACAAGCTGTTAAGGGTGGGAAGGGGGTAATGGGTTGGGTTGGGGGAATGTATTGCCTGTGATGTGGCTTAGTAGCTCTGCTATAAATTGCCAATTAATGGCATAGAAGCGCTGCGGTGGGTTTCATTTGCATTTCACTTCGCATTTGAAATATTCGATTGAATGGCGTTCGCTTGTTGGTTTCCCATTCTTTTTTTTTTTTGTTTGTCACTCACTCGGCGTATGCTTAATTTTTGTCACATTCCTTTTTTTTGTTTTGTTTTGGGTGTTTGGCTGTGTGTGTATGACTTGTTTTTGTTTTGGCCTGTCACACTTGACTGGTCAGCGTGTCGCCATTTTGTTTTGCCTTGTCGAAAGCGTTTCCAAAATGCATTCAAATGCAGTGTATCCGGCACCCCGATTCCCCTGCCATACATACATATATATGTTCATGTATTTGTATATATATATATATATATATATATAGCCCAATCCGGTCAAGCGTCGTGCTAAATTCGTTGCGGTTTTTGCGGTTATTCGTCCGTGTTGCTTTTGGCCAGTTTGGCTTTTTGTGTGTCAAAAAAAAAAAAATGAACAGAAAAAATTAGAAAGAGGAAGCTAAATACAAAACGTTGGCGGCAGTACAAATTTAGTTCATTTGGAAGTTTGAAGCAAAAAAAAAAAGCAAAAACAGCGAATGAATAATTGAGCATGTGGTTGAAATATGTATTTGAATGCACTCATTGAAACGTCATGAATACGTGAGTGTGTGCTGTGTGTGTTTGTTGTGTGTGTGATTCAAAGCTGACCTTTCACTTATTAAACTATTCATGCATATTTGATTTTAGCTTGAGTTGACATTTGTTTGAATTTTCTTGATTGCCAAAAAGAATTTTTGAAGAAAACGAAATGTGCTTTGAAGTAGAAATTAAATTTAATTTAAAAGCAGCTATCAAATAATTATTTATTATTTTTTGTTTAACAAATCTCATCGGCTCTGAGTTCACTTATCAAACATTGTATTTAAATATATCATCGCTGGATTATTATTGTTTTTATTTGTTGTTTGTGTGTGTGTGTGTGCGTGTGAGAGATTGTTGCAGACATATAAATTATATGCACATCGATGTGCAACACAAGCTCTCTCGCATATAACGCATACGACGCTTTGGCTGCTATCTAAATGTACATAAAACTGTCTAGGCAAATGCTAAACAAATAGCTTAAACACCAACAACAACAACAGCAGAAACAACAACAACAACAAACATTGTGTTTAGGGGCAGTGCATAAACATGGCATATTATTAGGAGCGATGGCGATATTTTTGTTTGTTTTTCACACCCACCAAAAATGTCAACTTTGGCTTTGGTTTGGGCATTAAGATAAGGACTACAACACAGCTTGCAGTATGCACAGATCGAATATGTATTAACAAATATCTGTATGTATAGTATATACACTGTCTGGTTATAAGTAAAATGGCAAATTCTTTAATTTTCAATATTTAGTTTGATTATTTTTGGCATTTTCCATGTTTCAGTTTCAAATTGCATAAAATCTTAAAATTCCTTAAATAATAAAGCAAAGTAAATGTAAAAATCAAATATTTTTATATTTTAACAACATATTTTTTTCTATTATAGTAAATATAAGAAAACTTTTTCCCAAATAAATATCCAATTACATTTATTCTTATTGTATTTGCCATTAAGATTTTATTTCATCTTTTTTGTTTCTTTTTTTAAACATTTTTTTTAACAGTACTCATTCATACATTGTGAAGGGTCGAGTTTCGGAACGTCTTAATGCGCCTTCGGCTCGTCCGGGACGCACTACCCCAGATCTGGATTCCATATCCCCAAGTCGGGGCAACCACGGCGTTATATATAATATAATATATAAGCTCATTAACTTCTCATTTAAATGTTAAAGCTAATTACATTTTTTGTTTAGAGAAATAAACCAAATTTCAATGTGTTAAAAATTAAAGCAACTAAAAAAAACTTCAATAAATTTCATAATAAAACCAACAAAAAAACAATTGTTCTTAATCAGCAAACCAAAAATTTCGTGGGCAAAATGCAAAAAATAGCATACAACAGCGGATGCCGGGCGCTTTGATCTAAGTTCTGAGTGCACTAAAATGCAATGAGAAAAGAGAGCCAAACATTCAAAGCTCAAACTTTTCACTCAACATTCGTTGTTCGCTTAGTGCATTGAGTGAAAACAAAATGCGACAGCATTGGGCTGTCAATTCTGTTTGCCTTGTACTTCAATCGGAATTCCGTTTGAAATATGTTCCAAGATCTGAAAACGTCTGTTTAAAATTTGATCGTATTTTGATTGTTTTCCGAGTTAAGATACCAGGCGAACAGCAATCAGCAGCAGGTGGTTCTTGTCTAAAATAAACCAAAAAGCATTGCATACTTTTACTTACTTTTGTGCAGCTCGAAAAAATATTTCACTGCATGTGCATGTGGTTCTTGTCTAACGTAAACCAAAAAGCATTGCATACTTTTGTGCGGCTGAAAAATATATTTCACTGCCTACTTAGGCAGGTGCATTAAAATAATAAATTCACTGCTTACCAAAAGCAAAACCTTCCCCCTTTCAATAAGAACAAACATTATATATTGTTATTTATAATTTTTTATTTGTCGTTTAAATTGTTTTTATTTAATAGAACTACAAAAAACGTTGAAGGCATTTCTCTTTCATTTCGTATAAGAAAATAATTTATTCATATAAACGTTTCTCGCATTTTTCTCTATTAAATGTTTTCCACTTGCATATACAAAACAAAAATAATTATGCATTACAAATTGAGTGTTTTTGGTTGTTGTTGTTGGTTTCTTTCTTTTTGTTTAACTAAATATTAATTAAACTTATAGTAATGACTTTTAGTATATAATTAAATATAAAATAACTTTATTTGAATATTTTATTAATATGGGTTCTTTAACAAAAATAGCAAATTACAAATGAAGTGAGTGCATCTCAACTTTACCACCCGACTTCAGTTATATGAGATAATAAGCTGCTTGATGCAGCAATGTCCGTTACAGTTGAACCATTGTCCAATTTAACATCTAAACGTTCTCGATCCAAATGAAAATCATAGATGCGAACCGATCCGTTGGAGAGAACAAACAAATGCCAACCGTCGGTCGATTGAACGAGTGCCTTATTGTATTTTTCATTGAGTTTTATTTTATCCTTTGCTGTTTCTGTTCGGCTTGTTGTTTAAATAATAATTGGCCAAAAACACGTATACGCCATGCAAATACCTCACACAGCAACAGAAATATGCCACAAAAATAACGGCACTTACCATATAACAGCATAATTTGCAGCAATTACCATTTTTAAAGGAATTTCTCGCAGCATTCGCTTTAAAAATGCCAGCAAATAAAAATATGAAAAGTAATTTATAAATTAAATAAATACACATACATTTACATTTCCATGCATATACATATTTGTGTGTGTGTGTGTGCAATATGCATCGTCTGCATATTGAGCTTCCTCTTCCCAACCACCTTCCCCTTTGCCACCATGCCACCTTGCCACCTTTTTGCCTATCCTTTAATAACAATTTGCGTCACAATTGAGCTGCATTGCGTGCTCGGGTCGAGAAGTGTGGAATTAAAATTAGTTTATTTGAATGCATTGTGGGGGAGAGGGCGGTGGGAGGAGCAGGCCCAAATGGATATTGGACACTGCCAATCGGCAATAACATTCAACCCCCCTCAATGCTTTAATTGTTCGTTGTGTTCATTGCTCATACGCCGCATTGTACCCGTTGGCTGTTTTCGAGAGAGAATGGAGAGTATTGCTGTGTTTATCGCCTGCATTGTTTGCTATGTTTGGTCATGGTCTTCAGTTCAGTTCCCCCCTTCACCAGCCCCTCCGTCCATTTGCCCATGGCAGCCTATTATTATGCCGCTGCTGTCTGTGACAATATTTTACGATTTGTTTGATTTACTGTTTATTTATTGTTATTATTGAGTTGAGATTTTTGCTGTTTTTGCTTTTGCCATATTCTGTTGTCTGCTGCAACGTTTCATAAACAGAATGAAAAAATCAAGCTGAGTTGGCCACAAACAATGCAATTCTTAATATATATATATAAATATTTTTTTTTTTTTATGAAAAGTTTTACTAAATTTTTTAGATAATATTTTTAATAATGTTTGGCGTTGTCAATAGCTAGTTTATGGAAGCTCAAAATATTTTTAGACAATATACATTTTTTGGTTAAATAAATTGCGAAAGGCTTTGTCATCGTTGCATTTGATTAATGGCCAAGTTAATAAATTATGCCAGTTTATTTAGTCAACGCAAAGCAGAACCAATGAAAAACCACATAAAAAATAATATATGGGCCTATAAAACGAGAGCATCCATAAATTGTGCAAACTTGTCAAAATCAAAAGCGCGGAAATGTCACATTACACTGTGCAAAAAAAAAACAAGCAGGGCAAAGTTGCCGACAATATGCAATGTAAAATTATCTCCCTTACCCCTCGACCACCCACCCAACGAACCATTGTTGACGTTGACTAAATGCACTTCCGAGCGACGTCGCAAGAAAAAAAAAAAATGATATCGAGTACATTATTTTATTGCCCGTTGTTTATTTAACAATTATGAAAACACCAAGTAGAGCAATATTGCCAAGCCTATTAGTTGGTGTTGCGATTGTATTCTGGCACTTGTATTACAGGGTATTAGACCTATTCTGGAGTTGCAAACACATGCCTCAACCTCCATTCCCGTTGCATGCTTTTGCAGGTAACAACCACTGCTGCTATTCACCTTGGCGCACATATACGTAATATTTTGAACTGCAAATGAAGAGAAAGAAGAAGTAAACAACCCTTCAACACACTGATTATAATGTATAGGGTATGTACTTACTGCCGCCCTTGAATATATACGAGTACTTGACACAAGACAAGCCGGGCGACATCTGGCACAGATATTTATCACGATTTACTGTCTCATTGAGCCACAAAGCCTTAACATCTGGCACCGTATCATTGGCTAAGAGAAATATATATATATATATGAGTCTATGGACTCATTTATTTCATACGTATGTACATACCCGTACATACCAAGGGCATTTCACAGGGTATATCATTAAAATCACCAACTCGCGCTTCACACGTTTCCCTTCCAATATTCGTCTTGTTCGCATACGGTCCTATCCACGTAAAATGAAAACATTGTGGTGCTGTTTTGAATAAAGTTAATTGATTGATTTGAGAATTGTGAAATGAGTTCATTACTCAAAAATTTACCAACATTCAGCTTCCACAAACTTGAACAGCAGCAACGGAAGCAACAATTTAAACAGTTGCAGTGGCATTCTAGATAAGTTCCAGATTGATATAGATAACTTTTCTATATGATGATGTACCTTTATTTTTTTTGGAAACACGCGCTGCTGTTGCCTCTGCGACAGACAAATTGATTGTGCCGCACATTCAACACTAAAGACAATCTTCAATACAATCGACAATCTTATCATTTACCATTTTGTCTACTATAGAGATTTTTATTTTATTTATTATCGACGCGTTGTAAAAGCGGAAAAAGTACACTTTTATGCGACTTTCGGAAAGGAAATAAAAAAACTTTATACTTCAAAATTCCTTTGTTTACTGAAAGATTAGATTGGCATAATGTAAGATTGATTCGCTGTAACATTAAAAGCGTAAAAAAAAAACTAAAAAAAACATTTAATCCGTTTACAAGAAGCTCTAAAGATAAAAGTTCTTCTATGTATTTTGACGTCAATAAAATGTTTTCGTTTTCTAATAATTGGATTTCTTATATTGTTAAACTGCTTTATATTTGCTTAAAATATATATATATATATATATATCTTACATT
This sequence comes from Scaptomyza parva, assembly GCA_035044645.1. Taxonomy (NCBI): domain Eukaryota; kingdom Metazoa; phylum Arthropoda; class Insecta; order Diptera; family Drosophilidae; genus Scaptomyza; species Scaptomyza parva. The sequence continues at coordinate 8,559,218 of JAWNNT010000090.1, forward strand.
ACTGTCAAAAAGAAACAAGGAATTTAATAAGTTATTTTTTCCATACTTTTCTGAATTCAAAATATTTTCTTTTTAAGGCATAACATTTTTGATATCATATTTATCGGCATAATGACTTCTGTTCTTTTCTTTCTATCTTAGTCCAAGTTCCTTACACAATCCCAAGACCATAACTTTGATAGTATAATGATATCGAAAACTATTTTTTACTTTCCGGTTTTGTCTTTATCGAAAAAAGATTACTTTTTCGCCTGCAGTTCTGCATCCTACTAAGGAAAACCAAAATACACATATCAAAGCCAATAAAGCGATATCTTGAAATTTTATAGCCAATGTGTTTTTTCTTATATGTTATATTATTGTAAAGTATCATTAAAATTCATTCAGTAGTTATTGCCTGACGGAGTAAAAAACATTCATATCGTTGACTAACGTAACTTGTCAAATACTTGAACTCGAACGTTTTATTGTGATTGAAATGTGACAACATTGAATTATCAATGTTTTTGTGTGTGGAATAGAATCTTTTATTTATATGATATGGCAATCAATAAACGATAAGCGAGATCTTATCATTCCACTTGTCAATCTGCAAATAAAAGAAAGTGCCATACAATTTAAATGAGTTTTTAAAATGTAGCAAAACTTTGAAGGCAAAAAACAAAACAAACAAAAGTAAAAAAAAACAACAAAAAAATAAGAAAAGTCAACGAGAAAAAGAGAGAGAAAGGCAAAAAAGAAGCCTTTAAATCCCCTTATGCAAATTGTATTTAATTAAATTTTCACAAACGAAGCGAAAGAGAGAGAAAGACGGGGGGAGAGAGAGAACGATGCCTGACAAACAATTAAATAACAGTTGCTAAAAATTGTTAAACTGAAGTCGGTAAAATTGTATTTGTTGTTAATTGTCCGGTTGTCGGTGTTGTTCTATCTGTTTCACTCACTCACTTACTCACTCTCCCTCTCTCTCTCTCTTTCTCTCGCTCGCTCTGTCGGCTGTTGCACGAAATGAGTTTGAAAACAAATAAAAATGTCAAACGAATGAATAAAAGTTGTCTAATTTCATTTATTTAGCAGCGGCAGCAAAAGCAGCGCAGCATTTGGACAACACAATACAAATACAAATACACAAAACACACACACAAGCACATACACACTTATACACTCACGTATTTTGAACAGTTGCGCAAATTGAATGAACGTAAAAAATATCTGTCTCTCTTTCTCTCATTTATATATTTATTATATTCACGTAGCCATTTTTTTAATTTAATATTTAATTGTTCAAAACAATTATAATTTATATATAATTTTGTTGTGTGTGTGTGTGTGTGTATGTGTTTAGAACTTTTTGCACAGCTGCCAACCAAGCTACGTGCCACAAAAACTTTTTTTTCTATTCTGTTTTGTATAGCTACGAGCTGATTTTGTTGTCCCCCAAATGTTTAGTTGCATTTAGTTGTAGGAACCACAAAAAGCCATTTTTGCTTTAAGCCACGTCCACACACACACACACACACACACATACATCCATCAAAATATATATATATGCATTGTATATTGACATCTTGGTTTTTTTGTATACTCTTAACCCATGACATGGGTAAAATGGGGTATAATGGTTTTGTGCAAAAGTATGTAACAGACAGAGGGAACCTTCTCCGACTCCATAAAGTATATATATTCTTGATCATCAACAACAGCCGAGTCGATGTAGCCGTGTCCGTTTGTTTGTCTGTCTGTCCGTCCGTCTATCTGTCCGTTTACAGACTAGAGGTTATGTATCTGAGCTCTCCTAATCCCTAGCCAGGAAAAGTTTGTTTTTAATTTTCGATAACTTTTGAAGTTTACGATATATACATGTAACCGATATTAAAAATCTTGAATTTCGAAAACTTGAAAATAAGAAGTGAAAATATTAACAAAACAATGAAAGTCTGTAAAATTTTGATTCAAATCGGTTAAGAAACACCAGAGATATGAAATCAGCAAACATGGGTCCGGTAGTACACGTATATATGTGTATGTCTGTCAGCTCAACCATTTGTTCGTCTGTCCTATAAGAGTATCTTCTAGTCGAGCTTATTCGTCTAGAGCCTTCTTACTTGTTTTTTTTGTATTTTTTATATGAATCACTTTATACTCCAGTCACAAGTCGCGACACACATCACAGGGCAAAATATAAAAAAGGTCACCTTTGGCAAAACAAGCATTTCCATCATCGTCTTTAAAGATTGCAACACTAACCAACCCGAAGCAGTTTTCACCTCACAATGATTGATCATTTTTATTGACACGAACGTCATTTCGCACAGCGCACACAATAGCAACGGAAATTAGCGTTAGTCAGGCATATCAAGAATAAAAAAAAGCAGGTAACACAAAGCAAATAATTGTACCATGACAAGCCCAACAACAAGTTGAACTTACCTTTGAAAAGGTATTGTAGAATTTTTTTTACTATATATGAGTAAGTATATCAATTTAACGATTATGTCAGGATTAAATTTAGGTATTCCTTGACTTGTTAATATATTTAAATTTTGTATCTCAATATAACAACAGACCAGGAAATCATACGCAAAGTTTTCGGTGGCAGTAAGAGCAATGTTAATAATAATATCAGTAAATGATTCATTGCGATTCTTTTAGTTTTTTTGTTTTTTCCAGAGTCAAGAGCTTTAATAGTTGATTTTAAGGTCTTATCAATTAACCATTGAATTTGGTATTTATTTTTGCATATTGCAATATGCAATTTGAATTTAAATAATTATTTATGTAGAGGTATACTAAATGCATTTCAAGCTAAATATTGTTGTAGGCAATCAAAGATGGTGTTGACTTAATTTAATTCTTTATTTAATAACACATCCATTCATATCCACGATCATCCCAAGACAGACTGCCCTGAGCGCGTCAGTCTTAACATGTAATCTCTCTTATTTACAGTTCTTAATGAGTCTAACAATACAGAGTAATAGAGTATAACCACTAAGCATACAATCGATATAGAGGTCTCAAACGCGTTCGATATCTCATCATCCCATACCTAACACAATGGAACCCCTTAGCAAAAAAGAGCGAGAGAGCGGTTTTCAGAGCTCATTACGCTCTTCGAGTATGCCGCGCAGAAAATGCAATTCATTCTTTTTGCTTGCAATGCTAAAGGAAGGCTGACAGAACAGAACCGACTTGAGCCTCTGTATCTAGCCTTCTTGTATGTATGCCTGCGTATGCGAGCGTGCATGTTTGCATGAGTGTGTACTCGGCTGAGCTTCTGGATGAGAGAGGGGCTGCGCTTGCGGGGTATGCACATGCTGCCGATTTTGCTTCAGTTGTTGGTTGCTTTCAGCGGCCCGACTATTGTAGGACAGGGGGCGCGCGCGCGGTAAGCAACTAACGGTACAAATTTATTAGAATTTGTATGCCGTGTGCGCTTGTGTCTTTTTGAGCTGGGCTAGCTCGGTCGAGATTTTTGATATTTTTGCTTTTCTGTGCCCTGCATTTTCTTGTGTGTGTATGTTTATATGACACTAGCAAACCATTTTGCCAACGCAACGCAAAAAGAGTATTCGTAGTTGACCGTAGTAGTTGAATGTGTGATTAGAAAACCTACATGAACGTACACAAACAATACGATCGCGACACAACTGCACTTTGAATACTCTTTTAGAGTTTATGTGCATTTTACACGTTTGTATGGCGTTGCGTTGACAAAATTGTTTGCTCGTGTCATATGTATCATCAATTGTATGCTTAGTGGTATAACATTACAAAGTCCTAGAGTATAACATTATATATCTTAGTGTGTTAGTGGTGGCCTGCTACAATATCTTATAAGCAAGTAAGAAGTCAAGCTTACTCGACTAGAAAATAACCTTATCTCTTGACCATACAGACGGATAGACGGTCATGTACTACCGGACTAATGCTTGATGGTTTCATATCTCCGGTTTTTTTTAACCGATTTTAATCAAAATTTCAGATGTTCATTATTTTGTTAATAGTTTCAATCCCTATTTTTGAGTTTTCGAATATAATGATTTTTTTTGGTTATCGATTACATGTGTATTTCGTAAACCCAAAAAGTTATCGAAAATATGAAACATACTCGCTATGCCATTTTCCGGGTTAAGAGTATAAAAATATACTTAATGGTCAAAAACAATAGAAAAATTAATATTGTGGCAACCCTATTTTTAACAACAACAAACTAAATTGAAGCCTTAAATGAAATTTATGCAATGTTTCAGATACTTTTGGGTATGACGTCACATATGGAACAATGAAATGAATGAATACAGAGAAAGTTTCTGCTTTTGAACTTGTGTTCAGTGTTGGCAACAAGCACAGCTTTTATGGTTTCTGGTTAATTGAATTGGCATGCAATGGATAAACTAAATACATTCAATATTGTTTTGTATAGGAAACATCTTGGTTATATCTTCTTAAAGCTAAGAACTTTTGTTTTTGCCCAAAACATTTAATCTTTTAGAGCGTTTACACCCTACTCTAATCTCTATATTTTATATATGTATATCATAAAGCTTTCTGCACAAAAATCCATTCAGCTCATTAATTATGCAAATGTTTTTCCATGTTCTGGCCATTTTTCTTTGCCATGTCGCTTGCTTCTTTTCGACTTTTCGCCATACAGTTACAGTACATACAAAAATTATGTCACCAAAATGCAAATGTCGCGAGCGAAAGAGCTAACTGTTGTGGGGGGTGATTAGTACACAAGTTTTCTGAGTCCAAAAGCAAATGTTGTTAACAAAACTAACAGCCAGTTGCCATATGAGAAACAACAACAACAACATCAACAACAAGAGCAACAATAACAAGTGTTGCTTTGGGTCTGATTCTTGGCTAATGGCAAGCCTGCATAAAATTTGCATGCGATTAAAATTGATAAATTGAAACTGGAAGGAGCTGGAAACTAACATGTGTGTGAGTGTGTGTTTGTGTGAAGGAGAGAGGTGACGGGAGGGATAGGGTATAGCTAAAGGAGTCATTGTGTTGTAAGCAATTGGGGCAACAGACCTTGGCATGACCTACACATCAGCTGTCAATGGTTTTCAATTATGTGCCAGCTTCCGGTACACACACAGACACACCAAGAGGCAGCATCAGAGCTCATTGGGCTGCACTTAGAGAAAAGATAGATACGAAAAGAAAATAAAATTCTTTCAAGTATGTTTTCATTGAGACAATATTATCATGGAAAAATAAGTAGATTTAATAAAATATATATTTTTTTTAGCCATTTTAAAGCTGTTTTGGTAATTACTAGCTGGCTGAATTCTTTGGTGACAGCTAAAACGATTTGCTAAATTACAAAGTTGCCGTTGCGCCGCCGCCGCCACCTCGTCCCGTCCCCACCCTCTAATTACGTGTCGCCGTTGCACGTTTAGAGTCGGGTCATTATGTCACCTGTACGAAAAATGGCGCACGTAAACCGGAAACCGGAGTGTGAGAGTCGCAGCCCCCAAGCCCGGGCATAAAAGAAGAAGGTAAACGGAGGTTAGCTAACATTGGGCAAAAAAAAAAAAAACCCGGCTCATTGTGCGGAAATCGCATTTGGCGCTGATAGCTGGCTATAAGTAGTGCCTAACTAACGACCAACTAATACGATTAGTGGCATAATGCAAGAGACTTAAACGTGTCAATATAGTTGTACAGTTTGTCGGAGAACCTTTTGATTACAAAGGCAGTTTAGAGTTGCTAACATGTAACCTAACCTAACAATATATTTAACTCTGTGTCTGTCTAAGCGATAATCGGATCCTTCTCATCTATATTGTTATGTATTGAGTATTGAGAAGTTAACATTTGTTTTTATTTGTTATATGCATAATTATACAGTATAGATTTAATCCTTGGTCTGCATGTATTTGATCAAGTCAATGACACGGTTGGAGTAACCGAACTCGTTGTGGTAGGAGATCAGCGTGAAACACTTTCCGTTTGGCATGCCAGCCTTAGCGTAAAACACGGACGACTGTGTGAAGCTGAGGAAATCGGTGGAGACAACCTCATCATCAGTGTAGCCCAAGATGCCCTTCAATGGACCATTGGCAGCCGCCTCACGAACCTTAGCCTTAATCTGATCATAGGTGGCCGCCTTGTCCAGAAGCACAGTCAAATCGACACAGAACACATTTGTTGTGGGCAAATGCAAAGCCATGCCCGTGCCGATGAATATGCCATTCAGAGCCGGAATGACTTTGCTGACAGCCTTGGGTGCGTCAGTCGATGCTGGAATGATTTGGGCAGCATCATCACGATCATAACTCCACGAAATGACTGGGGTTGCTGTGGTGGCATGCGAAGTCATCATCATACCAACAACAATCTCAAAGTTATCGTGGATAACCTTGGCCAATGGAGCCAAACAGTTGGTGGTGCAGCAAGCGGTTGACACCACCTTCATGACGGGTGAGTAAGCATCCAAGTTCACGCCGCACACGAACATGGGAGCATCGGCAGAGGAGGCCGAGATGATGACCTTCTTGGCGCCACCCTTTAGGTGAACGGATGCCTTATCGATGGTGGTTAAAAGACCAGTAGACTCAACAATGTATTCAGCGCCAGCGCTGGCCCAGTTAATGTTGCCAGGGTCGGATACGCTGAACACGGTGATCTTCTGGCCATTGACGACAAGGAACCCGCCCACAGAGCAAACGGTACCCTTGAAATGGTCGGGAGTACATTCGAACTTGAACAGGTTGACCATGCTGCTCACATCGATGAGGGGATCGTTGACAGCAACGACGGTGGCGCCTTTCTCGATTGCAGCACGCAACACCAGACGGCCCATGCGGCCAAATCCGTTAATACCAATTTTCGACATGATTAGTTTTTTTTTTTTCACCGCTTTAACTTTCGCTCAGTTCACCCGTCAGGAATCAACTGAGATTTGAGATTATTATAGACACAACTTACAGATATTTGATTATTCACACTAAGCATACAATCGATATAGAGGTCTCAAATGCGTTCGATATCTCATCATCCCATACCTAACACAATGGATCCCCCTAGCAAAAAAGAGCGAGAGCGGTTTTCAGAGCTCATTACGCTCTTCGATTATGCCGCGCAGTATCTAGCCTTCTTGTATGTATGCCTGCGTATGCGAGCGTGCATGTTTGCATGAGTGTGTACTCGGCTGAGCTTCTGGATGAGAGGGGGGCTGTGCTTGCGGGGTATGCACATGCTGCCGATTTTGCTTCAGCTGTTGGTTGTTTTCAGCGGCCCGACTATTGTAGAACAGGGGGCGCCCCCTGCGCGCGGTAAGCAACTTACGGTACAAATTTATTAGTATTTGTATGCGTGTGCGCGCTTGTTTCTTTTTGAGCTTGGTTAGCACGATCGAGATTTTTGTTATTTATTTGCTTTTCTGTGCCCTGCATTTACTTGTGTGTGTACGTTTATATGACACTAGCAAACAATTTTGTCAACGCAAAGCAAAAAGAGTATTCGTAGTTGACCGTAGTAGTTGAATGTGTGATTAGAAAACCTACATGAACATACACAAACAATACGATCGCGACACAACTGCACGTTAAATACTCTTTTAGAGTTTATGTGCATTTTACACGTTTGTATGGCGTTGCGTTGACAAAATTGTTTTCTAGTGTCATATAATCAATAGTGAAGAGAGTATTTATGACCAGAAATAGCAAAACTAAAATTTGTCTGGCTTGGAAATTTGTATTTTCTTCTTGGGTGTTGTATGCAGATATTTATATGCGATTGTTTGCTTAGTGATAAAAGCACTAAGCAAATAATCAAAATAGAGATTTCAAACACGTTCGATTACTCATCATCCCATAGCTAAGAGACAAAAGGGAGCTTGAGAGAGGCTTTCCGAGTATGTCGCGAGCTTTACTTTTCTTTTAGGCATGGGATGATGCGAGTTCGATGTTCTATTTGAGACCTCTATTTCGATTATTTGCTTGGTGATAAAAGAGTAAAAAAACATTCATTTAAGTAAGATTACTTTTTTATTCTTCTATTCCTTTATACATATTTAATACTCTTTTTTAAAAAATCTTCTCAAGTTCATTATTTTTATTCTTAATACTTTAGATTCTCAAATACCTTTTCTGTTTTGAATATCAATATAAAACTTGAAAATTTTCAAATACTTTTTTTTTTTAGCTTCGCAATTCTGGCAATCTACTTGCAACACTTGACGCAGTTCTTGAGCGTATTTGTGGACGCCAACAGCTCATAGTACGAGAAGCGATGATGACTGTAATACTCTGGATTCCTGTAGCACTCACACTGGCCTGCGCCTGGACCAAGTCTCTCATGCTTTCCCAACGGTCGGAAGATCTTGGGCTTAATAAATGGCGGTAGCTTGAAGGCTTTTGATTTGTGACGTGGTGGATTGTAGCCTGCGGGGGGATCGCGACAACTGTGCGGCCGGGGTCCTATGCGACAAGCCTTGCAGCTATTCTTCTTTGAGGACTGAGCCAATCTTTTTGGTTCTGAGGCTCTTTTCTGTTGCATCAAGTTAACCGAAATGTTCCATGTGCGAGAAAACATTTTTAACATTTTTGACTTTTTTTTTTGGATTTTGAGATTTTTAAATATACCTTACAGGCTCTGGACTAACTAAACTAAACTAAACTAACAATGAAACGAAAACTGCTTGGATTTCAAAATGTTTCAAGTCTACTTGATGCGTCTTACAAATTATATCCATTTGGATTTGCATTCATTACACAAAAGTTTGTAGTAATCACATTTAAGAACCGTCTTATGTGATGAAAATTTAACGACTTTGTCTGTTGCTGAAGCTGATATGCCATTACATACGATAAGCCAGTTAGAAACTAAGAGTCGACCCAGTTTTTGGGTCACGCATAAACAAGCTTAAGCCAACAACAACAACAACAACAACAGGAACAACAGCAACAGAAACTAACACACGTTGAATTATTTTGATCATTAAACTTATTCTCACTTAAAATCCATGCACTTTGTTGTTGTTGGTGTTGTTGTTGGTGTTAAACTTTGAGGGCGTTGAGATAAATGCTCAACACTCCCACAGAAACGTTAAACCTCGACAATCAGCCAGTGTGCCCCACCCATAAAGTAAAGTTTTTAAAACTAACAAGAACAACAACAACAACGAACAGCAAGCAATGCAATAAAAATCCCACCCAAAACAACAACAACAACATAATAAAACGTTGAAACACCTGGAAAATTGTCAGCTCACACTCTTTTCTCTTTTCTCGTGTTGTTGCTCAGATAGCCGGAGACACGAAACACGAAACACGGCACAGGTTCACTTGAATGCTTTTTAATACACTCACACTAAAACACACACACACACACCCGCACCCGCACCCGCACACACGCATACTGAACAACAAAGATGGCGCACATAACGGTACGCTGGCGGCATCACCATTGCGGCTTGTAAATTTATAGTTTGTGCAAAAGAAAATCGCGCGTCGAAGTAAAAGTTTTTAGTGTTGTGTCTGTCTGAACGCGAGACTCGCTCTCTCGCACACAAAAATCCGAATCACAGCCAGAAAAACAAATGGTGGCAACGATGTCGCCAATGTCATCTAATTGCTTTTGTTTTCAAAAAGAAAGGGGCAACACTGGCACATAACTGACCCGCCCCCCCCCCACCACAACCGGTACAGTTGTGCCGAAAAGGTTATATATATATATACAGTTGCGGAAGCTCTTTCGTTAAGGTAATTTTCCGCCATAATTTGTATAACTTTGTTGAGTATGTGTATATGTATAAAGGGGTGTATGTGTGTGTGTGTGTGTGGTTGTGTTTGTATAGAAATTGTTGAAAGTTTGCTGCAATCAGTTCTGTGGGTTCCGTGTTGAGGTTGAAGTTGAAAGCACTATTAAGTGTCGTTCTACTTAAGGAAATTACGGTATTGTTGTCGCATACTCTATACATGTGATTGGGTAAATGCTTGGTAATATTGATGATTGGAATGGATAATTAGGCAGAAAAGGTTAACCATTGTAAAATGTTATAAGGGCTTTTCAAAATCTATAGTTCAGTATTAAAGTGTGTTCGTTATACGCAGTTATATGTTGTCCATAACTCTTCTATGCAGATTTTGAAATTTTCCGAAAACTGACAACTTTCTTTGTGCATCTTGATTACAGCCATGTTGATTAAAATCCTTTAACTCACAAAATCAAAACTTATCCACGTACGTTAATTAAGTTTTGGCGTTAAAGGTTGTTATGTTTTGAAGCAGTTGAACAACTTTTGATTATGTGACCAAAAGATTTCCTTGGGGATTTTCCGTTGACTTTCACTGAATTTCATTCAGTTGCAGTTGAGTTGAGCTTTTCGGATTGCAGCTGCCTTTTATGCAAATGCAGTGCGACGTTTTTGGTTTAAACAACGTGAACTTTTCATTGCTTTTGTCGTTGCCGTTTCGTTGTCGTTGTCGTTGTCGTTGTAGCAAGTTTTGTGCCAGTTTTCACAGCTTCGAAGGTGTATGTGATTGCATGGCTTGACAATGATAATAACAATAACAACAAAAGAGGTAAAAACATGAAATGTTTGACGGTTTTTTGAGTGATAGTGACAACAAGATACTCTGCAATTAATTAAGATAAATTTTAATTATTTTTGGTAATTTTTTATATTTATTTTAAGTGAAAAATTTCTTAAAATTATTTTATATTCATTTTATACATATTTATTTTAAATAAAAAACCTTTTTTTTATATTATTTTATTCTAATATTTGTATGTTTATTTTTAATAAAATATTTTTTAATATAATTTAAAATTTTTTTTTAATTTGAATTTTAAATTTATTTTATAGTTTTTTTCCTCACATTTCTTTATATTTTAAATATCTAGGATACATTTTAATTATATTATAATTTTAATGACTTTATTTTCCTATATAAACTTTATTTGCAATTTTATAATATTTCTTCAATGAATCTTGTTAGAAAAAAGTCTAGGATACATTTTTTAACATTATTTCCCTAAATAAATTTTATTTGCAATTTTATAATATTTCTTTATAAATTTAAAAAAATTAATAAAAAAAAACTTGAAGCAAACATTTCATAAATTTGTTTTCTTGGCAGGATTATTTTCAATGAATTTTATTTGAAAAAAGTTTTCTTAAGCTTTTCAAAAACTTTTTTGTTACATTTTTCGTAGAAAACAGGGCATCAGATGTCGGTGTTAATGTTAAGTACTTCACCAATTTTTTGTTTTGTTTTGGTACTTATTTGGCTGGCTGCTTAATTAAAATGCGGAGGCAGTGCGAGCGCTTCATTTGGCTGGGCTTAATCGGGTGCCTTTTTGGCTGTGATTCGTATCGGCCATGGCCCATGCCCAAGCCCAAGCCACGGCCACGGGACCACGCCCACAATTCGCATCTCTCGACTCGACTCGACTCGGCTCCTTTTTTGCATGTAAAGTGTCAAGTTTTTCATTATAATTTGCATATTTTTCGCCAACGCGTAAACTTTTGGCGCCTTACCCACCGCCCACCCACGCACACGCCCACAAAAGCACAGAGCCTTGTAAATGACAACAATAAGCATTATGGCATGAGCCTGAATAGTTATAAGGACTCTGGCAGGTCTCTCCTGGCCTGGCTTCTCTCCTGGTCTTAGTACTCTTCACTCTTCTTGGCTAGATCTGCTAGATACACACAGCATGTATCTTTTAAGTTATTTTCAAGTTTAATTTTTTGACTTTGTGTTTTGTTTCCCCTTCTTTCCTTGCCACCCCCTTGCTAGTTCCTTGCCTTTGCCGTTTGCTGAGCCGCGGCGCATAATCACGCGAAATCTGAAAACGTGTCTTGTATAGTAATGAGCACTGATTATAACTTGAAATTGTGTGTGAAAGTACAGTTGTGTGCGCAAGTTATGCTACGTGGCATACTCCAGAACATACAAAAAACTTCCAAGTCTTCTTCCAATTTTCAACTTTTCACAACAAAACATAAAAACACACAAATGGTAAATTCTAAGAAATTTTTGAGAGTTGAAGTTTTTGGTTAAGCTTGGTGTTAGTTGGAATTTTCTTATGTATCTTAAGATAAATGTTAAGAGAATGAAATTGAAGACTTTAACTAATGATTTTTGATGCTGTAAACATTATATCGTTTATAGAGATAATATTATTAAGTTTTGTAAAAACTGTTCTTCATTGAAATTTTGGTAGTCACTGTAAAAGTAGCATGTTACACTTCACTGTCACACCTCGAAATACAATTTTGATGTGTATTTAAACTTAAAATGATGTCTTCTTAATCAACTCTACAAAGTCAGCGTCCAGAAGAAGAAGGCAGAAGATGACAACTGTCAAGCATCGATGGCATTTTTCTTTTAACTTTGCTTCCATTTTCTTTCTTTTCTTTTCTACTTGTTCTTGTTCTTGTTCTTGTTTGGTCCCCGCAAGGCTCTTTCTCTCTCAGTTACAGTATTGTGCCAACATGCATGCCACGTTTACCCACCGAACGTGTCAAGTCTGAAGATGGTTGTGTTCGTGTATGCGTGTGTGTGTGTGTGTTGGTGTGTGTTAAGAGCCTGAAGGATATTATGTAATGTGTAGTAATTTGAATGTGAAGTGTGCGGCAGGGTATGAAGAAGCTTATAAGTCTTATACGTGTGTCGTGCTGTTGGCTGCTGCCTTTCGATTTTCCATCTTTTGTCTTCGAAAAAAACATCAGAAACAAAAAAAGGAAACCTAAAATAAAAGAAAGAAAGGCGAACTGTCACCCATCTTTACTCAATGTGTGTGTGTTTGGGTGTTTGGAAGGCGGATTAATGAGATTTTCTTTTATGGATTTATGATGATTATTTCTGTTATTAGTTAAGAGCGTGACAGAGCTCGAAAGTCGATAGATGCTTCTCTTGTCTTCTCTTTGACTGTCGATATTTTTCGTCGCTCGTTGTGGCCAGTTTTTGATGATGCTATTTTAAAGTAATCCATTGATATATGGCCAAGTGGCATGAGTTCTTCTCTTTTCTTCTCTGTTCTGTTCTGTCTGCTGCCTTCCTACTGTTTTGCTAGTGCTACTGTCTCGAACAGTGTGCCCAGTTTCTCATTTTTTAACCATACTAAATCACAAAAATTGCACGACCCGCGCACCATTAGCCTTTGCTTATTTATGGCATCGCGGCATTCAATGACAATTCAATATATTTTACATGCCTCGGCTCTCCCTTATTCTCAAAAAAAGAAACAAAAGCTAAAAATTGGAAGCTGTCTTTTCTAGTACCCGACGGTCAATTTGAATACCCTTCGAATGAAATGTGACAATAATGGGTATATGAACTTTTTCCTTCTTGGATATGATGTCGAGATCTCATGATGAAGACTTTTCTTCTCAAAACACATTAAAAATCTTGATATATAAAGTTTTTCTTGAGACAAAAATCTTGTTAAAAATGTTTGCTTTTACAAATATTCCTTAAGGTAGTTCATCCTAAATACCCATAAGGTTTTTTCCGGGAATTTTAAGAACGTTCTACAGAAAATCGCTTAGTCCAACACTTTATTCCTTTTTCCCTTTCTCACTCTGTCTTTTAACTACTCTCTACACTCTTTCCGTTTGTTATATGTTTATTCTTTTTTTTTCTGGTCGTCGCTCAACCATTTTGGCCTGGCCAGAAAACAAATTCCGCAATCGTCGCACACAATAAACCATTACAGACGATTAATTTCATTATCCGCGGGTATCGAAATCAAAAATGCCATTCGATTTATGCGTGCAGCCGCAGCATCAAACAGCAACAACAACAGCAACAAACAGCTCAAAACCGAAAGCGAATGCAATTGTCATAATTTGTTTTCCCTTTTTATATACGTTTTTTTTCTCCTTTTTTTCGTTTGGCCCGTCGAGGGTTATGAAATGTTTTCTAGTCTGGCATAAATTGCATCAACGATAAGCTTATGATGATTTGGTTGTTATTGGGGTTTTATGATCTGTCTGTTTGTCAATGGCTTAACTATTGGGCCATGAACTGAGTCTCACTATCAAGGCTTAGTCAACCATTTGTAAAAATTACAAGTGAGAAAGCTTTAGTCGAGTAAGCTTGACTAGAAGATACCGTTAACCCTTGAGCATAGAGGCGGATAGACGGTCGATGGGTATACACATACATATATATATATATGGTATGTGTACTACCGGACCAATGTTTGATGGTTTCATATCTCAGGTGTTTTTTAACCGGTTTTAATCAAAATTTCTCAGATTTGCATTATTTTGTTAATAGTTTCAGTCTCCCTTTTTGAGTTTTCGAAATTCAAGTTTTTTTGTTATCGATTATATGCGTATATCGTAAACCTAAATATATTGAAAACATGTCATGCGTAGGGATTAGGAAAGCTCATATCCAAAATCTGGAGCCTATAGCTTTTGTAGTTCCTGAGATCGACGCGTTCATACATAAAGACAGACAGACGGACGGACGGACGGACGGACAGACAGACAGACAGACGGATATAAATCGACTTAGCTCTTGATGCTGATCAAGAATATATACCTTACGGGGTCGGAGAAGCTTCCTTCTGCCTGTTACATACTTTTGCACAAAACAAATATACCTTTTTTTAGGGTATAAAAAATGGTTAAATGACCAATTGCGGGTATTTATATTATTTTATTGTATAGTTTACTTTTTAAGCCGAATACAATAAATTAGCTCTTGATTAATTATGATTTAAGTTAGGGGAAATGTTGCTTTATTGTATGTTCCAAAAGATAAGCATTATTTATATATTTTTTTCATTTAATTTGTGATTTTTCTTTATGTTTTTTTGGTTTTTTTTAAGGCTTATCTATTTTAATGGTTTTCATTTGCTTTGCTTACTGTTTTCGTATAGAAAAAAAAGCATTGCCTTAGTTAAATCTTCCCCTTGGCCATCGCTCAATTCCCAAGAGCGCATTTCATTCTAATTGTTTCGCTTTTTGTTTGTTTTAGCGCAACTTGTGGTTTGATGGTTACCACACACACACACACACACACATAAAGAGATGGAAAAAGAAAACAATGTAAATAAAAATAATAATGTTTAAATACTGAAATGTGTGTGTGTGTGAAAGACTGGGTGTGTTCTGGGAGGGGTTTGTTTCATGCAATTCATTGCGCAAACATCGCGTTGTCAGTTTCCAAAAAACATTTTTTGCTTTTTTTTTTGTTCACAGAGTGACGACAAAACTAAAAAATGCTTGTGCTTTCTGTACCCTGTACTTGAGTTAGTGAATGAGTAGATTAATTGTGATAAAGTTAATGGGAAAAGAAATAATTTAGCTAACTTTCTTATACCATTACAGAGTTTTGCTAATCGCCTAGGTTAGGACGATAGTAAAATGAAATATTTTCGCTATAAGTTGAGTATTATAATAACTTAATTCTAATACCATAACATAAGAATATTTTCAGCTAGCCAAACGCCTTAAATATAACATTTGGTTCTTATTTAACTTAAAGACAAAAACCATTTTCTTTAAACTATTCACATATAGTTTATTGACAGTCTTTAGGAGTCTTTTATCAACAAATTCAGTTTAATTGTTATTTTCTGAAACTTTTTTTTTAAATAATCTTAGTAATAATCAGATTTTTTAGACGATAATCAAAAGTAACTCTTTTGCCTAGGAAAATATTAAAAAATAATTTTATTTCAAGTTTAACATTAGAGTCTCGGACTAAAATTAATATTGTTCCAAAAAATTTCATATTTCATTTTTAAAATTAATAAAATATATATAATTTTTTTTTTTTAAATTACATAAAATATTTAGTAAGTCTTCTACTTTCATTCTCTCTATAAACATCTTACCCTCCCTTTTTTTTATTTTCCCTCTCTCTCTCTCTCTTCCTAGACACTCTCATTTCTCACCCTCTCTCTTAGCAATAGATTGCACTTACTGGTTATTTCTTAAATGTATATATTTTTGTGTTATTTTGTATTTGTTCGGCGACGCTTGTTTTTATTTTTATATGTGTATGTAGTATTTTTATTTTCGTGGTCGTTGGACGCCACAGGAGACGTGGCAGGACTTCTGGATAGCATTGAGCTTGAGCTAAAGCTGGAGCTGGAACTGTTGCTGTTGTTGGAGTAAAGGAATAAGAGGAATATAGAATAAGGAACTGTGTGCGAGAGTTGAAGTTGAGTTCGTTGCGTGCATTGCTCGAGGTCATGTTTAGCTTTTTCACCCCTTTCAATTGCTCGACTGTGGCAGCCGACCCTTGAGGGTTTTAGCAGGTTCTATGTTGCTGTTGTTGTTGTTGTTGTTGCTGTTGTTGATATTGCTGCTGGTATTGCTGTTTGTTTGTGTCTCATTGAGCGAACGGGTCTTTTGATATGGCGCTCAAGCGTTTCGAACGGATTTATTTGCCAACTTGATGCCGAAGAAGAGAAGAGAAGAGAAGTGTGGCGAAGAGGCAGTAAAAAGTTCCTTTTGCGTTTTGCTTTTGCTTTTGCTTTAGCACGCGGTAACTGTAATTGTCATTATGCCCCCGGGGGTAAACGCGCCACGCCCACACTCAAAATGTACACACACACCCAACGAACAGTGGCCCCTGGTGCCCCATCTGAAATGTTTGTTTTTCGCATTGAGAGAAAGCGAGAAGATGAGAGTCCTTTTGGATTGAAGAGTGGACTAAGTTTGAGTAACTTGCTTTACCCCCTTTTTTGGACTAGCAAAGTGCTTTTCATGTTGCCACACACACACACACACACAAAACGCTGCGTGCATCCTATCATCATCATCAACATTATTATTATTGGCATCATCATTATCATTATTAGCACCTTACAGTGAGAGAAAGGGGTTGAAAATCGTAGAACATTGTGAGAGTGAAAGAGTGATGAGGTTTTAGTAGATGTAAAACTATCAAATAGAAGTTAAAGACTTGAGCTTAAGTTTAAGGTTACTTTAATCTTAACTTATCATAAGTGTATCTGAACAAATTCTCTAAGTTTTTTACTATTTCATTAAGTTTAGAAACATTTTTTTATACAAATTCTTAACTGTCATGAAATGGAGTATCTTTTTTCTTTGTGTAACTTGGAAAAAAGTCTTAAGTTTAAGAAGCTTACTTTAGACTTAACTTATCATACTTTTATCTGAATAAGCTATCTTGGTTTTTACTATTTTATTAATCTTTAGAAACATTTTGTTATACAAGCTCTTAACTATAGTGAAACTGAGTTTCTTTTCTCTTAGAAAAAAGTCTTGAGTTTAATAAGCTTACTTTAATCTTAAGTTATCATAATTGTATGTAAAACCGATATCTTAGTTTCTTATATTATAGAAAATTCCTAACATTATTGAAATTGATTATCTTTTCTCTTTGTGTAACTTGTAACATCATTAGCCTTTGCTGCTGCCTTGGCACGCTCAAAGTATCTATCAATATTTGCATTCATAAGTTCTTTGCCTTGCGGCGTATTTGTTGAGTTATTAACTGAAATTAAGAGAAATGAAATGCGTTGCGTTCACATTTGTGATAGAGAGCGAGAAATTCCATTTCGACTTCAACCAAACCAATAACATCAGCTTAAAAACTGAACTTCAAACCCCAATAAAAAAAAGTGACCAACACTTTTTGTTGTTGTCGTTTCAACTTTTGTAATTATGCGACAAGATAATTAACTCAATTTTTGGCTAAGCAACAAAAGGCGCAATATTATTTTAAGCCGCATGCATTTTTGGTCATGGCCATGGCCCTCACACACACACACACACACACAAACAGACACAAACATTTTGGCAAGTCGCCCAAGCCGAGATGGTCATAAAATCCGCCAATTCCATTCAAATGGTTTGCCTTTTTGCAATTGCCATTTGTAGCATACTTTTCGGGGTTTGTTCTCTGTTGTACCATCATCAAGGATAAGTGACAAAAGCAACCCCTACCGCAGCGGAAGAAGTAGAAATTTTAAATGCCTTTGTTTTCCATTTTATTAGCTCAAATATAATCTTATGTAATGCTCGGTCGTTTTTTTGGGTTTTAGGGTTTAAGCTGTAGAACGAATTCCGTTAAAGTTATAAACGTGATTTTAAATCTCTCCCGAGTTCATTAGGTTTTGGTTCAAAACATTCTGTGGCTTGAACTTTGTACAAAATCTTTCGCATTTTTGGCATGAAAAACTTGTAATCCTTTTAAAACACTTCATTTTATTTTAATGAGATTATTAATATTATAAAAATTTCAGTTTTGTACTTCCAGAAAACTAGAAAAATGCCTGGATATTCGGGCTATTTGCCCAAGAGTTTAAAAGGCGATTCAAAAGGTTTACCACGACATTGTCTAAGGTTTAAAAGCGATAAAAATGTGTCTGCAAAAAAACCAAGGAACTCCATTCGCGACAATATGCCAAAGGGATATGTGTCCCAACCATTAGAAATGCGTCCTCAGATGGTATCCCTATACAATATCGAATCTAACGAAATGATGCCAGAGAGAACGCCACTGATACACCGAATTGAAAAATATGAAAACTTTAAGCGACGAAGTTTTTACCATTTCAATCGCTGTTCCTTCGATCTACTCAAGTTGATACCTGGCTTTTTGGCATTTCCATTAAGAAAAACGAAAATGGTACAAAATTTAGAGGAATGAAATCATAAAATAAAACTAGGTTTGTTTCTGATGAAATAAAAGAAATATTAAGTCTCCCTCTCTTCTTTCTTGCCTTACTTATAATTTTGTGCCAGATGCTTTGAAGCACAACATAACAAATGGCCATATCTCATAACTCAGTGATAATGCTCGTAGATTAAAGTCACCCGCTGAGAAACGCTAAGCTGTCGACACTTGAACACCAAACATTTTGGGTGGTTGATCTGACTGACTTTTGGTTCTTATATACATAACTATATCATGCACGTCATCATCATATAATTCGTATCATCATCAAAGTAATTGCAGGCACACTTTTGTTGAAGCGTGTGCTTTGAAAATAATTTCACTTCAATTTTGAATGTGGGATTTTGAAGTACGCGAAATGGCTCGAGCATGACTCGACTTATTTTTGTTCAACTCAACTTTATTAGGTTAGGTGTAAAAGAACTTTTAACCTTTTGGAATGGCATCAAATTAATCTGTGTGAGAATATTTTCAGCTTTTACTAAGTAATCATAATCCTCTGTAAAATGCAAAAAGCAATGAACAATATTGAGAAAGAAGCTTGTTTCTTGAAAAAAATTATGAGGCAGATGTTATAAGAAATTATTTATTAAATATTTTACAGATAGTAAGATTTTTGAATATTATTCCTTACTTTATTCCTTACTTTATTCCTTACTTTATACCTTATTTTATTCCTATCTTTATTCCTTACTTTATTTCTTACTTCATTCCTTTCGTCATTCCTTTCGTCATTCTTTACTTTATTCCTTACATTATATCTTACTTTACTTCTTACTTTATTCCTTACTTTATTCCTTACTTTATTCCTTACTTTATACTTTACTTTATTCCTTACTTTATTCCTTACTTTATTCCTTCCTTTATACCTTACTTTAAAAATATCTTTCACATAATCATAAAAACAAAAAAACTCACATGAGACAAAGAAATATTATTAAATTTTATTAATCCAGTCACGTTTCCAGATAACATTAAAACGTTTATACTTTTTCTACATTTATCTCGAAACACTTTTTTAGATTTATTTATTATATAATAAACATCAGAATTTATAAGTTTAGGTCATTATTTCTTTTTAAGAAACCAAATACATAAGAAAATTAAGAAGCTGTACATGAGAAAGGCAGCAAATACAATGTGGGAACAATGAGTGCCACGCCTACATATGCTAAAGCCGCCTTCTCCATCCAAAAGAAGCTGTCAAGCGTTGAATGTAAATGCCAGGCAGCCAAAAGATAAGCTTTCCCCCCCTTGCCGCCCCGCCACTCAGCCACCACGCCACGCGTTGTGAAGACAGACAGACAAAGTGAGCAAGGACCAAAAATTAAAAAAATAAAAGAAAAAAAAAAGAATAAGGAATAACGGAAAAGTGATAAGAAATCGGCGCTGCCAACTTGACACAATGAACTTCATATTAATATGAAGTAAATAAGAGGCGGCCAAGCCAAGTGTTGAAGTCGACTCTGGAACTGAAGTGCATTATAAGGGTGTTTGTTGTTGTTGTTGTTGCTGTTTGTGTGGTGTTGAAAAGATTTATGGCACAAAAATGTAACGAAACTTTAAGAGAGTGTTGCCCTTCGCCTCGCCTCGCCTCGCTCGCTCTCTGCTCCTGCCATAAATTAGCCACAACGGAACTGCCAACTCTCACTCTGGCTCCGACTCTGCCTTTAAGTTGGTTCGAAATTTGTAGCGAGGTTTTTATTTTGACAGCGGATGCCTAACGACGACGACGCCTACTGTGTGTGGAAATACCCTATAATATAAACGGAGCGGGTGCTTAAACAATAATATTATGAATATTATCTGTATGCTAGGGAAGGAAAGGATTGTGAATATATAAGATTGGTTTGGCAGCTCTAAGATTAACAAAAGATCAAACACTTCTAAGATATATACAATAAAAGTTGAAAATCTTAAAGATATTGCAGCTGACCTAAAATCAAGTTTAACATGTGGATACTAAGTTTTCATCGATAAACCTGACATTCAGATTTATGTTAAGTTATTTTCTATTTCAACTTACCTAAAAACAAGTTTATCATGAAAAAGATATTAAGTATTTATTGATAGATCTAACTTTCAGACACATGTTAAATCTTTTTTATCGTCTTTTGAAAAATATCTGAGAACTTCATGTTCTTATATATTGTAATATATGGTCGAATTCTATATACATTTACTTTTAAACAAGAAATTACACATTTTTATTTTAAAATTTTCATGAGATACTAATTCTAGGTATGTATTTTTGTTAATAAACGTTTTTAACTTCAATATTTGATGTTGAAAAGTTGGAACAACATATAAAGAACAAATTGATCTTGAACTTACCTACAATAGAGTCACAAAAAACTGAAAAATTAATTACAAAAATAATTGATGAAAAAAATAAATATTTCTAGAAAGTTGTAAAATATAAAAATAAAGTCAATATAAATATATTCTTAATATAAAAACTTTATAGGAATACAGCTTGTTTCTACCAAGGTTCAACTGTACCAATGCTAAACAAAACATCACAAAATCAACAAAATTTGATTAAAGAGTATCTGTCTAGTCTATGTTTATGCCCAATTATAACTGCTATTGTTATTGTAGCCACTTTTGTGCCTTATCCTTTATCCTTTATTGTTATTGTGTGTAATTCGCTACACCTTTCATATACATACATATATATATATATATATATGTATATGTATAGTAAAATATCGGGTTGCCGGTTGCCACTTGTGTATGTTGCAACACCATTTTTGGGCT
The DNA here is from genome assembly GCA_035044645.1 of Scaptomyza parva. Classification (NCBI taxonomy): domain Eukaryota; kingdom Metazoa; phylum Arthropoda; class Insecta; order Diptera; family Drosophilidae; genus Scaptomyza; species Scaptomyza parva. Next base: position 8,580,616 of record JAWNNT010000090.1, read on the forward strand.
TATTGTTATTGATGTTGTTATCAGTTGCAATTATTTTTTTGATTTACACATTTCGTTTGGATTCTTTTTTTTTCTATTTTGTTTCTGTTTTGTTTTCATTTTTTGGGATAACTGGTGACAATTTTCTCACATCGTTTGCGGTTTTACATGAGGGAAGGTTGTACCAAAAAAAGTGAGAAAGAGAGAGAGATAGAGAGAAGGATATCCTCGCTCATTTATGGGGCGGGCTTAGCTCATCTGAGGATGAGACGGCTGGTAGGGTGGCGGGTTGGCGGGGTAAACAGTTTGCATTATTGACAGTTGTTGTGGAATAATCAGATTTAAAACGTTAAATGTCGACGCCGTTTTTGTTGCTGTTGTTGTTGTTGGGTTTCCATTCTCTTTTTTTCTTTTTACATTTTTGGTCTTTCGGTCGGTCGATAGGTCTGTCCTGGCCATATTTTGTGTGGCTTTTGTTTTGTGTCGGGGCTTTTATCTTTGTTGTTGTTGTTGTTGTTCGTTGTTGGCTTGTAGTACTTTTTGCTTTTCTTCTTGCCACAGATTGGCTTTGAATTTAAGTAGCAATTTCCTGTTATTCTCGTTGTTGTTGTTGCTGTTTGTGTGTAATGAAAGTTTTTGGGCTAAAATTGGGACAGTGTCTGGACTCGACAATAACTGATATTATATTTCAAGGTACCCAGAAAGAACACGAAACACACACACATTCTCAACAGTTATTTACTGCAACAAGAATTTGATTGCTTTTCACCTTTCAACAAAGCCAAAAAAAAAAGTGTGTCAGGGGCAGGAAAGGGTTTACCAACAATAAATCCCAAAAATTCTTCGAATTATTAAAGCAATTTAACTTCAACTTTTGTTTCTTGGTAATTAAATTTGTTTTTCAGATGTGAGTCAAGTTGACTTTAAAATATTTTTGTATTGTGTTTTTTTATGAAAAAAAATCGAAAGTTTTAAGGGAAAAATTTATGCAAAACGTAAAATATAACTTTAAAACTAAATTTTGTATAAATGAAATTAAATACTAAAAATAAATTATATTTTTTTTACTAAAAAATATTAAGGGTATTATTTATTTATATACATTTTAAAGATTTTTAATAGTATTTTTATAGTATTTATTTTTTGTAAACATAATCAAAGAACTAAACAACAGTTTTTTTCATAACGGAACATTTCTCAATTGCTGTCATTCTCTTTCTCTCTCTCTCTCTCTCATTATGTTCATATATGTAACCGTTTAATGCCAATACTAATACAACACACGCATATCATCTATAATCCATGTGTAACGGTTCTTAATTACGTAATATGTTCGTCAATTTTCAACGTAATCACGTGCAAGATAATCCTACGTAAGGTGCTATCTAATGTCACGTAAGCTCCTTTATCACATTTAGTCCACACGGTGAACAGGTAACACAACTCCCCACTACCCCTCCCTAACCCCTCCCCGTCACCGTCCCATCGTCGCTCTAACTCAGCTGTTGTCATCTGTGAAGTGCATTTGCCTTAAAACACATTTCACAGTTGCACGCCGTTTGTTTTCAAGCCGTTTAGGAACGAAGGAGAAGGAAGAGGAAACGGGAGACGAAACATCCTTTTTGGACTAACACACGCACACACTTAAGTCACACACACACACACACTCACTTACTTACTCGCACACACACACTAACACACACTCACATTCGTGCATAATCAAATTCAATTGCTCATTCAAAACATTAAACTGTTTATTTTTGGATGGAACGTTCGAAACTGAGTGTGGATTGGGTGAGAGGAGTGGAGGGGGGAGGGGGACGATGTGAGGTGGGTAAAGTGGTTGCTAAGAGGTGGGGTGGGGAATGGGGTTGGGGATGGGAGCTTGGCGTCGGCTCAAGTGGCAAAGGCACTTCATCATGCCGCCTAATCATTTGACCCACTTGAGAGTTGTGCAAATACTTTTTAACGTTGTTGTTACACTGAGAAAAATGAGTTGATTATAAATTGAGTTAGTTCTTAAATATTTTTTAGGCAAAGAAATATCTCATTTTAACATTTTTAGTAATATTTTTTTTTTTGATTTTTAACTTCTTTTCTAATCTTAAAAGTAGTTTAATAGTTTATTAACATTTTTTTTCAGTGTACTCTGATAGTCTGGCTGCTTGGCATGCAATCAGACAGAAGCACAGAAAGACAAGGCGACATTGCGGAGAGAATAAGAGCTGTGTAGAGGGGTTGGAGAGGGGGGAATGGCAATGGCACACACATGAGCCGGTCTCTAATCCTTTCAACAGTCGACGTCGGAGTCATGAAGCAGTTTTGCATGCATGCAGCACACAGATGGCGGGAGAGCGAGACACAGAAGGAGAGAGGGGAGACGTAAGATGGTGAGTAATAGAGGAGGGAGGGGAGACGATGTTTGGCAGTGAAAGAAGACAAGGAATTTGGAAAATCTGAGCTCAGTGTCAGGTTGCACGTTGAAAATTTGTCGTCATCGTGTCTCGCACACAAAAATGGCGTTAAGCATAGAAAATTTCAAGCCAATAGCAAAAAGAAACAAGACGATGCTAGGACGGGGGGGTGGAGCTGGGGTTGAGATATGGGAGAGAGAGAACAAGCAAGACGGCTGGCTGAAGGCAAAGACAAACACATCAGCAGCAAAGGCTAAGGCAAAAGCAAAAGGCAGAAGAGGAAGCAGCGCAAGCAGCGGCAGCGCCTTGGCTGCGGCTCAAGGATAAGGCGCAAAATAATAAATTATATTTTCGTGATTTGTGTTTAGTTGTTGTGTTTTGCATTTTGTGTTGTCCCCCGCCGGTTTGTTGTCTTTTGAAATCCTTCGGATGTTGCGAAACATATAAAAAAATGTATTTTTTGTTATTTTGGAATTTTAACTTGCGGTACGTTCTTGCAGACCAATGTTATTTTTGTTGTGTTTTCCTTCCTTCTCTGTTGTTGTTTATTATGCAAAGAGCGCATTTCATACCGCTCTCTTTACATTCAAACGGTGTTCGCTCACTGGAAGGCTGCGCAGAGAGCGCAAACTACCGCAAAGGGCGTACAATTTAAGAGAACGCTTGCATTGCTGTTGCTCTTAGCTGTGCGTAGAGTTGCCAGCTTAGTGTTCGGCGTTTTTGAAATTGTTTCGAATTGTAGTTTGTTTTCATTTGCTGACTTGCTGTTTTTGAATGCTTGCAATTTTTCTCACACACACGCTTAACACATGAATGCACAGACACACTTACACACACACGCACACACACACACACAAATCAAAACAGCATTATTTGCGCTTTTGCCGCTTGAAAGGATAACACATTTGAACGCTGCACTTTTCGATGGGGTCAACAGTTGACAGTTTTGAACCAAAACAAATAATAAATATCGATGAGAAATGAACTGAAATTGAATGAAATGAAAAGCAAATAAACCTTGACACGCGACCAAAGATCGGAAATGACAATTTGAAGAGCAACAATTGTATTTAGGGTTGCCCTGTCCACTAAATGATTCTCAATCATTGGGCTATTAAAGTTACCCTTTTTTGTGTAACCATTTAAAATGATATAGAAGGGCTTAAAGGCGAATTGGAAGAAGTAGATAATAGTTTCATGCTGTTTAGGAGGTATTCCTTAGTCAGAGTTTAGAAGTCAACACCTTTTACAGAGTATTACTTAGTCGTGTTGATTTCACTCATGTTCCGTAACACTCAAATTCCACGTAATACCCTCAATTCTTACAAATTGTGCGATATCATCGCAAACCATTTAATGTAGAGCTCTTAAGTCGCTAGAGTTGCTATTTTTAGGGTTGCCCTCGCATACAATTCGCATTTACTTAGCAGCAGGATTAACGTAAAAAAGAAATAAAACAGAAAAATATATATGTATGTATGTGTGTAGCACAATCAATTGCTAACAATTGTCAAGCAGATGCAGCAGCAGCAACCCTTGAAACAAAAAAAAAACCAAAACAGAAAATCCCAATACCTAAACCCTGACCCGACCCCTACTCCAGTAACTGCAACCGCAACAGTAACACGAACAACAACAGCGGCATCTTCCTTTGTTTGTGTGTGTGTGTGTGAGTGTTGGCAATGCCAATGACATTTTTTTTTCCATCTTTTATCCCTCACTTCCTGCTCTCCGCACATTTTTCACATATTTTTGCCAAACTGCAACTATTTTTGGAACCAGTACAAGAGGCATGGAGGAGGTAGTAGAATCAACAAACAGCAGGGGGGAGGTGTTTTGCTGTTTCTGCTGTTGTTGTTGTTGTTGTTTTTGCTGCTGGCACTCGAAACCGTTAATTGGTTTTATTTTTAATGATGTTTAGGCAAGCCGAAGAGAATACAACAAAGAAATGCATTATTCTCTCTCTCAAGCCCACGCTTTACTTGTTTGTGACTGCGACAAGCGAAACTCTCACAATTATTTATGTAAATTTCGGTAAGGGAGAGAGAGATTTCAGTGATTTATGGAGTTTTGTTAGTCTGCTTCTACTTCTGCTTCTGCTTCTGCTTCAGCTGCTGCTGGTGTGAAAAACAATTCAACAGCTAATTGAGCAAGTGATGAAAGCGAGAGAGGGAGCGAGAAAGATTCTTCTTCTATTGCTGGATTTTCGAATGGGGATTACAGCTGGACAGTTTGGTAGTTAACGAAGTGCGGGTCTTAATGGTGATATCCAATTAAATTTAAAGGTTTCGAAAAATAGCTGAGGGTGTGATAAGTGAAGTCTTTCAAGGTTGGATAGTTATAGGAAAATATAAAAATATTTTGTGGTGAAATCTGATTTATTTAACGATTTTCCTAAAATCCTTATATGAAATATCAATATGTGAAACTTCTCTTTTACCACTTTTCTATAAATCAAACCTTTCCCCTTTCAAACCTTGCACCTTCGTTACAGTTTACACCTGCAATAAGGGAGACGCGCACAACAGGTGTGTTCTTGTCGTAGGGCAGCCTGAAATCAGCGCTGTCGATAGCAGCAGCGACGCAGGCAAATACAGCAGAAGCAGAGACTGCGGCAGCAGTGAGTCAGATATGCAGAGAGCGTGTTAATGCGAAAGGGTATCATTCCAATGCATTTTGCATTTTGTACCCACGCATAAAAGAGAGTGAGATGGAGAGAGAGACTGCCGCTGATCTCTAATTTATTAGCATTGCAGTCGCAGTCCCACAAAATGCCGACAAAGGCGCGTACACTAAACGAAAACAAAAACAAAAGCCGGCAAGTACTAGCTGGGAACAGACAAACAGCAAAGAGCGCGCGCACAGCAGTCAAAGGAAGAGCGAGAGCGAGTGAAAGGAAAAATGATGCTGAGCACTGGAGCGCCACTCACTGGAAGCAGGCATACTGTTTGCATTCGTTTCGTTCAGCTACCATCGTTCCGTTTAGTTAGTTTGCGAGCGTTTGTCGTTGGCATTGGACGTACGTCGGGTGAAATTCAAAACTTTAACTCTCTCTGTCTTACGCGACTAAAACGGTAAAAACGGTGAACGCCAAAAAATGCGTGCAATTTATTTCGTGTGAAACATTTTGTGTTCGTGTTCGTTGCAAACAAAAACGGCAAATAGCTTACGCGTTGTAGCTCATTAAAAAGTTCGACGCTCAACATGTTAAAACATGCACAATAAATACGCGTCAAAACAAGGCAAACATAATTAATTGTCTTTCTCACTGTCTGTCTGCCTCGTTCTCTCCATCTCTTCGCCTCTCGCTGTATCTCCGTCTGCTGTGCGTCTCTATATTTGTGCGTGTGAGTGCGTGTTTTCGTATGTGTGTGCGTTTCTTAAATAAAAATCAAAATTAATTGCATTTCAAGCATATTTAAATACTCATTAAATGCCGCACGAATGTTTAACGTGAACTCAACGCCAGAATTTTGTGGTTTAAGCAATAATATCAACGACAACAACAACTGTTAACAACAAATACAGCTACAACTGCTGCTGCTGCTTGTTGTGCGCGCAATTTCCGGTTTCCGCTTCCGTCGCGCGACATTCGCGTCCGCTGCAAAAAAAAGTTTGTCGAAAAAAAAGTGTGTTAACAAAAAAAAAAGAGTGCAGCCTAAAAGTACAAAATAGAAAAAACAAAACACAACCCGTTTGCTCAAAATTAATATTAGTATTATAAAAATATTTGCCAAAAGTACACACTAATTTAATAAGCATCTAAAATATAAATAGAATTAAAAATAATAATAATAACAACAACAACTAAGCAAGTGGCGACTGTTTGTTTCAATTCAACAGGCAAATAACAAATTCAACACAGTGGATCTAAAGGGCAACAACAACAACAAAAACATACAGGTTGGTAACTTTTTCAACTCACTAAGCTCCTTTCTCTCTCTCTCTCTCTCTCTCGCACTTTGTCACTGACTTTGTTACTTTTACCGCTATGTTTGGGCATTTAATTTCATGCTCAGCTCGTTGTACAGTTATAACGGTACATCTATTACGTTTGGAAAACAGAAAGTGCACAAAAAATGTTGCTTGCCATTGGATACTCTTTCTTTTAACGCTTTTTAATGTTTATAACAACTTATTTCAATGTTATGCTTAATGGCAACTGAATTAAATATACGAAAATATATAAATATGTATTTTATATGATTACTAACATGATTTTTAACTTGAGTAAATGTTTTATTTTACTGTTTTTGAATAATAGAGTTAAATAGAGTTTTCAGTTTCTATTAAAAATGCTATTATATATCCTGTTTTTATTTTTGGTATCCATGTAAAAAGTTGAATAAATAAAAATAATCGCAAAACAGTATTTTGTTAGGGATTTTTTTATGAATTCAGAAAGGTCAACCATTGGCTATTTCAACTCTAGTATTATTTTTATAAATAAAAACTGAAATAATGGGCTTCTATTGTTTTTCTTTATTTTCATAATATTTTTGTACATTTTGTTTGCACCATTTATAAGTTTTAATCGAATTTTTTGTTGACTCCCAACAAAGTTGTATTAAAAATTGAAATACCTTCATTCCTACAGTGTAGTATTTGGCAAACGTACAAGTAGAAAAAAACGATTCGACAACAACAAAATAGCTGCGTGCTCAGAAAATAAAATAAATTTAAGTTTTTTGCGCGCCAAAAAGCGGGCGAGAACACACACACACACACACACACACACATAAGCAAAACAGCAAAAAGCATAAAAACGAAGAAGCTGTGCTCAAAAGCGGCGACAACAAAAGAAGCAAAAACGAACAGGGTGCAAGCAAAGGCAGGTGCGAAATGTTTATGTGGCACATAAAACTAGCGCACACCGTGTCGCCATTGTTGTGTGCACTCTGCCCCAACCAGTAGCAGAAGCAGTAGCAGAAGCAGAAGCAGAAGGCAGGGCAGCTTCGCCTAGCATCATCGTCTAGGGTTGCCATTTTTATTATTTTATGAACTTTTTATTATGTTTATTTGCTTATACGTATATATATATATTTTTTTTTCTCTCCAGACTTCTGCTTGCTGTTGTAAACAATAATCATAATAATCGTAATCACAGAAGCAGAAAAAGCAAGTAGGAGTGCTTTTTGCTTAGTGACTAGCAAATACCCTTTATGGTTTTTGTTAAGTGCTGCTCTATCAACATCATGCCCGCTTTCAATCCTTTTTTTGTTGTTGGGTAGAGAAAAGAAAAAACAGAAAACTGACTTTCATTTTGGCCATTTTTTTTTTTGTTGGCTGTTTTTAGGCGCCTTTTCGCACCTAGTCAAGCGGCTACACAGCTCCACAATAAGCAGACACACTCTAACACACACACACACACACACACACACATACACTTGGTGTTGTGTTTTTTTTAGGTGTCGCGCTTTGTGTTGTGCGTTGTACTAAATTGCGCACAATTGAAAGCATACTTTCCTGCGAGCATTTAGCTGTGCACTTCTTGGCTAACAGAATTTGAATGCAGCTTCTCCCCCCTACTACCCTTCTCCTTTTTTTCCGTGTCTTTTACGCTTTATTTATCGCATTTTTTCGTCTGCCTGGGTCTCTGTTCTCCCTCTGTCTGTTTTTTCAACTGTAGCATTCTTTTAGGCGCGCTCTCAGCTTAGCTGCCCAAGGGACACTTTCAGCCTCAGCTGAGCTCCATGTTGTTGTTTATTTTTGCTTGCCCTTTTTTTTACTTCTTGTTGTGTTTGAGGGGAGCATAAAAAAAAGGTTTGCTTTTATTTATATTTATGTTGGGATAGCATTAAATTTGACTTCTTCTTCGGGCTTTAAAAAGGGAACGAACAATATTTCTGTTGATGTGAAAATGTGATTTCGAGAAATATATATTTATGTTCTAATATAATTGATTATTTTATGATGTGAACAAGAAACTCTCGGACGCAATGTCATAAATATCATAATTTGTTTTTCTGGCTGTTGCAAGTTAATAATTATTTATTAGCTTTTAGGCCTGTTATAATTTTGCACATTTCACTGATGATGATGCCCATCAAAATTCCACAGCAGCTAATTGACCTTAATACCCTAAATCAATAATGTTTGAGCTGTGGTCTTCTAAGACGTGCGGACTCAAAACAATGCCAACCACTCAAGTGTGTGTGTGTGTGTGTGTAAATGTGTGTGTGTTGTGGCATAATTTCATTAGATTGAGGCAGTGGCTAAAAGGCTTTCAATACATGGCTTAATTAGATTAATGAAAAATAGGCTTGGAGACAAAGCTGAACAAGCATAAAAGCGATTCTCAAAGCAATTGTCAATGCACTTAGAATAAAAGTTGAGTTAATAGTGAAAAAACCCAAAAAAAAATCTAAGCTTATTAAAAAATGTATTTCTTTGTTTAACATGAATATAATAATCTGATTTTGAAACTAGAAAAACGAAAAGAAATTTTAAATATTTTGTACCTTAATAAAAAATCTTTATTTTATTAGATTCAAAAAAATGTTTGCAAAAAATAGTAAGAAATATAGAAATTTCAATAGAAAAACTTTAAAAATTACAGAATATATTTAAAATTCTCTAAGTGTATTGCTGCTAGGCGCTCTGAAAGCAAAAACTTTTGCATACACACTCGAAACACTTTGGCGAACTCATTTAAATGAACGTGACTTTAAGTTAAGCTCTGCTTAAAGTTATTTCTCTGTTTTCTAGACCGCAAAAGCAACTGAAGCAACTTCAGTTCACCATTAAAATAACAAGAAGAAAAGTGAACTGGAAAACAGGAAAAGCTTGCAAGAATGTTTTTTTTTGTTTTTGTTTTTGTTATTGGAGTACAACGCATTTGTCGAACTGTTAAGAACGCTGAATGCTGTGCGTGACACACAACAAATTTAACCGAGTTTTTCCTCAGTTTTGCTCATTCCATGCCGCATATTGCTGCAAGCATTTTGATGTTTTCAAATTAATTTCAAACAATTTTCTTCATTTTTTTCATTCCCCTGACTTTTTCGCTAGGCAATGTCCGAGTTTTTTTTTGACATAATCTATTATAAGCGCTTATAATAATTTCAAGTGTAAAGTTTTCTTTGTTTCTTGAAAGGGCGTTTGCTTTTAATTGTGGGCGTGGCAAGACTTAATAAGACCAGACTTGAAAATTTGCGCCAAGGGAGTCATTTTTTTTTTTGGGGAGCAAAATGTAAACAGAAGTTAATTAATATTTATGCGTATTTCCACTTCTCTCTCTTGAAAAGTGTTGCGAAAAGTCTTTTTGGTCCAAAAGTGTTGGCCAAATTGCTGAATTCCGTTTGGCCTTGGCCAAAAAGAAGTGTGTTGAATCAGCAGCATTAATAAATCAAACTGAAAATTCACAAAAGTTACCTTCAAAAATCACAATGGCTGCCACTTGCGGTTTATTTTGCACACACACACACACAAACACACACATACACATACACTTTTACATTCACACTAACACCCACCCACACACACACACACACAGACACAGACTTATATAGGGACAGCTTATGACAGTGAGTTATTGTAGTTACCTTCAGCTGTCTTTGTGTGTGGGTGTTGTTGTGTGTGTGTCTATTTGTGTGTGTCTATTTGTGTGTGTGGGTGTTGTTGTGTGTGTGTGTTTGTGTGTGTGGGTTGCCACATAAATCTAATAAAAACAAAAAACTTAAATAACTTTGGAGAATGAAACAAATCGCTGTCTATTGCCTCAAGGTTGATTTTTATAGGAGTTTTTTTTCTCACAGGTTTTTTTTTGTGAAAATTGTAATATAAAATAGGTTTTTCTGTTTAATTAGAGTGTGAGATACACTTTACCTTATGCCTATTATCATATGACATATTATGATTATTATGTTTTTCACTTTTTTTTCACATAATAATGATTTAAGATATAAAATGTTTCAAAATTTTTAATTTTTCTTTTTAACTTCAACATTTTCTCTAACTACAAATTATTTTTGCTTTGTGAAAGTGGAAATAGACGACAGATTTTTAACAATTTTAGACATTTGCCAACTTTAAAATGCCACGCACATACAGCAATTTGCCCCCTCTCTCTCTCTCTCTCCCATTCACTGTCTCTCTTTCATACACAATCACACACACACATAGAAACCCACATATGCAATATATATGCGGAGTCGCAAACGCTTTTAGCTAAAAATTTTGGCAGTGTCGGTGCCAAAAAATGCAAATTTAAAATGCGTTGGCATGTCAAAAATCCACACACACACACACTAATACGAGACTGTGGCATAGGGTGCAACAACAGACAAAGTGGTGTTGGGGGGGGAATGGCGATGAAAATCGATAAACGAGACAAACACACACACAAACACACTCATGTGTGTGAATGTTGAGAGTTAAGCTTTTTTGGTACAATCTTTTGCAATGCAACTTTCATACACGAATTTGGCAAGAGTACAACAGAGCGAAAGAGAAAGAGAGAGTGCGAGAAATGAGAGCTGGCAACAAATAGCTTAATATGAAATAGCGTAAAAGCGTCGCCGGTATTGAACTCTCCCCGAAACTACAGCTTTGATAAGGGGCTGATGAGCACCCTTGAAGAGAAGGGGGCGGGGCTAAGAAAAAAATCCTTGCACGTATCGCGTTCAAGAAATCGGCAAACGCATTGGCATGTCCTCTTCGATCCATTGTTGTAGCTGCTGCCTCTACTTCTTCTTGTCGGCGTGTAAGGGTTGAGGCGTGCCTGTGGAGGCAGGGGAAAGTCGCTTATCCGATAATGTCGCCTCGCTTACCAGTTATTCCTCTCTGTCTCTCTCCCTCTGTCTGTTTCTGTCTCTCCTCTGTGGCATTAGTCAAATGCAAATTTTTATAGCAGCCCTCGTGTCTGTTTACTTGAGGCGCCGATAAGCGTCGCGCATAAGCATACAAACATATACCAAATGGATTTTGGATACCAGCTCTGTATGTGTGTTGGTGTGTGACTGTGTGTGTGTGTGCATGGATTTGAGGGTGTTCCCAAAAACCGATAGAAAGCATCATTACAACATATTAGTGGAGGATTACCATATATACGAATATGAAAACAGGTGCTCAAAAATGTTTGTTAAGTGTTTAAGGTTTTCAGAGAGAAATATTTATAAGAAAATCAATAGAAAACCTTAAAAAAATATACTTTATATATTGAAATAAGTGCTTAGGAACTTAAGAAATGTATTTTTGCATTGGTTTTTGCTTAAAGAACTTCTAGATTATAATTTTGAAAGAAAAATGTAAATAAAATGTAAGCAAAATATTTATTAATCTTAAGATAAATATTTTCTGATATATCACAAACTAAAAACTGGGAACCACCTCAACGCTTTTTAAGTCAACGATTTAAAGAACATTTTTTTCCGCATATTTTTTGCAAGGAAATTTTAAAACGCATTCGCACTTTAATATACAGCTAGAAAGGAATATCAAGAGTGGAAAAAGCAGCAGCATCCGCAGCAAAAAGCAAAGCAGACAACAACAACAACAACAACAAGAATTACCGCCTAACGGAAGCTGCCACAAATGAACAACATTGCCACGACCTTCTCTCACTGGGACTTCCTCCCGCCCACCCTCTTACTCTATACGTTCCTTATCACTGTGTGGAAAGTGGCGGCTGCATCACATGCCTCCAGTCGGAAAGTAGGCAATAAGCAACGTGTTTGTGTTCTGTTGTATGTGGCACAAACATTTTAGCGTATTTTTATTACACATTCACACACACACACACATCTATGTATGTGCCTGGCACTTTCTATCTCTGTCTGTGTGTGCCGACAGGCTCATTGCTGAATTTATGAAAATTTTCGGTGCCTTCTGATATAGGAACCAAAAAGGAAGAAGAGGAGGCAAAAAAAAACATTAGCACCCAATAGAATTTAATGCGTGAGTGTCAGCCGTCTCGTATGTAAGTGTGTGTGTGTGTGGGAGGATGTATGCGTGCGTGTGTGTGTGTGTTTGCCCCAACGGATGTGTATCCTGTCTGCGTGTGGGCCCCATCTGTCGTCCTGCTGCGTCCCCGCTGCTTACTGTTTCTACTGCCAATGTCGATGCCGATGCCGATGCCAATGCCTAACGTCAACGCCAGCGCCAATTTGCGGCTTAACATCTTTGAATTATTGAAGCACGCACACACACACACACCCGCACACATATATATCAGGTCCTTCCAGACCCTTGCTCTTGCCACCAATAACGGCCCCGTCCAGTTGAGTTCAGTTGGCGTTTTTGGGGGCTAAAATTAAAATTTTATCAAAATGAAATTTGCGGTTTTTGTATGTGTGTGCGGGTGTGTGGGTGTGTGTTTAGTTTCAAATTTGAAAAGTGATTTTTCCTTTAGCTTGGCGACTCTTTGAATGTTGTTGTTAATGGTTGTTGTAGTGTTGTCCCATGCCGCGTGGTGGGGACGGGAGGTGGGGGGCATTTCCTGAGGCTGTGAGCGGAAGTTTCTGGTTTTTGGGCCAAAAGATATGAGGCTGGCCTTTTTGTGGGGTCGCTACAAAAGTCGCGACTTTTTGGTATTTGTTTTGTGTATTACGGAATTTTAGATGCGCATTGGGAATATGTAAAGACATGAGTGTGTTTGGGTGTGCGGTGTGTGGGTGTGGGCGGTGTGTGTGTGCAGGCGTGGCATAGGTACAAATGCATGCAAAGTTGTGTAAATACATAAAACATTAGCAAATTGGTTGTTGATATTATAAATAGTAATTGAAGTGCTGAAAAGTGGTTGCAAAGGATAAGAGACAGAGAGAGAGAGAGAGAGAGAGAGAGAGAGAGAGAGAGAGAGAGTTGAACTTTATACTTAACTTAATAAGATATTTAAAGCGGAGGGCATAGATTAAGATGGAATATGAATAGGAATACTTAAAAATAACTATTTTGATATGATTTAAGTTCAGATTTTGATTAAACATTTCATCATTATGAGCTCTCAACTTTTTATGGTTTATTTCTTTTCCATCTTCATTTAACTTAACTAAATCCAAACCTAAATAAAATCTTGTCATTTCCTAGAAAGTACTACAAGCGCCATTTATTACTTCTACTCAATTGTATTGAATATTGTTTAAGACCTACTTTTTTGTTTTTTTTTTCTTGGCAAGGAATTGTAAATCTCGTTTTATGCTCGATAGCAAGAAGGAATGGAAGAAAAACTTTTACTGACATATTTTCATATAATCTGCACTTTTATTGTCTTCCGCGCGTCTCTCTCTCCGTCTCCCTCTCTCTCTCTCTTTCTTTCTGTGCTGTGTGCTCTGTTTATCTTTTTGCCCCTCTCTCACTTGTGTTTACAATACACTTTAACTAAGCCGCCTAAAATTATGCAATAAACTTTACTTTTACGTGTCTCCCAGCCACTTGCTATGCTCCCTCTCTCTCACTCTCTCTATCTCTCGCTCTTACTGTCGGTTTTACCCACAGCATCGCATATTTATTTATATTGTATGCTGTTTTGTTATTCCTTTCGTTTTTTTTTTCTGTTCTCGTTGTCTTTTTTCCTGCTTTATTTTGTTCGCTGGCGCACTTATCCTTGCGATTTTTGATGTTCGCGCATTGTAGCTCGTTAGGTCGGACAACGAGGGGCGCCGGGTGGCGGGAGAGGGGGGCCTAGGAGGTTAGGTTACGGGGGGCGAGAGACTGGAGTCCAAAAATGCCAGTACGGTGCTGCAAATCTTATTTGATGATGCCACGGCAAATACTTTAATTTATGCAGTAATCCTATTACAAAAAAACACCACCAACAACAACAACAAGAACAGCAGCAGCAGCAGCAAAAGCAGCAGCAAAGACTGAAATAACAGGACGAGTAGGATGATGGCAACCATAAAACAAAACAAAAGCGTTGGAAAAAAACCAAAAAAGATCTTAACATTGCTAAATGAAAATTTATAGACTACGTAGATGCTCTGTAAATTGAATGTTTAGATTTGTTTAACCATAAAGAAAATTTAGAGAAAATATTAAATAATTTATTTTTTGATTTTTTCTTGAAATAAAAATTTAAAAAATTAAAAATTCATTAAATTTTAATAGTTTTAAGCTTATCTAATATTAATATCAATATAAAAAGTATAAAATAACAATAAAAAAATACTAAGAAATAAGTTTTATGTTTAACAAATTTGATTATGTTCTTATATACACCTGATAATATTCACTCCAACTATCAGATATAACTACTAAGCACTTACAATCACAACAACAAAGCAATTCTTATGCATTGGCTTTGAATTACTTACTTACTTTTCCTTGTGCGTCCAGTTTGGTTAAGCGTTTTATTTAGCTTGCATTTGGTATGGACCCAAGTACAAGGAGAAAGACCCTATCGAACCGAACCTAAACGAACCTATGCCTTAAACCCCCATTACCCCCACCCATTCTTAACTTCTAGCTGATGCGACTCATTTGCATTTTCAGCGCGTTTGCCTTTGGGTTCTGGTTATTTCTTCTTCTATTTTTTTTTGTTGTTGTTGGTGTTCTTCGTATTTTCATTTTTTTTTTATTTTTTATTTTTTTTTGTTCGCCTTAGCTTTGCTATTTGCCGCATCTTTTACTTGTGCTTCGCGTCTTAGCAGCAATTCAATTTATTTTAATTTCTGCTTTTAACACAAAAAATTACCAATTCAATTTTATGACTTTATATTCCACCACCCACATCTTCGTCTTCTTCATCTATTTTCTGCCTGTTTCTTGCCTTCGCCTTTGCCTCGCCACGTGGCACTTTTCACAATAGCAGCTGCTCAAGATATATATCTGCTTGACATCAGAATTGAAAACGTAAAAACACACAACAAAAAGCTTCTTTTCAGCACTAGTACTTTATATAAATACATATATATATATATATATATATATATATATATATAAATGATAAAGCATAGAGATATACAGTACGTATGTACAATGTGCCTTAGTTTTGCCCTCCCTTTGCTCCTTTTTCACTATGCAAATCACTTTATAAATAAATTTGTGAAGCGTTTGGCAAACTTTACTACACTACAGGACTAGGACTAGAGAATGCTCTCAGTTATATCTCCAACTACACTACACTTTTAGCTACTCAGTTTCAATATGTCTCTCTCGAAACATTGAAAAGCAGCTTACTTATCGATGGTATGTGTTAATGTAGTGGGGGAAGTTATCAATAGATTGTGGATCTTAGTTGGGTGTGTTTTGTATCCATTTGCAAGTGACCCATTGTTTGGCAGCTTGTCGTATAATGCATAGTTAATCTAAGATAAGGGCTTAGAAATTGCATGCTAATCTTAAGAGTAATAGTTTCTAGCATTTCATTTGATGTAATGCATGAGAATAAAACTTAAACTAAAATAAAGATTTTTGGGTTATTTTTTGTTAAACTTTCAGTCTAATATTTTTCAGTCGATTCTTACAGTTTTTAATCTATGATAGGGTTTTGTTCATTGTTTATGGAACTTAGAAATTGCATGCTAATCTTAAGACAAATAGTTTCTAGCATTACATTTGATGTAATAAATGAGAATAAAGCTTAAACTAGATAAGGATTTTAGGGTTTTTTTTGGTAAACTTTCAGTCATAATATTTTATTGTTTATGGGACTTAAGAATTGCGTGCTAATCTTAAGAGAAATAGTTTCTAGCAATACAAGCAAATAAAGCTTAAACTAGATAGGGTTTTTTTGGGTTTCAGTCATAATATTTTACACTCGATTCTTACAGTTTTTTACTAGCTTGTAAAGCAACACCATTTGAAGTTGGCAAACAACTAGATTAACAATTTGTTGAACTTTAAGTGACAAATAAACTGACAAATTGGATGTTGCTTCCAATTACTTTGTTAACTTTGACAGTTACAAACAGGCATTTAACATTTTAAATAAAATATATATTCCAAACTGAAAACTTTCTGTCTATGTCAAATCATTAGCCATTTAAAAAGCTGACAAACAATGCAACAGAGACACAGAGACACACAGAACGGGAACAAACCTAAACAGTCAATCAAAGCGCTTTTGGCACGTCAAAGGAATAACATCAAACATTAATAAGCACGTCCCCTTCATGTCACCCCTCCCCCATTTACACTAAACGTGACACAATTTTTTTTCTTTTTCTTTTTCTTTGCTTTGTCGTTGAACTTATGTAAAACATGTCACAACACAAACGATAAGCCCTGACAGCGGCAGGTTTTGGTAGAGTATTAAAAATGGCAATGCCAACTCAACTCAATCAATGATGGCCGCCCCACTGTGAGGGCGTGGCATGCCGATAAAAAGCAAATACACAGTCTCTACACCCCCAAGCGACGGTAGCCATAAACATTTCATGAAGAGTGCGTAAAAAAAAGTGAAGTCGTCGGAAGAAGAAGAAAAAAAAAAAGTTTGTCGCTGCGTTTATCAACGAGATGAACTGCAGTAAAAATGGTAGCTTTGTAATAAAAATTGTTAAAGGAAGCCAACAAGAACAACAACAACAACAAAGAATGAAGAAAGAAAAAAAAATGTAATATGCCCTGCGTTCATTCGAGTTGCCAGAGCTTACTTTTGGCTTAGCTCAGCTCAATACCAGAAAGATGTAAATATATGTGTGGCATCGCCAGACGGCGACAGCTGGTTACACTGTAAGAAAAACTGAACAGTTTAAGGTAAAAATTGTAATCAGTAATATTGAAAAAGTGATGGAGTAAACTTTTTAAATAGTTAAAGCATAAGTTTCATGAAGTATAGCGGTCCCCCCACCTTCTGGCCCAATTGTCAACCAATACATTGGACAAAACCCCAAAGATATTTGACAGTTGTTACACACACACACATAGAGAGAGCTGAGGAAACGGATGTAAACCGAAAAGAGTGTCGCGTATTGCAACAAAACCAGAAAACCAATTTCATTTTGGTCTTTAAATGGCCAACCAACATTGAGTGGCATTGGCGTTGCAGCACCTGCCCCTCAGTCTCTCCCTTCCCCGTGTCCCAACTCTTCGCTGTTGTTGTTGTTATTTTGTTGGCTTTGGTCTTTTGCCAATGCGTTGTTGGTTAAAATGTAAATTTTATCAGCACGTTAAATGGCTGCCAATACACACAAACACACACACACACGCAGCTACAGATACCGATTCAGATTCAGATACAGATATAAATACACAAATACAAATACAGTTTTCGAATACATTCAATACGATTTTTATGTGACATGAAATCTCTGGCAAATGCTGCTTTGGTTCTGTTGTTGTCTGTTTTTCGTCTGTTATTTTTATGGCAAATCGTTGAGCAAAAAACTAAACTTAAGCCAAACGAAATTGACTTAGTAAGTGTGTGTGGGAGTAGAAAAGGGGGTGTGGCTGCTATTTGGTTAGTTTTGCTTATCAAAGATTTGAACAAAATAAAGTGTTGCAAACAAGTTTGCTCAAGCGAAATTTGATTCGATTTGATTCGATTTGATTAACTGATATTGATATGAAAAGTTGATTTTGTTAACTATAAATCAAATTACAACTCTTTTGATGTCGTTAATTAAATTATGTTTTTTTTCTTATTTTTTCTCATTGCATTTTGAACCGTTTCCATATTTCATTAGCCAAATGGTTCTTACCATGTTTTTTTTTTGCTTTACCATTTTTGCAATACACTTTTGCCCTGAGTGCGATTTGTTTGAGCTTAATTCCAGTGGTCTTGAGAGATATTTTTTGTATATATATTTTTCATTTACTTTATACATTTCAGTTCTGATATTTCTTTAAGTGTTCTTCAAAGCTACCAAATTGGCATTTACCCAACAAAAATCTTATGCTGTTTACCGTATAAATGTTGCAAAATTCAAGTGCTGTGTAAAACATTGTCGATTTCCCCCCAGACGATATTCAATATGATGTTTCCTTCCTTTTTTTCATTTTTTGGTTTTTTGTTTTTCCTTTTCGATATGCTAAGCAATTAGACAAGATACCATTTTAACACATACACATTCACATATGGAAACTTTTACTTTATTTAAATATATTTTTTTTTTTGGAATTCTTATTTATTTTTTGTTGTTTTTTGTTTGGAGCTTGTTGGCAACACTTGGTAGAAAAGTACGGTTTGCTGAATAAAAACATTGCTTTAATATTTTTGCTCTTAATTAAATTCGAGTTCTCTCAAGTGTAAAGCCAAAAACCGGAGAAACAAAATAAAACTAGTATAAAACTCGAAAATTTGAAACTTTTGCATGAGTGCAACACAGACAGAGAGAAAGAGAGAGGGAGAGTGAGAAACAGTAAGAGTGAGATGGCAATAGAGTGCAGGAGCGAGAGAGAGAGCTGCATAAGTAAGCTGGAGCGCAAAAACCACTTAATCCAATTTAAGAATGCAACCACTTGAGCCTGTGTGTGTGTGTGTGTGTGAGTGTAAGTGTGTGTGAGTACTTGCACATGTGTTGAGCGTTTCGCATGCATTATGCAGTTCTGGAAAATATATATACACATATACATATATATATTTTTTTGGTTTGTTATTTTTCTTTCTTGTTTTTTTTTGCAGGCTTTAAAGCATGAGAAAGAGGAAACGATTTTATCACTGCTAAGCCATAAAATTGTTGTTGGGCATTTGCACATTTATTTTTGAGGCAAAACGAAAAATAACTGTTCTAAATTATTAGCAGCTTTCTTTTTTACTCTCTTTCTATCTCTCTCTCTCTCTCTCTCTCTCTCTCTCTCTCTTTCTATCTCTTTCTGACTCTGGCTTGTCGGTGCCGTTTTGCTGGTCATAAATTTAGTAGCAATTTTTTTTTCGCTCATGGTCCATGACAATGAGAAGTATGTATATTTTGCATTCTCTCTCACACAGACAAACACACATACACATACACATTTTATGTTTACCCTCCCCATCCCCCCATCTCTAGTTAAATCTTATCAGCAAGGGGATGCTTTTGCTTTTGCTTTTCCCGCTGGTCATTGTTTGGCCTGTGCAAATTTATATATTAGGTCATTAGGTTTGTAATAATTTGTTTGGGCCACATGTAAATGTTTGTTGTCGTTATTGGCATCATTGTTAATGCGACCCAAACTATAATAGGGCCATTAGGTGTGTGTGTGTGGGTGTGTGTGTGTCGAATGGAGAGCGGAGAGTGGGGGGCAAAATGGTGGTGGTGGCTGTCGCATAAACATGCGTGCGACCCAAGTGGCCTATTAGAGAAGAGCCGAGCAGAGCAAAGCACTCTATATATATATGTTTCCGCTTTAATTAAGCCTAAGTTGTAGTGCGGGGGGTCGCCCCTTCAAAAAGTAGGCTATGCATTTTTAATATGACTCTCTCAACTAGGCGACAAGTTTCTGCATTTTTGAGCAGCATTTTCCCGCTCCCGCTCCATTCCTCTCTTTCTCTCTCTCTCTCTTCATTGCTTAACAATTTTCTAATTAAATGATTTTTGTGCTGGACGCCAAAAAGTATGCGTTAAACTATTTATGCAAAGCGAAACGATTTAATAGAGGCCAACAAAACTAGACTTAATTAAGTTTTTGGCGCGCGCGATACGATTTCGGAAATTGAATTTCGAGCAACTATTTTTGGATTCTGCCTATTTTGTTCGTTCATTCGTTCGTTTGTTCGCTTTTAGTTTGTTAATTCGCATGCTAATGCCGCAAAGTAGGCAATAAAAATTGCGCAAAACTAGTTTAGAACACCGGTTCTGCCCCATATCTATATCCGTATCTGTGTAGTTGTTGTTGTATCTTTTGCCGCCTTGGCAGAAAATTTGTGCCACATCCACAGGAAATGTCTCAGTTTCGGTGCGTAATTTTCTAGCAGGCACTGTTAGTGTGTGTGCGTCTATGTGTGTGTGTGTGTGTGTGCCTTTTGCTATTTATGTTCGCATGGCCATGAGCGCATGACCTCCATATAAAATAAATTACTTTAGTTATCTAAATGCTGTATATGTATGTATGTATGTACGCACACAGAAAGGACATATACATACATATATATATATATGTATATATAGTATATATATTTATATATATATGGACTTTATGCCATCTCTTTTATTCTATTTTTCTCTCATACTCTGTATTTTTTTCTATTTTCTATGCTGTCTTTTGGGTCTTTTTTTCTGTTCCTAGACACAAAATCATTTGCCATGCCCTTGAATTGAGGTTGCTTAGCTATGACATTGAGTTCGTCTTAATTAATTTAATAATTGAAATGAAAAATGGGATTTATTGCGGTTAAAATGTTAAATAAATGTAAATGTTATTTTTAGAAAAGGTTAAAAAATGATTTTTATTTGTTTTTTATTTTTAGAACCACAAAAATGATAAAAATTGTACACAAGAAACAAAAAATTTTCAATTAAAATGATTTTTTACAGATTTCTTCTTGTCCCCAAGTTAGCTCTTCGTTTAATAAGAAGAGTATATTGAATTCGTTTTCCATCATCTCATTGGCTCTGTCTGTGTTGACCCCTCTTCTCTGGTTTTGGTGTTCATTTTTGCCTTGTGCTGTTGCTGCCGCTGCCGCTGCCGCCATCCTTTTTGGGTTGCTCGTCTTTTTGCTTTTAGCCAAACAAATGATAACAATAAATTACACTCTCGAGATTTGGTCGAGCTTAAGTATGAAGTGCAGCCAGTCGATGTTGAATGCGCCCTGCCAAAAAATAATGAAGGCAAACACACACAAACAGGGCGGGTTGCTGGTGGGGATGTGGTGGGCAGAAGGGGGAGGGGCGCAGTTCGGACGCCACATCAAGTGGCAAACGCACTTGGGGTTTTCTTTCTACTTGTTCTTCTTCTGCTTTGCCTCTGCTTTTTTGCTTCTTTTTTTTTTATTTATTTATTTTTGTTTTCTTTTTTTTTGAGGGCAAAATGAAATAAAAAGGAAAAATAACACAAAGACAAGAAGAAGAACAAGAACGAAAATTGTGAAGCTGGGCAACAAAAATAAATGTTCTAATTTAGCGACTCAATTTGTGTAGTAAATTTATCAAAAGGCTGCCAGCCAGATAGCTGCAAAACTTCGTTGTATGTGTGTGTGTGTGGGTGTGCCACGCCCCCAAAAGTCCTCCCCCCGCATAGACTTTATAGTATATATTCTTTTAGGTTACACAGTTTTAGTTGCCATTTATAAATGTTGCTCACCTTCATTCATTGCTTTCTGCTTCTTTTTGGTGGTTTTCTTTTTTGCTATTCTTATTAATTTTTGCTTTGTACATGTGTGTGTATTGGGGGGTGTTTGTGTGTGGTCAGCAGGTAATAAATCTAGCCAGGTGATAATAAGTGCCATTCGCAGCGATTTGTTTAGTTTTTATTGCATACATTTAGGCATTGTTTGGGGCAGCAGCAGCAGCAAGAGGCAACGAGGCCTACTTAAGTGTGACGCCATCATCTTGGCCATCTTTGGGCCAAAAAGCTATAAAGCCCTGTTATTTGCTTGTGGACATGCGAAAAAAAAGGTGTTTGAATAATGTTGCACAAACCAACAACGAGAAAGAGAGGAGCAGAGGAGGCAGAGGAGTGTAGGCGTGTCAATTGTAAGTGCTTAGGCTAGTT
Source organism: Scaptomyza parva (assembly GCA_035044645.1). NCBI lineage: Eukaryota > Metazoa > Arthropoda > Insecta > Diptera > Drosophilidae > Scaptomyza > Scaptomyza parva. The sequence goes on from JAWNNT010000090.1 coordinate 8,602,515, forward strand.
AACTGTTGAGCAGTTAGTTTGAATATGTTTAGTGAAGATTTGTAGAAGTTACCATTATGTGTGTGTGTGTGTTTCGAAATGCTTTTAAGATACAGTTTTTATGGTCAATCATTATGTAATAGAGATTGTCTTTCCTTATGTGAATAAAGTTAGTAGTTTCGGCCAAGTTAAAGTTAAAGTGAAGCAATAAGTTTTGGGTTTCAATAAACTAAACAGCAACATTTAAAATGGCATTTACTGCTCAAAACACAAAATGATTTATGGTCTATTAAATAAGCTCTTAACACAGTTTAACCGCAGCTAAATTTAGCTTAGTAAATGCTTTTCCAAACTTTGAAGCACAATATAACTTTACTCTGTCATAAAGTGTGCTTTAAAATATTTATATACCTTTTTTGTGTTTTTTTTTTATTTATTTTGACCACAAAATAAAGTTATTTTTAAGCCATCACTGCTCTAAAAACAAACTAAAATTAAATGTTGGCATGATATAACACATAAAATATCAAGTAAGAAAGCTTTCAGCATGCCGAATATTATATACACTTAGTTTTGTTTATAGTTAAATCTTGTTAAAGATCTTCTAGCGTTAGGATTAGTAATCCGATCTTACTGATTTTCACCCAAAAAGTAGACCTAGACCAAAGTTTCAGTTTGATAGCTCTAAAAGTAAGGGATATGATTAGTTTCATCGAATATACTTCCCTTCTATGCCTTACAAATTTCATGAAAAAATAAGTATACCCTTTTCAAGTGTATAACTAGGCCCGGAAAAGTGTATGCTCAACAAGTTCATTTTTGCTACTGCTGCTTAGCGCCTATTTCGTTGGGTTTAAACAATTTTATGGTATTTTTATGGTTACCAAGAACCGTTAAGGACTCAAAAAGAGCGGTTAGCAAAAGCCAACCTGGCCATCAGTTAGCCAGAAGCAGCAGCTCTGGCCCCAAAAAAATTTGTGGAGTGCGTTAATGTTACCGGTCCCAAGTGGACTTCTCAGCGCCTTCTTAAATTGTGCTTCGTTATGTTTATGACTTTTGACTTGTTTCGCTTTTTTTTTTGTGGTTTTTTTTGTGGTTTTTTACTTTTTCTTCTTCAATGTGCAGTAATGAATTTTCAGTGTTATCCAATTTCCGGTTTTGTTTATCAGGCAGCAGAAAGAAATTTTGTGTAAGAATGTTGCTGAAATATTTAAAATTGTATTTATTGTGTTTTTTCACTGGATTTCTTATTAATTAATATTTGTGTTTGCCTTGTTTTTTGGTTAAGTCTCAATTATTGTAATAATTATTACCTAAAGTCAATTCCCGCATTTATTTCATAACCTTTTTTGTTTAAAAACAAATATTTCGAAATTTATTCAATAATCTTTTAAATTCTTTTAAGATTTATATCATACCAAAAATCCCTTTAACACATTCGCAATATCATTAAATTTTCTCACGCTGACTTTCGCACATTATTAAAGAAATAATAATAAAAAAAAGAAAATCATTCGCAATGCTCCAAAGTGCCATAATTTTTGGCACTGATTTGATGGCGAGCAAAGTGAAAATCGGATCGTAAAGTTGCACTGTGAAATGTTGCAAGTATCCTTGCCGCTTGGCGCTTACTGCTGCCTGGCTACGTTACTGGGTCAGAACAGAAAAAAGTAGCAGCTGAATTTTAAGCTACTGATGGTTGGCGCCAGCCAGTTAGCTTGGCTTATTGTTCGCATATCAATGGGCCAGTCAGAGAGACTATAGTTTCTATCTCTCTCTCGTTTTCTCTTTCTGTCATTTTATATGGCACTGGGATGCATTTTGTTGGAACGTATTGTTTTGGTTGCTCGCCCATGCCATGGTAAATTATTATTTTTATTTGCTTGAGCGCGCACATTTGGCAAGTAGAGCCAGTAGCAACATCGGCGGCAAAAGAAACTGCTGACTTCACCTTGATGCATGCGCTTTTCAATGCGTTTTCCCCATACATACCATACAGATAGATACAGTTGCAATTTTCTTTTCTTTTCGTTTCCTTCTTTTTATGGTTAGTAAGGGTTTTTTTTTGGCAACGTTGGCAAAACACGCTTCAGCTCCCAGCGGCCCTGAAATCAATATGCTTTCGACGCCACCAAAAACTCTTTGCAACTTAGCAAACTGCCACAGTTGTGCATCAGGTTCTACTATTCTCCCCCGCCCCGCCTCAAAGTATCGTAGCATCCTAGTCTGGCCCCGACCTAGTTGTTAGTGTGTGTGTGTGTGTGAGTGTATGCTGACTGTCGGGTAAAAACGAATTTTCTTGTCATATTTTCAATTTGTGTCGCTTGGCTTCGTTTCCGAAACTTGTAGGTGTCAGATTTTGAGCGCTGCTTTATGGCCCAAGTTGACAATTGCAATAAAAATGTTGGCAGGGATTATAACAAGCATATAATGTCGTACTTCCCAACACTGTTTTGTTTTTTTTTTCTCTCGTTCTATTCTTTCGTGTGTTTCTGGGGTCAGTCAAGGATACAAGTGCCACCAATGGGCTGCAACGTTTCACCTTTCAGTGTTATGGTTTTATTTTTACTTTTCACTTGTTTTTTTTTCTATTTTTTCTAGCTTTAGCTTTGCTTTGCCACGTCATGTGCAAAATGTCAATTGTGCTTAAGAGCAAATGTATTTGATTTCAGTCACCGGTTGCAATGGTGACGACGACGACGACGACGACGACGACGATGATGACATAGCTTTGTGCGGCTTTTGTGCTATGTACGTATGTACCCTAATACCCGATCATTGTTCTCCACCTTGTAAACTCTACTTCCTGCCAGAAGTGCTCATGGGTAACATGTTGACTTGACTTTGCTTGGTTTTCGAGGGTTTTTTTTTAAGGTTTTTGCAATCATTGTTAACTAAGGAATTATGTGGTTAAATGATAAGTGGAAATTACTTTGTGGGGTTAAAAAAGGTCTAAGAAAATTTTTTAAGTTAAAAAGTTTGAAAATATATAAGTAATTATGAAAGAAGTATGGATCATAAATGAAAGTAAAAGACTTCATAGGCAAAAAATATCAAAAAAAACTTACGATTACTTATATATTAAGAAATAAATCGATATAGAACACTTTTTACATTATTTTATAATAAATCTTTTAATGCAAATCAATCATTGATACTCTACTTTTTAATCAGTTTTCATATATATAAAGTTTATTAAATTTTTCTTATAAAACAAAAGATATATACTCATTTCCATTTTCTTAACATAATTTTCGCTACAGCTAAATATAAATTGTTATTTATTTGACTTATATTAAGACATTTTCTCTGTTAAGTATTATAATTAACAACTTCGAGCATTATCATCATTATTAGATATTTTTGTTTTTGGGTATTGGTATTTGGTTCTTTGTTATACGAATTGGATTTTGTGGTTCGTTACGCTGCCAAATTGTTTTCATTCAAAATACACACAAACACACAAAAATGTTTTAACCCAACAAGCTAAGCATTTAAGTCCCCCCCCCCCCCTTCCCCTCCCCCACCACACGCACACATACACACACACCTCTCCACAGAACCACAGAGTCCTATAAGCCGGACAGCCACAGATAATAAACAGCTCATAGCTAAATGAACTTTTAGCCGAACAAAATGAATGAATGGAGTTGGAGAAAAAAATGCTCTCTCACTCTCTCTCTCTCCCTCTTTCTTCTTTGGCAAATGAAGGGCGCTTCTGTATGTGTGTGTGAGTGTGTGTGTTGTGGCAGCAACAGGAAGGAAAAAATTTAACAAGCCACGCACAAAATTAGAAACGTGCGTTCTGTTGCATGTTGCTGCGAGTCCATAGAAAACCAGTTAAACAGACATCCAAACAGACAGCGGAGAGAGAGAGGGAGAGAGAGAGAAAGGGGAAGAGTTGGACAAGCGAGCGTCATGTTTAGTCCAGCCAATACAATTACGTTAACGCCCTCTAACCCTTTTCTACATTTTTTTTTTTTTTTGTATATTGGTGGGGGCGTGTAATACGCACGTAGCCGCTGACCAACACGTTTTTCACACTCTCCCGCACCCCTCCCCCCACCACACTAACAACACCACTCAACAACCACAGTCGACAATCCAACCAAACACATACACCCACACACCCACGCACACACACACACACACAAACATGTGTACATGCACACAATACGTGGTCAAATAAATTGACGCCAGAGACGAGATGACGCTGCGGACGGACAAAATGGACCACCACAGAATTCAATTACACGTACAACTGGAGGGGCGCAACAAAAAAAAAACAACAAGTAGAAGAAAAGTTTTCTTTCATTTTTTTTTTGTAAACTCAAACCTTGGCTCAAACTTTAACAACAAGTGAAGTGAACTCGGCTCAATCTAACAAAAAAACAGAACTCTTTTTTTGCTTTCTCGATTTGATTCGATTTCTCGTCATTTTCAGTGTGAGAGCGAGAGCATTGACCCTCGTAATGGGATTATTGGGGTTTCTACACCCGTTTAGCCAACAACTTCACAAATCTTGTTATTATTAATATTTTATGCGTTTGTGTTCTATTTGTGTGGGAGTGTGTGCAACTCTCTTCTACCCCTTTCATCCCACTTGTAACGCTTAGTTGGGCTTATGTTTACCTCCTCTCCTAGTTTGGGATACTTTTGTTTGTTTGAAAGGGTTAAGCGAAAAGCGCTTATGGAATCAGTGCATGCGCTTCAATTGCTTTCGACTGTTTATTATCCGGTCAGCAGCACAACACACACACACTCGCACACACACACCCTGCACACACCAACACTCACATTAGAGTTAATAATGAATGTGTTTTTGGTTTTTTATTTCTTTTGCTAGATTTTTGCTGGCTTATTGTGCTGTGATTTGTAAAAAGTATATTCTCGTATTTACTGAAATTAAGCATTTTGTTTTGTAATAAATAGTTTTAAGTTGTAGTTTTTTTTCGCAACTTAAGTTCTGATCTATTGCCATTTGAAGGTTTAAGCATGAATAATTTGTTGTCAAATATTTTTCAGTTAAAAAAAAAAGCTCAACAATAAAGTTTTTACAATGTAAATGAAAAGAAAATTGTGATGCCTGATAAATTTTACCTTAGAAAATTATTTTTCTTAGAATCGAAACCATAAAGTTTATATATTCAAACCCATTTGGCCATCTCTATGTCGGGTTCTATGCTATAAAAACTATTAAATTGCCTTTGCCAAAGCAATACAAATATTTGACAAAAGCTTAAGTAAAGACAATACAATGCCTGCCTGCCTGCCCCTTTGGGCGTGTCATAAATTCCCCTGTAATCATCCATACATATTGTATTTTTAATAGTTATTTATATAAACTGATGCATGCGGCAAACAAATAAACATTGAAACGTTTATTAAATTTGTGGCGCAGATGCAATTTTCAATGGCAACAATTCAATTTGATATTTGAAATACGCACGGAAAATTTTAATTGGAAAAACTACAATTTGTTATCTAAATAAATGTGCTCAGGCGCCATAAACTGTTGTAATTGTTTGACACACACAAACACACACACACACATACACACTCATACATATTACAACAAAGCCCGTTAGGCAATAGCCAATTTATGGCGCAAGAATTTTTTTATGTTTTGGGCCGCTTTTAGAGTTTATTGTTTGGCCCTCGAGCAAAAGCTATGGCAATCATAGCCAAATTATATGGCAACATACATAGGTATATGGCCAATATGGCAATTGGGGGGGTGTGGGGTGTGTGGCGTGGGGCGTGGCACAATGCACAAAGCTAAAGCCAAACAAATACGACTAGAATTGAATGAAATACACACACACACACACACAAACGCACACACAGACACTGAAAAGAAACGAATGCAATTTAAATGGGAAACCAATTAAATTTAAATACAAAAAAAGCAAACAAAGCCTCCCATTGACGAGTGACCAGAAACACAAGTGGACAGACCACAAGAGAGTGGGGGGTGAGAGTAAGGGTGAGGTGAGTCAGGCAGCCCTAGCAATGCAGACAATTGCAATTTTGTGTGACGCATTTTTTTCTCCCTCTCATTCTCTTTCACTCCCTCCCTCTCTCTCACTCCAACTTGACTTGTTTGTTTTGCATTCGTTTTGTGTCGCGTTTGGTTTGAAAACTGTTCGGTTGCGTACAAATTTGGCCCCAACACGAAAAGTATGCAACTCATTTTTGTATAGTGTATGTGTGCGTGTGGGTGTGTGTGTGTGTGGGGGGGAGTGTGTGTGTGTGAGTTTGGTTTGTTGTTTGCTTGCCTAAGTCATTAGTTGCGCACACGAGTTGATTATTTTAGCTAGCTTTTGGTATTTGGTCTGGGAATTGCATTCTCGCACAAAGCTACCAAACTGAAATGTGTGTGGCATGGAATGTATGTATGTGTGAGAGAGTGCGTGTGTGTGTATGAGTGTATGGGTTAAGCTTTTGTACATGTAGTATTGGAAATGAAATGTTGTTTTTAGTTAGATTATCATGGGTTAAAGTATCTACCAGGCAGATCTAGTCTAAACATTTTCGAGTTGGAAAAATAGATTTTGTTAAACGATTTGTTTTCAAATAGTTTTTAGGTGAGATTTTTGGGTAGATTCTGCAATTGCCGGGTTATTCGATTTTAGGGTACTCGAAACTGTTTTGAAATGTTTATTAGCAAATGTGCTTGATTCGAATAACATTCTGCATAGAAATGTGAATTTGGTGAAACGGTCTTCAATGAGATATACAAGCACTCCAGCTAATATCCCAGTTAGAGAATCCTTTACACACTCATAAACTAATCTAAATTTGAAATTTTGATTCACATTTTAAAAGTTTTCAACTAGCAATTTAGTTTTAAGCCTTCTCTTCATTCCCAAATTCAACTTGAACACTTTTCGAGCTATGTAAAACTGTCACTTGAAAATTTTCACAAATATTTCTATGTATATGGATCAATTTAAAGGCAAGTGGTGCTTAGGGCAATCATTTAAACAAAAACACCCGAAAAAGGGTTTCACCAATCTGAATCAGACTGGTCTAAAGTATTTTATTTTCATTTTATTTCATTCTTTTTGTTGATAATAAAGCGTTTTGCTTTGCCAGCTGGCAAAAATGTGTGTTTGTGTGTCCTCAAAAAACTATGCAACATAAATTAATGGCTAAAAAGAACCCTCTAACCAGACCACTCCCCACCCCCCATCACCGACATGCATAAGCACTAGACTATAATTTCCATTTGCAAAAGTATGCCAACAAAGCAAACTGAAAGCTAAACATGAACACATGCCAAACCAAACCATACGCAGTCAAAATATATAAACATACATATTTATGCAAAAAGAAAGGAAAAAACGTAAAACAAGAGAAAGAGTGAGAGAGAGAGAGGGAGGGGGAATGAAAAAAAGTGAAAAAGTCGAGCTAAAATGCCATAGCTAATGGAACATATTTGCGTTGAAAAGGGCTTCGGAGTCTGATGCCTGTGTGTTCCCAGTGTTCCCTGGTCCTGGTCCTGCTCGAAACAATAACAAACAAAGAGGGCCGAAAGGGCTGGTAAAAAAACTATGCGTCGCATTCCGCATGAATAAACCGCTCGGCTCGACCTATCCATACAAACGGGTGACAGTGGTTCGGTTGCGGTGCGGGGGGGACTCGGTCAAAACGCAGAAAAAATGAATAGCGAGAAGAATGCCAGCAAAAATTTGAAGCATTCATAAAAATGTCGCAAACGCAAAGCGCAAAAACAAAACGACAAAAACATAGCAGGCGGAAAAAAGGAGTGAAAAAAACACAAAAAAAAAACCGGCAGCCAACTTTATGTGTCATTCATTCAAAACCATGTGAAAAGCATCAGCAGCAGCAGTAGTAGCAGCAACGCGGCCCCAAAGTAGCCGCCTGTCAGCGACACTGACTAAAAACGAAAGGGGTTCGGCATAAAGAGAGAGAGCGTGAGCTTTGTGTGGGTGTGAGTGAGGAGTGGGGGGAGTGATAACTCTAAAAGCTAAAAAAGTTCAGCGACATGCGGCAAAAATTGGGTGAAATACAAAAAATACATATATATATATATATGCATGTATAAAGTATACGAGATTCACTTCGCATATATAAAACGTGTGAAAATATATGCATAAGTGGGATAAAGGGTGAGCGGGTGAAGCAGACAAAGGAGAGCGGGGGGGATAGCTGTGTGTCACATATGCTTCTTTTTTTTTTCTATGCGTGGCGCTTTTTTTGTTGTACACAATTGTCTGTGGGTTATTGTTATTCTAGTCCTGACAATAGAATTTTTCATAAATTAAAAAGTGTTGGCTGCTGCTCCACCCATTGCCCATTCAGTTAGAGAGAGATAGATAGAGAGAGCGAGAGAGAGAGGGAGTGGAGAGAGAAGGCGAGAGAGCTATATTTTAATTTTTGGAGTGCGCGCATAAAAGTATGCAATAATAAATTGATATTTTTTTAAGCCAACGTATATATTTTCAACAATTCTTGTGTGTGTGTTGTTTTCTCCTTCTGTTTTTGTTTTTTTTGGGGAATACTAAAGTGTTTTTTTGAACAAAAAACAACAGAAAACATATACCATAAATAATATGTTAAAATATGTATGCCTGTTTTTGGCACTGGACAAAAGTACGCAATGAATTAGTGACACTGTGTCACAGTTGGAGCAAGAATACTATATATACTTGATATATAGTCGATGGGTGTGAACGTGTGTATCTGTGTGTGTGATATTTGATAATGGAAGCCAAGTGTGTTGACGGATTTTTGAGTGTTAGTTTATTGGGTCAGTTGTGATAAATTGCTTTTAGAGCTTAAATACAAATATAAACAAAAGAGATGTGAGCATTGAAATGTATAAATAAATCATGTGTATTAAGCATAACAACGATATTAAAAATAAATAATTTTATGTGTGAATTTCAGCAACTATTTTCATTTAAACAAGTATGGAAACTATCAACAGCATATCGAATTTTATATACACTTCAAAACAAAAGAGTACTTGTTATGATTGTGTAGTAAAATGTTGTTTCAGCAGATATTTGATATAGTCGTCCAATCTGTATTCAACCAATATCAACCTGTAACAAAGAGAACACCTTAACCCAAGTATCAGTTCATAAGCTGAGAACATAGTTGGCATAGAAACAGGTGTCTATATTGAATTAGCTTGCAATATTCAATAATTATCTTCTCTCAACTCAACTTCTAACTGCAACTAATATATACACTTAAACGCAATACTTGCTCTCAAAACCTTAATTTGTATGGCAACTATTCAATATAGTTGTCCCATCTGCCAAGTATCTGTAACAAAGAGAACACCTTAACCCAAGCTCAATAGCTCTAAAACTGAGAGTATAGCTTGCATAGAAACAGGTGTCCATATCGATTCAGCTTGTTGTTGTTGTCTACATCACCTGCATTCAGTTTGCAATATTCAATAATTATCTTCTCCAAACACAACTACTGCAACTGCAACTGCAACTACTTATGATTATTATTAGTTTTTGCCCTTCTAAACTTTCAATTGAAAATTATTTTATAAGCTTGGCTGTTAGTTTGTTAACCACAAATCGATTTGTATATATAACAAAAATATATATATAGATATTAGTTCAAAACATACAATGCATTTTAATTAAACCATTACCACGAAATGCCACAGCAAACCGCTTCAAATGGCTTTAATGGAGTGGCATTTGCAGCAGTAAAAGTTGCATTATTATTTTATTTATTCTTTTTAGCATTTCTATTATAATTCTTCATTGTTTAATACCTTTTTGAGCAGCGTTTCTCAATTATTGTCAATGTTTAGATATTGTTAAGCGAGAAAATTGATGGAAATTTTTAGATATCAACTAAAAAAATTAGAGAATGCATTTTGGTATTTTATAATTGCATGTCGCATGTCTGCAAATACAAAATTTCTTACGTAAACAAACTGGAACATAAATAACATGCACACAACATGGCGTATGCGCAATCAACGACAGCATTTATTTAAATATTAAAATCAAGCAAGGCACCAGCCCCAAAAACTATGACATCAAAATATGCAAGCTCACGTGTCGCTGACTCACTATGTGTATGTGTGTGTGCGAGTATGTGTGTGTGTGTGTGTGTTGTGGCCATTCATACGCTGATTTTACGCCATTTTCAACACGTGATTTTCACACCCCGAAAACAAGCGAAAAGCGAGGAAAATGGCAAATGTTTTTGCATACATTGAGGCGCTTAATTAATCATTTAAGCTTCAAAAAACAAATAAACAAAACGCATAAATGAGCAACGCCAGTGAAACGAGAAACGAGAGTTCGTGCAACAGCAGGCGGTCAATATGATGCATGGAATTGTTGTTGCTGTTGTTGTTGTTGTTGTTGCTGTTCGTGTTTGTTATTTTCGTCTGGTGAAAATGTGCGTGTGTATGTGTGTGTGTGTGTATGGCTAATGCTGATAACATGACATCAGCAGCGAACATTGAAATTTTGGAGCAACATTGCCTTTTGTGCTCTCATGATTAGTTATTATTGCGTTGTCGTCCGTTGCGGTTTGCCTTAAGCCCCTAAATTATACTAATTTTCCATTTATTTTCACTCTATTTTGCAGGTAAGCTTGCTCGCATGATGCCATCAAAGTGTGCCAAGGATTAACTAGATGGCCAGAAAATTCGATTTGAAGTTTCTATTGTTGAAAGGTTTGTTGCTGAATTAACCTTTATGGATAGATGGTTAAGTTTATAATGTATAAAGGGATTTTTGTTAATGATTGATTGATTATTTTGTTAATCCATTTTAAATTTTACTTATTGATTATTATTATTATATTATCCCTGTCTATCATAACGAAGCCAACCTTCATTCTTTACATTCTTAACTTTAATTACGTTTATAATTATTTAATTATTCACTTTGAACGACCGATTATTATTCCGAGTAGTCTTTAACCCAGCCATTTTGATGCTTATCACAACAATAAAATTCTTAACTCTCTTACACCTTGTATGCTTTCGTCGAGGCGAGGGGTTGAGAGGGTGTTGCCGCCTTTTGCTGATTGCCCGACACGCACTTAAATTGTCACATAATTAACACAGCAGGCGTCGTGCAACACGCCGTGCCACAACGTCGTTCAACGTCGACTTGGGCTCGACACTTGACCCCATCACACAAAACGGGGCTAGAGGCAGCAGGCCCCACATTTAAGAAGAAAAAAAAAATGTGGGCCAGGTTTTCGCGCAAAAGCGGCAAAACATTTATGAAGCTAAATTGTAAATTATACTGGCAACAAGCAGCAGCGGCAGCAGCAGCAACAAGAGAAAACACGCGCTCAGGTTAAATGCTAGGGAAACATGGCAAACGAAACGGAAACGGAAGTCGGCTGTCATGGCGGACGTGTACAGTTGGGCATTGCCTTGTGGCAGTGAGAGAGAGAGAGAAAGAGTGTTTGCCGCCTGTTGCCGCATGTTACAGTTAAATATGTCATAATTTCATTTATATGTACACACACATTCACATACACGTCATGTAATTGTGTGCCACTGTGCGTGTGTGTTTGTTGGCTTAGGTGTTGATGTGTATATGTATGTGTGTGTGTGTGTTCGTGTTGTGTTTGTTTGTATGTGGCTCATTTTTATGGCATGCACGAAAATGTTGAAACACCTGTCGCCATTGCCTCAACGCCTGTTTTTGTTGTTGTTTTGCTGCCATTCTGCTCTGCTCTAATATATACATATATTTTTGGTGGGTACTGTTGTTTGGGGTATTGTTAAACGTTGAATGGGTTTGTGACGCCAGAAAGTTGGAGTTTTTAGGGAAATATTATGAGATAAGGTTATGTTTTATGTATATTAATGAAATTTTAATAGTCAGACTATTAGTATTTAAGTAAGCTTATATTAAAAATATTTCAATAAACTAATTTTCTGCTTTCCTTTCAACTTTCTTAATACTTGATTTAATCCTTAAACACATTCTTTCATTCTTAATAAGTTTACTTTCCAGCTTACTTTACATGCTTAAGCTTGGTGAAGACCTAAAAGGGTATTTGTGTTTCATATTCGCTTTAGCCTATTACACATACGTGCTGTTGTACACACACACACATATTTATGTGTAGGTGTTGACAGTTGCTGGTTTTTGTTGTTACCTTACAACCGCATGGTAGCAAATTATTTAATTAAGTGGCACTCACCTTGGTAATTGTTTAATTAGGGCTTCGTGTGTTCATGCAAGTGTGTGTGTGTGCCTGTGTGTGCTTGTCTGTGTGTATGTGGGTGTTTCTTGCTTGAGCGCTTCGTCCATGATTTTTGCAAAGTTTTTAGCGAGCTGTTATAATTGACAGGTTTAACCATCAACCATCAACGTCAGCCTCAACTCCTCCCCTGCCCCTCCCCCAAACACACACACAGCTTGTTTGTTCTTGGTTGCGGCTGTAATTGCCGCCTGCTTATAAACGTTGCGCCGTCAAGTATGCTGCAACTTTTAGCGGCGCTTCGCAAAAGTTGTACGTCACACACACAAACAAACACACACACACACTCAGTAACTCTCACAAAGAGAGAGAGCACAAGAGAGAGAGCGAAGCAACATGTTAATGAGTCGAGCACTAAAAGGCCAATTAGAGGGTATGTACTATATATTTATATATAGTATGTTTGTATGGAAAACTACATTGAAGCGGCAAATCTAGCAATTGAATTTCTTTTCGGTGAGTTTTTGTGTAGTTTCTGTTTAGTTTTGCATTTTCGGCCAAAAGCTGTGCAATTAAAATTGAAAAGCGAACATTTTGTGGGTCGTTTAATTAGCAAAAGCATAAATTAATTTTTGCTGCACGCGATTTTATTGATGCACCTAAAATTACGCAAATGCAATTTTATCTAATTAAAATGAACATGCACAGACATACACAGAGAGAGAAAGAGACAGGGAGATACATACACCGAGCTAAGCTTTTAATGAGCTTATTTTTATTATACGTTGTTTTGGTTTTTTTTGCTATTGCCCGAATGGCATGGATAATTTTAAAATTTATTCGCATCGAGGGGCAGAGATTTTCGCAGGTTTTTAATTAACCCAAACGTTGTCGGGGTTAAACGTTGGCTAAAACTACACATGCGACGTGTTGCTAACTTTTTTGGTTGATATCATTTAAACGTTTAATATGTATATTTTTTTTTGTTGTATGTATAAACGTATACGTGGATAATTTTGGCATGCCACAGAGCGCGCGACAGAGCCACAACGCGTATATGAAAGGTTTTTAGGGGGTGTAGAATTTTGTTGCCAGGCATTTGTATTTCGTGTTTTGCTTGTGTTCTGTGTGCGCTGATCCACTTAACTTTATTAAAAATACACACCAACAAACAGACACACACACATGCATAAACTCAACCTTTCATGTGCGTCATGTTGCGCTTTAAAAGAGTCTGATTACAACATCAACATCACAACCCAGGCAAACAACATAAAACACTTTAAATTTACGCCTAATACTCTACCTGTTGCTGAGCAGTTTAATTGGTGTATACCCCTTTGACAGTACTATATTTGAGTAAGTACTGTTAGAAAAACTTAATAAAATACTTAAGGCTTTGAAAAATATATTTTGATTACATTTGTATTGTTTAAGAATTGTTGTTAGGAAACACAAATTCCATTTTCTGTTGAGCTTTTTATCTGCAATAAAAATATATTTAACCCTTTTGACGAGTGAGACTTGTCATCGATATGAATAATCAAAGTTAAATAAATGTATTCATCATCATATTATGTGTTAAGTGCTAAATGTATTAAAAATGAAATCAAAGGAATCAAGGGATTTTAGCTCCAAATTCAACATTCAAGTTGTCAGGGATAATGTTACAGTTGAATTTTCCTTTCCTTTTGATCAAATAATACGTAAAAAAATCAAAAAAATGAAAACTAGAGCATTTAGTCTTTGGCTTTTCAAATGTGTCAAGCAACATTTGTTGAGCGTTTTTAGCCGTTTTTTGCTTCTTCTTCTTCGTCTTCTTCTTGTTGAGCTATAAACAATTTGCGATGATATAGAATTTCCGTTTGAGATGTGCTTTTTTTATTTTTGGTTTTTTCTTTTTAAATGTTTGTCGTTTAGTAGTCGCTCGTTGCGACATGCAAGTGACTGACTATTGCTTCAACTCTTCCCCTCCTTCCCATTGCTTTCTTTTTGATTTTTGTTTTGTATTTTCTTACGTTCTCGTACTTCCTGCTTTTTCTATAGCTTTTGGCATGTCAGACAAACAAACACAGACATGTACATGTCCATACATACATATACATACAAACAACAAGTTCACCTTTTGATTTCGCCAGTGACTTTTTGGCATTTGTTTCCCTCTCCCAATGTCTCCCTCATTCCCTTTCTCTCTCTCTCTCTCTTTCGGTCTGTCAGTGTTTTTGTGTCTTTTCTGTGTATTTGGCACGCAAACTTTTGCCAACTGCCGCTTTGGCAAATCGAGGTGAAGGAGGGTCATGTTTCATGGCGCCAGTTTCTGTGGCTTCCGTTATGCATTGTCTGTGTGTGTGTGTGTGTGTGAGTGAGTGTTTGTGGTTGTGTGTGTGTTTTGCGGTATGTGTGTGTTTACTTTGCCTACTTTCAGGTGGGTCAACCGGTCGGTTTTTTTTTGGCGCTTTACGCTGTTTGCTTTTTCGGGGTTTGGTTTTCATTTGTACGTTTGTAAAGGGTATGAGAATCTCGAAGTAAAGTATGAATATGAAGAATGTTTTGAAATATTTGAAGCTTATGTATTAAACGTATCAATTAAGTATATGATGATGAGGATGATTAAGTATATATGATAAGCTTTTGTGTAAGTAACAATCTATCATAAGCAAAATCATAATAAACGTATAAGCTACTTATTTGCTCTACTAAAGTATTTTGCTAATGAACATTCACTCTCACTCAACCAAACGGTTTCAGTAAGAGTATTTACTATTCGGCTCACATATACTTACTTTCATTTTTGGTTGTGTTTTTTCTTTTGATTGCTTGCGTGTTGTTACTGAAATTTATTACGACAATAATGTTACGTTATTTGTTTGTCTGCTCTGTTCGTTGTCTGTTTGTGATGCGTTGTCTGTCACTTCACACATACATACGTAAAAATCACACTTTAGATTGCAACGTTGATTTTACCACGCAATCACTGACAGTGTGTGTGTGAGTGTGTGTGCTACATAATGTAAACTGACCTGAAATTGCACTTTACAATCGTGGCACCGGCACACATTGCATTGCGCACCCGAAAAATGCACAGCGGCTAAATGCAGTCTATGCACACTTCACATTGCCTCACGCACACACAATCACACACACGCAAACACACACACTTAATCGAAACCTAAATGCGAAATTCTTGTTGCAGACTCATGCAACTCTTTCACTCTATCTCCCTCTCTCTCTCTATCTGAGTAGTCTGCATTGCTAGTTTGGCCCCGATTCCATAATATTTGGTGCGCCTAAAAGTAGCCCAACAGTCGCTCACAAAATTTAATGCACTCATGCACGCACCCGCAAGCAACCAAACGATGCAATGCGACGCGATGCGACGAAACGCGACGCGACGCGACTCAACTCAACCCGACTCTTTGGGTTCACATCATTTTGAGCCCATTAAATCGTTTCATTCAGCAGCTATCTCGCCTTCCCTCCGCCCGCCCGCACTTCTACAACCGTTCTTCTCATTCTTGTGTTGAGTGGTTATTGATTAATCGTCCGCTTTTGCCAACTTGCTCGCTCACTCTCTGTGCGATTGTGAATTGAAGTGTGCACGGAAGCGCTGATATCGGG
Source organism: Scaptomyza parva (assembly GCA_035044645.1). NCBI lineage: Eukaryota > Metazoa > Arthropoda > Insecta > Diptera > Drosophilidae > Scaptomyza > Scaptomyza parva. The sequence continues at coordinate 8,618,295 of JAWNNT010000090.1, forward strand.
CGCGCTGATGCTGATGTTGATGGCATTTTGGAGGAGCACAAAAGTGTTGCATGCTTTAAGGCGTCGCCACGTTAAGCACTTAAGTTAACCCATTAACTGAAACGCAAGGAGTCATGTTTTTAAAAGCAACACACAAGAAGAAAAAAGAACGTACCCCGGATTAAATTCTTTTCGTGCACAGCAGCTTCTTCACACACACACACATAAACAAGTTTCCGGACTTAAGTTGCACGAAGAGTCGATGTGAAAAACTCATTGCGACTGTGTGTTGCAAGAGGAAATTGCAGTTTTTTGTATGTGGATAGAAGAAACGAAAAGGAAAAGAAGAACTGGAAATCATAAGCATTTTAATGAGCATATTATTATTTAATTGTGTGTGGTTGGCAGAATTATGGTTTATAAAAAGAGAAAGTTAACTTTTGTAGATGCAAAAACGTATGTAAGCTGTTTACATATTAGATAAATGTTGAAAATTATGAAATGAGTTTATTAGGGTATTACTGTAGATAATAGGCGATGCATATCATATACTAGAGTAAGATAACATTATATACATATTTATATACCCATAATCAAGGTCTGCTAAGCTGATCTCTTTATCAGAAGTTACTCATCACTTTTTAATTCTGATATCGAGAAGAAGTACATACTGAAATGAATAATATATATATATGAATTAATATGTAACTCTACATTTTGTTTTCTTTTCTGTATTCCTCAATATTTTCTATAAGCAATATCAATACAATATCTCTATTGCGTTCATTGTTATTCACCAATTTGCATATATCCATTCACTTTCGTTACGTTTCCTATACAATTCACTATAAAATCTTCAATATACAAGCCCATAACTCTCTTCTATTCATGCAATTTGCCCATATACATATTTTTATTTACTTCTATTACGCTTGGCTGACTCGGTTTTGGCAATCTCTAATAATTAACTTTAATTTCTGGTTCATCAATCACTTTTGTCAGTTGCAAACGCAAAAACTGTGTTTTCCAACGCCCATACAGTGTCGCTATTCTACCCTCCCTCCCACTACCCTTACCCTTACTAATCTTTCATGATGTTCGGTTCTCGCCATGCATTTGCAATGTTGGCAATCAGCGTTTTCAGCACAATGCCTAAAACTATGCAACATAAATTTTTCACTAGCTACATAACAATGATTGCCATTGTTTTGTTGCTCGCACATGACTATGAGTATGAGTAGTTGTTGTTGGTGTTTTTGTTTTTGTTGTTGATTTACTACTGACCCGATTTTCGGCTTGTCAACACATGCAGCGGTCACGTCCCGCTCGCCGCGTGAGTCCCCTCCGTCACCCAATTACTACGTAACACGTGGCTGGGACAAGAATTTGTCGCTTTGCCAAACTATGTGCAACTAATAGTTACAATTTGGCGCCCACACACACACACACACATGCTTGCACACACATGCAGACATGAACACACACACGCATACTAACAACAAAAACTGCGCCATGGCATTGCATAACTTTGGGCGCTACATATGGCAGCCATTGTTTTGGCCTGTAAGCAGGCATGCAACAGACTACAAAATCCAGACTCCAAAAACTGCAACCAGCACCATGTTGGTAGATTGTGGCCAGAGGAAGAGAGGGGCAGAGAGAGAAGGGGAGAGCGAGGGCGGCATAGGGTTGCCCATTTAAAGTTGTTGGCATGCCTGCCATGAACATGGAATATGCCTGCCAGCGCCTATAGTTATGCAGCACCTTTTTTCTCTCTCGTTTTTCACCCCCTCCTCATCCCATTCCCTCACAACAACCCATACACTTTTTCCACTTTTTATGTTGGGCGCTCGCTGTCCGCATGCTTGAGTGAAATTTTTGCCTTTCGCTTGTTATGCCTTTGCTTGTTAATACCCTCTACACAAAAAGAGAGTTGAGTACTTTGTAAAGAGAGGAATCGTCATAAATTACTTGAAAATATTATTTCTTTTCGCAAAAAATATTATAATTATTATTCAAATTTTTCTGCTCAGTTTTTTACAACAAAAACATATGTTTAAAACAACAATATGATTATTTATTTATTTATAATTTTCGGTGTAAAATGAAGTTCTTAAAAATGTCCTTAACATTTTTCTTTAGATTTTAAATAGAGTATATATTGACTCTATCATTTTTTTACCAAATTTGTACGCCATTTCACATTGCTTTCGCTTTGTTCTTTTTTTTATGCTCTTGTGTTTTTTTTGTATGTTACAACCGCGGTGTATGAAAATTGTTGCATATTTGTGCGACGCCGCGCGCTACGTTAGCAAATATGTGCCGCATGTGTTACCAGTTTTTGGGGTACCCTTATGCCCGTAATTTGGTTACATGTCCAACTTGCAACTTGCAACGTGCCACGCAACACAACGCACGCTTTTAAAGTCAAAAATACAACGAATACGCACAGTAATTTGTGTTATTTTTCCAGCTCATATTGTTCTTGTATTTCTGGCAGCTGACTTGCAACAGAAAACTTAAAACAACAGCAATGTGAGCAGGGAAAACAACGCACAATTCTAACCAGCTAAACATTTTTGACATATTCTCTGTCATATATCCAGCGGGAGAAGCATCCTTAAAAAGAGAGACAGAGAGAAGACTGTTGTCTCTTTTGCTACTTGGCTGAACGCATATATTGCTGCCTGCCTTGACTTTGCAATGTGATGGACGCCAAGCGGCACACTGAACGAATTGTGTCAATTTATATGCGAACAGGGTTGCCAACCCACCTCTCATCCCCCACTTGTCCTCCCTCACGCTACCACCCCCATCAAACAACCATTATAACGGACACAAAAAAAAAAAAACATAGAAAATTGTGCAATTTTTTTTTCTAACGCTTGCACTCTGTGATTTTTCATTGTGATACTCTCACACACACACCCGCACACACACACATACACATTCCGATGCTGTCTTCTTTACACTATTACCCCCCACATCACCCCCCCGCACCCCTTGCTTACACACACTTACTGCGCTTGATATTGAGTGCACTTTGTCAAAAGTTATTTTGCAACATTTGCTATTATGCGCTCGATAACAATTTTATAACAGTTTCTTCTTTTCCTTCTCGTTTCATTCTTTATTCTCCATGTTTTTTTTTTTTTCTGCTGTGCGCTTCACAATTTATTGTGTTACACATTTATTATTATTGTGTATTGTAAAATGCATTTTTCATGACATTACAACGAAACCCGTTTGGCTAGCACCCAACCCAAACCCAACTCAACCCCGTCCGACCCTTCACCCTTTCGGGGCAAAGTTTTTTGGCTTGAAAAATTACTCATGGCCCGGGAGCCCGAGACCCGGGAGAGCAGGGAACCCGGGACCCGGAACGACGATGCGTATAAATTGTTTGCGACCGTAATTGGAGCACAATGTTAAAGCATGAATTTTTAATTTGATTTCGATCAACTTCATGCGAGTCCTTAGCAAGCGCCCACAGATACCATAAACCGGAAAAGCAACTCATTCCAGCTGCCAGAAAGAGATGGCCAATGAGTGTGTGTGTGTGTGTGTGCGCGCGTGTGTGTATTCATGCCTGTTCAACATCAATTTCAAGTGAGTTTCACAATTTTGATTGTCATGACTTGAATGAGCTGATGATGTTGCTTTCCAGTTGATGGCATACAAAAGAAAAACAGGATACAATTTATAAGTGAATAGCTATTATCAATATGCAATAAAAACAGTAAAACAATAAGCTGGGAATTATATCTGATGTTAAGTTTAGTATGGTAGGGATAGGGAATTTTTAACCATGTTAAACTTATTCTTTGTCTTCCAATATTGCTAATGATTTTTTAAAAGTTTTACTTAGGTTTCTCTCTCTGAAATTGTTGAACTTTAAGCAAACATTACTATATATGTAGACGTGACCTGAGCTCTTTCTGTCTTCTTTCACATGCATTCTGGGCTAAATTTTAAGTTAAACTAGTTGTGTGTGTTGACTTTGTCGCTTGATTGTTTTGGCACTTCTTTGGCTTCAAACAGTTGGCGTCGTCTGATGTGGCTTCCAGGTAACCCAAATGGCAATGTGCCAGTTGCCCGTTGCCCGTTGCCAGTTTACATTTGGCGTTACACAAGCGAGGAGCCTTGACTTGTCTTGGCCATTTTGGCAACAGTCAGTCAGTCAGTCACTTGAATCGGCCGCAACGACATATCGAGTCACTTAAATGCGTCATTTTCAATTTGTTGTAGATTATCCACAGAATAAAAATATATATACATATACAAATATATACGCAAATCCAATTAATCACAAATCCCATTTCGCTTACGCAACAAGACAGAAGAGAGGCAGAAACAACAACAACAACAACATAAAATAGAGAGAATGTGAAGCTTGAGTGAGGTGTAGAATAGCGAAATGGCGAAAGCGAAATGTTGTCGCTTCGAATATCAATCAATTACAACGAAAGTATTTATCGGACATGCTTATCGGCTTCAATAAAAGCGCACAAAACACTCACACACACACACACAAACAAACAAACACACATGACAAAGGATGGCAGACAGACATGTTCAGTAGGGGATTGAGGGTGTTGCTGGTTAGAGAAGTAGGGGACTGGTAAATGTCATGGGAGCTGGCTGTGCAACAAAAGTGAAATTCGATTAAAATTTATCACAAAACGCAAATCGCATAAAAAAAAATACACCAACACAGCTACAGAGAAGCTTCTTTTTGTTTAGGGGCTGTTTCTCTGTGTGTCTGAGTGTGTGTGTGTGTAGGCGGGACAGTTACTTTTTTCTGATGTAAGCCCAGCGGAAACAATAAAAAAGGCGCATCATTAATTTTTTTGTTAGAATTTTGCAATAGGTCCTCAAAATTTATCGGCCAAAATAACATAGTAAAAGGCAAACACAAAAGAACGAGACAATAACAGTGTGTAGAAAGCTCAAGATTGATAAGTGGGTGTACTAAATGCAGAATACCCTGTAAGAAAGTGAACTTATTCAAACACAAGTTTGAAAAAACAAAACTTATTCAAACAGAATTAAGCAAATAACATAAATAATGCCACACTTTAATTAAATCCCACACAAATAAGTATAACGTATAAGGATTACATATATTAAGAGCGAGAGCAACTTAAATATCTTTAATATCTATTGTTTCAAGCTTGCATGTCTATCAGCTATTTTTCTCTCAGTTTGTTTCTTACTAGGTTGGGTGAAAGTGTGCGAAAGTCTTTTCGCTTACCCAATCATTATTCAATATGTTGACTTTTGTGCTTTCACATTTGTTTCGCACCCTGCCACATAAGTCATGGGTGTGTCTGTGTGTGTATGCCCCCTCCTATTGCCTCTTGCCACACATTGTAGTATGTGTATGTGTGGCAGCGCATGCAAAAGACAAAGAAAAATTTGCTCAAAGTGCCTGTGAGGCAGACGCGCAGCGCAGCGCGTCGATGTGGAAATTGTGATAGTGTGTGCGTTCTCGTTCTCGTTTTGGGGTCCACCCCCATCGATGGCACCCTTATTTCCCTACCCCCAACCCCCTTACCCTTCTTACTCCCCACCGCCGACAACCATTTCCACTCACCCGCATTCCAAAACAATGAACTCTGGCAACACTGTCGAAGTTGTTTAACTTTACATTTGTTGCCCCGACTGGTTTTTGCCTGCTTTTCGCTTTTCGCTTTTCAGTTTCTGGTTTCTGGCCTTGCTTCGTTCACGCTTCTAGTCTACTCCTGCTGCTGCTCCTGCTACTTTTCCTTCTGCTCCTGGGCAGGCCACGGCCACAGCTTAGTGTAGCCTTTGATTAAGGTCCACCCCACAACAAGTGTCAGTGCTGGGCTGGGGGTGAGGAGCATTGTTTTCGCATAGCTCATGCCATTGAAATCGAGCTGGTTTTCCCACCAGTTTGCTACGTTGTTGTTTTGTGCAGGTGTCAGGCGTTGGCAAAAACTGTGGCAAACAATACAATTAGTTTGGTTTAGTTTCTTCTTCTTGGTGCAGCTCACTTTCAAAGGCGATTAAACTACAGTTAGCGAAGTGAATGAAAGAGAGAGAAAGAATAAAGCTTTACAATTTGATATTTATATATTTTGTCAGTTGAAAAACATTGAATTAAAGGTTTTTACTTATCAGCACTCTAAATCAGTTCAGATAAACTCGAATTGGATATAAATATAACGGAATTTAATACGGTTTAAACAAAAAAATATGATGAAAAATGAGAATGTATCTTTTTTTTTTAAAAAAAAAACCCATTATAAACATATCAATATATTTTGTTAGATGTTTAGTTTGACAGAGCAATTAAAATTGCTAAAATTAAAAACAAATAATAAACATGAAAAATTTAATTACGCTTAAACAAAAAAAGAAAAATGAACAGCTTCAAGCACTTTAAATGCCTTAATGTACAAACAAGGAATAGTTTAAACATATTTTGTATTTATTTTCAGTTTTTTCGTTTCACTTATTGCTTTTTTTCTCCCGGTTTCTCGTCCATTGCATTTACACAATCAATGAGGCAACCGCAGTGGAATAACATTTTTCTGTCACAGATGGAGGGACGGGACGGTCGAGCGGACAGACCTTCGACAGACGCATCGATTTCGTGAATACCACAGGCTTTTACATTCTCTCTCACTTAATAATAAAGCAATTGTCAGGCGCCAATGAGCAGGCAAAGCAAATTAAAGCGACAGATCAACTCACATGGAAATTTAAGCCAAGTGGCTTTCATTTTTTCATCCTCTTTTTTTATTTCCTGTGTGTGTGTGTGTGTGTGGTGTGGTATATTTGTTTATACCCATTAAGTGTTATTTTTAAAGTACTTGAATGTAACTGAAGTTGTTGAAGTTGATATGTCAAACAGTTATATATTACAGTATATATAATATATATTGTGTACTGAAAGTTGTCATTGGAGAGTTGAAAAGATTTTATTAAGTTTGAATAATATTTGTAAATATAACAACTCTAAATATAATGAATACGTATAGTGTTTCCAAAAGATTTTTAGTTTTTAAATAATTTAAGAACATTATATAAAAATAAAAAAACGTTTAGAAAAGTCTTTTCTCTTTTCCTTGACTTATTTGGAACTTAAATTGCTTAAAAATCGAAAATAAATCTTTTTAAAATCGCGATAAATCATTATTTTTATATTATACAAATTGAATATATTGATTATAAATTTTATTAAAATCTTTATCAACATTATCGACAAACAAGCGATCCATACTTTTTCTATCTTTAACCTATCTAAACCCTATAATCTAGAGTATATCTAAGTTGTGCAAACCCAAACTCTCGTGTTGCTTTTGCTTTTTATTGTTTTCGCATTGTAAGCGACTTTGGCAAGTTTTGTATAAATTTAATTTGCCTACCAACTGTTTGCAGGTTTTATCCTGTAATCCATCCCCGCCCACAAGTCCCTCTCCCCTCCCTTGCTGCACCTGCAATCCCTTTTGCCGCTTTTGCTGTTTTGTGGTTAACCCAAAAATTTTCGTGTGCAACACATTTGCAACTTTACAACGTTTCACACACACAAACACACACACAGAGACACAGACACACAGAAACAAACACACACACACATATAAAGAGAGAAACAAATATGTATGGAATGACCACGCCCCCTTGACTAGCTGAGATAGTTTTGCATTGTTGCGGTAAATTGGCAAAAATTTACATACCATTGGCATTTATTGTTTATGCATTGGTTGCATTGGCCACATCATCATCAACAACAACAACAGCAGCAACAACAACAATAGCAGCAACATAATGATTGTCATAATGATCATTATACTGATGACGATGATGATGTAGCTGCCATTGTTGTTGTTTGTCCGCTTGTGGCTTTAAAATTGTGGCAATTGAATTGTGCAGCTTTTTATCTCTAAGTATGTGTGTGTGTATATATGTGTGTTTATATTCTTTCAAAAATCTTTTCTACATTGTTTTGAGGCTTTTATTTTAATTGAAGTTTTAGTTATGAATTGTGCGCTTTACGGTTAATTTTGAAATGGATACGAAGGCTCTTAAGCTACCATAATTGGTTTGTTTTAAACAATTTATGTGTATGTGTGTGTGTGTGTGTATAGTAAACGTTTGTGACATGGCTTAAAGCTTACGTTTAAAAGTGGGCCAAAAGTAGATTGGATTTATATTTTATGTATACGTGATATATCAACAACAACAACAACGAGAACAAGAACAAAACACTTGGCTTTTGGTTCAATATTTACTTAAGTAAGGTTTGTTTTTCTCTCTCTCTTAAATAAATATATATTATATATTTTTGTGTGCTTACATTTTTGAAAAATACAAAAAAAAAAATATAAAATATATATTCCCGCAAGCCAATAAACAACAAACAGACTTCACATTTTGGCCATAAATAAAAAAGGCCAGGCGGTTTTTAGTATTTGGCCAACAGCTTGGAAAACGGGCAAACGTGAGAAAAATGTGGCCAGGTTATGGTTCTCTCTCACTCTCTCTCTTTGTATTTTTTCACTGTACTTTTGTTGTCCTGTTAGACCCAGCCAACACCTGCCGCTAATGGCCAACTCTGGGTTGGGTTTGGCTCTCTCTCTGTGTGTGTGTGTGTGTGCTGAAAGCCATATGTTTGATTTATATGCGTTCATGTGTCTGTTTTCTAAAGTTGTAGCACATTTAACAGCCTGACATTGGCATCTGCCCTTTTCTCGAGATCAGATTTGTATGTCTGTGAGAGTGTGTGTGTGTGTTTTAGTGTATGTGTGTGCGCTTACCAACTGGAACCCAATTTGATTTGAAGCTGACAAACAATTGCCATATTATAGTTTGTTCCTACTACTCTGGCCTAGTTTTCAATTGATTCCCTCGCCCTGTCACCCTCTGTCTGTCTGACATGTCATACCATTTGAATACGCAGACACACACACGCACATACACATGCACAATATTGGCATAGTCACATATTGATGATGGGCGTCAAATGGCGTCGCTGTTTCTGTCAATTTTGTTGGCCACAATTGTTGCTGTCGGTGCTGTTGTTGTTGCTGTTGTTGTTGTACCCGTTGTTAGACCATTGTCCATTTGGTCCATCGCTCATTTGTTCAGTTAGTCAATACGCATTGCTTACTTCATTTATATTGTGCTGTTGCTGCCGTTGGGTTTGCCTGTTGTTTGACAAATTGATCGCGTGATATGTTTTGCCCCTCAAATGTCCGTACATTGCCAAACTGACTGTAGTTGCCATGTAAAGTTAGCAACAACAACAGCAACAACAACAGTTGCAGCAGTTGCATTATTTCTGCATCAGCAGCAAACTAAATGTGTTACATGATGCACAAAATGGATTTCGGTTTGGCAAATCGCTAGTTATATTTATCTACTACTAACATCTGTTAAAGCTAGTTCCCAAAACTACTTTCCGCATCATTTTTGAAGCTAATTGTTAATTGAAACAGATTTTTGAAACGATTTGCAATTAGCTTGCAAGTTGAACTGATGTGATGCGGGGTGAAATATGAAGAATTGTTATGAGAATATTCTTTTTTTTTTTTTTTTTTTTCTTTATTGAACGAAGCAAAAATTCAAACATGAATATTCTTTATTTTTAAAATTTGTTTAAGAAAAATATTTTTCAAATAATAAAATACATTTATAAATATATTCTTGTTAGGGAAATTCAATTTTAAGCAAACTAAACTGAAACGAAATATTTTGAATTATTGTGTTAAAATAACATTTACTTTTGTCTTATTAAAATTAAAATAAAAAAGAATAACAAATTTACTGAAAACATTCAAATTAATTTAAAAAATAAAATTAAATTAAAAATAAGTTCTTGTTAAACTCATTCAATTAAACTAACCAAAACAGAAAGAGTAAAATTTAATAAAAATTGTCATTTGACAAATGTTTCATTTAGCACAATTTTTGCTTAATTAAATCAACAACAACTGTACGTAATTGAGTAGTTAATGGTTTTGGGAACAGATAACATGACACACAAGTGTCTGTTTATAACTATCTATGTGTGTGTTCGTGTGTGTGTGTGTGTGTAACTCAAACAAGTTGAGCTGTTGTTATGCCTGCTGTTGAACAATGGAATTTGTTGACCAAAAACAAGTTGTACAACTTTGCAGCCGACTTTGACTTTGCCATGTCAAATCACTTTACACATACACGCATACAGAGATTCACAGGCATTCACACACACTCACACACACACAGACACACGTTCTGAGATATTGAGAGAGCAAGATACATGCATAATTAAACCATTGACAGTGTAGCCAGCCAACTTAATTGTGGGCGTTGTTGGTTATGCGGATTGTGTTCTGTCCTAACCGGGATTTTAGCTACGGATACGGTAAGCCGTGCAACCGGGCAACCGAGCAACCGAGCAACCAGGCAAAACGGGACACAACGTCAATTCGTTAAAATCTACGTCAGCTTTGCTGCTAATTTTGTTTGCCTTTGTAGCACAAACACACACACAGACCCACAAACACACATACATATATAGCTGCATGTGCACAGTGTTTGAGAAAAGTATGCGCACGTTTTGCCAGCTCCGTGGCGTTTTGTCGTTTTGTTTGCGTTGCACTTCAAACACTGCAGACAAAATGCTGTCGAAAAATTTTCCACTGATGTCTGGATGTCTTTATATGTATGTATGTGTATGTGTATACATACATATATCTTTCCACTCTTGCTTCTGTTGTGTGTGTGCTGTCTCTAGTTAATCCGCCTAGCGTTATGCAATGAAAAGTTTTTTGTGTTAAAATTAATTAATTTTATGTGCAAACAGTTGTTAATTTTTTTTACTTCCCTGTTTTGTTTGTTGCTGTGTGTCGTTTTGACCCTGGCAACGTTTCAGTGTGTGTGTATGTGTGTGTGAGATTTAAGACTTGGCTACATTTTAATTGGCTTGAACGCTTGTTTTTTTTTTTTTTGTGGCCAGCAACTCCTTTAACCAAAAAATAGAGCTTTTAAAACTTTTAATTATTTTCTCTTTAATGTTTTAATGTCTTTTTTGTTTATTTTTTACAGATTTCTACACATGAGGCATTAAGTTGCTTTCAGCGTATTAACGGAAAAACTACACACAACATCATTTGGAGAAGTGATGAAGTCATGAGACCGACATTCGATCGACGCCTCTGGATATTATTGTTCATTATTTTAGTACAATGTAAGTGTATACAAAAAACCTTTTCATTCTTTAAATATATATATATATATATTATGTGTGTGTTTGTGTGTGCATAGAAGAAGACATGAGCAAATTAATGCGCCAAGTGGCCTCACTAAGCCAACCAGCTCATATATTTGCCACATGCCGCATGCTGCTCCTTTTGTTCGGGGTAAAGCGAAAACGAAAACGAAAAAAAAAACGAATGCGGCACTTTGTATGCCGGCAACGTGTGAAAAATAGTTCACAGATAATCGCAGTCAGGCAGGTCACATTATTTATGCGCCAGCACACACACACACACACACACACACACATACAGAAAACCTCTGCTGTCTCCCTGCCCTACTAACTCGTGCCTTTGGGCCCTTATCAGGCTTGATATTCTATGCCACTAGCAGCAAACAAAACCATTTCTTTTATTTGATGTGCGTTTTAGGGCCATCCGACTACCAAGCACCCGAAAGAGAGAGAGACGAGAGAGAGGGACGACTCCAATACGTTTAGGGGCCAATCCAGAGTTGACCCTGTCCAAATAATGTGTGCTCGCTAACTGGCCTCAAGGCTCAAATATGTGCTTCAATATTATGTGTATAAAATACAGGTTCTGCATAACAAGCAAGCTTTTCTCTATATTTAAAGCAACGAGGCGTATGAGTGATATGCCATATTACTAGGAATCTCAGCTATCATTGTGTTTAAATATTAATAAAGATTTTGGTTAGGTTAAACTTGCAACTTTTCACCCTTGGGTGAGGCTCTTTAATGTGTTTTAACGTTAAAGACTTAGGAAGAGAATTTTTAGAACCCTTTTTTTACATATTATATGTAATATATACTTTAATACATGTTAATCACATGGGTTTACATTTACTCAAGTAAATAAAACCACATGCATCATTCATTCCATGCAACAATTTGTTGTGCTCGAGGTCAACTGAAGGTTGCATTCAACTTAACCCCATCGCAAAAACTAACCACACCCAACGAGTAGATGCCACAATATGATACTGTGCAATTGTGTCAGAATAAAAGTCACATGCGTGTAACGAGCGGCATTCTTGAATGAATGGAAAGAAACACAAAAAACGCAAAAAAACGAAAATAAAAAACCAAGAAATGCCCGGCAAATATCCGACTACTCAACACTGAAAAACGGAAACGGGAAATGCGCGTTCAAGAATTTTAATCTGAATGCGCAATTTCGCGTATGAGCTGTGTGCCAAAATGGCGCTCGTTCGCTCGCTCGCTCGCGCGGCACATGTCGACCAAATGGCGGCAGCAACTGCACAACCTTCTACCCTTCACCCTCGCACCCTCCCCTTTACACACAAACCATATCGACCGTTTTGCCCCACACACACACACACATACACCCACAACATGCTGCTGTTTGCTGCGCTCTCTGTTGTTGTTGCAGCCACATGTTTCAGTGCGGTGCGCCTTGGAATTTCACGCGTTTATTTGCAAAGATTACGAAATGCGCCCGCTAAAAGTTTTGTATGCGTTTCCTGTGCGCTTCCCCGCCAGCCCCCCTCTCTGCCTTCTTAGTGTGTCTTTGCTTTTGTCTGCCACTGTTTTTTTGCACTGTTTGTTTGCGTCGTCCGTCCTTCCGTCGGTCCTTGCCTCCGTCCGTTCGTTCGTCCTTCCCGGCGTCTCGCTGACTTGTTATGCATGCAAAAGTCTGTGGCAAATACACAGCCTGGGACCACATGCCGCAACCCACTCCCCATTAATACCCTGTGTTCCACACCCTCTTTTTTCACGTAGTTCGGTAGTGACATGCAAAATATTTTTGCATAAAAATGTTTGCTCGCCAACACACACATACACACACTCATACACACACCGACTCAAGTCCTGGCATCTGCATCCTGAGCTTCAGCTTTAGTTTATCCCATTTCATATGTGCACAAAATTTCAACTTTAAAGATTTTTAATTTCAATTTCAATTTCGTTATATTTTTATTATAAGGTGTTTTTTTTCGATTTTTTTTCTTGAGAATCAAGTTAAGCGTGATATTTGTCAGCAAATTTTTCTCTCTCTTTGAGTGTTGAGGTTTATTTTTATTACGTATTACGTTTTGCGTTACCTTAGTTTCATAGCTTGTCGACATCGTCATCGTCTTTCTCAGCTTTCTCTTCTCTTCTCTATTCCCACTTCCCTTGGGTTTAATGTCCAACATTTTATCCATGTATTTAAGCTGAATGTGCGTTTGCTACGTGCTCGCCATGCTAAAGACTGCTCGATGCCATCTTGATGGCTGGCTAAGCGAAATGTGTTGCATACTTAAATGCGACAACAACAATTCGACAACAGCAACAACAACAACAACAGAAACAGCATAAGCATATTTCAGTTCTAATAAAGTGGCGCATTGGGTGTGCTTAGTCATATCATTGGACTGTCATCATCCGGTGTAGTTCGTTGTTCTTTCTCGCTCATTCACCATTGACCTGAATGAATGAATGAATGAAACAAGTTGTAAATGCTGCGTCTAATCGTTTGATATATAATACATTTATCCTACGAGCTGTGCCTTTACTTAATAATATATAACAAATCTCAAGTCACATTTATTTAATTCTCTTTGTGTGTCTATAATAAAGTTATTCAGTTTTCTTTTTGTCTTGTAATTTTCACATTTTTTAAAGATTGTTTGCTAACAAAATCTCTCCTTTTTCTTGGTAATCCATTTAATATTTCTTTGATAATCTTTGATTTGTTTAGGTATTTTATATTTAAGTGAAATTTCATTTATTAAATATTTTGACTTTAAGTTTCATCATATTTCAATCTGCTGTCTTTAAAAGTTGTTTCTCGTTGAAAACTTTCAACTTTAATAACTCATCAGTTTCACACAATGCCCCAGTATCCGAAAAGCAGATCTCAAAACTCCTTTCGATGCTGTCTCCTAAAAATAGGCAACACTTGCCAAGTTGCAACAGCAGAGTGCATGGCGGGGCCATCATCAGAAACAAAATTCCATCCGAAATCAGCTTAAATTTTGCAGGTTTCAAGTGGAGCTCTCCTCCACTCAATTTTGTGCTCACTCAGCGGCTCGCTGCTGCCTCTTGGTGGTAGCTACAATCAACCAGACAAGACCGCAGCGCGTGTCTTGGCATACATGGGTCGCGAGGGCGACGGCGAGAGAAAGGGGCAGGCAGACTTCAAGCAGCAAGACTACACTTAAAACAAACATGACCTACGGCACAGAAGTTTGACTTGTTACTGCGCAATAAATTTGTGGAAAATTAGAAATGCTTGTCTATATAGTATTTCGCTGAGTGTATTTGCTGCAGCCGCTCATAGATGACTCTTGAGTTGTCGGCACTCAGCAACAGCAGCAGCATCCAGAGATCCCCAAGTTGACTGCAAGCTGCAACTGCAACGTTGGAACATAAAGTTGTCTTCGCTTTCGCCAACGTCGTCGTCGTCGTCGTTGTCGTCGACTTAGTTAGCCACTTTTCTTTTATATAAAATGCGCCTTTTGTGCCTCGAGTGCTGCCCGCCTCTGAACCTCCCTCTCGCCCCTTTTATACCCTTTTATAAGAAAAATACAGTTTGCAGCAAGTTTATTTTAAAACTCGACTTTTGTGTGAGTGCTCGAGTTTATTTGGTTTTTTTTTTCTTATTTTTTGGGTGGTGAATTACTTTTGGGTTATTTTATGTGGCCCGCAGACGCCGCTGATTGTCTTGTTGTTGTCTGGTGTTGATGCACCACGAACCATTGTAGACACTGTAGCTACTTTTGGGTATATTCTACTACTTCCTCTACTATTCCTCTCCCCACACCTGCTACGAATGTCCGGTTCGTCGCGGAGTTTATTATATTGGCCGCTTGAAAGTCGAAGGCTGCGGCTGCTGTTGCTTTTGCTGCTTGCAAAATGCAATTATCAAAAAGTTTCTTTCGTGCTGTGCCTTTTGTCGTATGCTGGAAATTATAGCATGGGTGCTGCCATTTTTTTCCTCCATTTTTGTGTTCTCCCTTCTTCTTTTGCTTCATCTTGATCTTATCCTTTAGATTCAACCTTCAGTCATTGCTGTTAAACATGGCATAACAAATGTAGAACGAAACACAATAAAAACGGAGTTCTGAAACTAGTTTAGAGTTTATTTTTTTTTTAAAGGCAACTGCAGCTCATGATTTTTAAAGACTCGGAAACGGAAATGTTAAAGGTAGGGCGGGTATGGCAAGGTTGGGTGTATGCCGAAAATGCCGAATGCCGAATGCCAAGAGCGGAAACGCCGCTAACAATAATAGCCAAAAAGGGCATAAAACGCGCACTTCCGTTTTAAATTTCCAAACGTTTTCAGTTCAGGTCTGTTAGGAAGCACCGGTGCACATGGGTTGGGGAGTGGAGGAGGGACGTTGGGGAAGTGGCAACACACAACGTGCAACACCGTGTGGTCAACACTGGCCTCTTTTCAACCTCTCTTTCTCGTTTCTTTCTGTTTCGGGCTTCCGGCTTGGCTAGACCGACAAAAATTGGCCGCACACTAAATTGCACACCTGAGATTAATGCGCCGGGCACACTTGAAGGGCGTTTTGAGGTATGGCCCCCCAGCCAGCAAAGGCCGGCCACCGGCAAATGCAAGGTGTGAAACCCGTGAATGCCGTTGCATTTCTACATTTGTATAGAAGTTCTATGCTAAGCGTGCGACGTCTCTCTTCGTTTTGGCCCAAAAGTCAAACGCTTTTCAGTTTCTTTTATCTATGCTTTTTCTCTTCTTTTTTCGGCGTGTTTTGGCAGCGCCATTTGTAGCTGTATTTGCTGTTCTTGTTGTCTGCTTCTTGCTGTTAGCTGATGCCTTTGGGCCTTTGTAGGGCAAAAGTGCTAAGTGGAAGGCAACTGAACTTTTCGGTTAGATATACAGTGGGTTAGGTCAGTAAGGGTACAGGTGCAAAATGGGTTTGTGATTTGGACGGCTTATGAAAAATGTGAAGTGTTATAACATAAAAATCGAAGATTTATTTTAGGTTAAAGGTAGGATAAGATAACACAAGTTAGAAGGAGATTTACTGAATCCTCTATAAGATATATAATCATATACAAACGTTTATGGCTAAATCGACTCGACTGTTAAAGCTAATAAAGTCTGAGTCTCTTTTTTTCTTTCTCTTACATAAATATACTCAAAATTATGTCAATTTGCTTAAGAAAAACTTAATACCTTTCAAAAATATGCAAATAAAATTTAAATTTATATTTTTTCTAAAAGAGATTTTCTAGAAATTGTAGGAAATATTTGAAAAATAAACTTTTTGTAAAAGAATTTCTTTTGGCAGTCACTGTTGCAATACTTTTTTTTATCTTGCCGGCTTTTTTTTTTCTTTGCTCGCCCTCTGTGCCTTTCAGGCTCATTTCAGTTCGACTCTGTCTGTCACACAAACAACCAAACACTAACACTTACATACACACACACACAAAGTCGCAGTTGTGCTCAGTGAGTAAAAGCAACTGAAAATAAATTAAGTGGAAGTAAGTCGTAACGAAGTGATACATAATTCTTTGTATTTTGTGTGGCCCTCTTTTGCACTAACCACTTTTGCGCTTGCCCCTCCCACCGCTCCCCTACCCACACGCTTGCGTTAAGTCTTTGCATTTTTAGTGCATTTTGTTTGAGTTGATTGTGGCCAACAATTGAGTGCAAGTTTGTGGCACAACAAAGCATTCAAAAGTATTCACATTAAGTGCTCTTCTTTAATGTACTCACATTAGTGAAGATACGAAAAAAATGGTGGCTGTTGCTTTAATTAAAGCACGGTTATATTCTCTTGGGAGGTTTTTTTTTAAGGATTGCTACTTTTTATGTTAATCTCTGACTTAATTTGGGTAAAACTTTAATCTTAATCGTATTTTCAATGATTTTGGGCGCTGTAATAAAAAGTAAGACGGAGTACGATGAAACAGGTATACTTTAAGGTATGTGGAATTTTAAATACCCTTTTCGAAAAATCACTTTTACTCTTCTTCGTCTTCACGCGCTTTAAAGTATTCATTCTCCTTAACCTCTTATACTCTTACATTCGCCATTACAAAATTGAAGTACCCTTCGCTAGTGTATTTAAGAATTACACGACAAAAACTTTTTCTGTTTAGAACAATGACTCCATGCGAATGCCCCGGATAACGGTAACCTAATATGCCGTAATTTGGCTTTAATGACCAGGCAGACACTAAGACACTAAGAAACGGAAGGAGAGTTGGAGATGGAGATGGAGGTGGTCCACTCATTTCAGCTCTTAAATAGCTACCAAATAACTTAATATCAAGAGGCAAAATGGACGCGTTCGCTCCGAGATTGAGATTCAGGAAAATGGCCCACGACTTTTTGTCGGTTCGCCTCTTCCCACGCGCCTGCCAACCAACCTACTGCCTAACTGATGCTACTTAACTAAGCCAACGATATCATTTTATTACAGCCAGCTCAATGACAGCGAAACACGCCTCGCCCTCCCCCACCGTGTGTATCCACACCTTCCGCTTGAGAGAAAGCGCTTCTGCTGCTGCTTCTGCTTCTGCTGCTACTTTTGCTAACTAGTTCAAAAATTTCACTTTCCCTGGCAGCGCAGCGCAGAGACTGAGCTTTAACTTTAGCCACCTGACATCTTCCCACACCTGCTTTACACCCCCCACTCCACTCCTCCTACCCACCGCTACCTTGTTCACTTCGAGCGCAGAGGCCATTAACGTGTTTCGTTTCATTTAACTTTTACGCTCGATGCTGTGTCCCCAGCCTTACCCCGAAGGAGCAGCAAAAGCAAAAGCAGTGCTGCTATTTAGCACAAGTCGCTGAGTTCTCAACCACCCCCGCACCGCTCGCCTCGTCCACTGCTGCTGGTATTTTTGTTACACTTTGGGCCGATGAAATGAACGAAACTTTTACCTGCTGCATGCTTGACCCAACAAAGGACGACAGCGACGATGTTGTTATGCTGAAAGGGAATAGGAATACAAGGGCGGAAGCATTGAGCTTGATGGGTGTGTATGTGTGTGTGTGTGTGTGTGTGTGTGTGTGAGTGAGTTGGTGGGTGGCCTACTGCTACTTTGGGTTTGGGGTTAACCTTCGCTGCTGACAGCAGCCGTCATTAACCTTTCATGATGAGGGAGCCAACCGGGGCACAATCAAGCGAAACAGGTGGCAGTCACTCAGAAGAGAGAGAGCGAGAGAGAGAAATGGGAGAGAGAGTAGGCAAGCATGTTGCCTTTTGGGACACAGATTCCCAGCCGGGACTCCTGACAGGAAGTTGAAAGCTCCACCGCTCAACGCGAAAAAAAAACTTTCTTTCCTTTTCCCGAAACACATCCCTGCACTCCTTATTTTGGTTGCTCTCTCGTTAAATTTGAACTTTTGACTTGATGCTTGAGTTTTGGTTATTGCCATTGTTGTTGTTGTTGTTGTTGCTGTCTTTATTGTTCGTGTCGGCTCGTGTCGTGTTTGTGGCAGCCTCTAAAAGTATGTTAGGTAATTTTTTGGGCTGACTTTAATGCCTGACTGGCTGTCTGGGGCCGGCCAAGTAAGAACGACAAATTTCACCCAAATGACCTAGTTTTCTGACTCGATCTGGGTGTGTCTGTATCAGCAGCCGCAGCATTTTTGTTAAACTAACCACATGCCACTCCCACACACACACACAGATACACTCTTACTCAGAAACAGTTGCAAATATTTTGGCAACCACAACTGTGTCTCTGTCTGTATTTGTGTTTGTGTCAGTGTCGTCGTCCTGACTGCGGTCACAGTCGGTCTATATATATATACAGAGAGATAGTTATATCTATTTCCAACTACTGCTGCCGCTGCTGCTTCTCTCAATTTGTCGCAAATTATTTGCCAAATGAATTTGTAAAACAAAATGGCGCTGCGGGACCAAGTCGATTAAAGATATCACCGCAGCAACCATGCAGCTTAAACTATACCATATTTTTTTTACATATGTATGTACATACAATGAAAATTCCCTATGGCTATCTGACTAATTTGGACAACAGTAAATAATTTTTCTATTTTAAATGAAGTTTTTATCTATAGGTAAAATCAACTGCTCTTAAAAATTGGTTGAGTTCTATTTTGAGATTAAAATAAAACTCTAAAAATCCCGAGTTTAGCTTTAAGTGTTGTCTTTATAAAAAGATGAAAACATTTAACTTTTGAGAAAGCTATTGCTCTTGAAAGCTTTCATCATAACCAACATTTGCTGAGTTAAAAAACTGCTACAGGAACTTAAGCCAAGGATTTATCTCATACCTAGCAAATTGTTAGCAAAGAGGCATTAAATATTTATTATAATACTCTGCAACTAAAATGTTCTAATTAAAGTTTCATCTGTCCATTAAATATGCAACAAATTTCGTTGCCCAATCTGCAGTATCATCATTATCTCAACAAGAGCTGAAGCAGGATAATACTTAACGCACTTAAAAACCAAATATCATAACAGTTATAAAGCAAGGCCATGCGACTGTCTGCACTTTTGGGCGCCAGCATTGCATATCAAATCGTAAAAATCAATAAATGTTTTATAATGCGTCACAGTCGAAGAAACGGAAGAAGGTGAAGAGACGACAACAATGGTAGTCGTCGCAATGACAATGTCATTTTGATGGCGCCACAGACAGAGAATCTAACCTTAAACTCAAAACAGCTGGCAATGCTAAATATGCAAGCGAAGAAAAACAACAACAACGACGACTACAATAACAGTGGAAAAATGAAAAACAGAACAACATCATAAGCTTGGGCATAGACATAATCATGGCGACGACAACGACAACGAGCAACAAACTGACTGCCCTCGAGTGTTTTATCCTTGACAAATCCTTGTGCAACAATCAACAGCAGCAAGCAGCAGCAGCAAGCAGCAGCAACAGCAGCAAATGAAAAATGCAAGCTGCAGAAAAGATGGGTAGGGAAAAAAAATAATAACTAGCGAGAGTAGTTAACAATGCCAAATGCGCAGTAAACGTCTAAATGAGTGCACAAATGAGGAATGAGTAACGACTGATGAATGAGCAAAAATGCCCAAACCACTCAGAACCACCCACCCACAAAACGACTTGTACTAGACATAAATATAGTCATAGTCATAGTCATGTGTGCTGTGTATGTCTACGGTCTAGGTGCCACTGACAATGGCACAAATCGAGGCTTTAAGACAAACACAAACCTCAGACAGCGACTGCAAAGACGAATGAAACAATAGACTAGACAAGACAAGAAACAAACCAGCCGCAATTCAAAATACGATTTTTTTTTTCCTTTTTTGTATTGTCTCACTTCAAGCCAGAGACATTTTTTATGCATTGTGTTAACTATGTGTTAGTTTTCTTTAAATATTTAAAGTTAGTTCTAAAACGTTATTCGACTTAAAATATTTCATTTGTTTTATACTCAACTTCAATTTCAATTCACTCTTTAATTATTTATTAAATTTGTGACACGTTGGTTTTACACAAACATTTTGCCTTCAACATTTTTCACTCTCTGCATTTCATTTCTTAACTTGTTGGCAACAATTTTCAAATCTTTGCGTTTGCCACAAAAAATGTCAAAAAATGATGCTGTGGCTGAAGAAAGAAAGGCAAAACCAACCGACCGCCAGACCGCCCGCCCGCCCGCCAGTAAACAGCCACAAACGCGACATGACAAGCGAAGTGCCACGCCCACAAATACACACACACACACAAGAAAACACATATACCGCAACGTTGACTCTGCTACGCTTAAAATAGGCAAACAGCAAGTGCAGGCGGCAGACAAACAATTTTGTCGAACATAAAATCGAGCACAACTTAATTAAATGTTGAAAGCGCGACCGCAGCTTGGTTGTGGTTGCGGAGAGGGGCTGGGGGCTTGTGACAGGTGTAAGGGTAGAAGGTATGCTTTCTGGTTAATGGGTAGGCGGGGTGGTTTTGGTGGGGTTACTGTTTTGGCAACGCTAAAAATGTTGACAGCAAAAGACAAACGCCCAACTTCATTTTTGGGTGGTGTTTGGCTGCTGCAAAATTAGCAAAGCTGTCAACTGTCAGCGGGTTGAGAGAGACAGAGACACAGAGAGCGAGAACAAGAAGGAGTATGTGTGTGTGAGTGTGTGTAAGTGTAGAAATATGTCTACAACTTAATGGCTGGCAGGCAAAGGTAAGACAATGTATCTCACCTGCGCTTCAACACCTTGAGTTCTCTATGGAAATTGCAGCCCATTCCCATCCCTTGTCCCAAAAATGAACTTTGCTGCTGTTCCTGCGCATGAATGCGCCAACTTTACGTATGTATGTATGTGTGTGTGTGTGGGTGTGTGTGCTCGTAGGTGTGTGTAAATTATGGCATGTCTACTTCCTGCCTGCTTCTTTACCACCTGCTGCCACCACCCGACCCCTCTCGCTTGACGCGTTGTTTGTAATTTGTTAATTTCCCGCATTTAGAAATTAATTTTCACTTCATGCGCCGCCAAGCAGACAACAGCAGACAACGTCGAGCCAACTTGGTTGACTACAAAACCCACCTCTCAACCCATCCACCCACCCATCCACGAACCCACCTGGCTGACTGGTTGGCAATGGCTCACATAAGTATGCTTTAACATTTTACAGCACACCAAAACGCACACACACTCAAAACTTACGCCGCAATTACTTGTGTGTGCGTTGGCAACATTTTATGTACCTCAATTGTTTTATGTTTGTATTCGTTTTTTTGCATCTTGTTTATATACCCTGTAACTTATTTTTGAGATTAAAACTCATGCTCTTTGGCGTATTTAGAGAAATGTATATTTGGGGAATAGAACAATTTCATGTCGATTACTTTCCACAATATTACTCTTACTTGTTCTTATTGTTTTTTGACTGAATCCGACTCCGACAGTGGAATCTGAAAGCAAATACGAATTGGAGTCGAGTTCTGTGACCTGATTCTCACGTCTGTTTGACACGTTTATATTTTAATTGCTTATATGTGTAAAATGCTCATTTTATTGTTATTATGTGTGTGTTTGTGTGTTTGTGCATTGGGATTTTATGTCGCTTTTTGTAAGATTTCGCTTTCTCATCTCGGGACATGTTTCGTTTATAAGCAGTAAACTTAAATGACTTTTTTGGGTGTTGCGTTAAAGTGCCATCGAATTGTTGTCTACGTGTAATGCGGAGCCTTAAATACGCACTTATTTATATGCTTATCACTTAAACAAGTTCTGAAAATATTCCTGTACTTCTTCGAATTTGTAGATCTAATAGCCTTTTGTATATTTTTGAAAATGTTCGGCTGGATTGTATAGAATTTAGTCACTTCAAAATTTTTCATCCTACAGTACACATGGTGTTTCCGAACTAGCACTAAAAAATCAAAAAAAATCGTAAAGAAAATGTAAAAACGGGTTAAAACATTTTACGAAAACTTCAAAATTTTTTGTATATTTTTTCTTTATATTTGACAACCACAAATTCAACGTTTTCTGTACTTTTTTTTTTTTAATTTGGCAACCACAAAATTTATTAAGAGCAGAATGTCTTTATGCCGATTTGGATCTTTCTTACTGCGCAAGCGGCCCGCTATAAGGAACTTTTCTATATTGGCCAAGCAATTAGATCGAACTTATCAAGTACCCACTTATTTTAGTAATTTAAAGCCAATATCGCTGCATAAGTCCACGAATTGCAACTCAGAGAAGGACAACGAGAGGATTAGAGAGTTGGAAAAACAATGTATGCAAGATCAAAAGAAGGCCTTAGAGGCTGATCTAGAAAATGTAGATCCGAAGGAGAAAGAGGCAATGAATAGCATAATGAAATGCCTTGTTAAGAACATGAAGAAGGCATGTAAGTCAGCAGCGAAGAAACAATTAACTGACGAGAAAGACCTTGCAGAAAAGTGCAAAGAGTTCGCTAAAGAGCAAAAAGCCGAGAAACAGAAGAAAGGTGGTAAATCCTCGAAGGGTGCGAAGGATGCGAAGGGTGCAAAGGGTGCAAAGGGTGCAAAGGGATCGAAGGGATCGAAAGGATCTAAAGAATCCAAAGATGGTAAAAAGAAAGATCCCGTTGAACAACTATGCGCTGCATTAAAGAAAAAAGACAAAAAACCACTGTTCCAATCGAAAAATCAACCAAAAAATCGTTATTCTTTGAAGTTGGAAAAGTGTATTCGTAAGGAATGGACCGATGTTTGTAATTGTCGCAAGGACTTAAGTAAGTCTGACAAGAAACGTCTTGCTAAAAACTTCAAATGTGTTGGGGCGCAATTTAAGCAAATGTGCCGAAAGAGGGTGTTGAAGGAAATGTGTCAAGCGGCTGGTGGAAAGAAAGATAAGAAAAAAGAAAAGAAAGATCAGGAGAAACGTCAAAAAGCAGCGAAGAAGCAGTTACAGAACTTAAAAGAGAAGTGTAAGGCAGCAGCAGAGAAGAAAAATGGTAAAGGTAAGGGTAAAGAAGGAAAGAAGTCGCAAAAGGATAAGTGTAAGGAAGCCGCAGAGAAAGAAAAGGCTGAAGCAGAGAAGAAAAAGTGTGCTGAAATAGCAAAGAAAGAAAAGGCAGAGGCAGAGAAGAAAAAGTGTGCTGAAGCGGCTAAAAAGCAAAAAGGCAAGGGCAAAGGTAAAGATAAAAAATCTGGTTCCAAGAATGGAAAAAATAAGAAGGCCCTGAAGAAGAAGGCTGCGGCAGCAGCAAAGAAGAAGAATGGTAAAGGTAAGGGTAAAGAAGGAAAGAAGTCGCAAAAGGACAAATGTAAGGCAGCCGCAGAGAAAGAAAAGGCTGAAGCAGAGAAGAAAAAGTGTGCTGAAGCCGCAGAGAAGGAAAAATGTGCAGCACTAGCAAAGAAGGAAAAAGAAGCGGCAGAGAAGAAAAAGTGTGCTGAAGCGGCAAAGAAGCAAAAAGGCAAGGGCAAAAGTAAAGATAAAAAATCTGGTTCCAAGAATGGAAAAAATAAGAAGGCCCTGAAGAAGAAGGCTGCGGCAGCAGCAAAGAAGAAGAATGGTAAAGGTAAGGGTAAAGAAGGAAAGAAGTCGCAAAAGGACAAATGTAAGGCAGCCGCAGAGAAAGAAAAGGCTGAAGCAGAGAAGAAAAAGTGTGCTGAAGCCGCAGAGAAGGAAAAATGTGCAGCACTAGCAAAGAAGGAAAAAGAAGCGGCAGAGAAGAAAAAGTGTGCTGAAGCGGCAAAGAAGCAAAAAGGCAAGGGCAAAGGTAAAGGTAAAGATAAGAAATCAGGTTCCAAAAAGAATGGAAAAGATAAGAAGTCCCTGAAGAAAAAGTGTGCTGAAGCGGCTAAAAAGCAAAAAGGCAAAGGTAAAGATAAAACATCTGGTTCCAAAAAGAATGGAAAAGATAAGAAGGGTAAAGAAGGAAAGAAGTCGCAAAAGGACAAATGTAAGGCAGCCGCAGAGAAAGAAAAGGCTGAAGCAGAGAAGAAAAAGTGTGCTGAAGCCGCAGAGAAGGAAAAATGTGCAGCACTAGCAAAGAAGGAAAAAGAAGCGGCAGAGAAGAAAAAGTGTGCTGAAGCGGCAAAGAAGCAAAAAGGCAAGGGCAAAGGTAAAGGTAAAGATAAGAAATCAGGTTCCAAAAAGAATGGAAAAGATAAGAAGTCCCTGAAGAAAAAGTGTGCTGAAGCGGCTAAAAAGCAAAAAGGCAAAGGTAAAGATAAAACATCTGGTTCCAAAAAGAATGGAAAAGATAAGAAGGGTAAAGAAGGAAAGAAGTCGCAAAAGGACAAATGTAAGGCAGCCGCAGAGAAAGAAAAGGCTGAAGCAGAGAAGAAAAAGTGTGCTGAAGCCGCAGAGAAGGAAAAATGTGCAGCACTAGCAAAGAAGGAAAAAGAAGCGGCAGAGAAGAAAAAGTGTGCTGAAGCGGCTAAAAAGCAAAAAGGCAAAGGTAAAGATAAAAAATCTGGTTCCAAAAAGAATGGAAAAGATACGAAGGGTAAAGAAGGAAAGAAGTCGCAAAAGGACAAATGTAAGGCAGCCGCAGAGAAAGAAAAGGCTGAAGCAGAGAAGAAAAAGTGTGCTGAAGCCGCAGAGAAGGAAAAATGTGCAGCACTAGCAAAGAAGGAAAAAGAAGCGGCAGAGAAGAAAAAGTGTGCTGAAGCGGCTAAAAAGCAAAAAGGCAAGGGCAAAGGTAAAGATAAAAAATCTGGTTCCAAGAATGGAAAAAATAAGAAGGCCCTGAAGAAGAAGGCTGCGGCAGCAGCAAAGAAGAAGAATGGTAAAGGTAAGGGTAAAGAAGGAAAGAAGTCGCAAAATGACAAATGTAAGGCAGCCGCAGAGAAAGAAAAGGCTGAAGCAGAGAAGAAAAAGTGTGCTGAAGCCGCAGAGAAGGAAAAATGTGCAGCACTAGCAAAGAAGGAAAAAGAAGCGGCAGAGAAGAAAAAGTGTGCTGAAGCGGCAAAGAAGCAAAAAGGCAAAGGTAAAGGTAAAGATAAGAAATCAGGTTCCAAAAAGAATGGAAAAGATAAGAAGTCCCTGAAGAAAAAGTGTGCTGAAGCGGCTAAAAAGCAAAAAGGCAAAGGTAAAGATAAAACATCTGGTTCCAAAAAGAATGGAAAAGATAAGAAGGGTAAAGAAGGAAAGAAGTCGCAAAAGGACAAATGTAAGGCAGCCGCAGAGAAAGAAAAGGCTGAAGCAGAGAAGAAAAAGTGTGCTGAAGCCGCAGAGAAGGAAAAATGTGCAGCACTAGCAAAGAAGGAAAAAGAAGCAGCAGAGAAGAAAAAGTGTGCTGAAGCGGCAGAGAAGGAAAAGTGCAAGAAGCCGGCTAAAAAGCAGAATGGCAAAGGCGAAGGTAAAGATAAAAAATCAGCTGAATCGGCAAAGAATGCAGCTACCAAAGCGAAAGTAACGGCTCTCATAAAAAAGTGTGAAAAGATTGCAAAGAAGGAAAAAGAAGCAGCAGAGAAGAAAAAGTGTGCTGAAGCCGCAAAGAAGGAAAAGGAAGCAGCAGAGAAGAAAAAGTGTGAAGAAGCTGCTCAGAAGGAAAAGTGCAAAAAGATGGCAGATAAAGAAAAAAAAGGAAAGCCGAAAAAGTAGTGCTAAATTTTGGCGTTTTGCAATATAACTGATTTTGATTACAAAATTTATATTGACTGTTCGAGTTTACCGAACTATAGAATATTCAGTTTTAAGTAAGGCAATATGCAATGCGTATGTTAGCTTTTACAGAATGTTAAAAATAAATACCATTTGCAGATGATTACAATTTTTTAAACTAAATGATTTCTGGGAGCTCAAGATATGTGACATCAAAGTTAAAATAAAAATAAAAATACTTTTCTTTAAGCCGCGTACGTTTTTTATAAAATAGTTGGTTCTTCATAACATTCAATTACAATTATTTATTCATATTTTTTTTGTCGCGTGCTTTAATAAAAGAATTTGCTGTCTACTAGAGTGTGCCATGTGATTCGTTTTAGACTTAATCAAGGCTTATCTTAACAAGCAAATCTAGTAGTCATGTATTTTATTGAAATTACTAGCGTGATATTTCATAAGAAAATAGTCAAATCTAAAAAATAGTTTCTATGCGTAACAATGCGATAATATTTCGACAAAAATTTTTAATTTCAAACTTTTGGTATCGAAATTTAAGTTAATCTTTCGAAATGTTGTATGGTCGCTTAAGCTATATTTACTTGCGTAACTTTATGTTAAACAAACTAAATTCAAGTTCCATTCGTCGAGTATGGTATTGCAAGAAATCAGACTGTCCTCCTTCAGACGAAAATAATAAAAATCCTGGTGATGTGTACCAAAAATTATTAGATGAAAAGAGAGCACAAATGGAAAATCAAGAAGCTGCGATCACAAAATTAAAAGAAAAGGAAAAACTTAAGAAATTCGCGGGTATATGTTTTAAAAGTCAGCAAAAGAAACTATGCGATGAGTTAAAGTGCATGGAAGATGAAGAAAGAAAATTACATGAAAGCATGATGAAATGTTTGAACAGTGGGTTAAAAAAGTCTTGCGAAGAACTGGCCCAAAAAAAGATTGTTAATCACAAGAAGATTGCATTGGTGAGCAAAGTAAAGAACATTTTGAACACCTGTGAAGAAAAAGCTTGCAGGCAAAAATCCAAAAATAAAAAAATATCAAAAAATGCCAAGGAAGGTAATTCGAAAACAGAAGGGAAGGAAACTGAAAAACATAAAACACCAAAATCAGACGTGGAGGGGCTTGAGAGAGATGCAGAAAAAAATGTTCGAAGCCAATCAAAAAAAAGTGTAGGCGAATCACAAGAAAAAACAGATATGTGCTGCTCAGAGCGAGATAATGGAAAAAACTTCTCCAGCAACGAAGTATCAAAAGGTGAAAAAGGAAAAAAACAGACTGCAAAAATAACAGATCT
Organism: Scaptomyza parva; assembly: GCA_035044645.1. NCBI lineage: Eukaryota > Metazoa > Arthropoda > Insecta > Diptera > Drosophilidae > Scaptomyza > Scaptomyza parva. Next base: position 8,645,794 of record JAWNNT010000090.1, read on the forward strand.
TAAGAAAAATATTAAGGATATTAATGTTTGTAGCAAAAATCATAAACCTACTAAAAAATCCAAAGTATTTCGAGGAGATCCCATAGAAAAAATTTGTAATTCATTGTCAACTTCAGTCCAGAAAGCTAAGAAGTCTATGGGCCCCAAAAACCAATATGTGCTAAAATTAGAGGAATGCATGCAAAAAGAATGGGCCAAAATTTGTTCTTGTCGGAAATTACTGAGCAAAAAAGAGATGAAACAACTGTCTCGTTTTTCCAAAGACCTCTCCAAAGAAATTGAACAGAAGTGTAAAAAGAAAGTGATAAAGGAAATGTGTAGCGCAGGTAAAACTAAAAACAATAAATCTCCAAAACAACAAACCTCTGCCAAGAAGATTGCGAAGTGCGAGGAGGATGCATTTATTGAGGGCGAAATCAGCAAACTGAAGAAAGAGTGCATGGATCAGGCTATAATTAAAAATTTCGAAAAAGAGGCAAAGAACCAAGAGCTTGAAGAGGAAACTGCAAGAAAGAAAGAGAAGGCAAGGAAATTAATAAAAGCACAAAAAGAGAAAGCTGCAAGAAAGAAAGAGATGGCGAAAAAATGTAAAGAGAAGGCAGTTAAGAAAAAGCGTAAAGAAATGGAATTGCGAAAAAAAGATGACGATAATGAGTGTGAAGAAGAAAAGAAAAAAGACGAAGAAGAAATGAAAAAAGAAAAAGAAGAGGCTTTAAGGAAAGAGTGTGAAGAAAAAGCTTATAAGGAAAAGAAGAAATTGGAGGCTGAAAAGAAAAAGAAGGAAATTGAAGATTTAAGAATGAAATGGGCAGAGGAAATGAAAGAGAAAGAGGCTCTTAGAAAAAAATGTGAAGAAAAAGTTCTTAAGGAAAAGAAGAAATTGGAGGCTTTAAAGAAAAAGCAGGAAATGGACGATTTAAGAATGAAATGGGAAGAGGAAATGGAAAAGAAAGAGGCTCTTAGAAAAAAATGTGAAGAAAATGATCTCAAGGAAAAGAAGAAACTGGAGGCTGAACAGAAAAAAAAGGAAATAAAAAAATTAAGAATGAAATGGGAAAAGAAAATGAAATGGAAAGAGGCTCATAGAAAATCATGTGAAGAAAAAATTCTTAAGGAAAAGCAGAAATTGGAGGCTGAACAGAAAAAGAAAGAAATGGAAAATTTAAGAATGAAATGGGAAGAGGAAATGAAAAAGAAAGAGGCTCTTAGAAAACAATGTGAAGAAAAAGATCTTAAGAAAAAGAAGAAACTGGAGGCTGAAAAGAAAAAGACGGAAATGGCTGCTTTAAGAAATAAATGGGAAGATGAAATGAAAAAGAAAGAAGAGCTTATTAAAAAAGGGTGTGAAGAGGAGGCTCTAAAGAAAAATCAAGAAGTTGAAGCTCTTATAGATAATTGGGAAAAAGAATTAAAATCAATAGAAAAAGATCTAAAGCAAGTGTGTCAAGAAAAAGAAAAGGTAGCAGCGCAAGCTTGTGAGGAAAAGAAAAAGAGAGAAGAGGAAGCTATAAGGAAAAAATGTGAGGAAAAGCAAAAGAAAGAAGACAAAGCTGTACAAAAAAAATGTGAGGAAAAGCAAAAGAAAGAAGACGAAGCTTTAAAAAAAACATGTGAGGAAAAGAAAAAAAATGAAGACAAAGCTCTAAGAAAAAAATGGGAGGAAAAAGAAAATAAAGAAGCAGAAGCTTTAAAGAAAAAATGTGAGGAAAAGAAAAAGAAAGAAGAGGAAGCTTTAAGAAAAATATTTGAGCAAAAGCAAAAGAATGAAGACGAAGCTTTAAGAAAAAAATGTGAGGAAAAGAAAAAGAGAGAAGAGGAAGCTATAAGGAAAAAATGTGAGGAAAAGCAAAAGAATGAAGACGAAGCTTTAAAAAAAAAATGTGAGGAAAAGAAAAAGAGAGAAGAGGAAGCTTTAAGGAAAAAATGTGAGGAAAAGCAAAAGAATGAACACGAAGCTTTAAGAAAAAAATGTGAGGAAAAGAAAAAGAAAGAAGAAGAAGCTATAAGGAAAAAATGTGAGGAAAAGCAAAAGAAAGAAAACGAAGCTTTAAGAAAAAAATCTGAGGAAAAGAAAAAGAATGAAGAAGCTATACGGAAAAAAAGTGGAGAAAAGATAAATAAAGATCAGGAAATTATAGATAAATTTCGTTCTTCTCTTTATAAATCACTCAAGCAACAAGACTTTCAGCCCGGAAACAAAGTTTCTATCGTTGGCGCTGGACCCTCGGGAATGGCTAGTGCAATTACCTTGCTAGCCAAGAGGGTTACTAACAATATAGCCATCTACGATATAAAGAAAGATTTGGGCTCTAAGCAGCAAGAGAACCTTTTACACGGATCACTATTCCTTAACAATTGCTCAATTAACAAACAAACAAGCGTCGAGTGTACAAAAGACTCGAGAGTTGTTGTGGTCACATCGGGAGTTCGAATAAAAGCAAACGAGTCTCGTCTGAAAGTTGCTCAAAAGTCGGCGGACATTATTAAACAAGTTATGCCAGAGCTTGTTAAGCACAGCCCAAAAGCCGTTTTTATTATTATCGCAAATCCTGCTGACGTAATGACCTGGGTTGCTCGTAAGGTTACCGATCTACCTTATGAGCGCTGCTTTAGCACCGGCTGTCATTTGGATACTGCTCGTTTCCGTATGCTCATTGCAAAAACGGTAAGGGTATCAACTAGTTCCGTGTATGGCTTTGTAGTGGGTGAGCATGGTGATAGTTCAGTGCCTCTGTGGTCGTCGGTCACCATCGGAGGTACACGACTGCTGAAAATGATGCCAAATATTGGAACTGACAAAGATCCGATGCACTGGTCAAATGTGCACAAGGATGTTGTTAAGGCTGCCCATCAAGTAATCGCCGGTAAGGGTTATACAGACTGGGCAATTGGTCTTACCGTCACAGATATTGTGTCTGCCATCTTTGAGAATAGTAATCGGATTCTATCATTGTCAACTAATGTCAATGGCATTGCTGGCTTCAATGATGACATTTTTCTTTCCGTGCCATGTATTGTAAATCAGTGTGGCTTACATGGCGTTATACATCCTCAGCTATCAGATCGGGAAGCGGACAAGCTTAAAAAGACAGCCAAAGTATTGCTCGATGTGCAAAAAAGCGTTAAGCTATAGCCAATGGTTTTCTGTGGTACATTTAATTCAAGCCCTCCGACTTACATCTTCAACATATTACTTTCCTTTGAAAACGCGTAAAACACAAAAACATTTAAACATTATAAGTTATTAATAATTAAGTTAAAGTGGCTTTTAACTTAGTAGGCGAGCTTAAAAGTGTCAATCCCCATAATTAGTTATAAATAAATCAATTTCTTTTATTTTCGGCTTGAGAGATTCATTCAAAATTTAATGTACAACTTTTTGAGATGGTTATAAATTGCTTTCGTCTTTTGCCTCAACCTTTGTCATGGTTGAGAGCTTTTCCGATGAGAAAATTACATGTCCAATCCGCTCCAATATTTAGCGCTCCAACAGCTCAACTTCGCCGAGTATCGAATGCCAATAATAATACAAATAAAAACGAAAAGCTCTGGGATGCTTTTCGTAATTGTATGTATAAAACCAATACGGAGCAAGAGATTCAGTCGGGTAATAAGGTGTCAATTGTCGGTACCGGCGCCGTTGGAATGAGCTGTGCCATGGGTCTGCTCTCCAAAGGCATAACCAACAACATAGCCCTTTATGACATCAACAAAGAGAAGGCTAACTCAGAGCACTTGGATCTACTGCACGGCGCGTGGTTCCTCAACAACTGTCACATTGAGCAATGCTGCGATATCAAGGCAACAAAGGACTCTCGAGTTGTTGTGGTCTCTTGTGGTGTTCGGATGAAACCCGACGGGACTCTTCAGGATGTAGCCCATCAGACAGCAGACATTATAAAGAAAGTTATGCCTGATCTGGTAAAGCATAGCCCTAAGGCCATATACCTAATTCTGTCTAAACCATCCGATGTGATGACCTGGGTAGCCCGCAAGGTGTCCAATCTACCCTATGAACGCTGCTTTAGCACCGGCTGTCACTTAGATTCTGCCCGTTTTCGCCTATTTATTGCAGAGCAATTGGGAGTGGCAACGAGTTCAGTATACGGCTTTGTTTTGGGTGAGCATGGAAGTAGCTCCGTGCCAATATGGTCTTCGGTTGCCGTTGGTGGAGTGCGTCTGCAAAAGCTGTCACCAAAAATCGGTACTGCAGAAGATCCAATGAAGTGGTCTAAGATACATAAGAAAGTTATTAAATCCGCCAATGTCGTCAAAGAGGGTAAGAGTTATACAAACTGGGCCGTTGGGCTCAGTGCCGCTGACGTCGTATCCGCCATTTTTGAGAACAGCAATCGTATTATACCGTTGTCTACAAATGCCGCGGGTATTTGTGGCATTAAAGACGAGGTCGTCCTTTCACTCCCATGTATTGTAAACAAGAGTGGTATTTCGGGCGTTGTTCGTCCAATGATATCGGATTCGGAGATGGCTGATATACTGAAATCTGCTAATACATTGCTCGATGCTCAGAGTCGCATTAAGTTTTCAGAGAAATAATGTGTACTGTACAGATAGTTTAAAGAAAAGTTAAGCAATTATATAATATGAATTTATCACCTAACTATATATTTATTAAAGAATCGCATAAGATTTATGCATTGGTATTTCTCAATTAAACTATCCGTTTTTTTCTCATTTCTGTATGGATGTGTTTTGACTTTATTATCAACATTTTTACATGGTATATATAGGAAATAAATGTAAAAATTGTTATAAATTGAATACACGTTTTTATTTGGAACAAAATTCATTTGCAATTCGGGCGTTGCCAAAAATAATGTGGCGCATATGCTACTGCACTCAGCTGCAACCAATTCTAGGCGGATGTAAGCGTTGTCAGCTGCCGACAGAGCTCAATCAGACTTTCCGAAGCAAAGACTTACGTTCGCAGCTGTCCCTAGGTATTGTTAATCCTTCTAACGAGCAGGAGCAGAAGATTCTAGAATTCCAAAGCAGTATTGATCAATCCCGACAGAGAAGCTTCAATTGTCAATTAAGAGAAAGTAGATCTGACAGTGGAAGGTCTATACTGAGAAGGTCGTCAATCCGTGCTAATAGCTTGCCCAAACTTCGCAGTAGTATGAGCTATCCATTAGCGGAAAGAACAGATCTTTACAACAGAAAGAGTTGTCCTCCCCAACAAACACCCGAAAAATCAACGTTGGTTGGACGCTTAAAGAAGTTTCTCTATGACCCAGAGAGTTTGCCAAGCGAGGAGTTTTTCGATTGCCAGGAAGAACCATTTTCCGAAAGTGGTCTCTTTGCATCTTCCGATAATATAAGAAAGAATACCAAAGACATCAAGAATGTACCCACAGATCCTAATGCAAAGGAATTCAAGTCAGAACAGTCTCTTAACGAAAATAAGCAAGAAGCAGAAGAGTGCGAACCTGTATATACTTTTAGCTCCTCCACTCTAAAGGATCCATCTAATACAAAACAAATTAGTCATCGCCCCAGCAATATGCGGTCTACAGATTATGAATACAGCCACAATACTCAAACCCATTCTAAAAACCAATCTCGCCATGAAAGTAAACATCCGTTAAAGTCTGACCGAAATCCAAACTTAAACCGACCCAACGAAAGTGAAGTCAAGCCAAAAACACTTCAGCAAGAACCAGTAAAGTCAACAGCTTTTTGCTTTAGCGTCAATTCTGCAATGCCTCACCTAAAACCTGCGAAGAAAAGCGATGTGCCCTTAGAAAATGGTATATCGAAAAACGCTGAAGCTGAAAAGTTTTGTAAAACTTCACCCAAGTCACAAGAGAAATCGTCTAACCCTACCTATAGTTTCGTAATAGAATCTTATATCAAAGCGAAAAACCTTTATCAACAAAACAAATTGAATGCAATGAAGAAAAATAACGACACATTATCCAAATCCCATCAAACATCTAATTCAGATCGTTTGCCGCTTCAGCCTCCAAATGGTAGGAAAAAGACTTTGGCGCAACCCTTACCGGTAAACGAATTAATGAACAAGAAGCAAACGGCTGAAACTAATAAACTGTTTAATAAGGTTAAAAAAAAGTCTTTCGAACTGTGGTCCTCACAACCACCTAGTAAAAAATTTGAAGAAGCACTCGAAGATTTGCGTCTCTGGGAAAAAAATGTCGGTTATAATAATTCCATAAAAGCACCGTTACCTCCACACAAAGAGAAGGAATTGGTAAAATATGCAAGCGAGATGCAAAAGCGAAACAATTTACGCAATCAGCAACATGCGTCTAAGAACCTTGAAAAGAACAAAAGACAAAAAGAGAATAACTGCACCGACTTGCATCAAGCTATAGTGCATAATACAAAGAAGTGTGCCGAGATAAATAGCAAAACAATAGATGAAAACAACGAAAGATGTGATTCCCATGTTAATGGGCTTAAGGATACTAACACAAAGGACGAATTCTTGAATTCGCATCAACAGAATGTGCAAAACATAGGGAAGACACAATTACTTGGGCTAAACGATCAGAAAACGAAAGCATATCAATTATGCCGGCAAAATATCCATCAGCAAATGCGCAAAAACAAAGAAGAGCAACAAAATGAAGCGTCAAATCAAAAACTAAAAGAAAAACTTAAAGTTGAAACGTTAAAGAAGATATGTAAAGCAAACAATGATCAAACTGATATTGATTACATTAACAATGAAGTATCGCAAATCGATAACATTATCAAGCACTGCGAAGTGCTCAAAAGTAAATACAATATGCGACTACAAACTAAATGTGCTCAACGTCTACAGCTAAAGTTTAAGCGAAATAATAATGAAATTAAAGAGGCTAGCTCGTTACTTCAGCAAAAATGTATGGAAACTATTGAAAAACAAAAAGAATGCACCACCAAAATGAAGGATGCACCACAAAAGCAGCAGCAGCATAAATGCAATGATACAAATAAAAGGCATATAAATGTGGAAAAACAAAAGGCATGTCAGAGTTCAGATGCGTATATGGAATTATGCCAGGCAGCCGAGAAACGAGGTGAAAAATTGAATAAAAAATGCCAAGAGAGAGAGAAGAAGAAACAAGATGCCGAAGCAAAGAAACAAGCTCGCGATGCAGTTCTATGGAAACGATGCAAAGACGCTGAACTAAAGTTAAGACAAGCGGAATTTTTGAAAAAATGCCAAATTGAAGAAGAGAACAAAAAATTCTTAGAAGCAGAAAGAAAACGCAAAGAAGAGAAGCTGCAAAAGTCCAATGAATTAGTTATTCAACACAAAACAGCAGAGATTCAACAGATGTATAAAGAAGCCAAGAATATGATGAACGAACTTAAAAAGCAGGTTGCGAAAACTTTAGCAAAGCATCAGCCTAAGAACAAGTTCCCGCAAAAAGGCAAGAGCACAAATAGTACTGATGATGATAATGGATTAAATAAATTTACACTATCTCCCTGGCTTAGGCACAACAATGGCATTTTTCTAACACCCTCTATATTCCCGGATGGAAGCAGCATGTTCGGTCGGCAAAATCTCAGGGGCAGAGTTGATACCGGTGGATTACTCGATGCTTTGGGTAACCCCTTCACTAGACGTTTGGATAGTAAATTCTATTTGTATGATCTACAAACTCGGTTAGCTGTCGTTGATAGTAACCAAGCACAAGCTCAGTCAGAACAAGAGGATATTGAGGAGAACCAAAATGAATCTTTAGTTGTACAGTGGATGCTAAACTTTGCAAAGATACCTTTACAGTTGAGACCGGGATCTAGAATTTTGTTACCCTTACCCCACTCTAAGGGGGGCTACTTGATTGACGAAAGCGAAGCGAATTCTTCAATAAAGTGGCCCGATTTTACAGTGGATGAAGAGTACGAATACGATGATTCCGATGAATAATTTAAATAACATATATAGTAAATATGATTCTGCTACAAGAAAAAAAAAAAGAAATTGGTTTTGTTTGGCATTCAATTGTATAATAATAATGTGTTTGAACTTTATTTTTTAATACAAATTCGAATTGAAACACTTGTAGTGTGTAATGTATTCCTTTATATAACAAATATTAGTCAATACAAAACACTTTTAGTGTCCGTCATATATCTATAGCTATGAAATGTGCTCTAAGCAAATAAACACAAGAAAGTATTGTATATGTATGTATACGCATATGTGGACATAATTTGTCTAGCAAGCCAATACAAACAGAAAACTCATGTGAAAATATTGATTGCCGCATTGTTTTATTAATGAAATAATGAATCTGTTGGCACAAAACAACACAGTCACACATACCTTGACAAAATGTATGTATATATTCATGTCTATCTTTGCTTTGGGTTATGAATTTTAGGGTATGATAATGAAAGTTATCGGGCACAAAGTAAACAAGCTAAAGGTGGCTTGCGTTCATGTTTAGACAGGACATCAGACAGTGTCAGACAATCAAAGAGAAAGAGACAGTCAAGGCGTATTTGGTTTTCATTTCGTATTGATTTCACAGATATATATATATATATATATATGGTATATTGGCAAAGCAAATTTGCCGACGTCTTAACAGAACTTGCCTCGACTGGCCATCATCAACAGCTATCCGTTTAAATTATTAACGTATGAGTAATTTGTATGACATATAAACAAAAGTCTGTGTTAGTTGCACGCTTCACTGACTCACTGTGTGTATGTATGTATGTGTGTGTGCGAGGGTGTGTGTGTGTGTTTCCTTTTTGGGGTTTTCTATTTCAACGACAACGCTGACGCTGATGCTGACTCTGACTCTGTCTACTCTCTGTCAGTTTGTCAGTTCCCATGTGAGACCAGGACATTCGATGTTGAGTTTTTGGAGCGTCCACAGAGACAGTTTGTTTTTGTATGCGGCAAATGAGTTGTGTGTAATTAAGTCCTGGCGCAGGATAACTCGTACTATATGTGTAAATGTGTATGTAAGCATTTTGGGACGCGACAGCTTTCATGATAGTTGCCAACGGCATTCGACGCAATTCGAGCCGCAAATTGGGCATCTTTTTTGGTTGGCTGGCATAACATTGACAATTATTGATTAGCTTTGCTCTTAAAATAACTTCAATTTCGGTTAGGTTTGTTGTGAACTTCCTTTATGAAACCTTTTTACAATTTAAAGCATATTAATTAACATATTTCCCTTCTGTTCTTTTCTCGTTTTAGGTAAGTGCCATGGCCTTAAACTCACATCACGTAAGCTTTAAGCCACTAATCATTTCAATAACCCATACCCAAATTAGTCTTAAAACTTATTTCTATGCTCGATAAAGTTTAGTTTAAAATTCGTGGCTTTAATTTGAAAAGTTTTATAAGTGCGCTAAAAAAACACACACACACACAGAAAATCAAAGCCTAAAAATAAAATCTGGTCAAAAGCAAAAGCACAAACAATTCGAACACTGAATTCCACGCAATGGGCCAAAGCGTCAAACACTGGACGCAAAATCAAAGCATACTTTTGAGCATGCTTAACGCAACCGCTAAACTGGCCAGAACCAAGAGACAAACGAACGAACAGACAGCCAAATAGACAGACGGAGGGGCAGGCGAACGGGCGACGTCCAAAATAAACTGACGAAACGAATTGCAAGCCGTTCAGCCCAGCCCGGCCGCATAGTTTAAACAAACTTTTTGTTTCAAAGCACAGAAACCAAAAAACGCAAAAACACTCACAAAAAAATAGAAAAGGGGAAACGCCACTATTACATTAAAACAGAAAAATAATTGCAAAAATTTCTAGGAACTTTTTCAACTTTCGCTGGGGAAATACATATATTTTTTGGTTTCATTTTTATTTTTTATTTTTTGTAGTATTTTTTTTTTTGCATTTCTCTTATTCTGTTGGACGGTGGGTTGTTTTTTTTTTTTGCGTTTTACTCGCTTTTGTTTTACGCATTCATTCTTTGAAAAGCTGGCGAACATTTCGCTTGGCAAACTTTAAAACGCGCTGACGACGCTCATTACAACTAATAATGTTAATAATCATTAAAGTGCCGCATTAAACGAGCTTTCGGCTTGTTCCACAAACTTGGCCAACAGTCAGTCCAAAAGGGGGGAAACAATTGCGTTTGTAGTAGGCAAAAGATTTTCTGCGGCTCCGGCTGCCGCCGTGTGGCACACACAAATTGCAAAAATTAAAATACTTTTCAAAACTAATTAAAATTGTGTTGCATACTTTTTGGGGTTTGCTCTGACTGGCCCCCAGGCGGCCAACATCCCGACTTGGCAATTGCTTTGGCAGCCTTCCTTACCATCAGCCGCAGCAGCAGCGGCAGCAGCAGCAGTAGCCATTGATGTTCAACTTAAACTTCGATTATTGAGGGATATTTAAACCAAACTCTTTTTTTTATTGTACATCTCTCTTTCTCTCTTTTGGGTGGTTTTGCATTGCTTTTGCTTGTCTTTTCAGTTGCCAAAGTTTTGTAATTTTTCTCTTGTGCCTGGCTTTTGATTTTTGGATGTTAACCAACTCTCATTCTTTTGCTTTGCGGTTGTTCGTGAGCAAAGAGTCCTGATATAAAAGAGAGGAAATAACAAATTAAAAAGTTTATAAATAACCAAGCGTATCGATAATAATCGATATACGTTTGCTTAGTCGAAAAAAGGTTTCTTATTGAATATATGGAAACTTTTCTAAATCAAATTAAATCATTTTACAAACGAACAAAAACATTCTTCAACTTTTTCTTCTCTACTCGAATTTCATATTGCTTCAAAATGCTTAAAGCTTTTCTATTCAAATTCAAGGTAAATCATAAATTTACTTTGTTTATGACTTTTTTTTTCTTTTTTCTTTACTTTCTTTAAAGTAGAACCCAAGCATTCAATCTTACCAATAACAAAATGGCGTCTTGCAATGTCAGCTCTTGGGGCGCCTGCAAAAGACTGCATTTCTTTATTCAATTTGTTCTCTTTGTCCTGTACCCCCTCCTATTGAATGTGTTAGCCGCGTAGTAAGTAGTCGACCCTACTTTGCCATGTGTCACACTCGCGCAGCAGGCATTAAAGTTTATGGCACACCGAACACACACATTCGCACACACACACACACATAGACACACACATCGAGGGAGAGAGCTCCAACAAGCGCAATACAAATGAGCAGCGGCTGCTGCTGCTGTTGCTGCTGCTGCAAACATCAAACGCGTTAAGCAACTTGAAAGCTCAGCCAAGTGCATGAAATGCGCCCGCGTTGGGCGTCGCCATTCAACACGCCACCGACTTTTGCAGCCAAAAGCAAATCAAAAGGAAATAATGGTGCACTGGCATGAAACGCAATGAACGGTGGCCATCCGTCGCCCCTTCGTCCTGTCTACAACTCGGTGACTAAATGGTGCGCACGAAGTGCTCACAGGCACCTGCCAACCATGCCAGGGGGCATATACATGCCGACCAGGATGCCAATGCAATGTGAATGTTGCTGCTGCTGCTGCTGCCGCTGTTGCTGCTGCTAGATGCATTCGAATTACAGCACAAGTGAATGCTGCTGCTGCTGCTGCTGCTGCTGCTGCTGCTCAATGCTGACAATTAATTAGGATTATGTGTGCCGTCGTCATCGTCGTCGTCGCCGTCGTCTGGCCAGCGCCTAAAACGCATGCAACACATGCATTTGTATGCACCTTCCCTTATCCCCTCTTTGTGTTGCATTGCTTGTCGTTAGAACGTCAACGTTCCTCTAATGGCACTGTGACGCCAGCTTGGCTTCCGCTGCGTGACAGACATACTACACACACAACAGCGCCTAAATAGTTTGATTAAGCAAATTTATTGCAGCACGCTTTCAGGCGCAATTAATGGCTGCCCCTCCACCTCTTTACGTAACCCTAGCCTGCATGCAACAGCATGCATTCAACTGTAACTGAACTCAATCAATCATCAAAGTCGATGCTTGCATATATATACACACAATTTTTTAATGATGGAAAAGCGTCAACTTCGGGCAGACGTCTGCTCATTAAAAAATGACGATAAATATCCCCAATTGGAGATGAGCGTTTTGTCGTGACACGAATGAGTATTAAAAATGAAATAATTTATTCTTTTACTTAATTTTATTACCTTCAATTTTTGTTTTCCCTTAACTTCTCTCGATGGCAACACATTTTCTTACCAAAAGGCTATCAGTGACTCTCTTTCTCTCTCTCCCGCTCTGCTCTTTGTGGACCTTGTCCGCTTTTTAGGAGGCGTCCATTCCTTGGTCTGCACTAACGACTTTTTAAGTATTTACACACAATTTGGCGTACGCGCCCGCGCTGGGCAAAGTTTTTATCGCAGACAGCCGCAAAGTATGCAATGGTATTTCTTACTTTTCCACTTATATTCCATTTGCCTCAAGTTGTGGCGTCTCTCTGCTGACACAATTGCTCAAAGGCAGCAAGCAGCAGGCCACAGCGCAAAAGAAAGAAGCGACTTGCTAATATTTCTTTGCCCTCTTTTTTCCCTTTCGCGGTTTTTTTTTTGTTGTATTTGTGGCAAAAGTTTACGCTTCATTATCTTACACTTCAGCTTCGTTTTCTTCGTTCTTCTAGCTTTTTCACTCTTTGAAGTTTTGTTTGTCATTTTAAAATTGCAGCTTGAAGTTTTGATAACTAACAACAACACAAAAAAAAACTAAGACCAGCCGCACTTTTGCATGCACCTTACCCGAGGCATTCATTTCGCAGAGTCTGATTTGGTTTTAGAATAGTACGTTGTATAAGGGGCACTGTGACACCTGCTGATAAGCCGGCACTCTTATGTGTTGCCAGTGACGCCGCTCAACGCAAACACACTTTGCCACACTTTACTCCACTTGCAACATGCCGCAAGGAGTGTGACAAGCAAAACTTGACTGCCATATTCAGCTTAAACTTCTTTACGTCTTTTACTTCTTCTCTGAACCCTTTTTTTATATTTTTTACGTAGTTGAACTTTTTGTTTTTGTGGCTTGCTTGTCTCAGTGTTGGCTTTTGTGACAGCCTAGCTTCAGGCACAGCTGTAAAATTTGTGTTTGCATTGGTCAGTTGCGATGAAAGTGAGAGAATTGAGCTAGTTGCATGTTTTTTTTTAGTTTTCGAGCAAGGAATATTACTTGGCTGTAAGCTAAAAGCAATATCTGTGCCACACAGTTTGTGGTGCAACTTAAACTACATGTTGTACCTGAACACACAAATTTTTTTTGACATCCCTAACAAATTTTTGGTATGCAGTGAAGTTGAAGGAAGAACAAAATATGTTTTGAAATTGATGAAACAAAACGTTTGTATATTGATTTTCTTTAAGTGCTTTCAAGTGATTAAAAAACTTACTCTCAGATTAGTTTTTGGCTATTAAACTGGAATTTAAAAAGAAAAAACCGCTTTAGCTTCCAATTTGCATATAAGTTCAACTAGTTTTAATTAAAATCAATCAATTAAACGTTTTACAATGCACTATTAAAAATATTCGCACGACTTAACATTAATTAATTTTGAATTAAGTACATGAAAAACTGGCTTAAGCACAATACCAATCAAGACATCATTATTTTCGTAAGTGAGCAACACTTTTGTGTAGGTTTTCAAGCATTTTCAAATGCTCTCAATAATAATAATGCATTTACATATATATATATATATTTGCCTTCAATTTGGTTTTACTTTGCTGTGCTGTCAGTCAGTGGCTTTTTAATGTGCGCCGCCATAAGCCATGGCTAAAAACAATGTCTATTGGCTGGGCCACAGCTGCCGCTCAGCTCCTAGCTTAAGTTCTTCTACTCGCGGCAGGAAAACTCCGCAGCTGGCAAACAAAAACAAAAAAAATAAGGCAAGAGTAAAAAAAACTTTGCAGCTGGCTGCACGTGCCGTCTATGCAAACATAGCCATAGTAGAAAGAAATATACAAAATTGGATGAGGAGTTACAAGGAGTTTGTTGAAGTTGGAGTTGTGTAGCCGTACCCGTATTTCATTTCAGTGGCAAACTATCTTTTTAGCCTGGCTTTTGTAGCATGGTCAAATCGACAGTTCGCGACATCAAAGTGAAAGTCACGCGTTTTACGTCTATTTACCACTTTGTCTGGTTGGTTTTTTTTTTACTTTATTTCTTTTCTACTGTTCTGTTCTTTCATTTCATTTGAGTTGTTGGATTTGTGTTTTCTGTCTCCGCGTAGTCTGCCCTGTCATTCAGTCTGTGTCTGGATGTCTTGATGTGGGCTGTATTTCTCTGTCTCGTCTGCCTTGTCTGCCTCATTATGTTTTTCTTTCCATCGCTGGAGCTGGCAATATTTTTATGTAAACAAACCGGCAAAACAGACAAAATGGCAAACTGACAAACTCCAACGAAGAAACTCTCAGAACGGGCAAAATAAAACTGGCAAATCATCAAAAAAAAATACGAAAAAAAAGCAAAAATACTTTACAGACTTGACGCCCTTAACGAAGCAATGTCTTTTGGCCTCTTTCATTCGCTTTGTGCAATTCTGGCAATCTATCCACAACTGCTTTATTTCGCTTATATCAAACCCAAATACTCTCTCTTTCTCAATTTGAAATTAGAGACGAGAAAATGACGCGTCATTGTTGTTGTCTGGTATATCGATTGACTAGGGGCGATAAAAATTTAATTGCAGCTTACTGGAAAGCCCCTTTGGGTAAGCTGACCTTGGGTCAGCGCAGCAGTTGATGTCTGCCTTTTCTTTATCCGGCTTACGGTATTTCGTTAGTTTAAGTTTATGCGCGAAAGATGCCAATATCACCTTTTGCTTTTCCTTTTCTTTTTTATTTTGGGTTCGACTCTCATATATTTCATGCCATAGTTTAAATAATGTTCATGCTGAAAGGCTTTTCTTTTTGTTTCCTTGAGGGAATTGCTTTCGTTCTTTCTTTCGTTTCGTTTCTTTTTTTTCATTGTGACCTGCATAAAATCTGCGTTAAATTTCTTTACTGTCGGCCGTAAAGTAGGCTACGTGTATTTAATTTGTAGCTGCTTGGGTATTGTGTCATACCCCCACAAACTATAGTTATGTGATGGGTTGGTTGTGTTTGGTTGCCCTTTCGAACGAAGGGGAGCCTTTTTTCCATTTACATACATTTTGTACGTATATATAAGTTGCCATTACCTCCTACAGGGTACTTAATAGTTGCATCGACTAATTCATGTGCTTTAGTGAGTTGCTTTCTTTAGAACATGCCAACGCCTTGGGCAAATATTGAAAGCAGCCAGCTGCCTGAAAGTATGCTATACATTGTTTGCACAAAACGCACTCGATCGCTAGTCAGAACACGGACTCCGACTACCGTCTCGAAAGAACCGACAGAGATGGCGAGAGTACGAATGTATTCTGGCCACACCCAAACCCCACCCAGAAGCTCCACCTCCTCGCCGCCCCCTGACCGAAAGCCCGCTGGCCGTGTGCTGTTTTCTGCTGTTTGTTTATTTACGCACATGCGAAGGCAAAAACTTATTTCATATTCATAGAAAAATCGCAGACACATGTGCCGTGAAGGTCCATGCCAGCTGTTATACACACAAACACACACACACACATATATATAGAAGAGCAACGCATAGAACTCGTTTTTGGCTTGGGGTTGGAGTAAATCAGCAGCTAAGTAAGTAAAATGCTTCATAAATTGCTTCAAGTGGCGCAGCTGGCTGACAGCAGCTTTGAAAGCATTATGCGCTAGCAAATGTTGGCCCAGGGACCCTAAAGACAGCCAAGGATACCACTATGGCTATCTTTCTCATCTCTATGTGTGTGTGTGTGTTGTTTGTTTGCGAATGTTTGTGTGTTGGTTTCTGTGTCGTCGGTGTTGAGGCATTTCGTTTTAAAGCATATCAGCATGCATAAATCTAAATCAGAGCATCAAATGAAGAAATTCTTACGAAAATCAAAGTCACTTTCATCATTATCATGATAATTCGTAATACATAATGATGATGATTGTTTGTATTTTGCTTGTGTATACGAAGAACCCATTTGCTTTCTCGACTTTCTCGTAGGCTTGCTGTTGTGAGAGAATTGTGCAAAATTCAAGCAAGCGTAAAATTTACGCATCACACAATCACCCAAACCGAAAATATTTGCACACTGTAAATGCTTTTGATTCTCTGTTCGAAAATTTTGCTTGCGACCCAGAAATTTTCAACAATATTTTGTTTATTTCACCTCTTTCTCACTCTCTCTCTCTGTCCAGAATTTGCTTCAAGCCAAGCTCGACACGCATAATTTAAACAATTGTGACAGATTTTCTTTTGAAAAAGGGATTTGTGTTTTTGTGACATTTTATTTATTTATAGAATTGTTCAAAACTGCTACCCAGTTAATAAGCGGAACGTGTTGATAATTTTCGTATTATTATTATTTGTTGAAGTTGTTGTTGTTGTTTTTGGGGTTTTCTGTGTGTGTAAAATTTTGTGGGTCTTCTGAGTTTAATTGCTTGTGAGATTTAATGGAAAATTAATAAGTTGAAAAATGTGCGACGGAAGCTGCAGCAATTTTGCAAAGTAATTTTCTATAAGTCCTCCCCCTCCATTACCGAAATAGCTCTGTGTGAAATGGGTTTTCGTTTGTTGTCCTTTCAATTTGATAAATGTGACAGGAAATGTGAAATTTATTTGCCATGCTGCGGCAATAAGCGATAAGGCGTTAAGCGAAAGGTTTAAGGATTTGAAAATAATTAATAATAATAATACACAAAAGGTTAGGAATTGATTTTGTTAGCTTTTTAGGTATTGTTATAAAATCGAGAGACCAAAATTCACATTAATGCTCATTACTTTATCTGAACCCAATCAATTTGCATCAGCAAAATTCTGCTTCTGATGTAATTTATAACTTAAAATTTCCGCTCAAGACTTAAGCAATGTTTAAATCAAATTACATGAAACATTGCACAAACATAAAACGGAAAATACTATAAAATTTCATAAATAAATCAAGCAAATAATTCGAATCACTAGCCAAGAACAACACACACACACACACACATACACACACTAACAGTTATGTATGCATATAAATATGTTATTATCTATTTTGCAGGCGCCCAGGCAGTTAATAACGATGTATATAGCCATAAAATATCAATGAAAAGAGAGTAATTAGCATTAAATGCCAATGTAATTGAGCAAATTAAAGAGAGACCTGTGGAGAGAAAGAGATAGAGAGAGAATGAGATAGAGGGGGAGTAGGTTAGTGTTGATATTTAGTAACTGTTCAACACTTTGAAGTCATGCTTGCCTCTATTACATAATTGCGCCTAATGACATGCAACGAAATTACCTCAAAATTCAATTTCCCACACACACACAGATACACACAGTTACAAGTTGCAGGACGACTTGGCAAACTTCTCAAGATGTGCCAAGACTTCGTTGCTTGCATATATACAAAAGCCAAAATAACATAATTATGCTGACTATGTAAAAGGTGGGTGGAGTTGTAGTGTGGAGGTGTGGGTGGTGCATTGGAGTGGGTGATGGTAATGTCCAAACTGCCTTCGAGCTGCTCATTTAATAGCAATTTAATTGTGCTCATAATTAAGTTCATGTGAGTGCTAGCAACGATTGTGTTTGCAGGTGTGTGTGCGTGTGTGTGTGTTGTGTGTATTTGCGGCAAGTTGTGCCAGCTGCTTTCTCTCTCTCTCCTTCTCTCTTTATTGCCGTCTTGACCAATATTATATAGAGGTACTACTCTGATTGCAATTTGGAAATTAATATTAAATCATTAACTTTGATACTGTGAAAGGGTTATTCAGAGCCAAAGCAGCATTTCAATTTGCCTTTAATATATCATTCATGACCCTCATATTGTTGCGCAGCTACTAATGCCTTATTAGTAACAAACAACATTGTAAAACTTTAAGCACACTGATTTATGCTATTTTGTAGCAATTATTCAAAGTAGAGTAGAGCCAAACTACGTTTGAGACTGCACAAATTGAAACTGTGTCAGAAGAGATGGGCCCGCCAATACGGGAATGAACTTTGGTGGCGCCGCTGCGGCGTCGACAGGCAGTCAGCCAAAAATCAGCAGCCACTGACCCACTGAATGGGTGGTGGTTTTTTTCACTGGCTTGCACTTAAGTGCGGGTTGGAAGAGTTTGAGTGTTGGTCTGCTGTCGAGTTGTAGCCGGTTGAATGTTATGTTCTACTGTTTTTCTCTGCACATGATTTATTGTTTTTATTTTTTTTTTGTTTGTCAAGTGTCCTTATATACCCAGCAACTAAGGTGTTGAAGGATGTGTGAAGGTAAAAGCTGAAGTTTTCAAAATTTTGTTAAAGAAAAATATTCAAAATTCATTCTTTTAACATTTTCAGAAGCGAAAAAAATCAATTTACTTCTTACACTAAAGTAAAATCAGAGAAATAATATTATATTAGTCTGTATATATGTCTACTCACATATTTCTTCTCATACCTATTACTAAAAGGTATCTACTCGTCGATCATAATCAACTTCTTATAGCTTAAATTTATGTTTTCGCTTGCTACTTGTACTTGTGTGTAGTACTTGCCATGGCCCTGAACGTACTAACTCCCATCACTTCCTCCCCTTCGTCACTTGCTGCAAGTCCTTAATCTTCTTCTTGCCCCCACCACCACCCCTGCCGTCTGTCTAATGTTCAAAATGACCCAATGACAAATTGTGTAGCCAAGTTTTAGGGGCGCTCTCGCGTTGTTTTGCGCGCTGCTGTGCCAAAAATGTGTGTCACTTGTTATAATAGAAAAAAAGTAAAAAGAGAGCGCAAAAATATATATAGTATATATAATACATGATATATACTTGAATTGTGCACACTACTCAAGCTTTAACTGGACACTTGTCGTGTGATTTATGCACTGGAGAAGGCGTGGCAGCTTGGATGTGGGTGTGGCTTTAGCATCAATAAATTATTGAAACAATATTTCGGGGCTTGTGATTAGTGCTTCTTAGGTGCATAAATTCAATGAAGAGATAGTGGGAAAATTTACATATTTGCTTTGTGGCAGCCGCTAATGAAGTTTCTTTAAAGAACTCGCTCTCGATGTCCTTGTCCTTGTTTGGCTAATTTGGTTAAGAGAGAGTTGGTGAAGGGGTTGAAGGGGTTAGAGGCGGCATCTCCCTTGGAAAATTTAAAACAATTGCGTTTCGTGCGATGTTGCTGCTGTTGTTGCTGCTTGGGCTCGCTGTCTACTTCAATTTTTGGTTGGGTCTGGCAACGCTGTTGCCGCCATTTTTCGTTTCATGTCTATGGGAGTGTATGGGTGTGTGTGTGTGTGATTGTGCATATCCTGCGGGACTTTTGCCCACATTTTTGCGCCCCACACACAAAGCGCATGTGGCCTGCAGCCCTTTTTTTTTTTGCTTTTTCTTTGCTTAATATCACAAATGATGCTTACCACAAAGTTGCTTTGGGTTTTCGGTGTGGCATGGCGCTGCGTTGCGGGGCGGGTTGCAGTGTATGTGACAGCGTTTCGGTTCGGGGATTTGCTTGCGGCGCCCCAAAGCAACTCGCCTAACTAACTACTGTGCAACTAATTCGAAAAGCTGACTGCGTTCTTGTTCCATTTTTTTTCAAGTTGCTTTAATAATATTTAAAAATCAATTTGGTATACCAAAATTTACATTCCTTGGCACTATTTTGATAAATTAATAAGACTGGAACTTTTTGACGTCATTCTTGGTATTTAATCATGCTCTCAATTCGACAACAACAACAACAATAACCGAAAAAATATGTAGATGAGTTTTGCTTCATCAACATTTTTTAACGCAGCAATTTCGATCGTTATTTTTTTTTTGTTTGGCGGGGGAGGAATGCAAATGGCAAACAAAAAGTAGTTTAGCATTCTTTGCGGCTCGTTTGAGGGATGTTCTTTCAATGTGTCTGCCTTGTGGTTTTTCCTTTTCCTTTGTGCTGCGGCTGCTGCTGCGGCTGTTTCCCTTTGGGCATAAGTCGAACTTTGTCTGCGTCGACATGACATTTAAATTCAATATGTTAATGAGACGACGAACGAGCCTCGTCGTCGTCGCCGTTGCTGTCGTCGTTGGCGTTGCCGTTGCCGTTGTGGTCGCCAGGTGTTGTATAACTTTTTTTTGTAAGGGCGCCAGCTGAAGGACAGCCACAAGGTCAGCTAAAAAGTTTTCAGTCTTATCACTTGGATGTTCTTGGTTATTTCTATCGTAAACTTTTTAAAATATTTGACCAAAATAAAAATATAAATTGTTTTATTATTTTTTCTCAAGGTTTCGAGTTGTTTTTTTCGAGCTTAACAGCTTAAGCATAATTTTATTCAATTTTGTTAAGGAGAAAGAAACGAAAAGTTATTATGTTATATGAAATCCAAAAATAATAAATATAACTTTCGAGACGAGACAAATTATGATAAAATGTGATTATAAGTATATTAGAATTATATGTTAATAAGCTTTTTGCACTCGAAACAAAAACAAACATAAATTCAATTTGAACTCGCAGCACTTTATTTGCAATATTATTATTTTCTAGTTTTTTTTTTGTCTGTGTCTATTTGATATAATTATGAGATTTATATTGCCTTATTAAGCATTATTATTACATTGTTATATTGGTGTTGCGAAATGTTGCACAATTGTTTATTGGATAATTGGCACATATATATATTTCCAGTTCATTGAAGCCTAATGTGTTTAATTAACAGTCAACATAAATTGAAACGTGACCAGCAACTGCAATAAGCAAAACTAACTACGCACGGCACATAATAAAGTAATCAACAATTTTTGAATTTTTTCTGTTGTTGCCAATACAAAAAAATATAAATGAAATGAAATAAAATGAAATGAAATGCATAAACAAATAACGCAAAAGCAATTGACAATTGCTGCGACCAATGCAAATAACCAGCAAAATTCTATTAAAGTTCCTTTTGTGACAACACAAAATTCAAAGCAACGCCGCCGGCAGACAACTGTCATAAACTGCACTGCACAAAAAACAAGTGAAACTCTCTCACTCCAGCTCACACTATCATCGTTTTTAGCCCCATCCATTTACTCGTTTCGTAGCAGATAGTAGACACTGCAAACTGAAATCAAAACAGAACACAGAGAGAGAGAGAGATAGAGGAGCATTGAGCGTAAAAAACAATAGAAAACATTTGTCAATAATACAGCTCAAAACATATATAACAAAAAACACAAAAAAGAAAATACAAATCGTGTTTGTGGGGCGGGCCGGGCAATTGATAAAAAGAGCAGCGGCTTTCAATAGCTTGTTTTTTATCATGGTGTGTGGGGGGTGGGGGGCATGGTCAATAGTGGGCGGTAAGTGGGCAACGGAAATGGCCTTTGGCGGAAATCCGTTTAATTTGCAAAATGCCAACAATGCAATTGCAATAAATGTGACAAAAGCAGAGCACAAAAAAAAAAAACCAAGCAAGAAAGAAAAGAGAAAGCAATGACAAAAAACGTATTTGCAGAGTATTTGATTCGTATATACCCTAAGGCTACACTTCAAGGATATTAAATTTATTAAATGTGTCTACTTCTTTAGAGACTTTAGAGCAGCTGAACCTACTCTTGTATCTTCTCAACTGGTTACAGGGTATAGCAAATCTAGAAAAAGTATTTGTACATATATTCTGACACCCGGGATTTAATTTTTTAGGGACAACAAATTCAAGTGTTACTGAACACAACATTTAAGCCGGCATAAATCATTGATTGCAAAATCACATAAATTAATATCAATACCAATTTGTGTTGTAAAAGTAAAACACAGAAAAAAATACATAACCCGCGGCAGCAGGTAGTGGGCAATTAAGGTACGGAAACAACAACAGGCGTTGTATTTATTTTTGTTTTTTATTTTTGCGGCCATTTATTAAAAAATACCGACAAATGAGCTGGCAACCAAAGCCTCAAAAGCCCCAAACAGAACTGACAATGATGATGGTTAAAAATGATTTAACATATTTTGACATTTGGTTTTGTTTAAAGTTTGACTGAATGCGGCTCAGAATACAATGACATAAATGATGTTATTGATAGTGTTGCAGGGATAGATTGGAAATGAAATTAAACCTTAAAAGGCTTAAATTAAATGTTTGCAAGTGCTACAGGGATAGATTCGAGTTATACGAAATTCTTTTGTTTTTCCGATATTGTTTTGATGATTTGGATTTGGCAATTTTGTTGAATAAACATTGATCTATATGAAAATATTCGAATTAGCATTGTTATCAGTTGAGTCTGTGTTCATACGGGAAAGATGCTTTGACCTGCTGTATATAGTATATAGTGTTTCAAAGGACATTTTTGCTTATGCTTATATTGAACTATTATACAGTTTCAGTATATATTCCTCAAATGTCACTTTATAAATGTTTTACCATTGACAATCTGGTGTAATTAAAGCGTTTCGCGAATAAGTTCAATATTTAATTTATTTATATATATATATGTATGTACAGATTTTTTCTCATATCAGCATTTTATTCATGCATAT
The DNA here is from genome assembly GCA_035044645.1 of Scaptomyza parva. NCBI lineage: Eukaryota > Metazoa > Arthropoda > Insecta > Diptera > Drosophilidae > Scaptomyza > Scaptomyza parva. The sequence goes on from JAWNNT010000090.1 coordinate 8,668,256, forward strand.
GTATATATTTTTATCGTTAACGTACTCTACGGTTGAATGTTGCTGTCCTATAAAGTCATTGAACGCACTCTGATATATTTTTCATCTATAAAAATCCACGTAATTTTTAGCATTTCTGTTTGCTTATGTGTTGCTGTTGTAGTTGTTGTTGTTGTTGTCATTGTTGCATGTAGCTCGTTGCTGCTGTTTGCATTGTTTTTGGCATTCTTTTTGCAAGCTGTTGGCAATTTTTAATGGCGGCTGCAACTGGCGCCAGCCAAACGCCAGTTACGCCCACAAAAACGATGCCGTCAGCGAGGCCGCGACGACCGCAACAACGGCGCGTAATGCCCGGGCAGACAGACAGCTTGCAACGTGGAGTGGACAAGGCGGAGTGGCGGGGTTGGGGAATGGCCTGTAAATGGTGGGCAGACAGTATGGCGAGCAGGAACAGTGAAAGCCACAGCAGCAGCAGCAAAAGCTGAATCCGACTGGCAACTGTGAAAGGGCAGTTTGGGAGGCAGTTAGCCGACTGAGTGTTGCATCTTGTTTAAATTGTATGCTCACATACACACATGCACACTCACGCATAACCTGCCAGACAGACGGTCTTGCATAATATTTCATATTCGTATAGTTTTTTTTTTATTCTTTTGCAATACCCTATAGCCATAAAAGTGATACACATGAAAAAAATTGGTATATATGAAAACAAATTGAAGTGTGTGCGCTATGCGGAAATGTGTGTAACAAGCATCAGGAGCTACTTCCGTATCGATAAAGTACATGTATGTGAATGCATTAACAAGCGATACCATTTTGTCATACACAATCTTCATCATACTTTATGCTCATTGAGCTCAAACACCACAAACAAAGCAGATAAAAAAACTATCTGCAAATGATTTAAGTGTTTCTGTTCGCAATAAAAAACTTTAATGTATATTCAGATTAGTTGGAATTAAATAAAAAGGATATTAAAAAAAAACATTTTAATCAAAAAAAAAAAAATTGTTTGGGTTTTAAAAAAGTTTTTTCAATGACAAAATTGGCTTTGCTATGTTATTGGAAAAGGATTATGTTAAAATAAATATATCAAAATTATTATAACTAAGCTTATACCTTACATTTAAGCGATCTCCAGGGTAACTGTTAGTCATGTTGCATTGTATGGTATTTGCCGCCTCAAACACCCCAAATACGCAAAAAAAAAAGTGTAGAGGCGACATTTTTGTGTTGTGTCTGCGTGTTGTTATTTCTGTGATTGCTCTGTGCTGCTGCAGCAGTTGTTGTTGTTGTTGTTCGTAGGTTTTATTGTTATATAAATAAGCTATAAATTTCGCTGTGAAAGCAACAGCAAATGCATAAAATACACACACATACACATACACAAGGAGTGAAATACTTCGTTTCGTGTGTATATATATATGTATTTTGTAGAAAATTTAAATATATATATATATATATTTTATTTTCTGGCCACTGGGCGCAGTGACAACTGCAGACGCTTGTTTGGCTGATTTTTTGTTGTTGTTTGTTTGACTGTTTGCTTGTTTGTCTGCAAAGGCAAATTGAATGAAATTGTCAGACATTTTTATGTTTTGCAATGACGACACCGAAATGGAGTTATGTCAGCTTAAGCATTGTTCAAGATACACCAAGTGTCACTGTTGAGTTTCTCATTCACACTGGAGAGAGAGAAAGAGAAAGAGAGAGAGAGCAAAATCGAGTGGCTAGCTGAATTGAAGTACTTACTACTTGTTAATGAAACTAAAAAAAGTGAGGGAGAAAAAGCTTCAAAAATAAGTTTTAACCTTGCACAAGATTTTTTGTTTAATAAGATTTCAACAGTTCAGATTTCTAAGTTATTTTAACCCTTTAAGTAAGTTTGTGGATACTTTAGTTATTCATATTGATGACGACTCTCCTCGTCAAATGTACCCAAAGGGTTAAAAGATCTTTGAGTGGGGTAAAAATCTGATTAAAGTGAGACTCATCATTGGAAATATTGGTTACTCATATTGAAATTGGCTCTTTCTCGTCAAATGCACCCAAAGGATTCATCTATCTTGTATTAATGTCTGAGTAGAATATTACAGTAAAATGTGAATTGAATCGGTTTCAAAGGGGCTTAGCTTCATCTGCTTAAACAGTGTATTTATGCTTGGTAGTATATTACTGCTTACAATCTTAACACACTTTACAGTTAATACTGCTACACACAACACAAACACACACACACCACACACATACATAAATAAATCACATAAGCTAGTCTATGCATTAGTCGCAAGTTCCATAATGCTTGGCAGCCTCAAAGCCGCGTTGACCGCTCTCTGAACTCTTGAAACGGCAAACAACGACAACCACTAGAATAGCAACAATCACAAATCTGCTGCTGCTTCTGCTGCTGCTGCTGCTGTTGTTGGCTAACTAAGCTAAGGCAAATCCCACATATTAAATGCTCTGGCAGTGAAAGCCGCGAGACGCAACTCAATTTTATGCTTAATGGCAAAACCCAGACCCAGACTGCTAACCATTCAAAACCCCTTTCTCTCTAGCACCAACTAATCCCAAATTTATACACCAACAACAACAGCAACACCAACAGCAGCATCATTCTGCAATAGCAACATGAAACATTTGTATGTGTGTGTCCAGTTGGTTGGCGGTGGCGCAACTGCTGCATAAAGCTGCCTTTTGTATTCGCGCGCCATACATATAGTACATACCTCATGTTGTGTAAGCCAACCATTTGCCCCCCGCCACAAGCTTAACTCGTGCATAACACGAGAGCAACACGTGGCAACACTAACTGCAATCCGTTTCGCTACCTTTCTCTCACCCTCACCTCGCTCTATCTCGCTTTGTCTGTGCTACTTGGGTAACAAGAAGTGAAACGAGCAAAATCCGCTAATAAAGGTAATTTTACACAATTCTCTGGCCCTCATTGCAACATTTCAATGTCACTTGGTTGACAAGTTGTGGGAGTGATTCCAGCATAGCGAATTAGGCATGGCAGATGAGTTTCTGTGCTGTTGGCTTGGCTTTGACATTTTTTCTAATTGCATGAACACACACACACACACTAATATACTCATATATTTATATTAAGTGCACGTGACCTGCCCCGATGACACGTGTCGCTTCATTAAATGCAAGTTGTCTATCAAAAACAACAACTCTCACTCTTTCTAAATTCTTCTGTTTGCATACAAAGAGTTTCGAAGAACAGGCTATTCCACAAAATAAGTGAAAAGTATTTACTTTCTATCGTTTTTTCTACAGAAAAATAAAATTCATGAATTTATGTTTCTAGGAAACTCATTTAATTATTTAATATATTAAGTAAAAGTAAATATTAATTTCTTGATTTTTTTTTTATCTTTCTATCTTTCGTTTTTTCTGCAGAAAAATTAAATTAATTCTAGGAAACTCATTTAAGTATTTAATATATTAAGTAAAAGTAAATATTCATTTCAGGTATTTTTTTTCTCTCTTTCTATCGTATTTTCTGCAGAAAAAGAAAATTTATGCATTTATATTTCTAGGAATCCCATTAAAGTATTTTATGTTTTAAGTAAAAGTAAATATTCATTTCTCGGTTTTTTTTCCTATAAAATATTCTATTTTTAATCAAAATCAATGTCAGTTTCGTCAAACAATTTCAAATGCAAACATGAAATAATGCAATTTTTAAATCAATTAGCAATGCCAAATATGTAAATAATTATTTGCTTTGCAATTATTTTTCAACGATATGCAAATTGATTTCCATTGCAGTTGCTGCAGTTGGCTTTTTCACATAACTACATTTATTTTGTTGTTTTATTTAATGATTTTGGTTTGCTTTTTTCGATGTGTTTTTTCTCTTCATATTTCTTACTGTATTTATTTCAGCTTATTAATTTGCATACAGTTGGCAGTTTTGTGTGTGTTAATCATATTTATGCATTTTTTAATCAGCTTGTAATTGTAATTTTTGGTGTAATTTTTTATGTAAATTATGCCAACGGGCCAAATGTCACATAATCCTCCACTGTGTTGGCCGGATCAGAAGTAAATCCCGTTACGTACAACTATTGCAGCACAAACATAAATGATATTTTTCGCCGACTTTTTTAATTTTATGATTTCACCCTTTAAACCATATATTTTTTTTTTTTGTCAGTTTTCATTCATTTTTTTCTTATATGTAGAGTTGCACAATTTCCATTTTCCATTCTCTATGCAAATTTACACACGTATTGAGAGAGAGTGCAAAAAAAAAATTGGCATTTCCATGTTGTGTGTGTGGTTGTTGATTTCTTTTTTTCATCGAGTATTTTTTTCATGTTAATTTTGCCGTGTTGCCGGTGTTTGTGTGTGAATATTTTCTCATCGCTTGGCACATTGCAATACATGACAATCGTTTTTAACCTCACTCTATGACACTGTGCACCCCGCACCCCTGTACACCCATCTCTCAATTACACTGTAGTATGCCCCTGGCAAAACTTTATTGCATAAATGTGGTGATTTAATTAATATGCTTAATGAGTTGCAATTAAACACGCATAAACAGCCGAGCGTGCCAGCAACAACAACAACATCAACAAGAATATTATAAAAAGTTTTCATTATAGAAAAAAAAAAAAGTATAACAAATTTAAAACAAATACAAGCAAAATGCTGACACAAATATAAACAATGAAAATTAGTAAAAATTGTTGCAAATTAAGACTATAAATTATAAAAGAGCCAAACACTTTGAGGCGTATAATGAAATCACAGACAGGAATAACAATAACAAAAGTTGCAAGTGCAAAATAAATACATATATATATATATTGAATATCATTAAATGCGATTAAAACAAAAATACATTTTTTAATAAGCAAATAAATTTCATTTCACTTTAAACTTTTAATTAGCTTTAAAATCCATTTTACATTATATATGTTTTTTTGTTTTAAGAGAATACAATGATTCACTCGAAGATAATTAAATTATAATAAGAAACTTTAAAAATTTAAGTGATTGTTGAATAAAAATACGTTGAGTGTTATGGGAAAGCGGCTTCAAAAAGTTTATCGCACTTAAGGCATATACTATAAAGTCTGATATCGAATGTGCCATGTTCTATATGTCTTAAAAATCGGAAATGATTTTATGAAATCAAATCAAATGAAAGTACTTCAAAAAGATTGATATGTTTAATATATCTATTGAATAGATCAATTAAAGTTGACTATACTCTATGATATCCAATACCAATGAATGATTTTATCAATCTAAATCAAAAGAAAATACTTTAAAAAGTTTTACATATTGAATAACTACATACATATACAGAATATCATTGATATGTTCAATATATCTATCCAGTTGATCAACTAAAGTTGACTTAAAATTGGTTTTGGACTGTTATTATTATTCTTTTAGTATTGTTAGATGTTTGGTTGATTTTGAACAAAGCCGGCTTCCATAGTTTATGGTTGCTGGTCTTTGAACTGGTTTTCCTGTGCCGCTTTCAACGAGTTTCTGGCTTTATACCCAGCTCAAATCCCATACCCAACCCAATACTTTTTGGGCTTATGCACAATCTCTAATCTGTTTTTTATTATCTCAGCGTCAGGCTTTGCCAGCCAGTCGAATTCCCCCCTTCCTCCCTCCCCTCATCCGTTTTTTGTGATTTTATTATTTTTGGCCAAAACCAGCAGCGCTAACTAACCAATGCAACGACTATCAATAGACTGGCCAAGCTGAGGCTGTCCCTTGCCCCTTCGCCTCTTTCGGTATCACTTGTTACTAGCCGCACAGAAATCAGCAGCCGATGCATTTGCATGCCAGCATTTTTTTGGAAATTCCTGTCTGGACGGGATTTCCTACAAAACAACAACCATCCCACAACCAGCGAGCGAGCAGAGCAAACGACCGAGAACGGTTTCGAAACGAGTCGAACGCATAAATGCATCGCACTGGGAGCCATCCGCCCGATTATGCATGTCGTCGTCCCCTGTGTCGTATTGATGATGTGTGCCCGGTTTTGCGCCCAGCGGGCGTTGTCTACAAAATAAACCAAAAAATAGTTTTGAATCCCTGGATCAGGACCTAAATGCAAGCAAGCAAGCATAACTCCCCCATTTTCCCCATTTTCCCCTCTCCCCATTTGCAATTGAGTTGCATAGTTTTGGGTATTTTGGCTTTGGTTTTTGGTTTGGCTGAGTTTATTTTGCCAGTTGCAAATATTTTTTTTTGTCTGTTTTGCTGCTGCTGCTGCAAGGAAGTAGAAAACATGGGGCAAGTTATCGGGCAATGCTGGGGATAGCGGGCCATTTTGCCAATTGGCTGAACTCGTATCCACTTGGCCGTGTAGCAAATCCTGTGCGAACCTTTGCTGCCTTTGCTGTGCCCCTGGCCAACGAATCCCATATCTGGCTCTAATCAATTTTGTTGATTGCCCAAAATGGGTAAGCACTTGAACTTGGCTTGTCACAGCGCAATACCAAATATCTTACCTTTCATTTTCATAACTTTTTCCAAATAAATCCCATTGCCCAACTTCTCCATCATGGGGATTAAAACATATTGTAATGAAGTGAGATTCATAAAATCACTTACCATCGAATTCGAACACAAAACGTTTTGGTCATAATAATTATTTTTTGATAGAGCTCTTGAGCTTTTTATGACACACAACGATACATGACAACAAAAATCAAGTCATTCAACATACTTTGAGCGCATTAAATCGCACAAATATACAAGCGGACAAGGTCCTTTAACCCGCCCACTCAGTCTCTCTCACCCATTCTCCTATCTGTTTGTACTTCATTTATTCCTCATTCGAGTGCTGCTTGTGTGTGTGTGTCAGTATCTGTGTGCTTGTGTGTGTGTGTGCATTAATTAATGCAGCAAATATTATGTCCTTTCACATAGTATAGTGCTAAAACAACTCAAACTCGAGGCCAAATATGGGGAAACGTGACCAATGCTATGTTTATGTTTATGCGCAAATCCTTCGACTGCATAGCACCAAAGCCAAGCAACCCGCAATTCCCCTCCCCCGCCACCATAATCAAACCCCATTGCTATTACATGGCAGGATGTCAGTGTGAAAGCAAGGCAAGTTGATCCTTGCCGCTTGCTGCTGCTTCTACTGCTGCCCGTTTAGTGGCGCGTGGGCGGACAATGGAAAGCCACGCAACTGTCAATTAATTTGACACTCGTCAGGGCCAAACAGTTGTACAAGCAGAGACAAGCACTGACAACAGTAGAAACACACACACAGACACACATACATATATATATATATATATATTGGAGGAGACAAGTGGTTGAGGGTGGGTGGAGTTAACGTCGTTATGATAATTTGTCTTTGGCAGGCAATGTCAAAATTGTATTTAACCAGCGTCAAGACCAACAACATTCCCTAAATGTGTGTATGTTTAAGTGTGTGCGGAGTAATTAATATCTGATATTTGTGTTGTCAGGATTAGATTTGACACTATCTCTCTCATTCTCTTTCTCTATCTTTCTCTCTTTCTTTCTCTATCTCAAACTCACTCTCTATTGACAGTCAACAAAAACCTGTGTTATTATTCGCCGTTGATAATTAAGGAAACGTGTGACCTTAAAACTTGTGACACGCTCACCTTCAGGCGAGGCAAAGTAAAACATGACTCGATTTCATAATCAATTTTTCACAGTCTTTGTAAAATTAACGCACATTGCGTGGGCCATGTCTCTATCGGTTTGTGTGTGAGTAAATATATATATGTGTGTGTGGAAAATGAGAAAATTGTTGGGAATGTTGAAAGCGTGTTCGGCTGCTCAAAGTTCAAATGCAAAATTGCCAGGAGGCACGTTGTGTCGGTCGGGGGGGTGTGTGGAATGAAATACACATGCTAATGAAATCAGTTTTAGAACTCGAGCAACATTGGATGCCTGTTAGATTAACCTTCAACTGGTTTTTACTTTTCACTCACTAATTAACATGTGCAGTATATTTCTCTATGTCGCTTTCTCTCTCTCGGGCAAGGTTAAATCTAGCTCTGAGTTAGAAATTTAAGCATGATAAATTTAATGAAGAATTTAAGTTACCGAAATCGAGATGAAATTTGAATTGGTTTCTAGCTTTAATTTGAAAACTATGAACATGTATGAACATATATTTCTTCTCTTCTTTAACATATTAATTTTCCATTTTAATTTAATTGTAAATCAGATCTTAGCAATATGTTATGCTACAACCCTCTTGTATATCACAATATACAACCCTTTATTGTCTTTCTTCATTCTATATATACTTTTCTTCATTTAGCTTGTTGTGTTCTCATATATATTTTTGTCAAGCATTTTACAGTGATTGCATTAATTAAGTTCTCTCATGGCAAATGTGAAATGCTTTTGATTTTTCAAATATTACAACTATGCACTCATAGCACTCTGCTCTACCCCCCGCTCTCTGGCTTTCTCGGTATCTTTCTCTGTAACAACCCCAAAAACCTCCAACACTTTTCCAGTTTCTGCCCTGCTCTGATTCTGTCAAAGATTTGTAATATTTCGCATTTAGCTAAAGTTAGCAAAAGTTGCCACAACTTAACATGCTACATTTTGACTACTGTAACTTTTTGTCTAGCAGACAGAGACAGACAGTCAGACAATCTCCTTACTCTTAAGCCTCCCCCGCAATGTATATGTATGTTGCGTAAGTTGAAAGTTGACGCCCATCTTTTAACTGCTTTAAGTCTTTTAATTTTGTCTTTTATCTTGATATTTGCTTTCGTTTCTTTTTCAAAATTGAATTAACGCAAAGTTTCAGATAATTATGGCATACATTTCAATGTAGATGCGTTAAAATGCCTTGTGGCATCCATTTGATGGATCTTAACACTCAAGTAATTCGATCGATATTTGTAGTTGTGGCAACTCTGGCTGAACTTAATGCTAGTGTATCTTTAGCTGTATCTATTGCTATTGCCTTGGCTAATGCTGACAAACTGCAGCTTTGGCACAAAATTGTAGCAGAAATTTATTATTGGCTTAAGCAACGTGTGGCATACACCATACACCATGTGGGCGTGGCAGGTGCCTTCTTTTCTATCTCTCTCTATGCTTGCGTTGAGTGCACTTTGAAACGCTGAAAAGCGTGAGTTATATCCGAGCTGAGTAGCGAGACGCAAGCCAAAGGCAAAGGCAACAGCAACATAGCATTGCCAAAGGCCAGACTCGAAAGGCGCCTCAAAAGCAGCCAACAGCAGACTCTTATACAACATGGCCAAAAGGAGTAAAGCGTGCACTCGGCGGCGACTACGTGTCTGGGTGAGATTCAATGGTCCCAAGGACTCACCAGCTGAGCTGAACTAAGAGATATGTTGCCTTTTTTATCTGTGCTTGCAGACGGGGTATTATAATTATCTCATAAAATGTGTAACGCATTGAAAAAGCTAATCCCTTATACAAAGGGAAGATATATTTATATTCTTGTGGGAGCTATCATGTCTTGTATATATATAGATAATATTTACTGCATTTGAACCATTTTTTGGTTCTTTCACTTTGGCAGTAAAACCAAATCGATAAACGTTTGCTTTTTAAGTAATGTTTAGCTTATTTGTCAAACTTTCTTTTACGTAAGTGCATTAAATCTTCTGCTTACCAAACTGTTATCTCAGTGTTCTTGTTCAGCTCGCGTTTCTTACTATTTTGCACCGTATTAAAAAGTGTAAAATGTATCAGTAAACAGTTGTTGTTACTTTAACACTTTCTTTTCTAGTTGTTGTAGTGTGTATGCGAGTTATGCATTAGACATAGAGATTCTTTATGACACAAAGCTGAGTGTTAAAGCTGCTGCAATGCGCTTACACATATTGAGTATACGCCATGGGGAACACATATTGAAAATAAAAATCTCAACTAAACTTCAATTGCCATTTTCTTTTAGTTTAAACTTTCTACTACATCGAAGTGCAACCACTTTGAAAAACTTTTAATAGAACTTCCTGTCGTTGGCTGAATTAAATTAAAGATATTTATTTTATTAACACCAATATGAGCAAACACTTGTGGCCGGATATGGCAAAGGCACTGGCACTGGGCAAATGATTAAAACTGATTCTGACTTTCTACACAAGCTGTTGCAACAGCAACAACAACGAAAAAGAAAAACCGATTTGACAAAGGATTTTTATTTCCAGTTGTGGAGTTCTAAAGGGAAGTTCAGACTGTCGAACTAAGAACTTGGAGTTTGAGTTTGTTTTGTTGTTGGTTGTGTGTGTGCTGGTCAAAACTGCAGTAGCATATATGTATGCGTGTGTGTGTGTGTTTGTATAATGCCGCTGGCTGCAACAACTATTTTTTGTGAAAAGCATATAATAATTTTCACAGGATATGAAAAAACTTTGTTGTTGACGCTTGCGTTGCAGCTGCCGTTTGGACCCTTAGCACAACCTTGCCACACAGACAAAGTCAGTGTGTTGCCTGTTGTTGCCTGCGGCATACAATTTGAATGCCGCTTGTTGTTGCCACTATTGTTGTTGTTGTTTCAGTTTTGTTGTTGTAGTAATTGGACAAGACACTGGCTAAAGTGTCGGCAACAACAATGACAGGACACAAACACTTATTAACACGTGTGTGTCTGGCATGTGTGTGCGTACACTGTTACAAACTGCTCGGATTTTGCTAATTGCTATGGTTGTTGTTATTGCTGTCATTGTCTGTGTTTTTGCTTGTTGTTGTCACTGTTGTTGTCGCTGTCTTGTTTTATATATGTATATACTATATGTTGTCGCATTGTTTCGCTCTGAATTTATTAAATTGCATTCAGTTTTTTTTTTTTTAATTAAAAATCATGAATTTCAGTTAATTTAATTGCGTTGCATAAATGCAAACACTGACAACCAAGATAATTACAACGATAGTTGGCCACATAACTGTCATTATTTCTGCGGCAGCTAGTTAACTTTAACAGCACAGCAATTTACTTTTAAACAAACACGGTTCAAAGTGAATCCGTTTAACGATATTTAGTCAAGTGCATTGCCGTTGAAGGTCAAACTGAGTTTCATGAAACACTTTACACTCCACTCTACAAATTAACTCTAATATCCCTTTTTAGTTTTGTTCTAATTCCGTTTCTCTTTGCTCTTTCCTCTTTACAGGTAAGTCCAATCACATAAGCTGCTATGCAAATACTCTCCACACAAAACAGTCGTAAGTGAAATGCCTGAAAGGCTTCCAACAATTCTGCAGCAGACACTTACATAATGCCTTATGAGGGACACACACACACACACTGCAGTGCTTAGGCGCCATCTATCGGCCATGTCGTCATCAACTCTATCATTTTTCAAAATGCATTTAATTTGATTCCATTCCCTTCCCTAGCTTACCCCGGCTCCCCTCTTTGCTTGCAGTGACTTTTGAAATCGACGGGCAAAGTTATAAAACTTCATTTGCAAAAGTGCTGCGTCATGGCGGGAAGAACTCGACATAGTATGGCAGGGAAATGAAAATGGGAATGTAAATGGGAATGGGTGGGAGCCAGGCGCATGCCTTCTTCCTGTGTCATCGTATAAGTCAATGGCACGAGTTAGACAAGTCATCAAATAAATCCCTTTTAGGTATAAAGTTCTTTACTTGCTCCTTTTGGCTTGTCGTCTCCCTGCTACATCTCTCTCTCTCTCGCTCTCACACTATATTTCTCTCTCTTTCTGTGTGCTTGGGTCCTTTCAGTTAGTTGCCATCTTTTTCGTTCTTTCGAAATTTTTTCATGCTTCACTTGTTTGGCCAGGGATTTCAGCAAGTTTTTGCTTTGTTTGACAAACGCCAAGGACAATGACAAGCGAAGCTACACGCAGAGAAAAACTATAAGTGAAACTAAATAAAACTTAAAGAATCTGTAAGAATGTAAATTAAAATTTATAAAAATGTTGACAATTTAAACAATTTATATTTATATTCTGCTTAGCTTTTGCCTCTTCTTATACATACATGTGAAAAATGTTTTGTTTTTCGAGTGTAAAAACTCTTGTGTATTTTTCCTTTGTTCCCTTGATTAACTAGTTTGCCAAACAGTGGAGCACTGTTTAAATTGTTGGATAATCATATCATTGTCATGTCATCTCTGCATCTTTGTCAATTCTTACTTTCAATCCCTTTCCATTCCATTCCAGTCCAGTTCAGCTATCGCTTTGGTTGTCATCAATCAAGGCATTATAGCCAATTAAGCAAACACTGCGAATTTGTCATAGTTAAAAATCCCCTTTTGTCCTTAAGTTAATGTTGATGCAGTGGGATTTAATTGCCGCTCTGTTCGAGAATGAACATATATACTTATGCAGTATGATTAGATCACTTATCGATTCGAATGAGTACCCGTTATTCATTCAAGTAAGCCAACCAGAGATTGGCACAAAACATTCATTTGCCTGTCGGCTGGCATTCGAGCGGATATTTGTCGAGCAAACTCAATTGATTTGCCAGACATTTTACACAAACACACACACACACAGACACAAATGGATAAACATTTATATATATATATTTAGCTCAAGGTGCATGCAACACCATTTCCAGGCTTTTTGGGTTCTTTTTGGGTGGAGGTTTTTGTTGCTTCATGGCTCATAAGCCACAAAATGCATTTCTAGCAATTTCCTTTATCCAAGTTGTTTGCCGATAGCCCATTTTTATACCACATGCTGCAGACTTTCCTGTGGCGCCACATTGCCTTCTGATGGGGGCATATAGCGACGTGGGGGCGGGGCGTTGCACTTCATCTGCTTGGATTTTGTAGCCGCAGCCTTGACTTAAGCTTTAACCAGGAAATCATTGCACCCAATGTCGGATATATGCATTGCAAGTAGAGAGAGAGAGAGGGTGTAGGAGGAGTAGATCGCTCTCTTTCTTTCTCACTCACTCGCTCTCTTTTGCGAGATGTCTTCGGCACTTCAGTCGCCAGCTTAAGTTGCACAAAATGTAATACATTTGATTGCACTCATGTTCAAGTTCTGTTGCTGAAGTGGCTGCCTCAACGAGAAAGAAAGAATAAAGTGAATCGGATGCGAGACCATGCAACAAACCTTCTCCATCCCCCCGGCCAACTCCTTTATCCCTTTCCTGACCCGCCTCTGTACTGGGTTAGTTGCCATGCTTCCGGCCCGTCAGGTTGCGTGTTCTTGATTCCTGTTCATGTTTGTGTTTGTGTGTCTGTGTGTGTGTGTGTGTGTGTGTGTGAGTATACGAGTTGGCCTGTGTGTGGCTTATATGAGCTTGAAAATGCTACAAATTGATAGATCCGCTAACACATTGCAACACCAACAGCAGCAGCAGAAGAAGCATCAGCAGAAGCAAACACAAACTGCATTTGGGGGATTGCTCTGTTTATTAGAGCACACAATCAGCAAGTATGAACAGAACAACTCAAACACTCAACACATTTCTTGAGAGCATTCAAATATGCTTAAAGTTTTGATATCGTTTTAAATGGAAGCTTATTATGTCTATTAAAGTTTCTCTAACTTTAGTTAGTTATTTATCGGTTTCTTAAACAATTATTTATTGAGTTCATCATTTTGGACTCAACTAACTTCATGTCTTGTTTGTTTGTGAGTGTGTTGCACTAACCGAGAGACATTAATGAACTCAACATTTTGCTGTCATTTTGTTGCACTCAGGGTGTGTCCGTTGTCTGCTTGTCTCTTTGTATGCCTGTCGATTGAGGATGTTTGACAGGCTGGGTCGTTTTAGTTATTAGTGCACATTAATAACCATTAGGGGGCATGCCGCATGCGCGCTCTGTGACCTCGGACACATCATTCACAATTAAACCACATTAGGCGAGCGTCCATCAGGTTCAATCAAAACTGACATGCCAACTAGACTGCTGCCAAGTGCCCCAAATGGCCATATCTGAAAGCGGCCTAAGCGCCGGAGAGTAGCTACTATTAGCTGTTAGCTGGCTAGCCAGCCAGCCATTGACTACAAAAATGCCGCGTTTCAAAATCTCTCTACCTTCCTTCACTTTGCCCTTTGAACGCTTTACTAATGGTCTATAACTGATGGAGATGGTTCCATTGCGTTGGATTGGGTTGAGTTGAGTTGAGAGGTCAGTTGGCATCATTAGGCAGGAATGATGGTGGTGGTGCTGCTGCTGTTGCAAGCATTTGAGTACTTTCGATGATGCCGACGCCGCCGCCATTGGACAAAACGACAACAACAACAGCACCAGGAGAGGGGAGGAAAAGTGTATGGTGGTTGGTTCAGGGACATGCTAATAGCTTTGAACTTTTCACAAATTACGCTGAGCTTTTGCAGTTCGAGTTGCATATGAAGCATGAACACGGCCAGTGCCCCGTTGCACTGTTAATTACCGTTATTGAACTTGTTTGATTGGCGCAAGTTGAAAACTTTTCCAAACTGACCGCCGCCCTCACTGAGTGCATGACTGTGCGAGTATGTGTCGGTGTGTGTGTGTTTGAGTGTGCCACAGGTTGCAGGTTGTAAAAGTAAATAGGAGGCATGCTCATGTTCGTTCGTTTGGCAGCTCGTTAACGATAGGTTACCTGCTTTTCTACCTGCTTATAAATAACAAACCTCGCAATGCCCAACTGCAATTAAGAGTTTAAATTGCTGTTGTTGTTGTTGTTGTTTGCACACAAGCTTTTTATATACCTTTGAGGCGTTTTCATTTTCCCTCTCTGTGGCTTTATTTACATCTGCGATAATTGTATTAAATTGCAAAAGAGAAATGGAAATGCATACGAAATAAAAATACAAAAAAACCCGGCATATGTCGAGTGCCTCTTTTGGGCCTCTGACTGCATTCATAATCCGCTGGCATTCAAAGACCACTTCTCCCTCTGCCCCGCCCCCTTTTGCTTTGACTGTGCGTGTGAAGTGCAATTCGCAATCAATGGCTAACAATTGGCTGGCGTTGGCCAAAACAAGCCAAACAAAGCCATACAAAATTCAAACAAAACAATGGCACAACCACCAATCCAAAATGGTGGACAGCTCAGGCTTCACTGCTTATATTGTGGTTGGACGTGTGGTTTTCTGGGGTTTGTGTTTTTCCTCCTCCCCGTCGTCCAATCTTTACCATGTTGTATGTGTCATCAGAGTGTTGTCGAAATTGTCAGTCTGCAGTTGCAAGGCTCTGCGGACTGCAAATGCATAAATATGCATATGTATGTGTATTAAAGTCGATGTGAATGAAAGATTCTTGATATCTCTTTATTTTTTGGGGCATTTCATGTTTCTTACTTCGTGGTCCGGAACCCTAAGAACCTTCACATCTTTAATACAAAGTTACTTTTGATCTCGAAATATCTAACCATTCATATGCTATCATTTGACGAAAGATTGTGCGTTGATAACAGTAACTTAGGCCAGTAAGTAACTTTAGATCTCAAAATATCTAATCTAAGTATTTAGCTACGACATTATTATAAAATGAAAGATATGGATCTTACCTTACCTTTCAGCCTGTGCCTTTTTACCACTCATTCAGTCCGTGATGTATATCAATTTGATTACAAACTTATGCTTGAGAATGCATCTGCGTTACTTTGAAGTCAACATTTAATTAGATAAAGAGGGAAATGTAAGGGAATGTAATAAGAAGGGAAAAGAGAGAGACTTTACACACAGCTCCATGCAGTTCGGTGGCCTGCTCTCAAGCATTTGATATTGTTTTGGTTATTTTTCTTTTTTTTTTTGTTTTTTTGTGATACGGGCTACAAAACTTTAGCCACAGTTTTTTAAAGTTTTTGAAGCATGGGGATTTATGGTAGCTAAAAGTGCTTCTCGCTTCTCGGTTGCTGGTTTTGAGCTCTCGCTTGGGTATAAAGTAAAAGTTTCCCTTGGCATAAGTAAGTGAGATCTCTTTCTCTCTCTCTCACACACACACACACACATGGTCTGGCTATGTATAAGTAAGTGCGAAAATGTCTTGAAGCGTGTGTAATCAGTGTTAAGTCACAAGTAATACCACCGAATGATATCGATTTAATTTAAGTACTCACTTTACGGTTCAAAAAAAAAAGTGGAAATGCCATAAACTTTACCGCAAAGTAGTAAAACCTTAGAGTTTTTCAATTGAATTAAGTAAACAGTCATTTTGATTATTTTTCTTAAGTTTCTTTAACAGTTTTCAATCATTTACATATGAAATGTATTCTTTTTCTTTCATATATGTAATTTGGTAATAAAAAGTCAATGAGAATTGTTAATAAACCCTGCCCAGACTTATTCCATAACGGGATATCGTCAATGGCTCCATATCAATCCGATTGCAGTTTTCATATTTAATGGAAATGCTTTCTTCACATTTTCCACAATTTTTCATGTGCCCATTTTATTTACGCGTATTACTTGGCCAAATGGCATTGATGACGGCAATGTGCCACGCCCACACCCAAACGCAATGAATGGGCGTTACTTAAGCCATAAAATACTCTCATGCACACATTCACATACACAAATATGTGCGTATGTATGTATGTATATCAAGTCGCTACGTTAAGCAGCAAATCAAAAGTACCCACAAAAAGCTGCCATTGAGCATTGAATCATGTGCCGTTTGTTGGGTGGCGGGGTGGTTGGGTGGGTTGGGACTGTAACGCAATGACAGGGCATTAGCCTTGGCCATACACTACTACTTCCCAATTGTAAATGCAGAGCGCAGTTTGCACTCGTTTTTATATTCTCAATATTCGTTACGTTCGCAGCATTTCTTCGATTTTGTTTTGCGCTGAAAATGCAAATTTTTGCACACAAACCCAAATTTATGTGAACACCATTTTAAAATATTAAGCTTAACATTCTTCTACTTCTTGGTGCTGGTGGAACGGCACATAAATTAAACAGTTAGCTGAATAGAATAGCTATTCTTGGCCCCTTTCATTGATACCAAATCGATAACGAAGAACAGCATTCGATTGGCCTCGAAATTGTAATTCGCTTTGAGCAAGAAAAAAAACTTATTTTCTTGTTGAATAAACTGCAACATTCGCTGTTCTCACCCACTTTATTCAATTTCTTGTGACTTGAAAGATCCTTAGCTCCCGGTTTTTTCTTCTTTTTCAGTTGTTTTCACTCTCTGCCTTTGCAATGTGTGCGTAAATTTTTATCTTAGCTGACATCGAATTCGATTTTATTTTACTTTTTATTACTACTTTGCTTCAATTTACAAAATTGAATATTGGCGACAAACTCGATTTGTGCTCACACATGCCCCAAACGCTTTACCACATTCAACCACCACCAGCCCCACCACACCCACACTCACACACGCACACACACACATTCGAAACCTGCCTTTGTCTCACACACATTGCGTAAGTCATCGAATTATCTGCTAGACAAGAAGTCGATTGGCAAGTACAAGTAAGTAGCTGCTTTTGCAGCTTCTTGCTAAATAGCTATCGACTCAGCACAGTGGAATGATATGACGAATTTTAGGAATATTTTTTTAATTTAGCTTATAATATTCATATCTAATATAGCTTGGAAATATATGTTTATGTATAAAGAATAACCCTCACGGGCTTGAAAGTAAAAGTGAAGATAATTCAATAATATTTTTTATTTCTTGTTAATTTTAGCAATATTTTTCTATTTATTAAGCCGATATTGATTTATATAATTTTTAATATTACTTAATAAACTTTTTTTGACCCATTTTCCTTTCACTTTGCAACAGATTTAATCCCTGACAATTGCCCTATTTTTATGCCTTTTAACCTCCTACACACACACACACATACACAGACACACCCACCCACACACACACATTCACATCAAATCCTCTTGCTTGTCATGCATTTTATTTAAATAAATAAAAATTGTCATTTTACCAGTGATTTCTATGCGAAGCATTAAGCTCAACTACCAATACAAGCACACTCACACACACACAATTACACACAACTACACTCTTGCATAACGTACACATTATTGTCCCACTGTGCCCAGGGACACCAACACCGGCTTATATAAGTCCACACGTATGTATACACATAAGACAACTGCTCCTTTGTGTGCCATTTAGCTGTTGTCTCACGCGTGCGTTTCATTGTGCCAAGCTGCCTACCCTCCCCACTCCACCCCCTTTTCAACGCACGCTGCTTATCAGACTCAATTCGTTACCCCAACCCCCCCACCACCACCATCAACGACTTGTTTGTGCTTTTAATTTTTTCTCTTTTTATTTTTTTTTTGCCAACTTTGCAGTTTCTTAACGTTTTTATATGATATTTTTTTCTGTATTTGTTACGTGATATATTTTTGTGATTCGTACTCTTGTCTATTATTAACTTAAACAGTTGTGTCTGTATATGTGTGTGTATGAGTATATGTTCATAAAGTACATCTGTGTATCTGTCAATTTCCCTCCCAGTTCATCTTTCATCCTTTCATCACACATTGCTCATCTTCATCAACATTTCAGTAGGATCCAGTGTTTACGTGCTGATTGACAGAACCGCCCGCAAGATGGGTTTGGTTCTCCATATGCATTTGCTCTTTCATCATTTTCATCATCTCCATGTTGGGCGGCAAAACCGGCCCCTCGCAAACCTTTTTGACAAGTCGATCATTTTGTATTTCGTAATGAAGTTCCACAAGATCTAACACGCTTGTGAGATCATTCTCTCCGCAGAGTTGCTCCTCCATTGATAAAGGAATTCTTTGGCGCTTTCTTGCCTCTTTAGCTATCTTCTTTTTATGCTTTTTCTCCGCCTTTGCGTCTGATGAAGATTTGGTTTTTTTCTCGGGCTGGGGATTTGCTGCTTCCTGGCGCTGCAACAACTCGAAGTACGTTTGCAACGTGGGTTTTCCTCGCGACGGTGCCTTTTTTAGATCCATATATATTCTTGTTAGCTTTTTTTTTCAATTTAATTTGTGGCAAACTAAATATTGAATTGCTAATGCTTTGACTTTGTGCTTACCTACTTTTGTTATTGTTTTTACTTGACATCTGCCAAAAAGGTCAAACAAAATTGTGACACATTTGCAACTCTGTGGTTGTTTTTCTTTTGTGGCACTGCCAACTCGCTTAAATTTGAACAGTTTTTTAGAATGTTAACATTAAGAAACTCTCGTAAATAATTCAACTTTTGCTCTATTTTTTGTAAAATTATGAAACATTTTTATTTAAAAGCCATTATTTATTTTTATTACTTTGACATTGGCCAACATTTTTGTAGTACTTGTCCTCGATTTGCTTTTTATTTGCTTGCTATTCTTTTTTTATGTTTATTTGGCAAAGTAACTTTCTGGGCACAGCCCCAGTACAGTTCTCTGAAATTGTCCTCTGCTTTATGTTATTGACTTTAATAACATTTTAGCTGCGAGCCATGAAAATATTTTCCTAAAATGTGTGTTTCTTTCGTTGGGGCGGGGTATGCACATTTTCTGACAAAATGTGTCACGACTTGAGCAGAGAATGTATTCATCGATACAATATCGATAACAGGAATTTTGGCTTGAACTTTTCAAAAGAGCATTCAAAGTTCGCTCTATCCTTGCCTCAATTTTAGTTGATTTTTATTGTATTCATTTTTTTGTGTCGATTTTATTATGAATTTGTGGTGCTTTGTTTGGCGCTCAATAAATTTGAGTTACGCATCATCATGCCAGAGATTGAAATTGATGTCGCACTTAGTTTGGGGCCAACAATTTATGCAGCAGCCACTCGAACCACTCTTAAACCAACCCAACTAACCTAACTAACCCAAACATATGCTCATCTACCAAGTGAGCGAACCCGTCGCGAGCCGTCATCACATTAAATTGCCCGGGGTATTCGTAATTGCTGAAGCGAAATTTCATTACCAAAAAAAACAAACGAGTACAACGGCTGGAGCAAGTGGTTGCACTTGGAAAATCAACGCTGTTTGGTCGTCGCGTGTGATAAATTCCATAAAAGGTAGTCGAAATGAAATTCTGGCTGCTGCTGCTTGTTGTAGCACTGGGCACTTTTGCCTGGCAGCCATTTTGTCGCGCTGCACTAGAAAATGGCGGCGTCGCCATTTTTGTTTATGGCCGCATTTGTCACGGCAAATTGTATTGCCAGTCCCAGCATCTAGCTGATGTCCTTTTTCCACTCTAAGTGTGTGTGTTTATGTGTGTTGTTTGTGTGTGTTGTTTGTGTCTCATGCAGAGCGCGTTAACAATAAGCCATAAAAATGTCTGAACCGTAGGCTCACCTTACGTCTGCTAGCATGTTAATTAAGCTCGCTTGAGTTACGTTAAATGGATGATACCTCCAGACTAGACTAGACTAGACTAAAGACAAAACACATTTATTTTGCTCATTTCACATCTGACAAAAATTGCATTTTTTCGTGCTAATTAAATATAATAGCAATGCTGTTTGTCGGTTATTTAAGAATATATATACTTATATTGGATTTATAAAGTTATTTCGAGGACGACTTAATTGTTTGCCTTGCTTGTCAGTCTTATTTGTTATTCAGTTATAGAATGAGTTTAAAAGACAAACTTTTCTCAAATAACAACAAAGGCCAAACAGTCTAACAAAACAAAAGCTGTTGGCACAGTTTCAAACACAACAAGAAATTGAAAATTTCCCTCTTTCAAGGCTATTTTCGCAACAAAAAATCAACGAAGCGAAAAGCGTAAGCCGAAAAATGCACATGCATAACATCCAATTTCATTTAAGACTAGGGCAAAATGCTGTAGGAGATTCGCATTTGCTTACGCAATGCGAGCGCAGCGATGAGGAAATGTCCATTGGCGAGTAGTATTTTTGGCATCCAGGGATTTTTGGGTATTCTCTGACTGTTTTTTTTTTTCATCTCTTTCTATTTTTGGTTTGACCAGCGGCCGCAGTCAAGTGCATGAAATTGAAAAACGCTTCCAGTGCTTATCAATGCAAAGCTAAATGCGAATGTTTCTCTTTTTTTCTATGTGCGTGCGTGTGAGTGTGTGTGTTTTTCAGCTTTGATTTGGCTTTGAAGCAGGCAATTCCCACCCCAAAAAAAAAACAAACATAGCTGGCAAAACTGGGTTTAGTGGACAGCTCACATGGCGTATGCGCAACGCAACGCATCGTAACAAAATGTGGGCCAATTATTTGGTGTTGCCTTTTTATTACGTAGCCGCAGTGTGGCCGTTAACATAAAGCAACAAGAAAATCATTTAACGACGACAGCCAACGACGTCAACGCCTACACAAAAAACACAGCAGAAGCAGCAGCAAAACAATTTTCGTCAGCCTATCAACAGTAAAAATAAAATGCCAGCCCAAAACAAATATGCCCAAGAAAAAAAAACAATAAAGCGCCAATGAGACACAAACACATATAAACAACCAAACACACATATATAGAAATGTATATGTATGTATATTTATATAAATGATCACACGCCTGCAGCATCTTAAAGGCGGCATCTTTATTACTTTTTGCCTGGCAAATTGTTTTCACAAAGAAAATGAGTTTGGGCAAATAACTATAAAGTGTCACACTTTAAGTAGCTAGCCGAAAAAACTAGGTTGTTAAACACATTGCTCAACACTAGCTATAAGAAAAAAGCAGTTTCTATATCTAAGGTCATTCCTCCATTAGAGAATGCGAAACTATATGAAATTCCTTTGCATTTTATATTTCAATCTTAACAAGATGTATTCCATTGACAATATTATTTTATATCGTCAATTCTTAACTCAACCAAACATTCAGTTGCCTTAAGAGAAAGGTTTAAGATTTCAGACTAGTTTGAATAATGGATAGACACTTACCTAAAATAGGACACTCACTCAGAACTTACTTAGTCATTTCAAGTCAGTATATGCATATTTTATAAACTAAACTGAAATGCCAATCGTTACGAATTTAGAAACTTACATTGTTTGAACTTAAATTGAGAGTTTTAAAGTCGGTCAAACGAGTTCAATTCGGTTCAGTTTGGTTTACTATTTGCTAGATGGCTGGCTGGCTGGCTGGTAGGGCCGCCGCTTTGAGTGGACAGCAAATCAGAGTGTGACATCGAAACGTCTTCAATTTGAAATGACAACGACAATGGGCAGCAACTGACACACACACAGCGAGAGAGAGAGAGCATTGGACTTGACGATGGATAGTGTTTCGAAGGAGGGCGGGAGAGAAACGGTGTACGGATATGAACTGCAAGTGCGCCGACTGCTCGCTCGCAATGGGAATGTGAACGGTGACAGGCAACTGAATGAGACTGCGATGAGGACTACATCTCATCGTCATGCCGACGTTTTGTTGTTGTCACAGTTGATGAGCTTGTTTTCGAGTGTCCACACACACACAAACATACACAAATAGAGACTCTATTGAAGGTGGACTTGCACACTCGACGCTTGCTTGCTCCTGCTGGCTGCTAACCTTTTCAAGTTGTTCAAACAAGTTGGCAACAACTTGATTCATTTATTCCTTTCCTTTAAATTCCAGTCGCGTCCACTTTTTATGTCTTGTTGCCTGCCTTTCGCCTTTGCAGGAGATCGCGCATCATGTTTGCGCTCTTTTGATGTTGCCTACTTCCTACTCCCACCTGTCAGTTGCATGTGCAACAGTTGTAGGAAGATACTTCAAGCACACTGACTGCAGTTGTCAACGTGCCGAAGAGTCACCCGCAAATATCAAGCATACGTCATGTTGTGTAGAAAGGGCGCTCAACCTTTTGCTACTTGATTCAATTGGATGTTGTCAACTATTTGGCTCGAAAGCAAAGGGAACTTGACTGTATGATACGGAAAAATGCCATTTAGTTAACTGAAAATATGGTTAATATAGAAAGAAAAATAACTTTCTTTAATAGTTGTATTCGCTTCATTTGAGGTGAACATTTACAATGTCTTTTCATAGTTTTGTGCATTGATGCGTGCTTATTTAATTTACATAGATATATGTATGTATTGGCTGCCGTAACGCCCAAAAGTAGGCCACATTCGTCTCGCTGTCTTGCTCCCTTTTGCTGAATGGTTTGGCTAACAAGTGGCAGCTGGCAGCTGTGGCAGCTGTTGACATGCAGCATGGCTTTTCCATTAAGGCGCCAGATATCGCAGCTTCAACTCCACATACACATATGGCTTCATCTGAAGCTTGGCGTCTCCGCAGCTTATGCAGCCAATCAACGAGCCAAACCCTGACAGCCCAAACGGAAATTGCAACATTCCTTTTTGCAGCTACCTTAACAAAAAGTGAGAAGAAAAAACACGTTGCACGTATGCTAATGCTTTACACGCAAAAAGCAGGAGAGCGAGGGGAGGGAAAGCAAGAGAACGAGTGAGAGCAATCGCTCAGCCACATGCACTAAGTGTTTTTGAAATTACGGTAATTTATTACCGGGTCCAGCAGCGAAGTTGAAATGGTTTTTACACATACACATATACCTACACACACTGAGAGAAAACAACATAGTTGCAATTGCCAAAGTGTGTCAACAGTTAGAAACGCTTTTGGCTTTTGCCACTTGAGAGATTGCCACACCCACACCAACACACACGTACACACACACAGAGTTACATATACAGTTGTGTTTAGTCTGTTCAGCTGACAACTGTTGACTGCCGCCTGCCGTCCTTCTTCCAATCCTCTATTACCTTACCTGCCTTAACGTGCAGCTCAAATTGAAACTTAGCTCGTCAGTTGGTTTTTCATTTTTGTTGCATACTTTTGTGCACAAATATTTTAAGCTACACACAAAAACAAACACACATTACTCAGACATCCACCCCCTTTGCACACACACCCAACTGTAAAATGTTGCTAATTGTTTTGCCGCCAATTACGTGCGCAAGTGTGTGTGTCGGCATGTATGTATGTTTGTGTGTGTATGTGTCAGCATTTGATGTATGTGTACAGTTTATTAAAATGTTTTGCGAACTTTACATTTGCCTTTTTACTCGTAATTTTACATAAGTTTTGCATATTATTTAACACACACATTTCTATGTTGGTTTTTGTGGTGGAATGCGAGCAGGTTTTTGTGGTTTGTTTTCCACAATTTAACTGTTACAAAATTGGTTTTTATTCCATGCATAAAATGTGTATCAAAAGACGTTTAGCAAATGATAAGATTTACATTTAATTTAATTTAGGTTTAATACAGATAAATTCTTAGCTTTTTTTAATTGATTTTATGTTTAAATTCTTGAAATACAATTAACTTTCTTATAGTTTTTCTTCTTTATTGTTTTGCTTAAATTTATTTTATGTCTTGATTAAACTTTAAACAATTCTTGAAGCAATTAGTTCTTCATGCCAGCTCAAAAAATAAAATGTAAAATAAAGCCATTAATGAGCCGTTGGCCTGATTTTTGTCGTCCTTTTGCCGCGCACACAACAAGCTGTCCTTTCAGGCATTAAAAGCAAAAGAAATTGTCGCCTTTTACGCCACAACGCGTATACGTCCAGTGGTACAGCAGAGCAAAAGAGAGAAAAGCAGAAGAAACAACAAATACATTGAAACTTTTTGCAGAAAAATAAATGATTATTTAATATTTATTTCTCGTATGCGCTGCTCTTCGGCTGTTCGGCTGTTGCATCATTTTTCATGCCACCAGCCAAAATCCGCCTACAGTCCGCAGTCCCAGACTAAGTGCCTCTCTGAGCTGGGCTATTAATGCCAGTTGATTGGTCTGAAGAGGAGCAGGAGAACGGCGGGACAGCCAAGAGGCCTATACATACAAATATATATACACTCTTGCGGCTGAGTACATCCCATATATGTATTTATTATTTAGCCAACGTTTGCGATTATTTACGCCTGATAAGAGCGAGAGAGACGGGCCGGACCCAAGCAAAAACAAGCCAAAACCAAGCCTGCCAGTCTGAGTGTAAAAATGATTGAGTATCCCCAGACTGGACGTGGTTCTGGGCAAACCAAAATCAGCATTGTTTGTGTGTGCGAGTGTGAGTGTGTGCGAGTGTGTGTGTAACCAATTGTCTGGCTATTTTTGCTTAGACAACGCTCCACTCGTGTGATTTATTGAATTAAATTGGAATAAGATGAAATTCGTAGGAAAAAAACAACTGAATGAACAAATAAGCAAATCAAAACCTAAGTATTTAAATAAGTATGTTCTAGTATTTTATATCTTTGAGGCATTGCATTTCTTTTCCATTTCCCCATCTAACACATACTTTTGCTATTTACCAGTTCATGTGCTTATGCTATATACTATATATGTAAGTTGATCGAAAAGTTTGCTTTACTCACTGAACCACAAAGTGCGTCAACGTTCAGCAGTTAAAAGGAAGCTGCACCCAAAAAAAAAACCGTATATAAAAGAAATATACTTACTGAACCGTATAGACAATCAACACACCAATACACTCTATAACACACACGCGCGCGCGCACACACACACACACACAATAGAAAAAAGAGCCTCCATCAACGCTAAGTGAAAAGGGCTAAGCATTCGGGGTTTTTGGGTTCGTCGTCGTTTTTTTTTTTGGGAGGAGGAGTCTTTTGATCGGCTTGACGGCACGTTTAATGAATTGGAAGGTAATAAGCAAAGCATTACGGCTATTTCTTCATTTATTCCGATGCTGCCCTTCCACATTGATTATTGATTTTTATGGAAACGCCTGTCTTATTGGATTTGTGTGCATTCAGATAAGGCGAAGCCAAAGTTAATAAGATTTGCTTTGTTTTTTTTTCGTTTGCGTTTTCTTTTTTGTTCTTTCTTGTTTTTTTTTTTGGGCAAGCGAATTAATTAAAGCGCATAAAAAATGGTCGAGTGCTAGGAATGCAATAAAATTTTCCGACAGGACAAGAGTAGCTAAAGGGGTGGGTGGGTGAACGATGGGAGGGGGAATGCTGAACGGTGCAAAAGAATCGAGTCGAAGCAACGCACAAGAAGTGAAATGGACAGAGAAAGGAAAAAAAACTATTTCAACCAAATGACCAACAACTGTTGGTAGTGAGTAAGGAGTGTGGTGGAGAAGTGTGATGGGGAGGGGGTGTGAGAGGGGCTGACTGGCCGCAGGCACTGAGCACGCATCATTTAAGCGCAAAATTATAGCATACTTTTATATGGCACGGTTATAATTCACAGTACGTGCGAATGCAATGCATTGCAATGGTCCCGATGCTGCTGCTGATGCTGATGCTGCTACTGCTGCAGCAATAAAACGGAGGGGCTGTATAGTATTTTTGGGGGCGTGGCACGACACTGTGAAATTATCATTTTAATTGCGCTTTTGCCGCGACGCGCCAATTTAAATGTTAAGTAGACAAAGAGTTCATGAGATATCCTGGAAAATCAACAAAAATATATATTAAATAATTAAGAAAAACACAAAGAAGAAAATGTTCAAGAAAATAATAATAAAGAAAAACAATTTCATGGAAACTAAGCACTCTAAACTGTTAAAATACAGGGTATTTGCTGAAACTTTTTGCTGCAGACTGAAATAGCAACAGCAACATCAACATCAACAACAACAAATCGCCACAACAACAACTTTTATTACCCAACGCTTCTCGTTTTATTTGCATTCATTTTGGCGCCGCTGCAAAGCAAACGAACAGCAACAACAACAACAAAAATGCATACGCAAATAAATAAAAAATGTGTAGCAACAAAAATAAAATTGACGCCATCCCCCCCGCACCCACTTCACAAGCTGCTTTTAGCCACACCCGCCCCCCAATGGTCCACTAAATGTGAACAAATTAAAAATGCGATGCTGCCCAAAATGAAAACATGATAAAGTCAAGCTCAAGCGTCTAAAAGTCTACTTCAAAATAAAAAAGAAAAAAATAATAATGGAGAAAAACAGCAGAGGCAGCGGCAACAGCAGCAGTGGCAGCAGCAGC
This sequence comes from Scaptomyza parva, assembly GCA_035044645.1. Lineage (NCBI taxonomy): Eukaryota > Metazoa > Arthropoda > Insecta > Diptera > Drosophilidae > Scaptomyza > Scaptomyza parva. The sequence goes on from JAWNNT010000090.1 coordinate 8,695,040, forward strand.
AGCAGCTGAAAATGAATAGGAAGCGACAACGACTACAAAGTTGCCATCGAAATTTGGTCACGTGCTCTGCTCGAACGTTGGACTCGAGTTATTTACGTGCCTCGCACATTTTTGGCGCTTAATTCATGCTGGAGCAAAAGTTGCAGACACACACACACACATACACAGAAACAAACACTAACATAAAAAAGACAACGCAAACAAAAACAAAACACAGGACACTGCGGGCATTTTCGTTCCCGGCCCGACTACGCCTGCCTGCCAGTCTGTCCGTCCGTCTGTCTCTCTGTCTGTTTGTCTGCCTGTTTGTTGTCTCAGCATTTGTTTGTGCAGGCAACAAAACTGCAGCTTGCTTTTAGGAGTCAGGCGCAACATGGCGTATACTTAATTTGTGGCTGGCACTGGGCACAGCACGTATAACCGCTAAGTGCTGCCACGCCTAATGACCCCAAGCCTGCACCACACAAAAAAACAGTACCAAAACAGCAACAACAACAAAATACAATATCACAATAAAAGCGGAAGCAGGAACAGAAGCCGCAACTGAAACTACAGCTTATTAAAGATACCATAAAATACCCTATAAACATTTTGAAGTAATTTTTTGTGGATAATGATTAGGAAAAACATGTTCTACATTGGAGACTGAAGAAGTAATATCCATAACAAGACTTAACTTTCAACAATTAAGTCTTTCTTAAAAATAAATGAATTTTCATCACCTTGATATATTTTACAACCTCAAAACTTAATTGCAGTGCGTAATAGTACTTAAAGAAGTTAGATGCTCGCTGTTGATAGAAACAAATGGCTGACCTTCGTGCATTTTGGAGGTGGAGACTGCACATCATAAGGTCACATAAATAATGCAAAAAGAGAGAGCGAGAAAGAGAGCTCGACGCGTTACCTTGAGATACGTAACTGTTATACAATATATCTACTTATTATATAGAGCAAACGACCCAAGCAACTTTGAGCATAAAATGTAATGTTTTATCGCATTTTTATGTTGTTCTTCTTCTTCTTGTAATGTGCGCGTGCTGAAGTGAGAAATATGAGCGAAGCACGTGGCAAGCTAACAAAAGCAGAAAGAAAGAGAGAGAGATAGCATGATGTGGTTGCAGTGGCAAGTGAAGCTATCAATTTCTATTAGGCTCATTGACTACTTCGCCTTGTAGAGCAAGCTACTTCATTCCACTTTAAAAAAAACGCTGCTCAGATGCCAAATTGAAAGCAACTGACAAAAACAACAAGCAACAAACCATACTAACAAAACTGACACAAGGGAGCTTGGTGAAACAAAAATTGGTAACTGAAAACTGTCAACGGACATCTTCAAAATGCAGAAACAGCAGCAGGAGCAGCAGCAGCATAAATGTTCTTAATTGGCGTCAGCCATTAAATGCAATTTATCAAATAGACGACAGGCACAGCATAAAACACACACACTAAAAGCGAGCGAGAGGTAGCAAAACGGAGATGGAAATAGAGAGAATCGTGGGGCCAACAGTTGACAATTAATTTGACACAATTGCAAAGCAGAGCAACACAAATATATGTATGCATGTATGTATGTATGTATGTGTTCAAATGTGGCCCAGTTGCACCTGTCCTGTCCTGTCCTGTTCTGAACTCCCTGACCCAACATCAACCAACCCAATCCCTCTCTACCCTCTCTACTCGTTTTCCACTCTGTTGCTGCTGCTGGACATCCCTTGGCAACTTTATAGTTGACATTGTGTAAATGTCGCTGACATTGTCGACGCTCAGTTTGTTTGTATTTGTATGTAATGAAGCAACATGCGACATGTGCAATAGCCAATAGAGACAGAGAAAGAGAGAGAGAAGGGAAGAGTGGGTGAGATACAGAGAGAGAGGACGTCCAGTAATTGCCGTGAACATTAAGCGACTGGCCTTGGCCAACATCTAATGTGTCACAAAGGAAAAGGGAAGCAGGTGGTCAACATAAAACACACACACACATCATGCATTACAATAAAAAATGTTTTTTTTTCCTTGTTCCGGTCAAGCAACACAGAAATGAGAAACAACAAGCTTTATGAGTTGAGTACCCAAACGCATCGCAAACCGTTAACAAAATGTCACGTAACAGTATAAAGAGCCCCCAACTAGAATATAAACTAGCTAAGCTAAAGAGATGACCTTGAAGAGTTTTGTTAAGGTTGTGTGGGAAGCTGTAAAGTAATTGAAGACATTATAAAATCACGAAAAAGTTAGGAAGGCCACAAAGTGCGAGCTCTTAGCAAGTATAAAATAAACATTTGCTTTTGAAAATTTTCTCTATCTGCAATATTTTGTATTCATTTAATACCTTAAAGCTTATTTTAAATTAGATTTATTAGCAATCATTTATTAATTATAAAATTTGAAGATTTTCTGAAATCTCAATTTAAACTTTTATATTATTTCACATATATTATTACAAATTTAAACATTCTACAATTAAATCAATTAATTGAATAATTGTAAGTAAATTCAAGTGTTTTGAGACATAACCCCAAGGTATATTGCTGCTCAATTCTTCGATTCAAGCAACTAAGCAATCACATTGCACTTGAAACACATTAATTATTTAATTATATGGTAGTTAGTGCAGCAGCTGCAGCTTGTCAACTTTATACATTTCTTGCATCATCGCCATTTAGTGAAGAAACCTCACACACCTCGAAGAAATTTGCAAATTGCCATGTAGAAATATGTGAAATGTTTACTTGGAAATTGCCAAATTAACACAATAATTTTGCAGCCCATTTAGAATCGATTAAATGGCTTTTAGTTGACATAGCAAATGGACAAGAACAGCGGGGAGCAGGGGAAGAAACTGAGCTAAAAATGCCAAAACGCGCACAACAGTAATCCTTATTGTTGTTGTTGTTCTTGTTGTTGTTTGTCGGTTTGCGACGCAACCATTGCCACAAAAGCCGCATGGCATGCGGAGGCAAAGTGCAAAGCACTGAGAACAGAACAGAACAGAACAGAACATAACCGAACCGAACAGAAACCGAAACAGAAACAGACATAGACATGGTCCGGGACCACGCCCTGGCAGGCTTACATTAAGTGGCGGTTGCCAAAGTTGTCGACGTCATGAAACTTAAACAATGGCATACCAGCTAGCCTTGGCCACGTTCAGGTGCAACGCAGCTCTGTTGCACAACTGCACAAAAGCAACAGCAGGTGCATAACATTTGCAGCACAGTGGCAAGAACGAGAGGTGAATTCAAAGGGGGGCAGCTTAAAGTGCTGGCTGGCATTGACTGCTGGTTTTCCGAAATGCACAGAAACAAAGTGGTGAAAGCCAGCTGTTATTATGCCTTAAGGACATTAACCTAATCAACGCTGAAGAGACAAGGGGGGCAGCGGCTGAAGAGAAACTTAGGGTGCTTGTTGCATTCCTGCGTGGTTGCTGCTGCAACGTGTTGACAATGGCAAAAGCAGGGTTGCATAAGCAGCCAGGAATATTGACTAGTACTCCCCTTGAATTATTGTTTACGACTTGAGCTGTGATTTTGTATGCACATGCAATCGAGTAGTTGGAGTTACTAAAATAATAATCAGAGTGTGAGGCAAATAAACCGTTTTCCAGTTAAAAGTTAACCAGAGACTACATGCAATGAAAAATTATGTAAAAATCTAAAAATCCTTTTAAATTCAACGATGAAAATGACAAATTATTATATCCATATTCATACTGTGATGTTTATCAATCCAATCAGCCAGCTATATCAAAATCAAATACTGCAAATCCATGGCCTCAATTTGCAAATTTGAATATACGAGAGTAGTCTGTCTGTAAATTCTTTTTCATTTTTCATATACACAATATTTGCGCTGATAAGTATGCATCAATTTTTTATTAGAGTGCACGGCATTTACATAAAATAATATTATTATTGGCTATACAAGCAGATCCGCACTCACACACACTCACACACACAGACACACACACACAAAGAGCATACGAGTGCATTAAATTATTGTTGACATAATTAAAAAAGAGTTGAAGTGTGTTGGCAACACTGGCCGTGCTGCCATTCCACATACATATATGCAAAAGGTACGACAAAAAAAAAAAGCAAACAGCTGAAAAAAGCAAACAGAAAAATGCAACTCAACTTCATGTCGTTTGCATGTTTGAGCCTGGCAAAAAAAAAAAATGCAAATAAAACGAAAAGAATGAGAGAAAGGGCAAAAAAATAAAGAGAAGAGAAATCAATGAAAATTTGCTTGTTAAATGTGCCAGAGGAGCAGCACATCCTCCCCCGTCCGCCCTCACCATAGCCCATTGATTGGCGAGCCTGTAATCAGGCTGACATATTCGAATACGAGCATGTAATTATGTCAGCGCTTGATTGCCCGACACGCCCCTAGGCACGCGTCCTGTGAAAACGCCCTTTGTCAGTTTATGAAAATGCAATCGCGATTTTGCATATTGATAGAGCCAGCCAACACACAACAAACACTATGTACGAGAATATATAACAAACAAAAAACCCCGTTGCATATATTAAAAACATAAAAAAAAGCAGTCATAATTGTCATTTACTGCTGAAACGTTGCATTGCAATATCATTTTTCCACAAATTATTTGCAATAATTGCAAAAGTGCATTGATTCAAGTAGTGCATATAAAAAAAAAACTAACTAAATAATACAGAAAGCAAAAAACATATTCATTTGAAAAGTTTGGAATGAAAATGTGTACAAAATTGAAATGCCATTATAATATTTTGTTAATAATTGACGTCAAATGAACTTTAGTTTGAATTGAAAATGATATTTTTTTCTCAGAACTTGATTCACAATTAAATTTTTCAATGAAGTTGTGTATCTATTGTACTTTGTCTAAAGTTATACTGATTGCTGCTACGCTTAACCAATACATATGTGAATACGATTGGCCTTTCATATCCGGAGATAGAGAAAGGGAGATAGTTTTCGTTTTAGCTACCTCAAGTTCAGCCGCCTAATGAGCAACACACACCGCAGCCAACAAGTTTAGCCTCAAAACTAACAATTTTATTAACTGCCAAACAACCAAGGAGCAGCTAGCTAAGAGTGGCGTTGGTTGAATCCTTATGAAGTAGAAGCTTACACGCAATTTATGCGCCGCAACGTATGTGTGCAACACATTTTGGTGTATGCCACAGATATTTGCAACGCCCCGAAAATGCATGAGCATGAAGCCGCCGACGCGCCCACTTTTCCTCCTTTTTCTTCTGCCAACACCCAAAACACACACACACACTTGTAATGGGTGGCAGCTTCATTAAATTTACACGCACATGAAGAACTTGAGTGGGTTAAAGAAGGGGTGGGGTGTGGTGGCGGTGAGACTGTATGGGGGCGGTAGGGGTATGGCTCACAGCGAAGACGCTGTCAGTTTTGTGCAATTTCCGGCGCAATCTTCATTTACAACTTAAGTTACAGCTCAAACGACTACAACTGCATGTAAACAAACAAGACAAACACATACACAAACAAGCAAACAAGCACACAGATACTCACTCACACACACACACGCACACCACTTGGCTGGCTGCCTATGCAAAAAGTGTAGCAGACTTTTAAGCTGTTGTGAAAACATTTTAGCGCTGCCTGAGCTCCAAGTAGAGTATCTCAATGTGTGTGTATGTTTGTATACACACACAGACACACACACACACTGCAATCTTGTGCTGTGCAAATGACTTTGGCCGTAGCTTTGAAAGTTATGCCTATGAGTGCGCCTTTAGCCAGGGTTGCCGGAGTGCAAATTTATTAGGCGCATTGCATGCTTTTGTGCGTTCACTTGAAAAATGACAACTTTAATTTAGCTACAAACACCGACAGTTACCAGCCCACCCCCTACCTCAACCTCCCAGCCACACCCTCCTCCTCATAACGAACGAGAAAAGGGTTGTGACAAAAGCGACAAACAGACAAAATGACAATGGAAAAAGCATTTGTGGCCAGGGTTGCAACCAGCCAAGGAGTTGGTTGCCACTGCTTTTGTCAGCTAACCACACAGAATGCCAATGCGACTAGCTGTAGACAGTCGAGACAAAACAGATAGAGACAGCAACTGAGGACAATATCGTTCGAGAGAGAGAGAGAGCGAGAGAGATAGAGTGAAAGATTGGGCGCGTTGTCTTTTGATGGCAACTCCGCCCGTCTCAGATGAATATTAATTACCATTTGAAAGCTTGTCTTACACTTGTGTAAATTTATCAACAACAACAGCAGCAGCAGCATCAGCCTCTGCCTCAGCCTTAGCCAGACAATATAACCAGAGTTGCCAAACTGACTATAGCTAATGGTGGGAGGGACGGACGGGCAGAGTAGGGAGAGTGGCAAGGGAGGCACCCAAACAAAAGTTAGGCTTGAAAATTGCTTTGCATGGCAAAAGGATTACCAAAGGATTTGCATGCATACTGAAAACACATTTCGTTCCCTTAAACTTCTCTATACGGACTTAACTCCAACCAGCTCTCCAATTGAAGCTGGCTGCCATTTTGGTACACATTTTTGTGGGACGTACTGTAAAATGTCATAAATATATGCATGAGTTTTGCTTGTTCTCTGTGGATATTTACACGTAACAATGCAATGTAATTGATACTCTCATTCCACAAGTATAATTCATGTGCTTGCTATTGTTGTTGTTGCTGTTGCTGATGCCTTTTGGCCATTTTTGCTCAGGTAATCTTTTTTGGGGCCAATTTCTTTGGGGCCATTGTTGCCAAAGGCAAACAGAAAAGCCGAGAGACACAGAGACCGACCGACAGGTAAATACAACGTGTAAATTGAATTGTTCATGCATTCACATCTAGGTCAATGAATGCAGCAGGCAACTCTTGCAACATATTGATAGTTTATAGTCAGGGATTACGTTTGGAGAAATTGCATTGAATGCACAAATAGGCAAGATTAAAGTCTTAACTGGTAATTACAATGGCTTGGTCTATAGATTTTTGGTAGAACTCGTATCAAAACATATATTAAAGTTCTTTTTTGTTCTTTATTTCATTTCAGGTACCACCTACACACAACAACAGAATATCAATGCAAAGTTACAAGTAAAGACGACGCCCGCCGAGCACGCTGCCAGCAAATGGCGCAGCATATCAGATCTATCATCAGAACATCAGACGAAGAGTCGTTTCGAACTCGAGGAGGAGAATTCACAGATTCTAGAACAGCTGCAGCTGCCAGTTGACCATCACAGACAGCTGTCTAGCAATAGCCACAATAATAAACCCTCCAGATGTGGTGGTGCCAAGAACTGTGCCAAGGCCAAGGTGGCCAAATGGAAGGCGCAGCTAAAGAATCATCGCGGTCATCAGGCTCATCGAGCTGCCTATCACAGGGAGGCGAAGCGACGATTGCGTCGCGAAACCGAGGAAGTGGACGAACTGGAACTGCAAGTGCCCAAAGCAACAGTCGTCAGTTCAACCGCAATTACCACAACCAGTGCCGCTGTCACGGCTTATGCCAATAGAACGCTGACAACGGTGAAGGCGAAACGTGCTCATTCCATGGTGCATTTGGCGCCGGAGGATATGAAGCCGAAGCCCAAGGAGCCTGTCATTATCATCGATGATGTGGAGGAGTTCGATAGCGGCACCTCGACACGCGATCTATTTGCCAAGAGTCGCGAGGAGGCAGATGATGATGAAGATGGACCGCTCGAGGGTCCACGTGCATTGCCCCTGCGGCCAGTGTTGCCCAATCCCTATGAGGATGAGGAAATGTCTGTTGTTTATGCGGAACAACATTCGGAGATTAGGCTGATGTGTGAGGTCGATCTGGATATATCATCAAGCATGTGGTACAAAAATGGCCAGGTACGTAATAAATTGGAAAAAACGGATTCCTAGTTTTATTATTTGCCTTGTCAGGGCTTGGAGTGTCTAGTTTAACTGTAGCTGTCGGAGCTGCCAACTTGTTTGCAGCTTTTGACTTTAATTGCATTCTTCGTGCGGCCCGTTAGCTAGCTGCCAGGACGTCCTTTTGCTCCCTTAAGCTGTCTCACAGTTTTCGCATTTTAATATTTGTATTCTGTAAATAGTAAATATCCTTGTGGGGTATGTATGTTTGTGAAATAAGTTGTTGTAGAAAGTTCAGATTGTATATTTACTTTAAACTTTTTTGTTAACATTCTTTTTGTTTACAATTTATATGTAATGTGATTTATTTTTGAGAAGATTTTCAAAAATGTATAAATCGTATTATGCCAACTTCATTTAGTAAACTAGTACAGGGTATAAGGTGGACTCTTCTTCTCTATCTTGCTGTCTCTCTTTCTTTTAAGTTGTTCTTGAGTTCTTAGTTGCTTTTTATTGTCGCCTGTACTGCGTTTGTCCTTTGTGTCAGCTGCCCTATCTGCCTGCCTGCCTGCCTGCCCGCTTTCTTTTTCGCCCTTCGGATGCTGTCTTCTATCTTCCTATCAGACGTCTCGAGTGCTAGTTTTGTTCCCGGCTCTCTTCTCTCTATTCTCTTCATCCACTTGATAGCCATCTTCTGTGCTCTATGTCCGTATCTCTGTGCTTTTCTCATTTCCATTCTGTGTCTGGCTTTTGTGCTTGCTGCTTGCTTATTTGTCGTTTAAATGCCGCATTATGCAAATAGGATAATCGTTATTATTTGATAGTTTCTGATGTCAAAAGCATTTTAAGAGTTCATCTGTCAGGTCGACCTGGCTGCACTTTAATCCCCCCACCCTCTCCCTCTCTCACTCTCTTGCTACCTCTTTCTCTGTTAAAGTAGATTGCTTAACTGATCGGACGCTTTTGCTTTTTGTGTGTCTGGTTCATGGCCGACTTTTAATTACAACTTTTGTGCACTGTGGCAACGCCCAGAAGTATGCAGCGAAATATTATACAAAATGCAAATTACTCCTGCATACTTTTATTGTGGCTTGGCGTTTTAACTAATGACTTAAATTGAAAATAAAAATGCGTTGGCACAAAAAACATTACAACCACCACACAGCAGCTGCTGCCAGGAGTTTGTGGAAGTCGGAACAGCGCCAAAAAAACCCCAAAAAGCTGGCAACAAAATTAACAAACATGGCGCAAAAGTTAACAACCAGCCGGCAAAAGTTATTGAGTTGTAATTGCAAGTGCAAACAGTCAACGAGTCAAGAGGGCTCGCAAAAAGCGTAGTCTACCTTTTGGCGTAATGCAATTATAACCGCTTTGCCAACCCCCAACCCAACCCTCCAACCCAACCTCCACCCAGGGCCCAGTTGAGTTGAGAGTTTTTGCCAAGGCAACCCAACAACAAAACTCTAGATGATGATGATAGTAAAATTTAGCACTTGGTATTTGTAGTTGCAATACGCACGAACGAGTCGGCAAAAACAAACATACAATATCCAAACAAGAAACTATAGAAGTATATTTTTTGGTAACCATAGAATTTTTAATGAATTATTTTGTTCAACTATTACAGATTGTTAAAATTTAATGGAATACGATAATCAGTTGAAAGTGAAATATATAACTGAAAAACCGTTTTTCAATATGAACTTAACGAAATAATATTTCTCATATATGTTTTAAACAATCAAATCGACTGCTGTTGCACGATGGAAACTTCATCAGAAAGTCATTATAGAGAACTTTTACTGTTTATACAGAGTTGTACAATGCACAAACAACTAAACATTTCTGCGGTGCTCCAACTTGTTGTACTTTACAGTTGCTTGTTTACTTAACTATTGTTGTTGGCTGTTGTTGTTGTTGTTGCAGTTGTTGCTGTTGTTGCAAGTGCAGTGCTCTTGTGCAGTGTAAATTGCAACAGCAATGGCAACGAGTGGGCAGGCCAAGTTGTTGATGGGCAAATAATAGTTGAAACTAACACAACAACAACTATAACAACAACATCAACACTTTGTGTACGTGCTCTGGTTGTTGGTCTGCGGCTTGGCTTGGCTTGGCTACACCAACAACACATTCAGTAGCACCTGGGCTCAGGTGCAAGTGTCTATGTGTCTATATGTGTGTGTGAGTGTCTAGTAAACATTGTTGCTCCTGCCTCTCTCTGTATTGACTACCAACTGTTGTTGTTGGTGTTGTTGTTGCACCACTGTTGCTGGTGTTGATTTTGTACAAAAATTATATTCAATATTTTGCGCGTAAGTTCAGACTCAGCAGCAGCAACAAGAAAAACATCTACCAAATTGGCTGTAAACAGCTGTCATTTTGGCTTACACATCGAAATCTTGCAGACACGTCTCCTCCCCTCTCTAACCATTCCCTTCCCATCTTTGCTTTCTGATTGCTGCACTTGTTTGTAGTAAAAAGAATAAAAATCAAAAGACGACGACGACGACAACATCGCAATCTTGCAATGTCTGCGACAATTTCGCATCTATCGAATGCGATTGCTTTTATTTACCGTAAAAATTTGCCCAGACTTGGGCGAAGCGACTTATATTTTGCTGTTGCTGTTGCACGTTATCGTATCTATGCCACACCCAGGTGCAACGTATTACTTGGTTTTTGCAGCATCTGAAGGCCTGGTCTTCTAAGCTTTTGTCTACTCGCAATTTGTTGGCTTTTATTGTGCTTGCAAGGCGAGAATTGCCAGACATAAAGCTTGTGGTTTTTGGTTTCACTACCCTAACTGCATATTATAGTTTACTAGCGACAACAACGGCAACCACAACAACTCTGTTTTAAGATTAAACAGAAGCAAATTGTTGCATACTCTAGATGAAACGGTTTTATTTGTAATTATGTTTTAATATTGCAACCAATAATGAATATATAATATTTGTTGTAAATTTAATTACATTCTTGTGCAAATTTGGTTTAAAAGGCTTATTGCTTAGTTTGCTAATATTAAATAAATAGAAATTCCATTAGGGATACTTTCATATACCCTAACTTGTTTCTATCGTATCGTGATGCGTTGTTGTGTGTGCATCTTTGGTCGTTTGGCCGTTATTTCATACTTTGTTGCAAGCAGCTGGCAGCAACATATTTATTGCCACCCATTATTGTTGTTGTTGGTTGGCTGGTTCGTTGTCATGGCTCAGGTTTAAGGTCAACAGACTTAACTTCATCTCTTTCTGCTGCCACATTCTTCTGCGTTCAATTTGTCCTTCCCACAAAGAGATGCTTAAATCTCTAACGGGTTCGCTTGTCAAAAGCCGCGCTAAGCCTCCATTAGTCAATTAGGCGACGCAGAGCAAAACTTAATATACGACATTAACAGAGAAGAAGAGGAGAAAGAGAGAGAGAGACAGTTAGAGTAAGAGCGAAAGCGTTCTCAGTGGAGATGCTGCTGCTGCTGCAGATGCAAGTAAATCACATCAAGCCAAGAAATTAATCACTCAGACTGCAAAGCGGAGCAAATCCCCAAATGAAAATCAGCAACAATGCCACGTCAGATCCTTCGTTCGTTCGTCGTTCGTAAGTGGGCGTCGCAAAAGGAGGCGTGGTGGCACAAGTTGCTAACACGCCGCTTACTTTGTACCTTTGACAAGTTTATTAAGTTAGTAACAATGTCGGGGAATAACTGCATGGCTCCTTAGATCCTTCAGCTGCAGCTGCACTCCGATGGCAAATAAAATCAACGCCGCTGACGTTGCAACAGCAGCAGCAGCAATGGCAACGACAACGGCAACGGCAGCAGCAGCCGTGTGGCAACGATGGCAACATTTTCCCCACGGTGCAATTGTATTAGTTGTGTTAAAACAAAAGCCAGCCAACTGAAAGCAAAGACATGAACACAGCACATGCGGCAGATTAAGAAATGTTGGCAGAACGAGGAAGAAGTTAGAGAATTGAACCACAGCGGCTGCAATTACAACAATAATGTGGCAACAATGTGAAAGAGAGAGAAAGAGAGAAATAGAGAGAGAGAAAGACACTGTAGTCTGTGTGGAGAAGCGGCAGCTGCCGCACAATGTGGCTTCATAAGCAACCTCAAGTGCAACGCACCGCAATTAAAATGCTCTACACAGAAACAGCAAAGGCAACATAGTATAAATAAAATGGATTTCTACGAATCACAATTAGTAAAGTTGATTAAATATGATTATTAAGCAAAACAGTATTTAAAGTAAAACTTAAGTTGTGTACCTATGAATACGTTTAGCAACACTAGCTTATATATTATTATCAGCTTTTTAAATGTTTGCTTAAACCTTTTCGTATTGCACATCTATCTCCTTTTTCCTTATGACTTCCTCTTTGAAGAAATAGCAAACTACTGTCTTTAATCTCAGATTGTGTACCTAAGCAGATTAAAGTACAAGTTAACAAACACGTTTTACAACACTGGCTCCAAATTACATATCATCAGCTGTTTAAATGTTTACTTAAACCTTTTCATGTAGCATCATGATCATTTGACTGGGAGAGACTTTTTATTCCACTTGACTTCTCCCATGCATTTTGGGCTTAACAAATATATATTTTATCATTATCACTGACACCCTGCACAATGCCCCCACCCCCGTCCGCACCAACAACCCTTCGTGCCATTGTAAACAGCATTTGCAATTGCATTTCAGCTGCTGTTCGCTGACTTTTTCATCTTGTGAGCTGTCTTCAGTGAAAAGAGTCTGCAACAAACATACAGGCTTCTAGTTGCTGTGTCTCTTCCCTTCGGTCGCATTGCAACTGCAACTGCGGCAATGACATGCGACAAGTGTTGCACTGACAGCTTGCAACATGAGCGACTTTTGTTGTACTTTCTGGAGCGCTGCACACAATGCACATTCGAGTCGAGTCCCAAGCTACTTTCAGTTTGTGCCAGCCACCAAACCACCCAACCTCTACTCCTCTTCCTCCTTAGCATGTGTGTGTGTGTGTGTGAGTGCCAAAGAATTTATTGTTGAAAATTATCAAGAGGCTAATATATTTGCCGAAAGCAATTTCAAGTTAGTAGCTTTGGGCCAACAGCAGCAGCAGCAAAGAAAAGAGAAAAAAGAAACAGCGACAGGCAGCGAGTAATGTTTGCTGACAAGATTTTTGCAATTCCAAGCTAGACAGCCAGAAAAGAAAGAGTGTGAGAAAGAGTTAAAAGGAGAGAGAGAGAGAGAGAGAAAGAGGAAATATATGTAGAAGTAGCCAATTTTGAGAGACACTTTTTGTTATTTGTTTTCTTGGATGGTCTAAGACGAAAATTGATTGTAACTTAAGTAGATTATGGCGGCATCTGTTTGCAGCATTTGGTGCTAATGTTGGAAAAAGGAAATTTTAGTAATAAACATTTTGAAATATATTTTTTACATTTTATTTTTAATAGTTTATGCAAAAATTCATCATAGTTTCCCATACATTTGCCAATTCAAACGAACATAACTGCAAATGTTTCTCCCTTCCTCAATTGATATAATTAAATCATATAACTAGCAAGCCAACAAAATTTACATTATTACCAAATACAACGAATTCAAATGTCAAAAAAAAAAAAATTTTGTTCTCACCCGGTATTAAATGTAAATCGCACATAGCCAAAAATTAAAACATTATAATTAGAAATAACAATGCTGAAAAAATAAAACGGGAATTATTTTTGGTCATGTCACACAATCCAACAATACAGACAGACAGACCCTCGGACCAACAGACATACAGATATAAAATGACCAAAAATGCAAAAACCAAATGCCAACAGACAAAATGGTCGTAGCCAGATAACGATGGCGCAAAATTATGCAAAGTTATGCGCATGTACAACTCAAATGCGCCTTCAAAAATATGTATGTTGCAACAATTTATGCGAATCGAGGCAGCTGCAACAAGAACAAAAAAAAAAAAAACGACGGCAGCAAGCCCGGAACGCGAACATCAACAACAATACAGTCAGCTCTCAAACAAAAAAAAAAGTGGAAAAAAAATCATAATTACCAGTGAACAGATCGCTGTTGCATGCGTGAGATTTAATGCCCCCAAACAATTGGAACCGAGTTGGGCAGGAACAGCAACAACTCTGGAACTGGAGTCTGAGGCCTGGCCAAAACAATCGAGCGTGTAATCCGCTGGACGCTCTCTGGACTCGACTTTGCTGTAAACAAGGATTTGCCACGCTCATTTAACGCTTTTGTCTAGCGGCCATGTTGCCAAACCAAAATCTCTCACAAACACAGAAACGCACACATACAGCTGCAGGTGTGCAGTCGCCAAAAACTGCCATATCTGTTCGTGTGTGTGTGCGTTTGTGTGTGTTGGTGTGTTGGCCATGTTACCTCATAAATTTCCAACTGAATGCGCCGATGCACAGCCTGAAAATCCAGTTGCCAGTTTGACCATTTTACATTGCGTTTGCTCCAACAGCGTCGGCTGCTGGTTAATAAATTTCTGAAATGGCCGCAACGGCGACTGCGGCAAATGCTCAACGGAAGTCGAGACAAACACACACACACATCCATATATTCATATATTCGCACGCTCAATTCACACACAGACAAAGTAAAAACCAGAACGAGCTGCCAAGTCAGCAAGAAAAAAATTGCTAAAAATCAATGCACGCATAAATATTTACACTGTTTTTCAGTTGAAAACAAAAAATGGTATAAGTACTACGTATACAAAAATCATAAGCGAACTACAACGAAAATTTGAAAACTCGCACGCAACGGAAACGGAAACGCAGCATACAAATATTTTGTTTTTACCATATACATATATGTACATATATATTTAACACGCAGATTTTGCAACATTTTATAGTATTATGTTTTTTCTTATTTTTATTTTTTGGCATCAGCTCTACAAGCGCATTATGTAAAGTTGAAAAGTTGTTGGCTAACAATTATTTTTGTTATACCCGTTGCCATTCAAATGTGAAATTTTAATAGTTTAGTTTAGAGTAGAATATTTAACACACCATGCAATTAAATGCTGTATATTTTTGTTTAGTGAGTGGAAGTTCTCTTTAAAAACATTCATGTGAAAAATTCAGCAATTACTTGATTATTATTTTGATTATTTTTTCTGCTGTAAGTCTTCTAAAATTTTTCATAACTTAGCTATTGATATGGTTTTTTAAAGATTAAGCAAAATGTATACATGGAGACAAAACAAGTCAGGAATATAAGTCAAGACTCTAGTCAAGTAAACTCTTTCTCCCTCTACCTCTAAATGTTCAATCATCCCTTGCAATGCATGATGACAAATCTATCGGTTTGTTAATCGGTTTCATTGAAAATTTCATATATTTTCATTATTTTGTCTATAGTTTCAAGAACAGTTTTAGTATGTTATTGATATAATTGATAAATTGATCAGTTACCAGAACCATGAAGTAATCGATAATTTAAAACAATCTTATTCTGCCTAAAGCTAATGTTCAAGAAGCCGATAGTACCTATAGTAATAAGGATAGACAGATGGACATAGATATATCTTCTCGCTTGATGATACTAATTAATAATATGGTTTATACTTTATGGGATCGAAGTACTGTTTATTGTGTGTAAATACATTTATATACCCTTTAGTTCAGGATATAAAAACGTATAAAACTTAAACATAAACGATTAAGAAATCTATGAAGCTCAACAAATTTATTTAATAAAGAACAAAAACCATGCAGACAGAAGTTTAATAACATAAAGAAAAAGTTGATGTTTTAATTGTTCATTTGCATAACTGAAGATATTGTTTATCTTTTGTTGTGCTTAACGTGTACGTGTACTTATGATATGGCTTAATGCGACAGCAACCAAAAGTTAAGCTCAGCCATACCAAATGCAATTAAAATTATTTATGAAGAGAATGAAAACGATGCCACGCCCCCCAACACCGCACACACCCGCACCACCCGCCATTAAGTACGCAACGCATTTAAATGTATTTACGGATATTTTTCATATTTTTGCTGCAGGATTTGAATGTGCACATAAATTTTCAGTGAACATTAAGCCACCTTAAACACACACACACACACATTCATACATACATATAAAGGACACAAACAACTGACACAACAATGCGTTCGCTCGTCCATCCAACAACCAACAACAGTTGGCCAAACAACAACAACAACAGCAATATAACTATTGGCCACATTTTGAACGCTCTCTTTATTTTATATATATATGTATGTATGTATATATATATATATATGTATTCACATTTTTGTAAGCCAGCAAACAGTTCATTGTTGCCACATTACTGTAACTGTACTCAGTGGATTTGTATATTGTGGTTTTTGTTGTTGCTGCTGTTGTTGTTGCTGTTGTTGTTGGGGCAAAATAAGCCCAAACAAACGCATTTAAATTATCATTATTTTCATTTGTTTGAAACGAATTGTAATAAAATGTCTGGCCTGTAAATAAATGTGGGCAATACACAAACAACTATATATATATCTGTATATATCTGAATATATATCAGATAGTGGTCTCCTGGATAGGATCGGTGCATTTATCATAAAATTTATGTGCGCTTAAATGCGCCTGCATTAAAAGTTGAGTGGCGGCATTATTTGCATAATTTCGACAGCGCCTGCAACTCCAAGTGACATTACACACACACACACACACGAACATTAAATGCCAATGAAAACTTGATCTCTCTCTTTGCTGTACTAAAATGTCTCTTCTCTCTCTGTTTGGAACTACCCGCAGGTGGTGCATGCCATGGACCGAACAACTCGTGTCACCGACTATCGCTTTATTAAGGAAGCTAATGGGGCGCTAACCATCACCAATGTGATGCTTGAGGATGATGGCAAATGGCAATGTGAGGCGGAAAATACGCGACGCTACACGGAAAATGCTCGACCCGTCAAGCTGGTCGTGCTCGGTAAGTACAACAACAAAATGGCGGCAGCGGCGGTGTCCCATATAAAAGTTTAGACAAATATTAAAAAGGTCGTTACATTTGCGAAATTAGCTTTTGCAAAGCCCATACAGCAGCAGAGGCCCTTGCAAACGTGCAAGGCAGGCAATGAGCCAAGTTGACAAGAAAAAAAAAACTTTAGCTATTAGCTCGATTCGCAGGTTGTAGCAAGTACAGTTGTGTTCGCATTAAGCTAGCTGCAAATGGCACAAAACTGTAGCATAAAAAAGAAGTAGAAGAAAGAAAAAAAGATTTCTTTGCTACGTGTTAGCTTAGTCCAAAATGTCGCCTAATTCAGGCAGAATGTTCTTGAGATAATGTCTCTACAATTGAGCTTAAGAACAAAAGACGTAAAAAGTTGCTTAGATTTCAAAGTTGGATTAGCAAAACACAGTTTCAAATTAAAAATGTACTAAGCTTTAATAAGCTTGTAGGTCAGAGACATGTTGAGAAGATTTCGGAAACAAAAAGTTCTTGAAAGGAATGAAAACTAAATAAAAGTATTGAAGGACAGTTAACATAAGAGATCATTTTATAAATATATAAAATTCATTATACTAACTTTTTCTTCTTACAATTTCCCCTTTAGATCGTCCAAAACCTCCTTACTTGCTGATAGACTCTCGTCGCCTGGATGCTGGAAATATTTTTGTGCCCGTCAAGGAGAACTCGGAGCTAAATTTGGCCTGTGTCAGCGAGGGCGGTAATCCGCGACCTACGCTCACCTGGGAGGTGCTCCTAAGTCCCGGCGTAGACCGACATGCCCAGAAGGTATCCGCTGAGGTACTCGAACTGGAGGAGATCAAGAACGAGAAGGTAAGTACATTAAGCAATCTATTAGATAAATGACTCGAAGAGAAGGGGGTGTTTGTGAAAAGCAGGCGTTGAATATTGGACTGACACTCTGACATATTGTATTGTCGTCTTAATGCGAAGCAGGCGAAACCGCAAGTTAAATATAGATAGAAGAGTGGGTTGGGGACGGGGGGTGGCGGGTCAAAAGGGAGACAGACAGCAAACACATTAAGTGTGGATAACGGCGGCTTTTCTGGCTACGGCTCAAACAACGGATCTCCGGTAATGGACGAATAGACAAACCCCGTACGGTCAATGGCCAGACGACGGACAGGCTGCGGTTGCGCCAGAAATTTGTTTGTCTTGCACTCGAGCATAATGAAAAGCAGATATTTTGGGGCAGGCGTTGCATAAGCAGACCCAACGTCACCCCCAAGCCGCCTACCTGTCAAACACATCGAAGATGTCGACTTGAGTATGTGTATCAAAATGTTAATGTGTGTGTGTGTGCGAGTGTGTGGGAGTATGTTTATGTGTGTGTGGGCGAGTGTGTTTTAGTGTGAGTGTGAGTATATTTGTTTGTCATAGACCCTAAATGCCACAAATTTGCGTGTTTGGTCTGGTCTACAGTGAAGTCGCCGCCACGCCAGATGATTGATTGAAAACTGTGCCAACAAATTTGCATGTTAAGGCCGAGTCGACGGTGGAGTGGGGGGGAGTTGGTGATGCGTGGTGGGTGGGTGGTTTTGGGTTTTGGGCATTGCCCTTGCCCTTGTCCTCGACGGCTTTAATTTAAATTAATGATGTCGCGCTTGATAACAGGGCTCCCAGACTAATTGGCTGCCCAAGCTCTCGTCTGGCGGGCGGCCGGGCGGTCTGGCTAGCTACTTTGGGCGCCTTGTCATTTCGCCCAATTTGTCCCAAGTCTAAGCCTTAAATTGTAATGGCATTTTTATCCATTCACACACACTCTCTCTCACACTCTCACTCACTCTCTCTCTCTTTATATTTCTCTATCGCCTTAACAGGATAAAAACGGCTACAAAATCAACAGCGGCGCCAAGAGCGAGGCCCGTTTGCCCGCCGTCTATCGTGCTCATCACAATGCCCGGATTTTGTGTGTCATGGAGCATCCCACACTGAAGATACGACAGAATGCCTCCCTTCTCCTCGATGTGCAGTGTAAGATCAAAATTTATGTTCTAACTAAACTATTTTTAAGCTAACGCGCTTAAGTTTTCACGGAAAAACCCTTTGCTCTTAAAGAAAAGAAAATCCTTAACAGAGTGAAAATATAATTTAGTTTCGTTAATTGCTTCTCACTTGAAACCAAAACGTTTTACATTTAATGCTTTAAATCAGAATATGTATATAGCTCATGCGTAAGCTAAAAGTTAATTGCACATATATGCGAGTAATTAGTCAGTTAGTCCGTCACTCATTTGGCATCATATTTAAATGTTGAAAAAAGTTTTTGCATCAAAAGCCAAACACGACGAAAATCGCACCTTGTTTAATTAACACACAGAGAGCAAAGGCAGCGGATGGATGTGGTGGAGTAGGCGATGCTTGGAGTTCGGAATCGGGTGCGGATGTTGCGAGTGCGGCAAGTAAAAGTGAAAACCAAAAAGCAAATGTTGATTAAAAAGTTAAATTGCTAAAGTTAACACACGCCACGAGGCACGCAGCAATCGGGCCATGGTTGGAGTAGTTGGAGGGAACAGTAGGGAGTTGTAAGTGGGGGATCAAAGAGGTCGGCGAGTGGGCGGGCGAAGGGAGCAGAAAAAACAAAGGGGCAACAAAATTATTATGCACCTGCAGCAATAAAGGAAAGCAAAGGTGAAATTATATGAATGGAAAGTGCAACAAATAAAAATAATACAAGAAAAAACAACCGAGAAAAATTGAAAATGGGACAACGTTCAAAAGCGGACAGCTGTATGAAAATAAAGAACAGAGAAAAAATAAGTAAATTGGTGTGGCAACATTAAGTAAACAGTAAGAGTGGCACTGGGACACAAAGTAATAAGTAAGCAGCCCAGTTGCGACACTGAAATTCCAAAGTAAGCAAAATAACAAGTTTTTAATTAACTCTTAATTGGCAAGAAAGGAGAAAGACTGTCCAGAAAAAAATATATAAAAATGCTTAACCAAGTCTAGACGAGTTACCTTTCTAAATATAAAACGGTGACAAAATTGGAAATAATTATTTCTAAATAAAGCTAAGAAAAGTTCATGATTTATGGGTATATAAAAAGTAAATAGAGGTAGATATGATATGATAGGTTAATGAACTATGGGGATATTAGGGCAATTGTTATAGAAAGGTATTCTTAATAATTTAACCTTTGGCCTTTAGACTGATTTTTCAGAAACAAAATTTAATTTTTTCATGAATTTTCAATGTTTTTAACTTCTTAAGTGATTTTCTAGTTTCACAAACACAATGAGACCTTAATGCATACATCCCGAAAGCA
The DNA here is from genome assembly GCA_035044645.1 of Scaptomyza parva. Classification (NCBI taxonomy): domain Eukaryota; kingdom Metazoa; phylum Arthropoda; class Insecta; order Diptera; family Drosophilidae; genus Scaptomyza; species Scaptomyza parva. Next base: position 8,715,120 of record JAWNNT010000090.1, read on the forward strand.
CTGTAGGAAACTATTACTTTCCATAGTATTGCATATTGCAAGCAATCTATTCGATGGATCATAGATTAAACCTTAAGAGGTTACCAAAATGCAATAAAAAGTTGTCCCACTTGGTCCAGCATCCATTCGTTTATCCAGCTGCCACGTGGCTTGATTCGAGAACGAAAGATTGAAATATTGATGGAAAACATTTCCGACATCAACACCGGCTGCAAATCAAAATCAATGGCAGCAATTAGAGGGACTCGCACTAATTGGCAGTAACAAAGCCGCAGACACGTGCTGAAAATTGTTAGCCCAGTTAACCAGAGAGAGAGAAGGGATACCAGGATCAAAACACATGTACATACATACATATGTGTACGTATGTATGTATGTATAAAACAAAGTGCCACAGTTATTTGCTTTATTAATGCCCGTCAAGCCGCATAATACCATGACAAATGCCAAGGTAGAAAGAGAGATGACGATGACGATGACGACGATGAGGATGCCCATGAAAATGATTGGAAAATGTAGAAAAGCCGTGCGGGATTTGCATGACTAAGTCAACGGAGTATGAGAATTTCCAATTCCCCGGAATCTGACTACACTCAATGGAAATGTTTGTTTGTTTCTCTATGTGTGTGTGCGAGTGTATGTGTGTGTTTGAGCTTTGGCCAGGCATGAAAATTGCAAAAACCGCAATAACAACACAGGAAAAGGCCTTCAACAACAATAAAAGCAACAACAACAACAACCGCAACGTTTCACAACAAAGAACAACTGAAGAACAGTTCCTGGTTTTAACTACTCTCTGTCTCTCTCTTTCTATTCTCTCTTTATCTCTCTTTCCCCCTCAGCCTCGTTGGTATTGTTTTGTTACGGTTGTATAAATTAAAATGCACACACATGAAAGCATTTGCTCAGACAGTTAAGAATTTAATGTTTGTGTGCGTTCGTTCGTTTGTTGTCGTTGTTGTTGTTGTTGTTTTGTTTTTTAATTTTTGCATTTTTATGCCCAGATCGTTGACGTCGACAAAATCAAGGACATCAATCGTAATGCAAAACGAGACACGCCAAGTGCTTAAGTTTTTAAACTTTTTAAAACAATATTAAATTGAAATTTAATGAAAAATATGAGAAAAATGTTGGCTCTAAAGCTACCTTTTTTTAAACATTTTTTTTACTTGCCTTTTAATGCTGTTTATCTTGAAAAATTGTTTGGAAATTGTTTTTAAGAACCATTTGCATCGATAGTCAGGCCAGACAAGTTAAACATTTTTTGCGTCCCTTTATGGTTGCCGCATAGATATATAGATGTTTCTGGCCCAAACAAATTGATAGACGAAGCCTGTCCAGACAAGGACCTCTAACCTCTCTCACACCATCTACCATTTACCACCCACCGCCCATCCAACAGTCTGTTCGGTTAGCCGCATAAAAGCCAAACGGGCGTCCTTTTATTCCATACATGGCCAGTATTTATATGTATATTTTTGTATGATGTCTGACAACTGACGTCTGTGTGCATGTTACGCCCAAACAACCACACACACAGACAGAGACACATACACAGACACATAGACACACACTTACATTGAAACCTTGTGAAACACACTCAGACGAATGTCTATTGAATAGTTTGGCAAACAACCGACAAACAAATTTCATTTGCCCTGCATAATCAAATTGTATTAGCTACAAAAGTCCACAAAACGGAAAGAGAGAGAGAGAGAGACAGAGACAGAGAGAGAGAGAGAGAGAGAGAGAGAGAGAGAGTGACAGAGATATAGGGAAACATTGAAAAGATTGAAATCGTTCGTTCAGATGTTGTAGCATATTTTTTTCTGATTTTATTTTTTGTTTTTTTTCTAGCTAAGGGTTGCCGTAATTAAAAAACATTTGATTTATGCCTATGAATATGCATAGAATGCAACTACTATTACATATGTATGTAAAATATATATATATATATATATGTAGGCGTGTCACTTTGCCCAGTCACTCATATTATTTACATACACATTTGCATTGGGATTTGCATTTCGTCGATAGCTTTTTGACATGCGTTCAATGGACTTTTGATTGGCATCCAAAATTTAGTTACATTTAATGCCAGATCAATTTACAAAATATATAGGCATTGAATAGAGTATCATATGTGGCATAAAAACTAAAAAAACTTTCAATGAATATTCAAATGAATGCAAAGAAAATCTGAGTTAAATTTCATTTACTAAAGCTTTGCTTTTTTGCTTTTAAGCTGAAATTTGTGTTGTTTTTGTTGAATAATTATTGTTTTGTTTATATTTATTTACTCACTATTAACTTGCTGGCGTAAAGAAGGATTTGTTTGTTTGTTTTGTTTTATGATTATTATTGGGCTAAGGGGTATTATTATTATATATTTATTTATTTACGTAATACTTGTGATCTTCTAACTGCAGTCAATTCCTCGTATGACAAGCAATGTTTATACCTCTATTCTATTCTAATGTCTAAGCTATATTATTATTTCAGGTTCCATTAAAACCCTTTCTGTACTTAACCAACCTTAACATTTATAATATTTATAGTATTCATTTGAGTAAAAGAGAAACATTTTTAGATTTCATTAAAAGTTGCTTTCTCTTCTTTACTTTTAACACTCAAATATTCTGTTAAGAAACCAACTAGTCCGTTAGTTTTGTGGCTGTTGCTGAAGAACATCACAATACCGACACAACAACAAAAAAAAAAATAAGAATCGTAGAATCAACACAAACACAAACACACACACACACATATATATATACATATACATTTGCATTTAGTTTAATTATAAAAGTTTCTTACGCCTTGCCGTTTATTTTTGTGAGTTGTAATTTTTTTAATTAAAAAACTATTTTGTAGATGTTGCCACAGTTGCCGAGGCGACAGTCTCTGCTGCTGCTGCTGCTGCGGCTGCTGCTGCCAGTCCAAAATAACTAACCGAAAATCGCATCGTATCTGCTGTTCTTCTGTGTGTTATATATATATATCTATTCTTATACCTATATTTGGCTTGTGTCTTACCTTACTTGCAGATACGCCATCGTTTGCCATCTCGCGTACACCTGGCTTTGGTTATCCGTTGCGCGAGGGCATCGAAGTTAGCCTCAAGTGCGATGTCGACTCGAATCCGCCGAGCACACCGCGCTGGCAGAAGGACGACGGTGACACGCCGGTAAGTCTTATATAAAACTTATGCATACGTACACGTAGTAGAAGAAGGCTAACACAGCTTCAGCTTCTTTAGCCCTCTCTCTCTGCGCTGTGAGTACTCTGAGCTTTTAGATTTTAAGTTCGGCTTTTGTGTGATTTTTGGGCAAGGAGCAAGTTTTAAATGGATTTTCGTGCCGAGTTGTCGCGAAAAACTTTGCTGCTTGGACCAACTATTTGCCTTGCCTTAATTACCAAAAATTGTTTACGCATAAGAACGAAACGAGTTTCTTACCCCCTCAAACCCCTCCCCCACAACAACCATCTCCCACCTAACTGCATCTGTTTCCAATTTTTAACTCACACTCTTATTCTGTCTATCTTTTTGCAACATTTTACAGGTGCCTCAAACGGGCGACGGTTTCCTTAACTTCACATCGATTAGACGAGAACATTCCGGCTGGTATAAGTGCACATCAAGGCATCTGAACTTTCAATACTCCTCGATTGGCTATTACCTCAGCGTGCGATGTAAGTACCACCCTCCACCCCCCCATTATATATATGTACTTGAGATAAATTAGCGCTCGTATGCGTGAAATTGCCTTGCCAAAAATGGCGCGTGATAATATTTTCGCCATTAGTTCTCATATAATACAAATGTTGTGCATTCGACCCCCCGCCCCGCAACGCCTTCCGTCTTCAACTCGAAAATGGAAGGCGAAATAATATCAAAAATTGCCAAAAATTGCTGTATGGCATTTACGACAGTCGCACATGGTGCGAGTCCCATCATCAACATTGCTCTTGATGCTGTCCTCATACTTATCCTTGTTGAGGGTGCGCCTTGCCCTTCGTTGCATACTTTGAGGCGTTTCGCTACCCTTCGTGTATGCAAAATGTGGCAAATTTCATTGGCATTGGGACAGTGTCAACCCTCTGTATATTTGTGTCTGCAAAAACATGCTGCTCCATATTCCCATACCCCCCTACCCACCCCCCACTTACTTCCTTTCAACACGCAGCAACACTATTTATGCTTACGCGCCATTTTGCTGTCAATATTTTCTCGTTTTGTGGCTAAAGATTTTTGTTCTCTTTCTCACTCTAAGTTTGTTATGCTGAAGCAGGAGGAAGAGATGGAAGGGTGGGGATAAATTTTACGCGTTGTACGCGTGTTAATGCTTGTAAATATTTTTATTTTTATTGAATTTATGTCGCTGACAGACGCCACTTTGTTAGCAAATGTTGTCGCGATGTTTTTGGGCCCTAAAAGCCAGCCGCTCAGAAAAAAAAAAAAATCGAAAAAAAGTTTTTTACTTTCATTTTTCTTGCCGCTAAGCGAAAATGAAATTTGATTAGCTAAATATGGATGTGTGTGTGTGTGTGTCTAAATGTGTCTGCGTATGTGTGTGTTCGTCGGGTAAAAGCAATTTTCAGGCTCATTACGCGGCTATGAAATGATGATAGATATATGAATTTATGGCAAAACACAGAGATAAACATTTAATTCCATACGCAAAATGGCCAACGAAATGTTGCAATTAATATTTATAGCGCAACATATGTGTTTAATGCCGTGAACATTTTTCAAATGAAAAGCTTACTTTAAAATTGTTAAGCTAAAGAGTTTTTTTTACTTTTCTCCCCAACAATGATCATTTAAAGTAAAATCTGACTAAAGATCAACATACGCCCACAAGCAATAACCCAATCAATGCGGCAGCTTGTCTTTTCCTTAACCCCTCCCCTCCATTGAACAGTAAAAGGCTGGAGTTCGTAAGATTCGCGCTCATCAATCATGACAAACACAAAATGACTGCCAGAAGCCGCACAAAGCGGAAACTGCAAACAACAAAGGCAACTCAAACAGCAACAACAACGAGAAAAAAGGAAAGAAAACAAAAAGAAAATAAAATATTATTGGAAATAACAACTTGACAAAGTGTTGCCACATTTTTATTTTTTTTTGTGTAGTATGCGAATGCTGTCCGCAGGCACTGTGACGCCCACAGTCCCGTCCCAAGTTGACCCAGGGGAGAAATTTTTCCTCAATGTTCAAATTGCGTTATGCGTTGGCAAAAAAAAACAAACAGCACAAGAAAAAAGGAAAAGCGTCCTGACAGGCGGCTGTCGTTGCTCATTATGAGGAAAACAAATGCTTTATTAATAAAAATAAAAGCGCCCAAAGAGGCCAAGAAGTGAAGTTGGTAAACGCATAAAACGAAAAGCAAAAACACGCGCCGTGCCCTTCTGGGTCGACATATCGACATTTATCGATGATTGATGTGCCAAAGTGTCTATCTCACTCTAACTCTCTCTCTTGTTCTCTGTCTCTTTCGATTGTCGAAAAGTTTTGCCGTTGATTTTGCAGTGAAATCTAATTGTAAGAGACGTTTCGAGGGGCGGGGCGTATGTTCTATTTTCTGTTTTTTTGTTCTTTGTTTGGGTACGATTTGGAGTTTTGGCAACATGTTAAGCACATAAATCAATTTGTAAAACGTTTACGAAAACTGCCAAATGGCAAATCGAACTGGCAACAGTCGGCATACAACTGCACCTCTAAGGCCTATCCACAAGAGTCCATAAGTATGTGTGTGTGTGTTGAAGGCAATATCTATAAGATATAGTATTCGAGGATTAGCTGTCATAAACTACCAAACAGCTGCACAGCTTTTGATAAATGGCGCTTCAAATAATATAAAAAAAAAGTTGAAGTAAATCTGTGAGAAAGAAATGGCAAAATTTTTAAGTCCCTCCCAAACCCATATTAAAGAAAAGGCAAGAAACGATGAAAACAAGAAAGAAAACAAGCAAAACTGATAAATCGCATTTTGATTTTAAGCATCCGCTGGTTGAAATAAAAGGAAAAAGATTCCCTTTTAAGCTCCGACAGACGTTTGAATGCAGGCTTAATTGCTGACGATATGTTTTCTAGCCATGCCACCGCAGCCTCCGACGTCTGCCTTCCAATTCGCCCCCCTCCTCGCACTCCGCGTTCCTTCATCGTCCTTTAGCCATTGAGCTGGAAAACATCGCCACACATACAGGTAGCAGAGTTGAAAGAAAACTTTGCTTGCGGAGCCTGACAAAATGCAATGAAAAAGCAATCAACGTGCCGCCTCCCGAAAAAAAGAATGAAAGAGGAGAAAAACCAACTAGTAGTACTACATAGGACATGCTCAGGATGAACGGCTAAAGTCAACAGCGAGTTTGTCCAACGTCGGACAACAACGTTTACAAAAGTAGGCAATTTGACGTAGTTTCTCAAACTTTTGCGCTAGCCACTTTCACGTGATTGATTTGCCAGCAAGGACCACCAAGGACATACACATCCACATCAACATCCACATAGTTGTATACTAGCTATCATGTCGATGCGAACGAACAGGAACAGGACGAGAGAGAGAGAGAGGTAGAGACTGCAAGAAACCAAACTGACGGTTTACGGACGCGCTGAGCTTGTTAAAACGTCGCTAATTTGACACGTACGTCAAACGAGACTGGGCCAAAGCACAAAAAGTGAAGAGAGACGCATCTGCGATTTGCCACATTCGACATGTATTGAGGTTTGAAAGGTGGATTCGTATGGGGATTGAAGGTCCTTCAGGTATGGCACAGACTTGGACAAGTTTGTTTGCTTGCCTCATTAATGAGTTAAAGTTCGAATTGAGGCTAATTAATGTTGAGTGGCTTGCATCATGTTTGTGATGTTTGGCTAACAAAGTGCAATTAGTGAAAGTTTCGGATTAGAAAAATGGGTGTAACACAAACTTTGTCAGCCATATCGATTGGTCTAGCACTGTTTCGAGGAGTTGAATCAAGCCACTTGCGTGGGGATAAAGATTTTACTTTTACTTTACGAACATGTTTTTACATGAATGGGAATGGATTTTCTGTTGGAATTAAATTCTCTTTTAGATTCGAAATCAAATTCTTTAAGGTTTGATTATACTTTGATTTTGTTTGGTTAAATAAACTCAGGTTTAATTTGCGAATGTGTGTTCAGGGAATATTTTCTTTTCATATCTTTTATAGTCAAATTCCATATAAATAATTTAGGGCGCTTCATTGTTCAGCATCAATGGAAAAATCTTCAAGCACTTTCATTCGACCTTTGTGGTTGCAATCGCAAAACAGGGAAGAAACCTCGTCAACAGCACTATACTAATTTGATCAGCCAACTGTTATGAAAATGCAAGCAATCTTGAGAAAAAAACAACTCAGTACCAACCCCCTACCACCCCTCAGCCACCCGCCGTCAAGCTATCGACCACTTCGTTCGTCGAGACAAAGAAGATGGAAAAATAAAACTACAAAACAATGTGAGCAGCATCATTTTGAGGAGAACTGAAGTAGATGAAGAAGAGGGTCGCCAATTTGAAAAACACATTTATCCGTTGGCTCTCTGAGGGAAAGCATTACAATAAAATTTAATTTTACACGCTATCGTAAGCATTTTCAGGACCCCCCCTGCCACTGTTCGTACCCCAACCATCCCCTCAACCATTGTGTGTGCTTATTTCTTACGCCTCAACTCGCGGCCAGGGCTAATCGGCAATGTCCTTGCGCTTGTTATACATTATCCTTTGTCATGCTGGTTATCGCGGTTTAACTTTATCGTTCAGTTTTTGTCCTTTTTCCTTGTGCCCAGCTCAATATGAAGCATTTTTCTCACTGCTACCACCTCCCCCAAACCTCCTCCACCTTAACAATCTCTAGAAATACGAGTATGTGGACATATTTTTTGGGTTTTTTTTTTTGTTTTTAGGAGGAAACACTCTTGGTGAATTTCTGTGTTTATCGGCGCGCACGATTATTAGTTTTTCTGTTTGCTGCTTTTGTTTTTATAGCCGGCGATTACATTTCGGTAAATATATATATGAATATATGTATGTGCTTGGTCCCTGCTTGGGCTTTGGATAAAGTTTCCTTAGAAGGAGCGCCAGCAGAAAAAGATTTGCAATAAAATTTTATTTGACTTGTTTTTATTTGGCTCCAAATGAAACGCAAAACTCATTTAAACTGTTTTTTCTTCGTTCTCTGGCACTTTTAGTCTGGCCAGCAAGTTAAAGAAATATTAAAAACTCATTGAGGGCAATAATCTTGATTTTTCTACAACCTCAAATAGTAATATGTAAAGGCATATAGAAAATTGTATATGTAAACTATTTCTGATAACACTTAAACAGTTTCAACCGAGCATTTAAGCTTCGTTTCTCGGCATTTACTTATCTGACTTGCTTACTTACATTTTACATTTATCTCTACTTGAAATTTTGCATTATATATTCTGCTCGATTATGACTTCATTTTCATATCAAATCTTCTTTCACGTTCCATGCGCTTGTTTATTACACATTTCTTTCTCTACTTATTTTGTTCAGCATTTTGTTGTGCACATCACATGCACTGCAATCATCTTCAATTTCAGCTCATTGCAAATTAATCGGGACCCAAACCCAACATTTTTGCTAGCGCAGCTAAAAAAATGGTTCAGTTTCCTCTAAAAATACTAGCAGCAAATTCTATACAAACTGAAAACTGTGGAGAGAAGGAAAAAAATTAAAATTTATAACCAAGACACAAACGCAATCAAATGCATCCACCACACACACATAAACACACACACACTGAGAGAAAAAAGCACATGCACTTCCACTTCACAAGGCACAAGGAGACTCTTGGTAATACGCCCTTACCCCATCACCGAAATGAACCTTCTGTTTGTTGCTTCCGCTTGCTGTTTATGAAGATTGTAAGTTAAGCTGATTGTTGGTGGCAGCAGCAGCAGCAGAAGGAGCAGTAGTTGTTGCAATTTCTTCAGCTTGATATTCATGAATAAATATTATGATGCATTTTTGTAGATTCACGAAATGAAAATGAAACTATCAAGCAGCTAATGAAAACTGAAAACTACTTTCTATATTATGCACTTGTTTAAATATATGATTAAAAACTACATAAAAGTAAACTTGATAGCGAAATGAACTGTGAGCAGAGAAAAAAAATACAAGTTAATAACTTTTCAATATGTAAACGAACGCAAATACGAGTTGGTTGGTTTGCCTTGAAGAATTTATGATCCCAGCAACACCCATTCGGGACATCCCTTTTGTGACAGGGTGTGTGTGTCAGTATATTGATGTGCCTGATACACTCTGAGTCTGACTGCTTGAGCAGGGTGCAGATTCCGGGGGCTTTTTCGGTCTTGCGACTATGCGACTGGCCTGCATTTGGCAGATACGCAGGCTCTGGCAAGCAGCAAGCACCAGAACCATAACCCATAACCCAAACCCACACTTGAGAGTCCTTCAGGCTGTCCTGGCATAATGCTGTCGGGTGCCGGAGGGTGACGCGGGTGACGGGTTGGCTACTTGAATTCAACGCCAACATTGCTGATGATGATGCTTTATGATTAATGATTGGTGGCGAGAGCATTGCGAGAATCCACTACAAACCCAATCGAGTCCTGCACAACACCCTCCGTCTCTTCTCCCAACTCAATTTCCCTTTCCTTGTTATTGCCTGAAATATGCTTTCTCTGTCTTTTTCCCTTGGAGTCTGTGTGGCATATTGATTCCTCTTGTTTGCATTAGTGTTTGTTGTTTGCTCTTCATATTTGTTGCCGTTCTGTGTTGATCTGGTTGGGATTTATATGCCATGCGAAAGACATTCACGAGACATCGCCCGCTCCTCACTTCCCATCTCAGACGACATATGGACGTTTCGGTACTTGATGCACATTTTTTTGCTTTTCTTTATGTATTTGTTTTTCTTTTCTCTTAGTATTTGTTGATCTAGAGCAGTCAACTGGAGTGGAGAGTGTACTTATGAATGGCCATTGACTAAAATGTGCGTTGAACAAGTGCTGGGAATTATGTCAGAGGGCTAGGGGGATGGTGAAACTAATGTGAACAGCATATAACTTCAGAAAATGTTGAATAAAGTTTCGTTCTTTCCAAGTGATTTGTATGATTAAATGTTTTGTGATTTATGATTAACAAATATTGCTGAAATTTCTTCAAAAACTAGAGATGGGGAATTGTTTCACAGCATTTGTTGGCGACATTGCGCAGACCATTTGAGAAAGAGCAATGCACTTCACGCAAGAATTAGATAGAATTTGGGCTGGAAATCCAAACCGACGCACAATGTTCTAATGCATCCTGCCTCATCTGTAATGGGCACTTTCTTGGCCCAGGGTGGATATTTCGCTTTCTCACCCGAATCCTGCCAGTAATAGTGACCTTGTTGACCCAAACTGTTACGAGACGTCCACAACATAAATCCATTGGGCGCTGCAATATTTAGATAAGAGTTAAGCTGATCCCACTCCGCGGCATTCTGCAGGCTAATCAAGCGACAAATGCGATCCGCCTGGAATCAGTTGACTTTGCTATTCACAACACTGAGGCACTTGTTGTCCACCAATGTATAGTTGGCAAGTACAATTAAGGCCTTTGGCAAGCGCGAGCGTCAAACTAAGAACTAAACGAAGACAATTAATTGTTTGGCCAACATTGTTTCAAGTTCGGAACTAAGTTAGAACTAAGTGGATAGCTATACAGGAAATTGTATTTATAGTTAAAGTATCTGAAACTTATCAGTTTAGAGAAAATAAGTTTGCCGGTAAGGAATACCCACAACAGGTATCGATATCTCTATCTGAGTTATTAACAGAGCTTTGGATAATTTTTAGAACGAAATATTCTACCGTATTTCCCAGCTAAATATCGCCTTAAATGAACCATTTTCATACTTGTACCACAATCAAGTATTTAATGTTCCGAAACACAATCATATTAGGGTTTTCCCGATCTTGTTACTTTCTAATATCTCGATTCTTTTGTCACCCTTGTTGTGTCTAATTTCATATTATATATATCAAATGGCTTATTTTTCAAATTATTTCACCATCAATGCCAAATCTTCTATATTCCCCCAAATTTCTATACATTTTCGCAGTTTACAATTTTACCAGCTCGAATTTCTTATCAGGCTGTGAGGAAATGTCCATTGACAAATGTCTGTCAGACGAGCTGAGCTCATTAGACATTTTATATAGACAGGCGGTAAGGGAAAGGGAAAACTCATTCATTCTCTCAATTTACCCTCAGTTTTCACTTGTCAATTTGGCGCAGCATCGCTTTGTCTGTGTTCGGCTTTTTTTTCTTCTTCGTATTGTTTCGTTTTGTATGTGTTGTTTTCGAGCAATAAAAAATGTTTATAACTACGTGATTTTGACTAAGCAACACGCCTCAACCCCCCCGTCCCATCGGCCCATGGGTGTCTTGTGCAGACACCCCGCGGACAACATTTTGTTGTATTGTCAGCAATAAAATTCGTAGGGGTGGCTGACCGCCGCCGTTTTCAACTCAACAGGGAGGGTAGTTTTTTTTCATGCCGCACTCCAGATCCAAATGCCACAAACTGATTGACATGCAGAGGACAAAGGCTCGTTTGCTCGACTCAAAATGAGCTAACAATTAATTGTTACTTTGGCGACTCGACTTTGAGAGTTGCCACACACCTCACCATCTATTTGCATCACACCTCGGTGCTGCATACAAATCTCAGCGCAATTTGAAAAAAAAGGAACTTTAAGGGTCTCGCCACTTTCCACTTGTTTAATGTGCGTCTGGGGTGCGTTTGTGTAGTAGTCAACAAGGGTTAGCTTCTTTCAGCCTGTTTTGTAATTAGTAGTTTTTGTTAATTGTGTGCGGCGTTGGCTAATTTTATGAGCGCTTCGAGGGGCAACCTCAAATTGCCAGACATTTCAAATACCGTTGCTATAAGTAGGCAACACTTTGTATAAATTCTTACCTTGTACACAGTTCTTGCCCCAACAACACAGACAATTTGCCTTGCTTATTGGGGGGCACTCCTTATCATGATTTCACATCTTTTTTTTTTGTTGGTTCGGGCCATCCACTTGGGCAAAGTTATTGTTATGATATCCGGTCTCAAACAAAAGCCGCACACTGCACATACTTTTAGGCGCACGTCAACGCAAATTGTAATTTATATGTAATATGAACAGCGCCATAAAGTATGCGACACACAAAAGGCAGCCTCAATTTTAAAGCACACACACACCACTAGAGATGGTCGGCTATCTGATTTTGTTTGCAACACGAGACACACAAAAATGGCAACATTGTCGTGCCACAAAATCATAAATCGATTGACAAATTATTGAACAGTTTATTGTTGTAAAACTTTTTTTACTGCAATTTTTTTTTTTTGGGTGATTTTTTTTCTTGTTTTATCGTGTCACGACGTGTCCAGCTCTACATTTCAACACTCTTAGTTCTTACATTTCCAACCCACAAATATACACTCATTCCCTCTCTTTACCCATCTACACATTTTTCAAGTTTACCCCCCTTTTCAGTTAAGCACAAAATATGCGAATATGTCGCATAAATTTCATGTCATTTTGTTGCTCTCGCAACGAAATTAGAATGAAGCATCGTAATGTCTTTTCCTTTTTATTCTTTTTGTTCAACATTCTGGTCTCCCTTCCCTCTTTATTATAGTATTTATTTATGATTTTATGCTGCTGCTGCTGCTTCTGCTGTTGCTGTTGAAGATCAGTCAATTTTCCAGCTGCCTGCGTAGTAATTTTCACATTTTTAGTTCAACTGAAATGCTAAACCTCAATATATACTAGTCAGTGTCAAATCACGACAAATCCAAGATGCCAACTCATTGTGTTCGGGCGGCTTTCAGAGTTACAGCTTTAGCATTTGCTGTTGCTGCTGCCCCGGGGCATGACTCAGGTGCTCAGTGCCACTGCCACCTAAGTATCACCGCCCACACTCTGCTTCAAGAGCTGTGGCTTGGGCGGGAGCGTACGCAATTTGTTTCCTTGAAGAAGTTCTCCACCTCTCATTCGTTGTCATTGAAATATTGTCACATTTGACAATGGCTGACAAGCTTATCATATTTTATGCCTCTCCAAGACACACACGCACACACATGTGTGTGTTGTTTTGCCACAAGCAAAACTCTTTAAAATTTTATAAAAATTCATTTCTTATTGCAGATGACTCGGTGGATGTTACATCGGAGCCAGATGATCAGGATGTTTCTGTGGCAGCTGCCTCACACAATCCGAACAAGGGACAGCTGGAGGTGCAACTCGGTGGCGCAGTCACTTTACAGTGTCCACAAGGTAAGCTTAAGACTCTACACAACAAAACTGTAGAAATGAGATAGAAATATATTTTGCATAAACTTCTTTCTCCATTTGCAAAGTAGAAAATTAGAGAAAGTATACATCAAAGTAATTGGGCAAATGGTGGCATGAAAGAACTTGCCCAGAATGATAAACGACAACAGTGTAATTTAATTTTAGATTTCGTTTCACTAATTGAGGCCCACGCACACACTCACACACACACACCAACGCACACGCACACACACAGATCGAATAGATAGCGACACAAAGGCAGAGACAGAGAGGAGAGGTCTTCTGTTCATTAATTAGCACAATTGAAAATTAATTATGCGTGCAATTTACTTTGCTCACTTTTTTGGGAGACAACCAACAAACGGCTAGCCCCAAAAAATATCACTTTGTTTGTAGTAGTAGGAGAAGAAGTTCTCTATCTCCCTCTCTCTCTCTCTCTCTCTTTCTATCGGCTTGATGTCGTTGTTGTTTACGAGTCGAGACGCATCAATTAAAGAAATTAAAACTTGCGTGCCTGGGCCAAAGTCAATTAATTAAATTAGAAATGGCGTACACAAAGTCAAGTTATGCATTGAATGGACTTTAATGTATAGTATTCTAACGGTTTTTTGTAGGCTCCCTGGGCTGCTGGTCACACTTGGATCCAGTTTCGGCACGGCTGCGTGGACTCGGCTATGGCAGTTCACAGCCAACGGGTCAATTCTCGCTCAAGGATGTCATGTACCAAGATGCGGGCACCTACAAATGCGTTGGCCAATCTCTTGCCAACAAAAAGAAGCTCGAAGTGCTACAAAGTGTCATCGTTTCAGTTAAGGGTAAGTCCAAAGAATATTATTATGAAATGTTTACAAGAATTATGATAAGATTGTTTTGCATCTCGTTTCTGTGTAAGTCAAGTGTGAATCTATGTTCCGATCTGATTGCGTGTTGTTCTTTTTTATTTTTATCCACCATTCGAATGGGATTGCATTCTCCCCGAGTAGTTGGCTTAATTTATGTAGCCTACTTTTCGGGCTTTGGCAGGTGACAGCAGCGAGTTAAAAACATTAAAAACTTTGACAGCAGTTTTCAGCACGTTGCAAAATAAATGAAAACTTTTGTGTACATTTCTTCTTCTTCGTCGTCTCCGTTCTCCTTCTTTATTTTTCGTATATTGTTGCCCCTCGTTTCTTTCAGATTCTTTTTGGGGTGGCCTGTCAAAACTTCGACATTTTACTTTGCATGTGATTTTCACAAAGTTACCCAAAGACTTTATGCCACCCCTCTCTCACCGCTCACCGCTCAATGTCTTCCCCTCTCTCATCATCGAACTCTTTGCACTGTCTCATCTCTATCTTGTCGCATTGACACTTGTCAAATCTTTGCCTGGGCGTGTGGAAAAACGACGCATGATTGATGATTCGAGCAGCAGTGAGAGGCGGAATGGAGGAGACACAGAGGCTGCTGTGCTGGCAGCCAATTCCAATCAGTTTTTCGCTCAGGCATTGAGAAATTACGTATACGCCATGAATAAAATGTTCAGCTGTAGCTGACAATGATGCGTCCGTTTGCCAATGTTTGAATGTTCTCTTTCTGTCTTTCTGTCATCGTCTCTCTCTCTGTCTTTCGCAGTTTGCAAAGAAAAATGAGAAATCATGCGACCGGAAATTAAAGAAAATGCGCACTGCTTTGATTTCATATTGTCAGTTTCAAGCTGCAGCAAGCCTTCCCTACCTCCATCTCTCCTTTTCTTCCTTTCTCCCCCTATCGCGAGCAAAAGCGAGGCCGCATTAAGTTGTCTTCGGGCACAAGTTAAGTGGACACTGAGACAATAAAACTTTCCAAGTGCTGGTTTGTTGGATTGTTGCCGGCATTGGTGGGTTAAGCGTTTTGTGGCAGATGACAGCAACAGCAGCGGCATCAGTGGCAGCAGGTCCGGTTTAGATGACAATAATGATGCTGAAGCAGAAGCAGTAGAAGAAGAAGAAGACGGAGACGGAGAAGAGGAACCCTCGAGTGCAATACAAACATGGTAGTTACTCCACAGTAGTTTCTGCTGCCAAAGCAATCAAACAAAGTCTCTCAAGTGGAGGCATACAAAAGATGGTAGGTGGGGAGAGGTAGAAAATACAACATACGGACAAGAAAGGACACGCACAGACCCGCACACACACACATACAGGGGCACTTATAAATCGTCTGTGTCTCTTGGTTGCATGCAATTTCAAGGTAAAACATTTTGTCATTAAAACTGCGAAATTGAGTGCTGTATAAACAAAATACGCAATCGGGACTCAGAGACATCAGGTCGCCCAGCTAGCTAGCTAGCAAGGACCTGACAGCCAAAAGCCAAGGAGTAAAAGATGACAGAGGCGTTGCTGCTAACGCTTAACGCAAATAAACAACTAAACAACACCAAGAAGTCAGCCGGGTGGGCTGGGGGGATGGGAGATAAGAAAGCGTGAAATAGTCATATTTATCAAGTGGTAGCAGCGGTAGAGAAAGGATTCGAGTCAAAGAAGTCGACGAGGACGAGGACAGGATATGCTAGAGACAGCAGAAGGTGAAAAGGTTGCAAACAACTTATATAAAATACTATAAGAAGCGCGAAGCTAACAACGCACACAACAATAGATTAAATTTACTACATATCCCCAAAACACAGTGAGAGAATGTAAAGAGATAGCAGCTAGTGAGAGTGTGTGTGTGTGTTGGTTATTCCCTTGGGTAAATGGGGTTTCACTGTACCAAGTACTATATATATTCTATCTTGTGTAGTTCGCCACGGTATTAGTGTTTGCTTCTAAAATTAAACGAAATACACAAGAAAAGAAAAAGAAATTGCTTCAAAACTCCAAAAACTGCCAGAGCAAAAATCGAGCAAGTTTTACAGTCTACAAAGTTTCCGGTTCTTCTCTCTTTTTTTTTGTATATATATGTATGTTATGTACATAATACTCGATTGCAACACGATAAAGAAGTTCTACTTGTAGAAGCATTAGAAGCGCATGAAACTCAAAACCAATTGTTTGAAGTTGTGTTTGTTGCTTTTGTTTGTTTAGTTTTTGTTGTTGCTTTTGATATGAAAGCAAATAAAATTTAGAAATTTATGCAAGTGATAAACAGAAAGATATCAATAGACTTGTCTATAGTTGTGATAAAACAAACAAGCTAACTAAGATGTTTGGCATATGTTAAGATGTTTTTAGTTTCTTAATCATCTGTAGATCGTTGACTGATTGAGTGCTATCAATGTACAGCTCAAAAGATAAGACTTAGCAAAGGTAAAGCAAAAAGATCGTTGCTGAATAATAAGAAAGATACAGGGTACCTTCCAGCCTGTGACGCTCTCTTTTGAAACACTATTCCGTTAAAGTTCTCTCCTCACTAAATATGTGGCGACAGCAAACTCTTTCGTTACAGTTTAGGAGAGAATGGAAAGAGCGTGGGCGTAGGGCGAGCCAAAAAAAAGAAGCGCTCACAAAAATATCTTCATTAAACTGCACTTTAGAGCTCATAAAAAATTCTCTCTTCAAGCCATGTAACTTTTTGCAGTTAGCAGCAAAGAAATGAAGCGAATGCGAGTAGAGTTTGCTGCATTTTGTTTAAATTACATAAAAATAAAATGTAAACAAAAAGCTAACCAAAAATGGGGGCCAAAAAAATCCAAAAAAAAAGTTGCGACAAAACTCCACTGAGCCACTTTTGGTCTAGCAGCAGCACCAGCAGCAGCCAGTTAACATATGCAGACTTAGCCACACCCACCCAAACACACACCCACACACACACACGCACACATTGTCAACACAAACTTAACGACACTGAAGAAAAAGAAAAATGAAAATGATGTCAAAGAAGTAGCAAAAGCAGAGGAAAAAACGTTAAGGAAAACGCAACGGAAAGCCAAAGCCAAAGCGAAAACGTTACGAAATTGTGAGAGAAAATTGTTATTTAATTTGTGTGAGTGCTGAACATTTTTGCAGCTGCTACTGCCACTGCCACTGCTGATGCTGATGCTGATGCTGCCACTGCTGCAACAACTGCTTTTTGCTCAAGTTTTTACTAGTGTGCTAGCATACAAAAAGTTTTTTGGGCCAACACACGCACCCAGAGAGAGAAACTTTAACACAAGCATAAATTTACTCTTCGCGAGTGTGTGTAGAACTGCATATGTGTGTGCTCTGTGTATTTGTGTGTGTGTTGGTAAGTAAGTGCACTTTTCCATTGGCTTGCAGGCAGGCATTTATTCAAGAAAGGAAGGCGGCAAGAGAGAAAGAAGCGCGCTGTCTTCAAAATTCATATGCACATTTATTTTATTCTCTTGGGGGGGGGGGGAGAGGGGTGATTTCCCCTCTCATCAAGTCGTTTGCTGCATATGCAAGTAGTTGCTCCCGTTGCTTGCGTATTTGTTGCATAATTTGAGGCGCCCGCTTAAACGAACCGTTTTCCTGCCCCTAACCCCAATCCCAACCTCAACCAACAACAAACAGCATCAACTCTGCAGCTTTCTTTCACCGACTTTATTATTTTGCCACGCCCACAACAACAAAAAACTAGAACAACAACTTGTGCATAATGAAACTTTGTATTTTATTTTTTTTTCTCTTTTTTCTGTTGATTTTTGTTGTTTTTTCTCTAGTTTTGTTAAGCCAACTAATCAGTAGTCAGTCAGAGAGGGAATAGAGTGGGGGGGGGGACAGAACGGCAGTCGATTCATTGAGCTGTGCCATTCATATCCTTAATTCTTTGTCCTTTGTTGTCAGCGTTTAGCTTTTGCCCCTTTACACTGGAATTTGTAATTAAGTGCTGCCAACCTGCCTGCCTGCTGCCTGCTGTTTGAAGTTTGTGGAAATTGCCAAGGTAAGCAGGTAATCAGCAGCAGAGATTTCTTCTTCTTCTACTACTTTTTCGAGATACTTTTGCTGTGTGTGTGTTGGCATAGTTTTTTCCGATTGTTAGCTTTGCAATTTGACTTTTAATAAGCAATAATGCTGAAGTGCACTCGAAAACGTTTAAGCAAACTCATCTGACTTTTATGATTAGGGAGGGGGGGCAACTGAGTGCCACTCAACTAAGAGATACCCATTACAACAACAAAGGCAACTAATTATAGGCCTAATTAAGTCCTTAGGAAGATTAGCTTATCTGAGAGTATATGAAAACAATATCAACTTGATAAGCAAAACAAATATTTGTTATGTAAAAAATGTAATAAAGTATTTAATAAGATATTTTATTCATTTTTATAAGTTAATATCGTCAAACAAATTTCTTGGTATTTTTTTTCTTTTTCAATAATAATATAAATATTTCAATTACAATTAAAATATTTCAACTGATATTTGCCTCTTCGCTGCACAGTATCACAATAAACGTCAACTGTCATCAGCTAATTTCAAGCTCAAGCTCATAATGATTTTTGTGGAATTTTTATTGCATAAGAAGCGCAGCGCACAAGGGGGATAAAATGGGACTTAAGTGCTGCCTCCTTATGCAATATATGTACGTATGCCAAACAATTTAGCAACCACTCCACAAATTATCAATCTCTAACCAAACCAAACCAAATCCAAATTTCCTACCCACTTCAATTTGCTTCTTGGTCCAATTTCTAATAAAAGCGCCGCGAATATTCCATGCTTAATTTGTTGGAGGGTATAAGAAAAAGAAAAGGGAGCCATATCTCCTCACAAATATGCGTACATAAGCATAAATATTGCTTTTTGCACACATACATATACTTGAGTTGATGCCTGCCACGCCCATTTGCCTTAAGGCAGAGGCAAAAAGGAAGGCGTTGTTTTATGCATGCTAATTTGTTATGTGCATGTTCCTTTTGCCGCATGCCTTTTGATAAACACACATACATTCATGCAAACGAGCACTTTCCCCCTCTCTCTCCCTCCCTCTTTAACCCCCCCAAAAAAATATTTTTATTGGCGTTTTTCTTTTTTTTTTTTTTTTTTGATTTTCATTTTCCATGCGTAATTTTTCTTCTTGGCAAAATTTTTGCTGCGGAATTTGGCGCGTTGCTTTCTGGCAAATATTGCTTTGTTTCTACTCATTAGGCCAGGCTCAGAGAGGAAGAACGCAACGCAAACGGGGGGAAAACGCGACTAAAAGCATAAAGCACTCATATATGGGAATATGTCTGCACATATGTGTATGTGTGCGCGTGTGTTTTTGGGTATGTGTGTGTGTGTGTGTGCTTCGTTTTCCGCCTTTGACGTTTTTCATTTGTGCCTCATTTAAATGGCAATTTATGAGTTCTGGTTCGCGGGCTTTTCAATTTTTCACAGCAGCTGCGCCAAATTGCATGTTAAATGTTTACAGCGACTACACTTCATCCTACCGCCCCCCCTGTCCACAATTTCCTTGCCCTACCCTAGCACATTATATGTGTATGCCTAACTCAACCACCTTGTTTCGTATAGCCCATAGAGAAGCTCGATCTTAAGCATTAGATAAGCGTTTTCTAAATGTATTTTTTTTGGTCGAGGGTTGCTGAGCCACAAACGAAATGAAAATTAAACCCAAATTCGTTGCCAAACTTCAAAAGAAACGTTTTTCATCAAACCCCAAAGAAAGAATGAAAAAAAAACTGCGAATGAGCTAAAAAACCAAATTATTGCGTAACCAGTCAAAACCCAAGGGAATTTCACAATAAATTTTTGAATAGTTAAAATACTTTTACGGCCATATGCAAAATAGCTTTTGAAGTTATTTGCATTTAACTATGAGAGTATGTTAAAAAAGTAATAAAAAAAATATTGGATGTTAAAACTTTAATAGTTAAAAATATTTAAGTGAAGGGCATGGAAATCAAATAACTAAAATTCGATTTATTATTAAACTTTAATAGTTGATATTGTTTAAGGACAGAGAATGGGAAAAAAGTTACTAAATTTCGTTTTATTTTTCACATATTTTCATGTCGATAATATTGCACTCTTATGTTATTATTGACTATGATAGTCAGTCTTATTTTGCCAAAATGCTATTTGTGGTGCTTTCACAACATTTTTTTCCTTTTGCCAATTTCCGCAACAATGCCGCAAAAGAGAGGTATGCAACAGCTACCGTATTGTTTGCATTCTTTTGAATGCGTTCCGAATTCGATTTCATGTTGAGAAACCTTTAGAAAAAAAACTGTGTTTCAATGTCGAAATAACTATTATTTTTTTCTGTCGATCTCACTACGAAATGTTTTTGTCTCTTTCTAGTTTTCTATCACTATTTTTGGTTGTTGTTGTGGTTGTTGTCAGTTTTCTGCTTCTGCTATTATTCGTGTATGTTGTCTTTTGCACAAATGCATTCAAGCATTAATTTTTACGCTTCAATTTTCATACAAAACACAAACATTGTTAGTAAGAGAAAGAGAGAGAGACAGACTGAGAGAGAGAAAGAGATAGAGTAGAAAGGCAACTTGCCATGTTGACTAAATTATAATTTTACATATGTGTATGTGTGTGTATAAGTGTCGTCAGTCGTTAGTTAAAATATGAACTCAAAACTTGTCATCAGAGAAATGGGCAAATGGCCGCCCAAAATGGCCCCAGCATAAAAAATGGCTGCCAAGCAGCATGAGCAGAACCAGAAGCATCAGCAGCATCAGCGTGTAAAAACTTTACAGACAGTTGCAGAAATTATTTTTGGCATTAGAAAGAGAAAGGGTAATAGCCACAGAGAGAAAGAGAGAGCGAGAGCGAGAGTACGGAAGAGTAAGTTAATGTGTATGTGTGGGTGGACTGTGTCTACAACTGCAACGGAAATGAGTTGAAAAAGTTGTGCAAATAGATGCCAACAGACGTCGCAATGTCGCCCCAAAACGCAAGATACCCTTCACCTCGCCCCCATCCTTCCCACCCAGACCCTAAGCGTCTGCGTGACCGGATATAAGCAGTAAAACAAGCTGACAGCAGTTCACACACACACACACACACACAGAAAGAAATAAAGAAAGAGATATAAGAGTATGAACAGAATGCAGTCTGTCACTTTGGTCGCAGTTTTATGCGTAAACAAATCAAAACTAATTCCCTAACTACTTAAAACCAACAACTGCACAGCACAGCCCCGCCCCCCTGCTGTTTGCCTTCCCTTGTCGAGCTGCTGCACTTGTAAGTCAAAATAATATATATATAGATTGAGTATATCCCTAACAAAGCGAACAAATCGTTATGCAACTGAAATTGCCACTCAAGCATGCAAATTTTGTGCGCCACAAGACATCGCAATCGCATTCATTCGCTCGCCAAAACGTCCCATCGCAAGCTTTGCACAGTTAACAAACACATGGTGTGAGCTTTTGTTAACCAAAATCTACCTCCTCATCTCCCTCTCTCGCTCTCTGTGTGTGTCCCATTGAGATTGGCAGGCCACCAATTGTGCCCGGCGGCAGCCACATTCATGGGTTTGCACCAAACTAATAAGCGCGACGCGATGTTCCAAACGACATAACTCGCTCTCGGTTTGTGCTCGATAATGATGCGAATGCCCACTGAGAACAAACCCCCCTCAATATCCCCTCTTCAACTCTTGTCCTCAAGTGGATAACGTGAAATTGGTAAAGCTTTTTATTTGCAACATACCAACGAGCTTGACGGGTGGCAACAGCGACGACGGCGATTCAAAGAGTTAGGGGTCGAATTGAGCGTATTGATAATGCAATTTGTCGCCTGACGACGCAGATGATGGAAGGAGATGATGGGGTGTGGGGGGTGGTGAAGGGTTTATGATTAACATAAGTGCAGACAATGGTTGAGCAAATAAGTAATTTCAGGAAATTGGTAATTTTGCATATTTAAAGGACTTATAAACAATCTGATTTAATATATGATTATCATAACAAATATTTATGCTCATTAAAAAGTATTTGAAAATGTTTAAAATTCAAAAGAAAAATTGATAATCAAAACTGTTTTGTTAAACGTTATTTAAGCGCATAATTTTATCTAGCAACAAACCATTTAGACAATACCCAAAACCACCCCAGAACCTCAGAGGGTGGGCGGGGGGCACCCTGTATTTTTGCGTAATATACGTTTAATGAGCTGCTCACGCATAAAATTTGCAATTTTCGGTTCGCCTAAGGCTATGCAATAAAATTCAAATGCATATTTTAATTGCATTTCACTGCAGTCGAGTGCCAGTTCGAGGTCCTTGGCACTGTCCTGTACTATACTGTCCTGTCCTTGCCGCTGCTGCTTGTTCGATGTTCGTTGCAATGACAGGACAGACAGGACAGGACAGACAACCCAGTATCCAGTATCCAGTGCAGATAATGCATTAAAATGGTTGACATTGCTCTGGCTGGTTTTGTTGTTGTTGTTGGTGTTGTAAATAGCGCGTAAAGTAATTAAACGCCGCCGCCACAAAGCTAATAAAAATGTCAAATGTCAGGCTATAAAGCATAGGCATGACACATACACAAACACACACACACACGCACACACCCACACACAGTTGTGTATCTGTGTGCATCTGTATCTGATTGGTTGCCTGTCGACCGCACAGTTCACACCCTCCATCACCATATGCCACAAATTTGATGAGGCGCCACAACACAGTGCATTTTAGGTGCAACTGCCATGCCACAAAATGGACAAGCCTTCTTTTGACTCGATGTTCTTGTTACTCAGAGAAGACTTTTTAGCAACTAAAACTTTAATCCCTTAACAATATTTATGCAAGTGCAAGAAGAATTGACATTTATTTCAATTACCTTACCTTTTACCAACTGCACCATTAAATATGCCCAAAAGATAGAGAAATAGAAACTAAAGCCAATGGCATTTTGTGGTGACCTTAGCAAACAGTCAAGTGAAAGAGAGAGAGAGGGAGAGGGAGAGAGGGAGAGAGAAAATGTGCAAGAGGGTCGGCAATCAAATGGTTAAGGTAAAGTGCAATGAGTGTTGGCAAAAAAAAGAAGAAATAAAAATAAAAAGAGAAAAAGTGACAAACTTGTCTAATAAGAACATCGCACGCTGTTTGCATCACAGAATACGTGAATGTCTATATATAGTATATATTTTTAACTCACTGTATAAAGCCATTTGTATACATGTGTGTGTGTGTGTTTGTGTGTTGTGTGTGTAAATATCTCTAACCCAAATCTTGAAAATTTACAAAGCACATTTCTTTAGCAGCAGCAGCAAAAGCAAAAGCAGCAACTGCGCTTTGGAAACATTTCAAAATCCACACAACCCCAATACCCTCCCCACACCCCGTCCCCCTCTCCGTTCGCTGTTTCCATTTTGGCGTTGTCAACACAAATTAAGCCAACATGTAATACTATACTGTATACTCGTTGCCGTTGCCGTTGCTGCTGCCGTTGATGATGATGATGTCATCCTCCATGCTAGCTAGCTGGCATATCTGTAGTATATTTAAATATGCTCTTTCACTTTCAATATCAAATGAGTAGGTTGCCAACTTTTTGCCTGGCAGCGAGCAGTCAAGAAGAGATTGCAACTTGTAGATATGTATGTAGATACACACATACATACATACAAACATACACACATATACATGTACATATAGAACGATTCGACTTGGCTTGTCGCACCGCAAAGTTTGCGTTTGCCTTCATACACAAAACTAAACTTTGAATGAATCAGTCCCCACCCTTCCCCTCTCTTTCTCTTTATATTCCTACCTACAATTTCGTGCATTGCAAATTGCACAAGTTGCCAAAAATCACTTCACATGTGCCACTTAAAGTTTTGTTGCTTGTGTGTATTAGTATGTGTGTCGTGTAGTTTACAAGTTGCAACTTTTTTACCTTGCTGCCACTTGAAAATTTAATAAATGCTTTTTTCTTTGCTCTCTTTTTCTCTCTCTCTCTCTTTCCCTCTTTTTATATTTGTTCACTTCTAATAACACGAAAGTGAGACCTCAAAACTTTTAAGTGATGTTTGCAATATAAATATGCGTCTCTAACAAACTATGCGGTAATCAAAATATGAACACACACACACACACACATCAAACCAAAAGAACTTAACACATTCTTGAACTTGTTTTGGAAACTTTTAACTGTTTTCAATACGAATTATTTAACATTATTTGGTCAGCAAACACAACCGCACAATAATTTGATCTAAGTGCTCAACTCTTCAAGCAATAAATATGGAAAAATAAGTAGTCAAATTATTTATATGCCATGCCAGAGATCAAGTTTTTAACATGATAAGCAACCAAGCCAAGGCAAGGTCCGTCTCCCTTGAGAGTCCAAGTCAGACACATGTAAGAGCAACGAATGGCAAAGAATAGAGGTCCAAGAGAAAACAAAAAAAAACAGTTCAAAACAAGACAAGAAAAAAAAAACACAAAATGTAACAGACAATTACAGGTAAGCGCTGCTTAAAGACATAAACAACTGGAAAACATGCCCCCCGGGGCCCAACCAAACAAAAACGAACTGAAACTGAAGAAAAACGTTTCAATATGAAAAAGCGCATACGAAACACAAAGTGAGAGTGAGAGAGAGAGAGTGCGAGAGATAAAAAGAGATAGAGTGAGGTAGTGAAAGAAATGAAATGCTAAAATAACAGGCAATCCGACCGGCAGCAGCCAGCCAGCAAAAGCAGCAAGTGAAAATAACAATCATAATATTCAATTATGCAATACCTTGGCTCCGGGACCCCGTCGCAACAACAACAACAGCAGCACCGTTTAGTCTGACCAGAGGCAATTGCCACACCACTACCACACCTCTCTCACCCCTCGACAGACCCATCGCATTGTTATGCTTTTGAATAATTAATAAAGCATTGTGTGCACTTAATGCAAAAAGCAGCAACATATAAAAAAAATTTAACACATAAAAAAACTGAAAATGAAAAGATTCTGTATTCTCATTTGCCACATTGCCACATGCCACTTGCCACTTTTGGCACTCGTTGTAAATTGAAATTACGTGCATTGCTTTGGCAATCAAAAAAGGGATTTAGTTAGCCATTTGTCGCGTTTTCATTCGCACTCTCCCTTTCTCCCCCTCTCTCTCTATCTTTCTCCTGGCCTACCTATTTTAATTGAATTTATTGGAGCAGCGTTTGTCGTTTCGCGTTGAATTATAGATAAGCTTGCCTTTCCACCCAGCACATTGACAAGTATCGCATCGCTTAGAAACAAAAGCAAGCAAGCCCCAGATTTATCTTAAGTTTGCCCAACTTTTTGCCACCCAGCCGCAAACTGCTTAAAAATTAATGAGCCAACCGCCAAAAAGTCTTAATCCACTACAAACTGTTGACGGTTTTGTTAATCTGAACACGAATTATGCTAACGGTTTTGTGTGTGTGGAAAGGTGATGCTTCAACACTTTAAGAGTGTCTGGAATGTTAATAATTATTCACTTTTCAAAAAGTTATTCGAATTTAAGTTAATTATGGAAAATAAATGTATGCCAAGTTCAAACTGAAATGAAAAACTTCAAGGGAAACCTTTAAAGAAATCGACGAAAAAAATCATATTATATAAATTTGAAAACGAATCATTCTATAATGCCTCAAGACTTTAAAAGTATCTCGAATATTAATAATTATTAACTTTCCCAAAAGGCTTCGAATTTCTAGTTAATTAACAATAAAATATGTATGCCAAGTTCAAACTTCAAAGAAAACCTTTAAAGAAATCGAAGGGAAAATCTTTAAATCATCTTTTACTTCGAATTTTTAGTAAGTGCAACTCCATTCACTTCAATTAACAGGCATTTTTGCTTAAACCAATGTGAATGGCTTCTCAACGGTGTCTCACGCAAATATTCGGGCGTTAAAAACTTTTGCCCAAAAGAAAGCGCAGCGCACCAGTCAAAAGAAAATTGGGAAAAATCACCATTTTCTCGCATAGCGAACAATAATCAACGTGACGGATGTACGGGAGGGGCGGGCGGGACGGGTAGGGGCGGTTATGGAGGCAGAGCAGATAGTAAAAACAATAACAGGCCAAAAAGTGATGCAACAAGATGGCCAAACACTTCAACAACAAGCGAACACTGTGAAGGAGAAAGGAAGGGAGAGGAAGAGAGCGAAAGAGAGTTGGAGGCGGGTGTGAAAAAGTGAGTGCCCCAAAGTAATTGCAACACGCGAATGAATGCGAAAATTCAATTATTTTCGGTCATTATTATTTTTTTAACGTCCGAAAACGACTCGAGTGCGTTTTCCAGCACTGTTCTTCGTTTTCTCGCTCTCCCCCCTATCTCCCTGTCTCCCACGCACTTTGCAACACGAAAAAAAAAACTTTTCGCGACGTGCAATCAATGGGGCGCACAGTTTTCCCCGCAACCCCTTCCCCGCCCATCCAAACCAACCCACTTTTTATATTCAGAAACCCTCGACAACATTTTGCAACCCTGTCATTTTGGCGCTGGCGCTGGCTTGTCCATTGTCTGCCCACTTGGGCGACGGGCCGCCAAAGTGTTGCAAAACGTTTTTGTTGTTACAGTTTCGGTTGTTGTTGTTGCTGTTGTTGCTGCACCTCTTGCAAAGTTTTGCTTACACAAAAGGCAACTACAAAAATTAAGTTAACTTTTTTGGAGCAACGGGAATTGAGTAATTTTCAGCTGTAAAACTTTATTATATGTATTTTTGGTGCCAGGGTTGCCAGACTCATTGTTATTGTTGTTGCTGCTTGTTGTTGCAACAATTGTTGTACATGCCAACTTGTTGTTATTGTTTAAATGTTAATTTAACTGTAGCTGAAAATGTTATCCAAAAGCAAAGTCAGCGAAAATAGGCAAAAAACATTCCAAGGCGACGCCGCCTCTAAAGGAAGCAACTTCTTCAATTGTCTAGCGCAAGGCAATGAACTAAATCGTCGGCTAATTACATTATTGAATACTTGCTTAACTACCAAAAAGTTGAAAATTTATCGAAATTTGTGAACTTTCTGTATTAAAATATATATTTTTTGGAAATAATTTCAATTTATTTGGCAAACTTTTATTGAAAGCTTTTTAAATTTAATGAAAATGAAAGAAAAAATAATTAAATTCAACATTTATCTCTCTCATCTCTTCTATGACCCTGCCCCATTATATAAATATATATTAGAGTGTATCCATTTTCCATTTGACACTTTCCAAACTCCATGCCTAAACGAACTCAAAAACTCATTTCATTTAGCGCCTAGCGTTTAAATCAAATTAAAAATCGCACCATTGACCAAAACGCTGACCCTGGGGCCACATACATACATATATACCCCCAATGATGTGCCGGGGGTGTTCAGGGGGGGCGGGGGGCGGGCCCACCTGAGCCGTAGGGTAAAAAAGCTTGCACACGGCTCAGTGACTGCAAATCAATATACACACAAAGTGTAAATCTCTTTGAGAGGGCGGCTTCTCTGTTGGGTTCTGAAATCAGTTTTTAGCTGTCAAATAAATTACATTTCTTTTTGCATGCGGCGACAGTATGGGTTTTGTTTTCGTTGTTGGTTGGTGGTGGTGTTGTCAGCTCACTGTTGCTGCCTCCAACAGTGGCAACAAAATGGCGTTGAACGCATAATTTAGTAGACTCATCCTTGTTTAAATAAACCCTGTCAACCAGCCAGGCAGCCAGACTAACTGCTTGCCTGACTGGGCGAGCAATTCACTTGGTTTAATTGATTTTCCAGTTAGTTTGGGTTTGGGGGGGTGGTGGAAGTTTTTGAGTTATAAATTTGGCAAATGTCGATTTGGGCAACGCGTTTCGATTTGTTTTTGTTTGCATTAAGAGTTGAGAGTTGGGTGCTCTTCTGCTTTCTGGCCGTACACTCATTTGCACTTAACACTTTTGGCCATTTTGTTTGCCGAGCCGCCATTGTTGTGCGATGGTTAAATAAAGTGCTCAAGTTTATTTGGTGTCTCTCTCTTTCGCTCGGTCTCGGTGGAGGTGGTGACGGCGGGGCAATGATGAGGAAAATTGCAAAATTTTCGTGCCTTTCGATAATTAAATATGCTCTCAGCTTGAAAATGTGTGTGTGTGTGTGTGTGTGGGTTGGGTACACATGTGTCTAATTGGATTGTCGCACAGCGCGCAGTGTTGGCTAACGTCAACATCGAGAAACCAAAAACTCTCCAGCTCTCAGTTCTCAGCCATCAACTCTTAACAACTCAACATGTGACCCACATAAGTTCCACACACACACACACACAGCTACACACACACGAATTACGTTTGAAAACTTTTTAATGAAGTTTCGGCGTTCTTAAAAACTTTCCGCTCAACGACATGTTGTTCTCTATTTATTTTGATTTCTCTCTCTCCCTTACTTTCGTTCAAAGTTGCACAACACTGACTAAGCGGCCCTTTTTTTTTTTGGTGATACGCTTTTAATTAGTGGTGATGGCGTTGCCACTAAACTTTTCGCTTCGCAGCTGATGCGTTTGCTTTTTTTTCCTCGCTTGTGTACAGTTGTGTTTATAGCTCTAGCTTAGCTAAAGTACAGTTGTGTACGAGTTGGTTTTAGCAACTATTCAAGTTTATGTGAGTGAGGGTGTGCTAGTGTGTGTGTGTGCGAATGTGTGTGTGTGTGCGAGTGTGTGTGTGTGGTGCTTGTTGCTACTAAGTTTACTTAGCTAACTTAGCGGTTTGCAAACGTCTGAAGACACTCAACAAATTCGAAAAGTTGATAATGAGATAATGAAGCAAAGAAGATTTGGAAATGTTCAAGAAAAACAGAGAATTCAACTTGGGAAACCGATTTATGACAGTCTTTAAAGTTAAATGTGTATTTGGATTAAGCTGTTCCTAAGATATTTTCTCTCTCCTTTTCTAGGTTCACCCACAGTTGTTGCGCTGAATGCAACGCCCGTTGCTTATCCGGGCTCTCCGTTGCATTTGAATGTGGAATTTTGTGCCAATCCGCCGGCGCATGCAGCACGCTGGTTACACGGCGATCGAGTCTTTACGCCGGGCAATCAATATGGCAGCACGGTTCTGGCCTACGCGGTCAAGGTAAACCAAATTAAACAAATCTAAACTTATGCAATTGCTTATTTTTCCCCCTCTCTATTGAAGGATCTACCTACGCCGTATTGCAAGGAAGCACGTTTAACTTATGTCAGCATGCATGAGCGTGTGCCTCGCACTTTCTACTTTATTGTGTCGTCGCCAGGTGGCGTTGCCGAGGCCGTTTTCAATGTTAACTTTACGAAGCGACATCGTCAAATGTCCAACACCATCGATGACGACGAGGAGGAGGAACTCAATCGACCCGAACAAATACATTTTCCCGTCTTCAGCAATAGTACGGCGAGCGGGCGAGGCTTTGAGCTGGCCTTGGCATTAACACTCTTGGGTGCCACACTGTTGCATGCCCATTAACTTTAAGTATCTATGTGTGTATAAGAAGTAAGCGAATGCTAATTTGTTTGAACGTGTGAATGAAACAGAAAGAATGAAAGAGAGAGAGAATGTGCTGACTATTAATGCATGCAATTTATTACGCTATGTACTACTTGTGTACTGTACCCAACTATTTCTAGGCGCATATATATATATACTATATACGATATGTATTAACTATATGCCATATTGCCCACAACAACTATTACTACAACTATTACTCTCTAAACAAAAAACTCTATGTGTATGTGTATTTGTAATCAATTAACGAAAAAGCATCAAAAAATGAAATTATGCCACTTTAAAGCTAAGAAACCACCCCCTCCCCTACCCCCCGCTAAGAGACACCCCTACATACACACACTTTGTAGTCATCATCTATGTTGGCAACCCTAACATTTTACTCAAAACATATGTCAACATCATCTTCCCCCTCCTTACCTCCTTACACACACTAATACTCAATATTTTTACTGTAGCTCTAAGTGTATCTGTAACTGTATTTGTGTCAGTGTGTACGTGTGTAGTAATTAGTAGCAGCGCTTAACTTGAATGCCAAATAGTTAAAAAATTAAAATACTAAATATAGTGATTTAATGAATTTGTTAAAAAGTTGAGCCATACATAATGATTATTACTTTAAGTTCCTTTTTCGATAAAAAAAAAGAGATAAAAAAGAAAAAACAAGCGAGAAACTTGCAAAGTGACTGATTTTTGTTATATATTTTGAGGCAATTAGTGTTATAGAGAGAGAAAGAGAGAGCGATAACAAATGAGTGTTAGAAAGAAAAGAAGATGACGAAGTTTAACTATACTTTAATGTAAATGAAAAGCAAGTAACTTACCAGGCACGAACAAATTCCTTCCATTTGAATTTTTGCGCATTCGAATAGGCAAAAACTTATATATATAAACATATATATATAAACAAGCTGTAAGATATTTTTGAAAACTAAATTAATAAAACGAAACTTATTTATCGATTTCAAAATTATATTAAAAATTGGAATACAAAATTATTTTAAGCAAATTATGAATATTCCCAGATTAATATTGTATTATGTATAATTTTTACATATATTTTACATCTTAAAATAAACAACAAAAATATTTTCTATTTTCAATATTTTTCTAAGCTTTGATTTATTTTTCTTTCATTATTTCCGAGGACCAAAAACTCTTAAAATTCGTTTATTGCATATTTTTGTAATAGATTAAAAAAAAGTTCATAATCAAAATGAAATTTAGCTCCAAAAAATATGAAAGACCCTCCACACCAAAAATACAAAAATTGTATATAAATGTTCAAGTAGCAAATTGCTCAAAAAATATTACTTAATTTAAGCGCAAAAATATTATAAAACAAAAAATGCAGAACAATATAATCTAGCAAGTGTTAAATGTTGTTTAAAAGTGAGAAAAGCCCAAGTAGAAACTTAAAAAGTGCATAAATATATTAAAAACAAAAAGAAATATTTAAATGTAATATAACAAAAACTCAAAACTGTGCGCTATTGTAAAATAATTATTTTCAAAATCCCAAAAAAAAAGCAAAAGAAACAAAATTTGTGTGCGCTAATTTTTGTGTATAAAGCCAAAGCTTTTGTAATTTATTTCATAGAAGAGATCTTAACCATATACAGATAAAACATATATAGTACATATATATCGTATGCGCCATATAAAACGTATTAGCTATTTAAGAGATCAATGTATAAATCGACAAGAATTACTTAGAAGAACCTAACGCCAATTTAAGCAAGATTCGAATTGCAAAACGCAAAAATGTACGCAGAGTTCCAAGAATTATGCAAAAAACAGAAGCAAAAACAAAACATGATACAAAACAAACGTTTTAAGTAATGTAAAATTATTATTTGAAATTTGAATTAGAGATATGCAAATATGCATGTATGGATAGCCTATATATATATATATATAACTGTATGTGTGCCATGTAAAGTTGAGTTAAGGAATTATTTCGTTTTTATAAACAAAATTTTGCGAATTGTATTAACAAAGCAAAAAAAACAAACACGTCGTCATGTTAACTAACAAAATTAATTATTAACAAAGGAACATTATGGTATTTATATATATATATACAAAATATATATATATATAAATAGCAGAGAGTGGTCAAAATGCATATTGTATTTATTATATGATTAAAAATTATTATACGATAATATTTACAAAATATTATTTAGAAAACTAAACACACACATATATAATACTACTATAATACTTAGTTCTTAAGTGAAACAAAACAAAAAATACCCAAAAAAAAAAAAAACAAAAGACAAAATGTGGCAAATTAATTTTTAAATATTAATATAATATATATATATACCAAACAAAAGAAAAAACGCAGTTCATTTGTAGTGCAAATAAAATGTGTTGAAAAAGAATGAAAAAAGAAGATGAAAAAATATGCATACGAAAATAATTGAATACGAAATACAATAAGCAAAAGGTTTAAGTCATAGGCCCAAGATAAATGTAACAACCACCAAAACAAATTTTTAGCAGTACGAAATACGAAACACTAACTAACGGATTATAATTGGGCCCAGAGCCTAAGCCAAAACGTAAATGAAAACCAAATCGAGAGCAGAAATGAAATCAAAATGACGAACCCCAAAAATACAATAATAAAAGCTCAGACCCTGCCCCCAAAAAAGTCAAATGCATTGCATCAAAGGCCCAACAACAACAACAACAAAATAACTGTTAATTTTAAGAGCCAGATTATAAACTGCAATAAGTAATGGCCGCAAAAACAAAAAAAATTACAAATTTAAGACACAAACAAAATAGCCAATTTAGCATAAACTAAAAGCAAAATGACAACAACAAAAAACACAAAAAAATAAACATGAAATAAAAATTTAAAAATAAAAATGCAAATCGAATGTCTTTCAATGACTTTTACAGGCGGAACTCTGCATAAAATCAAACAAGACGCGAGGTATTTATTGTTTTCCCAATACAGTACGCCTGGCATAATGATTCGGGATTGCTCACAATATGGACACTAGTTGAAAGTGAAAGAGGCTGTGGTGCAGCTAGCACAAATGAATACAACTCGCCCTGGGCTCGAGTGAAGCTACTCCAAGCGGCCAGCTGTGATCTGCGTGAATATCTGGAACGACGCCTGCTGAACCGAAGCCAAAGTAGTTATGACAAGACCAAATCCATGTTCCAGGGCTCGATGTGTACAGCGATGAGTTGCTGCGCGAACTAAATGAGACACAAACACTTACAACAGCGCTGGCTGGACAGGGTTTGCAGGGACTGCGCTTTAGCACATTGATACGGGCAGTGATCTCATTTACGTGTGCAGTAATCGCAAGTTTGTCTTGTGCTGCACGAGAAGCTTGAAACCAGATAGATTCACCCGAATCGGTTTGCATGAGAGTCGCTTTCTGTTTCCCACGGCACTGTGCGTACTGGCTAATGAGCACTTTGTGGCTGTGGGCCTATCGAATGGCTCTGTGATGAAGCTCAATTGCAATCAGCGCCAACGTCAACGTTTGCCGCGCCCCACAACGGCAATGAACATCATCCTGAAACGGGCAAATCTTGTGCCATACAAAATATAATACTAATCGAACGACGATCGACATAATCTTGTCCAGACGCTCGTTCCATTGACCGACGGTTGGATCGGGAACGTTTAGATGTGAAACTGGACAATGGTTAAACTGTAACGGACATTGCTGCATCAAGCAGCTCATCAAACTATCAACAATCGCTGCTCCTTGAGTCGGGTGGTAAAGTTCAGATGCACTCACTTAATTTGTAATTTGTTATTTTTGTATATATAAAAGTAGGCAGTGAAAAATATATTTTATTTTTTTTCGAGCTGCACAAAAGTAAGCAATGCTTTTTGGTTTATATTAGGCAAGAACCACCTGCTGCTGATTTCTGTTCGCCTGGTGTTTTAACTCGGGAAAACAACAGAAATCGATATTTGGATCAGAAATTTTGCCACAAAATGAAAAAAAATATTTAAATAAATAAAATGTACTATTTAAATATTGATTTACTTGCATTACTCAAATTTAAAAAAAAGTCCAATTTTAATGTATCAAAAATCAAAGCAACTAAAAAAAACTTCAATAAATTTTATAATAAAACCACCAAAAAAACAATTGTTAATCTTAATCAGCAAACATAATTTTATTTAATTGGCTTGCAACCAAAATTCCGACGGTATAATGCCAAAAATACCATACAATATAAGCGGATGGCGGGGCTTTGATCTCAGTTCTGAGTGCACTAAAATGCAATGAGAAAAAAGAGCCGAAAGCTACGTTCAAAGCTCAAACTTTTCACTCAACATTCGTTGTTCGCTCAGTGCTTTGAGTGAAAACAAAATTCGACAGCATTGGGCTGCGAATTCTGTTCGCTTGATACTTCAATTCGAGTTCCATTTGAAATATGGTCCAAGATCTCAAAACGCCAGTTTAAAATTTGAGTGATGCAAGTAAATCCATATTTAAATAGTACACTTTATTTATTTAAATCATTTTTTTCATTTTGTGGCAAAATTTCGGATCCAAATATCGATTTCTGTTGTTTTTCAGAGCTAAGATACCAGGCGAACAGAAATCAGCAGCAAGTGGTTCTTGTCCAAAATTAACCAAAAAGCATTGCATACTTTTACATACTTTTGTGCAGCTCGAAAAAATATTTCACTGCCTAAGTTTTAGGCATATGCATTAAAATAATAAATTCACTGCTCACCAAAAGCAAAACCTTCCCCCTTTCAATAAGAACAAACATTATATTTTGTTATTAATATTTTTTTTTGTAAATGTTTATTTGTCGTTTGAATTTTTTTAATTTAATAGAATTACAAAAAACGTTAAATGCATTTCTCTTTCATTTCGTATAACAAAATAATTTAGTATTAAAAATTAAACTATATTTTTATAAATGTTTCTCGCATTTCTCTCTATTATATATTAGTTTAAATGTTTTCCACTTGCATATACAAAACAAAAATAAATTTGCATTACAAATTGTGTGTTTGTAGTTGTTGGTTTCAGTTTTTTTTCTGGCTTATTAGCTAAATATTAATTAAACTTATAGTAATGACTTTTAGTATATAATTAAATATTTTGCAAGGCTTATGGATAATATGGCCATCCTTTAAAGTGAAGGTGAGGGCAGCACTCTTATCTACGTGAACAATGAGGGCAGGTGTCCCACAAGGCAGTGTACCGGGTCCCTTCCTATACAACTTGTATACGGCGGACATCCCCACCCCCGACGATCTCGAAGAGCTTGTTCCACCGGACAAATACCTAATTGCCACATATTCCGACGATGTGGCATTTAAAAATAAAAATGCAAAATGAATGTCTTTCAATGAATTTAACAGGCGGAACTCTGCATAAAACCAAACATGAAGCAAGTTAAAGGCAAATCTCTGGATTCGTTTGCCAAGCCAATCAACAATTTAGACTGATCTGAGCGCACTTTAACGTATGCGTAACAAATGCTAGCGAACGTGCAACCTGAAATGCTAATGGAATTCAGCAAAAGATTGCAAATGCGCTTGCAACATGTCGCAGCAGCAGCAGCAGCAGCAACGAACAGCAGCAGCAGCATCCAATTGCATCAATATCAATCAAAAAAACAAAAAGGCTGCACCCCACTAACGAAAGGGAAAGGCC
Organism: Scaptomyza parva; assembly: GCA_035044645.1. NCBI lineage: Eukaryota > Metazoa > Arthropoda > Insecta > Diptera > Drosophilidae > Scaptomyza > Scaptomyza parva. The sequence continues at coordinate 8,750,471 of JAWNNT010000090.1, forward strand.
AGATAGACAGAAATGCCAGGGGAAGGACGCTGTGGGGCAATGCAGTTGATTCCGGTTTTTCATTTCGTACATTGGCCCAATGCGTTGTCAACAAGCCTTGCTGCTGCTGCTGTTGTTGCTTTTGTTGCTGCTGTGCCTCTGCGTCTGGCATCGGCGTGTGTTGTGGTCAGGTTTATTACTTGGAAATGAAAAGTACAACGACTCCGCAGGACGGGCAGGCAGGCAGGCAGGCTGCCATGGTTATATATGGTCATGTGGCAGCGAAGCCAGCTTGAACGCTGCTACACTTTTTGGCCTAAAGAGTTGGCCATGCCAGGCCAGGCATTGTCAAGCAGCCGCCGCGCCAACCTGTTTGCTGACAACATCAACAACATCAACGGCCGCCAATGATAACAACGACGACAACCGACGCGGGCAGGCAAGCAGGCAATCTGGTAGCCAGCCTCTCTGTTGGCCGGTTTGTTGCCACTTTGCGGCGCTAATGACGGCCAAATGGCCAAGGCGCGAGATTACACGAAGTTTGCTGCAAACGACTCAATGCAGCGGGGGCGTACCGTATACAGGTTGCCCTCCCTCCCTCTCTCTCTCCCGCTGTTTCTTCTCACTTCTCTCTTGTATCCATAACAGAAATGCCTAGTTTATCAACTCTGCTGGCAATGACCAATTGAAATTCCTTAATCGAGTGGAATAAACTCGCACACTGCAAAAAAACAAAAGAAAAAACAAAATAAAATAAATTAGTTGTTTGAATTATTTAGTGCCTGTGGGTGGCTGATATGAAAGGTAAAACTTAACTTAACTTAAGTGATTTGTAAAGACTTAAAACTTAATGAAAGAAAAATAAAACTTATAAAGCCGAATAAATGCTTATTTAACTAAAGTAACTCTAACTGAGAAAGAAGAGAGAAAGCGAGATAAATAAATGATTATGTAGATATTAAGAGGAAGAGAAAAATAGTTAGTTATGATTAATGAAAATATATGTTCTTCTGGGTAGATATGAAGTTCCTTAATGAAGGCTTAAATACTTGGCATTACCAAACCTATAAAATTAATAACCACATTTTGCTTAGTGTGTGGCCCTGACAATGCAAATATGGTCAAGACGTCTTGGACGCTAATGTTGACGCACGCGCCAAAATCATCGTGCAACGTGTTGCAGCTAAAAGGTGCGTTGCACCAATCTTCAAACTGAAAGAGGAGAAGGCCGCAAATATATCCGCAATTGTCAATTGGCATTGCTGTGTGCATTTTTTTTGTTTCTATAATTGTTGCACTCACCGAAACCCGTCAGCCCAGTTGCCAATTGCCAATTGGCAGCGCGTTGTTCAAATTTTTCATGTGGCAATGATAGAGAGGCGCCTTATAATTGTACTATGTGGTAGGAACTGCAAAGAAATGCATAGAGCAACAATTATGTTTGTTTGCCTTCGCCATATGGATACCAAATTGCAGAGTTTATGTTTATGGTGCGAGTTCGGGCCAAAAAAAAAAAAAAACTGAATCAACAAATTGATTTTTACAGGCATTCATGCAAGGAGTAATGAATGGTTGTGCTTGTGTGTGTGTGTGTGTGGGTTGGGCGGGGGTTTTTTTTTCGGTTTGGGGCGTGGCTGTTGTTTGGCCAAAGTAGGAGATTGCTAAGTTAGTTTGCCGCCTTCTCTTGCGGCTGGCTAATTTTAGTGAAGTTATCACAATTAGTTGTCTTTTGGTGAAATCGACCAATTTTGGCCAAATGGGAAGTGTATGTAGTGTGTGTGCGCGTGTGTGTGGCCGCGTCTGTGTGTTTGTTTGTTTTTCTGAACAGGTGTGTTTACGTTTTTGTACAATGAATCATTACTCAAAATAATCATAGTAATTAGAGTGCAGATAAACTAATGGAAAAGTTGAAGGAGCAGGAGAAACTAAAATGAAATTTTGCCAAAAAAACTATCTCATTATAACCAGTTTAAAAGTTGTTTCTTAATTTCGCATTAACTCATTGCATTTCGTTGTTGGTTTCAATTATCAATTAAGTAAGTTCATTTAATAACTCAATAAAATATAGCGAATACTCATTGATTGGTTTTTCTTCTCTTTCTTGTTCTTTGTACACAATTCGCAGCCGTATATGGAAAAATTCTTCATTCTGCTTGAACAAGCATTTAAAGCAATTAATTTGTAGAATCATTTATAGTTAATTTCATTGACCGTTGCACTCAATCACGCCTTGAGGCCTCGCAAGGCGCGGCTGGTTGAGGCTGAGGCTGACTGTGTACAATTTCTGCTTTTCCGAGCACTTTTCATTATCCGCACTTTTTATATTATACCTGCAAATTTATTATTGAGTTCAGGGGCCCAAATTCGACTCGATTCGATTCTCTTCTTTTTTGGGGGGGGTCGGGCGAGGCGACTTTAAACGCGTTTAAAACGCTGACAATTAATTCATTTTTCTGTTTTCGATTCCAATGCCAATGCGCCTTTTTGTTCTTGCTTCATTCACTACATCTTCTACTTTATCCTTTTTCCTGCCGCTGTTGCATCATCATCATAATGATGATCATCATCATCATCATTATTATCATCTGCTCATTGGCGCACACACAAATAATTTTTCATACACTTTTATGAAATTTCACAGTTCAATTAATGCATTTTAATTTTAACTTTATTTTCCAATTTACTTCACACAGTTAAACGAGCGACGCGGCAAAATCACCAACAACAACGCGGCCAATAAAATGCAAAATAAAATCACAAAAAAAAATGTATATATATATATTATGAAAAAATATTGGAATTAAGATTGCAAAGAAATAATAAAAAAAACAGGAATACAACAAAAAAATTGTTAAAGTAAAATTAAAAATGGTTTTTGATTGATTGTTGCATAAAATTGACTTTTGGTTTGAGTTCAGTTTCCGTCGCCACCCGCCCGCTCCTCATCCCTCCCCACCCTCCCCGTGTTCATTGTAATTACATTTGGTATATTTTATTTGCCCTGCGCACTTAATTAGCTCGTTAAATGGGCGGAGTCGGGGAAAACTGGTAAAGGGGAAGCGGGTCCAATGGTTGGGCATTACGCTTGGTTGCCCTTTTTGGGTAAAATAATACAATAAGTAAATACGACAGAAATAAGATTAAATAAATTGCTTTTAATAGATTTGCCGTTTGAGTTTTTGCTCAGGCCTTTTGCACACGTATTAATAAGTAAAACAGGAGCTGAGCTGAGCTGAAGTTGATGTTGTTGTGGCAAAAGGCATTTCAATGATTTCCTTTGCAATTTTTGTGTCGATTTTTGGTATTTGGTTTCCCAGGCGACAAGTTTGACCATGCGGAAGGAAGTCGAATTGTCAGCCAGCACCAAAAGCAAAAGCAATAACAAAAACACTTAGAGTTGACTTTTGTTACAGTTTTTAACAAATGCTGAGACTGCACAAATTAACCAGCATTCGTTCAACTTGGCCAACTTGGCCAACGTGGCCAACTGAGGGGCGCGGCCTTAGCAATTTATGATTCGCATTTCCTTCGGCCGGCCAGACAAAACCAGACGAAAATCTCCACCTCTGTTGGCTTCGCATGCAACGTGGCTTGACTTGGCTTAGTTACATAATCTCCATCACCCCAGACTCGCCGTCGTCGTCGTCTCACGCGCGCACTCGGCTCGGTCTTTAATCATAATCGGTCTAAAACGCACTCTGAAGTTTTTACAGCTGGCTACGTACGCATTTGGCGTCTGTGCGGAAGACGAGAGAGGAAATGCCATCAAAAATGACACCAAAAGCAGCAGCAGCACAGCGAATTGTGGTGAAAGCCAAAAATTGCCAGCAATTAATAATTTGTTATGGGGTGCACACATATCTACATATGTGTGTAAGTGTGTGTGTGTATGTATGTATGTGTGCTCCATGTTGCATGCATCATTCTCAAAGCGCTGACATAAATGAGATGCATTAGATAGGTAAACACCATAAAGATCAGAAACATAGAGCACTTTAGAGATACCGCAAAAGCTTTCAAAAGCAATTGTGAAAGTATAATAAAAAATAAAAATGTTATTTTATTCATGTCGCTTAATCTGATTAATAACATTTTGAGCTCTATATAACAACTTAACAGCTCATACTAAATGAATATAAAATGCAAAATTTAGTCATTTTAATAAATTTCGATGCATTAAGATGCCAGCTGCAGTTTCTTTCCCCTCATTCCCCTCTTATAAGCAAGCGGGCAAATGAATCAATCAGCGTCATAATGTCAAATGCCTGACAATAAAAACAACAAAATCTGTCGAAAGCGGCTCATTAAAACTTTATGGGGAAATAGTTAAAGAAAAAAAAAGTACGCAAACCGTGAAAAAGCCACAATGCGATCAGCAGAAGAAAAAAAAAGTAATGGCAAAGTGATCAAAGTGATCGATGGCAACAATAATAATGCTCATAAATACCTGCAACAGGTGTAATAGGTATATGCGATAATAGCCAAAAGAAACAACAACAACAACAAAGAAGAAGCAAACTGCAAATTGTTCAAGACATCAGTAGCTAAAAAGGGCAAAACAGTTGGTTAAACAAATGGCAAATGACAAGGGCTTTCACTATACTCAGCTCTTCTCATTGTTGTTGTTGCTGCTGCTGTTGTTGTTGTTGTGTTTTCCACACAATTGGCTAAAGCGGCTGTAACAAAAAAAAAAACCTGTTGCACAGTTTTCCCGCATATGCTTTTTGGCAGGGTCAATGCTGCCGTAGAAAGCCATAAAAAAATGTCATTGCAAAAGGCGGCAGTGCTCTTAAAGCGAATAACAAAAAAGATAGCGAGAGAGAAAGGGAGAGCGCGAGTGAGAGAGATATACACTTGCGCAATCGGTGGATGGACAAGTTTGGTGCTACACTTTAAGGATCGACAACAGCGTCAGCAACAACAACTTCGACTACAACTTCAACATCGACATCTCGACTTTGAGGCTCCATCGACGACGATGACGACGACGACGATCGAAAAGAAAACGAAATGCGCGAACCACTGCGGTTTCACTTTCATTCGCAACGCGAACGCGCAGCTGACAGGGTCGCCTTAAGTTGAGTGTTCCCACCACCAAAAAGCCGAAAATACTAAAAAATAAATAATTCATTACAAAAATAATTTAATTTTTCACATAGTGCAAACAATTGAAATAAGTCGTGCTAACCCAAAAAAAAATAAATTGTGTGAAGATTATTCACAAAAAAATAAAATTAAGTAAACATCGAGTTAATTTATGTGTAATTTTTATGTGTAATTAAAAGTGCGTTTTAATTGTGCAGCAATTTATATAAATAATTAAGTGCTTTAATTTTCGCTACGCTCCCATCAACAAATCGCTTGTAATACTTAATGGATGCAGGTAAATTAATAATCAAAAGCCGCATTTTTAATGCACATTTAACATTTAACTTGGGGGAACACACATGCAAAACGATTTAAATTAAAATAAATTAATTAACTGGGCATAAAAGTGATGAAAATTCTCAAAGAAAAAATGCAAACAAAAACTTAATCATATTATTCAATTGATGCATATTATTAAGGTAATTGCACAAATAAACAAATTGGAATTCCTTTTGATTGGAAAAAAGTAATTGAAAAAATATTTACTCTGAGGTAAACAAATTTTAAAGCATAAAATCATCTCGACTAGGAAGCAGCAAAAAAGTTATTAAATAACAAAATTTGTAAGACAAATTATTTAACTATAGCTTAAAAGTACTAAATACTATAATCGTTAAGTGAAAGGCGTTTTAACGATTATTTTTATAACCACGAAATCTTCCGTTTCATTAGCAATCACTGTTTAAACCTCGATTCGAATTGATTGTTTGAACTTTGAAAACCGAGAGTGTATTTATATTTGAAATTGAGTCTATTATTTGGAAAACTAATCTAGAGTAGAAATTTATTATAATGAACTTGACTTGGGGTTTGGCTGCACCTGTTTTCACAAAATTTGCCTAGTTGATTTGTTGTTGTTGCTGCTGTTGATGCTGGTGTGGTTACAGTTGCAGTTGCTGCTGTTGTTGTTGTTGTTGGTGTTGTTGCTGTGCGAAAAACCCGCTGCTGCGGCTAAGTGCATTGTAAGTGCTTGGGGGCCTAACATGAATGCGGCAAGTGAAATATGTTTTGGCATGCATATTTAATGCCTATCAAAATAAAACAACAACAACAACAGTAACAGCAGCAAAAACAAAAACAACAACTAGGCACAGGCAATAACTATGTGAAAACCCGTACCGAACCATTTTAAACGCCATCAATTTCAATTTTCCAAATTAAACGTGCGTTCGACTGAGGACTTCACGGTCTTTTCAGTTCGAGGCTCACAGCTCGATGCTCGCAGCTCGAAGCTCTCGCTCCAACAACTATCGGACTGCAAATAATTAATAATTCATTACATTGCGGCAATTGCAGTGACATAAGCCCAAAGCGAAACCCAAAAATATACAAAAAATATCCAAGTTCAACAAACCAACTTTTGCAATGAAAGCGACAATCGACGAATCTTTAGGGAAAATGCATGCGAAAGAGAAAGAAAAACGCCAATAAAATGCCAAAAAAAACTAGCGAAGCCACTTAGGAAAAAATGATCGTCAAACTTATCGCAAAAAAATAATCAAACAGAAACCGACTTTAAGACTGGAAGATCCTCCGTCCTCCTCCTTCTCTCTCACTCGCTCTCCCTCTCTTTGTCTTCACGTTTAGTTCGTGTCTGACGGCTTTGCCGTTAAATGTTTTTGTTGTTGTCGAGGAATGTGTTTTGTTGATGTTATGTTTCTGGGGTTATTCACATCGATAGTAAATGCTCATTTTGTTTGTGCTTATTTCCGTACTCAGCGCCACTGCCATGTGGCCTAAACTACAACTGCTAGCAGCGACATTGCCTGTCATTGGCATCTGTCTGCTAGCCACAGCCAACTTAACCCACGCATCCCAATCGAGTTCTGCCAGCAGCACCACCACTCTGCCACAACCGCTGCAACCACCGACTGTGCCACAGAATGCGACAACGCCGACGAGCAAAGAAAACAACTATGATGACATCTTGATTGACAGCCTTAAGAAGGAGGCGGAGACCAAGCCGGAGCAGGCGAAGGTAAGTTTATGTTTAGTGAAAGATTTTGACAGGTAATGAGAGTCGCTTTTTGACAGCTTAATAAACCGTCCGGAGGCAAGCTGATACTAGAGGTCAACGCTGATCTGCCACAAGCCAGTGAAGTGCTTGGTGAAGCAGAGCAAACGGAACTGGAAGAGACAGCAAACTCCCAGCAATTTGTGGGGTAAGTTGCCAAAAGTGTTAACAAAACCGCTTAAAGACTTATTAGTTTGAATAAACATAACTTTCCTTTTACAAACTTTTAGCGTTCCTGGTTTTCTGCCTACTGTGTTGCCTGATGGGGAAAGAGAAAATTATGGCACCACGACAAGTTCGCCGACGAACGGACATGGCTATATACAATTCAATATCAACGAGGAGCTGCCCATGGAAATTGCTCGCCGGGAACAGAAACCCAATTCAAAGAAGGACACCGTGAACGAAGTGCTCTCCAGTCTGTTTCCCAACGGATTCTCGGACATCTTTCGCTTTAGCGGCAGCGAAGCAATCACAGACCCAAGCACAGAATCAGTCACCGATACACCCAGCACCACCGCAACCATAACAAACCAAGCGGTGGTGCATGCCACAACCGCAGCGGTTGACAGTACGAGCACAGAGCCTGTCACCTTACCGCCCAAGAATGAAACCTACTACAGTTACCAAGCAACCGTGACAAGAGAGTATCGACGCGAACTGCGGCCAGGACACACAGAAATTGTCGTGGAGAAGATCAGCAGTGCGGAGAGGGATCCCTTTAAGGACGGCAGCAATCACATCTCCCGGGATGAACTCCTGCGCATCAATCGCGCCGCAGTCGCATCTCCTGTGCTGCCCAGTTTACTGCTACGACCCGATTATGAGAGCGAGGACAATGAGACTCTCGTCGCTGCCGAGAGTTCACCCATTGTCATACTGGGCGAGCAGGAGACCGAACTGGATGAAGTTCAGCCTATTGACGATAATCAGATTGCAGAGACACAGCATATGGGTCAAATGCTCTACCATCATCTATTGCCGGCGCCACAGCAAGGTTCCCGCTCTGATTCTATTTCCTATCGGAATCAAAAGGGTCCTGCTGAACAGCAGCAGATCAATGTGCACATTGTCCACGACGAATCCTTGGCCAAAATACCAGAACCAGCTGCACCCAAATCACAGCCTCAAGAGCCAATGCAGCAGCGTAGCCATGAGGAACAGCGAAGCCAAGAGGCACCCTCTAGGCAATTTCTTAAGAACTTCAAACCTATTGTCTCTGGTAGTGCCGAGGGAACCATACCCAAGGGTACCTTTCACTACGAATCTGGAAGTTCAGTACACCGCACGAATGGGAATCCACCAAGGCAACTGTCATATGACAGTCAATATCAACGTCCCGCTGCTCAGCAGAGTTATCAACAGGAGTTGCCTCAACCTCAACCGAAACTCAACATTCCACAATCTAAACTCAACACTCAGGCGATTGCTTCTACTCCTTCACCGCCCAGTGGTCCCGTCTACTCTAATTATGGTGGCCCCACACCAAATGGTGTGATCTACGTTACGGTCAACGCACAAAACCCTAAGGAATCTTCTCCCGCACCTCCTGCGGCTCAGGAGCAACCGCATCCCAATTTTCCTAGTCCACACGATTACGTTTCTGAGGCAGCTGCCGATGCTTCCCAAAAACATGTACAGCACGCAGCCGCACCTAAGCTGGATGATTCACAACCTGAAACTCAACTGTTGGTAAAGCCCAATGGTTATACCTTTGTGGAGGTGCAGAAATCAGTTAACATTCACAACAAACTAATTACGGAGAAAGATGGTCGCTTGGTGGAGATGCATGAGACTATCTACCATCAGCCACCCTTTGATCAGAATCATAACGATCAACCCCCTTTGGGTTATAGTCCCAAAGAATACATCACTGTTGCTGCACCAGAGGTTGCCCAAAAATCACCCGAACACGGTCATAACTATGTCTCTCTGGCCAAAAATCCCATACATGTAGAGCAGGCCGAGGACGAAAGTACATTGCAAGAGGTTGCTAAATCGCATGCATCCATTAATCTTGATGTTTCCCATCAGGATCAGTCACATACACATCACGATGCACCACATTACCACGAGACTCCACATACTGTTGACATAACTCATCAGCAGTTACCTCATCCAGAGCCACCTCATCAAGAGCCGCCTCATTCCGCTGTTGTGGAGAAGCATGTGCTTCAGCCCTATCCTGTTCATGTTGAGAAAGTCGTTGACCGTCCGTACAAAGAAGTTGTGGAGAAACACATTCGTGTGCCATATCCAGTGCCACAACCTGTGCCAGTACCCATCCATGTCGAGCACTACGTTGATCGTCCCTATCCCGTTGAAACCTACGTTGAACACCCAGTACCGTATCCCGTAGAGACAATTGTGGAAAAGATTGTGGAGAAACATGTACCCGTTGAGGTAGAGCGTATTGTGGAGAGGCCCGTTGAGATTGAGAAGATTGTGGAGAAATACGTAGATCGTCCAATGGCAGTACCCATTCACGTGCCCGTTGCTATACACATGCCAATGCCACCAAATCACTCGCCTGGCTTTAATTTTGGATCCCATCCGAACTCAGTGCATCCCTGGTCGCATGCTTCGATAGGTCACATTCCACCTAAAGTACTCCAGAACTATTACAACCGCATGCTGAAGAAACTTCTGCCCCAACTCTTAGCTCCCAAAACAGCTACAAAAACAACATCTAAGTCCCCGGCAAAGTCAGTCCTTGTCAAGCCCCCGACTAGACCAGTAAGGGGTGAAGCACCCCAAGTTGCAACTTTCAGTCTAGCTGACATGCGTTTTGATCTACGACCTCCGCCTCCACCCCAGGGCTCACCGTGGCTACAGGGTGCTCGCTACATTTACAACACACTCCCATCGGACCTATCAGTTGCAGCTGCCTCCGCACCCGCTCACATGGTCAAGTCCTACATAGGTCCTGTGCCCACGACCAGTTCGAGTGATATAAACAACGGCAGTGAATTTGATGAGTTTCAACGCTGGCGCAATGGTCACTCTCTCAAACGTAGTCCCGACTTTGGTCGCAATCTTCATATGGAGTACGGCTTCAAGCCGCCTTTGGTGCCTTCGGTAGAGATCGATGATAAGGGCGTACCCTTAAAACAGCCCGATACGGAAACGCAGTAGTTAAGAGATCAGTTGTTAAGATGTTGAAATGAAAAGCGTGCCAAAATATACAGCTATAGTTATTATTGTCTATTTATGTAAAATATTTTAAATGCGCATTTAATAAATTTTATATTTAACCAATATGTTTATGTGTTCCTCACTTTTAAGCAATCATTTAGTTGACAAAATATGTAAAGATTCTTACTTATGTTCGTCTCGAGTGCGCAATTTACCTCAGAAGAAGACCCTAAGATTTATGGGACTTTATAAATGTTTGTTGTAACGCTGTAAATCAGGGGACCTCAATTAGGCGCAATATTAATTAAACAAATAACAATGACAGCAGAGCTGCGGGACTGTACCTCATATGTTGTATGTTGTCTGTGGCATGGGCGCCAATTAAACGTAAGCTCAAAAGCGGATTCAGCAGAAAAAGTGGGAAAAAATTATTAATTTTCTTAAGTAGCATTTATGTAAATGAAAAATTCTTCATATGGAAGACGAAGGGTTGCGTTTGTGGCCTCAATGTCTTCTTATCTTTAACTGCCAGCCAAACAGACACGCAGCGGCAGCATCAGCATCACCATCAACTCCCTACAAAGGATACAACAAACCTAACAAACCCCCCAACTCCAATTTTAAAATGGTGACACGTCTGTCGGGAGAGCAAGAGTGAGCGAGAGTGAGCAACAGAGCCGACAGAGGGCGGCAGTGTGCAAAGATTTATATGACAGCTAATAAATTTACAACACATGTAGCTCAAGATATTAGAAATATTTTTTGGTGACAAGCGCAGGGCCCTCACGTTCGCCGGGGGTTTTGAATGTTATTGAAGCATGCTTTTAGGCGAGGCGACAAAAAAATAAAAACAGCCTCGCCAAATATTTGCACAGTCGAAAGTCGAAAGGCGAAAGGCACGTCGACCCACGACTACTGCAGTTGACATCTGACGGCAACAAACTGTCAATAGACAAGCAAGCAAGCGGGAAGGGGGGGCTGAGAGCGCAAAAGGCTGGAAGGCGGGGAAACAGGCAGACAAACCGTTTAGCGCACGTGTTGGCGGAAACGGAAGCACTACAGCAACGCGCCAAGTGCCAAATGGCGAATGGAGAATGAAGAATGCTGAATGGCGAATAGAGCATGTAAGAAGGCGAAAAAGTCAAAAAGGCGTAAGGCGACATTTTGAAAAGTTATGACAATGGTGCCCCAAAGTGTCTGTTCCTGATTCCTGATGTTGTTCATAACACGCCATAAACTGAGCGGATTAGATGGTTAAGTGCAGCTCCTGTCTACAACGACACAGAGAGAGAAAGGGAGTGCATTCATGCAAGTAAAAAGATTTCAATGTATAATATGAATATTCATAAAAGGATTCTCATCAAAATTTGACATAAAATCTTGAACAATTTGTGTTTTAATATTAATATAACATTTGAACTTAGTATTTTGATTTCTAAAACCCAAATATTCAGCTTAATCAAAGCAGTAAAATGCATTTGATTAAACCAAAAAGGAGATGGTAATAATTTATGATTTGAAATTCATGCAAGTGCAGCAAATTGAATATTTCGACACTAATTCGAAATGTGCATGAACAATTTGTGGTAAAATTCTTCTGCTTTTGCACTGTGGCTTTACCCCTCCAAGCCATTTTTGACACACATAAATTGACAGGCACTTCACCCCGTTCCCTCTTCGAGCCTCCTCGCCTCTTGACCTGTCTTTCCCTGCGCTCCCTCTCTCTCACTCTCTCTCTGGCTGCCTGTGGCAGCAACTGCATGCAAATGCGATTTTATTTAACTTGTGCCAAATATGCAAGCATAAATCAAAAATTTATCATATTGCCACGCCCACTTTCAAGAAAATATATATGTGATATCAGAAATCAATTGCAGTTCGTAATGCATTCAACATTTTGATAGACTCCACAGGGGTTGGGGTGGGGGAGGTGGCGTGTGGGTTAAAGTGTAGCCAGCAAGAAAGATAAGCCAAGGAACAATTGAATAATTTATATGCAAATAAATAAAAATATTTCAACAATTCATTCGGCATGCAAAAATATCAAAAAAAAAAAGGCATGCAACAAAAAATGGCACAAGTTGTCGGAGAAATGCGCTCGGCAACAAAAAAAAAAAACGCGTGTGAAATATATTTTCAGGCCACGCCACAAAAGGCGTAACACACACTACAACAACAATTGCAACAACAACAACAGTGGTAAATAGCTGTTGGTGCTACTATTGGCGACGGCGACGATTGCATGCTTGGTAAGTGTGTGTGTGTGCGAGTGTGTGTGTGTGTTATTTTTTTTGCTCGGCGGCAGCATTCTGCAGCTCCTTGCCCCTTTTGGCTGTTGCCGCTGCATGTCATTGTCAGGGGCTGCCAACTCTGCGTTTGATATACGATTTGGATGTGTTGGCAAGCCGCCCAGTTGTTAGGGGGGGCAAGGCAGAGGAGGCGGCTCGGGTTCGAGCTCGAGTTTGGGGCTCGGCGCACAGCGAGACAAATGCAGCTGAACCGAAAATTGCATTTCCGCTTTGAAAATTGCGCAAACTTCCGCACACAAAGTAGACAAAACAAAAAAAAAAAGCACCAACCAAAAATAAAGTGAACGAAAGAGAGGATAACCACGAGTACATAGAACGTTGCACGAAAGAGTCGCCACGTCGCCAGACAATTGGCAAAAATTTTCTATAAAAGTGTGAAATAGGCCGGCCGTCTGCCAAAGAGCGGCTGACATGCCGTAAAGTGGCCCCAAACTGAACCACAGAAAACTTGTCACACAAAAATGAACGCAAAAATGTCAAAAGCACACTTACACAAACACCGAGAGAGAAAGAGAAAGAGAGAGAGCGAGAGAGAAGAATGAAGTGCAGTGGGTGTGTGTGCAGGGGTGCAGGGCAGATAGTGTTGGTGGACAGGAGTCACAACCCAAAAAACGACAACGTGTCAAGTACTATCTAAAACGAATCTTACATGCTCTAGTCTAATGAACTCAAATCGAATAAGGCAGAAGAGTTTGTTGATCAACTAGAAAAAGTTTCGATATTTGAAATAATAAGTTTTAATACAATTTCTAGCACAATTTATATGCAACTCTCACAGCGTTGCAAATATGTTCATTTTGTGCACATAGCTTCAGTTTTGGCAAAGTGTATGCATGTATAAAAGTTTTTGTGCAAAGTTATCGCCATGACATGGGTTCGTGTCATGGCTAACTATTTGACTGGTTGCTGTTCGGACTGACTGCTTAGTGCTAATGGGCGACAATTTTGTGGTGATTGTGCAGCAGTCAAATTGCTCTTATCTATGGCCAAATCAAAAAATTGGAGGTGCAACTAAGCGACGCAGTCAGCAATAACCGCAAACACTTGGCAAACACACACACCAACACACACGCTTACACACACGTCAGAAGTTTCATTTGCCAGTTGCAGTGAACAAAAATTTCTGACGTTTAACAAGCGGCGACAACAAGCGAACAAACAAACACAAAAACGCGCACAATCACACACACACACTTGTGTAAACACAAGCACATGTGTGTGTAAGTGTAGGTATGCCACAGATTCCATTCAATCAGCGCCGCAGCAGCAACAAAAAAAATATATATATGACGCAAGAAGTTTGCCACGTGCTAACAATGTAAAGTGCCATAGCTTTGGCACCGGAACACAACGAATAAAAACTTAAAGAAGTGAAAAGCGAGAACGACAGCACAATGGTCAACATATGGGTAAACACACTCAAACAACTTGAACAAGCGTGTGTGTGAGCAAAGTGAGTAAAAAGAAGGTGCTTCGTTAACGGCAGTTATATGTAAACTCCTTAACAGCTGTTAAGCTAACATTTTTAAGGCAAGCTTAAAAGTATGCTATGAAAAATTAATTAAACCAGCATTGAGCTCTGCTTATCCAAAAGCTTATTGGAATGCCAAGCCAACTAAATGTGGATTATAGTTGAGCTTGCTTTATAATTTAATTTTGGCACAACTAAAACAGAAAGAGGAATTTATAATCAATAAATGACCCACACTGGTACTGAAAACTAATCAAAGAACTCGAAATGCAATGCACAAATATATATATGGTAGGAAAAAATGAGAAATGATGAAGAAAAAAATAGAAAACCAATACAAATTATTGGCAGACCAATAAGAAATTTCAGCAGCAGCAAACCAATTTCATTGTATACGCTGGCACAACAACAAGAAAATAAGAATATTACACAAGCAGGAGCAGGAGCAGGAGAAGCAGTTGCAAAAACTGTTATGGATAAATCCTTCACATAGAAAAGCAAACCGGCAACTGACAATAAAGGACGCACAAGCAGAAGAAGCGGAAGAAGAAGATGCAGGCAAGTTGCAGCAGAAGCAGCAAAAGCAGCAGGCACGCATAGATGATTTTGATAATAATAATAACAACTACTATAATGAAAAGTCGAGAGATGATGCTGAAAATTACAAGCGAAGCTAGTTGCCTGGCTAAGAATTTCAATCAGTGGCCGGTTGCAAGACAGACCAACAAAGCCAGGCGAAGGGTGGACGGGGAGTGGAAAGTTTTGTGATTGCATAACTGTGTTGCGGCCTGCGCTGCCGATGACTGCCACAGCGGGTGGCCAACCAGCAATCCAGGTGAAGGACCATGAGAAGGGGTCGGATCAACATTCTTTGTATGCATTGAGATGAGCATCTTTTGCCAAACCGTTTGCCAACAATTTCCAGTCAAAAACAACAACATCAACTACAACAGCAACAACTTTTTGCGGTACTTTAAGCTTAGCATCAAGTTGGCAGCCCCATCAGCCCAGTGAGTCAGTCAGGCAGCTGCTGCATCTCTGGCCACACTTTTAGCATGCGTGCGGTTTTTGTGTACAGCGCGGTCAGCAGGTCGACAATGGCTTGCGGATTGAGTTTTTGAGAGGGGGAAGCAAAAGATTGTGTGCATTGGGAAATGCAGCTTCACTATATTGGGAAAGTTTCCATGTTCGACTTTCGAGCAGCTTGTCGAAGGGAGGGGCAACGGTTGCCAAAAGGGGCACGCAATCGGGTTCAAAGTTTGGTTGTATGGGTCGCTAAAAAGTTAAGTAAAAGTGCGGTCAACAACGAAGTGTTTATTTTGTGTGTGTATTGTTGTATTGTTTGGTTGACTCTGTTTGTTCGTTTGTTTGGTTATCCAAGTGTGGTAAATTATTTAGATTGGAAAATACAGTGTGTGGCAACAGCAACGATAAGTGAATACAAACATGTCACGGATCTCATGATGTTGAGTGAATTGCCAAATAGAAGTTATTTTAACAAGATAATAATGTTGAATCTTCGAATGAAGATATTTCATTTACTTATTATCTTATCATTGTTCAATGTAAACTTTTAAGCACGGTATTGTTCCCTGACAATAAATCTTTGCACAATTTCATCAGACTCATGGATACTGATGTAATCTATTGTTTTCTGCGTATGCATATAATACAACCTAACGATAAGCTTTTGGATTACATCATCTATTATCTAAAATTGCTCAATTTCGAAATTATACTCCCTCTGAATCCTTATTGTATGCCTTTGAAACATTTCCAACTAAGACACAAAAGCTGTACCGCAATGCAGAGAGTAGTTAATGCTAAGTGCGGCACACAGAAGAGTGGGCGGAGCAACCATCCACAATTCGTAAGCCAAGGATTTCGTTAGTCAGAGCCCAGAAGCTCAACCCGCATATGCCCAAATTACATTAAACTGTTTACACTTTGTGTCAGTTGCACACACACACATTTACCTGATGTTGCCGCTTACCCAAAAGAGCTCAGGCCATAAAAGTTAACATTTGCCAAGTAATTTTCACGAAAAATCATTTTCATTTCCGCCAAAAAATCTCAGCTCAGCTCAGTGTTCCCCTCCATACAGAGAACAGAGCACCCAATGCCGAACAAAGTGCGCCATTTTGACACTTAATTATTTCAATTGAAGCAACCAACTCCACAGAGGATCCACAGCACTCATTTTGCTTCCTTTGTTTTCGGTACCCACAAAAAAAAAGGAGAAGCATTTTACATGTGAGTGCCTTTTTTCGCCGTGTATTTCGTTAACAGCCTTTTGCAATATATGTGAATATACATATATATAGAAATACATTTTGTGGGTCTGGTTGCCCTGTCGAGTCTCATTGTCGCCTTTGTCTGATGATTTTGTCGCAGTCTCATTTACAATATTTGTCTCTCCGCCAGCAACAAAAACAGCAGCACCAGCAACAACAACAACAAATGATATCAGCATTAGCTGCAACTGCCGTTGGGTTCACAACAAGAACAAGAACGGTAAATGGTAAACAGTAAACGACAACGCGCAACATGCTGCCCCAGGACCGCAAATGATAAAGCAAATCACTGCAAGCCGACACCCACACCTCGTTCGTTTTTTGGGTTACACATAATCCCTGGACCAAAAAAGGTGTAAATATTCAAACTAAAGCCGATTTTGTAAGTACTCTGCCAACACATGTACGTTTTTGTTAAAATATTTATACTAATTATGTGGCACAGACGAAATTTTGATAGAAGTAAATAATTAACTTATCCAGGGTCTCAACCATCCCACTCATTAGGTACATTTGTACCAAATATGTACAGTTGTACCAAACACACTTTAACAATCCAAACTAAAGAACAAATTGATGAAACTTTTAAATGAAAAGCACCAAAGAAAGTGTATGCGAAAGGGCTGCTTAGCCCAAATGGGGCCATTTGCTGTGAAAAGCGATTTAACAATTTTAAATAAAATTGAATGCGATTGCGTTGAATTACATTTTGCGGCCGGGGTCGCATTGTCTCGATAAAAATGAAGTGGCTGAGGTGGTTGAGCCCGTCCGCCCCGCCCCCTTGAAACGGGTGTCATGTGAGTGGCAGACGGCAACCCAAATTATACATATATACAAATATATCCAAAGAGTAGACCCAAAAATTCTAGTATAGAGGGCTGGTCTAACAAGCCAAATGACATTGCTAAGCCGTACCCCCGCCCGCCCGCTCGCTCGCTCCAAACCCGCCATAATGCATAGAAAGGAGTCGTTGCTGGAGTTGAGTCAGTAATCAGTGGGTTTTTGTGGGCGTGGCCGGCATGGAGACAAAAGACAATTGAAGTTAATGCGCCTCCCTACCGAAAAACAGGGACCACGCCCATCGACGACGGCTGGGGCTGATGCTGATGCTGCTGCTGCTGGCCATGCGGTTGCCATTGCTATTTTACTTTGGGATTATTTTGTGATTTATGCGGTCTTCGAGAGTTGACATGCAGATTTAGATTAAGAGCAACGCAGAACCGAGAACGATGAGAACATAAACGAAGAAGAAGTTCTCGAACTGGAAATTGGGAGAAAACGCAGCCAACTAAATTTAGTGGCAATGCCATCGCAGCAAGGACAACACGCGCATAAATTTAAGATAGAGACTGTTGGGTGAAGGGTGGGAGTGGCGCTGATTGAAGTATTAAGGGTGCAGAACAAAGCGTTAGCCACTTGGCGTATGAGTGATATTTTAGTTTGTCGTTTGCAAATGCCGTTTGTGGCATTAAAAGATTTCGGATTTCATTCCAAGCAAACACATATAAAACAAGGAATTACTATTAAAGCAAATTAAATGCCAAGTCCTTGAATAGCGAAGGGGAAAGCGAAGAAACTGTAGTATGAAAGCGAACACATTAGCAAAAAACAATAAAAGTTTAATTAATTATATGGTTTGGCTGTTGGCCACTGTGATTTTGGTTTATTGCATCTTGGCTGTTTGGACAGCTCAAAAAGAAAAAGAAAAATCCACTGAATATTTATCATTAAGTTTGGTCAATTAATTTACACTAACTTTAATGCGGATTAAGCTGACAACATGGATTTAACTTAGTCAGACTAAATATATATATTTATTTATGTGTCTTGAAACTGTCATTGATCTAATTAATATAGATTTAGAAAGAAAAAAAACTATTTATAACATTCAATTTAATTTCATAATTAACGAAGCAAAATGAATTGTTAACAAATTTGAGAAACTAAATAAAACTAACATTAAACTGCTGCAATTTGGTTTTAAGTTGTTCTCAATTGCAATTAAAATTTATCAATTATCAAAGACAAAACACAATAAATCTCAATAAAAATCTATATTTTGCAATTTGCGATGAGAATAAAGTTGCACTTCGGTTAGTTCCGAGTTTCTTAGGCATACCCACATCAACTCAAGTGTCGACTCCAACTATACACACACACGGATACACACACACGCCCACTCAAAGACACTCAATGAGGAGGCAACTTCTATGAAAAGCAATCATTCGCACAATTAGAAATCGTACTTAATATCAAATGGCTTGCAATTACAAAGCATTTTAGAGCTCACAGAGCAAAACACAAGGACTGTGAAACAGTCGACAATGAGAAGTAAGAAAAGGAGTATGGAGAGAGGAGTGGGGTAGTGTGGGGAGGGGCATGTAGATATTGGACAGAGACAATAAGCAATGGGAACGACACATGAGCCCAGGGTCAAACATACGGACACATGGCAGATGGAAAGAGAAAGAAAAGAAAATTCACAATTGTTTGGCTTTTTTTTTGGTTTGACTTTGGAGCCAGTCAGGCGTTGGAAAAAAAGCCACAGAGCAACAATAACGTAAAATCAAACAAAACAAAACGAACCAAAACAGAACTGAAGTGAAAAAACCAACAAAAACAACATGCAACGATAACGAAAATGTTGCAAGAGGCCATCAAGTGAATTTGACTTAAAAATGGGCAAAAAATTGCGGCAATTAAAGTGGCAAATTGTCTCGAAGAGGCAACGTTCAATGTTGTAAGGTTTTACTCTCTCTCTCTCTCACTCTCTGTCTTCTTCTTCTTAGCCCCTATCATTTTGACTTGGCTATCACACAAACATACACACACACAGACACACCCACACATGCATTGTCATTGCCGTACTGGGAATCCTCGTTCTCCCAATCTTCTTCCTCATTCCGCCAGCACATCTCAGTTGTTGATATTTCGCATTGTGAAATGGAGCCTTAAATGAGTTTTCAGTTGACTTGTATGGGTCTTCTTGTCTTGCGTCCGTTCTCTTTCCTCCTTTCGCTCCTCATCGTCACATTTATCAGGCAGCATTCGGTCCGACTTCGTCTGAGTTTTGATTGAGAACCCCTTTAAGTATCTTTGCATTGCCATTAAGTCAACGATTATTTGTAAGACCCAGAAATGGAATTGAAATGTTCTGCATTTATTGAACTTATTTTCCGGAATTCCGCTTGTTTCGTGGAATAATTTGCACTTATTTCATGAGAAAGGTTTGTAATCAGGAGAATGGAAAGTCCTAGAATTTAATTTTGCTGTCACTTTAAGACTTAGACTCAGAAAAATGTGCAGGAATTCTTGATCATGGTTAATCCAGTCAAATAATATAACAATAAAAGTTTTAAATCGATTTTCATGCTGAATTTCAAATGGAAAAGACTCACAAATATATCGCTTAATGTGTCCTTGATTTACCCAACTACGCAAATCGAAAAAACGTCAAATAAATTTCATCGTTGTTCAACTCTTTTTAATGTTTTTATCATGACGCTGGTTGACTGTCTTTCTGATTTTTATGTGAGAGTTCAGTGCGAGACAAGCAGTTTGGCCGATTAGTCCTAAAATATATAGCCATATCCCATTGGCAACAGTTCCTGCTTCGAAGCTTTGTTCCTACGGCAACCAGGACACAAGCCAAAGCAGAAGCAGCTGCTATTTCTTATTATATCGTCACAAGGATCTCAATTAACATAACTCACCTAGCCAATGGGCAAAGTGCGATGCCATAAACTAAACTCTGCCTGCATTGTCGCCCAGATAGTGTGTACTAAAAGGACCATCTCTATCCCGCTCACACTCGCTACAGAGAGAGATAGAATAGCTCTCTCTTACTGGCAACTTCCCTTTTGTGAAATCGGAATCCAAAGCTTAAATTTGAGGCTGGTGGCTACTCGAATACTCGGCTACTCGGCTCATTGTCAAACTGGAAATTGTGTTCATAAATCAGAAACTGTCGCACATGTGTGACACTTCCCCTCTTTCTAAAAACACCACCCTCCCCCGTTCTGCAACCCACACCAACAACCTTAGCGTTTATTGTGTTGTCAATTTGCTGCGCTCGTTGGGTTTTCGGGTGTGTGTGTGGCTGTGTGTGTATGTGTGTGAATGTGTGTGTGTGTGTGGCGTAATTAGATTTTGGGGCTGCCTCGGTCTGACCACGATAACGGGAAGTGGCAGACAATTAAGGCAGTAGCAGCAGCAACAGCAACAGCCGCCGCATCCCAGCATCCCAAAAGCTATGTGGCTATGAAGGAAGCACTTCGATGGCTCAATTAAAATTTACAAAACTGATCGCATCGATATCACAAACAACGTTTACAATGAAAAACCACCATTGAACCAACGAGCCATCGAGCCAACTAGCCAGCCGGCCATTTCCTCGTAGCCAAATGACCAACTGTCCAAGTTAAACACGAAAAATTGAAAAATGTGTGCGACAAAACAATTTAGCTGTAATTTAGAGTTGAAGACTGGGTTTGGACTGGGTCTGGTCTCATTGTCAAATCTGGACCGTGAACATTTGACATACATGTTAACATGTCCAACAATTAAATTGTACGCACTTATTTTACGCCGCAAATATGTCGCCCCCTTCAGTTCCTCATGGATGTGAATGTTTGTTTTACAGCTTGTGTTGTTGTTGCTGTTACTATCATGCGTTAGTCAGATGAGGGGGTGTTAAGGGGGTCTTGGACTGCATAGTCTCCGTTGTCATCACGCAGTCTCAGTCACTTTGTTAGTTGGTTAAACTTCCGCACCAGCACAGAAGACAACGACGGCGACGACGACGACGACTACTATGGTGACGACGACTGCATCCGCATGCAACTTTCTGTGTGAGATTTCCGCCTATTGCAGCTGCAACTGTTGCCTATGCCTATGCTGAGCGGCGGGGAGTTCAGTGGGTTTATCACTAGCCTTACTTCTTGCATTAAAATGAGCATCTTTGTGTGTGCTGTCTGTTGAATTTATTACGAGATTGTAAATCTGCCACGATTACTGCAATTATGTGGCCACCACTGTTAAGCCGCAGCACATAAGCGCCCTCTAGCGTATAGTTTTAAAATTTGTTAAAGGGGCTTGTACTTAAAATATGTATATGGGCAACTGAATGCTTTTCGGAAGTATAAAAAATGTCTAACTTAAGAGAAAACGTCTATTTTCTTAGTGAATCTTTACTTCCACATAGGTGCTTGCATTCACTGGAAAAGTTTGTAACGCTTAGAAGGAATCATATCCCTCCTCACTATCACGAAATGAATCGATACATCCATGCCTATCTGTTTCTGTGCAAGCTAGTCCTTTAGTTTTGCAGCTATCGAGCTGAACTCTGGTGAAGTTCTCCCAATTGCTGTATTTATCGGACAACTATATCATAACGCTTCCTTATAAATACAAAATAAAAATGTTTTTAATATGAACAAAAGAAAAGCAAACACTGTTATAGTGTATATAATATTCAACATGCTGAAGATAAATATTTTTTGCAAAAATTATGTTTTCTTCTCAAAAATAAGTATTATTAAACATATGAAAGTCAGGAGTTTACAAAATCAGTTAAATATGATAGAAGTCCCAACAAAAACACAGATTACAAAGTTAAAGTTTCAAAGAAGATAAAACTTTAAGCTAACCAACTCTTACCCCTTTCAAAACATTGCACACCACTGTTTCGCTTACAACTTTGTAACTAATAACTCAATTTTCAAAACTGCAACTGCGACTGTCGCAAACCGCTCCTCAAAGATCCCAATCCGCAGAGAGTCATGTGAAAGTATCCGCAACTTGAACCGCTCCCTGCCCCTTGGTTATGGGATGGGATAGCATCATTGACTCTATTTCGGCGCCAAATCTTACACTAATCGCTGAAGTCGCGCCGCAGATGCGCCACCAACGATAACTCAGGCCAGAAAACCCCGACTCCAATCACAGACCCAAGCCCCCAAAAACCACCAAGAAAACCCAAGGCAATCTTACAGCGGCTGGCTCAAAGTAATAAAAAATAATTTGTCAGCTACTTCATCAGCGGTGGCGCGTGCGTGACTGCGACGTTGACTGCGCTGCACTTACTTGCAACGTGTTGGCTGTGCCTCGTTTTTGTTTTATTATTGTTTTTTTCTGTTTTGTATAATTTGTTGTAGGCAGTCTTGTTGCCTGTTGCATAACGATTGAACTTTCACATGGAGCGCACGCTTGTGCCAATTGTTATTATCCAACACACACAAAATTCTTCCTATAAATCATATAATTCGAACATGCATAGGGTGTCTGCGTATTCGTCTAGGAAATGCGTACAACAGCCTGTTGCAATTAACAAATTAATTTTACAGCCGCAGCAACTCAGTAGCCGCTAAGCTCAGCCAAAGTGCATTAAAAACCGCGTAAATATCTTTAAGTTTATTTTATCTCTTATTTTTCTTTTTGTCATAAACAACATAACTGCAGTCATGAGAAAAACAACAACAACAGTTGCTGCTCGCACATTGCAAAGTTTATGGTCAAAAGTTTGCAGGCACTTGGCCAAAGCCATGGCCAAAAATCCGATTCGCTGTTGCGTTGCCAATGTCCAAAAAGACAAATATTAACAACAGACACTAATAAAATGCAGACAATAAACAAGTGCGACGTTAAAGTCGGACCAAGCAAAAGTCGACTATAAAATTTCCTTTTTAAACTTGGGCTCAAAGTGAACTTAATATAAAAAATTTAATATATATAATAAATATCATTAAAGTTTTTGTATTAAGAAAACACAAGTGAATGTTTAAACTAAATAATGAAGATAAAATAATAAAGATCTATTGTTTATAAATTTGGGGACTTAATTTTAAAAATTCCACATCATTTTGTGCATGATATGATATGAATATATTAAATAAATATACCCAAATCCTTTTAACTGAATGTTTAAACTGGATAATGAATAAAACAAATAATGTTAAAAATCTATTTGTTGATCAATTTTGGCATTAAGTCTTCAAAAATCAACAATATGTGGTGCGTGGTAGATAATTTTTGAAAAAGACTCAAACACAATACAAAATAAATAAATAAAAAGCACAGCACGCATAGTTTGAAGATAAACTTAATAATATAAATATTTAACTATTTTTCCTTATTAAATTCACCTCAAAATAAAATAGGAAAAACTTCAATAAAAAAGTCGAGTTTTCATCGTTTTTTTTATCGCCATCCCGAAACATAAAAGTTATCATAATATAAATATGCATTACAGCACATATATTTTCAATTGTATTCAAATTTAAAAAAAAAAGGCTCTCGACTCAATGCCATGCCTCATCATCTATTAATTATGCTCGCTGCTTCAAACCTCAAAGAAGAAATTATATGAGAAATGCAACACCAAAAACAACTTCGACAACAACTAAGACTAAAAATAAAAACAACAACATCAAACGGCAAACGGCAAACGACAACTGCAAACGACGACACCGACGACTTTTGGTAAGAAAACGGAAAAACTGGCTAAGTGGGGGGATCTTAGCGAAAATTTGCGAGGCTGCAAACACACACAAAACTGAAGTGGCGCGAAATTTAGAGGCACAGTTGCAACAGCAGCGCGCAAGCGTGCGGGTTTCCCTCCAGTTGTAAAAAGGCAGTGCTCGAAAAGTAAACAAAAGAAAAACTCAACACAAATCAAAAGTCGCATTAAATAAATGAGAAACGAACGAAGCGTCGGCAACGCGGACCAACTTTAAACAAAACTTATAGCTCAAAAAGTAAAATTAAATAGACAAAGTTTGTTTTCTTCGAAAACAAAAATATAATAAATTTAATATAAAAATTCTGTACGAAAATATTAAAATATAATTAATTAAATAAAAGCTGCTTAAGTTGAATTGAATCAGTATTAAACTCTTAAGTAATTATAATAATAATTATTGCACAAAAGCTTTCCAATTAAAAAAAAACAATACACAAGAAACTCAATTAAACTCTTAATAATAATTAGCACTTGCTTTAAAAGCTAATTAAAAATTTGCATTAAAAGTGAGCGCGAGAAAAACACCAACTCAACGACGCTTGTAAATTAAGCTGCCACATCGTTGAACGTGACAACAACAACAACAACCAACGCCGCCACTCGACGCATCATTTGTCGCACTTCCGACAGGCCAAACCGAGCGGAGCGACAAAAGTCGCACGCAAAACGCGCGAAAAGAAAATGGCAAAAGTCGTAACAGTTGACACCGGCCTTATATGGCTCATGGTAAGTGTGAAAGGGTCAGCAATAACAGACATATCCATAAATAAACAGGGTAGGGGGTGACAGTAACTGCTGCTGGTGTTGCAACCAAATTGCAATTGAGGCGTGAAAACGACAATCGGCCAAAAGAAAAAAAATACAAAAAGAAAGGCTTCTTCTCGAAACATTTCATTAAACGGTTGGCCAAAATGCTGCAGGTGATGCGCTTTTCCGCCAACTGCTTGTAGTAAATATGACCGGAAACTGACGTTTCATACATATATGTCTGTGAATGTGTGTGTATAAAGTGTGTCTAGAGTAGTATCATGTATAATTTATATAATTGATATATAGCCGCACGGAAGAAAAAATAATTTTTGCAGCCTTTTATCACTGTCGGGAACTTGAACTTCAATTAGCCAGAAAAACAATTGTCTCGGTTGGGTTTTTTCATGCTGTCGGCCATACGCATTTAATTACCAGCTCATAAAATCATACAGCAAATATGTACTCGAATGCTTTCCACTTAATGCATTCCAGTTGCAAACATTTTATTTGCCACGCTTTGAGTGTTGCGCAAGTATTACTCGCATGTGGCCGAAAAATACACTCCAATGGCTTTTGCTTTTATGACCTCGGCCCCCCGTTTTGTAAAAAACTGTTCACGGTTATCTAACCACACACAGACTGTCTACAAAAACTTACTACTCTGGTACAGAAAAAAAAAAAACCCGCCTGAGTGCACCGAAAGAAAGACGGGGGGAAAAAAAAATATTGAAACATTTTCCAATTGCAATCGAAACTGGAAATTTGCAATTTAAATGGATGAAAACTTTGCGGCAATTTTTGCAGCATTTCTTTTGTACATATTTCTCACAGCGCATTTCCTTGTGTACGAAGGGGTGGGGTGTGGGGGGCGGAGTAGCTCGGTTCATTCCTGCACCATTATTCAGAAGCCTTGTAGACTGAGACCCCGTCTACCCCGCTACACCCCACACCTCTACACTAACTACTACTTTTCCCTCTAACAGCCTTTTATGTGCATTGAACTTGACTTTGGTTTTTCGTTACGTACTGCAATACAACCCATATAAAAAAAAATAGAGTAAGGAAAAAGCAAAAAGGAAAACGGGTTCTGAGTGCAGACCAACAACGAACTCTAGTTTTTATTTTTTCCTTTTGCCTATCACCCCATCGCCCCCTAGTCTCATGACTCTTGGCTTGCATGGCCAGCAACAATTAGCCAAGTTTTGCCTTTTGGCTGGCCCAATTTTCTTCTGCAACTGTCTTGCAACGTTTTTCCGCCTTGTTGGCCACTACCAACTACAAAAAACAACTACCAATTTGCAAGTGGAATAAAGCCAGCACAAAACAACAAAACAAAACACAACACAAGAAAACAAAAAACAATTGCAACAACAAGTTAATGAAAACGCCTGCACGCGTTTCGTGGTTGAGCATAAAACAAACACAAAACAAACAACAAGAAACTACAAACACCAATGGCCTGCAAAATTGCTTTTGGAAAAATTCTAGTAAAGTTGAAAATGCACTTGTCGAATTAATGCATAGAAGCCTACGTGCAACATTTAAATTAAGTGGACAACTTGCAAATTTTGATAGCTTAAATTGTTTAAGGAGATGTTTTTTACAGTTTGAAACGAATAGAAAAAATGTTTAATAATCTTACGGAAAGCAACATAATCTTAATCTGAACATAAAACCCTGAAAACCCTGAAAACCAATAAACTAATAGATGGTGAACAAAGATGTTGCGAATCTTTACGTCGCTGCTTAAGGGTCATAAAAAACTGGTTAAATAGTTTTTGTAAAGTACGCTTTCGACTCATAAAAAACAAACTTGGTAAAGAACAACAATTACTTGGCCCAAAAGGAAGCAGCAACCAGCAACAGCAACAATATCAAAGAATAGCAACAATTTTTTTTATTGAAGTTTTCTATTGAATTTTAAAATTGCCGTGCGTGTCTCTTCAACGAAATAAAACGACACATTTCCTTTGGCCAACCAACAACAACAACAACAAAAACCAGCAGCAACGTTTTTCCCACTAGCCCATAACACAAGTGTTAAATAGAAAGCACATAAAATTTGATGTGTGTAGTTGAGAGGGGCAATGACAGGCAGCTAGAAGGATAACTAGTGCATACAACAAGTGGAAAGAAAGCAGGGCTTAAGTTGCCACAAAAAACAGGTGGTAGGCGCAATAGAGGCGGCAAAAAGGGAAAAGGATAGGGCCAGGAACTCAATGGTGACTGAATGGTGACTGTGTTGGCTGAGTTTCAGTGAAGTTCATAAAAATTCACTCAGGCGCAGTTTTAACGGCCGTTAAATGTTTACGCGGTTGCATTTTTAACGACCGTTGACAGTTCATTTAGATTTGGATCGTAGGGCTTAGAGTTAAATGGTCATTGACTACTATATACGAAATAAAATGAAAATGAAAATGCCAATTTCGGTTCACACTTTGTGGCACTAAAGTTTAGTATATGAAAAGGTATAGTCATAAGAGCTAGGAACTTTAGGAAGTATTAAATAACTTTAGTATCAAAAAATAAGTTTGTTTTTCATTATTTTATTTTACTAAGTCAAATTCCGATTGGCTGCTTGGCCGATATTATATAAGCAGAAAGAGATAATGCTGAGTTACCATAATTGGAATTATATAAGCTCGCTTAAGTTAATGCAATTCGAATGAAAAAAAATCCGCAACTGAAAACTGGTCAATAAGTTTAATGACCATAAAAGCAAAGCCACGCCACAAGTTCAACGTTGTTGGCGTGAAAGTGGAACCAGGCGCATACTACAATACATGAATGAACATAACCAAAACACATACCAGACAGTCAAACAGACAGACAGACAGGCGGAGAAGTGGGGGAATAAGAAGGAGGAAAGATGTGTGCAGATTGGGTGCTGCCCCGTGGTGCAAGTGAACCGTTAAACGGTCAACAGTTGCAGCAGCAACAGCGGCAGCTGCAGCAGCGCGTGCGCAACGTGTTTAAGTGCAACCAAAGAATTGAGAGTCGAGCTGTTGCATTGCAAGCAAGCTTCCGTCCAAATGTGGCAAGTGAAAGTGGCCAAAAGCCGGCACAGGTGGACAGCTTATTGACTTCTTTATGGTCTCAGCGCTTCAAAATCAAAATAAATATTTTATTTAAGCGAATGAAGCCAATGTACATAAAATCGAAACAAAAAACTTGCTTGATTTGTTGAGTTAAGCTTTAACATTGTGGATAATCAATTACAATCTTGTCTTGCTTGCAGCTGCTATTTGTATTCGGCCTAATGAATGTATCAGTATGCAAAGCATCAGATAATTGGCAACGTTTCCCAACGCTCGAAACATTTGCCAGCTATGAGGTAAGTGAAAACTATTTAACATTCCAATATTATATAATAATGTTTATGGAAAAATATAATTAAGAAATTATATTAAATCATCTTTTTCCCAAAGGACATGCAACGTTATTTTGATCAACGCAATTTTCGCAGCATGCGTTACATTGAGAATCCCAAAGAAGACAGCTATTTAGCTGCTTTCAATGAGTACAATGAGCAGCGAGCAGATCTCTCCCAACCATCACATTCTCGTGTGAAACGGGAGGAGCGTCAATTGCCCAGCGCTCCACGCATGTTGCGCTTCGAACTGAGCGATGCCGTTGAACCCAGCAAGGAGCTGCAACAAATTATCCGACAACATCATGAACGTGCGCTTAAGGCAGCTCCAGTTCCAGTTCCAGCTCCGGCGACTACTTCTGCTCCTCCAAGGAGCACTGCCAAGCCAAGCAATAAAAAAACTCGCAAGCCACGTCGCTTGCGCAGATCAACTTTGAATCGGCAGCCAGCTAATTTCAAAGTAAAAATGATTCCGTTTGAGGTAACAGATGCTCGAGAGCCAGATGAAATAACAGCAAAGCTAATACAGCGTGCCAGAGCCTTGGATTTGCAAAGGCAGCCGGCACCAGCACCAGCACTGGGTTCAGTTCATCATGCACCGAAGCAAACCAAACGCAAATCCAGACGGTCCAAACGTTCAGCTCCATTGCAAGTGCTCAAATTTGAGCTGGCAGATGCAAAGACATCTCTGCCAGCTTCCTTACAGCGCAGCGGGAAACAACTAAATCAACCTACTCTGCTTACCATGGAAATGGCGACAAAACAAAATAAAACTGAAACTCAAACATCCCAAGAGGACAACATGGTGCAGTCGGGTGAATCAACAGCGGCCGAGTCTAAGCGTATGTTCACCTACAAGGAGGCACCCGTGAAGACCAAGAAGTCCATTACTGCCTTGCCCCATGAAGTGCAAAAGGTCATCTCGCAACTAATCAAAGATTCCAATAGTGGCAAAGCTTATGTCAAATATTTGAAACCACAGAAGCCAGACTTTGAGCACTACAAGGCCAAGACCATCTCGTATGTGCCCAAACCCGTGGCGTATATAAAATATGTCTCGGCCAAACCTGTGGAACCAGTTCACGTTCACATTCAACCCGTGCCCGTTGTGGAGCAGTTGCGTTATGTTTACAAGCCGGTTTACCAATCACCGCCGCCCACCATCCAAAAACCGATTGTGGTGCAGGAGACAGCACAGCCTGTGGAGCAAGTGCATCATACCTATACAGCACATGAGATAACACATGTTGTGCCTGAAGAGAAAGCAAATAGTCTTGCACCACAATTTCGACCCTCGAAACCGGATCCACTGCAGGATTCAAGTACAGTCTATGGGCGACCCATTGAGCACTTTCAGTATGAGGTTCCAGCCGAGGCACATCCCACCCAGTCGCCAATGATTAAGATCGAGTACCATGCACCCGCAGATAACGTTAAAGAACACTATAAACAATTGCCTGAATTCCAGGAACTTTCCACATTGATAGGAAAATCTCCCGATGATCAAATTCATGGACTTACCTATCTTCTAGCCAAGGAGATGCAGGCCAAGCTGCAACGTCAGCCCAAGCAGCTGTTGGTTTCCCAAATCCACACAGATCAACGTCCACAAGACAGCACAGCGCCCATACTCTTCCATCCAGGACAACAACAGACAGCTCCAGGTCCAATTCCATTCAAAATAGATCACAATTCGTTGGGTGTGCAACCTGGTCGTCTCGTTGTCTTGGCCAAAACGAAGCAATATGTTCCGATTGTGGAGGCAGGCAACAATGATGTCAAGCCATTGCCATCTGTTACAAATAGTGTTCCCGCCAAGTTGCCTACGCCCAGCTCTTTCATTGACTTTGCACCCGGGCATGGACTCTCGCATGGGTATGAGGGTGTTCGCGATGAGCAGCCCCTAACCACAGTGGAGCACTTTGTGCATCATCCCACGCATCATGTTC
Source organism: Scaptomyza parva (assembly GCA_035044645.1). Classification (NCBI taxonomy): domain Eukaryota; kingdom Metazoa; phylum Arthropoda; class Insecta; order Diptera; family Drosophilidae; genus Scaptomyza; species Scaptomyza parva. The sequence continues at coordinate 8,780,409 of JAWNNT010000090.1, forward strand.
CACAGCAGCATCAGCAGCAGACACATATTCATCATCTTCATCATAATAACGATTTACTTGCCACATCTTTGCCTGCTCATGTGGAGGAGGAGAAGATTCCAAACGATTTGCACTACGAACACAGTCATGATGACAAAACGGTGAGTTTTAGATCTAAAAATAAATAAGATGCGTTTGTTAAAATCTTATAATTGGATGTGATCGAAATATTCAGAAAAAAAAGTTATAAATGAAGAAATCTTAGGCAAGATCTTAAGCAAGATTTTTCCTTAGGACCACAAGGATTTTAATTTTAATAAAGATTTTATTTATTGATGATTTTTTTCGTTCATACGCAAACGTATTTGAAGATTTTCATACGAATGAATGAAAATACCTTTTTTGAGGTCAATGAAACTTAGTTTACTCCTTGTGTGATTATCCCTTTACCATAAACATAATTTCCCCAATTATATAACCAATTTTAATATTAAGATTGCAGTTTGGGTTAAAAACGAATGCGAAAACTCGAATAAAAATCGATAGGATAGCTTTACACTATGTTGACAACTCTGGCAATGACAATGCATTAAATTAAAGCATACCTTGGGGCTGCTGGTCACAAAGGCTTAACACCCCAGCCCGAAAGTGTGCTCCACACCCATTGATTGGCATAGGCAAAAACACAATCAACATAAATAAGGCGAACTGCCCGAGCAACTACACCAACGACAGCAATGAGAATAACAACAACTCCCCAGACACGAAACGACAATGTCGCAGTCACAACAATGAAACGCCTGCAGCCGAGCCCCCCTTCCCCCATTTTCCCGTCATAAGGAGTGCTTTTCAATTGAGATTTGCGAATGGAAAAGTGAGTTTGGGGAAACAAATACAAACTCTCTCTCTCTCTCTTTTTATATCTCTCGCTCTCGTTCTTTCAATTCAGTTTGATTGCCGATCCATGTCTCGCCGGTAATGCACTTAATCGAATAATTTTCAAGTTCGACAAGCATTTTCAATGTCGTTAGACCCCCTTCCACCGACTAACCCCAAGCTGGGGAATCTTTTACCTGCCGTCTGTTGAGGCCACAAAAGCAATGCAAACGACTTCGTCTTTCATTACAGTAGAGTCTGCTGCTGCTGCTGTTGCCGCCGTTACTGCTGCATTCTGTGTGGATTGTGCAGATTGTGGCATTGTCTGACAAGTCGAACCCCCAATTGATAAAGATATACGAGTCGAAGTATGCACACACATACCTATCTATTTATAGAGAGTTAGCTGTTGCCTTTTTGGATAACCACAAGCACTTCGAAATGGGTTTTTCTTTTTTAGCAAATTTTTACGAAGGCATTGCCACGCCTTCTACTTGCACTTGATTGCATTTGAAGGCGGCAACTTGGGGTCGCTTCAACTTTCTTTTTTTTTAGGATTTTTTTTTTCGTCTGTAGCGGAATTAAAATTCCTTTTCCTGCGTTTGCAAGTTTTTTTTCTGCCGTGTTTGCGGCACAACGGCGACTTGCATTTAATTTAAATGCTTTTTTATGCCACAGACCTGCAAAGTAGGATGTGTATTTGTGTGTGTGTGTGAAATGTCTGCGGCCATTGAAATGTATCTTAAAGATGCACATTGCGCAAATGGAAAAAAAGAAAAAACAGGAACCGCAGAATACCCAAGTAACTGTATATAAATCGAAGACAATTTAAGTACATACTGAAGAAGGGTGTACAAAAAGATTAGTTCGAAACATTTATTATTGGAAATTCACGCATATCTGACCAATTCTTTAGACCACTAACAATAAAATGTAGACACTTTACTTTGGGGGACAGGCTTTACTTAACTTCGGGACAGGCCATCTGGTAAACAAATTGAACCAAGGTACGCGTAGGGCGTCCGGTCATGTACTTAGCAGTTAGATAGGGAACTAGTCCATACGTCGATAGCAATCCCGTGCCTCTTGTATCGATATGGGCCCAATCCGCACAAGGCACTAGCTCATGCAGAATGGCTGCAGCCTGACAGGAGCAAGCCAGGCCACGACCATCATTGGTCAGATCGAAGCCGGTCTGATCGGTGACCTGTCGCTTGTAGTAGTGCCAGAGGGGCAAGCGCCAAAGACGATCTCCAGTTAGGGATCCGGCACGCTGGAATTGCTTCCACACATAGTGTGAGTTGGAAAAGATGGCGGAGGCGCCACCGCCAAACGCGTTCTTAGCACCAATACCCAAGGTGGCTACATCGACGACCAGTCTTGGCTTATACGTAGTTTGGCCATAGATTAAAGGATCTGCCATTACGACTACACCCGCCTTGTCCACATTTTCCACTGACATTGATCTGGAATTCAACATGGTGACAACGTCACCCGGCTTCACTGACATACCCGATGGCATATTCTCGCACAGCGGTATAACACAGGACACATTAATGGGCAGCGACAGGGCTGCGATGCAGCGCATCATTCCCACTATGGCAGCCGCACCAGACATGCTACCGCGATACTCATCCATGCCTTCACACGGTCTCAGATTGATGCCGCCCGAGTTGAAAGTGATGCCCTTGCCCACAAACAGAATGGGCTTATCCTCGGGCAAAGTGCCGCAATAGCTAATCTCCAGCAGAACTGGCGGCTCACAGCTTCCCTTTGCAATCATAAGAAACGAGTTCATGCGTTGTATTTCAATCCAGTCCATGGTGCGCACTTCGACAGTGATGCCACATGGGCACAATGCATCGACGGTAGCCTGAGCAAACATTGTGGGTGTCATGCAGTTGGCCGGCGCATCGGAAAGACGTCGGGCCAGGTTCTGGGACTCTGCCTTGAAGAGCCCACGCGTCCAACCGTCCATATCAGGAGACTCGTACAAACTTAGACTTGGCACCGGCACTTGATTCTTCTTGCTTAGATTCTCAGTGAACCGCCAGACGGCTAGGGCAGCACCCTCTGCTGCCTGTTCCGCATAGTCCATGCCATCGACAGCGATGCTGCGGCAGCCTTCCATCTGCAAAGATCTGGCACCAACACCGGCTGCTACACGTACATTCTCCATACCCTCGTCTAGCATTTCCAGCTCGTTAAAACCTATACCCTCCAAGCCAAGACCGACAACCGCCACCGAACTAAAGTCCGGGTCAATGTTGTTAAATACACGACCAACTCCCAGTTTGCCGTCCAGTTTCAGCTCGCAGACAAGTTGCTGCAGTTTGCCGTTGGTGCGATCGTTCAGCTTCTCGCCAGATGCCGTAAACTTGGGATCCTTGTCACCCTCCTTCTTGTAGAGACCGACCACCAAACCTTTTCCTCCTCCAGATTTCGCTTCAGCACACGCATACCTAACTTGCAACTTCTGGTGCAGTTCCTTCAAGGTCCGGAAAGCATAACGGCGCATGTGCTTCATCTTTTCGGTTTATTTTAGTTTATTTTACAACAAATTTTGAAATTCAGTGGGGTCAAATTTTATGGTTAAATAGACAATTACAACATACGACAAATTTTGGCTCTTTTTTAAGAGATTTTTATAAATTTATTTTATGAAAATACAAAGTCTGTTCTGTGCAGGCCTGTAACTAAAACAAAACTGATTTTCATTTCCAAGCTTATCTAATACTTCCCTATCCTAAATTCCATAGGTAATGTGATGGAAATAAAGTTTGTGAAAATACCACACTAAATTAGGGTATATGTCATTCCACTATATCATGTTGTGCCACCATTCACTTCAAGGTCTTAAACGGATAAAAAGCAGAGGTAAGGTATAACTTCCGTAGTCAGATGCTATTGACATCAGGCGAGCAGCAAGCAAGCTCACAAAGTTGCAGACAGGCCAACAACGGCAGAAAGGCAAAAGGCAAAGAAAGCAGCTAAGAAGTTGATGTCACTGTTGTTGCCAACATGCCATAAACAGGCAAGAGTGCAACTGCAACAAACAGCCAACAAAAAATAAAAAAAATCATGAAACACAGAAAGAGAGAAGAAGTAGTTGCAGCTGTCAGTTGCTCGATTCGCGTTCGACAAATCGACTTAAAATTGTTTTTCGAGCCGCGTCAACAACAAGAACTACTGGAGAGAAAAAAAACTTATGTTGGCATTTTTCACGCCATTTTCCTTTTTGATTTTTCAATTGCCAACACTTGGCACTTGCGAGCAAAGCTGATTAAATTTTATTTATTGCTACTCAAAAGGCAACTTTGCATAACTCTTTCTCTTGTCATTCTGTTGCACATTAACACTGCCCCGCTCCGCTCCCAAAAGTGAAGGCAAGACAGTAAACAAGTCCAAGCCTTGCCCGAAAACCCCTCCTACACAGACAACTCACCCCCCCTATGTCTACCGTGTTGACCAGACGGTCACACATTGTTTTACTGGGCCGTTTAGCATGATTTTTAATAGGCTTTAGGCCTTGTTCCTGTTCCCGTCAACGGGATGGGACGCAACGGGACGGGACGGGACTTGGCATCCATTCAAACCCGTTGACTGCTTGTAAAACCGAAACTCACACACACACACACACACACAGACACGCCGTTAAAAGGGCTAAGGCCTGAGATGAGATGAACATGAAGGCATGCCATGCCAGCTCCTGTCCGTCTGTCTGTCCATCTCTGACAGCCAAACGACACTTGTTAGGCTTAAGTTTGAGGTACCCTCCATGCTCTGGATATGCCGTTGCAATGCTCGTCATGGGACTTGTTTGACAGCAGCTGCCACACACACATACACAGTAAACGGGCGTTGAGGCAGGAGAATGTTACCGTTGCTGTTAGTAGCAGAAATAGCAGCAGCAGCAGCAGCCGGGACAAATGTGTGCGAACATGTTCAGAGATTTTTCAGGCATTTGTCATTTTATTGTGGTCGAAATGGTTGGTAATGGCCGCTTAGCACAAGTGTGTAGCAGAGTGTTAGTATGTGTATGTGTGTGAGTGCTGCTTGAGCCTGTCCAAAATGACCAGCTGCAGGTGCAACATTTTCCAGCGGCTAACTTACGTATTTTAATTCCATTTTTATATTTCAACCCTTTTTTTTGGTATTGTTTGTTTTCTTTTCTTTATATATATATTTTATTTTGGCATGTTTTTGTTGCGTGTGTGGCAACATATTTGTGCAAGTGTTGAAAGAAGAGAGCTTGTCAACTAGAGTAGAGCGGGACAAGGGAGACGGGTGACGGGCGAAGGGGGCCCAGTTCTTTTGGGGTACATAACTTTTATTTAATGGAGCCTGCCAGGGGAAACATATGTGCATTGCTAAGTTCGGCTGGTGTTTGGCATTGAAAAGCACTCGACAAAAGGTTTTCAGCTCTGGGACCAGGAACCAGGGCACACATAAAACCAAACAATGAGAGAGAGAAACAAAAAATAAAAAGGTTGCAAGCTACTTTATAAACTTCCCCAATGTGTATCTGGGGTGAAAGGTTTCATATACAAACCGTCAGCATATGTTCCTAATGTGCCTCGTCTTAGTTTTGGGTTGCTCTTTAAGCTTTGTCAAAGTGGATTTAACTCGAACAATTGAGTTGATCCAACAATGTGCTAAAGAAATCTGAGAGTATCTAACGAGTTTTAGTTAGATTCCACATGATTAATATGTTCTCTTTACATTGATTTTACATTTGGAACATAATTTTATCGTCAGTGGTGTAGTATAAATTCAAACCCTGCCATTACTTTTAGCTCTCTCAGCTATCTTGTTCTCATCAACGAGGAGTTTCACACTGGCGGTGCTTAAATTCAAGTGGCATGCAAAATAAGATCCTGTGTAATAATTCGCTTGGCACTCAGCTCAGATAAAAAGTTATCGCCATCTCAGCAGCAGTAGCCCACAAAAAAAAAAAGGAGAAAAGAGAATAAGTTTACCCAAACCTAACATTGACTTTAAATTAGCTTCACTTCACTCGCTCACATAATAAACCGCAGCTAAAACTCAGCTAACTCAACTGCAGGCTAATATTTTGGTAGCAGCAGCAGAAATAAAAAAGTCAAAAAAAGCTTTTGGCATGAAGTAGTTTAGATGCTCTTACAAAAATCTACATAGCTTAAAGGTTCTTTAGTTAAAGATTTGATTCCTAATGAGAAAAAGATAAAACCTGGTTTGATGTGAAAGAAAAGTTTAAGAAACATTTGAAGAAGTTTACCTAAAGATCACCTAAAGTGAATGATGACCCTTTCTAATGCCTTTCGTATAATTTTCATATCTTTTGACAAAATTGATATACTCTTTGAAAAGTGTGCTTGAAAAAAATAGTATAAGAAAACGCTGATAAAATATCATACTCATGCCAAAGCCCGTTGGCTGCTCTATCCATGCTTTGGCCAAACTATCTCTATGTCTCTCCCTCACTAACTCTACCTCTTCGTGTCTTCTTCTCGCCCCCCCCTCTCTCACCCTCAATTTTGGTCTAGTGCTGGTGCATACTGACAGTCACATTCGCATAAAAATCACGTAGTTTGACATTTTTCCAGCTTTCCTCTTGTCAGCTCATCGTTGCTTGGACGCCATTTTTTCTCGTTTTTTTTTGTTCATTTCTTTCTCTTCCCTCTGCAGCAGTAGCAGCAGCAGCTGTCACGCAATCAGCCCAAGCACATTTGCTATATAGCAAAGCCAACAAACTGATAACTCAATTTTGGTTAGCGTCGTACTCCCGTACCTCTATCCTGCCTCCTTCCTCCTCGTACAACACATCACCTTAGAACTCCCATCCAGCCACCACAAAAAATTGCTCATCCTGCTCATAACTCGGGTGCACAATTGCTAACAAGCGAGCCATAAAAACTGTATGCGGTTTGAGGTTTTTTTTTTGTGTCGTTTCTCATTTTAGGGGGCGTAGGAAGGGAGATAGAGGAGGTTGGTTGCATTTAAAATTGTTGCCCATTTTCCGCTGAACAAGAAACATTCTGCAATAATTTGGTATGGCGAGAGGGAAGGGGGGGAAACTGATGTTGCCAACTGGAACTCTAATCAGCATCCATCCCAGCCTCATAATTGCGAGCAAAACTTTTTTTGGCTGTGGACGACGTCGACGGCAATTGTGTGTCAATGACTGCCGTGTTGCAAAAAGGCGTCCGAGAGACGCCAAAAACGTCACAGGATGAACGTTCAGAACATTCATTGCCTGTTGTTGAACACGTTCTGACCAGAACATACACGAACATACACACACACTCACACTCTGAAACACACATACGAATACTTGTACAATTGCAGGCAACTCTGAACGCATTACATTGTAAAATTGGTTTTTGTAAATTGTTTGGACACAACATTTATTTCCATTTAAATGCGATTTGGCTTGCTTTTTTGGTCCACTCCACAACGCAACGACCGGCGCTCCATAGACGTACAACTGTGTATAAGTGTCTGTGTGTGTGTTAGTGTGTTTGTGTGTGTTTGCGTGTGTTTGTGTTTGTAGGTGTTGGTGAGTGTTGCTGAGTGTGACCAAGCCAACACTTGTTCAATTTTAAATGAGCATGCAGCTTTGGCGCAACTACTGCAATTGCCACTGATGCCCTTCTAGTTTCCTCTAACCCAGAGCCCGAAACCCAACCAAACCCCCAAACCAATCCCTGTTTAAAAACTCTGCTTCTGTCCCCCCTTTTTAGTGGTCCCTTGAGGTTTTGTTTCCGGCACTGGTTGTTTGGGGCTAGGTGTGCTTTGCAGGCGCTTAAACGAATTGTGTGAATAATAAAAGAAGCACTGAGGTTGCCATAGATATTACGTTAGTTACCAACACGGATTAGTATTACGAGCGTGCTGTGTCCAGCCAGCCTGCTTCTGCCTGCCGGTCCTTTCTCTGTTTCTCACACGAATACATATTGCCAACATCTGGGCAACAGGAAACAAAAAGAAATAGGCACATTGAAAACTACCAAAGGCATTAGGACTGTAAAAGCTGCACTTCAATATGAGAACAATAAATATCAAACATGAGATTTAAAGAAAATAAAATAAATGTAAGAAGATGTCCAAGAGTCTACAACTTGGAAGTATACAATGTGTAGAAGAGTAGTTTGTTCCAAAAAAAATATTTGTTGTACTAAAAATCACGATTATTTATTTTCGATATATAATATCGATGCAACTTGCAAGCTATTATTATCGAAAAGAAAACTAAATGAATTTATAAGCAAATTTTCACGTTTTTCTAGACTTAAAGATGGATTTTAGTAGATGTCGTTTACTGTATTTCCATTATGAAACAACCTTTTTTTGTGTTTAGTACAGGGTATAAAATCAAGTATAAGCTGCTGTTCTTATGTATGTGTTAAATTCGTTTTCAAAGAAAATAATGCTTTCTCAGTGAAGTGCGTTTGAGGGAATCTGCTTGGGGAGAGTATTGTTTCAGCCAATACCACACAAATTTAATGCTTACTTAAGGCGAAAGTTTGATATTTAATAGAAATATAATGCATAATAATAAATAACCCGCTGGGAAGATTAGAAATTATAAGCTTGTTTCTGTTCTATTAATAACCACAAAACTGTTAATCTTAATCGTAAATTGCTTTAACTTTCAACACCAAAACCGCAAAATGATCTTAAGGCATAAAATTTGTCAAAAAGACAATTAATTCAATTAGCCGATAAGCAAAATAAATCATCAAGCCGCACACTGATTTTTGCGGTCTAATGATGAGAACGAGTTGAGTTCCTGGCTAGCGGCAATGCTGAATTAACCACAAAGCAAAAAGGGGCAGTGGGGCAGGCATCAAAAGCCGCAGGCAGAAACAAAAGCCAAACGATTTTAATGAGCCACGCAGTGTGGCTAACAAATGGCCAGGATCACAAGAGTGAAGTGATGGTTAAGTCAGAGAGAGAGAGAGAGAGAGAATGGGACGGGGGAAACGGAAATTCAAATCCAAAGCGAGAGCATAATGAAAATCAACAACAATGCTCTGATTATATGCAAATCAAAAGAAATAAAAGCCAAAAGCGCGTCCAAGTGGCATATAATTTTGCAGTGCGTCAAAGGCATTGCTCAGATTGCCTTTGCCAACGCCATACTCCCAGGCACGCCCTGCAACGCCCCTTTTGTAATAAAATGTTGGCCCATGCCATCAACGTTCACTTACTAAAGTGTTGGCAAAAGCAAGTGCTAAAAAAAATAAATAAAAATACAACGCATCCAGTTACAAAAGTTGCTGTACATTGGACCAACGATAAACGTCGAAGGCGGAATTAGTGGGCAAGGGGAATTAAGTTATAAGTGCATATCGCTTTTACAACGAAATAAAGTTTTTAAGCTATTTCTCTTAGAGTGCACGCATCCAAAAGCTGCTTGGCATGACAATTTTACAATTGCAATAGCATACTTTTAGGCTGACCCTAAAACTCAATACGCACTGTGGAACAAGCTCGCTCCCAATTGCGTATGATAATCTCATACCTTTTAAAAAACATAAAATGTAAAATAATTACTAAATTACAAATAATAGTTAAAAAAATTATTTATTCAGAAAAAGTTTAGATCATTTTTGCCTTTCTTTTCTCTCACTGTTAGCCTGGACTCTTGTCCTGCATTCTCAAACTGTGCTGAAACTAAACGAACTCACGTCTTGTGTCCTCAAATTGCATTTTGCACTCGACTCAGCTCACAATTCGCCAGCACTTTTGCGTGAAACGTGTTAAATGCAAAATGTGTTTTGTCAATGCACAAAAGTACTGAAGAAGCCAATGGCAATGCCAATTTCTAATCAAATTCCGTGAGAGACCAACTGTTTGTCATATTTTGTTCAGGCGAAGCCCAGTCCTGACCAGTCCAGCCAAGAACTTCCTCTTAACTGCACTATGCTATTGACATTGACATTACTCTATCTCTCTATGCACATATAGTATACCCGCTTTTCATTTGCACTTAACGGCAAGTCAATTTATAGTCACACAAAAAATTGCAGCATCATCATCGTTCTGATTGTTGTTGTTGTTGTTCTGGTCCTGATCAACATCATCAAACGAATGCTGATTTACAGTTGGCCAACAAAACACACAAAATAAAAATGAAAATAAAAAATATATACGTATATCTATACGAAGAAATATGTGTACGTAAGCCCTTTTTCAATATGGCACGTGATGTGATTTAGTCATTGCCACCACCAGCACCCCTTGTACCCGCCACTACTATTTGCGCCCCTATTCGAATGTCACATTTTGAAAGGCAAACATTGACCAGAGAAACTTACATGAGATAGAGCAGTCTCGTATCCCGTTACAGATATTTCCCCAATATGCAGTTGAGGTGACGGGACCTGGCCGTGCCGACTCTCATCATGTTTCATCTGCATTGTAATTATGTTCATTTAATCAAATCAAATTTGTAATGAAATTCTGCGACTGCAGCGTCTCGTAATAAATTGCTTGTCTGGCCCCGTGACCATGTCTCCTCCTACGACAATGGTTGGGAACCATGACTAAAAAAAAAAAATAAATAGAAAAAAAATCAAAGAAAATTTGCATTTTTGCTGGCCATGCGGTTTATGTTCTATTTTAAATGCGTGATACCCTATTAATTGAATGATGTAAATAAGGAATGTTGTAATTATAAACATCATTAAGTTTTTCAAGAAAAAACTCTTAATGATATTTTATCGACATTTTGAAGCTTATTAAAGAATACTCAAATCTTAGCGAAGTTATAGATACTTCTTCTAGGGTATCTCTAAGATCAACCATTATTTTTTCTTTTTACTCTAGCTGATATCAAAACTATGCAATGTGGTTTTTGGTATGCTGCTTTGCACGTCAAAAATCTATTAACATTTTGCTGCGCTCTTAATGAAGGACTTGCTGTTTATACCATTCTCGATCCTCTGCAACTATCCAAAAACAATGCGCAGAAATATTTTTTTACATTTCATTAAAAAGCGAAGCATGATAAAAATTTAAGCGCAAATGTTGGCAAATTGCTGGAGCGTAGAAAAATTCTTAATTATAATTAATGCGCTTGCGGTTTAAAGCAGACACAAACAATGAACACGAAAGAGAAAGAGAGTAAAAGAGTGGAAGAAATAATGTTTAAATACAAGTGAATGTTAATTGGAGCTGTAGTTGGGTTGTTAAAGAACATTCTTGACATTCCCTAACCAGTTAAATATTTATTGTTAAGACAGTTACTCAAAAAAACCTTAAATGAACTTCAACTGAAGAAAAGTTTTGCAGTTACTTTTCGGATTGAATTGATTTCTTAGATTTCAAAGTTCATTTCCACAAACTTTCTTACAATCACACCTAGACTAGAAACACATACAAATGATAACAAAATACTCAACAGCAAGAACTTTTTCCTTCTTCCTAGTCAAAACCACAACAAAACACATAAATTGAACAAAAAACACGCCAAAACTCAAACTTTACATTCGCGCAGCAGTTGACAACAAGAAAAATGACTGACAAACAACAATGTAACTTAATTAAACTTAATTTACAACTCATTAACATATCAAAAAGTTTGCCAGGCCCCCCCAAAAACATATACATATAACACATCTCACACCCAAACCAAACCAAACACAACAAAAGCAGACCTACTCTCAAAAATGAAAACATGTAGCGAAAGTTGTGACAATTGTCGAGCCGACAACGAGATTTTCCCAGGCTGTAGAGTAAGTGCGGAAACGGAAACGCTCAAACACATAAACCATTCCACACACACACACCCATAAGCATTTGCGTACAGGATAACATACACATGCCAACATTTGTGCAAAATATTTTATTTCATCTTAAAATGTTCACCAGCGAAAATACGTACAATGGTAAAAAAAAAGCAAACTCCCAAAAATTCTGGTTGACACATCTACAAAACAAATCTATGCAGCGTACACAAAATGAAATCACGCTGATGGGCAAGTGGGTGGTTGGGTGTGGGTGTTGATGTACTTGCTACATTCGCTACTTTCTTCTTCTACATAGTATATTGTTGCAAATTTCATTACGCACGCGCCTGCCTCAATACAATTTACAATCATATGCATAACAAAGCGTCATGTGAATGACAGTCAGATTCTTACAACGGGGGGAGTTGTCCCACCCCACTCCTACACTCCCTACTTCCCCTGCACAGCGAACTGTGTATGTGTGTGTGCGTGTGTCTTATGCACGCCATCAGTGTCATTGTCTTTTTGTCCCGCATCTTTATACCCTAAGAAAAAGTAAGTAGGTTTTGGTATCCTAGTTTCTTCGTTCTTCAACAGTATCAACATTTCGTATACTTAACGTTTGTTCTACTTTGAAAAGTTTTCGAACTAACACAACACATTTAGTTAGATAAATATTTTCATATCATTTAGATATGTTTAAGCATGATAATATATTTCTAAAGTGTATACAAAACTCCTCCCAATATAAAATAATACAGTTTTTGTAAATGCCGCTGATGTTCTTTTTCCCCCTATATTGCTATTGTTGCGACAGTTGTCTTCAGTCTTTAGTGTAGACGACAGCGGCCTTAATATATTTTTCCATTTTTGCATACTCTGTTCGACATGCGCACGAATAGCCAAATCAGATCGGCTTACTATACTACATAGTAAGAAGATATGCATACATATATTTACTTGAATGTGAAACTAACTTAAACTAAACTCAATTCCCCCCTCTCTCTCTTCCCGCTCACTTCATTACAGCTGCATCAGTACGCCTCAAAGTATGCCTTCGGTTATCGCATACGTGATTTTCATACCGGCAACGATTTTGGCCACAAGCAGAATAGGGATTTGCATGGCGTGACACGCGGTCAATATCACATTTTATTGCCAGATGGACGCATCCAGAACGTGATTTATCATGCAGACGATACCGGCTTCCATGCGGATGTTAGCTTCGAGAGCGGAACAACAACTAGACACTGAGCTCCAACAAGGGAACAGGAAATCCAAACCGAAACACCCAAAAATCAACAGCAAAAACAACAACATCAATGGGCTAACGTGCAATCAATGAAATATTTGTTTAAGTTTTAGTATTAAGTTTGATTTGAATTAAGTTAAAAACAGTTAGGCAAGCACAAAAAAAAGAAAATTACTAACTAGGTAGAGCTAAGTTTTTTAGTTAGTTGGCAAATCAACAGAAAACTATATTTTCTTGATTTAATATTTCAATTTTACTCTTAAACATTTTCATTTTATTTTTGTTAAATGTTAACTATTGCTAAAATTACTTTCTTATAATTTTTATATTATTTTTAACTAAACATTATTTTATTTATGTTTTCCATTTGCTACATTTACTCAACATTTTATCTATATTTTTTATTTAAATGTGTAATTTTGAAAGTAATTTATGTTAAGTGTTACAACGATTGCAAACAGCAAATACAGTTCCCGTAGTGGGAACCTTGTGGTTTTGCCAATTATTTTTCTCACTTCTAGCAAACAAATGCAATTAATACACAATCAACAAGTTGCGTATCATCAATGTGCAATATATCAAAAAATAAAATCAAAATAAATGCCGTAATAAATTTAAAAAAAATATAATATTCAACTTTCCTGAATATTTAATCGTTAGGCAAAAGTCGTTGCATTCAACACTGACATAGTTAATCATTGGCGATTGTAGCCATAATTATAATTACGCACAATGTAAGCGACAAGGCGTTAAACAATATGGATGCATATTGCACAGGGGCGGAGGAGAGGGGAAAGAGAGAGAGAGAGAGAGAGAGAGAGATAGGTCATCGGTTCCGGTAGCCTGACAAATTGCAAAGTTTTCAATGGAATTGGAGTGGAGACGAGCCGAGTCGCGTCGAAAAACCTTCAAATGGCAGATGCGCTACGTTTACGCTTCAATTGCATCCATAATTGACTTTTAAAGCTGTGTAATTGTTCAATGTTTTTGCAGTTTTTTTTTTGTTTTTAATTTTTTCAATTAATGTGCGTGCCTCAAATTTTAGCAATTGTTGAAACCTTGTCGCTGACCTTTTTGCCTTCCGCTTCGCCAATTTTAATTTAGCTCACATATTTATTTATGGATCTTAGAAGGTTTAAAACGCTGAAGAAGGCTTGTTTCGTTTAAGTGTGTATAATAATATAAGTAATGAGTTTTTATACCCTTTTAAGAGAAGAACTTTTAGATTATAGTAAATAACTTTTAATACAATTACTTTTCAAAAGTTTAAAGCCCAATAACCTTTGCTTCCAAATATCATACTAGTTGTTCCCAAGCTCATTAGTCATAAGCCAGTTAATGGTATTTTCAAATTCGTACAAGCGTATCTATGTTTCGGTTATTTTTGTTTTCCTTACTCATCATTTGTAGCTCTAATTTTTGATAATTGGCATAACACTTAAAATGTCAATAAATGATGAATTTTTTTTTTCCTTCTTCTGTTCATGTTTCTTGTTTAACTCGAATTGAAATCGAAATTGTAGCAAAAATTTCTTGGCAGTTTATCTATTGAGTTGCCATTCGAGACGCCCATCATTTATCAAGAGTGAAGGTCATCCGAAGAGGCACTACACTACATACACTCACGGTATGGGGTGTCAAGGTGCCCCGTTGCTAGACTCTCGATCTCGACATTTGTTTGTACCAACCAACGAACCAACGAACGAACAACATACTTTTAAATTGTACTTTAATTAATTTCAACAAATCGAAATCGAAATTGAAATCGTTCAAACCAAATCAAAGTGATTTTTTATGCCGCATCATCGCCGATGTTGCGGTGATGTGACGTGATGTGCAGAGTGACTTGCCTGTGACTTGATCACACTAAGATACGCAGTTAAATGTTTACAAATTAGAATTTAGCAACGAAATCGCGAACGACGCCTGGCAAACAATCACATGTGGCATGTGGTAGTGGCAGTGGTTTTGGTTTTGGTTTTCGTTTTGCTACCATTTAAAGTTCAATGTTGCCAACAATTGTAGAAACAAATTTCAGTGACTTATGTTCAAACATGTTTGTTGTAGTTGTTGTTGCCAATTTGTTGCCACTTTGCCACACTGCGAGTGGTGCATTCAAAGTCAACGGCTAAAACATCCGCACCTTAAACTCAATGCTTCTGTGGCATCTATGGCATTCTTTTTGATTTTCTTAATGTTTTAATGTTTTAAGTTATTTCTTAGGTTTCTGTGGTTTCTTTTTTCATGATGCGGCGGCGCTCATTAACTAATTTAACTAGCATACAGTGCCACCGTAAACTATAACTACCTATAAGTAAGGTCAAGTTTTTTTTTGCATATTATCGCAGTTTATGTTGTTTATGAGTTTGAGGTTTGGTAGTAAAATTGATTGTTGTGTAAACGAGTTTAAGTTGGGATAAGAGTTATTTTCTTAAAAGTGTTCACAAACTTATTTCAGACACTATTTGCCATAAACCTCAAAACTTTATAAAATTTTTGGGCAAGTGCACAAACTGTTTTAATTGATTTGACATTAAAAAGGTATGGCTTGTAATTTGTCTTAGTTTTGAGCAGGTCAAACTATTTTACCCAAAACACAAAAAAATACCATTCAAAGGTATTAGGATCATAATGAGTAGCATGCTTCATCATCGTTAGCACTATGGATATGAAAAAAAGTTTAGTTGATGAGGTTTCATTCTTCTTGCCACAGCCAATTTGGAGTCTTCACTCGTATGGGAGCTCGATGTGATTGACATTAATTGCCAGACCAAAACGAAACTGAGAACAGCAACAACAAAAACTGAACTGAACTCGAACTCGAGCTGGAACTGAGATGCAACAGAGGCAGAAGCTCACACGATGACGATGTGGTTCGTTGCAAGTGCAACTTGCTTGCAACTTTTTGAGTGCACTCGTTTGTTATGCATTTTTATGATGTTTTTTTCTATATAATATTTTTGTTGTGTTTTGTGTTGTGTTTTGTGCAATTGTTATTTTATAATTAAGCAATTCTCGAGTTAATTAAAAGCGACTACACAACGCAAATTTGACAAGTGCATGCCACAAAGAGATTCATGAAGGTTGCCCCCAAAATAACAAACAACAAAAAGCCAAGATGATCAACATCAACAACAACAACTAAAAACAACTCTGAGAACTCTGAGTGCATTATAATTACACACAGAATTATGGTTATTATATAAATCAGCACATTAAAAACTAAAGTTTGGCTAATATATGTATATTTGACACGCCCACACTTGCAACAAGCCAAAAAAAAAAAAAAACTCTCAGACCTCGCCCACTTTACTGATGGTATTCTTTTTTTGTGTGCCTCTTCTGCTGCCTCTTCTGCTGCTGCGTGACATATGAAAAGAAGTTTTGGCTGCGATAATAAAATCCCATTTAAGTTTGACGATAAGTTTTGACCATTAGTTTGGGTTGGGGAGTGGGAGTGGGGAAAACTGGGGAGCTGTCATTGCAAGTTAAATGCTTTAGATTTTCTATTTTCGTTTTTATTATTTTTAGTGCCAGCGCGCATTTGCCAAGTTATAGAGGGGGTGGCCGTGGGCCCAAAATGCAATTGATAAGCCGTCTCCGACGTGGCCAAATGGCAAATGGCTCGGAAACTTGGCTAAAGGTTTGTCGTTTGTCTGTTTTTGATAAATGAGAACGCAGATGGGCCTTTTCAAATTATCGTTTACGATACGCAAGCATTTTTATTTTTGTTTTCCAAACTTATGCCATTCCAAATGACAAAATCATTGAACCTTCTTATATCAATCTGGCATAAAAGACGTTTGCTTAAATACTCTACATGAAGTGTCAATGAAAATCATTCAAAAACGCTTGGTAAGGGTATTCCCTTGAAAAGCAATTGGTTAATGATTATATCTGATACTCTTTATGAAAGCATTCTAAAAATACTTAACAATTACAAAAATAAATTAATTTCATTTTAATACACAGATTTCAAACATTAATACCTAACAAAAGACTGGCCACACTGTTCTTGTATTCTTTGTCTTTTCCTGTCTTTGGTTTGACTCTTTTGAAGCCTTCAACATGAACTTACCTTAAATAATTATATCTCAACCGCTACCTTTGCCACTTTGTTTTCTGTTGTCTTAAGCAACAAGCTGAGGGAGTGACTGACTCTTCAGCCGGTTTGTGCAGGATGACTTGATGTGCCACTGACAACAACATCAACATCAACAATCGCTGCACAAAGTAAACTCCCTCCTCCTCCTCCTTCACGCTCTGTCTCTCTATGCAGCCCGACAAGCTGAACAACAGCAACAACAAGAGGAGTAACAGTGGGGAACAGGCAAGTGAGCAAGGAACACAGTAAACACGTAAACAAGTCAACGCAGGTTACGGCTCAATCGCTCAGGACCCGCATCCGCATCCGTAACAGCATGATAACGGACAGCGAGAGCGTGTCGTGATTTCCTTTAGCTTGCTAAATAAAAATTAACAAGGATAAATGATGTGAAAGGCAGCTGCCGCCGCCGTCGCTGCCGCATTCAACACAGCCAATTGTCTAGGTGGATAGCCAGGACCTGACTAGAGATAGAATAGAAGAGAAGAGAGGAAAGGGAGCGAGGACTACTCCTCTGGCAGTCGCGTCATTTGAAGCGTTGTTTTTGTGTGTGCGTTAAATTGATTAAATGTGAAATTGGAATATGCAAATGCAGTCGACAACACACACACACACACACACACACACACACACATTATACAACACACACTCACAGAGGGGGATACTACAATAAGGGGGCGTGGTTGTCTGTAGGGCGTTACTAAAATGTGATTTATGTTAGGTGCAAAGTTTTTCGCACAACTTTCGGGTGCAATGAACGGAAGTGCAGCGACTCAAGACATTAAAGACGAACAGCCCCGAAATGAAACGAAACGAAACGAACCAAAAGACGTTGACGACAAGGATGATGAAGAATAAAAGGGTGGATGCCCGCGAACCGGGTGGAAGAAGGTGTGAAAAAAAATTCGCTTAATTTGTCTAAAGAAAAGCCAAGCGCATGAAAATTTCCATTAAGAAAAATGGTGGCGAGTGTGGCAAGTGACAGCGAAAGCTTTCCTTCTAGTTGCAGATTGTTTGGCAGCTAGCAAAACTAAAAAATTACAGAAAACTATATAGAAAAAATCCACAACAAGGGGGACGAAAAAAGAAACTTATCTATGCAAGTTAAGAAAATAATGAGCACAATTCAAAGAAATGAACTTAGGATCAAGCGACAGTAAAATCAACTAAGGCAAAGTATAGAAAAAAATAGTTTGAATATTTTTTTAGTTAAAGAAAAACAATTAAAAGTTTTTGGTGGAATAATGATGTTGTCCGAGGAATTTAAAATTTTCTTGCAACTATTTCTTGCTCAGAAACGATTGTTGTTTCGTTTCTTTTATGGTTACTTTAACCTTTTTGCAACATAATATTTTTTAAAGAGACTCCAAAATTGAGACACATTTAATGTATTCCCGAGTAGTACATGTTACAAGACTTTGCTTCACCTACTTACCAACCAAATTAGCGTAATGACTTTTGCTACTTGTTACCAAGCTCAATTGCCTTGTCTGAAAGACATTTAACCCATTTGTAAAAGGTAGTCTTCTTACACACCTCACTAAAAAATATGCAAATTATGTGGCGCATCTGGACGGGGGCGCATGTTGCTGCCAACTACAAGCTGCAACCACTTCTCACACCAGACACAACAAAAACAACAGACAACAAAAAAGCAAACACAACAACTAAAAACAACAACAACAATCGCTAGCCGGCAGCAATAAACGCGGCAATTACATAGTTGACTATTCTAATTCACTCATTTTTTGTTTGGGTTTTTTCGTTTTTTGGGCAACTTAATAGGTGCGCCATACAGCCATCGATGTGGAATGTCTTTGAGGTTTCGATTTCTATTCTATTCCCCCCCTAAAAAACATAAAAGAAGAACAACAACAGCAACAATGGGCAACAGGTGATTCGCCTAAATGTTGCACGAAATGCGCAAAAACAAATTCGCAGAAAATCAAAAACAAAAAACGATTTAAGTATTCGACTAATAGATACCTAAGTATTTTTATGTAAGATTTCTTTGATTGCAAAGTTATTTGAATCATTTAATGAACTTTATACAAAATAAACAAAATTTATTGACTACTCTAATTTACTTTCATCTTTTAACGAAACTACCTTTCATTTGATTAACATGTTTTTTCTAGGATATTTCAAATATATTTTTTTTGGTGTCTGTTCTTTTAAATGTTAATTTTTGCAGCAACAATTCAATAACCAATAACAGCAACAACAACAACATTTACTAAAAACAACAACAAGCTAACTTCAAAATGTCATCAACATATTTTAGCCAAATTTTATAGCCATTTTTCAGCATTTGCTGTTGAACAGCTGCTCTGCATTTTGGCCATTTGTTGTTGTTGTTTGTTGCTTCCGTTTTAGCCTGAAGTACATCACGTTATTATTAATTAACGGGACGTTCGTTGATGTTGAAGTTTTGTTTGCCAAGTTTACACACACACACACACACAAACAGCTTTGACTTGTCTTTGACTTCGTCATCGTCTTTGCACTTGACAAACGATCGGATTGAAGAAAAACTGCAACTGTTTGCGACGATGACAGTTGAAAAGTTTTCGTTTTGTTTCGTTTCGTATTTCGGGGTAACAAATGTTGCCCAAGCGCAAAAATTCATGTCAAGTTTGTAGTTTTGTGTATTGGCCGTACTTAAAATGTATTTACAATATGAAATGAAATGAAATGACCATTTGCTCTAATTACATTTTAAATAATCTTTTCGTAATCGCAGCTACCACAAAATGCACTTCACGGCTACTTTTTGGAGTGATGCTCCAAGAAATTACATAGCTCTCGCGCCACTTGGTATAAGTTGAAAATTGGGAACTGGGACGTTAACTCGTTTATATTGAAGTGTATGAGTGTGTGTGGTGTGTGTGCGTGTGTGGTTGACTTTGTTTATTGGTGTTAACGGGTATTATGTTGTTATGACAGTTTGACAGCAAGTGTACCACACACAAAAGCTCAAGTGTCACGGAAATCGTAGCAAAGACAAAACTCTATAAATATATCTTCTACACACTTTGTATCTTTTACCAAAATACCCAAAATCAAAAGTGGGCATTATGAGTTAAAGAAAAATGTTGGCGATGGCCAGAAATACATTTAATATGATATTTATACATTATTTAAGTATTTATGGCCTATTACAAAAAAAAATACAATTTGAAAAAAATATTTTTAATTATAAGTAAATGTTTTTCATTATATTTATTATTACTTAAAGACAAGTGAATTCATTCGTCGTTTTGTTAAAGTTTTCATATACTCCTTTTCTAATTATTTTCATAACTCAAACACTTATACACTCACACACACACACGTGCACCCAACACATAACCATAAGTGGGCAATAAAATTTATAACAGCCGCCGAAATCAGTAATCAAAAATGAATTGCTTTTAATTGTTATTTAATCTCTGCTTGTCTTTGCTACATCACAAACGTTATACATATATATATATTTTTACCCCCATCCATTTCGTTTTTGCCTAAAAACATTCAAGGTTAATTGCTATTTGAAGAAGTTCGCTTGGGTTTCTTTTGTGTGGCCTAAACTGATGATGACGGAAGGAAGAGAGCTCTTGGCCGAAAATGAGATTTGAACCCTTGGCTGCTGGAACCCCAGCACGTCGCCCCAAGCTTTGTGCAATATCAGCAACCGACTGGGCAGACAACATGAACAGAATCATGTGGCCAAAACTAAAATATATCTACTATCTGGGATAAGAGATATGATTTTTAGCATGAGCCTCACGTCATAGATTGAATTTTGACATCAAACATGAGGCGCAATTGGGAAAATATTTATATATATATACACATAGATATATCCATTTATAGCTTTGTGAACACGTTCGAAGCTTGTGCAATTTTCACTCGCCGATTTTGTCACGTTTATGTTTGCTTGCCAACTTGTTGGGCCATTCTCTCTGAAGTGTTCTTGTCGCATCTAAGAGCTTTCTCAAAGGGCAGACCAAAATCGAAACAGCAACAAAAACCACAACTATCTGACATTCGCAGTGACATTTTGCCAAAGAGAAGGAGGCTGGACTCAAAGTCAGTTGATGGTTTCGCTAGTTTCGGTGGATCCCAGACTGTGAATAGAGAACGAAAAACTCAAGTCATAAAACTTAAATATCAAATTTTGTGCATTTAATGAAGTCATTGCGGGCGTTTTTACAAGTCTCGAGCCTGAGGCAATCTTTAATTCCTCAACATTTAATACAAAAAAAAAAAAACAAAACAGAAACACAAATCGACTATGAACAGATTCAAGCAACTTGTTATACATCCGCCAAAGCCAAACACAACCTGCTCTAATGATCATCTGCAATTCATTTATCATCTTAACAACAAACATCATGATCATCATCATCAACATCAACGACAGCAACAATTGCTGCTGCTGCTGCTGTTGTAGTTGCTGTAGTTGTAGCTGTTGCTTCTGCTGTCGATGATGATCTGCAACATTTTTCACATCAACACTCTCTCTCTCTCGGTCTTGGTCTTAGCGTTTCGCAGCAGAGAGCACAATATGCTCATTCTCTAAAAGAGAGCGAGAGAACACGAAATGAGAGCGTTAGATGAGATTTTCGTATTGTGTTTCTTGTGTTGTTTTGGCTCTTTGAAGATGATCTAGAAGTTCAGCGCTATGAACCTGCCTCAATTGCTGTTGTTACTTTTTTTTTGGGTGCAGTTGGCAACGCGTTTTTGCTGCCTCAGTCGCAGTCGCTGTCGCTGTCAGCGTCGCAGTCGACGTCATTGCTGGCTGCTGCGACTGCGCGTTGATTATAAAAAGCAAGCGCATCTCCATTGTCTACCCTAATTCAAAACGTTCGTGTACTTTGTGCGGTACTTGTGCTGCCTGGCATCGACTAAAGTAAAATAAAAAAAAACAAACAACAATTGTCTAACAATAGCCAAGTTAAGCTTAAGTTGGCCCAGTTTGTAAAGTGAGAGGCGTTCGATTTTATTTATAACAAGTGTTTCGAAAGGACATTTGAATAGTGTTTATTGTGTGTTTAAAGTGTTTAAAAGAAAAAAATCAAAGCATTAAAATAATATTTATTGTTAGAAGTGATTTTAAATTAATGTTAGAATAAATTATAAATAAATAAAAAATTTTAAAATTCTTTATATATAATTCTCTTCAACAATTTAGCACGGATTTAAAAAGTGGATCTAATTCTACGCCATTCAAATAAATTAATAACAAAATGATGTCCTTTAAATCGTTTGCATTGCTTGTAAGTATATATTCTTAATAATCAAACTTTTATTTTTTGTTTCTAATTCAAACTCAAACATAATTCTTGTCCTCTGCTGATTACCAACACTGATTGTCTATCAGCCTTATCCTCTTTGTGTAGTGTAGTTAAGTTACGCAATCTTTGTCCGAGATTTTGGTACACAGAAACAAATCCCATGCCTACATAAATCAGCTACAAACAAATTATTTGAGCTTTTGAACCCTCCTCCTCCCTCCTTATGCTAACAACAAGAAAACGAAAAACTAACTAAAACAAAAGCTCGCACAAAGGACAACATGTTAAGCTTGCTATATGTCAAATTTGTTTATAAGCATGTGTTTTTTCGTTTTTCGTTTATTCGTTTGCGTCCTGGCACACGTCCTGCTGACATCATAGCCGTAACTGTAGCTGTAGCTCTGGCTATGGCTGTGGCTGATGGACGCATACTCTGAACTTTGCTGTCTGTTGTCATTTTTCTTCTTTGGGGACAATGGCTGAGCTTAGCTTTAGTTTTTTTCTTTTTTATTCCTCTCTACATACGTATGTGGATTTGCTATTTTTGATTGCTTGCTTCAACTTTTGTTGCTACTCATAATTTAAATCTTTAGTCACAGAGGGAAAAAAAATAAAAAAAACGACAAAGCAAAGCTGTTTGCACAACTACCGAAAACTAGTCGAGTGCTTGGCAAACACACTCTTACACACAACCACGAGCACAACATTTTTGGCAACACTTGGCGTCAATGGTAACAAAAACGATTACACAACTTCCATATTTGACTCTGGAGTGTGTGTTTCAGTCAGCATCAGCCTCAAGTGAAAGTCTGCCGCCCCCCAAAATTCGAACAAATTGCAAATAATCAAAGGCACTTGAGTGCCATGCCATAATATATGTATGTGTGTTAGAAAAAGGAACCAATACACTCACACACACATATGTACAACACTTGAGCATACTTTTAGGAGATGGAGAATCGTTTTTGTCTCATCTGGCAACAGCTGTGTGTGGATTTTACCTAAAATACGCCCCAAATCAGTAGCAATAATATTTGATTATTTTCAACAACTGCCAGGCTAAGCACTTGGCTTTCCTTCTCCCATTTGAGGGCTTTGGCAAATAAATTGTATACAAAACAAATTCTTATAGTCTCTGCACTTAGCGCGTCTAAAAGTTATTCGATAAGTGTAGATGCTTAGATAAAATATGTGTATAAGAATTGATATATGTACTTATATAACAAAGAGTTCAAGGAATAAGCACAAACTGTTTAACAAATTTAAAAGTAATCAAATCTTTTAATTATATTTTCATAATTTTCACTTGAATTATGAAAAGTTTGTAATATAATATTCTAGGAATTTTTAGTGGCAATCTTTGTGCAACCAACACAACTTTCACTTGTTACCATTAAAGTAAACAGCTCCTGCCACCTATCTCATAAGCAGCAGGCAACAAACAAAGCAGACTTAACTGCAACATTGCTGCCAGCTAACAGACAGGGATGCACAACAACAAACACACACAAATGCAAAAAAAAAATACCAAAGGGGGCGTGTTAAATTGTTGGTGCGACTTTTGGATGCTATGCAGACGAGAGAAAGAGTGAAAAGTGTCTTCTTTTTGCGTCTGGTTGTGTTTTTTAATGCCTGGTCTGCCAAGCAGATAACCGGCAAAGGTAACAGCACAAACACACACACAGAAAGACAGAGAGACAGGCGGACGGACGGATAGACAGGCATGTGCATGCCGGGTGCTTGGGTCTACCAACCAAAGGGGTCCTAAGTAGGGTAGGGGGAAGTCACTTGCCAGACGCGTGTAATTTGCCGCTTGTAACTTTTTGACTTTTCGCTAGCAGCCTGCCTCCTGCCCGCCTGCCCCCCTTTTTTTTTGTTCCTGTGGTTCTTTTTTCAGTGTTTTTTGACGCTTTGCTAGACACGCCCAAAAGTAGACTAGTGCCATAGTGTGCCCATGGGATACAGAGAGCACGCGTACTTGAATGCGGTCTGGCCAAAAGGTTCCCTTTCAAGCTAGACAAACGCTAGACAAAATGCCAGAAAAATAAATGCTGTAGTACATGTTCATTTTGCCAGAGCAAACCATGTAAAAAAACAATGTTGCAGATACTAGTCCGGGCACACCAACCAGAAGGCCACAACTACTGCTGGGCGCATATATTAATGGCAAGCATCGCCTTCATTTGGTTTCAGCTGCTCATTTTCGCACGCGATAAACCTAAAAAAAATACCAAAAAAAAAAGACACAGGGAGACAACTTCAGAATGCCACCGTTCAGAATGATGATGGCAATCAAACGCATCCGCAGAATGGCACGCTTTTGAATTTCAAATGACAGACATAAAATATGCATCGTTTGATATTTTGGCTGATGATTTTTGTCAGAGCGACGAAGGCTGCTTGCCTGATACCCAATAAGCATCAGCATCAACAGCAGCAGCTGTAGCTGTTTCTCTTTCTCTCTCTCTCTGTCACTCTTTCTCTTTCTACTTGCAACATGCCTGAAGTCTCTCGGAGTGTAATTTTCGAATGCATGCAGCCAGGCGCAACGCCAAAGCCTCATAGGTCAATGCTGGCTTTGATTAGACAACTGATTATGGGCATAAAGCCATGCAGCCACAGTCATAACCACAGCATGCAACACTGCAACACACACACACAGACAGTTACAGGCACAGTTTAACTCATCAATGGTGCCCTATAGGCTGAATGATGACGATTGAAGTGTGAACAATTTCCCAATTGTGCGCCCAATGAATTTCACGCATTTCGAATACCCTAAGCGAAATAATCCTTTTACAAAAGTTGCAAAGCTGAATTGTTCATTTTGTCATTAAAATGAACAAAATATGATTTGAAAGTGCTTTAAAATGATATTCTCTTAACAAGCTAATACCAAAGTCAACATTTAAAGTGCATACAGTATTCCATATGTAACCCATTCGATTCCTGTTGCATTACAAATTCGATTTTAATTGAAATGATTTTCCAGATTTCATTAGCTTTTGATTGGGGTAATTGAGCTACGGGTCAATCCTCAGTCATCCTCATGTTGCATGTGTGGCAACAGCATCAGCAACAGCATCACACACAAATAACAACAATAATAATCATAATAATAACAATGCCAACATTGAAATATGCAATTGCTGATGCCGCTGATGCGGTTTGGCCTGTCAGCAGAATAACTAAAAACAAAACAATAAACCGAAAAAACAAAAAAGTTAACAAAAATATGCAGAATAATATGTGTGTTAGCCAAAGTCATTTTCCAAACAAAGGGGGCCGAGGAGAAGCTGTGGCTAGTGGCAATTGTTCGGTGCGCGGTTTTTATTGTCTTTTTTGGCCAAATGTTGCACAAAACAAAAGAGAGATATAAAAAATATGTAATGGTGCTTGAGTAGAAGAGTGCAGCAAAGCCAAGCGCGATGCTGTGGCAGGCTTTTGTCGAAACCATCTGGGTCTTTGCTATGAAGGTATGTGTGTGTGTGTGGTAATCTAATTAAATCGAAATTTTAGCTGATTACAAAAGCAAGCAAGCAAACTGGCAAACAAGCAGCAGGCAGCATTCAGAATCGTTAGGCAGTGTAACAAAAGCAGATTTCGGTGGTGGCTAATTGCCAAACGTTCAGCGGGGCGTATGCGCAATGAGGGCCAGCAAGGCATTTTTAATTGCATAGTTGTTTGGTAAGTGGTCCGGCCCGGCCCAAAGCAGTTGCCCACTGCGCTTAGTTCAATGGGCCAAAGAAAATTCAAGAAAATTCACAGCATATCTTCAAATCAGTTAACAATTATTTCTGCTCCATTTCTCAATACAGACTGTAATTGCATAATTTTGCCCAACTTATTTTCTTCTCTTTTTTTTTGGCTTTCACTTACTTCATTTTTTATTGTGGCATCGCTGCATTTGCAACACCCGCAACACGTTTCTTTCGCCTAATAATTTGGCAATTGCCAAAAGCAACTACTTGAGATACTTGCAACACCCCGTTGAATGTAATATATAATTTGCCAAAACAAATTTTTTTTTTGAAATTTTTTTTCGAATGCCATTGCCTCTTGTTTTTTGGATTTTTGCACATTTGCACAAAGGTGAATAGTTTTATGTGAGAGCTGGCGGCGCTTATTATTAATGAGAGGTTTTATGTTGCGTTTTTATATTGTGTAGCTTATAGCCAGTAAATTTCGGGGTTAAATAGGGTTAATATGGTGTAGAGGCAACCGAATTATGACTTTACAGAGATCTTACAGAAAATAGTTAAGTTTTAAGAATAGAGAGATAAACATTAATGCATATTAAATCTGTGCTAAACTATAAATTAAAACAAGCATTATTTTTTATATTCAAAATTCTCGAAAAAAATAATTCTTTGAAAATGTCAAAAGATTAACATAAATCGTTTTTTTAACATTGGAAAAAAACCAAAAAAAAAAAAGACTTCCACTTCAAAGCCAGCCGCCAAATGCGAAGAATCGTAGCTTGATCCCCCACTCCCAACCCAAGTAAACTTTGCGCTCCCAGGGAGCAGCCAGAGCTCACTAGCTTTTTTTTTTTTTGGAGAATCGTGCGCAAGACGTGCGCCAAAGTCACCATAGTCTTTGATCTTTGGCATTGTCCTTGGCCTGGAATTTGAGCTTGTCTCCTGCTGACTTCAGTTATTTCTTCTTTTTGTTTTTGGGGTTTTTTGTTTTCGCTACTCTTTTTTTTCTGGCCACCCAATCAATAGTGAATAGTAAAGTCAGCACGCGAGCAAATTGCGCAAAAGGGGCGAGCAAAAAAAGTTGTTGATTGAAATCGCAGTTGAGGCGAAAACAAAAGACTCAAACAACAAACTTCACCAAACACAAAAAAGGCAGAGAAACAACCAAAAAAAAAATAAAAACAAGGCAATAAAAGTCATTTCCCATTGCACATACTCGTCGCAGGTAGTGAAGCGGGGCAGGTAGTTGCGGTTTTTAGTTTGCTTTTTTTTTTTGTTGCCATTCACATGGCCCATTAACTTTTATTTGGCCAAATTTGCATTTCAATGCCCCAATGTGGGGGCACACAACAACAACAAGAGAAAAAAAGAGCGCTGCAACATGCAACAAGCGATGAAAAGGTCAGCCAAATGTTTGTTGTTCTACTGAGTGTCGTGCATGTTGCAAGTTGCAAGTTGTATTGAGTTGCAAGTGTATATGTGGCAGCTGTTACTTCTACTAATGCTAATGCACGCTATCTCACATCAATGTAGAGGAGTTTTTTACCCTACTAGCAACAGCAGCAACCCAAAAAAAATTGAAGACAAACCGAAAAAACTTTACTAACTTTGCTTAATTGCTGGGAACGTTGCAAATTCCATAAACCAGCACACATGTTGCATCTACATACTATTAATAGAAAAAACGAAGCTAAACCCAACATGGTTAAGAGATTGTAGCTCGTTAGGCACACCATCACCATCACCATAGTCATAGTCATCGTCATCGGCATCGTCATCGCTATGTTTAATCTGTATGTAGGCGTTACACAGAATGTTGTCTAGGGTGCCGCTCAAGATTAAGGCAAGCTACTCCGAAGAAAAACTGCAAAACTGCAACTGCTGATGACTTAATAACTGTAAACAAGAAATCAAATCCGGGTAGTCTGAATAAGAAGAGATTGGAAACGTAATCCCAAAAAGACAACCTGGAAAATGTCAAGAGATATGATCTTTATACTGATTTTGAGAGTTGAATTAAATCAATTATTTTGCAAATGCATTCCCGGCTACAACTTGACTTGAGCACATTTTTATGAAGACATTTAATGGCCAGCAATTTTATCCCAACCAGACGCTTTTCTTAGATTTATTAAATGTTAACCGCACATAAATCAATTCACCAGCCAAAGAGCAGGTTTGCCATTTAGCCGCAAGCCACAAACAATATGCAATTGTCATATAAGTATGTATAACGTTATTTTTGTTTTATTATTTTGTATTATTCTTTTTTGTTGTTATGTAATTTGGCATCGCGCTTAAAACTGGGTCGTGATCAAGTGTGGAGACAGAGCGAGACAAATGTGCAGATATTCAAAACCAATTTTGCACTTCTCGTGATCAGCACAGCGTGAGCTTCAATCTTTTATGATGTTCTACGCTTGTTTTACGATTAAAGTTAAAGGTTTACTCGTAATTCATAACTTTAATCGAACTAAAAATTTTTAATATGGCAACAGAACCATTTGTGAATAAGAATTCAAGAAAGTTTAGGTTGAACTAAAGAAAAATAATATGTTAAATATTTTGAGCTGGAAACTTTTACTTTAACTTTAGCTATACAATAATATCAAGTTCTTCTTTTTATGACCATAATTTTGTAAACTTTGCTACAAATTCAAAGTCGTGTCTTACCTTCTGTGTTAATTGACCGAATTTGTACAAGTAATACAAAAAAACAAAATGAATACCAAGAAGTGGCACTGCCAGTGGCAACATCAAATGTATATTACTCACCCAACTCTGTCCACTGTAATTAATTTCAACAGTTTTCATTGTATATTATTTCTCTGTGTGTGTGTGTGTTTTTGCTTAGTCGGCCTTCAACTTGACGCGTTGCTGACAAAAGTGGGCGTGTGCGACATGCAACACGAGATGTGCCTGGAATTGAAGATAAATTCACTTAATTTGTTTAAATCTTTTTTAGTTTTTGTGGAAGCGCATGAATGTAACAAATGTTGGGCAAGTTTACTTCCGCCGAATGGTGTTGATTAATTATGGAAACAAGCATATTCAGAAAGATTATACGTGTAATTAATAACACAACTGCGAAAAATGTTTTAAAAAATGAATAAACAAAATCCAAAAAACATAATTACCTCTATTAAGCACGTTAACAGGCAAACAAAGGCGCACAATAGCTATTTATTAGATTATGTGCGGTTTAATGAGATTTCAATGTGAGCCGGCTCGTGCTTTTTTTTTTTACCTGACCATGCTGTATTGTTTGTTTAAGTGTTTGAGTGTTGATATTTTTTAAATGATTAATACATAAAATATTATAGCTATGAACGTAAAGTTGCGTATACGTTTAAAGTTGCCACAAATTAGCTTTTATTTGCAACACACAAGATCAATGTCTAATGTTCTTTTAAGAGCTGTACAGCCAAGGTGCTTGAGTTACATACCACAAATCATGGTAATCTTTTGTAGACCACAAGAAAATTACACTGAGAAGAACCTTCAACTGAACATAATTAGAGCTGTGAGCACAGCACATTTAGCCAAGACGCGAACCACACAAATCACACAGTGGTAGTATATTATTAGGGGAGATCATAAAACTTATGATCATTAAAACTAAAAAATATTAAATAATGAATGGTAAATACATTACTTATTACCTTATTTATTTGTTTTATTAACAATTGGCATCCCACACTCTATCACACTAATGACTAATTTTGTAACCACTGTGCCAGTCTTTGGAGCAGCATTGATTCAATTCTTCAGCAGCTGCTTCAAACACAACGCAAAGTCGAAGACGTAACTGGATTTTATTGTTGTTGTTTGGAATGTAGTTAAATGCAAGGCTTTATCCATCTCAAACTTTATCTGTCTATCTGTTTTGCTATTGTATATCTTTATCGTATATCGTTTATTTCTTCTTCGGGCATTACATTTGGGTCTGTTGTCGGGTCGGTTTGCGGCAATTTGTTATCTGCTCTTTGACTTTGTCTTTTATTTAATTTACACGTTAATTATTTCTTTTTCTTTTACCTTATTGAAGTCATAGCAAAGTGCAGACAATGATTTTTTTTTCGGCTAATGGTAATTGCATTTGTTTAACATGCAAAAATTGCTGTTGACATGCTTATTGCCTTTAACGGGGCTTTGTATTTGGATTTTGGTTCTTGGGCAGCTTGAAGGTTGGGACCACCCACAGTGCGCATGTTCTTTGAAGTAATTGATGGCATTTTTCGTTGAAGTTGATTAAATTAAATAATCTGTTTGAGTTAGTTAAAAGTTAGAAATGTAGTAATTGAAAATGTATTTCAATTCGAAGAGAATTTCTTGATTTATAACCAAAAGTGTTTGACTCAACTGGCATTTTATTGAATAATAAAATTCGATATCAATGAAAAAAATATATAAAATAAATAAACAACATGTCTTAACTCACTTTTATGTTAATAAATATTAAATACTTATAAATAGCTTTTAGTTTAGCTTGTTTAAAAACGATTGATCTTTACTAACTGCTATTAAATTGTGACATGTATGTTTGCACCTGTGTTTCAAAGTCGTGGCGGTACACGCTTCGTATGCGCAATGTGTGTAAAAATCAACAATCAATTTAAAGCAGTTTACCCAGTTCACTTTGGCATTGACCATGGCTGCTCACAATGATCAATAGTTTAACATACTTTTGTATTAGCATTTTCACATGGAATACTTGTATTCACTATATATATATTAATAGATGTTGCAGTTCCGCAATCCACAAACTAGAGTTGCAGTTAACAAATGCAAATTGAAATAACAGACAGCTAACAGACATGGGGACAGCAAGAAGCTAGTTATAACTCTGACAGCTGGACAGCGCTCTCTCAGCAGCTTGACCAAGTTGGCCATCCAAGTTGATGGATGGATGGTAGACACCAGCGGCATGTGTCAATTAGCCATGTTTGGGTGAGCAAACAGCAGAAAAAAAGAGGCAGATGACGTTGCTTGCAAGCCATAAATTTGTGAGTCCGCCTTAATTGTCAGCTTCTAACCTCCGCCATTTGTTGCCCTTTTCTTTGGTACGTTCCGCATTCTAAATACGAGTCAATTGCTGCTGATGGCAAAGCCATCTTCAGCGTTGGCAGCAGCGTCAGCAGCAGCGTTGCTTTGGTTTTCTGCACCTGCCCCAGAGCAACAACAACATTAGCTGCAGCTAACTGCAACTGAATGTCAGGCGCGATCTTATCGCAGCTTCTATTTCTATTTACCGTTCACTTTTTTTCTTTACTTAACCTTTTTTAGCGCCTCCATTTTAATGCTTATAAATGCCAAGTTTTTTTGTTTTTATTTGTTTTCATTAAATGTTTTTGTTCTTGTTTCTTTTGTTGCAGAGTTTATCACTTGCTGCCATCACCGCCTATGTTTACGCCCAGATAGCGCCCGGTTCGAATGCATATTTGCCGCCCAAAAAGAATGGCTATGACTATCCTGAGCCCATGAAGCCATTTGTAAGTAAACAATACGATAAGATGGGTTAACATTCCAATCAAATCGATTCTTATGACCTTAAAAAAGTTAACACATCATTTAAACTCAGTTGAATGTCCAATAAAATTATTAAATGTACACGACATAACGCTGACATGCCAACCAGCCGCAAATATTCAACCAAGTGCCGCAAAATTGAATTAAAGTCAATGACTAATTATGGCCATAATTTTACGTAGCAGCATCCAGGCCCTTCACTCGACTTTTAACCTGCCGACTAGCCTTAAACCGTTCAGCACAAGTTTCCCCTCCCTGTCTCCCTCTCCCTCTTACTGTTACTATCTCTGTCTGTTGCTGTGTGACGCCACATTCATCAGTCAAGCCGAAGTCACAGTCCCAGTCACAGGCCATCAACACTTTAGTCTATAAATGTTTGGAGTCATGCCGGCATTACCTTTGGATGCAGACACAGGGATGAAGTTATGTGTATACAAATAGAGACAGCAATAGTACTTAGATGGCTTTCAATTTGAATGTAAAGCTAAATGACGTTGCATTTGTCAACCGACAACATTTATAAAGCTGGGGGCGTTGGCGAAAAAGCCACAGCCAACAAAACGAAACGTGAATGAGTTAACCTTTTTTTCGGTTTTTGGTTGCTGTCAAAATCAGAATAATTGATTGCAATATTTCAAATGAAATGTATTTCCGGGCTAAAAACAGTTAAACAGTTAACTAGTACTGAAATATAACTATAATCTCTTCTAATCTTTTTACATAGTCACCCGGCACGCCTGGTAGACCTACACCACCTGGAACTCCCGGACGTCCCCCAGCAACACCACGCAACCCACCAGGTCAACCCGGCGATGTAAGTTCAATAACAACAACACACAAACGAAATCACTTTGTTAACTTTTCATAATCGTTACAGGATCATGTGCACGTTCCCGGCATGCCCTATGACTTCGAGTATGCAGTTCAGGATCCGGAGACAGCCAACGATTATGCGCACAAGGCTTCCAGTGATGGTGATGTGGTGACCGGTGAATATCGCGTACAGCTGCCCGATGGACGTACTCAGGTAGTTCGCTATACCGCTGACTGGAAGACTGGTTACCATGCGGACGTCAGCTATGAGGGCGAGGCTACCTATCCACAGGGACCAGTTGCTGGTGGACGTGGTGGTGGCGGCGGCGGCGGTGGTGCTGCTGGTTACAAGTACTAAGGAGGAAGAGAGCTGAGTTCGCATCGCATCGTTTCGCGAGTTTTGAGTTATGTCTGTCGTGATTGTCTTGTTGTGAATTCCATGAGAAATTTCTATACTTTTTGGTATACCAATAAATATATTATTGATAAATTTGTAAATGCGGAAGTATTTCTTTTTTTTTTAATAATAAGTAAGAAATCATATTTATATATATTTAAATATCAAGCATTACTTATAAACATCGCAAGGTGTAAGTCACAAAGCGCCATCAAGCGTTTTAAAAGAGAAACTTTATGGATTCAAAGCTTTGCCCAAGCTCGATAAAGCTTTGCAAAAGGAAAACACTGCACTGCTCACAAAAGTTAGACAAAGAAAGCTTTAGAATTGAGTCAAATGTGCAGCCCTCGCATTGAGCTCAACTGTCAACGGGTAGAAGAGAGCGCAACAAGTGTCACTCAGCTGTCAAAGCTCGAACAGCTGATGAATGACAACAAATCAAATGCGCAGCTGCGAGAGCATGTAAACAGACACCTGTAGCTACTTCAACGATGTAAACAAAGCTTAGGCGCAGATGCGGCAAATGTCAACGCAGGCGCAGGATAATGTGTGAGCAGCGCAGCGTACGTCAAAAGCGTAGGCACAATAGTTATCTCACTTGCACTAATGGTCGTAGAAGCGATGAACTCATCGGTGACACAGAAACGTCAGCGAAACGTCAAACAGCTAACGGCAGTATACACAGAAAAGTTTTTTTTTTATACCAGACCAACAGAATTTTCACACGCACCAAAACGAGCAAAGCGAAAAGCGTGCACATCTACAACAAGAATCGTGAAAATTGTGAAAAATAGCTGAAAAACGTGCGAAAAATGTGCATTGCGTGAGTGGGAATAGTTTTGTGGCTTGTGGTTTGGTTTAAATGCGAGTGCAGAGTGCTGTGTGGAAAGGCATTGGCAGTGCGTGGAACGTGAAAGATGACGTTGTGATGTGTGTGTGTGTTGTAAGCGAGTGCTGCAATTTGGGCTATAAAAATTGAAGAAATTGAAATATATATATGTCGCGGCCCAGATCGGTGCAGCCAATCGAGCAATATGGCGAGACCATTTTGGGCCTGGCGCCGCCTAAGCCTAAGCCTTTTATTTGTGTTCATCTACTGTGCCCCAGGCATCATTGCCGAGAAAATCAACTACAATCTGTGAGTGTGCCCGCAATCAGGCTTAACCGAATTCAATCTCTAGCAAATACCTACACATATATAAATATATTTACATAAATATAGTGTTCATTCCTGGGCGGACAAGCTGGGCTTGGAGCTGTTTTCGCTGGGCGATTTTATCACCAGGCGCAAGGAGGTGCAAGAGGTGAGTGTAGTAGAAAAATTGCCCCTATTGATTTTTCCCACATTGTTTTGTTGTTGACGTTTGGCGACGTGGTCGCAGCGACTGCGACGCCAACGCAGGGCAGCGACGTCGTATTTGGGTTAAAGGCTGGCTGAGTAGGCAATTATATATACAAAATGTTTGAAGCACGCGGCACACATACATATGTATTTGTATATGTATATGTATGTGGAACCCCCGTATAACCATCCCTCCTTCTCTTTAAAACCAAACCATTTGTTGTCTGTTTTTATGAGGTCAGTAGCTGCTGCTGCCAATGTTGCTGCTGTGTAATTTATTTTTAGTCAGGGCAATTGGATTTTCTAATCAAATTGCTCTACAGAGGCGCCAAAGACAAATTAGACATGTGGCATGTCGCATGTGGCATATGGCATGTGGTCATAGAACCGGAAGTACTTTGTACATATAAGTATGTGAGAATTTAAGTATTCCACTTACCACTGAACCTTGGCCATGTCATTTTTTTCGAACTGCAAAAAGAACAAAAATGCTTGTTGCAATTATTGCATTAAAGAAAACTTTTCACTGTTGCTCTTGGGCATTAGCTTTTGTCGTCAAACTAGAAAAATGCACAGAGTCATGGCAATTAAAACATTTTTCATGTGTAATGTTCTTGTTCTTTCGATATTCCCATAATCATTTAACTTTTTATTTGTAGAGCTTCAAGGATGTTAAAGTTGTGACGCGTCAAGGTGGCGTCATTGTCGAATCGATGGCCAAAGAAATCGAAATGATGATGGATCTAAAAGTCAGTGCTGTGCGTGTAAGTACATCTCATAGTTAGGAAGCTTAAGATTCTCAAAAGAAAAAACGCTTAATAACCATTTACAATTTAAGCGGATTATGGATACTGCCGAGAATACCGCGTTGTCACATCAAAATGATATGGCAGACAAGATGTTCTCATACTACAATGCCAAATCGATGGCGGAACCGGGTGAACCAACACCACCGGCACCGACAACACCGCCGGACATGGATGATCAGATCGGTGAACCATTGATCTATGTGCCGCCCAAGGTGTTGGTGTTGGAGCCGAGTCCGGAATTTCAGAATACGCCCGTTAATTTCAGCGTCAGTTCGGTTCATGTGCCGGTGAATGTGTTCGATCGAGGTTTGAATTGTGCTTAAGAAACTAAACAGCTGTCTCTCTCTCTTTCTCTCTTCTTTTTCTATATCTCCATCTATCTGTCTCTATCTATCTCTCTATATATCTAACTGTCTATCTATTGTAATTGTAACTGTACCGTTGCGCTCTTTGTTAAGCACACTGCGTGTCGTTTGTCTAATGTAAAAGCTTCATCTTCTTCAACACACGAGCACACGTGAATGCCAAAAAAAAAATCATAATAATAACACACACTGCGTCTCTGTCTACTACTAGCCTGTCCAAAATTGTAGCACTAAATCTGTTTCTGTTACTCGCTCGTATGCTATATGCTATCTATACAAAATAATTTAGTTGCCGTTTCATAGTTTAAAAACGTTAAACGTAAATCGTTAACCATTGCGCCTACTTTTTCTTTTTCAATTTCTAACCGCTTAAGTCAATGCGCGCCAAAAACATTATTTAAAAGACGCACGCGCGCCCACGCAAGCAACGCATCGCCGCATTCTGCGTCAACACAACTGTACCTAATGGCCATATAAATTAGAGATGGGCGCGTGAATAATAAGATTTCGAAGAAAAATTTAATCATACTCTTTCGTTAATAAAACATTCTTTCAAAGATTAGATATAGATAAGAAAAGATTATTGAAAATAATATTAATTCGAATATCTGACTTGTCGTTCATATGTAGAACAAAAATAGAAAAGAAAGAAAGTTCCTTATTTTAAAAACTAAATTAACTTCATCATAGAAAATGATCATATGTGTTTTTTAACGCGCTCATCTTCCAAAGGGGACTAAAACATTATCCCCTTCACCATTGACATAATCATTTTACGCTAATGTTGCGTTGCGATTTGTTGCTGGGGGTGCGCGTGCGTGGCGCTGTGAATGTTTTATTGCCGACACGCGGAATGCTTTTGCCAAAAACCGTACAACACCCAACTAAGCCACTTGTAATACTTGTGCCCACGACCAGAACACGCCCACGAAGAGCACACACACAATATACCCAACACACAAATACACCCTCACACACAGAGACACTCTGCACTGCCTTGTGCTAATGTTAAAGAAAAGAAAACCACATCATAAATCCTTTAAGAAAATCCAGAGAGACAATCTACTTAGTTTGAATACCCGCCAACCAAAATAGAAAAAAGAAAACTAATCAATTTGTGTATTAAAATTCTTCCCGTTTCTTTGATAAACAACAAAACTAAACTAAACGAACGAATCATCGGTCACAAAAATACAACACGAAACAATCACACGAAAACGTACACAAAAAAAAATATATATACACAAAAACAGCATCGGATGTTATAAAAGCGATTCAATGGTCGGAGAATTTGGATCAGATATTTCGTGATAATTACAAAAACGATCCAAGTTTGTCGTGGCAATTTTTTGGCAGTTCGACAGGCTTTATGCGTCAATTCCCTGCATCGAAATGGAAGAAGGACGTACCGGTTGATCTATATGATTGCCGTTTACGCTCTTGGTACATGGAGGCGGCGACGAGTCCAAAGGATATTATTATCCTAATGGATGGATCTGGTTCAATGTTGGGACAGAGGCTAGATATCGCAAAGCATGTTGTCAATACAATCCTTGATACATTAGGTACAAATGACTTTGTGAACATCTTCACCTTTGATAAGGAAGTGAGCCCAGTTGTCGGATGTTTCGAGGACACACTGATTCAAGTATATATATCTTTTATTTCATACATCATTTTGTCAATTATTCATATCATTATTTTCTTTTTTATCAATTTTATCAATCTGATATTTCTTTATTCCAAAAAACAAAACAAAACAAACAAACAAAACCACAAAAAAAAACTACTAAATTATGGCACACACCCAATCGATGCGGCTTCAAACACAAAAACAATCCCTGAACAAAAACTAAAAAACAACAAACAAAAACCAACAAAAACACAACAAATCGAATATTTTGGTTTTTTTTTAAACACTCCGAAATGCATCCAGGCAAATCTGGGCAACATACGTGAACTAAAAGAAGGGATTGAATCGTTTAAACCCAAATCGATTGCCAATTATACCGCTGCATTGACAAGAGCTTTCGAGATATTGGAAGATACAAAGATGAATTCGCGCGGCGCGCAATGCAATCAGGCAATAATGATCATTGGGGATGGGGCACCCGAAAATAATCAAGAGGTCTTCCAGTTGCACAATTGGCGCGATCCACCCTATAGGCCGGTGCGTGTGTTCACCTATCTGATTGGCAAAGAGGTGGCGAATTGGGATGATATACGGTGGATGGCATGCGAGAATCAGGGTTATTATGTGCATCTCAGCGATACGGCTGAGGTGCGCGAAATGGTATTAAATTATATACCAGTTATGGCTAGACCCCTGGTATTGGGTAGGCACGATCATCCGGTCATTTGGACGCAGGTCTATGCGGACCTTGAGGTGGGTAACACATAATAAAGGCCAAACTCTTTTACCCATTAACTCCAAACAAAGCAAAAAGCAAGACAGACAATCAAGAAAAAAAAAACAATACGAATTTCAATTATTTAAATGCTATCTAGGATACAAAACTTTCCGACTATTTGTGGGAGATCAAGCAGTGTGAGGAGCAAAAGGCTGATGTTCTGGAATACTGGCAAGTGCGTGATCGCATGTTGGAACCAAGTGAAATGCACAGGCGTGAATATCGCAGAATGAAGGAGGTGACAAAGATATTTGAACAATCAATTTGAAGTGCTATTTGTTAAGCTTTTTACTTTTACAGACCTGGAATCAACCAGTGGACTCCAATGTGTATCAGTTCATGACCACCGTATCAATGCCCATTTATGATCGACGCGAAAATGCGGTAAGTCAAGCTTTAAAAAACCTGGTATGCCCGTATTGCGCGTAATAATTCTGTTATCGATATCGATAACACAGCCACAACAGTTAGCACTGCCAAAATTCTTAGTGACCAAATCGACATATCGACGTCGCATCGCAGACAGTGAAGCGTTCATTATGCTCCTCTCTCTCTCTCTCTCTATCTATCTCTAAATATATATATCTCTCTCTCTTTCATCACCGAAGTTATCGATAACATATACAAAAACAAAAATTGACAAAAAACCCAACCAAAAATCTAAATAGTACCCAACCATATTCTATCTATTAAAATATATATAAAAATAAAAAAAACTCACTATATACTACTACAAATATATTAATATCTTATGCGTTATATATATATATGTATAACACACAACAACTACCTACTACTACAACTACTACTACTACCAAAACTTTACACAACTATACCACAGAATATCACCGAAGAAGTTTTAATAAATGAAGCACTCTGGGAATTGCAAACACGTGAGGTACAAACTATAATGCCAAATTCTAACAAAAAAAAACAATAAAGTACAAAATTCAATTTTTTACAAAATTTTCAATTCAAATTTGAGACATTTGAGTAAAAACGTAATTTAAAATGCTCTTTAAGCGAAAGTTTGATATACGCCAATTTAATCGCATATATACTTATATTGTATTGAATTCAATATTATTAAATAATATCCAAAGTATATATATAAATACTACAATTACATATGTATATGTATATCAATTTATGACTAAAAGTAAACAATTTGTTATACTTTGCGCTACATAACATTGCATACCTATTCCATATTTAACCGATATATACTTAATATATTAACTAATTAAATTATACCTACTCGTATATAAAACTAGCTAACGTGGTCTAGGACCATGACATTTTATTAGCTAACTTTTTTGCCATTATAGTTGACCACGTACTCGTTTTAGGTACTTTCAAAATACATATGCTAAACTGCTATATGAACAAAATCCAAAAAATAAAAAACCGCCAAACATGACCAAAAGTAAATATATTCCAAATTGCAATTCGATTGGTAAAAGTATTTAAACTATAGCATATTTAATTGTTTTTTTTTTTCAATATATAATCGTAAACGTACCATAATTAGCTATGCCTAGTTACTTACTTAACGTAATCGTAAATAATACATACTAATAATATATACTTAACTAGAACATTTTATCTAGCATTTTGAGTAGTACAATTTAACATTTGTTGTTTTACGTAAGATCAATATACTACCAATATATTGGGTTAACAGACGCGTGGTATAAAGTACACGTATATAGTTTCAATTGGTTTAAAAAATAGTGAAAACGAACCCAATTAATGTTAGCGCTGACATAACGTAACGTATTCATTGATGTTTTAGTAAGTACAATGAATTAAGCAAATCGTAGGCTAGTGCTGAGGCCCTATAGAGCACATGAAACAACAACAATCAACAATCAACAACAACAAACAACAGCAACATCAAACGAACAAGTTACAGTTACTAACACAAACAAAATATTTTCTACACAAACCCACACACAGAGCAACTAGAAATATCTACACTTCACAAAATGAGGCAACGAGTTGAATAAGTTTTTATACCCTTCATAAAGAATAAGCCTAAAGGACGGCAAACTCTTTTGTAGGCAGAGGCACCTTGGTTTCTTCAGCGTAGTTGTTCTTAGTTGTTCCACCAATAACACCTCAATATATATTTAATCTAGATAGCTTTCAGCTGCGCCCCGCCCCTAGAGGTGTGTACACCATTGAAAAAAATAAAAAAAATATTTAAGTTTGTTTTCGTTTCTAGAGATTTATTTATTATTAAAAACTACCAATACAAATTCACAGCTCATTAATCTAACGACCGATATAAATCCGGCTGCGAAAATAAACCTTCAAGTTGTGAGTAAATTGTTTCTAAATCTAAGCAACAACAACTGCAACCAAAAACTAAAAACCAAACCAAAAAAAAAAAGAAAATAATAAAAACAAACTAAACTTTTCAATTGCAAAAATTATTCAAATTCAATTTTCAATTTGTTTCGATTAACGTCTGTGCCGCATGCAAATCCACATTATTATTTTTCTTTTAATAACAAAAAAAAAATTATTTTTTTTTTTGCTTTTATATTAAGCACCTCCTAACGATTTTGTCACACATCCCTCGTCCATTA
Organism: Scaptomyza parva; assembly: GCA_035044645.1. Classification (NCBI taxonomy): domain Eukaryota; kingdom Metazoa; phylum Arthropoda; class Insecta; order Diptera; family Drosophilidae; genus Scaptomyza; species Scaptomyza parva. The sequence continues at coordinate 8,820,576 of JAWNNT010000090.1, forward strand.
AAAAATAACTTAATTATAATTTCGCTTTTGGTTTTTCTTTTGCCCAATTTATGTCCAAAATGCTTGGTACTAAAGGAAGAATTATTTTTATGCTTATGGTTTTCATTCGTAATCTTAGAAACTAAGTTCTCTGTTTAAGGCTTTTTGCTAACGGGCACTTGATACTTGATTTCTTAGGTAACTGCAAAATCTGTCTAGTTGAACTGCAATTTAGCTTAAATTTATTGCCACCATCAATAAAGACTTCAATACTTCGTACCACAGAACAATCAAAATATGATAATTCTCAACTTGTTAACACTGCGTATACACAATATTTTCACAAAGTGCAGCGCTTACAAACGAAGTTTCCACAAATATTTCTACACTGTGCTGCACACAGACACACACAACCACACTCACACACGCACACCTGTGTGAAGGGTATAAAAACTATGAAGAATACTTTTACAACACCAACACAATAATACTTCAAAACAAATCAATCAAATGTGTAATTTCCAAATACGCCTTTCACTCCACATCTTGTGTATTTATCTGAAACCCCCCTTCCTACCGCCCCGCCGCCCCACCCTCTGTACACTATGTAAACAGCTTTTTTATAATATTTTCATTTGTTGATTTCTATTCTTATTAAACTCTTAATGAAATTTTACATTTTTCTTAACTTCTTCTTTGCTTTGCTAAAGCGTCTTAACTGAAATTTGCTTAATAAAAACTGTTTCTTATTTTATTTAAATGTAATTTTCCATTATTTTGGTTAACACAACCACTGTACGCTCTCATACGCTCTTAGTACTACTTTGCTAGCCATGTAATTACGCCGTCAAAAATTTAAATAAAACGCTAAATTTTAAATTTACCAGAAAAACATTTGAAAAATAAAACTCTAAAACTGTATTCGTAAGTTCTTGCGTAGTAAAAAAAAAAATCAAAATTCAAATGCTTTGTCATATTGTATTTGCATAAACATTTCTTACATTGCGTTCTATTTCATATAAATATATATATATATTCTTTTTTTAAGTGTAAGCTGATTCAAAATGTTTCGTTTTGTACTAGCAATGCCATTTATCAACTTCAAATTCAATTCATTTTCAGTATTTGATTAACATGCAAAACAACTTAAACAAAAAAATCTCTGTACTTGTACTTGTATTTGCGCTAAAAAAAAAACCAAAAAAAATCAACATTTTAAAAATAAAACTCCAAACTTGTGTATATGTTTCAATTCACTTACAACACAAAAAACAATATACATTTTGTTAAATTTACTTTTTAAAACTTTTATGCTCATGCACAGACAAGAATTGCGAATATATTGGGCGTGGCTGGCACTGATGTGCCCATAAATGACATTAAAAAGTTGCTGTCGCCGTTTATGGTAAGCGTTTTTGAGTGTTGTAAAGGGAACAAATATTAAAAAATTAAGTTTCTTTACAGCTTGGCGTGAATGGCTACGCGTTTATAGTAACCAACAATGGTTATGTACTATTCCATCCAGATTTTCGTCCAATTGTAAGTAGCAAACGAAATATTGAGAGCCTTTTTTAAATGTTTACTAAAATATTGAATATTTGCTGAGTAGTTCCAAGGTTATATATTAAAACCAGCATACAATAGCGTTGACATGATTGAAGTTGAGCTATTGGACGATGATCGAGCCGCCAGAGACTTTAATCCAGTGCTAATGACGGTAAGGTTTTAATAGAAAAACCTTTGACATATTGAAAATATATTTTTATCATTCTTTTAGATACGCGATTCAATAATCAATCAATCGACTGGTAGCAAATGGATGCTGGTTAAAAATCATTTCGATGAAATGGTAAGGTTTTCCCTAAAATATCTACTCGAAACAAATGTTTAATATCGTTTACCAACACTTTACAGAAACGTGTGGCTCGCGTCAAGCGGCAGTATTACTGGACCGCCATAAAAAATACACCATTCACATTAGTCATAACATATCCAGAGCGATACGGTGTTAGTCGCATGGAACCACGCACCGAACAGGATATTCATCGCACCTACATAACGGGCAAGAACATACGCAGCTTCTTCGATGGCAAACGCTGGAAAATTCATCCCGATTGGTAAGCCAACATAAACCATTACATATGCAATTCAATAAACGTAGACTTCAAGCTCATCAACTAACTAATTCATTCCCCATATTTAAGGCTATTTTGCAAGCAAACCAATAAGACATTTCGTACGCCCGAAACTGAACTTTTGTATTTTGTGGATCGTATGTCTGAACCTGGTTGGCATTGGCCATCGAGTCGAAGCGCTATGCCCCCGGAGCATGCGGCGGCCATTTTCTGTAAGTAGCCCCTCAACAAAAATCATTGCTCCCAAAAAATTTGCAATATTTTGTTTTGGTTTTGTTTTTGATTTTATAAACATATATATGCTTTGGTAAACTAACATACTAAAACGCCGCTGTTGACGCTTTTCGAACTACAATTTTTTTTCTGTGTGCATATTGTGTTTGATGTTTCTGTTTTACTCAAAAAAAATACTTTTGCTCGAAAGCAAGAACATTTACAACAAATGAATACAAAATGCAAAATTTCAATTACGATTTCAATAATCATGCAAATTCACAGCTAACAACTCATCACCTGGCCGCTATCCATCAATCAATGAAAAAGAAACCTACTATTGTGAGTAACGAATAAGCCAAAAGTCAAGTCGTATAACATCCAAAGAAAAAAACCAAATCCCCTAAAAAAATATAAAAATAAATCACCAATAAGTGCACCAAAATACTTTTTGAGCTTAATGCACTCTGCACTTTGCACCTTCATTTCATTTTTTGTGGCAAATGCAGTTTTTGCCCTACTTTGAAACGGAATCGGATATGCGTGATGTATCTTATGATTTTTAATAGTATTTTTGTAAACTCTATGTGTTTGTGCCACCAGTTAGCTGAAGAATTTGCACAAAGTAAACAAAAATGCATGAGATTAACAAGTTGTGTGTGTTTTTTTTAATTTGATTTACTTTACTTCTAAAGCTTTGTAACATATGAAATGTTTGAGTAATAATGAGAGCATGATAGCTGCAGTGCTGCGGAAATGTTTCAAAACGCTTTCAGTGTTGCTTTAATTTAATAATCGATTAATGATTATCTTTACAGGCGATCGCCAGTTAATGCAATCACTAGTTTTAGATGCTCGTGTTACGAAATGGTTCTCCAATAACACCACTTTCAATGCTCGCGATAAGGATGAGAAGAGGTAAGTGAGAAAAAACAAATTGGAGCCAAGCTCATCAAATTCAGTTAGACTTGTCTTGTTTTTCACACATTCAAGTACAGTCTTATCTCAAAATAATAAACAAAAAATACCAGAGAGGCAGCACATATTAACCATTATATTATTTATGTGTACCGCCTTTCTTTTTTCTCACTTTTTACTTTGCAAATTTTTGTGCCGAACTGTTTTTTATGTATGTGTCTGTATATCGTGTGTATCGATCGTTGTTCTTGTTATTTGTCTATTTCATAATGAATTTTTTTCGCACCCAACAAATGAATACAACTACTGCAATCTCTTGAAAAAACTCTTGTACTCTCCACATACTATAACATAATGCCTTTCATAACGATATCGAAATACAAAATACAAAATACCCTCTCTAGCGTAAGCGCATCAAGCCCAATAGCCGTACTAATGGGTTTGTTGCCAAGGTAAACAGAAAAATACTCGTCTTAAACTTTTTACTTATATGTACTACTACTACTATATCATATTATCATATAATTATTATTGTATTTTCGTTATATACATCAAGCTCAATTGTAACGTTGCTAATATCTCGATTTTCTGTTTCAACAGACACGAATTCAAGCAAAGATTTGGAATCACCATCGCCTTTTTGGCCACACACAGTGGCTTGACCCGTTGGCATGAGTTCCATTCAAATATGGCTGAACAGCCGGGTGTGGGGTAAGTTTGCCCTCCCAAAACGAACTACAGTGTACACCCACTATATGTAATATTTGTACACAGTGAAAGCTTTAGTCAGAATAATAAGCGCGCCATTGATGAGATTTGGTATAAACGCGCTGTGGACCAATATTTTGTGCACAAGGAGAGCTTTGTCTATTCGGTGCCTTTTGATGCTGGTGGTATGTCTTCTAAGTACTTTTTAGCTAGTAAAAACTATATCAAGATATATTTTTTCATTTACAGATAGCGGCTCAGAAATAATTGTAACTGCCAGTAATGCCATCTTTCACAATGAAAGCTCCAAATCGGCGCCAGCTGCCGTCGTTGGCTTCCAGTTTCAACATGGGGCTTTTTACAAGCTCTTCCATAACATTACCGGCAATGTGAATACTCTTTAAAAATAGTTAGAAATTTGCATTTTAATGTTTGAGTACTTTTTCAGGCCTGTATTGTGGATGATAAGGACTGCTATATACTCGATAATAATGGCTATGTGATTATATCTGCACGTCTTCACGAGACTGGACGATTTTTTGGTGAAGTTAATGGTGCTATTATGATGCGCCTCGTGGAGGAAAGAGTCTACAAACGTGTCGTTGTCTATGACTATCAAGCAGTGTGTTTTGAGTCTAAAACCGAAGTCAATGCTTCCAATACACTACTCTCTGTAAGTGAACGACACTAAGCATATCTGAAATCTTAATTAATCTTATTCCCTCTTTCTTATAGCCCCTTTTTCATTTGCTGCGCGTCAGCAAATGGCTGCTGCATACGGCGCTGTGGTATATTGTACAACTGATGCGTTTGGCGCCCGGCGTTGCGGGCCACTACAATGATGTCTATGTGGATGGGAATGGCACCGAACCAGAACCGGAACCCGAGGAGAATGGTCAGGCGAAGAATACTGCCTGGTTGCGATACCTAACGTTGCATCGCACACGTCTCAAGTCGTGCGACATGCAGCGAGAATTGTACATGCTGTACAATGAGAAGGACAATGTTGTCTACAATATGACAGCGCATGCATGCGAGCGGCCATTTGTGGTGTTGCCCATACCGAACAGTAATCTCATACTGCTCGTCATCGATCAGCTGTGTCCGCGAGATGTGTCCTTTGTGCTGACTGTGAATCCCAAACCGATCACCTATCCGCTGGCACAGAACGAGACATTTTCATGCTACAAACACGCACGTGAATTCAATCGAGTGCGTCCATCAAGTTGCATCAGTCGCCATGCGAATGTAAGCAGAAAACTACAGATAATCTTTATCTTCATCTACTAATAAGTATTTTTTCCTTTTCTGTGTCCTCTATAGGAAAGCAACATTAAGTTGTGCGGCAAGGGTTGCATGATGTATGCGAATCTCATGTTGCTATTTCTATGCCACGTGTTGAGTCGCTTGCTTTAACGGCGGTCGCCATATATTTAGCTAACTGTAGGCATTATCTATATTCATTGATAATGATGATGATGATTTTTGTATTATACTATGATAGTAAACAAAGTGTGTGAGGGTAACGACTAGGAGTACAATTTTTTACTATACTCGAAGAAAATAAAACGCTTAAGCGCTGTTCATTTTTCCACAATTTTTGTCAAAAAACTTAGTCATAAGAAGATGAAAGGATTATTAGAGGTAGTTAACAAATTTGTGTTTTCAAAAGCGAATGTTCAGTTTTATGTTAACTATACATGAAATGATGTAACAGTGTGTGCACACTGCCTATAATGGACGAGGTGCTGCTGCTTTATTGTAGACCTTCCAATAGACAACAACCAAATATATATGTATATTAATATATATTTGTATTTATTATGCTAATTAACTACAAATTCCAACAACGGCCTTAAACAACTTGCAAAACATATAAACAATTTAAATAATATTAAAAAAATATATAAAAATTTTGTAAAATGCCGATCTCCCTTAAATAGGCAAGTAAACAAGAAATGCGCACACTGTTCCATACAAAAAAAACATTACTACTGCCCATGTTAAGTGTGTGTGTGTGTGTGTTTGAGTGTGAGAGAGTGTCAGTGTGAATGTGTTTTGGTGTGTGTGTGAAATGTGTTAAGTTAAGATTGCCACCATTTGTAAGTAACACTTAGCTAATTATTACTATACATATATATATACATATATATTAATGAACGGAACAAAAAAACCTATGAATAATGCAAAATAATGAACCATTTAAATTTATAAAGAGAAAAAAACACTTAAAATAAAATAATAATAATGCCAGGTACATGCTATACGTTTAAGTAGCTTTTGTATATTTGCTTAACTTAGCCCAGATAAACAACAACCAAAAATAACTACCAGAATATACTAAACAAAAAAAATATACCAGAAGCCATTCAAAAGTTCGGCTTTACGAAGCATTCAAATACTTTTATAAACATTCGTTATAATTATAATTAGCCTAAGTATGGAAAGCCCACATAGAATATATGAACAACAAAACAAAAAAAAAAACCCAATTCTCTGTTTTTATATAAAGCATACATATAGTATATATATACAAGAAAAAAATAATTATAATACCGATTGATACCTAGCAATATACCCACAAGTACCTATTATAACAACTTTTTATTACATACTAACTAAAAAACAAAAAACTACTTGATACAAGCTACGAGCCACAGAACTGAGCAGAAGCAGCAGCGTCTAGTAAATTTAGATTTATAACTAATATTAAATTAATATTTCGACTAGTTGAAATTTACCACAACAAAACCACAATCTCATAAACATAAAACCGAAAACTTTCAACATTTAGGCAAACTACAAATTTTTCAAATTCTACGCTACTCTCAAAGTAAAGAAAATCACTCTTGATTCCATTTCTTACACCCATTACGCTTTTGAACACCCAAACAATCCAAAAAACAATTTCGTAGTACCCGTGTACCTACCCTTTGTGCCATTTGTTATTTACTATTTAATATTATTAGACACTTTTCTCTGTTATTTATTTAGAGCCATTGAATCCCACTAAATACAATTGTCCCATTACTTCACCGATTACTTAAGTAATTAATTTATTTCGCAAAATATTTATTAAGTGAAACAGAGAAAGAGATATTATGAAATTAACAAAAACAAAATAAATAAAATGTAGACAAGCTTTCAGGGCTCTTGATCTCTTTTTTCATTAAAATAATGAACATTAAGTAACAGTAACAGTAAAAGTAATAAATATATCTAATAATAATAATGATGACTGTTTCATGTTCTGCTTCAAGGTGAAACGGAATCAGTTCTGTGTCGGAATCGGAAACAGCACTGATTACAATGTAAAATTAATAAGGAGACGAGAGATTAAAACTTCCTTTAAAATAACAACAACAACAACACCCTCACTAATCACTGCAGTTTGTATTAAATTTAATTCAAGAGCAACAAACACTAAATACATAGATATTTATGTATTACTTAAGCATATATTATTATTAAATAAACATGAAAAATAATTTGTCAAAAGTGCTAAAAAAAAAAAGAAAAAATATGTTTAAATAATCGTTTTATTTCGAAGAAAGGCTAAATTAGCATCACTGATCATGATTAAACAAAGGATTAATCACGTGAAGTAGCTCATTTTATCAGGACTTTATGGTATATAAGAAGCCACAAAATACTTAATTGCCGCAGTTTTAATTTGCATCTCAAGGGAAGAACAGTGAAAAAAGTGAAAAAAGTTGAAATTAAAATAAAACAATGAGATACGCGGGTCGCTCAGCCTTTGCGGCTGCAATTCTTTACAGTAAGTCATCAACTGCATATTTCATGCGGGACAATTAAGAAACCAAAAAGTCCGGGTTACTTAGAAAGTAATAATATAATATCAACAATTTTTCAAATTGGAATTATGTTATTAAAAACATGCATTTCTATATATTTTGCACAAGATTATTTAAAATCTTTAAACATGTTGAAAATAATAAATGCTTTTTTTTGTGCCCCTATATTTTATACCAAAATACAGATAACAACTGAATAACTAAATCGTTTTATCGTTTTGTTAATATTAACATTTAATAATTATTTTAGCTATTCTCGTGTCTTCAACATCTTTTGGTGCGCCGCCTGAGAGTAAATGTAGCTTGAATCCTTCAAACTTGTGCAACAATCTGAGGTGAGTAATAATATATTTTAATACTTATTTCAATGCTTATGGCCATTGGATCAACTAATTTATATCATTATTTATTAATTAGTTATGTCGAAAGAACTATTTTTAATTTTTTTGTAATTATATTTACCACAAAGTCGTTACAAAGTCGTTGCGGCTTAGCCCGCATTTTTACTTTATCCTTATAATATAAATGTTGTAAAACTTATTAACTTTATTTACTCATAGTTCTTATCAGACTTGATTCATAGTATTCCCTTAATATTTTCATTGCTTATAAATAGTAATGATGGAGCCCTGGACGATAAGGAGGAGGATGAGAAGCGAATGATAATCCGAAGCGTTGCTCAACCAAATCAGTTGTCCTGCAGCACCTGCAATATACTCACGCTAGGACTAAAGATGAAATTTGAGTCAATAGGGCGAGATGGTTTGCTCGAGGCAGTTCTTGATTTTTGCTATAGCTTGGGGAGTTATTCGGAAGTCTGTGCAAATATAGTTGTCAACAACTTTGATGATTTCTATGCGCTGGCAGAAGAAGAACTTCAATCGAATAATCTGTGTTATACGGTTAATATTTGTGACAAGGCTGTGACAGTGGAGCAGGAGACACTCGCTCTCTTAGCCAACGACAATCAGTTGTACTGCAAACAGGTTGTGGAACATGTGGAAAATTGGATGATGTATGTCACAGAGGCTCAGTTCAAGGAGATCATGCTGAGAAACTGTCAGAGATTGCGTGGCTATGAAGGTCAGTGTCTGAAAGATGTGGATCAATATAGTCATATTGTCTATACTCTACTAAAGAGTAAACTTGAACCTGAGGACATCTGCAAATTATTACCAAACGATCAGAGAGAGAACAAGGCTGATGTTGAGGATTCGGAACGAGTAGATGACGAGTTCGAGGATCAGGTGGAAATCGAGGAATATCTGATTGCAACTGACTTGGATGTGGGACATTCGCCAAAATGCAGCCTTTGCCTTGACGCAATGAAAGCCTTGCAACATATACTGCGCCACCATTCAGATAGGGATAGTATTAAAAGAGCATTAGAAAAATGTTGCCACAAGATGGGACCCCTGAAAGGCAAATGCGAACGTATGATACAAAAACATGGCGACCAAATTATCGACCTGATTACAAAGAAAGCTGGATCCCAGAAAATATGCAATCTTATTGGTATGTGCAAGAGCCATGTATCGAATGAGGATAAATGTGAGTTAAATGCGGGCTTTAAATTAAAGGGGTTTATTTGAAATACTCAATTTTGACTTCTAGTGGAAATTGAAGATGCTGTTTCTGTGCAAGAGAACGATCTTGTTAAGATTGAAATTGTAGATGACCTTTCTGTGCCAGATAACACCCTTATTGAGCTTGAGGACACGTCGGTTGAGGTAGAAACACAGGATTGCACCATTTGTAAGACGGCAATGACGACCTTTTATAAAATTGGGCCCAACTTTCTAAATGATGCTGAAATCGATAGGGCGCTGCAGAAAAGTTGTGAAACCTTGGGAGCCCTAAAAGACAGATGCGAAAAAATGATGCATCGACACGTTATTCAAATCGTTTTTTATTATGCGAACAGGGCCCCGCCGAGCAAAATATGCATGTTGATGGGCATTTGCAAGAGCTCCATTGAAGATGAAAATTGTAAGTTTGCAATAATGATTACTAAACCCCTATACTAATCTTGTTGATATTGAAATTGTAGATGAGCTTTCTGTGCAAGCTAACACCCTTATTGAGATTGAGGATACGTCGGTTGTGGTAGAAACCCAGGAATGCAGCATGTGTAAGACGGCAATAAGGGCTTTGTATCAAATTTTGCCCAACGTTCATGATGGGGATTTTGCCAAGGCGATGCATAAATCTTGTGATAAGTTGGGAGCCCTGAAAGAAAGCTGCGAAAAAATGATGCAACGAAACGGTAATAGAATTATGTTATTTGTGGGGGCAGGGGTCCCGCCTAGCAAAATATGCAAGAAGATTGGCCTTTGCAAGAGCTCCATTGAAGATGAAAATTGTAAGTTTACAATAATGATTACTAAAGACCTATACTAATCTTGTTGGGATTGAAATTGTAGATGAGCTTTCTGTGCAAGATAACACCCTTATTGAGATTGAGGATACGTCGGTTGTGGTAGAAACCCAGGAATGCAGCATGTGTAAGACGGCAGTGGCGGCCTTGTATCAACTTATGCCCAACATTCCACATTCTAAAGATGAAATGAACAAGGCGCTGCATAAATGTTGTGATACCTTGGGAGCCCTAAAAGAAAGATGCGAAAAAATGGTGCATCGACACGGTAGACATATCGCTTATCTAATGGCGTGGAAGTTGCCGCCGAGCTTAATATGCACGAAGATTGGCCTTTGCAAGAGCTCCATTGAAGATGAAAATTGTAAGTTTGCAATATTGATTACTAAAGACCTATACTAATCTTGTTAAAATTGAAATTGTAGATGACCTTTCTGTGCAGGATAACACCCTTATTGAGCTTGAGGATACGTCGATTGTGGTAGAAACCGAGGAATGCAGCATGTGTAAGACGGTAGTGGGGGACTTGTATCAAATTATACCCAACCTTCGAGATAAAGGTGATATCGAAAGGGCGCTGCATAAATGTTGTGATAAGTTGGGAGCCCTAAAAGGAAGGTGCGAAAAAATGGTGCAGCGACACGGTAAACGAATCGTTTTGTATATTAAGCATAAGATCCCGCCGTGCAGAATATGCAAGGTTATTCGCATGTGCAAGAGCTCCATTGAAGATGAAAATTGTAAGTTTGCAATAATGATTACTAAATACCTATACTAACTAATGTTTAATTATAGTTCAATTCCACGATGAAGTAATGATAAGCGCGGATTGTAAGTACAAAAAGTGATATTCATAAGTTCATTTCTGATATTCCTATTTTGAGCAGCAGTTTCCATTGCCGACGATAAGAGTAATGAACTTCAAGATTTGGAAACAGTTCAATTAGAAAAAAAAGGTCCCATTTGCGTACTTTGCGAGGCGTTCATTGCGAAGTTTCAAGCACTTGTTAATACCAAAGCTAAGCGTGATAGAATCATGCAAAATCTTTTAGTTACCTGCAAAATAATGCCCTCTCAGATCCGTGAACCATGTCGCAAAACTGCCATTATCTATGGCACTTTGATTATTGATCTATTAAGTACTTTTACGCCACAAGAGGTTTGTCACCTTGTGCCTTTTGTCTGCTTCAGCCATGAGGAATATGATCAATTTGACAGAGTTTTGAATCTCCTGCTGGAAGAGGACAAGCTCCAGGAATCACAGTTCGACCAACTTGAAAGCCCATTTGGCGTAATATGCGAAATAATTGTGAAAAAATTTATGCGACTAGTGGATACCAAAGCCAAAAGAGATCACATTCTGCAGACCATCATACACGAATCCAAGTATTTACCACAAGTAATTCGTAATCCCGTACAGACTTTTGTTTATCAATACGGCGCTGCTATTTTGGATGCAATTAGAAAGATGAATCCCCGTATGGTGTGCCATAATATACTGCTCTGACTTAGCAATGAGTGAGAATGGAGGACACTGGCATCCCAAAAAAATAATATTATATTAAATTTATGCTTATATTACCATGCTTGTGCTTATTACTGCCAATTTTATATTACACTGCTTTACATAATAAAAGTTATTGAGTTTTTTTTAAATAAAACCATAGAGACGGAGATTTAAATTTTCGTTATGCTTAACAATTTATTTTAACATAGGTTATATTAATTTTTACAACTTTTTTCGTATTACAAAAATTGCCTTAACTTTATAATTAAACGCTAATTTAGCTAAACGACGATTCAGTGTTCGAACTTCTTTTAACTTTTTTAACTGCCATTTAAAATATTGTATTATGTAGGTTGAATGAAATTGTGTTATCTCTTCAATAACTGTTAAAATTGTTATATAAACTTTGTATATATATAATCAGTGACTTCTTCTAGAGATAACTTGATAGTGTAATGTATTGGGGATATAAACAAAAAACTACAAACGTATTTTACAGTACAAATGTGTAAAATGAAAAAAGAAAACACACATATACACGTATGTATGTAATAAACGTCAAGTCTCTGTTGAATCTCAATTCACAAAATAAACGTGAAAAATTAACGATTAGTGTGTTATGCATAAACACAAATATATGATTAAAATCATAAAACAAGAATGCATATTATTAAAATTTTTCTTATTTGAAATTCCGGTCAGGTGCTCAATATTCAATTCCGCTGCTTCCATTTTGTTGCATGCGAACAGAGCGACGTCGCGTCAGTATGCGCGCTGGAGAATTTGTTCCTGTTGCTGCTGTCGCTTCGGTGTTGGATTCCGCTAAGGGTACAACTACCGCTGGATCGAGTATATTATTAGTAACAACTGCTGCCGTCGTTGATGATGTTGTTATTGATTCCTCATTGGCCGTGCCACTTACAGCATTGTCCAGCACAATCGGCGTCGGTGGTATAAGACCCAGATTCTGTTCCTCCTCCAGCTGTGAGTTACGCCTTGTGGTAATCCCACGTAATTTCGATTTCTTCGGTGGCAACGTTCGTGGTGCACTTATCTCCCGCATCGTCGGCACCACAGGCGTTTGCTCCTGAATGCATGGTTGTGGAACATTTTCCTCTTCATAGTTGCGCTTGCGCGCCAAGCGTGCAGCAGCACCATTTTTGCTAATATCATCAATTGGGGTGAGAATGATCTGTTCAATAACTACAGCCTTATGCTCGTTGTTGTTGTTGCCGTTATAGTAATCCGAGGTGTGTGCTGTTGAGGTTGTTGTTTCAAGGCAAGCATTCTCTGCAATTGTCTCCAGTTTACTACCGCTACTGCTGCTGCTGCTGATGGGTTGTTGGAACTGGTTTGTGTTATTGTTATTGGAATTGTTATTGCTAATTTGACCATTTATCGTCGATTTAAGATTGTTGATGCTGTCTTTTTGACTCTTGTTGCTGCTGTTTGCCTGCTTGAGAAGTACATTATCCTTTTCTAGTGTCTGTATGCGATCGCGTGTTGTCTTTAATTCCTGTTGCAAGAACAAAATTGTGCTCTGCATGCCCTCCACATCCTCATCCAACTCTTGCAGAAAATCATCTAACTCTGAGGACATAAACATGATTAGCTATTGTTGACGATACCAACTGCATTTACATACCTGATTGAGATTTTTTGACCTCTTCGCTGAAGCTTTTTTGCATTGCCAATTCAGTCTCAAGTTTTGCCAGCCGTCCATTTGAAGTCATCTTTCCCAACTCCTCGTTCTCCTGGTACAACAGCCGACATTTAGCCATCAGACGTTTGCCGGTATTTGAGTCGGGCGTAAACTTCCAGGCAGATAATTCATTTTGTGTCTCCTCTAGCTTAGCCTTGGTGGCCTTTAGCTCTTTTTTTAAACGCTCAAAGAGCAAATTGACAGCCGGATCGAGTAGAGCAGTTCTTAAGGCTAATGCCGTCGGCGCTTGTTGAGCTTTGTATTCCGCAATTTGACTCTGTTGTTGATATCAAATATTATTTGTGTTTTAGAAGTGTTTGAATTTAAAACATACCACATAATCTTGAAACTCCTGTTCCTTGTTGGCCAATCTTCGCATGAGTATTTTCTCACGACGCTGTGCATCGGCGAATTGCATTGCCATGCGGTTCTGCTCCATCTTAAGATTCTGAATCTCATCTGCACACGCGGGGCATAGTAGCAATAAGGGGGGAAAAAAAAGAAAACAAAACACAACGTACAGATTGTTAGTAATGGTAGCAGATTATGTGTTACATGGGGCTAGAGGCAAACATTCGATTCGATTGCGAGTAAGAAAAAAAAGCAGCAAACAGCAAACGCAATTGTCAGAGTGGTGCGGCGGAACTAATCCATCACACCTGAGTACAATATAATATTTTACAAGTTCTTAGACATGTGAATATTGTTGTTCTTGTTCTTGTTGTAAACATATGTTGTTTATAATTGATATATACTTTTTTTGTGTGTAATTGAACTTAATACGAAATCATACCAATGCGTTGCAATCATTCGTGTAAGTTCTTGACATTTTTGTGCGCTGTTGCAGTTGTTGTTGTTGTTGTGGTAGTAGCCCTCTCATCGTGTTGTTGCTGACGTATGTAGTAGTAGTAGTAGTTGTTGTTGCTGTTGCAGTTGCTGCTACCCGCTGTAATTGACGGATTTTGTTGTTGTTGTTGCCACGAACGTTGCACTTGCACACGTTATTTCTTGCACTAATTCTTGCTTCTTGCATAGATAGCTATTCTCTCATGAGATATGCCTCAAAAACATTTACTCAACACTGGCTTGCACTTGTTTGCATTGCATGATTGCTTGCTTGACATTGCAGCACTTGCAACTTGCTTTTTGCTTGCTTTTGATTTGAAGAGGACACACTGTGGGGGAACAACAAACGATTTGAAAATTTTTGTTGCAAAACTGAAAAATATTAAGAAAAACACTTGGAAAAAACTCGACGCGCGCACTTTTTTTGCTTTCCAACAAAAGCTCTCATACAAACATTAACAATAATTTCTCTTTATTTTTTTTTGGCATTTTCGAACACTCTTCTCTCTTATAGAAACTCTCAGAGAAGCTCTCTCATCATAACAACTAAAAGTTCAACGACTTTCATTGCATATATTTATTTATTTATTTTTTCATTACTTGTGCAAAACACGCAAAAATATATACATATATTTTTTATTTATTTATTTTTTTGCTTGACTTAATTTCGTTTTATTTTATGTTATTTTTGCGTTGGCAACAAACCCAATCACCGTTATTATTTGAGTATGTGTGTTTGTGAGTGTACGCTTAGCGTTTGCATGTGTGTTGTTGTTTATGTGATGCGTGCTGATTGGCAAAACGCAAACAACAGTTCTGCCTATATACAAATCAGGGCTACGTCTTCTCTTTTAACTTTTCTATAGATTTTTTAATTCATATTATAACAATTAATATTTTAAAATTATTAGTCTGTTTATATCTTCTTACGTTATGGTGTAAAACGTTATTCTGCTAGAGCCTATCGATTTTTTTTTATTCTCCAGTCATGGCATATTAATAAAAAAGCGACAATTAAACAATTAACTTAATAATCTTAGTAATCTGCTGCAAACTGACGCTAAGCTCTTTTTCTTTGATTGCTTTGTTATAAATTTGATTTGGCTATTAAATAAATGTATGTATGTATGTAATTGTATGTTTATTTGCGTTATCTTATCGCAGAAGACAATAACAACAAGGGCATTATACACACTCAAGCACAAGCACAAGCACACACACATACACACGCACGATAATTTGGAGCGTAATTTGTTGATTTTCCTTTTGTTTATATGTGGTATATTTTTGGACTATATTTTATTAAATTTTGCAGTTAATTTTTAGGGCCATGATTTGCATATCATAATTACACTGGCAAAGTTCTTGGCTTTTTAACACTAAGGACAAACATTTATTATGTGTAATATTTTAATTAAAATATATTTTTTAAATATTTTAAATATATTATATTTAAAATTGATTTTACTATGTTATACACTTGCTTATTAATGATTTTTATACTTTTTTATATAAATATTTGTTAATTATTTGTTTACATATTTTTTTTGTATTTTATTTGTTTGAAGGCTCAAAAACGACGCAGTAAACAGCATCAAACGAGAATTTTGGGGAGGGGATAGAGGTCGACAGAGAAAGAGAGAATTGTATAAAAAGAGAAGGGGAGCGCGCACTCAGGGGCTTCTGATACGAAAATGCGGGCACGTAGACAAAAAAACGGCAACGTGAGCAACGTTGGCAACAAAATTGGCCAAAAACGTAAACTGTACACACGGCCGAATACTTTTGAGTCGACGACGACGACGGCTACGACGACGACGAAAGCGAAGACGAAGACGAAGAAGAGACGAAGTAAAGAAATTTGATCATTTTGTTGTTTTCACAATTTTACACAAATATTTTTTGTATTATACTGTTCATATTATTAATACTTTTTTTTATTATGCATGGCTTTCAATTAAATTTTCTTTAATAATTGTTCTCATTGCACAAACACTTCTCAGCACTATTTTTTTATAGCAAACAATTTTTTTTTGAATTGCTTTATATTTATTTTATATGGTTCAATTTGCACAAACACACACACTATTGTAAAGCACATATTGTTATTTGGATTATTATAAAAAAATAACTTAAACACTAAACGATACGCCAAAAACGCTGAAAGTCTTCAAAGAGTGTTCGCTTCAATTGATAAGTTCGATTTTGTAGAAACCAAAAACAAAGCACACGTAGAGTTATTTTTTTTTTAGTGTTTTTCATATTAACGAATTTTTGCACAAAAACTCAAGATATCGTCTGTGAATAAAACCCAGAATAAAAAGTACAACAACTTTGCGTATAAATGTTTAAGGTGCGCGAACTTACAAAACTTTACGAATCGAAAACGAATATAAAATAAATTGTTCAGAATCTTGAAATAAAAATGGCTTTGGGGCATAATTACTTAAGTACTTTCACCCTAGTTTTG
The DNA here is from genome assembly GCA_035044645.1 of Scaptomyza parva. Taxonomy (NCBI): domain Eukaryota; kingdom Metazoa; phylum Arthropoda; class Insecta; order Diptera; family Drosophilidae; genus Scaptomyza; species Scaptomyza parva. The sequence goes on from JAWNNT010000090.1 coordinate 8,837,246, forward strand.
TTTGTTTTTCACGCACCTTATTTATACACTCAATTTACATAATTGACGAATAATAATAATAAAAAAAACTAAGCAAATTAAACAATTGACACAAAATGTACACACTGGTGGTTGTAGTTGTTGTTTTTGTTTGTTGTGTTTTCGTTTTGTTGTTTATATAGACTCTCTTATATTATACGGTATATATAATTTGTATGTTTAGAAATTAGCATTTTGAATATATATTTTTTTTCTATATATATTCATGCATAAATAATAAGTTAATACCTTCGAGCAGACGTCGCTGTTCGGCTGCGACGACAGCATCTGTAACAGCGGCATCATGTAGTTGTTGTTGTTGTTTCTGCTGCAGTAGTTGTTCTTGCTGTTGTTGCAGCTGCAGTTGTTGTTGTTGTAGATGGTGTCGAAGCGGCTCCTGTGTCTGTTGCGCTTGATGATGGTGATGGATATGATGATGAGATTGTTGCGGCTGCTCATCAATGCCGGACGGCGTCGGCGACGCAGGACCAGAGGGGCCGCTAACTACACCCCCCAATCCCACACCAACCCCGACACTGACACCCACACCACCTGTACCCCCGCTGTTGTGTAAACTTGGCATTTTATCGTAACTGTTCATCAGGGGTCTCTGATCGTCCATTGTCATTGCAGCGACACTCATTACTCAATTAGTAGGTCCTTCTATTGCTTGCGTCGAAATACATATAAAAATGTGGGCACACTGGACACAACCAAAACTTAAAAACTCGCTGCCAGCGGAGCACCCTTTCTCTTCTCTATTACACGCACGCTTTTTATGCTTGCGCTCACCAATACCAATGCCTGAACTCAACGACGACGCGAGGCACAATCGAAGAAAATATTTTTGATATCTTTTCGTTGCCAAGTTTTTCGTACTTGTTGCGTATTTGCAGCGTTGTATTAGTAAACACTTAATATATTGTTCAATTAATTGCACTTTTTTAATAGATTTATGTGGTTATACGCACTTTTAACACGTTTATTTAGTAAATTTTCTTAGAGCCGTCGGTAATTGCTGGTTAGCTGAAAAACTTATAACCAGCGTTGCCACATATTTGAACAGCGAAATTCAATATGGTGGACAAGAACACGCGATATATTACCGAAAGATAGGGTCACCCGCAATTGAATGAGTATCAGCTGGTCACATCTTACCGCACATATTGTTTACTTTTTTTCAAGAAGAAGATTTTTTATGTTGCAGCCCTGGTTTAGTTCGCAAATTACATAAAAGACTGCACTAAACGGCATAAAAATGTTGCGACAAGTTGCTGGACCAACGTTTGCTAAGTTGCTGCGTGCGACAAACAACGCTACAAATGCCTCCGCAACAAAAGGCGCATTCGGTGGCGCGCTAAGCACCGTTCTTACACGCCAGCAGCAGACGATGCCTGTCGTTGACACCAATCAAACCCTACCCAAGAAGGGATACTCACCATTCGGCACCAAACAGTCGAGCATGGCCGAATGGTCGCTGGCAAGATTGGATGATCTACTTAATTGGGGTCGCAAGGGTTCCCTATGGCCGCTTACTTTCGGACTGGCTTGTTGCGCCGTCGAAATGATGCACATTGCTGCACCACGGTAAGGGTTGGTTGGTATTACCATATAACTATCTATTTATAAAACTTTTGCTTGTAGATATGACATGGATCGTTATGGTGTTGTCTTCCGTGCGTCTCCACGTCAAGCGGATGTCATTATTGTCGCGGGCACTCTAACCAATAAAATGGCACCGGCTCTGCGGAAAGTTTACGATCAGATGCCCGAACCCCGCTGGGTTATCTCAATGGGCAGCTGTGCAAACGGCGGTGGATATTACCACTATTCGTACTCAGTTGTCCGTGGTTGCGATCGTATCATCCCCGTTGATATCTATGTACCTGGTTGCCCGCCCACAGCTGAGGCGCTCATGTATGGCGTTCTTCAACTACAGAAGAAGGTGAAACGCATGAAGACGTTGCAGATGTGGTACAGGAAATAAGGAGCTAGACCCAGAGTTTAATAAGCGAAAAGTGTTAAATAAATATATGCAAATACGACTATAGTCAATAACAAAACTGTTTCTTCAAGCAATATGTCATCCATTAAGAAATCCTTATTTGAACTTATAAACGATCCAAAGATGCGTTTAATATTATTTACCAAAGTTATTCGTGTGCACTGCATGGCGTTACCATACCAAACTACAATTAATTTGTAGTTCACAGATAATATCCCAACACAATTTGTGACGTCAACAAGCTTACGAATGCCTGACCTACCTGACTATCTCTTTATACATGTACAAAACAGCGTTGCCATATGCCATTTATTACAAATAAATAAACAGATACAGCTGTGCGATGGGCGATGTACCGGAGAATTTGCAAGTTATTAAATTAGAGCCACCAGGAACTCCTGAAAAAGCAAACATCAAGGAACGTTTAAATTTGCACGTTAAGCGGCGTTTGCAACAAGATCTACCTTTGTCCAGCCCAGAGACACCACCTGGCGACATTGTGGCACCCACTGGCAACAAACGCTGCAAAACAACTTCAACACAACCAAAAGAAACACAAAAACAAAGAAAACCCTATCAAAAGCGAGTCGATAAGATCAAAACAGACACAGGCAAATGCAAAAAATGTGAGAGCTTATATGTTTTAACTGTAAAGTTGATATTAATGCAACAAAATTTTAAGCCCAAGCTGCCAGCCCTGCTGCTGATATAGAGGCCTACGATGATCCCCCCGACCACGAACTGTCACCAGAAAGATCAGATCATAAAAACATAAGCCGTGATCGTTGTAAAAATTCAGATATACTCAATATGGTGTTGAATACCAAGAAGCGAGCACTAATGCAACATCCCGAAGTGCAATCATTTTGGTCTAAAATTGTGGCAGCCCTAAAGCCCTAAAATATAACATAACTTTAATGGGGTAACACTGCTTGGAAGCTGTGCACATTTTTTGTGGAAAAATCCTTATCACATGTTTAAGTTCGGACAGATAGAGTGAAGCGTTTTGGGTCTTTGAAATATTTATGTAATTCATAATTCACATTTGCATGCAAATTCGGATTGTGAAGCTTAAAAAAATATATTCGATTGAGTTCGAACGAGAATAAAATGATTACATTTTTCAAATCTTTAATCGATGTTAAAAATATTAAAATAGAGGCTCATATTTCCGTCAACGTTATCGAGGCATAGCTTAATTTCCTGCGCATACTCTGAACTATGAACTATGGCTCTCTTCTAATCTCTTTCTCAGTCTCTTTAAAACAAGCCGGCCGCTGCTGCTGCGGTTGCTGCTGCCGTCGCCGCTGACGTTTTTAAATGCTGACAGCTGCAAATTTTGCAGAGCCGCTCAGAAAGAATTTCGACGTTTTTGGGGTTGGAACGCTTGGCGTCGCGTAACCGCTGTGATTTACCGTCGAAACTAATACCATAGTATATAATTGATTTAAGTATTTCACAAAAGTGTTTTGACAAAAAGGTATCTTGGAAGTGTGTAATAAAATATTTGCGTGATATCAAAAATAGTTTCGATAGTTATAAAAAATAAAAATTAAATGACAATAATATGCCATTAAGGCATATTAGATAATCCCGTTTTTGGGTTCGTGTGTGGCGCGTTTGCTATCGATTTAACTATTTTTTGCTCTCTCTCTCTCTCGATGTCATTTTGCCTCTCTCTTCTTTGACCGCAGTCCTTCTAGGGCGCTCATTCTTTCACTCTCTGTCCGACTGAGTGTTTCAGCCTGCTCTCTCGCACAATCTCTTGTTGTGCATTGCTTTGACTTTGTGCTTCGTCCTTGCCTTGCCCACAAAACTATGCGCTCAAAACCAAACCTTCCTACCACTCACCCACCACCCTCCCACCACCCTCCCACCAACCAACCCGACCACCGCGAGCCCTTGCTCGGCTACATTTTCGCTTTCGTTCGCTTTGCTTCTATTTTACATTCCCATTTGGCATCAGCCTCAATAGGCCGTGTTATTCTCAACTTGCGCTTCTTTCATTCAAAAAGAAATTCGCAACGGCGCCAACAAAATACTTTTTTTTCCCAATGTGCTCGCCTCTTACGTAAATAATAAAAAATAAAAATGGTATAAACATGGAAATCCCTTTTGGACAAAAAAATTCAACACATTCTGCATTATATAATTGTGCAAAAAGTAAAGTCCAGTGGAGAAAGTAAAAGTGACGAAAATCAAATGTGCCAAAAAAGTGATTACAAAACAGTTTTAGCAAAAGTTCCATGCAAATTAAAACAATTATATAAAACAAACATCAAACGATTAAAAAATTTATCAAATACTATTGATAAAAAGAATAATAAATAATGATACAAAATTAAATGAAGCTAATAAAAACCTAAAACTGTAACCCAAAGAGTTACTTTAACTTAACTGGAAATAATTTATGCGATTTTCTTTTTACTTTTCACATTATACAACATGCTAGTTAACCGTTAACTATCACAATCCCATTACCAACAACAACAACTATGACTATTAACTGCTTTTTCCTTTTCGCCAGTAGTTTTAGTCATGTTGCTCAGCTATTCTCTTTTTTTTTTTTTTAATAGCTAAATCGATACTCGGTACTGAAAACCTTTGGGTTCTTTTTTCTGCTTTTGCCATTGCCCCTTTGCTAATTGTATGACTATTACTATTACATAAGCCACAAAAAAGCACAAACAACTACACCGACAACAACAATTTCACTTGGCCAGGAAGTGCCTGAAGAAGAAAAAAGTGTGTGGAAAAGCGGAGACACATGCCATATACGTATGTAGTACATATAACAACTAGTAAGGATAAATCGAGGTACATGGAACTAGGTCAGTTATTGAATTTTCACTGTCTACCCACGCACAGTGTTGCATGCAACAAAACAGCCAGATAGAATGTGCAACCGATGTGGAGTACCATTTCACAAATATTTGTTGTTAATAGAAAAAAAAACAAAATAAGGAAATCAAGGCATTCCGGTTGACAAGTCATTTCCACGATTGACGCTCGCCATTTGGAGCATGTCAATGAGCCATAAAGGCGAGCAACAACAAAAACAGCAACATCAATTGGCTGATTGGCTGACTGACATGACAACGGGCCGCTTGGCTACCTTATTGATTGCCACACCTCCTGTGGCGTCAATCCTAGCAGCGCCTTCTGCGCCAGAGACCCAAATTTCTTTACACTAACACACACACATGAGGCGTATGCGTAATATTTGCCTTTTTGTCATGCACTGATGATACTTTGGCGATGAGTCGATGTGTGTGTGTGTGTGTGTGTTGCAAGTCAAGTAAGTGCAACTAAGTGCAGGCAGCATGTGCCACAATCGAGTGGACTCCTACGGCTTCTTTATTCAGTGCATTGCACTTTCACGATTACGTATACGACTTGGGGGCTCCCCATCTGTGGTCTGATTTGACTTGAGAGGCACAGTTGGAAGCCAACTTCAAACTGTGCATGCCTTTTGTGGTATGGCAATTATATGATTAGCACTTGGTCCTTTTTACGACATTGATTATGCAAATACCAACTAAATAAACTTATCAACTTTTGTTAGGAAGTTTCTTAACTGTAACTGTTATATATCACCTTTTACCAGGTATTTGATTGAGAACTTAGTTTCTGCCAGGACCGATCTTTAGAAACGTTTTATGGTTTTAGAATCTAAACTTTGAAATAATCCCATGAAGGTTTTAAAGATAATTAAACTAATGTCTGAATTTCAGTTAGAAAACACTTCCCAAGGCCAATTTAGTGAGATATTTACCACTTAATTGGACCCCATATTGAGTTAAGAGAGAACAGTTATTTTCAACATTTTCTTGTTAGCTTGTTAGTTGACGGTATAAATAGCTGTAATATATAAGCTGTATCGCTTTGACATTATCGTAATCCACAACAAGTCATTTGAGTAACCTAAAAGAGACCCATCAACACGAACTGCTTAGCCTGACAAAACTATTAAAAGCTCTTACTTCCCTCCACCCTACACCTCAGCATGCTCACTCACTTTAACCACCTCATTGTGTGGGTTACCTTAGCTACAGGCAGTGTTGGCCTGTGCAGCATAGCTATAAGCTTGCCCATTATATATATAATTGTTGGTAGGTCGGATGGCAACAACTGCACAGTGGGAAAATCAATTTCAAAGCAATTGCCTGCCTATGCTAGGTGGATGACACATAGGAAACATAAAAAAAGAGTAGCAGCCGCAGCAGAAACAACAAAAACAGCAAGCAATCATTGCAATCCAATTAAATGACCGTTTGGGCTGCTGTTTGGACTCAAACACGTTGCATTGAGTGAGAATTTTTTAGCTCTGCACTCAATTTTATGTTCCACAAACTTACGTTCTACTTAGTGGGTCGTGTTCTTGCCAAACAGCGCGTCATCAAACCCGCAGCGCCGCAGCTCACTCTTACTCTCAATTGAAGCAGCTGCGTTCGTCCCTCTCTCTCTCTCTTTCTATCGGTTTCTCTTTTGGCCGCGTTGCATTGCGCCGCTGCGCTCTACTCTCTCCCTTTGCAATTGCACTTTTGCCTATTTTTGAAATACATGCGGCCCACTTTTCTTTTGGAATAGGTTCTTTTTTTCATTTTCGCACAGTTCTATTTATTTTTGTCAAGCGATTTTTTGCCGAATCAAATGAATTGTGACTTTAAGTTTATATACTTTAAAACGTTCGGATGTAATTTATTGCTATCTGTTAAATAAAAAAATGTATAAACAAAAAAATAAATATCAAAAATAACATAAAATTAACAAAGAAACAAACTTTAAGCTAATAAAAAGCAGAAAAAGCAGTGTAATAAAATATATTCAAAAAATTAAACTTTACTTTTTCTACCTTTCCAGCTAACATGCTAATTTAATACGATACAAAAAAATTAACTAGAAGCGCACTTCTGTAAGAATTGAATACAGAACTGTTTTGCAGCACAAGTGCAAAGTACACATAAACAAAAAAGAACAACAACAACAAACAAACGAGCAAACAGAAAGACAGAAGAAGAGAACAGCATCAGAAATGTCGCCTTTTATGGAAAAAACGTTGCTGTTGTTGGGCGTGCTGTGCTGCATACAAGGTAAGCGCCTAGGTTTATGCAATGCAATACAATAATAATAATAATACCAAAGACCCCGCCAACACTTTTCCCCACCCCATCCCATCCTCATCGCTTACCACTTTCGTAAAATGTTTTTTTTTTTTTTTTGTTGTGTGTGCATTGTTCGACAACGTAGCCATGGCATTTATAAAGAGGGTTTTGGCATGCATAATGCAAATTTGTATATGATTATAGTATAGATTATAATACGCTTATACTTCTTATAGTATCCACTGCCTTAATGTGCTATGACTGTAACAGCGAGTACGATCCACGTTGCGGTGATCCCTTCGAGCCGTACTCCATTGGTGAGGTCAACTGCAGCAAACAGGAGCCACTCGAGCATCTTAAGGACAAATACAAGCCAATGCTGTGCCGCAAAACTGTTCAGAAAAGTAAGTTTATGATTTATGTTAGTTTCCTTAAACAAATATATAAATATATATGAGAATGAAAAAGTCAAAAAGGGGATTAAGATAGGATACCCTCACCATATGGAATGAAGAAAGCCCTGCCGACCCTATAAAGTATATACATATAATTTTTTTTATCAAATTTCAGTAACTTTGGAAGCTACACACTTTCAATTTGTATTATATATATCAATATAATATATTTCCTATATCAAGTTCTTTCAAGTTATCAATAACTATTCCTGTTTCCGATGCATATATGTTACCGATATCAACAAAATACGTTAAATTAAAACCTTGAAACTTTTTTAAGAAATCGATTGCGAAACACTGAAGATATTAGAGACTGCAATTTAGTCATCCTGCATGGTTTAGTAGTTCTGGGTATATTCTAGTTGAAATTTCGCTTCTGAAACCTTCTTACAAATTCGTTTATTATATGCTTCTACGTATATCTTATGGATACTTGTTTGAATTTTTCCAAATAAAACATATTCTCAGTACAAATGGCTAATAAAACATAATTTTTAGTTTATGGAAAGACCCGCATAGTACGTGGATGTGGTTACATACCCGATGAGCGTACCGACAAGGAGTGCATAAGGCGCTCGGGCACCCACGACGTGTCCGCCACCTATTGCGCCTGCACCAAGGAGCTGTGCAATGGAGCCACTGCCGTAGAAACAAACCAGATGCCGATGATTCTCGCATTGGCCGCTGGATTCGCGATCTTCATGACAAGAGACAGAAGCATAAGAGTTCAGAGCTCATAAATATATGATTGTTTTGGCATTTGAGATTAAACATATATGATTTACATATAATTTAGATTGGTTTTAAATTAAAAATTCCACTTGGGCATTATATTTTGGAGTAAAAAATACTTAGAACGCCAGTTAATTTAGTTGCATAATATGATTTAATTTAAATATTTTTGTGTTCGTAAGCGTTAAAAGTAATAAGTGAGGGAATACTCAAACTCTGTACTTAATATGTTGGGCTCATAAAAAAGAAAACATTAAAAAGAAATGCATATAAAAAAGTACCTTTAATAATGTAAATGTAAAATTAAACAAAACTTTTTGGGCGGTTAAAACAATTTATTTATTTTATTTAATAAGCTCATTTGAATTATATATTCATTTTTAATGTATGTATATCCGATATATGAAATAAACAAAAAACTGCCACTAAATGTATCCGCCTAACAAATAATACAAATTTCATGCCCAACTTTCAAAACTAATAACACCAGTTCACATATTTCTCAAATGTTTCCGTACGTTTAGGACATTTCATTATTTAAAGCAAACAAAAAAGAAATGAAAAGAAAAGAAAAAGTTTACCCAACAGATAATAATAAACACATTATTTCCATAATATGAGAAGCTCTTTAAAAGTGCAAAAACAATTTCAACTACTAAATCGCGATATTTACAAAAGGAAACCCTTAAAGGTAAATTTTAAACCAAAAACTCTTCATATGATATCTAAAAACAAAACAAAATAAACTTATTTCAATGAGTACATTATAGAGTATAGTATTTGAAGTAACTAGGACACAAGATCATTTGAAATAATACAAAAAAAAAAAAGCAAAACAACTTGTAAGCCATTGCGAATAAAGAATACAGATAGTATAAAAAACACACAGATTTCAACTAAAAAAACAAAAACTCAGACAACAAACACATGGCCGAAAACTATTTACAAAAACAAAAAAAAATAATTCAAACATTCATAAGGAATAAACTATAAAAAAAAAAATTCATATTTTGTCCATTTTAAGCTTCATACAATAAATATAAAAATAGACAAATAAATAAGATAATCTTCCTAAAGAACAAAATTAACATTTTGTCGTGTAGCAAATAATTATTTCCATTAAGTTAACACCAAGAAAACAAACAAGAAAAGATTTCAAGTGCTTTATTTGACAAATTGTTAGGCACAAATCCAAAATCACGGCTAATATGCAAAAAGTACAGTCAACACAAAAGAAAACCCAATAACAACAAAACACTAGCCAACACTGGATACAAATCCCAATTTTATTGAAAATATATACATAATATATATACAAAACCAACACTTACTTACATACATTAAATGCTAATTTCATGCATAATTATACTTATATACATACACACACACTTATACACATACTTATATATAGTATATATATATGAAAACATTATATTTATTTAGTTAAATATTATTAAGAATTGTATGAACAGCTAAAAAACCAAAAAACCAAAAAAAAAACAAACGACATTGTGAGCATATGTAGATAAACTTAACTAATTTTAATTTAAATACGAGAATATTTAAAAAACGGAAAAAACAAAAAATGTGCATTAAAACAACAACAAAACACTAGCCGTTGTATCTAAAGATTAAAAATAAAAAAAAAACATTTATGAAAAATACATTAAAACAATGAAAAAAAACAACAATATTATATTGAGTTAAACAAAAAAACAAGAAAACCCTCAATTAATTTATAATTTAATGAAAAAACAAAAACAACTTTATTATTTTATAGTCCACCCAAAGTACCCGACAAATAGCATAACAAGACACATCACTCACCACAAATCACGCTAAAAATAATACTCAAGAAACTAAAAATAAATATATAAAATTTATATATATAACAAAGAACAAAAAGAAAAACATTGCAGCGTGAATCATATCATTGAGCTTTGCTTTACGAGTGACGAGATTCTAAAGTATATATATATTTAAAAAAAAAAGAGAAACCACACCATATGAATGTTATAAAAGCAACAATACAAATTGCTAATCACAATATATATAAAAAAAAAAAACAAAACAAAAGTTTGGTTCATCAACAGCATCTACTAAGAAAAACAAAAGAAGAAAACTATAATAAATAAAAAATATTAGTCATAAAAAAAATACAAAAAACAAAAAGTTTCGTCAATGAACACTGTTTTGAGTAAAGAAACATAAAAAACAGAATACACACAGTTGCATAATAATAATAATAATATATGTGTTTTGTCTGCGCTGGCTGAGTCGTGAAATTATAATAATTTATACTTGGTTTATGAGTTTCGATGCAAACCCAAACAAATATATATATGCAAAAATAATATAAAATAAAAACAATTAATAAAAGAAAGAAAACAACAACAATTTACAACAAAAAATTTAAAAATTATGTGAACTTGTTAATTTTTAGCGTTTAAGTCTGTAAAGCTCCGCTTGTAGATGAAAAATCAATAAATAAACTAAATACAAAATTGAATAAAACGATAAATAAAAAAAACAAAGTTATAAACTTTCACAAAAAAATAAAAACAAAAAACCACACACACACGCACCTTGCCTTTTTCTCGACTAATCCTCATTAGCTCATTAAACACATTATATATTTGCATTTTTGATAAGGGAACTTTTGAATGGAAGTGTTACGTATATGTCAAAGTTCATTATTATTTTTTAATTAAACTACACAAATCATCAAATTAGCTAATGAATTCACATTAATCAGCAATCACATAGGTTAAATATTGTTTATTAAAAACTTATAGCTATATAAATTGACAAAAAATGTGACAACATTATTTCTTGTCCACACCTTCATTTGTTATCTGTAGATATTTATAAAAAATAGCATTCTAAACGTATCATAAATGAATATATTACTCATTGAGTTTGTTTATGGCAAATTATTTTGGCACAACCGGTGTCTCTGCTCCTAAACTGTTTGGGAATATGGCTTTGTTGGCAATGGGTTGGGTTGAGCTGCGGACAATTCTAATATATCCATTCTCGCCCCATGTGCTGCCAAAGGAGTTAAGAGCACGCCAATAGTCCAAATTGCTTACCGCATCATGACCATAACCGACAACTACAAGGAACTGAGAGCTGCTGGCTTGCGCCCGAGTTGGTGGCACATAGACACCACTGCTGTAGTGCATGAATCCAAATGTTGCAGGATTGTATTCAACAATCACAGGTATTCCACTTGCCACATAGCGCATAAGTAACTTATCATCAGCTATAGTTCCATAGTCAGCCAATGTGATGCTATCCGCTGCCATTGTTGGCATACACATGCCCTGATGATTTGCTGTGTTATTGGATGGATATTCAGCGTCGTTCACTACCGAAGCTCCAGGGACTCGAGTTAGATATTCGAATGCAGTTTGTGGCGCCTGGGTGGTGCAACCAGTGCCCATGCCAGCACAGTCGATCAAGTTCTGGGCAGAAACATTCATTGGCGCCGCCGTGACAGTCTGCTGGGCATTCAAGATTTGTACGGATTTTGCGACAGCATAGGCCCAACTGCTGCTGCAAACGGTGCCCTGATCTTGTGCCGACACCGTAATACCCAATTCCTCCAACATATCGAATTGTGCGGGTGCAACGTCTACTGGAGGCACAAGTGCGCTTGTGCTAAAATCGGTCGTTGGGTAAACAGTTTGAGGCAAACGTGCCGCAAAAGTAATCAAACGGATGTCAGAGAACTGATTCGTTGCAGCGCGAAAACTGCTTGCCTTACGATCATTGAGAGTATTTTGTTGGATTATTAAATTCCTGTGGTAGTTGAAATAATACATGGCTGTATTCCTTTCTGCTGGGGTGTACATTTTGCCAAATTTGTCCTTTAATAAAAAAATATCGAGAATTGAAATCCAAAATCAATTGGGAGATACATAGAAAGGATCAGGCAAAAGATCTCGCTCCTTCTGGGCTTCACTTACCTCCCAAATTTCGAAGTCCTTTAGGGCGTCTCCATGGTTGAAGGCATAGGCGCCTGAGAACAAAACACAGCAGAGCAACAGTTTTAACATCGCGAAATTATAACGAAGACTTGTTAAGAACTGAGCATGGGACGAACCTTTATATATAGTCGCACCCCAAGCATGCACTTTCTTTATGATTAGACAAGCAAATAATAGATAAACACGCAAACGATTCCGCAAGAAAAGTGCAAATAGTAGATTTCTACATACCATATATACATAGGCCAAGCAAGTACTATATGTGGCATTAAATTTACTTTGACATTCGTTCTTTTGCTTGGCCACAAATGTTTAATTCGCACTTGTCTAATTATGATGGTATATGTACATATGTCTAGCAGGTAAATTCGTTTTAAACGGCCTGTCGATATGGATAGTTGAGCTGGGCGTGGTGTTATTTACCTGCTCCAACTGCTTGTTGAAGGTTCTCATATCTCTGTTAATTTGAAATTTCCACTGGCCTAGTTCAATCTGGCGCGTTGTTCTCAATTCACATAAGCCGTTTGCATCGTTACAGTGTCAAGAGCATAAACATTGTAAAGTGTTGACAATTACCATTTTGAGATAACACCAAAACATAATAATCTTTTATTGTAACTTAGAATTATGATACCACCCATTTGACTTGAAACTTGCATCATATTCAATTTCATAATGCGAAACTCGAATTTTCCTCCCCGTTGATTGGTGTGTCTTCTAAAAATGAGTCAGCCTCGTGAATCGTGAATCTATTTTGTGTATTAACAAATTTCTTTTAAACATGAAAGTTAGGTAACAACATTTGCAAAATAATATTCGTGTTAGAAATTATATTTCACTCAACTCAATAAAACTTTCTCATTTGAATAGATTGATTATGCGTACATTCATCAGTTTTACATCGTTACAGTGGCATTTGGTGGGTTTTTGTATTGGTTTTGTTAATCATCATCAAAACTGGTTGCATTAATTAGCATGCATTCAGGGTATTCACAGAAAGTGTTTGCACGTGTGTTTGAATTTTGAAATAACATGTTTATCATATTGATAGATGCATTTGAGATGTTGTTATACCTATATGTATATAAGTTTCTTATCTTTATAGTTTTACAGTCATGTATTTATATCACATGTTTTATTTAAATATCATCTCGTAAGAGAAGAGGAACTGAGGTAAGAGTATAAAGTCTTCGTCATCACTTCGAAAACTAATCTAGTTAGTGTTAATTTATTTTACTTAAACTTTGTATATCATCCAAGAATGTCAATGCTAAACATAACACGAAAAATTGATTAATGACTTATGAGTTGAGTAAGCTCGACTAGCAGATACCCTGAACACTTGATCTTACCTTCAATCTCTCATATCTCAACCTAATTGAAATGCAGATTTTCATTACATTTGTTCGAAATTTTAGATTTTATTGTTATGGATAATGAAAAGTAATGGTGTAAATTATAAGTCTCTAGCTCTCATGGACTTTGATATCGATACGTTAGTATTGACGAAAAGATCGAAATGTCTATATCGACTCGACTGTTGATACTTAAAAAATATGAATATTTTATTTACGTGATCGAAAATTTATTCTTCTGAACATACATTTGCACATATCCATTATACCCTTCCTAACCCATTTCATTGGTTCTGGGCTTAAAGAGATTATTCCTACGTTTCATTCACAAATTCATAAGTTATGATCTCAAAGTCTCAAAAACCATGTTACACAAAATATACTCTACGAAAACCTATGTGACCTGTTAATGATAATATTGAATTTGAGGCAAAGCGGAAATATACATATGTAAGATATACGAAAGATGTGTTCATCTTTACAAATGTTGGGACTTATATTGAGCAGGTTTTTGTCTATTTTGTCGCTATGGGTTGGAAAGCCTATAAAACCAAAGCGTCTAACGCCAGCGCGACTTAAATCGTTCGCAGACTTCGAGACAACGGCATCATTACAAGATCGAAAACACACACAACGAAAATATACCAACCAAATAGTCAACAATAGAAAATAAGTTTCAAAAGGTGATTAATGTGCAACTATCTTTCTTTTTAACAAATCAAGTCTGTGTGTGTGTGTGTGTATGCAAAACTTCGATTTAGCCGTAATGAGCAATACAAGCGCTTCAGCATTTCCTACAAGACCCCCCGGTTCTCTCTGTAAATTGATTAAGCGCCTTTCACCCACCATAATCAAAATCTGATTAAAACTCACATGTGCATAAGATACACATTCGATGTGGACTATTATTATTGAAAGTGAAATTTATACCAGATGTATGTTTTTGTGTATCTTTGTTTTTCGGTTTCGATTCACTTTGCCAAGGGCATAAAATTTCACAAGATTTGATAAACAAGTTAACCAATGATATACGGATTTATGTTAATCTCAGTGAATGGGCTAACCATTTGTTAATCATTTTAATTGTAACACATCAATCGGGCAACATTGCTTAGACTGTATGTTAATGACAAACCATTCATGGTCAAGTCGAAATGTGGAAGAAGAAATGATGATAATAAATCAATAAAGTGATATTCATATTAAGCTGAACCAGACTGAACAAATTGCATAAACAAAATACAAATTTTAACAAAAACAAAACTTATCTCTGTTTTTATGATAATCAGATTGCAGCTAATAATTTGTTTATCACTACTTTGCTTATCTTCAAAACATCAAAAAAGTCAATTCGTGGAAAATAGTCTGCATTTAGAATATTTTATTTTATTAATTGTTAAGATTGGATAACCCGTCATCATATGAAGATTACTATACTACTATTTCACTCTTACATCATCTCTCTCGAATCGCGCTATTTGGCCTTTTTTAGATGTGGATGGGCAAATCGAAGATGTTGCAGCAGCTGCTGTTGCTGTTGGCCTGGTTAAATGCTGTGTCATTGCAGCAACTGCAATCATTCCCCAAACTGTGCAATGTTCGCGACTTTGATGACTTTCTGCAACAAACAGGCAAAGTGTATACGGACCAACGGGAACGAGACTTCCGCGAGAGCATCTTTGCTGCGAAAAAGTCATTAGTGGATTTGACCAACAATCGTGTGGGCAGTTATCGTCTCAACATTAACCCACTCGCCGATATGACACGCAAAGAAGTTGCCACACTGCTTGGCTCGAAGATCTCAACACAGGGCGAGTAAGTTATTATGGTGAATACATTAATATTTAATGGGCATAATTAAATATGCGCTGTGGGAAAGATAACACAGATAGATAAGTTTAAATGCATATCTGTTAGAGCGTTTCCTTGTGGAGTGGTATTTCCGAAAATCTTTTAAATTTTTGTGCTAGCTACATCCCAAAATTTCAATATAGAGTATTTCAACGTATGACATTTCTTTATGTTTAGTTATCAACTTTTTTCTACTTGTCTTCATACTTACATAACATACTTGCAATCTAACTTAAACGGCAAGCTTCCCATTTGTTAATTTCCTTCCCAAACACTTTCTCTTTCTACACTAACATGAAACCTGAATGCTTTCTCCCCCTTCATTTGTAACTTTAGGGAATTCACCGCTCGTCATATAAACTTTGTGCCTGCTACGACTGCATTGAGTGACAACCTACCGGAATCGTTTGATTGGCGTGAGAAGGGTGGCGTCACGCCGGCTGGTTTCCAAGGTGTGGGCTGTGGCTCGTGTTGGTCGTTCTCCACAACAGGTGCGTTGGAGGGACATCTGTTCCGGCGAACGGGTGTGTTGGTGCCGCTATCACAACAAAATCTAATGGACTGTGCCGATGAGTATGGCAACATGGGCTGCGATGGTGGTTTTCAGGAGTATGGCTTTGAGTATATCAGAGATCATGGCATTACGTTGGCCAACAAGTATCCATACGTGCAGTCGGAGATGGAGTGCAAGCAGAATGAAACCGCTGGTCAATATCCGCGCGAGAGTATTGTGAAGATTCGTGATTATGCACGCATCGATCCCGGAGATGAACAGAAGATGAAGCAAGTGATTGCCACACTGGGTCCATTGGCCTGCTCCATGAATGCCGGCGCTATATCCTTTGAGCAATACGATGGCGGCATCTACGAGGATGATGAGTGCAACCAGGATGAAGTCAATCATTCCGTTGTTGTCGTTGGCTATGGCACTGAGAATGGTCGCGACTATTGGATAGTGAAGAATTCGTATTCACAGAATTGGGGCGAGCAAGGCTTTATGCGACTGCCGCGGAATGCCGGCAGCTTCTGTGGCATTGCCAGCGAGTGCAGTTATCCCATTCTGTAAGATACTGCTCAGTTTTAAGTTCTTAGTATTTGTATTCGAATTTATGTCTATTACTGTAGCTTGTAGAAAATATATAGAGAAGGAATGAAAAAACAAACAAAGTATATTTCTACTACTGTTGCTTGTAGAAAATATATAAAGAAGGAATGAAAAAATAAACAATGTTATCTCATGATTTTATTTCTTGTGAAATGCCCCAAAAAACCCCGATAAAAAGACGTCACGCAGTCTGTTTCGGTAAAAGTCTCAGCGATTACACATACAAACATACAATACGTTTTATTTTGTTCCACTTAAAAGTGTCATCAACGTCGGTGGTCAAGCAAACGAGAATTTTTTAATAATAACTAATTGATAGTCTGCGTGCGTATTTGCATGCTGCTCTTTTTGCGCGGGTATAAAAGTTGCCCCCTTCTACAATGAACGTTTAGTAATCAAGAACGTTTCAAGATTGTAACATGAATTCGCTAATATTGACTGTAGGATTGAGCGTGCTTTGTGTTGTGAGCCTGGGTGCACCAACCACCACAATGCCAGCTGATGTGGGAGAAGCAACAGATGCTCCTCCAGTTCTGGACGATTTTAAATGCAATATAGCCGCTTGGAATGAATTTAAGGTATTTTTCCCTTACACGTTGTGGTTTTGGCAATGAATAGTTTATATAATTTAAATATCTTTATTGTAGACCGAATACAATAAGGTCTATCCGAGCAGCGATGAGGAAGAGCGGCGTAGAAATATCTTTTGCGATAATCTGCGCGAGATGACCAAACACAATGTAGACTACGATCTTGGTAAGGAAACTTACACAATGGGTGTCAATGAATTCAGCGATATGACCCACGAGGAATGGCTAAAACATATCTAATGCCAATGATGTAATCCTTTTCAAGATTAGAAAGAAAAAAAATACAATTATTATTATTTAATGTGTCAAATTTATGTGATGAAAATCGTTACAAAACAAAGCAATAAAAAATATATTTAAAGCTCACCTTATCGTTGACATATATTTGTATTGTTTTATTTTTATACCAAGCACTTTACCTCAACCTATAAATAATTCAAACCTCATTGCAATAAATCCATTTATATATATAGTATGCAGACAATGTTATTGGTTTTTAAAAATATGTGTCATAATTTATTGAATGTTTATTTTATCCATTTTTCTTTCATTTAGTTGGGATTGGTTTTATTACATTATTGTTCATTGATTTTCAAAACATGTTTCATATATGTATATATATATTTTTTTATAGTTTAGGTTCGATTTGTACCGATTATGTACTCATATTAATTTTTATTATTGTTAGAACTATTTTTATTTGTATTTATTCTGTTATCAACTTGTATGTGTATGTGTTTATTTTTTTTATGCATATTTTTTTTTTAATTTCTTGAACGCTCACGATTTTCTACATGTATAATATTGAAATTTATTGCGAATTTGTGTTTTATTTATTTACCTTTCGGCTTTAATTAATATTGAATTATTTATTTGCGTACAGCTGACTTCTATAATGTACATAAACAATACAATATAAATATTTAGTTTTTTTTTTGTTATAACAAATATTTTCGTAGTTCAACATAATATTCTTTATTATTTTGCTGCACTAAACAATAAGTTCTTTAATATGTTTACATTCATTGATATTGATTAGAAATTCAATTGCATAATACGATAATATAATATTTCTTATCTTTTTTTATTTTACTATACAATTCTTAAAGTGCTCAACAATTCCCTGAGGGCATGCCCAAAAGTAATTTTCGACGATTATTTTATTAAAACAAATAAATGCTATGCAGTTAACATTTTGGACACACCCAAAAGTACTACGTTTCGCAGATTTATTTCCAACTTTAAGTGCAAGTGAAATCGATAACATTGTCGGTTATCAATAGTCAAAAATACTGATACTTAGAAGTTTAGAAACTCCTAACATTAGCTACGAGAGTGAGATTAAAGTTTAAAATCCCTAATATCCTCACTTTTCGTACTAATATCATGTTGAATATTACAAATTACCCAATTTCCTTGTCACAATTTTATTGGTTTTTTTTTAACAATTATTACCGGTATTTTTGGTTATGTTTTTTCTTTAGAATAATTACATTTTGGCAATGTGTTTTTTTTTTTTGGTTTTTGTTATATTGTTTTCATATATGCGCTAAGTTTCAAGCGACCCTGACCATATAATTCCTGTAGCTTATTATAAAGAACTATTTTACTCGAGACCAAGCAGAAGAAGAAAAAATGTTGTGGGGCGGGGAAAGGTGGCTTGTAAAATGGATATGTTTTGAGCAGTATTTGTGATGTCTGCTAGTTAACTAGTGTGGGTCCAATTTCTATATATATATATATTCTATATTTTTATTGTTGGCGTGTGTGTAAATTTGTCTAAAAAACATTATTCTTTTATTTGTTTATATTCGGTCAAGCCAAAGCTCAGAGCTGAGCATAAAGTGTATATAGAGGGTCAGGGTCTTGCACAAGAATAAATTAAATACAATACACTAAATAACTAACAACGTTTAAAGCAAATATATAGTATTTATGTATATATATAGTATTTTAGTATATAATATGTTAATATACTCATATATATATATATTTGTATATATATATATATATATATTGCAACAAATTTTCACTACAAAAAACTGCACACACACAATAACTTAGGGAACTAGCTTATAAATTATTATCATTAATATTATTCTGTATAAGGATTAGGGCTTTCAACTGTGCAGCTTATGTTTTTATTATCCTTGCAGAAGCAAAAAATGCATAGCATTGTTGTTGTTCTTGTTGTTGTTGTTGCTGTTACTGTTGCTGTTGTTGTTGTTGTTCGTATATGCTTGACATCGGTGTATTAAGTTAAGCCAACTTGTGTAGTATATAGTTGCTGTAGGTTGGTGTAAAAATTGTGTTTTGCCATACCCATAAAAATGTGCTGGATTGGAGTACAACTAACTAAGTGATACGCTTAGTAGGTGGGCTGCTGATACTCCATGCCAGATTGCTGTTCCATGCCACCTGCAAAAAGTTAACAACATTAGAAATTCTATTGTTTATCAAGTATTTTATTCAAACGTACCCTGCTGTGGCTGTCCAAATGGCGAGGCGCTATACTGTTCGTTATCATTATCCATGTTATAGCTATATGCCTGTTGGTGCACCACATTGGCCGGATCAGTCTCAAAGGCTGAGGTGAACTCATCGCCGGCGCCAATCAAGAAACGTTTATAGGCCATAAAAGCACACAGAGCCTGCAATCAAAAAGTAATTCAATTACGGCATTAGGTGCTATAAACTTATCACTTACCCAGCTAAAGATGTTAAAGAAACAGAAGACAACGGCGGTCTTCATGCTGCCGGCGCCAATGCCAAGTGGGGGCATCGGTGCCGAACTCCATTGCGACCACAAATAGAAGAATGCAATAAAGTACATGAATGCCCAGGCAGCTGCACAGATAACAACAAAAAAAAAATAAATTAGCATGTGAATGGAAATGGAAATTCCATTGAGTTTAAGACATACCTGAGAATCCCATGTCGACCATGACAAAACGTTTTCTACTCTTCACCGATGACATGCGTTCGAACATGAACTCACCGCCAATGAATCCCATGGAGGCAAGAAAGCCAAATACGCCAACCATATTGCCATATTTACAGGCCATGGCATCGTTATTATATAGACACATCTCTTTGCCATCCTTTTCGACCCAGCCCTCCGACGATATACAGCCAAAGACCACTATCGAAAAGAGCTGAAAAGCACATAAAAAAAGTTATTTTATGCTGACGCCACATATAAATATATAATCATAAAAGTCCACAGACACACACAAACCACAGCGTCCAGATTTATTATGTATTTATTGATTTGTTAAGAGCAGGTGCAACAAACCAAAAGTTCAAGTACACAAACAAACACAGACAGACACACTCACATACATACATATATACATATGTGCACCGCTTTACAGGCACGGAATTTATATAGGTTTGTGACCCAATTTCAATTGAAGGCCAAGTTTAGCCAGCAAAAGATGCGCCTGGGGATAGGCAATGCCAAATG
The DNA here is from genome assembly GCA_035044645.1 of Scaptomyza parva. Lineage (NCBI taxonomy): Eukaryota > Metazoa > Arthropoda > Insecta > Diptera > Drosophilidae > Scaptomyza > Scaptomyza parva. The sequence continues at coordinate 8,857,920 of JAWNNT010000090.1, forward strand.
GGCTAACAAAGGGGGTCCTTGGCTTGTAAACTTGGCAAACAACTGTTGTCGTTGTTGTTTTTGTTTTTATTGTTGCCGTTACATAATATATTTATATGTATGTATTTGTCATCAGCTCTAAGTGCCATTGAACGTAAATGGAAAGCAAACTGTTTGTTAACCATTTGTTGTCCCTTTTAATCAAGTATGTATCTTTGTTTTTCAGGTCTATGACGCACAAGTTGGCCAACAACAGCCAATGGCCAATGTTACCTTATAGTTTATGGGCTTTATTTCAAAATTATAATAGACATGTAATTCTTGAATAGCAACTGCAACAATTGTGTGTGTTTAGCCGTGGTCTAATTCCCAATTCCCATTAAACCACTTCTATAAACCATATGTTGCATAAACACAAATCACATACCTGTCATCAACTCTAAACACACTAAATCCCAGCTATTCCCACAACAACTTAAGCTCTCACACTTGCTCAACAATCACTTATTAGCATGCCTAATTACAGGTTACAAAAACTAGTCAAAGTTGAGACAAAATCAATAAAATCTAAAGGTCTACAAACTAAAACTAAAAATGTTTTATTTTCCATAAATATCTTAGTTTCTAAGTGTAGTCCACAAAAAGTTATTGTTTGATTATTTATTTACAGGACCTTTACCATTATAACTTTTAAGCTAACCCATGACATATTCTTCAGCGTTAACAGCTCTTAAGTTACACAACACCATCTAATGGAATTTAAGTTTTTTTATAGCAATTAAAATTCTTTTATGAGTTCTAAGAGTCCTTCAAATAAAATGCGAACGTTTACGTGATCCCCAGCATCATCATAAAAATAAAAAATAAAACACCCTCGTTTGCATTATTGCTAAAAAATGCTTATTGCTATGGGTTGAGAAGGGAAGGAGAGGGCCAGGTCATTTTGTATAAAGAACTTACCCAGCACAAGGCCCGTATGACAACTTGAGGTTTCATGGCGAATGTTAGCGGATCGAAGGCGCCACCCGCTTTGCCACCGCCATAGGCGCCACCAGCGTTAATGTTAAGTATTTGATTGAGAACATCCATTTTCCACGCCTACCACTTGCTTGCAATAATACTATATATATATATTTTATAGTTGTTTCTTCCTTCCCTTTCTTCTCTCTTATTTAGAAGACGCGTGCGAGCTGCGCAAAAACTTTATTCAGTCGAGTGTAGTTTTTCTTTTTTTTTTGTGTTCACGTTTTTTTCACGTCTTGTTGTGAAAAATCGAATGCTTCTTACTACGCCAGCTCAAGGGCAATGTGGGGGCGTCTTGGACGTTTGCCTTTTTTATAATAGTGTGCGCTTGTACACTCACAGACTAGTATATGTGTGCTGTGTAGTAGTATGTATGTATATATCGCAATTATAGATTACAGCACACCAGAAATATAAAAGCTTAAATTGTGGCAAACTCGAGCGCGCGAAAGCGGCAGAAAATCGCAAACCGTTAGTCAAAACAAACAAAAGACACGCGCGCACAATTTGGATTTTTTATTAATCATGCATAATTAATGATAATAATTTCACGAAATTTCAAGGGCCTGACGGATTTTCACTTTTACTTTTCGCACACAACGGCCAACGCGCAGGACTAACAGCAAAATGTATGCAACGTCCTGTACTCATATACGCTGTGGAACACTCGATATATGCGTGTGTAACAGCGATTGTCACTACTATCGATAGCTCTGCATATATATCGCAATGCCATTCTCAATATATGGTGGAGTTGCCCATAGGTTTTTCGTCTTAAAATATAAATACCAAACTACGTTTAGCCGGGTATTTTGTTAATCAAATACATATATAAATCAGATTGCGAAATAATTTTAAGATTTAACGAATTTTTATTTGCGTACAATTAACTGGTACAAGTTGATAAATGCATGGCTGGTTTAAACTGGCTGGTTGGTTGGTTTTGTTTACAATTTACTCGCTGGTGAAGTTTGCTGGACGCTTCTCGACAAAGGCCTGCATGCCCTCCTTGCGATCGGCCTGCCACAACACAATAAATAATGGGAATAAGTAAATATTTTTCAATATTATATAACAAATCATCTTACCGTTGAGAATGTAGCATGGAAAGTACGACGCTCAAATTTGAGACCCTCCTGCAAGGTTGTCTCGTAGGCAGTATTGACTGCCTCCTTGCACAGCTGCACAATCAGATTCGAGTGGGTGCCAATTTTCTCGCCCAGTTTAACAGCTTCACCAACCAGCTGATCGGCTGGAATGACCTTGCTGACAAGACCAACCTTTTCGGCTTCCTTGGCATCGATCATGTTGCCAGTAAGGCACATTTCCATAGCCTTGGATTTGCCAACGACACGAGTCAAGCGCTGGGTGCCACCAGCACCGGGAATTGTGCCCAATGCAATCTCTGGCTGACCAAACTTGGCCTTCTCTCCAGCATAGATGATGTCGCACATCATGGCCAGCTCACAGCCACCGCCTAGGGCATAACCGTTAACAGCAGCAATGATGGGCTTCTGGGTGCGTGCCACCTCAGTCCAGTCGTTGAGGAAGTTGCCCTGAATGCACTGGGAGTATGTGTTGGGTGCCATCTCCTTGATGTCAGCACCAGCGGCAAATGCTTTCTCACTGCCAGTCAGCACAATAGCAGAAATGTTCTTATCTTTGCCAAAACCCTTAAGGGCTGTGGACAGCTCCATCATCAGGCCATTGCAGAGGGCATTCAATGCCTTGGGACGATTAAGTGTGATAACAGCAACATTTTGCTTCTCTCCGGTCACTTCAGTCTTAATGTATTCCCAGTTGCTAGCCGCTGTGTGAGTGGGAGAGAGATGGCGAACACAAATTGATATCGCAAAGTTACATAATCAATGTTTTTTTTCTATTCTTCTTTATATGTAAGCAATAAATTTGCATTTGTAAACAATTTATAAACAGAATTTTTTATATTACTTAATAAATAATGAACGTGTTACGCCAATTGGACTTTAAACTCTATATCTTAATGGCTTTGTTCTAAGTACTTACTGCTGGCAAAACGGGAGGCCACTTGTGGCTGGCGGGCAGCAGCCTGGACCAAGTTGTGTGCACGCACAGTAAACAATTTAGCAAAGTTGGCCATATCAAACACCTAATTTTGTTTTGTCAATTGCAATTATTATCTAATTAATCAGTGAAAAAAATTTGCACATTGTTACTTACGATCAGAACGCTGGAGGAGGAGTGTGTAAAAAAACGATCGTGCCCGATGCTAGAAGCCGGTTGGGAAATTGGTGATGAGCCAACAGAGTCCAGAGAATAATCGAAATTCTGACGTCATAGTTGCCCATTATTGATTAATTTATTTCTATTCTAGTTATAAAAGTAGTTTAATTTTACATATATTAAAGTAAATAATATTAAATAATATTGTTAATTTTTCGATGATGTTTTGAAATTTAATAGCATTTGCTGTATAATCGATATATTAGTCGATACTAAGTCACCAACAACGATTAAGAATCCATTTTTTTTTTGCTTGCAATTTAAAATTCCAGTTAAATTTTGAATAACACTGCCTACAATATATCTCATCCAAAAATTTGATCAGTTGATAAAGAATTTTTTCCTTAAATAAAAAAGTATAATTAGCTTTGTTATTCATGTAGCTTTAATTGGCGTCTCTAAAGACTTGTTCAGTGTATTAATTATACAAAACATAAGTATAATATAATATATGTAAATGTAATATTCATATCAAAATTTGTGCATTTGTAATTATGAGATTGCTTAGTCGAAAAATAATAAAGGATTATTCAAAATAAAGCTGTTGTTAATAAGACAGCATAATAGTATGGTAAATAATTACATACAAAGAGCTGAACTCCAAAAAATTAAACACTTTTGCCAAGTACAAAAAGAGAAAAAATTGAAATACTTTGTTGTACATTTTAAGTAAGCACGCCAGCGATGCATGTTTGAATTGGGACGGATGCTGATCTTACTTCTTGTGCGCCGACACAGGTGGAGTGCCATAAAACTTTCGTTTCTTCACGGTGCCCTTAAGTGGAGTGGCTATAAGCAATATATATAAATATTAAAAATCGGGATAAATGTGAAATGCTATTTAAATACATACCATATAGAGAGAACAGATCCCTGCCACTACTAGGCACACGCTTGACGGCACTGCCAGGCGGTGCTAGTGTTGGTGATGGCTCCAATGGCAAATACTGCTGCCAATATGTGCCCGACAGCTCCAACAATGACTTAACCACCTGCGACTGCGTAAAGGCTTCGGTGTACAGTGCATGTTGATCCGGATCGCGCGATGAGTAACCCATTATTGTTGGTCCAAATATCTTGGATATATTGTCAATTGGCATCATTACCACTGGACAATCGGCAACGCGCTGAAAGTGCAACATGAGAAAGGCCATTGTGTCACGATTTGCAGGTGGCATTTGTTCCACTGCTTTACAGAGCAACTGCTCGCTCTGTTTGTTATCTGGATTTTGAACAGCATTGGCAAAGTCCTTCCACTGACAGGTTGGTATCAGTGGTTCACGCAACGTTCGCAAGAAATCCTTGACACAGCAGCACAGCACATAGATGTCCGTGTTGCCCAAATGTGGTGTCACCTTGCCACGCAAAAACTGCTCCTTTAGCGACTTATATTCTCGCTCCGACGATGACATTCGATAGAGACCGACCTCGGTGAGACCACGTGCCTCAATCTCATTTACACAGTGCACAATCAGTGCAGGTATCATTGGTGCAACAGTTGGTGCAAAATCGCTCAAGTAGTGCATCTCTGTTTTTGCGGTCGGAGTGCCCGTTTGCGGCACACAGGCAACACTGATCAAAAACCGACAATCAATATGACAGCGGACTGGACAATCGCGACAACGCAGACCCACCGAACCAAAACGAATGCTGTAAGAAACACAAATATATGTAAGTAAAAATCAATAGTACAAAATGTTTTACTGTACCGTTTCTGGCATTGAACACAAGTGTCGCCACGCAAGAAAGTCTTTTGGGTGAAGCTGTGCTTGCGCATCAAAAGACGATTCTGTGCTGGTGAGCCCATGGCCAAGCCATTATGTGGTGTTAGTGGTGGCGCTGTTGGCTCCTTGACAAAGGAACGACGGCGTGGCGTTGTGTAAGTCTGAACATCAGCGACAACCTCTTGTTCTTGTGTTACTGGCAGCGACTGAATAGTAGATTCGGCACGTATGACACCCTGGCCATCTTGCGGTATTGTCACCTTTGTGGTTGCACAAAAGCGATCGGCACCTTGACCCACATCTAATGTGTGCTGATCTACATGGCCACCGGAGCGACGCGATGCCATGGTTGGTGTCGCATTGTTGCTGTTGTTGTGACCACCGGCGCTTAAGCGGGAACGCTTGGTGCCCACACAGGGCACTGGGTTTTTGGGCAACGATGGACGATGCTCAAACCATGACCTGGATCGACGCACGTCCAGAAAATCATCCTCCGAGTGTGTAATAGACAAGTCCGATAGCAAAGAGCCGGTTGAATTTATGTCACCATATGATTTGTCCTCATGCAATGTATTCAGAGATTTACGTTTACGCGACGCTGCCGAAGGAACAGTATTTAAAAATGCCAACTTATCGCGCGTCTCATTGTTTAAATTGCGTTCGTGGCGCAACAAATCGGCCACAGCCATAATCTTTTTCTCCATTGCATCCCTATCATGCTCTGCCTGGCGACGCGACTTGATCTCTGTGTCAATAATGCGTCGAGCATGATACAATTTTCCCTCCAAATCACCCATCTTTGCCAGCGATTTATCCAGTTCCGTTTGCAATCGCGCATTTTGTGTGGCATAACCATTGCATTTTTCATTATACTGCTCGAACAGACGTAAAAAGCGCAGGAATTCTAAACAAACAAATGAATATGTGAGTGAAAATGTATAGTTTATAACCATTAAAAACTCACCCTCTTCGGCATTGCCATCGATCATCACTTGCATACAGCGCCGCAGATCGTCGAACGACGCCAACACAGAGAGCGTCATTTTAATTAGGTGCGCGCCAAATCGACTGCGTTCGTTTAAGAAATAATACTATTGCGCTGTTTTTTATATTATTTTTATCTATTAAGATGTTCTTGTATTTGTATCCACACTCACTTTTAAATAATATTAAATTTAGTTCTATTCACTGCATTTAGCTTAGCAAAGAGGAAGCACGCTATAGGGACGCGAGTTTTCTTCTTTATGAGTGCCGTTGGTTTAAAAATTTTTTCTAGATATGTGCAACATGCGATAGTTTTAGTATTTTGTAAGCATGGGTCAAAATCGGGCTGCTTATTAGTTATCGATATTTTTTTCAGATGACTTAAGTAAAACAATCGTTTGAACTGTGGTATAATTTAGTAACTTTTGATGAAAAGAACCAGCGATTTGCCGCTTTCGGAATTTGGATCTGCCAAAAAGATGTCGGTGGCTTCTCCTCCAAATCCTTTACATGCGCTACAAAACAAGCGTTGGAATGGTCTGCGACATGTCCTGGAGCGTGAGGGCCTCTTCTGCAAGGATGACTTTACCCCGTCGCCGGACAATCTGGAATTCCTGCAGACCAAGTGCAAGGTGCTCGTCATTGGCGCCGGCGGTTTGGGCTGTGAACTTCTTAAGGATCTGGCATTGATGGGTTTCGGTGATTTGCATGTAATCGACATGGACACCATTGAGTTGTCCAATCTCAATCGTCAGTTCCTGTTCCGGCGCACAGACATAGGATCCTCGAAAGCAGAATGTGCGGCTAGTTTCATTAACAAACGGGTTCCAACTTGTAGAGTTACACCCCATTTTAAAAAGATCCAGGACTTTGATGAGTCCTTTTATCAGCAATTTCATATTATTGTCTGTGGCTTGGACTCAATTGTCGCACGTCGCTGGATCAATGGAATGCTGCTCTCCATGCTTCGTTACGAAGAGGACAACAGCATTGATGTCACCTCGATTATACCCATGATTGATGGTGGCACCGAAGGTTTTAAAGGCAATGCACGCGTCATATTGCCTGGCTTCACGGCGTGCATTGAATGCACATTGGATTTGTTTCCGCCCCAAGTGAATTATCCACTGTGCACCATTGCAAATACACCACGACTTCCGGAGCACTGCATTGAGTTTGTAAAGCTTATACAGTGGGACAAGGAGAATCCGTTTGGTGCGCCACTGGACGGTGATGATCCACAGCACATTGCCTGGATCTATGAGCGTGCCCAGGAGCGTTCCAATCAGTTTAATATTAGCGGAATCACATATCGCTTGGTGCAGGGCGTCATCAAGCATATCATCCCAGCAGTGGCTAGCACCAATGCCGTTATAGCTGCTGCCTGTGCCATGGAGGTATTTAAACTGGCCACCAGCTGCTACGATAGCATGGCCAACTATTTCAACTTTAATGATCTCGATGGCATTTACAGCTACACCTACGAGGCTGAGAAGTCCGAGAGCTGTTTGGCCTGCAGCAATAAGCCTCAGTTGCTGAGCATTGAGGATCCCAATACCACAACGCTTGAGGATGTCATTAAGGAGCTGTGCGATCTTCCCCGTTTCCAGCTCAAGAGTCCAGCGCTAACCACGGTTATGGCCGATGGCAAACAACGCACTTTGTATATGGCCAACGTGAAGAGCATCGAGGAGGCTACGCGCAAGAATCTGACACAGTCCTTGGGTGAACTGGGTCTGCAGGATGGTCAGCAACTGACCATCACAGATGCCACATCGCCAACGGCAATAACCATTCAACTCAAGTATCAAGCCAATGAGATTGAGATGTCATAAAGTGTACATTGAAAAAATATATAAATTAATTTTTCCAATTTTAATTTATTTACATACATACATATATTTTTAAGACCAATATTTAAATTTACTCCAGCAGAGATAACATTTAACAGCTCATGTTGAGTATGAATTTCTTGCCGGTGAAGCCCTTGAAATTGAGTGCTGCAGCCGTTGCATCTTTAAACTGGGCCAGTGGCACCATTTCATGCGTGGGAGCTACAAATTTGCCCTGTTCAATTAGTTCACAGAGCTCGTCGAACATTTGTTTGCGCTCTGGAGCGCTGTAGTTCTCCTTGGACCAGCGTGTCATCCAAAAGCCTCTAAATGCAATGTCCTTGAAGATCAGTGGGCCGGTGGCAACCGTTACCGGTTCACGCGACATGCCGCCATAGGTGACCATAACGCCTCCGTTGTCCAGGTGACGCGACACTTCTGTTGCACTCTTTCCACCCACACAATTGAAGGCAAGTTTCGGACGCTTAAGTTTGCCCGTCTTAAAAACGTCGCTGGTGCGCATTTCTTCCTCGGTAAGCACAGCACTGGCACCGAGGGATTCGAGTAACTTTTTTAATTCACCAATCTCTGGACGATTACGCACAATGCCCACACTATTGATACCCCAGGCGCGGCACAGCTGATGAACAGCTTGACCGACGGCACTGTTAGCACCATTTTGTATCACAGTATCGCCCGGTGAAAGCTTTGCAAAATCCTTGAGCATGCGATAGGCGGTGCAGGGATTTACAGTTATGGTCGCTGCCTCGGCTAAGCCAACTTTATTGGAAATCGCCATCAAATGATCCTCGTTGTACACAGCATGGGTGGCCCAGGTGCCCAGACCGGTGGCCAGTGGCACCACATGAGCACCTGGTTGCAAGCACTTCACCTGCTGACCCACACAAACCACCTCGCCGACGAATTCATTGCCAGCTACGGCTGGAAACTTTGGTTTAACTGGATATTTGCCTGGAATTAAATGTTTTATTAGTTTATATAATATGAAACCTGTATTGATTTAATGGGCTTGCCTTGTATGGTATTGATGTCAGCGGGATTAATGGGCGCTGCCAGTATTTTAACAAGCACTTGTTTGTCCTTGGGATCTGCCATTTTGTCCTCAACCAATGACAACACATCCTGCGGTTCACCGTGTTGGGTATATTTTATGGATTTGGCAACGATGGACATTTGGCGGCACAAAAGAGAGGGTCCTGTCCAGATGGGCAATGTTCTACGCAACATATTTGGTATGTTTTTTGGGTAAATTTTGAAAACTAAACAATTTAACAATTCCCAAATGCCTTTGTTTTGTTATTGCGCCGGTTAAGCTGTTTCCAACTGACAGTACTGCAATATTTGCAATCGATACTTTCCCAGACTTATCGATCACCTTGATTATTAGCAAAATGTAATGAAATATGGTTTAAATTATATTTTTAATATATTATTTTAATTTTTTCGCATATTGAAATATATAAAATTTACTTGCTTATTTAAACAAATTAAAAAGTGTGACCGTTTGCTGTCATATGCACTCACATCATATTGTTGCGCGCCAAGATACAAAAGTTTGAAAGTTAACGAAATGAAGTACACTAATTGCATTGTGCGAGCAATCACGCAACTTCCTGCTTCCTGTTCCGTTACATCCCACAGGGCAGTGCAGGTGTTTGAGCTTTGGTGAATGTGTGTTTTGCATTCACAACCACAATAGCAACCACCCGCGGTTGGCAACCGTCACTAACTAATACTTCATTAGCATACAAATGCAATTTGTGGGCGTGGGTTGTCGATTGGGAACGCTCATGAAAACTTCTAATATTTTTTTAAAATTGTTAAGTCTGACCTTCTGACATTAATCATAAATGCCGCATTTCCATAATTCTATGTGAAAGCCACAACAATTACAACAATTAACATAGTTTACGTTTTGTTTTGCAAAATCAACAAAAATCAATAACTAAAGGGGCAGCTAAAACTTCATGTCACCCACTTCAGGTGTAATAAACAGCGACTCCCATTTCCCCAACTCTCCCCCTACTCCTTTAAATGCCATAATTATCCATGCACCAGTTGTTTGGGGGTATATCCATTAGGACGTACAGTTGGGTTGACTAGAAGTTTACATAACCGAAATATTTAATAGACTTTCTGGTTAATAAACAAATTTAGGTTTTTTCTTATAATCAGTTCAAGATACGAATGATAAGGGTATCTCCGAGTCGTACCTTTTTGACCATAGCACACTTTTTGTTTTTATTTGCACTTATTGTGGCGATAAAAGACGTTGCCCATGGTTCTCATAAGCCATACAGGACCCTTACTTTCGTCCCCCTATCCTCCTGGGTCAGGAAACGACAAAAATCCAATAAAATAAATGTATGTGCGAACTACTGTATTGTTGTTGTTGGTCGCGTGCAGCACACAGTCAGTTCTCAGTTCACTCCCGCTCGCATGTGGCTCCTTCTCAGGGTTTCAGTTACTATTTAGCATTCAAGCGGAACACAGTTGCCCGGATCCGGAGCGTTTGTAGCCTTTTGAAATGTCCACGCCACGTACTCAATTCAATGCTCGTGCCAATGTCTTCTTACTGGTCAATCTGGGATGTGAGGCATTATATGTAATTGATCAACGTCTGAAGGCCCAACAAATTTCACAAGAACAAAGTGCGCAAGGTGAGTGTGAAGTTAGAGATTCTCCATGCCTGGCTCTAATCATATCTTCATTTAGTTGTACACGATGTGACGTCGGTGTTATTGGAGCCCAAGTTTCTGGAGTCCATTATAAATGGTTCGATGCATAACAATGCCCAGCTGTTGACGGCGGAACAATGCAAGTTTATGTTGAACGATATCGCGACATGTTCGGTGATGCGTCTGGATGCCTTGTCCATGGAGAAGTTATGGAATCTGATGACCATGTTGTACAAGTGGCAACTGTTTGTCTCCCGTCATCAGCATCATTTGCTGGACATTACAATACGACACTTGGATGGCATTAGCAAACTATATCCGGATGCCAAGCGGCATATGTTGATTGATTTTAGCAAGAATACATTGATGGATTTTTGGAATGGATGCGATGACGAGCAACAGCTGTCCATTTACCGCACAAACAAGTCCTGGTTGGAGTGTTTCAATGTGAAGATATCGCTGCTTATACGGCTTGGTTTCCAATCACTTGATGGCACGTTCTTGCATTCTGTGAATCATAGTCAATATAAGGATTATGTGCAAAGCATTGGTGATAATATATTTGTTTTAAGCAACGAACTGACACAGCAGCAACAACAGCGTGAACCCAATAGAATAGATCAGTTGGCAGCACAGTTGAGCTTGAGTCAAACAACAGTTAACGCTGGCGAAGATTTACAGCCCATGGATGCGGGTCAGTTGCAGAAGCAAATCGAACAAACATTCTCGCATATCTTGTTTCCCGATTTGGATAACAATGCGACAGCAGCAGCAACAACAACAGCGACAACGACAACAACACAGCTGCAACGTAATCCTGGTTGTGAATTTGTTCAGATCAACAATGTGGATGAGCCTAGTCGCAGTGGCGGCGGCAGTGGAGCTTTGCTTAATCCACAGCTTCTCGATTTATACAGCAAAATGAACTGAAAAGAGCTGAAGAGTGTAGCGCCATCTATTGTCAAGTAAGAGCACTAACTTCGAATGCATAATTAAAAAATATTGTATTTGTTTGTAAATTAATTACAAAAAAGTGTTTTTTTTTTGTTTTCTCTTTTTCTTTTCTATAGCAGTTTCGAAGACATTGGTGATCCAAACATTACAAAATTTTTGAGCTTGTGACCTTAGTTATATAAAATGTATGTGTTTCATGCGTCAGGCAAAGGACCCTACAAAATGTTCGGTATAAATGAAAAAAAAACTTAAAACTCACAATCAGATAAATATTAAAAAAGACGTGTTCTGCGTGTGGTACAATTTGAATCAATAACAACTGTTGCAGCTGCCAATATTGATAGAGAAACTTATGGCAACATATTAATATTATTAAGAAAGGGGCTAATTACTGCTTGTTCGTCCAGATATAATTATAGAGTCTGTCTTGGGAGGGAGGGTGGTGGTGGAGGTGGCGGTGCTGGTGATGATGCTGGTGGTGGGATGGCGGGTTATTGCGAGGCAGTCAGTGCAAAAGTGTGTCTCAGACATCCGATTACATTTTCGCCTTGAGCGGCACCGCATCCACCAAGATATGCAACGCCATTTTCAGGCACTCCTCAGCAGAACTGATCTGGGCGCAGGGAAATGCGTCCGAATATTGCGTAAGGAACTCGCAATATTTGCGATAATTATTTAACGCAAAGTCATAGTTATAGGCACCCAATAATTTCATATCGGTATCATCAGTCACCAATGGTACAGACGCCTTATGCGGCATTTGTCTATATGTCAAATAATCCATTTCACACGCCTCGCATTTGCAATTGAAACGATACTGCATGGAGAGTGTCTCCTGGCGTTGTTTCTTGCTAAAGACAGCAAAGTGTGCGCTGTTGGTAAAATGAGAAAAAGTTCTGTTTAATGAATTTCCAATTAATTTAAAAAAACTGCCGTACTTACCCATAATTATCGTAGAGCACATCGCCAGCCTTAATGGGCCGCAGGACGAATAGATAGGCCTGGACGCCTTCGTAGATGCGTAGAGTGTTGGGCGCACACGAATGATTGATGAGGGAGAGAAATGCGTAGGCGCCGGATGAATGCGATTGATCGTCCTTGGTCTCGTTGGGTTGTTCGACGAGATCAATGCCATGCATATTCGATGGTGATGTTTGTAGATGCCGGAATAACAGATCCGTAAAGAAATTGCGACCATCATCACCGCCCAAATACTCCTTGAGCGGGGTATATTCAATGATAAAGTGCTTGAGGACGGCACAGACAACTGAACGCTGAAAAAGATCCGATACCGACCGCATATGTTGATTCGTCACTAGGCCATGGATGGCACGATAATGCTCCTGGGGCGTCAATTGTGTATAGTCCAAATCAAAGACGGACTTGTGCTGATTCTGCGGCTGATCACAGTATGCCATCAGCTCCTCAATGCTGCCATGCAAATCTAATGCACTCAACGTGGTGCGCAACGCAATCCCATGGATTTTGTTGAACATGCGATGGAGTAGATCAATGATTGGGCATTCGTACTTGTGGAAAGTGCTTATCGCACGCTCCCTGCATTCCTCCGAACAAAACATGGCTGAGCAACAGCTATCGCAGGGTATCAACGTTAAAAAACGCTCCTCTTTGCACGTGGCGCATCGAATATAACGCATTGGCGCTAAAAGGGATGAGCAAAAAGGTTGCTCGGCCGCCACTACATCGCCAACGACCAGATCCCGATTCGTCACTATAAATCTTCCCTCGTCGGGTGTTTCGCGTAGCTCCAGACAATTGGCAATTGACGGCACCTGTGGATGCGCCTCAAAACTTAACTTGAAGTCGTACGGCACAATATCTGGCGCTTGTTGCTGCACCAGCTGCTGACAATCCCGCTCCCGCTTGTCCAACTTATGCCGCAGACGTTCCGGATAGTTAGCCTTGCGTGCCAGTTCAATATTCGCTAGGCATTCTCGATACCGTTTCCATTCAAAAAAGACCGCCGATCGGTTTGCATAACCAATTGACAAATGTTCCGAATTGGGTTCCGCATAGCAAATGCTCTTGTTATACAATTCGAGTGCCTAAGGAGTAATACAATTTGATGAAAATTCCATAAAATAGATAAGGTTGATAAGTTTACTAAGAACCTTTTTAGTTTTATTCTCCAAACACTTTTTCTTTGTGGGTACTTGCCTGAAAGTATTTCCTGTTTTTTAACGAGAACTGCTCGTTGCCCAGCATGCGAAATTCGACGCTCCGCTTGTTGCATTTGTTCTCGCGCAATGTTACATTTAGGAATATTTTTTCCATATACTTAAAGTCTTTCAGGGCGTGCTCAACAAAATTCACCTTGGAGTAGTTCTCCTTCAGTTCATTGAATTTGCCCGAAATTATGCCAATAAGTTTCCAGTCGTTGAGCTTCTTGACCAGATCATCGCTTACATCGTAAACATCCATGATGAATGAAGTACTTGATTGTTGTGGTTTATTATCTCTAAATTATCCTCGTGTATTCAGCATACATAAACGAACACACACATTTACATTCACACTCACACACACGCACTAAGCACTTAGACTGAGCCAAGTCGTCGTCGTCGTCCTCCTCGCCGTGTTTTGCTTGCAAGTCGCGTGTGTTGCGTCGCCGCCGCCGCTGCTGCTGCCGCCGCCTGTTTTTTCACCAACAGAATATGTTTGTGTTTGTTTGTGCAGGTGTTGCACAACTGTTGAGTTGCGCTTGTGTGCGGCGTTAAAATGCAATTTCACAGAAAAGTTCGTTTAATATACGGTAAAATTGTTTATTATGCGCCAATTCTGATTACAATTTTAGCAGCTTATTCGGTTTTTTTTTGGCGAATTCGACTGCAGTATGACCGCAATGTGTGAACAAAAAAATGGCATAATTTGCTTTCTGCAGATACCAGCTATCACGCGGTTGGTAGCGCCGCTTACTAGCGCCACCTATTGGAAAAAATTGTAAAACGATGTTTCGAAAAGTAGTCGCTATACATTTTTACCAACTAAAAATACATTTAGGTAGGTGTAGCAAATAATTAGTCAACATGACTATATTTTATTAAACAATAACGTATTATTCTGGATAAGTTAAATTTATAAATTAATGGCTGTCCCTATTTATCTACTTCTCCTCGCACCATTCGTTCTCCTTGCGCACCTGTTCCTCTTCGGCTGGCGAAAAATCGTTGGCAATAGCGAATGTCTCGCGTATGTCCTGAAGCGACTTGCCTTTGATCATATTGGCGCACGTTTTACAGGTTACATCCAGAAGGCCTTGGATATTAAGGTAGTTGGCCGCCAGAATTAGCTCAAATAATGTGCCCTGGTCGACTTTGAGAAAGTCAGCATCCCACGATGAGATATCATCAGTGCGCTTCTCCTTGTTCTCATCCTCCTGCGCCTGCTGCGGATCGTCCTGAGCATGGTAGGTGGCCCAGTGCAGGACTTTGCGTAATATGGCAGAATTCACATTGGGCAATGGCAAAACACTATTGTCACTCTCATCACCCAAATCCTCAAGTGCTGTTTTTATCGTCTCCGAACATTTGGCTATCTCGATGTCCGTATCAAAGATTTCCTTATCGGAAGATTCCAAACGTATAATTGGCATTGTGAAACTGACTAAAATAAAGAATATTTCTCTAGGTTTATTTTAGTTATGAACTTTCGAAATTTTTATGTTTGTCGTGTTGTTGTTGTTGCTGTTTTCAAGGCACCAACAAAAGAGCTAAAAATAAGTGTTTTATTTATGATAGCTCAATTCGAATGGATGTTTTTAATTATAGGGCTCGTATAAATTGTAGCTGTAAGAAATTATTAATAAATAATAACATAACTTATTTCATTTCCACGGTATTCGAAGTTGTTTGTAAATATTGCTTACCCCTTACACCCTATATTTGTGAACGCTGCGCCGTTGACAAAATGATTATATTGTGCTTTTGCCGGGGTCCACTTAATGTGACCATATCCCATGCAGCCTGACAAACACAGAAAAATACCACCAAAATAACAAATAGCATACAAATTTATTTACATTTAAACAAAGCTTTGGTGCCGAATAATGCAATTTATGCATTTCGCAATAATTTGTAACAAAATTTTAATTTACAGTTAATTTGGAATGGATGGCATGACATAAATTGATCAGTCTTCTTTTTGAGTCAAACAGCTTGCGATAAAATCAACCGCCTTTGATAAGATCGTTAATGTTGCATCTGCCAAAATGCTTAATCCTTGGAATAATATGTCCAGCAGATCCTCATGTCCGTATGTACGTAGGAAGCGGAACAGGAAAAATGCCGATATAACCATAATCACAGGCCAAACAAGCGAGAGCACTAAACGGGTCGCCCAAACCATCACATACCAAGTAATAATTAGAAGCAACACATAGGCAATCAGTGAACCCATATCCGTGGGCATGGTGACATTCTTTACCGTATACTCATAAAGAACGACCAGGAACGGAGCGTCGCGCCAGTCACCATGGGCTTGCCAACTGTTGTCCGACATTTTATAATAATTTTAATAATCTAAAAAAAAATAAGCATAAAATGCTAAAATTTCTTTTGATGTGATTTGTCAAACTAACAAATTTATGAAATACTTTAACAACGATCAGCTGTCCGACACAGAGCTTGCAAATACTGTCAAAATACCAAATTTATCAAATTTTAATCGAGAGCAGCTATCGAAAATAGTATCGCGCGATATTTTAATCATTTGAAATTGTGCTTTTTATTTACAAAAAAACATTTTAAAGGGGATTAACCTGCTGGCAATTTTTATTTTGCAACTATACGTGCGAATACGATACGTGTTTATGTGTGTGCATTGAACTTGCAGTCAATGTCCCTGGCTAAAAATAGAATTAAATCTGATGCTGAGCATTGAAACAGTTGGTAATTTCCTTTTTTATTTTCCCTTTTGAGCTCACATTTGGTGGGTCGGTTCAATTGCAGTTCAATGTACAGCACCTGTAACGCTTTTGTTCGCTTCAAAGCGCTTTCAAACGAAATCGCATTTTAATGGCCACACAACCTCGCCATATGGCTGTATACGAAATGCAATAAATTGGCCAATTTCGTGCTGGTAATATCAAAGAAAAAATTCAACACCATCAGCAACACCCTCAAAATTTTCGACATTTAGCAAATTGGTTAATGCTTAATGCGGTTAC
Organism: Scaptomyza parva; assembly: GCA_035044645.1. Classification (NCBI taxonomy): domain Eukaryota; kingdom Metazoa; phylum Arthropoda; class Insecta; order Diptera; family Drosophilidae; genus Scaptomyza; species Scaptomyza parva. The sequence goes on from JAWNNT010000090.1 coordinate 8,874,562, forward strand.
TAACACCAAGCTAAGGTCCTTTTTTTTTTGTGTGTGCCTTTTGACTTATTTATTGTGCGTCTTCTTAATAAGGCAACAAACTTAAGTTCAGTGTGCTTGTGTTAAAGTGGGTCTTATAATTTTGTATTAGCGCACATAAATTTTATGACAACGAATTTTTTTCTTGTTGACAAATTGTTTCTTTCGCGAACTGTAACTGTCACTGACAGCTGATAAGACAAGTCAATTGCATTCATCGGATATGTTTGGTTTGCATTTGGGGTAACAAAATAAATGCATGCAATTGTTATGAAGGCTTTCTGTGTAATCGAAGGTTATGAAAATAGTTCAATGGGAGGCTGGTTGGTGGGCTCGCAAAGTCTTTTGTATAAGTCCTATATTATAGATGGTTATGCACTTAATGTGCAGCAGAAAGTTGCAACTCGGGCAAGAAAAATTGCAACAGGTGTGCCACATAACGTATTTATGTTAACGCAGTGTTGTAATAAACACAAATGTCACAGATATTTATAAGTTTTTTGCTTGTTTGCTTGGAATTCGCTTTGATTTAAATATGCTTTGGCATTTGACTTGATTTTGTGGCATTTGCAGTTGGACCATTTGAGGGGGGCAAGAAACATTGTCAAACAGAATTTCTCAGAAAAAGCATGGGAAATATGTTTTTTGTGGAATATAAAATGAAAGGAAACGGAAATGTTCAGGCAAAAGTCGAGCAAGCAACAGGAAGTAACTCACACACGCACACGCACACAAACATACGCACACATGAATACAAAAGGAGATACTTGCGACACTCTTATGAACAACATAGCAGCAAAAGCCAGAGAGAACAACTGTTATAATAACAACAACAACAATAACAATGAGACTAACAACAAGAACCAAATCAGCTTGTCGTTTGTTTCAGTTCTCCGTTGTTGTTGTTGTATACAAGCAAATAAAGGCGTGACACAGTTCTTCTTGCATTCTCCGTTACACACACACACGCACACACACTCACATGAACCCACATGAATATGTATGTTGCAGCTGCAGTAACACATGGTCGTAACTTATTTATAGTCCTTTTGCTTTTGCTCCTTCTGTCAAAGTCAGTCAACCAGCCGAGGAGGCATTTGCAACAAAGTCACAAAGCTTGCCCCTTTTGTCACACACTGACACACACACACACACACACACACACACTCATAGCCCTTGTGCATGTGTGGTATGCAACCGTAAACAGCATAGGTAAAAACCTGCTGAGTTCCATGTAAGTGGCATACAACAGCAACTACATCAACAACTTGTTGTTGAATTGTTTTCCCAACCAAATGAAGTGCTTGATAAATGAATTCTTGCCACAACTGACAAGTCAAACATAAGAATAACGAAACCAATTTATTAAGCAAGTCAATTAAAGAGTTATTTGGCCCATTACAGATTAAAGTTTTAAAGTCACATGATACTTAATTTTATTTTTATTAGCCTTCGGTCAAAGTTTACAACTATTCGCGTAAAACCATCTCAAACGTTTTTCATGTAGTAAAATATATTTAGAAAACCGAATGCAATTGGATGTGATTAGTGGAATTGTTGAAATGTTTATGGCTTTGTTTCCTCTTGAATGTTGTTGCGATACGCGATGCGCGATATGCGATTGCGACATACAACATTCATTGCTTGACCTTTAAACTTTTTGCATTTGGTATGTCTTGTCAGATTGGCAAGCAGTGCTCATGTTTACCGTTACTTTAAGTGCATTTGATGGCAACAGCAACTAACCACAAAAACTGAAGACCACCTACACCAACCGCCTGCATCTATGTATATCCTTACTGCTTGTCAAGGAGCTACTGCAGGAGCTGTATATGTGACACGTGCCCCAAACCCAGCAGCTTGTCTTCCGCAAACATGCAGAGGGTGGAGAGAAGCTTTAAAGTGCAGTCAGTTCCTACTCAACACTGACCTGACCTTTTGCAGGCTACGTGTGTGTGGGTGTGTGTCGGTGTCGCTTCGCATGCTGAAAACCATTTGATATTGTCGTGTATATAGCCGCGACACTTGATAAAATTAATGAGCATCGAGTGCCGGCCAAAAAAAAAAAAAATAACAAGAAAGAAAAACACAACGAAACGAAAAGTAAGCTGTTGCACGAAAGTGGAGGCCGCCAGGGAGATACATATTAAACGATAAAGAGAGAGTGAGAGAGAGAGAGAGAGAGAGACAGCAAACTGTGTGCAGGAGTGCGGGGCTCATCAAATTGCTTGGGGATCGGCTGTTGTTGGACGTTGGGGAGCAACAGGTATTGTTGTGGTGTTAATTTTATTTCTTGCTAAACTTCATTTCTTAAATATAAACTCTGCTATATATTTACATGTATATTGTGCTTACATAAGTAAAAGCTGCTTTTTCCCAAAAAATGTGTGCAGCATTCAGAATGTCAACGCTTTGGGGCTGACTGCTAAGGCAACAAAAGGCTAAGCAAAGCTAAAGGCAAAACACACAAACCCAAAAAAGTAACTGAAAAAAGTGTTGCCTGCTTTTGGGCGGCGCTTTTAAATGTCAGCGCTTAATAGAATTTGGACACCTTTTACATTTTAAAGTTATTGCACCGCTTTTACGCATAAATGAAATTATTAGCAAATAAATGAAAATGCGCAGTGAAATTCAATTATGCATACACACTCACACGCACTTGTATATATATGTATATAATATTTTTTCCCCATTTTTTTTAATATTTTCATTCAATTTTGTTGGTTTGCGTCGTGTGCAGCAAACATACATAAATATCAAAGGTGAGTGTGCTCCACCAAGAAGCCAAAAGAGACAGCGAGTAGTTTCTTTTCTCTTGTTGTTGTTGTTGTTGTCTGTCTTGGATTGGTTAGTAATCGAGCAATGGTGGTGGCGGAGGCAGGGGTATATGCTACCGGTTGTCGTGTCAATTCAATCAACTTGCTTTCTTGCTGACAACCCACGAGCCTCTTATGGCTGCTGCGCCTGCTGTTTGGTTACACAAATGAAAATTGATTGTATGTGCTTTATGCATGCGCTGATACAATGTACACTCGCTACCCCCTCCCCCTACTCATATATACATAAGTACATATAGGTGGATACAACGAACGGAATATAATAAATTTTCAATTTGCTGCACAGGACACTCGACAAACTGCGTCGTTTAAATGTGAAAGGCATTAATATAAAAATATAAATATATATATATTTTGTATATTGTACATTTTCATATCATAATGTGTGTGCAAATTGGAAAAGTTTAGCGCTAACAAAAGCCACATTTTCTTTCCGTTTTACTTTTGCGGTTGTTTTATTTGCAGTTCCCACAGAATATTCACTCACACGCCGTGTGGGCCCTTGAAACTTAATTAAAAGGGGGGCTTTTTTTATTTGGAGGCCGCGCTCTTGTGCATTTGACTTGTTTAAAGAGGTTTTTTTCACTTCTTGGTTTCTACCCAGTTAAAAAGGTTAACTCCGAATAAAGAAATATAAACTTCTTATAGTTGGAAAGTTTTTTTCCTATTCGCACAAAGGGAATCTTTTAACCTTTCTTTATGGATGGGTGGGAAGTCTCTCTCTCTTTGTGTGTGTGTGTGTTTTGTGTGTAGGAAGCTGCTGTTTGCAGCTGCTGCTTGGTGCGGTGCTTTGCTGAGTCTCGTTTCCTTTCTGCCAGCGCCACATTTACAAGCCATTTACATATGCGACGCTCTTAGCTTGCAGCTAAAACAGCAGCGGCGGCAGCAGCAGGAGCGAGGCAAGGAGAGACAAGGCAACGGAGCAACAGTCAACAAGCATTTCAACATGCTCCCGTGGTTGGTGTTGCATTAAAATTTATGCTCACAAAGCCGCTTAGACAACAACTGTTGCTAAAGTTGTTGTGCCATAGAATATGTGTGTCTGTGTGAGTGTGTTTGAAGTTTTCCCACGCGTCGTTATTGTCATTACGACGGAAACTTTACAGTTGTAGCTGAAAGCAACATCTTTTTTACCCTATGGTCTATTAATAGAAAATAGGGCAAAGGGCATATCAGAGTAGCGTATTTTGTGAGCTGAAATTCTCTCTATATCTCTAGGGTATCTCTTAGTCCTATGTGCTCGGAGAAATGCTTATACCTGCATACCTTCACATTCTTAAAGCTTATCACGAGTCTTTTGAAACTTAAAACCTTGAAGTGTTTTTTCTTTTTCCTACAACGAAATACTTTTAACAAAATTAGCTCATTGTCACATAAGAGATAGTTTTACTTCTTGGAATGTTGATGTGATAGGTGTGAAAAAGTATATGATTCTTTTTATAAAAGTAAGTGGGTAGGTTTTGTTTAAGAGATTAATACTAAAAAGAAGATATCATATTTAATCCTTAAATAAAGCTAAGGAATAAAAAAAGATAATAGAATCTTTTGACTATGCTTTGATTCGAGTTTTCACTTAGCTTTATATTTCTTCTATAAGCCATTTGCATTATATGCTAAATTTACCATTAGCTGTGAAATTTTGTTGCGCCTCAAAATTGACTTAAAAATGTATGCGACGCGTCGTTGCATTCATCCATTTTGTGGTGCTTTGATATTTTGTCGCAAATGGGGTTTGAAGTGTTATGAGCGACGCAGCGTTAAATCTGAACGCATGCATAGCATTATATTTATATGTATTATAAGATCTGATGATATGCATATATTTATATATATATGTATATACTTTTATGTCGCTGATGACGTAACACAGGGATTGATACTGATGCTGAAGAACTTTAGCGGAGCGGGCAGGTCACGTAAAAGTAGCTCGTTAAAAATTGATGATGTGCATCAATGCGTGACGATATGGCTTTCTCGCTAAGAGTAGGAACGCGCAACGTGTCCCACCCGAACCCACGCCTATTTTGGGTGGGAGGCGTGCGTAACGTGGGGCTGATCATGGGATGCGTTCTTAACCCATTTGGTATTTGGCTCCACCCACCTTTTTGCCATCTTATGCTTTGAGGTATTTATCAACATATTTGTTTTTAACATTTATGACATTTTAAAGCCGCATTAAAACTCATAAAAACTCAAAAAAAACCCAACAACTTGGTAATAATAAAACGGCAAAAATGTGATATACAACTTTTGCTAAATATCTGGCATACATCTGGAGGGCCACCTCTTTTGCATGTAATGTATATATATATGTGTGTGTGTATGGGTGTGTGAGTGTATTTATATGTGTGTGCAGTTGACTTGCTAACCAGAGCACTGATTTATAAATATGTAATGCATGTCAGTTTGGTTTTGTGCTTTGATTTAACAGCGGCCGGGTGGCAGCAAAATCGTCGTTGATTTATGGCCTGGGCCTTGTGCCCGTCGCCCACCTTTAAAAGTATGCCACGCATAACAGCGGCAAGCTTGAAGGCATCCGAGGTACAGTTGGTGAATAATCGGAGTATGTGTTATCGATAACTTTCAAGGGGATTTAAGTTAAGTTAATTGTTATATTTGTTGGTTTAAGGACTTTAGTAATGACAAGTAATCGAACCAACTGTCATCTCTAGCACATATCGATAACAGCATTGCAATCGAATTATTTAATTAATTAATTATTTATTTAATTATTTAATCTTTCCTAAACTGCTTTCTAAAAACTAACTCAACTTTTTCATTACTTAGTAATGTCACCAACTTTGCAATCGCCCCTCTATGTGTGCATGCATCAGCGGAAAAAAACGAGATGTGTAGAGGTGAAAGTCTGCTTCTAGGCGTACACAAATTTAATTAGTGCAAAGAAGCGCTCAGCGCTCCGAAAAGTGTGCAGCGAAATGAGTAAATTTGTGAAATGTTAGCAAAAACACGCAAAATATGTGCTAGAGCCCCACATAAATGCATGCATATTACGCCTGGCTACGCTCACAGATACCTAAATGCGGGAGACCGTAGCCAAAGATGTAGCAGATACATACATATATTCAGGCGTTTTACGCACATAAAATCGACCATAAAGTATGCCATATAAAAAGATTATGTGCAAGCAAATGTATTCCAATAACCTTTTTCTCTATAAATTTTGTTAGCAGGTAAATTTATAAATGTTTATAGATTACTTAAGAGAATATTTCATCTTATAAAGAAAAGTATAGATAAGATTTCTTTATTTATTTGTTGGTTTCAGGTAGCAATTGTTTTCGGGAACTTGATTTTTCAGCAGTAGACGCTACAAATAAAGTTCGTAAAATGTACAAACCTTACCAACCATTAAGATTGCGTTTTTTACATTCACAGCAATTCTCTTTCTTGTCTTTCTGTGTTTAACCTTGCTTAAACACTTTCTGTAAAAAACGCACAAAGCTGCAAATGAAAAACTTTTTTTTAAAAAGGTTTTACTTGACTTGACACAAAACATTTTTTTTTCAAAAACTTCTTAACCTTGATATTATCTTATCTCTTTAAGTTGTCATCCTCATTTCACTAAAAGCATCATAGTTAAATGGTTAACTCAAAGTTTTGCTATCATACCTAGAGTCTTTGTTGTGCAACTTTCAGCAAGCTTTCAAAAATCAATTAAGTCTCTTTAAGAATAAGCATTATATTTGCGGAAACTTCTTAGCTGGCAAAATCTAAAAGAAACTTGGCACAAGTTTATGCAATGTCAGCTTCTGAGCCTGGACTGTATTGATTGAGGCTTGTTAGCCTTTTGTGACCCTTTAGGGCATTCATCCATTCACTCACTCACTCATCAGCTAATTGAGTTTAGAAACTGTCTGATATTACGCATACGATATGTGAAACTAGCTCCTGCCATGCTTGAGTTGACAATTCAACCTTTTTATTTTTGTTCTTTCGGTGGGTGTTGGCCAATAAACAAAATGCTGAATATGTTCATTTGTGTTTTTTTTATGCCTACTGTTGCGGCAGTCAGTAACCTAACTCAGCGGTTGTTATTTACCTAAAATATTACGCATACGCCACTGTTGCCAATATGTGTGATGTGCCAACACCAACTTGAAAAACCAAAATAACAACATAGAGTAGACGAAAAAAAGTAAAATAAAAACGCCCACGTGTGCTAAAAATGCTTTGAAACCTAATGGAAAATTCAACGGTTTTACCTTTTATTTTTTATTTTTTTGATATACGAGCACAAGGCTAGGCACTTGCTTTGGCGGTACTCAAAGTATTTGTGTATGAAAGAGTGGTGTAGGTGTGCGTGTGTGTGTGTTGCTTGTGTTGTGGCAAAGTCAAGTCAAGCATCAAGCAGCGTTTAAGCTTTGCAACAGCCAAATTCGAGTGCCACGACCTATGCCTAACACCATAGACTTATCAGCATTTGGATTATTTTTCAACTGTTTCAATTTTAGATTGGTATAAATAAAAATGTTTGCGGGGTTTGTTCTGTTGATATGTTTTACCTCTCTCTCTCTTACTTACTGTAATAGATAGTAAAAATATTCTATCCAATTTCTTCTCGATTTAAATCTAATTAAGTTGTCTCGTTTAAAGGTGTATTCTTTTCCCTTTACAGGGTATGTATAACCCATTATTTCCTTGATGCAATTACTCAAAATTAATTTAAGTAAATCACAGCACTTGGCGTCTAATTTCTTGTTAATGTTTTATCAAAAGCCGTCAAAGGACATTTGTTTCAGATTTTCTCAGAATCTGGCACAGAAGAGAAATGAATGTTATACGTTTTTCCAACGAAATTGAAACGAAGTTGATGGTTAGGAAATATTACGCAGTTCTTGGAATGTGATCATGTTGCGTACACAGCTCAATTATATTTAAACATTTGACGCATTTGCTTGTATGCCAAAATATTTCAGATTTGTCTCAGCAGGGTCGAGAATTTAAAGTACAGAAATTCAAAATTTTCCATCAACTTAAATTCATTGGAAATAATGAAACACTTTTGAGACTGAACAAAAATTAATTATCTTAAATGCTGTGCATTGCATTATACATAACTAGAGCCACAGTAAATATAAAAACAACAATAACAAGTTGTTGATAAGACAGAGCATATGAAAAGGAAAGCCAGTTCATTCACGACTATGTCATACACTGTTGCCAGTTTAACAATTGATTGACTTTTGACTTTTGACTTTAAGATGTAGTCACGGTTAAGAGTTTAAAGGAAAAGAACTTTAATTTGTTTCCATCTTTGAAGATAGTTTTCTATGCAAGTTTGAATCATAAGATTAAAGGTCTCGAAAACGAAAATTATGGCTTTCATATGCTATATACTTTAAGAACAGAGGACACTGCACAGCAGCGAACCCAAACAAAATAAATAAAAAATAAAAAACACAAAAAATAAAAAAAAAAATGACAGAATGAAGAAAAAAAAAAATAAGAAACCTGTCGCCGTTTTGTGCGCTTCAAATATTCATGACAAGACGCACAAAGTGCTCAATTTTATGAAATGAAAACAGTCAGTGGCGGTTGTTGGCCTCTCTCACCTGCTCATCCGGCGGGGGGCTGCTGCTTAGTTTTTCATTTTTTATGGTTTTTGCATGAAATATGCAGAACGGTGAACGTTTGACAAAATGATTTTCTAAGAAGCTTGCTAAATTGTCAAATATTAACGTTGTTTAGCCGCGAAAAAGAAAAACAAAAAAAAAAACAAAAAACGAAGAGATGACATCAGAGTATTGATGTTGCAGCTATTATTTGGGTACGCACATGCCACAAATGTTGCAGTTGCAACTATTGCATCACTTACGCACACACATTGAGAGCAAGAGATAGATATTATTATACTATATGTATATGAGAAAGAGAATGCGGAAAACGCTGACGCATGCGGTCGGTAGCAATGACATCACTTTACACGCACGATTTGTGGCAAATGCTGCCATAATTTCTGCCTCGATGCTGCGGCGAGTGGGCGCAGGATGACCAATGCAAGATGGCGACGACTTCCGCGCGCACAAACGGAAGCCAGCTACGTCGCTACAGTCTCTTTGCATATGTGTCTGTGTGTGTGTCGCCATTGTCAACGTTCGTCTTTGCCATTTGGCCCACACACACACACACACTCACTCAGTTGCTACGCTGGCTTTTGGCTGGTATCCAACAAACGCTCACACACACTAACACTCACACACCCAACACTACATTTTTTGTTGAGTACAGTCAGCAAAAAAGCTCACTTACGACAAACGACAACGAGAAATGTAAAAATGTGTTGCATACCTTGCGGCGCATCTGACTTTCAGGTAACAGCAATTAGTGTGTGACAGCTAACTCCATTTCCATCCACATGACTGACACACGCCCAATGACAACTGGACCAACAAACTTTTTTCACAAATCCCTACCCGGCCGCTCATCCCTCCCGAAATGATGCTCCTGTAAAACTGCATGCGAATGAGTAAAACTAACTTTAACGTTCAGTCTAGCAAATAGGTGAAAAAAAACTTTCTGTTGGCAGCAAACAAAAATAGTGTTGTTAAATTTAGTGCCAAGTTTCGATGCAACAACAGATTTCGAGCAAGAGAAAATGCCCTTAGGATAACTACTCAAACGTAAGGTTATCTTAAAGACACTTGGGAATCAGTTTATTTGATCTTTTCATTAAAAACAACTATACAATAATAGATACATTTTTAGAAATATACTTTTAAGATGAGACTAGTCTTAGGGTTCCAGCGAATTTACCTATATTTCTTTTTTACTCATATTGCAATGTTTTTGTTCCGCTTTTGGTATATATTATGGATAATCAATACATTATGTTAATACAACACTTCAAGCAATAAAATCATATTCAAAGCATTGTGCCTAAGCTTGTTTATCACCATAAATATAAACGAAAACCAAATATATTCCACTAGTTTTTACTGCGTGTTTTATGAACCAATCAGTAATTGAATTGACATGGATTATAACCATAAGTAAGCATTAAACTAGCCATATCATAATCATCTACATTTGTTCATTTAGCATAAGTACGCTGACGCACCAAACAGTAAATGCTTCATTTGGATGAGGGCAAACTCAACTTTGACCTGTTGTTGTTGACAGTAACTAAACAAAATGACATTGTCTAATCGAATCGTAGAAGGCACTTATAAGCTGACATCATACGCTGGCTGAAGATGACGTGCCAAAGAAATGAACCATCAAATCAACCCAAACTTCAACGCAATTATAACCCTCTACAAGCCCATCCACATCGGGTTCAATGCAAATGTGCGGCAGCAATAAAATTGCAAGCTTGCCACAATTCGCCGCTCTCAATGGAACAATGAGCCAATGAGTTCAGAATGGGCCAACTGAGCCATTGCCGCTAGCATTTTTGGCGGCAAACGCCTACGCGACAATGACAACACACACACTCACACACACACAACTGGTTGTGGCAGACAACTGTCTCTTAGTGTGTGTAAGTGTGTGAGTGTTGGTCATGGCACTCATTTTTGGGTTGTGGCTGCTTGAAAAATCATTCATTGAGAACGCTAGCCACACACACACACGCATACCAATACAGTTAAAGAAATGGCTTTATGTATATCTAGTATAGAGTATATGTCGTCGTTGTTTGTTAGTTTTCTAGTTGGCAGCCAAAGATGATTGTACGCGTGGGCGTTTTGCGTTTTGCGCTTCCTTTTGTATTGGTATGTGTGTGTGTGTTTGTGTTTTTTTTTCTTTCATTTTATTCTTAATACATATATTGGTACTATACCAGCAATTTGTTGTAAACTACTACGTTTCTATAAAGTCTATCTCGCTCTAACACACACACATGTATGTAACTGTGTGTGTGTGCCATTAAGTTTCATTTTATGACAGCGTCGCGAGTAACAGTAGCAGAAACTGTTGACGCAGCGTCTCCACTTTCAAAAACTGGAAATTCCATGAGGAACGCGTGGGTGTCCCGTCAAGGCAATGTTACACTGAATCCATACCCCATACACCCCTCCCTCTGCCAGCCCGCTCTGCCCTGCCTCACGCAAGGAAGCTATTCTGTATGCCCGTCGCACGTCGCTGATTTTTCTTAATGGAATTTATGCGAGTGTGAAATTTATGTTGGCAAAAATCTTACTGAACTGGCAAAAAACTATTTTTAGCCACTGCAAAACGAACCGAACGCAAGATGGAAAGAAAGAAAGCAAAACAAGCTTATTAAAAGTCGTTGTCTGCCTTTGCCCTACACTGTGTACGTGCAAAAACTTCATGTATGTCCGAGAGAGCTGAGATTGGTTCGCATTAATTGCGGTGCGTGGGAATACAGAAGAGAAAAAACAGCAGCAGAAACAGAAACAGAAAGTCGTTTAGTCGGCAAAATGCTGCATGATGATTTACCATGCCATAATTTGTATTGGCATATTTGTTCCTGCTGTGGTTTGTTGTTGTTTACATATTGTTTATCTCGGTTATTTGGCCTGTTTGTGATGCATGGCCGGTGTAATGTCATCAACGAATGTGGCACAGACGTCACAAATACCACTAGATATTATACGCATCGCATTTAGTTTCTTTTTAATTTTCATTCATGCACGTGATTTGCTTTTACGTCAATGTTGACGCGCTTTTTTTTTTGCGATAGCCCACACTTATTTCAGGTTTTTGTGTTTGCGTACTTAAATGTCATTTAAAGTAAGCAAGAGTTGCGCATATTATACAAAGCTTAAAAGCTGCCTTCACCAAGAACAATGCCTAATTGTTTTTATGCCCTTAATCCATGAAATGGGTAAAAATAAATGTATAATGGTTTTCTATTTCTATGTATGTAAGTAACAGACAGAAGGAAGCTTCTCCGACTCCATAAAGTATATATATTCTTAGTCAGCTTTAACAGCCGAGTCAATATAGTCATGTCCATCCGTCTGATCTCAGAAACTATAAGACTTAAAGACTCCAGTTTTGGATATAAGCTCTGCTAATCAATAGACAGGATAAGTTATATGAATGTCTGTCAGTTCGACACTTTGTATGGTCAAGGGTTAAGAGTATATTCTAGCCTAGTAAAATTTTTTAAAAGATCTTGCAATTGTAGGACAGCTATGATCTCGTCGGCAAATAATCTAGAAGAGCTCTTCCAAAGTTTCAGCGGCATATCTCAAAAGCTGCATAGAAACAGGCGGACAATTCTAAATCGACTCAACTTGCTTTAAGCTCAATTTTAACTGCCAAATGTAATTAAATCTTTTATCATAATCCTTTCTCTGTGTGTGTTGCATATAGAATGCCTACTACTTTAATTGTATTACTCGTTTTTCAGTTGCATCAACAAATGCGGCTTAGCCTTGAAGTTGCCAAGGATAATGCCAAGTAAAAGCGTGAATGCATTCTAAAAGAGTACAGGTAATAATCTGGGTTAAGGCGTAAAAGAGTATAGGTAATAATCTGGGTTAAGGCGTAATAAGCTGCAGTAGTTTTTGTTTTTCACTTTTTTCGGGCGCGGACAGCTGTCAGTAAAATGCCAACGAAAACGTTTAAGGTGTTCGCTGCTGGAAATTGATGGAATGGGTGAAGACTGAAAAAGAGAAAGAGAGAGAGAAAGAGAGGTGAATGTGTTCTTGAAGGATTTTCGTGGAAGACTCACACTACGTAGCTACCTAGCCACCAACACACGCGCCTGTCAATAAAACCCATAAAATGCGCGACGCTTTGCCACAAAATGTTGCATAAAATGTCACCGTGACAGCGGGCGGTGCAATCCCTGTTAAATGGAACGGGCGTGTCCACAGCGGGGTTGAGGGCGGGGCGTAGGATGAAAACCCATATTGCAAGTGTGTGTGTGTGTGTGTAGAGAGTGGAAGGGGGTGAGGGAAGGCAATTCACAATAGTTAGATATGCGCTTTTATTGTCATCATAATTTATGGTTTAGTGCGCACGGCTTATTGTGGCGTGGGCGTTGTTGTTACTGTTACTGTTGCTGCTGTTGCTACTAAGACCCACACGTATACAAACACACACAAACACACACATACATACATATGCTTGTGTCTTGTTGCAAGCGAACAAATTGCTTTTCAATCAATTGAATTTGCAGTTATTGCACTCAAAAGTCGTAGCCCTAACCCCAAATCCACCCACAAAAGGTCGCGGCCCAAATGGAAATATTACACAAACACACACACACACAGAAAGTGCAGTAGTGTGTGTGTGCGAGATAGAGAATGCATTCGAGAAGCATGACTTTTCATTCATAGCCCAACATTGGTTGGTATCGACTTTTGTCATCGTTTCTACCATTGACTGGCAAACGCCCCCGAAAAAAAAACAAGTTTTGTATTACAAATGGAAATTTTTCGTTTTTTTTTATTCGATTTGTTTTTTGTTGAGTTTGCCAAAAAAATGTTATTATATAATATAGTATAGATAATGTCTTTAGTGTGTGCGTTTGAGTGTGTTTGAGACAGACGCCGCTGCCGCCGACGCCACATGGCGCGGGTGTTGGCTTATTTATGATGTAGTTGATAAATAAAATAAATTTCATTTAAATCACATTTCTGCTTATTATTATATACATATGTATATACTACTTATTTATGCGCTCTCTTTATGTCCACAACATTTTCCTTTTTTTTTGGCCGTAAATAATATTTAAATTGCCAAGCCCCAAAAAAAATCACAAGCCCCTCCTTGAACCACAACAACAGCGAAAAACATCGAAGCCAGGCCCACAAAACGAACCCATTTCAAAACAAGCATTCGTAATACTCTCAACTTGCAAGTGCAATCTGCAGTTGACAGCCAATGCGATAAGCATAGAATCTAAGTCGGGTAGGTAATGGAGAAGAGATATGTGAATAACCAAAACAAAATCGGATGATTGATAGACGCGTAATTTGTTGCGTATTTCTGTTGCAGGTGCATTGATTATGATTGATTTGAATGTTATGTTTTGCAGAGGCAGTAACTGCGATTATGCCTGTTACGCAGCTATGACATTATAACTGGTATGATGGTATGGTAATGCATTACATTGAACTTGAATATCTGCAATTGGTTAAGTAACTCTGATTCAAGGGCAAGCTGCAATGTAACTGTTCTTACTTATGCTTATGTGTGTGCTTGCATCAGAGTGGGCGTGTGTGTGTGGGCTTAGACACGCCCCCACAGCACGTTCTAACAATTTTTTTTTGGCAACCACAACAGAACGTGGCCGAAGTCAAACTTTCAGATGACACATACAATGGCAAACAAGTGTTGATAGTTCTTAGAAATAATCTGAAAGATGCGAAAAATTATATTTGTAACTTTTTTTCACTCGATATAAAGATAAACGAATATATATTAAAAAAACTTGAAGAGCACATCATAATAACATTTGAATAATACTAATAATTTACACTTTAGCACAATAATAATAACATCAACGACATCTCGCTTGATTATCCCTGAACCATGAACCCAAAACCCTAAACCTGAAAACATCATTGGGCTTCCCATTGTGTCTATGACCAGTCGCAAATTTTATGACCAAAACGTGTTCGCAAAATTATGACAAACCGTCATAAAAGTTTCAAAGCATTTCAGCACACACTTAGCGGTCGACCAACACACACCCTGCACACCCCTCCCCCATAGAAAGAGCCCGAATGCCCGAACCAACGTAAAAACCTGACATAACTCAAACCTTTTTTAGCATAGGTTGGCCGCTTTTAACATGGTTTGTTTTTTTGCTCTTTGTTGGTTAAACTTTCTGGGCGGACAGGTACAAATTATGTAATAACCAAATTAATGATAATTGTGAATTAAAGTATGCTCTCTTCTTTGTTGTTGTTGTTGTTGCTTGTTGGTTGTTTCTCTTGTAATTGGTTTATGTTGTTGAGTTTAACCGTGTTTTAGTTCAGTTGAAAGTTTGGGTGCTAGCTGAGGGGCACTTTTTAATCAAGTTTTTTAGAAATCTGATGCATAATTTATATATATATAAACTAAAAGAGCGAAAAGGGGTATAATGTGTAAATGTAAGAGGCAGAAGGAAGCATCGGCGAGACCATGATGTATATGCATATATTCTTGATCAGTAATACTAGACGTCTAGCGATCTGTAAGTTTCTACTTATAAAATCTATTAACTTTCGGAGTTTGGATAGGAGAATTTCTAAACAATAAGCCATACAATTGAGTGGTCAATTATCGATATCTCTGTCCGTGTGCAGTGTGGTATTCGGACGTACATCATCTTCCATATCCTGTTGCGCAAACGATCGTCGTTCGTTTAGTATTATATTAGGTATGGCATAAGATTTGCCCGTTTCAGGTTGATGTTCGGGCATTGGTGTTGCTGGCGGCATTGCCATTGTGGGGCGCTGCAAATGTTGACATTGGCGCTGATTGCAATTGAGTATGATCACAAAGCCATTCGATAGGCCCACAGCCACAAAGTGCTCATTGGCCAGTACGCACAATGCGGTGGGAAACAGAAAGCGACTCTCATGCAAACCGATTCGGGTGAATCTATCTGGTTTCAAGCTTGGCGTGCAGCACAAGACAAATGAATGAGATCACTGCTCGTATCAATGTTGCAAAAGCGGAATCCCAGATCCGCAGACCCTGTCCAGCCAGCGCTATTGTAAGTGTTTGTGTCTCATTTAGTTCGCGCAGATCTTCAGCTAATCAAATTTTCATGACTCGAGACGTAAGCAAACCGGGATTAGGCAAAAAAAAGCAAAAGATTGAATTTAAATTAAGTAGTTTATAAAAAGCAAATCCCACAAAAGCGGTTTTAATCATATTTAATAAGCATGCTTTAAGACAGATTTTGTCAATATGCCGTTAAGCTGTGACATGATTTGAATACTTGTTTATGACTGCGGACTCTCTGCATTATGGTCCAATTATGTTTACCCACCTGTTATGTGATGAATCAAGTTTCTAGATTATTGTCTGCTTATGTAGGTGTGTATGTGTGTATATGTGTCTGTGTGTGTGCTTGTGTTTGTATATTAGTGTCTTGTTTACTTGGTGTTTTGCTTGTAATTAATAATTATGCTGAAGGCTGCTAGCGACTGACACAGTCATAGACCAAAGCCACAAGCAAATGAGATCTAGAGACAGAAACACACAGGTGGAAAGAGACAGATGAAGAGTGAGTGACCGACAGAGAGAGAGAGAGAGAGAGAGAGAGAAGGAGAGGTGAGACAGGCAGAGGGTATTATGTCTATGCTGCCTTAGAGACTGAATTAGTTAATTTTCAGATAATTTAAGCGTTAGACCAAGCTCATCGTTAGTTGTCACAGATACACACACACACACAAGACACGCACATGCACATACACACACACACATTCTCACACACATTCACACAACCATTGTCAATTAGTTGGTGTTAAGCGAATCGCACTTAACTGCTTTTGTGTCCAGTATCCAGCTGTGCGGCTCTACTAGGCTAAATTTAACCAACTTTTGGGCCAGCTGCAATTTGTACACACACACACAGAATATATATGTGTGTGTGTGTGCGATAAACATGCCCAATTAAAACTAACGGGATTAGACAAATTCTAAACGCACTCGAGCTAATTAAATCGCCTGTCACAGCAGCCTCAAGTTGTCAATTAGCCGACGAGTCGTCGATAACAAAATACAAAATAATGCAAAATAAACAAGTTGATAAATGTAAAATTTGCCTATAAATAATTTATCGCTTGGACTATTTTAAGACTGAAGCGAGTAGTAGCTTTAGGCAATTATTATTGGTGTTGCACGTGTTGCGTTGTTGTTGTTTTTGTTGCTGCTGTTGTTGTTGTTGTTCGAACAAAGCGCAAATATTTGCCCACGTAATTGAGCAACGGATTAGATTGCAAAAGCTCTCTCAGTCGAGTGGAAACGGAAGCAGCAGCAGCAGCGATGTTGGGTGCTAGAGCTGTGTCTAGACGCGAGCTTGCTTCGTGGCGGAGGAGAAGAAGTCGACTAAATAAATGCGATAAATATACCGTCAGGACAAAGTCAACAGTTGGCAATAAACACACACACACGCACACACACACACAGAATTACCAAGTGTGTGCCACACAAAAAAACAAAAGCCCCATGCGATTCGAAAACCGAAATTCATGCCTTACAGCAGTCCTTAATAACTTTACATTTCCACTCCAAAAAGGAAAGAAGCGAAATGAAATAGAAAATTGAATTACGTCAAGGTATGTTTCTCTCTGTGTGTGTGTGTGCAAAAAACTTGGCTCACTTGGCATTTACCTAGCAATTTCTGTTTCTGTTTAGCTATTAAGACGGTCTCGACTGATGCTTTCAATACCAACTCAAACAACGCCCCCCCAACACACACACACACACACACACACACAACGGACTCAAACATTTACTCATAATGATCTATGTGATTAGTTGTAAAAAGCATTGCCTACTTTTCAGCGCAGCCGAACCGTGGAGCAAATGCGAGCAAAACTGTAAAGTTAAAAAGACTTTATCCTTTGGCTTAGAATCTTTATATTTTTTTGTAAGTTTTGACTTTAAAGTACCACTGTGTATTGTGTCCGTTTTGTTGGTTGGTGGGCGGTGCCCATTTTGCTCAAAGTGAATTATGTTGTTAGTTGTTTGTCTTCTTGTTTTGTTGTTGTTCTTGTTGTTGTAGTTTATCAGCTCTATGTGTGTGTGTGTACCTAAGAGTCCAAGTTATTGTTGCTGTAATTGCTTTAGTTTTTGGCCATTGATTTGAACTCAACTGTGGTGGGCGTAATTTATGAAGCTGCAAACGGGTAAATATGTTCCCACTGCTTATTATGCTAATTTCAGTTCAGTGTCCAGTCACGAGTGACGTCATATAAAACGCTTTGATGAGTAAATGACACAATTACCGGGAGAGAATATTGGGAAAGTTCTTAAACGTGCGCTAATAAAACTGCGAATCGAGAGACGACAACAACAACAACAGTAACAAAAAAAGTTATTTGCTGCGCCCACGGATTTGTCAGTCTAGTTGTTATAATGACCTTGACCAGTAGGAGGACCAGTGGCAGCTAAGGGAGCCGAGGGAACAGGGAGCAGGATGATGGGTACTTGGCAAAAATTTATGACACAACAAGAAAGTAAAATAAAGTTGACAAACAACTAAAGCTGCGTCGCATGACAACCAAATAAAAAAAAGTTTTCTTTTTCTAAACCACTTCGCCGTAAAGTTTTGCTACGCGTAATTTGTATTTAGAGGATGATGAACGCCATCAACGGCAAATCAAGCGAGCAAGAACAAATAAACAAACACAAAAAACTGCTAGAAATGAATACTTACACTTATATAAAACTCATCAACGTCATCAAAATGGCTGCCGTTACCAAAAAGCAAACAAAACGAGACAAAAGCAACACCAACAGTAACAGCAACAGCAATAATAATGACAATAATGAAGCGTTATAGTTACATTTTTATCCCCATTGCTTGGCGTATCGTTGAGTGCCAGGCAGAAAAGCGGAAACAACAAACAAACAAACAAACAATTGCAGCCAGAGGGGACACAAAGTGAAGGGAGGGAAAGAGGGATGGGTGACTCTCATTTGAATGCCAGCCTCACTTAGCATTACTTAAAACAAACACTGCGCCACAATGACCACAGGATTTGCATAAAGCGCAGCACAGTTTTCAGCATCCTTGTCCTTGCAACACAGCAGCGCAGCTGTTATTCGATTAAGCGGCAGCTGCACAAACACACAAACACATACAGATAGTGTATAAAGCCGGTTGTTCTTCTTGCCTTGCATGCCTTGAACTTGAATTGTTTTCCACAGGCATTCTAGTTTGGCCCCACTTTCGTTCTCCCAAAACCAAGCCACAAAAAGCAGCTGCAGCTGCTGCCGCTGCACTTGTTTCTTGTGGCTGCTTTTGTTTTAGTTGAAATCATTTTATCCCCTTTTGCTTTATTTTATTCACTTAAAATTGTTTACCAAGTAAAACGTTAATTTGCTAAAAAGTTTGCTTGCTTTTCTTCTAAACTTAAATCGAATTCGATAAAGTTTTTAAAATAGTTTTCAACAAAGAATGGAATAAGGCAACATTGTTTCCCTATAACCCCCCTATTACCCCTCCAATTCGAGACTTACTTTTAATTATAAGTTCCATATTAGAATAGAACTCGCTTAATTTATGCGTTTCTATTTCAACACTTTTAATGTGGCTTGCTCTATTTTCACGCCCAGCTTCAGTTAATTGCTATTTTGGTATCACATTGCGCATACGCCGGATTGTACACGGAATTGTATACATAGAGCACTCAAACCTCAAAAAACACACACACAGACAAACACAGAAAACTATCTAAAAATAACCGATTTAGTACATTTTTAAATGTTACTTTCAATGTCAAGCGTTACGCGCCTAATACGAGCCATCTCATCCTGTTCAAAAAAAGGAAAAAAAACGAAAACGAATACGAAAAAAAAAATAACTTTAACGACAAGGCAAAGTTTTTTGAGTGCCAAGTGCTTGGGGCTGAGGGTTGCTGCGGTTGGGTGGCCATAAATCAGCTGCTGCTGAGTGCAGTTCGGGGTAGAAATGCTTATATAGCATATGTCACATGACCATGAACTGTCGGTCTAGTTATCCAAGTCGTTCTCTTCTAGTTTCAGGCAAGGTTTTGGTGCTTTGAACTCGTCACGTATAGTAATTATCATGCATGTGTGTGTATTGTGTGTATTTAAATGACTTTTCTTTGAGTTCTGTTCTGCTGTGCTGTGTTGTGTTAGGCCCTTATTCGGGTTCAAATAGCTCACAGCAACAACAACAACAGTAACAGCAATGACCACAACTTGTGACGCAGTCCTTGTGTCACATTCTTATAGGATATGCAAGTAGCTTTTAATAACGACAGTTACAAAAATGCCATATACTCATATTTAAACCAAATAGGTCAAACAGGCCCAATAATCAATATCGGTGCACAGATAACGTTTCAGCTACAAATGGCTAAGAATAGATTTTATAGTGGACCAAAAGTGAACAATAAGTGTTTGAATTAGAATTTAAGAGTTAATGAGTTTGATGATTTAACTTTAGTGTAAATTTTCTTACTAAAATTGAATCAGTACATTTGAATCTCCTTCACATAAAAGGGAATTTGAATACTTTCAATACTTTCTTTGGTTCCACTGTGCCGTGGGATTGCATTTACACAATCTAAAACCAAATTAGCCTGGTGTCCTGCAGGCAACTGAAGGCATGTGAACATTGTCTGCTGTTTTGGCTTGTAATAATGAGTGCGTGGCCGGGTGCGTGGGGACGGGAACGGGCACGGGGGCTGGAACGTGGGAGGTGTGTTCGCGTTACATTACATGTATTTCACCATTAGATGTATTCAAACAAATAGGCATATTAGAGAAAGACAAACAAGTGGCGCCGTGGGGAGAAATCAATAAAATCAACTGAATCAAACACAGAAAAATACTAAACGAAACAAAACAAAAGCGGAGCTGAGCTGAGCTCACGGCGCGTGCGAGTAATCAAAATGACATTTGTTTTGCGGTTTGCGATGCGGTTTGGTATGTTTGTTGATTTTTTCCAGTGCCTATTGTTTAGCGTTTGGCGGAGGTGGCCCGGGTCGACCTCAATTTTGGATTTGCGCAAATCAGCGACCTAATCGCCAATGAAATGTTAATTGGATCAACATGTAAAAAGACGCCGACAAATGTCAAATGGTTGCTTATGGATATGCTATGACGTTGCAATCAATCGACTAAACACTGACGTCTTGTTTCTTTGAAAAATCATAGCTCAAAGCTGGCAAACACACACACGCATACATATATACAGTTATGAGGTGCCGAATGGTAAGCAAAGGCAGCCCGCCTGTTGAAGCAAATAGAGCGTGAAACATTTAAGGATCTAATTATTAAACTGAAGATTTTCCTTAAACCAAATTGCTAAAAAGGTCAGATTGAATGTTGCTTCTTAACCTTTCGTATACTTGATACCCTTTTTCATATATGCGTATGTATATTTACTAATATTTATGCCTTGTTAGAGAGTTTGCCTGATCAGCTTGATTATTGCCGCATTAACGCATCGCATTTGCCATTCATTCATATCGATGCCTCTTCGAGGAATCTGAGACGCTTTCAATGGCCATTCAGGACAAAAAGGGGCCTTTGCAAAAATATTTTTCGCCAATAACGAGTGGGTTAGCGTTGGCGGAGAGATGGAGATGAGTCTGGTACTTGGTGCCTGGTGTGCTTGGTGAGCCTGGAGCATTCTGGGTAAAATCAGAAATGTCAATATTTCCAGTTGAGCGCGGCAAAACAGGCAAGGCAAGCGGCTTGCAAAAACGCGCAGAGCAACGACATTTTTGGCCGGAAACTAATTTAAGAAAATTATACGAATGCGTGAGCCTTGCCTGGACCCGGCAACTGATTCATTTCTGGACTTTTATGTGGACACACACATACCAAACACTCAGTGAATAGAAGAAGAGAATGCTATCTCTCTCACCATCTCTCGCTCTCTGTGTGTGAGAAGCAGATAACAAACCCGATTTGCTCTTTGAAGCGGAAGTGACCCTTGAAGTTTGATTTTATTTGTGCGGCGTTGCCAATGGCAAACATATTTAAGCAGCGATGTATTTCTTTAGCAGACTTCCTACTTCCATGGTGCAGTTATATGTTTCTACATATTTTTTTTTTGCTATTTATTTATTTATTTATTTGTTGCTGTTCAATTTTTAATCAACGGCTTTGGCATCTTGGCACTGCCTCGCACATTTTATGCAATTTCCTGTTTGGCTGTAGCTAAAACTCAAATAGCAAAAGGCAAAAAGCAAAAAGCAAAAAATCAAAAAAATACAAAACGCTAAGCAGATACATGAAAAAAAATAAAACAGGAAGATTGAAAACAGAATTGAAAAAAAAAAAAAATCTAACTCGGCTGGTTGCCTATTTTTAGGTGCCATCCTACAGAATTCAATGTCAACGACAGTTGCAAGCAGCAGAGTGGGTAAAAGTAGCTGGGGATTGGTGTAGGGTAAGGGATGCAAAGAGTGCTTGAGGCTGAGTGTTCGAGGAATGAATGGCAATTGCAAAAGGCGCTCGTGGCGGAAGTCCGTAAAGTTGCCATCAAGTGCCAACTTGAACATAAATAGTTAAGACACGTCTTATAATGCTGCAAAACAACTTGATAACTACCGGTGCGAAAATTTAATGCTGAATACCAGAAACTTCAAGCATACTTATAAGCGTTAAGAAATATTCTATAACAGGTTGATGGCTTAAACTTTTATTTGTCACCTTTATCGTGTTATGTGGGTAGGTTGAGTTTTCTAGCGAAGCTGTAGCTTAAGGTCATGAGAAATTGGATTAGCGTTGGTTAAGGTTGAAGCAATTCCATAGTAGATAGAATAAAGATTTGACTAAAGTAAGTATTCTTGCTGCTGAAAAAATAAAAGGCACAACACTTATATAGGAGGAAATTATCTTAAAGTATGTTTAACTTCCCTTACGATATGAGGAACATTAAAAGTTTCATTTAAATTTCTGGTCTTACCAAATACTTTAATCTCATTAAACATATTACAAAAACAATGTTCTTTTCAGTACAATTTCATATTCAAAATAATCTTCTTAGACCTATTCAAGTGTCATTGCATAACATGACGAAACAGGGGCGAAAGAGATTTGCAAAACGCAGGTGAAATCGCTCGAATTCGCTTGAATTCCGTGAAAAGTCGTGGAACTTTGGCGCTGTACATGCGACGAGCCCAAAAGTTGAAATGAGTGGCCAGCCAAGGTGTCAAAGCCAAAGACAATAGAACCATGCAGCACCACCAATACTAACAAACACATAACAACACACACACACACATATACACATATACACAGACGACGAGAGAGTGTTCGTGTTCTCGTGCTTACGTCACAAAATTGCGTAGGCGTCATCATCGTGCGACTGCGGCGCACCCACTGCCTCGTCCTGTTCTCGTTCGTACTCGTCTCGCCTTGCTCATTGAAAAGAGCCAAAAAGAGCCACCGCGCCACCATTGTCGCCAGTCAGGCGGTAATGTCTCCACGCTTGTAAAACGAATGACGAATTTCCCCAACTTGTTTGTGTGTTGGGGTTTCGCTGTTTGCTCAATGAAACTCGTAGCTTCGATTTTATGTTGTTGACGTAGTCGCCAGTAGTTGACATCGGTATGTTACCAATGCGCCTGCGTCAAGTCAAATCATCTGTTGTTGTCTCCCTGTTGCCGCTCCCGTCAACCCCCGTCCCGGATATGTACCTGCCTGACTGGCTGGCTGGCTGGCTAGCTGCCTGCCTTGGCCCAGCCAATGCATTTGGCTTGTGGTAGGACAGTTTATGAACAGCTACTGGGCTCAGAATATACACATACACTCACACTCGCACACACACACCCACTGAGAATGGTCATGGAAAACAACGGCGCTGCTCAGCTGTTTTGTTTGTAGAGTTTTTGCGTTGTGGAGAGTTTTGTGCAACAAATTGTGTATTGAAGCCGGCTTTTTGTTTATAAGAGAATATAATATAGTTTTTAGTGGTATGGTAGGCTTAGAAATTTCTGTTGTTTCAGATAATGTTTTATGTTTATTTACAACATCTTATATTATAATAATTTATATTTATAATAATTAAAATTATAATAATAATTTAAAAATAATTTTTTTTTAAATATTTGTATAAATACCAATAAGATTGCTTGGATTGTAATATTCTAACTATTTTTACATTTTCGTAAATCTTTTTATTAAATATTTAATTTTTTTAAAAACCACTTTCTTTATATTTGTACAAAAATCATTATTCTAACATGAAAAATATTCGAAATATTTGTATTATGTTTTTCATATTTAATTCTTTATATTTTCATTAACTCTTCAAATCTTTTAAATATTTTATTTGTTATAAACCAAATCTCTACAAAATATACCATCGGAACTGAAAAGAAATATTCAGCTAAAGTTTAAACAAAACTATAAAAGCAATGTTAAAAGTGCTCATTCACTTGATGCGATGACCACGCAGATGAAAAACTTCATCTTGCATTAAAACTATATTATAATTTGTGTTGCTAGCTCGTAAAACGTAAAAGCCATAGACATCGTGACGACAACAGCATCGACGACCGAACCAAAACTAGCAATGTGCAAAGGTACCTGCCCCAAAAATACTCACCCCAAAATGATGAATTTAAGATGAGAAGGCACAAATACTCACACACACACACATACATACACACAAGTTGCAGAATCACTAACAGAACCGGAACCAGCAGCAGCAGCAACAGCAGCAGCAGCAGCAGAATCAGCAGCAGCAACAGCAGCAGCAGCAGCAGAAGCAGCAACAGCAGCAGCAGCAAAAAAGCAAGAAGAAGCAGCAACAGCAGCAGCAGCAATGGCAACAGCAACCGTCGATGACGATGATCCTTTTACATAGTATAAGTACGAGTATAACCATGAATATAATCGTAGTTTCTCCTTCATTCATGGTATGTCTGCCTGAATCGGCATCGTTTCCATTCGGTTCCTCTGCAATTCATGGTACTTACTGTTACTGTTGCCGTAGCTGTTCTGTCTTCTTGTTTTGCTTTTTACAACTCTCGCAAAATGTGTGGGCGTCATCGTTGTTCGAAATCTCATTTTCGAAAGAGGAGCTCTCGAATCTCGTAGGGGTACGTTAAGTGCTTGTATAACTAGACTGACCGAACTTTCTTTGGATGCGCAAGATGCATTTAAAGGATAATGTTTTTGCTTGCATCAAATTGATATGTGGGCAGTCGCTAGGGAAAGGATATTCCCTGATGATTTTTTCTAGATATTAAATTGAATTTGGATAGAAAAAAGCAACAACTTTGTCAAAGCAAATGTAAATAAATGTGTATTAAGTTATAACATGGCTTACGTTATGTCTTATGTTCTTTAACTTTACATTGTGAAATTATCTACTGATGGTATTAGGGTTTTTCTTAAGCATTGTGAAATACCATTAAACAGTCATGCAATATTCTTTTGATAATATTTTGGAAACCGTAACAGGATTTTCCCTGCTCGGTCAGGAAATTATCTGTTTAGTAACCACAATTTTGGGGTTTAACCATGGCATAACAAGAAATTAAATCAATTTGCAGAAATAAACCACAAAATCTCAACACACACACTTACACACACAATGGCTTATGAACTAAGGAGAACTTAAGTTGCTGCTGTTGCCACGGCTAATAGGAAAATCCTATTAACATTAGGGACCAGCCAATTGCGAAAATTCGAAGCAAATATGGAAAAGAAATTTGAGGGGAAATAACCAAAAGGACATCATATGGGAGATGCCGGCATACAGTAGGCGCACTCAGAGAGTGTTTGCTGCCTCTCACTCACTCTTTCGTACATA
Organism: Scaptomyza parva; assembly: GCA_035044645.1. Taxonomy (NCBI): domain Eukaryota; kingdom Metazoa; phylum Arthropoda; class Insecta; order Diptera; family Drosophilidae; genus Scaptomyza; species Scaptomyza parva. The sequence goes on from JAWNNT010000090.1 coordinate 8,899,822, forward strand.
CTCAATTGTGCGCTCTCTCTCTTTCTTGCTTGCTCTCGCATTCGTTCTTGGCCCCCTCTCTGTCTGGTGAAAGAAACTCTACACATGACGCAGCGACGCTGACTGCTGTAGAAGACGAAGGTTCGGTTTATTGACATCGGGCTGTTCGGTTGTTGGGTTTCGGGTGTTGGGATTCGGCTGCAGCAGCAGCAGCAGCTTCAGCTTCAGCTTTGGCTTTGGCTTGAAAACAAGTGGTTGAGCGTGCGGCCTGCTCAGTATTGAGCGAACAAACGTAAATGTCGTTTCGTGCTCGTTGCCCGTTGACTGAGTATAAACGCACAGGAAGCAGCAGCAGCAGAAGTAGCAGCAGCAGCAGCAGTAGCAACAGCCAGAAGCAGTAGCAGGACGCAGCAGCCAGCGGCCAGGGCACAAGTGAAATTCGAGGCACGGACGACAACAACAACAACAACGAGCAGCGAATTGCTCCGAAACGAATGCACAACGAACCTCGCACGACGACGAAGACTAGAAACGAAACGAAACACACACATTCATACATTTACACATACACAGTCACACAGAGAGGCGGCATAACATCTATAAAGTTGAAATACGAAACGCCTTGAGGAGAGGCAGGAGCAGCGTCGACATCGCAGCCTGTGACGGCAACAGCAAAGGCAGTGACTGCGGCAGCGACCGCGTCAGGCGGCGGCCCAAGCCAAAAGGCAGACAAACAGGCAAAACCTGCTGAGACGATACGACGAGTCCTTGCTCGTCGGTTCATACGTGCGGAACACTGAAAAAGAGACACACATTAGCTAAAGTTGTTCACATCAAATCTAAACAAAAAACTCCACTCACCAAGAAAAACAACAACAAAAATCTACATCAACAAATAAACAAACAACACAAGTTTATAAAAATAATATTAACAAAAAAAATAAACAACAACAACAAGAAGCAATCAAGTGAAATTCGTGAATTAAATACAAGTTTTTAAAGTGCAAACTTATTTCCCCCCTACAACAAAAAATATTATATATATATTACCATTACAAAAATTATTTCTCAAAAATTTTCGAAAAATTTTCAAAACATAAGAATACTAACAGCAAAAATCGTGTTAAATTTGTGAAACAAATATAAAACAAAAAGTTTAAAATAATAATATAAATATATATATATATATATATAAAACTAATACAAAAGTGCCGCAGCTGAGCGCTAAGCAAAAAAGTGCTAAAAAGTTCCTTTAACAACATAAAAATATAAATATTATAACAAACAAAAAAAAATATATATACAACAATAACAAGAAATATTGTTATAACTATAAAGCAAAATATACAAATTATACACAATACAAGTTTTCTTTGCATTTTTACTATAAAAAAAACAACAACAACACAGTGAAAGAACAGCAAAAAGATAAAGACGAAGTCAAGTCAAAAAAAAGAACCCAAGTGCCGTGCGGTTTACTTTGTTCTCAAAAATTAAGTCTAGCCTGCTTGCCATAGAGAAGAAGAACATAAAATACCCAATTTGGCAAGCAAAGGAACCAGAATCCGGCAACCAGAATCCAACGGGAAGTTATAAACACAGCAAGCGGTCAAAGCAAACAATTTTTTTAGGCAGCCGCAAGCGACTTCCGTACCAGCACACAGAGCAAGAGAAAGAGAGAGAGATAGAGAGATAGAGAGGAGAACGAGAATAACAGTAAAGTAAAAGCCAAAGTGCCGACGGCAGAGATTTCATATATGTATATACTCACATATGCATATGTGTTACTGAATATATAAAGATAGGCAGCAACTAGTGTTAGAGAGTGTCGGTGTGTCTTGTCTCTGTCTCTGTGGAAAAGGAACGGAAAGGCAAAAAAAAAAAAAACTCCCTCGACAAAGGCCAACAAAGTTCAAACAAACAATACACGGCCCCAGACACTTCAGTGTGCACGGGAAAAACAGTAGACAATTGACTATTGATTTTGTCTAAAGGCAACTTCAGCAACATCAAAACCCAGTGTTGTGCAGTGTGTTAGGCGCGCTACAGTGCGCTACAGTGTTGGTCAGCGAGTATGAAGACTTACAAGCGCTAAGCACATAAAACAAATACAAAACAAGAACAACAGAAAAGCAGCTAAAAGAAAAACTGCAAGTGAAATCAAGAACAACAAGAAACTCGCCCATACACCAACACCAACACCCACACACACATACTATCTCCATCTCCCTGTCACACTCTCTGTCTACGTCTTTTGTGTCTACCCCTTAACCCTTTACTGTAAATTTCACTCTGACTCTGAATCTGTTTAGCGCACACACAATCGCCGCCAACATAAGCCGTCTAATTGACAAACTACGCCAGAGCAACAAAAAGAAAATGTTCTTCTCGCTTGTACAGACGCTCGTCTGCGTCCTGCTCATCAATGGCGGCCTCTATGCGCTCCATTTGAGCGGCAACAGCGAGAAGTCACCGATCTCCTCAGGCTCCGGATCAACAGCGAGCTTAAGTTCCAACTCGGGCTCGCCAGGTGGTGGTGGTGCCTCGGGAGGTTGGCAGCCGCAACAGCAGCAACAGCTGCTTCATCAACATGCTGGCGGCGGAGCGCCACCTGGCGGTGGATCCTTAGCTCATGCTCATCGCGGTCCCTCATCGGACTCCCATCGATCAGCGGCTGCGGCAGCCTTCGATGCGACCACGGGTCGTCTGAACAAGGAGATTGCGGACATGGCGCAACTGGAGCGAGAGCGTCTCATGCTGCTCGGTCTGGCCAAGCAGACGGCCGAGAGTCCAGATGCGCCATCCGGACATCATGGTCGCCCCATCATAGCGGGACGCATACAAATGCATCCCAGCGAAGATTTCGATGTGGGTGATTATCCGGCGCTGTTGCAGCAAGCGGCACGTGGCTTCATGTTTGGCAGCGAGCAGAAACAACCGCCGCCGCCACCGTTGTCCGTCAATGACGAGGATTACGAGCAGCTGCGTGAGTTTGGACGTCGTCCTGTCAAGTATGATTATGGTCGGGTGGTTCAGCCGCCGGAACCGCGTGAGTTGGTGGGTGAACCGTACGAGCCGCTGCATGGTTTCGTTGACTTTGATGACTTCTCGGAACTGGAGAATGCAGAGGAGCCGCATGTGGGCGAAGAAGAGCTGTTGCGTGAACTGGATGCCTATCAGTATCATGGTTTGGAGGAAGATGGTGGCTTGCAGCTGCCCGAGAATCCCTATCGCAAGCTGGAACAGCTCGAACTGGCCGCACCAGAGACAATGCAACAGCTCTTTGAGCATCGGCAGCAGCCAGCTAAGACTCAGAAAGCTCTTGTGCCACTTGGCAACTACAATATTCGCATGCAACAAAAGTGGGCTAGAAAGCGTTCCCAAGCACCCAAGCAACAACAGCAGCCGACTCTGCAACGCAACATATTCGGCCAACACTTCAAGCAGCAACGTGGCAAGTTGGCTTTGGCCAAATCGGAAGCAACCGCCAGCAAGCATCTAAAGGCAGCCACACGTTCCGGTTCCAGTTCCGGCAATATGGAAAAGTCAACCCAGAACGAAATGGATGAGGCAGCGACTAAGCAACAAGCTAAAGAATCAACTGCAGCCGGAGCAGCAGCAGCAGCAATTGTTGCAGGTAATGCACAGCAGCAACAGTCGTCATCGTTGTCATCATCACAGCAGCAGCAACCATTGTCACAGCAGGAACAGAATAAAAAGGATTCGGATCAGCAGCTAATGCATCCCAATCACAAGCGATCGGGCAATGCGGGTGCTGCCACTGGCGGTGGCTCTCTGGGTGGCTATGCGTCGCCCCAAGTTACTCACAGTGTTGCCAATTCACTGATGTTGCGCAGTCAGCGCGGCCAGCGGCAATATGATGTGCCACAAATCGGTGAGTGTTTTTTTTCGATGAAGTTATATTTTAGTTTTGAAGTTTGTTTTTGTAAAACTTTTAATATTATAACGTGATATAAATAAACAGAGATTGGCATGAATAGCAACACCTTTCATGTGTAAAAAAGTTTTCAAAATCATTTAATCTTAGTTTTTGGTATCGATTAAATACCACAAACAAACTTTTCAATAGATAGTTTACTTTGATTCATATTCGTTTTCGAAATACAAGAACCTGAGGAACAAAGAAGAAAGGGATAAAGAGGAAAAGTTAACTATAACATTTGTAAAGATTTAGACTGAAATCCGTTCATAAAATATATTCAATACATACTTAATACCTGTTGTATTCGTTATGCCCCAAAGGGAAAACAAAATAAATCCCCAAAATTTGTTGAATACTTTGAACCATCTTTGCTTTAAATCTCAACCGTGACCACTAACATTAATATTATTACTTTTATTATTGTGTTCGCCAGCCACATACCCTAATTATCCAATCCATGTACCGATTCCATGCAGAGACCCAAATCATAATAGTTCAAATTGTGTAGAGCTATATAGCTAATTTTATACATTACCTGTCAAATTGGTGTTCCTTTTAACCACTGACGTGCGCATGTACATACGTATATATGTATGTATTTTTGTGCTATGTACTTTCGGTTACAATTCACTTGATTCAGTTATTAAGCCTTATGACTTACTTCTGTATATTTTTGGGTCGAGCCCACAACATTAAGTTAAGTCCCCAAGGGCAACCGCTAATCGCTCCATTGGCGCGCTCTCTATTTTTATTCCAACATTTATATCTTTGTTTTCGTTACCCTTTCCACGCCCCCCTTATTTCGGTTTGTCAATATGTAAGTATATATGTATGTACCGGTTTCTTTTCTCGGAACTTGTCTGTCGCATTGCATAATTCATAGTTCAAAGACTTTTGTTTCAAATACTGTGTGGGTGTTTGGTTGATTGGTTGCTTAGTTGGTTGGTTGGGTGTTTCCCAGTTTGGCTACAATTGCAATGCGTTGGCGTCGCTTGGAATTTAATCCTTTTAGCCGAGTCCGAAGACCGAAGACCGAAGCCCGGGCTAGCCTCGTCGTCTCATCAATCAAGAATCAGCTATCATTTAATAGATTGTCACTAAATCATTTGTCAACAACAATAAGGGAGGCGTGCACGGACAAAGTTTTTCCGTGTCTCTCTATGCGAATCGAAAATTCACACACACACACACTCGCACACACACACACAAACACTGTCACAAAAATGTTCGGTTTTAATTGGCAACAACTATTTTTCGGTTATATTTGGAACAACGTCCAACTTTTTGGCCATTGCATTTAGCAAATTAGTCGCATTGTCTGTGAACAAAATTTTCACGAGCTTTGGCTTGAGTTTGGCAAGTTTTGCTTAGGTCTGGCAACTTAGCGCTATCCCGCTTTTGCCACTTTGTCGTCTAATCACTTGGCTGGATGGTTGGGTGGCTGGGTTGATGGCTCCGATGGCTTTGCCGCCTTTTGCTAAATTACTTTACAACAAGTTTTGATGGTCGCCATGCATACAGAATGTTGGCTTGAAACTTGAAACTAAAACTGGTTACCGCGACGACAAAATCTCTCGCTCTCTCTCACTCTTTCTATCTCTGTTTGCCATGCAATCAATTTTAATTTTTAATTATCACTTTCAAGTTTAATGACATAATTTTTGATGGCCATGAGCTAAATGCTTAGAAATTGTGTCAGCTCCAGCAAATATCCACTTGCGGCAACCGCAAGTAGGCGTGGCATTGGCCCAATTAAAAATGCGCACACATTTTTTGTTTTCTGGTGAGAATTTTCTACTCATTGGTGGTGTCGGGGGCGTTGGCGGCATTGATGCATTTATAATGAATTGAGCAAATGGTTTTGCTTAAAAGTTTATTGCTTCATTTTTGCATTTTAATCGAAGTTTTATAACTTGTTTATACTTTCAAATGTTGCCATTAAAAAGTTGTTAATAATTATGGTATTCATAATTTATGAATGGTTTTCATGCCAATTCATATTTAGAATTGTGCTTTCTATATCAAAAAGAAAATAAAATGTAAACAAAATTATGAGCTTTCCAAATCATATTGAATATTAATTAAAATCATTTAATAACTAATTCATTTAATAGTTTTTTGTATGTATTTAATAGGTTTTAACGTTTTTTTAAATTAAATTTATCATATAAATATTTTTTTATTTTATTGAGTTGAGTCAATTGGCCAATTAAATTGGATTGAAAGTGTTATTGGACCAAGTTTGTTATGTTTCTAACTGTTGAAAGAAAATGCTTATAAACTTTATTTAAATGGCTTTTCCTTATGTCAAAAGCATTTGGGGCAAACGGAACGTTTTTGGTTTCGATTTGATAAAAAAAAAAACGCAAATTCAATAAGACAATCAATGAATTTTCATATTATTCGCATGTTTGCGGCGTTTTCATTTTCCACGTATTGTTAACTCAATTCTTTTTGTTGCTGGCTGTTGTTGTTGTTGCTGTTGCCAATTGACACTGGCGCTTTTCATTGAACATTTTTGCATATGTATATGTATGGGTATGTATGCATGTATTGTTAACGCACAATGCGCGTTTTGGCAAGGGCGTTAGATGGAAAATCCTTTACAGCCACATGCTGTAAGCCCGATCCAATTTGGGCTTTCCGTATTTTAAATGTAAGTGTATGAAGTGTGAGTGTGTATGTGTGAAGTGTGTGTGTGTGTTTGAGCAACATATGGATGTGTGTGTGTGCTCGCAATAACGTCATCAACTGTCATCGAACGCTGTTGTTTCACACTTTGTGCAGTAGTTGAGAAAATTACAATTGTTTTCTCAAGTGTTTACATTGAAATTGATCGCACACTTCAAAAAGAAAGAAAGTAAAGAAAAATGTGTACTTAAGTCTTACAAAATAGATATTTATTATTTTTGTATTCATTTTGCTTATTCTTATTCTATTGTGAGAAAAATATTAAGAGTTCTCTTCACTTGTCTTTGAGTAAGTTATATAAAAATCAACAACGATCAGTGAGAATATAATATCTGAAAGTTTCTGTTGTGTTCTACTTTCTTGTTCTAAGTTATACAAAAATTAACAAGGATCAGTGAGATTTTTAATGTTAATAGTCTTTTACAAAGTATTATTAAAAAGATAAACCAAAGATTATAATTTAAATATCATATTGTTGCAAGAAAAACCGCTTTTTAAACACTTTCGCTCTCATTTTCACACTCCCACACAAAAACGCGCAGATAGAGACACATTGGCTACCGCTGCGCATCATTTGCCTGACGATGTCTAACGACTGCTTTATTGTGGTGAGAACTCTGGCTGCTGGAGTCCTGCTGCTGCTGATGACCAAGTCCCGCGTTTGTGGGAAAAGCAGCTTCCTCATTGTCGGTATTATCCTGTTTTTCCATGGAAAAAATTGTGCGGCATTTGTGTGATGAACGCGTTTTCCTTTTTTAATACACATTCACAATTTATGATCCTTGATGGTTTGCATGTGTATATATGTGTATGTGTGTATGTGTGTGTTTTCCCACTAATTTAGTAACAACACTCCAGGGGGTGAATGCCTGTTGTTGTTGTTGTCGACGGACACAACACTCATTTATATAGCCGCAACAGTTTGACATGTCCTTGCTGTGCGGGCGTTTAGTCCTTGCTGTGCTCACGCCTTTGGTTTTCACTTTTGTTGATTTAATTTGTAATTCGAGTAACAACTTCGAGTGGCCGGCACTCGACTACAAACACACACACACACAACCACACACACACACATACACACGAAGCACAACACACTTTACATCTGGGACGCGCCTTCTTCTACTTCGACTGTCTGTTAAATATTACGCAAATTAGTTGGAACGTTATTGGAGTCCACTCACGCTTGTGTAAGCAACTGTGTGTGTGTTAGAGAGTGTGCGAGTGTGTGTTTTGCGGGTGTGGGATACGTCAGCGGTGTCCTGTCATGTGCGTGGGCAGCTGATGCAGCCGCGCTGTCTGGTCGAACTATGGAAAATTTCTTAAGTCGTTGACGGCTTACCGCCCAGGACAACGAAGACGACAGGTTGTCTGTCAGGCCGTTGCCTGCAGGCCTTTCTGATTGGGATAACATATTTAGACTGTCTGAGAAAGACACTCTCTTAGGGTGTGAAAGAGAGAGAGAAAGAGATAGTCTCTATTGTTTCTCAATAATCGGGCATTGATATGCAAAGGCGTCGATTTTATGTGCTTGAACCGCTCAAAAGATCAGACAAATAAAAAATAAATTTACTTAGAAAAAAAGAAGAATAAAGTCTATTGAACTGTTAAATATTAAGCTGCTTAAGAGTTTCTTTATTTCATCGAAATATTTTAAAGACTTTGAGTAAACTTTTCAATCAATACTCAACAAAACAACAAACAAATAAAGAAGTTTACTTTAAAGTAAATGTCACACAAAATGAGTTTCACATATATAAAAAAAACTACTCATTTATATACTCATGTACTATATAATATATAGTTGAGTTATTTGAATGGCATTTTATTTTTGGGGTCTGTCCTTTGTTTGCTGTTCCATGACCTACAAAAATTATATTTATTTTCTTATTCTAATTTCAATACATGTGCCCAAATAAAGGGACACATTTGACATTTGCTTAGTCGTTGGACATGAAACGGTTCCTTTTTGTACTTTTTACTCATTTTATTTCTTGTCAAGGTTTCCTTTATTGCTGGCAAGGTCGCTTCTTTTTTTCGGGTGTCCACACCACAGATGACAAAATGTTCTCTTTCTATAGCTATTGGTGGTTTTGTTGCCGGTTGTTGTTGTTGCTATTGTTGTTAACATACTAGTGTCGTGTTGTCTGTGGCAACATTTTCTGTTCACTTTTTGCCTTGTGGCAGTAGCAGCTAATTAACCGCAACTTAATTTGCATAAGCAAATGTGGCGCGTTTGCATTTAGCTGAAGAGTAAATGAACTGTAAGCGACGGCATCGCCCACGTCACATGTTCACAGCACGTGAGCATGTGTGTGTTGGTGTGTGTGTGAGTGTGTATGGTACAGGATGCTACGCGTCAAACGAGCAAATTCGTTAATGAACATGTGACAATGTTACGAAATCGCATATTCAAGATACCCTGCAAAAGTTCAATTACAAATTTCAATCAAGGCATTCCTACATAATCCTTCAGATTGTGAGCTCTAAAAAGTCTAAAAGAATGTTTAAACATTAGTTAATCCATAACTAAACATAGCAAACTATTTGAATATCTATAAAAAGACATCTAGGGTATTCCCTACAGTTGTTTTTGCATTCATTATTTTTTGCCGTAACTGTTTTCATTCTTTTTTTCTCTGGGGTTGGCTTGACAGAAAATTAGCTTTTGCGAGTCAACGCAGCGCCAAAAATAAACAGACAACATGCAAAAATTAGGCTGAGGGTACTTTCAGTCATGCACACACGCACACACACACATATACAAATCAATAAACAGTGACATCATCAGCAGCAGTAGCAGCAGCAGCATCCGCCTGACAGATTTTAAAGCATATACACAGGCGCCCGGCCGCTTGCATATATAATTATGGCGACGGCGACAACGAAGCCGAGAGCAAATATTTACATTAGCGTAAGCCCAAGACCAAGAGGCAAAGAGCGGCGGGCGGGGGCAAACCATTGAGCAGGCCAATTGTAGGAGACTCTTTGTATATGTGTGCTGTTGTTGTGTGTGTGTATGTGTGTGTGTGTTTGTGTTGGTGTGCCATTCAGCCAGTTTGACGACAGCAGCCAAAGCAGCAGCAGCCAAAGGCAATCGAAATTTTTTTTCCCCAACTTTTTTTTTTGCTTTTCTACGGTTTTTTTTCGGCCAGCGTTTGCGTCACAGTAGCAAAAGCGTCTAGGAAATCGAGTGATATATACTAAAGTGGTAGATGAGCTCTCGTTATGCATATGTGTGTGAGTGTGTGTGTGTGTGTGTTAGTGTTTGTTTGTGTCAGTGTGTGTGTGTGTATGTTAGTAGTTGAATTGGTGCTTAGCTTGTGCTTTTAATGTGCGAAACTGGGATTTCATTCCAGCAGTAGCAGAGGCAGAAAAGTTAAAGGGTTGCCAAAGTTGATAAAGTAAACGAATGATGTACATATACTAATGTGTATGTGTGTATATGTATGTAGTTGAGTCTGTGCTTATGATCAAGTCAATTAAGTAAGGCTATAAATGGCAATGCGTATAATGAGACTCAAGAGACCAAGCAAGAAAGCAAGCAAGCGTATATATAACTCGAAGTTCGAGTATAGAGTGGATATATAGAGCGAAAGGCACTTAGTCATCCGAAAAACTCAGCGCAAATAAATGTAGCTGAGTAATTGTGTGTCTATCTCTTTCTTTTTCTCTATATGTATGTGTGTTTGTGCTAGCATTTTTTAGTCAATGAAGCGTCAAGGACTTTTGCTTATGATATATTTGCCAGAGATCCACACACACACACACAAGTAGCGACCACCTCAAACAAGATGATGCAATGCGAGGTAGGCAACAACAACAATTACAACAACATCAGTTCATAGCTTACTTTTAGGCCACAGACGTGTGCGAATGTGTATGTGTTTGTGTTTGTGTGTGTGTAGTTGCCACAACGTCGTGCCTAATGAGTTGTGAGCTGACGCGAAATTTATGAATGAACTGCAGAAAGTAAACGAAAGACAGAGTCAGAGAAAATTCAGAGACAGAGACGGAGGAGAGCTGAGTTCAAGTCACTTCATCATGTGGCACAAAACACAGCCCACACCCGGTCCCTCTCTCTCTCTCTCTGTGTGTGTGTGTGTGTCTTTGGTGGCATTGTTTTAGCTCAAAGTGCGCGTAAAATTAGCTAAGTAGCATGAATTTTGCATATATATATATATATATATATTTTCGCTGAACAAACAACAACAGAGCATACACATAAATAATGGATTATTTATTGGTTGAGTTTTCTACACGGGTTTGAGTTTTCTTCTGTGTTGGTAATTGGTATGCAAAGTAAGCTGTTAACCACTCTGACTTATGGCCTGATAAATGTCTCAGCTTACTTTTGACTGCTGCTAATTGGGCTTAAACCATTGCATTTGTCGCCATCAAATAGTTAAATGGAAGCTTAAATAACAACTTTAATTATTAAATCGTTATCTCCTGCTGCTTCCGCTGCTTCAACAGAATATCAGTTTAACAGTTTGCGCTGCGCATTTGTCAATTCGATTTGCCAACATTCGTTTTCTGTTCACTTTCGACAGACAAATTTTATGATTGACATAATTCGATTGACTTCACTGCATTTAAAAACAGAGCTTATGAAAATAGACAGCTTTTCCACGGTTATCTGATGAATTCGATTCGATTGGTTTGATGGTTTGATTGGCTGCAGGCAATTGGAAAACTTGAACATGATTTATTTCATTTTCTTTTGAAACTTTTAAATTTATACAAAAATGATTCAATTGATTGTTAAAGTTTTTTGTGTTTCATAAATCTTGCACGCCCTGCAGTTAATTACAGTTGTTGTTGTTGTTTGTGTTGTTTTTGCCTTTAAGTGAAAGCAATTTCGAAATTAGTTTCATGTTGCTTCTCGGTTGTTAATTATAATTGGGTCATGGCGTGACATCGAGCTTACTATTCAATTTAATTAAATGCATTTATTTGCATATTTGTCTCCTCGTGATTTAATTGAGACCGCACACACACACAGTCGAACCACGTATTTAATATGCTTTTCTTTTTATTACGTCTATTGGACACTGACACACACACATACACACACGTGTCACAGCACAAACAAACGAAGCAACAACAAGAGCAAACAACAAATCAATAAACAACATAAAATATAACTTTTGCGTAGGCGACCACGCGCAAAATATCTTTATTTTTTGTATTTACATGAATGTATATCAAATGCGGACACACACACCAACACACATACACCACAAGCTCATTGTCTGTTGGAATTTTATGCTTCCTCCCTCTCCTTCTCTCTCTTGCATATGATTATTTACGTTGTTAATAACCAAACTATGAACAGAAATGGTAAACTTTCATAACACAAAAATAGAAAATTATTTTAGGTTAAAGAATATTCAAGTAATGTGTTTTTTTGGTTTAAAAACTTACTAAAATAATGGGAAAAAATATTATAAATATTAAAAATCTTCAGTTCAAGTCCTCTTCAAGGCTTCACCATTATAAAAACAGAAAGAGTTAGAATAAATGTCTAAAACATTCAAATTAATTGGCCAATAAATAGAAAAGACATGACAATACTACAAATGTATAAAAATAGACCTAGTTAAAAGGGGTGTGAGTCGATGTGTTTTTTTTTAGAGGGACTAAAACATATTAAAATTGCCTGTAGATCTACAGCGCAGTTGCTGTTGTCCTTGAACCAGCTGGAGGGTTTGTGCCATATAAAATAAAGGAAAAATTTCCCAAAAATGAAAGTACGAGTTTCTACCATAAAAAAAAACACAAATACTTATTGGTTGGCCGAAAAAACAAAAAAAAAAAGTATATTCGTTTTCATGGATAAAAATCTAGGCGCTGACAGCGCTCAAGTGCGCCACACACAAATGGCATATGTTATTTTTTTTTTTTTTGTCTGGTGTCTAAGCAATAAGGCAGGGTAAAGGGCTAAAAGAGGGGAGGGGGGGCCAGAGAAAGGACGTTGTGCGTCATGGGCTATGAAAATCAAACGCAATAAAAATCATAGACATAGTTATATGGCATATATATATATATATACTAGATAGACTAGATATAGATATTGTAACTCTGGGTACTTACATATGTATATTTTAGCTGCTTGCTGCTCAATGCCAACGGATGCGATGAGCGGAAGTCAAAAAGTGGAGCAGGCAAACGAGGCTGGGTGTCTCTGTGTGTGTGTGTGTGTGTGTACTTTTAGCAAGCACTATGGCTGAGTGCAGAGCCATGCTAATGCAAATTATAGCCTATTTAAGATGACAGCACATAACAGACAGAGACAGAGCGAGAGAGAGACAGAGTTAGAAATTGCATTCAACCAACGAGAGCGAAAGAGATGGAGAGTCAAAACTAAAGCCTACTTTAAGGCTCGCAACACTTGAGCCTGTCGCACAGAAGAAACTAAAATGCAAAGTGCATTTTGGAGTGGCCTCACCAGTCTCACAGAGACTTCTTCTTCTTCTGCACAAGTGTGCAGTGCAGCACAGGACAGGACAGAAGCTGCCTACTTAAAGGCTTCCGGACTGTAACTTCACTCTTGCCACTCGCTTTTCTCAGCTGCCGCGCATAATGAGGCTAACACACGCCTATCTGCATGCATAATTTACGAGCGACAGACAAAGAAAATAGATGAAGTCATGAAATAAATGAGAGATATTCTCTCTCCTAGCTACACTCCAGCCACTCCAGCAATGCCTTTCGTTTCCCACGCTGACCTTTTGTATCAAAAATAATGACTCTATTATTTTTGCAGCATCATTCCTCTTCATTCACTTACAATTTTAATTTAAATGCAATTTACATTTACTTGAAAATTATGTTATGCTTGTGAATTCGAAAGCCTTTCGAAAAACTTGTTTAACTTCGCTCGACCCATTTATCAAGCAGCTGCACAAATTATTTGCAGCTTTTTCTAGCCCCAACTCGGTTAACCTTTCAATTTATGAGTTTTTTTGTATTCCCTGGCCCCCTCTGGCTGAGCAGCCTTCAATCAATCATTGGCCTTTGCCTCAGCTATCATTTTACCTGTTTGTGTGTTGGGGACTTGAACGATTGGTCGATTGTAAATGTCGCTCATGCAATTTGTACAAAAATGTCCAAACTATAATTTCTGTCAGTCTTAAAAATAACTTTTTTTCCTTTGATACTTTAATCATTTTAATGGCCAGTTGTTTTGACAATGCTATTTGTGGCTTAGTTTGTATAAGCCTTTAAGTTTTTAAGCTTCAAAAGCGATACATGATTTGGTTAACATTTTCGACAAGCCTTTTAAACTTTGATATGTCTAATGCTGTGGTTAACCATATCAACTTGTGACAGAGCAAGAAAGCCACAAATATATATGAAAATATCAAGTGGAAAATACTAAAATTGAATTTTCTTCTTCGATTGCCGTCGACACAACACTTGTTGCCTTTAACTGGTAGCTTTGGCTAGATGGCGAGAGGATCCTGAGCAAACAGACAGCCACACCTAAGCAGTCAAGCAAACCAACGAGCTGAGAGCTTGTCTAGGTGCCTAAATAAACACAACACATACGCCTCAAAGACACACACACACACACAGAGAGAGAATCACAAAGACATACACAGAGAGAGACCACAAAATAACATCCGAGACTTTTAGAGACTTTAAGCAGCAGCTGATGCGGTGAAGCTATCTTGCTAATGCCACAACACACACACACCTACACACCCACACACAAAAGACCGAAAACACAATGAAAAAAACGAAACGAAATGAAACGAAAATTACGCATACGCCACAGTGGTTCCAATCAGTCCAAGCCGCCATCGAAGCGCACAAATTAAATTGACCTTTTGCGCAATAGGCGCTTTCTCCCTCTAACCAGCAATCGAATTCGACTTTTTGTAACAACAACAAGCATGTTAGTGTACAAGATACCCTGTAAATGCTTAAAAGTTTACTTTCAGTTCAATTTCATTAATAAGTGTTCTGTCTTCAAATCAAACATCAGTTAAAAGTTCACAACTTCCAGAGTATCTTAAAATCGCCTAAGGTGTTTTCATGTTATTGTTAAGAGCACACTAACGAGCCATATGTATTGTAAACATGTACTAACTGACCATTGCCAGTGAAAATGTTTTCAACTCAAGCAAATCCAAATGTGAAACCAAACGAAACTTGAACCAACAACCGAAAAGAAAAAAAATGAAACAACACAACAGAAAACCACAACCGATACTACGATATTGGTTAGCGTCTGTCCGCTGTGGTTTCGGATTAATGCAGGTAAATAAATGTCAAGGTACGAGATTGTCAGCGGTTGATTTTGTTGTCGCTGGCAGGAGGCGTTTGTCCTTCTTATTGCTTAACCTTGCGTTGTGCCAGTTAGTTGAAATTGACAGCTGGTTTTGCAATTAAATAAGATTTATGTCGTCGCCGCAGCAGCAGCAGCAGCAACAGCTCCCGATCCTGATCCCGTTGCGGCTTAATGCCCACATATGTACAACCACACATCTAGAGGGTTATATACAGTTTTCACCTTGGTTGTCTTTCGTTTTAGCATTAATATGCCAGAAGCTGCCGTCACATGACCTCAGCTGTCAACTGTGCGAATACGTAATGTCTGTCTTAAGTTTTTTTGATACTTTTTTTTATGCCAAATTTGCTATGTTATATAAGCCACCATATATATCATACCATCCATCAATACTTTATCTAATGCTTAAACTGACTTTTTTTTCCGCTTATTTTATTTTCGTTACAGGTAAGTTCTCCTCTAATGGAAACATATGTGACAACGTTTTTTCGGGGGTTATTTATGGTTAACCGCTTTGGACAGGTGCGTTCTTATATATGATCTGTAAATGGCAGTTAAGAGACATATATTTCTTAACTCTTACACTGAATCTTCTTTCATTCTTTTCTTTATCTTTGCATTTGACGTGTAACTAATCGAAATTAAATATCAATTACTTTTCGCTTTAAATTCTCATTTTCTAAGCACAATTTAACTGGTTTTAAAGCGTTCCATTACATTTATACCTTTACTGCAGTAGTTCCCCGTTGGCACTCACACCTTAATCCACATGTGTGTTTATGAGTGTGTGTATGTGTTTAGGGCTCAAACAAACAACTCTGTCTGTAGTTTTGTTTTTGTGTTCAGGTTGTCAGGTGATATATACATATGTATGTGTGTCGTGTATAGAGAGAGAGCGGACTGTGGGTACATATATACAACTTATCGCTACCTTTTTTTTTGCGCACTGTTGCTGTTGTTGTTGTTGTCGTTGTGTATATATATATGTATTTAGCGCCGGAACGCCTAAAGCTATGCACCATTATCTACACGACTAACGCAAACAGACAGAGCAGTCTGGGCAGTCGAAAAGAAACAGACAGCGAGTAAAAGAGAGAAAAGAGAACAAAAACTCAGGGAAATGAAAATGCGACAATCGTGTTTTGCCTGGCTGGTTTCGGTCTTTAACCTGCTGTTGCCTGCCTTGACTGGCTGGCTGGCTTGCTGGCCAAAGTGAAAGTATCCACTAACTGGCATAGAATTATGCGTACACACCCGTACCACACCACACCTGTGGGAGAGAGTGGGGGGTAGGAAAAAAAGGCGAGTAATGAGGTCACTGAAATGGCACTCACATACAGAGTTTTGTGTGTTTTTGCCGCTGAAGCTGGCTGATTACATAATTCATTTTACGCGACAGTTGACCAACTAATTGATGGAATACCCTCTCATAACGGGTCAATACATCAATGTCGAGTCAATTATTTGGTCCGAACAACCGCAACTGCATTGCATAACAATTGAAATTTCTTTCATTTCTCGCCTACTCGTTTTCTAATCAAAAAAAAAAAAGAAAAAACTTAGCAATGCAAACACAGCAAGTGCCAAAACACTTGAGCCACTGCGTAAGCCATAAACAAACAGTTACAAACAGCTACATAGAGCAAAGGGCATGGCATGGCAATATAAATGGCCCAAAAGCGGGCCATGCAAATGGGGTATGGAAATGACAACAATGCAAACTAACCGCCAGCTTTAGCATAACAAAAGGCAGCCGCACAATTTTCTCTGCTTTTTTGTTGTTGTTTTTTTTTTTTTGTGTTTTTTCATTCTTGCCATCCATGAATGAATGCCGCAACCAAACATACACAAATCCCAACAACCTTTACACCCAACACTTCTCCCCTCCCTTCAGTCAGTTCTTTGAATGAAACAATGCGTAGTCGTAAATCGTTCGCACAGGGTAGGACATTCCCAGCGTTAGGCATTGCTTTTGTGATATTTCACAGAATATGTTAGAAGTTTTATGATTTTTTTATCATAAAATATTTTAATTCAATTAAAATATTTTAAATTTTTTTGGATTTTTCTTTTGAACTAAATAAATAATTTAAATAACGTTAAAAATATTTTTTCTTGTTATTTTTCCTTCTTTTTAAAAGCCATTATTTTTCGCCTGTCCCTAACCTGTTTTTTCTTTATCTAGATTTTTCTTTTTTCTCCCCTTTTTTGGTTGTGACATTCATCTTAACCTCAATTTATTGTCCAGCCCTGGTTAATGTTATCTCATATCGGCTGTGTCATTTTGTCATTTGCAATACTTTTTTTGTTTCTTTTTTGTTGCCTTGCAGGCTCGCAGCACATGTCACATGGCAGAGTGAGTCTGCGTTTTTATGCTCGTCTAAAGTCTGCTAAGGTCAGAGTTCAAATTGGGTTTCGTTACAAATTAAATGGAGCAACCTAATGAAAAATATAAACTGTTACTTAATTTTAAAGCATTCGCCTTTGACTTTGACAGCGTTTTTGAAACTTAAACGCTTTTCACACCCCTCTCCACCAAGCACCCCCAGCACACTTTGAGGGATGCACCCTCCGCTAACGGTTTTTAAATGCATACAGCTCCTGCCCTTAAGGCTCAAGACGGCTCCCTGCCAGCAACTGCAACTGTGAACGCAGTGAATGCACTTGCTGGCTGGCTGGTTGTCTGGTTGAAAAGGGGAAAAGGGCTAGCGGAGAGTGAAGGGTGGGGATGTTGCTGCACATTTTTTGCCTGCGTTGTGTTTTGCTTTGCTATTAATATTGCCAAAGGTGCGCACTCTCCGGTACTTAAGTGGCTGCCGTCTGCGAACTGTCAACGGGGGTCGCTCGCCGACGAACCCCTTACCAAAACCCCTTACCCTTACGGGAACCCCAAAGCAAGCAACTCTGCGACTGCATTGTGTCATTTGACAGTCTCAGTGTCTCAGTCTCAGTCTCCCTCCCTTTTTGTCAGACTCAAATGCAGTTGCTGCAAGCATTTGCAATTGCATTTCCCCCTGTTTAGAGCCCGTTTCCTGCTTGGCCTTTGTCTGCATCAAGTACTTGTGCTGGGGGGGGAGCAAGCGGCAAGCAGCAAGCCACTTGGCTTTGAAATATCACGCGGAAATTAAGTAACTAAGTAGCCAAACGCAAATGCTTTTATTGCTGCTGCAGTTTAATCAAAAACTTTTCATTATGCACAGCACAAAAAAGCTTCGCGTATTTCACAATGAAAAAACAAGCGCCGTAACATAAATATCATATAATAATAATAATATGACCAGAGAGGAGAAAAAAATAACGAAACTGGCCTCAGGTATAAACGTACATAGTTAAAAAAGCAAAAGTTTTATTGTCAAAGCGAAACGCACATAAAGTTGCCTTAAAAAGTTTAAGCCGTGAAACAGTTGGTTGGTTGCTTGGCCCTCTTTGTGAATGGAATGGAATGGATGGAAGAGAGAGAATCGTTGGCTATTTTTAGACTTTGCCTGGGCAAAAGTTTTGCCGCTTCGGCCCAAGCTAAATTACAAAGCAACATTTTTAATAAAACTTTTCTCTGTGTTGTCAGCAACGCAAAGCGTCTAAATAACTTTATACATAGTATATATATACTATATATCTATAGGGGGCGGCAAACAGGCAGGCAAGCAGGCAGTCAGACAAGCGTTGTCTTAATGAAAAGTCAGTGGTACGTGCCAGCCAAAAATAATATTAATAATGTGCCAAGCCAGGCCAAGCCAAGCCAAGCCGAGTCGAGTCGAGCCAAACCAAACCAACAGGCAGGTGGCATCTGGCAGCTGGCATGTGGCAAGGTGGGTGGATGGCGAAAAGGTTCTTTAGAGCTACTCCACTACTACGTGCTATGGCTAAGAAGTGTTCGCCTGCAGCTGACTTATCATCTCTCAAGTAACCCAAAAGTGGACGATTGTGTTAGTTTACTCTCCGTTTTTCTGTTCCGTTCTGTTCTGTTCTGTCTGTTGTTGTTGTTATTGTGCTTCACACTTTTATCTTTGTTGTTAGCTTTGCCTGCTTTCGGTGCTCATTTCCTGTCCCATTTCCGAGAAATTCTTTAGTACAAAAAGGAACAAGAGAAAGAGAGGGAAAAAAAAGGAAAAACATTTATCTATTCCGCTTGTTTACCTTTTTATTTTCCACTTTATTTTTGCCATTTTGCTGACTTATTGCCGTTTGCTAAATGCACGGGTTTACGGCAGGTGCGAAATGATATCGTTATATTTGTGTTGCCTTTTGCTCATTACAAATTAATAGAAAAAAAGGGTCATTATCCGCTTTGGTAGTTCATGCTTGAAACTTTATTCTATGGTATCTCCCCAGTTGAGCAGAGCAGCAGTCTTAAATATTTTATTTACTTTTCTCAAGAGTTTCGTTAACTTTTCTTTAACTAAAGTACTTTTAATTCCCGGTGCGGTGTATTTTAAATAATATTATCACTTTATTTCAATTGTTTTTTTTTTTGTAAGCAAAAGTTTTTCCATTTTTGTTATTATTTTGTTGGGTTTTTATTTTGAAATTTCTTATATTATTTTTTATGTTTTTTGTTATGCCTCGTTTTGCCTCGTGGAAAAACAACTCAAAACGTCAAAAGTTATAAATAATTTTCATATGTAAAAGTGATATGTTCAAAACATGTTGACAGCAAACGCAACGCAGTCCCTGGTCACGGAGGCGTTGGCGATAGCGAAGGGGATGGGGGTGGGGTGGGGAAGTGGCGAGTCCTGTAGCCTGGACTGCCAGCATGACTCTCTCTCTCTCCTTGTGTGTGTGTCCCAGTTCCTTGGTAATGCGCAAAAACTTCAAAGTAAACAAACAAACACATCAGCCAGGATCCGCATTCGCATTCACGCCCACTTTTTGCCATCGTCCCTGCCCCCGCACCCCATCTTTCTACCCACTCTTTGCTGAACAAAAATTTATGTTGATTTGCACATGTTTATGTCCAGTTAGCGGCACCTGTAAGCAGAGTTGGGGGTGGAAAGGGAGTCGGAGGTTCGGGTTGGGTTTGGGTCAGGGTTCCTTGGTCTTGTTTTGCTGTATGTTTTTGGCAAGCCAAGCACAAAGCTCGGGCAAAGAAAAGAACACAAAAACGAAAGCATTTTATATGAAATTTGTATGGCAACGTTGCCAGGGAAAACAATTGCGAAAAGTAGTTTTTCCAAGTGCCACACACACACACACACACAAGAACACTCACGTATCATTTTGAATGTTTACCACGGGAAATTCAACTAATGTGCGCTTAACAGATGCACACACACACACACACTCACGCACACACACACCTATAAACTGTGCATGTGCATTAACAATGCAAAAGCCAATGTCCGAAAATAAAAACAAAACGCATCTCATTTTATATAAATAGTGCCAACCTTTCGCCCGACTAATTTAAATTATTGAGCGGCATTGATTGCAGTTATATAGAGGGGTATAGCGGGGGCGGTTTGTGGCTCTTATATTCTCATTGATTGGTGGCTAACACACACACACACATATTCGTAACCGCAAGCAACTGACGCAAATGACCATAAAGCGACGACGACGACAACGGCAACGGTTCAAGACGTTGGCGACGATGGCGCGCCACGATAATCATCATTAAATCAACCGACAGGACCTAAAATTATAGCCATTAAAGTTATAAATAAAACGCACAGCGCAGAACACAGTGCCTCAAGCAAAGCCAAAGGAAAGCCAAAGCAAAACTCTGGCCCAGCCGGCACGGGCCAGGCCTCCGTTTTGTGGGCGTGGCTGAAGTTCTTGATCCTCCCCGCGTCACCACGTTTGGCTCTTGTAATTATTTTGATTTTCAAAATAGAACATCGGCAGTAAGTGCCCAGTAAAAAATCGCATGCGCAAATTGAATTAGCAGCTGTTGAAAAGCATGTTGTTGAAAATTAAAAATAATGTAAAATTTAGAGTTAAAAATAATTATTTTTTTGAGTTTTTACATTTTTATAGCTAAACAAAGTTTAGAAAAAAATTGATTCAAACTTTTTGACATCAAAAATCTTAGTTAATTACTGACTGCAACTTCAGTTCGCTCTTACCTTCTGTATCTGTTTCCATCCCTCCCTTTCTGCACTTCTTATTCTGTGTTTTTGCCCTGACAATTGTTAATTTTCATGAGCCTGTGACGCAGTGATGTCCATTGGACAATATTTGCCTAGGCGTCGCGTAGTTTTTCGCTTGATTGAGTTTTTTTTTTGCGCTTGATGGCGCGCGCACGTCGCACACACAGCTCC
The DNA here is from genome assembly GCA_035044645.1 of Scaptomyza parva. Taxonomy (NCBI): domain Eukaryota; kingdom Metazoa; phylum Arthropoda; class Insecta; order Diptera; family Drosophilidae; genus Scaptomyza; species Scaptomyza parva. Next base: position 8,920,991 of record JAWNNT010000090.1, read on the forward strand.
CCTCCGCTTCCCTTTGCTCCCTTTCTGCTTCACCCGCCCTGTAACGCGTCTCGCCCGCATAGAGTTTTGCTGACGTCAGAGCGGGCACGGCACAATGCGAACAAACGACTTTGAGAACGGCCTTGAGTCCTGCTGCCTGCCGCCTGCTGCCTGCCACCAGCTGCACAACAAAAACCGGTTTAGATACACTTGATTTTAAATTGGAATGCGAACCCAACTCAAGAATAGGCTAGGCCAATTAGCAATTGCTTGAGTGTGAAATTACTAATAATTTGTGGATGAATAGCAACAGCAACAGCAGTCGACTGAGCCAATTTGGCAATTAGAAAATTGACTGTGCACAACTTGAAAGTGTATCGAAATAATTATATTGGTTTCCATGGTTATATATTTATAACTGCTATCGAATTTAAATTGCTGGTGATCAATAAAAAGAAATGGTTAGAATGAAAGAATTATTTCTAAAAATATATTTTAAGTTGTATCAAATATATTAAGAGTGCCATTTTGTCATTTTTGTGTAGGATTCTCTATCTATATTAGATATAGAAAACAATTTAATTGCACACTTTAACAATTTGCTGGTCGAAAGCACTCCTACGACTTGTTATTTGTATTAAGTGGATAATTTATGGCCAACCGAGCTGCAATTATGTAATTAACTTGCTGTCCAGTGCTCGCAATCTGAAAGCCAAGATATACAGTCCACAATGGACTGTTGTTTTGCCTGCCAGCCATTTTGCTGGTATCTAATGTGTTTTATTGTTGTTCTTGCTGAGCTTTGTTGCGCTTTTTTTTTCATTCAGTCTGCAACTAAAACGCTTATCTTATCAGCAGTGATTAGACTCACTTTTTGCGTGATTGCCGAGTTACATGAGTTGCTTATACAACTAGTCTATGAGTTAGAGAAAGACAGACAGAGAAAGAGAAAGAGAGAGAACGAAAAAGAATGGTTGAACGAATCACAATCGGACGTTAAGCGGATTGCATTGCATTTGTGTAAACGATTCGAGCGTGTTAAGCCTGAAATTGCTTATGTGTTCTCTAATCTGAGTAGTTACAGTACAATCTGGTCATTTTATATATAAATGCTTATGTTATTGTGTGCTCTTGATTGTACGAAAACTAATTGGAATCAGTGAGGCTTTTTTTATCTGCCCAAAAAAGTAGGTAACATTTTTTCTCTGTTTCTTTTTTTCTTTGACGTTGCTCCTGTTGCTGCTTTGTGTTCCGGCCAACGCATTAAACATCAATTAGCCGAGTTAAATTTAATTAGAAACGAGCTAAAAATAATTGAAAAAGTTAAACATGCTGTCATTTTGGATACGACGGACTCAATTTCAAAAGGGGTGGCTGGTGGGGCTGGCTGGGGCTCAACAGGTGAATGAAATTGAAAAACGACAAGGAAAAAAAAGAGGCAACACAATAAAGCGCGTGGTAAAGTGGCAAGTGTTCCTAATACACACAAACACACCTCCGTTGTGACAAAGCATCGACCCGCCGCTAAACATACAACACATTCACACACACATACACTCGCACATGTCGAACGGAAATGACGACGTTGCCTTCATTTTCATTGTTTAACAGAGGTTAAAACTTGCTTTTGCTTGCCAGTAACCGCAGACTTTGTTACCTGCCCGACATTGTTAGTTGATGTTAATGTTGTTGTTGTCGTTGTTGTTATTATTGTTGTTGTTAGCCAAAGCGAAACGCAAATGAATGCCACATGACGCAGACAGAAAAATTTGAGCCTGCCTAAGCTTCAAAAAGCACACAAAAAAATACTCCAACAACAACAAAATAAATATGAAAATAAAGAAAAAAAAAACGAAAATGTCGCACACACCAAAAAATGTGCCTGCGCTTTGTTTTTTCGTTTTTTTGTTTTTCACATTTCCGTCGCGCATTTTTGCTGTGACTTAATTGCTGCTCCCCACTTTATGTGTGTGTGAATGGTTGTATGTGTGTGTGTGCCTTACTAACCCGCGCTTTTGACGCTTTTCGACTTCTGTGTGTTTGTTTGTTGGCCCTTTTTTTTGGAATACCCAGCACAGAAATAATGTGAAAAGGTATGCCAACTAAATGGGTAAGTATGTGTGAGCAAGTGAGGAAGAAGGCGTTACTTGTTAGAAAGTATAGAATCCATTTTCAGTTGAATTGTTAGTTAGAAACAAATAACTTTTATAAGTAATTCTTTTAAAAAAGTAATACAAAATACAAAAATATTTTATTTTTACTTTGAGTTGAAGCACTTACCTTAAGCTTTAAGGTTTCTACTTAACAAATTTCTTATAGTTTCTGAAAAATATTTTACAAATTTTTGTTTTAAATATTTTATATATTTTTGCAGGATATTTGTATTTATATTATTTTGTATATTTTAAGTTAGCTGTGAACTGTGGTTGGCTTTATTTAAAAATTTGTCGTGTTGCTTTGTCGCATTTTAATCTGCGCATAGCACGCGATTACTGCCCCACACACAGTCTTTCGTTCTTACTCTTTCACTCTCAGTCTCAGTCTCCCTCTCTCTCTCTCTCTTTTTGAGCCGCTACACAACCACAGCACAGCACAATCCACCGGTAGCGCTAATGTATGTAAGAATTCCGGCAACAGCCAAGCAACAGCCTTTTCTAATTCGACCTTATATGTGTGTGTATGGGTGTGTGTATGGGTGTATGTATGTGTGTTTGCATTGTCGCTGCTTAAACGCGATTTACATGCAAATGCGACGTCGCCTTTTGCTGACTATTTTTTTTGTATATTTTTTTTTTTTGTTGGTTTCCATTCTTTTTTTGTTTGTCGCACACAAAAATAAGTTTCACTGCTTTATTTTTACACACCGCCAATTATAAACAATGTGCGAATGTGTGTGTCTGTGTGTGTGTGTGTGTAAGTGTGTGTGCTTTGTGGTGTATTGTGTGCATGTTTGTTTGGCACTATTTTTAGCTGTTGTTGAAATTAAAATAAATGCAACAATGGCAAGTTAATTTGATTGTGCGACGGTGGTTCGCAATTTTTTTTTTCCTTTTTTTTTTGCCAACTATTTTTAATGGAACTTTTTGTCGTTTTCGCTAGGAATTTTCTGTTTTATTTTTTTTCTCTGCTTTACTCTTTTTTTCGTTGTATAAAAGGCAATTTAAATGCAAACTAGACGTTGACGTATTTTTTTATTAGTTTCATTTTTGATGCATTTTATTTATAGAGAAATGCATAAAAAGTTGTTAAATAGTTTTTTTTCCTCTCGCGCGATATTCGACAAAGCAATTTATTTAAAATATGTTTGAATTTACATTTCGATTAATTAAGCAAGGTTAAAAATAACCAAGAAAAATGTATAAATAAATTTGAGAAATTTAAGAGCAAATTATTTTTTATCCCTATGCCTTTTTCATATACCCCGAAATCGATTTCACTTTCCATTTATTTTTATATTGTTAATAAGAAACATAATATTATTCAATCTGAGCTCTTCGCTCTCGCTCCACGATCCGCGTTCATAAGCTTTAATTGCCGCACTAAACAACCTTCAAATTGAATTCGAAAGGCCGCCTTACTGCTTAGAGTTTCATTCAGTCTGACAAGTTAAGTGGGCACTCGATGAACAAGAAGAAGCAGTATAAGGCTCACATTTCAATTATGGCAAACATGAAGAACAGAAAGCACAATAACAAAATCAGCAGCAGCATGAGAAGAAGATATTACAAAACAGTAAACAAAGAGAAAATAATAATTAAGCGCATTAAATGTAGCGCAAAAAGTTTTATTATGGTTCGAATTTCATGACATTCAAAGTGAAAATGAAATTACTATATATATACATACTATGTAGATTGTAAATGTCAAGTAACGTAGTCTGGTGCTGGGCTTAAGCCATTTGTGACATTTGTGGTCAATACTAATAAAGATTTGCTCTGTCATGGCAACAAAAAATAAACTTTAGCTTTCCTTAGAGAAGAATCTTAACGTCCTTTTTAATGCTGAAACTGTTGACAGCAGCAAAGATGTTAGAACTAGGCAATACCCATAAGGATTCACATTACAGCGCGTGCTGAACCAACTGCTTATGGTTGAGGTTCAGGTTCAGGTTCAGAACCTAACCTTAACTGTAGCAGGTCAAACTCTTGATGAAAATATTTAGCCAGGTATGGCCAACTCTCTAATCTCTTAGCCACTTTCTCTCTCTATCTGTCTCTATGGTCTCTTCGGTGTGTACGTGAGGCTTGTTTGTGTGTGTGAGGAATATAAGACGCGTAAATGAGTCGCTGTTGCTTTATTTTTTTCTGCGTGCAATGCCTGCGCAAAAAGGTAAACACATAAAAATTTGTTGCTGCGGCCACACAATGGCAAAACGAGCGAGAGAGGTTAGGCACAGTGGTCTACAATTACAATATAAATTAAAAATAATTATCTTGTTGCTCAAGTTACACTCAAGCACAGATGAGATTTAAAAATAAATTAACATTTTACTTTTTGGGAATTTATTTGCTTTTTAATTTGTCAGATGAAAAGTATTTTTAGCCTGGTCATCAGTGAGTGCTTCTACGCATTTGAATCCACTGTGTCGAAGGCTCCAGGGGTCAGGTGGACGAGGTCACAACAAACAGACACTAAAAGTCACAACAACAAGTCCACAAGAAATGTGAGAAAAAGATGGAAGGAGAGGCGAAGGAAAGCGTTTCCTTTCTCCCTCTCTCTCGCTTGGCGTTTTGTTGTCATTTGCAGTATGCGGCCTGAAAGTATGCTACATTAAAATTTTAGTGTGTCAATTGTGTGTGCTTGCGTGCGCATGTGTGTGTGTGTGAGAGTGTTTTAGTGTGTGTATGACAGTCACGTAGCAGGTAAAAATGGCGTTCTATATATGTGTATATGTGTGCCCTGTAATTGGCGTTTAAGGCTTTGACGTCAAACCCAAATAATAATCGTTCGCACTTTTGTTTGCCATACAATCGCCTCATCGCCTTCTCGTCCTTTTCCTTTTGGTTGGTCCTTAGTCGCTTCGCCAGCAGCAGCTTTTGTTCTGCGTCTTACATATTTTTGTTTTTGCTGTTTACCAACAAACACACACACACACACATGTATGTATATGTGTGCATGAGACAAGCCCTAAGTATATGATAATGTGCTCTAACAGCTGAGCACGCCTCTCATTTTCCTGTTGACCTTTAAGCGTGCAATTAAAATAATTACAATTACAATTTGCAATTGACATACATGAAAAAAATGTTTAAAACAAGAAAACAAAACAGCAACAACAACAGACAACTTAAAAACAAGACATGCACAGACAAAACGAGAATGAGAGGGAGGAGATAGAGGGAGATAGCTATTTATTTTGCTACATTATAAACGTTTTCCCTCAGCACATCATTAATTTATATAGACGAAATATACAAAAAACAACCTATATATATATGTATATGTATATATGAATAACAACGACAACTTGTTAGTGAAGACTGAAAATTGCTGCTTGGCAGCAACATGTCGCCCCAGGGCTGCGTTACCAAGCTCATTATAAATGTATCTAGAATGTGCCAGCGTTTTATATTAATTACAAGCTGAGCATCTAAAGTTATTTCTCTCCTCCTCAAACAAAACTGACAATTGTTTCACATATTTTTTGTTATCAACAACTAGATAAGAAAATATAAAAATGTTGTTAACAGTTTATGTAAAAACCTTTAACATCTCCCTCAATTTTATACCTTAATTTATAAATGCTCTTTTTTCATCTAATTTTTTCTTTAATTTGTAAAATTTTCCACGTAAATTATTGCTTGTGTCCAGACAAAGTTTTTTTTAATGGCTTATACTTGGCTTGGCTTGAACGCGCTTTTAACGCTTTTTTAATTGCCAATTAAGAAGTTTCCACTTTCTTTTTAAGATATTTATGCATAAGAAATGCGATGCTCTCGCATCGATTGATTGTCATGCGGCTAAAAAGAACCCAAACTCATTGACAAGGACAAAACTCCCAGTTGCTACTTTATTCGAGTAAAAGCAAAAGCCAATGCCAAAAAGAGAGAAAAAAAAACCAGCACGCGTTAACAAAATCATTTAATTTGGCACACAAATAAAATAAAATAAAGTACAAAAAAGGAAAGAAAAAGAAAACCAACGAACGAACGAACGCAAAGCAACAAAAATATGAGTTTTTATTACACTCGTTGCGAAAAAAAAGAAGGGAAAGGAAAAAAAAAACCTACACAAACTCACACACACATACACAGAGCAAATATGTAAGGAACATTTTGCGCCTGCTTTATATGCGTGCTAAAAATAGAATATGCCTGCCAAGGGGCACACCCAAAAAGGAAAGCAACGGTCGGTGGGGAGGGGAGGGGCAGGCAGGCAGGTCTGGGGTGGTGTTCTGTGGCAAGACAAGGCAAGACAAGATTACAAATGTGTAAGCAGCAATTCCCAAAAGTTTCACTCAGGCTTCTCACTTATATGTGTGAGCGAGTGTGTGTACGGGTGTGCGAGTGTGTGTGTGTGTCTGAGCACAGACGAGGCATATCAAACTGTTGATGGTTTGTTGCTTCTTTATTTGCCTCGTTTTGTTTGTTGCTATATTTGGGAATTTTTGTCCTTGCCACGTTGCCACTGTTGCCATTGCCATTGTTATGCTTTGTCTTATGGCTGTCAGACGCGACTCACATACATACACATATACATATATATATATCAGATATATAGAAAATATACATACACATATGTATATATAGTGAGTAGAGCCCTGACCGCGCCTTAAAAGCTCTCCGAGTGTGTGTTTGCATGTGTGTGTGTGTGTGTTTGTAATGTTGTTAGGGAACCAATTTAATTAAAATATATATAAGCATTGACATTTCCTTGACTAAATTGTGAACTGTTGAAAGGCATTGGCACGCTTTTTGGCCAGATTAGCCAAAGTGGGCTCGCAAATTGCCCCTTTTGAGTCTCTCTCATTTGGACAATCTTAATTTGTATCTGTCAGTTGTTATTTTTGATTTTTGCCAAATACATATGAAATAATTTTTTGATGCTACAAGCCAGAAATTTTAAATGTCAAGGTTAAAGTCACGTTGCATGCATTTATTTCCATTAATATGAAACAGAATTTTTAATTGCTGGCAGCTGTAAAAGTCCCCTCCAACACTTAATAAACACATATGCATGCACAAGTGGCGTATACTTAATATACGGTATTACAACAAAGAGATAATTATTGACAAGTTGACCAGGCAGCTAGTGGGCAGCACTTAACGGTTATCAGCATTGAAAATGTGCAAATTGCACATAACAAATTGCAAAATGCTTAAAATAAGCTCATCCGTATTACATTTTTTACAACCATGCAAAAATAAGCGAAAGCTAATTTGTCAACACATAAAAATAATTATTTATGCCAACAAGGGGTTGGCCTGTTAAAAACTATAAATGACTTAACCGTGGCAGCTGCATATAGCACTTTTTTCTTGTCCCCTCGTTGATGTAGTATGTAAAATACATTTTCAACAGTTTTCTTGTATTACAAAATGGAAAATATTGCGTGCGTGAGAGGAATATTTAGAGTGTGTGTGCAGCAAGAGTGGACAGCTCCAATTTGCATATTAAGTGTTGTGGGTGTGAGTGCGAGAGCAGCAACTCAGGCATTTGGCCCTTGGGATCTCTTTTTTGCCCTAAGAGTAACAGCACATAAAGAGGAGGAGAACGAGAAGAGCTAGCTGTTGCCACGCTGAAATGTGCTCAAAGGCTTGGAGGGTATCGATAAAATGGTCTATTAATATTGGGAATATAAATGTTAGTTATTGAGAAAAAATACTAGGTTTCAGGATTTAAAAGCTGAGCTTAATGGTTGCAAAGAAAATAATATATTTGAATTTTAATCATAACATAACATTTACAGAGTATCTTTTATTAATTCATCTCAGGCAAACTGCAAAATATATTCAAATTTTCATAAATTTTCATCATTTTGTTTGCGTTAAAGCTGTGAAAACACTAACTAAAAGGTTTTCCATGTAGAATGAGGTTGTTGTTTGCTGTAGATGATGTGGGGTACATTTGATGTCAGAATGTGTATGTGTGTGTGGTGTTTTTTTCTTTTTGTTTCTGAGAGGTTTGTTTAGGTTGATTTTATGGGTATCGCAAAAATATGCACATATGAAATTTCAATTTGTTAGGGGAATGTCACATGAGATTTGAGGTCTGCAATTAGCTTGCAGGCACTGTCGCGGAAAAGAACCTGAACTTACTAATATTACAATAAATGCACTGTAGGCGCAACACACACACACACACACTAACACAAAGCACACACGAGTGCAAAAACAAATGTTGCCTGTGGGCGACGACATGCGCCACCTAGCGGCTAAATTGTGTACGTTTTCTTATACCAAGTATTTTACGCCTTGTAAGTCAAGACAAAAAACCGAAAAAACAAAAGAAAAAAACACAGAAATCAGAAAAAATCAGAAGCCAACGGAAATTTTCCATTAAATAATCTAGGAAAAAAATGTATTTATGTAAGTGTGTGTGTGTGGGTTATGGAAGCTGTGGAAAATTTTCATTATATGTTAACATAATTGATAAAAAAAAAAATTCGCTGCAACAGCTGAAAACACAACAAAAAACTGAGCTCCGCTGTAAATAACAAATGGCTGGCCGACAAATTTATTATATAGCAAATATATTCGAGCGGAAAATTTAATCAAAACCTCATTACAATGCGCTCAACAAAACCCCACCTAAAGCTAGCTTTAAGGACAGCACAACACCTGCCCAAATTATGACAGCTATGCAAAAACATGTTGGGGAGGTGGGGGGAGGAGAAATGGGGAGAGTCTGGAATAGGTAATATGAAAAGGACACGTTGACAAAGCAGACCCGAATTCTCAATTTGTCGATAAGCAACAATACACAAAAAATGAATATAAAATAAAAATGAGAAGCAAAGTCAAGAAAAAGGAAAAAAAAATGAATTCAATTCAATTTTTGACACAGGGATACACTCTAGTCAAGCTAGCAGCACATGGAATATATCACGGTAAATGGGTTGTTGTTGTTCTTCATTCTTCTCTTTTTGGGATGATCCGAAAGTGGTCGAGACGTAGGATTGGGTAAAGAATGCTATAGGTTAGAGGTGAATGAATGCCCATCAATTTTGCAGTTGTCATTTATAAATTTGCTTGTGCTTTTGTTTTATGCATTCGATCGCTTTGTTGCTATTTATGGCTGAAATATACATGAGAGGCCAGGACAGTACAAGACAGGACAGGTCTCTCTTTCTGTCTCTATCTTTGTGTGGGTGCGTTAAGACGCGAGTTTAATGTCCCAAGCAGCATCTCTCTTTAGTTTCATTTTTGTTGTTGTTTTACGTTTTTCATTTCTCGTTTCGTTTCGGTTTGGTTTGGATTTTTTTTACTTTTTCTTCCCTGTTTATTTGCGCTACATAAAACTATCAATTTATTGCTGCAAAATCGTTGCGCGCTGTTTCCTTTAGCTGGCGCTTCCTTTAGCTTTCCTGCAGACGACGCCCTCACACACACTAATGCACTCGCAATACGTGTGCTGGTGTGCGTGTGTGTGCGCGAGTGTGTGTATGTGTATGTGTATGTGCATTGCAATGTGCGCTCTCGTTTCGTGGGTTTTGTTATTATTGTTGGCAGCATTTTAGGCGCCATGCCGACGAGACAACAGGCGTTTCAGCTTTGGCTTTGGCTCTTTTTGGCGCTTTTGCACAATCCCTGATGGACGGGCGGAGTGGCGGGGCACGGTGGGCGGATGGATGGGAGTGTGGGCGAAAAAAGAAAGGTTTTCTCGCTTCGAACTTTGTTACAAAATTTTCTTCTTTTCATTCTATTTCTATTTCTCGTTTTTTTTTTTTGACTTATTTTTGTGGCGAACTCCACTCATTCACAGTGGGACCAAGAGGGAACTGCTTGCATTACGTATACGCCATGGCTCACTCACTCACTTGGTCTTGGTTCTCTCTCTAGTTCTGTCGACAAAAATAGCAGCATTTGCTTTTTGGCTGCCCCACACACACAAACACTCACACAAACACACACACACGGCAGTAAGCCCCACAGCCAACCCACAACATGACACCCTGTGCACTAGGATATACGCTGCTCAGCTGCGACTTGGCAACAGCCAAATCCTTTTTATGCTTTTGATTTTTTGACACTCGACGTGTTGTTGTTCTGGCGCTTGTTGTTTGTTTGTCATGCATGTTGTCGTTGTCGTTGTTGTTGCTGTTGTTGTTGTTGTTGTTAAGTGTCTTAGTGTCAACATGCGTTGACTCTTTCAAGCTTATGTCCTGGCTTATGTGCCACAGAAAGTAACAGGATGTAACAACTTGGGTACAGTTGACTCTTATGCGTGTAAGTTGTCTGCTCTCCCTCTCGCTCTCTCTTTCTCTCTCGCTCTTCCGATCTAAACGTGATTTGCATGCTTAAAGATTTATACTATTACAAACTTACTTATGAAATCCTGTCAAACTTTGTTGTCCAATTTGCATAAGCCACAGCTATACATATAACTTATCGATATGAAGTTTTGTATTACTGCACAAACTGTTATTGTTCGGACGTTAACAAAATATATAAATAAGCAAATGCTCAAGTGCAGCATTGTTCACTCTAAGGGTCGCAAGTTGACTTCTGATTGCATTGTGGCAGCTTTAGATTTCTTGTTAAAATATATAAAAATATATATTTTTATTTTGGCAAGGAAAAAGTTCAAGCATACTTTTCTCGTCAAAATTGTGTTGCCTACCTGTAGGCGCAACTTAAAAACTTACCTTTAGCAAAGCCAACCTGCAATTGCAGCACAAATAAAACTCACAGAAGACGAAACTTGTGTGTGCGCTTATTTCGATTTATTGCACCGACGATAAGAGAGTACGAGGTGCAGGCGAAGTCGGAGGAGCGCAAAAATCAATTTAAAGTTCAATAGCCTCGCTTGGCCCAAAAAAAAACAAGCATAGAAAAAATACCGAAGCAAATAGAAAATGGGCGACAACAGCAATAGCAATAGCAACAGCATGAAGCAAGTAGCGAACGCGTCCAAAAATTTGTACAAGTTGCAAGTTGTGCACCCACTAAAAACACCCACTCTCAGTTGCTCTCTCTCTCTCTCTCTCTTTCGCCTTCTCTGGCTCACTCTTTCTGGTGTGCATAGCTATTTGTGTGTGAAATTAAGTTCAAAGTACAAAATGTGGGTTGACTACAGCAGAAGAAGAAACAACAAACTACAACGACTCGACTCGATTTGACTTGAGTTAAGTTTGACTGCAATGCAACTACAACTACAAAATAGAAAAAACATTTAGCATTAAACTAACTGTTAGCTACAAATAACATAAAGTTTTGCGTATGCGCAATATGCCTTGTTGGGTATGCATATGTATATGCATCCTCGGCGGACATCGGCATAAATTGTGGGCGTGTCAGCATTTGGAATTCACAAACGTGCACAAGTATCCATTGACGCAATTAAATGCGATGGCGATGGCGAGGGTGTGGGCAAGGGGAGGTTTGACATCGGCGGTCCGCGAAGCACATTGATAAATGGCAATCGACTGATGACGCCGGCGACATTGTCATCGTCATTGCTCCGTCATCCAACACCAACACCATCATCATCATCACCGTCGTTTCGGACGGGCTCTTCAAAATGCAAATGGCTCTTTGGCACGCCAGGGGCTCTCTCTCTCTCTCTCTCTCTCTCGCTTGCATTTCTAATGTGCCTAACGAGGCATGAGGCAATGCAACGATGAGCTTTTTTGTGTGTGTTGCACCTGCAACTCGTCATCAATTGATTTCATGCTGACAGCAGACAACTAAGAACATGATGCCGACTTCATTTGGCAGACAAACAACAATCAGACAGCGCACTTTGGTTTGGGAATTGCAAGGAGAAAGGTTCCTAAACAATTGAGTGTCAAGTTGCACTTTTTATTTGCAACTGCAACTTCTGCTTATTGTTATTGTTGTAAGGTGCTGCAAGGTGATTCAGCAGATACACACAACTGCTGACGTCTTGGAGTCGCAAAGCGGTGACATCTTGAGCAGGTCCCAAGACTTGCGGCTGACAAATGCTGAAGGGCATGCACTTACGGGTATGTGTGTGTATATTGTCTCTTTGTCTGCCACTTATTCAGTGCCACATTAATGAATGGGAATGTTGTAAACTACAGCAGCAGTCATGACGTAGCGTAAAAGCCGTCATTGCCTACTTTCTTGAATGAAATAATGCATGCGCAGCAAATGCGACAATCTCAACAATCGTATTCCATACTCAACACACCTGTTTAATTATTAAAAGCAGGGGAAGTGTGAATGACAAACACTTTATATAGTATATCTGAACTATTAAATAAATATTTATTTTCTGGTTATTTTTCCGGCTATCTATGCAAATGAAATCAACTCAATGACCAAAGCGAAAAAAAAGACCAGCTAAATATCAAATAACTATCCTGTTAACATCATCATTTTACAGGAAAAAAAATGAAAAAAATATTGAAATCGTGTTGAACGGCAATGTTAAAAATTGTAAATGTGATATACAACAAAGTGGCAACAATGCCAACAGCCTGAGCCCAGACACATCCAGCAAAAAAGTGCAGTACAATTTTTTCCAATCGCTTGTGCAAAAAAAAACGCAGCAACGGGAATGCGCGAAAGCAACAAAAAAAAAAAAAGTAAATACACATGGAGAAAAACAGAAGAGAGAGAGAGAGAGAAAGAGAAAGAGGATGAAATTGACGAAGAAAAAGTATAGGTTTGGGGGATTTGCTGGGGGTAAATCTATATGGGCAACTTCAACAAATCTCAATACGCAAACATGTAGCCAGGAGCAACAATAACAATGACAACAAAAACAACAAACACACACATGTGTGTAAGTGTGTGTGTATAGAGATGTGTGTGTGTGTGTCAGAATGGCTGAAACTAAACCGGAGGCGCCAACATGTCCTGCAAGTGATTTATTTTTATGTATTTGTTTGTAGAGAGCAAAAAAAGCGTCGAGAAAAATGCCACAAAAAATAAAGTTTTTGCCGTTGTTGTTGTTGCTGTTGCAGCTGCTGCTGCTGCTGCGTCGTTGCAGCGCTGCCTGGTTTGCCTATCCTTAGGAATGGCAACGGTTATCCGAGCGAGCATTGAAAGTAGTAAAGTAGCAAACGTGCAACTATTTTTAACAGCGTATGCCGCACAGCGGGGCAAGCGCCGCGGCATGATACACACACACAGGATGCACAAACAAAATGGCGAATGGCGGCGAATGGTGAATGGCAGAGCCAGAGCCAGAGCATAGCATACTTTTATGCGGGTGTCGTTGCAACTTGCAACATTTAGACGCAAATCATGGCGGACATTAGCGTGCGCAAAACTTTTACCTCGCAAGTTGAACGATTTATGTGGAAAGTTCTTACCTGAGGAGCAGCAGTTGGGGACGTGGAGGTTGAGGGTTGGGCTGGGGTGTTTTGTGGGTCGCCTCACAAGATTATGCATAAAAACTATTTTGACTAACTGTGTGCAACCGGTTTCATTTGTTTCATTGCAGAGTGCCCCACCGCAATGGATGGCATGGAGCGTTTCGCATGCCCCACACCCGATTTGCAGGGACGCTATCGTTGCATAGACGATCATGTGCTATGCGATGGCTTCATCGATTGTCCGGAGGGTGAGGATGAGGATAGAAGATCATGCATGTTCTACAAGACGGTAAGTTCAAATAGCCCTTAATAATCATAAACCCAACTATCTATCTTAAGAAACTATTTTTACTATTATTTTTCGAATTGTTCTCATTGTTTTCTTTGCAGACGAAAGCTCATTTGGATGTGTTAGCAGATGCGTTACTACGCTGGGCGCGGGGGCGTTAAGACCTCAAAGGCACACACTAACACACACACACACGCCCCCAAACACACACACACACACTTGATAAGAAAAAACCACACCTAGCGAACCCACGTTAAACATAAATTACAATTAGTTTTACGCTATAAATTTAAATAATTATCGTGCAAAAACCTATTAAGTTTAAACATGGCCAGGCACAAAACACACACACATGAACTCTCACACACACACCACACATACATACTAAACACCCCGCCTGCCCACCACACCCTCAATTAAGGTATTGAAGACAAAATGCAAAGTTGTGGCATGTAAAAAAAAGATTCCAAGTAAACAAAACAATTAAACAAAACATGTATTAAATATGGCAGCAAATATGAAAAAAGGTATGATTTGGATTATTATTATACTATTATTAATTATTAAAATAACAAAAAAACAAAAAACAAAAACCAAATACAAAAAAACCACAAAAAAACAAATCAATCAAGCAGATATTCAAAAAAATAAATATATATTTAAAGAAAAATTACTCAAAATGGCGTTAACATATACATGCGATAATAAGAAAAAAAAAAATCCGAAAATGTTTTGTTTCTTTTGTGTTTTGCGCATTAAATCGGGCCTAAACTATAAACTATTTTTAGTATATATTAAAACAAAACAAAACAAAACCAAACAAAACCAAAAATATTCAAAAGTATATTCAAAATATATATATAAACGTATATACATGCAGTTATTTGTATATACCTTGATATATATATTCAAAATATATATTTAAACATATATATATATATATACTTCGTGTACATTATTTAACTATACGTGTATTAAAGTTTAAATGTTAATGCAACCAAAACCAAAAAACAAAAAAAACATAACAAAACACAAAAACTGGAAGAGAAGTAAAATAAATCAAAAACGCGTAAGAAAACGATGGCAAAAAATGGAAAAGCTGCAAAGCTGACAGACAGTGAGAGAAGGCAGAAGAATTATATATACATATACACAAGAATGAGAAAGAGAAAAAATATAAAAAAAAACAGCAGACATTTATTATATATATATAGTAAATATATACATATAACAAATAAATATACATTTAAAAATTGACATAGGTTTTATTGCAATGATAATGCTGATAATACGAATACGAATGCGATTGCCGCCGTATAACGTATGCCACTGATAAACTGATAACTGATTAACGATAAACGATAAACGATTATCACGTATGATGATAATGATAATGACGATAGCGACGCTGTAGGTCTATGAATGTATGATTGATATTTAAAATATATATATATATACAAAATTACATAAACAGCAATGCAAGAAGGAAAAACAAAACCAAACATTTACAAACTAATACAATGAAGGTATAACATTTACATAACAAAAAGACTTGACTTGATTATACTTATTATGATTGATAGTTGAGGTAATTATTGTTTACGATTATGCATTTGTTTTACACTTGAGTATTGTGCTTAAAAGCTTAAATTCTAAATTTAATAAATATTTTGTATATAAATTATATATATATATTTTAATGATTATGTGCTCTTAGCTAACCCTTTTCTTCTCTCTATATGTAGAAATCATTTATGACTAGTTTTGTATATTTATTACGATTTGTTTTTTTCTCGTATGTACTTTTGTCTCATGCTATTGTTTTTTCTCATATATGAAACAGTTCTCATGGAAATTGCAGCTTTTTGTAGTTAAGAAAATTTATTTAAATCAAGAGTATATTTAACTAACAATGGACTTATAAATATATAACGAAAACAAAACAAAAAAACCCTCCCCTTTAACTTATACAAATATGGAAATTGTGTACTTTAGTTCAGCGGGCCTGTAAAAATGCTAATACCAAAAACAAAAAATCTAAAAATTATTTCGTACTGATTTTCTCGAGTAAATACAGCCGTTTATGAATATAAATTGTTTTTGAATAATATCCGTTCTTAAGTTTCAATCAACAATCAATTATCGAAACAATCAAGCAAATTTTTAAAGCAGTCAACCAAAAAAATCACTGAAACATGTTGAAACGGTTGTGTGTGCAGCAAATTAAAAATTAATAACAATTAACACTTTTTAACCAAAATTCCAAACAGTTAAAGCTTATAAACATTTTTGTCTGCATTTTGTTTCCTTTAAAAAGAAAAACCCAAATTACGAAAAAAAAACACAAAAAAAATTATTAATGAAATAACATATGAAATTGCGAGCAATAAAATTTCATATCTTATACACAGTACGTATAAAATGCAAAGTAATTATAAACTATTAAAATATAAACTTTTTTTGGGCTAATTATTATTTACGTATGGAAGCTGCTGGAAGACAGCGAGAAAATGCGCAAAAAATGCAATTTACACATTAAAATTTAACAAAGAAAAAAGCAAAAAAACCAAAAAAAAAACTCAACTCAATTAATTAGGCCTTCACTTTTGGCCATTTCCTGAGCTCTCTGTGTGTCCCGATGCGATGTGACAACGATCTTCGTTATTCTACTCTTAGTTGTTCTTGAACTTTGTTTTTGATTTCCATATATGATATCCATCTTGATTTTCTATAAATAACTGCAAAATAACCCACCTTTAAATATAAAAAAACAAAAAAATATTAAAATTATATAATAATAATGAATAATATAAACGATTTCTATACCGGTGTAATAACTCTACATAAATGTTGCTATACTATCTAAAACAAAAACAAAACTGTATAAAAATTATAAGCAAAATAAACAACAATATATATACATATATATATGTATGCAAACATAATGCACAAAAGAAAAAAAACAATTAAATTATAAACGAAAACGAAAAACAAATCCCTAAACATGAACGAAAGCGCACTAACTAAATCCAAAAACAAATCAAACTGAGAATCCAATTGCAGAAGCAAAAGCGGTGACAGATGGAAATTTTAATGACATTTTTGAATGAGAAAATTGAAATTGAATGAACGTAAAACAAACACAAAACAACACAAAATGGAAAATATATACATATAAACATCTATTTTTGGCCTATTTTTCTATAACCAAAACCAAAACCGAAACAACAACTTTTTAAACTGCAACACAACAAAAACAAAACAAAATCAAATGAAGAGAAAGTAAACTTTTATAAACATGAACTAGAACGAAAAATAAATAAATAACTATCGTTAGTTTTGGTGTGCGTTAATGTAAATACACATAAGTTAGTTTTCATTGATTTCTTTTTCAACTTAACGAAGATCGTTTTAATATTTTGCAATTTCCAGACTTAACTTTTCATTTTCTCTTTTTTCGGGTTGCCAACGACTGGTTAAGCGATTTGTATATAATATATATAAATATCAAGTAAACTGAAATTCGTATCTTATGTTCAATATTATTTTAAGAACATTAAGATTTAGTTCAGTACAACAATATATGAATACATATAATTTTAGGTATAGCGAAAACGAATATGAAAACTAGCGAAACCGATGAAGAAAAAACACTTTCTTAAACATAGAATCTAACAAACATATATTAAAAAAAAGGAAAAAAAACAAATAATTGTTCAATGTTTACAAGTGCATAGACAACAACAACACACACATACACACAGACACACACATACTTATATAAAAACATACACATACATACAAAAATACATGTATAAGTATATAGAGAACACACATACAACACAGTCAATATGCAATACATAAGAAAAACATAAACAAAAAACGAACAAATAGACAACACTACTTGTATTTATTTGTATTTGTATATTTATTAAAACACACAAAAAAAAAAAACAAAAACAAACAGAGAACATTAAAAACATTAACTTGAACTATTAAATGTAGCAAATGGCCAAAATGCAAATGCCATTCGCATAATTTTTAAAAACCAAAACACAAAAAAATACGATCCTAATGTTCAATTCGAATTCTCATTTTCATTCAAGTATTTGTATTTTGTACTTTGTACTTTGTATTTGCTGTACATAAGTTTTGCCTGCCTATCTCTCTATCTATCTCTCTCTATCCCCCCTCTCCCTCTTCCCTCTAACTCTGTTAAATCTTTCATTTAAACATATATGAAAACTAGTTGATGATAAATAATGTACGCATTTTTTGCGGCCATTTTTTTTTAGTATAATTATAATTCCATTATAATTTACTGTTTACATATTAAATATATATATATATTAATAAATTATATATACGAATATTATATAATACAAACAGAAAGAAGAAAAAACGAAAAAAAAATACAACAAAAAAAAACAACAAGAACAAAAACAAACGAAAAACTATACATGAAGATGAAGAAAACAAATACACAACTTAATATACACTGAAAACAAAACCAACTGTGCATTTCTAATTTCTCAAACACTATTGTTTTTCTACACCACAGATGCTCTAACTTTCTATTCTCTAAACAGATACTTTCAGTCTTGTTTCGAAACTATCTTCTCTGATTTCTCATTGTTTTGCAACACTGTCTTTACTTCTATTCAAAAGTATCTATTGGATTCACGTTTCCTTAGCTATCTTTCTTTCTACATCTGAATGCAGTTTTCAAAAAATCTCTCCACAACAACAACAACACAACACCAGCAATACAATACAAGCAACTCTGGCAGACTTACAGTAAGTTCCCTCTATAAACTACTTTGTGAAATGTTATTTATAGCTTTTCTTTCATTTATATCAACTTTCTTTAGTTATATCTTATTTTTTTAATAATTATTCAACTTGGGAAAGTTGAAAAAGTTTTCAGCCATAAACCGCTTTAAAGTAACACTTAAGTTTTCAACCATCTATTTGAAGTTACGCAAACAGTTGAAGTGCAATTCCAAACTCAAAGCTGAGCTAATTCTAAAAGTAACTTTTCAAGTATTCAAAGAATTCTCTGCGGCTAGCTACTTAACGCATTTTCCGTCTCTGTCTGTTTCAAGCAACGCAAGTGTTGCACGTTCCCAAGTATGTCTGTTGCTCTACAACACTGGCTAAGAGCAAAAAAATAGAAAACTTTTCAACAATGTAGAGGCAGGAATTTTTTCATCACAATTTTTAGAAAGTAATTAATTATTAAGCAGTAACAATTCAATGAAATAAAATGTACCTTAGTCTAAGTAATTTATGTGTTTTTAATATCAAGCGATATGACAGAAGGAGAGAAATGTGGGGACGATTTTAATTAAAGATTGTGAGTGTTTTGGAGATGAAAGCAGTTGGATTTTTAGAGCGAAGTCAAAGGGCATGGAATATTTTTGGTATGGGCTTGGAAGGGTTTTTGGGAAAGCTGAAAAGTAATTTAAATACGCAGCTGGCTAAGAAAAGCAGTTAAGCAAAGTATAAAAACATATTAACCATAAATGTTATTTAGTAAAAGAATGTCAAGAACATAAATATTTATCAACAAAGAGTAACTAGTTACAGTAGAGACTCGTACAAATACAATTTTGCTGAGCACTATAGTAGGAGGAGCATTACAAATAACAAAAACATAAATAAATCAATTAAAATATCTTAAATGTTTATTAATATACATACATACATATATCATTGTGTTGGGTGTCCATTTAACAGCTTTTATCTAGAAGTTAAGTAAGCCAATCGAAATTGTTGAAAAGTTTTACAATAGCTGCCACTTGTTGATATATATATAGTTGGCCCATACACTATATATATATATATATATCTCGATAGAGCCCGAAAGCTTCTAGGAAACAATTTGTTTTAGCATTGGAGGCTGCATGCAATACAATATTGTAAGCAAGTACTCAAAAAAAAAAATACCCGTTTAACCGTTTAACAGTAATCAAATCTATCGTATCATATCGTATCGTTGGCGGCTTTATGGCAAAGTGACCTTCAATGAGCATCAGGTGTTGTGTGCCATTGATTCGATGCTGCTTTTTATTATCTATCTATCCTTATCATCGCCATCGATCAACTAAAGTATCAACTTACCGCATGCAACAAAAAGCTGCACTCAATGCGCACAACCAGAGCCACTGATGCAATTCAATGCCACTTTCAATTAACCAAGCACCACTGTACCAATATGTGTACCAAACCACTCAAATCAACTCACTCAATTGCCGCTTACGATATGAGCCAAAGCCAAAACGTTTATTGACCAACTTTAAATGCAAAAACACAACCAAAGAGCAAAGTTTTCACCAAAGCTGACACAAATACATATTGTTTTGCATGCAAATTGCTAAAATAAATTGTTGTCCAGCAAATGATTGAAAAACGACAAAACAAAACAAAAAAATGTCAAATAAATTTTAGTGGCATTAGTTATAAGAGCCAGGAGCCAGTGTTCCCAAAAGCAGGTCGGAGGATTTTTATTTTAAATAAGCCAACTGATTTAAAAGATTTGAAAGCTCATTGAGACAAATTGCACTTAAGATTTAAACTAAATTGAAATCTTTTGTGATTCCAGCAAAGAGTTTCACTTAAAAACCTTAAAATTTCTCTACTTCTCTATTATGATTTTGGCGATTATGTTGAGATTTTCTTATTGAGAACGCCTCTGTCTCCTTGACATGCTCTTGACTAAGCAGAGCAGAGAGCTGAACGTATGTGTGTGTGTGTGTTTGACCCAGATGGCAAGAGGTCGTCACAGATTGCCAGATAAGGTTCTGCAAATGAGCGACATGAGTGCAATGGGTGTACTGAACACGCATGCACACATACACACACACTCATGAAACACACACACAACAGTCATGAAAGTTTCTTAGTTTATTTATGTTTTTTATTTCATTTGCATGATGCAAGCAGACTTTTAGTTTGGCGACATTTTAATTTGTATAATTCGCTCGACGAGTTCATTAGAAAATAATTATGTTGTTGAGCGTGCTGTAAAAGTTTTGCGACAAACACACATACACACACACTTACACAAACACACTTACACAGATTGCACGCACTTGTTAAATGTTAATAATGTTTACTTAAAAGTTTCTATAAATAACATTTTAAAGCTAACATTGTTGCAGCAATAAAATTCGATTTAATAATGAAAAAAGGTTAAATATGGCACAATTTATGTATTATAAATTGCACATATTCAAATATGAATACACGTATAGGCAATCCATTAATATTGCAAGTGCAAACATTATTACAAAATGATTTTCAATTTATATAATTAGCGCCCGAAAAATGCAAAATGCATATTTTGCAAAAAACAATTAGCGTTAACACTTTTTGCACTGCTGCACATTTATGTGATAATTAAAAAAAAAAAAGAAAAAACCATAACAATTTTTTTTTTAATATTTGTATTATTGTTGCACCACAATTGCACTTAACCCAAAAAAAAAAAACACAAACTATTATATATATATATATACAAAGTAAAGAAGAAACTTTTGAATTTGTATTAGCGCCTAATTAATATTACATTTTTAATTTTCTTTCTTTTCCAATTTGTATTGTTAGTAAGCAGCACTTTTTGCACAACTTAGCACAAAATATATTGATATACATATATATTTAACCAAAAGCCAAAACCAAAACAAACAAAACTGTTAAACGAGAGTTAGGCAGGGGATGCAGAGAATAGTCTTCCACCAGCACCAGCAATTATTTAGTTAAAACAAAAACGACATCAAAATGTGACACACAAAGTGAAGTTGGATGGATGGTTGGATGGAGGGATGGATAGTTGGGACCCCACGCATAATGAAACCTTCAAGGAAATCAAAATATTTTCGAGCTATAAACATAAGTAGTCACAAGTACCTTAAAGCTAAAGAATCGTTGTATTGTATATGTCATGTGTAGAGACGCTCAGAGATGGCGGCAGCGTAGCTAAACTACAAGAAATCCAGCAATAGCTAAAGCTAACACATCAACAACAACAACAACAACAAAACCCAATACAATAACAACATGAATATATATATCTCTAAAAGAAAGAAGAATCTATTAGCTACACTTATCCTATCTCACACACAGACAAGCAGCTTAAAAGCAATCCGTCCTAACTGAAACTTTTGAGCCAAAAAACAAGAAAAAACCAATTAGAAATGCTACGCGGATTGAGATACTTGGCAAGAGCACTTTCAATTAGAAGCTACTTGACTAAGTATACGTCTATTAGGAACCTATGCACACACACTTCAAAACACACATACACATACACACACAAAATGCACTTATAATGTAAATGTTGTGATTTAAATGCACCGCCTAAAAGTATGCACCAATTATGTGAACAAAAAATTTTTTGACAAATGTATTTTTGCACAATTTTTAAAACTGCACCAATTAAACGTAATCGAAATTTTATGGTATTTTAATGAATTATTTGTACATGTATAGCAATTAAATTGAAAAAACCCCTTAAAAAATATATATATATATACACATACATATAAATACATATATACGAAAACGTTACAAATTTATTCGACTTGTATTACAATTAAAGAAATGGCAAATCGAAATGGAGAGATTTTTTTTTCAATTTCGTGTTTTCAGTTCTGTTAAACTTTTTGCAAAACTTGAGTAAAGTCTGCAAAAAACAAAATACCAAAAATAAATAACAACACAAATTAGGCAAAAATCTTCAAATCATGCAGCTAATTGGCCCAGGGTCAATGCTCTGTAAATATATATACTAAAAAACAAATAAACGAAACGAATACTTGAAAGAAAAAACGCTATGTAAATAAGCCAAGAAAATTAAAAAATAAACGAAAACGAGAAAAAAAAACAAAACTAATTCGAAATCCAAATACACAACTCAACTCAAACAAAATGAAATGAATGAGAAACGTTTTTAACTTTAATTATGTATAATGTATAATGTTTTATGTATTGTATGGTAATCCACAAAGGAAATCCTACTATTAATTTCTAAGTCATTTAACTTGTAAATTATTATTATTATGGTTATAAATGTATCATATACTATATAAATGTAAACGAAACAGGCAACACACACAAAAGCAAAACTACAACAACTGCATGATTTACGTGTAAGCTCTTCAAGCGAGAGAGAGAGAGAGAGAGTGTGTGTGTGTGCGGTTAGAACTAGAACACAGAAATTATGTCTGCCTATGATTCAATATATATACATTTAAATAAATACATATACACTTACTGAACAACAAAAGTTATAAACCTAACGAGAGAAGAGATGATAAAAAAGAGTAACTGCATTCGAGTTGAGCAAAAAATAAAAATACAATTATTGAAATTGAAATGAAAATGAAAATTACATGTATATGCGGCAGAAAAATGTATTACAAAAAAACAAATAAACAAAAAACAAAAATTATATATATATACATATACATATATACACATTACAACCAAAACCAAAACGAAAACGAAAACGAAAAAAAAAACCTAATTTATGAGATTATATATATATACATATACATATACGTATATATAACAACAAACAACAACAACAAATATATATGTAAAAAATTAAATAAAACGAAGCCTCAGTCAGTATAAAAAACTATTTTGGATTTTGTCACTTGACCGGAAAAGCGTCCTCAATCAATCAAATGCAAATGTCATATATATACATATGTGTATATATACATATGTATGAGTCAGCTATGTATTTATAGCGTATTTATAGCGTAAGTATTTTTTTGGCCTACCCAAAAGTAAGAGCTGCAAAATTTATATTGAATGAAATAATAAAAATCAATTTAAGCAGCCCAAATCAGTCTAGTAATAACCATTAATTATGGCTACATTTATGACCACATTAAGCAGATTTTACAGCATTGTGTATTCTTAATGTTCAGCCGCAAAAGGCAAATGCAAAGGCATCGGGGGCGCCATACCCACTGACCACACAGCAGCTACACTCAGAGCCTTGTGGTGTTGTTTTTTCGGTTGGTTCTTTCGCAGCTCGCGTAAATATTTTGTAAATAAACAGGTATCATAAATTTTAATTAGCGCTGGCCAAAATACAAAAAAAAAACTAATTTCATGCGAAAAATAAACCCAGCCAGCTATTGTAGTTAGAATTGTGGGCTTGGACCCGCGCGTGGGCTGTGGGTGTGTCTTAAGTCAACTGGCATATAACTAATACGCCATGTGGTCCGACGTGGCACCCCGAGAGTATACACGAGTCAGCGGCAACAACAAGCTTATATCCTGTTTAATTGCTTGCCTTTTTGTTGTTTATTAGCTGACTTTCTATTTATCTAAATGTCCATCTATCTCTCGCTCTCCCTTGTCTATGGTTAACTGAATTATTTCCTGGAAATCATTTTTATGTTTTATGATGTGCATGTAAATAAAATGTTGACTTTGTCATAGCTCATACTCTATGCTTCACCGTTTAGTTTGGTGTAACTGGTTTTTCCCTATTTTGTTAGGCAAACTTCACCAAAACCGACACCCACACAATTTCAGCCTGACCTTTCGACAACGTCAACTTGCCAGTAACACTGCAAAACCTAAGTTAATTAAACTGTGACAAGTGCAACAAAGGGCCATCGTATACAGATTCAAGAGGCTCTCCCTGCAGTTGATTTCGAAAGTAAACGATAAAGCAAATGCCAAAGTACAAAATGACATACACTGACATTTACTGCACACCCTTATTGAACCCATCCACTCATGCTCTCTGCTGGACCGAAAAAACCAATTGCCCGAGCTTGAACTGAGTGCAACATAAAACCATAGCAGACTTTAGCTTAACTGAAAAGCATTTTTATTGAACTAAGTGAATTTCGAGAACTAAATCGATTACAACTAAATCGAATAACAGTTCAAAAGAAATTGTCTTAAATGGTAAAGAATGGCATTCCTTTGCCCTTGGCTTGCATCGATTGAGCTCCATATAAATAAAATTTGGCGACAGCGTTTGAGGAGCCCAGTAATGTGGGCGCTAAAGCATATGCGTTTGTCCAGCGTAATCCCTAAGTAGTTGGCATGTTTACCAGGGTGCAGGGGACTCCCATCAAGCCATATTGCTGAGGCTTCTTTGAGGCGTTGAGCTTGATATTTTACCTGCGAGCCGAGCTCTCAAGCAGGTGGATGTACTCCTGCGCTCCATCGGCCGCCTCGTATTCGCAATGTGCTGAGTGAAACACTACCACATCGTCTGTATATGTGGCAATGAGGTATTTGTCCGGTGGAACAAGCTCTTCGAGATTGTCAGGGGTGGGGATGTCCGCCGTATACAAGTTATGCTGAGCAGGGAAGTTATTATTTTAATGGACATGCCTAATAGACAGTGAAATATTTTTTTTCCAAACTGCACAAAAGTATGCAATGCCTTTTGGTTTATGTTAGGCAAGAACCACCTGCTACTGATTTCTGTTCGCCTGGTATCTTAACTCGGGAAAACAACAGAAACACGATATTTGGATCGGAAATTTTGCCACGTTTTGAGATCTTGGACCATATTTCAAACGGAATTCGCAATGAAGTACCAGGCGAACAGAATTGACAGCCCAATGCTGTCGCATTTTGTTTTCACTCAATGCACTGAGCGAACAACGAATGTTGAGCTTTGAACGTAGCTTTCGGCTCTCTTTTATCATTGCATTTATGTTTGTATTTTTAATTCCTTTACAATAAATTCATTTAAAAAAAAGGAAATGAAGTTTAGATTACAGAATTTCTATTTATATATATGTATATAAATATAGTTTTTTTTTGGAAATGGCAAACATTTCATTACGGTTACCAAATGAAATTGCCAAACAAGTTATTTCTTGGCAGGAATTGTGAAAAATACGTCCTCCGCTTTTAGTTGTCCAAAATCGATGTACACACTAAAAATAAATTCGTTCAGCGCTGAAAACCAACTAATGCAAAATGTTGCGGTCTGTTTCGGTTTCCATGCAAACATATTTTGGTGCTTTTGCAGTTTTGATGCTGACGCTTTTTGGCACAGATCCTGCGGGGTTGTCCTTGTTTGTGAATGAGTGTGTTGAGTGTGTTTCCCCTTCGATTTGCGTGTGACCGTTGACACATGCCAAAGCTTTCGCCATCGCCAGCGTCATCGTCATCATCATTACCACTTGAGTCAGTGTTCCAGGGCCATTCATTGCACTGGACATTAACCCATTTTCTTTTGAGTTTTCGGCTTGTTTTATGTTTTTTTGTCACAATTTGTTTACGTTTTATACTGCTGTTGTTATTCTTTTTGTTGTTGTTGTTGTTGTGTTGGCATCTACAAGATACCAAATATATTGCAGTCCGTGGGCAGTCGAGCGCTGACATTTCTTTGTGGGACTGCCATATTAAATATGTTGAAATCACTTGCCCCGTTTATTGGCCTCTTTGGCGTCTTCGAACAGTAAGCAAGAAGTATCTTTATCTGCAGCTGACAAAAATATACATATTTCTCTTGAGAGACAGTGGGCATTGGCAGCGAGAAAGTAAACAAAGTGCTATAATTATCATAATTTGTATTGTGATATTTTTTAAATTATATATTATATAAATATTTTTAGTACTCAAACTCAATGATAATCTTAAAAAAATTCTGTTTTTTACACACATATTTTCCATAGTTCAACGCATTGTCTGCTCTCATTTACTTTTCCTTCTGATCTGAAATATGCGGCTGGCTGTTATTTTTGGCTGGCATCGCTGGCATTTTATTTACAGCCTTTATTAATATTAATGATGTGCGACGCTCTTTTCTGTTCATGCGCCGCTTCGTGGCATGCTGCAAAAAATGTTTTTGCAATTTTTCGTCTTTTTTTGGAATTTTGCGTGATTTTGTGAAGTTGTCTGAAGTCGATTTGACCAAAGCCGATTAACAGCTTATTGACCAGAGAACACAGACAAAAATAGAACTTTTACGTTTTTATTTTTGGGGATTGATCTGACCCGGACACTCAGTAAGTACTTAGATACTCATAGTTAAATTAGGCAGTTGCTTGACATTGTTTGGGGCATGAAATTTTGTGGCAGAGCCAAGAGCAGTAGGCATTGAGTCAACTGGCAACTGCCAATCAAAAAGCCATCTGCACTTGCCAGCCGCTAGCCTAATTTGCATGTTGATACGGCAAGTGACATCCCAAATAACATCCTCATCACAAACAGCCCAACGGGTCACACTTTACAGCTCATAGTTGTTTTTATGCCCTAAAAGCCATGAAATGGGTATAATAGTTGAGTGGAAGTGTTTGTAACATGTTAAAGCAACCATCTCAGAGTCAATATTCTTGGCCAATAGCACAGTCTTCCTAGCCAGAAGCAGAATAAGTTTGGTTCAAGTTTTCGATATCTCTTTACCTTTTTCGATACTAGAAAATCTTCAATCCGGAAACATGAAAGATTCTGAAGCATTGTTGCAATAGCTCAGGCATGACAAGATGTGTTTGGTATTGGGTTTAGGGTATCTGCTAGGTCCAGCTTACTCTACTAGAACCATCTTACTTGCTGCTGTTGTTGTTGCTGTTGCCACTCCAATGCAATGTCAACTTCACAAACTACCATGTACAAGTTCTCTAGCAAATGTTATTGTTAAAATGTTGCGCCCTGGCACAAATGGCCCACACACACACACAAACATACAAAAGAAACCCTTTGGGCCACGGCCATGCGCAACCACCCCACTTTTACAGATCCACCCTTCTCTCTCTTCTTGGCCCTTGTTCCGCACGCTCCTCTTGCATGCTGCCACGCTATGCTGCATGCAAACAGTGGCTGGCATCTGAACTTTGTTTGTTATTGTTAGTCTTGTTGCAACATTGTAATTTGGTTCGGTTGTTCGCATTGGATTTTTATGGCTTGGTGGCCTTTACATAACGCCTCTACTGCCCCCGCACCGCCGCACCACCAACCCCTTTCACCCAACCAGCTAACGTTCAAACAATGGCACAAAATGAAACAGTTGTGGATGTGCAAAGTTCGTAACATAAGTAACAGATCTCATCTGACTTTACAATTTACATAAGCTCTTTCGTTAGACTTGAAAAGACTATAAATGTGATTTAAGTGTAGAGAATGAAGATGGGAAAAGGATTTTTAATAGGATTATAAATGAAATTTAAAGGAACAAATAGTTTGCTGAGAATATTATTATGCTTGGTTTTATGCTTGTATTTTTTGATAATGTTTTAATAATATTTCTTTGATTGCGCATTTTGCATATTTTTACCCATTGTTTCGCTTGTTCGTGTATTGCAATTTTCTAATTTATTTGCCATAGATTTAGGTTAGCTTTGTCCGTTTGTCATTTTGTTATCATATCAAATAGTTTCCATAGATTTTTCGCTGTTGTTCTTGTTGATATTATTGCAGCGATTGTTGTGTATACAACATATTGAAATTGCATTTGCTTATATATGGTATGTCAAAATGGGAGGGGTAAGGGTTGAATGAGTAGCAGGCTGTTTTGTCCCAGACAATGGGACATTTCTGTAGCTCACTTAGCATATATATATTTTTAATTTTTCATACGAATTGTTTGTGTTAATTATCTGCGCTGAATATGACGTTTAGTGCTGTCAAAATAAAGTGATAATGAGGCGAAGACAACAGGTAATAACAATGCCCAAAATGAGATGCGAATACAAAAGCGTTCGTTTGACAATCAAATACCCTGCAATGAGTTTGGAGATGACTAAGAACAATGTACAGAAGTATCCCCTTACTAAAGTTAATAGATTGTAAGCAAAGAACCCTTTTCTCTACACACTTTCCTAAAGGGTATCAAAGGAAAAACTCGCCTTTTAATCAGTTGACTTTGTGCGTTTTTGCATATAAAGTTATTTTTTCAAACAAGTGTCAGCTAATATGTATTGTATTGTATGGTTTTTTGTGCTATATATTATATGACAATAAGACGCATTAGCTTTATATATGTATATATTTTGTGCCGCTTTGTTATTGAAATAAGATGACAATGAAAAAGAAAATTTACCAAAAATTATTCATGTTTTTTAATGCCTTTTTTTGCTTCTCATTGTTGTGCGTCGGATTTTCGCTGTACTCACTAATGAGCCCGAAATCTACATATCCATATCCATATCCATATCATCATCATCGCCCAGAGTCTTGTCAGGGTAAAACTTTTTCAACACGCGATGCACATCGGAAACGAGCTCCTCATACTGTGGAAACTTATCCCGACGTGGCGGTCCTCTGTTCAGGCCCGACCACAGCTCGTGTTCCGAGGTGCGAGCATTCTGTGCCACATTTACCTCAAAGGCACCATCTCGTGGCACTTGTTTGCCGTTCTTGTTTCGCACCAACTGGAATTGACGTTCCGGAATGCGTTGCTGAAAGAAGGTCAAACACTCTTCGGCCTTTGTATGAAAGATGTTACATTCTGTGGTGTGTTCGATGTAGAATATGCTGCGATCCTTTGAGAAGTTCTCATCGGCGGCCCAATCAACAATTTTGTGCTTCTTTTTTTTTGGTGCCATTGTTTTCAGAATTTTTTCATTTATTCATATCTGTCTGTGTTTTTGTGTGTGTGTGTCCCAGTTACAACTGAAACAACAATTTATATTTACAATTAATATTTTGTTTGAACTGATTGATGAGTCTACGGTTAGTTTGTTGCGCTTTAAGTATGTTCATTTTTGGCACTGCGCACAGATTCATAAATCACTTTTCAAATATTTCAAGTGTCGTCGCGCCCAAAAACAGCTTTCCAAACAACCATTTCAGCCATTAGCTGGGCTATTTTCAAATGCATTCGACACGCACAGAAATACTCAAATATATGTATTCATATATTTTTTTGTGTATATATTAAAACGGCGCATTCATAAAAAAACACAAACATTGTTGTTAATTTGACAGACAACGCGCACAGCAGCTTTGACAATAACAGAAAAATATACATAAACATCGAAAAGGCAGGAACAGCAAAAACAACAACAGAATACAAAAATACACAAAGAGAACTATATATATGTGCGTATATAACTTAAACAAATGTTTATGAGCGCACAAATAAATCTATCTAATAAATTGGTATGGATTCAAATAGTATTTTGTGGCTTCAAGATGTGCACATTCCACAGGAAAAACGAAATGGAAATAATAAAATGAATTAAAACATAACAGAAATCTTTACTTTATATAGTCACGAACTGGAAACGAACTCACTTTAAAATGATCAATTCAGAAAATCCTTGAAGCTTTTTATGAATGACATAAAATATGCTTTTCAGTTAACTATTTTGATTGTGATTTGGGGTGGTTTTTGCGTATTATACAAGGTTTGGAATACTAATGTTCATATTAATCATATAAAAATGTCTTTATCGGTATCTGATTTGGATTGTAAACAAAGTTTGAGCTGGATTTAAACACTCTTCAAGATGAAGAATCCTAAAACTCCCTTAAAACTATATTATTAACATATAAAAATGTCTTTTCGCGTTTCTATTAGAATTGTAAGGTCTGTTAAAGAATTCCAATCAATAAATATCAATTTAAACTTTAAAATTTTGGTATAAAAGGTCTTATTAGGTATCTGTTGGAATTTTAAGCCATATACAATATATGTGGGATAGAGTTGTAAACCATATACATAATATATTTGGGAGGCATCCCAAATACGTATTATAAAGGTTTTTTAACATTCTTTTTGTGCTGGCACAATCTGGAATCAAACTTTATAGAATCTTTATGCAGAATATCCTGAAATTTTAACTACATAACAAAATATTGATTGTAAACCATATAAATTGTGTTTTTTTTTAATGTTTTTGGGCTTAAAAGTATTGTTTTGTGTTCATAATTGAAATGTGTAACCCAAGTTTAATTGGTTGGCATAGTTTCATTTTATGCCATTGTCAGATACTTTCATCGAAATGTTTCGCATTTGAATTAAGAGCGAAAATGCAATTTGCAAATGTACAATAACAAAATATGTAAACAACAAAAAGTTACGGCGCTCCAAACAGAAACCCAAAAAATCACATTGACACACATACACACACAGCTACACCCACAAAATATTCCACACAAAAACCATAGAGCTAACCAACGAAAAACGAAAAAAAAGAATATAACAACAGTGGGGTCAATAGCAAAGCGCCCTCTCACACATTCTCATAAATATTAATGCGTGTACTTTGCTACTCCATATACATTTAATGCAGCCGTGTTTTTAAAGCAATATTCAAATTTGGTCGCTGTGCTCTCGCTGGCAGACAATGAAACTGTGTGTAAAAACTCAAAACAAATAAATAAATAGTACATACATATATTCATATTTCAGTGAGGAAAACATAAAGTAAGATATACAAATGTATTTGCATTGAAACAATTTGTGGTAAATAAATATTCAGTGCAAAATGATCAATAATAATCATATTTAAATGCGGCACATTCGTAAGCGTCGACTGCGTCAAACGTAAAACATTTAAATAAAGACAAACATACATGTTTTAATATATATATATAGAGAAATTCAAATATATATAGTTAAGTATCTTTAGATGTTTTTATGTATATACATACATATACATATCTGAGATGTATATTTTTAAAAAATCAAAACGACAAACGACTCAACACCGCAGCATTTTTCGTACATTGCAGCATTTTGAAATACAACAGATGCTGACGCCGGCGCTGACAGCGACGTCAACGTCAACGCCGATGTCGACTGAACACTTTTGGCCAGCTGCAGGCAGAGATCGGCTGCCGGTCAGCTCCTGCTCGCTTAGTGCCACGTCGTGTTTCAGTGCGCCCAGCCACGAGCTGAACGCGAACAAAAGTAAAAGAGAACAAATACTTTTTCATATATTTTTGAAACGAGTTCAAAAGTTTTTACATAACTCGAAAACGTTGTGAAAGTGAGTGTGAGACTAAAAGCAAACCAAATTCTATAAACTGTAACGGATTTAAAGCAACTCTATATCTTGCATATTTCATTCCTTAACAGCCGCATTAGGAGCAGCAGCATCCAGCAGCCGCCATGCAGGTCTTCGATAACAATATGGTAAGTAAGGAAAAATGGAAAAGCGTAAAATGTTTGTTTGGCAAATTGATTATGCTGCCAACCGCGTAACCATTTCTTAGCCCAGTTAACTTAACCCACAAATGCCAATAAGAACAAACAAATCATTTTTGGTTCAACCCCTTTTGGCTTACAAAAAAGGTTTGCCATTTGCCGGTTATGTTACGTTACGTTAAAACAAACATCCGGAAGTCTTTGGCGGGGTTCAACGTGCTACACAAAAATTAATTATAAAAATTTACAAAATGGCTAAGATCCAAGTGGGTCAACAGCTGCCAAAAAGCACAAGTGCAATGAAAGTGCATTCTATGTGCTCATAAATGTATATATATATTTTAGTATATGTAAATATTTGCTGTTAGCATTTACTTAATCAAGATAAATATCTTAAACTGAGAAAGTGCAATTGTGAATAGATTTTGAATAGGTTTCTCTCTCTCTCTCTCTCGATGACTAATTAAGTTAATAACCAAGCACTTAGCAATTTGTATAGACATAAAAGATTTTCTAATGCATCATCATTCGATACTTAACATTTTTGGTTTTGGGTATTTTGCCAGAAATTTCGATTTTGATTCCAAAGCATTTCGATGCAAAATATATAAGTGTATATAAAAAACCCACACGAAATGTTCTTCGGGGCATTTGCTAAAAATATTTCCATATCTTTAGCTTATTAATAATACCCAGTCCGGTCCGGTCCGGCGACAAACAAACCAACCTCCCATTTCACACACAAAAATAACTAAATAAAAAAAAAAGTGGAAACTAGAAATTTACTGGCAGCTGAGTAGACAAATCAAGCGCATAAATCGTTAAGTATTGCAAAAGTTTTTCTTTTTTAAAAAACACAAAAAACCCGCACAGAATTTTAAATAACAAAATCAAAATCTTGTCACAGAGTTGCCACACGTTACGAAAGTTTTCCAAACACGTACACCTAAAGGTGGGGAGAGGGCAAAACAGAGAGGGTGGGTGAAAAATTGTTGTCGCTCGTTAACAGTTCAAAATGAATGGATCACAGATCGTGGCAATTACCCAAAGAAAATAAAAGAATACTTAAAATTGGTGGCAAGGTCAAATAAGATGAAGAAGTAGTAGTAGAGGCAGAATGATGACGATATAGACGACGCATTTGGCGCAAATTCAAGTCGCAACAAACAAACAACATAAAACAACACAAAAAAATGCGTCGATATGCTTTCAATTTATTTTGAGCTAGTGTAAAAATAGCCCATGGCACCATTTTACAATTCATCCAAATAGTAGAAGAAGAAATAGAAGAAAAAAAAAATAGCCAGCAATAGAATTGGTTTATTTTCGTGCAAAATAAATCAATTGGTCGTATTTATGCAGATGCCATCATTTGATTATTTCACACACACACACTCTTACACACACAAAGTCATTGATTTATGGGTGGGTGAATGACGCCTGAAGTTTTCCCTTGGCTTGGCTTGGTCAGGTCTCTCTTTTGGGACCCTTTTCGACCTACTCCTAACTACAACTTGTGTGTACTTACATACATACACATACTCATATGTCATGTGTAATTGCTATATGTCAATGTCAATGTGTGTGTGTGTGTGTGTGTGTGTGGGTGCGGCCATGATAGATGCTAACCGGACGTGCAGTTACGAGTGTTTGCGGTTACTTTTCTTCTTCCTTTTTTTTTTGCACCTATGCAATTCAACTTTTTGAATTGCATCTTCTTTGTTGCCATACAAATCAAATATTCGTTTTTGTCTATTTCCATTAGTTTTCTCTACAATTTTCTAGGAATTTCATAAGTTGTGAAAGCAATTTTCCAGTGCCTGCAATTGATGAGCTTAGAAAGTGAGCAAAAGGTCGACAACATTTAAATATTACATCAAACGAAAAATTAATTAAACTTTATGTAAGACAGCAAAAGTTATTTAAGGAATGAAAAGAAGTGGAAAAGTTGTGTGCAATAAATATCTAAATAATTTAATATGTCTGGCAGCAAATTTATTGCACTTAAGAAATGTTTAGCTTA
This sequence comes from Scaptomyza parva, assembly GCA_035044645.1. Classification (NCBI taxonomy): domain Eukaryota; kingdom Metazoa; phylum Arthropoda; class Insecta; order Diptera; family Drosophilidae; genus Scaptomyza; species Scaptomyza parva. The sequence continues at coordinate 8,954,817 of JAWNNT010000090.1, forward strand.
ATTTAAACCACAAATAAATTAGCTACTTATTTATTAACCGAAATTTTAACAATGCCAAGAATGAATATGATAAAATATATATATTTCTTAGCGGATTAGTTTCAAAAATAAACTGGCATTTAATATAAATTCCTTTCTTTTAACATATTTAATTCAAGTTTTAGATATAATTATTCATTGTTAACCAAAGAACATTAAATAAATTAGCCAAAAACCTTTGCAATTTAAATTCCACAGATTATGCATGTGTAAATAATTAATGAACATAATCTATAAAATCAACAAACAAACATTTTTACGACACTTATCTATCTGTGTGTGAGTGAGTGTGTGTGTGTGTGTTTGTAAACAATCAACCACAAATAATTCAGCGATTAATGACGCGACCGAGAAAACAAAACAAAACAAAACATTATATAATTTAAATAAAAGCGCATTGTTTATAGAACCAACTCACACCGAAAACATCCAAAACACACACACACAAAGAAACAAAAAGAGCATAAACCAATTGCCTCTATAATGTGCACACCAAATATTTGCAATTGATTAAACACAACAACAACAACAGAACACACAATTGCCCATCACATCACATGAGGTCCAATACGCATCGAGTTTTTCGACTGTTTTGCTGCTGCTGTCAGCACACAGCACACAGGGAATAGAAATATTCTCTCAAATATATGTTTTGGCAGTGAAAATGAATAATTCAATTGTGTGGCTGTGTGTATTTGGCACTTAGAAATGTGGCAAAAAGTGCTGTCACTACATTCCACTAATCAACTGATCAGGGGGAAATAGACAGATGGATTGTTTTGTGTATGTTTGTTAATAGTTTAAGGTATTCACGGTCAATGGGTTAACATTGATGTCTATCAATTAGCTAATTAGTTGCTGTTTTGGTCATTTAAAACTTAAGTATTGACAGGTTTTATGTTTATGTTTTATGTTATTTTTGAAGGCTACTTAAACTAATTTTTTTTCACTTTCTTTTCTTTAGCGTCGCGCCTCGAGACGCGCTTCGTTGCGACGTGGCTCTATTTCGGCGCTGCCACAAAAATCAGCGGAAATACCCTGGGATATCTTTGAGCGACTCTTTATGCCGTTTCTGTTTTGTCAGGCGGCGGCGATTGTCAGTTCGCATCTGCTGCATGCACTGAACATCTCCAGTATCTCAACATTTGCGGTCTTCGTTTGGTTTGCCCTTGCCACTGTCGGCGCCGTGCTCTTCTATCACTTTGTGAAGGTAAGTCAACTATATAACACACACACATGAACACATATTGCAAAGGAGAACAGAAGTAGTTGTAGTAGTGGAGACGACTCTCCAAGAGAATGCCACAAGTCCATTTCAGACATTCTAATCCTTTTAACGCCAACAGGCAAAACCAACCAACGAACCACATATCCCGGCCACATCACATGCGAAGAACCATATAGACAGACAACGGCTCGGTGAACGTTTTGGTTTCAGTTTCGGCTTGGGTTATAACTTTGGGTCATGTCTACTAGTCGAGCATTAGGGATAGTGTGTAGGGGTAAGGAGTGTGGGTTTCTACTTGTGTGCCTACAACAACAACAACAAAAATTTGCATGTTACAAGTGCCAAACCGCAAAAATAACAAAGCGCATGGACAAAAAAAAAAAACAAGAAAATAAAACAACGAAAAAAAATGGACAAGTCGTGGCAGAAGATAGTAGGCAAAACAAATCACTAAAGCTAAAAATAGCTAAAGCCAAGAACTCATAGGACAAGACAAAAGGACACAACAAAGGGGGACGGGGCGGGGAGGGACAGCGGGTTACAGTGACGACAAATAACTGAGCGACTTGTGTTTCAGCTTTTCCCCAGTTAACCACCAGAGGCATTTGGCTCAGGATTTGGATTTGGTTGAGACTGTCTGTCTGTCTCTCTGTATTGTCTGTCTTGTTTGATATTTTAGAACTTGCTGCGAAATGAAAATGAAAACAAATAAATAAGCAGCATATAAAGAGCTGCAGAGAGAGAGTCGCAAGAGAGATACATGCGACAGCAGCTTGGGTAATGAATACAAATTTCAAGAAAACATATACCATATTATATCATACCATACTATGGCAAAGCAAATAAGAAGGAAAACGAAATGAACTGAAATGAAATGAAAAAAGACCTGAAGCATTCTGTTGTCATGCCAAAGAAAGAGAAAAAGTGTTGAAAATTCGGAGTAAAGCTGTAAAAAAGTAAAACAATAATATAAATAAAAAAAATGAGTAAGCTACAAGAAACGCATAAGTTGCAGATCCTTAAACATAAAAATCCTTAAAATACAAGTCTAGTCATATTAAATCAATCAACTATTGTTTGTTATATCCAACAGTTCATATACTTAAATATTTATTTGCTAATGCTACACGTTGAAAAAATGTGTGTTGTATATTTACTTTTGCAATTTGGCCACAGTTCATTAGCTGCCACATGCCACATTGTGCACACACCAACACACACGCACACATACATACACATATAATTAATTTGTTTCTTGTTAATTTCATTCGCATTTCATTTATCTGCAAAATGATATTATTGGTTGTGGCTGTGATTTGACTCTCGCTTTTATCTTGCGCTTGCAGCTGATTAAACTTGCAAGTTAACCGAATAAATTTGCCACATTGCGTATGCGCAATTTATATTACTTGGTCTAACGCAGTCGACAGACTGCTCAGTCAGTATGTGTGTGTGAACGTCTTTTAGGCTCATTCGTTTCATTATAAATTGGCGAAGATAATGCTGAAGATATTTCTTCATTTGCTGGCCATTTGCCTTGAAATATCGATGGCGCCGAAAGTGGTCACACATACACACACTTACACACACACAATGCGGCAGATAATTCAAATTTGCTTGCACTTTAATTAACTTAACTGCCAGCAGGATAGCAGGACTTGCCTTGGATAAGGCAGAACAATGCTACTGCTGTTGACGTTCACCATTTGCTGCTGCTGCTCGTGGCTAACTGTCTGGCAATTACGAGATGATGTTGCTGCTGCTGCTGCTGCTGCTGCTGCTGCTGGGTTTCACTCGGTTTCACATTTTATAGTCGTGCTGGGCGCACGTACGCGACATTTTGCATTGATAAGATAACCGGACGTGTCCTGCTGCTCACTCTCTCTCCCTTTATCTCTCTCGCTCACTCACTCTCAGTCTCTCGGATTTACGTTCTGGCATGTGCGATATGCAACCAGATATTAACGTAATAAGCAGTTCTGGACCAAGCCTACATTTCCAGCACAATTAACAGTTGCAGCTGCACAACTTTACTGGTTAGAGACTGAAGCACTTAGCTAATGTTACGCATACGCAGCGTATGACCTCAGCTGAAGGACATATGTGGCAGCTAAGAAGCAGCTTTAAATTCACTTTATGCTTTTAAACAAATAACCAAAATGCTAATCAAATTGTGGGCGTGTGTGTTTGAGTATTGTCGCCCGCGTAAATTCTGACACTGGCAGCGCGATTCGCGTTGTCGTAAATCGACAAAAAGAGCCTCAGTTAAAGGCTAATCAAATGCGTCAAGGCTTGCCACGCATGCGACCTTTCTCACACACACACACAGAGAGAGAACACAACACCAATACACACGCTCTGGGAAACAGAAATGTCAGATCGACAAACGAATTGACGCACTGACAGACTGATTGACTGGCAGGATAGAAGATGACTGTCATATACGCAGCCAGCATAGATACAGATGCAGATACAGATACAAATACAGATACAGCTACTTGCTTTAGCCACAGCTTCAAACATTTTCGAACAGCTAATTTAATTTAACCAAGCGCACAGTGAAAGGAAACTTATTTGCCAATAAACAAAATGCTCGATAAGCAATTTTTCACTACACCTTAACTATCATATATTATATGTCAAATTTTAGCCCACTGTTCGTTCTTTGTTCCCCAGTACCTATTATTCTAGTACTATATCATTGTAACCCACTGTTCATACTATGCGCTATGCGACACTTGGGTCTATTTCGGGACACATCAACTGCAGCCACATAATCAGTTTACAGTTTATGTGTGTTTGGCCATCGAAATGGGCCTCAACGAATGGGAAACGAAAAACACTCAGCCAAAACAAAACACATATACTATTCTATTTATACACACTGTATTGTTTCATTCAGGCATGTGAAGTTTGAATAAAATAGTGATTAACTATTGCCTCTCTTGAATGAATGCCTGCAATAAAATCGAAGGCCCGTATGCCGCTCAACTTCAGCAATATCACAGAGATAATCGTTTAAATCGCAGCTCTCGCCAGTTGTTACATTGTTATTATCGATGATATAAGCTTCTAGTTGGGGAGTAGACTTTGGTCCTTGTGGATCAATGATGAGCACCTTAAAGTAGTGCGTTGGCATTGGCACCAGAATACAATCATTGAGATGATGCTCCAAAGACCATATCTTATTTGGCAGCAAAGTTGGCAAATATATGGGTCCAGTGTACACATAAACAGATCCAAACTTCTCTGCCATATCGCTAACATATTGTTCCAGCTTGTGCCAGATTTCACTCTGGAAAACCTGGGAATGACGCGTGGCACCGCAGCTCAACACAAACACATCATTGTAGCGCAGATGCAGCTCCTCACCTCCACCTGCTTCGTTGGTTAGCTTCTTGTAGTTGCCTCTCAAATGTTCGCACATCCATTTTGGAGAATTTTTACTCCACTCCTGCGACATCACATAATCCTGATGCACATACAAGTTGTCTATGCTGGGCAGACCATATTTGATCAGATCGAGCAAGTCCGGAGAATACACCTTATTTCTCTTATCAAAGAATATGCCACCAACAAATGAAAAGTTCAAGCGATTACGTATTCGATCCGTCAGACACATTAAACGATTCCACAGTCTAGCCTCGTGATTTGTTTTAAATGTGGAGAGCTGAACACAAGAATTGATATTTATAATAACTATTAAGATATATCTGCGGTTACCTACAAGTGGATACAGATGATGGCGATACTGAAAGACAAAAGGATCCCTTCGAATCTGGTCGAACAGCTGACAAATGCAACTTTCTTGCTGAACGAAGACGCCAAAAACAAATCCCGTAAAGCCTGCAAACGCATAGAGTGCACATTCTTGAGCTCCAGTTTCTGTGATTGACATTCTCAGAATTTATAGATAAATATCGTTTATTTACTTTTAATTTAGTTTTGTTAAAGCTTAGTTTGAAAAAACTCTTTGCCTACTAAGAACTCAATATAATCGCTTCATCTTCATTCTTCTCACACAAAGTTGTTGTCTTTTAGAGCTCCAAGCATAAAGTGGAATTGACTTTGATTAGTTCGGCATTTTGGCAACAAGTAAAATATCTAAGAAACCTTTTGAACATACTCCGTAAGCATTTGCTAACTTGAGTTTACTATAAAGAGCTTATAAGCTTAATGTTGACAAATATTTTGCCTTAGGAATTTCCAGCTTAAATATAGATTTAATGCTACTTTTGTTCTTAGCAAATCGTTTCACATAGGTTATCTGTTTAGTCTATCACTTCTTTCAAGTTTAAACATTCAACAACATTCTATCGTTACTTTAATGCAAAGTAGCTTATACTTTTATCCTGTATATGTGTATGTATGCATATAAATGTCTATTCATCTGGTGCTGTTGCTGTAGCTGTTGCTGTTGCTATATCTCTTGCTATCGGTTTGATTGTTTTGCGCATCACGTTGTGCATTTCGTTTTTATGTCACGCTTGTCAAATTAAATAACACGCACACACGCACATCAAATGATTCACACACCCACACACATAGAGAACACACCCAATCACCTATCCAAAATGGCCACATTTGGCAACTGCTGACAGCGCGCCTAAAAGTATGCAGCAGGCACAAATTGTGCCCAATGAAATGTAAATGCACAACAAAGAGCTAATGAAATGCTCATCGGACAACAAAACCCCAAGGGGCAGGGGGGAAACAAATCCGGTCTCGCCTTTATTATCAGTCAGTGTGGCAACAGGAATTGTGTCACATTTGCAACTGTTGCAAGTGCAACAGCAACAGCAACAGTAACAATAGTAGTGTCGCCAATTAAACTTAATGTGTTACGCATAATTAAGCGTGGCCCCCTCTGTTACTTCATCGTGTTACGCCCCCGCGTTGGCTTAGGAGTAGTTCCTGGAATTAGACATTACTTATACGCCCCGTGTGTTTGTGGCGATGTCAACTGTCGCTGTGTAAATAATTGAATTAATAGCTTCATGTAAGCGCCGCTAATGAGAACTTGCCTTACACGCTCACTCAGTCACGCTCTCGGTAGCCCCCCACACCCCTTTTCCCTCTGTCTCTTCACTTCCCACTGTCTGACTCCAAACAACATTGTTTGCATATTTTAAAGCGTACTTAACTCACGTATTAAAATGTAATTCGCTCCGGCATCTGGCATTTTCTATAGCTACTCGCGTGCCCTTTGAACTTTGCAACTGACACACCAATTCCCCAACCCGAAACCAACCCGCCTCTCAACTGTCATAGAGAGAAAGTTCCAGGCACACACACACAAACACACACACACACACACCTCTGAGCCACCTGAGTTTATCCACACAACTTGTTGGGTTAGTTGTGCCCCGCCGCCGCCGCAGTAATGGCAACCACTCGAGTAGCTAACGATAAATGCTTCGTCAGTTTTGTGCGAGCGCCAAAACTTTTAAATTGATGCATTGCTCCAAGCAAAACTATAACCAACACTTTTCAACCAACCACCACACAGAATGGGTAATGAAATGCAAAGAGCATTATATGCTTTGTGCATTAATATCTATTTTAACTATTAAAGCTATCAAATAGATAAATGCTGTATAGACATTTTCCAGGAATAAGTTAAATCTATTACAATCAAATTAAGTGTGGTTCTCCGTAAAAGTGGATGAATTTTTATTGTTTGTAGGTTTTTCCTCTGAATTTCGTGTTGTCCGTTTTTCCAGGAAATATTTTAACGAGCTAATGTGAAAATAATAATGTGAAATTTTACCTGTGGCTGACAAAATTCCAAAAAAAAAACTCAACACAAGCAAACAAAGTTTGAGTTTAACAGGAAATTTATTAGACTTATAGATAAAGATTAAAATTAACTTAAAATCTAAGCTTCGTATATCTTATTACTTTAACTATCTTTTCACTTACTTAAAGCACTTCACCAGAACACTTTATGGCATTAAAAGCTGCATTTAGAAACCTTAACTTAAATGTTGACAAATTGAAACGTTGATTTGTGTGTGTGTTTGTGTTTGTTTTGAGTTGCTTTCCGGTGGGGCATAAAGCATAAGTTGTTGCAACCTGCAAATTGCTGACTCCATTGTCAATTATTTACAGAGTGTCCAGCTTTTTTTCTCTCCTTCATCTTGCTGCTGCTGTTGCTTTTGCTCTCTCTGGGGCACTTGCAACGTTGGCGCTGGGCTACATAAAAACGCGAACAGTTCATATTTCCATTGCAAGAATTTTACAAACATTTACGCACACAGGCACACGAAACACACACACACATATGAAAACATCATAAAATGTCATTATGTGCGAAGTTGCGTTGAGTTTTTGTGTTCAGTATTTGTATTCCGTTGCGTTTTTATGGTTTCGCGCGTGGCCTGTTGCTTCACACACACACACACAAACACAAACACATACTCACATTGAAATCCCCTAGAGAATGAGTTAAAGCGATGGCATTGGCGTGCCCGGCCTGACAATGGCTTAAACGAAGGACATGTGCCTCTTGTGTCCAACATACGCGTTAACGTTTGCGTTTTTCTAAGAATTGCACGTCATTAAAATCGCCTTGACAACTTGCCTGCTGCTGCCTGCTGTTGTTGTTGCTGTTCAATGTTCAATGCTCTAAGCTCAAAGCACACAGCACTCTTACAACATCAACGACGACTAGTTGACTTGCTGACAGCTTGTGGTTCTGTGTGTGTTATGTGTGTGTGTGTTTTTATTTTTCATTTCCCCCAGTTTTACAGTTTGCTGCGCATTTTAGTTAAATTAAATACCAATTGCACATGGCACAACCGCCACAGCCACAACTAACACACACAACACGAGGGCAAAAGGTCATGGGTCAATCCAAATGGATGTCAAAACAAGCAAATGATTGGCAACAGCAACAGCAACAACAACACACTCGAGCAAAATATGCAAGATAATCTAAAAAAAGTTAATGATATATCAAAATTAGAACAAATTTATAGCAAAGAATAGTAGAAAACTGATACAAAATATAAAAAAAAAAGTTTAATTATCTATATTCATCTTTTTTGTGAGTGTACTCCAAAAAAAAAGCTACTAATTGCATTACATGTGACATATGCATACAGCACCTAAAACCCAGAAACTGCAAAATGACAGCAAGAAGGAAAATTGTGCCACAGTCAAATACAGATAACCACAGTTGTTGAAACCTTGTGTTGCAGCAGAAGCATTGACATTTTGGTTAGTTAAAAGTGCGCATCATTTGATATTTCATTGTGGTTGTTCAATTTTTGGGGTTGTTTAGGAGCACCAACTTCATTTTGGATATCGTATTAATCTAGTCGATTGCATTGAGTTATGATAACGAACAAAAGTACGTTTTGGCTGAGAAAAGCATGCTTCAAACTTTTAACAAGGCAGCCAGCAAGCATCTCTCTCTTATCCTAAATGCAAAATTCATAAGTTTTTGCTTATACTCGAGAAAGTTTTGTTAGTTATGTTAAGTTTTATATAACAACTTTAAGTTAGTTAAGCTTTTGTTATGAACTTAGAAAATTTAAGTTAACCTTTGCCATAGTAGGTTTATTTCTGGCAAACGTTTCAATAAATTAACAGAAATTTGCATAACAGCAAAACATATTACAATTATCTCCCCAAGCACACTAGTAAATGTGTGTGTGTGTTTGTTCTTGGCAATTAAAGAGCACATTCACTTACGCAATTGCAGACTCAACTCTGCAAAATTAAGCTCTCAGTTTTGGCATTATGTGCAGGCAGGTCTTAAGTAACAAGCTTAACAAGCCTGTTACACACACGCAGAGAGTAGAGCAGAGCAGAGTCTTTTCTGTGCTAGTTTGGTCGAGATACTTATGCTTTAAATATTAATTATGGCCATCGCCTGGGGCACCATTTTGTAGCCAAGGCAACGTTGCAAAAACTAAACAAAAGCTTCAACCAAAATATATAATCACAGTTTTAATATAGATAAAAATTGCAAATGTCAACACGCACAAACGAAACGGAAACCGAGAAAAACGGAAACGAGAGATAGAGACAAGGCGAGAAAAATTTCACATTTATAGTAGATTAATCCTTTGTTGAAACATGTGTGTGTGTTTGAGAGTTTGTGGCATGTAATGAGTAACTGCCTGACTGACTAGTTGCCACAAAGTCAAAAACCTTGCGTGTTGCCTGCCGCATTAGTCGAGTTCGAGCAGAACAAGCTGCAAATTGGCTTAGGTTTTTCTGAGAGCTAAGCTCTGTGTGTACAACGCCGCGTATACGCAATGCGAATAGCCTTTTAATGCTGACAACTCGTGTTGTATGTGTGAATGAAAATCTATGCGTGTGTGCGTAAATGGCATAAACGAACAGACAGACAAACAGACATATCTATAACGATTCCGTTCGCAATGCTGATTGAGAATATATATACTTTTAACAATAACTTTAGCAGCTAAACTTAGTTTAAGCGTGTAATTTTTGGCATAAAAATGGCAAAAAAACAAAACTGTTTATTTGCCTTTTTACTTTTTAGCTAATTAATTTATTAACGCTTTATACGTTCAATGACTTTTTGGCCTTTGCTTTATTCCGCTTTTTCATTGTCGTTTTCGAATTTGTCATCAGTTATAGATTTAATTTGTCTGAGTTTTTTTTTGGTTTTGTTTTTTTGGTTTTTTGTGCCATGCACTTAAACATGCTCGAAAATTGTCTATTTTCTATGTTTGTGAGTAGGAGTTTACTGTTATTTTTTGCTAGCTATTTTTAGCAACTGATTTAATATGCGTGCATGCGTGTGCGTGTTTATTTTAAATATATATTATTTCGGGGTTTTCGTTTTTCTTTCTTGTTTTTTATGCGTTTGCTTTTTTGAGCTCGTTTCTTGTTGTTTTTTGTGTGTTTGTGTGCTTTCTTAGCCACATTTCGTCGCCTTGTTCATAACGATTTAGTTGTGAAAAGGGGTTCACAATTTGTATGCGGTTTGAACGCAATTTTTCACTTAAACTCTTCAAGCCACAAATTTCACTTATGTAGATTTATAGGAGGACACTCGGAGCTCGGAGCGGTCAAGCGTATATTTTTCTCTGTTTTCCGGTTCTCATTCGCAAACGGGTGGGGAGGGGAAGTGGAAGCATAAAAAGCATAGACTAAGAAAAACACTCAAGCACTTGGCTACAGTTTTTCCTTCCACATATATAATATGCTCGAAATTGGCTTTAAGTTAAGTTAATAAGTGTAAAAGCTGATTAAACTAACTTCAACTAGCATTTTCCTTTAATAATATATCAAGTTAGACGAAAATTATGTTTTTCCCCTGGAAATGTTGTATTCAATTTCAATGCGAGCTTGTTAAGAGTCTTTAATTGAGTTAGTTGGCTTTCAAGTCAAATTAATCTTTTTAAATAAACCTCTTTAGCTACAATTTATTACATATGTGTGAACAACTTTTAGCTTAAACGTAAACATATTATCAGAATATATATATATATATATATATATATATATATACATGGTACCTGCCCTAAATCTCGAGGACTGTAAACCCTCGATGGTCATAAATTGTTGTTGTTGTTGCGGTTGTTGTTGTTGCTGTTGTTGTTGTTTTCGCAACAATGAAGGTCTATATTGCTAGCATTTTGCCTTGTTGTTGTTTACAATTTATACGCATAACTTTTAACAAATACACTTACACATAATACGCCCACACACACACACCAACACAGAGAAAGTTCCCACGCTTAACATTTCCCCCATCCCCGCACTCCGCACTGCGACCCCCGACCGTGTCTTTGCCGACGCTATTTGATTTCATTAAATGAAACTCTGTTTACTTGTTACTTGTTGCAATATTGCGCAGCATAATAATGCACATTATACAACAGACGAGTACGACTAATATTACGTATACGCCTCAGATACTGGTGTGTGTGTATTTGTGTGCGCTACGTAAGCCAAAATTAATGAAAGCACGGTCGTAGACAAGGCCCATATTCTTTTTTGGGTTTTTGGTTGTTGCCATCGCAAATCGCGTGCTACTCGGCCATTTATCAAATTTGGCTAAAAGTGCGCTCGCTCGCGCGTTTTCTGCTGCAGATAACACCTGCTGCGCTCGTGTCGTAAATCTCCGTAGACTATGCAATTAAAATGCAATTGAGGATGCATTTAACCAAAACCCGCAATTGATGCACCCTTCACAAAGCCGGCACATTTCCGCTTAACAATAGTTCCGGCTGCAACTCGAACCATGAACCAAAAAAAAAAACAAAAAAAAAAAAAAATACCCAAACACAACAACAACTCTGTTAAATGCTCGAGTTGATTGACATGCGCCTCCCCACTGCGATGCGACTCTTGGTTTCTTGCCTATTTTTGGGGTGCATGCAACTTGCTTCTATTTTTAACTCTACACACACACACACACAGACACCGAGAGAGAGAGAGAGTCGACTGCGAGCGACGTGCAACCGCAGCCTGCCGTGTTTATACAGACACATGACATGGCTGCCACCTTTTAAGGCCCACGTTAAGTTGCGTTGCGTTCTGTTCTGTTCAGTTGTGTTGTGCTGTGCTGTGTTGCGGTGTTGCAGTGGCACATTGGTGTTGCCTCAAACGTCGTTTCGCGGCCTTTATATGCCTTGCACGTAGTTCAACTGCACATTTGCCCCATTGTTGCTGTTGTTGTTGCTGTTGTTGTTTTGCATGCACCTCGCTTTATTTATTTTTTTTTGTTTTACTTCGCTTTTGCTTTCTGTTTTTTGTTGTTTTTGCTTTTGGTGTGGCACAAAAAGCTGTTCAAGTGTCGCAAGTGGCATTCGGTGACACTTTTCGGTGAAACCAAGAGAAAAGCGAATAAAAATCGAAATAAAACGAATACAGGTGACAATTGTTGACGTTTTTAACTCCCTTAAAAGCGGCTGTGAAAAGTCGTGGCATTTTTTTGAAGTTTCATTAAGGGAGAGGGAGGTATTTGTTTCAAGATTAAAGATATGGGTTAAAGAAGGGTACATTTATAAAGAATATAACAAACAGAAGAAAGCATCTTCGACCCCAAAAGATATAGACATATATACTCTGATTAGCATCAACAGCCATCGACATAGGGATGTACGTCTTTCTGTCCGTCAGAGACTCTTCTTACTTGTTTTCCTATATTTCTTATTATTATTCTTAGACCGAAGTTAAGTACAATTTTTAATTACAATTTTATGTCAACTAAAAAACTGGGAAATCGATAAAAAAAACATTACTGCTAATCGATAAAAACCACATTGTATCTACAGCTAGAGTTACGTTAAGATAGCTAGTTGCGTTCCTCATTGAACTATCGCCACTGCCACTGCTGAAATCGCTAATTCCCATATCCCATATTGGCCATAGTTAAAATAAGTTAAGTCTTACTTTGATGTCTAGATAAGTGATAAGGGTCCTAGGCGATACCATATGAGGCTTCCCATATCTTGTATAGATTGCTTGCTACTGTCATTAGAGTATTCCGCAATCGGTTGCTTTCAACTGCAACGTTTTCGCTCTATAATTTTGATTCTTAATAAATATACTTCTACTTAAAACGGAGCTAAACAAAATCTACTTAATTTGCTTTAAATATAAAAGTTATTGTCAATCAATTCTTCTACTGTCCGATATTTCTGTTTGTTAATGGCAATACAATGCGAAACTTCAATCGAACTTTTAATCACTATTGTACAAGTCGTCGGAAGCTGATGCATTTCCTTAAAGCAGCTGCGCAATTCGATACTGAGTTTTTGTGTATATCTGTTTCGGCACTGTTTGCCTTTTAATTGACTCTAAATATACTGTAGTTGCGGGTTTTTTTGTGAGTGCTCTCTCTCGATTTTAATTGCAACTATTCGCGTTTGGGGTCAATGATGGTTTTTTGTTTGGCTCCCTGGCAGCAATTTACTGGCGCACCAAAACTTTAAAGTAATTTTTGTGCAGAAGCGCAGTAAATTGGGTTAGTGCTAAGCACAACAAAAAAGAAGCAGAACAGTAATGCCATTGGTGGTATCCTTGTATCCTCGCATCCTTGCACTGGCACGTGGCAGGAGCACCATCAGCAGCAGCAGCAGAAGCAGCAGAAGCAAAAGTTGACCAAAACTTTATGGCGCAAAAATAACTAAAGTCGCATAAAAAGCAAATAGCAATAGCAACAAGAACAAAAAACAAAACTTGTCGCTGTCCACAACTTAGAAAACAGCTGACACTTTGAAGGGTGTTGTGAAAGGGGGAGGGAAGCGGAGAGTTAGTGGAAGTAAGAGAGGAGAACTGTCTCCCGTCTACAGTTATTTCTATATATATTTTTTTGTTGTTTGTTTTTTAATGCCTGAAACGCCAACAGATTTTGATAAGCCACAAATACTTATAGCCACCAATAAAATGTTGGCCAGTCTTAATGGGTGTCAACAACACACACTCGCACACACACACGCACAGCCAATAATAATACACAGACGAAGATGACAACGACTTCTTCTACGTTTTTTTTTTAACAATTTTACGAGCACTTTATAACCGTTTAATAGCTCGAACAATGAGTAAGTTTTTCATCCCAACCACAATTGACGCACTAGAGACGTCAGCCACACTTGAGTCATTTACCAATACTATGACAAACTATATCTTTACTATGATATAGTATATATATATATATATATATTGGCTAATGGCACGATGAATTATGGCACGGACACTATAGACAAGTTGCCTCCCGGCCTAGATGTCCTTTCTCCCTCCCCCAGCCTTTGAGCTGTCTTTCTATCTCGTTGCCTGCGGTTTGTCCTTAGTGCCAAGCATCCAATAAACCCACACACACACACACATTAACACACATACATAGACAAGAAGCGTGTGTCTAAGGCGGAAGTGTCAATGTACACGTTTTGCTTTCTTCTCTCCTTTCTCCCGACTCCCTTTGCTGCCATTGTCAGTGTGTGTTGTATTGTATACGTACATGTATGTTTGTTTGTTTGTTTGTCTTTGCAGTCAGTCGGTCAGAGCTAAAGATGAAGACAACAATAAGAAAATATTGCTGCTTGAAAGCGAAAACTGATTTTTTGTAACAAAAACTTTTCTCTCGTTTAGCGCCATAATTAAGAAAAATTTAACTGTTATTTGATCGTGTCCAAGTATATAGTTTTAATAATAATTTATTAGCTCAAATTCAATCAAAACTTGATATCTTAAGATCAAAGTTCACGACAGCTGAGAGACAGTCGACCAAATCAAGCAAAATGGGGGAAAATGGGAGAAAATGGGAGAAAATGGGGGAAAATAACGTTGAAAATTCATTGTTTCTTGGAAATTGAACAACAACTGAAGAAGGTCAATTAGCTGAAAATAGCTCAAACATTAATCCCAAGAAATGGTTATTCCCTGGAAAAAAAAGCACTCCCGCTTACAAATCGAATTACCCGATTTAATGGTACAGTTGTGCACATAAATAAGCAACAGATGCAACACGATTTACAGCTAAATTGACAGCGCAACTATTATAAATTAATTAAATGATGGCTTTAAATATCACACATGATGTTAAATAATGGCATTGGCATTGGAGTAACCTTGTGACCTTTTTATATTCGAATCTATTCGTAGGTGTCGGCACCGGGCAAGGGCGTTCTTATCACTGGCTGTGATTCACCGTTGGCCTGGTATCTGGCCAAGAAACTGGATGATTTGGGTTTTACGGTATATGCGGGCTTCTATACGCCCATCGAGGAGTCGGACGAGGCCAAAATCCTCAAGGAGGAGACCTCGGGACGCATGAAACTGATGCACATTGACGTTACATCCGACAAGAGCGTAAGTCTACAACGAAAAAGCTCCAAAAAGCTAGGTTAGCAAAGTTTCATACCTTTGTTTTCTATTGTCTTTTGCTAGCTGTTGGAAGCTGCTCGCTATGTCTCCACACATTTACCGCATGGCGCTGAGGGCCTGTGGGCTTTGGTGCACTGCGCCCATTGGATTGCTCTCGGTGAACTCGAGTGGATACCGTTTGCTGTGCTGCGCAAAAGCTTGGATCTGAATCTACTCGGTAAGTGATGGCGC
This sequence comes from Scaptomyza parva, assembly GCA_035044645.1. Taxonomy (NCBI): domain Eukaryota; kingdom Metazoa; phylum Arthropoda; class Insecta; order Diptera; family Drosophilidae; genus Scaptomyza; species Scaptomyza parva. The sequence goes on from JAWNNT010000090.1 coordinate 8,970,133, forward strand.
CACTGTGCAGCCAATGCCAAACTCTCATTCAATCACTTCCCATTCTTGCATCAGGCGCCGCTCGTATGACTCAAATCTTTTTGCCACTGGTGCGTCGCGCCCATGGACGTGTTGTGTTCCTTACCTCCGGCCTGAATCGTGTACCATCGCCCGTGCGTGGCATCCAGTGTGCCACACAAGCGGCCGTTGATTGTTTCGCTGCCTGCCTGCGCCAGGAGATGCGCACACGTGGCGTCGATGTGTCTGTGGTGGCAGCCGGCGAGTTTGCTCCCGGCAATGGCTGGCTCAATGAGACGGAGCTGCGTGAACAGGTAGGCAACTACTACAACAACACATTTTTAATGCACTTGGCCATTTTGCGTGCTTAATGGACAAGGACAAAACCCTGACTTGTCTGCCAACTTTACGATAATGTCCCGCGTTGCAGGCATGGAAACATTAAAATAGTTGCATGATGGCCGCTCATGGTTCGTGGGGTTCGTTCAGATCTCATTAAAACTTGTTTTTTCTCTTTTGCAGGCGAAACAAATGTGGAATCAGCTGTCCTCCGAACAGAAGAAGGCCTACGGTGAGGATTACTACGAAGCAGCCATGACATCCGTTGAGAAATACTCACGACAGGTAAAATGCGACTCCATTTGGAGTTTAAATGTTTGTGACAGTATCCTAACGAGAAGTTTTTCCTGTCCAGGCCGCTGACATTCAGCCCACGTTGCGTGTACTCATCGATGCCGTGACCAGAACTTTCCCAATGGCCCGCTATACGCCAGTGACTGCTACCGAGAAGATTCAAATATTCCTTGCCGAGCATATGCCGCCCTCGTTGTACGAGTCCATCTATGGCGAGCAGAAGAAATTTGTCTATTGAGCGATGATATACTATTTTCCGTTTCCTACCCCCACCTCCATTGACGACGACGCCATTTGCACTCTGTTTTGGTTTTTTTGTTTGTAATGCTCTCGAAATTGTTTATTGTTTATCTCTGCATTTAAAAATGAAGCAACAACGTTGTCACGCAGCAGCATTTCAGCATTTAGCGTTTCTCTCTTTTTCTTTTACTTATATCTTAAATATGTACATGCATTAAAAATCATACGAGATTGTTTTTGCATTATTTTTCCGTATTTGTGCGTCACATTTTTTTGTTTTTTTTTAATTATAATTTTTTGCTGTGCATATTTTTAGTTTGTAGCAAAAATTGTATAACATATTTATTAAACGATAAATAAAAAAACCAATGAAAATAATCAAATATTAATTAAAGTCGGGTACAATATTAATTTCCATAAAGTTGACTTCATGCAAGAAAAATTAAACTTCGTAAAAATCTTGATTATTATTATCTCCGGGCTGCTCGAGCATATTGTTTAGTCTGTGCACATCGCAGTCTCAGATGTTTGCTTGGTTTTGAGTTGTTGCCAACCGCTAACACCAAACCGCATTAGCCATTTTCCCTCACACACACACACATATACATATACATGGTTGCAGCTGTGTGTGTGTATGGGTGGATGGCAGCTGCTTTGACTGCTGGTTAAGCTTAAGTGCATCTCGATGCGCATTTTGGACGGCGAGCAACTTGGAATCAACGACGACGCCGGCGATGTCGTGAAGTGTAAAAAATAAATTCGATAAATTTTTAATACATTTGATTCAGCAACAATGTGGGAATGTCCTTTTAGCAACACTTGCCACACCAGTTTGCCAAGGACATAAGCAGGAGAAGAGTAGACGTTGCGAACAGGTAGAAAACTGAACAAATCCCTTGAAAGCTCAATGAGCTGTGCAAGCATCAAGTGTTCAGTGTGAGTGGGGGGTGAGGTAGAGGGGGTTAAGGCATGTGGCAGAGTGCTTGAGCTTGTTGGTTTTATACAGAGATTTTATATCAACGGTAACAGATACCAAGAAGCGCATAACTTTTGCATAAATCTCTCATAGTTGTTAATGCAAGCCGCGCCCCATATTCAAGGTACCGTCCCGCCCCCACTCTTTGCCAGTTTGCCAGTTTTGAGTTTTCAGTTTTTCACTTTCCAGCTGGCAGTTATCAGACGTCGCACGTTCAAACTTTTCGGCAAACACCACAAAAAGGGAAGAAAAGCACAAAAAACAAAAAGACAAACCCAAAAACAAGCAGCAGACAAAAAGTGAGAAAGCGAGGAAACGAGGACGGAAGAGCGGCATAGAAAATAAGCTGGTTTGCCAAAAATAAACATAAAAACAAGTAAGAAGGGTTTAGTTAGGAAAGCTTGACTAGCAGATACCCTTAACCCGAGACAGTTCAAGTATAGTTTAGCATTCTTAACTTAATGTCCAGCTTCGATATCTCAGATGATTCTCAAATGATTGTGACGAAATTTTCACAGATAACAATTCTTTTGCATATTGTTTTCTTGATTTAGTTTACACATTTGTGGTTATCGATACATTAAAGGTATCGATAATTTGAATTGAAATTGTTTAGAACAGGGTATACGTTCGGGTATAGTATCCGAAATCGACACGATCATATGTAGGAACGGAGTGAGATAATTGGTATATAGACACAACTGTGTTGATTAAGAACAAGATTCTATATATTGTGAGGGGTCAATGATGCTTTCCATTTACACAAAACTACCCTTTATTGCCCATGTTATAACAAAATAAAAACCCAAAAAAAAAAACAACAATATGAAACCCACAGAATGGAACGCAGACACGATGGGATGACCCTGGCCAAAGTTTGAGCATTGACCACTACTTTACATATATGTATATGTATGTGTCTGTGGTTCTATGTGTGTGGGTGTGTGTGTGTGTTTAAATATGTCAGTCACATATGCGCCCACGTATATCCCTCACGCTCTGACTTTTTACCTTTTTCCAAAAAGAAAATACACATATTTCTATTGAATATATGTGTGAATGCATATATAAATTCAAATCTATTGTCCTTTTTTAGCTGTCAACCAAGTATTTGACGTATATAAATGTGTGAGTTGGGAGAATTTGTCATATTTTTGTTGTTGTTATTTAGCATAGGGGCTCGAGTCAAACGGAAAGATAAATGCTACGGTTAGCTTGATAGTTGATGCCCTTTGTTGACAGCTACATTTAACTTTTAATGAATGTTGACAGCTGATAATATGTTTTGAAGCAAATCAAATAATAACAGGTCGTCTTTTTTTTTAATACATTTATTGTAAAGGAAATAAAAATTCAAACATTATTTCTAATAGCACTCATTCATACATTAATAAATATCCAAGCTGGTTGACTGCAGGCGTCTTCCTAGAGTCTGTTTGCCTCCTCTACGGGAGGAGGTTATGGAAGCTTTTGCGTTTAATTCTTCTAATAACCCGTCTACCCGCAAGCTCACTGGTCAGCCGGCTCCGGTGTCGCTGCAATAGCCTCAACCTGATAATCTATGGTTTCCTTCCAGAGGTCTTTGTGAAGGGTCGAGTTTCGGACGTACCAGCCCGCTCCAGTCATGTGGCGCAAGGCCATGTTCTGGAGCTTCTGAATACGCCTTCGGCCCGTCCGGGACGCAATACCCAGATCTGGACTTTACATCTCCAAGTCGGGGCAACCTCGGCGTTATATATTGCCCGTTTGCAGTGTAGCGGCAATGTACTTTTAGGATTCAGCATCCAATTTAATTTTACCAGCTTATCTTAAAACGTCAGTTTAAAATTTGAGTGATGCAAGTAAATCAATATATAAATAGTACATTTTATTTATTTAAATAATTTTTTTCATTTTGTGGCAAAATTTTCTGATCCAAATATCGGTTTCAGTTGTTTTCCCGAGTTAAGATACCAGGCGAACAGAAATCAGCAGCAGGTGGTTCTTGTCTAACATAAACCAAAAAGCATTGCATACTTTTGTCCAGCTCGAAAAATATATTTCACTGCCTACTTAGGCATGTGCATTCAAATAATAAATTCACTGCTCACCAAAAGCAAAACGTTCCCCCTTTCAATAAGAACAAACATTATATTTTGTTTACAATATTTTTTTCGTACATTTATTTGTCGTTTAAATTGTTTAAATTTATTAGAATTACAAAAAACGTTGAATGAACTTCTCTTTCATTTTGTGTAACAAATTAATTTAGTATTAGTATTAAAAAATATATATATAATCGTTTCTCGCATTTCTTTCTATTATATATAAGTTTAAATGTTTTCCACTTGCATATACAAAACAAAAATAATTATGCATTACAAATTATGTGTTTGTGGTTGTTGTTCTTGGTTTCTTTCTTTTTGTCTAGCTTATTAACTAAATATTACTTAAACATATAGTAATGGCTTTTAAAATATATTTAAATAGTATATATTTAAAAATAAAAAAATATGTCAAGCACTTTGGCTTCGGCTCAGCAAGCGTCGTTCCAGATATTCACGCAGATCACAGCTAACTTTGCTGGTTAGTGTTTAGGATAAGCCTGCTTAGTCTCCAATGCAACTCATTAGGTTGTTGTATTAGCTATTTGAAAAATTAAATGTATGTATCTTATGCTGTCTAATTAAAATCTTAGATATGTAAGAAAACACAAAAAATTCTATGTTATTACTTCTTTAAAGCACTTTCAAATGCATTTCTCATATAATATTTTATTTCATCTGTTTTTCTTTCGTTTGGGAATTGTTTCTTTTTCTTCAATTGTTGCACATACATATATATCAAACTCCGCATTTGCCCAGGGCATTCTGTATTCACAGTATTCACACAATATTTCTCTCTTTTTTTGGTGTTTTTTTTATGACACACACACACAACACAAATATAAGAGCAGCCCTGCGGCCATGATGTGGAATATTTTAGTGACTTTAGCACGAAAAGTTTACCTACCTTTCAGCACAACAGTGGCTAGCATCAAAAATATATATGTTGTGTTTTTATGTTTACCTATAAAAAGATATATAACGAGTGTTTTTAAGCTGCTATCAAAGTGGTGTTGAGTCTGAGTTTGGCTAATAGCTTATAAGCTGCAATGTAAACTAGCTTTGCTCCAAAGGCAGCATTCAATTTGCACTAAGCATCTGCCAGATACCAAAACAAATGCACTCACTTTCACAATCTCTCTTGTATTTGTGCTGCATCAAGCACTTTGCATAATTAAAATCCCATCTACAGCTGGACAGACCACTCGCCATACACATGAATAGCGAACGAAAGCTGATTAGTATTTTAGTTGGAAATCAGTCAGCAGATATTTTTGACAAAGGATTTCAGGATGCTGCTGCTGCTGCTGCAGTAGTAATTATCATTAAACAGCTGCTGGCGAGTTGTTGTTATATTGACTATGGCTGACCTTTGGCAATTTGTTGGCACGCTACGTAACCTAACAAACCAAATAATTTGTATTAAATGCCGTTGGCCAATGCAGATGCAATTAACTTGGCCTGTGGCTTAGCTTTTGGGAAACGCTTTGTGCGTTTATGCCAACCGACAGATACATATACAATATACAATATGCAAAACGTATTTATGCAAAAGTTAACCGAATTTCTGAGAACTGAGAACTGCCAGCTGTCAGACGGAAAACTTGCACAAATCCTACCACAAAATGCTTGTGCAAATGCAAATGCAAATTGAAAGATGAATACTGAAATGGGAATATAATAAACTTTCAACGATTTGAATTGCCAATTGTGTGCGCTTACATATAACCAAAAAGTTTAAGCCACAAAAAAGAGGTAGATTTCCTTTAGAAAACCTAAAATCAATATATAAGTGGAAAACCTATTGAAAGTGTATTTCACACTCTCTTTTATTTTTATTACTTACCCGCAGATGTTCTTCAGTTGAATGAAACACAAGTCTGATAACACATTTAATCTCAATTTATTCTTGAACTGACTGACAATGCAAAAAGTTTTTTTTTCGAGTTACCAATTTACCAATTCGATCGATTTATTTGTTTGTGTGTCTTGTGTGTTTGTAAACTGTGCATGTGTGTGTGCCACACACAGTGCATAGAGAAAGAGTTTTCCATTGTTATCGTAAATTGCATTTCATTTGGATTGTTTTCCTTTATTTTATTTAATGACTTTTCATTTTGTGTGTGTGTCTGTTTAATGTTTTTGTTTTTCATTCTTAATTACTAAACAAAGTGCATTAGGTAACACACACGAACACAGCACATTAATAATGTATATAAAATTAATTACACATATATATATTTTAATTTATACGATCTAAACATTTGGTTCTATGTTAGTTTGTTTCAAAGTTTTCTCGTGTATTTATTATAATTATTCAATTATTTAAAATGCATGCAATTCGTTTTTAAAAAAATAACTTGCTCCCTATTAACCAAAAGCTATGTGTTCATAAAATTTACATAAATACATTTAGTAATCTGTGCTTAATCGATAAATATCGGTTTCAAACATTTATTTTGCGGATCTGGCAACTTTGTTTGTTTGGATTAGATTGTGTTTGCTTGAAGCAGCTACAAATTGGTTTATAGTCAATTGATTAAGTTAGACTTTTTGGGCATTCTAAATTGAACATTGGTCTATGTACTATATATACTCTATATAGTATCTGGTCTAGAAACAGACTAGTTAGTATTCATACTCACATATGGCAAGGTTAGTTTCAAAAAATATGATTATCCCCGATAAGATACTGAAGGTGCTCTACAACTATACATTCACATATATATATATAATTTATAAGCTTTCTCAATTGTCGCCAATTTCATTAAGTGCTATCAAAACATGCTCCAAAAATACCCGAAACTGATTAATCCTCTCTTTCGATCAGTTTCGGCTTGTCTTATCAAAAGTCTCTTTTACAAATTCCTTACATTTCTATCATAAGCGACGTTTCACTGTGCTTTGGCATCCGTACAAGTTAGTAGTAGGTGTATATATGTATTTTTAGGTAGGGTTTCTAGGTGAATAGACACAAATATTTCTTAAGATCCTTGTTTTTAACAGGACAACTCTGTTGATCGTCTAGCTGCCTCACTTTGCATAGAATATTCACTGTCCTTAAGCTCACGTCCCGTGATATCTGCCAGCGAATTGGGATCCATATTCGATAGCTTATCCAAATCATCATCATTCAGCAGATTCTGCTGCAGTTTACCAACCAATTTGCGCAAACGGTGAGCATCCAATGAAGGGCGACGTAAATTTGCATTATAATCGCTTGGCTGCGAGAGGGAGGTGAAAAACATAAAAAGCCTTTAATGTAAAACCTGTGTTAAAATGCGGGTGAAAAAATGCTGCTTACATCTCGCCATTGTTCGCCAGGAAAAACGGCTATTAACTCCGCATTTGCCTCCAGTGTGGAAAAGTATTCTTCATCATCAATTTCAGTTCCATCGCAATCCAAATGAATAGCGGGATGAGCGCGTTGGAACTTTGCTGCCACCTTGAGGCGCAACTCGGCCAATGTATTGGCCACAACGGCCTTGCGTATGTTACGTGTAATGTCCTTGACCTTGAACAAAATGTGAAAGTAAGAGTATGGCCGATATTAATAGGGGATAAGTAAATACCCCAAGAGTAAAGTCTAATTTGCAATATCAACATATCTTAACTGTCTCTTATAATTTACCTCAATGTTATGTTATGAAAGTTAATTTTCTTAACTTAATTAGTAAATGTTGTTAATTGCATTAACAGACAGAGTTTCTCATTGAAATTTCAACTTGTATAGAGCATTCAGTAAGTACTTTAACCATAATGGCTTAAAACTCGCCCACTCATTTACGAATTCCGTAAATGGTTGTCCGCAAACACATTTCCAATTAACCCGAATATATGTATATATGTTGCCTTTTGAGCTGCAACCGAGTTGAGCAACAGTTAAGGCAATAATATTTACACACACTCTGTAGATGTAAGAGATAAAAGAGATGTGCATATACTTTATAGAAATCTTATTATTTAATTATGGCACTTGTGTCTGCAAGGGTTTTTAATTTCAACAAGCCCCCTGTAGCCTGAATGAGTTTGCCCTTTGTTGAAAGTTCAAGTTTGTGTGGAATTCCCGTTGGGATTTTAACAAAAAAGTCTCCCGTTGAAAACTTTTTCGCACTCATCTACTTATTAACAGAATGTCACTTGCAATTGATTGGCAGCGAGCGCGTGGCAACAAAGCAAAAGGGAAATTGAGGAAAACCCTAAACCCATACAAAGGGGAGGAAAAATTGTTTGCTTTAATTTCAAATATGCCAAAGGCACTCAAGCGATTGCCGCCTTCTGCTAAGCAGCTAATAAAAACAATAAAATGGCAGCCAGGCATAAAACAGCGATAAGGATGTTGTGATATGAACAAGGGCGGGGGCGGGGGCTGGGGGTCAAACAGCCGGGAGCAACAAGCGACTAATCAATTTATTATTTGCCATAGCAATAAAGCCAAAGCAACACCAACAATAATAATATTATAACAAGTACAATTTAAGCATGTCATGCGTTGAAAAAAAAACCCAAAAAGACTGCTTAAAGGTGCGCTGCTTACCATTTATAGCGGAATGCTCTCGATTAAGAAGAAGTAGACAGCTGGAAAAAGCAAAAGAAAAAGGACAAAGAAGCACTTTGTAAGAAAAGAAAGAACGCAAAAGGTGTGCAGCCCAAATAAACGCCTGGTGACGCCTCTTATTAATATTAAGTATACGCCATGTTGTTTACAAATTGAGGGTGCTCTTTTTCCGCACACACACCAAACACTTGATCTATTTGTTAGTTTGAGCTGTAATCATCATTAACATCATCATTCCATTATGAGGCGACACAGACACAGAAAAGACTGGGCGTGACAATCGTGTCCGTCACTAAGCTATTAAGTTGCACCTTAGCAGCATCAGCTGCTTATCAGACGGCACGGGCCAAATCAATCATTGAACGCCACATGTCTGCTAAACCAATAATACGCGCCGTGAGAATCCATCAATTTGCCGACAATGTAGCGTCTGGCCAACGAACAACAATGAAAATTTATCAACCATTTTATGCGAATTTCCATGCCAGAGGTTGACAGGATGACCATGGACGCCGCCACCCTCCCCTCCCTTTTTTGGCACAGCATCTTGGTCGAACTGGCTGCCGTCCCGGCCCGTCCCGACACGACTGCGTGTTGGCCATTAAATTTGTATTTACATTTAGCATGGCCCAAACAAAGCGCCACTGAACTCAACTGACTTGTTATTGTGTGTGTTGGCACAGGAGGGTTAATCGAAAAGTTTGTGAATCGAATAATAAAAATACTTTAGAGTTTCTTTATAATATAAATTATCTCGATTATAATCGGTTAATTTGAACTCTTCAACTTATTAAAGTTTAGCTTATAATACAGTAGTGGGTTTTTTTCAATTTTCCTCTAGAAACTTCTTAAGCCAACTTCACTTAAGTTATATGCTGACTTGCTGATTACCACGTTAGATGGTTGGGTCAACTGGTTGCGAGACTGGCTGGGCTGGTCTGGGCTGCCTGTTGGAATGGCTGACTATTTGGCTGGCATATGGCAATGGCCTGTGGCTTTGTTTGCGCTAAATGCGTTTCTTGACTTTCTTTCTTTCTTTCGTGCGTTCTCCCAGAACCAACCCAGAAAGAGCAAAAGCAAAAAGAAAAACACAATCACAAATTGCAGTTGTTTTTCCTGGAACTGAGAGTTTGTTTACATTTTTTCGATTTTCATTTGAGCATGGCCATGCCATTTGTTCACTTTAAAAAGGTTATTTGGCCAAATGCTCGTCACTTTTTGTCACCGCCTTAAATTGGCCAGTGATTTATAGACATTTAAGCCTTAGCCTAAGCAAAGCTTTACTTTTTTTTATTTGTCAAGTACTTCCAATCATTTTGAATGGCTCTCATAATAAGCTCAAGGCTTTTTCCTAAATATTCTTGACAACGACATGTTTGGATTTCATTTTAAAAGCTGAATAGTTATTCTAAGAAACTAGATTTTGCTCGAAGATAGAAATGCATAGATTTACATAGGAATTTTATGTATTTTTCTCTAGAATCTCTTGAGTATTTGAATTGTCAGATTCCAAACAGTTTTAAACACCCCGCTTGTTTACAATAGAAAGTATTTTTAAACTTCTTTGGAATCCGGTTTGATTGCCATTCAAATGCCAACACTTGGCCAAGTTCCCTGGTAATCTGAAAGTTACACTGACAACAATGTAAGTCATGAAAATTAAACTCTCTGTCTGTGTTTGAAAGTGCTTTCATCGTCAACAACAACATCAACAACGAACAACAGTTCATCTGCCTGTCTCTGTGTTTATTTAACCCTTCTCACACATCAATATTAGTCGAGCAATTGAGGGAATGAGCGACAGGACCGGAAAACACATGAACACAAAAAGGTCCGAACAAGGACAATGGGCAGATGCCAATGCATTCATGCATTTATAATGTAACGCGTGCGCCATTCTCACTCACTCTACAAGCTTCTCGAGGTCGTATACGTACGAATGTTTGAGGTAAGTAACAGGAACACTGAGCCCTGAGCTGAACAGCATGAGCAGGTAATTGTAAACTTCATCAGGAATGCGTGTCTGCACCTGCATCTGCATTCGCAACTGAGCTGCTGTTAAACCGAAGTTAACACAAACGCCCAAGCATGCAAACGCAGTTGAAACAATGGGTCAAAGCTGGCAACAAACGAACAGAAAAAAAAACTGACTATTGTAGTATCAATTGAGGTTTCTTCCCACAAACACAGACAGTATCTGTTGCTTGGCACTTTCATTCCATTCAAGCAGAAGTCATCTGACAATTGTTCCACTAAAAGGTGCACTCTATTCAAACGATTGTGTTTGTGTCTATTATTTGGTTTGTGTCTCCACTGTTCTCAAGTGGTTTTGCATTCACTGTCAATGCTGCTGTCATTGCTGGCAAATTAGTTACCCACGATTGTCATCAAAATTCCATAGTAACAGTGACGCAGCAGCATTGCTATTGTTGTTGTTGTTGTTATTGTGCGAGCTATTAAATGATTGAAATAGTTTTGTTACCGCATTTACAAGAGCATTAAGTGCTCTTAAGTGCGGGGGAGTCGAGAATACAACAGCAGGCGTTTAAATACATTCGCAATTTACATCCTTGTCATCGTTTTGACACGCATATTATTAGCAAGCATCCCGCCTCTCCTCAATTACTAGTACTTGCTGTTTGAATGGAGGAGCATAGTCAAGTTGCACGCTTGCTTGGCCAGGAATAATACACACTTATTTGTTTTAGTGCGCAACGTTGCGTATACGCAATGTGTGAGAGAGAGCTTGCTTTTTGTAATTGCTACTGCTTCAGGTCTTGTTCTCTAGCGCTGTAGCTGTTGCTGCTGTTGTTGCTATGTTTGCAGCACGTGTGTGTTTGGGTAGCTTAATTCCTTCCGGCATTGCCCCTCCTCCTGCTGCTCTTCTCTCCATTGCGCATTCATTTCGACTGTATAAGTATTTTGGCATTCTGCTTCTGCTCGTGTTCTCTGTCTTGTTTAAGCCATTGCTTTTATTCATACGAGGTAGTAAAAAAAAAAACCAGAAAAAAAATAAAAGGAAAACCAAATGCGTTTTCCATGTCGCATTCGTATGTAGTATTATTCCCAACGACACCACAGCACACCAATGGGAAGTAGTCCACGGTAAGGACACACGGAGTGCTTCAAACACACTTCTTTTTACCCCCTTCTTTTATATGACCACATAACGAGCTATTAAGTGACGATGGCTGTGCGATTAGTTAGCTTTCAAACGGAAAGCTCACCGTTTTTCAATAAGACTAGTTTTTTAGCCTAATGGCTAAACCATGACAACGGTAAGGATTTATTCAAATTGACCCTGCGGCTCAGAACAGGCATAAAGTTAATTGGGAAAATAATAATATATTTCACCCGAGTTATGTGAAAAACAAAATCAAACTTTATCATAACTTGAACTACGATCAAAATTAAATAGCCTTAAAACTCAATTAGCTGCTGTTTGGCAACTCTTTTAAAATTGTTTAACAAAAGTTTTAAAGTTAAGTGAAACTTTCTTTTCGCTTTGGCTACAAACTTTTTATCGCACATATACATTATACCCATACTATACTATGTGTATTTAAAGAGAAGCCAACTGAAGACCAAATAAAAAGACTATTACCAAATGTAACAATAAACTATGTAATTAAATTGTTCGAATGACCGTGTGTATGTCTTTGCGTCCATAAATAATTAAGTTACAAAGTGGACTCCAATGATATGAGATGCACTTAAAGCACGAGCAACTTTTAAAAGGTTATTCGATTTGAGAATGTGCTTTTAAAATATGTAAAAAGGAAATGGAAGAAAAACTTTTTACATATTTTTTACTACCTTACCTTAAACTGAGCAAAAACTAGTTCATCAACTTCAACTATCAATGCCTTAATTCATTTATAAGAAACGCATATGCTCGAACACACAAACTCTAAACACGCACACACACACCCACAAACACACACACACACACCACACGCACATACACGCAGTAAACTCATTATGTGGCTAATTTAATTAATTACAATTGCTGAGCAAAAAACAAAATGGTACGTCAGGCGTTAAGACAGACAAGCTGTCAGATAGACATCAAGGTGCGCCGTAACAATGGGATGCTTGTCAAAATTATGTAACCGTGTTGTGAAGCAGGCTTATTAATTAGATGGATGCCACATAAATTATGTATACGACATGTGGCCCAACCAACTAAATTGTAACAGGAAAACATGTTCGCAAACTTTGAGACGAGAACATTTCGTGCCAAAACGAAACATTTTAGAGAGTCACACATAACAAAACAGTCAATTAATGTGCTTGGCAACAAAATTGAGAAAACTTTGTGAGCATTTCAAACGCTTGGCCAGTTAAGTGTGTGTGTATAAAGTTGTGTGCCTGTGTGTGTCGTTTGATCCTTAAACCATTTGATTTTGTTATGGCGTCGCTTTTTAACGTTCTCGTGCCAGACAATAAATCGATTAGGGACGCAGACAGACGCAGGCGGGCACAGACGAGGCACAAAAGCAGTTCGAGGGGCTGCTGTTGCTGCTTTTGGTGTCTGGTGACGCATGTTGAAAGTGGCAGCAACATCGTTATCGGCACCAACGCGCACCAGACTCGACGGCAGCTTAGTCCTGCCTCAATGACCATAGAAACCACCATACACTAATGATATACTACTCAAAAGAAGTCGACGACGACGACGAGAACGAGAACAAGAACGAGGCAGATGAGTATTAAATGGCCACGCTCTGCTTTCTGGCCAAGTTCTTGCTTAACGTTATTTGAGCTTCGGCTTTCTTTTTGTTCATTTTATCATGGCTAACAGTTTTAATTAATTTCAATTGTTAGCTAACCGCAATCTTGGCCAATTTTCATTAGCTTTTAGCCACAAATTCTGTGAATTTTTCGCGCAATTTTTCAATTTTCTTGCCACTCATAATGTTTACAGCTTTTAAATTAATAATGTACCAACATCAAACAAGCTATAGACAATATCAATTTACATACAAAATAGACCATTAACGGCTGGTTAAGCAATTTGTTATACTATATATTTTAAATGGTATTTATGTGGCGAGTTTATTCAATTAGAATCTGTGCTTAGCAACGTTAGCAAATTTAAGGGCTAAATGCCTTAACAAATTCACTTTTAACCTTTTGATACCATGTAAGTGAGAGCCAGCAAGGATGTAGAAGCAAGCTTGAAAGAAGTTCTACTAGAAGCTCTCAAGTGTATCATAATTCTTTGGAAGCATATTTAAAATTTAGGCGAAGGTTTTAGATTTTGCCTACTCTCAAAGGAACAACAAAATAGAAGTTGTAATATGTTTTGGGACTTTCTTTGAGTTGCTTGTTTGTGTTTAAAGCTAAAGAGTGTGTTAGTAAAGCGTGAACGAAACTTTTTAATATTTTGATGTACGAAAATATAATGGAGTTATCTCACTTTACTTGTTGCATGATATATATTTTTGAATGCTTTAACAAGCCAGATGTACTTAACAAGCAGAGCTATATAGATTTTTCTTTTAATATGATTATTTTTTTTTTATTGCTTTTGCATACTTTTCTACAAATTCTTTTCAACCCTTTTTCATTTTGTGCCCACTTGATGAGGTTCGCAATTTGGGTTGGCAATAGAATTTGGACGAGCCACGGTTGCTGCTGCTGTGCTGCAGCCCTCGAAATCCAAACAAGCCCAAAGGGTGTATAAAAAACCGAGGCAGCAACCGACCAAAAAGAAGAGAAAACAAAAAGATGAACCAGAACACAGCACGTTGCACAGAGAGCACGCTCTCGAAGCCAAACGCTTTCGAGTGGCCAGTCGCTTGTGCTTTGTACCTTGGATAGAGATCATAGCATAGAGAGTTGGTTTTGCCACTTCCACTTCACTGTGTGCTCGCTGAGTGTCAAAAGCTTTGAATGAACTGCTGTGCCTTAACAAAACTGAAGTTGTAATCACTTAACAAATTGTTGGCCAGTTAACAATTGGAATCACTGATATGAATAGGCAATCCAGTTAGAGACTCACCTTGAATGGTTTGCTGTTGTCCAGCTCAGCGAAATCCTCATCACCATTGGTTAGTGTTGGTGTTGGCGTATTGTGTGACAATTCCAGATCCAATGTGATGCTATCGGCTGCATCATCAGCATCAACTTCATCAGAGCTAACAACACTGGAGGCAGCAGCAGCAGCAGCGGCGGCGGCGGCAGCGGCTGCAGCATTTGTTGTAGCAACCTCAACATCATCCGCATCCCCTTCTCCATCATCCGTATCGGCATCCATTTCTGCTGTACGCATCAGTGTCCTTTGTCGTGGTGTTCCCGTTGTTGTTGTCGTTTTTGATGTGGTTTGGGTTTTCATCGTCGTCTCAGTTATTTCAGCTGTTGTTTTTATTGCAGAAATTGCCTGTTTTGCTGCATTAATTTCGGTCATCTTCTCGTTTTTTTTTTGTCCTATTATCCCGTACAATATATTTTATTTGTCTGTTTTCTTTTTCTGTTTCAGTTTCTTGTTATTTATTGTGGCCCAGTCTGCTGGAAGCGCACCGAAGATTTATGACAGGCAACACGAATTTAAACGTTAATTGAAATGTTTCGTACTTGTTTTTTGTGTCTTAGTTCTTGTCTACTTTTTACGTCTGTCTATTTTGTGTCTTGCTTTTGTGATGCAAAGTTCTTGAACATTTGTTTGCTCTGGGAAAAATTGTTCTCGCTCAAAGTTTCTTTAATTAAAAGTTGTTCTTATAGTATAATGCCTTTTTACATTTTCAAACAAATTTACAAAAAAAATAAATCTTTTTATATTTCTATTTATTTTTCAACGTAATATTTTTACGCGTTTTTCTTGTCTATCGAAATTGCCGCGTCAACCGCGCCCACCATTTGTAACAAAAGCCGGCCGAACTTGGAATAAATTGCCAGACAACAGTGCGTGCTGTATTTAAACAAGCAGCGACCTGGCTTTTGGCCAGTCCTTTCTGCCATTTGCAAAGACACAAGCAAAGACAGCCAAAACGCAAAACAGTGAAAAAAGCACACACCAACTAACAGTAAGCTTCGAAGAGCGTAAACTGTTAACGCACTGTAGACGTCACTGTTAACGACACTGTAAACAGCACTGTTAACTGCACTGTTAATGCCAGACAGGGCGTGTTTAGTGTCGTTCGTTTAGCGTGGGTCGGTCAGACAAACAAAGTTTAGGCCTACACACACACACACACACACACACCACCTGTACCCAGGACACACGCGTCTGGACCTTTAAAATCTCTTAACTTCTCGCTATGGTTTGGTAAATTGTTGCACTTATCCTTGTATTCGTAGTAGTAGAGTGCATATAAATTTTGGGTTTTGAACTTTTCTGTTTGCTGCACTTTTGCACAGTAAGGGCAAAGTTTATAAATGCAATAAAAATAAAGTTGGCAGCTTGCAGGCAGGCAACACTCTATGGCCCATGAAAAGTCAGGCAGCCCAGGCATTCAGGCCGGCAACCATGCAACCGGGCAACTTCAAAAATGTCACTTTAATATAATAAGGTCCTCCTCAGCACATTATTGAAATTGTTGTTGTTGTTGGTGGCGCTTTTGACACAAAAGTTCAACAAAGGTGCACAGACAATGGCCACAGATTTATGGCCCAACAAATTTCTCAATTGAACTGAGCGTGACATTTAAATGGCGTTTGTGTTTTGTCTGCTTTACCCTTCGCATTTAGGGAAAATGTAAACAAAACTATAAATTCATTTGCAGCAATTTGTAAAACTGCATTTAAGGTCTTTAACATAAATTTAGGGTTTTATATTGGTATGCAAAGTAAAGCCGACAAATGCTAAAATATTACGCATACGCCGCCGGAAACGTTAATTGTCACTCTGTGAATTGCATTGCACCCAGCATGAAAATCGCTCGAAACTCACAGAGATTTTCATCTGATTGACAATGGCGATGCGTACGTGACTTTCATTGCGAAAAACTCACGCGAAAACCGGCAAAAACCTTTTACCCGTTCCCGTTTTTCATTTGTCATTGGATTGCATTTCAATTTCGCCGAGATTGCAATGCAATACCAAATGAATTGGATGGCATATAATAAAAACCAATTGGAAAATAAGCTAGAAATCGTGTTTATTCAAATTGAATAAGGTTTGGGAATGTAAATTGAATTACGCTTTGTCTTTGTTTGGTGAACTATTCTTTAAGTTAATAGTTTCACTTTCAGCCATTGCGAATCATTGAAGCATCTCTAATTACCTCGTCTCATGTCGTTGGCAAACAACAAGGGGTTAAATGCATTCAACGCATTTTGCATATTTCAGCAATACGCTGACCCGGCAACCGCATATTTCTCATATTTCGCATATTTTGCACATTTCGCACAATTCGCACCATTATATACATATGTGTGTGTGTGTGTGTGATGCATTGTGTACTATATGCATATATATATTTAAGTCATACATTGCAGCGTAATAATTTCCGCGCACATTTCCTTGCAGCAATCACAGGGCCTAATAATTTATGTGGCCCAGACCCAGACTCAGGCACAGGCGTGCAGGCTAATTGTGCACTGAAATGTGGCGCGAACACATTTTTGCATATTGGCCACGCACGCATATATTTTATATGCTGATGGGCGGGCGAAAGGGAGGAAGTGAAGGCTGCCCAGACATCAGCTGAACATAACAAATTGAAATTTATGCGTCGCGCCATCCATTTTCAGCCTCAAGGTAAGAGAGAGAGAGAGAGAGATTGGTAGTTATATAGTCATCATCATCAGGGGCAGCCGTCATGTTTAATTATGGTACCATGACCTTCATCGTCTGCAGTTTGACAGGCATTGGGCAGTTAGATTAATTAACTCACTTGTCATCGCAACAGTTACTCAAAAAAGGTCACACACACACACACACATCCACACACAGAACGCATGTGGCAATGATTAATAGTTACAAGTGACGATTTTTCCCGTTCTCTCTCCGTGTTTTTTTGGACATTTGCCAAGCCTTCTGCTGCTGCTCAACTCTGACATTCAATTGGCCTCATGCGAATTTGTTGCACTTTTGAACTTGCCAAACAGGCAAACAGACAAACCGGATACAATTCCAACGAGAAACGTTTTTCGATTACAGAAATCACAAAACGGCGCATGCTAAACCAAATATTTGCGATACTTTTGCTTCCGTGGCATTTGGCAACAATTGCCTGCAATTTAAATAAAAAACAAAAACAAAACAAAGTAAAAAACCAGACGAATGCCAAAGAAAAACAACAAACATGAAATTGAAAACGTTTTAATTAAATGGAAATATGTGCTCCCAAACACACGACCCACACAGACACACACAGCCCACATACATGTGTCGTGGGCACAAATAACCAACATATTTAATGGTTTACGCTTTTCTGCCCGTTTTCATTCTACGTTGCAATTAAATTTAAACGTTACGCATATTTAATTGTCACAGGTATTTTCATAATTCAATTTGCCTCTATAATTGTTGGAATATTTGCTTTCAATTGCACGCCAGCTTAATATTTGCTACATATTTATTATTTTAATGGCATTTTTAACTACATTTATATCATGTATTGCATGTTTATTGCCAAGCTTTAAAACGCTTAGTTTGTTTGAGCTTTGCTTTATTTAATTCATTTTATATTTGAGTCAATTAAATTGCAAATTTCATTTAAATTATTAGTTTACGGCCAAAACAAACGACAACAATATCAATTTATTGATATTAATAATAATGAATAAATACTGTTTTGAGCGGCAAAGCAGCATGTTTACTTAATGCTTGCATTTTTAACACCACCAACTCAATCCAAAAAGCTTACCAAACATTTGCCCATAAAAGTATGCTATACTTTTTGCACTCGCCTTTAGTTTGCTTTGATTTGTGCACATTTCCACAGTATATATTTGGTATACAATCAAATTTGTGTACACTTAGCCAACATTTGGATGTATTCAGCAGCTGACTAAGACTGGTCATCTCGTCCTTTTGGCCACTGCATGCTTTGACATTTTTGACTGCCGCTGTGACACAAAAAGACTGCGGGTTAAAGGTCAGCTCAACACGCCCGGCGGCAGCGGCACCCATAAGATCAACAAAGTGTATAATTTGATGTTTGTGTTTGTGTTAGGGGCATTCAGTTTACTGCGGGGGTGTGCGGGAGTAACTGTAATAGGAAAAAATGTTCATTACTGACAGCTGTGTCTAGGCGAATATGTTGATGGTTCGTTTTATGGACTCTGTGGCAGCAGCTAATGACTTTGGTTGCGCGCAAACAAATCAACGTTGCAAACAAACACACATAGACAACATATATACACACACAAACAGGCACACAGACTACAGACTCCTCTGACGCTCGGCACACAAATACATATAATACAGGCAAATGAGGCAATCTAAGCGCTTGTTGCCTGCGGCATAAACTGCATGATTATGGGACACCCGCGCCCACTGCCACTGCCAGTGCCAGTGCCAGTGCCACTGCTACCGCATCATTTGCCACACACACCACAAAGTTGCCATCGCATTTGTGCCACGGGGCGTATTAGCAATACCCACAGCGAGCTTGCTGTTTATATGCAATGCGAAACTCACACACAAACAAACAGCACGACCTACTGTGCCCCCCAGCCACTCCACACCCCTCCCTCCACCGCCTGCCGCACAAATAAACAAGCTGCTCTTTGCACATTTATTTCCAGATCAAAATACGAGCTAAACAGTAACAAAAATAGAATTATAGAAAATTATGCGCTCGCCTGCGCGTAATACTAAAGCTTTATACAATTTTTGTTGTTATTCAATGATGAACTATGCCCAATCTCTGTGCCGCCAGAACACCAGCAGGATATCAGACATTTGACATTTGCGTCTGAAGCTCTACCATTTACTGTTACTGATTTCATCACTTGTTTTCTTCTTGAGAACATAGAACAAGATTTACTTACTTCTAGCAACCCACACACATAAAAATAATGATTTGAAATATTTCTTGCCATAAGCGGAGAATACTTAGGACAATGCACTATGGGGTATTTTGCCGAAAATCGGGCATTTAATCAATTTTCACATGTGCTAAAATCAAAAAACTTTTAATGCAATTATGTTTTAAATTGATCATAGTTTATTGATCCATAACAGTTCTGTTAAGTTAACAGACCCCTGTTATGTTATTAACACTCAAAGTCAGCTGTTGTCACCGAAAAAAAAACGCTCTGTTAAAGTGAAAAAATTAACATTGTGCAAAATTCAATAAATATAATAGTTAACAAACAGCAAACAACAAATTGGTAATGGAAGTGATTAATATGGGTCTCCACTATGCGTTTTGCATCATTTGTTTCACATTTTGTTGGTTGGTTTGTTTTTTCTTGTGTATTTAAAAAGTGCTTTTCACTGGAAATTTTTAGAAATCAATTTCAACTTTGCATAGACTTATACAAAATTGTTAACACTTGTTAGTAAATCGGTTAACACCATTTTGTAGTGCCATTAATTCCTAATCCAGGGCATATAGTCACATTGTGCACTTTTTGCGACTTTTTGAGAAATTTAAGTTTAAAGAGCACAACCTCAGTGTAAAAATACCAAAATTGTAAAAAATGTGGCACACACTGAAATACCTAACTAAGTCTAATGATGTTGTTTTGCTATAATAACATAAAAATATCATAAAATGTTTGTTAATTATAATTTTAAACCGAAATTTTACTATTAGAAACGAGTTTTTCGCAGATTTATTAAATTATTTTTCGATCGTTCCTATGAGAGCAATATGATATAGTGATCGGATATTGCTCATATTTTGCACAAATACGAAAAGCTGAATAAAACATATTTTTGTTGAGTTTCGTGAAGATATCTAAAAAAATAACAAAGTTTTTATGTGAGAAACCGTATTGAGACCGATAGCTTCTATTGGAGCTATAGGATATAGTTGACCGATTTTAGTTGTTTTTTGCCAAGGTATTAGTATCATTATAAAACTCTTAATTGCCAAGTTTCATTCAAGTACGGTCAAAATTAAGAAAGTTGCATACAATAAAATAATGAATAAAGGGGCGGTGACACGCCTCTTTTCTAAAAAACCTTTCTTTGATTTTTAAAAATATTTAGCTAAAAACCAAATCGAAATATCTTTTGTTTTTCTCGAGTTATTAATAAATGCCCGATTTTCGGCAAAATACCCCATAGTGCAATGGGACAAAAATGGAATGGAAAAATGTTAACATTTTATTTCATGCTTGTTTTGATAGATGAAATACCCTAAAACATAACCGAATCGCAATCATTAGATATTCCTCTTTGACATTTAGTCATAGAATTTCATATTGCTTACCCATTGTACCATACTTTCTTTCTAGTTAGAAATTTGAGCACTCCCTTCTAGAATGTCACATGCTCGCCCTTATCGCACTTCAAAGCGTGGCGCGCAAAAACAGTCGAGTCAAATTATATTTTCTTTGCAAGTAAGGGTAGAGTGCAACACCGAACCACTACCCCCAAAAACTCGTTCACCCACTCAGGAAAAATGCGCCTTTTAATGAAAATGGTGGCCGCACATCAAAGCAAAGTCAAACGCAGACGCCAAACCCTAACGAAACGACAACTTACTCACACATACATATATACATTTTAAATAATTTCTTGTTACTAACGACATGTCAAGGTCAGCAAGCCGCCAGCACACACCACACACCACACAAAACAACACAAAACACAAACAAAACAAAACAATAAACATAAATTTACAAGAGGTCCAATGGGAAATTAAAAGGTATTCAAAGCGTAACGAAAAGAATGTTTTTAGTTGATTTGAATGCATTAAAAATCGAAATTTTGAGGTTAGGCCACAACGTGCACTTTGACCACTTTGGCGGGGCATAGTGTCGTCATGGATTTAGGTCATTTACAGGCTGCACAACAGTAAAGAACTTGTGTCTGTGTGTGTGTGTGTGAGTGCAACTGTGTTAGTAGGGCAGAGCGGCTGGAGCAGCAGCAGTCGCAGCCGTAGCAGTTGTAGCATCTCCTGACTACGACCTGGCCCCTGAAACTATATGTATGTATGTATTTTGCGCACGTCACGCAAGCACGCATTGTGAGCGCTGTGACGTCACACAGCTCCTGACAGTGTGTGTGTGTGTGCGTTTTTTTAATGCAATTAACTGCGACAATTGCAAGCACATAGTTGCTCTCTCTTTCCCTGTCTCTTCAAAGCTCGCGCTCACGCTCTTTCACCAATCTCTTTCGCTGTAGTATTTGTTGATATTTGATACGCCCTGTTGCATTTGGACTTGCATTTGCATTTCGTTATGTTGCGCATACGCCGCGTTTACCTGTGTGAAGTAAATTAACATTTGATTTGTTTTGGTTTTTGTTTTTTTGCTTTTGTTTTTTGTTTTTGTTAAGTTTGCATTTTATTTAGGTATAGGTTGTTGCTTGGTGTTTGCATTTACTGTATTTTAGTTAATCATGGTTCTTCTTCTTTACTTGGTATATGTATGTATGTATGTATATATTTATTGCTTATACAATATTGTTGTATTTTACTTTCATTTGATTTGCCTGTGTTTTTCGTTATTCTGTATATGAGAGTATATATATATATATATATATATGTATATATAAGTGTGTAATTGCCTTTTGCTTTTATTGTTTTTTTTTTATTTTTACTAACATTAAGTGATTCTCTTTTCTTTGCTGTTTTGTTTTTGTTTTTTTCAATAAATTCTTCACGTTTTTGTGTGTTTTTTTATTGGCTACAATATATATATTTATTATTGTGGGGGGGTGTTTACTTGAAGCAATTTCAAACCAGAGTTCGAGTTCGAAGTCGTCCACTCAAATAATTTATTACACATAAATACAGTCAGTCTCAATTGGCATTAACAAATGACATTTTCAATGACATTAAGTCTAAAAACAATTTTATGTGTGCGTTTCATTCATCTTCGTCTTATTGAACTTCATATTAACCTAAGTTGTTGGCCAAAACAATATTTAATCATATCAAATAATCAGCTAGATCAAATAAAATCATTTTGAATCGAAAGCAAATCGTTTATCGAAAACTACAAAAAACATAATTAAATGACAATCGTTGAACATTTTTGTACTTAAAAGCTTTCAATTAGGAATTCTAACTATGCAAAAAGCTTTTTAACTACTTAGCAATTCGATATTGTTAACAATTAAAACCGTTTTAACTAATGTCGTTATATTAATAAACATGATATTTTCTTTTTTGTGAGTTTCAAATCACTTTCTTACGTTCCTTCGTTCCACATGCTTTCACTGCATAAACATCGATTTCATTGTTAATTCTATTAAAATTCAATATTTGTATATATATGTTGTATTTTTTGGATTTTTGTGCTTTTAATTGCCGGTCTACGTCAAAACTGACAGTAAATCTTATTGTGAAGAAATTTGTGTGAAGAAATGAGTGAAAAGTGAAATAAAATTTGGTCATTTCTAGTAGACAATATTTGCTGATTAAATCTTTCAACATTTTTAATACTAATACGTGGAATATTTCGTTAACTTTCATTTGCTCTTAAATTCTACGAAGCATTTTACGTTATTTGTTTTGATTTTGTTTTTTTGTTAAGATTTCGTTACGTTTTGTTTCGTTTCGTATATATTTCAAATTTTGTTTTGTTTTGTATGCTTTCGTTTCAGTTTTTTATTTGATCTTTGTTTTTTTTTTGTGTTTTGGTTTTTTTTTTGTTTATTTGGCATTTTGCAGCGCCTAAATTACATGCTACAAATACGTGTACTATGTTAACCCAATGTTGCAGGACTGATTACTTTCGGTTCGTTTTGTTTGAAACATCATTATCATCTTCATCATCTTCATCATCATCGTCATCATCATCGTCATCATCATCATTCATCATCATCTTCTTCATCATCATCATCGTCATCATCATCATCGTCGTCGTTTATAAAAATTGTGCCTTACATTTGCGGCTACTGCTCGACGGCCAGACTTCATCGAAGACTGCCCAAAATGGGTAGTCAGATGTCGGCGGTGTTGCCATTATCATTCGCATTGGCCTCGGCAGTTGTTGCCTCAATATTGTTGCCACACGAGCTGCTGGTTGTGCTGGTTGCCTCGGCAACGGTTATTGTTATGGTGGTATTTTGATTGTCGCACTGCACCACCTCAATGGTGCGAGTATTACTAGCATTTGTTGCCGTCACCTGTCCACTCTCCGCCTCATTCAACTGACGTCCGATCTCACGATCAATGGCCTCTGCATCTTCCGGATAACGTTCCGAGCAAAAGATGGCACCGGCCTTGAGCAACTTCAACAGATTTAAACGATCCTCAGCATTGCGTTTGGCACAGAGTGGTCTGCAACAAGTAAAAACCAAAAACAGTAAAAGGTATGAATTTGATGGTAAAAATTTTAATCCCTTCCTGGCTACTCACCTGCCAGCATCTTTAAGCTGCTCCATAAACTCTTTGCCTGTGATATCCACCAACGAATTGGGATCCATGTTGGACAACGAATCCAAATCGGCATCATTCATAACCGAAACATTGCACAAGTTGTTCTGCAGCTGACCAACCAGTTGACGTATCCTGGCCGACTCCGAGTTGTTTGCATCCGTGGTATCCCCCTCATCCGGATTGCCTGTGCCTGGGCCAGTGCCATTGGTGCTAGCATTGCCTGTGGCATTCGGTGTGGTTATGGTCACGTAATGGGTGGGCTATATACACCATATAAACACACGAGATATACATTTAAATTACAATTTGGCCATGTACTACGTGACGGAAATTGAATTATTGCATAAAAAAAAAAAAAAAATGAAAGGAAAAAAGATTCGCAAAGTACACGGAAATTAAATTATCAACTTAGTTGCGAGTTCCATTTCACAGAAATATATATATATATATATCTACTGTGCATATGTTTTACAGTACATTAAATTTGCATTCTCAATTTATGCATATTATTATATTTATTTGGATTTTCGGTTCAAAGTGAATTTGAACATGGAAGAGACCAAATTAAGCTCGAATGAGTATCCCTTTTGAAAGAAGATTGAATAAAGATTAATTTGACTTACATCAATCCAATGTTCGCCGGGAAAGACAGCAACCAATTCGGTGTTCTCATCAAGTGTACGAAAATATTCCTCATCATCGATCTCAGTGCCATCCGAGTCCAAATGGATTGTTGGCTGCTCCTCACATTTGTCAAACTTCTCGGCCACCTTGGCGCGTATTTCCTCTAGGCTGGCGGCGCAGACGGCTTTTTTAATGTTGCGCGTGACGTCCTTGACCTGCAAGCGAAAGGCCAGAGTCGCAAAACAGCGAAAAAGGGAATAATAAACATTTATACGTTGGACGTTGGACGGGCAATAGACATTGAATGAATAATAAATTAATACAAAGGTTCTGCGCCAACAACAGCAACAGCAACAACAACAACAAGTGCGACATGTGCTGCCTCCATATGAAAAATTCAAGCTGGACCACTCGACAGCGCCCCAAAAAAAAACAAAAAAAAGTTCATTTGGGTTGTTTTGTTTTTTTTTTGGGTCTGCTGCTGTGCTCTCTCTCTCTGGGTTTAATCAACTTGGCATTAGACAGCGCGTGCAAATGAAAATGTTTTCGTTGAATGTGTATATATGAGTGTATCTGTATGTGTGTCTGCTTTGGACCCAGTTGCTACGCATTTCCGGCAGTTACGTGAACTCATTACCAATCTCAAAGTTTTACCAACATATTCATACAATACAACACAGAGAGAGAAAGAGAAAGAACGAGAGAGAGACATATACAACCATAAGTTTAACAGCTTAGCAACTGTTGACTGAAGGCCTAGCTTATAGGATCAACGTAGCTGATGACCTGCGTTTAGGAAATCATGTCTGTGTATAAATATGTACATATATTCCGTTGAGTGGCTCATTAGGAGAGCAAACAAACATTCTGCACCTTTAGCCAAATGGGTTAAAAGATTTAAATTGAAATATGCAAATTACGGCATGATTTTTTTTAAGTTGAAATTCTAGAGTATCTGCAGATCGAAATAAATTAGTATTAGCCACAACTTTGACGTCACTTTTGAATAGATATTGTAATAAGAAATCTGTGTTGTCGAGGCAACAACTATAAGAACGATTTTGTTGAAGTTTGGTTCAAGTTTATTTAATACCATTTTGTGTTTTTTTTTCGCATTTATAAACTTTGTCAACAAACTTTAAGCACTTTAAATCAACTTTCCGTACACACAAAAAGCAAGCAAGAAAGTTTACACTAAACTAAACCGACTGCTTAATGCCCTTAAACGCATAGAACGCTTTAAATAAGTTGGAAATTAGGTTTAATGTCTATGAAATGACTTAACCAATATTTATTTCTCAACAAATACTAAAAATATATCACAAAATATAAAAACTGCACAATAAACAATGTTGGACTTTTCCCAACTGAATCAAAGTTAGACAACGCTAACAAATCATAAATAAATGTCAACTGAAAGTTTTTAACTTCGATTTGCAGCTACGCGCATTGGCGCAAAATGGCAAAAGCAATATATGATTATTAAATATTTACGAGCAAGACCATAACTATTCACTTATCTGTTTTCAAAAACTTGCAAGTTTCAGTTTTCAGTTTTGACTTTGTTGAATGTTTGTCTCTTTTTTTTGTTGTTGAACTTTTTTGCTTGGTTTCAATAAAACTTTTCGTGCCAACACAGTTGTTGGCCATCAAATAATTAACGTATATTACAAATGGCTTTCATTAAATACACATCATTCAATGCTATGGCCATGGCCAAAATGGCGGCGCAGCCATTAGAGTCAAATTTGCGAGTAATTTGGAAACCAAATACCAAGTAATTATGCCCTCGAGATAAACAGAAACCAGAAAAATAAACGACAGCAAATAGTAGAACAGGTGAAATAAATATTGCGCATACGTCATGTTGTTCCCCAACTTTCTCCCCTCCACCAGTCAGCTGTCAATTGCTGGCGGCTGGCGGCTCTCTGATTGTGATTTATGGCTACATAGTTTGTCTAATAATTAAATAACTAGATTAAATGGATAAAGAAACGAAAGAAGTTATGTTTGCTTCTAATCAGATGTGACCTGTTAAAGGAAAAGAAAACCTTGTCAAGTCTTTATAAGGGGCAAAAACAAATATGACCACAACAAAAGACAATGTAGTTTATTTAGAAATTGGTATGAAACAAACAGTTGGAATGCACATACTCTTTATGTGTGTGTATGCGCCATGTACTATGTTTGTTTTGTTTTGTGGAAGCTCGTACAGTGAAAACTTGAGTACAGTTTGACATGCACTCGGCCGTTTTGCCGCACAAATATTTGTCGTGTTTTTGCTAACAAGTTATGCCTGTCAGCAGTTTGATGCCGCTGCATACTTTGAAGCGCATGCCACGAATGGGGGGTGTCGCACGAGCCGCACTCACATCAAGGTATTGCCAGGCAGGCAGGCAGGCTGGCCCAAGGACATTCATCCGTCGCGTCGTTACCATCCGTCTTCCGATTAAACTTGCATGTTATGTTAAATGGCGCCTGAGCGTTAAGGTTAAACGGAACATAAATTACATCGCCATGCCCTGGCCTGATGGAAGACGGAAGACGGAAGAAAATGCAACAGCATCATCGGCAGCATGCCTCACTGGCTACTTCTAGCCCAAAAAAGAAAAAAAGAAAATATATTTTCACTCCACGAACAACATGCAGCATGCAACACGAGCCTTCATAAATAATAGAACAGAGCGTGCGAAATGAAATGGGAAGTTGAGTTTGCATTAAAACATTTTTATTACAATTACCTAACAGAAGGCCGGCCAGAAAACAGAAAAAAACCAAATAAAAAGAAACGAAACGAAAAGAAACGTTACGAAAAGTAGAAAATGAAGAAAATTGCCTTCAGGTCTCATCAAGTGAAACAGTAAACCCCGAGCTCAAAGCTCAAAGGACCTCGCAAAGGCGCCTCCACTATAATAGATTGTCTTGTGCAGCATCTTCCAACATTTGTGGATAAACTTTTTCAGCCGCACTTTGCACAAAACTTGTGTCAAAAATTAATCACATTAAGCCGAGAAAAAAACCAAAAAACTTGCCAACAATCAAAACTTTTGAACAGAAGTGCAATCATGCAATAAATTAAGTGTAAGTCATTTTTTTGTTGTTAATTTTTAATGCGTCAAAAAGTTTATGACATAGCTAATAGTTGATAAAAAAGATGAAGTAAAGGATATCTTGATAGTCGTGTCAATCTTGAAATACCCTATACATATATATGTATTTTCTGCTGGCTAATTTATTGTGTTTTGTGGCAAACTTTTATTTTGTCTGCTTTCACCAAATTTTTACAATTTCAATTAGTTCAAATGCATTTTCAACGGAACGCAAGCAAAAGTACAAATTTAATTTGGGGAATTATACCATTTACTTTAATTTTCAGAAACCGCATGCCCAGAGACCAGACATCCAAGTTGCCGTAGATTTATTGCACAAATGTTTGAAATTATTTTGGAAATTGTGGTTGCTGTGGTTGGGTATTGAACTGGATGAATAAATCAACATTTCTACTTGGTCAATTCAAGAACAATAAATAAAACACAATTTCCTAAAGGCATGATGCGAATATTTGTGAAATTGCTCAATGGCAAAACTAGTTATTGTTTTAATGTGGTAAGGAAGTATTAAAGAGATTTTTGACTTTAATAAAGGTAAATCGAAAAGTGGTTAAGTAAATTACAGGTTTCTGTATCTAATAATGATAGCTGTATTAAATTATCATAATATACATATAACAAATAATGGTATTCAGAGAAAAATCTCAACTCCACCAGCTTTCCGCATAAACTACATCTTTGGCATAATCCCCCAAGAAGAAGTAAGGGAAAAAGTCATACAAAGCCACAAAACACTCCACACATAAAACGTCCAGGACACATTTGTCTGCGTGACTGCGTCTCAATTGCCAAGTGGCACCTGAGTACATACACATACACACACACACACACAGGAGACAAAAGGGCTATAAGCATGCAGCTGCAACTTGGTTTTTGGGTGGCGGCGACGGCGGCGGTTTAGTGAAAGGTTACAGCCACAAATTGGCTGTTGTTAATATTTGATAGGCGTAGAACAAAGATTTGAACGTCGCTGGGGAAATTAGGCGTCAAGTTTAAATTGTTGCCTGAACTATGCAAACACATACGCACATACATATATACATTATATATGTATGTATGCACAACAACAATTATGTAAATTATTTAATATATTATTTATGTAGGTGCGGGTAGATGATGGCAATGCGATGCGATTTGTAGTGGGCGTGGCACGTACGTACTACTAATTACAGAAACATGTCAGCTCAGAAAGTTTTTAATGGCATTTTCGCCGAATGGCATGGCAGCAGATTTTAAGCCGATTTATGTTACGGCGGGATTTTGAATTAATTACTGTAATAATAAGCAGCGACATTTTAATGGGAACACGAACACCATTGACAGAGAGTATTTGAAGCCTGACATGTTCACATTTTGTGTTGCTATTTGCCAAAGTCGCACAGGAAATTGCTTTGTGGCTTAAAAGTTTGCCGAGTTGTGCAGTGCAGATTTACTTTGCCGCTTTAAAACGGGCTGCTCGGTTCAAAAAGACAAACAGATAGTACGACAAAAATAAATATCCTTTGAACGGGCTTCAAGTTATTTAGACAGCAGATAAACAAATTAGCTGACAACAAAGGCATTGCTTGAAAAAAACAATCAAAAGCAAATAGTAAAAGACACAAAAACACAACGAAAATTCATGTCAAGTATTTTGTTTTTGTATTTGCAAAGCAAAACTGTTATTGCTGCGCTCTTTGTCTTTGTCGCTCTCTTTGGCGCTCTCGCAAATAAACAAAAGTTAACAGCGCTTTTGAGCTTTTGCTGTACTCTCTCTCTTTGCATGCACGCTCTGGCACGCTCTTTGTGTGACGCTCTCCAGCTCAACTTCGAAGTTCACCCAGTTTTGATGTGGGAATATTTTAAATAGCGCAAATGCGAAAACACACAGCACGCGGTTCTTAAAGGCGACAAATAACCACAACAACAACAACAGCAGCAAGGCAAACGCCCAAAAATGGGCATGGCATTGCAATTACAGTTTGAGCTAGCTTTTTGTATTTGTTGTTGGTGTTTTACATTGAATGAATAGAGTTTTGGCTTCACTTACTTTGAATGGCATTTTGGAGTCGCTGGCATTTGTTGCTACTTCCACTGCATTGGGCATTTTTGATAAATAATATTTACACTATTAGTATTAATGAAACTGTTATTTGCAAATTTGTAACACTTCACACAGCATTTGTTTGTATATGTTTGCAATTTTACACACACACGCACACACACTCATATAACAAATGATTTCTTTGTGCAAAATTGCACATAAAATAATATTTTGTTCAGCTTTTCATTTATAATTCAATGCGTAGCGCGAGCTTTGCGTGCACTTTGCAAAAAACGCGAGCGAGCGCCGGTCTGAACTGAACTCTCTTTCAATTTGACGCTGGCTTTTATAGCCTTCCAGACAAAAGAGAGAGAGTAAAAAGCACAGTTGTTGTGAACAGTGCCTGAACTGCATGTTTGCCTAGAGGTACATTTGATTTAAACATGAAATAAGCTTTGTTTTAAATAAAATGCTGTTTCATTTTTAATTAAATGCAATTATTGTTTGTATACTGTGTGTAAATAGTAAACGGTTGTTAAGTTCTCTCTCTCTCTCTCTCTCTCTCTCTCTCTCTCTCTCTTCCTTAGCAAGAACAGGTGCTCTGTAAATTTACAGCATCACCTTAGGTTGAAGCTGAATTACAGCCAAAATCAAATCTAATTTCACTAGAAATAGCTAAGTTATATTGATATTGCCTTTGGGTGGTTATATACCTAAGCAAAGCGCATCACTTAAATAACTTTGCTCAAGATCTGGCCAACACCCATCAACTATACATATTTGTCCTATACACATATGCATACATACATATGTGTTCTAGAACCAAATAATGCCAAGTTTTTGACAAATAGCCAAAAGGCATGAATGCCA
This sequence comes from Scaptomyza parva, assembly GCA_035044645.1. NCBI lineage: Eukaryota > Metazoa > Arthropoda > Insecta > Diptera > Drosophilidae > Scaptomyza > Scaptomyza parva. The sequence goes on from JAWNNT010000090.1 coordinate 9,000,703, forward strand.
AAAACCCCAAACCCTACCGGAAGGCAACCTGAGTTGAGTTGAGCAGTCTTATCGTTATTTTACCCCATTGGTTTGTGGACATTTTCTCCCCTTCCACCACCTCTCGCCTTTTTTGCCCCTTTTGCTGTCATTGCACTGCCGCATACTGCAACTGCCGGGCCGGGTGATGTTGGGTGGTTTTGATGGGGTGGTTTCAACTATTTTGAGCTCAAGTGACTTGAAATGACACACAAGGACACACACAACGCCTTCTAGGTGTTGCCAGTTGCGAGCTGCCAGCTGCCAGTTGGCCGTCGAGAACTGTCGAGTCACGTGCGTGCCAGTGCATTGACCCACTAAGCCAACAAACTTGGCCAATATGAACTTATGAATAGCCTCAAAGACGGCAAACAGCCACTCAAAGTTAAGGTATACAAAAACCGCAACACACAAAAAATAACAACATACAAAATGAACATGTCCCCTTAGCAATGAATTTTTAGAATATGTAAACAACACTCAAGTCGACCCTTTTTTAGGCCCTTGTTTGTACTATCTTTCGTATAAATAGATAACCGGAGATGCCTGGGAATTAAATAAGCAACGGCAATTGATTTGTGTATGCAGCAATGTTTATTTTCCTATGCTAATTGATAATCAACAAGTCGTGGGGTAAGTATGTAAAATTGTGTCCTGTTACAATAATACCCTGTAATTAATCACAGTGAAGACCTAAATAGATAAATTTCATCTTATTTCATTAAAAATCATTAAGTTTTTAGCATGCTTAGCCTAAAATTTCAATACACTCTCAAAAAATGCTGATACTTATGGGGTATTTTCTTTTCAAAAGACAATGCCGACTTGTATTCTCCCACTCTTTGCATTTTCCGGGCAGAACTTTTTGTCTGTTTACACAAAGAAGCGCACAAAGCAAAAGAAAACAAGGTTAATCAGCAATTTGATAAGCCAAGACCCACTATAAAAGATGCAATTAAGCAAGAAGCTTAAGCTGTCCATTGCTAACCGGAGAACTAACAGCGCTTTAACATTTTCTACCAGTTAACAGTGAAGCTTTTCGGCTCTGCCCGCTCCCACTTCACTTTGACATTCGCTGAGAAACTTCATGAATATGTTAAAAATTTACGCAAATGTGGGGGAAAGCGAAGTTAAGTGGGCGTGGCCGTTGGCGGGAGGGTCTTTAATGGCGATTTGAAAGCAGACGTTGCCAGCATTTTTTAGCCCATTACATTTATCACGTTCGAAGGAAGGGAGAAGCGGTTTAGGGCTTTCTGAATAGATGGGGATGGTTATGGATGAGCAGGTTCCGTTGTTCGCAAACCCCACGTTCAGTGAACTTAGTACAGTACAGTGACAACAAAATACTATGGATAATAGGTCCTAGCGGAAAAATATTCGAGGCTTACTTCCTTGAAGCTTAGAAAACCATTATTACAAATAACTCTCTTTATTTCCATCATCGTCAGTCATATATAAACAAGTATATATCGCAGAGTAAAAACTAATAGTTCTCTAGAATGAGTTTGGGTACCACATTCATGCTGGTTAGCTCTTGGAAGAGCAGCTTGCAGGCATACGGCATGGATATTTTGGAGACATGAGCCGATGACTGACAGAAATGGCACCAGGAGCAGTATGCTAATCTGCCACACGTGCGGCATACATCAACTTCAAATGCATCAGAAGATATCATAAGGCGTTCCATTATCAACATGCTGGCACCGTAGGATATAAGGCAATCACGTTCCATTTCGCCCAGACGTAGTCCACCCTCTCGACTGCGACCCTGGGTGGGTTGGCGTGTCAGCACAGCCTTTGGACCGCGAGCTCTCGCATGCATTTTATCCTGCACCATGTGTTTGAGCTTTTGATAGTATACGGGGCCGGAGTAGATGTAAGCTTCGAGGGGCCCACCCGTTATGCCCGAGTAGAAAAAGTCCTTGCCCATATAGTTAAAGCCATGCCGCACTAGCTCCGCCTGAACATCCGCTGCCTTGGAGCCGCCAAAAGCAGTGCCATAATGGAATTTACCCTCCAGAACGCCAGCCTTGCCGCCCAGCAGCTCTAGCGTTTTACCCACTGTCATACGGGAGGGAAAACCATGGGGATTCATGATCATATCCGGACATATGCCATAGTCATTAAATGGCATATCCTCCTGATCCACAATGAGGCCCGTAACACCCTTCTGTCCATGCCGCGAGCTAAACTTATCACCAATCTCCGGTATGCGGGTCTGTCTCAGCAGGATCTTAATAAGGAAATCCTCCTCAGCATTAGCCGACACCATTACACGCTCAATATAACTGGGTTCGGGTCCTTTGTAGCTAATGGGCACAGCTGTATAGGGCACCTGCGGTGATTGACCTAAGGAACGAAGAAAAGGAATATTAGCAAACTCGGTTTATTTGGTTTTTCTTATTACATACCTTCGAGTGGATTGATAGATGTCACCGCCGGCATCTCCTTGTTAATCATGATTTGTTTATTTAACACCTGTTCACCAGGCGCCACAATACCATCTGTATCTAGGACATCATGCTTAAAGATAACCTTATTGGTTAGCGCATCCTTTACAGGACCCATAATCCTGTCGAATGTTTGATTTGCATAACGCTTAACCGTGCACTTGGAGTTCTTATAGACCAGACAGCGGCCATAGCCCCGATCAATTGAAGCCTTGTTCAAAATCAAAGCATCCTCAATATCATAGCCAGAGTAACTCATTACAGCCACAGTTGCATTTTGACCAGCTGGCAGCTTATCAAAGTTGGTCAACTCAATGGTGCGCGATTTGACCATCGGTGCTTGGGGATAGACCAAGTTATACATGAGGGAGTCGATGCGATTCTTTTGATTATAGCCAATCATGCCCATTGCCTGTTTACCCATAGCACATTGATAGGTATTACGTGGACTTTGATTGTGATGCGGATATGGAACCAAGCCGGCACAGACGCCCAGCAAGGTGAATGGTTCAATTTCCAGATGCGTTGTTTTCGCCTCAATGTGCTCCTCATTCCATGCAATAAACGAATCGTTCTCCTCATTCACATCCAGATACTCAATCAGTCCGTCATGCAAAAAGTCATCGAATTTACGTATGCCACGCAGCAGTTCATCCAAATGACGCTGCTCCACCAGCGGCCGCATATTCTCCACAATAATATAAGGCCGGCAAAGTCTACCACCATCCGTATGGATGAATATACAGCGCTGGGTGTATGAGGTGTGTATGGAAACAAAGCTGCCCATGCGTCCCTTACGTCGCATGTAACGCAAATTCCGCACGAGATGCCGTTGATTAATAGTCAGTCCAAGCACATTGCCATTGATGAAGACGAGAAAGACGTGTGGATTATTAATTGGATTGCCGCTGACCTCACGTATATCCTCAACACCGGCATTGTAGGCCAAGGTCATCACTGGACGTTCATCCACCTCTGTTGTTATGTGCGTCATCAGAGCGAGATTCTTGACCAGACCGCAAGCCTCACCCTCGGGCGTATCCGAAGGACACAACATACCCCACTGACTTGGCTGCAGTGAACGCGGTCCGGAAACTTTTCGCGTCTTCTCGAACTGTGAATTCACGCGCGTCATCATGCCCAGCGCCGAGATGTAGCTGAGCCGTGATAGCACTTGGGTAACACCGGCACGTTCCATTTTGAAACGCTTAATTGTCCAATTTCCAGAACTTATAGCCGACTCTAGGCCAACGGTTATTTGTGCCGCTCTCATATGCTTAACAACATCAAATTGTGCCGCCTTAACCTTGGGTATATTCTTATCCGCAATCATCTTTAGCTCCCAGTTCATGCGCTTGAACAGATCCTCAAACATGAGCGATATAAGCGAACCAGCCAACTCTAAACGTTTATTGCCATAATAATCACGATCATCGAAGAGTGTTTTATCCAGTTCCGCGGCCATCACACGACGAACCATCATGGACACATAGATTGCCTTCATTTGAAAGTTGAAATTGTCAACGGGGACATGAGCCAGAATTGTGGTTAGCAGCAGTTCACGTGCCTCCTCCGATGGTGTCTTAGTTGTGGCACTCTGAAACCGTTTCACCACAAGCTTCGAGCCTGTGAAATAAACATAAAATTACAACTGGAGTTGAAAGAGATTTGACTAACTATATCTTACCCATGTAGTCCAAAGCTCTCTGCTGTGTGAATACTTTCAGATTAAAGGCCTCTAACAAGGAAGCACCAAAGCGATTCTGTGAACGTGCATCCAAACCAATATGTGCCATTATCTCTTGATCAGAGACAACACCTAGAGCCTTGAAGATCACGACAATGGGTATATCATCTGTCATAGAGTTGTGTTTCATATAGTATTTGCCATGCTTGCTTAGGACCAGTGTGCGGGATTTCTTTTCATGCGTCGACGACGTCACCTGGCACTGGACGACACCATTGAAGTCCTCGGTAAGCATTTTATTCCACGACAGTTGCTCCTGAATAAGTATGACCTTCTCCTGACCGCGCACAACAAAGTAACCACCAGGATCCAGTGGACATTCGTTAAGCTTGGACAGCTCAAATTCGGATTTGCCGGTAAGCACACAATTTGAACATCTTAACATGAGGGGCATGCGTCCAATGAGTAAATTGTTGCGCTTAATGCGCTGTGTGCCACGCGTATACTCTATGTCCACACTAATAGGAGCCGAGTACGTGGTGTCCCTCAGCCGGCACTCGTGCGGCGTGGTCGCCTTGGTTATGTTAAAACCATCATCAATATCCGGTGTGCCCACACGAACATCCAGATACTTTAGATAGAAGAGTGGATCTGCACCACTGGTTACAATTTCGTTGGCACGCACAATCTTTTTTATGTCTACATTGATGAAATGATTGAAGGAATCAATGTGTTGCTTCACCAGTCCCTTCACTTGCAAGAATGCCGGCACCAGTTTCCATTTCTCCTGCAACGGTTTGATAGGCTTTGACCATTCCTTACTATCGCCCGGCTCCCAGGTATTATCCGCCATTTTTGCATCGTCTTGATTTGCTTCAACCATTTAAATAAAACAATATTGAACGAACAATAATAACAACGTGAGTTTAGAGATGGTCAGAGCACTTAGCGGTTGCGATAAGTTTGGCAGCGACACTATCGATATATTACACACTGCCCGCACTTTTCAAAATAGAAACAAAATTTTTTTAATTATAGTCCGTTAAAAGTTTTGAAACAGAGAGCTTTCATACTTTTTCTATTTGGCTAGCTTAATTATGCAGATATTAAATGAATATTAAAAAAGAAAAAATTATTACCACGATCAGCTAGTGGCGATACTATCGATTCTGTGTGCAATAATAAAAACAGCAAATTAATGTCTGGTGGCAACGCTGCTAGAAAGGCGCAATTTTTTATTTTAAAAAATGCACAACAAAATTAAAATCTCAGGAATCGTAAGTCTTAGACCTTTTTCACAATTTGCACGACATCTTCATCATTGAGAACGTGCTCAATTCCCACTTTTTGCGGCTGATGCTTAACCGAAGAGCCCCACACGAGCGCACTATCAAAGAAAGATTATTTAAGAATTAAGATATTACATACAAATATGCTAAACTTACTATTTGAATTCCTTGGCAATAGATCGATGCAGTTTGTTACAAAAGTCCTCAATGCTAGTGCGTTCGTTATGCAACACCACCGGCGAACTATAGTCAGGCAATTGACCCTTAGGCTTTGTGTAAATTCGCACAAGTCTCAGATATTCCCACATAAGCTCCAGTAAATCATCGAAGTTCCAGTGATGATGCGCTGATATGGGCACACAATGCGGTATTTTATAGATGACATCCAGCTCCTCAATTGAGATCTGATCTATCTTGTTCAGCAAATAGATGCAAGGTATATAAATGCGATTACCCTCGATGACATCAATCAAATCGTCACTTGTGGCATCGTATCGTAACGTTATGTCCGCATTATGAATCTTATACTCTGACAATATGGTCTTGACTAGATCCGAGTCTAGTTCAGATTGCGTCACCATGCTATTGAGATTAATGCCGCCCTTGTCCTTGCGTTTATAGTAAATATTTGGTGGCTTCTTATTCAATCGAATGCCAAAGCCTTCCAATTCATGCTCCAGCAGCTTCTTATGTCCCAAAGGCTTGAGGCAATCAAGCACCATGAAGATTAGATTGCAGGTACGAGCGACAGCAATCACCTGACGACCACGACCCTTGCCATCCTTGGCGCCCTCAATAATACCGGGCAAATCCAGCAGCTGTATTTTGGCGCCCTTGTACTTAATGCAACCCGGAACAGTCGTTAACGTTGTGAACTCATAGGCTGCCACCTCAGAGTAGACACCGGCCAGATTCGATAATAACGTTGACTTCCCCACCGAGGGAAAGCCAACGAAACCCACCCGGGCATCACCTGTTTTGGCCACCTCAAAGCCGGCTAAAAAACAAGCACAATAAATATTAACTTGACTTATTATATTAAATCGCAAAACTTACCCTCGCCGGTGCCACCGCCGCCACCCTTTGGCGAGATTAGCTCACGTCGGAGCTTAGCCAACTTGGCTTTCAGTAGACCCAAATGGGCCGAAGTTGCCTTATTCTTTTGCGTGCGTGCCATCTACATACATTAATACACACACACACATATATGAAAGTGGGAGACAGGTTAGTTTTTGTTGGCACATATTTTAGAATTAGCCTCTTACCTCCGACTCGATGGCCGCAATCTTCTCTAGTATTGTACTCATTGTTGTTGCGTTTAATATTTAATGCCGAATAATAATTAAGTTGTGCTATTTACAAAATTTTAATGCATTAAAACGAAAATAAACTCGCGTGGAGCTTGCCGATTGTCGGCACGGCGATAATAAAGAATCGATTGCTGTGCGAAGAGCTTGCATTTTTATAAATACCAACAAACTAGGGCTGCACAAAATACTAACTACTTAAAAATTAGACCTACGGTCACCTTACCGTCAAATTAAATTTGATCTGTAACTGTCTTGATTCCCGTGCAAAATGTTTACTAACAAAAGTAAGTAAAGTATATATAATAATGCTACCATATATTATAAAATATGTACACAAAGCAAAGAAGAACAACAGTCTGGCCTTGAACACCCAGCAAAAGTTCAAATCTCAACTGATGTCCAACGGAATTCGCAGCTTTGAAAGTGCTTCGGGACTGCTGCGAAAAACTGGAAATCAGCTAAAGCAAACTAAATTAAGTCTTTGCCAAAAAGATAATAAGCTTATACTATCCGGATTTGTGAAAGAGCCAATAATAATTAGGCCAAAGCACGAGTTTGTCTATGTGCCAGTTAACAATGGACTCAATAAGAGCTTTTCTTCTGCCAATAAAAACTCAAAAGCAACGACATTTCCAATGACCAAAGAGCCGGTGCCAGAGTTGCCAACTTCACCGGTGTCCAAGCCTGGACGTGATTTACTGAGCTTAATTGGCCGCGTAGATTTTTGCATTAAAATGCACAAAATGCATCCACAATTAAACGCTATTTGGAATGTCTATGGTAATTATAAGTATGTACAAATATTGTTAAGTATTTAAATGTGGATGTATGCAATAAACAGGTAAGCTGCTGCGCATTACTGCTGGTAAGCGAGGAGAGCAGACGTTGTTGTTGCGTACGGACGACAAGGGACCCATACTCCAAGCAATTTTCTACGATTTTGAGGATGATGTGAAATCTTTGACTAATGGCAAGTTTTAAATAAACACCAAACATATACGAAATTGTTAAAAATATTTTGTGCAACAGGTTGTTATGTGCTCGTTGTTGGCCGCTTCTTAAGTGAGAATCGCTTAAAGACTTTCACCGTCTCTCAGGTAAGCAGTTCGAATTGGCAACAAGATTTTTCTCGCATTGAAAACGTAACCACGTATGTTTTAAAGCAAAATACTTAGCAAAAGTAGTTTTTAATTTATTTTGAAACAATATTTTTTTATACTTTTCTCTCTATCAAAATGTGATGAGATCATTTTAAGTTTTTAGTAAAGTTTTTTAAGCCAACTCCAATTTAAATTCATATAATTATCCAATCATACTATTATTTTGTATTTTGAAGTGAAAAATAATAATTTTTTTTAATACTCAGCTATATAATTTGCCTTATGTCTATGGAGACATAAAGACTTACACTTTTCATTTTGTACTTTCACATTAGGTTTAACATTTTAGTAGAGTTTTATATAAATTAATACATATAATTAATTGGTTTACTTAGCCTATAAGTTAATAGCTTCAAAACGCGCGCTCATGTTTTTCATTAAGCTCCTGGAATTGCGGGCAACTCTTTTAAATTTTGCTTTAGTAGCATTGCACAATTACATATAAATAAAGTTAAATACATCTATGTATATAATACTTCAAAAAAAATAATAACTAATAAGGTGAAGAGTGTTTTGTTTTCTAAAAACCCATATACATTAGAAATGTTACCACAATTCCTGCGCCCAGCGCACACAAATAATTTAACTGCAATGCTGAGCTTCTTTGACGATATCTGTAAAAAGAAAAGACACAGAAAAGTACGTTAAAGAAATAAAGTATAATTTCGAAGGAAACTTGAACTTACCGTTGCTTAGAACGTGGTGAGAAAGGTGCTGGTGGATTAACTCCCGGCAATGCGCTGTCCAAATAAACGATGGTATAGAAAAAACTAGCCACGATGAGACCATACAGAACTGGGCTGAGCTTTGAGCACAATTGGTGTTGTTCCGACCAATCAAGGGCAGCGCTCAGCTGTGCCTGCACATAACCGCTGAGTTCTTGCACATTGCTGGCGTTTATGTAGGGCGCTGTGGACGGGCAATAACAAATAATAATCTATTAATAGATAATACGCTTTTTCAAGGTCATCGATTTTGTATTTCACTGGTTGTATCAGCAGAACGATAAAAGCGGCATGTCATCAGCTCGCAATGAACCAACCGAACCACACACAATTCAACATTTGATACGTTTTCCACGAGTTCAATTGCAAAAGCTGACAGTAAAATAAAGGAAAACATAAAACACGACCAGTTTTGACGCCCACTCAGATGAGGCACAGTGGTTATGCAATGTAAAGGAACTCTAGTTTTTACAATATAAAACAGATTTTTTATATTTGTATGTATAAAAAGATTTAAAGATTCATTAAAAAATAAACAGAAAATTACTTTTAAGTATGATACGAAATTTTGCGAATCACGTCCACTGTGCTTTTTAGGTCGCGTGACGGTCGAGTTCAAACTACCGTTAAATCACTCACAACACAAAAAGAACTTGACATGTTTGTGTTTGTAGCATACATACTTAACTATGTAGATGTATGTATGAATGTATTTAGTATGTAAACAAAGACTATCGTTAAACAGTCAGAAGAGGTTTAAAGATTTTAAGCAATTAGTGATATATTGCTTTTTAGTTTTTCGTTGCCTATGCAAATGAGCAGCTGTTTGTTGTTGGCTAAAACAAAATGCGCAACAGTCCATTTGGTGAGTCTTTATTTAGATGCTGAGCGCATTTTATTTGTAAAGGGGGAGAAGGAGGGTTGGTTGAGTGAGAACGCTGGAAGGTGAAACAACACAAATGGCAATGGAAATGAAAATCGGTATGAGATCATACACTTGTCAATAAGTAAGTACTTCCACTATACATTCATTTACATATATACACTAAGCTATATATAAGTCACTTTGTATATATAACAAACAAAAAGAGCGCCCATTTAAATGTTTATAAGTACATATACTTATGAATGTACTTACTTGCCATCATGATGACTCGGTGACCGATAATTATAATGCCAAATAGGAGTATTAAAGCTTTTAGACGCACATCGAAGGTCACCACCTCATACCCCTTGACACCGCCTACGCAAATGTAATGTTTTGTAGTTGCCTTGGCTAAATTACAAAAACCAATGGCGTCGTTGTGCCGCTGCTGCGATTGTTTACGGTTTTTGGGGGTTGAGGTATATATGCGCTGCGACTGCTGCTGGTGCCCGTTCGGCTGCGCGTTTGTTTTCATACTGATAGCAGCGGATGGGTTTGCGTCTGCGTTCACTTCGTGTTGCTGCCCTGTGACGTCACTGGCTGCTACAAACGACTGCGTTTCGTGAAGCAACTGCATTATTTAGTATTAGCTCAGCAGAAGGGCCGGGACCTCAAGTTAAATGTTTTGAACTTTACTCTTAATACATTAATTCACTTTTTATACACAAAAATCTGATTTGTTTTAACAAACAAAGGTAAGCAGAAAACAAATACATACACACGACGCACCCCCGCGGACAATACGAATGCAGTTGCTTGAAGCGTTGCCAAGCTGCGTGCGCAGAGTGGCAACACTCCCAGATGCAGTGTTACCGTATGTTCAAAGCGCGCGCGCAGCTTATAATTTTAAAAGAATTCTGTTTTGGAAAATTTTCTATTTATAATTACTTATTTATAAATAATTATTTTTATTTGAAAAACAGTAATAATAATTAAATGTACATTATCTTCGTTTTGTAAATTTTAATGTTAATCAATTGTTTTAATACATTTTCAATGCATTTGTCTGTATTTTATGAATATGTATGTGTATATGTTTATGTAAAGTATATTATGATTAATCACGCATTTTATATTAACCAAATTTTTACTGCGTTCATAGAAAAGTTAATATTATTTTCTTAATAAGGCTCAATTACTTTACGTCGGGGCATACTCTTTAACTAATGTTTTTTTTTTTTCCTTTTTTTATTCGATTGATTTTTTGTTACATATCTAAATATAGTTTCTGTTAAAATAATGCAATAGGTTTTAAATTGAAACAAGCCAAAAGGAGCATAATACGAAACAGGAGACAAGCTAAAATATATAATAGAATAATTAATGTTAAAACTATGCTCTTGCATAATTACAACTAAAAATTAACAATTAAGGCGACATTTTCAAAAACATGCGTATATCGCCATGTTGGTTGGTCTGTTTGTTTGCATAATTTACACTCAAGATAGAGAGGTTACAAAAAATTTAAAAATGATGCAACTGTCTGTCGACTGAGGGTTTTCTTGTTGGTTTTTCATGTGGGTGTGTAGATGTGTGTGTTTTGATTGTGTAATTATTGTAGTACCCAACTACATCTTACATATTTAGTTAACTTAGGTCCTAGACTATCACTATACTAACAAGTACGCGACAAGTTTGCTCTACGATTTAGCTGACGCTGCGGCACCGCCGCGCGTTCGCTTAGTTATCGGCTCCGTTGTGTCTGCGGCACGTATGTTATCAAAAAGATTGTTTTCCTATTAAAAAATTAAACAATAAATATATATTCATAATATAGTTTAACACTTTAAGTTTACCTGTGAATTGTCATCATCCATGATTGCCATCGCGGCAGCAGTTCGTTTAGAGGCAGCAGCATTCGCATGTGCGGCAGCCGTTGTCATCGTCGCTGGCGCCTTGCTGGACTTGGCGCCAAGTGTGTAAACGTCGAGCGGTATGTAGATTTCGGTGTTTTGAAAGTTTGCAACGGCGGGCAGTTTGTAGTACATTTCAGGCAGCGCCAGTGGCATTGAGAAAGCGCTCGAATTGCCATCACATTGACCAACTTTGGCATCAATTATGTGCATGGCGAGATCACAGAGCGCCCACATTTTCTGCATAAATGGAAAAACAAGTTGTAAAAATAGTAAATAGTAAAAATAGTACAATTACATACATTGTTATTTTGCGTTCGATCTTTGTCCGAGCCCTGGCTATACTCGTGATTTTTAATAAGCTGCAACAGCTGCTTGTAGAAGCCATAAACAAATGATTCGCGCTTTGCCATCAGCGGCTCGAGCACGAAGCGCAAACACTTTTCCATTTTACGCAACTGCATTTTATCCTCATAGTTCGTAAAACAAGGATCGTGCACCAGCACGGGTATAGCAAAGGCCAGCATGTAGTCAGGTAAAATATGCAGCGACTGCGATTCTGTGGAACTATCCGGTGCTATAAATTAAAAAAAAAAAACTCATTATATTGTCTTTTTTCCATACAGCTAAAGGCAATGAGGAAAACTTACACGTCATGGCCACAGTCTTAAGATATTCTCGTCGTTTATTCACATCCGCTTCCACATACAGTCGCGCCTGATCTTGCAACCTTTAAGTAATAAAATAGTATTTAGTAATTTGATTTGACCGTTTTTAATTTAACAATTTACCTTCTACTTATATCCTTTCCGCTAAGCACATAGTAGCCCATAAAATCCAAGGGCAAGCAATTACGCGGTAGACATCTGCCCAAACCTTTGTGCAGCTTGCGTGCAAAGATCTCACGCACCTCCAGAACAGGATCATCCTGCATTAATAAAAGCAATTAAACCGAAAACTTCTTTAAGTAAATCTTATTATTATATACTCACCATCAGCTGGGAGAGCTGTAAATACTGCTCGGCACTATATTGATCACCCACGCCTTTTTGTTCGCACACCTTGAGCATAGCACAGGCAGCGCCTAAACGCAGCCAGGACTTTTCAGCAGCACATAGTCGATTCTGGGCCAACAAATCGCCGCGTTGAGTCACAAAGGCTACCAGCATACGGAAGGTCTTCTGGGCTGCATGCTCATCCGAGCGTAAACCAAGAAGCCAGCGTGCCATTGTCTTTAGACCATCTAGCTTGCAAAGTGTATCGGGCGGAAGTTCATCCTGGTCGCACCATTCGCCCTCAGGCAGTTCAAATTCACGTTGCGCCGGCACCTCATGTATAAGCAGCTCCTTGACAATACGACGTGCTATCATATTTTTGACGGGTGTTAGGTATGCCTGCGGCATATTGAGTGCTATGTGCCCCAATGTGACAATCTTAGTGTGATAATATTCACAATTGGGCGCCAGTTTCATACGCAGCTCATCAACGATCTCATTGAAAATGGGATGTACTGTTTGTGTGGTAGTTGAGGCACTTCCTCCACAATCCGTTGTGCCCGTCGATGAAGATTGACTGTTGACAAAGATACAGCGAACCGCATGCTTCGCCTGCTTCGGTGTACCCATCAGCGCAAAGTCCTTGCAAATGGGAGCCAATTCATTCAATATGGCTGGATTGCCATCATCAATTAGCGGCTGATAACGACCCAAATGGGTTAACGTTTTCAACACCAGCGGTGCAACATATTCGTGCTCAAATCTTAGCAGTGCAATCAGATGTCGCAGCGAGGTATCCGTAAAGAAATGAGCCGAAAAGACATAGGCGAGCATCTGTAAATAAAATTAATTTGTGATTGCTTGCCAATCTATAAATGGCCTATTCTTACACATAACAAATTTAGGCCACGTTCACCAGCTTCATGTCGTGATATTCCAATCTCTATACAAATTTCACCATCCTGAATGCATTGCTCGATCAAGCTGCAAAGTAAAGATTAAAATGTAAATGTATGATATTTGGAAGTTATAGGGAAAATTCTTACCCAATCAGCACACCAATGGATTCTTTGTCTACCATAACGGATGCCACACGTTCGATGAGCGTCTTTACGGTGTTATAGTAAAGGTTTGTCATAACGTGAGCGCCCAGTTTTTTGAGCAGTACGCTCATTGTGTCGGCACACTCGCGGCAACTAACATCTCTTTTTAGTATAATGTTTATGCAGCGCAGTAGCTGGGCGTCCTTGCGTAGATGTTGACTAAACTGAGTTATAAACTCACTAGCCTTTAATGGATCCGGAAGCAATCTAAAGCAAAAAATAATAAAAAATAGATTATTTCGGGAACTATACAGTTGTTATAAGTAGATTGTTTACTTAGCAATGTTGGCCTGCTTGGCAGCCAGTTGGCTAAGCACGCGTGGCGTAAATTCTTTGCTATGATGCAGTTTGATCCATTCGCTGACCGTGTTGCGTGATTTCATTTGATTCTTTTGCAGTTCGACAAATGCCTTGGTGGCATTTGCATCCAGATCGCCAAGCAGATGATACAATTTCTTCATGCGCTCTTCGGGTGCCAATTTATATGGCACCAGACATGTAATAAGCAATCGCTCCACCATTAGCTTATCCTCCAGGCTAAGTTTGTAGTAGCCATGCATGATCTTATTCTTAATCCAGTCTACTTGCTGTTTCACTTCAGTGCTTAAATCGTTTGGTTCGCAAATAGCCCGCTTATAGATGTAGCCCAGCCCGTTCATGGCATCACGGCGTATCTTGTATTTTTTGTCCATCGTGCGTTCGCGCACAATATCGAGAAGTTCCGGTGATTTAACGACAATTTCAAAATTACGTTTGGCAGTTTCAACGATAGCCATGACAACTTCATGGCGCACAAGCTCGTCCATATCGTGAATACGCATGCGCAGCTTTTCAGTGATTTCTGACTGCAAATGCGGATGATTGAGCAAAAAGTGCATGGACGACTGAACGCATTTAACGCGCACTGACTCGGTAATGTCGCAGAAACGACCGAAGAACGTACGCAAAAGCTGTGGATATTTCTTTGACAATTCCGAGTCCTTTTCGGAGAACATGCGTGCCATCAGCGTTGTGGCTTCTATTGATGCAGAACAAAATATATACATTAACAATATTATACAAGTTTAAATTGTATACTCTATCACCACTTACTCAGTCGCTCAGCATCGTCCGTGGAAAGGAGCTTATTCTCCAATTGCGGCAGGACAGAAATCAGCAGATCACTATTGATTTGGTTAAGCTCATAAATGATATCATAAATCTTGCCCGTAATGGAAAGCTTTGTATTTGGCTTGTCCATAACTAATGATCGATTGAAAAACTTAATGGAAGAAAAAAACATTGTTATTAAAAATTGCATTAATAATAATATTTAGTTTGTTACCAATTTGATGGTTGTCTCAAAAGCATCGCCCGTTTTAACCAGCAGCTGCTCCGTTAGCTCATGTGCATACTTGTTAGTTGATTTATTCGGCTCGACAATGTTTATCAATATTAGATCCAACAGTTCAAGAGACAAATTATCTGCCTCGGTTATTAGTGGACTCAATACATCAAGGAAAAAATTTTTAACCTTTACGCTGTGCTGGTCACTACAATGATAAACATATTTATTATAATTAATCAGAACTAGTAAAAACTTGTAATTTGTTTTATACTCACTTGATGATCTTAAAGACGGTGCTGAACAGTTCATGAAATATCTCCTGGCAATCCTCCAGTTCGAAGCACATATTAAAAGACTTGACAAATGCGAGGTTTTCCAGTAAGTAAAAGTAGCGTTTGAATGAAGGATCACGAGGATCCTTCAGACCAGAAAGTTGCTTGATAAAAAACTTAAAGATTGTTTTAATCTGATCCTGTTCTTTGTACGGAGCTTCAGGTGCATAAACACGTAAGACATCCGCAATGCAACACGCAATCAGTAATTGAACATCGCGTGACTGATGCAGCATAAAAAAATCGTCGAGCAGATGCAATGCCAGAGGTATATACTGTTGATGCAAATTATCATCCTGATCCATGGTCTGCAGCACATTTGCTAAAGTCTTTAAAGACAAACGGCATTTAAAAAACAAATAAACATGGACAAAAGATAAATACAAACCTTCAGTCGGCGAATAAGTTCATCGGTACCTAGATCCTCAACCAACGGCCGACAGCCGTTGGGATAAACAATGTCCGCCATTGTTGGCAGCTGCTAAAAGCTCTCGTTTTCACGATCTCTTTCGGGATACACTTTCCACACTGCTTTTCGACAATATCAAACTGTAAGAGTAAGCAAAAAAAAAACGAAAAACATTTAAAAAAGAAATGCGTCGCATTTAATGTTAATAATAGCAGAAATAATACTAATATTAAAAGAGGCAAAAACAAAAACAAGCGTGACCCTCAAAAACGCACACTGCAGCGCGGCAGCATTGCCAAATCAACGATTACAGCGGGCGGCAGCATTGCCAAGCCACACGCACACATACTGATGCACATAAACATATACACACATACACACGCAAATAACTAGCAACAACTTGAGACACAAATAATGCTTGTTTAGTTCACGCCAGTTTTAATATTAAAATTCCATAGCAAATGTTATTTACAATCCGAGCACTATAGGGCACCTATTTTAATAGTTTTTAATGCATTTTATTTACTACAATAATTTTGCAGCTGCAAATTTTACGCAGAGCTGGTCTTACTTTTCACAATCAAAGAGCAGCAGCCAGCGGTAAAAAAAAAAAGTTGGCAAATTCTATTACTCTAGACCGAAATATTAAAGCACAAACACGGTTGATTGTTCCCACAAATGCAGCATACAAACTCTAATAATGAACACTTATGTTTTCATTTTTCACTGTTTTTATTATTTCAGCTGTAAATATTAGGGAGCGTTTGTTGTCACCAAGAAAAAATTTCAGCAGCGCACTTTTTGTGCGGAATGGCACGCCATTACTCGTCCACACAATGTGGCCAGATGAAAAAAAAAAGCGCAATTGGCAACATCACGAAGCAGCGTTGCTTTCCAAGTGTGTTACTTCAAATTGCGTTAACATTTTGCTGCGACCTCTTAATTGCGTTAACAGCTGATGTTTATGCAGTAACAGCTGTCCAAACGTTGTATATATAAATAATTATCTTATCTGTATGATCTGTGCTATGTGTGATAATGCAAGTTTTAAATGAACCGTACGTTAGAACTCAAAATGCAGCCCTTAACGGCCCAATTCGTATTTAAATTTGAAATAGACAATCGTGACACGCTGTCTCATGACAACCGGCAAAAACACACGCATGGCACCCAGAAACAAATCAACAAAGTACGCAACGTGGTAAGTGTCACACAAGTCAATTATCAGTCACAGCCCTTTTTTAAAACGTCTTTTAATTTAATTAGGCACTATTGCACTCGGTCTGAACTTGCAAGCAATCCAGCTAGCAGTTAGCAGTTGACGTCGGTGCAATACACAGTGTTTTTTAAAATTCGCCGAAATTCAAAATCTTACGTAAATTTTGCAAATGCAATTTTAAATATAGACCATAGTGGTATGTAAAAGAATGCCGATGATACTATTCGACGGAACCAAAAATACTTCGGTTACAAACGCAAACAATTGATGTCCAAAACGCTTAGCATGATTATGGCTTCTTTGCGTGTACTTAACAGGTAAGAACTTCGGATTGGCAAAGATATAAGAGAGAGAGAGTACCTGATCCCTTACAGATTAGTCTTCCGTGGCTTTGTTGTGCTTACGCTGTTGGTTATTTTCTTCAATGAAGTACTTATTTATTACGTAGCAAAGTCCAGTTGGAACCAAATCGATTGTAAACTGGGTAAGTTACAACAATTTCACACACACAATGAACAATGACCAATTTTTTGATTTATAGAAAACTGCACGCGATTGCTGCTCATTGCTGATCCGCAGATTTTGGGCACCGCATACGGTCCCGCATGGACGCACAGTGCATTGGCTCGCTATGATTCGGATCGTTATTTGCAGAAGTCATTTGAGCATGCCGTCTCACATACGCAACCACATATAATAGTTTTCCTGGGTGATTTGCTCGACGAGGGTAACATAGCTACCGCTCAACAGTACAAGCAATATGTGCGGCGCTTTAAGCGCATCTTTCACAATAATACGCCCATGAATGTATGTACATATGTTAATATTAACCTGTTCTCTTACAATCCACAATCCATTTAGTTTGACATGATATCGGCATATTTTCAGCGTGTTCATGTGCCTGGTGATAATGATATTGGTGGTGATAATGGCGAATATATATCCAATTCGAATCAGCGACGTTTCGAAAACGCATTCATGAGCGAGGATCTATTCGATTATGATAATCATATACGTTTCTTTAAGATAAATCGCATGCTTTTGGATTACACCAATCCCGACAAGGAACACAATGGCGAACGCCTACGCATTGGGGTATCGCATGCTCCATTGCTTATTGGCGGTGGACAACTTCTACGTTCTATTATGAGAGATTTGGATCCACATATTATATTCTCGGGTCATTGGCACGAATCCCGCATATTCATTTATCCCTCTACAAAGGTAATCAATTTCTATGAAAATGCCGTTAGGCATTTTGATCTGAAGGAGCTCAAAGAACAGGACCATAGCTACCTGGAGATTATGGTGCCAACATGCTCATATCGCATGGGTAAATACAAAATGGGCATGGGCTATGCGGTGTTAGGTATGTTAACAATGATTTATATATGATATATATATAAATTAAATTATTAACTTTCTTGCTTTTAGAAAATTACAATCTAAGCTATACGGTTTTGTGGATGCCAAATCGATTTGCATTAATCTTTACGTATTTGTTTTGGGCATTGTTTGTGATGTGTTGTGCAATTGTATATAAAATGATGACAAGATGTCCGTTCCGAGTGGCCAAACGGCAAACAGTATATAGTCGCGTATCAAACATACCTCAATTTTAGACTGTAAAAACATTTTTTGAACCAATGTAGCCAATTTATAGTATTTTAAATTTATAGCTTGTAACATTTTGAACTGAATTATTATGTAGCCTATCCAAATTATACATTTACTTAAATTAAAACCAATGTTACAAATATATCATATTTTAAACTGTTTTTCTTCTACTACTACTACTGCTACTACTAAGTATTTGGTATATTGCATAGGGTTGCATTGCATGCGTACGTAGTGTGCTATAACAAAATACTGGTAATATACTGGGAACAATTGAGAGCGCATGCGTCGACCGGCTCGTGTTCTGGCCTGCCAGCCTTAAATTAGCTCGCTGCGGCGTCAGTTCAATTTTGAATGCGAACGCGTTAGGTTGTGCTTCTGCTTTGCCGAATTTTTGGAGTGTGCTGCAGGATAATTAAGCGTGACGCGTGTGCGTAACATTAAGTAATAAACATTAAGCTGCCACTCCAAGTGAAATCAACTAAGCTGCTGTGAAACATAAAAACTATACAAAAACAAAAAGAACGAGCCATTTCGTACACCGGTTTCTGGTTTTTTTGGTTGTATAGTTTGTTGTTGTGTGTGTTAAACCGAAGCACAAAAAGGAGAACAAACGAATTCTTTAACTCGCGCCATAATGAAAGCAGAGATCATTTTTTGCTTTATGCTGCTGATCCTCAGCTCAGGCAGCGCCGTTGTGCGAGGTAAGTCGATGACTCAACATTGAATTTCGCAGCATTGTATTAAGTTTTCGGTGTATCACCATTTAACTTAGCTGCCCTAACGGATGTCAGCATCACTCAAGGTCCAAAGGGATTAACAACGGTCAAGGAACAGAGTTCTCTGCAGTTGCCCTGCGTTTATCAATTGCCCGATTTGTATCGTCAGAGCAATAGTGTGACATTGCGTTGGCGCAAAGATAATAAGACATTGCGTCAATTGGAGTTGGGCGTGATGAGCAGCACGACAAGTGAACCACAATTGGAGACATTGTTGCGTGAGGATGCGCGTATCACTCTCAACCGGGAGACGGGGTCATTGCACTTTGCGAGCATTTTGGCCAGCGATGCGGGAATCTATCAATGTCAATTGCTTGTCGAGGGACAAACGCCGGTTAGTTCGGGCATTGGCACTTTGGAGGTGATTGAGCAGCTCAAGTTTATGCCGCAACCAACATCCAAGAATCTGGAACTGGGCAGCGTTAGTAAGGTGCACTGCAAGGCTCAAGGAACACCAACACCTCAAGTCAAATGGATGAGGGTAGGAACTGCACATATATAACAAACATTAACAAATCATATTCATAAAAGATATTTCATTCGTAGGAAACGCAATTGGCACTGCCAATGAATGTTACAGATCATAATGGGACACTGATCTTTCGTGGTGTCAGCAATGAGCAACGTGGCCAGTACACCTGCATGGCTAGCAATAGTCAGGGTCAGATTAGTGCCACAGTGTCCATCAATGTGGTTGTGGCGCCCAAGTTTACTGTGCCACCCGTCGGACCCATAGAAGTCAGTGAGGAGGAGACTGCTGTGATGCATTGCCAGGCGACGGGTGAACCCAAACCAACAATACGATGGGACAAGGATTTGACTTATCTGAATGAGAATAATACAGATCCGATTCGGTTTCGTTTGCTCGACAATGGCACATTGGAGATACGTAATGTGCAGCCAGAGGATGAGGGACGGTATGGCTGTACCATTGGCAGCAGTGCGGGCTTGAAGCGTGAGGAAGTGCTTCTGGTTGTGCGCAGCAATAAATCTGCATCGAATTCAATTGTGACACGAATCATCATAGTCATCATTTGTTTGGCATTCCTGTACTTTGTGCTGGTCTTGGGCTTAAAGCTCTGGTATCGCTATCGTCGCCATATGGGCAAAGTGCAGCTGGAGGATGCGACAAATGCGGTGGCCATCGATGGCGATGGACACGAACATGCCGAGCACGAACCCTGCTTGACCGAGGCAAACTCTAGCAAGAATCTGAAGAGTAAACTTCGCGAGAGCACAATACTGGAACAGGAGTCACAGGTGGCTGATGATATTGTTTAATGCGCACTCGCTCGCACTCTCGCAACAGTTGCCATTTTCATGATGATCTCTGCAGGGAGAGGCTGCACTCTCTCTCTCTCACTCTATGTATTCGTATATATGTATATGTGCATATGTTAATCCAATTTGTTACCGAAATCTATTTGTATTTATATATGTGTGTATGTATGTAGATGTGCGTGTCTCTCTTTCTCTCTGTATATATTTGTATATGTCCATTGTACAGTTATTTTTTTAGTAGAATAAATATATATTTTATAGCTCTCATAGAGCCAAGCCCCCATTTTATAGTTCAACCAGAAAATGTCTTTTTATTATTGTTTGGAGTTTGGATATATTAAAATGCTATCGTAAAATTCTGCTTCTATCGTTTGTACGTACTATTTTACGGCCGTACTTTATTCGCTGCCTACTTTGCCGTATCCCCCAATCTCTCTCTCTCTCCCACTCTATCGTCAACATAATAAAGCACACGATGCGACGGCATTGCTCAACACAGTTTTGTTTTTTATGTACTTTTTATGAGCCGACTGCAGCCGGTCCCAAGCACAAGCACAAGCACAAGCAAAAGCAACAGCAATGAAATGTGCCAAGTGACGAGTACAAGACAAGAAGTTCCCCACCTCCAAGAACACACCCCACACCCCCCGTCACCAAAAATATAATAAAGTGGGAAACGTTAAATGCTGTAAGGCAATCAAAGAATTGAAGTTGGTTGGCAATATCGTTTATGAATTTACTGTAATATAGGGAAGGAAATAAAGGGATTTAGAAAAGGTTATTTCCAGTTTAATATACCACCATATATGTGTATAAAAAATAGTTCAAACGAAATTATCAGACTTGCAAGTTCTTCAATCTTAAGCATAACATAACAAATAGTACTTTATAGTGAAAGGAATACTTATGTATTTAATTCTGCTCACCTTTACTCAACGCCTCGTATAATTTTATGAAGCGCACCCCCAAAAAAGAATATTGGTCGTTCCTTTTTTTTTTGTATATATGCTACATATAGACATCCCATACTATATAGCCATTGTCTGCAAACATCAAACATTTGTAGGCATTAAAATAAATTTTTAGTAATGCGGCCTTTGCGTAGACTAAACAAAATAAACATAATTCCCGAACTACCTTTTGCTAGATCTTCCCCTCTCTCTCACTCGCTCGCTCGCTCGCTCACTATAAACAAAAGAGTATCAAACCAACAAAAAGGGAATAGAGAGTGAGAATTATAAAGGGAAATACGGAAGGGCAAAAGCCCCAACACAACCAACAATAACAACAACAAACAGCAACGGGTTTTTAATGCATGTCGATGTCGTCGCCAGCGTTGCGCGCAGATCAAAGGCAATACCCAAAAGAAGGGGAGGGCGCTAGAGGGGCGTAGGTTTTGGATCGTTTAATTGCACTTGCTGCTTTTTATTTCTAGTTATCTCTCTCTCTCTCTCTATCGCTCGCTCCTGCGCATGTGTAGTTTACTTTGATGTGTCTGTGTGTTTTGGGCGCATTTGTTTATGCGCTCGCTATAAAAAACCATAAAATATGCATAAAACGCATATATAGGCAAAAAACAAGTATAAAAAGGCAATTGCGATTGAAGTTGAAGTTGAACAGAGAGGCAGGCCAAATCAAAATGGAAATGAAAATAGAAATGAAAACGAAAATTAAGCTATTAAATGCAGACGTTTGAAAATTGCCTAGGAAATTGTCATTCCATTGCCAATTGGTGGACGGACGGGCTATGTGGTTCAGGTCCAAGATAAGGCGAATGTTGTTTCCTGTGTTAAATGCGAGACGGCGCATTTGATATTGCAGGCAATGAATTGACATTTAAAGATTATAGTTAGACAATTAAATGGTTTATTTAGTTACAGGCGAAGAATATCTAAAGCGACGAATAATTACTTATAGAAAGTTTTGGTTTCTTCATTTATCACTTGGAAAATTAAAGGTGATTTTAAATCATTTCTGTAAGCCGCTTTAAAAAATCTAAATTTTGTTGAAATATTAAAGTTAATATTTTAAGTCACATTAAAATCTTTTTACATAAACTTTTCCTGAATATAAAAAAATACTAAAAACTAGTTTTAAATAAGTTTTAATTTTTTTAAATTCAATTTAAACATCAAAATATATTCTATCCCCATACACAAAAAAATATATATATAAAACAATTCTTCAACTGATTAAAAATATATTGTTATTTTTTAAACAAGGAACATTCTTATTCCTAAGAGTTCGTCATAAAGTATTGACCTTCAGTACGTTAGGTTTTGAAAATGTTGTGCATATTATTAACAGTACATTTGCCTGTTTGCTGGGCGGATCGTGTCGCCGCCCTGTGTTAGACAGAAAATTATATTTTTTTCCGTGCACATTTCAAACAATGAAATCGTAGTATTAAACCCAATAGACATAAATCTCCAACTTTATGACATCAATAACTGTCGCTGGGCATAGTTGGAAATGGAAAAAAGCGCATGATGATGTGCCCAAGGTTTCGGGTTTTTGTATTATTTTTCTGATAACCACAGTTTCAGGGCTGTGTTGTGTTGTAATCAAGAAGAAGACCACCCCTCTATAACCATACAATCATGCATATACAAATGGCAACGGCATTTTTATGACTTTTGGGTGTCAGTCAGTCAGTCAGTTAGTGAGTTAGTTGGCAGGCGGCAGGCGGCGCGTCGAAAGGATCTGTTGCAATTGTTTTGCGGGTTTTGCTCTTTGCTACTACTATTTTGGGGGTTGAAAGGCATCGTAAACAAAAAGCAGCGGAAAACTATAAAATGAAAAACACACACAGACGTCACACACACACACACATACGTCACACACACACACACATACGCACACATTTAATCGGTCAGACCACGCACAGTAGTCAAAAGTCTTAGAATAAAAGGTTTCCTTGTGCTCGTAAAAACAGCAAGCCACCCAATACAACCCCCCTCACTCTTACTCTGTCTCTGGTCATTAAGGCGCATTAGTGTTTGGATTTGAAACAGACACACATACACATACACAGACTCTAAAGAATTGAAAGATGTTTAGAGGAAGCGCTGATTATTGACAAGTGATAACTTCATTTGGCATTGTTTGTGGGTGGAAAGCGATTACAGATAACTTTTGCTGATACTGATTTAAAGTTGACTTTGATTAATGCATCAAACCATAAGTAAAATCTGGATGAGTTGACTACCAATTAACAATATTTTGATAAAATCTTTGACTTTATCACAATCTTAATAAACACCAGTAATTTCAAACCAATTTAAATATATCCCATTTACGCGCCCAAGACACACACGCACAGCCCAGTATTAACAAACAGTCGCAGCACGGCAACACTGTATAGATACACCAAAAAAATACTGGTCACACCGAGCGTAGAGCAAACGCAAAGGTAAGTATTCCCAGTATTTGACAAAACATAAAAAGCCGGTTCCACACAACAACTCCAACTGCCCGACTGTTTTCAGTAATAAACAGACGTCGAACGCACGCGGTTCTCTCCTGCAAAATTATATCTCATCGTTGTATACCGTGCGCACTATACGTATCTGTATCTGCCGGCTGCTACAGTCGACCCCCACTCCCCGTTACTTTCGCTCTCGCGCTCGCAAAAAGCAAAAAAAAAAAAACAACAATAAGAAGTTCGACACAAAAAAAAAGGCACCCACCAATAAAAAACAACAAACACAACAAAAACTAAAAGCCGGTTCGCAGTTTTTGCAGTGTTCAGAGATTCGACAGGCATTCACCAAGGATGCAATGCATTGAATATATATTTTGGTATCTTTGCGATACAAATTAAGTTGATTTGTTGCGCTCGCCTTGTGTGCGCTTCGTTCGGTTTCGGGATTTAAAGCTGGCTATGCTGTGTATAGCCTGGGTAATTGAACTGCAACCCAAACAACTACAACAATAACAACAACAGTAACAATCTTCGTTCATTCGTGTGAGCGTATATGTGTGTCTGTCCGTGTGTGTGTGTGTGTATCTAGATACCTTTGTCGGTGCCCGGTGTCGCTGCCATTACAATTTGACGACAGCAGAGACAGCAGCAGCAGCAGCAGCAGCGAGTATCTCTTGCCAGCTTGTCGCTTGTCAATCTAGGCGCTGATAAAAAAACCAACTAAACAAAAAAAAAAAAAAACAACAAGTGCCGTGGAATAGTTGGTTCGTTTGGTTCGTATTCGTACGGTCTGGCATATATATCTTTTACTGCCTTTTTTCAGTTTGTGTGTGTTGTTCAGTGATAAATGCATTTCATGCGTTCCAACTATGTAAATACCAATTTAATTTGAGTGTCTCCAGTAAATATCAAACCCCCCCCTCACCAACCCCACACACAGACAAACTCGTCGAGATACAAAGGCCAAAGCGTGTAAAAAAAGGCAACCATCATCGGTTTGGAATCATCATCATTGTCGGTATCGCTGTCGTCGTCGTCGTCGTCGTTACTGTCCAACCCAACGGCAACCAAATATTGAATATTTACACATGCGTTGAGTGGAGTGCATTTTCGAGTGGCTGCACTTATCGAGCAATACCCCACTGTGCGAGCATCGAGCATACAGAGAGATATATACGGATATACTTGTATGTTTGAGTATTGTTCAGTAACAGAATCCGAATCATTCAGTCAATGTGTGTGTTTTCGTGTGTGTTATATAGTTTGCTAATTGGCCCATAACTTGGCTGATAGAGAGAGAGTGAGATAGAGAAAGACCTTCCGAATTACTTTCACAAACATCAACTTCAACTGGAATTGGTTCAAGTATGGATATAAATATGATGTTGTTGTTGCTGCACACTTTGGCTACGTTTGCAATATTGGGTAAGTTTAAAGGGCCAGCAAATTAGTTGTCCATACTCATTTTATGATTAATAAGTACTCAAGTTCCCCATTCAAGTGCTATGAATAAATAACCATTGACAAGTTAACAAACTCAATCTTTACTTTACCTGCCCCATTCATTTCCTTTGCCTTTAAAGGAAATTATGTATATGTACTCGAAACTAAGCTGGCTTCAATGCAAATGCCGACTAATAAGTTATGAGAGACGACTCTGTTACTCATACTCTCAAGTCAAGTAGCTGTATATGGTATGTGTGTGTGTGTTGAAGGTTTTGGCTTCTCTCCATCAAAAGGAAAAGCAACCGCATTGAGCTCAACTTACAAAAGAAACAAATAATAAAGCAAAAACTAAAAACCCAAGAAGCGGCGCAATTGAAATTCAAAAAGCAAACGGCGCGCAAAATGACTCAATTAACACACACACACACACAGAGGGCTCAAAAAAAAATATCCGGGTGGCCTGCAATTCTAAACCAAAGACCACAGAGCTAGCAAAACTAATGTGGCAACAACAGCAGCAGTAGCAGCGGCAGCAGCATCAGCATGGGGGGTGGAGTGGTACAAGAGGATGACGACAGTAGCTGAGCTATTGAAAATGATTAAAAACAGCATTGTTAGAGTAAGGAGTACAAATACTCTATAACGAACTATGCATGAAACGCCGGCCAAGTTCAAAATAAAGTCGTTAGGCAAATATCAACGAAAAAAAAACAACAAAAAAGAAAAGCAAACAATGAAACAAGGAACACACACAGACACATACAGAGACACTTAGGCACGGCAGGACATGACAAGCAGACAGGCAGGCAGGCGGGCAGGCAAGGGCAAAGGACAAAAAAGGGATCAGCAGCATTGGCACTTGAAGTGAGACAAGCGACGCCGAATATTCGGCTAATCAAATATAGTTGACGCTCAGAAAATTACCCAAAAAGACAAAAAAAGAGAAGAAGGAAACCCAAATACAAAGACACACACACACGCAATTATGCAAAACTACAGACAAACTAAATACATATACATATGCATGCACTGCAAGGAAAAAGTTAGAAGTAAATTTGATTATTTGTCTGTAGAAAAAGTTTCTAAATTCTCAAAATTTACTTTGTCAAATAAACAAGAAATCTTTCTTTGGAATACCGAATATTATATATACTTTGTTTACATAGTAAAATTTTTCTAAAGATCTTGCATTTGTATGGCAGCTATATGATATAGTAGTTTGATCTCAATGATGTTGACAATAAATCGAAATGCAACAAAAAGAAGACTTTGACCAAAGTTTAAGTTCGATATTGAGGGATTGGTTAAGAACTTTTGGACTTTTTTATGTTTATCGATTTAAATAGCGAAGCTGATCAAGAAAATATAATACTTTATGGGCAAATCACAGAACTAAACTTGATTTTAGGTTGTCCTAGAAAACAATAAAATAATATGTGTTCAAAAATATGATTAATAATGTTTATTTTAACAATTACTTCACCACAAATAGCATTTAAGTACATAGTTTTGTTTCAGTGTATACATACATACATATATTATTATGTATGTATGTGTGTTTATTGTTTTTGTTGTTGTTGTTGTAGTTGTGTTTGACAGGACATGCTAAAAACTGCTGACTGTTAAGTAGCACAAAGGGAAACAGCCGCAGACAAAAGGCAACCGGAGCCAGAGTCGAACTCGAAGTCTGTCTCTCTTGCTTGCTTGTTGTTGCCTCTGATTGTGGCTGTGACTGTGACTGTGACTATGCCTCTGCCTGTGGCACGGTGAACATTTCAAATCTGTGCAACGTTCAACGTTCATTATTTGTATGGCAAATAGTAAGGCAAGTCTCTGCCGTCTCTCTCTCTTTCTGTCTCTCTTTGTGTGGCACTCATAATTTGTTATTCAAGCATGCAAAACTGCTGCATGCAACATGCCAGGCCAGGGCAACCCACACACACACACACACACACAGAGAGAGAGAGAGGGAGATTGAGAGATCTGGACTCGTTCACAGCAAAGGCAGCTGACATGCCACATGAATATGCAACCCATATAAAACTTGCCCCTTTTCATCATCATAGCAATATAATGGCAAACTTAAAGTTCATGTTGAGGCACTCATAATTGCATGAATTAGACGTGTATTTGCAAAATCTCTAGAGCCTCTCACCCCACACACACACACACATACACAAACACACACAGGTTTCACATTTTGTGTTCAGATTAGATGGCCCAACTTTTTGTTGAGAATGCTTGAAATTATGAACAATGTGCTCCAGGGGCTGTAAAAAAGTTGCTTTTATTTTTTTTTAATATTTGCTGGACTTGTTGACTGGGCAAATACCTAAGTTAATATTAGACGATGTTGTTGGTTGTTTTTCTTGGGCTTTGTTAAAACAATGATTTGTAGAAATATTTTTGTGTATTTATCACTATTAAACTTGGTTGGGAATTTGAACTTTTCTTTAGTTATGAAAAGATTTGAACCTTAGTGGAGAAGATTTCCCTTGCCATAAGGAATCTTCTAAGGAAAACTCAATAATCTCTAAGATTTATATACAAATACATAATACATACATCAAATAGTTTACATTCTTAAACAAAGGGCTAGCCTTATGAAAATGATTTTTATTGATTTTGTATTGAACAAAACTGTTTTTTTTTTTAACCTAACTTAACAATTGTCTAATAGCTGTAGGGTATATTGAAAGCAATAGTCATGTTAAGATGGACATCCCTTTAATTTAGCCGTTTTTTTTTGGAAATCCTCTCTCTTTTTCATACTACACTTATGGTATTTCATTTCAGTTAACATTGGTTCGTTTTGTCTTTTTTTTGTAAGCCCTACATCAAACTTTTGACGGGTAATTGTCATGCACATTCATTTCATTCACGGTTTACTCTAACTCTCTCTCTGTTTCTCTCTCTTTCTCGCCTTTTTTGTGCTTTTGTCCTATTCTATACGAAATGTTTTTTTTCTTTTTTGCTGTTTAAATGCCTTTCCCATGTTGACTTGCAGTTCTTATTTTTTCGTTTTTCTAAAGGTTTCACAATGTTGACTGTGAAAATGCCACAAATTCTTGAGTGACAGTTCAGTTTTCTTTTCTCTGTCTCTTTTTTTGTTACTTGTTTGTTCCTTCTTTAGCAAATCAAAACGCCACCCAAGGCGGGGGGGGCCAGGCGAATAGACTCCAATAACAATAATAGGCAGGCAGGCAGGCGGGCAACAACAGAGCTCTCATCAACGGGGGCTAGTTCAAGTGCTGACTGTGCCACATGGGGCAGCCATCTATCGATGGACCTGCTGCTCCTGATGCTGTTTTGCTGTTGGCCTTACTGATTATTACAGCGTTATATTCGCATTCATTGCGCTTAATCGACAAATGTTGCCGCACAATTTGTGGCTGCCTCAGCAGTTGGTAAGCTGACTCGCTGATTTTTCGGAAAACTCGGCCACTTGAATGTAGCGCAAACAAACGAACTAATTATCACGCATACACAGACAGAATACTGAGATTGTCAGATAGTGAAATGCACTGTAAACAAAATTTCGAACTAAATACTTTACCTCTCAGATATCGATAAATATATTAAGCTACCTAAATGTATTGTTTTTCTAAATCGATCTTGATAAAACTTTTGCAGATAATTATTATTATGTCAAATTTTTCTATCTTACTAGTTCAATGTAGCAAAATGTTCGTTTTCTTATTATCGATATTAATCGATAACATGACTTTATCATGTTTCTTAAGAATTTCCAATGGGACCAGATAACTTATACAGCTAGCTATTCATTTTAAGAGTTTTTAACTTAATATTTCAA
This sequence comes from Scaptomyza parva, assembly GCA_035044645.1. Lineage (NCBI taxonomy): Eukaryota > Metazoa > Arthropoda > Insecta > Diptera > Drosophilidae > Scaptomyza > Scaptomyza parva. The sequence goes on from JAWNNT010000090.1 coordinate 9,029,866, forward strand.
CTAGTTTCACTAGTTTCTCTAAGTGCATACTGCCCGCTGTTTCTTTTTCTGTCTTCTGCACTCCATCTGTCGTATCAACACTATTTTTTCTTTACTTGTATTTTCCTTTCCACTCTCGACTCCACCACGCACAAACAGATCTCTCCTTTGTTGTTGTCGTTTTGTGTTGTATTTTTTGCCAACGTCAGCGCAATCAAGACGAAGCCTCGAAACGAATCTCGATACAGAACCGAACCGAACCGTACGTACCGCTGGCGCATATTTCTTTAATCGACGCCCAGTAATTCTGGCAGAGGGAAAAACTGGTTGCAGCAGCAGCAGCAGAAGCAAATTAAATCGATTCTGCTCTTGGCACGGCATGGCTGAAAGGCTGGCATGGCTGCCATGGTTGGGATAGGAAGAGACGATATGAGGCTGAAGCGCCTGCCTGACAACCTTTGTGGTTGAGGTTGACTTTGTGGCTCCAATCTTGGCGGTTGTGTATCATAACACGTCGCTGGCTATGTGACTGGCATATGATTTGCAGCCCAAAACCGGCAACAGGGAACCGGCAACAACAACAACAATGCGAACAAACCAAATGAGTTTAATGATGTTGCTGCCTGCTTATTGATTCCGTGTCCTGCCCCGCCTTGACTTGGTCTGTGTGTGTGCGTCTCTCTCACTCTGTGTTGGAGCTGTTGCTTCTTCTTTCTTTTCTCTGCCAAGGTGTTTTCCTAAATTGCTTCAATTAGTGCCAAAATATAATGGTCTACGTTTTGCCAAGTTGCTCTTCCCCGTAACTCGTCTTCTACTACTCTACAACAATTGAAAATAATCGCTGCTAAATTGCTTTTGCCAACTTGGTTTGGGTGGCTTTTACTTTGCTCTACCTTTTTTTTCGTCTTTTGCTTTTGTTTTTGGGCTCCTGGCAGATATTTGGCTAAGGTGGCGCCTAATAGCAATTGCCTTAATGGTTATCTTTATACGTTAACCGCAAAAGAGCTAAGAAATCAAGTCATAAAAGAAAGGTAGATAATGTTCCGGATTACAACACATATGAATGTTGCTCGTTGGAATTTGTTGTTATTGTACTTAAATAATTGCTCGTTTTATAGACTTTTTTTAATACTTAATCTCCGCATGCTTTCATTTCATATACATTTTACACATTGCAATTATGTTCTCTTTTGATCTTTTATGCATTTTTTTTTTCATCATTTTTTTTTTTACACTAAGCCAACTATAAATTGTATGTGCCATAAATTGCATTTCTAGCCGGCTGAATATTCATTTACTTGTCGTTTTTTAGCGTGTAATGCTTTGTTTATGGTCCTGGCTTTTAATTATGTTGGCCTGGCCCACTGCAGCAACACACAAAGGGCGTAAATTAGATTGGTTCTTTTTTGGAATGGCTTAATAGAATTTTGTTTGGGTTTTATTATCATGTTTGCAAAAGGGATTGTTAATGCAATTTTAATACAGCATAACTGACAAATACTAAGTTAGAGCATTTAATGTGTCATATATTATTTTTTAACACACATATTGTATGTGTAATATTCGTTGTTGTTGTTGTTGTTGTTGTCGCTTTGTCGACACGCAACAGCGCCTGTGTTTATGCTATGTAATTTTTGTGTTCTTTGGTGTTCACATTTGACGCTTTACAAAATTGCATTTAGCTTGAACACTGTAATTTGAACCGCTTAAACGCATTTCATTTGGCTTTAACCTCTTTAATTAAACGCAATTATGGTTAACGCATTTCTTTTCCGTTTTTTGTTTTTTTTTTTTGGTTAATTACATTAAATTGTTGGAAAAGTTCAACCAACAGAAAACAGACCACTTACAAGCCCATGCAACTGTCTGAAAAATAACTACGAAGGCTCTAGTTCGACTAGTAGATACCCTGAACCCGTTCTCATGCACTATTTGGGTATTGTCGGTTTATTTAACTCGAATATTCATCATCTTGGGCATTTCTCAACGAGTTTCGAAATTTTTTTATTATTTCGTCTATGGTTTATAAAACAAGTATAAGTATAAACTTTTATTGTTATCGATTAGTTGTGTATATCGGAAACGGGAAAAGCTATCGATAATTATAAACAAACTTGATATGACTACGTTATAAAGAAGGTTAAAGTTCATGATATCGAAGCATTTATACAGAAAGACAGATGGACTTGGCTTTATCGGTTAGGCTCACAATGCTGAACTTTTAGATAGCCTTTAACTAAGCAGATAGACGAGCCTTTGCTTAAAAAATGTAATTTTATTACAACTGGGAGTTCTAACTGTGAATATTGAATACATGTAGATAGTTTAATTATCTTTCTAATAGTTTGATCCATGCCAAAATATGATTTTCATACTTTAAAAGAATCGAAATTTTTAATGATTAGCATTGAATACAAATATTCCATAAATCAAGAAAGAAAATCCTAATGGTTAGCACTTAAAATAAAGCTCATGCATTACATACCTTCAATCAACTAATTCAATTTCTTTCTCTCCACCTATCATTTTTGCAGTGCCCAGCTTGGCCAGTTCATCGCGTTTCATTCAACCGCCACAGAGTCAGTCAATCATTGAGAACGATGCCGTTGACTTTAGCTGCGAGGCGACGGGACCCTCAAGCGATATTCACTACGACTGGCTTTATAATGGTAAGTAATGTACCACACCACACTATATACACACACACACGCATACACATTTTGCTAGGGCTTCTTCACAATTCACTAAACATTTGCATGCCATTGCCATTGTTATTGCCATTGCAGGTCAACAAATTGTGTATGACAAGCGTGTCGCACAAATCGGCAACAATTTGCATATCGATGCCGTGACGCGCGAGGATGCCGGCGATTATGTGTGTATTGCAGCCAGTGTGACCAGCGGCGCCAGGCAGGCGTCCCCACCAGCCAAATTGAGCGTGATATGTAAGTATATACCAACCTCTAAGTGTTGCCCCTATAATTCTAAAAACAAAAATAATTGACTACACTTTAAGTGTTGCCCCATAATTCTACAAAATAATTGACTACACTTTGAAAGCTTATTACAAATTAAACGCGGTCATAAATGTGTTCAAGTTAAATGATGGTGCAGGTGTTGCTTCTTACTAAACTTTATAAGGCATATTATACTCATTCCGTTGTGCAAAACAAAATGTAGTATTTTGTCTCCTCAAACTGAAGCTATTTAGCTGAATTATTTATTTTTAACATCATTTCCTTTGCCTTTTTATAATATTGCATTTACTTTTTTTTGCCACCCAAGACTTAATATCTTCTTTCACATTTACCACAAATTAATTTGATTAATGTTGAGAAACAACAACTACTTCGCATTGCATTCTCCCCTCTCTTCTATTCTCCGCTTATCTGCATTGTGGCTTCCCTTGCCAGCAATTGGCTTAGCTTGGTCAAAACCACAAGCGAGCAAAAGGTAAAGAGGCATAAAAACTCAACACAAACAACAACAAGAAAAACAACAACACTGATGATAGATAAAAACCAAAACTTTTGATGTACATACGTCACGCACAACACACTCCACATACCCCCCTCCCCTCTCCCTGGCACTCCCTTGCTCCCATGTGTTTCCCCTGTTCTTGGCCGTTGCACAGGAAGTGCACTGCAATGCATTTACCAAGGCAACGTAGCGTGGCCCAAAAGAAGAAGACACACAAACATACGTATATATTTAGTGTAGATAGAACACAAGAAAGAGTTAAGCAGAAGATACACATGCACCCAAGTGGCAAGTGCAGTAGCAGTAGCAATTGTTTCATTCCCCTTGATATACTCTTTAGTCATTAAAAATGTGTGTCGGTATTTTTTTTGATACCTTTGAAGATATCGATAAGTATCGATTTGACTTATAAGTAGTTAAGTCAAATACATTTAATACAGTTAAAAATAAAATCAACTTTAAAATAAGGAAAACTGCAACTCAACTTTTTTTTCTTATTGCCTAACCCTTGCCCAAGCCTTAGAAGAAAACAACATGTACTTATTCGAAAGGGTATGTGCTAGTCGTCCACTCTCAGCCCAGCCCTTAGTTATTTTTGTTGTGTTGCTGATGTTTGCTGCTCCATGCCCAACGTCATCGTCTCATCGTCGGCGTCATGTGATTGATGTTCATTTAGTTGCATTTGCCTTTAAGCAGAAAAATGCATAAATTTAACAAACAGTGGAATACCCTTTCACACACCCTTCCACTCCACGCAAACGGTGCATGTAAACAAAGCGTATGTGTGTGTGTTTGTGTGAGAGTTTTTATGCACAATCTGTGCTGCATGTGTTGCAGTGGCAGTAGCAGTTGGAGTTGCTTGTTGCAGTTGTATTTGTTGCACCGCCTGTCAGCACCGCCTGGCAGCTGATCAAAGCGCATAAGCCTGAAGGCACCATCAAACGACTGCCAACAACAACTATATATAGCAATACACACACACACACACTCTCAAGTGTTTTAAGCTAATTAATTAACTAATTAATTTGTAGTTTTTGGGGAGTTGATTTTAATTGCTGCTGGCTGTGAGCTCTCGAACACTGTTGAAAGGTCGCTAAATGCCCTGAAACGAGAGACACACAGATAGCAGAAATGGTAGGAGAATGGATTTTTTAAGCGGGAAGGGAAGAGTACCATATATTGGCGCCAGTCAATGGCCAGAGGGTAAGTGGGTTATCGAAGATCCACTCCGTCCCACAAACTCTTTGCAGACAAAGAAAAAAACTATTCAAGAAGGCAAATAAAGTCTGATATCCAGATTAATGTAGAGTGTGAGTCGCAATCTTTCTGTGCTGCTGGGCAATAAATGTTCAATTAAGCGCAAAGTAAGGCGACATTTTGCTTGCCACATTTAACAAATTAAACAAAAGAAAGGCAAATGATTTGAGTACGAATGCGCAATGCCCTTGTGATTCTCAGACAAAGAGTACAATATCTTATAATTAGTTTATATTTCTATTTATTTTGAAAATTCTAAGCATTTTTCTATAGCAAGCACAAACGATACCGATACCGATAAAGTGCATTTGTTTATAGCATAGCAAAATATAATAATAAAATTATTGAGTTGCACAATCCGAAATGCCAAAGCGAGCATTGTTGTAGTATAACAAACTTATTCGAGCAAACAAAGGCAAAAGAAATCCATTCACAAATGGAATAAGAACAGAGACCAGACCAGAGCCAGACCAGAGCAGAGCCAGACAACTGGCAGACCGTCAGAAACATTGCAAAGCAGCACTATGTTCAAAAAGGGGTTGTTGGACTCTGGACTCTCTGTTGCAAGGATAGCCCAAGGATAAAGCACAGGCCAACAGCTGAGCTGAGCGGAGCTAAACTGACTTGAGCTGAGTTATGTATGCGCGCCATGGCGACGAAGTTGGATACCAAAAAAAAAAAAAGAAAGAAAAGAAAAGAAAATAAAGAGGAAGAATATATGTGTTTAGCCGAGGGGAGGTTTGGGGTTGGAAACGGTAACCCAAGGCAGCGGGCATGCTGAAATGTACATGGAAATGAAATGCAACATTAACACGAAACATAAACATAAAATGAGAAATGGCAACAGCAAACAACACAGCCAGCCAAAGTCATAAAAACCAAACAAAATGCAAAGACACGACGACAACAACAAAAACAACAACAACAAGAACAACGAAAATAAAAAGGGGGACGAATGCGAGAGAAGTCGAGGACCAAAACCAACCCTCAGGCAACCCAAACCAACGACAATAACAACAACAACAACACACCCCCTCATTCTTGTGCTATTCTGTTGTTGTTGTTGTTGTTGTCGTACACAAGTTCAAGTTGACTGCAGTTGGCAATGTTGGACTCTTCCCATGTAAATACATACATACATACATATATATACGTACATACATGCATAGTATTTCGTTGGCGTGGGGGGGGGGGGAGGGGCCAGGCGGAAAATTTTCATTTGCTGAATGCCGGAAAAAACGCATAAAATTTTACGAGCCCAAAGCTCGAAAACATTAAAGCGACTCAGACAGAAACTGTAGTCAGCTTTTTGGCGCGTCGCACTGCCTCCCCTCTCTCTTTCATCTATCCCCTATCTCTATCAACCACACACACACACACTTTCTCTCTGGTCTATTTAAGTTACCCTGTACACATTTGGTTAATGAAAAGGAGTTTAGCACACTTATTGCAAATGGAGTTCTAGAATATTAAATAATTTAACTTGGGAAGTAGCTCACAGTTGTATTTTATTGCTCGATGGTATATCTTTAAGGTATAACTATTTTTTTTTATATATAGGGTATTTACTGTCCCGACCCCTCTCGACTTAACCATTCCGACTGATTTTACTTTCGACCCCTGCTTATGGTTACACGAGTTGATCATTAGCACAAGGAAAAGTTTCAGCAATTGAGTGGGTCCAGAAGTTCAGTGGAGAAAACATTGCCCGGACTCAGACAATGTGCGATAATCGAATGTTTAACGTTTTAATTTGAAAACTAAGGGGGAGCTCGTAGCATTCAGAGCCGGTCAACTTTAATTAAAGATGTGCCGGCAAAGATAAGTACACTGTGTACGAAGTTTATGTCTGTTGCTGGCCATGGTCAGTTGGTCATAAATTTGACCGTAGAAATTGCAAGTCAGAACAATGGCAAAATAAATGTCATTAAGAGCTATATAGAAGGAGACCTAAGCTTGGTACAATCAATATTTTCTCTTTTCTTGTTATCAGAAATCTTATTAGAAATATTGTTTTCACTTGAATGTCTTAAAGTTGTATGCAATAAAAACTGTTTTTAGTACTTATTATGTGAATAAGAAGTAACGGCATTCAAATACATTTTGCACTAATAGCAATCGATATCGATAAGTAAGTCCTTCGATCGCTGCATTGAAAATCAATGGTTATATAGCAGTCAGCATTTGTTCGAGTGCTGCATAATTCAAACGCATTCATGACTCATCACAGCTAATCGAATTACACTTTATGCACCGGTGTGCCAATTTGACGGAAAACAGGGGAACAACCAAAAAATGGGTCATAATAAGCTGCTTAAGTTACTAACACTTTAACTTACTGTGGAAAATCATTTCTATGGGCTCCATCTTTGATTCTTTCGCTTTCATTTATATTCACCTGATAGTTTTTATATGATAACAGTGAAATATTTCCACTTGAGTTGGGCTGTCTGTAACATAATCAATTTTTGATTATCAATTAATTATATTTTCATAAAAAAGTCAATAAAAACTAAACACTAGCAAACAACAACAACAACAAAACAGGCAATGCAGTGGGGCTTATCTTATCGGCAAAATGCAGCATTTGACAAAATAAGACACAGTCGGCACACTTACGATATTTTGTGGACCAGTTAAAGGGCCAAGACAAACGGCTTAGGGCGTCAACGATAACAGTGAAATGCTCTTTTGCCCTTATCACCACGATCTATCTCTCTCTCTCTCTCTCTTTTTCTCTTTCTTTCTCTATCGGACAGACGACTGTCAATTTCTATTTCAATAATTTTGCTGCTTGCCTTTCGACATTTACTACCACTTTGTTTACCTGAGGCGCGCTTTTACTGCACTTTTCCTATACTATTTCCCTTCTATTTCTTTTTATGGTTGCCAGCCCTCAGATGAGTCCAGGCAATTGTTTACAACGCTTTTGTGGCTTATGCTCAGCCAGTATTTTTTTTACGATTTTTTTTTTTTTTTGTTGCAGCCGTTGGCTGTTGCATTTATGTTTACTTCGACGTCTTTCCCTTTCCCCTGGTCTTACATACATATACAACGTGTGACTGATGTTCGACGTCTTGCTATGCAGCTCCTTTTCCCTTCCCTTTGCTCGACTTCGCGTCTCAGTTAGGTGTAGGTGTTAAGAGATATGCCAAAGGTGCATTCATCACCGATCTTGGCATAAAACAAGTTCAAATTAATATTAGCTTTTTACTGTTTGTCTCGTTACACGATGCATCAATTCAAAATTATATCGATATGTATTTGCTACACTCTTAGCAGACAGACAGACAGACAGCAGAGCAAAACGAATGCAATTATCGCCGCGGCGAATTGACAAATTTGTAATTTAGTATTTTTGTGGCGATATTTTGAAAGTATTTCCTGTTCTTTGTTGAAAATTTATAGATAACTGAATTCGTTGAATGTTTGTGTAGTTAGGCAAATGCTCAGTTACACCGAACTACTAATACCCAAGGGCTTTAATCACAACACATACATATCAATAAGATCTGTTTTTTTACGATTTTCGCTGAATTTGCCGAATGACCAGAACAGCTTGAAGAGAAGTTCGTTTCGTTTGAAACTACATATCAAATACATACTTGTTGTGTGTATGTACATTTCATACATATGTATGTGTATGCGTATTTGCTTGTGTATATTATACTCAAGCTCAGTCGCTAATTTTTTTGTAGATTTCAGTTGCGAATTGATCGCGAAACGAGTGTGATTGCATTCGACAATCAGCGGATCAGCATTAAATATCCTTTTCTTTTATAAAATATTTGATAAAATACTATAATGAACGATGTATCGGAATATGTGCCGAGTGAGAAGATGTGGCGGGCATTCGAACTGGAATTCAATGATGATATTCTTATAAAGATCGATCCCTTGTTTCGTGCCTATTTGGAGACAAGTCAACTGACTATTGACAATGTCTCTTCGGTACTAAAAACGCTACTTACCATCGAGGATATGTTCACCATGAAGCTCTATGCTGAGCTCACACAATATAACTGCGAAATCGGCAGGACCAATTCGGGTAATTGTCGCATCGATTTGATCAAAAATAGCCGAATTTTGGCCCCCCTTGTGGACAATGTCGTAATCTTGCCGGCGAACACCTTGCCAGCTCCGCTGCACTCCAAAGATTTGTTTATGCCATTACCAGCCAATAGAAAAATTTTTCAAATTACTGGCGTGCCGAATGGTATTGTGGTTTTTAAATATAAGTCAATGGATCTAATATCGCCAGAATGGTTTAAGAACAAAAGATTCGATATAATGTTTCGTTCACCGCGTATTCCGTATCGACTTATGTATCGAGCATTGAACATCTTGGCTGCAAAAGAACATATTCGTCACTATCTATTCCCGCGTATTGCAAATAACCCCGGGAATATAATGCCTGTCGAGGGTTTGACCAACTTTTCGCTTATAAACGAATGCATCGCGAAAAATCCGGAACAGTTGCAGACTGTGCGACAGATCGTTGCCGGGCCCAATCCACAATCACCTTATATTATCTTTGGACCGCCAGGTAAGACAGGAAATAAAATTAGCAATTAGATCAGATCAAATATTAATCGAACACATGTAATACATATTCAGGCTCCGGTAAGACAACAACAATTGTGGAGGCTATACTCCAATTGTATCTGAAGAATGGTCATATTCTTGTTACGGCTGCATCGAATTCCGCCTGTGACACAATCACTTTGGGCCTTATCGGGTGTATTATGAGGGATGAAAGGTTACTGAAGCGACTTCAAGATCAGAGAAAGGTGCTCCTACGTTTAGTTTCGAATGCAAGACTGGAGAAATGCGCCAAATTGATGCATCCGAATGTGTTGAAATTTTCCAATTATTCACCTAAAGGTAAAGCTAAAGATGTCGAGTTGGTTATTGCAGACTATGGAATCATTGTAGCTACGCTGTGCACAGCCAGTATGCGTTGTCCTTACAAGTTCACTCACATTTTCATTGATGAGGCCGCATCATGTACAGAGCCAGAAGCACTGTTGGCGATTGCAGGTATAAAAGACAACGATTGCCATGTTATACTGTCTGGGGATCATAAGCAGTTGGGTCCCGTTGTTAAAAGCAGACGAGCTGCCAAGCTGGGCTTGGATCAATCCCTAATGGAGCGTTTGATGAGTCATAAGGCGTATCAAGTGGACAACAGCGATGGTAGCTATGATTCCACATTGCTGTCACGATTGCGTCGCAACTATCGATCTCATCCAGAGATTGTGGGCCTCTACAACAAGCTCTATTATAATAGCGAAATAATACCGTCGGCATCGCTTGACCGGGTTAATAAGGCTGAGTCATGGAGCCAGCTAGTAAACGGAAAGTTTCCCATTCTATTCCATGACACCAATGGTGAAATGTGCAGCGACGACGACTCCCCCAGTAGCTATAATATGATGGAGGCACGTGTTCTATGCTGGTATGTGAAAACCTTGCTCAAAGATGGACTTGGTGACGTACGTGTTAATCAGGAAGATATTGGCGTCATCACACCATATCTGGCCCAAGTTCGCCTTTTACGCTATTTGCTACGTCGCAAAATGCATTACTCGAATGTAGAAGTTGGCACCATAGAGAGCTATCAAGGACGTGAAAAGCCAATCATTATTTCATCATTGGTTTGGTCATCCAATCGTAATAGCTTTGTGTCCAATTCACGTCGTGTCAATGTATTGTTATCCCGTGCCCAGATGCTTCTAATCCTGATCGGTAACTCCGATGTCATCACCCAAAATCCGGGTTTCAAATTTATCATTGAGCAGTGCAAACAGAACCGCAACTTTTTATGCAATGAAGAAAAAATTATGGATGACATTATTGATGACATTTCTAACTGGAAATTAGGCGATGATGAAGATAAAGATGAGATGATGAAGATACCTGTATTCTGAATTCATCATTCTTCTTCATATTCTTATAATTTCTTACAAATGTGAGGACACATGAATACTGAATTCTTCATTCTTCTTCATATTCTTATAATTTCTTATAAGTGTAACTTTTTCATTTTTTTAAGCAAAAAAAAAAATAAATATATGCCTTAATACTTACCTTTAGATCCAGTTTTGTTCTAGACAATTGGTAATTGCTTATTCTTAGAATGTTGTGCCTGTTCTTTAATGTTTTCCTCCTGCCGTTGCATGCCACGTGTGACTGATGTTCGACTTCTACTCCCACACTCTTAATCTTCCAGCACGTTAGTTGTAGGCGTTGAAAGAAATGTGCCTGTGGGATTGTTTGACTCTGACACTGACGTTGCACGTACATACATACATACATACATCAGCCTTAATGAGAGAGTCTGCTTAATTAGCAAGCACTAATTTGAGTAACAGTTATGATTGTTGCGATGAGATCGAGTAAAGAGGTAAACCTTCCACAAGTTGCCTAACATTAAAGTATGGTTCGTGAGTAAAAAAAGCATTTAGTATAAGTTTCAGAACTGTTATATATAGTTTTTAAATTATTTAAAATCACTTTAAAATTAAATTACATTTTTTATGGTATTTTTTCTATCCACAACTGTGTCATATTTTTTATAAAGCAGACATTTTTTTATCTAAACAAATTTTGTTTTTATGATTCAAAACCACATTGTATGAAAAGTGATTCACTTTCCTTCCGGTTCATGTACAAATGTAGCAAATGTCGCCGCAATCGGTACTTTGGACAAATTGGGCTCAACGAAGTGAATACGTAAGAAGTGCTTTTCGTACTGATTTCTTGAGTAAAAATGCATGGTTTATATACAGAATTCTTATGGTATAAGGTTTGTTTAGGGCTAGTTAAGTTATTAGTTATTTTAATCACCAACCATGGCTCGGGTGCATCTGCTTACAGATGGTGTGAACCTATTTCTTATCATAGCCTGTGGTTTGGGTGCATCTTAATGGCTGTGTATCTGCGCTATCTGCAGCGTTCGATTTGCTGCTCTTGATGAAATCGTACAAACATGAAGCTGCCTGCCACCAAAATGTTTGATGTATGTTTTATGGATATTTTGCTTTCGCCTATCTGTGTGTGAATGTTTGCCACTTTCGAGTCTGGGTTGTGGGTCCGTGTTTTGATCTCTTGCCAGACTTTGTTTCTGTGTTTGCCTGCGGTTTTTGTTGGGCGCGTTAGAAAATTTACATATGCACATAAATCTTGTTTAGGCTTTGACTTTGTTTGTCTCAGCGTACGACTTCCCGTGGCATGGAGAAATGCTTCTAAATATTTGTAGATACTTATTTGGTGGCATAGAAGAAGAAAAAAAAGGAAAAAATCAAAAAAAAAAAAAAAAAATGTTAAGAGGAACATGCAACGACAGCAACAACTCAATAAACAGTGCTGTGTCGTCTCTGGCGAGGAAGTGTCAAAAGTTTGAAATGTATTTGTATTTGTATAGTGTGAGTGTGTGTGTGTGTGTTTGTGTTGTGGCACGTCCGTTGAAGACGACGACATACTGACAGATACTTCTTCTGACGTGGCCCAACGGCAATAACTTTTCGTATATGTTACGGCCACAATGACAGTAGAGTGAACTAATTGGCACTTAGACAATCGCACACACACAAACACATATGTATACAAATGTATGTAATGGATAACCAAATCAAGAATAACAACAACAACTATGCTGATTATGTTCACAGCTGTGCCCTTATTATTCATAGACTATCCATAGCGGAGAGAACAGCTTTGATTTATATGTATGTATATTTGGAAGCTGCTCAGAGAGATATTATCTTGTGAGTAATCAGTTACAAATGTCAAGTATTTAGTAGATACAAACCTATCTTTTTGCTACCAACTAACTTTTGCAGTACACAAATTGAGTTCAGGGTCATGCTAAATAGTTTCTTAAAGAAACTTTTCCACAAATATGTATAGAATTCATACATATTTTAGTTAAGTTTGTGTAAGACAAATGCAACGGCATTTCTATGCCACGCCCAGTAGCTCGCCCCCTTCCCACATAACATAATTTCAACCTGCTTCAGCATTCGCAGCATTCTTTCATTTTATGCTTTCACATGCTGCAATTGTTGCCAAGTACCGTTCGCCCTGCCTACACTTCAAATATACACATATGCATGTATGTACATATATATGTATGTATGTATGCATTCAGCACTCGGCACTCTACGGAACCATTTACATAAATCCAAATGCTAAAGGGAACGAGTTCCGGACTCCCTGAGTCCAACATACAACTGACTGACAGTTCAATTTATGCATCCTCTGCACCTTAAATGGGGCTGCCAGGCAGCCGGCGATAAAGACAAAGATTGCAGCAGGCAGGCAGAAGACAGGCAGCATCGTGTTTTGCCCCGTTCGAGTTGGCTGAACTATAAAATGCACTTAATGCAGCGTGCCACCAACAACAAAAGAAAAATAACAACAAAAAAGAGAAGCTGAGAAATGCATTAAAGCCGAATGTTTCTTTGCGGGATATTCTACATATACATATGTACATACATATATATTTTATGCATATTTATGGAATGCTAAGGCAATCCAGTTATAAGAATCGTAATAAACTCCAAAGCCATATTGATTATGAGGCGATATTTCATAATTTTAAAGACAATACTTAAACGGATTTCAAAAAGGTTTTCCAAGGAACATCTTGGCTTCAGTCATTTTTGTTTATATTAACAGCAACAAATAAACAATAATGTTTTGAGTCTTAAGTTTCAAAATGATAACAAATTGCAGAAACCAAAACAAAAAAAAATGCTTGTATCAGCTTTCAATGTTATTATTTGTTTGAGGGACTTTCCAGATTTTGAATAAGAAAAACGACAATGAACCATTCCGGGAATCCCCTTTTTAACTTGAACGCTTACTTAAAAAGAGTAGTATGCCTAATGCCTATGATTGCTTGCAGATTTGGATTCGGCCAGCGTACAACTATTGGGTAGCAATCGGAACGAGCTGTTGCTCAAGTGTCATGTGGAGGGCGCCTCTGGTGATGAGCCGCTGGAAATTGAATGGTATAGGAACAGTGCCAAGTTGAGTAGCTGGCAGAATGTGGAACTGCAGCAACATCGATTGCTGGTGCGACAGCCAAGCAATGCCGACGATGGACTCTATCGGTGCACTGCATCCAATGCGGCAGCACGTGTAATGAGTAAACAGGGCTATGTGTATAGGCATCAGTGGACTGTTCCGAGCGCTGTGGCCAAGTGTCTGCCAAGGCTGAAAAAGAATCAAAAGTTACCCGAGTCCTGGGGCAAACAGGTGTTTTTGTGCCGTGGCAAACGTGGCGGTTCGGGTGGCATGGATCAATCCCTCTCGCTGCCTCCAGCACCGCAGGGACTACGCATCGAGCAGGGACCCAATGTCAAGTTGACCATCAAGGAGGGCGAACCGGCAGCAATGACCTGTCTCTACGAGCTGCCCGCTGAGCTGCAGAATCAACGTGTCCAGCTGCGTTGGCGCAAGGACGGTAAAATCCTGCGACATGTCGAGCTGGGCGAGGCCCTTATACCCGGTCTGGCACTTGACTACGGCAAGGATGCACTGCTGCGCGAGGATGCGCGTCTAATGCTGCACAAACAGAACGGCACGCTCAGCTTCAACAGCATCATTGCCAGCGATGCGGGTCAGTATATGTGCCAGATACAGCTGGAGGGACATGCGGCTGTCAACTCAGCACCTGGCACCTTGGAGGTCATTGAACAGCTCAAGTTTATGCCGCAGCCAACGTCTAAGAACCTGGAGCTGGGCTCACTGGGAAAACTGCACTGTAAGGCACAGGGTACGCCAACGCCGCAGGTGCAATGGCTAAGGGTGAGTTTTTCAACAGAAATAATGCATTACCTTTGTGATGATTTCGTCACTGAAAAATTCACAACATTACAATTTTCAATACGACATGTTTGTTAAATACTCTGCCAAGTTCGTTTCGTCTGATATCAATAAATATGAAATCAACTTTAATTGGTATCAATTGTGGCTCTAGTCACATTCCCACTTCAATAATCCAACTTTTTCCCCACACACAAACAAACATTCGTCACATTCACCATGTCCAACGGACAAATTGAAAAAAACCAAACGCAATGCGATGCTGTGTAAACATTTCTTTCAGCAAGCATTTCATATGCAAAACTCTATTGAGTACCGAGCAAGCAAATCCACTTGTACAACCCCCAGCGCCCCAGCGCTCCCCTCTAATATTCACTCTTTGCTGCGTTGTTTGCAGCTGTTCGACTAGGACGAAACCAATTTTGACAACTGTTTGTCCATTTGCCGGAACAACTGGCCAGAGCACAAACAAACAAAAAAAAAAAAGCTTCCTAACATGTTTGCCATTTTTTTTTCCAACCATTCTAAAACAAACGCAGTACGCTTAGCCCCTTTATGTTACCAACCACCCCTGGTTGTGTGGAGGGTTTTTTTGAAATTGGTTTGTAATAGTCAAATGTTACCTTCTGTCTGTCTACTCATCACAGGACACGACAAATGGCAGCTTGCCGGAACACGTGGATGACATCAATGGCACTTTAATCTTTCGGAATGTTAGCGCCGAACATCGCGGCAACTATACGTGCCTGGCCAGCAATAGCCAGGGTCAGATCAATGCGACCGTCTCGATAAATGTGGTGGTGGCACCTAGGTTCAGTGTGGCGCCCCAGGGACCCATCGACACAGCCGAACAGGGTGTGGCCGTTATACACTGTCAGGCGATTGGTGATCCCAGACCGACCATACAATGGGACAAGGATTTGCAATATTTGAGTGAAAATAATACGGATCGTCAGCGTTTCAGTTTCCTCGAGAATGGCACACTAGAGATACGCAATGTCCAGGCCGAGGATGAGGGCAAATATGGTTGCACCATTGGCAATAGTGCGGGCTTGAAACGTGCCGAGGTTCAGCTGTCAGTGCGGGTCAACAACGATGGCTTCATTGCGGAAGAGACGGCTGGCGATGGTTTCCTGGTCACACGCGCTGTACTCATCACCATGACGGTGGCTTTGGCCTATATTGTGTTGGTGGTGGGTTTGATGCTGTGGTGTCGCTATCGCCGGCAGGCAAGGAAGGCGCGTCTCAATGAGCTGAGCATCAAGGAGGCTGGCGGGGATCAACCAGAGTCGGGCAAAACGAACGAACAGGAACCCTGTCTGTCGAAACCTCAACGCAATGGTCACAGCAAATCTCGTGCAGCGAATGGTGATGCACAGAAATCCGATGATACCGCCTGCAGTCAACAGTCAAAGGCATCCAAGAGATCCGCCAGCGTCTATGAACAATTATCGTTGCCACGTTCCGGCTTGAGTGACCTGATTCAGATTGGACGCAGTGAGTTTGGCGATGTGTTTGTAGGCAAACTGAAGGCCTCCCTGGTAGCCGCTGTGTCACCCAGTGATAAGGATGCCGACAACGAGAAACAGCACAGCAATAGTGAGAATGGCAGTGGTGGAAGTGGCAGCACCACCCTAAGCACTCTGAATGAGAAGCGTCGCTCAAAGACATCCATGGACGACATTGAGGAGATCAAGGAGGAGGAACAACAGCAGTCACAGCAACAGGAGGATCATCTGGTGATGGTTAAGGCCCTGAACAAGGTCAAGGATGAGCAGGCATGCCAGGAATTCCGCAGACAGTTGGACTTGCTGCGCGCCATCTCGCATAAGGGTGTTGTACGTCTGTTTGGTTTGTGCCGTGATAAGGATCCGCATTACTTGGTGATTGAGTACACAGATTGGGGAGATCTTAAACAGTTTCTATTGGCCACTGCCGGCAAGGTTAATACCGCCACAGCCACCTCATCGCCGCCACCACTTACCACCAGTCAAGTGCTTGCTGTTGCCTATCAAATAGCACGTGGCATGGATGCAATCTATCGAGCTCGTTTCACTCACAGGTAAGAAAAACTAGAGATTTCCCATAAATTCCCTCTTGGGATTTCCTAAGGAGTGTTCAATATTATCGAAAAGTGATTTATAATACGATTTTCCATTTGCAACATTCTTTCTAGACATATTAATCTACTATCTATACTTCAAATTGATGATAGTCATTAACCCTTTGTACCCTGAACTCTTCTCATCCTCATTTCAACAGAGATTTGGCTACTCGCAACTGCGTCATCTCCAGTGAATTTATTGTTAAAGTCGCCTATCCGGCATTGTGCAAGGATAAGTACAGTCGGGAATATCACAAGCATCGCAACACGTTGCTGCCTGTACGTTGGCTGGCACCGGAATGCATACAGGAGGATGAGTATACCACCAAAAGTGACATCTTTGCCTTTGGCGTTGTTGTGTGGGAGCTCTTCAATCAGGCTACCAAATTGCCCCACGAGGAGTTTAACAATGAGCAGGTGGTCCAACGTTCGCTTGCCAATACATTGGAATGGTCCGTGGCCGAGGAGACGCCAGCCTGTCTTAAGGATATTTTGGTATGTATAAGAAGGATGGGGGGAGGGGGGGTCTGTTCTATTTCAATGACAGTTAATTAATTTATTTGTCATGTCCATTTGCTTCTTATCATGCAGCTAACCTGCTGGTCAACCAATCCCAAAGAACGTCCATCTTTCAGCCAATTGGGTGCTGCTCTGAGCAAGGCAATGCAGAGTGCTGAGAAGTAAGCCGTAGAACTGATTTAGTGACTGACTGATTTAGTGTTGGTAAACGTTTATAAGCACACACACACACATAACAACCGATAACAGTTTGCTAACTACGCCAAATATAATTTGTAGTATTTTTGTCTTAGTATATACTGAAAATAGTTTAAGTTTAGTTTTACAAATTTGGATCGATCTAAGTTCTGGCGCATGTTCAACATGTGTACTTAATCATAGCCTAAGATTAATATATATATATTTTAATTGTGTACAAATCATAAACATTGATATCTTCTCTAAAGTATTTACATATGTACGTGGTGTTGCATAATATTTAAACCATATTATGCAACTGAAATGTGTATATATAAAAAATATGAAACTGCCACAACAATATTGACGCATTTAAACCAGTTGAAGCATTTATTAACATAATCTTGGCATTTGAAAGTGTTTGAAATAATATTTGAAATACTAAGCCCAATGAATATATATATGATTATGCTAGTTGATAGATTGAATTTTATATACATTAATATCGAATTAACATTTTTAAGCTAGCCACAAAATATATATACATACATAATGCAAAAACAATCCACAACAATTAATCACAATGATAATTTTAATTATGTTTTTTTATTCTATCAAATTCAACGACTAAGCCAAACCTCAAATTACATTACTCATTTCTCTACATACATATTTAATACATAAACATACATACTTACATACATAGCATATTAAACTAAGCACATTAAAGTGCATACGATTGTAAGCCGTAACAAATTTATAACTAGCCGTTTAAGCTTTGATGCATGTTTACAAAACATTTCAATGATACAACAATAATAATAACAGAAATAAATAAAATAAGTAAAAGCCAAAAACTTTGAAATCATTTTAAGTGTTTGGTTCAAAAAGGCAACAAGGAATAATACCAATAAATCGGAAAAACAAATGCAAATAGCCAAAAAAGTCAGTTTATTTGTGGCACTGCTAGTAGATACCCTTCAATACAAAAATACCATAATAAAATCCCTACAAATACTATACACAAATACAAATTGCTTAGTTTTTGAGATATTTAACAGATTTTTTTTATTAGTTAACTGCCACAAAAAACCATAACACTATTCTTATTCTCCATTCCGTTTTACAGAGTAAAAATATTAATAACTGAGCAACATTTTAAGTCAGATTCCTTCGGTTTTGTTATGCTATGTAACTATATATACATATATATTTATTTTTTTATAGACATTTCATTTTGGCATGGCAAATTTGTTGATGGTCCTTTTTTTGAGTGCTTGCCGCGATTTTGTTGTCTCGCTCATTCATTCACACTTCACTTGATTTGAAAAATGAGCGTCGACTATTGAATGTGTGTGGATTGAGTATTTGGTTATTTGGTTTCGCCATTGCCTGACAAAATTACAACAACAATAAGGCAATAAACCGTAAAGTTGCCTAAGCCTATTGAGGAGGGACTTAAAGTTCTTGCCCCAAATAAGAAGCCTACGTTTGCAAAATCAAAAAAAAAAAAAATTAGAGAAAAAAAAAACAGAAAAGTTTTGCCGTGCGAAAAACTTTGGCATAGCCAACCGAGCGGTATTTGCATTTGAATCAACAACAACAACGAACACCCAACACAATGAGTTGGCATTTCTTTTTGACTGTTTTCTTTCCTTTTCGCTTATTCTTCTTTTGGCCAATTGTGGGCAGCTGTGTCAGTTTATTTTGGCCCAAGTTATAGGCTGTTTAGCATTTCCTGGCACGTACAAATTTTGTGTCATGAATTTCAAATGCCTAAACGCAAAAGGCTGATTGAACCGATGCCCGGAAATGTGCCAACAACAAAAAAAAAAAAAACAGATAGAAAACTTCTATTTTCTTTTTTTTAACAAGCGAAACGATGATACCCTTCAAGATAATGATTGATATTTTTTTGGGAAGATAATTAAAAATGCAAAAATCGTCGGGGTCAAGATATGCATGAAAATGCTGAAAATTGTTTAGCTTTTTTATTTTTTTTTGTTTTTCAACAACCAAATTATAAAGTTATTAAGCTTAAAAGTATTTCCTAAAAATTTCCAATGACTTAACTTGATATTCAAACTAGTTTCCATTGTGCCAAAAAGCTGTAAATACTTTTGTCAGTTGTCAATTTAAAGATCTTAAGTGTTTTTTTTATTTATGCATCACTCACAGTACATTCAGGTGTGGACAGTTATGAAAAATGACTAATAGAATGAATCGCTAAACAACTGAATACCTAAATCAAAGATGGCTGACCATGGCTGAACAAAAAAAAAACTCTTGGCCAAGCTCAGTTCAGCTTCAGGCCATGAATAAATCAATGCAGTATGCAGTTGAAATTCAACGTCAATGTATGTGTGTGCAATAGTTGTTGACTGTGCGTGTGTGTGTGTGTTTGTGTTTGAGTGTTTTGCATGCCAAAAGCCCTAAAAATTCGATGCCATGAAATTGTTTGAAATATACATGAGCTGGATCAACTGGCGCATCTGGCGTATGCGCAATATTTGTGCTGCTGTTATCCATGTTTGCGGCAGCTGCAGCAACAAAAGCCTAAGCTTAACAGTATTCACTTCTTTTTTTTTTACTTTTTTTTGGCAACATTTACATATGACACACACACACACACTCGAACACATACACACTCCAATATGCCATTCAATTTATTAATATTATGTATGAGTATAAAAGGAACGCGAACGTTGAAAATGGCTTTGCCAATTGAAGCGTAATATGTGCATTACTCATACGCCACGTATGTGGCACCACACCCTCCCCTTAGGCTGACCTATGCCACTCTATTATGCCTTTTACCTGGCGCACATAAATTACACATTACGCATACGCCACGTTTAAATTTATGCAAGCCAAAAGTAAATGTTTGAGCAAATAAATTACGCACAAAATTAATGCTCTCTCTCTTTCTGTCTCTTTCTAAGTGACTCGGCAATTGAGTGCAAAACTCAACTCGTTTGCCAAACAATACAAGCACAAAAAAAACAACAAAAGCAACCAGATTGATGGGGCCAACAGGCAGCAAACAACTTCAGCCTCAGCCATAGCCTCATTATGTAGTCGCCCAAAATAAAAAAGAAGGAAAAACCAACAAAAAACATATTTTCGCATTCATCAGAGGGCAACAATTTTGCCAACTTCCTGACTTCCTGCATGCCTAACTTACTGACTTCCTCCGCACACACACACAAACACACACTCGCACACACACACACATAATTGAAGCACATCGCAGACTCATTTGTTACAGACTCAAAACATAATCATATGCCTGTCAGTTAGCAAAGTGGAGCGCACATTTTGATTGCTTGGCCCGGTTTTTATTATAGCTGGAGCGCAATTAGTGTTTGCTACACACACACACGCACACACACAAACAAACACAGTTCTGGCAAAAGTTTCTGTAGAAAATTGTGTTTGTGGGCCAAACAAAATGAGCAGTTGCACTTATTTAAAGGGTTACTTCAAAGTTAATGTTGCATGTTGCAACATTCTAACTTTACAAGCTCATAAATCGCGGCAACCAAAAAAAAGCCAAAAAAACCGACAAGCCCAAGAGTTAACCCAAAAAAAAACTCCTTTTTAAAACTTGGAAAATCGCGTCACGTTGCGTGCAACTAATTTAATTATATATCACACAGAAAATATATATTTTCAACACGAGAGAAAGTCTTTCCTTAAATCAGTGCTGCATGCCCCGCCCATCACCTTCGTCACCCCTATCCATAAATTGTCTGCCGCTGCTGCTGCTGCCACGCGCCACGACTGCAAAGCTTTTTTGAGCGTATAAATTTAATTAAATTAGTTTCAACTTACGCAAGTCGAGTCGGGCTTCAAAAAAAAAAAAACCCGTAGACAAAATTTCATATTCCCTTCAACGAAGGGCTGTTTATCAGGGGAGTGGCCGATTATTTGCCACCACCACCACCATCAACCATTAACCATCAAATAGAAATGAGACTCACGTTTTGTGCCAACATTTTGGCGATTTGTTGACGTTGATGCCACTTTATGTTGATTATTAGAAGATTATGTTTGCTTAATTTCGAGAGATGTTCCCTCACGTCCTTTTTTTTGTGCTGAGGTCAGTTGGACGCTTGGACAATGGAGCAAATTGTTAGGAATTCAAGTAAATTATTCAGCTTGAAACGATATTTCCCTAATAAAAGTTTTATACATTTTATTTATCATCTTAGCCCATTGTCAATAATAATATGCCTTTTGGACAGCTCGGCAAATTATGACAACTCAATGCTGTCGCAGCGAAAGGTCAATAAAATTTACTCCGAAGAGAAAACTAATTAGCGTTAAATGAGGGTAAAACTTTCAAATGTGCTTGACAGTTTTTCATTTTGGAGCTTGATGGTTAATGTGACTGACACTGGAAATTATGAAATGTCAAGATGAGTTGCCAAAACTGAAAGAAGAAGGAGTAATCAGTGAAGCAAACAAACAAACAGACAAAGAGACAAACAAATAGACAGACAGACAGACAGGTGAGTTGTTTTGGTGTTTAAGGCAGAGGTTTAAAGCTGTATAAGATTTAACTGCTTGGGTATTTGAACAAACAAACAAACAGCCAAGACTTTTGAGTGTAGACAAAGGCGACATTGAAACAAAACGCTTGGCAACAAGCAACCCTGAGTGTTGAACTAAGAAGGCCGGGTAGGCGGGGGACGTGATGGGTAAGGACATGCATTAACCAAACAGCTGAGCTTCTGTGTTGACTCATTAAGGGCACAGGCAAGACAAAGACAGACAGATAGACGGAGAGAATGAGTGAGAGAGAAGAGTGTGAGCGAATTGGGAGCAGAAATGAAACATCGACCAGAAGCAAAACCTTATACACTGTAAAAAAAAAGCAAAGAAGACTTTGTTTAGTTAGGAGATAAAACTAAAATGATGAAAATTGCTTTATGTTTTAATTATTTTCCATCTTTAAATAATGAATAAAAATTATAGTACAAAATAAATAAAAGATACAAAAAATTATTTTCTGTAACTTTAAGATATCTAAAACCCGAAACATTTATTATCATTTTGTGAGAAAAAATCTTTATTCGACTGAATATAATTTTTGAAGTGTACTTTTAACGTAACGTTTCAAGTGAAATAAATACCCCCCAAGTCATAAAAAGCAAACAGCAACCAGCGACAATAACAACAACAACAACAACAACCCTCAATGGGTGCCACGTCTGGCAGGCGACATCATTGTCGTCCTCGTCGTCGTCGTTGTCGTTGTCGTCAACGCCACTCGACTTGACTTGAATGCTTGGGTTCTGTTTCTATTTACTTGCCACACAGAAGAAGAGAAATCGACAGAGAGAGAGAGGAGAGAGAGAGAGATTCAGGAGCAGCAGCTACCAGCAATGTGTAGTAACAATTTTCATTTTCAACGCCAGCACAACAGAGCAGAAAGTAACAAAAAAAAAAACGAAAACGCATAAAATTTTACGAGCCACGCCAGAGACTTGGATAGGAACGACTCCCATGGCAAAAGTTTAGCTTTCGTGTTGGCCATAAAAAGTCTGGCGGGGCTTTATGTGCCACACAGCCAAATATGTCCTTATACCAACCGCCCGAACGTATGCAGTTGATTTGGAGTTTTTGCAAAAAACGGAACGCTTGAATGGAGTTAGTGCTGAGGTTCATTGGGGATTTGCGTCTCAAATGCGCTGACTAAATAAAAAGGGTTTGGGTTTCAGTTTTAGTTGAGTTCAGAAAGCTTTGAACGCTTAGGAACTGAACTCTCTCTCCGTCTCCCTCTCTCTCATTCTCGTCGGTCTCTCAGGTGATGTTTGCCATTCCGGTTTTTATGTCCGTGGGCGTTTATTGAGTCGCTTGCTTAGCTTACTTATATATTTGTTGAGCGCGTTAAAAGTTTTCTCCTCCTGCCTGCCTTGGTGAGGCAATAACGGTAAGTGTGGCATTAGCTGGCTTGTTATGCAAAGAAGAAGAAAAAACAAGATTGGAGCATCGTGAAATTAGCGGTAAATGAGGCTGCTTTGTGACCCGAAACGTTGTACGCTGATAACTGTAACTTGTAACTTTTTGCCAACAACAAACGCATTTAGGTTCAATAGGCAGAACACACACTCTGTGGCACCAAAAACAAATTGGAAGTGTTGCAAGAAGTGTTTGCAAACTGTAAACTGTGAAATGGAACGAGTGGCGCGAATAACGGTTGGGAGAGCTATTGCCCCTGTCCAATTGAGAGGCATGCTACATTAAAGTTTAGAAGCAGTAATAAAAGTGGCAATTTTGATGTTTGAAAATCTTAAAGTTTTAGACCTGTTTGTTTACTGTTAATGTTCAATTTAACATTACAGATATCCTATCGATAAAAACAGTTAAGGATAAAAGTTTTCGAGGTGATAAATCAATCAGCATTTGTCATTCTTTGACTTAATTTTTTCTTCTAAACATTAATCGATAAAATAATTTATGGTTTGGATAAAGAAACAATAATGATAGTAAGTCACTTTTTAAGTATTGTTTTACTAACAGATATATATTCGATAAAAGCAGCTTAAAGAAGATCTTACAAATGTAAGCTGTGATTTATTATCTTATCTTATCTTTCTTCTTGTGAGTTACTCAAGATCCACTTAGTTTTTCATCTTTAGCAATCAACTTTTAAGCTAAATTCCGTTAAATTACAGCTAAGGGAATACAGTGCCACCGGAGGACAACTCCTTTTGTTATTTATAATGTTGATTTTGCACAAATTCTTTCTTCCAGTTTGACACCCAATGACACAATGGCGTGCCCCTTAACGGCTGACAAAAAGACTCTACCTCAAATAATTCAGCAAAGGATTTCAAGCCGTTAAACTTTAAGCACACACAAAAGGAGCATGGCATAGCAAACAAAAAGTAACTGAAAAATGTAGCGCTATGTCAACAAATTTCACATTCCAACAGGCTGAAAACGGAAAGAAAAGAAAGAAAGTACCAGTTGAAGGACACAAAGGACACAGAGTTTTGTGTTCCCCGTTGCCAAAAAGAAAAAATAAGTGTTAAGAGTAAGAGAAAGAAATTGATGTGACTAGGAGAAGGGAAACTATCTTACAACAGAATTTAAACTCTTATTCAGTTAAAGTCACGTGTGTGTGAGTGTGCGTGTTACCAAAACTCAAGGATCTAAGCCACGATTGCTAACTAACCAAGAAAGGATCGAAAACTTCGTGTCCTGCCAAAGTGTAATTTGTGCCGTAACAAGTTAACACCCGCAACAACCAAACTAACCAATCTAAGAAGATATTCAAGAGACAGTGCTTAAGTTAATACTAGCCTGACTACCGTATACCCTGTTACTCTTAACATGTGTAACTTAACATTACAAGTGATATATTTATTTATTATATTGTCTAAATGTTATTCTCATTTTAAGAGACAACTTTTAATAGTTGACAATATAAACTTTATAATACCTCTTTTTAAACATTTGACAAAAAAGTATTTTACAAAACTTTTCATGTTAGTTTGCTGCAGCATACAAATTATTTTGGCCAAAAAACTTTTACTAAGCAAAAACTCTAAAAACTATTTTTGTTTTTTTTTTCTAAAAAAGTTTCCAGCCAACAGTGGCGCTTAGCCACATCCCACCAACTCCCCACCGCACCACAATAAAACCACTAATAGCTGAGATTGTCTTGATGCTGTGAGCTTGAGCTCCGCACTCAAATTAAGACGCAGCCCACAAATCATTGAATTGAGCCACAAAGAGCGACGATGAGGCAGTCTTCAAATCTTCAATTCAATATGGAATCGATTTTGCCTTAGACCAAACATTCAACCACATATATGTGTGTGTCTGTGTGTGTGTGGCTCTGCGGGGAAGCCTTTTTGGCTACAAAATATTTTGTAATATCATTTTTTTGGCTTTACTTTTTGGTCTTTTTACTGCGACTGTGGCACAGTTGTCGTCTTGAATATTAATAAAGTTGCTTCCACAACTTGCTGCAGCAAAAAAGGAAAGGGTTTTATGCCACGCCCACGCCCACGCCCAGGCCACATCCACAACGAACATTGTCAAAAAGTTTTTGCTCAAACAATTTTATCAATAAAATTTATGGCAGCTGTCCGGGTGCCGCCTGAAAGCAGACTACAGTTTTCGTTTTTTTGATAAAGATTAGTTGGTGAAATTGAAAAATGTAATTGAAAAGTTAAAATATTATATATAGTTGATAAAAGTTCGATTTGTTATGTTATGGTATGGACGGATGTTGATAAATGTGAATAAATTAAATATAGTTTTTTGTAATATTTTATTAGCTTTGATAACCACTTGCAAAACTGGTACACAAAACAAAACTCAAGGATTCATATAACTTTAATCTCTCTTAGTGAAACTTATTCACACTTGATTATTTATGGTATTTAAAAGTTTTTGATTCGAATTTCTGTTGCTGCTGCTGCTGCTCTAATTGTTTTCTATTTGCATAGCAATTATATGAAGACAGCAAGTTTTGGTTTAATTGAAAGCCATGCTGCACAGCTGCCAAAATCGTTTTAGTTATTTATGCAACGCAAACAAAAGTGGCAAAACCAACACAGTCAACAGCACAAACTCCGTTAAGACGCACACAACACCATTTTCCCTATCCCCCTGCCCTCCTCCCCCTGCCCGTTATGATGGCCAAGTGGCATGTCTAACCGCGGTATGAGATGAGGAGTATGTACTTATAAAGTTTCATATCATTTGCATGGCCAGCATGCAAAACTGCAACTGAGATGGCAACTGAGGAGGCGCAACTGTGGCTGGTCCCATTACCTTCTCTAGGGATGCCAACCCCCCCGTACCCACAACCCCTCTCCATTTGTCTGTCGCGACTTTAGCCAAGAGTTTGCATTATACATAATTTTTGTTTTTCTATTTTTAGTGTGAATGTGTGTGTGTGCGTGTGTGTGTGTGTGTGTGTGTACTCGTTTATTTTCTTCTTTTGCTTGATTTTTTCACATGTGGCACAACAGCTTCGGTGCGTCTTCAGCGTGGCAACATCTCGCACAATGTGGCATACAACTCTCTTGGCTGCATTCATATTTTCACACCCTTTAGGATTACTTCGTGCATGGCATGGCTGTGTGTATTGAGTGTGCGGCTCAAGAGCGCTGCCGGAGTTGCTCCTGTTACCTTTTTTATACCCTGTAAAGTATGTTTCAAAGATATGCTAAGCTTGAACCGTGATCAGAACTGTGAAAAATTTACAGAGATCTGTTAAAAGTTGAACATAAAGAATGATTTGTGACTTAGGAATATTTAGAGGATATCTTTACGCATTTCAATGAAAGTTTTCAAACATTTTTGACTTGCATTTGTTGTGTAACGTCTCTGAATCCTTTTTAAAGCAATTTAAATTAACAGCAATGGCGTCCTACGTGTGGTTAAATATATGTAAACATGTGTGCGTGTGTGTTTGTTTATGCCTCATGGCCTTCTGGCTGTGACTTTAGCGTGTAGTAGAGGACAGAATATGGCAGAGACGATGGCAAGGCGACTGACTGCTTCACGTTGCAATTGGAATGCAATTTGTTATGGAAGTTAAGTCTCCACTTGTCAGTTAAGTTTACGCTTCGCTGTTTGACTGTTGTCGCATGTCGCCCCATGTTGCAACAACCTCCCAACCCCCACCATGTTACTAGTATGTTGCCTGCGCTCTCATCCTGTGCCTGCCCCTCATGTTGCCAGCTCCTGACTGCTGCTGCTGCTGCTGACTGTGTTGACTTGTGGCTGGATGGATGGACCTGAGTTGTTGGGTTGTTAAAAATAATTAAAGTCTTTAAATATTTAAATTAATTTGCAGTGCTGCACAAAAATGAATATTGTGCTGTTAATTGGCCCCAGACGCAATCGTCTCGCTCTCTCATGTTTTCGCTGCAGCATAACGAGGCGTATACGTAATATATTTTTTTGTTATGCGGAATGCATTAAAAGCAACAAAAGAACAATTAAAAGTTGCCAGCTTGCTGGTTGTGTAAGCCGTTAACAAATAATGACATTTAAACATATTTCAAAAGTCCTTTTTTTAAATTCATACAATGATTTATATTTTTCTTGAGATTTTGTTTTGTTTTCTTGTTGTGCTTTATATTAAGTTTTCAATTTGGCGCGTGATAAAAGAGAAAGCTTGTCGCTATCCTTTCGATAGCCGGCGATCGCATATCGATCCTGCGCAAAAGTATCGCATAGTATATTATCGGTAGTTAGTATAATTGCATGAAGGATAATCGCTATTTTTACAATTTGTAACAAATTGTTTGGAAAATTCTGTTGACTCACATTTACCACAAAAAAAACAAAGCTATTGAAACGCTATTCGACCACATTTGGTTTTAACATTTGGCCTGTAAATCGATGGCGCCGATGCCAGATGGAGCCTCAAAAACTCTGTTGTAGTCCGTAGTCCGCCTTTTAGGTTTAGCTGTTATTATGACATATAGCAATGGCTTAGGCAACTGAAAACTAATGGAGCTGAAGGCCAAAGCACTGTTAGTAAGTACAACAACAGCTAAATACAGGGCCCTGAAAATTATGCTACAAACATACACACAGACGTACACGCAGACACACACAGCCACACACACACATAGGCAGTCATAAGCAGGCGATTTACATGCAGCAAAAATGTTGATTAGAAAATTAATTAAGGTTTTTACGATGCCGCCAGCTTTATGACTCGAGCCGAGTCAAGCCGATTTGAGCCCAAAACAAAATGCTAAGACCAGACCAAATTCAGGACTCGTCGTCAGAGGCTTTCATGCTTCAAAAAACTTTCGCTCGGCGAATTTACGACATTTTTATGGCGCGCTGCCATGCGAGGGCGGCTCGTAAAAACTTTGGCATAAAACTTGTGCGCCCCACCAAATTGATAAGCCGAGCAGCGCATAAGCATGGCCAAAATGATTCAGCTTGTTTTGTTTGGGGCGCATATGCAGATGAGTTTGTCATAAAAGTAAAAAGTATTTCAAGTAAATTTAGCTCAATAAATAAATTGTGCGCTCAATGTGCGAAGCCTTTCTTTTAACAGGGGGCGTGTAAATTGAAGAGAGAAGTTTGATGGATTTCTTAATGGATTTCTGAAGCGAAAGGAAGTTAGTATTTACCTGCCAGCAAGCATCTTTCAACATTTAAAGTACGCTCTCCCTTTATGTATATATTTCTTATTTAAATTTCAAGTACCTCTACAAAGTGAAGCAATCTTCCCGCAAACAGAATAATTGCAGCTTAACAGCAACGCCATACACTACGAAAAAGGGGCAGCAAAATGAGAGAGGGGGGTGGTTCCTGCACAATGGCACAGCGGCAAAAACTTGACGAAATCATTATTTTGCTCCGACATTTATTGATGCCATAAACTTGTAGATTTATTGCGCGCAACCAACCAACCAACCACCTCGTCGCACACCCCCTTTTGTTAGTCTGTGTTGCACATTGCAGGGGTTAACCATAGCAGTGGCAATCCTCGAAACCACACAAACACACACACATACACACACACACAAAGAAACCCACCCGACTTACACTGATACCCCCCACTATTGCGGTATGGGCTAGTACGTGGCCATGTCAAATTTTTTTTATATTTTTGGCATATTGCAGCACAGTGGGACGCATTTGGCAATATACTACAAGACCGGGTGCTTCATTCCGTGCCCGATAAGTCGCATTACGCTCCCTCTTTCACACACACACACACGCAGAGAGAGAGAGAGAGAACAGCGTGTTAATTTATTTAAATTGACTACGTGCAAAAGTTTACTCGCATTGCCACTCGAATGCCACGCCTTCAAATTCCCACCATTCTTTCTTCTCACCAATCTCCAGGCAAATGGTGTCTGAAGGATGAGACTGTCTCACAATGTTTGCACAAATTTCACATTTTACTGCGCTTCGTCGACTCCGCTATTTTGTCGTTTTGTCTTCGAATGCAAACCAATTTGCAAACGTCTCTGGAACGCGTCGCTGAGATTTACGTCCGCATAGATGACATATGGCATGCGCTACAATCTGTTCAGGGATTTTTTTTGCCACAGGATACGTTTTAAGAGTTGAAACTAAACCGATCGCTATTTTAACAATACAACAAAATATTATACTGAATTAGTTTAACTTAAAACAAATACATATATGAAATCCATGTACCTATATATATTTTACAGTGCAGCTGGTAAATGCGAACGCATAAAAACTCATTTGAAAGAGTGCCTCGACTCTGACTCCGACTTCAATTCGTATGGCCGGACGATGACGTGCAGCAAATACAACCAGGCAGCAAGATGAGTGGATGGGGAAAGTCCTTGGATTGGGTGCTGGAGCATGCGTTCAAGTGCACATTGCCTGTGGGGCAATATGCACGAGCACAGCTGCTACTCCTACAACACTCCAACTGCTACTGCTACTGCTGCTGCTTCTGCTGCTACCAGGGCTGTCTTGGCAACAATTCGCGTGTCAACAATAAGCGCAATAACTTAAGTTGCATTCAATGGCGGAGCGTTGCACGGGTGTCTGAATGCAACCAGGTGCCTGCTGGCTGATGACTGAAGCTTCTGCCAGCTAATTAACTGGCGGGATGTGGGGAAATGATGATGGTGGTATACAAACAGTGTCCACTTGTGCTCCTCCGCACCAATGAAGTGGCGTGCTGCAGCTGCCATGTGCCCGATGCCCCGTGGCAAGGTTTGTGAGTGCTTAAGTTATTCATGGCGAGTATCCGGAATCGTTACTGCTCCCCACCAGATAAGCTTAAAGATGTCCGCATCAACTTAAATGAGTTTATTCATTTTCACAAATTTTGTTTTTTAATGCTTTGGTTGTGATATATAGTAGTGTAGTAGTATTAACAGTGATAGGCCGTATATATATATATGCTTATTGTATTTATCTATCCACAGCTTTAACAATTGTCTTTCTAAATGAAAATAAAAACAATTACAATTATTTCAATAAATAGATAGATGCTAAACTGAACAAACTTATCAATTTACGCTATGAGTTTATATAATATATACATGCATATGCATATACAATATATAAGTTTGCATATATCTTGGTATATATCAAATCACAAAACTTTTTGATCTACAAAATATATGTACGTATATACTAAAACAACTAAATAATGAAAAATTAAATATACACATTAATTTCTAAACTAAGGTATAAATTTTGAATGTGCACTTGAGCCCTAAATAGTACATATCGGTTGTCCTGACTAGATTTTTTGCATAATAATGAATTGTGCGCCAGAATTCATTCAGCCTAAACGCATGCTATACAATAAGCTCTTCACGATTAAGTAATGCGATTGCTCTTGAAAAAACTGGCCAGCAAAAGCAAGGCAAAGGATGTGGTCAAAAACACACTGCCTGGTATGGAAAGACGTATGGGTAAATTGGGATCACGTTCACGTTGCGAAAACAACTCCACATCCGCCTCATAAGTCTCATAATTGTTCCAATTCAGGCACTTCTTTACTGCATAATCCCAACGTCTATAAAGCAATTCACGACCTAGAAAATAGTAATATAGAAAATATCGATATCAAATAGTTTATGATTATAGGAAGCTACTTACGATTCTGTGTGGTTGTTGGTGAGAAAACGTCTGTGGGTGGGGCATACATACGCGTTGCATAAGGTAGGGAGACAATGCGCATTGTTATGCCAGCGGCTATCATGGCACCCATGGCAGCCGGTGATGTTGTCTGCGGTCGTTCCAACATCCAACCAATAATGTCAGCAACAAACTGCACAAGATGAGTGTCCTCTGCATATTCGCCGCCAAATGTGAGTACGTTCTGCAAGCAAGTCGGATCCCAGTTGGGTGTATCTCGCTTAAATGCTTGCAACACCTCAAAGATTTGGAAACCAGTTGCTTCATAGGCGGCTTGAGTTATGTTTTCAGCAGTAGTCTGACTAGTAAGACCGAGTATAATGCCACGTGCATCATAACGCCAATAGGGCGCATAAAGACCATGGAAAGCGGGCACAAATGTGATCTCTGAACGCTTGGCAGCCAGACCACACTCAGCATTTAGCATGCTCGATGAGCAGGATGAGGAGATCATTGAGTTCTCGCCAATGAATGTGTTTAGTGACTCGACAACATTATCATTGGAATTGATTTCTGTATTAATGCGCAAACCCTGACGCAGCCAGTTAACCGTAGACCCGGCATTGGAGATCGCGCCCTCGAGCGTAAAATGCGTTGTGGCAGTGGGTCCCAATTTGTGCGCTATGCCCGTTATCAAACCATTATCCGACTCGACCATCTGTTGTGCGGTATTCAGCAGGACAAAACAACTGTCATCCATCGTACAAACGTTCTGACCCGCTTTGACGCACAGTTGTCCCAGTAATGCAGCCGGATGTTCACCCATAACACCAGCTATTGGCACTCCCAGCAACGGACCCTCCACAATATAGCCATAAATCTCTGAATTGGATCGTATGCGTGGCAGAATTCCCATTGGCAGTTTAAAGAATTTACACAACTTGACGTCCCAATTCTGCGAGGCGACATTCATCAGTGATGTGTAGTGTGCGTTAGTAACGTCTGTCGAATGGACACCAACATCGACGCCACCAGTTAGATTCTATTCAAAAATAAACATAACGAAAGTAATTATATATATTCTATGTAGAAAAATCGTACCTTACCCATATTAACCATGAATCAATTGTGCCAAACAAACACTGATCATCCTCGACCGCCTTAGCCACAGCCGGTACATGCTCCATTAGCCATTTGATTTTGAGGGCACTAAAGCAGCTACTTAAGGGCAATCCACTGCGACCGCGTACATAGTTAACATTACGTTTAACATTTTGCATCAGGGATTTAAGGATTCCAGTACTCCGGCAATCTGACCAACCGATGGCATTATGATATGCGTGACCCGTTTGCTTGTTCCAGAGGACTGTGGTACCTCGCTGATTGGCAATGCCCACCGCAATGATGTCATGCGGGCTAATTTCCAGTATCACCAGGTTTTTATACGCAGTCTAAATTCACATACACACACACACACAAACGCAAACAAGAAGAACAGAATTATTGAGATGATATAATCGAAAATTTTTTGTTGTGTGTTATGCACCTCAATGCACTCCTGCATGTGTTTCCATATCTCAGCCGGATCGTACTCCAGCCAGCCTGCATTATGAACTATCTGTCGCAATTTCTGTTCATGATAAGCCAACACTTCGGCATTTTTCGTTGAATAAATCTATGGAAATAGATAATGTGTCAGCGCGTGTGTATATGAATATATTTGTATGCATGTAGATGTGAGTGTATTTGTGAGTCGAATTTTGTTTTTGGCTTTTAAACCCTTACCAGAAAACGGCAGTGGGTGCTGCTCACGTATGCAACGCCAATAAGTGCTCCAAATCTACCATAGCGACCCTCGTTCATATTTTGCTGAAGTTTTTAATTCCAAAACAAGCACGTGCCGTTTTCTTCAAAGCGGTAACGCGCGCAAAAATTGCGTCAGTTAAAAATCCGCTTTGATTTGTATGATGTGAATAATGTGTTTGACTGTTGCTCCTGCACCTTCGCCTTGCTGATACCGACGATCAGCCGTCCAAAAATAAACTTCTTTGTGTGCACAATTAAGTATGATGCATAATTTTAAGAATTCTGGCAAGACTTTTAAACAACTCATTGATTGTTATTTAAGAAGCGGTATGGCAGTGTGACCGTATTGCGGCAGCAGCAAAATACATTAAAAGAAATATACATATTTTAAATTTACCATTTAAAGAAGAAAATAAATACTAGTCAATTTGTGGTATTTTTATAATTTTATATTATTTTTAAATTTTCCCGCTGTACTTAATTACGTTAATTAGAGAAACAAAATCAAAATATATAAAACTTTTGTAAACTTATTAATTGAATATTAAAGTTTAAAAAATAAATTTAAAATTTAAATATTGAACTCGAAATTAAACCATTAATGAAAAACTTAATTTTGTTAATTTTTACACTAATATTTTAATTAATTAAATATTTAACTTTTATAAATTTTAATTAAAAGTGTCAAATCACCATGACACTATCAAACGTCTAAAAACACAAGTTTGATCAAAGATATAAATTTATTAAAACAAAAAAATATAATTAAAAAGTGTCAAATCACCATGACCTTCAGTTCATTAATAAGCATTAAGCTCCATATACAAAATTCTAAGGCAATGAAATATATGATTGGGAAATACATAAAAAAAAAACTGCGCTGTAATGCTCAACGTGCATAAATTTCAATTATAAGATCGCGTATAAGAGAACAATACCCCCCAAAACGATTTGTTATCTTTTGCGTTGGCGAATTCCAGTTTAATAAAATAAACAATTTGAGCGTCTCGTAAGTTAGTCGTTCGCAGAACACGAAATGGTGTGTACATTGTGTCTTGTGATCATCGCCATATCTGTTCTTATTCATTGGCTGTATAAGATCAATGAAAACTATAATATTCTTGCATTCTTTGCCCGAAGAGTGCGCACCAAAGATGGTCGAAATGTAGAGAGTATTGCACCCATACCGAAGGGTAACACAATCTTTGCCAACTGTTTTGATTTATATGGAAAAGATGATGGTAAATATAATCAAATGTAGTACAAATGTAGAAAATGCCCAACTTAAGCAACACTCTTATACTAGCTGGCGTTTTTCAATACAGTCGGAGGTTGGCCAAAGAAATGGGTACCAGTTATGTGACATATGCAATGGGTATAGCCGTGTACCATATTATAGATGCTGAGTGTGTGGAATTTGTATTAAGCAGTTCGAATCTTATAAAAAAAGGCTTAGTTTATAACTTTTTGCAACCCGCAGTGCGCACTGGACTGTTAACATCTACAGGTAATGTTGACTAAAAATATACCCTAGGTATTTCTTTCCTTCAAATGATTTTAAGTTGACTTTTATTTATTTTAAGGTAAAAAATGGCACACACGAAGGAAGATGATATCGCCTACATTTCATTTCAATATATTGGAACAGTTTACGGAAGTATTTAAGTAAGTTACAAAATACATATACATATTAAAATATCTAAAAACTGATTGTTCTACTCTTTAACCGTAGGACAGAGAGTCAAAAGTTTATCAGACAATTCCAGGATCAGTCGGAAAGTGTTGTATCGTTGAACGATTTAATACCAAAGTTTACACTTAATAGTATTTGTGGTAAGTGAAACTTTAAGTGATCTGCTGAACTTCAGAATAAATATTGAAATTATTTAGAAACCGCTATGGGCGTCAAACTTGATGAGATGTCTGAGAAGGGTGATCTTTATCGTGAGAATGTCAAAAAGATTGAAAAAGCGTTTATTAAACGCTTAAGTAATCCTCTGCAATATAACAATACGATATATAATATGTTTGGAGCCAAAGAGGATGCGCCCTTCTTGAAAGTAGTTCACGATTTCTCCAGCGATATAATTGCACAGAGGCGCATTCTCTTGGAGAAAGAACTGAGTGAAAGACGTAGCAATCAATTACCCGATGATGATATGTGAGTGAGGAAACTTATTAATTATAATTTGTATTAAACATAAACTTTCACACTTCCAGATACATTAACAAGAAGCGAAGATTTGCAATGTTGGATACACTAATATGCGCTGAAAAGGATGGTCTCATCGATCACGAGGGCATCTGTGAGGAAGTTGACACCTTAATGTTCGGTGGCTTTGATACAACATCGATGAGTTTGACTTTCATCATAATGAATTTGTCTTTGCATAAGGAAATGCAGGATTTGTGCTACCAGGAGATTATGGAACATATTGATGGTATGTTTTGAAGCCAAGCAATCATTTAATGTTCCTGATGTAACAATTTATTGTCGTTATAGATGACCTCAACAATTTAAATGTTAATCAGCTATCGAATCTTAAGTACATGGAACGCTTCATAAAGGAATCGATACGAATGTATCCAACGGTAACCGTTATGAGTCGTGAGACTATAAATGAAACAGAAATGCCGAATGGGTTAATTTTGCCGCCTCGTGCACAACTCGTAATGCATGTGATGGATATACATCGTAATCCCAAATATTGGGATGCACCCGACGAATTTGATCCGGATCGGTTTTTGCCCGAAAACAGCCAGAATCGTCACCATTTTGCTTATGTGCCATTTAGTGCCGGTCAGCGCAATTGCATTGGTAAGTTAAATTCAAAAGCCACTGTTTCGTATTTTGTCTAATTAATAAATTAACTTTCAGGTCAAAAATATGCCATGCTGGAAATCAAAACGTTATTGATCTATATTCTTAAGAATTTTATTGTATTGCCAATTACAAATTCCAACGAACTTATTTTACACAGTGGCATAACTATAGGTGTTAAGAATAATGTTAAAGTTAAACTTGTTGTTCGCAACTAATTACAATTTTAAATAGTAAATTATAATACATTTTTGGTATTTTCAACTGTCAATTATAAAAATTACACTAAAACTTACTTTAAATACCGGTTAATGAGATGGTATGCTGACAGAATAAACCAAGTTGGCAGCACTAGAGACAATGAGCGTGCGCAGAGCGCGTAAAACAAAACTGGAAAAACAGAGAACCACAGAAGACATCGCGCACTGAAAGGTCTGCTTTTAAGTAACTTAATGAAAATAAAAGTATCCATTGATATCACTGCGCAATTGAGAGTTTTTTTTAATCAATGCTAAGAACGTGCACTGTCATTAGCAGCCAAATTCAATACAAGCCAAACGGCTGCTACATTTTTCTTAAAAAGTTACAAATAAAAAGTTATACTGGCCAAGCGAAGGGGCAAACCACTAACAAAAACAAAAGGTGCTATGCTAAAAAGAGAAATGCAGCGCTACTATGCAGAACGTGAGACAACGGGACCCGAGTTTGGTAAGTAAATCACTTTTCCGCACACAAGCAAAAAGTGCAGAATCAACCCCCAAGAATACAGCAGCAGTCTTCCCATAAAAGAGAAGACAATCAATCCTAAGGGTTGCTGCCGATGTTGTTCTTGTTGTTGTTATTGTTGTTGTCTGTAGTGCTTCAGTGCCTGCGAAGAACCGAAGAAAGTGGAATTGTACTGCGACACAGCTTTTTTTAACGATTTTTCCCACAAATTCACACAGACGATCGCCTAATCAAATTGGTACGTGCCAATCCTGCCATCTACGATGTGAGTCATCCACACTATCGCCGCAATCCGGTTAGAGTGGACATATGGGATCGTATCGCCAACGAGCTAGGCGCCTCATGTAAGTATCTTATAATAATTTTTGATCAAATATCAACATCCCCAGCCACATTCTAATATCAATATTCCAACCAACCCCTATTTGCTATTCAGCACGTTTTTTGCAAACAAAATGGAAAAACATACGCTACAATTATTTGCAAGAGATTAAGGCACTGGAAACAGGACAGGTTAATCCGAATGTACGAAAAAGACGCTTCACCGAGGATCTATCATTTTTACAAAACACCGCACAAACCTACAATGTGAGAAAGGCACAAAACTATTACGCTCAGAGCGACAAACAAAGTACCAATACAAATAATAGTATTAATAATAATGGAGGTGGCAGCAGTGACAATGATAGTAACAGCTTTCTATACCCCGATCCGGAGCACTTGCGCATCGATCTGACGGATAACTATGACATCATTGAGCTGGATGACAACAGTGAGGATGGCATGGCGCATGAGGATGGACATAGTGATAATGAAGTTGTGCCTGAGCTGATGGTCATGGAGCCAAGGCCAGATGTCACCTTACAACAACAGCAACCGCTGTCAGCCGCTGTCAATGGCAACGGTAGCAACAGCAACAGCCACAACAATACGCAGGTCAATTCACCGGCCTCCTCACCGCTCCTTATGCCCATGGTGGTCATGGGCAACGGCGATGAAGTGACAAGCGATGAAGCAAAAGCGGAACTGCACCAACAACAATATGGGAACAACAGTGGGCTCTCTAATGGTGAGGTGACCATTGAGCCCATTTACAAAGCAGCAGTCACTGCGCGGCGCAGTGCACCCGGCAAGGACATAATGGCAAATGCAGCCAAACGAAAGACAATGGCTGCTCCCATGTCCAGGATAGCGCCCATCAATGATCCCATCGAGCTGTACTGCTTATCGCTGGTGGATACACTGCGCAGCATGCCCAGATCGGAGAGGGAGCGTGTTAAATTTGAATTTGCTAATATTTTAAAGGACGCAAAGTACAAGGACGAGACCTAATCTTAAACCCACTCCGCGATCGATCTGTTTGTCTGTTTTCTTGATATTTTCGTTAACGAACAATTCTAAGTCACATTAAATGTATTATTATTTACATTTTATTACAATTATATATAGAATTTTTCTAAGAAGCTATTTAGATTTAAGCTTGTAATTAAATATTTATATATTGAGTTGTATCTATTATACAATGTCTGTGTCCATATCTATTCAGTTGTATCAACAAAATATAAACTATACACACACACACAAACATTCTAAAAATTATTATTATAATAAAAAAAATAAACGTTTTCTATTTTACGCATTTTTTCTCTGTAAAAAAGGTTTCAAGTTTCTTAAAGACTCCATTAAGATATATTAAAAGTAGTTCTTGTAGTTTTTTGCAGCTCAATCGCCGACCAATTTTTATTTCGCTTTATGTTATGTTGTTAAGGTATTTAGATGGTACATCTTTCAAGTAGTCTTCGAAAAGGTTTTGTTATAAAGATACTTTAATAGATACCGTGTAGCCAAATATATTAAGTATATAGGTATATACGTAAAAGTGTTTGATTAAAGCTAAAGTTATTTCGTTAGCATTTCCATCCATTTAAAATCTATATAAGCTGTCTGTAAAGTTGCCTGCCAAATTCTTTTACAGCTTTAAACTTAATATAAAAAAAAGAAGAAGCCTTTTTATGTTGGTTTTAACAAAAGGTCTTATGGTCTATATATATTTAATATATCGCGTAAGGCATACAGCAATAGGATTAATAAATAGTTATGTGTTAGATTTATACAATTGAAACAAACAAATGTAAAGTATTAGAAAAAAACCTCAAAACTAACTTAAACGAATGTTGTTTTTTATGTTAACTATAAAATTAGGACATTCTTGTTTGTATTATTATATTCAAAACAATGTTAGCACGATGCAAGGTGTCTTGTGTCTGAGCTGCTGCTATTGCTGCGGCTATAACTAAATATTATAATCTATAACTATCTACGACTCATGGCGCGGCGTATTAAGCACTGAACTCTGTGTCTGCAACTGTCTTCCATTTGCTGAAGTCTGGTCGCTCTTGTTGTTGTCATCCGTATCCAAAATGTCAGAGAGATCATACATACTGGGCTGGTAGGTCATTAGCTCTGAGCCGCTGTTGGCTGCAAAATATTATAAAAAGGCATATGAGTATTGAACTATGAAGAATATTTAGCATATTATATACCTTTCTTATCGCCGGCCATGTTATCATTGAGAAAGGACAGGCCATAGTTGT
Organism: Scaptomyza parva; assembly: GCA_035044645.1. Taxonomy (NCBI): domain Eukaryota; kingdom Metazoa; phylum Arthropoda; class Insecta; order Diptera; family Drosophilidae; genus Scaptomyza; species Scaptomyza parva. The sequence goes on from JAWNNT010000090.1 coordinate 9,068,738, forward strand.
CCAGCATATCCGAATCATTGAAAAGCTGCAAGTAAAAATACACAACCAAAGTTAAGTTCAATAACTGATCATCAAGATTTTTCAATCAATTTTAAGCGCTGGCAAAACGAAACTATAGACGCACCGCGCTAACCTTTAGCAGCAAATCCTCGTCGGTTAGCTGCAAAGTGGGCATCCTGGCAGCAACGCCATTAGGCGCCGCCTGGATAAAAAATTACATGTAAGTATGTTAAGAAATTCATAGCAAAAACGGACACACGGACACATTTTCTGAAAATGTACTGCTAACTGTGGTGCAGTTGATCAACTTACGCCCATTAGCATGTTTGGATCAATAGAAACTCCCTCGCCGCGTAGCAGATCCTTAAGTGTATCCAGCTCGTCTTGCATTGTTTCCAGATGACCGGAAACATCATTACTACAATAAAAGCCAGAGTTCGTTACTGTTGCATTTTCATACGCTTTAAAACTAAATACTAACAGGTGTCCATTATCGCCAGTGTACTTGGCTACAGTCATTCCTGGTGACTGTTTTTGTTGTTGTTGGGTTTGTTGTGGCTGCTTTTGTTGTGGTTCATTGCTCAAATCCTTGACAGCAGCAGCTGCCTTTGAAGTGGAGGCCAAATTTGCATCAGTTAACAATGTTTCCACATTTCCGTTATTGGTCAAATCAAAGCTAATCGGAGTATTGGAAAACTTGCCGCTGTTAACTGTGGAGCGGCCAAACTCCTGCTGTTGATCTAGCTTTGCGGCAACTTGCTCATCAAGGCCAGAATTCGACAATAATGAATCATCCTGTAATAGCAGTTATTGTTACTTAACAATTGTTATTAAATGTATTATTTGAATGGTAACTTACTTCAAAAAGATTTGTAGGCATATCGTTGCTGATAAAGTTCACATTATACATATCCGCATTGTTGGCTTCCGGCTGATCCATTAAATTGGGCATGCTGGCTGCTGGCTCCGGTTCGGTCTTGACCAGCAGAGGTTGTGGCATGGCTTGGGAACGTGTGCGCGATGCTTTTGGCGACATGTCCAAATCCACTGTAATGTCTGTCTGGCGCCGTAGTTTGTTTCTCTCCTTGAGCAACTGACGATTGCGCGCCTCCTGCTCCCGTACCATGGGCGTAGTCAGCACATTTGCGTGTTCATCGCCATGGTAGATATTGTGAGGACTGGTTTGACCATGTGTATCGGGTGCCTCTGTGACTGTATAAGGCTCCTGTTGACCACCCGGTGAGCGCTGCACATTTGTTGTTGCCTCACTGCCGCTAGTTAAGAGTTGAGTATTTATAAAATCCTCTGCGCTTTGATTCGAATAGTCATAGTTCTGTGAACTGGTGATGCTCATGTTCGAGCGTGGTCGCTCCATAGTTAAAGGTGATACGCTCTCTGCATCATAATTCTTGGCATAAGGACTGTTGGGGTTCATCACCTCGTCCAGTAGCTCCTCACTCAACTCGTGTATAACTGGACCGCCATCGCTTTCCGACTCGCTGGCATTGCGCTTGCGAGCATTCTCTGGCGTATCGTTGATCATGAGCTGCATGTGACGCTTAACACCAGACATATTGCGAGATGGCTGCACTATTGATATTAGAAACTGAATCAACTTGTTAACAATCTGTTGCTGTTTGGCATGCTTTTGACGCAGTGAGGCTATCTCGCGCCACAGTGCTTCATTCTCCTGTTTCATCACCGAAAAGCGTGAATCTAAGTTTTCCTGACGGCCACGCATTGCCTTGACATCGCTAAGCACCTTGGAGACAGTCTCCTGCTTTAGCACGCTCTTATCATCCACTGTCTTCGTATTAGATATCTTGCGCTTGATGTGATCGAGTAAATACGGATAGTTGCGTTTGAAGCACGGATGCGAAAACTCAATCTCGTCCCGATCAAATCGTAGCCCGCCATTCTCAATCGAGGTGATCTTATGAAAGCCATCTACAAGTAAGAAATACTAAAGTTAAGACAAAATCCAATACTTTTTAGTTGTTTACTTACACATATTCAACTGTCGAATAAAACTGGCCATGTTGTTATGTTTGTAGTTGAGTGGCAAAAGTTCGCGCGCAAATTGTGCTTGATTTTGTATAATAAAACTGAGGCCATCCTGAAAACAGAAATAAAATAAAAATATTTTTATTGATGAACTAATAAAGATATGAATATTTTAGTAAAATGCGTTCGATACGTTTGCACATACATTTGTAATATATTAATATGGGAACGTGACAATGCAACATTGTTATCAAGTTTTAGTTGATAAGGTGCTAATTAACCTTATTAATTTTTCACAATATTTTTTTTGGTATTACGGTATATTTGTTAATGACTTTACTAATCGCTTCATACACAACTTAATAATTTGATATGTTATGCATATATTTTTGGTATTTATTTGTTTAACTAAGTGCAAATAACGAGCTAATTTAATATTACTTCAAATAGTTATCCAATATTTTGGTAAACCGCATTGAAATGAACTTTAATGGAATATGGTGATAAGTGGGCCGGATATATAGTTTAATAGTTTTGATATGGCGTACTAATTATTAAATATCTTCAAATAAAAGCCACACATTGTTTTCAAGCATGTGAAATGTGGAAGTAGCAACCACCAAAATAAATAAAAGTCATAAAAAGCTTGCTTATCTAGGCAAACACTTGCCGAAAGTAAACTCAAAACAGAATGAGCAACATACACAGGGCCGGAACACAACAAAACTAATTGAATGGTGACTGACAAGCGTACATACTGACAGACGGACGGGGGCAGATAAATGGAAAATTTTTCAGAGATGCATTTTGTGTGGAGGGCTTGTACGCACGTACGCACGCACGCACGGCCCATGGCCAATGCAAATCGAGAATAACAACAATAAGGAAAAGAAGAAGAAAAGAGAGCAGTCTTCACTGTATACGTGCGTTTGAGCACAGAAGCAACAACAACAGACGACACAAATGTGCAGACAACAATGACGTAGTGAAAGTCAAGTCAAAGTGTAAGTGAAACAAAACACCTGCGTTTTGTTGTTGTTGCCATGCCAAATGCAAAGAAATATATGTAGATAAACAATATGGCGACAGCTTACCTTACTCCAACAAATTAAATTATTTGTATCGGGATCGTCAACTAAGCGCCAGAGTTTCGCCAAAAAGGCAGGAACTCCGCTGCCACTGACCGTTTCCCCCACTGTATGCATATTGCGACGTGGTCGCTTCAGCTGGTGCTCCTCGTCGTCCTCCTCTTCTTCTGATGTTTCGTGCTTGAGTTGCACGGCTTTAAGACTTGCCCGCGTTTTGGACATATAAAGCGACGTTAATAACTGCGTACGTTTTTGATATTAGAAAAAAAAAACTTTTATTAATGAACACGAAATTTTCACTATGGGCACAGTCCACATTCAGTCACTTATATGCATGTGTGTGTGTATGTTACCTACCGCAACTTTTTACAGCTGTTTTACTGCTTATTAAGCGATTTATAAAAACCAAAATATGATATTCACTTCGTTTACACTTTGTTCTCGTTAAATATTATATTAAGTTTACACAATAAAGGTTTTTTTTTAGATTTTTAACAATTTTTTTCCGCAGCGTAATTGTTGAAATTCACGAATTAAAATACTTTTTCTTCTTCGTCCGTATCGTCAATCGCTATCGGTTCTGATGCTTACTGGCAAAAGCTATCGAAGTCAACGTTGCTGCTATTTAAATAGTTTTGAGGGTATCGAGTACTTGCTGGCATATTCTACCGCCAGACAAGAATACCAACAATTTGAATGTGATTTGATTTGTGATCAGATTTGGCAAAAAAAAAAAAATAGGGTTATTTATTTCGTTATCAACAACAATTTGGCTTATGTATGTCAACTTTTTCATTTATTTGTATTCGCTGTAGTAAAGATTGCAAAGGGTCTTCAGTAAATTAAACTGTCCAACACTGTGTCTTTACCGCAGGTCATTCGTTAACACTGTGCATATGCTGAAAAATGGCTGACACTTTTAATTGCCGAATCAAGTGATTGTTTTATTGCTTTTTGCTTGATATAATGCTGAAATATGCACAAATCCACTTACATCATACAAACGAATGTAATTTAATGCTATGCTTATTTAATACATGTGTTGAAACACACTAAAAGGTATGTAAAATCAACGTTTAAAATGCGGTTCGTTGTGCACTTCTGCGTGAGAAAAAAATGTAGGTAAGAAGTAGAATACAAAAGGGCCCTCATACGGTTTTCGTCTGCTCTCTTCTCTACATGTGTGTGTGTGTTAGTGTGTTTGTGAGCAGCAACAAATTGCTTAAAAAAGGCGCCAGTTTGTTGTTGTTACCGAATAGGAGGCAATAACCAATATAATTAAATTAAAAATTGTATTTTCTTTTTATAGAAAAGACTGCGCACAAAAGCAAAACTGCACACAATAATGATGAACAACCATTTTCATCTGCAACAACCACATGACCACAGCAACAACACGCCACAAAATGTCGCACCGCAACTCGCTAACGGTGTCGCTGCACCAGCCACATACAGTTATTTGACCCAACCAACTGCCGCAGGGCCTAATCAACAGCAATGGTTGACCTATCAAATACTGCCGACGCCGCCAACCACTCTGGCGGCAACTTATGCAAAGCGTTATTTTTCAAACCCAGCGGCAGCACCAACAACAACAGCGGTGGGAACAACGCATCCCAACAGCATTCAAATAACTAACAACTATGCACAGCCACCGCAACAGCCTCAAGCGAGTCCCTTTAAGACTAATAATATCAATAACATACGCATCATAAGCACAGCTCCCAATGTTTATAGTCTGAATAAAACCGCTGAGCAGCTTAATCAGCTCTACGCCGCGCCCACATCCACAACAGCTGTTACGACGGCAACTGAACTTTATGCTCCAGTGGGAGCATACTATACATCTGCGCCCAAGATACAACCACCGCCACTGGTGCCAGTAAGCAAAAACAACAGCAGCATAAACAACAGTGTGGCGCTTCAAAGCAGCAACGGTGCCGCATCCTCTACGGTAGTACTGGATCGCATTAATATTTGCATTAACAATCACTATACGGAACCCAATCTCTGCCAGCCCTCGCCCATAATACCCGCTATACAGCATAAGGCATTGCTGCCACTTATCGATAGCAGCACAGCGGACAGCAGTTGTAGCAGCAGCAGCAGTATATCCTCGAATGGACGCAGCAGCAGCAGCATCGCTACAACTGCCACAGCGGTCATTGTTATAGATGAGCCGGACTCTACAACAACAACACCACACACGCCGCCGACAACACCGGAAACATTAAGTTCTCCCCTAAAGTCACCGGGAAGTCAGAGTAGCAATAGCTGTGTGCTTTCGCCAACGACACAGTTGAAGCAGAGCTTCAGTAGCGTCACACAGAGCATTGAACAGGCAGCAGTTGTAGTTGCACTCGCGCCAGTTGTTGCTGTAGCTCCACCCACACCACCAACACCACCACCTCCTCCTCCGACGGCACCACCCAGTCCACCCGCACCGATTAGCTATGCGTTGCAGGAGGATGTGTTCATTAAATGCAATGATGGACGCTTATATTTGGGTACTATAATCGCCAAATCAACCGAACAACAGTATCTTGTTCGGTTTGACGACAAATCGGAGCAATGGTGCGATATAGAGAAATTGCGCAAATTGGGCAATGAACCGAGCAGCGACAAGAGCATTCAAACTGGACCCATGTGTGTCGCCTGCAAGCGGGCACAGCACGAGGACATTGTCGAGATATGCGAGCGATGCGGTCGTGGCTATCATCGTGGCTGCACCACCGAAATTGCTAGCGGTATCTGGTGCTGCAAGCGTTGCGCCAAACCAATGAAAATGCAGACAGCTCTCGAAGCAATCAAGCCGCCAGGCATTTGCCGACAGCTTCCATATCATGTGAGTCGGTCGTAAACAATGGGTATAAGCTCATTTTTATAATTAATTATCTATTGTTATCAGGTGGATAAGCTCAGCTGGGATGAAAAGCATCGCGTGAATGAAGAGCAAATTTATTGCTATTGCGGCAAGCCGGGAAAATTCGATCACAACATGCTGCAGTGTTGCAAGTGCAAAAACTGGTTTCACACCCAATGCATGCAGAACTTTAAACGAAAACTGCTTCGTGGCGACATGTAAGTCTATTAAATAATTTTTGGTTCATTTTGTGATTAATTGATTTGTATTATATATATTCAAAGCAATATTTAACTTGTATTTGTTATCAGTTTGTATGATTGTATAAACCTAAATTTAAAATTTCTTCTTCAGCTTCTTTGTGTTCTGCTGCACTGTATGCAATGATGGTGTTGAGTATTTGCGTCGCTTGCAAATCGATTGGGTTGACATGCTCCATATAACGCTATACAATCTACGCAAGCATCAGCACCAGAAATATCATCATCTATTGAAGGACATTTGGCCGTTTATCCTAGAGCAGCGTCATCAGCTGCCGATTTGCGAGGAATGGCGCCAGTTGCCGGAAACAACGCTAATGGAGCGCATTAAGCAAACACTCAAAGAATATTCGGATCGTTTTGTTTGTGGCAGCGAGTTTAAACGTGCGCCCGCCTACTTTGCCCTGCGCCACAGCGGTCCGCCTCTATCACCCCGCGTATTTCTGCAGCCCGACGAGATGCTCAGCGACGAACTGCTTGTCAGTAAGTTCAAGTTGCTGCTAATGCCTGAAGATGAACCGGAGATGCTAAAGGCACAGCCAAAGTCAGCACAAGACAGCGTGCCCAAAAACACTTCTAGTGAGGATGTGTACGAGTTTCACACTGATGAAGACGATGAGGCTGAGGTAGATACCAGCGAAGATGAAATACCCATCAAGCAAATCATGGAAAAGGTCAAGAAGCAAAACAGCAACAAGCTGCAAGCAACATCAAATGGAGCGTCACAGGTAAGATTATTTTTGCAAAAACAATAAGCAAAAGTTATGAACTTGTTTCACATTTCAGCCAATAATCATCGCACCAGAGAGCGCACCTGATTTGGCCGATGATAATGCCAACGATGGTGAGCCGGTTAAACTGTTGGCGCCCGCACCGCCTCGTCTCGATACCTCCACCAGCGCCAACTGCAACGTTAACGGCAGCAGCAATAGCCGTAAGCGCAAGGCATTCCGATTGTCGAAACGTTACGACAACAGCCGCCACTGTGATCTCTCCTCCGATGAGAACTCGAGCAGCAGCCGTGGCACCAGCTCGCTGGATCTCATAATACCACCGCCAGCCAATTTTCTTGGCCGCAATAATCCTTTTCTAATGGCAACGCCCAAGAAATCAGCACAACAGCGCAACGGAGGAAATGTGGGTGCTGCAGTTGGCGTTGCCGGCATCATCAACAGCATATTTAAACTAAAAAGCGTCAAACAGTTGAACGGCATTGAACAGCTTTCAAAGGCAACTGGCGGTGCGCAACAACCGCGCATGGTGCGCACCATTAAGCGAAGACTGAGTGCCAAAGATATTACCATTGGGCCCAATCAGGAGGTGCGTAGACGTCGCACCCGACGTATGACCACGGCCATTGAGGTAAGTGCAATGACATTTTTAGTAAGTGTAATCTCTCATAAACTAAATATTATATGAAATTTAAATAGGTTATCAACACCACCACAATTAATCCTATACCAAGCCACTACTTTCCCATATATGCCAAAGATTTGCAGCCGCCGCCGCCAGTGCCACTGCTTTTGCCGCCCGAGAAGCCGACTCATGGACGTTTGTTACGACAACGACCAAAAAAGTCACGCGGCTGCTCACCAACAAATAGTCGACGCAATTCCACCAGCTCAACGGCCACCAATGGTAGCAGTAGCAACAGCAGCGGCGGTGCTCATCATCCAAATGGAGGAGGACACCATTCGATGCTGGATTTAAAGCAATCGGTAAATAAATACTTTGGTGGCGCCATAAATCGCATCGATGCCGGCGAATCGTTTGCCATACGAGCCAAACGACGCATGGGCAATGGTCAGGTGCAGTATTTGGTTGAGTGGGTTGGCGATGCGTCTGTTTCTGTTGCGGCTGCAGCTGCAGCTGTTACAACAAATGGAACAGCAATTGAAAACTAAGCATTTTACGCACTTGATGTGCTTAATTGATTACTTATTAATTTTATTCTTTTTTGGTATTTTTTGAATTTTTGATTTATGGACTAATCAAAAAGTTCGCTGCCACATTTTTAGGCCCAATTTTTTTGTTAATCTTTGAAAAAGCCACTGCCAAATTAGCAAAATGTTTTTGACATTTAAAATATGCAACAACAAAAATGTAACTGAATACAGGTTTTAATTGTGCAATGGCAGTTTATTGTTGAAATAAGTAAAACAAAATGAATGAATCAATTATTATGTTTTAAATATCGATTTGGCACTTGAAAGTATTACAACATTAAACTGAAGCTATTGTTTAAACTTACTGCTGATGAAAGAAAGGAAAAAACGTATTAAGTATCTAAATACATACATCTAATCGCCACAATTTATTGACGTTTTCTGAATAGATTTAAGTTTCAGTTCGTTTTTCAACTATTATATAGCTATTACTACATGCATACATACATACAATAACTATATATTTTTTTGAAAAAAATATATGTACTTGGTTTAGAATAAAAAAAAAACATAAATATTACAAATCATGTTATGCATACAAAAAATATTCGAGGTAAACAACAGATAAACATAACTAATCGAAGGAATAAAAAACACAAATTAGGGATAATTCAAATTACCCGTAGATTAAAAGTAATTCAATTATAAGTAAAAAAAATTAAATTTTAGTATGTATTGTGAAAAACCACATTTAATCAAAATTGAGTTGAACGCAAAAAAAAATCAAATCTCATGCATTTCCAAACGTATTTGCATTACAAAATAAAAAAAATTATAATGCATTAAACTAAATGTGTATATTATACTTTTAAATAAATGTTTACTATTAAGGTGACATCTTGATTTTTTGTAACTGTAGAAGAACAATGTCAACAAAAACACTTATCGAATATGAGACACTAATCGATTATCGATTCTTTAAATTGGCATTCAAAAAGTTTGATTAATCAAAGTAGGCTTCGCAAGCATTGAAAAATGTTGAAATTTTACTTAAGCCCGACATTCAGCCTGCCACCACATTAGGAGACACATGAAGAAATAAGAAAAAAAGGTTCATTAGCCAAAAAAAAACTTTATAAAAAAACATATATAAATCGTTTAATTTAATGCAGTCACCCGTTCGGCTCGTTTAAGATTTCTTAATTTTGTACAAAATACAAAAGCAAAAAAAAAATAAAATACAATTACAAACAGAAGAGAACAGTTTGAAGCTATCGCGGTGTGTTCTTGTGAATCACACATACAAAGGCAGAGGAAGTTTTGGCGCTCGCTATCAAAAATTGGTAAGTTAATTTTGGGGGAATTCCAAAAGATGTGCATTGTATAGCAAATTTCTATTAAGTTAATGCATCCATATTTCAAATTCATTGCGGCTTATGTTGCATATGGACAGAATAAAAGCAATGGTGTTGGGTAATAGCACTAAACAGTGTGGAATAACGCATAAAACTATCGTTGAGATTGTCTCTAGCGTGATGCAAATGTAGCGAGTTCTTTTTCCCTCGGTAGCTTATGCGAGAAGCATAGTCGAGTCGAGTAGAGTCCGTTTAAGTGAGCGGTCGTGGTTTCGCTTAGCACACGACTTATCACATATTTTTTGTGAAGAAAAAATCTTAAAAAAAATAAAAAAAAAAATTAAAAATATAAAAAGTAACAAAAAAAAATTGTAAAAAGTAGCAAAAAATTCGAGCAAGTGTTGAAAACGTAAGTACGATTACCCCAGAGAAGACACGAAACAAAGCAAAGACAAAATTTTCTTGTGAAATGTGATTCGTGTGCCACGCAAGATGGCGACGTAAGCTGTCGTTCGAAAAGAGCGCAGTGAATCGGTAAAGAAATCGAACAAAGACCCACTGTATGATTTGCAAATTGAATTGTGTGCATATAATGATAAAAGGTTTTCTATGCGAATTACCGTACATTAATAATTTGGGTACTTGCTAGTGCGTGTGTATGTGTGTGCTTGTGGAAATTTTCCAACATGCGTTTTTGCTATTGGTATTGGTGTGTGAAAGAAGGAAACACACAGCAACAACAAAGCACATGCCTATGCCGCGCAGTGTTGCCATGTCGACCAATCGACCGCCCATTTAACTGTCACATGCGTCAGTATTGCCACTGAGACATGCACATACACAAACACACACACGCACACACATTAACAAATACATGGGCAAACAGTAGAAGAGCTAAAAGCAAAACCACGCCGCTTTTTTGTGTGTGTATTAATTTGTTTTTGGCCGACCTTTGCATATTTAAAACTGTAATTATTGATTTTTTAATTAATATACATTTATTCATTTATTGCAGGAGGACCTAATCTCCAAAAATGGCTTCTTTATACGTGGGTGATTTACACCATGACATCAATGAATCGGGACTTTTTGAAAAGTTCTCCACTGCTGGCCCAGTTCTCTCCATTCGTGTCTGCCGCGACGTTGTTACCCGTCGTTCATTAGGCTATGCCTACGTAAATTTCCAGCAGCCAGCCGATGGTGAGTAATAATACACAAACATTGTGAAATTTGCATTAATTGCATTGAAGGGAAATTGGTGCAACTAGAAGTCCCCCCATAGTGACACAAGTAGTAGAAAACACGTGTACAATTTTTTGCACACACACACTATTGAAACTCTCGCTATTGTGTGTGCCTGTGTGATGAGCGCATTGAAATTCCAGTTTTTATTTGCCTGCTTGAAAGTGAAAGAGAGAACGAAATGGGAGAAGAAGAAAAATAACAGCTGGCTGTGTATGGCTAGTCATCACAAAATAAACTGGAAGTTTCTATGCAAACTGCAATTCTCTGATGCTATAATATTTCACTCATCAACAATGGCTTATCGCTTACGTCCCATTGTGCCGTCTGTGAAACCATTGTTTCCAAGTGGTGTTCACTTACACACACGCGCAGTTTGCATGTACGTGTGTGTGTGCGTCATAAACATGTGTTTATTGTTTATGCTGCCTGCGCCTTTTAAACATTTTAAGAAACTAAATTATTTTGTCTTATAGGTTATAGATAATTAGCGAATATTCGCACGTTTAACATATTTGAGCGTGTCGCCGTGGCAAAATCCAAAAAACTACTTTTTTCGTATTGCTTTCACTTTTTATACGTTTAAATGCAAGGCCATTGCCATAATACATATGTATGTTTGTATATAAGTATTTAGGTGTCATTCATATGCTTCTCATTCATTAACACGTGTAAATTTTTGGCATACCAAAGTCCTCAAAGCACGAAGACGATTTGAAACGTTGTTTTAGTTTTCGTTTGTTTTTTATTTATTTTACAAACGAAAACAAACTTAAACTTTCACCGCTCGCTCATCGTAACTACTCTCAACTATTGTTGTTGTTGTCGACCGTTAAAAGGTCGTTTACATTTTGGCTTTTATTTAATAAACGCAAGCACAGCAATCATCCCTGGTTATTGTGTGAAAGCGTAGTCATACATTCCGTGAAGTTTACTGAACCGCGTCTGTTTTGATTTGAATGGTTTATATACATATGTTTTTAAGGTTAGGGCGGGGTAAGCAACATCTACCCATTGGTCGGTCAAAAATATTCAATTTTGAGTCGACTAAGATTCATTGTTGCTAGAATAATTACGTGACTTACCGTGTAAATTGGAATCTAATCTTATTTACAGAAGTAGAAGCGTTACATATTCTTATACCTATAAATAGTTTGGAATTAATTAAATGTTAATGTGGCAACTTCTACCCATTGGTTGGTCAAAAAAATTCAATTTTGAGCCGACTAAGATTCAAAGTTTGCTATAATAATTGCGCGACTTACCGTGTTAATGAGGCACATTTTCTCATTTACAGAAGTAGAAGTGTAACAATCTATAATTTTTTTTAGGATATTTATATGTGGCAACTTCTACCCATTGGTTGGTCAAAAAATATTCAATTTTGAGCCGACTAAGATTCAAAGTTTGCTATAACAATTACGCGACTTACCGTGTTAATGAGGCACATTTTCTCATTTACAGAAGTAGAAGTGTAACAATCTATAATTTTTTTAGGATATTTAAATGTGGCAACTTCTACCCATTGGTTGGTCAAAAAATATTCAATTTTGAGCCGACTAAGATTCAAAGTTTGCTATAACAATTGCGCGACTTACCGTGTTAATGAGGCACATTTTCTCATTTACAGAAGTAGAAGTGTAACAATTTATAATTTTATTAGCATGTGTTAAATGTAGCAACTTCTACCCATTGGTTGGTCAAATAATCTTCCATTTTGAGCTGACTAAGATTCATTGTTGCCAGAACAAAGTTCGTAACTTACCATGTAAATGAGTCATAAATTTATCATTTACAGAAGTAGAAGCGTTACAGATTTTAAATAATAATAAATTGTATAGCTTATTGTTTTCTGCATGCACAATTTTTAGTGTTCATAATATTCAACTTTTGTCAGCATGCATTTTGCGTAAAAATCTAAAAAATCGATACCATTTGACATATAATCGATATTGAGCCAAAATCAAAAAACTACTCTGAAATCTATTAAAAATTATATAGTTTATTTGTTAATCTTCTATTAATTACTAACCCAACATTTTATATTTATTTTTGTTCTCGTTTAACAGCTGAGCGTGCACTGGATACAATGAATTTTGATTTAGTTCGTAACAAGCCCATACGCATTATGTGGTCGCAACGCGATCCATCTCTGCGCCGTTCAGGCGTTGGCAATGTGTTCATCAAGAACCTTGACAGGGCCATTGATAATAAGGCAATTTATGACACTTTCTCCGCGTTTGGTAACATTTTAAGCTGCAAAGTCGCCACCGATGAAAAAGGCAACTCCAAGGGCTATGGTTTTGTTCATTTTGAAACAGAGGAAGCAGCCAATACATCCATTGACAAAGTGAACGGTATGTTGCTCAACGGCAAAAAGGTCTACGTTGGCAAATTCATTCCCCGTAAGGAGCGCGAGAAGGAGCTGGGCGAGAAGGCCAAACTTTTCACAAATGTTTACATCAAGAACTTCACTGATGAGTTCGACGATGAGAAACTCAAGGAGTTCTTTGAGCCATACGGCAAGATTACCAGCTACAAAGTAAGCTTTATTTTGGCAAATTAACGTATGTATGTTAAGTTGGTTTTTTTTTCGTTAACACTAGGTCATGTCCAAGGATGATGGCAAGAGCAAGGGTTTCGGTTTTGTGGCTTATGAGACAACAGAGGCTGCTGAGGCTGCCGTCCAAGCGCTTAACGGCAAGGACATGGGTGAGGGAAAAACACTCTATGTGGCTCGTGCCCAAAAGAAGGCTGAACGCCAGCAGGAGTTGAAGCGTAAATTTGAGGAGCTCAAGAAGAAGCGTCACGAGTCCGTGTTTGGTGTCAATTTGTACGTCAAGAATCTTGACGATTCTATTGATGATGAACGTCTGCGTAAGGAGTTCTCACTCTTTGGTACCATCACATCGGCTAAGGTCATGACTGATGAGGAGGGTCGCTCCAAGGGCTTCGGTTTCGTTTGCTTCATCGCGCCCAATGAGGCTACCTGTGCCGTGACTGAACTAAACGGCCGTGTCGTTGGTAGCAAGCCCCTCTATGTGGCACTTGCTCAGCGCAAGGAGGAGCGTAAGGCACACCTAGCATCGCAGTATATGCGTCACATGACCGGCATGCGTATGCAACAGTTGGGACAACTATTCCAGCCAAATACCGCCAGCGGATTCTTTGTGCCTACAATGCCGCCAAGCCAGCGGTTCTTTGGCCCACAGATGACACCACAGATGCGCAACCAGCCGCGTTGGGCTCAACCGATTCGTCCCGCCGCCGCAGTCCAGAGTGTTCAAGCCGGTGCTGCTGCAGCCGGTGCAACCGCCGGAGCTGGTGGCTTCCAGGGTGCAGCTGGTGCTGTGCCTGGGCAATTCCGCCAGTCGGGAGCCGGTGCCCGTGGCACCCAGCCCCAGCAGGTGCAGGGAACACATGCCGCCGCTGCTGCAGCAGCTGCTGCCAACAATATGCGCAGCTCGGGTGCACGTGCCATTACTGGCCAGCAATCGGTTGCTACTCCCAATATGCAGATCGCTGGCGCTCAAATTGCTGGCGGCGGTCAGCAACAGCGCACTGCAAACTACAAGTACACCGCCAACATGCGTAATCCACCAGTACAACCGATGCAACAGGCGCAGCCAATGCCGCAACAGCTCAAGGGCAAGAGTAAGTTATTAAAAAATCAATTACATAGTAGTTTCTAATCCAACTTTATTTTGCGCAGACCAAGAGAAGCTGATTGCCTCGTTGTTGGCCAACGCCACGCCACAGGAGCAAAAGCAGATTCTCGGTGAGCGTCTTTATCCAATGATTGAAGGCATGCACCCCACACTCGCTGGCAAAATCACTGGTATGTTGCTGGAGATTGAGAACTCTGAGCTGTTGCACATGCTGGAAGATCAGGAGGCACTCAGGGCTAAGGTGGACGAGGCTGTTGCAGTTCTACAGGTGCATCGCGTCAGCGATCAGCCCACCAACTAAGCTCGAAACCAACCACAAAGCGGATTAAATTTTTTTACAAATCACTCGACACCCAAAAATGTAAATATTACCGCGAACCGTACATTAGAACTGTTATTAACTTTTTTTTTCCTTTTTTACAGTTTTTTTCCCCTTATTAACTTCAATTTAAAAAGAAAAAACAAAAGAATTCGCATTGATGCTCAAGCTAAGAAAAAACGCAGCGAATGACACAAGATAACAAAAACAGGATGAACAACAAACTTGAGGGCTAAAAGAAGAATAGGAGACCAACTCCAAAACAGCCGACTATTTATTCTTTTCTATTTTATTAGGGCAACCACACTGAAAACAATTTCAATCATTAATTTTCGAACGCATTTACGCAGTTTATTCACGCAGAGAAAAAATTTTGCTATCTGCTTTTATAACAACACAAAACAACAAAGCAATACAGTAGGCGCCGATATTTTCTTTAATATATTGAACTTTTTTTGAGAAAAGAGAAAGAAACAAAAAAACACAACTGAAAATATGTAAATCAAAAGGAAGAAACGTTTTATATTCATATTTATATATGTATATGTGTATATATATATACAGAATAATATATATGCATATAT
The DNA here is from genome assembly GCA_035044645.1 of Scaptomyza parva. Taxonomy (NCBI): domain Eukaryota; kingdom Metazoa; phylum Arthropoda; class Insecta; order Diptera; family Drosophilidae; genus Scaptomyza; species Scaptomyza parva. The sequence continues at coordinate 9,084,007 of JAWNNT010000090.1, forward strand.
ATGATTTAGCTTGAACTGAAATGTTTATTTTATATGCGTATGCAAAATAATAAATAGCGCGATAACGGGAAAATAATTGAAATTGTTAAGCCAGTCGGCAAGTTTCTTGTTACATCAACACAACCAAGCAACAACAGCTTTCAAACAATTTTCGTACACTATTATATTTCACAATCTTTCAAAACAACATCAAAACAACAACACACACATGAAAGTCAAATGTAATATTTTTTTCTGTCATTTCAAAATGAAAAAGCGACTTTTAAAAAAGATGAAAAAAATAAAAACAAAAAAATTGCAAAAATGTTAAAATAAATAAAAACGAAAAAATGAAAAAAGTAAAAAAACGAGAGATATAGAGCATTAACAAAAAAGAAAACCAACAAAACACAACCGCAAGAATATGAGAGTCAGGTTTTTGCTACTTTGAAAACCAACAACAAAAAATCAATATGTTGAGAAAAAAATACAATTTTAAAAAACAAAAATATAAATACAAAAGAAAAAGCGAGAAAAAAACTTACAAAAAAATTGCAAAAATCTATGTAAAAATATACAAAAAAATTATATATACACATATATATATATATTAAAACATATATGAAAAAATACAAGAAAACAAATTGGGCGCTAAAGCGCAAAACAAAACGTGTGAAAGAAGAGAAGGTAAAATGCGATCAAGCAGAATTTTTATGTTTATTATCAACAAAAAAAGAAAAGAAATCAACAAAAATTACAAAATATAAATACATTACAATTTTCAATAAATATTGAAACTAAAAGCAAAAACATATTAAAGCAAGCGGAACGCCAAGTTATTTTTTTTATTTGCGTTCGGCCTTTTGTTAGATATATGACGATGAAGCAAAAGAATAAAAGTAAAAAGAATAGGCCATGCGCACTTAGCTGGCAGTGAAATTCATATTTTTTTATTAAAATAAAATGAGAAAAAAACTAATTGAAAAAATTGCAAAACACAAAAGGAAAAAAACATTTATACATGCAAAACAGCTGCAAAAAATATAACAACAAATAAAGAAAAAATAAAAACAACACATAACCAAAACCCGATTTGGAATATTTGAAGATACTATTTTGATTATTTTGCTAGAATGGAAGATATATCAATCAAGCAAATTGTGCGATAATCATTTAATTTTTGTATCAAATATAAGACAACAAACACACATAAATATGTAACACATAAAAATCAGATATATATTTAAAAACAAAGTAAACAAACAATAATTTGTAAAATTAAAGAAAAAGATAATTTGTTAACACAAATCAGATGGCACGTCGATTGTTGCGACAAATTTTGTAAGCGCCGCTTTGAGCCAATCCAACAAAATTATTCATATAAATTGAATTAGAGGCGCACAGCAAGCAGTCAATAATACTAAAAAACAAACAACAACACAAAAATAACAGAGCAACAACTACTTTGTACACCCTGAAAAAATTTCATTAAATAAAATTCCACTTCGGCAAAAAAAAACACAAAACAAATGCATTTTTATTATAGGGAGGGAAACTGTGTTTTTATGGCATAAAAACCTACCAGACGAATCTTTCGTGCCGTAGGAATCGTACCAATAACTACATATTTCTTTTTTGTTATTTGTATATATATTGTGGTCTCCGATATAATTATATAACGCAGAACGCATGTTTTATTTCAATGATATTTATTTAATGCTATTTTTTGTCTTTGTCGTTACCAAAGACCTTAAGCAAAATATTATTTAATGCAAGTTGAAATAAATATTCGTACAGCAAATTTCAACATATATATAAAAAAATCGTCTAAATCTTAATGTTTAATTGTAGAGTTAACAATGCAGATAGACTGATAGATTTGTAGATGAATAAACTTTTGGTTTAACAGTTCCATTCGTTCATGACTAGGACATGCTCCAGCATCATTAAAGCGTTAACGTCTTAGTCCTCATCGTCATCATCGTCGGAGGGCACAAACAAATCATTTTCCTCCAAAAAGTTGGCCACATTCTTGCTAATCGTGGCGCCCACAAAAAGTCCAGGAATCACTGCACAGATGATGGCAAACAGTCCGAATGGCATCTCAAATGGTTTTGGCTTGAGGGCACCGCTGCGAAACTGCACTCCCGACATCTGGCGACGTCCAATGTTGTTGCGCGCAGTGTTTTGGCTAATTTTTTGTAGCGCTACATTGAGCGGATATGCCAATCGCGAAACAATCATTGTGCAGGTTCTTAATATGCTTTATGTCTATGAAAACTTTGTAAATATGTGTGTGTCACTCTGTAAAAACTTATGATGGTCGTTCGATATGCTAAATATTCGTAAGATCGAGATTCGCGTATAAAATCGATGCCGATACTTTATGCGCCACCAACGATGCCCAGCTGTCTGAAATTAGTGTTGTACAACGTAAAGTAGTGCGCGTAATTCAAATTATTTTTTTTTATATAACTTTATTTATGTTGCTCTCATTTTACATTTTAAAGGTGAGGATGGGTGTGTATATATTGCTGAGGATAAACGGTAAATGCCTATGGGGTACACATATATTTTGTATGTTTGTGTATAATACATATACATATATATATATTTAAGCATATACATAGTAAAAGTTACAAATTTCAATGGCCGTTGATTTCTGTTTTTTTTTTTCAAATACACAAAGTCAATGTGTGATTTGTAATGTTTGTATTTAATATGGTTCTTAATAAATTTTTTTTTTTTTAATTACTTATATTATTGATATTGGTAATCTAGCTCATTGTTTGTTTGCTAACAATACACATAGATATTGAATAAATATAACAAACATCTTAGAAATATTAGTAGCGAGATCGCCACATGTTATTAAACAAATATGTATAGAATTCATTTACATACATACTTGGAACAACAAGAGTAAACAAATATTCTCTTAGTTTGTGAAGCTGCTTTACGTTTTGCGCACTCGTCGAAAAATACTTTTTTTATGCTGGTTATTAAAAATGTTGTGTAGGAAACTGTTTTGCGGACGTTTTGTTGATCTTAATGCATAAATATATAACTTAAATATTAGGCAATTTTGTGTTTGTTATTACTAAGTAATGTTTTTCTTTATGTTGTTGTTTTTGTGATTTACTCTTTCCATCTAGAACTGACAAAGTTGTGGGAGGGGAAACTATTAATATCGCATAGAATTTTTTTGTGTGTACATTTTGTAAGCCTTAAAATCAATTTAAAATTGCACTATAACACGCATAATAAATACATACAAAATATAATAAATTACATTACGTACAACTTGGTTGAATGTCGCTTTTCAAATGTGTTTAACATTAACAACTGAACATTAAATTGGCTACATTTTGATTTTTTGTTGTGTGGACTTAATGGAACATTGATGATGAGATAAGCTTTGGACTCGAAACGTGCGTGTTCTAATTGATAAACACAGACCACATGTCAGTTTAATCTTTATTTCTAAGCTGACTCATTTTGAAGATAATGAAAAGAAAAATAATTAATCAATCATATAATAAAGAACCGAAACAAATGCAGAATGTTTAAGTTAAGTGCACAATACAATTATTGGTTTTATCATCCCAAAGTGCAACATTAAAATACTTTTTATACATTTATAAAAAACAAATGCGTAATACACATAATAAATGTACTTATGTGTATTAATACATTCGCAAATACACTTACACTTATATATATATTTATAGACATTTTGAAGGATATTCCTTGAGCCCCGCACGGTAACACTTGTTTGTGCCATAAATTTAAGCACGTGTTATAAAATTCCGTAGCAAATGTAATACGCTCTTTTTCTAGTCCTAAATTGCAATTTTCAGAGCGTAACAATAAAAACAAGAACAAAAAAAAAAAATAATAAAACAAACTACTTACATATATATTGCGGATACGCTGATTAGTTTGAAATTATTAATAATTTATAGTTGAAAATTGCAATTTTTCTTTTTCTTTTTGTGACATACATAAACATGAGCGGGTGGCTTCGCTGGGCGGGGCGAGGGCGGTTTCGGTATATGGGTAAACATTGAAAGGAGAGGGTGGCGCAAACATTTTTAATCAAACTCAGCAATAGGCTGAGCTCGATTGCTGCTACTGCTGCTGTTGCGATTCAAATCAACATGCCTGCCAGCGCTGGGCGTATTGGCAGCGGATGAGGATGATGAGGAGTCACCGCTTTGTCATAAGTCCTGAAAGCGACGCAGGTCCTCCCAATAGTTAGTGGGCACCTCAAACATTTCAGCGGGTATATTGTCCCGAAACTCGAACTTTTGAAATGTGACCTTGGCGGTAACCGTATGTAGTACCGGTATTTCAATCTTAACGGGAAAGCCCGAGGGCAATTTTAGGGTAACAAACTCACGCAACTTATTGATATGCTTCAGTGGGGCGACCACTTCTAGCACATCCAACAGCATCTCGAGGCTCAGTGGAAAATCAGCGCTCATCGCAACTGTGGCACGCAGCGTTTTGTTGGATTGCTTATTAACGGGAGTACGTCCCAGTTGTGGGCATTTGCCGACGGGTGCATTTATATAATCCGACCAGGTCACACTCGTTGTGGGTGGCGGCGGCAAGGAGTTGCGTCGTGGTAGCTCTGGCAATGTTAGCGTGCTGCCAGATGTGGGTGTCGATGGTTTATATGCTTCCGTTTGATTGGAAGCCTTGGTAATTGTCTCGACAAAGTTGCGATTCTTTTGCAAATCCTCGTGGGATAAGTGCTCCCGCCGTTTGCGTTGCTTAAGGACCAATCCCTGTATGGTATAAATTTCGCAATGATACTGACCACCAATTAGTTCCTTGCGATTCGCTCGGAATAGCCAACCGCGTTGGGCGCGTGCAAATTGTATTGTCTTGGTAGACATTTGAGTGGCCAAAATATCGGTGGACATCAGCACATCCACTTCATCCTCCATATCCGACTCCTCATAGCTCAGACGATGAAAGCACATCTGCTCGTTATCCAGTAGGAGTAAGGAATCTTTTGGCGCCACCTCGCCGCGAAATAGAAACGAAATGTCTCCACGATCCCAGCGCATATCATTAAAATCAACCAAGGAGGTATCTAGACGTAGCGAGGCTCCACATTTATATAGTCGACATATGTCCGAGGGCAGAATGCGTGAGACCAGTGGTAGCCATGACTGAAAATCCCACTTGAACTCCATGTAAAAGTCCTGCATTTGACGCAGCGCATCCATGAGCCTTTCGCGCCGATTATCCATATGCTCACGCGACTGCAGTTTGAGCATGCGCAACACTTGTGTAATCGTCTGACGATGACCATAGCTTATAGCCTCAGCCAACGGTGTCCAGCCATCATTGTTCTTAGCCTTCACTGGCGCATTGTTTGCAAGCAACAAACGCACACAGACGGCGCGACCGAGCATTACGGCAAGGTGTAGAGGTGTATTACCGTGCATATCCTTGGTAGCCATTTCCATTGTGGCAGTGGCCATTAGGAGGCGACTCTGCAGTGTCCTTATATCGTTCTCGAAAACGCTGCGATGCATAGGAAATTCAATGAAATCATCTTCAAGTGGTGAAGGTGTGGGTGGAGGCGATGTTTTTGTTGTTGTGGCTTTCGTATTAGTTGTTGTTTTTGGTGTTGGTGTATCGTCATCTTCGTGTCCTTCGCCCGCCGATTGATACTCATCTGATTCGGAGTCGTCGTTTTCTGTTCCGTTGATTCCCCTTCCGTTTGTTGTAGGTTTTGTGTGCTCCACTTTTTCAGAGTTGCAACACTCGTCCACTTTTTCGCTGGACATTTTTCACTGACCGTCTTGTTATAGCCCACACTAACAGTTTTGGCTTTATTTATACACAAATTGCTATTTGGCCGTCCGAAAACTTGCTGCTCTGTTTATTGATTATTTTTGGCGGTGGACTGACTGCAGCACTCTGTGTGCAACATATCGATATCTAATCGAATAACATGGTTTCTTCATCTGTTGGAATCTGTTGCAGGGCTTTTTCGATTACACATCACTAGCGGTTTGAATGGTCAGTTTTGCTGCCAGCTGAGCCTACATAATATATTTACAAACACTAAATCCGAACAATAACAAAATAAACTAGAGTAAAGCATGGATTTATTTAAATTTTCCAAGCCAATTTTCGGTAAATGTGACGTAAAATGCAAACGATATATAGAAACTAACTTAACTACTGCGCCCATCACTAATGCGGTTCATACACGTTACATCCAAAACAAGCAGGCAAGATTGACAATAAGATGTTGTTTTGAAAACCTTAGAACCCAATAGTGTTTATTATGCCAAATTGTTTATATTGTTTAACTGCAAATTTGCGATTTCAGCTTATTGAAACGTGTATGGGCCTCGCATAACAAAATTAATATAAAGCAAAATCTATAAAAACACAGCAGTCGAAGCGAATCAGGAAAAAGAGGCAACTGCAAACGAAGGAAAACGGCAAAAAGGCAAGACAACAACAAGCGAATCAGAAATTGAGCAAGTTTCCTAATTATAATAATCATAATCTTCTTAAAACAATATCACATCGCAGATAATGTCGAGTGATGAGCTGCCGTGGCGCTTTATACACTCAAGTTCGCGTTATCAACGCAGCGAAAGCCCAGAATTGCGGACGCCCTTGAATGCCAGCTCGTTGCATTGGCAGCGTCAACAGTTTGGCAGTGATGTCGACGAGCATCTGCGACGCCGGCTGCATGCTTCGCCCGCCTACATAGATCGCCTCGAACAGGAGACTGTGCTCACAGGACACGAAGGCTGTGTCAATTGCTTGGAGTGGACGAGCGATGGCTTGTTTTTGGCCTCCGGTTCGGATGATTACAAAGTTATGATATGGGATCCATTTCGAAAGCGACGCGTCAACACGATACACACTAAACATTTGGGTAACATATTCTCGGTGAAGTTTTTGCCGCGCCACAATAACAATATTGTGGCCACCTGTGGCGCCGATAAATATATCTATGTCTATGACATCAATCATGGTAATGAAACAATATTCACCTGCAATTGTCATACGATGCGTGCCAAGCGTTTGGCTACCGCACCCGACTCTCCACACATTTTTTGGTCCGCCGGCGAGGATGGTAGCATACTTCAATTAGATATGCGTGAGGCACATCGTTGTCGTGGATCAGATGAGCACCCGCAGCCGGCTGGCGGTGTTCGCCTGCTTAGCCTTTGCACCCAGGTTGAGTCGACGACGGAGGCCAAATGTCTGGCTATTAATCCACGGCGCACCGAATATTTGGCCGTGGGTGCCACAGATCCTTATGCGCGTGTTTTTGATCGGCGTATGCTTCCCGGCGAAGGTAATTATGTATACAATTTATAGGATTCTACTAAGATTCTTTCCTTTGTAGCCAGCAGCTGCGTTTCCTATTATGCACCCGGTCAAATTGTAAAGAACATTAGTCGCAACATTATCCATGAATCGCGGACTGTAACATATCTGACTTTCAATAGCTATAACTCCATGGAGCTGCTTGTGAATATGGGTTGCGAGCACATTTATCGCTACGATTTACATAATGCCACGCCCCCCGTATTCTATGACCTACCTGAGTACACAGCAATGCCAACGCAAACGGATGCGGAGATGGAGGAAGAGCATTCGGATCGAAAGCCAGAAATACGTACGTCGAAAAGGGAATCAAAGCGTCGTCCGTTGCCCACAAGCATTGAGCAACATAAGAAGCAAGGCAATGAGCATCTGGAGAATGGCAAATTGCTCGCAGCAATCGATGCCTACTCCGCAGCACTGGCGGAATATCCTCAGGGTGAAGTCCTCTACTTAAATCGGGCAACAGCACTGATGCGTCGCGGTTGGTTTGGCGACATTTATGCAGCGTTGCGCGATTGCCATGAGGCGCTGCGTCTGGATCCCACCTATGTGAAGGCCCATTTCCGACTGGCGCGTGCACTTCTTGAACTGCAACGGCCACAAGAGGCAGATAAGTGCCTGCAGGAGCTCATACAGCGATTTCCCAGTTTTGCAAATAACCATGGGGTGCTCATGCTGCACAAAGATATCAATATGAATCGACAGCAAACGCCTGAGCCGTGCGGTTTAGTGCAAGATCATGAACTGGCGGCGCCTATTGAGAACGGATTTCGCTATCTCCGTCTCACTGACGATGAGTATGCACTACGGCGTGGAGCGAAGGATTATAAGCAACGCTATGTCGGACATTGCAATATCACAACAGATATTAAGGAGGCAAATTATTTGGGCTTTTATGGCGAGTTTATTGTTGCCGGCTCCGATGATGGCAATTTCTATATCTGGGAGGGTAAGACGGGTAAAATTCGAGCCGCCTATCGTGCCGACAGTGCCATTGTTAATTGTGTCCAGCCACATCCAAATATTTGCATGCTGGCCACTAGTGGCATTGATCATGATATCAAAATTTGGTCACCGTGCGCTCCGAGCGCCGCCCAGCGGCCCAATCTCATTACGGATGTGGCACGTTATGTGGAGGATAATCAGGAGAAAATGCGCACCGATCCGTTCGAAGCAAATACACGCAATGCGTATTGTTTTAATAATTAAATATACATATATATTTAATATATCACACACCACTAGCATAAATATTAAATTAGTTTTAAAAAATCGGAATTGGAATGTGTAATACAATTCATGCAATATTAAAACAATTTTACCAATCACAACGGCTCACGATTCTTGCAGCATTATAGCTCTATATAGCAAATAGTGTTCCTTGCAATATTTTTGTTAAATTGTCAAAAAAAAACATTATGGTTAAGCAAATCATATGAGTATGTTATGTACGAAAGCGTCGAAATAAAATTCAATGAATTAAATAAGTTGATTTTGAAATAATAAAAAACATATAGGATAAAATATTTACCACCAGTTTCAAATATTAAAAACCGAACATACAGAATTATATATATATATATTTTTTTTTTTTGGAATTATTCTGTTTATTTATCGTAGTTATTTAAATCTATGCTCACATGTATACATATACATACATATAAATATTTTACTTTATGTAATAATATTCAAGTATCGCTCTTCTTTTGTTTTTTTTTTTTTTGTGTTATTAAGTTTTTCCATCAATTTTTATCTTAGAAAAATAAGTAGAATTGATAGCTTCACAAGAAAGTTTTTTTTAACTTTATATATATCGCAAACGGTAAACGTTATTGTTGTTAAAAATTATGTTCTGGTATGAAAGTTGAACAATTTAAAGTACTTAACATTTTTTGGGGATTCGATGAAAGATGTTTGTTAAATATTTTTGTATTCTGTCCTTGAGTTTGTGTGAAAAGTGTTTAGGTGTGTGTGGCATATGTTGTGGATTTTAGTTAGTGGCTTAAAATCTAACTGAATGTGTTGTAATTATTCGCGGCCATGCGGATGATTTTTTAACTTTCTACTTGCACATTCTTTCACACTATATTTATTATGTATAATTATGTTTCTATATATTTTTAATGAATTCTTTTTTGTTTTTAATTACTTTACAAAAGTGCGTATCTTTTTCATTTTCTTTTGGGTTGTCCATATTTTGCTTTTTATACAGTGTTTTTTGTTTTAGTGTTTCATTGCTCTTTTAAGAATAGTATATTACAAACTATTTTATGATGAAACTAAAAGTACGATTCAAATCAAATTCAATGGGTCGACAGTGTTTATAAATATTGCAAATTGAATGATCTAGGAGGGGGTAGACGTGGGCAGGGTGAACCATAAAATCGTTAACGTTACTTTTGTCAGTTTGAACTATCGTATATCTTTTGTCAACACTATTTTTATTTAAATATTTTTTGTGTATTTTGTGGGTGTGCTGCATTGAGTTTTGAAATGATCTTTTGTGTGTCTGTTTTTTGATAATGTTTCATTTTGTTGGTTTGGAATTTTGTTTTCTTGCTTGCATATATAAGTATCTTATAGTTTTGTTTATGTTCTTTTTTGTTTTTGTTTTGTAATTAATTGTTTAAATACCATCAACCCTCCCGCTTTATAGAACTAGGTGTCTCTGCCAGACCTTTCACTTTAAGTCGATCAGCGGTTTTGAGAAATGCCGGCAGCTGTTCTTGCGATACATTTACTTCGCCGGCATACATAAACTCAAGTATTGCCTGCAGGTGTATGTAGGATACATCTTTTAGTATGATAATGGGATGCTTTGAGGGATTTTCCTATAATAACAAAATAAATCAGTGAATTAGTTGGCAACTATCAACATTAAAAGTACAATTCATGCAACTAACCTCCAATAGCGCCTTAAAGTAGGGACTGCAAGCTGAAAGCACCATTTTGTGTGCTTTGCATGTTTGGCCTTCGCAGGCGAGTGTAACCTGTGGAAAAATAATCAAAAGGAAATTAATAAGTTACATAGACATGTTCCCCAACACCTTAACAAATAAAGATAAATGATCAAAGAGAAAAAAATGAAGATCACAGGTAGAATGTAGAGATTTAAAATACCAAAGCAGGTAGATGGTAAGTGTGAATAGAAGCGAACTGACAATTGGTTAGGTGTTTAAAGGTGTTTCCAAAAACATACATTTTCATTGTCTATGCCTTCTATTCTGAAGGTAAAAACAATTTGAAGTTGCAAAAAATAAGCAATACTTACATCTGTGAAGCTTTTCTCATCTCTTAAGTGACGGAATGAGGTCACCATATTCGTTTGGAAATCGTTCCATTTTAGAAAAAACTGTTGGTCCGACGACATCATGAAGAAGCTTTTGTTATTTGTTTGTTTTGTGTTTTTATTTTTTTGGATTTGTTTTATGGCTGGTAGAGCGTTAGAGGTAGAAGCGCGCTCACACTGCAGTTCTTAATGCAGTCAGGAGAGTTGGATAATTTAGACGCGCGGCCAAAAAAGAAACTTCAGTAGAATCACTAACTTATTAAGTTATTATATATATTTTGCCTTGATTGCTGCAAGAAAAAAACAAAGTTAACATTAAAGCTAAAATATAATCAAAGCGTGACTTTAACATGCCAGTACTAAAATGATCAAAAACTTGGCGAAATTTCTATGTGAAAAAGCGCACAGCACCGAATCGAGTGTGACCGTCGTGAGAGAGGAGCGCAGAGCCGAGTCGAGCCAAACTTGCAAATTGCGAAAGAGCAAACAGCCGCGCTGACGCTGTGGCTATCGCTGGTAAACTCTTAAGCGTTGCACAACCGAAGACAACAACAACATTTACGACGACAACGACGACTCACAGTCAAAAACATTCTATACAATAGCAAAAAAGTGTTTTGCGCAGAAGCAATATGCAGTGGCGGGCATGGAATGTAGTGTGTGTGTTGGAAAATGTCAAATGTGCAAAGCACAGACCGCAATAGCAAAGTAAAAACAACTACAGCAACAAAAGAGCAACAAAGGTTAAGCAAAATATCAAAGACTCACTCGCACGTACGCTCACATTGAATGCCTTTCACTTTTCAAGGCAATTTCTGCATTTTAGTCATTTGCGTTGCTTATTTGAATTTTTGTTGCTCCCGCACAGTGTGTACAAAGTGGTTTTACTTATATCGTTAATGTTAATGACAAATTTTTTATAGCGAATTTAATTGAACTTAGTAAAAAACAAACAAGTAAAGTAAAGTTTAAAAAATATTGTAACTTTAAAAGAAATAACTTCACCACTGGTATCGTTTCACCGTGCAGACAACATGTGTTGCGGTTGCGACATTTGCTGATACCAGCTTGTTGACGCTGCCATATGCGCTACACTTGCGCCGGCTATGTGTGGGCGACCAAGACCCCAACAGTGTAGCGAGTACAAACTTCGACTTAGCTTTAAGTTTACAGCAGCGGCTCTCACATACGCATACATATACACAGCACACACATACACATCGCTGAGCGCTCTCAACTTTCAACTGCCGTTATGATTTCGCAATTACATTACAACAGCACCATAGCATAACAACAACAACAACGAAAGCAGCGAGGAGCAGACATTTACTGGAAATTTCAATTGCATTGTGTGCGTGCTTCTAAAAAAAGCAACTATCTCACTTGCACTAGTTTAGAAGCAGCGCGGAAATAAGAGTGTTGAGTGATGTTAAAATTATCAAATTAGTATTACTATTGGACGACTATTGATTTTTTACTCTTTTTGTTTGCTCACCATGAAGCAGAAAGCACCCACAATTGCATATGTTTATTTCTTTATAAAGAAAATACCAGTTTATAAGCTGAGCAAAGACAACAACAGAGAAAAAAAGAGTACCGAGTGACGACAGTAGCAACAACAATTTAAAACGAGTTCGAACGAAAGTTGCAACACTCATAAAATTGATGAGCCGCTCTCGCACAAATGTTGTTGTTTTTGTTGTCGTGTATTACTCAACATGGCGCTCACAACAACAAAATAGGATGATGAGGCTAAGGAACGAACTGCTCAAAATTCACTACAGAAGAAATGTGCGAGAGTCGTTGCTGCCTAGACAATGGCGGCGACGGCGACGGCAACAGCGGCAACTCTTCGTGGCATGCCACAACAACAAATGCTCGTATTTTCTTTGCATTGGTAATAAGGCTTTTTCGCGACTAGTGCTTGAATATTATATATTTGTACTTGTTTATGCAAATATTATTATAATATGTAGTTAAAATTAGGTCGCGCTTCGTTTTACTTTGATTCACATACACATCAACGCAATACATCAAGCACACAGTTGCATGCACACACGCACACACACATACACTTGTGTCTTTTTTCCACACTTTCCTAATCGCTATTTGGCTTGCACTATGTACTTTTACCAATGCGTACTGTGTGCAATTGAATAATGATCATTGCGAATGCATTTCGAATGCGTTATGTTCACGATTTTCTTGCCTTTTTTGTTTCAATTTAATGCATACACGCTTTTTTAGCACGCACTCACTCACCTTCTGTACACGCTCTGCTTTCGCTAATGCTTGCTTTGCTGCTTTCTTTTTTCTCTTTTCCGACGAGTCTTTTTGCTTTTTTCAACAAATTATCCAACACTTTTCATGCAGCACGCTGTTTAACAGCACTACCACACACAAGTTTCATAGCGGTGAGACTGCGTTCACTTAAACCGGCCTCATAATGTTAAGAACCTCGCGTTTTTTAAAGAAATTGAATGAAAATGTAAATTGCGCTTGTAAAAGGCTACAAAATACGACAGCAAATGAAAAACTCAGCTTTCGTCAAAAAGCTTGGCAAGCTTCCCGCCAACGTTATAGCAATTACGATCATGTGCACTACAGTTCATTTCTTGAGTACAATTTGGGCCAACTAAACAAATTTCAACACATCAACCCAGATCCTTTTCCATCGCTAGAAACGTTACAATGCATGGATAGAGAGCTAACAGAAACAAGCAGTTCATCTTCATATCCACAAAATTGGATGGAGGATTACGAGTTTTATACAGGCGCCAGCGACGAGTCGGGAAACATTGATGCGCAACATGGAACACCTGATGTAACAGTGGCGCCTTCAACGGTGCCCTGCAATGGATGTGGAGCACATTTGCACTGCGCTAGCACTTCCATGCCCGGCTATATACCGAGTGAAATCTTTAAGGTACGTTAACTGAAGACTGTTAAAGGTATTTCAATATAAAATGTAATTTTTATAGGGTCGCTCTAAAATGGAACTTCAAACAATCATATGTCAAAGATGCCATTTCCTGCAGCATTATAATATTGCGCTGGATGTTGAAGTGCCTCCGTCATCATATGTGGAAACCATTTCACGCATACAGGACAAATTCGCGCTGGCCATAATAATTGTTGATCTGTTGGATTTTCCAAGTTCTATTTGGCCAGGGATGCAACAAGTGCTGGGCACTAAGCGACCTGTCTTTTTGGTTGGCAACAAGGTGGACTTGCTGCCACGGGATTCAAATGGTTATCTGGAGCATGTGAAGCGCTGCCTCAAGCAACAGTTCATCAAACAGGGCGGTTTTGATGCCTTAAATATAAAGAATGTTAGTCTGATCTCCGCTAAGACAGGTTTTGGTATTGAAGAGCTGATAACGCAGCTGCACAAAACCTGGGCATACAAGGGCGATGTTTATTTACTTGGATGCACCAATGTGGGCAAGAGTACGTTGTTTAATATACTTCTCAACTCGGATTATTGCCGACCTGAGGCAACGGAGCTGGTGCGAAAGGCGACAACGTGTGCCTGGCCAGGAACCACATTGCAAATGCTCAAGTTTCCCATATTGCGGCTATCCGACATACGTGTCTATAAACGCTTTCAGCGTCTGTTTTCGGAACGTGCACAACGTGCCGCTCTGGATAAACTGCGTCGGGATCAGGCCAAAGAAACAGGTATGATGACATCGGCTCAACTCATTGGCACCGTAGGACGCACCTTTGAAAATCGTATGGATGTGCAGGATGCATTTGCCATGTCCGGTGGCACTCAGCCCATAACTACACTCAATGAGCACAAGAAGGAATATCGAGAGGCACGTTGGGTGTATGATACGCCTGGTGTCATGCAGCCGGATCAAATAACACCACTGCTCACCACACAGGAGCTGTTGCAGCTGCAACCAAAACGAATGATAAAGCCGCTTGCTCTTCGCCTTGCACCCAAGATGTCATTGTTTTTAGGCGGCTTGGCTCGCGTGGATTTACTAGATTGTAATCAGGACTGGTTAAAGCTGTTTGTTTTTGCCGCGGACACGTTGCCACTGCTTATAACAGAGACTGAACAAGCGGAGGCTATTTATAAGCGTTATTTGGGTACTCCGCTGTTGGGCGTACCTACATCTGGCAGGGATGATAAGCGTTTGGATCGCTGGCCGGGATTACAGTGCATGAATAAGGATATAGTGGTGCACAGCAGCGCACTGGAGAACAGACGCGCCGAGAGACAACTCAATTGTGATATAACCCTTAGTTCCGCCGGTTGGTTGGGTCTGTTGCTCCCAGAAAATACTGAGAGTAGTTGGCGCATTTGGACACCACATGCAGCTGGGATTTATGTGCGAGAACCTGCTCTTATACCTCTGGCTGATCGTCTAGTTGGTAAACATATACGGCATTCATTGGCATATAATACTTCTAAGCCATTTGTTTTTAAAAAATAATTATATTTAGTATTAAATAAACTGTATTTTTAAATGCTGATCATATTTTTAATTTCAATCTGATTTAAGCGACTTTCGTTAAGTGTGGAGTAAGTTGCTTTCGATATATTTCACGCAAGCCGATTACCAACACGGCGATTAGGCGATACCCATATTGTGACATCTCTAACAAAAAGTATCCACTTTTTCACGGCAACAAAGAATTTTTATGGTAAAGAATTTAGCAAATTTCAAGATAAAAATGCCTTTCGAATAGCGCAACACTGTGGCTGCAAGTGTGTTCAATATCTAGTGCTCAACCTTATATAATAAAACACAAAACTGCGACGCAGCATCCAAAGTAGCGACCCACCACACTTATATGCTGTAAAAAAGGCCAGAATAATGGAGCAAAACTCCAGCGTTAACACAGCTGAACAGGAGCTGGATCCGAACTGTGGAACAACAGCAGTTGCATGCAGCAGTGGCAGCAGCGACAACATAAGTGCCACACATGAATTTCAAACCATGAAACCGGGTGCTGGCCAAAAGCAACAACAACAACAAATGCTACAATTGGGCAATGGACGGACAGAGTTGCCACACAGCGAGCTGGTCAAGATGCTATACTATTTGGAGGGTGAGCTACAGGCAAGAGATGTCTGCATCGCGGCCCTGCGCAATGAGCGTGTCAAGCAATTAATCACCCAGTTGCGCACGAAGCGTGTGCAGCCAAATGATCCTTATGCTTCACTCTTTCGGGATAAGATCGCTTTGAATGGAAATTTAATATCGAGAGAATCCTCTACTCAAGCGGCTCAGGCTGAAATGGAGGTGCGTCAGATTATTGAACAGCAAATGGAACAACAGTATCAGATGGTCAGCAAACAGAGGGGTACACATGTACGCATGGTTAACATTCTCACCGAATCGCTGGAGAACAATCAGCGCATGTTGCAGCAATTGGAGGAAGAGCGGCGCAAGCATGAACATGATACGGCACAGGGTGATGACATTACCTATGGCTTAGAAGTGGAGCGCACCAAGTTGCGACAGCAGCTGGAGGCAGAACGTGCGCAGGTCGCCAACATGGAGAAGGATCTCAAGAAACTGCAGGAGACGCTCGAATACGAGCGCAACAGGCAAAAACAAATAGTGCTGCTTCTCATCGCCGAGCGCAAGAAAATCCTTATGAAGTACATTGAGGAGGGTAAGTAATCCAAGGCAAAATGCACAATATGTTAACAGTACTAAAATCTCAATCAAATGCATTTCAGGCAAACGTTCTGAGGACTTAGCTCAAATTCTAGCTGAAGAGAAACAGCGTTCAGATACGATTGCCGAGGGACTCGAGGAGGAAAGCAAAAAGTCACTGCGCATGGAAGAGGAGCTGGAAAAGCAAACGCTATCAATGGAACTAGAACGCAAGACGTTAATGTCCAAATTAGCCAAGGAAGAGCAGCGGTTGGTTTCTATACAAAACCTCTATTTTGTTTATGATTAATATTGACTTGTATTATTCACAAACGCAGTGTCAAGGAGTTGGAACAGGAGCTAAGCACGCTCCGTGGTGAACACGAGGCATTAAAGAAGCTAAATCAACAGCAACAACAGTTGGGAGCAACTGGCTCATCGGTGGCTGGTGCCGCCAAGGCGCGCCAATTTAGTGGTAAGTTCTGCTGACTGCAATTTGTCATTATGATTTATTTATTTTATTTTTCTTATTTATTTTTAATCAATCTATGTTAACTTACGTTTTATTTTCGTGTCCCTCTCGAAAGATGAAATATTCTGTTAGAAAATATCTTACGCAAATTTGCAAGGTGATTTGTTTTATCTCTTTTCTTCTTCTTGTTTTGTGCTATCTGTGTTGAAATTTGCACCACTTGAGCAACTGCATCCTCACCAAAACACACACATACACACATCCCAATCTCACTCTCACTGTATACACGCTAGACATTCAGAGTTAGCCAGTGACACAGTGCCTCAGATTGTTGCACATTAATTACATTGTCTAGCACAAATCTTTTGCTGAATAATGGGCGTGGGCTTAAAATCTTTAAGAAACTTGCACCAAATGCGTTTGGCAATGGATATTCATTGAGTATAAGTTGTTTAGCGTTATCCAAATCAAGCTTCATTTTGCCAAAAAGTATTTTAATTTTCAGTTTATTTATTTTTGTATTTAAACATTTTTGTTGCATTTTTCTAATTCATACATTTTCCACAAACACAAATGTTACAGACGACGCATGTGCCACACCCATGGTAAACATTGCGAAAATCGTACAACCAACCGCAACCGTATCCAGTATGCCAGTCTCCGGCCCCCAAACGGGCATAGCTCGTTCCATTGTGCCCGGCCAGAATATACGCAGCGCCGCCGTTGGAATTGCTACAGCGCCAACGGGGATTGCAAGTGCACCCACAGCGCCTCAACAACTATCATCTAATCTGGCTGCGGTAAATCACAACAATAACAACAGCAGCGGCAGCAGCACAGCTACCGCAACGGATGTAACTTCCAATGCTGCTGCTGTTTCAGCGGTGGCTGCTCCACCACCATCGCCGTCGCCAGCTAAAATGCAGCCAACGGCGACCATACAACGTGCACCGGGTGGCAAGTATGCAGCATTGGCTGCTGCCGCTGCACTGGATCAGACAGCAACACCACCGCATCCACATCCTGTGCCCATTGCAGTGCCACCAGTGACTGTGCCACCGGCTGGAGCTCGAGGCGCCCCACCACCAATTCCGACTAAGCCAATTGTACCGCCCAAGCGGGAGCCATCGTTGTCTCGTTTGGGTTCCATAACGAGTGGCAGTGCTGCGGCTACTGCCATTGCTGCAGCAGCAGCGGCGGCAGCAACAGCAGCTGTGGCTGCCACTGCAGCAGCAACAACAACTACAACAACCGCGGCATCAACGTCAAGCGGAGCAACGGCAGCAGCAGCTGTGGCATCAGTTAACAGCATTGCTAAGCATAATTAGATACCTTCCTAGACATCTTTCGACATCTATATAAACATAATATATACGCGTATTATACTATAAAGCATATAGCGAAAGCGAACAAAAGCAAATACTCAAAACCGAATATAGCTCCAAATAACATAATACAACTTACGAAACTGTGTTCGGGAGCGTAAAGTAAATCCATTCTTCTGACCATATTTTATGCCAAACTCGGACAGTCAACAAAAAAAATATTTTTGTCTTAAAATATATTTGTATGTACATGGCCTACACGTCGCCAACTCCCTTTTCCAGCCCAAACCATGAAAATATTGAGGACCTTAACTTTTAAAGTTAATCCTCCAATTATAAACAAATTGGTTTTTGTTTTTCTTTAGTTTGTTTGTCTTGTGTGCAAAGAGTTTGTTAAGCGTTTAGATAATAACATGTATGCTTGTGTTTTAGTCTTTCGATTTAATTTTGTTTTCAAATATCGCTGGATTTGTGTTATATATATGATTCCCTGTGTAGTCGTTAGTAGCCGTGCGATTCTCATTATCATTATAATAACAAAAAAAAAGTGAACATTAAGTAATTATATATTAATATATATAAATGTATATCCACACATTAATTGTATACGGACTACTCCATTGTGCTCTGTGCGTTGTTTGTTAGTTCTTAGGTGCGAAAACCCTAAAATCCTGTGCAGCTATATATGTATATTAACTACATAATATTATATATACTTTTTACCTATAGAAAACTAGGTTTTTAATTTCATTTTAAGTTCGGCTTAAGCATTTCTTAATTTGCCTTAAAACACATACACAATAAAAATAAAAAACATTATCCTACATAAATTAGCATGTTAAATTCCCAAATCAAAATGCTTGAATTTGCAATTTGAGTTGTTTTTTTGTTTGTACTTACAACAAAAAGAGGCACAAATAAATCAAATTAACATATGAATAAACAAAGAAATTAGCAATGCAATAAACGTTTACAACAAATTTACGATTACAATGTATTGGAAAGCGATAATACAAAATAAATTACACTACAAAAGAATTTTGAACTGATAAATCACGTTGGCGGCGCTTGATTCTCAATGATTGTGGCACGCACCAAGTTGCGAGCACAGGATAAACGCATCAATTCAACAAATTCTTCAACATTCTCCAGCCGATAGTCTTTGAATATGGTCTGCGATGTTTGCTGTAAAGTGATTAAAAAAAAATAACAATCCAACTTCAAAAAAGATGAAGAAATTCAGATTTGGTGCTCACGTTATCAAACTTTGCCGTGTTGCGTTTATTGCGTTCTATGAGGGGCACCAGCTCCATTTCAAGATGTTGCAGGATGGCAAGCGTTTCATTTGTAAATAGTTTGGGTTCCTCAGAGTTCAGCAGTGGCATGGCATCAATTAACAACGATGGCCAGAAACTATAACAATACAAATTCGTTACGACATAGTTTATTAAAACTATATAGTTTAGTATTTGACTTACTAGGCGGGCGTTATTTTGGAAGCCAAGAGATTAACAAGCGGCTCGGCACCGGACACAAAATCGCGCTGACAATGCAATTCATAAAACTCAAAATACTTGCATAGGAAGACCAAACGTGGTGATATAAACATGCGCGGTCCAATGCACCGTAACACATCGGGACAAAGCATTTCACCCGTATGCGAATAGTTCTGCAAAACAATAAACAATAATCGTTAGTATATATAATGCCCGATAGTCAATAAATCAAGTCAACCTTAAGTATAAAATCAGCTATGGACGTAACAAGCAATACATCCTTCGAGCGTATGGCCCATTCTAGAGCGCTGCCATAGCGCTTCTCATTATGGGCACGTTTTGACAACACTTTGCATATATCCTGCTCGACTGTGAGAAGGCTGCGATGTTTGGCCAATTCCAAAATTTTGAACGCTTGTCGCTCACTTCTTAGTGGAATGCGGGAGAGCAGTAGCTCAATGGCTGCAGCACCCTCAAGACTGCAAGAATCCAAGTAATCTATGCCCAGCTGCCAGTAATTACGTGATGCCATCAAAAAGCTGCCATACTCGAAGACCATAGAATGACGTAACGCTGAGATATCACTAAAAAGGAAAGAAGGTTAGTACCCTAACGTTACCTAAAATTTATCTACACTTACATGTTATGCTGGTCAAAGTACGACTTAAACTGACCCGTATGATAAATCAAATCAATAAGATGTGTAGAAAACCAATGGCTGTCGTTAAGCTTTTGCGCATCGTATACAAATAGTCGAATGTCGTGCTGCATCAGCTGTAGTACCATACGGCTCAATTGCAGCATCTTCCACTCGGGGCGGAGAAGTGTCCAGCGATTCAACCAACTGGTGGTGGCAATTCGTAATTCAAAAGGCTTGCAGGTGGGCTTTGTGAAGAGCAGATAGCCGGGCAGAAATTCATACCACTCCTGAGACTTGATCAATTCAGCATCCCAATGTTTGTTGCTGCCCGCTACAAGCTGCATGATCACCTCTAACTGTGGCTCCGTTGCAAACGTTTGGGCAGCCAATTTACGATCCAGATCGACACGCCAATACTCCCATTGGGAGTTAAATTTTTGTAATGCATAACCATCCTGATAAACAGGCATGGTTTTTAGCACTTGCTCGGCGGATTGATAGGCGGCCTGGTTAAACTTACGATTCTGCAAGAGTATGGCACGTGGCACCTCTAGCTGGCCAAGCATAATAAGCCTTTTCAACGTCTCCCAATAATTATCGCAGTCGCTAGCCTCTTCCGCCATTAGCAGCAAGTCGGTGGCCTGATCTTCAGCGCTGGGGTAATGAAAGCGAACCCATTCGAGCAGTTGGGGCACAATTAGCTGACTGGTCTGCTGTTGCTGCAAATAGAGTATTTCGAACAGATGCCACATACATTCAATCGAATAAAAAATCGTTGTGGCCTTTGTGCAGTGGTCCAGTCTCCATTCATCCTCTTGCACCTCGGGTGTTCTTTTCCCATGGTCAAGTTTTTCAAGGCAAAAACGAATTATACTTCGATATGCTCTGGAAACTTGTAAATATTCTGCCGATTTCTTAGCTCCCTTTGCTTCCTTTGAGAGTGTTTGAAGCGTTACAAATGTGCCATTAGTCTCGGCGAGCAAACTACGGAGCAGCGGTTCCTTATAAAGTGTTGCCTCCTGTGCTACACTAATCACTACAGGATCATCGTCTGCTGTGTCGCTGGGCGTGTCGGGCGTGCTCCATGTTACGGGACGATAGGCGCTAAGCGCTATTTTTGTGCTGCCGGGCACAAAAGTAGCGGTAAGTGTGTTGCCGCAGCGCAAGGCGAGTGAATCGCCTATTTCCTGGAAAGAAGCAAATTGGTCAATTGCTATAACAGCCTTTTTTGTTGGAAATTGTCTTACGAATGTTGGTATGTTCTCGTCCGTCATTTTAAACATGTAAATTATTTGTTTTCATAAAAATAACACTTTGGTACGGGAAGCCGCGTTTTTATTAGCGGCATAGGACAGTGTCGACAATGTGTTAATTTACTCTAGTGTTGAGCAGTTTTTAAAATATATCGATTATTTTTAAGGATGGTACGCACATTAGTAATAGTTCGTTAAGATTTAATTATTATCTTCTTTAAAAGTCTCTCTATAATAAAATTAAGCTCCTTTGTAACTTTTCAGATTATTTAACAAACAAGATACAAAAAAAATATATATTGTGTGCTGTCACAGACTATATGCCAATGAGATGACAGCACTGCCAGCCCAAAAATATTTCACTTGCTGGCCGCCATTTCGCAAAGTTCTTAAAATTGGCCACGCCGTGACTTTTCGAGGAAGTTGTATTTGAGGTTTACAACAAATCAAACTTAATACTAATATGGAAGATATTACTGAAATTTTTACCCTATTTGATCGTAATCTGCAAAGATTGCAAACTAATCTAAATGATTATCAACTCGGCGCAAACAATTTACGACAGATTCTTGTCGAAAGCTGGTCGCAGGTGGATCGTGCCGATGATCACATAATTACCGTCCACAATGGCCTTCTCAGCAGCGTTAACGAGGTCAACAAATATATAATCAAGTTAAATCTACACATTAAGCTGAATAGAATAGGCATTTTGAATGTTGGTTTAAACAACAATGTGGGGAATCACACAAATCGGCATGGCATTGTGGTGGGCGAGTTCGACGCAACCCCTGAAAAGCCCAAAAAAAACTTAAATGATGAAAACTTATCTCTGCAACGCATTGCAAATAATAATAATAATAATGATCCCAATTGTCTTGTACCCGTTAAAGTGAAAGCTCCACCAATTCCACCTCGCCGAAACATAATGACGAAAAGTTCAATCGTAGCTGCAAACGAAACACCGTCCCAGCTGCCCATTTCGCGATGTAAATCAAAATTGTTGCCTCCGAAGGGCGGCACGCAAATGTCGAGCGGTGCTGCATACAATACACTTTCGAAGAACATAGGCAGCTTTGTCAAAAACAGCGTTGTGCTGGTTACTATGATGCATCTCAATGTTTTAGAGAATTGTATATTTGTTTCCAAGTGGGGTCCGGAGACCACGCCACTTAAGAAATTGCTGGAGTGCGTGTTGCCACTCCAACAACTAGATCAGCTGCCCAATTTTGGTGAGATCTTTGCTGTTTATGATTCACACGAGCAGATAATACCACGTGTGGTAATCAATGCACAAACCGAAGGCGGCGGATACGAGGCCTACTTGCTGGACTATGGCGAGCACATTCATTTGAATGACGAGGAGGTTATCTACTCATTGCCCAACGAGATTAAGGCACTGCCAGCGGAGGCTGTCAAATGTTATGTTCGCAACCGGAATGTGATCCTTATGAAAGAGTTTACCTATAAGGAAATACGTTTGCGCATCTTGGCCAACAATGGCAATGAATTGGAGGTTGAACTTTTGGATGATGGTCAAACTAAACCGGCAATGTCATCTGAATGTATGAAAATGCTGGACATAATTGAGCCCAGTACCAGTGATGCTGTTAAAGCTGTCATGGGTTACAAACCGACAGATGACCAGCGAATATGTCGCCATTACGATCCCAAGCTGAATGGCTGCTTTAAAGGTATAAGTGTGTGAATAGTTCGACAACCCGATGTAAATGTAACAAATTTTGTAATACGACAGGATCCAACTGCCGCCTTTTGCATCAACCGTTAGCGCCATATGGCGCCACCAAGGACAAGGAGCTAGCTGAACCACTGCCCGAGTGCACATATGTATCCGAAGAACTCAGCACTCGGATAGGAAGCGTTCTACAAGTGCGGGTCACATTTGTCAGCAGTCCGACACATCTGTATGTGCAGTTCCAGGAGTTTAGCCCGCTGGTGTGGGGTGCAAAAGAAGTGTCCGAAACGCAACGTAAATTCAAACGCGCTCCGCGTCTCTTGGACATGGTGTTGGCTTTGTACAGCGACGATTGTTACTATCGTGCACAGGTCGTCGAGCAGATCGATGGAATATATAAAATGTTTTTTGTGGACTATGGCAATACGGACTTTGTCTCCATTGAGTCGCTTGCCCAATGTCCCTTTGCTGCAACGTTGAAGCCGCATCGTGCCATTAGATGTATCATTTCAGGCATCAAGTGTTGCTCCCTTCTGCCACAGGAGAAGAGTGCCGAGTGCGTCGAGTTTCTCAAAAGTAAAATTCTTAATAAGAAGTTTGATGTGAAACTGATTGGACTTGTGCCCGATGGCTACTATACGATTAAGTTTCTGCATCCATACGGCAATGTGATCGATCAGCTATTGCAACGTGGCTATGTTGAGCCAAGTATGGACTTTAATGATTCTAAAGTTATGCGTGTCGAATAGAACTAAAAACTTAGTTGCATTTTCAACACACTTTAAACATTTTATATCTATAATTTTAGGCAAGCAAGTTGACAAGCATTTAAATAATATACAGTTTTAATGCCTTTGACGGATGAAGAGCGCATCGAAAGAAATCGCCAACAAAGCCAGAATTATCGTGTACTTAAACGATGGCGCATTGCAGGAATCGGTGCAGCTATAGTCGTTTCCATAATAATTGGTTTATATCTCCTTGTTAAATATGCACAATTCAAATAATTGCAATTTTAGTTTCGTTGTTACGTTAAGCCAATTATTGATGTCTTGAACTAAACCGTAGTAGCATTTTTCTAATACGTTCAGAAATTTTGTGTCAAGCATTAAAATAATATCCAATTTTAATGCCTAATGCCATTGAGGGCAAATAACACAATGCCTCAAACTCGCTGTGCATGTTTTCGATCTTGGCGATGGGGAGTCGCAATCGGAGGAGTTCTTTTTGCTGTTTGTTCTAATTGCGCTTTGTATATATTTCAGTGACTTTCGAGGATTATTAGTTACATTATTTATCGCTTAAAAGTACAGATACTATCTAAATATTAATTATTATATTATTGCATATTAGAGATATAATGTATTTGTCGAGAATCAAAAATGATGAATGCTTGTTAAAATACTATTAACTTTTAAAATATTCAAATGATTAATTAATACAAAATTTAACTGTTTTATTTGACTAACAAATATTTTTTAATACATAAGAATTTATTAGTCTTAATAAATGTTTGGATCTACATATAGGCATGTACATGTCAAGTTTCTGATTAATGACGGCCCATGCTTTCATTATCAGTCATTAAAACATAACAACAACAAAAAATCATGGGCTCGAGCTAAACTGTTGTCATAAAGCTTCAAAACTAAAACAATAAAATAATAATACTAATTGCCCATAATGTGCAAAAGCAAAGTAAAGTTTTTTGTTGTGGGGGTACGGGCTCAAGTTTTGGATTCCAGTTTGGTCAGGTTGTCGTCGTCGTCACCGCTGCTGGTGCTAATAGATTATGCCGCAACGATTAGAGAAAGGCAATAAATAACACCTGGCTGGGATCACATGCGTGTGTGCACCACTAACATATCAGGTCACATAGTAAATGTTCATGCTCTTTGGTCCTGTCCTGGTGTTGACAATTTAAATGTTTTTAGCAGCAAAAAGGGTAACCTCTAACAGGACCAGTTCAGGGATGTACGTCCTTGTGAAACACAACAACTGCATGTTAGTATATATATGTATACATTTTTTACAGTCATCCTTTAATGAATATCCAAATAATGTGCACTTTGATAAGCACGCTTCGAAAATGCTCCAACAAAATTCAAATTCGATAGTTTTACATAGAAAGTAGTAAAGAATATTTCATGAAGCTTAAAAACATTTATATTGTACATATATTAACTTAATGTAGAACACCTGCATGAGGGCCACCCTCCACGATAATTATATAAGAATTAAACACAGGGTTAAGTGTCAAAAGGATGGGAAGACCCCTAACATATGTTCCCAAAACACACACACTCAAACATAATGATGATGAGCCTGTGCCAACCCCCTTTTAGGAAAATATAAAAACATTTTTCAACTTTTCTTTTTCTTTTTTTTGTTAATTTTTACAATAATAATTTTGATGGACGAAGTGTTTTACCTGTTGTGTGCTGTATTAAACAAAACGACGAAATTAATTAACAAAACTTTCTTTTTGGCGAAAAGGCCAATTGGCTAACAGTTAAAACAAATATTTGCCTAGTGGTTATAGCCACGCTTATTGTTTTTGGAGCGCTGGCTATTCAGGGTGAAATGACTATCATCCATAATATCGGCATTGACCTTCTGTAGTTCGGCAATGCGCTGCCAGGTGGCGCAAAAGTGTCGCACATTGCGTGCATTGGCCAACTTGGCAATTGGTCCCAATGTGCGATAGCCATTGTTAAGATAACGTATAAAACCCTTGGCCGACAAGTCCATAACAGCTGTCTTCACTTGTGCCTCCAAATCGCCACAGGCAAATGATCTGTCGGGAGAGGGGGAGGAGGAAATATTATTTGATTCTGTTAATTTCCCAATAGTAATATTCACTCCTTTGCCAACATCTCGACAATATCCATCTCCTTGATGCCATTACAATATTTGGGATGATCTTGAAATATACGCACCATATCCATAATATATAATGGCAAGTGAATGTGATAGGCATTCGTATGCATCATCGATGTGGTTGGTTCACAATCGCTTATGGGGATTTTGTCACTCATCTTAAATAAAAATAAATTTCTCATATACTATGAAATCGATGAAATTTTTGGTTCTATATGATTTTACTGGATTGGAAATACGAATGACATACATATGCATAATGTTGGAGACAACTAAAGCACAGTTAATGTGTTCAACCCCAACGGTCCTTGGGTGCTAATGTCAGCCAATTACAGGTGTCATTAACAGTTTGTCCAACCGATGTTTGCTTTCACTTTGCTCTTCAATTATGAAGCCCAAAGCCGTACAAATATTGTAACAATTACATGTTCAGTTCTTTATTACCTGATAATTTGCCTAATATATAAATAGACTTTTTCCCAAAGGAAAAAATATAATAACAATCCTCCCATTGCATTAGCGAGTGGAATGAGTTATCAGTTGTGTGGGAAGGGGTAATGCGTTATTTGGAAGGACATTCAATGGAAGTTTCCGATTGGACTCAGAGAATTTAAGAATCTTGTATGATTGTAAAAATCTTAAGAGCCCTTTAGTCGCAAAAACATACTTCCCATATAAAAGAAAGAAAAACAAGTAGAATTCGACAAATTGTTAGCCCTGCCAAACTGTCACGCAATTGTGTTTCTAGCTTTAACTTTGAAATATCGTAAATGATACCCCTGAAACCAGGACAGTCAAAGGGTTAACTATGGTAGGTAAAACTTTTGCCAACAGATAATAAATTAGCGCATACATTATGGAATATAGTTAGGATGCCACCGTCAACTATTAACTGTCACTGGCTTCCGGTAACGGGGAAGCGAGGTAAGGCAGATGAGGAAGCCTGGGCGTCTAACTGGCAATTTGTTTTCACCCAAAACGAACAGGTGACAGTTTCTCAAACCGGGGAACGGGTTAAGGAAGATACACATACATACATGGCAAATGACATGTGGTTAAATGTTATATGGGTAAGGTTATCAAAAGCAAAAACGCGAATTGGTTATATATTGGTTTTATATGCCTCAGTCATGCTTGCAAGAAGTATTAGTTACCGGGACTTTTTCTGATGACTTCATAAGTTAGATTAACTAAATTGAGGGCTGACTGTGCAGTTTTTGGGGAACTTGCAACCTTACATTTAGATATGCTCACTGAATGTCTTACTTAAGTTAGCAATGTCATTAGGAACTTTACTTTATGTTATGTGCAAGGAATTGATTGACAATGTAAATGACTTGTCATTTTTCTGAAAACGATACTTTTAAGTTGACAAAAGGACCTTTTGATTGTAAATAACTGAAACTGCCAGCCATTCTTGTAATTTTGTAGATATAGAAATAATTACTATATAATTTAAAACAGAATGTACTGCCTATGGATAACGAGAGCTTTCCATCCATATTTGTTCTCTAGCTTTTAAAGGTTATGTGATTGACACGTTCATATACGAACAGACAGACGGACAAAACTATTTCAAGTGTTATTATAAGAAGCTAAGGAATATTTGATTCGTTTTTTTTCCAAAAACCTTATCTACCCATACTAATTTCAAAATCAATACAAACTCATAGTTGATGTCTTTACCTGTTATTCATGTACGTTGAACTCGTGCTTTTGGCTTATCGACCTCCTTTTTTTTAAGTCCTATGCCCTATGCCAGCAATTACAGCTTTTATACTTAATCACAATGTTCTATCTACAAAATATTCAGTTGTAATCACAAGGCGCAACGTTAAATTCCTTCATTGTCTATTTTCGACCGCCCACTTTTCACTTGTCCACCACGATCATTCTTATTGGTTGTTAGAAAAAGTTTTTCAGCCCCCTTAACAACAGTCGGACATGAGCTGCATAATAGTTGGCCAAACTCATATAACCCTGTCTGCCAGTCCATATGCCCCAGGCAACACCCACCCAAAAAAGAAATCAGAAAACATACGGTCAAGCGGGAGGGAGGTTAGTTGGTGGCAGGCAACAGATTTAAGGGGGTGGCTAATCAAGCTAACCAGTTATATGAAACCCTTATAACTGTGCAGCAGAAATAAATGTCATTCAACATGGCAAAGTGTCATGTATTTGACGAATAATTACCGTCAACATTGCGTGATTGGCTGAATCAGCCAGGCGGAGGCGGCCTGTGGCGCTATATAGCTTAGATTTAGTCCAGACGATGGGTGGTTTGGGTTGGTTTGGCTGTGTGTGTCACAACAACATATAATTATATGAGGCAGCCAGCCAGGTGGTTCTGGACTAGAAGAATACGCGCCACAGGGCTCAGACACAATACAACAGTTGACGGTAACGGAAGTCATCGGATTTTTTTGTGTTTGCCGTTGGAAGTCCTTTGGTCACACACACACACATACACACAAACGAAATACGAAATGTATTCGCCCGCGGAGTCGCCCATTGTGGACGTTACCGATACGCTATCGATGCATAGTGAATTGGATTATGATCCAGAGTCAAATGGCAATGGTATCTATACAATTGCTGCACCACATAATCTACGACTGCCGCTGCCTGCTCTTGCTATACCCAATCTGTTGGCATCCAAAGCGAATGGAGCGTTACCTGCCTTTGAATATATTGCACCACCCAATCATGGTATGCAATCTTTGGATTTTCCGCTAATGGAACTGAATCGTGTTGGCATGTTTCCGGGTTTCCTGCATCGACGAGCACGCGGCGAGAAACGACCCATTCCCGATGCCCAAAAGGATGCCAAATACTATGAGCGACGCAAACGGAACAATGAGGCTGCCAAGAAGTCAAGAGATGCTCGAAAAATACGCGAAGATCGTATTGCGTTTCGTGCCGCGCTCCTTGAGCAGGAGAACTCTATACTGCGAGCACAGGTCCTGGCATTACGCGATGAACTGCAGACAGTGCGACAACTTTTAGGTGCCACAACGAGTGGCATGCTGGCCGTGACCAGGCCAGTCTGATGGAGAATTTTTGGTGTGTAGATAAAAGTGAAATTCTGTTTTGTGATTTATGTTAATTAATAAAATTATTATATTGTATGTATAATATATACAGAAGAGAAATTATTGGGTTGTAGATTTTTCAAACTGATACATTGAAAAATTCGTTTCAGAACGTTTTTAAACACCTCCATACCTAAAATACCAAAAATTGAAAACTTATTGTACTATATTTCTGAAAACGTCAGTTTAAAATTTGATCGTGTTTCGGTTGTTTTCCGAGTTAAGATACAAAGCGAACAGCAATCAGCAGCAGGTGGTTCTTGTCTAACATAAACCAGAAAGCATTGCATACTTTTTTGCAGCTCAAAAAAATATTTTGTTATTTATAATTTTTTATTTGTCGTTTGAATTGTTTTAATTTAATAGAATTGCAAAAAACGTTAATGCATTTCTCTTTCATTTCGTTATATAAGCGTTTCTCGCATTTCTCTCTATTATATATTAGTTTAAATGTTTTCCACTTGCATATACAAAACAAAACTAATTATGCATTACAAATTGTGTGTTTGTGGTTGTTGTTGTTGGTTTCTTTAATTAAACTTATAGTAATCACTTTTAATATATAATTAAATATATAAACAACTTTATTTCAATATTTTATTAATATGGATTCTTTAACAAAAATAACAAATTACAAATTAAGTGAGTGCATCTGAACTTTACCACTCGACTCAAGAAGCAGCAATTGTTGATAGTTTGATGAGCTGCTTGATGCAGCAATGTCCGTTACAGTTGAACCATTGTCCAGTTTCACATCTAAACGTTCCCGATCCAAATGAAAATCATAGATGCGCACCGAACCGTTCGAGAGAACAAACAAATGCCAACCGTCGGTCGATTGAACGAGGGCCTGGACAAGATTCTGTCGCAAGACGCTTCCGCTGAGCAGCAGTTGTTGGTCAAACACACGCAACTCGTAGGCACGACGTGGTTGCTGCAACAGCTGCAGTGTGGTATTCGGACGTATATCATCTTCCATATCCACTTGCTCAAACGATCGTCGTTCGTTTAGTATTATATTTTGTATGGCACAAGATTTGCCCGTTTCAGGTTGATGTTCGGGCATTGGTGTTGCTGGCGGCATTGCCGTTGTGGGGCGCTGCAAACGTTGACGTTGGCGCTGATTGCAATTGAGTATCATCACAGAGCCATTCGACAGGCCCACAGCCACAAAGTGCTCATTGGCCAGTACGCACAGTGCCGTGGGAAACAGAAAGCGACTCTCATGCAAACCGATTCGGGTGAATCTATCTGGTTTCAAGCTTCGCGTGCAGCACAAGACAAAGTTGCGATTACTGCACACGTAAATGAGATCACTGCCCGTATCAATGTTGCTAAAGCGCAGTCCCTGCAGCCCCTGTCCAGCCAGCGCTGTTGTAAGTGTTTGTGTCTCATTTAGTTCGCGCAGCAACTCATCGCTGTACACATTGCCCTGGAACATGGATTTGGTCTTGTCATAAGCACTTTGGCTTCGGTTCAGCAGGCGTCGTTCCAGATATTCACGCAGATCACAGCTTGCCGCTTGGAGTAGCTTCACTCGTGCCCAGGGCGAGCTGTATTCATTTGTGCTAGCTGCACCACAGCCTCGTTCACTCTCAACCAGTGTCCATATTGTGAGCAATCCCGAATCATTAAGCGAACCGTACTGTATTGGAGAAACAATAAATTCAAATTAAATATTTGGAAACAGGGATTCGGAGACACTCTAGTATTAGCCCAACCCACCTGAATATCCTTGTGTGCCGAAGCCAAACTGCTACCCAATGCCATGCACGCAGTCTTGGGTGCTGGTCGAAAGCTACGCACATCGACAACGGCGCCGAGATCCAATGCACTTAAGCCCTGGCTATCTAAGCTGGGCACAACAGATTGCGTCGCGGCAAAATGAGTTAAATTGCCATCCAATTTGGAGCAATAGCTATAAGTCTCGCGAAGATCCCACATGGCCAGACTGCCATCACGCAATCCAGCAACAATAATGTCCGGAGCTTCGCTGCAGAAGGCGACGCGACAAACCTCGGCCCAGGTGGAGAGCAGTCGCAATGGCTTGCTAGGATCGGTTAGGGACCACACCATCAGCAAATTCGCAAAATCTTCGCGATAGACATCGCTTTGGGGCGGACACTCATGCACCGTGATCACAAGCTGACCAGAGCTGCCAAAGATACGACGCACACGCAATGCATCCAGCAGATTTGTCTGCAGTGTCGGTGCACGTTTGGGACCTGGGCAATTGGCATTGAGTACCTTGCCAAGCAGCAGGGATGCCTTGTGCAGAAACACACCCAATCTTTCCAGATCATTAGGCTTGGCCAGTCGTTGTTGCTGCTGCTGCAATGCTCGCTGTTGATCCACCCGACGCAGTTGCTCCATTCGTGCCAAGCTAAACTCAAAGGCATCACCTGATTGCGCTGTTAGCGTATCCAAATCATTGCCAGCATCGCCACTGCAACTGAGCACCAACTGGTTGCCATAATGCGGCGGATGCTGAGTCCAGCTGGTACGCTGATGCACTTCCAATGTCTGGCACTCGTTGTCCGTTTGCTGGGCATTAGTTTGTGTGGTAATCTGACAGGTGTTTAACTTTCCATAGCTCTGCATATAACCCTCATAGCTTAACGGTTTCATCTCAAACAGCTGGTATTCCAGTTGATCAAAGCGTAGCTTCCGCATCAGTTCCTTGCCGCGACGGGTTATTATTGGATGTGCCACAAAGTTAATATAGCCGCCATAATGCACATTCGATGTGGACTTGGGTAGTTCCTGGGTTCCAACGAGGCCATAGCTACTGATGCCCGAGTCTAGCTGCTCGGAATTGGCCATGCTGTTAGTGGTATCGAAGCTATCATATGACTGATGCACAGCGGAGCGTTGTTGCTGACGTGAGTTCATATCATAGTGGCCCGAATCCAGTTTGCGGTCCAGTTCCTTGTCACGCTGTATGACTGTAATAGGATTTTGTGTCGGCTCCGATTCATCTTCTTCCTCCTCATCCACATCGTCATCATCGTCAACTATCAGGTTGGGCTCAGGTTCCGCCGGTAGCATGTCTATTTGACCTTGTTCCTCTTCCTCTGGCTTCTCCTCCTCATCTTCTTCTTCGGGCGTACTAGCATCCGTCTCAAAATCAGATTCATATGATTCAAAATCGTCGGAGTAATTATCTGCCTCCGTTGCTGCTACGGCTGCTGCAACTGCCTGCGATGGCTTTTTGTCTGTATCAAAATTTACCTCGAATGCAACGGGTTGCTGTATCTGTTTGCTTAACTTAACTTCCAACTCGCTACGCTGCTTGGCCGAATCCCGTTTGAGCACCACAATTTCATCGGGTTGCAGTGTGCGTGAATAAGTGCGAGGACGTGTCTGCTGTTGTTTGTCCTCCTCGCTAACTACTTGTTTTGGCTGCACTTTGCGCTTTGGTGGTGGCGATGACACCGTCACATTGTGATATGAGTCTAACACTGCATTTGATTTGGATTTCGTTGCAGGTGGTGGTGGTGGTTGTTGTTGTTTAGTAGCACGCAATGTTCTTGTCGTAGTTACCTTCGTTGTGGGCGATGGGGTTGTTCGAGGTTGTCTGCTCGGACCTGGGTCAAGCCCTTTGTTTTTACTTGTGTGCAGTGGCGGCGATGGTTTTTTAATTGTGGTTGGTTTTGCAAGCTTTGTGGTTTTTCGTAAACTCCTCTCGTTATCTAGGCTGTCCTGTTGCTTAAGTTTTTCCCTGCTGCTTGACGAAGTTGTTGCTTTGTCCCCACCTGTTGCCGGTGATTTACTAGATTTGCGTTGTAGTTCATTTTTTGGCTACAAATATGATATTTATTTACAATTTTGAGTAAATACTGTTTTGGCGCCAAAGAATACAGCTGCATACTTTTTATTTTACAACACTGATCAATATAAAAACAAAACAAAGCGCTCTCTCTTAAAAGTGATCGTTGTTCTCTCACTCTCCAGTTAGGCTCAATTGAGTTGTAATTGAACTAACATTTGAATTATATATGTGTGAGTGTGCTAGTGGTGTGAATAAAAAAGCCCATTCAGATTACATTTTGAATCCAGTGGCAAGTGCAATAATGTCGTAGTTTTCACTGTGGCTTATGTGCGTAAAGAAATCTGTGTATGTATGTACATATGTATATTTGACCGCGATATGCGGCATACAAATCAATTGCTTGCAATTGTTAATGGTTTAAGTGCGCTTTATATGTTGCAGTTCTTACGTTTGTTTTGCTCGCCGTTCGCGATGAGCTCTTTGACATTTTATCTAAGCGACGTGTATAGTTTTTTACTTGAATTGAATTTAATGTTAATAAGCGAGTACATGTGTTTAATCAATTCTAATTGTTAACTCAGTTCATTGCATATTCGTTGTGACAAATTTGATGGTTTCCGTGGATACCTTTTGAGTAGCGTAGCAACAAAAACAAAATGAGCAGCTGATGTCTAGTGTTTAAAAATACAGGTCTTGGTAAGTTTAAACAATATGTAAACTTATAAATTTAAAAAAGCTAATGAGTTATAAATGTTGTGTTATGCAAAAAAAAACTTTATTCGTATAGAAAATAAAATTTTGATATTTTTTCATGCCCATATATGGATTAGCTCGTATTAGCTGCGTACTTACCTTAACCTCTATCATTTTGCAACACTTGCACAATTAAACAGGTGATTGATTCTGTGAAGTGTTCGTGTATTTAAGATTCCTAACATAATTTAGCTTTAATGGCGTGCACATTTATAATAATATCACAATAAATAAAGTTCAGCTTGTGCACTTCACTAAAATGGTTGCCGTCGCCGCTGAAACCACAAGCCAACAGCAGCTAACAACAAAACAAAACAACTGCTGCTGTTGGTCGTCAGAGCTCCATTATCCTCATCGCCTTTGGAAACATAATACTGTGCCTTGTAACGTTCGTAGATGTGTTCCATAGTACGCTTGGCATCATCCCGTTGCAGTTCTAGTAATCCATAAAGGGCTGTAGTGCTGTTATGGAAAAGAATATCAGTGCGCCTATCAAATATGCCATAGAGGGAAAATGCTCGCGTTTCACTCTTGTAATTCTTGCCAAACAGATGATCCATGTCCCGCAAAGAATTGTAGATCTCATTGCGGCGTGTCAGCGACGAGTTATGTGTCATTAGGTAACCACGTGGTGTCCAGTGCAGATAACAGTACTCGAAAATCGAGTGTCGCTCCTTGCCTCCATATGGACACAACAAGCGGTAAGATTGATGCAATCTGGGCTTGAGCCAGTCCGATGTTAAATTGCCACTGACATATTTATTGTAGACATCTGAACTGATAAAGGCCACATCGGCACCCTCAGCAAGACAACGGAAAGCACCTTCATCGCCGCGATAATGAGGTGGACACTGACGGCCACGGTGCGGATGCCACAGGCATGAGTCGTGATGAAAGAAGGCATGTGGTGAATGTACGCTGCCAGTGGCATTCACAATTGTCTCCAGGACGGACAGATGGGCTGCGCCCTCATAGCTAGGCAGACATGCTCTTGCCCCTCTTAAATCTGCAAAGCTTTTGAATTTGGAGTCTTTGTGCACCAGCGCTATGGTCACATATCGATCGTGCATAAGCTCAGCATACTCATACAACAACGGCATCAGATTATAGTCTCTTTGCGCCTGGACTCGCTGCTCCTGATTAACCAGCAGTATATCAGCGCTCTTGTAGCGCGTGTCATCCATGCACTGCTCCAGATTCATTGTGCGTATGCATTGAATATTTGGCTCAACGCCATACACTTGCGACGCCTCCTGCAGCCATGAGCATTTTATATGCTCAATTATTGATGTGGTGCACATGACAATGGAACGTGGCGGATTACATTCCGGAAAACTGTAAGCAGACTGAAATCCAATTGCCTGATCTAGATAGTCATCAATGGAGATGACATTGTCCAATGGCACGGTAAACACATGATATGTCGTCTCCAACAAACCGAGCAAAGCATTTTGCCAACTGTCTGGCTCATCGTGTGTTAAATCAGTGACCAAACGCTGCACTTGAGCAGCATGCGAGCGACGTGCGGCAACAACGGGCCATGGTTTTGAGACCCATATACACGGACGAGTCACATTGATTGGCTGCAAATGACCGTCCGGACAGAGATAGCTATATTTTTCTGGAAGATCCTCTGCTTGCAAACCAGTTAGCTATTAAATGAACATATTTAACAAAGTAACTTATTTAATAGATGTTTAATATGCTACTCACGCCAAAATGACTTCGTGTGTCATCGAGACGCGCCCAAGAGACGCTCCCACCGCCTTTGGTTAAGCAATAAAGTGCACCACGTCTGCCCCAATGCTTGTCCGTGTCATCGCAATTGTAGGGATCATAACACATTTGGCACAGTGATGGATAACGATCCTTTAGTATGCGATCCTGCTTACGATCGGGCACCCAAGGGCCTGCCTTGCAGCTGGGACCAAAATACTTGGCGGAGGCGGCAATACGATCCTCTGTTAAGGTAAGCTCAGGATTGCAGGATTTGGACACCAACGTAGATTCGAAATACTACAAAAATAAGGGTTTTGAAATACGAAAGTTGCTGTTATGTGCTACTACTTACATTGGCCAAAACCTCGGTCCAGTGATTATTCAATCCGTAGCCCGGATGACACAGTTTGGCACCATGCAGATCAAAAATCGTGTTTATACCCGCATTGTTATTCACGACCGCTACGATTTCATACTCAAATGGCGATTCATGCGAACGCATCTCACTGGCAACCAAAATCTCGACACTTGCCCAGCGTGCTGCCACTAAATCTTCCGATGTAAGCACACCAAAATGTGCAGTTCCCTTGTGTATGCGACGAACACAATCCAAACGATCCACACCAATAACACACTCAATATTGCTAGTGGCCTCCAGGAGGGGACAAAATTTGGGAGCCTTACGATATTTACCACGAGATTCGACCACACAAACGCGCACTAAAAAGACGTCAAAAATAAAACTCGTTAAAACCCGCTTGATTATATCAGTTTATGTCAAGGAGACGTGCAATTTTCGGAAGCAACATTTAAAATTAAAAATTCCCTTTCCCAGCTTAACCGGTTTCAATGCCGAAGTTGTTGTTATTAATATGCTGCTCTCGTTGGGGGAAACTCTGATATAATAACAATTACGCAGAAATCGCAAGTAATCAAGTTGACAAGTGAAGCTCTGTGAGATTTTATCACTTTAGTCAGTGGAGCAGTCAGCCAAGGTCGAAGTCAGTTTATTATGTTTCTCTGGCAAAGACCGGTTTTCATACGACAGAGGATGGCACAGCTGATTGCTTGTAAATCTACAAACACATGAGTGTGAGCTAATATCATTAACACATTATCAAAAGGTCTTTCAATCATACAATTTCGAATGTGCATTCTAACTTTTTTTGACATTTAATAGCTTTAAACTTGAAAATCGTATAAACTTTGCACTTAACACATTTGTATACTAAAAACCGCTAAATGCAGAATACAATTTAATTTAACTTTATCTTATATATCATCTAATACTGTTGACATGATTTACAATTTGATATTTTGATTAATACTCCCTTTAGATATATAAATGCTAAAAAAAATCTCTCTTGTATTTCTTGTTTATTTGTTAATACTCTCTGTCAAGGTCAACAACATGTAGACTAGCGGCTTTTTTTCCTTGAAAATTGATAAGTTGTTTGTAGATAGCAAAGTTTTTATTAGATTAACATTTGATAAATCAATAACTTTATTTATTTTTTGTGTTAATTAATTAAAGTTCCATTTTTTATTTAGTTTTAGAAAGGGATTTTAATTAACTACAAATAATTTGCTTAGCTGAATGGAATATACATTTCGACATGATCACAAAAAAATACAATACATTGAATTTTTCTATTATTTATTATTCCACTTATCACTTTAATTAGCTGACAAAGATAAGACTTGTATACATGGTAATTAAAGCTAATAAGTTTTACATTGCATTTTACACTTTTAGTTTATAAAAAGTAGTTTTTGAAATTTAAATTGATTTGTTGGTTCACACACTTATTGTTTATGCAATTGCACAATATTTATTTAGAACATGTTCCATATATTGTGAAAACTTACATTTGCCATCATCGATCGGTTTGACGGCTTCACAAATTGAGATTGATAAGAGCAGGGCGCAAGACCCTATAAACATTGCTTTAAGCACTTGCATGTTTTGTGTTATTGTCTTGTTTTGTTGTCGGGTCTATCAGCGAAAACGCCCACAAATATTTACACACATTTATTTAAATATGTATATACGACAAGTATGTCCGTATATTATATACATATATCTAGATTTAGATTGGAACGCGCTGAGATTGAGCCGACCTTACGCGTCGGACGAACTGCGGAGACTGTCTGAAAGCCGCTGTTAAAGCTTACGACGTCAGCTTCGACGGATGCAGCGAATGAAACTCGTTTCAGAATAATAAAAAAATAAATCACAAAAAAAAAAAACAAGCAAACATAAAATCATCTCGTGTAAACAAAAAAGTAACGCACAGCTGATGAGTCACGGATGTCAGCTTTTGGGTTTGGGTTTTTCAAGTGTAGATCAGAAATCTCAGCTGTGTAAGGTACGTCAAAGGGGGGACTTCCATGATCTATGATAAGTTCTGCCTAATCAAATTAAAAACATTTAACAATACTACCTTTAGTTTGTCTATCTCGAATCTCATCGCAATCTAATTGCTTTATCAATGCAGTTGATTTAGCCTTATTTTGTTTTGTATACTATTATTGGCTTGTATACTCTTATCAGTTTATGAGGCTTATCAACCTAGTATGTCTGTGTTTCAGTGTAGACAGTTTGTTTCACGCTTGTTGCCGCCGCCTTCGCAATATCAGTCTGAGTTCGCTCTTTGCGGCGTTTAAAACGCCTTCAACTTGATCTCCGTACAGTCTCAAGTGAACTCGCGTTCTAACGTGTAATTCAATTCAACAAAAAATTCTCATTATAATCATAGTATTTACTATTGTTGAGCATAGCTCAGTTAATACTATTTGTTATTTCTAAGACTTCACAGCTTGATATTGACTTAACTGGTTGACGTTGTCTAGCGATTTATGCGTCTTCGTCAAGTAATTCCCCATTAAAATATTCGGGTTTTTTGTGGGATATTTTTAAATTTCTAACAACATTTTTATTAATGTTTAAACATTTTTTTGAACATTTTATTATGTATGGTCAATTAGCAAAGACATTGAATCGCTGTGAGATATCTTGTAGTGTCTGCTGCTTTTTACCTGTTTTATTATACCCTGAACCCTTGAAATGTGTAAAATAGATCATAATGGTTTTGTGGAAGTGTATGTGACATGCAAAAAATCTGTGAAATCGGTTGACAAAAAACAATGGATATGAAAAATTAATGTTTTGTCATAAAGCATTGATGTAGCAGTTTATGACCGTACGTCAAATATCTAGAGCTCAGGGTATTTACTAGTCGAGCTTACTTGACTTGAGCCTTTTTACTTGTTTTTATGTAATCTTTTCTTTTTTTGGTAAGTCTACTTACTTGCCGGCACTGTTGAAGCGTTAAGTTTTATTTTGAAAAAAAATTTCTGTGTCAAGTTTGTTCGTTACCTTTATCGAACCGGTTTACATTAGCGGTATTTATTGATGCGTTATGCAGTATTACGTTTGCATATAATATATTCCTTACTCGTGCCGGTATAAAAACCTAAAAATATATTTTTATTATATAGAAACAAACAGCATATTTGAACTAGAACAGGGTTCAATCCAGACATTGTTAACCTTAAATTTTGACAAGGTTCATGTAACTATAAAGTGTAGACATTTAATATATGAGGGGTAATTAAACCAAATCATAAAACCCACTTAATATTTCGGTTAAATATCTATAAAAAGTGCGTGTTATACAGATAAGATTTGCACGTCTCTAATAGGTATAATACTAGCCTACAGATATGTATTAATATAATATAAAATCTTATCGCATTTTATGCTGGCACTATGCTAAAGACTTTTTCACATCGCTGCCGATTAGATAAGCTGCAACACGTTGACAACAATCTACATTACATACATTTGTATATTCTTTACTTTACAGACTTTTGGGAAAGCTAAAGATTTAGATCGTTAGATCATTGCACCATATATATATATATACATATAAAAATGATGCTCTTATCAGTCGAGACAGAAGTAAAACTAATAAAGATTACAAAGCTGCAAGTGCATGGAGTCATCAAACTGTGATATACTATTGTGAAATTTCTCAACGATTACTATAATTAAAAAGAAAACTTTATTTTGCAAGACAATGGCGTTGATTAATAAACGCCTGCTGCCTATCAAGGCGCATTTTTTCTTCTTTATGGCGGGTAAGTAGAGTGATGATCTCTTCCTTACTATCATACGTTAATAAACATTTTTACTTTGCTTAACTGACCTAACAGCAATGGGACCCATATTGCCACAACTTTCTGTGATAGGCAAACAGATTGGCATTCCACCCGATATTATGGGCTATATAACGGCTGTGTTGCCTGTACTGTATGTGTTGGCCAAGCCGCTTGTTGGCTTTCTAGCTGACTATTTTATGGTAAGTTTTATTGCCAATTATCTTTCCTGTAAATGGTTAGCTAATTTATTTATTGTTTCATTTCCAGAACCTGCGCAAATTCATTTTTATGACATTGATTGTGATTATGACATTGGCCTATGGCGGCTTCTATTTCTTGCCCAGTGTATCGCATGCGATTGAGTTGGGCGACAGCAGCGAAAAGTGGAACATCACACTCACCGAGGAACCTGTCGACTGTCCACCGGAACTATATGCATCCGTGGATTATTGCCAGGCAACGCATCAAGCGGCATGCAATCAGAATGAGTTTATATTCAAGACATTGATTCTGGCACCGGAGTCGGTTAGTGATTTAACTCTGATGGCCAATGTGCAGCATGATAATGGCAGCTATTATATGTGCCTCACCGATTCGCTGACTTCGTTCACTTTTTGGAGCAACAATGCTGCCACATGCCAGTTGCAACATATCGACAGCTGTGTCTATGGCAGTGGCAAGTTTTGGCTATTTGTTTGCATGCTTTTCATTGGCACTATTGGCTTCAATGTGACGAATTCCATATCGGATGCATGCTGCTTTGATCTGTTGGGTGAGGAGGAGCAGAGCAAGTATGGAGCACAACGTGTTTGGGGCACTATTGGATTCGGTGTGACGGCATTGCTAGCTGGCATTGTTGTTAATCTGTGGACATCGGATGCCATCAAAAGTTTTACACCAGCTCTGATTATCATGGGCATATTCAGTGTGTTGGATTTGTTCAGTGTATCGAAGCTGCAGTTGCCCAAGCTCGGTGGCTCCGAATCCATTTGGACAGATGTGTGGCAACTGGTGCGGCAGCCACCGATTGTGACATTTTTATTCTTTGCCACAATGGCTGGCATCATCGATTCGTTCATCATTTACTTTATGTTCTGGCATCTGGAGCAGGTCGCCGAGGAGACGGGCTACATGGCACAGATTAAGCTAATCGAAGGTCTGGTCGTAGCTGCCGAGTGTCTGTTTGGTGAGGTGCCCTTCTTCTTTTACAGTGGCAAGATCATCAAGAAGCTTGGCTATGTTCATTGCATGACCATGTGCTTCTTTTTCTATGCGGTGCGTTTGTCCCTTATATCATGGATACCTAATCCATGGTATCTGGTTGGTGTTGAGCTCTTCTTTCAGGGCATCACATATGCGCTATGTTACACCTGCATTGTAGCATATGCATCGGCCGTGGCACCACCCGGTACCTCAGCCACCGTTCAAGGTCTCATGGCGGGCATGGATGATGGCTTGGGTTTTTCGATTGGTTCACTAATTGGTGGCATTATGTTTAAGCGATTGGGTGGACGGGAGAGTTTTAAGTATTTTGCCATTGCCGCCATTTGCACTTGTGTGGCACACATTGTCCTGCGTCCTTTGTCGCGGAAGCAACAGTATTTGCCCAAGAGCGGTTATCAAGTGCCAGCGGAGCAGGCAGGCAGAGAGTTGAAAACAATTCAGGAGTTGCCAAAAGTATACTAGATGTAAGAGTAAATATTTGTATATATATTTTCCTTATCAGCATCAGTTGACAATTGAATTTAGCCATAAATTTGTGTCTATTTAATTACTTTGTATTGTTTTATACACAAAAACATTTTTTATACAATTTTGTAACGATTAAAAAACAAAAAAAAAAACTTGTTGCCAAGTTGAATGACATTTACGATTGTTTTATTTAAACAAATGATCTCCATTTAAGGAACGCACGCGTCGCCGACAACTCTCAAGTGGACCTCTTCATAACAAATTACGAATTCAAAAGTAACAATAAATAAATCAAGTTGAACGAAGAATTTTTAAAGTCGGCCTTTTGAAAGTGAAACTGATGGCGTTTAGTATTTCGAAATGTCGAACATTTCCCACTCTGAATTAGAATTGAAAGCTCAACGTTAACAAAACAAAAAACAATATTTATTGAGTGCCATTGGAATGGCAGAATTTTGTTGGCTAGTGTACTTTAATTTATGCTCAAGTATCGGCCCCACTTAAAAGCTGTGCAAAGTGGCCGCTTGTAAAAAATTAGATTGGCCAGCTATTCAGCTGTTTTTTTGTTGGTCCAAAATGCTATATAAAGCGAGCTTAAAATCTTTAAGCTGTTCACAGTTTAAAGAAGATGCAAATTTATCGGTTGGTGTTGTTCTTATTAGTTGTTCTAAGTGCAGGAACAATTAAGGCTCGTCAAGTGGGCAAATGTAGTCTGGCAAGACAGCTTTTTCGCTATGGTGTACCCTACAGCGAATTATCAGATTGGTTGTGCCTCGTCGAGGGTGAGAGCTCGTTCAACACAAAGGCGATAAATCCATCGAATGTTGATGGTTCTGTGGATTGGGGGCTGTTTCAAATCAATGATCGGTACTGGTGCAAGCCGGCAGATGGGCGACCGAGCACGGATCTGTGCCGCTTACCCTGTCGGCTCCTAATTGGTGATGATATAAGGTATGCAATTGCGTGCGCCATGTATATCAGACAACAGCAGGGTTTCTCTGCATGGGTCGCTTGGAATAATCGTTGTCAAGGTGTAAAGCCAAAAGTAAATCATTGCTTCAGGCGTAGGCGCAAGTTCATTGGCTAAAATGTGAAAAAGTGTTAAATAAATGGATATAGCATTTTGTGATTAAATGTGTGTTTTAATTTGACTAATAACGGCTGGTGGCAAGGATTTTGAATTATATGACCAGTGTTGATTAACACCGTTTGACAAGTCTGGCAACGCTTAAAAGTAAACGTATGCAAGCTGACTGCTATGCAACTCTGCAGTCAACCATTCACCTTGGTATCTTTGTTTACGCAGAAAACTTTTTGCACATTTGCAAATATATTATTAAATAAATCAATATAAAATGGCATCAGCATCCAGTTCAAGTGCACGTCATCTGTTTGATGACTCCAAGAAGCGTCTATGCGCTCGCGTTGGCGTAAATGTGAATAATTTGGGTTCAGTGGCCAGGCAAGTGGTGCGCGGCTCCAAAACCAATGAGGTAGGCACAAAAAATTTACATGTTCGCTCTTTGTTTATCCTCAACTCGATTTTATTACTTAGATTATGCATCAAACGTTAAAGAACTTTACGCAAGTCGATGTCGTATCCGATTATAGCAACCAGAATTTGCAAAAAATGACGCTTATTCTACAGCATGTGGGTTATCAGTACGATGTGATGCAAGACAGTGTCAATCATTTGGATTACCTCAAGGAGCAGGTGACGGCCATGGAAAGATGATTGGAAGAGCAAAAGCCCAGACATTAGATGACACACACACACGCTCCACTCCATACAACGCACTCACCTACTTCTGCACCCGCTGCTCATATATATTCATAAATACCCAAGATACAACCTCGTCGGAGGTTAATCCCAGCTAGTTGGAGGTCAGCCCTTTAATAATGGGCAAACACACAACACACAAGTGCGATAAGAATTAAGATAATTTTGCGTAGCTTGCCTATAAAACTTGCTAGCAGCAACCACCAACCAAAGTTTGTCTGAGAAGTCAACGCGTTAGGAACACAATCATGCTGCATATTCGTTTGCTACTCATCCCCGTATGCCTTGCGCTTGCCTCTGCCGCTCAGGAGGAGGGAATAACAGCGATGAATGCTGGTCCACAGGATGGTCGCATTGTTGGCGGCTGGGAAACCAAAATTGTACATTTTCCGCATCAAGTTTCGCTGCAGTTGAACGGACGACATGTCTGTGGCGGTGCCATATTGGCACCCAGCACAATCCTCACTGCCGCTCATTGTGTGATCAAGTCCAGCGAGCCACAACTTTATGCTATACGCGCCGGTTCCACTCAATGGTCAAGTGGTGGCAGCTTTATACGCGTCCGTCGCATCATTCCGCACCAGGAATTTAATTCACCCACGCACATGAATAACGATATTGCTTTGGTGCTGCTTCAGCAACCGCTCACATATAGCCTCAACATACGGCCCATTGAATTGGTAACTCCCGAAGACAATGTGCCCGCAAATGCGCAGCTTTTTGTCAGCGGTTGGGGTTCGACGTCTGTGGAGCAAATGGCAACTGCATCGCGTCTTCACTATACAGCCATTGTGCAGCTGGATCGTCAGGCTTGTACGCAGAACTATTTCGGAGCTTGCACTGTCACCAACACCATGTTCTGTGCCGGCAGCAAGACGGGTCTGGGCGATCGGGATAGCTGCATGGGTGATTCAGGTGGTCCGCTGATCACACACATTGGTGGTCGCTTCA
This sequence comes from Scaptomyza parva, assembly GCA_035044645.1. Lineage (NCBI taxonomy): Eukaryota > Metazoa > Arthropoda > Insecta > Diptera > Drosophilidae > Scaptomyza > Scaptomyza parva. The sequence goes on from JAWNNT010000090.1 coordinate 9,127,955, forward strand.
AGCTGCTCGGTATTGTGTCCTGGGGTCTGGGATGTGCCAATGCACAGTATCCCGGTGTTTATACCTATGTCACGGCCTATGGCAACTGGTTGTTGCAGACCGTAAAGTCACTGACCTAGTCGTATATATCTTGATTGATTTTTTATCTCTGCTGTATATACAATTTACATTTAAGTCTTTATATAAATACATTTGAATATGTATGTATATTGTTCCTATCTATAAAAAGTTTAAATCTTAATTTTATTGCTCGCCTGTTTGTTAAAAGGTCAGAATACAATAAATAGCTTGTTATAAAGTTCAAATCATGTTTTTTGTTCATGGACTTTTGACGATATTGTAAAAGTTTGTAAAATTTTTATATCATACAATCATATAAACACTTCTGTACATACACTTGAACCAATAAATTTCAAGATTCTGACATTGATTTTGGCGTATTATTTCCTCTAATCGTAGATTAGCAAAAAATTAGCTTATCAAACATATTTGTACAATAACAAAACAACACTTAATACATCATTAATGTATAGTTCCCTTGCTCGTTAATGCAAAATTTCAAAAACAAAACAAGTTTCGACTTTTAAAGCTTCGCTCGACGCGAAACCGAAAGCTAACCAAGACCAGTTTCTTTTTTTTCAATTTCATTTTCGACGACTATGACTGACAAAAATTCGCTACAGGTTTCAGTTTCTCAACACAGTTGAACAACGAAAGACACTCAGAAAGCTCTAAGGAAAATATATAATGAAGCAGGTGCTCATCTTGGTAAGCTCCGAAGAGAACGCTAACCAACTAGATTATAAATCAATAACAACATTTCCGTCTTAATGTGGCAAGGTCGTTGTCGTTTGCGCATGGGGCATTGCAAGCGCGGATGTGTCGCATCTCCATTTGCCCACCACACCGGAACCACATGCACCTGCCAGCCCTTATGTGTTCAGCTATCAAGCGGGACGTGCTCCCGGTCATGTAGATCGCCAGCATACCGAGGTATCCGACGGATCAGGTGTTATACGCGGCGCCTTCTCCTATGTGGATCCCAAGAATCAGGTGCGCACCGTTCAATATGTGGCCGATGAGCATGGCTTCCATCCACAGCTGAGTCATCAGCTGGAAGACAGCGAAGCAGTCAAGGCAGCCAAACAAAGGCATTTTGCGGCTTACAATCGCATTGCACAAGAACACGCGAGTGAACATCATGCACCTGGCCAAGCGGTAAGTTGGGCTTAGAGATGGTTGCGTGATTTAAACTTTAACTGTTTTTTGCACGATGAATTCAAAATGTTTCTCTGAAAGTAATTTGTAAATTTTATGTAATCAAATAATTTAACACGTGCCAATCTCTAATAGTAATTGCAAACTATGCAAAATGATGCAATCTCTTGCTGATTTGTTATTTGTTATTTGATTTGAATTTTCCTTTGTTTCATTTGTTTTATAGTCGATTGCAGCCGCACCCCATGGCAGCGCTGCTGTCATTCATGCCACCCAAAAGCATTTGAACGCTTTTGATCGAATTGCTGCGGAGCATGCAGCAATTGGGGCACAGCAGGAGGCACAACGTTTGACACTGGCCGCACAATCCGAGCACTCTGAGATTGATGATGGACAGTATCATCCATAGATTTTTTGAACACCAAATAGTTGATGTGAATTCAATAAATGCTTTTTCTTCTCATTGCTAGAACTTTTATATTTTTTTACTGATGCTATGGTTGGTTGTTGAACTAATAACTTGATATAATTACATATTTTTTTGTGCCTTATTTAATTATCTTAGCTCGCTTGGCGTTGTATAAATAGTAGAGCATTCGGCTTGTATATTTTAGTTTGCTTCAAAATGAATATGCAGCTTTGTCTCTTGGTGTCCGTTTTGCTAACTGTGGTAAGTTCCAAACATGACAGTTAAGGAATTTTGATTTAACACTTTTAAATTGCAGTTTAGCATCTCTTTAGGGGATAGAAATGCAGAATGTCGTCAGCTATATAACTTGACAACCGATGAAATAAATATTTTAACACGGGAACCTGAAATCGAAAAGCTACCAATGAAATTTAAATGCTATGGCAAGTGTTTGCTAAAAGAAATATTTGGTGATGATGGAAAAGTCGATTTAGATGGGTTAATCAAGGAGAAATCAAATACTGAATGGGAGTCACACCGATCGAGCATAGAGAAGTGCCAGAAAGCAAACCAAAATATGACAATAAGTAATGCTGACGAGTCATGTAATTACGCTGTACATATATTATATTGTTTGAGTGCCCAGAACGCAGCTTGAACAGCGTAGAGAACTTCACGATTTTATTAACTGATAACCTTATGCACAAAAATAAGAAAAATTGCTTTAAATAAATAATGTATGCGTATATAAATAAATGAAACTATTGCAGCAAATAAATATAATCTAATTGAAAAGTTTTCCGCTGAGTTTTCATTTTGAAAGCAACTCGCAGTGGAGCATGATGTCATTGGGGAATAAAACAATACTCGGCCTGTTTATACTGATGACTTTTGTAAGTTTGTAATAGTTAATTCCAATGTTATTTAACTAAGGATTTTGAATTTAGCTAAGCATCGGCTATAGCAATAAACAATGCCAACAACTTCACGATGTAACTGTAGCTGAATTGGATGCTGTACCTATAGAAGCAAAGCCCGATGATGTACCAATGAAATTAAAGTGTTACGGCAAATGTTTGTTGCAAGAAGTTCTGGGAAATGATTACAAAATTGATCCTCAGCGTGCAGCTAAGAGCAAATGGTCAAAACGTCAATTGGAGACGTGCAAAAGCCGATATGATCATCTTAAAATAAGAAACAATGAAGATTCATGTATTTACGCCGTTCATATTTTATACTGTTTGAATACGACTCAATGAGTACATCAATAATAAATACATATGTATGTATAGTAAATACTTGTTTTGTAACTTGGGTTATCTATCAGTAAAAGCTCAATAGCTGTGTATATAAATATTATTAAAAGCTGCCTCTAATTCTCAGTTGAGAACATCTTCTTCACAGCGAAGTAGTACAAAATGCGATTAATATTATGCTGCGCTTTTGTATTGACAGCCGTGTTGATGGCGTGTGTGGCATACGAGGTGCCCGAGCCACGTGTGAGAATGTTTCACCCCAAAGGATTTGAGGTATCCATACCGCATGAGGAGGGCATCACATTGTTTGCCTTCCATGGCAAACTGAACGAAGACTTTGATGGATTGGAGGCAGGCACATGGGCGCACGATATAAACAGTTCAAAGAATGGCAGTTGGATATATCGTAATAGTGAGACAGTATTGAAATTTGGCGACACATTGTACTACTGGACCTTTGTCATCCACAATGGTTTGGGTTATCGGTATGATGATGGCGCCTATGTGGTAACCGATATTACCACCAAATCGTAGTATGTGATATTGTCAAAGTTATTTTTTTATACTTAAAAGTTGTCATTAGTCTCTAAAATGTAACGACTTTATTTCTATTTTTTGTATAATCATAATGAGTGCAGATTGTATATTAAAGTTACCAAATACAACAGATACATTTTGCGAAATGTTGTTTTAAAACATGTGTAACAATCGATAGCAACGATACAGTTTCGATTGTCATTGCAATACAACATTAAATCTAGTTGACATTAAATATTTTACAGTAAAATTTGGATTGTTAATAAAAACTACTTTGAAAACTATTTCATTCGTATATATATATTTGTGGCGTACAGAGCTCGTAAGTGGTTTCTTCATGAATAATTTTGAGTCCAAATATAATGCTGTTTTTTCAATTAATGTATCAGCGCTGGGCACAATATAAGTACAACAAACCAAAAAACCAAAATGGCGCCTCAAAGGAAACCCACTTTAAGACAACAAAACATGGGGCTTAAGAAACAAAAAACCGTGTTACTGAAAGAAATATCAGATCTCGAGCAGCAGCTTAAGCAAAGACGTTCAGAAAATGTCAGGGACAACCCACTCGCGGATATAAAAAGTAGCATTGATAAAATGCACGAGCAAAGTGCCGCACTGAGCGCTGCACTCCATGATCATTTGATCCCTCAATGGCAAAGTCAGGAGAATAGCAAAAACGATTTGCAACTAGCTTTGGAGGAGCAACGTGCCAAACGGCTGGCCTTGGAATCGGAGATTGAGAAGCAGCGTAAGATTGGACTGTGCCTGTGCGACTGGTTGAACAGTGAAGGTGAATCACGTGTCTACTCACTGCCCTGTGGACACTTGTTCTGCAACGATTGCATAGACGAGCAGATGAATCGTCCTGATACATTCGAATGCAAACAGTGCAAAAGACCATTTGAACGTGAACAAGTGTGGCGCGTCTTTTATGGTGAATCCTAGAAAGCAACAATCATATCGGTTAGTCGTATTTCATCTACATAATATACAGCATATTGGTAACGTGACGAATATGAAATTAAATGACACATGGAGATTGTCAATGGTAGTTTCCTTATTCATTTAATCGCTTCATCGCTTGACTTGATTGCGTTATACCGTTTTTATAAATGTTTTAATTGTCAATAAAATGTAGCATGGCACTGTTTAACGCTGTCATTAATCAAAAATAAAGCAAAATGCCACAGTGTCATCAATACGGCCGATATAAAGTACTTTATGCTAGCGGTTTTACGTTTGAAAACGTATGCTTTGTTGCACCACTAGTGCCACCCAATCAACCCAGCGAACCAGCCAACCAAACATCGAAAGACAGTAAAATGTTGCCAACGATTCACACAAGGCAAATTGATGAAGTTTTAGTTACGGCAACTGCACTACGTGACGTATGCGTTACCAGACAGACGCAATGGTCACGCCCTGCCCTCCACAGTAACGCCCCTCTTCTTTCTTATCCTTGGTCGCTTTGTGTCCGTTCGTTAAGTTCTTTGCTTCGTGTTTTTTTTTTGGCTTTGCGCAACAACAAAGCAAATCCAATTACAGCGTAACGTGAACAAATTTTTTTGCACTCACTGTGTGCAACATTCGTCCAGCCGTAGCTAAATTGTGCTCGACAAAACAAAAAGTGCTTTTTGCACGGTTTCCGCGACCGTCTGCAACTTGCACTAGTTTTATAATTTTTGCACTTTAGTGCATTGCCACCGTTAAACGCTTCATTGCTGACTGGCAAATTTTTTTTGTGCTTTTTTTTTTTGTTGAACATCAATTGCTAAAAGTGCATCAAATGTTGTGTAGTAGTAGTTGCTCCAGGAAGCATAAATAATGGTTAATTTCAAATGGCCGAGCTTTAAATACTCTTCATAAACAAAACAAAAAATTTATTGCCTACTTGTGTGTAAAATATTCTTTAGTTTTGTGTAAACAAATAAAAATCTGTGTAAAATTTAAGTAAAATAAAATTCAGTAAAAATAACTGAAAATTCCATGTAATTCACATAAAAATCGAAAAACATAAGCATTATTATTTAATAAAAATATCTCTATAGTGATATTAATAATAAACATGCTAAGTATATATGTCGTAAGACCTAGTTGGGTTAGCAGGTGTTTAATAATAATCTTATATAACCCGTTGTTTAGGGTATAAAAAGGGTTCATATACACGTCCAAGCGCTTAATGCATGACACGTTTTGCTTTTAGGGCGTGCCCCAACATATACATCTACATATGTATATATGTTTTTATACAGTTTGTTGGAGCATAGCAAGTGTCATAAATATTCTTTGGTGCTGCTTTATTTCTTGCCGAAGAAGACGACACGGATGGAGACGAACCGAACAGAACAGCAAGCAGTTTATCAATAATGCAAAACATTCGAGCGGGGTTTTGTTTTCTACCCCAAGCAGCAGCAGCAGCAGCAGCAGTTCCTTGCCTTTTGATACCCGTTGCCATTTTTATTCTCATTCCTATTAATGCCCCCTAAGCCTCCGCAAAACGACAGCAGCAGCAGCAGCAGCAGCAGCATGAGAAGCATTTCAGTATCTAGCTGCCGTTGCACTTTGTGTGCATGTTTGTCGATTTGACTACGATTGCGGAAACGTATACAGTTCGTTGATCATTATCCGGTTCGTGAGGTTTTTGCCGAGGCAATCCGTATTTTTATTTTCTTTTTTGGGTGCACGTGATGTTGTTTAGCCAATCGAGTCTTGACGCTATTGAACTTATCGTCGTACTTATTACCAAGGCTAGCAAACATTGCTTGATTGTGGTATTTAGTAGTGACAACTAAATACATTTCAATTGCTGGACAACATGCAATAAACACTAACACTCTCGCTGTGTGTGTGTGAGAGTGTTAGTTTATTCCCTGGTTTATGTTTAACATTAGGCCAAAGTGCTGGAAAATAGTGCTGGACTGGCAGCCACTTTGCCAATTGGCAGCTCGTTCCCCTAATGCTTGTGGCGCATTAAATGGTACTTCAATATTGTAATAGTAGGCTTGCAGCTAATGGAGCATGCTGTAATTGCATTTTGTATATTTCAACGAATATTTATCGGAAAGAGCATTTTCATCTGTGTGCCATGAAAATGGTAGTGCTGCAAAATTTATTGAGTGCAATTTGAAAATGAAGATTTAAAGTAACATGTTTGGTAATTTAAAAATATTTTTAAGGAAATGTTTTGATTGGATTAGTTAGGGAAGAATTTTTATCATTTCACTGTTCATTAACTGTTTTACTGTCTTTTCTATTAAAAACCACCTTTTTTTTTGCGAAAAATCTGGAAGCACATTTTTGCTGATCAAGAAAATGGCAGAACTTGAATGTTGACTATATAGTTTGTCCGAATTACAGGACTAGGCTGATGCAGAAACTTAACAAACTGTTACTTTATGTTACCTGCTTTTTAGTTGTTGTGTTGTATACAGGGTATTTGGCAATGTTGAAAACTTGCAATCTAATTAGATTTAAATACATATCTTTCGTTGCCTTTAAATCAATAAGCAGAGCTTGTGATGAAAACTGGCACATTTCAGGCAAATGACAGCGGCAACGGCAATGGAATCGCATAAGAGCCAGCATGCTCAAAATCAAATTAGAGCAAATGCGAGGCACTTGAAGGAAATGCGCACTGCAAGTCACAGGAAACAGGAAGAAAGCAACCGGAGCAGCAGCAGAAGGAGCAGAAGCAGCGAAAGCAGCGACAGCAGCGGCATTGGTGGTGGTGGCTGCAACAAAATCAAATAACAAAATCTGATTGAATTGAAAACTGAGGTAAAGAAGGTAAAACGTTAAGCGCTGATTTATTGATTTTCGAAATGGCGACTTTGACATTTTCCACCTCCACCACCCCCATTAATCTTTGTTGGGTGGCTGGGTGGCTGGGTGGCTGTTGGGGTGGGAGGGTTGTGTGAAATTCAATAAAGCCAAAATCTAAGTTGCGAAATTTCACTCAAAAGAAAAAAGAGAAATTGTGCAACATTTAAAATTTACTTATTCACTGAAACAATGTCAATTCAGGCACTTAGGCACACCAAATTTTATTTACAACACATTTACTTTTCTATTCTATTCTCTTCTCATTTATTTTTTTTTTTTTTGTTTCTTACATTTTATTTAATTTTTTATTTTATTTTATGGTATTTTTTTGCGCTTTGTCGTTGCCGCCGCCGCCGTCGCCGCCGCTGCTGTTGCTGTTTGTTTGTTGTTTGCGTTTGGCGTTGAGTAGCGGAAATAGTAAAAGTTTTCTAATGAGAAAAGTTTACACACAGAGAGACAGTCAAGGCAGCCTAGCAGCAGGAGCAACAGAGACAAAGGCCAAAAGAGCGAGAGAGCAACACAAAATAGGAGTCATTGCAAAGGAGCGGGTGCGAGCCGGGCAAAAGAGCGGGTGATGCTTCAAGATTCAAGCGGAACCAGCGACGTTGTCCACATTGGCGACGAATTTAATCATCTTGCTTTACTGTTGCTTCTCGCTATTGTTGTTGTTGTTGCTGTGTGCACATCACAAAACTAAACACGTCAAAGTAAGCAAACGGAAATGAGAAAAAAAATGCGAGCTCTTATTTATTTTATACTCTTTCCTTGACAATTTCATTTTTGTCGCCTGCACCTCTATTTGACTTTCTGCTGACAATAGACACAAAGGCCCGAAGATGGAGGGTGGGGGGGCAAGGCATGCCAGTTTTTTGGCCACGTAAACATCAAAGCGTGTTATAATTTTGCACAAATTATGCAAAAGCTCTTTGGCTTGTAAGACGTGAACGCATTGTGGCGTGTTCCTTTACTACCGGATGTGACAAGAAAATGGCGTGAAAAGAGCAAAATGCTTGAGAGTTTTTCTTGTCAATGCCACGCCCATTTGAAATGAGCACAAAAGATTAAATGTTGCAATGCAGATTATTTAAAATAAAACAATTAACTTTAATCACCTTCAATTAACATTCATAATGGAATGAAGGAAAATATTTTAATGGAAAGTTTTACATAGCTCACTTTCTTATTGTTACACACTTGAATTGATTTAAATGCATTTAGGCTGTTATCTCAACACACACACACACACACACATACATATATCTCTCTTTGAAATGCCGCCCATTTCATGTTAATGTGTAGACGTATTTTAAAGATACACATCTTTCATTGTAATATCCATCTGGCCGAGCTGCTAATAATAATGATTTAATAAAACAATTAAATTGTAGTTGCCCTCTGTGCGATATGCATCGAGATGCAATTATTTGCTTAGCTTGACATTCTACAAGATTTCGGATAACGTTTAACATGCCAATTAAATCAAGTCCCATGGTGCAAATAAAATACCTGTAAAAAACTATATAAGAAGCTGCACATTTAAAGTGAAGTCTAAAAAGCAACAGTGACAAATAGAACGATTCTCTAAAAAGCAACGTGACAAACCGAAAATGAAGCTATTTTGCATTGTTTTGGTTGTTTACGTGGTGGCCTTAACACTATTTGGCGTGGATGGACGCGGCGGGGGCGGCAGCACCAAGGGCTTGCAGGTAAGCTTTCTATACAATTCGAAACGATTTCATAAATTCATAATTCCGTTGTGGTTTTGCAGCAGCATGAGGAGTCGTCGCAGTTCTTGGGCAGAGTAAGTCCGTTGTAACACTCAAGTCTAGAAAATTTTAAATGTTGTTTGCCTGAAGACGCGTCGTCTGTTATTAGATGATGAGGAATTAGAACAGTTACTCGTGCAGAACCATAAGTACTTACTAACACGATTTGTACATTGCCTATTAATTCTAGGCACGGCGCCATGTCCAACAACATCATGACGAGAGCAAATACGGAGTCAGTGATGTAACCCATGCCGAACCACCACCACAAGCAGCACAATTTAGAGTAAGTTACGTTTGATGTTATGAGAGTGTGTTTTCGGAAATCTAAAATCTGTTTAAACAGTCTCGTCGTAGTGCCGTGAACCATGAACCGCCGCCACCACAACAATTGAGAGTAAGTAAAGTTTTACATTTGTTAGTCAACATGAAATAGTGGTTAAATAGTGGTTTATAGAGTTTTGCACATGTTACATTTTTCCCTTTCACAGCAACGCCGTCAGTTGCCACCTATGCCCATACCTCCAGAGGCTCTTCCTTTGCCTGGCCTATAAAATATATTATAAATAACTACCATTGAAAAAAACAGAACAAATAATATTACATATGCAAGTAATAATAAACTTGCTTCAAGCAATCCAAAAAAGCAATTTCCTTTTAGGTGTTCTTAAATTAGTCATAGTTGAAGGGATCATTTTATACACAACTAGATCAAAGAGCTTTTATCATTTTACTAATTGTCAAATATTTTCAACAGCAACGTCGCCAAGTGCCAGCTCCACCTGAGGGCCTACCACCACCACCAGAGGGTCTGCCACCACCACCATTTTAAGAATAAGGAACCTATGTCTACATAAATATCAATATACTGTGAGGCGCTTGTGTAGAGGTTAAGGCAATAATATCAAGAAACAGAGAAAAAGGATCATATAATAAAATTTGTTTCAAGCATTCCAAAAAAAAACAGATTTCCAAGTACTAATAACCCACGCTAATCCTGTGCAGATGTTTAGGCTCAGGTAGTTCCTGTCCTCAAATTCTACCTGTATACAATTTTGGGGTATTTAAGAGCCTGTTGACGAATAGTTTGTATTCAGTTACAGTTAAACAGTTCATCATCACATCAGCATGAAGCTCATTGCGTTTGTATTGCTAAGCAGTCTTACTTTTGCCGTGGTTCTGGCATTTCCTGATAGCGACAATGCAATTGCTGATTTACCAGTTGTTGGCCCTAATGCTGATACAGCTACCAACAGTGGAGAGGGAGGTGCCAGCGCGACATCGGATACTGATCAGTTACGTGAGCCACGCCATCTTCTGAAGAAGCTATTCCAGCCACAGGTGGTGGTGCAACCGATTTTAATACAAACCGCGCCATATTATCCTCAACCATATTATGGTTCTGGTCGTGGCTATAATGGTCATGGTCGGGGCTATACCTATAACAATTGGTAGTATTATTAATGTACATCAATAATTGTTGTTTGAAAAATTTAATAAAAGTACAAATCGTGCCTTAAAGTAAAGCATTGTCTTTTCGTGTTTTTTGTTTTATGCAAAGTCAAATTTGCCAGGGTAAATCCCTTAAGTACAAAACATTTCTCGACTTGGCCGTCTCCATCGCTCTGTGCATTACGCTCTCTTTGTCTACCTAATGCCTAATTAGGCATGCCAGGCACGTAAATCTAATTCCCCAAAAAACTTAGAGAAGGTCGCGCCTCGGCAGTCGCATTGCAATGCTTTTCAATAGATGACAAACATTTTGTGAGCCAATTTATTGTTGAAAAAGAGTTTGTGAGTACATTTTTGAAATAGTTGGAGAAAGCATATCATTTTTTTTTTACAAATTGTAAACGTTTTAGAATAGTAAAAGCTTTCTTTTGTTTGGTAATATAAACAATTTTGAATGCAGATTTAAAACATTTTAAATCTAGTTTAAATACATAAACTAATTTTAAAACATTTTTCAGCAACTGATTTAAAATCTCTTTCTCTTTACCAAACCTTTTCTACATGTTACAATTTTGTTAATTGATGAGCTAAAGCTACCAGGTCTTATAATTGAACATTAAACAATGGCACACACAGTGTTCCCTGAAGAGCAACAACTAAAAACCTGAGGGACTACCTATTACTCATCAAGTGAGCAAAGCGCCCATTGCATCCCAAATGGGCAGTTCAATGGTGGGTAGATTTTGAAGTGCGTGGATAACGCCTGGTGGCACAAAGCGTGAATGGACAACAATCTCGAAAGCATACTCCCTTAGCCAATCGACATTCAACACGGTTGCTTTACCCTTGCCGGCTCTCTTACCCTTGAGTGCATCCTGCTCGTCTTGGCTGCTATCTGCCTTCGACAGGCTTTTGTCAGTATTGGTATTTGTTGCTTCAGCTGCTGAATGTTTTGTGATGAACTGCAGAGGGTTATGCATTGCATCCAATGTGACACCGGTTAGAAGCAACACCTTATTACGACGCGTAGCCTTATAGAGCATACGTTCGGCTTTGTTTAGGGCCGTGCCCACAGACATGCCAAAAACTTGCTCAAAGTTGTGCGTTTCAAGGCTGAGAACTTCGGCTTTGCCATAGAATGTGGTCTGCAGATCGCAGGCAAGCCAAACAGCAGAACCAGCTCTTAGGGAGTCCACAATGATATTTAGCAACATATCCATGGGTTGATTATTGTAGCACTGATATAGACCCTTTATCATATTGGAACTGTGTGCTATGCGATAATTGTACTGATACTTGGAACTGGCACGTGGATCATGACCCAAACATATCTGTTTATCGATGGCATAATGATTCGCAATGAACTGCTGATAAAATGTTTGGGGTGTGAAATACATTTGTTCAATTTCAGATTTATGGCTCCAATTAAATCTCTTCGGTGGTGGGCCCAAACAAATGTTGAGAATTTTGTACAACTCTTCCATCATGGTTTTAATCGTGGCCATAAGTTTTTTATTATCCTGATCGAAAGTGTATTCCGCATGCAATCGACAGCTATACTCATGTAGCTAGAAGAGATTCATATAGATTAAAGAAAACTCGATTATCAATCTATTTATTACCTTGCTGATGAGAATCTTGTTAAGATGCAGTGTGTGTGTTGATGACCAACTCGTAAGATAGCATTCCTTTGGCATAACACCATGCTTCTTTACGAGATTGACAAACATATGCCAATTGCCGGAATCGGGTGCAGCATGTTTCATCAGATATCGAAATTTGCGTCCATCCAAAGGTTCACAACTCGCCAACAACTGCACGACGGCATTCAGAAAATAATTGCAACGTTCCAACTTGTGCCAATAGAATAAGTATGAAGGGGAGAGCTCGCAATCTTTCGGCATGGTCAGACGCAGAAAATCGAGTCCAGTACAAATCCAATTTGGGCCACCGACAGTGGACGAACAGTATTGGACCAACTCATGGTGTTCCTTCTTGGGCAAAATCAAGTCCTTCTGGTTATGATGCAGCCCGGCACATATGGGATCCGAAACTGTGCAAATATTTTGAGCCAATTGATTTATGGGTGAGTCAAAGAACTGTGTGCGCCATTTGGACAACTGGGAGCTGTTGATTGAAAAGCTCATTTCTTAAGCAATGAAAGCTTTGACATACAAAACTACAATTTACAAATAAAATTAGAATCGTACTTTAATTTTGTTGTTTATTTTTAAATTTTTTTTAAACTTTCGCAACAAAACCAGGGATGCAATTAGAAGAGACATTCACAATAATTCGATAATTTATCGATAATGTTTAGGTTAATAATGAAGAGCAACTGTCAATTAATAGCTGTTTTCACCTAGAAATAGTTGCATGCAATTCCTATGTCGCAACATTGAATGTGTGCCATAATTTTTTTTACTAATGTAAACACTTTTGATGGTAATTTTCATCACCTAATTTGTTTTGTTATTACTTTGAATTATAATTTTATTTAAAAAAATGATGTACTTAAAAATTTATAGTTCAATTATTAATATTTATTTTAATAAGTCATGCATATCAAAAGTAAAAAATAAAACACACGAGGGGAATATATGTTAGTAATTTTTCTGGGTGTGCCGTTTGAGAATTTCATTGGCCTGAAAGATCGTTTCGTATACGAAACGCCCTAAAACAATTACTATTGATTCTCTGCTCTTACACAATCGTCGCAAAAGCTCAGACAAGTCAGTTCAGCTCAAAAGTAAAGAAGCTGTGGTTAATCATCTCACATAGTACAAACAATGGATACGTTCAGCGTAAGGTTGCCGCTACAGTGAACACTGATGACTAATCACAGTTAAAGCTCTCTATTTAAAATATGCAAATTGTCGACGGAATATGTTAAGTGGAAAACTACAATCAGATTTGATGAATTGAAACAACAATCAGTCAATGATTATCAATTTCAACTTGCTGCTGAACGCATTCAAGTTCCAGTACTGCTGATATTGCAAAAAAAGCGGCAGAGTCAAATTGTTGTTTAAATAGATGTTCGGAGATTAGTTGAAATTTGTTAGGCGTCGTGATGAGACATTTGTGGACCTTGATGCTGCTGATGATTGTGTCGACTCAGGCACAATTTTATGGTGGCAACTATGCTGGAAATTATGGCAATAACAACGACAACATGCGAGCATACTATGGACAAGGTAGCTACGGATTGATAATGGGCCTTAACAGTGGTGGGCCCTTTAGGGCTACCAACAACCCGCAAGATTATATTTATGGTAATGGCTTCAGTGTCGGCGGTAGTAGCGGACAACCATTTGGGTACAATGGGGGAGCATATAGACAGCCTATATTGGTAATTATTGGCGGCGGCGGTGGACACATCCCACATAATGGAGATACTTTAATAAAAGGTAGCAATAGTGAAGGACCATTTGTTACTGGAAACCAAGCTGGAGGACCCTTTGGAAGACAGGAAACTGATGGACTGGTCAGTGGAGGGAGCAATGGAGGACCCTTTGGACAAGGTGGAGAAGGATTAATAAAAGGTAGCAATAGTGGAGGACCGTTTGTAACTGGAAGCCAAACTGGCGGATCCTTTGGAAGTCAGTCAAGTGGTGGATTGGTCAGTGGAGGGAACAGTGGAGGACCTTTTGGACAAAGTGGAGAAGGATTAATCAAAGGTAGCAATAGTGGAGGACCATTTATTACTGGAAACCAAGCTGGAGGACCCTTTGGAAGTCAGGGAACTGATGGATTGGTCAGTGGAGGGAACAACGGAGGACCCTTTGGTCAAGGTGGTAACGGATTAATAAAAGGTAGCAATAGTGGAGGACCGTTTGTAACTGGAAACCAGGTTGGAGGACCCTTTGGAAGTCAGAGAACTGATGGATTGGTCAGTGGAGGGAACACCGGAGGACCCTTTGGTCAAGGTGGTAACGGATTAATAAAAGGTAGCAACAGTGGAGGACCGTTTGTAACTGGAAACCAAGCTGGAGGACCCTTTGGAAGTCAATCAAGTGATGGATTGGTCAGTGGAGGGAGTAACGGAGGACCCTTTGGAAGTCAGGGAACTAATGGATTGGTTAGTGGAGAGAACAACGGAGGACCCTTTGGTCAAGGTGGTAACGGATTAATAAAAGGCAGCAACAGTGGAGGACCGTTTCTAACTGGAAGCCAAACTGGCGGATCCTTTGGAAGTCAGTCAAGTGGTGGATTGGTCAGTGGAGGGGGCAACGGAGGACCCATTGGACAAAGTGGTGACGGATTGTTCGTAGGCAGTAATAGTGGAGGACCGTTTGTAATCGGGAGCACAACCGGAGGATCTCATGAAAGTCAGGAAGGTGATGGGTTGATCCATGGAGGAAAGAACGGAGGACCCTTTGCCCAAGGTGGAGACGGATTGATCGTAGGCAGCAATAGTCCATTTAAAGGTAATGCTGATCAGAATGATGATGGCTTAATTGTCGGTGGTAGTAGCGGCGGACCGCTTCAACAAGAACAAGCAAGAAGAATTAGAGGAAATAACAGTGGGGGAAATGTCATATCTGGAAGACAAAGCGGTGGACCGTTTAAAACTGAAGGATTAATAAATGAAAATGGTAGTGGAGGACCATTTGGTCAAGCTAAAGATGGAATAATAAGTGGTGGCAGCAGTGGAGGACCCTTTGAAGATACCGGTAACCGGGAGGGTATAATAACAGAATATCAAAGTGGTGGACCCTTTGCAAATAATGTAGGTAATGGATTGATTCAAGGTGGTAACGCTGGAGGACCTCTGGGATAAAACCGACAAAATAAGATAAACTGAAGGTTATTTGAAAGAAATATCTGTTACGTTTGAAGTTCAAATTTGCTTGAAACGATAAGACAGAACAAAATATATTACCTTGTAATAAAATTAAATTAAATTACATTTAATAAGAACCTCTTTTTTTTATTTATACATGGGATGTCTTCAAAAAATCATATAAGGGATTTTTGGATTTAAAGTGTCTGTTGCAAGTCAACTGCAGAGGCGACATCGTCTGCATTTCAAAATTGCAGAAAAACATTTGTCCTATACGAAAACTGTTGTCTGAAATCGTGCAATACGCAATTGTTCACCCCTTTTACTCTTTCCCAGTAGACGCAACCTGAACTAGAGACGCGACATTTTTGTGCTTGTGCATTCAGGCGATGATGGAGACATTGGGTGCAAGCGAGATAGTGAGCATTGCACAGTTATCATCTATTTCGCTTTCTCTCTCTCTTTTTCTCTGACAGTCTGTTGTTTTGTTATCTGTGGCGCACATTTCTAGCTGTGCTTTGTGGCTATTGTTGCTATATTTAGCAGCGCAGACGCAATTTATATAAAGTTTAATTGATTGGAAAATCAAATTGATTCGATTTGAACAACACAAAAGCATTGGCAGCCCTCTCACGCATCCACCACCACCACCAAGCCCAGGGACCCTTACAGACCAGGTTAGTCCGTACCCGGTGGAACAACAACAACAACAACAGTTAGTCAAAAAGCTCATATACTATATAAATTTGCCATTGAATGCAACGGCGTCCCTTTAATGGGTCTACCTAGTATAACTATGTCTATTGCATTATTGTTTGGTTTTTGATCATTGTTTTGCTGGTGCTTTGGGGCTTACGCTTGTTTTGTGACATAAATAAGACCTCTAACGCCAAAGGGCAATAAAAAACAGAAGTTTATAGAAACCCAAAGCTGGTTAGCTTGATAATAAACAACATTTATTACGTTTTACTTGGGGACAAAATGCGTATGCGTAATATTTTGTAATTTGATCGAGGAACTGTTGAAGACATAATAATGGCAAACCTAAATTTATTCCTCTTATAAAGCAAATGCAATTCAATAATATTCATTTAAGATTTTATCTTAACTAAATTCTGTGATTTCTAACTTCAATTCACACGTGAATGTATATAGTTTGATTTTAACTACTGCTCATTTTTAAAGTGAATAACTTATAAGCACAAAAGTTGTGCTCGTTCATTGTTGTTACTCCCACGCCTTACTTCACTTGAAAACACTTTGTGTAGTTAACTCATTGGAGCCACGTTTTTATAATCCTCTCTCTTGCTCTTTCCTACTCACGCACACATTGTTTTGGTATTTCCCACTCAAGAGCTCAGCTGTCATTAACAACATCGCAATACCTGTTTAATGTTTATTGTTAAACTTGCTCCACGACGAGAGAGAGCGTTAGCTAAGCGAGAGAACGGGAGATAGAGAGAAAAAACAAAATCCAAACCACAAAGCTTAAAACTACTGCCTGATGGCAGTTGGGGTTAGATGAAATTGGACAAAGGGCGGGGGGAACTCATCCGAAAGCTCACAACCTGCTCACGATGTGAGGCTAATGTGACTGCTCAATGAATGCCAAACAAACCGATATGTTTAATGGCCAGCAATACAAAACTTTTACGTACTCTACCTGCAGTTGTCCGGAGGCGAGCGCAATTCAATTGAAAATAATTAGCAAACACATAGAAAAACTTCTTAATTGCCTGAGAGTAAGGGAAAGAGAGCATTAGAGATAGAGAGAGAAACAGGGAGAGAGAATGAAAGAGCAAAATGTTCAAAATATATATACAAATACACTCTTGAATCGCGACAAACGATAAGTGGCGCAATGCACGACGCATTATGCAGAGATAGGCGTCTTGTGTCTGCCCCAAAAGCATTGTCAAGCTTCATACGTAATCGCCCCGCCTCTCCCTCCTCTGCTCCAATGGTGTTGTCTCACATACTCTGCTGTTCACATATAAACGCGCGATTTTATTTAAAGCTCAATCATTTGAACTTATTGCCTTGACCATGCGGTTCTGTCTTCATTTAGTTGCCTTGCTATTTCTGCTCGTCGCCCTGCTTGGTGGCGGTAAGTCATTGCCTCTTAAATGCCTTCCTATATACATATATGATGCATGATATTATGTATTTTAGCTGTCAATGGCATGCCTGGTGGACCGGCTTCAAATCGTGGACCCAGCGGTGGACCTGGCTGGAACGGTGGACCCGATGAATCAACCGATAATATTATTCTTCATTCTAAAGGTGACTCCAAGTATCGTTACTACGGTACTAAATAAAAGCTGAAAGCATAATCAACAAACAAATACAGCTCATTCTCATTTGCATTTTTAAGTATACCAAAAATAAACTTTGTATTTGAAAACAAAAATTGCATAAATATTTTTATTTTGGGGGTTTGGACATTTGCTTTCATTGCGAGTCTGAAGTATTTGATCAGTGCAAAGTAAGGGTATTAAATCAACAACATTGCAACTTATTTATACGCAGACAAATAGTCGTCTCTCTTTGTTTTTACAGTTGATAAGCCGATGCACGATCGCGTTATGTATGAATTTTCCCATCTAAGCGATAAGCCTTAACCCAAGTGTATATGTATTGATTTGCGTTGATATGTAAATATTTGCCATGAAAGGGAATTCCCAAGTGATATTTATATATTTCACTACAGATATAAAAAACAAACAAAGCTCATACAGTGAAGCTTCGTATACATAACCATAACGAAAGTTATTATATTGCTGGTAAAGAACAAAAGTAGAGCAAAAATATATATCGCATTTTTAGTTGTTTGAATTTTTGTTTTGTTTTTCGCTTTCAATTATTAGTCAATTTAGATTACTGTGACCGTTTTAACGATGTTGATGTGCACTGAGGCATTCTCTGCTGTGTCGACAAATGTTCTCACCCAACCACTTCTGGGCACTGAGTAATACCCAAAATTGAGTCAAAAACGGGAGTCAGTTTGGAGACGATCTCAGTAGTGTTCGGTAACCGCAAGTCGCAAAAGCGTTGTCGTCGTCGTCGTTATAATCTTCTCGGGCGTGTTTTTCCCAGAGGTGGCTACGCTGACCTCAATGTTAGAGAGATATCTACCCACGTATAATTGACTTATTAAGCACAACATACAGTATAGTATATATTCTCAATCGATCGGGATTGTATAAATAGCGGGTTGACAGCGCTGCATTGATAGAGTCAATTCATTGCACACAATATGGCAACAGGTCGCATTCAAATTTTGCTCCTTGCACTAGTTATAGGAGCTGTCTGTTTGGCAAGCGGTAAAAACAGAGTTCTCAATTATCTGACCCTAAGCTAAATCTGTAATCTTTGTAGCACAAACGGAGAACCCGCAAACGGAAGGAGCCGCCCAGCCCACACCACCAAACAAGGGTCAACCAGTTGGAAGTTTCATCTATAACCATGATGGCAAGGTTGCCCTGCAAAATGGAGCGGGTAGCATCTATACACGACCGGATGGACGTACAGTTTTGGTTGGTGCTAACGGTCAGACAATTGTGACCAATGGTAGTGACGAAGATTCATCTATGAGTGTCGAGGACGATAATGTTGGACACGGAGGCAATGTTATCATCAATGGACGCACTATTCACTCAGGTCATAGCTTCATCTCAGGCAACAGCAATGGCAACGCGGTCTTCATGAACTCGGCCGGCGAGGGTGGCTATCAGATGTACAACAATCATCAGATCCGCATTGTCAATGGCGGTCTAGAGTTGACCACCGGCGGTCAGGTGTACAACTTCCCGGCCAAGGGTCCAGACGCCAACGGTAAGGAGACAGTCAAAATCAATGGACAAGATGCCGTTGTGGAATACCAAAATGGCAACATTATTGTGGAGCTAGCCGATGGCACAGTGCTGGCCAAGGCTGATGGCGGTCTGTTCAGCGGCAATCGACAGTCTTTCGATAACAGAAAGCAAATCCAAGCAGATGCTGCTCGTGAAGCTGCCCGCTTACAGGAAGAGTTGGCCAATCTGCAAAAGCAATTGGGTGAGCAGCTCAACGATCAAATGAGAAAGTTGCAGGAAGATCTACAGCGCACCCTGGGCAACATACGTTTCTAAAAGCATTTATATATTATTATATTACGTATACGACTTTCTTCAAATAAAGAACATATTGAGCATAATCTACACAAAACTTATTTGAATAGCTGCAAATGGAATAGAACGCAATATCAGCGAGTCAAACAATTGACCTGTGAATACAAATTGTACTACAATATAGAATTCCGAGAATTATTTAAATTGAAATCGAAAGCTACTCAGGGTTGTATGTTAATAAGTACACGACAAACATTATTCAATTGAATTAGTTTGCGGCAATGCTATTAACTTTTTAATTATGGATTTAAAGTTTTGGTGAGCAAAATATTAACTGGAAATTCAAGTTGACAACAACTAGAATGTCACTCAATGTGTCAAAAATGTTATAAAAAATGATTTGATCTAATTTAGTTTGACATTGAAAATATTTACAAGCTAAAAGTACAGTCCAATATTTGAAATTATTTTTAGTGTTATGCATCTGCGGTTTATGCCGTCTTCTATGCATGACATTTCGAATACCATGACAAAGTAATACACATTATGCACAATTTTTTCTGTTGAGTATGAAAAATGCCAGCCATGCTGTCTTTGTGTATATGTGTGTGTTTGTGTGTGTGTATATTTGCCCCACATTTTGCACTTTGACTAATTTCAAAGTGCCATATATCAGTTGAGCTCAACCCAAAGGAACCAAACGCAACCCCAAACCACCAAACTGCCCGCGCCACGCAAATTCCACAAGTGACAAGGCAACAAGCCACCTGTAGACATGGTTGCGGATCTAACCCCTTGATTGCTTGTGCTTGTGCTGGTGCTTCGGCTTCTGCCAGAACGTCGTGTGTGACAAATGTGCGTCAAGTTACTGGCAACTTATTTTACAATGAGGCAAGCGCAACTTTGAACTTAACTCGAGTAAAATATTTAACTTGGCGGAATCTTTTATAATTAATTTGCCACGCTGCAGCCTTCCTTCTATTTTTTTTACATTTTGTCTTCACTTTGATACTCACCGGGGTTTTCCTCTTTATCCATTGCAAAAGTTACTTGCAATTCCCTTTACCCTATAAAATGGTTGAAAAGTGTTTAATTAAATTTTCCCAAAAATATGTAGACATTATACATTATACTCTAACTTACATACACAAGACCTGGCATATTTGAAAAATATCTGCCGTATGCTTTAAATATTTTTAAAGTCGCATTCTGAGCAATTTAAGTAAAAATATTTTTGGTGTGTAAGAAATTTTCATAAAAGCATTTAATTTTTTGCCTAAAATACTCCGACCATATAATATATATATTCCTGATCAAAATTGCGAACTGAGTCGTCTTTTGTTACAGTTAAATTAATAATAAATAAATTTTGTCAATTGAATAAAAATATCTTTACATGATGAAAACTATATGCACTAATATAATATCAACCAAAACAAATATATCTTGCTTAAATTTTTAGACACGAACCTTAAAGAAATATTTTATATATATATATATATTTCACTGCTTTCAAGCGAGCGAAGATTGTTATTTCATAGCTGTGCTGTGCTTAATTGCAGAATTAAAGCTGTTTATTTAAAGCTTAAGCTGCTTGCAGCTCAATGACATAATTTTACCGACAATTTTCTTTAAAGATTTTTGTATTATTTTTGGATGCTAGCAGGGAGGGGTGGGGAGGGGTTGAGCTGCACATAAAGTTGTCACAAGGCATTTTAACGCCTTGCCACGTCCAAAGTGTCTGGTCTGTGGATGAGTGTAAGTAGATATGGGTGTGTGTGTGTGTGTGCGTGTTAAATGAAGCATGAATGTATATATGTGTGTGTGTGTGTGTGCGTGTAGGGAAAGGGGAGGGGTAAAACTGACACAAACTTGCCGCTAGCTTGCATTTTGCAATTCTCACACACATTGCGCGAAATGAGAAAATGAGAACGAAAACAGTTCGCAAATGTTGCTGACAGCGACGCTTAGTTGCCCCTATTTTACACACATACATTCACATACACATTTAAAATATGTATGTACACGGCTCTACCTATATGCATATAAATATGTATATATATATATATATTCACACTCTTATATGTAAGTACGAGCTAAATTTGCCGTTGGCCATATGAAAAATTGCATTTGTTTTTACCTTTTTGGCCGACATGCTTAATTTGCTGCAAATTAGCTGTGACAAATGCAGGCGGCACAAATGTGGCATTAATTAATATGACCATTATATAGCACTTATAAACTTACATACATATGTATGCTTTATCCTCAATATTCTGCAGTAGTTGTTTGTATTATTTTAAGTAGCCAACTTTTAGTTTTATAGCCATGTTTAAATGACTTAGCAAGTTGTACGTGAAGCAGTTCCGCACAACAGGTCAAGCAGAAGTTGGAAAAGTAATCCTTGTTCCTAAATGTAAAATAGTATATGGCTAATGGTACTTAAGCGGCTAAACAACACTTGCTTTATAATGAAAATCTTCTCTCCTGTATATATAAAGGTGACTTTTGAAATACATTTATTCAAAGCTAAGTTATTTTGTTTGGAATAATCTAATTTCGTGCTCAAGATCCGGAAACAAACAACCCAAGTTATGGCAATATGTTTTCTATTATAATCTTGTTCTTGTTCTGTAAAAAGATTTTATTTTTAAATCAACTTTATTTTTGATGATTTATGATTTAATTTGATTTCATATTTTGAGTTAATTTGAGATATATTTTTATCGTTTTTTTATATGTCTATTAAATTTTTCAACACTTTGCGATTCTTTATATATGAAAAATTGAATTGTTAAACTTAATGAAGTTAAGTAGCATCAGACTGTAAATAATTTGATTAAATTTTATTACACAACAAACATTTTTAAATTTGAAACGATTTCTGTATTACTGATCGCTTTACTATTTTTGTGATTCTTGGAACTCAATTCAATTCAACTAACGAACTAATCGTATATGTCAACCAAGTATGGAAAAAGATTAATAAGTGAAAAGGAATTCAATAAACACACAATATATGTAATATAGGTCATATGGTTTTCAAATAAATTGATTATAAATGTGTTTTGTTTCACTAAATAAAAGTTAGATTTAAAATGAAAATGTTCGTTATAACACAAGAAAAGAAAAGCTGTAAAAATAATTTACCTGAGAAAATTGTTATTCGAATACAGTTTAACAAATTCAATGGCCGTTTTTGTTATTGCTTTTACAAGCAAGCAAAACGAAAAGCAACAAGGACATTTAGTTATCAGCACCTTGGCTGAGAAACAAAATGGCTTCTAAGCTTTTTGTGCTGATAAACAACAACAGCAATGGGCATTGTGAGTTTTTGTTGTGACCAACAAAGTTGTATCTGGCTTTTGTGTGCCTCAAGTGAAAGTTAAATGGGCCAAAAAAGTAACCTTTGAACAGTTGTTGTTTATACTCGGTAAATTTTTGCCTTTGCTTCATCTTGATATCAGAACTTACCTGCGTAAATAGTTGTGTGCATGTTTTTTTTATTCTATACCCTGTACTTTTAACAAATAGATGAAAAGGGTATAACATTGCTTACATTGTATTCTTCATAATATTTATAGCGTAGCTCTTAGTTACCCTAAGTGTTTAATTCTTAACATTTTGAATGCATTTCGGTAGTTTTTGAAGCTGCCATTACTCGCACTGTTGTTGTTGTTGTTGTTTTTTACACGCATGCGAAGGAGAACTTTTCAATATGATTTATACCGTACCGGATACTTACTTGGGTATCTGTGACAAAGTGCTTCTTTGATTTATGACACTTTGGCAAACAATGCAATGCGAAATGCAATGAGTTTGACATGAGCAGAAAGTCCAAAAATTTGTTGTTTTTTTTCATGATTCTTTAATGTTTTAATAAAGGTAAAACTTTCAATACAAAAAATATTTGACAACTTTTTTAAGATTTTTGTTGTACCTTTTTTAGTATCTCTATAGTATTGAGCAAGAGCATTATGCTTTGATTATATCTAGTTTAAGAAAAAAAGCTTTTGATTTAGATATCGCAGAAAGATTCTTGCTTTAAAGTTTTGAGTATTCTTTATACTCATTGATTTCAAATGCTAATCAACGAGCTACACACAAATCGAAACACAATTGAAAAATTTATTCTGAAGAATCGTTTAAGTTAATTAAGTTAATGAATGGCCTTTGGCGCTCGTGTTTGGTTTTTTTTGTTCTTTCTTACGTCACATAAATGTTGATGATGGGATTCCCATTAATGATGATTGGCTGACGGGATCCGTTACTGGTGTGTAGATTTATTGTGGTATTTTGGGTCTTGACATCATCATCATCATCATTATTATGTGATCCAATCTTATGTTTTTGGTTGTAGTTATGATAGTCGAGTCCATTGTATCTCACTGTTGTCCAATAGTAGAGCACATCACCTGGCTTTAGTTTCTGCTCTCGATTATGATATATCCAGCGTCCGTTGCGTGAGTTAACAATATCTGTGGCCCAGGTCTGATCACTTAGATCCTCCATTTCGGCATTGAGTTTGCCGTGAAAGGCGAACAGGGATATGCCCGGCTCATCGGGTATGGAAACCTCAAAGCCCTTTGGCGATTCAACCTTGACCGTAGCCTTCGGCACATCGTAGGCATGGCTGCTGCTGGCCAGACAAACAACTAGCAGAACTATGACTTGAGACGTTGCCTTCCACATGATAACTGGCTTTAGCTGAGCGTGAGCTTATTGCTTTTGTACTAGCTGCGCTGGGTGATGCTGTGTGTGCTTATCTTGGTTTTTTGGAAGGTTTCGTGGGGTGGGGGACTTTTTGTATGTTTCTGCTGTGTGTGTGCATCAGCTCCATGGAGAGCTAGGGTTTTTCCCATAGCATGCAATTGCGACTTGAAGTCAAGACTGTAGTTGATTGCTTGGGGTTGGCGCTGTTGTTGGCTCCGGTGGCGGCGTCGGCGGCTCTGGCGAATTGCGCGCAAGCCAAAAAGTATGCAACACAAAAGCCATTTAAATAACTTGCGCAAATACTTGCATAGCAATATTCTCCGTTTCTCTCCCCCCCTCCCCAAGAGCTTAAAGCTTTAAACTTATATGCACACAAACACACACACACACACATAAATATATATGTATGTATGTGTGTGTTGCTCTCGAGAGTCTGGCCCCTAGGTAGAGTCACAGTGTGTGGAGAGCATGTGTGTGTGGTTTTTGGGTGCTCTTTGTGCCAGCTACTCCTTCTCGCATTGGCCACAACGATCCATACGACATTGTTGCAGTCTCTTCTGTGCTCTTTCAGCTGGCTTGGCTGGCTGCTCATGTGGTGTGCTGTGCTGCTGCTGCATTCCAGGCGAGACAAGACAACTGCGGCAGATACTTAAATAGTTACTGTGTTGTTAATGCTGTCAAGACCCAAAGAATGTTGGTCATGTACTTATGAGTTTTGTATACGTATGTATGTATGTATGTATGTGTTTACCTCGTTGAAACTGTGCAGTTAGTTAGTTGAGTTGCGAAACGTATTTAACAAGTTGACAACTTAGTAATATGG
The DNA here is from genome assembly GCA_035044645.1 of Scaptomyza parva. Classification (NCBI taxonomy): domain Eukaryota; kingdom Metazoa; phylum Arthropoda; class Insecta; order Diptera; family Drosophilidae; genus Scaptomyza; species Scaptomyza parva. The sequence goes on from JAWNNT010000090.1 coordinate 9,152,849, forward strand.
TTGACATAATAATAAACACATTTTCGCCTTAAACGAATCAAGTGCGACTTGTTGTCCGAAACTCATTTAATCAAAAGCTTTTCAAGTCAGACACAAAGCTGAAAGTAATGGAAACTTTACAAAGTGTACACATATAGAAGATAAAATGATTTTCAATGGATATTATTTGATTATCCCCAGAAAAAAAAATGTAGTTGATCATGAAACGTTTATGAAAAAAATGTGCAGATTATTTACGGGTTTTTTTGTTTGCTTTTAATAGCCATATTAACAATGCCATTACTTATTCAATTTAAGCTGAAAATTCCACATAAATAATTATTTAACTATCTAAAATGCCACACAAACAGTTAAAGAGCTGTGTCAGCGGACCAACCAGATGCTAGTTAATTTTTAATTGACGTGCAGTTTGTCAAAATGGGAGAATGTATGTATGTGTTTGTGTGTGTGTGTGTGTGTGTGTGTGTGTGTTCTTTCGGATACAATTGTATCAGTAGTACAATACATTTAATAGCAAAATAGCAAAATAGCAAATGGGAGCATCATCAGACGGGCGGGCGCCCAATCAGTGAACCCAAAACAAAAACAAAAACAGAAAGTTAGAGAGTCAGTCAAACCGCAGCAAACCCGAAAACTAAATAGCTAACCATTTATATAGGCGATGCCCATCCATCTATTCATCTATTCGTCGTTCCAAACTCAAACTCGTGTCAATTTCTCTCGTTCTCTACCCGCATTGCTGGGTTCTGGCCATCTATCTCGATATGGCCCAAAACGTTTCTGCGCTTTGCGCTGATTTATAAGCTGCATGCCACTGACCACTTGATTGTCGCTACGAGTGTGTGTATGTGTGTGTTGCTGTGTAATTTATTTACGTTAACACGCGTTGCCCATCGAGCGCCTAAAACTATGCTACAGCATACACTCAACACTCCCCAAAGACAGAGAGAGAGAGAGAGAGAGAGAGAGAGAGAGAAGAGAGAGTGAGCGCGAAAGAGCAATTTTCATTTATTTTAAATGGCATAGAAAATTGTAAACTGACATTTTTCTGGCCAAGTGCGCTCCTCGATTCAACTCGTTCCGAATTCTCTGGCCATTTTTGGCTTTGTGCGCACAACCGGAAATTTGTGTAGTTGGTCATGGACAGTATATATTTTTTTTCTCCTGTGTTTTTGGGATGGGTATACTAAACTCTCAATACAAGAGTAGAAACAACAACAGTAGCATTAAATTCTAATCCGCCCAAAGTCTGGGACTGATTACCATGAAATGACATTGTTTCGCACTTAAAATGCGGCCAAACAGCATCATCGACATCGACACATTGTGCCATGTTGCAGAGTGTAAATCTGGCTACTGCAACTGGATTTTCTTTTGCTCTCAGTCGAGTCGAGGCTTAATTAAGTGGCATGTTTGTATCCAACTTTTAACATTCTTTACAGGGTAGCTTTGAGTCTCGCTCGTTTAGCTGAAGTTGAATTTAATTGCAAGCATCTATTGTAATTTTATTTAATTTAAGTCGATTTTTTTTTATTTGTTTTAAACGTCAGGTGATTGAAGTTTTGGCCATATGTCTTAATTGAAGGGAAATTGATTTAAATTTTAAAAATTTGTAAGCTTTAAATGAGTTTAAGTAAAGGGTGATTTAAGTTTAGTAAATGCATTTGAAAGTAACTGTTTTTAGATAAACAAACCATAAGTGTATAAATAAACTTCCATCAAATGTATCTGACTTTATCTATAATTACACACACGTACAAACACACACACAGACATTGACGCCCACTTTCCATTTTCCATGTGCATAATCAATTTTCCAGTGCAAACACCTTTAGAGCTATCTTCAACTTGGCATCCTTCGCAGCTGGCAATAAGCTAAGCAAAGACCTATCCAATCAAGACCCAGTCCATAACCACATCCAAAAACCACTTCACATGTAGCCAGGGCTCTCTAACATGCACACAAGCACATACACACTCCTACACACCTATGTATGTAAGTACGAATAACGTTGCTCAAACACAGTGACTGTTCATACCCCAATCTAACTTATATCCCATGTATGGTGTATGTTGAGCTCGTGCTCGTTTATGCTCAATGGCAATGGTAGCAGCGACAGCGACAGCACACATATTTAAAGAGCAAACGTTTATCTAAGTTGTACCGTTGCGGTTTCCGTTGACATTCAAATGCGGAAGCACCTGTCGCCTAGTGCCGACATCGAATCACACACACACAAAAACACACACCAAGACCTAGACAGGGACACACTTAGAGGCGCCCAACAAACCAACAGACCAAGAGAGACCATAATACCAAGAAAGAGAGAGAGAGAGTGAGAGACCCATAGATTTGGGATGACTACAACTAAGTTAGTAGCAACAGCCACTTCCGATTTCACACGCAACCAGAAGAGCCAGATACTTTGAATTCTGGGAAGTCCTTTTTGCGTGGGCTAACACAAAAGTTGTGAAATTGAGTTGAATAAAAGGTTAATAGATGTATGTGAAGGTAGGGATTGATATCGATTAAGTTATAATTTGAAATAATATATTTATATAATGTAACATTTTTCAACTAATAATAGCTTACAATGCAAAATTTACCTAACATCCCTCGCTTCTTCAAGTTTGAAGTTGTGGTGCGTGCGATTTGTCTTGGCTACCACTGTCGCAATGCGCCGGATACACACATCGCCGAGCATGCATGACAAGTTGCTTGAGCCAACCCAACATGACCCACCCTTCACTTGCTCACACCCACCGCACACACACACACACTCACACTCGCACACACCTGTTTTGGGTATGTGGGTGTATTGTATGGTAACTTTTGAGTTTACAAGTAACTGCGTCTTGGTTGCCATCAACTTTAAATGGTTTCGCTTACACCTTAAGGATGTCATTGAACAAATTAATTACTTGACAAGATAATAGAAACAGTAAGGGTTGTGAGGCGGTGTGAGTAAAAATTTCTTCATTACAAGACCGCATATTGTTGTTGCCTTCATAATTATGATCATTACATTCTCGTTGGATTATCGACTAAGTATCATTGTTGTTGTTTTGGGCAAAAACCAAAAAAAAAAAAAATTATAGGGGCCACACGCAGCTTGCATTTTCGATGGCACTAAGCACATTATTAATGCGCTTCTGATGCCTTTTTTGGACAATCTCTTTGTTGGTGTGTGTGTGTGTGTGTGTGAATTATGCGGACACACAAATACAATGCAGCTAAATGGTATCAACTGTCTAACACTGTTGCTGCTGTTGCTGCTTTTGCTACTGTAACTGCCATTGGTGCTGCTGTTTTTCCTGGTCTACTGCCGGAAATTGGAAAAGCGATGGTTTATACCACACCACGCGATGAGCGTTTGGTTTTGGAGGCGGTGGGGGGGGAGAAGCAAAAAGAATGGTTGTAGTTGTAGTAGTAGTTGTAGTCGTAGTGGACATTGTGGTTGCCAGGGCACTTTATGTATGCACCGCTCATAAAGTGCGCTTTAGCCAAAAAAGAAAAAATTCTTTTCCCACTGCACTATGGACCTTTTTGCTGTTTTTTTTGAATTGAATTCGTACTTTCAAGAAACTGCGATTTCAAAAATTTCAATGGCTAAATGTTGGAAAGAGATTAAGTTGTAATGTTACTTACTGTAAATATCGAATTTATCTGGTTTTAATAGATCAGCATATTGTGTAAGCAAAAAATATGTTACAAAAATAAATATTTGTTTTCTTTTGGTTCCTTAACTTTATCTTAAAAAAGGTATTGAATGTTTCGTAAAATTTATTTACCACCAAAAATAGGAAATTCACATTTTATTTGCAAAATTAATTCAAAATATCATCATATTGTTAAAAACTGAAAATAGCAATATAATACTCAAAATTAGTAAGTTTAATCATCAATATCTTTAAGTCAACTAATTTATTGTGGCCCCAAAAGTCAATTTTCGACCGATTGTTCTTAGAGAGAGCTACACATGTATGGAGTGTTGAAACCAAAGCCAAGCCAAGCCGTAGCTGTTGTTGTCTCATGCGTGCATATATGCGAGTGTGTGTGCGTGTGTGTGTGTGTGTGTGTGAATATGGCATTGCATTTGGTACTTGGCAAAGCTGCTAATGGTTGCTGTTAAGCATCACCATTGTTTCTGAGTGCATGTGTGTGTGTTTGTGTGTGTGTGCGTGTGCAAATGGAGATATGTACAGTGTACATGCTAGGGTGACTATAGTTAATGCACGTTAGTAGTGGCAGCAGCTTTTCAAGGCCTTCCCGTCTATTCAGGTGGTGGTGGTGTATTGGGCTAAGCCTTAAAGTGAACTCGCTTTTAACATAAAGCGCATTATGTATTCCCGTTCGAATACCATTAACTGGAACTTATCAGTGAGCCATAATGCAATTATGCTTAATTAACGGAAACATCGAAGGGAATCGGCTTGAGCCACCTTAAGCGTAAATGGTTTAGCCTATAATCATTGCTCATATGTGTATATCTATAATTTTACGAAAACTTTCAGATTTGTATGTACTAATGTTACACTTATACAAATTTTAAACACTTAATACTTTATGTAAAGCTTAAAGCTTGATCATAAGTTAAGTTAAGTTTCAACCATTGAAATGTAAAATGTATCAAAATTTTTTGTTCTCATTAAACTAATTAAAGAAATTATCTTTGTGTACACATTACTTATACGATATGTTGTCTGGGTTGTGTCATTGGTGAACGATAATTGTGGCAAGTATTTCATAGCATTTAACAGCAGCTGCAACTCTTTAACCAAACTTATCAGCTCTGGCCAACACACACACACACACACACGTACACAAACACACACTCATACACAACCCGTTCAAACTGAATAAGTCAATTTGGTCACGCCTTTCGTGTCGCGAACTTTTATTAACTTGGGACATGAGTGTTTGTATGTGTATATGTGTGTGTGCGAGTGTGTTTGTGCATTGCACGCTGATTGTTTACATTGCAGCTTTATTGAAAAAAATGCCAACGAACTTTGCCTTTGGCATCTCTCTGGCATCAGCTGCAACGGGTTGGGCTGGCTGGCTGTCTGGTTGGTTCATTGTCGTATACGGCGGCTGTGGTGTTGGTCAGAAGGCTCAGGTTCAGGCTCAGGCACAGGCTTTAGGCCTCCTTTACAATTGTTTGACCAGAATCTCATTTAGTATGCAATCGAGCGTTGTACAATTTGATATGAGAATGGCAGCTTATCAATGGCAACAACAACACACACACACACACATATACACACACAATATGAAAGCCTTCATTAAAACGTAAATATCAAATTTGCAACATTTATTTGTGTGTGTATGTGTGTGCGTTTGTGATTGGAATTCCCTTCCACTCTCTCCCGCTCTCTCTCTCTCTATCTCTTTGTCTGTCTGTCTCTATTGTGCTCGCCAATCAAGTGTTGGTTTCAATTGCAGCCGCAATTACGCTAAACAAAATTACGTATTTGTAAAATAACCAAATGAAAAGCCAGGCTAAATTTTGAGTACGTAATTTACATGAATACATATATGTATATATACATATATATATATATATAAATATATGTATACAATATTATTTGTGTATGGCTATTGTATTTATTTGACTGATTCGGCTTAAAATGTCGAATAAAAATTTAAAATGAAAACACAAAAACACATACCGCAAGCAAATTACGTTTTGTTACATACTTTTGAACATATTTCCTGCAATTCTTGTATTGTTATGCTTTGGCGTATGTGAAAAATTATGTGATTTTGAAGGATTACACAAATTAAAATGTTTAGCAAATAAAAGCAAAACAAAAATGGATTAAACAAAGTATAAATAAAAGTATTGTGGCTAAATAAATGCTTGGCAAACTTGTGGTTGTAAAAAGGTTTAAAGCAAATTTCAAGTAAAAATCAGATTTCAGCTCACATAACAAAGTTATGTCTGTTTAAACATTTTGTTTGTGTACCTAATTCCTATAGCTATTGTTTTTGTTCGATTCTTAAATATTGAAACTGTACAACAAGTGAAGCTGTGCCCATTTGTGATCTGCTTAACTGTCAATCCGCTTTCCGGACTAACCTTTTACTCGTTTTTTTTTCTTTCTCTTGTGGCTTCTTCTCTGGCTCAGTTCTCTGCTCTGCTCTGTTTTCGTTTTGTTGTTCATGTGGCGCCACCTATTGGTCATTCGTTTGACAGCTCACTTAATTAAATTCCGTAGCACACCTTCGTGTGTCCGCTGGCATTTGATGTTGCCATTTTATTTGCAATTGCCTTTTGCTAACTTTTAACTTTCCACTTTTTGAGGCTTTCCACAGGCTCCTTAGCCACTGCTGCTGCCGTTGTCCCCAACCTACCCCCCTGGTCCATTTCTTGGTCTTTCCTATCGCTTTTGGTATCTTTCTGGGTTTTAGCAGGCAACTCGTTTCATTGGGTAATTTACGCTTCACATGGCCAACGTGAGATAAAAATGCCTCTGTCCTCGTTTTTTCTATTTTTTGTTCGTTGCTTTTGTTGATGTTGTTGTTGTTTTGCCGGCTTTTTCTTGACATTTCCAAATGTTGAAACATAGGTGGCGCTGTGTCTGCCTGGACTAAGCTGCTTAGCTACTTCGGGGTCTATGCGGTTTCCACACTCCTCCTCCATTTCTTCCCATTTCTCCGAGTGTGTGTTTGTGTATGTGTGCTGGCCCTGACAGTGATTGGTGTTCGTGTCGGGGATTTATTTATCTTTTAAAAGTATTTATTGCCGTGCGTTAAAGTCGCGCAAATGCCTGAAAAAAAACGTTGCTCTTAAAGCATGATGAAAAAAAATCATACACATACAAATGAACGAAGAAGAAACTTGCATTGGCCAAAAATCTAATGCCATATGTAACACTTTTTTTTAGGGAGTAAGGCTAGCGCATCCATACATCTTCACTTTTCATTTGCCTAGAGCCTAGAGCTGCTCAGTATCCTGGTCATTTGACACTTTCACTTTACGAGCCATACAATTTATTTCACTTTTATCCGAACATCAAGACATATTGATTTTTGTTGTTGTCCACACGAAAGGAGAAAGAGAAATCGCTTCAGCCTAAAAGAAATAAAGTTTTTTGTTTCTTTTTTTTCTTCGTTTTTTTCGTTGAAAGAAAGTTTCGGATTAGCCTATCAACAGAATGAGAAATCATGGGTTTTTTTTTTCCTTATCTATATGTATTTATATATGTCTATATTTAATGTGTCCCGCACAAATCGTAATCAAACTTGATTGATTACGTGCACTCATCAGTCAAAGCCGAGATAGTTGAGAAGTTGCCTGCGTTGCTGACTAATTTTTGAGGCCTGAAATTTGATTTTGGCAATTTTTTAATTAATTTTTGACATTTTGTTTTGATCAGGTAAAGGCTTAATAGAAATAATCAGCTTAAGGCCAGAGTTCTATTAACTTAATTCAATTAATTAAAGCTGAATTGACAAGGGACAATTTGAGCTAACGTTGCGTATGGGTAATACAAAAGAAACCTAACAATTTAACTATGAAACAAAATTTGAATACATTCTTAAAGCTTTCTTTAAGTACATAATAAAATTTCGCATCTTTGGTTTTTAATGGAGACATTTTGGGCCAAAGTGAAAGTCAATTTGCATGCAAATCTTGGTCAAACTTGGGCTCTAAACCGACGACTTCAACTAAATCATGTTGAAGTGCATGTCTAAACAATAAAAACCACATTAAAATGAAATTCAATAAAACAAGCAGCAACAGAGGCAGAAGTAGAGAGTAGCAACAGCATCAACTGACAGGAGACGGAAACGCACTTGACCTGAAAAACTCATTGCAATCAAAATAGGAAGCAGCCACTGACTGAACACAATCATGATCATAATGATGATGATGTTGATGATGACGATGATAATAAAGTTGCAGATAGAACAAACGGTTGTGCAACATAAACAGGCTGCCTTTAGATTAGGCATCTTATGAAGGGTGTTTCGCATTCCTTTCTTCTTAATTCCCATTCCACACGTTTCAGTCCATTTTCTCTCGATCTCCCTCTCTCTCTTTCTCTGAGTGACAAACTAATTTCATTACCAGCAGCTGGCGCTAGACGTTTTGCTGGCCGCCAGTGAAATCCGGTCATAATGCTTGTAATAATAATCAACAGCATGGTACATGGTACAGGGAGTGAACTGAGAGTGGACCCTATGAACCTGCCCACAGATGATAAGTAGCATTGGACACATGCAGCGAACACAACACAGAGATAGTAGGATGAGAAGCAATTGCCATGGCAAAAATAGAACAATTACACTAAAAATAAAAACAAAAGCCAGATAAGTGGGACACACACACACACACACATAGAACAGAAAAAGAAGAGGGAAAGGCGTGTCCCCTTCTGTTCGAGTGCTGGGCGTGGCAAGCTGTGTAATATGTGCACAAATTGAAAATAAAGTTTTGTAACAAAATGTCGCACCGGAAATGAAACTCGCAGCATGAAGCCCCGGGAGCAATGTGTAGCGAAGCGTATAAACTGGATATAGACAGAGAGAGAGAGAGAACTGGAGAGAGAGGCAGCCACAGAGAGGGAGGCGTGGCAGTGGTGCATAGCATTGTTTGCCACTATCACAGTGCACACACACATATAGAAAGAGAGAGCGAGTGCGAGCGAGAGAGTGTAAGGGAGAGAAGATTTAGAGGCAGTGTAGAGAATGGGCGCCTTAGTCTAGGCACAGTCTGCGCCAGTTGAGCCTTGCCATAATAAAAGATGACATTTTATAGCAGTCACAGCCAAGTCAGGCAAGAAGAACATGCCAAGCAATGCCAGCCAAAATGGGTCGCGGTTTGTTGGGTAGCGGAGGGGTGAAGTGAAGTGAAGTGAAGTGGTTGTAGCTGGTGGCAAGTCAAAGACACAGCTGCTGCTGCTGCTGCTGTTGTTGCACAAAAGTACATAAACCTAAAAATGTCATGTTTATTTTCATTTCATAAGGAAATTGTCTGTCTATAGTTTTGGTGCCTGCGCCCAAAAGAAGAAGCCTACGAAAGAAAAGAGAGTTAGTTGCTTCGGGGTTGAGACAAACTTAAACAGTTGGCTAATAAGCACGAAACAGGCAGACACTAGCTGTGTGTGTGTGTGGTAGGGTTTTATATCTCTCTCCATATATAGGTAATGCAATCCAGGCACGTGGTAAAGCATATAACTTTTTATGACCACGTTAAACCCCCAGCTCCGGGGGCAGCTTGAGCGATTTATCGCATAACCCAAAATTTATGCCACACACAATTAGCATATGAGCAAAAAAAAAATGTTAAGTGAAATTCGCTCTCTTTCTCTCTCTTTCCCCTTTTTAGTGCGAATTGTATTTGCAGAACGTAATTGAATTGAATATGCGATTTTTGTGTTAGATATTATATTATATTTATTAGTCTATTTGTTATTTTGTGCTTATAAATTCCGCACGTTATCAACACACATAAAATAATGTTCAAACAAATATTATTTTTATCGAATAACAATAATTTGCTAACAATTTAAACATTTATTTATTGTTTGTTTCGTTGTGGTGAAACATGAAATTAGCACAAAATATTTACAAATTTAATTAATATTTTGTTTTGTTATTATTCAGACTCCAAAACTCATTATACCAAGAGGATTTAGCTTAGCCTCTTAACCCTTTATCAAAGAACAAACCCTCTCATTATGTTATCATATTAATCAGTAATTTATAATAACTGACATCAATTAACTGTGTCGCCCGCCTTTAAGCTTATGACATTACTTAGCCCTTTCGCGCTTCTTAAATTATCTATTAAATATTACCGAAAGCGTTACTTCAAAATTTTGGTTGTTGTGCTACTTAGTAGCATAATACACACACACACACACACACTTCAGGCATCAAAGTCTGAACAAAAACAACAACAACTAAAGCTAAAGCAACCCAATCGCCATCCACTAACATTCTGGTGGCAGTGTCTCTCCAGTGAATAACCACTCATCTAATCACATCGTTATCATCATCAACAATTTTGCACTGTCATTGCCGAACAATGGTGGCTCCAAACGTTAGTGACAGTAGCTCCCATCGCTACTCTCTCTATATTTATGTGTGTGTGTGTGTGTGTCACCATCTCTCTCTCTCTCTCTCTCTCTTTCATCGGCTGGCTAACCGTTTAATCATTTTGTCACGCGTTCTTCCAAAAAACAGCAAAAACACAATAACGCGACCCGGTTGTCACCCATCATGCGCCCGTCACAAAGGTGATGCCAGGCGATGATGATGACGATGAAAATGGGTTGTCATGGGCTCAACAAAAGCGGCGCTGGTAGTAGCGGGGTAGGGGGTACGGGGTAGGGGTGTAGGGTTAGGTTGATCTCCTGCTGACTTTACTGGCCCGGTTGCCTGTTGTTTCCCGTTGCGATGCGGTGTTAAATTTTTAGCATATGTCATAAAGGCTATGCCATGATTTATACGTTTGTATGTAGATGTGTGTGTCTGTGTGTGTGTGCGTTTGTAGTCTCTATGTCTGGGTATAGAAACAACAGGCATATGGTCTGATGCTTCAAATGCCTGGACAGACTTTGGTAATAAAACGAATTAAGTTCACTGCAAAAACAAAAAGCGAACCCCCCCAAAGCAAAACAAATGCGAAACTAAACGATTTACGTAGCGATGTAACCGACTGGCGAACACACAAAATCCCCTGGATCTCTCGAGGATTCGGCAAAGTTAGCATTACTCACTCAGGCCTCAGCCTCTCTCTCTGTGTGTGTGTGTGTGTGTGCCGCTTCATATATCTTCATTTGAAGTTTGTCAACGGCAATGGCGATGTCGATGTTGATGTCGACGCGACTGCTGTTACTCAGCTGTGTGTGCAAATTTGCTTGTGTATAAATATTTATTTATTGAAATGCAATGCGAATCGATGAGGAGCAGTAAAAGCATTCCCATATACATTTACATACAAATTCACACACACACACAAACTACATAGTAAAAGAAAGAAAGACAGAGCGACACAGAGAGAGGGGAGAGAGACTTTCGGTCAATGTGCCGCAATGCAATCGAGCTGCACAAAATTGAATTTGCTGCAAGTTGTTGCCGCTTAGCCCCAACCAGTGCGGCGAGGGTAGCTCAAGTTACTTGTAGAGTATTCATTCATATCTATAAGATAAACAATACTTCATCTTCTTTTTACTTTATATTTTGATTATGTTATACATTTAATTCGTATTTCGTTATTATCCCAAAAACACATTTTTCAACAATTTGCAAAACATTCTTCGCAACTTTGTCTATAAGAAACTTCCAACAGTTATTTATTTTTCAAACCACTCTCTCTTTGCAACTGCTGTGAGGCAACAACGCCAATGGCAACAACATCGGCATCGGCGCCAGTTTCAGTTTTAGTTTCTCTTCTTGCTGTTGTTGTTTGTCGAAATTCAACATGCGAAAATGCGATTTGAGCTCATCGCTCGGTGTTCGTCTCCATTGCCATCTCCATCTCAAACTACGTCTCCGTCTCCGTCTCAGTGCTACATTTGTATATATCTATCTCTATCCCAGAGAGTATCTGTGTCTCTATCCGAGTTGAAACTGGCACTCACTGCGTGTTGTCGATGTCGGTTGTCTTGCCATTGCATTTTGGGGGCTTTAGCTGTGACAAATCTTTATGCAATGTTGCATGTCGTCTGATTTTGCCATGATGACATGCTGATGGCATAAGCAGGGACAGCAAACGGAAGCGTACATGTCCCTCTCTCTCTCGCTCTTTCTCTCAACTTTCGTATCTCAGTATTGCAGTTTTTCAGTGATTTGCTCACTGAACTGTTAAGCGCAAAAATTGGTAATGGCAGTGCCTGGCAATAGTTGTTCTTTCCGCTTTTTCTTTTTTGGTTTTTTAAAGCAATCATTGCGCAGGTTTTTCGTGGTTTGATTTGGCAATGCATTTGGCAGTAACTACCATATAGTACATACACGTAAAATGTATTTGTTGCTTGAGACAATTTATCGACAGCTTTGGGAAAGAAATCTCAAAGCGAAAACTCATTTCAAATGTGTCTTTGCCAGTATTTAAGGAAATTACCTGCTAAAAACTTACAACAAACTTGATCTTTAAGTTGCCACGCCCATTTAATCGTGACTCCCATTTTATTACTTTAACGGGGGAATACTTTTTTTTTGGGTAGGCTTCGAGCTAATTGTACAAGAATCTAAGGCACAGGCACGCGCCAACTGCAACTTGAACCATTTTCCATGTGCTCGAAACTTTGGCAATAAAATTTGTTTCAAATTGCTTTTGAAAAGCGTTTCGCAAGCCGAATGTCGACTCGAATGTTGTCGAGTGGTATTGGAAATTGTGGGTAATTGGAATCGCAGCTAGCTCTAGATACTCTATCTATACATACACATATATATATATAGTTGAAAAGTTGTCAACGGGAACTGCTCCAACCAGTGCTCCGACCGGCACTCCGACTGGGGTTTAGCAAGGGAGTAGTCATTGTGGCAAAGTGCACCCCAGGGGGCATTTGGCGTTGGGGTTGAGGCTAGTAAATAAATATCAAATATATATATAGATAGATATATATATATATATTGAGAGCGGTCGCGCAAAAGTTAATTACATTGTGTTAACGGGCCGACTAATTTTGTAATTCTGTTTCTGAATCATTTAACCATGAAATTGGTTGGTTGGCCAGTACCACGCCCCTCCCCTCCCCTCACCCAACCCCTCGCCAGCCTAAATGTCAACGCCTACCGCCAGTCGGAGGCATTAGCCAAGACTTGTTCCTAGCGCCAGTTCACACGCAGCTCAAATGTGCAAAATTTGTCTTTCAACTGGTTAGCAGCTTATAGCCTGAAGCTGTCTTCTCTCCCCCATCACTACTCATTTTCCCCTCACTCACCAGTGGCATACACAAAATGTATATTGAAACTTTTTTTGGGTGGGGCTTGGGATAAGCGTGAGTGAGAGAGCGGGAATTTTGAATATTTTGATTATACATATTACATATTATTATTTTTAATTTGTGTGGCTTTTACACATAAATTAATGCAATTATACGTGCCGCAAGCACTGACCATGTGATGATGGGCGTTATGACTGGGCGGTGCGGCAATGGGGCGGCTGGGCGGTGCTCTGTTGCGTGTGCGCCTGATTAATTTCCAGTGTCTTTTGATGTTAGCAGCTGGTCCCCAGCGGCATTGTGGCAAATGGCATTAGCGCGCAAATAAATTTAATTAAATCATTTTCGTTCGACTGTGTTGCTCGCTAATAATTTGTATCTCTGTATCTGTGTGTCTGTGTGGGTGGCGCTGTGTACGGGTGTGTGAGTGTGTGGGTGGGTAAATAATAAGCTGCTCGTAAATTTGGTTGAATTATGATGTAGCACAGGGTTTGAGACATCTTAAATGGGTCTTAGGCATTTGCAAAATGTATTATCAATACTTTGGATTGTCTAAGCCAATTAAATGGCAAGCATATTTCGAGGTTAAATTACTTAATGCTTGAGCTATTGTAATGATGGAGAATTATCTGACAAGCAAATCTTAAAGTCTGAAGATAATAAGAAATTTAATCTTAATATCAACTCCAGAAAAGGTTTGCAACATTTGATAATGGTAACATATCAAAGAACTGAATTTTTGTAGATTTTTAACGGTTTTAACCTGTGCAAAAACAGATACAGAAAATTGTTCGTAATATTCTTGGCCCATGTTTCAAAGTATGGCCAGCAGAAAGGCAGCGGCCTACCAATAACTGTATCTGACTGCGACGCACACAGTGCGTATGCGTAATAAACAAACAACTGCAACTACACAAAACGTAGCCATTGCTCTTCTCTTTGAGTGTGTGTGTGTTTGTGTGTCGGTGTGTGCGTTTTTGGTTTATTTAAATTTACTGCCAAGCAGGCGAGTTTGAGCTTTGCCACAGCTATGGCTCCTACAAATACATACACAGTTGGAAGCTAGTGTCACGCCTCAGATTCAGTCACAGGCACGCTTACGCACTCCCGCACACCCTCCGAAACCCCACACACACACACACAAACACACACCCTCAGCCACACCCACAATGACGCCCACTCCCTGGGCAGACATTTGTGTGCCAGGCGTTTGGCGTTTGCCTCTGTTGAATAATAAATTGTATTTTGCGGCATTTAAAAGCAATTTTTTAACATTTTTCAATCTCAATGGTGACGATGAAATCCCGACACACCACACTCACACACACACATACCCACACACAATCGTAAATAGGCACACATATACATATAGATATGCATGCATTCATGTTGCGTACAGCTCATACAGATGATGCCCATTGAGCCGATGGTGAATGAGCAGGAGCAATGGGAGCAGGAGTCGCAAGCTGTTGTTGCACACTCACACATACACACAAAACGAAAGTATCATTGTTGTTGCTGTTGTTGCTGTTGTTGTTACCATTCCGGCCGCCTTGTGCGCCATACAAACACATACACACAGTTTTGTCTAGCAATTTCGCAGTGAATTGTCCTGGGAGCTCAACCGAGCCAGCCAAGGATGTCAAACAGCAGCAACAGCAGCAATAGCAGCAGCAGCAGTAGCAGCAACAGTGGAACTTGCAACATTTTTGGAAACGAAGCTGGCGGCTCTACATGATTCTGTGCATTTGGTTAAGCTTTCGAGTGAAGACAGCAACGATTCGGCAGCAAAAACAAATTGCAGCACTTAAGACCTCTGTCCGTTTGTCCTCCTCCCTCTCCCTCATACTCAATCTTTATCTTCTTGTGTGTGTGTGTGTGTTTGCAGAGGCAGCAAATTGCTAAAAATTTTGTGAAACTGCTTGCCTCACCCCAACTCAACCCCAACCCACACGGCTTTGCATAAAGTTTGATTAAGTGCGTAATCTCGGTTGCACCACACACACACACACATAACCACCACAAAACTTCACTTCAAGTAACAACAGTACATGGTTCGACATGTATTTGGTCTCTGGCCTGGCAACAATACAACAAGATTAATAATTATCCGTTTGTATGCTAAGTCACTTATCGATTATTAAATTTTAAGCAGAATTACCTTAAAGGGTTTCCCATAACCGAAGGGTTCAGGTTCATCAACATTTCGTTTGCGACTTCAAGTTAATGTTCGTTTCCAAATACTTGCAATCGCATCCCGTGTGACATTTTAATACATTTGGAAAATCTATTTAAATAAGTAAATCACGTTCTGAAATGCAGCTGGTAGTTTGGAAAACAGTTTGGAAAACTGAAAATGTTGGCAGTGCAACAAACCCCTTTTATTTTTGCCTTTGTGTTTGTCGCCGCGTGCGAATGGGAAATAGTAAAACTTCTGTAATGAGAAAAGTTAAAAAAGAAAAGAAATGAAACCGTCGTCGGATTTGAGTTCTCAGCTTTCCCCTCCTACTCACGGTTCTCCCGCTTCTCACGGTTCGCATCATAAAGGGCTGAGCGTGTTAATTCCGACTATGACAATTGCAAATTCAGAGCAGGCATTGCTTTTTGTAGATAGACAGAGAGAAAAACATAGACAGAAAGTGAGTTAAGGAGAGAGACGGAGAGCTGTCTGACAAACAAACGTCAACAGAAAACTAACGACAGAAGTTTAAATGGATCAGTGTGCACTGCGACGACGACGCCAAAGGAAAAAACCAAAGGCGATGTAAGTAAATCTTTCAAGTATCTAAAGTAAACCACTCCAAAATACAACAAAACAATGTTTCTTCTAGTCTACCCAAACTGATACCAAATCGTAAGTCTTTGGAAAACTGTAAACAGTTCGCTTACGATCAGTTGATGTTGATGTTGCTGCCCCTGTTGACCTTCATCAAGGACTCGAAGCGTGTGATGAAACGTTGCTCCAAGCCGGATCGCTTAGAGTTTCAACGTTCCGTTCTGGCCACTGTTGTGGGCATATTTATTATGGGCTCGATGGGCTTTATTATCAAGCTACTGCACATACCCATTACAAACATTATTATGGACTAACCTGGGACAATGGGTCAAAGCAGACACAGAGCAGACACACAAAGTAGAAAATAAAGTTTCAATTCAATTGGCAGCAGAGACAACAAAGACTTTTTGCATTTTTTTTTGGCTCTGGGCCAAGGCAAGGCAACGTTGCTTGCCAAAGCCAAAATAGCTGGCCCGAAAAACTCTTATGCCAAAAGCTACCATTGTTGTTGACTGACCCCGACACGAACACTTACGACACTGACACCGACACCGATCCCGATCCCGATCCTGACCCTAACCAAAAGTGTTGACAAGAACATCGCAACGCGCATTTTGCTTGAAAAACATTTGGCGTTGCCAAACCAACAACTGTCGGATGTGTGTGAATGTAATCAAATCAGCAACTCGCCAGCAACTCTTCAGCACTTGAAGAAGTTCCAGCGGCATTGCCAACAAAAAGAAAAGGTGAGTTGGGAAATTATGGAAAACCTACAGTAAATAACTTTAGTCTATAAGAATTATAGCTTCAATATTCAAAAGTCGTATAAGCTTTTCTATGCATATTCTAGCAACACTTTTCAGCAAGCTCTTGCAAATCCAATTCAAAACACACACACACATTCAAAATCCAAAACACAAACGTTTGTCAATTGTCAGCCTGCTGCTTTCTGTTTTCTTTTTTTATGCACTAAAATTAGCTGAGAGTGTGTGTGTCTGTGTGTGTGTATGGATTGCTTATCTATCCACCCGCAGGAGTAGCAGCTGGCACCAACAGCAATCCTTGGTTTCTGTTATCCATATCCATATCCATATCGGGGTGGTGGGAGGAGGGCGAAGTTGCATGCGCATTGTCGCATGTGTCTCCATTTGCTGCTGTTATGTTTTATTGATGAGTCTCGCAAACCAAAATTGATGATGCCTCCGAAGTGGCATCCTCGTCTGCAACCTTCTCCATATATATATATTTCTCGTCGCGTCCCCTTGCGGCAACATCGATGCGCGCTGCCAGTCAACAAAAATTATATTGTTCGTTTTTGTTGCAGTTATTGTTTTTGTGGCCGCCACTGTTGCCGCTGTTGCAAATAGCGTAAATTTATTCAAAACGTTTGCAGTTGCAAACCGCAAAGTTGACGTTGCAGTCGCCTTATGCTTTAAAGCAATATTATTCAACAGGCGACAAAGCAGCTCAAAAAATGCAACTTAGCAACCAGAAAGCATCTGAGTATCTCACACCATCAAAACAAACACACACACACAGAGAGTTACTATTCTCTGTATGCAGTGAAAAGCCGAAGCCACTTTCGAGGTTATGAAGTCACTTAAGCAAAGGCAAAACGTGCCAGCCCCGAGGGCATAGGGCAAAAAGGGTAAGCGTAAATGAAATAGAGGAATAAGGAGAGACGAGAGCCAAGAAAACTAAGCAACAGAAGCAGAAAATATAAAAGTAGACAAAGCGAAAACCAAGAGACACAGAGACACATACGACGATACACCTTTCTACTCTTATGCCTCTTTTTTTTTTACTTTGCTTTTCTTGGCTGCTTGGCCTGCAATTGAGTTACTTATCTTACAGTTTTCTAAATCCCACACTGCGGCACAAGGAAAAGAGAAAAATGTGTCAGGCATGGTAGAAATTTATTATACCCTAACAAAAGGCATAATACAACATTTCTTGGCAAATGGTTTCAAGTGGTTAATGTTAGCAAACTGCGAGAAGTTCTTAAGAGGAAGGCATCTTGATTTTTCGACTTAAATATTCAAAAATTATTTCAACTTTATGCTTTTCTCAAACACTTTTCTTATAGAGCATTTGGTGTGCGTTGCTTATGAAGAAAACGATTTTATTTCGGATATTTGAGTTTCTTTCGCTTGCAGTGTTTTAATTAAAAGTGAAGTGCGGCCATTAATTTGCAACTACAAATTACACTCAATAAAACATGGCTGGCACACTGATTTTTTTCATTTTTTTATTTGGCACACACACACACCAACACACACACTCAAAATTTGCCAGCAAATGGCAGTCAGTGTGTTAGTGTGTGAGTGTGTATGTCTGACTGGCAATCAATTTGCACTTTGACTACAATTACTGATTTTCGACACTTCAAAGGATTTTATAAATTGCCATTTGGCAACCACCTCCCCCCCCCACTCTACTCCCAAAAAAGGGAAAAAAAGTTCCATTCAAAACGGCGCACATTGGTATTGCTCCGACTGTTGTTGCTGTTGCTGTAGCTGCTGCTGTTCTGACTTTGGCAATTTGTTTTTGGCCATTTACTTTGGCAGTTTGCACACATGTGTTTTAACTCCTGTTGCCTTTTGCCGGCTGCTTCTTGCCTTTGTTCGGCTCAGTTTTTTTTTTCCTGTGTATGTTTTGTGAGTGAGTGTTGATTGCGCCTGCTGAAGTACAACTTTAATTAAGTCAAAGTGCGAATCTCGTTTGTCAAGTGGAAAGTGCGCTTAGGCGTGCCACAAGCCAGTCACATTTGCAAAGATCATTTAGTTAGGGATGTGACTTTTTCAACTCAAAAACTTATTGTCAACTTGATTTCTGTTACCTCAACGTATACCAGCTTTAATGTTCAATAAATTGCTTAAAATTGCATAAACAGACAAACGTTTGCTCTTGGATCTAACTAAATATGCCTTTTGACAGTAAGTGTGGCTGAATTTTGACTCGCAGCAGCAGCTGCAGCTCATGCATTATGACGCGTTCGCATATTTAATAAAAAACCAATAAACGTTAAAAGCCTTTGAGTGGGCCATGTCGCATAAGCTACCTGCTTGCTGCTGTCTGGTAGCCGGGCAGACGGGTGCCGAGTGCCGAGTGCCGGCAGTGGCCAACAACTGAACGCCCGATTAAATGCATTTAAATGTGTTTTCATCATAATTATGCATATGCAAACATGACTCGACCAATTCGGCCCCCCCCTTTCAACACAGTGTCCACTGTTGGGTTTCCGGGAGCTTAAGTGCTTTAATGGCTTATAATTATGTTGCATGCAATTATTGTCAATGATGGTGCATACACACCTAGCGGTGGCTCACACGGCATTGACACCGGCCACGTTGTTGGTTGCGCTGGATGCCAACGCAAATGCAGCACGAAAAAAAATAGGGAAAAATATTATTTAATTAATAAGTAAAGAGCAAATGGATAAATTCACAAGAGCGTTTGATGTGTGTGCACATTTTGTGGCGTGCAGTGCGAAAGAGAGGGGGTGGGGAGTAAGAGGAAAGAAGGAACTTCTGTAGCAGTAGCAGTAGCAGCTGCGCCGTTTTGCTTTTGAACATAAAATTCAATTGCTAAATTATGCAAATATGCCGCAACTGCGACAATCTCTGATGGCGACCCAATATGCACAGCGTAACGTATACGCAATGTGGCCGTATATCTGTGCTTGTGTGTGTGTGTAAGCAAAGAGGTCGACGCGACGCGACGCGCCGTCGAGTTCATCGATGACGATTTTGCTGCAATTCCGTTGCCTAGTTTTTGGCGCACCAAAAAATACACACACAGAAAAAAACAAGCGTCGACAACTGTCAGAGGACAGCGTGAAGCCTGCGCTTTGGTTTTCAACTACAAATATCTGTGTTTGTGTGTGTGTGTGTGTGTCATCTTTTGTATGCTATCGGCCGTTTCTTTGCCGCCTTTTGCGGATTTTCTCTGTGTCTGTGTGTGTGTGTGTGTGTGTGCGTTTGTTCGCTTACCAACATTTCTGGGTCGCTTAGTTGCTTGGCAATGGATCGGCATACTGGATCAGGTTTTTTCTTTTTGTTGGTTGTTGGTTGGCGGATATGGGCTGCAATTTTTATTTCGGCTACGTGACAAACGCAATCAGCGTCAGTCACATGTGTAAAAGTGTTTTCCACTTTATGCGTATGCGGTGCGTGTTTCCAGCTTGATGGCATTCAACACGAGAAACGCGGTACAGTAGGATAGTGAATGTTGCAGACATTTTCAAAGAGATTTGACGGTTAAAAACTGACTCTATGCTGTGTTTATTTTCGAAGTATATTGATGAACTTTGTACAGTAGTAGAGCTTATTACAGTTTGGTGAACATAAATATGATATTCGATCAACAAACAAAAGAGAATTTCTTCTTGTTTTTTTCGATTTTCAATTAAGTTTTCTTTCCTTCCTTGCCATTTAAATGTTTACTTCAATAACTATTTTGGGCGCATAAGTCAAAAATGATGAATATGTATTTCAGCTGAGTGCGCCCAAGAAATGCAAGTCCCAAAAGTGTGCAAATATTCTCAATACACTTGCCTCACAATATTGCAATGCTTTTCCGTGTTCGTATATATATATATTGAGCACATAAAATGCAACCTGCTCTTCCTTGTGTGTCTGTGTGAGTGTATTGAATTATCTGCTGATTTTTTTTGGAATTGGCATTGCGAGTGTAAGTGCAAAATATGCATTCAATTTGGAAGGCACAAGAAATATTTATTAAATTCTCAATGGCAAATTATGTATGCAATTTAAACAAAGTTATTCATGTGCAAAGATTTTTCAAATATTTATCAACTATATGCAGATGATAAAATACCAGCGTGCTTGTGGCCAATTTTTGGCATTTTTGTTGTTTGTTGCTGGTATTGCGTAGCAGAAATTGCAAATTTAATTAAATCTATGCAATTGCACGAGAATTTTTAATATTTACATTGTTGTGACAATTTTACGCGTCAATTTTCTTGTTTGGTCCAACGCCTTTTGTCTCCTAGCTTTGTATTTGTATATGTATGTAGTATATTGTGCTTTGTAGTTGTGTGTGTGTTTGTTGGTATTCTCTAGTTGTTGTTGTTGTTGGGGCTTTGGTCTTTTTCATAAATGTTGTACGAAGCGCACTTCCTGTTTCCTGTGGGCGCATTTTCCTTTCGTTGCTGCTGCTGCTTCTGCTGCTGCTGTTTGAAAACAAAACGGAAATAAAGATTTTTGGGTGGCCAAACTCAAAGTTAGTAACTTTGATGTTGCCAATGCGCCAGTGCAAAACGGAAGATGAACAACTTTTTAGCTTTCAGCGTTTCTGAGGCCAAAAATAAATTGTCAACTCCATGCACACAAAATTTCTGTGTAAAATACTTTGAATATTTATTAGCAAAAATCTGAGATATTTTAAATGTAATTTGTGTGATAGTTTTATTAGCTATTTACAGCTTTTGTATATATGTTTTATTTGTTATGCTATCATTTTCACATGCAACAGGCACTTAAGATCTTGTATCGGCATATTTTAAACCGACATTATGCTAATTTTTTTTTGCCCAGCAACTTGAAAGGCAAGGATAAAGCAACACCTGGTCTCGTTGCAGCTGGTGATTTTTTTTGCTCTTTCTTTCGTTGTGTGGCACATTCAATTACACGCATTTCCATTAACTGTCACCTCAGCACTGCAATTTTTCACACAATGTAAATATTTATAAGGTTTATTAATGCGCATGTGGTGGATTGGGACGATCCACCCTCACAAAAGGGAAACAATCATAATTATTTATTATGGCAAAAAGTGAAGCAGAACAATACAAAAAAGATTGTCTCTCATTGCGAAAACCTTTGTCTTGCCATAAGTGCAAGTCCGTGTGTGTGTGTATGTGTGTGTGCATATGTTGCCAGTTGTTGCAGAGTGGCAAACGAAAGCGAAACGAAACTGTCTCGGGAATAGCAATAAATCATTTATGCAGCAGCCCTTGCACTTACACACACAAACTCACACACACACACTCTCTTTCACACACTTACGCATACATATGTGTACAAAGTGGCATAAATCAACTTACACTTCCCTTACCCCCCCACACACACACAGAGAGAGAAGGAGAAAGTAGAGAGGGGGCAAGAGAGAAAGGGATTTTGCCTGCAGTCATATGCAGAATTTGCGCGAGTTTCATCCCAAAGGAAAATGCAGCACAAAAACTGAAAAACTTACACGCTTCGCTTTGCCGCCCCGACGTCATCTTCAGCAGCTCGCATCACCCACTCTTATCCTTGCACTACTTACCTTTCCTTGTGAGTTCATGTCACTGCCTCATGTGTCTCTTGATAAGCACACTTGAAACTACAGCAGCAGCAGCAGCAGCCATGAAGCGTTTTTTTCAACTCCCTTTGCAAGGGCAGTGCACAAAAGTTCTGCGTCTCTTTTTTAGTTTTTTTTTGGGACATGCCAAGCACTTTATTGACAGTTGTTGAAGTGTGTAGAGAAGTGCAAGTTCTCTTGTCGATTTTAATTTCTTATTTACGGATTAAATTGAGCTGTTAGCTTAGTTGAAAATTTATTATTATATGTGCCTCAAATCGTTTTGAGTATTCATTCCATTTAAATGTGATAAAATTGTGCAACATATTTATTCTTTTAAGGTTTTAAAATATGTTTTCATATCATAAATATTTATTTGATTTTTTTCTTGTGGCCAGTGGCAGTAAACACTTTTCTTTTCTATACTTTTTATGAATTTTTATACAACTTCCGTCGATTTACAAAATTATAATTGCTTTATTCCCGTAAGCAGCAGGAGTAGAAAAAAAATATAACACACTGTCATCGGCAAGAACACGTCTTGTTTTTGGATATGTGGGAGGGGTAGGAGGGTGAAGGAAGGGCGTTGGGATTGTTGAATAGAGGAGTCGTGTCGCGTTTACAATGCGTTTCCGTCTCGTTGTTGT
Source organism: Scaptomyza parva (assembly GCA_035044645.1). Lineage (NCBI taxonomy): Eukaryota > Metazoa > Arthropoda > Insecta > Diptera > Drosophilidae > Scaptomyza > Scaptomyza parva. The sequence goes on from JAWNNT010000090.1 coordinate 9,175,475, forward strand.
TTTGCATGTTGACATGGCACACGAAACGTGGCAGACGCGGCCACGTTACTCATACGCGTTGGGCGTGTTGACAATACATGGCCATATTTTTCTTTTTTTTGCCACTAATGTGGCACACACATATACACATACGTACGCATAAGCACATACACACATGTATGCATTGCGCGTAAAGTTGAAATGACAATCGAAAGCTGGGGCAACAATGGCAGCCTGAGGCAAAACCGGAGCCAGTCAAGTGTGTGGGTGTTGCAGCTGCTACGGTGCGCCTTTTCTTTTCAAATGGCAACAACAAACAGAAACGGCAGCAACAACATCATGCAACAACAACATGCAACAACAATGCAACGTGACAACTTCCGTAGCATGCGCTGCTGGCATAAAGAAAAACAGTGTAAAACTGTAACGGAATTGCATTGTGAAAAGCAAAATGTTTTTTCCTGGCACACACACACACACTCGCATACACACACACACACACACACACGGCAAACAACACAACAGCAGCTACACATATGTAAGTAATACATTTTGAGGCATAAAGGCCTTCAGGCTGATATCAGCAATCATCTATTATTATTGTTTGTACTCTGTACTGACTGTTATTCCAATTCGTAAATGTAACTAAATCGTGTTCATACCAGATGCCAGATTCATTGTTATCGCAAATCAATTAAAGCTCCACGCCAATGCAATTAATTTGATTCATACGCCCCGTGGTACGCAATGCAATTTCATTTAATTATGAAAATCAACGTAAACACAGCCAGCTTATTAATTTATTGCATTTGTTTGTCATTCGTTTTTTCTCTCTGTTTATTGTTCATGTGGGCATACTTTGACTTATTAATATTTTTTTATTGCTTGCAAGAAATGCAAAATTTGTCATTCCATCATATTAGTTAAAAAAAATTTACCTCTCGAAAAATTCACATATTCGATCTTGCGAACATTCTGTATAAAACAGTAGAAGATTTCAAAGAAATAGGTGCACACATTTTCCACCGAATCATTTGCATTTTTGCACTCCCCGGCGATCTCCAACTCTTCATCCGACATTCGATCTAAGCCTCGAAGCAATTCGATATCGAGACGTCTATTCGCATCAATTACTTTGAGTCCGTGAGCCACGCAATGCACATAGCACAAATAACTCATTTCAATATTTTCAGTACTATTTGTGGATATTGCTTGATCTACTATCGATTCAATTTCTTCTCTGGTGATATTATTTTGTGCAAGGCACATCTCACTTACAGTTTGGTTTAATTCGAAACTCTATAAAAAACAGTTTAAATTTCATAAAAATGTCAATACTTTGTGTAACAAAACCTTACCTGAATATTAACTGCTAGTAAAGCAATTAATACAATTAAATTCGTTGTGATAAAATTGCCTAACATGTTTGAGGTTAACTTGTTTCAGTTGAAAATCTATTTGCGACTGTTAAAAAAAAGTTTTGTTAATTTTGTTTTTATACACTTGATGTGAAAGAGATCTTTAATTTGAGCGTGCTCTTGTTAAACTAATTGAGTTGGGCGGTGAATAACACTTTTGTTTAATAATTACATTAAATTGTATCTTAACAATGTGCTATTCACAAGTAAACAGCGTTTGTTTAGAAATAACTATTTATCTTTTTTATTGCCAAATAGATAATGTTTATTTGACGCATTATCCATGCTCTTAACTATAGCTCAGTTAAAGCTTCAGATCCATTCGCTGCGTTCGTTGCTTAGCCATTTCTCAGTGTGCAAATTTTGTTTTGTCATAAGCAAAAGTTTCATGCTCTTCGCATCTAATATTATTGAAAGTATAAAGCAAGAATAATTAATAGTACCAATAAGATATATAGATATTACAAGTTCTTTTTATTCATCTTAATATTTTTTTGTTTAATATTACATATATGTTATATTGTTAGTCAGCTTTTTAGTTTATCTTTCATTAATAGTTAACTATCATTTATTTATATAAGTACATAATAGAAATGTCATGCGAATGTTAATTTATTTTTTTAGGCTGAATATGTAATCGCATTTTGTTCTTTACAAAAAAGCTTTATATCATAGTAAACAACACGCTCCGCATTAAACATATGCAATAAAAAACAGTGATAACTTTTTGTTGATTTATGGAATTGCAACACTAATTGGATTTACCTAGAACCTTTGAATGTTTTAAAAGCTAGTTGTATAACACATGTGATAAATTAATAAAGCAAATATCCGGCTTTTTGAAGTTGCATCATTGCCAATTTTTTCATTAAGTAAAACAACATTATTGCATTTGTTTGTGATTCGTTTTTTTCTGTTTGTTTATTGTTCATTTGGGCATACTTTGACTTATTAATATTACTTGATTTCTTGCAAGTAAAGCACAATTTTTTAGCCTTGTCTACCTGGCGATATATTCACAAATTTAATTTGCGAACAGTTTTTATAAAACACAATAAGATTTGAAAGACATAGATGCACACATGTTCCTCCGAATCATTTGCACTTTTGCACTCCTCGACGATCTCTAAGTCTCTATCCCTCAAACGTTCTAAACCTTGAAGCGTCTCGGTATCGAATCGTCTATTCTCATCAATAACTTTTAGTTCTAGAGCCATGCAGTGTACATAGCACATATAATTCATTTCAACATTTTCAATACTGTTTTCTGATACTGCTTGCTTTACTTTCGATTCAACTTCTTCTCTGGTGACATTGTTTTGTGCAAGGCATATATCACTTAAACTTTGGGCTTTTGCGAAGCACTGAAAACAAACAGTTTAAATTTGATTAATGTCAATACTTTTGGAAAGAAATATTTACCTGAACATTAACTGCTAGTAAAGCAATTAATACAATTAAATTTGTTGTGATAAAATTGCCTATCATGTTTTATGTGTTTACTTGTTTTAGTTGAAAATCTATTTGCAACTGTTCACAAAAAGTTTCTCATTTTTGTTTTTATACACTTGTTGTGAAAGTGATCTTTAATTTGTTTAATAATTATATTAGATTAACAATGTGCTATATTCAGATTAATTCCCTTTGTTTATTAATAATTATTTATCTTTGTTTATTGTTACTTATGCAATAAGGCAATTTAAACCCATCAACGGTTTGCCATTTGGCGCATCTGCCATGCACTTGGTTATAATCTCAGCTGCCCTTTGTTTGAGATTCGGATCCATTCGCTGCGCTGGTTGTTTAATCCCTTATATATTGCAAATTTTGTTTGTCATAAACTAAGCTAAGTTTCAAGCCTATAGAATTATCAATTAGATAGTATATAGAAAGCATAATAGAATAAGGAATTATAAGCTTTTATCATTCATCTCATATATATTTTTTATATTGTTTGTCAACTTTTCATTTTATCTTTCATTAATAGTTAACTATCATTTATTTATGAAGGAAAAGCCTTGCGAATTTTACTTGATTTTTTTAAGCCGAATATGTAATCATTTTTTGATCTTTACATAGTAATCAACACGCTCTAAACATATAATACACGCAAACATTGAAAAACGTTTGTTGATTTATGAATTGGAACATTAATTGGCTTTACCCAGAAACTTTAAACTTTTCTATAAGCTTGTTGTATAAAATTAAAATTTAATAAAGTAAATGCTCGGCATTCAAAGTTGCATCATTGCCAATTTTTTCATTAAGTAAAACAATATGATAATTATATCAACTACAACTATTTAAAGTCAGTTTAAAATTGTTAACATATTTTATGCTCTAAGTATGTTTAGAAAAGTTCAAATATGCCTTGAACTTATAACCAAAATGCAAACTCGACACAATAACAACAACAACGAAGCAAAAGGAGCACGCGCCAAAAGCTCACGTAAATTTCATTTTATACGCAGTGAAATTCGCATAACATTTCCTGTCAACATATTTTGCCACACTTTGCTGCAAAAATGAAGCGACAATGCTGCAGCAGCAGCAATAGCAATAGCAACAGCAACAGCAATAGCAGCGGCAGCAGCATCAGCAGCAAGGCCATTATGCCGCATATACACAGACATACACTAACACACTAACACAGCGACAAATTGGTCTGACAGCATCGGATGGGGCATTTCTAACTATGCGACCTCAACACCAGTAACCAACACCAAACAACGCAACAACGCAACCCGCAACCCTCTCATTCAACCCCTTTCTCCACCCATCAATGTTCACAGTTGCAACCCGAAAGCTCGCTACAACAAATGAAAATTCCAAGAATATTCGCATTCGCAGTGAGTTTTGGCTTTTGCGGCTGCCAGTCGCTGTTTACTTGGCTTCTCCGGTTATTTACGGCCCGCAAAATTTTTTGCTCTCTCTCTCTCTCTCTATACAGAGTTCAGTTGTTGTTTTTTTGTTGTTCATTGTTTGTTTGCTGGCTCGTTGCCAAAAGGGAAATATGTGTTGTGAAAATTGCACATTTTTATAGCCATTCCTAGGTGCTAAACTATGGGTACTACGTACTATCTCTTTGTGAAAAAAGAAACTATAATAGTTCCATTCCCGAAAAAAACAATCTTAATTGCACTTCTCTATCAATATTTGATGTGTAATGAAAATTACAGAATTTTCATGCCCCCTCAAACACACAAACACACGTACACATACACACGCAATGCATTTAGTGTAATTTGATTATGGCTGTTCGTGGTATTATGGTAAGAGCATGCCATCTCGCTAATTAGGGCTATGAAGCTGTGATGTGTATGCCTCGTTTGGCTCGTTGCATAATTTATTTTAACACAATTCGCACAACACAACAACCAAGCCCTGATATATGTATGTGTGCCGAATGTGGATTGCTCTTTTGTGCAATTAAAAAATAGTATTGGAAATGTTGAAGTAAATAAATACCCAAATGATTGAAAAACAATTTTGGTATTAATGCTATCTATCTTCATATATGATAATTGAAAGTAGAAGAACATTTCAATTACATAGCTAATAATCCTCAACTTCATACATGTTTTTTTGTTTTATTACAGAAAATAATTGTGTGGCAAAACAATGCATAATATTTGGTTCTCAGAATGTACAAACACACAAAATATGTATGGATTTTAAGTGGGAAATATTTGCAATTATATTTGTACGAGTGTTTGTATAAAAGGGCAAATTATGGCTCTCAATGTTTCTGATTTGTTCAATGAAAATAAAATAAATAAATGTTGTGAATAAATTAAATGATGTTGATTGTAAAATTTGCATTCACTTCTAAGAATGCATAAAATTCAATATATATTTTGAGAATGTTTGATCAAAATACTAAATTAAATGATATTGATTGTACAAAATGTCTGTCATAAGTAAATTGATGCTGTGTTGAGTAACACTGAAACATATGTTGCCAGTGTGTAAGAACAATTTATACAGAAATCTATTGAAAGTTCATCCACATACCTGTTACACTCAATACACACACACATGCATACTAACACATGCATACTAACACATGCATTCTTGCCATGGCTTTGTAAAGCTAAAACTCATATTTCATAGATTATACTACACTATATCATGGGGAATGGAGATGAGGTAGATAAACTTTTGCAGTCAGTTGCTTGAAGGTTAAGCAACACAAACAATGTGGCCCTCCTGACAGCTCTTGCCATTTATTAAACATGTCAGGAGCGAAGTGGAGCTCTACAGCTGTAGCTGTAGCTGAAGCTGAAGCAGCTTGTCGCTTGGGTGCCACCTTTAGCGATTTTGTACTCTCTCTCTCTCTCTCTCTCTATCGTCGCAGTATGCAGAGAATAAAAGTAATGTGTAAAAGTTTGGATGCTTTGCGTAATAAAAATAAATAGCAAGCGGCCCGGGTATGCATGGCACGTATTTTGCATGCACTTTGATGCCACGCCCACGCATTGGGCCAGCGATAACAACCCGCAACAAAACGCCCACAAAATATGCATACATTGTTGGCACGTGCACACGAGCAGCACACAAAGGAATTTTAAAAGACATTTTGAAGGAACAGCAGCAGTTTTGTATAGAATGTAATGCATCCAATCCCCCAACCTCCACTCCCCCCACCAACCAATAAAAAATGCTTGTTAAGTCAGCCAGACAAGGGAACAGAGAGCACAAGACAATGAAACTAATTAATTGCCAAAATGCCGAAGCTAAAACCAATCACAGAGAGAGACCAATGACGATGACGTTGATGTTGAAGTTGCAAGAAGTACTGCCAATATTGCAACAATGGGCAAAAATCTCAGATAGCAGTCTGAAAACAATGAGGGCGCAGTTCTCTTAGCATTTTACATGGAGCAATTAGTAGTGTTGTTGCTGTCTGCAAATGTTAGACATTACTGAAAGCCAAGTTCATTGAAATAGTTAACAGTTACAGCAATGCGAAACTGCAACAATGTTGGAGTTGGCTACCGGAAGCAGCATGCCGCCCTTAAAAGCAATTGCAGTGGGCGGAAGATAGTGTGCAGTCTTGGCCGTTGGCCATTGGCTTGGTGAAGCTTCTTCACAGTTTGTAATTACATTTTTTTTTTCTAAATTAAATATTAAGTGTTGGTTACTTGCTTTAAGCGATCATAACTTCAAATGGGCACGCAGCAAAGCTTTAAAGTTCAGCTACACGAATGGGTTGTGGTAGCGGGAGCAAGACCCAAGAACCAAGACCCAAGAGAGCTATGTCCGGTGCGGACTTTGGTAATTTTTAACTTTCTGTGCGATTTGCACGGCTCGCTGCATTTTTGTGACAATTTTTACACAGTTCTAATAGACTCAAGCGGAGTCTATTGCGTGCTTAGTGTGTTTTGAGTGAGAAAACATATGTGAAGAATATTTATATTATAGATTATTTATATTTTTTATATTAACTTATAATCTAGCCACAGGTCGTATACGTGATTTTATAATCAAAACCTTTACTTTTTGCTATTGTAAAGAGCATACAAGTTTCGCCTATTTCACATTAGCTAAATTGCTTGGCACTATTATATTTTGGCTTGCAACTTTATAAAGCTTAAAGTTTTGAGCTTGGCGCTTGAGTGTGAATAGTTTTGTTTTTGTTTACTTCACATACCCTATACAATCTGAGTTTCTAAATTTAATTAAACATTTAGTATATGTCAAATTCTAATGAGCTTTAACAAGCACTTGAACATGGCTTAAGTAACAAAGTTATACATATTATACTATAGTTTGGTAAAGGGTATCTTTTGAGTAGATTATTCAATACTATAAAACTCTAACTTGACTCTTTTCGGGTTGTTTTTTTTGTTGTTGGGAGGGGTGGGGTGAGTGGCTGGTCTGTTAACTAAAAATAAACCGAGTGTTAAACGTGGCTTACACGTTGGTCATTTTTATTGCCATGGTGCTCCGTCAGCTGTGAATAATCGCATTAGTTGTGAAATTAAAAATTACAAAATAGAATAGATAAATCCGCCCACGGCTGGCCGGAGGTAAGCCCTTTGTTACCAAAAGGCACAACTATTAACTGGCCAAAGCTTCGCTCCCATAATTTATATTAAAAAGTCTGCACATGCATGTATCTATATGTATATATGTATGTATGTATATCTACTACCAACAACTAGTCTACTATTTGTAAAGATTTACTGCTAATTGAATAACTAAGAAGGGTTTTTGCTACATTTTCGGCGTCGAAATTAGTTAAGCTGATTTCCAAGCTTAATGTCCTGGAAGTTAACTAACTGAAAGGTTGCCTCTCCTATACACTACTTATCTATGCATTGACTGAGCCCAAAAAGGTAGAGAAGGTGTGACAAGTGATGGGCGTATTTTAAATTGAGCTAATTTGATATGCCTATCTTAGATTTAAAAAAAGGTATTCCAACATAGCCAGCTTAAGTCTTTTTTTTATAAACTACATTGAGGTTGAAAAGGTTTACTTTTATATTCGGGCAGAACTATTAATATTGTTTAAGTAAAATACAAATTGTTACAGTTAAGCTTTGTAAACACAAATATCAATAACCAGCAAATATATATAAATAAATATCTACGTAATTTTTGTTTCTTTCGAATATTCTTTATTACATGAATATATTGGTAATTTCCATGTATTTAGTTAAAGTTGAGATTGCTTGAAATTGTTCTCACACAAAAAGTTGTTTTATCTTTTAATCGCATGAAAAAATGATATTTTAATGGATTTGAGATTGAATAGCTGAGTCAACTAATTGGTGTTAGATCTTTTATATTTATTTTATATTTTTAGAAGTTATGAAATTTAAATTTTTCATTCATTTTCGGCTTATTAACGACTATTAAAAATACAAAACGTCATTTTGAATGCATATTCACAAGATTCTTCATTTTCGTCGACCTTACTTTTGCAATCTATAAGATTTTGACGTTCAATCTGCGATGGGTTCTTCGGTAGGTCTTCTTGCTCTATGTCCACATTGTCTTTGGGTTCAAACAAATTTAATTTAACAGCTGCACAGTGTATATAACATTTGTAATTTCTTTTGAAGACTTTAATGTCATTTAGTTTTTCGTATTGATCCCATTGTTCTCCAATTTCATCGTTGGTTACGTTGTGTTCAGCCATACATTTTTTATTAATGGTACGTTCGTAATCATCGTCGTTGGGATTACTCTAGAGAATACAAAAAGTGTGTCAACGAATATAAACAAGTTATTTAATACTAGTTACCTGTACGAGAACTAGAAGGCAAGCTAGAAAAATAACAGAAACTACGTTTTTCGCTAATTTAAACATTTTTGGTCACTAGACTGGAACACAGTATTGTCGACTGTTGAATTCGTCAGTTTGACGCTGATTATATACCAAAAAATTAATTATTTTAATCAAAGCTAAATACATATACTTTGCAAATTTACTTCCCCTTTTTTTATATACACTGAAAGTATAAATTTGCGTGTGCTGATGAATCAGAGATCAGTTAAATAAAAAAAATATAACTGATTACAAAGAGTCGCTTTCGTATTTGGGCAGAAATAATTTTAATATTGTTTTAATTAAATAAAAATTATTATATAAGCTTTTTAAGCGAAAAAATCAATAACCATCATATATATATTTAAATTTCTAAGTCAGTTTTGTTTCTTTCAAATATTTTGCATTATGGGTAATTTCCCATGTAAATAGTTAAAGGTTAGTTTCATCTAAAAACCAAAAATTATATTTTTATGGATTTTCAGAGTTTTTCATGGCTTGAGGTATATAGATTGACAAGGTGAGTCAACTCAGAATATAAAACCCAACTACAGTTTTCTTTTATATATTTAGAGTACAAAAACTACTTTCTAGTTTGCAGATTATGTTTATTATTTTTTTAGAAGTTATGCCGCGACATATATCAATTTGCAATAAAATTTAAGTTTTTTACAAATTTTCCTTCCGTTTTTGAATACGATCCAAAATACAAAACGCCATATTGAATGCATATTCACAAGAATCTTCATGTCCGTCATGCTCACTTTTACAATCCATAATTAGTTCACGGTGTGTATCCGATAGTTTTTCCAATGAATCTACTTTTTCTATGTCCAAATTGCCATTGGGGTCAAACAGATTCATTTCATCAGCTACACAGTGTATATAACACTTGTACTTTCTCTCAAAGTCTTCCGTTTTATTGAGTTTGTTGTATTGATCCCATTGTTCTTTTATTTCTTCGGTGGTTACGTTGTGTTCGGCCCTACATTTTACATCAGCATTATGAACGGCATCGTCGTTTGGATCACCCTAGAGAATCAAGAAAATGTGTCAACGAATAAAAAAAAGTTTTTAAATATTAGTTACCTGTACGAGAACTAAAAGGCAAGCTAGAAAAATAACAGGAACAGCTTTTTTCGCGAGCTTAAACATTTTTTACTATTTTTTTGTGGTCAGTAGACAGTGACACAATATTGTTGACTGAAATTGGTCTGACTTGAATTGGTTAGTTTGACGCTGATTTTATAGTAACAAATTCTTTTTTCTCTGTATAATGTTTATAAAATTAAAGTATTTCATTACCACCCTATCAAAGTTAAATCAACAGGCTTTGAAAAATGACTACACGTTTTCTATACACTTTTTAAGTAAGGCTTCGCGTGTCGAATTGGTTTACTGATGAATCAGAAATAAGTTAAATTAATAAAAAAATATCTGGTTAAAAAGATAAAGGTGAGTTAGATCAAAAAACCTATTCTATCCAATTATATTTTTACGGATTCTTAGAGCTATTTATATAGATTGGAAGGTGAGTCAACTAAGTCAACTAAGTTTTCTTTTATAAATTTATAGAAAAAAAACTACTTGGCTGGTTTGCAGATTTTGTTTATTACTTTTACAAGTTATTCTGCTACATAAATCAATTTGCAATCAATTTCAATTTCTCACTCATTTTCGTCATTTTGAATATGTTCCAAAATACAAAACATCATATTGAATGCATATTCACAAGAATCTTCATGTCCGTCGTGCTCACTCTTGCAATCCATAACATGTTCACGTTGAGTCTCCGATAGTTCTTCCGATGAGTCTGCTCGCTCTATGTCCAAATTGCCATAGGGGTCAAATATATTCATTTCATCAGCTACACAGTGTATATAACATTTGTACTTTCTCTCAAAGACTTCCGTTTCATTTGAGTTTTTGTATTGATCCCATTGTTCGTCTATTTCTTCGGTGGTTACGTTGTGTTCAGCCATACATTTTTCATTAGCAATGTTAAAGGCATCGTCGCTAGGTTTACTCTAGAAAATCCATATAATGTGTCAACGAATATATAAGAGTTTTTATATGAGTTACCTGAACAAGAACTAAAAGGCAAGCTAATAAAATAACAGGAATTGCTCTTTTCGTAAGATTAAACATTTTGTTTAAGTTCAATAATTTTTTGGTCACTAGACTGGAACACAATATTGTTGACTGAAATTGGTTTGACTTCAATTGGTTCGTTTGACGCTGATTTTATAGCAAAAAATTAAAAAACAATTAATTGTTAATAATGTTATTATAAAATATAAGTATTTCATTACCGCACTATCAAACTTAAATCAACATGCTATGAAAATATACTATATGTTTTTTATACACATTTGAAGTATGGTTTCGCGTGTCGAATTGTTCTACTGATGAATCAGAAATCTGTTAAAATAATAAAAAAAATATCTGGTTAAAAGTTTCGATTTTATATTTGACAGAAATAATTGAAATGTTGTTTTGGTAAAATAAAAGTTATTCATGATATAATTTGAAAACATATATATCAAAAAAAATTTCTAATTCTGTTTTGTTCTTTAAATGTTTATATAAATAGGTAATTTTCCATATACATAGTTAAAGTTGAGTTTGATCAAAACACAAAAAAAAAAATACTTTTTTGGATTATTAGAGATTTGTCATGACTTCAGCTGTATGGGAACGTGATTCAAGTAAGAAGATAAAAACCAACTACATTAGAATTTAACAGTTTTCTTTTATATATTTATAGTAGTAAACTACTTGGCTAGTTTGCAGAAAATGTTTATTTTGTATTTTTACAAGTTATGCTGCGACATATATCGATTTGCAATCAAATTTCAGTTTCTTACACATTTTCACCTTTTTGAATACGATCCAAAATACAAAGCATCATATTGAATGCATATTCACAAGAATCTTCATGTCCGTCGTGCTCACTCTTACAATCCATAATATGTTCACGGTGGGTATCCAATAGTTCTTCCGTTGAATCTACTTTTTCTATGTCCAAATTGCCATAGGCGTCAATCAGATTCAATTCATCAGCTACACAGTGTATATAACATTTGTACTTTCTATCAAAGATATCAGTTCCATCTAGGGTTTTGTATGCATCCCATTGTTCTTTTATTTCTTGGGTGGTTATGTCGTGTTCAGCTAAACATTTTTTTTCAGCATTATTAAATTCATCGTCCTTCGGCTTACTCTAGAGAATCCAAAAAAACTGTGTCAACGAATATATAAAAGTTTTATAATATGAGTTACCTGAACGAGAACCAAAACGCAAGCTAGAAATATAACAGAAACTGCGTTTTTCCCAATATTATACATTTTATTTAAGTTAAATAATTTTATTGTTGACTGAAATGGGTTTGACTTGAATTGGTCAGTTTGACGCTGGTTTTATAGCAAAAAATTAGTTTTTTGTGTAAAATGATATTATAAAATAAAAATATTTCATTACCGCCCTATCAAAGTTAAATCAACATGCTTTGAAAATTGACTATATGTTTTTTAAACACTTTTGAAGTATAGTTTCGCGTGTCGAATTGTTCTACTGATGAATCAGAGATTGGTTAAATTAATACAAAAAATATCTGGGAAACCCATTGAGCAAGTCATGTGCTTGAATTTATCAATGAAATCAAGTTGAGAGCTTTAATAAAAAATGCGTTTTTGTGGCAACGCTTAAAATAATGCTGTGAAAATATGTTTTCCTCTACAGTTGCATCCTTTATCAATTTGTATTGCCCAGCTTTCGGCTGTGGATTAAGTGCTTCTTAAATTCGCTTCTTCTTCTTACTTTATTGAGTTATTCTGTACGTCATATTTTTTATGCATCTCACACTTTGAGCGGCAAATGCAACAGACAGCTCTGTGATTTCCTTTTTCTTGAAGTAATGGGCGGCGGAGTGTGAGAAAGAGATATTGAGAGAGAGAGAGGGAGAGAGCTTAGTGTAAATTTAAATCAAATCTTCTGAAATGAAATCAATTTCTTTTGTGTGCGGCATTTGAAAGGTTTCAAATGATTTTCAATTGTGATTGTTGCTACTTGATGCTTAGGCCATGGCAGGCATCTTTCTATACATATTGACTTGGTCCTGACCCCTCCCCATATATGGGACTCATAATCGGATTCTGGTGTTAAAGCATTTTCTACGCATTGTGCGACCAAGTGAACTGTTTTGTTCTCAACTTTTGGCTTTGTATTGCGTTGTGTTCTTCAAGCTTCAACTTTAACCCCGTCGCATAAGTTCAATAGACATTGTTGCCACTAAATGCGTGTGTGTGTGTGTTTGTGCGTTCCTTAAATTTCTGTACTTAACCCTTTTGACTGCACTTGCAGGCGAGTCGACTCATTACTTGAGTGCTTAAATGGGCGTTTGCTGTTGCTCTTGTTTCTGTTTCTGTTGCTGTTGCTCTTGTTTCTGTTGCTGCTGTTGCTGCTGTTGCTGTTGCCTTTTGTGGCAATTTTGAGTATGCACTACAGTTTTTAGCTAAAACAACAACAGGCCAAAGTTGACGTCGTCGTCGTCGTCACAGCAGGTGCTGCAGCATTATTCTGCCTAGTTTTGTTTTTGTAAAGTGCGCGCCAAGCGTCATTGATGCTGACGTTGATGACGCCGTTGCCGTTGCTGTCGCCCGAGTCCTTGTTGGCATCTCCTTCATTCCTATAGTAGTCGTAGTAGTCGTTCTCGTCCTCGTCGGCGTCATCGTCGTCAAGCTGCCACTTGTCACATGGCAACAGTTTAGTTTTCTAACCACTTGCAGCCAGCCAACAAACACACACACACAAGCACACACACATAGAACACAACTTTACACACACTTGAGTGCAAGTGCGCCTCAAGTTGCACTTTTACATACAGCAACGGAAATCAACGCTGTGCAAAAAAGTGCCCCAGTCGCCGGGCAAATGAATAGAAAAACAGCTAGAATACTGTTTGGTGGCGTCTGCAGATTGTCGGGGCAAGAGGTTGCCGTTTATGTAGTTAAGTTGTTGTCGCTACAAATGAAACATATATGTATCTAACATTGGGTATGCAGGACTTGTAGTTAAAAATGTTAAGTGTGTAAAAAATAATTATAATTTTTCTATAAACTCTTGTTAAAAAATGTTAAAAATTAAATTTTAATAATTTACAGGGTATTTTCAGGTCACATTCTGTTTGTTGCTCTTGCTGATATTGTTGTTCTGGTTGCTGTTTTCTTGCTGCTTAAGTATACACACATTGCTTAGCCTTTTTCTGTTCCTTTTTTGTATGTTGCATGTTCATGTCGAAAGGTCATTGATTCAGTAAACGGCCCGACAGTTGATATAAGACAGAGACTGGAAGCTTAGTCAATTTTACAGTAGGCAAGCCACAAGCAGACACCCCCTCTCTCTCTCTGTCACTCTCTTGTTTTCTCCGTCTGTCTCTTCACAATTTGACACACTTACCAAGGCTGGACGTTTGGATGGGCCCAACTTCATTTAGTTTGCTCAGCCTGCTCGAATGACTTTCAGCAGCTTGCACTTAATTTTCCTCCTCTCCCCCCCTCTGGCCATTAGAGAGCGACTCTTGTCGCTTGCATTTGTATGCATTCTAAATATTTGTGTTGTTGTCGTTGCTTTGGTTGTTGTTGTGCCTTGGCAACAGCTGTTGGGTGCACCCAGAAATTCTGTAAGTAATTTAGTAAAATATTATTAAAATATGTAGAGAGAAGAAAATAAGCAACAAATTGCCAAACATTTTTTGGTCACTTTGTTTTCCGGTTTGCTCCAACTTACGTCTATATATATATATATATATATATATATATAACATTTTATTTGTAAATCCATGTTGTTGTTGTATTGTTGCCTTCTTTTTGGCTTTAGGGTCTTAGTGCTTTAACTTTTTCACAGCAAATGAAATATGGAATATGAAAAAGTGAACAAAGCTGGGGCATAAGGCGATTATTCATTTACTGCACATACTTAATGGGGGGGTCTTAAATGCATATTTTAATATTTTGTAATGACTGACAGAGATAATATGTTTAAAATAATGAAAGAAACAACTTTTCAAAGTCATGTTGCATTTCAAAATTAAAATTCGTTACAGTTGCAAAACATTAAGCTGAGCAGAGTTGAAAACGCATTTGGGGGGATAAACAACTTGCCACACCTCTGTCTGGGTGTGCGTGTGTGTAGCACAATATTTGTGTACATGTGTGTGCATTGTTGCATAAGTTGTAAAAATAACCTGCTAGCTGCCACTGGCTTTTGCTGCTTGCCTCTTGCCACTGCAACTATTTTGCCACGGCACATGGCAAATATTTAGTTTCGATACGCTGCCTTTGGGCCAAACTCATTTAAATGCAAATTTTTAGCCAAGAAGAAGCTCCAAGCTCAAGCAAAAGGCTTGAGCCAGCCAATATGTGTGTGGTAGATTCGGGTTGCGGATTGAGGATTGCGGAGTCCGGGGTGCGGGGTGGCCGGATGCTGAGCAAATTACTTGCAGCAAGTGCATAAAATTTAATAACCTGCTGCCAAGTATTTAGCCATGAAATATATGGAAAGCTAAGCGTTTACAGTTGCCCCCCCCTAAGGGTATGTGGGCGTGGCCACAACTCGTATGCACTTTGTAAAATTATGCATAAATACTTGATGAGAAATTGGCGTATGTTGACCCCAAACTTCAATTTCAAAGAGAGCTCGACCAGCGGACAAGTGGGCAAAACTGAGCTTTTGCCTTTGGCATCAAGTGTGAAAAGAATTTTAAATGTGTGCAATTACTCAAAAGGCATACACACACACACCTTTTTGCTAGGGCACAGATTTATGTGCCTTGGTTTTTTGCTCTTCACATGTGTATATGTGTGTGTGCGAGTGTGTGTGGGTTAAAGTTTTGGCCAGCCAACGGTTGACAGACCAGGCAACATCCAGTAGCCATCAGCTAACTTGGCCAGCTAGCTTGGTCCTAGCAGCTTTTCAAGCTAATGTCCTGAATCCGTTGGCACTTGCAACAACAACAACAACAACAAAAGAAGCATCAGATTGCAGCTTCTGCTTCTCTTGTTGTTGTTGTCTGCTGTTTCATGACAAATGCTTTTGTTTACCCCAACATAATTCTTTTGTGATTGATGCGCTTCCTTCTTGCTCTCCTTTTAAACACACACTCACACACACACACATATACATGCAGATACACGTTTTTTCCTGCATAGAACAGGAGTTGAGGACTATATATTTTTGTCGCCTCGCTCTATGACATTAGTAATAATTTTGTTCCAGACTAGTCGGTCAGTTTGCTCTCTCTTGCTCACGTGCTGTCAACACAGGCTGTGTGCATCCTTATCTTAGGTTCTCGAGACCCTGGCCTGCCTCTGAAGTATTTATGTTCAGGTAGGCTGCTCTCTTAAACACATAAAATATGCGGGGGGCTTGGTGCGTGTACATGTGTGTGTGTGTCTGAAACATAATAATATTTTATGTGTGTGGTAAATCTTTTGAAAAAAGATTTTAAAATATTTAACATACTACAAGGAGAGGAAACTTGTAGGACAAAGTATAAAACTATCAATTTTAAGTGACACAACAAAATGACAAAAATAAACTTAAAAATATTTTGAGTGAGTTTTCATGTCACTTGATTATTGATATTTGTTAAAAAATCAAAAGATTCCCCTGACATAATCCAATTGCAAACGCTTCTTTGCCAATGACAAACTTAAAAGAGATATTCAAACTTTAGGTTGTCATAGCATAGCTTGCGTTTGGCGCTTTGATATCTCTGTTTACGATATGATTCGCCTTGACAAATTGAAAAGAGCGCAGAAAAAATATTCATAATTGCAGTCAAAACTGTCGAAGATTGCACACGCAAAAAAAAAATGGCTTGATGCAAAAAACTTTGATCAATGCATAAAATGTGTGCGGGGCAATTTGGATGTGAGGGAAGCAAAAACTTTTTGATAAAGTGCATCCCCAGTGCAGGGTATTAAAAAATTGTGGTAGCATAACTTTTCGACAGTTGGCTGTCAATATTTAAAGTTAAACTTTTCAGTAGGCTCAGCAAAAGTTTTCCGCGAGTTCATGGATGGTCGAATGGGTGGTGGGGAAATGCGTGTGGCATGCAAATTGCCAACATTTTTATGTCAATATTATATGATTGTTAAGGAGTTGTATAATTTTAACCGTTACACACACCCTATATATGGTTGGTAAAGCACACGCCACAAGTTTAAAGACGTAAAGCACAAATCAAACTAAAGGGCAGAACTTAAAAGTTGACGTCGCGTAAATTGACAGCACATTTCCGTGGCAATCTCCAACTCCAACAACACGAAGCAGTAGCAGCAGCAGTAGCAGTAAGGGTGCCTAAGCTGTTAAAACAACTGACAACCACAGAAGTAGTGCGACTTTTACTGCGTTTCTGTTTCCGCTGACTGCTGCCTGCTGCCTGCCTGCCTGCCTGCAACTTTGTGCTTCCGGCGACAGCCTCCAGTCGACGACGACAGTTGTTGAAAAGTCTTCGTCGTCGTCGTCGTCGTTGGCACTAGCGGCGTATTTCTTTAGATACTAACTTCCAACTCCTTGCTCCTGTTGCTTTTGTTATTGCCTTCGTGTTGTTGATGTGCATTTGGCACTTGTTGTAATTGCTGTGCTTCTTGCTTCTCCAATCTCTAACTCTCTGCTGAAACAAAAACATAAAAAAAGAAGAAGGGAAAAATGTGAAGCACAGTTTTTTATTGCAATGACTGCAATGAGCTGTTAAAGTCTTCTTAACCAACTAGTTGCGAAATTTATTACGAAATTCCATTAACTTGGCCTGGACATTGCTCACAACCACAAAACTATGCAAATAAGCTGAGAATTTATAATGTAATGCGCGCAATGCGCTGCACTTAGACGCCGCGAACAACGCTGCTTTGGGGTTAAATTTCACCCCCATCCCAGCTGGTGGAGGTGGGTAGGGGTAGGGGTAGGAGGAGGCTATGTTGATGAGACCGCACGTCAGCATGCCGTACCCTGTACCCTGGTGCTAAAAAGCACCGGCTGCTGGCCTAGTTCTTGGCGTTCTTTTGCGGCTAGCTGAAAGCTTTTTGGTGTTGGTTAAGGTGGAGGTTAACGCTGCACAATGGACCAAAAGTGTTTGTGCTGCCTTCCACTGTGTGTGTAAACGAAAAACTTTCAAAAGAGGTAAGAGCCTAAAGCGTTGACTGGGTAATTGGGGTTACTGGCAACTTAAAATTTAATTTCATTTTCTGTGAAAATATTAGTTTTTAATTTGAATCGCTTAAATTCGCAGCACAAAGCAAGCAAAATCCACCAAAAAATATTTATTTACATGCAGCTTAAGGTTGAAGTTTAGACTTGACCTGTTGACTGCTTTTCAATTATTAATATTTAATATATTCAGAAGATATAGTTATTGATTTCTCAGACATATGCGAATGTATTTTAAAGAGGTTTGTTATGGAAATTCCCAGCAATTTCCGTAGATTTTGGGAGTTTTTTTCAACACATTCGTTAACTTCGTCAATTTATGCATACCAACAAAAAACAAATAACAAAAAGACAAAAGAAAGAATGAGTGGGAAATCTGACGATTATAGATATATATATAAATATAAAAAATAAAAATTACGACCAGTCAGTGGCAGAGAGAGACGGGTTAAACGTCTATAAGCAGCAAGTGTCAGGCAAGCAATTGCAGCCCGACATAGCTCTACGGACCCAGAACTGAACTCTCTGGACTCCGACGCTGCTCAATTTATGCATCCAGTGACAACAATAAGAAAAAACAAGAAAAAAGAGAAACCAGGACGAGAGTTGCATGCAAACATATATTTATATGTCTGCGCCCACCAGCTGTGTGTGTATGTGTGTATGGGTGTGTGTGTGTGTTTATGTTGGTGTGCGTTTGTGCATGGTGCCATGCATAAATTCGTAACTTGACCGCTTTTAAGTTGCATAAATTCTCGAATCCAAAGTGTCAACAGCACGAAATGCTGTTGTTGATTGTTGCAGTTGTTGTTGTTGCAGTTGTTGTTGTTGTTGTTTTTGTTACTGCTGCTGTTGTTGCTCTGCTCAGCTGGCCATGCGTTGATGATAAGCTTTACGCGTTCGCTGCTTGATGTCGCATTGTTGTAAAATACAGCAACAAACAGCACAACAACAACAGCAACAAGAGCAACACGAAGAGCAGACAACGACAACAACAGGAAACGGCCATTGTGTTGGTGCAAGAAAGATGACCGCTTTGATCCGTGTTGATATCGGGCCACTGCAATGGCAACAGCAACAGCAGCAGCAGCGACGACGGCAGCAGCAGCAACTGAGAGAGTGAAAAAAAAAAGAAAATCATGTGGATTATGCGACAAGTGCAACGGACAACGTCAACAGACTACTTTTTGCGAAAAGAAGGGCAAGGGGGAACGGTTTGGGTTCGCACACAAAACAGCGCGGAATAGTCGACAGTTTTTTGCAGTTAGTCTGCGTTTAGTTGTTGACTCGTTGCGTCGTCAGGCAGGCTGCATTGTTGGGTCACCTAGTAGTATGTCCATTGTCACGGCCCCCTTCTGTCCGTCCGTCAGTCATCCAGTCAGCCAGTCAGTGCAATGCAGTGTGCAGCAGTGCTCGACATTTTCCATCAGTTTGGGCCCTGTCTGTTTGCCCGTCTGTCACACAATTCACATTCATTTGCTGTTACTCAACCTATCTAACTCGTTTGGTGTTTTTTATAGTTTTTTTCTTTTTTTGCTGCGTGATCTAGCCTTGAAAGTGGCCACATATGCTTGGTTGGTGTCAGCGGTATTAGCAATGTGTGAAACCGATTCAAGTTTTTTTGCGATGAGAAAACTTTAAAAAATGTTTAGTTCTGAAACGATATTGGGGTACTTTTTGGGTTTAAGAACCTGAGAAATTTAAATTTTGTCGACAATGAGCTACTTACGCTGTCAAATATTTTCATATTTCTTAACTTATGCAAATGTTTCAAATCTCGAGTCAAGCACGAAAAGCTAAAGCTGTCTGTCTGCCTGCTTGCCTGGCTGTCTTTGGCGTTGGCAAACAAATAGAATTAATGCCAAACGAGTGCGCCGTATCGTTGCAGAACATTTTTGGCAGCACAAGAAACAAGAACAAGAATATTAGTCAGGCATTTGTGTTTGCTTAAGACAAAAGGCCAAGAGAAGAAGAGGTAGCTCAAAATGCTGTTGCAGTTTCAGCCTGCTCAAGCGCAACAGTCTCTTAGCCAAGGTGTTGGATGTCGTCTCTCTCTCTTTGTGTGTGTCTGTATGTGTGTGTTTGTAGCTTTTATTTTTGTCAGTGCACCTGGCGAAGCGCATTTTAATTTGATACCTTCATTTATTTCGGTGCGCGCACAACTTAAACAAAAGAAACTGAAACGCAACGCAACACGACGCAACGAGCTTGGTGTGCTTGTGAGTTTGTGCATCTGCATCTTCATCTTCATCTGCAGGTAACTCACTTCTTGGCCAACTTTTGTGAAACTTCATTTTTAAGTTGCTTAAAAAGTTGTCACAGCGCTTAAAAGCTAAGCAGCTCAGCAGTGCCCAATTGTGAGCCAGCTGTGCTGCTGCTCCTGCTGCCGCCGCCAACTGTACAACCCGAGCAGACGAAGTCGCAGTCGTAGTCGATGCAGGATGAGGACAGCTGCAGTTGAGTGCAAATGAGTCGCTGTCCGGGAGTCCACAGAGCGCAGCCATCAAGTTGCTATGGCTCCGAAAAACGACAAAAAGTAAACGGAAAAAATTGTCTCCTGGCGCTGACTTGCAGCTGCTTTTTATTGCCGTTGTTCTCTCGTCTTTCATCGTCTTTGCTTTTGTCTTACGCTTTTCGCCTTGCTTTGCCTGTCATTTATTTATTTTTATGCTGTGTGTGTGTGTGTATGTGTTTTGTTTTAATCGCAACTTTTGCTTCTTCTTAACAGTTTTTATTTTCTTTTCTTTCTTTTGTGTTTATGCGTAATTGTTGATAAACTTGCAAAAGTTTTTATGCCCACTAACGTTAAAGGGTAACTTGGGTGCATTTAATACCTAAAGTTTTCCCTACGAATGCACTCGAATAGGACACTCTCTCACTTACTTCAAGGACATGTCAAACGGCTACGTGCACTAAGTTGTGAGAAACAAAATCAAGGTATTTACAATTAATTGACAGGGCATTACAAAGTCGTCAAGATCTTATATATAGGAACAAAAATAATGCTACTTATTAGCATTTCTACTTACTTTGTACTGTTTGTTGCTAAATGCAGCTTTAACTGCTTTGTTTTTGCTGCTGTCTCTCTGCCTTCAGCCTGAGTGCTCAAAACTTTTGTAATTTTATTAGAGGCACATGGCCGAAATTCGACAACAAGTTGACAAAGCCCTGTCAAAGATTAGCAAATGTTGCCATTAGTACAAGCTCTCGCTCACAAAATACTTAGCAAAAAAGTAGCTGGCAGCGGCAGCTGGCAGTTCGCCTGATGACTGGGCTAGCAGATGTTTGCCTCCATTTAGGACCATTGCTCACCACAACCAATGGCAATGGCCCCAAATGCAATCAATGGCTGTAGTTGTAGCTGTAGCTGAAGCTGTACTTCTGTACTTGTCTGACTTAGTACGAGAATGTGTGTACCTTTTGCCTAGTAGTAAGGCCATGTTTGTGGGCTGTGGGAATTCCTTGTTGGGCAGTTTGCTTTGGTTGATTGTGTGCCTCCTCTCGTTTCGGTTAGCTTTTGAGTTTGATTTCACTTTTACGTTGCTGGCCCGGCTGCCTTCAACTGTATTCCCTACTCTCCCGCTCTCTCTCTCTCTGGCTGGTTCTCTGTGAGAGTTGGTGAACTGGCAAAGTGCTCCTTTGGCGCAATTTCATCACAATTTGGGTCAATTACACGCACTTGTCCAATTGAATATGCATGTGCGTACACACATACACACATACACACATGGGTGTGTGTTTGGCTTGCTTTTTGCATTTCAGTGGCAGTGGCTCAGCTTAGCGGGCACCATAAAAGCATGCAGAACACTCGAAAGCCCGATGGGCTTTAACTAAGCCACTGCCTCTTTGTTGTGTGTGCGAGTGTGTCTGAGTGTGTGTGTGCGTGTTTTTTTGTTGGTCGTAACCATGTGTGTGTGTGTGCAAAAGTGTGCTTTAATGTTTCTTATGCCTCTTGATTTTACTTTGTTTTTTTTTGCAGTTGTTTTTTGTTTCGTAGCTTCGTCAGCTTGAAATTAGCATATAAGCGTAGCATACTTTTGTGCGTTCAATCAAGTTAATGAGCCGCTTCATTGAGCAGCCAACCGCCTTTGGATTATGACAAAGTACCGCTATCAAATATATAAAAGCCTTAAGTGTTCGCAGCACACATGATTGGAAGTATATGAGAAAATGATGTGTGGGATATAAACATAGAACGAATATTTCAAGGTTTATGTTGTTTGGGCAGCTTAAGTTACTTACTACATAACAGAAATCGTAGGAAACCCTAACAATAAAATGTAATTTTAATAATGTCACTGTCTTTGCTTAATTAATTCGGTTGCATTCCTTTAGTTATTTGACTTTGGCAGCACAGAGAAACAAAGGGGAAAACAATTCCGGATTTTTTTATTGTTTCGTTGCATTAAATGCACTGCACAAAATAAAGTGAAACATAAGGCAAGAGGAATATAAAAACGGACAGACGCGAGTGTGCCGCAAGGCGAGTGCGAATAATTACTGGCCATATAAAACTGACCGAAAAGAAAAAACTCTATAACAAATGTGTGCTGTATATGCCGCGACTGCGGTGAATGTTGACAGGGCGGCTGCCAGTGTTGTCGTTGGTCTTTGTCCTGGTCCTCGCTGGCTGGCGTCCGCGAGCTGGCCGGTTGGCTGGCTGGCTGGCTGGCGTGCTGTGAAGCCCCAATGATCGATGTCGTATTGTCAGTTTCATAAAAATTCAAACCAGCCAATGCAACGATGTTGCCCCACAGCGCGTAAAATGCTTTTGTCAAAAGGCTTAAACTGCCACTGCCAACCCCCTTCCACTCACTCCCTTCCCCCAACAACCAATTCTCCGACCACAATTCGACAACCTCCAACAGCCTGCTAGCCATCTAGCCAGCCAGGCGAGCGTCTCTCACTCCTCTGCTTTATTGTTGACCATTGACGGCAACAAGAACAGCATCAACAACAACAAAAACTTAACAAAAAATACAACAAAAAAAAATGGAAAAAAGAACCGATGGCCAGGCAAAAGGCAAAAGACGGGCACGCCGTAAAATGCAATAAATTAAACAATATCTGCACCAAATTGCTGCTGCATTCGGTTTGTTGGTCAGCACAGGGGTGGTTTGAGGGGTTAGGGGAGGCAATTTTTACTGATGCTTTTGGCGTTTAACAATTTTTATGCGGCTTCTGACTTTTTTGTGTGCCAATTTTAAAAAAATATTCTTTTTTATATTTTTTGTTTTCTTGTTTCTGTTGTCTTTTTTTTTATGATTTTATTTTGTTATTGGTTTTGTTTTTTGGTTGTGATTCGGTTGCAGGTTTTCCAGGCATTTTATTTATGAGCGCGTGTGGTTTTAATCTTCGGTTACGCCCATCTAAACCCCCTGCCCGGGGCACCTGCAACCGCCACCGCCACCGCCCCTGTCGAATGCAACCAATAACTTTCGGTTAGAGCTCGGTGTGTTGTATTTGAGTCTTGAAATCCTAACACGTTCGACTGAAGCTGACATTGGCAACTGTCAGGACATGAGAATGAATGAATGCGTACATTGGCCAAGATGCAGCACCAGCAATCAGACACTGCAACATTGCAACAGGAAACAGTGGCACCAGCAAGCAAGCAGCAAGCAACAAGCCACATTCCACTTGCTATTCGTACAAGGCAATCCAAGGCAAGGCAATTTAATTCAATCAAAGACAAAGCCGGGCAATGACAGGCAATGCCTTGCCACACGCATCTAAATCCCAGCCAATGACAGTGTGCGGTCAAGACAATGCAAGTGTCGTGTGTATGTGTCCTTGCCACAAAGTGTAACAATCTCCAACATGTCACAAAAGAAGTTATGGCAATAAAATTTTGATTACAAAGTGAAAAAACGATTTATAAATTTAATGTTTATTTAAGCAAAACTAGAGTGAACAATTTTAATTCTATTTTTCGACTTTGCCCGGCGCAAATTTTGTCATTTAAATCCAAATTTTGGTCACGCTGATTACAAATACCAATGAACGGATAGGTAGGTAGGTTGAGAGGGGCATAGAAGTAGAGGGGAGCACGGAGCACAGCTATAAATTCAGGCAAATATGCAAATCAGTTTGCTGCCGCATGCCTCATAAAATATTTGCGCTTTAACTGATTGCGCATACGTCGCATGGTGCGAATACGAAGAGTGCCACAACCTGACCAGGAGACATTTTGGGGCAACAGCAGTTGAGAGAGGGGTGGGGCGAAGAACGGGAGTTTGCTGAGTTAATTGCTCGAGTGCAACACTTTGGGGCTCAGGCCTTTTTGCTACTAAATTGCAATTGCTGTTGGCGACAACAACAGCAGCAACAATGGCTATAAAACAACAATAACATTCAACACTGGCCACGGCCATTAACAGTATGCGATATGAGGAGTGCGTGCACCAGACAATGCCACGCCTTAATGCCAACATGTTCGCTGCCTATCTGATGGTGAGCCTGGTCCAGTTTCTGGGCATTTATTGGACCTGTCAGTTTGTATTGTTCGCAAAGGTTTCATAATGCTGTCAATGCAATTAATTGCATAATATCGGATACTTACACGCATACGCACATAAACGCACACAAACAAAAACACAAACACACACACACACATACACAGAAGCAAACAATATTGTTGCCTTTAAATTCTGTCCGAACACATTCAATACACATTCGCCACAATAGCAGTCAATGTTGTTATTGTTGTTGGCATTGACGTTGCTTTATCGCATTACATAAATTTTATTAATATAAATTTAATGTAAATAACATGACATGGCATGCACTCTCTCGCTCTCGCACTCTCTCTTTTTCGCTCTCGCTCTCTCTCTCTCTTGCTCTCCCTCTTTGGTATAAAAATGACTTAAGTGCTGCTTGATTTTATTTTTCCGTGCATTTACCCGCCAATTGCTCTTCAATCTTGTGAATGCATTTTAAATCATGCAAAAGTTAATCAATATTATTTATATAAATGTCTTAAAAATTCACCAAAAATATTTAAAAATGCATTTTTCTACCCAACACACAGTTTTGTATGCTTTTAATTTTTAATATACTGACAACTTCATTGACTCTCTCGCTTGGGGTTTTTTCTTTGTGTGAGTGTGTGTGTGTGTGTGTCTGCATGTCAGTTATAATCCTTAGTTTAATCCTTTCGCCATGCTTTGACACGCTTACAATTCACTTGAATGTCAGCAGCTAATCCGCCATCACAATGAGGTCGTTGGTAGTCGCTTGGTTGGTTGCCCTCCCTTCCTCTCTCTCTCTCTCTCTCACTCTCCTAGCACACTTTTCCTGCTCTTTCCCCTCTGCGACATCATTGCGACACTTGACAACGACACTGGCGACACTTGTGACCCGCCTTGGCTCAAGTTTTCATTTTGCTTTGCGTTTCGTTGGGAATTTTTTTTTCGTTTTTTTTTATTTTTATTTTGTCATTTTAATGCCCGCAAACAATTTAATTAAGCGGTTCGGTTCTTCTTTTTTTTTTTTTTGCCACATCTCTCCTATCTTTTGTTTTTTTGGATTCTGCTTTCTCTTTGTGAGGTTTTGGCTCATTTTTTATGCGCCCAAATCGCACACACACACACACATACACATACAAAACGCGACTTTTGCTCGCGTTCTTTGTGTAATTTTCACTTTGTCAAACATGTTGACATTTCGTTAATATCCTGTTATATGCACACAACCCCCTCCACTCCTCCCCCACACTACCACGCACGCCCCATCATTTTTCCACTTTGCATACAATTCGCTCATTTTTATTTCGCTACACGTTTGTTTATTTGATTTCATTTCGTTTTAAGTTTATTTTGCTCGTTGCTCGTCGTCGCTTGTCTCATTGTTGTTGTTGTTGTTGTTGTTGCTGCTGTTGTTGTTGGCTTCATAAAGACATTTAAAGTTTATGGTCGTTTTTTGGGTATTTTTAACTTTTTCTGGTTGCCATAAAAAAGTCATACACACAAACACACACACACACACACACACACATGCATTGTATGAATGTCGCGTCGCCTTGCGTGCCTGGCATGTATTTGGCTTACTTTGTGATTTGTATAAATACAGGAAACGGAAATGACAGTCACGACACGGAAATGGCACGCCATTTAATTTCCATGCAGCAGGGCCGTGACTCCATTGCCTTACATCACCCCACCTCACTCTCTCTTTCTCTCTTCTTATCTCTCTCTACTTCATTGGCACTTACACTTTGTTCTTTTATATCTCTTTTTGTGGCAAACAAACAATAATTTTTTTTTGTTAGCTACACATGTTGACATTTGTATTACTATTAAAGGTAAATGATTTTTTATTATTTTTAAAAAATATTACAAAAATATTTATTGCAGAATTTAACTGATTTTTCACAAAAAAATTTTATACAAAAAAGAGATTTTATTAATATTTTTATAAAAAATAATGGTATGAAAAAAAATCTTTAAAAATCCCAATATTTACCTTTACATCATTAATCGTTCTTTGAATAGTATAAACTTTAATATTTGTTTAGTATAATAAAGATTTATATATGTGGAACTATAAAGCGTTTTCCACATGCTTATTATGAGTGGAGTTTTATTAATATAATAGTGTTTATTTTAATTATTTTTATTACCACATTAGCCAATATTAATGCTACTCATTACCATTTAATTGTATATATGCATATATATATTCATAATTTGCAATTTAATAATTTATAGGCTGCGAATTTCTTTGTTTTTGTATTTTATGTGATGCCCATTGATTCAATTAATAAATTAAATTATTTGCTGAGCTTAATTGCTTGTTGCTCATCCTCGCTGGCCAAACAAAGGCTCAATTTATACGATTTTTAAACGCTATTTAATGCTATTGTTTTTTTTTTTTTTTTTTTTTGTGTTTTTTTTATTAATTATGTTGCATTAAATATTTATTAAAACAAATTTTATTATCACACATTTACACATCAATGTTGAAACGTTTATTTCGCTGTACTTGACTTAAAACAACTGTTTTGGCGTTGGCGTTGGCAGTGGGCGGTAGCATTATTTAAAGTTTTCTGCCTTTTTGTTCTTTTCGTTTCGTGCTTATCGCTTGCCAGACAAAATAATGGGCCATATTCGTTCGGGTGGGTGGTATTTAAATTTCTGGCAAAAATTTGTAAGTGAAAGTCGGCGATCTCTTAGTTTCAAAGTGCTGGTGTCATCCGCAGTCCTTTGTGTGTGTGTGTGTGTATGTAACTTTGTAAGTTTGTGTGTGTTGGTGTGTGTGTGCGTCTTAGCTGCGTATCATGATATGCAAATTTTTGGGAAAAAACATCAAAGGCGAAAGCTCAAAAAAAGACAATGACTTTCCTTCTCGCTCTCTCTCTTTGTCTTTGGCTCTCCATCTCTGTCGCTTTGTCTCGTTTGCATCCATTTCAATTCAACTGAAAGTCTCTTTGGGGGCTGGCTTTCAGCGTCTCCGCTTTGGCGGCCCATTTAATTTCGACAGCTTTTGTTACAGCCAACATTTTATTTGCACGTTTCGTTTTACGGTTTTTGTCACTTGGCGTCATTTGATATTTCTCCAAGCCAGCTGAACCCACCCACCCCGTCCCCCTGTCCCTCTCCCGTTAGCTGTTGCCTTACCTCTGCTGCTGTCCTTGCCTTGCCTTGCCTTGGCTTTTGTTTGCTTTAATTAAAAGTTAAGTAGGTGCGAGCGTCTGAACAATGACAAAAAACAAAAAAGGGGTGGGCCAACGGCATGGTCGGTGGGTGTGGGAGGGGTCGTTTCCAACGTTGCAATGAAGTTGTCAACTTTTGCAGCTCCCAGCAACAACTATAACAACAACAACACGACGAGATGTTCCGCGGCCGCACAGCGTTCGCACTGCAACATCCCAACACCCCTTCGGGCACTTCAGTCTCAATTTCAACTATTTCCGCTAGCCTGGCGAGGGCATTTTTGCAATTAATAAAGTTTTTCAGCCTCAATTTTGTGTATAATTGTTGCTGGTTTGTGCTCTGTTTGTGTAGTTGCAATTAGTTTTTGCGCTGCTTTGATGCCTTTTAGGCACTCAAAATTCATCTGCCATGGATGGACACTGAGTTTTAGTAGCGCCCTGCCACCACCCGCCCGCTCCCCTACATCCCCTCTCATAAATGGCCTGACAGGTTGTGCGGTTGCTGTTGCAATTGCTGTGACCATCATCATTTGCCACTTACCCCTTTTTTGCACTTGTCAGCACCGGTGCCAGTTGTGTAATTAACGTGAAAATTGTGTGAAGAACGAAGCCAAATGAATGAGTTTGCCGTTCTTTGCCCTCCCCCACCGCCTCACCCCGTCTGAGCGTTAAGATTGATGTCAATCTGCATTTACTGCTACAAAAAAGAGATAATTAAAACTGAGTTAAATGCATCTGTCAGATTTAATCAAAAAATGCATAAAGTCTATGAAGGTTAAATACCTATGACTCAAAGTGAAGTAAATTGGTTTTGTTTTGTTGCAGTTTTCAAAATCTATGCACAGATATTATATTTATTATTTGATAAAGGCCAAGCCACAAACTAAAGTTGAAATCTGAACAAATGTTGTTTGACAGCTTCAATACCAATATCCAATATTCCACACTCTATGTGGTGAAATAGTGCCCGCCGCTTTGGAGGTAGGGAATTCGCTATTGAATTCAGTGGTAAATTGTCATGCCTTTCTCATAACTATACAATAAATATTTTAGTTTCATCATTTACACATTGAATATATTGTTATAATAATACTTTGAAACAATAAAAGCTTTTAAAATATTTTTGTGATTTTTCCACTAGCTGCTGCTGCTGCTGTTGCGTCTGCTTTCGTTTGTCACTATGTGGTTATGGGGTGCACATGGTTGGAGATGCCAAACGGTCTAAAACTGCGGCTTCACTAGCAGACTAACAAAAACAAGTGAAAATAGTGCAGTTGGCCGTCAGCGACTGATAAATACTCTGAGCGTCTGCTTGCACAGGGGGAGTACGGGGGCGCTTACGGTGGGTGTGGCATTTAGATGCATATCTTAGGGGAATGTCCTTAGCTATCTTAAAAACAAATTTGATGAGTTTAGTTTGAAAATAGTTCAAGATATAGTCAATTCTGATTATTCAAGTTATTATTATGTTTAATGCATTATTCAAATGTTTAATGCAGTTTGTTGGGGAACGCTCTCAGCAATAGCTCACTTCTTGTCGAATTTGCTAGCTCCACTAGTAAGGATATGGGAAATATGTAGATTAATAAATTTTCAGTTATCGATTTCAATCGATTTCTCAGTCGCGCAGTAGGCTTGAAATCCCAATATTGACCCTTTATCTGATTCGCTCATAGACAAAAACATTTACAAAGTTTCGAGTCTCTAGCTCTACAAAATTCAAAGAAAGTTGAATTCATACAGATGAATAAAAAGACAAAAGCAATATAATATACTCTCTACTTTCGATATTAGAGTATTAAAACGGTAGTACCAACTATAACCAGTTTTAATTTTTGTGGTAGTACTAGGTAGTAGTAGTAGTAGTGTGTAGTAGTTGCAACAGCTGCCACCGGTGGCAGCTGAATGTGATACACGGGTGGGGCATGGCGGATTGAAGGGAAGCAATTGCAACCGCATTGTCGGCAGCCCGCAGCGCTCGATGTAACGGTAGTCTGTTGTAGCCACAATGTGCGACCAGTGTGCTGTGGTGTTCTAGGGGCTAGGGGTAGGGGCAGGTGCAGGGGTTTCGTTGTTTAAACAAATGCCTGGCATGTCTATAATATTTTTGTTATTTTTTTTGTTTTTAAACATTTTGCACCATTTTTTGGGTGGTTGCGTATTTAAAATTGTTGCTTGTTTTTGCTTGTGCTGCTGCTGCTGTTGCTGTTTGGGGCTGCTGTTGGTGCTTGCTTGCCCCATGATAGTGCTGTGTATTGCTGTTTTTACGCTTCGCTATGTTTTGTGTGCTAATAAAATGCAAGTGCGCCACGAAACGAGCAACGACCGCAAATTGAGTGTTAATAAAGTCATGTTAATAACTAACAAAACGCAGACAAATACAAAATACAAAAACGGAAAAAGAAAATGCCAAAGAAAATAAACGCAAAACGAATTTAAAACTGATGGCCAAGTCGCCACATTTTCTTTTCCTTCTCTTTTTCTTTTGCGGGTGGCTTCAAACTCAATCTCTGCTAAATTAGCAAAGAGTCTGGTCCTGGTGCTGGTGCTGGTGCTGTTGGTGCCCCTACAAATATTCATTGTTGTCTGGCTGCCAGTTGCACGCACATATGCGAACCGTCGACTTTAATGAATTCCAAAACCAGTGTTGGCCAACGTATGCTGCCTAGAGGAGAAGCTAGAATGGAGACCATTACCAACCAGCATTCTGCAGCGCAACCAGCATAGTCATAGTAGGCAGCCGCCAGTAAGAGCGTCTGTCGTCGGTTTGTCTGTTTCGTCTCTCGATTTCTAACACCAAGCTTCCGGAGGTTTGCGAAAGGAAGCAAGATTCCAAACAGGCAAACAGCTGCTGAGCCATTAAATACTCTAGATATGAACAAGTTTCACTTGTTTGTGCTTCATCTCAATTAAAATCTCAAGAGAAACACTTTGGCTGAACTGTTTGTGAAACAGCTAAACTGATTTTAAAGTGTGATACACCTGACTTTCTCTCAAGTGCTGTGAAGCTGACTTGTTGGCTTATCAAACCCTGTCAAACTTTTTTTTGGCCACAGGGCATTGAAACTATTCGCTTTGGCTGTGCGCCAAACCACGACAAAAGTTGTGACTGACGACTGCCTGGCAGGCGTTGCTATTGCCGTTGCCAGCTTTTCAGGCAGCCACGCAGCCAGCCAGCCAGTCAGCCAGTCAGAGCCAAACAACAAATCCCCTTACCAAAGGCAATCCTAGAAACTGGTCTCCAACTCGTTGCCATCGTTATAGTCTCTATTTCTCTCACTGGCTCTGAAAATGCAGCATGGAACAAAACAAAAAAACCTAAAAAAAATAAAAGAGTGGAAGAAATGTTGCCTCAAAATTTCATTGCAATTCATTCGCCAGCAGGGCCAGAGGAGAAAATCGAGACGGGCTCGCTTTTCCTGTAACTCTGGCTGTGACAAAATAACGAAAACAAATACAACAACAATAGCAACCGAAGAAGAGTGGAGCGAGAAGAAAGAGAAGAGTCCGTTTCGTCTACGTCTCATCGTTGTTGGGCTTCAAACAATGCGCAACAAAACAGCAAACAATTTGAGGCATTCAAATGTGCAACCAGGCGGTCGCAGCCACCAACAAGACTCCCTCCAAGTCCAGCTGTGCCTTGCCTCACACTCCCCTCTTTCTGTCAAACCCCTTTCAGAATGTGTGAAAGTTACAGTGTTCGGTTTTTTTTTGTTTGTGTGCTTTTTCTTCATCGTTTTTGTTTTTTTTTTTTGTATTTTTCTGTTCCTGGCTGCTGCTGCTGCAATTTGAGTGCGAAAAAGTTTGCATACCAAAACAGTAAAAGGCATTTATTCCAGCGTGAATCCGTTTGCCAGTCGTACACAGAGAGGGAGAGAGAGAGAGAGAGAGAGAATGAAAGAAAGAGAAGGAAATGGTTGGTTGCTGATTCGAATGCTGGAGTTCGACTCTCAGCCTGCTGGCTACTTTGTTGGGCCGTGTAAGTGCAGTCAATTGCCTATGTGGGTCAGCATTGCATTTGTGCTTAATGAGCATAAATTATGCAGCAGTCGGCGCATTAAGAGCAGTAGCAGCAGCAGCAGCAGCATCACCACGCGCAGCAGCAGCAGCAGCACTTGCAACAGCAACAGCAACACTAGTAATGCGCAGCAAGTTGCTGCAACTTTCGCTTGTCGCATCAGCTCATAAAATTTATGGCGTCTGCATGTATTTTAAATTCTAATAAAATGTAGCAAAACTTTTTAGGGTGGTAGCCCGCAGAAAAGTAACAACAAAAACAACAACAGCAACCAGAAGCAGCGCCATCAACTTTTTGCTTGCCTTTTAAAAGTTACTTTTGCCACACGCACACACATACACACACTTAAACACACACGCGCACACACACACTCGTTCACACTCACCTGTTTACCACCTTTTGGCAGTCGAGCGTACGGCAAATGTGTTTGCAATATGAAGAAGTTATGCGCCTGCTCTTTGCTTCCGTCTTTCCCCCAGCGTAAGCAAAGCAAAAGTTTATAAAATTTCGCTACAACAACATTTACTCGTAAATTATAATCAAAAAGGTGCCAGAATTGTATTAGTGTAAGAGTAAATGTCTGTCCATGTGTGTGTGTGTGTCTGTATGAGTGTGTTATAATGCATGTGTGAAAGCATGAAAAATAAATAAACATACCGCCTGCTGCATTTTAAAGACCAAAAAAGCGAAACTCTGTAGTCAAGTAAGGTGTGACAAAAAAGTGTTGCATACCCAAAAGGCGCAGCAGCTAGAGTATGATTATCCTTGACTTAATATCAGTGAATTTTAAAGGGAATTCCTGCCTTTGACTTTAATTATATGCAAAATTTCAAGAATGTTAATTCGATAATACTGCAACGTTATCATTTTGGCATTGCAATTAGAAATTGTCATTATTTCACATTACTATTTGTATGTATTTGTCGATATGATTTCAGAAGACAAAACTACAATGCAACTTACCATAATTACTTTGTCTGATGTGTTGTAATTGCAATTGATAATCACAATAGAAAATTCATACTTGATAATGCATGAAATATGAATGATTCATAGTAAACTGAAATAAACTGAAAGCTAGGATAAATCGTTTGTGTGTGTTGTGCATAAAATAATTGTTGTAACCGCAAATTCCATTTGACACCTTATTCTCTACTCTAATTATGTTTAGCATGTGTCTTTAACATGTGTAAGCTTGAGTATAAGTGTGTGTGCGTGTGTGTCTGTGAGTGTGCGGTTGTCTGTGTGCTTAGCAACATTACGCATTCTGTCTGAGCTTTACCTTTATATATATATTTTTAAGGCCTGAACGCTGCCACTAACTTACAATCAGCGACATTTTCTTGAAATTTCATTTCATTTCGTGTCGTTTCGTTTGCCAACAATTCAATTTATATGTTGTCTTTGTGCGATGGCTTTTAAGATAGGAGACACACACTCGCGTCCTAGTTCTTACCCCTATATATGTGTGTATGTGTATAGGGTTCTATGTACGAGTAAGCGACAATTTGTGTTAGTGCAAATTTAATGCCAAAACGTGCATCAGCACCAGGTAAGAGACCAACTGCTTTGAACAGCGGGCCAACAACCGCAACCCTGTCTGAGTGTCTCTCGCCATCTAACACTACATCTCTCTCTCCCTCCCTCTCTCTCTCTCTCTCCTCTTTACTCTGTTGTTAGTTTTCACGCCCACCACACCCTAAGACTAGTACTATACTGTGCGTCTGTGTGACATTGTTGGCTTGGTTTTTGGTTTCACACATGCTTATACATGCATGCAGCAGGCGCAAGCCAAATAACTTAAAGCAATACCTCAAAATGCAACACAAACAGATACCCTGTGTGTGATTTTGTTGTTTTGAGGTTTTGCAAAGCAAATGTTGAATGATTTATTTAATTAAAGCAGCAAGATTTAAGATTTAAATGAATTTAACTTGAGCTTACTTCTGACATAAGCAAAGTCGACTTGAAGCATACCCTGTTTTAAAAGCGGAATGTGTGAAGGGTATATAAAAGAAGAAAAAAACTCTGTTGAGTGCAGTCTATGCCAATGGGCGTGGCTGTTGGCTGGTTTGGCAAAGTTAACTTTTGCCACGACAAAGTGACATATTAGCGTAGTCAACTTTACAAAGCATACACCCAAACACACACACGCACACACACAGAGACACATTTTCAAGCACATAGTTGTTGCTGTTAGAAAACTTAACTCTTTCTTGCATACCTTTAGAGTCTGGGCAACGCACTTAAGGGTTAATTTTGTTAAGTTTAAACTTTTCCAAAAATAAAGTTGGGTATTTATGTGTGTGTGTACGTGTGCGTGTGTGTGAGTGTTTGGGTGAGTGTACTGCAAAGTGTCACAGCAATATAGTGCTAAGCCACAGCCATTTAGGCGGGTCCAACTTTGAGCCCATGTCCAAAAATCGAAATCAAAAACCAATTAGTGCTGCTGGCCGTTGAAAAACTTTAGCCATATAATTGAAACACCCAAAAGCGAGCATTCGAGCTTTGTAATTTGCCTCGATACGTATACGCAGCGTGGGAGCACAATAGCATGCAAATTTCGCTTTCAATGCGAGAGAGCGCGCGCTCTTGCTCTTTCCCAGTAAAAGTCACTTCTCGACCAAGGTTCAAGTATGTTTTCTATGTAAATTATTTATAATTGCGAAAAAAAAAAACATTTTCATTTTCGCCTAATTATAGACTTAAGACAGCAGACAACAAGCTGTAATTTGTGTGGTCGACTCAACTTTTGAAATCGTTTGAAAGTTGCTAAATTGCATTCGCATTTAGCATTTAGTTGAACATTTTTGTGTGTGTGTGTGTGCGTGTGCATTAAATAGGTTAAATTATTCGCATTATAGTTAATTATAATTTCAATTAAATCATTTTAAAAATAATGCCAGAACTAATAAGCTTAATGCTACGTTTTAATGATATGATTTGATAAAGTTTTTTAATACTTTATCAAAAGCAAACATAAAAAAGTTGTTAAATGCAGACAAAAATTATCAAATCCATTTAGAAGAGAACGTCAAACGATTGTAAATTAATTGATTTTGTCATTCAGCAGTCAAATAAATAATAAAAAAGTTTTTAATTGCCGAAAAAAGTTAATTTTCGCAAACAATACAAAACCAACATTATGAAATATGTATACAAATAATTAGCATATAAATGAAGTAGTTGCAGTTATTTGATTTGTGTACTCGCTGCTGCTGCCACTCATCTCTGCATGATCTGTCAGTTATTGTTGCTATATATCTGTCTATCATATATTCATTTCGTGTGTATGTGTGTGTGCAATGTGAAAATGATGCGCCATTTATTAATTATCTATGAAGTACTTTTAATAAACCAAATTACAACAAAATTTGCTCGTATTTGCACAGTATTTTCTACCTATTTGTATGCCAGCAACAAAAGCTATGCTTATTAGTTTTTCATCCCAAAAAAAAGGTAATGAGGAAGGAAAAAACAAAGAGAGGGAAATGGAAAATGCAAATTGCATTTATTTACAATGTTTAATCAGTCGATGAGTGGCTGTTTCACCGTTTGCATCGGCTGATATAATAGACATTCAATCAAAATAATGAAAATACCAAATGAATTTTATGCTGCAAATTAGCCAATTGACTGACTGACTCTGCGGTCAGCCGTTGCGTTCAGTTTTTAATGATTGCATTTAAAGCAATCTATCGACAATAATTACTAATTTTATTTTTAGCGCCAGTTAATTAAACCAAATTTTTAGTGCTCTATTATTATGATGATTAGTAATAATATTTGTAAACATAATAAGCAATTTCGAGTTAGTTTATCTGCATTGGTAGTTAATCTTTTTGCACATAAAAACCAAACTCAAGTTGTGAGTTACACAACATTTTATTTTATTTGCTTGAATTTGTTGTGTTCAACCTTTTGTGAACGACATGTTTCTGCTTTCAAAGCACACGTGCCTTGGACTCGTTCGTTTTTTTTGTGTTCTCTCTGGTGAAAATAAATTGCCAACACTTTGGGAACCTAATCATCACACACGGCACAAACTGTGCAAACTGTGCGAACTGTGCCCGCTGCTCGCACGCAGAGTTGTAAAAAATTCAACATAAATTAAAAGGTTCACATTAGTTAGTTTTTTTTCTTCTTCTCACTTTTTGCAAGGGCAATCTCAGTTGCGTATGAAGATCCCAATGAAACCTCATTCACATTCGGTCGCATTTTTTTTACGATTTATTTACGATTTAAGAGCGAAAAAGATATATATAGAGAGAGTGAGAGAAGGGGAAGAGAGTGGAGTTCCGATCCCAAATCCGGAGTTGAGTGCGCGCCTAATGCGCATTGAATAAAGTACTAAAAAAATAATTTGCAAACTGTATATGTTTGTGAACCCATCCAGTCCTTCTTCGATATTGTTGAACGTCGCTTTTCAAATTTGATGTTCATGTATATTACGTATACGCAGTGCGTGTTATATTCACTTCCGGTTGGCGGCATGCGTCGTACGGCGGCGGAGTTTGGCACGGTGGGTCGGTTTCGGGTCCATGTTTAATGTTGTTTTGACGCCGCCATATTAACCGGAAAGCGGGACCGGAGCCAAAAGACAGGAAATGTGCACCGCCAGGTACTTTCTATGTAAATGTGCTTCTGTTTCTCACACACAAACACACACGCACTCTCTATGTGTTTGTGCTCGTCCTTATTTAACCCTTTTTTTTCGGTTCGCTATCCCAAATATTTATGGCTGCCGGCATTGGGCATATGTTTGGCTCCCGGCTGTGTCGCTCGGCAATATATTTAACCTTCAAATGTTGTTAGTCGCCCAGCCAGCCCTAACATCCTGCCATCCTGCCAGCCTGATGCTGCGTGTGTCACAAAGGTGTTGCTGCCTAAATGTATATGTGCCCCATGCCCCAATGCCCCCACCACCTATGTCCCCTTTTAACCGGATAATGTTTGAGTGCGTGTGTGTTTGCGATGTTTGCAGTCGTATTAAACGGATTTGTTTGCCTGAAATTTGCGTAGATTTGCTGCACATTATTTGTAGCCTTGTGGCAGTCGGTCTCTGTGTGTGTTTGTGTTTATTTGTCTGCCAATTTAGTTTTGCGGTGCGATCCAATGTCAGCGTTTAAAATAGCTTTGTGGTTGCCACAAACAAATCAATGAGATTGTGTTTTGTTATCAGATAAATATATATTTGAGTTTGTAGATGGCAATAAAACAGATGGAAAATTCGAATAATAACAATTTAAGCTATATTTTCTTATAATTCAGTTTAATTTCAGTTAACCCCCAGCTTTAGTTACCTTAATTTTTAAGTGCAAATTCTTTTTTTTCCCCCGTTTTCTTTAATGTGTTTGTTTCATTTTTATTTACAATAAATTGTACAAAACGACCAACGAGTGCCGAAACTGGCCAAACAATAAAAGCGCCGGCATTAATCTTCTGGTCCAGCACTCACGACGCCTTGTCAGCACGAGGGAGAGCGGGGGGTCGGGTGTATGTTGCATTCTTGGTGCTCAACTGCTTGCCAATTTCCGCTTGCAATGCTGTGCATATCCGGGTAACGTTTTCTCTTCCCCCGCCCGCTCTGCAACCCTTCTCTGACTGAATGGTCGTGGCGATGAAATTGCTTAAATGTAAATAAATCAGTGGTAAGAAAATTTCAGTGGTCAGCTCTCTCTCACACTCGCTCGGCCAATACCAATGGTCGCATGTCGTGGTCGTCGTTGTCGTTTCTGTTGTAAGTGTCGGCTTATAAATCAGCCAGCTGCACTGCGCTCAACAAAATGGCTGACAGACAGACGGACAGACGGCCAGGGAGAGAGATAAACGAAGAGACGAACAGTGGGAGGGGGGGACGGAAGA
This sequence comes from Scaptomyza parva, assembly GCA_035044645.1. NCBI lineage: Eukaryota > Metazoa > Arthropoda > Insecta > Diptera > Drosophilidae > Scaptomyza > Scaptomyza parva. Next base: position 9,212,894 of record JAWNNT010000090.1, read on the forward strand.
TTAACAAGAACGCCGTGGAGTCGCATTAATGGCAGCTTAAGTGTGTGCAAGAGCCGAAAAAGGAACACGAAAAAATAAAATGCGCTTAATTGCATGACGTTTTTAATTTAATTTTCGGACACTTTTGAAGCCATTTTATTAGCTCGAGCATTGCATAAGTCAGTAGGATAGATAGAGAGAGAGAGACTGAAAGTCGTTTGTCATTTTCAACAATCAATTAAAAGCAAATGTTGCATAAATACATGAAAACTTTACCAATTGTGCGCGCATTCTCTCTCCTATGCTCTCTCATCTAACAATTACGAATTGTAAACGAACTCCGGTTTTTGGCCATTTATCATCGTTAGATGCAGGCGCGGACAGCCGAAAAAAAGATAGACAAACCAACACAAACTCTGTCAGTGTGAAACATTTTTAATTCGGCTCATAAAAATCAAGTGCAAAAGATGCAACTGCGCTGAATGATGGTGGCAGGGAAAAGAAAAAAACCAAAAAAAGAATATCAGCAACCGTAAATGCAGTTGTTCAAGTCATAGTCGATGGGACTCGTAACATCTGAGCGTATTCGACATGGTCTGCATTTTATATGCCGCAGCATGGCATCATAAATTGTTGTTGTTGTTGCCCCGCATAAAAGTGAGTCAAAAAGTGTCGACTATAAAATTGGGATAAAGGTTCCCCAAAGAGTTTGGATTGCATTTGAACAGTTTGACTCTGTTGAGTTTTTATCGACAGCTCATCAGCTGGTAACGCGAATAAGAATATTAATAAATTATAACCTTTTTTTGCACACTTCTCATACACTATGTATAAGCAAAATGCATTTCAGCTGCAGTACAAATTGGTTGGAAAGAACAGTTGCAGCTGAATATGGCAATAGCTTTTAAATGGTTTTGTTCTACATTTTATATATATATTTTCCTTTTTTTGGCATTTTTAGTTTGTGTGTGCATTTTGTTGTTTGGCTCATAAAATCCAAATAAAAATTCTATTGCAATTCATTTGAAATATTTATTTATGATTTAAAAACAATTCAAATTCGAGTTTTGTGCATTTTTTGGGTATCCTTTTACCCAATGTATGCCGTGCCATGATTTAAATCTAAATCAATACCAACAAAAAAAACCCATACACACAGTTGGGCCCAAACATGTTTGGGTTCGTTTAATTGCCGCTTGATTGATGACCCTCGAGGCGCCTGCCAGATAATAATTACAACAACAACAACAAGCTATGGCACCAACGGCAGCAGCAGCATAAACAGCCTTTTAATTTATAATTTATGTAGCGAGTTTTGATTAATTGATTTCCATTTGGCGTGTAACATTCTATGCCTAACATTCCGTCTCTTTCTCTTTCGGGCACTCTATCTCACTCTATCTGTGGCTTTGCCTTTTGACATGTGGCTAAAATTAATTTGATGCTGTTACCTGCCTATGCTGATGCTGCTCCTGAAGGCATAAGTGCAGGTGTTCCATATCGTGCCAAATATTTGCATCTATCCTATCTCTAGACTCTTTACTTTCCCCTCAAACCATGTTTGCACTTGTGTGCGAGTGTGTTTGGGTTTTGCGTGTATGTTTTGCTTACCTTTTGGCATATCTTGAAATCTAAACAGGCTTCAAACCGAGGTGCGCCGACAAAATTTACAAGTCATCGACGCTGCGGTCAAAATTTGCATAATTTGCTTTTCATGTAGGAAGTCCCATAATCATAAATGATGTCTATGATCTGGGGGGCCCAGTCCCTGACTAGACGGCAAACGCCATTTCCACCTGCCTTCCTGGCTGCCTGCCTGGCTAGCTGCGTGGCACTATCATTATGGTTGTGTTTAGTTGAGTCCCTGTCTGTTTGCACTGCTTAAGCGAAAATGGTGTTAAGTGCTTTCGCATACAAAATTTACATGGCTGACAATTTTTGAACGAGATGTATCGACAACGTTGTCGTTGTTGGCGTTGTTGTTGTCATTGTACTTGTACTCATTGTTGTTTCTGTTGTCGCTGTTGTTGCTGTTGTTGTCGTTGTGGTCGTATGTTGCTCTGCGCTCAGCTTGACTTCCGTTTCCGTGTGTTTTTGTTTGTGTGTGTGTGTGTGCACGCGCCCTGTCAATATTTGGCGTTTGCTACAAGGCACACGCCAAACACACAATCGAACGTACCGTCCACGCCCAGTTTGGACCCGCCTACGGTTAGCAAAATGTTTGACTAAACCAATTTGCAGCATGTTGCGCTGAAGTGGCAGAGGCACAGGTCAATGAACTTCAACAAGTTTCACAAAACACAACACTTTTTTCTTTTTAATAATACATTTTATTAAATTTAATTTATTAACTATTCTTTTTTTATTATATAAATTTTTAACTTACATCTAAATACATTTCCTTCGAGAGTTTTTCTTATTTTGCTTCAGTTAAATATTTTACATGCAGTTGCTTAAGATGTAATTAATTAATTATTTCCCATTTATTGTGTTAGTATTTTGTTTTTGTTTTCTTTATTTATGTGTTAGAATTAAAGTTTTGTGTTTTTTAGTTTTCATTCAATTATCAGTTTTTTCTCATTTTTGCTACCAAGTTTTGGTTTTTATTTATGTTTTTCTTTGGTTTTTTAATTTATTTTTCCATTCTTGTTACGTATAAAATGCAAACTTTGCGTTGCTAAATTGAATTAATTTCTGTCAAGTTAACCATTTATTATTATTATTATTATTAAGTTCACTTAATTTAGCTTGCTTTTAAATTCTTTATGCCATTTGTCTGACGTTCGACGAGTATGTAAACAAAAATTTATTTAATTACATTTTCTGCTATGCTAAATGGGGGGCCTTAAAACTAAATGAATTTGATTTATATATATGTATGTGTATGTGTGTGTGTGTATGTAATAAATCGTATTTATGTCTTAAGAACAAGCTAAATGTAAATGTTTTTTCTGGGAATTTTTTTGTTTTCTGTTTTCTTTTTTGGCTTTTCTTACACACGTTAACATAAATAAACAACAATCATGAATTTGTTTTCACTTAGCTAAAAAATTTCTAGATTTTTGGCGCTTAAAGCTGTTATTTAAAAATATATTAACAATTCAGTGTTCACATCGTACATCTAATGGTAATTTTGAATCGATTCAATTATCATTATTATTATTAGTTTTATTATTTAGAGCTCTAAATGTGTTTAGTATTCAGTATTTTACACGGGCACACTTACATTTATATGGAAATTTCTCATTGCCAGTTCTTCTTCTGCGTTTCTCTTTTCCCCTCTTTGAGTGCTGCGCTTCCTTTTTATCTCAACATAGTTTATTGTTGTCATTGTTAATTTACATTTACATATTTGCTGCTTTAAAAAGTGCTCTACATTCCGTTCATATCGTTTAGAATCAATCATACGCCCCGTAGTGCCAATTAAATGCTTTGGCGGCAGTTTTGATTTTATGTTTTTTGAAATTCTTTTCACGCACATCACATAACACTTATAGTCAATTTTCACTAAGTTCTTTCGATACACTTTCCACACTCCATGCTGCATTCGTTTTTGATTTGTTTGTGGCTTTAGTTCTGTTGCTGCTGGGCGTATACTTAACGTCAAAATCGCGTACCCGTTCCATGATTGCGATCCTGGCTGATGAGCACCTCGTCACCGTTTAGTTGATGATGCAGCTCCTCGGGCACGGTCTTTAAAAGTTGTGGCTTGGCCTAGCAGTAAAAAATGAAATGAGAAAACCATTTATTATCATAAACTTAATCATGGGAAAATAATAACAAATATAAAAATTTTGCTTTTTAGATTAAATGTTACTTTTAATACCCCGTTGCTGAATATGATAATAAAAAATGATAAATCCACCGAGCATCGCGGACACAATGACAAGTTAAAAGCAATAAAAAAAGGCAAGCACAAAAACAAAAGCTGCAGAAACGAAAACGAACAAAAAAAAAAAATGGAAAAATAACAGACAGCAAATTGGCGTGGGTCTTGGTCGAAAATACGAATAACAGTAAAGAGCTATGCTTTAAAATTAACGAGGCGCGCATTATTTGAGTACCCGCAGCTATTACGAATGTGTCTCATCCGCCCCCGTCCCCTTTTAGTCTATCATCCGTGCACTGGCAGAGAAGTGCCCGAAGTCAGCAGTGGCAAAGCTGGGGCCAACTGGGCGTATGCGTGTCATTTGGCTTTCGTTCAGTGTACCGCTGTGCCAAATTTAACCATTTGCTTTTGGTCTCTCAACTCCCAGCTCCCAGCTTCAAGCGCCAAGCTCCGAGCTCCCCAGGCAACACCGCAATAGTCAAATACAGCATCCCAGTTCCCTAGTTCCCAGCTACCCCAAAACCCTTGTCCTGGCTTCCTTCTTGTTGCTGGATTTCGTTTTGTGTTTTCGGGTTGGCTTTTGCGCGCCTCGCTGCCTTTTGGCTTGCATTTTTCAAAAAACTCTCGGAACACACACACACACACACAGACACACAGAGAGAACAACAAGTCACGCTTGGCGTTAAAGAAAGGGCAGTGGTATAAAAGCTAGTGAAAACGTTGCATTCGAACGCAACCGACTGCAAAATACTCTCATGACAGTTTAAGCGTCGGTGTTAAGGAGTCTGCTTGTAAAGGGGAAAGTTATGAAGACTTGTGGTTTTCAAAGGCGTGGCATTCATATTATTGAGATTAAGATCTTTGGGGGATGTCACAAGTAAGTTTTTAGGGAACGCCAGTAGCTATCTGCATATCGAATTTTGTAGCTCTAGCTGTAAGAATGTGGGAAATATGTGGACTATGCGATTTTCAGATGTTGATATTATCGATTTCCCCGTGGTCCTGTGGTCAGAGCACTCAAATCTTGACAGCTTAACTGACCCGCTCATAGACAAAGACTTTTGTAAAGTTTAAAGTTTCTAGCTTTATGGGTATCGAAAAAAACCAAAAGGACAGACGGACATTTGGGTAGCACATGACGAACCAATATACTCTTTAAGTTTAGTAGAAGGGTATGAAAAGAAGAGAAAGAGCATTGTAAATTCCGTTGGTGTTGTTGGTTTTTATTTTTTTTTTCTTGTGGCCCATAATAATTGCAATCATTAGAGTCAAAAGTTGCCACACCGCAGTGTCCGTTAGCGTGAAACTGTTGCAAAAAACAAAAAAATGTAGAAGTATGAAGGACAGAAAGAGTGAGATGGATAGACACCAAGTTGGTGTAATGCGAATTTCAGTGAGCATTCTGTAAGGACAATGCAATGGCGGCAATGGTGGCTATGCCTGTGCCTGCAGCATTTCGCCAGGACTAACGCAATGCGCGTCGCCAAGTGTAAATATAATGGCATATTTATAGAGCAAATGACACACACACATACACACAGAGAGAGGGACACAATACAACTGACAGGGACAGCACTACAGACAGAAAGAGAGAGCAAGAGTGTAGACTCTTTTTATATATATTATTTTTTGGTATTCTACTGCAGCTGTCATTTTTGTGCAGACTCTGGGGTCATTTACCGCTTTGAACTTTTCTATATATAATGTTGGCTTTAATATTTAACACTGTCAAGGATCAAGTGCTGCTCAGTAAAAACGGCCGAAAAACTTGCTCTAATAAAATAAGAAATTGATTTGCTTTTCTCTATAATGCATCATCTTTTTATCCGTCTTCTTTAACTCTTACTGTTTGCATGGTGTCCATTAATTTAAACCAAACATTATTAATATGCGTAATCTACTTTTAAGGTTTTCTTTTGCAGAGAAATAAAGAGCTTTTTAGCCTAATTAACAAACACTCAACTGAGTTGTCCATCTTGCGGTTGATGTTTGTTTTACGTATTTGGAAGTTTTGCTGGTTTGAGTTGGTTTGAGTTGGTTTGGTGAACACTGCCACATGGCGCATATTACTCAGCAATCCCTTGAGCAGTTATCAGACCAACCGCAAAAATCCATTTTCTGCCCCAGTGGCTCCAATTTATGAAAACGAACAAAAGATATTCGGGCATGGGTTGGGTATTTTGGCCCAAGATAAATGTTGGCAAGCCAACCAACCCTCAAACACACAAACAACAAAAAAATAACACCGAACCCGCTTTGCATATTGATGCTTTCAACGTTTTGGACATTAAGCGACTTTCCCTTGACTTGACTGCTATCAACAAGCAGCCAGCAGCAGTAGCAGCAAGCTAGCAGCAGCAGCCGTTTGGAGTAGCTTGGACTAGAAGTACATCAAACAGACACTTACCACATCGCTGCCATAAAGGCTCATGCCAACGCCGACGCCAACGTTGACGCCAACAATGCTTCCGTTTCCGCCAGCACCGTTAGCCGTCGGCTGCTGTTGCTGTACGACGACGGGCGGTGCTGCTGAAGATGTGGCCACCAGTCCCATGCACGTTACCGGCTGCAGCAGCCCATCGCCAGTGGTGACCACGCTGTGCGCAAAAATGGGCGGCGGCGGTGTTGGCGAGAATGTTGCCATTTGTGATGGATGTGACATAGTGACACCGGTGATGGTGCTGTTCGTGCCGAACATGGGACTCGTTGAGTACATGGGATGATGTGCCAGATCGATCTATGTGTGTGTGAGTATGCGAAAAAGTGTATAGAGGAAAGAGACAAAGAGAGAGAGATAGTTAGAGAAAGAGAATGAAAAAGGGTTACATGTAATGATTTATATGCAGAAATCTAAGCATTCAACTAGCAAGTTTCATGTTTGTTTTCCTCCGTTGCCATCCAGCCGTTTACCGTTAGCTGTTTTGGCTTATTTACAGTTTTGGGTAGCTCAGACAGATGGATTGCAACTGGCTGCAAAACAAGTGCCTGCTCAAATCAAGTATACGTACTTGATATTGATTTTCTTGTTTTCAATTGAAGTATACAAGTCGCAATAACAATTTTGAAGCTCATTAATATTTAAATATTAATTTAACTTGGTTTATTGAGCAACCCTCGTTTTACAGCCGCTGTTGCTCTCTAATTACACGGCCTGTTTTTGTTGACTTACACACTTAAATTAATGTAAATATGTGTGAGTGTGTGTGTATGTGCAGGTACTTAGGGTATGTGGAAAGGCGCTTGCATATGTTCATGTATGTACATATGTGAGTACTTATGTTTAAGTATATAAGAGTATGTGTGGCAGTCTATTTGTACACTTCTACGTGTGTGTGTGTGTGTGTAGGTGTATGTGTATCAGTGTATGTGGACCTACCGCTAACACCGTGGTTTTTGTTGATGTTGTCGGTATTTGTTATGCTTGTTGCTAGTTACCATTGAGCCGCGCTTGGCGTTTATTTAGCCAGCCGCAGTTTCATCTCCCCATTTACTGGCTACATTAATTGCCCGCTGGGAGAAGATGTACGTGAGTGTGCCCCCCTTTCTCTGTGTATGTGTGTGTGGGAGTGTGTTTTAGTTGTCCAAATGTTTGTTCATTGCATATTAACGCTTGTGTGGTGAGTGTATTTATGTATGACCAGAATTTATATTGTAGTCTTAAACGCTCTCAATATGCTTTTAATGAAATTAATTTCTAACGTTTAACTAATTAAAATTAATGGTGAAAAAACATAACTTTTTATTGTAGAAACAATTTGTAAAGCATACAAAAAATGTTTATTAAAATAAAATCTAACAAAAATTCAATGTTAAAAAAATAATGCTGAAATAATGCTGAAATTTATTTAATTAAATTTATGTTCTTTAAAGCTTTAAGCTTCATAAAGTAAAAATAAAATAAAAGATGTGTTTCTAATTGCTTTTCTCATGATGCGACAAACCAAAAATGGTATTAAAATGAAATTGGCCTGTCATAAATATTGCTTTTGTTCGATATAAAAGTAAAAGCTGATTAAATTATTTGTTTGTTGACACCCCTAAGACTCTTCACCGAGACCAGTTTCAAACCCCAAATGGCCTGAATACACAATTGTGAAAAACTCTGGAGCGTAGAGCGCAGTTTTAAAACTTTTAAAACTAACAACATCAGCAGCAACAACAACAACAGCAAACGAACAACAAACAACAACTGCAGCAGTCGCTTTACTTGTAGTTGTAAAAACTACATACATACATATATAATCGAATTAAAATAATTGCCATAAAAATAAAACAGAGAACAGAGAGAAATCAACGGCAAACAATTTTGCCTGCTGGTCAAGAGAACTGTGTGTGTTCGTGTACAACTTTTCGATAAATGACAATAAAGCCATACAATGTCATTAGGTGAATGGTTTGCCACCAAACCACCCTTGACTACGACTCACTTGCTGCTGCTGCTGATATACAATATGGTTGTTCTTGTTGTTGTGTTGTTGTTGTTCAACCATAAAAGTTGTTTGCTGTGTGCACATTTACAATGTTCTATAGACACACACAGGCACACACACACAGAAAGTTCTGCTTAAGTGCATTTTAAGAGCAGCCAGTTCTGGTGCAGAGTCCCAACACAAAAATACATCCCATCCATTCAGAAACTGCACAAATGCCAGTGCACAACATGAACATAACTCAAGTCATTACAATAATTGTTGAAATCAAAGCAGGCCATAGACATAGCCCCAACAGCAGGAACAGACTTGACTCTAGGGGTACATAAACTTGTTGTCTACCTCGACGTGGACAGACTACAATTGAAATTCCCTATAGATAAAGGTGGAGAACATTAAGAATGACCTGAGGTTAAGCTTGGAGCCGCCTGTATATGATGAAAACTTATAGTTTAGTTACGAACTAAACTAATGTTAATGCAAATCATAGTTTCACTTGATATCGAACACCAAATTTCTGTTCTCATAGCGTATTTCAACTTCTATGATGCTGTTTGGGCTTGCATTACGTATACGTCCTGTTGGGTGACAAATGAATAAACAGTACAAAGTACAGCAGTGCTCTCATTCAGTTTTCTCATGCTCTCATGCTGTCTTGTTCAAATCGAATTGCAGTTGCATCAAAATTGTCTTAAATTCTTTTCTGTGTTACACTTTCGTATGCGTAATTGACTTTCCGTCAATAGAGCACAAATATTTGTTTGCAAAGCTATTGCATACTTTTTGGGTTGCCAGCTGTCAGTTTATTGATTTGCCAGCTATAACTGCATCAGCCATAGACTGCCTTTGTGTGTGTGTGTGTGTTCGTGAGTGTGGAGCAGCAGAGTGCTAGTATGCCTGTAATTGATTTTGCCCCAGCTCTTGAGATGTAATTAAAAATCTTTGTGGCAGCTTGTAATGAGTTATGTGTGTGTGGGGAAAAGAAAGCAATAACTAATTTACAACAAAGTTCTTTTCAAATTTATTAAAGCAAAAGCAAAACATAATTTAAAAATAAAATGAACAAAGCATACAAACTAAACAAAACTACAACAAAAACATAACACTTGTACTTTTTTCATCTGCTTCCTCTGCGTTTTCACACACGCGTTGCATAGCTCTGGACAAAGAGACCGGACGCAGACCCACCCACATTGTCGACCACAGCGCCAGCGACGTAACTGTTGCCCGACGCCGTGGCCGCCTGCCAGTCCGCCAATATTTCATCATCCATCATAACATTTACCTGGGAGTAGATGTTCGGCTCAGCTCGCTTCAGTTCCGATTGCCTCGGACGTCCCAATGTGGCGCTGCAATAGGGCGTCAAACGTTGAACGCCACCAACTCCCACACCAACTCCAACTCCACCGCCAACCATTGGGGCTGTCAGCTCGCTATAGCTGAGCTCAGTCTAAAAGGGAGAGAAAGAAAATGAATAAGGTTTGAGTATGTTGAGTCAATCACATTCAGTTTGTTCAACACCGACAGCAATTGCATAATTGTCAAGTTGTTGCACTTAAGTTTTGAGGTATGAAGCATCAAAAGCGTTTCAAATTGTTGATCTATTTGAACAAGTTGAGGATTTACTCAAAGACTTAATTTAATTTGGTAAATCTGTCGGAAAGTGTCAAGCAGCATCTGATTTGCTTTTTCACACCTCTCCAATTTGTGTTTTCAAATGTCTTAAAAATGTGTTTTTCACATTTTTTTTTTGTTCTGTTGCCTGCATTCGGCATTGGTGCAACGCCCACTGTGCCACTGGGATCAAAAGAAAAAAAAACCGAAACGAAACGAAATGCAGCGCCTGTTTGTAATGTGTCTGGGCGGCAGCGCCCCTCAATATGATGCCTCCAACTGCTCCCCCTCCCCACTGTCCGTCTCTTACAACACTTCTACCTCTCTCTTTAGCCTCTCGAGCAACCACTTTCAGCGTTAGCAGCTGCAGAACCGAGTCGAGAACAGCGCACACTTGCCGTTTATTGCATTTTGAGTTTGCAGGCTAACAGCAGCAACAACAAAAAAAACACAACAACAACAAACACACTCACACACACACATACATACACAAACACACAGTTAGATAGAGAAAATGCGCGCATCCTTTTGCAAGGTTTTGCTCCTTAGCGCTGCTTTTGCCTCGTCTGGTCGCTTGTCCGCCTGCAACTTATTTTTATTAAATTCTCAAATGGAAAATTTATATTGCTACAGCTGCTGCTGCTGCTGTTGCTGCTGCTGATGCTGTTCGCTGGGCGTATTTGCTGTTTGTCCTTGTTGTTGCTGCTGCTGCTGTTGCTGATGGGCGTGGCACACACACAAACATATACATAGAAAATTTCTACTTAAATGATTTTCAAATTATGTTGGTTTTGCTGCTGCTGCTGCTGCTGCTGCAACCACTGCTGCTAAAACAGCCACGCCCCACACGCCTCCCGCCCCCAGCTTGTTGTTTTCTATTTAGATACGCGACCTTCACCGATTTTGTCTGTGGAATGTTTGTTTGGGCGGATTTCTGCTTGCATTCTATACAAACGATAATTTATATTTCGGTGTAGAGGTGTTGCCCACGAAATGAGGCATGGAGTCATGGAGGGTGCCACAACGATATTGCACTTACAAATTATGGTTTGTCGGTTTTTGAATAACGTGTAATTATTTTTTATGGTGGTTTATCACTTAAAAGTTCATTATGAGCGTTTTAGTATTTATTAACGATGTAAAAAAATATTCTCTTGAAAAAAGTTAAAGCAACAACGTTTCTTAAAACGAGTCTGTTCAATAATATATATTGTCTGCAACATTTATTTACTTTACTGGTCTGTCTCTGTCTTTGAGCTGTTTGTTTTGCTAAGCTGATAACAGCAACAACGGGCACATCAATTGTGGCTTAAAGTAATGAACTGTTTGCTGGCCGGCAACGGCACACATAACAGAAAACATGAAGACAGAAATTGTTGTTTGGTTTGAGTATTGAGGTAAAAGGGATGCCCAAACACTTGGTCAGCAGTTGGCCACCTGTCCAGGGCTATAAATTAAGATGGTTGCCAGCGCGGCAGCCATATTGTGTAAAAGGTTAAATGTTTGACTGCCGGCTAAGTGCGGATTAAGGCTGGGCCAGACATAACTCACCTTCTGTTGCTGCTGCTGCTGTTGTTGCTGCTGCTGTTGCTGGTGTTGAAGCTGCTGTTGATGTTGCTGCTGGTGGTGTTGTTGTTGTTGTTGCTGCTGTTGCTGTTGATTGGCATAAGCACCCATTTTGCTAACGGGTATAAGCGTATTATATTGTATATACTGTCCATGTGCCGTTGGGGGTCCCGACTTCTTATCGACTACCGCATACGTTGGCATTATGTGATCATATGTGCCCGAGGTAATAACGGCATTCTGTTCGGCCAATGCGGCCGTTGCATAGGCACGACTATGCCCCTTTGTTGTCCATTCATCGTCGATATCGTGTCCATCTATAGAATAGTGGAGGACAGCTGTTACTTAGAAACCACACACACACACGCACACGCACACACGAACAAAACAGTCAGTCAGTGAATCAATATTGTCAAGAGGGAGAGAGAGATAGGGAGAATAGGTTTGGCTTACCTTGTGGTATTATGTCCGGATTCTTATCAATGCTGTCCAGGCTGCTCGTCACATGACACGTTTCGCGACCAATACGATGCATATCCTGCACTGATTGGCCACCATTGTGCGCCAGGGTGCCGATGCCGAGACTGCCATTGTTATTACTGCCAAGGATGCCGAGGTTGCCGTTGCCGTTGGCGGTGCCACTGCTGGTGCCGCCGCCACTGCCCGGATGCGAGTAATTATTGCGATCGCGTCCCGATGAGCCGCGCACACGCACCACCACAACGATGATGAGTGCCACCAGGAATATGCTGCCCACAATGCCGGCCAGTATGCCAAGGAATGGCCGGATGTCCTCAATGACGGGCGCATAGGCCAGCGATAGGTCTGCAGGAGGTGTAGAATGAAGACGAGACAGAGAGAGGGAAAAGCAAAGTGTATGGAAAAAAGAGAACAAATTCACAGGATAAGCGTGTGCTACAATAATTTTACGAGAATGCATTGCAAATTCTTTTTTTTTTCCCCCGTTTTGCCTGCCTTTATTCTCGAATATTTTTTTTTTTATCTTCCTCTCTTTATGTTTCCTTCTTTGCATTGTTTTATGAGCTGCTAACTACGTTCCGTTGTCGGTACCGGTCCCCGTTGTCCTCACCCCTCTTTCCCCTTCCCCTTCCCCTTTTCTACATCTCTTTCATTCATTGTTGTTGTTTTCGTTGTTGTCGTTCCCAGTTTTCTGTCGCACGTGCTTGGAATTTAGTGCCGCTTTAATGAGCTACATGTATGTTACGGTATGTATGTGTATGCAAGTGTGTGTGTGTCCAGTACGTGTGTGTGTGTGAGTGTGTGGTCCGTTGTAAGCCGCTCAGTGTTAAGGTTGCTAATTTTTTGTCTCAGCCGCCGGCGGCATGTCGAGCATTTTTAGTAGCCAATGTCAGAAACAGTTGCCCGAAAAATTCCGTACGGATTTATTTGGCCTTCGTTAGGTAAATTTAAAGTGAAAATTATTCAAATCGTGTGCAAAGTTAGTGAATTAAAAAATTGAAATAAAAAAATACAAATAAAATAAAAACGAAAGAAAAAATTTATTGAAATTCAAGTAAAAATCAATATAACAAATAAACAAAATCAAAACATATATAATAAAACTATTACAAAATAAGAATTTTTCAACAAATACAATCAAATACTACTTAAAAACGAAGAAAAGAAAGTTAAAATACTACAAATTGATATAACAAATAATAAGAAAATGAAAAATGCATAAAATTAAAGTAGTTCAAGATGAAAATCAAAAGTCAAGCCATGTAAAAACCATAAGGTCAAAAGAGCCACTACCTTCGATTGCCTCCCCACCGTTGCCCACCGCCACGTTTATAAACTCATCCTCGTCGCAAACACAATCGCTTGTTGTTGGCTTTGAAGCTGTTGTTGTTGTTGGTTTTGGTGTTGTTGCTGTTGCTGTTGCTGTTCTGCCATAAGCAGGATTAAAAGCTTGATAGGACTTGGTAAATGTTATTGTAACTGAAAGCATGCAAAAAGCAAAGCATAGTACAAAATAAAAAAGAGAGAAATTAAGCAAAATGTTAGAGGAAAGCAAACCAAAAACAAGTTAAAGCAAATTGAAAGACAAATCAAACCGTCAGACCCAGAGAGTCATGAGTAACACAAGTAACTGCATAACAGAATGGAGCAAAACCAGCGGCAATTAATTTGTAGCCAAGGACTAGAATGGTATGTGTTGTTGTATGTGTGTGTCCTGCCATACCGGCCAGCCAGCCAGCACCAGGACATGCATAAAATTGCAAAAATGCATTTGCCTCTACTCCCTCCTCCTCTTCTTCTTCTTGTTCGTTACACGCACCCGCAGTACGTCCATCTGGCTAACAAACTTACCCGTTTGCTTCTCGGGATCCTTTAGCGTGTAGACCTGCAATATGGTCGCATTGCTGCGTCCCTTGCTGTTGTTCGCTATGAGGAAGACATTGTAGCCCATGCCAGGCACCAGACCGTTCACCTCAAAGTACGGTTTTCTGTTTAATGCGCCACGAATCGATATTTGAATGTTTCAGCGCCAGGTCCAAACCACATACAACACAACAAAAAAGGAAGAAACGAGAAAGAGTACGAGAACGAGAACGAAAATGAGATTGAGAGTGGGGAATACGAACAACGATAAATGAGCATTGCTGTATGAACGAACGAACGAACACAAGGCTTGAGGATTGGTCGGCCATGCGTTTTGTTACGCCTCGTTGAGCCTCATTGTTGTTGTTGTTGTTATAGTTGTTGTAGTTGTTGTGTAATGCAAAAGTCACACGGCGTGTGATTCAGATTTAGATTCTGATTCTGATTCGGATTCGTATTCGGATTCGGATTCAGTTTGCTGCTACTACTGTCTACTCACTTTGATTTGTAAATTTTTGGATAGCGCGTCGTTCCATTCACATAAACTTCCATGATAAAGTCCTGCTGCAGTCCCCCATCAAAGCCCTCGATGCACTCAATTTGGAAGCCCGACGATGTTTGATTGAGCAGCGTGCAATTGAGCAATGGATCCGGTTCGCCTGTTTTCGCAAAAAGAACATTTTTTTGTATGTAGTCTTTTATATGTTGGGCTTAGTTTATTGCCTGTCTATCTTTTGTTTGCTAAAGTTGCACGAATCATGTGACTGATTCGCAATTGCAACTGCAACAAAATTGTGACTTCGAAATCAATAGGTTACTTTTGCAAAAAGAATAACAACATTGACTAATCTAGCCAAACGCCAAAAGTGACAAAGTCATCAACTAATCAGAATCAAAAGATATACGGTGTGAAACTGTGACTGAAATACCCTACAAAATGTATTGTTATCGATAAGTATTTGATTTATGCGATGTGTTTAATGATGAATGTGCAACAAAATGCTAAACTCTTGCAACTTGCAACATAAAACTAGCAAACAGTAATAGCTAATGCAGTCACTCTCTCTTAGTTAAACACTACCCAAAAGCGGTCGAAGCGTTTGCTGGCTCACTATCCGGAAATGAGACCAAAGGGACACAAACACGTGAGCCACGCATGAGGCAGGTTTATTTTAGGTGCTGTGCATTCCCGGCACGTCAGTTTGACTCCTTTCCCCAATGTGTTTGTGTGTGTATGTTGGTGTGTGTTTGTCATGGTTGTAACTCACCTGCCGGCGCTATTGTGTATACGCAGGGTTCGCTTTGATCGCCAATTTCGTTGCTGGCCCAGCATAGTAACGTGCCATAGTCCTGTGAATGCACAAAACGGAGAAGAAGAAGCCAAACCAAGTTGAATGTGTGTAGGTTTGATTGCGGGTATGTGTTTAGGTGTGGTTGTGTATGTGTGTGTGTGTATGTTACAATGCAATGGTATTCCGTTGACTTAATTTATCCATGCAATGCGGCGTTGGCGACACACACACACACACCTACACACCTTTCACGGCCCAAATTGAAAATTCAAAAGCACAATTCCTTTGGAATGAAATGATGTGCCAGTGCTGTCGCTATGCTGTGATTTACATGAGGCAACTTCGCCGAACTACTTACATTCTCCACCATGGGGGTGTAGTGGGCAATGCTGCGTCCACGGTCGACTGCAACTAGTGATGCGGGTATATCAGCTGTCTCGCCTTGGGTTGCATTGAATTTCCAGACGTAGGTTGCCTCCGCGGGATTCGCATCGATTTCGCATGCAACTTTAACGGTCTCATGGCGACCCGAACTGTAAGTAGTACGCTGCCCGACACGGCAAACAGGAGCAACTGCAATGAAGTAAAGACATCAGAAGAGAAGAGACGGGAAGAGAATGGAATGTGAGTACGTGTCTGTGCAAATTGGCAAAGGCAAAGGCGAAGGCAAAGGCAGGGGGCAAAGGCGAAGGCAAAGGAAAGGCATTTGCATAATTAAAGCAAAACATTGCGAAACTTGAGTTCAATTTGTGCTTAAAACATTGTCCAACAATAGCAGCACTCGTTTGGCCTCGTTTTGCTCAATTTGCTGGCAAACTGGTAACTTTTTATAAACTCTTTTTTCATTTTTTCGGTGTATATTCGGTTGCTTTATAAACTCCGGAGATACAAATGCATTTGAAAACTTTCGAAAGGCAACACGCTCATTGTGTTTAATCAATTTTCGGAAGTTGTTGTTATTTAATATTTATTCGAAAACTGTTCTTGCAGCTTGCGCTTTTGTAAGCACTATATATACAGTGTTCAATGTTCAATGTGCGCCTTGTGCAACATGTTGCAAGACCAATGCAAACTGATGTCTATTGTTCTGTTTTGTCTTGTGTTCTGTACACAGTAGTTTACCATGAATGCCTTGGGGGTCTTCTAGAGCCAATTAGTGTTAAAACAGGAATATATATAGTATCTCGATTACTTACATCGAATGTCTAGCTGGACGGGATTGCTTTCGCCATCGCCTTCACGATTGCTGCCAACGCAGGTGTAGATTCCGGTACGGGCTCTGCTTGCATTCTGCAGGACGAGACTTTGATTGGCCACAACGATGCCCTCGGCGGGATTATTTTCCAATATTTCGCCCTGCAAATGGAAATTTGATATTGGAGAACTTTGAATTTATTTCGACATCATCGACATCAACTTTCATAATAATTTATTGAGTTAAATTCAATTTAACGATAAATGTGCACAAAAATAAATTTAATTTGGGGCTAATAACACTTTCATGTTTGGCCGACATATACGCCCCACGGCGGGGGCCATATACTGATTGGGGGCGTGGCTGCATAATTTAGGACTCAGGCTGCATAAATTGTTAAGTGCTTTTACAGCTAAATAATTCAATAATAAATTGTGTATATTTCTATATATATATTTATAGGTATGTGCGCATATGTGTGAGAGTGTTTGTCGTCTATGTGTGTGTGTCGATTTTTTTGCGTGTGCTTGTCAGCCCTAAAATATGCAACAATTATGTGTGTATAAGTGTATTTGTGTGTGTGTGTGTATTGGTTGAGTGTGAGCTGCGCTTTTCGATTTGTTGTGTGTGGCCTCAGGATAATTTATGTATAGAATATAATGAAAATAATAATGTATAATAAGGTAAACGACTTCAATTTTTCGCCGCTTTGGCTTTTCACTTGTGCATGTATTAACTGGGCCCACAGGCAAAATGGCTTAGGTGGTATATATTGCTAAGCAAGATGTGAAATTGGCATCGTATTGAAGTGGCCAAAGAAAATGATTCTTATACCTTTTTTAAGGTATATACATTAAGACATATAATTTATACTTTATTGGTTACCTAATAGATTACTTTATATATGAATTCATACATTACATAGGCAAAACATATATCAAAAATATAATTAAGTGTGGGCTTATCATAAAACACAAAGTATATGTATATTTATTGGCAAATAAAATAATAATAAAAAATTATCAAAAAACATTTTTTTATTAAACATTTTTGTTGGATTTCTTTTTTACTTACATTATGTCGCCAGCTGACTTTATAGATCCATGGATTCGATTTGATGTTACACTCAAAGAAAACATCGACGCCTTCACGCAGAGTTGCATTTAATGAATTTGTGCCCAGTTCAAGGCTAACAACAGGTATGTCTACAAGTAAAAAATAATAATATGATTGTTTGTTGTTAAACGTTTAAAAAAAATATACATGAATATTAAATACACTTGCAAAACCTTTTTGATTTTTATAGTAAACTCTTTCTAAAGGTCTAGCTTTTATTTGTTAGTTATATATACTATGATATTGTGGTTCATCTTGCCGATCTTAAAATATGATCTAACTTCAACAAGGATAACACCTTGACTAAGGTTTTCTTAAGCTTGCTTTCTGCTATGCGTTACAAATTTCAAGACAAAGCTAATATCTCTCAAGTGTATACAAAAATAAAGCGCAAATTACTTAATGCGCCACGCCCACAAAGGAACGAAAGCAAAAAGCGCTAAAGCAAATAAAATAGGGAAGGCGCACACAAAGGTGTAATTATTTTGTAAGCCTCACAAATTAGGCAATTAAAGTTGTGAAAATTCTCTCCCCCTTCCACCCCATTTGCCTCTTGTTGGGCAATTTGTCTAGGGGCTGGAGAATGTTTTCGTGAAAATTTCGTCCATCGACGAAGCGGCAAGTGTGCGAAAAATAAATCGACACGTGAATGGACAGAGCGGAGATTTGTTTTTCCGAGTTTGAGTGGGTTGGTTTTTTTTTTGTTTGGGTTCGTTGTTAAACAAGCGAAATTTAAACTTAATTAAATCAGAATTGGTGTGTGTGCGGAATGCGCGAATCAATTAAGCTTATTAAGCAATCTATCAAATTGTGCAAACAAGACCCTACCACCCCCCAGCCCGAAAAAAAGTAAAATTCAAACTCTGGCCCAAAGGGTTGCTCAATGGACCACAAGTTTCAATACAATGTGGACCAACGAATAAAAAGAAAAAAATCGTACTAAAAGGTGAGCAACCAAAAAGCGCACTGCAAAGCCAAACAGGAAACGGAAGCGCGGTTAGAGTGTATTGGGGCTGGGAGGTGGAGGCGGGGGCGGTGGCGGATTGCCATTTAAATTTTGTGCAAACAGGTCGAAAAACTGTAAAAGCGTTAAGATGGCTTTGCAGTCAGCGTCGCTGCTTGCGGTGTTTGCGGCGGGTTAAAAAGTTTTGCAAGTTTGGCGCAAAGTTTTGTCGGCCGCCGCTGGAAATTAATTTGCCAAACTTGCCACAAGTTGGCACACAAAAAGCTGTAGCACCAGCAGCAGCGGCAGCAACAAGAAATAAAAATCAGAAGAAAAGAAAACCGAAACAACAACAACAAATTATATTCTCCGCCTTTTGGCAGAAATTTTTGGGTTTCTAAAAAGTATTTAAAGTCGATATTGGTAGGCAGCATTCCTTTGGCGTATGGCGCTTTCGGTTTCATTAAAAAGTTGAGGCTGTCAAATTAAATATTAAGCATACGCCACCGCCACCTAGGCAGCGACTTATTACTCGCATTGCAAATTCATTCACCAAGCACTTCGCTCGACAAGTGTACCTAAGCCAAGACTTTGATGTATTCCACAGTGAATAGATAATAAACAAGCAAAAGAGATTGATGGCGAGAGAGTGAAAGAGAATGTAAACAATACTTACGATAGATGTCCAATTTCCAGCCATCCTCCATTCCCGATTCTGGTATCATGCCCTGTTCGGCGCGACAGGATAGAAACTTGCCGCGATCATCGATGGTGGGCGTGAATGTCAGCACCGATGTGGTCATATTACCATCCGGATTGGCCTGCAAAAGTCAACGAAAATTGCGAAACAGTTAATGGTCCTCCTCATCGACAAGCCGTAGCCGTAGCAGTAGCCATAGTAGCATTGTGCTGCCAACCGAGACAAAGAAGTAGCATGAAAGGATACCCTTGACCCCGCCCTCCTCCCACCCGCACCCGCCACCCGACAGCCACGTGCAATGGGCAGTCGTTAAGGCTCTGGTCCCTGGTTTTAATTGAAGGCAGCTACGTGACTGCCGTTGAAGTAACTTCAATTACCACAAAGCATGTCTACAATGGGAAAGGGGAGGATTGGGGGTTGGGTGCTCTGGGGTTGTTGGTTGTCGCTTGGTTTGTTGTTCACTAGGCATGTCTTGGAGCTTGGGGATAGGTTTAACAAGCTGCCACCCCTGCAGCATTGAAATTTGCATGTGTACACCCTGTTAACTCCACGAGTTGTTGTGGAGCATATTAAACAGTTGTCCTTCAAATGTGTTACAATATGAATATAGTGGAACACTGATTTTTGTTGTTTGTCTAAAGATATGCCAAGAACTTGGTGGGTTATTAAGAGAAGAGCTTTACGGTTGGGTTGTGAAGTATTTTTTTTCTTCTTCATTAGATGTTAACAGGAAATCTTCTTTTGGTCGAATGGTTTCTGTTCCTACTGTTCGCTGTATGGCTTTTGACTTTAAATGAAACTTGAATACTTACAATTTCATGGGTATTCTTCATGGGTGTGCTGCCTTTCCACCAGGTAATCGTTGGCGCTGGACGTGAGCCGATGACAACGCAACTGAGCTGATAAGAGTTCTCTGCCGAAAGAGGACGATTCTCGCCCTGTAGCTTCACAATCAGTGGGCGCACTGCCATGCAAGAAAACACATATACACAAGCACACACACACACACACACAGACAGAAAGAAACAAACAATGATAAAAGTAAATTAATTAGGCAATTGGTGCGGGTAGAGTGAGCGCATCGTTGCTTTGCGACTCAGACGAAAACTCACAGTTCATGTCGAGAATGATGCTGCTGATAATTGGCGTTGTCAAATTATTGTTACCCGCCCGGCACGTCAGCTGCATGTGAAGATTCTTGCGCTTGAGCTTTGCCAGAGAAAGGACGTTGCCCACACGTCGCTCCGAGAGTGGATGGCCCATGCCAGAGCTATTGAACATTGTATTGCCATGCCACCAGGTAACCCTTGGTTGTGGTCGACCTGCAGGAAAAAAAAAGCAAGGAAGAAAAGAGAATTATCGAGTGTATCATGTGGGTAGCCTTGCAGTCCTGTAAGGGATGAAAGAAGCGGGTCAGCCGGGCGGGTGGGTGGTCGAAGGGAAGTGTTTGTCTGTGTGTGCAACTGATATGTTTGTTATACGGCTTAGACTTGAGTTTGCCAAACGCCCTTCTCTCTGCCTCCCACACCCATTTAACTTGCTTGCAGCGATTTAGCTGCTGTCTTTGACTGTTTGTTTATGTGCTCACAAGTGCATGTGTGTGTGTGAGGGTATTGGTGTGTGTGTGTTGTGTGTGTGTGCACAAGTGCCTTTCGCTATTTCATTTGTTGTCTTGTTTGGCTTTTAGCAATTTTCAAGTGCTCTCAATGCAATTTGTGTGGGCATTGTTGTTGTGTTCAGAAAACGTTCCAAGTTTCACGTTCATTGTCTCGCTGTTGTTGTTGTTGGTTCGTGCAGCCGACAGCAGCAGCATTTCAGTAAATGTGAAATTAAATAAAATGCGAAATCTTTTCCTGCATTTTCATGCTCATCACTTTTAATTGTCAGACACAAAAAGCAACGTCAACACTTGCCAAACCAACATCGAGTGGAAGACGTGAGAATGAGATAGACGTGTGTGTGCGTCGGATGTGTGTGCCTGTCTGTGTGTGTGTGGGTGTTCGAGTTCGTGTACTTACCGCCAATGGCGACGCACGTGACGTTAACACTGGAGCCTTCGTTGTAGGGTCCCAGTGTATGATCCTTGATGGTGGCACCCTTGCTGTCCAGTATAATGATAGATTCAGGAGGTGCTGTTACAAAAGAAAAACATTGAAATTAACTCAGGTGTGTGTGTGTGTATCAGGTAAATACAATCAATGAGTACTCAAATTACACAGCAGCCGCAACAGCAGAAAGCTTTTCTTTTTGCCCAACTGACACTGTATACATATATATATATATTTAAAATCCATTTAATTTCCTGTTTTTCCCTTGACGAGCTGACGTGGCTTTCACTTGGCACAAGCTGCTCAAAAGACGAAAACTGCTGTCTAAATATTAAATAGCTGCTTTGCACTCTCTCAACTCGACTCAACTCGACAGGCTGCCATGTTTCATTCGCATCCAAGGCAAACGATTCCATTCCAGGTGGCATAAAGTGCAACTCAAAGTCACAGCCAGCTTTTCGCCTTTACTTTCGATACGAATATACATATATAAATAATTTGCGTTGGCCTGACCACGAACTGGGCTGAAAGATGTTCTCGACCTTGCCCGGCGCACTGGGTTTTGTGTGTAAAATGTATCCTTACATCTTTTTGCCGACGTGTTGAACAAACTTTTAATTTTCGTAAATTCGCTTGTTTTATTTTCCCACTGGCCACTACTACTATTTTGACTTGTTTGCTTCGGTTGGCACGCGCCACGCTCCGATTATTCACTAGAAAATATTTTCATTTGGCTCAGTTATTTGCGAAGCTTGAAAATGGGCTATGCGAAAGCTTAGCTGGCGGAGCTTAGCTGAACATATTTGCTGGCAAATTTGCAAAACATGTTCAGGACTTAGTTTCGAATCTCTGTGCACCATCTTTATCCCCTAACCCCGCACGCACACACACACACACAAACACCATATCTAATGTTGACCCGCAGCGTCTTGTTACCGCTCGCATTAGTAGCGGCAAGTTGTCTAAACTGTCCACCCAAGGCTGGGGCAACTTTTAATCTAATACTCGTATCTTCTTTAAAGTTTTTTTTCCTTGTTTTTTTTTTTGCAAACCGACGTACAAAGTTCTAAATCCAGCCATGGTTTTACGCTTCACATGTCACAAGCACTCACACACAGACACACACACAGGCGCACACCCAGAAGAACACACATACAATCACAGATGGTAGAGCGTTGGATGCTGAACATGCTCAAGAAGTTTGTAAAACATAACCACGCCCCGTTGGCCAATGCCGCTTAACGCTTCATCTAACAGCAGCGACGTCAGCGTCAACGTCGACGTCGACGCTGGCAGAAACTATTTACCAACAATATTCGTTTCTTTTTTTATCCCTTTTGCCAACCAAAGAAGACCCAACCAAGCCGTATATTTCAGCTAAACGCCTTTAGACTCGCATATAAATTTTAATGCTAAATTGCAAGCTGTGTCGGTTAGAACCTTGCCACCCACACACACACACAGGTAACTGTTGCAAGGGTAGCCAGACGGTATTTTTTTTGGGGAAAACGCAATGCGAAAAATTGCTGAATGTAACACACACACACACATACACACAAGGAAAAAGTAGCATTGCAATGGAAATGATTTAAAACTTGAAGAACCTTAAATTAATTCCAGCAACATTAAACTGCTGTTAATGTATTTCACCATAAAATAAATCTCGTAAATTTATTTCACTTCATCAAATCGAGAGCCAAAAGCCTTTGCGAATTAAATTAAAATGTAAAAGAATTACATTGAAATAGCGGAAAAAAATTCAATTCAAAAGTTGCACACTGCCCTTTTATGTATTCATTCAGCTTAAAGAGTGAAAGAAGAAAACTTTTACGCCAAGTTGGCACTTTAAAAGCTGTTTGCAAAGTTACCCCGAAAAATCAAAGAAGAGAGTACGAAGGGCAACAGTGCGAACAGAATCCGTTGCCAGAGAGTGTGTGCACACACACACATACACACTTGGCGTCTTATTTTGTAACTAATGTGTTTGTTCAAGAGCTGAGTGGTTGCCCCGGATATGTCGCTGCACAAATTAGCTGCTCAATTATGCTAGTGTGTCAGTGCAACTGCAACTGCAACTGGCTGATGTTGCTGCTTCTTCTGCTGCTGTGTCCTTTGGAAAGGCATGCTTGCTGTTGGCAGTACTCAATACTTACTTATGACAGTTAAATTCACTTTGGAGTTGCGTGTCGGACTCTTTTGAAAGTCGACACGACAGCGATATTCGCCCGTGTCATCCTCCGTTGTTGACTTGATGGTCAGCGTGCCGGCACGTCCTTCCACGTGAAACGACAAGCGTTCCCGATACGTCTCATCCGACCAGTGCGTGCCCTGTGCAAAGTTTGAGTCTCGAGTATCCACGCTTAAATGAAATTGAAAACAAGTGGAAAACGTATATATTATATAAGATGGAAGATGGAGTACAAAAAAAAAACAAACTCTGCAAAAATGCCCTTAGCACTTTTTATTCGCTCTCTCTCTCTCTCTCTCACTCTCTCTCTCTCTCGGTCTCGCTAGAAAAAATAAGTTTAAATCTACGAAAAGTTTAAAGCTACCTCAAGAAGGGGCAACTCATAGACCAACAACTTTGGTAAACTGTGTAATTGGGTTCTGCAATGAATTAATAATCTCACTTTATGTGCACCCCAATCCACTACTCAGTGGCCACCCCAAAACCGTCTGTTGTAATTTATTGTTTTAGTTTGTAATTGTGGATTATTGATTAATTTTTTATGCTTTTTATTGTTCATTGTGGTTGTTGGTGGTTGTGCGGCTTTTAATAGGAGAACGGGGCGCTCTAAAAGTTACCATCATGAGCTCATTACAGCTGGACAATCGATAGTCTTAAAGTTTTAGCTCTGTGTTTTCTTTTTTTCAGCTGGCTTGTCAAATGTTTGGTCAACGACTTTAAAAACTTATACAACAGATTTTCTATGGCAGGTGGCAACTTTTGTGTTGCTTTGTTTTTGTTTTATCGGGCTGTTGGGTTGACCTCTGGTCAGGCAGAGACAGAGAATGAGATTCATGTGTATCGGTAATCGTGTGTATATGCTTATGCTTTTAGTAAAAGTTGGTTGAACATTGCCTTAAAACAAAACTTAACAAAAGTAACACGACATTTCCAAAGGGATATATGTATATGTTGGAAACAGACTTGATTTTAATGTTTTTAGCAAAGCATTAACAGTAATAGTCGGAACTTTTGCTTAGATTATTGATTTTTAATGTAAGCCTGAAAGTAGGCAACACTTTTTATTTATTTTGTGTTGTGCTCCCAAGTCTAGTAAATTGTACAGCTTTAATAGCTTCCCTGATTCAACTACGCATCTTTGATTTAATTTTTAATATGTGCTCAGCTTACGTGCGATTGCCATTGGCAATACTCTGAACACAATATGACTGCGCGCTGTTTGACAGCTTTCCCGAGCTTCTCTGTGCATTATTGCATTTCAATTTTGATTTTGCAGATACATCTGGCGTAGATATTCAATACGCAGCGAAACGAAGGAGGGTAAGGAAAAGGCAGAGAGGTAGTCATCCAAAAACAGCGTGCAGCTTACATGTCAGTGTACGTTATAATACAAAAAGGTAGAGTTCTCCAGCAACATTCGATGCTAATTTGAAATGCCAGTGAGCAAGTGAGTTAACAACCATTGTGCCGGTAGAAGTAAATTAAATTTTTGGCTTTGGCCATGCTCTATTGAAGTCCAAAAAATGGATTGAGATACACAGAGAGAGAAAGTGAGAGAATGGGAGAGAGGAAACAGAAAAATTGGCAATCGCATTGGCAATGGCAATGGCAACGGAATTGGCAAATGGCAAGTTTCGTTTTATGATTAATTTACTTGCTGAGTGGTTTTTAATTACAAACAAGAGTTGAAGCATGGATTGGCGGCTTGTGCTTGGCCTGCAAGTTTGCTCGCCTTGACTCGTGTCGTCGTTACGCAACGCTAATTACTATTTTCGCTCTAGTCATTTGCAAGTCCTTGAAGTGCTGAAGTTCAATTAGTTTCAGCCGCATGTCAATGGCGTTGGCAGCCGCCGCAACTAGCAATCAGCTAATCAGCGTCTCAGTTTGTGTCTCGACACGCAACCCCCTCACACACACACATACCCACTGAGAGATAGACATAAAAGTTGCACACACACAAATACACATACGTCCGAATCTAACAAATCCAATTAAAGTTTTGCGCTCCTTTGATGTATGCAGAACGCTCATATCTATAAGATACAAAGCAAAAAAGTAAAAGTCTCTGCCAGCAACCAAAGTACAATGCCATAATGTTCGACATGAATAATTGAAAAAGTTTTACTCTCAGCCATATAATGTGTATGCTTGTGTTCGTTTGTGTGTGTGTGTGTGTAACCTTGAGGGTTTGATTCAGGTCGTTCTTGTTGCCAAAAACTTTAGTCAATTTTGAGGCTGCTCGCTTGCTTCCTTGTGTCAGTCTGCCAGTCTGCCTGTGTATAATTTTCTAGTTATGCTAATTTAATGGCTGCAGTTGAGCAGCGCCTCCCCCCGCCTTCGCCTACCCACGAAAAACATGCAAAAAATTGCTTAATTAGCAGACATTAAATCAAAATGAAAAAGTGCTCCCTTCTCCTTTACTGCCATTAACCCCGTCTCCGAAAGGAAACACCGAACTGACATGTGCAGACTCCACTTACACCCTACGCCCTACGAATCACTCCACCCCACACCCTGCAACCATCTGTCTATCTGTCTGTCCGTCTGTCTACCATTTGGCTAAGTGGGTTGAGTTGTGAGCGGGTTGTGCACGCAAAAGTTGTCTGTGGTAATCAATTTTGTTTATTTATGGACCTCTGCATGTGGCTCTGACTCTCTTCCTCTCTCCCTCTCGCTCTCTCTCTCTCTATGTCTCTCTTTGTGTGTGTGTAAATTTTTGTGGCTTGGTCCCAGTTTCGAGCGTTCCCTTTTCTGCATTTGACACACGAGCTTAAAGGTTGGGCAATTTGAAAAAAAAAAACCAGTCGATTGATTTGTGTATCAATTCCATTCTCACACCCAAACACATCCGAAAACACAAGTGAAATGTATCAATTGAGCTAATTATCAAAATCAAATTTAATAGTTGCAACAAAGATTATTTTAATCTAGCTTAAAACAACATAATAAGAGTAATTTTCATTGCATCGCTCATCGAAAATTGATTGAATGACGTGTGCTTATGACAGATAAGGCTAATTATGTTTTTGCTATATATAAACGCATTGAGTTTATAAGCCCTTGAGTAAAATTACTTTGATGAATATAAATATAATTGTTAGATAATAACTTAACAAAACAACGTTATGAGTCGTTTCCTATAAGCTTTAAAACTTGTCTTAACTTTTTTCTTTAATATCTTCATTTTTTATTTCGTTTTTTACTCACCTATAAATGGGCGTTTTGAGTCCAACTTTGTACCAAATGACCAAAGCCACACGATCCTCATAAATGGGCGGTGTCACATTGCAGGGCAGTCGTCCCATTGTGCCAATTATGGATTCGGAGAGCACGGGCGGACCTAAAAGAACAGTACAGTATTAGAGGAAAACATGATGAGCTGTGACAGCAACAGAATAGCTGTACCAAAAAATGAGAAGATATAAGTGGAAAAGACAGAAAGAAAAAAGAGAACAAAAAAAACGACAACAACACTGTCTTACAAATGATGAATAATTAGCGTGGGGCATTAGCACTTTGTTATTGGGGCAGGCCAAAAACCCTAAGCCATGGCTCTGTGTAGTTGAAGCCAAAGCTAAAGACGCCGGAAAGTGGAAAGTGGAAAAAGCAAAAGGAAAAATGCGGCGATCTTTTTACTTAGTGCCACACTAATAATGCTATAAATAAAAGACAAAAAAGGGCGCACAGCAAAGTGGGCGAAATCAGCGCAGGGGGAGTCTACTCGAAGGGGGGTCAGAGATAAAAGTGATGTAATGGCGGCGACGTCATCGTCGTCGCAGTCGCCGCGTTTACATTAAAGTGAAATTAGCGCGCAAATCCTTTTTTTATGCTAATTTTTTTTGTGCCGGATTTTTCGTTTTTTTTTTTTTTGTTGGTTCGGTTCTTTTTTTGTGTTTGGCTTAACATTTTCAGATTTGTGCTTGGGCGCCAGTTTTTGAATTATGTTTTGTGTGTTGGGCTTGGCTTATTTTCCGAGTCTTTGCTCTTAACCATTTCCTTTAACTTTGGTTGGCATTCGCTTGTGTTATTTTTGGGGCCAGCTTTTAAATTTCATTTGTCTTTTCATTAATGCCTTTTTTAAAGCCAAAACATTATAATAAGAAAAAAGGCAATCAGTGAAATTTATATATATAATTCTGTGTTTAAGGGATTAATTTGAAATGCTTTAAAGTTTGTATAAAATATTTTTTTAAAGTCTTATAAATTTATTTTTGATGCTGTTTTTATTTAAAGTTAATGGTAAATTATGCAATTATACACAAAAATAATATTTCTTTTTGACTTTCTCAGCTTTACTTTCATAACATTTAATAATAATTTCGTTTTCTTGGGACGCACCAAAAACAAATCGTCGTTAGCAGCCCTTTTTTTCCTCTGGCTGCTGCTGGTCAAAGTCCTGTGTGTGTGTTTGTTTGTTTGTATTGTGTATTGCTTGTCCCTCGTCACTTTTTGTATCTTATTTAAATCACTTGTAAACTAATTTGCATTTTTTAGGCTCAGCAATTTTGTCTTGTTGGCCAGGCAAACAAAGTTATTAAAATTTGTAAAGTATTCTTCGCATTTTCTCTTTGCATTTGGCAGCCGACGTTGATTTTGTAATTAAGCTAAGCACTCTTCGAACTTTCTAATTTGCTTGTATTGTGCTGAAAATGTTGCTTAAAGCTTTTAAGGAATAGTTAAACACCATTACTCATACGATGCGTTTGCAGTTTCTGTGTGCTTCATTTTAATTGAAAAGTCAGGCGGGCAAACAAGTCAGCGCTTTATTTATTATGGGCATAAACAGTTATTATGGAAGCTAACAATTTTGCATACTAACTAACCCAAAGTCATATGCGGATATAGAGCTCTCTCTCTGCTTCACACACCCACACACACAAGCATCCATCCGAACCGGAAATCGTTTCGCTTGCTTTTTTGATGCCTGGCTGGTGCCTGGCTGCCGCCATGTTTCGATTTCTCGCTCATTTCATATGCAAATATGTTCGATTTGCCATTAGGCGTTGCCGACATCACAGGCGACCGCAATAATGATGCCCCAATGATGATGACACACACGCACACACACATCGAAGTGGGGGGGAGAGCAAAAGAGAGCAAATGAGTGGCTGACGCATTTACATTATCTTTGCATTTAGCTAAACGAAATGCCAACATTAGCAAAGCATTTAATTATAGCAATTAGCTAATTACAGATTTTCACTCAGCCTCAAAACGCAAAATCGCAATTCGCAAACGTAAATTGAGCGCAACTCCAGCAACAACAAAAATCCATTCAACAATTCCCACAGAAAGGTCGACCAAAAATCAATCGTTAAATGTTCGCAAAAGCGAACATTGTTATTCAATTTCAGCTGAATCTGCACCGAAACCCAATATTGTATTGTGTATTTGGTTTGTGAATTCGGTTGCTTTCGTGTTGAGTTGTGTTTGTTGTGGAATTTATTTTCTGGCCATGAACGTTTAAATAATGCAAAATATGAACTGCACTCAACTTAAGTTTTAAGCTCGAAACAACCAACACAGCTCCGACTAGCCAAACCCAGCTCAGACCACTCCACCCCAAGCCAGACATTTGGATCGTAAATTGTAAGTGGCAGCCATGCCAACGTCTCCGTCTCGGAAACTGCACGGAAACTCGACTCGAAAGGATACTCGTACGAGTAATAAGCGAACAGAATAAACTTTATTCACACACACATACTGTCTGTGAGTGCGCCAGCAAAAAAGAAATATATATATTGACTCGGTTACTACTCATATCCGTATATGTATATGCACATAAAATATGAAAACATTAAAGCATATATGTGTATGAAAGTATGTCGTGTCTAAAGTTTATTGCACATAGACATATGTATGTATGTTTATGTAACTTTATGATGCTGTGCAAGAAATGTGCATAAAAAGTGCTTGAAATTAAATCAGAATTTAATAATTATAGATATAGTCAGATAACTCTAATAACCAAAATCAATTAACTATTAATCGAAATGAAATTTCAATTTAATTTGCATTTTTTCTAATCGAGTACGCTTTGTGAGCAATTATGCATTTAATGTACTTTGACCATATTAATTATGGCCAATACAATTGGCCCGCCGGACATTTGTGTGTGGCAAATGTTATTAACAACAAGTTGTGTTAAAGCAATTTATAAAGTAATTTATTTCTAGTTTTACACTTGAATCTCTTGCAAAAGTAGTTTCAAATGTTTGAAAAGTTATTAAAAACTTTTAATCTTAGTTTATGGTAGAACGAGCTTTAATTCATTTTCAAAACTATTGCATTAAAGTTGTTGTTGATCTAAACGCAAAACTTCAACCATTAAAGCTATGCTTAAAACTTGACAGTTTGTGGCTAATTATGTGCCCGCAAAAGTATGCCACACTATTTTTTTTTGCTATTCTGTTTTTGTATCAGTTTGAGTTTGAGTTTGAAGCCTATAAAAATGCAATCAACGTTAATTGCTGAGCGCGATGCGATGCGAAGCAAAGCGGCTATTAAAAGTGCGACCGTTACAGCTATAAATAGCAAAAGTTTGTGCTTGTCAACATTAGCCCTTCCCAGACACAACAACAACAGTAGCAGCAAAAATAGCAAGGGCAGAAATGCAGAGTAGGCTCATTAGTTTGCACAACACAAATACACACACACACACACACTTATGCCCAAAATGCGTTAAAAGTGTGCCCTTATGCATGCGTATGTGTGTGTGCAAAACTTGTCTACGGTGGCAAATTAATGGCACATAAAATTATAACTGAACGCACTTGAAACCGACTGCGACAAGCGCACAGCCAAAGGTGGAGAGAGAGAGATGTAGTGCCACATTAGATGGCATTCACAGCTGCCAAGCTATAGTCATAAAATACTAACGGTACTCGCTGCTAGTTCCGTGTGTATGTGTGTGTGTGTTGGACTGGTATAAGTGGCACTCGTCTGTGTTGCTTTCATTAATTAAAAGCAATGCCTTCCTTTAGCAGCAGCAGCAACATTCGCTACTTGGCCGCTCTCTCTCTTGCTCTTTTATGCACAGAAATTGGCGTTGTTTTGACTTTTAGCGCATTTATAGCCAATTATTTTTATTGGCACGCCATGCCAGCAGAAGAAAGGAAGAAAAGAAAATAAGCAAAACAAATGCTACGCCAAAGGTGTGCAAATAAATGAGCTTAAGTATCGATGCATGTGACGTTCATTTTAATTGCTAAACTGTGGCTAAAGCAACTGTTCCAAACACAGCAATTAAATGTCACACGGAATCGAAAACAAGACTCAACCTGTTTGATTTATTTTAAATATCCATTAACTTGTTCTCTACTTTTTCCATTGTAAGGGAATTGCATTATAATTGGTTTAATAATTAACAAATCAAACGAACTGATTTCATATTTATGATAATATTTGCCCCTAAAGGCAACATGCAACTATTGACAGCTGACTTTGTCACTTACAGAAAGAAGCAAGCGATATTTGACATGACATCATTAACAAATGTTGTTTTTTATAGAATTTATGTTTAATTAAATTGTTGTTGTTATACACGAGTAAAAAAAACTAAAACAGCAAAGAGATAATCTTAAATAGGGGAAGAGGGATAGAAAATACTAATGCAATTTCAACTTTAATATGCGAACAAGCTCAAGCTCGAAAAAATCTGGCAAAAATTATTATGTAAATTTGCTTTCATATTAGTGGCATTGCTCAGTGACGAAGTCGACAGCGTCAGGAATGAAAAGATGGAAAAAAAAAATATCTAAATGCGACTCGAGACGTGGCAGGGCAAACTCAGTTGACAGTGGCAACATTTGCTGATTTGGCACAAAATAAAAAAATGTGCTCAGGCAAACGCAACCAAGGGGCAAATAAGTAGAGGGTAAGCAGAACAGAGAGCAGAGAGCAAAGAGCAAAAAGTAGAAAGGGCAAGAGATGACAATGTTGGAATTTGAAGTCAAAGCCAAGAAATTGGCAACAACTGACAATAAAAATTTAAATAAAAATCTTGTCAATATTTGAAAAAAAATACAAAATAATAATAAAAATCTTTTGGATAAGCAGCAGCAAAAATGTTATTACAAATGAGTGCAAACATTTGCATTATTTGCCAAAATCACGAACCATAAAATAAAATACAACTTAAACCCCTTAAGCATACTGATACTTATGCCCCTAAGAAAACACACTCGTAAATGCTTTAAATGGCAAACTGGTGAACATCATATTGAATCGAGTGCAGGGTGCACTAATTGTTAAAGGGGGGGCTTGCGTTTGCTTTCGGAATACCATAAAAGGCACGTCATAAAATCACAAGTAAAAATGTGAAATAAAAATCAAATAAAAATAAAAATGAAAATAAAAATTTCGTGTACAATTGAACGTGAAATCAAAGGAAAAAAGGACTCCGGCAAAATGTTCGTGTCACAATTAAATTAAATTTAAACTGGCTAGGGCAGTCCTGGCGGGAGTCCGACGGCCTCGGTCTATGTGTTCGGGCGTTACAACTATTCATGTGTAAATTTGAACAAAAGCGTTAAAGTGATGAAGA
Organism: Scaptomyza parva; assembly: GCA_035044645.1. NCBI lineage: Eukaryota > Metazoa > Arthropoda > Insecta > Diptera > Drosophilidae > Scaptomyza > Scaptomyza parva. The sequence continues at coordinate 9,244,682 of JAWNNT010000090.1, forward strand.
AGGGGAGGCCGGCCGGGGCGAACATGGCGACAATTACGGTCAAGTCGTCCTCGTCGTCTTTATTTTTTCACCATTCTTGTTTCACTTTATAGCCATTTGCTTTATGTAATGCTGCCAAGTGTTTGTTTTTGTTGTTGGCCATGGCCAAGGCATAAAAGTAAAGGGGCCGTCGCCGCGGCCGCCTTGGCGCACTTTTAATGTGCAATAAACTGTAAGGATAATGATTATGCCCTATGTAAGGGCGTCAGTCGCTTCCCCTGGCGCTGGCCAGCCGACCCGACAACAAGGAGACGGCAGCAGGGCCCACCCGTGTGGCAACAGCAGCAGTAGTCAATCGTGGGGTAAGTTGACTTTAATGTGCGCCAAAGTGGCAATTATTGAAAGTGCTTTTTGTTTTTTTTTTGCGACCAGACCAGACCAGAAAAATACACATCCAAAAAAATCATTTGCTCCTCGATGCCTGCTGATTTTGAGCAAATTATTTTTGTATTTAATTTAATTTTGTTATAATCCAGTGGGTATAACTTTGTATCGTAAAAAGCATTTCAATCTTAACTGCATACAAAATTTTATGTGTTCTACTTCACAAGGGGTAACAAATATTCAAGACTGTATGATAACCATCTTACATCTACTCTATATCTCGACGCATAAACCATAAGTAGACATCTATTTATGTGTTATTCACATATCACATATGTACATAAAACTGCAGTAAAAGCTTGGAAAACTTTTGCTCACCCACTCCGACTGACTCGTATCAATTCCCTAACTAACGTTGGGCGAGCTCAATAGCTCTTAACTGTCACTTTTTAGTGTCCATTGTGTGTCTGTTACCCTTTCGCATGGCATTATGTCTATGGCGTCTATGCATAATGGCAACTCTATAAGTACCTACCGGAAATGTGTGTGTATACGTATCCTTGGCCTAGCTTCTTTTTATGTCACAAGCTCAAAAGGGCTTGAAGTAGTATGTTAAAGGGGCGGGGTCGAGGGTGGGCAGGTAGCGAAACAGCTCAGTGGCGCACATATCTTTAATGCACAAATCAAGTCACCGAAGCACATTTTCTATAAACATTCTCGTTTTATAGATACTTAAAGAGGTAACGGTTCCTTCGGCCTGTTTGCATTTCAAGTGGCTTTTATGCGGGCCTCCTCTCGGTCTCGCCTCTTGGCCATTATGACGCTTTCTCTGGGTGTGTTTGTGTGTGCGTCGCCCGATTTTGGCCAGTTACTGAAAATTGTTGCATAAAAAAGAAGCAAATCCAACACGTTGCTTATGTGTGTGTGTTTGTTACCATCTCATTGAGGCAATGTTATTTTTTTTTTGTGACGCTGCTTTTACTTTTATCTGTGAATGGCATCAGGTAATGCGTTTGCAGTTGCTGACTCGACAAATGCGCAGCCAAAAGGTAACAAAAAAAAATCCCTTAGATAGCCCAATGTATTTCATGTTCAAGTCCCAAAGCACGTAGATATATATATATATATATATAATTATATGTCTACATACGCACCAAACTCTTTGGCACAAACTAGTTTTCCAAGAGTTTGAGCTTGAGCTTTAAAGGAATTCGGTGAAAGCGCATTTAATATCATCAGGCATCACAAATTAGCCAAAAAGCTCTCTTACATCTCTCCCTCTCTCTTTGTTTTAATAAAATGTACAAATTACACTGTTTAATGAATTTTTCTTTCTTTTTGTGTTTAACAAGAAAGCGAAAGGCGAAATGGGAGAGACGAAAGACGAGAGAAGATGTGGTAAGGGCTTTTTGGTATGAAGAGCAAAACACAAATCTCTCGAGCTGGCTCCCAGCCCGAATTTTGACTTAATTGCTTCGCCAGGAATTTGCAAATGAAAATTTCATCAAAAGTCTCTTGTTTCATATTATTCTGCATTTGTCTTTTTTCTTGATTTTTTTTTTTTTTGTTCGTTTTGTTATTTTCACTGATGACTTATTTTTATTTTTGTATCTGTATTTCGTCCGAGAGCTTTGTAATTTTTTTTCTTTTCATTTTCTGTTTTATTGTTTGAAATAATTTTTTGTCCGCATTTTCCTTAGCTTTTGCTGTTGCCTTTTTGCCTGCCTGCCTTCACTTATTTTTTGATTCCTTCTTTTTTCTGCGAAAATGTTTATTGCTCCATTTATATACAGATATATATATTTGTATTATATGTATATAATTTTATGATTTTTTTTGTTTTTTGTTCATTGACGTATTTTTTTGTGCTGTGCATACAGCCGGGAGCTGTTGTTCGTATATTTTGTGATAGCATTAGAAATTAATGAAATCAGTTTCGCAAAAAGACGAAGAACAAGCTAAAGAACAACAACAACAACAACGGCAACAACAAAGAGAAACAAAAGTAACGGGAAACGAACAGCATTAAATTGGAAATAAAAATTAAGCCCCCCAGGCTCTTTGTATTGTATCCGTAATACCATAACTGTATATTGATTTATAGCGATGTATCATTTGGCTGTTTGATTGAGCTCAACTCGAACTCGAACTCAAACTCAAACTTTCGACAAATGCATTCCGTATCATATTGCAATGGGAATGAAATATAATTTAATTAACTGTCAATACTCCGAATATTGTATAACAAATTTTTGCACACAAATCAACATAAAACTCTTCGCTTGCAACTCTTTTGCCAAATGTCCACATTTTTGAGCCAGCAAAAAGAAAAAAAAAATAAAACAAAGAGCTGAAAAAGGTCGGATTGCAAAAAGTTCTATATACACATTCATATATGAAATTATATATAGATGTACAATATGTATATACGATAAAATATGAAATACCCAACCGTCGAAAAGGGAACGCATATATATATCACACAATTTTTTTTGTTGTAAAGCATATAAAAAACAATTTTCTTTGATTTATGCGCTCGTAAAAAACAAATAAAATTTACATGCACATATAAAAAGGGAAGGCTACACAACACACATATAAATGTGGATAATATAATATTGTGCTAGCTAATATATTAAAAATATACATATGAAACCAGAGCAAACTGCCGTTGGCCTCAAAGTGCGCAGCAAAGTATGCAGCTGTATTTCCAAAACCCCCCCAAACCATCCCCCCCACCCAGCATTACTAATATTATATATATATAAAAACAGACCGCAACATTTACGTTTTGTGAGGGTTAAAAACCAAGCAACGAATACAGAGAAGAAATAGCCGGCGAGCAGAGCAAACAACAAAAGCAAAAAAAAAAATAAACAACAAGTAAGGAAAACAGAAAACAAGCAAACAACAAAGCGTAATGTGTGCGTAATGTATGGCAAATATGTGCATTGCAGACACGCACACACTCGCAAACACACTCTCATACATGTATAAAATATGTGTATATGCTCGCATGTGCAGTTGCGGCCACATAAATATTTCATTTAGTATGTGTTGGGCTCCATTTACGATGTGTTACTTCGTTCGGGACTATAAAACTGAAGCAAGCTGTTTATGCTGGCAGCATGCAACAATTGTTGTTTTTTGCCAATCAGCTGCTTTTAAATTGGGGCAAGAATACTTTCTTGTCTCTCTCTTGGCAGGCGAAACGATAAGTTTTGCATAAATCAATCGATTTTATGTGTAAATTTCACAACAAAAACCAAATAAGAAATATTGCTTATGCCTTCAAAGATAAGTGTGTAAACTTATGGCTCCGAAGTGTCCGTGTGTGTGTGTTGGTTCATGCTAATGCTGATTAGCTGTTAAAACGTTTAAGCCACAACTCAATGGCCGAGGCAACATTGAGCCGCAGTCGAATTAGAAGCACATTACATTGGCCCAGAGCAACCGCGCCGCATTTATGAGGCTGTCAGGCAAATTAGCTCAGACCAGCAGAGCAGAGCTCAACCAAACCAACATTCAGTTGAATACAAACTTGACTCATCAACACAGTAGATGTCCGAGAATCTGTCTGTCTATCAATCTGACTGGTTATATACTGGTGGTACGTGCATGCAGCTCGATTACATATGCCCATAGCGATGCGTGCTTTGTAGTTGGCATTCGAATTGGAAACGTTGCTTATAAGCTACGCGTTAACCACTTTAAGCCGCGCGTGTGTGTGTCTCTCTCTCTCTGTGTGTGTGTGTGTGTGTTTCGGGTAAGTGTTTGTGGCGTGGCGGAACTTAATGCTTTTGCTAAATGGTTAAACACATGAAGCCACAGCAATATCCAGCACCATCTAAGTTAGCCACGGACACGGAACTCAATTAAGCTGGACACCCCATCAGAAACGGGCAGCTGAACTCTGTCAGGGGGCGTTGTGGTGGGGTGGGGTGGGGTGGGTTGGAACAACTGATGCTGACACTTCATAACTTCATAATTCCCAGCCACACAATTACTTATTATTTATCTCAACAGTGCTGCCAGCCAGAGAGCAGCCAGCCAGTGCTAAAGTAATACCTCCGTCCTCTTCATCTCTCCCGCACTCTTATATTTTTAGTATCATAATGCTTTTGCGTTTTTTGCAATGCAATCTATGGTGATATGCCCCGGCAACTTGGCTGTGGTTGGTGTTGCTGTTGGTATTGGTGTTGGTGTTGGAGCTAACTTCCTTCCTTGTCATGCTTCACTGGCAAACGCCGCACTACAAATGAAACGCTCTGTCATGTGTCAGTGCTAAAATAGTACAACAGCAACAATCATCCGACCGGCAAGAACCAAAAACAAAGTAGCAACAGCAGCAGTAGCAGTAGCAGCAGCCAGAGCAACAGCACACAGAACAATCAGTTGTTACATGACGCTGAAGCACAACAACAATACCCCCCCACCTCCTCTTTTACTTTATTCTCATTCCCATTTGAAGCGCTCACAGTCATTGTCATTAATTTAGCTGGCTCTGCCCAAAGCAATAGCTTAGGAACTGCTCCAGAACGTTTCGTTCCTGTTCGGTTTGGTTCTGTTCTATTCTGGTGTTGGCGTCGGCATGAGAGTGCAGAAAAAAAAATAAAAAAAAAACTTGGCAGTTAAACAGCAGCAGTTCCCAGACCAGCGGCAGATATTCAACAGAGCGCACGATGGGCTCAAATATTAATGATTGTTTGATAAAAATAATTGTTTGTTTTCTATGAATTAAATACTTTAATTATTTAATATGTTTTTTTTAGCTCATTATGCTAAGTTTAATCTTTATAAATATATTTTTTTATCATTTCAAAAATGTGTAATTTCTTTTGATATATTTATATTAATACCAAAGTATTATTAAACTTAATCCATTGACAAAGTTATCATAAAAACTTTATACCTATGATGAATTCAATATATATAAATGATATATTTATTATTATGATAATTTGTGCCATTGTACTGTGTGTTTGATGGTAAGCCTCGCACAGTCTACCTCTCCCCCCATTTGCCATTGGCAATGCAAGAGGTCTGGCGCAGTGTCTAAATTAAATAATTCCCACAACTGTTACACAGTTTCATGTTGGGACTGGTGGGGGCTGCCCCAAAACATGTTTCTCTCTCTCTCTCTTTCGCTCATTCTCATTCTGTGTGTTGTGTCTGACGGTGTTTTGTTCCATTTTGTTATTTTTGTTTAGCAGCTAAAGAGATAGATACAGAGGCCGAGTGTGAGGGAGAAAGAGTGAGAGAGAGTGCGACGGCCTGATAAATGAGTCCCTAATATGAGCGCTGTTAATAAAAGTGGCAAATTAAACGTCAACCTCTGCAATTTTGTGCCATTTGTTGTTTGGGTCTAAGGTTCTACTCAACTGATTACTGTTGTTTTTGCCGTTGTTCTTGTTGTTGTTGTTGTTTGTGTTGGATTTTTAATGTCTATTTGTTTGCTATTCGAATGTCGAATGCCCAACGACAACAACTGTGTGTCTGCATGTGTCTCATTAGTTGTTTGCCAGTTGTCGGACACGACTTTATATGTATTTGTATATTTGTATCTGTGTATGTGTGGGTATGTGTGTGGCTTTTAGTTTATTGTTTGTCGCATGATTTTGCAGTTTAAATGCTTACAAAACGGGCCTAAGCCACTGAGGGTCGAACATGACTTTTGAGTTGTTTTTAATGAGCATGTGTCGAGCATTTTAATAAACAGCTCAACAAAAAAAGGGTTTTTTGTACTACCAGCCTACCAGCTTAATTGGACAACTAGTGTTTTGTTTTTGTCCTCTTGGGGCGCTTACATTTTTAATTAAGTTTTTGTTTCGTTGGTCAAGAGCAACAGTTTTAGGCCAGGAGTCACAGGTGGAAGGAGCTATGCTGGTTGGCTAATAAAACAATGAACCCATCGCAGATGCAATTAAGCATAAATAATATTGTGTACTATGTGTTATTTAGATAAACTTTAGTTTCACGCACCCACACACAGTCGAACAAACACACTCTCGCACAATGGGGCGTATGAGCCGTATGCGGCAACTAAAGCTACAATAAAAGCCGAAATCCATTGATTATCGATAATTTAGGCAGTCAAGCGTGTTGTATTCAGGCCAAACGCAGCTGCGGTTGGCTCAAATTGGGGTGTGTGTGTGTTTGTGTTTGTGCGAATAAACAAATGAAAATGGCCGGAAAAGAGGAAAAATCTATTAACGCCGAATTATTAACGTCACACTATTTGTAATTTATACGTTAATTATACGCAGCGTGTGCCCAGACGCAGGCACATTGGAGTCTGTCTGTGTGCGTGTGTGTGCCTGACCCATAAACATTGATTATTATTGTTAAGCTAGAAGGATGGAATTAATGGCGGAGTGGTATTAAAATAACAAGTTGACAAGTTACCCGACTAAATGCGGCCAAATGAACTACAAATGTAGCCTTAAGTTATGCATTGCACATACACTATGCAAAGCATCCACCCAACTGCCACCCAACAGCCACCCAACTGCCACCCAACTACCACCCACTGGTGCTGCGATAACAGACTTAAAAGTGGGCAAAAGTAAAAGTAACAGCCTGACATATTACGACTAATGTTGCCTCGCCTTGAAGTCGCTGTGTCACTGAGAACTAACTCGCTGGAGAACTGAGCAAGCAACTTGAGAGTTAACTACAACTACAACTACAACAACAACGATTTACAGAATGGGGTGGTTGGGTTGTGTGGGTTGTGCTGCTGGCGTTGATGTAGGCGTTGCCAACATGCATAACTAAGACTGCAAATGATAAACTTGCAAGACATTTACACACACACCCGCACACCCACGCACACACACTCGAAAGTAAAGGCAGCCTGAGTGGAAAGTATGTCAAGCTCAGTGACACAATAAGCGCAATGGAGCAGGAGGAGTAGAGGAGGTATGTGGGTAAGGTTTTTGATGCTTGGGGGATTGGATGCTGCTGCTGGTGTGCCACGTGCAAATTATAAGCCTGCATGTGTGTGTGTGTGTGTTGCCCACATCAACATCCTGTCCCTAGCTATTATCTTAGCTTATGCTGTGTGTATGTGCGTCTGTGCCGCAATTTTCTTTCATTTTTCTGCTTTAACGTTGCGCATACGTTGTGCCGCATGTGCCACTAAATGCGTTTATTAATGCTTCTCCTTGGCCTAATTCGCAACACTTGTTTCCTCCCATGCTTCGTCGACTTCTACTACTACTACGTTTTGCCATTTACATGCATACATCATTTTGCATACATGATGTATTGTTTGGGTCTCAAAGTTATGATGATGATGCTGCTGCTGCTGTTGCTGTGGATGCTGCTGCTCCTTGGGACCCGCTTATAGCTTATGCCTCTGCTTATGACGCGTTTGCTCTTTCAATCTTTTTACCTATCTCTCTTGGTGTGTGCTTTGCCTGAATGTCACTGCAGAAAAACAAAAGCAATGAGCGACAGCGACATCAGCAGCAGCAGCAACAACAGCAACAACAAACAAGAACAACAAAAGTTGTTACGCTGATAATAAAGACAACAAGCAGATGGCCTTGTTGCCAGGTAGTCAGGCATTCACACAGGCAAGGCAAAAGGCGTAGCCAGCCAACCAGCCATAATAAAGACAAATGCGCACTACTTGCACAGGACACATAATTAACACAGGATTCATTGTGGACAAGAGGTGCACAGATTTCCAGAAAAAGTTGGTCAACTTTTTCTGTGTTTTCTTCATACAAAGAAATTCGTAATGAGTCTGCTTTGCAATCTGAAAAAATATCAAGAAAAATACACAACAAGATATATATATATTTCACTCATTCAAAAACAAAAGGAATAAGTCATGAAAGGGCTGCTGAGAGTTGTTTTATTAGTCGGGCAAAGTTGTTAAAAAGGTAAGCTCAAAACTCCATTAACACTAATGCAATATGTTCATCGATCTGTTTCTACAAGATAATATTGTAGAATGTTGCACAACTTTAATTAATTATTTTTCAACAACAAAGTATCATTCTATATACATTTCATCGATATCTTCGAGCTACAATGCGACAACGTATAATTAATATCAATATTCGCTGGCGAACACATCATTCGGCCACTCAGTCAGAGACTCATTATAGACTTTTAAGCATTATATGACAGGGAGAGAGAGGGAAAAGAGAGATGGAGAGTTGTGTGCTTGTTGCTATTGAAATGAAATATAAATCGCTGCATCAAATCACGACCCTCGACACATGCGCCCCGGTCTACTCTGCTCTGCTCTGGTGTGCTCTGGTATGCTTTCCTAATAGCCGTCCGTCACAATGGGCATAACATTAATCAAATTTGCGACCTAAAAATGTTCAAGTTGAGTTTCATTTTTCTAGCGCAGACAATCAAAAAAACTTTTCACGGCACTGTTAGCTCAGCTCTGCTCTCCTTTCTACAGTTCCACCCGCACGCTCGGTCGAAGATAAGACCATTTAGCAACGTTGTCATTTCTCTTGTTTCGTAACGTTGATTTCATTTTATTGTTGTTGTCTGACAGAAAGTTCCCCAACCCCCGCTCCCTCTGCGTAGAAGTCAGAACTTACCCCAACCCCAAATGAGCTGGCGCACGCCTGTCATAAATCTTATTTTGAATGTCCTGCCAGCGTTGATAGCGCCCGAGTCGAGTCAAGTCAGTCGAGTCATCGATTCGCATATATAGCCATGGCAACACATTAAATTAGTACACTTGATCGAGCAAAAAATATTTATGGCAAGCACCCGTCGAGCCGACGACGACAAGAAGACCAAAAAACCAGGCCGACCGACCCACTGAGCTTGACGGGTGGGTTTTTCATTTCAAGGACACGTTGCCACTCAAGCGTTGTTAACCGGCAACCGGCAGGCCGGTCTTTTCAGAACTGAAAGGTTTTCCCCATCCCCCACACACTCCCTTTCTCTTATATAACCGACGCGCATTGTAAGAGTTATAAATCTCGAACGCAAATTGACTGTGCAACGTTGCGACGCCTTTGAAGTGGATGTAAAAATGGTGGGCTGCCGGGATAGGGACTCCATTTTGTGCGGAACAGGCAAACGTTTCAGTTTCATTGCCGGTTTGTCTGTGTTGCTATATGTACATATATATATATTATATTCAAGATACGCATTTGATTGGCATTTTATGTTTGTTGTGTTGTGTTGTTTGATTGTCGGTTTGACTTATGTTTCATTAATTTGTTTCTTTTTTATTGGGGTTAACAATGATACCGCACTCAACTGAGGGGTTGAAATGTGAAGTGAATCTCTTGAAATTTTAATTATCTTAATTTTCTAGAGTGGCAAACAACTTAACCGAAGACATTAAGTACATTAATGGATATTACGAAAATTATTTTAACAACTTTAAAATATTAAATAATTTTAAGCATTTATAAATATGAAATCACTTCTGAAAACATTTTTTTCTTCTTAAATACACTCAATTAAACCAAATATTCCGAACTGACACACACACACATACAAAAGCTGAAAGCACTTCTCAGGACACTGTGAATAACTGAATGCTCAATGTGTACATTGAGATTACAGTGTATTCATTTTTACAATTATACAAAAGTATATGTCTGTGTGTGTGTGTCTGTGTTTGTTGTATTATCATTGAATGATTTTTTAAGTTGCATTCTGTATGCACTTCATAAATCCATTTTATGATTTCGATGAATTTTGTTTAAAATGCAAGCCAAACTTCTCCGACAGATGGCAGCGGTCGCAGCGGTGGGTTGGGGACACGGTATACCAGGGAATTGCGCATATTTAAGCAGCGTGAGGCAAATGAATAAAAGTTGCACTGGATTCCGGTAGCTGGAACTACGCGTTGCTTGTCATATGCAAACGAAATTAAAATGCACTACAACAACAACAACAGCAGCAGCAGCAGCAACAGCAACAGAAAAGTGCGCACGAATGCATAAATAAGTGGACGCCAGAGTGACAGAGACAGAGCGAATGAGCGAGAGTGTGAGTGCTGGTGAGAGAGGGGGGTGTGGCAGGTGTAGAGGACATTGAGGCATGCATACTTCATTGAATGGCACTCGAAAGTATGCAACTTGAACAGCTGAATCACTCTCTCTCTCTCTCTCTCACACTCTCTGTCTGTCTCTCCGCCCCACCAGAAATGCAAAATTTATACATACCAACGAATCTATGCGAGTGTAACTCGAGAGCGAAAGTCCTTCCTGCCTTTAACTGTGTCACTCTGGCCAGGAAGACAACAAGGAAACACACTGTGAAATATTTTAAATACTCAAAGGGCCTTTAAGTTGAATTTATGCGCGGTAAACATTTTCCTAATGTTTCTCCATTTTGTTTTTGTCTTTGCACTAAAACTTTTACAAATAAAGTGCATTTTAAAAAAGAGGAAGCCACGTACAGAGAGTGAAAGAGAGAAAGAGAAAGGGAGAGAGTTAGTGGGAGACACATATGAAAAATGGGTCAAACACTTTGCAGCTCATATGGAGGGCATGGCTGGCACGTACACATACATACATACAGACATACCTAAAGACATAAATAAATCTATGCGTATGTGGGAGAGTGGGATGGGGATTGGGGTCGGGCAAAGCTGAAAGCTGCTCATGAGTCAGCCAAAGCTAAAGTGCACACACACAGACGACAATGCGTATACGTCACGTTGTGCCGCCAACTTAATGCAAGCTGCAAGTAGAAGCAACGCTGCAGTTTGTCATGTGTCACACGGCTTGATGGAATTAACATACGCATTGCTCTCAACTTGCAACTTTGTTGCATACAACAGCGCGCTTTGAAAATTATAAAACTAATGCATTTTAATGTGATTTTACAATTTGTGGCTAAAACTTTTACACAACAGTAATGGGAAGGTAGGTAAAATGGAGAAGAAACTTAAATTCTCTGTTGAAGAAAATAGTTCTTGACTGTGAGAGAAAAATAAATCAGTGAATTATTAAAGAAATAAATCTGTGACTCAACAAAAATCTATATATATCAAAAATATCTTATCCAATAAGTTCGCTTTGTGTGCCTTAAAATTAGCATTCCTTTTTTGTGGTTACATTTTGCGCGTCGCTGACTCAACCTAAAATGTCTGCTTGGGTCAACCTTTGTCCAAACCGCTGTCCTTATGCGGTTTTAAATGTATTTCTATTGATTTTGTCAAACACAGAAACACATACGAGTACAGTTTTTCTTATATATATATATTCCTTTGGCAGACAGTTTGCTGCCAAATTGAAAACTACACGCCCACAAAATAAATTTGTAAAAGGCCAGAGGGGACGACGACGACGACGACGAGTAGTGAAAAAAACCAAAAAACCTGACAGTGACCAACAACAGTTTGCACTCAGAGCGAAAGAGAACGTCTCAGTTTCTCGTACAACGCCTGCCGCCGGGTTATTTGTTGAGTTTTGCAAAATTTATGCTTGGCAGCAAGTCAAACGTTGTATATGTGTGGGTGTGGGTGTGTGTGTGTGTGTGTAGAGGCAAAGTTTTTTTTCCTGCTTCTTTTCAATGTCCCATATGGCGAGCAGCGCAATTCCCATATAAATTTAATGCGCCAACAGGCAAAGAAATGTGTGTGTGTGCCATTTTCTAAGCTCCCCCGCTCTCCGCCTTATCCCTACCGTTAGTTGCTTCTTCAAACTCGCTGACGCCGACGCTGAGTTAATGCGAGGCAACATAAAAATTGCATTAAGCGCAACGAGAATTATGCAAGCTTGAGCCACGGACACGGCGACACAGGATCGCAATCTCAATCTATTTCATGCCCAGCGGCTGTGTACAAGAACTCTTTCTCGTTTTCTCTCTCTCTTTATGTTTGTGTAAGTAACTGGCCAGGTTTTCCATGTGGCCGCTACAAAATAAGCTAATTTTACACATGATAGGCCAGGCCGTGCTGGGTCTGCTCTCGGGACTGTGTCTGTTCTGTTCTGTTCTCTTTGCGTTTGGTCTGGTCTACTCTGACTAACCTAACTAACTCTGGTTATGTTTGCGTTGTTTGCTCAACTCAACTCGACATCTCGTCGGGACTACACTCGAGCTTGAAAAATGAGGTTACGGTTGCATTTCACACGCCAATGAGCTCAAGTTGACTGCATCAAGAGAGAGAGAGAGATAAACACAATGTCAGCTATTTCAGTTAATCACTGAATGCAGACATAATGTAATACTTTGCATTTGTATTTCAATCTGAACAGAATCGTGGACCATTAATAGAAAAGCTAATACGTCTATTATTGACAAGAGGTTGCTGTCTGAACAAGGCATTTCACAAAAGGGGTTTTTTGAAGAGGCTGAATCCCAATTTTGGGGCGTGCGGCTCGCTTGTTGAGCACACTTGTAGTTTCTAATAGGGGAGAAGGTGCTTGGGGAAAGGTGGAGCCATTGTTTGTTGCTCGGGGCTTGACCATTTTTGTTAGTCGTGGCCTTTCTCTTGACATTTATATACTAAACGTATACGGTATACATATATAATTCTTTCTTTCTTGTTTCTTTTTTTTTGGACAAAAATGATTTCTTCAAGCGTTTTTCTTGAGTAGACCTTTGGGTAAAGTTAATGGACTAGAAATTGCCAGCACAACAACAACAACAGGAGCAACAACAACAAGAAGAACAGCAGCAACAGAGTGCCTCAGGTCTCGCTCTTTTGCAAAAAGGGATAAACCATTGCAACAGTGAATAATGCGCATAATAAAGTGTCCAAAACATTTGTTTTTTTTTTCTTATATTTTTTGTTTTTGTCCTTGTGCTCCCTTTCATTTTTTTCTTTGGTTTTTCTTTTACGTTTTTTGGCTGAACTTTTAGATGCGGCCCGAGCCCGGGCCCGAGCCTGGCCCAAGTTCCAAATTGCTTTAAATTTGTTGTAATGGCGCTTTAAGTAGTTTTCTTTTGGGGCTTTTGGCAGTGTGATTTATGACAAGCGTGGCGTCGCTTCGACCCTTTAAACGCATCGCATTCTGACATCCAACATATTCTTGGCATTGGCCAAAAAAAGAGAAAAAAAATGTGTCAATAAACTAAAATAAATCGATGGCTTACTCTTACTCAAATACTTATGATGATGATCGAAGGGTCTTTAAATAAAGTTTCCATTAATATTTCAGTAAACGCTTGAAGAGTTTCAGCATTTTAAGTTAATGGCTTTATTTTAAATAAATTTTAAAGATTTTATTCAAAAGTTTGCTTTTAATTTGAGCTTTCATTAAAGCGTTCAATGGTGTTGTTCTGGTTGACATTTTGCCAAGTGTTTTAACCTGCCATGGCCATTAGCAAATATTGACGCAACCGAATGGCGTACATAAAAAATAAACACACACACACACATACACAACAAATATCCCATATACGCATAGACAAAACAATTTGAGTGAGGCAGTCGACAGTCTAGTCAACTTCCGTCCTATAGAAATTAAATGCGCACCACGCACATGTGTGTGTGTTTGTTGTTGTTGTTGTTGTTGTGGTGGTGCTCTCTTGATGTGTTTGCTGAAATATAAACAGTGTGGTGTTCGTGTTGGTGTGTGTCTGTGTGTTTGTACCGCAAATAAATATTGCATAAAGTCAAACAGGGGCACACATACACAAATACACACACACAAATACATACACAAATACCCACAGCAAACATGAATCGTTGTGCAGGCAGCGACGGACAGCAGACCAACAACAAGACAACATCAACATAAAACATAAACAGACGCATTAGCAGCAAATCATTTAAATATACACAGCCAAAGCGAGAGAGAATCAGAGCGAGAGAGAGTGAGAAAGAGAGGAAAGCAACGCAGCAGAATATTCTCAGCTTCCATCTCTCTGTCTGTCTCGGCCATTTAGTTACCCCAACACACACACACACTCACACACACACAAATGAGCCAACGAGCGACTAACTGACTGACTAACGGTATAAAGCAGGCCAAAATCATAAATGTTGTGGGCGTAAACGCAAATACCGCTTGGCCCTAACAAAATTTTGCGAGGGATGGCTTAAACAATGTTAAACACATTTAATAAATAATATAAAACTTTTGAATTTGCCTTGAAAGTTTCTAAATTTATTCCTTCACTTGCATAACACATCAAAGTTAGCCGTTGCGTATACGTGATATAAAATTCATACTTCAAGGAAAGTTTTTTGCCGCCCTCGCATTAAATGTGAACACGTCTGCGTTTAGTTAGATTGTCGTCGTCTAAATTTGATACACGTTTCAAGGACACAGTGACCGATCAGGCCGCCATTGCTGTGTACGTTTTGTGGCAGCCAAGTTCTAAGCCCGGCTAATTATGCCTGGCATGAAAAGTAGTCGCCAAAATGTGTTGTTTGTGATATTCCCAATGCTCCACTGCCAAGAGATGAATGTCTAGACACAAAACACAGGCAGCAAGAAGCACACACACAGATACGCGCACACCTACACACACACACACACATAGTACAATGTTGGGCAGCAGCAGGCGCCGCTTATTCATGTTAAGTTTAGCGCCCAACCCAACGAAGTCTCACTCCAATTGCCGCTTGGCAGGCAGGCAGCTGCTGAACAAAATTCTTCAACTAAAATTGCAAAAGTTTTGCTTGTATGTGAGTCACAGTGTGTTTGTGTGTGCTTTTTGTGTATGTGAAAAATGGCCAAATAGCAACTAATATGGCGCACATTAATTACGACAAAATGGCGCTAATGTCGCCAGCGTACACTTCCGCTGTGCGTGCGTTTGTTTGTGTGTGTGTGTGAGGGAGAAAGGGAGAGAGAGTCTGACATTTGTATGCGTGTCATGGCGCGTTTTTCAACAGCGCAACATTTGTGCCAAACGAGTGGAATGGCATTTTAGGCGCACACAAAATGGCCCACCATTATGATGGTTTTGTAGGTTGGTTGGAGTAGGAAGTGTGCGTCTTATTGAGTCTAGGGGCCATGATGGCAAAACAAACAATACAGCTGATCAGGTCACTGCTGCTGCTGTTGCTACTGTTGCTATTAATAAATACACATTTTTCATAATTAATATTTTATGTTTTCTGGCACTGTTACAACATTACCTTAAGTGGTTTCAGTTACAAAACATTTATAGATTTTTATTGTAATGTTGAAGCTTTAATTTCTTATACACAAATCAATGATATTAAATTCTCTGCTTTATGTCCAATTTATTGTGATATAGTTAAGGTCTGTCTGACATTTATAGGAATTAATTGGTGTCACACTCATTTTGGCTTAATTTTCACACCTTCTGGACTGGGGCAACGTAATGTGCTACCCGTCCTTTCTTTGCTTGTGCCTAAGCCAATTTTTGTACTGTCTGCTGTTTCTTTTTAATAAATATTTATACAGATTCAGTGCAGAGAACGCATATGAGGCGACAACAGCAAAAAGGACGGCATTGTTTGCAACGCGTTTGCTGGCCATTGTAAAGCAGTTGACATGGCCGACCAACGTCATTGTTATAAATAACTATATACGAAAAGCTATTGTCGCTGTTCTTGTTGTTGTTGTTTGTTGTTGAGGTTTCGTATGGCGCCGCTGTCGCTTAGGTGTGAAAAGGCGTATTGTATAACCGCAATGGCTGTGGATACACAATGTGCGGTCTCATCCCTCACACACACGTGACACATACACACACACACACAACAAACACAAACGCGACGCTTAAAGTGTCCAATATATGTATATATGAGACTCTACACATCCCCTTAGTGTGCATGCTGTAAAAATATAGTATAATATCTCTCACTCTCTCAGTTTTCCCACCCTTTATAAGTAGTTACCGCTATTGTTGTTCTTGTTCTTGTTGTTGATGTTGATGTTGGATGGTTTGTTACTGTTGTGGCGGCCTTTTTACTTTTTGCTTTATTAGCCATACAATGCACGTAGGCGGACGGAATATCGCCATTGGGCTACAAAAAAAAAAAATAACATGCCATAACCTCATACAACAACATGCAGCCATGTAAGGTCACCATCATATAAACCACAACTGAAACACACTCATATCTCTATATGTACTATATATATTTTGTAGATTTATGTATGTGTCGGTTGGCTCGTTGGTATATATGAGATTTACGGCATTTCAATGCGTCGGTTTGCGCATCTTTTGAGTGGTTGCACAACGTCCCCCCTTCCCTTACCATGAAATATAGCACAAAGGGGGCGTAAATATGATTATCAAAAAGGCTTTTCATCTCTTTCTTCTGTCCACAACAAAATTGTGTAACAACAACCAACGCACAAAAAAAAGGTTCTGACAAATACACCTTTTGTAAGTATACGCACCGACAATCAAATATATAATAAGCCAAAATTTACTGATACACATTGATGGCAGAATGGCCGAATGGCAGAATGGCGAATGCTCAGCAAACTGAAAGCAGTTGACAGATTCTTTTTTTGTGGAAAGTAACCGAAAATAGATATTGTGCCGGAGCTTGGGCGTCACCTTGGCAACAAGCACTTTTGATATATTGGATTTGCTTAATACAAATTAAAAATAAATCCGTATTACGTCAAAAGCCATTCAAAAACCAGCTACATAGATACATAAGTACGATTTGCCATTGAACATGAAAAAATTTAATATGAATGTATAAATAACGTGAAAATATTTCGTAGAAAAAGTTGAAATTCATATTCAGGTTAGTTAGAAATTTAAGGATATTTATAATTTAATGATTTTGAAATAAAAAATGAAGTTATTTCTTGAAAATCAGACAGATTTTGTATCCAATTTCATAAGCAAACAGCGCAAAATGTTTTCTGAGCCAGCGAATATTGCAATACAAGAAAACGTAAATAATGCGTGGGTTGATCTGGAATCCCAAATAAAGTACTGTTAAACGGTAAACAAATCCGTGACGTTCATTTAATCGTAACAGCGACGCCGAATACAGGAAGCACAAAACATGCAACAAACAAAAATACATTAGGAAGAGCTGTTTCAGAGGGAAAATGAATCAACAAAAAACAAATGTAAAAAGGATACAAACATAAGACTTCGAAAGAGACCGACAGACAGACAGCGAAAACAGATGGCGGGATTGTGGCGCGATTGAGGAAGTGTAGAGAACTGAGAAAACAAGGCTGGAAAGCGGGCTCATGGGATATCCGAAGGCGGCAAACAAAGAACTAAAGCAAAAGGCAAAGCCAAACCAGCCATACCAAACAATTGTTTAAAGCATGCACAATGCGTGCCACACACACACAAACACCCACACACACACACATGTATGGAATACAAAGCCTTAGACTGAGCCACTGAGCTATAGTCAAAGCTGAAAGCCGCAGTCGTAGCCAAAGCTCCACCTGCCAACTAAGCCCAGTGCGAGACGCAGCCGTCACGTGCAGCCTATGTTTGTGTATGTGTGTGGATGTGTTTTTGTTTGTGTGTGTGAAGATGCCTGAGCGCGCCCTGAAGTAGACTACAATATATAAGGCACGTCTTAAGCTTGAGCCAGCGACTGTTGCTTCAGTCGCGCCCCTTTGCGTTTTATGCCAGCCAACAACAATAAAAATAACAACACAACGATTGTTATGCGCGAGCTCACATACACACACACAAACAAGCACACACACGAACACCCACAGACTGCCCCGCACACCCCCCTCTCACACACAGATTTATACATTTTTAAAATGCTACTTTCACGCAAAATTTAATCTCAATGACATTTGAGGCGAACTACTGACAAAAAAAAAGAAAGAAATAATAAAAAGGGGAAAATTCTCAGACTGGAGTCGTATTTTCTTACTGGTTTCTTATTTTCCGCAACGCATTGTGTGCGTGAGAAGCGGGGCGTGGCTGACGCCTTTGACATACATTAGACGGCTAATAAGCATATAATGATAAATTAAACATAGCATACTTTTGAGAGTTATTCGGTTTATTTTAGCTACGCCCTTTTTGAAATGTGGGTTGTGTTGGTGTGTATCTGTGTGCGTTATGCGTGGGCACCGGATAACCAAAATTGATAAACATCAAATTAAAAACGCAGCAAAGAAACAAAAAAGCCAACAACAGACAGCCAGTAAATAAAACCACATAAAAGCCATAAACGACTGTGTTTTGTTGTGGCCCACGCCTCCCACGCAAAAATAAAATCTGACAGCTATGCGAGTGTGTATGTGTCTGTGTGTGAGAGTGGGTGGTTGGGGTTGGTTTGGAAGATGCCAACGAATCAGGCTGCAGAAAAAAAAGCACGCAAAACGATTTAGCCACATACAATTTTGCAATTTAAAATGTTGGCGCACATATACAATATAATTTGTATATATGAATGCTTCACACACACACTCGCACACACATACAAACACGTATGTGAATGGACATTTGTATAGATTGCAATTGGCAGATTAGCTCGTACCCATATTTCGTTATGGCCTTATGTTTAAGCGCTGATAATGCGCACATTTATGTTTTGTTTGGCCATGTATAGAGACAGCTGGAGGAGTGTAGGATGCGCTGGGGGTGGAGGGGGGCTTTTTGTGGTGGAGCTTGCGAAGCGGACAAAAGATTAATGGCTTCTGTGTGCGCCTAATTTCGATTTGATTTTAATGCGTCTGGCCAAACATTTTTTTGATTGCCACACAGTTGAAAATTGAGCAACAAATAATGAAATAAAGTCAGCGGAATGTTCAATATGATGTGGGTGGGTTTTAGGCAAACGCGCGGGCAAGGATTGAGTTATTACGGTTGCAAATATTCCAAGAAGAGCAAAGAATGTTTAAGAAGTTCCATTTTTTTTTTTTTAATGTCTAGACAGAGGACAAAGCGGCTCAAAGATAACGGCCGATAAGAGGTTACTTGGTTTTGGTTGAAGGAGACTTTTTTTTTTTGTTAAGGTCTTTTAACTGGTTCGAGTATTATTTTTACAATGGATACCATATGAGACCAGACAAAATGTTATTGGTTGAAATTGCTGCCATGTAGATTTCAACATTATTTTCAACTGCCTCCCCCCATATAATAGTGGCAGTAACAATAATAGTAACAGTCGCACAACTTGTACATGACTATTGCAATTCCCGCACGAGTGGCGGCTTTTAAATTTTAATTAACTCAACAGCTCCACTACCGACTACCACAAAGGCAAAAGCAATGGCACTGGCAATGCCAATGGCAACAACAAACGGCAACGGCAATGGCAATGGCACATTCATATACACACACACACAGATCCCAAAAGCCGTACAGCCATGCCATATAGCCACATACAGCCATAGTAAAGTCGTTGCGAAAAAGTTATTATTTATTTCATGTTATTTTGTGCTGCTGTTCCAACACCGCCATAAATGGCGACCATGCCAGTGGGCCAGTGACATGCCTCCGTTTCGAACCCTTTCAGTAGCAGTAACGGCAGAAAGGCAAATGCAACTAGGCTGTTTGTGGCCCATGTTCATTTATTTATGAGCATTTTACACAGCCAGTGCACAGGCAGCCAGTCAGTAGGCAGCCGGCAGCCAGCAGCCAGTAGCCAGCGATGTCTGCCTTAAAACTCGGACTCAGCCACAGGCAGATGCATCCAAAAAATTATGCAAATTTCATCATCTTTCTTTCTACATTTTTTTCATTCGCTTTCGTTTTTTTTTTTGTTTTTGTAACTATTTTTGTTGATGTGTTTTTCGGGGAAAATGCTAGTGTCCAGGAAAGTTACATTTCGTTGACCATGCACCAAAAACACACACAGCATTCAAAAGTGGCAGCTCTTTGTGTGATGATGCTGGGGCCAACCACTTGGCAGTTGGCTGTTGGGCTGTTGGCCGTTGGCCGTTGACCGTGTTGTAAAAGTTCAAATGCTGTTTGTAGTTGGTTGGTGGGTGGCACGGGCGAGGGCGAGGGTGAGGGCAAGGGAGGTGTGTGTCCTTGTCAACGCAGCTTTTGTGTCTGCCTAGAATATATAACCCATTTTTGGCTTTTTACGAAACAACAACGACAACACAACTAAACTATGCGCTGTCCTGCCTCAGCGCATCCTACAACAACCATTTTGTTCCTGTCTCTAGTGGTGGTGGTGCTGCTGTGGTCTGTGTCACATGCAAAATTTGTATATAAGTATGCGTGTGTGTGTGTGAGTTTGTATGTGTTTGAGTGTGTGTGGTTAACGAAAATCCCCTACATAACCACCATCGTCATCATGTTGCTGCTCAGGCAACCGAAACCCAACAAGAGTTCACTCAAATTGCATTTGGTGTCCGGTGTCCCAACGTTTGTCCCCGTTGTCCTTTGTGTCTAGTGTCCTGTATTCCTATGTTCACCGTTTTGTTTACCAGCTAGCCTACAAAATAATGCTCCTTCTGCTTCTGTGTGAGTTGAGAGTAAGGGATGGAGAGTCATTTTATGGCATGCGTTCACTAGGATTCACCATAAAAGCAAATAGGTTCAATTTTTTAAGTGCATGCTTCTCAAGGCGTGCCATTAAACTCAAATTTCCCCTCGGGCTGTAATTTTATGATCCCCCCAAGTGTCTCTGGCCGCTTAAAGTGCATTCACCCAATGCATGATTCATTATTCACTGATATTTATGTACATTTATATTGAAAACGAATTCTCTCCCTCACCCTCGCCCTCTCTTGATGCAATATGCAATATAAAACTCGATGACTGCCAACACAGTTAATATCATATTTCACTTTATTTAGCAGCATCTGGCAGCACTTGGTGATGGCGGCGGGCGCACCTTTTGCCAACTTTGATATATGATAGATACATTTATAATACGTAAAAAAAAACGATACTCTTAACATATATTTTTGAAATTGCAAAATATAATTTTCAATGCTCTTTGCTGACACCCAAACGTAGGCGTCGTCATCTGTCTGTCTGGCAGTCTGTTCTGTCATCTATATATGTAAATGATATGATTGAATATGTGATATTATTTATGATGCCAGACATAGACATGAGATAGAGCGTTGATTAAAAATACTTTTTGCTTTATTACTTTTCTTCTCTTGCTTTTTAATTGAACATTTCTTAGAAAAGGAATTTTAAATATATTGTAAATAAAATTATCTTAAAATGATTATTTTTTGTGTGTAAATTGTTGTTTTTTGATATTCGTTAAAAAGGAATATCAAACATGTTTTTTCGCTATAACTGTCAGAGTCATCGCTGTGTATGTGCGTGTGTGTGTGTGTGCGTAATAACAAAGGCAACAGGGGACTGGCGCTCAAGTCGCTTGTATAGCTGGCAGGATAAAGCGCTTAACTGACAGGTTAATAATCTCGACTCGATAATCGACAGCCCGCCCGGACAACAGCACAAAGGACACACAAGACACAGTAGACTCATATACACACACACACACACTGTAACACGATAGACGACAGGCTGACAGTCTTTACAGAATGCGAATGGAAGATAACACTCACACACACACAAAGATATATGCGACAGGACGCGAGTTATACACACAGAGAGAAACAGCGACAGAACTAAGACAATAATGGAAGTCCTTGGTATATAGGTAGGCGAAGCGAATGAGTAGCAGGAGCTGAGGTAGCAAAGAGCTTATTAACGTGCCGCAGACAGCTATTAGGAATTCCAGAGAATTCTGTATGTATATGTGTATGCGTGTGTGTGTGTGTCTTATCTTTTGCTTTCTCTGTTGATTGGCAAATATTTCAATTATTTTTTTTCATTTTGTCAATAAATTGTGGCGAACGAACGAACGAATTTTTGCCGATTTGGCACAAAAAACATTTATAAATCTCCTACAACAAATATCAAGCAAAATGCGTACGTTATTTATGGGCACCAAAAATATTTTCCCACAGCCCCCGCCGCCGCCGCTGCTGTTGCCGCACCAAACAAAATTGTCAAGCGTCTGACACACATTTTTGCTGTGGCGGGAAAGCTTGCAACGCGCTGCAGCATTTAAAAACAGGGAGAGAGAACACAAAAAATGTAAATAAAATCATAAATTTATTAAAATGCAGTAGTTGGGAGCTGAAGCTGGAACTGGAACTGAAGCTGAAGCTCTGATACCAGTGCAAAGCCAAAATACATTTTCATGTCCGTGCAATGGAATTTACATACAAATTTAAAAACCAAAAAAAGAAAAAAAATGAAACCAGTGCGCTACATTTGTATATGTCTATCTATATATATATATATGTGTGTGTGTGTGTGTGTGGGAGTATGTGGCATATTTGACATATAGCCGAGTCGGTTTTACAACGTCATTTCTGGTTCTGTTGAAATATTAAAATGGATGGCACACAAATGCAGATGGCTGTGGCAAACTCAAACTCACAGACAGCAACAACAAAAACAACAGCATCGAATGAAAGGAAACTATGAAAAATACATAATTTTAGCGCTGACAAATATTTGCTTAATCGATTTATTATTTGTTGCACAATTTCATAATGAAGCACCATTAATAATGCTCCCGTTGCAAGGATTAATATTCGTTTAAAAATGCATGAGTATCGAACACAAACATGCAAATAGAAACTTATATTCAATTGGCGTTTTTTTATGGAATAATTGGTTTTTTAGTTTTGTTAAAGGTAATCCAAAATTTAATCAATATTTTTTCACTCAACTTTGTCTGGCAATGCTTGTGCTTATATAACATATATTAATATAAAGCACATTTGATTGTTAAATAATAAATAAAATATTATATCATTAAAAAATGATGTAATATATATTCGAAAAGCTTATCAAAAACATATTGTTAGTTTTTTTCGAGTGGCATATAAAAATAAGCGGTCTTTGACACCATTTTGTACTTAAATTTGAATAAAAAAACATTACTTGAATGTGACCCAATTCGAAAACTTGTTTCCTACCCAGAATTCTATCATGTTATGTTCCGACACATTATGTGTGTGGGAAAACGAAACCGAACAGAAAATGGAGTAAAGGTGTTCCATCTTGTTATTACACCTAGGGCCAAAACTCAACAATTTGGCACTCGACAGGCGGCACAGTTAAGTACCAAACAAACTTGGCTTGCAGTTCAGTTCAGTTACTTACATAACTCCCACTTGTCCCGGTTGGCTGTGCCTTAAGCCAGTCACTGGTTGGCCAGGCGAGGATCTCTTGTTGGAGCGTTTGCCTTTTACGCCTCTTTTGTTTAGCTTTGATTTAACATTTTTACGTTTACTTTACAGTTTAACAGCCAGCAAACGCACGACATTCTACCAGCTTCCAGCTGCCAGCTGCCCAGTTAGCTTCGTGTACCACCGCCCACTAAGGCAGGACATGCTCTCTTATGCCCTCTTGTGCGTCCTTCCTTCACTTTTTTTCCTGCATTTTTGTACACTTTCACGTTGGCAATTTCATTTGGTTCGGGTCGCTGTGGGAGTTCAAGCTGAAATGTGCTTTTAGTTTTTCCTTTTTACTTCTTTTTTTTCTACTCTTGTTACGTTTTCTTTTAACCATTTTGTGTGTGCGCGCGGCCCCTTTTACAATGTCCTGTGTCCTGTTGCCCGTGCGCCGTAAAAGTGCGCGAAACTCGACTAGTACTGGAGAACTCCAACTAATGCTCAGGCAGTTCGAGATGACGATGGTACTGTAATTTTTGTTGTTGTAGCTGCTTTTGGCCAACTAGAACTACAGCTATTGCTGCTCCTGCTGCTGCTGCTGTCCCATGTGGAAGGCGAGTTGACAACTTTTTTCTGCTGTCGTCAACGCCGCCGCCGCCGCCGCCTCCGCCGCCGTAGCCAACGTCGCTGTTTTTAGTTTTACGTTTTTTAAGTGTAGTTGGTTTTAGTTTGCAGCGAAATGTTGATTCTTTTTCTATATTTTTTTTGCACTATTTTCGAGTTGCTTTTGCCTTGTTCTAGTAGAAGTTAAATGTTTCTACGTCGCTGATGCGCAACCGGGCGGCACAAATGCGAAATGGCTACAAACAATTTGAAGCAATAAAATAAAGAGAGCATGTTGGAACTAGGCGAAGAGGGAAGAGAAACGGGGCTTGGAATACTAGTGTACAACAACTACAATTGTAACTACACAAGAACACAAGTACAACGACAACAACAACAAGTAGTACTAGTAAATGCCACAATATCTGGGCAAGCGAAATAAAAGCGAAATTTAATTGTAAAATTGTTATTGTACTGTAAAGTGCCAGGCGGAAGCAGGCAGTCAGGCCACATACCACTCGAAGAGTCAGAGCTAACCGCGCTTCTAATTGCCAGTCGGACGAGTAGGACACACTGCAACTGCAACTGCAACAGTGACACTTCTCAAGCTTCACTCACTGACTGTGAGCTAATCAAATTTTGAGTGCAGCGCAAAACGATTTAACGATTTATAATAATTCCTCGATTTTAGCTGCGATTTTTAATGTGGCCTTTGTAAATTGTAAATACTTTCAGCAGAGTTCAACTGAGGCACAAAAACCAATACACCCACAGCTGTCCATAGTGAAAACTGCAGGAAAACGATATAAAAATGAAACGCAGCCATTGTAAAAATCGTTTGCTCTCTGCTCTATGGCAAACAATTACATGTTTAATTAACTTTTTGTTATGACAACAAACCGCCCTCTCTCCTCTGTTGCTGTTGTTATGTTCTCTAATTAGAAAAGTGCAACAAACAGTCGAAAAGTGTGCAAAGAACTAGAGAAAGATGAGACAGCGGCGAATGAACTTTAGCGCCAGAAAGTATGCAACACAATTGCAACTGTCATGAGCATAAAAGTATAGAAAATGGCGCCAGCTCGTCAGTCAGACAGGCAGTTAGACAGACAGTCAGTCAGGCAGTTAGACAGTCAGTTAGACAGTTAGTCAGAGTCAAATTTTAAATTAGATTTTCTATGCAAATTGCATTAAATGTTGCATAACCATTCCAAAGTCAGCTAAATTGTGATGAATGTAAAACTGTGTGTGTATGTGTCTGTCTCTGTGTGTGTGTGTTAGGCTTATTGCATGGCTGACATATGCAATTTGAAGTAACGGTTGCCAGACACACACACACACATACACACAGAACTTTGGCGCCTTGTCCTACAGCACATGCACTTTAAGCCCTTTAAGTGCCATGGCCGACAAACACTCACATGCAGAGTATCTTTGTGCTAGCCTTCAGTGTGTGTTAAATGCATTTGTTGAGCTGCTGAAGACTTAACATTTATGATTAGTATGTGTGTGTGTGTGTGAGTGCTGGCAAATTGGTAGACTTCTTGCATTTGGTAGGCTTTAGTTGCACTAATTGGCATTGTGTAACATGGGCTTAGAGACTGAATTAATCAGTGTTCATGGTTCATGTTAGGTAAGTACGAAGACCTTTTCTATGTGGCATATTTTAATTAAGATGTATATATATAGAAATATAACAAAACTTGTAACTTTATTAACAAAATTTTATGGAAAATAGCACACAAGCTATGTATTTATTTTATTTTTACTTACTCTATATATAGAAAAGTTTGGTTATTTGCCATTTTTACTCATATAGTTTATATAAAAAGTTTTGTTTGTCATTTTTTTCCCTTTTCCATTTTTTTTGGAATATTGCTCACATGAGCAAAAGTTTTTTGGCTTACTTTAATATTTGGAAAAAAATAAAGAGAGAAAAAGTATTTTAAATTTGTTTAACATAAACTGAAACGTGTTGTTATGTTCGTTACTTCCGTTTATTTTCGTAGAGCACATATATAGTGCTTACGAAATATTTGAATAAAGAAAAGTTGAACATGCCAATGTGAGGTTCAGAGTTAGTGGAGGAAACCTGAAATTCTTATTTAAAAACTAATTTAATTTGACCACATTTATGATATTGGTTCGACCAAAGTAGAATTAAAAGTTGAGTGCTCTTTTGTTCATAATTTTCAATTGCCAGAACTTTTCACGAACATTGACAGAAAAAATGAAGAGAAAAAATTGCAAGTATTTAATATGCTTTCAACATCTGTTCAAATAGCATTTTATAATGAAATGAAAGCCAAGCAAAGAAAACTCTCGACAAAAAAAAATCCTCTAACGCAATCTGTTTTGGTCAGTTGTAGAGTCGCAACTGTTGCGGTGGTGTGCGAGAAAATACTTATGCATTCAGCTGTTTATAAAGTCAGCGACTAAGTCGGAGTATGCAAATCCGCAGAAACAGCAGTGAGAAGTGCTAAAGATTAATGAAAAACTTTTTGACTGCGATTTTGTGTGTGTGTGCTTTTTCGTGTTTTTTGCTTTCTGGCACATAGCAAAAATAAATTTCAACTTTGTGTTGAAGAGATTTGGATTCGGGGCTTTAACTTTAAGACAAGTTTGCGGTCTTTAGCATACACAACGAGACTGAGCACGCACGAGAGGTTGTTGGTTTGTTGGTTTGGCCTGCAGGTAAGCGAAAAAAAAAAAATGAAAACAAAATAACAGAAAAGGCCACAACTGTTTATTTATTTATTTATTATGCGACCGACACTAAAATGTAACTAAAAAAACTACGGCCTTTTTTTTTGCCTGCCGACACATGACGTCTACACATGTTGAGTGACTGTGTGAACACAACGGGTCGGCACGGGACGGGATGGGATGAAAGGGGTTGGCCGTGTGGTAAATTTCTGATTCGAAGTCCTACGTTGACGTTGACGTTGACGTTGACGCTACTTTGATATATTATGCACGCTTGAGGGCGGCAACAAATAATCAAGTATCAAATTCCACACGGAATGCTAACGAAAACACACAAAACGATTTTTTTCTTCTGTTGCTTGTTGTGCCTAAATCACAAGGGAACATCAGAATCGGGGATCGGGTCAGGAATGGGATTTGTTAAGGCTTGAGCATGTACTCCTATGTCGCTGTATGTGTGTGTGTGTGTGTTTATCTTAGTGTGTCTGTGTTTGTTTTGGTACATCTTCGTTGTCCTAAGCTGCCAGCCAAATGAGGCAAAACATAGGCCGCAAAAGCTCCGCAAATTTGGAAGGTCGCAAAGACAAAGCCGTCTCTCATCAGAGTGCGTTGGCACCCTGATTCAGGTGGAGTCTCCTTCTTATCGTATCCCTATGTACACCTTGTGTACGAGTGTGTGTGTGGTTTTCGTTTATGGCGCGTGCGGCAAATGAACAAAACACGCCACACCAGAAGTGCAGGCATAGACAATGTGCCTGGGCCACATGGCAACATCTTTACGTTTGGGTTTTCTTTCTTGCCACAGCCAACTTCATAGTCCTTGCTTGTCTGAGCTGGTGGCTTTGTCTAGTAAATCGTCACGCAGAGCGTTAGGCAGGCAAAAATGCCTAAGCCGATTAACAAAGCATAATAGTTGCCAGTTGCCAACTGCTCACAACAAAACACAACACAGTAGAGGAGAGCAGAGCCGAGCTGAGCGTAGCCAACCGACCGACAATAAACTGGTCCCGACTTTGGGCATAGGGCATAAACCGAATGAAACTCAGGGTGTGGTCAGCTGTAGAGACTCAACAAAGTTGTTTGATATTTCTTGTTGACTTTATGTGTGAGTCCAGTCTTGACACACACACATACACAGACTTTGGGCTTGTTATTTTTGTTGGGTATTAGAAGTTTGTTATTAAGTTTGCAGTGTGCAACTGATAAACATCTTCAAGGCATAACAGTTTTAGTTGGCCATAGAATTTTAAAATCAAATACTTGCTATCTTTTTTCGTTAAGCTCGATCCTTCATTTCTCAAAACATGAATTGAAAGTTAAAGTTACAATTTAAATCCAATTTATATTGTTATTTTTGAATGCAGAAAAAAGTAAATGTTAATAGCGATAGGAACAAAAAGTATTTGCGATGTTATTTTCACTTTTATATAATTTATTTGGTAAATATTTGTTTTAAAAACAAGAGTATTAAAATTTCGACGAATTATTCCAGATATGTCGTTTTAATTGGAGATTGTGATCGCACAAAATTCCAAATGCCCAGCAACTAACCAACAAACAATAACAAGGCTTGTTGCTGTGGCATTTGGCATCTTATGCGATAGCATTTTGGACATTCGGCGTTTTTGGAATTTTGTGTAGAAAATCTCATAAGTCAAACATGAAAATTCCCATGCAAAACTGTTTTGTCATTTCGCATGGATGATGCTGATGATGATGATGGTGCTGGTGCTGCTGCCGCTGCTGGGGCTTTATTTGCGTGGTATTTGTATTATTTCTTTTCTGGCTGTGATTTATTAGGGCCTACTTTCATTTCTTGTGCGAATACTCCATCCAATTTTTTTGTTGGTTCCTCTTCGCTGCGGTTCGCTAAGCTTTATTTGTTCATTAGTGAATCTGCTTAAGGCGAGTGCGTTGAAAATAATATTGCATATGCTGAAAACCATCCAGAAAGTCTTAAGAATATTAAAGTGTTTTATTTATTGCCTAAATAATGTTTCCTGAAGTATTTATGGCCAGCATGCTGAACTCTTTAACTGTCTGGCAATCCGTCACCTCGCACTGGTTCTGGCGATACAAAATTAACTCATCTCGACTGTCAGGCTTAATGAGCGCAAATAAATTCAAGTAGGCTTTAATTTTTCACATTTATTTATTTATTTTTTTTTTTTGCTTTGCCAATTGGGCATTTTTCCCACGCCTCGCCAGGACAAAAAGCGCAAAGAGCGCCATGAATAACAACAAGAAAACAAAAACAGAGAAGGAATGACAAGAGAAAGAGCGAGAGAGATAGCAACATAGAGAGTCAACAAAATATTGTATAAGAAACCGCAAATCTGAAATGAAACTAAGCAAAATGAATTCTATTTAACATTTGGGTAGATATTTCAATGTTTTTTGTTCTTTCTCTCTTTCGTTGTATTTTGCACTTTGGCAACCCTGGCGAAATGAAATATAGAAATCAACGATGGATGGACTTACTGTGTATGTGTGTGAATGTGTGTGTCTGGGCGGGGCCGCCTTTTTGTGACGTACGAGCCGCCGTCTACTTAAGAAAATGATAAATGTCCTTGTAAAGCCATGAATAAGTATGAGAGTAGAGCCATACCCTCTGAGTCCCATAGTAGTAGTATATGGGCCGAGTCAAGGCAAACAAGGACAATGTCTTGGGCAAACAGCAAGAAATCACAACAGCAACAACAACAACGAAAACAACAACAGCATACGAGTAGGCAACAGCGTTTCAAGTGTAGTCTTGGCCAGGATATCAGCTTGTGCCCTAAGTAGCCTACTCTAAAAAGTACCCAGCGCCAAAAGCACATGCAGACAGTTTTCGCCTCAAGTGTGTGGGTATTCCTTTTGTGTACGTGCGTGTGTTTGTGTGTGTGTGTGTGTGTGCCCGTCGCAAAGAAAAATGTTGACAAACTCCTCGCAGCGGCGACTTTTCCTTGCCGTTGTCATTCAACGCGCTGTCAGTTGATTTTTTTTCGATTCTTTTTTTTTTTGGCGTTGCTGCTGCAGAAAACTTGGCCAAGTCAGAACCAAAAGCGGAAAAAAATGCCGCCCCAAAGGCAGCGACTTAAGCGGCGTTGGAATTTCTGCCATTCAAGTCGAATCAGTGGCGAAAGTTTTTGGCCAGCAGCGAAAACTATACAAAGATGAATAGGTTGAGGGTGGAGAGCAGGGCGGAGTGGGACGAAGTGAATTGTAAGGGAAAGTGAGGCAGATAGTGGGTGTGGCGTTCCACTACCCATTGTTGCTCATCACTTTTGACCGGCTAAAAGTTGTTTTTGTTGTTTTTGGGGATTCTTTCCAGCAAGTCGCTTCGATTTTGCTTTTGTCGAAGCTTGTTGGCTTTTGCTTTTGATATCTTTCATTACTAAGCTGATTTTTTGTTTTTGGGATTTTTACAAGCGCTTCCTTTTAGCCAGCTTCCTTTGCACTGGCTTGACTTGTGGGCGGGTATGCGTGTGTGTTATGGGCGTGGCAGCACAGCTGTTGTTGTTCGTGTTCTGGTTTGTTGTTGCGGCATCTATTATTTGGTCTGGTCAATTTTGTGTGCAAATTGTTTGGGTTGTGTCCGAACATCAATAATATTTTGATGTTGTCCACACACACACACCCACAACACACACACCATAATGCTGATAAACGTTTCAAAATTGTTTAAGGGTTTTTATGGCCTTTAAATGGTCTTAACGTGTGTGCTAAGCACATGGCTTTAAAAACAAACAAAAAACTTACCAGCCAAAAGATTTAACAAAGCTGTAAAAAAACAGAAAGAAGAAAATAAAGCAAAATTAAAATAAAGTCAAGAACAAAATAAATAGAAAAATAAAATAAAATAAAATGATATAGACAAAAGTAGCTTTCGAAACTTATATAAATAAAACTTACTACATAATATTAAATTAAAAAAAAAAAAACTTATTAAGAAACATAGAAAAAGTAATTCAAGTAAACCAAAAAAATGTAATAAAACTTTGTATTTTATTGAAAAATTCTCTTTTTCTTTGCATTTGAATTGAAAATTGTTGCGCTCTGTAAGAAAAGACCCTGAACTAACCAAAGAATTCATCATGTACTCAAACTCAACTTATATGTTTTATAGTATGTTTGAAAAATCTTGAAAATTTACCATTAAATCCCTTAGAATGTTTTGCACAGTCGAACCGCTTAGCAAACAACTTGACGCTTTGGGCCAAGTGCAGCTTATACAGCGATAGTAAGATATCTATATCCAATGTCTCGCAGTATGTTTGTGTGTGTGTGTGTGTGTGTGGAGCAGGCCAAGTTTACAATCTTAGGAAGAGCTGCAGCGTTGGCGGTATCGGTGACGGAGACGGAGGAAGAGGAAGGCAGTCGAAACTTAACTCATCAGAAATGCCTCTAAATAAGCATTTATAAAGCTGCGCTGAGGCAACAAATGGCAAACTTTGGCCAAAAACAGGCAACAACAAATTGAGCGAACGTTCCAACAGCATAACCAGCAGCAGCAGAAAACCCAAACATAATTTGAAAGTTTTTGCACAAAATTCTGAGTACGTTGTTTTCATAGAAATGCGATAAATACTCGTCGAGGCAGGCAGAACGAGAGGAGGCTGACTGGCTGTGGCAGTGGAGCAGGAAGTGGTTTTGTATGAGGCGTGGCGGTTTTTCGGCTTGCAGTTAACTTGGAAAACATTGAAATGCCAAAGTGAAAAGTTTTTCCGTGCCAGCTTCAACGAAATTCAATTGAAAACACATAAAATCTAAATTTATTAAGAGCCAGCATCCCCGCCTGCCCGCGCACTTCTTACAACCCATAAACATGCATATTCATAAGTACATACAGACATATGTACATGCATGTATGTGTGTATGAGTTTTGTATGGCTGCAAAACCCTGAAGTGTTTTCTCGACTATTTCTAACTTTATCACTAAAACTAAGAACAATGCAGCGCATAGTGGAAGGCGATTGCTTCTTCAATCGGACGATTGCGCAAGCTGCGGCTGTCCCTTTTGAGTTGAGTCAAGTGGCTATGTGGCTGTGGTCATGACTGCTGTGGCTCAAGTGCTGGCCAAACTTGTCTAAATTAGTTGCTCAACTGGAGGTCACACGTGACGTATACGCAATATACGTATTATGTTCACATATCACATCGATCATACGTCATGTGGTCTTGACCCGTACGCCGTGTTACTGCTGCCTAAGTCAATATATACTTATGCAATCACCACAGTTTTGCGTTAATCACATCACTCATACGCATTGTGTGTTGCCATAGTTATTAAATATACATTTACACTCATTCAAGGAGAGCATTTTATAAGCTGACTGATTAGGTGCTCCACAAAATGCGCAATTAGCGCTGCTTTCACTCGCATTTCATAAACTTGACGCGAACTTTTTTTGTTTATTTAGCTGCCCAATAGCTGTGCATATTGTTCAATTTGCTTGCCAACTTTGCAATGGCTCCAAAAAAAAGCGAAAGAAAAGACAGAAAACTCTCTGAAAAGTTTCTCTTTGCAGCGCAAGCATACGAAAAATACATTGTATGTCCTTCAAACTTGCCCTCTCTCTATCGCTACCTCGCCTTATTTATTAGCAACATATTATTATTTGGCTTTCAAGTGGCGAGGGGAGCAGTGAGGGGTAGAAAACTGATGGCCAGCGAAAGTTTTTTGGTGGCTGACCAGCTGGCGAGTGATCTTGGCCCCTTGGCAATAACTCAGGCAAACAGAATAACAAGCTCTAAAAGCCATCGAATTGCTACCAAAACAGCTGCTGCTACTCGTCTTTCCTGATTCTGCTGCTGCTGACCATTAACAGGCGTTCGAAGTAAGTTTTCTTGAGTTTTGTTTTGTTTATTTCTTTTAGAGCCTAAGACGATTACAAACAGTTTCGCACAGCTGTGTGAGGGGTTTGGGCGGGGGGGAGGAGCTTTAGCTAAGCTAAGGATTTACAACAGACATCAAAATCAATTTCACATAATTTAAAGTGTATTAAATTTGCACATAAACTTTGTCAAAATAAACCAGAAATTTCATTTATTCAATAATGCAGCGACAGAAGCGTTGCTTTGACATCCCACAAAGGCGTACGCATATTCACACACAATAAACTTTATGTTGATTGAATAAAAGTTGCACACACGCACACACACATGTACACATATATAGGCTGGGTTCGACGGCAACCAAACTTTTCACTTTAAATTAAATTTCATACACATACGCACACACACACACACCCACACAGGCACACATACAAGGGAGCAAAGTGAAAAACTGGAGCAACATTTGCCGCCAGGCGCAATCAATTTTTTGGCAGCACACCGACAAAACAACAGAAAAAAGCAAAAAAAACAAGTAACATAATATGAAGACAATGCTGCCAAAAGATACCCTATGTCAGAAAGCGCTTTATCTATTTCAACACATTTAATTCGAGTGTGAATAAAGTGTGAAAAAAACTGTCATTTTTTTATGTACTCGCTTAAACGCACTGAACTATTATTAATTATGATAAGCAATATTTATTATTTTATGTATATTAAGCCGATTTATCATTCGCAAAGGTTTTACAGTATTTTTTTTTTGCTGCGTCAGGTAAACAACTGTAACACGTTTATAAAAATCTAACTACTATATATTCACAGTTCACTGGACTTCATTAGGATATGCCAGATTGCATATAAATATATAAATGAACATGATTGAAATTAACAGCTTTTTGTAATGCTTTGAAATACGCTTTTATGTAATATTAATAGCTGTCATTTACCTTTTTTCAATTTAACAATGAAATTTGAATCGAAAAAAGGGTATTCTTATGCCAATAAAAAGTGCTTAAAATTAGTTAAACTTACCGTTCTCTTCCTCAATGTTGCGGGTCATTGTCGTTGAGGAGCTAACACGAGCACGTGTTGCTGCCGCTGCATGGCCATTGAACGTGGTCAGGACGAGGCACAGCAGCAAGGACAACAGGCAGCTGACAGCCAGGCACATGGTTGCCTCACTCTTTGATTGTTTGTCTCTGTGTTAATGGTAGTATGTACTATGTGTATGTGTGTG
This sequence comes from Scaptomyza parva, assembly GCA_035044645.1. Classification (NCBI taxonomy): domain Eukaryota; kingdom Metazoa; phylum Arthropoda; class Insecta; order Diptera; family Drosophilidae; genus Scaptomyza; species Scaptomyza parva. The sequence continues at coordinate 9,278,399 of JAWNNT010000090.1, forward strand.
TTTGTGTAAAAGTAGAGTATGTATCGAGTGTCTGAAGTGCAGCTGCTGCTTGCTGTTGTTGCTGATGTTGCTGTTGCGGCTACTGCTGCTGCTGCTGTTGGTGCTCGTCGATAATATGCCAATGGCAGTGGCAAAGTGTTGGGCAGTTTAACGTTTTCTTCTTACAGATTTTTATGCACGCACTCTGCTGGCAGGCAGGTTTGTTAACGTGGAATATTTTTTCTTTTGCATATATTGATTTGATTTAATTTGACATTTTTCTTCGCGTTCGCAGAGGCTGCAATAAAAAATGAGGCGTATGGGGGTGGGGTCAGGGGTCAGCATATTGTTGGCATGTCAATAAATTTAAATGTTTCCATAAAGTTGTTGCTTATTTTATTGCTGTTGTTGTTGTCGCTGTTCAAATTTATTTAATTGCCTTTCTATTTGGTTTGACAGAATTTTAGCAAACAGATTTACAACACACACACACTGTGAAATACTTTTTGTAATTTATGTGATTTTTACGAAATTTCATTGGGTTAATTTGTTTGTTTTATGTATATGTATTTATTATCTGTTATGTTATGTATATGCAAAACGTTATTTATGTGGCTCAAATTGTTAATTTATGTTTTTCTGCTTGTTGTTTTGCAAACGAATTCACAAATTATGCAAAATTCCATGATTTTGCGCAAAAAACTTTTCTAATTTGCGTTTATTTTATTGCTAGTTGCAACATGGTCAAAAAGTGCACTCGAAATAAGAGCTTAATTTATCGTTGCACAACTGGTAAAACTGTAATTGATTCCAACCCAACAACAAAAATGTAAAATATTTAAACGTTGTTTAATATTTGCGGAAATTACTTCAATTGAGCTTAATTTATGAAAATGGAAAATTTAAATTAATTTTGGTAATTTAAGAATGTTTCCAAGAAAATATATTTGAAATAAATATGAAAATCTTTCAGGAAATATTAAGCATTCTTAAAGTTAAGCTCAAGTTACATTTACTGCTGACAGCTAATCAGCGTCTTAAAAATGTGAAAGGGATGCCTCAACAGAAAGTTTCTTATCTACAGCTCATAAAGAAATATTTTGCGTAGACAGCTACAAATCACATCGCACAGCGAAAGGCCTTGTCAAAAGGAGCAACACGTACAAAATGCCTACCGCTCCTCAATATCTTATATATTTTACAACATATTGCACTCACACTGAAAACGCTTTTAATTAAAGTATATTTATAACTTGGGTCCAGGTTGTTGGTGCTGAGAGAGGGTGTAGGGCGGTGAAGGGGAACGACAACGGGATAGGGGAAAAGTTGTGAGGGGGCGGAAATATCATTTAAAATGCCGCTTGCGTACATATTTGTTATAATTTATGGTGCCCATATAAATGACTAACAACACACGAGGCACAGGGAACACCAACACGCAACAAGGAGCAAGGAACAAGGCTCAAGAAACTGGGACCAACTGGCAACTGGAAACTGGCAACTGGCAACTGACAACGTGCTGGGGCGCCAAAGGACGAAACAAGCCGAAGAATGGCAAAACATGTGCCCAAAAGTAAGGCGCGCAAAGAAGCATAAGGATGCCAACAGAACGTGCCAGCATCAAAGTTCAATATGACGAGAACGACAGCCAGGACAGCCAGGACAACAAGGACGACGAGCAGCGCTAACGAGTGCAAATTTCTCTTAAGATTTTTGCGTTAGCTTCAAAATGTATTTTGTTGTTTTTGTATTTTGTGCTTTTACTTTTAAGGTTTTGCAAAAACTCAATAAACGATAAACAGGAAATCGGAAATCGGAAACTGTATACATTCATGTTTTTACTCAATACACAACTACAGACAAACACAAACACACACATACACTATTAGAAAGAGTGTCGCCATTTTGCGCGACATTCGGAGGCAGTTGGATGTGCTTTTATGATATATTGACTTGCCATGTTTTATCGGCCACGTCGCCATGGCGATGGCGTTGGCAATGCTTTTAGCCTCGGCATACAAATTTTATTTTTGCCGCCATTGACACAAACCTCGCCACATTTCAACTTGTATTAGTGTATCGCGATTTATTTAGTTTTTTGTCTCACCCTCTCTCTCTCTTTCTCTGAGCACAGATCATAAATAAAAATTTGAATCAACTATGCAAAATACATGTCTGCAACGGTCAGCTAGAGAGTAAAGCCAGCAGAGCAATAGAGAGGGAATATGTTCATGTTAAATAATACTTTTTTCCAAGTGGCGCATAATAAATCTCTATCAGTTTATCAAATGCCCGCGGTGCCTGATTGCCTAAGTGTTTTTTTTTTTTTTGGACGCCGAATGGATTTCGTATTTCAATGGAATGAAAAACAGAATAACAAAATAATCAAAATAGCAGCCAGTCGTTAAGCGATTAATGTAAATATTTTTGGAAATCTATCATGAAATAATATCGATATGAGTCTGGTAGAGAACTAGGTGACATTCAATATTCAATGCCATATAAAAATCTGCACTGTCAAATGTGCGCGAAAATAACATTTTTTTGGAAATGAAAAAATCAAGTCAATCCGAATGACACAGAATTTTATTGGATTTATAAAAACATCAAAATGTTGAACAACATCTGTGATGTGTGTGTGTGTGAGATAATACAAAACAAGAAATAGAATGTTTCAAATAAAATAAAATTGAATTTTATTGTGTTCATTAGGCCAACGGCCAATATTTAGGGTCAATGGACAGATGCCAACACAAAGTTTGTCAACAAAATTGGCTGCAAAAAAATCTAAATCGAATTTTCCTATCTCTAAACCATATCAAATTCAATAGATAAGCACACATAAAAACATTGCTTTTTATCTTCAACCAGTAATCCTGTTTGCTCAATAAAAGAATATTTAAAGTGCATACTCAGAAAAAAAAAACCTTTTGCAATATTAGCTAATATGGGTTGGAGATATTTCCCGCATAACGAGGCGTATACGTAACCTGGCTGCGTCTAGTACGTTGTGCCAGATTTTCGCGCTTCGATCGACAAGCACTTCAATTCACAAACACACGAAAGTAATGTGAGTGTGTAAGTGTGTGTGTGTGTGAGTATTTTCCGAATGCTGCAACTGAAAAGTGTGTCGACGGTTCGGTTTTTTCCATTTCCGTCTTTGTTGTTGTTGCTGTTCTTGTTGCAATGTAATGTAATGAAGTGTGTTTGCATTAAAATGCAATTTGAAGTGCAAAGTTACAATATTATTATGGCATACCCTATAGCTGGATATTGAATGCATGTGTGCATGTATGTGTGTGTGTGTGTTTGTCGCTCAAGAGCCCTTTAGCTTAGCTACGAGCTGTGTGCACTACACCTGCCCTAAGTGCCCAGGCGTCAGAGTTGTCGGCATCGTTCGCTTTATTTTTTGTATTCTTTCTCGCTCTTTTTTTTTGCGGTTTATGTGCGCTAAGTGAGCCTATAAAAATCCATGCATGGCTGCCTCTGCCCGTTGACTGTTTGTTTGTATGTGTGTGCGAAGAGTGTACAAGTACATTTTTATGAATACTAAAATTCCCGAGAAGCCAACGGCAGCAATCAGAGCGTTCAACACTTGGCATCATCATCATCATCATCGTGTTTGCAGCTGTTGTTGCTGCTGCTAATTTAGCAGGCACACTCCTCGCCCATTTGCATGCCAGGACACACTGGTTCAAGCTCGTGGCATGTGACCTTGCGACACACACACACAAACACACTCTCTCTCCCTCTCCTACTTAGTTTGTGTGCGTGTACGATCTGTGCAACTCTAGCTGCACATTTGATATGCTTAAGCCACATGCAAATAGCAATTGAATGCAATTGTCGAATTGTTGTCCATTACGTTGTATTTGGTTTCAGTTTCGGTTACGGTTACGGTTTTTGGGTTGCGCACTGGCCGCAATATAAATTGCATATTAAAATACACATTTCAATACGCAATTTATGCACTTTGTTTGTGGCATTCACAAATGTCCATTAATTGTGTCATGTACACACACACACACACAAATAGAAAACACTGTTAAGTGTTTAGTGTTCAGTGTACGATGGACAATGGCCTCTTGCGGCCAAATTGTTGCATTGCACTAGCTTTGTTTGCTTGTTGTAAAATTAATTGTGTCGCATATGGTTTTAGTTGCCTTTTTAATAATTAATGATTACATCTCTGTCTGAAACTATTAGTTTGATAGTGACAAGAGAAAAATGTTTACTGAAAACAACTTAAATGAATAAAAAAGTAATAGTGTTCAAATAATTATATTTTGTTAAAGTTATCTACTGTTTCAATCTCTCAATTGTCCTTTTTATTTGCACATTTTAGAAATTTAATAATTTGGTTTATTAAGTTTTTAGTGTTTTCAATCTATGCCAACCTCCATGAACCATTTCCTCTAACACAAATATAATCTTAATCATTTTATCTCCCATCTACATTATCATTGCTTCGGCTTCTGCCTTTTGTCGCAATTCAAGTACCTTTTTGTGGCAAGTGCTCTCTTTGTAATGAAATTACACGCACACTTCACATCAATTTAGCAATTGAACATGAATGCATGCATCAGTTTAACACTTTTTACGCTTTACGTTTACTATTACTATATATATTCTGATAATTGTATGAACATTTTTCTATTTGATTATAGTTCATGTTTTGTTGTTATACGAAATTCAATGCCAGCAATTTAGCACTTGAGCTATGAAATTGGACAAAAGCCCGAGAGAAGGAATCAAATAAATGCACAGCATTGAGAATTGCATAAGCTTTATATGTGTATACGCCATATATACCATCAATAAAATTCCCAACAATAACAAATTTCAGTGCAATTTGGGTTGGCGCAAAACTAACAACAAAAGATTTTGCAAACATAAAATATATAAAAAAAAAACTATTTCAACTAACTTAAATGAAATTGTCGTGATAGCGAGCAAATCGTTTCATGTGCCGGCTTACAAATACACAGACACGCAAACACACACATACGCAAACACACAACCACAACCATAGACATACATACAAACGATGGTGTGTGTGGTATACACGCTAACTGTGAAGTAATCCAAACGATGGCGCTGCTGCTGTTGCTGCTGTTGATGCTGCTGAGATTCGCATTTTGTATGTTCGCTGTGTGTTTTCCATTGAAAAGCGCTTTTCATTGAGAACGAGGCGACAGCGCAAACGACAACGACTACGTCAGAGAGTGAGTGTGGGTGGGTGGGCTACCCACTCAGATCGTATTGGATCGGCTAGGAACGTGCTCCGACAGTCGACAAACGTTGATTTGTAAATTTAACAACAACAACATCTGTGACAGCGACAACAACAATAGCAATAGGAATAGCAACAACTGTGTGACAATGACAACAAATTGGTTGTCGCTTACAACAAATCGACTGCTTACATTTTGCCAGCGCTGGAAAAGCGCAGAGTAACGTAACGTGCAGAGTTTACGCGGCACACGCGACAATATTCGCACCCGAATCAACGCTCATGAAACGCGGCACGTTTTGAAGTTTTCGTTCAGCTTGTTTCTGGTTTATATTTCCTTGCTCAAGTGTAATGAACGCGCGTCGTATACGTAATTTCGATAAACCACATTTTTGATTGAGTTTCACATTTCAAAGAATTGATTGTAACACATTTGAAATCTGAGAGGATTCTCTACATATTTTCTATGATTATTTTTTTGTGCTTTCTTTTTCTTGCGCTAATATTTATTTCTCTTTTCTCTGGTTGTTTGTGCAACGCCAACGGAACGCACCACGCGTAACGCGAAACGGAAACGGGTTAGCGGTAGAATTGTTATGGAAAATCCCGTTAGTTTCGACCGTACCCGCGGGATCGCAAACTCTCACTGAAACCATTTTTATGGTACACCCAGAGCAGAGCGACCGACCGAAAAATTTCACAACCGAAACGATGCCAGCATCCCGAGCAGCCCGCCCGAACGCTAACCCAATGCCGCCAATGAGCGAGGCGAGCGAGAGAGCAAAGTTGCCGAGGTGAAAGCCGAGCACAGCAGCCGCACCAAACTGATGCTTTTAACATTCTGTTAACATTCATGCTGGAAATTGTGACAGCTTAAGGCATTATATTTATAGCAAGCTTTGTGGGATAGAAAAACAGAAGTGGTTTCATTTAGGAGTATTTAATTTAATGAAAAATTTTTATTAACTTCAATATGTGTATAAAAATTAATAATAATCTTTAATAATATGCCTATATATATAAAATATCTAATCATTTATAGCAAGTTCTTAGCTTGTTTACATTTCTCATTTTGCCAGCGGCATCGTTTTGTTTGCTCTCGCTTGGACTCTCGCATTTGCTCTGTTTTGCAACGTTTGCTCTCAGCGCACTTTCGCTCTTTCTCACACGCAGCTTGTTCTAAAAAAAAATCAGCTGTTTTGTGTTCTAAAAAAATGTGTTTCAAAATGATATTACTGCAAAAGTCAATGTTCTTACAATGTAATGGTTAAATTAGTTGTATTAATTACAAAATATATAACAATCTATAATTTTAATGCCTGTTATTCTTTTTGCATTTCGTAATTATTATGTCTAAATGATTTATATTTATATTTTATTAAGGCTTAATTAACTTTTTTCGAAGTTTTTCACACCTTCCTTGTTAACATCTGTAGCTATATTTACCACCACAGTTGTTGTTGTTGTAATCATCAAACTTCACACATCAATCAAATTCACACCTGTTGCTAACCTTGCGGCGTTGCCTGTCTGCCTGTCTGTCAATCAATGCAGGTGCGCATCGAATAAAACTGTGAACACAACAAACAATACACAAGGCGGAAACGGGAAGTAAAAGTAAAGAAAAAATAAATTACATCAATTAATTATATATTTATTTCTTTTATTTAAAAAGTATATTAAGTTAAACAGTATTTTTGATAGTAACATTTTTACAATATATATTCCTACCCTAACTCACTTAATAAGTTGTTAAGCTAACATCTGAATTATTATAAATTAGCAGTGCGCTGTTATTGTGGATTTACAGACAGCTTACAGCTTCGCCCTGCACTTAACAGCCTTTCACTCTTTACTAAGAGCAGCGTTGTTTTGTTTATGCAAAACTGTGTCAAATTTTTGGCGAAACAATGTAAAGCTCGGTTTTTTATGGCTCACTCTATTGAGGTGTAAATAAGGCAATGTTAACAGCCCAAGCGTTTAGTAGGCCACATAAGTCAGCTGTGGGCCAAGCTGTATATAGCTATAATTAGCCGGCTCACAAAAGTATTCCCAGCTAGCATTATTATGTTTTCTCGCCGTTGACTTTAAAGCCAAAAAAGCAAAATGGCAAAATGGCAAAAGTCTTAAAGTCCACTCAGACTGAGAACAACCGAGAACTGAGAACACCGACAAATGTTGGTCAACTGTTTTTTATCAGCTCATAAACATGGCGTACAAGTTCATTTTGGTGTTAAAAGCGTGTTTTTGCCGGACCGCCATGTGTTCGTGTGCGTTATTGTATCTGTGTATGTGTGGGTGTGTGTTTGTGTGTTGGTGTTTATGTGGACAAACACACACACACACAGATATAAACACAGCTGCTGTCATTTTTAATAGCAAACACAACACGCAGCGACTTTTTCGCATGAAATAACACCAACTAAATGTACGATGTAGTACTAAGTAGTCCTCGTCCGAACCCAAACGAATCGCATACAATGGTTGAAAAAAACACTAAGAAAAAAAAATTGTGAAAATATTATGAAAAAATTAATAGTTTTTTTAAATATATAATAATCATTTTGGAGCTACTTAAGGGTTAACATATCGCTTTCGATTAAATATTAAATCATAACATATTATAGTAAATAAGTTTCATGACATTCTCCCACAAGTTTGCATAACATTTCCAACAGCTTATTTAAACCTTCAACGTTATTTGATATGTTATTATTGTGCCCACTGTGCGCATTCCTTTGTTAAAGCAATGAAAGTGTTTTTGTGTAGTGTACCCGCCGCATACGCAACATGCGTTGAATACTTTCAACCTGCTTTATCGTTGTTTTTTTGTTGTTCTGTTGTTGTTTTTTTTTTTAGTCCCTACTTCTCCGCCTGCTTTTAGTGCTGATGCTGCTGCTCTCTATGAGTGTGTTGGCTAGCTAGTGAAATATGACAAAAAGCATGCTACAGTTTTTTTTCCATTCAACTTTTATTGTTGTTGTTGTTGCTGTTGTTGTTGTTGCTGTTGCTGCTTTTTGTCAGCGTTTCTAATAGCTAAAGTCAAAGGGTATTGTGCGGAGTGGGCGGTGACGGGGATTCTGGGTGGCGGAACAAGGCGCATTCCTTCCGAACACAACTAGCAGTGCTCGAAAGGAGACGTCGTTATTGCTGTAGTTTATGCAAGTGTGTGTGTGCGATTGTGTGTGTATGAGTGTGTGTATGTGTGTGTGCAATAGCAATAAAAATATATTTTACAAACTGCTGCCAACAGTTCGCGACCCTTTGGAAAAGCATGAAAACTGCTTAGGTTTTTGCTTCCTTCTCTCTCTCTCTCTTTCTCACTCTTTCACTCTTTTGCCTACTAACTCACATATTGCTGTTGTTATTGTTGTTGTTGCTTGTTTGCTTTTTATGAAATATGTAGAACAGCTAACAAGCATACACACACACGCACTACCCGTACACACACACACACATGCAAAAGAAGTTCGCAACATCAAATTATTGGAAAAACGAGAAGTTTTCCGGGCGGTATTTTTTTTTATTCTGTTCCAGCAGTGCGCATAAAAAAATATTTAAAAATCTCAACAACAACAGTAACAAAAAAAAAGATACAACGAAAACCAAAGAATAACTGTGCAAAAGTAAGCAAGCCAAGAACAGTGTATTATGGACAGAAAGGGGAAGAAAAAAATACTCTGAGATACACATGTGTGTGTGTGTGTGAATTTTTGGGACGAATATGGATTGTGTTATCGTTATTGTTGTTGTGGTTCTTGGTGCTTGGTTGTTGGCACTAAAACGCGTTGTGCTTAACGCGCTTAGATCGTTTTGTTGTTGCCTTTTGTTTGTGTCACAACCATAACGATTTTCTTTTCAATTTAGTTTTACTGCCGTATTTTGTTCTAATTTTATTGCGTATATTAAAATTTCGGTATTTTTTTCTGCTTTGCTTTGTTGTGGGTTGCATTTCGATACGCAATTGCCAGCTGGTTTTGAGGGGTGTATTTTAGCGAAGTGCTTTTAACACACAATTTCAAAGCACACACAAACACGCAAATGACAATATGTATATAAATATATAGTATATATGTTTTTTTTATGATATTTATAGCTCTGACATTTTGCTTAGCTGGCAAGCGATTTATCAAGGCCCCCAAAACAGTGCTCCTATGACCATTTGTGATTTCCAGCCATACATATTTATGACTGGGCCAACTCTTTTGCCACATTTTTCATAACATTGTTTTAGTTTTCATTTCATTGATTCGATACTTTTCTATTTTTTTTTTTGTTTCTATGCCATTTTCATGATACTTTTTTTGTTGCATTTTTATGTTTTTGTTGTTGTTTCTGTTTTATTTCGTTTTTTGTGGCTGTTTATTGCCCCATAGATACACAGTTATTGAACGGCCTGTCATATTGTGGCAACTTTTTATGTTAGCCCCAACACGTTTCGATGGATTTTATTGGCGGGTTATTTTGAATACACTAATGCACTCGATATTATATTATATTCTACACTCTATGACTGCATTGAAAACACACACACACATGCATGGAGAGACCGGAAGTAGAGCTATGTGAATTTATTCAACTACATTTGATATATTCATATTTATTCTATAGATTTTTTTCAACAATAGCTGTATTAGAATTTATGTTTAATAAATTAAATGCCACATTCGATAATCGACTGTAATTGAATAAATGTCATAAGCTGGCTTGTTTCAATTGATGTTGAAAATATTAAATTAAAATCAATTTTTAGTTCGAATACAATTTTATTATTTTTATTTAAGCAATAGCAATTTAAGCAATCTAATATGGAAAAATCAAGACTCATGCGTTGACATATAGAATTCAATGTTGGAAACTGAAAAAATAAAACTTTCTGAGAAATCCAAAACCAATAACATTTTATCAATCACATTCAGGTGCTTTCATTTTGACAGCTCCAAGCAGAGAGAAAAAAACAAGAATGTTTATTGGAATTTTCAAGGACGTAGCATTTGAGATGTTGGCCAAAATGCTTCACTGCCAATTCGAAAGATAAAAATCCTAAATGTTTGGTAATTGAAATAACTGACCAAAAAGCACACTACACATTGGATATAATTTTATCTCGAGCTTCAAATGAAATTGTTTAAATTTAATTTGGTTAGCACAGGAAACTACACATACACACTCTCTCTCACACACACACATACAAAGATGACAGAGACGTTAGCTTTCAACTAGAAACATTTTGCTATTTTTTTCTCTTTTTATGTTTTCGAAATAATTTTCAAGTGCAATGCCGCTTGGAATCTTTAGTCGACAGCTCGGTAAACAAAATGCACGTCAACTGTTGGTAGGGCGGGGGGAGGGAGAAGCGGGAAGCGGGTGGTGGTGGAGGGTCAAGTATGTGTGTGTGTGGTGAGGGTGGAAAACATTTGCGTGCATGTTGCCAGTTAATTATTGAGCAACGAGCACGTACAGCTTCAGCCTCATTCAGTCAGTGTGTGTGTGTGTGTGTGTGTGTGTGCGTCTCTCTGTATGTGTGTACAAGTCTGTTTGCATGTGTCTATGTTTAACTTAATTAGTGCTTCTATGCGCTGCATTTTGTGGTCCGCATTTAACACACCGACCGCCAAAGCGGTCCACACACAGCACAGCAACAACAGCGCCGGCGTCAGCTTCAACATCGCATCGCTTTGGGGCACAACACACAACTGTCCTTCCGCTCGTTCCTCTGTCTGTCTGTCTGTCTCTCCGACGGTCTGTACGACTGTCTGTCTTTGTGTCTATCTGGTTCTGCTGGCAAAATTTAAAATTTCAGCACACAGCTTCCCAACAGCCAATGGTAAGCAGCTTTCTCGTCTCTGCTTTGAATGCTCTACACGCAGACAACACTTTTTTCATCTGTTCTAATGAACTAAAGTCAACAAAAAAGTATCTTAGCTATAAGTTTTAACTATGTTCAACTACAAAAAACAGTTTAAGATAGTTAAAGTCACATTAGAAATAAAATAAAATAATATCTATATATTTCTTTTAGTATCTATTAACAAAAAGTTCGAAAGCGCATTTCAGATTCGTTGCTTAACTATTTCCACTTTTATTTTCTATTTTTACTATATTTTGCATGGTCGTTTTTTTTTGTACTTTTTTGTTTTGAGTAGAGCATTTCGCACACTCGTTGCAGGCAGCACGTAATTTGCATTGTTGTTGCTTTTAATTGCTTAGTGTTAATTGCTGTAATTGCGGTAAACTAAACTGCGAGCAAACCAAAAAAAAAAAAAAGCGAAAACGAAAAAGCGAAAAGCGAAAACGAAAAAAAAAACGATAGATGTAAAAATAAAATAAATATATGCGCTGCAGGTACTAAAAATCTAACTTGTAAAGTGGACTTAACAAAATTTAATTAGATGCTGTCCTTGCTGCGGCCCGGAGGTTAATCAGCTCTTCCAGCTGTTTATCAGTTCATGGTTGGCACAGTGGTTGCAAATAGCAACAATGGTTGGGCAAAAATTCGGTTGCTGTTGCTGTTGCTACATTCAGGTGTTTGGTGTACAATTTGTCATACGATCGCACCCCTCCAATTTGGTTGTGTCTTTAATTTTGCGCTGTCATTCAATATGTTTGAGGCTGACGCTGCTGCTGATGCCGCTGCTGCCGATGTTGATGCTGCTGATGCTGATGCTCATTAACGTTGTGCTGGGGAATTGGGAGCGGATGCTCGTTAAGCCCATTAAAGGCAATGCCGAAAATGTTAAGGCAACGAGAGAGAGACTTTAAAATGTCATCACACGCTTTCAGAGGGCGTTGAGGGGTCACGCCCATATCGCATGCTTTATTACTACTACATACACATAGTACAACAAACTCTCCCGCAAAAACTGACAAAGGACGTGGGCTCAAATGTCACAAGGCCTGGTAATAAATTTGGCTCACACACCCACACACAGACGAAGGCAACTGAAACAAAAAAAAATAAAGAAGAAAATAAGCTTAAACCAAGGCCAATTTGGGATGTTCGCTTTTAGGTTCGTGTGTCATTATTATGGGTTGTCCACAAAGCAGCTCACCTGGTTGCCTAATTTATTGGCAAGCATTTTGCGGCATGTATTAATTAATTAGAGAGCAAGATGGCAATACAAAAACGCCCACACACACTCACAGAGATAGAGAGAGAGAGCGAGAGAGCGAGCAAAACTTACACATATTAATTATCGGGTAATGCTATCAAATTGTGCATAGTTGTTTCATTTATAGAGAGAGCTGGAACATTTTCTGGCCTCATTCTTGCTCTTGTTGTTGTTCATTATGCCACATGAACTACAGTCATGCAACCTTTAGAGTCCGGCATTCAAATGAAATCTCAAGTCACATCGAACTTCACCCACGAACTGATTGGCATACTATCATCAGCTGCCCCAAATGTGGTGTACGGCAGTTGATTGCGGTTCTCTTTTCTCTCTCTCTCCGGTTCACTAGATACCCCAACCTTCATTTGCGGCCAGGTTGTCCCTGGTAACGCAACTGTCCGTCTGTCATTGTGTCTGTTTGTCCTGCCTGTCCATCTTGTCATTGGTTTGTCAGAATGGTACAATGGGAGAATGATGGGGCTGAGTAAGTTTTTGTGCAGGTTTGGTACATGATTTGACCAACGACAAAATGGAGCTGCTTTGTCTCTGACTTCCAGTTTCATGCCAAACAAAAGTCAATACAAAAATTAATTGATTGAGCAGCATTATGTAACTCTCTGAATGGGCACACAATTAGCATATGATATATACTACATCAATTTATGATATTTGTGTGTGGGCCTCGGACAACAACTTAGAAGCTTAATAAAGGGCTGTGTAGTCAGAGATCTCTCTGACCAACAATATTTGAAATAAACATAATTAAAATTTTCCAACGCTCTTGTTTAGCAAACATATGCCAACAATGATTACATGATTTATGCGTGAAATCGCATTACTCTTCACAAAATAAAGTTATCAAATCATCAAAAAGCTGATCAAACATATGGAAAACAATATTTTTTCAGCAGCAGCCGCAGCTTTATGGGAAAAAAAAACTCGAAATTAATGATCTCGCACACAGTGGGACATAAATGTACATAAAGAACTGGCGACCATTTTAACTGCTTGTAGCCGCACTTGAATGCCAATTGGGAGCCAAAAACAAATCCTTAAAACGGCACCATCGAGCCCCATTTCTAGGCGTTCCCCTGTTGGACATTAAAATTATTATTGCCCTGCGCTGCGTCGCTGGAGCCTATCAAAAAAGTAAATGATTTTCTCTTTTACAGGCAACAATATTTGCGTTCCAAAACTGTGTGAAGAAAAAGGAAAAGAGAGACATAGAGAGAGAGAGAGAGGGAGAGAGAGAGTTGTTGCATTAAGTGAAGGCGACTCAATGATTACGCATTAAGTTCTCATTAAAAAATTAGCTTTATTAGTTATTGGTTGTCGCTGATGATGATGTCAGGCGATGTGACAAAGTGACGCCTTGCCATATTCGAATGAATTGATTAATTAAATTAGAGAGAGAGAGAGAGAGAGCGCGCCTTTCAAGTAATCAATAAGCAGGGCAGTCAGTCATTCAGTCAGTCACTAACTCTGTCTGACATTAATGGACGCCGCGCAGTCTTCGCTTTAAAACTTGCATTTTGGCTTGTCAAATCAGCTAATAAAATTACAAATTACAAATTAAATTTAAGTTCACAGCGCTGCTCGCAGCTCATAATGCATGATTGATGATTGTTGGACATTGTTTTTGTGCGTGTTTGCACTAATGTTAATTATGCATTATATGTCGCTTGAAATGTTATATAAGACTTAATGTTATTATGTAATAAAGCTTAATTTAATCTTAGATACATAATGCATACTAAAATAGTCCACTTAACACTAATTCTATCTATTACATAATAGTTTAAGTTAAGTACGCAAAGAAAGAATTAAAGAAGTCAACCATTAATCAAAATACTTTAATGACTTTTTGAACAAACAGTTCAAAGTTGAGTGTTTTGTCGTTGGTTTCCCCCAAACGCTTCCAGTGTGTGTTGACATGCCGTAAAAAAAAAGAAGAAAAACTCAACTTTTGGCTGACCAAGAACACAGTATAGTAAAATAAAAAAAAGGAAAAGAGCAGACAAAGCCGCTAAACGATTGTTGGTCTGGTCTGATTGTTGGCGTCAGTTTGTCCACAACAGAGTTTCTCTCTGTCGTCGCCGTCGCCGCCACCCATTCGATTTATAACATTTTCCATGTGAATTGTGAATTTTGAAGACACGTCGTTGACTGCTGCTGCATTCGATTCGATTGATTTAATTTGCCTGTACGCCGTTTGTGTGGTTATAAAAATTCATTGCAAGTAAAGGAATTTTTTTTTCTCGTTTTTTTGCTTTTTTTTGTTATGCACATGCTCATCTGTCTCGCTTTATTCGTTTATTTGCGTAGTGGTGTGGTTCGGATTTCAGTTTTTGTGGATTTGTTGCCAAATCATTCGTGTGCTGATGCCAATAAAACGTGTGTGCAGCTCGCAACTTCCATTTGATTTCATTTCTGGAATAATATGAGAAGCCAAACCGACATCAGCTTAAAAGTTGCTAGACTCTGCTGCTCTGCTGCATTTTTCATTCTCCTCGTCATCGAGATTCATCGTCATCGAGTCATCGTCATAGTCATTCTCATAGCACTCAACGCAGCTTCAACACTTTTGGCAACAATGCAATGCAACCAGCCAAAAACACAACAACAACAACAACAACGACAACAACTACAACAAGCAATTGCCATTTACATGCATTTACGCTTATTTGAGCACAATAATTTTTGTTATTGGCCACAAAAAACTGTGGTGAAATGACGACCGAGTCCTCTTAACAAAAAATGTTGTACGCCTCTTAAATATTTAAGCGCTGATTCAGTTTTGTGTTTTTGTTTTGGTTTTTGTTTTTCGTTTTTGTTCCCTTTGCTGTTTGTTGCATTTGCTATGCGATTTTTAATTGCCGCAAATATGAATATTTCATATTGCTCACTTATGCAGTTAATATTTTGGGGATATTTATTACTTTATTGGCATTCTCGATGGCTCAATTCCGACAGCATCAACAACAAAAAATATTGACAGTTTTAACGGATTGCCCAAGCAAAAAGTTGGTTATCCCAAATTGAATTTTAAACATTTACTCGTCTAGGCTATATATTAAATTATTTTTTGTGAATATTTAACAAGAAAGTGTTGAATAAATATATATTTTTTTCAATGTTTCTTATCGTGTTTCCGTGCACTTTAAATATGTCATTAATATTAGTCAGTTTCAATCGAAACATTTGCTACCAGCTAAGTGCCTGATTGAACCCAAATCTTGGACCAACTATAGCATAAGAAAATTTGCATTCGTGTAAAAAAATAAAAGAAAAAAGAAAACAGAAAACGAAAACAATTCAAAGAACGCTCAGTCGCCCACGCACACATACACACAAAAGTAATTTACTTAAGTGTTTCAAACGCACGCACATAAATTTTGACTTTGCCATACAGAACTCTTTCTCTTTCTCGTTCTCTTGCTCTGTTTGTCCGTCTGGGGCAAAACAAAAAAATATTAAAAATATGCAAATTTGTCTCCTCAAGAGCAGAGTTGGCTTTTATGAGTGCAACCCTTTTTATATACATATATATGTTTTGGACAGATAGATAGAACTAAGTAGCAACAAAAGGAACCGAGCATAGTATAATCCTGAATAGTTTTTGTCTACTATATACACTCCATTTGGCAAATATAATAAATGTTTTGCTTTATGAAAATTGTTGGCTATTATTTTATGTGTGTGGGCCCATTGGCAAATTTCTTGCAGCATTTTTTTTTTGCCTTTTTATTTTTGGCATTTTGTGATTTGGTCAACAGAGAAAGCAAAAAAAAACACAAAAAGCAAAATAAATTAATGTGCAAAATATTTTAATGTAGCATTCAACTGTCGCATTATTATTTTGCGGACCAATTGAGTGTAATAAGTGGGAGAGATTCAGAGATTTTAGAATCCTTTTTAGTGAGTTCATTTCCATTTTCCTTTTCCTTTTTTGCCTTCACATACTTTATTGTCAAACAAGACTGACTGTCACAATATATACATTTATTTCTGAGATGACTCAATTTCAGTTTCACGTTCTCGGACATCCCACAAACCGAATTGGGTGTGTGTCAACAGAGGCGTTTTGTATTTGAACAACCAATAATCATCACATTTCCGCAAACACTCAACAAGCAACAGCAAAAAAATAAGAAAGAATATGAATGGAAATGGCAATGGAAATGGAATGGCACAAGCCGCAAGTCGCATGAAAATTTCATGGCCGCTTGTCATGTCCATTGCCATCACCATTTGCCATTTTCGTTTGCACTGCTTTCAGCTACAGCTACTGCAACAAATTCAAATGCTCATAAATGACGAAAAATGACAGATTAACACAAATATTGATACAGCGGGCCCCCCCAAACACACACACACACACACATAAGAGGGAGTGTGCGACCCAAGGACCTGTCTAACACTTAAGCCCAGTCAGAAGCGTTGACTTTTGGCTGTCACGCGCTATGGCCGCAGGATGATATTCCCTTCCTCTCTCTCCCCACCCTCTCTCTCTCTCTCTCGACGCTTTGTTTTTGTTGATGCTCGACGCGTTCATCGTGTGGCCCCGCATTGTTTTGAATAATTTGCACTAAACATGAAATATTAATGAGCATTTCTCTGTGTTTTTGGGGCTCTTTACGCCCTGCGGCCACACTGCGTATACGCCATAAAATTGAATATGCAGCAAATGATACACACAAAGTGAGTCCCTGACGCTTATGGGTCAGTCAGACAAACGACAGATAATCACTTGAAAGCATCCAGCTGAGATTTCTACGATTGATTATGGAGCATTTGAGTTTGGGTATTTTTAATACACTGTAACTGTAATAAAGAGCATTTGGAATCGCTGTCATCTCATATATCAAAAAAGAAGAATTATATATGAAATCTTTGCGATTCAAAGGGAAATGAAATGAGTTCTCAACGAGCACGAAAACATATGCAAACTTATCTACTTTCTTCAGTGGAAAGCATTAAAAAATATATTGCAATGAAAAAGTTGCTGCGTCTGCAGAAAAATTGTTCCACTTGAATTGGGCTGTACATAAATTTAACTTTTAATGCGCTGCGTACGCGAATGTGTAAAAGATTATCTTTATTGGCCATTAATTCATATTTAAGCTGGTGCGGCAAAAGAAAAAGGCGCCGTTAGCCCGAGTTCATTTTTGTGTTGTTTTTACTGTTAGCTTTGTTTTCTCCAACTTTTCATCTTTTTTTTTTTTTTGGGGAAAACGTTTGTAAAACACTGGATTTACGAAAGGATAAAATTATGCTTTGTAAAACAATTAAGGGGCATTATTTATGGCCCCACGCTGACCCCATGCCAACTGCCGCCTACTTACTTACCCCTCACACCCATGCCGAGGCCATGGTGGCCAAATGGTGCGTTAGTACACATAATTGCTGTTAGGGTTTGCGCCTCAAGAGCTTATTTATGAACCCAACTAATGGGCCCCAAACACTTCCAGAGTTTTGATCTATTGAGCTAGTAACAAAACTGTCCTGATAAGTGATTATTTGTTTAGCTTATTGGTTAATGAAGTGATCTAACAAATATGAAATTGAAATTGTTAGATTTTTATTCTATATTTGAAATGATATCAATTGACATTAACCACACAAGCAAATAGCTTATATACTAAATGCCAAACGCATACTATATCAATATTGAATCCGTACACTCGTTGAACACACACACAGAGAAGGGCTTTCTTGCTTCCGGAAAAATAACCCCTTTTTAGCAAATTTACAAATTTCCGCAATAAACCAAATAACTTAAATAAACACAAAACATTCGCAGGCAAATGGCAAATGCCAAAAAGGAGTGAAAACTGCTGACATATGCAACATACACATTGTGTATGTGGGGCTTGCCGGAATTGCCAATAAGAGGAAGCAGTTTCTCTCTCTCTTTCACGCTCTTTGCGAATGGGTCGATGACTGCTTTTGAGTTCACATGTTTGAAGAATGCAAAGCGTCATACGCGAATTTTCTACTACTGAAAAAGTTTAAACACCTGACAGAGTAGAAGCAACTAGAGGCTATGCTTAAAGTGTACATGGAAAAAAGCATACAAGAAGAAGTATGTTTAACATATTGCTTTGGCATACACGCCTCTTACATGCCCGCCCTAATAGTCGCTGGCAGCTATGCTTTTGGATATGGCCAACCAAGTAGACGGGCTCTGAGTTCTGGGTTCTGTTCTGTTCTTCAACTTTAACAAAAATTACTCGCTGGCGCTGTGGTAATGAAATTTATTAGATCATTATACCGACTGACTCTGTGTACTATGCCTTCCGCCTACCAACACCCCCCTTCCCCCTCCTGCGCCCTGCGCTGTGTAAAATTTGTTGACGTTGATTATCATTTTCAAGTTCTGACTTTTCATTTTCAATTTGTGCGCGGGCGGCAGGCACAACACAACACAACAGCAAGAACACGAGAAAAAAATGTATAAAATTGTTGTACTTTCTTTGTCTACGCTTTTGCAAAGCCGATCTCCTGCTTTCTGCTGCCGTTAGCTGGGCGTTTCTCTTTGGGGCTTAGCGCAATTTGTGGTATTCTTTATGTGTGCTGTGTTCTCGTTGTTGTTGCTGTTGTAGTCGTTGACTGTGGCATAATTTAACTTAATTTTTGGCACAAAATTGTAATTTGCATTAAGTTTATTGGTTAGGGTTTGTTGCTCTCCGCCTCGCTCGTTCCATTGCCAACCCACAAAGAAACATCTTCAACTTTATTAAACTCTACTTTTGCTGCTGCCAATTTATAAAAGAAAAACAACAACATTCTGTGACTTCATCAAGTTTGACAAACCCTCTGCGTGGGGATATGATTGATAAATATAGAAAATAAATCTATGCATAATTTAAACATACGCGATAATCCGACGACAATGATGATGTGCGTAAGAGTGAAAGCTCATAAGAAAAATGGCAAGTGAAAATTGCATATGCGACAACTTTAAAATGAAATTGACAACACTGTCAAGTAGCTGTCCGCCTTCAGCCACCCCATCTCTTTCCATCCCCGTCTCTCTGTCTGTCTGTCACTCAGCCTCTTTGAGAGCAGGCAAAAAATTAGATATGGGCCCGCCCGGAAGTTGTAAGCCAACATCAACAACAACAACACTAACACCAACAACAAGTTGGGGGGCACGTGGGTGTTGAAAATTCCCGCGGGAATTTTCATGCCATGTTGCCTGAAAAATTCGCTTAATAACTTTCGCATGGTGCGTGCGCCGAAGGAAGCGGATTTGATGCCAGGCCTATCCATCCCCCAAAAACCACCCACCTGCCCCCTACCAACACTACTGTGTATGTACAGGTACACGGGACACGCACATTGTGGCATTGGGACCCCAAAAACAGCAACCAGACAGTAATTTGTTTTAACAGCGCCTTTTAAAGATATTTACAGCCCGGTGGGGGTGTACGAAGACTCCCGCATCGGAACTGACGACTCCTTGCCACAATGCCAAGCCAGGCCTGCCCCACACTCGTGCCACTCACCTGCCTACTGCCTTCTGACTGCTGCCTGCTGCGGCCGACGACGCCATTTCATAAATTATCCGACACGCGGCGCTAATATGGCGCAACATCCTTGGCAAGCAGCACACGCCTTCTCCTTCCACACCCCTCCACCCCACCACCTCTCCCCACATTTCTATCTCTCTCTATGCGATGTCTGCTGTCCGGTTTTTGTGTACGTTCTATGTTCGCACGTTACCTGAAGTAGTCAAAGTCGGTGTTTTGGGGCATTTTTGAAGTTGTTGTTCTTCCTCCTTGGGCTTCCAATGTCGAAAACGCTGTTGCGCCTACTACTACTACACGTGTACAGAGAGTGGGGATGAGGGTAAGGAAAGGCAGGGGCACAGCATGTTTAGTGGCTACACGATGTTGCGCTTGTTGCGCTTCATTTGTTTAGAGCCGTAGGGACAACGGTTTTGCCTGACGACACTTGACAGACTAAATGAACTGAGAAGCACTAAATGGAAGGAAAAAAAACCTCTCAAATTTATTGATGATCATCTGTTTAAAACGTAAAAAACAAGAACAACATTAGATTAGTTGCCATGATCTGCTATATCTGGTTTAAGCCTTAAGCTTTTAATGTTAAGCCTGCGTACATTTATTTCAATTAATATCAACTTATCTATTGATAACATTCCACACAAAATACACAATTTATTGTATTTGTTTCAACGCTTATTAGCTTGAAATTTATTTTCAATTTTGTCTGTCATTAAATAATAATTTACGAGCTACAACAACAACAACGAAAAACCCAACTTTACCACAAAGCGCGATTGCAATTCGCGCCGAGTCTTTCAATTTAAAACGATTTGTGCTTTGTTGACCTGCAAAACCTGAACCCGAACCTCCCAAACTGAACTCTCGCCAAGTGCTGTCAGCTGCAACAGGAGTTACTTATTGTTACTGTTGCTTGGCTTATCATCTCTCCCTCTCACTCTCTCTCTCTCGCATCTCTTACTCTTTGTTAGCTTTTATTGCTGACGGAAATAGAGTTTTCGTCGTGATGGAAAATGAAAAACTTTGACATTGATTATTTTAAAGCTAGAAAATTATCGCATAAGTTTATTTTGCCCCCCAAAGTACTTCTTCTGTATTTTTTTTTGTGTTGTTGTCAAATTATAAACGAATTTATTTTAGATTAATTGTGCGTAAAGTTGCAAACAACAACAACAACAAGAACAATAGCAACAAGAAGAGACAGCAAATGGCACCAACTTCTGAACCACAAACACTTTGGGGGTAGTTTAAGCACTGCAAATGGACGAGGCTTCTGCTTTGATTACTTGTGGAGCGGGGGGGGGGGGGGGGGGAATGGCGGGAATGGCGGGTATCGGGTGTCAGTTGTGCTTTGCTACAAGCGTGCAAATGCGCTCATTTTAAATGCGATGTCTTCGCTTTGAGCATCAAATGGTATTATTTATTATTTTTCTCAACCATTTTACTCGCTCGCTTCTTGTTGTGGGTTGCGGTTTCTGTTCATTCTCATTTTTTTTTTGTCTCTTTCGTTTTTTTTTTTTTGCTTTTGCTTTTGTTTGGTGAAGCAAAGGTTTCGTCTTCATTGCGGACTTGCTTGCTGTTTGTTGTCTTTTGTTTTATGTTGCGGAAAATAATCGGAAATTTTTCCTTCTTACTTATATAATGTTAATAGTTATCTCCCTTAACGCGGCCTCCATTTCCGTTCGCATTTCTCACTCTCTCTATCTTCAACTGTCTCTGTCTCTCTCTCTCTGTCTCTCGCTGTCTCTGTTCATTGTGGCTGGCTCGTTGAAGATTGTCATTATGCCGCAAAATGCTTTGCGTCTTGTTCTTGTGGATTTTTTGCTTCAATTGTGCTGAAGTTCGGGGCTAGTCCTAGTCCCGTTTTAAGTCTTCGACTTGTCTTTTTCTATGTGTGTGGGTGTGTATTTGGTCGTTCCTTGGTTATTTGTAATTTATGTAACTATTTCAGTTAATCGAGCGTAATTGATTTTATTTTGAGTTTTATTATGGCGCTTGGCGGTTGACATTATTCTCGCTTTTATTTTTTGTCCCAAACTTTTTCTTTGACGTTTACACAAATCGAAAACAGAAACAATGGAAAATACTTGACTTTGACATTGTGTTTTTTTTTTTTGCTTTTGGGGTCTCTAACTGATGATTAATGTTAATATTGGCCATGGCTTATTGATCGCCTTCACAGTTTCATCGTGTTTATTTAGGTCTTAATATAATTAAGTTGTCACTAATCAAGTATTTCGGGGATTACCTGGAAATTTGTTATTTTAAGAAATGCTTTGATTTCAGTAACCTTTCTCGAAGGCCAAACGAATTTAATCCGTGGTTTTAAGGTGTTCAAAATTCAGTTTAAATATTGGCATTTTAATTAAGACTTAATTGGTGCTAATTCAAGGTAATTAATACCTAATATATTCATCATCATAATTTCACATCTCATTGACATTTAATTATGCTCTCGCCCCGAGGACATGGTTCACATTGAACGCGCCATCTCTTTGTCAACATATTTCCGTTTGTTTGATGACACCGACAAGCAAACAAAAAAAACCGTAGCATGCTTTTTGGGGCCCTCGCAAAATATGCCTTGACCCTTCACATTGCTTGGTCATTGTCACACAGACACACGCTGACGTTGCTTGTGCCCCCCGCTGTGCTTGTGTGTGTGTGCGAGGGTGTGCATGAAGCCTGCTGCTGTCACAGTGCGATAACGGTATTATGCACATTGACAACACACACACACACGCACACACAGAGCCAAATACAAAGGGAAAGGAAGTGCCGTAGGCAGCATGTTTAAACGCCTGACAAAATGGCGACCAGCGGCGCAGTCGATTGCCCAATTTTGTTAAACAAATAGGTAATAATAACACACAAACATACACGTACACCCTCACACACAAACACACACACAATTGTCTGTCTTATGCACAATGCATTGAAATGGCTGTTAACTGAAATTAATTGAAAAAGCTTCATATTTGTCCTATTTGCTTTACTTTGTTTTAAGTTCAGTTTGCGTAATTGAATTCAAGTTGTATATAAAACCTTTTTTTAAGATTCAACACATAGAAAACTTCTTTCTATATGCAATTGATTATACGCTATAACTAAAAGAGAAAACTGCATGAATTTTGCGTCCTTGGTTTTTTATTTTAATTCCAAACTCAACATGGTTTTGGCTTGCAAACAATAGCAAAGCATTTGGCGCATCAAATTCCTAGCATCAACATCAGCAGCACCCTCCCTCCCCCGCCGCACATTCCCTTACCCAACCAAACACTACCATCAACAAATAACATAACTCAAAATTTCCATTTGCATGCGCTTTGAATATGCATATCCTATACGCATATTGATTTTCATAGTCAAAACACACACTTGAACACACATCACAGGCACTCAGGGGAAGTAGAAGAAGAAGTAAAAGTGAATTGAAATTTGGGGCGTGGCATGGTCGAGAGTACTAACTTTACGTAAAGCTGTTGTTTTTTACGCCAGCTTCCTCTTTATTAAAGTTAATTTACAAAGAAAACATGCAGCACAAAAAACATGCTGAAAAATATATAGCACAAAGAAAAAATAAATATGCATTCAGTTTGTTAAAACAATCAACAAAAAGTGAACAGCAAAATAATAACAAATCTATATGTATACGCAGAGAGAGAGAGAGAGAGAGAGAGAGAGAGAGAGAGAGCGAGAGAGAGCGAGAGAGAGAGAGTATAAGTTTACTGTTTTTGTTTACGTTTGCAACATTGCACTTACAATTTACATGCTGGGGCAGCTGTATAAATATGGGCGTGGCTTACAAAATACATGCAACATATGCATATTAAATAAACTTAAACGCAATACTGAACAATTTTGTAATTGAAGTGTATGTAACCCATATTTCCCATTACTTTTTCGTGCAGTTACTTTCAAGCACATAAATCCGTCTGAAGTACAGATAATGCGCCCCATTTAACCAATAAATACTTTTCGAAGATGTAAGAACCTCAAAAAAAAAACAAAGGCCATTGAGGCCAGGCTCTGCAAATTGAGCACAAATTAGCCAAATCCTGTGAGTACCAGACTGTACAAAATGGCGACCTAACAAGCGTAGCATAACCCATAAGCACTTACATCATTGAAACACACACACACATACATACATACATTCACACAGCCTACAGCGAACAGCCTACAGCGGCTTAGAGATTGCGTGTGCCGCACTGTCCTTCAAAATCACCAGAGGCAACAATCATTTATGGCGCAGACTTAGCCACAAAGTCAGCCAATCAGTAAAGTCGCTCTGATGCAGACAGACGCTCCGCTCCGTTTTGGCTTTTATTATGCTCCGAGAAGGCCAATCACCAAATCGTGTCTTAACATAATTTCCTCCCCCCTTTTTTGCCCGGCAAAAATGTTTGAGTTTTTTTTTTTTGGGTTCGGGGGGACTTCGACTGGACACAAAACCCAGCAAGAAGTGCACAAAAAATTACATTTACGTGCTTCCAATGTGTAATTAAGGATTACTTTGCGCTCAAGTGGCCCGCCATTGCTGCTTGTTCTTGTTGTTCGCTGCTTTTGTTGTTGTCTAGGCTCGACAAATCAGTTCAAAAAGCTCAGCTGCGTGACTTTGTTGTCCAGGCCCAAAACAAAAGTCGAAGGGTTTTTCCCTTAACTTCTTCTCCGCTTTGGTTCTTTTCTGGCTTGCTTACTTCTTGTTGTCTCTATGAAAATTGACTAATGACTTTGGAGCTCACAGTTGCTTAAAGAGTTTCTTAAGTTGCTGCCAGAAATAACAATTTAAGAAGCAATTTAAGTACTAAGTCTATTTAACTCAAAGCAATTTTAGCTAGAAGAAAAAAAACATAAATATTGCAATGAAATCAAATGAATTAATTTTGCTAATAGTAAGATTTATTTCAATATTATTTTACATTATTTTATGTTGACTTAAACATACAGACACACTATCATATATTGCTATGATATTAGTTTATTTAAGGCCACGTTCAGTTGGCTAACTGAAGCACACATAAGCTGGACAAGTCCTGGTGGCAAGCTTAGCAAATCCCTGAGCAGCTCGATACCTGAGGGTCGGATGGAACGGACATGAACGGATATAGATGAATGTGCGTGTGTCTGTCCGTGTGTGTGTGTGTGTGAACAATTTGCATTATTCACATGTTTAACATGCAAAACGCCGCTGGGACGAAGACTTTGGCATACTTGTCAGGATATGTGACTATGTAAACACACACATGTCCATACACACACATACAGAGAAAGAGAGAGAGACTATCACACATCGGTGCTTATTATGAAATTCCTGCAAATAGTGCGGCGCCTTTGAAACTAGCACTGAACTTCAATTGGCGTTTACAAATGGACCGCACTTGTGGCTGTGTGCAACATCACGCAGGCTGGGTTGAAGGCAGTTGAAGGCAGCAGCATTACGCAAATTCATTTCAATCTAATCAAGTTGGTCAAACAAGTTTAAATTGATTTCGCCAAAGCCACAAGGAGCTGCTGCTGCTACTGCTTCTACTGCAGCAGTGAAGACGGGAAACAAAACACAAAAAAAAGGGGAATAGAATAAACGGACATTTTTAACGGACAATTAAAATTTACGCCGCAGCGACAATGATAATGAGATTTTTAATAACCTCGTAAAGTGCAACCCAGTTCCCATTTTTTTGTTAGTCCTTTCCTGCAGCGGTCTGGGGCAAAACGCCAAACCCAACAACTAACCGGCTAAGCAAAATGTTAAAGAAAGAATGAAGGGACTCAAAAGCCGGAACGACATGCGCGTCGCTTCTTTCACTCGTTCGCAAACAAGAAAGAAGTTGCCAAATAACCGCAAGCAACTCGAACAATGTGCAATGTGAGGTGGCTGTCGCGTTTGCCTCCTTGATTTTTTTTTACATTATGTGGCTTTCTGTTTTTCTTTAGCATCTCTTTCAACACACACACACATAGAGAGGGAGCGAGTTGAACCCATAAGCCAACCAATTTCTTGGCAAGAAACGGAAGCGCAAAAGCAACGGCAGAAACAATTAAAAGTTTCCGTTGCCACTTGCACTTCCTGACCATTTTGGCCACGCGCACTCATTTATCCTCCCCTATGATGGTACAATCAGCTAAGTGTGTATGTGTGTGTGTGTGTGTTTTATATGCATGTGTTAGAGTTGCTTAATGGCCAGCTGAATGCTTAATTTATTCAGCGACATGAGCTTAATAAAAATAGCCCTTTATTACTCGCTCGTTGTTGAATTACAAAATAAACTTTATCTCAACACAAAAGAATTCGGTTAAATATATGTTTAATTGGCATAACAATTTAAAAATATTTTTGTTATAGTTTTAATGTCTAAAGTGTACAACAAATTCGTTCTTTTAAGCGAACTTATTGTAATTTGAAATGAAATTTTTTTTATTTAGTTTGTTTGATTGTCAGCTCTCGGCTGTCATTTAAGCGTAAAATGAGCTGCTTTTAAGCGCAAAATTAATAATTGTCTTAAGAAAAAAAGCAGTAACAGAAAAAAATGATGAAAAAGCTAAACGGCTTAACATTTATTTGCTTAGGTTACGAAGCCTTTGGGCTAAGCGAAAAAAAAAGTTAATTTCGCTTAGGCAAACCACAAAAAAATGCAGCAAATTATGCAAATAAATGATGAACAATATATATATGTACAATCAGAATTTGAAGTTTCATTTAATATGTAAAATAATCGTTTAAATGCTATTTGTGACTTTAATATTTGTAGAGCTAAAACTCTGTTTGGTTTATTGCTGGCACGTGTTTGGTCAATCAAAGTTTATACAACAACCGAGAGCACTGCAATGGGGAAAATTGCGAAAATTCGAAATATGAAACCAAGTGGAGCGCGTCCTTTTTAATTACCCACTCGAGCAAAGGGCAACAAAGTAAGTCGGCAACAGCAGCGGCAGCAGAAAGAAAAGCAAGGAGTAATGTTAACTTTCAATTGCGGGCGGGTCGAGGTGCCTGCGCCGTAGCTGGTCCTACCCGTGTCAGCCTTGGCAGGAAAAACAGTCTGACGGCTAGTCAAGGGGGGTGTGGAGGTGGACGGGGCAGGCATTGCGAACTGGCTGGGAAATGACAGAACCAACCATTCGGCACTTCATCAAGTCCTCTGACGTTGTTGGCCCAGTGACGTCCAGAACGCTATTGCTGACAACGGTCTTGGGACAAGAGTGCGCCGTCGAGGTGTGTGGAAAGGGCGAGATGGAGGCAGAGAGATGTACAATGCAGCAGCAGGTTGACTCCGCAGCGTAGCGAAGTGCTTAAATTAAGTTAAAATGAGAAATACAAGCAAGCAGGAGGAAGGAGAGAAAGTGAAAAGGGGCGTAAATAAACAGCAAAGTTTAATGAAGTAGGCACTGAAGAGGGTTGTTTTCGTAGGGATGATGAGATCAAATCAAAGTATGTGTGTAAGCTAAAAAGATATAAGGGTTGCCTTTTAGCTCGAAACTTTCTTGGGCATAATTATAAGGTCGTGATCCCGACTCGAATAAGATTAAAAATATTAGAAAGTAAGGTTTCAAAAACCCAAATATCCTGGCCACAAATTTAACTTCGTGAAAGTTTTTTTTTATATTTACTGAAAAAATAAATATTACTTATTTGCTCGGGAAACAATGGAATGACTATAGAACATCATTCACCAAGAACCACCAGCGAGCACCACCCGGCACCACATCGCTCATTTATCAGCAAAACAGCAACAGCAGCAACAACAACAACAACAACAACAAATAAAACTGCAAGCCATGCCACATAACTCATTGCTTTGCAGTTAGTTTTTCCCGGTTTCCGCTACTACACACCCTTTTGCTCATATACAATTTCTCTATATCTATCTGGGAGTCAGCGCTCCAAGTGTTAAATGTGACCACTTAACAGAATGACAATAGTTTTTAACTTGGCTAGAAGTTTTGGCGTCACCACAAAGTGGTTTTAGTGCAAATCTCTCACTCACACACATACACAATAACAACAAGAACGATGTAAAACTTTTCATATATGTGTAGCTTTCTTGCTTGCCAAGTTCTGTTCATGTTGCAAGTTTTTGGATTGGGTTTGGGGTCAACCCGCTACAATTGCATATGTCGCCAGCAGCTGGAACTGACCCAAAAGCAAAATATGCTACTAATACCCAAATAGCATGCAATGGCCAAATGTTAGCTGGCGGCGGTTGTATTTTGAAATATGCATGTGTTCCCAACACAAGTAAGAGCCAAGGCAGCAAGCAATGCCCGTTAAGTAATCTACAGCTCAAAGTGCGTGCCATTAAAAAAGAGAGCTGAAAAGGCCGCAATTTCATCATCATTATCTTCATTATCAGCATCAGCTTACAAAGGCGTAGAAGATGTGGCCGCAACTTGGTTTTTGGTTATAAATTTTACGCCAGCGCTTTTCGGAACAAAATACGAACACACACACTACACCGGACACGGAATATGGCAGGCGGAAGCGGCATTTGGTCATGGCTTTCCTTCCGGTTCGCTGCATGTGGCTAACATTTTGCGGTAACTCCCACGCCTTGCCTCGCCTCGCCACACCCCAACCATAGCACCATAAAGTACATTCGAAATGCGACCACTCGCGCTGATATTTCAATTTGAGCGCATCTTTGACTGACAGCCAGACAGGCAGGCGAATGGGCCAGGGCCGCATTACTTTCGGTTGAGCCCTAACCATTGTCACGGGTCAGTCAACGAAATGTTGTTGGTGTTGTTGTTGTTGTTATTGTCGTTGATTGTCGTTTCGCAACGATATCATTACGCAACACCGGAAACATTAATACCCGTTGGATTGTTGTGTTCGTTGTTCAACATGCGTTTTCATTGTTGACAATTTAACAACAGGTAAAGACACGCTTCTGGCCTTCTGACTTATCTACACTTGTTGGGAATCATATTTCAAGTGGACATTTCAACTTCATTTCAAAACATTGATTTTACAAATTCAAAGGCAAAATTCACTCGAAAATGTGATTTTGTAGTAAAAATTCATTTCATAAATTTTCCGGCTTCATGCACAGCCTGTGCACGACCTTTGACACTCACAAAGGCAACCAAACATATCAAGTACGAGGCAGCTCTCTGTACGCGTATGCTGCATGTTCAATAGTTGCGTATACGCAATGTAGGCCATAGCAATTAATTATTACAGTAAAATAAAAGGCCACACATGAGATTAACGAAGCAGAGCCAACCAAAAATTTACATACAGACATGTCTGTGTGTGTGTAAACCTTAATGCTGTTAAATGAAACTGAAAAGAGGGAAGAAAAAGTTCGATTATTACATAAATAATTTCTCCGAATCGAATTGCTTTAAATTATGAAATATGTGTATGTATGTAATGAGCAGTAAGTAAAATGAAAGAATAAGTAAATTAAGATATATATCGGACAGCATAATTCGAATGTGAGCTGATTATATTGTGTGCGCAGTTGAACACTTTAACAATTAAATCCATAATGCACTTTATTAAACAGCAGCGGAATTAAAATTTTATTCCGGCACAAACAGGATATAATTAATGCACAAATATTCATTTTAATATATATAAGAAAAATATAAATTTACCTTAAAAATAACTCGAAATCCCCAAATAATAAGTTGCATGTGCCATTTGATTTATATATTATTCAGCTTTAGAGTCGGATTGTCAAGCGATTTTATCCTCGTCACAATATTATTTTTTATATTTTTTGGCATAACAGTTATCAAATCAACACGACAGCTGCACACACGAACTAACCAAGCCTCTAAACGCTATAGACGCTTGTAAAGCTCACAGAAATGTCACTTGCTGTCAACATAAAACAAACAAACAAACAAACGAACACACGCAACAGACAGATAGACAGACAGCCAATTCCAATCCGCTGAGAAATGTTAACTGATCTCAACTGATTGGGTGTCAGCATTTATCTCGCATTCCGTGTTCATGTCCAGTTTTCAAAACCCAAACAACAACAACGAGAAAAACCCACTCACATGTCAATATTTATCAGAGAGGCTCAACCCCCTCAAACAACTGCAACTTATTATAATACATAATGCCAAAAAATCAAAACAACACTAGGCAAAAAAAAATAAAAAAAAAAGAAACAAAAACGAAAACGAAAACGAAAAAGAAAAACAAGCAGCCGGCAACTGATATTTTCTTTATCAAGTTGAACTCAGACAGACAGAAGCATCGAATTTGAGCCTCTGCTTATTTCGTTTGTATATTTTCTTGTTTGTGCTTCTCATCTCTTTTCTCTTTTCTTTTTCTTTTTTTTACATTTAATATAAACACATTTAATTTATACGACATGACAACGACAAGATTTTGGGGCTTAGATTGACGACCCCCGAGCTGATACGAATGTGCGTCTTAGTTGCCTTTCAACCGTACCATACCATACCGAACCGTACCTCACCGTACCACACGCCAAAACGCACCACACAGATACAAAAAGCGTGGCATATAAACTTTGCCGCATATAAAAAGATACCTTAAGGAACTTGCAAATTGTCAGCATGTGTGTGTGGGTGAATGGGACGTGGGAATTGAGGGGTTAAGGCTGATGTTGTTGTTGTTCTTCTTTTTTTTATGTTTTTAAGTTTGTTTGACATTGCTGTGTGTGTCCGCGGATTGTGTATGGGACGGAGGGGAGGTGTAGGGGGAGTGTGTGAATAAAATTGGAAATACTCTGGGATTATATACTGATTTAACGCATGGAAACAAAAGCATCACGTATACGCATTTTATATTTGTTTTCTTCTATCTGCTGCTTAGGGGACAACAACAACCAGAGTGTCTGTCTGTGTGTGTGTGTGTGTTTTGTGTTTGTGAAATTGTGCAACTGATAGGGCAAAAACTTTTGCCACACACACTCACACACCCCCACACACATATCTAGGCCAATATGTCTTGGTTTGCCATTTTAATTTTGAGCTAAAGCTTTAGTTGCTTGTCAGTTTCCATGCCCCGCCACCTTTGTGCATTAAACAAATTAATGCCATAAAAATCAACAACAACAAAACACATGCAAAAACTTTGCCATTTATATCGTAGCCTCAACTCAACTGTCATATATTAAACGAGTTGTTGTTGTTGTTTGTTGTTTTTGCTGTAGTCATACATTTTATGTTAGTTGTGCCGACTTTTTATGTGCTTGGCTTTTATTTGCTTATTGAAAATAAACAAAATTTATTAACAATAAAAAAAAAGTTGAGAAAACTCCGCCGAAGCGCTTAAAAGTTCGTAATAAACCAGGCGCAAAAGTCAATTGGTTGCCTTAAGTGATTAAAACTGAACGAATCCCCGAAAAAAACAAAAAAACATAAAACATTACACATACGCCACTTGGTACCACTTTTACACAGACAGACATTCGCCACGCACCCAGTAAAAGTAAAAACCCAATAATAAACCACAGACACCAATAACAACAATTGCTGTAAATGCAATTGTGGCATATGGAAATTTTTGCTGTTTTTGAAACCGAATGAAATTAAATCTTTCTCTCTTTCTCCCTCTTTCGCTCTGCCTCTGTTACGTATTCTCGACACGTTTTGCTACGTTCAATGCCTACGTGTGTGTACATTTTAACTATTGTTTTGCATAGAAAAAACGTTCAACTCCGCCCACTCCAATATGGAAATACCTTCGCTCCAATGCAAAACAATTAAAAAACATTTTGTATATTGCGGCATTTGGGTAACTCACTCGGTTTCTGTTGCACAAAGCCAACTGCTCTCTCTCTTTCTCCCTCTCTCTCTCTGTCCACAATATGTTGGCTTTGCTACTGTTGCTACTGCCCACATCCCCAAAAACCAGAGAATATTTTGGTAGCCACATTGTTTACTGTTGCTGGCACCACAGAAGCCACCGCTATTTGTAATTGAGTTGATTTCTGTGTAGTTGGGGTAGGAAAGAAGCTCTCAATGCCGTTGCAGCATTATTAGTTGCCACGCGGTATACAATTTGAATGCGGTTGTTGCATATTTGCATTGGTGTTTACCTCACGCAAATTAAATCACACATTAAACTTATGCGAAAAAGATAACCCGCAATTATGTACATATATTTCGGCTGATAAATGAACAAATTAATTCCAAAAATATTTGTTTTAGCTGGAAAAAGACAAAAATTACCGAACACCAACTAGAAATGTTCGAGCCTATTCCATTAATACAACGAACAAACTAACGTTCTGTGATGATTCATCATTCAATGATTCATAACTCAATCACACGCAAACACATAGATGTGAAAATCAATCTTAGTTTTCAATCAATATCCATTATAGCCCCTAGGTTTGATGGCTAGACCAATGCATTGGCAATACCAGCCGATTTATTGCACTTTGCGCGACAATTTCCGTGCCAGAACTCGCACTTGTCTCCAGTTCTTAGTCGCTTGAACTTTGCGCAGATTGCCGTCATTGTCAACATGCATTCAATTGCAAGGCGTTCTCGACAGTGTTTGTGATTGTATGTGTGTGTGTGTGTGTGTGAAGGTGCGTTTGTGCGGTAGAAACTGAATGAAAGGCTTTGGCACTATTTCATACGTTGCAGACTTGGACAACTTTTTATTGCTTCGGCGTGCTTGAAGTGCCAGCCATCTCTAAATTGTTTTTCCATAGCTATCGACTGCGACTGCTGCCCACCAGCAACACCAGCCAGCAACCAGGCAACACCAGCCAGCAACCAGCAAAAGTAACAAATTGTATCGTATTGTGTGCAGCGAGTAAAAATGGGAAAAAAAAATAAGAGATGCCCGCAAATAACCCACAGTGCTCAATGGAGAAGTTGTGAATCCACAGTAAAGCTGGCAACTGTAAACTGCGCTGCGTAACGGATGCGGAAACGGAAATCCGATATTATTGCGTTTGTATTGTATTAGAAGTGCGTCGATGTTCGATGTCGATGTTGCTTTCGTTATTGTTGTTGGGTGTTGCCGTTGCCGTTGCTGTTCACATTGTCATTGTTGCTGTTGCTGTTGCTTTTGCTGTTGCTGGCGCGTTGGGCAGGTGTCTCTGCGGCTACGTTGCCATTGTTGATGAAAATTGAAATGTCATATTGCTGGCTTTCCCATTTGATTCGAGCTTAGCCAGACAAACGGGCCGCAGAAATTTGTGGCTAAAACGGGCACCAGCAGCAAAAAATATACGTTCTCTCCGTGCACACCTTGCTAAAATTAGAAATATGATGCAACATTCTGTGGATGTGTGTTGAGAGTGTCATATACAGTGGAACACTAAATTTAGCAACAACAGAAATAGAAAAAAATAACATTGTTTCCATTCAAACATTTGCCAATTAACATATCTTGTATACATTGTTAGCTAAAACACGATATGCTCCATAAAATTTATCAAAAATTACAGCCAAAGAAATTTCAGATACAAATTACAATAAATTCAACATAACAACATTAACTGTGTGCGCTTTCTACATTTATTTTGTCGGACATGAGACAAAGTCAACGCAAAAGAATACAAGTGTTGTACGCGTTGAGGAGGAGCGGTAAGGTGAGGTAGGTGGCAAATGGCAGAGAACATGCCGCACAGCATGTTATTTATGGCGCTTCAGGTTGTTTGGGGTGCTAATAATGTGCGAGTGGCCAGCCAGCCAGTCAAAGACGTAGAACCGACTGTCGGTATGTCGGCGGCCGACAACAGGCAACATTATGAGCGCCCTGGGCGCTACAAATGGGCAACTTTGTTGACTAACTTTTGTGAACAACACGTGTCTAGTCTACATTTACACACACACACATACACACAAACATTCTGACTGCTGTCCTTGGTATCTGGTCAGCTTCCATGTTCATGTTTCAGCTCGAGTTGCACATTTTCTATTTCTAACGATATTTATTAAGTAGATTTTCGGCAGCCAAGCAGCAGCAACAGTAGGAGCAACAGCGACAGCGACAAGAGCAGCCACACAGGTAGCCGAGCATCCGTAATTGCTCCCTGGACCTTTGACCTCATGCTCGACACACAAGTTGACATTTATATTTTGTTAGCATACTCACTCTCTCGGGCGAACAGTAGAGAAAAAAAGAAAAAAATATTAAAAATTATAATTGCAGAGACCGTACAGAGAAATTAGTGCTGCATTATGAACATACATATATTTTAATTTAATTTATCAACCGCTTTTTTGCTGGCGTTTGCTGGCAAATAAAAAAAATACATTATTGTCCACTTTTGGGTGATTACATTTTAATTTTTTTTTGTCTCCCCGTCCTTACTGTGGCATTTTGAAGTTTATCTGTTTTAACGACACAGTTTTTATTGTACGCACTGAAAAGTGTGAAAAATAATGATGATAAAGGAAATTGATGGTCTTTAAAAACTTATAAACAAAATGGGAAATAATAAGGAACTCTATAAACTTAAACATAAAATGCGAAATGTGATGTTCTGACAGCATTAATTATATATTTTTGGCACACAAATTGAAACAGAATGGCCAAAAAAAAAGTAATTTAATCCAAGCTGTCCGCAATAATTGTATTCTTATTGTTAAAAACAATAAGCTGTCAAGTTTGTTAATACACAAATGTGTGTTCTGTTTAAGGTAAATCCATTTCAATTTCACAATTACAGTGCCACACAACTGTTGGATGACCTTATCATGCATTAGAATCATGATTGCCTTGGTAATCTGCTCAAACTAATTTCATCAGAATTTGTCATGCCAAAATTAAAGCAGAACTATTTAATTTATAACCAACTATAAAAGCAAGGCATAACATAAATTGTTGTCATATATTTATAGCATGCACAAATTGCCATTCAACACACACACACACAGAGAAAGAGAGAGAGAGAGAGATAGAGAAAGGCAACATTTGTAGCAAATACAAAGTAATCTACAACTTAAATGAGATTGTACTTGGGTCTCTGTGGCAACCAAGACAACATTATAAATAAATATCATTTAAAATCAACTCTTAACTAACCTGTCTGCACTTTGTGAGCTACTTCAAACTCTCTCATTGGAAGCGTCGACGACACTTCACTGGAGTCAAGTCAAGTGCAATTTCAGTACAAACACACACACACACACACACACCCACACAGAGACGTACATACACATGACATTGCATTAAACGGCTGCTGTGTTGTGTAATTACCCATTAAACAGTACGCCAGGACATAGGAAACTTACCCAAAGAGAGCAAGAGAGAGACAGACACACAGAGTATGGAAAGGCGAAGAGACTGAGGCTGAGCTGTGCCTACTTTTCATTTTAAGTAGTTCAGATTGGGTGTGGTGCTTGTATGCGTGTGTGTGTGTGCTTATGCACATGTATGCATGTTAAGTGCATGCAAAATGCTTGCCTAGGCACTAAGACCAAATTGGAGGCGGACACGCAATACGAGCTGAAACTCTAGCCAGATCTGGAGGTAAGGCAAGCCAGGCGAGAAGAGAAGAGTAGAAGAAGAACGATAGTAGGAGTAGTATTCAGTGGCGACGGCATTCGCATTATGCAGTTAAATGTAGTAAATAAAATGCTAACGCCATTGCCATTAAATCTGAACGCAGCCGACGTCAGCACGTTGGAAGCATAATTAGTTTTAAATGAGCTTGTTGATGGCTCAACTTGTGACGCTATAAACCTCATCATCACATTGTTCGTGAAGTAGGTGTGAGTGGGCTGAGTTTTGTGTTTAAAGCAACTTGTAACTATTCTGTTTTAAGTAGAGTTTTTCTAAAGAAGTTTTTCCATAAATGTTCACATTTCATCTTAAAGTCCAGAATATAACTCAAATCTAGTCAAAAAGCAAGTTTGGTTTACCTTCTATATCATTTCGGGCAATCCGTTTAATGGAGCTGTTACAAAAGGGCCCCCTGTTTTAATCAGAATGCAAGCGAATGCATCTTGTCGCTGTTGGTTGTTTGTTTATTTAACGGCTGCCACAGCTGCCAGTGGATGGCGAGCGTCAAGGTGGCAACTGTCAGTTGGTGGCCACACGCACATTGTGACAGGCGAAACAGATCGTGAAAGGAGCCTGACTGCTGCTGTCGCTGCGGTACATTTAATCAAGTTTTCAGCTCAGCTATGTTTATGTCAAGTGTCTATTTGCCTATAACAAACAGACAGACAGCGACAGGCAGCATACTCACTCTCTCTCTCTGTCTCCCTCGTTCGCTGTCTCTCTCTTTCGGTTTGAGAGTGAGATAGAGAAGGAAGAGTAGGACACTTTGCAGTTTACAAGGAAACATTAATTAAACAAATAAAGTGCACACGCCGAGGGTCCTAAAAGGCTGCAACCGCAATGTCATGCGGTGTCCCCCATACAACACTGAAAAATGTGCGAGACCCTGTCTTTGTTTATATAGGACTCACACACACACATACCGACACACACACACACAGTCGTACACACATTGTATTTGCTAGCAAAGTTAAATGTTAAGCTTTTTTGGGCAAGCTGAAGAAATTACGCATAACTGTCATTGTTCACTTTATTGTGTGGGTGGCGGTGCGAGTAGGTAGAGGGGTGGGGGAACGGGGGGTTAGCATTTGCTTTTTATGTAGCACACTTACCTTGCGAGTTTATTTAATTTCCTGCCTTTTGACTGCCTCGCCCTTCTCCTTGCCTGCCTGCCTGCTGCCTGTCACAACACGGGCACCATAATTGAATTTTTTACGCACGCTCATTTGTGTTTGCGTTTTTATTAACAACAACACAGACCAACAAACAGACAGAGAGACAAACAGACTGAGACTCTTACTACGACTACATCTGGGGAGTCGTGGAAAAAGTTTATAAAAATAAAGGGCCTGTCAACTTTTAGGTGCTGCACACGTTTTGTAACTGTCTATCAATTATAACGTGACTGCTGAATGTTTGTTTTTTTTCCGCATTCACATACCACTGTATGTCTGTATGTATGTGTGTGTGTGTAAGTGTGTGTGACGAAAACATGAACTTTATTTGAATTCCTTAACTGCCACTTGCTGTGGTTGCCACGTCTGGCCACTGCCTCCCCATAAATATTTTAAGCCCAAATTCTTGATACGTCCTTCTCTAAGTCACTTGCCAAAATGACTGTTCTGCCTTGTTTGTTTCATTGTGTTGCGCTTCGTTTTGTTTCGTTTCGTTTTGTTACGTAACGTTTGTTTGTTTGTCAGGCAGGAAATTAAAATTTACTCACAGCAAGTGTAATGAGTTCTAATGTGTATTCGCAATGAGCTCGTATAAATATGTTACAGTCAAATGTATTTATATTAAGCATACGCTGCGTTGTACTCAATTTGGTTTGAAACACATTAAGACAGAATATGCCAGGCTGCTGAAAATATTTATAAGCAGAATGTTTTATCAGTTTTGCTCTTTTCTCGCAGTGTAACTGCAATATGCTTTTGCTTTTTGTTCATGGCTACAGATTCATTTGATTGTGCCGCTTGCTGTTGCAACTTCTGCAACTGCTACACCTGCTGTTGTTACCCTATTAATTATCGCGGCTTACAACTTACATAATACTGTGCAACATGGGTTAAGTTTAATAAACTTTCTTAATAAACTTACCTATCTAGGCTAAATATTTTAGAGAATATGTGTATAAAATTTTATTAAATTGAAAAGTATTAGATAACTTTCACTAACAAAATCATTAGCTAAGTCTGGTCATTTCAACAATGATCTCAAAACAAATGCTAGTCGCTCGTTTAACATTGTTTTTGCCAAAAGCATCAAATGTGAAGACAAGCTTGCGTCGACCAGCTGCAGGGGCAATTTTAATATCAACTTGCATCTCTGTATTAAATGTTTCATGGATGAACTTGGTCTAAAAGGGATTTTAAGTTAATAATCTTCATAACATATAAGCGTAAAGCTAAATATTCTTACACCAGGACTAAAGCACTTTGTCTTCACTTCTTCGACATTTATTATGTGTCGTGTCCAAAATTTATACCAATATTGATTTTTATCAAACATATCTTTGCAAAAGTCTTGGACCGTTAGTGCCAATACTGTTGGCAGCCAATTTCCACGATCATAAGCAAGCACTTTAACACTACCCTGAAATGTTTTTAGATTATTAACATTAAATATTTGTGGAATACCACTTTGAATACCTGAATACGATCCGTTGGCTGGATTTGCCAAACTGCTGTCACATTTCCTGAAATAGTTACACTCTCGAAATCCATACGAAAATTAATTTCTGAGAAATCAAAGAGGCCATTTTTAACGCTAAGCACATTGCTGGGCTGATTTTCACATTCAGTCAAGAACTCCTCGTCTTCAGGCTCTAATTTATATTTGGTTGAACTGATCTTTTGAACGAGAGTTAAAATAAACAGCACTTCCAACAGGAATTTAAGTGTTGAACACATCTTGCAGTAGTTTACTATTCGCTGAAAAGTGACGAAGTGTCTGGGCTTAATAGAGATAAACAGCTTATATGTGTTGAGATTGAGATCTACTTGCGTATTTATAAACTGACACATGTAGCTTATCCCTATCAACAGGAAATTAAAATAATTAGTTTAATTTTACACATCCGTTATGCAGTTATTAAACATTTAAACATGCAATGTGTACATATGTTAAGTTTATAAGCAGAATGCTCAGTTTTCTCTTTTCTCGCAGTGTAACTGCAATATGCTATTGCTTCTTGTTCATGGCTACAGATTCATTTGATTGTGCCGCTTTCTGTTGCAACTTCTGCAACTGCTACACCTGCTGTTGTTAGCTTATTAATTATCGCGGCTTACAACTTACATAATACTGTGCAACATGGGTTAAGTTTAATAAAGTTTCTTAATAAACTTACCTATCTAGTTATGTTATCCGTACTCAACCTGACTTACATGTTATGTTTCTTAATACTTGTTGCGCAGTGTGTCTTTTAAGTAAGGTAGGTAACAGGCGGCGCCTGTGTGTATGCAATAGTTTTTTGCATGCAGTATTTACTTGCAAAGAGAGCGCACTAATTGAAGTTTGTTCTTGTTGCACATTTTTGTTTAGATGGCATGCCCACAAGGCAGCTCATTGCTAATAACTGCCACCAGTTGTTGCAATTTCCGCACTGCAATTTAATCAACCAGAACGACATTCTTGACTTCAAGCAGTATATAGTCTATATATAGATTGTATGTATATATAGTATATATTGTCTTGGCCCAGTTCCGGTTGCCATAATTAAACATTAATTTGACAAAAGCGAGAAAAATTTAGCATTGGAGAGTAGTAGACTTCAACCACCGAGAACTTCCTGCTCAGCCTTACTCTACTCAAATGCTTAAGGAATTTGTTTCAATTTTTGTATAATTTATTAGCTAAATACTTTTAGTTTTTTGGGGGATTTGAAGTAAAGTTTCGGCTTCAATCACTGCACATGGCCATGGGGGCCAAAATGGCAGCTTGCTTCTCCTAAAACTATGAGCAAAACATGCAAGCCGCTTAAGTCCTTAAGTTTATCTAGCCTGTCCAATGGCAAATGCCATGGCAATGAACGAAGCAAAGCATTGAAGCATTGAAGCATTCAGGCATTGAGTCAATGGCGTGTTTGAAGTGCCTACGTAAGTTTCATTTCGGCTCTTGGTCAATCTGCCATCGTCTGCTGGCATGACAATCATATTTACGTGACCTGCATGTATAATTAATTCAAGGCTCGATCCCAAACGAGCAAAACCCAGCTAAGTCAACCTCCCCCCCGCATAAAAGTGACTTAGGCAAAAACTTTTGCCCAAATTGTATACAAAACAGCAACAGCAAAAGCTACAGCTACGGCTACGGCTTGGAACGCAGCGTCACAAAGTCAAATCTGTGGCAAGTTCAACACAAAACTGCCTGCCGAACCCAGTTTGACTTGACTTTTTTTGGCTTTTTTTTTGTTTCGTAAGCAGTTTCTGTTTGGCTTGCATAAAGGGCGCAGTCAACTCCTGATCTTAGCCTACTTAACTTTTCTGTACTGATTTGGCCAAATAGAAAAAAATAAATAAAAGAACAGAAATTAAGCCCTGATAACTTTTGGCTTTAGGCACACTCGAATGTGATAATTAACTTGGTCATTTGGCCGTTATCCTTTCCTTCGCATATCCCAGCCGTGTTCATATTAACATGTAAATATGTCATTTGACCTTTTTAACATCGTCATAAGTAGCAGCTTTTCTGTCTACTTAATATACATATTATAATTAGTTTCGATTATGATTATGTCTAACTTGATTGCTGATCAGCCTCATGGAACTAATTACAAAGGCAAGAAACACGAAAATAAAATATCATAAACTAAATACGAATTTCTTTTTACAACTCGCACAACTGTCAACATATAATCTCTAAACGAATATTTCAATCAATATGTAGTTTTTAACTTTACACACAAACTTTCCATTCGTATCATATTCTATGTCCAGCAATAACCTTTTCGCAAAACAAAACCAACAATTGTCGTTAACTTTCAGTTTGATGCCTGCAATTTAACTATTGTAATAATTGCTCGAGTTGAGAAACTAACAGACAACAATGGAGCAACAACCTAAAACAACAATAACAAACAGTTTCAGTTCGTATGGCTGCGTATCAATTTTGAAGGGGTGAACCCCGCGCAACCCTTACACAACTTGCTGCCCTTTTGTTGCCACTGCTCCGGCTGCTACTGTTTGCTGCTGCTGCTGCTGCTGCTGGTGCTGGTGCTGCTGATAAATGCAGTTTTTAACACCATTTGTTGGCTGTTTACTTTTATTGCATAAGCTACACGCTACACGTATCCTATAGTTATAGTTATTTTAACCCATTTCCGCAACCGACTGCTCATTATGACTTTGTGTTTAATGGGCAATATAAGCACTGGTGTGGCAACCCTGCCATCGAAGGCACACACCATAGACGCACACACATATACCCACCCATACACACACAGCCAATTGCCTTGGGAATTCAAGTGCACAGCTCAAACATAATAACCGTGTAGCATCCGGGCAATCGCTATCGAAATCGCTCAGTTCCCTGTGTCCACTGACTTTGTCTACGGTACGGGGGCGGAGGGTGGGTTGGTTGGGAGGCTGTCGTTAACGCAACGTTGCCATGACACACATTAAAATAAATATTTGCGCTAATCTGTCATTTGTCGTAGCTCCCATCCGGTCCCTATTCCCCATACTCTTTTATAGCAGCAAAAAGAATGAGTGAAAAAAGTTAACTTGTGGCTAAATATTTTAGGGAATATGTCTATAATATTTTATTAAATTGAAAAGTATTAGATAACTTTCACTAACAAAATCATTAGTTAAGTCTGGT
Source organism: Scaptomyza parva (assembly GCA_035044645.1). Taxonomy (NCBI): domain Eukaryota; kingdom Metazoa; phylum Arthropoda; class Insecta; order Diptera; family Drosophilidae; genus Scaptomyza; species Scaptomyza parva. The sequence goes on from JAWNNT010000090.1 coordinate 9,319,535, forward strand.
TATTTCAACAATGATCTCAAAACAAATGCTAGTCGCTCGTTTAACATTGTTTTTGTCAAAAGCTTCCAATGTGAAGACAAGCTTGCGTCGACCAGCTGAAGGGGCAACTTGAATATCAACTTGTATATCTGTATCAAATGTTTCATGGATGAACTTGGTCTAAAAGAAATTTTAAGTTAATAATCTTCATAGCAAATAAGAGTAAAACTAAATATTCTTACACCAGGACTAAAGCACTTTTTCTTCACTTCTTCGACATTTATTATGTGTTTTGTCCAAAAATTATACCAATATTGATTTTTATCAAACATATCTTTGCAAAAGTCATGGAAAGCTAGTGCCCATACTGTTGGCAGCCAATTTCCACGATCATAGGCAAGCACTTTAATACTACCCTGAAATGTTTTTAGATTATTAACTTTAAATATTTGTATTGTAACTTTGAATACCTGAATACGATCCGTTGGCTGGATTTGCCAAACTGCTGTCACATTTCCTGAAAGAGTTACACTCTCGAAATCCATATGAAAACTCATTTCAGAGAAATCAAAGAGGCCATTTTTAACGCTGAGCACATTGCTGGGCTGATTTTCACATTCAGTCATGAACTCCTCGCCTTCAGGCTCTAATTTATATTTGGTTGAACTGATCTTTTGAACGAGAGTTAAAATAAACAGCACTTCCAACAGGAATTTAAGTGTTGAACACATCTTGCAGTAGTTTACTATTCGCTCAAAAGTGACGAAGTGTCTGGGCTTAATAGAGATAAACAGCTTATATGTGTTGAGATTGAGATCTACTTGCGTATTTATAAACTTACACATGTAGCTTATCCCTATCAACAGGAAATTAAAATAATTAGTTTAATTTTACACATCCGTTATGCAGTTATTAAACATTTAAACATGCAATGTGTACATATGTTAAATTTGACGCGTGTTTGTTTAGAGTTATGTATAATTCAAGATATCAAGTATCAAATACAAATATTAAATATAATATTTATAACACCCTTCTGGTCATTTTGTTGATTAGCTTTCTCAGCATCGCTCATTATTATGACTCCTCTACTATTAAACTAATTATGTTGGCATAGTTTTTCTGCATTTTTCTTCTTTTTTTTTCTCGCACGCTCACTAATTTGAGTGCTCGTGTAGTATTATATAAAATTTTGCAATTTGACTTTGCAGAGGTGCAGAGGACGAGACAGCGAGGCATTCTGGCATTCAGCGACAAGTTTTAATTGACTTTGCCAACTTTGTGGTAAGGTAATTAGTCAGAGCTGCTAATACGCGCCTCATCCTAGCGACAGAGGACATTTAGTTGATTTATGTAAAATTGCCGGAATATAGTCGCAGCTAGCTAAACAGATCTCTCTCCCGCTCTCTCTCTCTCTCTCTCTAAGGTCAATGCAGGCGCTACTCATAAATAGCGTTTTATTGCTGCTGACAAAAGTGGGCAAAAATATTTATTTGTTTTTGTTGTTGTTGCTGTTTATTGCCTTGGATATTAATAATATTTGGCTGTATACAAATATATATATATACATATTTTTACTTGGCTCAGCAGTAAGCTGAAGAGATATTGCGAATGGAATGAGTTTGCTTTGCCAAAGTTTTTATTGCTCTGACACCCGCCATCGATCTAGGTGACACCCTTTGACATGGCGCCCTCTCATCATCTTCCAAGCTTCTCCGCTAACCCTCTAACCTACCCGCTCACTCCATTGCTTTCATAATCGCATGTTTGACGCTATAAAATCAATTCTTTATCTCACACACACACACAGAGAGAGAGCGAGAGTGAGAGTGAGAAAGGGAGCGAGATAGACAGCGCCTGGTGCGTGTCATAAAAACGATTTAGCCTTCAGCATCGACCCCAACCCGGGGCATAAAAATGATATTACGACAAGTGTTGTTATTAAGGCCAACTGTAGTCGTAGTAGAAGTCGAAATTGTAGTAGTAGTAGTAGTCGAAGTAGTATCAGCTGAATTGCGTCTTGCTGTTGATGAAAGAGGATGACACCCTCTCTCTATATCTCTCGTCAGTTAACCAAGCCCGCTGGCTATGATAACCGTTACTATAGCAAAACATATAAAGTTTAGCTTCAAATGGCATTGGCAGCGCAAGCAAAACGTGCTATTTTTTTATATCTCTGCGTTCGAGTGTAAATATGATTGTAAGTATATGTGTGTGTCGTCTGTGTGTGTTTTCTCAGTTGAGAAAAACAAAACAAATTGAAAAACTCACAAAAACAGCTGATGGTTTAGGGGGACAACATGGCGTATGAATGTTGCTCATAGGACAGTAAAACCTAAACCAATATATGAAATATTTCAATTAAAACCTTCCTTAAAAAAAATATGCCTTTAACCTTAAATTTAGTTCTAATTAAGTTGAAAGAGTTAAAAAATTTAGTCAGTTACAAAATGCAAAACGAGTAATACAAAATTATATACAGTCAAAATTAGTTTTTTTTTTTGTTTGTGGCCAAAACGGACGACAATGAAACGGCAGACAACTGTTACCACAAATGAAAAAAAAACAAGTAGTAAAATGCCACTGCACAACAAAACGGAAAAAATGTTCTTTCTAAAATGCAAATTTGTTTATTATGTTTTGATAAAAAATATTTTACCAACATGAATATTTCATGCTGCGTCACCAAAGAAAAACACACATAAAGTCCAACCACAGCTCGCATTGTCTAGGCCCCTCTCATCCAGGTCCAACTAATAACACTGTCAACGCATCTCTTGCCGCCGGGCAATGCAAATCTGTGTTGACAATGTTTAGCAATTAAAACAAAACAAAATGTAGCCACAAACACAACGCACACAATCCCACGGGTGCATATCAGAGAGACAGAGTGGGAGAGCGGGAGAGGGAGAGAGTGCCAGAGATTTTGATGACATGTTGCGCTGATATTTTAATCAGTTTTTGTGTTGCCAAAAAACCAAATTAAGCAAGCTTATTGCACACACAAAAAAAGTTGCTGACAAAATACATGCGAATTTTAATGAGAAAAAAATTCCTGTTAAACAAAAATTGTAAAAATATCTATCTAATAATAAAGGAGTAGAGATTTTTGGCGTGCTGATTGAATTTCCAGTGAATACATTTGGGATTCATTTCACATTAGTTATGCTTGACTCTTTCAAAACACGTGCTTGCAACATTTTGCTATTTGTTTCAAAGGATTACAAATGTAGCCACGTTAAAATGCCGCTGACTGAGTATTAACTTGTTTTGTAGCTTGTTGCTTGCGAAAAAGATGCTGTATCGGCACTTTACTTTTTATCGCTCAGATATATCACAGATGGCACACAACTTGGGCGCCAGGTAAAAGTTCGAAGCTGAATAAATGTGGTCTCTTTAAGCTCAACACATATAAAAATTGTTTTTGATTGCGTTCGTGCAGCAAATTGCATATAAATATTAAGAGAGAGAGAGAGAGAGAAAAGTGGCATGAAAGTCACTTCACGATTCAATGTGGGTGGTTTTTTGCACGATCTTTAAAAATATGACTGTAGTTTCATATGATTTATATGGCTTGTGAGGCAGGCAGAGTGCTGTTGCATCTACATAGTTGCACCCAAGGCAACGAGCAAAGGCAATGGAATTAATGAGCGAGTGCCACATGTAGCATCATAGCTGATGACCAGAAAAGGTTGACCTGCTACACCTTGGATTGTTACACTTATGCGTAGTTAAGAATAGAACTCAAGATAAAGATGTTTATGTAACCACAAAATATAATATATTGCTTACTAAGAAAAACTATGGTATCTTTTAGTCGCGCTTTCCATTTTTAATACCATGTAACTCTGCTGGTCCGCGACTTTAGCATATCATTTGTTATTGTGCCCGCTGGCTGGCAACTCACAATGCACTTATTTTGTCATTGCAAATTGCTTTCGCCCGTTTGACATGAAACATTTATATACATACATATCGCTGGGCACAATCAATTGCTGCAACGTGTAGCACGACATTTAAGAAACAGCAACAGCAACAGCGCCATGTTGCACAAACTCGAATTTTAATTAACTTTTCGCGTGCTTAAAAGTTGTTTACCCAATGCGTGTGTGTGTGTAGGTTTTAGCTTTTGGCGCCACGTAACTTATCGATTTGATTTTAATAAGCATTCAACGAACAGCAACAAGCTTAACACCACACACACTAACACACACCCACACTCGCACACACATTGTGATAACTAATGCAATTAACACTTTTACTAGCAGCATCCAAACCAACAGAGAAGCGCATTGTAGTTGGTGTTTTGTGCGCACAACTAAACTAATCAAGTGTGTTAGTTAATTGTTGTAATTTAAAGCAGACAAAATCAATTAAAGCAATTTATTCAATTAGTTTATTGTGCATTTTCTCAACACACAACGGAAAAGAGATACGAAAACTTCAATATGCAAGCAACTGCTAATAAACCGATTGTAAGTACATTAAATAACACTTGACGACAAACAAGAGAGCGACAAAAGAAAGGTGACACCTAAAACGTTCCAGTCGATATTGAACTGCTTTTGAACCTTTTTGTTAAGTTAAAAGTGTAATTTACCCTATTCAATCAATGAAAGCACTCGAAGTATCAATGTATTCGGTAGTTGGTGTGTATTTCCGAGTAATTAAACCAAAAGTGTAAGATTCCTGATGATATAGTAAAATATATTTCAAAACTTGTCAACATTTACCCAGCAAAATCAAATTTAAGATATCTTAAACTTATCCATATCTTAAGGGAAGTTTCACTTCCGTGAACCAAATGCTGTTAACTAGTGTTTTAACTTGGCTAACTGCTTAGCAAATAGCGCAGGAAACAAGTGCAACATTAGTTGTCTGGCACACGCTGCGTATGCGTATTGCGCATTAAGTCTGATTGCTTCATTTGTTTGCGAATGCAGCAAACCCAACAACAAGACCAACCAAACCAACCAACCACCCACCCAATGGAGCACACCCGCTCCTCACCCTGCCTGTACACATTATTGTGCAGCCAACAAAATGCAATTCGCCACCCAATTTTGTATAATTTTCCAGTAGCGTATAGTGGTTTTTGCGTTTTTACACTTTACTACTCATCCAAGGTGCGGCGCATGGTTGGCGCAGCCACCGTTTGGTTGCCTAGTTACCTTTTGTGTGTTGTGTCCCGTCCGTCCGTCCGTATCGATTGCGAAAATCTAATTGGCTTGCGTTATGGTTAACTGGCAGCTGATTCATTTAATGGGTGAAAATGTGCCACCTGTGATTTTCATATAGATAGAGTAGAGTAAAGTTTTAAGCAGATTATTATAAATCAAGCATTTAATATATATATAACAAACTTTGCATTCATGTTTTATCTGTTAGTTTCCAAGCAACACTTTTAAACAATGTGAATTTAAAGAGTTTAATGTCACATTAGCGCGTTCTTCACTATCTTTGTCAATAAATCAGCTCGATACAGTTCAACTCAATACCAGAGCCGAGCTGGCGTCCTCCCAATGGATGCCAAGCAACTCACATTATATCCGACAATGGTGATAATGTCGTGCAACTCAATTTGAATGCGGTTTTTATTTAGGTCCTCGACACACACACACACATACACTCGTTCTCTTTGCTCATAAACATTATGCGCGCATTTCCCATTTGGAATTCAAACCGAAAAACCTCGGCAAACCTCTGCTTCCACTTTTACCCTGCCCTTCTCTCTAACTCTCTATCTACTATGTGAAACATAGTGCCTGTCCATAACGAGTACACAGTACACTGTGGTCTTTGACATAGCTCATTGTTGTCCAATGTGCATGTGTGTGTCTGTGTGTGTGCGTGTTGACCATTATACCCCTTCGTACTTACACCCTTGTACATTTAGTTCATGCTGTTCGTACAGCATTCATTGTCCATTGCTCGAAATAATGGCATTTTCATTGAATTTTACGCGCTAAAGTCAAAAAGATGTTTGCGCGAACTTTTGCAGTAATTGCATTGGGCGTATCAACTGAATGGCCACGCCCACTTATACACACTGTGATGTGCCTAATGAAGTTGAAGCATTGGGAGCTTCAGGCCACAAAATCGTTGCCACACCAAATGGCAAATGACATTTGAAAAGTGCTTGCAATGCGTACCGGCTAATGACCAGTTTTCAAGTGAAGTTCAAAGTCTGTCTGCGAGCGCAAGTGAATTATGAAAATTGGCCCAACCAAGCTCTCCTTCTTCTTCTTCTTTAACACATATATGGCAAATTAGGCGCACAGAAACCCCAGACAGAGAACACTTCGTGCATTTCAAGCACGTTGTGTTACACACCTTTTGGAGGCGCACACATGTGAAACTTTTTTGGTGCGACTGCTACTTTATATTTTTTCTCTTTTTTGGTAGGTAGAGTGGTTGGTACGAACTTTACCAAATCACTTACAATATTTGGGACCCGTATAGTACGTGCAGGGCTTAAGAATTGCTCCCGTCTCGGGTTCTGTTTCTGTTCCTGTTTCTGCAACCTGCTCAATGTTATACGCATCGAAGTATCTGCGACGCTTTCTTTTCTTCTTTCTACTTCACTCCCCGCCACTCCAGTTTCATTGCGTTTTTCCTTTAACTGCTGTGTCTCTCAACGGCAACCGCTGTTTGCTGCTTTTTCTCCGCCGGCTGTTGGTTTTTGGAGTTGGTGCTGCTACTTTGGCAAAGTTAATTTTCTTAGCGTCAAGCGTGAAATCGATATGGCCGCGGGCTGTTTCATAAGTTGAATTGAAACTCTGAAAATTGTTCAGGTTGCAGTTTTTTTTCTTCTTATATATATATATATTTATTCTTTTTTTGTTGCGCTTTCTTCGTTCTTTTTTTTTGGTGTGCGTTGCGTGAGTTGATAAATAAAATACTCAGAATTCCTGACTTGGCCGTAGGGATTGATTTTCTTATAAGTATTTTTGTACTGCTGGCAAAACTTTGGGCGACGGGCGCCGCAAAAGGCAACGGCAGTGGCTAATAAAATCTTCTTTTTTTTTACTTGTGCTCTTGAGCAAACAAGTTTCGTGCGCTTTTTATAACTGCTATTTTATGTTATGTCTTTCATTTTTTTCCTGTTTTTTTTTTTTCTTTATCGTTTTTTGTTCGTTTTTTTCTTATTTTGTGTTGGCTTTTGGTGTAGTGCAAGTTAAACTTTGCCGCTTTGTGGCGTGCCACTAAATGAAGTTAATAATAAAACAGTTGCTGGGGTTACTTTAGGGTTGTCGCTGCCTGAAACCGTTGTCCAAATATTTAGCAGTGGCTCAAAGTTTCCGTTTAATTTGAAGACCGCGACGCAAGCTTTAAAAACTTTCCTTTCCGAGCCATTTTGAATTTGATATTAATATTATAAACTTTGATTTATTGTCGCAGTGACGCCGCCAAGTCCCAGAGTATCCCATGCCAAACGAGCAAAACATGCCAAAATAAAAAATAAAAATACACACGAGTATGTGTGGAACAACAACAACAACAACAACAAGCACAAAAGTGTTGTGCGAGTATTAACATAATGTATAACTTTAAAATAATGCATATTTTATATTATTTGTTTTTTTTTCTCTCAGCTTTTCGTTTTTGCGACACTCGATAAGAAAAGTTTTGGCAAATGCAAACTTTGATAAAGCGAAACAAGCTAAAGACATAATATCTCGGGAGTAGACGACATGCGAATACTCTATATGAAAGCTATGTAGATTCATGAGAAAATCTTTCTTTTGTAACATTTTATTTAATGTAATTTTATTTGTTAAAAAGTTTATATCTAAGCTGGTTGCGGCTGGTAACAGGTACAGCCCCCCCTCCCGTTTAAGCCTCATTTTTATGGCTCATTAGCGCAGACGTGGCAAATACCATAGGTGAGCATAATTTGTGCCTCAAAGTTCTTTGATCTGCGGCACTCGTTCAGTTCCTGTTCGTCATGTCTGTTGCCATGGCCTCACCTAATGATGATGATAATGTTGATGATGCTGATGAGGGTAAGGGACACAGACAACTAGGCAACAAGCAAGCAACCAACCAACCAAGCAACCAACAAGCCAAAAGAGACGAAACCAACCGCTGGCAAAAGCAGCTTCCTACATGTCACGCATACAAAATGAAGCCTCTTGGCTTGGCACAACCAAGATACCAAGTTCAGTTGTCAGTTTCAGTTGCCAGTACAACAAAAAAAATAAAAAGCAGCTACAAATTGGTTAATAATTTGCCCAGATACCAATGGGCAAGAAGCCTTTTAACTGATGCTCAATAGTTGTTGGATGCGTTACAAAATAAAAACTTAAATGCTTGAAAAAAAATGTGTTTAATAGCAAAACAAACAAATATTGAAATGCAATACGAGTTGTAGCTAAATTTGCATTGATTTTGTTGAGCTTCTACCGCAAAAAGCCAAATAGACGAATTAATGCAAAGTTTTGCAATGCAATTTTATCTAACACAAACATTTGAATTTCCAATTGTGTTTTTTGTGGCCAAGTGTTGAGCAAATACAAAAAACCAAATCCAATGAATTGTAAACTAAAGTGTGTGTGTGTGTGTGTGTGTGTAAGTGTGGTAAAAAACAAAAACAATATAAAATAAACTGTTAAGTGAACATATTCTGTATGCATATATAAAAGCAAACACAATACGTATACGCCATGTGCACAAAGACTGACAGCTTGTAGATGAAGGCTTTGGCCAATTTTTAATATGACACTTTTACAGTTGATAACGGTGCACACACATAAAAAGAAAAGAAGTGAAAAACGTTGACATTTAGTTTGGATAAACCTAATTAAACAGCCGTTGGAGCAGCCGGGGTCAACACAAAATGTATGTTCTTCTTTTTATGACTTGCACTATGACCGGTCAACGCCAGCTGAGCTGAACAGATGGATTTGCTGCTGGACCGGATTGATGAAACATTTTGGCATTTTGGACAGCGCTGACTGAGTTGGGTTAGAAATAGTGCTGCGATTTAATTAGACGCTTAGCTTGTTTGCATTTAATTTGGTTTTATTTGGCTGGCTGGCGCTTTAAGCCATTTACACGCTTGCATAAATCTTGTGGACGCTCACTAATTATCTACCAGCCAGCATCAGTTGGGGCACCCACATTAAAGTCAATGCCTGGCCTAATCCCCCATAGTGCTTATAAACAACACTAACCCACACACACATACCCACACTCGCACACCCACTCACGAACACTAACAAAGAGAGCAGCAGTGGCATATGTCCCCAGTGCTGAGGTGATAAATTACCATCGGCAAAGGTGTCATATTAAAACACACACAAAACCCCAAACATGCGGCACTGGCCTTTTAAATAAACCTTAAGCCCAATGCGCGCTCGGTCTCACCCTGATTTGGGATCCACCCCCCTTCAAAAGACCTCGCTCCCAAGCATTCATATCCCTTGGCATAACTAACGAGTTACAAGGTAAATAAGAGGGGGTGAGCGGTTGTGTGATGGAATGAGCTGGGCTGGATGTGGCCCATGCGACAACCGCAAATCCTAAACCAAATCAAAAGGGTCTGCTGCCTGCTTATCACAGCCATAAAGTCAGTCAGACCCAGGAACCAGCAAAAACCCAAGCACTAACTCTCTCTCTCTATCTCTCATTTAAACTATTTAATATTGGCACCTGCCCGGCGCTTGGCCCCGGTAAAAAAAATACAAGCAAAAAACAAAAATAAAACACACACAACTAGCATGTGGCCTCATAGTCTCCGCCACTTAAATAATTTAAAACTTACCCTCAGATATGGCAACGTGACACGAAATAGTTAATAAAAGCAAGATTTGTTGGTGGTAAGTATTGAAAGAAAAACTTTATAACATTTTGATAATGATTATTAATTTATTGAAGATATAAAGTAAAACAATATAAAACTGTATGATAATTTTGTCATGCATATTGTTAAGCATGAAAGGAATCATTTTTGGTTCCATAAAGGTATATATGAATATTCTTGATCAGCAGCAAAAAGCTGAGCAGTCGGCTTTCGGATATATTAGGCTTGCCTTACCTTACCTTACCTTACCTTACCTTACCTTACCTTACCTTACCTTACCTTACCTTACCTTACCTTACCTTACATTACCTTACCTTACCTTACCTTACCTTATCCTACTTTACCTTACCTAACTTTACCTTACCTTACCTTAGAATGCATTACCTTATAATATATATATATATATATTTTATACAATATATTTAAATTTAATTAATTTATAAAAAATAAAAATAAAATAAAAAAATTTAATTTAAATATTAAATAAAATATATATTTCTATCAAATTCTTACGAACAATTTCTACAGGTTTCCTGTAACATACTCGTGAATCACGCATCGTTTTTGTCTTTCTTCAAAGTCGCATCCCTTTACTTGGCCATTTGCCAGTTTGTTGGGCCAAGTTGGCACACATTTATTTGTGTTACCTTTTCTTGCAATCGTAAATTTCAATTCCAGCCACTTAACATGGTGCAAAAAGATTATGCGACAGCCCCTTAGCGAAATGAAAGCAAATGGCAGACGAAGCCAGAACGAACAAAACGAACGAACGAACAAAATGTTGAACAAGATGAGAGAGACACAAGATTCTGGTTTAAATTACACGAATTGGCTTGAGACCCTCTGGCTTTTTAACTAATTAAATTGTTGACGCACAAGCAAATCAAAACAAAAATTCAACCGCAAAATGGAAAACAAAAACGCAAAACAAAACATCATAAAAATAATGCAAGAAAAAAAAGGAATGAAAACGGTGGGTAAAAGGGTAATGGAGCATTTTTAATATCTTGCTCCCATGTGTGAGTCAATTCCAAGAAAAGAATAATAAATAAAATTACGCAAAGAGCACACGACACATATCCTCGCGTGTCTTTATGTGTTTGTGTGTGTGTGCGTATGTGTATGGGTATGTGTCTGTATGTGTGTGGTTGAGTATGTTTGTGTTTACGCTTTTTAACCCCTTTCAAATCAGACTCGACCGCAACGCTCGTTGGCTTGTGTAAACACATTAATCATCCAAATGCCACAGACAGAGATCGAAAGTGGTGCCAGCTCCTTCTACCCCTTCCTCCCCCCCACAAAACGGGTAGTTTGGTAATCATAAACAGCGCACCGTATAGGAAATTAAAAGCAACAACAAGATACATGTACAAATAAAACCGAAACAAAAGATAGAAAAACAAAATAAACGACGAAAAAAAAGAGAAAATAAATAAAACAAAACGAAACAAGCGGAAATAAATGGAACAACGGTCAGGACATGGCCCTGGCACGTGTGATTATCTGGGGGTTGACGTTCCACACACACACACAGCCCCTCCCCTCACACCCATACAGTCATACAATATGCAAATACTTTTGTTACTTCCAGCAAGAGCTATGCAAATTTGCTTAGTCGCAATCCCCCATCGACACTCGGCCACCCACCATGCAACAGCAACAGCAGCAGCAGCAGCAACTGCCACAACATTTTGTACGTTTTGTGGTTTGGCTCGTTTTGCTATTCGCTGCGTGCTTAACAACAGTTATTATTACATTTAAACTAATTGAGTTGATTAGAGGAAATTGAGCAAATTCAGATTCAATGGAGCAACAACAAAAGCGCCAACAAAGCAGCGCCGTCATTTAATGAATTATCGCACACACACACATTAAACAAAACCACATTGGAAATGTATCAACAGAGATTAGAATGCTACATTTCTTATCAATAAGATAAAGTTATTTATATACATAGTAAATATATATACAATTCTTGACCTATCACAATAGTAGTTTTTTGGCTTCCAACAAAAGCTTTAATCATTGAATACGTGAATTAATTCAGCAATGTTCGTTTGTACCCCACGCGTATTCCCTACGCCTAAAGCTTCTAATGTTATCTTTGTGTATTTTGGACTACTGTTCCCATAACATTATATTTAGTTATTGATAGCATATCTGGGGATTTTTGTGATTATAAATTCGAAACCAGGAAAGTCGTCTCTACAGCTGTCATGATGACACAGCTAGACGAGAGCTGTCTAGTCATGCATAGGTAAGCAAATCTTATATCTAAAAGGATGAAGAAAATTTCAAGCCAAAACCTTTCTAAATTTGCATATAAGTATTATGTTTTTTACATTTTACTAAACAATTCCATATATAATATATAGAAACGCATAAACTCATTAACAACGCAATAAATTTCATTAACAAATAGGTACATCTGAACGTATGGAATATTTTGTGTAAGAAACTTGACAATCTCAAAAGTCAGACATAAAGATGACACGAAGGTCAATAATATTTGTACCATTTGTGGGAGTGTTTTTTGTTTACTTTTCTTAGCATGTGTGCAGCTTTTGTATACTCTATATTTATCATTTTGTATTTCTTAACCAAGAAATAGTATCTGTAACAAAGTAAGATGTGAAACTTATAGATAATTTTTATACAAAGAACAAATGAAATGGGGAAAAGAGTATACTAGTTTTGTATAAATGTTTATTGCAGAAAGAAGAAAACATCTTTGACCCCATAAAGTGTATATTTTCTTGATCAGCATTAACAGCCGAGTCGATATAGCCATGTACGTTTGTATTTCTGTCTGTAAGTTATGTCTAGACTATAAGAGCTATACAATTCAGATTTCGAACTAAACTTCTCTCAATCTGTAGACCGAACAAGTTTGTTTTAAATTTATGATAACTTTGTCGGTTATCATCTTCCACTGAATTCTGAGTTCTGAATATTTGCTACTGGGTTGTAAAAATCGAGACCAAATAATGAAAATCTATGAAAATCCATTGAGAAAAACCAGATTTATATATGATGGATTATAGTTTCATAATCAAGCATTGTTGTAGTAGTGCAGGCATAACCGTATGTGTAAGGTCAAGTGTATAGAGTATCTCCAAGCAGAGCTTACTCGACTAAAACCTTCTAAATTGTTTCTGCATTTTTATTATGTCGCAATATCTTTATGATTTTTAGCTGCAATTAATACTTCAACTGCAATCTATATTACTAAAAATAAAAAGCAGGTGTTTATACAATGATAGCGAAGACTAAAAGGTACCCTATATAAAAAATAACTAAAACTATAATAAAATTTGAGCATTTCTCATAATTATTTTGTGGACTTATTTTTGTTTATGCTAATTTAAAAACTATACGGTCGATTAACTTTTAACACGCTGCTGCTGCTGCATATAGAAAATTTAAATTATTTTCAATGCGTTTATTACCAATAACTCACGAAAATAGCTGATTAGCTCTCACAATGTTTAGTGAATCCACTTTAAAGTGGCCGGAGAGCGAAACTTTTACCGATAAGCAGGCTGAGCCAGCTTATCTAATCAACAATGTTCATCCGAAGTACATAACAAACCAACAGACTGGTGCTATAAAACAGTCCAACATTAGCTGTCGCAGCAAACAGATGGTTTAACTGAAATTAAATTGAAGTTTCTAAGTAGTATAGTATTTTTGTAGTTGATATTGTTTTCTATCATTATTGTTTACGTAAAACTGCGTAATAATGATATTGGAACTTATATTGCTGCTGGTATCAGCGCTGTTCCTCTGGGACTATCTGAAGATGCGGCGTCCAACCAAAATGCTCGATGCAGCTGGCTTTAAGGGACCTAAGCAATATCCTCTTTTGGGCAATGCGCCTATCTTTATGTTTGGCGAAAGTGCTGAGAGTGAGAAAATATTGATATAGATTAGAAATGTTTATAACTTGATAAACCTCTAATACTTTTGCAGCAATGTTGGACTTGGAAGCGCGTTTAATTGAGAAATATGGCCGAAATATTATAATAACCATGTTTCAAGAGTATGGCTTTCTCACTGCCGATCCGCGAATGCTTGAGGCTATATATAGCAGTCAACAGGCGATTACCAAGAATAAACTTTACAATCTATTGAATGGCTGGCTGGGAACTGGTCTTCTACTTAGCACTGGCAAGAAATGGTTTAGACGCCGCAAGATTATCACACCGACCTTCCACTTCAAGATACTCGAACAGTTTGTCGAGGTGTTCGATCAGCAGAGTGCCGTCATGGTCGAGAAACTATATGATCGTGCCGATGGCAAGACCATAATCAATATGTTCCCAGTTGCCTGTCTGGCCGCTTTGGATATCATTGCCGAGACAGCGATGGGTGTGAAGATTGATGCTCAACGCAAACCCAATGTTCCCTACGTCCAATCGGTCAATTAGTAAGTTGAACTATGCTAAGCTGAACTAAATAGCTTACTTAACTAACCAGTGTCATCATTTAGTGTTTCCAATATGATGGCTGAGCGTTTTATGAAACCCCTGCAACGTTTTGATAACATCATGACTATCTTGTATCCGCGTCTGTTTGCCAAAATAAATCAACACATCAAATCCATGCATGACTTCACGGACAAGGTTATCTCAGAGCGACGCGATGCCCTACAAAAGTCCCTAAAAGATACAACTGCTGAGGAAGATGACGTTGGCAGCAAACGTAAGATGGCTTTGTTGGATGTTCTGCTGCAGTCAACAGTGGATGGACAGCCTTTGAGCAATGAGGATATACGTGAAGAGGTGGATACGTTCATGTTTGAAGGACATGACACGACGACCAGTGCCATTGCCTATACTTGCTATGTACTGGCCAGAAATCCTGAGGTACAGCAACGTGCCTTCCAGGAGGTGTCTGAAGTGATTGGCAAGGACAAATCAAAGCCAATTTCAATGCGAGATCTGAACGAACTTCAGTATTTGGAGTGTGTGATTAAGGAATCGTTGCGTTTATATCCACCAGTGCCCATGGTTGGACGTCATTTGACAGAAGATATGACACTGAGTAAGTTCAGAGAGAGAGAAAGTTTTGAAGATAATCAAATATGAGTATTAAATGTATTTTCTTTATAGATGGCAAAGTGATACCCGCTAAGACGAACATTATTATGCTCACATATCACGCTCAACGCGATCCTGAGTTTTTCCCCGATCCCGAAAAGTTCGATCCCGAACGTCATACGGCGGAGAATAACAGCAAGATCGATGTCTTTGCCTATACACCATTTTCGGCTGGACCACGCAACTGTATTGGTCAAAAGTTTGCCATGCTGGAGATGAAGAGCACGGTTAGCAAAATGTTAAGACATTTTGAATTGCTGCCACTCGGTGAAGCAGTTAAACCCGTCATGAACCTAATATTGCGCTCCTCGACGGGCATCAATGTAGGACTGAAACCGCGCGTATATTAAGTTGATTGCTAGTCTTTTGCGTACTTAAAGAAGTTGAACTATGTTTGTTTGTTTGTTTTCGCCCAACACACTAATCTTTGCGACAATGTACTATAAATAATTTATACACACACACACACAATGTTTCCCATTCAATTCTCGCTGAATTGAAGAAAGAAGCAAATTTCTCTTTGTTAGCTGATAACTCACTTGGCTAATACAGTTATTTGGGGGTACATTGGTACTCATACAAGACTGTCAATATAAATCACTGGCAAAAAGAGAGAGACCGAGAGAATCGAAAAATAACCCGACTTTTAAGCTAATTAAATTATATATACGCACCTAAGTAACGGAGCAGAGAAGATATAGCTGTCACTTGGAAATAGTTGGGCGGGGTAACAATAGTGTATGCGGAACTGTAACCAAAGTGCTGGACAACAGTGAAACGCCCCAGCACGTCCAGTGTCCCCATAATAAGCCACTTACCCAAGCAACTGCCGCAGCACAAAACTTTTCCTCTACTTTCCAGAGAGAGAAGCTTTCTTCTTCTTCTTCTTCATCTTTTCTTTTTTTGTCTTTCTTGTTTCAGCATGGCGAGCCAACAATAAGTTGACAATTTGCAAGTTATGAAAGTAAATAAGTGAAATAGTTTTAGCCAATGGGTAGCAATCTCTTTGAGACATTCTCTCGCTCACTCTACCAATAATTCTCTCTCTCTCTCTCTCTCAACCCCATACGAAAACTTTTGCAAATAAACATGACTTGCAACAAATTGAAATGATGTATTAGGCCGCAGGGGATTAACGCCCAACTAATAAATCTCTTTGGACACAACGACGAGTGGGGCGGTGGCGAGAAGGGGGCTGGTGTGTGGCTCTCCAACTGTATGCATTCGTATTTTGTATGTATTTATTAATAAGACACAAAATACTCTTATCTGACGACGTCTTTGCTCGACTTTTCCATATGCTCCCAACTTATTTCACGCTTTTCATGTAATTTTCTCTGCTTGCTTCTGGCTACGTCTGGGGTCAATAAACGCTCTTCAACTTTTATTTTTGTGGTCGCAGTCTGAGGACATTTAGTTGACATATATAGATTTGTGCGTTGCTTGGCGAGAAGTGCGTAGATAATGCGAGCAATTTGAGTTCCCTGCATGGCACATAAATTGTTTGCCGACTGTATGTCAATGACATTTGGCAGGAGGCTTTAATGAACCTTGATAAACCGAAATGTTTACGGGAAATCTTATGTAAAACTTTAAATCTGTTATTGTTTTTGTGGTTACAAACTGATAAGAAGATTTTGGTTATCAGCAATTGACTAAGAAAGTCTTAAGAAACTTACAATCTTGGGAAGTGGAAAGTGTTCCTACATATCAGTTGACCTCAAACTATGTCAAACTATGAACGAAAAGCAAGAGTTTTGAAATCAGTTTTGAGAAAGTTCTACAAAACACATTACAGTCGCCAACAAGACTCATTAAAAATCAAAGTAAAAGCTTTCAAATTAAAAATAACTCAACACATTTATTGTACTTTTTTGCCTCAACTGTGTGTAACTTCAAAGCAAATACCGAAATAGTCATCATTTTTGATACGCGGAAAAAATTTAACTTAATTGCAATACATGTCGTGGCTGACGTCAGACGCAGTTGTTGCCGCCGCTGTTGCTGCCATTGAGTGGCTGGTGGCTGGTGGATGTGCTGTTAGTGGAGTCTAAAATTGAGTTGAAGGATATTCGGAAGTCTCTGACATTGTTGGCCACGTTCATTTGCCAAGCGCATTGTGTGTGTGCGCGAGTGTTTGAAGTGTTTGGCACTGGCCAACAAAAGCTGTCAACTCAAAACGGAATAATAACAAAATAAAAAAAACACAAAAAAAAAATCAAGATGAAAATGAAAATTGTGGGGGAAAAAATATAAATTGTTAAAGTGTCGTCTACGCGGCGTTACAATAACAATAAAGTCAACAATAATAATAGCAACAATACAACAACAAAACACCACAATGAGCGTGATATAATAGGAAAAGCTTTTCATATGAGTTGAGTTCAAGTTGCTTTTGGTGGAGTAAGATAGACCCTTGTCTCTGCCACACCCATCCTCACTCCCACTCCCCATTGGCAATGGCATTTTGTCAGTGTACTTTGGTGCGTTTGATGAGGCGTGACACAAAAATTGGAAATTTATCTTTGATCTTTTTGTATATGGTTGTGTGTGTGTGTGTATCACTCGATGGAAAATACAAATCCGATGAGACAATGTTACATTGTACCCTTGTCAATCGACACGTTGCCTATGAGACTGAGAAGCTTAGATTTCATCGATGCCAACAACCAAATAATAATACACAATAAATTAAAAGTCATTGCAAGTTAGAAAATATAAATACAAATTGATGTTATACAGCTTGTTAGGGGAAAAAAAAATAACTAAAATGCAGCTGGAAAATGTTTTTAATTGATTTGAGAAAAACTTTTTATTTCTTATTATTTAAACGAGATATAAAAAATACTCAAAATGTGTTTGACAAATGCTCGTTGTGAGCGGGAAAGACTGTTCACTTTATGGCCAACATCCTTGACTTGGCCATTTGTTTTGTTATCTCTTAGCTAATTAGTTTTATAATTATGTGTTGTGCAAGACATAATTTGCCATGATATATGCCTGACGCAAACAGACTTCACAACACAAACACACACTTCATGTAATGCAGCACAGCTTTAAGATAAACAGAGAGAGCGAGAGAGAGCGAGAGAGAGCGAGAGAGAGGAGGAGACTTTCTGTTCCCCCCCGCGCAAATGCTGTAAAGACAATTGCATGGGACAGCTAGCAAATTTGTTGTGCCTGTTTCTGTCGCTATTGATTGTCTGGCACTTGAAGTGCCATTTTGGTGTTGTTTTATGGCGCTGTTGTTGTTGTTGTTGTTGCTGTTGTTATTTGGTTTGTCCGCCACTTGGGCGACAGCATTGTCCATGGAGCAAAGACCATGCTACAATATACATATATATTGCTGCCCACTGAAGCGCACAAATTTAATGTAATTTTTTAAAAAGCTATTTTTTTAGCTAGTCGAAGCTTCGACAAAACATAGTATGAAGTACTTATGTGTAAAATGCATAACACATACATACGTACATACATATTTATGTGTGTATGTATTTTATCTATTCCGAGCCAGACTCGAATTTATGACAGTTGCCGCATACTTGACATGTGTTCTCTCCCTCACTCTCTCTCTCACCCTGTCTCTTTCTCTCTCTCATTTTGCCTGGGGTATGTCTAACACCTAGATGAAGTCGCCAGTTTGACGCTTAGAAATTAGCAACAAAAAGAAAAATAAGAAAAACTTTAAAGCTATGCGCATATCGCTTCTACAGTTCTGCCACTTTTCTTGCTTTTCATTTTTGTTCTCTTTTTTTTGTGTTTGTTTTTATTTTTGTCACATTGTAGCTGATAAGAGTTTTGCTTTGCTAGTTTTTTAACTTACTTACTTTCTTTATGGGTGGCAAGCATATTGTTTTTTCTTGTTTTTTTTCGCTATTTCCTTGAGCTTTTTTATGACACGCTTTCACACAAACATCGACATAAAATCTCTGTCACTCTGTCCTCTGTTTTATCGGATCGGGGATCGGCAACGGTCGCCCCTTATGTTTTTTGTGCAAAAGGCTGTAGGTTCTTGCCCGGCTCAAGTCTAACAATAGACTATTCCTAAGACAAGTGCCTTAAAGGTTAAAGGTTTGTCGTAATTTTCTTTAGAGACTTTAAAGTAAAACAAGTTTATTGTTTAAGCTTTTTTCATTGTATGACCCGGAGAAGTCTCTGAAATCAATACCTTATACTAAAAATAACCATACACTTTCCATTTATTATTAACACGTTTAAAAAAACTTGTACTTCTGAAAGTCTGAAACGAAAACGCAAACTTAAACCTCAACTGTTCTGTTCATTAAACACACAAAGGAGGAAATCACTCAATTTTCGGGTAAAAAGAAAACCTTTTTGGAACGTTTTGAATGCGTTGAGTGTGTCACTTGGAAAACAATTTAGTTATCTACATCTTTTGTCCTGATTGCGCACAGGCCTTTCACAGGTCGCACACACTTTCTGGCCTATTTGCAATAATTGAATCTCACATTGTTAGAGTAGCCGGCAGCTGCGCACAAAAGGTAACAAAATTGTGTGGCACCCCCCTTTTCCTCACGCCAAAAAAGTTTATACACAAAAGATGGCAAAAAGTTGCGAGTTGCCTGGTTGAAACTGAAACTGGAGGGCATGTCCTTTGATGTAGCAAATTTCTCGGACACTGAGCGCCTAATTACTTTATTGGTGACCCTTTTTTGTCTGTTGTCTCTTATCCCCATTCCAGAATCACGAAAAATATTTACTTGTAACTGTTGACGCTCATCAGTTAACTTGTGGCCATTGAGAGAGACAGAGAGAGAGAAAGAGGCGGTAATGACGGGGGAAGGTAACCTTTCAACTTGTCTGCTTGGCAAGGTTTCAATTATGAGCCTGAGTTTTTGTCTACTATTAGTAAGTTAATTGAATTATAAGCAATGGTGCCAAGTTGAAGGGTTTTTTTTTTAGGATTTGAGCAGCTCACGAAAGACAAAGACAGAGCGAAAAAAATGTAATTTACCATGGCATAATAGAAAATTATAATTTGTGTTCTATAAACTGATGTAATTCCTTCGCTATATGCCCCAAGGAGACAAATAAACATGATATTGCATAATATTTTAAGATACAAAAAAACACAACACGTATCGCATTAATTTGTATGAATGAATTCCGAATTTTGTGCTTAAATAACACAAATATGACGACGAAAAAAAAAAACAATCTATGAACTGAAAATATGAACACACTCACACTCACACTAACACATATACACACTCATGTATAAATCCAAATAAGCTTCAAGGTCTGACTGTAGCAGAAACTGGACACGTGTGCCCAGGTTTATCAATTTTCATTTATGGATCACCTCTCAATTGTTGTTATTGTCCAGGAAAAAATAAAGAAAAAAAAATCGGAAATGTTTTCTTCCCACAGCTTTTGTTGTTGCTGTTGTTGTTCTTGTGAAACTTGTGCCTGTCATTCTGCTTGATTGGCTACTAAATACATTTTGAGTTATGAGCTGAAGTTGCCACCATTTCAATTGGTAAGGGTAAGCTTGCAACGGCCAGTGTATATGTGTGTGTGTGAGAGTGTGGATAGATATGTCGATGGGACGATGCTTGGATGCTTGAATGAGTGTAAGTACGTATTGTGCGTGCTTGCGTGCGTGAGATTTTGCGAAACGATAAATATTGAATTATTTGCAGAAAAGCAATCAAGTGTGAGTGTAGAAGTGAATGTGCACATTTATATATATGTGTGTGTGTGTGTATATGGCAAGGCATATGAAATTGTTGAAACAATCGATGGATAATCAAGTACAATATTAATGAATTGAGAACTAGTTGACAGTTAAAGAAGAACAGATTTTGAACAGAAAAACTGCTTGAATTGAAGTAGATTATAGAACAAAACAATGTAAAATATATATACTGTTATTATTTATTATTATTTAGTTGCATTCCAATGGTTCCTTCTTATCATTATCATATTTCAAAGCATTCAAAAGCACTACATAAACACTTACATCTTAAGAGAAATGAATTTTGGCAAAAGTCAAATGAAAGAGAACGATAGCTTAATGTTAGCTGAAAAGCTTTTTCTGTTCAATAACAGTATTCTGTTACTTAACAGCGAACATAACAGAAATACTAAGCAGCTTCATAATCAGCAAAACAGCAAAGATATCAATTGATTTGCGAAAAAAAATGCGCACAAAAGTAGGCTACAATTTTCTATTGTACCACTTACACACATATGTATATAATAATTTAAGTTTTATTGAAATTGCATAGATGAAATTATTATGCTGTAGGTACCGAAATGAAGTTCACTTGATGCATGCCACTTGAACACATAATCAAGTGAAACATGCTCATAAATATGCACCATGGCAAACACTACAGAAGTCAGCAATTATATAGAACACTCACACACACACAGATACGCAAAAGAAAATGTTAATAATTTTCAAAGTGTACAAAAAACATGTGTGTGTCTGTATGTGTGGGCGCATGCAGAGCAAATAAAATCACATACACATAATTGCAATTTAATGTAAAAGCAACAGCACTCGAGCATATTAAGTGCGGAATGGACTTCGGGCTGCCAAGCAAGCAAGTATTTGTAGTCAATATTTGATATTTGCACAGATGTTCAGCTGGCAAATTGAATATGGATTTTGCATAAAATACACACACACACATATACAGAAAGACAGGCAAAACCAGGCTGATCTTGATGATGAACAAAAAAAGCCAAATGTCCATATGTTCGTATGTGTGTATGTGTCCTGTAAGTAGATAAATATTAAAGTGGACTGACCGGAAACCAAATTGAAAGCAGCAGCTAGAGACTTAGTGTGCCACAACCTTTCGCCTGACCTCAATACCAAAGCAAATGCGCAGGGCGGACATTTTAAGAGAAACAATTGTGTTTGTATGTGTATGTGTGTGTGTGTGTGTTGGTTGCGATATTGACCATGTTGACCGGCCGCAGCCTGATGCTTTCACATGTGCCCCTAAAAGTCAGCCTCTCACAACATGAACAACAACATGAATCAATAAATGCATGTTACATTATTTTCCAATCAATTAATTTTCGGGTCACTAGATTTGCTTACAACAACAACAACAACAAGAACAATAACAACAGCCCATCTAAAAGCAAAGGGCAAGCCTGCAACCAGCCAGATGGGACGGATCAGCGCCTCTGAGTTGACCAATGAACTGGCGAGTAAATCATATGGAATGATTTTATATATACATATATGTATATACATATATATAGAAGCAAGCAAAGAACAACAGACAGGCTAACCGAGTGGACGGCTGGCGGTCGTTGAGCATAAATGTTTAATCAAATGAAGCATGCATAAATTGGGGTTCACTTTTGGGCAGCTGAGTGTCCTGTCCTGTCCTGTCCAGTACAGAGAATCAGTCTGGTTTTTGCAGATTTAATATACATAAAATGTGTCAGCATTGTAAAATTATTTTTGTCGCCCTCGAGCACAAACAAAAAGCAGCAGCAACAACAACAACAAAGTCATAACCAACCAGTCAACAACAATTGGCTACAAAGTTAAACTTAATGTGTTTGTGATTTTTTTTTTCTCTTTTTTTTCTGATTTTGCGTATGACAAATTCCATTTTCGTTTTTTTTATACAATTTTCCAATACATTGAACGCAGCCACGTCTGTTTACTGGCCCGGCGACATCAATTGCAATGCTGCGACGCCTCGCATGCATATCACTGCGTATACGTAATATTATTCTTTGTGCACTGCGAGTCAATTTTCCATCACACAACAACAACAACAAAAACAACAACAACAAAAACAACAACAAATTATGCATAACTCAACCATCAGACATTGGTTGCGGCGATAGCCTTCATTTTTATTCATTTTTTTCGTACTGTGTTGTATACAAATTTGTTTTATGTAATGAGCAATAAATAGTAAATAATTAAATTCAACATGTTATTGTGGTTGTTGCAATATGAAATTCGACAGGCAATTATTAAATTACATTCAACGTAACAAAGTGCAAGCGCTGCAAAGCTGATTCATAAATATATTTACACACACAAGCACATATATACATATGGTATGTACACATGATTGAAATTACATTCGAAAAAAATAACATTGATAATTGTTTAAATATCAATGAAGTTAAAGTGTATAAACAGCAGCACTGCAAAAAGAATGATAATGAATACTTTAATATAATACAACATTAAGATTTTCATTTAAAGCCACTTTCATGGCATAAAGTTATATGCAATAAACCTTATTGTCACTGTGTGATTAAGACAAATAAAAGTTAAGGAAAAATGTAACTAGAAAGCAGACAAAATATGCACGAATAACTGCGAGAATAACCACGAAACACTCATCACTCATACATCTTGGTGGAAAGCAGACTGACTGCTTTCTAATATGTTATATTATCTGATGACTACATATGTAAATACGCATTAAGCCACAAAAAGTTTCTATCTATTGTTGTTGTTTTTGTTTTTGATGATGATGTTGATGTCACGCAAACGGAGATTCTGATGAGAAAGAGAGAGTGAGAGTGAGAGAAGTAACTGTAGTTGTGTAATTAAAGTTGAACACGGGCAACTTTTCAGCATACAGGCGACAACAACAAAGATTAGAGGGTTTTGTGGACGGAGTGAGAAAGGAAGGAAGGGAGGGAGGGAGGTAGGTTTGCATTTGAGTCAGGGTCTATGTTGGTTGCCACACACTCACTTTTAGATGGCCCCTTGATAGCAATGTAAACTTTTTCGGCGAACATTTCTATAATAATGCGCCGCTGGCGAATTTTTGTGTATGTATTGGTGTGTGTGTGTGTGTGTGTGTGTGTAAGTGCTTTCAATTCAAATTCATAGTCAAAAAAGCTGAGCACACGCACAGAATGTAAAGTTTTCGCTTATCGTTTCAGCTAAAATGTTAATATTTGTTGAAACGAAAAACGGTAAACTCATAGTGGAAAGCAGTACTGGCACACAGCAAAAATGCCGCAGACTATGTGAATAAATATGAAAGCCACATAAAATGGTAATTATAAAACTAAACTACAACAAGCTCAGCCAACAGCAAGAGCAGTAACAGCAATATAGAACTAGCTAACTGTTATCTGTAATAGATTTTGTTTCTGGTCTTTTTTTTTTTGTATATTTTGAGTTTTAGAGTGTGTCATTTTCTCCCCTTTTCTCATATTTTCTATTGTCTTTGCTGGCTGTGTTTGTGTGCATTATGTGTTTGTGTGTTTGTGTGATTATTATTGTAATAATTGTAGAGAGCCACAAGTAATACTGTCTTGCTTTTCGCTTTTAATGACTTTTCTTTTGGGAAAATGACGAAAACAGTTTGTGCGGCTTTTGGCTTATTGTGTGGTACACTAACATTAACTCTCGCCAACTTTTATTTGTTTTTCATAAAGTTAACAGAGAAAAGCAGCAGCAGCGGCACCAACAACAGCAACAGCAGCAGCATTCGTACTTGACTCCTGGCGTTTTTTGGCTTTTATGCACAATAATTTTATGTATGTATGCAAGCGTGTTTGACTACCATAAAAAGCAAGTTCGTTTTACATTTCAAAAGCGCCTCTTGTTAGGCAGCAAACACACACATGCACACACACCACTAAGCTACCCTACATATAGACTAGGTCCAGTAGCATTTGTTTTCATGCATTTTCCTTTATGCTCTTTAGCATATCCATTTAGTGTTGTTTTTAATATTCTTTTGTTGCGGATTAAGTATTTATTATCATACGCACCAAGTGTTTTCGACAAAAACAAATAAATGTTTTATATGCAAACACACACAAACACACTAAGTCAAACACACACACAAACACGCTGTGAGACACAAATAGTTTTTACTGCACTTTAACTTGGCTGGCATAAGTAGTACTCCTTTGCATACATATGTAAGTGTTATTTCTTTGTCTCTGTGTGTGTGTGTGTTTGCCTTTATAAAAGCTCTCTCTGAAGTACTCCCGCTTCACCCCTTTACCAAACTTATTGCCTTGATGCCTTGCCAACTATTGTTTGTGAGCGCTTTTTGTTACCTTCTCTGAAATATGTTTTATTATCGTGTAACTCGTCTGTTGTAGCTAAGTTTATGTGCTTTAAGATATATTGTATGTAGACACACAATGTAACATATATTTCTACATAACAAGTATTCATATTTTGTGGTTTTATTGCCTTGAGCCAACTTCTTTACATGTTTATGTTTATGTGTGTTTTCATTTCACATTATTGTTAAGCTGCTTTTGGTTTTTGTTTTATTTATATTTTAGTATTTGTGCTGATTAGCAAAATGTTTGCTTTGCGCATAGAATCTTTAATATATTATTAATATTTATTTAATTACTTTATGTAATAAAACAAAAATGTTAGATAAAACTGTTTGTTCAAGCTTAACTTCCTAGGAATAAGGAAGAGAAACAAGCTTAAACGATTTTGCCGGAAGTAATATATCAAATAAGCTTGAATATTTTAGCTGCATGCATTAAAAATTTCAAATAAATAAATTAACTTGTTAAGTTTGTTTTTTCTTCTCAAACGTGGCTAAATAGATTGTGACACGAAACTGAATAGTTGTGGATTGGCCCTCTCTCTAAAAATGAAACCAAAGTCCATAAATCACTTATTGTTAGCCAGTCTGTTATGTTTCCAGCTGGTAACTCGGTCTTTGCCTAATTAATTCAACAGAACTTACGGACTAACTTTTTGGCATCTTATAAATTTTAAAATGCTTAAGTGTAGCTTCAATGAGTCCAACAGAGAGTTCCAAGTCCAAACCGAACCGAACTGAACCGAACCCAACCCAACCCAGTCAGTCGTTTTAATGGCATGTTGCTAATCGAATTTCATGGCGTCTCCAGTTTTCTTATTTGCATTTTTTTTCCTCAACTTTTTTTTTGTTCCTTCTTTTCGTCGCTCTCATGACAGTTTAGTTGACAGTAGTTTACTTTTTTTTTTTTTTGTTTTGTTAGTTGAAGTCGCGCTCAAGTTGAAAATCCATTTAGCGTAACTCAACACTTAAGCATATTTCTTGGAACTGAGCTGCTCCTTCTGCCGCTTCTGCCTGCTTCTGCCTGCTTCTGCTGCTGAGCTGTTTGTGCATCGTCTTTTTTTATCAGTTCTAATATAAACTTACAGTCAGCTGACAGCCTTTTTAATTTATTTCATTAAAAATTTTGCGCTTGCAAAAAACTTTTTCAATTCGCATGCAAAGCGACAGATTTCGCTTACAGCGTCCCCTACCTCATTCCCCCCTGCCATAATATTAGTGAGTTAGGGTATGGAAATGGAGGGTAACTGCAGTTGATTAGTTGTGCATTTTAACTTGATTAACTCGCATTAGCGCATACATTAACCTTTAAGCACGTACCCCTGTAGTAAGGTTAACAGCTTTTAAAGGCAACATCGAAGTTCTTGAACCGAGCGTGTGGCAGACAAACAAACAACAAAAAATCAGTTGCACACTTGACTTTTCCCACAATTGCCCGCAGGCTCAACTTACGTCTACCCCCACTTGCTGTCCCCCCCACCCACGCTCAATGTCAACTCAATTAAATCTTATCAAACTGGGGTAAGGTGCTTTCATGTTTAACTCTGCTCGGCAAGCAGCCGAAACACAAATATAAAAAAAAATAAAAAACAAAAGAAAAAAAAACTAATGCCAGTTGTCATAATAAAGCGCAAATACTTTTGATGCCACTTGCTCACCCACATGTTGTCTTCTTCTTCATCATGTACTCACTGTACATACATATTTACACATACAAATACACATATATAAAGTAAAATGCAAACAGCTGCGCAATTTAACGTCGGGAAAGTAGAGCCAAGGGCATACAACGAGCAACAAGAAAGAAAGAAACGAAAAAGAAAACAGACGTGCAGCAAAAAGAGAGAGAAAGACTGACAAACAAGTCGACAACGAGACAAACAAACAAATGTACAGCAAATAATGTAGAGTATGTGTGTGTGGGAGTGTATGTGTGTGTGTGGGTTTTGGTATGTCCTTGTCAGACATCATCACTGGCATGACTGTTGCCATTGCGATTGCCTCTTAGCTGCTGCTGATGCTGATGCTGCTGCTGCTGCTGCTGCTGCTGCTGCTGCTGCTGCTGCTGCGTTCTGCTTGTTTTATACATATACACATATTTATAATAACTTTAATTAAGATTTTACAAGTAGATTATTTCTTAATAACAACAACAAACAGCAGAGAGAGCAAAGCATGCCGAGGGCGTGTAAAACAACTACAAATACAACTACAATTAGCCCACTGCCAGAGCCAACAACAACAAACATACTCTTGTGTATGTTTTATTTATCAGGTAAAGCTCTGGCTTTTGTGTCGTCTTGTCGTTTCTTTATGTGGCAGCTGTTGTGGTTGTTTTTGTTTTTCTTGTTGTAGTCATAGCTAGAATTGAGATCAGAGCAAAAGATATTAATTTAGTTCACATTTTCAATTGAATTTCTATTCACTATTTTTAGATGATGTTAATCACAGTTTAAGGGCAAAGGTAGTCAAGGATATGTACAACAAAAATCTTTAAATTCGAAAATAAATTTTAAAAATATAAAATATTTCGAAAAAAACGTACTTTTGTGCATATATAATACTAAAAATATGAAATTCAATATTACATTTATTTTTGAATATTTTGTTAGTTATTTAATGTGTCTTTCTCTAACCATAAATTCAAAATCGTTCTTAAATCATTTTAATTAGCCAATTGCCAACATGTGTTAGAGGCATATGTTATACTTAAGTATGAATGTGGGCTGGGCTTATATATACATATATTTAAAATACATATAGGGATACTAATAAATAGCATTTGGTTAGTAATTTTAGTAATTCGTGTTCATAAATTTCCATTAAAGCTACACAAACACCAACAAATTGCAAACATTATGCAGCAGACCCTAAATGCAAAACGAACCAAACAACCACACACACATACACACACTATTACATTTACACAATGCAAATCTTGTGCTTGGTCCTGGGTTCATTCACTCAACTAACCGTTAGGTGCAGCCGCAAAGCAACAACAACAACAACACGAACACGAACAAGTTTGAGAGTCTAATTTCATTATGGCCAGCAAATCACATGTACATAATTTTTAAGCATTTAGCCGCAGCTGACTGCCATAGAACAGACCTTGGAACTTCGAGAGTGTTTCTCAAACAAAACACAAACACACACACACACACATACACTCACACACACTCTTGAAGGCAGACATGAGTATATAGCTGTTCTCCAGGCAGTTAGCAGTGGCACTTAAAAATTAATTAGAGAACTTATAAACAAGTGCGGCATGTGCAAACTAACTCGAGCGGCAAATCAAACGCACTTAACAGCATCGGAATGTTGGCGCGCCAGCACAGGTTGCATACACAACAAGGGATGCGGTGTTGCAAGAATGCAGCACCTGCTCAGACTGGGGAGGGGTTGCAACGTGAAGCTACCACCGCCAGTACTAGCAAACATTTGGCGTTGCCGTTGCACGTTTATTTAATGAAAATTGTGTGTGTAATTATGCATTAAGCAAGGCGAGAGATGGTGAGGCCTGCTGCTGCTTTTTTTGCCAAGGCTATCATCACACACACACACCCATACCCATACACATGCACATAAGACAAAAGCAGTGAGTGTGTGTGTTGTTTGAAAAATTTGCTGCATACTTTGCGGCGCTACTTTAGCATAAAATTTTAATTAGTTTGTCTTGACACCAACCTGTCAATTACCGAGAACCCAAATAAAAAAAGGGAGAGAGAGTAAACTTTGCTACACAATTTGTGCATTGGAAAAGTTTTTGCAATATTTGTGGTCAATTAAGAAAACATTCGAATGCATTTGCCAGCCAGCTTTCAGCTTGTTGTATGCATTTAAATGAGCATTCGCCACACACACATTTATAATTAGTTTGTTAGCATGTTCGCAAAACAATATCAACTGGAATTCTCTAACTCAAATACAGTTGTAACTTATGAATAACTAGATCTTGTATGCATTTTCACATTAAACAAACTATTTGTGTGTGATGTTTAAGTTAAGAACACGACTGGATAAACTAAGCTGTTGATATAAGTAAGGCAAAACGAGAAGAGAGAAAACACTTGCAGGCAAATGTCACCGACGCAAAGCCCTTTTGAATGTGACACTGACATCAACACACACACACACTCACGCACACACACACACAACGCATTCACAAATGGGCAGCCTTAACGCATGTCTTTAGAATGTTGTTAGTAAAACAAAATGTCGGACAATTAATTTACGATAGCATGTAATCGTGGTAACTTAAGTAGTTTTGTTTGTAATGCCTCTCGATGACAACAACCACGTCGATGACAATGACGACAATGACTTGAACGAACTCGTACTTCTCGGACTCTACGTCGACGACCCTTGGACTCGCCTCGACATGGACATAAGGCTTCAGCACTCTCTAATGAAATTGTTGTCCGTTGCTACTCAAGCAACTGAGGGAAGCCATGAGATGTAGTGGGGAAACTTGTACGGACCTTGTGCTTTGTTTTGCCTTTGTTTCTTGTAATTGTTGTTGTTGTTGTTGCTGCTGCTGTTATTGTTTTTGCCTCGTGCCACGCCTCAAACTATATGTATAGGTATATATCTATTGCATTGTCATGTTCATTGTCAAGCCAATTATTTAATTTGTCCTATCAAAACACCACAATAAAAACACAACAAAACAAAACAAGTAAGGAAGGATATCTTTGGGCGTGCCGAATATTGTATGCACTTGAAATAAAAGCCTACTTGATTTTGTTGATAGTTAAGTCCTGGTGAAAGGTCTAGCAATTGTATGACAGTTATGTGATATAGCTCGCCGATTTTGTCTGAATGCTCAAAAACTGAGAAACGAGCATAGAATCACAGACGGATGTGGTTAAAGATGAAGAATATATACCAGACCAAGAATATATACTTTCTATATCTGACACATTTCATGACAAATTTGTTATATACTTTCCAAGTGTATAAGCAAAAACGAAAAAAGCTAACATGCTGGCAATTTTGATATTTTAAAAGTATTCTTTTCTAGGAAACAAAACAAGGAAAGAACAAATAATTTGTAAATTTTACGGAAATACATCAAAGTCAATGAAACAGAACATTTGACATTTGTAAATACTAATTAAAAATTTGTTGGCACAATTATTTTTTGTAGATCATTAAAATTGCGGAAATCAAACTTAAACTTAAGTAAACAAAAGAAACATATTTACACAATAATTGGCAAGTAAAAAAACGTATTATTAACATTCATTTTAAGAGTTTAAAATTCTACTACGCAGCATTTCCAATATTGCTATGGAACGTGCCAAAAGTTTTAGACCCATCTCAGAGCTGCCGCAAGACCGGAAACAACAACAATTTATTTTATTAATAATTCAACAAACTGCATAACTAATAAAGCTGCCAAAACAAACAGACATTCATTCCACTCCCTTAAAATAACTTACGGCTGAGCAGAAAGTGGAAAAAAAACCCGAAAAAAAATCATAAATAACTAAAACCCTGTAAACATGTGCATAATCCGACAAGTCCTGAGTCCAAAATAATGAACAATAAAGACAATAAAGATGGGGCACAGCAAGTTAAGCTTCGAAGCCAAACAACGAAATAAAAATCACATACATAACCGAGTTACTTTTAATCCTCGACACACAATCGACACATTAATTTATCACTCGGAAGCCAAGGCAAAAGCCTTTCAATTAATTCCAGAGCACATCACTCGACGGGTGGCAAGGAGAGGTACGTACATACCATTTCCACTAGAGTGAAACAACTCTATAAATACTTTATCGGCGACTGGCGACTGTCGGAAAAT
Source organism: Scaptomyza parva (assembly GCA_035044645.1). Lineage (NCBI taxonomy): Eukaryota > Metazoa > Arthropoda > Insecta > Diptera > Drosophilidae > Scaptomyza > Scaptomyza parva. The sequence goes on from JAWNNT010000090.1 coordinate 9,350,291, forward strand.
TTCAGCATTTCTGGCATTTGGCATATTGACTTATGAGCGCTGATTTGTAAGCAGATTTTTCTATATACATACATATAAACATACATACCATAAGCTTGTAATTAATTCATGTCCAGTTTTTTCTTGTTGAGACTTTGCTAGCAAGCATTTATCTTTATACTAAGGGGAATGGGAGAAGTACGGAGCGAGGTAAATCTGTAACTCATCTGTGTTAGTGCATTTTTGGCAGCCAGTCAGCGAATGCATTTAGGGTCAACCACAGAAACACTAAACTCTTTCATTCTTTCGCTTCGTCTCTGTAGCAAATGGCCAAGCTACTTAAAGCAGGCGCCAAAAATAAAGCTGGTAATGTAATTACAGTTATTTTGGCAAAAAGGTGAATGAACCAGAAGAGGCATCAATTGCAGTCAGTTGTTGCCACTTCGTGTTGCAAAGCAATATAAACGGAAATGTTATTCTCACTCAGGTTGACAAAGTTATGACATTTTGCAGCCTACACTACACTGAGAAAATAAACTGATAGATGCACAGACAGACAGATAGACAGACAGACAGACAGACAAATACATATGCAAATGCCGGCAGCTATCGAGCCAAGCCAACGAGCCAGCAACGAGACGAGTTTGTGTCTGTAAAGGATGTGGTAAGTAAATACTAAATTTAGTTGGCTTTACCACACACACACTCAGACACACACACACACATACAACCGCAGCGACATTTCCTCTTGGCAAGGCGTCGACATCCTTTTTGTCTGTCTGTCTGTTCCTCAACTTCAATTGTATGCACTTCGTGGCAGTGCCATATGAATGCTTCTGCTTAAGGATTGCTGTATCTCTCCTCTCTCTCTCTCTCTCCAATTTTTTCTTGTGCCCTGAATGCCTGCTCTGGCATAAGAAAATTATGCAAAATAGTAGCAAAGTTTCAATTTCCTCGCCAGAAGAAAAGAAAAACCGACAAAATACAAAAAACATAAGAAAATAAAACCCGGCTAGAATAGAGGAGAATGGTTTGTGCAAGGCAAAATAACAAAAAGAATGAAAGAAAGAGGCAAACGTAGCAAAAGAAACGAAAAAGCAAAGAAATGTTGGAAAGTACAAAATTGTGGTCTAGTATAAATAAGCGTAACTTATGAAAAGTTATGAAAAACTTTTGCTTTACAAGGCAATACGTAATTTGGAATATGAACGAAACGTTGGGAATATGTGTGTGTGTGTGCGAGTTGTATGAGTTGTGATGCCAACCAACTCCTTCAAGGCATTCTTTTTTTTTTTGGAAGAAGTCAGCGATCTGTCGACACAAAATTTGACATAGTATTTTTTGCAGAGTTCTTTTCGTGTATTTGCATGTTGTGTTAGTGTATATGTGTGTGAGTGTGTGTGTAAGAATGTGCACTTGTCAAATATCAAGAAAATTATCATTAAAATGAGAACAATAAAAATATGTTCAAGGGTATAAATTACAATAAATAAACATATATGATCATTTTGCTGGTATAAAACTAATAGTTTCAAATATTTTCTTCAGGTTTTTAGGTACAAATACATAAGATCTCATCATTAGATTTTACTGATCTCTTGTAAAAAAAACTCATTATTTTATTTCACTAATATCACATAATTTATCTTTAATATCTTTCTGAAAATGTTAGAAAAATTCATCATAAACACAAGCTTCATAACAATTCAAGGCTACCCCTCAAAAGTGCATCCAAACTTCAAGCACTTCTTGTGGCATTTCAATAAATACAGAGTTTTGAGTGCATATTGTATGCAGTTGCTTGATGATGGCAATAACCTAACGACATTGCCCACCGGGGCTTCCAAAAAGAGATAGTTTATGGTTTTAATTTTCAGCATATTTTGCTGGCTGAAAGCATACAGCAAAAGGGAGAAGCCTCCCCCCGCACACACACACATACGCACCCGCATATACATATACATACATATATAGAGTCATAAAGATGGAAAAGAGCCACATAAAAAAAATTAGCATACCACATAAGACAATTGCCTGTCAAGCGGCGTTACAAGACGTTTTGGGGATCTCTTTTTCTAGGTTTCTCTATGTGTGTGTGTGAGAGTGTGTGTGTGGGGTCGAGTCAAAGTCGCCAAAGGGTTTCTTGCCATTTATGGTTGGCGAAGGGGTGAGGCGAAGGGGTTTGCTGGCTGCTATTTGATTAGGCCAAAAGCTTGTTAAGGAAATTTGACTGGCAAGTTGAGTGGCTGCTTTTCTTGGCTGACTTGGCTTGACTGCCAGCAGCAAAAGCAGCAGCAGCAGCAGCATCAGCATCATTTGCATATAGTTTTGGACATATTTCTGCAAGGACTTGTCGACGCTTGGCTTCATCTTCATCGTCTTCGGTTGCTGCGTAAATTTTGTTCAAATTTAAGTTTAAGTTGTACATTTGGAGGAGCTTGGCATACGGTTCGTTGGCTGCAAACGCAAAATGCATAAGAACAAAATTAAAAACTATTTTCTTCTCGTTTTTTTTTTCTTCAGTGCTAACGAAGGTAAATATTGTTTCGTTTTACAACATTTTTCATTTCCATTAGCCGGAGAAGAAAGAGAAAAAGCTTGCATAATAAGTAAAATTACAACAAAAATGCATGCACACAACTATTTGTTTGCTCACGTATGTGTATGCAGTGTATGTGTGTGTGGGTGCGTTTGGTTTTATGCACATTGTTCATATATATGCATAAGTCGGTTTTGTTTACAACAAAAGTTCACATTTTATTCTCCTCTTAATTGCCGGTCAAAGAGCATTAAAAAAGAAATAGTTTTGAGTACATTTTTTGCATAACATTCTGAGCGTTATGCAAGAGATAACCACTGCGTAAGAGAGATAGAAAGAGAGTGAAAGAGAGGTTCTTGTTTGATTTAAATGCAATTAAAAGTTTCAATTAAAATTAACAATAGCATAAACTGACTGCATTTAACAAAGTAAATATTATGCAATTATAAATAATTGAAGTGATAAAGTCACGTGCGTGAAACCCATAATTTTGAGCACTAACTATTATACTATATACACATACTATTATATATATACACACACTATTATACATATTCACATCTTTACATATTTAAATAGTTTTACATGCATTTACAAACTGAATTGATTAATTATATTAAAGGCATTAATGAAAATGTGCAAACATTAACGATTACGAATACAATAACGAGTATTTAACCTTTAATTTAAACATGAAATATTCAAGGTGAATAAATTATGTAAGCAAATTTAAAATTTACAACAGAAAACAAAAATTTTAATATCTGTGAACAAAAAGATATTCAAAAACCTTTAAAATCATAAGAAATGTTGATGCTTGAACAGGAATTTTGAACTAAAATGCATCTTTTCAACCCACAAAAATTTTATTCCCTTAACTTTTCATAGAAAAAACTTGACCAAAACTTATCAGATATCAAACATTTTACTACATTTTTTCGGGAAAAAGAATACTTTGCAAAAAATGTCTGTACAAATTTTCTTGTTAAGTTCGAAACAATATACAAAATTTTAAAATCATTTTAACTACTTTAACTTTTTCAACGCTGTCCTTTGAGATTTCAATTCGATTGTTACTTGATATACTACGTTTATTCCAACCCCAACTCCAACCACACCCTCTCTTTGATATCATAAAAAAGTATCAGATTTTACAGACTAGTTCGTCGTCTCTCGCTATCTCCCTCTCTCTTTCCTCTCAGTCTCAATATAAAGCAAACATTTTAAATGTCAATTTATATGTGACAATTGGGCCACACTCCACGGCTCAATCTCTGTTACAGTCCCATCTCTATTCGCCCGCTTTGCTCGTAGCTGGAAGCATGTGCTAACAGTTTTTTGTGCGGTAATATAATATGCACAGCATGGCTTATAATAATAAAAACGCCAACAGCGCCTGCAGCAGCAACAGCAGCAGCATCAGAAGCAGTTGTAGTAGTCGTAGTCGTAGTCCGGAGTTGGAGTAGGAGCAATAGCAGACATGGCTATATGGCAATGGTATCCACCAATGTGATACCAATGGCCGAGACCATTGACAGAGCCCGCGGCTGTCATACGCGTGATTGTCCTTTTGAAATATGAGCAGCTCTTTTCAATAACATTCAGCCTGTCTGTTTTCAACACTATGCAATACACGCACACGCACCCCACCCACCCTCTCTCTCTTTCTCGCTTTGTGTGTGTGTGTGTGTGTGTAAGGTCAAATATGATAAAGACCCCGAACCGAAAGTTGGAGTCAGAGTTATGCTAGCATTTATTATGCCGCTGCCGTCGTCGTTCAGCTTTGCTGTCCGGGACCAATTTCAATGTTTCGTTTGTAAATTAACTTTACCGCTCGCGGCAGCGAATATTTTTAACTTTTTTCTCTGTTCTTGTTGCGGTATATACCCTGTAACTAGGGGCAATAAGGGTAGCTTGCGATAACTTGTATCTGTTTCTCTCCATTTTTTATTCCACTTAAGTTAACAAAGGAAATGGTTGACAGGAAATCTACCAAGTTCAAATTCTCGCCGTTTGAATCTTTTTCACTTTTTCCCTTTTTGTTTTCAACTGTGTGTGTGTGACTTTTTGACTAGAATTTTGGACGTATCAAATGCAACGCATGCTTCCGAATCGAACTCTCATCGTCTCATCGACATCGTTTTCGCGTCTCGCATCGTCGTCTTCATCTGATTCATCTATTTCTTGGCCCAGCAAAGCAACAACAACAAAATTTTTTTAAATTAAAAAAGTTTTTCAGTTGCCATTCGGCACGTACCAATACGCAACGACAACGCCGCAGATATATGTACTTACATACATACGCACATACATATTTATACACACCCTACTATATAAGAAAAAAGAACGACCAAACACACACCCTCGCAGTTACCCGCATATTGACAGGCGAAGCGCGTGGATAGCACGGGGTGGTGGTGGTGGAGAGGGGGTTGTTCGACTTGAAAACTGGTAATAAATGCGACAGCATTCGGCATGCATAGCATGTCCATTTTCAACAGTACAACTTCCGATACGGCTCCTCCTCAATCCTCAATCCAAACATTTCCACATGCCAGCGATTTTTCAAAAATGTTCCTTTCGAGTTTTGCTGCGTTTTGGTTTATTTATGTCAATTTTTGTGCAACCAAAGCCGCAGTGAAGTAAATGATGAGAGAGCAATGGAGGTAAAGTAACTGAAACGGAATTCGGTAAGAAAGAAAAACACAAAAAAAGATTGTCACCGGCACGAGGCAGCAACAGAAGAAGAAAGAAAAAACTTTGTGGCTAATATTTCCGCGTTTGGGTTAAGACGTTAGGTGAATTTATTTTTTGTTCTTATACCCAGTATTTAGGAAATTTGATAAAAAGTGATACATTTGTAACTGTTGCGGAAATATATTCATTGTTTTCTTATTGAGACTTCTGTCTATCGATTATTTATAGATAATTTCTTAACTAAGCTTGTGAAATTTTTTGTATAAATATTTTCTCAAGTTAATATTTCTCTCTAAGCTACAAACTACGACATTATAGGGTATATTGTAGTTAAGCATTCCTTATTTTCTACAATATTTCTTTATAAATTTTCCTTTCTTATTGAATAACGAACTAAATTGGCGGTGCAAAGCGCAACTGGAATATAGAATGTGAAATAAAAGGCTTAGCTTTGATTGCCATTTTTGCTGATTTGTAGCCGACTTCAGGGATAATCGAAATGAACTGTAAAGACTTACATAAATATATATAGCAATTATTATCTCTGCGGTTATCTACAATGACTTCCATATACTTCATAATCTTGAAACTCAACTAAATCTAAAGAGTTTACCTAATCCCATTTTAGTCGAATCACATTCAGTACACAGAAAAATCATTAATATTTTTTTGGCAAAACATTTGTTGACATACCAGAGGCTGGCATAAATATTAAGAAAATAGAAAATAACACTACGCGCTTGCAGGGTCGGGACACATTTCATTGCCATATAATTCATTCAGTCAGTCAGCCCATCAGTCAGTCACTCAGTCAGTCAGTCAACTCCAGTCAGTCAACGCCTAAAGTTTTATTACTTTTTTGCTGCTGTCAACAAATGTTGGTTGTTGGTTTGTTGGCTGGTTTGTCTGATGGATCCTCCACGAAACCACTCTCCTCCCGACTAGCTCCTCTTGTTGGGGAGTAGCCTTAGGCAAAACGCTGTGAATATTACTAAGCCACATAGTTGCCAGACGCGTTTGCTTATTTTTTAATATTTGAGCAAGGGCTACATGTCGTATGCGCAATGCCAGCCAGTCAGCCAACTTTCATGCTCCTCGCCTACGCAGTTGCTAACAAACTCCTTTGCGTCCTTTGGCCGACGTTATACTGTTACTGTTACTGTTACTGCTGCTGCTACTGCTGTTTGTTGGTTGTTTGGCTGTTTGGTTGTTGGTTGTTGTGCTGAGACACAGTTGGGTAAATATTTAAGCTTTGTATGTCATTTGCCCGGCAATGATAATGTGCCCCAATGTTTGCACTATGGCAAAGGCATGGCAAACTGTTTACCGGCAGCAGCAGAGTGAGAGTGAGCGAGAGAGAGAGGGAAGAGGTTGCAGAAATCGAGCAACTAATATGCCATGACTGTTTACCCATTGGCATTATTGTTGAGCCAAAAATGCTTTTGATATAGTAAGTTCTTGTTACTATCGAGTACAAGATGCAGCCATTACAGAATATCGAGCACACTTCATTATGAACCCATCTAATAGATATATTTTCGTTAGCTATTCGCTCTCATTTACATATATGCAAAATCTAAACTATATTCGAGCATTGACTACTTAGGAAAATTGTTTGCCTTCAACGCTGCTGAGAAAACTGCCACAAAACAAAATGAAAATAAGCTCTCTCTGTGTGTATGTGTGTGTGTGGGTGTGTGTTTGTAATAATATTCAAATTGGCAAAATCCATTATGATCGCAAATATTATTTCAACTGGCAGCCAGTCAACCCAAAAAGTCTCTGATGTACCTAAAAATCCAAAGAGAGAACTATCTGCGATAGCTCTTAGCTCTTGCATCTGCATCCACTTCAAGCGAGAGCGCTTCAACAAAAGAGAGCGAGAGAGATAGAAAGAGAGAGCTAACCATAATATAAGTACCACACAACTTAAAGAGTGTACAGTGAGGTATAAGGGAAAACTATTTTGACAACAAATAATAAAAACCATATAAAAATTAATTAGATTGAATAATATCTCATAAATTTAGAAAGGTTTCAATTTTCAATTTCCAAACATAAAATCCATCTTAGCATAGCTTCCACTGTACTTGAGCATATGCATTTCAAAACGAAACCAAACTTATAACTGGCAAAAATGGGTTAAAAGTGTTGACAGTTAGACAAAGCGCAAATTATACACTCACTGAGTTGGTCGACGTATTTGATTTGCCATGTTGCAAAGCCGGCCAAACAGGCAGTTACTGACGGGAGGGGGCGTGGCCTGAAGGCCTGACGTTGATTTACTTGGACGCAAAAGTTACAAAGTTTGCCGCTTTCCGCTTTTACAATGCTGTTGAAATATTTGCTCACGATATTGGCAATCGAGTTAACAGTAACTGGCAAATATCAGAAACGAAATTCTACAGCAGAAGAAGGAGAACATGGAGGAGGGAAGTACGGAGAACGTCAAATACAGGCGCTAAGGCGGCATATTTCAAAATACGGTTAAATTAAATTAAGGCCATGGCTATGAGGAAGGCAAAAATAAAAAAAAGAAAATTATGTAAATTTAATCAAAATAAGTAGCAGCAGCCGCGGATTGTCAGTTTTGCCTGGCTAAAAGCGGCTTATAACAACAGTCGGTTTGACTGCGCCAAAAATAATAATAACAACAACAACAACAACAGAAAGATGCTAAGTAGACGCAATTCCAGCCACATGCTGTCAACGCAGAGGCAGAGAGAGCTCAAAGCAAAACGCAGCAACAGAAGCAGAAAAAGAAGTTCTACAAAACCAAAATGGACAACCAAAGCCAACAACAAGAACAACAGGAATGTAAAACGGACAGCTCATAAACAAAAAAATAAGTTAATACACGCTAAACAAATGTATTAGACTTCAAAATACCTTATACAAATATTCACAATCAAATTTTATGGAACAATTGAAGCTAAAATACTATTTTTATGGTTTTATTAAGAAGAGTTTTTGCTTGAACTAAAATTACTTTAATAAGTTAACACATATAATCCTTAAGTCTAACATGCCTAAGTCAGAAATATCACTGGGTACATTGAAAGTGGGAGAAATTATGTATAATAGACAGTCCCACTTGGTACGCGAGTCATAAAGTTCTGTCCGTGGTAACAATAAAACATTGCAATCGAACGTAATCGACTGCGCTATACTCTGATAACAGTTTTATAATGAGTGGGAAGAAGTCTACTTCTAAAAGAGGAGTGCGGCACCAGATATAATATTGCAAACAACTCTGGTGATTCTAGGTCGAAAACTGTGAACGAAGTGAAACCTCGAAGTGTATCGACTAGTTATAGATAACTTTATTCCAGCTTTTTAAGCCACTGAAATGGACAAAAATATTTGCAAAGTTTCAAGACTCTAGCTTTAGGAATCCAAGAAATATGCGTTCAACGGAACATTGCTCAAAACCAATATACTTTTCTACCTTTAAATATCATAGAGTATAAAAAAATATTTTAATGCTTCTTATTGTTTTCAGCAAGTTATCTTCAGAGCCGCTTTTTTTTAGAGGTAATTCGGCACACACAACCGCCATAAACGTATTTACTATTTGGCTAAGAACAAAATGTAATTTCGTATAATGTGCTGCGTTTCGCCAAAAACGCAAGCCGCAAGAAAACATTTCGTAAATTTATGGCACAGACAGTAAACAGAAATTAGAAATTTTTCTGCTTCAACTTAATAATTTTGATGCAAACCTGACTTCACGCAATTGTATTAAAATTTAATAAATTTTTTGATATAGTTGAATAAAAAATAAATATATTTTATTAAACAAACGAAATGTCTTTTAAGGGCTCTAATGTTTGACATATTTGAATGGTATCACCAAATGGTTTAAAAAGTAATTTATGTTTGGCAGTAAGTACTCTACAATGTACACACACACACACATAGTAGGTGTGTGAGTTTTTAAGGGGGTGTGTGCAACTTTTACTCAAAAACTAATGTTGAACAAAGCATTTTTATGGCTGTGCCGCAAAAATGTTCTAATAAATGCAAAGTACATTTTGGAACTCACTCATACAAACAGCGGAACCACACCACTTTTAAACACACACACATACACACGCACACACACTACTGAAAAACCAAAGCAATTTTGGAGCACATTTTAATAGCATTGTAGAAATTTTTTGCACTTAATTAAGTGTAATTAAATTTCCGTTCGCCTGTTCGCTCTATTTTTCAGCTAGAGAGAGAGAACGTGTGGGTAAGAGTGTGCCAGTGTGTGTGTCTGGTGTGTGTCTGTCTGTGTGTGTGTGTGCAGAGGGTAGCAGCAGCCTAAGTGCCTAAAATGTGCGCCGTACTTTATGCAACGAATTTTCACTTGAAGTTGCTAAAAACCCCACAACTCAAGTGCCATTTAACTATGTACCGAAATTTTTTGTGTATTTATCAAATGAACGCAATAAATTCTAAGAACTATATATATAAACGATGTATTAAGTATCAGCAGAAGAAAAAATTAATGGATAAAGTTTTAAGTTCTCGAAATTTGCGTTTTTACTGTTATCGATTACATGCGTATATCGGAAATGGGAAAAGCTATCGGTAATTGGAAACAAAATTGATATACTTATCGTATATAGTTCTTGAGATCAATGCATTTAGACAAACAAACAGTTTTAGTCTCACCTTCATAATTAGTTGACAGTACATTTCTGATAATTCGATTCGTTGGTTGCACAATCGACCACAAAAGTGCCACCAAAAGCAACCCAACCCTAAAACTGCAGCGTTGCAATGACCAACGGCAGCAGATGACGGCAGTAACTGTAAAAGTTCGAATGGCAGCAACATTGGTTGGGTATGTCAATACCGTTAGATGTTGACTTAAGCGAAGCGGCGTTAAGTATACGCCGAGTGTGCCACACAGTCAAGCACAGACGCATGTGTGTGTGTGTGCGAGTGTGTATGTGAGTGTGCACGCCGGATGTCATATTGCAAAAATAGAATTTTTCGGGTGCACAGCACTTTTGTTCCACCAGCTGTTTGCCTCGTCATCACTGCAATGATTTTGAATTGTTGACATCTAGTCGTAATAGCGTCCACAACGAGATGTTGCATCGTTCTATATGCACCAACACACACACACACATATATGTACACACATATCGAGATATATATTGTATTATTGTATACTTAGTACATATGTCATTGAGCTTATCAGCTTTATTTGATGTTTAGCAATTTCCTGATTTATCCCTCATGCTATTTCCGTTTTTGCATTCGTATGCGCTGACCAACCACACACACACACACACTCACACATACAAACATGCCTTCAAAAACCAAAATTGACAACAAAAAAATAAAACGAAACAGAATAAAAAACCGCAAAAATGATAAGAATTGAAATGAAATTTTACGTTGACTGTGCAACAAGCACTGCCGTCACATGTGCATGTGTGTGTGTGTGTGTATAAATTTCGTCTGTGTATGGTTACGTGATGTTCAATAGCATTTCCTGCTTAGTCGTTTGTGCACTCGTTGAGCTACTAAAAACTGTAATATCGTTAGCCGTTTTTTGTTTGGATTTATGATTTGATTTATATTGCCATTGCTATTTATGTTCAAGCCCGGTCGGCTATCAATGACAAATTATTTGATTAGTTTAAAGTCAATATGATTTTCGAACGTATACGTGATATTTAACGTTTTACCTTTAAATGGTATAAAAACAAAACAAAAAATGGAGAACGTATCAAAAGTAAATATGTGAAAAAAAGTTAAATTTAATTTGCTGTTCATCTCGAGGCATAGACGAGCTAATTATTATTTAACTTTACTCAGATCACACACACACAGCCATACTTACACACAGACAGACGCGTGTACACCCACTACGGATAACATGAAAAAGTAGCTGGAGCTCATCACATTGTGGCCAAGTCCTTTTGCTGAATTTTTATGCAAAACATGAACATTTAGTAGAACGTTCTACGAATTTTTAATGAGTCGCCAAACGTAGACAGAGTCGGTCGGGGAGGTCGTAGGGGGAGTAGTGTAAAGTAACCGCATGCCAGTTTTGGCCTTGTATGTGAGCTTTTTAGCATTTTACATGTTTTATGAGTTGGTTTTTTATTTTTTGTTGGTTTGGTTTCCTCGTCAAGTGCAGGTAACTTACAAAAGGCGCACTGAACATTTTTTCCCCTATACCCTGCCCCTCAAAACTGCTGCTTCCTCTCTGGCCTGTGGCAACATATTGCGTCACACGTACGGGTAATCAAATCAGTTGGTGCCTCAAATGCGTGCGTCACATAAATTTGGCAACATTTAACAGATAATGAGCACAATTAGTAGCCGGACTATGTTGAATGCAACATTAAACAGCACGAAAAACAGATAATGCGATAAGCGAAAGCTGTTTCAAACTATTATATATTTTTTTTTAATATTTTATACAATTCTTAAACGTTTTGAAAATATATGAAAATTTAATAATATATCCAAATTTTATGCTTAACTTCCTTCCGTCTTAGTTCCGGAACTGTTTATGGACAAAGTTTTTAAGCTCAAGTTATGCACAGTATTCATACTCTTCTTTTCTTGAGGCAGCCGCATCTGTTGTCCAGTCAAATTAGGCAGTTTGACATTTCATTTTATGTTTGCCCAAGATATAAGGTGCGAGGCAAAAATCCTTTGCATTACTTTATGCTTCTTCATGTACTACACCCACCGCATTGCAGCTAAGTAAATTATCGTGTTTCATTTGCCAAAACCCAACCCACAGCTTCGGATACCGAGCTGCTTTCTGACCAGGCTCCAATGAGAAGGAAGCAGGAAAAGACCAAGGTCTTGGGTGTTGGGAAGAAGTTTTACTGTGAGTCCTGCCAAGCGTGGCAACACTTAGTCACTTGGTTTCAAGAGTAAACACATCTTATAAATTATTCAAAAACGCAAAAAAGCTATTTGCAACACTTTACCGTTAGCGTTACTGTTAGCGCTGACTGTCACTCGACGCTGCTCCCATTCTATATGTATATACATATATATATATATTTTTTTATTTTTACTTTTTTTCTTTAACTTTTTCTTGGGTGCCCAGCCGTCGACATTGTCGTTTGGTTGCTGGTTGCTGCGCTGCTTGTCCTGTGCAATCAGTCAAAATGCGGCACAACATATGCGTGGGTGGTGCGGGGCAAGTTGCCCCCCCTTGTTGCATAGGGTGTGTGGCATTCGCCAGGTAGTGGTAGCACAGCATAAAAAGGATGACAAATGAAATGTTCAAGTGGCGCTTAAAGCAACAAATAAAACAAAAGGCACACAAAAAAAATCGAGAAAAAGGACAGAGAAATAAAAGCGGAAACTTTAGTCTATTTTTGGGGCGAGTTGCTCTGTTTCGCGTTGCCTTAACGCTGACAAAGTGCCTCGGCTTACTATACAGAGCTACTTTCTCTATCTCTCTCTCTTTCTCTCTCTTGCCTTTGGGCCATGTAAAATGAAGCCAAAAGACCCCGGGTAAGAGGCAACCAAGCAAAACCCACCAGCACAAAAAAAAGGCGTTGAAAACTTGACTTTGTCAGTTTGCAACTTCTTCGAGGGTGGGCAATGTGTGTGTGGGTGGGTGTTGGTGTGTGTTTCGTTTTTAGGTGTGGGCTGTGTGTGTACAAATATTTAACTTAAGTAAGCGTTTGTAATTAATTTCATCCTTAATACTGACACTTTGCAACACTTTTACCCTGATGCCACTTTTCTTCTGTTTTACTTACCGTTATGGCATAATGAACACGCATTTTAAAATAAACTCTCACGCTGATTTTATAGTCTGTGTGTGAGTGTGTTGTTTGTTTGTGTGTTGTTTGTTGCCACGATGTCAAACTCACTGTTTGGTAGTTTGTCTGAGGCCAGCGGCATGCGACAACAACAACAGCAACAACAACAGCGGCAACAGCAAAAGCGGCAACAAAAAATGACTGCATAATTTATGTGTCAAGAGTTTGCGGCAACGTATTTTTGCATTTTTATTTTCCTCTTTTACAGCTCGCGGGGGTGTGGGGGTGCGATGGTGGAGGCGGGATGTAATTGATGTTGCCACCCCGCAATTAACTCCCCGCCTGCCAAAGATTTATGCTCTAGGGTTGGACACCGCATGTTTTATGATACGTCTTTTGCCTAAAAGCGTTTTCAATTACACGCAATTAACTCACAATTACGAGCCCCAAAAAGCCAGCGAGAAATATTTATGTAAAATCGCACATACGCTATGATGTGCGCTATGCCCGCAGTCAAATATTGCGTATACGCAATGTACAACAAATAACTCTTTTGACAGCGTTGACAAAGTCTGTGTGAGATACAAAAAAAACCGAACTCAAGCTGGTGAACATTTTTAATATTTATATTTAACAATATTATTTCATTTTATTTTGTCACAAAATTTGTTTAGCAACCCAGTTATGAATGATTCCTATTACATTTAAAAATAAAATCCTCTTCCTCTTCGATGCACTGATGGTATTTATATTGGGGGAATCTCAACATTTTTCATACGAATTCAATACCTCACTCGTTGGCAATCAATAACGGAAATATTTTACGCTCTTTTCCACATGAACATCGCATCAAATGTACGAAATATTGCCGCAACAAACAGCCAAACAGCCACATCAAAGAGTACACACTAAGCATCTTAAAGATATTTAACAACAACAGGAAGAGAAAATAAGTGTAAAAGAGAAAAAAACTGACTCCAAGTGCCGTTGACAAAATGTTTGCTGCCTGGCAACATAGCAGTTACAATAGAGATAGCTATAGAAATGACAACTGAAAACTTTCTAGTGGTATATCAACACTTGAGTGTCCACTTGACAGTTTCTTCCTGTCTTCCTTCAAAACTACCCCCAAAAGTCAGTTTGTGAGCCAGCTAATCTCAACTGGTTTGGCAAAGCCGACGAAACTATACAACACCTAATTACTTATGCCAGTCAGGTATACATATACATACATTATTAAAATATGTAAAATAAACAGGTAAAAAAGTTGTTGCATGTACGAATAAAAGATGCTCTGTAATGTAAGTAACTTCATTAACATTGTAGTTAAGTAAAATGTAATTTTATATTTTTTTACTCTCTAAAATTTTTACGAAAATATTTATGTATCATGAAAAATATTTTGTGGTGCTTTCTGCAAAGGCAATAAAAATCAAGACATAGTCCGAAAAATTCTTGATAATAGACAAACCCCAAGGGGGTTTGCGGTGGGGCAAGCCTACGTGCGTATGACTTTTCAATGCGTCACGTATTCGTAGCGAATGCTATAACATTTTTTGCCTCATTTCGTTAGAAGTTCATTAAAATTAAAGGACCGTAATATGGCGAAATGATAGAGTAAAGATGCATGTTCGCTGATAAAGCAATCTACTTTATTTCATTTCAACATAAGAAGAAGACATTTTCAACTTAATTTGTTAGCAATGACCAGAAAGTTGCATGAATTAATTCGGTTTTATATTTAACTATAACTTTCTTTACAGGGCATTAACTAGTCAAGCATACTTTACTATTCGAAAACTCGTGCTTTGTTCGTGGAGTGCACATTCTGGCGTTGTTGTTGTTCATGTTGTTGTTGTTGTTGTTCATGTCAATCCTTGCCCATATTCACAGTGCCCTTGTGGCTGTTGTCGGTTTGGGGTCGCATTATGCGCCCGTTTCGCATGAATTTCACATATTTTACACGCTTCGCATATTTACAGCGCATATTGATCATATTTACAAGTCTATTGGTTTGGCAACCATAAATCGTGGCAACCTAACACATGGAATATGTCAGTACGAGACGATAAGATACCCTGGAATACATAATCAATACAGACTGAGTATTACGTATACGTATAAGTTCGTAAAAAGTAAAAAAACATAGTAAATAATCCATTAATAATCATCTCATATTTAAGTGTAAATATTTATTTTTTCTTTAAGTAAATAAAATATATATTTTCACAATTAATAAGCCGATATTAATTTTTAAATATTATTTCAAGATATGCACCACAAAATAAAATGGCAAAGTTGAATTTTATGAAATTTGCAAACAAATTTTTTTCGAATATTTTTTCCATGCTGCACATCGCAAAAAAATTGATGCGTATTTCCTCCAATAAGTTCAATAATAAAAGCATGGCGTAGTTGGGTTGACAAACACAATATTGGAAAGCAGTGCTTTTCCTTGTTTTTTGTCACATACACATATGTGTGTGTGTGTGTGTGTGAATGCGCTTGTATGTGCTTCTGCATAATGCATGATGCATTGCCATATTGCGGAATGAGAAAAAGAGAGAGAAAAAAATAAATGCTCATATCCCCGTGTGATATTTGACATCGCGCTGGGTTTTCTTATTGCAATTGTAATTTTGTTGCTTTGAATGTCGCTGGGTTTATTAACTTCTTTGAGCTGGCATGTTTAATTAATAGCTGGTTTGCAATTAGCATACTGAGTGCAGACAGCAGCCTTGATATGACAGCAGAAGCAACAGCAACGGCAGCAGCAGCAGCAAATTGAAATTTCTGAAAATACTCATGAAGCCCTATGTAAATGAAATATAGTTTGAAATGTTTGCCGACTGCCCAGCAAAATGAAACAATTAGCAAGATGTGTGTGTGTGTATGTGTGTGTGCCTTATCGTTCGACCAGACACTTACACAGTTTGCTTAACGGCAAAACAAATTAAAATCTGTGAAATGTACTCGCATCAGTGTGCGAGTGAGATGCAGACAGGCAGAACGATAGCTGAACCCACACGCCCTCAGACTGTGACTTGTTGGCCTCTTAGTGCAGCTGGTGCTGACCGCAGCAAGGTATACACCATGCCATACCACACCATACCATACCATACATACGTCCAGATGTTGGCCACTTTCTGCTTTTCGTCCTTAAATATTTATGCAATTTATTTTTGTCTAAACTAATAAGTTGTTGTTGTAGTGCAGGTCGCTTTATCTCATAATGAAATACAGAACAGTTTGCCCAAGTACACATACACACGCACACACACATATACATGAGCATGTACATATATAAATAAACATGTCTGTGTGTTTTTGGTTATTTGCTAGACTTGCATTTTGATGTTTGCTACTGCTGCTGCTGCTGTTGCTGTTGCTGCATATGGCCAACGATTTATTTGCCCAGTCAAGATGTTCACATATTCATTGAATCCGAATTAGTTTTGAGCTCTTGAGCACTCTCTCTCTCTCTTTCTCGCTCACTCCCTCACAGAATTTAAGCTACATTTTGAATTATGAGCCAGTAGATTTTGACCCTCTGTCTGCCCTGTCCGGATTCTTTTTTCTGGGATCAACCTGAAGGCACTTGCTTAATTGTTTATCAAAACTTAGTTTCCTGCAATTTTTGTGATTAAATCTTAACTGCACAGCATTTGCATACAAACTGATGACGATAATGCCTATCCATCTCAGCAATTTATGATATAGAATATATGTATGAATAAATTTATGCTAAAATGCTAGTTAAGCAACAGTTTAAAACTAAAATGAATATTTTGTTTTTAAGATGGCTATAAATGGTTAAGAAAAATACAGTTTTGGTTGTAGATAAATATTATCTCTTAAAAGTTATTTATTTCTTAACTTATGTTTACTCCCACTTAAACTATCTTAATCTTTGCAAGCCACTCCAACTTTCTAGCAGTGTATTCCAACCCCAGGCGCCAACTTGAGCATCAATCCAGTTCCGAAATGATGCCACCTTCGTATAGACGCCCGGATATTCGGGCTGTGCACAACCCAGACCCCAAGAGACAATGCCGTAAAGTTTGCCAACTGTGCTGTTTGGCTGATAGCCGACGAGCGGACCACCAGAGTCACCTTGACAACTGTCCTGACCATCGCGGGCGGCGCAAAGCATGCGCTGGGTGACGGGCAACACTTTGCGATAGGCGCGACGACAAACAGGCGGCTCCACATGTGCCACATCCACGTAGCGCAGCATTGGCGACACGCCCTCCCCACCGCTCTCGCTCTGATAGCCCCAACCGCTGACATAGAGTCGCGTATCGTCCGTAAGTACATCCTCTGCTCCGGCTAATTGCACCGCTTGCACTTGCTCGGTGTAGTTTAGCCGTGCATTGAGCATCAGGAGTGCCAGATCATTATCATGTGTCTGACTATTGTAGGCACCGTGTCGGATGATTTGGCGTAGACTAAGCACTTCACCATCCGCGGCATGCTCGGTGGCGCCCAGGCGTACACTGAAGTCGAGCACATCCCATGGCTCCTCGAAGCAGTGTGCCGCGGTTAGTATGAAATAATCCCCGATAATGGCACCGCCACAGATATGCTGGCCATGCAACTGTATCGATGCTTGATACGGAAAATCACGTATGTCTGTCGTGTCGCCGCCCACTATGCGTCCATCGTATTGAGGCGTGGCAATAGCAACACCAAAAGCAGCAAGCCAACTACACAAAATGGCGAACCGATTCATCTTTCTGGCTTGGAGTTTGTATCGTAACTGTGTCTTTTTGCCAATTATTTCATTGCTTTTATATATCGATGTGATGATATAATATTTTTGACTTTTTGCTTATCAGTTCACCATATCTTGTGGTGTCAATAAACTGTAAACCAGTTTTGCCAATATTTCAAGTTCAACTGTCGTCGTTATCAATAACTATATTTGCTTTTACTCATTTCTTTTTGGGTCTGTTGTCTGACGTTGACCCAATAACCTTCATTGTGGGAGTTTTTTGTACCACATTTCAGATGCGTAAATTAATATGTAAATATATAAATAAAGAACTGCAAGGTCGAGTATATAATATTGTGCATTTTGTTGATGTTGTAGGAAGCCTATAAGAATATTTTGAAGATTTATGACTGATTTTAATATTTTTGACTATTACCTTTTATTTCTAATCAAAGCTAAGTCTAAAATTAGTTTGAATTAGTGCTGACCTCACCTTCACTTTAAATCTTCTGTCCGTAAGGTAGGACTGAAGCAGGAAGAAGTAAGGGGAAGGAAGGTACGTTTTTATTTTTTGCTGTACCCTGATCCATTCGCGATCGAAAGCCTGCTTAACGTCGACCAAAACACATTAGTCTTCGTATGGCTTGAGTTTATGGCTAACCACCCTGTGGACCTGATCAATTGCACCATGCCATGATGGGGCTAATGGGCGGTTACATTTGAAGTGGAATCGTCAGTACTCGTGTGGTCACATCGATGCCAAAGCTCATGTCTAACCTAATTAAATTTTTTGTTTAGAGAAATAAGCTAAATTTCAATGTGTCAAAAATCAAAGCAACTGAAAACTTCAATAAAACCAATAAAAAAACAAGTGTTCTTAATCAGCAAACATAATTTTATTTAGTTGGTAAAATTCACTGAAATGCACTGAGAAAAGAGAGCCGTAAACTACGTTCAAAGCTTAAACTCTTTACTCAACATTCGTTGTTCGCTCAGTGCATTGAGTAAAAACAAAATGCGACAAGATCTCAAAACGTCAGTTTAAAATTTGATGTTTCGGTTGTTTTCCGAGTTAAGATACCAGGCGAACAGCAATCAGCAGCAGGTGGTTGTTGTCTAACATAAACCAAAAAGCATTGCACACTTTTGTGCAGCTCGAAAAAATATATTTCACTGCATGTGCATGTGGTTCTTGTCTAACATAAACCAAAAAGCATTGAATACTTTTGTGCAGTTCGGAAAAAATATATTTCACTGCCCAGTTTTAGGCATGTGCATTAAAATAATAAATTTCCAATAGCAAAACCCTCACCTTTTTCAATAAGAACCAACATTATATTTTGTTTTTAATAATTTTTTTATTTGTAAATGTTTTTTTGTCGCTTAAATTGTTTTAATTTAATATAATTACAAAAAACGTTGAATGCATTTCTCTTTTAATTCGTATAACAAAATAATTTAGTCTTAGTATTATATAATATTTATATAAACGTTTCTCGCATTTCTCTCTATTATATATTAGTTTAAATGTTTTCCGCTTGCATATAAAAAACAAAAATAATTATGCATTACAAATTGTGTGTTTGTGTTGTTGTAGTTGGTTTCTGTCTTTTTGTCTGCCTTATTAACCAAATATAAATTAAACTTATAGTAATGACTTTTAGTATATAATTAAAAATCAGCTCATCGCGTCAAAGACCCAGGCAGTCAACTTTACCCTGAAGCGTAGAGAAGCCCCAGCTTGATGGCTTGATGGGTGTCCCCTGAACCCTGGTAAACATTCCAACTACTTAGGGATTACGCTGGACATTACTGGGCTCCTCAAATAGACTAATTATGAATATTGTAATGTATTTTCTTGTTAAATGTTGTGTAGCATACTTTTCGGCGGCGGCTGAAATAATTGTGGTAGCTGCATTGGCTGCGCTTATTTATTGTTGGAATAAATCAATCGCGTGCAACACAACGACAGCCACAAAAACCGCAACACAGCCAATAAGAAAGAGCAAAGAAGAGCGCGAGAAAGAGAGACAAAAGTCGAGCAGTTGCCATTTATATATGTCAGTCAGTCCGGTCAGGCAGTCATTTAGTCAATACAGCAACGGTTTTTTTTTTTTTTCAACAATGACCAGCAACCAACCGTTACAATTGGCTAACGCAAGTTTCTGCTGCTGTTGGCTGCGGTTTTCACACTTTTTTTTGGCAGCTCGCATACTTTTTGGCCAAACATGAGACAGACGTGAACACACACACACATAAGTTATCTGGTGTTGTTTCAATTTGTTTGGTTATCGCAGCGATTCTTTATTTTGGCTCAATGCCCGTGAACGCGCCACAAGCCGCAAAACCCGCAAGAATCTCACAAAAGCGGTTCAATGAACCTCCCTTTACCGCTCCCCGAAACAAGAGATACCAAAACTTGATATGGCATGGCAAGCCCTGCAATTGACAGTGGCAATTATCGAAAGAGAGCAAAGACGCGCCTAAGCCTTTTCTCCGCAAATTGAAATGGCTTTCGATCCGTCTATAATCTCAATATGCGGCTAATCGGCACACAGCAAGCCAATAAATTGTGTGTCTTGGCTTGGCTTATAAAATGGCGTTGGGCCTACAAAATATTGCTGGCAGGCCCTTGAAATGCTTTCAAAATAACACGCCTATAAATAAGCATAACTGTCAGCATAACAAAAACACCAAATTGCCAAGGCAACAACAACTACGGCAACAACAGCAACAACAATTGCAACAACTACAACAATGTTGAGCTGCTTAAAAATCAGCCTTGGCTTAGTGAAAGTCTATGCCAAGTATTAGCACATTTTTACGTAACACTGGCGTTAAGGGGGGCGTGGTTCGCCCCACCGACAGACAGTTGGCATTTTTTTTTTTGTGATGTTTGTTGTTGTTTATGCCGTGTGAACTTTCGCTGCAGAACTTTTATTTTTATTTTTTTTATTTATTTATTTTATTTTGTGTTTGTCAGCGGACGCCTTCTTAACCTTTTTGCCAAACATGGAAATTTTTGCAATCTCCCAACTGTCACAAACATGAAATTTGACTTTTGACTCGATTCGCCAAAAACTTTCGCAGAAAATTTATTTAAATTTTTCCCACTGCTTCTTCTTCTGATTCTGCGTATTTTTTCCAATTTTCATGCGTTTGAGCCCAAGGCATAAATTTCAATTTCAATATTTGTTGGTTTGCAGATATTAAAGTTCGTTTTTATTTTCATTCGAATCTTATTTAAAGTTTGAATTGCAAAATTACTTAAAAACGGGTAAGAAAGTTGTCTTTGGTATGTCGAATATTATTTTTACTTAAAATTAATATTTCTAGGTTTATTTCATTCGAAAATCTTATTGGCTATTGAATCGGTATCGCCGCTTTTGGCATGATTTAACTATAACAAAAGGAAGACCTTGACAAAAAGTTTAGTTTGATAGCTTAGAAACTGAGGAACTAGTTTGCATAGAAACAAACGAACGTGGACTGAAAGCACATGGCTGCATCTATTCACCTTGAGATGCTAACTCTGAACAAAGGACAGGATGTATTTAGGATTAATATCAGATATGAAAAATGCTTGCTGGACAGTCGCAGCCAAAGTAAGAAACTGTTTCCATCAGTAGCTTCACCAGAAATGGCTTGAAGGGGCAAAAAAGTCTCACTGCATAAGATGTGTCCACCAATTCTGTCCGAAGGGCGCCTTTTGCAGGGCTTAGACCAGGTTTGCCAGGCTATCCTACGTGTAACCATGATGTCCTTCCACCGCGTATTAACTTCCCTTTCGTAGTAGTATTGCCATGCCTTACCAGCTCAACTTCTGTATAGTTGCTCTCTATGCAACCGAGAAATCAGGCTTATTCTTTAAAGAAAACATAAGCCCGCTTCCAATAAGTTTTTCCCACTTCACTTTAATGCACTCCAACATAGAATATTGTCACCTGCAATTGTAAGGCAGCAGCAATTTGGCAAATGCATGTAAAATACCAAAAAAACACAACACACACAACAGATTAAAGCTGACTTTGCCATCCAACCACACCAAATACAGAGTAGGAACTTATACGTTTGAAGCAGGCAGACTACTCTGTGCTCCTCGTTGTGCACTAAACACGTCTCGATGTGTTTTCGAGTTTTGTAACTCATTTGCAACTAAACTGAGTTCATTAAAGTTAATTTGAACGTGCAACATTGGCGTGCCACAGAGTGACACACACACATATGGAATGAAGGCAACGTCATTCTGGCCACACAATGCACACCTTTCTGGAAATGCTCATCCTACGTCCGGGGGCACGTGGCTTAGCGTCGATAAGTTTGACATTTGCACAACGTAAAATGACAAGTGCAAACCCCGAGCCAAAGGCAAAATGAAAAGTTGGCAAAAAGCTGCGCGGCACATCCCTGACATTTGCATTTGTCTTCCGCAAAAAGCTTTCAAATTAGCGACAGCTCCAGGTTTTCTACTTGCTACAGCTACAGCTGCAACTGCCTCATCCTCCATCATCGTCCTTGCTACACGCACTCAATTCTTGCTGACATCACAGAGAGGGACTCACGTTGCATGCAACACGCAAAGAAATATGCAAATAATTAGCAAAGAAAAATGCTAAATTCTATGAAAAGTCGTTTAATTCAAAAATTTATAAAAAAAACTGAATTTATAAAGTAACAAAAATAAAGTTAAGAAAAATTAATTAACAAAAATATTTTATATGATTTTGTAACTTCAGAAAGTATTCCTAGAAGTGCGCAAAAATATTGTAAAATGTTTATTAAAATTTTATTTATTTAATTTTGTGTTAAAAATGTTTTTGTAATTCAGTTTTTCACTACTGTACAAACAGCTTTATAAACATATTACCTGGCTTAGTGCACAGTTGATTGATTTCATTTAAACACCGATTTCAGTTATTTCATTGCTGATTGGTACCAAAAACAACAACAACAACATCAACAACAACATCTTCTACTTTATGTACATCGATGTACCCTAAAAAAAGACAGAACGGAACGCCACACGCAATTTGCTTTGCACAACTGATGCTCTCAATCCGGTGACAACTTTAGCAGCTCAGTGTTGGAGACAGAGCCAGACAGAAAACCTCTTAGCCAAAGCCAAAGTTATGGCATTGCATTCGACCAACTCGACTCTGCAACACACAGCAAAAACAACAACAACAGCAACAAATACATCGATACATACTACATAGATACGAAATCAGTTTGAAAATTGAATTCTAATGCAGCATACCGTGCTGCAAACGAACTGAACTCTAGTGAACTGTGTTTGTGTGTGAGTGTGTGTGTGTAGCTGACTTTGTGCCATTGACTAAAACAAATGGGTTCCACAACATCTTTTACTGTCAGCTGCAACTTGTCGCCCCATCGTCAAATTACGTGTGTAAGTATGTGTGTGTGTGTTTGTGTGTGTGTTGGTATATAAATAAAATAAATATTTATATTGAAATGCAACGCAATCGAGTGCAACGGAATTGAATTTCAGTCAAACTCAGTCCTAAACTATCCTATCCTATCGACTTCAGTCCAGTTCATGTTCCTCTTTTGACTCTCTGCTCTTCTTTGCTTTTTTTGGTCAATGAAGTTCCGGACAAGTCCTGCGATTTCTTGGGACCCAATTCAATTTTGAACTTTGTCGCATTTAATTGCATTGCATTTGTCCAAAATGTGCAATTGATTTGAGGATCTTTTGCAGGTAAACCAGGCACTAAAACCTAATCTTTGAATGTTTTCAAACAAAAAAAAAACGAAGAAAGTTCTTTAACGTGAATTGAATTGTCTTTGCACAACTTCATCCAAATAGTTAAGACTTTTCTTTTGTGCCCACAAAGAAAACGAAGTCTTTTGTTTCAATTTAGTTTTTTTCTCTTATTTTCTTTTACTTCTAGCGAGTTTTAAGCCTTTATGACTTGGCCAATGGCAAACCGGTAACGGAGATATGCTTTACGCACATAACGCATGCAAAATATAAAAAGAAAGGGTGTAAGCAGCTAAAGAGAGGGTGTATGTGTGTGTGTGTGTGTGTAGTGTAACTGAAGCCTTTGTCTTCAATGGTTTATGCATGACAGCTCCCATTGCTGTACATAAAATTACATTACTCAACAAACAGACAAGCAGCAACAAATTATCATTTAGATAATACTTTTTAGTGCTTTTCAACATTCACACACATACTCTACACATACACACACACTGAAACACACACACATTCCTTGTCTAGTTCTTCTGCTGTGTTTTTGTTTGCGTCTCCTTTACTTTTTGCTACTTACTACCTAACACATGCCATTTATTTTTTTTTTGTATACCCTGTAATCAGAGACATTAATGGGAATGCCAGAGTTGGTGATATTTATATGTAAAGGAAAGTTTACTCTCTGTAAGAGTAGTTAATTTTGACCCCTTCAAACATTTTTCCAGGTCAACTTCAAGTCAAACAAACCCTTTTCAGAAACATCTTTCCTATATAGATTCCATTTTTGGTGTACACACTGAAAGCATCAGCATAACCGAGAAACTCACCAATAACAGAGTATGCAGTGTGTTTTAAAGTCGTTTAGAGCCGCTTTTTTTTCGCCATTCTTTGCGGCAACTGAGTGCTGTCTACCATTCTTCTTTTTTTCAGCTATGCTCTCTCTGTCTCTTGCCAAGCAAAATGGCTATAAAAATACGCGGCAGAAGCGCGTAAAGTAAAATGTAAGTGGCATATAGAGTGCAGGGGATAAGAGGGGATGGTGATGGGAGTTATAAGAATGGTTGGGCGTGGTTTGCATAATACGCATAATAACAAAGCGGAAAGTGTGCGAAAGCCGTCAAGCAGTAGCAGCCATACACCGCACCGCACCCGCACCCGCAAACACCCGCACCCATATAATCTAAAAAAAAAAAACCTGTCGGTACAAAACAAGAAGCTTGAGCGTTGAGCTGAGCTGAGTACTAAACTCAACTGAGCTGAGGCCATTTGCATTGCCAGTGTTGTTCTACTGTTTTTTATGTCTTTGTTTTTGCTTAGTTGCGTGGAATTTATATACTATATAGCTTGGTTGCTTTGGAAATAACTTGTTGATGGTATTTTAAATATTATTTTCAACTATTCCACATATTTATAAATATTTTAAAATGAAACTTATCTTAAATGCGTTGGGAGTGAGGGAGGGTTAAGTGTGTGGTGTGGTTGTGGGAGGGGGGGTTGCCACTAGTATTTGAAGTAGACATATTTATGCACTTCGTTGCATTTAGTTTATAATGCCTTGTGTAATTATTCTTTGTTTAAATAATTCACAAAGATGCACTTAAAATGTCAGCGCAAAAACTTGCAACTAAAAAAAAATGCAAACACACATGGACACATTACTCTTTACACACACACACACATACACATTTGGCAACCTTTGGCTGTTATATTCTGGTTGAGCGTTCTTTTCCTTCGCCTCCTCGCACTCCTCTTCTCCCCTTTTTTCTTCGTACACACGCGCTTTTATTATGATTTCTCACTTACTGTCCGGGACTCTCCTTCCTTCTAGCTCGTGCCATTTTGCACATTTACATTTTTATGAACATTTCGCTGCTCGTTGTTGTTGTTGTTTTCGCTCCCTCCTTGCAACCATACCCCGCACTCATAATACACGTCTTTTATATGCGCATACACTAATATGCATTACGTATGCATGTGAGTGTGTGTCTGTGTAAAGAAGACAAAGAAGAAGGGAATGCAAGCTGGCATTAAAGTATATTAAATTACTTAAGCACAACGAATGAACGAAACGAAAACAACAACAACAAGAACCTCTAACCAAACTGCAACGAAGACATACGCTCAACTTTTAAAGCATAATTTCTCAAACATAAATCTTTGTGGCTTTTGCTCCATGGCACAACAAACAAAAATTAGTTGCACTCACAAAAAAAAAAAACAAACAGTGAAAAAAGAAACGAAACAAACGAAAAAAGTCTAACTGCGAACGCATAAGCAACGGTAAATTATGCGCCGCAATATGTCAGCGTGTTGCCAGAGTTGCATTTGCACCCGTTGCGTTTGTCACACAGCATGACGGCCCTGGCTTGCGCCAAAGGGCGTACGTACAGTTGGTTTGGGGTGGTTCGAGTGGGTGTGCTTGGGTGGTTTTTGCCCACGCTTAATCAGAAATTATTTGAAAATGTTGAGTCGACATGTCGTAACGGCTCACGACTCACGCAGCTTTTCTTTTGCTTTTGCTACTGCTACTGCTACTGCTACTGGTGCTACTGCCACTGCCACTGCTTGTTGCAATTTGCACACGCCACGACCCCATGACCCAAATACAACTGGAAGAATGAAATCTCTTCATGAAGAACGGGCCAAACAAAGGCATCGCAAAAGCCAACTTTCATAGACTGTAGTCAACGCATTGCATGCTGTGCTTTACTTTGCTTTGCTTCTCTGTTCTGTTCTGTTCTGCACTGCAGCGCTGCGGCTCATTTGTTTTCTTAACGCACAAAAGTATGCTACACAAAACAAAGCGACAATATCGCGCAACAACAATGCAACGACATTGATATACTCTCACTATATAAGTTTGCAATTGAATGGTTAAACTTAAATATCAGAGTTTAGTAGATTTAATAATATTTGTTTCTCTTAACTTTAATCATTAAATTTTGAAAATCAAAAGTCCACCACAAGAACTGTAATTTATAATGAAATCACAACAGGAAATCTTTAAGCAGCTCTCATCATGATGCCATAAAAGTTTGTCTCTTGGAAGCGTGTGCCAAATATAATGACACTGTTGCCATATCTCCCGTTTCTCCGTTTTTTGGTTGGGTCGTTGCGACAACAAGGCGCACGCGCTTAAGTATTAGTTTTGTGTGCGGCAGTCAGAGGATGACAAAAGGCATCGCCTGCGTCCTTTTGCCACAATGGCTTCATCTTGAACCAGTTGCCAAGACGTTGGCATCTGTCTCACTCTTTCTTTCTTTAACAATAATAACTCATGTTAACCGAAACCCCGTCTATTCTTTCTACTTCACTCTCTCTCTCTCTCTCGCTCTCTTACTTCTCTACGGCACAATCCAATTCTCGTCTTGCTCCAACGAAACTTTTCGCGCACAATCAGCTGCATTTCAACATTGCGTCGCATTGTTGCCTTTTGCTTATAATTTACTTTTACTTGTGCGCTTTGGTGCTGGGCTTTGTGCTTACGCTTCTTTTTGTGTGTATTTTTGTTGTTGTTTGTGTGGCGTGTAAAATATTTGCACTGCCAACACTGCGACAACAACAGCAACAACAACAACAGCAACAATGAGTACTATCACAACAAATGACAACGACAATAGCAGCATGGCATTAACCATAATAATTTTCTTTTTGCAACAAAAGTTGCAGCCACGACATGCTTTCGGGTTCGTTCCCCATCACTGTTAATCAGCTGCCAGCTGCTAGTAAACAAAATGCATTGAATGAGGCTGTCTTGCATCCTGTTTGTTCTTGTTTCTGTTACGGTTTTGTTTCCCTTCTTTTCTGAACAAACATGAAGAGTGAAGCACGCCTTTATACTTTTTGGTGAAGTGAAATTTCTTTATATGCATTGAAAATCTTAATTAAATTGGCTTCAAAGTAGAGAAAAAACATAAAAAACAAAATGAATTTAACATATTTCATTTTTACTTTATTCATTTTTTTAATAAAGATTTAAGCGCTTAATAAGTAAATTAAATATTCTTCACTGCTCAATTTATCCGGCAAACAGAAATAAAAAGAGTGAATTAAAAACATTAAATCATGAAGCAAAAAGGTGTGTTAATTATAAATGATGAGAAAATCAATTAGCCTGCTGTTAGTTAAAGCTTTTTATATGTTTCCCAATATTTAACTTGCATTCTTATATTTCTAGAAAATCATTCATTTTTATTAGTACTTAAATGTGTTTAAGAACTTCAGCTTTTAATCAACTAATTATATTCTCAGATTAAATGCAATTTTGTGAAAATTCCGTTTACATCAACCATAAATAACTAGCTCATTAAAAAAAATAGAAAAAATTGATTGCATCACATCTTCTAGACGATTTCTCCAAGCTGTCGACAGCTCAGCTGAGTTCTCAGTTAATTTACTGCTGACTTTGCTGCCTGTCTGCCTATCAACAACGCCATTGGCTGAACAAAACTCAATTAAGTTTTTGCACTCGCACTCTCTCTCTCACTTTAGTCATTCGCACTTTGTTTTAAAAAAAGAGTGTAAAATCGATTAGGATTGGGCCATATTTTTATGAGCTTGGGGAGCATAAGTTTTTGTAAGGCGCTGAGCAAATGAAATTGCTTACATGCCAAAATTTTAACTAAGTCATAAATAGTATGTGTAAAAGTTTTTGCTCTCTCTTTCTCACTCTCAAATGCAACGTGAGCGCTTTTTGTGCAAGTTTTCCAACCGAAGCAGCAGCAGCAAGGCCAGCGGCGGGAACAGAGAGGTAAGTGTGGCAGGCAAAAGGGCACGCAGCTAAAATAATTGATAACAGATTATGTTTTACAATCTAAGCAAGAAGATATGAGATATGCTCGTAATTTTAATGGCCACATGTAGCGGGCCACACGTAGACATTGGCTGGGCTAGCTGGTTGGTTGTCTGGCTTGGCAGGCAACTAAAATCCCGGACCCGGCACAGATTTCCCGCAAAACGTTGAGAAAACTTAATTATTTCGTGCTAGCTGCATGATTTTGGCCATTTTTGGGCCAACACACACATACACACATGTGAAGGGGAAACTGAGACCGGGCGACGGACAGCTGAAAAGTTATTTATTTTATGGTCAAAAGTTACTTGCCGCCACTTTATGGCAAGGGGCAGGCAGAGGAAGAAACACACACACACACACATACACATAGACCGAGTTGTGGTGGCTTTAAAATTTACTGAAGCATGGCACATAAATCATAAACTATGTAAACGTGATTCTCATGTACGTTTCTACTTTTGGACTGGCAAAAAAGAAAAATTTAATTGTCACAAAAAAAAAATCCCCCAGTTAGCTCCGGGCTACCTCGGCAGCTACAGAAGCAGCCGCTGCCTGTGCTTCAGTAGCAGCTGCCATCGAATTGAGTACACGTTGACGTCCCCCAAGCTGAGAGACATTTCCCCTGCTGCCCACACGCTGCAATGATGTCTTGCTCGATACAGGTTTAAATGATGCCGTCGACATGGTTATGCTGAGATCACTTTTGGATGCCTCCAGTTCGAGTGTTGGTTCTGCGGGCTTATCAGACGCAATGCCCAAACGTTGATTCTCCATGTCTTGGAGCACAGAATCACGATAGAATTGTGTCGCATCCAATTTGACATTGTACATGCCCGTGGGATTCTCACGATCAAAGGGCACTATGGGACGTATATCACTATCGGTGACCAATACCCGAGCACCCGGTATTGGCAGAAATTTGAATAGACGTTTGCGCAACTTGGGCATATAGGTGGTACGCATGTGATGGGGCACGTGTTGCAGCCGGCTGACCATCTTTGAGGAACGCAACACCAACGGACGATCGATGAGACGTCGTTCCTCGGGCAAACTTTCCTTTATCTCCTCCAACTGTGTTGCGGTTAGTTGCATCGGTCGTGGACCATCCTTAAAGCGTTCCGTGCCACTATTGAATGCAATCTTCTTGTTGTTGCGCAACTGTTTGCGTACTATACGCTTGGCAACGCAATTGTAGACAATGCGTGGCACATAAGGCGGCAAAGGGAAGTCCCTGAGTGAGATTGGCCAACGACGTGGATTGTCCAGCATATTGATATATTTGCCATCGGCAAACATTTTCAGCTGCTTCTCCGTCTTCTTGCCCTTGGCCGTGGCCTTCTTCTTTTGTGGCTTGGGCAAATCATGTTTGCCCATCTGGAACACATGCCGATGTCCATGTCCAAACACATGACGCCAGTCGGGCTCACAGTACAGCCGGGAATTGATGCGTTTATAGGGCAAACGGCGAAACTTGAAACGCTTCTGTGTCTCGATGTTCAGCGTCAGACGTGGCATGTTCTTCTTGCCTCGCTCACAGGCACAAACATTTGGATAACGGGTTTCATAGCGACCGGGACCCGGTTCAAAACCAATATCACGGCGCAGATATCCATGACGCTTTGTGGGCACACATGATTGTGGGAGGAAGAGATGCGGGTTTGGTGGTGGCGTCTTTTTAACCGGCACAATTCGTTTTCTTATCTCATGACTAGTGGTGTAGGTATCCGTGGGACCGGGTTCGTCCGGATTGCGCCAACATAAAGACAAATCGAAGATCATAAGCCGATTGGCAGGACGACGTTCACGGGCATCTACAATGGGAATAAGCAAGCAAAAACTTACTGTTGAGAAAATCTTAACTCACTCGTTAGAAAGATGCCCTTTTGCATATTCTCCGGCTTGAAGAAACGTTCGATTTCTGCTGGCAGTTCATAAAATCGACTTGGCGGCGGCTTGATCGATACCCGACTCTTGTTGTAATGCATTTTGGCGAACATGGTGCCCTTGGAGCCCATTCGACTCTTGTACGGTACGGGCAGCACACCATAACGATTCGGAGCCTGCTGATAGCTACGCCATGTGGTCATCGCTCGATTGTGATGCAAGGGACGTTTCTCTGGATAAGGATATTCGGGTGTCTTCTCAAAACCGGCGACATGGCGATAATGTTTATAGGTTGCAGCACTAAATTCTTCACCTCGGTTTTCTGTTTAATAAAGAAACACTTAATACTTGCATTAATCAAAATCTATTAGCATACCCTCTTGACAAAAAGCATTGTAATGATGTCCAGCAAGTTTGAATTGTTTGTACACGCTATCCAAGTGATCCTCTCGCAGTCGATTACCTGGTAAGGCATTACAAATAAGCGTTTGTACTAGATTTTTTTGGTTATCTTACGTGATAGCATATAAAGCGGTAAACTCATGCGAGTTGAAACAAAATGTTGTCTCTCATCCGCAGACAATTTGTGTTCCTTCTGCTCCATTTTTTCGCGTGTTTTTTTTATAACTTTTTCTAAGAATTTTAAGACTATGGTGTTGTTTTTTAAGTTGTTTTGTGTTAGACAGAGTGCAAAGCAAATGTGATTTAAGAATATTTAAACTTATAATATATTCTTTTAATGTCGTTAATTTAAGAAGTGTCAACCAATTAAAGAACTCAAATATTTAAGCTTAAAATCTACATTGACATTCAATATTAAGTTCGCAACATTCAATAACAATTGTAAAACGTTTTCTTTCACATGTTGATGCAGCATCTTCTCAGTCATTTTGTGGCGACGACGTTGATTGACTGACTCTTAACTGTCTGTTTTTATATACATATGTGTGTCCTGTGTATATTCCTGTTGTCCTTTTTGTATATATATGTATGCCTCATTTTGCCTTTTTTGGCTGATTGCCTGTATTGGCTGCATTTAATCGAATTAATTAATGGCACATTTCACATTCATCATTTACCCGGCTGCATATTTTTCACATCGTTTTTCCTGCTTTGTATTTGTATTACGCACCCACTAACACCCCCACCCCGCCCCACCCCGCACCATACAAGTACCGGTCAACGCCCACATCCTGGTCCTGATTGCACTTTGCAGTCACCGTCGCACTCGCAGTCGACGCATCATTCTCACTGAGTTTCGTTTCGTTTCGTTTTATTTCATTTCAGTTCTCTTTTTGATAAATTTTTTTTTTTTGTATTTCGTAGAACATTTTTTTTTTTTTGTTTTTTTGTACGAATCAACGAACTGCGTAATTCAATTGGAAATCGTTGAATGCAAGTTAATCAGTGCGCTTGGCTACGCTAATTATGCGGCCGACAGAAATACATTGATAAATGTACGTTACATATGTATATGTATATGTATGTATGTACAATATGTATATATTATGTAACCAAATTATTGTTGTCTAATGAGTTGTGCCGAAGCTTTTGGCTTTTGTGTGCCGGTAATTATGCTTTATGTACTGGTAAATTAAACATTCATCGTTCTCACCGCAATTGTTCTCCATAGAGAAGAGGTGTGAGCCATGTTGTCTGAGGTGTTCTACCACATTTACTATAAATATTTATTCACAATCAAATTGGAATTCAAAAGTAATGCCAATGAACTGATAAAAAAGAGGAAGTCAATAAAGGCATTTTAAAGTTTCTTTTTAGTTTTTGTGAATTTATTGATTTTATATAGTTTCTATATTTTTATATTTTTTGACAATTTACAAATTACATTAAATTTATATTGAGAACTTTTCTTTGACTTTTTATGGCTATTTAGCTTCTGCCACGGGGTTTTCCACGATTCTTGTGCTTTTTAGCGGCTGCCTTTGCTGCTTTGGCTTCCTTTTTAGCTTTCTTTTTGTCCGCCGCATCTTGTTTCTTCTTCTTGGCCAGATTGGCTACAAATACGGAAAACTTATTCATGAACAAAAAGCATATCCTTTAAAAAAAAAGGTTTAACTTACCTTTAACAACTTTAGCCATGGCCAAATTGACCGGCAATGGCGCACATTTGAAGCCAGCTGGTGGCGCTTTGCTGAGCCGTATAAAACGATAACCAGTTGAATAGAGCATGCCCAGACAGGCTTGTGGACGAATCCGTGACTTGGGCCAATCCTTAAAGTAGAGATCTTTGGTCTTTACCTCTGTCAACTTCGCACCCTCCAGATCCCGCCAATGGTACATGTATTTGGGGTTGAAGGTTGATACGGGCAGCTTCCAGGTGTGATGTGGCCCAAATTTCTCATACTTCCCCCAACAGCCCGGTTTGTCCACATAGAACCAAACATCAGCATTTGGATAAATTTTCATTTTGATTTAGTAGAAAAAACTTAATTTATTTTCTGAGAATTTTTTATCAAAATTGGAATTTTATGTACTAAAGCAAACCAAAATAACAAAATGAGAACTTTTGTTTCAGAAAATTAAACAAAAGCTTTAACAAAAAGCAAAGCTTACTTGTGTTACATTAAAATATTAAAATAAATATTATTTAAAGTACTTTTAATGCAGTTATTTATGTGTAAAATTCATGGAAACTTTATTCTATGTTACACAATTTTGAAAAAGTCTTAAAGAAAGTCTTTAATAGTATATTCACAAATTGGCTGCTTTGTCAGTTTCCATTCAGCGACTAACTAAACTTAATGGTTAGCTGGCAAAAGTTAAGATCATTAGATTAAAGCATACTCTTGGCTGCATTACACACTAAGGTGTTGCCGAAAAACTGTCAATTAGGTTTAATTATTTTATGCTCTCAAATGGGGCCACACACATACAGACACACGCACACAGACAAACTGACTAACTAATGTGCAATATAACCACAAAAGCGTCTTATGCAAGTGCTTTAAACTGTAATACAGCTTGTGTAAACAGTATGGTTGGGCAGGGTAGGGTAAGGGGTGGGTAGGGGGGAGATGGTAAAGAGATGGGGTCTTGACTCGGTAACACCCAATGCGCTCGCTGCCTGCCGCTAAGCAAAGTCAATTATGCCAGCAGCTTTGATGCAAGTAATTGGCATAATGAAATTTTCTCAGCCAACGACAAGGACAACCACAAAGAATAGAAGCTAGTAGAAGGGAGCTGAGAGCTGGGAGCAGGGAGCAGGAACGGAAGCAGCGTAACCATAACCGTATTAGCATATCAAGCGGCAAACTGTGGAACTGATGACAATGACACAACCGAAACCGAAACCGAACGTTTGCCCCGTTTTATCCTTGCCCTCGAGGCAGCTACAAGCTACACAAGCTCCTTAGGGCTGTGATAAGCCGCGTTGACGCCATACTTTTTGTGTCTGTTGCGTATTGAATAAATATTTAAACAGTCCAACAGCTGTCGCACAATATTAATAGCATACGCTGGGGCGCCACTTGAACTTTAACAACTCGTCGCATTCTCAGGCTCTCTGTGTGCAAATATGTTGCGGCCAGCAACAACACAACACGACACGACAAGAAAAAAAAAAACGACTAGAGAGAAAAATGTTTAAATATTTTATAAGCCAGAAAAGCATTTGGCAGTGTGCAGCAAAGCAACAAACCGTAACCAATGTTGCAATGGCCCCCAAAACTGCACCGGGCCACAATAACCCAAACAGCAACAACAACAACAGCGACAAAGACTAAGGCCAACTGCATTAGATGGAAATAACAAGTTTGGCTAGCAGCACTTAACAAATCGTCAACTAGTTACATCGAACATACATGTTTTTTTCCTATTTGTTTGGTATCTTTAACAAGTCAGCCCAATAAATGTTGCATTTGGTTGACTTTTATTAGTTCAGCATGTTGTCAATTCAATTGAATAAGAAAAATCCATTTTTCAACAAATGTTTTTAAACAGAAAACAATGCTCTTAAGAGTTTTAAATGCTTTCCACTAACTATAAATAGCCAATGAGTTTACTTAACGGTTTTACATTGGCGTCGTTAGCAACGCCGCTAGCTTTTGGCATAAGGTTTGCATACATTTTTATCATTTTTCATAAAAAATGTGTCTGTTAAATTTGATTAAACAGACTTTTTCTAGCGTCGCTAGAGCATTACATTCTAAAAGCGCAAATTTTTAGCAAGAGCAAGAGCAAAAAAACAGCTTTAAAAAGACCTTTTGCCAATGTAAACGATATTTTTCCGCTATCACTAAAACCTTGTTAGCGATCTCAGTTTAAATACACTATTACTTCTTTTTTTAATAATATACAAAGTAGTCGATATTTTTCACTAAACGATATTATCGAATTTCAGTATTTTTTTTATGGATATTTTACATTGAAAATGTTAAATTTTCAGACATAAAATGTCCCATTGTTATTATAAAGTAAAATGTTTTCACTTTATGGAAATTTTTCAAATAAATCATATTTTAATATTTTATATTTGGTTACAAAACTGAGTTGTTAACCCTTACATTTAACTCTATTATAGGGTATATTGACGTCTACTCATTTCATTTTAACACATTCTTCTTTTATTCCATTTTGTTGCCCAACTTACTTGGCATTCCCTTAATACCATGAATTTTCGTTGGTTGCATTTCAACAAGGGATGCATGCGCTGGCATTGTCTTTGGTGGCTCCATCTGGCGGTGGCAATGGTGGTGGTGGTGGTCTTTGCCGTTGATGGTGACCGACTCGACTGGCTGGCTGGCTGGCTAGTTGCTGTTGTTGTTGGAGGGGGAGGGGAGGGGGTTTTTTGGGCATTGCCTGTTTGCGGTTTGTTGCTTTGTTTCCATTGCATATGAACGACAGCGCTCAACACTTTTTATCGTTGCCATCCGCCGCACTGCTACTTATTATAATTTTTTTTTTTTGCTCTCTTTTTTTTTTTTGTTGGCTGTTGGCTGCTGCTTTTGCTGCTGCGAGTAAATTTCCATGGGGGCTTAGCCGGAGTTGAACATGTTGTTGAGTTGATTTCATAGCGTGCGAGTGGCGCTTACAAGTTGGGGCATTGGTTTAGTTTGCATGAGCGCACAAAAGTATGCTACAAATACTCCAAAGTCCTTGCTGTGGAGCGCTGCAAAAGGCAATCGCATTTAAATTTTCGTTTCGTGGCTTAAACGAACTATATAAAATGTGTTTGGTAAATTGTTTGAAATGCTTTTGCTTGTGCCGCAAAACAACCAAAAAAACAACTAACAACAACAAGCAAAAAAAACATTTGATTTTGAGAATTGTAAACTTGTATTTAGTGTAAGCTTGTGCAAATTAGACAAAATTTCAATTTTATGTTTTTTAGTATTTTAATTGAATTTAGCTCTTGGCAACTTTATTAAAAATTCAATCTGTCTTTCTAGCGGTTGATTGTTTGATGGTTTATTTCGAAAATCCTTCGCTAATGCGCTTTAACTATGTCTGGGCTTAAGGCTTTTAGTAGTACTTAGAGCTAGCTTTCATGCAAATATTCCTGGTTATGTTCGTTATGTTCGTTGGTTGGTTGGTTTGGTTTTTTTGGGGGAGCTGCTTTACACAAGGATACAAGGATACAAAATGCTGTCAACGCTTCCACATAATTATGTAGCATGGATATTTTTATCGATGCGCATTAAAAGGCTTTTAAAATTTATTGATATTACCGACTCTATTAAATTATGCCAACACAGCCAACAGTTGTCTTTTCTTCTTGCTGCTTTTTCGTTCGTTTTTTCTCGCGCTTCCTTTTTTTTTTATTTTAAATTCGTTTTTTCGTTTTTTGTGAGTGACGTGGCAATGGCATCAATTTTTCCATATCGTCAATGGCAGCAACCGATGACTGGCAGCAAAATTGGCAATGCCAAAAGCAGCGATGATGACGACGGCGACAGCGATTTCTGCTGTAAGCGCCAAACTCAATTTGTGTGCAGAAAAGAAAAACGAATATACTTTTAGTTTGTTGTGCATACATAACACATACGCACACACGTACAAAAAGCGATTGTAAATTTTAATATGTTTTTATTTTCAAAAAAAAAGGAAAAAAAAGTTGATTTTTTTGCGCAGCATTAAGCTGGGCTTGAAGTAAATTAATGCATAAAGACACGCGTGCAGGCATTGTTAGCAGTCTATTATGCGTCTACATACACACATTCACACACTCACTCACACACACATACTCTTACACACTTGTATGCTTGGCTGGCAACCCGTTGCGTATGATTGATAAATTTACCCCTATGAAAGGCCACCAAATTATGAAGCACATTTCATGTCGTGCTGCATAAAAGTGTTCAATATATATTTTTAAGTCACTTTGACAGCTAACAGCGGCTGCTAAAAAGCAAGAAACTTGCATTTAATAAGTTTTTAATATATTTTTATTTTGTTTTATAATATTTTATGTATAGATATGTTTTCTCATTCTCATAATTTACTTTTATTTTTACATTTTAAGCACTCTGTACGCATATTTTTGTTAAGCACTGTGTAAATAATAGCTGCCTCAATCGATCAAAGCATGCACAAAAAATATTACCAATAAAACATTTTACAAAAAATATATATATAAATATTTTTAGTTGCATTTTATGTTGCTATATGCTCGGCTGCCTTTTACGTGCACCATAAACACATTAATATTTCAATGCATTTTATTTTTAAATTGAGTTTACAGTTTTACAATTTTGATTTTCTTGTTTATTTTTACATTTTTAATAGATTGAGCACTTAAAGAAATTTTTGAAACTGATGAAATAAGTATTTTCTGTTGTAATTCTTTTAGACAGGGCAAGAAATAAATATTGTTGATGCTTAAAAATAAACAATGAAAATGTTTCTTCACAAGTTTTAAGATAGTTACAGTTACAGAGGGAAGAAATAAATATTATTGATGCTTAAAAATAAATACAAAATTAATAAAAAATAAACAATTAAAATTTGTATTTACAAGTTTTGAGATAGTTACAGCTTTTAACCAAATAAAATTTCATTATCCCTAAAATATTCAACGGCAACTTTCTTAATGTAATCTAAAGAGTTCTTAATCAACTACATAAGCCAATAATCTATAATATTAACAACTTTCTCAGTGATTCTTCTTTTTGTACCTATTATGAAAAAAGTCACAGACTCCTCTCCATGTTCACTAGTCAAATATCCAAGTCCAATGACCAATTTGGTGATTGAGCCGGTACAGGCGTGCCGGTATTGTCGTCATGTTCGTGAGAATGAGTTCGACTTTGCTAAGCTGATGTTGGCAGTTGCAACTGCTAACTGCTAGCTGCAACTTCCGTGGCAAGTTTAGCCTCATACAGCCATTATTTTCACACACACACACATACTGACACTACAACAAAAAACAGTGATAGAAAGGGAAAAAGAGTGACAAAGAGAGAGAAAGAGAGAGCGAAAGAGAAAGAGAGAGAGAACAGTGCTACAAATTGAATGTGCAGCCGACATTTCGTTGAGGGGCATCAGATTGCAGCTACCGCGTGCTGCATAATTTATGGCGGACCAACGTAATGCCACCGTTAACCCCGACACCCCGTCTCCACACACTCTCCTTTCCCCTCGCTCTCACTCTCTCTCTCTCTTTCACTGTGATACGTGGTTTGTTTTTCATTGCGCATTTGTATGTTGCCTTTGACACTGGCTACCTAACTCAGTCTCTTCTAACCCCCTCCTCCCTTCGTCTCTCATATATGCTTGTCTGCCTGTCTGTTTTTCGAACTTTGCAGTTTTTTCGTGCCTGGGAGTTTGGCGTTTGTTCACTTCGCATTCGACGGTGTTTTTTTCGAATGTCTGCGCCATGTGCATGCAAAATTTCAAATGCCACTGTTTGGGGCAGCGGCACATTTCAGCGATAACCTGCGCTAATGAAGTGTGATGTTACCCAAAATGCTTGACTTGGTTTCATTTTTCTTCTCTTTTTTACTTGTGTGTGTGATACCCTTTTTTCCCTTTTCTGGTTTGTGTGCAAGTTCTAAGAGCGTCAATGCGTGCAGAATTAAAATTACTTCAGTGATTTGAGGTTTTTTGCATTGAGTGTTCACTTGTTTGGCTATTGAGAAGGGCGAAGGAAGGGCACAGAGGTTTTTGGTTAACATTCAGAATTGACCACTTTGATAATTTGTTCGAAACTGAGTTGATTTATCAAACGCGAAATTGATATTGGAATATGGTAAGAAGTAGAAATGTTTCTCACTTGTGTAACTCTTTATAATTTCATCGGATTACCAATAATCAAGGTGTTGTTTGAATGAACGCAACATTTAAAGCCCATAAATGCGATTTAAGTTTGAAATTCAAATCAATAATGCGATTATTACCAGTACTAAGTGCTTTTAATCTGTTTGTCAGCGATAAATGCTATTCCCGATTTTAAGTAGAGATTTGTGTATAACCTCCAGGGAACAGCTTAGTGCTAAGCCACAGTCATAACGATATCTAAAGCTGATCAGATATTAAATAAGCTGGTTTATATATACTTTTATAAAAGTAACACATTTAAAGTTAAAGCCTTTGCCCATAAAAGTAGCTTAAGTCCACTGAAAAATAAGAGAAGAACCAAGAAACATATTAGCCATAATATTATTATTGAAACTGCAGCAGCTAATTAGCAATATCAAACTAAATATTTTCCTCTTTAATCAACCCATCTATAGTTCTCTAACCTCTAGTTAAGCCTTAACTCAAAGCTAATTAACTTTTGTGCATGCACTTTCAATTGCCGATGCAATATGCAATTGAAAGATATGATTAAACTTAATATCAATTATTAATTCTAGTTGCTGAATAGAACTCAAATCCATCGTTAAAACAAGTGGTTTGTGCTTGTGTCTCTGCGAGCGTCATCAATGGCAATATTCTTAATTATAATGCATATTTTTCTTAACATCAACCCCATTGGCAATCCTCCTCCCCCTCCATCTTCAGCTCATCCCCGTTTGTTTTCTTTTTACAACGGCGTCTTCATTAGCAAGTATTTTTCCTCAGGAGGCGACATCATCAGCACAGCGCAGCAGCAGCAAAGGAAACTAATAATTAACACTTTTTACTGCCAAGAGTCGATAATTGAATTACAGAGTGCAGTCAATGGATACTACAGCATCAAGAAGAAGACGAAGGGATAAAGCGGGAGGATGGAGGTTTTGCAATTTTTATCTTATTTTTCATCATCTCTTTCTCTTGCTGTTTCTTCATTTGACTTGCAGTTGTTGTTGTTGCAACAGCTGCCAGAGAAATATTCGCATTTATATGGAAAGAAAATGCAATCGCTTGTAGACCAAAAATATAGCGCAAAAGGCAA
This sequence comes from Scaptomyza parva, assembly GCA_035044645.1. Taxonomy (NCBI): domain Eukaryota; kingdom Metazoa; phylum Arthropoda; class Insecta; order Diptera; family Drosophilidae; genus Scaptomyza; species Scaptomyza parva. The sequence goes on from JAWNNT010000090.1 coordinate 9,389,691, forward strand.
AAATTCAAATGGACTTCTTTGCACACAACCACAACAATAACAACAAGTCTGATGACGACCCCCAAAAAAAAACCCAAAATAGCTGCAACCCAAAAAAAAATAAGAAAAATGTTCGTTCAGTAGAAAAAGACGAAGAAGTCGCTTCGGAATCTTGCATAAAAACTGTTTAATTAAAATTCAAGGGGTTTTGTTTTCCAGCTGCAAGTTTTTCTCACTGTATATATATATATGTATGTGTGTGTGTGTGTATTTGAACCAACTTGAGTAATAGAAGGCGCTTAAGGAGCGTTGAACCAAAGCTATGTAAATTGGCGTCTGTTTTGGATCGGCGTTAATTACTTTGAAGTAAAGTGCATGCGACCATTGCCCGAGACCCAGACAAAGTGTAAGGGCGAGAGGGTGGATGGGTTGGTGGATTGTGGGTTGGGTTTGCTTGCATAGTCAAGGGATTGGATTTGACAATGGCAACAACTGCATTGATGATTTGTATTTATAAAAGTTAAAGCAACTGAACTCGACATGAATTGCACAAAAAACTACAAAAAAAAAAGTTTAATGGCATTAGTTTGCTTTAAATGGAATTGGAAAATGGCAGGGCGGTGATTAAGGAAAATGTATTGAAAACTGTTGAACTTTTAAAACAGAAACAGCAAAATAATGTTAAGCAATGAACTAAACTTTACATAGATTGCAGTATTGCAAAGAAGAATTTCAATGCAATTGTTTAGTACTATTCTGTGTAGCAGACAGCTTGTAACACATTACAAAAGTTAACTTTTGACGTTGTATAACAAATAGCCAATAACAGTCACTGATTTGTCTAACCTTTTGTGCGATCACTAACTTAAGAAGAAGAACAGTTTAGACTGAACAAGCAGACGCTTGTAACACATTATTACAGTTAACTTTTGACATATTATAACAAACAGCCATTGACAGTCACTGATTTGTGAAACCTTTACTGTGATCACTAACTTAAGAAAAGAAGAAGAACAATGTAAGCAGAACTACTTCATTATACAATTTTACATTGCGGTAGGTCTTGACAATGGTTTCAAAAGTATGTGTGCAGTCGTGCGTGTCACGTGGCCATCTCTAGTTGCCTCCCCAAAAATTGCTAGGGCCATGTTTGAGTTCGCCTTGAGAGATGAATTGAAGCGAGTGCTCGGCCACAAATGCTAAGCAAACACAAATTACGAATGATAAATGCAACGCTCGCCTGCCGTTAATAATTTTCTATACATTTTTGCGCACAAGTCCCAAAGCGAAGTGCGAAACGTGCGCTGGACGCTGCTCGGGCTGTCTTACTTGCAACAAAAATGAAAAGAAAAAAAAAAAAGCCAAACAGGGAGCAAATTTCGCCAAAATCCAATTTGCATTTCCATCAATAACAAAAAGAATATTAGACGATGCGTTCAGGGAAATGTGCCAAAGAACGACGAAAAGAGAGAGAAAAGGAGAAAGTGGGGTTAGGGAAGAGTGCAGAGATTCGTTTGGTTATGAGCCGCCCGTCAAAATTTACCAATCGTTAAAAATACTTCCTGTTTCCTGTCCGCCATTTTCTAATGCGCCGGCTTTGGCTTCCGTTTCTCCTGTTGTTTTCCACTCGTCCACAATTGCTGGCCACGTTCACGACTCGAGTCGTCCAGCGGCTGCTGCCTGCCCGTTAGCCTGCCACAGTAAGTCATACTCTCTTGTGCGCTGCTTTATGTAATTTATATCCTTGCTGCATTATCCTTTATTTACTTTACTTTTTAGCATTATGCGAGAGTATGTCTGTATCTGTGTCTGTGTGTGTGTATGTGTGTGCGTAGCAAAATTTATGTATAAAAATGAGCGAAATTGCAGAACACATTTTTTCCATTACTGAAAATAAATGTCTAAGGGATGTGCCCAGTCCAGGACCAAAACTGTGTGTGTGTGTATTTGTAACTGTGTGTGTGTGTGTGTGTGTGAGTCTGTCTTAGATCAGAAAAAATCGCTTCTCACTGATGAGCTTCAATGAATTCAATCAGAATTCATTTGAATACAGTCCGTGCATACCAAAGAGGCGAGATTAAGTGGCAATGTCGAGAAATGAGAGAACTGAGAGGCCAGTGAAAGTGCGACAGGATAAGATGACGACGACGACGATGACGCAGATGAACCCCCAAGCAAAAACTCCTTATAAGACAGCAGGAGCAGCAGCAGCAGCCATTCTCTTCAGCTTTGACTAATATGCCTGGTGGTCGGAAGCTAGAGAACGAGAGCATGCCTTGGATTTTGTTGCTGGAGAATAAGTAATCAGCGCTAAGTTGGTAATTGAAAGCGTAGCTTCTCCCTGCTAACTCCCTCACCCCCATTCTCTCTTCAACCTGCCAGGCACTTGCGGTTTTTGTTGTTGGCTACGGTCAAGTGCGACGTCGGCGTCGACGACATCATCCACTCCACCATTGACTTGAGCTTGCACACTAAGCAGAATGAAGCTAGAGTGAAGCTGAAGTGATGGCGAAGTGGAGTGAAGTGGAAGTAGACTAAAGAGCCGAAGAAGTATAAAAAAGAAAACAAAGTGAAGAGCAGCAAAGTTCATTGAAAACTTTCAATGAGAATGCAACAACTAACGACAACAACAACAATATTTTTAGGGAGTTTTTTTGGGATTATGTGGTTGCCACATTGCTACTTACTATCAACAGGAAATGTCACGACAACTTCTGCCAGCAAAAGAAACACCTGCTAAGTATGGAGGGAAACGGGTGAGGATAAAACGCCCAAGGCCAGACAAGGTAAAAAACAGAAATAAAAGCAAAAGCACATCAACATAAAATTCAAAACAGAGAAAAATGTGTGAGAAACACTTACGCTAAAAATTAATATTCAGACTTTTCTCTAACCTAACATTTACCCAAATTCATAAGTTAATCGTTCTTCGTCTCCATCTTCATCGTTCCCGTTACAAAGTTCATGACAACTGCTAACTTCTCGCACTTCTAACGGAACTCTGTGAGCAGGCGAAATGCGTAACATGAGATTGCGAAAAATTATGTACAAAGATTAAGAAAGTAAACTGTTATCTGGCGCATGGCTTCGAGGCAATGTTAACAGGCAAAGGAAATGGGAATACGCGGCACCGTGTTGACAGTTTTTCCTGCAAGGTTGCCCATGTTAGGGGTTTGGTGCGGGGTAGAAAGAAATGTTTCAAATGAGTTTTATTTTATGTGTGAGATTTGCTAAGCAACAAAACAAGAAATAAAACGAAAAGAAATTAAGAAACCACATTAAAAGATAAACGCACAAGTACAAAAATTAAATGCACGTTAAAACTCTTTTAAAAACATAAAAAGCAACCATGAATGTCAATTATTAAACACAAAAATTATGAAAAAATACAAAAAATCATTTCGATCCTGCCAGGAGTCGAACCTGGAATCTTCTGATCCGTAGTCAGACGCGTTATCCATTGCGCCACAGGACCGTTGTCTAATTGATCAGCTATTCCCACAGCTAAGCCACAAGCAAGCGAGCGAACGATCACACGAATGCTTATCTCAGCTATTTATAGACCGAAACACAACAACAAAAACGAATCGAAACATGAGAATTAAGTGTGTGAATAAATAAAGCAGCAAACACAACAAAAGAGTAAACACAGCTGTCAACTAAATAGAGAGAGATATATATATTGTGTGTAGAGAAAGACAAAGATAGACAACCACTTAACCCATTCACCGTTTTTGAGAAAACTGGTTAACGTTTTGTGAACCCAAAAAATTAAAGCACTTTTGCTGCTTCTTCTGCTGCTACTACAGTAAACACTCATCATCAGCAAACAAAAGAAGTGGTATTTTTTCTATTTTTGTGCTTAAAATACAATGAGACACACCTATTTGTCGTCGTCCATCGACAAAAACCAAAAATGTAACATGGAAATTCCTATTGATTATTCTTCTAAATCAACTGCATGATATCCGACAAGCTTCATGTGTATGTGTGTGAGTGTGTGTGTTTGTTGTTTCCGGTTTGCTTCGTTTGATTTCGATTCTAATTGTTTTCGTCTGTTCAGCAGTTAGAGAGAATGCCATCAACATCCCACTCACCGGTCCAAGTCCAATCGCTTTTTGCGAAAATTACCTGTGTTGCTTGTTTGCTGGAGGAGAAGGAAAACTTTATCCCAAATGGGCAAATAATTATTCGTGCAAGCCCCCCAAACTGAAACCAAAACCAATGCCAACCCCAACCAACACTCTGGCCGAAAAATTAAGCAAATATCACGTCGATGGACGGACTAAACGAAAATCAAAGACAAACCAATGAAGGTTCAGTGTGTGTGTGTGTGTGTTTTCGGATACAACCGGAGACGAGTACTGTAACAAAATTCCTGCTCAAAGTGCGTGTGAAAATCTTTACGTGAGTGTCTAAAGTTTTTTCCTCTTATTTGGGGTGGGGGTTGGGGGATATCGGATCGGATTCAGTTTGATTGTTTGAGGTTTTAATTACAGAGAGTGGTTATTTGGAGAAGTTATCGAGCGAATTGGGGATGGTATGGATTTTGGGGAAACGGGAGGGGAGACGAAGCAAAGACAAAGCTGGAAATTGGCACAAATTGTGGCTAATCTTTGAAGCGATTTCGAATCGATAAGAAAATGGAGAAGGATTGATTCCATTCCGATTATCAAGCTGTGACAAAAACTAACAAAATATTACGATTAAATGATTTTAAATAATATGAGAAATGAAATGAAATTAATTTGAGTAAATTGATTTGACTTTCCAATTTATGTTTGATGCATTTTGTCGCTCAATAAACCTAATTGTTAATTGTTTTTGACAAAACAAACATGTGTTTTTGAACAACTATTTGTTGAGTAAAGTTAAAATCATTAGAATTGTTGTTGTTGTTGTTTGCACAAACTGTGACACAGCAACTTGTGCGCAAACAAGATAGAAGTGAATCCAAAAGCAGAACAAGCTACTCGTTTTAACTTCGTTTCCCAAACTGCAGCGAGTATAAAGTCAAGCGACCCGCAACCCCACACACATACATATGTACGTACATACACATATAAATCGCCTAACCCGCTACACCATCATCCCCCCAGGCCCCACACCCCCCTCCCGCATAGCATGCAGTAAGTAAATTGTACAGTTGGCGCAAACGAGTAAAGAAATCGCTCATGCAAAACTGATTGACTGTAACGAAATACGCAAAAAGGGAAAAAAGGCAAAAGAACCGTAAAGAGAAACACGAAAACTTGTTACAGTCGCTGCTGATTTTAGAGGCAACTCTCCCCTTTCCACCTCACCCCACCCACCGAAACCCCAATCACGAAGCCAACAAATAAAGCAAGCAAGAAAGTAAAGTAAAAAAAAATGGAAAATCGGAATGAATACACCCATTGCAGCATACCCCGTTATCTTTTCTGCGTTCATTTATGTAGTTTGGCTGATGCGCCCGTACGTATGCAACGGTTTCATTACTTTTACTTTGTGCTATCATCAACCAGGGCTGCACAACAAACGCTAAATGAACTAAATCAATTTGCTTGACAGCAGTTTTAGACATTTTTATTTTGTTTATTTCTTTTAAATGAAATAAATAACTTAACGAAAACAAATTAGTTTTCTAACAGTTTATTTAACTGTTAACGCTTGAAGCCCTGGCTGCACTTTTGCCTGATTTTTATTGAAACGAAAATATCGTTGAACGCTTCGGTTCTTTTTTGTGCACGCCTTTTTGTCGGTTGCGCACTTAATTGAAAGGAATTGTTAATTCACAAGTCTTTGGCTACTTCTCTACCTACCTATTCGCTCTCTCTCTCTCTTTCTGTCTCTCTCTTTGTGCGTGATTGGTCGGCTCTTAATGATGACGACTATCGGCTGCAGGCGTTGACTTGCACTTTTGACTTTCGGCGACTTTTTACGCCTCGCTTGCTGTCTGCCTACAAATTCAATAATATTCCGATATATGCAAAACTTACGATACATATTTTATCACACTTGTGCTGTTTGCACTTAGAGCCGCCAGAGGGCGTTTAATGAAGCAGCAGTTAACCAGTGTTTTTTTTAGCTATATTTTCTCTTTGACACTTTTTTTTTTTTGTCATTTTAAGCATTACACAAGACTTTGCTATGCATGTACTATGTATAAGTATATATTGCTTACACTGTGCAAGTTAGTCTGACACTCGCTCAACTACTTAACCGTAATAATTGTTCACGTTCTTACGCTCTCTCTCCTCCTCTTCTTTTTGCCGACTCATTGTGGCTTTTAAAACCAATTTGGCAAAATATAAGAAACCCTATGCAGCAGCGTCCTTCCCGCGCTACTCACCCTCTACTCTTGAGCGTTTACTCCGTTAAGGCAACCAGGTCAAAACGCTGCTTCTAAGATGTGTGTAATTAGACGTGACTTTTCCTCAAGTTTTTCTGGCTCCTTTTGTATGACTGCCTGCCGAGCTGATGGGAGAGCGCGAGGGAGAGACAGAGAAAGTCCTTATGGCTTAAAGCCTTCTTAACACTGTTATTGTTGTTGTTGTTGCTTAAGACATAATTGTACTAGGGCATGGCCTGTGGGTGTGCTGGATGGCATCGGGGTTCAGATTGAGGTTAGACACCAAGTGCCAAAGGCAATTATTCGACTATGGAGTTAAATTTAATGGCATAATGTAACAGTACTTAAAACACAAATTGCTACGTGAAGTGTTAAAATTCAACTAGAATTAAATAACAATCACTGCAAGAAAATAAAATGATTTAAAGCGAACATAACAATATCAATTATCATTAAAAACATATTAACTAATGACTGGTTTTTGCATAAAAAACTGTTTTCCTTTAACGGAAATCTTTGGCATATCTCTGTACATGCCTTAAGAACCCAACCCTAAGGAAAAACAGCTCACCCTTGTGAGACGGAACGAACTCGCATATTCAATGTCTTTGGTTTTGCGCAAATTGAAAACATGCCAAATAATTACACATTTTTCTATGTGAATTTTTCAATTTATATGCCGTCAGACTAGTACGTTGCGTGCATATTTTTTCCTGTGACGTGTCACGACATTGACATCCCCGACATATTCCCACTACACTCATAAAACTCAACTCAAAGACATTGTAGTCGTTGTATGTACAAATTGTATGCAAATGTTGACCTTGAAATAAGTCTCAACTTTTAAAACGTTACTTTGCCAAGCTTTCGCAAAGCTTAGCCAATTCAAGCTCCATTTATAAAACAAGGATACCAACCAACAGAACCGTCTGCTAAGGAAAATGTTAAAATAACAGAATTTATGATTTATGTTACTTGAGGCTAAATGGTTTATGTCCTGGATAAAAACTGTTATCAAATCAATAATTTATTTAACGTTTTTCTGAATATATGTTTTTTATTTATGATCTTTATGTGTGATATTCATTGTGTTTACAAATGTCTCTTGCGACCTGAAAAGAAATATAACACGCTCACTGAATGCACAAGACCGATATTACATTGCTCTGTCTTTGATTTTGATAAAAATAAACCCATTTTTGATATATATAAATATATATATATATTGTGTTCGGTACACACCATTTTAGATACGAAGATAGATTCATATATACATCGTATATATATTAATAAGTTATTAAATACAATGACAAAATGCATTTCTTATACATTCGAAATGTACAAAAAAAGAAAGAAATAGGAATTTTAAATATGTGAAAAAGATATCGTAAAAGAAACATAAAGAGGATCAGAAACTAACAGAATTTGGCGTTACACGGAAGTTAGTAGGGGGAAAAAGCGAATTGGGCATTCTATAAAGTAAAATGTGCAATTTAACTAATTTAAACGCTGAGTAACTGGCAGCTTCTTGCGACGTCGTCGCAGCTGTTGACTGCGATCCCAGTACTCGTAGTAGCGTTCCTGTTTTAACCACTCCTGATATTTATACCACCATTCTTCCCACTTGATGTAATCCTATATAGAGAAACAGATATTATTGTTAGTTTGTTAAAGGGTCAAAATGTCTGAATACGATCTTACCTTTAAATCCAAGTCCCTTAAATAACCGCGACTTTTGTAGTATTCGTAACGTACGCGCACATCGTCCCACGACAGCATGCCCGACGGTGCTGTTGTGGCCAACTCCTCGGGGAAATGGCCAGCCGGCGCTGGTGAATACGAATAGCGACGCGGTGGCGATTCCATGCCCTCCTCGATCATCACTTTCAGCGCACCACCAGCCGAATCTTTGGTGATACGCATATTCTCCATGTTGCTACGATCGATGCTCCATTGAGCCATTTTGCCGAAGCGCTCGGAAAGCGTTAGACGCGTTGTTGCCGAAAATGAAGGCAATGCGGGTGTGGTTGCTTCATCGCTATCGGAACCGCCCGAATCATCCGAATCGGATGAAGAGTTGCCATTGTTGCCACTTGCACTGGCACTCGCTGAAGCCGTTGCACTTGAGTGCTTCTTTCGTTTTTCACCTTCGATTTTGACGCGCGCACGTAACTAAAAATAGTAAAAGATTAGTACTCAAAATGATTATAGATATTTTCATTTGGGTTTTATATATATTTTACCTCTTTCTCCTTCTTTTTCTTTTTAGCCTGTGGAGCGCCTGCTGCTGCTGCTGCTGCTGCTGCAGATGCTGCTGCAGATGCTGCAGATGCTGCCGGCTCTGGTGGCTCTGGCGGCCGATGCTTTAGACGCGGATCCTCTGGCGGCGGTGAATGACGCGCAACCCGACCGACTTTCATATGTGCATCCGATGATCCACCGCGTTCGTGACCGATTTGCCGCATTTTGGCATCACGATATTTGTCAATTGCGGCACCGCCACGCACCGGCGGTGGCGTTGTAGGACGTCCATGTAAACGACCATGGGAATCAGGCGGCGGTAACGACGGCGGAGCACCGGGACCCCGATAATGGCCACGTGGCTTTGGCGGCGGAGAACGCGGACCGCGAGAGCTGTGGAACAAAACAAAAAAACAACTTAATAAACTTGACAAATCACTGCCAAAAAGTAGTATCAAACTTACCGAGATCTGTGGCGATGACTGGGCGAGCATAACGAACAGGAATCATCCGAGCTGGTGCTCATGGAGCTGTTTGTACGCGAGCGCATTGGATGCTGGAGTAATGATACAATGATGAAACATGTTAAGATTTATAGTTTGACATTGAGTTGATAGCTACTTACCCTTGGTGGAGGTGATGGTGGACGCTTTGAGCGTGGTAGAATGTGACCTGGGCCCATGCCACGTTTATCAATGCCCGCCGAAGATGGAGGTGGCAACGGTGGCGAACGACGCCGACCCAGAGGTGAACGCGACGCGTTTGTCGGTGGCGGTTTACGGCGCAGTTGAGATGAGCCAAGTGGTTCGGGTGGCGATCGCGGACGACCATGACCGTTGCCCGGCCGACCGGTGCTGCTGCTATGAGGGTTGGGCGAACGGGGTGGCATGTTACGCGGTGGCATGTTACGCGGTGGCATCGGTGGTGAACGTGGACGGCCACGTAGTGGTGGCGGACCACTATGATGCGGCGATGGGGGCGACATTACCGGCCTGCGTTCCATATACTGTGGCGGCGGTGAGCGGCGACGTGGATGGCCCGGTGGCGGCGGCGATAACGGCGGTGATTTGCGCAAACGAGAGCGACTTCGCGAATGGGGTGACCTCGAGCGGCCATATCGCGGCCCGGTGGATGACGAGGGTGGCGGCAGGCCAGTGCTTGGGATTGACCCACCTGGATAGCGGCTATAGGGACCGACCTGTGACGAATCGCGTTCACTTTCACCCGAGCTGCTTTCACCCTGAATGTACATTTTCTTGTAGCCAGTGTGACGCCATCGATTTGGATCCTTCTCTTCTGCCTCGATCAGTTTCTTGTCCCAATAATCGTTGGTTGTGTTCGCACGTGCTTTCTTCATAACGTTATCGATTTCGCGACGCTTGCCAGCGGGTAAAGATGGATCTGCAAAATGCAAATGTGTTGGGAAATATTGAGTAAAAAGGTATATTGTTTTAATATCTCCATGTCTTTGGTGTTGTTGTATTTGTACTCTGTTGTTTTTGTGCAAGTTCGGTTGTTGGTTCGTCTGTCTTTTGTACCGGAGTATACCTTGTCGGTTTTCTAACGTTTTGAAATCAGTGTGAATCTGTTTTTACCCCATCCTACCCATATTGCAATCAAAATAAACAGTAAGAATTGCAAAAAGCGGTTATAAAAAAAAAATAAAATAAACCATATTCTGCAGTTTGAAAACATGTAATCCGTTATGTATCGACAGTGACAGTGACAGTGAGTATCGATAGACCGATTAGGTACCTGTTATGCGTGCAGCTGTTGGCTGTCTGTCCATGTGCAGTTTGGGATTCATTTCGGGGCGTCTGCGATACGCCATTACACGGATCGTATCGCGATCTCTTTCGCGCGCGTTTCTTTCTTTTTTCCGCTTTTCGTTTAATACGCGAGCAACACACTATTTCATTATATTTTATTTATATATATTTTCTTTTCAAAAAACACACACAAAAAGCTGCAAATATATTACAATTGAATAAAAACATGAGAGAAAGAGAGAGGCATTAGAAGATTCGAACAATAATAACAACATCAAATTTAACATTAACAGCAATCAGAGAGAAAAACAACGCGAAGAAAAGGCGCGCGCGGGGCAGCTTTTGAGCATGACGTTGTTGCGCTAACAGCCCACACTAACAAATATTGAGGGGCAAACGAAACGCATTGCAACCAACGTGCGAGTGCGAGAACGAGAGAAACGGGAGACCGTGTACCGACCAAACAGCTGGAAACGTAAGCGACTCTTACGTGCATACGCGTCGCGGCTGCCGCATAAACGTAGCGTTCCCGTAGACCGAACGAATCGCTGCTTCTGGCTATTTTCAACCCATTCCGCGACACATTTTATAGCCGTAATGTAATTGGTATACTCCAATTAAATGCAAAGTTTCAAAATTCATTTGTACATTTTTGGTAATGTAACGACGCGCGCACCGGCTTCTCACCGACATTTGGTGTTGTGCTCTTGACGCACAGAGCGACGACACAAACACAGTCACGCACGTACCGATTAGTGAATCTGTATATGCTTATATACATATGTATGTAGTTTTTCTGTTTTTGCTTTGTCAGATTTGGCAAGTAATGGACACCGAACACGACACGACAGGCAATTAATTTATGTTAAGCTAATTAAAACGATAGTTACAGGCACTAAACTAATTTGCTTACATTTGTATACGTTTTGCGTGCACACTTGTTAAGTTTTTCTTTGCTTTTAAGCACAACAAATGGCAAACACGGCACTCAATTTATTTTTTCTCACACAATTTTCATGCGACGGCCATATTTGTGCTGGGAGCAGTGTGACCGAAACCATCAAACATGAAATTACACAACGCACTGCGAACGCAAAAAAGAGCAATGTAAATTAACAACTGTTCAAGCAATTTTAAAATGCTATCGATATGTATTTACCACGCAACGCTACTTCACACACACGTGGTTTCTTTTCCAGTTGTATTTCTATCGTGCCGCGTGCGTCTGTGATTTGGATTGGTTTTTCAAGTTGAATTAAAAATCAAAAGTACAGACATATAAAATGGGTAAGCAATATGTTTTGATTGTAAACAATGCGCAACAGATTGTTATGCATTGAGAACGGCGCTTTTGCTTAACAATATGACAACAACAAACATTTAACCTCTGAATACAACGCGGTGCGGATTTAAATTAATCAATTGTTGATTTCTTTGCAGGTTTCAGTCCTCGTGGTGGCGGAGGTGGCCGTGGAGGCGGCGGCGGTGGATTCCGCGGTCGTGGTGGCGGTGGAGGTGGCCGCGGTGGTGGTGATCGTGGCGGCGGCGGTGGATTCCGCGGTCGTGGTGGCGGTGGAGGTGGCCGTGGTGGTGGAGATCGCGGAGGCGGTGGTGGCTTCCGTGGACGCGGTGGTGGCCGTGGCGGTGATCGTGGCGGTCGTGGTGGACGCGGTGGTGGTGGTCGTGGCGGTGGTGCTGGCGGATTCAAAGGTGGCAAAACAGTCACTATTGAGCCACATCGTCATGAAGGCATTTTCATTGCTCGCGGCAAGGAGGATGCGCTGGTTACCCGCAACTTTGTGCCCGGCTCTGAGGTGTACGGAGAGAAACGCATTTCCGTTGAGGTGTGTTTTGTTTCTAAATATTTTTGTTTCTTTCTCTTTGTCCATGATGATGTTGTGCAGGGGTACAGAACATGGCATTATGTGGCCATGAGCGTCCTTGGCGTTGCCTCTTCTGTGTGCACTCCAGGTGCATGTTAAACGGTTGTGGGTGACGTCCATGTGATGCTTAGAACTATAGCACTACTGAGACAACATCACAATCATCGGCGTGATAAATAATCTAAGCGTATAACTAACTGCCAAACCTTTGGTGTTTCATTCACAGACCAATGGCGAGAAGATTGAGTACCGTGTGTGGAATCCCTTCCGTTCCAAGTTGGCTGCTGCAGTGCTCGGCGGTGTAGAGAAGATACACATGCCACCCGGTTCCAAGGTGCTGTATTTGGGTGCCGCCTCCGGCACAACAGTGTCGCACGTTTCGGATGTTGTTGGACCTGAGGGTCTCGTCTATGCCGTTGAGTTCTCCCATCGTTCCGGCCGTGATCTGATAAACGTGGCCAAGAAACGCACCAACATTATACCCATTATTGAAGACGCTCGTCATCCACACAAGTATCGCATGCTCGTCGGCATGGTTGATACGATTTTCGCAGATGTGGCACAGCCAGATCAGGGTCGTATTGTGGCACTGAATGCACAGCATTTCCTAAAGAATGGCGGTCATTTTGTTATCTCCATTAAGGCATCCTGCATTGACTCCACAGCGCAACCGGAAGCGGTCTTTGCCGCCGAGGTGAAAAAGATGCAGGCAGACAAACTGAAACCACAGGAACAGCTTACGCTGGAACCCTATGAACGTGATCATGCTGTCGTTGTGGGCGTCTATCGACCACCGCCAAAGCAATGAGAAGTTCTTCCTAGCGGAGTAGCATGTGGTTAGGTTTTAAGCTCTATATAGATACATAATACTTCATCAGTTGAGTCGTATTGTATTAAGTTTCTTTTTACATATAAAAAAAAAAATCAAACAAAAAATAATAGTTAGGATTATAACAAACAAAATGCAAACGTTATTTTTGTAACAGACGTACAAAATATATTAAAACCAAAAAAAAACAAATCAAAATGCTTTTAATACTATGAGGAATTTGCTTTTACACTATTGTAGCTATGTAAAAACATAATATAGTTAAAAATTATTCCAAAAAAAAGTAATAAAAACCAAAAAGTAATAATCGCTGCGGACAGGATTCGAACCTGTGCGGGTAGAACCCAATGGATTTCAAGTCCATCTCCTTAACCACTCGGACACCGCAGCACATGTTATGAGTTGTTTCAAATAACGTACTTAAAGACAAAGTAGATGCAACGCCATCCATGGCATTTGTGTGGAAATATATACCGCCATCTATTGTAAAAGCGATGTAAGAAGTTAACACCCAACTGAATTGTTGGCACTTTGACGCCGCTTGATTCAAAGCTGCGGTGTCCGAGTGGTTAAGGAGATGGACTTGAAATCCATTGGGTTCTACCCGCACAGGTTCGAATCCTGTCCGCAGCGGATCTTTTATTGAATTTTTTTACCATAAAATTTTTTTATTGAATTTTTTTACCATAAAATTCTTTTATTGAATTTTTTTACCATAAAATTTAAACTTGAGTTTGATTAGTTTTAAATAAATTGTATTTGTTTATTATGTTGAATGCTGAGTGCAATTCACAAAAAATATATATCGCTTTTCTATTGAGCATTTGCTTCAGTTTTGGAGACAAAAATAGTTTTTTTATTGCTTAATACGATTTTTGCAGCTAAATTTTGGTATAATAAGTAATAATAATAATAATAATAATGTGTTTGTTGATGATTCTGGCACACACACATTGTATACACACATAGGACACGAAAAACGAAAATATGGTAAAACTTTAATTCTTAATAGCTAAGTAAAATCATTGAAATCGTCGCAAACAGTTTTTCCATTAACTTTTCTTCGTTTATCACCCAAATTTAATGAAGCAGGAGAAAGAGAAACTGTTAATCTCTGCTTACAACTTGGCGCGCTTGGGCACACTAGCAGCCTCGAGGACGCCACAGCTCTCCAGATGCCGGAAGAGCGTCTCCAAATACTCATCACGATGCTTGATCAAATGGCCCGCATGCTGTGATCTTTGCCAGCACTTAAATGTCACCTTAATGTTGGCCCTCTCCCAGTTCTCGCGCACAGCTTGATTCGACGAAGGCGGTCCAATCGGATCGTTCTCCGACACAAAGAACAGCGCCGGTGCCTTTAACAGTGTCGAATGGAACATCTGACTGGAGCGTATATAATGTACGGTCGCCTGATTATGGAATGTCTTCAAATGATACAGCGTATAGTTGCGCAATGCGCTTTGCATTCGCTCGTTCTTGGGGAATATAGATTTCGGTATGCCAACTGGGATTTCCGTAATATCGGCGGCGCTGTCCCATATCTGGCATACGAAACGATCCAATACGCTGCTATAACGTTCCATATCACGTGACATTTGCAACATTATCTCGCCCATCTGGTATGCACCCACCGAGAAGCCGTGCATCACAATCGGTGCATACGATTTGTTATTCTCCAGAAATTTCAACGTTTCCGCAGCAACAACCTGAAAAGCAATAACAATATATAGTATATAATGATAAACAGCTTTGTGGTCTTATCTACCTGTGTACCCTTGGCGGGCCAGAGCAGCTGCCAAGGTGTAATGTGCACTACCATAACATCGAAACCCATTTCCGTGTAGATTTCTGCATACTTCTTTAGATGCTTCTGCTTGGCCATTAGCCAGGCCATCACTAACACTAACGGATTACCGGTGGGCTTCTTGAACTCCAACGTCTTGGGATCCACATCGATGTTGGCCTTTTGTTTCGTATAAAGAGTCATGTTCTTCGTTATATCCTTGGAGGATAGATATCGTCGATTCTTTAACGGTGCCATTGCGCTCTGTATAGTAGAGATATATGATTAGTTCTCGAATGATTGATTACAATATTTTAAGAAAATAATATAATTCATGGCGGTTCCAATGAACAAATGAGGATAGGTCGAGTTGTTTCTAATCTCAATAAAATATACCAGATTAGATACTGGACTAAACGTTGAAAAAAATGGTCTGATGAGCTTACTCTCAAGTGCCGATTAGATATGCTAGCGATTTCTAGTGTAGCTACTGATAGTTAACCATCTGGCATTATACTATGTATACTATGTATATGTAACTCTAATTATATCTAAGGCAAATTAGCTAATAATATGCTCATTATCATATAATAACTAAATCTTTTTCGTTGTTTTTTGACCTTGAATAACTTAACGGTTTAGATAACTAAGCGTTACAAATGGATAAGTTATCATCTGGTACAAGAAATTACATTGATATTACTTAAAGTTACCAAAAATTTGCTAAATCACCACGTAATTCTTTCCTTCTGTTTTTGACCGTTAGCAACACTTGTCTAAGTTTGACTAAATTTAATCAATGGACTTAATCCGACAGACATTGCGTTCAGCCACAAAACTTTATATGTATTGATAAGAGGCATTGTTAAATTTAGATAAGCATTATACAATGTCGTCGGAGAATTTTGTGAGTGTTATCATTTCAGACAATTTCACTTGATAATCAATAGATAGATATTGCATTTGGACTCACTAGTTTTATGCGCTTATAGAGCTTAAATAGTATAATCAGTAGAACGATCAGTAGCACAATTTCTATTAGGAAATCCATAATTCGAATTATGTTGGAGCAATAGAAAAAATAGATCTGTATATATATCCAACATATGTGTATTTGCAGTCACAAAAGCTTTGATCGACTGTCTAAAAAAAGAGCTTAAAACCTAGTTTCCAATGTCAAACTATAAAAATCTGGAATGCATTTGGATGTATGTGTGTGTAAGGGGGGATTGAATTACATTGTGGCATTGGAAGTGCCACCTTATGGTGCCTGGAAAACTACAAATAGAGAGTGCTATCAAAAGCTTCAGAGAGAGAAAGAAAGAGAGGGTGGCTTGAGAGAAAAGAACTTGAGCGTCATTTATTTATGGTGATCTATTCTTAAAAGTTGCCCTCAATTTAGTGTGACCTAAGCACGAAAAACAGATGCCGCTATGTTTCGTGTGGATACATATGTGTAAATTGTAAGGTCATGCTTTTAAACCTATGTTTTATATTTTAACATATTTCAATGTCAATGAATTAGTTTCTTATTCAAGCGTTTAATGAGTGTCCGGTAATTGCATATATAATTAAGATTAACTTTGTTGTATATTTATATTTAGCCGGTACATCAATCAAGCAAAAAAAAATGTTAATTCATTCTCTCTTACGCCGGGAACAAAGTTCACAAACATTATCATTATCAGTGCACAGCTCATTGAGCGGCGCACTGTGGCTTAACAGACAGGAGGAGATGTTAATCACAATCAGTGAAATGTTTAGTGTGCGAGGGAGTGCGCAGATAATGTAATAAAAACGCATAAATGGAAATTGAAATGTTATGTTCATGTAAATGCAATGTTAGCGACAGTTGCAACGGCACAATGCTAAATTCGAACAACTTACGCGTATTTGAATGAGGTAATAAAAAAAACAAACGTATAAATTAAAATTAATTGGCAAACAATTAAAGCAAACGCAGAGAACAGAAACAATATACACACACATACATACATAAATGTATATAAAATAAATATCGATAGGCTTACATTACGCACCAGTTGGGTTTGCAGACTTGAAAAATTGCGAGAGATCGGCCTTTGCATATCTCGATACTCGGCCAGTGGACCCTGTAAAAGACCTCTGCCCTTGCCGGCGCCGGTGCAGGTGGCGTTGCAGAATCTTTCCGCATAGACGTTTTCATATGTTACAGCGCTGGTGCGACTATTCTGCGCTGTATATTTTGGTTGTTGTTGGCGATGTAGTGGGAGTGAGGCAGACACATATATATGTATACATAAATAAACTAATGTAAATGAGAAAGAAGAAAAATATTTGAACATTTACCACCGAAAGAGAGGCCCACAGCAAGTGTGGCAGCCGTGCGTCCGGCCGCAAACGGTAGGTTTATTGATTTTTTCGCTGCAGTTGCGTAAAATGCAGTGCGAAAGAAATGCGAAGCCATTTTTATAACGGGTGATAAACTTGAAAAAGATAAATAATAATAATATATTTATTGTAATTAGTATGCAGTGTATATGCACACTGGCACACACACCCACAAATAATCTAACAGACGCACACACACACAGACACAAGCAAAATGCTGCACAAAAACTGAACTTTGGACCTGGACATGAGCTGCTCGTCGGATGCAGACGAGTTTAATTTATATTAAATTGATATATGTACACATATAAATGCATGTATGTATGTACAACAAACACACCAAATTTAAAGGTGCATACACATGTGTGTGTGTGCGCGTAAGAATGTGCAAATGATGAAAGCACCGTGAATTTTAATGTTTAAATAATGACATTTTAGTTCTATAGCACTTACGTTTTTCGTTTATTCAACACTTGCACTATTGTTTACCTTTCCCCGTATACACACAGACACTGTCTGGCAACTAAAACAAAAATGAATTACGCCGCCGTGTTTGTGGCTTTGTTGTCCTAAAACAACAAACACTGTGTGTCCGCATTGCTCAATTTGATAAAATACCATATTATGTTATCGATGTATGGTAATCGATCGCAGGAACTTGTGACTAATTTTGTGTGTGAGCTACGAGTTTTGCAACACCATTAGGCAAATAAGTGACAATAAAGCACTAGGCGTTTAAATATAATCGAAAAAGTATTAAATTCAAACGCACAAAGTGCACATTATTCGTTTATTGAATGGTGCAAACATGTCCTGGCCTGGCAAAATGACTATTGCTCGGCAACATTTTTGCGCCAGTTTGCCGGCAAAGGACTATGCAACCAATGAATCCAACAATTGCAACAAAGATTGCACTTGCGAATGCAAATGTTGTCGTGGTCATGTGGATAAGTTTATCGCCTTCGATCCCGAGTCAAATACTTCCAGTGGACCCGTGCAGAAGATGGTTCGGTTTAGCACCGCAGACCTGATGCTGCTGCTGTGTGTTGCCCAATCGCGTGAGAACTTTTGGAGCAATCAGTATTACAAAGCAAATTTGCTTGAAGATTATGCGGCATTAATCCAGCCCTTTAATTTAGAAGATGGAACAACACCAAACATAGCTCAGCTGAAGGATATAATGGCAACAATAACCTCTGGCTATCGTCGTGCCTTAATTCGGTTAAGTATTTCAAGAGCACACACCGCACTCCTACCACCTGCACTTGCTCCAAATCATGCAGGATTGCGTTGTAACTGCGAACCATGTTCACTAATGCCATGGAACAAGTTGGATCAGTTAGAGGATCATCAGTGGCTGCATAAATCAAGCGACAATTGGCATTGTCGTCTCTGCTATCGTCGTTACTTCATCCAGCACACCCTTCTTTTGCACCTGAGCAGGCATATAAAGCGCAACCATGCCGGCATACTCAAGGAGAATGATGCCTACAAGCAGCGTGTCGTGGCACACAGAAAACAGGAGCTGCATGAGAAAGAGCAGCTTAGTATTCAACCATTGGAACAGCTACGTGTGCGTATGCCTAAGCGTACTCAACTAAACTTGGTCTTCGAAGCTGAACCCGTCGCATTGCCTGTGCCAAAAAAACACATGAGTCCGCGCCAGCGTTGCAACTTAACTAAATGTCCACACTGTGCTTACCGTTATCGTTTTAGCTACAGCCATCAACTGCACACAAAGAAGCATCACCTGGCCAAGCGGTTCTCACCTAAACGCTTCCAGTGCCTCAGCTGTGAACGCAACTTCCGCACCCGTCGCGTTTACTTAAAGCATTTGCGCCGAGTCCGTGCGAAATATAGTGTGCGTGCACGTAAATATGAATGCGGCTGCTCCTTGCGCTTTCACCTAAAGCGCACCCTAATCGCACATGTGTCCAAGGTGCATACACGGCATTTTTCGTGCCTCATCTGTAAAACAATATCGACGGGTCGCTGTTGCGATAATCACACTCGCAAGGAAGCCAGAGCAGCCATAAATGCGTCAATATTGAGACGTCGCGAGCAATTAGGACTTCCGCCACCAAAGAAACCGACGCCTCGTACGTATGAGTGCAACCATTGCGACAAGGTGTATTCAAATATCTGTGCACTCCGGGATCATACACAGATTAAACACTTGAAACGAAAGGACTACATCTGCGAATCTTGTGGCAAGGACTTTTTTACATTCAAACAGGTAACCGAGCATGTTCGCCGTGTGCATACGGTGGTTGATGCGGTTCACTGTGAACTCTGTAATCTGACAATCAAGGAGAAGGCAAATTTTAAGCGCCATTGTGAAAGTGGGCATCATTTAAAGTTGTTGTCCGAGAGGGAGGGCAAATCGCACAATGATAGTGCGGCATATCAATCTACTATGATTTATTGTGATGTCTGTGAACGTCACACGCATAAAGCGGCGTACAAACTTCATTGCAAGAGCAAGATGCATATGGAGCTTCTGAAAAGTCAGGATTCTAAGCCCATCTGCAAGATATGCGCCAAGAAGTTTAATTCAAAAGTGGAATTATTTAGGCACATGCGAAAGGGGCACGATTCAAAGAAGCCAGAAAAGTTTTACTGTACTCCTTGCAAGATGAAAATCAAGGGAAAACCAGGTTACCAACGACATTGCGAGACCAGTCGCCATTTGAAGAACGTCAAAGAATATCCGAATGTAATTGAAATCGATTCATTGACTGCTCCGATGTTTTATTGCGAGTACTGCGAACGTAATCTAAAAGGCGAAAGAATCTACAAAATTCATTGCAAGAGCATTTTGCACAAACGCCGGGTATCCGAATGGGTTGAGCAACAAGATGATTAATTAGCTTTAACATCAACTTGATTGCTTTCTTATATACATTTGTTACAAACACTTTGGAGATTGACTTTGAAGCTTAAAATGTTAGTTTTTTAATTATATTATGCCATCAATTTATATTTGACTTTATTTTATTAAAAGTTAAGATCACAAACTTAAATGACACAAATTGCAGGAACTAGATTTAAAATCAAATTCACTGCTGTATACACTTTTCAATAAATATTGCTGGCTATTCCGGGAACTACAAAACTGAAATACCGATTTTTATTTTAACAAAGAATCTACACACATTATATATACTATATTAGCTTTAAATTTGTTTATTAAATGCATTCAGGTATAAACAAAAAACAGCTGTTACGCATCCTGCTCATAGTTTTCGGTTTTCATATCGTTTAAGCCCAACTCCTCATTATCCTCATAGCTACGCTGGTATCTCTCCACAGTTAGTTTATCATCGGGCTCATCGTTGTCGCTAAGCGATTGTACATATGTATTGCCAGCTGGATCCTCTAAAACTAAGGTGATGACTTTCTGCAACTTTACCACATCATCAAAGTGATTCAGGAATTGTTGCATCTGCTGTTTCGATGGCTCATCGGCAGAATCGTGAAAGAAAGTGCCATCCAACTGTTCACGCATCGCCACTAGCAAACCCTCCACCGTTGTAAAGCGGCCACAAAGCGCATGGGGACCCACATCCATGTCCAGTTCGGGTATGGATAAACTGCACGTTTCCGATTTAAGAACATCACGCGTGAGATCCTCCTTGGTAGCAATACGAACAGTAAAGCGTACACCTTCTGGCTCAATGCCACCGCCAGACTTGACTTCGTTCGTTTTGTGGCCGCATTTGGAGCAGACAGTTGCCATTATGACAACCTCCTTGAAGTGGGGTATATTTGTCAGCTTCATGTTTGTCTCACATGGTGCCTGACAGTTGGAACAATTCGTGGCAAACTGCAGCACTTCACCATGCAGATTCTCTATGGGCCAAGAGTCCTCAGCAATGGGCTTCAATATATGCTGCTCCTCGTGGTTTTGTTCATAGAGACCCAATAGTTCGTTTTGTGTTTTTGTTCGCGTAAAATGTGACAGTTTAAGCTGCGAATCGTTGGCAGGAGCCAATGGATTCTCAATGAAACTATTTCCGGAGATGTCTTCTAGCAGCACTCGGAAAGGTTTGCTCAAACTCAACAGCTGACGTAATTTATCTATGTAATCATCTATGGCTGCACCCTCTGTGGGATGATCAATGCGACGTTTCTCCTGATCCTGTGATAGACCAGTAATGGTTCGTTCAATAATGCCCTCAACGGTTGTCACCTCACCCTTCTGTGACTGCACGGGTATCTCCAGCTCAACCTCTGGTATACTAACACTGGAGTTATCGGAACGGACAACGCGCCGATTTAGATCCGCCGGCTGCTGCACGTTTAATTCGATACGAACGCCACTCTTTTTTATCTCCGATGCCGATTGCATTTCATTGTTCGTATAACCGCATTCATTACACTTAAAGGACATAAGCACTACCTCGCGAAAGAATGGAATTTTGGTGGGAAGCAGTCGTGTGGTTCCAGACTTGAAACAGCTCATACAAGCTGATTCAATCTCGACCAGTTCTGCAGTTTGCTCGCCGCTAATCTCCTGGAAAATGGGTTCTGCTTGTGTTGTGGCACATGGTGTGCTAATCTCAGCGCTTTTCGTAGACATGTTTAGGCTTAAGCTCGAATTTGATATAAATGTTGCTGCACACAACGTGCAAGCAGTCGTGTTCTCGATTATTCTGGTAGAGTTTATCAGACAGTGTTGGGTAATTTCATTCGAAAGCAAGATGTAACTAATGGAATGTAACTATTGTTGATACCAGTTTTAAAGCCCTAATATGTGTTATTTTTATTTATTTGAGTACATTGAATTAGTCCTTGATATTATATATATTGACAATAAGCGATGTTTTACCTAAATGAGTAGAAACGATGCAAAGAAACAAGATATTTGTATTTAATTTATAATCATTAAATAGTATAATAAACTCAATTCGTTTAACAAAAAAACATCACACATACAACTACATAATTGTTTTAAGCTATTGTGCCGCCAATTTGGCATTCAATTGATTCATGTCGACGCCCAGTTCGATAAGGCGTTTCTCCTGCTCCTTGGTGTCCAGTCCATGCTCCTTATTGTATGTGTAGTTGACTGTGAGCTGCACCTCTTCCAAACCGCTGACATGATCATAAAGACTGCCCTCCAGACGCATATCAATATCGCTCTCTTCGCGCAAAATGCAAAAGTATACGAGAAATAGGGCTAAGCTTGCGGAGATTACGTAGGGCTGATACCACAGGGACTCATCGCTGCCGCCACTGCGTGTGTCGTGTGCACGCCAAGTGGCCGCCTGGCTTCCAAAGAACTTTATTGGTTCATTGCTAATTGTAGTTTCTTCGTTCTGTGATTTTGTGCCTGCACTACTAGGCACTTTTTGTGCATAGCTACGAATGCCAACTGCAGGCATCAGTGATCTGAAAGCAGTTGCTGCCATTTAATATGAAATAACTTAAAAAAGATTTATATTTACCTAACAGCACGAGTTTTTGTCAACAAACGCAACATCTTGATAGCTTACAAAAATTTCATAACAATTCTTAACAGCTGTTTGCCGGTGAAATTGCACCGATACGTTTCGATATTTATTGGGCGATAACTTAATTTAGAGATGAGCGATTCATTTGTCATCTCAACGCTCGCACACGTGTTGGTCTTTAAAATTGTAAACACGCGCTGCAATTGAGCGCATTAAAATGGGTGCAACTAAAAATATGGACCTGATCGGCACCATTGAGGATGATGCCGAAGTGGAAAATCTATCTGAGGACTCTGATGCTGAAGTTGAAGTAAGTTAAAAAAAAAAAATTTTACTGTTTCCAACTCTACATACTCTTCTTCGCCCGGCTTAGTATCAACCAACAAAACTGCGACACAAGAAGATAACGGAGTTCGAGAAGGGCTTTGAGTTCGTATCCTCTGTAAAGGAGTATAATCAGGACACATGGGATGATCTAATGAAATATGTGAAACGCAAGGCTCGCACAAAGACAGACGATAAAATTGCAGCACGTTTGCAGCAGCGTGGTGGAGCCGAAGTCGTTGCCGCCGAGCAAAGCGACGAAGACGAGATTGCACTGTCAGATGATGAGCTCAAGCATGATAATTTGCGACTCCGCGAAAAGAAACTGAGCAAAAACAAAAAGAAGAAATCAGCGGGCGAGGATAGCGAAGAAGAAGAAGGCGAGAAGATGCAATTCGATGACACTATTGAGGGCAATGACATGATTACTTCTTTCTATCAAATGAATCTGTCACGTCCACTTATGCGCGCCATTGGAGTTCTTGGCTACATTTATCCTACGCCCATTCAGGCATCCACAATACCCGTAGCGTTGTTAGGTCGCGACATTTGCGGTTGTGCAGCAACGGGAACAGGCAAAACGGCGGCGTATATGCTGCCCACAGTGGAGCGTCTTCTCTATCGACCACTAAATAACAAGGCCATTACAAGGGTTTTGGTTCTAGTGCCCACACGTGAGTTGGGCGCCCAAGTCTATCAGGTGACAAAGCAGCTGTGTCAGTTTACCACCATTGATGTTGGTCTGGCAATTGGTGGTCTTGATGTAAAGGCACAAGAGTCTGTGCTGCGCCAGAATCCGGATATCGTTATTGCTACGCCGGGTCGCCTTATCGATCACATCAAGAATACACCAAGCTTTAGCTTGGACTCCATTGAGGTAAGCAAAAGTTTGTTGTAGCATCGTCAGTCTTAAGCATGATGAATATCAATCCTTGCGCTCCGAGCTCCTGAAGCTATGCGGATAAAGATTTGGTACTTGCGTCTGCGCTGCAGATGTAAGCTGACTGCCATGCTCAGAAAAAACAAATCCTTGTTCTCATCGAATAGCTTAAATATATATTTTTTAACTAATCACAGGTGCTTATATTGGATGAGGCTGATCGTATGTTGGACGAGTATTTTGCGGAACAAATGAAAGAGATTATCAACTCTTGCTGCAAGACACGTCAAACCATGCTCTTCTCGGCGACAATGAGCGAACAGGTCAAGGATCTGGCTGCCGTTTCGCTGGACAAACCAGTCAAGGTGTTCGTTAATAACAATCAACAGGTTGCCTTCAATTTACGACAGGAGTTTATACGCATACGAGAGGATAAGGAGGGCGATCGTGAGCCCATTCTGGCTAGTTTAATCTGTCGTACTTTCCACGATCATTGCATGGTCTTTGTGCAGACCAAGAAACAGGCGCATCGTCTTCACATTCTCCTCGGCTTACTAGGCATTCGTGCTGGCGAGCTGCATGGTAATCTAACCCAGCAACAGCGTTTAGAATCACTCAAGAAGTTTAAGGAGGAACAAATTGATGTGCTGATTGCTACGGATGTGGCTGCACGTGGTCTTGATATTGTCGGCGTAAAGACAGTCATCAATTTTGTGATGCCCATTACCACAGAGCATTATATACATCGTGTGGGTCGTACAGCTCGTGCCGGCAGAGCTGGTATCTCTGTATCGCTAGCCGGCGAGAAGGAACGCAGGATTGTCAAGGACATCATCAAGAATGCAGAGAGTAGTGTCAAGAATCGCATTATACCACCCGAGATCATTGAGAAGTATCGCAATAAACTTACTGCACTGGAACCAGAAATACGTAAGTAAATTTTACCTTCAAATTTTCACAGTTAATTTCATGGCAAATCTTTAACAGAAAACATACTTGACGAGGAGCAAGCGGAACGTCAGTTAGCCAAAACGGAACAGCAACTGTCAAAAACAGAACGTAAACTTCTTGGTCAGCCCAATGAGAGACGGACTTGGTTCCAGACCAAGCAACAGCGCGAGAATGAAAAGGCTCGTCTAGCTCTGACCAACGAGGATGAGGCGAAACCAGCAGCAGGCGGAGCAGCAGCAGCGGGTAAGGGTAAAGGAGCTGGAAAACGTAAGCGACCCGAGTATGGAGGCGACGGTGAGGATGGACCGTCTGTCAAAGAAGTAGAAGCCAGGCGCAATAAGAAAAAGAAGGAAGAGCCAAGAAAGAAGACACCCGAACAGTTGGCCAAGGAGCGCGCAATGAAGGAAGTTGAAAAGGTTTCACTTGTGCGCGCTAAAATGGCCAAGTTGCGCAAACGACCGGGTAAACTGGGTGCTGCCACCGAAGCGCCAAGATATTCAGGTGCTGGTGGAGCCAAACCCAAGCGACATGGTAAACAATCCGCATTTACTAACGATCTTACTGATGTCAGTCGCGGCGGTGCACTGCGTCTAAGGTGAGAAGAAACAAAGAGTTTTATTTTTATTGTTTTGATAATAATATGAATTTTCATATATTTCACAATAGATCCGAAGCAAATCGTCACAAGAAAATGTCCAAAATTGCAGCTAAGAAGAAAACCAGCAATGTTAAACTTACCAACAAGGCGGGTAAAAACAAATTCAACAAGGGCAAAAGCTTTGGTGGTCCGCGTTTTACTAAAAAGGATAAGAAGAAGTAGTAATAAGGCGTGTAAATAATACTTGTAATAAAAAAATGAAAGTGCATAAATATATACAGAATTAACTTTATTTTACAAATAATACCGTTATTTTCAATGTGTCCGCTCAAATGCAAATTTTTGCGAAAGCTGCTCGGTGTGACCATACCAATTATGGGTTAAGCAAAATACCGCGATTTTTCATTGGGCTCGACTTGGTCACACGACTTGTTTGGCTTTGCCATTTTGTTTAGTTTTTTCAGTTTTCAATACGTAATTTTATAATATCCTAATTGATATGGTTTAAAGGAATATAACCAAAAAATATGACCTACCAGTATAGTCAAGCCCGGCCGGAGTACGACGACTCAGATGACAGCTGCTATGATGGTTTTTACTTTTGCGACAGTGTAAGTTAAAGGCTTGTGATTTAATTACATTTTATATTACAATACGATTGTTTTCTTTTTTTTCATTTAGATAAAACGAGAGAAGAGCACGCCATATGTACAGCCCGAACAATCACTATACAAAGCTGTACAAAATGGCGACTTGGAGCAAGTGCGCGAACAAATCGATGCACTCAAGTTTCCGGTGGACCAACCTTTGTGGGATGGTCAAACAATGTTGCTGCACGCTTGTCTGGAAGCACACTACGAACTGGCCAAATATCTCGTGACCGAGCTGAAGGCGAATGTTAACAAACAGGTGAACTCGATAATGCCGTTAATGAACGCATGCGATTGCGCCCCGGAAAAGGAGCTTGAAGCCGAGAAAATCGTAAGTCTTCTGTTAAGTTATGGCGCTGGGATAAACGTATCCGATAAATATGGAATGACACCGTTTATGTTTGCCTGCCGCAAAGGATTCACGAACATTGTTAAGCTCATGATCAATGAAGTTAGCTTTGAAGCGGTTGACAATCAGGGTTTTACGCCCCTCTTTCATGCCATTGAGAACAATCATGCGGATATAGTGAAATTGCTGGTGGAATCTGGCTTTGATGCTAACAAGCCTAATAATAAAGGCTATACACCGAGACAGGTCGCCGAAACCCATTGCTTTTACGATCTGCTGGAGCTGTTGCCGTCTGAGAAAACCAGTTATATGGTTCCCTCGGAGTTCCTGGGCTATACCACATTGCGGGATCATGTGCCAAGGATTTTTCTAAAGACCGATTGTCCGGAATACTTTCAGGAGTTGAACAGCATACTAAACTCCATTGATATGGCCCATATGCTTGAACATTTTGCCAAAGCTCATATCTCACTGGCCGAATTTCTCACTATGGATGATCAAAAGTTGGCCAAAATTGGCATTCCATTTCCCATCTATCGTAACAAGATCATGAAAGGCATTCTAGAGTAAGTAGCATATAATGAATACCCTGATTATAGTTTCTCAATTTTCTTTCCCTAGTTTTCATTTGCATCATTGGACAACGAAATCGATTGCTCGCATAAAAAGGGAAGGCATGGACAAGTAAGTTTAAATGGTTTAATACGCATGTCAAAACAGCTTTTAAAATTCGTTACGTTACAGCTTCTATGAAATCCTGATGATCACCGCGAATCATTTACAGCATTTGGTAATCATTCAAGCATCACTTCGTTTTGTCATGCAGCAACAGCTGAAGGGTAAACTTGGCCGGCCAACGGAGCACCAATTGGCTAACTTGAGAAGCAATTTGAAAACATATCGCGGCGTTATACACGATCTCACCAAAACGGTTAAATATGTAAGAATGCGTCAGTTAGAAGTAAAACTATATTATTAATAATATTTCCCCTACAGCTTGGTTCCTTTAGCCCACCAAAAAATCCACTCCATATTGACTATAATGAAATTGTTGCCGAGCGTCAAAGGTGCAAGGTGCGCAATGTATTTAAATATACAACCATTATTGTGGGCATTTCAGTATTTATCTGTTTGAAATGCAAATACTTATTTTAATCTCCTACACACATCAGCGGACAATTTAAAGTATTCGTTAACTAGCATTTTCGTTTACAGTTACAAATTTTTAAACACAATGCAGTAAAATTAACATAATATTAAGCTTTTTAAAAGTTTTCGTTAATTTCTCGAATCAAATCTAGTTATAGTTACTAAATGCTTTACAGAAAAATGTTATATGAAGTTTATGTTTAACTACAAATGAGTTAATAAATGAAAATCTATTGTTGAGTTAAAATGCAGAAAAGTTCCGTTTGTTTGCGAATTGTAGCAGATTTAACAATCGATATGTCGATGTTTCTAGAAACACCGCGGTGGTATGCAAAAAATACCAGTTTTAATATTCGATAAGTCTCTGGTCTGTTAAGTTGCACATCTTTAGTTTGTTTACTATGCTTTATTGAGGCAGCAACTTTTGGCGCCATGTTGGAGCCTGGAGTAATAAAGAAACTTGACGAGGTGGTTGTCAATCGCATTGCAGCCGGCGAGATAATACAACGTCCAGCCAATGCGCTCAAGGAACTATTGGAAAACAGTTTAGATGCCAAATCAAGTCACATCCAGGTGAATGTAAAAGCTGGAGGTCTAAAGCTGCTGCAAATTCAAGACAATGGCACCGGCATTCGGAGAGAGGATCTGGCGATAGTCTGCGAACGTTTCACCACCTCCAAGCTGACCAAGTTTGAGGATCTAACTGAGATTGCAACATTCGGATTTCGCGGCGAGGCTTTGGCAAGTATTAGTCATGTGGCCCACCTGACGATACAAACTAAGACGGCCAGCGAGCGATGCGGTTACAAGGCCACCTACTCGGATGGCAAGCTGCTGGCTGCACCGAAACCATGTGCCGGTAATCAGGGCACCATCATTACAATTGAGGATGTATTTTATACGATGCCCCAACGAAGGCAAGCACTCAAATCGCCAGCGGAGGAATTCCAAAAGATTTCTGATGTGCTCTCCAAATACGCTATACACAATCCCCAAGTGGCTTTTGTGTTGCGCAAGCAGGGTGAACAGCCTACGTTGAAGACACAAGCATGCAGTACACGTACGGAAAATATACGTGCGATCTATGGATTCGGTGTGGCCAAGGAGTTAATGGAGTTCAGCTACAAGGATGACATGTACAGGTTCGAGCTGGAATGTCAGCTAACACAGGTGAATTATTCAGCCAAGAAGTTAACGCTGCTACTATTTATAAATCATCGCCTAGTGGAGTCACCAGGTAAGCAACGGGGATATGTTAAATCATTTAGCTAATCCTCTTATACTTACAGCGCTGAAGACCGCCGTGGATGCTGTGTACAGCACGTATCTGGCACGTGGCCAACATCCGTTTGTTTACATGAGTCTAGTGATGCCCACACAAAATCTGGACGTCAATGTGCATCCCACCAAGCATGAAGTGCATTTCCTCTACGAGGATGAGATAGTTGAGCGCATCAAGCAACAGGTGGAGGCCAAGCTCTTGGGCAGCAATGCCACCAGAAGCTTCTACAAGCAGCTCAAGCTGCCAGGCACTACAGATCTGGAAGAAACCCAACCCTTGGATAAAACCCAACGTACCTATGAAAAGGACATGGTGCGCACCGATGCCACTGAACAGAAGCTGGACAAGTTCTTTCGGCCATTGGAGAAAAGTGATTCCGGGCTGTCCTCCAGCTCAAACAACGAAACGCCAACTGCATCGCAAGAGGAGAGTTTCCGTGTGACAGCATCGCGCAAATCAAAGGATGTGCGCCTCACCAGCGTCCTGGATATGCAGCAGAAGCTCGAGCGTCAATGCCAAATTGAAATGCGCGCCATCTTCAAGCAGCTCGTCTATGTGGGCTGTGTGGATGAGCGACATGCGCTATTCCAGCACGAAACACGTCTCTACATGTGCAACACGGGCTCCTTGAGCGAGGAGCTGTACTATCAACGTTTGGTCTATGAGTTCCAGAATTGTGGCGAGATCAAAGTGGTGCCGCCATTGCCACTGCATCAACTGTTGCTCATCGCACTGGAAAGTCGTGCCGCTGGCTGGGAGCCCGAGGATGGCGATAAATCGGAGCTCGCTGCCAATGCTGTCTCCATACTGCAGGAGAAATCGCCCATTATGCGCGAGTACTTTTCATTGCGCATCTCCTCGGATGGGTGCTTGGAATCCCTGCCAGCTTTATTGCCACAACATGTGCCCAGTCGCGCTCAATTGCCCATCTATCTGTTGCGCCTGGCCACCGAAGTCGAATGGGAGCAGGAGGCACAATGCTTCGAGACTTTTTGTCGGGAAACGGCACGCTATTATGCCCAGCTAGACTGGCAGGATGATGGTGATATGCGTAGCCAGCATTGGTACATGGAGCATGTCCTCTTTCCGGGCTTCAAGAAGTTTCTTCTCCCACCGCCCCGACTCAGGCAACATCTTTACGAACTAACCAGCCTGCCTGCGTTATATAAAGTTTTTGAACGTTGTTAAACATTATTTGCATGAGAGATTTTTTTAACAATTACAGCATTTTCTTTATTTTACTGTTACTTAAGCACAACCAGTGTGTGTGTATATGTGTAGTGTGTGTGTTTGTATGTGTCTGCAGCAAGTAGCATTTATGTTCAAATTTGTCAAATTTGTATTAAAAGTTAACAACATTTAAAAAAACGGAAATTGTGGGGAAAAACCACTTGGGAGTTGGAAAAACTATACGCAAGGCAGACACTGTTCTGAATGGTCGGTCGCCTTGTATATGTTTTTTTGTTTCACTTAAGATTAGTTTTGCATATAATAGGTTAGATCTGGCTGCCGGAATCGCGGAACTTTTTCGTCATTCTTTACATGCTGTTTGAGCAGCTTCATTACATCTGTTTCATATTGAGCAGGCGTTGGCTTGACGCCCGTCGCCCAATAGAAGATATCCCAATCGTTGCTAACGCCATTGATGAGCTCATCATAGATGGCTGTCTCGGCCTCATCGAAATCTTTGAGATATTTGTGTGCAAAGGTGCTCAAAAGCAGATCATTCTCTAGCATTCCACGCTTGCGTGACTGATATAGCAAACTGTATGAACAATAGATCAGCATTATGTCAATCTATCAATACGTTTGCTTACCGTTGCTTGCGTTCGCCCAGCGGCTCATTGGGCCGCTTTGGATATTCTGGCAATGGCAAATCGGGATCATCGTAGTCTACAATGGTATCGTCCTGGGAACTGGAGAAAGTGCGTCGACCGGATAGCGGCATCACAGAGCGTACCAAATGACGGCATAACTGTTAAAACCAATAGAAATCTTTGTCAAAAATCTTTGTTATGCAATCGAAATGCATTTCTTATTATTGTACTTACAACTAGTTGGGACAGCATTATCAAAACGAAAATTTTATTGCGGCGTTCCGAGAGTATAAATTTTACGATTAATTTTTGGTTTTTCGTTTCTTGTTGCTTCCAGCAACGTGTCCCCAAGTTTAATGATGAACTTTTTGTTTGGATATTTTGATGTGTTGTTTTGGCGGCGCCTGCTAATGTCTAAAATTGTATAAGACAGGGCTGTGGTAACAGTCAAATACTAGGGCTGCAGTAAACTAATTGTTGCTATTAGAGATGACAACATCCGAAATGCGAGCTCATATATCGATTTGCATCAGATGTTCGAGTATGGAATAATTAATATTAAAAATAATATAATAAAAATACAATTGTTGATCAGTTATGTTTATTCCGTTAGATTTAGGAACTCGTATGCTTTGAATAAAAATTTAGCGTTTTCAAGCACAATGCGATCAAAATGATTATGATCATGTGACGTCATCGTATGGAATTATGGATGCTCTCAGCATGTAACTGCGCAATGCGTTACCTTCTCAAATGATGCCCGCATGAGCCACTGTGTTTTTCTACTCAGTCTTCTTACGGTTTTCTTTGCGTGTGGTGCGACATCGGTGCGCGTTTTTCGTTTGAAACGCCGACGCAAATATACAAATGAATATAAAACATATAAATGCTTAAATATATATACAAATTATGTAAAAAATAAATAAATATATAAATGTGTGCAATAGCAACGCAGTGTTTACGATATTTTTGAGCCTTGTGCCTAATTCACTGTTTGCTCTTGTGTTGGTGTTACGTGCATTCTTGTTTGTGTGTGTGAGGCTGTGCGTGCATATATTTGTTATTCGCGCGGCAAAAAGAGAAAAAAAAAAACAAAACCGTGCAAAAGTAAACAAAAAAAAAATAATATATCTCTGCCACACATAGCGGCACAAAAATGCTGAACATATAAACAAAACAAACAAATATTTTCAGCAATAGTTGCGTGTGTGTTGGTGTTTTTGTGTGAGTGCGCGCTTTGTTTTTGTCTTATTTTTTCGAGTAAAGAGCAACAGCAACAGCAGAAACAACAACAACAACAGAGGGAGCGCAGCAGGCAGCGCAGCAGCGGCAAAATGCCGGCGACAGCGAATTTGTGTTTGTTGTTGTTGCTGGCTTTCATCGCCCTCGCCGCCAGCAGCAAATCGAAGCAGCTGCAGCAACAGGAGTCTGGCTCCACTTCTACAGCTACAAAATCCACAAAAACACTCAATCCCTTGACTGAGAAAGGTAAGCCTTAATTTGTAGTTAATCTCAGCGACTGCGGTGCAATAACCCGGCGGCAGTGACGTCGTCGTTGGCGTCGCTTGAGTAAACATATGAAATGCGCTCTCACTTCTCTGTTCTTTTTTTGTTATTCTTCTTTCGCTCTCTTGCTTATGCCAAAAATAACAAACAGTGCAGTCCCTCCTTCCCGTGCCAGTGCTTTTGTTATGCAAATTCTTTTCCCTGTTTTTGAAATACCCAAAAACACAAATATTTATTTTCTTATTTATTTTTCTTCTTTCTGGAATGTTGCTGCTGCGGCAAGTGAAATGTGTCGAACTCTATTTTTATTTTGTGCAAAAACCACACAAACAACAATAGCATCAAATCCCAAAGAATACAGATTTAGCCCACTGTCAACTGTCAACTAACCGTAAACCATTCATGGTGCAAATTAACAAATAAATCTAAACAAACACACTTGCATATTTATGTTCATGGATGTATGTGTATACATATGTATTTATTTTGTGTGTAGCGCAATTTCTTCAATGTGGCGGCCTCTGGCGACCTGTGGTCGAATTATGCATATACATGCTCCACAACGTCAAAGACCGTAAGAGGAAGACAATACTTGGTTTAAGGAGAAAGGGAGAGGGGATAGGGAGCGGCTGGGCGTTTCAGCTCGTTAAGTTTGACCAAAGAAATTGTAAACAATAAATAAAACTTAAAGTAAGCATTTCCTCATTTGATGGCGTCAGGGTGACAATTCAACTGAGCATATAATAAATGTGCATGACATGCATATGTCTATGCGTGTGTGTGTGTGTGTTTGCTTGCTTCTATGTGTGCGTTGAGGGAAATCAATCAAAAGTTCTTTTGACGTTCAAACGAACAACTGAAGCAAAAACCGAGTAAATGAGACTAAGTTTTAATTATATTTAGCAAAGAGGAGGATTAAAAGATTAAGAGAAACCAAGTTAAAACAGTAATTTTAAAGATGTGTTGAAAATTTATAATTAAATTATTTTGATTTTCAACTCTTTAAATATGAGAAAATCTTATAATCCACTTCAATTTAAGATTTAATGTTTCTTTTTCGGTTTGCTTTTCATTTCTGCTCAATTCACTTCTTTTTAGCTTAGCTTAACCTTTCCTTCCTTCCATCCCTCTCCGTCTTCATGTCGTGAGATGGGCCCCTTGGGCGATTCCCATTCTGCGAACAAACTGTAAACAAGGCAAGAGGACAATTTGTGTGTGTGTGTGTGTGTGTGTGCTGGCTGCGTTAAAATTATGAAGCGCCGTGTGAAGTGGGCCACGAGGAGAAAACGGTTGATATGCCGCGGGCTGGCACAAGGGAAGAATTGTGCAAACACAGGGGGGGTTATTTTGCTCCCACTCCCTTTCTCTCTCTTTTTCTGTGCAACCCTGTACAGAGGGTTGGGTGACTGCAGCTGTGTTGGGTCCATTGCCCCTTTTGCCAACCCTTCGAGCAGAGCGTAAGCGGCGAGATCTCGCGGGGTCGGAAATATTGCGGAAATCGTTTATCATGTCGCCAATGGCTGCCTTTTTAATAATTGCTGCGAACTCAAAAGAGAAGAAGAGAGAGAGAGAAAGCAGAAGAGAGTAAAACGTAAAGTACAAGCCAATTGCTGTATGCAAAAAAAACACTATATGTATATGTGTATATAAAGTAAGACACCTTTGACCAGTATTCAGTTTTTTTTTTGCTTTAGTTTTGTGTTTTTGTTTTTATAGTTTGCTTGTTGTTGTTTGTTTGTGTTGGCGCTGAGCTCAAGTTCAAGAGCAAACGATAACCTGCGTACAGACGATTAAGTAACAACAAAAACAAATAACAGTAACAAACAAGTCTACACACTAACACACACACACACACACACACGCATAAGTCACACCTGCTTAAGGCCGACCAAACAAACCCACAAAAACAAAAAAAAACAAAAACCGTAATCTACGTGAGGCTAAGCAAGTCCAAAATAAGAACTCCGCAAGTTAGAGTGAGAGAGAAATAGTGGAGGAAAAAAAATCTGACGTCGCTTGTTCAAACAAACAATGTAAAGAAGAAAAGAAAATAGAGAGAGAGAAAAAAGAAGAGAAATACTAAACAACTGGACAAGCCGGCCGGCTTTAACTCTTGAACAGCAGCAGCAGCAGCAAAAACAACTGCTACAACAACAATAACGAACATACATAAGTCAAGTAGCTTAGGAGTCGCAGTTTGAATGCTCTACAACATGAGTGTACTTCTATTTTTATTTAGATTGCAAATTTTTTAAATGAAAAGTAGAAAATAAAGTTGAAAATTGTTTATGTTAGTTTATTACTTATATATCGTACTTTCCGACTCTACGAAACCCTATCAGAACTGTTATTATGCTTTTCCGTAGAGACAAAACGGACTGAAAGCCAAAACAACCACAAAAGTGGATAGTGACCAATAGGTAGTGAAGCCAACTAATAGACATTTCAGTGGCTTTGCTTGCCATAGAACAACCAAACAAACATATGTGTATGTGTGTACGGCCTTACAAAGCTAAAAGGAGAAAGGGGACTTAAGAGAATGCTGAAGAAGCAAGTCTGTTGAAAAAAAAAGGGAACTGCATCGAGCAAAGCACATGAGCAAATAATTATTAGTAAACAATTAAGTGCTTAACGTGAGTTGTTGCTCTGTAAGCCGTTACCTTTAACAGTTATAAGTGCGTTGGCTGTAAACTTGGACTGTTTTAAGAGTACATTTTTTACTTAAAATTATTTTCTATTGATTTATTGCAAAAAATATATTGCTGCTGCTTGCTTGGCACACAATAACAATCGTTTGTACTTAGCTGCAATACTTTTTATGGTCTGTCTGGATCCGCATGACGCACCAACTGATGATGTTGATGTGGTTGATGATGATGATGACGATGACCGGGACCGGTTCGAAAAAGACAAAGACAATGCCAAGCGTCCAGAGTCTAGACGTGAACGCCCTAATATGGCTATGGGCTTAAAAAAAAAACAAAGTAAATGTAAATGTTAAAACGAAACTGATTGTCGTTTTTAAGTATCTCTACTTATTGGAACTTTTAAGAATTAAACAAAAAAACAAAAAAAATATCTTGCTTTAAATAGTCTTTGCAGTAACAACCAGAATACGTAAGCAGCTGATTTAACAACAATTTAAGTCTACTTTTAATAAACCACACTTGGTATTAAACAGGTTTTTGTCAACATGCTTAAGTAATATATGTATAACGAAAGGTGATTTTTAGTTTTTATATGTAGATTTTAAGCTAATTAAGTAATAGTTGAACTAAATATAGCTTATATAAGCCATAAAAGTTGAACGAGCTTCATATTACTTTGTATTTACTGTAAATGTTCTAAAGAGCGCCCCTTCAACATGTTTTCTTTACAATTACGCCAAAGAATTTACTTAAGCTTATTTTTCAACGTGCTATTCAAATGCCTTCCTGCTATACATTTATGGCAATTCTTGCTTGCTTGCATTCAACTAAGTACTTACTATAGGAGGAGGGGTGGGGTAGTCAGGTTTTCAATTAAAGAACTGCAAATAATTAGTTGGCAATTAAAAATTCATTGCTCACTGTGCTGACATACGACCGCCGCCCACACACACATACAAAACCATAGAGAAGCACACACACTCACACACCGAGTACACGCCAATATTTGTGAGACTCGTCCAGAATCTTCCACGTGACAGCTTGTAATGAGCTCACGAACACAGATATAAAACTCTCGTACACATATTTATATCTAGCTCTTGTGTGGGAGGGTATCTGGGGAGCAGGACAAAGTCGCGGTAAGCACTATGACATTTAAATAATTTAAGCTCAACGTTGTCTCTCTGTCGACATGCGTTTGCTTTTTCACTAAACCGCAAACACACTTACACACACAGACAGAAACATAGAATCTAACTAACTGTATCTGTGCATATATTTGTCTCGTTCTTTCTCTCGTTCGCCACGGCTGTCGACACTCAATTTAGTTTTAATTAGCAATGAGCATGAAATAATTGTACTGAAATACCGAAAAGCTACAACAAAACCTAACGAGCTGCTCAAGTGAACCACAATCGCAGCTGGCTTACACATACCCTAACCGAGCATTTCCTCTCTCTGTCGCACTCTGTTAAACCCCTTGCAGACATTTTTGACATAATTGTTTTGTTTTTTTTTTTGCGCCTCATTCTCATAATGATAATTTTATAATTTCTTTTGCTGGGCCGTTTTAATACTTGGGGCAATTTTTTCACTGTCTGTTTTCTTGTTTCTTTTTGCACTTTTATCCGTCAGCCATTTGTCACTCGATTAAAATAATTTGAATGGCCAAGCGCAATTTACAGGATATAACAGGAGCAAATACCTCAGCAATTTGGATAAGACAGTGAACCGGAAATAGCTTTTAATTGACCTGAATTTAATTGTCAGTTCATTCTTGTTAAACAATTAATCAATATTCGTTAATATAGTCAAGAAACGTTCCGTAAAAACTTTTAGAATGTTTAAGTTTCTGTTTAAAAAAACCTCAACTTACCAACTTCAAACTCTTTTATTCACTTTATAAAATATACAACTTATTTCTAAGTTCATAAAACAAACTCCATAGCGAAAGCAGCTGGCCCACTTAAATATGCTATAAAATAACTTCAACTCCAAATTACCTACAAGACCATAAACAATGTTAAGTAAATATTCATGTTGCCAAAGCCATTAAATTCAAATGCCTAAAATATGCACTTAAACTAAATAGAGATACAAGCACACACACACACACACATAGTTTATGTGCGTGAAACTGATCTAAAATACTTTACAACTGGCTAGCTATTAAATTTACAGCTACACAATATGTTGACGTTTGTCTCGCTCTTGCGTACATAAACCTTATAAAAGCAGACATATACTAAGCTAACAAATAACAACAACAACAGCAGCAACAACAGCAACAGCATGTAGACTTATAACGAATATGCGAATAGAACGAATATAACTTTATACTATATATACGAAACGACCATAATGCATAAGCATAATCGGTCTTAAAGCCTGTCAGAACTCGGTAACTGTAAAAACTCTATGACAACAGCTAAATTCTCATTCTGTCTCCCTCTCTCTTTTACTCTTTCATTCTTGTTGTGTATAAGACCAACACATATTGAAAATCATTTTACATTGTTTGCATTTGCTTACTGCACTTCAGAGATAGAGATAGAGTGGGTAGAGTGCGAACATTGTGATGAGTACTAAGGCGATGAGCTTGTCGCACTAAATGTTCTAGTCATGTAACTACAAGCCGCAATATCCAAAATCCACCCACACACACACACACACACCGGGTCGTTTAACTGTTACGATATAGAGACATAAATAATGTTTATGCAAATTGATTTTGTGAATTTTGTAAGTTTCATCCATGTGCGCACGTACCGGCTTATACATTTTTCTGTGTGTGTGTGTTTTTATTAACCCGAAATGTGTACAAAATTCCGACTAATTTGAACAAACAACAAGTGATCCAAAAACTAATTTACATTGGAACCTTTTTCAAACAAATGTTATGCGAAAAGTAGTAAAATCGATTTTAAACCATTTTTATGACAAAAATGTTATGTTATTTCTAGGTTATTGCTTTTTAATTGAGTATCATGATTAAAAATTTTAATTTTTTCTTGGAACTGATGATGTTAAAGATACATCATATACCAAAAATCTTTATAATATTTCAATAATGACAACACACCTAATTTTTACTGATCACGATTAAGTTTTTCGCAACATGAGCGTCAAGTATAAACGACTATATATAGTCGGCCATAACATGGACGCAGTTATTGGCGTTTAGTTGTTGACTTGGGTCTCTCCTTCTCTTTCACTCTCTAACTGTACAGCTTTTATTGCTCATACGCCGCGTTGTTGGCATGAACATTTTACAAAGTAATTTAAGCGACCGACGACAGGCGGACAAAGGGCTGCTGCTGCAGAGAAGAGTGTTAGTAGTGGTGAGAAGGGTAAAGAGGGTGGGTGTATGTGTTGAAAATGGTAACCGTACGGCAACTAAAACGCAAATTAATGATACGCAATTGCGGCAAATCGCACGCTTCCATGTGGGCGCCATTTTGTTTGAAGTGCGCTTCAGTGCCGCACAACGTGAGTGAGAAAGAAAGAGAGCAAGTGATAAACGAGAGGAGAGGAGACGAAATGCCTGGCATAAGCTCTTTTTGTTGCTGCTTTGTTGTGTTTTTGTATATTTTTTGTATTTTTTTGCTTTTGCTTTTGCTGCTTTTTGCATATTTGTCTACCTTGATGCAGTCACCGTTCCACAGTGTTGTTGCTTTTTGTGCACTAATTTTTTTCCGGGCTTTTCTTTTTTAGTTTTTTTGTTTTTTTTTACGCGACGCCTTTTGTTTGCCAGCCTCTATACTTTTACCCTGTTCCCCAATGACTCGCAGTTGTTGTAGTTGTTGATGCTGTTGTTGTTGCTGCTGCTGTTATTATAACCAAGCGCTCGACGCTTTGGCAAATTGTTTCCACTTCTCGTTTTTACGCAATGCCTTTTGTTTGCCACTCTTGTTGTGTTACACTAAAGAAAATGGAAGAGAACACAATTACTAAGCCGCAGAAATATATTCTTTTTAAAAACTTGTAATATATGTTTATGCTAAGAAAACTTTTAGTTTTTGATTCATTGTAGACAGCACTAAGATTAAGTAAAGAAATTTCTTGTAGTGTAGTCTGGCCTATTTGAAAAAGTGCTTTCTAGCACTCAATTCTTTGCAGTTGCACCTAATGCCTGGTCATCAGCAAATAGTATGAGCGGCAACTGCGGCAAAGTGATTCACACACACATTCATCTTTCATTTCGGGTCTCTAATCAACATCATCTCTTTATCGCTCTATTCTTGCCTGCGTCAGTTTTGTCTGTCATGTCGCATTCAACTTACATTTATACTAGTTACAGACTCATCGAAGCATCAATATAATAGATACTACTGTTACAATGTTTGACCATTTTTCGCTACTGCATTATCAAGACAAGACAAGAATGCTTGCTGCTTGCTCTTATCAGTGTACAATAAACGAGCCATGAAATATGAGAACACACACAACGAGATAGATTGACAATGAAAATACATCAACTAGTTGAGAAGAGTTACATTGTAGCAGAAAGGAAAGGAAAGAAGAGATTAAATTGATTACAAAGTAAGATTAAATAGCTATTGAGCGTTGACTGAAGCAAATAACGGTAAATCACATCACCTAAATTGCACTAAAAAAGTCTTGAAGATAAATTTATATTTTTAAAAATTTTATGATAAATATTTAATACGTTGAGAGTACATAGTTGAGAAATATTTGTGGAAAATTCACAACAAATATTCTTGTCTCTAGATATTTTTCTGTTCATAAATAATATATATAATTTAACTGCTAACTGCATTTCTAGTACTTCTGTAACTCTGTGTATGTGTGTGTGTGTGTGTGAGTGTATTTGTGTGACTTCAAAGTGACCTGGAAGACCTTTGTCAATTACTTGCTGTCTTCTTTAAATTTTCTGTTGTTTTTGTTCAAGTTACAAAATCTAAAAATAAATTCCGTTTTTCTTTCTTCGTCTTTCGTCTACTTTGTTCTGAAATAACGACGAAACATTGGCAAAAATCTGTACTGTGTTCTGTGTAAGAAAACTTAATTTTGTGCTTTGGGCTTTTTAAGTGAGATAGACACCGAGAAAATTAAAAACTTTTACCTAATCATAAAAGAAGAAGAAGAAGAACAAGAGCTGCATTAAACCGTAGCAAAAAACGCTTTCCTACTTCCCGAAGAAAAGTTTCCACATTAAAATTGGCGCTAAAAACTAACGAAAGTTTTGTCAGCCGTTGAAGTAGCTCTGGAAATATTCCGTTCCCCCTCCCTAAAGTGTGTGTGTGTTTGTGTGTGGTTTTTGGTTCTCGAGTGTACTATATAATGTTTAAGGGTAGGCGCGAAAAAGGGAGGAAAAACGCTTTTACTCTTGATTTATATGCCAAAATATTTTAATTAGTTTAATTTTGTTTAGCACACTGAATGACTACGCACTAAAGACCCTCAAAAACTTGGCTGTAATACTGTACTACTACTGTTGGTAATACTGCTGGTGTTGCTTTTGGTCTACGCATCGTTTTGCTTAATTGAATGTGAATGTGGCGCGAAGCTTAATTAAAACATTCTGGGATCCGTTGGGTTTTCCAGCGGGTTGTTGGGAAGTATGAAATTAATTTGTTTAAAAAGTTTCAATGGCACATGCGTGATTACAGTGAACTCTTTTGGGTAAAGTTGTGTGAAATGAAGATTTTCGTTGATGATACCACATGAAAATGGGTTAAATGTTAAATAATTATTAGTAAATAGCAAACATTTTGTTTATAATCTAACACAAATAAATGTTATTTCAAATGAACAAACTGTATTAAAATGTTGATTATCTAATCGAATCTAATTAAAAATAAACATTGTTAGCCAACAACAAGTTAATTAAATGCATATTTATTCCAATTATCTATTTTGATAATAAACAGAAAAGGTGACAAAAACGGTTTCACTTAAAATTTTGTTTAAAATCAAATTGATTAAAATATATTAATGAAATAATAACAAGAAACAAATTTAGTTGAATTTTATATGTCTGTCGGGAATTTTCTTATTGCTGTTGAATAATTTTTGATGCTCTAAAGCGGATTAAATATGAAGCTAAGTTGTGGCAGGAGATAAGGAAAAATGTTTCTACGTTCTCGAAATTGACCTGCATCAATTTTCATTTAACAATTTTCTAAAGCAGAAAATCGATTTCAATTTACGCTAATCTCTCTCTTCGACCAATACCATGCATACATTTAAGTTATATAATCTTTTTGCCAACTAAAAACGGTTTTTAGATACCTTTTCCCTATTGACTCTGCTGGGTTGCGTATTAGGTGCCAATTAGTGATGTTTAACAATTTTTACACCACAAAAACCACTGAGCAACCACTTTGTGGAATTTTTTGTTCCGTTAGTTAAGAGCTTAAATCATTTTGCTAACCACTTTTTATACACTGCAATGCAATAAAATGTGTAAATAAGGGTATAATGGTTTTGTAAAAGTGTATGTAACAAAAAAAAAGCTGGATACTTTAGCTCTAGGAAACCTTAGGCAGGTTGAAGTTTATCGATAACCCTGACCGATTGTTATCGTAGTATACAAATCTTTTGTGAAGTACCGGAGATACCGGAGATGAACATTGAACAGACATTGGAGATTAACGATTCAGAGTATCTCCTAGTCTACCTTTTGCTATTCCAAAGCCTAAATGGTTTTTTTTTTGTGCATATTCAATTTGCATCTGCATTTGATTTTTAACTCATTCAAATAGTACCTAAAAAAAGGTATTTTTTCATTTCCAATTGAAAATTGAAATATAATAATAAGAATAAAAAAAAGGGTGTGCAATTTATATACGAATTTATTCTGCTTTAAATTTGGTTTTTTCTTTTCCTGCCGTTGATTTGTAAAATTTACGCGTTTCATACAATTTTTCAATTTAATCAAAAATCGTGGAGGTTGGGGGAGAAAAAGAAGAAAATAAAATTGTTGCGACATGCATGGATTTCCATAGAATGCGATGAAAAATTGACTCGCTCGATTGATATTAATAACAATAAAATATCATTGCCAGACATTTTACAGATGAAGTTGTTGGCACACTCTTCGACACTCGAATGAATTTCAATTTTTGCACAAATTAATAAATGAAACATATATTTATATGCAACATATATATATTTATACGCAACATACATATATTTATGCACAACATATATATTTATCTGTACAGTTGAGTATATATATTACATGTGTTCGCAACAAACTGTATCACACACACAATAATAACAATAATTGACAAAAAAACACAAAATTGCAGAAATGGAAAAGAGAACTTTATATAAATTGATAGAGTGTCAAATTGACAAATGATTGACAACGGTGGAATTTTGCAATAAAAGCAAAACAAAGTGTTAAAAAAATAGTACGAAGATGCTTGAGTCGACCAGGAGATGCCCTGAAATCCTGACATTAAATATACTGAATGCAGAAAATGTCTGAAGTTTTTAATCTTGACTTTAATGTTAATACAATTTTCACAAGTTATCATTATTTTGTCTATAGTTCTTAAATCTATTGTCAAGTTTTCCAAACTGTTATCGATAACATGTGTATATGGGATCTATCGATTATTATCGATAATAAGCAATAAGCTTGTTTTGTCATTGACTTAGCAAGTATCTCCAGTATCTTTAGCTTTCATAGTCTCTGAAATCAATATACCCTTTATGTACATCTCATAAGGTTAAGGGTATACAAAAATTACAATCAATAAAATGCAATTGATAGCGCTTCCTCCGTACGTTTTCTCTAGCTGATTGCTATGATTGTGTTGACTACTTTGAAATGTATGATGTGAAGAGTATATATTATATATATATATTTATATAGTTGACTTTTATATACTTTAATTAATAAATTTTCAGTTAGATAAAAAGAACTCTTCAATAACAAACAAACTGTGGGAAATTAATGTCATTTCATACATTTTCTCATCTCTCTTTCTCTCATTCTCACTCTCATTTCTCATATTTCAATTTGTCTAGCATGAAAATGAACAGAAAGCGTTTTGTATCAAATGCGGGCGACCCAGTTGCAATAATACGCATATATCCTACATAAATACCCTTTTTTTCGACACACACACACACACTCGCACACACACACACAGTTACAGAAAATCAACCAGACATTTGTTTCAACTCGTTGTTCTGACACCAAACCCCATACAAAAAGTCACAAAGCCACCACCAAAAAAAAAAAGAAAAGAGAAAAAAAATGTGTATAAAAAATTGCCAGCAGATATTTTGTTGCCCAGTCTCTGGGCTCTGACCTCGTTGCCTGATGCTCCTACATTTTAACCCCTTCCCCGACCTCTCTCACACACACAAGAACACACACACATGTTAATCAATCTTTGATAATCATTTTCATCTACATGAACCAAAAAATATGTACATACAAAATATATCCACATATATATATATAAATATATCTTTATATATCTTTCAGCTTGCCGCATTGCAATTTATTTTTGAGGCATTGCGCAGCTTATTTATATGTATATATATTATTTTTCCTTTTTTTTTGCAATTATTTTTCTGCATTTTTCCTGCAGTTTTTTATATATATTATATATATGAATATCCTGTGTGTTTAATTGGGATTTTTTTTTGTCGGTTGTTTTGTTAGATTTATCGGCTATGGAAAAATAAGTCTGTGAAAATTGTTGTAATCATTCGATTTTGCACAACAACAAAACGGATTTTCAAATTAAATGAATTTTGATTTAAGAGTTTTAAACTTTTTTACTTTATTATGTTTTTAATAATTCATTCGCAGTTAAAGTCAATTTTTTTTAATCAATTCAAATTGTTTTTGTTGCGGCACAAAAATTGCAAATGTCAAAACAAATATTTGTTTGTTTGTTTGCGCTGATGATAAAGCACGCAAAAATTGTGCAAAAGACACAAGCTGATAGCATTTGGTTGCCCTTTGACATTCATCTTCATCGATTCGTGCTTGCTTGTACCTTTTGTATATGCATTATTTATATATATATATTTTTTTTTGTGCTCTAGCTCTAATGTTCTTAGACCTTGCCATCCGGCATGTTGCTCCACTTTGCTGTTATTATTTTGTGTGCTGGTAAATTAAAACGCTGCTTTGTTTCACTTAACGCTGGCTTGCTTCACACACACACACACACAGAGTGAGAGAGAGATAGAAATTTTTAATTTCCTCATCCTTTGTGGCAATATGGCAGCTAATCCAGGCACACAAGCA
Organism: Scaptomyza parva; assembly: GCA_035044645.1. Taxonomy (NCBI): domain Eukaryota; kingdom Metazoa; phylum Arthropoda; class Insecta; order Diptera; family Drosophilidae; genus Scaptomyza; species Scaptomyza parva. The sequence continues at coordinate 9,433,733 of JAWNNT010000090.1, forward strand.
GAACACACTTTTCAGCTGCAGCAGCACCGGCAACAGCTAAGGGAAAACCATTAACAAACAGCTGTATATGGACAGCAAAGTGCTTGCCTCTACTACAGTCGCTCACCTTAAATACACAGACACACACACAGAGATACACGGACACACAGAGATACACGGACACACAGATACACGGACACCGAGACAAATAGAATGGAGCATTACTCAAACACACACACACACAAACACACTGACATACACACTTACATAGCCGCTTTTAATCTTAATTTTATAGTAGTTCAGAATCTTCTTTCTGCTTTTGCTCAAAGTGTGTGTTTCTTATTCAACAAAAGTCCTCTTCCGAGAGAGACTCTTCACTGTGACACTTTGGCTCTTAACAGTTTTCAGTCTTAATGCTGCTTCAGCACTTTTTAAAAGCTGCTTACTCTTGTTTCTATAGCTAATTTAATCAGTTTGTATATAGTAAGTACAACCTTTGAAACATCCGTGCCGGGCATCGCAATTAGTTGCGTTCAATTATTACAAAATATTTCTATTTATATTTTTCCAAAAAATTTCCACTATTCAATGTGTAAATTATACACAACAGCAGATAGCATTTGTTTTGCAGCCAACTAATTAGAAAATAAACATAGTTATTGCCATAACATATGATAATGTAACATTGATTACATACATATGTGTGCATTTGCTGCTTGCCTCCCTTTAATCAAATTCGATTTTAGCCTACGCATGAATTTGGCATATGTTTAGCATTTGTAATTTTGCCAATGATGCATTTAGTTTCAGTTCTCTTGGTCTATAATAATATTAAATGAACTGAAATATATGAATTTTGTGGTGCATAACATTTGAGTTGTTTAAAGTGAGAATTTGATTTCGAGTGTTTAGTTTAGGAATATTCTGTATTATAGTTTAATACAGCTTTCTCTTAGTAAGTTACTTACTTAGACTCACTCAAGCTTCTCTTAGTCTCAAGAGCTTTTCAGATGTTTATGTTGCATTTCCTAAATGTTTTACTGCCTGCATCAGTGCTAGGCATGTGTCTAACATCAATCAACATATGCCTACAGATACGCACGACGAACACACATACCAAACACACACACCACACACACACACACACATACACCAAACACACTCCACACACACACTACACATGTGACACATTAATTTGTCTAATTTGAAATGTTCTTTCGTGTTGTACGCATTGAATTTCAATTTATTTCCCTCTTGACAAAAAGTTTTATGTGTATGAGAGTGTGTGTGAGTGTGTGTATGAGTGTATGGGTGTGCGTGTGTATGTGTGGTGTTAAAAATTACCATTGCATACTTGACGGCATTGCCAAAAGTTTTACAACACTTCGCAGCATCGTTGCCTAAGCACTGAGTTGAGGCATAGAAGACACAAACACACACACACACGAATCTCGAATCTGTCTGCTGTCTAACTGTCCTTTGCATTTCTCTTTATTCTCTGTGCGTGTGTGTGTGTGTGTCTCTATGCGCTCTATCTCTTTCTCTGACTCTGTTTCTGTCACTGGCAAATTGCCTTGAAATCTTTTGACATGCTACGTCAACTTTGTCATATGTCCTGCGTTGCCCTTGTCTGCGACACCAACACTACCACTACCACCTCCCCCATCCGCCACCCGCACACAAAAAACGAGAAAGAAGAATGCCAACAAAATTGTTTTAAAGTGTGTCAGCATTTCAGAGGCGTGCAACGGCGGCGGCGGCAGCAGCGGCGCGTCTTGGTAAAGTGAAAATGTTTGGAATTTTAATGAAGGGGACGCCGCCAGAAACCTGACGGGGCCAATAGACCATCCGTCCGTCCGTCCGTCCGTTCGCACACACAGAGATTTGCAACATAGCCACCGGGAGTGGATAGGAGTAGTATTAGTAGAAGTAGAGTAGTTGGAGTTGGAGGCAAGTGGCAAAACTAGCTAACGTAGGCCGTCAGCGTCGTCGCCGTAGCCGCTGCTTTGCATATTTTTCCATTAAAAGCGATTTAAATACCTTTTGCGCCTGGGTTTTTTCTCTTCTTGTCTCTATCTCTCTCTCTAAATATATGTGTAGATATATCTCTCGTTTTTTTTACTTACACTTCCGGTGCCAGGACCAGGAGCAGGACCAGGTTTACTGGTCGCCTTACGGATTTGTCCCCTACACATTGGCACAAGTTCAGCTGGCAGTAAAGAAATAAAAGAAATGAAACGGAAAAAAAAAATAAAAATAAAAAGATTGAATTTTATAATAAATTTTGCGCAGTCTTAAGATTGCCTTGCCCCGGAATGGTTGAATAGTGGCTTCTATCTGCTTTGTCCTATCTGAGCAGACCAGCAAAATGTCTGTCTCTAGTGGAATTTATGTGTGTGTGCGTGCGTGTGTGTGTGCGGGTTAAGCCGTCACTAGGTTAGTCGAATGATGGCTTACATCGATGGCCCCATTCTGACCCAAGATGCATCTACAACAAGTGAGAACATGTCAGTTTTAATATATAACAGTAAAGCTATTGAAGCATACAAACTAACAAACAAACTTTTGTGTTGAGAGATTTCTTCCTAAACTAACCTAACTTTTCTGTGTATATATTTATATCAGGAAAAATGCTTCCCCTAATGGATTTTCTTAATCCTAATGTCTGCCATTATTTGGCTGTTATTTGGCTTGATATTTAAATATTTCAAGCTATATTATTGTGTATAGAATTTGACCTTAATCCATTTAAATGAATTTATGTCTAAAATAAATCTCTCTCTCTTTCTTTTTTTTCTGCTTGCAGGTAAACAAACAAAACACAATTTCACATTTATTTATTTGTGTAAGTATTTTCTGGGAATTTCTCACATGGCGATTTAACCATTCAAAAGGAAATATAAAAAAGTCGGGACTTAATTGAGCGCTAAATTTGTGCACATTAAATTTATTAGCTATCGCATATTGTGTGTATGTGTATGTTGTGCTATTATTATTATTATTATTGTTGTTGTTATTGTTGTTGTTATTATTATTGTGGCAAACAATTCGAAAACCCAAATAGTAGACAAAGTTAACGACAGCACAAAGCACAAAATAACCGCAAGCTTGCGTTTTATTTAACAAATTACGTATACGCCACAGACAGCCGCGGGACAATTGGGGAAGTAACAACAGAGAACACATACATATATGTATCAATGTGTATGTGTGTGTGTGTGTGTTGTATGCTGTTACAACAAATGCGCAAATCAAATCAGCTTAAGTGCCATGAGCATTCAGTCAACCAGACATAACTATACAAATATAACTAACTATATATATAAGCTCAACTATGCGCACTTCCAACTAAATCAAATCAACGCTAAACACAGCTTATAATCAAACTCAGCATGAGATGATTAACTACTATATAGTTTTTTTCTGGAGAATATTATAAAGGCATTACAAGTGTTGGTGATAAAGATGATAAATCTTAAAAATCATAAAAACTGAACTATAGAGCATCTTTTAGTCAAGAGCATTCGCATTATTTGCTTTCATATGCATGTGTAGTGTACTCAGCAAATATTTATGAAAGATTTTCTAACAAAAATTGCATTTTCTATTCGAATTTCTCTCAACTTCAACTCCTTCGATATACTACTACAACAAACAAACTTGAGTCTGTCTCAGGACAACGTTCTCGTTTTTGTTTACGGCGTGTTTCAATCTTCAACTGGTTGTACAATTCTGTTCTGTTTGTTTGTTTGTTTGTATATTTGTATGTCTTGGCGTCTGTTATGCTTCCGTTTTGGCAATTGGCCCGTTTCTCTGTTTGTATTTATGCTGCTGTCGAGCTACATTTCGGCTTTAAAGATTTTGCTTTCCTTTTTTGTTCGTGTTGCTTTTGTTGTCCTGTGCCCAGTTATTTGCTATGAAACTCTTTTGGCTCAACAACAACACCATCATCAAGAGGGGGTTGGGGGTGTAGGTAGAGGGGCTGTAGAACATTGCCTGAAGCTTGAGTACTTCATTAGCGCGCTTTGTTACTCATTATGTGCGCACATTACTCAAACCGAAGTAGCCCAACTTTCACACACACCAACACACACACCCACACCAGCATACCATCATACCAACACATTTTAATGTTAATCCTTTTTCTAAAGATTTTCCTACTCTTACTCTCTACCTTTTGGCTAGTCCCTTTTGGCCCTATTGCCAGTCTGCCTGTCTGCCCGCTTGCCCCCCCGCTCGGCTGGCTGCCTGTCTGACTAGCTCTGCCTTTCAGTTTCAATCAGCAAGCAGGCAGGCAGGCCAGGCAAGAAGCAGCAGCAGCAGCAACAACAGCAGCTTGCATATTTTCATTATTAATGCCCCACGGCAGCCCCCCATTACAGCATCCATCTATGCCGCAGCGCACCCACAATACCCCTCTCAGCCACACAACACTCATTTCGAACTTCTTACCCCTCGTCGCTCTCGTAACGTCTTTCTCTTTTTTTTTTTTTGGTTTTGTTAGGTAGCCGCATTTGCTGACTTGGCTTTTTGTCTAGAAGTTGCAACCACATTGCGCTGGTCATGGCCAGACGCTGACGTCGTCGTCGTCGTTGTCGATGTGGTTCTCTCTCTCTGAGTTGGCGTCACGACGTTGATGGCCCCAAACCCCGCCCCGCTTCTTTCTTCCTCCGACGACTCCCACATAGCGATTGCTCGTGCTGAATGAAACTGCTTTGGCTTGCCTTTGTCGTCGTTCGGCTTTTTCCCCTTTTCGTCTCTCTGTCTGTCTTTACCTGTGCCAAGTTCTACGCCGTTCTGCCAAATCAATTGTTTGTAATGAACTTGCGACTGGCTGTTGCTTAATGCCAGAGCACAGTGGCATAAAAGTGTCAGAAACTACAGTAAAAACTAACAAAAACATTAACAAATTGGAGAAAATTGAATATTTGTTAGTAAATCAAAGCGGTTTTGTGATAGTTTCTAGTGAATATTCCTTAAAACACAAATCAAGTAAGAGTTAAAAATATTTCCACAGTTAATGTCTAGAGGTAAATATTGGAAAATTCTTTACAATATTCCTCTCGAACGCCGCTTTGTCTTCATTTTTTTCCACTGTTGTCACTTTTGGGGCAAAAGTTCATTTAGTTCCTGGACCTGACTGCGCAACAATTGAAATTAATTAGTGCTGTAATTTGATTAAGCGAATGAAACGAGTGTCTTCCACAGTTGTAAACCGTGGCTCCATGTATCTTTCAGCACAACCAGACCAGACCAGACCTTATTCTCTCTCTGTGTGTGTGTGTGTGTGAATATTTGCATTTGGCTTAACATATTTTACCAAAGTTCTTCATTAACTAATTGACTCAGTTGCTCTTCTGTTTGGTCCACAACATCAACAGTTAGACATTAAAACCACAAAAAAAAACACATATAATATAATATAAAAAAATAAAGAAAAAAGAGAAAAAATCAACATCATGACACGTGTTAAGTACAAACATGTGTATGTAAATGAAGACCAAAACCATTCAAAAATCTCCCAAGGCAACAACAAAATATTACACGAAAAGAAACTCAATATAATTTAAATGGTTTTTTGTTGTTTTTTCCTTCTTTTTCTTTTTATTTTTTTGGTGTTCTGTTCATGTTGCTCTGGTAACAAACACAGCGGGCGTGAACTTTGCCGTTCGTTGTCTTGTTTTGTGTATTCGAAACTTGGTAGAGTACACTTAGAGAAAATGGTTAGGATTAACGCAAGTAAAACTTTTAGTTTCACTTTTCATAATTCTTTCATTTTGCCAGTGTATAAATGTTTTTTTCTTGGGTTCAACATCCAACAATTGTTGCCAGTTGTTATCCATAGTCTTTGTTTTTCAAGTTTTGTTGCTGTCATGACAGCCGACAACAACAACGACAACGACGACGCCGACAACAACTTTGGGTATTTGTTTATGTATCGACGCTTTGCAATTGCAAATCAATTTGTTCAGCCGGCAAATAAATCAAATACGCCAAAGACATTTGCCCAAAATGCCGCTGCCGCCGTCGCCGCCGCCGTTGCCGCCGCATGCGAATGGCCTTCAAAAAATTGGCACTCAGACAAACACTTTGCCCTCTTTCCCACACACACCAATACAAACAGCACACACACACAAATACATATGGCATATGCCGGGTTCGGTTTATTTGCCAAATGAAATAAGGAAGCAATTTTGCAAATTTACAAAAGGCCACCAGCAGAAAAAATAAAGGAAATATATATGTTGTATATATATGAAAAAGTTTTTTCTGTTTTTTCTTTTTTAACACATTTGCCAACAACAATAATATGAATACCAGGCAATCAAATTGCCGCATCAACAAAATACGACACTCAGAACTTGGGGGATTTGCAATTGAGATCTGCGAAATCGAGCCATGAGCAGCAAGTAGGCAGAAAAGGCACGCAGGCAAAAGCAAAAGTATTAAAAAAAATAAGTAGAACAAATAAGCTAAATAAGCATGAAAGAATTTGGAAATACACTACAAAGAAACAAAAATAGGTTAGGAACCTAAGAAAACACTGAACTAATCTTCGATTCCTACTCTTTGCTATTCCTTCTGCAACTTTGATGACTTTGTCATAATACATATTTAAATTGTAGATAAGTTAGGAATCTAAGAAAACACTGAACTAATAATCTTCGCTTCCTAAAATGATTTCTTACTAAAAGAATATTCAGTTTCTTTATTTTTTGCTATGCTTTCTGCAACTTTGATAACTTTGTCATAATATATGACTGAATTGTAGATAAGTTAGGAACCCTAGAAAACACTTTAATAATTCCCGATTTCTGGAATGTTATCTTCATTTCTTTACTTTATTTACTCTTTGCTATGCCTGCAACTTTGATGACATTGTCATAAAACATAATTCAATTATAGATAAGTTAGGAATCTAAGTAAACACTTTAATAATTCCCGATTTCTGAAATGTTATCTTCATTTCTTTATTCTTTGCTTTTGCCTTTTGCAACTTTGATGACCCAAGAAAACCCTTTAATAATTCCCGATTTCTAAAATTTTTTCTTCATTTCTTTACTCTTTGCTTTTGCCTTGTGCAACTTGGATGACTTTGTCATAATACCTCTCTGGTCAAAGTGTAGTAAAGTGAAGTAAAATACATAAAATATGCGCCCAGTGCGTCGGTTGGTTTATCCCATCGTCTTCGATTGCTTCTCCGTCCGTCTTGTCTGAAAGTTTGGCGTATTATTTTCACACACAGCGCAGCGCCTCGGCAATTGAAATGAAATGTCTACTTGGTGGCTCGGTTACTGCTCTGCCCTGGTCTGCTCTGGTCTGGTCTGGTTTGGTTTTGGTTTGGTTTGGTCTGTTATTCTCATATTCTGGTGTTTTGTAGCAGCAGCGTAGTGGTCTGGTGGCTACTCTGTCAGCCGCCGCCGCCGCCTCAGTTGTAAATGCCCCGCCCCCCAATCTGTAGCAATTTACGCCTTGTGGCCGCCCTTTTACCGCCCGAAAGACCCTTCTTCTATTACTTTACTTGCGCATACACACAGTTCACTGATTTTAGTTAGTTTTTGCAATGGACTTGGGTTTGTTTTGCTTTCGTTCTCAGATGCTGTGCTGCGATGCTGTCGACAAAGCATTCTTAGCACACTCAGAGTTCAGTTCACAGTTCTCTTAACGTTAAGCAGCACAAAGTGATTGATGGTTGAATGCATAAATTATTGATGGCAGTCTCATACTCTCAGACTCAGACCCAGACAATGAGGCTGTATAGCTATATAGCTGTACAACAACAACAACGCTGCCAATTGAACAGGCAAGCTTTGGGGTTTTGTGTGGGGAGTGCGGGAGATGAAGCGTGGCGAGGAAGGAAATTTGTGGGGGTGTCAGTTGCTTGTGATTCGTTGGTCGGTGGTCGTGCTTTGAAAACAGTTTCCAAGTAAATGATGTGCTAAAATTGTAGTTGTTTTGTGCACACTACAATTGCTCCTTAACTTACTTACAAAATGACAAGAAACGTCAAGTGGGGGGAGGCTTTATGTTTTTTGTAGGTCATTCGTTAAATATTTAAGAAAAATTGTTTTATCAAAATGATGGAAAGAAAAAGAATGATTGGTTGAATGAAAAAGTGATTTGAAACATTATTAATAGCTAAAGATATCGATAAAAATCGATTATATTTATTTATTTGATATGTAAAGAAACAAAAGGGCACCAGTAATGCGAATTTTAGATAAGATTTAAGATATTTTCAATAAATATTTATTTATTTTCATTTCATTTAATTTTGCATATTTTGCATTGTATTTTTACCCCAAAAAACTTTGCTACTGCGCATTTTAACTTCGAACCAAAAACCAAAAATCTTATCCCAAGAACACTTAAAAATTGTTGTTGTCGAGATGATTTGCAGAGGCAAAAGCAATACTGGCAAAAGCGGCATAAAAACAATTTAACCGTAATTTGAAGCTTAAGTAAACAGACGACCATTCAAAGGGGGCGGAGGGGTCAAAGTCAACAAAAGAACAAAAAATAAAAGAAGTATCCAATGATTTTACAGTGTATTGTTGTTGTTGCTTCTGTTGAGTGATGGAACACTTTGGCAGTTTAATAGCTCCCCCCTCCGATCCGAAACGAAACGAAACGCCGAATGCCCCTGTCAAATGCTGCTAAATCATTTAGTAAACGCAAAAGAATAGAAGAAGAAAAAATCCCTCTTTAAGATGAGCAATTTTCTAGCAAAATCTAAACGTAAAATCAATTAAAATTGTGAAAATAGTGAAGAAGATTTAATTTGTTTGCCACCGCAACAACTTTAATTGAGACTTACGGCAAGCAGCGATTAATTGAGAGTTTGAATTGAGAATTGAGTGCAATTCAAATGGATTTTATATTGAAGTGCAACAGCAGAATGTTGGCAAAGTCGTAATCCATTCCCTCAATAGCAATAACCTCAAATGCGAACAGTAGCTACCGGAGTGTATTCCTTTTTTATATTCATTGATTCAAGTTTCTGTTTTTTTCTCTATATTTTTTTTCAACTTTTATGTGCCTGACAAGTTGAGCGGCTTAAGTGTGTGCTTGGTTATTCGTTCTTCAACTATGCCAGCTGTTATTTCCATTGATGTTTATGTTTTTTGATAGGTATACAGCCAGATAAACAAACAACAACCACATGACCGGAGAACGTAAACCATTTTTCCAATAGCTGCCTCCGTTCGCTCTTCTGGGTCTTAAAGTTATGCACAGAGCGTCAGTCTCCCCCCCATCAATGAAGAGGCAGGCAGCTAGCAATCGATTCAATTTTGAAATCGATGTTTTCCAGTTTCTTTTTTTTTTCTAGTTTTGGTTTTCAAAGCATGATAAGATGCTCGTTTCCAACTGGTGCAACAAATAGCATAGTTTTGGAGGGGGCAAGACAGACAGACAGACCAGACAGACAATGCGTAGACGCATCTCTAGTGAACTAGAGAGACATTAACATGTGTCACATGGGGGCCATATGGAATGGTATCGACGAATGTGTGTGTGTGTGTGTGTGCTCTTTGGGGTGTGCTACAATGAGTTCAAATTGCTACATAAATATTTATAATACTACTACTACTAGTTGGGGTTTGTGGGGCAGAAAACAAAAAACAAGAAGAGTACTGTGTATTATGTAGCCTGTGCCTTCAAGTATTGAGAGCTTAAGATTAGCTGTCAGTATTATGATTATGATTTATTTTCCAATTAGTTTTTATTATTTTGTATATTTATGTTATTGCTAACTTATAACTGGCATATTAAACCGAAATATTTGTAATAAAAACAAAAGTATTTTTACCAAGACAAATAAGGAACATTAAAAGGAAAGTCTTTTTGAATGAAGACTATGAAAACTTAATTATGTGATAAAAAAAATACATCATAGAAAACTTTTAACTTAGCTTAGTTATAAAAAAAATCGTTCGCCAAGTAACAAAAAATAGTAATAAATAATGATAAAATTACTCATAAAAATGTGAAATAAATAGTCAAAGTTATAGAGTTAAGTATGGAAGTTTTCTTCAGTATACCAAATATTATATAAACTTGCAAAACTATTTGGTTTTTCTTTTGGTAAAATCTTTTTGGAGATTGATTTGACTTCGTCGCTTTGGATGATCTAATGAATACAACTGCAACAAAAAGAAGATTAGCTTGATAACTTTACTTACTGTTTATTGAGAAACAATATTATTCGAAATCCTGTTATCTATTACAAATAACTGAATTTTCCTGTACGTGTGTTTTTCTTTTTCCATCTATACAAACGTGATTATTTTATGACAGGCAAAAAGAGAAGAAAAGAAGAAAAACAAACAAATCGCATAAATTTGCAGTCAAGCGTAAAACATAATCCCCGAAATGACGCACAAATTGGACAGAAGAGATTCGATTGTCCGAAACGCGTAGAGACCCAATTTATATGCATCATAAACTCAATGTATGTAGATGTAGAACGTGCTTAAAGCACATAAAAGTGCATCAGAAAATGACTTAAGTATCTGGGTTCTCCAATTAAATGCGTATATACATATGTAATCAAAAGGCAAGGCATGAAAAAAACAGCAATAACAATTACGCCAAACCCCCCCTAAGCCCCCACCAGAGCAAGTCAATCAAGTGGACCATAGGTTGAATATTTGTTCTAGAAATGGGTTTAGTCTGTAAGTGATTGGAGTGAAAAGATGAGCGACTTGGAGATACTCAGCAGTAACAATAATTCTATAGCCTAATATACCCTTTTGGCTCAAGAACATCAGAGTTACGTAAAGGCAACGAAAAAACATTTGTTTGTAAACATTTGGCAAGTCTATGGCGCCTCGAACCCAGACTACATCGTTTCCAACGAATCTGCCAAGGTTAATTTGCGCTCAATCGAGCAAACAGTCTTTACAAATATAATCACCAAAATGTGCCTCAAATGAACAGTGAATGGGCTTTGTTGCCATAATGACCCTTAATGTTTATATTTACCCAAAAAAAGAACATTCTTCAAGTACTTCAATACAAATAACTCAAATGCTTAGCAAATATTCGGTCTTATCTCGAAATCTAGATTACTTTATATTATTTGGATTATTAATTTCAGTGTTTTTAATGGGTTTTTTGAGCAACTTTTTTGTGGCTAGTTCCAGTTCAGTAGCCAAATTAAATGTCACACCCAATATGCCGAATATTTATATATATATATATATATTTTTGAATATGCATTTGGAGAGACACAAAACTTGTCACTCGGCATTTGTGTTACAGTTTTTTTTGTTGGATGCTCAACGAGGCAGGTAAACGGCGGCCCAGAAATCTATCTAAACTAGTTTTCTCAACTGATATCCAAACACACACACACACACATGATCAGAAGAGCAGCAAGAGAGGGGCTGACTGCTGCTGCTGCTGCTGCTGTTGTTGGCTGCCGGTTAACGACTTTCAAAGTTCCATAAGAACCCAAAAAAAAAAAACAACCATAAGACAACCCACGCAGTCTGTGAAGTTAAATAGCGACTGCAGGCGGCATGGAACGGCGAAACGAGGGAAACGACTGCTCAAAAGTTAATGGCATGGTCCCCAAAAAATAAGATACAAATACAAATACTTATGCTTGAGTGTGTGTAAATATTAATGGCATGTGTGCTATCTGTTGGATTACTGTTGGGGTTTTTTGTAGGACTTTGGGGGCACAAGTTTAAGTAAAGGCAGTGCGGCAGACAACACTTTTGGGAATTTGAATAAATTATTGCACATTTACAGCTAAAATCACATTATAATGTGAACACTCACAGGTTTGTCCGGCGTCGGCACGTCGAGCATGTTTGTCCAATCGTTCGATTTATTTTAGATTGATTTCCAATGAGATTAGTTGAGCAGATTAGTTTACAGCTTGTGTGTCTCTCTGTATGTGTGTGTCTCTGTGTGTGTGTGTGTGTGTGGGTTTTGTTATGGGTTCAGGTTCGGGCTATGGGTTCGAGTTCATGTTCAGAGTTTTAACCCCCAATGTCAGGTGTTGATTTGCCCGCGTGGGCATTTGATATATGAGTATGGGTATGAGTTCTCTCAGAATCTGTGTGTCTGTGTGTGTGTGTGTGTGTGTGTGTGTGTGTGTGTGTGTGTGTGTGTGTGTGTGTGTGTGTGTGTGTGTGTGTGTGTGCGTGTGTGTTTATCGTAAGTTGAAACTTGTGTCTTGGAAAGTGGCGGCAAACTCGTTGAGAGTTCATAAATAACACATGAAGCTGCCCAAGTAAGGGTCAGGATATTAAACGTCCTGGAAATGACCAAAGGGTTTTTTTTTTGTTGTTGTTGTGTTGTTATTTTCAGCTGTTGCTGACGATAAAAAGAAAATAACAACAAGAAATGGAGAGGAAGTGTTCAAATTACTTAAGCATTTTGTTAAGTAAAAAACCGATTATCGAAATGACCAAAAAAATTGAGTGCAAGTACGACATGAACTCTTTTTTGTATACCCTTAACCCATGAAATGAGTAAAAAAGGGTATAATTGTTTAGTGCAAAAGTATGTAACAAGCAGAAGAAAGCTTTTCCGACCCCTAAAGTATAAATATTCTTGATCAGCATCAACAGTGGAGTCGATTTAGCTCAATTTATATCTCAGGAACTACAAAAGGTAGAGATTTTGGATATGAGCTCTCCTATGCCAAGAGTTAAGGGTATTTTCTAGTTGAGCTTAATCGACTTTCGCCTTGTTACTTGTTATACACTGATAATATTTTAAAAGTACAAAAAGAGAGAGTACAAAAGCATCTTTCAAAAAGTTATCTAAATTGATTTGATCAGCTTAAAGAAAGTTAGATACGAACTTAAAGATTAACTCATCTCCGTTGTAATCATAATTAATCAAGTCTCTCTTGCAATCCAATGAGTTGCACAACAGTTGCAGACATGCTTTCCGCATCATTGAACGGTTTTTCTGTGCATAAATGTGCAATGGGTGCGTTTTGCATTTGCACAAAGGGGAAAAATCTTAATGTGGGAAACGCTTTGCAAAGAGAATACAGAAAAAATAAAAAATAAAAAAAAGAGCAAAAGAACAAAAAACCAATCGAAGCGGCGACTGCAACAAAATTGCAAGACACGGGCTGCTGCTGATGCTTCTGCTGCAATCAACCACAGAACGCAGTCCAGCTTAAGACCTGGTCCAAGACCAGATCTTTCTATAAAAAAAAAATCTAGCGAACATGTAACGTGCAACTTGCAGCAGCAACAGCAGCAGTGGCAGCAGCAGTGGCAGCAGCGGCATTGCAATGGCATAAGGAAAAGCCAAAGGCAAACGGCTTAACAAGCGGCTGGCATCAAATTTCTTGCATTTGGAAATTGACAAAGGCGAATGAGAAGCAGCTGAGAACCCGATGCAGCTAGTTGCTAGTTTCCTTAATGTTACTAACCCTTTGGGCAATACTGTGTCCACCACACCCTTTCTCCCCCCTCCCCCACTCACACCTCCTCTTTATACCTTTCCAATAGCAGCAGCTGCATTCAATGCAAACAGTTTTTTTTTTTTTTTTTTTCTTTTTTTAGTGCAGACATTGCACACAAAATGATGATAAGAGCAGCAGCAAGCGCAGGAATCAAGACAAGACACACAAGTACCATATATGGACAGAAGACAGACACACATACATATATATATATATATATATATACATTTATATATATATATATATATACATTTATATATATATATTTATCAGACGTGATTTTTTTTTTTGGCTTTGTTGTTGGAGCTGGCTGCTTGCTTTTTTCTGCTGAACCTGTTCAACTGCAGTTCCAGCAATGTTGAGAACGTGGACAACAACAACTACAACGACAATGACGACGATGATGACGACGACATGTTGTTGAATTACAAAACAAGTAAAATAACAAGAACTTAACAAATAACATATCCGCACCGAATAGTTTATGCGCTTACGATGGGTTAAGTTTTATAAGAATGTTGGTTCAAATGATATTTTGGATTAAGTAAACTTTTTGATAAGATAATTATGTTAAATGTTATTAAAACTCTCATAAGTGTTATCATTTATTATCGATTTATCTTGTTATTTTCAATTGACAACCTTTTAATGACTTCTCTATTTTTAGCTTTAATTAAATTTACTGAAACTTCTCCAAAACATTCATTTTCGCCATATGCCAAGTTCCATGACTTAACGTTTAAGCTTAGGGGCTTGATGTGTCATACAAAAACAAAAACAAAATGCAAGCGGTGGTGGTGGGAAGAGGAAACAGTTAAGCCCTGGTATCGGTCATTCTTTTTTGTTGTTGTTGTTGTTTCTGTTGTTGTTTGAAGGACAAACCGCAGTCGTCACAGGTCGCAATGAAGTCCAGGCGAGTCAGACACAATGCTCCATTCTTGCTAAAAGGGGGGATGGAGAGGGGGAAGAGACAGGAGAAAAGAAGAGCGCGCGAGCTCTGTGTCTGTTTGGATGGTTTTAATATGTTCTCGAGGGTGATTCAATTACTGTGGACTGTATGTGCGCTTTTTTTGCTGCTGCTGCTTTTGCTGCTGCTGCTAAGCAAACATGGGAAGCTGTGGATGGAGCCCAGTTAAGGTAGTAAGTCAGAGAAGCAGTAAAGTTGGGTTGGGTTGGGTTGGCCGGCTGACTGGTTGGTTTGTTGGTTGGTTGGCTTGCAGGCAGGCAGGCAGGTGGACGAATAAACTGACTGTTGTTTTTAATGAGCAGCGTTGGCTGAGCTTTAAAGCTGCTGCGTGTTTGCACCAGACAGACAGAAGCGGATATATATATGTTATATATAGAGAGAGAAAGAAAGGAAGATAAAGAGAAAATGAAAGATAGAGATAGATAGATATTCTATGGTGGCAGCGAATGAACTGTCAAGTGCAGGTGTGGTTACAATGCTCTTTGTATCTGACAATCCCCCTAACCCATCCCAACCACAAACTCAAGACCAACTCAAGACCAGCCCAACCCAACTCAAATGAAAATAAAATCTGCCCAGTTAAGCTATGTGTAGTAGGCAGTAAACACCTCAAACTCGAACTTAAACTCAATCGTTTTGGGCGCCAAAAACTTTTTGGGCCACAATTGGCCAAGTTGGCGCGGCTGCTTCAAATCTTCATCGTCGTCTTCGTCGTCGTCGTCGTCGTCTTCGTCATTGTCATCATTCAATGCCTTGGCGCCTCTTGTGGTCACGTTTTCACCATTATTTCAGCTGTGCTTCATTGTTTGTTTTATTTTTGCTTTATTTTGTGCGCTGTGTGGTAATATTTTTATAATGATGCCAAACTGGCCCCCAAGGTCTGTTGACGATATTTTATGTGGCAAAACTCTACTCTTTAAACTATCACAAAACGAATTTTCTGCTTGAGATAATCAATAATGTTCGTCCTGAAAAAAAAACTTAAAATCTCACTTTAAGTGTTAAGAAGTAAAAGTGTGGCAAAAAAATTGTTAAATTGTGGTTAACAATTGCATTAAAAATGTTATTTAATGTCATAATAAAAACTTATTAAGCTACCCTAATGCGTTCGTTATCGTTGCTTCTTCATTAAGAATTCCACTCATATACATATGTACTTTAGCTCATTTCAATCTCATTCAATTATGTCATTTGGGGCGTATGTGTTATTTATGCCACTTCAATTATACAATAAAGCACTTAATGTAGGCCCAAGAAAAATGAAATGAATGAAAATTAGAGCATTATAAAATTAAGTAATTGAATAGCAAATGTGCGCCCAAATGTGCAGAGTAAGTAATTACAATATACGAGTTCCAGAATTCAAATCAGTTTTGTCTGCCCCCTGCCTGCCTTGCCTCGCCTTGCGCCTGCCACTTAGGCTAATGAAAACGGGGGCAGAGTTAAGTGTGTAACCTATAAGGCAACGATTCGTTTAGTCTCCCTCGAATACGTATACGTAGTACATCTAATCTGGACCAACTACTGCTTCTCCGTTTGCCTCTTTCGACATTTGCTGAGGCTAATTGAGCCAGACACTGACTGACAACTGACTGACATTTCGCATCTCTTCACAGCGGGACATGACCGTAGACCTAAATTGCGACTTATCCTTTTGGCATTCACTTTTATGGCTATTTGATAGCAGCTACGCCTGCTAATAACTCTAACGCTAGTTACACTACTATCAGGCACAGTGGGACAAAATGTCTAAAAGAATGCTCAAAAAAAGACGATCATCAATGCAATTCAGTTTACAACAAATCCAGTTAACGAATTGTGTACTGCAATCACAAAGAGCAGTTCGGTAATCCTCTTAAGCATTAAGAGTGTGTTGAGGGTGTGGAGTCGGTTGGAGAACCGGTTTATGAAGGTTAAAAATATATCTCTTGATCTTAAATTTTTAATATAAACCTTCATTCAAATACAAATTAAGGTTATTCTGTTACCTTTTTCATATACAGAGTAAAATTTCTGTTCCTGCCAAATTTGTACATATTTTTAGTTGAGACTTGTTCGTGGTTGGTTAACAGTGATGTCCAAAAAGTAGAAAAACCCGAACCGAAATGTTATAAACAGAGAAGCTTAACTAAACTTTTGTTCGTCAATAACTTTTTTTGATACTTAAACATATCTTTAAATTTCTTGTTATCATAACTTTTAAATAGAAATTTTTTTTTTTTTTTACTTAAAATTGATATTTTTGTATCCACTGTAGTTGCTTATTGCTCTTGCGTTGTTGTCACGTGCGTAAAACGTAACGGAAACGGAAGTGTTGCCTGTTGGCAGTTGAACTTATGGGGCATGCCACCACACCAAGAGAGTGAGAGAGTTGGAGCAAAGGCTGCTTAACTGCGCCTTAAATCCAAACGACAGCTTATTGACATTGTTGTTGTTGCTGTTGTTGTTGTTGTAGCCTGTATAGTTTACGGTACCTGCGTTGATTACACAACAATGTATGTATGTAGAAGAAGGTTGGGGCGGGGGGAATTATACAAAAATATGCTATATACAACTTGGAGTACTTCAGACTACTGCAATAATATGTTGTCGTTGCTGTTTTTTTTGTTTTTTCATGTAACTATTTTACTGCGTTTTTCATGCTTCGCCACCGTCAACGTCGACGTCCAGAGAGAGAGGCAAAGGGAGTGAACTCTGCAGAATGTCTTACTTTTTCGTTTATTGCACAAAGTTTTGCAATAATTTTTTATTTACTTGGTAGCACTGTTGCTACTACTACTGCTACTTTTTGGTCTTGCTGTGGAATGCCGACTGCTGTCTGCTGCCTCCCCGCCTGCCTGCCTGCTTGCCTGCCTGAACTCTGTCTGTGTCCTGGCTGTGTTGGCTGACTGCCTTGGTTTTATTGCTTGAAGTAGTTGCAGGAAAATAGCAAATGGCAAATAGCAGCCGTAGTAGCTGCAACAATTTCCGTACATTTTGGCACACTCGACGCCCACAATTCAAAACTTGGCACTTAAAATATGCGTTCGAGAGTTGGAAATAAAAAAAAAAGTTTTCTTCACCAATTCCCCGCATGAATCCAGTTTCCACAATAATTTGCTGCATTTTTGTGGCTCGCAAAGTATGCTATGCTATGCCATGTGGATTGACAAGAAAATTTCAAAAGTCGATCAAAATGGGGTGACATGTAAATCCATTTAAGTGTGCTAAAGAGTTTTGTGCCAGTTATGCAGACGGATATTTAAGCCACTTAAAGACCCAAAAGAATTATGAGGCTCTCTGTGCTCTGTGAGTGTATGGGTGTGTGTGTGTGAATTGTTGATAACACAAAGCCATGGCAAGGGGGACGGGTGGCGGGTAGGCATTGGATTAGTTGTGAGCACATAAAACAGTTAGCAAGCAGGAAATGAGAGAATGTGAAGGGAAAGACGTAGTAGAGATGGGCATATGTCGTATTGTATTTCCTGTGTGTGCTGTGTGCAACAGCTGACTTGTGTGTCAGCTAAGCTGTGAACTACTTACAGTGACAGCTGACTTTGTGTGTGTGTCTGTGTGTGAGAGTGTATGAGGCGTATACGCAATGTACACTTTGCAAAAGAAAGTAATTAATTTAAGGTTTTCACTTTTTTAATTGCACTTGTACCGAAAGCATAAAATACTTCTTAAACGTTATGAAAATACTATAAAAAAACAAAACAAATTTTTGGCAATTTATTTTTTTTTTTCTTGAGTGTAATAGGCGTATGTTAACATGACATTATTGTGTATACGCAGTGGTTTACCACAAAAGCAAACAAGACCGATAACACAAAACACAAAAGATAGCTTATGCAAGCCAATAAAGCGCTTCTTCTTCTTCTTCTACTTCAACTAGCTAAAACCGACAGACCCTTAACAATTGACACATGTCGTCTGCACAAGATATTTATTGAGCATGTCAAGTAGAGAGATGCATGGCCAGATTCTTATTAAGTTATAGGGCGTGGCGGCGGGGGAAGAGGGACGGACACTACTACGGTTAAACAAAAAAAACCAAAGCTATCGAGTGAAAATCATCGATTGATTGTTTTTGCATTTGCCGCAAATGCATTGTGTACAACATGACAATGGCAGACAGTCTCCCTAAAAAAAAAAAAAATAAAAAAAGACAAATATGTGAAAAGCCGCCTGCTGTAGACAGTATGCAATGGCATACTCTTCAAACCTTCAACCAAAGCAAATGCAAAGCAACAAGAATTTGCTCTGCTTGGTTGATAGCAATAGCAATGAGTGGCCCTTGTTGTTTTTGCTCTGTGTTGAAATCAATGCAAAAAGCATTTAAGTCTTGTTGTTGCTGTTTTTGTTATTGTCGTTGTGTGCGTTTGGGTGCATTCATGTGGCAACAACTTCCACAAAAATTGTCAGTCGCGCAAGATTGATGAGACTAAAACGTTTTGGCTTAAACAAAATCGAGGCAAGTTCTAAAAGTTTGATATTTTAATATTTTCTCTTTCCATTTAATTAGTTTGTTATATAAAAATACCAAATTAGACGAGGCCGCCGTGCAAATAATAAGGATATCTTGTAACCCATTCGTTTGACAGTTCGTATTGTGAAGTTCCAGTTCGACTTGTGGCTATAACATATCCGATTCGACTTGTTTCTATAACATATCTGTCTTTGCATTTGCAATGTACACCACAGTCGAAAATACAAACGTAGTTAAAGGATCGGCACGTTGCTGGACAGGCAGGCCGATTGTACAGAACCTTTAGGACAATCCTATTAGATATACTAGAAATTTTGTACCTTTAGCTCTTCCACCCTGTTACACTAACTATACTATCCATAACCCCTTTCGGATCTTATGTGCTACATATAATGAATGATCTTTCGTATTTAATATTCTATGTGCTTTTTCAAAAAAGCTAGTCTTGTCTCATTTGTCTACTTGCGATCTTCGTATCCGCTACATATCGTATCGTTAGTACATCTACGCCCAATTAAGTATAAATCGGATTGTGGTATACTCTTGTCCACAATATATCCATCCTTGCATACGCATGGTCCGCCACAACTTCTACTGCAAATGAAGTTCTTCGCTAGGCAACCCTCTGGACACGAAGTGCTGCAGCGTTGTACCGTACCATTTACACCACAGTCCACTTTTGGTCATTTATGGCAGTGGCTGGTTATAAGAATCACTTCTCACATCACTCCTAATAACATCATAACAGTTGATCGGATATCAGTAAAATATTTCTTCTAATGAAAGCCGAATATTTGTATAATATTTTTACATAGCCGTAAATAATTCCATTTGGAATGGTTTATTATTCCTTTTATGATAATATTGGCTTCACTTTTTCTTATTCGCGAGCGAAACATATAAAAATCAGTTCAATCAAATCTTTTAAAGTCAACCTCGCCGCGCGTGTGAAATTGCCACAAATGCAGTTGCAGTGCAGCAATAACTACAACAACGAAGATAACTGGCTAAAAAATTGTATTTATAAACATTTATGAAGGATATTTTCACAGAATGCTGCTCCAGAACGCCAGAACGAGAGAACGAGAGACCGACTCCGGGTTATACTGCAATGTTGCAAGTGCTTTAAGTTATTGACAGCCAAAACTCAAACCAAAACTCTTCGCCGACGCAAGGCAAAAGTTTTCAGACGGCAAAATTATGCTGTGAATAAAAGTTTTGTTTTTTGTTTTCTACAGCCTTCGGCGCTCTGCAGCCAACTACCAACTGCAAAAAAAAAACAAAAAAAACAACAACGTCATATACGGCGTATACACAATATGCAGATTAAAGTTGTGCATACACTGACGGGCTTTTAATGGTTTGCTTAGCCTAGTCATTGAGGCGACAGCACAAGCTTTAGACTCATCTACTTGTTACCAATATATGGTGTCAAGTGGCAAGAGTCTTAACAAAACAACAACAACAAAAATGCCTCTGAGCTTGCGATATAACTATAGAGAGTTTTGCCGGTATACACCCACGATTAGGTTGATTAAAATTGCATATACTTAGATGTATTTTGTTAGTTTAAATGTGCTTGGCAAGTTTTAAGTAGCCCCAGAGAAGGTGTTGAGCATACTGGCGGCGTGTCATGTCATTAATGCAACTTTTCGTATATATGTGATAGGAGACAAGCAGCAGCGCGCACTTAAATATTTGCCATAAAGTTGAAATGCATAGAAGAACTTTTTCTTAGTGGGGCAAACAACAACAAGAACAACAACAACAAACTGCTCGCTCGGATGATGCAGCAACTTTTTATGGGCCATCCAAAAGCCGCAAAATAACAACTCAGTTTTAAGAACTGAATGAGTTTCTAGAATATGCGAGTGTGTGTGTGTGTGTGTGGGTGTGCTCTTAAGATAAAGTGCTGAGCGTAAAGTTACGCAAAAACAAAATTATATCACTATTTTTATACTAGGCCATAAATATTTTAGGTTTTTAAAACAAAATCAGAATGTTCTGCGCTTGTAATATAATTATTATATAAAATTATTTACTTATCGATAAATATCGAAAGATTTATTATAGGTTAAAAATACACCAGTTAATGTTATTGAGTTTAAATCATGTCAAATTGCATTCTTTATCATTTTTGACTTAATTATCATCACCTTAGTGCTGCCATAATGTGAAGTTAACGCGAAGATTAACATAAGCTCTGTTTCTTTGCGGTTAAAAGTCTTACGTAAAGTATAAATTTATTATGGCAATATATATATATATATATATAAATATATACAACTCATTCTGACCCATGGGAAATTTAACCGGTTGAGTCCTGCGTTCTGCGTTCTGCTTGCTGTCCTTCTGAGTTCACTTAAATATGTAGGTCCTGGCCAAAAACAAAAAAAAAAGCAAATCATACAAAAATATGTATATATATATATATTTTCAGCCACATTTACCATCGTCTGAGCATGATGAAAAACGAAGTATGGTTTGAAAAAAAAAAATAAAAATAACAAATTCAACAACTTTGTGTTTCCCTTTTATTTTGTTTTCCATGGTGCTGGTTTTTGCTGCAGCTTGTTTTTGTATTAAAACAATTAAAATTAATAAACAAAAAGCGTTGCAACTTTTGTGGCAAGAGTTTTAAAGTGATTTAGCTTTTTTTTTACCACCACAGCCACAGAAACCAACCAAGCACACACCCTGCCCCCCCCCCCCCCCCTCTCATCTCTCTTACCCAGATCCCCTTTTGCAAGAGCATGTAATAAACTCGATTAAAGTGCACAAAACATACGGCCAGACAACAACAACAACAACAACAAGAACAAGAACAAGAACAAAATCAACAACAAACCGAGCACAGCGATCCAAACGTTCCAAACGAGGCTAGCAAACAAGCAAATGCCGGACACAACTGTGGCAACAGAGAAAGAGAGAGAGAGCGCCGGGCAAAACTTTAGACTCTTGACTCCCCTTCCTCCCCATTTCTCTTCGTCTCTTGTTTCCTGTTTGCCTGCCCCTCCTGGCTAACGTCCCACAGGTCCGTCCAGCCAGCAGCTACTGGATGTCTGGATGTTATACATTTCTGGCTGTATAGCTGTCAGTCAGAGAAATTTCTTTTGCAATCGCCTCATACCGTGCGCATTTAAAGTACATTAATGTCAATCACGCTCATTATGCGCACATCAGTGCATTAAATTATACACATATACATACATACATATACATAGGCGACGGCTGGCGGCTGGCGGCAGACGGCCGGGTGAGATAGACAATGGAGGGGCGAAAAGAACTGAGTGTGTGGTGGAGACCGTGTTAATGACCGATGTTAATGAAAATTGCAACCACAATGCAAGGAAAACGTGGAAAATGCAACCGGATGTCGCCATTTTCATAAAAGTAGTTAAGACCACTCCTACAAGCAAGTTAAGTTGAGATTCAGAACTGATGAAACGGTTTATGGTTGAGTTTGGTATTTTCATTTTGAACTGAACAAAAGTTCTTTCTGTGATCTGTGTTTTAACAAATTTAACGTAAGGTTAAGAATTTCCCTATTTGCAATTTACATATTTCTTCAAGCTCAAGTTATTTATTAAGTCTGACTATTGTACGGTTTGATGTGCTTGTAAATTGCAACCGAGAATTTTTAGCTTGTGCAATTGTTAAAATTCCTGCCAGGTCTTTTGGCCATCAGTTTTGGAGAGTGCATTCTCTTGGACTTGGCGCATAAACATTCCACTCGAGCATTAAGTGTTTCGATTTTAATGGACTCTCATTAAAATGCGCTCGTAAAACTTTCAAAAGACGTGTTGTTTGCTACTAAAAGTTGCTTGCGGATTTTCCAAGCAAATGGGTAATAAAACTCTGTGTATGGTTAACTTAACAGCCATTTTGCAAGAGCAGCAAATTGGGTTCTCTACAGAATCGTCAAAAGAGAAAAAAAAAGAAAAAAATTTTTACATGTCGCCAAAAGTTTAATAATGCATAGAATAAAGCTTAAAGTCCAAGCAAAACTATTTAAATAAAAAAATAAATATTATTTTTCACTGTATCTCTCTCTCTCTCGTTTATAAACTTTTTGTCAAGACTCCCCCGTTTAAGAAAAAAGGAAGAAAGTAGAAAAAATCACAGACTGACTGTTTTGTAATTTGTGTTGGCAACTGCATGACGAAAAAAAGTGTTGCATATGCTTGAGGCGCACGTACCGTTAACTGTCAACGCGTCACTCAGCGCGCTAATTAAGTGAAAAACTATGTTAAAAACTGTGGGCAGTAGTAAGGGGGGCGGAGCGTGTGTAGGTTGCTGGGAGATTGAAAACACTGTCGCATCTTTTTGACCCAAAAAACGTGCCAAGTTGTTGACAAACAACAAACAACAAACAGTGTGAACCCGAAACTCTCGACTCTTTTTCTGTCCTGGTTGTGATTCTGTTTCTGTTTTCACTGTTACTGTTACACTTTCTGCTGTTGCTGTTGCTGGTGTTGCTTGGGCTTCTGGTTCCGTGTGCCAACATAATTTTTGCAACCGTGGCAGATGCAAATGTGCGACTCCCGGAGTCATGCCCAGAGGCGCTTAACCCGCTTACGCTGTTGTCGGGTCGGGTAGGGTCGGGTGAACAAAACAAAAAAAAAACAAGCATAGCGCAGCTTAAGCAAAAGTTTGTTTGTTTCATGCCACGCAAAAGTTACATCGAAACTCACACACACACATACACGAACAAAAAAAAAACTATTAAAACGAGAAACGAAATAACATGTAATAGGATGTCGTATACGAGAAAACACTTGGCGACAATGTGACAGCCAGTCCAAAAAGCGTATCAAATTAAAATAGATAACACACTAACTTGCACACACACACACATGCAGGTACTGAATGTATCTATCTATATCTATATAGCTTTAGTAAGAGTCAATTAAAATTTCTATTTGATTTGGCAAATGTCAGTGGCAAGCACCAGAAACCATTCACTGTCCCATTCACACAGTACAGGATATATTCTAGCCCAATGGAGATGCTGACAAAGCGCCCGCATCGTGGCTATCCACAACGTTGGATAGCTCCTGCTGCTGCTGCTGATGCTGCTGACCAAAATGCCAACAGCAGTCCGGCTAGTTGAAAATTGGCTACAGGTAGAGAGAGAGAGAGTGCAAACAATGACTAGTATTTGTGTTCCATGAATTAGTTTCGCAACTCAATGTTTGAAATAGTTTTGAGTTTCTGGAACGTCATGAGATGAGATTTTGATGAGCTTTTTTCGAATACATAGCTTTCGATGTAAGAATTCATTCAGAAATTGTAGAAATTCCGTGGAAATTGCTTTTGGGAAAGCACCCTGTAGCAGGTAAACGAACTCAATAGCCAGATAGTTAGCAAGTGCAAAAGATGATTGGAAAGTAAAATAAACTGAAATTGAGTGCATATCTGTTTGGCAAGGTATGGCAGCCAGACAGACGAGCAAGTTTAAGTATTCAATGCACAGACAGATACCAAAAACTACATTCAAGCCATTTAGAGGTTGGTACTACTATAACGATTGTGTAACTTTGACCAATTGTTTGTTAATATGTTAGACAATTTAACTTTTTGACCAATGCACATACTAAATACATTCGACATGCACATTTCTCATTCACATGGCAATAAAAATGCATGCAGAAGCCATTTGTAAACTAAATCAAAATGGCATAAAACTTATTACCCAATGGCGCCAAGTCGCTGAATGTAATTGCAGTGCTCATAAATTATAGGGGGAGTTCTGATATAAAAACAAAAAAAACACCAACAACAACAACATAAAAGTAGAATTTATGATCTTTCATATATGTATAAATTTTTTTTTCATATTTTTTTTTGTTTCTTTTGTTACTTACTACCTATTACTCATACCTGAACGCACACACACACACACGCGAAACCACACCCACAATAACAAATGCCCATAAAACTTTACTGCTGCGTTAATAACAATGAAAATAAAAGCGCCACCTATGCGGTGAGCAGGGCAAACCCAGTATGCGCCAAAAAGTGTGCTACAATAACATGAATTCAGAGAATCGTGTGTGGTTATTACCTTGTCCTAGCGATAAACAATAATTATTTGCAAGTGCAAAATAGCAATTTAACAAAACTATGTATTTATTTTGATAACTAGTTTGATTGGGTTTGATTTGATTTGAAATTAGCACAAATAATAATAAGAAAAGAGTTGAGAAATAATTCTAGTAGGATTCTACTATAAATTTATGAACACTTTTCTTGAGTTTACGAGACTTGAACATCTCTTGACACATTATATATATATGGAATAATCCAGTATTTAAATATCAAACTGCAACTTTCTAAAATAAATGTTTCACTAACAATGAAATTAATCAAATCGGAAAAGATGAACTTTATTTAACAACATTTTTACTTATTATAAACATATTTTATCTAATATTTGCTTATTATTCACGTTATGTGTACTTGATTTTAGTGTTGTATATTATTATTATTAATTGATTTAAATAATTATGAATCTATTTCCTTTAAACCCTTTTATTTTCCACTTTTCTTTCTTAAAGCTAAAATACATAGCACAACAAAGTTACAGTTACAAATTTACAGCTATATTTAAATAAAAATTTTGTTTATATTTTCTTTTCTCAATTTCTTTTGTTTTCATTTATTGACGTTCTTTTCTCTGTTCGATCTGTGCCGGGAACACATAAAATATCCCTATAAAAGCACTTTGAAATCCTCTTTTGGATGCATTTTATTGTGTCTTCTCTGTTTTTGTGTCAGTTTTCCTCCTTCTGCCATTGCGAGTGCGCCTGTTACCACTCTTGCCACGCTGGCCCTTGCCGCCACGTCTAGTGTGGCGCCTATTGCCCTGTCGCCTTGATGGACCATTTCTGTGACGGCGTCTATTCGAGCCACTTCGATTGCGACGTTGCTTGCGGGATGCTGGACGCCGGTTGCCACCCTGGCGAGCTGAGGCACGCGACTCAATGCGTTCCTGTGCCTCCCAACGATCCATTAACTGGTTGAGCTCTGCAACGCTGGCATCATCCAAATCCTTCAAGTCATGTTGATCCTGTTCATCTTCAGCAGCCTCATCGCGTTCATCCTCTACGATATCATCACCATCCAAATCATCTTCATGTTGAAAACGCAGATCCTTGCTTTGTCTCAACTGCTGTTGCTGCTGCTCCTGCTGCTCGACTGGACGTGGCTGGAGTGTCTTCACCTCCTCGCCACATGCAGCACCAATGCAACTGAGCAACACCGCAATGGTGCAGAGTGTTAAGCACTTGAAAGACATGTTGGAATCTTTATGTTGCTCTTGTTGCTGCCACAACGGCCTTTTATGCATATTCTTCAGCTTGACAACCAGCGGCTGTGTCAACACTCTTCAGCCATGTTTGCTTGTAAGCTTACCCCACCGCCATCTGCCACCCAGTTGCAACAGCAGCTTATCACACGCACAATATTGGGTAGGGGTGAGGGCGGCGGGTGTGTAAAAAAGTTTATCAGGAAGCCCGCAACAAAATATTTTTCTTTTTGACACCTTTTATTTATGCGTTAAGCAAATTTAAATTAGTTTTTATTGTTTACCAGAGACGACTACGCGCAGGCCACACACACGCACAACAGGCCTGGCATGGCCTGGCCCCAAAAAAATTGGAGCTAAACTAATGATGCAATGTTACAAAGTCACGTACATGAAACGTTCGTTGGCAGCATCGTCGCCAGTTGTTGCCACAATCAAATAACAAGCAACAACAACAACAAGAACAACAACAACAACAATTGAGAAACTTTTGTTGTGCTGCTGCTTTTTATGTTAATTTTAATTGTGGGCACGTACAAAAGGCGACAGCTACTGGGCACAAAACTGGCTACAAACTGCATAAACATGAAATGTGTATGTGTGTGTGTGTTTTTTTCTTCTCCCTCTTTGGGTTAGTAGTTAGAAGATACATTTGTATCTTATAGCTTATACACTTGTGCTGTCACACATTGGCAAGAACTTGTGCATAATCTTAAATGGCCAAGCACGAATGCGTATTGCTATTAATATATTTGCGTGTAATCGAGCACAAGTATTAAGTACGCGACACGAAGATTCAACATTCGCATTCCACAAAGCAAGTAGGAAATGTTTGCGTAGTGAGAATCTTATATTTTTAAGTTGATTTCTGACTGAGCAGAATGTTAATCTTAATTCATTTATGGGCTTTCTTTGATATATAACTTGTTTTTGTTGTTAAGTGCTTAGTACATAGAATTAAACTAGCATTGAAGATGAAAGATGGATTAAAATGCTTGAATTTCTACTAAGTAAACATCTGAAAGAGCCTTATTAACTGGATATTATGGAGAAATATATTAATGATACCATAAAAATTACCATGCTTCCCTATTTTTGTTGATTTTTATAGATATTAATCGGGTTTTTTAAAGTAATCATCTTAAAGAATTAGCTTTAATTAATTGAAATTATGCTAGAAATGTTAACGATTCCTAGACAATAACCATGATGCCTTGTTTGTATTATACAGTTAGTTTTAGTAGATTTTTTATCGATTTTTATCGATTATAATTACTTGAAATGATACAAGAACGATTCCATAACTATAAACATGATTTTAGATTTAGTTTATGCACATTCTGCAATTGAAAAAATTTTATTATTCTTAAGTAACATTCTTTAAATCCAATTTTTAAAGGCTTTTAAATATTTTACTCATTTAAAATATAAAAATCATTTACCATGAGAATATCATATATATTATTTAAGCCTACTTTGCACACATTATGAAATAATTATATTAAAAGTTTCAACAACTGACACTTTTGCAGCACACTCAATTTATTTTCAGCAGACATTTACAATTTAATTTGGCATTAAAAAAAAAACTTTTCTGTTGCCTTTTTGAAAGTGTCTCATGTGAACTCTATTTGAACAATGACACACAGTATACAAATTTGATGATGATAGTTATATAACGGTTTCTTCTTCTGTTTTTTTTTCTGTTTTTCCAGGTCCCTGCCTGCCATCGTATTTCACATGCAATGATGGCTCTTGCATACCAATGCGCTGGAAATGCGATTCAGAACCGGATTGCAAGGATGGCTCTGATGAGACCAGCGATTGTGGTGAGTATAGGGATGGGATAACCCTTATCCCCTCGCTCCCTATTCTCCCCTTGTTGCACCTAGTTGCTAGTGATAGTGCTGCTGCTGCTTTTGATGTTGGCCATTTGCCGTTGATTGCTATATTATTGGTTTGACTGTTTGGCTGTAAATGCTGCATTTTTTTTTCGGGGTGAAGCTATCTTTGGTCTGCGCCTAATGACAGGTACAACTGGTCAACGCGCCACAAAATGCGTAAAAGCCTCTCTCGGCAACCGACAAAACACCAGATGCAATTAGTGGCTCATGTTGCCGCCACCCCCTAACCCACCCAACTCCCACTTGAATACCATGCGGACGCACTCAGTGCTCTAAGTGTGAGTGGTGGGTTGTGGGTGGCGAACATTTGAAATTTTCGCTTGATATGCAAAATTCGTTTGCTCTCTCTCCCCATCTCTCTCGCTCTCTTTGTCTGTCTCTCTTTAAGTGTGTGTGAATTTTGTGAAATGCATTTTCATTAGTTGCCTTTAAGTTCCAATGGCATTCGCTCACTTAATTAATGTGTAGACATTTTCACTGCATCCCAATAAAAACCAACAACAACAACAAAGGCAACAACAACAATAACAGAGAAATGGCAACGTTGACAACAGCAACAACAACAACAAGAAACAGCTTTGGGGCAAGAATTGCCAACAGACTGGACTTTGACTGTAGAAGTATCCATTCTCTGGCATTTTTAATTTCATTTTATATTATAGCATTTTTGTATGTGTGTGCGTGTGAGTGTGTGTGTGGTGACAACAACAACAACAACAATGCAACAACAGAAAACAGACAACAAGCAACAGAAACCGACGACAACAATGACGACAAATTGTCGGCAAATATTAATGCAACAGATTATAATAAATGTGGCAGCCGGACCAACTACTGGCAGCGTTCTCATCTACAAACTACAACAACAGCAACACCAACAACAACAACAGCAGCAACAACAACAACAACAACAGTGGCAACAACAACAACATCCTCTCTTGCCTTTTCACACTCTTCACAATCTCAACTTTCTCACTCTGTCATTGTCCCATCCACGCAATTTCAATTAAAGCTCACTGACTGCAGCTGGCATACACACACACTCACACTCACACACACACACACACTTACAGACGTTAATATATGTACATATATGTGTGCGTACATACTAAAGTACTTCTCTTGACATATCTGCTTGCTTGCAACGCTGGAAAAACTTTTGCAACAGATTTGCACTCGCTACAAAATAAATTTCATTAAATTTATGTGCCATTTCTCATTTTTCGTTAACTTTTTAAATGTTCAGAACTCAAAACTAACAACAAAAGCACAGTTCTAATAACGTTTACTTGGCAAAGCCATTTAAGCTGAGAAGAGTATAAGAAATATTAATTAATTTTGCGCACAATTTATGACTTTTTAATGCAGAAAATGTATTTCTGTTACATTTTAACATTAATTTTGACTACAATTCACATTTTTTGGAGAGTGTAAATGATTTATGTGAATTAAGCCTTTGTGCAGTTATCATCCCCTAAATCTAATTGTCTTACTTATATCCTAATTCTTGTGAACTGTTTATTGTGCCAAGTGTATGGAAGTTAATGCCAATTGGCGCCTAGTTCTTAGTCTCAAAGACTCCGTCCACTTTGGTTCAATGCACTTGCTTGTCCAAGATTTTAAATTTCTTTACTCCCTTTTTTATATGCCCTTAGCCCATAAAATGTTTAAAAAGGGTATAAGGATGTTGTGTAAAAATGTGCAACTGACATTTTCGACACTAAAGTATAGTACATACTCTTGATCGGTATTAACAATGATGTCGGTATAGTCACGTCTGAATGTATTTTCCAAGTTTTTATGACCTGGTCAATTTTAGAGACTATAATATAGAATAAAATATATTTCCTGCCTTTGGTACCTTACTTCTTCTAAGTCATATATTTGTTTGAAGTTATCGATAACATTTTTAGTTGCTTGTAAACACGTAATCGATAACAATCAAATTGGAAAAGGTTTTTTTAAAACTATATATAACATTAAAATCGCTTAAGAACCACCGAAGTCATTCAAGATTGGAGTTCAGTTTTCATCCATTAACCCATTACTGCCAGGCATAACCTAAAGCAATCGGTTCAGGGTATCTCCTAACCGAGCTGACTCGTCTAGACCATTTTTTACTTGTTTTTTGTAATTTTGCCACCCCATTGTATGGTATAAAATAAAAATTTAAAATGTATGCGAAACATCTGCATGCCCTTGGGCTTTTTTTTTTTAAGTATTACGCCCAGCATCAGTTGAGGCTTAAAACAATAGCTGCCCTTTGTTTCCCCCCTTGGATTCTTCACATCGCCCCCCCATGTGTATATTGTCACGCGGTTTTGGCTAGGAATGGACACGATGGGTTTCAGTCTCTGGAGTTTCACCTCTTGGTGGCAGTACAAAAAACATCAACGAATTTTTCTTTTTATTTTTCGTTGTTTTTCTTTCGTTTTTTTCTTGTTTTTTTGGACCCGTCCCATGTGTCGCCAACATGACTTTTATGGTTATGGCCGCGCTTGGATGTCGCGGAGTCGTTGCCTTTGATTTTTAGACAACCGAAACTCGTGAAATAGCAGCGCAATATTTGAATTCTTTTTTGTTTTTCTTCAGTCAAATTTTTTAGCGTGACAATTTGCATTTTTTTAATATTCGTCGCTACAATGAAACAAAATACTTGAGTTAGCAACTTTGAAGAGGCTTAAATAAAGGAATAAACACAAAAAGATTTAATGTTTTGAAAAATAAGCAAAATGTATTAAGAACCTAACAAATTGTGCTTTAACCTCATTAATCAATGTTAGAATTTGACAAACACAAACAAAATGTCTTGTAAAAAGCCATGCTTAACTAAGTGCAGAGTCTTGTACTTAAAGCAACAAATTTACAAAAGCACTTGAAACTTTAACATGCCACACAAATAAAATAAATACTTGCTTATTTTCCGACGGGGGGGAGGGAAACTAACACCAGCGACAAGCGACCCAAAACCCCTTCGAAATCCGCAAACTTGTAATTTACTTACGCAAAATAATTCAGTGATTTGTACAAAACAGCACCCAAAAACCCAAACCAAACCCAACCAAAACCCAACTAAACCCAGCCAAACCACCCAACCCGATGGCAACCGCTAACAAACCGTTCATAAATCTTCATTTACGTTATTGTTATTGTGGTTTTCTGTTTCTGTTTCTGCAGCCAAGTCCCCGAAATGCAACGAGGGACAATTTCACTGTGGACAGAGCCTGAAATGCATACCCAGCAATTGGTTATGCGATGGGGAATACGATTGTGGCAAGGGCGACATATCGGATGAGACCAACTGTAAGTAGCTTCCCCTCTCTCTCTCTCTCTCTTTCTGTCTCTCTCCATGCCAAGTTTATTGTGCACTAAGCCAACCAAGAACTTAACCACCTTACTTCCTTCCTGTTTGGGTTTTGATTTGACGGCGGGGGGTTTTTAGGTCCCGATGGCGTTGCGCGCAAATGTCGCGCCTTTCAAGGCGAATGCCACAATGGCGCCTGCATCGACTTGTGGCGTTTCTGTGACGGCCACTGGGATTGTGATAACGATGAATTGCATTGTGGTAAGTAGAATTCACAACCAACAACAACACCAACATCAACACCCAACTCCAACAAGAACAACAACAATTCAAGCATTATTCTCATTTACAAATAGATAAACAAAATGTCGCCTGCGCTGCACTCAACTGTAGCTACCAGTGTAAGCTGACGCCGCAAGGGGCACGTTGCTATTGCCCAAGTGGTCAGGTGACGGAGTCAATAAACTCTACGCGTTGCGTTGACGACGATGAATGTGCCACAGTGCCCGGCATTTGTGATCAGCTGTGCAAGAATACGCCCGGTTCCTATAAGTGCGATTGCATCTCCGGCTATGAATCGCGGGCCAACCGTTGCCTGGCCATAAATGGTGAGCAGCAGATAGTAGTAGTAGCACGCACTACTGTAGCTAGTATATATAGATAATAGTTGGCTCTAATTTACTGACTGAATCCAAATCCACAGTGCCAGCGACGGAGCAAGCATCGCTCTCTCTACTCTCGATGAGCACCATAAAACACCTCAACACAGTTAATGCGGATGGAGAAGCGTTGTTGTCCACACAGCCGGTACAGTATGTACTGGCCTATGAGGTCTGGCATAGGAATCGAACACTGTGCATGCTGCAAAAGATGTCCCAGCTGGTCATGCATTGCCAACGCATCGATGATCCCGATGTTAATTGGACGTTACCCGTCTCTGCATTTAACTCTCCACACCAAAGTGAGTCCTGCCTCTCCTCTTCTGCCCTGTGGCCATAATTTTTGTGCATTTGCTGATTTTCTGTTGCATGCTGTTGTTGCCTTGTCTTGTTTTTGCAGTGTTTGTCGAGCTACGACTGGATTGGCTATCGGGCAATTGGTATTTCCTGAATGAGGACGATGGCATGGTCTATCTGTGCACCAATGCGGTCACCTATTGCCGCCTCATACTGCAGCAAGTGGAGCAGCCATCGTCCCTGGTGCTCGATCCAACGAAGGGATATCTCTTTTATACGGACTGGACGCCCAGCCTGTCGCGTGCTTTGTTGGATGGCAGCAATCGTACAACACTCGTCAGCACACAGATTTATCATTTGAGTAGCGTTACATTGGATTTGGCCATTGGGCATGTCTATTGGATTGATGTGTACAAGGATGTCATTGAGCGGGTCAACTATGATGGACAGCAGCGTTGGGCATTGAAAAAGTCACCAGATGTAAGTTCTTCTACACAGGCGGAAATTGCATTGCTTTTGTTTTGTTTTGAGTTTTCATTGTTCATGTGAAAAGTTTAGAGCCGCTTAAAGCAGTTAAAGCAGTGGTGTAACTTAAGGGCAGTTTAAAGCAATAGCTTAAAACGTTTTGGGAATTCAAAGGGCAGCAGAGAAATGTTGGCTTACTGTAGTTTGTTTGTATGTTCTTAACCTGACTGTAGCTTGTTCTTTAGGTGAATGGGTAATGACTAGGTTTGGGGGGGTATCTACTACTAGATAAACTAAAGCCTTCTTTTCACTTTTAAAACTCTGAATTCGGTAAAAAAAAAGGTAACAGGAGGAATGAAGCATCTCTCCGGCAAGGTATAGAGCGTATTCTTTATCATTATCAACAAGCCGAGTCCGTCCAGCTGTTTGTTTAAGGAGGTAGTAACCCTCTGTATACTGTAGGCAGAAAATGTTTAGCTTAAGTTATCTTCATGTTTCCCATGACCCATGTAATCGATAGGATCACAATTTGAGCTTGAAAAGTTAAGTCAAGCAATTTAAAGCTTAGAATTACATGAACTCTTTCTTAACTCTTAAACACAAAAACTATTGCATACAAACAATGACTGTAAGCGTAATATCTCGGGTTCTGGCGATATCCTTTTCGAGCTTTCCTTACTACTTGTTCATATTAATTAGTGAATAAATATCAACGAACGCACAATTTGTTGGCTCACACGACTTAACACTTCTTGTAAACATTGAACGAACATATTTGCAGGAGTATTAAGTTTTTTTTTGTTGTGAGCCAGATGTTGTAAAGGATGCTGTTGTGTGGTTTAAAATATGTACGCTTTAATTCAAGTTTATCGATGACCTATAAAAAATGTACATATATAAAAGAAAAATACGAAAACCGCAATAGCCGCTTATCAGGGACACAGAGAGAGTAAAAACAAAAACCCCTTTTCAAACGTCGCCGTTTGTTTGCTATTGTTCTCTGTGTGTTAAACGCAATTTCCGTTCATTGTTGTTGTTGCTGTTGTTACTGTTGTTGTTGTTTACAGTCACCGTTGCCTTTGAAGACCATACAGGCGGTGGAGGTATTCGAGAACACAATTTATTTGGCTGCCTGGACAGACCGTGCCATCGTTGCCCTGGACAAATTTAAGCTCAAAGCGCGCGTGATGTTGGCGAATGTGACACGCGGTACACAATTTCGCATTTTCCATCGCCAGAAGCAACCGGAGGTGGCGCATCCGTGCCGGGAGAACAACGGCAATTGCAACCAGATTTGTGTGCCGCTTTGGACACGTGGATTTGCTAGCGCCAAGTGCCTTTGTACAGCCGGCTATAAATTGCACAATCAGACGACCTGTTTGCTCTCCGCGCACGATAAATTCCTAGTGTATACGGACAAGCGTTTGGTTCGCATCACTGGCGTACCTCTGGGCACCGAGCAGGTGCAGCAGCTGGAACAGTTTGGCGAGGAACCCGATGTAATGGTCCCCATTAACAATGTCTCCGCCCCCAAAGCAATCGATGTAAATGTGCGCGGTAAATCCATTCTCTATGTAATACCCGATCCAGATGTTACACTCACCTCCGTTGAACCCGTCTATACCATCAAGAGCCAGTCGCTCAATGGCAGCGTATCGCGTACCCTATCCACCGGCTGGCATAAGGTGCGCGCCATGGCTTATGACTGGGTCAACGAACATCTGTATTGGACAGAGTATCAGAAATTGCATGTTGCCCCATTACGCAACATGAGCAAAGTACTCACCTTTAACATCGATTGCAATCCCATGTAAGTTACAAAGTGTTCAAAATATATGATTTTTCCATGAGTTAATGAATTAATTTGTTTTAAATGCGTTATATAGCTTATTTCATTATGTCACTATTGCATTAATTTAATTAAATTGTACTTATTTGTAAAGCCTTTTTTTTTATTAACTAATCAATTTGTGTTTGTTTTCTGTCATCAATTTATATAATCTCATTAACTTTTATAAAAAACGGTGAGGTACAAAATAATGCTAATTAATTATTTGTATTATAATGGAATTATATTTTAACTCTTTCATTTCATTAAATTTTTTTTTTTTTATTTCATTAAATTTTTGTTTTTTTTGAGAAAGTTGAATACAATTTTTTTTCATCTCTGCTAAAAATGTTTTTATTTCCCATTTGCTTAGGTCCTTGGAACTGGACCCGGCCACTGGACTTCTCTATTGGTCTCAATGGTCGTTTCAGTCCTGCGAAGCGGGCATCTACAGCGCCTGGATGGATGGTACGCACAAGGAGCTGTTGGCCAAGTCAACCGAGGGAATGACCATGCGTTGGCCACGCAGTCTGGATGTGGATAGACGCACCAAACGCATTTATTGGTGTGACTTTAAGCTGGGCACCATAGAACGTATGAAACTGGATGGTACAGGACGTGAGCTGCTCTTTAAGTCGGAACAGTTTCATCCCTTTGCCATTGTGCAACATAATGGCGTTATCTATTGGGTGGATAACTACAATTCGACCATTTGGCGGTTTCATGTGCATCACGCCAATTTGACGAGTACATTTAGTTCGACGGTACATCTGCAACCGGCTGGCAATGCTGTCGATTTGCGCATCTTTGATGTGGCAACACAACCATTGCCGCAGACACCTAGTTCCTGTGCGCTGTCCAAATGCCCTGGCATGTGCCTGAATACTCCGAAGGGCGCCATATGTCGTTGCCCGGATGGTTATACGCTCAATGGCACGGGCACTCATTGCATTCCACAGCTGACACCTTCAACCGTGGTCGCTCCGGTACGTTCCAATTGTACGTCGGGGCATCAGTGTAAGAGCACGAGGCAATGCATCGATGGCAAGGATCTGTGCGATGGCTTTGAGGACTGTGACGATGGCAGTGATGAGAGCAACGATGCTCAGGGTCCATGCAATCCACAAGCATGCGACAAGAAGTTGCATTTTGTGTGCAACGGGCGTTGCTATCAGCGTGCTTTGCTATGCAGTTCCATTGCCTACTGCTCGGACGGATCCGATCAGATGAACTGTGAGCATAATACGTGCAATAGTAATGAGTTTACATGCGAGAAGAGCGGACGTTGTATTCAATTGACTTGGGTTAACGATGGCGTTATTGATTGTGGTCCCGATGATGCCTCCGATGAGTCATCGGATGTTTTCTTTGGCAACAAGTGTCCGGAATTTGATTGCGGCAATGGACGTTGTCGACAGTTTTCCGATATCTGTGATGGTTTAGATAATTGCGGGTAAGACAATGCTCTTCTACTCAAAAACCCAAGTGAGCTAATCTATTTTTATTTCTTTTATGTAGTAACAATGCCGATGAGTTTGCCTGCGAACACGAGTGTGGTCAAGGGGAACGGTATTGTCGCCCCATTGGATGTTATGGTGATATGAATATTTGCGATGGAGTCAACGATTGCGAAGACTTTAGCGATGAGGCCAATTGCAATGAGACAAAGAGTGACAATCACCCGGTTAGCGGTTGGAAAGAACTGGGCGAATGTGCACCCTTCGAGTTTGCTTGCTCTGATCCCTTTGAGTGTATACCAGAGTTCCTGCGCTGTGATGGCATCAATCATTGTTTTGACAAGACAGATGAAGTGAACTGCACTCAGGTGCATCCAAACAAGTTTGATATGAACGAAACGGTTGTCTGTGAGGAGCCAGATCGTTTATGCGGCTTCAGCAACAAGTGCATTACGGTCAGTCAGCTATGTGATGGTCACAATGATTGTGAGGACACAACCGATGAGGGTTTCCTATGTGCGGACAAGCTGTGCGATCAAGGGCACGAATGCTCTCACAATTGTCATAATACGCCCGAGGGTTACATCTGTTCCTGTCCGCCACATTTGTATTTGCAACCAAATGGCAAACGTTGCAGCATGCAACACGCCTGTGAGCACTGGGACACTTGTGCCCAGGTCTGTGAGAACAACGGCAAGGGTTATGCCTGTCAGTGCCTTGAGGGTTACGACCTCTCATACGATAAGTTTACGTGCAAGAGCACTGCCCCAGATGAACCATATGTGATATTTACAAATCGACAGGATATACGTGGCATTAATCTAAAGACTCTTGCAGCTAGTAGTTTTTATAGCTCGCTGCGTAATATCATTGCTCTGGACTTTCTCTATAGCAACGAATCGAGCGTGGAGATTTTCTGGACCGATGTCATAGATGATAAAATCTATCGTGGACATTTGGTGGGTGAAAGTCTACGCAATGTGGAGGCTGTAGTGCATTCGGGTCTGTCCACCACTGAAGGCTTGGCTGTGGATTGGATTGGCAGGAATCTCTACTGGATAGACTCGAATCTGGATCAAATTGAGGTAGCAAAATTGAATGGAAGCTTTAGACGAACACTAATCGCAGGCAATATGGAAAGTCCACGTGCCATTGCATTGGACCCACGTGAAGGTTTGCTCTTCTGGACCGACTGGGATGACAATTCGCCACGCATCGAACGCTGCAGCATGTCCGGTGAGGGTAGACGTCGAATCTCCACCAATTGGCAACTAAGCACTGGTTGGCCCAATGGCCTAACTCTGGACTACACACAGAAGCGGGTCTATTGGGTGGATGCCCAATCAGATTCGATAAGTAGCACCAAATACGATGGATCCGAGCATCATGTGGTGCTGCGTAGTAAGGAGATGCTCTCGCATCCATTTGCCATTTCTGTATTCGAGAACTATGTCTACTGGACAGATTGGCGAACCACGTCTGTGATACGAGCCAACAAGTGGAATGGCAGCGATATTCAAGTATTGCAACGCACACAAACCCAACCATTTGGCATACAGGTGATGCACTCTAGTCGCCAACCCTGGGATCGTAATCCTTGCGGCGATAATAATGGCGGCTGCTCGCATCTTTGCTTGCTAAGTGGAAGGGGCACCTTTAAATGTGAGTGTCCACATGTTATGCGCTTGGATCCGGCGGATGACCGCAACTGTGTGCCCAACGAGCAGGTTTTGCTCTTTGTCATGGGCGAGGAAATCCGTGGCATTGATTTGCATCAGCCCAATCATCATACCATACCTACCATCAGACAATCACCAAGGGTAAGTTAAAGTCTTTTATTTTTTTAATTATTTCATAATAGCCTTCTTTGTTCCCTTCTCCAATTTTAGCTTGTGGCCCCGCAACGCATTGATTTTCTAATCGAAGACAGTTATATATATTGGTCCGATATACAACAGAATGAGATCTCCCGCGCCGGCATATCTAGTGGACTTATTGAGCCCATCATCAATACGAATATTGAGAAGCCCTATGGTTTTGCCATCGATTGGATAGCCAAGCACATGTATTTCTCTTCGGGTCACATCAATTGCACAATACTCGTTAGTAATCTGCAAGGTGAATACACAACGCACATTCATGAGAATTTAAATATGGTGGACAGCATTGCCTTGGATCCAGTCAAGTTAGTACTAATAAAAAAAATACAATAGCTAAAATTAGCAACTAATTTGAAATTGAATTTCCAGTGGCAAAATGTATTGGATACATGCCTCTCACAACACGTCGATATGGGCTCTGGAACAATCGAACCTAGATGGATCCGATCGTTTAGTCATACACACGCACAATGACAGCATGCAAAGTTTGACCATGGACTTTGACGCTCAGCGATTGTATTATTCCTACGATGGTTCTGGCATTGCCTATTATGATATACCCAAAAATGAGACGCACAGAGTGTTGGAGGCCAGCCTCATAACATCGATTAACTCACTAACGGTCTACAATGGTAGTTTGTATTTTCCGGAAAGCATTCAGAGCGTCATTATGCACTGTGAGAAGGAACAGTGCTCGAATATGTCCTTCCTGCGTGTGAATACAAGTGCGTATAAAAGAGAATTTCTTCTTGTTGTTTATTATAATTCACTCTTAACATTTCCTTTTTAGCTGCCATTCAGAGCATGAAAATGTTCTATGCGGATGCACAAACTGGCACTAATACATGCGCTGGACCTTTGCGTGGCGGCTGTGAACAACTTTGCCTTGCCATATCGGCTACGGAGCATGTTTGTCGTTGTGCCCTGGGCTATGATGTGGAACCAAATAATCCGACACGTTGCATACCACGTGCGGAGTTTATATTCTATTCAATTGATGTGATGCAGGGCGTTGAAATGATTGATCCCAGTGAACCATTTGAGCCACCCAAATCGGTATGAAATATATTAATATAAATTTAAATGCTCTTTGTTAAACATTTTCTTAACTCTTTCAATAGGCTCTGGTGCCCATAAATCGCATCAGCTCGGCAAGCTTTATTGAATATCATGCTGCCACGGATATGCTCTACTGGGCTGACAACGAACTGGGCAGCATATCCCGTGTGCGTCGTGATGGTACACATCGTGAAATCATACTGGAGGCCATCAATTTAGTTGGCTATAAGCAACAGGATTGGCTTGGTGGCATTGCCATTGATTGGATAGCGGGCAACATATATTGGAGCGATACAAAGCGTAATATCATTGAAGTATCTCGCCTGGATGGCAGCCATCGTTATGTCGTTGTCTCAAACGTTGAGAAGCCAACTGCATTGGCTGTGGATCCGCTGCAGGGATTGCTTTTCTATGTCACACAGCAGCATATTGGACGCACCGGTCTAGATGGCAGTCAACCTTTCGTGTTGGTCAATCAAACGAGCTCCAATTGGGCAGTGAATAGTCTAATTGTGGACATGGATGCCACCAAGGTGTACTGGTGTGAAAGATATCCTGATTCTCTAATGAAAGTCGATTACGATGGCAATTTACGGGAGCAGCTCCTAAATGATACAATCAATAAGCCCGTGGCGCTCGCAAAGCTTGGAGATTATCTCTACTGGGCAGAGAACAAATACAGTGAGGGTTCTATTAAAGTGGCACCTCTCACCAATCTATCGCAATCCCGTCTCATACTCAAAACAGAACAGGATGCCGTCAGAGACCTAAAGATCTACTCCAAGCGCGTACAACACGGCAGCAATCCATGTGCCCAAGCCAATGGTGGCTGTGAGCAACTGTGTCTTTTCAATGGCACCAGCGCCATATGCGCTTGCTCGCACAGTCGTCTCGCCGCTGATGGATTCAGCTGTGAGCCTTACGAGAATTTCCTGCTGTTCAGCTATCGCAGCAACATCGAGAGCATTCACATGACGGAGCACACCAATAAAAACTGGCCCGTTCAGCTTATATCGAATGCAACGTTGATGCGTAATGTGATTGCCATCAGCTACAACTATGAGGAACAGTTGGTTTACTATTCGGATGTGCAACTGAGCACTATCAATCAGGTGCACTTCAATGGCAGCGGGCAACGTGTGCTTGTCCCGCAGCAGGGACGCGTCGAGGGACTGGCCTTTGATATGGTCAACGAGCAGCTGTTCTGGACATCTAACAATGATGCTGCGATACGTAGCTTGGAACTCTTGCATCTAACGGCACAGGCCGAAAAGAATTTGCCCCATGTGAAGAATGTGTTATCGCTGCAGAGCAAGGATAAGCCACGTGGCATTTCAGTGGAACCTTGTCTAGGCATGATTTACTGGACGAACTGGAACGAGCAATCGCCAAGCATACAACGTGCCTATCTCACTGGTTACGGCGTGGAGCGCATCATACGCACGAACATTAAAATGCCAAATGCCTTAACGTTAGACTTGGAACAGCAACAGCTATACTGGGCCGATGCACGTCTGGATAAGATTGAGCGTGCCAATTATGATGGCACCAATCGTGTGGTGCTCGCTCACACAACCCCGAAGCATGCGTTTGCCATGGCTGTGTATGGTGACTTGTTGTTCTGGACAGATTGGGTGCTCCACGCTGTGGTGCGTGCCAATAAATATACGGGCACAGATGTCCTGTTTCTCCGGGAGCATGTGGCACGACCCATGGGCATAATAGCGGTGCAGAACAGCACCATTAATTGTGATGCGAACCAGTGTAAGATATTGAATGGACTTTGTGAGGATGTTTGCATCTTGAGCAAGAACGGTTTGGCCAGTTGTCAGTGCACCCAAGGTGTCCTGGCGCCCGATGGACGTCGTTGCATTGCACCCGTACACACAAGCTGTGGCAAATCCCAGTACAATTGTCATTCGGGCGAGTGCATTCCCCTGGAGCTGACCTGCGATAATGTGACGCACTGTCTGGATGGCTCTGATGAGTTGAGGAACTATTGTGTCATCCGGCAGTGTCCCGATAACTATTTTATGTGCCAGAATCATCGCTGTATTGCCCAGGAGCAAACCTGTGATGGCATCCAGCAGTGTGGCGATGGCAGTGATGAGGCCGCTCTGCTCTGCAAGTGCCAGCCGGAGCAGTTCCGTTGCGGCAGCGGTGAGTGCATCTCGCGCAGTTTTCTCTGCGATAATATGCGCGATTGTCGCGATTTCAGTGATGAAAAGCAATGCGCTCAGCGTACCTGTGAGCAGGGCGATGCCTTGTTCGAGCATTGTGCGAATAGCACCATTTGCATTATGCCCACCTGGCGTTGTGATGGTGAACCGGATTGTCCCGATGGCACCGATGAGATTGGTTGCAGCAATGTTACTCGCACCACCTGTGAATTGGGTCAGTTCCGTTGTGCGAATGGACGTTGCATTACGGGCGCTTTTCGTTGTGATGGCGAGAACGATTGCTATGACAGCATCGGCGATAATGGCAGCGATGAACTGAATTGCCGTCCCAGCTGTCAGGTGAATCAGTTTAGATGTGACAATGGCTGCATACCCAGTAGTTGGCAATGTGATGGCAAAAGCGATTGTGAGGATGGCACAGACGAGGGTCCGCAGTGCCCCAATCGTCCGTGTCGTGCTCATCTGTTCCAGTGCAAGAGCTCTGGACGTTGCATACCACAGAAGTGGGTGTGTGATGGGGAAACGGATTGTCCACCCAATGGCGATCAGGGCTCTGAGGATGAGGGACCGCACTGTGGAGGAGTTGCACATATTCCCGATTGTCAGCCACCAGCTTTCCTTTGTTCAAGTGGTAAGTTTTTCCGATTAGGAACAATGAAGCATTTCATATCATTGAGATTTTTTTCAGGTCTCTGCATTGATTCGCATTATGTGTGCGATGGCGATGAGGATTGTCCCGGCGGCGATGATGAATATGATGGCTGTGAACCTGTCTATCAGCCACACGCATGTCCTGGTGGTGCATTGATGCATCAATGCCAGGACGGCATGTGCATTTTCAAGAATCAGACGTGCGATGGCAAACCCGATTGCGGCGATGGTTCTGATGAACTAGCCTCCCTCTGTGCTCACACCCGTGCCTGTAATGGTGCCGATGATTTCCGTTGCAAGAATGGTGCGTGCATCAGTGCTGATTTGTTGTGTGACAGACGCAATGATTGTGCGGACTATTCGGACGAGGAGCTGTGCAATGTGAATGAGTGTCTCATACCAGATATATGTGAGCACGAGTGTGTGGACAAGGTGGTGGGCTATGAATGTCGCTGCCGTGCTGGCTATAAACTGCTGCCCAAGAGTCCACATCTATGCACCGATATTGATGAGTGCGATGAACAGCAGCCTTGCTCCCAGACTTGCATAAATACCTACGGTTCCTATAAGTGTCTGTGTGCAAAGGGTTATGAGCTGCGGGATCATCGCACGTGCAAGGCAACCAGCAATGTGACCATGAAGCTGATCTTCTCCAATCGCTACTACATTCGGCAGGTTAATCACACTGGCAACGGTTCCATACTCATACACTCGTTATCTAATGCAGTTGCTCTGGACTTTGATTGGGATAGTCAGTGTTTGTATTGGTCGGATGTGACCAGCACTGTGGGCACTATTAAACGCCATTGCCCCGTCGAGAATAAGACCCAAACTCTGCATCAGGCCATGCTCAAAAATCCAGATGGCTTAGCTGTGGATTGGGTGGCTAAGAATTTGTACTGGTGCGACAAGGGACTGGATACAATTGAAGTTTCTCAGCTAGATGGCAAATATCGACGTGTGCTCATCAATGAGAATCTACGAGAACCGCGTGGCATTGCTTTGGATCCCTATCAGCGGCACATATACTGGTCCGATTGGGGTGAGAATCCGCACATTGGCAAAGCTGGCATGGATGGCTCAAAGCCGCGCATGATTATACGCGAAAACCTGGGCTGGCCGAATGCTTTAACCATTAGCTTTGAGACACAACAGATATTCTGGGGCGATGCCAGGGAGGATACGATTTCCGTTAGTGATTTGGATGGCAATCATACGCGTCTGCTGCTCGCTCGCAGTATTAATCCCAACCTTAATCTGCATCACATCTTTGCCATTGCCGTTTGGGAGGACCGAATCTATTGGTCTGACTGGGAGACAAAGTCCATTGAGTATTGCAACAAGTACGATGGCCAGAACTGTTCCACATTGATCACAACCATACACAGACCCATGGATTTGCGTGTCTATCATCCATATCGTCAGCAGCAGCCATTGAGTGGTAATCCCTGCTTAGCGGCCAACTGTTCCACCCTGTGTTTGCTGTCGCCAGAGGCACCTTACTACAAATGCGCCTGTCCCAACAATTTCGTGCTTGCCGATGATGGACGCACCTGTCGTGCTAATTGCACAGCCGCGCATTTTGAGTGTGTGAATACGTACAAGTGTATACCCTTCTATTGGCGTTGTGATACCCAGGACGATTGTGGCGATGGCAGCGATGAGCCAGAAACATGTCCGCCCTTCCACTGTGAGCCGGGTCAATATCAGTGCGGCAACAAGAAGTGTATACATCCGTCGGCCATTTGTGATGGCGTCAATCAGTGTGGCGACAGCACTGATGAGCTCAACTGTGATAAGTTTACCTGCTTTGAGAATCATTTGAAGTGTGAGGCAACTGCAAATAGCTCTGCCTTCTGTGTCGACAGCGTGAAACGTTGCGATGGCGTCAAGGATTGTCCAGGTGGCGAAGACGAGGCCGGTTGCACGCCACTCGTCTGCAAAAAGGATCAATTTCAGTGCGGCAACAATCGTTGCATGCCCTATGTCTGGGTCTGTGATGGCGATATTGATTGTGCCGACAAATCCGATGAGGCCAATTGTGAGCATGTTTCGTGTGGACCCAATGATTTTCAGTGAGTACTTTTAATACGCTCCCTTTTATTCACTTACTCACATTTCATTCCCTTGCAGATGCAATTCGGGTCGCTGCATACCGCTTGCTTGGCGCTGTGACGATGAGGAGGATTGTCCCAATGGCGAGGATGAACCGCCCAGCTGTCACACCTCGAAGGCTACCTGTGATCCCACTTACTTCAAGTGCAACAACTCCAAATGCATTCCAGGACGCTGGCGCTGTGATTACGAGAACGATTGTGGCGATGGCAGCGATGAGCTCAA
Source organism: Scaptomyza parva (assembly GCA_035044645.1). Classification (NCBI taxonomy): domain Eukaryota; kingdom Metazoa; phylum Arthropoda; class Insecta; order Diptera; family Drosophilidae; genus Scaptomyza; species Scaptomyza parva. Next base: position 9,477,921 of record JAWNNT010000090.1, read on the forward strand.
TTGCCAGATGCGTAACTGTTCGGAAAGCGAATTCCGTTGCGGCACTGGCAAATGTATCAAACATGATTTCCGCTGCGATGGTGAGATCCATTGCGATGACAGCAGCGATGAGATCAATTGTAACATCACTTGCAAACCCAATCAGTTCAAATGTGCTGCCTTCAACACCTGCATTAACAAGTGAGTTTATCTTCTACTAAAAAGATTCTTCATAATAAACTTTTCCTTACTTCTTCTTTAGACAATATCAATGTGATGGCGATGATGATTGTCCCGATGGTTCCGATGAGGTGAATTGCACATGCCCGCCAGATCACTTCACTTGCGGCAATGGCAAATGCATTATGTCGCGCTGGAAATGCGATGGCTGGGACGATTGTCTGGACGGTAGCGATGAAAGTTTTGGCACATGTGCCCATGTTCATTGTCATTACAATGCGTTCAAATGTGCGAATCGTCTGTGTATACGCAAGTCGGCACTTTGTGATGGCGTCAACGACTGTGGCAACAATGAGGATGAGTCAGATCAGGTGTGTGCCGCATTGCCGAAGTGTCGACACGATCAGTTCCAGTGTGAGAACGATGATTGCATCTCGAAGAACTTCCGCTGTGATGGACAGTACAATTGTATCGATGGCTCCGATGAGATGAATTGTCAGCCACCAGTTTGTGGTTTTGGCACTTGTTCACAGATTTGCATTGAGAAGAAGGCGGGTCATTACAACTGCAAGTGCACGACGGGTTACCAGAAGGGTGTGGCGAAGAATGCTACTTGTCTGGCCTCTGGACCAGATCAGATACTGTTGCTTGCCTCAGAGCAGGAGTTCCGTTTCATTTTGCCCGCTAAACAAGAGGGTACCACTGTTGTGGGTTTCTTCCAAACGGATAGCTTAAAGATTGATGTGTTTGACATACTCATCCGGCCAAAGGATACGCTGCTCTTTTGGATTGATTCGCATCATGGCAAGGTACACACAATGAAAATTGCCACGCCTCATGTGGAGGGCAGTGGAGTACGTGTGCGTCGTGATCTCAAGGAACTAACTGCTTTCAATGTGAGTTGTAGTTTGATTTCAGTTTAATTCAATTTAATAAATATGTGTTTTTTGTGTAGATTCCCGATTTGGACGATCCGAAGTCATTGGCCGTGGATTGGGTTACACAAATGGTATATATTGTGGATTCGCGACATAATCAAATCATTGCCACCGATATTGAGGGCAAGAAATATTTATCACTAGTGTCCACGGGCATGAATCCCACGGATATTGTGCTGGAACCAGAATCTCGTGTAATGATTTGGTCGACTTTGGAGAATGGCATATTGGTTGCCTCGCTGGATGGCAGCAACAAGAAGAGTCTTGTGGAACGCGATGTCGGCTGGCCAATTAGTCTCTCCATTGACTATCCAACGGGTCGCCTGTATTGGGCAGATTATCGCAAGGGCACAATTGAGACGTGTCGTCTAAATGGCAAGGATCGCAATGTGGTGCGGCGCTTTGGCAATCGCGAGAAGCCACAAAAGATCGATGTCTTCGAGGATTATTTATACATCAAGTTGTACGATCAGAGCATTATTAAGATGAACAAATTTGGCAATGATAATGGCACCTATTTACTAAAGGGCTATCGATCCTCGGATATTGGTATACTGCATCCGATGAAGCAGAATCGCAACATCAGCAATCCCTGCGCCAAGGATCCCTGCAAGGCTTCACGTGCCCTTTGCATACTCTCAACGGAATCAGCCAGCGGCTATAGTTGCAAATGTCCCAACGAGTATGTGATGACCGACGAGGGCATTTGCAAGGCACACACCGATATACCCAATTACTGTCCGCTTCTCTGTAATCTAGGCACATGCCAGCTGGTGAATCATGTGCCCAAATGCATATGTCAGCCACAGTTCGAGGGTGAGCTGTGCGAGCATTATCGCTGCTCTGGCCACTGTCTCAACTATGGACTGTGCACGGTAGCGCCACAGCTGCCTGGACTGCAGGATCCGCCACCGCTTAAGTGCACCTGTCCACCCAATTGGTCGGGCGCACGTTGCGAGACATCAGTGTCGGATTGCCAAAGCCGTTGTCACAACGGCGGCTCATGTCTTGTCTCCGATACGGAAGGCATGAAGTGCCGTTGCCCGGACATGTATGTGGGCGATCAATGTGAACACTGCCTGAATCTGACATGTGAGAATGGTGGCATTTGCCGCGAGACACTCACCGGAGCACCACAATGCGAGTGTCCCGACGGTTATACGGGTAAACGATGTGAGTTCAACGAATGTGCAGATTTCTGTAAGAACGGCGGCACCTGCAGCATTGGACCTAAGGGACAACGGCAGTGTAAGTGTCCCAGCGGCTACTATGGGGAGCACTGTGAGGCGAATTCCTGTCGCGACTTTTGTCAGAATGGCGGCACCTGCATGGATCGAGGTCATCGTTTGAGCTGCACTTGTCCCACCCGGTACATTGGCGATCGCTGCGAATCGGATCTGTGTAAGACATCGAATCCGCCACGTTTCTGTGATGCCTCCCAGCTGCCGTCACGCAATCCCTGCACAGGCATCATATGCCAGAACTCGGGTACCTGTCACGTCATCAAGGGCATTGCCATGTGCAACTGCACGGATCAGTGGAACGGCGAGTTTTGTACTCTGCCTGTCGGCGAAGATAATCCCTGTGTGCGTTACTGTGCCAATGGTGGCGTCTGTCATCTCAACGAGTATGCGCTGCCCCATTGCACCTGCATTGGCGAATGGCAGGGCGATTTCTGTGAGTTGCCACCGCATTGCGTGGGCGAATGCAGCGTCTGTCGCACGGGCAGCTCCATCAATGAGTGCCTCTGCGACAACAAGAAGGTTGTGCCCTGCCTAGCAGAGAGCGCTGTCGCCTTGAGTGGCGAGGAGGATGAAACACCACCAACCAGTTGGATCACGATAATGGCCTTTGTTTTCTTTATAGTTTCATTAATAGCGACGATCGTCACCAGCATCCTTTATTTACTCAAGTAAGTTGTGGAACTTAAGTTCTTTTCGAGTTTCTGTCAAATACTTATAATACTTTATTTACAGAAAACATCGCATTGCGCAGCCATTCACGCATGCTCGTCTCACGGACAATGTGGAGATCATGCTTACCAATCCAATGTATCGCGGAGATGTCGATGAGGCGCCGCCCTTTGCTCACGAAGATGATAAGGTTAAATTAATTACACTCCGTTAAGAAAGCAAAAACTTAACCTAACTTTCTTTATTGCAGGGCAATTTTGCAAATCCCGTTTACGAATCGATGTATGCGGATGCAATTGCGGAGCCGGCAAGTGTGGAAATAGCGCATAGTACGGCGCCGGATGAAAGAAAGGGATTACTCCAGCATACGCACGATGAGACGCATACGCCGGACATACTCTGATGATTGGACCGTGTTAGTCGGAATCAAGAGCTGTGCTAAGCGCACTCACAGATTGTACACTTTAAGAGCACATACACACACACAGGCACACACACACACAACCACAACCAAACGTACTCAAGCATCACATTTTTAGGAAGAATCCAAAATCCAAACCGACTTCAAACACGAACAATGGACTGATAGCTTAGCCATATTACGAATTTTGTAAGAGATTTTTATTCGTATACATTTTGTTTTCTCTTTTTTAGTTTTGCGTGTAGAGAAGAGGAAGGGCGGGATACGGGGGGTGTTTTAAAGGAGTGCGTGCCCATCCAAAGAGCGCTGAAACTAATTTTGCAACTGGGACGTCTCCTTGCTTCTTATGTAGTGTTGTCCTTAACACAACGATTTCCTTATACTCTATTTTGTAAACACTTCTTGTCATTTATTCGTTTATTTTCTTTGTTTCGTTTAAAGCGCCTTTTGAATAATTGTCGCCAAGTTTACAGAAAGACAAATTTGCCTTCCTTACATTATGATTTAATTTTTATCAACCAAACAAAAAACGTATTTGTGCATTTGTAAATTTTTGTAGTTTGTAGACTTAGTTAAAGATGACGTGCAGCTAAAAAAAAAAAACAATTAACATACAAACAATTTTTGTAAATATTTTATAAAATAAAACGCCCGACTGGCAGCTAGTTAACATTTAAAAAAATAACACAATAAGCACTAAACATTTTGCCAATTAGTGAAACATAAAATTAGCAAACTCGTGTTTTTAATTTGACCAAAAAACATATTTAAAGCAGAAAAATGCATTTAGTGAGCACTTACAATAAAAAATCTAACGCACAAAAGCAAACGAACAAAAAGCAACAACAATTGAAATTATTAAACGAACAAATTTGCTTAGTTTAAATTAAAATTAAGTACATTTAAAACGAATTCAGATATACATACAAAGATATATATATCATTACTGAGTTTGTCACCTTTTAAAAGCAATCGAACGAAACGCTATTTCCTGTATAAACTTTAATGCTCAGACAAAAGCCAAATTTTAATATATAAAATGTAAAAACCTAACAAACTATAGCATATACACATTAAATTATGTATGAGAATGTAAAGCCGAGTGCAAAGCGTTGACAAAAAGGAAACGTTTAAACTAAATACATTCGAAAGCAATTGTAAAAATAAATAAAAATTAAAAAAAAACCTATATTGAAATGAAATATTTATTTAAAATTGATAAAAGTTATTTATTTAAACTGATAAACGTATATAAATATTAGGAAATAACGAGATGTTTGCGGAAGATAAACAAACAAAAACCAAATATTTTGGAAGCATATTTACTTGTGATCAAATATGGATATGATGATGTTGATGTTGACGATCGTTAAATTATTGCTACTGCTGCAGCGGCAGTATTTTTTTCTGCTCGTTTTGCCAAAATTCAGTTGATTTGGGACTGCAGATACTAGGCGCACAGAGTGCGCAAAAAGTAGTTGAGAAAATATAACATATGGCATACTTTTAGGCTGTCCCTAATTTAGATTTTGCAGCTGCTATTTCTGTTCGCCTGGTATTTGCACTGCGATAAGAGCAAGATTTTTGATGTTGACACTCGCTAAATTATTGCTACTGATACAGCGGCAGTTTTTTTAATACCCTTCTCCGACCCCATAAAGTATATATATTCTTGATCAGCATCAACAGCCGAGTCGATATAGCCATGTCCGTCTGTCCGACGGCCGCCTGTATGTATGAACGCGTCGATCTCAGGAACTCGAAAGGCCAGAGACTCCAGATTATGGATAAAAGCTCTCCTAACCCCTAGGCATAGCAAGTTTGTTTCAAATTTTCGATAACTTTTCCGGCTTACGATCTACACATGTAAAAAATAACAAAAAAATTCTTGAACATCTTGAAAACTTGAAAACGGGAATTGAAACTATTAACCAAATAATGAACATCTGGTGTTCGTTTGCAGCGAAAGGAAGAGTTTCATTTCAAAATATTCATAATAATTATCATTTTATTTTTTTTTAAAAGAACAGCTTTCTTTTTTCTTCTTACGTCATCCGAACAAATGTTGCCATATGGCTTCCCTTTGTACAGAAAAATCTCAGCACGAAACGGAAGTAACTTTCAATTTTCCTTTGCTCAACCTTTTTCTTTCCGTTTTTTTACGCAGCATGAAAAAGGGGAAAGTGAGCCTGAAAATATCGACTGTAATTTGTTTCCTATTTTCCTATGCCACAAAAAGGATATGCATGATAGAACAATTTGTATGCACTCAAAATTCAATTTGTTGATTTCCCTCAGTGTATATATATTTCAAGTATACGACGCGTGGGCACTTCCGTTGTGAAGAGGCGTTTACCTTCAAAGGACCCCCTCCATTGACCCCTTATGGAGCCAGAGTTTATGGATGCCTGGGAACATTTTTTGTGATTATCTTTTAACTGATTTCGTGCATTCGGTTATTACGCAAAGATGCATTCGGTGTGCCGCTGTCTCACGCATATTTACCATGGGTTATTGATATGAGTTTTTCAAATGCACTTGTTGGCCAAAGGATCCGAGTAGACCGATCAGGGCCCATTCATTTGGGTCGTGTGAAAAATGCATGCGATTTGAATTTTGCTTTGGCACAGGTAGACCGAATATATTTCATCCTTTGCTCTGCCAAAAAAAAAGGATCGCATTCGGTGTAAACTACTTTGAATCTTTGTGTTTCGTGTATTTCGGTGTTTGTGTGTGGGAGAATTCCTGTTAAACACCGCATGACTTTGTTGTTTGTTTGTTGTTTGCAAGGATATCTCTATTATAATACAAACGAGATTTTTGGTTTTTTGGTTTTAAGCCGAAACTTAGCTGTGAGAAAATGCATTCGTTACTGATTCTTTGTCAACCTAAATACCAATTAAATAGGCTAAAATTTTTATGTTTGGCTAAATGCGAATTTGAAACTAGTTTGAGTTCGAGTATCCTGAGGTGATTTTTATTGCGCAATTGAAACCAGTAATTCTGACATAAAGGGGCTTTATATTATCATCATAATATCTTTTTTCTCACATAAAACCAGTTTACGCGAACTACGCATTTATACAGCTGGGCCCAACCCACTTGGAGGCCAAAATTTATGCAACTAGAATTTTTAGAGCCAAACTCGAAACTCGAAAAAGATTCCCATTCCCACCAAAAAACCACATGAGGAAAATGAAATCAAAAGTAAAAACAAAAGTGATAAAGCGTAACGAAGTGCACAGGAATTTTTAGACAGAAACACACACACACAGCCCGAGAGAGATCCCAAGATGCCGACTAAAACACACTCTCACACTCTCTCACAGATACTTACACAGAATTCGAGAAGGCACAGCATCAAATCACAGCAAACAAAGACAATGGATACGAAACGAGAAAAAAAAGGATCCACAGAACAAGTGCAATGCAAACAGGCAACCAACCACAAAGCAAACAGCGAACCGAACACAAGATAAAGGATCTTTTAAGGATGTGTGTGTGTGTGTGTGTGTGTGTGTGTGTGGGAACACACGACGAACGAAACAAGTGCAACGGTATTTGGAGACTGCTGAAAGGATAATAGCGCTAAAAGGAAATGAAAATTATGATAATTTAGTTCTTTCTCACAGCAGATCGGGTAACAAACGTGTCGATATGATTGAGTGTGGGAAGTTCGCGGTTCAAACTGACAGAGAGAGAGACGAAGGACGAAGGATGGGGGGGCGTCGCCAAAGGTGATGTTTGTGTCGCTCGACAGACACACGCAAGGCAGTAAGGGTTCCCTTTTTTGCTTCCTTTACGGAAGCTATTACGGAAGTGATTTAAATTGAGAAAAAAAATGAGATAAGGTTAAAGCGATGTGAATCAATTTATTGAAATCAAAATTTATTCAAGCACTTTTACTTTGGTTTCTCCATATGTGGTTGTGTATAGCCAAAGAGCTCCTTCAACATGGCATAGATAATCATTTGTCGCGTCACTTCCGCTTCGTACTTCATATAGTCCTTCAGGCGATGCAACTTATAAAGTTGTTCCAACAATTCATATAACTCCATCTCGAGTGCTCGAAATGATATATCCACTTCAGGTGTATGTGTGCCAGAGAGCAGAGCTTGTATATAGATATTCGAGATCTTATCCATGGCAGTATCCAAGGATCGGAGTATATCATCCTCCGGATTGAGCTGGATCAGTTGAGCAGGTCCCAAGACCTTAGGTGAGGCACGATATTCATTGGCCTGAGCCAAATGTGATAATGTTAAAGAAATCAGCAAAAGCTGAGTAAAAATAAACTTTCCCTGCATGGCAGAACTTTTTTCTGAAAGTGAAAACCTTATCGAAACACGCCTATTCAGCTGGTTTAGCTGATCTTTACTGCGTGCTCGGTGTTCGAGCTGTGTGTGTGAAACTTTTGTGTCGGGAAATGATCAAAAGATGACTGTTTATATATAGAGAGAGCAATTGTTGGATTATCAATTCAATGAATCGTTGCAAAATGCAAAACAAGGTCACTTCCGCCATAATAGATTATGCTATCAGCGGAAAAGCTTCCGTTTTGTCGGTTCAAGCTCTCTTGTTGTGGGTCAAGGTTATTAATCGAGGAAGTTTCTAGAAAAAATATTCAACAATTTGTTGCTTGTTTTGAAGCATTTTTTTTTATTTTAAAAGTACTTTTCACTCATTGTTCAGTTGGCATACAACTTACTATATACTAAAATATATATAATAATAATAACCTCTAAAGAAAACTTAAATGTTGAAAAAACATGAAAAACTTTTGATGCTACATAATTACATAACTTAGTTAAAAATTCTCTTATACTCATTATATAATAAAGAACTTTAAATATTTTATCAAGTAAGTAGCTAAAATACATAATAATAATAATAATGATAATGATAATATTGTTGTTTAAAAATTATTACAAAAATTATACAAGAAAAAAATTACACAAAAAATATACACACGCATAAATAATCACAGCTGAACTTAAAATTGAAGAAAGCGAAAAATATGAATAAAAAAAAACTTAATTTTTCTTTTTTTTTGAGTAAATTGCATTGAAAATAAATTAACAAGAGTTGAAGAGTTGTCAAAAATTACTTAAAATACTACATAAAAAATATTAAAGATGATATTTTTTTAGCTTCTGCTTCACCAAGGTCTCCAGGCGGAACTATTCTTTTCGATGGCAGCGGCCAGAAATTTCTTAGACGAAGGTTGTTCATCTGACAATGAACAATCGCTAGAATCAGCCTGTTCCTGCTGCAGCTGCTGCTCCTCCTCGCGTTCCCGTTTCGAGCGACGATTCTCCTTGCCACTGGTAGAGCTGACTTGTTGCTGTTGCAAGTGATGTGCAACAAGGGAGCCGGCGCTGCTATCATGGGTGCTGCTGCCACCACTCAGATTCAGGGAGCCGCTGGTGTTGAACGATGTCTCCGCTGAGGTGGGTGGCGGTGTGGAGAAGACGCCCGCAAAGCTATGTTGCTTGGCCAGGAGAAGTTCCGCCTGGACGTGGGTTGGTGAGGCGGCACGTGACTCATCGCCGTGACTCTGACTGGAGATGGAGGAGATGGGAGACAATGGGGGACTGCTGGTTGTGGTCTTGGTGGTGACTGGTCCACCTGCTCCCGTTGCTGGCGCTGTTGGTTTGTTGAAGGCGCTAAGTCGGAAGCTTTGGGCATAATCACTTAAATGTGTAGGATTTGCAATGCTGGCCAAAGCTGCACTTGCCGCTGATCCTGGCCAGACAAATGGTGCTGGAGCTGCTGCTGCTGCTGCCGTTGCTGCCGCCGCTGTATTGGGCATAATGAGAGCAAATTCACCCGAAGGCAAACGGGAAGGTATCAGCTGTAGTCCACCCATCTGGATAGCAGGAGCTCCAGCTGCTCCACCAATGCTCTCCCTACTATTACTGTTGTTGTTATTCAGATCCTGTGGCAGTGCGGGAAACAAGGGTGCAGCAGCGCCGGGAAACATTGATGCTGGCAGCTGGCCACGATAACCATTGTTGAAGTTGCTCATCGAACCAATCTGCTCCAGACTATTGGCGCAATTGTTCAAATGGGCGCTAAGACGTTGCCGGACAACCGGTTCGATGCCATCCATTTGGCTAACATAGCGATTGACCTCCTCGGCGCATTCGACAAAGCCTGTCTTGAATTTGTGCACCACACCCGGATCGGTCTGAATGGCCATATTGAGCTGCTGGCGCTGCACCGACTGCAAATGCTTCACCGTCATCTCAAGTATGTCGGCTTTTTCCAGTTTGGTATGTCGCGCCGGCTACAAAAAAACGAGAGGAGAGAAAAAAAACAGATAATGATGAGTTCAAGTTGTCGTTGTTGTTGTTGTTGTTATTGTTGGGTGTTTGGGTTTTGGCCAGGGCCCAGAGACTTAAAGTGGATAACAACTAAAGCAGAAGCCGCCCTGGCTAATTGTTTTTCGTGCACACACTGCTGCTGCTGACCAGCAAATCAGACAGAAAGGCGGACAGTCAGACAGAAAGACAGACTTTCAGCCTCACAGCGACGACCCTCGTTCCGAACGAAAGAAACATACACACACAGACACACACAAGAAGGCCCTATAACAAGTTCAATGCATGGGAAACAAGTGAAACACGTAAGCCAGCAGCTTTAATTGGAAAAACTAAACTTTCAGATACCCTGTAGTTGCATTATTGGGTGATATCTTGGAGACTTTCTTATTCAAAAGAGAAAAGATTCTTTCTTCTATAATACTCACTCTATAAAAGTTATATTCTAACTTCTCTCTAGCTAACCCACCCACACTCTGTATACAACCTATATACCCTTTGCCAGAAGACACTTAACTATAGGGCATAAATAAAAGTGAATGATGCAGCGGCTCGAGCACGTTTCTTGCTTCATATGTCCAACTATTTGTAATCTACCTCTGTGTTGTTGTTTTTGTTTTTTTGTTGTTGTGTTGTTTTTTTCTGCTGTTCTACAGACCACTTCGGTGAATCTCACACGCCCCAAAAGCCGCGTCGGTCAATAAGCTCTCTCTCGCTTACTCTCTCTTTCGCTCTCCCTCTCTCACTCTTTCAATCTGTTTGGCACTTCTTCTGGTGTACGCTTTGCTAAATGCTGGGCTGCATATTTTGCAAAAGTTTCCCACGCAGGTCGCCCGCTTTGCGGCTATCCCCCCCCCCTCTCCACCCCACCCCTTCGACTACTTCTTCTCCTTGTCTGCTTGTCATGTCTCTGCATCTTTTGTTTACTTTTGCTCTTTCTTCAATGTCTTTCTTATTTGATTTTTGGTCGTTCGCCTGCAGAATTCTGCTACACTGGCGTCGGCGTTCGCGTCGCCATCGACATCAGCGTCGGCGTCTTCGTTTCGCTTCTAGCTCATCTTTTTTTTTATTGGTATTTTTTACGTGTGTGTGTGTGTGTGTATTTCTCACAGCAGGATTCACTGTTGGCTCCTGTGGAAACAGGTTTGGCAGTGTTTCGTTGCTGTCTGCTCTGTCGGAGATTTCTGCGTAATTTCTCGACTTGTTAACACTTTTGGTCTGTCTGACTGACTCGCCATCGCCATCGACATTGCCAAAGCCAAAGCCAAAGCCATCGAAATGATCGTCATCGTCATTGTCGGCGCTCTCTTGTAATGATCATCAATAAAATTTAATACTCAATTAAACTGTTGACTCGTTTTCGTTTTGGGTATTTTTTTGTTGTTCTTGTTGTTGTTGTTGTGTCTGTGTTGTAGGAGTCTTGTACATAAATCCTTTTGTAGTTTTACCGACTTGCCAGACACTTGAAAATGTTTGAGTTTCTTCAAATTTATGTGTTTTATGACACCATTTATAAGGAAAGTGAACCTATCGCGAACCTAGTTTTTAAATCAATGCATTCGACGTTTTTTTTTTTGGGGGCTGGCTAAGGTTTTTTTTTCCTTTTATGTCAGGATACTTACGTCTTTTTTCATTGCCTCCAGGATAAGCGATTTGAGCTCATTTAGGCAGTGATTTATACGAGCCCGACGACGTTTTTCCATTATGGGTTTATTGGTCTGTAACAAAAAAATGAAAATATGGGTTAAATTATTTTTTTCGGATTTTTATGATCTTGTATCAATCAAAGATGATTTCTTATTTGACAATAATTTGTTGTTTTTTTATTAACTTATATGAACTTTATTGACTAGAAACAGATCGTCTCTAATCTTAACTTTATTATCATTTCTTTCATTTCATTTCTAATCTTAACTTTACTGTCATAAACCAACTTGAAGCTTACCTTTCTAAGCTCCGCCTTGGACAATCCATTTGGATTGGACATGCGTCCATTGCTGCCATAGCTTTCGCTATAGCCATTGGAGCAGTCGAAATCATCATCTGAGTTAAGATCGTGTTTGTAATCCATTTTTATATAATATGTATTTATATTTGTTTTGTAATCCAAAAGTGTAATCCAATAGATGGGCAAAATATATTTAATATTTTGATTTTTTTTTTTTAAAACACAACACTTAATATTTCACAACACAAAAACCTTTGGTTGAAGTACGATTGAAAGTGTCAACAAATAAGTATTGCACGTACTTTTATATTTTGCAAATGTCCGAACAGATATAAAACTTAACAAATGTTTGTGGGTTTTTGCGAGTTTTTAATGCATTTGAGAACGGTTTATGAAGATTGTTTCGAATATTGTTTGTTAGACTGCGTTTCAGGACGAGCGGCAGACAACCGCGCACACGGAACGCCAAAAGGATACTGATCCTCGTTGCAGTCAACGCGCTGACTAAAAACGATACGCAACGAAGGCAAAACGAGTCCGAGTCGACGACGAATCGTTTACCTGAGCAGCTACGACGACGGCAGCGACGAAGACGACGACGACGCAGGCGCAGGTAGCCATCGTGAGAGCGAACTGCAGAAAGCCGTACGTACGCTCAGCAGCGCATTTGGGGTGGTTATGCAGACGCCGACAAGAAATTCCAGAGCAGGCAACAAAACACTCAAATCGCAATGCACTCAAATGATGAGTGACGCTGCCTGAGTGAGTTGCGCAGCTGACTCAAACAGAGTTGTCGAACTCGCGTAAATTTGCATACTTAAGCTGAAAAGCGTTTTTATGACCTGTAAGGGAACTTTTACTATGTAAAAACCTGTGGTTAGATTTTAGGCATGATGAATACTCAGATATTATAAAGGTTTACATTGGTTACATTAAGTATAAATATGGAATATTATTTAAGCAGTCATAAGTACTATAGAAAAACTTGTGGTTAGATTTTAAGCATGAGAAAAACATAGATATAATATAAAGGTTTTAAGTTGGTTTAAGTTAGATATATGGAATATTATTTAAGCAGCTAAAAGGTAGATTAAGTATAGATATGGAAAGCTATTGAAACAGTCAAAAGGTAGATTAAGTATGTATAGGTATGAAATGTTATTTAAGCAGTTAAAAGTTTACACTAGTAAAGGAATAAAATTCTTTAACAACTTTGACAACTGAGTACTACAAAATTCAAGACTTGCAACTCTTCTTAGATTTTTGCACAGTCGCCCCTTGATTATTGCCAAGATCATTGGACGCAATTCATTATAAATTGTTCTATTCAGAATGCTCGGGGTTGTCTTGCGCCAAACATAGGTAGACAGACAGATAGAAAGGCCGTAAAGCAGGCAGACAAGGCAGCTGTCTTTCTGCAACCCCCCTCTTTAAGACATTGCCTTATCTTAGGGGGTTGCGATTTTTTTTTGTTTCGTCCTGGTCACGGGTCAATCATTAGTTGAAGCTTACCTGGGCTGGCCTGCTTTTATGACGAAGCACAAGACCAAAAACTATAGGGCTGAAGAAATTATATGACTTTACAATGTTGGCAGGATTTAAGATTGTCAATCACCCGATTTTTGTGCCATGCGCCAGCTGACAGCTGCTATATATACGGTTCGGTTAGCCAGATTTAAAGCACTCATAAAACTATTGCGTCGCCTTGGCAACTCTGGTTGTGCAAAGTTTGCACTCATGCTAGTCAACACCATCAACAAAAATTCCCTTGATAAAATGAGGGGAAAAATAGTTATAATAAATTGAATAAGTGTCGCAATTTTAACTATGATCGAAAGAGTGAAATATGTAAATGTTAGTATTTATTTTAAATATATATGTTTGTGTTTATGTTTAACCCCCAGCTGCAGCTACCCCGGAACACTAATAATAATTTTACCATTGCACTTAATAAGCTGCCATTTAGCTGGCAAATTTGGCAAAACTTTTAGTTCCCACGAGAAAACTCAATAAAAATCATGAGCTGGCAAAAAGCGAAGAAAACGAAAAGAAAAAAAAAAAACATAATACAAACGAGCTGAAACAGAGAACCGCAGACTCATCACACATATGGGCGGCAGTTGGATTCGGACTCGCATTTGCGAATGTGGATCAGTTAGTCTTCTTCTCGTCTGGGCCAAACGTGACCGTTCGCAACGGTCGGTCACACACTCCACTCCACAGAAGTCGGGATGGTCTCGACTCGACTCAGCTTGTCTTGAGAAAATGAAAAATCAGAGAGAGAATGAAATTCTATAACAAACGCGCCATATGAAAAAATCAAAGTTCAATAACAGCCCCAGCACCAGAGTTGCTTTGGCTTCCTTTTTTTTACATTCTTGTTTGGTTTCGATCTCGGGGATCAAGGTAAATGCCGTTTAGTGTGGCACGAACGGTGATCGGAGATCGCTGATCGGTAGCTGTCTTCTGTTCTTCTGCTGCTTCTTCTGCTGCCGTTTGGGGCTTCCTTGTCTGTATTTTTAGTTTGCATTATTTTTGTTGCGTTTTTGGTTAAGATTCTCTCAACTGTTTTTTTTTTTTTCGTTTTTTTATGCCCCAAACGCACGATTTACACATTAAAACACTTTAATTTTTATTGTATCGACGCGATTGCTTCCCAGTTTCAGTTTTTTTTTTCTTACTGCACTTCTTTTCACTTTTTCTCACTCATCTTAATCAATTCTGCAGCAAGGTAGCATATGTGAGACCTTTTGCAACCTCAAATTAGTGCCTGTGGTTATGCTACCGTGATGCTGGGATATACTTACCATACATATATACTATTTTTAGCTGCATTATGTTTTTTAATTCTGTGGGAACTGCAGTTATTATGGGGTGTGCTCCACCCACTCCAATCCCATATCGCACACCCCCTGAAAAATCAAAAACAAAACAAAATAATGAGCATGAAAAATATGAAATAGTAGCAAATGTGTTAAGTTCTCGTTTTGGAGATGCTTAAGCTAAGATATATGTTGATTTAAATGAATTTTTTGTTGATTTTTATGGCGCCTAGTTAGGGTGACGTACCAGATAGGTGCAGCTAGTCTACTTTCGGAGGGGAGAAACTTGAGTGAAGTGTGCGTTTGGGTTGGCATTAGTCGTCATGACAGGCGTGGAGTTCTTTCCTATATGGAGTGTTCTCTATTTCCTATTTCCTATTTTATTTTTATGAATTTGATAAATGGGCAGCGGTAGTTCGCTTAATAACTGGAAACTTTTTATGGTATATGTGGTCTGGAAACCGTTTATAGATCGATTGAAAATAAGTTCTCGTGGGATATCACGATTTCTTAAGTGTCAAAAGTGTTTATAGTTTGTTTTAAAATGGATGATTAAAGTACTTTTACATTTACTTTTAGTATAGGAACCTTTGTATAAAAAATATTGCTTTTTATATAAAAATGTCAATTCTCTTAGTCAAAATACTTTGGATCATATCTTTGGCAGTTTTATATAGTATATTCTTTTTGAAATCCATTTGATACGGTTATTAAAACAATTTTAAAAACTTATTTTGAGAATCTTACAAAATATGAACCAATTCATAAAATGTATTTCCATTCATAATGACCTTTTAAGATATTTGCGAATTTTGATATCTTCTCGGCTATGTAACGGCTATTCAAGGTTATGGTCAGCTGCTCTCCCACCCTCTCGCTCTCTCTCTGTGTTTATCTATGACAAAATGTCAACAACGATGTTGCCTCGTGCCTCTTACGCCGAAAGTTGGCACAGCTGCCGAAAAACCTTTGGCTAAGAAAACAATAGCCTTAGGATTGGATCCGTTTGAGCAAAGAAAACGGCGCTAAGACCTAAACTGACTTTAAAGGGGACATCGGAGGACGACGTTTTGATGCGCCTTAATTGTTTTGCCTTTGGCTTTTGGGACAACCAATGCATCTTACATAATCAGTGAAGAAGATGCGCGCCTAAGTAACAAAACAAATGGATTTGGATGAAGCGTGCCTGATGCGAAACATCTGCACAGGGGACAGGGGACAGACAGAGATCTGTGTTGAAGGGTTGCCTTACATTGCACCGAGGAGATTAACTGCAACGTCTTATGTTTACTTAAAGGATTTGTGGTTAGCACTTTCCACATCATCATCAGAATGAGGTTTTTCTTTGGTTACATTTTTGGTTTCACTTTTCAACAATCATACCTTATAAATAATATTCTTATTAAGTATTCAAAACTATTTTCACTCACAAAAGTACAGTCAAATCTTGTGGCAACAACAACAACAACAACTGGCATCGCTTATATCAATTCATAAACAAAATAATTCCGATGCAAGAGTCTAAAATTAAAACTCAAATTGAAATGAATTGTGAGAAAAAAACTTTCTCACGATCACCTTTTGGACTGACGCGTAAAAATCCACGTGCAAAAGGGGGAAGAAGGAACTACCACCACCACCACCAACAACCAACACTACCACCAAAAACGACAACGACAGCAACAACTGGCGACAACTGCGGAAGGAAGGAAGCTAGATGGCAAAAGGCCACGCAGGCGGAGTAGGACGCAGGACATACCTATGACGATGGTGGTGGTGGTTGTTGTTGTTGCTTTGGTACTGACGGCCCCCTCGAGTCGAGTTGAATCGAGCATAGGTCCTCAGGAGTGCATGAGAATTTAAATTACAAACAAACAGCGCGCACACACAATCAGCAGCCTTTGTTTGTGCGTGTGTGTGTCCGTGTGCGTGTGTGTATCGGCATTTAGTAGGGACGAGGGTGCAGGACAACAGATGATGGTGTGGGAACTTTATGGAGGACAAAGTCGAGCATGAAGCGGGCTGTTTGTGGTGGGTCGGCCAATTACTTGAGTTCGAGACCAGGTTAACTATACGCTAATGCGCCACATTCCCACATTCGTTTTTTGACAGAGTGACTTAATAATTTTTCAAACACAAAAAATTAAGTTGAAACGAGCAGCCCACACGCCCGCCACACATGGGTGTAGCGCATCAGCGTGTGAGAGAGCTGTTCACCAATACAGACACTAATATGTATATTGGCTTAGCGGCTCTCTCTCTCTCTGTCTCACAACGCCGCTTGCTCTCTTTGCGGGCGATCACGCTCATGCGCAACAACAGCGTCTTGCAAATCCAAAAAAAGTAAAAAACAACATAAAGTAAAAGCATTAATTTACACATATGGAATTTTTTCAGTGCTGTTGCAATACAAAAATGAAATAAGTGAAACGCATGCATATACACATACACTTACATCGAATGCATATGCGGCTATTTTTAAACCCACACACAAAATGATAAGAATATTTGGTTGTGCATTGATAAATTTGAGACGGGCAGCAGAACAAACGGCAGCATTGTCAGCATCAAAGTTGAGAGGCAGCTGCACTTGGGATTGCCTACAGAGAGAGCTAAAATTTAACGCTGGCAGTGCTGTAGGCGAGCGCGCACTCAATTGTGTGCTGCCAACGCGTGTGCAGCTTTAAATTGCTATGTAAGTTGCACAAATTTTGTTTAAAAAAACTAATATATAATATAAGAAATATTATTAATACGTTGTTTAATTTTTATTATTAATTTGTTCGTAGTGTGAACTATACTTTTTTTTAGTCATTTTGTTGATTTTCACTGCTGACACACTTTTGTCTGTGTCACGTTGGCAGCACCGCTCTGCCTGCAGCGTGCCATATGCTTGTGTGTTTGTGTATTACTCATGCGCTGAGCCCTTGAGTGTGCCATATGAGTATGGATGTGTGCGTGAATGTTGGCTCTTTCGTCTCTTTCATGCGCTCTCGCTGCATTGGCAGCAGTCGCTTGTTTTTCGCTCACTCAATAGCACGGCCATAGCGCGTTGCTGGCGTACTTATTATTTTTGCGCGAAGAAGAAGCAGCAGCAGCTAATGTACTAGCAGCGCAGAAGTTTTGTTGACACCGAAAAGGAAAAAAAACCCTAAACCAGAGAAGCTAAAAACTAGGCGTGACAAAACAAAAGCGTGCAAAGTGAAAAAAAAAACAAAATAAATACCAATAAAAATTAACAAGAACAAGAGCAAAAGCAACAGAAAACAGCAAATGAATAGTCCTCGCACAAACGGCGCCATCTCAGCGCTGCCAAGCACATTGGCACAGTTGGCGCTGCGCGACAAGCAGCAGGCGGCTTCAGCATCATCCACAACGACATCGGCATCAAATGGCAGCGATTCAATCTCAGTAGCGGCAAATCCTACGACGGCATCGCAGCGCCCACAGACGCAGCCGCCCAGTGTGCCAAAATCGCAGTTAGCCGACTCGGCCAGTGTGACCAGCTCAAATGGTGACTCAAACAAGCTGACGCACGATTTGCAGGAGAAGGAAGCCCAGCAAAAGCCACAGAAGCCACCACTGCCCGTGCGACAAAAACCAATGGAAATTGCCGGCTATGTGGGATTTGCCAATCTACCCAATCAAGTGTATCGCAAGGCCGTAAAGCGTGGCTTCGAGTTCACACTGATGGTAGTGGGTGCGAGTGGTCTGGGCAAATCGACTCTGATTAATTCCATGTTCCTCTCGGACATCTACAATGTTGAACAATATCCGGGTCCATCGTTGCGCAAGAAGAAAACCGTCGCAGTGGAGGCCACCAAGGTGATGCTGAAGGAAAATGGTGTTAATCTGACACTAACTGTTGTGGATACGCCAGGTTTTGGTGATGCTGTCGATAACAGCAATTGCTGGGTGCCCATACTCGAGTATGTGGATAGCAAATACGAAGAGTATTTGACGGCGGAATCGCGTGTTTATCGCAAGAGCATCTCGGATAATCGTGTGCATTGTTGTTTGTATTTCATAGCGCCATCGGGTCATGGTCTGTTGCCTTTGGACATTGCCTGCATGCAGAGCTTATCGGATAAAGTGAATCTGGTGCCGGTGATTGCCAAGGCGGACACCATGACGCCCGATGAGGTGCATCTGTTCAAGAAGCAGATACTCAATGAGATTGCTCAGCATAAGATTAAGATTTATGATTTTCCCGCCACACTGGAGGATGCCGCCGAGGAGTCCAAGGCCACACAGAATCTCCGGAGTCGGGTACCATTTGCCGTTGTCGGCGCCAACACGATCATTGAGATCGATGGCAAGAAGGTACGCGGACGTCGTTATCCCTGGGGCCTGGTCGAGGTGGAGAATTTGACACATTGCGATTTTATTGCACTAAGGAATATGGTAATACGCACACATCTGCAGGATTTGAAGGACGTTACGAATAATGTCCACTATGAGAACTATCGATGTCGCAAACTATCCGAACTGGGTCTTGTCGATGGCAAGGCACGTCTCTCCAACAAGAATCCCCTCACCCAAATGGAGGAGGAGAAGCGTGAGCATGAGCAAAAGATGAAGAAAATGGAGGCCGAAATGGAGCAAGTGTTCGACATGAAGGTCAAGGAGAAGATGCAGAAGCTCAAGGACTCCGAACTGGAGATGGCTCGACGTCACGAGGAGCGCAAGAAGGCACTCGAGCTCCAGATCCATGAGCTGGACGAGAAGAGGCGTGAATTCGAACGGGAGAAAAAGGAATGGGAAGATGTGAATCATGTAACGCTGGAGGAGCTCAAACGGCGCAGTCTCGGCGGCAATAGCAGCACCGATAATGTCGATGCCAAGAAGGAGAAGAAGAAGAAAGGTCTGTTCTAAGTCAGTTCGTTAATTCCGAAGCGAAATTATCCTCCTACTTAATAACAAAAACAAGAAAAGTGACAAAAACGTAAAGAAAAACCATTTTACACTTGCTTAAAGAAAATCTCGAGATCAAAATAAAAACATAATCTAACGAATTATAAATATATACATATAAACATATAGCGGTACATACCATACTATTAAAAACACAAACACACATGCATACATATATGTATACAGGCCTCTATATACACTGTTTCTGCAATTATGCTCAATTCAATGAAAACGACAAACAAACAAACAAAACAAAGTTCTTCAATTAACTCTTCGAGATTGCAATAATTACAGCTTAGAAGCTTAATCGAGCCTACATACATTTACATACACATACACAAACATAATAAAGTGTTTATGGATTCTACAAAACACACACACACACACACATACACACTCGGCTTTCTCTCAGCAAAACACGCATTTGTTTTTGTGTTTAGATGCATAAACACACACACACACATACATATATATTTAACAGTTATTATTGCAGTATTTTAACGGCAAAGCGCATCAAATAAGCATAATAAAATATACATTTATTAAAATACTTGACGTAACAATTTTTGACTAGCCTAAATGAATTGAGAATAAAAAACAAAAAAAAAAACGAAACCTTAATTGTATTTACAAAATACTTAAATATCGCTTAATTAATACACAAAACAAAATCAAATACTAATACCGATATATCCTAAGAATAAAAGATAGAAAAGAAAAAAAACGTAACGAATGCATATTAATATCATCTATATTGTATAATGTGTGTATTGTATTTACTTATTATGCATCCAAAGTCATAACAACACAAAGCAACATAAAGACATAACAAGAAACAAACAAACAATCAAACAACAAACCACAACCAACAAATATACTCTTTGCATTTTACAAAATAAAGTCTTCTTTTTAGTTTAACTACATATACACGCCATTTGGTGTTTTCTTCTTCTTCTTGTTGTTATTGTTGTTCGTGTTGGTGGTGGTGGTGTTTATTGAACTGCAAGTTTACAGGGTGTCTTCGTTTGTGTCTGGCACGCGTCGAAATCATTGCTTAAGAAACTGGCTGGAATTAGCACCGTGACGCTTCGTTTCGAAATGCCGCTTCACTCGTCGTCACTTCACCAAATGCTGACTAATTTCTTGGGTATACAATCAACAATTCGCTTCAATGTGCTTTTTTGTGTTTAGTTTTCGAAAAAATTCAAATAATCATTATATAAAAATGTTGCATGACGCAGCTTGGGAATGGGAATGGAAATACAATCGATGTAGCTAATTATCTTTGGTATGCGATTCTCAGTGTTTTGAATTAGTAATAAGCTTAATAAAAAAATCTTATCTTCGACTCACACAATGTCACAATGCCAAGACTTTAGTGTAATGTAAGTGATATCTTAGACGTATATATATAGTATATGTTTCTATATATAGCGCTTGTGTTTTTATAGTGGTTCTGTTTTCTGTTATCATACAATACAATACAAACAATGTTTTTGCACTTGCATATTTTAGCTGGTACATATGCGTAACTAAGTCGCAATTTATTTAGAGAAATTAAATAAGATTAATTATGTATTTTTTTTTTTTTCGTCCCACTGTATTTGCACTCATATTTGCATATAACGTTCTCAAGTTTAAGTAGTGCAAAACATTTCGTAAGCTATGGCAAAGTTCAACCGCACCTCTTAATACCCAACCCCCGCACCTCCCCAACATTCATCATCATATGCATTATGAGAGCATGCAATATCATACCGCCACACCCTATATACATATGTACATATGTATAAGTACATAAATGGCATTGCATGGCGTTGATATGGCAGGCGAGGAGCTCCACTTGAAATTGCTTTCTAAATGCTGGGTTGATGTGGGGCAGAGCCGGCGAAACGGAGCCCAACGAAACGTATGGGTATTTAATTTATGCATAAAAATTAATCCATAACCCAATTGAAAGGCACTCAATTAATGCCGTATAAAGCGCAAAAAGAAAAGCCAAGCCAAGCCAAGTGAAAGACAAGAAAAGAAAAGAAACATGGAGCGAGCGAGTATGCGACTGGTGGAATGGGTAAGGAGTTGCGAAGGGGGGCTGGCGAAGGCGTGCAGTGTACATACATATATACTCACACACACACAGATAGACGCGAGTGTGTATGTAAGTCAACAACGTTGACGCAGCACTTAAACGGCAATTTCTGGCGATCAATGAACGCAGGCAGCAGAAGCGGCAGCAGAAGCAGCCGCAGCAACAACAAAAACTTCAGCACTTCGAAGTTTGGCTTTTTATTTTATATTATTGCTGTGTGTTGTTTTTAGGGCGATGACTCAAAAATACAGATACATAATATGTACCTACATATATGTATGTGTATGCACAAAGAGAGCGGTGACTGACTGAATGGTGTTTGTTAAGCGCTTATCAGCGCTGAAATGAGAGCACGCTGTTAAGAAGTTTGTATTGACTTTTGCATTGCTCTCCGTCTTTTGCAGTACGCAGCACGCACATGTGTCCCACACATGGGGACTGGACACCCTGTAGCGCTAATGCTAACGCTGCCTGTCTGTCATGCCTCTTGAGCTACATTCTTGCACGTCAAATCGCGCAGAACGAACACTGAAATCAAAAACAAATGTTGACCGTTCTTCTAATAAGCCGGCAACCGCAACAACACACACACACATGCTCATGCATACGCAGCACAACCACACACATTCTCACATAACAGACGTGACAAGAGCAAGAGAGCGAGTAAAATGGCAACGACGCACGCTCACCCACACGATCGCAGCAGAGCTTGACATATTTACGTGAGCAGCCAATTGACCAAAAACTGAGAGAACGCGTCGCAGCCAACGTCAAGAAAGGCAGCGACTGAGACGCTACGCCTGCGCGTCGGTTTTTATTTGAAATTTCCGTTTACAATTTCTTATGCTCGGTTGTAATGTGGTTGTTGTTGTTTTTCTATCTCTTTCTCACACGCTGCAGTTGACATTTGACATTTTTATTTTCTTCGGCAACGGGAAGTGATTTTTATAGGTTTGTTTGTTTGCTTGTTTTGGCTTATGGCTCGTTTGCATTGCGAGTTTCTTCGCCTTGCCCCTACTATCCCCCCACACTCTCATTTAATCATCAATGTCAGCCGTAGATAAGGGCACACTTGCCATATTGAATATATATGTATGTATGTGTGTGTTTGTATACAGAAATATTATTGTACATGATTTTTTTGATATTTTCTTATTTTATTTTTATTTACAAACAAAAAAATTAGATCGTTTGTGGACTGAGAGTTTTATCAGTTTATTTGATAATATTGATGTAACACTTGTGGGAATTACACACAAACACACATACACACATATGTATATATATAGTGTTGATAAAGATCGTAAATTATCTCGCCAAGTAAATAAGCACTTGTTAAAGTTAACACATTTCGTTTTTTTAGGTTGAAGTAGAGGGTTAAATATTTGCATTGCATTTAACGAACTCGAAACTAAACCAGTTGAGTAATATTTGGTCCATTGTAAGGGCGCTTCATACGTAATTAAGAGGTGTGCGTAAGTGTGTGTATGTGTGCGTGTGTGTGTATGCGGTCACACATTCGTAAAGGATCCTCATAGCGGACACGGAAGTTTTGTGCTTTACTTCCGTTTTCGTTATTTGCGAACAATAGAATCGGTATTTTTTTTGGTCCCATAGCGGTAATTTGTGTTTCCTTGCACCTCCTTTCCCCTGCCTTGATCCTGCTTTGATTTCCGTTGCTCGCGTGCAAAACATCCGCTGTCTATCTCCCTCTCTCTATCTTTCTTTCTCATTCAGCCAGTAGAAAGAGCAAGCAAATAAACAAATATCCTTACGGTCTTTGCCTTTTTTTGCGATTATTTTTTGTATTTTTCTCGTTTTGCCATTGTATTGAGCATTTACAGTTAGCGAGGGATTTTTTATTGTCCTATCCACACATCCTGAACATTCCTGAGAATGAACCTCTTAACAGGTTAACAAACAATCCGTTGCTCTTCTCAAGGTGTTATAATTAACAGGTCTTCAATTCTGATCTTAAGTGGCTAAGATATGGTATAATACGACAATATAATACTAGCGTTTCCACTGATTTTAATAAACAGTTATTTCGTTACAGTTTAAAAGTTTTGAACGTTAATCTGTCTGCTCTCCTTTCTGATTTTTGAGTGCATAACAAAAGATCTGGGTAATTTGCCTTGCATCCATGCCTTTTGGCATTG
This sequence comes from Scaptomyza parva, assembly GCA_035044645.1. NCBI lineage: Eukaryota > Metazoa > Arthropoda > Insecta > Diptera > Drosophilidae > Scaptomyza > Scaptomyza parva. The sequence continues at coordinate 9,501,607 of JAWNNT010000090.1, forward strand.
GCAATTCCTCAAGCTGTCAAATCGGTTGACATATGTTTTCAAGTACAATAACCGCATTATTATGGCGCCTATCCGAACATCCGATGAATCCGATGTAATCACAACAATGGAAGCTTAATGTTATTGAATGGCCTTCTTACCGGACCACAATTTCCATAATTGAGCAACAGTTGCCTTTCAATATATGTATGTGTGTGTGTGTGTTTGGGCAACAGATTTGCGGTTAACATAAAAATGACCCTGAGAACAGATACTTCGATACCTTAATTGTATTGACAGTTCATACAGTTTTGCTTTTTTTTTTTTTGTCTTTGGGGATGGGGAGCCTAAGCAAAGTACTTAAAATTTGGGTCAACTCGTAATTGGTCAGATACACACACACACAGATGCACAGATTGATAGCTAGGAAGAGAGGGAGGAAAGGGTAATGGGAAGCGGGGTTTTGTGTGAGTGTGTTTGAGCTCTTAAAGTGACTAAAAAGTAGGTTAGGCTGCGGCTGCCTCAACTTGTTGTCACTCGGCTTGTCAGCCTTTTGTGCAGTATCTTGTGGCACAAGCCACCCTTTCATTTAATATGAGTTGAGTTTGGATTTTTTTTTCGTTCTTTTCGTTCTTTTCTTCTCGATTTTTTGTGAATGCCTCTGCATGCCGAGTGGTGCTCATCATGATGATGATGACGTTGATGCTGAGGATGAGCACACGTCGATGTCCCCTTATCCGCCTCCACCTCCCCATCCCCAATACGGATAGCAGGGCAGAGCCCATTCATTCAGTGCGACTCATAATTGATGTTCAAATTGCTGTTGAATGATGCGATGCTGCTGCTGATGCTGTCGAGGAAGCACTTGTCACAGTTTTTGTGCCCATTGCTTGATGTACATATAGACAGACAGATGAGGTGGAACTCATTCAATGAGGGTTATGCAGGCAACGTGTATGATTTGTGTGTGATTTGTGACAATATGATGATATGCCCTATACGTAAAGTGTATTTGTTAGAAAAGGGTACATTGATTTTGAGATGGAGGACATCGAGATGAGGAAGTTTGGGAGATTAGATTGATAATAAGTTGAAATGAAAAGTTACAGATCCTGAAAAAAACCCTAGGAACAATACTTCTTTCTCTCTCTGCTTCCTTAAGTTATCCTAACTTTAAGAACTCATATTTCCTATCTTCAATAGATCAATTAATCCTCTCTTGGTTTCCTTGAATTATCCTAACTTAAAGAATTCATATTCCCCATCTTTTACTTCCCATAAAATCTTAAATATTTCCCAATCCTCTCATATCTTTTTCCCTACCTTCCAATGAGTATTTCCTAGTTGCTTATTCCCCGACTACAAATCATTCTATTCCTCAACAGTTTCGCTCGCGCTTTGCAGTTATTATATTTATGATGGTTTAGTTGAGCGACGATCAAATTGATTAAATTCGTTTAAATTAGAAAAGCGGAAGCTGACACAACACAAAAACTATGAGAAATTGTTGTGTGGAGGAGTTTGAGAAAAGAAGATTTCCGCGGTCTTTTCCCAGTTTTTCTTTTAGGTTTCTCCACGTGCCACACGTGCCAGGAAATCTGTCTCAAAGAAAAAGGTAGACAGAAAATACGTTACATCAACTAATTTTGAAGACCCAACAATGCAGACAACAATTTTTTTATTGAGCCACGCGGCAAATGAGCCACGCAGGCAACAAAGGACAAGGGCCCCCTCTCTCTACTTGGAGTTGCTCTGCAAGGAAAAAATAAGGAAGAAATAAGAAAGACCCTCATTGAGCGTTGTTGCAATGAGTCTCTTTGCTGCTCATTGAGCCTCCGCCAGTGCTCGGGGGTTGCAGTTGTAGCATATATATTGAGCCAGGACGAAGCAGTTGTTAGGACCATTCTTGTCTTCGTTTTGTGTAATTATTATCAGTGATCCCGAAATGAACGTTACTTTTGAGCCCGGTGTTTTTCGCCTGGCACGCGTCAATGTCTTTTTTCCGTCATTTGGTTTAATTTCGTTTCGTTTTCTTTTTCTTTAATAAAGGCGCAGCTGCCTTAAAAATCAGCATGACAAACGAATTTTGAAAGAAAACTATTTTAAATGGGAGCTGTTATTAAAATTCTGCAATAAAGTCGAGTATATGTTTATGTGGTTTATGGTATAAGTTGATTATGTCTGGCTTTGCTTTGTTTCAGATCTCAAAACGTTGAGTTTTTAAGATTCTTAAAAAGGTTTTTGCATGACTTTAAACTTGACTTAGTCACAAAAATTTACCCCAAATATCATAAAAGAGATCAATAAATCTTTAAGTAATCTAGGTTTTCCTTTTGTATATTCATTTAAGACTTGATTCGTTTAAATTCCTTCAAAAATGTACCCCAAATATCATGAGAGAGATCAATAAAGAAATATATATATTTTTCCAGTCAAACATTTATGCAATCCATGTTTTCCTTATGTATTTTCATTTAAGATTTGATTCGTATAAAAGAAGTTACTAGACTTCTCTTACAAGTTACTGATTTTCTTTAAAGAGCTTATGAGTTCTAAATACATTTTGCATGACGGTCAAAACTTAACAAAATATGTATATCGTAGACATAGGCGTGAAATGTCTCAACTGCATTTTGGCCAGACATTTCGCCGGAAACCAGCTAGAACTCTAACCATTTTCATGGTTGCAGTCAAATTATCTATTCCGGGGTTTTTGGCTTTGGTCGAGCGCACAGCGTGCGCTGGTCGCGATTGCAAACCGACTAACAGCGACCACAGCAAGTGTCTGAAAGAGAGAGACAGAGAAAGAAAAAGAGAGGGAGGACACTCATAAACACATTATGCATGCCACCTTGGGGGTATAGAATGTGTCTAACTAAGCTCTCTCTTCAAAAACCTTAACGAAATTTGTATTTTTGTGAATGCAAAAAGCCTATAAAACCATAACGCGTTTTCCGAGAACAACTAAACTGAAAATACAGGTAAAAAGGTCATCTCAAACAATGTTTTTCATCTTTTTTAGGTTATTTTGTGTAGGTTGACTCATAAAGCGATTATGATTGAAAATTAAAATACATCTTTTGTCGCACACAAAAATGTGCCTTGAGATACAAAAATCATTTGAAAAACGCTCTAATTATACTTACTTATGTGTAGTATTTTATGATTTGCTATAAAAATGTTCAAGGCAAACCAAGTTAAGTCAACTTGGGTTTCCTTTTGGGATTCTCGTGTCTGTCTGCTCTGTTTATTTGACCGTTCTGCATAAATAAACCATTAATTTAACATATCGCTGAGGCGCAACGAAACCAAAGGAAGGAAGTAAATAAAAAGACACAGACATTCCATATGTGTGTATGTGTATGTATATTGTGAGGTCAGGGTCCTGGGATCACATGGCATGGTTCGTGGCCAGGTGTGCGCCAAGACTCGTGTAGCTTCAAATCGCACACGCAACATGGAACGCGTTCAGAAAACTCTAAAACTCTATATATGTATGTTAACTTCCCTTCTTAATCTATGCTGCTGCGCAAAAAGAACGATCAAAAAAGTTCTCTGTGTGTGTATAGCTTCGGGGTTCCCTGGGTCCTGAGCCACCCCATTTTGCTCCTTTTCATTTAAGATTTGTGAAATCTTATGCAAAAAGTGTACAACTCTCAGGGAGGGTTGGTTGGTTCTTGGTGAGGTTCAGTTAAGCGCAACGACCTTTGTCTTTTTGGCCAGAACGGGGAGGCGATTTCAGGCGCATGTCTCTCCTCTTTCCTCTCACCCTCTTTATCGGGATCGGGGCTGGTTTATTTCACTGTGCAGCTGTTGTTTTTTGACTACGCAAGAGGTTTTCTATATAGTATTTCTTTGAAGGGCTGTGCCAAAGACACCCCAAAACAAAAAATAATTATAAATCGTCTTTTGCTGCTTTGGTTCTGTGCAACGCGTGTGAAAGTTTTCTACTTGCGAGCAAAAACTTGGTCCACACACACACTTCAGCCATTTTGTTTTGCCTCCGTCGTCATCATTCTCCGTCACCTGGCATTAGAATGGATTTGTGGCACACAGTCTGGAAACACATGAGAGAAAACCCTGCTGCTCTTGCCAGGGAATGCGTCAGAAGCGTGTAAGCACACACGAGCAGGGCTCCCTACAGTTTCTATGTTCCTTATCAAATAGGTTATAGTAAGATCTTATTTCAATATGAATATCAATAGTTCGATTAAATGCTTTAGAGAGATAATTTTGATTACAGAAATTGTCTTGAAAATTTGCATTGGAATTTAGCTATTATTTGTTTAAAGCTTCAGCTTGTGTTGGAGCAATATCTTATCTAAGTCTTTTGTAAATATTAACCAGAAGATAACATATTTGACCTTTTTCATAATTTGCTAGTAATTTAAAAGGTAATTAAAAAGGTATACAAGTAGATAATAACTTTTTAAAGCGATTCATTTAATATAGGTCACTTTTTAGGATTTTAAATATATTTCCTCAACTACAGAAATATCTTTTATTCTTTCTTGTACAGGACTACATATCTATATATGTATACCAAAAAATAGATTTTACAAGTCAAAAGAGACCAGATGTTAAATTCGATTAAAGATAAGAAATAATACTCCCTTAGTAGATAAAGTACTTTTGGTAGGATGCTCCAGTTTTGAGTTAAGCAAGACCAAGAGCCTTGGAAAAGTATCTTTTGGATGAGTTTACGCTTAGTTATTAATGTGTGTGTGTGTGTTTGTTTAAGTGCTTACAGTTAAATTGCCGACCAAGTCAAATGCAAACAAATGTGTGGCGATGTCCTTGATGGCATCGCTAATGTGTTTATATATGGCAAAAAGGACCAAGTGCGGGCAGCAACACAAGGATGCAACATAACGAGGCACGCACAAGGTTACACGGTTTTACGACAAAATTCCCCGAGAGTTCCTCTTAAATGCTACACAGAACGGACACACAGACCGATAGGACGGACAGTTGGGCTGGGTTGGGTTGGACTGTGAAAGGCTGTGCTGTGAAAGGATGCGCAAAGTTAACAGCAAAAAGGACCCGATGCAAGAAAGGATAACTTTACGAGCGAGGCCCATAAACGCATTTGCATTGATCAATATACGAGCATGAGCAATGGGTGATTATTTGTTTTGGTCACAATAAAAGCGGCGGGTGGCAACAATGCCAAATAATGCAAAGAAGATAGCCTTGCCAGCATTTGTGCCATTAGCGCAACGATTAGCGGCTGCTTGTGCAGGGGTTGGGCAGGGTTAGACAGACCATTCCTGGAAGACATGACCAGAAAGTATTTTTTATTCCTTATTTTTTGCATTTTTTAGACATTTTTTCGCTATTTTCTTATGATTTTTTCTAGTTGCGTAAAAGAAGGTTTGACAGATTAAAGAAGTCAATTTGTTTCCTGGAATGTGATTGCATATTGCATAAAACTCCTTGCGTCGCATTTATGAGAAGGGCTTTGTCGGGTTATATTTGGGTTTCGTTGCCGTTTTTTCTAACGTTATGTAAGCAGCCTTACTTCGTACTAACTAAGGTTGCACGAGGATTTTGAGAAACCCTAAGATTTCCTAGAAAAGTCCAAACCGATACACAATCATAAATAATACTTAAAAGAACCCAACATCATAAATTGAATTAACTTCAGATAACTATCGGTTAAAAAAATTGGCCAAGAAAAAGATAATCATACTGTACATTTCCCACAACGAACTGCCAATTAATACTTTGACAGGAAACACTATGAAAATATAATAAAAAAAATTATAAGAATAGAATAAAAATCCGCTAAACTAATTTTCCCAGCCCACAAAACGGAGTAACAAGTGCGTGTGAACTCCAAGAATAAGAAAAAAATAATAAGAAGTAAATGTATACAAAGCAAATAGGCGAAAGACTGAGAAAAAAATATTCTCATCAGCGCAAAAATGCAGAGCCAGTGCAAGGATCAGCAAGGATCTCGGGAGCGCACACTAATCGTTTATTATGATCAACGAGCTGAATCAATAAAAACGAAACGAAATGAAACCAAACCAAACGAAATAGAAATGAAAACGAAGCGCCTACTTCAGACGTGTCGTCGTCTTCGTCTTCGTTCACATATTTGAGTTGGAACCTGTTATTGGATTGAGGGTTGTTGGATGTCCTTTTGTGTGTGCGTTGGAGTGTTACCGTTTGGCCGTGAGAACTGCCAAGCGGGGTTACAACAGGCTACAACAGGTACAGGCTAACAGGTATAACATTCTACATATGACACTCTTTTCACTCACTCTCTGTGTATGCAAAAGTCAAAAAATGTTGTATGGGAATTTGGTGTTTTTTATTTTTTTTGGGTTACCTTGGGAAAAGTGTTCAGCAAACAGGGACTTAACGGAGTGATGGGAATATTGTTCCTAAAAAAACCATGGGAGCAAAAATGATGTGGGCGGTGTCAATGAAAGAAGAGTTTGGGAGATGGACTTATATTGACAATATAACATTTTGATATCCTAGCGATAATATATAATACTATCTTTTTATAATCAGCCTTAAACATTTTTAGAATATACCATATATATATATATATCTTAACTATTATTGATATTATGAAAGTCTGCTTTAAAGATTTTAAGAATATACTGTTCATATATATTCTTTAATATTAAAAATCATTTCAATAAACATTCAATTAACTTTAAACAGCAAAAGTCTCTTTACAAAAGTCTGATCATATACATACTGACAGAATAACCTATGACCTATTGATAGGGGCTATCTTTGACCCCCATAAAGGGCATACTAAGTTATTTATATTGCCCATGAGAACGGCAAAAGTAATCGCAATCTGTTCACGTCATGGCCACTTCGACGTTGCCACGCCCACAAGCAGAGCTGCGCAAAGAAACTCTTTCAAATAAAGGACGTAGTTATAACAATAAAATTTGTGAACTTCCTTCCGGTAAGCGGAACTGCACCAGTCACAAGCAAAACAAGGATATTGCCCAGACACAATGTAGAAATCTAAATTGCAAAATATATATGAAACACACACACAAGCACACAAATACACTTTTCTAAATAGGTCTGTGGGAACGAGGTTGTTCTCAATTTGATGTGGGCCCACCCTCGCATCGATAGCATTGTTATCTTTAGCGCTGCTGAGAAAATCTTGTTTGTTGTGGCTGAGCTGAGAAATATTAAAGATTTCGCCGTTCTCCAGCCTTAAATTGGGTTTCTTGTGTGTTTTTTTTATCTCCTTCCACTTATTGTTTGAGCTGCAACAATATTTGTATACAGAAACAGGTTAACAGGTATTTAGGCTGAGGATCAGTCAGGATTAGGGCGACAGCACATCAGCAATGCTCAAGTGGGTGGTCGCTAAGGATATTATCAACTAAAAAGGACTAGCTCCATTAAATTTGGAGCAATACATGAAAAATCCATTTCGAATACTCTCATAAATTAGTTGAAGTGTTTTTCCACAGATTTGTATTAGGGTTTTAGGCAATTAAGCAAAAAGGACTCTGAAAAACTCAAGGTCATATTTCGTGTAATTTGATGCGCGCACACTTCTGAAGTGACGACAGGTAGTCCTGTTGGTCCTGGGAGCTGATCTGCTCCTTCAAAAATGTAGTCGGCGCAACGAATCGCAATGAGCCAAACAAAATGCTGATGATCGATGGGATATCCTGTGGTGTTGGCGGCATTGCTTCTAAGGAGCGTTAATTGGATTTACGGCTATTCAAAGAGCTGGTCAGTATGGGTTCAGGACACTCTCTCTCCTTCGATTTGAGTTAAATCACACGCATAATCTCACATAAACAGAAATATATATCTGAGGATACACCTGTGTGAAAGGACCGCACACAGGTCATCTACGGGCGTTCCACTCACTGACCTCTCTCTACCTTGTTCCCATACCTATTGTTATTCGCATTTCCTTGTTGCATTATTATTAATTTGAAGTACCCCGCACTTCATGCAACTGTTGCGCATCGCTTCCTTTGCGATCCTGCGCGATGTTTCCTTCCTGCCCACAATATTGTTGTTGTTCGTGTCCAGTACTTTTGCACTTCCTGTGGGTCAACCAAAACATTCTATTGTTGATTTTAATTGTTCCGACTCGCTGCGGGTGATGGACAGCGAACAGGAAGTGGATTTGAATCGATTGATTGTCCCTTTCGTTGTATACTAATGAAACTGAAACTTTACCTCTGTTTGCGGTTTTAACTAATTTGTTAAAAGAATATCTAAAGAAACTTTATGTTGGTACTATGGTTAAGTTCTATCACTGTGCCAAAAAATGGTTATTTCCAATATATTCGACAAAAAAAACTTTCAAAAACTTTCTTGCAGCCAAATGGTTTTACTTTGATAACAATATAGTTGGCTTACAGTCCAAGAACAAACTGTGACCAACTGCATTCGCATTATTGTGCAGTGCAATTGGTTTAAGCCACTTTAAGAGCAGTTAGCCATTCAAACTGCTGCAAACAATCGTTTTATAGTTAAGTTTCGCACCTTGGTACTGCTTAGCTTTTGCAGATACCAAAAGTGGCGCAAGTCATACACTGCTTGTAAGCAGAGTTTTAAACCAAGCAGTGCAAACGAACTGTTTTGGACTATACCTTTCGCGCGTTTCTTACGCGTTTTCAATGCGATTTTTGGTTTTAATTGATTTTGGCAAATAAGACTTTTTAATTATGAGCAAAAAAACCGAGTTTCTTAAAAATCGTATAAGATATTGCTCTAATAATAATTATATGGGGCTGCACTGATGTACTATGTACTATAATAACAATCTGAATACTGAATATTTTGGCTAAAAACTATATAACAAATCCATATATGTGTAGTGTATATGACTTCCGTTCTGTCACTTTCTTGACAGTTCATGTGTCATCCAGTCGTTTGTGTAAGCTCCACAACTGTCGCTTAATATGTGTATACGGCGCCCCTTGAAACCTTGGGGATATTTCTCATTTGCAGCTGCTGCTGTTGGATTCTGAATTCGTTTTAATTCGGTTTTATTTCTTTTTAATTTTTATTACATTTTCGTATATTAGCTTTGACTTTGCTTTAGTTGTATCCACTTTGAATTATTTGCTGTTTGTTTTCCGCGCTCGCGCATACAGCCTGAAAAACCCCAAAAAACTGAAAAAAAATAAAGAACGTATGTGAAATATACAAATAAAGCAGCCAGAAAGCCAGCAGCCAAGTTTTCGTTTCGAATTTTTGGTGTTTTTCATTTTTTTTTTTTGCCGTGTTATTGTTCTTTTGGCCTCGGCTTATGTACGGGTGTACGGTGTTTGGGATCCAGGTTCCGGGATTCCAGACTCCAATGCTGATGTTGGACGCTGTCGCTGACGCTGAGTTGGACGTTTTGTAGTTTTTATTGTCCAACGTTGACTGTTTACGCCAAATGTGCGCTGAGCGGAGTAGGAAATTAAAAATGGCGAAATAAAGTTAAATTTTTTATGGCTTGCGCAAATAAGTCACACGACCAGCCGGTCCGAAAGCGACAAAAAAAACCAAACTCTGGCTACGCCAGCATGCATGTAGGATCCAACTACTAGTCCACCCAACCCGTACCCGCCCCTTTCCCTTACCTAGCACCCCGCACTCACATACATTGCTTGTTAAGCAAGAAAATAATATTAGCATTAAACGTTTGTCTGCGCGCCTCGTGACAGCCGCGGCGCCATCCTTTATCCTCAACCCCCCACTCCCTCTCTTTCTCCCTCTTTGTGCTTGGCTTTTTATTTATTTTATAAAATGGGCGACAAACTTGCCGTCATTTTATGTTTGGCTTTCGTTTCTTTTTTAGGCGAAACTTGGCTTCCTTGCCAAACCCATCTGCCATTATGTAGTTTTTTTTTCTATTTAATGCCACATGTGTGGCGCCACCAAAAGCAGAAAAAGTAGCAGTTGAAGCAGGAGGTACATCCAATTAAGCAGAGCTTGAAAATGTGCTAGTAAAAAAAATACCGAGGTGACTTAGGAACGAGTGAATTGAGCGCGTGAAAGGACGGAAAGGGTAATGCCAAGTGGCTCTTTTTAAAGTTGAGAAATAAAAGAAGAATATAACTGAGATAAGAGAAGTACTTTTTTTATGTGGTACTCGTTGGTGAGATAATACTGAATTTGTTAAGAATGAACCAACCCAACTTTGAATTGAACTTTACATATAGTTAAGAATCTGTTCAGCTTTTAAAGTTGAGATATAAAAGACGTGATATAATTAAGATGAGGAAATAGTTTTTATTTGTGGTTCCCAATATTCAGGTCATATTGACTATGTTAGGAACGAAACAACTTAACTCCAAACTGAAGTTTAGATATAGTTGAGATTGTTCTTAGCTCTTTTTAAAGTTAAGAAATAGTAAGAAAAATATAACTCAGATAGGAAAAAAGTTTTTATTTGTTCTTCTCTAGGTTGACATAATATTGAATATGTTAACCTTTTAACTTCAAATTGATCATTAAATATAGTTAAAATTAAATTCAGTATAATGTGATTTCATCATCGGAAAACACCTTTAACCACACTAAAACTCTTTCCCCTTTTAAATATTTACATTTAGTGGTAATATATTGTTTAAGATACTTTACATTAATGATATCTATTTAAGGCAGCACACGCTATTTTGGAACCCAACTCGTGCCATATCGCCCCCCTGTTGTTCTCCCCTGTTGTGACCCTTACCTACCCCAACTGTTGTCTTGGTCTTCTACTACCTGTTCGTGTTTGTTCCACATTTCCGAAACTGGTTTGTGTCCAAAAAGAAACAAAATATAGGAAGAAAAAATGTTAATATACACTTGCACTTTCTTTCAATTAGCTGGCAAGTTGGTTTTTTTTTTTTGTTTCTTTCTTGACTGTTGGCTGTTGGCTTTTAATACCCTAATTACTTGATATTTAAGGTGGGCGTGGGTGCTGTTTTCTCGCGACTTCAGAAGCTTCCCCATTATGGTGCGGCTCGCGTGACTGTCTACTGTAAGCTGTCGGCGGCAAATCTCGATGAAAGGCGTCTACCACAACAATATCAAGATATTTGGCAACAGGTATTCGGCTGTGTTTTTTTGAATTCTTAAGCTGATGTCTTAGCCGCTTCTTTTTCAGTTTCTCGTTGAACGTGGCCCTGATCATGCCATGGAATATATTTCAAGTGTTGCTAGTGCTAAGGCAGCTATTTCTTATTGTTGGACTCTACGAACAGTGTAATCATCAGTTGGAGCTGCAGGCTGGACAACACATCTACATCAATTCACCCTATTATCCTGCCCAATATCCCGTTGGCACTTCCTGTCGCTATGCTCTTCAAGCGCCCAAGGATCATGTGCTTAAATTTAAATGTGAATTGCAACTTTTGACGGTGAGTTTAAAAAGAGTTTTAAAAAAGTTTGAAAGAATTATTATTTTTTTCTTGTTTTTTTCTTTCATTTCTTCCCACAGTTAGTTAAGGACACGAACTGCCGCGCTGAGGTGTTTCATTTTAATGCCGAGGGCGACGAGCTGTTGACAAGCTCCGAATACTTTTGTGGTGCTGGCAAATTCGAGCGTCAAAGTTTTCTAAATCGTGCCGTGATTTCCTACATATCGCAGCAAAGGGAGGCGGGACTTACTGCAGCGGCGATTCCAACGGTGCTGGTGCCAAAGTTGAGGGATAAGCTGCCAACAAATACAACAACGACAACAACGACGACGACTACAAAGGTTCCCCTTGTTGAACAGGAAGATGAGAAAGAAGCGGAACAGCACAATGGTGATGACGATTATGATGAAGCTGATGATGATGATGATAATGGGGATAACTTTTCAAACGAGGTGCTGAACGTGCTGCAGGATGTGGGCGTAAGTGATGCCCTGGCTTATGTTGCCTCACTGCTCTACGATGATGATGATGGATTCAACAACAATGGTCGTCGAATTGGCAGCACACCAGCAACTACTTTTGCTAACAATCAGTTGGCCAACAACTTGGCCCAGTTGCCAAGGCGCAGTAGCATTGCAAAGACTTCCGCAAAACGTGGCCAACGCATTGTGTCCCCATATCCAGTGGGCGTGCCAGGTGGTGGTCGTTTCACCTGCCACGTCGAAGCACTTGCACCCAATTGCAACTGTGGCTGGAGCCAAGTACAACGCATTGCTAGTCCCACAAATGATGAGGCATCCTTACATGAGTTTCCCTCCATGGCCGGTGTATTGACCAAGAAGCAGGGAAAAGTATTTTGCGGTGCAGCGATCAGTAAGTAGTAGTGGTTAGAAATGTAATTGATGATTGCTTAATGTGTTTTTTTCCACAGTTCACCATCATTATTTGCTTTCGGCTGCACATTGTTTTCTCAGTGTGGAGACAAATCAGGCTTCCCTGCTGCGGATTGTGGTTGGTGAACATGATCTATCCACTCCCTACGAGTCGTACTTCACACGTCGTTATGACCTGGATACATTGATACTCCACGAACAGTTCAGCCAGACAAATGGACAATTGCGCAATGATATCGCTCTACTTCGCACCCGTACTCCGATTCTTTTCAATCGAAGGGTTGGACCTGCTTGTTTGCCACTGCAACCCGCGGTGAATGGCAGGAAGTTGCCCCTGGTGGGTCAACAGCTGCTGGCTGCCGGATGGGGCACCACTTTCTATGGTGGTCCGCAGACAAATCGTCTCCTGAAGACAACACTGGATGTGATCAGTGCGGAACAGTGTCGCAGTTCCCTGACTGAAGGTTCAGTACCGGCTCACAGTTTTTGTACCTACACTCCAGGTCGAGACACCTGCCAATATGACTCGGGTGGTGCACTCTACGAACGCAACAATGGTCGCCTTATGGCCGTGGGCATTGTCAGCTATGGTTACGCCTGCGCCACACAACAGCCATCGGTGAACACAAGAGTCGCCTCGTTTATCAAATGGATAAGAACGAAGACGCCCGAGGTGTCATATTGCCTTAAGCAAACATAATATAAACTTTTAACATAAGCTATGTGTGGCAACAAGAAATCAACTCATCGGCTTTGTATCTATTGATCAATCTCACAAAAAGCACATATCTTTCTCTCTTTCTGTGTACAAATCACATCCTGCCACTTGCTATCAAGTGGGTGTCAAGTTTGTCGCTTTGCCTGAACGCTTTAACAACATCGGGAATCATTCATTGATTCAGTCATCAATCATGAATGGAAATCTTAACGCTTCGTCGGCATTCTATAAGCCCTGTTGCCGCCGCTGATTGCAATTAAGCGCAAATGTCAACTAATTAACCTCAATGGGCTGCAGGCAAAAATCATCGAAGGCATCGCATCCTTTCGCTCCTTCTTTCCCTTCCCCTTTTCATGAATTACCCTACCCTGATGGGCTTTTAATACAAAATGATGCAACAACAACAACGCTGTGTGCAATGTTTATTTTTCTTATTTTGTGCACGGATTTGATTGCTATTTTTATGTGTTGTGAAGAGCTGTTCTGTTCTGTCCTCTTCTTTTCAAATAAATAATTAAACGTTTGCCATAACATATGAAGCATGCTTTTAGGCTTAAAGGAAATGCAACAAATAATAGAAAAAAAACGTCGTCGTCGTCTGACATTCGCTGTCTATGCGGTTTACGGCTATTTACGTATAATCCAATGCCTAGAGATTGGGTTGTATCTTTTCGTTATTGTTTTTGGGGGTGTAAACAGTTTAGAGATATAATATGTAACATATTTATTTTTGAATTTATGATCAATTTCAATCTTAACACTTTATAAATTCTTAAACAAAACATTTTTGTAAAAACAGTTGTGTTTTTTTAAAGGGTATTTCCTGTATATCATCTTTCATTATCTAGTTTTTTCTCTCCATATTTTTGGGTTTATATATTTTGTTTTCTTTTCGCTTACATATTTGTCTAACTGCAATGCACTTTTTCAATACCCAGTTGCCCTGTCTGACTGTCTCTCTATCCGACTGACTGTCTCCTCTGTCTACCTGTCTAACAAAGCTGACTGCATTTGGGCGCTGCTGCTGCTGCTGCTGTTGCAATGCCATCTCCTCTTCTTCTTGTATGTGTGTGTGTGTGTGTATTGTATATATGTTTGTTTTATTTGGTACACAGATGGCAGATGTCTGAGCCTCCTCATCATCATCATCTGCATCGGCGTCATGATGGCTTGTGAGGCAGGCTCTTCTGTTTGGCACTCTGTTGTTCAATTTACGTAAAACGCGAGCAACAACGTCAACTGCAGTCGGCGGCATCAAGTGTTGCATGGTGCCTCTAACTGCCTGCCTGCCTGCTTGCTCCTAGTGGGCGTGGCACTAGGCATAGAAATCACTGCATTGGACTGGGGCACTAATTGAAAAGCAGCAGCCACTAACGGGAAACAACAGCAACAGCAGCAGCCCTTAGTGTCAGTATGTGTGTGTGTGTGCGTACGAGTGTGTATGTTTGCTCTAGGGGAAATGCAGTTTTTTAACTACAGTTGAGCTACAGTAAAAACTAGTTGTGTTGAACAAAAACACTAAATCAAACGAATGCTGAAAAAAAACTAACGCCAAAAACTTTTTTAAAATCGGAATTTTTATGACTTTCTTCGAACGAACTAAAAATAGTTCTATTCTACTCCAACTTAACTTAAAAGAGACTTATACGAAACATTTTTGACGGTTAGTTGTAGGTATTGCCATCAACTCTTCACTGTATGAAGAAAGCTCATTCTCTGCCGGTGGTTTTTTTTCCCTGGTGCTCTTGCCCACTCGGACGTTTTCAAATTTCCTTTGCATACTTTTGTGCTGCATTTGATTACAAAATGGCGTCGATGATGGGGGGCCGTCTCTGCAGCTCTGGCACTAGAACACAACGCTGCAGCGTTGCAGTAGTAATATGCGCCTAAACATTGGTATTTAGTTTTCGTTTTTCGTTTTTTGGTGGACCACCGCCGTTGCCAGCGCGCCATCGCGCCAAAAAGTATGCAATACGAACTGAACGGAAGACTTTGACTATTCATTAGCGTGTATGCCAAACTCTAACAAGCTCAAAAAGCAATTTGCAAGCGGCAGCTAAAAAATTGGCAAAAATATCGACAGGGCCTCAGCTCTTGGAATTGACGTTTTGGGATGCGACTTGTCGGTGGATGGGTGGTGTCGAATTGGTCGGAGAACCGGTTACATAAAACCACGCGTCGCACAAAAGCCGCCAAATCGTTGCGTTACACAAAACACATCAAAATACAAAATGGCTGCTGCCAAAAACACACACAAACACAAAAACACATATATATATTCATGTAAGCATAAAAGTGCAAATGAGCGTAAGCTTCCACAAATCTATTTGACCACAATAACGCCAAAAAACCATAACAAATACGAAAATAACTAAAAGAATATACATGTATGTATATTCGCCAATATATTGAGTAATTGTTGAGTTTTAGTTGCGTGGAAGAGCAACATTTTTTTAAACACATCTTTTTTGTTGTAGTTGTGTTCTGGTCAACATTTGGTTTTATTTTCGAGTTTTTATTTGTTGGCCACATTGTGTGGTCAGAAATTAGCGTCGCTTTGTTGTTCACCTAGTAGGCCAATTAAATCCGTGCACATGAATAAAAAACATGGCATACAACAACAAAACACAAAATAAAAATGCATGTTTAGCCTTTTGGTATTGTGTTCAAAAACAATATATATAAAAACACACAAGCATTTAACTTTTTTACATAATGCAGCTAGGACAACTTTCGCTTAAGCTTTTTTTGTTGCAATTTTTATCTTCTAGCGAATGCTTTTTAGTGTATAAAGCACTTTTACTTGTGTCAAAGTGAATTTCACACTAAAAAACTTATTCGATTCGCAGACGAAACGATTACAATCCAAATTCACCGTAGATCATTCTGCGCCTGAAATCGGACCAACGACGTTTGGCATGTCGCGACAGGTAATCATTATTCAATGGATGTCCTTTCAATTGCATCGAATGTCTTCTCTTAAAATATCTCATTGTCGCCATTTGACTGCTGGGCTCGTCTTGGATGAAACCTTTATCAAACGTGGATGGCCTTGCAAACGCTCGATGGAACAAAAATGATGAAGATGTTCTGACTGGGCTTTGGAATAGCCTGCAAGTGCTCGGTAAAAATGATGACATATTGTTTTTTATATTTGTAATTTAGAATTTAGAGGTTTTACAAGAATTTCGAAATAAACAAATTATTAAAGTTGGCAAATGTATTTTTTTTTTTTTTTTTTTTTTTTAGTCTAACTGCTTTTTCATGACATACGATGTATGTAAACAATGACAGAATTAAGAAGAAAAATCAGAAAGACCGACAGTTGGCCATTGTTTTTTTCTCTCAAACGGTTCGGTACGCATCTCTGCTTTTCATTTGGATCGGGAACGTTTAGATGTGAAACTGGACAATGGTTCAACTGTAACGGACATTGCTGCATCAAGCAGCTCATCAAACTATCAACAATTGCTGCTCCTTGAATCGGGTAGTAAAATTCAGATGCACTCAATTAACTTATAATTTGTTATTTTTGTTAAAGAACCCATATTAATAAAATATTCAAAAAAATGTTGTTTTATATTTAATGATATACTAAAAGTAATTACTATTATTTTTAATTAATATTCAGTTAATAAGCCAGACAAAAAGAAAGAAACCAACAACAACAACCACAAACACACAATTTGTAATGCATAATTATTTTTGTTTTGTATATGCAGGTGGAAAACTTTTAATATATAATAGAGAGAAATACGAGAAACGTTTATATAAATATTGTATAATACTAATACTGAATTATTTTGTTATACGAAATGAAAGAGAAATGCATTCAACGTTTTTTGTAATTCTATTAAATTAAAACAATTCAAACGATAAATAAAAAATTATAAATAACAAAATATAATGTTTGTTCTTATTGAAAGGGGGAAGGTTTGTCTTTTGGTGAGCAGGGAATTTATTATTTGAATGCACCTGCCTAAAAGAGGCAGTAAAATATTTTTTAAGCTGCACCAAAGTATGCAATGCTTTTTGGTTTATGTTAGACACGAACCACCTGCTGCTGATTTCTGTTCGCCTGGTATCTTAACTCGGAAAAACAACAGAACACAACATTTGAATCAGAAATTTTGCGACAAAATGAAAAAAATGATTTAAATAAATAAAATGTACCATTTAAATATTGATTTACTTGCATCACACAAACTTTAAGCTGACGTTTTGAGATCTTGGACCATATTTCAAGCGGAATTCCGATTGAAGTACCAGACGAACATAATTGACAGCCCAATGCTGTCTCATTTTGTTTTCACTCAATGCACTGAGTTTTATTTTGTTGGCTTTATTATGATGTTTATTGAAGTTTTCAGTTGCTTTGATTTTTGGCACATTGAAATTTTGTTTATTTCTCTAAGCAACAAATTTAATTAGCTTAGACATTTAAATGAGAAGTTAATGATTTTATATATTATATATATTTCCTTTAATTTAATTCCTTACAATAAATTTATTAAAAAAAAAAAAGAAATTTATATTTCGGTTAACTAAAAGATAGTTAACACCTTTTTTCAGGTAAATTCCAGATATTTCCGCTCTTTCCCTTATCCTTAACTATTCACTTTGTTAATATCTTTGAAGCGCTCTTACCTCGATTTGTTTTTTGTTTTTTTTTTCTACTTAACACGCAAGTTTGCTCTTCACAAACTAGCGACATAATTTGTCACATTTTTCACGACCTTTTTGTGCATAAAACTGAGAGATAGAGAGATATAAGCAACAAAAAAAAAAGTGGCTAAAGAAAGGGTCGAATACAAATAAGAGTGCACTCAAGTAATACGCTTCATAATTTGTATTGTCAAGTCTTTTTTGGGTGGTTTGGGCTCTTGGCGTTGGCCGTCGTCGTTGTCGTTGTTGCCCCACTCGACAACAAAAGCTGCAAAGCGCTTGGCATAGAAAGCAAAAAAAAAAAAAAAAAAACGCAAGCAACCAACAATAAGTAACAAAAAAGTGGAATGGAAAAGGCATAAAATGAAGTGCAGGCTACAGAGAGAGATTGCAACAAAGAGCAGAGCAGCAGCAGCAGCAGCACTTTTTACAAAGCAGCATAAATTTTATAATATACAAAAAATCAATGGAGGGGCAAAAAAAAAAAACAAAAACCGTCAGTGCAAAAGGATTACGTGAAGAGCATCGTGGGTCGAGGGTCCTGCGCCAGGACAGGCCACTTCTTATGCAAAGCACTGGCCCACTACCGAAGTTCCCTTCTCCTCGGTTCCTTCGTTTTTTATCCTTGGCATGCAATTAACTTGCCCTGCATAAAATTCGTTTTTTTTTTTTTTTTAACTCATTGTTGTCGTTGTTGTTAAGTTGTTGCCATTTCTAGTGTTTTTGCGCGAGTTAATTTCATTATATATATTTATTATATATATTTTTTTTTGTGAAAAATCTGAATTTCATTGTATATTGCACTCGTTGGCGTAATTAGGCGCGACAACGCTTTGAGTTTGTCTTTGATGTACCCAGTCTTAAATTGGGCCAAGTACTCGAAAAAACAATTAAGAAGTCTCTAGTAGAGTAAGCTCGACGAAAATATACTCTTAATGCTTGACCTTGCAAATACGGTCATACCTTGATGGTTAATCTTTCATATCTCCGGTGTTTCTCAATCGATTTAAATAAAAATTTCACACATTTTTATTATATTTTCAATGTTCTGAATAAATATTTTCAATTTCTCAAAATCTAAGAATTCAATGTTATCGATGACATATGTATATCGTAAACCGAAAACTTATCGAAAATTTTAAGAAAACTTGTATTGCCTAGGGATTATAAGAGATAATAGACGATCCTGGCTATATCGGTTCGAAAATATTTCCTTCTGCCTGCTACAATCATTGGCACAAAACCATTATAACCCTTTTTGTACCCATTTTATGGGTTGAGGGTATAACAAAAAACAGCATAGGGTTATTGTAGTAGAAACAGTGCCTTGTAATTGCTTAAGAACTACATAAGAGTTATTATTAAATATATTGTTCATAAGTTTTCATAACGAAAACCTTTTTCAAAAAAAGGAAATCTGTACACGTCTAATGCATTTTGGTTTGTTGTTGCTAACTGCTACCGTAGATCATACGATGACGAAACTCTGCCCAGTTACTGCGATGAGCTCCATATGTACTGTATGGCGCAATCACCTTCTTTGAGAGGTTCTCCGCTGGAGATGGGCGTCGTTTCATGAATATGCGATTAAGCAAAGCTTGATCGGTTTCGCGTTGCACCTTGAAGTAATCATCGATTGTATCAACAGGTTCACCATAGATGGTATCACGCGCCGAATTCATCTCCGATTCCATTTCATCGATCGTTTCATTCGATTCACTGTTGTTCTGTTCCTCGCTCGCATCTGTCTGCTCTTCTTCTTTGCTTTCACGTTTCCTGGACAAAAGATGTCTGCGTCTGAACATAATATTGTTGCGAAAAATTGCGGGTATTCGTCTTGATATCTCACCAGAACTGCAAATGTTAGTAACTGGATTACGACTCTGACGCAACTGCTGAACGATAGCATAATTCTCCTCGCGTTGGGGCCACGAGCGATGACTCTGCAGCATCATGGAGGCATCGTGTACCTTCTTAATCATGTTCCGATTGCTGTAGTGTCGCATTGATTTCGTCAGACGTTGCACGGCCGATACGCTCCTTGCTGGCATTTTTTGTTGTTTTGTTTTCACTTTTAAATGGGTTACCGAAAATTTTGTTAATGTTTGTTATTTTTAATAAAAAGTTTTTTTCTACCCAGAAAAAAAAAAAACAATTTTTTTTTTGACTACGCAAGGCGGAATATAAGAAAATAATCACTCCGAAATGAATTTGTCCATTTACTTCAAATGACATTAAACCAAATGATTGCTTTAATATTGAACAAAACATGACTAGAAACTGAAATAAAAACATATTTCTTTGTAGCTGACAGAATTCAATTAAAAGTCATCTCGAGTTGCATTTCACACACATTAAGAATATAAATATATAGCTCAAAGTAAAAAATAGGAAAACAATTTTCCTCGCCACATGAACATTTATTAATTTTACAGTACGAAATTGTTGTGCGGTTGATTGGGGGCATGTTTGGCTTGTGTTGCCGTTGCCTTGGGAATGGCCTATGCAAAAATTTAACGCAATTTTGAGATAACAAAAAGCCGACAACAACTACAACAGAACAGCACGAACGCCAAGAAATTGAGTTAGCACACACAATTACAACAACAATTATGAGCTGCATTTTACAATAAATGCAAATAGATAAAGTTTAAAAACAATACCAAAGCGAATGCCGGATACACTTTCCATTAGTTTCATACAGAAATGCAAAACTAAAACTTTTCTTTAGAAATTAAGTTATATTTTATTATTTAGATAACAAACTCTTATCTCAAATATTATTTATATTATATTATCTGAAAAACTATCTCAAAACCATTAATAAAACTTAAGCATCTTAGCTAGAACAAGTGTATAAAATGTCAGTAAATTTGATTGTAGAAACTATGCACAGAGCTGTAGGCTGAACTGCATGAACGAACAGAAGGGCTATGCGGGGCAGGGCGGGAGGCGTTGCAAGTTTGTGCGTTGTTTTAAATGTAGGCAAAACATGTCACAGCTTTTTAATTTAAATGCAAATTAAGGCTTTTGTCAACACTCCAAGACACTGCCAAACTGAAGACTACCACAACACCAACAAGAACAACAGTTGAAGAAGGTGCTGAAGCGGCAAATGCCTAATAGGAAGGGGAGGGAGAGTTCTCAAGCAATTGTCGAGCATCTTGTTGTACTTGCTGCCAACAGCTGGCATTTGCCATAGGCCAACAATCAATAAACTTACCACCCCTTTCCCTTTCCCTTCCCTTCCCCTCACCAACGCATACATGTGGAGCCGCCCAGATAGCGCCACAGCCAGTTTAAATGTGCCGAGACTCGTGTATTGACCCCAATACCATAGGGTTCGCCACAAACGCGTCCATAGCTGATCACTCCGAGCAGAAACATGCGAGAACGTTGACGCTGTATAACCGGACCACCCGAATCATATTGACACGAGTCCTGACCCAAGCCCGTGTGATCATAGGTGCATATCTGATTGGCTGCTATGGAGGCATTATAACGCCGACTGCACTCCGCATTCACAATGGTCATCAGGCGAGCCTTTTGCAGTGTATTCGATTTGGCAGAACCAAAGCCCAGAGTACCCCAGCCGGCGATGTCAACAATCTCGTAGGTTTCCGTGCTAAAAAGATAGACATAACTGAGATTAGATATGTTTTTCCCGGAATTCGGTAGCCTAAGGTGTTAGTTGAGATAAATCTTAACTTTCGCTTGAAGTTATTGCAAACATAGTAGGCCTAGTTAGATAAAATCCGGTAAGCAAAACACTATTTTATTAGGCATATTAAAAGCCTAACGCCAGGCGCCTGATATTCAACAGAAGTTGAATAAATCACAAGTATCACTAATCTTATGTAGCTTTTAAATGAAATAGTTTAACTTACACCTGTGTTTGTCCAAAGGGCAGACAGATGGGCGCCACACCCCTTGAGAATTCTATGCTTGCCACTGTTTGTAGCAGGGCAATATCATTGGTGTCTCCTATGCTGTTATAAGATGGATGATTAATAATACTCTGAATGGCATACTGCAAAGCAAATATTGATTCGGTAGCTGAAGAAAGAAAACAAAACTATAAACTAAGATTAGAATAAGTTGGGTTAAGCTCCACTTACCACTGGTAAGATCATGATCCCCCACCAAGGCGACGAGACGACTTGGCAGCCTTTGTGCCGTGCAATGTGCCGCGGTGATAATAAAGCGATCACTGACAATGCTGCCACCACAAAAGATGGGCAGATTCGAGCCAATATCACGTATACCCACCATTGAAGGATACTCGTGTTTGGCGGCCTGCACCCCGTTCGCAATACGCATTGGCTGCGACCAGCCGCAGTCGCATGCAACACGACGTGCCACCGCCTGACAACTGAGTCGGGCACGCTGGTTAGTTGTGGCACTATTGGATTGATAGGCAAACGATATTGACTGAAAGTTGGAGGTTCTCGTTATTTGACCCAGGCGACAATAACGCTCGGAATCACGAAATTCCATATCCCCATCGCGTGAAATGAACAGAAACTTCGACTGGCATACATCCGGATACTGAAAGTGAATAATATGGAAAGTTTTTGCAGATTTAAAGAAATCTTTTTCTTACCACTTCAAAGCGACAAGTTAGATGAATGACATGATTGACTGGCGCCTTTAGCTGATAACGACAATTGCTTCCAGCTGGCAAAGCTCTTGGAAAATTGTTACTCGTGATGTTGACGGGTTGATCAGTCTGCAGATTATATTGCCAGCTGCATGGCTGTTGAGCTTGGGTCAGGCTAAAAAGCAGAGGAAACAGCACCAAAAGCAGTAACATTCTTAGCCACAATAAAATAACTCATGTATTGCCCGTTCTTATATGAGTTTTGGGCAACGGCATAAGACAAATAAGTCAGATATGAAAACCAAGTCAATGCCATGAGAGTTTGTCAAAGATTTGTAACTGAATCTCAAGTCAAATAAGCAAAAATCTGTCTTAAGTTAAGATATGAAAAAGTAAATAAATAAATGTAAATGATGTACTCAGTAAAAGAATGACTATAAGTTTATTATTTCACTTTAAAATGTACAACAAATCAGATTAAAATTGAATAACTATATTTGATTACATTGCTACTTTGCAATTGGAATCGCCGATCTTTTTAATTATCCAGGGTAGATAGGTTGTGATGCGCGTATTAACGCCAAGTGAATAAACGTCAGCAGCGCAGCTTTTGCCAAAACTAATGAGACCCAGAAGGAACTGTCTGCTGCTACGTTTAATGGCCGGTCCACCCGAGTCATGTTGACAGGAATCTTTCTTTTGCCCAGAATAGTCATAGGTGCAAACTTGACCCGAATTGATTACGGCATCGCCCTGATAAACCTGCTGGCAAGATTGATTGTCAGTTATCATCAATGTAATCTTTTGCAGCGAATTGGCATAGGGGCCAGCAAAGTAAACAGTGCCATAGCCAATCACATCAACCAGTTCTTGTGCAAAGGTACTCGTTCTGTCAACCAAAAAAAAAAAAAAAGGAAAACAGTATTAAAAGTTTTCCCAGCTACATATTCAATATTATACTTACGTGCCCAATGGTGGCAAGCAAACGGGACCCACGCCACGTGTCCACTTGATATTGTTTGCGGTGATCAATACAGCGATATCATTCACAGGATTTGGACTACTCTGATAATATTCGTGTATCACCATCTGCTGTATGGGATATTGTGCATAATACATGGAACTAGCAGCTATAACGAGATCGAGAGTCATTACGAATCTGTTGGTTACTAAATGATTTTACTTACGATTCTGAAGACTATTGGTACCGACATTAGCTACAATATTGGTGGGCTGAGTGACCAACTTAGCACAATGGGCAGCGGTTAAAATATGTCGATGGGAGACTAGAAAAATTATGAAAAAAACATTAAATATATTAAATGACGGGACATATCAAAGTTTAACCATTATTATTATATCGATTATCCCGGCAACAGATTGTACAAAATGTTGAATATCTTTTCATTTTCCATAAACTTTTTTACTTTCACTTACCGATCGAACCACCACAGAAACTTGGTACATTTGTGGTAATATCACTAAGGGCAACCATGCTGGGATATTCATTGGGGGCAGCCGCTTGACCATTGGTGATGCGTGCGGTGGCAGACCAGCCACAGTTACAATTCTGCGGAAAAACAGACACTTTGCATCTAAAGTTGCCCGAGGCACTGCCCGTTGAGATGTAGGCAAAGGTCAGTTCGGTGAAGAGGGACTCCCTGTTAAGGGTGCCACTGCCACAAAAGTTTTCAGCGCCACGCATCAAGATATCTCCTTCAGTGTCAACCCAAAAGTTGTCCGTGGTGCACTGTCCATTACTCTGCATGTATAACAAAGTTTTGCTTAGGTAGAAAAGATTAAAATTCCAAATGTGTCTGTACCGATGGCAATCTAATGGTGCACTCTATTGTCATATAGTGATCGACTGGTGCCGTTAGTTTATAGCGACACGAGGTGCCCGCTGGATAGTTTTGGGGATAGTAGGGCGACTCAAAGTACGTGGTTCCCGTCACCGTATAGGCATTATCGCAGCCCTGAAAGTAGGCAGCTTTAGCAACAGGCAGTGCCAGCAGGCAGCTGGCAAAGATTAGACAATGTTTTAGCATTGTGATAAGACCTTTGCGGTTTCGAAGCCAACACTTAACTGGGCTGGAAATCGACTGCCGCCCCCAACTAATACTCAGACTATGGCTCAGACAAGCAGGTGAAGCAAAAAAGTAAAGCAAATAAAAAACAACCAAAGTCAAAGCCAAAGCCAAATTAGCCAACAGTTTGTGCTGTTAATTGTGCTGCCATAAAATGTGACAGCAGTTGATAAAACAGAGTTTGTGAACATATTGCGTATACGCCACGTTGTACAGTATATCATTTTTTGTTGTTGCTCATTTCAATGATTGTAAAACGCTGCACTTGTGCAAATTTAACGGTAATACTTCGAGTATCTCACCTCGACCTCAACCTCAACCTTCTCCAATATGCAGTCGATTTTGAACTTGGTCGGTTGATGATCGGTAAACGTTTTTAGAATTTTATGACTTCCGTTGAGTTATTAGTTGAGTTCCCGACTTAAAACTGATAAGAAACATTATATTTACCTAACGGTATCGAGCGTTGTTACTAGAGAGCTTAATGAACTTTATTAATCTTTTTTGTATCCATTTATCAGACTGTGTTTTTGTTTAACTTCTTTCTTTCTCTGTTGATAAAGAGCTGTTAAAACAAGTGTTTTTCCTAAGCATAACTATGGGAATATTTGGTGTTATGTATTTTATTTTCTTCTACACATAGTTATATAAACATAGACATAAACTATTAAAATAATAGTTATAACAGACTTCTGTATTCAAATACTACAAGTGTCTGATAAGCTTTGTGCCAAAAACAAATAAACACTTTGAATAATATGATCTTATAACGCAGAAAAAGAAAACAAACCATAATACAAACAGAAAGCGAAAGACAGAGAAGAAAGAGAGAGAGAAAGTGAGACAGAGTTTGAGATGTCAACGTACAATAACTTTGTTTAAACAGATTATATTCGATAAGAATGCGAAACTTAATTATTCTTTGTTACTTGTTATCTTTATTCAATGTGTGAAACGTGAAAGTAAAGCAATAATTATTTATGTAATATTTAACATTATGAAACTAAAAGTGTATTGTTTTGCTTCCTTGTTTAACGCAAGAAAGAGAATCGACAGCAATAAAAAACGTGGGTTGAGTAAAGACTTTCAACAGAATATTTTGATATCTAAAGCTGATCTGCTTTATTCACTTCTTGCTTAATACTCAATATTAAAACTGACATTTTTCACCAACTTTATCATTTATTTTTCAAAAAATATGCCTTAAAAGCAAACACTTTTCATTAGTTTACTGTGAAATACTTTTAAATATAAACACAATTATTATGAAGCGGTCGTAAATTAAGTTTTTGTTTATGTTCAATTAACTTTTTACTTTGAAAACCTTAATCACATTTGCTCTTAATGGAAAAATAACTATGAGAACGAAATAAAAAAAAAAGTGTTAAAAATACAAGAAAATATATTCTACATATATATAAAACACGATAGCTGGCAGCTGTTTCAGGGTAGATAAAGCAATTTTAATGTGTGTAAGAATGGAAAGAGTAAAATACCTAAATATCTGTGTGTGTTTGTGTGTGTGTTTGTGACGTTCGAAAACGAGATCAACAAGAATCAGCATAAAATTGACTTTGATAACAAATAGAGAGAAAAGAAACCAGCAAAAAGTGTGCCGCCTAAAGGCAGGCTACGGTTTTTGACCCTAACCAAAACTCGGAAATCAGTTTTCAACGCAACGTTCTGCGTTCTGTAATTATAATATAATTTTTTTTTGTGTGTGTGCCAACACTTTGGCAAATGCCTCTCATTGCACTTTTTTGCATGCTCTCTATTATTGTTATCTCTCTATCACACTCTTTCTCTCTGATTGTTACTCTCACTCGCTCTCTCACTCTATGTTTTTCTCTATCTATTGCTGTGTGTGTGTTTTATGTATGTATTTAAGGCAGCTAGTGCGGTATGTCTATATTTTCTAGTGCCATTTTTTGTGCAATTCTCTTTGGGTTTTTTATTCGCATTTGCATTTTCCACTAATTTGACTTTTGTATTGTTGTGGTCGACATCCTAGCATCCAACCCAGCTGCACAACCCATTTCCCCCTCCCTTTCACTTACCCATTTTCCACCCACCTCATTGCTACCCTCCGTCATGTGCAGTGCAATGGGGCTATGTGTTAGAGTTTTTTTCTCGTCCTTTTGCTTTCCACCAATCAGCTCAACGCATTCTCCGTTTCCTGCCCAACACACTCTCTCGCTGAGTGTAAGTGTGTGTGTGTATTTCTGTGTGTGTTTGTGTATTTGTGTGGGTAGTTGGGCTACGCACTTTTTGACTTTGGGTTTCGAAACTGAGCTCCAGAGTGGGCCCTGTGGCTGGGGCAATGCGTTTTCCCTGCATTGGTTGGCTGTCGAATGTTGTCCAACAGCAAGGGGGTTGGGTTTCGCATGAGTGTGTGAGTGTGTCAGTCAGTGTGTGTAGGTGCTTTGGGTGTGCATTTCGAGTGCCTGTCATTTGATGTGGCTGTGACTTTGTGGCCATATCATTAATTGCCGCTAGCAGCAGGCCCATAAAAAAGTAGCACACAAATTAGTGGATAACACGTTGCATGAACGCAGAAAAAAGAAAGAAAGAGGAAGAGAGAGAAAAGAGATTAGAAAAATATAGTGGCTAACAGATATTAAAGTGTATTGGATAACTGAAGCATGATCCCAAGGAATATATAGGTAAATTTAACACTTAACTAAACACATTCAATATATATCTAAAGATAAACTCGATTTATTTCATAACTTTTATTATGAACAACTCAACTCAAAATCTATTGCTATATTTGCTTGACTGATTGCCTCGTAAATCCTCTAAATATTTAGTTATTGACCATGCTGAACAGTAATTGGAACGTGCAGCGCTTTGTGGTTCATCTAACGTTGCTATATCTCCCTCCTCCCTCTCTCTATATATATAAGTCTGTTTTATCGTTCAACTTTGCGCCTGTCTATTTCACTTACAGATGCAAACCGTTTATCACTTTTCCGCACACACACACACACACACTAACACAAACACTAACTCACTCACACATTCAATTTGTTGGCGCTTCAATCACAATAAATCCATACAAATTTCCGCTTTTATATACCATATATATACATATATATCCCAGAGAGAAGCCAAAGAGGAACGACAGTAATAAAAACTTTCAAATGCAAACTAAGCAAATTTTAATTAATGAAAAATTGCAATTAAAAAAAATGGTGAAACGCTTGCTATCTCGCTTTCACGAGAGTCTCCTACAGTACCATTTTTCATTACGTAGAGAGAAGTAGAACCTAACAAAAAAAAAAACAACAAATAGTAGTAGGAAAAAATGCAATCAAAATGCTGCCTAGTAAATGCATAAAAGCAAAACGCACAAGTACAAATATACAGCATAGAAAAAAACGAAGAAAATACATATATACATGTATGTACATGCGCATACATAAGTGAATGCGTGTGTGTGTGTGTTTGGCGGGTGGGGCTGCTAACAAAATAGGCGTCATCTAAGCAAGCAGTGCAGTTGCTGCTGTTGCTGTTGCCGCTGCAGCTGACTGCGACAGCGAAATGTTGCTGGCGGCGCTGCCAACATTGCCCGATTAACATAAACACGCAAAAACATTAACACCGCCGCAGCCGCAGCCAACCAACAGCCAACGGCGCCAGCAACGCAGTTAGAAAACAACAACAACTGCATACATCATACATAGATAACGCGGCGTATGTGTAATGTGCGAGAGAGATAGTGTGTAGTAAAGTAGTTGGCACTCGCTCTGCCACGCTCATTACACTCATTTCGCATAGTTGTTGTTGTTGGCTTGATGTTTTTTTTTCTTACTGTGTATGGCTGTAGTTGGGTGCGCATAGGCAATTTTCCACATTTTCACACACAGAGACGCTTCAGCCAGCCAGCAAATGCGAAAAAAGTCGACACGCAGACGCTGACTGCGCAGTCAACAGCAGCACCAGTTGGCGGCCGCACCCCCAAACCCAATCACAAAAACGCGTTAATAAGAAAACGTGGCGCAAAAAACTACACATACTTACACACCAACACACACACACATACCAAACGGCTCTACCCCCCCCATCTACCCAGGCCATCAACCAACTGCTGTCAGCCAATCACAGAATTTGTTTACGAATCGCCCGGCAAAAGCAACACAAAGAAAATGTTGACGGCAGCGCCAACGTTGGCGCGCGCGTTGCCCATTCGAAAAAATAAAAAGAGCGTCGCTCATTTTCTGTGTGCTTGCAATTTTTCTCACACAGCATCAAATGGCCGTCGCGCGCTCTCTCTCTCGCTCTCGCTCTTACACGCTCTCGGTCGCTGCTGCTGAGCTCAGCTCTCTCTGGCGGGCAGCGCTGCTTGGCACATTTTTTTTCGTTTCGTTTGGCTGCCGTCGCCGTACATTTTCCCACTGTTGCTCATTTGCGCTGCTGCGTAAAAGGTAAAAGAAAAGCAGCCACGTGCGCTGCCCGCAGCGACGTCAACGCCACGTTCGCTGCCCAAAAACGTGCGCACCAAAAGAGTGCACAAAGTTACGCTCTCTCTTCGGTGTGTGACGCCCGCTCTTTGCTTTTGCTAGCTTGCTAACTGGCGTTTCGTTCAGTTTTTGTGCTTTGGGGCGCTGCGACTACGACAACGGCGAGTATCTCGCTTAAATACTGTTGTTGTTCGAGTTGTTGTTGTTGTTGCTGTTTGATTTGTATTTGTTCGAGGCGTTTGGTTGGTTGGGCAAGTTGTAATGGGATTTGTTTTTTGCAATTAAATATTTCTGTACTTTTAGTTAATGCTTCGAATTGGATATAATTAAGGATTTCATGTTCATTTGAATGTTGTTGGGTAAACAAATAGTTTTGTAATAAAATATTTTATAAAACTTTTAAAATTGGTAAGAAAGTTGATTAATAGGTTTTTTTAATGTATCTTGAAACTTTTTATTATTATTTATATATGGAGTTGGAGGAAAACTAGAAGGATTATGAAACTTAATGAAAAAACATTATTTATAATATTTATATATTATATATCAAAGAATAAAGTTAAGGTCACAATCTGAAAACTTTTTAATATTACAATTAAGGTTTATATTTAATAATTATAGCTAAAACATATTAATAATTAAAGAATTTCTAAAAAAAAAACAGTTTAATTTTGATTGAAGATAGATTTTAGCAAAATAAAGATAAAGAAAACTAGATTTTCATAATGTGAATTCAATATTCCACACCTTCTAAGTATTACTATAAGTAGTTATTCCCAACTTAAGCTATTTTTGGGTTATTCTATTTACACCTCAAAGATACAAATTGTCATAAAATATTTAATCGAAAAACCCCATTTAACCCAATTAACCCAAGCATTACCCAAACCCATTCGAGACACATTTAGCCATAAGAAAAGTATGCTTAAAAAACGGAAGCAAACGGGTTGAGAGCCTTCAAGACAATAGATAACTTCCGAAATTAATAACAACTAATATTTAATGCAAAAGGGAAATTCTATTAACTAACAATCGATTATAATGCTTATGACCTGCGTGCCAAGTTGTCGCTTGAGGGGTGGAGAAGGGGAGGGCCGGTAGAGCGAGGGTTCACAATAGAAAAGCAGGTAAACAAAACGTAAACATAACGCATTAAATGTTAATGTTGCCTAATTGTGTAATTTGGTGTCGCATTTGATGTCATTTACATAGACAACAAATGGTGGCAACAACAACAACAACAATAGCACGCAATTGTTACCATAATGGAAGACCCAAAAAAAAGAAACAGGAAGCGAGCCTAATGAACAGTTTGGAATGTAGGTGGGCAAAAGTGAACGCTAATGAAGTAATTACAACAATTAATTTAATTATAAATTAAGCTATTGTTGCCTTTTGTGTTCTTGCCGCATGACATTTATGATAAGGAAGTGAATGGTGAAGGGTGGGAAAGGGGGTGGGACGTACTACGTTTGTTTTGTCAACATGTTTACAAAGGACAACGAAGGACAACAACCCGCCCCCAACTGCCTCTGTCAACTGCCTTCCTTAAATGTAACCAAAAAAGTAATGAAAGAAGGCATAAATTATGTCAAAAAAACAAAAAATTGAAAACTCAACCCACAAAAAGTGTTTTGCGCCCACATCATTAATATTGCATTGAGGCGCCACACATTCTCTTATCAGCTAGGCAATAATTTACAACATTATCAACAGTTGCACAGTTGCATGTTGCAGTTGCACAATTATCATTATTATTATTATTTTTCAATAATTTTCAATCCAACAGCATTGGCTTGGTTATCGTGTGTCTGCCATCTGTGTGTTTGTGTGGTAGGCGTTGATAGGCGTGGCATAATGCACACATAATTTTCATTTTAATTGGCTTATTTAATATTTCAATTAAGTGGCCAAAGGTTGGCAAACCAAAACCAAAACCCAAACCGAATAACCAAACCAGATGCCATAAAACCATAAAGCCCAAAAGCTTAACAGGTGTGAAAATATGTTGAAGTGTGTGTGGCATATAAATATTTGTGTTGCAAGTATATGTATGAGTGTGTGTGTGTGTGTTTGGAATGTGTAAATAATACAGCTAATGAGTGCCACAGGCGAAAAACACACACAAACACATACTCACACTCGGCCACAATTACAGTTCAATGCAGTTTGACGGTTTCACAATGCGTATACGTAACATATATATAGACTGCAGTTCTGTGTGTTTGCAGCCTGTGGCTGATGTGTGTGTGTATGCGTGTGTGTGTGAGAAGTCAAATTAAATATATTAAGTGCTTGTTAAGCTTGATGAGCTAATAGAGAAATTATGCCTGAGCTCAATTGTTAATTGTAATTATTTTAAATTGCTCAACTTATTGTGTAATTATTTGCTTTAACACATTTGAGTTAAATATTATTAGTTCACACGTTGACATTGACACTTTGAAGTAATCTATGTAATCTTTGTCATAAATATTAATATTAAAATAAGGTGATTTAAGCTTTGTCTCATTTTCTTGAGGTGGTTAGTAATAAGAAAGTGTTGGTAAAACAAAGATTAAATGAAAGAATCATAGACTAAAATGAAGGTAAGAAGTAAGAAAGGAAAGATAACTTTAATATGCCGAATGCCGTAAGCATTTTCAAAGCTTACTTTTTATTCATAGTAAAGTCTTTTTATAGTTCTTGCTCTTGTATGGAAGCTAAATGATATAGTGTGGACTTATCTGTTTAGTTTTGACAACTGATTTAACTGCATTAGCAAAAAGAAGATCTTAACCAAAACTTCAGCTCATTAGTTGAAAAACTGAAAAACTGCTTTGCTTAGATGCAGAAGGACAGATGAATAAGGCGATATCATCTCAGCTCACAATGCTTATCAAGATTATAGTAATCCGATCTGGCTGACATTCACACATGATCGAACAGCAATAGCATGAAAAAGATTTTAGCCAAAGCTTAAGCTTGTTAGCTCATAAACTAATTGATTACATTGCATACTGCGAAATGGACAGATAGACTGATAAGGCTATATCGTCTCACCTTATCAAGAAAAGATGTACTTTATGGGTTCAAATATGCTTCCTTTCTATGAGTTACACATTTCATGATACCTCTTACCTTTCAGTTGCAGAGAAATAATAAAATCATAAGCCAACCCAAAGATTCAGTACTAAGAAAAGTCGAAAATTAGTACTTAAAACTTTATATAACTTGTTGGTATGATTAGTAACAAGATGCTTAAAACTTGACAAGTTCTCATATTTTCCTAGCTTTCCCTTTTATCCAGTCGACTGTAACAAACACACACACATAGCCACACACACACACAATCAGAAAGTATATCGCCTAATTGAGTACAAGTATTGTAAATGGTGCCTCATTTGCCCAAAGGCTGACCCAACAACACACAAAACATGCCACCACACACGCACAAACAAACACACACACATACACGTACATAGAACGGAAAAGGGTTCAATAGAAAATCCAAAAATTCAATATTTGAGCACTTGCAACACATGGCAGCAGGTAAGTTGTTAGCAAAGAACGTGGCTGGGAGTTGGTGTTGCAACTTTAGCTACTTCTACTTCTTCGCCTTCTTCTGCTTCTTCTTCGACTATCGTCTTTTGGCAGTTAACGCCCCGGAAAAGTTTTCGGGAACACAGGTACTGGGTACAGGTGCGTCTGGGCGGCGGCTCTTTGCGGTTTTTGCTGCATTTTGGCGTGCAATTATTTAATGAAGTTATAAAATTTTCCGCTCACAACACTGATCAGCTATGAATATGTATATGCTGACAAGGATGTTGAGATGCCAGGTAAACCCATGTTAGTATCTCTGTCTCCATGTATGTGTGTGTGTGTGTGTTGGGTGAAAATTTCATTCGTTGGCTGACTTTTGTTGTAATTTGATTTTTGGTTTGTTGGCTTTTGTTTGAGTTCGCGGCAGCAGCAGCAGCAGCAGCAGCAACTTGTGCAATGGAATTCAATTAAGAAATGTCAAAATTTTATTGAACACAATGCAGAGAGATGCAGGTTTGTGCTCGTTTCGTTTCAGCATTAGTTCCAAAGCCCTTGGCCAGGTGGAGAGGGGTGTAGTTAGGGGGTTACTGGAGAGTAGTACCCTTGGGCGTGGTACACCAAATATACAATATCCGTACATTAATTTAGACACGCCAATAACCTTTGCGCACTTTTGCAGCATCAATTTTCATTAAAACGCGCCACAAAAAATACGAAAAAAAATTTATTTTTAGTAACATTTTTTTTTTTATATCCGCGAAAAGTTAGAAACCGTAAGCGGAAATGAATCCCATGTGCATAAATACGTATAAATCCAAAAATAAATTGAATTAAAAAAGGCAAAAAAAAAATCAAGCTAAAAATTACATATAAAAACCAAAAAAAAAGAATATTAACGCGCAAAGACAAAAAACCCAGAGTCCAGGCCAGGCAATTGGAGTGAGCATAATAAATTCGAGCATCAGACTTTGTTTGGCTTAGTCAATGGTGCAAAAAAACAAGCAAAATGCACAGCAGAAACACAGCGCAAACAGCGAACAAAAAAAAGCTAACAGAGAGAGAGAGAGATGGGGGAAAAAAAAATGGAATACCTTACTGAACCGAACCGAAATCGCGAATTTATTGTAAATGAGCGCGCAAAAGGAGTAACTGATGGGTGGTCGCTCGGGGGGGAGTGGTGTGGGTGCGAGGGGGTAAGCGAAAAAGGATGCGAACTGCGAGCAGCTCAATGATTTTTAAATAACTTTGTCTAGCT
This sequence comes from Scaptomyza parva, assembly GCA_035044645.1. Classification (NCBI taxonomy): domain Eukaryota; kingdom Metazoa; phylum Arthropoda; class Insecta; order Diptera; family Drosophilidae; genus Scaptomyza; species Scaptomyza parva. The sequence continues at coordinate 9,535,143 of JAWNNT010000090.1, forward strand.
TTAAAATTTATAGTAAGCGCAATTTTATGGCAAACACTTCCCAAAAACACAATACACATACAACCAACACACACTCTGATAGTCACACACACACAAGTGCAGCTGTAGAAAATGAAGAAAGACTTGGAACTTTAGCACTTTGCATACGCTTCTACAAAGATATCTATGGACATTCATATGGAAGAAGAACATAACAAACCATTACAGTTTACACTTCTGATAGTTAAGAGAACTTGGAATCCCTTCATCAATTATTCAATGATAAAAGTTAATGTTAAAGTTAAATATTTTATACAAAACATACTTACCGAGATCATTGAACAACTCCGCATTTTGTGTAGCGCAGAAAGAACAACTCATTTATCTTATTTTGTCAAAAAATTGTCATCGCAATGGAGACAGAGACATAGAGAGAGAAGAAGAGATGAAGAGAAAAGGTCGTTCTATGTGGGTAAGCAGTCGTTCAGTTAGTCGTCCCTCGACCGTTGTCTGACGTCTGTCCCTTCGTCCCTTTGTCCTGCGTGCACATGAGTTTGGTGTTATATGTACACATGGATTGGTAGGAAACTTGAAGCTCGAGGTTTTTAGAGGGGGTTGGGGGACGAAGGGGTTCTGTGTCTGCGCTTTGTTGACAGCAATTGTCACAATTACAAGTTGATATGTCCCGGGCAGCTGCGGCGTCCATGTCCGTCTCACTACTTCGCAGTTCGCGTCGCTAAGTCAACTGATTTAAGTGATATTTATGCCAGACGCGGCGAGTGGCAAGTGGCAAGCAGCGAGTGGCATGAGCGACGAGAGAGCGTTCAATGGACCAAGTGATAAGCGTCGCCTGAGTGACAAGTGTGTGGCATGAACGCTCCGCTGATTAATGGCTAAAGTGGGATATCACATAAATTTTGTAATGTTAACACGACATAAGACACAAGTTGCAGGCGTCATTCGCGTTGTTCGTACTCCTTGCCCCAAGCAAACATTTTTAACAAACTTTTTGTAACATTATTTTAAGCCACTTCTAAACATTTTTTTTGTGGTCGTTTTTTTTTTTCTGCAAATTGTTTAATTTTGAGAGCCGCACATACATTGATTACAGCCGGATGCAGCCGGGGTTTTTCAACTCCCGCAGTGCCACAAATTGTGGCATATAGTATGGTGTAAGTATGTGCGAGATGGGTAAGTTAAGTTGAGAAACTCTTTATTTAATTCTTATTCTGAAAAATAACTTTGTTTAAGCTTTTTTCAAAAACAGCCTTTGAAAATGTTTCAATAGACCAAAAGCAACCCTCGCGAGTTGGAATTTTTATTTTTTACTCATTTAGCTGACCGCAAAAGTTATGTTGTCTCATTAACTTTTAACTTGTTGGCTGGCTGGGATGTTGGCGTTGGTTATTTGAGCCTTTTTTTTTTGTTCTGTTCTGCGCTGCGCTCACTTCAACTCGGACGTTGGACTAGAAGGTCCTAGAAGGACATTGTTAAGGTAACGAGCGCTGTAGAAATATTATTTTTATTAAAAAAGACAAATATTGTGAAGGAGTTAGGGCAGAGCGGGGCGGGGCGTGGCACTCAAATTGCATACAAGCCAGCTGCGGCGTTTGGTTCCCAGAGTTTTCCCATTTTTTTCCACTCTGCTTTATGGGTTTGTTTTTGTAGTTAGCGCTAAGCTTTTGACTTGACAAGTGGGGAGGAGAAAGAGAAGCAAAATAAAAAAAAGTGTATTTAAAAATATATATGAAAATTAATTTTAATGCAACAGTCAAGAGACAGTGAGTAAGAGTGAGGGAGAGCGAGGGAGACACTGAGAAAAAAGTGAAGAAATGAAAAGAAACTGAAATTACATATGATGTTTTAATTAGTGACATACGGGTCGTATGTGTAACACACAGCAAGAGAAAAAAAAAGTGAAATAAAATGTTTCATCAAATGGAAAACATATGTAACCACAAATAATTGGATTGACTATGACTTTTTGCCATTCTGCTTTTTTCCCGGTTCACTAATCAAATACATTTTAATTGCATCCAAGCGTATCTTTTGTATGTGTTTTTGTAACAGAAAAGAAAAACTTGAATAAATAAATAAATGTAAGAAAAGATTGAGTTTATTGTGGGATTAGAAGCAGATATATTTATTTCCTTTGTTAATTGGTATTTTGGTGCTCTTTTTATACCCGTAGCACATGAAATGTGTCAAAAAGGGTATAATGGAATTGAACAAAAGTGTGTTACAAGCAGAAGGAAGCTTCTCCGATCCCATAAAGTATATATATTCTTGATCAGCATCAAAAAGCCGAGACGATATAGCCATGTTCGATCTCAGGAACTACAAAAGCTGGAGACTTCAGATATTGGGTATGAGCTATCTTTTTCGATAACTTTTCAGGTTTACGATATACACATGGATCGATAGCAAAATACTTAAAAACTTAAAAATTTGAAAATGAGGATTGAAATAATTAACAAAACAATGAACATCTGTGAAATTTGTACCAAAATCGGTTCAGAAACACCGGAGATATGAAACCATCAAGCATTGGTCCGGTAGTCCTGGTATGTACATGCATTTCTGTCATCCCAACCGTTGGTCCGCGTGTATTGTCAAGGGTTAAGGGTATCTTCTAGCCGAGCCTACTCGACTAGAGCCTTCTTACTTGTTTTTAGTTGTATTCCATAACGAACTTGTTAATAACAACTGCTTTACCAAGAACTCGTTTGGTTGCATTTCTAGAACTGTGTGTGCAACTGGGGAGTAATCAAACAAACACACACACAAACACACACACACATAGTGCAGGCAATCCTTATAGTTCGGGTCTACTTGTGTTAGTATTTTTTTTAACCCCCCTGCAGTATTCACATGAGCGCGTTTCATTAATGTGCGCGAAAGCGTTCACATTTTTTGCACCTTTCGTTGTGCGAGGTTTTAGTTTATTTTCATATGGCTTGCTGGTTTGTATTTTTTTTGGCTGCCTCTTTGCCATTTGCCATTTGCCAGTTTTGTGATTTTTGCGCGGAAATTAAAATTTTTGCTTGCTGGCAAGCTGCAGCGCCTCCAAGCAGCCAACACCCAAGCTCCAGCCCCAAGCCCCACCCACTTAATGCAATCTAAGCGCAGCTGCTGCATCATTACAACGGTGTTGGTTTTGTTGGTGTGTATGAGTGTGTGTGTATAGGTGTGTGTGTGCTTCCGCTCAGATTTAATTTCGCAAAGTAACAGAGAGAAGGGAGAGACTCTGTGTGTGTGAGAGAGAGGGAGAGAAAATGCGGCCAACTATGCGCCGCCTGTTTGAACTTTTTTTTGTTAGTTTTCCAGCTTCTCTATACTAAATGATTTTTTTTTTCATATATATTTTTAGCTGTTTTTTTTGGCTGCTTTTTTTTTGGTGTTAGCTGTTTCGTTACTGACTATAATTTAATTCCGTTTGCATTTTTCATTTGCGGCACTTTTAGCGTTTCGTTCTGCCCAGGTGTTGTGAGTTATGTGCCCTGAGCTTTGGGTTGAAAATTAGAAAACATTTTTTGGAGAGCTCGCAGAAAAAAAATTGTTATTTGTGTGAAAAATCTCATGAGAGTTTTGATGTGGCTTTAAAATTGTATATGAGCCATATATATTTTTTCATATCCATATTCAAGGGAATTTTTGTTGGCAGCAAAGCAATTAAATTTCTTGTAGTTAAATAATATTATTTTTGCCATTAAATAAGTTTAAAATGTTTTAGGCTATGATATTTTATTAATATATGTATTAAGTATACGACACGAGCACTTTGATTTTATTAAGATATTTTACAGCTGCTGAGCTGTTGTAATAACTTTTATTATCAAAGAAAAAACATTAAAATATTTTAACAAATTTATTAAAATGCTAAAACGAGTTTTGTTTTTTAGTTCGCTGCAGTTCGAGTTCGATGCTGCTGCCAGCTGCCCAATTCCAATCAAGCATGTGTTTATATTTTAAATAGAAAACTTGTAAAATATATAAAAGAGATGGAGAAAGAGAGAGGGGACAAGAAAGGGGGCAAGAGTTAGGGCTCAGGCAACATCTTGCACAGGAAGTAATACAACTTGAAACTAGTGCCTTGTACACGTGATTAGAAAGTTTTCTCCACATCGATGTTGTGTGTTAGTTGGTTACGTGCGTGTGTAAGTGTGTGTGTGTGCGTACATGTGTGTGTGTTTGGGTTAGGGTATGTTTTTCTACTTTGTATGCACTTAATAACTTTCGCATACTTTTACACATTTTATGGAAAATTTTCTTTTAATTTTCTTGCTAATATTTTGCACGACTTGCGTCAGTAGCCTCAAACACTATGAATGTGTGTGTTTGTGTGTGTTTGTGTGTGTGTGTGTATGTGTGTGGTCATGTTTGCACTCATTATTGTTGTGCCAAAGTAAATCAATTTATGGCAAGTTTCAAGTTTTTTGTAAGGCTGCCTTGCCTTTCACGTTGCCGAAGTGCAGCTTGGCGCAGCTTTATGAAAAGTATAAAAGTTTTTCCAATGCAGCAGCAGCAGCAGCAAGAAAACACTTTTGACCAGCGGCAATATGAGTTTGCCCTTCTCAGGTATTACTATTATTTTGTTGTTTTTTTTTTTATTTCTTAACTTTCTTTCATGAAGAATACATTTTTTGTTTCTGGTAAGGTGAACATTATATAAAAATGCAGCAATTAATAAACTATTTTGTTTGCTTTTGAGTAAAATATTTATTTAACTTTTAATAGAGTGAAACATTTGAGTATTGATAAATATTTATTTAGCTTCTGGAATTTTTTTATTGACTCCCTAATAAATCTAGTAAGTACACAATTTGACTTTTTGATTTACATTCAGTTTCAAATCGCTAACAAAAATATTTTTAATAATGAAATTTTATTTATCTTTTAGCATAAAAATTCATATTCATCTATTGACATTCGTCAACAATGCATTAATTATTGCATAATGAATTATATTAATGCCCTCAAAGGTAAAATTTTCAAACAATATAGTTTATATACAATTTTTAAGCCTAATTGCATTATGTGCAAATAAACTCGCAAACAAACAACAAATAGAAAATTTCGATGTGAAACAATGTGAAAAGCCAAAGTTTTGTAATGCACTTTGGTAAATGCATTTACAGCAATAATGCACTAAAATGCAATATCTATAAGCCAAACTGCAACAAAAAAGTTATCACTAATTAGATTTTGTGGCATGACAAAAATAATTCGATTGAAGTGTCTGTAAATATGTATGTATGGATGTGTTGGCATGATTTAGTTTTCGGTTTGATAGATATATGTATATTGATGCTTTTGGCAAAGCTTTTAAAAATTAAGCAAAAAAGAAAAAAAGAAGAACCTATCAAAGTCTCGCACTCAAAACTAATAACTACTAATTTGGCTACAGTAGCTGCTCTCCCCTCTCTCTCTCTCTCTGTTTTTGGGTTTGCCATCTTTTGAATATTTCTTCAAGTTTCTTGTCCGAGCTGGCATGGCAACCGCAAGCTTTCAGGCAAAGTCCAAGTACAAGTCCAAGTCCAAGTTGAAAGCAGAGAGTGTTTATAGTTTATTGTTGATTGAACACTAATTAAGTTGGCCAGTGCAAAAGGCAGTTGCTGCAAAAACTTTTCTGGGTTGGCCATGATGAAGATGCGTTCTGGCCATATTCTACTATATAGATGGACATCCGCCCGTTGATTGGTTGGTTGGCTGTCTGTTCATCTTGTATGTCCAGTTGCTTGGTTCTAAGATGTATTCCTTATAATGAAGCAAAATGCAGTCGATACACATGTCAAACCCACCCCCTTCACACAACCCCCACGCACCCCCTTTAGCCATGAGTTTGTGTAAAAGTTTTTTGGAAAAACTTTAAAAACTTCTTTGCTTGTACATTTAATAGCAATAATAATTTGTAGTTTGTATATTGCACAATGTATATTGCCAAAGGGTTTATATTGCCATCCGCCACCGCCCCCGCCGCACCACCCTTCATCGCCAATTGGTAAAAACTTTATAATTTTCATATGCCAGCAGCTTTGGCCCGTATTTACTATATACATATATATATAGGGAGAAAAGCCATAACTTCTTACCATGTATTAAATAAATGCACTCTCTAAATTCTTTGTGTGTATGTTTTTTAGTTCTTTTAGTTTTTCTTCGATCAATTTTGCGAATTGGTCTTTTGAATTTACAAGAAGAAAAGTCGAAAAATATGTTTACGGCTTTTTGTGCATTGCAATTTTTGCAATTATTTTAAAAAGCCAATTTAATTGCCTGACTTGTTGCCGAATGTTTTTTTAACTATGCAATTTGCAACTTAATGGAATAGTCAATAGGCAATATACATATATATACATATATAGTTGAAGTGAAGTCAAATCTTCTTCATCATATGCATTTGGGTATCAAATCGGTTTTTGATTTATGCCAGTTGATTGCCACGCACACATATGTATATGTATATGTATTTCTCTGAGCGAATGCTCTCAACTTAAGCCAAAAGGTGATTTATTGCAAATGCAATTAAGTTTGATACCAACATAGTATACATTTTTGTTGAAATGAATATATCAAAAATGCTTGACAGTTTCTTCATTTTTTTTTTGATTTGATATTCGGTTGTCAAAAGTTATCAAAAGAAGTGTTCAACTATTCATTAAAGTGAGTAAAGTTTAATTTATATTTTTGAGTATTTTTCTGACAATTCTCAGCATCATTTCAGTTCGCTAGACTTGTTGGCTTATTGTGAATTATGTTTTGGCTAACCGAAAACCCAATACCATTTCGCTGCTCCTGCTTCTCCATCTTGCTATATCGACCTGGCCCTGCCTCAAACCATTGCCACTGCCTCGGCCACTTCAGAGTCGCACACACACACACACATAAAACGCATTTGTATAGCCGCACACAAATATAAAAATTGCCGCGTTTTCGACTTACACTTGTGTGCCATGAGCCAAAAAAAAAACACAAAAAACCAAAAACGAAACGCTGCCTAAAAGGCCCCAACTGCCCGTAGATACAATAAAAACGATAAAGTGGCAGGCACATGGACGCAGCTTTTGTAACGCTCTCCCTTACTCCACCTCTCTCCCCTCCAACAATCTCATACTACGATTGCTGAAACTGGCCAACTCAAATGTGTTTATGCCTCTGGCACTTGAAAAAAATTGTTCTAAAAATTGTTGGCTTGTTGCTTTTGTTTGCCATTTTGTATGTAAGTGTATCTGTGTGTGTGTGTGTGTATATGTGTGTGGCGCATTTTTTCGGCCACGTTTTAGGATTTTATTTGTCCAGATCTTTTTTCTGGTTTTTTGTTTTGGCCCAACGCCTTTTGGTAAATTAATGCGAAAATTTTTCGTGAAATGCGAAATTTCGCGTTATTTTTCAAAGCATACATACAACGTGTGTGTAAATGTGTGTATTGGTGTGTGTGTGTTGGTTTTTTGTCTGTCTGCAAGTTGGCGACTGGTCCACGTTGTTGTTGTTGTTCTGCTGTTGTTGTTTGTTTGTTTGACGCTGCTTGTCGTCCACGAAGCTGCTTGTCCACCTGTCTATGCCGCTTGATTGATGGTTATTATGCGCACTTGTACAGCACCATCTTCCCCACTCCACCCCCTGGTCATCGTCACGTTACTCCTGCTTTTGCCTCCTTGCCTTTGCCTGTAATTTGGCGCAGACGATGAACGAGTCCAAGCGAGGCCCATCAATGCCAACACGTACCCAAAACATTATTTTTTTTTTTTGTATTTTTACATATCAAATCGTTGAAAAAATGAAAAAAAAATTGAAAACATATACAAAAAGTATTAGGCGCTTGTCATTTTACTTTGGGGTTGGTTTGGTTTTTTGGTTTAGCTGTTTTTTTTCTTGTTTCTGGTTCCGGGCTTGATTAAAATACCTGCCGGTTATTTGCATTAATTTTGTTTTTTCGGGTTTTATGCGTGTCTTCATTTTGACATTTAATGCGTGACCCAAGCAACTTCATTAGCCTCCTCAGCAACCAGTTGATCAATAATTATTTAGCCGGAAGTTATGACTTTTTATTTTATAATAAATAATTTGTATTTAAAGCATTTCACGTGGTGAAAAGTCTGACCATAACGTTATTTTATTTCAAGATTTCAAGCACTGAAAAAATCTTACTTAAGAATCAGTTTAGATTTTTCCTTTACTTCAACACCTTACTTTACTTGTTTAAGTTTGTCTTGTTATGACTTTTATTTTATAATAAATAATTTGTATTTTAAGCATTGTAGATAATGAAAAATCTTACCAATTATTTATATTTCAATCATTTCAGGCAGTGGAAAAATCTTACTTAAAACTTTGCTAAGATTTTCTTTTACTACAAAACCATTCATTCTTCATTCTCGTTTATGTTTGTTTTGTTATAACTTTAATTTTATAATAAATAATTTGTATATGAAGCATTTCAGTCAATGAAAAATCTTATATTTTTAAGTTCAATTATTTGTATTTCATTCCTTTCAGCTAGTAAAAAATCTTACTTAAAAATCTGCTAAGATTTTCCTTTACTTTAACTCCTAACCTTAAGTCTTCATTCCCGTTTAAGTTTGTCTTGAGCCAATATGCGATTTTTAAACAACTCAACTTAGACTGTTTGTTGGTTTTTTTTCCACTTTGGGTTGAGTTTCTCATTTCTAGCTGTAGTTTGCTTATCAAAAGTCTTGCACAGTTTTTCCACTATTGATTCTCTCTGTATGTGCGCCGTCTATGTGTTTATCTATGCCTACGTGTAGTTTGCTTTAGACCATTTTCTCTGCGCATTCTGTCTGCGTGCATAACATACATGTATGCGTGAATGTATATGTATGTATATGCGAATGTATATTTGTATTTCTTCCATCAGTTGGTGGCTTAAAAAAACGTCCAAAAGACAACATACAAACAGTCAAAAGCAGAAACCCAAACCCAAACCCCAAAGTAGATGGCCCCTCATTGCGCCGTTATCTGCCAACTTCTATGTAGACACTAAAAATTTTTCATTTCCAGGCCAGCCATAGCCGAAACCAAAACGAAAACGAAAAAAAGTGAAAAGAAAGAAAATTCAGCAAACATTTTCGCGTATTTCTAAAAACAATTTCTATGCCAGCAACCCATTGAAATAAAAAACTCTGCCACCCATTTTGCATGTATGATAGAATAAAAAAAACAACACAAACTTGGGCCGTAAATGATGAAATGCGTGCAAACTACACAAACTATATGCAGCCCCAGCCCAGCTACACCCACAAACTGCCACACTCTGCCTCCCGCACACACAAACAGAAACGTTAGGCAGCGCAAAAAAGTATGCTAGAAAAAAGTGCGCTGCGCTTTATATATATGTGTATGCTTATCTGTGTGTGTGTGTGCGTTTGTGGGAGTCTGGTAGTTTGTGTGTCTGCTCTCGGCTAGGCTCCGCCCTGCATTGCCTGCGTATACAAAAACTACTACAACAACAGCAACAATAACAACAACTACTCGCAGCTGATGCAGCTGGGGCCCGCTGGCTTTTTGGGATTGGTTTCGGTATTGGTGCACATTGAAGGGGGTTGCAAAGCTGGCAGAGTGGCAGTCGTCGTCGTCGCAGTTGCTGTCGCAGTTGCCTGCAGCAGTGCAGCCCCCTTAGCACCACACACCCTCTCATTTCCGCCTCCCCTCTCTATGCTATAGTGTTGTTTATCATTTGGTGAAGCCTACTTTTTGGCGTCTTCTATGTGCGTTTTTTTCTCCCAGCTACTGCTGCGGCTGGTGCTGCCTCTGTTGCTACGCTGCCAACCGCACGCTTAGTTTGCAATTAAAACGAAAGATGCTCGCCATTTGTTGCCGTTGTTGTTGCTCGGCCAGCGTTGAAAAATGTTTTTGGCTTTTCTATTTCAACCGTTTTTTTTCGCTCTCTCTGTTTGTGTTTTTTCTTCTGTTTCTTTTTGTGTAGTTGTTGTTTATTTATGTACTAGAGTCGCTTTTGCTGCGTGGCAACAGCAACAGCAACGGCAGCAGCTGAAACGAGAAATCGGCAGCACAAATTTGAGCCCAGTTTTCCTTTTAATGAAAGCGCTTGGTTTGCGTTGCGTTGCGCTGCGTTTCGTTTCGTTTCGTTGATGGCGTCTGTGGTTACAGAGCTGCAAGGCAAATGACAGTTCCACATGCGGTTTCATGCGGTTCCACTTCTATTTGAGAATCTTTTTTTTTTGGGATTTTTTTGCTGTTGCAATTTGTTTCGTAACTGTTTTAAGTCGTTAAAGTTCTACCTTTTAGCTTAAGGTTACGAAAAATGCTCGAACAATGGGAAAGTTGAGTAGATTTTCTGGTTGTTAAGTCAACAAAGTCATATTGGAGCCCATCATTGTTCATATTATGCCCCAATAAACCTTTGTTAGTATTATATCTGATAATTAGTTCCACTCAATTTGCCTTCTATTGCTTAAGCTAGGAGTTATTTCTTTAGCAGCTTAACTGTGATGTAATTGCCAATTTTTTTGGATTGCATTGTCAGCTGGGGCTTATCGTTGCACACACATTGACCCTGTATTGAGTGCAGCTTGCAGCTTGCAACATGCCGTATATCGCATCAAATATGCTCTTTACATGTGTGTGTACGTGTGTGCCAGTGTGTGTGTTTTGGAGCCGAATGCACTCGTTGCAGTTGCATTCGAGTTCCATTCACAGTTTCAAACCCTTTTGCCCTTTCCGATTTCCCTTTTCCCTTTCCCTAGGGTACCGTTTTGTAGCTGACTTTGCATGCAGTTTGCTGGGCATTGCATTGTGTGCAGAGAGCTTGCAACATGTGGCACGCACTGTAGGCCGGCTTTGTGACCATATGCTATGTCCTGTCATGGCCCCCGGAGTCAGGCTCATTCACGTTTTTGTTTGACTGTGCGTTTGCCTTTTGCCACATATAAAATATATATATATTGCATATATAAAACTTTTATATAAAATATAGAGAGAGGTATTTATTTAACACATTTTTATATATATAGTATATATATATATATATGCCTGCCAGTTGTTTTTTTTTGTTGTTTCACTATATGTGTGTGTGTGGAGTAGTTGTTGTTGTTTTTTCTTTGTTGCTGTTTCATGATGTTTTTTTTTTCGCTTTCTTTTCATCTTTGTGTTTGAACGCTTGCCGCACCGGGGTTCAAGGTCGTTGCACAAACAACAGTAAAACAAAAAAAAAATCCCGCCAGGTCGAGAGTTTGTCTATGTGAAAATGTATACATGTGTGTGTGTGTGCGAGTGTTGAAAATATATATGGATCAATGTCTGATTTATTGCAGCTCGTGCCATTGCACTTGATTGTGTCCCAAATGCAATGCAAAAAAAAAAAAACAAAAAAAAAATTGGAGGCCAGCAAAAAACAATAACGAATATAGAGCGTATAGACACCAAAAAACAAACATCAGCAAACAAGAACAATATATCGAGTATACTATATAAATATATATATCGAGAAATGAACAGTGCAAAAAATGCACAAAATGCATTCCTATGCAGTTGAAGTATTTGGCTCATGACCCTGATCGTGGCCAAGCGGTCAAACAACAACAACAACGAAAACAAACACTTTTTGTTTTCAGTTTTAACTTGTAGCATATATAAAATGTATATAAAATTAAAGAACAAATAATAGTTTAAAGCTGCAAAAGTTAAGCCGTAGCATATTTATTTATTTATTTTTTTGTATAGGTAAAGGCCTGCGTACACAGTGCGTATGTGTAACGGAAATAAGCAAACATATTTTTCCTGGATTATTTATAGATATTTATTTGGTTTGGGGAAGTGAAAAGAAGCACAAGAAAGTATATTTGTATTTTGTTTTTATTTTGTAAGGTATTTATTGATATTTATATAATTTGGGAAGTGAGAAAAAGCAAAAGAAAATATATTAACATGTTATCATTATTTTGGTGAGGTAAGTATGTTGCAGTGTGGATGCATTTCGGGCAGAGGGAAGATGCTGAAGTTATGTGTTTCGAAATGTTTTGGTTCCCCTCAAGATTATATTTTCTACAGAAAGCTCGAAAATGTATAGACGGTGACAAAGTTCTTAAGTGAAGGTAAGATAAGATAAGATAAGATCTACACATTATACTGAAGAGATACAAGATTGAATTAGAAAAAACAGATTCTTCAGATCTTTGTTGGAACTTAAAAATATGTGAATAGTAAGGGTTTCAATCGAACTTCCGTATCTTATGCTTACCCATTATTGAATCTATTCATAATTCAAAAAGCTTGCGTTAAATTTATGATTTGTTATACGCTTGGCAAGCCGCTAAAAACCACAAAGTGTACACACGGTCTACTCGCTGTTTCAGATACCATTTGGTTTCTTTGAGGTAGAGACGGTAGAGTAGCCTCTGCGGCTACGTTGCAGCCGGCGGAGCAGTTGTCCATTCCAGTTTTTGCATGAGTGGAACTCTCCTATATACATATACATACATATGTATATGGCATCAGAACCACAAACCTTGCCGCCAGCTTCTGTGCCTGGCGAATGTTCAATTGTTTTGCTAACTTCGCGTTGTTGTTGATGATGTTGATGTTGTTGCTGCCCCCTGAATACTTTCCATTTGACTTTGTTTTCTGGCGCAGACACACGACTTTTTTTTTTGCACATATCAGGGTTGGGGATGGGGGAGGCAAAGGCTTGAGTTGGGCGCAGCAGCAATTGTAGAATTTTTTGTGCTTTATATATTTGTGTTATATTTGCAATGGTTTTATTTTGAGCGCGTTTTGTCTCTGATATCAAGCGGCAATCGCCCGCTTTTTTGCGAGCAGCCATTTTATACTATTTTTACTGTCTACAAGCGAGAAAGAGGGCGTGGCTGCAGGGGGGGGGACGCGCCATTTGAAATGGTCATCGACGCGCATTTTAAATGATCTATGCATATGTGCGTATGTGTGTGTGTAAGTGAGTGTGTGTGTTTAATGGGCGCTGGGGCTGGTCGCGAGATAGTCTCACCCAGGAGGGGGGCGGGCAGCGGGAAGGTAAAGAATTTGGTTCGTACGACAAAGCATTTTCTTTTTTTTCTGCTTTGCGTTGCTTTTTTCATTATTATCTGTGGAATTTGTAGTGGAAAAACTGCGACAGAGGCGTTCCGATAATTAATTGTTGCTCATACGCCTAGTCGGCCAGCAAAAGCCCTATCACCTCGCCCCCCCTACACACACACACAGTTTCCGTCCACTTCGTTGTCGGCATAATCAGGCTTCGTGTGCTGGCAGCGACTCGTTTAATGCAGAGTAGTATGTGCGTTCGTTTGGTTTTCGTTGTTGTTTTGCTGTCGTGCGCCGACGTCGTCGTCGTCGTCGTTGTTGTCGCTGTCGTCATCGTTGCTGGAAGGTTGCGCTCCGATTGGCTTAGAAAATTGCGTTGCGGCTGCGAGTAGGCTTGGCTACGGGCTCTGAACTATACACTACGGCCTGGCCTGGGACTATGGACTATGGGCTCTGGACTCTAAAAACTCTGCTTCTGTTTCCGGCAAATGACTAAAAATAAACATGCAAGAAAATGCAAGGCACATAAATAGAAAAAATATATATATAAAACTCTTTCTGTTCTTTGTGTGTTTTGGTATTGCTTTTGTTGTTTTTTGGCAAATCGTTTTCTGCCCTTTCTCTCTTTAACTGAGCGCCGTTGGCGTTTTAAGAGCAATATAAAAGAGAACAAGTAGCTTACGTTGCGTATGCTTGATTTGAGTTAAGAACATAAGCAAATTGGTTGGGATTTTGAACAGCTGGTCTTGGGCTAAGGTGACACTTTCTTGCAATTGAATTGGCTAGGGAAAATAATTGAACATATAATTGAGATTGTGAAAAGACAATAAGCAGTTTTGGAACGACAAAGTTTTGGGCTTATTGTAAAAGTTTAAGTATTTGTCAACCTCATTAAAGTAAAGGAAACTAAATTGCCTTCATTCTTAAAGTATTTCAGTTATTCTATACTCTGTTTAGCAGAAATATCAAGTAAAATATCCTTAAAATTCTTTTCAGTATTCAAAAGTTCTACATATTTCTTAGCCTCATAAACATGTCTTTTACATACTCTCATAAAATCCGTTTATATTTCACCTTCGAATCTAGGTTTTCTACCTATTTCTACCAATTTCTTTCTATTGTCATTACTTTTCATCAATTATCATATGAATGGTTGGCCAACCTTGAAACTATTGCCCTCAAGAAAACTCACTCAAACTTATCGCATTCTTATCTTGTCTCAAACAATTTTCTTTGCTCTCTCTCTCGCTCCCTGTCTTTCTCGCTCTCTTGGGCAAAACACTCAAAGAGTTTCCCCTGCAAAATGCAAAATGCACCTCGCCAAAAGTTAAGGAAAAATAAACTACCCCCAAAAAAAGTCAGAACGACAACGACAAAGGGACGGCAAACATTTTCGTTATATTCTCCTACCGCAGCAGACGTTGACTTCGACTGCGACTGCGACGTCGCTGCCACGCTGCTTTCTCCGACGCTGCGACGCATTTTAGAGTTAGCAGCGAACTCAAGCAGCGTTCGTCATTGTCAGCTGTTGTTGTTGTTCCTTGTTGTTGTAGTTGTTGCAGCTACTTATTTTTTTGGTGCGCTATTTTATTTTTGCGCGCTTTTCCACGAAATTTTGTGATTGGTCGCGGTAGCTGCGCTGGCGTCGAGAACACGAGGACCAGGACCAGACGACAACGACGTGGATGCTGAGGACAAAAACAACGACGATGACGACGACGACGACGACGAGGCTGCCACACATATCCTCTGAATGTATGTGTGTGTGAGGGTTTTTCTTTTTTTGCTTTTCTTTTGTAGTCTTTTTTTGTTTTAGTTAACATTCGCGAGTCGCGTTTTCTGCTGTCTCTGTTTGGCAACGGTCGCTGGCACAGGCGATGGGACTGGCGCTGGCGCATTTCTTATTATGATTAAGGATATATGCGGCAGGAGCTGCAGTTGAAGCAGCAGCAGCCACAGCAACAGCAGCAGCATCCTTTGCCTGCCACCGCCGTCGCCGCGGCTTTGGTTGGCCAGTTGACTCTGCAATTTATTTGCACCATGTTCACAATTTTCTTTCCCATCCCCATACTTTTTCTCCATTTTTTTTGTATTATATTTCTATGTGTTTGTTTTAAGTTGATTTTTTTTTTTAGTGGCTGCCGCCAACTGCCTGCTACTTTTTTGCGCTGTTTTTAATGAGCAACAGCACCTTTTTTTTTGATATTTTTTTTTTTAGTTGTTTTTTCCTTTGGCTGTAGTGTGTCCTGCCAAGCAACTCAAGATTAATTGGATTTTTAGTTTGGCTGCCATTTCTTGTGTGTTTGCATGTGTGTGTGTGTGTTTGTGATATTTGTTTGTGTTTGTATTAGAAATTAGTTTTTAGCTAGCGTTTTTAATTGAAAATGTGCATTTTAAATATTTGCATGCGACAGAAATGTTTATATATATCTATATATTTTTTTTTAAAGACTTGACCCAAAGTTGCAACATTGAAGACACATTGGGGTGCATGCTTGTGTGTGTGTTTGTATTGCAATCGTGTCTAGCAATTTGCCAGCGCGTCCTTGAAAATCAACATGCAAACCAACAGACAGACAGACAGACTGGCAGACAGACGGACAGAGAGACAGATAGGACATCGTTGCGACCTTTTATATATTTTTATTATTGTTGCTTCAAACGTTCGTTGTGACACTTTGGCAATTGACTGAGGACACTCTCTCGCTCTCACTCTCTGACTCTTGGGGGAAAGGCAGCTTGCTTGTCTGCGTCTAGATATTTTTCTTCTATTCTTTTTTGTTGTTGTTGTTTTTGTAGGAGCATCGACACATGTCCTGAAGGTGGCTGCTGAAGTGACTGCTTGCTGGTGTTGCTGTGGGTGAATGGTTGGCTGTCTGGTTGACTGGTTGGACTGGCTGACTGCTAATCCTTTTGCTCTAGTTCTCAATTCTCAGTGTCTGTTAGCCACGACCGGAAGCGTTTTCTTTGCGCTCAAAGTTATGCTACAGTTTCGAGCAGCTCCAGTTTGTCCTTTTGTTTGTGAACCGCCCTTTCATTGTATGTGTTACTTCTTTATTGTTTTTGATTTTTTTTTTGTTATTTTAACTCTAAGCGACGCTTGTGAAGTGGAAATGAAGAGTTTTGCTTTTGTATTTTTCGTTGAGCATTGTTTGCTTTAAGAATTCCTTTTTTTTGCTAAAGTTGCCGACGAGTTCAAAAAGGGTTCTATTCTTAGGTATGACCCTAATTTGAGGAGTTTTCTAGCATCTGGAATGTTTTAAGGTTATGTTAAACATTGGTTAGGGATTCAATATGTTTGCTTATTGTTTTCTAAAGCGAAACATGTTCGAATTATCATTGTAAAATATATATTTATACTTTTTGAATTTTTTTTCTATATTTTTCAATAATACAATAAAATCAAATATAAATTACATTTTACAACATATCGATTCAAATTAATTTTAAAAATATTAAAAGCTTATACAACATATAAAAATATGAATTTTTCAATATTTCAACAATTTTATTTCTTCTGTCTTAAAAATAACTACAAATGACAGTTTTACAATATATCGATCCAAATTAATTTTACAAAATATGAAAAGCATAAAATATATATACCAATATGTCTATACATATAACCTATGATTGTGCTTGATGGAAAAATCATTTTTACTGCCTGTCAGATAAACATTTTCCATTTAATTTGATATGAAAAAAAGTTGAGCAGCGCTTTTAAGGTAAATATGATAAATACAATTTGATTAGCAGAGCTGAGAGAACAACCTCAGACAATGGCAGCAATGGACAGATTGGACAGTCGGACAATTTGATAGCTTGATAGCTTGCTGGCTGGTTGGCAGAGATGAAGAAGGAGGCGGCGACGGCGACGGTGGCGTTGACAGTACAACGAGATGCCATGACACCGGAAACGGAAGTGCTGCTGTCACCATATTGACATGGCGACAAATGCGCTCCGCTCAAGTTGAGATTGTAGCAAATGGCTTTCAATTTACCAGCCGCCTGCTGCTGCTGCTGCCGTTGCTGTTATTTGCCGCCTGCCGACTGGCAAATGCAATTAAACTATTTCCGTGCCATCGTTGTTGTCCACATACACACTCTCACACAGACAGTCAATAAAAAAATAAAAGTCCATTTAAATATAAACATAAATAAATAACTTTACTTTATGAACATAAAACATAAAAAGACAAAAAACTGGCTTGGCGACTTGCAGGCGTCGCCAGTTGCATATTTTTTCATTTGTTGCCGTTCACAATTTTCAATTTTTGTGGCGTCATGCGCTGGCTGGGTTATTAGCCAATTGGACGCCGTTTGAAACTATAAGGCTATGATCATGCTCCATGTAGTCCATAGTTGGTTTCTTATTAACATACAATGGGAGAAATGTGGAGAATAGTTGTTTAATGGTAGAGAAATACTTATACTTATAGTTGAAGCTTTTTATGCGAAATAAATATACAAAATATTTTGACCATTTTTTTATACTTAAATGTTATAGAATATAAATACTTGAAATATTGCAATAAAATTTATTTTGTTATACATGACTTTGTGTATGATTGCATTTCAGGGTTAACTTTCTGCTTACATCTTCTATATATCCATCTAATTATGTGATGTAGCTTAAGTCGTAGTAGTAGTAGTTATCTACAGAAGTTGCCTTAACTGATTAGTTGATTTTAAAGACTCTCTTGCCTTTATTAACTAATTAAACTAAAGTTCTCTTCCTGACAATCAATCTTCTCAAATACATTCATTAGATTCAACACATTATAAAGCATGAGAGCTAGAAATCAATTCAAATATAACAACAAAAAAAAGAAGAAACAAAATGACAAAAAGCATATCGAACATCAAATAACATTTGCAAGCTGACTTGGTGGTCCTCTGTTGACCATATTGATACCATTTGAATAGAGTGGCTTTGGGGCGTCTAAAGGCTTTAAAGCCGCTGTTGTTGTTGTTATTGAGACTCGTTGGCAGCCCAGTCAAGATTTACACTTCCTAGTGCATTGTTAACATTTACGCCATTAACCTGCGTTGGCTCTTGGCGAGATATGCAACCACATCGACCACACACACACCGACACACACACACATACCTCTCCCTCCCACAAACAAACACTCTTACACTCTTCCCTTCTCACTCTTACGCGCTTTGGCAAATTTTGTACAATTAAAATTTTCGTTCAGGCTTTTCTTTGAGTTGGTTTGCTGCTGCGCCGTTGCCGAGGCTCCACTGGCCGCGGGGATGAGGTTATGGGTCTTTGTAATAATTTCTACTTGAAACTGCGGACTCCAACTCTAACTCGAACTCCAACTACGACTGCGGTTACTGGCCTAAGTCACTTGCGCTGTCCTATGCAAATGCAATTGCCGTTGCAGTCGACCAACCGACCAACCGTCGCTGCCTGCTGCCTTCGTCTATAAATTAAATTATGCTTGCAAATTATGCATGCATAGCAGCGTCAATGGCCAAACACACAGAAATAGAGAGAGAGAGAGAAAGAGAGAGAGGGAGAGAGAGATAGGGGGAGATGCGACCAAAAGACAGACTGTATGCAGCTGAAGTCGAGGCTCAAGCAAGCAAGCTAGCCTCCAAATGGATATGGTAGGAAGGTGGACGTAGACCAACCGCCGACAACAAAAGCGGCTAACGCTGATGATGTCGAGGTGTGTGTGTGTGTTTGTATATGTGTGTGTGTGGCAATCGTAGTGCACTAATTCACATTTGATGTTCGTCGAATGCGTTTGGTCAATGAGGTTAAGTTACATGCAGCAACAGCAGCAGCCGCAGCAGCAGCAAACGCGGCAGGAGTTCGTTGCATCTGCTAGCTGCTTCTGCTGCTGCTGCTGCATGCATCTATTGATGATGTTGATGAGGCTGGGCAGCAGCAGCAGCAGCAGCAAGAGTCAAGCCGAGTCTAGCGTGCCCCCCCACCATCATCTTAGAATGTGTCTCTCTCTGCTATTCTGGCCAGGTTTATGCGCCCTGGCATTTTAAGTGTTGCTGTTCGCAAATGTCTTTGGCTGGTTGCCTTTTTTTCTCCTGCTGCTGCTGCATCTACTTATTTGTTTGGCATGCTGGAACTGAACTGAATTGTTTGTGTTGTCTTTGCTGTCTCTGGTTTGGTTTTGGTTTCGTAATTATGATTAAAAGCCTCCAATAATATTGAATTATATGCCATTCAATATTGATTTATGCATTAGTTGCAGTTTATATGACTTGTCTATGGACTTTAATATTCTATTTATGCTAAAGGAACTTATGTGTATAAGTAATAATATAAATTTATTGAGAATTACATGAAAAGGAACATAATTCTATTACTTTAACACTTTTTGAAATGATTACAAAATCAATTTATATCAAAAATGATTTTGATTTCGTTTATTCAAAGAAAATTCTCCTAAAAATATTACAAAATATTACATTATTTGTTGATGAAAAGTTTTATTGGCTCAAGTATTATAAGCTTATATTTGCATAATATGTTATCTTAAAAACATTTATTACATAGATTCTTAGATTAATACCCATTCAAACTGGTTTAAACCAAGCATAATGAACAAGAAATTGGAAAATGAAAGAAAATTTTACAACATTTTAAGCAAGTCTGGCAGCTTCATAGAATTTTCATTTAAATACTTTGACTCATTTACTAATCCAAACTTTTGACACGTTTCACAAACATCTTTCCGTGCTGCCTCTGCCACTACCACTGCTCCGCCCCTGTATCCTCCGTCTTCTGTTTTCCCCATTTTATTTACGCTCCAATTGCTTTGCAGTGACTCAAAAATTCCGCCACCCAGCAATTAGTAAACCTACACGACCTAACCCACTAAGCACTCAAGCAACAGCAGCAGCAACACCAACACCAACAAATACAACAACAACAACAACATCTGCAACAACACCAACAACAGCAACAACAACAACACCAGTATAGTCAAATTGACAGTATGCCATATAGGAGAGAAAAGGCAGAGAGTCGAAGTTGGTTTGGTGTTTGAGTCTCACTTTGGACTTCAAACCGGTTGCTTAGCTTTTTGAGACACTCTGCAAAATTTCACCAACTTCAACGCTTTGCTTATCAGTGGGAGCCCAAAATGCAAGCGAGCTAAGCCAGGCTGCTCCCTCATGCTTAAATTCCAGCTCCCCTCAAAGTTTTGCTTTGCTTTCTTGCTTCCTTCCTTGAGCAGCGTCATCGTTTTGCCCCCAAATTGATAGGCTCTCTCTATCGCTCTCTCTCCTACACTCTATTACTCTCTCTCTCTTGTTTTTTGCTTGCTTGGGGTAAGTCGTGTTTTTTCGTTCAGTTTTATTTTTCCCCAACGTTTCTCCTGCGCTCTGTGTGCCTCTGTCTGTATGTGTGTGTGTGTTCACTTTAGTGACGTCACATCGTTGCTCCAGTTCTCAGCATACCAACATCTTGGAGCTGTTGTTGTTGTTGTTTTTGTTTTTTGCATGTGCGCTCTGCAAGCAATTCTTGCACGTTTTATCAGTTTGCCTTGGAGTGGCGTTGAGGCATGTACGCAGCTCCAACGAATATGTGTTTCTTTTTTTTTGGGCTTGGGGCAATTGCGATGTTTGTTTATGTAAAAGATAAGAGATCACACAGCTGTTTTATTGGGTGAAAATGGATAATTTATGGGTATGGATATAGAGAATAGAGAAAATAGGGAGTTTGAGATGAAAAACATAGATTTGGAATGGCTTGAATATTATATGAGGTTAAATACAGATATAAAGTCTATTTTAAATGGCTTATCCCAATGACAAACTTGTTTACATTTGATAGAGAAACTTAAGAGCTTTGAGTCTTAAAAGTTGGTAGTATTTTAAACATCTAGACTTTAATCTTATTTAACAAAAATATGACATTAAAATGCAGATCAAATTCTTATATTCAGATATAGTTATGTTATTAATACCTAATGATTATATCATTAACATGTAAGATCATATAATAACGACAATACATTATACTCAATTGTTCATTATAATATTGCTTGTAATATTTTTACATCCTGTCTATTCAAACTTATTAGGAAATTAAAATTATGCTCAATTTTCTTTACGGCAATCTTGTTAAAATTTGATTAAGGAATTTGGAAGCTTTGAGTCGAAGAAGTATTTTTAACATATGGCTTCTTATCTTACCAAACATATGATTTTAAGATAAGATATTAAACAAAAGATCAAAAACTTATAATTGAACTCAATGATTATGTTTATTATCATTCAAGATGATTTGATAAAGTCGAAACTTTAAGCTGCTTTTCTTTCGATTCGTTACAAAGTTGTCTACAATATTTTCCATGCCATTTGACATTAGCTTTGAGCTCTTCATGTTGTATTTCCATCACAGATTATTGCATTTACAATGCTTATTTTTATGTCCAGACAACTTTTAACCTCACCCCCCTTTTGGCATAGGGCAATCATTTATATTGGGCGTTGTGTGCAACTCGGACTCGTAATTAACTTAAATGATAATAAATAACTTTTAATATTTTATTAATTAACTTCCGTTGCGTGTTCGGGCCATCATATTCGCAATAACGCACATTAATATCCCATGTAAAATTAAGCATTGAAAACTCCGATTCGCCCTCTTTGGCCAACCCAAATATATATATATATATATATGTGTGTATTTATTTTGGCAAGTGCTTCATTAAAATGTCATTCGGTACAGGAAATTAAAACATTTAACGCCCAAAAATGGCAAATTCAACATTATACAAAAACACAAACACATATAAACAACTATATATATAATTGATGTTCAACAGAAAAGTGCGTTTTGGGTAAATTGTATAAAATATATATATTTTTAGTTGTGACTGTAACTGATTTTGGGGTTGTTGTTCCTTGTCATAACTATTAGTATTGGTTTACGGGTACGGCGAAACGTAATAGAAACCGTATTGGAACATCACATTTGGTTTGCAGATCATTCAGCTCCGGCAATCATTCAAAATGTACTCTAATTTTGTATTACATAAACGAGATTGAGACTCGATGTGGAGTCTTGCTGTTGGGGAGGTCTTTATAGCTTAAACAGAGAAACTGTTGGAGACGAAGATGGAGTAGGGGCGGGGGGAAGTTGCGCTCCCGGGGTTTTGATATCCGCGCTTCAGTATAATTTGTGCGCTTTAATTTGTAATTCTATTACCCAAGCAACCCGGTAGAGTGGGGCAACAACTGGTTCTCATTGCTGACTGTTGCTTTTGCTGTTGTTGTTGCTGTTGTTGCTCTCTTTGTCGCGTTCAATTATGTTAATTTGTTGCTTTTGTGGAAACAGTTACACAGAGTCTGAACTGAACTGAAGCCGGTCCATAGTTGTTGAGATTCAAGCATCCATCGATATGTGTATCTATCTACTACGCCTTGATCGTATAATAATATGAAAATTTAGCATTTCCGTTGTGAAATATATTTCATTAACATTTGTCCGGACTCAACGCTGCTTTTCGGTTAATTTGTGTGCATAAGTCTCGCGAGTTAATTGACCATTTTGCATCACTTATAAACGGTTTTCGGTTCAACTCGAAAATGTGTTTCAATTTCAGAAATTATATAGCCGAGATAGGATATCTCTTTCTTCAAAGTATTGATCAGCCAAAAACACTTTTGCCATTAAGATAGAAAAACTTTTTAGTTGGAAAGTTTATTTGATTTCACTTCTTTTGCATTCCACTCAGGTGGTCTTTACGACTGGCGTGTTAAGCCAATCTAAATATTAAGTTAAAGTGCGCTAATTACTAAATAAGAAAGACAAACTTTTTGCTTTTAACCAAATAATTAGTGGTAATTGCCAAGTCTGGGCCCAAGATATGTGACTTGATTTGCCATTAGAGAAACCAAAATAAACTCTTATACCTAAAAATTATTATGCGAATTACTTTATTATGCATTTTACAGTCACACACACAAACACACACACACACATACACTCTCAACACTTTGCATTTGTTGCCATTTCGTGTGTTAATTTTGTTGCGTGTGGCAAGTTTTGTTTGCCACCCCAGTTTTTAAGCAGTGACGAGGCGGCGAAGCTGCCTCAACTTTTATGGCTTCAATTAATAGTTGAAGCTGCCCCAACTGTTGTTGTTGCTGTTGCACGCTTCGCATTCAATTAGTTTGCAGCTTGACGTCATGCGCTAATTTTCCAATAAATTAAATTCACGAAGAAAATCTAAACAAAAGCGTTCCAACGCTGAAAATGCAAATTTTTCGGCTCTGCTGACAGCATGCAAGCAGCCAAGGACTTGCTTTAGCTACCCCCAGCTCCCCGACTCCCTGCTCCCAGCTCCCAGTTTCATCTCTAACGCTTTGCCCCGCAATGGTGGGCCAGGCTTTGTGTCTAAATTAATTTCGTAGTTGGCGTCCTTCGTCGTTGTTCTGGCCAGGAACGCTGTTGCCTCTGCCGTTGCCGTTGCCATTGCCACTGCTGCATCTGCTCGCGCCCACATGACGCTTTTCCAGGACACCCACACACACACATGCGAAGAGGGTGAGCTGGCACATAATTGCATTTATTATTGAGCAAAATGAGTAAGTTATTGTGGCTGTGACAAAAGGCAACCGCATATATGTCGACATCAACGTCAACAGCGACGTCATTCGCCGTAGTCCTAGCCGTAACCGTAGCCGTAGCCATATAGTTGAAATCTTCTCCAAACGTCATCGGCAACGCCAACGTAAACGCCATCATCATCATCGTCGTCGTCCTTGCCAGACGCACTTTGTGTTAGGCTTTGAGAGAGTTGTGTGGCAGCTTCTGCCGTTGCTATTCATATTTATAATCAATATAATGCTGGTTACTTTGACATTTTGACTTTTGTGTGTTGTCAGTGTCATTGAAAGATTTCACATTTAGCCGAAGCAATCAAATCAACCTTTTCCCACAGCATTTTGGTGTTTTTGACTTATTTTGTCAAGAATATTTTGTTATCCTTTCATGTTATAATTTATGCGTTGTTTGGCAATAGGCGTACAACAGTTTTGGCTGTGGAAATGAATTAGTTTCTTTATTGTGGATAATTTTAAGTGTTTTTATTATATTTTAACTGATTTTTGATTTTGATTTTTAATTAGCGTAAATTTTAGGTGTTATATAAGTAACTTTGACCATTTTAGTGATAAATAAGATCAAGAATTACAGTGCTGAAGTTTTGTTTCTAATGAATTAATATGATTTTCTTTTATACTTACAATTTGACTACTTCCCATTAATCGTTTAGTTTATTTTAAAGCATTTTTCATACAATTTTAATACAAACCT
The DNA here is from genome assembly GCA_035044645.1 of Scaptomyza parva. Classification (NCBI taxonomy): domain Eukaryota; kingdom Metazoa; phylum Arthropoda; class Insecta; order Diptera; family Drosophilidae; genus Scaptomyza; species Scaptomyza parva. The sequence continues at coordinate 9,559,439 of JAWNNT010000090.1, forward strand.
TTTTATAATTTGATTGCTATGATTTGATATGCCCGTCATGAGTCCTGTACGATATGAACTCAAGTTTTTCGACACCCCTAAAACTACAAGCGGGTATATCGGTTTTATCGATAACAGAAAATCTATAATAGTACATGTATTCTACATTCTTAAAGCTACAGCTACCAATTTTGGTTTCAATATAGCTAATTGCATTCCCCAAAACTAGCTTTAACAATTTTAGAGCTTTCAATATATATCTTCCATTGTTTTAGCCTGGGTAAGTAAACTCTGTATGAAACGATGTAAGGATTGCACTATACTCAGTTCTTACATCGTTGCAACGTTTTCACTTGTTTAGTTTTCGGTTTTTTATGAATTTAAGCCTAAAATCTAAACGTGCTTAATCCATAATAAAGAGAATGCAAACCAAAAATTGCATATCACCTTAAATCGTTGTACTTGCAACTTACAACTTTCTCATTTTTGGAATTGTCGGTTGCAACTCCCTTAGGGGAAAGCTAGAAGAGGGGCTAACCAGTTGGTGAATTCCATTGTTCTAAGTAGAACATTTCGACTATGATGATGATATTCTAATTGAAATACGTAAAATGAAATTATGAATATGCAAAATAAGCAAATGGATGACAATGCTTAGCAACTTTGGACCGGGAATGAAAAGCAAACTGAACCACTGCATAGCGGTAAATGTTATGCGGCTGACAAAGTCTATCCACCTCTCTCACTCTTGCCCAACTCTCGCTCTCTCTCTCTCACTCTCTCTTGTTCGCTCTGACTATAGTGAAAACTAAAAATCAAAAACCGTTGGGCAAAATTGTGCGTAGAGTTGTGGGGAAAGAAAAGTTCTTAGGGTGGGTCGAAAAAACATCAAAACTTTTGCATAATTCGCTTATGCTTAAAAATGTTCAAGTTGTTTTTACCACTTGTTCTAAATTATGTGTGTGTAAGTGTGACTGTGTGTGTGTGTGTAGAGAGAGAGAGAATGGGCAGTCGAAAATTTTAATTAAAATTATTATAATTAAAGTTGTTTAAGGGGAGAATCTGAATAAGAACAACAAAAAGCAGTTCAACACAATAGACAAAGAGAGAAAGAGAGAGAGAAAGAGAAAGAAAGAGAGAGAAGTGTTGCAATTTTAGTTAAGTACATAAGTTGAGAAATACGTATACATAATATGCAAATATGTGTATATATATTTATGCATATGTATTTAGTAGCTATTGGATTTTGGTCCTTGCAAGGATGCAACAAATTTACAACAGCTGCATTGAGCGTTGCATACTTGCAGGCGCCTCAAAAATTGTCTGCAAAATAACCAATTTGTGCGTGTGTGTGTGTGTGTGTAAGAGTATCAGTTCTAATTAGAAACTCAAAAATGCATACACAAACACACACACACACACTGACACACTCACACATACAAATTGAACGGTGCTAAGGATATGTTGCAGACAACAACGTTCATGAGCAGGACAACAACGACACAACATCTCTCTAACCCTTTCCCCTCTCCATCCGCTTTAGAAAATTTTGCTTATTTAATGCATATTTCGTATAACTTTGATGTGCTGCAAATTTACTTGATGTTGTCGTTGAGTATGCAAGTGTGTGTGTGTGCAGTCTGTGTGCGTGTGTGCATGTGTGTGTGTTGGCTTTTATGTATTTACGTTGCATATGAAATGATATTTATAGTAAACAGATTATTTTATATGCAGGTATAGAGAACATGCCATATCCGAGTTGCATGCAACTCGCTCCAACAATGCACTTGCCACACACATGTCTATAAACGAGTGTATATGTATATGTGAATGTCCAGCATATGTGTACATGTGTGTGTTTGTGTGTGTCTGTTCAGACGACAAAGACAGGCTGTTTGTATTCTTCTGGTGTTGTCTCTTTAGGCATATAAAATGATTAGAACTAATGGTCAATATGCAGATGAGTTGAGCTGAGTTCAGTTGAGTTATGTGTGTGTGTGTAGCTTGGTGTTTATTTGCACAGTGGTTAGAAAGTGTATTATCTGTTGCTAAAAGTTCATAATCAAAATCGATTAAAACGTTTAGAATAACTAGAGAGCTTAAGTATCAAAATTTATATTATTATTTATTCCAACTTAGTTTTGTGGTCTTTAGGGTTAAGGTTCAGACTGTGCGTCAGTTAGACAAACAGTTTGCTACACCTTTGACCACTGTGCCACAGTGGACATTCCTGCCTGCCTGCTTGCCACACTGTATCCTTTTTGCCTGCATCTGTATACTCATTATATAGCATTATGTGTATTGAAATAGTGCTATGTGCACTTATGTATATATATGTTTTGGGGAAGCACTAAACAAATCAACTTTTACTCAACATTATTATCAACATTTATGCATTCAGAAGTCACACACACATACACACACATATAGTTTTTGAATAGACACAGCACTAAGCACTAAGCCAAACAGGTTTTTGGTTTGAGTTCGTCCCCAAAATATGCGTCCCCTAAGAAATTTATCGAAATGTTGAAACAGATTTTATGCAGCAAAGTCGTCGTCGTCGTCGCCAGTTGCCAGTTGCTAGTCGCTGACGTCAAGCCGACGACGACGACGTTGGGGCATTGCAACATGGGGCAGGTTTGCTTGGGTTGCTTTGACTCTTTCTCTCTAGAACTGAAAAGAGGTTGGGAGAGGAGTGGCACTCTCTTGCCTGACATGCTGCCACACGGACACTGTGGGGCAAAACTCCACTGCTGCCACTGCCACTGCTGCTGCTTCTTCTTCTTCTTCGAGGTTCCTAATTTAAATGCAAATGAGATTCATTTGACGACGACACCAACATACTTTGTTCATGTCCATGTCTTGCGCTTGCATAGCCTGTCTCCATGTTTCTATCAGTGTGTGTGTGTGTGTGAGTGTGTTTGTGTGTGTGTGCGAATGTGGAATTTGATAGTGTAGTGTATATGTATGTGTGTGTGTGTGTGTACAATTAGACATCGGTCTGTCGTCTGTGCATGTATTTAGTTGCATGTACATACATAACTAAATTTTCGCATATAATACATAAGTGGGCTTTTGGGCTGTCCACCCCGTTTGCCCCAGTTGCCCCAATTGCCCTTTCCACTCTGTGTGTGTGTGTGTGCGTTCGCATTTTGCCATATATAAATGAACTATTGCAGTGTAAATGAATTAGTCGAACACAATGGCGTAGTAGAAAGTTATGTGCAAAGGGGTTGGGTAGTAATACTTAAGGTAAATGAAGAGAGTTTGCTTAACCCTTAAATTGTTATAAGGTAAAAAGCAAAAGATTTTAATAAAAGCAGATTCTTATTCATACAAAATACTCTATTTATCTATCTATCTACGCAGAAAAAGGGTTAAAAAAGATATTATGGTTGAAGAAAAGAACAATAGAAATAGTTTTCGGGAACAAGTTACATTTACAATGAAGTAAAGCTCTAGAGATTTGTGGGTTTGATTTGGTCTTATAAATAATTATTGTGAACTACTGAATAAGTTATTTTCTTTCATTTAAATCGTATTTTAATTTGATATTTATTCAGAAAATATTTAATTTTTACTTTATGATAACAACTTTCTTTGATAAACTAACATTTCTACTGAAGAGTTAAACAATTTCTTTCCCTTATATTAGAAACTTCAATTACCAACTTATCTTTTGCAAAATCACATCCATATCTATAAGTTTCATATATATATATATATGTTTACTTTGATTGAGATTGTCTTTCGGTACACTATTAAATTCGTATTCCTTATATTAACTCAACTCTACAACTTAATTCTTTATAAAAAATAAACTCAAAACCCCTTTTTGTTTATCAAATTGTCTTTAGGCGATGCCACTGCCTTAATTAAGCACTTGTCTGCATATATTAAGAGCAGCCACTGTCTCTGCTTTTGCTTCTGCTTTAGCTGCCTCAGTTGACGTCGCTGTCGTTCTGTCGTTATGTCGTTTTGTTAGTGCAATTCGTTTGCTGTTGCTGTTGTTGTTGTTGCTTTTGTTGCTTCTTCATTTTCCTTATTTTGCCCAAATACAAAAGCCTATTCCGCACCGATAACTGCAAACACACACCAACAACAACAACAAGAACAACAAAAACAACTTGTTCAGTGCGTTTGTTGTGCTGGACAGGCTGAAGCGGCAAGCTGAAGCGGCAAGACGAAGGGGCAGGCAGGCAGACAGGAAGCGTCAGGACATGCAGCCAGCTACTTGCACTCATGTAGATGACTTGCTGCTGCTGTTGCTGTCGCTCTACATACATACATTTATATACGAAACAACAAAAACAGTAACAACAACAATGCACAATTATAAATCTGTCCACACACACATAGACACACACACACACACACTGACTTACTTTACCCCTTTTTGGACATCGACGACGACGACGACGCTACGGCTGCTTAAGTTTTTGGCATTAACAAAGCTACCAGCCACACCCTTCCCCTTCCCACACACACAAACACACACACAGTCAAAGTCAGAGTCAGAGCTAGAACGGAAACCAACGAACACACTCACACACACACATTCAGACACACTCATTCACATAGGTTTCTCTCTGCCTGACAACACCAATACCAACGAAGCGTCCTTGCCAACGCTGCCAAACCGCCTTGGAAAATTAGCATCAAACGCATAAAATGACCAAGTCTAAGTCTGCCGCAGTGCAGAGGGTTGAGTTGCAGAGTGGGTGGCCAAGGGGTTTTCGGGGGGGATTGGGGGACTGGGTTTGAGCTAGCTGCCTTGCATTCTCATTTGGAATTACGAAAATTCAAAATTTACAAACGAAAATGTTATGAGAACGTAACTTGGGCCGGGATTTTGGCTCGTCGTCGTAGTAGTGTGACGCACAATAGTTGGTTAGTGTAGCGGGCCCCTCCACTGAGAGCGAAAGAGAGAGATAGAAAGCGAGAGAGAGAAAGAGTAAGAGTTGGGTGTGTGCGGAGGTGTTTGCTGGCTTCTGTTGGCCATGCCGTACAAGTTAATTCAGTTAAAGGACCCAAAAACTCTGCTCTGCATTTTCGTTTCAGATGGGGGCGGGTATTGCTATGCATGTATTAGTATGCGTAGTTAAGTTTTGACGCCCAACACCACGCCCGTCCGCCAATGCTCATTTGTGTGTGTATGAAAGGGGGTGGGGAGGAGAGTTCCTAGTAGTGTGAGTTGAAGGAACTTTAAGTAAATGAACAGAAATGACAGGCAGACATTTGCATTATTATTAGTACAAGTTGCAGTCGTGTTGCTCTAAAAGTGGGTATTTGGGTAGGAAGGTTCTCCTCTCTCTTTCTTACTTAGTTTGGGTTTCGTTTTGGTTTGGTTTGGCTGCGTTTGGTTTGCTTTCGGTTCGGTACAGTTCAGTTCGGTTGGGTGGTCCCGCCTCGAAATGCATTTTGCATTGCATACATTTCGGAGGTTTTCATTACGTCGCACAAAAAACGTATGCCATCTCTTTCTTACTATTGCTCGGTCTTTCTCTCTCTCTCTCTCTCGCACTCTCAAGCAGTGTGCATGTTGTAAGTTTTCGGTTACGTGTCCGTGTCGAGCGCATTCAAAAGTCATTTTAAGTTATTGAATGGAATAAAATGTAATTTAAGTAAATTAGAATTTCTGCAGCCACATACGGCTCCACACACACACACACACACACACATGCGAATTGTTTCTTAACAACGCATATGTATATATATGTATGCATGTGTAGGCTTAGATATTTATATATGTATATATAAATGTTTTGCACATAAGACTTGCAGTCTTCGAAAGACTCTCACACTGCATTTTTAGCTGGTTTGGCAAATCGATTATTGATTTTTAGTGCTAACAAATTTTGAAGGTTGCTGCTGCTGTCGGGCTGAAAGTTTAAGCTACAAGCCACTAACTGCGCCTGTTTAGGCCAGACTACACACACACACACATAAACACCTTATATTTTTTCAGTTTACTTCTTACGCATTCTATTTTCCTATTTTGTCGAATAAACGTTTGGCAAATTTGTTAGGGCTTTTATTTAGCAGCTGGTAATTTGATATACAGATAGATAGATATACTAGATAGAATGGATTTGAGTGCGTGTTTGTGTGCTGTTAGAGTGAAAGAGAGTATTTATTTGGTATTTAAATGCCTATTCATTTGATTTGGTATACATATTTACTTGACTGGGGTAACATTTTATATATATTTGGCAAATTTTATTTTGATATATTTTCGACAATCTTCTTTAAAGACTTTTTATTGGTTGCATATAAAAAAGATTTTTCAATGTGATTTTGAGTATTTAACTAAATTTAAGTTGTTTTTGATTCACTTTTATGTCAATTGTCGCTTTTTGACTAACACACAACTGTACCTTGCCTCGTGCCCGAAAACGATTCACAAACTAACATCAATTTTATTGTTAGCTTCCCTTTCTAAAAAAGCTAAACCAATGCAACAACAATAGCACTGACAATGAAAGCCTACACCCCCCCCACACACACACACACCCACACACTCGCACACAAAGCAATACATCAGTAGTACAAGCCACCATTAGAATTCAGCTCATACTCTTTATATTTTTTTTGGTTTTTTGGCTTTTTTTTGTTAGACCGATCGAAGCTGAAAACTTGGCTTGCAATTGACCAGCGCACCAAGTCCAATTGTACCAACTACCTCACCTCTCCCCCTCCAGCCAACTCAACCCAACTTACTTCACGTGTGTGTGTCTGCCTGAGAGGAAAAAAAGTAGAAGAAACGAATAAAATGAACGCAAACCATTCGATTGTCGTCTGGCATAAAACACCTTCCCTGCCCCCCCTACCCGCCTGCTCGTATGATAGAGAAGTACTCACTTGTACCGCAGGACTTTGCCTCAGCCAACAAAAAATTTTTTTGCATTGCCATTTTTAGCGCTTGCCACACACTCGCACACACTCATACACCCATAAACTCATACAAGTTCTTTTTATTTCGCGAAAAATGCTTCTTCTTGCTCCATGGTTGTATTTGTTTTGGTCCTGCTGGGTTGTTCAAGCGCTTGACCAAATGGTCGCCACCCCTTAGCCCCTGAGACAACTTCAACAATGTATGTGTGTACCCCCGGTTACCACCCCCCTCCCCAACCCCACCCACTCCTTCTCCTCGAAGAGCTCACTGTTCGTACTGATTATGAGTACGCGCGCGTTGAAAACCTCCCAACGGGGGCAAACCAACATACTCGCACCCAAAACAAAAGTAAAAGAGAAAGACAGAGAAAGAGAGAGAGAGAACGCGAGAGACAGTGTGTGTATATGTGAGAAAGAGAGAGAGAGAGAGGGGTGTAGTCCTGCGTTTCACGTGCGCCCAAAAAGTTTGTTTTGTGTTTTGTTAATTTTTTCTTGGCCGCGAATTTGTTTTCATTTACGTTTTTGCATTTTTGCAGCAGACTCAAGCGACCCATCTCCCTTTGCCCTCTCCCATTGTATGTAAAACTTTCTTTTTTTTGGTTTTGCACGAGGTACGAAACAACGCGTGGGTTTCGGTTCAGTAGAGCTTGGACCAAAAATGGGAACAAAAAAAGCAGCAGCAGTGGCAAAGACGACGCAGAACGCGTTTGGCATTCGCGCCACCTTAAGCCGCACACCCGAGCATTAAGCCCAGGCACAAAAACAACACACACACCGTATCTCCTCACTCCCTTTCCATATGTGCTGTTGCTCAGCTGTTGATTTTTATTATTTTGGCCATTATCGCATGTGGTTCGCTGCTTTGGTCAGCAGCAGCAGCAGCAAAAGCAGCAAAAGCGGCAGCAGCGAATGCTTCTCTCTCGTCCGAGTCCTGCTGATTAAACATTAATTAAGGAAAACAATGCTGACCAACGCTGCTGTCGCTGTCGCTGCAGCTCGCATTTGGTATGGAGCAGAGTTTTCGACGCTTGTTTTCGGTTTTTCGTATGCCAAAAAATGAATTTTTTGTTGTGTCTTTTCTTGCCCATTTCGCCCCATTGTCCAACAAATAAGAACAAAATCGCGGAATTTGTATAAAAATGCAAAATTACGAATTCGCGATTTCGGGGCTCGTATTGTATGCATATATATGTGTGTATGTGTGCATGTGTTGTGTGTTGGGTGCTCAATTTTTTATTTTGTTTTGAACAAAAGCGGGGGGCGTAAAAGAAGAAAAGAGAGTGGGGCTCGCGCTTAAATCGCCATAAAAAGTAGTAGAAAAATCATCGACAGACGTAATAAATTAAAAATGTCCAACGGTTTGGGGCACACAGGTTGGATTGTTAAGCAGTAGCAGCGGCAGAAGCAGAAGCAGAAATGGCAAAAGGGGAAGAGAGTGAGAAAGACAGGGAGGGGGGAGTACTGCCTGAATAGAGTTGAGTCACCCTTTATCCCGTTGTTCTTTCTTTCTACAACTAAAATATTTATTCAATCAATTTATGTTGCTTTCTTATGGAATACAAACAACAAAAATGAAGCTTAAGAAGAAAAACTTTAAGCTTTTGGCAAGTTTGAAGCTAATTATTGAATTATTTTCCATTGCATTCATTCTTTGCCGCCTGTCTGACATAGTTTCTCTCTTCGTGTGTAAATAATAAATATTCAACACACGTATTTGCCATACTTGACACACACACACACACATACACACTCTCTCTCGGGTACAAAGGAAAGTTGCTTCAAAAGCATTTTGACGCGCATGATTATGCATTTTGTATGTGCAATTATAAATTTGCTGTGGCATAAAATCAGGCTAACTAGCTTTAGAACCTTGAAGTTAATTACTCTTGCAGTAAAGTATGTCAATTATTTGGGTTATTAATTTAAGAAGGAAATTGAGCAGAGACAAATTATTTAAACAAATTTGTTGTCTAGTTATGTATGGCAAATGATTTGAGATATTTATTATGTGTACTTACAGTTAAAGTTCTATCTCTGAAAATGGCTGGAGGCAATCAGCTTGAAGATATTTCATATTTCAAGTTATGAATGTTGTGTTGTTATAATAATGTTTGCATTTATGATCATACATATTAAATTAATAGAAAATGAAGTAGTAGAAGTAAGAAGGATGTAGATAGCCTTAACCCCTGACCTAACACATTTGGTCATACATGCACCATTTTACCAATGCTTGCTTCTTTAACTTCTATCTTACATATCTCCGGTGTGTCGCAACCAATTAGAAGAAAAACTTTCACATATTTTGATACTTTTGTTAAATTTTCAAAATCCTCATTATCAAATTTTCGAAATTCAAGATTGTTATTGATATTGCTTACATGTGTATATCATAAGCCGGAAATAAAATAGAAAATTTGAAACAAACTTATTCTGTCAAGGGGTTTTGAGAGCTTATATCCAATATCTAAAGTCTCCAGCTTTTGTAGTTCCTGAGATCGAGGTAGTTCCTGAGACGGATGGATGGATAGACAGACAGGCATGGCTATATCGACTCGGTTGGTGATCCTGATCAAGAACATATAAATATTTTAAGCGGTCGTAGCTGCTTCCTTCTGTCTGTTACATACTTTTCCGCAAAATCCTTTTTTCCCAATTCATGCGTTAAGGGTAATTATTTACCCTCATCTAAGATAAATTTCCAAACTCTTATTTATCTATTATAGTTTGTTAAAGAGTTTCAAGATATCACATAATAGTTCCACTTTAAAAGTTTTCTGCCCCTTCAATAACCGCACTTAATATAAGACACAAATGCAACAAAAACCAGCCACTTGATGGGCATCCTAGTGGATGCTTACATCTCCTTCCCCTACTCTTCCTTTTCTTCTCTCTTGCTTTTCGTGGCGCTATTCACCTGCACTTTCGCTGAGAGGGTGACCCTCGCTCGACTACTACTCCAACTACTACTAAAACCAAAATTGCTGTTAATTTGCACAAAATGAAATTCGTGCAATTAAGTAGAAGCTGCGCGCAGTACGTCCGTGCCATAATCATAGTGATGAATATAATGATCATTACACTCTACATGATGATGATGATAATGATGGTGTGGAGCGTTGAGAGATGAGGGGTGTTGCACGCCTTGCTGACCTCACCACACGCTGAGAGTAACATCATGTGGCAAAGTAACAGTATTTTACGGGCATGTCCTTTGGCATTTTGATTATGCAACCAACTGCTGTTGCTGCTGCCGGTGCTGCTGCTCTTGTGGCAGGCATCTTGTGGCGCTTCATTTGCATCCGCGGCAGCGCATCCATCCTTCATTATGGGTTTGTTGCTGCCGTTGCTGCAGCGGCAAACTACTAAAATAGGTTAGGGGTTAATTTTAGTGCAAAGTTATGCGCCCCAAAAGTATGCAATTAGATTCAGTGTCACAGCCAGCGGGGGCCACTTTCAAGGTGTGCCAAATTTATTTGCTTCCCTTGCTGTTGGGTGAAAATATAATTTTCTAATTAGCCAAATTGCTAGCCACTTAAACAAATAGTAGAGAAGAAGAAGTTGTTGAAGAAATATCTACAAATCGAATGCAAAATACTTTTTTAATAATATTTTTTATATATATTATATTTGCGGCATATTATTAAAATTAATGGCAAACAATTGGTTGTTGGGACTAAAAATATGCTAAATCGTTCATTATGTTATATATGGGCTTGTTGGCCAAAAAACCAGCGCCCAAATAACCAGATATTAGCAATTCAAATTTTGGTCATTAAAAAGCCAAAAACTGACGATGATGATGATGCTGATGATGTTGATGTTGTTGTTGATGACTGAGCCGAGGACTACAAAAGTCAAATATTGCCCAATTTTGAGATTAATTGTCTACGCACCTTACCGAACTCAAGAACCGTTCTCTCTTCTATCCCTTCCTTCTCGTCATCTTAAAGGGTTCACAATTAATGCAAAACTCAATAAACTTTTGTTCGAAATGAAATTTTATGCTAATCAGAAGTAGATATTTGTGCGGTACCATTCCATATCCACTGATAATGTCAGCCACTGGACTTGCCTTTTCTCTCTACTTGAGACAACTCCATCTCTTTATAAACCCGCCCGCCTTGATATATATGTGACCATCAATTGATTTGCATTTGTAAATGCGGCGACAGCATTTGTCGTAATTTGGCATTTTCGGCATAATTATGCATTTTAATTATGTGTTGGCCAGCCAGACAGACGACAAACGACAATGACGATGACGACAACAGACGCTGACAGCCGAATATCCCAAAAAAGGGTTAATTTTCTTGTTAGTGAATGCTGTGCGGGGGTGGTTGGGGGGTTGGGGGTTTTTTGACTTTGTTGAGTTTGGGTTGAGTATTAGATAGATTGTTGTCTTGGGTTTTTTGGTCTAAACGTATGCTAATTTGTCTTTGTTGCGCTGTTTAAAATTGGAAAATGTTTTAAGTGGTGAGGGAGGAGCGGTTGGAGGAACTTGTACTCCGGATGGTTAAGAAGGAAATGTACTTCAATTTTCTTAAAGGTTTTTGTGTTTATCGAGATGATAAGTTGATTACATTAGGATTTAACTATTATATTACCAGTATATTTCGAGAGATACATCTTTGTAACTACTTGTTTATGTTCTTCTTAACAATGACTCTAGGGATTCCTTTTCTAGGTTTCCATCCAAAAATGTATGTTCGCTTTCTCTTACATTCACTAAGAACAACTTGATTGGGATTTTTCCATTATATTACTAGTATATTTCAAGGAATATATCTTTATGACAACTTTTTCATGTTCTTCTTAACAAAGCCCCAAAAAGATTCAGTGTCTAGGTTTTTATCTAAAGTTTATGCCAACTTTCTTTTACATTCTTGATAAGGAATTAACTATTATATTACCAGTAATTTTCAAGGAAAATATCTTTATGACTACTTTTTCATGTTTTTCTTAACAGCTATAATTTTTAGTTAGCTTTCTCTAACATTCATTAAGAACAAATTCCAAGTAATTTTTAATGCTCTTACCATGATATGACCATATGTCCAATGAAATTTTAGTGTTAGTGACAGCTTTTAGTTTGTTAAGGCCACCCAACCACCCACCCCCCTGCTGGTAAGACATTACCGCCCACGAGCTTCCATGAAATCAAGCTTAGACAAAGCAAACAATTTATGTCATTGCAGCGCCGCTTTACTCACTCACAACACAACTATTGCTCCTTGGACTCATCCATGAACTAAGCGCAGTCAATGCGCATGCCACAGCAGTAGCAACAACAACAACAACAACAACCCAACACACAGAGACAGACAAAAAGACGACTCTCGGCTGGACAAACAAGCAGTTAGCCAGGCGTCCAAGCTAGTGGTTTAGTCTGGTGGTTCAGATTAAGATGAGTGTGGTTTGGGGCGGCCAACTCATATATGTATATGATTCCGATGAATGCTCGTTATCGATTTGAAACTTATAAGGAAAAAACTAATGAAAATCAGGCAGGCCAACAGGCAAGGCAACATCATCAGAGAAGGGGGAAAAACCAAAGCAGAGAGCAGAAAAAGAAAAAAATAACGAAATAAAAACAACAAAATTAAGTGAAAGAAGCGCAAAACCAAAAGCGAATTAAATTAAATTAAATGAAAACTAAATTCAAATGAGTTTTCGGCGTGGGGCACTAAGAAGCAAAGAGTATAAAGTAAAAAAAAAAGAAAGATTGGCAGCATTGCTAGCCGACCTGCCACTGAGTCCTCTTTTTCCCCCCTCTTTACTCTTCTACGTTGATTGTTGTTATTATTTCTTGTGCTGAACGGGTTTGTGTAATGAATTAATCCGCACAGCGCTCTGGCAATTTGACTTGGCTGGTGGCTTTTGCCTTCGTTTCGATGCAAATCAGCTGGCCACACTGCCGCACAGTGGTGCTTAATAATTGAAATTAATGAGATGAGAGTTGTAATGCATCGAAAAGGATTCAAGTGAAATGTGAGTTGGGTTAGGGAATGAAATGAGATATATCCATATCTTATATAAGATTATATAATGTTAAGCTTACTGTTAACAAGTTTCTTTCACTTTCACACCACTGTGCGCTGCTAACTTTGCCCCTGTACTTGACGTTCAAAAAAATACAGACAAAAAACACAAAACAGAGCCACCAAAAGAGACAAATGCAAATTGCATGATTTCTTTTGTAAATAAGAAACTGATGAGCAGAAGCAGCTGCTGCTGCTGCCATTGCCGTTGCCATTGCTGTTGCTGTTGCCAGTTTCTGAGTCGTCGCGAAATTAAATCGATGGCTCAGGCGATTGACATGTGCAGGCAAAGGACAGACGAGGACAAGTTGTTGTTGTTGTTGTTGGTATTGTTGGATGCAAAATAAGTTGTCTTTTGCATTCGAACGAAAATTAGTTTAATTGTATAATGCATTGAATTTTTGGGATTTTGGCAAGCGGATGTGGCGCCAGCTGCGAATCCGAATCCGAAAAAAAACCCCAAAAAAAATAATAAATTTATTTCAAAGTAAGTAAATTTCGACTCTCTGCTGGAATTCGAGCTGCATTGACATTTAACAGGGGGCGAGGGGCAGAGTCAGGGGGGGGGTCAGTGTCATGTAAATTGTGCATTTCATCAAATATTTATTTAAACTTTTTGCGGGGAGCAGCAAGCAGTTGCCTGATGGCCATAAAACACACACACACACACAAACACACACACGTATGCATTGCATACCTTTTTTTGTTGGCGTAACCGCATAAAACAATTTTCCATTCCCTCCCAACTACCAGAGCAATAAAATATATATATATATATACATTTGTGTATATGGAAAAAACCCAACCTTTTGTTGCCGGCGCTGTTGCCAGGTAAGAAGAATGCAACAATTTTTAACCATTATGGCGAGGCCGCATTCAGCCGCATCCTCAGCTACCTCAGAAGGTTTGTCCAAAGGGGCGTAGAGAGTAGCAGAGTTGGGGTTCCAAGGGCTCCAACTGACCGAGCTGATAACTGATGCCTGCGCTATTTGGTTTGATAATGGTCTTGCATTTCCGGTGAGTGCTTCGGAATAATACCAAGGAAAACTCTTTCCTATGCCCTTCACATATATATATATATATAAAGTCTAGGTTGTGACGTCATTCAAACTGTTTAAGGTTATTATTCATTATAGTATATGCAAGTAATATAGTTTTTTAAAAATAGAAATAACAATTGTCTCAACTTTATATTGACATATCCTAGATGCCGTCATGCTTAGCACCAAACAGAACAAACAAAGCGCACTACACACAAACAACAACAAAAACTTAACAAGTAACTGTAAATAGCAACAACAACAACAACTGTTAGAACAGGATGTGCTGTAGAAATGTATAAGCTGCTCATACGACAGCGCGGCACGTTGTAATTAGTGGCAATGGCAAAAACATATTGCATACTTCTAGGCACTTAAACAAGCTGCATGTCTGTATGTGCCTGTGTGTGTGTGTTTGTGTGTGAGAGAGTGTGTTTATTTTTATGCCTATTCAGGTTATGTTTGTATGTGTGTGTGTGCATTTAAGTATGTTAACAAGACTTAGGGTGCCGGGTGACAGGGTTGACAGGGGTGAATGCAATTGCTGCAACAATTGTGCATCTAAAAACAAACGTTAAAAAAAGCAAATGCAACTAAATAAGGACTGCTAATGATCGACTAACAGATGACCTGTTTTACTAACACTTTATGAATCACATTAACTTTCTGAAGCTTTAAATATATATTAAAATATTATTTGTTTTCAAAAACTATATAACAAAAATTATATTTTATGTAAAAAGCTTTGCTAAAAACAAATCATTAGTCTCTTTGTGATGGAATTTCCTTATTATGTGAAATTGTTTTTAGCTGCATATATCATAAGAAAATGTGTTTAAAAAATCGATATGAATATAAAGATTATTTTTAATGTAAAAAGTGGTACAATATTGATATTCAGATATACACATATACACATATTAATGTATTATTGTTTTTTATTTATTTTTATTTTACATAAAGTTTGTGATGGGATTTCGTCCAATGGTGAAAGTTATTTAAGCTTCAAATATATAAAAAACATTTTTTCATTATAAAAATATATGAAAATTATTTTTAAGGTAAAAAACTGAAAGTTCAGATACACATAATAATATTTAAATATTTATTTAAATGTTTTTAAATTTTGCCCTTTTTTTCTTTTCTATACATGAATATATTAAGATGTTAAGAAATCCATTTTTTTTTATTATTACTTTATCATTGCTTCAGCTTATTATTAAATATTTCATGAAAGTAATTTAGCTTAGTTTATTTCATTTCCAGTTAAGAGATTGTTTTTATTAGTTTACATAGCTACAATTACAGGGTATAAGGTATACATATAATAAAAATATAAAGGGCTCCTAACACATATATTTTGCAGCTCAGGTTGCTGGTTGACAGTTAAGTGGCACTGACGCTACTCAAAAATCTCTTGTTGCAGTTAAATTATGACATAAAAATGCCCGCAAGTAATTTGACATCATTAGCCCAAGAGGAGGACCCGGTTTGAATGTATGTGTGTGTGCGAATGGGTGTGTGTGTGTGTTACAGTTGACAAACTCAAAGGATGCCTTTACCTGACAGAGCTTTGGTGGGCTTTTTAGTGGCACAATTGTTGGCGGAAGTGCACACACACACACAGACATCTCTTGTTGTTGTTTGTTTGTGTGTGTTGATTTTGTTGTTTCCTACTAATTAAGCGTACTAAATAAGTTCTCATCTTGTCTATTTTCACATGCAGTTTGTGACTGCAACAATAGTTTGAATGCAGCCAAGAGGTTGTTGCCTTGGTTGCAAGTTGTCTTCATTGTTGCCCCCCACACAATTAAAATCTCTACACTCAACATACACACAAACACACAGGCATACTCATCATTTAACTAATTTACATATAAACTAAGTAAATATATATATGAATGTATGTATACTTATATATAAAGAAAGACTTTTATATATGCACAATTCATCTGCTCGCTCGTTGGCCCAAAAAATGTAATGGAACAAACATGCGAGGGCATTTTCAGCATTTTTGACATGTGAAAACTGCAGTTATGCAGAACACTTGCTTTCTCTTTCTCACTATCTATCTCTCTCACTCACTCACTGTCTGTGTGTGTGTATGTTGCCATCTCTGTCGTCGTTTGCTGGCATGTGACATAATCCGTCGCCTGGGCCAAAATACCTGAACCAAAAATCTTGCGTAGAATGTTGAAAATCATGTTGAAGTTTTGCTCAATGCCTTAGGGCAGGTGTTGTTATTGCATGAGTGTGTGTGTGTTTGTGTGTGTTGTGTTGTGAGTTGAGGCGGCTTATGATTTCTGAGCTAGAAAACACACACACACATACACATATGCATTGTTGCACATAATGTGTGTGTGCAGCACATGAAAGTAATTTTTCTTAATTTTCTTAGTTTATCCAATGTGTGTTCGGTGTTTTGGGTGGGTGTATGTGTGCTTGTGTGTGTGTATCTTAAAGTGCAAACATGCCCCGAGGTCAGAAGAAGCAGCCACTGACAGTACCAGCCCGAACGCCTGAAGAGTTTAGATACATATACGTATATATACGGTAATACACCTTTAGCATGATTGTATAGTTAGATAGAGATGCATGCATACATTTATCCGATATAGGCATTTAAAAGCACATAATTCGAAATTTATGAGCCTACCCAAAAATGCTTTCAAATTGGCCAGCAGCAGCAGCGAGTCCTGCCTCACCACCGGAAAAATTCGATTGTGCGTGTGTGTGTGTGAGTGTATGTGTTCATATGTGTGTGCGTTTCTGTCTTTTGTGGCAAATGAATTGAAAATGCTGCATTGAAAGCGAATTGATGTTTGAGGTGACCAAAAATGTTTTGCGGTATCTCTTCTCTCTCTTGCTCGCCAATAAATAGATACGGGTGGAAGGGAGATAGCAACAGTGGTGTGTTCTTGACAAATGTTTAATGCATTATATAAAATAAAACTCAAGTGATTAAATGACAACAAGATTGCAAATTGGCTCAGTAAAGTGGAAAGTCGATTGCCAACAAAAAGCTTCAAAAACATCTTTTCGTATACCAATCGAATTTTGTTATACATATTAAGAGAGTTTATGTGACTTTTAAAGTTTGTCAGGGCAAAAAGGTTTTGGAGAGAGATGATGTATATAAATATTTTTGTGTGGAAGTCTGTTTTTTTTATGTTATTATATACATGACTGAGAATACTATTTAAAAAATGAAGTCAGTTATATGAGTTTAAGCATTATTTGTTTTCAGAATATTCTTTTTCCGGTATAAAAATTATCTTTTCTGTGATTTGTATATTAAAACTATCTATCATTTGGGTTATACTAGCTAAGGACATATCTTATGTTGGTTGAGGGAATCTTATTACTTAGTTTAAAAGACTTTCAACTTCTACACAGAACGAAAGCCTAGATTCAACATTCTTATTAATCATATAAGTCCTTATGCCTAATATATGAATCTTAGCTGTAATAATGTTTTACTTGAATCAAGTTTGATTTTTTCTTATTTTTTAAGACAGTTTCTACATAACTAAGTTGTTTTATACAAATCCTAAGTATATCCTGCTAAGATGTGAAAATATATAAATAATTTAATACTAAAAAATCGCAAATACCTAATTCCAGATTATTTGCACCATTTACTCTCAGTGTAACCACCTTTCCCAGAAACTTGTTTCTTTTTTAAGAGAATCACGAAAAGATTTCGCCAGAACAACAAGTAAGTTAAGTAAAAAATGATTTTTAAGCAAAGTCATATTTAATTTTATTGGCTCGCCTATGGAATTTCATTTAAAACAAACACCTTTTCGCCCCCTGCCCCTTAGTCAGCTGCTTGAACTGCTTCGTTTCTTTGCTTGCCACACGCATGAGGCCCGATGAGGCATGTTGCAGTTGCTGCTGACCCGACGCCAATTATCAGCCAGTTGCAATTGTGCAGGGCATTGTTGCAAGCTGATGCCGTGCCACAACTACCACACGTTGCATCCTCCCACTTACCACTCCCCCGCCCCTTGCACTCGCGGCGCGATGACAGCAACAAACTGTTTTTGCGGCCAGCGGCAACCGCATTATCGAAATCATTGCGCCGTCGGTCGGGCGGTCGGACGGTTGGTCAAGTGCTCCCGAAATGCAATTTTACGTTTTCAATTAATAAACATTTGCGCGACAACCTGGCTGCCAGCAGCCGCAATGAAGATGGTAAGGGGGAGTGCGGCGGAGGCGGGGTATGGTATCGAGTATCTCTGTGTGTTGGCAGTGTGGCCAGTCGATATGTGTATATTTTACATTTTGCGGCTGCATAATTTGGTAAATGATTAACCGTAAAGCAGAAAGCCGTGAAGTGCCGTTAACCGCAGGACATTCCTCATTTACGCAATGCATTTTGTGACTTTTGCCTCCAGTCAGACAGCCCAACAGCCCACAGCATATGTACTTATAATTATTGAATGTACGTACATTGTTCATCAGAGATATAACTGTATAACTGTTTGTTTGTTTGTGTTTGTTTTTTGAACCCGGCACTTACATACATACATACATACATCCATATCTATAGGAGAGTAGACATTTTTTTTTACCGATATTCTCTCGTTCTCTCTCTCTGTCTCTCTGTGTCTTTGGCGGATTCGCCCAATCCAACTCCAACTGCCTACACACACACGCCCCCATCGCTAAAAAAACAAATGAGTGAGCAAAAAACTACGCAATGGCCGCACAGTAACAGCAATAAACAACAACAACACCAACAACAACAACAGCAACAGCACAATTGCAAAAAAAACAACGGCGACAATAAAAAAACATACTCACACATGACTCCGCCTACTGCAACAGCAGCAGCCGATGCGACGTCGACGCCGACGCCGACGTCATCATCGACGACGACGACAAAAAATTGTTATAGTTGATTTTTGACAATTTTTTGGGTGAGTCGCCTGTTTTTTTTTTTGTTTTTGGTTTTTTAATATGAATACGCGACGCTGACTTTTTGAATTTTTATTTTTATACTGCATTTTTATATGCATGGGCATGTGTGTGTGTGTGCGTGTGTGTTTATACTTTTTTCTTACTTTTTGGTTAGGTTGATGGGTGGATTTTCCTTGTTACCCCGTTTTTGTTGTATTGTATTGGGCTTGTGAAGTTTGAGGCATGGCTGCCAATTTATTGATAAACATGGGTGTATTCAACTGAAGGGCTGTCAGAGGGTTAAACAAACCTCGAAGTGCACAAAACTGGACAGTGATAAGGATATATATAGTTAACAACGAATAAAATGTACTTTATTTCCTATCTAAGACTTTATTAAAGGGGAATGCCTTACCTACATGTCGTATACTTTATTTAAAGATAATTTCTTGTCAAGTTCAATTTACATTTCAATTCAGAAAAAATACATTTCTGTAGTGTAACGAAAAAGTTATAGAACAAAATTTCAACAAAAAACTTGATGTTTATTGAATGTAACTGAAAACTGCCTGCATTTGACAGCAAACATTGGCTATTTTTTCAAGTGAAAAACGTGGCTTTGGCTTTGCCTAAATCAACTGAATCGGGCATTGACTTTATCTAACATTCACTCCCACTCAAAAAAAAGAAGAGATGTGCATTTTTATTTTTGGGCAAATTGCAATCGCTTTAAAAATTGTGTTATACGTGGCGTATGCTTAATGCAAATTTGCATTCCAATTGAGTGCATTTCAACCAGGGGGAAAACACTCAAAGAGTGGGCACACTGGGGTGCGTGGCAGGCCGCATGAATCATCATAACGACAAGTGACCATCCACAAACAAGCCACATGAGGGGTGGAGAGAGTGTGTGGCAGGGGCAGGGGTTGTTTGCCACAATTGGTGTCCAAATTGGGCCACATGCGAATTTATAGTTAGGCTAGGAGTGAAAATCACTACAATGCGTTTTGCCAGGCGCCAAAAAATATGCCACAAAACACTTTCACACACACACAGCGACACACACACCAATACATATTCGCACACAAAATGTGTTATTTGTTGTGTTTACAAACGCGCCTGCTGGCATTCAGCCAAAAAGGCAGGAGTTTGAGAAATTTTGGCCAGCATTGCGTACGTTGCATTTCCGGTTTTTTGTTTCTGTTCTGTTGATTTTCGTGTGCGACTCTTTTTTTTTTGCTCTACTGTTTTTAGGGGTTGCAACACCAACACCAACAGCAACAGCAACAGTTGGGCAACATATTTTTAAAGCGACTGCTGCGCCCGTTTAAAGTGTGAAAAATATGACGACAAAGACCTTGACCCGTTTTTAAAAATGGGGGCCAAACCAAGTTGAGTGCCTCTTAAACACCAGAAAACAAAAAAATAACACAGAAAAAAAGCCAAAACCGGAGTTGACCATCAGCTGTAAAATTGAAAACGTAGACGTCGTAGCCAGACAGACAGTCAGACAGAGAGACAGAGCCAGAGAACAAGCTAGCGTCTAGACCCAAAAATATATTGCATACTTCGTGGCTGAAGTTCGCAAACACACACACACATACAAACACCGAGTGAAAGAAAGAGCAAGTGAGAGTGCGAGAATGTGTGTGTGTGTTGGCATCTAAAAAGCCAAAAGCGGCAAAAGCATTTGGCCAAAGAACAAGTGGCTAGTGGCAAGGAAGCAAGGCAAGGCAAGCAGGCAGGCAGGCAGGCAAGCATGCCAGAGACAGCAAACGTGGAAAAACCCAGGCGACTCGCTTCGAAAAAGTATGCTACGTTTTATGCTTTTTCCGGATTTTTACTTTTTTTTGTGTGTGTTTTTTTTTGTTCACTCTCTTTCTCTGTTCGGGTTTTGTGTCTCTGTGTGTCTGTGTGTGTAAGGATGAAAGTCCTTGAAAGCAAACGTCTAAGCTCAGACAGTGTCTATATACATGTGCAAGGTGTTTGTGTGTGTGTGTGTTTGTAAGGATTGCCGTAAAGTTGAACGAACGTCCGTTTTTGCAACAGCTGCTTCTTCTTCTTCTTCTTGCCAGTTTCCTGTCTTTAGTGAATGTCTGCCTGATTCTTTTTTTGTTCACTTTTTTTGGCGGCTTTTTCGGGTATCAGTTACGTTTGTCTCGTTGACTTTAAACGTGTTGCCACTTCAACAACTTTGTGACCTTGACTGACTGACTGTCATATTCACAAAATTTCGAACATATTTCACTGTTTAGTATCCGTCTCTGTGTGTGTGTATTGTTTTGGGTGCGTGCCTTTAATCCTACTCCTTCTGCTGATCCTGATTCAACTTCCGATTGCGTGTCGCTGCAGTTTTTGGCTGTCTGTGCTGTGTCTGTGCTCTGTGCTCTGTGTGTCCGTTGGTTGCATTGACTGCATTTTTTGGATTGCCTCACGCAACGAGCCAACGAGCGTCCATGTGGCAGTGACACCAACCATGAACGAGCCATGGACATGAACATGGACACACCATTGTCCTGCGTCCTTACTCTGTATGTATGTGTGTGACTATATGGCTGCTCGTTTAAGTGTCCGTTTGGTGACTGCTTTTGACCTGTCTACCAATTTTATTTGTCTGCATGTGTGTGTGTGTGTGTGTTGCATGCTCACTTTCACTTCACTGTTGCCATCCTTTCGTGCAGAGATAGAGCTGCTCATAAATGACGTATTCCTGCACCGCTTTTGCTTTAAGTCTATTGATGGGTGTTGGTTCTTGTTAACGCCTATCATTGACCTAAAATCGATTATATGGTTCAAGTGTGCCCCAAAAAATATCTTGAAAACTTGAAAGGGTAACAATATTTGATGTACAATATGTTAAGAGACTTTGTTAAAGATTGAAAAAGTAGTTTAAGTAGTCTAAAAATGTGATTTCCTTACCTTTCTTTTCGAACTACATATAGTTTTTTAATGATTTTAAAGATGTTCAGTTAAGTTAAGTTTCTTGAACATAAAGTTTTCAGTAACATCTAATATCTATTGAAATATTTGTTAATAAAGAGCTTACTCTTTTTACATCTACAACTTAACAGCATAATCCTGTTAAATCAGCTCAATTGTAATCTGCTCAGAAGCCAAACAAAACTCAACTCAACCCCTTCAAGCACACACACACACAGTAATGTTAGTGTATGTGTTGAACTTAGCGCCTAAAAATGCTTCCCACCAATCGCAAACAGCATCGGCGGCAGCTGGCGACCCAATCGCAGACGCCAAGTGGAGCCATTGGCGCGGCAAAAAACGCGCGCGCTTTTTTCGGTAATGAGAAAAAAACTCGCGCAGAGCTCACAGAGCTGCTAATCAGTAGGGAGGCAGCCAGCAGCAGCAACAGCAGCTGCAACAACAACAACATCAACTGAGGGATGAAAATGGGTAAATGGCAAATGGGGAAAAATAGCGCAAAAGTCTGGGAAAAGTTTTTGCGATTATTTTTGTTGTAGCTTGTTGTTGGGATACGTAAGAGTTTCGTTGAGTTTTGTCATTGTTTGGGATGTTTGGGGGGAATGCATTTGGTTATGTTAGTTGTTAGTGGAGGGGGTGCGGGGTATAGCTGGCAGCGCTTTAAATGACATAACAAATAGGGAAAATAAATAAAAACAACAATAACAACAAAAAGTATCTAAATGCGATTCTTTGCATCTCTAACTGTAAATTGGAATTTCATTTGGAGCATATTTGCATTTGGCTTAAACAGAATGTATAAACAAAATTTGTTACAATACTTAATGCATTTTTTGGACTATGCTAATTGAAATGTATAAATTTGAATAATTTTTATTTAATCAACAAATTTTTATTATGAAAAAAAATATTATTTATTTTTGTAAAAATATTTAATGCAATTATTTGATTTTTGAAAAGTTTTACTTTAACATTTAGGATCTAGAAATAATATTTTCCTAACCCTACAAAAAATCTCAGTATTTTCATCAGCTAATTTACACTTTAAGCCTTTCACTTACTGCCAAATAAAGTTAACATTGAGCTAAGTTTAGGCAATTGTAATGGGTCTATAACTAACGCCGTCAAATGTGAATAAAATGTTGCTAGCTTAATGAAAATTTATCACTAACAGATCACAACATAAACATGCTCTTGGTAAATGCCTTGCTGACAGATTAACCAAATCAGTACGCGACTTGGTCCAAACAACTACTACACCAACAACAACAACTGCAACAACAACAACGAAACATAACAACAAGAAGCGAGTAAGAAAAAAAATAACAGAGACGACAAAATCGACAACCTTTTGAACTGCAAGCAAATCCATTTCACACAATTTATGTACAAGTTTATTTCGCACTTCCAATTTTCCAATGTCGTTTGGCTTTTTGGGTGGCTTCAACCAGCGGCTTTCCACAGAAACGTTAACAAGCATTGGACCCCGTTTATATATACTACCAGAGTCTCTTCACTCTTCCATGTGTGTGCTGTTAACAAAGTGAAAACTACAACTGTGTGTGCGTCCTCCAAGACAACGACGACGACGACAACGAGCCAAAAGGAGTCACAAGCCAGAGTCAGAGGCAGAGTCAGAGCCAGATCGAGACCAAGTTGGCCAAGTTGTCCAATGACAGTTTGTTTTTGCAGTCGTCGTCGTCAGTTGTAGAGACCGTGCATTCCTAATCTTGTTCGCTGAATTCGTAATCTCATTAAATTTACATATTAATCAAGGGATTTTAATTACTCTTACACCGCAATGGCATTGGCATTGGCAATGGCAAATGGCAAATGGCCAAAAGCTCTGCGACTGCTGCTGCTGCTGCTGCGACTGCTGAAAATGAGCCAACGCCAAACTCAAGTGAGGCATAAGCAGTTGGAAATCGCAATATCGCCAGATACAACAACACTAACAACAACAACAAGAACAACTGCTTCTCAACTGGTTTTTAGTTCGAGACATGCCCCCAACTCTTTCACTCTCCCTCTCTCTTCTCTCTGCTCTACTCTACTCTGTTCGTATGCGTCGTCTTGGCGTGTGGACCCTCATAATTTAATTGGACTTTGTGTGGCGCATGGTCGTTGGGTTCTGGCCGACTGGCTGGCTGGCTGCCTGGCTGGAGCACATTACCATTGCCACATTGCCACAACGCCACATCGCCTTCGCCTTCGACCAGGATTACACGAATTTGCGTGTCAGGCGTCAATGTAAAATCGCAATAAATGAAACTAAATTACAAACTAAAATGCAAAATGAGCAAACTTTAACTTTTGCTCTCTTTCTCTCGCTCTCTCTCTTTCTCTCTCTCTCTCTCTCTCTCTCTGGTCACACTCTGTGCGGGTGTGTGTGTGTGTGTGTTAGTTTTTAGAGTGTTGTGCAGAGAATATATGTATTATGCATAATATTTGCTGCATTCTATCTAAGATATGCGCTTTCTGAGAACTAAGTAGTGCAGAATGTTAGTGTAAATAAGGCAATAGACTTTGCCAAGAATTTTCGAAATACAGATAGAAAAATAAGAGGTTGGGTATAAAAGAATATATTATATTGTTTTTCTACTATTTTGCTTCTTTGGTATATAAATTAAACACATTTTTGGGAAAAATTCATAATTGGAGAAATATTTTTTTTTCTTTTCATGTTTTTTTTACCACTTTTTTACTAAAAAACAAAAATAATTAAAAATTTTTGATTATCATATCAATAAAAACATTAACTCTATGTTTAGGGGAGACTCTAAGCATTATATAAAAAATACTCATTTCATAAATTTGAAGAACTTAATGTTTGGTTTTTGGTCTGTAAGCAAAGGGTGTTTAGTTTTGTTTCTTAAACATTCTTTTAAACAAGTTACAAGCTTAAATCTAATATGGAATTCATGTTTATAAATTATTTGTTATAGATTTTCATATAAATCAGATTTGAACTAAAAATCAAATTCATAACGTTTAAAATTATTTTCTGCAATCTCAAAAAATCTTAAGATTATTTTGAAGTTTTCCCACGATTTGAAGGTAGTAAATAAAAATCCTTTTGATATAATTTTTTTTTAATTTCTGACAGATTTTTAGACTTTAGCACAACAAATAAGCAAACAGTTTGCAATGCTCCCTCCCCTCCTACCCCCCCTACGTTTTCTGCAGTCTCATTTAAGCCAACTGTTGCTGACTGTTGTTGTTGGCTGGAAGTCAGTTGAGTTGGGGGCTCGAGGCGATCCAAATTTATGGCTTTTATAATGACTACTTTGTAGCCGTGTATTGGAGCAGGCAAATGGCAAATGGCAATGGCAAAACACAACACACATTTTTAAGGCTTCATAAATTATAAAAAAAAAAAAATAATTATAATGAGATCAATTTTTAATCGCTGCGCGACGTTGCACGAAGCCAAACACGGGGCACAACGCAACAACAACGCAGCAAACAGCAACAACAACAAACAAAACAGGCGACTTCCTGGCCAGGTGAAGCAAGAAGCAAGCAGGCAGCAAGGTGGAGGCTACAAACGGCGAAGGTGTAATTATTATCATATCCTGCATCGCATAAACAACAAGCAGAAGTAGTAGACGACAACACACACACAGAGAGAGAAAGAGAGAAAAAGAGAGAAGAGTTGCAGCAACAACAACAACATGAAATACAACACTTGGCCTAAACACGCAGCAAGTCATGAAGTAGATGCTCTCCACTATATTCATATGTGTGTGTGTGTGTTTAAGTCTTCGCTGGCTTAGAAATTGGAAGACGACTCTTCAGCAAACAGCTTTGGCCAGGCCTAGGCCAGCACTTTGGTGCAAACATTTAGAGTAGCAACTCGTAAAACTTCAATTTAAGACACGTAATTTGCAATTCACTTGAGTGCAGATTAGAAGCGGCATCTCTTCGTTAGGAGTGAGAGGGGTGTGGTGAAGCGGGGAGTTAAGAGGGGGGCGTGCGTCGGGATTGTAACGTTAGGGAGTGGCTAAAAAAAAATGCAGGCACGCAGTCGCTATTTGCTATTGCTGCTGATGCTGATGCTGTTGCTGCTGATGATGATGATGATGAGGAGGTTGCAGTTGCTTCAAACTCATTTTAATAGAAGTAGATGCAAGCTATAGTTAGGAGAATTCAAACAAAAATACAACAACAAACAAGAAAAACATTTAACTAGGAGTCGACAATTGCGTACAACAAAACCAACAAAGTGACTTTGAGTTAAATGTAAGTAAAAAGTCGTGGAAATTGTTATTAAATTCGCACATTTTTATCTTGTTAGCAATTCAATTTCCGCTAAGAAACAGAAAAATGTGTTGACAAGAATAGTTTTCTATATTATTTAGTAAAAAAAACATCAGAAATTATTGTAAAGATTTTTAAATATTTTTATCATATAATTTTAATATTTTTTAATTTTTTCATTGACTAAGATTTTCTTTTTAATAAACACAAGTAAAAAAAATATTATAAACTAAATAAAAATATATTAAATTGACTAAAAATTTAATTTGTACAAACACAAGTAAAAAAAAATATCAAAAAATGATTATAAACATTTTTAATATTTTTTAGTTCGTTTTTTACATTTTTTATATGTTTTACATTGAATAAAAATTTCTTTTTTATATCCACAACGCGAATAAATAATTAAAAAATATTAAGTAAATTATTATACATCTTAAATAAGCAAAACCAAAAAAAAAAACACATAACCATGTCTTTCATTTATGTCCGCCCTAATCCTTGAACTCATAATGCAACAACAAAGAACAACAACAACAACAACAAACAACCGCCGATTCCTTTGGGTTGAAACGACAAACAGCAACAACTGGAACAACAACAACAAGAACAACACGCTAAGAGAGAACAGCAGCGGCAGGCTGGCCAAAACAGGCTGCGATTTTAATCGACTTTAATCAAAGAAATTTCATATGTGACCACGCCCACATGCAATTATGTTTAAGAATGCAAAACGATTTTTGTTCGCCTCAACTTTGCCTCCTTTTTATTTTGTTGCCTTGTCTTCATCATGTGGACTCGAAACTCGCGAAGAGAAGCGAGAAAATTAAAACTGGCAAAAATAAATAAAAAGGCAAAACAACAAAAACAACAACAAGAGAAGTAGTCTCAACTACTACTACAAGGCAGAAAGCATAAATTTAACAGCAAAAAGAAATATTATTATGAATGCATTAACTGAACAACGGACAACAACAACAACAGTAACAACAACAAGATCAACTGTGCCTAATTATAAAGTCGTGAGTTGGGGCGAACAGGTTAGGGCTGGACCAGGAATGAATGAATGCGATCCGGTGCGATTCCAAGCGATTCGCAGCGATCCGATCCGAAGCAATGAATGGGCAGCCAGAAGGTAGAATAAGAATACATAAGGAATAGTATATGCGAAAGAGATAAAGAGAGAGATAGAAAGAGAGAGAGGCTGGACCGGAGGCATTAAAATCAAAAAAAAAAAAAGTTAAGCCAAAAGGTTATGCAAAAATCTTAAAGCTCAACTAATCATAAAAAATTATATGTAGGCTTAGAGGTTTAGCCTCGCTCTATCTCTTTTTGGCACAGACTCATAAATCTTTTATTGATTTATGTTCTTGGCCCAAGACACACACACACACAAACACACACACACATTCACAGAAATGCATTTTAATTGGTTGTGCTCGGACTATAGTCATAATTAGAGCTAATTTTAATGTTCAACTCTTAAAGCATAAATCATAGCAATGGCAGCAAAAAACAAATTAAAAACAATCAAAATCAAAAAAGTGAGTCATAACAATTTCAAAGCAATTCTTCAATTTGATTTTTGCAACTAGTTGTCAATACAGAAGAAACAATATCCCTGCCACATCGTAAAGTTCGATATAGTTAAGGAAAAAGCGCCGAACGAAAACAAAGTCGATTCCGTAATGCAACGAGGCCAATGCGACGCCTGCCGAAGGAGGTGCGTTCAATTAAAAAATACTTTACGATATTACAAAATTACCACGTAGAATATATGTATGTACGTGTGGATTGTGTGCTGGATTGTCCAAGGCGGCATAACGCATCTAAAGCCAAACACATTCAACACTCACACATACACACGCACAGAGAGGTCTATGCTTCTTCTTCTTGGAGTCCAGGGTTGTTGTCTACGTTTATGTTGAGGTCCAGCTTAAGGTCTAAGTCATGCCACAAGCTACAAGGCAGTCGTTGCACACGCGCCGTTTGGTTACCGCACTTGGAATGAGGACAGAATGAGGGCTTCAGGCTTTTTAAAACACGCCTACATACAGTGGGGCGAGTTAATGAAGGAAGTGGTGAAAATGGAAAATGACAACTATTAGATTTTTGACAATCTAATAACAAAATACATCATTGCTTAAGTTGGTTAATAGATTTTAAGTAAAAAAAAATCAATCAATTGATCTACTTACAAAAATTAAGTAATTTTAATCAATTGTTACAAATATTGCGATAATCAATAAAATGTTATATCAACCTGGTATCAAAGGATTGACATCTTTTGATTATCAAAACTGTGAGAAAAGATGCCGTGCTTTTTATTAAAAGTTTACCTTCTGCACTTACAGTTATACTCAGCAAAATACTATCTTAAACAAATTTTCTTAGCAAAAGTTTCAAACTTTTAACTGTCATAACTCCTTCAGGAATTAACCGATTTTCAAAAGCAATACACTATGAAATATGAGCTTATCTATAGAATAATACCAAACTTTACATTAAAAATCACATTTTTCATCAAATTTACTTCCCTTTACATTCACTTTGTCCCACTGTACAAATTATAGTTGTAGCCGTTTATGTTGTTGTCGCCGTTTTTTTGTTCGTGTTGCTGCTGTTGCCGTTGCCGTTGTTGCTGTTGCTGTTGTGGTTGTTGTTGTTGTTGTTAGGGTTGTTGTGATTGCTGTTTTTTGCAGTTAAAGCGCATGCAGCAGGCAGCAACAAAAGCAATAATAAAAATTCAATAATCACAAATTTTTATGCGTGCGAAATTTTTGCGTGCCAAGGCATTGAGTTAAGTATTTTTATTTAATTTTTTTTTCGTTTTTTTGTTGTTGACATATTTGGGTTGGGTTCTGGACTCTGGCTCCTGGCTCTTTGTCAATGATTGACATTGGCACAATAACAATTGGCATTCATTTTGAGCCATCTCGCGCTGCACAGTGGAACAATTTGGTATATATTCTGCTCCTCCTTCTTCCTTTTTCCTTCTTCCATCTGTCTCTCAATTTGAAGGTTATGACAGCGGCTTTGGCGCATTGTTTAGCTGTTTGCAAGTTTTGCACTGTGATTAAACTCTCAACTAATTTGGTGCTACACACACACACACACACGGAGTGTAGAAAACCGGTCAGCCCGAGTCTTGCAGTTATAGCTCCCTTTCCATCTCCACACTCCTTACACACACACACTGACGCCCTGGCTAAGCGAATGAATTATGTTATTTGAAATTAGTTTGTGGCTTGCAACGCCGACTTCCAAGTCCTACACCAAACTCAACATCCAAACTACAACAACAACACTAACATCAGCAACTGCAACAACAACAACAACAACTTTCAGCTTCGGATTCCGAGTTGGCAGCGCCTGCGGAGTAATCAGGTTAATTTTAATATGTTTTTCTGTTGAGCGGCGGCGTCGACGGCAGCGTCGACAACAACGTCGTCAGTTAATGGAAAAATATCTCAAATGATGTTGCAGGATGCCTTTTTGTAATTAGCAGCTTGGACCACAGTTAATTATCATGACCATGGCTCGCCTTCCCCCCCCTTTACTCTTCCCCCTCCCGACATTCGCTCTTAGTTTGTTGGCAACACTTTTATGCATATCAGTCAGCTGGGCCAAAGAGCCTTTTTGATCATTTGGATTTTTATGCCTTTTTATTTGCAGTAGACGCCGGAAGATTGTGAGCTGAAAGCGTGAAAGGGACTATAAAGTGCTCTTAAGCATAATGTTTGATCGTTGAAATTATTATGTTTGGAGTATTAATGTTATCTATAATCTGATTTGACATCTTTATGCACATCTTTAGTATAACATACTCATAAGAAATTTATCGATGAAAGGTGTGAAAGTGAGCTATATTGTTCAGATTGAAAGTAGATAAGGTTAAATCTAATATTTTACCTGATTTTACATCACCAAGGTGTTCTTTACGGACTTTAATACTCAAAGTAGAGGCCGACGAGTAAAGAACAATCATATCATAATGCAATCTTAACTATTAATCGGAACTTAAGTCTTAAGATTCCGTTTAGCAACTGGTTCTAGTCCAGCTAATATTGCCTTTTTAAACTGTTTGAGTTATGTATTTTAAATATCTGTGAATTTTCTTAAGTTTTCATTCTCCTTTATATAAAAATCAAACTGATTCGTTCCATAGAAACATACTTATCAGAATCCTTTGATCGTTTATAGATATAAAACAATTGAATGAAAAAAATAATGAAAAGTATTTTGAGCATTTATATCAGATTATTTTCTAAAGGTGATAAAGGAGTATTCAGTATTCAGCTTCAATCAACTAAGACATTAAGACATTATTTACTAAGAATATTTAAAAATACATGTTTTAAGTAAACATCTAGTAAACAGATTCCATTGACAAACTGAATGATTAATTGACATCCAAAGTCAAAACATAGTTTGACACATAAAGGTCAAGTTGTCCACAGCCATAACTCCAAAAAAAGTCACACAATTTGTTTAACTTAACTATCATCAAAAGTTAAAATCTATAAATCTTAATAGTGAAAAAAATAGTAAAATAATATCATTGACTTAGATAACGCAAAATGAGTTATTGCCTGTTGATAGTTTATAACTCATTTTCTTTGCGTATTTGACAAGTTTTTATTTCTCGTGCGTTGGCCGTTGAAAATGTGGCTACAAATGAGCCCGCTGGCCAAAATGCACATACGAACATACATATACTATATAAGTTAGACATGAACGCGACGAAGATTTGCATTTAATTAGTGTACGGAGCGAGGGGTAGGGGGGAAGTGGATAGAGTCCGAAAAGCCAGTCAGATGTGAGACTCTGAGTAAGAGCTGTAGCTGCGTGTGTGTTCCATGCCAAATGGAATGGCAATGATAATTACAGAAAGCATGTAAACACTTGGACTTGTTGGATGAGAGTAGTGGTGGTGGCAAGAAGATGAAGAAGGAGGGGTAAGTGGTAGAAGGAGGGCGGGGGGAAGTGGAGAGGCAATACAGACAGGCCATGACAAGCAGCAGCAGCAGCAGCAACGAATACAAATTGCCAAAGTAAGCGGGTGAGAAACAAGGATAGACAGACAGATAGATAAAGAGAGAGAGAGAGAGAGCGAATGAGTGTGTGTGAGTGAGAGAGGTAAAACGTTAATTTCAAATTTATGTAGAGCGTCGAGTTGCCTGTGTCTCCTCCTCCTTCTCCATCTTCTCCTTCTCCCATTCGCCTATCATCTTCTTCACAGTTCCTCAGTTTGCTGATGAGGCTTAGAGGCCTGAGCAGCAGGCCTGAGTGAGACTCAGAGTTTGTTGGAGTCTACTCGCCCCCTCCAAAACCCCATTTTCTAGTCGAGTTGAGTCTGCAGCAAGCAGCAGCAGAAGAAGAAGAAGAAGTTTCTAAGATGCCCGCAGGGCGCGTGCTGAATTTAATCAGTTTGTTGGCCATGGCCCGAACGATGCCAACGTAACGAATGACAATCAAGCCAAGATGGAAAGTGGGCAGCCTTAG
This sequence comes from Scaptomyza parva, assembly GCA_035044645.1. NCBI lineage: Eukaryota > Metazoa > Arthropoda > Insecta > Diptera > Drosophilidae > Scaptomyza > Scaptomyza parva. The sequence goes on from JAWNNT010000090.1 coordinate 9,591,003, forward strand.
CCCCACGCTACCCTACTCACCCCCCTCCCACCCACCATCCATCGCCTGTTACCAACCAGGCCGGCTGGCTGGCTGCCGGCTAACGTAAATTAGACGATGGCTCGCCGTTTGCTGCATTTAACGGTAATACAATTTTATAGCTGCCGGTAAAATGCAGCACAAAAAAATTAGACATAAAGACAACAGGCAATATGTGTGTGTGTGTGTTTGTCTATGCAATGCAGTTAACACAAACATAGAAGAAAGGGGTTAACCAGGCTGAGGTTGAGGGGGAGTTACCGAATGTCAGAGACAACGTGAAAATTTCGGAAATTAAGTTTATGAACGCATTGGCAAACGGAAAGGGGTGTAACGGGAGTAGAGGAACAGCGATGTGAAGTGGCATCGAGCACTTAACTATATATGACCAAAATTGGCTAAAAACAACTAGCTGGAATGGTTAAGTTAACATACGATTTGTGCCTAATTGGATGCTCTACTCACTTGAACAACAAAGTATTAGAATCATAAATGGAATAGTAAAATAAATTAACTGTCTAGAGGTATTATGTAATGAGTTGAAGACTTGTTAACTCCTTAAACTGACATTTGGTAGGTAAATTAAGCCTTAATGGCTTGTTAGAAAGAAGATTAAATGGAAAAACTTTACATTTAATACGTTTTTTAAGTTAAAAAACACTTTTTACAACCAAACGCCCTTCACTTCTTTGAGCTTAACATGTTATTTTAACAAGCTTACTAAATGTTTATGTGAATATTTATAGAAATGAAAAGGAAAGGGAAAGGAAAGGTCAAAAAGGCAACCTCCTATGGCAATTACTACATTGCCTGCTCCCACCAAGCATATTACAACAACTTATATGATATTTTAATGTATAAGCTTTATGATTGTAAAGTTTCATTAAAATCTATTCAGTAGTTTTTGCGTAAAACACAAACAAACATCTCTACAAACTTTCAAATTTTGTAATATTATATAAAATAGTTGCATATAATATCATATTGTATACACTTACTTTTCAGCTCAAAACACAAATATGCTGACAAAGTCTGTATACTTTACCTTTTCGGTTAAGTATTACAAACAATAATAAACAACAACAACAATGCAGATAGTAGTAGAAGAGTCTGCGGTAAGCAGGACATGCGAGAAAAGCGAGACACAACAGACAACAGAGACAACAGACAACCAACAACAACGGAGACACGATGGACGACGACGTCATCAACACCTCCGATAGCTGAGCGATAGCTTCAACTGAAATGAGCCGGGTGGGTGGCAACAACTGGACACCAGACTGGACAAACCATACCATAACTTCAGCAACAGCTACAACTCTAGCTATGGCTATGGCTCTAGCTTAGAGTCGACCGGTTGCAGAGACCGCATGAGTTGGCAACAGCAGCAGCAGCAGCAGCGACAGCTTCTTCTTCATCTGGCCTGGCCCTATGCACAAAACTGGCAACTGGTCAAAGTCAAGGCTCACACACACACAGAGAGAGGAGGGGTGTAGTATGTTGCTGCTGCTGTTTCAGTTTTGGCTTGTCTAGTGACTTGACTGTAACCTCATTGACCAGAAAAATGCAAGCAGCAACAGCAACAACAACAACTGCAACAACAACAACAGCAACAGCAACAACATCGCAACAGACAACAAAACATCAAATGTGAATTAGTGCACAAGGTAGCAGCAAGAGAGGGAGAGGGAGATGTGAGAAGAGAGAAAGAGAGGTTAGAATTTTGCAAATGCTCAATATTTATTGGCACTTTTCAGTCAGTATCCTGGTATTGTGTATGTGTGTGTGCTTGTGTGTGTGTGAAGGAGCTTGTGCGAAAGCAGTTTGAAACAGGAAGAGCAATTGTAGATAGTTGACAAACTGAGTTGAGTTTCGAGTTTGGAATCGCTATCAAAATCAGAGCAAGGGATTTGAATATATTGATAAAGAGCGAAAGAGAGAGAGAGGGAAAGGGAAAGCAGATGATGATGAGTTCGAATTGAGTTGAGTTGATGGGAATGGACTGCGGATTGGCATTTTAATTATTAATTTCTTGATCAAAAAGGAACACTTTACGAATTGTTCGGTATGCGGCTGCAAGTGACAAATGCCGACTTCTAAAGTACAAAAAGGATAGGATTTGATGATTACTTAAACAATGTGAGGATATGTGCACATAAGTATGTTGAATATGAATGAATATAACAGCTTTTAGTCAAACTGATTGACTGCTATCAACGCATAGCCTAAAGGGTAAGATGTGGGAAACTAATTTTTTCGCGAAATGATAGCAGATGTATAGTAAGTGAATATTAAGATGTGATATAGGTAGAATAAGTTGAAATTTATGTACGTTTTTTATTGATTTTTACTTGAACAATTAGTTTTCATTATAATATTTTATTGTCTTGTAAATGTTTTAGCAAAAAATGCACAATAAAATGATTTGCATTGAAAATAAATTTTTCAACAGAAAATAAATATAAAATTTCGACGAGTAGAAATGAAATGTGGTTGCATATCTTACAGATGCAAATTGCCATTTTTTTTGCTGCTGTTGCTATTATTCTTGTTGTTGTATCACTCGCAATGCAAACCTCAAAACAATTTTAAAACTCGAAAAATTAAAATATGTAAATACAAATTAGAAGTCGCCCACGCGCTCGTCTCCTCTCTTCACTTCGGTCTAAACGCACTGGTCATCATCAGTACAATCGCCTTCTCTCTTCATCTCCACATCGCGCCCCTCCACCAATGCCGGCAACAAGAATTGAGAAACAACAACAAATGCTCAAAGTTTTCTGCTCACAAATGCACAAAAATGCTCTCCATACAAACACAAAACATACAGTAACAACCTACTCACTCACTCTCTCTCTCTCTCTCGCTCACACTCTCTCGCTCTGACTGACTGGCTCGTTCAGTGTGGTGTGGTGCGGTGGGGGGGCCGAAGCTTCGTCAAGTGTTCACTTCTCCTGCATCAGAAAACAGTTATAAGTGCTGCCCACGTCGCAGTCGCTGTTGCAGTCGCAGTCGATGTCACTGCTGCAGTCGATGTTGGCAGCAGCAGCGCTCATTTGTGCGCTTAATGACGTCATTATTTTTATTTTAACAACACTCGGCAGCGGGCGGGGCAGCGACGAAGTAAAATACGACAACGAGTGCGAGTATTTCAATGGTGCTGCGCTCCTGCGCAGTCAACGCCGCTGTCGACGTACGCTCGCGTTTTGTTTCACATATTAGCTGAGACAAGACCACAGGCAGAAATACTTCCACCCCTCTACACCCTTCATTCCACCCACCCACTCAACCAACCACTCACTCGCTCGCTCACTGCTCGCTGCTTGCTGCTAGCGTCGACGTCGTCAATTTGACTCTGTCTGGTTTTTGCGCTCTCTCGCTCTCTGTCTCGCACTCCTTCCCGCTCTGTCTCGCTTACTCACTCTTACACTCGCACGCTTAACCGACTCTCTGTCGCTTGTCTCGCTCGCTTGCTCCTCCTGAGGTTTGGGCCCATTTGCTTCGGCTTCGGCAGCGGCTTCGGCAACCTTTTTTGTTTGCTCGTGTTTGTCGTAAGTCGTCGTTGTTGTCGTCGTCGTTTTCGTTGTAGTTGTCGTAGGCTGCTTGTCGTTGCTGCTGTTGTTCTTGTTATTGTTGTTGTTGTGGCCGCGCTTTGCTACTTATGTTGATGATTGTTGGGGGTCCAAGCGCCGTTTGTGCGCCACACGTTCATTCAGTCTGTGGACGACTTTGCGCCTGTACGTACCACTCACGCACCGTTACGCTACATAAGCGCGCATACACACACACATAAACAGTGAAACGCATACGCACACGAACAAACACACACACACAAATACAAATACACAATCACTGAGTGCAACGCGTGTGCATTTTTGCATTCCATTGCCGGCGTGTGCCAGGCCAGGCAACATTTAACAGCTGCATCTGCAACTGCAACTGTAACTGCAACTGAGCAACCTGAGCAAAAGTATTTACAAGATTTCGCGCGCGAGCTTATCCCTTAACAAAAAATCGTCGCGTGTGGCTTACCAAGCAACAAAAGATACAAACAAAACAAAGAAACAAACAAACAAACACCTTCAACTATAAACTGCAATTGCAGCATCTTTCTCTCTGTGTATAAATACTTGAAAAGAAAAGAGTGCATAAAAATGTTTAGTTAATTACTCTCTCAATATTAAACCGATCATTGCAAAGTGGTTTTTCAATGTTTATTAACCCTTAAACAAAAATTAAAACTTTTTGGCGATCTACAAAAAAATTTAACTTTAGAAAACTATAAGAAAAAGTGTTTGTCAGTGGTCTTTTCAATTTAAATACTAGAAAAAAATATTAAATAAATATTTAATAGAAAAAACTTGGAAAAAAAGTGAACTAAAAAAGTTTAAGAAAGCTTTCTTTCGGCTTCAAAATCAACTCAAGAAACACAAATTGAATCTACAAAAATCGTTCTTTGCTGCTTTGATTCTACAAAAAGACGGTAAGTTTTTCAAAACTATTTAATATTAAGAACACACTTATCTAAAAATATGGAATTCTCATTATTTAGTATATAAAATATCAATTATCTTAAGGGCTTTAGTTCATTATAAATACTTCCAAATCGATTACAAACTGTTTAATATTTTGCAATTAATTGTTTTTCATTTTATTCTTAAAACCGGTTAATAATTCTTGATTAATTATTGTTTTACTTTTCTAATAATAATTGTAACAAATTGATTGAAAGACAATTAGAACATGTTCAAGATATCAATTCTAAACAAGTTTAATCTTATATCAAATATATTTTTAAGATCAAATTGAGATTTTTCAAGTGTCAAATTGAAGTTGAACTTTGAGTCTTTGCTTAAACACTTTAGTCATAATCATTAGCTAATTGTGCTTTGATCATTAACCAATATTTCTATATGTGTTTTTTCTCAGTGTTTGTGTGTATTCTTCGGTATCCGAAAATATCTATATATTTTTATGCTTCTCACGCACTTTAGGCACTCGCGCACTCGAAAAAAAAAGTAAATGCAAGTTTTATGCAAATATTTTTTCGTATTCTTTTTGCCTTGACATCGTAATGCAATCTAATACAATAAATTGATGTGATTTTTATGCAATGAGATAAAATCGTTTAATGGCTTTAATTAAGCATAATTTTTCTTTGAAGAGAATGAATAGCGATCGTAACCAAAGTGTTTCCCCTCTCAACCCTCCTCTTCGTTTACTGTTTAGGCACAAAAATAGCTGCTCGGCCATCTAATAATAAAAGTAAATACAATAATAAATAATAATAAAGCAGAGCCCATCACAAAAACTAAACTAAACTAATCATATGTTTATGCGACGGTTGCCAATTTGCAACAATGAGCAGCAGCTGCCTAAATCTCTGTATCTGTATCTGTGTATCTCTGTGTGAGATACAACTAAAAAAAAACGTAAATAAATAGAAAAAATAAATAGTTCTAAGCCTTGCAAATGATGCCACCCCACCACCACCACCAACAACAACAACAATAACAATAAGAACAACAAATATTATTAAATAGATAACTAAATATTACAATTGCCATTTCAATGAGTTGCGGACGCGCTGTATTTTTGCGCGCGCGCCGAGCGCTTGTAAAAAAAAACAGAATGTGTATCTGTGAGATACAATAAGCAGCAATTCACACCAGCAACAACAACACCAACAACTGCAACAACAACAATAGCATTAGTAATAATCAGTTGACAGTGGCCGCAAAACCTGAGCGTTACAATTTTTGTTTTCTACATTGTATCTGTATCTGTGTAACCGACTGTAAAGTATCTATGTTTCTACTATACTTACAATTCAGAGCCACTTTTGCATTGTTCAGTCGCTTGAGTCGTTCATTTAATTAAATATAATTAGCTGCATTAATTGCAAATTAATACAGAGTTTACTATTATTATTTTTTGTTGCTTTTGTTGCCAAGTAAGGGGCGCGGGCCTGGTTTTGGCCCGAGCTGCACTCGTCGGTCAACGTGCAACCGTGCAACTTGTTTTCCACGGCTCGTTATCGCGTAATTATATTTTGTTTAAGTTTTGCCCCTTGTCTTGAAATTTATGCGGCTTTAACGTTTGAGAACTCCCATAACTATAACTATATCTATACTATTTTGCAAAGGCATTCCTCCCAATGACATTCCCGACAATTCGAAAAATTTATTTTTCATTTAACTTTTGTTTTGCATTTAATGAGTTAATCATTGGTTTGATTCTGCTGCTTTATTTATTGTTTCGTGTTTTTTTCTCAGCAGAGTTTTTCAACTTGAACATTTTTAGATCTCGTGTGTGAAATACCGTCGGTAAAATGATAACTCTATCAAACTTTTGTTATCTAAATGAAGTCTTTTTTTGTTAATTGAACACTTTATTATTTGTAATCAATATGGGTAAATTGAAAAATACTTTTGGAATCCGTTTTTAAACTGGTTTTGGAGTGGTTTTCATATTGGTTTTGTAGTCTAATTTCATAGCTTCCAAATCGTTTACTGTTTTCAGTATTTATCAAATGAAATCGAACTTTATTATGATTTGGATTTGAAATTGTTTTTTTTACTCACTTTTTGATTAAAGGCTATTTTATAAAAGTATAAGCTAAAATATATATTTTTGTTGACTTACATTTGAAGTAGAAAATAGTTAAACTACATTAAAGCTAAGTTTGGTTATTAAGAAAACTATTTAATGTACTTACTTAAGCAATTTCCACAACTAAACTTTTTTTTTATTAATTATCATATTTTGGTTGTTTTGTAGTTAAGTGCATCATAGTTTTTAAGCTTTTGAAGTAGTTTTTTACAAATGCAAAATAGTTTTATACAAAAACTGTAGTTATGTTTAATAACTTAGGTTAAAAATGTTCTTTATTATGGAATTTAAAGTTTTTCTTTGCATGCGTAGTTTTTCAGATTAAATAACATTATTTAGTTCTCAAATAATTCAAGTTATAAATCAAGCAAAATCAAATTAAAGTAAAAATATATTACGGTCTTAAAAATAAGTATGATAAAGACTCAACACTTTATTACTAATTAAAAACAAAATTATACATTATATATTCAAAGTTTGTAAGATACATGAATATATGTAAATATATGAAATTAAGACAAGAAACACTACAAATATAATTTATGACACTAAAATTTCTAAAATGTATGAATATACAAAAATAAGACAAGAAAAAATACAAATATAAATTATGATAATAATAACTAGTAAGAAAGGTCTTGGTTGAGTAAGCTCGACTATAGAAATACCCTGAACCGTAGAGCTTCCACTTAAGGTCATGCTGGAACTGCATCAGCATGTTTGATGTTATGTTAAACTTCAATCTTTTATATCACTGGTGTTTCTCAACAGATTTTAACAGTAATTTTTTCCATAGTGAAACTAAACTATTAAGCATTTTCCATATTACTATTTTTATTCCATATTATCGATAACATTTGTTATGCGATAGTTTGAAACAATCAGCTAGAACAACTTATGGCTTAGGAGAAATGTGTTCCTCAAATCTAAATCTCTTGTAGTTTCGAAGATCCACAAAGAAACATCTCGATAGACAACGCGACTTTTAATACACATAAAGAATAAGATTTAGAGAGTCGAAATTTCTACCCTCCACTTAAAACCATTATACCCTTTCTTTGGACACACATTTTATGCGTTCAGTGTATAAATAAATAAAAATATAAAAATTTAAAAAAAATCCCCACACTACAGCTAATTGGCAAGCAGTGTAAAGTGCTACTACACATACATATGGCTGATTAAAACCATTCGCAAAGATGTTTTTTTGATGATGATCATCAGAGAAATCCATTAAATGAAAACGAAACAGAAAAAAACGACGCATTTTCGCACAATGCAGTTTTGCCAAGTTTTTATGATTAATGCATAAATAGCTGCACGAAATATTATAAAAGCGTTGGCTAAAATCAACAACAAAAACAATTATTAGATATTAAATTAAAATTAAAAATTGTTGCTGTTGTTGTTGCATTTTTTATGACAAACGGATGACGAGCGCATAAAAATGCGGCACACAAGAAACAAGAAACGTTGGAAACGCTATGGAAAAATCAGCGGCAACAACAACTCAAAACCGGCAAAATCGCACAGAGAGAGAGAGAGAAAAACACATTAAAAATAACCAAAAGCCATGCGGCAATTGCAATATTCACCTCTTACACCCCCCGCTCTCTCAACCACCCCCTCACTATCTGTTCATCCGGCGTCACGTTGTGTCACTTTAAGTAGGCAAATCGTAAAAAAACATACAACTCAAACAGAGAAAGACGAGAGAGAGAGAGAGAGCGAGAGGGGAGGAGACGAAAAATGTGCGTAATTATGTTCAGAGATTTTTGGCGTGCAGCTGGCTAAAATAACCGCCCACCAGATACCAGCTACCAGCTAATGAGCGACGCCCCTCCACCACTTGCCCCCCTTATCTTTGTTGTATATTGCTACTTAAGTCCAAACAAGTAACTCAACCTGGCCAAGTGCACTTGTGTTTGGTTTGGTTTCTGAGTTTGTTTGTGGGGCCATCAGATTAAAGAAAATTAAAATAATAATTACGACTCGTAAATGAATATAAATGCATTTAAGGGGCAAGCAGATGCAAAAAAAAAAAAGCAGGAGCATCTTGAAAGGATTTTCGTTTGTGGGTTTTTTTCGTTTATTGTGGCAGCTTTTGATGTATGCTGCCAATTTGAAGAGTTTTCTTGTTGCGTACATTTTTATTATGTTGTATGTGGGCTGAGGGGCAAACAGGAAATGCATTTTGATTGTGAAAGCCGAAAAAAACTGGCTAAAGCACAAATCATCATTAAGTAGCTGAAGTTGTGAAGTTGGGTTGCTTTTTCAAGTTGTAATCTTATAATTGGCTGCTGGATGCGATTAGAGTGAGTAATTAGTGAACATTGAATGATTATTGCAACTGAGTTGGTAAATTTTATGAATTATGTATGTTTTCTTAGAGAGATCTTCTACTCAACACATTACTTCACTAGTTACATTACATTGCGTACCTTTCCACACTCTTGTAACAACTTTATGCCAGTATGTAAATCAAGTTTGAAGTCTTTCTTTATAACACCATCATAATCATCATCAACTTCATCACCAACATCATCATGCTGCATGCCACAACTCAATAGAGAAGTACCTCGTCGCATGCCACAAAACAGCCCACACAATAAATACCACAAGAAAAGCATTTTGCGACAATCTAAAGTGCTAAATGCACAGTGAAAAAAAAGTCACTTCTCCATATATATACAATATATACACGCTCATTTAATAATGAACAATAATGAACAATAATAATAATAATCAACACAAAACGTGCAAAGAGAGAAGGAGAGGTAGAGAGAGAGAGAGAGAGAGAGAGAGAGAGAGAGAGAAAAATATACTCACATGTTGGCAAACGAATTTTTATCAACGAACGCGCATCATTTCAATTAAGAAAATGTCACAAAGTGTCCAAATGAAAACGGCACACGGCTCAAGCTGAATGTGCTCCCTCTCTCGCTCCCTCATTGTTTCTAGCTCTCTTTCTAGCTGACCATGCGACAATAAAAAACACGCAAAGAGCAGCAGTAAGACACGCAAGAGAGAGAAAGAGAGCGTGGAGAGAGACTTTTCTTTCTGCTGCGCATTTTCATTTCTTTAGGCTGACTGATCGCAACTTTCCTGACCGATTCGTGTCCACCCTAATCTCATCATTTTTGGAGCCACTCTATAATTATTGCAAACTGTCACACGCTAGAAATGAGCAAAGTGCCTTCGATTCGACATCTCTCCCCATTAATTTATTGTTTTTATTGTTGTTGTGGCTCATTCTTAATTAGTAATTAAATAATTAATGCTTTGCGTTTTTCATTGCATCGAGCATTCCATGAGCAATGAGCAAACATGAAACCATAATTAATTTTTTTTTTTTTCGGTTTCATAGCCAAAATGTATTTTCGCTCAATTAGCAATTAAAGTTCGTCATAGACCATTGCGTGTATCAAACTGCCGTTCCAAAACGCACTTAACTTATGGTTCATGAAGGGAAACGAGAGCGAAACATACTTTTTAGGGTATATATTTTGATGGTTTGATGGATGGATTGGAGATAAATGTCATTGATAATGTAAGTGTGTCGTGTTTTTGTTAAACCAAGCAGCTTCAAGTTACGAAAGTGTAAAATTCATTATAACAAAACTCCAAACATATGTTAAGATCTTATTATAATGAATTTCAGTTTCATTGAGATCAAAAATAATATTTTTATTTGACTTCATTCATACTTCTTATCCCAAATACTCATAACACCTCTGCATTTATCTAAGCAAGATAACAAGGTTATATATAACAAATAAAGAGATATAATAAACATCATTCCCCGAACCCGAACCCGAACCACATTTAACCTCCGGCACAAGCTGCTTAGCCACTTTAGTCATAAAAATGTAACACCTGCTTATCTGCAATGCCTTCAACGGCACACTCCTTCTGGCCAAAAACTGACAGCCCAAAAACACCAGCAACAAATACCAAGGCAACAACACAACCAAACTCAGGACCTTGCTCAAGCTCCCCACACAAACACACACTTTCTCACACACACACACACTTTCTCACACACACACACACAAACACTCTTAACCACAAGCAACCCAAAGCAAACCAAAAACATTTCTCAAACGGGTGCTGTGTGAGAAAAAAATAGTATAACATAGAAATTGGTTGAGATTTGGGGGGTTGGTTGGGGGTTGGGTAGGTAGAAAAAAACCTGACCTAACCCCAGACCTAACCTAACCAAGCGCTGGGCGCAAATACCGTAAAAACACTTTACGGAATTTCTCAACGCCTGGTAAGCCATGGCACGGGCGGAAAATCAACCCCAAAAAGACTTAAACCCAAAGTAACTCCAAAGCAAAGTCGTTAAAGTCGCTGCCAAAACAGCCGACGGCAAAGCAAGTAGTAAGAGCAAGAAGGTGAAGAGATTATGGGAATGGGCAAACAAAATCTTTAAAAACATTTAACGGATTTGGGTATCGTTTTTTTTTGCTCTCGTCTTTTTTTTTTATGGGTGTCGACTTGGCAATGTTTTCATTTTACATGCATTATCCTGGCCAGCAAAGTGTTGACATTAAAATAATAATTTTAATTGCTTCAAATAACAAAGAGTACACTTTTTTTTGCTCTCTATTCTACTCAACGACTTTGACCCTTGTGAAAGTTGATTTTTTTCTATTTTTTTTTGGTTTCTAGGCATGTGTGCTAAAGGGACTACAGTGTGTCGTAGTTGAGTATGTGTGTGTTTGGGTCTATTTAAACACAAAGGGTAATTAACATTTTTCTTGCCATTGCCTGGCCCATTGCCTGGCCAAAAGGATAAGCAGCTTGTTTTAGCAAGCCCAAAGTCAAAATGAGAAAATGAGCTGCGGACCAGGAACCAGGAATCCGGGATATCTATAGGAAAAAAATGAGAAGGACCACACATTACGAGTTTTATTTTATTTTTTTTTGTTGCGGTTTTCGCATTTGGTTTAACTTGGCTGGTTGCTAATGCCTTTTTTGGGGTCTCTTCTCGGTTTTTTGTCTACAAGTGTGTGTGTGTTTGGGAGTGTGTGGGTGTGTGTGTTTGTGTTGTGCAGCGACCGCCTTTCAACACCTTCAGCAAAGCGTGAATTAAGTGTTTGAGATTTTGCAGCACTTAATACAAACAAATTTGCAGTGTTTGCTGCTGTCCCATTGCATGCAACATGTGGCACACTGTGGGTCATTCTACATCTCTCCTTCTCCCTCTTTATCTCTCTTTCTTTCTCTTTCTTCGTATTCCGTGTCTTGGCAGTTAATTGCGCAATTAGCTGGACAGTTGTCAGTGCCATGTGACGTACGGCGACATATCTCATTAACTGGACAGATGGTACTTAAGCTGAGAAAGAAGACACTCTCCCTCCCTCTCTCTCTCTCTGTTGTCTCACTCTTTCGTTTTCTTGTCGTTTAAGTGTGTTAGTAGTATGTCAAGAGAAACGACATTTTTAATTGCGTTTAATTAACAAAAATTAAACGAAATACATCGAAAACATGGCACGAAACTGAAATAAAAAATAATTATAACAAAACAAGTAAGAAGCTTTTGTGTCATTAAAATGGTTTGTTCTCAGACGAAAAATTCAATGAATGTTGGTTAATCAATCAAGCGTTTTATAAGAGTTTTAATCGTATAACATGTGTATTGTTGTTTGAGGTATTTTTGGTGGTTGATTAGAAGACAAAAGCTTGGAAGAAGAATTACTGTGTAAGGCAGTTGAAGATACTTCAAAATTCTTATAGTTGATGAATTTTAGACAACTTTGAATCAGATTAAGCTCTTTACTCCTTATATGTTCTTATTAAAACCTCTCTCTACCATCTTATTTGTACAAATATTAATATTAATACTCCCATTTCTCTCTAGTTTCTCCCTTTCCATTTATAATCTACATATCAAAATAAGCATTTGACACTTTTCATCAGTCAGCATCAAACTTTGAACATTTCAAGACTCCACTCCTTCTCCACATTCGTGGTTAACAGAAACAGCTGTTTCTGGTTTCAATTCCACACACCAAGTTCTCTTAACTAAAAAACTCGCTTTATACAGAAGCCAAAGGCACGATTAACTATATAAACAGCAAAAGCAGCAGCAGCAACAGTAACAGTAGCAGCAAACAGTAGCCTTAATTGTTTCGCACTTAATCAAAATGAGCAGCACTAGACAAAAGGGGAGGATAGAAGGGATGAGAGCAGGAAGAGGTTCAAGCCGGGTCTATCCCGCAGCTAGGTCGTCCCATCAAAGGCTGCCCCTGTACAGAACTGTTTAACCCAAAGTTGCACAAAAGCATTTCGTAGATACTCTCAATGTGTGTGTTTGTGTGTGTATGAGTAGGGTGTAGTTGTTGCCGCTTGTTGTTAAAAAGCAAAAAATTGAAAACTAAAGAGCAACTTGGGGCTGCACGCCAGTCAGCAAAAGGGACACAGTTTGCCACACAGCCAAGCAGTCAGCCACACAGACAGACAGACAGACAGACGACGACGACGACATCAACACCCGGGCAATGTGAAAAGAAAAACGTTTTATGAGCTCATTCACAAAAAAGGGACACAAAAACACACACACAGACAGACTCTATTCGGGAGAGGACAAAACAACCTGTTGCATATTTCACAACACAAATTTGCCAAAGTGTGGCAGCTCATTTCTTCTTCTGTTATGTTATTTTTTTTTTCTTTTTTCTTATTTGATAGCATTTTGAGTCGTGTGCCCAAATTATATGTTAAAAACATCACAACACGAACAGGGAGATTTTTCCTTTGCCTTTCGGTTTGTCGTTTTCTCTTCTTCTCGCTTCTTATTGCTTATGTTTTTGGGTCTTTTGTGTATAAGATTTGTTAACGGTGGCCCCGGTGTAGAAAAATGAGAGGTCTTTTGCCACTGCACGCTGTGTTTTTTTGTTGTTGTTTTTTCTTTTTGGGGTCCTGGGTCTTTGAAGCCAAGCTGCCAAGTGTCTGTAATTTTTCTTTTAGTGGGTGTTTTAATAGAGTTTTCCTATTTGACTTGCCGAGTCGAGTCTGTCTGCCAAAGTTGTTAGTCTTGGTGTTTGGTGTTTGGTGTAGGTGTGGGTTTCGGTGTAGGTGGGGGTGTGGATGTGTGTGTGTGTGTGTGGGGTATGAATTTTGCACAGTGGGCGTTTTAAGTGCGCCTAATGGGCCACTTGAATGCTGCCTGCCTTGTGGCATAAAAACTGAGAAATCAGTTGGTATGAGTATGTGTGTGTGTGTGTGTTTTTGTGTGTGTTTGGTTGGTTGTGCAGAAGCATTGCTGGCATTTTGACTTGAAATTGAAGCTGAAGGTCAAGAACCGTACCTGTGTGTGCGATGTGTCGATGATGGAAGCTGAAGCTGAAGCCTAAACTATGCCTACTTGGAAACAGTTGAAGGTTTAAGTGTTTGCTTTCCTAAAGAGTTTTCGTTTGGGTGGGCAGTAAGAGGAAATTCTTTGGAATCTTGCAATTTTTGCAAACACTAATTTGATTTTAAATGATTCTAGGATATGGCAAGAGTGAGAAAAGGAATATTAGGTGTTAATTAATATGTAAAATAACCTAAACTTTATTTTACATACTTTTAAACAATGAATTTAAGTTGATAAAATATGATAATAATTGTATATTTGCTAATAATATTATAAACAATTAATATTAGTTCCAGAAATATAATAAAAGTTGACATTTGTTGATTATTTTTTAACTCCAAATCATTTCACACTGATTTTCTTATACAAAAATCAAATATATCTATTTGCTTTGCTTACTCATCTTTGTTGGAGCTGGGTTTTTCTTATTGCCTCTTTCACCCCAGTTGCTTTGAACACCAGCAATAAATGGCAGCAACAACAACAACTTGCAACACTCGCGTCTGTCACATTAAGACGACAGCAAGCAGCAGCAGAAGCAGAAGTTGAGTTCGCAGTCGTTGTCTCAATATGTTGTTTTTTTTTCCATCGAATGCTGTGCGCCTGCTGCTTTTAGCCAAGTGTAACCCAACGAAGGCGCCGCCTGTTGCGCCAAGCCAAAACAAGCCAAGTTTTCTGAAGAGAGACACAACTGACTTGGGTGGAATCTTGCTGGCTGGCATCGTTGGCAAACTCATGGCTATGGCCATGGCCAAGACGTCTAAGCTGAGTGGCTTTTACAACTTTATAAGTTGTTTTCTTTCCTTGTTGCTGCTGTTGTTGTTGTTGTTGCTGGTGTTGTTTTTGTGTGCGCGCATCTTCGTCAGTCGGAGCATATGACGTCACACGGGCTGCCTTTTGTCGATTTTTCGCACGCTTTTTGTGTTTTGTTGTTTTGCTTTGCTTTGCTTGGTTTTTTTTTCGTTTGCTGTTTGGCGTTTGCTGAGCTGCTGTTATTGCGGCGACGTCAACTTGGTGTGTGTGTGTGATTGTGTGTGCTTTTTTGCGTTTGAGTGTGTGTGTGTCTCAGTCGCAATCTTTGTGCAATCTGCTTCAAGCGTTGCCGCCGCCTTCCATTCATGAACTTTGCTAGCTTCATTCATAAGCATAAAAAAAACCACAACAACAACAAAAAGCAACAACAAACAATCAGCAGCTAAGCGCCATTTTCGGTGTTGTATTTGTGTGTGTGTTTTATTTATGGTTTGTTATGGCCGACGCTCGCTCGATTGATGTGTCCGATTAGCCGGTAGAAGCAACAACCAGTTACTGTTCTTACGGCCAGCTCAATTCTAGCTCTAGCCTAACTCCCATCAGAAAAGGTACAAAAACTTATCTAAATGAGCGGCTGGGTCGTTTATTACATGCAATTATTACTGGCGCACACTGCGTATAAGTAATGCAAATTGTCGGCGATAGCACCACAATCAACCGACATTTCATTACTACAACTACTACGACTACTGCAACTGTTGCCACAATCACAACTTGCAATATAATTTCGCATAATTTCAAAATGCAATAAGCAAAAAAAACAAAAAAAAAAAAACTAATATATGGCACATGACCTGTGGCAAAGGGCAAACATTAAATGGATTTCTGATGTAATTAGAAAAAAATTATAAGAATTTTCACGCTGTTGATTTAAAAGTAAGAAAATACGTGAACACTTGTTACATATGCAAAGTTAAAGGAAATGCATTAAAGTAATGATACAAGTTCTTAAGCTTATACTGAAGATATAGATTGGTTAAGTAGGTAAGAGCATAGATTGTATTGGTTTAGCGGATTTATAATCTATCGATAACCTAGTTAACCTACAGACCGAATAATTAGATATAACATACTCCTTATAGACTTTCTTCCTGAAGAAATGTGTTCCTACTCTCCTTAAAGTCGACAAAAAAAAGAAAAAGCTGAAAAAGTTGAAGCCAACCAAAAATAACACTCATTGATTTTCAATGCTGATTTGGGTATTACTATGCACAAAGAATGCCAAATGCATATGTATGTAAGTTTGCATGTAAATACGTGTGTGTTATTTGTGTGTTTGTGTGTATGTGTGTGCTGCTTTGGGCCTCTAACCTAGTCCGAGCCTATGTCGGCTCAAGTCTTGCCTGCAATTTATGAGTCCGAAATGAGCGCAAATTTCAGCGCTCTCGTTTGGCCAAATGCATTGTGGTCGAGTTTGTGTTTGTGTATGTGTGAGGGTGTTTGTGTAAATGTTTGTGGCACACGCACACACTAACACGCTAATACGTGTGAATTTAACACTCAATTGGTTTGCGGTCAATACATATCGTATTTAAAGTTATAATTCTTTGTGTTTAATAAGTTTTGATTTATTTGGAATGTTTTTTTTTTTACATATACACATATGTGTATAGTCAGAAATAACAAGATTTGGCATTATTATATATTATTATATATATTTATAATATCTTGAAAGATTTATTGTTTTTCGCTGATGCCAGTTCAAGTTGCATGCCAAATTCTTAATCAAAATGACCTTGATTCAAGTATGATTTATTTATATATGATAAAAATTACCAATAAATTCAAAGAAATTGGCACACAATTTGTTTAGTTTATGGCCATAAGTTGAACAGTGATTCCCCCTCTATACCCCCTAGTGTAATAGCTAACATTAGTGTTGGGCCCGCATCCCAAAGCATCTATTGACGTAATTATATAATGCGTGTGTTTAGTTATTTATACAAATAATTAAATCTGTCAAGTTTCAAAATGTAATATTTCCAACTACAATTACCTACAATACGCACATAGAACATTTACAGATAAAAAAAATCAATTCAATTACAAAAACAACAACAACAATAATAGCGACAGCGACACGTTGTTGCAATTCTCTGGAGCTCTCTTTGTGGAGCGTTGTGATTTTTGATTGGCTGGCAAAGTGAGGCTCGATTGGAAGTTGGAAGGCAGCAGCAGCAGCAGCTGGTGGAATGTTGTCGCCGTTAATTGGGCAAATTATTTTTCATTTCTTTTTTTTTTCTCTCTTTTTACTTATTATTAATAAATATGTATTGTGTTATTGTTGTTTATTAATTGGCATTATTGCCAAGTCGCATTTTTCAAATGACGTCATTTGTGACGCGCGCGTGAAACAATTAACTCCAAAAGCGAGAAATCTTGACAAAATGGACAAAAAAACATATCACGTAATATATGTGATATTTGTTAAATGATATCACAGATTACTTAATGCAATTAATAACTCAACACAATCTTTGATCAAATATTCTTATCCCAAAACTACTTAAGCGCAATGCCGTTGGGTTTGGCATTTTTACATTACATTACTGGAGGCTGCACCCATTCCAAGAAATCACCACCACGTCACTTCAATGTAATCATCTCAATGTAATCATCATTATTGTTAGCTACATAACAAAAACGACAAAGAAAAGAAAAAAACAACAACGCACATGGCACATTTGAATGTGTACAAAAATTAACACATTTAAATGACATTCATTAAAAGTTGATTAATATGGCCCTGATTGGTTATGAGCTTTGGTTTTTTTTTTCCTCTTCTCTGTTTGGTTCTGTTCTCGGTTCTGTTTCAGCTTTCTTTGGGCTCATTGGCGTCATTTGTGGGCCTCCTGGCTCAATTATTGTCGCATAAATTGATCATTTAGTGTGTTTTTCACTGATTTCGATTTTTATTAATTTACGGTATTGAACGGGCAACGGAAAGCAACATTTTGCGTTTTGTTGATTTTCAATCAGAGAACTAATAGACATAGACATATGCACAAACACATATACATACACATACAAAAGAAATGCCTTCGTTTCAATATTTTTCAATGAGCCGTAATTTAGACTCATTTAAATAAATATATTTTTGTTGATTGGCTTTTGCATTATTATTATTATGACGATTATTATGATGATGCTGATGTCGATGTTGATGCTGATGCCTTTGCTGACGCTGATAATACCCAAAGCAATTGTGATAACGAGTTCAATGCAAAGTTATTTAACCTTTTAATAAGCCACAGACACCGACAATCATTAGAGATAAATCTATTGCCGAATTATTGCTTAGAACTGCGCAATTCAAAAAGGTACAATTAACTGAACTCGAGAAATAAAGTAGATTTTTCTTTTAATAAGTAAGCTTTTGTGTTTATAAATATATATAAAATATTTACAGAGAAAATACGGAAAGAGAAATATTTTATAAGGCATTTAAATTTAATATTATTCTATTAACTTTCAATGACTTTTGAGTTTGGAATATTTGATCAAAGATTGTGCTGAGTTATTAATTGCATTAAATAATCTCTCAAACAGAAGTCACATATTGAAGTCAGAATTATTCAATTTTAAAATGATATATTGGTTTTTACTATTAAAGAGTTTATGGCAATTGAAATGTTTCGATTACCTAATGGACAACTTTACCGATAGTACTAAATATAACATTAACAAGAGCTTTGATCATTAGGTTAAGCAATTTTATTTCAAAATCGATTTAGTTTTCACAATGTTATGCTATTTAAACACTTTTTACTGTAAATAAACCTATAATGTTGAGAAAAAAGTGTAAACTCGTTTGCTTTGTTAAATCTGATCAGTTTCGACAAAGATATATCTTTTAAGTGTTGGACTTTGATATCAAGTTGGATATTTCTTCTTGAAAAAAACATGTTAACATTTAAGTATCTCTAACAAATATTCTTCATATAAAAGTAACATCTAATAATCATTCTCCAAAAAAGGTAATCCCATTAGAAAGTCATTGCGCCTGCGCAGTGTTCACGCACTTAAACACCTTTAAATATGGTACAGTTGACTCCGTAGTTGTTGTTGTTAGTGTGGCGTTGCCCAATCCGTTTGTGGTGTGCTCATGCATTTATGCATAAGTCGGGGCCGTCACGCACTTAATGAGCCTTAGAGCGTGTACAGACCGTGTAGAGACTGTACTTGCAACTTGCAACTGCAACAGTAACAGCAATGGCAACAGTAAGAGCAACAGCAACTGCGACAACAAATTGGCGCATTTAATAATCATTTACACAGTGTTTTGTGGCCACTAATTTTGTTGTGTGCGCGCACTTTCAAAATTGCCCTCAGCAACCATGGTGTTAGATAGACAGAGCGAGAGACAGAGCGAGTGAGATAGCGATAGATGCACGCATGCGTTCAGGTACGAACGGGTGTAGTGGCCCCCACGGCGTTGCCATATCGTCGCAAATACGCGCCTTAGCTAGGCGTCACTGTTGGTGTTGGTGTCGTGTTGCCGTCGCCACTGTTGTTGTTGTTGGTTGCTAGTTGCTGGTTGCTGTCGTCGACGTCGCGTAATTTACATTAATTGGCACACGGCGTCGTACATATAAATTTTTTGCGCGCTTAAACTCTAATTTCATGCGTGCCATTTGATTTTCAGCTGTGTGTTGTTGTTGTTGTTGGTGTTGCCACTATGAGCGCAAATTATAGGAGAGTGTGAATACGACGACGACGACGACAAAGTCTCTGTCTGCGAGCAGTTGTTGTTGTTGTTGCAAGTATTGGGGCGTTTTTGTGGGCTCATTTTATTATTATTTTTTGTTTTTGTATTTTTTTGGCCATAAGGAATAGGCCTGCTCGCATATTTAGGCATCTAGTTATAGGCCTTTATGTAACGAAACGTTATTCAATTAGCCTGTCTAAGACATTCTCTCTTGCCATAAATATGTGATTTAAGTGGATCATAATATTTTTGTGCATACATTAAAAAAAAACCTTTCGAATATTTGCTTTGCGAGTAAGGAAACATTTTTCAAGCAGCTTCCTCATTTGAACTGTTTTCATTAAAAAAAAAGATTTTAGGAAACTTTTTTAGCATTTGGTATGCAACAAATGTTGTTGCTTTTTATTACCCTTCATGAGATGAGTTGTTTGCTCCTCGTTCCATTAATTAACATACTTTCACATAGCGCATTTCTTTCTGGCGACAATTTTTTCGTTGACGTCAATTTCGTACTGTACTGTGAATTGTTGTTGTTGTGCTCATTTTACTATTATCATCAGGTCAAATCTCAATTAACAAATTTAACGATTTTGTTGTTGCTTACTCGCTTTCACGCGCTTTCTTCTCGCAATTTTCTGAATTTTTCTTCGCTTAACAAACAATTAAAAATATTAATAGAAATTTATTTCAATTGAAATCAAAAATTTCACAACATTAGCAAACTGCTCCAGTTCAGAGAAAGAGTGAGAAATATCTTTATATATACATAGATATTTGCATGTGGGTTCAAGAATATGAACCGAACTTATTGCTTGCAATTTTCTTTCCTACTTCGCTGCATAATTTTCATAATTTCCCTTTTGGCTCATGTGTTTGGCACTTACAATTTTACAAGCTCTCATTTGCTTTCATTTGCTCTCAAAGCTTAATTAAAAGCCACAGCGCAATCGACTTGTAATCAGCTTATATGCCACTCAATTTACAGTTTGGTGATTATGTCCGTTTTACTACATCATAAACAAAATGACATCGCCATGTGAGTCACACTTCCAGCTATGCAAACAAACTGGATAGGAGGTGCTGGCATTGACTGGCAGATACTCTTAATAATCGATTATTATCGATAAATAGGCGAGATACTAAAAAAGAAGACACAAAATAGATAATAGGTCCATGAACTGTCCGATACTCTAAATAATCGATTTTATCGATATAAGGATGAGGATAAAATAGAAAATAGGTATATTACCCCGCAGGTATTCTTCATAATCGATTATTATCGATATATGGAGAAGACATTTTGAGTTAAGTTATGAACTAAAATCTTTAAGCCATATGAAAAATATAAAATGAAGTTACTCAAACTGATAGCTACTCTTAATAATCGATTGCTACTATAAAAAGTTAATTTACAAATTGTCGATAAAAATATAATAGTAAAAATTATACTTAAAAACTCAAATGATAAACTTTTATTGAGTAAGTGATACTCTTAAATGACCTTTAAGGTATCTGTCAATTATATAAATATTGTTATTCATAAAGGAATCGATAATATATACCTTTCGATATACATTTCCTCAAGAACAGGGTGTTATAATAATGTCTCGTAATGAAGGAAAAAGTTCAACCTGTACTAATCATGACATAGCATCTAGTTAGAAAAGGGGGTTAGCAGTAGTCGCCGTACATAAGTTAAGTAGTCGGGTTAGGTTTGGGGGCGTTGTTTATAGCATACACATACACATACTTATGTAGACGTATGCATGTATTCATTGTTCTGACCCAGGCAAGCGATGCATTAAGTTGATTTTAATAAGCGTTGCCCAGCTTAAAGGTAAATAAATAATTATAATAAATAAATGATAAATAATTGTTGACTGCCACAACAAAAATAACAAAAACAACAATAACAACAATAAATGCCGTTCAGTTGGGTACAGTCATTACTCCACATATGGCATATGTTGCCATCTCGCTTGCACTTGCATTAATTACTAGTTTGAGTCTAGAGGAAGTTAATTATAATTACAGCACTTGCCAATGCAAAAATGAGCTGCATTTGTTTCGTTACCAAGTCGCTTCCCGCACCGCACTATGAGTTAAGTTAAGTTTTGATTCCTCTCCACACCCCTACCCTACTTTATCTCTCCCTGTACTCCTAGTTAATCATGGCTTATTAAGCGTTTCACAGACGCCATTTCAATGCTACTTTGTTGACAAATACATGTTTGTGCTCGTTTGTGCTCTAAACGTGCGCCTCATTAACGTTGCAAAAGGGGGGGAGGGGTGGGGGAAAGGGAATACAATTGCATGCAGCTGTACGTGTATGTAAATTATAAATTGTATAATCTTAAGTATAATCGATAATTATCACAGAACAATTAAATTTTTAATGCAACTTGCACTTGTTTTATTACTTTTACGTTCCTAATGACTCTGTGTGGAAGACCCTGGGCTAATGACTCAAAGCACAGTTACAGAAGGCCGAACGACACTGAAACAAAAAGTTCTTTTACCTCACATCTGCTTGAGAGAATCGCTGGCCAGTTAATCGATTCGGAATTCGATTACCCTAACACTTTACAAGCCAGTCGTCCGCGAAGTTTTATGTTTTTTTTTTCCCAATCAACCCGAAAACACTTTACAACCCCAGAAAGAGAGCAACCCTTGGCGTTGTGTTCCCCTGTTCACTTTTTTTTTGCAATGCCCCGCGGCTAAATTCTAATTATAATCGCGTATCGCTGTCTGTGCTGTGTGCCAAAAAAGCTCCAATAAAACCTTTGTCAATCGCCCCTCGCTAAGCTAAGCGAGTTTCAAATAAAAAATTATTTCGTTTTTCACTTTTTGTTTATGTCATTAACGGCCCACATTGTCCAAATGCTGAGGATTCGAATCATGCCATTCGGCGGCATTTGCATTAATTTTGCAACGCCAGAACACAAAAACGGAATAAAGAAAGAAATTTCCATAATGAGCACGTACACAATCACTTACCCCGGACTTGGACTCAAACCCCTAACCCTTAACTTAGATCCTGGCCACATGCAATTCGCAAAAAAGGGTTTTTTTTTTCCGTTACACATAAATTTTGCACGGGGGTTGCAAAAATTTTTATAATTAGTTGCTCTTTGCCCGTTGCCCGGCACCAAATGCAAGCCAGGAGCAACAGCAGCAGCAGGTTTAACAAGTACTGCATACATTTTTCCACACTTTTCTACTTATTTTTTCCACTCTTTTTTGTTTTTTGGCCAAATATTTAGACGTTGATTATGTCGCCCTAACCCTAGTCAGAAAGTCCATGCTAGAAACGCGGCTTTGGGCAAACGATTTTGGTGCGTGCTCAATTGGGGAGTTTTTTCAGAAATACCCCGCCCACAAAAACTCACATGCCATTTCTTTTGTTTTTTGCTAATTTAGCAAAATTATGTTTTGTGCTCTCACTCTCTTTCTTTCTCTCTCTCACCCTCTCTCTTTCTTTCTTTGTGTTATGTCGTGTGCAATTCGTGTTGCAGTCAGTAGTCTCGATCTATGCCCCACAACCCTGTTTTTTCCCTACAATACTTATTATTATTATACAACTGCAACACGAATAGAACATGCAACTTTTTCAATCTAAAGACATTTGTTTACTCTAGCCGCAATAAGTGTTGGAAAGTTGTCTAATGAGAAGTGGGAAAAAATATTTAAGAAAAAATCTGTTTAAAAATGATATAGGTATAATTTTAACTAGCTTATAGCTCTTAAATAAATCTCATATATATATTTTTTATAAGTTCTTCTTAAGCTCTAAACTCACTTGGCAACCCTATGTGTTTGAAGGGTATTCTAACGTTCACATGTCATGTGTAAGCTTATGCATTCTTTTTTTCTACATTTTTTGTTGGATTTTTTTCCTTCTCATTATTTCCCTTCTAAATGAATTAAAATTGCCAAATGTGGGCGGGTACGGGGTTAGGGAGAGGCATGCTTTTTAATGCAAATACAAAATGCGAATAACTCATTACGAGGCGCATTAAGGACAACGTATGAGTGTATGTGTGTGTGCAGGCAGGACTCACGCTATAGGAGGGCTGCTTTTTAGCCTCAACCCAAACCTTCGTTAGCTGTGGTCCTTTCCTGACTTGAGCCCCGCCTCCTTTACTCAACTCAACTCAACTGAACTCAACTCGACTCGACTCGGCCTGGCATGACTTTGACTTCCTTTCCACTGGGCTTTCTCGCTTTCTCACTCTTTCGCGCTCCAATCTCTCTTGGGGGCGTTTGACTGTTCAGCTTGCACATGTTTATTGTTGTTGTCGATGTTGTTGTTGTTGTTCTCATTGTTGTTGCTGTTGTTGGTGTTGTTATTGTTGTTATTGAGTACGCCTCTGGTATTGTTATTGGCATCGCCTAGTGCGTGCTCGGATTGAATCACGCAAATATATGTTGTTGTTTTTTTTTCATTTCATTTAATTATTATTATTTTATAATGATTTGAGTGGAAAAAAAAACGTCGACGGCCATAAATAAAAACACAAACAAAAATATAGTCCGCTGACCGGATTGCAATGCAATTTTGTAAGCATATGTGTAGGGTGGGATGGGGTGGGAGGTAGGGAGTAGGGGGTACAGTCCCCCCAGTGTGGATCACGTATGTAATGTAATATAATGATGGCTCGTGCTGTGCATTTGATAATGCACCCTTTCCATATGGATGGCCTTAGGTAATTTAGTTGGTCTGCTCTATCAACAGATAGCGAAGCAAATGAGTTTTTTGCCTCACTGTGGGTTATAGTTATAAAATTTTATTATATTTAGAAATGTTTAAATGCGTTTTTTCAACGTTCAAGGTTATGCAATTGGTACTTAAAATGATTATAATAATAATTATTCAAAATTATGGTTGTAAAAATAATTTTCATTTCATTTTTTTATTTCTTTCAGCTTTAAGCCTTTATTCACTAAACTTTGAGTAATCCGTTTAACACTGCACCCTCGAAAACTTTTATGACGCTGGCTTAATTTTCAAAACTACATACTTTACAATCACACATACATGTACATATATGAGTTTGACTTCGTGTGCTTTCATTACTTTTCCCTCTCTCTGTATTCGAGTTCAACTTTGTTCCTTCTCATACCAATTTATACACTTTACATAATGTGCTTCACCTTCAGCGTTGTATTTCATGTGTAATCGTGTGTAATTTTTAAGAAAATTGCACATTTGCACACAAATACAAACACAAATACAAATGCAAATACAAATACAAATACATAACTGAATGCATGAACATCCCTGACAACAACAACCCTAAAACAATGCAATATAGCAAACAGCAAAACTTTTTACCTCACGTATGTGAGTGTGTGGGTGGGTGTATGTGTGTGTGCGTAAGTAAATGTTGCATAAATAATTTTAACTGAATGACTTAATGTTGTGCCTGGGTTCACCCTTTCGGTGGCATGAGGCGCATTATTGATTATTTTTGTAGCAGGCCGACCGAGACACAAATACACACTCGACTCGAAAAGTTAAGCTGCCCAAAAATACTTGCAACACTTTGCAAGTGCCCCCGGTGGTTCCTTGTCCCTGGCAACATTCACTTCCTTAAAAGTTGTTAGCTGGTTTTTTCAGTTTTTTTTTTTGCTGTTTTTTGTGTTCATGGCATTAAAATATGCATTCTGTGCTAATTACAAATCTGAAGGCAATTAAATTGCTTTCATTGCATAAATTGAAGCCGGACGCGAAGTTTTCTAATCAAAAATTGCTTTGCGCCACATTTGAAGTCGATAGATACGTACGTACGTACCACTAAATGGGATGTCAGAATGTGCTACAATTTAGTTTGACTATTAATTACAACAAGTTGCTGCTGCTGCAGCAATAGGAGGTAACGGCAGCAGCGGCAACAACATGTTTACCATGTTGGAGCTATGCAAAAATTATTGATGATTTTATTAATTTGAATATTGGCTACGAATCGTTTGCCTCCGTTTCGCTGGATCGCTGGCATCGTAGGCATGAGGCATGAGGCATGACAAAACGCTGACCAAGACATTGGCCCGGCTTTGAGTCAAATGATAAATTTTTTACCAATAGAAAGTTGCCCGCCGCAATTGCAATTTATAGCTAGATTTTACAGGCAGCCAAAGTATCCAAAGCAGCGGCAGCAACATGTTGCAAGCACCAACAAAATGAGTATAATTAGACCGGTTTTGTAATGCGTTATAGCCGAGTGCATGTTGCAGATGTTGCATGCTGCTGCTGCTGCTGTTGTTGTTGCTGTTGTTATTGGTGCTGCTGCTGTTATATTAAAAAAAAAAAAACTTCGAAGTGCTTGATTTGAATTATAGCTGGCTGGCCATAGCGATAATTAATCGTGCTATTTAGTGTGCTACATGAAATTCTACCAGTTTGTCGGTTATTGATTAGATTTGTGGCAGCACCAGCAGCAGCAGCAGCAACAGCGGCACAAACTATGTTGTTGCCAGGAAGCTCTATGTTGCATGTTGCTGTTGCTGCAGTTGCTGCTGCTGTTGCTGCTCACCTGTGCAATTTAGACAGACTTTTAATATGCGCAAATTGTACTTAATTTGGCTGGCACATTTTTGTCGTCGCAATTTGCCAATATTTACGGAACGAACTTTCACAACATGTTGCCAAGGTGCAGCAGCAACAGCAATAACTAGAAGCAACAGCAACAACAACTGTGCACTAAGAGATAAAGAGTTGAATTCATAAACTTGGTTCTTGGAAGATACTACCCTTTTTCTTTCACTGTATTTGTGTGTGAGTGTGCAAATTATTTTGTTGCTGTTACTGTTGTTCATTCGTGTTTTGCCTTTTTGGGTTTTGTGCTTTGTTTGCTGCTTATGCATATGCCACATGCCACACTGCTGCCTCCCTGCTGCCTGCATCTTCTGCTGTCTCTCTGGTTACGACCATGGCCGAGACATTTGCATGCAATGTACAAAATTAATTATTACTCCTTCTTCTTCTCGGCTCCTTCTGTTGCTTTTGCTGTTGCTGTCCACATCCTGTCCAAAATCTACAACACAACGTCTGTTGCCCTCACTTCAGGCATTACATGTCCTGCACACACACCAACACACACACACACACACACATACAGAAACACAACTTGCAAGGCATCGTTCTCGACCCTCCTCTCACACTCGACCTACTCTACGATTGTGGCTCATTATGACCAACGTTGTTGGCGACGTGGCCGGAAAAGTGCGTTCGTTGACTGCTGCCGGCTGCCTCCGATTCCGACTCGGACTCGGACTCCAACTCGGACTCGGACTCGAACTCAGAGTCGGATTTGGACTCCCAACAACAACACCCAACTTCTCATTCTGACACCAGCTGTAACGATGCCAGACTCTTCGTTTATTGTTGTTGTTGCATGTTGTTGCTGTGTTGCATTGGTCATGGCGGCTTTGCATTATTACAACTGCAGACAGTCGTAGCCGAGTTGCCTGCATAGTTCTACAGTTCACACACACACACACATACACAGATAAGCACACACAAATACACACACACATATGTATGCACTTGCATTATGCATTAAAATCAACGCCCGTTTTGTGTACTTGGTCAATGTAAAGTCGAAGACAGAAGCAACACACACACATCCAGAATTGAGGCTCTGTACTTCGCATTTAGTGTTCGATTTTCGACCAGGCGTCTCTCTTTTGTGCACAAAACACATTGTACAATGTGTGTGTTTGGTTGTGCCTGTATGTGTGTTGTGTGTGTGTGTGTGTGTGTTTGACAGAAATGTCAAGGTATATAAGCAAACATTTTTGGTAGCATTTCCATGTTGTTGTTGTTACTGCTGGTGTTGTTGTTTGTGCCTACATTTAGGCGCATTTTACATGGCTTAGACAATTTGCAAGCTCTAAGTCTGTACCAGATTATAAGAAGATATCAGTTTAAGGATGAAAAAGAAGTAAAACTTTAGATAAGTTCATTTGGTAAAGAGATTGACAGATTGGAGAACATGTATACAAATGTATGCAGAAAGATGGAAAAGAGTTTTTGGAATGTAAAAAAAAAAATAATTAGTTAGTTGAATATTTATAGGAAAATAAACTAAAATATTTTCGAAAATAATAATGATTTATTTACATGTTTTAAACTTAAGTATTCCCTATGCCCTTTCCCATTCCGACTCTCCTAGAATCTGCTCAAAAGTTCTACACATCTTATATCCTTAAGATCTTAGACACATCTCTACATAATTTATGAACAAAATTTCATGTCCTAAAGCCCTTGCAATTATATACATGCATTCATATACATATGTATAAATATATATGTATGTATGCATGTGTTATAACAAAAACTTTCTTGCCAGACGTGACTCACTCCCCTCGAGTCGAGTTTTTGGGCCAAGCCAAGCCGAGCCACCCGCCAGGCATATAAATTATAATGCGGAGTAGGTGTACAATTTTCGATTACGACAGTCGGCCCGTACCGAACCACTACTGAACCCCTCTTTAACCCGTCTCCATACTTTGCGGCTACTTTGCGAACACCCCCGCCCGTCACTCTTTGCCGCACTTCTTCTCTCTCTCTCTCTCCCACCTGCAACGAGTCATTGTCCAGTGCAGGACGTCGTGGCTTGCAAGGACATGCACACACAGGACTCGGAGTCGCAAGCAACGTTTTGCATTTGCAAAATTATGCGGCATGTGGGCGACGCTTCCTGCATACCCCCGCGTCTCTCCTCTCGCACCACATTCTTCCTTTCCGTTTTGCCTTTTGTTATTTGTTTGTTGTTGTTGTTGGTGTTGTTGTTGTTGCCGTGGTCAACCGGATGGCAACAGGGATAATTAATGAAATTAATGCGCCTGGGCATGAGTTTTAAGTGCACGAAATATATTCGATAAATGTAAATTCTAAATTATGAGCCAAAAACAGGCAAAAGGCAAACACACACATACCAATACCAACACACATACAGGTACAGTCGCACACAATTAGCTAGTATTAAAAGCAGGGTTGTTTGCATAACACGGTTGCATTTTAATGACAATTTACTGCCTTATAAATATTTATTGGAACAGATCTTTCAGCACACAAGGCATAACTAATCTGAGAAGTATATGGTATGCTGTAAAGTAATTATAGAATCACAGGGCAATCATCAATTATAGAAGCCTTTTCAATAATCAAATATTTCGGTATAATAAATGTAAATGTTTTTTACTCTTTCAACCGAAATCTATCAATATTAGTTGAATAAAATCTTATAATAACATAGCTTATACATCAGAATAACATATATTATGATAATAAGTTTGATGCATTAACATAATGTTCATTATTTTAAGAAACTTTAAGTGCTTAAACGACAAAAATTATGAAAATGAAGACTCTTTGAACATATGTTTAAATTAAAATGCAATTGAAAAACGAAAAAACGAAAAACCCTCGCAATTGGTCTGTAATAATTACATTATAAGTAGAACACAGAGAGGACAAGCCTCTTTTGCAAAGCTTAATTGTTTGTGTTTTTTTAAGCAGCTCATGAATTTATGCACAATATCCTTTTCGCTTTTTAAAAATGTTTCTTTCTTTCTTCCTTTCTGGCTGCTTGCAGGCGGTGCACACAATGCGAGCGGGTCAGTGACATGGCCGAGGGCTGCGAGGATTCTGCCGGGGCCGCTGAATCCACCACGTCACAGTATAAGCTAGACAAGATGCTCGGTACGGTGCTGTCATGCGAGGCGGCTATTGTTGCAACGCCCGGCAGCAGCAGTGGCAGCAGCAACAACAGCAACACCAGCAATATCAACAGCAACAACAGCAGCAGCAACAGCAATATTGTGAAGCGAGAGTTTTGCGATGGCAGCATAATGCCAGGTGCTAGTGTTAACAACAATAACAACAACAGCAACACCAATAACAATAACAACAACAACAATAATAATAACAATAACAACAATACCAAAATGCAAGCATTGATCTGCACTGGCAACACCAACAACAACAGCAGCAACACGAACAGCAACAATGCCAACAACAGCAGCAGCAGCTCATCCTCATCATCGTCATCGTGCTCATCCAGCTCGTCCAGCTCATCGGCGAGCACATTAACCAGCTGCACCACCGCGGCCATAGTGCCCTCAAATAGCTCCACAAATGCCAACAAATCACCCGATTCACCATACTCCCAAAGCGGCACCATTGGCATCGGTGTCGCCAGTCTCGCGAGCTCGCCACTGCGCGAGGCAAGCCCCCTGCTACCCAGTCGCTGTTCACCGGCAGCCGCAGCAGTTGCGGCAGCGCAGTCACCGTGTGGCGGTGCCACACCCGCATCACCACCATCTGTCTCCTCGAACAGTTCGTCGCATGTGCTGGCGCTAAACATCAAAACCGAGTCGGTGAGTCGCTCAAAAGCACAAAACACTAAATACTCATTAGAAATATAAAACTAATCTGAGCAACTGCGTGCGAGAGACAGCGAGAGCTAGTTGTAACGCCTTTGGGAAGGTGTCACAAAATCCAGATTTTTACTGAATGTGGAATATTTAGTGGATGTGGAAAGGAATGGGAAAGTTTTTTACTTTAAAATCGTATCATATTAAATATTGATAATGGTATTGTTTCTCTAAACAATAAGCTAAGCTTTTATTTATGATATATCTTTTCATTCCTTTATCCACTATTTCCTGAGCTTTTGGGGAGATGTTGAACATGCAAATGGGGAATATATAATAATTACGAAAATGAATATAAAAAATTTCACTATTATTTGATAGTTAATACTGAAAAGGGATAAATAGATATATTGAAAAGGGAATTCTGTTTCTCTTAATAATATTCTAAATTTTTATTCATGTAAAATATCTTTCTATTTCAAGTTCCTTTAACAACTATTTCCTCAGCATTTGGGGAGGTGTTGAAAAAGCAGATGGGAAATATATAATGAATATGGAAATAAATAAGAAAAGATTTTCACTATTAAATCGTTCTATATAAGATATATTGAGAAGGGAAATTCTGTTTCTCTTAAGTATATTCTAAGTTCAAGTTCCTTTAACAACTATTTACTTAACTTTTTGGAAGGTGTTTAAAAGGCAGATATGGAATATATTAAATAAATATGGAAATGAATTTATAAATTTTAACTAAAAAATTTAATTTCTGTTTAACTTAATAATATTCTAAGATTTTACCAAAGGAAATATTTTCTCAACTCAAAAAAGAATCCCTAAGCAACTATTTTCCCTGCTCAGTTTCCTGAAAACTTAACGTTCATCATTCTTTTACGTTATTGGCGTGACAAATACGATGAACACGCGCTCATCACTGCTAAAGTTGTATACTTAAATTGGTTTGCATTTAATTAGCATGCAAGCGTTGCGGCGATCATTAATTAGTTGCGGCACCGACTGACTGCCTAATCATGAAATCATCAAGCTTGCCGCAAAATGTTGCCGCCACCGTTGCCGTTGCCATCGCCATCGCCATAGCCGTCCGTCGTCACAACTGTGACAATTCCTGCACAAAACAGCAAAAGCGTCAAGGGCAAACTTGGCGTCAAACATTTTGCGCTACAAAATGTTATAGAGCAGCCTCAGGCTCAAGCCATGTCGTGCACAGAAAAAAAAAAATAACAAAAACAGCAAAAATAAAAAAAAATAAATGCCGAAAACTAAAACACAATAACAACAATAACAGACACAGCAGAAACACTCGGTCAAATATTTGTCCCAATTTTAATGACCATAAAAACTGAGTACAACAACAACAACAAAATGAGATCACAACAAAACATTTTTTTTTTTTTTTGGTTTTTTTTGTTTTTGCAATTGTCAGCAATAAATAAAAAATTTCGCATGTCCTCGTTGGCTCCAGTTGGACTTTTGGGCTCAGTTTCGCTATGGTTTTGTCTTCGGTTCGATTTTATGCCTGCTGGCGCATAGTTGCTAACCGAATCAGCAGAAACCAACGCCAGCAACAACAACTTTAAAACAAGACGGCGGGCGATCCGTTGATAGCTAAATCGTTTGAATTCGTTTTGTTTTGGGTCTCGATTTTCAAGTTTATTTGTGTTTTTTTTTTTATCGTTTGTTGTCTAAGGCGGTTTGTTTTGTTGCTAATAAAATTGAAGAAATTATGATCACAATAAAGGGTTTCAGCATGGAAATGTCCAGAGATTGAAGTGTAAGTAATGAGTCATAATATTCTTAATATCATTTGCTTAAAATTCTTAGTTAAAAGTTTTTCTCTGAATTCAGAAAAAATCTGCATACAAAGCTAACTGGATTAGTTGACAGTGAAAGAAAGTTTACCAAGAATTATTCTGTAGAAGTTTTCCCACAACTTCTCATGCTTAAAGAGTCAAAAAAATAATCGCCAATTAAGCAAAACTCTTTGCCATGGTCCGTGTTGCGTGCTGCGATTAGTTAGAATGAAAAAACGCATTTGATATCTATGACCGCATTTTGGTTTTTTGTCGCTTTGTCTCTGTCCGATCCGCATTCACTTTAATGACACAATCAGTTCGCTCACACGACACGCACACACACATGCATATGACACCCGCTTACTTATCCCCCCACCACCCGTTGGCACACGCTTTACACCCCCTTGAGCAAATCATGCAACCAAAAGTTGCGAGTTGTAATGCTCAAAAGAGCCAAAAAAGCAGAAAACAAAACAAAATGTTGTAAAAAGCAATTAATAAAAATAAAGCAATCAAAAACAAAGTGCATAAAATTTATGTGCATGCAGTCAAATGAGTAATCGTTTGGGCCAACACACACACACACACTTATACACACACACATAACAAAGACAACAAACAGCAACATTTATTGAAAATTAAACAAAAAATAAACGACAGCAGCAACAACAACAACAAAAACAGCAAATAATAAGCGCAAAATAATCAGCACAAGACACACACACGAACTTAAGAAAAAAATAAAGAAATAAATTTATATATTGGCGACTGGAAACAAGAAAATCCAGGTGCTATAAAGATCGTATTAAAGGCCATAAATGAAAAAAAAATATGTGTGTAAGATGACGAATTTGCTATACACTTTAAAAGGATAAAAGAGATGTCAAGTAATAATAAAAATATCATACAAATTTGATAAAAAATATAAAGTATAATATAGAAAAATTATTAAAAATTATATACTTAGGATATTTGCTTAGTAAACAACGAAGCTTTTATACACTTCAAAAGGGTAAAACATATTTCAAGAAATAATGAAAAATTCATAAAATTTTGTTAAAAATATGAAATAAAAATATAGTAAATATAAAAAAAATAATGGAAAAATATATATTTAGGATATTATGCTCAGTAAAACAACGAAATACCTACACAAACTAAAAGGATACAAGATATTTCAACAAGTAATGAACAAATTCATAAAAACATAAGAAAATAGCTGAAAAATATATTAAGGATTTTAATACTCAAAAATCTCTTGGTAAGAGTATCCACTAGCTAAGTAACTTTTGTGTTTACGGCTTATGGAAGTGGGGTTGTGTTCTTTGGGTGCAGTCAAACAAAATATATTACAGCTAATTATGATCGGGGCAGTCGGGCAGCGGCCTATTGGCTACGCAATTTGACGGCTTTGGCAACACTCAACAAAGCTCAAAGCGCTTGCAATTTCAGGCCAAGGCGCACGAAATGTAGCCCGCTGTGTTGCATTATGAGTCATGCAACTTCAAAGCTGCCTCTAATGAGCCTCTCAGCCCACTCTGGCTGGAACTTGGCCCAAATGCTCGAACGCTGGTGAAAGCAAAGAGTAAAGCGAATATGTGTACTCTAATTTAAAGTCTAAACTCGCTAATTACAACAAGTAACAGCAGTAACGCGTACTCGACTAGACTCGAACTTGTTTATATTGCATTGCACTCTATAGCACATGTTGCGCATGTGCAATGAGGATGAGCATTTTGGTTTGGCGGTGGCATCTACGTTTGACATGAGAAGCAACATGAGGCTACGTGCGTGCCAAGCGGATTTGATGTGATTCGCCTTCTCTCTCTCTCGCTTTACCCTGCATAAGTGGGTGTGCGTGTGTGTGTGTGTGTGTAAGTGTGTACTTACATTCACATCTGCAACGTCATCATCGAAAAACACACAATGATGATGATCGGCACAAGAGCACAACAACAACAACAACTGGCAGCTACTAAATGTGTCGAACCGGTTTCTGCATTTACTTTAAATTTGTTGCAAATATTTAAAGCGGGATTATCCACAATGTGAACCGGAGGCCTGGCCTGGTTCTGGGCCCAGTTCTCTATCTCTCTCTCTCTCTCTTTTTACCTCTCTCTCGCTCTTTATGTTGGCTGCTTGGCATGTAAATCGTTTGTAATTAGTTAAAAATGCTTGACGCGTCAACGTTTTGTGTGTTAAAAAGGAGCAGACAATAATTGCTTATTAAAAAGAATGTTCTCTGTTGCAATTTTTATGACCGTGATGGCAAAGCGAAAAGTGACTGCAAATTAGGTGAGTAAATGAGCAGCGCGATAAATTCTGCATTTTTAATTTAGGTAACATACTTTTCCATCAAAATTGATGATAAAATTCTTTACATAAATAAAATATCATAAAAAAAAGAAACTTTGCTAGAACAAAACTTAACTGAATATGCTTAAGAGTTGATTTCTTGTTTATATCTAGATGAATGCTATAATATATCAAAATATCAATAAATCAGAACTCTAGATGAATAGTATATCAGAAGTAATGAGAACCTTACTAGATGAATAGTATATCAGAAGTAATCAGAACTCTAGATGAATAGTATATCAGAAGTAATTAGAACTCTAGATGAATAGTATATCAGAAGTAGTCAGAACTCTAGATGAATAGTATAACAGTATTAGAAGTAGTCAGAACTCTAGAAGAATAATATATCAGAAGTATCATAAAGAAAGGAAATTGAGATTTGATTTCTTGTTTCGGGTCTGTTCTTTAGATAAATAATATATCAGAAGTAAGTCAGACCTCTAGATGAATAGTATATCAAAAGTAATCAGAACTTTTGTTCAAACTGATTAAACTTTCCAAAAATCATAATCACAGTTTTGAGATTAACTCTTTTTCAATCACAATCAATAAACTTAATTGCGTGTTCAAGTTTTATCAATTGTATTTTGTTATCGCGCATGAAAATTAATTAATCTCAACTTACATCTCTACCTCAATATGCTCAATTTATGTTATTCGTTTTGCAAGCAGGTTCCCAGCTTAAGTTCCACATTCGACACGCCTTCACCGACGCTTTCACATGTCTGACATTTGACAGGCTCTTCAGTTGTAACGCATTCGACTACCCTCCCCTACCCACTCCCCGCCCCCTCAAGCCGTAATGTGTCCCGGTCTCTCAAGTGTAAGTGCAAGTTGAAGACAAGACCCAAATTCCATGCGAACAATTTGTGGTTGTTGCATTTTCTGTTTTTCTTTTTTTTATTAATTCAAAATTAATTGCAAATAAATTACAAAGCAATTTGTGTGTCCGACAGTTGTTGTTGTTGTTGCTGTTAACTTTTTGTGGCTGCCCCGTCAGCTGCATGCAACTTGAAAATTGGCAGCGCATTTAATAATAAATTAATTATAATGCTAGTTGTACTTATCCACACAGTCCAAAGAGTCCAAAGAGTCTGAACAGTCCAAACTCATTCCACGTAATGCCAATAATCATCAGGCACTGCATTTAGGGGGCAAGTATGTATTATATGGCAAGTTGATTTTTGTTTTGTTTTGCGTTGAGCTCATTTTTCATTTCCCCCCGCACACACACACACACACACACTCAGATCCCCTTAGCCCCATTTGATCATTATTTGGGCCTTGACTCGCCTTAATTTCATTTTATAAACGCAAAAAACCTCAAACAACAACAGCAACAACAACAAATGGCAAATTGCCTTCGTCTTAATTATGGTGGATATTAAAAAAATTATTAACAATGTTGCTGACGTTGCCGACATTTAAGTTGTTGCTGCATTAAATTGCGTTATTATAGGCGTCAGTCGAAGCTGAAAGGAAACTCTTTTCGTATCGAGTGTTGCAAGCTAAACGCCACCTGGCGACCGCAACAGGAAATGTCGCAGCTTAAAGAATTCATTTACAAAAGCTGTTTTTGCCATTTTTGGGTTAATATTATAAGAGTTAAGTGATAAAATATATCAAGAAGAAAATATCTCAAATTAATATTAATTGTCTCAATTTTAAGGTCATTTCTGTCTCAATTTCATTGTTGATGCATAAATCACTTAGTTTACCCTTTACAAACCCAACATTCTCAACATAATTGACCTTTTGCATAGTCAAGCTAGCTTTATTTCCCCAAGCTAACTGCATTTGTAACTGTATCTAAGTGCAAACTGTTGCACATCTGTTCAAAGATCTGACCTCAACAGAGCTAAAAGAAACATTTGCCAGTTGCCAACTGCAGCTGTGAAAAACTGGCCAAAATAATTAGTTAAATGTTGAAAACTTTGTCGGCTAAATACTTGTACTTAATATAACATTAAGCTCAGTCACATATATACCTATATATATAATCATAAAAATGCCTAAGCGACAAGCAAAGGCGGTGGAAATCAAGGCAACCTCTAAGCAACAACAACGACAATAACAATACCCTATGCCCACTGGCCATTAGTGAAGAGGCTGGGAGGTGGGTTTTTTGTGGGGGAAGCGAGAGGGAGCTAGAGGGAGCGCGAGCGCGCATTAAAATAAATTTAATATTAGCGAGAGAGTGGAGCCGGTTGCAAGCGACAAGCGCGCCAGTTGCAAGTCGCAAGTTGCAAGTTTCTTTGCCCAGTTAGCCCAGCCAGTTAGCCAGTTGCTTGTTGCTTGTTGCGCATGCGCCGCGTTTTGAGCCTGAACTTGGCGGGCCTCTCATAATTTGCAAGCAAACTGAGACAGAGAGAAAGACAGGGAGAGGGAGATGAAGAGAGAGAGAGAGGTAGATGCAGAGACGCGACGTTGTTGGTTCAACTTTGCTACACTCAATTAAATGCCCCACGGTGTGTTTATCTGTATGTGTGTGTCTGTGTGTGTTTGTGTGAGTGTGCCAGCAATAGTTAATGCCAAAAATAGCATTTAAACTCATTAATTTAACGCGTGATTATGACCATGTTTGAACGAGTACAACTACGACTCTGAGTTTAAGTTGTTGTTGTTGCTGTTGCAGTTGTTGTTGTTGGCATATGAAAAATGTTGCCAAAAGGCAGAATATACAATGTTGTTGTTGTTGGTTTAGTTGGTAGTTGGAGCTTCTTGGAGCTGCTGTCTCAATAAAAATAATATATTCCTTTTTTTACTACTTCTTTACTTCTTCAACAATTTTTTAGATAGTTTTTTTCAAATTTTATTCACAACTTTTTTTTTTGCATTTATTACTGATATTTTTCTTCAAGTGTCTCTTGACTGCGTCACAAATTAAATGCACACTCGACTTTTGCTTATGGTAAAAACCCATTGCAACAATAACTGCAAAAACCCACAAAGACAGCTAAAAGCTGAAAGAAAGAAAAGGCAACAACAACAAAAAAAAGATGCCACAATTGCGATAATTTTTCTATTTGTTAGCGCTGCGTTTTGGTGGTGGTGGTGGCCCCAAAAGAAATTGGCCATGAGCAAAACGTAACCTGGTTTTAAGCCAGCATTAATATTTTATGTGATTATTCGTGGCAATTGTGAAGGGGGAGCGCGACGGTTGGTGGGGGAGGGGGAAACGTACAACTGAGCCCAGTTTGTTTATTTAAGCCAGCCATGCAACAACACGGAATCCCAACGGAGAGTTTTTCAAGCACACAGAAAGAAACAGACAGAAAGAGCCCAAAGTTGGGAGTTGGAACTTGTACTCGAAGTCGAACTCGAACTCGATAATTGCAATAAAGGCAGCAGCATTCTTTGGCAATTTAGCCAAAGGCGCTAATTCGTTTATTATGAGCAGGCCAAAACGGGGCAGCCGGAGAAGCAGAGAGTTGTTTTTTTCTTCAGACTTTTCATAGATGCACTCCACAGATGGGCTAACTAAATTCAGCTTAAAGAAAATGCATAATTCTTTTTTCTACCCCTCCCTCTCTCGCTCTCTCTCTTTAAGTCTCTTTCTCTATGTTTTCTCTGTTTGTTTGTCTTGGGTGTGGCCCATGGCCCAGGTGAGGCTAGGCCAGGAAAAAGTACTAACAATGGCAATACAAGCCGCCAACCAAACATCATGCTCCTTTTGTTTGGCTAATGACTCAAGATGGGGCGGCAAGAAAGCAAAGCAAAAAACAAAGACTATTTATTGTTATCACATTAAATATTTATTTTTGAGTGTGAGAATAGTGAAAACGTTTTTTTAAATATTTTTTTTATTTAATTTCGTATTAAACATTGATTAAAGTAATAAATGTGTTATATCCTCATTGGCCTTAGAAAAAATACTTAAGTTTTGATTAAAGCAATAAATATGCTTTTTGGCATATCTTATAGAAAAAATACTTAAGTTAAACAAAGAAAATCTTTAATAAAGTAACCGGTTAAACTAGCTTTCATTACATTACGTTTACAATAAAGTTTATTCAATTGAACTTTTACAATCTTTATATTTAAATAGTTTTTAGTTTAACCTAACTTTTATCATCATATTTCTATGCTTGTTCAAAAAAACTCTTTTGAGTTCCTTAAATTTAGTCAAATATAACCATTTTGTTGATGTGCCACATGTGTCAGGTTTTTGCCTTTGTGAATGCTGTTGCTGCTGCTGCTGCTGGTGCTGGTGTTCCGTGCAACTAATTAAAACATACAATACCCAAATTAATTACTAAAACAGGTTAACTTGTGCGCAATAATAGTCATCTATCCAGTCAGTTTGGCTGGGTCAACAGCGCCAGCCACAACCTGACGATAGAGACGCTGGCGCTTGATGCGGCTGCCAATGAAGCTCACTTTCCACATACTCCAAACTGCCAACTGCCACATGCCACATGCTGCATGCCTCCTGCCATCTGGCTGCTGCTGTTGCTGCTGTTGTTGCTGGCGCCAAACGAAATTTGTTTGAATAATTATTGCAGTCAACGGTTGTGGGTTGTCCCGTGGTTCGTCTATTTTATTTTTTGTTTGGAATGAGTTGAGGAGTGGAAAGGGGGTAAAGGGGTTCACATAGATACGAAACGACATCTTGCTAGCTAGCTAGCTGGAACATCAATTGTTTTATTAGTTCGTACAATGCCGTTGGGTGGTTGTATAAAAGGCAATTGAAGGCGGCGGCGGGGGCAATGGGGCGTATGTGCAATGCTTTAGCGTCATGTGTCTTGTATTCAAATATTCTCTGTCACCCCCCCTCTATGTATGTATGTGTGTGTATATTTACTAATAACTATTTTACCTTAGCGACATGTGTCGTATACCCTTTCCCACCCCCTCTCAAAAAGCCCACCCACACATACTACTTTGGTTAGTTATATCCTTGGGCGAAAAGTTTGCTGTGTGCTGTTTTTGCTTTCAGTTGTTGTTGTTTTCAGTTTTTTTTTTTGTATTTTGGCTTGTTGACTCTGACACTGCGCATATGTCAGCTGCGGCACTCATAATTTATTGATGCACATAAATTTCACTTAATTGGCATTGACAATAATAGTAAAAAAAAAATAGAAAATAAAACAAAACATCAACAACCACAACTAGTTGGTAATAACGATATATGTATTGAAAAGTCTTCGCTCTTATATGTACATTAGTTGCAATTAGTCAAAACACTAATTACATGGTGTTTGACATTTGTAATACAGGGTGCCACAAAACTTACTTACTCGCCATTATCAATTAGTGGCAGACAATATTTTTGTGTTCTAGTTTAATAATTATTAATTACCAATTGCAGTTAGATGGAAAATATTGAAATAAAGATATTTTTTTTATATCAGATTGGCAATAATTAATGAAATGTTGATCGGGAAAACAGAGTTTGAAGAATTTAATAATGCTTAAAGCTTTTCGTTTTGATTAGTTTTAGTTGATCAGAAAAACAAAGCTTTGAGAATATTTTATTGATTAATGCTTTTTGTTATGACTTAATTAAAAATCTTTTTAAAAGTTTATTCAACACTAAAAGCTTTAGGTTGAAATGAAGCTTAAAAGCTTAATAAAATTAAGTCAAATGGTTGGTTTTAAGAAGCTTTTTAGTTTGA
The DNA here is from genome assembly GCA_035044645.1 of Scaptomyza parva. Classification (NCBI taxonomy): domain Eukaryota; kingdom Metazoa; phylum Arthropoda; class Insecta; order Diptera; family Drosophilidae; genus Scaptomyza; species Scaptomyza parva. Next base: position 9,630,684 of record JAWNNT010000090.1, read on the forward strand.
CTTACTGAAACATATATGTAAAAGTGGATTTGAGACTCAAAACTGAAGGGCTGAATAATCCCATATAAGATTAAATTAAAATCCAACTTACTTTACTGTTAGTAACTTAATGCTCTAATTAGCTTGAAAATACTAAAACTTTCAATGAACTTCGTTCTGCATAAAATCTCTTTTTAATACTTTCCAAACTCAACTACTTTGGCAGTTAATTAAGTTTAATTCACTTTGCTATCCCGCAAATAGGAATTTTTATAGCTGCACCCACTGCAAGTCCGCTGGCAATATTTATTAACTGGCAAAGCAGGAACTGGTCCTAGTTTGCCGTAGTCCGTTGTTGGTTGGACCCTCCGGGGCATCTAAGCATATTTCAAAGCCCGGCTAAATACATTTTTAATTATGATTTCACGTTAATAATTATGACCTAAGCAACAACAACAGCAACGACAATAAAACGAGTTGCAAGTTGTTGATGTTGTTGTTTTTGTTTTTGTTGCTGTTGTTGTTGTGTGCCTACAACTACAACAACATTGGCTAAAACAACAACTAATTGTGGTTATATCCTAGGCTAGGATACCCAACGGAGTCCGCGAATGCTTTAAATTAATAATTGCGGAGAGGAAAAAGGCGCAGGCGACTTTCAGGCGCGTCGCAACATTTGCCACATTTGCCACGTTTGCCATGTTTGAATGCGGCTTCGTTGGCAAAATGCGAGTGAAAAAATAATTAATGCACTTAATATGTAATTATTTCAATTAAACGATATATGTATGTACGTACGTATTGTTGTCCCCGAGTCCGGTGGTCTGAGCTCGGGAGTCCTTGTTCCGTAATTGCCCAACTAGTATTCAAAAGAGAGAGCGAGATAGAACAAGATAGAGGGGGTGCAAGGGAGGCGTTGCCTGGATATTAAGGTCGGCCTAATTGGCATTGGCTTATTCTGAGTGAACTGAACGGGGTTTTGTTCTTAGCTCTCTCTCTGTCTTTGCGCGCTCTCTCGCTCTCTTTCGTGATCATCGGATAGAGCCAACGCATATATGGAGTACGAGCGGCAGCAGCGACGGCTACCAACTACCAACCACATCAATCAGCCAGATCAGCTAAATGGCATGCCAAAGGCAACCGGTTTTTTTGGCTGGCCAACAATTTGACTTAATTATAAAATGTCGTGCGACTGTCATTACAATAAATTTTATTTAGTCAAAGTTGTAAATTGGCCAACAAAAACTGACAAAAACAAAAGCTGACAGAAAAAAACAAAACTCTTTTGGGTCTGCCCCTAATCGCAACATATAAATTAACGTGGACGCGCGCGCAATGACCAATAAAGTGTAGCTAGCCGACATTAACAACAGAGTAAGCAACATGTTGCCAAGGTGTAAATGCAAATGGCTTAACAGCTGATTACAGTTTGGGTAACATGTGCGTGAGAATTTTATGACCTTGTTTGAAATGAAAAATGTTATTATTCAATAAGTAATCATTAGATTTAAGTTTTAGTGCCAAAAAAATATATAGTCAACATGTCATCTCTAAAAAATAGTTTGGCAACATGTTTACAAGCTCTTTGTTTGTGCTTGGCAACATATTGCAACAACATTTAATTATTGCTTGGCATAGCAGCAGCAGCTGCTTCTGCCTCTTCTAGCCTGCAATTATTGTGCGATTAGAAAGTTTTCCGCTGCCTCATATTGATACACAAATGCCGCCTAATATTTCCACACACATGTACATATACATATATGTATTTTTGCATGTGGAAATGACGTCCGCTTTCCAAGTGGGTTAATGGCATATTTATTTATTACGGCCATTTGGCGCGACTTTCCCAGCGTGCCTGCACTCACGTGCTCAGTACTAGTTCTGCCCAAATCGTACTTATCGTATTGTGTGTGTGCTCTCAGAGTCACTCTCCCACTCCGCTTTTTTTCGCTCTCTGTCTCATCCCCGCTCTGTGTGGTAGCAGGCGCTCAGCAATGGGCAAAGGCAAAGCATCTTGTGAGTGTGTTTTGAGTAGTAGAATATAACTCCCCACACTCACACAGGGAATACTCACATACTCATATACTGGGGGAGCCGGCATAAATGTTTGTTTCTTGGCAGCTAAGAAAATTCCTAGAAGCGGATGTGTATGTGTGCGTGTGAGTGTGTTCTGGTGTGTGTTCTAGTGTGATGTGGTTAGTCGGGTAGACTGCTTATTGCTTGTTGAACATATTGAAGTGTGATTGAACAAACACTTGAAAGTATTTCATATGAAATTAGTTATTACATTAGTGAAATGGTTTTGAGTTAATGTCTTATTAAATAAAGTAACTGATATAAAAAGTTAACATTAACAACATAAAATGGCAAATAGTTTTATTTTAATAATGAAATAAAGTTTTCACAATACAGAAGAAGAAATGTGCATATTAAATTTTTGAAGCATATCCTTGTTCAACATCCGCAACTCTTATGCCTTGGACCATATATATATATATATATATATATATGTACATACAATTTGATTACGTTATGTCCGGCAGCTATTTTAGATTTGATTTTCACACAAACACACACACGCTCACACTCAATCCCACTCTCTTTGCTCTTTGGCTGCTGCCGCTGCCGCTGCTGTTCCTTGTCGCCTCGAGTATTTTTCATATTTTAATTTAAATTAGTATGAGAGAGAGAGCAAAGACACACACACACACACACTCATATTCAAATAGAGAGATGCTTGCACACTCAACACGGGCAGACAACGAGCTGTTATAACTCATTCAGACTGATGATGCTCATCCACACACACTAACTCTTCTATACTCATACTCATTCTGCGCTTAACGCGCTGATGTATGCTAATGAGCCGCATTGTGTCGGGCAGAGTCTGGGAGTCCGGGAGTCGAGTCTCTCTCTTAGTAGGGGCCCGTCCATAAATATGCATAATGCAATTAACAACCAAATGTAATTGCAAACAAGAAAAAGAATAAAAAAATAAAAATAAAATAAAATGCAAGCGAGAGCGGGGGGAGAAAAGTAGTAGAACCGTGACAGTGACAAACCACCCGCTTCACTGTAACAGTGACTACGCTGCTCGTCAGCTGTCACATGCTGTGACTCTGTCTAAAATCAAAATGTTCGTTTTTCTGTGCTTATTTTTTGCATGTTATTGCCAGGCTCTTAACCTGTTCCTGTGCACACATTTTAATTAGGCTATTAAGCAATTGCAGAACGCATGTTAGCCTGACTTTCAAGTTACTTACCCTCCGCGTCATCCCCTCACTGCCCACCCACCCAGCGCAACTAACCAGTTTATGCCATTTGGCTCTTAGTTCCGCGACTCAAGCGTCTCAAATGGTTTTTTGGCGAATCTGTGCCAAATTTTCGCATAGAAGTTGCTTGCAACAATTCACAGCCGAAAAAGTCGAAATGAACCGTTGCGTGCCAGAGCCTGGCAGCAAGAAAACTTTAGAGACTTCAGCAGCAAAACGTTGTCTCAATCCCTGTCTCCCTGTCTCCGGTTGTCTGTTAGCCTTTTTGGTGAGTTTTTGGCTGATTGGGTGCGCGTATTGCCTTGTTTTGCATTTCTTTTCTCTCTGTCTCCCATCATGGCTGCGTAATAAAATGTATTTTAATTTGGTTAAATGTTCAATTAAAACTAAACATGTGCAACTAGTTGTTGTTGTTGCTGTTGTTAACCGTTTGTGCTTTGTTCACTGTCAATGCGTAGAGTTTGATTACAGAAAGTAACTGTTCAGTGGTTCAGACTGAGAAATCACATTTATATTACTTTATTTTAGTTCTAGTTATTGTACAAGCTGCATCGACAATATTATCACAAACACACACACAAATAATTCTAAACGTTTCGATACGAGAAATTTATAAAAAATTTTGTCACAAATCTTCCAAATCCTTTGTTTTTGTCACTACTGAACTGAACTCACCGAAACTCATTCCACTCGAATCAACCAAACAGCAGACCAGTCGTAATGGCGGGCACTTCCATTGTGGCAACAATCTGTGCAGAACGCCTAACTAAGTTCCTAACGCGTTACTCCAAAGCGCAGACGTGCAACTTGCGCAGCAACATTCCACTGGAACCAAACCTAACAGCGCCCAGTGTTCAAATACCCAACGCTGATCGCAAGTATTCGCTGTGGCAGTCGGCTGAAAATCAATATCAAATGCCACTACTGGAGAAGCCAAAGTATTTGGACAGCATCTATGGTTTCACTTTGGGACAGTTGCCGAAATCGAAGCCCCCAATATACATCGCTCATAAAGGCTTGGCCGATAACAAGGTCCCGGCGTTAGACTACAATAAGGTATTGGCTCAGACGAGAGCTCGTGCACAGGCTTTGGGAAAGTATGGCAACGCGCTGATTAACAATCGGAAGCAATCACAAACTATGCAATATCCGTCCGCATTCACCACGTGTCCAAAATATCTTTAAGTGTTTCCATTATATATATTGTTTATTTTTTGACCTAGCAGCACCTTCTGCCACAATCGGCTGTAGTTTCATCACATTGACATTTTGTGAAGTAACTACAGTTCATTGTGGCTGACGAACAATGCTGCCGTACTCGGTGAATAGTAATAAAAACAATGTAACTGTTATATGGATGGTTCGTGCACTTTTGTTACAAGATTGGCTAACATATTTTTTAACTAGTTAGCCTGAGACATAAGTCTCAATATGTGAGCTTAAAGTTTTTATTGTACTCTAATCATTGTTAGTTTAACTCTTTTGGAATATTAAAACAAAATTCAAAATTAAAGCATAGCGATGCTGAAAAACTTGGCCAAGTGTCTGAATACTCGTTCGGCACTTCGTATACATATAGTTCAATTCCATAGCAGTACTTGGCTGTCTAAAAAGAATGCTCATTGTGGAAGCACGGAACATGCTCTCCCCGCCAAGGTAAACTCCAAAAAGGAGCAAAAGCTTGAGGTCATTTGGGCAACGCCAAACGATAAAAAGCCTGAAACAGGCCCTCAAATATTTAACTATCCGCCCGAATGTTGCCCCAAATGTGCAGACTTGCCCTTCGACGTCATGTTCTATAAGCCGTCGAACAAACTTCGTAGCTATCAGCGCACCTGGTGGGAGTGCGTGCCACGAATGGTGCCCAAACGCGTATGCCTCCAATGTGATGCCCTGCCGCCCGAAAGATCGCGTCGAACGGTTAGTTATAAATGTCCGCCCCTCTCATGTTCAACGAATCAGAGGGATCGTACAGTATGCAGCGTTGATAAGCATAATCCCTGTCCGAGCATTAACATGCCTTGCTGTCGAGCTGCCCGCATTCCGCCCGATTGCCACAAAATTAGGAGACCCACAATCTGCACAAAGACCAAGTGCCCCTTTCCCAGCTACTCGGAATGTGACCGCGAGGATGAGGCCATATTGGCTGAACGACCGCCCGAGTGCCGTTGTTTGATCGCTCCTTCGCTCTGCGAGGTTTACCGCTTGGCACGTAGGAACGAAGATCGAAAGTATTATCTCTGCCCTTGCCCGCCTTGCAAATGTGATTGATCCCTAATCCTTTTGAACAATAGTGCCTAATTTGTGCTTGTGCAAATTTTTCAATATTGTTTTAAATGATTGGTTTCAGTTGTCTCTTGGGTGGCAAACAAAAATCATCTTTCAAACATCAGTATAAATGTGCAAACAAAACTATTTATTTATTTATTATTTAAGCACACGAGATATTTTATACATTTTCTAGGGATAAAACTACTTAAGACCTCTTCCAAACCTGTCCAGCTCTTATATCTAGAGCAGTCAATGGCGATAGTTCGTGCGAACCATCTTCATGAACTGTTCTAGACAACAGCTGAACTTGTTGTTCTTGCATCGGGACTAGCAGTAGCTGCCCTTAATGTCAAAATCTTCACGTCGCTTTTGCAATGCGAACATTTCACACTTGGTGAGCTTATAGTTAAGGGGGCATTCCTTTCGGCGCTGTATTCGATGCCGCAACCGACTGTCCGAGAAACACGGATGAGGAGCACGTAACCGTTTACAATGGCTTGGGGATCGATAAACATTACAGCTTAAATTGCAGCGTACAGGCTTGCAGCAGGGCCAATACATCTTCAAACATTTACAATTCTCGTCATTGCCACAAAGCTTTCGCATGCGGGCAAAGTCAAGCTCACAATCGGCCGGGCAAGAACGCTCTTTACGAACACGTCTTTCCACCTCAGGCGGCTTAATCTTATCGAGGCAGCAAACTTTCTTCAATCGTTGTTTCACTGGCGGACACTCAACCCAAGTGCGCTGAAAGCATCTGCACTTATTGGATGGTTTGTAGTACAACTCATCGAATCGCGGGAAAAGTTCATTACAGTAGGGTTGCTCACGTGGTAGACACGGTGGCTCCCACATGGAACGGAATGGTGGCGGCTCCTCCTTCTTTATCTTCGGTCTGCGCCAAGGATCCGGACAGGGCTTGCAACTGGTCGATCGTAGAACGCAGCACGGTGGCTCTATTAGTTTTTCCAATTTTTGTCGCTTCAGGTCAAGCAAATTTTTGTCGAAAGGCAGCTTCTCGGACATCACATACCGTGCTTCCCGGCAGCTGTCTTTCGCAAACTGACACTGCGGATGAGGTTTTAAGCAGGATTGATCTGGAAATGAAATACGACATGAAAATTTGCGAAGTCCGTTGGAAACTGCAGGAGACCGACACAGCTGTCTTAGCGATGATAGAAACAAGGGAAATTTTGTCTCCATGACCCAATTAGAATTCTGTTAAAAATTTAGAATTTATATGTTTCGAAAGCTAAATCAAAATTAAATTTAGTTGTGATAACGAGTGCCATGCTCTCTACGACTGAAGAGCTTCACTTATCCATGAAACTCTTTAATTTACAAAGCGTGAACGTCTTTTGAAAGGACAGTAACCGACAATTGCTTCTGTACACATCTTTAAATAATTGGAGTTGCGATGATGACCTGACCACATTTCGCAGAAAGAAGGCTTCACCTTGCATGCACATTCCGTTGGACAATACTGCTCTATGTATTCCTTATCACATTCCGAAAAGCTGGGGAAAGGAGCAAGTTTCCTCTTACAATTCTTTGGTTTCGGTAGGGTGTCGCATTTCCTTTTTACTTTCGATCCAAGTTTGCACATTTTGCACACCAATGACATTTGGTATGCATGCTTCTCCTCAGCCGTCAGTGGCGGACAGGGTGGTGGTCTCGGTCGTCGACACATAGGAGGATATACCTCCTTGACAAAGCAACAGGTTTTCTTGGGTTGAAGATTAGGCAAGGGACACTCGGCCCAAGTGCGCTGATAACGACGTCTCTTGTCCGAGGGCTGATAATAGCATATGTCGTGCTTGAGAAGATCGCAATCATTATTTGGTCTTAGGATCTGCATCAAATGCTTGGCATAATCATCTTCCCTTTTCGGAACACTTGGCGGCGTGCATTTTGAGTATTTTGGCATGACGTTGCCCCACTGGTGAGCAGATTTGGAACATATCAACCCATAGGGTAATTTCACCTTAGGCTGCAATAATAACTGTCGTGCTAAAAGCATTTTGTACTTTTACTATATTTTTGAAATTTAAAAAAAACGATTTGCCAAAGTGAGAATAAAAATGAAACTTTTTAGTCTGAAGCGATTAAAAATAGTTTCATTTTCAAATGCTGACTTAGGTATAGAATAATTTTAAAGAATCGTCATTGCGTATGTGGCAGTAGTTTTTAATATGTAAAATTTATAAAATTGTTCTTGTTTATAATTGCATTGAAAGCTCTACAAATGTCACTTATTTTAATAGATACATTTAGGATTTCTTATTGCGGAAGTATTCCCAAACTTCGCACATAGATGGTTTCATGAGACAGTTGCATTCGATAGGTGGTGCATCAGGCAAGGGATCGATAAGGCACTCCGAGAAAGCCGGGTACTTAGTAAGGCGCTTGCGGCATTTTCTAGGCCCACGATTCCCTTTGCAGCTAGGGGGAATGACGCTTTCCTTACATCCGGGCATTGTCATTTTCGGACATTTCGTTGGTTTTTCTTCTGTAGTTGATCCGCATTTGAGTAGGTCCAGTTTTAGAGCACCTGGACATGCCTCCTTGCTTTCGCATGCGGATACCTTACCTCCTGCCTTTTTAACTACACGTTTGAGCTTGCGACGCTGATAGGGTATTGGCTTGCAGTAATACCTCAGCTTGACTGGTCTCTTCTTTATCACACATTTTAGCCAGGTGCGCTGATACTTGCGTTTTAGCTTGTCCGTTGGTCGGTAATGACTTAAATCCGCACGAGGTACATCCAAAGCACAGTCTCCCGGGAGACATTTCTTATTGTAATCGATGAACGAATCCAATAAGAACTCGGGATCGGTACGGCACTTGTATTCCGTACGGCGCAACGATTGCCAGCAGGGGTCCTTGTTTTTAAATGGATCAGGTTTATCTATCTTTTTCAAGCCCTTCTTTTCCGATGGAATTTTGTAAGATTTTACGCAATCTTCACAGGATTCATCACCATACAAATCACCCTTACAACGCTTTGAAGCCATTAAACAACCCATGACTTTTAAAGTATGGTCCGAGGCAGTGTGGCGAGACCGCTGAACTAGTCGTCGCGGTAGCTGTCCTAAGCTTATTTTTAAAGCCTGCATTTTCAATTTTCATTCAAAACTTTTTAACGAAAATTTTTGTAATTCCAAAATTTTGTTATGACCCAAAAGTAAAAAACAGTAGCCGAAATAAATTTCAGCCAAATTTTTTTTTTCCGGAACTATGCTATATGCAGAAAGTCTACACCCTAAATAAATAACATAAACGTTCAAATACGGTTTATCTGAAAGTTTATTTAAGTAAAAATCCAAGCTAACTTGATGATGATTTCAAATATAGTATGACGTAAGAAGTACAACATATAGCAGATATTAAAACACGATTAGAGAATCATAAATGTCATAAACGCCTGGTCGGCTATCATGTTGCAATTCTTATAATTAGGGACCAAACAAATTCCCTACGCAACAGTAAAAAAATAGTATGCATATTAAGAAATTCAATTGTTTAAGTACTAATTTATTTTTATCGGATTATCTATATTTATTTTAACACATTCTATAAATTAGTTTACTGCATAGAAGAGACCATCGATTAAGTTCTGTCTTCCTGTACATACTTCTTATACTACTAGGTAAATTTGATATAATTGGTCCTTTCAATCAGTGTATACCTGGTAATCGGCCCACGTACGATAGTAGATACGATCTTTTAGCTGCGTTGGCTTGTAGTAAAAATGATCTAATCGCATTGCGATCAGCGGATTTCTCGGTGCCTCACTTGAGTGTCTCGACAAAGTCGTCTTCTTATTTCCTTTCTTCTCTGCGATCTTGTTGGTCGGCTTCTGATTGGACCTGATACGAGACGTTGCCTTGGCCGATTCCCGAGCTTGCTTGCGTAACTCCCAGCAGCTACTCTGTAAGATACCAGAGTTGGCAGCCAAACGAAGGGTACGTCTGAAAGTCATAAAAATATCACGAAATTTATTTACGCAACGCATTGTTTTTGAATTTTGATTTCAATAATATGTTGTATAAATTTAATTTGGAAATTTTAAAATCGAAATTTGTTTGAAACCGTAAATAATGTGTTACATTTGTGAGAAATTTGGACAGCTCCCCTGTTTAAAAGTTAACGGGTTGCTTCTTTATTTATAAAATTCGAAGCATAAATATTTCTGCCATAAGTAATTGGAAGCAGATTCCATCACCGTCAAACTTAATCACATTACCGCAACAATCTTATCGGCTATCTCATCCCTCAATTATTTTCTATCCACCCTTCTGCATGTGAGTGAATGGCAAGTTTTGATATTCAATTAATTCGTTTATTTCAAGTATATTTGTACTTATTCAAAACTATTTGTTGCATTCGGTGGGCACCTTGGGTGAAGTTGGTTTTTTTTTGCATTCCGAGAAGCTCGGATAAGGAGCTGGTCGCTTACTGCAACCCGAGTGTTTGCGGGTACGCTTGCAACTGGGCTTTGGCTTATCCTTGGCATCCTTAGAAAACAGGCGACGAGTAATTGCTATCGAGAATTCATGAGCAATGCAAGGATAGATGAAAAGATGCCGGGTAAGATGTTGCAACATTTTGCTTTTTTAAATTTAAGTCGAGCTGTTTTCCGATCTGAGCCACAAATATAAAGAAAATTTCCGAAAAAACTGAAATATGATGTTTTAATATGTTTTAAAAATAAATATATTTCCTACTTCATAATTGTTAATTTATTTAAATTTTTCTATAAGATTTCTTTGTATTAAACACTTTACGCTGCTCTGTTTAAAAACTGAAAATACTGGTTCTGATCTGGCGTTAGGAAATTTAATAATATGCTCCTTTGATTGATGAATGCCTTCGACCTACTTATGCTTCACCACAAGTTTTCACACCAGGTTGGCCCTTATTTATTCGCCGGCGGAAAATTGCCCAAGCATCACATAACGCTGGAACGTCCAAGCAGCGACATTCAACTGGCGGGCCATCTATAAGAGGATCCTTCTTGCACTCCGAAAAACTGGGATATGGGGCTCTCTTCTTTTCACAATCGCCAGGTTTTTTGAATGCACTTTTGCAACTCGGTGGTCGACGACCCGTTTTGCAGCAAGGCGTTGTTACATAAACGCACTTAGCTTTCACCTTCTTCGACTGATTGCAGCTCTTTGCAACGCCCTTGGCAGCGGCACTAGCTTGAACAGGGCTCATGCGACGCTTGATCCTTGGGGGGGATCCTTTCGGGTTGATACATACTCTTTTGGGCTTAATAAGCAGCCGCGGGCATTCGTTCCATGTGACCTGATACTTTCGTTTGCTCTTATCCGATATTGAATAATACTTCATGTCGTAGCGAAGATCCATTTCACAGATCTTTGGTGGACAGCCTTCTATACTCCACATTGACTTATGTTTGGTTTTTGGGGCAGGTTCTGGGTGCACATACATTTCCGTCGGCGACGTCGTCCCACATGCGTTGCTTAACTTTTTGCCACATGTGCTGGCTAACTCTTTGCTACAGTCTGCATATTGTCGCAGCGGGGTCTTCCAGGCGAATTGAGCATAGCCAAGTCGTGCCAACGACGAAACGAACCGTTTAAACGGACTGCAACTCATCTCGTAAAATTTACCTGCAACAAAATTTTTTATATTAATTTAAAAAACGGATGCCAAAAAGCAAAAAAGGGAAAAACTTTGAAATTTCGAAAGATCTGGTCCGACATACATAATAATACTGGTACGTATTAGTATGAAAAATAAACAGCACAAGTATAAATAACACCGTGCCTCCTATGATCATAATATCCATGAAAAATGGGGAAAAAACGGTATAATGGTGTTGTGCAAATATGTATAACAGGCAGAAGGAAGCTTCTCCGAGCCTATAAAGTATATATATTCATGATCATTATCAACAGCCGATTTACGCTATACAAATGTGATTGATGACAATAAAAAATTTTAATGAAAAACAACACAATAATGAAGATCTTTAAACTTTTATTTAAGTTCGTTGAGACACACAAGAGGTATGAAGTCATTAAGCACTCGTTCAGTAGTGCAGTCAGTACGAACGTCTATGCGCCAAGGGTATATTCTAGTCGAGATAAAGACTAGACATTAAGGAAGTATAGAAATTAAGGATGAGGCGGTCCAGTGGTCTTTTTGCTCCTTTGAGTGTTGTCAAGTAATAGTTTTTCAACCAAGGTACTAATAAAACTTACTATGAAAGACCGGTTATCGTTCTAAATGCTCTCGTTTATCGTTGTAGTTTTGTAGTTGTAGATGATGCATTTTAGGTATTTCTTTTTAACAATAATCTCTGAATTTATTTCCTATATCATTATCTGTTTCCTACTAAGATTAAAATATAAACCAAAGCATAAAATAGATCAGTTAAATGTTTGTTTTATTGTATAATAGTTTGAAAAGCTGCATCCATTGAAAATTCCAATATGCCTTTTAGCAAGAAGCTTTTAAGCGTTTCTGTTCCTTTTGTTTCCTGCACAAGATGTCTTCAGGCCCTGCTTCGGCTTTCTCTTCCAAATTTTTCATTTCCGTTTGCTTTGTGCAGAATATTTTTTCCAGTAATGCAGCAGGTTTTTCCTCCAAATGCTTATAGCCAAGGATTTCAGCTGGTTTTTCTTCTCGTTGCTTTCTGGCAGAGATTTCACTATTCACATTAAGGGGTTTTTCCTCCAAATGCTTATAGCCAAGGATTTCAGTTGATTTCTCTTCTATTTGCTTCCTGGCAAAGATATTACTATTTCCACAGACGGGTTTTTCTTCCAAATGCTTATAAGCAAGGACACCAGCTGGTTTCTCTTCTTTTTGCTTTCTGGCAAAGATATTACCATTTTTACTGAGGGGTTTTTCTTCCAAATGCTTATAGGCAAGGATATCAATTGGTTTCTCTTCTCTTTGCTTTCTGGCAGAGATTTCACTATTCAAACTGAGGGGTTTTTCTTCCAAATGCTTATAGGCAAGGACTTTACCTGGCTTTTCTTCTCTTTGCTTTCTGGCAGAGATTTCATTATTCACACTGAGGGGTTTTTCTTCCAAATGCTTATAGGCAAGGACATCAGTTGGTTTCTCTTCTCTTTGCTTTCTGGCAAAGATATTACTAATTCCACTGAGGGGTTTTTCTTCCAAATGCTTATAAGCAAGAACACCAGTTGGTTTCTCTTCTCTTTGCTTTCTGGCAGAGATTTCACTATTCAAACTGAGGGGTTTTTCTTCCAAATGCTTATAGGCAAGGACTTTACCTGGCTTTTCTTCCCTTTGCTTTCTGGCAGAGATTTCATTATTCACACTGATGGGTTTTTCTTCCAAATGCTTATAGGCAAGGACTTCATTTGGTTTCTCTTCTCTTTGCTTTCTGGCAAAGATATTACTATTTCCACTGAGGGGCTTTTCTTCCAAATGCTTATAGGCAAGGACTTTACCTGGCTTTTCTTCCCTTTGCTTTCTGGCAGAGATTTCATTATTCACGCTGATGGGTTTTTCTTCCAAATGCTTATAGGCAAGGACTTCATTTGGTTTCTCTTCTCTTTGCTTTCTGGCAAAGATATTACTATTTCCACTGAGGGGCTTTTCTTCCAAATGCTTATAGGCAAGGACTTCAGCTGGCTTTTCTTCTCTTTGCTTTCTGGCAGAAATCCCTTTATTTACACCAACGGGTTTTTTGTCCATGACTTCCTGATGTGGCATGGTATATCTGTGCAAGAATCCCTGATCACTCGCAGAAACCGAACGGATCATGATAAGTCTTGAGCTTGAGCACAAATGACGACATATTGGACTAATGGCACGGATACCGTTGACTTTCGCAAAAGACAGCATTCCCGACATTTTATTTAAAAAAAAATAAATCAAACTACTTAAATTTGGTTATTTAACCCGAAAAGCAGACGGAGAAAATTTTGGGTATTTTAAATTTTTTGTATCTGTTATTAACCCTACCAAAACTTGTCGGAACCTAGCAAATGAATTTTCATGCGGGACTAGCTGTCTAAACAATCGAAATCAGTTTGCAAAAGCCTACTATGAATGAAAAATCGTGCATTTGCTCACTTTAATGTAAAAAATAATAATTTTTTAATTTAATTACATTTTGCTAATGGGGTCATAGGTATTTTAATCAAGAATAGCGGTAATACGTAAGTTCCTTAAAACGAGAAGAACATCTCTTTGATGCAGTCGGTCAAGAAACGCCGAAGATATCAATGATTAAAGTTTAGTTCTACATCAAGCATTAGGCCTTCTTAACGTATTTCTTTATTTGTTTTAAATCCAACATATAACATATAAAGAAGATGGAAAATATATTGATTTTGTATTGCATTGTGTATTTACGTCTGTGCGTGTTTCTGTTCACCTATGAACTTATATAATAGGCATATAGATAAGAAAGCTGTCAGATGCCCCTAAGAGATCTGTAGATTATTATACCCATAACCCATGAAATAGTTAAAAAAAGGGTATAATGGTTTTGGGCAAATGTATGTAACAGGCAGAAGGAAGCTTCTCCGACCCCATAAAGTATATATATTCTTGGTCAGCATCAACAGCCGAGTCGATATAGCCATGTCCGTTTGTCTGTATGTATGAACGCGTCGATCTCAGGAACTACTAAGGCCAGAGACCAGATTTTGGATATAAGCTCTCCTAATCCCTAGGCATAGCCAGTTTATTTCAAATTTTCGATAACTTTTCCGGCTTACGATATGCATATGTAATCGATAACAAAAATATCTTGAAAATCGAAAACTTGAAAATGGGGATTGAAACTATTAGCAATATAATGAACATCTGTGAAATTTGTATTTAAATCGGTTCAGAAAAACCGGAAATATGAAACCATCAAGCATTGGTACAGAAATACACAGCCATATATGTATGTCTGTTAGCCCGACCGTCTGTCCGTCTGTATGATCAAGGGTTAAGGGTATCTTCTAGACGAGCGTACTCGACTAGAGCCTTCCTACTTGTTTTTGTATTGAACTCTTAAAGCATTTTATTTCAATAAAATTTAAATTTGTACATATTTTGCAAGCACACCCAATAACTTTATTTTAACAATGATTTAAAACTAAGCTTATTATCGGCTATTACTTCTGTTGCATTAACTCTCTTATTTTGCGGGACCAAAAATTGTATTAGCGCCCTTTGCATGGATTCATGTTTGTGTTGCCAGTTTCGAGACGCCGATTCAACACCTTCCACAGCTCGCACATGGGTATTTTATCCCAGCAATGACACTCGCTTCTGGGCCTCCTTTTTAGCTTGTCTCGCTGGCATTCGGAAAAAGCTGGATACGGTACCTTGATCTTTTTACAGGCACTGGGTCCGAAAGTTATTTGACATTTGAGTTTCTTTGCTACTGGCCTGCAGCCAGGAAGTACGATCTTTGGACACTTTTGCTCGCCTGCTGGTCTTTTGCAATCGGTTGGTTTGCAGGCCGTTGGTGGTTCGAAATTTGGCTTGCGACGCTCAAAGGGAGGCCTCTCGGTCGGCACAGAGCAACAAATTTTCTTAGGTTTAATCTGGAGTGGCGGACAATCTACCCATGTGACTTGATATTTCCGTGCGTTCTTGTCCGACTCTTTGTACAAGCACTCGTCAAAGCTGACGAAATCTTTATCAATACAAGGATCTCCGCAGCATATTGGCTTAAATTTGATCATGTTGTAGAACGGAAAAGTGTTCTCTATATCCTTTGCGGAACGTGGCTTGGGATGATCATCTACACAAACTTCCTTCTTCCCTTCTTTTTTCTTCCCTCCGCATTTCGGCGGTGGGTTATGTTTCTTGGCGTAGCCTCGACTGATCGTCACCGCAATGTTTCGGAATTTTCCTAGAAGCGCACAAGCGCGGCTAGTTACTTTCTTAGACAACTGCATTGCAGTCTAATGAAAATTTAAAATCGAAATATATAAAAATTTTAAAATTTTGAATATTTGCTCCAAAAGGCCGAAAAAATTTTCTGATGTGAGCTCTGTGCTACATTACATACTAAATCATTTTTGCATGTGGAAAAATCTTTGCGTTTTGAAAATAACAGACTTATCAAAGGCTACTGCCTAAACAAAAAACTTCTCATAAAATCATTTTTGTTTGTATTTCTTTAACTGTGTATGGGCTTGGGGGTCCATCTGCAGCCTAGGCTACTTATCGATGTAAATGCAAACCGAGAGTCTCTCATCTCACATGCAAATCATCTGTGGCGTTCCTGCAACGCAAATGCAAAAGAAACAAAATGGGAAAAATTAAAATAACATCTACAGTTTCGTATGGAATGATGAAAATCAAGGGGCAAACTGCGTGCCATATTAAAGTCGCTTTATAACAAATTACCAATGCAGATATATACACACAAATCAGTTATACTCGGCATCTATCAGCATATGCGGTCGTATGTGTCGATCGCATATATGCATGCAGGTCGCATTTATTTGAGTTCGACTTCTTTCAGTTTCAGTTCCAGTTCGAGTTTCGAGTTTCGAGTTACGAGTTTGATGTACGAGCGCGCGTTGAACAAATGCATGTGCATAATCAAGCGAACCTCTTGCTGGAAAGACAATCGAAATGAGTGGAGAATCACATTTAAGCAGCTGCCAAAAGGCAAAGCTCGACTTCAACATAATTGATGGATGGATGGATGGATGACTTGGTTTTACCTTCAATGCTTTGCTCTTGTATATGTATCTAAAAGTAGTTCCTTTCCTGCTCCCTGACGACAGAGAGACAACCTTCTTCTTTTCTGTTTGTTTCGCATCCGTAGCTACAATATCTTTCGCCTACCTGCCTAAATAATGATGTCGCATTATTTATGCTGCTCTTCATTTGCATAGGCATAGTAAACTGGCTGAGCTTGCGTTGTTTCTGTTTCCTGCTCTTGCTGCTCCTGCTGCTGCTGCAAAGAACTTGCTTTCTTTAATAAATGTTTAATTTATAATTGATTTTTCCTGAACACATTCACATGCTACAAACAACACACACACATAAAAAACGCCTTAGTCTTAGCTAAACCTTACAACTTTTACTCAGCCCACGGAGGCAACTGAACCGCAAAAGGATTTTGCCCGCGCACGAAAACACTTAATTAATTCGCATAGACAGACAGACAGGCTGTGTTGTAGTGAGGAGGACGGGCCCAAACGGCAGGACGAGGACAGAGCCCACCCAACTGGTCAGACAGCTATAACTACAACATGAACACACATACACACCACACACTGACACACACACACACATTATATAAATAATTAGAAATTAGAATGGAAAATGTATGCAAGCCAAGTTGACGATAACAACGCCCTAGAAATGCGACGCCCACACTCCACTCCATTCAGCCCATCGAAGCATATTTAAAGTGTAGCGAGGGCAACGTCGACGTCGTCTGCGACTGCGACTTCGACTTCGACTGAGACAGCACAACTACTATATGAATTCAAATATATATGTATGTATGTGTGTTTACATACTTAGTCCCTTTTTAGCTAGTCCACGACAGCAATCCAAGACCAGGCGCTATAGTTGCCAGTTGGCTAAAAGTTCTTGGTACCAACAACATAAGCAGTTTCGATTTACATTAAAACACACTGAGCAATTAGAGATGACATTTGAGTACAGATATCGAATATGCAATAAATGTTAGTTAAGAACACATTAAAATATTTATTGAGCACATATTTTTTATTTGAACTCATTCGATTCTAATCGATAGTTATAGATTACGAAAAAGTTAGTAATAAGCGTGAAGCTAATAATCTCTTTTAACAGGTAGAGAATGAAAAATACCTCTTGAACTAATACTGTATATATTTTTGCCATTTGTACGCATTCAATTACAATCGATAAATATCGATAACACTTTTTTTTATGTTTTGAGTGTTACGCAAAAAATGTTCTAACTATTATCGAGGGCCAAATTCGGAAAGTTAAAAAAATTAAAGAATTTTCATCAATAAAATATGAAATTATTGATCAACTTGATACATTTATAGTCACCGCAGGCAGAATTGGAGCTATCAACGCTCCGTTAAGAACGTTCGTTCATTGTATTACAAACTGTAATTGCTCAATTAATTGAAAATTCGCTTAAGTTCGCGTTGTGTCGTCTGGCGATGTGAATCAACCCTGCTCACAAACTAATCAGCGTATTCGATAACAAAAGGCGCCGCCAACAACAACCAAACTGAGTTGTGGCAGCAAGCAGGACAAGCGCTAAGGACAAATGACGTGGGGATACATTTGCTGCTAATATCCGTTTACGTCTTTAGTTGAAAGAAAATTACAATATTTCGTGTGAGATAGTTTGCCTGACGCGACCAAACCGCACAAAGCACACCCCCTACACCACAGTCCCACCATATCTTCATAATGTATATATCTATATATATATATATAGACTTTTGTATCTAATTTAAATTTCACAATTTTGTGCTGCAAGAAAAACGCCATGCGAAAAATGAGCTCGAATCCCCGTCCTTAGCTTGAGCTAATTTTCTCGAGCTGCGTGTCTAGCTGGACTTGAGCTTGGGGTTTTTGGGTTATACGGGCATGGTTTCGGGTAGGTTCTGTGCCGGATTAAAGCCCAGCAAGTGGACACATACAAGGCTGGCAAGTAAGAAGAGAAGAAGAAGGAGGGTGAAGTTTCGGTTTTTGGGCTTTTGCTTTGCTTTTGCCCTTTACTGCTTAGCCAAATTATATTATGACTTGTTTAAAATTCAAATTTGAAAACACTAAAATCATGTTTTCAATGTCTGGCCAACGTTCTGCTTCTGCTCTCTGCCAGGGGTTTGGGTCGCTCGGGTGGAATAGTTTCGGGCAAGGGTTTAAGTATTGAAGTTGGATTGGGAGTGGGAGTTGGAGGGAGGCAGCTTGGTGGTAGTTTGGTTTGGTATCTTTGCCTTTAAATGCGCTCCACTCGCAACTTTGGCTGTGTCTGTATTTGTTTCGGTCGGCTCAAGGCAATGTCCTTTCCTTCTATATCCTTCCTTGCCAGAAGGAGGAGAGTGAGCTGAGTGTGTGTGCGTGTAACTGTGTCTGTGTGAGCTTATTATATGTAGCCGAAACATAGTTTCAACTAGCCACATAAATTTTGCATGCCACTCTTTCACTGTTTGTATGTGCTATTTGTAAACTTGCCTTTAAACAATTTTAATGATTTCATTAGTTGAGGAACTGGCAAATTTAATGAGTACATTTTCAGCTTGAAAATTGATTTAACAATCGATAATGATAAAAGGGTCTTTAAATGAATTAATTATTTGCATGTTGATATCGACTTGAGAGTCAATAGATAAAGGGATATAATGTTTAATATCTTATTATATCAATCTATTTTTGGATTTGGGTTCACACTTGCCAGCTTGTCGTAACCACTTTTGGTAACCAAGTCAATTAGGATCATTTACAGGTAGACGTGAAAGTTTTGCTGGCGAAAAACTATTGCACCTGAATAGAAAACTCAACTCATTCGTCTTGCCATACATACATATCCTTTTTACCTATCCTTACAATCTAATTAACTGTCATTGTGTTAAAAAGACGCCAAACTGGCAACCAAAACTCGCAACCAAATCTCTCTTCCTTCCTCTTGCCACCCGCCAGTGTTGTGGCCTGGCAGCCGAACAATGACAGGCCCGTCGTCCTCCAGACCGTTTCGTTTCGTCCTGTCCTGTTGGCTGTTTGCGTGTCAGTTCTGATGGCTCCAACCCCAGCCCCAAGTTAAATTGCACACCCGTCTTACGTGCAAGTCACGTCATTTGAGGCGCTAATACTGATGCGTTGGCAATAACTAGGGCTGCACAATTTTACATGGCTTTCCCTCTCTCTCTCTCCCTTTCTTCACTTGTTTTTGAAACTAATCAATAGCGCAAAATTTTACGTTTAATTAAAAATGTCTGCATGTGTAAACCGGGCAGGTTGCAGTGCCTCAAGACATTGTCTTATTGTTGGGAGCGTTCTATGCGGCCTATAAAATACCAAGGAGAAAGAAGTTGCCAAGTCGAAGTCACAGCTAGTTAGCCATAGAGAGAGAGTTGTGGCAGGGGCAACCATACTGTCAGACTGATAATTGCATTGCATAATGCATAATTACGAAGAAAAGTTCCGACTAAACAAAAAGCCACAAACAATCACTTGCTATAAGCTTTAGAGGTATGAGTTTTCCTGCATTTTCCTTGAACAACTTTGCATTCCTAAAAATATTTTTGTGTATAAATCAATAAAGTCTCTAAGTAGTTAGATTTTAATGCTTATAAGCAACGAAGAGACATTATGATTTATCGAAAAATTAAATATTCGTACATATAAGCCTTGAATATGCTGCATCCACATCTACATCCTGCTGCCTTGGGACAACAAAGACAAGTCCGAATGATGCCGAATGTAATTACAAATCCTTGGCAAACACACACACTCTCTCACACACACACACTCATTTAAATATGCAATATACCTGATAATGAGTGTGTATGTGTGTGTGGGTTTGGCTGCATTTGGTTTGATGTGCAAAATGAAGACATTTCGTTGCGGTTGAGAGTTTAAGCTTCTTGCCCCCTTCGGCTATAGATTTTCTTAGGCAAGCCGAGTAAACACATGCACACACACACACACGAAGAAGAAGAGTTTCTAGTATATATATATAGTATTTCTAAGTATATATGTACAATATTTCACATTTACCTGTGCCTGGTTCCATAGACTCATTCACATTCCTATTACCATTACCCATACCACCCCCCACCCAGAACCCCCCGATATATATTGCCTCATATTCTGGGCTCCACCTGCCCGTTGGCCATGCGGGGGCATCAATATAAACTGCTTTCAACATTTAATTAGTGTGTTTTCGCATACATAGAAACTGGTTGGTCATGTATACAACGTGGTCGTGTGTATGCAAATGTCGACGCGCACAACTGTACATGCTTACACATAGAACTCATACACACATACATACACCCGCCGCCTCACATACATACATACATACTCATATGCTGGTCACATGCAGAAGACATTGACGTTCAGTTGGTTATGCAAATTCCATGCCAACACCTTTTCGGCCAAAGACCAAGACAAACTTAAGTGGGTTGTGTGGCAGTGTGTGTGCGGTGTGTGTGTGCGCTGTGTGTGTGCGCTGTGTGTGTGAGTGCGTGTATAACATGCCCAGACACACATACACGAACACACAATTGCCTTTTATAATTAATTTTACAGTTAAGTGTATTTCAAGAAAGTTAAATTTACGTAAATTCGAAAATTTTGAAAGGCCATTGCCTTGGCCAAATCCTACAGCTCACATAGCCCAAAGAGGGTGGGTAGTTTCAATATGTGTGTGTGAGTGAGAGTATGTGTATATGTATATGTTGGACAAGGCATAATGCCAGGACGAGACATCGCTGTGGTTTGTGTCTGAGACATTTGACTGCTTTTTGGGTTTTAGTTTGGCCCCCAACCACACCAGCTTCAAATTTTATTGAAATTGCCTTGGGTTAGGGTTAAGAGTTAAGACACAAAATCTCTCTCTCTGCGTGTGTGTGTGTGTGCCTTGTCTTGGTGGTTAGTTACTGGCCGCCTTGGCAACACTTATGTAATGCAATCTAATTATGTTTGTCAGCACATCTCTTAGTCTGTGTACTAACTATCTCCTGTCTGACATTTCCGACCAAAATGGCGTCCGAAACTCTTTGCTTAACTTGCTTAAGTTCCTTGAAGCGTTGCGACAAGGTTGCAATAACTAATGTAAATTGCTTTCACACTTAAATAAAAAACTTTTTCAATCGATAGATATTATTATAAAAGTGCCTACACGCGCCTCTAATTTGTGCTAACTAATGACACCAATGCCTAAGTTGAAATATTGATCAATAAATTGCTGCAACACTTAAAAAAGGCAAAGCAAACCCACACAATCCAATAAAGGCAAACCATCAGCAATTGCAGATATACACTACACATACTTACACACACACACCCAATTACACACACACATCGTTGAGTAGAAGCCTTGTCATTGGAGCTCAGCCTAGTGAAGAGCCGAAGCATTTAACCAACCGAAAATATTTCAAATGCATTACAAATGCATAAGATTTCAACAATAGAAGCTAAAGCGTGTGGTATGGGTGTGTGGAGTATGTATGTATGTAACCCTAAACAGTTAAGTGCAATAAATACATGACACGCACACACATTCACACACTAACACACACACATACATGCACACAAACTGTACATGCATTGCAATAAACACAATCACAATCAAATAAATTACAAAGCATTTAATAATTCATTCAAAAAATGGCCACAAGCTGAAGAAGGCCAGCAAATGGCAGAGCCACAAAAAAAGAAGGAAGAAGAAAGAACTCAAACCCTTGTCTAGCAAAGCTTGATAATTTCAAAAATCAACAAGATATACACATATATATGCACAATCATATGTAGATATACACATATGTATATACATGTATAGATGTGTATATATTCATAACTGCAAATGCATTTTAACCGCAAAGGAAGGTTTCGGTTTTGTTGCATACTTTACAGCTGCTGCCTTGAATTTGTCTTTATCCACTTGTCTAGCTCACACATACACATAGATAGAGACACACACATATATACATATTCTCTTTCGGCCCTTTCTTTCACTCTCGCTTGGCTCATGCCATCATGCCATTGCACTCAATTAGAAGACTTTTGTCATTGTGTCTAGCAACAGTTTTGCAATATCTCTATCTCTTTCACACACACACACACATACACTAAAACTTGTTTTGCATTTTGTTGTTGTGTGTTAAGTTTCGCAGCCATTTTTGTTATTTTGCACTTTTAGTTTAAATATTTGATGGCTTGCATATTGATTGGTGCTCTGTGCAACGTGGCGCATGAGTAATAAATTTATCCATATGCTTACAGATATCAAATACATATGTATATAGAATATATCTAGTATATAGTAAATAGAAATGTGCATATGTGTACATAGACGAAATACATTTTTCATTATGTATAAGTATTAATATCAAGACTGAGTCTGAGACTTTATATACATTTATAACAAGACCAGCAATCAATAAATATTTGTATTTTGACTTGTAACAAAATACGTAAAATATTTGATTATTAAAAGAATTTATTTACAATTTTATTTCTTGTAATTTGTTTTATCATGTTTCAAAGAACTATTTATGTAAATTGATAACAAAGCCAAAGAATCTTTTGCAAAATGAACGAATTAATAAAGCATTTTTGGTTTAGTTGATTGCTGGACCAGTGCTAATTACAGACCCATGTAGCTAGAAGACAATGTCTTTTGTTCGCACCCCCCCCACACCTCTACCCCGACCCCATCATAGCCACTTATTGTGAAACGTAATTTCTGGTGCAATGTGCGGTTGGCAACCAAACGCCAACGGCCAACGACCAACCCAAGAGTCAGTTCCAGTCAAATTCAACTGCCAGTCAGAAAGACAGACAGACTTAAAACAGAGACACACTAACTAAGAGAGAGAGGGAGAGAGAGAGAGAAAGAGAAAGACGTTAGAGAGAAAGCAAAGCCAGGCGCCGGCAGCAGTAACAGCAAGAGAAACAGCACTAATCAAGAAATCCAAAAAGCATAGCATATTTTCAGGCTGATTATATTTACAGGCCCGCGCGCGGGGTTTGCCGGGAGCAGCGTAATACCTGAACAGAAGAAGGTGCAGAAAGTAGATAGAGCTAGAGTTGGCTGATGATTGCAACCGAGTGTTGAGGCGAGGGGGCGAGGGGGTGAGGGGGTGAGTCGGTGGGTACGAGGGGTACGTAGGTCTATGTTCTCGTTTCGGCCGCATTCACATTGTTGGGCTTAAGTTGCGCCTAAGCGTTGCCGACATTACAACGGTCCGGCGGGCAAGTCGGGCGCCCTAATGTATGCAACAAATCTCGCCGAAGCGACGCATTTTGTAGCCATTTAAGCTACTTGCATAAATGTACAGAGCTACACACACACACACTCACACCCCTTCATCAAAAGAAAAGCTTCGGCTCCAAGGTAGGCGACTTCCAAAAACTATGTTAGGGTTTGGGTAATACGCTCCTGTGCTATGCTCTCTGGCTTTGACCGAGACCAGGGCTATGGGCCTGTCCAATGTTGCAGCGCCGTCACCTTCGTCTCTCCTCCTTCTTTCTCGTTGGCAAATGAATCTCATTTGCATTTAAATTAGGAATGAAGCTCGATTTGCTGTTGTTGTTCTACTCGTTGTTGTTGTTGTAGCTGCAACTTCTAACGTTACATGGTTCTAGGTCTGGTTCTGGGTCTCGGTTGTGTTGTTGCTGCTGCTGCTCTGGGTTTGAGTTGGGTGGCACTTTTTAATGAAGACAGCGCAGCTACTTAGGCACCCATGCATGCATGCATGTCGCCACCTATTGCGCTCCTTGTCCAACACAACACACTGTCTCCCTCCCACACTTGGTCTCGGTGTGGTGTGTGTTGTTTGCATTGGAAATCTGGTTATAGAACTTTTGCTACTTAGTTGAGCTGCGTTGGGCAGCTCATGGTTTTCGGACAAGTTGCTCGATTGCATGCCAACTAATGGCCAACAGCTTGGGACAAATGTGCTGGTAAATAACACAAACACACACACACAGAAAAAAGGAGCTAGTGGAGGGGGGGAACTCAACCAAATGGGCCACGTTATGGCAAATATGTTAATAACCATTTTTTTTCGGTGGGAGTGGCCCTGCTTCTACTTTTGCTGTACAAAATTTTAATTAGAAATGTTATATGAGGCGCACGTTTTTGTCTCTCCATATGCTCGTTGGTCAGTGCTCCAACCATGTTCCATGCTTAGACAACATATTAGGGTTAAATGTGCAATGAGTTGGGGAATGGACAAATGGTGAATGGGACAGGACCATCAGTTGCTCATTTACAGCTCAACAACAGAGTAGTAATTAAACTCTAATGGCACACAATATTAAAGAAAAGATCGGATTACCCGCCAACAATATTGCATAATTAGTTAGGGAGAAATTTTGGAAACTAAAGTAATCACAATTTTAGAAAGAGAATTTAGTAAGTATTTTTTAATGATTTGGTATTCAACTTTACTTTATATCCAAACTCATAAACAACTCCAAAGTAATGTAAATTTTTCAACCCGGACTTTACTTATTATGCAGTGACAATATTATCTATTGAAATTATTGTTATAGTTCTAGTTATGATTGTCAAAGTTATTTATATCTAATAATATTTGTTTAATGTTGACAACTGTCATTTACATATGTTTATTGAATCGTTAAGGAATGGCAATAAGCCAAGAAATATATTTATATCAAACTCGTTTGGTTTTATCACTGAATCGCACATTTGCTCACAGTTAATCGCTCAATTCGAATACGTTCCACATGCAATCCACCTGCTAGCAATATTGCATACTTGACTTTAATTAACTAATCGCTAATGCAAAAATTACAATAAAACTAATGTTAAGCTGTTGTTGCTGTGCGGTGCTTTGGGTGGTATGGAATGGTAATCTAGTTTTTTACCATGGACTCAACCAAGCACCGAGTGCCAAATGCAATGAATGCAGCTATTCATTTATGTCAACGGTAATGACATTTTACATTGGGTGTGTGCCATTCACATCCACAACGCGTCGGTGGCGGTGTTGGCGTCGGCGGCGATGTCCGACTAGCAACAATTGCAACTCATGCGGCTGTCTCTTGGTAGGCTCTCTCTCTATGTCTCTATATATGCTAAATGGTAAACGGTAAAGGGTAACGGGTAAAGGGGTTGGGGGTTGTTGGGAGTGTGAACAATGAGGCTTGGGCCCGGCTGCCATAGACAAGTGTCAGTTGTAATTGAAAAATAGGAATATTAATTTTAAAGTGTTGTAGTAGCTTCATATGGCCGACATCGTGCCACTCGATAATGTAGGTTGCGGGGGTGACAGGGGGTTGTGTGTGTGGTACGCGAAAGTGTAACATGTTCAAGTAGCATGAGACACGTTGCAAATATGCAGCGCAAAGTAATTACATTTTGTTCAACTCAATCGTTGAAGTAGTAGCAAAGACGATTAAGGATTGGTTTGAGTACAAAAAAAAAACATTTCATATGAAATTCAATGAAAACTAATAAGTTTTTAAAAGAAATGCCTTTACTTCATTTCACAAAACTTTTCTTTTGAAAGTCAATGAAATGATATTGTGTGATATTTTATACTTAAGTGCCAAGCATTCAAATATCGAATAGCGTTCTTTATCATTTTACCTTGCCCAGCAACAGCAACAGAAGCAGCAGCAGCTGGGAAAGCGTCAGAAGCGGCATTTCTTTTTGAATGCACTCAGCCCATGCTAATGGGCCAATCGCTGGATACACATGATATGGCTGCTGGGCCGCTGGCCGGAGCTGGAGCTGGAGAGTGGCACCAACTCGGCACACTCGACTCGACCCACAGGCTGTGCGACAGGGACAATGGACAATAAAATGGGTGTGTTGCTCTACGGCTAAAACAAAAAATGTTTTTTCTGCTGTTCTGCTGTTGTCATTGTGGTACAAATGGGTTTGGGGTGGTGTGGGGGGGCTGTTCAAACGGAGGGCTAACAGGACCAATCAGCAGCAGCCGCACAAGCGTTACTTTTTCGTTTTCTTGATAAAAACGCAACGATGGCAGCGAATGAGAAGTGTAGAGAAAATCGTAGACCAACTCACACACACACACACACACACATGCCTGTGTGGCACATCTCATATGTGTGTGTGAGTGGACAAAGAGAAGAAAAATTTGCGCATAAAAATGCAAAGCTTTTGTGTTTTCTCAACGGCTGCCTAAAATAAAAATAACGCATCAACATCAACAGCAACAACAACAGAAACAACAACAACTGGAAAGGGGTACATCGGAAATGCCAACAAACAATAAGAAGTAAAAGAAAGCGACAGACAAACAACAAACATAACGGTAGTCAAGCATTGACCAAGGGAGTAACGAAGTCAAAAAGAGGAAGACTGGGGGTAACTAAAAAAGCAAACAAAAAATCGCTGACGAAAAAATTGTTAAAAATAGCAGAAACAGGCAACAGGCACAAATTGATAAAGGTAGAATTTGGTGGGTGTGGAGAACGCATTAAGGTGGGGCGGGGTAGGGGTGTGGTGCTCACAAGTGCAGGAGCAAAAGGAAGGAGGGTAGCCAGTCTGAGAGTGATGCGGTGTGGCAGGCAGCAACAACGAAAAAAAAACTTCTGCCTGACGCTAGAGGTGACAAAGCAGCAGCCAAGTGGGACGGAGTAAGGGTGGGTTGATGGTCGAGTGTGTTTATAGGAAGGAAAGTAGTGTGACATATGAGGCGGTGTGAGGGTGGGCTCTTATGTGGAAGTTAGTAAAAAGTAAACTAACCAAGCGGTTAAGCAAATGAGAAAGCATATAGACAGAGGCAGAAACAACAATCAGAATAGATTGTAAGATAAAAGATGTAAAGAAAAGAAGCAAAGCTCTCTTTGGGAATGATATAATTTATCAATCGAAGTCGAAAACTTAGAACAATGCTAACATTATCAGACATAATACTTAAAATAAGCTGGAAAAACCTCCTCCCTTTCTCGCATAATCCTTCTCTCATTCGCTCCCTCTACCTATATTACAGTTATCGTAACTTTCCTACACCTCCTAGTGATATTTTTAACAGCTTCGACGTAGTATGCGTACTCTGAACTGGACAATAATCATCATCATACAAAAAAAGCCAATGACTTTCGCAATAGACACTGAAAAAAACCAATCAACATTTCTAAGCTGCTTTTGGCTTATTGTCTGCCTATCTCGCTATCTCTCTTTCTCACCCACTCTGATTCCTTTTAATCTCTACTCTCTTTCTGGCACCAATTCCAATTAAAAATTTGATGTAAATGAGCAGCAGAGTTAGACGGAGTGGTCGCCCCCCAAAGGCCTCTGCAACGTGGCAATAAATGCCGCGACAGACGCCCAAAAAATGAAAGAAACACTGCAAAATGAGGCAGCACCCCAAACTGACCAGTCAAAAGGAGTGGGAGGTGGGGTGAACAACTTTTACTTTTATTTTGATTCGCAATGGAAAAAAAAGTGAAGAAAAAGGAAATGTGCCGCCAAAAGTGAAAATCAAGCAAAAGCTTTTGCATACGCAACGCAAACGAGGGCGTTGCCGTTAACCTGAGTGCAAGTGCAAAGAGAGAGGTGGCGGGGGGCGGGTTGGGTCGGTCAAGAAGAGTGGTAAAATTGCATTTATTTGAGCAGCGAACGCGCGCCGAGAGGGGCCCAAGAATAACTGCGGCTGACCAGCGACCAAGCAGTCAGAAAGTTGTAGCAGGCAAACACGGCGCTCAGGCCAACATGAAAAATGGCCAACAGGAATAAAAAACGACAGAGAACGAGAAAGAGAGAGAGGGCAAGGGCTAGCCCTAGTGCTGCGAGAAAGGGCGAGCGAAAGAAAGTAAACGAAACGAAAAAAAAAAACAGGAAAAAATTAAATGAAGCGGCGCATAAAAAAATGCTCAGCAAAATAGTAGGAAAGGAAGCACAGAAAAAAAGAAGGAAAGAATTGGGTCTGCTGTGTGGGTTTTTTTGGGGAGGTTAAAATGCGCTGCGCTGCCCTGGACAATACTTGGCCTTCATTGTTGTCAAGCAGCAGCAACACCACCCCACCCCACCCCACCACTATCATCAACATCCACGACCCTTTGCAAACACCCAACACACACACACAAACACACACACAGAGCGAGGCTATGTGGGGTTGATTGAGTGGCGCGCCCATTGATGTCGTTGCTGCTGCTGTTGCTGTCGCTGTTGATGGGCCTTTAGACCACACTGGACCATTAGTGGCAGGGGCATGATGTGAAGGCAATCTCCAGTTTCCAGTTGCTCTCCTACTCTCTCTCACTCTCTTTCTCTCTCTCTCTGTCTGTTTTGGCTGTTCTGTGTTTTGTTCCATTTTTATGTGTGCGGTTCTCTCCACACACACTTTTGCTCCATTATTTTTTACACATTTTTGTTTTGGTTTTTGTGCTTCGCTGTTGTTTTGCACGCTTTTTTGTTTTTGTTTGGCCATTCGCCATGCGGCTGTCAGCTGCGACTGCGACTCCCCTACCACTCTGCCCTTCCAACCATTTCTATACACACACATACATAGGCATTGTATATCCATATATAGAGACAGAGAGAGAACCGGTCAAATGCTCGTGAAAATTGCAATGTCTGCAGCTTGCAGCTTTTGTTTGCTGTATGAAACTGATTGAACTGCGATGCGAAGGGACGAGTGGAAGAGCGGGGGGTGTCCTATCAGTAATGGGCTTCGGCTGCGACGGCCGTTGTATTCGTATTTGGTTTTTGGGACTGCAACTGAAGCTTACATTTTTATTCACACGGGCGTCTCTGTGTGTGTGTGTGTGTGTGCCGAGGAAATTGTGCAAGAAATCGCTCGGCTATTGCAAATGGCGGCTCACGTTTTTTTTAATTTTTGTTTGTCTGCTTTTCGTCAAGTTTGTTTTGCTTTTATTCGCGTATCTGTTATTTTTTTGTTTCCGTTTCAGTGTCAATTTGTATGTTTTTTGGGTCTGCTCAGTTGACGCTGCAGGTCAATGGATTTGGTCAAGGCACATTTGGCAGCAGCGCATTTCAAAATGGTTTAGCAAAACTGCGAGTTGTAATCTGAATGTTTTGTAATCGCTTCTGATTCGTGGTTCGAGTTCTTTAGTAAATCTTTTTTAAAAGCTGAAAACTTGCATATTGATAGAAACCGAAGCGATCCAATACCTACTTACTTGCTCAAAAGTGAACCGATTTTAGTACAGTTATAACATTATGTAAGCGTAGGAGTATTAAGATTAAGACTGCATTCAAACCGGAATAAGATTTCAATCGAGATTATTACTTTCATCATAGCTCCATCTTTATCGAATCGCAAGAAATAGATTTTTGAAAGCAATTTTTGTAAAGTTAAACCAATCTATGAACGTTGAAATATCAAGATTAAGAATGCATTCAAACCGGAATAAAGTTTCATTCCGATTTATTATTTTCAAGTTGATGAAAATACTTCTCTCTATCTTAGCTTCATCTTAATCAAATTACAACTAATCGATTTTTGAAAGCGATTTTAGTAGAGTTATACCATTACGTAAGCATTGAAATATCAAGATTAAGACTGCATTTAAACCGGAATAAGGCTTCCTTCCGAATTGTTATTTTAAGTCGATGAAGTACTTCTCTCTATCTTCTATCCATCTATCTATCTACCTATCTATCTATCTATCTCTCTTATCTTCATCTTAATCAAATCACAAGCAATAGATTATTAAAATCGATTTCGCTCCTTAAATATATAAATATTTTTAACCACCTCTCCAAAATGCCCCTTCTACAACTATCTTTGCAATCTAATTGGTAATCTCAACGAACTCAAGTCCAATGAACTCTTCACTCACATACATACACATATGCAAACAATTGTCTAACATGTTAGCAACTTGTATTGTACAATGACACTGCCAATACAGCTGGAGCCACGCCCACATCACCGGCTAAGAGTAGAAAAAAACCGCCCACAAAAATGGTCAAATGATGCTGCTGCTGTTGCAGTGCTAGAAGGCATATCCAAAGGCCCACATTTGCCATTATGGCCATTTTGTTTCATTTGAGCTTGTGGCATTAACAATTCAGGCATATATAAAGCAACATAAATATTAATTGAAAAATATTTTCACATCTCTTTCTCTGTGTGTGTTTGTGTGTGTGTGTTGCGACTTAACAGGCGCAAAAGTAGAAATAAAAGAAAGAAAAACTATATACAACAAAACAACATAGAGAAAACAAATGCAAATACACACACATACATACATATGCTTATGTATATGTAGACACTTACGCAACACATACGCATGCTCAGTGATGAAATTATGTACATTTGCATTAAACAAAACATTAAATATGCAAAAGTGCATTGCCAGCCAGGCAGCAGGCAGGCCAGGCAGGCTCTACCAATACTATTATATGTGAGAGATGCCGTGGCAGTATCTACCGAAAAATGTTTGCATCCACACATGAACAAAAGGGACGGGTGGACAGGTCGGGGAGTGGTAGGGGGTGGGGAGACGGGTGTCCAAGCATATAGCATATTGCTGGCCACAGCAGGCGCACAGGGCGCACCAAAAATAGAACAAGTCAAATATTTTTCGACAATTTATGAGCCTGTTTTTAACCACCTCGTCCCGCTCCACACCGACCCCCCCTTACACAAAATGCATGTCCACTCAATGTGGGTTGAGTAACCGGGGTCCCAGGGTGGCTGTTGGTCAACTTGTAACGCGGCACGCGGCCCCCCAAAAAATGCCATTTGCAATTAAAGCAAACAAGCAACGTAGTCGCCGCTGCTGCCGTTGCCGATGCTGCTTCTGCTGCTGCTGCTGATGCTGCTTTTCTGCTGATTTCTTTCTTTCTTTTCTTTTTGCTGGCTACTTTTTGGCAATTGCATTTTTTAACAGGCGACGGCAGGCAGCGACGCGCTCGCGCACCCTGCAAATGGCCAAGCACAGCAAATGGCAGCAGCAGAAAGTACCCTTTGCCTTGCCTGAGCCTTGCCTCAAACTCATTTGAACCCAACCCACGAAAAAACACTCAGACATTGGAAGAGTAATGCCAGGGCCCCCCAAACTCTTGCCGCAATTTGTGTTCCTGGGCCCTGGTCGCATGTGTGAATTATAATTTCGCATTCGGCGTTGCGCTCAAAAGTATGCAACAAAACCAAGAAAAAACCAACTAATAGAGGGCAATACTAAAAAATACCCTTTAACTGAGAAATGAACAATTAATCATTTATTATCATGAAGGGAAGTTTGTATTCTTTTTACAAATTATTTGATTAAAAAAATATATTTTTTATCAATTTAATATATCTACAATAAATATATAAATACAGGGTATGCAAAACAAGAAACACAACAGCCTTGAAACATATAAACACATTTCCACATACAGAAATACGCTCGCCCCAAAAAAACACACAGAGAAAAAGTGCCTGGCGCATAATAAGAAGAAAGCAAAAGCAGTCGCCGCCGCCATCGCATTTCCATTGCTCGCCGGGGCTTTTGCTTATCACTAGGGCTGTCAAGTGCCCAGCATCCATCCTACCCAATCCCATTTCCATTCCCACATCCCAATGCCCAAACCAACTTTCTCACTTCATGCTATCGGTACGGGCAACTCGCGCTCTTTGCAATAATTCAATTCATTTTCTATTTTTTGACTTATTTTTTTATATGACGGCATCGCCCGAACAACACACAACACCGAAAAAAAAACAAAAAGAAAGTAAAAGTTGTTGCACATTCAACGTGTTCGCTGGCTTCAAGTGTTCGCTTGATATGGACCAGTTGAGGGGGTGGACAGCCTGGTTGGTTAAGGGTGGCTTGTATGCTTCTGGCTTCTGCCACTGTCCAGCAACATGGGGTATGGGTGCAAACATGGCATGGCTATAAATTTGGCGCTTTACCTTTTGTGGGCATTTGTGAGAGACGCGAATGCCAACTGCCAACTGCCAACTGATATATGTTAACGTAAGGCGATAGCATGCAATTATATTGACAGTAAACACCTTGGAATTGCATTTCAGTTAATGTCGAAATCAACTGAAAATACTGTAATGATAAACAGAAAGTGAATGAAATGTGATTTTGTAAAGAGTTTATAAGTGATTAGTAGAAAGAATTTGAATAAGAACAGAATCTGTTTTCTCCAGAAATGATTAAAATGTGATTTGGTAAGAGTTTACAAATGATTAGCAGAAATAATTTGAATAAAAACAGAATCTCTATACTCTAACCCCAACATCGCTCTCCAATGTTTATGCATTTTCATCCATCATTACTCGTTGAAACTACTTTATTAGAAATTTCACATATTAAACACATTTCTGCATTGAAAATTCAGTTATTTGGCTTCATTTATGTTTCCTATTATACTAATGAGTTCACATCTGCTTAATGAATCTGAATATTGAAAGCTACTGAAACTTCATGACACCTTATACAAAACTATAAAACTAGCCATGGGCATACGCCAGCCCCACCCTCCCTTCTGAAAAGTACCCTTCACTAAATCAGTTTTTAATTTCCGCTCATTTGCGAAAACTACTGCGACTGCCTGTTAGTAACAATGGCCCTGTAACATGTCAGCGCCTCATTACAAGCTTCGTTTTGTTTTCAGTAACTTTGGTGCCGCGAGCGCAGCGAACAACCTTGTCTACTCCACCACCACCTACTCCACCCCACAGTCCCTCCTTCCCCCTGCTTCATTCAATTGAGCGTGTGTAAATATGTTGAAAAGTTAATTCATTGCACATCAATGCATCAGGCCCAGCTCTACTAGCTGCAGTTGCAGTCAACCCACCAACACACAACTACTTTCCTCTCTCACTGTGTGTGTGTGTGTGTCTATGTGTGTGTGTGGCATATAGTGAGTGTCAGCGTCGTCGGCGGTTGCCGTCTGTTTGCCGCCTGTTTGCACAAAGGACATGCATGCAGGACATTTACCTCCTTTTTTTTCCCATCATCATCAGTTTTTCTCCACATTTTTTTTTCTTGTAGTTTCTCATTTTTTTTCCATTTTTTTCTGCACGTTTGCTGTGTGTCATAAATTTAGTTCGATTTGCTGTTCCGCGACATTAACGTGCTCGTCCTCGCCGGGTGGGAAACAACTATTGAGTGTTCCTGCTGCAACTCCTGCTTTTTAATGATTTTTGCTGTGCTGGTCAGCAGCCAGCTGCTACTAGCTGTTTAAGTAGTTTGTTTTTCATTTTAGTTTTTGTAATTGTGTGCGCGTCAATAAATGTCAATTTTTCTAATGTAGTTTTGGCACGCGGCAATGAAATTTATCAAGCGCTTAATTAATATCTTTGCATATCAGCTAAATGATGTTGTGAGACTTATGGGTGATAGTTTTGTAAGAGCTGAGCTTTAAGTGTCGTTAAAGTTGATTTTGTAAACTGAGAGATAAACAATTGTAAAACGGGGAAAATTCTTTACTCTTTGCTTATTAATATTAAACATTTTTTTCTGGCATTTTCTTTCACATTTGTATCTGTTTATAATCACATTTGCAAGCAGCAGCAACATTCATTCAATTTGTTTTGCCCATTGGTTCACCGAACATTTAACACTTCGATAAAAATTCATTTAATTACCGCACTGGCCAACACATTTCTATTTACATTTAACACTTTTTGCTATATTGTCACGTTCGCTGCTTATTTTTATCGCTCTTTTACTTTGGTTGTTTTTTATTTGGTTTTTTTTTTTCGTTGTATTTTGTTTTTGGGTTGTTATTTTGCACTACAATTATGTTAATTTCCTATGCAAATAAAATTTAATTGAAGCTCTGGCCAGGGCACGTCGCGACCCACAACGCCGGACGACGACGATGCCGGAGACGATGCCAACAACCCGCACTTAGGCAACTTCCAACGCCCTGGCATTAATGTTGCGCTCCTTCGTGCCACCCTCTCTTCCCCTTACAAACTGTTTTTAGTCCGTCCTGTGCCGGTCTAGTCGCACATTTGGAGAGCGTCGCCAGCATTAATTGCCAATAATTATATTGGTTTACCTTTCTACTTTCTTCTTTTTTTATAAATATTTTTTTTTTCGCTTGGTAAACTGTTTACCTAAGGGCAAGTTCCTACTTTAAATTGCAGAAAAAGCTTTAGTAAAAAGGTTGTGTTTTACTGAAAAGAGGAGTTGTGTGATTTTTTTCTAAATCGTTTCTGTCATGTCCTGCAGTTTATTTTATCCCATTCACACACGAAAAATGAACAACAATTGCAACCAATTAAATTTGCATAAATTCAGTTGCAACCCCAAACATCAGCAGAAGCATCAGGGGCAAACACAATAAGTGTCAAACAATAAAAGTGCGTTGACAATTACAAACAAAAATTAAATTAACTTATTAACTCACACAAATGTGTGTGATAGAGTAGAATATGTTTAAACATGTAAATGAACGAATCCGCGTACAGCTGACAAAACGTAATGTAATACGAGTAAATGCCGTCGCTGTCGCTTAAATAATAATCCAATCAGCAAACATTTGGATCCTGGATCCCCGATGTGCACAATGGGCGTGGTCAAACAATTGACAATGCTCTGTGTGTGGATTATGTAATTACCAAATGTGCAAATATAATTTAATAATAACAAAAGCAATCACAGCTCACGATTCATTTCACTGCCATGATTTATGGCAATACGTGGCGTATGTGTAATAAACTCTCAAACGCAGTTGCTCATTAAAGTTTTTCTGTTTAATTTTTAAGTCAAATTTCAACTGTTAAACTTTTGACTAAAACTTATTTACTCTTGTTGCAGGATTACGATAAGGAGATTAGCTGCCACAAAATCCATTCGCCTAGCAGTAGCAGCCACACCTCCCACCACCACCACCACCAGCAACACCACCACCCCCTGCACCACCAACACCATTCCCAGCAGCAGCATCATCATCATCATAACCACATCATTAGCAACAACGAAGATGATATGGATACAACGCTGCTCTCGCCCGCACACTCCAACCATTCGGCGTACGATAGCAAGGATCATGTCAAGGAACTGGAGTTCTATAAGAATCTGGCCGCCAAGGCCGCCTCCCTGGCCAACCATCATCAGCGCGACACAAACTCCACCTCGCCTCTGCCCATGCAAATCGATGCGGACGACGACGAAGTGGAAGATACAACGGCCGAGGCGTTGCGTTTGCAGCACGAGGAACAGGCTCAGGCCAAGGCATTTGCGGCACATCTAAATGGAACTAGTGAGTACATATCGAAAACCAAACTGAAAAAAAACCGAGATGGAAACAAGACAAAAATCTTATATATTATGAGCTGGTACAGCATTCTAGATTGGTTTCAATTATATTTTTTATTATATTTGTATTCTAATTATAAGTTTCCATCTTTGTTAAAACAAAATAGAACCCCTACCATGCTTTAAGAACCCGCCAACTAAACTAAACAAGCAATTAGTGCCTGCAGCTTTCTAGGGCTGCTTTATTACAATCCTCAACCCTTTTGCTTATCTACACATTTCCCTGAACTCAACTCAACTCGAAACTAATGACAACATTTTACGTATGCCTTTTTGTTGTTTATCCCCTCTCTGCAAAAAATAAAAACAGTGCAAGACATGATAAATTTGCAAAAATTACAAAATTTGGCCACGCTGCAACAGCAACAGCAGCAGCAGCAGCAACAGCAACAACAGCAGCAGCAGCAACAACAACATCCGCACTCAAATCCACATCCGCATACACATTCACATCATTCCCATCATCATCCGGCGACGGCAGCAGCACTTGCAAGTCTTCAGGGTTTAGCCGCCTCCGTGTTCAACTCACCATTGAATTTGAGCGTTGGCGCTGAGGCTGTGACAGCAGCAACAACAGCAGCAGCAGCTGCAACCGTTGGCGGAGTTACCTCAACATCAACATCAGCTGCTGTTGCTGCTGCCGTCGCTGCATCAACAACAGCGAGTTCCTCGCCCAGCAACAACAACAACAGCAGCTGCCACAATGGCAACAACAACAACAATAGTAGTGGCAGTAACAAGCACAAGACGTCAAAGGGCAACAGTAACAGCAGCAGCAACAACAGCAACAGCTCAGCCAACGGCAACTCCTCCAGCCAACAGCAACAGCAGCAGCCACAGGATAATCCCAGCAGCAGCAGCTCACCCCATTCGCATCCCCTGAACGCAACGACGCTGGCCAATGTTTTGGCTGCGGCGACCGCATCGCCACCGCCAGCGCTTCAAGCGCCGCCGGCTAGCGCACAAATGCCGCAACTGATACTCGCCTCCGGCCAACTGGTGCAGGGTGTACAGGGTGCCCAGCTGCTCATACCCACAGCGCAAGGTGGGTACAAAAACTAACTACATGGATAATAGTACATCCATGCATGTATGTAAAGGGATTACTTTTTAGTTATGTGTGGGTATCAATAACATAGTTGACTTCACTTGACTTTGGCTTTTGTGGCAGCCACAGCCAAAGTCGTTGACTATTAAAGCCAAAGCTGAAGCGATTAGACAGCTGCCAATTTCCTCGCTGATTATAAAGCACATCATATTTAGGGGGAATATACAATTTTTGTTTATAAATTGAATTTGATTTTAATATTAATTGAATTATAAGTTTAAAGATTAATAGCAAAAACAATAGATGGCTAAGAAATGTTTTTGTATTGAGCTGATAAACATTTTGGGGAAATTTGATTTAGCTAAGAATAAAATTGATAAAGTTTATTCCAATCCAATTGAAAATAAAGTTGATTCAACATATTGGGTTAATTTGATCTAACTAAGAATAAGTTTGATAAAGTTAATTCCAAGCCAATTAAAGATAGTTTTGATTCAAGATTTTTTTCTTTTATTACATTTCTATTGAGCTGACTTTTCACAACAAAGAAAATCGATTTTCCCTTCTTTCAGGCATTGCTGTTCAGACCATTCTCACTATTCCTGTGAGTCCACAGATTCCCACCAGCGAACAGTTTTTACCCAATGCATTCGGCGCCTTTGCCAGCTATCAGCAACAACAGCAGCAGCAACAACAACAGCAACGAGAACAACAACGTGAATTGTTGGCACCACCGTTGGCTGCCATGCAACATGCACCAGCCTTGCCACAATTGGCGCAAACACCCACGAATTTACTCAAGCCCAATCTGTTTTCGACGGGCGTGCAACAGTTGCTGACAGCATTGCATCCGGAACTGTTTGCTGCCGCCGCTGCCAATCATCAGCAACAGCAGCGAGAGCAGCAGCAACAACAGCTGGCAGCAGCAGCTGCAGCCGCCGCCGCAGCCAGTCACTTGCCACATGCCGCCCACCTTGCCGCCGATATGCGACGCTCAGCGGAACGAACGCCGCCAAGTGGTTCACCCACAGTGGGCAGTCCATCGCTGCCGAGCAAGCAGCCAGCCCCACCACCGCCGCCGGCAG
The DNA here is from genome assembly GCA_035044645.1 of Scaptomyza parva. Taxonomy (NCBI): domain Eukaryota; kingdom Metazoa; phylum Arthropoda; class Insecta; order Diptera; family Drosophilidae; genus Scaptomyza; species Scaptomyza parva. The sequence continues at coordinate 9,668,228 of JAWNNT010000090.1, forward strand.
CAGCATTTCTGTTGCAACAGCAGCTCCACATCAAGCCTGAGACGCAGACGCACTTGCATCCTCATCATCATCATATGCATGGGACGACCGGCAGCTCGTCGAGTCAGGCCTCGACACATCCACAGATCAGTTTACGGCATCCGGATGAGTTGACAGCGCCGCAGTTGGACATGAAACCGCTTGAGTTGAGCAGCGGCAGCAGCAGCGTCTCGCCGCCAGCTCTGCCTCCCTCGGCCTCGGCACTGGCTCGCCATCATTTCGGGCATAATTTGCGCAGTGCTGCTGGCAGTTCACCCAAACATAGTCCTGGACGCGGCTCTGGCATGAATCTCAGCCAACATCATCACGAGCGAATGGAAAGACGTTCGCACACGCCCACAGCGACAGCGACGAGAGCAAGTGGCTCTAGTGGTGGCGGTGGTTCAGTTCACCTCTTGCCACATGAAAGAGGTGTTGGAAATAGCATTGCTGGTCGCTTGACACCCACTTCAACGGCGCCTGGAGCCGGAGTTGGCAGCGGTGGCAATGAAAGAGGCTATTCATCTCCATTGTTTCGCACCCATTCGCCACCGGTGCATGTCCTCAACATGGGCAGTTCACCCCGTTTGGAACGCGACTATCTGGGCAATGGACAAAGTTTAGGTGTTGGCGTCAACACTGGCGTCTCAGTCGGCTCCACCAATTGCACAGCCTCCGCGTCGGGGACATCGAGCTCCGCAAGCAATGTACTTAGCAGCATTAATAGGTAAGGCATTGCCTAATAGCAATCCTGTCAAGAAACTTAAACATTTCTTTTCGTTTACAGACTCAATGCCTCGAATGGCGAGCTGACCATTACCAAATCGTTGGGTCCGCCAACGGCAACAGCGACGCGTGCCTCATCCGCCTCGCCGCGTGACGATTCACCTGTACCAATGCCATCCACATCGGGTGCCTCGCTCATGCAACCGCTCAAGCTTAGCCCCTCATCCCGCAGCGAACCGCCGCACATGTCGCCCAACGGCAATGACAATGACAACGACCTGCTCATGGATTCACCGAGTGAGTAAAGATCGACTTTTTTTTATCTCTCAACTAATACTTAGATAGTTTATTGCTTAGTTAAAGTTAGTCAAAGGCAATTAGACCAAGATCTAAGAATCTTTAAGCTTATTGTTAAGTATAAGTTTTGTTCCTACTTGATGTCTATATTCCTCAATAGCGCTTGGGATTAGCTATCCCACAACTAACTCTGACAGGTCTTCCCAACCAGTTAAAGGTCCTTCTTGACTAGCTCTGCGATGTCGGCGATGCGTGACAGCTTCAACGCTGCTGCTAATTTGCCTAACACTTTCGCCTGACATCTTTCAACTTTTGCAAGCAAGAGCAACAAAACAACGCGTTGCCAAAAATCTTTGGCCTCGAGTTTTGTTTAGCAGGCTCGCGGCTGCATCAATTATGAACCATGCTCTGGAGAAGTCGTGTAAATGCACAGCAAAACTTTTCACACAAGACGACAAGACGAGTAGCGACAGGGGAAACGAGGCACCTACTAAATAGATAGATAGATGCTTCTTGCATTTTCTTTTGGAAATCACATATAAATATATGTGAATATATTCTCTTCAAGTTGTTAGATCTTGTTTTCATTTAAAACGTAACGAAATGAAAAGTTTAAGTTCTCAACTGCGTTAATTAAGGTTGAAAAAGTTGCCCATCAAATGACTAGCTGCTAATTTGAACAAGTGTGTATGTGTGTGAGTGAGTTTCACATACATGTATATCACTCATACGACTCGTTGCACGTAGTTTGTATGGTAGCTCTTAAAATATCAAATAATCGGCAACAAACTACATCAATTCAACATTATTCACAGCAAAAGCAAGCTCCAATTGAGTGTTTATGTTTTTTTGACCTGCCACTCAAATTTCATTTGGCCCCAATACTAACATATTTCATTATTAAACGTGTACGTGTGTGATTTTTGAATGTTTTCACTAATTGTGTAAGCTAATATTTATATTTGTGGGTTCTGTTTTTTACATATATATATATATTTAAGGGTAAAGGTTTTTCATTAGAAAAATATCTTATTTCTTAGAAATCACATTAATTAAAATTCGAATTACATATATAATTGAAGCATTTTTTTATTATATAAAAAATATTTCATAGAAACTGAGCACAAAGATATAAAATGAAATATTTAGATACATTTACGCTTAAAGATACAAAAGAAATTAATAAATAAATATTGATTTTAATAAATGTTTTTTTCTAGAACCTGAGCTCAAAGATATAAATTGAAATATTAAGTTACATTTTAGTTTCAAGATACAAAAAAAAAAAATAATAAATAAATCATGATTTTATTAAATGTTTTTTTCTAGAAACTGAGCTCAAAGATATTCATTGCATTATTTAGATACAATTTTTTTTAATGATACAAAGAAAATAAATAAATATTGATTATATTAAATCTTTTTTCCTAGAAATAAAGTTCAAAGATATAAATTAAAATATTTATTTAAATATCTTTTTAAGCATACAAAAATAGATAAGAATAATGCACACTGAGTCATATGCTTAACGTATAATTAAATTAAATTTCTTAGAATTATGCATAATAATTTGTTATTAAAGTCATCAACTTTAAAAGCCTTAACCGTGCTCAATTAATGATTATAATGTATGCTGACTGACATCACTAGTAGATACTTATAGGAATGTATGAATGTATTCATTGCTGGCAGGCAGCTACCACTACTACTAAGACCTTAATTGAAACTTTGGATGCATTAAAAATGCAATCAGCACAACAAGAATTGTTGCTTCAAGCTGCTCAAGTAGTAGAGGCATCAATCAGCTAAACCATCAGGCTAACAGGTTTAGTACGTTGCGTTGCGTTGTCTCAATTGCAATTGGTGGATCGTTTTGCTTGGTACCGGCACTGGCACTGGCTCTGGTTCTTTGGCTTTGGTTACTTTGCTACTTCGCTACTTGATGGCGGGTCTCTAGTGTCGCATCGCATACAAATTGCAGACAATATGCAGCTTAATTACTACTAATTGATGCATACAAAAACTTAAGATGTTTTCGTATTTAATGACATATTTCACTCCGCCAAGCCAACCCAAGCCAAGCCGAAGCCAACCCAAGCCGAGGCAAACAACAACAGTAACAAAGCGTCAACAGCAGCCCAAGTTATGGCAAAGATTCAGGCAAAGGATAAAAAGTGGAGCAAGGGTATTGCGGTGCGGTAGGGTGGATGCATCTTAATTACCGCTAAAGCGCCGGGGCTGCAGTTACATTCAAGTGAATGGCTTTGCTTTTGGGTTGCCGTTGATGCTTCTGCCTGATGGTGTCTGTTGTAAGAAGACGGCGTCGCTGTTGTCATCGTCTTCTTGTTGCCTTGGCTTGCATATCATTAATAAATAAATCAAATTTCTGTGTGCGTGCTCAACACAATGAGTAGAAGAACAGAGCGCAACAGCTGCTAACAAATTAAGCAGATAAAGTTAAGCAATAAGTTTGCGAACGCGTTTACCTAATAGACAAACATAACAAGAGCTAAGTGATACGCAACAACATAACATACAACAAAAACTGACACGTATCAACAACAACAGGAACAACAACAATTATCGTATCTAAGTATCTTCCTGAGCTGAGGGAAAATGAGTTTTATCAATTTACCTGCGACACTCTAATAATATTTTCGCAATTACCGCAATTAACTGTAATTAAGAGCCGCGCGACCCGACTCGTCGGCAATTTATGTCGTCATTCCGCATTGGCAGTTATTACCTAGAACCGAACCCGTTAAGTGACTATCAGACAGACAGTCAGACAGACAGACAGATAGATAGAGAAACAGTTTCTTCATTTCCCTCCCATTTTAGTTTACCACTTAAGTACCTTTAAGCTAAGTAGCGCATTTCGCTTGTTTACTTCGGTATTGACTTTAACCCTTGAAACCTTAAATGCATTTTCCAGATGAACCCACCATCAATCAGGCCACCACGAATGTGGTCGATGGCATCGACCTGGATGAGATCAAGGAGTTTGCCAAGGCATTCAAATTGAGGCGACTCTCGCTTGGCCTCACCCAAACGCAAGTGGGTCAGGCCCTATCGGTGACAGAGGGACCAGCGTACAGCCAAAGTGCCATATGCAGGTGAGATATGAATAGAGAATATGATATTGATGTTATGTAAGAGTAGATATATATATATATAGTATTTATTATTATTATAGTAGTTAATATTACATAAGTATAATAAGTTTTAATAAGTATATAACAAAAAGTTAGGAAGCTGTCTTTGGCATGCCAAGTATTATATAATTTTGAAACAAAGCCTGCTCGGATTTTATATCATAGTAAATAATGGGTAAAAAGACCACAGCCATATAAATGTTATAGTGGTCCGAACTTGTTGATTTTGACAATCGATCTTACTACAATAAAAAGAAGACATTGCTTAATATAAATATGAATAACTATAAATGAAACCCTAATATAATGTTAGTTTGTTAATCAAATAATGATATTAATGAACCAGGCAGAAAAATATCTTCTGTTCTTAGAGCTCAAAATAAATTAGTTTCGCTTATTTTTAGTACAAATATTTTGCCAAAATAATTTAGTTTTATAATTTATATAAATCAATTGGATTTTCATTAGTGTAACAATTATTAGCTAGAATATTTTAACTATTTTAATTTACAAAAAAAAAAAAAAAAAATTCAACGATCTTAGCATTTGAAATTAATTTTAATAAGTTTTACGAATAATTTATGGAATAATTTTTACAGTGCCAGGACATTTTTATCAAGCTATAAGCAAAAATCAATAAAAAAAATATATATGTAAATATAATTCTATTGCTATAACGAACATCTAATGCTTAATTAGTTCAACAACAACAAACAAAACAAAAAGAAACATAATGCAAAATTAATTTTATTTATTTTATTTGTTTATTTTTTAATCGCCAACTGTCTCTCCTTCTCACACTACAACTACAACTACTACTACTACTACCGTTTCACTCGCTCTCCCGTGCTGCGACTGTCGAACCAAAATACGAAAAAACCCAAATATCAAATATGAAATATGAAATGACCAAATGCAAGCAGTGCACTCGCTGCGCAGATGTATGCCGCTCAACTGTCGACGCAACAACAGAACATGTATGTGTGTGTGTGTCTGTGTACGTGTGCGTGTGTATGTGTGTGTGTGTACGAAAGAAACATAACTAAAGTGCAAAAGAGCTCATTAATTTGTTTTGAAAAACATTTTTGTTAGTTTGATTTTTATGTTATAAGTATGCGCTTTTTCCCAAAAATTTTCCCCAATCATATTGGCCAGGGCATTGCCAATGAGCAGTTTTTTGTTAGCAGCTTTCAACAACAAATTTTGTATTTGTATTTTTCGGCATCAAAAAATATCAAAAGAAAAAAAAGTATGCTACTTGACAATGTCCTGGCACTTTAGTTACGTTTCTTTTACGTTTAAAACGATTTTTATAGCGCATACAGACACACAAAAGCGTGAGAGTGTAGTCCAGTGTAGTCCATATGATACTAAGTAACTCTATATACTCTGTATAGGTTCGAGAAATTGGACATTACACCAAAGAGTGCACAGAAAATCAAGCCTGTCTTGGAGCGTTGGATGAAGGAGGCCGAAGAGAGGTGAGAGTATGGAGGCAGTTCCACACGCCGTTAAACCGGACCTAAAAGCAAAACCCAACTAACTTGTGTTTCTATATTTCTCCTCCATATAGTCACTGGAATCGCTATAAATCGGGGCAAAATCATCTGACAGACTATATAGGCGTTGAGCCGTCGAAGAAGCGCAAGAGACGCACATCGTTTACACCTCAGGCGTTGGAGCTGTTGAATGCTCACTTTGAGCGCAATACGCATCCTTCGGGTGAGTGGTAACTTTCGGTTGACAAAAAATCGTTGCCTTCTTTTATGCGCCAACTTAATTTATCTTTTTCTCTCTCTCCCTTAAGGCACCGAAATCACTGGACTGGCTCATCAATTGGGCTACGAGCGTGAAGTGATTCGTATTTGGTTCTGCAACAAGCGGCAAGCTCTCAAAAATACCGTACGCATGATGTCCAAGGGTATGGTTTAGTGCGACATACCCTCGTGTTAAGGCGTGGTGCACTATATATATATATATACTGTATATAGTTTACGTGTGTGTGTTTTTGTGTGAGTGTATTTTGTGATAGTTTTAAACACTTAGCGTTTAGCATTTAGGCCATGTAAAGTAAATAGGTGTGTCATAGCATTTACAATAAATGTATCAGCATATGCCCCATTCCCCCTTCTCCTAAGCCCCTATTCCCACATAAAGAAAACAAAAAATATAAAATACTATTTACGACTAATATTATGAGTAATATTTATCATATCCCAAATAGCCTAAAAGTAGTCTAAAACAAAGTCTCTCTCTACGCGCAGACTTGTGCAGTTTTTAGGGCCCATTACAAAAACAAAAAAAAAATTATTGATGTGCCATTCCAAAAAAAAAATTAATACAAAATTAATATTAAAATACAAAAAAATATATATACTAAAACATATGTATAACAAATTCATACCTAAACAAGTTTTACATTTAAACAATTCATGTGGCTAAGCGCAATAGAAAAAACAAAAAACAAACAAAAAGAAAACCAAAATTGCAAAGACACAAAGTAAGAATTTCATTATGATTAATAAGCGCTGATCTAAAAATAATTGCATTTAATGCGTTGGCTATATTATTATTATAATTATTATTATTAGATATAACGTGTATACTAAAGTGTATTTTATTTAAACAATTTATAAACAAATTATATACTCTAGACATTAACAATTCTCATTTGGCCATTAAAAATATACCAAAATTTCTCCCAAATACGAAAAAGAATTGAAAAACCTACTAAAACTAAACAAAAATGTATGGCAGCGCACTAATTTAGAATAAGCAAATTTATGTAGCAATTTAAAATGATGGCAAGAAAAAACAACAGCAAAAAAAAACAAGTAAATAAAATACAAAAAAAAATAACAAAAAATATTTCAATTACAACAAATTTAAATGGTACACAAAACAAAGAAACAAAATCATGAAAAACTGAACAAAAATATTTAAATAATTGTAATAAAAAAATAATTCAAAATATGAAATATTCTGTGTTTTATTTAGAAAAAGTTTCCTAAAATCATTTTTTTTATGAATAACATTTTAATAAAACTATTTTTTAATACTAAACATTGTTCTTAATTGCTCTTAATGTAAATTGGCAATATCACATCAAGTTCGATACAAAAAATGGCAGGCTTATCAATCAATCACTCAACATGGCATCCAAGTTCTTTTGCTTTTGCCATACTCGATACTCAATTAGGCCATATCTATAAAATGAAAATAATTTATTTTATGTATCCAGTATTATAAATTTTGTTAACAACTTACCCCACACAGCCGACAAGCATAACACACATGAGTATTGTCAGTTTTGTTGAAGTGCATAATTGCGAACTGATGACATAGCCAATAACCGAACCAGTGCTCTCCCATAAACGGAAGTTGCTATAAGCGGCAATCAGATGGTTGGGAAACAGGATACCATAGAAAGCTGTAAGGTAAAAGAAGTTAGTAACAAACAACAACTTGTGAAAGCTTTGCACTTACCATTGACAACAACCAGCCAGACACCATCGCAAATTCCCCAAATGGCCGCAAAGGCACAATAGCTGAGATAATCACCTTCACGCGCCTCCCAATTGTACATGTAGGAAAGCAGACACATATTGATGACCGCACAAATGGCAGCCAGTGTGACCCGCCCAATGCGCTCCACCAAAGCACCAGCAATGCCGGCAGCAATCGCATTAGCAACTCCAAAGCAAATCATAGCAAAGCCAATTTTTGATATACCCCAGCCGCAGGCAACGAATGACTGTGGTGAATAGAGAGTGGTGAGTTAAGAGTAAAGATTCAATACCAGCTCAGAGCTGAGACACTTACCCGTGTAAAGTCAACGGCCAGAAATGCCTCCTCCAGGCCAATAAACATGGTTATGGGCAGCATGAGTATCTGACGTCGTTTACGCAACAGATTAATGGTAACGGTTAGGAGCTTTAAGCCAGACATACCACCGCCAGTGTCGCCACGCTTAACACCATACCTAACGTAATACATGGTATGAATCTCTTTTTTTATGATTATTGTTATATGTATTTTACACTTACCTCTTCAGCGAACTAACACCAAAGATCATCATTACCACAGCACCGGCCATGCATGTGAGGAAAATTGAGTTGAGCAGCTGAATTTGTTCGGGCGCTGGTGGCACCAGATTGGGATTTACTTCGGCACCAATGCCTGGACAGAAACGAGCTCCACACAATTCACCTACTCGACTAATGCTAGCCTCAAGAGGCTCCACTTCAAGGCTTTCGTTTACCGGCGTTGAAGTGGCGCTGAGTGTAAGCACCGAGGAAGAGATCAGATTACCCCACACTTGGGCCATTTGATAGAAGATGAAGAAGAGCCCAAAGAACTTGACCGTATTGACATCCTTCTTCGATTTGTTGCCACGCACCTGAGTCAGTGCCTCGGATACTGTAGACAAATATGTGCACTTGGAGCACCACAATGGTCCACCGCCAAAACCCACCATCAAAGCAGCTGGTATGAGTGTCTCGAAGCGCGGATAGAACTGTGCAGCTATATATGGCATATAGGCAAACAGGGCCAGGGCCATGGTCAAGCGGCAGCCGAACCAACTGTTGATTAGAGTAAGTAGCAAGAGCTTAGTGTTAGCCGTTTGTTTGTTTCGTTCGTTCTCGTGTTTTGGCCGAATGGCTCTCCCAAGGTTAGCCATAAATCTAAATAAATCGAGTTAACTGATTCAAGTTTGCCCGGCACCAGCGTTTTATTTGGGGCCAACGGCTTTGAACGCGCGTGCCTAGAATAAGTCAAACGGGTTGGAAAATCTATGTTTGTGTGTGTGTGTGTGGGTGGGTGGACGAGAGAAAAAGCAACGAAAGTTTCCTATAAATTAGCGATTTGTTTAAATGTCAGCCAGCCAAAAAAAAAAAATGTAAACACCAAAAGGATACAAGGAAGAAATAGGGAAAATGCCAAATAGGGCTGGCCACACCCCCTGAGTCTAAAGGTCTTCTTCCTGTTTAACATTTAGCAGTCGAACGTTTTCTTTTTTGTTTGTTGGGACGCACGGCTCAAAGTATTAAGTGCTGACTGTTGACTGCCTTTTGACTGTCACATCTGCATAAAATTGCCATAAAAATGCCACGCAGTTGCCAAACATTCATGGTAATGATGTGAATTTATGGCTACACCAATGTAAAAGAATGATAGCAATTATCTGACAATGAGTTGTCCATCAAAACGTTTTAAAATGGGAAATAGTTTTGGTATTCCTGAATTTTAATATGATGCTTCTAAATGGTTTGTAAGTGGACCCTTGATATATAATTATCTCTTTATATTTATAAACACACATAATTTGTGTGTTTAATTACTCATGCATTCCATAAAGTTAGAGGTTTTTTTGAAGGATCCACTCGAGTGGAAAATAAAGTGCATATAAAATGTTACACAGTTACTCACCTAATCACTGTCATGGGTAAAAATATATTGGACAGGATGAGTGAGCCATAGATGACGGCCAGTGTTGTTGTGCCCAGAGCCTTGTCCGCATTGACCGAACTCTGCAGATTTGATGTGCCATGAAAGGCCGTAAAGTGTATCATAAATGCCAGCCCGATGACGACAACATTTTTGGTGATTATGAAACGCTCACGCGGCTCATACAGGCGTTGATTTGGCTGTTTGCCATTTTCACCCGTTGTGTTCATGGGTGCAACAACTGGAGGGCCAGAACCGGCATTTGTGTCCAGTGCCAGTTCCTCGTTGTGTGTATCCGCAGAGTCCATATTGTTGAATTACTGAAATGTGCAAACATTTTTGGGTTTAATAATGTTAGATAATTTATTTAATATTTATTTATTAACAGTTTTAGTATCACAACTCTAGTGTTACATATTATTATTATAGTTTTCGCTTTTCTATAGCGGCTCTTCACCAAACAGTTGCAGTCCATCTTCGTCAAAGCAATCCTTGTAATAGATATGATAGTTGGAAAGTGCCGTTTCCACATTCCAATTCTCATCGGACAACATAAGACGTGCCAGTTTCTCATCAATGTGATTCTCCATGAGAAACTTGATCTTTGAATCACATTCGGCAACGACATTCGGTCCGCCAGCATATACGTTTGTCCAGTGTTTGGCCGTCATCTCAAATTGGTCGGGATTGCTCAAAAGCTGAATGCCGGCTTCGGGGTTGTAGCAATCATTCGCATTGCCATCAGACAGCAAATACTCAATTGCCAATAACACGAAACGCAATGACATGCTACTCGCCCATTTGTGGTAGAGTATGTCCAGGCAAATGTGTCCAGAATTTGGCAATATGTTCGGATGCCAAATATTTGTTTCGAAGCGAACTTTCGGTGGACTATTCGGATACAAACTGGGCACATCAATGATCAACACAAATGTGCCGCCTTCGTAAGGTGTGCCAACAGGCCCGGCTATCTCCGCTCGCAGCTGCAGAAAGCTGTCATTGATCAGCTCGACTCTGTATTGATTCTCCTTGTCCTTACGCAAAGTATTAAATTCATTCATGATATGGTTTTCTGCCATAGTTAAATGTTGCTCCTTGCTATTTGGTCACAGTATTTGGTTAGTTCTTATACAAAAACTATGATTTTGTTTTGCTTACTCTTAGCGACAACCTGAAATGACTTTAATATATCAGCCTGGCAGCAAAAGTTACCCAAATAAGCTATCGACAGCATTTTATCTATCGATAGATCGAACTGTCTGTAAACATTTGTTGACTTTTCATTGCTTCTTAAAGTCAAACTTAATACAAATATTTTGATGTTATTCAATTTAAAGCGATTTTGATTATTGTGTTTGTTTCTATGCTGAGCGCAAAAACATTTACAATAAAGACAGCAACAAGAAAAGACACTAACCGCAATACACTTGTCGGCTTTTGCTTCCTATACCCTAACCCAATATCAAATGACAAGGTATATTACTATGCAGTAGTCGATTGTATAACCGTTATTCGGTTGCGGTATATCAAAGTTAATCAAGCATTTTCCTCTGCCTGGCAATAACATTCGCTGCAGGCGTTACGCCCATTACCTTTATAAGAAAAAATGATGTAAATTTTTGCGCGGCATGAAACCGTTGTTGCCGTTGCTTTGGCATTCTAATGCCACAAACACAGACACACACAAAGTATCAAGGACGATGTCTGCCGACAGAGGGAGAGACAGAGAGAGGGGGTAAGAGAGAGTCAAGTTGAGTGCCGCCTTTAATCCTTTAGGCAGTGCCACAGAGCACGTCGTGTTTGGGCTTTGGCATAAATTTATGCCTGTCTAGGCCCACACAATAAATATGCACACACACACATAGACACACACAAACACACACAAAGTAGGGAAGTATGTTTGGCAAAGGCTAAAAGACTCAGCTCGAGTCTTGTTTGCATTTGATTTCGCGATGCCAACGACACCTTTAGCACCTTTGATAAAGTTAAAGTTTTTGTGCCACATCCATCTCACATCTCAACCCCAACAACAACAACGAACACCAACATCCACTTGATGATATTTTAGAAAGGCAATGATTTTGATTTAATGTACTTAGAGGACGCCCACGCCGCAGACAACTTGATTGAATTGAATTCAACCCCATGCCGCACAACCCGTTGAGCTCCTTTGGCGGCATTCAACGCTTACTTAACGAATTGTTTTCGTCGATTTTTGGCACCGCGATAAGAGGGTTGAACAATCAGGCGAAATTGCTTCGGCGATACCTTGAGGCGTGCCGGCAACAAATATTAATTGCTTCAATTTAAAAGCTTACTAATACTCAGAACTTGAATTAATCTTTAAATTTCAAATCACGCACTTTCCCAAACAATTTCACAACTCTTAATGGGCAATCAAGCGAGTCTCGAGCGTACTTCGTAAATCACTTTTACGAGCAATTTCCCAATGATGCGATGCGACTCTGTGACTATGGGCCTTGGTTATGGTTATGGGGTAGGCTCTAATAACGTCATACATTAATCATACGCACTGTTGATCGATTGTATTGGCATGCAATTAATTGGTATTACGAAATGCACTTTACCATACACTCACTCACATATGAACTTGGTTCTGTGTGTTGGTAACAATGAACATTTTCAAAGTGAAAGGGTTTTCGCTCTACAAATTATGTGCAAGGGTTGCGGCTCAAAGTCAAAGGTCAAAGGAAATGACGTAAAAATTAAAAGGGGTTTCTCATTAATTGACTATTATAGTTGCCAACGGTAACTGCAACTTTATCAGCAGCATGGCAGCACTAGGTTTAAAGTATAAAATTCACTCTACATCAAAATGAAAGGAAGAAAAACAACACTAAAAAAATGAAATTGAGTGACCAAATTGTTGCCACGAGACACCATTAAAAATGGAAACTTTTTTTTTATGGTTTGTTGACGGTTCACGAGACGCAGACATAAAATTTAGCACACGCCCGCCAATTGGCCGGCCTATATAAAATACACACACAAAGAGTGGACCAGCATGACGGTGATGGCGAGTGGCAGGGGGTCAAAAAAGCTGCAGGGGTGGCTTGTCCATCATCTAAATGAAAATCGGGCATAATCACCAAATGGAGAAGCAAATATGACAAGCATTCATTTCGCTCTATCGCTTTCTCTTTCACTTTTTCGCTCTCCCGCTCTTTCATTTTTCAAAGTGCTGCTGTATGAAACAATGAAACTTGGAAACTGGACCCAGTTTAAGAGCTCTGAGACTCTGTCATAAAATGCCAGTCCAGCCACAGTGCCTAAGTGTGTGTGTTTGTGTGTGTAAGTGTGCGTGTGTGGGTGAGCCAGATAACAATAATTTTTTGCTGGTTTATTTGCTTTATGTTTGCCTCTTTATGTGGCGCCCAGAATATAATTTATTAAATTATTACTGGCAACAAGACCAAGTTTTCGTTGAAGTACTCCGGTTTTCTGTTGTTAAATTCAAGGATTTTTGTTTTGGTTTGATATTAGATAAGAGCAGAAAAGTGGACATAAACTGTACATTGTGTCATATGAAATAGTTTTTTCCTAGAGTTTCATGCACTTATGATTTCAAGTTTTGTAAATATTTTCCGGTTTGGTTAACCCTTTAGTAATACTTGATCGGGAAACAAAGAAAAGTGAGAACATCTGTTTGTCAGCCAGCTAATCAATCACTGGAAAAGTTATGAGAAAAACAACAACGCAATAGATTGAGCAGCAAAATGTGCTTAAATACATATTAGAGGCTGGCAACAGTCGGTAATTATGTCGATAACTTGGCACTCAGACGCACATGTTGAGTTGGGCAACAATAATGCTGGTAATTAAGCCAAGATCTGTCATGCTTATTATATATTTGTTTGACTTGGGTTCAATCAGGCACAACACAACTAAAGCACACATAAATGACTCGAATACATCATGAAATCAGCGTTGCTTGACCAACCGATTGGCAGCCATAAAATTTGAATAGCTCCTAAAAGCAGGCAACACTAATCACAAACACGCACTCGCCATGTCAGTGTGGGTTGTTTGTGTTGGTGTGTCCATAACTTATTGTTTGGGTTTTGCTATCACAACGATTGTTTGACATTCGATTTACCATTTGCTTCATTAAATTCCCATCAATTTTGCGTGCCATCACAATACCAACAATCACCCCAACATATATACAGGGTGCATGCATTTGGACGTCTTCCTCCAATTAGTTTGAGCTGACTTTATTCGAACATAACGGATAGTTAACTTATATCGGTATTAAAAGTTTGTAATTATGTTCAAGCTGCTTTATTTTATGAGCTGCAGCTTAGCTGGAACGTCTTTTGTGTGCGTCAAACCATTTGCAATGACAAAAGAAATTACAAAATGTTCCAAAAAAGAAAAATGAAAAGAAAACTTGATAGACAAAGAGAGAAGGGGAACTATTGTGGTGGAGGGGCAGGGAGATTAATTCCAAACAATAGCATCAAAAGTGACAAAAGCATTGTGGCTTAGTGTTTATAGTGCTTTGACTATCTGCTACCCTGCACAATAGGGGAAATATTTCGATTTAAGTTTTAATAAAAAATCATACTTTACTCCACAAAAATGTATCAACTTTTATTCGCCTCTTGACCCTGTTCTTTTGGGCAACGCCAAGGATGTAAAGGACATCAATCAACTCAAAATTGCATTCGTTGTGCCCGACATTCTCAATCGTTGACATTGACATTTGTACAGTTGATATGACTGCAATAAGATTTATGCCCATTGCTACTCGTAAGCATGTAGCAGAAGGCCGAATGCCGAATGCAGATTTTCAGTTTGTCTATTTGGCTTATGGCCGAAGAGGCGGGGCCAACGCCAATAGTCTGCTTCATGCAACTGTCATAAAAGAGTTTGTAAGATGACACATCAAAGAGCAGCACACACACACGCACACACACATACAAGCAAATGTATCTGCAGACAGTGCGTCAGGTGCAAACAAAACACATCAAAGCGAACAATGCCAAGTTTTGGTTGCATTACTACAAAAAAAAAAAGAAAAACGAAAACCTTGCCACCAAAACTTACTTTGTGTGCTAACCAAGCACGTGGCCAGGTCACGCCTCCTTGCACACGCCCACCCTGCCACACCACACCACACCCATTTTGCATCCCTTACATTATAACAATGGCAACAAGCTGGCGGCTAAAAGGATGACTAACCCAGAAGGGAAAAAAGTTAGCTAGAAAATTTAAACAAAAAAAAAAAGAAAAGTTTTTTTTTTCGGTTGCCGGCTAAGAAAAATGAAATGCAATTTTAATGCCGGAACATCGAGGCAAGAGCATAAATCTTGCAAATACCTCAATGTGGCTACATTTGCTGATGTTGCGAATGTGAAGGCGGTGAAGGCGGCTGCAGCTGTGGCTACAGCTGTGTGATATGCTTTGTGCCACCACACAGATTTTTTTACAGCTTACTTTCGGCCAAAAATTGTTTTTATCACCCAGTGAGTAAGTCTGCCCGAGTGGTTTTGAGAAGCCAGAAGACAGAAGACAGAAACCAAGATGTGAGACTATATAAATTACACTGGATTTCGTTTCTA
This sequence comes from Scaptomyza parva, assembly GCA_035044645.1. Taxonomy (NCBI): domain Eukaryota; kingdom Metazoa; phylum Arthropoda; class Insecta; order Diptera; family Drosophilidae; genus Scaptomyza; species Scaptomyza parva. Next base: position 9,683,457 of record JAWNNT010000090.1, read on the forward strand.
GTTGAGTTTTTGCACTTAAATATGTATTTAATATCATAAAGATTGGATTGAAAGAAATCAAGACTTCAAACTTAAATCTTGATAAATTCCATGAACTTTTTGTCCCACTGTCTTTCAGGTTTTATATGCTCTGAGTGAAACTTTTATCGCTTAGTCGCTTTGAGTATGCGATAATTTAGCTTATGTTTTTTGTGCCGTTTCCTAATGAGCCATGGAGCCAACAAAATGTGACGTCTGCAAATTGGCATAACCCGAACAGCATGACCATTTTTTCCTGGAAACGCAAGCAAAACACTTAAAGCTGTCTCGTTTCAGGAAATCGTCATCGTCTCTCTCTGTATTGGTGTGCGTGTGTGTGAGTGTGTGCCGTCAACCAGTCAGTCTATCAAAAATTTATAATGTCATCAAAACCTATAAGCATTTTTATGTTTATCACCAAGCCCCCCAACACACACACACATACACAACCGCCAACCCCCTTGCGTGTTACAAGCCAAGTTACTTAGGCGTCTTATATGGCTGTGCGCGTCAAACTTAGGCGGAACTTGGTCATAACCAAACAAAAATAAACATAACAAATGTAATGCAAACGTAAACGTAAACGTTTTCATTACTTCAGCGGAATTTGAAGGCCAATAAAAATGACAATAATAACTTGAATTGACGACAGTCAGAAGGGGAGGTTAAAGACAAAATCAGTTCTTTGGCAAATAAGAAAATTATGCATTTCAATCAAATGAATTTTGCTTGTGATTTCACTTTCATTTGCAGAATGTAAACTCTTAACAGTCTCTCCTACTGTTAAGATAACAGTGAGATGTTAAAATTTCCCTTTTCGTGAGAGCGCTCCCAGCATGCTAAGTGTTTTAACAGCTTAAGAGAGAGCGAGTCGAGTCAGTTTGGCCAATTTCCGTTATCAAAACTGATAAGCAGCTTAAACAAGAATCATTTTAGTGAATTTGTTTTCTATGAAGTCAACTTCAGAAACTATTGAAGCAAACAAATGACATCGAAGTAGATGACATCTACTTAATGCATAATACTGAGAAATAATCAGAAAACAATGTTATTTAATCTATAAACGAAGAAAAGATTATTTATTGTTCTGCAGTTCAGTATAAAAGTCATCGGATGATGCCGACTTGCCGACTGTTTGATTGATAATGCAATTGCAGAACGATTTTGATTAAAGAACAAATGCCAATGGCATCCATTTTCACAACTGTGCAGCTTGGCCAAATACCGTCTAGGTCAATTGGTCTGCAAATGAAAAATGGCCAGAAAAGTTAATGGACCATTGACCAAAAATCACATCAAAAGCAAAAGTTCAGACGAATGCCAGCCAAATCAAAGGTCTCTCATGAGCTGATGCAGCTGGCCACACACACTGACACACACACACACACACCGACACACACACATGCAGATGGCCATAAAATGCACCAGGAGTTATAACAACGGAACAATGAAGCCAGCTTGCAACAAAGTGTGTGTGTGCGGGCTGAACTTTCGAGTCGAGTCGAGTCGACTACTGAGTAATAGAATTGAGTGCACTGTTGCTCCCACAACTAATTTGGCACGTTACCTGCCTTGGCAAACTGACAGCAGCAGCAACAGCAACAAAGTGTAACGAAAGCATGCTGGGGACGGTGGCAATCGGAAACGGAAATGAAAATGAAAACCCAAAATGAAAAACGAATACGAATACGAATTACCAGCCGACGCATTTGCAATTGAAATACATAATGTTCACCAAGGCGAAGCAGGTGCAATGGCGATAAAGCTACAATTTTCGTATGTTCTTAGTATGCCAAAGGCCAAAAGCGATTCAGAAGTTCGAGCTGATGCGAAATCAAACCGAGAGTGAAAGAAGTGCATTCCCATACTAAACATCAACACAGCAGATTTGATAGCAGTTTGAAGGAAAGGTTGCTCCTTAGTAGCCATTAGTGGCCATTAAAATTGTTAAGCACTTAGGTTAACCCCCCGTGCATTTTATAATCTCAACAACTGTTAAAGCAATGGAATTACATGGAAGAGCAACTGCTTTTTTTCTAGTTTTTCTTCATCTTCCTCTGCTAAATGCCCCACAGAATATATTTTGCAAATATTTGCTCAGTTTGCGCTGTTTGTCGTTTTCACTTCTTCTTTTTTTTATATATAAATTCGCGCGAGGTGATGCTTAAAGAGTGTGTGTGTGGGAAAAACCACATGAAAGCATACATACATATACAACAAACATACTTATACGTGCAAGTTTCATATGCGTGTTTGCATTTGCTTGAAAAACTCACACACACATACATACACACTTAAATTTGCAAAGTACTTCCGCATTGCTGCTCTTTATGTTGCTTATTTTCTGCTCGGCTTTCTTACTGACTGACTGACTTGCCGACTGAGTGGGGCGAGTGCGGCAAGGGGGGTAAAGTGAGTGCGTACAACTGCAACAAAAAAGTAAGTAGAAAACCATCATTGCATAGTTCTTTCTTTTTTCTCTCCTTCTTCCTTAGATAGCAGTTTTATGTGCTGAGTTCCTGGTGAGCTCTTTTGGGTATTGTGCACAAGTAAGCATTAAGCTTCTTTTTGTTTTTGTTTTTCGTAGTAGTTGAAAAAAATGTCGGTCAAGAGACAGACAAATAATTGGCTAAATCATTAGTAACGTGAAAATATATATTGTGTTGCAGGTGGCAGGCAATTTATTACTGCCTCAGGTTAGAATCTATAACATGGCTAACAAATATTTTCATTAACCCGCCGACCTTGGTCTTCAGTTATATATAACTATTACATTATAAAAATGTATTTTTAATTAAACAGCATATTTAAATATGCTAATTGGCAACTTTTTAAACTATTGTTATTTCTGTTCAATGCTGATTTATTGATTTTTCCATTATTATTATTATTCCCCTTCACTTTATGCATAACCCCAAACTGACCTGCGCTAACCTTTTCAAAATACACTCTGCCACATGCACAAAGTATTTTTCTCTTTGATTTTTGCACTCTATTGTTCAACATGCCGCTCAACGAGCAATTAATAAACTTTATTCGAAATGCTGCCAATGCTGCAGCTCCCTTTAGTTGGTTGATTTGTGAATTGCAAATGGCAAGCGAATAACTAATTAAGTATACGCCTCCTGCCCCGCCTACTCTCGCTATGTTTATACATACTATGTTGTGACTAAAAAGCATGCTAAAATATTTCAATAGCTAATCAGCTAAGCAGCTGGCTAATCGGGTAATCGGAATTGAACGATTTTGTAATTGGCATTCAATATGCACAGCACAAGCGAAATTCATTCCATTTCCAAGCGTGAGAATATCCAAGCCAGGGACTATCGGTATGTAGATGTAGTTGTGTGTTGTGTGTGTTCGCACGGCGCTGATGCAATTTACTTGATGGCAACAATCATCGAGCCATAAGCTCAAATTGTGTAAAGTGCCACTATTCACTCTATATTGTAGCCAAAATGGTTGCCGGTGTCACATTTTCCAAGTGTTATTTATGGCAAATGAGCAGAGAAGCTCGCTACAGATTGCAATTGAGCGGTTTGCATAGAGATAGAAATGAATGAGGGAAGAGGGTGTTGGGTGAGAGTGTGAACAGAATAGAGATGAGCAACAAATCAAAACAAACAAACAAGATTTTTTCATACTTTCTGACAACTTTAATAATCATTATAATCTTATCTTCATTTTGTGTTTCGTTTTCGTGACACGAAGACTTTATGTTCACGCTTTCATCTCCAACACTAGCAGAGAATTTTCCTTACTTTCTCATAACTTATATATCCATTCTAAACTCATCTTCATTTCGTGCTTCCATTCGTGACACGAGTACTTCACGCTCACGCTCTCATCTCCAACACTAGAAAAACGGTCTCTTATGTTCCCCTTATGCCAAAACTCATAACTTAATTTATACATATATATAATAGAAAGAGAGAAAGTGAGAGAAAGAGAGAGAGGACCATATTAACATTTGGCACATGCTGCACGCTTAAAATCTAATGCCACAAAGACCGCCTCTAGTTGGAGCGGGGAGGTGGGTGCAGTGGGCGGGTTTTTCTGGCAACTGAGCTGCAGTATGCGTGTAATGAATGCTGGGGGAAGGCCAATGATGCCACATTCTCGTTTCCTGCCACCACCACCATCACCACCTGACGCATGCCACTTGTGCAACTGTAGTGTCTCTGTGCGTGATATTCAAGCAAACGCAACGCAACTGAACGAATCACACTTTTGCGTTTCCGTTGCGCATTTTAATGAGTTTCACGTGAATGTATATGTGTGTGTGTGTGTGCTTGTGCTTGTGTGTGTGTGTGCGCGTGTAGAAGTTGGAATAGAAATGGAAGTAGAAATAGTTGAAGACAAAAAAGTGCTAAAGTCAACCAAAATGATAAATAGGCATTTTTAAGAAGCAATTATTAAAACTTTCGAATGGAATACGAAATCTTAGAAAAAGCTATTTCCTTTCCAACAAATTGAAAACTTAAATAGAGTACTCCCCGAAACTAGTATAAGTCAATTGTAAACATAATTACGCATGAAAAACCAAAATACTTTGAACTTACTGCTTACATTTGAGGGCTTTGTTACTTTGTTAACCATTTAGAGGAAATGTTAAAGAAAATCTTTTTAGATTAAGTCGTGTTCACTTAATGTTTCAACAATCTAAACTTAAACTGTTTAAGTAACAGACTTGAAGTGTTACTTCTTCTTCTTCGCAAACAAACTTTTATCTATTGTATGTATTTAACATATTTTGTGTCGCACTTTTTACTGCCCCGTCAGCATATTTTTGTATTATCTTTCAATTTGCGCGTCGTGTCCACACTAACTAAAGTTGTTCACTTAAATTGATTGCAAAATTTCTAAATTAATCGCAATTATTTAAACCGCACTTATTTCACTTCTACACAAAACTTTGAACTTTTGCAACTTTGTTATTTCTAACTAAATTTAATATGGTTCAAGGCGAAAAAGCAAAGCCAGAAACAATGTTGCCAGCAAGCTCAAGCTCAAGCTCAAACCCAAACCATTCAATTATCATACAATTTTGTGCCGCCTTCTTTCTTCCCTTCTTAGCTTTATTGGCAGAATTTCTGCTTCACAGCGCCTGCGGTGGCGTTTTGTAAAAACTGTTTGACCAAAGCAAATGCCATTTGAATATTTGGCAAAAAGTCGAAGTCGAATAATATCGATAACCGCATGCATTTAATTAAAGACACAGAATGCAGCACACAAATCTCACAAGTAATTGAATTATTTTCAAAAACAACACAGAAAAACTGAATAAAGAAATTTTTGTGGTGAGTAAATTTTTCTAAGAGCAAAAGAAAAACTGAATTTTTCAATAAACCACTTGCAAATAACAATTTATTGAAGCAAAATATATATTTTTTCTCACATGTGGTCACACTTTGAACAAGAACAAGTGTTTAATGCCATTAAACTCGAGAACAGACACTTAAAATTCACAATAAACATAGCGGCTTTTATTAAACTTGATTATTATCTGTACGTTTTTTTCAAGCACTTTAGTTAATCTCTTGCTCAACCAAAAATTTTTATGCAAATTGGCTATCTTCTGCCTCTTCTTCGTCTGCGTCACAAAACGTCTCAAAATAACAAACGAATTCAGAACTGGAAACCTGACAATTTACAAATATGGACTTGATTTAAATTTAAATACACAAACACACACACACAGAAGCAGACAAGCCCATTTTAAAATACTTGATATGCCCTTAAATAAAACGAAAAAGTTGAACATCTTTTGCTGCTTTCATTAAAATTTATGTAAAATATTTTGCACTGTGCCTTTTGGTTTTGGTTTTTTTTTTTCAAGGGTTGGGTAGCGGATTTACTATTTTATTCCTTTTGCAGTTGGCATTTTTACGACTCTCTTTTCGTTGTTCGCTGTTTTTTTCGTTTTTCCTTATTATTTAATGAAATCTCAGCCGATTGTGTTTGCGTAATTAATGAAATTTTCTTTTGCACTCACGCTGCGTATACGTGATGTTTTCTGTCTACCATAAATCACTTCACTTGCAATCAATTATATTCGTTATGTTTGAACATTGCAGGCGCCTTTAATATGCAATCAACATTGTGATTTATGCCCATATATTCTGGTGGGGGGGCCTCTTGCTAAAACACACTCATTATAGTCATGTTTACCTGTTTAACAAGAATGCAATGTTTTAATTCCCTATTCACCGCCTGCTGCCAAATGTTACCCAATGTTCGATAACAAAACTAGCAGACAGATAGCACTCTCGAAAGATATATCTCTTGTGTGTAGGAGCGTTTCCCGTAGCACTCCGGTATCGAAATGTGTTCCGTTCCGTTGTCGTGCGCTATTAAAACTGAACTGAAATCTCAAAGCGGCGAACTTCTAAATATGAAATGACATGGAAATGAATGCGTCAAACAGTAACAACAACAACAATAACAACATTACGTTAAGGGCAAGACAAGAGTAGTCAACTAGTCAGGCATTCATTCAGTTAGCCAGCAGCGATGGAGACAGGTTTTTTGGGGGGCTTTGGAGTCGGGTTCCCTCTGATTATTTTTATTTGCATGTTGTCGTCGTCGATTTGGCACAAATTAAGCATTGTTTAGATTGTTGCCACTTGCCGCATCGTGACGCTTTTGGCCATGTTTATGTCTGGGTTTATGTGGGTTGAGGCGTGGCATGGCGTCAAGAACTTGGTCAGCTAAATGCATTACCCAATCAGCTGGCTATGACCGCAATTTGCGGTTCAGGCAAGGGTTGTGCATGTGATTCGATGCTGCATCTATCTGAGTGAGTGCAAATGAAGGCTAAACGCTTTCAGATCAAGTTTATAGCTGATTACTAATACGCTCTGTGTGGTTTACAATTGAACCTGTTCGCCAGTCAAAAAGTCAAAAACATTTCCATAAATGAGTTTAACGAATGTGAATCTTGATTTAGAATGGCCGAAAACGAGTTCAACAAGAGTAGAATAAGCCTGTTTACAAGTCCAGACAATATTATTAAAAGTTATGAAGAAATTGTCTTACTCAACCTTTTCAACAAAGTTTAATAACGAATCGACTACAAAAGAAAATACTTTGTATGTTAGATAGCAAAAGATAAAAAAAAAATTATTGACAAAAAAGTTATTGAAGTTATTGTTATAAACACTCAAAGAAAAGACTTTGTTCTAACTAACTTTTTCAAAGTAAGTTTATTTGCCAAAGTAAATAAATTATTATTTTGAGCTATGAATTATGATAAAAATCTAAAATGTTTCAAGCACTTTATTTAATTTAATTTAACTGTCAGCAGCACTCAAAAACGGGCAACTTCTAACTCTAGTTTATAAATATTTAATTTATCCCTAATAATTCATACAATTATTATACTAAATGTTGCTTTCGGCCTAGAGCACTCTAAACATTTAACTCTAATTGCATACATTTATTTCTGGCACAAAATAATTAATCTTCTTTTGAACATAATAAAACATTTGAAGCTTCAAACTGATTCATTTCATGCTAATAACAAACTTGTTGACTTACGTTTAGTAATATATGATAATTAAAACACACAAAAATATAAATCGCATGCAAATAGAGATTATTAATTTGTTTAGCATCAGGTATGCGGTCAAAACATATGTATATATAAATTAACAAGTTGTCAACAAAACTGACGTCGCAGTAGTTAATGACGAAGTTTAATCGAATTGAACGATTTAAAGTTTTTTTCTCTCTAGGTATTTCCCCAATCATTTGCCGATGCGTCAGTTGAATAAAACTGGTTTTTCATTGTTTGCTTGGTTGGCTTTATGTGTTGCCATTTGGCTAGCTGTTGTGCTAGTATCTCTGGGCTTCTGTGCGTGTTTGTGCTTTACATTTGGTTTGGTTGAGTGCAAAAGATGGTCAGTATGTGGAATATGCACTCAACACTCTGGGTGGCAAGTGGCAAAAAGTGATTTTTACATCTTGTTTGCTTATTTTGCATAAGCCGCTTATATATCTCAAAGCTAAAACCGAAAACCAAACATCGAATGAACCAACCACACGCATATGACACTTGTGGCTGGCATTTTTTACTACTTTTTTTCTCTGTGTTTCTGTTTTTGTGGTTAAGCTTAAAGTACTTCAATGTCTTTTTCAACTCGTTGACGCCTTTCACTTAAAACAGATTGCGAATTGGAATTGAAACTGTCCGCAATGAATTTACAGTTCTCTCGCTTTGTTGCCATAAATTCAACCGAAGGTCGTCTCTATTTTTATAAAAAAAGCAATTTTATTTATTTGTTTATTTTTTTATTATCTTTTTGCTTGTCGTTTTATGTTAACTGAATGCCGGCTCTTAAATGTGCATATGTATGTTTATTTGTGTGTTGGTTTTGTGTTAAAATAAATATATAAATCTACAATGTAATGCATTAGAGTAAATGGTTTTAAAAGTTTTTTAGACAAAAACTAATTTATATACATTTAAATGCACTTAACCAAAGTAATTTAATTTAATGATTTCTTGAACTTATACCGCATATTGAAGCAACAATATTCTACTAACTAGATGACATTAATCAAGGCTATACACTAAGATGAGATGTTAACTATATCTCGTTTAAGCCACACAATTGAACACCCATTGGGATTGACTTAAACTTTTTATTTATGACCCAGCCACACGAATGTGTCGATATAGTTCTATCCTGGCGATAAGTCATAGACAAACTCAATAAATTTTGTTGCGCCCGCGCTTAAATGTTAATTTGCAAATCGAGAAAATGATACAAAAACACTTTGTTGTTTCAGCTGGCGAATGTTGATTTAGGCAAAAATAGTCCGTAAGAAGCCGTACAAATATATGTGTGCAATATTTTCATTTGATTAGTAATTATTTGTGCATGCAAATCAGGTGCGCACATGTTGATTTTATGGCACATTAAACACCAAAAATAACTCTCATTCATCAATCCAGCCGAAATGCACAAAGTACTGTGGGCAGTGAGGAGGAAAAAGTTTGTTTTGCTATGCTGGACTAATTGATTAATTGCAGTATTTTGTCTGTAAAGTTATAAATGATATAGTGTTAACGAGTGTTTAATAGTTTAATTACAAAACTGAAGTCGCACGCTTCTTAAACCTGTTTGCAACACATAAGTTCCACAGCAGGTTGATGAAAAGCTTTGGTTAGCCAATACACAAACCAGTAGTTGGGACAATGTTAAGTGTTATGTTAACTTGTCTGTGGTTTTAACAGCATTTGTTGCTGTTAATGTCAAAACTTGTTGCTTAAGCTGTGTAAATAAAAAATCATATAAATGTTTTCTATATGATAATGTCAATAATTGAATTTACCATTAATAAATTAATTTGTGGCTTTTTTAAAATGTTCACCAATGAAAATTTGTAGTTGATGAAAGATTCCATCGTCAAATCATGAAACAGAAACAAAATGTTTATTTTACCCTTTGAGTTGATTGTTAAAAGACAGAGTATTCGCTTATCAAAATTGCTAAAAAATCTGTTAAATCGTGTGGCAAAAATTCCATAACAAAATGAACTTAACAAAACTAATTAAATTTGAATTTGAATGAAAAATTTCCAAACATAAATCGTTTGGAATATTCAAATAAACTTCTGTCAAATTGCAATGAATTTTGTGTTTAATAATGCTACATAATAGTTTTGATGAAGTTGAAGGTAATTCCATGTATGCCTAATTTAATTACATTACCTGTGCATCAGGTGTAAATGCCATTTACCAAGAATCAGGCATCAACTAGTTTATATTTTGGACATATACAAAGTGTAATTTGCAGACATTTGTTTGTATTGTTGTTTGTGTTGTTTGTTATTACTTGTAATTGAATTAGTAATTGACAGGTGTTTGCTTTCTAAGCTAATGACTGTCAGAACACACACACACACAGACACAGACACATACAATGGCGCCCAAATATGTTTGATGTTAAATATATCCGGTTACAACATATCGCCATTGTTTGCCGGCATTTTGACAATTAGTAGTTTCCTGTATAGTTTCTACGCATGCATCCAATTTTAATTAAAATAAATCTAATGAAATATTTTACAAGCTATTTTCCGGCTCACGATACATATTTACGCAGCATGTAGCAAAATAATGTGAGGGAAAAATAAATAAAATGGCTGCTTGGTTGGATTTTTCGGGGAAAATTTGAAATTTTGTTACCGCAAAAACCAGTTTTAGCAATTAGGCTCAATTAATTGTGGTTGAGTGCGTGTAATTACAAATTCCATTAGGCTGAATCGATGCGTGCAAATTCAATAAATAATCAGGCAATAAGTTTTCGCACTTCAACACGCCCAGCAACTTTAAAGACCACATCCATCGATCAACGTCAAGAGCAGTTTCCATTTGGCAATACAAATATATATTTTTTGGAGCGTGTGTTGTCAGTGCTTTAAGCCACCATTTTCCACCACTTTCCGGCACATTTTTCTGTTTTTTTTTTCTACCTTTGTTACATCCACACACGCAAGTATTGACAAAAGAACTTCGAACCTGCCCCGCATGATGAAAGTTACAATGAAACAACAAGAAGGAAAATACGACGAATTGTCAGTGCGGGAAATATGCAAACAGACAGAGTTTAACAAAATATCAATGAACCACGAAGTATGCGCTCAACCAAATTGGTTATTTCCCACCATTTCTTGCTCATTTTTTTATTGTTTATTTTAATTGTTTTAAATATGCGCTTCTATTGTGTGCTATAAAGCATTTAAAAAATATATGTTTCAAGTACAATGAATGTTAAATTGACTTTTTAATAGTTCTATATAAATTTAATCGTTTTATATAAAAAAAAATTGGGATTCAATTTAAAGTTAACGCAGTTTTAAACATTACCCTTCCCTGCGATTCTCAAAAATTCAAGCAAGATTGATGGTGGATTTTTGTATGTGTTTTTATTGTTGTGTGCAAGTGTGTTTGTAAGTGAGGAGAAAGTCTTTCTCTTCTTCTTTTCTTCATTTCTTCATACTCTCTCTCTCTCTACTCACTCTCTCGGTCTCACTTTCTCACCCCCTCTCTCTCTTTCTCACTCAATCTCCTTCTCTCTTTACTAATTTTCTCTCACACTCACTCTACCTTAGACTAAGACCTAGACTCTCTGTCTCTCTCTCTATTACTCTCAAGCACTCTCACTTACTCCCTCTTAACGCTTAACAGAGTAAGCTTCTTGCACTTTTATGCATTTTTAATATTAAACAAATACTCTTTGAATTCTTTTCAAAGTAATTGCAGTTTATTTCAATGGAAAACATTTTAACTTTAATTAAAAAACTTTTTAATGCAAAAAATAAAAGCACACCCACAAACACACACCCACACACACACACACAATCAAGTGCATACACAACAATTTGTATTTTTTGGGGCAGGCCAGCAAATAAATCTTTATGGATTAGATGGGATGCCAAGTTGCCATATAACATGGAAGTCTAATACTATATTGTTGTTGCCCTTGTTGTTGTTGTGTTTAGGCAGCGGCAAACAAAAGAATTTCGAAAGCTTTAAAACTAAATTCTTGCCTGGCGACCCACTCAGCAACATCTGACAGCCGGGCTAGGAGGGGGAGTAAGTGGTGTGGTGTGGTGTGCGGGGGGGTTGAGGTTAAAATCAAAATAGTAGCAAACAAAATGGCGGCGGTCAGCATCGAGCGTCGAAGTGATTTATGCGGCATGCGAATTAGATGTAGGTGGAGAGTGAGGTGGACAGGGAGAGGTAGGTGGAGAAAGAAAGCGAGGTGCTGCTGCTGCTGCTGCTGGGAAACGAGACTCAACGGAGCGTGTGAATGCCGTGGAAGTAGCGCAGCCGGACCAAATATTAAGGTTTAATGAACTCGAATGTTAATAAATAAGTTTGTCAATAGAAATGCCGCTGAAATAACAACAACAGCAACAACAGCTGCGTTAACAACTGCCAGCCAGAGCCTCGTTGCCTGCCTGACTGCCTGGCTGCCGGCCAAAAGCGTCCATTCAAAGTGCAAACAAAATGGCGACGATTGGGGTAGGTTGGGTATTGGTGTACCTTTTTCGATCGGGCTGCTGGCTCTGGAGCTGGGTGTAGGATTACGAGTACCTTAAACACAATAAAGCAACGAAACGAAACGAAGACGAATGACATTACCAATTGTCCTTTTAGTGGGCGTATTGTGAATGGGCGCCCTTAGACATTTTAATTCGCCCCCAAAAAAAAAAACCTCAAAACAGTCAATACAAACTCCAACACTTGCGCGTGTTTGCCTAATGAGCTGGGTCCAAAAGCTAATTTGCAATACGTGAAAATAAAGTATGTCACCAAAACAAAACACAAAACACAAAACAAAACAGACACTTTGATATTGCATCTATTGACAAGAACAACAACAACAGCGACAGGACGACAGGGATCTGCATATTTAATGAGCAACAGCTTTTAAATTAAACAGATTGCTGAACTAATTATCGCTAATTATGTAACTGACAGGCCCAATAAACTAAAGTTCAGACATAGAAAAAAATATAATGAAATTAATTGAAACCAGAAATAATAAATTGAAAATGACACCTAAATATCAGAAATTAAATATGCTTATTTAAATATTATTACATAAATTATACAAAAACTAAATATATTAAATTGAATCACAGTTCTTCATTTCATCCTTCCTTATACTTAAAATCCTCTTAACACATTTTTATTTTCGCTTTCTTGGCACAATAGCTATTCGATTTACTCTCTCAACAATTTGACCATTTGCTATCCCATTTAAACGTGCTTTAATTTCAGTTTCATTTGATACGCGAATCTCTTTCTTGCATTCCCCACAAAACCACCTTCCTGAATGTGTTTGTTTGCTTGTGTGTTTGTTTGTGTCTACACACACACTAGTACAACATTGTGGATGCTTCACGTATGGCGCGCGTCTTTGGTCAATTTTCCGCTTGATTTTATTGTTTGCTGACCAATTGACTTGTTTCCTCAACGCCTTCCGCCCGACGCCGCCCGCTGTCTGTTTGCCCCGTTTCAAATGCTTTGGCCCGAAGGCAATCAACACATCATCCACATGAGATTGGAGCCAAAAAACCTTCGCGTGTCATTAAAGTGGCATTGGAAAGCACACATACACACATACATTCACATTCACAATCCAACATCCTTATTATCCATCGTGGTGTGCACATCATCAATGACAGCAACGGCAACATTATCGTTTGTTTTGATAGGATTTTTTTTGGTTTTTTTTTGCTTGCTATTTATTTTTATTTTTTGTTCGTGGCATGTGAGTATTTTTTTTTTTTGGTTTTTTTTTTGCTTTCATTTTACTTTTTTTTGCAGCTTTTTGGCTCGTGTGTCTAAAGTTTTTGTTGCCACACACACGTGTTTGCCGTTGTAAGTCGAGTTTTTTCTTTGTTTTTTTTTTGTCTGGCTGTTTTTTTTCTTTTTTGGTTTTTCTCTACGTAGCTTAATCTTCAGTGAAACAAATCATGCAAAGCATTCATCAATTTTGTTATCCTTCTGTGGAGCGGGGTAGGGAGGGAGAGGTGATGAGATGGTGTGGAGTGTTGTGCCATCGGCTTAGGCCTTAAGGCCAAGAAACATGAGGATTTTGAACATGATTGTTAACAGTAGCAAACATTTGCAGGTGCTTAGTCGACATGTTACGCAGCCTAAAAATAGGCAATGCAGATTGATATTGATGGCTCTCCGACTGTCGGCGGGGCTGGGACGGGCAGGGCCGGGCTGGGCCTGGCCTTGCTGTTGCTTGGGGTAACATGAAAAAAGCTTTCATACTTTTTGATATTGCGAAATGTTTTAAGTTTTGATTAGAGCACAAAAGCCGCTTTCGGACGGTTAAGTGGATTCAAAGGAAAATCAACTTGAATCGCATCAAGTGGAAACACATCAAATTGCTTGAAGTTTCAATTACAAATTGATTCATTTCGTACAGCTCTTTACAACCGTTTTTTATTCTCAGTGGTTAGAGATTAAAAGCAATAATCTTACTTATCGATATTTATCTATACAATTGAATTGTTACATTTAACACTTTATTAATACCTTTTAAGACCTTTGAGTTTCAATAAAAAATTTTTTTATTTCATGCAGTTCTTTAAAACAGTTTTTTATACTCAGTGGTTAGAGATTAAAAGCTATAATCGATACTTATTGATATTTATCTTTACAATTCAATTGATACATTTAACAATTCATTAATACCTTTTTGAATTCCTTGGAGTTTCAATAACAAATTGTTTCATTTCGTACAGTTTACAACAGTTTTTTATTCTCAATGGTTAGAGATTAAGAGCTATAATCTTTACTTATCGATATTTATCTATACAATTGAATTGTTACATTTAACACATTGTTAATACCTTTTTGAAAATGATTTTAATCCCATAACCAAAAGCAGTTTACACTTGTTGGCTTTTCTGTAGCCACAGGAAAAGTATTTATAAACCGGAAACACACACACTCACACACACAACCACAACAACACATACAACAGCTAAACACAAGCTGACACCACCCCACCAACACCACCCTCCCTTTTGCTAACACTCAATGTCAACACTGGCAAACAGCCATCTATCAAAGTTATATTTTTGGGTCGATTTTCCCCGGGGACAACAGAATAAACATATTTTGTTATAATCATATGTGACGCCTGACTGACTTACACTATACACACACATACATAACTAGATATATATATATATATAATAAGTGTGTTTTTGCATATATATATATATATGTATACCATTGTTAGATACCTGTTAGTGAATATCTACCACAACAGTCTATAGTTCTTCTATTGGCTGATATGTATCTTTAGTTGTTGAGGTCTATCCATCTGTGTGTGTGTGTGTGTTTGTACATTTTTGGATTCATTTTTTGTTGATTGTCAAAAACATTGACAGACAGTGTCGAAGAAATTGAGATTTGGTTTGTGTGTTCCTATTTTTTCTGCTTTGTTGCATTTCTTTGTTAATTTTTGATTTGAACATTTTCTATTTCCATTTGAAATTCAATGCAATTGGCAATCTTTTATTGATGGATTCAATTTTAGTTGATGGATGGACAAAAGAAAACTAAGCAAACTAAAAGAGTAAATCTTGAAAAATAACTGTTTTCAAGGTATTTTCATTTTATGTAAATTTCAATCCTGATAAAAAAACAACTCATAATTCATAGAAATAGTAGAAAATATTTCATTTCAACTTGATTTTTATGATTTTTTTCTTCCAGGTATTTTTATTTTATATGCATTTTACTTTAAACTGAATTTTCTTGGTTAATAAAGTGCCAGCAAGTATAATCAAAGTGCCATTAAAATGATGGCTTTTGTTCTTTGGCTACTTTTTCATTATTTCCATTTCCCTTAGTTTTCTCTATTATTGTTTTCCAGGAAGAACTCGGAAACGAAATAGAAAAAATAAAAACGACGAACACAATAAAATGTTAAAGGAAGTGAAACTTGAACAATACGAAGAAATATTCACTATTATTGCATACATTTTATTTGCAACAACTTAGGAGCTGTCTGATTAAATTAGTTTCAGTTTCAAAACAAGGACACTTTCTGCCAAAAGAGCAAAAACGTGAAAGAAAATACGAAACAACAACAAATAGTAACAATAAAAGGCAAACTTGAGACTGCAATCAAAGTTCATTTTGACATTAATACTTATTAAAGCATATTGAAGAACAAAGACTTGTTGTTATTGACATTTGAAGCAGCTAACAATGTATTCGCCCAGTGTATGTATGTGTGTGTGTATGGCTAAACAATATAAAATTATGTTAATTATATATATGTATATGTATATTATGTTTTTTTTTTCTCAAACTTTTGGTCATTTGTGTCGATAAGCAGAAACAGCAAAATAATAAACCACAAAGTGAGCTAAACAAACGCGAAAACACACACACACACACACACACATACGCACTTAAACACACAAAGGCACAAAAGCAATTTCAATCCTAATGAGCAGCGCCCAGCTCAAAGACAAGGTCAAGCAATCCACTTCCATCTTCCCCCTCTCTCTGTACGCTGTTTTCCCTCCCTCCCCCCTTCCACCCACTCACACACACACACACAGTACAACGCTTTTGTCCTGCTCGCTTGGCACGATGCTGATAAAACTGATAAGCCACAGTCACTTTGTACCGTGGGGTGTGGGTAGGCCTGGGGGGTGGAGGGGTGTGATAGGTAAGCATTTGTGGTAACAACCGAAGCACATTTAGTACATACTGTTATACGCGAATACTCCTGCGGTATAACAGTTTAGATCATCACCCCTACCCATTTGCCATCTGTTGTGAAATACCTTTAAAGTCAATGCAAATGTTTGGAATAAACAAAATCAATTTTTAAAGTTGTTAAATCAAATGTTATAATGAATCTGAAATGAAAAACATTTTGTTATGGCTTAATATAGATTGATTTTTAATGGAACCCAATCGCAGTGTTCTGGAAATTGGTACGTTAAATAGAAAATCTTGTTTATAGAAGCTTTAAAGTATTGAAAATTTATCCATTTATCGCTATATTTAGATGGATATAAAAGAGTGGGTTTTATTCGCTGTCGCATTAAACCAAAAAGCGATGACGCATTCTCTGCAGCATTTATCTCATTTCAGTTTCAGTTGGCTAAATGTCATCTGCCGTGTCTGTTAAGATATAACTCTCATTCTTTGCCACGGAACAGAAACAGAAACCCAAACAGAAGCAGAACCAGGAGCAGAACAAGGAGCAGAACCAGAAACCAACAGCGTCATTGTATGTCAAATTAAATGACATTGCAATAAAATGAAAGTGAATAAATAAATAGCATAAGAAAAAAAAATATATAAACAGAATGACATTAAATGACAAAACTCTCTTTCTCACTCTCTCTATTTCGCTCTCTTTGTCGCGCTTTGTGTCGTGGCCCATTTCTAACAAGCGGAAATTGTGCGTGTCAAATTGAAACGGAAAAACGAAACGAAACTCAATTCATTGAATGCTGTGCCAAATTAGTGTAAATATTTTAGTTTCTTTTTGATTTTTGTTGCGTTGGCAAATCGCGTCAAACAAATTACAGATGCACTGCACACACACACACAAAATCCGCAAACAATCAGAAACAGCAACAAGAATAAAGGGAAGAGAATACATTTTGTCGATATGCACACAACGCACAAAATTCAGTTGGCCAACTGAATGCGAAAATCCAATAAAATTGAGGCCTAAAGGCAAATGGGCTTAGTGAGACCAATTGGAACGCATATTGGACGAGTGGTTTGGTTTGGTCAGGTTTTGGACTACCGTCAAAAATGCAAATGAAAATTGCACCCTAAAAATTGACCACAATTCGCTAGTAGCTCGCAGCTCGGAGTCTGATGCAGGTGCCAGTGGGCAAATAAGAATGATAACCGATTTACAGTGGGTAAGAAAAGTAAGTGTACACGACTTTATAGCTTCAAGTCTTTAAAGTCTTGATCTTTTCTCCTAAGGCATTTGACCTTTTTTTTTTTTAGGCGTATTAGGCGTGAGTGTGTGTGGTGTGTGTGCTTGCTTAACTTTTCATAATCGATGAGCAGGCGAATCCCCAAATCGACCCCCAGACAGCGTCACATTATAAAGGGTTTCCAACTTTGACCTGCACCTTTTTTTTCATGCGCACTGTATACATTTCCTTTTTCTGAGTTTTTTTTTTTTTCTTGCAGACTTGGCAAATAATAATAAGTGTGGCCAAGACACAAGCAACACAGCAAAAGTTTCGAGTTGATATGAGGGAAGGAATTTTTTTTGTGAAGGCTTCCAGGCATTTTTACAAGCGTTCCCCAAAGAATTGGAATGTGTGTGGGTGTGTGTGTGACCGTGTGTGGGTGAATGTGAAAATTGTTGTGCGGGAGAGAGGGCAAAATGTTTTAAGCTGTAAAAAGTTTTATTGAATTAAGTGACTTTAAAACAATAAACACCGCAAAGTGGTTCATCATAATTATGATGAATAAGAAAAAGTTAAGCAAGTCTTCTGTCAGGAAGTAAAATTTGCTACATTTTATGGTTTCTTAAAAGTTATGCTAGTTTTTTTCATCAACTTTTTTAATTTCCACTTAAATTACTTAATTTCTTAATTACACTTTCCAAACTTTGAACCACAAAATATATTTAAAATTTCTGTGCGCGCGCAACAAATGAAACAGCTCGCTATAGAAGTTAGCTTTTTTGCAGAACAACCATGAACAGCTGGTTATGTCAGAATATCGATTGCATTGCTACCGATATATACCATCTTTCACATATCGATATCACTAAAGTAGCTAAGCAGCTGTGTAGTTAAAAGCAGACAAACATTAAAAGTAAATTAAACGCAAAAATAAATAATTAAAATGGCACAAGATATGTTGCTTGGCACTGAGGAGCCCAGCAATAACAAGGAAACGTTTCTACAGCAGTTCTGTCTGCTTGCAAAAAACGCAACGGGCGCTGCTCTTCTGGATGTCATTAAACAAGTTTTGGATGCGCCAAATGTTTTTGTTTTTGGTGAGCTTCTAGCGGAACCTAATGTGGCTGAGGTAAATTTCTTATTGTGCATAAATAATGTGTAACCTTTTAATTAACTGTAACTTTTGCAGTTGAAAGATGGACCGGATGCCAAATACTACAATACACTGAATCTATTTGCCTACGGCACCTACAAACAGTTCCGTGCCCAACAACAGGATTACATTGAACTCACACCGGCCATGCAAAAGAAGCTGCAGCATTTGACCATTGTCTCGCTAGCAATAAAAACAAAGAGCATTCCATATGCAATTCTGCTAAACGAACTGGAAATTGATAATGTGCGGCATCTGGAAGACATCATCATTGAGGCAATCTATGCAGGTGAGTTGTTGAATTGCAAACAAACTAAATGGGTAACATTATTGTTTTCTAATGTAGCAGTCAGCTTATGTCAGTAATAGTGAACATTTACATTAAGTTGTCTGCCATAGAAATTATGGTTAGATATTTTAATATTTAGAAAATATTAACATCTTCAGTACAAATCGATTTTACATTAATATTCAGTGAATTGGATACATTTTTAAGCTTACTACTTTAACTTAATATAAATTAATGCTAATATTCAATTTTTTTGCTGTGCATTCATGACTTTCATTTCCGTTCCTTTTCCGGAAGTAATTTGCGCACACATTGATGAAATTGTAATTAATTAAATTTTTTAAGCCAAGTCATAATTACCATTTCAAGGCAGCTAAAAAGATGTTTAAAGCTGCCCCCCGAGAAAAAAAGTGAAATTTAAACACCCCCGTCGTGAATGTCTGAACCGGCAACAGTTGGCAAGAAAAATTTTCAATAAAGTCGTGTCATGATTTTCGTTTTCTGGCAAGGCAGTGCACTTGATTGACCTGCCAGGACAAAGAAAACGTGTTCAAAAAGTTGCTTTTCAGCTTTCCACTCGATTCCATCTAATACCAATATATACCATAAAAACTCTGGGTGTTGGGGCAAAAACTCACTAAACGACATGGGTTCTTGTCATGGATGAATAGTCAAAAATATGTTCAAGAATTCTCACAAAAATTCAACTCCCACCTGTTGCGTCTTTAAAGTGTATTTTTGTTGAGTCGAGAGTATAACATTTTTTAAATAGTATGAAAATAACAGAGGAATTTGATTAATAAAAAAAATTTGTTTTTATTTAGTTATCTCAAATACGTTCAATTGAATCTTTAATTGCATTTGCATTTTTCGTTGAATTGTTTTCAGCTTAAAGCTGTTTGCCGATTGCGATTAGCAGGCTTATATGTTCTGTAACATGGCCGAAAGCCACAACTACAAAAGTTGCAATTGCCTGCTTTACACTTTTATAGCCAAAAATTGTTCGCATTCATTCTGTCTCTACCTCTCTATCTCTTCGCTCTCTCTGTCCACGCCTGAAAGCACATCATGACTGTTTTTAATTAATTTTTAGACTCAGCCGCCGTCCAGCAGTAGCAGCAGCAGTAGCAACACCAACTAACTATTTGCCCCTCTTTGCAGCAGCAGTGAATTTACATTTCTGTGCACCAAACACACCCACACCGACACACACACACGTACATGCATACACAAAAGGAAAAGCCGCAAGTTAAACGCAAACCAAAATAATTTCTTTTTTTGAAGCATCTGCGTAGCATTGATTAGAGCAACTCGCATGGAATTTTTCGCGCTTGTTGTGTTGACTTTTCGGCTCTGGGCCACAAGCTTTTGCAATATGGTTGCATGACCCCTGCCCCCTTCATATCAGATGCAGCTAACAAGGGCTTGTTTCCTGCTCTAACGCGGTTTCATTCAACGCATACAAATCTCTTTTCGAATACTAAAGCGCACATTATACAGAATTCAAAGCAAATATCCAAATCTCTCCGGCTGTTCTGGTTCATCCAACAATTCAAAAGCAAAAAGCAAACACCTTAACGCTTTGAACTATGCCATTAAGCGCGACGTATATGAAAAGCAAATAAGCTTAACATAAGCATGACAAGCAGATACTCTCTCTCACACGTTCTAGTTATTGTTGTTTAATATACTTTTAAAAAGTTTACTAAAACGTAAAAAGTTGTTTGTTCATTATTTAATAAAACTAATATGTGTTTGGTAATGTTTTAGTAAAAAAGTTTGCGTGCCATTAAAAATGCAAATTGTTTATGAATTTTAATCAACTTTGCACAAGCAAAATAGCAAAAATAAACCTTTGAAAATTATTTTGTAGCAAGTTTTTAATGCAGCTACAAAATATAATATTTATGGCATATGAAAAAAAATCGAGTTTTGAATACACTTTCACATTTCACCTTTGTTTGAGTACAGGGTATAATAATATGCAAACAGTGCTCAAATGAAATCCTCGCATCCATTATCGAAGTAATCAACTGAGCAAATAAAGTGACAACTGCCGCATTGCCCTCAGGACTAAGGAGACTTGCCACTCGCCACTCGCCAGTGTCCGTCCAATGCTGATCTCAGCTGAGTGTCCTCATAAATAAGACGAAATGCGAGAGCTCGCTGGCTGGACAGCCTCCTGTCCACACGCACTACCTGTTTAATTGCTTTTCAAATCCTTACCACTGCCAGGGGGCAAAGCAACACTGCGTCAAGATTTATGTTATGATAGGAATCAGTTGGTGCGGAGGCGGGGTGCGGGATAGGACAACAATCTCGACGCCTAAAAAGCATTGCATACTATTAGGCGCAATCTGAAATCGCAATTGCTTGGCATGGAGTGGAGAAAGTGTGAGTGTCCTGAGAGCTTCTTGGGCCATATGCTGCCATTAGAGTATGGCTACAGGGGGCAACCACCAAAGGCCTTCAGTTGTTTGCTGTCATCACCGCTCTTCCTATGTGTGTGTGTGTGTGTGTTAGAAATTGTGTGTGTGTTTGTTTGTTTGCGCTGTTAATGTTTGCTCTTTGGTATGCCTCACGTTTCACGGCGGCCCATTAGAGCATCATTTGTCTTGACAGTAGGGGGGGCGGGTGTTAGTGGTGGCTGTTTTGGTTGGTGCCAAGACGCTGCTAACGGTAATTAAATGCGTTTTATAATTGAAATTTGGTAAGTTGAGTGGACATTAGTTGAAACCAAACAGCCGAAAAGCCAAACAGCTCAAATTGCTCGAAGGGGGCATTGCTTGTAGGGTAGATTGCTTGCCATAAGCATTATTCAATTGATTTATATTCAGCTTTGTCTTGATTAATACTTTCTAAATTCGGTGCATATAGTTGTAAACCCTTCCAAAACAGAAACTTTTATTAAAAGTGACTTACAATTAAGTTAAACTTAATCGCTGTCTAATTTATGTTTCTTACTTCTTATTGTTCTCTGCCCGGCTTAACCTTTTTTGGTTTACAACTCAGTTTGTTCAACTTTTATTGTTACCCAAATTTAGATTGACATTCACCTTTCACCTCTGTGTGTGTGGCTAACAGTTGTTGTTGGCATTTGGCATCTAGCTTATGCAGACCCTCATCAACAACAACCTGAAAACACAGTTCAAGCATATGTCCGTTGTCAGTTGCATCAACTTTTTAGCTTTGGTTTTGTTTCGTTTCGTTTCGTTACTGTCTGCTGTACTTGTGCCTAGCCCAAAAGAATTGCATATTTAAACTGTGCGGGTGCCCAACAGCAATTGAAACAACGTTGACGGCAACAAGTGAGCTTAAATTCAGCACATACAACATCCTGTACAAAGACTGTTTGTGGTGTAAATCCCACGGTGCCGCGATATATGCAAAAAAACGGTTTCATTTATTTTTCATTTTTTTTTCTTTCGTTGACCTGTCTAAGGGCTATGAAATGGGTATGCTTGGTTTTAAGAAACCCTAATGTTTTATTTGGGAATTTAATTAACAGCAGTATCTATTGTTCAATATTCATATATAAAACTTGATGTCTGGCATGCTTTTTTGTTTGACGTTTCCATTGTTTTTGAGACCCTTGACATGGGTAAAATAAGTTTGTCTGTTTAAATCCGTCGATCATTGAGACTACAAAAACTAGTGAGCTCAGATTTGAAACATAACCTTACCTATTCCATAGGTAGGAGTTATGTAGTTTGATTTAAATGATCGATTACACTCTCCGTTTTTATGTATATTCATGTAATCTTTTTACATTCAAAACACTTTAATATGGTTTTAGAAATCTTATTAAATCAATGAAATTTCTATCGAAATCAGTAATATAATAGTTTAAAGTTGAGATTTTCGAATGCGTTAAGTTAATGATTCAGGGTATCTCCTAGTTGAGTATTCTCCACTATAGTATTCTTACTTTTTTCTATTGCTAGTTGTTGAAAGGCCATGACTTGCTTTTATGGACGTAACGCTTAGTTTTTTCTTCGCTTTAATATCTTTAGAGTCGGCGCTTGTCAAAGCGTGCCATGTCGCATAGCACAAAAGGGTTTTTGGGTCTTTGACTTGCTTCTGCTTTATATTTTGAATGCAGACTATGCAAAACTGTTCCCTTTCTTTAAAGTAACTAGGTATTTAACGACAACTTAAAACAGAAAAATGTCTTTAAAATACATTCAACTTTTCAAAATTCCCTGTCAAACCTTTTAAAAATCATTTAATTTGCATTCATACTATTTTCAAATCTTTTTTTTAATCATATTCCCAAAAAAAGTAAGTTTCCTTTTAAAAAAAACCCTTTTACCATACATATGCCTGCAAGAGTATTATAATTTTTGGTTATTCCACACAGAAAACCAAAACGTAACAGTTTCTACTGTTTCCTTTTTTATTTTTTGAATATGCAATTCGAGCATTTAGTTGCTCATGTTTCTTTTTGGAGGTTTTGGCGTACGCTTTATATATGATATGACTGACAGCACACACAGGATGTGTGCCACCTCCCCTTGGGCTACACAGCCCCGCCCCACATCACTTAGCAACAAACCGAGAGCTTGGTTGTTCAACTGTTTCTGATTGCTGTACGCGCTTGCATTGCATACTTTTGGGTGTCTACAGCGCACATATGTACATACATAGTTATGTATGTGTATGTGTATGCGTATATACGTGTGTATGTTTGTAAGCCAGGGCCGCAAAAAGTTTCCAGTTTCGAGAATCTACCCCGACACTTTGTCAGTTTTAGGTGAAAAGTTTCCAATAGTTGTTTGCCGCCTGCTGCCTTCTGTTGGTGTTGCCTGTTGCCTGCCTTGCCCCAAACTTAATATTGATGGTGCAAGTTACAGTGCGACTTGTGTTTTTTCTCTCCACTCCCAGTCTCTTGTCACCCTGTCTCTCTGTCCGTCCGTCTGTACGTCTTTCTCTTGTCGGTATGCTGAGTTTTCAATTAATAAGTTTTCATTTTATGTTCACTTTACAACAAATGCCAAAAAATAAGTAGGAACTTGAAGAAGCTGCTTTCGCGTAAGCTGTCAGAGACAGGTGTATTGAAAGTTTTCATAATGCTAAGCGTTTTCGTTTCTTTGACTCGGGGCGATTAAGACGCGATGCGCTGTTCGCTGGTTGGGGCATGCAACTTATTGAGTTTTAGTAAATATGAGAAGAAGGGAAATGGAAAATACTTAATCTAAGTTAATCTATGAATTTCTTTTCATGATTTCCATTAGTTACCCTTCATCCACAATTTGTTGGTATGACCTTAAACAAACCCTTTTTGCCTTTAACGCTTACTTTAATAATTTATTTTTGACAATATATGTGAATGTTAAATTACATTAAAATATAGCCACAAAGGCAACAACAAAACCGAAACGACACCGAAACGAACAGCAGTCGCCGCCGCATCAAGAGGAGATTCTCATTCAGACAGGCCCCATACAAAAGTCACAATTTTTGCACAATTTGTGGCGCCCCCTGGCGGGTGCGGCTAGCATGCACGCAAAAAGCATGATTGATTGTTTCGGCGTTGAGTTTTCAGTTTTACACAACAGGCACACACACACACTCACACATACAAAGAGACAGACAGACAGACACACACACACGAAAGGCAAAAAGCAAGACACATGTCAACGGCAAAAATGCCGCAAAATTTTACACAACTTGTGGCTGCCACGCCCACTTACCAAGCCTAGCATTGTTCAAAAAGGCGTGTATGTTATGTGTGTGCGTATTTCATTTTCTTCTTCTTCTTTTTTGTTTTTTTGTTGAATGTATTTTTCAATTATTTGTTGCCTACTACAAATCCAATCAAAATGCCTCGAGCTAAAGCTAATTAAACTAAATGCTTGAGGCGACCCACATGAAGGGTGAGTCGAAGGGAAGAGAGGGAGAGATATGGGTGGATTAAAGTAACTGAATTCTGTATATTGATATAGTTATGACAAAACTTTGACTCATATTCAAGGCCAAGTGGCCTTTGGCTAATGCCAATGCCAATGCCAAAAAGCGCTTAAGGTCTAAGTCTGAGCTTTGAATTGACTGCAAAAACAAAGGAAGAGGCTATAGCATAAAAATGGGTTCAGTTGGTCGTGTCGAAAAGTTTTGAGACAGACATTCGGCTATCATTTAAGACACATTCATGGTAGTTAGCCTTTTTTTTTGGCTTTGCAACACTTTAGTAATGTTTATGTTGGCCATTTACCCTTTTTTGGCAAACTCTGTCCAATTGAAAATTGCTACTAATCCATCGTTAGCCGTTTTAAGCGCACTTTACAACCCAAACCCCGGCAGCTGAAAGCTCTTCGACAACAAGTTCAAACTAATTAGTACTGCAGCAGCAATTGGCTTTCGCTAAGTGAGTAGATTTGATGGTCAACAAAAACACAAATACAAAAACACACACACAGCACAAACAAGCTAATTCACATTAACCCTATAATATTATCTCTCGTTGCCGTAAAATATCTATTACAAAAGTTCAACATTGGATTGCTCAACGAATTGTATTTTTCTGATTATTATACCAGCTACCAATTTTGGTGGGGAATGGATTTGGATGGCCAAATTTATATTATCATCGTAAGGGAGGAGTTTTTGTTTGGCCCAAATATCTCATTACAGTTTCATTGATATTTGATTTGGTTGAACAATAAAGCGGGTAGCTACTTAAGTTGAAATATTGAACAATTTGGCTATACTAATTATAATTATGTCGGATTTATGAAAGTGCTACCTAAACACCATTATACAGCGATTGGATTATATATTTTATGGCATGCTGAATCAATAACTTTGTTGTTAGGGACAGAACAGTTTTTTAGATTTGTTCCAGCTCAATCAACTTGGAACGGAAATCTCAAAAAAACTATCTTAGAAGTTTAGCCACAAAAAAGTTTTTTTTGCAACTTGCTGGTCAACTTTTAACTCATTGTTAAAACACGTACGTGAGAATCTCAACCGATTCAAGGTCGATCCTGGCATAAAGTAAAAACTTTCTTTTGAAGCTGCTGCCGCCTGCCTCACAGACGAAGCCAAACTTATGACACATGGACGCACTTTGAAGTGTACTCGAAGAATACTTTGTCACTGTTATCAGTGGCCAGTTAGTTAAGTGTTTTTTGGCCAAGGCAACACAATTGCCACACATGACAGCTCTCGAGAGCGAAGTCAAAGGCATGGTTGTGCATGTGGAATCCTTTGAGCTCTCGTTGCAAGCGACACACTTGAGTCCACTTCCACTTAGTTATTCAAGTGGCATTAAAATCCCAAGTTGTGCGGTTGTCTTATCTTCGAATTTAGCTTAATTAATCACGTTGATGCAGTGCATAAATTGTTTTCACATTTCACAAAAAGCTGCAGTTTATACGATATTCATCTTTGGGGACACTTCGGAAAGTAATATCTATCAATTCTAACCAATTTATTTGTGTTTGCTTTCTGCTTTGCAGACATTATACATGGCAAACTGTTTCAGAACACACGCATTCTGGAAGTCGACTATGCACAGGGACGTGACATACCGCCGGGTTATACGGGCAAGATAGTGGAAACGCTGCAGGCATGGGTCAATTCCTGTGACAGTGTCTCCAACTGCATTGACATGCAGATAAAGTATGCGAACACCGAGAAGGCAAAGCGTCTCTACAACAAGGAGCGCATCGAGCAGGAGGTAAGTTTGTGGCTGAACTGTGAAAACTACACATGCACTCAACTATTAACTTTACAAACTTGACTAGCTTATCAACCTGAAGAAAGTACTGAAGAGTCAGGCCTCCGACAGTGATGAGAGCATGCAAGTGGATACACATGGACCGGGTCCCAGTGGCAGCGGTGGCTTAAATCAACCGGAAGTGCGCAAGAAGCCAACCAAAATGAAGAATCCACGTAGCGGTGCGGGTGCGATTTCAGATTTTAACAAAACAAAAATTTATAATCTAATCATTTTCTTATTCTCTCTTTTCGTAGTTGGCTTGAAGTTCAGCAAGTGAGTGCAGGATGGCCGAGTGCCAACCAGCCAGCCGGAAGGCTACTGAACATCAAACTGAACAGCAAACTGGGCACCATCGGCAGAGCATTTAAATGCAAAACACTCGCTTAAAGACTTGGAACACAATTACTATATACAAATGCATACGCATACGCAATCGCTGGCAAACGCATCATTATAATCATCATTAGTCATTAAAAAATAATCGCTAAATAAATAAATAGAAACAAAGTTCAGGCAAATTACAAAGTGAAATACATCAACAAAAATAATAATACTTCGATGCAGGTTGTGTTTTGATAAAAGCATTTGTCTAATTGCGTTATTTATTTTCATGTGCACGTGCGAATATCATAACATTTAATGAAAGCCACCATAATAACTGGAAGCTCTCTCCACACACACACACACACACAAGCACACTTATTGGCCATGTAAAATGTGCGTGTATATTTGCTTGGACCGCATATTAGGCGGCACACATCAGTGATTTGTGGCGAAATTAGTAGAAGAGCGCAACGAGCCGCATAAACAGTGGATGTCTGTGTGTGTGTGTGTGTGTGTGTGTGTGTGCTAAAACATTTTGGACTATTCGTTGTGGCTATCCTTTATTTTTTGCTGCCACACACGAAAATGATTTGAATTTATCAACATGTGCGGCACAATGTGAAAATAAATGCGTTTATTTGTTCTTCAAATCTCCATAACAGCTGCAAATTATGGACACACTGGACTCTGGAAATTGCCAATAACCACTTTTGTTTTCCATCTCGTTGTATTCAATACGATGATTTCGGTATTTAAGCATGTACCACAAACAGTAGGCTTGTTCTTTTCTCTGCTATGAAAAACAGGTCAACACAAATTTGACCACAACGTATACGTATACATTTCATGCTTGAAATCAACCACATACCATAAACTAAAGTAAGCTTGACTTCTGTAAAGGTAAGATGCAGATTTATTCGTATTTTCCATTGTTTGGCAGGTAGAGATAAAACTGCAAAACAAAGAGATGAATGCAACTGAAAAGTACATAAATACATTTCCATTGTTTTGCAAGCTGCATGTTTTCCATTTTTCGCCTGCAGCATATGAATATGAATTATTCTGTATTCGGTATTCGTTGCCTACTTCTTGCCAAAATATAAGAAATAATGTCGCTAGACAAAAGGACTTCCATCTCGAGAATAATAAAAAGTAATTGATATTTTTTTTAGCACGCGTCTGGAGTATGTAATAAATATGCATATACTAAAATATTGCACATGTTTTTTGTCTAGTTAGAGTATTTAAGTTAAAATATTGCAAACGTGCATAGAATTCCGGCACGTTACCACATCTTAATCATTGCACAAGCATATTTATTTACTTAAATCAGAACAGCTACACAATATATCCTCATGTGAGCTGTTAGACCGAGGAGACAGGTGTCTGATAACTATGCAACAATTACTTAATTAAATTTCATTCTGCTACATCTAAAATGACTTAGGTAAACGTCATCATTAGCTTCAAGTAAGACCTCAGTAATGAAATTACTGATACGTTTGTTTCTTACTCAAATTAATGCACAATCATAATTAAAAGACTTAGTGAGTGTTTGTACTTAGGCAATAAGAAATGTTGAGCAAAGATAGTGCAGAAAAGTAAAGTAAAAACAGATTTTAACTTAAATAAACTCAACATCAAACTAAACAAGCTAGCTTCTGCTGCTGCTGCAATGTGGAAAATCTATATTAAATGTATATGTAAATATGGATGATTGTTTTTATTAAAGTGCATGCAATTAGTTGCACCATGTAAAACAAGTCTTAAACTATGTAGTAGTCAAACTGACTGTTAGCCTTTACTGATTCATTATTTTAAATTCCACTTTTACTCACAGCTCAGACTTATGTAAATCTATATTAATTAGGGCGTCTATCTTCGGCATACCGAATAATATATACACTTACAGTTCATACTGATATTGTTCTTTATATACTTCATTGCAGTCGTTACACATTTCATAACATTCTTATAATAACCGCTTCGAGTGTATTCAAAAACAAAGCATTTTAAAACTGACAACTAGCGCTAATTACATGCACGTTTCATTTAATCCCATCACAATTTACTTAGTACTAACATATTGATTGCAATTATATGACCTAGTAATAAAAATGCAGTTGAATTGTTTTTCATTCAGTTGGCTCGCATTGCTTGGAGCGTTAAAATGTTTCTATTCGCGATCGGTGCAATCTTAGTGCTTACCTACATACTATTTAATATACGATATGGGAGCTTCCTTAAGCAAATGAATGATCAGTTTACGGGTCCCAAAGTCTGGCCAATTATTGGCAACGTGTTGATGATGGGCTTTACGCCTTCTGGTAAGCGTCAAATGTTAAAGAAGCTATCTTTTAATCAGCGATCTTCATCTTGATAATTTTGTGGATTTGTTTTTTGGACGGGTTTGGTTTGTGTTAATTAAAAAGTCTGGTTCTGACTCTGTTGCTATCCTCAAAAGAACAATTATTAATATGTTCGCTTCAATCGTGATGTGTTAGCGCCTTTTGGCATTCAGAGTCAAATCGGGTTGTTGCTGTCATCTGTTTATGTTTAAGACCAAAACATTTGTGTTTACCTGTTCGAATCAAGTTTGTTTTATGATTTAAGCAAATGTTAATTTTCTATTATTTATTTCATGTATGACAAAAATCAGCAGCGACAAATAACTATTATTATGCAATTATGTTTGTGTGTGTGTTTTTTTTTACAAGCACCCAATATATATATTTAATTAAAACAAAAAATTTTAAAGTAAGTTTAATGAATTCAACATTTTTATTAATATTTTTCCATAACATCAACAAAAAATATCATTAAAATTAATATATATTTTTATTTTATTTATATATGAAAATAATAGAATTCTTGAAAATTGATATGCAAAAACTGGATTGTCAGTTATCCCTACTATTAATTATGGTATTGAAAAATATTAAATCGATAGCTATTAAAATGTTGTTTTTAATTGCTTTAAGTAATGAGAATAATTTCTCAATTAGCTCTTTACTATGATTAAAATTGATTAACAGCCAACTAGAGTTAGAAAACAAATCAAAGCACAATCATTATCAATATTCAATTTAATTGCATATTAGGCAACAATGCTTGAACTTGATAGACAAGTACGTGTTTGCTATTTAATTGCATATTATTAGTTCGCTCTATCGGTCAGAAGGAAACCATTTGACCCCTTAGATGTTTCAAATATTAAATGATAGACACGCGATAGGCTCGGAGATAATGCAAGCCGATAGCCGGCCGGCGTTATTGTATTAATGTCAAGTTCGAGGCAATTTCGTATAGCTGTTAAAACATGTTTTTGCTTTAGCTACTGGTTGATGTCTATTTGTTTATAATATTCGCAAATATTATGCGCGAATCGAAAGCGAAATTAAGTTTTGTTCAATCTAAAACCGGTTGTTCAGTTAGCTTTTGTTTATATTGTTGAAGTTTCATGGTCATTCAGTAATAAAATTTACTTTCCTATAGTTTCAAAATGGGGGAATACTATAAACTGACTAATATTGGCCAACAGCTTAATATTTTCAATGCATATATTTTTCGATCCAACAGAGTAATCAACAACAAAATGTACAAAATATTGTTATCGATCCAGTAAACAGTATTGCAGTTTAGTGTTCGGGTGCTGGTGGATGGGCAGCAATCCATTCCAGGGCGCGCTGAATTTCAACGGGAATGGGGGGTGGTGTGGGCAGCACATCACTATGGGGCTGGTAGCCGTGCTCATCAGCGGTATAGGTGACAGTGATTTGTTGACCTTCGGGGGAGGTATAGCTGTAGCTACCATGATGGTTGCCATGCTCATCACTGCTCTGGTCAATTCCGATACCGTTAGAGGTCTTCAGGTGGCTGTCAAAGCCATCTGGACGCACATCCTCCTTGCGCTCCAGAACATCAGCATGCGCCTCATCACCAGCAGCGGCCAGGCCAATAACAGCGCAGATCAATAGCTAAATATAGTTGAATTAGTTTTGAAAACTATTTCATCCTTGCTTATCCTGCTAGCTACTTACAATTTTGAACATTTTGGGTTTTAGTGCAGTTGTTGATTGTAGAGAATAATCGTGGACTGATAATCTCATCCAGCTAGGCGCCGCCTTTTATACATATTTCACTGCCGTTTTGTGGTTTTATGGCTTCCGAAATTATTTCAGACCTGTTTTTGATTATCGCATATGTATAATTTCAATCAGACATTAATACATAAATAACGCACAAAAAAAGCTAAGAACTTAAGGTCGGCTTAGACTTCTTTATGCGATCAGAGAAATAAACTGATTTTGGAAATTTTGGAAAATTTTTTATATAATTTGTTTCTTGTGTTTAAATTCTTAGAGAACATCGCATAAACTTTCATTGACCTTTGTGAGATATTGAGGATTAAAGTTTGGTTAATACAAGGGTCAGGACAAAATGTCCATGTGAATGATAGAGTTTCGGGGTTTTCCTCATCGAATTTTCTTTTGTTTTGGTTTTCTAACAGTCCTCTACACAGATTGGTATGAGTTAATCTTAAAAAAGTTGATGTCCAGACTGAGCTTAATTTAACTTGAAGTATATTAAAACTTGAATATGAATGTGTTGTGGTCTAACCTAACCAACTTTAAAACTTGAAATGACATTTTAAGCGGTTCATTTTAAACTCCGTTATTTAAGCAAATGTATAAATAGATATTATAATTTTTTTTAATTAAAAGTGGTATTAAGATTGATGACCCGTTACGGCATTTCAATCTGTGAACTATCGTTAACTATTGAGCTGTTGCCGAACAAATTTTATGTGCAGTAATTTTTGATGATGAACGAAAATGATTCGGGACGAAACCTAATTGCCTGCACTATTAATTTGAATAAAGATAATATGAAGGGGTTGGAACTAAATATGGCGGTGTTAAATCGAACATTTTATTTTAAATATTAATATTATAATATGCGTACATTGTTGGTTTGAATACGATTCAACGCTAAATCAATATGAGAAAGTCTTTTGGTAAAAATATATTTTATATTCATTTTGCTGTTTAACTATGTTTTCATGTTGCATTAAAATGTTTTACAGTTGAAATAACATGTTTCATTGTTAAATTAACTATGATTCATATTTAAAACTCGAATTTAACTATTTTGAAAGTCTTGGTCTTAGTGCGTGTGATATTATAATTTTCAACCCGAAAGTGCACAACGAGATAAACAACGGGATTTGTCAAAGCAGAACTCGATTAGTAGGAATATATGTTTTTGCATATGCGATTATTCCTATATGTATAAATTTAATCCAGTCATATGCATATTTAAGCTGCAACAAACACTGCTAATTAGCTCCATTAGCTTCGTTTTTGTTTTAATACTTTTTATATAAAATATTTTTTATTTCAAATAGCATTTTATTAATTTTTTGTGTATTTGGCTTAACCGTCTAGACGACAAACAATGAAATTTAAACGGGCTATATATGTTCATATTTTGTATATATTTATATTATATTATTATTATTTATACTGAAAAAACCATCAAAAAATGTTGCACAATAATGTTGTGAAGCTAATTTTTGCCTGCGAGATTAAATTAAGAGTCAGAAATCGATTGCAGTAATATAATCGTCGTGTTTATTATTTTCACTTGCATTACAATTCTATCGCATTTCAACGATGTTTTAGTAACAAGATCAGTTAATGAGTCGAGGAGATCTGGGGGTGATAACCGTGCTCATCAGCCACATATTTAACCTCGATGTGCAGACCCTCGGGTGAGACCCAGCTGAAGCTGCCATGAATGTTGCCATGCTCATCACCGCTCTCATCGCGTTGGATGTCATTGGTGGTCTTGAGGGAAGATACGAAGCCATCGGGGCGGACATCTTCGCTGCGAGAAACGACTTCAGCGTGAACATCATCACCAGCTGGCATGGCGGCGACAAGGCCGATAATGGCGCAAATCATAACCTTTGAAAAGAAGATTTGAAAAGAAGATTTGAATATTGTGTCATTATTAGAATCCTTTCAATACTCACAATCTTGAACATTTTGAAGGCAGTTGGTGAATGTAGAGAACAAACGTTGACTGATAATCCACTGCAGCCAGGCGTTGGCTTTTATACCGTTTCTTTTTGGATTTAGGATGGGTAAGACCTGTTCCTAAACATCAAATGTGCAAATCATGAATTTATTCATTTATAACAAGTAACAATGTTACTTAAAAATTATGGCATTTGCATAAAAGAAAAGGTCATTCATATTTAGATGCAATCTCAGCAAAATACATTCAACAAATAGTCTGGGATGAATAAATAGCCTGTTTGTTCTAAAATTTTCGGTAAGAGGATCAAAAGAAAGTTGACTTTCGATTTCATGTTTATCATTTTGAATGTTAAAGTGCATTTGAGTTGCTAATGAAACGGGTTTTTCAGCCTCAAGACACGTTCTAGTTATGAAATAATTATTTTGTGAATACCTTAAATATGGCGATGAATATTTAATTCGGCAAACATGCATTTATTGTCTAACAAATCAAAGCAAAAGCCAACCAATGTGTGTATGAATATGCATAATAATTGTTTGTCAGGTACATTCAATAGCTGATACTTAACTTCTAGGGTGTATTTGAATATCTGTGGTTACAGTTAATACCCATTGCTCGTGTCACATAATTACAATTATTGCATTACAATTACCAATTAACTTGTCTAATTGTTAAACTTCTCAACTAGCTGCAGTAGCCTTGTTAATTTGATTATGACTGTCAATTGACTTGCAATTATTGGATAGTGTCAAGCTGCCATATAACGAACATTAATATTACGAAGTTGTTTGTTTCAACGAATAACCGTTTCTATATTATGATAATGTCCTCTTGAGATTCGTTATCTGAAAGTTTGACTATACATAGTTTAATAAAAAAGCAGAGATTTGTTTTGTTCACTGAACAGTTTTTGAATTGAAGCGGTTAATAGTTTATTTTAGATGCAAATCAACTGAGGGACATTCATAAATATTTTATTCTTAACTTATCTGATTTGTTATTAAATTTTTTTTTTAATGTTCGATTCTCATTTCAAACCAGTTTAGGTCTAATGAAGTGTTAAAAGTAATAAACGGACAGTAATAACATTGAAAAAAAGTAAGATGGCTCTAGTCGAGTAAGCTCGACTAGAAGATACCCTTAACCCTTGATCATACAGACGGACAGACGGTCGGGCTGACAGACACACTCATATACCACTGTACCAATGCTGGAATTAAGAGAGCTTATATTAAAAATATGGATTCTCTGGTCTTAGTAGTTTCTGAGATCGACGCGTTCATACATACAGACAGACGGACAGACAGACAGACGGACATGGCTAAATCGACTCGGCTGTTGATGCTGATCAAGAATATATATACTTTATGGCGTCGGAGAAGCTTCCTTCTGCCTGTTACATACATTTGCACAAAAACATTATACCCTCTTTTTACCCATTTCATGGGTTAAGTGTATAAAAATAGTAACAATTGACATTACTTTAAATTACCTAATGAGTTAATTAACCTAAAGAGATAGTCATTAAATTCAAACATGAATAAGTAATGAAGCTTTTCGTATGCCAAGCGTATTTCAAGTTTTTCTGGAACGCTAATGGTTTGTTTTCATCCGATTTGCTAAAAGTGTTTCAGCTGAATAGTGAAGCTCTTACTCTAACTAATTTGTCCATTAAAATATTGTAAATTATTGTGTTGAGGTTGTAAAAGTTATTATATATGTATGAAGCTTATGCTAATCCACAATTAACTTCCAACTGATAGAAAATCATAAATTTTGCGACAAAAATTTTTCTTTATTTGTCATAAACATTGCACATTAAACTTAAACATTAGCGTTGTCGAGGGTCATTCAAGAGTCAAGTCACAAGGTATGATCAAAAAGGTCACTTAATGATGTTCGGGAGCCGGGGCATGGGAAGCCAAATATTCAAGAGCGCGCACGATCTCAGCTGGAATTGGGGGAGGAGTTGGGAGCACTGCACTCTGGGGCTGGTAACCGTGCTCGTCAGCCACAAAAGTGACATCGATGTGTTCACCCTCGGGCGAGATCCAGCCGAATGTGCCATGAACGTTGCCATGCTCATCACCGCTCTCCGAGCGTGTGATATGGTTGCTGGTCTCAAAGCTAGCATCGTAGCCATCGGCACGGACATCATCCTTGCGGGAAAGGGTTTCAGCATGATCATCCTCGCCAGCTGGACGAGCGACGGCAAGGCCGATAACTGCGCAGATCAACAGCTGAAAGATTGAAAAGATTTAAAATTGTTAGCGATTGCTTAGGATCCTTGAGTTCGGAGCAAGCTACATACAATTTTGAACATTTTGAATTGTGTGCAGTTGTGGAACGTTAAACGATCGATTACTGATGCTTTAGTCTGGAAAGGCAGTGGCTTTTATACAACATTCACAGTCGAAATGTTGAATAACTTTGCGGGTGCATCTGACATGCAAATTTTTGCTAAAATTAACAAAATACTGTTATAATGTCTTTTAGAATACGGCTGCTACAGTGCACTAGAGAAAACGGGTCGAGCTACCTCGAAACTCGTTTATACTTCTAAATAACTGCTAGTAAAATTCCCAAAATAAATAATTAATATAACGAAACGCAGACTCGCAACAAATCTAAGACAGTTCAAAGCTAATAATAATAAAAACTTGCTTTTTACTGAGTCGCAATTTGATGTTACCAAATTCACCAATGGCCTAAACATTTGGCAAGTGGGGCCTACAGCATTAACACTTGGTATATATCAAATATACTTCAGTTTACACAATAGAAATGACATAAGTTATCATAAAAAGTAAATTATTAACTTTTCTCGTGTATATTGAAAGTATATTAAAAGTTAGTCAAAAACAATACTGTCGCTTATACTTTCTTGAATGAACCGAATGGATAGTAAATCTATTATTCTTATTATATCCCTTTACTTTGATGCAGATATTTATGTTGTTCTGAAAGTTTATAAAGCTATTTGTCCTAAAGCCACAAATGTTTTATGTTGCATACTTTTTGGTGCTAATGAAAAATCAACACAAGCTTATAATAATAACGCCAGGCATAACGATAACACCAGGTAACGCAAAGCAAAACTCATTAATTTTTAAGGTGGACCAAAAGTGTTTAAAAGTTTTAACATGCATATCGGGTTGTTACCTTTAATTGAAGCTCTAACCTTAAAGTTTAACTAAACTTTTAACTAAACTGATATCGTTTAGTTTTGGCAGAGGTATTATAAGTTTTGATTTATCCCAACTTACCCAAACTAAGAATCTTATAACATATTCTAGAGAAAGGAAAAATTATGATTAGTTTTGCCAAAGTTATGGCTGTATACAAATCTAGTTATCGCATTAAAATGCTTTTACCCTAACCACTTTTATTATATAAATAAACCTATTCAGCGTATTTAATTTTTTGCAACGTTGACTTTTGTTTTGATGTGCAAAAATTGTATTCATTTTTGGTAAAAGAACTAGTTTCAAATCAAGTCAATCTGAATAAATGCGTGCGCTTTTTTTTTGGTTTGGTCTATTTTTTAATGTGCTTAGTAACACGTTCTGCTTAAGCAGATACATGGCTTTTGTGACACATTGGAACAAGTTTGCGAAAAATTGACCAGCTCGCATTATCCGCTATTGATGCACTTTAGCATTCAATAAAATATATATAATATCAATATTTGTTGAACTCGCAAAGCTTTAGCATTGGTTTCGAAAGTGGGCGTGCCCATAAATCAAAGCTATTATTGCCTGATGCGTCCGAACTGATCATAGACTAGAGATCTTTTGATAATTTTTTCGGTCTGTGTATAAAAGACACCGCCCGTCCAGAGTGCAGCATCAGTCAGCGTTCGTTCCTCACGTTCTACAACTGCCAAATAAACATATCAAAATGTTCAAAGTAGTAAGTAGTTGGACAGTATCACCGATTGTATCGATTGGCTAATGCCGCAAATATTATGTTCTCTTAGTTGATGATTTGCGCCATTTTCGGCCTGACCGTTGCCTCTCCCTTGAGCCCAGGACGACTTCATACTGCCGTACACCATGCGTCCTCAGTGCATCATGCTGCTACCCATCATGCCACCAGCCACTCAGCTGGCCACAGCGATGATGCTCACGCTGAACTCCTTTCCCGCAAGGATGATGTTCGTGCCGATGGCTTCGACTCTAGCTTTGAGACCAGCAACCATATCACACGCTCGGAGAGCGGTGATGAGCATGGCAACATGCATGGCAACTTCGGCTGGATCTCGCCCGAGGGTGAACACATCGATTTCACTTATGTGGCTGACGAGTACGGTTACCAGCCCCAGAGTGCATCGCTTCCAACTCCTCCCCCAATTCCAGCTGAGATCGTGCGCGCTCTTGCTTACATTGCTGCCCATCCTCAGAAAGAGGAGACCTACCATCATCATTAAGTGATCTTGTTCACTAGAACATCGTTGAAATGCGATGAATTTCTAGTAAAACTGATTGCTAGTGAGAGTGTAAATAATAAAAACAAACGATTATATTAAAATCGATTTCTGACTCTTAATTTATTTACTATAATTGGTTTGGAAACTGAGAGTGGAACAATTATAATGAATAATATTTGCATACAGCAGATTTTTTAATTTATGCAAATGAATTTTAAAACGGCTTCAACTCATTTAATCTGCGATATTCACACAAAAGTGACAAGGCCAAGTCAAGTCGTTTAATCAAACATATGTTAATTAGTACAAAAATAATCGATTTGAATATGTTATGAATTAATTTTAAGCAATTTATGAAATGCAAAAATTTGTCAAATGAATTGCAAGTCATAATATTGTCAAATTTAAAACTAATGCTGAGCATGCAGGTTTGAATAGTTGTGCTTAGCAAAAAAATATTTTTGAAACGGGTCAACATTTAAAAACGTGTATGAAAATATATGTAAGACTTTTAGAACAACGGAACTTAGCAACATAAATCATCTTATGTAGCTGATAAGACTGGATACCAACCCGTTAGTAGCCTACTGCCAGTCGCTTCTCTAATCCCCAAAGGAATTATACGTACATATTTAATTAGCACGTCTTCACAATGAATATCAAATAAATATACTTAATCTACTTATGCAAACTGAAATAATAAACAACATTTTAATTTCATTGCAGCTAATTTCAATACCCTGTTAAAATGGTTTGAGGAATTCAATTACAAAAACTTTCGTGTTCTGATCGGACCTTTTGCCTATGCGATATTTTTTGAGCTCGAGTATGTGGAGGTAAGCATAAAGAAACCCAATACTAACATCAACTCATCATTATCTTATCGTCATCGTACCCAAGCACGTGTTAACCAGCACTGCACTGGCATACAAAAAGGATCCATATAACTTGCTATATCCATGGCTGGGCAATGGCCTGCTCACAGCAAATGATCGCCAATGGGCGATTAAGCGCAAGTTGATAACGCCATCATTTCATTTTCGCATCCTCAAAGACTTTCTGCACATTATGAACGAGACAACGAGTCGTTTCATGAAGCTACTGGAAAAGGAATCCGATAACGCTAAAGGCGATGTGTTGGACATTCAGGCGCTGGTTACCCGAAATACCGTCGATGTGATTTATGGTGAGTTAAATAAACATAAAATTATATATTTACATACATATAACTTCTCAACTTCGATGATTAAAATATAATATAATAACTAAAACGGTTCTTCAGCAAACATATTTTCATTACATGGCTTCTTAAATTATATGTCTTCACACTTCGCCGGTTCAGTAACAACATACTGATACATATTTTAGTTTATTACAACATTATATAAGACTTGATAGATAGTTCACGGCATAAGCTGCTATAGCTGTCAATCCTACATACATATAACTTTCATATCTACCACAATTATTATTAAATTTTAGAGACTGCAATGGGAACACGAATTAACAGCATTGATGGAGGGCAAAATCCAGTTGTGGAAGCCATCGATGTTCTCACTCGAATTATTCCGGAGCGTATTATTTCCATATTCAAGCGTATAGATTTTTTCTTTATGTTAACTCCTATGTATAGGGAGCAAGAAAAGGCGTTAAGAACTGTTCGAGTGGAGTTTTCAGAGGTTGGGCACATAAATAAACCCTTAAAGAAACCCATCTATAACCATTCTCGGTTTGTTTAGGTTATTGAAAAGCGTCGTCGTTTGCTTAAGACTTCAAGTTATAAAGAAGCGCAGATGGACGATTCGGTGCTGGATGATAAACGACCAAAAATGGCATTTCTGGACAATCTGTTGACTGCCGAAGTCGACGGCAAGCCATTGTCATTTGAGGAAATCTTTGAAGAAGTTTCCACATTCATGTTTGAGGCAAGTAATTAGAAAAGTATATAACGAGTATGTATTGAAGATTTGCTTTCAGGGTCACGATACGACTGCCTCGGCTATAACATTTGCGATCTACTGCATGGCCGGGGCGCCCGAAGTACAACAGCGTGCCTATGAGGAGCAAATCCTAATGTATGGAGAAGACAACAAGAACAATGGACCGGAGCGACAGCCAACACACGATGAGCTGCAGGATATGAAGTATCTAGAACTGGTTATCAAGGAAACATTGCGTATCTTTCCCAGTGTGCCATACATCTTTCGCTCAGTACGCGAACGAACTGTTATTTGTGAGTGATGAACGCTTTGATACCCATTACTTTTTACGTTTATGTGAACACAAATCTTTCGCTAGTGGACAAATGTATACCAGCGGGAGCTGGTATTATGCTTCCCATTCTAGGCATTGGTCACAGTCCGCACAGCTTTGACTCGCCTTATGAATTTCGACCCGAACGTTTTGAGAACGCTCAACGAACACAGGCCAATGCCTTTGATAATGTGCCATTCAGTGCAGGTCCCCGAAACTGTGTGGGTAAGTACAAAGTAATAGAATAAACTAAACAGATTCTATATATCATGTTTCATTTGTGCAGGTCAAAAGTTTGCCATGCTCGAGCTGAAAGTGACGCTCTCGAAATTGTTGCGCAAATTTCGCATTTTGCCAGCACCATTGGCCAAACAAACTATCGCACAGGTCTTTGACCATAAGTACAAGCCGGGTAAACAAGAGCTAAAACTACACATGCCCGTCACCCTAAAATCTTTGACCGGAGTGCTCGTCAGACTGGAAAAGCGATAACAGTCAAATTGAGTTTGGTGAAAAATAATTTTATTTTTTTATTAGTATAATGACCAAGGTTTTATTGAAATTATAAATACTTTACATTAAGTCAACTAGGCTTTTAACATTTCTTTATAGCACAATTTGCATTTTCGTAATAAATATTGCGTGCTGGAATAGTGTAGTGTAATTAAACTGAAAAGACGTTACTGCATTGCATTACGTTGTTTCAGCCTGATTTGTATGCCATTCTCTGATTTAAGTGTTATGCGAATGTTCAACACTGGATCGTATTCACTCTGCGGCACGCAATCCTCACGCGAATGGTCATTGATGCCAGGGGGCAGATTATCCACGGCCGGCAGTATTTCAAAGTGACGCACCAGCAACGAGAGAAGTGCCTGCAGCTGGTACATGGCATACTTTTCAGCTGCGAATGCAGTTAGTAGGTTGGGGGGTATATTTAGCAGAATGAAGTGTTGGCCAAGCCAATATGTGAAGTGCGCTTACCAATGCAACGTCGGGGTCCGGCGCTAAACGGCACACTCTTGTACGCTTCGATTTCGCTCGTCGAGTTGACCTTTTCGAAGCGCTCTGGGCGGAAAGTGCAGGGTTCCTCAAAGTAGCGCTCATTGTAGCCCATGGCAATGAGGCACATGATGACCGTTGTGCGCTTGGCAACCTTAGTGCCATCTAATGAAGATAACCAATTAAAGTCTTTCAGTGAATACGAGCTATTTACGTACTTATATCAATGGATTTGCGATTGGTGCGGGCAATCAGAGGCACCGAGGGATAGAGACGTAAAGTTTCCCGTATGACCAACTCGAGATAGTGCATTTGTTGTAGCTGGGAAATGTCTGATTCAGCAGATAGTTGCTTGCCAAATATGCGTTGTTGTTCTTCAAAGACTTTTTGCTGGATTTCAGGATGCCGAGAGAGCGTGTAGAGTGTAAAGGATATTGCAGAGGCAATTGAATCGTGACCCTAATTCCAAAGAGATTATTTCTAACTGATACATAAATAAAATATTCAACTTACTGTAAATATAAATGTGGACAGCTCCTCGATAATCTCGCGCTCCTTAATTGGACGTCCATCGAGCTTGGCCGACATCAGGACATCTATAAATGGTTTATTGCTTGGCTCCACCTCGGCTTTAGTTTCCTTGGCCTTGGACAAGTATTCTTGTCGTTGTGTTATTATCTTGTCATGATATTAAATTATGATTATAGATTATTGGTTAAACTAATTATTGCACTTACCCTTCTTATTTCATTCTTGAGCAAATTAAGAGCTCGTCTCTGCTTCATGTAGTATGGGGTCAAATGGAAAAGTGCATCAAAGCGTTTGACAATGCTAAATGTGCGTTCCTGAACCACATCGCAAAGGCTGTTTGAGTACAAAAGGTGATAAATAAAGGGGCTTGCCTCTGCTCCAACTGAACTTACTCTTTAATGGCACTATGAAAATCGGATGGTTCATCGTTTAATGAATTGCTCGAATTGCCCGTGGCGTTTTCTATATTTGATAAGAAATTAAAATGAATAATTATTGGTAATTTTACCCCTAGAATGTCACAGGATAACTAATTGTTGAACTGGCTATCATTAAACGATATTTCATTTTCATTTTTAGCCTTATTTTTCCTACATCAAATTTATTTTCTCCACATTTTTCTTTATTAATTTTGGCCAATATCTCAGAGTTAATATACCTTGAAAAAAAAAGACCACACCTCACATTTTACGCGCTGTAAAAGTTTTTAGCGCAAAATCTCAGGCACTTGTACCAATTTTCTATGCAATAAATCTTATTTATAAAAGGTCCATAATAAATTACAAAAATAAACGAATGCAATACGCTTTACCGCACCCAAAATACTTGGCCCCCCCAAAGAGAAAAAATGCCCATGACAAATGTTTAAAGTTTCTCAACAGGATGTCTGTACTAGTCATCCTTTAAACCGCAACCCGCAACGCACAACCCGCAACCCACCAATCCCGGTAACCAACCACCTACCGCACACAATATCCAGAGTACACTTGGCAACCAACTCCTGTGCGTCAAAGGGCTTTGATGATTCAGCCTGCTGGCGTAGTTTCTCCACAAACTTAAATCCCGTTCGATGCACCACACGCAAATAACCTTCGATGGCCGAACGCTCGAAGGCCGGCACATAGAGCTTCTGGTGTTTAAGCCAACGTGCACCGGAACTGGTGAGCAGACCATCGCCCAGCCAAGGGCGTAAAAATGAATACAAGTGCTCCTTGTACAGCAGCGAAGAGCTCGACAACATGTTCTGTGATAGAGTGGCCCATAGCATAAGCTTCGTGTTTTAGTGGAAGCGGGGTGGAATATGCAAAACTTACCTGTATTTCCGCCGGATCGCTGAGCATTATGTGATACTGTAGGAAAACGAGTGAGCGGAAGCCTTGAAAATCATATTTCCGACAATACTGCAATACCTTTTTAGGATACTCTGTGAAATTAAAGGATAACGGCTGATTACATGTTGTTATCAGTTTTACAACACATTTTACTTTAAATAACTCTCTTTTTCAAGTTTCAATTATGTTATGAAACTCATTTTACCCATCTGTTTCCCACTGCATCGGATGCAGTGTCATTACATTTGTTCACTACACTCTTCTTTGCATAACACTTCAGTTATCGTGTGGCATTATGGATAACAACCATTTGCATGAGCCGCAAAACTTGCACAAAAGTTTGTGCTATGCAATTTCCTAAACGATGCGAGCTTTTTAGTTTCAACAGTGTGCCTTAGCAAGTAATAAGTGGTTTGTGTGTAAAACTACAAACTCCGGTTAAGACAGTAGTTACGCAGCGTGCATTTAACATTTCAATTTGGCAAAATTCCATTTTAAATTAAATCCAGTTTTGTGCTATGAACTGTTAAATTGCAAGGTCTTGGGCTGATAATCCCTGCTTAAACGAAGCTTAGCCAAGTTTCTTTTGAATGTTGCTTGCCGCTATGTAAATGATACTTTAATACACAATGGGCACAAGCTCAAAGTCATCAAAAATGAGCAAAAGCTGCATACAAACAAAGAATGCATCAAGAGTCTATTAAAAACGCAATGAGAGAAAATGCTAACCAACAAGGCAGCCCCATACACAGATATGATACACAGGGAAAGAAAGACATAGAGCAATCATTCTAGTCATATTGAGGCAGGGATTGCAATCGAAGCAAAGCAAAGCTATCAATTGTTGTTGTGGGTTTTTGTTTGCCGGCTATTGTGCATTTGGAAATGATTACTCGTTGGCAAGCACGTTGCACGTGGCAAGGAACAGAACAACACCAAAAGTACTCAACAAATTGTGCAGGCGCCTCGATTTGGCATTGGGACCAGTCTCTATGGCACACGGGAAATGTGCACGAAAACAAAATCTGATGAAAAATTCAACAAATACAAAATAAATTTGTTTTACATGAGATTGCAGCTGAAAACTATCTGGAGACGTGTATCTTTTATATGATAAACACAATTTTTATACTCTAAGCTCATGAAATGGGTTTTAAAATGATATAATGGTTTTGTGCAAATGTATGTTACGGGCAGAAGGAAGCTTTTCCGACACTATTAAGTATATATATTTTTGATTAGCATCAACAGCGAAATCGATTTAGCCATGTCCGTCTGTCCGTCCGTCCGTATGAATTAACGCGTCGATCTCAATAACTACAATAGCTAGAAACTCCAGATTTTGGATATGAGCTCTCCTAATCCCTATGCAGTTCAAGTTTGATTCAAATCAAGTAGTATATGTGTATGTTTGTCAGCCCGACCGACTATCTGTCTGTGTGGTCGAGGGTGAAGGGTATCTTGTAGTCGAGCTCAATCGACTAGAGCCATCTTACTTGTTTAGTTTGGATATCTTAATCTAAAAAATGTTATTGTCAAACAATTTACAAAACAAAATGTATTATTATGTGTACTAGTAGCTCGCATTGACTGAAAGTGCATAAATATAGTTGGGTAGCAGTTATGTATTGTGCTTACCGGCTGGCTTAAGTCCAAACTGAAAGAGATTGCCAACGAAGGGATAGGGTGTGGGACCCGGTATCATTTCCATTATACCAGCCATATGATCGATATAATTGAATAT
This sequence comes from Scaptomyza parva, assembly GCA_035044645.1. Lineage (NCBI taxonomy): Eukaryota > Metazoa > Arthropoda > Insecta > Diptera > Drosophilidae > Scaptomyza > Scaptomyza parva. The sequence continues at coordinate 9,727,747 of JAWNNT010000090.1, forward strand.
CCGGACACCCTTGAACACCAAAATGGTGGCCAAAATAATACCCGCTGCCAGCAGAAACATATTTCGATCGATATTGTTATCTTCCGGTTAAACTATCAAACACTATCTTTTCACAGTCTGGACAAGTTGAAAACGCTTTGTTAACTGATCGCCTAACACCAAAATAGGTCTAATATTTGGCCAAAATTTTATATAAACTAATTGTTGATAACATAATCGATAGCTTATCTAACTGCAGCTACTTTATGGCCAGCTACTTACTCTATACGCATAAATTAATGATTGTAAACATCACTCAACTAATCTGGAAACACTAAAAAAACAATTACAATTACACCTAATTGAAATTGACATAAATTATAGCTGTTGACATTACACCTTAAAGTGTTGTAGCTTATTATTACTTTTAGTAATTGGCATATAGGTGAGCTAATTGACTCACTTACTAATCATAATTATGACGTGTTGGTCTAAAGGGCAATACGAAGCAACAACTTGTAAATTGGTGTCTGGCTGATATGGCTAATCAGTTTGCTTTGATGCGATTGTTGACAAGGAGATTGCAGTATTGCAAATTGTGCAATAATGTGAGTCAATGCTAAAGAGATGTTTAGAAAAAGTTAAGCAAAATTTTTATAAATATATATATTTTTAAGATGATTTGAATAAGTTAAACTCAAACCAAATTCAATTAAGTATTTGCAATTATACCATTATACCCTTTTTTACCCATTCTTAATCAGCAAACATAATTTTATTTAATTGGTTTGCAACCGAATTTCCGACGGTTAAATGGATTAAAAACCAGGCGCACGTAAGCGGATGCCGGGGGCTTTGATCTAAGTTCTGAGTGCACTAAAATGCAATGAGAAAAGAAAGATCGAAAGTTCAAAGCTTAAACTTTTCACTCAACATTCGTTGTTCACTCAGTGCATTGAGTGAAAACAAAATGCGACAGCATTGGGCTGTCAATTCTGTTCGCTTGGTACTTCAATCGGAATTCCGTTTAAAATATACTCGAAGATCTCAAAACGTCAGTTTAAAATTTGAGTGATGCAAGTAAATCAATATTTAAATAGTACATTTTATTTATTTAAATCATTTTTTTAATTTTTTGGCAAAATTTCTAATTTACGGGTTTCGTCCAGTCAGGATACAAGGCGAACAGCAATCAGCAGCAGGTGGTTCTTGTCTAACATAAACCAAAAGGTATTGCATACTTTTGTGCATCTCGGAAAAATATATTTCACTGCCTCATTTAGGCATGTGCATTAAAATAATGAATTCACTGCTAACCAAAAGCAAAACCTTCCCCCTTTCAATAAGAACAAACATTATATTTTGTTTATATTTTTTTTTGTAAGTGTTTATTTGTCTTTCTTTTCGTACAACAAAATAATTTAGTATTAGTATTAAACAATATTTATATATATATATTTATACATAGCTATAAATAATTATATATATATATTTAATATTTATACAATATTATAAACGTTTCTCGCATTTCTCTCAAATATATATTAGTTTAATTTAGCTTTATAAACTGATAACACTCACTTTACGATTATGATCTAAGAGCGCAATCTTAAAAATAATGCTCTTAAGTGTTTTTACCTTTTGTTTACGTTTTTAGCGTTACCTCTTTACTTTGGGACCTGCAAAACCGGACTCTTAAATGTTGACATCATTTGTTTATGTTTTTATACACTTGAAAGCGGTTTTATAGTTTTGTATTCAGCATGCCAAAGATAACTTCATTACCTGTGTGTCTTTAGTGCGTTGCAAACCTAATTTACAATGTAAACAAAAAACCGGTACTTTTGCCGAGAAACATTTATTGTTGTTTGTTGTTGTACGCAAAGTTCCTCTGATTGTTATATAAAACGACGAACGCCGAATGCTGAATGCCGAACTGTTAATCCAAATCTGCTGGCAGACTGCTACGAAGATTACAACGAATACTGCTCAAAAGGGAACTAAAATTCCCTTTTCTCTCTTTTTGTTTGGTTCGGCACGTAGTCTTTCGTCATTTCCCATTTTCTCTGTGATATCTTAAAGCGGAAAGTTAAAACTGATTTGATATTTGTAATTGCATGCAAAAGTATTTTTGTGTTGTAGTGTAATGTGATTTAGTAAAATGCATTAAATATATAGCCAAAGCACATAATATTTCTAAGCAATGCGTTCCTAAGAAAGTTTCACACTCTCTCACATAATATTTAGTATATAATATTGTAATGGTGTAACTCATATTTTTTGCATTTATTATGGGATTCCTAAAAATGTATTCCCTTTCGGTTTCTTTTAAGACTCGCATCTTTCTGCAATTCACAATGACTTAACAAAATATAATCTAAATATATTATACTAGATAGATCGAATTTATGGTAGATATATAATAGTAAAAGAAGTCTAAACTCCAAAATATAACGGTACAAGAGTTCGATGCCTCTCTCTTACTCTCACGTTCCCTCTCTTTCGCTCTCTCTCTCTCTGTCTCAGTCTCTCTCTGTCTGTCTGGTTGGTATTTTGTCAAATCACTGTGAATTGCTGAAACACGCGAGTTTTTAAGGTTGCTCTAATCTCTGATATGCCGACTTCGTATTTAAGCTGAGCGCCGTCTTATACGGTCAACACTTTTATTGTTGAGCTTGATGTGATCGCATCGGATCGGATCGAACCGAATTGAACTGAACCGTAGCGCATCGAATCGATTTAAATTGAGAATTCTTTCAATTCTGTTTTGTTCAGTTTTCGTGAGTGCGTGCTCAAAACAAAATGTGGTTTATTTTGTATGCATTTTTGGCACTGCCAGTGTTAGTTTTCGTGTACTTTGAACTGCGTTTTGCCCACAAGAAACGCATGGTTAATAAGATACACGGACCGCCTGCAGTGCCCTTTCTTGGCAATGCCCATCAAGTGGGCAACAATCCAACCGGTAACTAGTTTACATTATATAGAAAAATTGCGTGTAACTTAAAACGATCAAAATGACAAATACGTGTATGAAAAATTTTAATAGCTCAGCAAAAATGGCTAATTGCTTTCTCTCGAATTGCATTATGCCCGATGACAATTGTGGAGTTACATCAGTTGTAACGCTATTCGGGTTAAAGCATTTAGTAATTGGCAACGAGACTTCATTACAATTCGGATCATTCAAGCAATTGATATTGTTAAAGTGTTTTAAAAACAATTTTCAGTGTGTTATAATATTAAACTGACGATTTGCGTAAGGTTTAAAACAATAGTAAATGTATATAAGTGATAAAGCAAATATACGATAAGATTCACTAAACACTGCGTCTTATGAGGTCTTATATGCAAGAAAAAAAATAGAATGTGTTGAATGTGTTTAACAACAACTTTTTACTGTTATAAGTAGTAAATATATTAAGAGTGTATAATCTTTCGTTTGCTGAAGATAAGTATTATAATTGTATAAGACGTTGTGTGGGTTGCGCTGATAACTATATTTTGAAACTGCATCTAATTTACATATGAACATTAATAAGTTTAGTCACGTTATAGATTGAATCGAAACCAGTTTGGCTTTAAGGCTTTGTTTCTTACCTAATAGTATATATTATAAGCCATTTGTTTGTATATTGCGAATTTAATAATATAGCTGCTTACACAGTAATAGCAACCTAGTAGATAAATATTATAAAGAAATTCATTTTGATCGTCAACTTATTACTAAATAACATTCCCTATATACTTAGAAATTCTAAACACCTTTTTTGATTGGTGGCACAAATATGACAAGGATAACTTTCGTTTCTGGATTGGCTACTACGCAAATATTTTCGTTACCAATCCAAAACATTTGGAGGTAAGTCATAAGTAAAATAATTTGTATATCACTACTCAATGCAGAGTTTTCTTTTAGGTCATATTTAGCAGCAACACTTTAATACGTAAATCGGATATTTATGAACTGTTACATCCATGGCTGGGCGAGGGTCTTCTGACGAGCAGTGGTAGCAAATGGCATAAGCATAGGAAGATGATAACACCATCATTTCACTTCAATATTCTGCAAGACTTTCATCAAGCAATGAATGAGAACTCAACCAAATTCATCAATCGTCTGAAGAAGGTTTCCGCCGGTGATAATATTATAGATTTCCAGGATGAAACACATTACCTTACATTGGATGTTATCTGTGATACGGCAATGGGTGTGACTGTAAATGCAATAGAGAAGAGGGACACTGTCGATGTGGTCAAGGCTTTTAAAGAGTAAGTTTCCCCTTCACAACGTGTCAAGCTTACTTTCTGAAGTTGTCGTTTTCCCCACAGCATGTGTTACAGTGTGAATATGCGAGCATTTAATCCGCTCAAACGATATGGCCTGCTGCACCGCTTGTCACCTGACTATCCTGCCTATGCTAAGACCCTAAAAATCCTTCAAAACTTTACCAACGAAATTATTGAGAAGAGAATTGCACAACATCAGGCAGGCACCACTAAGAACACAGACGGTGATGAGTTCTCCCGCAAGAAGTTGGCTTTCCTGGACACACTGCTCTCCTCTACAATTGACGGTCGGCCTTTAAATCAACAGGAGATCTATGAGGAGGTCTCAACATTTATGTTTGAGGGCCACGACACAACAACTTCGGGTGTGGCTTTTGCTGGCTACATACTATCCAGATTCCCAGAGGAACAGGTATTAGAATATTTAGTTATCAGCCTAAAAGCTTGCCAACGTTTTCGTCTTCTTGTCACCCAAGCGCAAGTTGTATGAGGAACAGCGTGCTGTGATGGGCAATGAGATGCATCGTGATGCCACCTTCCAGGAAATCGCGGAGATGAAGTATCTGGATCTGTTCATAAAGGAAGCTCAAAGAGTCTATCCCAGTGTGCCATTTATTGGACGCTATACAGAAAAGGACTACGAAATACGTAAGTTAATAGAAACTAACTACTATCAGAATAAATACCCTTATTAAGCATCTGCTTTTCTGATTTTAGATGGTACTGTTATACCTAAGGGCACAACTCTAAATCTAGGAATAATCTGTATGGGCTACAATGAACGCGCTTTTAAGGAACCACATCGGTTCTATCCGGAACGTTTTGAGCTGGAGAAGCCCGGACCCTTTGAGTATGTTCCGTTTAGTGCAGGTCCTCGTAACTGCGTCGGACAAAAGTTTGCGATGCTGGAGTTAAAAACTGTGATATCCAAACTAGTCCGTACATTTGAAGTGCTGCCAGCTGTGGATGAACTGATTTCCAAAGATGGCCTCCTAAATACGTACTTGGGTCTGCCCGACGCCGAGAGAGTAATGAAAGAGAAGCAAGGTCACAAATACGATCCCATCTTGTCCGCCGTTCTGACCCTTAAGTCCGAGAATGGCTTACATCTCCGATTAAGTGAACGGAAATAAATGGCTTTATTTAAATGTATAGTTTTAATAGTTTATTATTAAAAAAAAATCATTTTTAAAATTATTGACTTATTTAGCTGATATTAATTAGATGCCAACCAAAACTGTGGCGCAATATCCGTTGAGGTGTTGACGGTATCACCGTTATTGTGATATGATTGCAACGAGCGTAGAACTTGAGCATGTTCTCAAAATGTCTTGGGCTGGTCCTGGGTGTAGATGCGCTACATGTAGCAGTGATCGTCGCGATCGGGGCAGCTTGCTTTGTTGGAAAGTGTTTCATCTGGATACTGATTGTAGCGTGGCAACTTGAATTTAAAGAGATGGGGTACAGCATCGGAAACTAGTCAGGCCCTCGGCCAGCAAAAACCTGATCACATTCTTCATTTTAACGCTCTCTCCCGCTCTTATTTTCAAGCTCTCTCTCTCACTCTCTCTCTCTCTCTCTCTCTCACTCTCTCTCGCTCTCTCTCTCTCTCTCTCTATCTCTCTCACTCTCTCTCGCTCTCTCTCTCTCTCTCGCTCTCTCTCTCTCTCTCTCTTACTCTCTCTATCTATCTGTCTGCTTGTCAACTCATATTTTATGGTAGATATATAATAGTAAAAGAACTCTGAACTCCGAAATATATCAGTAGAAGAGTTGGATGCCTCTCTCTTATTCTCACGCTATCTCTCTGTCAGTCAGGTTGGTATTTTGTCTAATCACTGTGATTTGCAGAAACACGAAGTTTAAAGGTTGCTGCAATCGTCGCCATGCCGTTTTCGTATTTAAGCTGAGCGCCGTCTTATACGGTCAACACTATTATTGTTGAGCTCGATGTGATCGCATCTCATTGGATCGAACCGATCCGTAGCGTATCGAATCGAATTAAATTGAGTATTTTTTCAATTCTGTTTTGTTCAGTTTTCGTGAGTGCGTGCTCAAAACAAAATGTGGTTTATTTTGTATGCATTTTTGGCACTGCCAGTGTTAGCTTTCGTGTACTTTGAACTGCGTTTTGCCCACAAGAAACGCATGGTTAATAAGATACAGGGACCGCCTGCAGTGCCCTTTCTTGGCAATGCCCATCAAGTGGGCAACAATCCAGCCGGTAACTAGTTTACATTATATAGAAAAATTGCGTGTAACTTAAAACGATCAAAATGACAAAAATGTTGAAAAGTTGAATAGCCCATTAAAAATGGTAATTGGCAACGAGACTTCATTACACTTCGGTTATTCAAACAATTGTTATTGTTAAAGTGTAAACTAAACTGCTTAAAGTAATCTAATAACAATTTTCAGTGTGTCAATAGCATAAAGATAAAACAATAGTTAATGTGTATTTCGGACCATTGTACAATTGTACGATAAGATTCACTAAGCACTGATTGCCGGTACTCCGCGTAGAAAATGATTTCCCTCTAAACGTTATTGTATGCAAGATAGACGCAAAATGTTTTCTGCAGAGCTTGAGTGTGTTTAATAAAAGGCTTGCTTATACTATGACTATTAGTTTTTCTGTAAAAGTATATGATTTACGGTTTTCTAAAGATAATTGTATAAGACATTACATTGTGTGAGCTGTGCTGATAACTAAAATATAAATGTAAAGCTAACTGCATATAATTTACATATAATATCAACGCGTTCTAGTTTGAGAATCGAAACCGGTTTGGCCCTAAAGGCTTTGTGCCTTACCGGTTGTTATAAGCCATACATATGGGGCGAATCTTACTATTGTGTGCCAACATATCATATATTCAGCTAGTAGATATATATTATGAAGAAATACATTTTGATCGTCAACTTATTAATATATAAATAATATTCCTTATATATTTAGAAATTTTAAGGACCATTTTTGATTGGTGGCACAAATATGACAAGGATAACTTTCGTTTCTGGATTGGCTATCAACCCCATATTATGTTTTTCAATCCAAAACACTGTGAAGTAAGTCATAAGTAAACAATATTTGTATTACGCTATTCAATGCAAAGTTTTCTTTCAGGCCATATTGAGCAGCAACACTTTAATACGTAAATCGGAAATTTATGATATGATTGAACCCTGGCTGGGCAAGGGTCTTCTTACGAGCACTGGCAGCAAATGGCATAAGCATAGGAAGATGATAACACCATCATTTCACTTCAATATTCTGCAAGACTTTCATCAAGCAATGAATGAGAACTCAACAAAATTCATCAATCGGTTGAAGAAGGTTTCCGCCGGTGATAATATTATAGATTTCCAGGATGAAACACATTACCTTACATTGGATGTTATCTGTGATACGGCAATGGGTGTGACTGTAAATGCAATAGAGAAGAGGGACACTGTCGATGTGGTCAAGGCTTTTAAAGAGTAAGTTTTCCGTTCACACCGTCTCAAGCTTACTTTCTAAAGCTGTCGTTTTCCCTACAGCATGTGTTACAGTGTGAATATGCGAGCTTTTAATCCGCTCAAACGACATGACCTGCTGCACCGCTTGTCACCTGACTATCCTGCCTATGCTAAGACCCTAAAAATCCTTCAGAACTTTACCAACGAAATTATTGAGAAGAGAATTGCACAACATCAGGCAGGCACCACCAAGAACACAGACGGTGATGAGTTCTCCCGCAAGAAGTTGGCTTTCCTGGACACACTGCTCTCCTGTACAATTGACGGTCGGCCTTTGAATCAACAGGAGATCTATGAGGAGGTCTCAACATTTATGTTTGAGGGCCACGACACAACAACTTCGGGTGTGGCTTTTGCAGCATACATACTATCCAGATTCCCAGAGGAACAGGTATTAGATTATTTAGTTATCAGCCTAAAAGTTTGCTAACGTTTTCGTCTTCTTGTCACCCAAGCGCAAGTTGTATGAGGAACAGCGTGCTGTGATGGGCAATGAGATGCATCGTGATGCCACCTTCCAGGAAATCGCGGAGATGAAGTATCTGGATCTGTTCATCAAGGAAGCCCAAAGAGTCTATCCCAGTGTGCCATTTATTGGACGATATACAGAAAAGGACTACGAGATACGTAAGTTAATAAGAAACTAACTACTATCAGAGAAAATAATCTCATTAAGCTTCCGATTTTGTGATTTCCTTTTAGATGGTACTATTATACCTAAGGACATAGTTGTAAATATAGGAATAGTCTGTATGGGCTATAATGATCGCACTTTTAAGGAACCAAATCGGTTCTATCCGGAACGATTTGAGCTGGAGAAGCCCGGACCCTTTGAGTATGTTCCGTTTAGTGCAGGTCCTCGTAACTGCATCGGACAAAAGTTTGCGATGCTGGAGTTAAAAACTGTGATATCCAAACTAGTCCGTACATTTGAAGTGCTGCCAGCTGTGAATGAACTGATTTCCAAGGATGGCCTCTTAAATACCTACTTGGGTCTGCCCAACGCCGAGAGAGTAATGAAGGAGAAGCAAGGTCACAAATACGATCCCATCTTGTCCGCCGTTCTGACCCTTAAGTCCGAAAACGGCCTTCATCTGCGTTTAAGTGAGCGGAAATAGGTTCAATGGCTTTATTTAAATGTAGGCACTTTTAAAAGCTTATTATTATTAAAAATCGTTTTTAAAATTATTGACTAATTCAGCTGATATTAATTAGATGCCAACCAAAACTGTGGCACAATATCCGTTGGCCACAAATGCAGAGGTCTTGACTGTATCACCGTTAATGTGTTGTGATTGCAATGAGCTGGTAATTACTTCTGCATTAGTACCCAAGCTGAAGTACTTGGTTAGATCAATGGTCTTGTTGCTTCCATTTAAATTAATCACAACAACATATAAATCACTGACCTCGCTTTGACTGCAAGAAATATAGAAATTGATAGTTATAATAAGTGAATTCATTGATATAGCTCAAGTTAAGTACCGTGAGTAAACAAATATATCATCATCGACTGTATGCATTTTAAGAGCACCTTTACGGAACGAGGGTTCCTGTCGCACACGCACGAGAGTCTTGAAGATTTGCAGATGCGACTGGGGAGCACGCAGCTGTTGCAAGGCATTGTTTGTCTTATAATCATCCGAGACTGGCAGCCAGGTATGATCAGCACTTGTAAAGCCTAAGCAAAGAAAGAAATGGATAATGGACTGATAACAAAATAATTTTCTCAAACTTACCCGCCATGGGAGAAGCATCCCATTGATAGGGAGTGCGGGCGGGATCTCGAGAGCGATCATAGTAATGTTCAGGATCAGAGTTACATGCTGGAGGATCTACAGTATCTTCCCAACTAATGAACACATCAGTCATGCCGATCTCCTCGCCATTATAGGTGACAGCATGGCCAGGCAAGGTCTGCAGCAGAATGTTTATCAGATCAGTACGTTGCACACCAAAACGTGAAGCCACACGCTTATTGTCATGATTGCCCAGCACCCAATTAGCATATACGTCCGAGGGCATGGCATCCATCCACTTCTCAATATGCTCCACATAGTCGGACGCCTTTGATGCGTTGTTAATGTACGTAATAAAGTCAAAGTTGAAGGGAATGTGTGAACCATTACGAGTGCCATCGCCATAGAACTTGATCATGTTCTCAAAACTGGTGTAGGCTTCAGTCATAAGCACACGCTGCTCACCGCCATGTTCAGCACGGAATTCGTCGACGACCTCTCGCCACTGATAGGCCATGTCGAATGTCTCGGGCTGGTCCTGGGTGTAGATGTGCTGCGTGTAGCAGTGATCGTCGGGATCGGGGCAGTTTGCATTGTTTGAAAGTGGTTCATCTGGATACTGATTGTAGCGATCTAGCTCGATTTCAAAGAGATAGGGTACCGCATCAATGCGGAAACCGGCAACGCCCTTGGCCAGCCAAAACCTGATCACATTCTTCATTTCATTCACGACAGCAGGATTGCGATAATTCAGATCGGGCTGGGCCACTGCAAATTGATGCAGATAATACTGTTCTCTGACCTCGTTCCATTCCCAGGCACTAAAGCGGAATTCCGAATTCCAATTGTTTGGTGGTTCACGTTCACCAGTTTCACTATTGACTTTGCCATCATGCCAAACGTAATAGTCCTTGTAGACAGGATCACCATTGACCGACTTAAGGAACCATTCGTTCTTGTCGCTCGAGTGATTGGGCACAAGATCCAATATAATGCGAATTCCAACCTCCTTGGCACGAGCAATCATCCGGTCAAAGTCGTCCATGGTGCCATATTCCGGATGTATCTGATAGAAATCAGAAATGTCATAACCAAAATCAACCATTGGCGATTTCATAATAGGCGACAGCCAAGCGGCAGTGAATCCAATATCCTTGAGGTACTGCAGCTTCTCGGTAATACCATTCAAATCACCAATGCCATCACCATCGGAGTCACGAAATGATCGCGGATAGATCTGATAATAGTTTCCACTTTCCCACCACTCCGTGGCGCTAGCAATGCCCAGCACCACAGCTAGGACTCCAACCACTGTTAGCAATCGCATGTTGAATGAATTTGTTTGAAATAACAAAGAACAAGACCCTTTTATAGGGTACGATAAGACCATGCCCATTGAGTTTTTGCACATTTGGAGTGGATATTTCGATTGCTGGACAAACAACTAGTATGTTTTTTGTGTGTGTTTCATGAGCTACCACATCATGAAAATAATAATAATAATACCCCATTCGAATGTCACCGCTTCACTTCACTGCCGACATACAAAGCGATTTCGTATTAGCCTTATTTTTTTCTAATATCACTCAAATGCAATTTTCGATAGAGGAAAATTTGCTATACTTTATGTTGTTGAGTTTGTTAACGTTCTTACTGCAACTGAAGTGCATTTGTCATTAGTCAGTTGGCAATCATAATCATCTGATAGGAAGTAAATAAGAATTGTCAGAATACTTAAAATGAAAGAAGCTTACCTCTTACTGAGGTATTATTCGTAGATAACCAAAAGCACATAAGAAAAACAATATTGTTTGTACGACTAAACTATATGTCATCAATTTTCGATAACCTTGCAAATGTCATCAATGAATTGTAGTTCACTATACTACCGAAAAAAAATACAATGCTGATAAGTGAAAGAGACAAGTAAGTAAGTTAAATATTTAGGTTTGCTATTACTTTTTAGCAAAGGCTAACTATGGCTTACTCATGTTTTTTTTTTAATAACAAGTCAATTATTAAAATTAAAGTGATTTTATCTAACGCAATAAAGTTGCACAAAAACGTTATGAATAAATTATAAAGCTATATCAATTACTTTCGAGTTAGCTATAAAGATAAGATTAAATTAGTCCAGTTGAAGCAATAAAAGAAAAAATTATGCGAATATTATTGAAAGAAATGTTGTATCGATAAGAAACTAGTTTTCATAGAAATTTAAAAATAACTGAACTGTGTGGATGACTATTAAATTACTGGAACTAATGAGTCAGAAAGATACACAATGTATAATAATTTGTTGCACATAATTTTTTATTTTGCATGTTTAAAATAAAACATCTTTGTAGGATTGAAGAGCTTAAAGGCTATCGAGGCATTGTCGAGACTAGTCCGTTGTACGTTCCAAATTCATTATCAGCCATCGACCAAAGTGCTGGCATTGCTTTAATGGTGATCACCATGGTGACCGGTATGATCTTCATGGGAATGCGCAGCATTCCATGCAATGGAGCGCACAATGTAGTCGGGAATGGGGTGGACACCAGTTCCGGTTGCCTGGTAGCCGTGCTCATCGGCAGTATACTTAATGTCAATGTGTTCGCCCTCGGGGGAGATCCAGCCGTAGCTGCCATGAATGTTGCCATGCACATCACCGCTCTCCGAGCGTTGGATGTGGTTGCTGAGATCAAGAGACGAGTCGAAGCCATCGGCGCGAACATCATCCTTGCGTGACAGGACTTCAGCGTGCACATCGTCAGAGTGACCACCACCACCACCGCCATGATGAACTGGCGCAACATGGTGGGGCACTGGGTGGTGTGGCACTGGGTGGTGTGGCACTGGGTGGTGCTCCACGGGATGGTGCACAGCGGCGGCCAAGCCGATAACAGCGCAGATCATCACCTGATGAGGAGAATGAGATCATTATCGGAGCTTAGATTCGTCTTAGCTCTACTTACAATTTTGAACATTTTGAATTAAAATTGGTGCAGGTGTGGTACGTAAAGAACGAACGTTGACTGATGCCTAACTCGGACAATCTGCTGCCTTTTATACCAATTCGGGTGCCCGATATAAATTGTGTCCATTTTATGACTTGTTTTCATCTCACAGTTATTGCTCTGAGTTATGGGTTTACGCGCCGAGCACACCTCCAAATTGTTTTTGCTTAGATATACTAGTATGACAATGTACGGTTATAATCTTCAAATTAATATTAATGCCAAAGTGCATCAATAGCGGAGCGATCAAACGGGTTCGATTTGCTGTCCCAAACTCGTTTGCACTGTAAAGCAACTGAGAGCATCTGTGTGTCACGAGCCTCCTGAATGGGTGTGATCATATCCAAATTATATTGCCTCCTCATAATTCTTTGCTGTTCATAGACCTCGCAAATATTCCATTGAATTCTCTTCATATACATATATAAATACAAATTGCTTTGTCAAAGAAAGTTTCCAAATTCGATTTTAAGCGTTTAAAATATTATTTACAATATTTAAACAATTTATATACAAATTGTAGGATCTTGGCGGACTGTCTGTAGCCATACCCAAGCATTAACAAAATATTGCTAATGCTAAAGTAAACAAATTTTAAATAAAAACAAAACAAGAATTTAGATTTATGAGTGCTTAAAGTGAATAAATAAAAAGAAGTGAGAAACAGACAATGCATTAATTTGGATTGGATAAGTTTCATGTTTATTATGACATTCGCGGGTTAAGTTAAAAATAATCGCTGACCAGCTGATTCCACCAACCTGACTTATCAATCTACTGGCCTCAGGGTATGACCAAATCATTTCAGTTAAGCATACAGCTAATAATATATTCTTGTTTAATTTCATTGTTACTTCATTAACATAAAACACACACAAACACCTGGCAGTGCAATAATAATAATATTCAAAAAAATCAACTGTAAATAACTGCGAATATTTTAATTAAATTAAAACAAATTAGGAACATGGTTTTCAAACGTGATTCTCTCATTTTTGACATACAAATTCAACTTTAACAAAAAATGTGTCATATTAATTAACTAAGTATACAGTTATCAAAAGAAATTTAATATATTTAAAAGGACATCAAGTTATTAATGGCGGTGGGCTGGCAAAAGAAATTTGTCAAAAAATAAAGTCAAGCTTTTTTAAAAAGAAGTGAAGTGAGCGGTCGGTCACAGTTGACAGCTGTCAAGTGGCCCAAAGGACACGTACATGAACTTTCGACCGCTGGATTTTATTGCGTCAAGGATAATGCCGCCGTCGCTCCTTCTGTGCTCATCTTGCCGTGTAAAATACGTGGTGCCATCGTAGTTTTTCTTTTCAAACGTTTTAAAATTTGGCACCTATTTAAGGAGCTATTAAAAAGCTTGCTTGTGCGAATAAATTGTCTTATCATAAGTCAAATTTATAAATACCATATTATCTAAATATGGTTTTGATTGTTTTGATTGCTAAATATAAGTCATTTGGGAACGTAAAATTTTTCGAATTTCAACAGAAATATTTAGAACGACCGTCGTAAATGTGAAAGCCAATGGCGTTGGCTATCAGAATTTTATGCTCGGTTCACATAAAACCATTTTATGGCAGTTTTTGTGTTTCCAATGGGGACGCAACGTGTATCGGCAGCAACTTCAGCGCATACGATATGAGTAAACAAGTGCGCTCTTAAGGGGAGTACTCGATGCAGAGATACCTTTTAATGAAATTAAAAATAATGGAAAAATGGAGATGACTTCTTGGTTTAAAGAAATTTTGAAGATGACTTATGACAAATAATATAAATCTTAAAAGTTTTTTTCCCAAAAAGTTAGAAACCAACCAAACCATTCTAGTTGCAATTACCCAGTATGCTTGTATTCCCATTACGGTTCAGAGCGTTAAAATGTTAAACTTGTGTAATCTAACAAGAATGTCATAAAAGCGGGCAGATTACCAGTGTGCCTTGTGGGCTATATCATCAATACCGTACGCCGTATGCCGTATATCGTATACGAGTGCCGCTTGCGTTGTTGATTTAAGCCTTATCATCTCAATCTCTATCGGCAAACATGGCAAACTGGCAATTGTTATTAACTAATTGATTTCACTGCACTTAAACGCGAGCGAAATGTCAACGCGATTACTTCTCGGTCTGCTCGCAGTGCTGTTTGTGGCCACCACAATTGAATCGGTGGATATCGATTGGTGGGAGAATGCGGCACTGTATCAAATCTATCCACGATCCTTCCAAGACAGCGATGGGGATGGAGTCGGGGACCTGAAGGGTATTACGCAACGACTGTCATATCTGAAGGAAATTGGTATTACGGCAACCTGGCTATCGCCGGTATTTCGCTCGCCCATGTCAGATTTTGGCTATGATATATCGAACTTTAAGGAAATTGATCCAATATTTGGCACAATTGATGATTTCGATGCCATGATGGTGCAGGCTAAGAAACTAGGTCTCAAGATTATTCTGGACTTTGTGCCAAATCACTCCAGTGATGAGTGCGAATGGTTTTACAAGTCTGTAAATCGACTTGATGGCTACGATGACTTCTATGTGTGGCACGATGGAAAGGTAAATGCGGAGACGGGAGAACAGGAACCGCCCAGCAACTGGGTGAGCGTCTTCGGCGGACCACAGTGGACATGGCATAACACGCGGCAGCAATATTTCCTGCACCAGTTTCAGGTGAAACAACCGGATCTGAATTTCAGCAATCCCATGGTACGTGAGCATATGCTAGACGTTCTGGGCTTCTGGCTGGATCGTGGAGTCGATGGTTTTCGCATTGATGCCGTTCCCCACATTTACGAGCATCGAAATGCCGATGGCAGCTACCGGGATGAGCCATTAAGTGGCTGGAGCAACGATCCCAATAGCTACGACTATCACAATCACATCTACACCAAGGATCAGCCAGAGACCATTCAGCTTATGTACGAGTGGAGGGATTACCTCTTAAAATACCAGACCGAGCATGGCGGAGATACTCGTGTACTGCTAGCTGAAGCTTACAGTTCGGTGGAAACGCTGAGCGCCTACTTTGGCAACGGAACCCGACAGGGCACCCAACTGCCCATGAACTTCCAACTGATGTACCTCAATGGCTTCTCAACAGCCAAGGATGTAGTTGGTTCAATTGACTACTGGATGAATACCATGTGGGCGAATCATCAGACTGCCAATTGGGTGGTGGGCAACCATGATACACCACGTGTCGCTGATCGCATGGGTGCACATAAAGTGGATCTGCTCAATGTCATTGTGAATTCTCTGCCGGGAGCCTCGGTTACGTATTACGGAGAAGAGATTGGCATGTCCAATGTAGAAACTGAGTGCACAGAAATCTCTTGCGATAATCGTGATGGAGAGAGAACGCCCATGCAATGGTCTCCGGCTAAAAATGCTGACTTCTCCATAGCTGAAAAGCCTTGGTTGCCCGTTGGACCCGAGTTTGAGCGTTACAATGTGAAAACGGAGAGAGCCGTGGCACGTTCCTCCCTTCAGGTATTTAAGGGTCTGCAGCAGCTAAAGAACACTTCTGCTTTTAGGTCATTTAAGCAGAAGAATGGATTCTCCTACAAGGCAGTTACGGATCAGGTACTGCAGATTGTGCGGTAAGTAAGATTAAGTATATAGTCAGGAATAATTTATGAACGATCTTAATTTCATTTAGAACAAATAATCGCAACGAGGAATATCGCACTCTAGTCAATATGGGCAACAAAATGGAAATTATTGACGAACTTGCGGATAAAGTCTTTGAATACAAGATTGTTACTGCCTACTCCGTGCATAGACCTGGGTAAGCTTTCGGATTTTTCCCTATGACTATTGCTCATCTATAAATCTTTTGTTTAGGGATACTGTTGATCTAAGCGGACGACTGATCCTAATGCCATATGAAGCAATCGTATTACGCTGGCTGGCCTGAATCATCTATTTGAATAAGCTTAATCAGTGCAGTTAACAACCCTCATAAAGATTAAACATAATGGTGGGAATGGGACCATGTGCCGCACTATCCAATCAGTTCCTTACCTCATGAAAACTATATAATTAATACGAAGTTCAGTTGAACATTGAACGCAATATTGTAAATTCCACACTCGAAAAGTATTTCAATAAAACATTCATTGTATACCCTGTACGCTTTAAAAATATATATAGATTTTTATCAAATTATTTACTATTTATTTTTAAATTCCTGATAGTGGGAAATTATTTTTACACTAATATTTGCCACCTGAGTGACCTTGCCCATATACATAAGTATTGATAATTACGTCACAAAACTTGGAGCGAATAATTAGCACGTCTGCACTCACCCAAAGCTCATTAACTTCACCTTTGGTGCATACAATTTATTATGCACTATTGTGTATAAGATAAGATACGATAATTTTTGTTATTGTTCAGTTAAAACTAATAGTTAATCGTAAAATTTAAACATGTAAGCCGCAACAAAAGAAAAAAAAGAAGAAAAAACATCAACAATATGTCATTACTATTAGTTTAATTGATATTTAGTTAATAAGCCAGACAAAAAGAAAGAAACCAACAACAACAACCACAAACACACAATTTGTAATGCATAATTATTTTTGTTTTGTATATGCAACTGGAAAACAGTTAAGCTAGTATATAATAGAGGGAAATAAGAGAAACGAAATAAAAGAGAAATGCATTCAACGTTTTTTGTAATTCTATTAAATTAAAACAATTTAAACGACAAATAAACATTTACAAAAACAATATATTAGTAACAAAATATAATGAATGTTCTTATTGAAAGGGGGACGGTTTTGCTCTTGGTGAGCAGGGAATATATTATTTTAATGTACATGCCTAAATGAAGCAGTGAAATATATTTTTTCGAGCTGCACAAAAGTATGCAATGCGTTTTGGTTTATGTTAGACAAGAACCACCTGCTGCTGCAATGAAATATATTTTTTGGGCTGCACAAAAGTAAGCAATGCTTTTTGGTTTATGTTAGACAAGAACCACCTGCTGCTGATTTATGTTCGCCTGGTAAATTAACTCGTTTTAACAAGAGAAAAACGATATTTGGAACAGAAATTTTGCCACAAAAAAAAAAAAAAATGATTTAATAAATAAAATGTACTATTTAAATATTGATTTACTTGCATCACCCGAAATTTTTTTTTTTAATAAATTTATTGTAAAGGAAGCAAAAATTCAAACATTTTTTTTAGCAACTTAAATTTTAAACAGACGTTTTGCGATCTTGGACCATATTTCAAACAGAATTCGGATTGAAGTACCAGGCGAACAGAATCGACAGACCAATGCTGTCGCATTTTGTTTTCACTCAATGCACTGAGCGAACCACGAATGTTGAGTGAAAAGTTTGAGCTATGAACTTTCTATCTTTCTTTTGTCATTGCATTTTAGTGCACTCAGAACTTAGATCAAAGCACCCGGCATCCGCTTATGTGCGACTGGTATTTTTCATTAAGAACAATTGCTATTTTGTTGGTTTTATTATGAAATTTATTGAAGTTTTCAATTGCTTTGATTTTTGACAAATTGACATTTGGCTTATTTCTGTAAACAAAAAATTTAATTAGCTTAGAAATTTAATTGAGAATTTAATGAGCTTATATATTAAATATTATATATAACGCCGTGGTTGGCCCGACTTGGAGATATGGAGTCCAGATCTGGGGTATTGCGTCCCGGACGAGCCGAAGACGTATTCAGACGCTCCAGAACTTGACCTTGCACCACATGACTGGAGCGAACTGGTACGTCAGAAACTCGAGTGCTGTTAAAAAAAATGTTTGAATTTTTGATTGCTTTACAATAAATTTATTTAAAAAAAATGAAAAAAAGGAAATTATTTTTATCGATTTATTGTGCTGATTGCGAGGTAGCGCCAAATCGAGTACCATTAATTACCTCACTACACACTTATTTTGATAATATATTTTCATAACCTAATAAAGCGAATTTTAGATTATATATAAATAAAATCAAGTGCGTAGGTTATTTGGTTTATGACATTATTTAATTGTTTGTTTATCTGTATTTTGGTAGTACAGAGTATCAATAATCGAATTTATGTATTGTATGAGTACGGTCCGAAAAATCATAAATCTTAAGTAAAGTTATAAAATAATAATTTAAACAGTGCTTAGAACAATGGCTTCTTTGGGCATCAGTATTACTGAATTGGCATATATACGGTCGCTACAAAGAAGAAACAGATAATATTTTAAATGAAATTTTCGTAATACCAAT
The DNA here is from genome assembly GCA_035044645.1 of Scaptomyza parva. Taxonomy (NCBI): domain Eukaryota; kingdom Metazoa; phylum Arthropoda; class Insecta; order Diptera; family Drosophilidae; genus Scaptomyza; species Scaptomyza parva. Next base: position 9,746,535 of record JAWNNT010000090.1, read on the forward strand.
TTTTCGATTTTTACTTACTTCTTGCGGCGACTACTTTTATCGTTGACAACAATGTATTGCAGCTGGGTGGTGATGTCGGTGAAAACAGAGTCTAGGTTAACCGATTCGACATCATCGTTGATGTTCCAAACGGTAATGTACGACTTTTGACCGGCAAGAGAGCTGTCAATAGATACAAAGAATAAGATAGGGAGAACTCTTAGCACAATTGCATTTCTACAAACCGCTTAAAGGCCAGCACATTGGGTCCAATAGCATTGACAGTGACATCGCCATGCTTCAGAGTCGGTTCATCTCGCAGGGCCCGCAGCTGTTTGTAGATATTCAGATGGCTGAGTGGAATGCCACGCTCCCGCTTCACATTCACCAGCTTGTAGTCCTTGGCTAGAGGTAGCCAAGTGGAGGACCCAGTGGTAAAGCCAGCCTGTGCCTCGTCGCTCCACTGGAATGGTGTGCGAACGGGATCGCGTGTAAGACGTTCAAACTCCTGTTCATTGGACTGGCAGGCCTGAGGATCGACGGTGTCCTTCCAACTAATAAAGACATCGGTCATGCCCAGCTCCTCACCCTGGTAGGTTACACTGACACCGGGGAGGGTTGCCAGCAGCATATTGGCGGCATCGATGCGATCGGCACCAAGACGAGAACCAATGCGACTGGAGTCATGATTGCCAAAAACCCAGTTAGCCACTTGACCGGCGGGCATGTTGTCCAGCCAATTGTGTAGCAGCTCCGAGTAATGGTAGGCATCCGAGTTGTAGTTAACATTGGCAAGCAACTCAAAGTTGAAGGGAATCTGTGAGCCATTGTGGGTGCCGTTTCCGTAGTACTGCATCAAGACATCAAGCGGAGCATATGCTTCGGTCAAAAGAATACGATCGTCGCCACCTAGCTCCTGGTCAATCTCCTCAATCACTTTGCGGAACTGGTAGATTAGGTCAATTGTCTCGGGCTGATTTTGTGTATAGATATGCTGCAGATAGGAATAATCCTCGGGATCGTTAACAGCCTCATTGCGGGGCTCATCGGGCCAGTTGCCATTGGAGTCGGCTGGGATTTCAAAGATATGTGGCACAGCATCGATACGGAAGCCATAGACACCCTTGCGCAGCCAGAAACGCAGCACATCCTTCATGGCCTCAACAACCTTGGGGTTGCGGTAGTTCAGATCCGGTTGCTTGGCTAAGAACTGATGCAGATAATAAGCTTGACGACCCTCATGCCAGGTCCACTGCGACCCACGGAATACGCTTATCCAATTGGTAGGTGGTTGTCTAACACCGTTGACCACCTTACCGGTGTGCCACACATAGAAGTCCTTGTACTCCTCCTCGCCAGCTGCGGATCGGATAAACCAATCGCACTCATCACTCGAGTGATTGGGCACAAAGTCCAAAATGATCTTAATATCCAGCTGCTTAGCACGCTCCAACAACTTTTCAAAGTCTTCCATTGTACCAAAGAGTTCATCGATTTCGAAAAAGTTGGCCACATCATAGCCAAAATCTGCCATGGGCGAGGTAAAAATCGGCGATAGCCAAGTGGCTGTGATTCCAATCTCTTTCAGATACGCCAACTGCTGAGTAATGCCTTTAACAATAAAAACATATGTTAAAAAGTGAACTTGAAATGTGCTTAATAGAATTTATGATCCTACCATTAAGGTCTCCAATGCCATCACCATCGCTGTCCTTGAAGGAACGCGGATAGATCTGATATAATTGCGACGAACGCCACCAGCCCTGTTCGGCCAAAGTTGGCAGTGCGATTGCCAAAAGGCAGCACAATGTCAGAGTTTTTGCCAACATACTGTCAAAATGGCAATGCGGTAATGGATTAACCACGGCCTCTATTTATGCACTGCGGAAATATGCTGAGAATCATTGATAAGTGATAAGCCAAGGGTGCGATAAGCTCCCCACATCATTGATTAGATCTGTTTTGTTTATGACTAGAGCGTGTTCAGCTTGGAAGTCTTCTACCCTATATGTATAAACTATATGAAATCAGAAGTGGGTATTTATGGGAGCTTTCAGTTATCGCAATTTTGGTTTCACGTTTGCAGATCATGCGATAGATAAGCAGCAAATTAATGTCGTAGTTGCATAAAAGTTATGACCCTGGCCGAGGCCAGATACCACCTGTTTTCCATTCGAAAATTTATAAGCATACCTTTCGCGGGGGGTATTTTTAATATTTATTGTCTTTTGTTGAACAATCTTTTGTTAGATAACATAAATTGAATGTCTAGCCAGATATATTGTAGATCTTGTGGGAGCTGTAGATGACTTTTTTCAGAAGTGTTATAAATAGTTAATAATAGCTAATAACACATTAAATCGAAATTAAAAGTTGATTGCCACTATATCTCGTAAATAGTTAAATTATATAGTTCAAGTACGTTAGATGGAACGTGCCCAAATGAAATCTAATTTAGTGGATCCATAAATAACAAAAACTGGTGCTTGGACAACGACGATAAGTCTAATTCTAAAAGTTTTACAATTGAGATTCGAGCATTTTCGATAGCAACTTTTGCATATAAGAGGTCGATGGACCTGGGCAGTCCTTTAGTTCAAAATGACCACTTGGTCAAGCATTGTCTTACTACTGGGATTAGGCCTTTTGGCCGTTGATGCCGCCGCTCCCTGGTGGCAGACAGCCTCCTTCTATCAAATCTATCCACGCTCCTTCAAGGATAGCGATGGCGATGGCATTGGTGACTTGAATGGCGTTACCGAGAAACTGGAATACCTCAAGGAGATCGGAGTAACAGCGACTTGGCTGTCACCATTTCTGCGTTCGCCTATGGCTGACTTTGGATATGATATTTCAGACTTTAAGGAAGTCGATCCCCTCTTCGGTTCAATGAAGGACTTTGAAAACATGGTGGCACGTGCCAAGCAACTGAATGTCAAGATCATTCTCGACTTTGTGCCCAACCATTCCAGTGACGAATGCGACTGGTTCGTCCGCTCTGCTGCCGGTGAGGAAAAGTACAAGGACTATTACATCTGGCATCCAGGATTCGTTGAGAACAATGTGCGCAGACCACCCACCAACTGGGTGAGCGTGTTCCGTGGATCTGCCTGGGAATGGCATGAGGGTCGTCAGGAGTACTTTCTGCATCAGTTCCACAAGAAACAACCGGACTTCAACTTCCGCAACCCTGTCGTTCGCGAGGAGATGAACAATGTGCTGCGCTTCTGGCTGGAGAAGGGTGTTGATGGTTTCCGTGTGGATGCCATCTACCATGCCTTCGAGGTTGAGGCCGATTCCAATGGCAACTATCCTGATGAGCCCCGTAACGATTGGACAAACGATCCCGATGAGTATGGCTACACCCACAAGATCTACACTGTCGATCAGCCCGAGACTCCCCATTTGGTTTACGAGTGGCGTGAGATTCTTGATCAGTTCCAGCAGGATAATGGCGGTGAAGAGCGGTAAGACTTGTTATTGAAGTTTTGGTCTGGAAAATTCCCACATAGGAAGAACTATTCTAAGCCTATTTAATCACTTATATGTAATAATTTTTTGTAAAAATTTTTATTGTAGCATTCTGATGGTGGAGACCTGGTCACCAATTGAGGTTGTCATGCACTATTATGGCAATTCAACGGCCGAGGGTGCACAGATACCCTTCAATTTCCAGCTGATAAGCAATCTTCACATGGATTCCGATGCCTATCACTACGAGTACTTGATCAACAATTGGCTATCGCTAATGCCAAGCGGCAAGAGCGCCAACTGGGTGGTAAGTGGACTTTAAAAACAACCAGTTAAGAGCCATGTGACTAATTGCTTGCCTAAATCAATTTACCGATACGACTACACCACACAGATTGGCAATCATGATAAGAACCGCGTAGGCTCCCGTTTCGGTGCGGAACGTGTTGATCTGTTCAATATTCTGCTGTTGACCCTGCCGGGCTGCAGTATCACTTATCAGGGTGAGGAATTTGGCATGCTGGATGGCTATGTCTCCTGGGAAGATACTGTCGATCCACAGGCTTGCAATGGCTACGAAGAGAACTATATGGCCATGTCACGTGACCCGGCTAGAACACCTATGCAGTGGACCGATGGTCACCTCGCCGGTTTCACCAGCGGCAGCGAGACTTGGCTGCCTGTTGGCGAGGATTATGAACAGCGCAATGTGCAGACAGAGCGTGGTGCTCCACTCAGTCATCTGAACGTTTACAAGCGTCTGCAGCAGTTGCGCAAGGAGCCATCCATTGAGCATGGAGATGCTGATGTCCAGGCTGTCAGCCACTATGTTCTGGCCAACAAGCGGTAAGTAAAGATAACTAAATAACTTTGGAATCGTTTCTAATAACTTAAATTCCACTTGCCAGCCATTTGAGAGGTAATTACGTTTACATTTCACTCTTTAATATCTTTAACCATATTGAGAATGTGAATCTGCACGAAGTGTTCGGCGGATTGCCCGATAACTTCCAGTACGCTCTGGTCACCGGCAAGTCTATCAAGACGCTGGGCGACAAAGTCTCTGCTGGTAGTGTGACGCTGATGCCATACGAGTCCGTTGTTTTGCGCTCCTCAACGACACAATAAACACAAGTCTAGGGTTGTATATTCAAAATAAAAATAAAAAAAATGACCAATGCTTTCTTTATAAATGTGATTTATCGTTTGGACTTTCATTTCACCTGATTGTACTTATCTGTCGAAGATTTCAACTCTTTGCTAGAGTCAGGCATTTAATGTTGTCGAAGTCTCTGAAGCCATAAAGTGTACAAATACGTATTACAAATGCAAGCATATGTTTATACACATAACTGTTTTCATATATCACTCTTTGATTAAATTTCTTGATGTAAATATTAAGCCTAGCTACAATATACCCCGCAGTGAGCTTAATAATGGTATACATACAACCAAGGTTTAAAAATATTTTGATATCAGCCTACCCTCAAGTAATGAAATTAATCTAATCTTTTTTCTCTCATATGTTTATATAAACGCCATGCAAAATTCACCCAGTAAATTAAGTGAACAATTAATAGTCACCATAATACCCTTTTTAAACATTAAATGTGCTTAGGGTATAAAAAAAAGAGAGAAGGGGGGCGCAAAAGCAAATCCGATAATAGTAATCATATGTATATACAGTTACCAAATTTATATCCGCCAAGTACATTTTTTGTTCGTTGTTGTTTTTTATATTATTATATTTAATTTAAATTTAAAAAAAAACCATAAAACGTTCTCGTCATTTCTCTTCCTCTCAGCATTCTTCTTCTTTCTTTTTCCGATAAGTTTTGTACGTTCACTGTGCGCGGCATGTCGAATCATGCAAGTAATATAAATAAATTCTCCGCCTAGTGGGAGAGCGGCAGCAAAGAGAGAAAAGAAAGAGAGATGAGCGGTAAACAGTTGTGAATTTGCATATTGCTTAAGTGTTTTGCATTTGATCGGCAGTCGTCTCTGTTTGTTTGTTGCGTTCAGTTCATTTTTAAACTCAAGCGCACAGGCGTGGTGAAAAAAATGATTAACCTCGTGGGGGTTTCGTTGATGCTGGTGACGCTGATATGTTCATCGTTGAGTCAACCATATCCCAACTACCATGCATACTTCGTGGACATTGATGATCACAATAATGACCTTAAATGGTGGCAAACCGGCGCTTTCTATCAAATATATCCGAGGTCATTTAAAGACAGCAATGGCGATGGCGTGGGCGATCTGAACGGTGAGACCAAAACGAAACATGATGAAAGCAACACACAAAAGAGAAATTAATAATTTTAGGCATTGCTGCTAGTCTGCCGTATCTGAAAGAATTAGGCATTACGGCCACTTGGCTCTCGCCAATATTCACATCACCCATGGCAGACTTTGGCTACGATATTGCCAACTTTACCGAGATAGCGCCAATTTTTGGCACCATGTCCGATTTCGAGCATCTGATGAAGGTTGCCAAGCAACTGGATGTGAAGATAATTCTTGACTTTGTGCCCAATCACTCGAGCGATGAGTGCGACTGGTTCAAGCGATCGGCAGCGGGTGAGTCAGACTACAAAGATTTCTACGTCTGGCATCCTGGACGCGTGATAAACGGTACCCGTCATCCGCCCAGTAACTGGGTGAGCGTTTTTCGGGGCTCCTCTTGGCAATGGCATGAGACACGTAAGGAGTATTATCTGCATCAGTTCTTAAAGAAGCAACCGGACTTGAACTACCGCAACCCCAAAGTGCGGGAGACAATGAAGGTGAGCCTAAGATTGTGTTTGAATTTTATAGATTCTTAATCTTTTTTCCTTACTTTTCAGAATGTGTTGCGCTTTTGGTTGTCCAAAGGCGTTGCCGGTTTTCGCGTTGATGCAGTGCCATTTCTATTTGAGATAACACCCGATGGTACGGGTCAATATCGCGATGAACCGCGCAACAATTGGGTCAACGATCCCGATGACTACAGCTATTTGCAGCACATCTACACTGTTGATCAGCCCGAGACCATTGATATGGTATACCAATGGCGTGCCGTGCTCGATGAGTTCATTCACAATGGCGACGAACGTATTTTGCTTACCGAGAATTATTCACCCATCGAAATTGTCATGCAGTACTACGGCAATGCAACAATGGAGGGTGCTCAGCTACCGTTTAATTTTTTGCTGATTAGTGAAATTTCAAACAGCTCGAATGCAGAGGATTATGCTCGAACTGTGCAAAAATGGCTGCAGCACATGCCAAAGGGTCGCACAGCTAACTGGGTGGTATGTTTTGCATGCTTTTTCTAAGAAATTTCGATATCTTAAAACTCTTTCTTAATTTTTTACAGCTGGGTAACCACGATCAGTCGCGAGTGGGTTCACGTTTGGGCGCCGATCGTATCGATATGTTGAATATGCTAATTACCACATTGCCAGGTGCCAGTGTGACGTACCAGGGCGAGGAGCTGGGTATGACAGATGTGTGGATATCGTGGAAGGACACCCAAGATCCCTCAGCCTGCAATACCAATGCCAGCATCTATGAGCACTTCTCCCGTGATCCCGAACGCACACCGTTCCAGTGGAATAGCAATACTGATGCTGGTTTCAGTAATGCCAGCAGAACTTGGCTACCCATTGCGGAGGATTATAAGGTGGTCAATGTGGAAGAGGAACGTCAGAAGCCCCAGAGTCACATCAACATCTACAAGCAGCTAATGCAGCTCAGAAAGCAGACGAAAACCCTGCAACAGGGCGAAACAGAAGTGAAGGCTTTAAGTGGTGCCGTCCTAGGCGTTAAGCGGTAAGTTTTTAAAGGGAATTGAAACTTGTTTTAACTGAATCATGTTTTTTTTTGTGCTCAGTTTCCGTCAGCATGACTTCACCTATTTGACATTGATGAACATCTTTGATGGCATTGAGACAGTTAATCTAATTCAGAGCTTCAGTGATTTAACAGCACAAATGGAAGTGGTGCTGGCATCAGGCAATTCCAAACACAAAGTGGGGTATGTTTTGAAAAAATATATTTTGTTTAGTCATTTACATTTGTAAACTCTTCTTTAGTGACCTCGTCGCTAGCGGTACACTACAACTGCAGCCGAAGGAATCGCTGATTCTGAGAAGCACATCCACTTATTATACGTACTATTCGAATGGGGAACATCGCCAGTTGCCAGTGATTGGCATTTATCTGCTGCTGGCTCAAGTGGCGCTCTATCTGAGCTCTCGACGACTTCGCACACTCAATTGCTAGCTAGTAGTCATCTGTAATTACATGAATACATACAATACTCATCACTCATAACTAAATAAATACTTAAAATCACAATCAATACATCGTCGAAGCTTATCACAAAGTGATTGGCGTATATAAGGCGTTCGGAGGGAACGTATTCGTCAGTCATGCAATATTTTTACAAATTATTAGTCACGCTGCTCAGCTTGGGTCTGCACTGCAGCCTTGGTCGGGCAGCTGCTGTGGATCTGGAGAGAGGAAGTGAAGCCAGCCGGGATTGGTGGCAGGTGGCGCAGTTCTATCAAATTTATCCACGCTCCTTTAAGGACTCCAATGGTGATGGCATTGGCGATTTGCAGGGTATTATTTCTAAGCTGGATTATCTCCAGGATCTGGGTGTGACGGCAACTTGGCTATCGCCTATATTCAGTTCACCCATGGCTGACTTTGGCTATGACATTTCCGATTTCTATGACATTCAGGAGGAGTATGGCACCTTGGAGGACTTTGATCAACTCATTACGGAGGCCAACAAGCGTGGTCTTAAGATTATCCTAGATTTTGTGCCCAACCACTCGAGTGATGAGAACGTGTGGTTCCAGAAGTCTGTGAGGCGAGAGAAGGGCTACGAGGACTACTATGTGTGGCACGATGGTTACTGGAATGCCACAACTGGCAAAAGGCAGCCACCGTCCAACTGGTTGCAGGCCTTCCGAGGCAGCGCCTGGGAATGGAATGAGGAACGTGGCCAATACTATCTGCATCAGTTTGCGGTCAAGCAGCCCGATCTCAACTATCGCAATCCAGCAGTCGTTGCCCAGATGAAGCGAGTGCTCACCTACTGGTTGGATCGGGGCGTTGCCGGCTTTCGTATTGATGCTGTGCCCTGGTGCTTTGAGGTGCCGCCCAATGCCGAGGGTCGCTATCCAGACGAGCCACTCAGCGGTTATACCGATGATCCAGATGATTCGTCCTACCTGAAACACATCTACACACAGGATCAGCCTGAAACCGTGGACATGGTATATCAGTGGCGTCAACTTCTCGACGATTATAAGCGTGTTCATGGCGGTGATACTCGCGTCCTTATGGTGGAGACCTATTCGAGTGTGGACTATGTCATGAAGTTCTATGGCAATCAGACCACAAAAGGTGCACAAATACCCTTTAACTTTCAGTTCATTGTCGGCGGAGAAGGCAATAAGGACAATACGAAGCTGAATGCCAATGGATTTGTAAAGATCATTCATAGCTGGATGAGTCACATGCCAGCGGGTCAGACAGCCAATTGGGTGGTAAGTAATTAAATATTAACAGAATTACATATCGATATTAACATTCAACAACTTGTCAGATGGGCAATCATGATCAGCGTCGTGTGGGAAGCCGCTATGGAGAAGAGCGCATTGATTTGATGAACATGTTGCAAATGTTTTTACCTGGAGTGAGCATTACGTACCAGGGTGAGGAACTCGGCATGACCGATCTGGATATAAGCTGGGAGGATACACGCGATCCGGCTGCCTGCAACTCCAATGCGAATATTTATCAGCAGTTCACGCGAGACCCTGCTCGAACACCCTTCCACTGGAGCAGCGAGGCGAATGCGGGTTTCTCCACCAGCAGTAATACTTGGCTGCCCATCAACCCCAACTATGCGACGGTGAATGTGGCAACAGAGAGTGCCGCCGATTCCAGTCACTTCAAGCTGTACAGACAGATGCTGCAGCTGCGTCAGGTCAAAACATTGCAATATGGCGCCACTAGATACTCGGCTATCAATGACAATGTGTTGGCCATTAAGAGATCGCTAAGTGGACAGCCTAGCTATGTGCTGGTGGCCAATGTGTTGGATACCGCAGTCAGTGGTGTGAATGTAGCTAGCGCGCTTTATGCCTCTGGCAACTATAAGATCAAGTTGGCTAATCCTCAGGCCAAGGCCAGTGTTGGGTAAGTTTACAAAATTCCTAATTTTCCTAATCAATAGTTCAATTTATTACTTTTTCCTTGTTTTTGGTTTCTTTGCAGGGCCAGCATAACGTTGGACAACCTAACTTTGCAGCCATATGCGGCAATGATTGTGGAATCTGCTTAGAGGTCCTTTCAAATTGTTTGCCTTGTCATAAGTTAACAAAAATAATGTATATATATGTATGTTGTGAGTGTGTGTGTTCGCTTGAATAAAATTCATTGTCAAAAATCATTGGAAAACTTTTCAATTTTGAGGTCGCTGGATGTGGCAACTTATTATGAAATATTGGGGAACTTTGTCTGCCTCAAGTAGGCGGTGTACGAGAAAAAAGAAATTCCATTAGACGTGATTGATAAGACACACACAAATCACGCATACGCCGACCACAAAAAAAAACGAAAAAAAAACACCTTCTGTAAAGTTGACGTTGACTTTTCCCCCTACTGAATGTGGCAGTAGAAATGGGAACAGAGACACGACCAGAATGGCAAACGACAACACGACGCAATTTTTAATTTACTCATAAAAAAATTTAAGTTAAATCATTATTAGTATTCACCTCGAGGCTCACCTCATGTAATGCTTCACAATTTATGCGCACTTTTTTTCAGAAACCCAACAATAAAAACATTTCCAGAATTAGAACTCAAAAACTATCCATTCACCGCTGACTATTATAAATTGCGTTAAAAAGCAAAAAACCATTTAGAATGGAAACAAAGTACAATTATAGAATAGTTGTGTACTGTGTTTGATCAAAAGCTTTTAATAAATTTTGGTTAATATGAAATATAACTTTTGTGCTTTTCTTATCATTTCGATACTTTTGCCAATAAAGATGATTGGGCCACGTTAACTTGTAAAATTGTAATCTCGTTTTACAGTTTTAAGAAAGGGGGTTTTGCTATATCCGGCGAAGAACTTTAGTTCCTTTGCAATGTTGAAACTATTCAGTTTGTTGACGAGCATTTTGCTCAGCCTTCAGATATTTTACCAATGGATGGGCTTCCTGACTGGACTACTGTTCCATCACATGGATATATATCCGGACAGATTTCTTCAGTTCCGTTTACTACTCGAAATAGCAGGGCAATTGTTTCAATTGCGAACGCCACGATTGCAGAACGCTAACACATCAGAAAGGAGAAATAGAGAGTCCCCCGCACAAATTGAGGATACACCCGCAAGACGTAGTCAAATTATGGATTCTCCTATACAGCACGATGCTATATCCGAGATGGAGATTGCAGGAAAAACGCAGCCATTGTTTGAGGAGATGTTTGGCATTGGAAAAAAACTAGGAAAAACATAATCGTTTGAAGTGAAAAGTGATTATATATATTACAAAGCTTACGCTTTACTGTAAATTATCTTTATCGACATTGCAAACTCAATTAGATTTGTGTTTATTCTGCACTAACTACAACTTTTACAACTTTGATATATATATATATATATATATATATATATAATTGAGTTTGCAATGTCGATAAAGATAATTTACAGTAAAGCGTCAGCTTTGTAATAATAACTGCAAGCTTTTGTGATTATGTCATGCATAATCCCCCTTTAAACGTTAAAACGTTATAATTCAAATAAATAATATGAAAGCATTCATTCATCTTTTACTTGTCAGTGCGGTACATTATGCGGACATTGGAAAATTAGCAGTCGGCGGCGGCAAAGCGGCTTACAAAATACATATAAGAATCGTGTAAATGGCCGTGTGACTCGACAACCCATTAAAAGGGTCGCAGACACAATCGCAGCCAGAGACTGAGGCACTTTACTTTCGGCTACGTGACCTGAAACCTTAATAAAAATAAATAAATACCGAACCAAATATATGTATGAACGTACATATGGAGATGAAAACTGCAAGAAGGTCGGAGCGCCACCTGGCGGTTGACTGCTTTTACGGTCTCCTTTTTGTGTGAATTTTTATTTTGTGAAAAGATAATGAAGTTAATTTCCCGAAGAGAGGGTGCTTAAAAAAATCAACGCATTATGCATTAAGTTTAAGATTCTTTTCGCAAGATTTACGCTTGAAAACAAGCCTCGAAAACTTTTACTTACTCCGACCTCAGACTAAAAAACTTTCGAATGCATTAAGTTTGTAATCTGTAGTAATTTTGTAAGCAGGAAACAAGCAGCGGCACATTTACTAAATGTATTTCAGCTACAACAGCTTTTGCATATTAATGTTTATTTCCACACACACACACATCCATACACGAAACGTATGCCTATGCGTATGCGTAATATTTGTGTGCGGTTAACCTCTGAATTTTGGTTTTTCTAATTTTCCGGGCATTTCTAGGCAAGCTTGCTGCTTAGTTGTTGATGTTGATGTTGTTGTTGTTGTTATTAAGTTGTTAACGAGCCGTGTCCCTTTTATTCAGTCTGTGTTGCCTGGTTTTTTGATCTGCCCTATGCGAATCACGTACTGTTTTGGTCAGGTAAGCTTTGAAAGTAACTTTAACCTTTCAATGAATCATGTTTATTTGAATTTATGTAGCTTTAATCCCAGCACAGGCAGGGTACAATAATGATTTGAAGATTTTTTCCTAAAAGATAATTTTATCACGCATTTAAAAAGTCATCTCTTAAGTCATCTCATTATTTAAACTATCTCTTAAGTTTAACTTGCTCTTTTGACTATTGGGTTAATCAATATGCAGCCATGCGTAAGATTCAGTCAATTTGATGCGTCCAGACAGTCGCCCATTAATTGCACCACGAGCTGTCGGCAAACTGTGAGAAAAAAGGGTTGAGATGTTTGCGTGCCGCTAATTTAAATTTCTTTCGCATAGCTGTCACCAAAAGCACCAAAAAATGACAGCTATCTAACTTAAGCAGCGCTTTAAGATAACAAAGAAAAGTAGGAGAAATTAAGCTTGAGATTATGCATTTTTCAAAAGAATTACTGAAATATTATTCGATTTGCAATAATACTTAATCAATTATTCTTTGCTTTAGTTTGTCTTACTCATTTTGTCTTGATATTAATTAACTCATAAAAACACTTCATGCCAATAAACACTTACATTCGAAAAGGGCAATTGGCTATGTTTTTGTGTGTGCTTTCTTACACACACCTTAATCCTGCTAATCTGGCATAGAATCTGTTTAGGTGCTTCAGCCAGTTGCGCGTGCTAATGACCAGAATGTATGTTGAATGTTCCGAGACTATGTTTCAGTTCTTATCACCTTAGGATCTATCTATAACGGTATATGTACGTATATGCTATGACAGCAGGACTTATGTTTTTCGGGTTCTCTGCGTGTCGTACGCGTCATTTGCCTTGCATGTCTGTTAACTACAAATTAACATGTGTAAAAGCAATTTAATTATCTATAGCGTAATTGAAATTTCACTTTCAGCAGCCTAACCAATACGACCCGTTGTCAGCGGGGGTTGATTCTATTATTCTAAGGGGTTTATTTTACGTGTTTTTTGTTTACAATTGTCATTGATGTGTCTTGATAAAGTTTTGAAGCTACCTTCGTTCCTAGCTTTGTGACTTCAAAGGCGGATAGGATTTACGGTTAGGGTCGAGTTTTACTGTGAAGCCTATAGGATCCAACTTATGTCTGTATTTACATTGGGTTACGCATACTTTGCTTTTCGGTTGTTGTTTCCCTTTGAGCACACAGAATGTAAAAAACAACATATAAAAAAAGAATTAAAAGAAGTAAAAAATCAGACGATTCGCAACTTGACTTTAATTTGTGTGTAAACACTTTAAATAGCGACCCCCGTTACGTATCCATTCGTCTTTGAGGAAATTATATGAGTGTGTCGGGCACTTGAGCCTAACTGAAAGCATGTGTTTGTCTGTGTGTGTAGTGGGTTGAGTGGTTTGTTTGTGGATTTGTTCGTCTGTTTATTTATTTATACAAGCGTCGGCATATTTGCTTTTAACCATAGGAACACCCCAAAAAATGCTTGAGCCGTTGAAAGTTTTTCCAGAGTGTGATGGCAAATTTAATTGGTTGGGCTCAACAAAGTAAATCCATGTGGGGAAAGGGGAGTTTTTTTTTGCATTTAACTGTCGCTTAGGACCAAAGTCTCCCCAGCACCCAAGCTAAGACCGTTGGTCTCAAACAAACTCCTGTAAAATACGGGCAGATAAGTTAAGATTATCAAATGCTAAGCAGAGGTGGAAAAAAAATAGCATACCCTTCTGCCTTGCTGGAGTTAAGGCTGCGTATCTTAAGGGTCAAATGTGTTGGCAAAGTCTTGTCAAACTCGTCCAGATTAATGGTGGTGCCGCTGCTGCCCAAATTGGCCACAAGAACAATGGCAGGAGAGCCAGAAAGTGAACTGGTAAGAAAATATAGTAGAAAAGATTTAAGAAGAGAGACCGAAAATAAAAGGAATATATTACATTTCTTAAGGGTTTTGCTCTCGAAGTGGAAATACTTCACCATAGTAAGACCCTTTATCTTCAAATGAATCAAATTAATCTTAGCTCTTCTTCACTTACCGCTTGATCACAAACACATTCTCATTGAGCACAGCATATTTGGTGGAACCATTCTGTAAAGTTTTAGAGCTCTTGCGTAGTGCCACCAGCGCTTTGTAGATCTTTAGGTGAGAACGAGTGGCTGATGATTCAGTCTCCACATTTGTGGTTTTATAGTCATCTGCGAGGGGCAGCCATGTCTTGGATGCCTCGGAGAAACCAGCATTTGTGCCACTTGTCCACTGGAAGGGTGTGCGTGAAGGATCTCGGGTGAACTTTTCGTAGACATCAGAATTGGAGTTGCAAGCAGCAGGATCTTGAGTATCATCCCAGCTTATCCAGCCATCGGTCATGCCCAGCTCCTCACCCTGATAGGTAACACTGGCACCGGGCAGGATCATGACCAGCATGTTCATTGCGTCTATGTTGGAGGTACCATAGCGACTGGCAGCTCGTCGCTTATCGTGATTGCCAATAACCCAATTGGCCGTGCGAGAGGCGGGCATATATAGCAACCAGTTGTCCACAGCCTTCTTGATGGAGCTTGCCGAGAAGCCATTGGACTCTACCGATGTAATCAGATTGAAATTAAAGGGCAGATGAGCTCCCTCCACCGAGCGATTGCCATAGAACTGCATGGTATAGTCGGGCGGAGCATAGGTCTCAATGAGCAGCACTCTTGTATCTCCGCCATAAATGCGCTGATGATCGTCCATGACGGTACGCCACTGGTAAGTCATGTCAATGGTCTCGGCGCGGTTCTCAATGAAATCGTGTTTCAAGTAAATACGATCATCCTCATCATCAGTCAGTCCGCTTACCTCCTCATCCGGATACTGCCCGTTCTCATCCATTGCCACCTCGAACAATACAGGAACCGCATCACATCTGAAGCCGGCAACACCTTCATTTAGCCAATAGCGGAGGACACGCTTCATCTGAGCAACAACATCAGGATTGCGATAGTTCAGATCTGGCTGTTGCACTGCAAACTGATGTAGATAATATTGCTGACGCTCCTCTACCCACTCCCAGGCACTGCCACGGAACGCCTGCAGCCAGTTAGAAGGCGGTTCTCGTTTGCCAGTGTCGGCGTTCAACTTTCCATCATGCCACACATAATAATCGGAATAACCCTTTTCACGCTTCACAGACTTCTTAAACCAATCACTTTCATCACTCGAATGATTTGGCACAAAATCTAGAATAATCTTCACTCCCAACTCATTGGCTTTCTCAATGAGTGCCCGGAAATCCTCAAGAGTACCATACTCCGGTTGAATATCATAGAAATCAGAGATGTCATATCCAAAATCAACCATCGGTGACTTAAAGATTGGAGAGAGCCAAGCAGCAGTTACACCCAAATCTTTTAAATACTGAAGCTTGCTTGTGATGCCATTAAGATCACCAATGCCATCACCATCCGAGTCCATGAAGGATCGTGGATATATTTGATAAAATTGAGCAGTTTGCCACCAATCCTTGCTGTTGGTTGTTGTTGAGCTCGATGTGTCCTGACATGCCTGGCCCAGGAGCGCCAGGCAGATTACAGCCATCAGCAGTTGTAAAAGTTGCATTTTAATTATTTATTTCGTAGTCGGCCAGCGCTTCGACTTTATATACTAGCCAGCCAGTTGCGAGTTGCAAGCTCGTCAGCTCACCAGCTCAACTGGGCTTAAATGATAAGCGTGCCTCAAGTAGCTAAGAAATTTGCCAAGCACTTGAGCAGCTAACATTGCAAGGCATCAAGTGCATACTGAAGTAGAGAAAATGACAATGAGGCTTGTTGGTTAAAGGAGAGCAAAGCATGCTGCAAATTAAGAGTAGATATTCAGAGGGAAAAAAATCTGCTCTCTTTAAAGTGCTTAACTTTGTTCACAGCTAGATAAAATACGTATACAAATTTGCTTGACAAACAACTTTCAGTTGCAAAAACGAAGACAACCATTGAAATTTCTTTTCAGTTCACAAGTGCATTATCGTTTCCTACTTCTTCTTTTTTAAGTACTGATAGCGCATGTTGACTAACCTAACGTGCAGCATATTGGCATTTTCCACAATTGACTTCTTATCGTAGCTAATCTTGCTTTTCGTTCGTAGTATATAAGGTCGATTGACTATTAAACAGTCAAACACAATGATTTTATTTTGGCTGAGTCTAGTTGCTTTGGCTACTTTTGGCCAAGCATGCAAGGATGCAACAACAACAACGACAACAACAAGTCCCAATGATTGGTGGAAAACTGCTCAATTCTATCAAATATATCCACGTTCCTTCATGGACTCGGATGGTGATGGCATTGGTGATCTGAATGGCATCACAAGCAAACTGCAGTATCTAAAGGATTTGGGTGTAACTGCTGCTTGGCTCTCTCCCATCTTCAAGTCACCGATGGTTGATTTTGGATATGACATCTCAGACTTCTTTGATATTCAACCGGAGTATGGTACTCTTGAGGATTTCCGGGCACTCATTAAAATAGCCAATGAGTTGGGAGTGAAGATTATTCTAGATTTTGTGCCAAATCATTCGAGTGATGAAAACGAGTGGTTCAAGAAGTCTGTGAAGCGTGAAAAAGGCTATGCCGATTATTATGTGTGGAACGATGGAAAAGTGAATCCTACAAGTGGCAAACGTGAACCTCCGACCAATTGGTTGCAATACTTTCGGGGCAGTGCCTGGGAATGGAATGAGGAACGCCAGCAATACTACCTACATCAGTTTGCAGTGCAACAGCCAGATCTGAATTATCGCAATCCGGATGTTGTGGCTCAGATGAAGCGTGTCCTTCGCTATTGGCTGAATGAAGGTGTTGCCGGCTTCAGATGTGATGCGTTGCCGCCCCTGTTTGAGGTGAAGCCGGACGAGCAGGGTGCATATCCCGATGAGGTTCTGACTGGTGCTACTGAAGATGCTGAGGATCGTGAGTACTTAACGACGACGCACATTGAAAACCAGCCTGAGACCGTTGATATGGTTTATCAGTGGCGGGAGGTGCTTGACGACTATCAGCGTATCCATGGCGGCAACTCGAGTGTACTGCTCATTGAGACCTATTCTCCTGCCTGGTTTACTATGAAGTTCTATGGCAATCGAACTGTAAATGGCGCCCATCTTCCTTTCAACTTCAATTTGATAACTGTAATGGAGCAAAGCGGTTTGAGTGCCACAAATGTTCAAAGGGCAATTGATCTATGGCTACAAAATATGCCAGCAGGACGTACAGCTAATTGGGTGGTGAGTATTTGAAGTTCAATCATTATCGCCGGAAACTAAATCAGTTTCTTCTTTCCAGTTGGGTAATCATGACAAGCGAAGGGCGGCCAGTAGGTATGGTCAGGAGCACATTGATGCCATGAATATGCTGGTCATGATATTGCCTGGGGCCAGTGTGACATATCAGGGTGAGGAGCTGGGCATGACGGATGGCCAAATTAGCTGGGAGGATACGGTCGATCCCTGGGGTTGCAATTCCAATGCGGATATCTACGAGAAATACACCCGAGATCCAGCACGGACACCCTTCCAATGGACAGCGGGCACAAATGCGGGCTTCTCAGCTGGCCCAAAGACTTGGTTGCCTCTGGCTGCTGACTACACCACAATCAATGTCGAGACTGAGTCTGAAACCAAGCATTCCCATTTAAAAATCTACAAGTCGTTGATAAAACTGAGAGGCAGCTCTAAGGCACTTCAACATGGTGCCACCAAATATAAATCACTGACTGATGATGTTTTTGTGGTAAAACGGTGAGCTTAATGCAAATTCAGATTGCGATAAGATATTATCAGTAGCGTATTATCTTTTCTAGCTCATTGTCTGGTACTAACAGCATTTTGTATGTATCAAACTTTGGATCGACAAGTGTCACAGTTGATTTGAACGAGTTTGATAAAACTTTGCCAACTAGCTTACAGCTGCTCATCCGCAGCTTAGATTCCAGCAAAACCGAAGGGTGAGCAAACAAACTTAATCTATTTTCCAATACCTCTGTTAATATCCCATCTCTTTGTTTAGAGTCGACTATGACATTCAATCGCTGGAGCTAACAGCCGGAGAAGCATTAATTCTGAGCACGGAATAAGGCAAAAATGTTGGAATTGTTTTTTATTTTTATTGATAGTTGCTTTTTGTAAGTTCTCGTAAATATACAATATATATATTTATATGCCACCCAAACAACATTTAGCAGTTTTCAATATACATATACACTATATATATATCTTGTATTGTTTAAAGACATGGCTTGTATTTTCATATGCATTTTGTTTTAGTTTGTAACTTATTTACACTTAATACACACAGAATAGTTAATACACATGCATTTTGCTAACAGTTAAACTCTTATAATTTGGCTAGACTTATTAGTTTTTTAAATCAATTATTATTTGTAGCTTTACCTAAATTTATTTGCGTGTTTGTTTCTTTATCACCACTTCACAAGACCTTAAGTTAAACTATTTATTTTTGTATTTTTAATTCTTGGTAGAAATGCTAAACTGCAGCACATTTAATAATTATGAATACACACACAGAGAAAAAGGAACATACATCTAGATTATTTAAAGTGTATATACAATTCGCTTATAATTAAAATGCCTGACTCTTTGACGCCTTTGTATTTTCTTTTAACAATTTAATTTACCATGTTGCTGGGCTCAAGCAACACAATAAATGCAATTGTTAAACGCGCCATTGCCTTTGTAATGCGTGTTGCAGAAGGGTTGCAGGGTGTTGCTGGGTTGCACGGTTGCACAGTTGCACAGTTGCATTGTTGAATGTGAATGTTGCAACCCTTTTGTAACAAACTTATTCACACCACTCTATAAATCCAGCTCAAGTGTGCGCTGATATCCCTTACAAATAACAAACTAGATGTTTACAACTTAATCTAAGAGTTAGCAAGTACGAGAATTAGTTTTTCATTTGGTTTTGAGAAAACACATATTTTTGAAATTATATCACAATTTTTTTCTTTTTGGTTATGTTTGCTGCGATTGCAACCAAAAACCACATGCTCTATAACTAATTAAGCTTACAAGATACAAACATTTAAAACGTTTCGCAATTATTCAATTTAAATATATGGCTGACAACTAGTTTTCTTATTTTTTTTTTGTATTATTTCGTTGGGTTTTTTTTAGTAAAAAATGTAGTTTGCAATACAATTTTTCTTATCTTACAATTTGTTTATGTATTCATAGAGAAAGTTGCCTAATCAGTACTGATTAAAAATATATCTAAATTATCTTTGATGAATCCTAAATAAAAAAGGTTTAATAAGTTTCTTATAACAATCTCTGATAAATAACCTAAATTGGTTCACCTGTATTTTGATTATTATGTTTTTTAGTTGGAAAATTAATCAAACAAGAAATGAATAAATAAGAATTATTCAACACTTAAGCGACAATTTAAGCAATCGATTCCCTGCCTTTAAAACCCCGAATTCTAGACATTTCAAACTCGACTATCTACAGAGAATACCTTTGTTTACATTAAATTACAGATGCTGCCAAGCTTAAACTGGTATGGCAGAGCGTTTTTTGCTGCTTCCGTTGCCGATCGTTGCGGTGCTTCCGCTGTTGCTGCCAACACTTGCAACATCGCTACCATTGCCATTGCTATTGCTGCCGTTGTTGCCATTATTGCTTGCGGCACATTCAACAGCTGCCGGCTGTGGTTGGTCCAGCTCCACCGGAGTGGCCAAGTCAAGCTGATGTTGTTGCTGCTGGCGCTGCTGCTCCTTTAGCAATTGTTGTTGCAGTTGCTGTGCGTTTAGCTATAAATTTGTCTGCAACACAGGCGCTCGTCTGCTGTTGCCGTTTGATGTGGCCGTGGCGACAACATCCGTCGTGGCTGCAACAGCATCCGTTAAGTTCGCTGTCAGTGTGGGTGCACCAATTGTTGTTGTTGTTGCTGTTGTTGTTGTGGTTAAGTTTGCTGCAACTGGACTGCTGGCATTGTGCTTACTATTTGCCGTGTTGGCAACAACAACAGCAGCAGCAGGAGCAGCAGCAGGAGCAGCAACATTCGCCTGACCATGTTGCTGCTGGTTGATTTTGTTGTTGTTGGCCACAACCTGCTCATCGCTGGATTGTTGCTCTGCGGCCTCCGTGGTTGTTGCCGTTGCGGTGTTATTTGGCACATATTGATCAGCATACGGTATCTGATTGTAAGCATTGCAGTCCAGAGACGCAAATATGCTGGACAAAGCAATTGTTTGTGTGGCCATTTCACACAGTTTTTTCGTCTTAACTGAGTGCTCTAAATGGAGAGAAAGTATTTTTTTTTTGCTTATATGTAACTTTATTTAAAACCTTGTAAGGGTTCGATGCGAACTTGGACAATTAATTAGTATTAAAATTCAAATTCAAATTTGAATTCAAATTTGAATTTTTAACAGTCAGTTGTAACATGTAAGTTGGCATCCCCTAACCGTCAGCTGATACGCATGCAACTATCAGCTGACGCTCATGCAAGCCTGCACGGCTGCGCTGTCGACATATGTGCCGACAGCTTAACGCATTTCCGGTGCACATATGCAACCAAGAAGACGCGTATAATTTTCCAATCCAATCACATCGCAAATTCAACGTGGATTTCGCGTTTAAAAATACGACTAAAGACCCCGGCTGTTCCAGCACCGATTGCTGCAGCCAAGATTGTTGTGAATTTGAATTTTCCACCTTTTTTCTTGAAAGGTAAGCTGTGCAAATCGTGTCAGACCGTGAATCAGGTGTATTGTTGTTTTTTTTCCAGACAAGTGAAACTTGTGGTTGACGGGGGTGCATTGTACATAACCTCCAGCCACCATCCCAGAATTACCGGCCCCACACCTCTCACATAAACCCTTTGTATAAGGATTAGAGACGCGTTTAAGTCCTCAATTCGAGGCATCATGAGCCCGTAGGAGGATAAATAAGGCCTAATATAGGCGAACGCCTGCGTACGCAGACGCAGCTGGTAGAAGTGGTTGCATGTGTTAAATACACGCATGCTCCCCTACCCCCTAACCCCCATACCTGCGATATCGTCTACTGTTTTTGGATTGAGCGATGCCCACAGCGGTGCAGATATTGTGTATCGAGAGGATAGAGTGAAATTAAATTTATTAGAATTATAGTATTTACCTTATGCTTATAAAATGTACGATTTTATTTTCAAGCTATGCCGTTTTGGTTTTTTTTTGTTACACCTACACATCTAACACCTACACATCTATACACCTATACACA
The DNA here is from genome assembly GCA_035044645.1 of Scaptomyza parva. Lineage (NCBI taxonomy): Eukaryota > Metazoa > Arthropoda > Insecta > Diptera > Drosophilidae > Scaptomyza > Scaptomyza parva. The sequence continues at coordinate 9,767,917 of JAWNNT010000090.1, forward strand.
TCTATACACATACATACACAAACACACTTCGTCGTCAACAGGCCTGCTGACATCGTTGGAAAATCGTGAGTACGGCCTAGCCGCCTAACAACAAAAAGAAAGTAAAGAAATAAAAAGTAATGTAAAGTGTAATAAAACCCCCCATACAAAAAAATAAGAAAGAAAAAAATCCAAAAACGCGCATAGCCAAAAAAGAAAATCCCTGCTATAAATTGTTTAATATAATAAATAAATAATATGTCAAAAAAAAATAGATTAAGCAATAACTAAACAATGAAGTGTACATTAAGCCACGAAGGCTTCCAAAAACAATTGAATTATTAAAAAACATGTTTATCCATTATAAATAAAATCTTGTAAATTTGGGCACCATAGTAATTCACACGCACTAGCAGTAGTAGGGTAGAAAATCGAAAGTTTATTCGATTCTACAGGTAGGGAGGGTAACGAACGAAGAACAGTTTCACCAAGTTCTTCGTAATCTACCTATTTTAAATTCAATTGACTTTGGTCCACCCATCTCCCTTACGGTCTACGAATTTTTGTGATTTATGCAACGTGTAAAAATAAATAATTGATGGCTATTCCTAAGATCCCACCCCAATTTCCCTGAGCGCGGCCGGAACCGCATAGTAGACCGCGAATAGCCTCGACAGCAGTGTCGTACACGTCACATAAACCCAAAAATGGCGCCCAACGTGGTGGCCCGAGGTATTTTAATTATAAAATAACCGCCGAGGTTACCGACACCCCTTTCCAAGTCCTTTCCCATCCAAATCAAACTTGATCCAAAATTTTTAGTTAGTTTCAGAAAATATTTCTTATCTGGTTAGGAATAGCTGACAGTCTGAATATTTTCGGAGTCAGACCAACAGATAAGGGATGTTAGTAACACGTTGAATTTTATTTCGCGTTCCGTTTTCAATTTTAAATATATATGTCTCGGATTATTAGTCTTGATTTTGTCGATTCTTTTCCAGGATATATATTTGAAATAAGCTAATCTGTTTTAATTGAATTGAGATTGCTCATGCTGGATATTTTCGGCATGTTCCTCTTCAATTTAGAATTTGATATTCATACCCAGTTTTTGTTTAATTAGACCCGTTTAAGATAGGTAGAAAATAAATGTTAGTGCATGTGAATTAGTATGGATAAGTCCCAGATAATTCATTTTCAAATCATATCGTAAATCATATATCTTATCGCTTATACCTTATCGCTTATATCTTATCGCTTATATCTTATCGCTTATATCGTACCGCTTATATCCTATCGCTTATATCTTAGAGCCTATCGCTCATATCGTATCGCTTTTATCGTATCGCTTATATCTTACCGCCTAGAGCCTATCGCTCATATCCTATCGCTTTTATCGTATCGCATATATCGTATCGCTTATTTTGTATTTCTGTTAGTAGCCAAACTCAGTAGTCATGGCGGTGGTCCGTAGTGCTGAAGATTTGGTAGCCTTAGTTGGTAACGCTAACGAGGCCGTATCATGTGTCATATGTAACGACACTAGTGCCGAGACGGTAGTTACGGAAACCAGTTGTGGACATCGTTTTCATAAACGATGTTTATCTCAATGGGTACGTAACCACAACGACTGCCCAAAGTGCAAGCAGCCGTGCACTGTATCGCAGAGTTCAGAAAACATTACTGCTCGACCGAGAACTAATTCCGGTAACATAAGAGGCAGAGGGCGTACTTTTGCCGCCAATCAAACAGGTTCTGTTCCACGCAGACCGGTTACGAGAGCCATTAATCGTAACCTTTCAAATTCGCGTCAACCAGTCAGTTCGCAGCTAGGAGTCAACACAAGCAATAGTGCAGTGGAAAACGTAGAAATATCAGAAAGTCGTATCCAGCAGATTATTACGAGCTCCTTCGAAAGCTTTCGTAGTAGTATTGCTTCATCTGTGGCTGATCAAATTAGTTCGGCAATTCAAAGTTTAAACTTGGCTTCTGGGGCTAGAGAGAATCGAGAAGAACCTCAGCTAGAATGGGAGAATGACATCCAGATCAGTGGGAGACGTATGAGCTGTGAGCAAGGAAACTTCACGAGAGATAGGCGAGGTCCATCTCGTGAGAATAATAACAACAGTAATTATTCGATAGATCGTCCGGATAGGATTTCTAATGTTATCTCGAATTGGAAAATACAATTTTCAGGGGCTTCGAATGACATCCCCATTGAAGACTTTATCTATCGCGTCAATTGTCTTACCTCTCAATATTTTGAGAACAATTTCGAACTTTTAAACCAATTTGGAAATTTACTTTTTAAAGGCCCAGCCCTTGCATTCTATTGGCGGGTACATAAAACGGTAGGTCATATGGGATGGCATGAGTTGTGCCATCGATTAAGAGAAAGATACCAAGACCAACGAACGGATCGAGATATAAGAAATGTCCTGCGATGTCGCAAGCAAAGCGGATGTGAAACTTTTGATGAGTTCCTTGACGCGATGCTAGCAATAGCTGATTCTCTTCGAGAACCCATGTCCGAGAGAGATTTAGTAATTGAAGTAAGGCATAATTTAAAGCCGGACTTAATTCATGAACTTCTTCATGTTGAAACTCCAAGTCTTGCAATTCTTCGCAAGGAGTGTCATAGGCATGAAGAATTCTTTCGAAATTTACGATCCAAGCCTGTCGTTCGTACAAACGTGCCGAAGCGTTATGTCAATGAAGTGGTGAGTGAAGAAGCCACTGACGAGTTGACTGACACTGATATCAATGTTGATGAAATAAGTGCACTTCGCTTAAGCGAGAAACTAAAATGTTGGAACTGTGAAGAGCAAGGTCACAGATACCATGATTGTTTAAAACCACGTCGAGTTTTCTGTTATGGATGTGGACTATTAGATATGTATAAGCCCAATTGTGGCCATTGCAAAGCCAAATCGGAAAACTCTTTGAAGGATGTTCATCGAGCTCCGAAAACGAACATCCGACAATAGCTTTGGATAATAAAACAAATTTACCAGACGTACCTTATTTACCAGACGTACCTTATTTACCTGACGTACCTATTAAATTATCTGAAACGTCAGATCAATCTCAGATCTTTAAGCCGTATCATGTTCGTTTGCTTGAGTATAGAGAGCGCAAAGCAGTCCTCTTAAATGGGGATGATATTAAAGTTCAAAAGACTCGTTCTGCCTTGCGTCTGAAAAACTTTTGGTGTAATAAACATCGCCTAAATCTCTACACAATATCCTCAATTAATAAATAAACCCTGCGACATTAGACCCTTTACTGAGATAGAAGTTTTTGGGAAACCATATTTAGCACTGTTAGACAGCGGTGCTAATAAGAGCGTTATTGGCGCAGACTTGGCTACACACCTTATCTCAGAGCCGATCAAAGTTGAGAAATTGAATGGAGTGGTCCAGACAGCAGATGGTCATAAGCAGGTAGTGGCAGGGTTAGTGCGGATACCTATAGCGTTTAATTCTGTAAAAATTGATTTTGAATTTTTGATTGTACCGTCCATAAAACAAAATGTTATATGCGGTATGGATTTCTGGAAAGCCTTTGGCATTTCAATCCAATCTGCATATGTGGTGAATGAAATCAAAAGCAGCAATGAAGAAATTTCAAGCAAGGACGAACTTGATTCAGTTCAAAGAGACCAATTAAAATCGGTTATCGAAAACTTTCCTTCATCGGAACGTAGTGGTCTTGGTGAGACATTTTTGGTTGAGCATGAGATCGACACAGCAGATGCCAAACCAATAAAGCAAAAGTTTTATCCTTTGTCCCCTGCTAAAGAAAAATTATTATGTGAAGAAGTTGATCGAATGATACAACTAGGCGTCATTGAAGAAGCTCCGACATCCCCATGGTCTTCTCCAGTCACACTCGTCGTTAAACCCGGAAAGATTAGATTTTGTCTAGATGCGCGAAAATTAAATGCTATTACTGTAAAGGATGCGTATCCGATGCCAAGTCTTGATGGACTTATAAGTAGACTTCCTCCAGTGCATTGCATATCTAAGATCGATTTAAAAGATGCCTTTTGGCAAATTCGTTTAGATGTAAACTCACGCATAAAAACAGCGTTTACAATTCCAAATCGACCCCTATACCAATTCAAACGGATGCCGTTTGGCCTTACGAATGCTCCACAAACTATGTGCCGATTAATGGACCAAGTCATTCCATATCAGTTAAAATCCCATGTCTTTGTATACCTTGATGATCTTTTAGTAATGTCCTCAAGTTTCGACGAACACTTGAAGCATTTAAGTACTGTTTCAACGCAGTTACGCAAAGCTGGACTAACAATAAACGTTAAGAAAAGTCAGTTTTGTTTAACTAAAGTAGATTATCTCGGCTATGTCGTTGGAGAAGGTACTTTGCATATTAACCCTGATAAGATTCAAGCTGTGGATGAATTCCCCGTGCCAAAAACGCGCAAGCAGTTAAGAAGATTTTTAGGGATGACAGGATGGTATCAGCGTTTTATATCTCAGTATTCAACTGCAATTTTTCCGCTTACCGAACTGTTGCGCGGAAAATCATTCGAATGGAATGACCAAGCTCAAGCTGCGTTCGTAGAAATCAAGCGCAAGTTGTGTACTGCGCCGTTCTTAATACATCCGAATTATGAAAAACCTTTTATTCTACAATGTGATGCTTCTTTGTATGGAGTAGGAGCGGTACTAGCTCAAGTTGATGAGTCAGGATGTGAACGACCAATAGCATATATGTCAAAGAAGTTAAACAAAGCTCAGCGTAATTATACTGTCACAGAATTGGAATGTTTAGCAGTCGTCTTAGCGATTAAAAAGTTTCGCATGTACATCGAAGGTCAATCTTTCAAAGTCGTTACCGACCATGCAAGTCTTCGTTGGTTAATGAGCCAAGCAGATCTGAGTGGCAGATTAGCGCGATGGGCAATTAAATTGCAAGGGTTTTCCTTCGATATTGAATATCGAAAAGGTAGTGACAATGTCGTAGCTGATGCGCTTTCACGGTGTTACGAAGAGGTGGACGATATTGCCACCCTCGAGATCGACAATTTTCCTGAAATAGATTTAGGTTCAGATGCTTTTCAATCGGAAGAGTATAGCAAGTTGAGAGACAACTATCAGGAAGTGAATCCCCCTGATGTTAAAGTCATAGATAAATTTATTTATCGGCGTAGTATTATGTATGAAAACAGTAACGATGATTGTTGGAAACTATATGTTCCAGAATCACTGCGGGAACAAGTCATCCGTACATCACACGATCAGCCTTCCTCCAGTCATTGTGGCATAGCCAAATGCTTGGAACGAATTCGGCGAAGATTCTTTTGGCCTAAAATGGTAGTTGATGTACGTAGCTATATAGGCAATTGTGATATATGCAAGACAACAAAGTATCCTACCTGTGCTTTAAAACCGCCCATGGGTAGTCAAGTGTTTAGCGAGAGACCGTTTCAAAGACTTTATATTGATTTTATCGGACCTTTTCCACGCACGAAAAAAGGAAATATTGGCATTTTCATAGTACCTGACCATTTTTCAAAATTCACGTTCCTCAAAGCGGTAAAGAAATTTAATTCACAAGTGATAATTGATTACTTGAGAAATGAGCTTTTTACATGTTTTGGAGTGCCCGAAATAATTGTGAGTGATAATGGTTCTCAGTTTAAAAGCCATGATTTTTCTACTTTCATTTCACAATTTAGTATTGAGCACATACGCACCGGAGCTTATGCTCCCCAGTCAAACGCAGCGGAAAGGGTAAATCGGTCTATAAACGCAGCTCTAAGAGCCTACATTCGAACCGATCAGAGAAAATGGGACATATATTTACCCAGTGTCAATTGTGCATTACGCAATTCCCTTCATCAGTCGGTTGGAATGTCACCTTATCGCATAGTATTCGGTCAATACATGATAACACATGGCCAAGACTATAAGTTATTGCGGAACCTCAAGGCGCTTAGCGATGGTACGCAACAGCTAAGTCGAACGGATGAGTTTCATCATATCCGTTCAGACATCGAAAAGAACTTAACAAAAGCCTATACGAAAAATCAGAATACGTATGACTTACGTTGTCGACCTCGGTCATTTGAAGTCGGCCAAGAAGTCATCAAGCGTAATTTTACTTTGAGTAATGCAGCCGCCACTTATAGTGCAAAATTAGCTCCAGTAGGGACTAAGGCGCGCATTAAAGAAAAGCTTGGTCAATCGATTTATTTAATCGAAGACTTAAATGGGAAGGAGTTAGGACGATTCCATGCAAAGGACCTGTGGTAATCGATCCATCGTCACCCTTTTCGGTCTTTCCAGGTTTTATCTTCACCCAGTGGGTAACGATCCAACCTGTGGGGGGTGGTGTAAGGGTTCGATGCGAACTTGGACAATTAATTAGTATTAAAATTCAAATTCAAATTTGAATTCAAATTTGAATTTTTAACAGTCAGTTGTAACATGTAAGTTGGCATCCCCTAACCGTCAGCTGATACGCATGCAACTATCAGCTGACGCTCATGCAAGCCTGCACGGCTGCGCTGTCGACATATGTGCCGACAGCTTAACGCATTTCCGGTGCACATATGCAACCAAGAAGACGCGTATAATTTTCCAATCCAATCACATCGCAAATTCAACGTGGATTTCGCGTTTAAAAATACGACTAAAGACCCCGGCTGTTCCAGCACCGATTGCTGCAGCCAAGATTGTTGTGAATTTGAATTTTCCACCTTTTTTCTTGAAAGGTAAGCTGTGCAAATCGTGTCAGACCGTGAATCAGGTGTATTGTTGTTTTTTTTCCAGACAAGTGAAACTTGTGGTTGACGGGGGTGCATTGTACATAACCTCCAGCCACCATCCCAGAATTACCGGCCCCACACCTCTCACATAAACCCTTTGTATAAGGATTAGAGACGCGTTTAAGTCCTCAATTCGAGGCATCATGAGCCCGTAGGAGGATAAATAAGGCCTAATATAGGCGAACGCCTGCGTACGCAGACGCAGCTGGTAGAAGTGGTTGCATGTGTTAAATACACGCATGCTCCCCTACCCCCTAACCCCCATACCTGCGATATCGTCTACTGTTTTTGGATTGAGCGATGCCCACAGCGGTGCAGATATTGTGTATCGAGAGGATAGAGTGAAATTAAATTTATTAGAATTATAGTATTTACCTTATGCTTATAAAATGTACGATTTTATTTTCAAGCTATGCCGTTTTGGTTTTTTTTTGTTACACCTACACATCTAACACCTACACATCTATACACCTATACACATCTATACACATACATACACAAACACACTTCGTCGTCAACAGGCCTGCTGACATCGTTGGAAAATCGTGAGTACGGCCTAGCCGCCTAACAACAAAAAGAAAGTAAAGAAATAAAAAGTAATGTAAAGTGTAATAAAACCCCCCATACAAAAAAATAAGAAAGAAAAAAATCCAAAAACGCGCATAGCCAAAAAAGAAAATCCCTGCTATAAATTGTTTAATATAATAAATAAATAATATGTCAAAAAAAAATAGATTAAGCAATAACTAAACAATGAAGTGTACATTAAGCCACGAAGGCTTCCAAAAACAATTGAATTATTAAAAAACATGTTTATCCATTATAAATAAAATCTTGTAAATTTGGGCACCATAGTAATTCACACGCACTAGCAGTAGTAGGGTAGAAAATCGAAAGTTTATTCGATTCTACAGGTAGGGAGGGTAACGAACGAAGAACAGTTTCACCAAGTTCTTCGTAATCTACCTATTTTAAATTCAATTGACTTTGGTCCACCCATCTCCCTTACGGTCTACGAATTTTTGTGATTTATGCAACGTGTAAAAATAAATAATTGATGGCTATTCCTAAGATCCCACCCCAATTTCCCTGAGCGCGGCCGGAACCGCATAGTAGACCGCGAATAGCCTCGACAGCAGTGTCGTACACGTCACAACCTCCCCTCACAATAAACCGCAAAATAAATACTTAAGCCAAAAACCAAATGTTTAATTTATATATATTTTAAGGCCTGTCACCTGTACCTGTATCGGGGGGCGTGATATGTTTTTGTAGCTTCTCCTCCTGGGCACAGGTAGCGGCTGTAACAACTGCTGCGGCCATCATTGAAGAAGGTCCAGTGCCGGCTGTGCGATGCATGTTGCCATAACGGGGCGGCATCATGCTTTGCCGCACATTACGCTCCGGACGAACGAGAATTATGTACAGCTAAGAAGAGGAGAGAGAAGGGAATGGAGAAGGAGATGGCATTGTTAGTTAGTGTAACAGTTACAACTTAAATTACCAACAGTCAAAAGCTCAAGCTAACAATTGCTTGCTTGTTTCATTCATTCATTAATCATACGCCCCATTGTACACAGTATGGTATTTATGGCCGTTTTTCTTTCTCCGCCCTGCTGAGCTGTGCTGTGCTGTGCTGTGCTGTGTGAGAACACGCCCAGAATGCTCGTACCATTAGTAATTTCCCGTCTTTTGCGGTTTCTGTGTGTACGGCACGGTGGTACGGTAATTATTATCAAAGGCCACTGACACTGAGGCGACGTTCAACAATTTCAGGCCATTAAATTGTCAACGCTTTTGCCATGGCAAAGGCTACCGCTAAGACTAAGCGTCACTTTAAGCTCTCATTCGTTTGCGTTTCGCTACGTTCAGTTACGCTGAGCTGAGTAAGGCGCTGCCATTTCCGCATTGGCGTGACATTGTTTGGCTACCATTTGGCGCCGTGCCGTTTGTTATTGTTTCTGCCTTCAACCAAAAAGCAAACAACGGAAAACGGCATACAGGAAGAGGACCAGCCGGACCCGGACACAACAACAATGGACGTGGCACCAGCAAATATATAAAAGGCAAGGAAGTTGCTTACTACTAGACTAACTTGCCTTTTACCTGTGTATTTGTGTGTATTTGTGTGTGCCACGCCTCTGTTGAACCCATAGCATAACAACTCTTTGTTGGATCTAGTTTTGTTGCCTTAGTTTAGTGATCCCTATTGTTTTGTGCCTGGCTATTTTTTGCAGTCCCCCTATTGTTGTTGGTAAAAACAGCAAATACTAAATTGCATTTTTATGACCTGAGGTGTTTATGGCAGTCAGGTGCGTCCACACACACATGTGTGTGTGTGTGTATGCCTGAAGCATAGTGTGCATTATGTGACATCGGATAGCTGAAACTATGCGAACCTTTTTTTGCCTTTTAGCATGCCCAGCAGCAGCGGAATTGCTTCCATTTTGTGGCTTAATACCGGCAACGGCGCTAAGTATTTATCGCTGCTGCTGCCTCTGCTTCTGCTGCTATATGGTTGAAAAACATTTTATGATAACTGGTTGGGAGTTTGTTGCCCCACCAAAGAAGTGGGAATGGCAATGTCGGGCAGTGTTAGAATAATGTCCCCATTGTACACATTTCTATGCAGGACATACGTAAATATGTATAGCTAAAAGAAGAGTAATAAATACTCAAGCGTACTTCGTTCATGCACTGGCAAAGCATATTCGTAAGCAGCCTTAAGCTGAAAAGAGTTTAGAAAAAATGTTGTTGAAAAATACTTTTTTTGATGCAACACATTTTTGAGGAAAAAATTCGATACATTTGCCGACAGTCTGAAACTTTAAAGCATTGAATTTTTGATGAATGTTTTCCCAATAAATAATAAAGCGATTTTTCGTTGAATCATAAATCTTAAAACTTTTCACAGCCATAACTTTTTCAGTCATGATTTCCAGCCTTTTTTGGTCACGTTTGACTTTAAAATTCGGTAAAAACAAAAACATTTGTGGTCAAAGTCACAAAGTATCAACTTAACTTATTTAAAACTCTATCCGGTGGTTGCCCAAAGGCGAATCATACTCAACAGTCATAATCAAGACTGCAACTCAAACATACAATCATGTTCTGCATATTGTTGTTGACTGTCTTTGCAAGCGATCAAGCTTGAAGTTGAAAGTCTAACAGAATGTTGTGCTCACTTCGACAAAAATAACACCAAAGTAAACATAAATTTTGTTTGCCATGGCAAACTGTAAGTTGTCAACTTGGTGCAACAGCAGTTAAAGCCAACTCTGCCTTGGGTCCAAGTAAGTTGTAAATCTGGAAACAGTTCAAGTAGATTGTTAGCTTAACTTTTATGTGCACAGTGCAAGAGACAATCATCCCTCTGCCCCCTACTCCTGCTTGCTATCACCAATTTAATCCCCTTCAAACGCAATCAAAGTCCCATGCTATAACCATAAATTGCTGCAGATATTAAGCTTGAGTTGCAGTTCGCCGCAACATAATGGCTAATAATGAAGCGTTATTAAAAATATTCTGGGGCAAATGGCGCAACCCCGCGCAACAACAATATGCAGGAGGGGATGGGGCTGGTGGATATGAAGGTTGAAGGGAGCAGCAGCATTGCACATTTTGCTGACGAACGACTCTTTGCTTGTTGACAGTTAAAGCTACTTACTGTCCGCCATGATTAAAGCAGCAACACAACAAGATGTGGCAGCGAGAGCTGCATTAAATATTATACAGCATACTTACTTTTGTGCGCATAAAATATGTACCGTAAAGTAACGTAATCAGCGAAAGCGAGATCAGACACAGCTTGCCTCAATTATTAATAAGGAAATAATGGCAATTAAGAGCCAGAGTCAGAGACAGAGCTGCCCCGACTGGTAATCAATTCGCGAAATTCCCAACTCACAGCCATAAATTGTTAATGTTCGAATGCTGGTTGGTTGGTTGATCTTACCTTTGGCGAGAACAGACACGCAATCGTCACGCTGGCCGACAGACTAATGGTCACCGACATGCTCGTTATTCGCAACGGCACGTGATTGGCAGTTCCAAAATATAATGGCACAAAGGCCAGCCAAATAACGCAAGTGGTGTACATGGTGAAGCCTGTAAAATGATAATCAAAATCAATCGAAGTGGAAAATGCAAATCTCATAAGGTTAAGATGATTTTTGGTTTATATATCTTGATTAAGATTAATTGATGATATATTGGCATTGTCAGATGGTAAATAACCATGTTATGGCGTTGCCTGACGTTCATAAGCATACTTTTTTAAGTTTCTTCAACTCAAACTCTAGATACTTCTTAAACCCACAGCTTCACATCGCATAAAAGTTTGGTATCATTATTATTATTATTATTATTAGTATCATTCTAATCGTATTTACAGACAACATTAACAACTCCATAAAGATTAAGTATAATTATGCTGGAACACTCACCGATATGCTTTGATTCATTGAATGCCTCCGGTATCTTGCGCGTGAGCACCGCATAAACGGTACACACCACAATCAGGACAATGGGATAAGAGAACGCAATCATGTAGGAGGCATCTATATAGGAGTCGCAAACCAGCATATTATCCTCGCGTGTCGGATAATGATGCATGGCATGTGATGGCGCAATTACCATCCAAACACCATTAATGAGTATCTGCAACGAGCAAGTAGATAGAACAGAGAAAAAAACGTTCATAGTTAAACAAAATGACTTGAGAAAGAAAGCGGGGACCCTTTCATTTTTCCCCTCTCTACACTTACCTGCACGCTGATCAGGCACGTGCAAATGACCAACTGTGATTTGGGGCTAATGAATGAGGGTCGCTTTGCTGACTGTTTGCCAGCTTTGAAAATTCGAGCTATGCGATTCGTTTTGGTCAACAATGCGGCATAGACGACCGTAAAACAGAATCCAACACCAAAGCTGCAACAGTCAAAGAAAGGTCAGTCGAATCGAATCGCATCTCAGCTTGCAACAAACACACACTTACCGCTGTATGGCGCAGACAATATTTGTTGGTTTTAGTACGAGAGCAAAGGTTACACCGTAGCACATAAAAATGCCAGCCAATAAAATATAACTGAGTTCCCGGCCAGAAGCTCGCACAATCGGTGTGTCGTTGTGTCTGTTTGGTAAAAAGAGTAACGGAACCATTCAGAATAGTTATCAGTGCATGAAATATGGCAATTAAATGAAATTTCAACCTTGCAGCATTCACAAAAAAAGAAAATACCAAAACTTTTTAATTGCCACACCCAATACACAGACAAACACACAAAAACATAAATATCAAAAGTTGGCAAACGTTGCTTCACCAAGCGGAAGTCAGAGAATATAGTAACAACATAAAGTAACAGAGAGAGGGAGAGAAACTTACCTGACAAACACACCGACTACAAAAAGAGTTATCAATATGCCTGTTGCACTGAATGCCATGGCCCCAATGGCCCAAGCGGATTCCGGCCTTAGGTACACCTCCGGTATGGGACGACAATATTGCTTGTGTGCATCGGGCAATGTGCCCAACTGACACACCAGGCAATGTGTTTCATCGTCTGGATGACGTATCTGCAATGATGCGGAAAGCAAGTGGATTTGACAAAATATAAAGTGCATTATTTCATTTCAATAAATAAGCTACGAAAATGTTATAGGATATCCTTTTATGATTACACAGAGTTCAATAAAAAATGACAATATCAAACGTAATTGGAATTCAATTATGAAAAGTGAATAAACGAATACGGAAAAAATAGGTCAACAATAGCTGCACTAACGACAAAAGTAAATCCCTTGAATATTGGTTTCGCAACAATTAGATAATTGAAATATGTAAATATTTAAATATATATTTTCAATGAAATACAGAATTTCACAAAATGTTGCACTCTGAAGCATCAGTTAAGCGGAAATCAATATTGTAAATTATTTTTAAAGTATCTCTGGGTGTTAATTCCAATTGGATACATTTCAATTGAGTTCACATTAAACGAATAAATGTTCAAGTATTTATTAATTTAATTAATATTGTTCACATTGTGTCATAAAAGGATATCTGATTCATGATTTCATAAAAACGTAACTAGTTGGTTTCATTTGTACCAAAGGTAAAAACGCATTTATCACCGGAAGCTGTTCGGGTAACAGTAAACCCAACTGCACACGAAACATGTTAGATAAGGCATCCGCTTTGTCTCAGATTCAATTTCACACATAAAACATAATAATAATTTCCTTGGCTAAACCGAGTAATTTTGTGACTAGCTTGTTCTTTCATGCTTAAATCGTTTACAACAAAATGTTGTCATATTAATAACAATTTTAAGGTCACTTCACTCTTTAACTTTAACTCGGTGTTGGCGGCAGATCTTTACTAGCGAATATTCTTGATTTAGCGAACTAAAGCGAACAGATTTATTTTCTCATTGATGTGTAGCTTGTTTTTTAATCCCATTTTAAGTTTACCACAAATTTCGCGCTGCTTTCTTGTTTATTCGATTCTGTTTCGCCATTGTGGTGGCCATTGTGTATTGCAGCCTTTCAGTTTGAAGTTCTCACTCAATAATTCACTACATTACACTTCAATCACGACAAAAGCCTTGCAAATAAATTACTAAACTTTCGCCACTCTCCAGCTTCTTCTTCTTACTCGTGCAACCATTTCCACTTAAGCTGAAATCAGGCGACCAGCTGAATGCACAATGCACAGTGCACAAAAAAGACTGCGGGTTGGATAGTGAAAGGGGGGCAGGATGAGGATAAGTAGGAAGTTTCACTTACTTGATAAGTTGTACAATTGAAACAGTGCCAACAGCAGCTCTCGCCCTCAACGTATCTCTTTGCCTGACCACGTTCACAGTCCAGACTGCAAACAGATTCCGGTGGTTTCGGGTGCAACAGTTTAAACTTCACCTCTGGAGAGATATAAACGAAGAATGAATAGCAAACAGACCGAAGGTTATATTGTGTGTGTGTGTGTGTGAAAGTTGCAACAGCAGCAGCGAGCACCTGCTGAGTGGCACCTGTGGAGTGTCTACTATCTACTTACCGGACATGTTGAGGCGCAGTTCGCCTTCGTAGTATTCGCCAACCTTGACCCAGCGATATTGACCTGCCACAGATTGCTTGAAGTGAATTATGTTGTAGCGGGCGGGACCATCTCCATTGCCATCGAAGCGAAAATCATCGCCGCTGAGGCCTGCACAATGAAAGATTCGTTCAAACGTTCAGTCGTTCGTTCGTTCATTCGTTCATTTATTCGTTCTGGGGTTAAATGCGTTTACGGCCTGTCGCCCCAGGACCGTAGACAACAATAAAGAGGTAGAGCGAGAGAGAGAGAGAGAGTGGAAAGAAGCACAAGGCTGCTTATCAGAAAATTGACAATTTGCGCGTTTTGCGTCAGAGTGCCTGTTGCCTGTTTGCCAGTTTGCCCGTTTGCCAGTTTGCCAGTTACCCAGTTGTGTACCAGTGTGTGGTATTGGGTTTTTCGCTTCTCTTGTATAATTTATTGAATTTCAAATTGAGTTCAATGACGATGACAAGCAAGTCAATTTTCCACTCGAAAGCATGGCCAATACGCATTGTGGGCAATACCAATACCAATACCAATGACTATGACTAGAGTTAGCTAAAAAAAAAGGGCAGATGAATCTTTTGCTCCATCTCTCTCGCTCTGTCTCTGTTTCACTCTTCCATTTTCCATCTAAACACACTTAAATTATTTGCGCAACACTTGCGACACGAAGACTCTTAAAACAAATGGAAAAAAGCTGCATATAAAACCTTTAACAAACTTAACTCATAAAAGTTTACTTAAATGCTTGAATTATTTATTTAAAAAGTTCTTGTTATCAGGCTAAAATTGTTATCTCTTCGTTTAGCATTTGTTGGCCTAATTCTTCTGTGGTTAAAGGAATAAGAAATATAACGCTGAAAAGCACTCATGAGCATATCGCTTTCATATGTTTTGTAATGGTTAAATAATGAAACCAACCGAAAGTGACTTCAATTGTTAAGAACACAGCACTCACAAAAGGATTATTATGTTCGAGCCAAACTTTATGTTGTTAAAGCCAATTCAATTTTCATCTAAATCGATTTATCTACTCTAATGCCATTGCACATGTTCAAGATGTTTGTGATTAGAAAACTTACCCTTAAATTCGACTTTACGCAAATATTTGAGTAAATCAGCACCCTTTGTGGGCTTCATGGCATCGCAAAGTGAAGGTCGACCACCGCACAAATCGCGATGCATATCCCTGTTTCAAGATATTAAATTAATTTTCAAAAGCCATCGACCGTCAGATATGTTGGGGATGCCATGTGAAGTGTGTGTGGGTGGGGGGTTTGGGGGTGCGCGCGTGTGTTGTGTCAGCTTACCTCAAGGCATAGGCAAATGCCATTACCGCATCGCTAACGAACTGCAATTGATCCTCAAAGTCGGTATTTTGGCGTGAGAGTCGCTCCTTTGTTGTGCAGCTGCGTGTGTAGTTGTTGTACGGTGTGCTTGTGCTGCCCGGATAACGACATTGAAAATGGTCTTCCCAGAATTCTGCAATACCAAAATCGTTCATCAACACTAATTAACAATACAGCGCACAGCGGGCATTGAGTAAATTTTGCGCATTGACGTACCCACAAACCAAGGATTTCGCTGGTTATTCTCGACGGTCAGGTTGAGGAAATATTCCTCGAAGCCACGAACGGGATTTGCTTGTGGCTGCACGGATAATGTGCCCTCCACCTACAGAAAAACGAAGAACGAACGAAAATAGGAAGAGGAGTGAGATAAAGTGTGTGTGTGAGTGTGGCAACATCGCGTATGCGTAATTAATTTCTGTTCAGTCACTGATGTTTTGTGTGTTTGGAGTTTTTTCGGTTGGCCAAATTAATTTGCCATAGCCTCGCCTCGCTTCGTCTCGCCTCGCTCTCATGCATACACAATTTATTTCAATTAAACCATAATTCATCATAGTAGGAACAGTAGTTGTTGTTGTAGTTTTCATAGAGCTGCTTTTCTGTCTGTTGTTGCCATCATTTATAAATTTGTAGTTGGTGTCATGTCACATCACAGCACGCCCTTCATCACTCATATCTCTCGAGTGGGCGTGGCCCATCAACATGAACAACAAATGATTCATTAATCACACACACACACACACACACGCATTTCCCGCACATTCACGCTCATAATATCCGTCAGAACATTAATGCTAAAAATAGTTTACTACTTGCCTCCGGTTCATAATCATCGGAGACCAGATTCCGTGCACTCCAGCCATCCGAACCAATCCAGGAGAAGGCGCCTGTTGCATTTGCACGCCTCACAGCACGCATCACTTGACGCACCTCCTGATCCGAACCGAAAATTATTGCGCCTGGTCAACGGATGCAGATTTTCGTTGCAATATTCGTATGTGAAGTGGCGAATGCAAAAGAAAAAGGGGGAAAAATATAAAAATTCATTTTAATTGCATCAAATATTAAGTCAGACGATTCGCATGCATCGAGACAAAGAAAGTTCAGTCCGCCCGGCCGTTTCATATGTGCCAATAATTCGTTGCATATTCCATTTAATTTGGAGATGACCTTCGGCAACAGCAAATTGATTGTAAATTGCATTTTCAGTTGCACTTCCAAGGAACCCTCGAATGCAGCTCTTGTACTTATGCAACTTATGCAACGTGTAATATTAAGAACGTTGCAGGAGCATAATTAAAAAAAATAAGAAATATTCCATGAATATGCCTCCCCTTCAAGCACTCCGAATATGTTGGCAAATATAAAATGTAATTGAATTTCTTAATTTCCGATTCAATTTAAAGCGCTCTTGTTTTGGGTTATGTGGCAAAAATTCATTTGATTTGATTTATACGCTAACGCAGCTCGCTTTTTTCTGCTCGACAGGACAAACAATGCCAACACGTAAAAATCAACCCCCGTCAAGTCCATGCTGTACAATACTTTATTGCCAAAACTTTTTGACATTTAACATGACGAAACGTTAAAAAAAAAAAATAAACGAAAAGAAAATATAAAAAATCAAACCATTCAAATTATTTTTCAGCTAAATTTTAAATGACGGCAATGCAAACTGCGTCAATCATACGCCGCGTGGTACACTGTGATTTTTTTAAAATAAAAAAACTTCAGTCAATTTGATTAGATTACCCTGTGGAGAAGAATAACAGTAATGGTGAGGTGGCAGAAACTCAAAAATTAGCTAATCAGTTTCACGATTTATAAGTATTCAATGTTCGTTAACAGGATATCTGCTAGTCAAGGACTTTCTTTTCTCGTTTAGCACTCTCCCATTTAAATGTGATTTTTATTGCTTTCAGGTATTTGAATTGTATGTAAAAGTCACTTTGATTTGCAAATATTAATCAAACGCCAGTCACAGACTGCCAAGGAAAGAAATATATATTAAAAATAATTACCATCCCAGGGTCTAGGCGCATATCATTAATCAGGCAGCTCGAATGGAACTGAACTCAGCAGTCAAAGTCATCTGGGCCAATAACATTCAAGTTCTGGCTCTGCCGTTTAGCTGATTTACATAAATGCGCCATCAGTAGTTGTTAAAAAAAATTGACTGGCTATTCACCTTTATCGAAAAGGGTTTCCAACTCCAATCATTATTTATTGTGATTTGTGATATGACGCCATTTACCAGCACTTTTCCATTCAATGGACTGTGCCGCTTTCGCTTCTTCAACTTAGCTATGTTATTAATCAAACTGACAAAGTATGCTCGAGCTTGAGCTTTACATATGGAAGAAGGCCCTCAAATACTGTTCTTTGCTTGCGATAAAAAATAATATTTCGTCTACGGTTAGTGTGTAACTGCAATTGCTAACTGTCAGCATGGGTAGAGTTTGCACCATAATGTGTCCGGTGGGTGTGACCGTATACATTTATTTCAGTGTGTTTGTGTATTTCACTTTTAATAGGTCTCCTACATGTTTTTGCTCTTTATCGCACACAACAGCAGCCAGTTGATTTTGTCTGTCACACTCTGGCTGACTTTTTCCATTGTGCTCCAGTTTTTTTAAGTGTTAAATTTATGTCGCAAAATTTAAATAGAAAAAAATAGCACTTGAACACAGAATTTATTCATATGACATCTGTTATTTATTAGCTAACTGCAAAGTGCTGCGATTTATTTAGATTGTTGATTAAACCAGTTAGATTTGTGAATGAATGTTTTTGACTCTGTTAACATTGGTTACAAAATGGAATAAAGCTTTCGCCCACGTGCAGCTTAAGTTGGTAAAGTACTGCTGGCAGTTTATGTACTATTTGTGCGCACTTTGGCCAACTCGCGGCTTGAAACTCTAAGCTGCCCAGTCACGTAGAACAAAGAAGTTTGTTTGAGTGTAAATCCAGTGGAAACACAAAGGCGTAGTCTGGTTTTGTTTCTGTTCCTCTCTTTGCAGCTGTTGCTACTGCGCCTGATTAAGTTTCGCTTAACTTTCAGCTCAACACAAAGACAAATCGATAAGTTTGCCGCAAGACGGAAAGCCAGAAAGTCAGTCGAGCAAAATTATGGCGCAAAACAAAAGCATCAATATGAGTAAAGTATGAGATTGACTACAAGAGGCCTTAGGGTAAGAATGGTTAAAGCTGTTGCTGCTGTTGCTGTTGTGCTGTTGCTGATGATAAGAAATGACAACTGCAGTTGGCAACGTAGGAAATGGGACAGTAGCATCAGTTTGTTTGTCCATAACAATGAAAGTCATAACAATGAAAATAACATTGCCAAGGGACTCGGTTCGACTCGGTTAGACTTAGCTGGACTCAGTTGCTGGAGTGTGGCATGTCCTGTCCTGTCCTGCGCTGACCATCGAGAGTCATGCGTCAATAAAATGGACACTTTTTATGTGTCCCCCTTCATCTTGGCCCATCATTAACAGCTCTCGCTAAAGAATACAGAGTCAAGACGTGGAACGAGCGTTAAGTGGCCGGCTGGTCGCACAGCAAGAATTTCTTGCTTATTGTTTGCATTTTGATAAGTTTTGTGCGGCAAAGACACTTTGTTGTTGATGTTTCTGTTGCTGTTGCTCTGCTGGCTAAAGGCCCTTCAAATATCTTACAAGGGTCCTTTTACAAAATCGTCTCACTCTCTCTGCCGTTCGCTCTCTGTTTCAGCTTATTTAATTAAGTATCGAGCAAAAGTATCTTTGTGTTTTTATTATATACAGTTTTAAATGTTATTTTTTTGTTTTGAACGACGCCCTTTTGTGGCTTTGATTTGCACTTGATATTGTTTGTATTGGCTTTGGGTCCCTAATTTGCATTTTGTGTGTTTAATTGGCGTTTCTTGCTTATTTAACTTTGTTGACGCTCTGACAACTGAACCTAAAATGTTTTTGTTATTGATTAGACATGTGTGTATTCGGCTGAATAAACATCTTAAACTCATTAAGCTGCAGGGTTTTGCTTTGAAACCTTTCATAAACTGCTTCTAATAGTAATTGTTATTCAATTTCTGGTAAAAAAAAACTTCTAAGTTAACGTTTGTGTAAGAATGCAATCAATTTTTTTTACTTGCTTTTCTCTTTCTCAATATTTTTACTTGTTAATTGAACAAGTAATTGGCTATGACAACAATAAGCCAAGTTATTCTTCACATATTTTCACAATTTACTTGTCAATTGTAATTGTTTTTCTTGGTTTCTTTGTTTTTTGTACTCTTTTTTTCACCCTGTTACAGTTGGACAGTTTCAAACGCAGCTGCAGAGCAATTTGCCAGCGGCGTCTGATAGTTTATTTTGTCATTTACAAAGTCGCTGAACGTAACATTTTAATTTCCTGTGCTGTGTTGTGCTGTGCTGGGCAAATTGCGTGGGCAACGTGAAACGTTTTCAAACTGAAACTGCAAAAAACTGCAAAGTTCGAGTTGTGAAAAAACATTAGCAAGCAATTCGCCGTTTCATCAGTTGCTTCACTAGAAGATGCCCTGTAGCAGTAGCATATATTGTACTGTATGTTGATCTATACTAAACGAAATAATAGTCTATGTTTTTTTATAATTATTAATAATATTTCTTTCTCAACATTTCCATTTCATATAACATATAACATCATTAACGGTTTCGTGCACCTACAGGGTACAGGTACATTAAACAAAAATGTCCTGGAGTCGTGTGTTATTTTTTGCATATTCCCATTTAATTTGTGCAATTTCCGAGACAGAGCCTCTGATGCAGCGAAAAAAAATCTCAGTTAACAAGCAGCATGAACAGCGGCGCAAATGGCGAAAATGGGTGTCAACTTTTAGCTGCTATCCGCTGACATTTAATTTAAAATTCGTTTATGCTATACCCTATGCACGCAAGCTATTGCAAGTTATGCAAATTGCATGCAATATTCATAGAAAATAAGTTGTAAGCTGAGAAAAACATTTACACAACTTGTAGCTAAAAGCTTATCGCACGTTTGTGCATACATTAGAGTTAGCGATTACAGGGTGTTTCACCCGTTGGTCAAGCTGTACACTTTTACTGGGATTTTTGTTCTGGTTTCAGTTCAGTTGCAGGCTGTTGTTATTGCATTTGGATAGCACTTACCTCGTGCACGCGGTTTAGTCAGCAGCTTCTGTACAATATTATCGTATGCAATATCCTCAGCGACTCCCGAATCCTTGACGAGCTTCTCCTTAATGGCAATACAAATATTGTGGCGTGCGAGCAACTCTTCTAGCTCCTCGAATGCCTGCACAAAAACAATAGAAACCATGCATGCAACAAGGAAATGGTTAGCATTACTATAGTAAAGTTGTTCGCAGTTTCGCACACACCACACTTTCGGCACATAAATAAGTAATGTCCTAAACGTAAACGCAATAAAAACAAACAAAATGAATGTGCAACACTGCAAAAGTAAGAAAATGCTATAGAGTTTAAGCGAAACTGTCCCCAAACACGCAAAAGTGTCTGAATCGGAATCGCTTTGAATCTCAAGTGTGCAATAAAATTGGCCAAAGAAATGCTGAGCTTTATATATTTTTGTAAGTTGTAGAAAAATTATATATAAATTAAAGATGTCATGGAGCATGTTTATGTGTATAAAAGTTTAAGCTCATCTCATTTGCGACTGGCACTAACCTTGATTCCATAGTTACTCTCCTCGTAGATAATCGAGACATACGTCCAACCCATGGTCTTTACAATCTCAACCATGGCCTTCACCTGGTAGTGGTCGGAGGGTATGGTGCGTGAGAAGTATTCAAAACGTTGCTTGTTGCTCAACTCCGGGCTAGTTGAGAAATATGATACCTGCAAAAGATGAAAGGGAGATTAATACAAAAGGAGATGAAAGAAGATGAAAGCGAAAGGAAATGCAAAAGAAACTATTCCATTTCGAAATAAACTTCTTAATAGTAACGAATAATCATTGAATAAGAAATGAAAACATACTTTTTGCTTGCCAGAAATTAGAATTCCGATGTGCTTGTTGCAAAACTTTTGCATATTTATGTTGTTTCTTCAAACGCATAGATCAACTGCAGTTGTTTACTAATCATGTATTACAATAACTTCACATTTATTTACTTTCAGTTATTCCTTTATTTGCTTTAGCAAAATGTAACAATATTATTTCAGGTTTACAAAAGATTACTATGTGTGCGTGTGTTCTTGTACTTGTAAGCTTTCAGCAGCTTGTATTTCAATCAATTTACAAATCTAACTTTCCATTTTGCATGCATCTGTGCACATATATGTTATTCTTTCTTCTTTTTTGCATTCATAGTTGCAAGCTTTTTGTCCTAATGTTGTTCAATTTGAGCACATCAACAGAAGCTTGGAAGCTCTATCGTTTCAAAACCGTTTTACCCTACTTACTGTTTTGCTCGATGTTCTTTGACAAGTTAATATCTCCCTTTCCGCTCAGCAGCTGTCAGAAGTTGTTTTCCAAAGTTTTCGTTCGTAGTGCATTCAACGAACCAAAAATCCCTTGACAATGCAATGCACCAAAAATCAATGTCGGAGTCAAAGCCCTCAAACAATCAGATACTGATGACTACACATTTTCGGTAAGGCTTAGAAGTCTGTTTTTTTCCTGGGAAAAAGGGGCGACTAACCTAATACCACTGAAATCCAATTTTACGCACAAATTAACGCCATTTGGCATTGCAACGTGCAACATGGGGCAAAGTTTCAAGTGAGACAGTGGAGATTAAACCAACTGCAAGTCAATTCCCTCTTCAAATATTTAAAGTCAACTAGAATTTGCACACGACATTCGTGATAGAAGTAGGAGCTGGATGCGTCCTCAGTTGCAGCCAGTTGAGCTAACAACTTAATTTCTAATTAAGTTTCATTATCCCGGCTGACTCTGCCACTGTCAACAGTTTTGCCAGACAGGTGTTTGCACTGCTGCCTTCCCGAGGTGATAGATAATGAAAATTCTCAGATTGCTTTACAAACTGTCGCCGCTTTGTGCGTAGTTGTTCAAGCATTTAAATTTGCAAAGCAGACACCGCTAACAAAAGTATGACAGTGAGATTTTTTTCCTATCACGTCGAGTTTTCTATACACAAAATAGTCAGAAAGAAAAAAGTGAAAGCTTTTTTTCATGCTCTATAGAGTGAAATTTATAAACAAGTTTTATATTGCAAACTGTTTATTGGAGAAATATATTAAGCTTTTAAATTTCACTCAAAGTGATTCTGTTTTATTTTTCCAAAGGTAAACTTTAAGCCTTGCCTTACCTCGAAAGCCATATTAACTCTATAGTTGGCGAGAAATTCGTCCTGTTGCGTTGCTGACATTGTTTTTGGCCAACCACAAAGCCAACAAAACAGCCAACATGCTACCAACCGAAATGCAATCAAATGCTAACTCTTGATTTATGAGCATTTTTAAGCTGGAGTTTCCTTTTTGGAGCTGCAGTAAGTGCTGCTAGTTGCCGGGCTGGCTGGCTGACTGGCTGGCTTGGTGTGTGTTTTATGGCACATTTTGCCTTCAGGCGTGTTCCTACTTAATACCCCAAATTGACTTTTGTCCAATGTTCACGTAGTGACAACGCTACGGCTACTCAATCTTGCGTGGCGACGTGACTTTTAGGGTTGCCACACGACGCTTAAGGGAATGAAATACTATTAAACTGCACAGGGCACACAGCGACACAGGCGACACACAGAGAGAAAGGACGGAAGGCAGTGAGAATAAGGAAATGAAAGCGGATAATAGTCTAAAACGTAAGCCGTGTAAGTGCCCTTGACATTTGCTGTTGTGCAGCAGCTGCACTTTGTCTGATTTGTTGGTACCCTTGAGAGACAAAACTAATTTTTACATCCACGTGCCGCCCCTTAAACTAATTTCCAACTCAACAGTAAAAGCAGAAGCAGCAGCAGGATCATGCGACAATTTTTGTACATTTTTTGATTACAGCCACAACTTTTTTCACTACCAATTTGAAAGCCACAGATTGCAGATGGCAAACAGGGTTCAGCTCAGCAAAGCTGCCCAAAAACAAAAAAGTTACGACAAACGACAAAATGAAAAATGATACAAAACCAAAAATATAGAGAATGAACTCCAAACATTTTGTACTGTAGACTGTAGACAAGTTACGTATACGCAATGTGCCACAAACCTACCTGTGGTATCCGAAACAATCTCAGCAAATTGGCCACCTGTATGGATGTCACCGATGAGGCAGCTCCAACCACACCCGATATGACCTTGCGCACCTGCGTCTTGTTGCAATGATATTCGGCGTCATCAATGTTACTAATCGAACCTGTAAACAAACAAACAAAAACAAATCATGACAAATAATTGACAATGCAATTAGCACACTCTTAACATAGTAGTCAAATTTTGACTAATGGAACCTGTAAACAAACAAACATGACAAATTATTGAAAATGCAATTATCACACTCTTAACATAGTAGTTAAATTTTGATACAGTGTCAGTCAAACTTTATATACTCTGTTAAAGTTGACTAGTTTCGCCTCAAAGCAAATAAAACCTGAACTCTGAAAAGACCATACAAAAATAAACTAGTTAAAAACTCATACAAAGTACTTGTTTTTACTTCTAAACACACATACAGTGGCTTGGCGACCCCAAAACATTTTATTCATTTGCATTTTTGTGTTTATGTTTTTATTTCTCCCAGCTTTTGTTTTTGTGGTCGCTTGTTTTTGTTTTAATTATAAAACTTTTGTGCAACAGCAATTTGTTGGCTTTCAAACGCATCATTAAGTTGTTGGAAACGAAGCAAAATATTCAGTTAGCAAATACATAATTCACCCTCACACCTTTCTTTCTCGTTTGGCAATTATAATTACGTTTATTTTCTTTTTTTCTTTAAAATTTATTCGTATTTAAGTTAATGCGCCATTTACTTCACAACAAACATGAAAAAATGCGAGCTTGAAACAATTTTCTGCTTATTTGCCTGCAATTTCCCGTTCACTTCTATAACTATTTTTTTGCATGCTGCCCAACAAGTCGTAAATTTTCATATACACTGTAACTAGGTAAGTTAAGCGTATTAGTTGTTAAGGGAAAAAAGTATTTTTTAATCTTTTGCGTTTAAATACTTTAATTACCTTTAAGCTTTGTTTTCTGTGAATAGAAACTACCTTTAGTATTTGTTCATATCATCGTATTGCCCACATTCACATTTATGTATATTTCCTTGGTAAAATTTCTCGTTTGCAAAGTTTTAATAGTTGCAAGTAGCCGGAGTTAAACATTGTGAGTTTGTATCGCAGGAAACGTGTGTAACAAACAGATGCTAAAGTTTTCCAAACTCCTTCGCTGCTGCTGCTGGCGGGGCTTAGCTGGTAGCAACAGATTCAATTATACTAAAGTCTACTCGACTTAATTCAGAAAATATGTATACAACATTGCTGGTGGCAGATCACATAGTAAATGCCTTTTGTGGGTTGGGTTATTGTTATGGGCTTGCCACGCCCGCCGCCTCACATCAATACGAGGCACATTTTGGCAGCTGTACTTAAATACAAATTAATTAACTCTATTGGCAGAACGATGCTGCTGCTGCCATTGCTGCCTTTCACTCTGATGATGAAACTGATGAAGATGATGACTTGTAATATTGGCTAAGAGAATGAAAAGAGTGAGATAGGCAGAGGAAACCGGGGCTCATAGTTTGCGGCTTGTCTAATCCTGTCAATATAATTCACTGACTTGGAAAATTATATTTTTCATACATTAGATGCAGTGGAGAGCGGGGGCGGCGAGAGAGTAGGCAAGATGATAGTCGCTGAAGCACGTCCCTCAAATAAATCCTTGCTGCGCACATAAATAATGAAATTATGGAGATTAGAAAGTGTTCAGGCCTAGGCCAACAAGAACAACAAACAAGCACTTGTAGCATGGCAAAAACCTAATGCTTTGCCTCGATTCTGGCGCAATTGATTATAGATCGTTGTTGCTGTCGTTCTTAATGTTGTTCTTGTTGTCGTTGCTGTCTCATGTGCCGCTTTTTGTTGCCAGATAAAAGCAATAAGCGGCTCTTTTATGAGTCTCTGGCAGAGTGCCAGACATAACTGACGAACCGACAGCCCAACGCCTTTACACATCCGCAGCTCAATACACTTCTGTATGTGTGTGTGTGTGTTGTTTTTTGTTGATCTCCGACAGCGCTTCTAATATTGTGTTAGCCTTCACACGTGGGACTACTGTTTTCTCAGCTGCGTGTAGGTGTATGTGTGTGGTTGTGTGTGTGGGTGTCACTGTTTTTTTGTCTTAAGGGAATTATGTATATTAGTGTGTGCCACGCTAACGGCACAAAATTTTCCATCAGTTTAATATTTAAATGAAAGTGATTTCAAGAAGAGATAAAAACATAACCAAAACTTTTCGCTGAAAATGTTTTGGCTTTAAAAATAAATTCAAAATTGATTTTCATTTATTTTCTTTAACATTACCAGCAACTTGTGGCAAAAACCATTCAGTTTATAACCTTTAAACTTTACCTTTTATGAAATCGACAGCCATTTCCAGGCCATACGAATCTTTGTCACAATCGTCGAGTATGTGTGCACCAAGTGTTATATTTGGCAGCAATGCCATCTCATTAATGCGATCGATGGTGTAGAGCATGGCCTCCAATGCCTGAATGCCACCCTGCGGCATAATGGGGCCGCACGTGATGCTGTCCTCGCGTGAATGAACCATCATTAAGCCGCCCAAGATGACATCGCCCTCGACAATGGCCTCGCGTTTGACGGGCCAATGACGTTGCGGCTGTGTGGCATAGAGACGATCCTGTAGAAAGTCGAGGGAGTCGGGCAGCGAACGCAGATACTTGCCACTCAGCTCCGGGATCAATGGCAGCATTACATTATGATTGCTATTGCTATTGCTATGGATGTTGTGAGTGTTGCCCTGTGTAATCACATGTCGGCCACGATGTCGACCCGAACGCGGGGATGCCGAGTTGGGCAACTCAATGTTCATATAGCGTTGATAGGTTTCCAAATCGAAATGATTGCTGTTGTAGTCGTAGTTGTCGTCATGTTGCTGTTGCTGTTCGTGTTGGTGTTCGTGTTGCCTGTGTTGCAGCTCCTCATCATCGTTGACATAATCGGTCAGGGGTGAACTAGGACTGAGTGTGGTTGTTCGTGTTGGTTTTGGTGTTTTTGACGAATGCAACCAGTGGAGTGAGTGTTTGCCCAGCTGTTGTCGTTGCTGTTCCAATTCGAGCGCCTTGTAATGACTTCGTTTGTAAATACCGACATGCTCATCATAAGTATGATGATGATGCTGCTGCTGATTAGTATGCAGATGTGGACGATGTTGATAATAATGATGTTGTTTGTGATGATGTTGATGTTGTTGTTTTTGTGGTTGATGATGTCTAGAGGCTATGAAGCTGTCCAACTTTTCAACTGAATACAGTCTCAACTGTTCCGGGTTCTCTTCCTTCTCCTTCTCCTTCTCTCGTTCGTCATCATTGGTTGTCCACTTTTCGTAGATGTCACCAATTACCGCATTCTCAACACCATTACTACTGACAGCTCTCAAATTGCCCAGCACAACAAATACCACACAAAAATGCACAGACAACCGGTTGAAACATGCTAATTTCATGTTTGCATTAACTTTCTATTGAAGTTTGTTTGTTTGATGCTCGGTTCGCTGGTTAGTAGGTTGGTAGGTTGGGTTTTTTTGGTAGCCGGGGATATATTATTATTTTACTAATTTATTTGATTTTAGATTTTGGATTAATTAGTTCCATTTTTGGGTTAGACAAACGATTTGTTATTTGCATGTTTAGCCACAATTTGTTGTTTGTCATTTAGTTGCACTTATTTGATCTACTAGAATATTATAAATTAATGTAATTTATTATTGCACTTTATTTTGTATACACACTCAGAGTACTTAATTTACGCATTTTAGTATCTAAATATTTGCTCTTATTCATTATTATTATTGCAATGTCATTAAAATTCCGAAAATTGTTGTGGCCCTGTCAGCGGTCGGACTTTATTGCAACCAAACTCTTAACATTGTATTAGAACTAAGGGCGGGGCTTATAACTGTCAACCGTTGGGAAATACATGTAATAGCCGGTGAGTAGGGTGCCCGCTGGCTGTAATTTTGGCCATAAAAATTATTGCCTTGTAGTTGGGCTAAAGTAAATTAAAATTTCTTGCATATAATTTATGCGCGGCGAAGGCGCAACACAAAACGCAAAACGAATCGACTGCAAAAATCCTTTGCAGGTCAGCAGCAGCCAGCAGAAAAAAAGTGTAGCATACAACCCGGCGTTAAATAAAAAAGGTAATTAATCAAATTGTTGGCGGCATAATGAGCTTGTCGTCCTGTCAGAGGGCACCACCTTGAAAAATCGAGAGCAAAACAGAAAGCGGGATAGAGACTTTGACTCTGACTAATCAACGGGCGCATTAACGCTGCTTTTGAGGCCTCAACATCATCCTTGGTCTGCACTTGGAGTTTACAAAATTACTTATCATCAGCATAATCAGCGGCATTATCAAGCTAAAGCCAAGCCAAGGCGGTGATGGTGCTGGTGGTGGTGGGCGAATGGAGGGCCTGTCAGTGCGCCCTGACCTCAATACTTGTCACTGTCAGGGGCGCCCCCTCAAAAGCCAACAGCTATATAGATGGCCTGTGGGTTGTGCAACACCAGTAGCAGAACCAGCAGCAGCAGCAGCAACAGCAGCAAGAGCAAAAGCAGCAGCTGTGCCTTTGGCTTTGGGACGCATCTAATAATGAGATTGCGTTAAACAAATGGTGCTTTCCTTTTATTGCCCTTAATAGACACCGGAGGCTGCTTACACGCTCGTAATTTATTTTGATTACATTTTGTTGCTATCTCTTCCTCTCGCTGGTTTTCCTCTACTTTCAGTGCGTGTGTGTGGGTGTGTGTAAGTGTGTGTGTAAGTGAAGGGTATTAAAGTTTGCTTAGCATATTTGTAGCTCAATTCAAAAAGTCTTACTTGAATTGATTCATCGAAGGAAATAACTCTGTTCAGGCACTTGAGAGATTTTCTAAAATAACATTAAATATTTAATGACACTCGAATCTATCAACTCTAATCGCAAAGAATGTCTACTTTAAGTGAAGACTGAAAACTTTTGCTTTGCATATTCGAAATGAATAACTTTAGTTTATACCTTCATAAAAATTGCAAAAGATTCTTTGCGTTTTTCCATTAGAATTTTGCTGCTGTGGAATTAACTGCAGAGTGAAACTATGACAAAGGCAAAAACAACATCCAAAAGGATAATGAAAAACTTGGATATGTGCATACAAATTAAGTATGAGAAGGATGGTGTTTCGCTTAAAATTCACTGCATTAAATATATAACAGTGTAGAATGTAAGAAATATAAATGTATTTATGCAGTGCTGGGAATGTCTTATCTAGGCTTATCCTTAGTTGCGTTTCCAGTTTCACTTGGTACAAGCTGACACTTGGACCATGGACCCAGCGACCCTTGGACTTGGTTGCCATTTCGCTGTATCCTTTGCCGTTTGTCTTATTTTGCATTTTATTTTGGAAAGGGGACGACGACGACGACGACGTCAACAACGACTTTGATTTGATTGAGCATTTCGCTCACTTCCCTTGTCCCTTTTGCACGACTGTGGCATTGAAATTGAAATATGTGTGTGTATGCATTGGGAAATGTAGTATACACGGGAAGAACGACTGATGGCAAGACCCCGGATTTAAAGATAATTTGTGAGTGGGTGCCTGGAACAACTTCTGAATGCGGCCAATTTGTTGCTGTTGTTGGATTTGGAGTGGGGTTGGGTGGGTTTTGGGTGTTGCGTGACAGATTCTGACACACTGTGAAGCCTGCGTGTTGGATTTCAGCATTTCAACATTTCAGCTTGTGCAAATTGATTTTCATCGATACAGCCAGACAAGTTGCATAAATTGCCATTCGATGTGTTTGTGTTAAGCTCCGGCACAAGGTCAAACACACTCGATACTCGAACGATGGCCGCTTAAAAAAAACCAATATCGTATTAACCATACGCATACTCAACGCCATGAAATAACACTCTCGATGCGCTGATAAGTAGCCAGTGAAAAAAAAGAGCAGAACGCAAAGTCTGTAATTTATGCATTCATATTCAATGCCCGAGGGACAAGTGGCGAGTGCTTTTTGCTTGTCGTCAGAAATTCCAAAAATATATCCATAAACCACACTACAGAAAGATTGTTGTGGATTGAATTTCAAAGATGAAAAAAAATGTTGTCAAGTGATTTAATTCAATTGAAATCAAAGTGTTGCGAAATTAACGTTACTTGTTTCAAAAGTTATACCTTTAAAAATACTACATGGAATCTCATGCTAATCCCATACTTCGCCGTTTAGCCTTTCTCTTTCAGTCGTTGAGAATGCAAAACAAATTGTAACATTTACATAAATGCCTGGCTCTAACAACAGCCCGGCGTTAAGAAATTTCACAAAATTTCACAAAATTTCACATCAAATAACATTCAATCATACTTTTCTTTACACACACACACATAGAGAGAGTCTGTGACACCTGGCCAACGATGTCAACGTCCTGCAGCTAATGGCTTGACATGTGTTCGATGTGGGATGTGGGTGAAGGCAGTGTAATGCAGATTAGGCCAACGTCTTCAATTTGCTACGCGACGAAGCAAAAAATTAATAGCAACACATGTTAAAAATGCTGCCTGCCAGAAAAAAAATATATACATTCAAATATGAACATGCAGAAAAAAAAGTGCGCAATGTCTGAAATATGAATAACTTTGACAGGTGTACATATACATAAACCATACGAGCCTGATATGCAAATTCTTTACCCTCAACTTCGTTCTCTAACGACGTTTCTTTGTCCCTGCCAACGTCAGTTACAAATGTCTGCAAGTGTGTGATAAATTTCGTTGACAAACAACGAGAGAGAATGAGGCGAGAGTGAGAGTTTAGCTATAGGCAGTAAAGGTACTGAACATTCCATGGCAACTGGCAACTGGCATCTGTTATACAAGTACAGTGCCTGCAAACGTATACGTACATGTCTAGATGTCAAGGTAATCAGCAACAGTGACAGCGACACTTATGACAGTTGCACAACCATTTTTGTTTTTGTTTTTATTTATTTAATTTGATAAGCTATGACAAAGATATGTTAGTGTAA
Organism: Scaptomyza parva; assembly: GCA_035044645.1. NCBI lineage: Eukaryota > Metazoa > Arthropoda > Insecta > Diptera > Drosophilidae > Scaptomyza > Scaptomyza parva. The sequence goes on from JAWNNT010000090.1 coordinate 9,798,349, forward strand.
TAAATATCAGTTGAAATGCACAAAAGCATTGTCAAGTTAGAAACAAAGAAAACCAAGTTGAAATAATATTCAAAGACGAGCAATTAAAAATAAAATTATTTCCCTTTTGACAGATTTTTTAATTAGAAAAGCGTTTTATATCTTAATTGATTTTGTTTTCATGTTAGATAAAAAAAAACTGTTTAAATATTCATGACAGTATTTATTTCAAGCCATAAAAATGCTAAAAACATTTGTCATTTAATCAAATAAAGCCAAGTTGCCACGAAAAGGTCACTTTTATTTGCAAATGCCAGTCAGTTGCTTAAGCTGACTAATTAATTTGAATATGTCAACAAATCTAGATGACTTGGCTGCGCCGTTGACACTCCTTGCCATTGGTAAGTTTATCCGGCTAATGGAAATAATTGGTGATTTCATTACGTGGGACATATTAATGAGCGGCAGCAGTGGCAGCAAAAGCTATAAAAGTCATTTTAATGAAGGTCAACACATATAAATATGGGCAGAAAACAATTTCGCTTTCATTTCCTGTCACACAGCTCAGCAAAAAAGAAATCCAAAATAAAAGAAAACTTTCTCTCTAAGCTAACTTTTCCTCTTATTCTTTTTTTTGGCGTTGACTAGTTTGAGTTTGAGTTTGAGTTCGAGTTGGAATTTGAGTTCGAGGAATGCTTCGGTAAATACATAAAAATATGCGCAAATAACAATAAAACCTAGAAAATTATTGATATTGGGCGCATAAAAATTGCTACTCAATGTGTGGGCGTAACTCAAAGCACGTGTGCGAGCTAAAGGTAAAGCTAAAAAAGACCCAAAACCTGAAAGCTGATTTCTTATTTCAGTCTGTGAGTCTGTAGCTAAAAACTAAGCAAACAACCCTTAGATATTGTGTATACGCATTTTATGCAGGCTCGATGTTTGAGGCTCGAGGCCAACTAATATTAAAACAAATATGCTTGAGTCAAGATCACGTGTCCTAAGAAAACTTCTACTACCGCCAACCAAATACTTTAAGACAAACTTTATTAGCTACCAAAATACCTGAGATTTGTGTTTGTGTGTGCCCTGACGTTAGACTAAATATAGGCAGGCATCTTAGGCGCAAACCCAAACCAAAACCCAAACCCAAGCCCACAACCCAAACCCAATCCCAAGCCCAGAACCCTAAGTTATGTGCATTTGCCATGGAACATCGAGCAAAATGGGGAGAATTGTAATTGGTTTCGTGTGTTTAACGCTTTGCGCCTTTGGGGCAACAAAATATGGCTAATAATCCCGTCTAGGCACGCAGCTCACAGCTCAAAACGGCAACACCAACAACAGGTTCGCCACCCTCTCTCTCCCTCTCTCTCGATGTCGAGTGTATGATTTGCTGCTGGGTATTGCACAAAGAAAAGTTGTCTATACAATTTTTGGTCTTGTCAAGATAAATGCGAAAGTTTGTTAAACTCAAAACCTTTTAAACCCATTTTATTAATAGTTGCAATGCAAATGTCAATAAATAATTAATTAATTTCCGAGCAAATTATAACGATTATACAACATGTTAAACAATAATAAGTGAAACGATCTGAACCGCAATAAAAACGTTTTTCCGCTTATTGTGGTGTAATTAATAATTGCAGAAAAATAATTTTCTGCTCGATTTTTGTGTCAAGTGCATAACAGATTCAATGAACGTTAAAACAATGAAAAGCAATCAATGGCATTTGTGACGGAAGCAATTAAGCAACATAGATGTGAAAAGGGTGCAATGCCAAAGCCAGATAAACTGCAGCGCAGCGCAGCGAATGTATGCCATATTAATGTACAATATTATTAAACACTCACACACACACAATGGGCACTCGAACATGCTTTTTTACACGTGCCAAAGGAGAGAGAAAGAAAGAGAGGGAGAGCGAAAGTGAGAGAAATTGAGTATGTCCGTAAGCTAAAGTAGAGCACATGACAGGAAATCGACAGGCGCTGCTGCCATGTAGCATTTTGGCAGCAAATTGTTTTTCTTTCACATGACAGCTGCAGGCACCTCCAACTCAATCAAATGTCATGTTGCGCAGTGTACCATATGCCAAGTGTAGTTGTGTTTGTGTGTACAATGTATGTGTGTGTGTGTGTGCTTTCACACATGCACTGATTTGGTCAATATTGCGGTACAAATTAAGCAATTTGACCGCAGCTGTGCTTTGTTTTTGTGAAAGCATCAGAGATGGTATGAGTACCGAAGCTTCCCAACGACTTTTATAACTTCTTAACTTCAGATTAATATACAATTTTCTTGTGGCATGCCTTGTTTTTAGTTATGCCATGCCTCTTTATGTTATGTTAGTAACTCAATGATGAAAGTTTATGAGAAAGTTTTAAACGTAAATTTCACGCTTTACGAATTACAAAAACTTTTATTCACTTTTTAATTTACCTTATCTGATAAGCTTTATACTATATAGTTAGTTTACAGTGTATATCAAGAGCAAAGAACTTGCAGCGTGTTACTTCGTATTTTTTTTTTGTGAAATATGAGACATTTTCATAATTAAATTTTGCACGCCAAATAAACGCATTAACTTAACAAAGTTACAAGTAACCAAAAACTCAGACGTAAAGTGAAAATTTTCATAATTAATTTTTGTGGGCCTCAAGTTGTTAGGGTCTTATTTTTCTGTCTCTGTCACTCTGTGTGTGTGTACCCCCAACAAACGTCGGCGACGACGACCCCAAACTGCCCACGTTTACCAACGGTTTCCACGCTTTTGCCATGTTTACGCGCAATTTGTCCAGTTTTCGGCGCGTCAATTTGGACGACTGTTTGCCCAGCGCCAACACAACGGAACAGGACAGGCCAGAATCGAGCACACAGGACAATAAGCCTCACACCTGCCACAGAGTGAGAGACGGGCTAAAAATAGACAGACAGTACTAGGCCGGACACACACTTTTAGTTAGCACTGTGGTTGACCGCGCCTAACACGCATCCAATGTTGTACTTTCCATCGCGACATCCGAACATGTTGCATAAGCACACACACACACACACATCTACACACAAACAGACAATGTACTCATCTACTGAATTATTGATGCGTCTAACGACCAACGGAAAAATAGCAGAGGCGCCGAATTTTCCCGTTGAAATAGTTGGCATTTCTGTATTACGATTCTTGCTTACATTTAGGTACGCATTTGGCATGCATTAGCGTATGCCAGTGGAATTCAGATAACGTTCTGCCTATATATGCAATGAGTATCTACAATTTGGCTAATTGAATTCGTAAGACAGGGCTTTGTTGAACTAATGTGCCTATATTTGGTTGTTTACCCTTGCCGAGCGTATACAAAATTGTAATGGAAATTTTTCACGTTTTCTTTTTACTTATAAAATGATTTTGACTATAAAACAAGTTAAGCAAATCAATTTAATTAAATTATATTAGTTAAAAGTAATTGATGTGAATAAGTTTTATTTAAATTTAATGAATGTTGTTAAAATTTTTATTTTTATTCAATTTTATATTTTTTTTTAAATTTTCAACTTTTAGCTATGAAAAATGTGACATTTTGTTATGGAACAAGTTAGAGAAAGGTTCGATTAATCACGGCCAAAGCTAAAATTGAGCAATTTGTTTAGTTGACAGTCAATTAAAGCCTCTGACATCACCTGCTCCCACAATTACGTTGCTTAGTGCATACTTACATACTTTACATAGTGGCAGTATAATTTTCTCAGACAGTTTAGTCTGTAGCTACTCGTAGCTGAAACGGGAGCGTTGGCTTGGCAGCTGTTGACAGCAAGGCAGCTGTGGCAGCTGGCAGCTGACACTCATCAGCATTTACTACTACCACAAGCCGTCAATCTTGCTTGCACAATTTCATTTGTGCATTCGTGTAGGGCCATAAACAATTTTTCTTTTGACAAGCGACAACAGGCGGGGCGCCTCAGTGAATGCTTATCAGTGAATGTTCACACTTTTGACTTTTTCTTCGTTTTTCTCTATATAGAAGAGTTTTGTACACTCTGTGTGGGCGTGGTGTCAGTGCGAATGTGTTGGTGTTGAAAAGTAAGAGTTGTTTGGATCAAACCTTGAATGGCAGCTGCGAACAGCTAACAGCTAATACACATTCAGTTTGCACAAATCGTTGTGCATGGCGCTGTAAATAATCTATTTCATGTTTACTTGCTACTTGCCAGTTGCCAGTTGCTAGTTGCCACTTGCCAGCTAACCAAACCAGGATATCCATGCTCGCAAAAACCTACATTATTATGTTTGCGTGTGTGTTTGTGTGTGGGTGTCAACTCTGTAAGGCCACAACACTAGATGGCGTCAGTTTGTTGGCAGCCAGCTTGTTTGCTGGTGTGACAAATTATTATGGTATATTGGTTCTCAAATCAAATGTGCACACATGTAAGCAACATTCAACACTAAGGTAGAGCGAAAGAGAGAGGGAGAGATACACTCTTATTCAATATTCTGTGTGTGTGTGTTCGTGTGGCTGCAATCGAATAAACATATATTGGCCAATATGCAAGGCCCACTTTAGATTGATATTCATTTAACGTTTTGCGTGCCAAATGCGATTTATTCGGTTGAGCTTTTCAGCATTTTACCAAATTCCATTTACATACGTATGTATGTATATGTGTTCTTTATGGCACTTAAGTGTTGGAAAGTGCCGTTTTAACCATACAAATATTTGTGCTACCAAAAAGTTAGAAATGTTTTGAATTTAAACTAAACCGTCAAAGAAACCTTTTGCCAACTCAATATTATTATATTAATAATAGTTTTAATAGGAAGTAAACATTTCGCAGAAATATAATACAAATTGTAGTGTTTTGTATCTGTTACAACATAAAGCATATTAAGTTTTCATTCTTACCAACTATGCAGTTAGAAATGTTTTGAATTCGAACTAAAACGTCAATCAAGGCAACCTTTCAGCCAACTTTATATGAATCTATTACACTAGTTGTAATTCAAGTCTTAGTGTTTGTACGTGTAACAACATAAAGCGTATTAAATTCTCTCTCTTGTGCGGTTCTCAGAAAACATGAATAGAAATAGGTTGCTTGTTGTGGACCATTTTATGTTGAAGTAGATAATATCACAATATTGTTTGATACTGTTGCCACAGAATTTGGTTGGTTGATAAGCTTGAAAATGTCATCATTGAATTTTAATGCTTGGCCAGAGAATTTAATATTCACCATTTATAGACTAATAGATGAATTTTCTATTGTTGTATTTACTCAACTTTACTTAACTGGATTTTAAGATTTTCACATCAGATTTTCGTTTTAGATATATTTTCTATTTGGGCATGAAAATTCATTTTCAATTTATTTATTATTTAAACAAAATGAATTCAACATACATCACTCTTTCCTGTTTTATAGAAATTCGAGTTGCAAATGCCTAAGTGATTTTTATATTTTTGGCAGTTGGCAGTAGCTGACAGTTGGGCTAACATGTCGTATACAACATTTTGAAATAGTCACTGACAAAATATCGACATGTCAAATACTGTTTTATGCATTTGTACGTCGCTCGAATGCAGTTTGCGGGAGTCTATGAAATTTTCACGAATCCAGAACTAGTTTTAAAAGCATCGCAAACAAAGCAAAGTATGGGCCCATGGGCAAAGTAGTGCAGTATCTGTTGTGTTCTTTTTCCCCAGAATTATTACATTTTCATGCAAATTTCGTGCGATACTAAAACGCAACATGCAAATCATAGTATATGAAACCTGTTAACAAAGCTGTTGCCAAAGTTCCGGCTGCGGAAATTGAATCATTGTTTTTAGCTGTTGGTCTTGCTGTTGCCGTTGCCTTTGCTGTTGCCGTTGCTGTTGCTTTCGATGTTGCTGTTGCACCTGACTTAGCGGGCCATAATTAAAGCCAACATGCACACTGATTTCGTACATAAGTTAACATAACTTACGAGCAGCACCAAAATTATTTAGTGGCCCCGGACATGCAACCAAGTAACGCGCAGTATCCGAACCACATAAACTTAGGCCAGGTGGCAAGGCCCAACATTAAAAATGGTGTTAACTGTTTTATGCAGTTCACTGACCAGCCTAGCCAAAAAATGTATATTGTATGTGCGCGAATTGCAACAGACAGGAAACCGGAAATTGCCAAGGCAGGTTAGTCGAATATTTATTCCATATTACAAAAGCACACGCTTAGACCATTTAAGCTTGTTGCATTCCGGCGCAGTGAAAGAGTTAAGCTTTAAGGTAAAGCAGCAGGAATCGAAACGAATCATTCTGATAGAATACACACTTTACAATGTTTGCTCAATGGATATGCCCTAAAATCTGACCATAAACATTTCACAAGAAGTACTTTATGAGTACAGCAAGCACACACGCCCAATTCAGTGTGGGCCAAATAATACCACGTGGGGCACATATGCCACAATGACCAGCCGCAAAAATGCATTCGAGTGTCCTTACACAGTGGGTCTGCCACTTGTGGGCCAGCTGGAACTGTGAACTGTGCGATGTATCAATGGCCATAAATTTTTGAAGAGTTTGCCCCCAAGCGGCTTCTGTAATTGCGTGGAATATGAAAAAAGGCGAGAAACCCATTTTGCAATGGTGCCTAACTCATTGTGAATGCCCCAGCGGAAGCATATGAAATGGGGTGCAAAGTGTTTGGCGCCGGAAAAAAATGCTTGAAAAATAATGAAATGCTTTGCGGCAGCAAGAATGTGTGTTTTGTTGTTGTTCTTGCCTGGATGAGAGCATAAATTTCACACGCCAATATCGAGGCACGTAAATGCCATATTTACTTTTTACGATAACAATGTAATTCTTCTCTCTCTCTCTTTTTTGTCTTTGCCGTTCTTTTGTTTCTTTGTTTTTTAAAGATCGTAAATAATTAGTGCTACTTTTGTGCCATAAAAAAGCGTCGTTTGCTGTTGCTTAGTTCGTTTTTATGCAACGAGAGTGACAAGTGACATATGACAGAAAATATACAAGATACTTATGTACTTTGCGTCGAAACTTTTTTACGATTTGTGTAAAATTTTGAATAATAAAATTAAGTTTATCGCCGTCTGAGCAGTGTGTAACTCTCATGTTAAACTGCATGTCGAATGGGCGTGTTAACATTGTATTTACAATATTAAAATGTGTGTGCTTTTGTCTTATGTCATTTAAGATACTTTCTCTTTTACTTTTACTTTAATGTTTATTGCGACGTGTTTCCTTTAATAACACTTAACTTGACTTAAGCTCAGCATGCTGCACGAAATTACAAATAGGTTTTTCGTTCCGGTTTTGCAAAAAGTAATAATCGAAGCGTGTGCCAAAAAGTTTTTAATGCCACATTCGAAATGTGCTTTGCCGAATTAGTTTTGGCAACCATTGGCAAAAATGAAAATGTAGTTTTTTTATACTTATTTTTCCTGGCAAAGACGTGTGCCCATTAAGAGAAAGTATTATGTATGTGTGTGTGTGTGAGTGTAATTTAAAGACACTCAAGCTGCAATTTCCGTTTTTGCTCAATTGAACTTCACTTTGTTTTACATTTACAATTATAGTTAACATTTCAGTTCGGTTCAGTGTAGCTCAGAAAAAAACAGAAATGTTATTAAAAACCAACATTGCCAGCTGTGAGTCGGGCATAAAAACCTTGATTAAGAAAATAATAAAATAAAGCAAATAAAACGTAAAAAGAAAACAATAAAATAAAGGTCGAATGCATAAAAAATTGACAGGAAGCATTGGAGAATGCCTGCTGGATTTTGAATTAAAACATAAAACAGACAAAAATAAAACAATGCAATAAATGTATTTTGTATTCTGTTAAACTGAGCAGTCAATTGAACAGACAGTTAGCCATATAAAATGGCAGCAAATAGCAACATTTGTTTTATTTCTTCAATTATTTTAAGCTGCGAACAAATGCACAGCAAATCAGGCTAAAGACCTTGACAGCTGGGCTATTTGCATTGTTTTTTGTGCATTGTATAAATACAGCAAAAAATAGTAATAGTAAATAAAACGTATCTTTTGTTTCGATATATAAATACAGATATTACTTTTTTTTTAAACATGTGCCATAAATATTTTAATTTACTTTTAAAATATTTGAGAAGAAAAAGTTATCCGAAAATAAAAAATGAAAATAATATTCTTTGTGAGATAAAAACGAATTCATATTCATTGAATATTCAATTATTTTCACACTGCTTTAATGGTTATGCCATGAATTAAATATGTTATGAATTTCAATTGTTCTCACTATTTACTTTAAGAGTTTATTAAATGTCTTTTCGTAGTTTGTTTGCCCGCAAACCCATTGGGGTTTGCCTTCTGTGGTCCCCCAGTGTGACCAGACTCAGTGATTGACTATGCATTTAGTATTTGTCGCTATCGTTTCCCGCTCGTCCCAGCTGAGTTTTATTGAATTTCTAACCCGCAGCCATTCAACACATAGAGCTGTTGACGTCAAAACTTTTGTCAAGTTTGACTTGATGGATTGATATTTATGAGCCTGTCTGCCAAACGCTTTTCTTTTCTTCTTTCCACGGGTTTTCTGTTCTTTCTGTTTTTTTATTATCGCTTGAAAGCCAAACCTTTTGGCATCGATTAGTTTGACTTTGACATATTTGCTTTCAGGCCAAAGAGCAAACAGCACATACACCACAAAATGGCCAAACAGTGCAAAGCGACAAAGTAATAATAATAATCACACGCTCCAACTACCATTTTATACAAGGTATATGTATACTTTATTACTTGCCACTGCATACAGTTTTTTCTTCTTTTCGTCTTTTTTTGCATGTTTTATAACGCTGCCAACTCAGCTGATTTAATGTAGCTGTATGCTTTTACTTTGTCAGCATAAACAGACAGAAACGCTTCCCTGCCTGCCCGTCTGTCCGCCTGCCTGTCTGTATGTGTGTTTGTATGTGCTTTGCTTAAGTATGTGTAAGACTGTGTGTTGGTGTGCATTTTAGTTTTTAATTTTAAGCGCAGATCACGTACAACATACACAGATGACGACCACGTTGCGTATACGCAATATTCACTTTACCACTGTGCGAAATACAATACCACCCATAGTTTCGAATATATATTCGTGACATTACAAGCAACTGCATCTCTCTCTCTCTCTCTCGCTCCCTTTGTGTGTGTGTTTGGTGTACCACAAACGAGTTTTAATTAAAGGAAACAACAACGAGTAAGCCGTGACCATAACTCAGCAGCTGTCGTTGCCAATTTGGTTGTATTAAGTATTGAAAGGAAACTTAACAGTTGGACTTAACGCAAAGTTGCAAGTAATTTGCATTTAAGAACGGAAAATAAATAAGATATGAATAAAAGTTTTTTCCCCTTTTACCCCAAATATAAGTTATGTTGCTGCAAGAATTTAATTCAAAGCAAGTGTCAATGATCTATTAAGTGTTTGCCACTTGAGCACGTCAGATTGATATCGGTGAAGATATGTGTATGTGGGGACTGATGTCAGCGACATTTACCTAAGCGACCATAAAAAGCATTAATAAAGCACTCAGGGCGTATGAAGGCGTGGCACTGGCACTGGTAGTAGCAGTCGAAGCATCAACAGCAGACGCAGCAGCAGCATCATCGTTGTCTTCAGTTGCGTCTCGTTGCTTTGCGTTGCGGCTGCTATCAAGAGCCAATAAATAAAATCTCATTAAGTTCAAGCCGCAGCAGGAGCGTGTCTGGGCGAAGAGCAAAGTCAATGGTGGCAGTGGCGGTTATATGATGGTTAGATGGTTGGTTCTTTTGTGTATGAGAGCTGGAGAATCTCATGGGAAAATTATAAAATTTCCATTTTATTGACATACGAAATTGACTTATATCGGGCGCGAAAGCAAAACGAATACTTGGCTGGTCTTAAGTGTTTGCCTGTTGGCCATTCGCTCTTACTCGGCTCAAAACAAGGCCACGATAAATAAGCAGCAAAAGAAAAAAGTGTATGTGTGTGTGCAACAACAATAAGTCAATCAAGTTTAGCGAAATGGTTCAATAAAGTCAACACACACACACACACATTTACAAAAAATACAACAGACGACCGCAGGAGGTGGTCGCGGCAACGCCCTGCAGCACCAGCTGAGTTGAAGTTCAAACAAATAATTTTTTGGGGGAGTTGGCCCCCAAACTCTCCTCGCTCTCTCCTGCCCCACCCACAATATACAGAAATTACATTAACACCGCACCCAGAGCTCAGGAAGGAGATGCCTTGCTAAAAGAAAAGAAAGTGTACACAGAAAAAGAAGAGGGAGAAGGAGAAAACAGTGAGAGATAGAGAAGGCGAGTGGTATACAAATGAGCACAAAGGAAGCGCAGTAGAGTGTCGATTGCTGATAACAGCCGGAAGCGAAGTACACAGCAAAAGCAATAACAACAATAACAACAAAGCTCAAAAGACAAAAGCCTTGGGCCTGTCAACGGGGAAGGGCAAATAATATTTGGTATTTTTTTTTCTCGTTCTCTCTTTTTGACAAGGCGAAAATTTTATAAAACGAAATTGGCTGAAAAGCAATTTTTGCATAAAGTTCATATACAAATAGGTGTGGTGTTCGTTATTGGGTGGCGTGAGTGGGTGGCGTGAGTGAGTGGGTGTTCTGTCAGTCGGTGGGTGTAGGCGTGGCACATCCTTATGGCATGACACAAATTTAGACATTGTTTTGGGTCGCCTTTTGGAAACGCACTATGCTTGGTTGGCTTGCCAATCAATAATTCAAATTATGTTTGGTTTTTTTCTTCTTCTTCTTCTGCGTATTCCGCGCCTATACACCAGTGTGCAGAGTGTCGACGGGAAGGAGGCGGGGCGGTGCGGTTCGGGAAACGGAACAAAGCTTCGCATTAATTTGCATGCAAAGCAAAATAAACTTGAACTTGTCACTCAATGTTTTTCTTGCAATATTTATTTTTCTTACATGGCAACAGCCATTTTTTTTCGTTCTCTCTCTTTCCCTTATTCATTTACTTTGTGGCTGCTATAGTAATTGTGTGAGAAAGTTTCTTATTAAGTTGTGTGTGTCTGTGTGTGTGTAAAGATTGTGTAATATTAATAAACAGTATGGGAGCAGGTAGTTTTCTTGATAATTCATGAATTTGAAAAGTTATATTAAGTTGAAAATTCAAAACTGTAATGTATTCAAGAAGATGTATTTTCTAATTATGCTAAGGAAAAAAGTGAACTTTTCATTTTGACTAGCCAAAAATAGAGAGATTGTGAGAGTGGGCTGGAAAAACAACTTGGCTGTAGGCCAACAACGGAAACTTTTATTAGAAACAATAACACAAACATTGGCCATGGCAAAGTTATGGAAAAAGGACCAACTGTTGGCAAAATCAAATATGCAATAAAAATAAACAATAAATTATGCAGTCACTTAAAAACTCACAAATGAGCAAATGGCCAGCGAACACACACACTTTCTCTCTTCCTTTCTCTCTTTCTCTCTGTATTTCCCCCATAAATCACTTTGCACAAGTATGTCAAAAAAAAAAAGCGAACAAAAGTCAAAGTGTGAACTGTAAACTATGACTTGCTGCCGCTGCTTCTGCTTCTGCTGCTGCTGCTGCTGTTGATGTTGACAGTTGGCTGAATGGACCACTGTTGATTTATGGCCTTAATTTACGCTGAAAAATGTTGCAAAACTGCATAAGCTGCGGCAAGCTGGTTCAATAACTAAAATAAATGGATTTATTATGATATTTCTAGTGGCAGTTTTCTTCTTTTTTTTCGATTTCTATAACTATTGTCTTAAGCTTTGTCATCAAATTCATATCACATTATAATCGATTTGCTGTCCTTTTTTCCTTTTGAATGGCCCAAACAACAATAAAAAAGATACGGATTTAAATGTTTCGTAACCCTATTAAAGAAGCATATAAGTAAATAAATCTATATTTGTGTATGTCTCTGTGTGTGTTTGTTAACATATCGTTGGCTGAGCTTAAGCTGCGTGTGCTTTACTGGTGCCAGGCACACACATGAAACAGATACGATTTATATGGCCAGCTTGCAAGTAAAATAAATAAAAGGCAAAAGAGACAAGAACAGCAACAGCAACAGCAACAACCAGTTTACGATACAAAAATCAACATCAAAGGCAGCAAAATGAAAGCAAAGCTCGACTTGTCAGCCATAAAACAAATTGACATTTTTTTTTTATTATTATGACAAACAGTCAGGACACATCATGCATTCGAAACCAAAGAGAGAGAATACAAAAAAAAAGAAACAAAAGGGTGAAAGAGGCAGCGGAAGTGCTCTTGATAAAGTCCATTCAGTTGGCTGTCAGCCCGATTTTAAAGCGCTGACAGTTAGAAAATGCAGAGAGAAATAAATTTATCAACAATGTTAAGCTTCAAAACTTTCAACACATATCAAACCTTTGAAACCACCTGTTAAAAGCTGCAGGCTGTTCATCAAAATGGCAATCAAACACATTTTGCTTTTGCAAATTTTTAATGACATAACAGCCTCTCAAACACACTCACAAACAGGCACACATACACACACTTGCTCGTAAATATTTGCCGCATAGCACATCACATCACTTTCGCACTTCCGGGCAAATGTGCAATGCAACGTTTTGACAGCGCTGCTGCTGCTGCTGCTACTGCCGCCGCCATTTTGGTTTTTTGACTTTTATGAAAAGGCCACGCATGTTTGCCAGAAGCCAGAAACTGCCATTGCCTTTGCTCTTGCTGCTGCTGCCGTTGCTGCCTTTCCTGTCAGCATTGAATTTAGTGCATCATAAACCATTTTTTGTGACAACATTCGATGGTCGGGTGAAAGATCACTTCAAGCCACCACACACAAGCACTATATGTTGTGTCGTTGATGCGCCCACAAAAAAGTGGCCTTACATCAAATTTTTATGAGCACGAAGTTGGGAAATAAGTTTTGTGGGTGTGAAAACTGATTTTCTCTGAAATTTCCATACTATGTAACCAATTTTTACTGCTTGGTTAACAAACTACAAACATTTTTGTCTACAAAGCATTTTCAACTTTTCTTGAAATGTTAACAGGAAAACATTCCTTCTAAATATTCCAAGTTTTTAACAGTTTCTTCTTCTTTGTAAATTCCACATGCTTCTCAAACGTAGTTCTGTATTTTATTATTCAAAAGGCGAGACAGTGAAACAACAAAACGAAAATGTCGCGTTTAATTGTCTGCCATTTTTGAAGTTATCTTTGATGGCGCACATTTCGACAGCTCGTAAATGAAAATGCCCCTTCCCTTCCCCGCACAAAATCCGGCTAGAAGTCAAAGCCTGAAGGCGATCCGAGCACAAAATGTTGCCTGCCGTTAATTATTATCATTGTGGAAGGCGAATTAGTTGCCATTGCCTGGCGCGTTGGCGTTGGCGTTGGATATTAAATTCATTAGACTCGTTGGTGGCAGTTAAGTGAACAACTTTAAGAGCTGTTCGCTTGACTATAAAATCACCGTCGAAAAGTTGTTGGCTGTTGACTTTTGCTTAAATTATGTACATAATTTAGTTTTTGTCAGAATATTCTGAATATATTTTTTGTATCATGTTAATGAACAGACACGTAATCTGTTAACTTGCTTACAACATGATTCTGTTAACAAAGTTACAGCTTTAATAAATAATACAAAACTTAGATACAAAAATCTCCCCTAAACTAAACGATGAACTATAGTTTAAAGAGTTTTTGCTGTCCTTAATCATACTATGCCCATCACTTTTGTATAGGGTATCGAGAATGCCAATGGCAACAGATTGTCAAAGGCTTTAAGAGTGTGTATTTTGAAATTTGTTGAGCTGGCTTAAAGTTTGTTGTAATGACCAAGCGCAGGCGGGCCAGCAGAAGGCACGTGTGCGGCATTTTAATCGGATTTCCATGCAAAACATGCCATCATCTATACAAAATTCAATGTATTGGAATTAATCAAGGGACATAGAGAGACCTGTTTTTGTTTTCGGCTCTCGTTTCTCGCTTCTCCAGTTTTTTGTGCGGGCGGGCTGCATGGAATCTGTGTGGTTGTGTCCTTGGGTGGCAAATTCTTGCGCTTGGCAGCCAATTTTCAAAATTTTTTTGGTTTGTTTTTCTTGCTCTTGGGCCCTTTAATAGCCAATGCTGCCATAATGAAATGAGTGAGACAGGAAGAGAAAGAGACAGCGAGAGAGCGGGAACATAAAAAGCCATCCGAAACTGTAGAGCTGCATAAATATTTTTATTTTTATTCCTATTTTTACGATGCCGCACGCGTTCAAATAAAAGCGAAAAAAAAAAACAAAAAAAAAAAACGTAACAAAACAAAAATGTGAAAGACAAAAAGTGTATGACGGCGGTGTTGTGTAAGAAAAGCAGCTAGCAAAATGATGGGGAAATGATTTTTGGTGTTTTTCCTCTGCACAGCAGCTGCAAATAGTTGAAGTCGTTAATGGGCAGCCATAAAAGCAGGCAGCTCACAGCAAACAGAGCCGTAAGACAAAGGCAAAAACCAGCGCCAGGACCCACAGCACCATAATAAGCACAGCTTACGTACGCCGCCACCAAAATGGTTCGAAATTGATAGGGAAGAGTGAAAGCGGAGCATAACCTGGGGCATATCGAGGACCCATAAACGTGCTCTACCCTACCCATAGCCTACCTAAAACTCTGGGTCCTTTTTCAAATGCGGTCAAGCTGCTGCAAAGCTTCGCATTTGACGCTGACTACATACAATGCAGGCTCGAAAAGTAAGGGAACACCACACGACTTAAAAAAAAAAGGGTCAACTTGGGTTCGCCACACTGTTTGTTCGATTTGATTGTGAAAATTGTGTCAAAATGCCTTAAGCACATTAAATTCTTAAATAACGCACACCACATAAAAATATAACACAAAAGAAATAATTCTGAAAAATTACCAAACAAAAGTTATCTGTAACATCACAAGTTATGCATTATCTTACTTTAGTTGCAGCTGTAAGCCTTAAAGTGTGTTGAAAATGTGAGTGAAGTTTAAGTAAACAAGATTTCGTGGAGGAAATAAAAGGCAATAAAGAAGCAAAATGACAGCCATTTTCACTCCGTTTGACAGCCTTTTTAATATGTAACCAATGCCATTGCTACTGCGAGGAAAAAGCGTAAAACGAAAGGGAGAGAGAGAAAGTAAAAGAGACGGCTGCTGCAACCCCACACCCATATATATAAAAGTGTATTTGTATGCGTGCACAAATTGATATTATGCAAAAAAGGGTCAAAATGTGTGCGAGTGTGTGTGTGTGTTACATGTTTGTTTAACGCTCGTTTTCCGTTTCGGTTTCGCCTCTACAGATTTTGCTGTTCCCAGTTCTCTGTATGGTGTGTGTGTTTTTTTTTTCGTCATTTTTGGTGTGTGCCGCGTAAATTGTACTTTATGGATTAAATACGTTATTTGCTTATGCAATGGCACCCAGCGGCAGGCCAGAAAAGAGCTGAAGCGGCATCAGCTGGAGAACAGAAGTTGGCGTTAATTAAAGGACAAATAAACAAGTTTCGGTTGAAAGGCTTATGTGTGTGACAAAAACAACAACGCTTCGTTGAGTTTCAAGCAGCTTAATTGGTACAAAACAAATGTGTCCTTTTTCCAGATTAGTTCAAATGGTTATTTTTTATTACATGCCAGTTTTTTCAACTCAATTTGCTAAAATCAAATCACACAAAAGTTTTACAAGCCAAAAGTACTAAAAATATATTTTGTTAAAGTTAACCTGTCAGAAAAACAAGCTCTTCATTAAATTCTAAATAAACTGAACGTTGATGTCATCATTTTGGTTGTCAAAGTTATTTTGCGATAAATTCAATCAAATTTTATATTGAATTCCATGTCATAAGCCATCTCATATTTATATTTTTAATTGGATTTATATTGAATACGCATATGTGAAATTAAATCAAATATTTTATGTTAGTCATTTTGCATTTGTAACATTTTTGACGTAACTACTAAAGTTATATATTTTATGACATATCTATTTTTGGTATTTTATACATGTTTGTGGGTGTATGTGTGTATGGGTGTATGGCTGTGATTGAAGCCATTGTCAAGTGAAACCACAAAACGCAAGCGCTAGCTGCAAGTCAACTTATGCAAATTGGATGCAACATTCACCACATGAGGTCCTTGCGAAACAGCAACTCTATCTATGTGTGTGCTTTTCTGACAGCTGTAAAAAGATAAATTTAATATTTGGATACTAAATGTGGTTATCAATCAATTTATAGTACTCGTTCAGTGGATATGTCTAATGTTGATATAGTGAATTCGAATCAGAGTTCACTTTTGACAGTGATACAGTGTTATTGCTGTATAAACTATCTAAATTGAGTCATATTTCATCGGAAAGCTAATTAATTAAATGCTGTTTCAGGCTGAACACCTTTCTGCCCATTCAGTTTATGCCCAGTAATCATCACGCATGCCTGTCCGGACTTCTACACATAAAAACATTTATTCAATTAGATGGCTCTAAATATGCATAATAATCATAATATACTTGGCTAAACATGAATGGGGGACAAAAAACACCAAACACACACACACACACACACGCACATAACTGAAAGGGAAGGCATTCTGGGTACATTAATGCAGCTGGCCACAGGCAGGGATAGGATAAACAGGTGGCAGGCGACAACATTCAGTCAACTTTTCTCTAATGGTGTCAGTCGTCAGCGTAAGCTAAGCTGAGCCAAAACCATAACCAGATCCAGCGCCAGTGCCACAGCCAACGCCATAAAGGTGACGCTCGACTGGCAATTAAAGCACGGCAGGTGTCGCTTTAAGACTTGTCTCCACTACCCAAACTAGAGATGTGCTTACTTTTACAACCGCTCATCAGCATAACATTAACTTTTGTTATACTAGTTGTTATAATTGAAACTGTCAGCAGCATACTTTGTATGGATTATCTTAAGCTATTCATTAAAAGGAATAAGTGCAAGATTTACTTAGAATTGTTGCAGTTAGTTTTGCATTGAAGTCATGAAGGGGAAAATAAAATAGTATGTCACATTAGTATTATATTTCTAAAGATATTCTGCCGTTTAACTTTTAAGGAAGGAACAATTCATCGGCTTGAAACTCCTCACGTTGTCATCTCTAGCTGCTACTTATATCAACTCTACTGAGCCATCATGGTTCTGGCGACGGTGTAGATTTTGTAACTCGCATAACGGCACTTAATTACTTTCGCTTAAGGCAGCAAGGCTTGAGTCTCTGTGTGTTTACTTGTGAGTGTGTCTGTGTGTGTGTGTATGTGTGGGTGTGAATACATGTGTGTACACACGTGTAGACCGCATAGAGGCGTTTGAGATAAACAACAAGAAGACAAGTAAATGGGTCTAGTCTTCTTCAGCTCAACACGTTAGTTGAGTTGGAATGCGTTACCCACTCCAAACCCCCAACCCCAACCCCCTTAATGACTGGCATTTGATAATACACATGTTTCTGCCTGCCTGAATAATATTTGCCTGACTGTCTGCTGGTTGTGCTGCTTTCGACAGGTGCTCAGCGGCATGCAGCGTAATTGCCAAAAAATGCGAAAAAAAAAAGCGTAAAGTAGAAACACAAATTAGTACAAAAGAGAATGAGAAAAAAAGCGCAGAACATAAATGTTTATCACACACACAGAAACACACAAAAATGTAATTAACTTATTATCTCAGTTGCCACTACTTTGCCAACTGTCACACACACACTCAAACACACACAGACACACTCGAACCCTACGAAATAGAGTAGGCGTTAGGTTTTAGTTTTTTGGCAGCTGGCAGCTGGCTGATTGCGTGTCAGCCTCACATTTTCCATTGCGCTTCAGCACTTTTCTCAGCGAACGCTGTCAATATTGCGAAAATTGCAAGTTGTAACGATTTGGTTTTCTTTTTTGGCAAACTGCATTTAATGAGTTTCAGTGACCAGGCAGCTTAATATGCCATCAACTCTATCAGTCTCTATCGCTCTATCTCTTGTCTCTCTGTCAGTTGTCACGTTCTGGGTTGACGGGTGGACACTTAACACATGGCTAACGGTTGAGATGCGGTTGTTAGGAATAACATTTTAATGCCTTTAAAAGCCATTTCTTACTTCAACATAGTACAACTTTTAATTTGATTACATGCCACAGACACGCCAAACATTCAACCACACTCAGACACAGATACAGATACACAAATATAGAATATGACGTGCCGCGTCGTGTTGCGCTGCTTCAGAGTTTGTCAGCTGCCACACACACACATACACACACATACAGAGTCGCCCACAGTTACATGCATATTTCATAAGGCAAACACACGAACACGTACGCACTTTAAACACACTAACGTAAACATAGCAACGAGCTGAAAAGTCGAAATTTATGTGCTGCATAAATATAAATTTCAATTTTTTTTTCTTTTTCGTCGACCCGCCTGTTTGCCAGCCAAACTCATCTCAATCGTGAAAGGGAAGGTCTTTTGCTCTAGTCCTGCACCTTTTCTGTGCGCTATTTCTGTAGGGATTGGGAGTGGAAGTGGGTGTGGGAGTGGCTGGTGTTGGGGTTGGGGGTCTTTGATGTAGTATATAGCTAATATAGGATTGAGGCTTGTAGTTTTTGGGGTAACAGAAAGAGAGTGAGAGAGAGGAGGGGTTGTCAGGCAGACTGCGTAAATATTGTTAGGAATACGGAGAGCTCTGATACTCGAGGCAATGCGAGTAAACGCAGACTGGCACCCACTTAGACAGCTACTTACACACAATATCTAGGCATTCTCATATGCCTGCCACACATACATTATACTCTAACATATCTCAGATATCAAGTGGCAGGCAGTAAGCTACCCTGTTGTTGTTGTTGAATAAATCACACACATAAGTCAATTTTTGATAAATTGAACTTTAATTTTAACACAAATAGCGCAGCGGTCAAGAAGCTTATCTGCAAGACATACATTTGATCTTTTTTGGTCAACACCCATAGAAAACTTGGCCATGAATATACCCTCCCTCACACACTCTCTCATTGTGTGTATAGATTCCTTTGCATGATAAACTTTAGCTAGATATTTTGATATTTTATAGATGGCTGCGCTTAATTGTGTGCTTGTTGGCTGGCTTCGTTGTTGGCATGCGTTGACCTTCGTTTTGGGCCCAACCCAGCAAGCCAGCCAGCTGAACGACTGAAGCACTTGCCAAAATTTGATGGCGCTCTCTTTGAGTGCGCATAAATTTGAGGCTCTTTAAGGCGTAGTGTGGCCAACAGACGATGGCCCATACAAATTGTTTATGCACAACTTGGGCAAATTCTCAACAAAGCTGGCCGCTTAAACTATACAGCAAATTGAATGAGCAGAGGCAGCCAAGCAGCCAGCCAGCCATCCACTCAGCCAATAAAATGTTAGACAAACTTCTCCTTGGAAATTATGAATTTTCACTCTCGTCAGCTGTTTTTGAAAGTTTTTAATTATCATTTCATTTGACAAGAATTGCCAGCATATTCCATGAATCTCTCCCCATCTTGAAATCACTTTTAGCTGCATTATCACAGCACTCACTTCGCACATTTATTCATAAGTTGAAGTTCGACAAATGCTTGCTGCATTCCAGTTAACGTACTTACAAAACTTTTACCAACACTTGCATATGATGGAAATATTTAAAAGTTTAAGTGCTATTAATCATTTAATTTATGCTGGAAACTATTTAAAATGTTTAATGTGGATTTCCTGAAGTTATGTAGAAAATGTAATCACAACAAATTCATTTGGAAAGCTTTTACAGCTTAAACTTATCCTATCAAGGTTGTTTATCTAGATGAATATTGCATTTTAAGTTTGAAAACTTTATTATTATTATGAGCTACTGGGCTTTCAGCTCGGTAGAAGTTTAAGGCCAGAAACCATGATAGCAAACTTTATGTGAAATCCAACCAGCAATCAATTTTACTTCCTACTCAACTCCAAAGTGTATATACATTACCCAACACATATACATATAATTATAGCAATTACTGTTTACATGAAAGTGCCTGACATGACAGCTAATTGGGGAACCTTTCTTCTATTCTCTGTCACTTTGTAAGGCAATATATATTAATCCAACAGCTACGATTTGACCAACATCAAATTACTGGAGTTTGTAATAAGAATTCACATTTTTCCAACGAAGAAAGACGACAACATTGCTGCTGACAGTACAGGACAGGACAGAACAGAACAGAATAGAACAGAATATAATAGAACAAACAACTAAATAGTCGACTACGCAATAAGAACAACAACATTAGCTGAAGGAGAATACAAAAGCAAAATGTTAATGGCAAGCAAATGTTAATGTTTATGTGGGAATGTCGCATAAATCACAAAAGCAGCACATAAAGAGAAAGAGAGAGAGTGGCGTCCCCTAGTGTCACTGTTTGCAAGTGCATTTTTCACCCGACTTTCATCCGGTTTTGGGTTGAGGGCAAACAAAAACCCTCTCCACGTGCCCGTAACGCCCATACATGTGGCATGACATATTGGTTAGATCTGGCTTATAAAATATATATACGTAGACATATACGACGTATGTGTATGTGTGCTAGCTGGTTTATTTTGGCACGTGACTTGCATAACAATTGTCGAGTAATACACAAATTGAAAGCAACAAATACATTTTTGCCTACTTACAGACGGCGCCCATTTGTAATATGGCCCCGAGTATTGGGCGTATTTTGCTTGCGTGACAACAAAAACGAAAAAACCGAAAAAAAAAAAACAGAAAAAATACCAAATAAACCGCTCGAGTCAACAAAAGCGAGTTTTGCAAACAATTCGCATACATTCTGAATATATATACGAGCATGATTTTGGAACGTGCATCAAAAACTTTAACTATAAAAGTTCTATTCAGAATTTATTAAACCTCATAAAATAATATTTAAATTCTATAAATAAGAATTTGCTTTTCAATTGACATTTTCTTTCAGCTCGAAGTGAGCTACAAAAGCAAATGTGGGTTATGTTCAAAAATCGTTTTCTTCTTTTCGTATTTTTCTAACGCAACAAATTTTATTTTTGCACATTTGTTTCTGTGCCACACACACACACATACAGATGCGGTCGGGGGGCTGTGGCATATTTAAATTGCCATAAAGTGGGCGCTAACACAAATCCGATTAAAATGTTTTTGCAATCTTAAATTTACATGGGTTAAGCTTCTCGTTTCTGTTTTTCACAAGAACTTCGGCTTAAAACTAGCAGCTTTAGTTTCGTTGATATACATATAGAAAAAATCTGATTGTTTTGTTCACCTTACGAAGGATTTGCTTCGCAGCCCAAACCAAATGACAACAGAAAAAACCAAAAAACGTTTCGTTGAGTTATCTAAAAGCGCAAAGTCATCACAAATATAACCAAATAAAAATTGTGGGCTTTTGCTTTGTTTGCTTGTTTGTTTTGCTTGCCATATTTTTTGTTTTTTTTTTGTGTGTTTGGTTTTTTTGGGTTTGTGTCCCACAATTCACCCCAATTGTGCTCCGGATATGAGCAACAAAAACATCATTAACACAGTGTCTATTGTCTGGCAGTTTGAAGAATGCTTAGCATTCTGTCGACGCTTTTATTTCCTGCACACACACACACACGCACACCCATATGAACACACTCATAAGCTGTGCGCTGCACAAAAACTAAGTACTAAATATTTTATAGCTTTATATGCATATGTATATGTAAGTATTTCGTATATATATCTTCATCATATTTTTATTTTCATATTTTTTTCTCATTTTTTTTTTTGTTCATGCTGTGCGACTAACTAATAAATGCCAGCCTGGCATGTTTACTGTTTGTTGTAGCCGCTAGCTGGCATAACAATAGAAACACAACACAGGAAAAAACTCATTTTGGCATATGTGTGTCTGTGTGTATGTAAATACTTGTACACACACACACACGCATGCATATGCACATACTTGTGTTTAATTCTATGCCCTAAAGTGTGCTTTAATTTGGACAGCCATCAATTTTGTGTCTTCTTCCTTTGATTTGGGTATCTCTCTTGTGGCATTTGTTTTCATTATGGTTTTTATGGCAACGCGTGCGTCACGCATTCAATTTGGATTTGTTCTGGTTGTTGTTGTTGTAGACACTTGAACTTTTCACATTTTCCAGCCACATCCACTCGAGTTTGTCTCTCGATCTCTCGCGAATCGCATTTGCAACATGAATCTCGAACTGCGGAATTGAGCAGGATTTATACATAAATTGCTAATAAAACTAACAGCTTTAGGCCCGAAGGCATTAAAACTCTCAGTTTAAGTCATCAATTTGCCAACTTTGGCCAAGTTTTTTCCGCCCAACTGCAACTAGTTTCTTTGGCTTCTTTTACTTTTTTGCACTTCTATCGTAAAGTCCATTTAACTTTGGCTCGCGAGTGCCGGCAGCAAACTCAATTAAACCTTATCTAAAAACAATTTAAATTTAAGCGCTGCCCGACGCCATTAAACAAAAACAAGAGCGAAAAAAATCCCAGTAAATCCTGCACAGTGTCACCGAGTTCATAAAAAAGTGTCGTAAAACTCGTCGGTGGTTGAACGAACAGAAACAGAACAACATAAAAAAATCGGAGTAAAAACAAACACAAACAAGGCAACTGCAAAAAATTAATTGCATAATTAGTGGGCGCTTATCTTTGTGTGTGTGTGTGACTCTGTGTGTGTGTTTTAACAGCAGTGCTTACTGCAATCAGTTGAGCAATTAAATGTAAATTGATATATTTACTGCATGCTGACGCAGTATTGGTTGAAAGCCGAAAGCCGAAAACTGAAATTGGCTGGCGTTTAAAGCGAGAGAGAGAGCAAACGGTTTTTGTTTTTTTGACAGCCACCTTTTGGCTGCCACACATCCAAATTGACTTAATCATAAAAGTTTGCGCAGTCAACTTTTACGTCTGCCAACAACTTCTCACACACACACACAGAGAAACACACATGTGCATATGTGTTTCCGCTGAGTTACTCATTTTTATTTGCACGCAAGTTTTACGCACACAAATATTCACACTTATGAACATATAAATATGAGAGTATGTGTGTGCGTGTGTGTTCGAAAGGTGGCAGAGCGTGAATGCCACGCCCACTCTGTTCGGTTTTGTTCACAAGTTTGTCTTGAAGTTTGAATAACGCTCTCACATATTTATCTGGCTCTGCGTGTTCCACATTTTAATTGCGACCCGTAATCACACTAATGAGAAATCTTCGATGCAGAATAATAATTGATGTGCGAAAAAGCAGTGAAAACAACAAAGATTTGTTATTGTTATTGTTTCGGCAAACCGGCTAAGGACACAACTTTTACCACTAGCAGCATATAACTTTTATGCGACTTAAAGTTCAACCACAACACACACACACACACACACAGACAGACAGACAGACAGAGTAATGCGCCATTTTAATTTCCGCCGTACACCTGTTACCAACGCTTATTGGCTTGCTTGCCGTGCCTTGCCTCTCGCGATAGGGGCAAGTTGTGTTGTAGTATTTGATTTTCTAATTATTTTACTCATGAGAATTTATGGCGTGTCTGGGCAACAGGTAAACACAAATTGTAAATGGGGTGTTTTTTGGTTTTTCTTTTTTATTTTTAAAGGCATTGGCTTGGCCATAAATAAATTAACAGATTCCCCAACGCACACTTATAAGGGTGTGTGTGTGTGAATTGGGTTTGGTTCATTCATTAGGCGCATTTATTTATTTTAACTATTGTGCCGCAAGTTGCATGCCGCATAATTAATTAGCTTCCTGCTGCATACACACACACACTCACATTCATACATGATATTTGAGCTTAACGAGCTACATTCCATCCATTACTCCTGCACCGATACGCAGGGAATAAACAATTTATGCTAGAGCGCACTCTTTTGCCAATTAGTTAACATAGAAATTTGTGGACTTTTTGTGAAGTGGGCTTGAGGTTGCTTGTGTGGCACTTGTAAAGTGTTTGTGGGCGTGTCACAGTTTGTTGCAATATAGTTATTGGCAATTAGCGTAGTACTTTCAATTATTGCTCATTAATTTTAATCAAGTTTCACACATTTTTGCATATTCATACTGCTACTAAATAAGTTTTTTATACCCTTTCCGTATCAGTTTCCACCATACAAACTTCATCTACTTAATCTATATTGAGAATTGTAATGTGCACCGTTTATTTCTAAGTTTCTGTAGAGTATAAGAAAGTCGTCTTTGTTAGAAAGTAAAAAGAAGTGAGAGTAGTTGGGTTGTACATGGTTTTTCTATAGTTCTTTGATAGTTTTTGGATAGTTTTTTGAAAGTTGTTGGACAGTTTTTTGGTAACGCTTGTTGTTTATGACCCAACATTAAAATGCAATTAGAGCTGCGTTTATTGTCAAACGGTTTAACATGCAATAAAAGATGCGTTTATTGCCAAATAGTTTACGCAGAAATTGCAATGACAATTAATTGCGTATACGCCATGTATACTTTAACATATAATTTTAAGTAAATAACACACTAAAACAATGCATATTAAATCACAAAACACTTTAGTTCAACTATTTTATCCATCACGTAATACTTTAAGTAAACTATTTGCATTTTCCATTTCTATAGAACTTTCCCTATCTTGTGCATTTGGCTTATGGCACTGCCAACTAAATGGTACAAAGACAATTTATTAGCTGAGGCAAATTTATTGCCCAAACCATTTATCTTTTGCTCCTGACTAACACTGGTGGCGGCTAGCTGAATCTGCCTGCAAGGCTCTGTAAAATATTTATTACTACTGGCCATGTATTCCAATTCAAATTTTATTATGCATATTTTTGTGCATGAAAGAGTTAATATGCCTGGGATTATATGCAAATGAGAACGCAAAAAGCGAATACCCTATACAAAAACTCTCCTATTTCTAGCTGCCGATTTCACAATTTTGAACAACAAAAGTAATTGAATGAGGGGGCAACAAAAGGGTCAGCAGGCCTAATATGATAAATGACATACTAACGTTGGCCAGTTCATTAATTGAGATGACAGGATACCCTTTTTACAATTAAACAAGGGTCAGCCCGAGGCTCAGACGACAATGTGTCATCGCCTAGTCCCAAAAGACAGACTCCTTACAAGAGAAAGAGCATTTATCACACACACACAGAGATTACGTGACCAAAAGTGAACATCTGCAGGCTCATTTATAAGAATTCGAACTAAGCTGCAGATTTGTATACAGTCCAAGAGATTCTAGTAATTACTAGACAGACATGCGTTCGGCTTACAGACAGCTAAGAGCGAGCGAGAGAGAGAGATTCAACTGCTGCTAATGCGCTTAAGCTGGAAATAAAATTGTGGCAAAAGCCAGCCAATTGTTGCCCAAGTAAGGAAATTTAATATCCTCTGTAGGTGCTGCTGGCGGGCAAAGGGGCACACACACACACATTGGATAATTGTATTTTCATTTTTATTAGGTCTGGCAGAGCACTCTCTGACATTTTCTGCTCTTATCTGAGCTTTGCTTGGCCTGTGATTTCTGATACCAAACAACACACATGCAGCACTGGCAAAAATGTTGTGTAAATTTTGCATAATTTTGTAATTAGTTTAAAATGCTTTTAATTGCCACCGAGCAAGACATAGAGAGGGAGATGAGAGGCTGAGTTGTGGTTAATTAGCCGCCCCAGCAATTGTGAGAGAAGTTTATCAAAAGGGCGCTTGGAACACACCTGCGTACCACATGTCGTATGAGTAACGGCTTTGCATAATTTGTGGCCATTTGGGATTCATGTTCCAAGTGCAAAAAAGTAACAGCAATATAATGTAATTTCCTGCCATTTTGTTCAGGAAAAGTACTAAAGTACTAATAAGAAACTAGTTTTTTTTATTACTTTTTCTATTTTCATTTTGAGCACAATGTTTTAGCTAGCAGAAGTTCGACTGCTTTGAGAGCTGTTTGTTGCCAGGGAAACGAAGAATCTGATTGTCTCTTTTCCTTGTCCAGCACTTTAATTAAAATACTTCAACGCCTCAACGACTCAGGCTCATGAACTTTTCCTATTTTCATTCTCCAAAACAACAAGAAAGTGCCCATTCAGCCTCCACAAACGCCAAAAACAAAAAAAAAAAATGTTTATAAACAACTCACCAAAGTCCAACGGTTGCAAAACATAAAATATATACAAAAAAAAACGAAAAAAAAAACAACTTATAATTAAAGGTAGAACATAAAGCAAAATTCAAAACTTTGTTTAACTTTTGCTTCGCTCAATTTTGAGCTGTTCCTTCTGATTTTTTTTGGTTTGGGCTTTGCCATCCGAAGCGCACAGAATTATTTAGATTTATATTAATTAATATTTGTTTTGTGCTTTTTTTGAAGTGACACTGTCTTTCTCTGTGAATTGTGCTTAGGGACACAGCAAAGGAAAAGTGCCTCGCGAGTGCTTGCAGTTATTTATGTGTTTGAATAATTAAATTAGTTTCGCATTAGAGACGATTTAAGGATTTATATCTTGCTTAACTCTTAGAAAGCTTTGACTTTAGGATTCAATTTTGTCTTAGCAATTTTGTCTCATTAAAAAAGGTTTATTTATAACACAATTAGTTTAGCTAGAAAATTTCAAGTATATTTTACATCTCTTGGCACTTTTGAAAATAAAATTTTTAATATTTCTTAAAGGTTTCACAGAAAGGCGGAATATAATTAATTAGGTTTATAAGCACATAAATCATGAATTTCTTGGTTCCATTTTTCAATATTTTTTAAGTCTATTTTAAGATTGATAAATATTGTATGGCGATATGTTATTATTATATTTTATTTAATGTGCTTCATTATTTACTTATTGATATGAAAATGTAATTTACAAAAAACATTCTGCATTAAAAATAATTGATATGAGTTTAATACACTCGCAGGCTCGCGCAATTTGTCAGAGATAAACCGTTTTAATCGTTACATTAATCAAAGCCAAGTGAAATCGCGCTCAACTGTTCGAGCCTCCACTTTAAGGCGACAACTGATAACTGTTCTTTGGGGGTAGCCGAAGATGCGTCTTAATCGTTGTATGGCCGGCGTGCAACTAAAGGACGCCAACATTGCTGCCAGACCCCAAAGCTATGCTATGCCACACGAACGAAGAACTCGTGTCACTTTATGTTTCGTATTCGGGGAAAACTCGTGCCTCGGCAATGTGTGTACTAAAAAGTTGGCGCTTCTGTAGAACAGTTTGTATGTGTACAATCGGGGGCACTGGGTTAGTCGGCAAAATCGGCAATTTATGAATGGAACAAACACTTGTTAGCGTGCGCATGGGGAAATCGTTTAACATGTAAGACATTTTTGTTATACAACTGTTATACTAGCTTGTGACATGGCAACAATTGTCAGAAGTTTGAGAATATAAATATTTGTTTTTTTTTTTTTTTGTGGTTAGCTTGTAGAAATAGGTTAAGCAGAGTATACAGTTTACTAAAGATTATTTTTGTATGTTTTATGATTTATTTATTTCTCTTTTCACAAGGAAAAATACTATTTTTATATATATTTTTACTATAATAGTAACATTTGCATCCGCATTTACTGTTGCCATGCCAACTATTTCACACAAATGGCTCTAAAAAAAACACACATGAAGACTACGAAACAGTTTTAGCAAACTGTTTTGTAAGGGAATCCAGAATTATCTTTGTGCAGATGTGAGTTGGCCAACAACATCAACAACAACAAGAGTGGTCTGGGACAAAACACTGACCACTGACCACGAAATGTGTACCCAAGGCTATTTGTTTGCAGTTTCATTGGTTGAATACTTTGGCCTGAGTGCCAGAGTTTTTGCAAAATATACCACATTTAAATTGTACACTGGACATGGAAAACTCGCTGGGGAATGACCAAGAGCACAAAGGGCCCAGTTGATAAATTTGCAAACACAACATAAAGCTTAAACGAATTTAACGCACATTGCACTGGAGCTTAGAGTTTTATTTAGTAGTGTTTTGGAACTAGTTGGGTCAGAGTGTTACCGTAACAAAAATGTCAATGTTGTTGTTATTAAAGCCATTGAACCATAAAGCGTAAAAGGAAAAATATTAATTAGTTCTGCGAATTCAATTATGCATAATAAGCAAGTTTATTTCCATAATTATATTTTCCTATGTAATGCCAATAGAAAAATAATAATAAAGTTAGCAAAAATTAATTAGTTTCCATAGAAATTATAATACCTTTCAATTTGAATTTTGTTGTGCTACAAAAATATTATTTAAAATCAGCTTTATTGTTATTCAAATAAAGAACCTTGAATGAGTATAATAAACTGGTTTTCATAACAAAAAACAAAACTCTTATTGCA
Source organism: Scaptomyza parva (assembly GCA_035044645.1). Taxonomy (NCBI): domain Eukaryota; kingdom Metazoa; phylum Arthropoda; class Insecta; order Diptera; family Drosophilidae; genus Scaptomyza; species Scaptomyza parva. The sequence continues at coordinate 9,826,678 of JAWNNT010000090.1, forward strand.
TTTTTCTTCATTTGTTATCCACTCCATTCAAAACATTTGTTAATATCTTAAGCCAAGACTTGTTGGCTCTTACTCTGTAAACGAACACCTCCTCAGCACATTCATCTAGAGCAATTGGCAGATGCAGTCAAGTCAGCCAAAGAAGAAGTGCGCTTTACAATGTAAACAATGCGATAAATGAAAACGCTGCTTGGCAAGAATCTAGCAATGTAGGTATGGTCGTTGGGCCAGACAGATAGACGGGCAGACGGACAGGCAGATAGACACTCAGTCAATAAGTCAGCTTGTAAGCAGAGTCAACAATCAAATGCCAAGAGGCTGTTCTTGGAAGGCAAACGGTAAGTTATGTGATCAACAACAGGAAGGAAGAAATGCAAATAATTGAATAAGCATTACGTATACGTAATGTGGGTTAAAGTAAACTGTATAATAATTTAATGAAAATGTGATTTTTGAAGCGAATTTAAACTTTATTAAATTTCTACCTTCACAGGGTATAACAAAACTCTGACGAGCTGAATAGTAAGCTTTTTATATTGTTCGTAGATTGCAGCACTCAATGCTGCTGTTGTTATGTTTTCTTCGGTTTCCTGGCGCCTTCGGGCGAGTACAATAAAAAGCAAAACACTTTGTGAGAGAGTATTCAAGTCGTATAGCATACAAGTACTCACATATATCCTACAGTAGCAATGGAAAGAAGACAATAACAAAATAAAGAAGAAGTGGGAAAATAGAGCAAAAAGAAGGTGGCAAGGAAACATGTGTCGAATCTGGTTCTCAGAATCTGTTTGCTTCTCAATTTTCATGTAAGCTTTCGTATTGCATGCCGTCGGGGGCAAATGGAAATGGATATGCAGTAAGGAAAACTGAACTGAATCCAAATCCAAATGCATAAGGCAATTTTGCGGAAACGGTTAATGTAAAAGCAAGCTAGACAGCTTTTTTTCTTGAAATTGAAAACCAAATCCGAAAACAAATGTGTGTGTGTGGGTAAGTGTGTGTGAATAAGGCAATTTATGCGGAATTCAACAGGAAATGGTTAATGGTAAGAACCAGCTGAGCCTGAGACTACTCAAGTAGTCAGCTTTAAATGTGTCTAAACAGTTTATACAGCTTAGACTTGAGGCAGGCAAATGAAAAGAGAAGCTAAATAGTTCTTCTCATGCTCATGCATTAGTAAGTAAGTAAAGTAAATTAGGCAGTCGAAACAACTAAGCATTTGGACACAATAAAATCTTGTTAGCAATCAAAGTCAAAGCAGGCAAAAATAAGGCTCACACGCAAGGCACCCAAACATATTTTACGTTCGAAAAACAAGCTGGAAAAAACAAAACAAGCAAGGGAAAATGGAAAAAGCGGCAAAAAGTTTTAGCCAAAAAGCTGGCAGCAAGCCAGCAAGCAGCAAGTTTTTAGATAGCGAGAATTTGTACGAAAGACAACTCAGGCGAGCGTCTTGAATTTTCGCACACAGAGGAAACCGGAAGGCAGACGTCGTAAGGATAATGCCCGGCATGCGTAACGCATAAGCGGCAAATTCCATTAAGTGGCAAACAACAAAAACAACGTAGCAACAAACGAGTAACGAGAGCAAGTGTGTAAGTGTGTGTGTGTGTTTCAAGAGGTAAAGGAGTTTGGCGGGGTGCGGTATGCGAATTAAAATGATACGAAGAGAGGGAGACAGAGTGAGAGTGTTGGGGTGTGGGTGATGTAAGAGTGTGTGGGTGGGTTGCCGGTGCGTCATGGAAAATAAACTTTTTTATATGCCTTTTGATGAGGGTGTGCTTCTGTGCGTGAATGTATGTGTGCATGTGTGTGTGTGTTGTGCGGAACGAGAGAATAAAATTTCAATTTACAAGTATAACTGGGTCAGTTAAAGGAAAAGGCGGCAACGGATTCGGATTTTTGAGTACGTTGCGATGCAGATCGTAAAGAAATTCCTTCACTCCCTTTTTCAAGCCACACATAAACAATTTATATTCATCGATTTATGGTCATTGCAAACACTCACAAACATATATGTATATATGTTTTTTACACTATTATGACTGCAGTTAAATCAAATTCCATTAAAAATGCAGTTTACTTAAAATGCTGAGCATTTATTACATCGGCAAGAGTTAAATTATAATCGAATCAGTTGAGCATTTAACCCGCATTAAGGAATTTCATAGTTAAAACCAAGTATTTCGTTTGATAAAATCATATCAAAGCCAAACTATGGTTAATAACCAAAATTATTGTGAAAATTCAAATATTTACTTACGATTGAAATTATTTAGTAATTTGTGGTTCCAGCTTTCAATTTGATTAGCCATTTTGCCATTTTGTGGTCAAAATTGATAAGCGAAATGCACAAATGGAATGTAAATATATATATATTGCAGCCGAAAGGCAAAAGGATTGCGATGTAAATTGCCAAATAGTTTCTGTGAGCATTTCTGATTTTTTAAATTTAATCAAAGATAAAATAAATAGTCAAGCCAATGAAAAATTTAACAGCAAACATTTCTGTTAAAAACATTTGTCCCAAATATGTTGTGTTAAAATACCAACCTTAAGCCAAGACAACAACCAATATGACAAAAGCTTTTCACACTGTTAGTTAACAGCAGAATAAAAATACCATCCACACAACTGTTAAGCCATTGAAAAAAACACAAAGACAGCTAATAACAAAGGCAACAAAACGTCAAGTTCAACGTACGGCTAAAGGACATTGATGTGTTGTGTGTTTGCAGCAGGAAATGTGGCATAAGGAGAGAAAATGAAAATAAAATGCATTTTGTTTAACCCAATTAGTTAGCTGTTTGCGGGGGAAATTACCAGTGCAAACAAATAATACAAAGCAGCTGCTTGGATTGACAAACGTGCTAATTATACCCGATACCCTGATGAACACATACTAGCACAGCACAAGGAATGTGACACCAAGGACAAAGACAAATGTGGTGCCGGGGGATGCACAGTTGACAAGTGCTTAACAGCACGGGAAACAACAACAACAGCAACAACAACGAGAACAACACAAATTCATTGGCAATGCTGTTGTTAAGTAGAAAAAACACGCAGTCAAACAGAATTGTTTGTATGCAAATAGAGAAAGCAGAGCTTATATGTATATGTATATACTCATTCTCCACCCCTTCAATTACCCGGAACCAGCGAAAGTCAGATTTAATATTGGGGACAAAGGGTGTTTCTGCTGAAGCTGCTGCTGTTGCAGCCGTTCGTTGGTTCATTTGGCTTCATTGCAAATAGCGCTGGCGAATTTGCAAAATTGAATTGTAATGAAGTTATGCTAGAGCTGGCGATTGCTGTTAAGTTGTCAAAGATATGTTGGTACACACAAACATACATTCCATTTCCTCCCCTACACCTTACCTTATCGTGCCCAATTACGTTGGCTTTAACACAAAGAACAGACAGAACAGATTTTCGCCAGCATGAAATTTACTTCTACATTTATCTGTACTCAGTTATTTTGTGGTTTTAAACATTATTTCTGCTCCGACAATAGGTTATTTCATATTTATCTTCACGCCACTCATGCACAGCATAGGCTTGCGGTTTAGCTGCAAGCAATATGCTTTACAATATGTAAATATTTTATGTTTTTCACCACTTGACTCGTATTGGGCAAAAAAAAGTATACAATCTTTTTCGTTGCAGGCTCGATGTTTGCAAATAGTTTTTGGTTTTTTGGATTTATTTTATGGGTTTGGTTTGTAATAAATATCAATACATTCGTGTTAAATAATAAACGCAAACAAAAAGTGTTGCTGCTCTTAGGCGCATATATTTAATTGGTAACCGATATGTTAACACCCCCCACATTGTGTTATTTATGTCATTGAATTGTTGTTTGTATTGCATATTGCAAGCTACATATTTTACCTATGTCATTTTATACAATCAAATAAATAATATGTTTGCATGTTTGTATATGCAAATAAATGCCTGAGGTACATTTTGAAGTAATGAAACTTGAAAAGACATATTTAGAATGGTATTTGATTTGGGCCATTATGCTTGAATGATTATGTAACTGCCCACAAAAGGTAGCCAATGCAATCAGTTAATGAATCATTTCTCAATGCCACAACCACAATTTTCCTCTGGCACATCGTTAATAAAGCATAATACTAAAGCTTTTATGAACCGAATACTGTTTGTGAGCTATTTTCATTTGCTGTTAAGTATCACTGGCCACAGCATTCGTTTTAATATGAATATTCAATTATTTATTTATGCAAAAATATCACTGTCATCAAAATATTACTGCATTCGTGCATTTCAACCGAAAGTGTTCAGCACATATTTAATGTGCAAGTTATGCATAAATAAAACAGCCTGAAAGAAGAAAATCAAACAATAACTGTTTATATATATTCAGTTGCATTATGACGAGTTGCAAACGCGTTCGGGCGACTTTCACAAACAGATTTTGAATTTATGACATTAATTGTTTGGTACGCCGCAGGCCAAAACTGAATTCCGCCCAGAAAACCATAAAAAAATAATGATATTAATACCAAGCAGACTATCTTCGGTATGTCGAACGCTGTATATACACTCAAAACGAAAGATTTCTGCGTTTTCATGGAGACATTTTTATAAAAATCTTTAACTATTAAGATTTAGTGCAACCTTCTCTAACTGCAGTGAAAGAAAGAGCTTGACAAGAAGAACAGACAGATATGTCTATACCAATTAAGCCGATCAAGAATATACATTATAATGCTATTGCTTATGACAAAATTAATCTACATTTTTCAAGTGTATCTACATTTTCAATTCTAACCCAAACAAATAAAGATAGGACAACAAAGTTCAAACTGCCTACTATTTCGCGTGAAAGTAAAAGCATAACAAATTTTTGAAAACCATAATAAAAACAAAATTTACGTACGCATAAATATTCATTTTAATCCCCGACTGCAGCTATGCAAATTCAGTGCAAAATCCTGCGCATAATCAACAACTTTTAGCTTTGTTATTTGCCACAACAGCGTCGCCCATGAGCTAGTTTTAGTGCAGGTGAAAAGTGCACAACTACAAAATTTGAATAAAACAATTTTTGTGTAGCGAATCTAAGGTACTATTTAAGCGACAAGGGATTTGCATTATCCAACTAAAAACAAACAAAACAAATACTTAATGAATAAGATTTCAATGGAGAATTCTACAGAGATTTATTGTTTTTAAGTTAAAGCTTTTATCTGAATTGCTTTTACACTGGTTGGGCGTTGGGGCACAAACGCACAAACAAGTGCAGATTCTTGTCATACATTTTAAATGGTTTGTTCACTTTTGTGCGTGTTTAATGGACGACCTTTTGTCGAGTGTTACGCAGCAATAACAAGAGATTTTTATGCTCGTTGGGCTCGTTGGAGCCTCATACAAGCCCCATAAATATGTAGAATATCTCTAGCAATTATCATGCACAGTTACCACTCGAATACTCGAACACTTGAACACTCAAAACACACTTTAACAGTCAAACAATCGTGCGTGTTTGTAACCCGATAAGAGTGTATGGCATGACCAGGAGAGATGTGGATGTGTTTGTGGATTTAACAGCACTTACCCTTTATGAAATCGACTGCCATCTCCAGGCCATATGTATCCTTGTCGCAGTCATCCAACAAATGTGCACCAAGTGTCACATTTGGCAGCAACTGCTGCTTGTTCACTTGATCCAGTGTGTAGAGCATGGCCTCAAGTGCCTGTATGCCACCCTGTGGCATAATTTGGCCACAGGTGATGCTATCCTCGCGCGAATGCACCATCATCAGGCCGCCAAGTATGACATCGCCCTCAAGGACTGCGGCATGTTTCACTGGCCAGCCGGAGGATGTTGTTGCTGATGTGGTTGCTGCCACTGCTGCTGGGATATTACTGGCCATTGGGTTACCCAATGTAATGCCATTTAATTGGGCCATGTTTGTGGCGCCCAACAGGCGTAAAGATGGTAAGGTTTTCCCTTCAATTGATGTTGTTACATCTGGTGTTGCTCTTGTTGTTATTGTTGCTGGTATTGTTGTTGTTATTGTTGCTGATGTTGTTGCTGGTTTTGTTGTTGGTACTGTTGCTGGTGATGTTGCTGCCGCTTGCCAATTAGTTATATTATATTCATTTATTGTTGGTTGCAATATTGTTGCCGTTGCTGCTGCTGTTGTTGATGTTGCTGTTGTGCCATTTTGTTTCGCATTTAACTGGATTTCTGGCTGGTCCACATTGGTGGCTGTTTGTATTATTGATGTTGCTGTGGGCGCAATGCGTTTTGCTTTCATTGGCATCGATGTACTAGATTCTATTGTCTCTGACATTGTTTTGGCATGTGCTGCTTCTGATGCCACAGTTGCTGCTGTTGCTGTTGTTGATGCTGTTGTTGTTGTGTTCGAAATTGCTGCAGAGTTTTGTAGTTTTTTGCCAGCTGCTGCTGTGGCAGCAATAGTGGCTGTGGGCGCGTGACCTCCAACGCCTTTAATGATAGTTTCGGGCGTTGTTAGCGTTGTTATCCCGGTTATTGTTGTCGCTGCTGTCGACGCAAGTGTTGATGCTGCTGTTGTCGCAGCATCTAAATTGCCGATGCGAGTTGACCTTTTGCTTGGCCTCACTGCAATTGTGCCTCCCGCTGTTGTACCTGGCAACGCTGTTAATTGCTCCGATGCCTTATGCAGCAATTGTTGCAGCTGCTGCGGCGGCTGCTGTTGTTGTTGTTGTTGCCCACGGCATGCCAGCAATGTCAGCAGCAATAGCACACACGACATACTGTTTGCTCCACTGAACAACATTTTGGCTGTGTGTGGGTGTTGGTGTTGGTGTGTGTGTGTGTTCGTGCAACGGTCTCAGTGTGACAGCATTAACAAGAAATGTGACCGGATTAGTTATCGGCCAATAAATTTCAATTAAATTGAGCAAAACAACAGCAGCGTAAATTCACTTCTCGCCCAAACGCCTTTTAATTATGTTGCTGATACTAGCCAAAATTGATGTGGCTACTAACTTTGACACGATGTTGCTATTGTTCCTTGTTCCCTCTTGTTGTGACGCATTTTGGTGCGTCTCAAGTTTGTTGTCGCTCTTGTTGCATGTTGTGTTGTTGCTGCAATTAGAAAGCAAGTGAAAACTCGTTGAGTAAAAGCAAAACAAACCGGCAACAGTAAGAAGAGAAGCAGCAGTAATTAAGCATGTTTATGTGAATGGAGAATTATAAATGTTGAGAGCAGTAAACAACAGTAAAAGAAAATAAACACTCTATACTTAAAAATGCTTCAGACATTTGTTTCTCTATTCCCATTTCACACTTTGTTGAGTCAGTTGAGTCGAAGCAGTCCGATTTCACGAATTATCTCTCTACTAACTGGTCTTTGGCCTTTCATTGGCCACAATGGCTCAGAAAAAGGAGAAAAAGGAGTGAGTGGAGCAAGGGCATCCATCAATTAAATGTCGGCCAATTAACACTACAAAGTTGAGCATAGAACCTGGCTGGCACAACTGCAATGTGAGAGAGACTGGAAGTGGGGCACATTTGCCACACCTCTCTCCATAAATTACGCACACTTTGCGAGCAACTCCGAGTAACATTCGAGCGTTTTAAGCTGTTCCGCAACGCAGCACTTTCATCGTTCTAGTATTTTATGGCACAAGTTTTACGGGCAGCTTATAAAAAGTAAATGTTTTAAAAGCTTACGAAAAAAGGTTCAGAATTTAAGAAAACAATTTCCACTGCCCGAGGATATTCTCTTAAAATCCTTAAATTATTATTATTATAAGGTGTTTTCTTGCACTCCCTACAAAAACCCGAATATTATGTAAATAATCATAACAGTTTGGGCAAACTGTTGACATTCCAGATACATATTGACAACTTGCAAATAACTGTAATTTGTCGTTGATTATACTATGTGTGTTGACATGCCTCAAACAACAATGTTCTTCACATAATGTGCATGTAAATAAACACTAGAAACTAAGTTGAGAGCTGAGTGGGACAGTAAAATGCTGAGTTGTATTGTCAAATGCGGATATCCTTTTCGGGCTAGCCAAATAAACACTTAAGCAACATGGCACAAGACTTTAATAGACTGCCATCAACAATAACAACTGTTAGCCGGATGTGTTAGCCGGAATTGGGGAGCAAGAGCATAAACATTTCCCTGTAAAGCGAATACTTTGTCCAAAAATAATCACAATACCTGATAATAACATGGCAATATCCTGTGTGTGTCACCCACCCTTAATACTTATACAGGCGACAATTTTGTATACCGGAAATTGAGTTATATGGTTATTGGAACGCGTTATGCTCATTAAATATTATAGCACACAAAAACAAACACACACACACACACACTTTCGGTAGCAGCAGCATCAGCATGAGTAGCAACTAATTAATTAAGAGGCGTCCGAGCAAACGATTTTCCGGTTTAGTTTTATGAAAATCTAATTAGTTGCCTCCTTGCTGCCTTGCTGCAGCTTTTTAATTAACTTCGCATAATAACAGCTTATGATGGCCATTCAATTTGGGGCTCGGTTTGCTGTCTTTTGTTACCAAACTGCAATTTAATGTTATTAATTGAGTTTCGGTTTAAGTACTTGCCACAATCTGACCCAAGATTTAAGTTTTGGCTCCCATGGCTGTACTTAAGATTTAATCGATATACTGATAGCATAAAATATCTACTTATATCCAAGATATATCCAACGATTAACTGCGGATTTTATTAAACTTCTTAGGATGACCCCAATTCACCCCTCCACATCTAAGCACACCAAATGTTAACATATTTTTGGGCTACAATATTAAAATTCTATTTAGATTTTTAATCGATAGGCCGATAACATAAAATAGCCGCCTATCTGCAAGATATATCTAGACTAACGATTAACTGTGGATTTTATGAATCTTCTTAGGGACTCCCCACCACACACTTTAGCACACCAATTGTTGACATATTTTTGGGCTACAATATGAAAATACCATTTGGCGTATTTTTGGCTGGCTGTGTGACACAATCTTTAATACCCATAACGGCACTCTTGGGTCACCCCAAACTCAGCTGAATGCTCTGCTTATCTCACAAATACCTGAAATGCCAGCGATGCCCTTTTTTTTCATTCGCTTTTCTCCTTCTGCCTCGACTATTTGTTTATTTTTCAGCCACTCCCCCACTCAAACAGAAGCAACAAAAATAGCCGCAAGCTGCGCATTGCTGTAGTCTTTCATTTTTATTTTATTTTTTTTGTTTTGGCGCTAATATTCTTTTTATTGAAACGATATTGAGAAGGTCGTCCCAAAAATGGTGTGCAAGGTCGTTGTTGTTTGTATGTTTATGTGTGTGTGAACAGAGTAGGCGTCAACTGGCATGTGGCCAACAAAATGGCCGGACGTGCGAATAAATTCGAGCGAAACTAATGAAATGTTGCCCCAAATGGAACTAATGAAACGCTGCCTGTCAGCCAGCTTCCCCTTCTCACACATCCCTCGCATTTCTTCCCACCATGTAAATTTAATTAAACTTATCAATTTTTGTTATACTACTGCGTGTGTGTGTGCGTTGGCCACAAGTCAAACAATTGACAGCTGTTGGTCATTATCCTTGTCGCAGACAAAACACACACACACAACATATGATGATATATGACACAGTGTGGACAAGGCTCAATGCCTGCAGAAGCAGCAGCCAGAAGCTCTTTCCCTTCACTATTTTAATGATATAAATGAATGATATTATAATGAAATGTCTTTGTTCTTCGCTGTTGTGCGTGATGTGATGCTTGCACAACCCATTCAAAATGTTCAGCGTACACTGCACAACATAAAATATTAACATAGCTGGAAAAACAAACATTCAAAACAAACTTCAACACTTTGCGTTCTTAAATCAACTGTGGGATTGTTTACAATAGGCCCATAAACTTGCATCAGCTCAATAAATATTAATTTAAAAGTTTTGTGTACATATTTGATTAGCATAACAAGTTGGAATTGACAAATATTGCGTATACGCACATCTGAAAACTATTTGATATAATTAATATTTACTGTAATACCTCATTTATACTTAAGTTTCACAGTTTGAAGTCTCAAACAAACATTTCACTAAAGCTAATGAAAAAATCATTTTATGCACTTTAATGCTATTAACATAAGTATGGTAAGAGCGAGAGAGAGATGTGTGTAAACTGTAATCTACAGCAGGGCACAAAAGTAATTATCACTCTGACAACACTGTCAGAATTGACAGTGATATGTGAATAAAATATGTATATATGTATGCGAGACAAACTTATGTTTGTCTGCTGACAACATATGACAACAGACAACAGCGAAACGGGCAAGTTTATTATCAAGAGATTTAAAACAACCAGCACAATATATACAGTCCCTAGAGTTTAAAATGTAATTTGTAATTGGGTTAAGCACAAATAACATACCATGAAATGAAATTTTACACTTGTAGATTAACAACTATACGAGATTAAATATTTATTGGGCTCATCTTACACTCAGTTTCGGAATGAAACGACCGGAAGAAAGTGCAGCTAATTAGAGCCAATTTATTTTAATGAATATCGAATGCAAAGAGCATATTGATTTCCTTAACGTTGCAGCAGACCTTTTACAACTACAACTGAAATAATAATAAGCAGCATTTTTTATTAAGGCTCAAAAGTAAATGGAAAGATACACTGAAAGCCCCTAGTAGAAGAGCGGAGTTAGGGTAAGGTTAACATAACAGTTTTGCTCATATTTTTTTATGGCAAAATTATGCAAAAAGTTCTGTAACCTCGGGAGCAAGGACCAGAACCCGCTGTTGCTACTGCCGTTGTGCCGTTAAAAGAAAAATAAAAAAAGGCTGCAACAAATACAAAATTAATGCCTCGGCTCCATTAAAACCAGCATCGCGGCACAGACATCATCATAGCATCCCTGCTCAAGTTCATTTAGCCGTCGCTCAATTATTGAAATATTATTTATAAGCATAACCCAAAGAAGTTACCTTTTCGCACAGAAAAAAAGAGCTAACAAACCCAATATCATGTGGAGCCAGGGCGAGAGAAAGAGGGAAAGCATAAAAAAAAAAAAACAGTCCTTGGGCAGTTCATACATAACGTATACGCATCGTAATGTGTGGCACGTGACCAGGGAATATAGGCTGGACTTGAAGGACCTCTTGCCCGCAGATCGTTGACCACTTAATGCATGATTATCTCTAATGAATATGCAATGCACATAAAAACACTTTTCTACTCCATCTCCTACTTACCATCCCTTTTTTCCCCATTTTTTCACTGTGGTTTATAGTATGCTATAAATTTCCCATAATGTATTTCTATAGTGCGGTAATTTGTCATTTTCAAATTGATTGCCAAACGTAGAAGAAAGGGGCGAGAAAAGAAGTGCTGCATATTTAAATAACATGAAAAACTAAAATGGGACCACAAATCAGTTTGCCGCGTGCTAAAAAAAACACTTAAAATGGTTGAAGGGAAAACTGAAAAAACAAACTTGGTAAAATATTGCCAAACATTTTTTGGCAATCGCAAAAATAATTAAATGAGTTTCCAGTTTGATTTTAGTCAGAAAACAAAGTTATACAACGAAAATTTTTACTACCAACTATTTTTATTCAAATAAATTTATATACGCCAAATTGCAAGAAATAATTTAAGCTTTTGCCACAAAGGAACCGAATATTATGCAATTTGCGAAGTTTTCCTTCCCGTTCGCCGTTGTCATTTTACTTCATTTATTATCAGTTTTATTGTTTCTTCAATTAAAAAGTTTTAATATTTATTCTTCCTCATCCGTTTTGAGGCCACCAACGGTTTTCGCTTTATTTAAGGCGCCATTTTTTTGGGACAAAATTTAAGCGCACTTCGCTGACAAAATGGCGACACAACACGCCAAAAAGTTGTGCGAAAACTTTTAATTAGCAGCGTCCAACCGGGAGCAACAACAACAAAAACAATAACAACAACAATAAATACATCAGCCAGCAAAAACAACACGCAGACTAAGCAAAAACCCCCAAAGGAAATAGCACCAAAAAACCCAAACCAAACCAAAACCAAAAATTTTCTCGCAATGGGCGAGGAAAAACACCAACTCAAAAGTGAAACTCAATTTTCAATGCGTAAATATAATGAAAATGTCTGCCACACGCTGCTGCTAAGGGTGAGAGAGCAAGGGGGAATTGGTGTGTTCTACATGTGGGTGGACCCCTTCCAAAGTTTTTCGGGTATGCTAATGAAAGTTTGGGCTAGTTGAGGATTGTGATGACAGGTGTGCGGTTAGTTAAGCGGTTCCTTATTCGAGTTTGATAGATCAATTTTGGTAGCTGTGCGGCTAAAGACCTTTTAAATAGTTTAGCAACTAAGATAGATTAAAATTCAAATTCAACTGGCATGCAAATGAAAAATGATTCTAGCCCTTAATGACATTAAACTAAACGTGTTAATGTTATAAATATTTTCTACATCACATTTAGATCTCATGACCTTTGAAATGTTTAAATTTTGTTTTCCTTTTCGGTCCCTTTTTAAGGCTTCTGAAATAAAACGTTTATCTTTTTTTTTTTTATACAAGCACCCACTTGGCAGCTATTTGGCAGCAATGTGACAATTTGGCATCGATTCAAAATGATGCCAAGTGCACTTTTAAGTGCTCTTTTCAGCACATATATATATATATATTTTCAGCTTTTTGAATGTCAGACCATTCATATCATATTAAATGTTAGCAGTCGGCTAAAACTGTGCAAGTGCTGTGTTTGATAAAATAGTGAGATAAACGTAAACAAAACGGGGTTAGCGACTTTTTCTGACACTCCCCTGGCGGCTGGACCAGAGGCCATAAAGTGCCATAAGGCCGCAACACTGACAGTTTGGGGCTGTCTGCATATATTTGGCTTCGCGTAGTAAACAAATTAATCCAATTTCATGAAAGCTGCGGCTGAGACTCCACACAGGGAGGAAGAGGGAGCGACCCAGCGGCACAAGCAGCTATAGGCATAAATTAAGTAATTAAGCGGGTGGGACAAGAAAGGCAGATACAGACAGAGAGAGAGAGAGAGTTGCCTAGTTGCTCACTTTGTTAATTGATGCTGTGTCAAAGCGTTTATTTAGTGCTTAAGTGCGCATATTTGGCTAATTAAATTGTTGTTTATGGCTAGAAGAAGTTCGCTGGGATTTACATAGCATGCCTCTGATATTGCATAAGAACTTTAACATATCCTGCGTAACACATGTCGTATGATTGATTTGTTTATAAACATGAAATGTGGCTCAAAGTTTGTTCTTTCTTTTTCTTTTTGTAATGCATCAAGATTTTCATAAGCTGATTAAAGGAAAACCTGCAAAAAGCAAAAAGAAATCCCGTCTCAAGCATCGAAGGATAAAAGAAGCGAAAAACAAAAACAAAAATTAATCAAAATTAATCGTATTACCAACAACCAGTCGAATAAATGAGTCAGTTTGAATGAAGTACTCGACTTTTAGATACCCCTTTAAAGCAGCTCGGTGCTAAATATCATATAAATATATAAATAGTGATTTTTTGCCATTTTAATGCTTGTTCATTCACACTCAAATAGTTTTTGCTTGCTCAAAACTTTTTAATCTACAACATTGACATCAATGCTGAGTTAGTCAACAAAAACTTTTGGATACATTTTGTTGCACATACACTTACATACATATTTATGTACATGGAATTGAAACACCTCCTGTCGAGTGCTGGGTATAAGGAAGCTGCGTGTGGTACAAAAGCAATTTACATGCTTTCCCTTACTTGACATATGTATGCACATGTCATATGATTGCTTTTTGGCCCCGGCACGAACTCAAATGAAATTTCAAATTTCAAACACTTTTAAGTGAATGTAGAATATGTCGAGAGACACACTCACAAACACACACACACGCAGTTGAAGGAAGTGAGAGTGAGACAGTCTTTCTGACAGCGCCAAAGTGAACTCATTACGGAAATTACTTTTGACAACGCAAAGTCTATAGCTGCCGCTGCTCCTGCCCCTTGCCGCTGTCGCTGCTGCTGCTCGTTGTGGCACTTTTGGAAACACTTTCTGGCTGAATGGCGACTATGGCAACTTGCTTTCTCCAGCGTTCATGCAAATGATATGCTTATTGAAGTGAGCTGCGCTTCATTGCGAACGCAAATAAACAAACATTTTGGCAGCAGATAGCAGCAGAAGCGGGTCTTGTCAACAATTAGTTAGTACCAGTACCCAGAAGAAGATGGCGAAAAGCAAAGCGAGCAAACAACATATGGGCAATCTCTACTGTACTGTACATGATTCATGAAACGATGCCACCAAAGATGGCGATGGCACTCTTTCCGCTACCGACAAGCGACGGAAGGAGAGTCGCTCGAACACCGAACCGAACGACGGAATCGTTGTTCAAACAATGACACGAGCCTGAGCGATTGCTTGCCCAAATAAGAGTGACAGCGTTTGGTACAGTGGGCTTAAACATACTTAAACTGACTAAAAATAAATCGTAGAGACTTAAGATTGTCGGTTTCCACTGTGCAGCCTTGCCTTTCGCCTGAAGCTTCATCAATATATATGTCAATGTTGTAAACTTATCCTGAATCAGTGTCGCTTCCCACGATGCATCGTCTGCGTGCTTGATTGAAAAAAGAGAAACGTAAGTTCTTTACACGATATACAAATTTAAAACTTGCGGCTAGCCCGTCAACATCGAAGTCTCTCAGCAAGTTAACGCTTGAGTTAACGGTTTGCGCTACTTTGTTTAAGTTGCGGCGCTTCTGACAAATTTGTTGCTGTTGCTCTTGTTGTTTATTGATTTTGATTGATTCCGAGCTGAGCGCACTGAATGACGATATAGATTGCCACTGATAACATTGAAATGATATACACGCCACATTAAATGGATTATTTAATGTTGTCACTGGTACGTACGTACGTACGTAAATATATGTATATGTATGTTTATGTCGGGCAAATGATGTGTATAGCTGATAGCTATGAACATGCCTCCTTCATTTTGCCTTTGCCTGGTTCACGCTGTGGATTACACACTCGGGACTCGTTTTTCCATTTTATTTGTCTTGTGTGTGTGTTTGTCATCGCCATTTCTTCTTCTTGTTGTTTTTGTATTTGCTTTTGCTTATTTTTTGCCTTCACGACTTCAAATGGAGGCTAAAGTTGATTGTGCTTGAAATTGGTAGGCTCGTACTTACTGTATACGTATCTGTGTGTGTGCGAGTGTGTGTGTCGGTGTGTGCGTGCCAGTTGCTGTAATTGCTGATATGCTCTCGCTCTTTACAGCACAACCACACAACCGCACACACACACCCACACACACACAGAGCTTGTAATAATAAATTAGGCAGCAAAGCTTACCAACTCACACAGTCAAAACCAACATTCTTGTGGTTTTGCTTGTTTTTCTTGATGTTGTTGCTGTTGTTGTTGTTGATTATGTTAAGGTGGTAAGCACTTAGAAGTCCCTTGATATTATAAAGATACTCACTAAAAGCGTTGTCAATCCACCTGTGGCACGAAATGAAAAAAGCAAGCAGGAGAGAATCAAAGACGACTTTCGCTTGATTTGAGGCTGTCAATGACATCAGCAAAGTGGATAAAAAAAAACACGAAAAGGGAAGCAAAGTGTTTTTATATGGGATTAACGCACACACTAACCCACAATTGAAATGTGTGTGGGTGTGTGTATGTGTTTGGGAACACCTAAATAAACGTTTTAGTAAATTTGCTTAGATGCTTATGGGATTGTTTGTGTTCAGGCATAAACACAATGCCAACGGTACATGTATATTAAAAGCTTTAGCTCTGCAATCAACATGTTTCACAATCCAATTATATTTGCTAGAGTCAAGCTTTATTGCTTTCTCTCTCTCTTTATTCTCTTTCTTATCTATAGGCTTGGCAAAACCTTTGACCTTACTCGAATCGTTTGAATTGAGTTTGGAGATTTATTTTCTATGCCACACACAGACGCACGCATACATGTTCGCCATTGCGGCATAATTAACCACATTATTCAAGTCTATCAAGTGTAATTCGAACAACAAACTCAGTCATTTTTCAAGCTTGCTTTGCCAAACAAACACACAGGCATCAAGTGAAAAACAAATACTTGTCTGTATAGCTAAAATAGCAGCATGAGCATAATCTACTGTACTTCCTTCTTTCCTTCCTTTCTCTCTCTCTCTCTCTCTCTCTGTGCCATTGCCATTGCCCATGGGCATATTAGCTGGCTTGATCTATTTATGACACAGCCATATAAAATACGACATTCTATGGCTTTGCTTATAAATATGCATGCTGTGGCATAAATATGTTTAATGTGCGTCCTTCGAATTATTCGATTATTTCTTCAGTACACCAACTGTGTGTGTTTTGTTGTGTGTATGGGTAAATCATAATAAATTGTGAATATTATTCATAAGTCCATATATCATTTACAGCTTTAATACACAAATACTTACACACACATGTAGTATATACTATATTTATGTAGATTAATGATAAAAATAATTTATTTTCCATTTGACTTCGTGTGTGCTTTAAACAGTTTACTTAACCTGCGCTTAGGGGGTAAATACTGTTTAGGACAATTGAATATGTAATCTAGCAAATTGCGAAAATTTGTAGGCATTCCACTAAGCCAAGTAGCCACAAGCCACATGCTTTACCAACCAACAAGATGCAATGCAAATGGACGCTTCCTATGCAAACTTTATCTTCTGAATTGTTATTATGGCAACGCTGAAGCTGGAGCACATCCGGAGCAAAGCGAATTCAAGCTAAACGATAAACACAAAGTTCAACTTATTCAATTACATTGAAATGCAAATGCAGCTAAGTATGTTGATGAACGCTCCCAAAAACAGACTGCTGCTGCTGCTGTTTTTCAGTCTTAAGGGAGGGGGAGGAAAGCGAAGAAGCTTAAGCACGGTTTTATACCACTGGCATAATATGGCACTCAATATACGGTTGGTTGTGTGCATGATTTTTGGCGGATTGTGCAAAGCGTTTTTGGGGAATTATGTCTGAAAATTAATTAAAGCTTAATAAATTGCATTGCTCCATTCACGAAAGTGCACTCAAAACTTGCAAAGCTTGCAATATGGCAAGTAGCTTGATTCATATACAAGTACTTGTTCGTACATGTTGTTATTCACATAAGTGCAGCAATGTACAAAACTTTTAAAGTTTATGCTTCACAAATTTGTAATATCTTTTGTGCAGCAGCAAAATGATGATAAATTAAAGCAGGGCAGGGATATGCAAGGCATGGCAAGGCATGTTTAACAGTCTAGGATGCTCATGTGCATAAAAATTCGACTGCATGTAAATTGCATACGCAAAACATAAACATGAAATACTAAGAAAACAATTTCGAAAGTATTTGCTGTAGTGTGGTTTCTTCAAAAATATTCATATCGTCGTTTTTCATCTTGTTTCTTGTTTGTTTGTTATTCTTTTTGCGATTCATATTTATGCAATTATAAACATTTTTCAATCAGAACTGTGTGAAATTGTGCAAATTGTTTGTTCTTGGAAAAGTATGAAAGGTGTTTTTCATTAATTGAATGAAATCGAGATGAATTTTTGCAAATGAATAACAAGCAGATTGAACATCGAATTTGTTCGAAACGTTATTTAAAGTCAATTAATTGCATATTGACAACGCATTGGAAATCCGCGCTTAAATCTTATTTAATGCCACCTCGACACATTGTTAAATAATAACTGATTTAAAGCGAGTTTAATTAATATTTCGGTATAATGCGCTGCCATTCAGGCATACTTTAAGCGGCGATTCACAATGTATCTCCATTAATGAGCGATTGTTAAAATATTGCAATATTTTTTAATACGACCAAACATCTCAGTTAACTGGAAAGCGTGGAAAAGCAGCTTTTCACCTCATTATAATATGAAATGTTGACGTTAATCTGCGGCAAGTTGCCGTTAAAAGCTGGCGGCGGGCACCTTTAAAGTGCCATAAAAACCGGATGCCATAATAAATATTAATGGCGTCGGCGCAAAGGCGTTAACTAACTATGGTGGAGCCAGCATTCGCGTACCCATTACACCATTCCCTTCGCATACACTAAATGTGAGCTTCCGTTTCCGGTCTCTACGCGGTCTCCAAGGCTGTCCGGCATAGACCAGACCCAAAACCAGAAGACCAAACCTCAGTGGGGGATGCTGTTGCTTCCACCCCTGCTGCCTTCGGTTCTCTTCTGTTTACATTCACACCGTAGAATATTTATTTATTTGAGCCGCATACCAAATGCGCGCCATGGGCATCGTTTGCATTGAAACACTTTCCATTGTTGTTCGTTAATCTTTGGCACTCGCATATAGAATTTAATTAAGGCGATGGCCCGTCATTATTCAATTCCTGATGGGACCACATCACTCAGTCTGTCCGCTTCACTCCGTTTTCGTCCTCTCTCTCACTCAACAACAACAGCAACAATAACAATGTGCACAAAGTGTGACCAAAATTTTTGCCGAGACACGCCTCGTTGCCCAACTCAAAGTGAAGGTCGCCTCCCCAAGAAAAAAGGTTTTGCAAATGTGCAAAATAATTTCTGAAGCGTTTCTCGGCTTCAATTTGAATAAGTATGTATTTGATTACTTCTCATCTTGCAAATATTGTTTGCAAAATGGCAATGGAAAGTCATTTCAAGCACACACACCCACACACCTACACACCAGCACACATCGTTTTGAATGTAAGCCAAATGTTCTATGAATAGCTTTCTTTGTGGGATGATATTCGGGTAGGCAGACAGGCAAACGAGCGTACGAGCAGATTTAATTTTATTATTTTGGCATTAAGTACCCAGAAAAGACCCAAAAACGACAAGCGGCATATAACATTTAGGGCATGGCTTTAAGCCAACTCAATGCTATCAAGTTCAAAGATGAAGATGTCAGCCAACAGCATCTTAATTAAAAGAAAAATGGCGCCAGCAACGACCCTAGATCAATGCCAGCCAGCCAAAAGGAGAGGAAAATGTTCAAATTTTATCATTAAATGAATCACACTGAATGGCACTTCGAACTTGCCAATCTGACATTTGAAGTCATAAAAAAAACATGTTCGTTGCAATTCGATTGCAATTCTAACGATTAAGTTTATGTGAAAGTCAATTGGATTTTTGCAATTTGAATGATTCGTTTATACCTAAAGCAAAGAGAGCTTTAGAAATTAAAATGTTAGAAATATTTTTGTGAGTGAATGTCAAAAACCTAACCCGCTTTTAATAATATAATCGCCTGCTCACAACTACGACTTTATGCTTTAAAATATTTGCTAACCCCTTGAAGTATGCAACGAAAACATTTGAGGCATTTTGATCCTTCACACATATAAAACGAAGGCAACGACTCTTAAACCCAATTCACAGCATTTCACACACACACATTTGTCGCTAGCCATACTAAAAACTTGTAGTTTACACCCACACACATACATATTTAAACAAGGTGTAGTAGTAGTAATGGTGCTCAGTTAGCATCAAGTGACTAAAACTTGTTCAACGGAGGCAGCCATAACGAGCTGGAAGTTATTAACAAGAGTTTTACCTTTTCTAGTTATAATTAAGCTTAAGCTGAGACCAACTTTAACCGGTTTTAAAGCCAACATATGCGTGTTTTGACCCTTTCCAAAGACGAAAAAAAAGGTGTAAAGGGAAAAGTTTTCAAAGAAGATTTTTGCGGGTGTTAAAAACCTTTTTGTTCATTGACGCCTTTCACCACACGAATGTGAAGCATGAGCAATGGCCCAAAACTAATGGACTGTCAATGCCGACTACCGTCTATTTGGAACTAAAAACTATTAGCAAAAAGGGGAAAAAATAAAAGAAAAATTGCAAAGTGCAGCAGAATGTACATTGATGTGAAAATGTAACTGTTAATGGTTGGTAATAAATTAAAAGTGACTTTCTCTGACAACTCATTTGAACAAGACAACAGGCCTTAGAACGGAAATTGGCTCAAAGAGCGATGATGGAAGCCAAAAACCCAAAAAAATAAATAGAAATAAGGAAATTCAGCACACTTCAAAGAGCACTTAATCAGTTAGCCCAGATATGAAATAGCTTTGAACAGGCCTAGCCAAAATGTTGACCTACAAAAGTATATATCACAAAGTAGACGTAACATGAAAAGCAATTGTCAAGACATTAATCATAATTTTTCAATTGAATTTCAATTGTCTGTTGCAAATATTTTCAGTTAGATTAATTTCGTTTTCATTCACATTTATCACAGCACACAACCAAAGCAATATGAATGAAAGAAACATTTCCACATTTCTCACAATGTTGAACCATTGACAACAACAACAACAATAGCAGCGGCAGTCACCTACAAATTGTCCGAAAAGTATTCAGAGAACGCCCCTTTTGTCGAGTCATTGCTAAAATTAGCATTTGAACGCGTTTGCTGTAAATCAGTTTTGTTGCATTTTATTTTTCTCTTTTCGACCGTTCCAACATTTCACAGCAAGACAAATTGCATACAGAAAACAACCAAAACGAATTAAATTGTTTTTCTCCATTTTTTTTTTGGCTATTTAACGTAATGGTGTGTGAAAACTGAAGCATTGAAAAAAGAAACGCAATGAATCTTCAAAGTGCAAAGTAAATTTAGCAACTTTGTTATTGCATGCCCAAAACTAATTTAATTAATTATTTCGTGCGTTGTCATGTCAAAAGAACTTTAACGCTTTATCAATTGAATGTTATTAAAAGTTCTTACGAAACTAGTAATTAAAAATTTTTTGCTTTTGCTCACCGTAAGTAGTTCGAATAATGGATTTTTTATTGAATTTGTAATTTAATTGGAATTATAATACATTTATGATTCCACATGATTTATTTTAATAAATGGCACTTAAAATTTTACGCTCAATCACATTAATGTGCATTAAAAGAAATTCACAATTATATATTATTATATTTTTTTGTAATTTGTACAGGCTTAACATACACTTATTCCACTGAACACTATCAATTCTTAGCTCTTTAAATATTTTATATATTTTTTACATGAGCTAATAACTTTTTTTATGTGTCAGATTTCACACACTTTATTAACCTAGTTATTTATACATTTTTCATATTTTTTGAAAAATAAATTTATAATTGAATTAAAATAACTTTTGCAGTCTTCACATACTACTTTCACTTTTCTAACGACGATTTGTAAACACAAGCTCGGACATTGGCAATACTTTAAACGAGGAGCAACAGAAGTGCTCGGCATCGAATCGCGTTCGAAACTGTCGTCTGGATGTAAGATGAAAGCGATGGGAAGCAGCCGACAAAACTGTGATGCTGTTAGCACTTGTTTTGGGATAT
This sequence comes from Scaptomyza parva, assembly GCA_035044645.1. Lineage (NCBI taxonomy): Eukaryota > Metazoa > Arthropoda > Insecta > Diptera > Drosophilidae > Scaptomyza > Scaptomyza parva. Next base: position 9,848,078 of record JAWNNT010000090.1, read on the forward strand.
TTTAACAGAGTTCCCCTAACAGACTGTTATGGCTGAGCAGAGGACAAACAGAAGCAGCTGAAATGCTTTTTCTGCATGGCTTGCTTTTGGTTGGTTAAAGCAACAGAGCTTGAAATGTGCACAGCAAATTTTCGTAATGAAGTAGGTTTTCCTGGCCTGCTATGTTGCAATCTTTAAGACGACTTGCATTCCCATGGAATATTACATATTTCGCATACGCAGCGTGCGCTCAATAAAGTTATTTGTTTGACGAGCCGCAAACATTAACAATGCCTGAGGGGTCGTCTTTAATATTAGCGCTGTTAATGCTTTATTTATACTTATATAAGCATAATTGATGAGATCGGGGTAAGCAACAAATGCGTGGGAACCATTCATCACTCAGGACCGGAAACTTTTATCCCACCAAACAAAACGGATGAGAAAAAAAGGTTCTGGACAAACAAAATTTGCTTTTTTTCCATCTTTAAGCTGTTTTCAGTTAGATAAGTCAAATGTGGTTGTATTAAGAAGATGTTGAACCTTAATTGGTTTTTAGTTTTCTTTTAAACATTGCCACAAGGCACAAAATGTGTGATATAACTTTAAGGCCACACACACTTAATTCCTTACCTGAGCCACTTAATTGAAATCTCTTTACATTTCAGCAAAGCCGACATCTCCAAGTAAGTAGCCAAGCAGTCAGCTTATTTGGCTGTCTGTTTTATTGCGAAATCAGAAAAAAAGATAAAGTGTAAAAGACTTAACAATTCTTTAAGATATTTTTCGACATTTCCTTTTAGCTCATAAGCTCAATTGACGTGCATTTTATGCAATTTGCTGCAACTAGTATTCTGTTACTAATTAAAAATTTTTGCTTGCTAAAGTTATATAACCGTAAACTTATTATCAATATTATTGGTCGAAGTCCTCTTTCGTATTCTTTAGATAATTTGCAAGCTATTCACAATGCTATTCGAATGATTCATTTAATTAATAATTATCTCATCATTACGCATTTTCCACTTTTCACTTGTCAATTGCAAATTTAATAAGAAAAAAATGTACTAAGAAGAATCTTAAGCCAAGAGAAGAAAGTTAAATGCTTAACGCGCAATTAAACATCCAGCCCCGGGTAGAGTGCGTGCCAATGAACATTAAATAAATATTTGCTCAAGTCCATCCCAGTGAGACAAACTCAGACAGCCTGATAGACAGACAGACAGAAAGCAAGACAGAAAGCAAGACAGAAAACGAGACAGACAGAAAGTCCTAGCAAAAGTCCAAGCTGTAAGGATGGCAATGGCAAGAACGTGCATGGCGTTAAATGCTTTTGCACGTCGATGTCAAGAAGAAAGAATGAAAAAAAAAACGATGACAAGAGTGTAGAAGAGCAACAGCTTAAGATGTGGACGACAAGCAGCTGATGATGACTCCAACCTCATTGCCTCGCAGCGCGAGCTCGACAGTTGACTGTCCATCTGTGATGTGCTTTTTGTTGACAGCATAATTACGTTGATGACACAGGCCGGAATGTGGTTGGGAAAGTAGACAAGCAAACACCGACTTGCACCACATCAAACTGAACTCGGACATTGGTTGTCTGACCCAGAACCGAATCAACTCCCCTCGGGCATTTTATGTCGATTTTTGTGTGCGAGCATTTCTAACTGCACGCAGGTGGTTTTTGGCGGGACAAGCAATGAATTTAACATTACGAACAAAAAACAAGCAATAAATTAACTGAATGCTGTCGCCAAAGAAATAACTTATAGTCGTGGACCAAATTGTCCAAACCTGCGTATAAAACTAAAAGCATTAAAGTCAATTTGTAACTCGATGACCTAGATTACCTCGAAAATAAATTCAGTTTGGTTTTATCAAAAATGATCAGATTTCCTGTAGTTATGAAGAAAAACACAGCTAAATTATAGTCAAATTTGTCATAAGAGATTGCAGTGTTTACGAACTGGAGAACAAAGTGGATGATTGAACGCTGTTATATTCAATTTAAAGGTCATGGAAATCTTTATCTAAAAACAATCGAAGTTTGTAATCTGAGTTAGTTCTTTTCCTAAGAAATGGTTTTGTTGTTTACCACAAAACCATTCCTTGTCATATCTTCTTTACTTTTAGTTTTTGTTTACACACACAGTTCACTATTTTCATTCTTCGCTTGAGCTCTCAAATTTATTATTTTTGTCAATTTGTTATGTCTTGTCCATGTTGTGTAAACCATCCCATTGCACAACAACATCTCACGTCTGACAATACACATGTATCATTTAATATGTACACATGTAGTAGATGTTATAAAAGTTTCCTTGTATCTTTTTGTTTTCACTCTGTCTGCAAAAAACCCACACAGACTGCTGCGAATTCTTGAAGCCACACAACAATGTGAACTAAATGCAACTGAGCTGAGCGGTCAGCAGGTTAGACATACCTTTCATTCCACCAACTACTACCATCCACCCATAACAAAAGGCAAACCCCATAGCATGAGAGTGAAAATATACTCGCGGACCGAAGCAGAAAAACACACAAATGTGGGAGTGTAGCTAACAGTAAGTGAAACCATGTGTGGGTTATATGTGAGTTTGGCCAAACTTTTTATGCGAGAGTAGCTGGAATAAAAAGTTTTTCATATTGTCTGACAATAATTATAATGGCACACTCATAAGGCTAATGAAGCCCTTGGGATGTCTCTGAATGTGTGTGACACGACGCCAAAAAAATATAATTATTATGATTGCAATGCGAAGAGTTTTGTCATTTAAGACTCATTTATGGCAAGGACAAAGTAATTGCACATAGTTAAGACTCAAAAAAAATAAAGTGAAACATAAATTTATTAATTATCTGCACGGGTCACAAAGCGAAATGCAAATTTAGCTGCTGTTTAGCCTTTGGCCTTTAAGCTAGCATTTGCCTCGCCCCGGCCCAATCACATGCAATAAGTTATGTGTGCATAATGCTATGTGGACGAGTGTGTGTGTGTGCGTGGTTGTCAGAGTGATTGTGTGTATGTGTGTGTGTGTGCAACAAATTTGAGTATGTGGTATGTGGCCTGTAGCAGCTAGGTTAACCTAGGTTACCAGATTGTCAAAGGCCATAAAGTTGGCACCAATTTAACAGGGCCCAAAATTAATTAGCTATCCCGACGATAACCAAGTCACATCAACTAAGATAGTCAAAGTGTGTAAGGTCTCATAACTAATGCTACTTGAATAAAGTGGCTCGACTTGGTAGGCGATGAAAATTCCACAAACTAAATTTTGTGCAAAGTTTTCTCATATATTGGCTGTGTGCTTAACTAATTAAAGTTTTGCTTTTAGAAATATTTTTTTTTATTTTTTTATTGTAATTGTTACAGTTTAATTTCTCAGTTCGTTGTAAAAGCTGTTGGCTTTGCAGGCTATATTGAGATAGGAATCTTTATAAACATATAATTTGATGAACTTTTCAGCAGATTTCAATTTAAGAAAACTCTTTTGTATGTTTTTATACCCTTAAACCATGAAATGGGTGAAAAGGGTATTATGGTTTTCTGCAAAAGTATGTAACAGGCAGAAGGAAGCTTCTCCGACCCCATATATTCTTGATCAGCATAAGCGGAGTCGATATAGCCATGTCCGTCTGTCCGTCCGTATGTATGAACGCGCCGATCTCAGGAACTACAAAAGCCAAAGACTTCAGATTTTGGATATAAGCTCCCTGTCCATCTGTATGGTCAAGGGTAAAGGGTATCTTCAAGTCGAGCTTACTCGACTAGAGCCTTCTAACTTGTTTTTTTCTATTTTAATTTGCAATTCGCTTCCAGCATCATTTTCCATATGCAAATGCAAAATGCTCACTTGCTTGCCAGCTTAATTATTATTTTCAGTATGCAGTTTTTGCAAATTAAATGAAATCGTATGCGAGGCGAGGCGAGCCAAACGAAACGGCCACAGTCTGTTAGTTAACCAACCCTTCAGTTACACAATCAGCCATTTAAGGCTTTTGTGATGTTTCGCTTAGTTTATGCCTCGTTGGAATCTACGCGTTTTGCTGGCGAGAACGTGTCCGGAATTTGGCCAACCATTTTTGGCTGCTTGTTTTTTTCTCTCCCGCTCTTTCTATCCATCCGTTTCATGAAAGTGCCAACAATTGTATTGTTTTAATTTGAATTTCAATTTGTGCTAGCTGCACTCAGTTTTGCGCCAATCAATCAATTTAAATGCAAATTGCAGCGATTTTTTTCTCCCTTTTTTTTTTTTTTTTGCTTAAGCCAATCAAGACCTTCGCTCACCTAAGGCTAATTAGAAACATGTTCATACGAGGTGATTTTTTTTTTGTCTATTTAACAAATTTAATGAAAAAATATTATTTTGGTTAAACAAATTAGAAAGTTTAAACTCTAAGCATTAGAAATAATTAAATGCACGCATTCAAAAAAGAATTATAATAACAAATATTCATTAATTTATTCCGCACATTAAAATCTTAAATGCCTCTTTTGTGCCGTGTCAGCCTTGTTATTGTGTCTGTCCAGCTGAACAACTGACCCAAAACTGACCCAAGTCACTTGTCCTTTTTTTCTCTCTCTCTGGCTTTCTCTCTATTATATGTATATTTGCTTGTTATTATTTGCATAAATAGCCAACAGTTTTGTACAGACTAACAAACAAAAAAAAAGAAAGAAAAAAGAGAACAAGAACATGAAGTAGCAGACACAGGTCAGCGCACTGGCTGCAGCCTCCAGCTGAGCTCAGCTCTTACTTGCCCAACCCGATTCATAAAATGTATAAACACATGGCGCCGTCGGCTTTAACTTAAGTTTATATTTGTTTCAAACACACACACACACACACTCATCCACAGACACACTTTGACAAAACTGACGCAATACAATGGATAAAGCGGTCGGTCGTATGTGAAGTGGCCAAATCCCTGGCAGTTGGTTGAACCAAAGCCACACAAATGGCAGCCAGTTGTCATAAAACTGTCAGCTCGTGGCAGACACAAAACAGAAAAGAATAGAAGACAAAGACAAAGCAAATAGTATCTGCAATAGGTTCAAAGATATTTGCTGTAGACCCAAGTATGTGAACCTAGGCAAGATTTGCATATTTTTAAAATAAAATCCCTAATTGCGTGTACTATATGAAATATATATACTATATAAAAAGGAAACAAATATTTCTTTTTATTTATTGTAGTATATATATACGATTTACGATTTTTTATTGTTTTGAAATTTTATGTTGCATGAAAATTGAGGGTTTGACATTTGGCATATAACAAAAGTGTGTGTTAGCTTCAAAATGTTTTCGCATTTCAGTTTAAGATGCTTGAATTTGACAAGAGTATATGGCGTGCATTAGAAGTGGCTCCATTTTTAAATGTCACGCTCTTTGGATGCAATTTAAACATACGCCAAGTAAACGATGCGACGCTTACTTGACACTTGACATTTGACCTTTTTGGCACTCTTGTGGCTTGTTTGCTTTCTGAACAGAACACCTTGAAGCGTTTGATACGATTTTTGGCTATGCCAAAACTATAAAAGAAATCGATTTGATTGCATATCGAAGGTAACAAAAAAGTATATTAAGCGACTTCTCCATTAAACGTGTTGAAGCTGATCAAACACATACTTAATTTCAACTGTTATTGTATGGATGACCTTTTTGATAGTATTAAGTGGTATACGTAAAAGGTTAATTAGTAAAACGAGTAAAAGTGTGTAATTGAGTTCGTTTGAACTATCACGTAAACAATTAAAAATACAAAGTATATGTGGGAATGGTATAATGCACTTCTAGTTTGAGAGGTGTGCAACCAAAAACTTTGTGGTAAATTAATTCAAATTAATTGTTTCCATGTCTGGCGTGACAACTTTTTGGTTTACATTTCGCTTTACGAGCCAACACTTTGGCCAGCCAACGCCAACATCAACAGCAACTAACTACAATAAACAACATCCAAAACTTTTATTATGATGCTGCGTGGCCAAGGATTGGCATCAGTCAGAGACACAGCGCAAGAGAGAGACAGAAAGACAGAGAGAAAGAGAGAGAGAGCGAGAGACAGCGAACAAGACTAGTGCGGTTTAGTGGCAGCTTCTAATGAAATACGCCCGACTTATTTCCTGTTTTGTGGAACAAACCCAAACCCCGCCCACAAACTTGAAGACATTGTACAGTCATTGTTGTTGTTGTTTGAAACTATGAAAAGTTTTTCGGTCGTGGTGTTCTTGTGGGAATTCTGTTTTCGTCCAGCTAGAGTCATGTCTGTGTCACTCAAATGATTAAAGATTTTATTTTATGGCCAGCCAGCTGAGTTGGTCAGAGTTGGCTGGCTGCGTTTTTGTTTTAGCCATAGAATGTTAAACGTTGCCTGTTGGCCCTTTGTCTGCTTGGGCTGTCTGTTACTTTTTGCAACAATTTATCAACATTCAAGGTTGTCCGCAGCAGTTGTAAAAACTTTACCATTTTGCTTTGCCTGCCCCCGCCCCCGCCTGCATTAAATTTGTAATTTAATCAACTTACAGCTTACAGCTCTGGGCAAAAGGGGCAGCAAATTTGTAGTCATATTTCATGGTAAGCATAAAAACGTTTGCCAAACTTGGTCGAATGACCTTTAAATATTCAATCGACTGGACTGACGCATCAACTCTTCATTACCATATATTCCCTTACATTTATCGGATTTTTTACGGCTCTAATCGAAGGTCAGAAGCATGCCCATCAAAAATGATTGATGAACACAAATATTGTCAGAGCAACAGGACAATCTAACAAAAAACTGCGCAGACAGCCGGAAATGCTCGCAAAAGTTTTCGCACTAACAGCTGTCACTTGCCATTTGCAAGTAGTGGAACATTAGTTCTTGTTCTAAGCCTATCAAATATCACTCGGCTTAAAAAACTGTTTATCACTGCGCTAATTACCTTTGCCAGAGTGTGTATCTCAACTCATTCCATTGATAAAACTCATTCCAAATTCATGTAACGACAAGAAAGATTTGCCCGAGGAACGAACAAGCACAAAGCCAAGTAATTGTATCATTATTTCAATGACTTGTTTGTATTATTCATGATATATAAATCTCTCAAATAAATATAGAGATTTCTACATACAAAATATTTTGCATTCTAAGACATTGATTCTGTAGGCGGATTAAAAGGGAATTAATTAATTATTTCTAATTGTTTTATTGTTTCGCAAGAACACTTGAGGCGATTTAAAGATTACATTGTTATGGTTGGGTTCATTGTTGTTCTTGCCTCCGACTCTTGTTGATAACTTTTCTTTGAATAATTTCCTATTTTTGGGTAAAGCCAAAACGAACCATAAGAAAAATGGTTTTAAATTATTACTTAGTAAAGAGTAAGCTCTTCTGTTTAGCTACCTAATATTTAGTTTGCAGCTGCCAAAAAAAAACGGCATTTGCTAAAGATTTAATGCACAAGCTTGAAAAGTTCTAGCGAAACTAGAAACTAGCCTAGAGCTAACCGTTAATTAACTAGCCAAGACATTTCCTGCCAACACAGAGCTTTTAGGTGAAAACAAGTTAGAACTAGTTATGGACAAGTTTGATGCTAGCTCCAAGCTCATAATTTCCGTTACAATCTGATCTGACTATGAATAAAGAAACTTTCCCAAGTACATGCTGGCACTATATATCTAGCTGCAGCTCAATTGCAGACACGTCCTTAATGTAATTCATTATTCTTTTGTGACAAGAAAATATTGCAGGAAATCTAAAAATAACTATTGCGTTGCATTAAATGCATTCAGTGAATAATATTTACAATGCAAGGTGTGGAAAACGTATGCATATGATTTGTCTTTCATCAGAGAGAAAACCATTTTAATGAGCAGCTGAAGTGTGGTGAGTGCCGGTACGTGTGTCATGCCCCAGCTGAACGAGCAACTTGTTGTCATTGCGACATTGACACCATAGCGGAAATTCATTGTCCCTGCTACAACACAGCTGCACTAGCGAAGCATTCCATTGCATTTGTCTTCTGGCGCTCATTTGGCTTCGCAACGTTGTTTGTTTGCATAAATTTTTCAATATGTCTGTGTGGGTACAAACAGGAACAACAACGCCACGTGGGTGGTGTCACTGAATGAAGACAAATTCAACAAGCAAGCAAGCGGGTAAGGGAGCTGTTTTTTTATAGACCTTGTGCGCCCCTTTGGCGGCTACTTAATATGCGAAATCTGCACGTTGTGGATGGCTGCAGGGTACACAGGCACGGTGAACGTGGTCATGTCCTGAAACGCATTCAGAATATCATGGGGTTAACTTAAACAAAAAAAACAGAAAGATAAAAGAGGTCAACAAGCTGAAGTTGAAAGCAACACGAGTTGAAAAAAAAAAATGTATCCAAATTGAATTGAAACCAGTAAGGAAAACTATCTGCAGCCTGCCGAATATTAGATACACTTCGATTGATATTGTGAAACAAACTTCAACAAAACGAAGACTTTAGTTAAAGTTTTAGCACAATAGCTTTAAAACTGAGGAACTATACCGGATCAGCTCGCAATTCTGTTCAAATATATATATATATATACTCTATGAGATATGCTTTCTACTATGCGTTACACATAGCATGACAAAACTAATATGCAAGCGTACCAAAACCATTTATGCAATTTGAATAATTTTATTACGAGAAACTTTTAGCTAAACGTATGCAGCATTTTAATTGAATTTATTGAAAGCAAAGTCAGCTTGGAAAGTGGAACGGATATGCACAAGCTGTGCAGAAATGGCAAAAAATATGCTCAGATACATATATCTAGTTGAATTTTTTGCCAGCTAAACCATTAAGTGTCTTCAAGATATCATGCACTGGGACGTACGTTGCGTATACGTAATGTCATTGGTATATCATCTGACAATTCTTCAACAATACACATGTGTGAAATAAAAAATGGCAGCGCATACTTGTAACCGACACTCTGTATAGTGTGTATGTGTGTGTGTGGGTTTGCAATGGAATTTTCCATTAGATTGGCTTTTGGCCATAAATTCAATTTGGTCACAGTTACTTATACAATGTGTGTATTGGGCGTATGTGTGTGTGTGTGTGAAAGTGGTTCATGCAACAAATGTTGACACTGTTTTCCTTCTGCACTATCTGGTCAAGTTCAGACCAACAGCTGGCAACACACTTACATAAACACTTACACACACACACATTCACTCACACATACATATATATTAATCAGGCAACGGCAATTCTGGCTTGTCATCCATTCAGTTTAAAGCTGCCAACACTTCGTGTGTGTGGGTATGTTTTGGGGTTGGGGGAGGTGTGTGTTTTCAGACAGACAGACACATGATTTGGAAAACACACTCTGCCTGTGCACTGAGCTGTGACAACACTGCACATAACTGTAATATTTTACGTTTAAAGAAAGATAGAAAGTGAAAAGAAAAGACCAAGCGAGAGAGATGGAGAACAACATCAGTTTTATCATGTCAACTGCATTATGACACTGCGATTGCGGCACATGCCAAGCCAACGACACTTGATTTAACTTTGGATTTTTTGCAAGTCGAAGTGCAAGAAGCAAGCATTTTACGCGTTAGTAATATCCGAGAACGATACAATGCAGCATGGCGATAGCTTAGGTTCACAGAGAGAGAGAGAGATAATAATGATACATTTTTGTAATATGATTTCAATAATTGAATGATATAATAAATAATATCTAAAATGCTATTTAGCCATTATGGTCAATCAAACAATAATGTGTTCATAATATTAGCCTGGGCATTATTAAATAATTATAAAATGAGTCCATTAAACCAAACTAGCAAAAAGTATACAAATAAAATAAACAAAAGGTTAATTTAAGTGTTATGCAAACATAAATAAACTTTAATTACTTTACATTATTTAAGGGTTAACTTTTGCGGCTTTAAAGTAAATATATGTGTTTATTCTACCAAAACACAAAAACAAATACATACTCATGCATATAAGGGAAAAAAGAAACATTTTTGATTCATTGACCCCTATTTTTTACAAAGCACAAGGTAAAAGCATTTGTAAAAACCAAAACCCAAATCAAGTGAAAGCCAAAGCCCAATTTGCATTTGCCAACCACAATCGACAGATGTTAGATGCTTGAATATCAAAATGGATTGATGACTGGCACAAAGCAGACATCAGTCAGCAGCCAACGCAAAATTACACCACATATGTATAACGTATCAAAGAATTTATATCAAAAAATAAGAAAAATGAAACAAAAAATGGTCTTATCTTGGTTGGAATTTCAATATTTCTCTGCTTATAACCTGAATGAATGAAATGGGTAAAAAATGGGTATAATGGATTTGAGTAAATGTATGTAACAGCATTTCCGACTTCATAAAGTATATATATTCTTGATCAAGATTTATCTATCTGATTCACACATAATCTCAGAGACTTTAAGATCAGATTTGGAACATAACTTCACCTACGTCTTAGAAGAAATCATAAGCAGAAAATTCTATTATCAAACTGGCACCAGGATAAGAGTTCAAGTGTTCAGGGTATCTCCTAGTCGTGCTTACTCAACTAGAGCCATCGTATTTGTTCTTTTGTGCTGTTTGCTGATGTTGTTGCTCCTTTTACTGATGCCACACAAATATCATTTATCATTTTTGTGCTGGCCAATTTATTTTTATACACAAATATTTAAAATTTTATTCGCAGCTCTGCCACGCGCAGTGTTGGCCTCACATATTTTTAATTGTTTGCCTCGAAGTAATTGCAACACATTTGCAATTTCAAGCAAATTGGATTTTGTTCATCTTTCTTTTTTTTTTCTTTTCTTTTTCATTTTTTTGAACGCTTTGTATTGAAATCTCCTAACTACCAAACAGAGATTGCCAATTATTTATATTGAATTTGTTGAAAAATAATTCAAATTCTGGAAAAATGCGCAATTCGATCGAATTTTAATTGCTTTGTTCCATTGCATTCTGTCTGGCATTCAAATATCTTCTTTTCTATTCTATTTTTCTGCTATTCAATAAACCAGTCACAAAAATTTTGATTGCTCTACTGTGTAATGTCAAACCAATAGGCAGAAAAAAAGGAGATGCTTCCAGTTGTAAAACAAAAAGAAAATCAACAATAATAAAATAGCTTCAAAACACTCAAGACTCGGCACTTGCGCAAAGCAAACAGTTTGATTTTTATTAGTTTTGGGATTTGTTAGGCGGCCGCCCAAGTTTAATTAACTTTTTACAGCCGCTGACAATTGTACAATAAATATCTCTCTCTCTCAAGCAAAGTAAATCAAGGGAAAATTATAACCAGATGATTGAGTTTTAAATTGCATTTATAGCTAGAGTGTTGTCGTTCTCTTATGCTAAAGTTAATTGCTTTTGCCTCATAAAATTCTATGAATATTATTATTCAACAATTTATGGCATCGAATTTCGATCAACTTATACTAATCATAATAATTTATTATGAATCATTGTTAGAAATGTGGACGCTTTCATTAAAAAATCATTTTGATTTGATACAAATGGGATTGGTTTCAATAGAACATTACAGATTTTGCTGCTCATACTCTTCGTCTATGGATTTTGCCTAATGTGCAATTTATAATTCATATGTAAAATGTGTATTAACGCAAAACCCGCAGAGACCAGATGTGACCACAAATTTGATTGAATAGAGCCTCTCTCACGTAACGTCACGAACCCGCACTTGAACCCATCATCTCATCTGGTATGAGATGAGCAGAGCATATCAATAAGATTTTATTATGAATAAGCTCAAAAGCTCACTTGCGGACGTAATGCACGACAAGCATTTTAGCATTCATAATTTATGTTGCCGGTAAGAGCATATTAAACATGAAATAACAGTTAATGTCATGGTGGCGAATACAATTATCAAACTCCTCTTTTAAAGCTGTTGCAGAATGCGTAACGGAATACCTTTTTTTCTTCATTTAAAGTGACTTCATTTATTATTTGCTAGGGTTAAAAGCTGGTTAACTTGCTGCTAATCCTTGCCCTGCTCTACTTAGGTTGAGTACATTCTGTCTGATGTTTGCCTACAGACTTGGCGCCAATCTGTCTTGGTGCTCGTATTTGAAGATGTCTGCCGTAGGGAGAGGATTTAATGCATCACCTGTTCCTTTGGCGCTTAACTTTGACCAGATGTCTACAACATCAAGTGTCCTTGTTGACGCTCCGTAGGAATAATATGTTCGGCTGCTTGAGGCGCATTATTGTATGCATGATGCGATTTATTTACGTTGTAGTATGCGGCATTTTGAGTGGCATGCAAATCGTTGCAGCTGCAGAATATTAACTCTTAAGTCTTAGCTAACAGCAGTTATGCTTAAGCCTCTGCTAACAGTATTCAGTTCATTTCAAGCACTTTATTAAAGCGAGTAGAACTAATTTCGAATGCCTAAAATCAAGCATAAATTATTGATACACAGTAGACAGTGGCGTTTGGGGAAGAATCAATTCCCATCGGTTCATTCACTGAGCAGAGTGTAAAGTGATTTATTGCTAGAGTATAGTTTTCTCTCGCCTAAAATCAAGCATATGGATTACAAACAGTTGATACACACACTATACAGTTTGGCGAAGCGTCCATAGATTCAGTGCGCAGCAAAGTATGCAACACATTTGTGAACACAAGCATTTGGTTCGTTGTTAAGCAACTAACTCACATAAAGTGGCATAAATAACGATAAACCATGTTAAATCCAACCCCCTACCACCCCCCTATACACACAAGTAGAAAGTCAAACTGACGACTGCACACAGACACCAATAAACACACACACACAGAGCCAAGCACACACACACATACATACAAAAGCCATTGCAGGCGCTCATGCGTAAAACTTTTGTATGCAGAATTTCACACTTTTGTTGAGGCCGCAAACAGAAAAACAGCAGCAGCATCATCCACCCACACATACACATTGAGCATAATATCAGTGACGTGTTTGAATTTGATGAGCTCATATCGATATGATGTTGAAATTATTTTCATGGTCGCCTGACTTTCTATACTAAATAAAAACGCCTTAACTGGTACACAAATGCAAATGGTACATGTATGTGTGCAAAACATAGAATTTAAGTAGGGCTCCGGCTAACTGTTAGATAAGCTTCCGGCATTGTTATGTGCGCCTATTGCCTATTACCTATTGCCTGCCTTCCTGCCTGCTTATATTTGATTGACTGCGTTTCGAGTTGACAAAGCAGCCATGCAGAACCGCCAATTACTATGATAATGTACGTACATTCATTTTAACACACGAGCACTCACTCACTGGGTGTGAAGCTGGCAAGCGGCCATTGTCTGACATTCTGCAAACTTGGCACAACGACACATAAAATGGCCAAAAAATGCACACATAAAAGCCGTCAATTGGTGACACGTTACACTGACAAATTGCTGAGCTGTTTCCAAGTAGTAGCAGCAGCAGCTGTAAGGCAGAGACGCCTCAAGGCGTTGCTTTTTATTGTTGCCCAAAAGGACATTATGACAAATTGACAGTCGGTAAGGCAGTCCAAAACGAAGACTGATTACTCTTTATACATAATCTTTGGTATGTTAAATAAAGTCACAAAAATCTCTATACAACAACAAGCTGTATAAATGATTATTTTTATCGTTTTTTTATAAATGCAAAATCTTTTGTTAAGTTGGATTAAAACATGGAAAAATGTATTGTGACTGCATTTCATATATTTATTCCACTTGACAACAGTCGCAATGTTCCAGTAAACTGCATAAAAGAATATTGTTTTATGATTGTGGCGCTTACCAAAAATTGAAGTTTCCGATCCTGGACCCAATGGTGCACTTGTATGACAAACTAAATCTCGAATTGTGAGTTGTTAAAATGCTGCCAAAAAGTTGTAAATGGAATTTGCCTCACTTTCCCATTCCCATTCGGACAAAGCTTTCCATTGTTGCATTGTTGCTGCTTTGCCGATTATTCTTTCATTTTGTATTTTGTATTTTGTGTTTTTTTTTTTACGGTACACGTAGCCAGTTGCAATGTTGTAGTGTGACCTCTAAGTTGTGACTTTGTGCTGCAGTTTATTGCAATTGCAACGAAGCAATTGTGCTGTTGCAGTTGTAAACTGAAAGATTTACAAGCTGACAACAGAACTTTGGGAACGCTTAACGACAAATCGTGTTTGCTACTTTGGCCCCAATTGAGACGCAACATTGAGTTAGAGAGAAAGTTTAAGAGAGAGTTGGTAACTCTGAAGAGGCTATTAAGCTGTCGCTTTTGATTAATATCAAATATATATATATACATAAGAACAAATTGAAATCAATACAAAATGTTGTATAACTATTTCAACTGTCAACTGTCATGTCTAAAGTATTTTTAACAACTTAAGCTTGGTTTTTGGAAACATAAAACAACTAAATACTTCGAACAAGCAGCTTTCTCCAGCTTGCCGCTAAGCAAAATACTCTTATAGATGAATCAGAAAGTTTGTCTTATCAAATTGTAATTCGATTCTGACGAGAGCAAAATGCCTGCGTTCTATAGGAAAAACTTAAAGGCTGACCGAACGATTTGCATAGAAAAGTATTGTTTAAGTGTATTAAACTTCTTTAAGTATCGTTTGCATAGCTACAAAGTTTTTTGTGGAACGCAACGGATTGCTTGCTAGGGGCACGGAGTTATCTTCCCGGCAAACACTAACTAAAATGTTAGATCAAGATACCAATATACTCTATATCGGTATCGAAGTATATAAACTCTTCACTTAAATTATGCCACAATTAGCCCAAATAATTGTATTATATACTTTAAATTAAATCAATTTCAGTAAATGGCGTTAAGGTGATTAAGTGCCACAATTGAATGTCAATAGCAGAGGAAACTTTTATCAAGTTTATCTGATTTTTTCAACAACTTTATTTTATAGTTTTCCTGCTTATTTGAGTGTTTAACACTTGGGTATAAGAAATGTCTGCGTCCACTCAAGTTTAGCTGTCTTGTTTAACTTGGATTTTGCAATAATAAAAAAAAAACATTTATTAAGTTTTGGTACCGCAACTATTAAAAACTAATGGCAAAACTTGTGATCAAAACTCTTTTCACAAATCCCTTAAGTACAAGCCATAAAGCACAGAGCGCAGATTTTCGACTGCATTGCATCGATTTTCATTACACAATAATTCATTTCCGGAGGATGATGCAAACTTATAAAAACGCATCAAGCGCAGCACTTAATAGAGCGAATGGCTTATTAAAGCAAAATATTTTACAGCATGTATTTCCTGATGTCTTAAGTCATCTAACTCCCAAAGACATTTAAGAAAACCAATTCAAAAAGTTATAACTGTCAAGACGATATCCGGCATTGGGGAAATGTATTTATCTACTTGTGTGATTAAAAAAATGTTTTTCGAATCAATATTTATTTTATCCGGTCTTAAAGTTGGCACACAGACACACACACAAACATGTTGCGTATACGCATAGAGTGCTGTGATTAGGTCAATTTTAAGCTTTGATTGTACTTTAATCTGGAAAATTTATCATGATTTAGTTAAAAAGACTCTTTTGAATTTCTAGCATCGAGTGACTAAGCCCAAATCAATTTAAACTTATCGAGTTTGACTTTTCAATTCTCAACTGCCATTGATTGATTACAATTGATGTTAACAACATCAACATGAACTGACCAATAACTAATGCAAAAAGTTTGACTTTTAGCAACTGAAATTCGTTAGAAAAAGTTATTCAGCAACATTCAAAATAAAAGTTAATTCAGTCACAATTCTTAACTTTATAACTTTAGCATAGAAATTATTCGGTATATTATTATATTTTTGCAACATTTCATATGAAATTTAAGCTTTAAAATCATTACAAAATATGCGAGAGAAATAAACTTTGTAAGCACGGCATAATTAAAGCGATATATCTCTCTCTCTCTCTCTCTCGCCATCTCTCTTTGTTTTGGTCTACTGTTTTTGTTTCAGTGCGGTCTTCTTGTTGAATTTCTACGACCACAATGCAAATTAAATGAGGCGCTCAAAATTGTATTTGCAGTTGACTGTTATGCGTCTGTGTGTGTGCGTGCTCGTTCGCACAATGTGTGCAGAGACAATGTGCATTGAAGCCAATCGAGAGAAGCTGGAAATAAAGCACAGAAAAAAAACGAACGGATTTGGGCATCCTGCCAGTCAGAATAACTATTGCTGACAGCAAAAAGCAAATCGTTTGTGCTGTCATAACTTTATGATGCAGCAAAGGCAATGAACCTGTTCCAGTTATGATTTATGAATGTACCATCAATAAAATTTCAATTTATTAGGTATTTTGTAAATTTTTTAGATTCCAATTATGATTGTCAAATTAAATTTAGTCAGATTGAAAGAGTTCACGGACAAATGTACTCAAAAAATAATTTTTATAATTTCTTGTTTCCAACTAACGAAAAAGTTTTATTTTTGCAGCCAAAGTTTTCGATTATTTCGCTGGAAATGATTTTGTCTGCTTATTGTCAAGTACAGCCAGAAAGTTACTTCGGCTCATTATTAACAAAGAAAGGTAAAGATTTCTTGGAACACAATAAAGCTCTTTGCCAACTAAAACTGAACTATGACAGGAAACAACCGGGCTTAAAGTTGAGTGTGCGCCAACATGGTTCTTTCCATGGCACATGGAGGATGTGTATGCCTCGGTGATTTAGAAAATGAACCAACCATGCCTGGAGCATTGTGGCGGCATACAGCAGCAACAACAACAGCAGTCGCAAAGCGAACGGTGAAGTTTAGTATCTGAACCTGAGGCAATCGACGTAAAAATGCAGAAAACATAAAAAAAAAATACCATTTACGTATGTCAAAGTGCAGATAGCAAGGACAAATAAACCGCAATAGACAACTTTTAATCCGCCTACACTCACACACACATACACACACACAAAGAGTGGGACAGAGAGAAATAACTAACAAGCAAGCGCGGCCACAAAAGCAACTGAGTTATTGCATGTAAGCAAACAGCATCAGGTCGCATTGTTGTCGTTGTTTTTGTTCAAACTTTCATTGTGAAATGTGAATCTGCGCAAAGCTGGTTCAAAAACACAGAAAAACTCAAATTAGTTGAATCGCACGGGTATCAGTATGAAGCGCAAAAATGAATTTTCATTTTTCTATGTGTGCAGAGTCATGACGAACACACACACACACACACGCTGTCTCAACTCCCATATAACGCATACGCAGCGTGTGCACATAAATGTCAACTACAAGTGCATGCTGTGACTGACAGCCGACTGCGAAAGAAAGTAGTTGCCTGTTGCTAAGCTCATCAAATGGCCAAGTATTTAGTGAGTGTTTTATGCATAGCCGTGGCAACAACGTTAAGTCAAAATATATATATATATAAAAAAAAAGTAATTAAACTCTGCACAAAAATAAATCTAACGACCTCATTGTCATGACATCCGTAAAGAAGAAGACCAAGAAGACGGAAACACGAGACCCAAGACAAAAATAGGCAGGTCTATTAAAAAGTCATTGCCACGAAGAGGTCGTGCCACAACAGTGGCACAACCGTGACAAACTGATTTAAATGGATAGAAAAACAAATGTTCACTTTCACATCGAACATTTAATGCACTTGCAAAAATAAATCTCTCTTATTTACAAAAAAAATAAATATTAATCACGCTCAGTTCATTACAGTTTATGGACAAAATGGTTATTAAGAGCTACCAATTTTATTGTATAAATAAACACATTGTGTTCAGCCATCGATGTCATGGAATAATGCTGTAACAGATTGTCAGGTTATTATCCGGATAAAGACACACAACTCGATTCACATGTCGACGTAAAAATTATAAGGCCCTTTGTGAAGGGTATTAAAATAAATATATATACATATTACGAAAATAATAGCCACGATTTCTCGACAAATTGTTATTTAATTGTGCGGCGCAAAATGACAAAAAGCTGAAAAGAGACAGCAGCAAAATGAAAGATAATTAAACGCGGCGGACCCTCCGAACGGACGGAAGGACCTGGCCCGAGGATTAGGTGGTAACGGCAGGTAACGGACGTATAAAAAGGGACCGCATAGCTAATTGGCATGACTGAATTAAAAGGCAACGAGACCAACAATTTTGCATATTTTTAAAGCACAGAAGCTTAAAAACTTGGTTTAATTTTGAAAGATTTAATCGTTTTAAGAAAATTCAATAAAAATGTCTTTGATATATTTATCATATTTATTTGAAAATGATGGCAAAAAAAACAATTTTATATTTATAGTTTAGTTTATATTTATATGAAATATGGTTACAGCTTTTTCGTTATGTCCGCTCATATACACATCCGATATAACTGCATATAAAGCTTCAGCTATAGAGTCCTTTTGCATTGGTAGTTTATTTATTTATTTGTCTGACTGGTTGTCATTCACTGACATTGCATATTGCGTTTGGCGCTTCTGTAAACCGCTTAACCTCATGCAGACAACTAAAGAAAGACAGAGAGAAGAGTGAGGGGAGAGAGAAAGAACGAGTGACGACAAACGTTGAAGACAATTGTCGCGCTCTAACAATGAACAATCATTGTCTTTTCATGGTGTGAAATAAGTCGAGAGTGCAATGCAAATCAACCTAGAACAATGTCCTTGCCACAGCTGGTTGCATGCCACTGATATATATATATATATGTATGTAGTTTAAATGCCGTAATTAGCATCTTAATGCCTCGTTTAATTGTATAACTAGTCTGATTTTGTAATGGGTCTCCGACTCTTCACGGCCAATCATGGATTAATTTTAATGACACGCATCTGAACTTAACGATTTAAATCAACGAATTGCATATCATTTGCATATGGCCAACGAATTAGAATATGCCCAAAAGTAAATGTCGTTTGCAGTTATGGTCTACTGTTGAAATAATTTATTAAGGTTGCATACATATACAGAAGCTTGCTTGTTTGTCCCTCAAAACGAATTATACTGGCAGACATATTAGCAAGACCCACAGAATTTGTTGCTGCCTGACGACATTTGTTGACCTTTGGCATTGTGCGGCTGACATGGCGTATACGCTATATAACAAGTTCAAAACGTAATTAGCATTGACAGCAACTTACATCTGTACATTGTTCTCTGAGATTGAAGCTGCGACTGGCACATGAATATATGTATGCAGGCCAAAGACTCATTTGAATAAACAAATTTCTAGTTAATTAACTTGAGAATACTAGATTGAGATAGGTTTGTTTAGGTGATAACTTTGAAAAATCTCTGTATTTCTTATAAACATCTCTAAACAACATAATAGTTGAGAAAACTTTTACCCAGATTGTCACAAGTTTCGGCCAGTGTTGGTAACTAATTCGATTTTACCCACATCAGATTCAAATTTACTAAACATATTTGGTAAACTGGTCCGAATAATATGTCAGCAGGAGCAAAATTTATGCACCTGATATGCAGCAGGCCCCTTACTAAAGGTAATAAAACGGTAAATAAGCGAGAATGTATAGCCGTAGGCTGTGTGACAGGCGCAGGTTCTGGGTCTTGGGTCCTGGGTCCTATGTACATACATAAATTAAGATGACCGAAATCTACATCTTGGTGATTTACGAAAGCACTTTATGCGCCCATATGGGCAATGTTTTGGTCCTAATTGTTCATATTGCCGGACAGCAAATGCCATTTTTGGCAAATAAACAAATGGTAATTTGTGTCTTGTCCAACTTGGTAACGTTTTTGTTTAGGTTAACCCTCTAGTTCCCCAGATTGCCTTTAGGCATTTAGTTTCTGTGTTATTTGTTTTTATGGTAAATCTAAAAAATGCATTTGGGTCGTTCAGGAAATGCAGCTGACAAGTCATTTGAATGCAAAAATTTGCTTAATTCACAAAATAAAAAAAAATAAAATTTTGTGCTAACTGCAAGAACAGAAAAAACTGCAAAAAAATAAAAATATTTGAAAATAAAACTTAATGTCTGTTGCTGCATATATATTTATTTAACAAACAGTGGTTATACTGAAAGAGAAAAGTCCATTAGAATGTTTTAGCTTAGGTCAGAGAAAACCCGTGTGAAAGCAAAATAAAAAAGTTTTCCATGTAAGTTACAAATGCGAGCTTTTTATGTTGGAATATTCTCGGTAAAATTCATTTATAGTTTTAACCATGAATAGTAATCCTTTACCTGTAATTTAACTTAAACAAGAAATGATTATGATAACTTTTTGTATTCTGCAGAAATTTGCGTGTAGTTAGCAAATTAAAAACTTTTCCATTTAAGTAACAAATGCGAGGTGTTAGTCATTTTTTTGGTTTCAGTTGCCCAAGACTGGTTACAGTCAGGGTATTTAACTGGAAACTAGAGGGTTAATTACAGCTTTGTGGGCTGTTAAGACATTTTAGCCAGCAGATACTGCAATGGAGTAAACGTTTTCATAAGAACTGAGGATGTTTAGGGGAAACCATGTATCACTATATAGGGTACAGAAACTGAATACGAAAGTAAACTTAAAGACAACTTAAGCAAACATTATAGAGTCTTAAAGACAGGTCAAGGATTTTAAGAAGACTTAAGAATTGAGCAATCATTAAAGAAAATAGCTTTGAAATTGGGTTAAACGAAAAATTCAACAAACATAAAATTAAATTTTCCCAACAGTTAAACCCAGTTAAAGACTGATTTAAGCCGGTAACAACAAAAAACCAAACGCAAAAAAAGGGTCCACAGCCAAAATAATGTATAAGATCTCCATTTCGGTTACAACAACAATAACAACAGTATGACTAACCTAACATAATATTTTTTTGAACAAGTACCGTTGGCTCAGAGCACACTTTAGGGTTGCCTCTTGTAACTTAGCTAGCAGTTGACACATGAGAAAGGTTCTCAGTGGACAAACGTCAATGTCCACTCCCAAATGGCTGCCTGTCTCACAGCTGCCTTGCCAGAGTTGACCACAAAAAGACTAACAAACACACACACACACATACATAAACACATTCTTTAACAAGCCAGCTGTACAAATTTATGGTCTAGCTGGTGCTGGTGAATGTGTTTGAAGAGCATGTCTCCCGTGTGTTTGTGTGTGTGTGTGAGAGAACATGAAAACCAAATCTTATGCTACAACAAACCTTTTGCCAGCCATTTGACAGTTCCTTACACACACACAAACACACACACACACATCGAGACAGATTGTACTTAAATAAAAGCATGTCACGCACTCAACGCAACGTGCAACTGGCGCAAATGACATGGTTTTCGTGTAAAGGCTCAGACTTTTTAGCGCAAATTAAAAGTGCCACAAATTTAAAGACATTTTCTGCGCCAAGCAATTAAAACTGACAAGCACCCATAGGAAGCAAAGCTAGCAAAGCAAAAAAAAAAACCCAAAATAAAATGAGCAGCACAAAAAAAATATGATTTATTTATGGCTAACACAGTCTGCGGCAACACGTACAGCCATGAAAAAAATTGTACAAAATGATCATCAAGTTTCGTGTTGATGACTGGATGAGTGTTTTAGCTTTATTCAAAAAACAGAAAACAGCAAACAAAAAACTCACATTCAGATCATGCAAATCATGATGGATATAAAATTTTGGTGCAAGGGCGACACAAACAATTTAATAAAACTCAACTTGAGCGAAATTTACATGCTTCAAAGCACTTGACTGACAGATACTTGGCATTCCACACCATACCACACCATACCACACCATACCATACCATACCATACCGATACCCCCGAACACATTCACAAAAACGAAACGTCTTTTTTTCGGTCTGGGTTACAGCTTACGACGATAGTTAAAGTTTTTTCTTTGCTTTCACACTTTACACACTTAAACACACACCCACACACACACATGTTGTCTCAGCTTTTGTCTCTTGTCGCTTAACTTTTGTCATCGTATTGTCTAGGCAGGATTTCTATCCTTAAACCAGACAAACTTTTCCTTTTTTTTTGGCATTCGTGCTCTTAAAATCAAATTTGTTTGACAATTTCTTTATTTCTGTTGGCAGAAAGTGAAAGAGACAGAGAGAGAGTGAAAGCAAAAAACGTCTTGTGGGCCAAATAAATGTTAATAAGCTCAAGTCGTTGTACTTTTTGGGGCTAAGACTCTTGTCCAAATCCGATGAATACAAATAAATTATGCGGTTATTCAAATCAGACTCAGCTGAAGGCATTTTGACTCTTAAGGCTAAGGCGCTTGTCCCTCCCAAAGCAGCTTTAAATTATCCAACTACATCGTTTCATTTTTTTTAATCTGGCAAGCATTTAGCCAAAGTTACTCAAGTGGAATAAACTGTTGAAACTTTTAGTTTATTTTACAGTCGTAACTATTTGTCAATCCTCATGTTTAGTGCGATGATTGCTTTTTGCAGCTTGATAACTTTTTAACTTTTATGACAAACTCATTTAAGGTTAGCAAATTCTAAGAAAAAGCATTAAATAGTTGGACAGTTTAATGAGATTCGTTTCCAAACGATTCACACACATTTAACTTAACTAAACCCATATTTAGCAACAACGACAAGTTATGCAAATTATAAATCTGTCGCTGGCAAATAATGTAATCGTATTAAAGTCTGCCGCGGCAACAACAATATTTAAATCACACAACGATGAAATATTACACCTGAGGTAAATATTTCATCACGCCACAAACAACAACAACGGGAACAGAAAGAAGAGCACAAAGTTCAAATCAAATATACAATATCTCAGCACAGAAAAAAGCAATCATTGCCAAGCATAAATAAGTAAGGTACAACAAGGTAGAAAAAAATAGATGGTAAGAGATAAATAATATGATAAAAAATTGTTGAATACATTTAGATTGAATATGTTTGGTTCGTGGAGAGTCGGGACTCCGGTTTTGGTTTGAAACCTAGCTTGTTGTATTCAAGTGCAAATATGCGTATAATCAGCTTACTTACGCATGTTTATTATATATCTATGTTTACAAATATTCAATTTTGTAAATTTTCGTATTTCATTTAGGTCGAGCGGGGTGGAGGCGGGGTGGACGCGAAATATAAACAAGTTTTTGGAGGAGGCCAGAACTTTGTGTTGACCAGCTTAAAATAAGCCTGCAAAACTTTCGTTTTGTTGTTTCGACTCTTTAAACTTGCATAAATTTACACACAAAATTCAAAATTTTCTGAAGCGAGCCAAAATTAACAATTATAAAATTTTCTAACATTTCCGCGACTTTAGACAGCTTCATTCCAGCACCCCTTTGAACCATCCGCTAGGGAACCCTTTACTTGTTGTTTTTTTTTTTCGTTTTCCACCGCCGTCTGTCATTGCTTCGATGTTTTTCGTTGTTGTTGCTGTTTGAGTTTTACAGCCTTATTTACCGTAAAACTTTTTCTTTCAAGCTGTCATTCGAACAACGACATCATCAGCAGCAGCAGCAGCAGCAGCAGCAGCGGCAACTGGCACCGCTTTTATCCCAAGTGGCTTGTTTGTTTATAGAATTTACCATTTTGGCTTCCTTCTTCTTCTTCGTCTCAGCTGCTCACCTGAAGTTCGAGGTCGAAATAAATGGTGTAGGTGGGTTGTTTAGTAGAGTGCAGCTAATGCAGCCTGCTCATAAATCTCTTGATTTCTGCTATTTTATGCAAATGGAACGTGCAACGCAGCGTATACGTGATATACACACCTATGAACCTTTTGTCCGTACCTGTTCGCACATATAATGATAACAAATTTTATGCATTACCATAATATGCATCAAATGCAGTCAACAATGCATGAGGCAAGCATGAAATATGAAAGTATAACACTAACACTAAAAAATGGCCATGCAAAATGAGTTTGGCGGTGTGTATTTTGATGCCATTTATACGATGTGTTAAAGTTAAAGTATTATGACTTTCTTTTCATAAAATATTCTTGCGATTTAAGTTCACTTATTTGTGCGGCTCATCAATTAAATTCCATTGTTGACTTGCTGGCACTTTAATGTCACATTTTTGGCGAATATCTGCAGCTTATTTAAAGCCATTTCTTACAGTCCACTAATGAAGCGTGCCCCTCTTCAGCAGCTAATAATTTTGAAGTAGTTTGTTTTGGTGCTACAATTAGTGAGAGCTCTGTGAGAGAGAACTGTTGTTGGCTGCAAAATAATTTCACGCCTGATTACACAAAGGACCAACAAAAAAGCAGGCGAAATATTCTTAATTGGAAAATGATGTCAAGCTGCTGCTCAGCTCTGCTCTGCTCTCTCTCTCTCTGTTATCCGGCACTCTTGTGCGTGCTCCTTGCTGTTGTTAACGATGACGATAAAGACGATAAGGACGATAAGGACGTGGAACATGTTGAAAACGAGGACAACAGTATTAATATTAAAGTTGTGACTGTTCCACACTCGACTGCTGATTAATTAACTAAAGGCAAATCAAGCGAATGGCTAAAGCAAAAAGCGGCAAAAAGCTGATTTGGGTCAAACCAAGTATATAAACAAAGCCAAGAAAGAGACAGAGCGAGAGCGAGACAGAAAGATGGTCACAGATCTGTTAATTAATTTAGCGTGTTTTGCCGCATTCTTGGCCACAACAACTACAACAGCTGACATCGCAATTACTTCTGCCTTTAAAGCAAAAAACCAAGCACTGTAAAAATTCGATTCAACAATGAAGTAGCAACATTTTTCTGCTGTCTGTGCTGTGCTGTTGTTGGCGGTAATGGAAAACAAAAAACCATAGAATAGCTATGAAAATACCCATCTTCACCCACATTGTGCACATATGTGTGTGTGTGTGTGTTTGTGTGGGTGTATATGTGCCATCAGATAGTGCCCATTGTTGGTGTTGCCGTTTAGGCCTTGGCGCCACTTAAATGTGGCGTATGTGAGGCAATATAAAAAAACCAAAGCCATATAAAATATATATAAAAGTAAATAGATGCTTGCCTGCCTGCACAGTGGCATAGAAACGAGAAGAGAAATGCTAAAACAGAGCATCTTAACTGCAGACAGAAATTGATTACACTTACCAACAAGTTTAACTCGCAATCGCATCAAAGATTTTGCATCAATTGCAATCTTAAATGAGGCTTGAGATTGGCAAACGATGACTTCAGATGGAAATGTTTCTTCACATAATGTTCAAAATTGAAACAATTGTCGAAAATAGCAAGAAAAATAAACCAAATTCCGGGAGCAGCATAATGTGATATTCAAAATGAGAATGCAGTGAGAACTCGAGATTCGAGATTCGAGAAGTTGCACACTGACGAATGTTAAGCAGTGTTGAGCTAACGTTTAAGTTTTTCTCTCAGCTTGTGGATGTACATGCATGCGAATGGTATTCTTACAATATAAATAAACGCCACATGCTCAACATTCTTATGCTGTTTTATTGCATTGCAGAAAAAAAAGCAAAAAAAAAAACGAAAACGACAACGAAACAAAACGAAAACCAAAACCGTGACAATGCAGAGAAAAATATTTTAGCTAGTTGGTAGTTGTGTCCGTTGGTTATTTTGTTTTCATTGTTGGCTCACTTTCCGGTTATATCTGAAGTTGGCCAAAGCCAAAATGCTACAATCGTATTATGTGCTACATTTAACGCTCAAATAGCTGAACATTTCCAGTTAGATATATCCATTTATATGGCAAAAAGAAACGCACACATTGTAATTGTGTCAGCTCCTGTGTCTACTTTTATATCTATATGTATATATATGCAATATATAGCTCAACTTTGCTACTTCACTTAATGTTTACTTACACATGGAATATGTATGGTATTTCTCTTCTTCTCTTTTGTTGGCCATTTGGCCATTTTATTTGTTAAGTCAGCAGCAATGCAATAAAATTAAACTGCTTTATGTAAGCCTTTCGTTTTCGTCTTTCGTATTGCGTATGCGTTTGCGATTGTACCTGCGGTTTGACTTCTTTTTCTTTTCTTTCGCCACGCCCGCAAATCGATGCGCACACATAAAAATTCCCCGAAATTTATAGCATACTTTAGTGCGTTTGCCGATTTTTACACCCTTCTGATTGGCCTTCAGGCAGACTATATACGCTGAGAGAAAGAACGAACTCGTAAAACTCATGCGTGCCAACGTTAAAAACGTTTACCACTGCATATGTGTGATTTGTCAGTTTTAGCTCATTTGCCATTGTTGTAGCTGTAGCTGTAGCTGTAATTGCAAATGCATAAATTATTCACAAAATGTAACAGCGCAAAAGGAAAGAACGTGTCGCGTTTACAGCTTCATAGATTATGTAACGCGCTGTACAGCGAACGAACGAAAGAGAGAGAGCGAGAGCTCTGTGGTCGGCATCAGTTAATTTAATTGATTTTTTAGAATATTACGTTGGCATTAAGTGCGCAGCGGGCGAATTCAATTAAAATTTAATCAAATTAATTATGCAACATTTTTACTGACACCAAATTGACGGCAATGATGGGAGCTAGTAGCTTAACTTTCCCGCTAGGCGAACTAGGTTTTGCAATTTAGAGACAAAATCGTAGAATTAAGTTTTAATGAATGCTTTAAGCATTGGTCAATTAATGGCATACAAAGTGAGCTGTTCACTTTTTGCGCTGCAAACACTTAAGAAACTTGTAAGCATTAAGAGACAACAAACTGAAATGCCAAAGTCTTGGCCATAATGCAACAGTAGTAAAGTAGTAAAGAGCAGTAGCAGCAAACAATGGCCAACAACAACATGCAACAAAGCACAGACAACTCGAGACACTTGAAAGCCAAGGAACTTGGCCAACTCTTAAGCAGCCAGGCAGCCAGCCAACAGCCAGCTAGCTAGCCAGGCAAGAGGCAAACAAACTGCAATGCAGCTGCAGACCAGACACACGCACACACACAACACACCATCTCTTCTCTTATTGAAGTCCTCTACTTGGCATTCAAGTGTGCATGTGTATCGAGGCGTGAAAATTGCTTTAGTGTCGAACCGATTTGTAAACGCTACTCAAACAGTTGGCAATGCAGTCAGCTATTGCAACCAAAAGTTGATTTCGTCTATTGATAGTAAGCACTCGATAAGCTGATAAAAAGCGATAATAAAATATATAAGATCAACTTTAAAGCCTCAAAAGACAACTTCTCGTTGTCGACATTTAAATCTCAAACTTTGTTCAACATGCATTTTAGTTTTTGCCAGACAATTTTGTCAGGTGTCACCTTTGTCGCTTGCCAACAAAGTTCACTCGGCTTTTCTCAGTTTTTGGCAACCAGCAGCAAGGCTGACAACGAACGAACGAACATCATTTGGCAGTGAGCCAAATGCAGGCGAACGAGAACAATTTCAAAAGATGCTAATTGTAAAACTTGTCGCCGGCGTCGTCGAAAACTCGCAATGTGAAATTTACTGGTGGCAGGTAACAGAGGGATCCCTTTCTGATTTTACCGTTAAACGCCCAAGTACATACCGCAAATGCAAATATTTGCCGTGTTTTGTGCACGCGATTCGGCGATTGGAATTGTGTATGGATGCGAATGAGAATCTGAATGCGAATGCGATGGCGAACGCGAAAGCGAATGCAGATGTTATGTAGCATCCCTGGCATTACAAGAAATCACGCAGTTCGCATACGCCATTGAATTTTAAATGAAGCCGCTAAAGTTGCCGCTGTCACTGCCTTTGCCGTTGCCTTAGCCGTTGCCGTTGCCTTAGCCTTTCTATCGTTCTCACATTCAAAGCGACAAACTCTCTAAAAACATGTTGTGTGCGACCAGAGACAGTGAGAGAGACAGATATATAGAGATATGTATGTATATTTGTCTAAAAACGAAAGCGAAAACGAGAATGGAAACGGATACGGAGACATAAGAACAGGAGACAAGCACGCACTGTGATATGTTTACAAGCGAAACGGAACGAAGCGAGAAAAGAAAAACAAAACAAAACCAAACACAAAAAGTTCATGTCGCTGTTTAAAACCACTCAAGCCACCAATCTACCAAAATCCAGCTGCCTCGCCCCCCCACTCCGTCCCACTCTCCGACATGTTTGTGACCACATTCAGGACATAATTGGCGACGTGTGCGCTGTGGCTGTTGCTGTTCCCGTTGCCGTTGCCATTGGTGCCGCCTGCACATTTAATGCTTATGAAATTCTTAGCAGCAATTGCTTTCAGCTGTATCTACAAATATGCTTATTATACGATAAGTATATATGTATGTATTCACCCCCCGGTAAACCAATATGGAACCGCTTTGCCAAGCAGCTGAGCGCCAAATCATCAACAACAACAACAACAGAATGGAATAAAAATAAAGTCGAGCAAGTTCTCTCTGTGTACATAATATGAAATTTATTAAAATGAAATAAGTACAAGCAAAGAGACACGAACAAAAATAATTTAGTGTGCGAGATCAGAGTAAAATCATAAAATATAATAAAAAAAAAGCTATGTCTTCTCAGTTTTTATTGCTTTTGCATAATAAATTAAGTACAAATATTAAAGGACATTTTGCACTCGACTCGACTTGCTTCTTACTTCTTGATAAGCAGATGCTTTAAATTCCACTCATCATTATCATTATGATGATGATAAGCTTGATCATTATGATAAGAAGTATATTTTGCATTTCTACCTTTTTGCTGGTCTTCTCCTCTTTAGTTTTAAGCAAGTGTTGACTTTGCCTCCACTGTGTGTTAGTCAACGCCATAAAAGTTGGCTAAAGAAGATGTGAAAACATAGTCAGCCAAGTGTAGTAAAGAGTTTTTTTTCTCTTGCTTCATTTCATTTTTTTGTACCATTTTTTTCGCTTTGCTCCTGTGTAAGCTGCTGTTCAATTTGTAATTTTTTTTATGGCCAGCAGCAGCAGCTGCAAGTTTGTTGCAACAACGCCCCATTCATACAGCTAGTACACATTTGGGTGGGCGGAGCCATGTGGCATGCGGAAGTCAAGCTGGTGAGAAGGAAATGCTGCAGTTCCTGACATCTAAAGCATAGCCCATGCATTCTTTAACATTTAACATTAACACACACACGCACGCACACACACACACACATTCTTTATGATGACATTATAATGATTCCCTAATATTCTGCCTAGTCATAGCAACATCTTGCCTTACCCTTTCGTGTGTGTAGGCACTCCTGACCATAAAAACCTCAACTGTATATGTCTGAAGTAGTGTGTGTGGGTGTGTAAGTGTGTCTTTGTGTGTCCTTGTGTGTGTTTGTGTATGAGAGTCAAAGGCCATAAAAAGTTGTAAGCATACTTCAGCTTAAGCTGAAATATGAGCATAGATTTTTACAAACAGCCATGCAGGAAATGTGCAAAAGAGCTACAACAAAATATTTGCACAAAAAAGAAAAATATATATATATATATATATGAATAAAATATGTGCAAAAGTCCAGATGTATTTTTAAAGTAAAAATACAAAAGCAAATTTATGATGGCTTAAACCTTAAGTTATTCAATTTGACTAGTTTTGGTGAAGAAATTTCAGGAAATTAAGATTCAGCTTTAAAAATTAAATTTGTAACAAACAAAAAGTTATATATGTATATAGACACTTCTCAAAAGATGAAAATGCTGAAACAAACTGTCTTAATGGTTCATAATGACTTGAATGAAATAAGTGAAACGTTGGCAAAACTTTGCCGCTGCTGATTTATCACCTAGGTGACCATAAACATTAAGAGTTTTTTTTTCGAGTGGCAAACAAAAAATATCTTTTTTCCTGTACAGAGACATGCTAATTAAGCCACTGTTGAAAGTGCTTACGAACTATTTAAGAGATGCTAAAAATATCATAATAGAAATACAGTTCATAAATTATTGTTTTGCTTTAACTTATTAAGTTTAAATCATTTTAAGTGTATCAAAATTGTATTATTTATCAATTATTTACACAGAAAATGCATTTATTTAAATCAATATTTGAAATTGTCGCATAAATGGCTAAAATGATCAATTACATAATTTATATGCAAACGAATTGCATGTTTAATTTAAGTCCATTAATTGATTTTACTGTTGCTGTTGCCATTGTTCGCAATTTGAATGTAAATGCACCTAGAGCACACTAATGGATGGGTTGAATTCAGGAATGTAAAGCGGGTTTGGGCGAGGTAATAGTCCGTGTGCTCTTATAATGGCACTAATCAAAACGGGTAATTAAAAATTAGCCGTAACGCAGCCAACATGACAATGGCAACTGCAAATGGACGCCTATTATCTGTGTTGATGATGGACCAGGGAATAGCCTCGTAGAACAATGAGAACGGCAGGAAACAGAAATGTTGGCATTGAAGGCTGATGATGATGATGCACATATGCAGGTTTTCGGCATGAACATGCTTCGAGTAGAATATTTGTCAAATTTTGATTTTATTTCTTTGCTTTTTCAATTTATAAACCACAAACAAAATATCTCAAAATACTCTATCTAGAATTCTCTATTATCTATTAGGGGTCATACAATAATCTTGAGTGCGCCATCCCCGAAAAATAAGTTTCAGTAAAGAATCTCTGTGAACTGTTTGAATCAATAACAATAAATTTTGGCCAACGCACATAAATGCCAGCCCCGAAGGAAAATATTATATTTATGAACATATAAAAAAACATTTATGTACACATATTTTTGCATCAGTCTGTCGCTGCCATTCGCAATTGCTATCAATATATAACCAGGCTCACACGTGTCGGTCATAAATTCATCTTGTTGTGCCCTTTATGCAATAGTCTACTATCTTTTTGTGCAAAGTGTTTTGTGTGTGTTTGTGTGGCAGCCAACTAATTGTGGCAACAAGTCGACAATGCGTTGGCCCGTCGCCAACAAAACTTAATAAAAAGCTGTAAATGCACACAGGAAACACATAAAAACTAGTAAAAACAAAATGCGAAAACTTCCGCACACACGCACACATATATATATATATCTTTTTCCCGTTCAATGGATCCTTGCCATATTTATGGGGTACAATTTTATAATTCTTGTTTAAGACTTTGCCCTGAATCCCCTCTTTCATTTAGTAAGTGAAAACATTTTGTTAGATATCTATAGAAAATAAACACATTTGCTTACCTGTTTTATTTTACTACAAATATCATCTATTCACTTTCTTGGCTGAGCAATATTATTATTATGATGAAATTCCACTGCTCTTTGCATATTTCTTGTTTGTTTAACTTATATTTCTTCAATTTATATCATTTATGTACACATACTTAAAAACTTGAGGATAGATAGCTCGAGGACTACAAGCACAAAATATGAATCTTTGCATATATATTTATACACAAAGCGCCGCGCACAAAGAATTTATATGCTATGAATATACAAAAAAGACGAACACAAACAAAACGCTTGACGCGCTGTTGAAAAATAAACGCACAACGTTTTTATGCCATGAAAAATTCCAAAAGGCTCGCATTTGCTTTTTAACAGTTATACGTACGTACGTACGGTATTTGGTTACGTTCTTTTTAATATGCCGACGGTTACATTCGCAAGAACGAGAGAAAGAGAACCGAACGTAATTGAAAGAGTTTTCACCAAACACTCGTAACACACACGTCATACGATCACGCGGTTGTATCGAATACTAAGCGGCGTTTTCTACTGCTCAAGCCTCAAGCAATATGAAACAGGGGAAATTTTAACATAGCCAAAGCCATGCAACACGTGTCCGTAACAGAGTTGATATGTTAACAGCTTAACAGTGGTCTCTGTTAACAGCTTAACAGCTGTAACCCAGTGACTTACATTACATTGATGGTGCTCTTAAGCATTTGTTTGGTTGCGCTCTTAAGCGGGGCCAACTGTCAACTAAATACATTTGCGCATTTATTTATTTAGCCAAATGCGTTTGATTAAATGTTGCAAAATGTCACAAGCAACATCTAAACAAACACACACACACATACACACTTCCGCACACCCGCACATAGTGACATTGCCACAATTTCTTATCACATAAATTTATGTCAAAGAAGGGCCAAGGTTGCCTTAGGAAGCCACAGGTGTGGCAGCATCAAATTAAGTTGCACATATAACTCAGCAGCCACCCAAAGACATTCACAAGGAAATTGGCTTCGCTTTGTGTGTATGTCTGTATGCGTGTATGTGTGTTGGTGTGTGTATGTTTGGTACCATCCATCCCAACAATTTGTGCGTTAAAAGTTTGCTCGCAAAATATAACGTATACGACCCATGTCATGTACTTTACAATTGTTGCTAGCTGCGTTTGTCATTACACCAAACGACTTTGACAGAGGAAAAAAAAAGCAAAAAAAAAGCAACCCAACTACCATAAATTATTAGAGAAAAACAAAATAAACAAAACAAGAACACAAAAAAGATGTTACAATAAAAAGAAAAGGACAGCAGCTGGCTCTAGCCAGTGATGCCTGTCGTAGTCCAACACGCATTGTATTAAGCCGCTTAAATTATGCCATTAGAGTCAAAGTAATGTCAACGACTCGTTGCGTCCAAGCAGACGGCGACATAACTCGAGATAATTCAGTTATAATGCGCTACACATCTATCTATATATATATATAAATGGATCACAGAGTCAATGAACGTGTTATCCATCTCTCAACTTCTCCTATACGAACCAGAGTCCGTGTCAATTGGGATGTCAATGACGTGCAGCCAGATAAGCTATAGCTCTCTGTTTGTGTGTAGACAGTCGAAGTAGCCGAGCTGTATATGATTATTGCAATTTAATTTGGCTTATCAAGTGCAAATTGAAGTCTGTTTTGGACAGTTGACATCGCCGTCCCAATTTCAATGCTCTTTTGCTCTTAAGAAGCCAAAGAAGTCAAAGTTGCATGGTCAAAGGGTAATGACTTGGCCATGACAAATGATTGAAACAATCTCAAGAGCTCAAGTATGAAATATTTAATGCACAGAAATATTAAACAAAGTTATGTAAAAGAAAAGTTCATTTTAAAAAAGATACCTTTAAAAACAATATCAAATCTGTAAATCAAAACTAAGTATATGTAAGATTAAATGTGCAACTGTGTAACATCGTCCCAACAGAATGAAAAACTGTGTGATGCAAATCTCATAAAATATGAAACAACTTGAATAATTTGGTAGGCAACAAGAGATGCCAAGCATGCAATTTGGTTGGGCCACAACAGACACAAGGAACACAATTGCTCCCAACAAACAACTGAAATATTGAGCAGCGTACGTGAGAGAGGATTTTTTTGCAGATTTAAACAAGAAAAGCAGTTGAGGTGGATTTTCTTTTTTGGGTTAACGCAAACAGAAGTAATGAGCAGATAGCAGACAGGAGACAGGTGACAACCAATTGATATACAATAAAGTGTGCGGCACTTTGTCCATTCAATTGAGCGCAGTGTGGTAGAACGAATCGACTGGCAGCCACCACTAATGGTTTCCGTCTGGTGACACTGCCACCGCTACTGCAACCGCTACCACATTGAAGTGCATCAGATGCAAACTGCCACGCTGCCAGGCTGCAACTGCCTGTGGCAGTAACACGTGCCGCACACAATCGCACGCAATGACAACTGGTGTGACTCGACTTGACGCCAATGTGACTATTGTCAGTGCTCGCGCTGCACTTTGGTTTGTTCACGTGAACGTGGCGAGCGTGGACAATGCATACAAATCAGCACATTGCGCATACGCCATGCATGCCAAATACACACACACACACACACACACGCTAAGGTAAGGTTCATTGTGCGCATCTCAACACATTAATCAATGAGCAGCAGCGACAACGACAACGACAACGAGAACGACGACAACAACGACGACAGATGACTAAAAAAAGCCAAAAAGTCAAAGCCCTTAAAGGATTTACCAAGTGGGCTAAAACGACGTGACCTGCCTACCAACCCCTCCTACACCTTCCGCCCACACACAGCAAATCAAGCTCTGATTTTATTCGTTTTGCGTTACGAACAATAACAATAGAACTTTCTCACTCGATGTCTCTGTGTCTCTGCATGAGACCTGTTTGACAGCCTAATGCGTGGACAACAAGCGATTCGGAAAATTGATTGTGTTCCCACACATATTTTTTTTTCAATCCAGCCAACAAGGCTGGGTCAACCAAAATGTTAAGGCCATCAACAATTTAATAGCTGCACTTTGTCTGCCCATGATTGGAAAAGTAAACAATGTTTTAAGGAGATACCCTGTACTTCATTTATATCTATATACCCTTTTCAACATAGATTCAGAGTAGCATTCCATAAATTTGGGATTACAAATATTATATCATAAATATTGTTGAAAGGTGCAAACATGCATATTTTATGTAAGCATTTGGATTAGTTTCATATGTTTACACATTGCACTTAATTTCGAGTGTCAATATTTAAATGTTCCAGAAGTATTAAAGCGCAATGTTAAATAAAATAGCTTAATTTACTGTTAACAATAATAAATGGTAATGTACAAAATTTTATACAAGCAATAAATTTAAAGCTTACACCAAGGCAAAAAAACTTTTTCTAAAAACTTTTTTCTCTAAGCTGTAGAGTATAGTAGAGGTTCTATGACTTCTTTAGTGATTTAGATTTCTAGTTTAAAAGTAAATAAATCGAGAGCTTTACTGTTTTACAAAAATGCTTTGAAAAGTAAGCTTATTACATATAAAGATCAAATTTCTAAGTGGCGTATACTTTATTTGTTTGCTTAGAGTATACAAATTTCTTTACTTGAAATAATAATTCGCTTTTATTTGTATTCGGTTTTTTCAATGTTAAGCTGTAAACCACTTTGTTTCAGTCGATTGCCTTCGTATTTTTTTTGCATTTCGTATTAATTTTTTTTTCTATTCCGTGTTAAATTATTTTCGGAGCAGCTCAATGAAAAAACCATAAATAAAGCGCATGATAAATTAACAATAATGCTTTGTCAGTGCTGGCTTGTGGAAGGGGCGGAGGAGGGGGGAATAAAAAAAGTTTCTCAAGTGTTTGGACAACGCTTTCCGCTCAAGTAATTAGCAATTTATGCAGCTTTTGTTCCCAGCCATTTGTTATAGAAAACATTACACACAAAATGGCCATGCTTGAGGGTCATAAAAGTTAACACCTTTTTGCTGTGTAAGAAAAGTATGCTATAGCAAATTTGTATGCAGACACCAACACCGACAGCAAAGTGACTCTCAGCTAAGCATAATGAATTGTTACCTAAGCATGATTTATCTAAACGTAGAACATAAATCTCAGATTCCTTAGTGCGGAACACAGACGTAAGAGATCAGAAAACGACTTAATAATACTCTCTACCATAATGTTTGTAGGCAGAGAACTCCTGAAGTCTTATTAATCTGATAGACAAAGGCAAAGAAAAGGTATACAAATGTTTATTATCCATCAAAATGGAAAGGCATACATGTAATTACAGTAAATCTAACATATTTCCGGTGTGTGTCTAGGTTTGACTGGTCACACTCGACACTTTGACCTTTTGGCCACAATATGCGCTCGTTAGTCAATGCCCAGCAATTTGTTGTTGAATCAATAATAAATGTAAATAACATAATAGCCACAGCCACACCAACAGTGCCTTTTTGTGTGGGAGGTGTAGGTTATGCTGTTGCTCTCAAATTTGATTATGATGACGATGATGATGATGATGATGAAGCCATCATCGTAGCTGCGCTAAAGTAATCGAAAAAATACAAATTTCGTGGCAAGAGTGAAATATGAACGTAACGTAGTTGGACACGCGCTCTTTCAATATAATTTAGCGCCATCATGGCAGCTGTTTTTTTTTTTCTGTTCATTTCATTTCATTCCATCGGACAAGACAACGGCGCCAATTGACCAAAAATCAATGGCGCTCCATCAGCCATGTTTCAGCTTCTCTTCTTCTGCTTTTTTGTGTGGCACTGTGGCACTCTGTTCGGGTCATCAACAGCCATACATGCACAGCAAAAAACCAAAAAAAACGACAAGCATCCTGAGTGGATGGTGTATCTATATTTTTTTTTTTTTTTGGTTACTTGTTTTTTTGACTGATAGCCATGTGGCATGTTGCAATTTGTTTGCCTGCTACAAATTGTGGTAAGACACGATCTTTAAATCAGTACAAAAAACAAAAAAAAACGATAGATACGTTTTATCTAAGCCACATGGAATCTGTTGTATGATGCTTGCCAGCTTCTTCTCGGCTGTCTGTTTTGGCATTTCATGCTGCTAATTATTTTATTTGTTTACTGTCAAAGTTTCTTGTTCCTACTGCCTGCCCTAAAGGTTGGTTTACATCCGTGACTGCAATGTGCGATTGGGAAACAGAAAAGTTTTGGCTTACTTCTTTATCAACTATTTTTTTGTGCTGAATTAATCCGGGATATTAAAGTTCTTAACTTTACTAACTTTAATAAAAGTTGAACTAGTATTGATTGTATAATAAAAGTATTGATATTATTTCAAGTTATTGTGATTTGAAACACATTCTCAATCCAATCAATTCCACAATATCGCATGTAAGCAATCTAGACATGAACAATTATTCAAGCGTTGATTAAGCCACAGTTAAACCAAATCAATATGGTCAGCGTCTGACCCATGGCAACAATTTGGGGCAGCTAACCAATGAAACCGCCAACTACATTTAAGCACACAACATCACACACACACACTACAGTAAACACACACACACAAAGCCAGTTAACACGAGCTTTTTGCTGCCTCCCTTGCCTGGGGGACAGACAAATAGTCTGGCAGAAACAGTCGTACATTCAATTGCTTTTGGCGTCCCATTGGCCTGCTTTGTAATTTTTCTCAACCAATTTCATTTCCCTTATACATTTATTGGTAACATTTTTTTATTTTTGCTTTTCTGCTTTTTTTTGTCGCGTGAAAGATGACAATAAAATTTCCCGAAATTGCCAAACAGTGCGCCATATATTATTGTACAACGCTTTTTGCAAGTATTCTTTTGCAGATTGGGAAAAAAAAAATAAGGAGAGAAACAACCAAATTTGACTTAAAATATAATATGTAAAAGAAAATTTCTCGTTGTGACTAATAGAAAAAAAATCAAGATACAAGATTGTACTTAACATAATGAACATATCTTATAAAAAATATTTATGTAATGGCACATCAAATTGTTTGCCTTTTTTATCGAAGGATTAACGCCTCTATATGGCCAACAAAAGTTGGATTTTCTGCAGAAATTCATATAAATTATTTTTTCTTTTATGTAGCAAACAAACAAAATGCCAAAAAAGTATTCGCATAAGCTTTAACCAAACAAGTGCCGGCAAAGTCTAGGCTTAAAGACCAGTTTAGGAGTTGTTGTTTTCACATGCTTTGCTTTTGGCCCGCTGTGAATTTAATGCGGCACACTTCATTGCAATACGGCTAAAACGTCACATAACAACATTTTTATGTCTATTCGAAAATGGCTATGGCGCATTAGCGGCATAAAACAGCCAATAGGCATTATACCAAATCCTTTAAGTACCAATACACACACACACACACTCTAACTCTCACACACACATGTACAACACGTCCATGGGACAACAGTGTTGGGCCCGATGCTGTTTTATTAGCGTGCACGTGCAGGGACCTGAATCAGGACAAGCTCCACAAAAAAAACAGCAGGACCTCCTCGAATTTCCGCCGGCGAGACTGCCCGGCTGCCCATCAAAATCAACGCTTAATGTGCCTCTAATCGCTTTCGCATAAATTTCCAAAAGCGATTTTGTAATAAAGCTGGAAGGAAGTCTGTGCTCCCTAGTCACCTCTCCACCCCGATGCCGCCGGAAACATTGCTGTCGAAAAATTGGCTGTAAATTTTATGTTAGTTTCATAGACTTTACGCATGATTTGATTTACCACTGGCCAAAATTTAATTAAACCAAATGCCAAAAGGCAAATACTGTGAAAACAGCACAACAAAAATTACACAAAACCAAAACAATCAACAGCCAATAGATATTTAATCCATTTGCATGTGAATGAAAGATGTAGAGCTGCTGTCATTTCAATTAGAAAAGCAAATAAAGAAGACTGTAATTGAAAAACTGTCATCAGGGTTCAACTCGATTGCAATTGTTTGCATGAAGACGACAACAGATGGAAGGTGTAAGAAAAAAGGTGAGAAATGTATTGTCATATTGAACTAAGACAGATTTATTATGTGGAAGTTGGGGTACATGCAACAACTTTGTTTGTGTTGTAATAAATGATGTGCTGGCAAATAATGTTTGGCATAACAAATAGATTAAGTTATTTTACATCATAATCAATTATGTATAGAAAACATAAGTAGCGCCATCTATGACTCAGAAAATTAGTGTTCTTTTAAATTTATACAAGTTCTATCTAATCATAACTGTTTTTGGTGATTTTTTTAACGCAATGGTGTGGAAATAACTGAAATTATTTATTATAATATGTTCTTGAACCCCACTGATAGTATTTAGCATTCGTCATTCTGAGAAGGGAATACTGTACATATTACATAGCTATTAGTTATTCAAAAAGCTTATCAAGGTTTTTTCTCTCTTAATCTGTAAAGCTTTCTGCCGGCATTTTTTCGTTTATAAGCAGAGAGAGTACGAAAAAATATTTAGTACTCGATCAACGCTTAACAAAGTTACTATCAAGGTTATCGCGATGGTGTTGTTAACACTCGCCCTGTTGGGCGTGGCAGTGTCACTGATCTACCACTTTTATCAACATATATACAACTACTGGGAACGTCGCGGGGTGCCGTTTGAACGCCCCTTGCCCGTAATTGGCAACATGAAAGGTGTTGGCTCCAAGTTTCACTTTCGTGACGTTAATCAGCGGCTATACGATCTCTTTAAGGGAAAAACGCCATTTGGTGGCATGTATTTATTCTTCAATCGCGTGGCATTCATTGTCAATCTGGATTTGATCAAGCAGGTGCTGATCAAGGACTTTACGATCTTTCAGGATCGCGGTGTGTTCCATAATGTGCGAGATGAGCCCTTGAGTGGACATTTGTTTACCCTTGAGGGTGACGAATGGCGCTCGATGAGGCACAAGTTGACGCCCGTCTTCACCTCTGGCAAGATGA
Organism: Scaptomyza parva; assembly: GCA_035044645.1. NCBI lineage: Eukaryota > Metazoa > Arthropoda > Insecta > Diptera > Drosophilidae > Scaptomyza > Scaptomyza parva. The sequence goes on from JAWNNT010000090.1 coordinate 9,887,082, forward strand.
AGCATATGTTTGGCGTTGTTGTCGACGTGGGCCACCGTCTGGCCGAGACCATGGATAAGGCAGTGAAAGATGCCGTCGCCGTGAAAGGGGAAGTGGAGATCAAGGAGTTTTGTGCTCGCTTCACCACAGATGTGATTGGCACCTGTGCCTTTGGGCTGGAGTGTAATAGCTTAGCGGATCCCTATGCCGAATTCCGTACCAAGGGTCGCATGCTGTTTGAGAAGCCTCGTTATCCTATGATGATACAGGGTTTCATATTTACCAATCCCGATATAGCTAGAAAGTTGCGCTTGAAAGTGTTTCCCGATGACTTGTCCCATTTCTTTATGGAGGCCGTAAAGCAAACCGTCGCCCATAGAAAGCAAAACAATATTAAGCGCAATGATTTCCTCGATCAGCTGATCGAGCTGCGTGCCGAGAATGAGGAGGCAGCACGTCTTGGCAAGGGTATCGATCTATCGCAGGGCTTGACCATTGAACAGATGGCAGCACAAGCTTTTGTTTTCTTCATTGCTGGCTTCGAGACCTCCTCCAGCACAATGGCTTTCTTTCTGTACGAGGTGGCACTTCAGCAGGATGTGCAGCAACGTTTGCGAGATGAGATTGAAACGGTGTTGAAGCAGACCTCAGATGGAGAGATTACCTACGATGCTATTGGACAGATGACCTACCTAGAACAGGTGCTGGCCGGTAAGGAACTTAACCCAAAATTCAATACAAATTCCTGCTAATAAGCTAAATTTCCATTTTCAGAAACACTTCGGAAATATCCCATTCTTCCCCATTTGCAACGAAAATGTAACAAGGAATACAAAGTGCCTGGCACAAATCACATCATTGAGCAGGGCACACCAGTCTTAATACCTGTACATAATATACACCATGATCCAGAAATATATCCAGATCCCGAACGCTTTGATCCAGCACGCTTTGAACCCGAAGCAATTAAGAACAGGCATCAGTTTGCCTATTTGCCGTTTGGCGATGGACCTAGGAATTGCATTGGCGAACGTTTTGGTAAAATGCAAGCCAAGATTGGTTTAGTCGCTTTACTGCGTCGCTTCAAAGTTAGTGCCTCCAAACAGACGGAGGTGCCACTGATTCTAAGTACCAAAACCTTTACACTGTCTACAAAGAATGGCATACATCTTAAAATAGAGCGGATTTAATCATACTCTGATTGTACTTAGAAATTAAAGGTAAATCTCCTTTATTATTTGTAGTTTTCAAATAGATTTTGTTGATGATTTAAAAAAATAAACATAAATACATTTTTTAAATAATTATTTCGCACTTTAGCTCGAAAATAACAAAGTAAATGTGTGTTTTTCATGAACAAACATCCATATCTTGCTTTCTTATAACTTAATTCTAGCTACGCAGTATATTTTTTACTCAACATAATGCTGACTTGCAAAAACTAAGAATTGCGCACACAATATAATATATTTCTCCCGTTTAATGTGTACAGAGAATTGTTGGGCATTTGTTTATGCTATACATCATCAAAGCATTAAATATATATTTGATAAAATACTTACTCAGATATAATTACGTTTAAGCAACAAACACAAACTAATTCTTATTAGTATACAAAGTAAATAAAATGATCTAGCATACAAAGTATTCATATGTATTTATTCATATTTTACATATTTACGCTCTCGCAATAAAAGAGAGAGAGAGAGAAAGCTTTAACAGATAACTGCAAGCGATTTGTTGCATTGACTTTGACATTTCAGTTGTATTTGGTTTTTGATTGCAAGATGTTGACGTTTCTGATATTGCTGGCATTTGCCGCTGGCGTTATCTATGTGTGGCTTAGTCAACATTACTCCTACTGGCAACGAAAGGGTGTTCCGTGTGAGCGCCCACTTTTCCTGTTAGGCAATATGCGTGGGTTTGCCCGCAGTTTGCATTGGACGGACATCAATTTGAGAATCTATAACAAGTTCCGGGGACGGGAGCGTTTCTGTGGCTATTACACATTTGTCAGCAAGGCATTGTTTATAATGGATCTGGATCTGATCAAACGGATAATGGTCAGTGATTTTAATAGCTTTGCGGATCGTGGACTCTTTCACAATGTTCGCGATGATCCGTTGACGGGAAACTTGCTTTTCCTGGATGGGGAACAGTGGCGCTGGTTGCGTCAACATTTGACACCTGTTTTTAGCTCCGGTAAGATGAAGTTTATGTTCCCGACCATGGTGAAAGTCGCAGAGCAGCTGAAACTCAGCGCCAAGCTGGAGTTGGGTGAATTTGAAGCAAAGGATTTGTGTGCACGCTTCACCACTGATGTTATTGGCAGCTGTGCCTTTGGGCTGGAATGTAATAGCTTATCCAATCCTCAATCGGAGTTTCGGGTAATGGGTCGTTCCGTAACGGAGAGACCATTACATCAGGGCGCCGTTCAACTCTTCATGTTCGCCCAGCCGAAATTGGCGAGGCGACTTCGTTTGCGTCTTTTCCGGCCCGAGGTTAGTCAGTTCTTTATGGAGACGGTACGTCAAACACTGGACTATAGGAAACGTGAACACATCAAGCGCAACGATCTTATCCAGCTGCTCATGGAGTTGGGACAGGACACGGATGAAACAAAGGCACTACTAAGCTTTGAGCAGATTGCATCACAAGCTATGATATTCTTTGTGGCCGGCTTTGATACCTCCTCGACAACTATGTCGTTTTGCCTGTACGAGCTGGCACTTAATCCAGAGGTACAGCAACGTCTACGCCTGGAAATCAAAACGACATTAATGCGGCACAAGGAACAGTTGACCTATGAGTGCTTGCACGAGATGACCTATCTCAATCAGGTCGTAGCGGAAACACTACGAAAATATCCCATTTTGCCACATCTGCTGCGACGTGCAACGAAGGAATACCAAGTGCCAGACTCTAATCTCGTACTAAAGTCAGGCTCCACTATTATGATACCTGTACATAGTATACATCATGATCCTGATATTTATCCCGATCCCGAAAGGTTTGATCCAGCGCGCTTTGAGCCCGAGGCGATTAACCAGAGACATCCCTTTGCCTACTTACCATTTGGCAATGGACCTCGTGCCTGCATTGGTGAGCGTTTTGGTCTAATGCAGGTGAAGATTGGCATTGCAACTTTACTCCATGAATATCAGTTCAAGAGTACGCCACAAACTCAGATTCCATTGCAGTTTGGCAAAAAGAATTTCCTGATTGCCTCCGAGTCTGGTATTCATCTTAAAATTGAACGACTTTCTGATGTCTAAGTATTACCTTGTTATCTTTAGTTCTTCTTTTTGTTTTGTGTATCATTATTTTTTATGTTGCTATAGGTCATGCAATACAGCGTTCAACAATCTATTGAGATAAGTACGCATTAATTGACACAATAAAATATATCATGCATAACCTACGCAAAGCGAAAAAGCAAAATAAATTCCAAGAGCGAAAGCTTTTTTGATTGAGCACATCAATTAAAAGCTTTAGCTCGAGAGCGTCTCTCTCCCTCTCCAGCTTGTTCTCTAAAGCTATTGCGTTATTCTAACTTGTGTTTATATTAAAACCAAAACAGATGTTCACATGCGCTTTTGTATGCGGCGTGAGTATTAGAGTATAACACGATCTGTGCGAAGACTAATTATTATTATCTTTTATTGCCATTAAATGTAAATATGCAGAAAAACTTACTTTTAATATTTTATTTAACGTCAGACGTTAAATAAATCATGTCAAAGTTTTTGATAGGTCATTTGAAAAACTATTCGAGCTTATGTGCGAGGTATTTCAAAGTTCGACTATCACAATTAACACTTATTGTAATAGCGAAGCAACATTGAGAAACGAAGAAAACACTCTCACTAGATAAAAACTTGCAAATGCAAAGCTTTGCTTTATCGCCCAGTGCGTTTTGTCCAATGCCGTTATCGTGATTGTCATGTTCAAGGCACACTAGTTTGCTCTCACTATCTCTCACTCTCGATTGGTGTCGTTTTCGCAGCCTCCATCCTCTTCCAATTAATCTTGTTGAGAGTTTAACGCGGCTATCTAATCGAGTTGTTTATAATGCAAACGCACTTTGTACATCGGTTAATAATATAAAATTAAATAAAAATCAGCACAACCAAGATTTAAAAGTAGTTCGCTGCACAGCTTAGTTGAGTGTGAAACGCATTGCAAAATGCTCGATGTGATCGCATTGCTATTAATTACACTGGCCGTCGGAAGCTGGTATGTGCGCACCAGACTCAGCTATTGGGCGCGACGACAGATCAGCCATGAGAAGCCCACATTTCCCATGGGAAATTTGCGTGGCTTTCGCAAGGAGAGGCATTTGAAGGACATACTAACGCCGCTGTACGAAAGTTTTAAGTCATGTGGAGCACCATTTGCGGGATTTTATTTTATGCTACGACCCGTGGTGCTGGTATTGGATTTGGAATTGGCGAAACATGTGCTGATTAAGGATTTTGCCAATTTCGAGGATCGCGGTGCGTTTCACAATGAACGCGATGATCCATTAACCGGACATCTATTCCGGATCGATGGCGTTAAATGGAAACCGCTGCGTCAGAAGATGACGCCAACGTTTACCTCGGCCAAGATGAAGTACATGTTTGACACCGTTTGTGTCGTTGGTGAGGAACTGGGTCAGGTTTGTGCGGAGCAATCGCAGAATTCCATTTGTGGCATTGTGGAGGTGGGTGATCTGGTGTCTAGATATACATCGGATGTGATTGGCAGCTGTGCGTTTGGCTTGGACTGCAATGGTCTACGTAATCCGGAAGCTGAGTTTGCAATAATGGGCAAACGCGCCTTTCGAGAGCGACGGCATAACCAACTCATCGACGCCTTCATCGAAAGCTTTCCGAATCTGGCACGACGGCTTCGCTTTTGTCAGATACATAAAGATATTACGAAATTCTACTTACGTATTGTCCGGGATACGGTTCAGGAACGCGAATCGAAGGGAATTGTGCGCAATGATTTCATGAATTTGCTAATCGAGATGAAGCAACGTGGAGAGCTTACCATTAACGAGATAGCCGCTCAAGCGTTTATCTTCTTTGTTGCCGGCTTCGATACATCTGCATCGACTCTGACCTTTGCCCTTTACGAGCTGGCCAAACAGCCGCAAATTCAGGAAGTACTTAGACAGGAAATCGCGGAAGCACTGGATAAAACTGATGGTCAATTTACATACGAATGCATGCAGGACCTGCGCTACATGGAGCTAGTTATTGCCGGTGAATGTCTATACTTTATAGCTGAATCCTAAGATAACATACTAATTACTTGCATCTTCTTTTTGCAGAGACACTTCGCAAGTATCCAATTGTGCCACATCTTTCGCGCGTCTCTCGGAATTATTATGCAGTCAATGGCAATCGACATTTTTACATCGAACCTGGCCAAATGCTGCTGATACCCGTATATGCCATTCATCATGATCCCGCAATATATCCCGAGCCGCACAAGTTCATGCCGGAACGTTTCCTCGCCGATCAAATGGCACAGCGTCCCTGCGCTTCCTGGCTACCCTTTGGCGATGGACCTCGTAACTGTATTGGCATGCGTTTTGCCAAGATGCAGATGAGTATTGCTCTCTTCCATCTATTGACACGCTTCCAGTTTAGCGTCTGTCCGCGCACCGTGTCAAAGATTGAGTATACCAATTCCAATATATTGCTGAGTCCAACCAGTGGCATATATCTTAAGGTTGAGGAACTGAAATAGACAGAGGAGAATTTAAGTTTTATATGATAATCAACTTGTATTTAATGTACTTACTTTATCACATTCATAATGACCACTGCCAGGAACTGTAGTTTTATATATAAAAATAATAATAAAAACAATTGGAATTTAAATAAAGATTAAACAAAAAATTGAACTGAGCTTGGTAAAAATATTTTACATATTATACACAAAATGTTTTATTCGAATTAAAGTTTTGCTAATCGCAATGGCTTACAAATAAATATTGAAAAATGATTGTCTTACCACTTGAGAACCGATAACAGCGATTTGCTGTTATGTAGATAAGATATGCATACAAAATGAGTGAAAAATTGAGTCATTTTTATTAACTTTGTTCCCGACATCTATTCCGATCCCGAAAGTTAATGCCAGAACGATTCACAGAGGACGAGATTGCAGCCCGATCATCTTATAGTTGGCTACCCTTTGACGACGGTCCTCGAAACTGTATTGGTTCCCGCTTCGGTCTAATGCAAACCTGTGTGTTTACCGTGTCACAAACTGAAGTACCAATACAGTTTGTGAACCAAAACATTTTGTTAGCATCGGAAAACGGTATTCATTTGAATGTTGAAAAAACTACCAATTAATGTGAAATCAAAGTTATGAAAAGAAACTTATGGAGATTGATCTAAATATTTATCAATTTTTATATATTTGGCCATGCTAATTATTAAATTTATTTATTTTGTAGACAAAAATAATAAAGATTTAAGTCTATATATCTATGACGTTTGATTTTTGATATATATAGATATTATAGATATGAAAATTTACTGAAGGTTTTCTTATTGCTAATCTACTGCGGCTTAATAATAGATAAATAATCTGTTATTATCTTTTATTCCTACAAGTAAACATTCCCATCATAAAGTATTATTAAAGTTAAGCCCAAAACCTTTTAACAAGTTTTAACTATAAGACAATTGCCATAAAAAGGTTCATATTAATTGTTGAAACTCTTATTAAACGATGTTCGTGTGCCACATAATTTAAGACTATATTTTTAAAAATGTAGCTCTACATGAACTCTAGTTCTGTCCTATTAAAATAATAAAAGTAATATACAAATGTTTATGTCAAAATGTTCTGTAACAAAATTTTATTTTCAGTAGACGTCCTGACCCACCCAAAAAAAACCATAAGTTGACACAATAAAATCATTCATGCACCTACACAAAGCGCAATAAGTAAACAAAATTTCAAGAGCGAGTGCTTTTTTTTTGAGCTCTTCACTTAAAAGCTTTAACTGTGAACTTCTCTCTCGCTCTCTCGATCCAGTTTGTTCTCTAACGCTCTTGTGTATATTCTATCTAGTCTTTACATTTAAAAGAACATGTTTGTATACGCTTTTGAATGCGGCGTGAGTATTCGAGCATTACTTGATTTGTAGGCAGATTTTACTATTTTTAGCTTTTATTGCAATTAAATGTAAGCAATCACATTAAAAATTACCACTGCCAGGAACTGTAGTTTTATATATACAAATAATAATAAAAACAAACACAAAATATATGTTTAAGTATTGAAATAAGATTGTCTTACTACTTAAGAACAGCTATACCGGCAAGTTGCGGTTATTTAGATAAGATATGCATACAAAGTGAGTGCAAAATTGAGTTATTTTTATTAATAATAGTTGTTTGAAGGTTTACTCTCGAAAAGCTCTATCGAGCAAGCTTTTTTAGCTTATAATATCGGGTTTGGCTTGTGCTTACGCTCAGTCTGCAAGCGTCTGTTCAAAATGTCGCTTGTTTTAACGTTCATCGGTATTATTTTGTCGCTGCTTTATTACGCAGCTCGGCGTAGACACAACTATTGGAACGGTCGCGGTATTCCACACGATGTGCCCAAGTTTCCGAAGGGCAACATGGGCGACTGGCCGTCTAAACGTCAGATTACCATCATCGTTCGGGATTATTATTTAAAGTACAGAAATGGAAAAACTCCGTTTGCTGGCTTCTACTTCTTTTTCACCAAGGCTGTTGTGGTTACGGACATGGAGCTGGTAAAACGCGTTTTGATCAAGGACTTTAATAACTTTGAGAATCGCGGTGTGTTTTATAATGAAATCGACGATCCTTTGTCGGCCACTCTGTTCAGTATTGAGGGTCAAAAGTGGCGTCATTTACGTCATAAGCTAACACCAACATTTACCTCCGGCAAAATAAAGCATATGCTGCCCATTGTTCTAAAAGTTGCCGAGGAAATGGGGAACATTTTTAATGAAAAAGTCTCATCGCCCAAAGTTTTAGAGATTACAAATTTAGTGAGTCGCTATACTGCTGATGTGATCGGTACCTGTGCCTTTGGCCTGGACTGCAACAGTCAGAGGAATCCCGAAGCCAAATTTGTTAATATTGGCAGGCGAGCTATTACAGAACGTCGCTATTATGGACTTCTTGACTTCTTTATCTTTGGTTTTCCGAAATTGGCACGACGTATGCATTTGAAATTAAACGTACAGGAGGTTGAGGATTTCTATTTGGGAATAATTAAAGATACCATCGACTATCGTGTGAAGCATAATGAAAGACGCAACGATTTCATGGATATGCTCATCGAAATGTATAAGAAGGAACAGGAGGGAAACTCCGATGAGGGTCTGACCTTTAATGAGTTGGCCGCCCAAGCATTTATTTTCTTTGTGGCTGGCTTTGAGACAAGTTCTACAACCATGGGCTTCGCTTTATATGAACTGGCACTGAATCAGGATGTACAGGATAAGCTAAGAAAGGAGATTAAGGATGTATTGGCAAAGTACAACAATGAATTCACCTACGATAATATTAAGGAAATGGAATATCTGGAACAAGTTGTTAAGGGTAATTATAAAAATATCATTCTTCCGCATACCTTTAATTCATAGTTCTCATTTAGAAACTCTTCGCAAATATCCTGTGCTGGGTCATTTGAATCGTAAGACGATTTCGGACTATTCACCGGGGGATCCCAATCACTATATTGAGAAGGGTACCATTGTGCTTATATCCGCTATGGGCATACACTATGATCCCGACATCTATCCCGATCCCGAAAAGTTTAAGCCAGAACGCTTCACAGAGGAGGCGATTGCAGCCCGACCATCTCACAGTTGGCTACCCTTTGGCGATGGTCCCCGAAACTGTATTGGTTCCCGTTTCGGTCTACTGCAGACCTGTGTGGGTCTGGCGCAGTTGATTAAGGATTACAAGTTTACCGTGTCACCTCAAACTCAAGTTCCAATACAATTTGTAAAGAAAAACATTTTATTATCATCGGAAAACGGTATTCATTTGAGTGTTGAAAAAGTGACTAAATAATAACAAATGTAGTTAACAGTTAGCTAGATAAGAAACTGTTTACCATGAACTGCTTAGTTCTTATAACTCATATATATATATTCATACATATTTAACACATAACACTGCTTATATATACTGCTGAAATAATAAATAAATTTGTTTGTTAAAAAAATATAAAAATACCTATTTAATTTATCAGAGCCTTGAATTGTTATACTTGCTCTCCTAAGTAGTACAAGATAGTTTTAAATATTCGATTGCTTTTGCGGTTGACGATGTACTCATGCCATCGATAACAATAAAATCCCTCAATTCCAAAATTTAACAACTAAAAATGATGACCATACACACATACATATGTATATGTATGCTTGACGATATCATATGTCTGCTGTTTCTCAACCAATTTTAATAAAAATTCCATAGATTTTCATTATTTTGTTAATGTTTTCAATGCGGATTTTTTAATGATCGATATTCATGATATTTGGTTATCGATTTCATGTGTATATCGATAAGCGGAAAAGTTATCGAAAATTTTAAACAAACTTTTCCTTCCTAGGAATTAGAAGGGCTCATTTCCAAAATCAGGAGCCCCCAGCTAATGTAGCTCCTGAGATCGATGCGTAAATCCATACAGACGGACAATTAATATTCTTGCAAATGACTTAAAAATTATACCTGTCTTAGTACTTGGTAACAACAATTTCGGCAATTTAGTACAAATTTCGACATGAAATACTTTGAGTCTTGATTTAGATAAGACATTCATGCAAAATGAGTTGCAAAATTGATTTTTTTATGTCAGTCATACATAATCACTCTTTCATGTAAAAGCTCTGTGAGAGCAAGCTTTACTCTATAAATATCGTGTTAGGCTTGTGCTTACGCTCAGTTTGCAAGAGGCTGTTAAAAATGTCGCTTATTTTAGCGTTCATCGGTATTATTTTGTCGCTGCTTTATTACGCAGCTCGGCATAGATACAACTATTGGAACCGTCGCGGTATTCCACACGATGTGCCCACGTTTCCGAAGGGCAACTTCGGCGACTGGCCGTCTAAACGTCAGATTACCATCATCGCTCGGGATTATTATTTAAAGTACAGAAATGGAAAAACTCCGTTTGCTGGCTACTACTTCTTTTTCACCAAGGCTGTTATGGTTACGGACATGGAGCTGGTAAAACGCGTTTTGATCAAGGACTTTAATAACTTTGAGAATCGCGGTGTGTTTTATAATGAAATCGACGATCCTTTGTCGGCCACTCTGTTCAGTATTGAGGGTCAAAAGTGGCGTCATTTACGTCATAAGCTAACACCAACATTTACCTCCGGCAAAATAAAGCATATGCTGCCCATTATTCTAAAAGTTGCCGAGGAAATGGGGAACATTTTTAATGATGAAGTCTCATCGCCCAAAGTTTTAGAGATTACAAATTTAGTGAGTCGCTATACGGCTGATGTGATCGGTACCTGTGCCTTTGGCCTGGACTGCAACAGTCAGAGGAATCCCGAAGCCAAATTTGTTAATATTGGCAGGCGAGCTATTACAGAACGTCGCTATTATGGACTTCTTGACTTCTTTATCTTTGGTTTTCCGAAATTGGCACGACGTATGCATTTGAAATCAAACGTACAGGAGGTTGAGGATTTCTATTTGGGAATAATTAAAGATACCATCGACTATCGTGTGAAGCATAATGAAAGACGCAACGATTTCATGGATATGCTCATCGAAATGTATAAGAAGGAACAGGAGGGAAACTCCGATGAGGGTCTGACCTTTAATGAGTTGGCCGCCCAAGCATTTATTTTCTTTGTGGCTGGCTTTGAGACAAGTTCTACAACCATGGGCTTCGCTTTATATGAACTGGCACTGAATCAGGATGTACAGGATAAGCTAAGAGAGGAGATTAAGGATGTATTGGCAAAGTACAACAATGAATTTACCTACGATAATATTAAGGAAATGGAATATCTGGAACAAGTTGTTAAGGGTAATTATAAAAATATCATTCTTCCGCATACCTTTAATTCATAGTTCTCATTTAGAAACTCTTCGCAAATATCCTGTGCTGGGTCATTTGAATCGTAAGACGATTTCGGACTATTCACCGGGGGATCCCAATCACTATATTGAGAAGGGTACCATTGTGCTTATATCCGCTATGGGCATACACTATGATCCCGACATCTATCCCGATCCCGAAAAGTTTAAGCCAGAACGCTTCACAGAGGAGGCGATTGCAGCCCGACCATCTCACAGTTGGCTACCCTTTGGCGATGGTCCCCGAAACTGTATTGGTTCCCGTTTCGGTCTACTGCAGACCTGTGTGGGTCTGGCGCAGTTGATTAAGGATTACAAGTTTACCGTGTCACCTCAAACTCAAGTTCCAATTCAATTTGTAAAGAAAAACCTTTTATTATCATCGGAAAACGGTATTCATTTGAGTGTTGAAAAAGTGACTAAATAATAATACATTTTGTTAACAGTTAGCTATATAAGGAACTGTTTACCATGAACTGAAAATATTAAATAAATTTGTTTGTTAAAAAAATATAAAAATACCTATTTAATTTATCAGAGCCTTGAATTGTTATACTTGCTCTCCTAAGTAGTACAAGATAGTTTTAAATATTCGATTGCTTTTGCGGTTGACGATGTACTCATGCAATCGAAAACACTAAAATCCCTCAATTCTAAAATTTAACAACTAAAAATGATGACCATACACACATACATAAGTATATGTATGCTTGACGATTTCATATGTCTGCTGTTTCTCAACCAATTTTAATAAAAATTCCATAGATTTTCATTATTTTGTTAATGTTTTCAATGCGGATTTTTTAATGATCGATATTCATGATTTTTGGTCAGCGATTTCATGTGTATATCGATAACCGGAAAATTTATCGAAAATTTTAAACAAACTTTTCCTTTCTAGGGATTAGAAGAGCTTATATCCAAAATCAGGAGCCCCCAGCTTATGTAGTTCCTGAGATCGATGCGTAAAACCATACAGACGGACAATTAATATTCTTGCAAATGATTTAAAATTATACCTGTCTTACTACTCGGTAACAACAATTTCGACAATTTAGTACAAGTTTCGGCATGAAATACTTTCAGTCTTGATTTAGATAAGACATTCATGCAAAATGAGTTGCAAAATTGATTTTTTTATTTCAACTCAACAAATAATCACTCTTCCATGTAAAAGCTCTGTGAGAGCAAGCTTTACTCTATAAATATCGTGTTTGGCTTGTGCTTACGCTCAGTTTGCAAGAGGCTGTTAAAAATGTCGCTTATTTTAGCGTTCATCGGTATTATTTTGTCGCTGCTTTATTACGCAGCTCGGCATAGAAACAACTATTGGAACCGTCGCGGTATTCCCCACGATGTGCCCACGTTTCCTAAAGGAAATATAGGCGACTGGCCCTCTAAGCGTCAGATTAGCGTCGTCTTTCGGGATTATTATTTGAAGTACAGAAATAGCAAAACCCCGTTTGCTGGCTTCTACTTCTTTTTCACCAAGGCTGTTGTGGTTACGGACATGGAGCTGGTGAAACGCGTTTTGATCAAGGACTTTAATAACTTTGAGAATCGCGGTGTGTTTTATAATGAAATCGACGATCCTTTGTCGGCCAGTCTATTTAGCATAGAAGGTCAAAAGTGGCGTCATTTACGTCATAAACTAACACCAACATTTACCTCCGGCAAAATGAAACGTATGCAGCCCATTGTTCAAAAAGTGGCTGAAGAACTAAGCAAGATTTTTGAAGAGGAACTCTCATCTCCCAAAGTTTTGGAGATTACAGATCTAATGGGTCGCTATACGGCTGATGTAATCGGTACCTGTGCCTTTGGCCTAGACTGCAACAGTCAGAGGAATCCCGAAGCCAAATTTGTTAACATGGGCAAGCGAGCTGTTACGGAACGTTCATATTATGGACTTCTTGACTTCTTTATCTTTGGTTTTCCCAAGTTGGCACGTAGTATGCGTCTGCGAATGACCGTAAATGATGTTGAGGATTTCTATATGGGAATAATTAAAGATACCATCGACTATCGTGTGAAGCATAATGAAAGACGCAACGATTTCATGGATATGCTCATCGAAATGTATAAGAAGGAACAGGAGGGAAACTACGATGAGGGTCTGACCTTTAATGAGTTGGCCGCCCAAGCATTTATTTTCTTTGTGGCTGGCTTTGAGACAAGTTCTACAACCATGGGCTTCGCTTTATATGAACTGGCACGGAATCAGGATGTCCAGGATAAGCTAAGAAAGGAGATTAAGGATGTATTGGCAAAGAACAACAATGAATTCTCATACGATAATATTAAGGGAATGGAATATCTGGAACAGGTCGTTATGGGTAAGTAAACCCCCAGTATTTTTCGAGCATTGCTCTTACTCTTAATTATCATTTAGAAACCCTACGAAAATATCCTGTTCTGGGTCATCTGACACGTATGGCGATTTCGGACTATTCACCTGGGGATCCCAAACACTATATTGACAAAGGAAGTATTGTGGTTATATCTGCCCTGGGTATACACTACAATCCCGACATCTATCCCGATCCCGAAAAGTTTAAGCCAGAGCGCTTTACAGAGGAGGCGATTGCAGCTCGGCCTCCTCACAGTTGGCTACCCTTTGGCGACGGTCCCCGAAACTGTATTGGTTCCCGCTTCGGTCTAATGCAGACCTGTGTGGGTCTGGCACATTTGATTAAAGACTTCAAGTTTACCGTGTCATCACAAACTCCAATACCAATACAATTTGTGAAGCAAAACATTCTCTTAGCATCGGAAAACGGTATTCATTTGAATGTTGAAAAAGTTACCAATTAATGTGAAATTAAGAGAAATGTTATGCAAACAAATAAATGTTGTTTACAGATAACAAAATAAGCAACTGATTAACTTGACCAGCTTAGCTCTTATTCGCCATATCTATTTTGACAAGTATTGAACACATAACAGTGCCAAGTCATGCGTCTAATCACATTCAATGTCAACTAAAAAAGGAGATTGATCAATGAAACATATATTTGGCGATGCAACACATTGAATTATTTTATTTTGTTGACAAAAATAATAATGATCTGAGTCTATTTATCTATGACGTATGAACTCTATAGATAAAAAAATTAGCTGTAGGTTTTATTATTTCTTATTTACTGCGATTTATTAGTAAAATGATGTGTTATTTTCTTGCTCTTATTGTTTCTTTCTCTTTTATACCTACAAGTAAACATTTTCATCATAATGTACTAAAGTTAAACCCATGACCTTACAACAAGTTTTAACTGTAAGACAGTTGCCATACAAAGGTTCATATTACTTGTTGAAACTTATATTAACCGATGTTCGTGTGCCACATTATTTCAGAATATATCTAAAATGTTAATTCTAAATGAACTCTAGTTCTGGGCTATTAAGAAATTAAAGTAATATGTAAGTGTTTATGTCAAAAATTTTTGTAATTAAACTTTATTTTAAGTAGAGGTCCTGACCCACCCAAAAAAACACATTTGCTATAAATGCCAGAGAACTTCAGCATCTACTGTGCAGTCTAAATAATTCTAGCCAAGTGAAATGTTCGTCTCGTACTCGCTGATCGTGTGTATCCTAATCGGTATCTATATATGGATGCAACATCGGTTATCCTATTTCAAACGACGTGGCATTGCACATGAAAAACCCTGGCCTCTAGTGGGAAACCTATGGGGTTGGCGTGTAACAGTGCATACCTCGGAAATAATGAAAAGGATGTACTTTAAGTACAAGCATTTGGGACCCTATATTGGTGGATACTTTCTTCTGACGCCCATTTGTATAATAACGGATATGGAGTTGTTGAAACGCGTTTTCATCAAGGACTTTGGCAACTTCGATAGTCGTGGTTTGTTTTATAATGAACGGGATGATCCTCTCTCTGCACATCTCTTTGCAATCGATGGTCCCAAGTGGCATAGCTTAAGACATCGAATGACGCCAATCTTTAGTGGCGCCAAGATGAAGATGATGTTTCCAGCAGTGCTGAGAACAGCTCAAGAATTAACCAATGTCCTGCAGGAACGTTGCGTTGGAAAAGTAGCTGACCTGGAGGTTACAAAATTGTTGGCCTGCTATACAGCGGATACCATTGGCACTGCCATATTTGGACTCGAGTGCAACAGTCTTCGTGATCCCAAGGCGCCTTTTGTCCAAATGGGTCTAAATGCCATGCTAAAGAAACGGCTTGATTACATCTTCTGTCTGATCTTTCCAAAGCTGAGTCTGAGGCTGCATTTGAAACGAACTCCACGCGATGTGGAGGCTTTTTACATGAGTTTGGTCAGGGACACCCTTAGCTACCGGGAACAGCACAATATTAAACGCAATGATTTCATCGATATTATGCTGCAAATGAAACACAAATACGACGCAGGCAATTTAGAAGAGGGTCTTACCGTAAACGAAATATCAGCACAGATGTATGTATTTTTGGTAGCAGGTTTTGAGACAACGGCAACAGCTTTGAGTCTGGCCCTATATGAGTTGGCAAGGAATGAGCATATCCAGTGTCAGTTGAGGGAAGAGATTGAGGAAGTCATTGCCAACTATGGCGAAAATGGAGAGCTCAACTATGAGGCCATGCAAAAAATGAAATACCTGGAGCAGGTTGTATCAGGTAAGCAAGAGTAAAAAACTTCAAAAGCAATATCAAATTTTTTATCAGAGAAAATATCTTTCAATAGAAACCCTTCGCATGTATCCCGTTGCCTCTGAGCACTTGCGACGTGCCAATGCTCACTTTGAAGTGCCCAATCATCCGAATCATTATATACCAGCTGGCGCACATTTGGTCATACCCGTCTACTCCATACACCACGATCCAGAATACTATCCGGAACCAGAGAAATTTCTACCCGAACGCTTTACAGAGGAGGAAATACAAAAGCGTCCAACTTGTGCGTTTCTACCCTTTGGCCTAGGACCCCGCACCTGTATTGGAATGCGTTTTGGAAGGATAAAGTTGGCCGTGGGCTTAATCTCATTGTTACGAAATTTTCGCTTTACTCTTTCGGCGGACACCCCACAGCCCATGGAATTTACGAAGCATTCGTTTTTACTACACACGATATGTTTTAAGCTCCGCGTTGAGCCTTTAAATTAAATACAATCTGAGATAAAAGAAAATAACAATATTCCTAGAATAGTTTTAAGAATATTCAAGACTATTTAGTTATATGTTTCAATAACACCGAACAAAAATTATAAGTAAAAAACAATTAAAGCATCAAAACAAGTTAATAACATACACTCATATATGATCATATATTTGCTTATATAAATAGAATCGTTTAAAAGTTGTAAGTGACGTAATATTCTCGAGTACAGGTTATGAGCTTTCACGCGGTTTGTTATTATTATTTTTCTGACCCAAGAGCGTAATTTTTAAAAAGCTTTTGTTAAAAACTCTCAGTATTAATTCAATGTTGTGAATGAACTTTATATAGCATAGCAGTAATAAAAACATTTTTGATAGAACCATATAATTTAAATATAATTTTATTAGTAATTAAGGCTAAACAACTTATAATGACGCAATTTGCAAGACTCGTAAATAAAAACACAAATAATAATAACTAACCTGCTCAAAATCCAACAGAGAGTGAACAAAAAAATAATAATGTTATGATCATTTATACGCAAAAGCATCGCTCGAATAATTTCATACGTAAGTCTGATACTATTTACGAAATAAATATGATATTGCTGTGGCTAAACACGTTCCACTTTCAGAAAAATGCCCGATTCACTTGCAAGCGAGAAACTCTCCTTATGATATTTAAGGGGAATTGGTGTCTGATCGCACACAGAAAACTTGTAGTTCTTAATTAGCATTGCCAGGCCAACTCGAACCTGCATCTCTCCAAAACGCATACCAATACAGTTACGGGGTCCATCTCCAAAGGGCAGCCATTCCACAGAGTCCCTGGCTTTAACTTTTTCCGCCTCAAAGTTATCCGGATTGAAACGATTTGGTTCGGGATATAACTTCTCATCACGATGCATTGCACCGGCAGGTATCAGAATTGGCATTCCCTTCTTAATGACATAGTTGGGATAGCCGGGTACCACAAAGTCCTCCAAGCATTCACGATTCAAAATAGGTAGAACGGTATAGAGACGAAGAGTTTCTGCCAATGGATTTTATGTAATTAAGTTAAGCTAAGACTTACTTGATTTCTTACCTGAAATTACTTGATGCAAGTACTCCATGTCCCTGATACATTCATATGATAATTCGCCATTGTGCCTAGCCAAGACCTCATTGCATTCCTCCCTCAGTCTCTTCTGTATGTCCTCCGCCTGAGCCAGTTCATAGAGGGCGAATCCCATTGTTGTAGAAGAGGTTTCGAATCCAGCAGCGAAGAAGACAAAAGCCTGGGCTGCTATTTCTTCAATTGTCAAACTCATACTCTCTCCGGTCTCTGACTTCATCAGATTATTGTCTTTCAAATCAATTAACTGATCCATGAAATCATTCCGTCTTACATTGTTTTTTTCTCTGTACGCAACAGTTTCCTTTACGATACGCATAAAAAATTCTTCAATATGTTCGGGCGTCTGTTTCAAGTGCATTCGACGCGAAAAATTTGGAAAACTGTTAATAAATGCAATCCCTAAGTTACCATGACGTTGGTCAATTAAGGCCTTACGACCCATTATGCGAAACTCTGCTTCTGGATCCTTGAGACTGCTGCACTCAATGCCAAATGCACAAGTACCAATAACATCTGTGGTGAATCTCGCCATAAGTTCCTTAACCTCAACAATGGATGACTTTGCTGCCATATCTCCAAAGACTTCAACGAACTCATGACCTATTTTGACTACAGTAGGAAACATGTACTTAATTTTGCCAGAAGTAAAAGTTGATGAGAGCTTATTTCTCATTGATTTCCACTTGTGTCCATCCAAAAAAAATAGTTGACCTGACAGCGGGTCATCTTCGGGATTGCTGAAGAAGCCACGATCCGTAAACTTATTAAAATCCTTGATCAAAATATGTTTCACCAGAAAAGGCTCCAAGATAAATACAGCTGGACGTTGAAACCAGTAGAAGCCAGCAAATGGTCCCGTTCCCCGAAACTTTTGATAATAATCCATCCAAATGTCTGGGAATCCACGCTTTGTACGCACACCCGTCAAATTGCCCATTAAAAGACTTGGTTCCTCACATGGAATGCCCTTGTTTTTCCAGTGCTGCAAACCACGTCTGATTCTTAATACTAGATAGCCAATTAAGGCTATTGCTGCTGTGAGTAACAAAGTGCCGATCCCCATTTTAATCGACAACAACAACTATTTCTACGAATGTGAAGGAACGCGGCACAGAACAGGTCGAACTTCGGCGATCTACTGAGAAACACTACCATCAGCATTGTCTAATAAATGTTTTTGTGAAAGCTCTTACTGTCACAATAACAATTCACGTTTTACGCATTTACGCTTTCTAAAAATAACTAATTTACCGATAAGTAAGCTTTATTAAAATGGTTGGATGAGTCAAATGCACTTGTTTTACTACTAAAATATATTTTAAAGAAATTATGAAGATAGAAAATAATCTGATACCTGATAACATAAACACCTTACGACTTCTGTGTAGTAAAAGATTGTGAGTAACTTTTGAGAAGAAAAAATTCCGTTTGCTATAAATAAATACATCTAACCTACCTCAACTTAATAATCATGATTTGTAATATTATGCTAGCTATACAAAGCTAAGTGTTGAATACACTGAAGAGCTTCTTTGGTCAATGAACTCTGATAAATATATGACAAAATGTTGATGAGGTATCCATAATTCAATTTGTATTTACTCAGAATAGAGTTCTATCAAGGTGGGATTAAACAGGTCTGATTATAAACATACTATCATTTATAATCAGCTGGTAATTTCTGATAGTGTGTTTTGTCATGATAATTGTTAAACACGTTCCACTTTCAGAAAAATGCCCGATTCACTTGCAAGCAAAAAACTCTCCTTATGATATTTAAGGGGAATTGGTGTCTGATCGCACACAGAAAACTTGAAGTTCTTAATTAGCATTGCCAGGCCAACTCGAGCCTGCATCTCTCCAAAACGCATACCAATACAGTTTCGGGGTCCATCTCCAAAGGGTAGCCATTCCACAGAGTCCCTGGCTTTAACTTTTTCCGCCTCAAAGTTATCCGGATTGAAACGATTTGGTTCGGGATATAACTTCTCATCACGATGCATTGCGCCAGCAGGTATTAGAATTGGCATTCCCTTCTTAATTACATAGTTGGGATAGCCGGGTACCACAAAGTCCTCCAAGCATTCACGATTCAAAATAGGTAGAACGGTATAGAGACGAAGAGTTTCTGCAAATGGATTTTATGTAATTAAGTTAAGCTAAGACTTACTTGATTTCTTACCTGAAATGACTTGATGCAAGTACTCCATGTCCCTGATACATTCATATGTTAATTCGCCATTGTGCCTAGCCAAGACCTCATTGCATTCCTCCCTCAGTCTCTTCTGTATGTCCTCCGCCTGAGCCAGTTCATAGAGGGCGAATCCCATTGTTGTAGAAGAGGTTTCGAATCCAGCAGCGAAGAAGACAAAAGCCTGGGCTGCAATTTCTTCAATTGTCAAACTCATACTCTCTCCGGTCTCGGACTTCATCAGATTATTGTTTTTTAAGTCAATCAACTGATCCATGAAATCATTCCGTCTTACATTGTTTTTCTCTCTATATGCAACAGTTTCCTTTACGATACGCATAAAGAACTTTTCAATATGTTCCGGCGTCATTTTCAAGTGCATGCGACGCGAAAAGTTAGGAAAACTGTTCAGCAAAGCAATTCCTAGGGCACCATGACGTTCGTCAATTAAGGCCTTACGACCCATTATGCGAAACTCTGCTTCTGGGTCCTTGAGACTGCTGCACTCAATGCCAAATGCACATGTACCAATGACATCTGTGGTGAATCTCGCCATAAGTTCCTTAACCTCAACAATGGAGGACTTGGCTGCCATATCTCCAAAGACTTCAACGAACTCATGACCGATTTTGACTACTGTGGGAAACATGAACTTCATTTTTCCAGAAGTAAAAGTTGATGAGAGCTTATTTCTCATTGATTTCCACCTGTGTCCATCCAACAAAAATAGTTGACCTGACAGCGGGTCATCTTCGGGATTGCTGAAGAAGCCACGATCCGTAAACTTATTAAAATCCTTGATCAAAATATGTTTCACCAGAAAAGGCTCTAAGATAAATACAGCTGGACGTTGAAACCAGTAAAAGCCGGCAAATGGTCCAGTTCCTCGGAACTTTTGATAATAATCCATCCAAATATCTGGGAATCCACGCTTTGTACGCAATCCAGTTATGTTGCCCATTGGAAAACTTGGTTCCTCGCATTGTATGCCTAAGTTTTGCCAATACTGCAAACCACGTCGCATTCGCAATATTAGATAACCAATTAAGCCTATTGCTGCTGTGAGTAACAAAATGCCAATCCCCATTTTGATCAACAACAACAACTAATTCTACGATTTAGAACAAACGCGGCACAGAACAGGTCGAACTTCAGCGATCTACTGAGAACCACTACACTCGACATTTCCTAATAAATGTTTTTGTGAAAGCTTTTGTAGTCACAATGACGGAACATATTTTAAAGCAATAAGCTCTGTTATAAAGACTGTTTTCTATCGATTGTGATATTTCTTGATAAGTAAGCTTTATCAAAATCGTTAATTGTGTGAGTCAAATGCACTTGGACTTTTAACTAAAACATACTTTAAGAAATTTGAGAGATAGGAAATATATTTATACCTGATAACATTAGAGCTTTACGACTTCTGACTAGTAAAAGATTGTGACTGACTTTCAAAAATAAAAAATACCGTCTGCTTTAAAAAAAACGTCTAACCTACCTCAACTTAAAAGTTACTGATTTTTAATATTGTGCCAAGCGTTGATTGACTAAAGAGCTTCTATGGTCAATGAACTCTGATGATGAGTCGTCTGCAATATACATTTTAATTTACTTTATTTTGAGTTTTATTAATGGTGGGTTGGAATAGTATTAATAATAAATATAGTATCATTTATGATCAGCTGATTATTATTTTATAATGTTTTTCTCAAACACGCTCAACTTGCAAGTATATGCCGGACCCGCTGCGTACCAAGAAACTTTTCATGTGATTTTTAAAGGGTATTTGTGTCTGATTGCATACCGAAAACTTAAAGTTCTTGATAAGCATGGCCAGGCCAACTCGAGCCTGCATTTGACCAAATCGCATACCAATGCAGTTACGGGGTCCATCTCCGAACGGAAGCCATTCCACAGAGTCACGATTCTTAACACGTTCGGCACTGAAATTATCCGGATTGAAGCGATTCGGTTCGGGATATAATTTCTCATCACGATGCATTGCGCCGGCCGGTATCAGAACTGGCATTCCCTTCTTGATTACATAATTGGGATAGCCGGGTACCACAAAGTCCTCCAAGCACTCACGATTCAAAATAGGTAGAACGGTATAGAGACGAAGGGTTTCTAGAAACAAATTTTATTAGATGGGAATCTTAACGCTTTTATTTGGCACATACCTGAAATAACCTGATCCAAATAGGCCATATCCCTGATACATTCATATGTCAATTTTTCATTGTGTTTTTCCAATACCTCATTGCATTCCTTTCTTAATCTGCTCTGTATGTCTTCCGCCTGAGCCAATTCGTAAAGAGCGAATCCCATTGTGGTGGATGATGTCTCGAATCCAGCAGTGAAGAAAACGAAAGCCTGCGCTGCAATTTCTTCAATTGTCAAACTCATACTCTCTCCGGTCTCGGACTTCATCAGATTATTATTTTTCAAGTCAATCAACTGATCCATGAAATCATTCCGTTTTACATTGTTTTTTTCTCTGTATGCAACTGTTTCCTTTACGATACGCATAAAGAACTGTTCAATATGTTCGGGCGTCTGTTTCATGTGAATGCGACGGGCAAACTTTGGAAAACTATTAAGGACTGACATGCCGATTGCACCATGACGTACATCAGTTATTGCCTTACAACCCATTACGCGAAACTCTGCATCTGGATCCTTAAGACTACTGCATTCAATGCCAAAAGCACAGGTTCCAATAACATCTGTTGTATATCTCGCCATAAGTTCCTTCACCTCAACAATAGATGACTTGGCTGCCATATCTCCAAAGACATTCACGAACTCTTCACTAATTTTAACTACTGTGGGAAACATGAACTTCATTTTGCCCGTAGTAAAAGTAGCTGAAAGCTTATTTCTCATCGACCTCCACTTGTGGCCGTCTAATAGAAACAGTTGGCCAGTGAGTGGATCATCTTCGGGATTGCTGAAGAAGCCACGATCAGTAAACTTATTAAAGTCTTTGATCAAAATATGTTTCACCAGAAACGGCTCCAAGATAAATGCAGCTGGACGTTGGAACCAGTAGAAGCCGGCAAACGGTCCAGTTCCTCGGAATTTCTTATAGTACTGCATCCAAATATCGGGGAATGATCGCGTTGTACGCACTCCAGCCAAGTTTCCCATTAGAAGGGTTGGTTCCTCACATGGAATGCCTTCGTTTTGCCAATGCTGTAAACTGCGACGAAGACGCAGGTAGAAAAAGCCCAGCAGGCCTAACACCGTAGTGAGTAGGAATATGGCAATACTCATGATGAACTCGTTTTGATACGCAAAAGAAAACACCTGAAGCACCTCGATTGAATTTCGGCGGACTACTGACTCATAACAAACTTTAGAAGGCCACTATTTATACTGTTTATTTGGCCAGACATCGCTATGACAATTGTATTATAAAGCATTAAGTGTTCGCTATCTCATAGAAGCTTTTTAAAATTATCTATTAAAACTTTTATCTTTACTATTACTAGAAATTTTGACAATCAACTTATTCGATGACGCTTTTTATACCCTTACCACTGAAATTGGTAAATAAGGGTATAATGATTTTGTGCAAAAGCATGTTATAGGCAGAAGGAAACTGTTTTGACCCCATTAAGTATATATATTTCTGATCAGCAAAAAAAATCTTGAATTTCGAAAACTTGGAAGTCTGTGAATTTTTATTAAAATCGCTTAAGAAATTCCGGAGATGTGAAGTCATCAAGCAAGGGTAGAGAAGTACATGTATATACGTCTGTCAGCCCGACCGGCTGTATGGTTAAGGGATAAGAGCATCTTTTAGTCGAGCTTACTCGAGGAACGCAATGTGTGAAGCGCCATCTGTTGTTCGAGAGCTTGTGTGCTGCTGAAATTGGTAGCACTTTTATTAAAATTTCTAACGGTTTTTGCTAGTCTTTCAATTTTCATATTGTAAGTTGGAAAGTGGCAAAGAACGTAGTAGAAAATTTAAAAACTAATTTGATGATAAATAATAATATTTAAAATAAACAAAAATTTATGTTAACTAAGTCTTTTATTTATTTTCAGTTATGTCCTTCAATGACATGGCTGGTATTTATATTGATTCGGCAACGCTATTAATTTGTTTGCCAATTGATATTGATAACATATTAACATGCAAGGCTTGAGGATATTGTTTATGATTGTTTTAATGTACTTTATTCTGAGTTTTGTCTATGTGGGAACAGTATTGATTATAAACATAGTATCATTTATGATCAGCTGATCATTTCTTTACCCTTAACCCATGAAATGGATTACAAAAAAATTTTGAATTTTGTAGAAAATTGGGATTGAAAATATTTACAAAATAATTAAAATCTGTGAAATGTCTATTAAAATCGGTAAAGAAACACTGGATATTTGAAACCATCAAGCACTGGTACAGTAGTACACGTATGTGTATGTCTGTCAGCCCGACCGTCCGTATGGTTAAGGGTATCTTCCAGTCGAGCTTACTCGACTACATCTTCTTACTTGTTTTATAGTGTTATTATTAAACACGCTCAACTTTCAAGTATATTCCAGACTCGCTGCATACCAAGAAGCTTTCCTTGTGATTTTTAATGGGTATTTGTGTCTGATTGCATACCGAGAACTTAAAGCTCTTGATAAGCATAGCCAGGCCAACTCGAGCCTGCATTTGACCAAATCGCATACCAATGCAGTTACGGGGTCCATCTCCGAACGGAAGCCATTCCACAGAGTCACGATTCTTAACACGTTCGGCACTGAAATTATCCGGATTGAAGCGATTCGGTTCGGGATATAATTTCTCATCACGATGCATTGCGCCGGCCGGTATCAGAACTGGCATTCCCTTCTTGATTACATAATTGGGATAGCCGGGTACCACAAAGTCCTCCAAGCACTCACGATTCAAAATAGGTAGAACGGTATAGAGACGAAGGGTTTCTAGAAACAAACTTTATTAGATAGGATTTTCACTGCTTTTGTTTGGCACATACCTGAAATAACCTGATCCAAATATTCCATATCCCTGATACATTCATATGTTAATTTGCCATTGTGTTTTTCCAAAACCTCTTTGCATTCCTTCCTTAATCTGCTCTGTATGTCTGCCGCCTGAGCCAATTCGTAAAGAGCGAATCCCATTGTGGTGGATGACGTCTCGAATCCAGCAGTGAAGAAGACAAAAGCCTGGGCTGCGATTTCTTCAATTGTTAAACTCATACTCTCTCCAGACTCTGTCTTCATCAGATTATTGTTTTTCAAGTCAATCAACTGGTCCATGAAGTCATTCCGTCTAATATTGTTTTTTTCTCTGTATGCAACTGTTTCCTTTACGATACGCATAAAGAACTTTTCAATATGTTCGGGCGTCTGTTTCATGTGAATGCGTTGTGCAAACTTTGGAAAACTATTAAGAATTGCAAAGCCAATTGCACCCTGGCGTACATCAGTTAATGCCTTACGACCCATTACGCGAAACTCTGCATCTGGATCCTTAAGACTACTGCATTCAATGCCGAAAGCACAGGTTCCAATGACATCTGTTGTATATCTCGCCATCAGTTCCTTCACCTCAACAATAGATGACTTGGCTGCCATATCTCCAAAGACATTCACGAACTCTTCACTAATTTTAACTATTGTGGGATACATGAACTTCATTTTTCCAGAAGTAAAAGTTGCTGAGAGCTTATTTCTCATCGACCTCCACATATGGCCGTCTAATAGAAACAGTTGACCTGATAGCGGGTCATCTTCGGGATTGCTGAAGAAGCCACGATCAGTAAACTTATTAAAATCCTTGATCAAAATATGTTTCACCAGAAACGGCTCCAAGATAAATGCAGCAGGACGTTGGAACCAATAGAAGCCAGCAAATGGTCCAGTTCCTCGGAATTTCTTATAGTACTGAATCCAAATATCGGGGAATGATCGCGTTTTACGCACTCCAGCCAAGTTTCCCATTAGAAGGGTTGGTTCCTCACAAGGAATACCTTCGTTTTTCCAATGCTGCAAACTGTGACGAAGACGCAGGTAGAAATAGCCCAGCAGGCCTAACACCGCGGTGAGTAGCAATATGATAATATTCATGATGAACTTTTTTTGATCCACAAAAGAAAGCACCAAAGCACCTCGATTGAATTTCGGCGGACTACTAACATGGTAAACGGTATGGGGTAAGACTATTTATACGGCCAGCTATCGCAGTCACAATGACAATAGAATTTATAAAGCACTAAGTGCTCCCTATCTCATTGGAGCTTTTTAGAATATTATCTTAACTAAAACTTGAAATTTTGACAAGCAGCTGATGACGTTCTTTTTTGCCAAAAATGGCGAGGAACGCAATGTGTGAAGCGCCATCTGTTGTTCGAGAGCTTGTGTGCTGCTGAAATTTAAAGCAATTTTAATGAAATTCCCAACGGTTTTTGCTAGTCTTTGAATAGTTATATATAAGTTGGCGTATAAGCAAATAATGTTGTAGAAATTTAAAAACCAATTTAATAATTGATAATATTTAAATAAAATCTAAAATGTGTATGAATCACGTTAAGTAAAAGCTTTATTTTATTTTCAGTTTTAATGTACGTCCTTAAATGACATGGTAGCTAGTACTTACATTGATCCGGCAACGCTGTTAGTTTGTTTGTCAATTGATTAGATTTCAAGTGCGGATATTAGTAGCAAGCTATAACAACAATATAGTAAGCACAACAACAACAATATTACAACTTTTCATGTTGTTGATTTTCTACACACCATTATTTAAGTGAGTTTTTTTCACGCGCTAATTGAAAGTAAAATTCATCAGGTTTATTCAAAAAGTAGTACATTGAGAGCAAAAGCTGAGAATATATTTAATACTCGAATAAAGCGAAATAGAGAATTTAGAATTGATGTGAATTAAGAGCACGTTTAATGTGTTACATAAAAGTTAACAAAATAAAATGTTTGCTAGTAAATCATTAATCACGAACCGTTTCAAGTTGATGACTAAAGTCATTATAAAATAAACACGCTCATCAATGATAAGCGCGAGTAGAATATTTATTTACTTTTGCTTATAAAGCGCACACAACTTTTTGGTACAGTGCAATCGGTTTATGGCCCAGATTTAATTTTAGTCAACCCCACCTCAATGAGCATGATCGTAGGAATTTCAAAGGAAACAACAGCTCTTTTATCTATAAAATTGAAAGAAAAAAGTACACAGAAATAAAAAATAAAAACACTGATAACAAACGAAAATGAACTTTAAATTTCTATGGGTTATTTAGATAATTTTCAATACTCAGTTATACAGACTAGATCAATGCTCTATAATGAGCATTCAAATGATTATTTCTTTTTTTTCTTAATTTAATTGAGCTTTCAAATACTCGAAATCATTGATTCAACCTACACAATACAACTGGCAACAGACTTATTTACATTGAGTTATGAGTACACTGAGAAAAATTAAAAAAAAACTCAATTATCTCCAACTCTAAATCAGTTTTTCTTAAGAATTTGTTTAACCACATGTGGTTTCTTCGGTGTACCAATTGCGACTGTGTTTACTGGCCTTAGTTTGAACGCCTACGTTGGATAGTTTAAGCCAAGTCAATACCCATAAAGGCAGCAATAACTGTAGTGTAGCGCACTCTAACACGTACTTCACGCCCCTCCTCTCCCCAAAATAATGAAAAGCTCACCCAACTGACTGGCTAACGGAGAGGGTATCGTAAATATGTTTTACTCAATTGCACTCAGTCGAACAGAGCGGTTTGTTGGTAATGAACGTAACAGATTCAACTTGTCGCTGAGAACGCGTTTCGCGATTCCCCGCATATTAGATCATTGACAGTTTCCGGGCAATACACAACAAAAACTGGCCAAAATCACTGTGATTTATAAATATATATATATATATAGTATATATGGAATAGTGTGTGTTTGTGTAGTGGTAATTAGTGTTACGAATTGAAAACAAATCAACATGCAAGGCTTGTGGATAATATTTATGATATTAGGGCTAATCGTTCTAGGCCTAATAGTGCTTCTGATTATGGCAGCGCGTTATCAGCGTGATTATTGGCGCTATTTGGACATACCGCATGAGAGACCCAAGAAATTGTGGCCCATCATCAAGCAGCTGATCACACAATCACTCAGCACAGAGGTCATGAAGGCCGCCCATTATACGGCCCTCTACACAAAGTTCAAGGGCAGTGGACCATATTGTGGTTTCTATGCGTTGCTGCAGCCCAGAGCTCTAGTTCTAGATCGAGAACTAATACGTCTAATAATGATCAAGGATTTTTCGACATTTAATGATCGTGGCATTTACTGTAATCACAAATCGGATCCATTGTCGGGCGATCTTTACGGGTTGCGTGGCAACGGGTGGAAGGAGATGCGTCAAAAGTTGGATCCCACTTTTGAGGGTGATCGCATGTCCTGGCTCTATGGCAGTCTGTTTGTAGAGGCAGAGCAATTGTTGCTCAATGTTAGCACGACGCTAATGAAGCAACCCCATTCCACGCTTCACATACAGAAAATAATGCGACGATATGTTTTGTCCGCCTTGGCCAGTTGTGTGTTTGGCCTGAATGCCGAGCAGCGGCAAAAATACTCTTTGGATGAGTTTGAGCGTATGACGGAGCTGGCTTTGAACACCAAGAAACATGGTTATCTAATGAATCTGCTGATGATACGCTTTCCCAACTTTTGTCGTAAACTCCGATTGCGTTTGACCCCCAAAGAGGCTGAAGTATACTTCCTAACACTACTCGAGGACATCGTACAGCAGCGTGAGGCAACGCAGGTTCGTCAACAAGACTATTTGCAGTTGCTGTTGGATATCAAGGCGCTGGAGCTGACCACTCATGAATATGAGGCGGATAAGGAACTGAAGGCGCATCTGCAACACGAGCTGGCCGTCCATGCCTTTGTCTTTCTGAAAGCAGGCTACGAACAAACAGCAAACACTTTATCCTTTGTTCTGTATGAGTTGGCCTTGAACACTGAGGTGCAATCTCAGGTGAGAGATGAGATCAAACAGGCCATGGAGAAGCATCAGAATCATTTGAACTACGAGTGCATTCAATCTCTGACTCTAATGGGTCATGTCATACTGGAAACCCTTCGAATGCATCCCATTACCCCGTACATTATGAGAAGAGTCCTCAATAACTATGCCGTGCCGGATCATCTTAAGTATACTCTGGTCAAGGAACTCTTTCTGATCATACCTACACATGCCATACACAATGATCCCGAGTATTATCCGGAACCAGAACGCTTTAAGCCCGATCGTTGGGGCAGTCCTCGAGATTCGTTCAAGGAGCAGAGCACTTGGTTTGGCTTTGGTGCCGGTGCTCGCAATTGCATTGGTATGCAATTTGCCGAATTGCAATTGCGTTTGGCCCTGGCGCTGCTTCTGCTGGAGTTTGAGTTTACTCTGAACTCGAAACGACCTCTGGTCACACTGGAAGACGGTATAGCGTTGCAGCTCACGCCCTTGGGTGTGGTCGAACCGGGTCTGGAGGAACGTGCCGTATAACTAATGACCAAAATGCAAATATTTCCAGCATGCCAGTGTTCAACAAATTGAATTTAAACAAATAATAAATATGAAAATATAAATCGTATGTAGTAAAAAATACTTAAAAGCTTAAAAAGTGCCTTTTGAAAATTTAAAAAAAATAAAACCTCTTAAATAAAAAGTGATTTTCATGATAAAACTTATATGAAACTTAAAGAAAGACAAACGCGTTAACATAACTTGTATTTATTTAAAGTCCACTAAACAAGTAAATATTTTATATATTTTAAACATAGAATTAAATATAATATTAATTACAATATGCCGCTTAAGAATTTTGGGATAAACGAATGCGATTTATTTAAATTCAACTACTTTTGTGTAGCTAAGAAATCCCACAAATATATTTGTATTATTTGTTATTATTATTAATGTAAGTAGCTCTGCAAAAATAATTTAATTACATAGTTAATTATTTGTTTTAAATTTGTATTTGTTACTGGTTAATTTGTCGTTTTTTGCATTGTCGTTTGCTGATATGGTTGCTATATGGCTGCTACTTGCTCGGGTAGCCCAGTTGAGTGCAGTATTTTTATTTGTGTATATTGTTAGTAAATATATTCTATACAGGCTTAGAAGACATTTTAAATATGTTAATGTGTAATTACAAATTAATTTTGATAGTTTTCGTTTTGATTTTAGTAGAATAATTAAGTAGCTAAGCATTAAATTATAAACTATGCCCAAGTTTAGCTAAACTGTGAACTTTTTTTTTAACATTAAAATTAATTGTAGAATAAATAAAAACAAACAAAAAAAATGTATGTTAGAAAACTACTTTGCGCCTTTTAAGTTGTGTGTTGAGTCAGTTTAATTATTAGCTCGACTGATATGGAATGTTTTTGCTACTTTTTTGTGGCTCTCTACAAAATGCTAATTTTATATCTTAAGTTCAAAGTTTGTTCGACATTTTGGCCGCTAATACATAATTGGCTGCCCGGCAGCTTTTAACTTTCGGTTGTATTTCCTCACTGACCCATTATTTTGGTGGCTTGGGTCTAGCTGGCAGGGGCAGAGATTTACGTATGGGTTCACCACGATTCGGCAGCTTGCTGCGTAACATTTGTTCATGCACATACAGCAATAGACCCACATCCCGATGTCCAGCCTGCCAGGCGATCTTAAATGCTGTGCTACCATCCTGCAAGCAAAAAAGAAAGATCAATCTGACTGCATATTGGGAAATCTTAACAAATACTTACCACATCCTGCACTAGGGAATCGCAATCTTGTTGCGACAACAGATGCTTTACAATATCCACACGTCCATGTTCTGCGGCACACATCAAAGCGGTGCTGCCATCCTCATCCTGTATGTTGATATCTGCCCCAGCGTCCAACAGCATGTTTACCATATCGCCATTACCATGCGACACAGCGAGCATCAAAGCGGTCTGGCAATGCTGTAAAAGAAAAGCGGAGCGAAGGGAGCGAAGGGAGCGAGGATGCGAGGTGCAGTTAGTAGGATAACAAACGATTAAGAGAATGTCATGTAAGTAAATCAGCACGAGTTGTTGGCACTTGTGTGTGGTTGTGCCATTTACCTACCTTCTTGGCCCGTATGTTGACATCAGCCATCTGGAACAGTCGCTCAACGACCGTCCGATGTGCCGGTTGCTTTAGTTTGGCCAACGATACGAGCATCACGCATGTGTATCCAGCGTTATTCATTTGGTTTACATTGCAAACCTTTGAATCCAGCAATATGGATACAACATCAAAGTTGCCATGCGAGACAGCATAATGCATTGCCGAGTTGCCCTGCAGGAGCCGGAAAGGAAATGTCAATCAATGAGCAAATTTTTGTTAAGAAAATGAATACTCACATTGGTATCGGAGAGATTGACACAATACTCCAGTAGTGGCACTGAGAGTGCCTCAAAATAGTCCAGGTAATCCTCAACCTCGTGTGGATTTGAGGTTGCGGTGCTGGAGATACGAAACCAGTGTTCACTAATGGTTGCCTTGGATGACTTAAGGCTAAACGATGAGAAGGGTTTGGAGCCCAGCTTCTTTAGGAGGGAATCATTGATGACTTTTAGAGCTTCCTTCATCTCCTTGGCCAGCTCCGATCTGTAAAAGGATTTAAGATTAGCGCAGGGAGTTTGATGAATGATATTAAAGCTTACTTTTGCCTTGGCTCCGATGGCGCCTGAGCCAGTTGATGCAGCTGAGCCTTTGTAACCGGTCGCTGTTCCTTTGCAGTTTCCTTGGGCTCCCGCTCAATGACGGTCACCTGGGAATCCTCGCTTTGACTAGACTTCAGTGGCGTGCTCGACTTCTTGCGTGCACCCTGTGCAATTTCCCGTTCCACATTTGAATCACTCGAGGCAGTTAGACCCTGTTCTGGTGAAGCGGATTTACTGCTGGATGAGGATGTCATCAGGGGCGCAGGAGAGGCATCTCTTGACCAGCTGATGCTAACCCGTTTCTCCTCACGCACAATCAACTCATCGTCACCCAGTTGAGTAACATCAAAATCCTGGGATGAAGTTACTGATTTGGACGGCTGTTTGATAAAACTTTGCGACTCGGCCGGGGAGTCAAGCGATACACTGGGCGGCTTCTCCTGCAGCGAGCTGTGCGAAGACAAGTAAAGAAAAAAAGTTAAGTAAAAGGATTTAAGGCTTTTGTTAAGCTTAACCCACGTTATGAGCAGCGCTGAGCAGCCGCTGACCAACAATGGGTAGCAGGTGAAGCTGCTCAGGCCGGAAAACATTGAGAACACCATTTGAGAACACAAACGAAAATCCAAACAAACAATAAACAAAAAGGTCGATAAACGAACGAAGAGAAACAAGGCGATGAAGCTGCAAACGCGCCAAAGCCAAAATGAAAA
Source organism: Scaptomyza parva (assembly GCA_035044645.1). NCBI lineage: Eukaryota > Metazoa > Arthropoda > Insecta > Diptera > Drosophilidae > Scaptomyza > Scaptomyza parva. The sequence goes on from JAWNNT010000090.1 coordinate 9,919,015, forward strand.
CTGAGCCTGAAGGTCAACGCTTCCAAATTGGGCATACATTTGTAATCGGTCTCCGTATTCGGAGTCGCTTACTAATGCGCATGGCACGCATTTGCCTTGGGGGTTGATGTCTTGGCTAAAGCTTTGGAAAATACTTCGCTTAAAGCTTTTCGAGTACAGTGGTGTGAATGCTATAGATATTTAGGTATTTTGTTTTTCTTTCTCACCTCAGCCTTGTTTTTCGTTCCGCCTTCGAACTCTTTGTGGGTGCTGCTGCTGCTGTTGTAGTTGGCAGCGTATACGTATTTTGTCGCTGGAATTGTTTGCGCACTGGACTGGGACTAGTGAGATGCTTGGGTCGTGGTATACGCGAATCCGCTGAAGTGGAGCGCCTGATAGTTGGAGGCGGTGTTGGTGCTGTTGGCGGTGGAGTTGGCTCACTATTTGGATCTGCCTTGGAGAAGTCCTTGGCCAGCAATTGGATGGCCTCCTTGCAGGAATCACAATAGTTGGCCGCACAGGCAATAGAGATGTGCGGCTTTACAATGTCGCCACAGCCAACGTCACGTTTGTGCACCTGTTCCGTGTTGCAAGAGGAATGGGCCAGCATGCGCTCGGGCTTCGCCACGGGTTGTGGCTGCTCTTCCGTATTGCTGCCCGCATGACGTGTCTGCGGTCGCGTTTGAGGCGCCATTAGCTGCTCAATGCTGGTGGCACTTCGTGTGAGACGCTGCAATCCTCGCGTGTCAGTTTGACGGCTTGTGGTTTCCACGCCACACTGTGTGCCCACCTGTTGCTGATCGGGCATAACCTGTGCAGCCGTGGAACGCACATTGATCGCAGCTGTCTGACTGGAAGCACTGAACACTTGGGCGTTCTGTGTCTGACAACCAGTTGCCTTGGTTTTTATGGCCAACTTTTCGTGTTCACCCAGGCTGAAGGTATTGCTGCGTCCCAGCAGCTGTGGTGCAGGTTTGGGCTTTTCCACGGCTAACGGCTCCTCAGTGCCACAACTGACACTACGTTTGCTGGTGGCACACTTTTCACACAGAACATCCGTTACCCGATGATCGGAGCTGCCCACACTGCGCACATCCGGTTTGCAACTGGTAAAGTTTTCTCGGGTCATGGGTTTGGCACTGATGCCCACATTGTGCTTCAACGCTGGCCGTTCTGGTGTGGTCTGATTGCCCATCTCCCGCTGCTCCCGTTGTGGCACATACATCTGTGTGCCCACCGAGATGAGATGTCGTAGACGTTGCTTTTTGCTATCACTGAGCGCCTGTTCGATTTTCTGCTTTAGCTCCACCTGTGAGTAAAGTGCATCCGTCTGCTGTGTGCCCACATGGCGAGTGGTTAGGGTGGAGCCCACTGCAACATCACGTGTGGCAGTTGCCTTGCTGGCCGCCTGTGTGGCAACATCACGTCGTATTATGCTCGGCGAAATCGAACTGCTGCGCATTCGTGCGCCCAAACTCTCCAACGAAACTGGACTGATGCGTTGCGGCGTAAATTGTACGGGAGATGCAGTCTTAATGCCCGGACTCGGAGGCGACGGCGTCTGACGTTGTCCTCGTAGCAGTTCCTCATTGCGACGCAGCAGGCGTTGTTTCTCCGAGCGCAGTGAATTGAGTTCCAGCTACAAGGAAAAATATCTATTAGTAAAAGTTAATAGGCAAAATGTTGTTTGAGATGAAAAGCTTGATAAATAACATTTCTTAGTAATGAACTTTATCGCTTTAATCAATTTTGTTTCAAATAGTTCTAAGATGAAAGAATAGAATCGTGAATTATGATCCATTTTATGTGCCAAAACAAAACTGTTTACATAACGGCATCAAACAGAAAATCAGCAATAACAAAACCTCCATGTGAACTAAAAGCTTTTCAAGGCTTTTATCTGTGAACTAAACTGAATTCTGTTCTGAATTCGTAATGGCTTACCTCCATATCTGGTATGACCTTGACCTGTTCTTCTAGGTCCTTGAGACGTTTCAAGCTAAGCGCCATTTGCTCACGTATCTGACACAGTGCTTGTGCATCCGCCGTAGTCTGACCGGTCTCAGAGCTGGCGGGCGACTGGAGGGGACTGCCAGAGGCATTGCCATTCGTTGTTGGCGTTGTCGGCGTCTGCTCCGCTTTGGGTGTGGCACTCAAATGATGGCGACGCGGTGGCGGCGGTGGTGGCGTCTTCTTGTCTGCCTCAACATACTCGGGCTGCTCAACCGGCGACTTGGCATTGGCAGCCACCGTGGCCAGGACATAGCTTTCGTACTGGACCTCGGCAGGGCTGGGACGCTGTTGCAGCGGCAACGTATTTGAGCGCTGAAAGAGACGAGGTGAGCGATTGCCCGCCATGCAGGAATCTAGAAACGAAAAAAGATAAAATAAAAGTTAGATAAAGTGTTAGATATTGAAAATGTAATTGGTTACTTGCTCGTTAGCTTTGCTCAAAACTATTTTAATTTGCAAACTTGCCATAGACGCTTCCAGTTAATAACTGACTTAAACATTTTGCAAATTATTAATACTAGTGATAAAAAATAAAGAAATATATAAAATGATAGCAGAGCTCCACAAATAAAACTGTGCCACAGTGCGCATAATTTGCACACCAAACAAATACTGCAGAGCTATGAAAAAAACTATGAATAGCAAAAGCAGAAAATATGAAAAAGCACAATAGACAAAAATGAGACTACTACGAGTCTATCTGTCCTTTATGTGTGTCTGTGTCAGTCTACTGATAAGTCGAGGGCGCCGACTGGCGCTCAACTATTATTATTCAATATTGATTTTACCTACATACTGACAATATATTTATATACATTTTAGTTATTGTATAGCAATGCATTTGTTGTTGTTGTTGTTCGTTTTGTGCCACAACTTGGGCCATTGCCCGCACTTAAGTGTTTGTTTATCAATATTGCAATATGCATAGATGTTATCAGAATGCTTATCGATAAAATGTCAATAAATTATACGTTCTAATCATGAACGGGAACAGAGTGCAACACATGTTGGTTGGACTTCAAATGAATTGGAAACCTAGATAGACATATGCAAATTTATAATGTTAACAAGTTTTCGTTGACTATCGATTATAATCGTTATCGAAATGTAATGGTTTGCTAGAGCAAAGGCTTCCTACATGACTAAGGAACTATAGAAATCTCTATCTTTCTCCTTCTAGATAAAATTATGTTAACAAGTTTTCGTTGACTATCGATTATAATTGTTATCGAAAAAGAGTTAATGAGGAGATTAACAATTGGTTTGCTAAGAACAAAGACTTCCTACATGACTCAGGCATAACACAAATCTATCTCTTCTACCTTGCCTCTCTAAAAGAAATCACATTTACTTCTTATACGAATATTTTGCATACGCACTGTATAGCCGTCAGTTGTTACTCATCGCCTATGCCGGCTGCCAAGTATTTTAGTGCTTTTCACAGTTTTTTTGTCGCTGCTCCATTTGCTACTATTACTTAATTTCTTTACACATATACTTGTACATACACTTATGTGCACTGAACTTTCGGCAAAGAAAAAGGAAAATAAACGAGAAAGATTTCTATTTTTTTTCTTTATGTGTTTTTATGTGTTCGGTGCCAAGTTGACTGCGCTGTCGAAATAAAAGATGGTCAAGGCAAGAGAAGATGGGGCTGGGGCCGCAAAAGACGGGCAAAAAAATAAAAAGCAAAAGCAAGTCGCGTGTTTTGGTAGCATTGACCGGGCGCATAATTAATCAACTTTTATGAGCTAGAAAATTAAAAAAAAAAAAAAAAAGAAATGAAAATTTAAGACACGTGTCTTGAACAAAGAAAGATGCCCTTAAAAATATAGGTAGGTTGTCCACTTTAACTAATGAACCTACAATCACTCCACCAACTTTTCACTGGACTTCGCTGCCTCGACTCCGGTTTCATTTTGATTTTGCGTGTCGACTCCTTGTTACGTCGCGACAGCAGAGTATCATCAGCCGTGGCAAACATTTTTATTATGGGTTATTGGTTATTAGCGTTTGTTAATTGCACATTTCAGCTTTTTAATTAAGAGCGTAATTCCAGAGGTCAAGGCAAGAGGCAACAACCATTGCACTTTGTAAAATGAAAAAAAAAATTGTTGTTTCTGCTGCTTTTTGTTGTAATTAAAGCATTTTAGCAGTTGCTGTGAGTAATATACAATATTAATTTGATTTGATTTGCTCAAAAGTTATCAAGCACATAGAAGCGTATATACTTGTCACGATCACAACACAAAATCGAAGCGAAAAGCGTCACACATATACACAGGTTATCTTTGACAGTGCTGTGTAGCATTATGTGCACACACTCTAAAACTCACTCTGTATGAATTCATGTTTGATTCTCTTTAATACCGTAAGTAATGGCATTGAGAATAAACTATATATATTATGTATTTCTTTCGTAGTTTTTGATTTTATTTTTAGCAGTTTTTTTGTATTGCTTTATCGAAATTTTGTATTTTGTTATTTATGAGAAAATATTTTTTCTTTTTCTTGTTTAGTTTTCCCTTGATGTATTTTTATTTTATGTCAATTTATCATTTTATATTTGATTCCGTTTTCGTGTATATTTCGTTGAATTTGTCGTTACTTTCAAACCGATTATTTTCGAGAATATATATACATTAATGCGCTAACAATACTTGTTAATTCGTATAGACTAATTACACTCGTTTCATTAAATTCATTCGTTTAGATCATTTCGGTTGTTTAATTGCTTTTGATTTCGTTTTGCTAGACACATTTTATGTTTTTCGTTCGAAAGTCGTCGACAAACTGCGTTGAAAATTTCGAGCTGCTGCCAGCAACGGAAAAAAAAAATAAAAATGAAAATAAAACATCATTTAGCAGCAGCTATTTTGTTATTATTTAACAGCTCTTGTGCAAAAGCAGCACACAGCACAGTACAGAAAAAAAATATAGTTATGTATTACTAACGAAAAAAAACCAAAAAAAAGATACAGTATTAGGCGCCCGAGAGCAGATAGAGATAGAAGAGAAAGAGAATAGCAACAAAAACATTGCGATAAGGTCGTCGCTCGCTCAGCAAATACAAATTAAACAATCTAAACAACAACAACAATACCAACAACATAAACAATAGTAGACAACAGCCTGCAGATAAGCTAAATGCACATTATTAAATGATAATGCTGATTGTTATGATGACGCGAACAAAAACCCATTTTGTAATATATTTAGATACATTAAGAGCTAAACGAGACACGGTCTTCTTTTTTTTCAAGGTTCCACATATTTTACTTTTAAAGTTTGCCTGATCAATTAACAAACAAATATTAACAATTTGTATGCTTAACTATCTTCCATAACAAGTTGCTTAGTTACATCTGAGTTGAGTCAATGAGTTTCAATGCTGAAACGCCCCTATATCTTTTTTGGGTTATTTTGCTTTAAAGTGCAGTCAATCGATCAGTTTCGATCAAACTGAATAGGTTGGCTGTCAAACTATAACTAATTAATTATTGGGCTAATAATAGATACAAGATACTATAGGTAGTTAGCAAAATGAGGGTGGAGTTGTAGGAGAAAGCCGGCTAAGTAGTACCCTTATGCTTGAGAACTAGTTAACATTTCTCAAAAAAAAAATTTATCAGATTTTTGAAATGTGAATTAAGGTTGGTTATAGTTTTGTCATCTCTAATAATATTGCATTAATGCTTGGAAAAATTATTCTGGGGCGTATTCAATGTTAAAAATCAGTTCTACAATCATAAAAAATCAATACCAAAGCTTGAACCCAAAATTTTTCATACTGTACTCGAACAATCATAAATTGTTAGCTTGCAAATGAAATGGATGAAAATTCAACATTTTCTTAATCTAAATTCTTTTAAATTTTAGTCAACGAACTTGGTCTTCTAATTATTTTCAGTCTTTTAGCGCCGCACATATTCATAATCATATTAATTAGTTGGCGTCGAGGTTAATTTGTATCTGGCGATAAAAGTTTTTTCAATTGTCTTAGATATGGTGCGCCGAACCTATAGCCGCATTTAGGCTTCAAGGTTTCAAGAAATTATCGCTGCACGCAATTTTGGCATTGGTTTTTTGGTGTGTTGTGCTATTGTTAGCTAGATTTTTGGGGCTCGTTAAGATTTTTCGGTCTTTTGGCAAGAAAAACGCATTAGAGTAAAGCCAATTTATAAACCATTTATAACAAACAACTCAATAGCAATGCAACAACAACAAATAATCACATATCGTAAAAAAACATGTGTACTAACTGTAATCATTTATCAATGTCAGTATTTCACTCCTTGGGCTACGGGCATACATAAAAAACACAGAAAAAAAAGACAAAATAAAAAGAGCGACAATTTGATTTGTTTATTTGCGTGAGTTTCTTTTGCATTGATTTTTGCACACTTTATGGCAAATTTATGGCATAAACAAATACAAGAAAAACGGGCTAGCACAAAACGAAAAAAGACAACAACAACAAAAAAGATTAGCAGCATTTGCATGCAAATTGAGCGCCAAATGCGCATTTCAAAATTGATTTAAGATACGAACGCCTCGAAATCGCCTTGAAGTCAGTTTTGCTGCCGCGCCATGCCGCAATGTAAACTCCAATTGAGTTTGAAATGCCAAAGATGCAAAGCGATTGTATCTACATACATGCATACGTGTCTGTATGTATGTATATCGGTTAAGTAAACTATATCTGTGTTTTTGTATCTTTGTATCTGTATTGCGTTTTTATGCAGCTTAATGTCTTTTGATTGGACTCAGTAGACAGGCAGACTTTTTTTTTTTTCTATGTTTTTTTTTGGTAGGGGGGCTTGGCGCATAAAATTGAATTATGCGTTGCTATATTGAGATTGCATATAGATGGCGTGAGGTTGTTGTTGTTTTTGTTGTTGTTTTTGAAGCAGTATTTAAATATTGCTTTGATCTAAACATTTTGCGTGTTGGACTTGTGACAGCTTCATGCTTAATGTTGTCTTCGAATGAGTTAGTACAATGGGCAAAGAAAATTAACATATTAAAATAAAATATGAAAAATATTTTTTCACATTTTACTGATTGAATATGCATAAAGTATTGGATTTCTTAACTTCATCATATGGAAAAATAGTTAACATTTTATAGCTCCATATCATTTCAACTTAAATTCCATCTAAATTAAACTTACTCAAACCACATTTATTAAATTCTAAAGATTAATAATTTTTCCTTGAAAACTTGCTTGTTAACAACCACTGTGCACTACATATTTACCCTTCCATATATCTTTATATAAAAACATTTTTTTGTTCCATTGTACGGCATTTCAACAGCATTGGAACAGTTGTTCAAAATTTTTCACACTTTCGTGCGTAAAAGTGTCACAAGTGCGGCATCGTCGCTAATTGCTTAGAAAAGCAAAAGCAAAAGGCAAAAACTAAAAAAGATACAACCAAAAAAGATAGTCGTGTGGGGACTATGAATCATCCAGTAAGCACTGGGCAGAGTAGCAATGAGTATTTCCTCATCTATTTTGAGCGGGAACAAAAACACAAAATTTGACTCACCTGCAACATCAAAGTAACGATCCCAAGTGCTGTGTCCCATGCGACGATCCTTCAACTCCTTCGAGCCATAACCATTGCTGAAGCTCAAACTCAAACTGAGACTATTGTTGTTGCGATCCATGGAGATGGCGTTGTTGCCATTCGTATAACTATAGGCACCACCTTTACGCTTCCTGGCCGAGGCACGTTCCAACGTTCGCTCAAAGTCGCTGCAGACCTCATCGAGTGCGTCATGAAGAAAGGCGCGCGTCTCCGGCGGACTGTTGGCCGGACGAGCATGCCCGTATGTCTGTGCGTACTTGTGCGGCTGATAGACGCCGGCATCACTCTCGATGCCGCCACGCAGCGAGGAGCACGTGGAGGAGGCTGTGCCATACGGTGACTCGGCACGAGGCGGCGGCGCAAGGCAGCTGTTGTTGCTGTAGCTGAAGCGTGGCATCGACGACGAGCGTGGCCGGGAGCATGGCGTTTGCCCCGCCACCGCGGAACCGGGTAGGCGTGGCGAATCCGGTTCACTTTCATGTGCGGCCTGTTTGTGTGTGGCGAAAATGTAAACAGGTGACAAGTTAATCGAGTGCGAAGTGCGAAGTCACTTTGAAGTTGCGACAAAATACACAGAGAAATGATGGTAATAAAATCAAGTACTATGAAAACAAACTTAATGAAGTAATGAGTTACCTGAAGCAAGTTTTATTTGAGTAGAAGAAAGTAAGCTCTTAGGTTGTTTATTGGCGAATGTTTTGATATTGAAACTTATCATAAAGTTGACAAATACACATGGAGAAAAGAACGTAATCAACTTAAGTACTATGAAAACAAACTTAGTTTGATAACTAGTTACTTAAAGTAGGTTTTGGTTAAGTAAAGAAAAGTAAACTCTAAGATTTTTTGGGAATGTTTTGATATTGAAACTAATCTTGAGTTTTTGTTTTTGATTTGACTAAGTCTGTTGGCGACTAAAGTGGCGACAAAAACACTCAAAAAGAAATGGGGGTAATAAAATTGAGTGCTATGAAAGTAAACTTGATTTAATAACAAGTTAGTTACAATTAGTTTCATTTGAGTAGAAGATAGTAACCTCTTAAGTTTTCTTGGAGAATGTTTTGATATTATAACTTAACTCGATTTTATTATTTTATTTTTTCGATTTACTTCGATAAAATTCTTCAAACTGCCTTAAGAAAAAACACTCACCTCTGTTAACTTGGGCTGCACACGACTCTCCGCCTGCCAATCGCTGCCGAAGAGACTCTCAAAGCCCAACATGAACTCCATGGATTTGCGGGATCGGCGACGATCGCGACGTTGTAGCTCCTCCTCGCTGGGCTTGGCATTGGCCAGACTTTCGCAATACCGCACAAAATCCAAATCGATGTGATATCCATAGGGACAACAATTGCAGCTGCGCACCGAGCGTGTTAATGTTGAGCTTGGGGTGCCATTGTTGCTGCCACCCGATGTTTGACGAGCTAAGGAAGAGGAGAGAAAGAACAAAAAAGAAAGAGAGAGTAAGATAAATGACCGGATGCATTAAGCAAGAAACAAACAAAAAATTACAGAGTGAATTAAATGCAGACAATGCTGTATCTAAATGTCACTATCAAGGTCACGTCCAAGCTGAGTTCGTCTGCTTTTGATTCTTGGTATTGGCAACACACACACACACACCAACACACACACGCACATACAGCATCATTGTCTGGCTTAGTTTTTGTTGTATCTGCTGCAAGCATTAATGTTTTTGTTTCGGTGCCACACCTGCCTTGCCTAAAACCCGTTTTAGTATTATTTTTTTTTTTTGGTAATCTGAGTCGCAGTCTTTCAAGCGCAGTTCTCAGAATGTATCCGTAAGATACATTTGTTTTGTGTTTTGTGTTTTGGCCATATTTATGTTTAATTGCGTCATATCTTAACGTATTAGATAACGAATAATTTAGTTTCGCTTTCATCAAGTAATTTAATGCCTTAAGTTGAGTTAAACAAATTTCTTTTATTGTATTTCTTTTACAATGAACTTTGATAAAAATCATGTTTAAAACATATTCAACAAAACTTTTGATACACAACACATCTTTATCTTCTTCCCACTCACTTTCACTGGCAATCCTTGATGGCTTTTTAGCTTCGTACGATAACCAAAGCACACCCAACCATAATAAATTCCAAAGCATTTTCGATTAAGCCAAGGTTAACTCGATAAGTGAGTTATACCCAAGAACAATAACTCGCGATACGATTTGCCGACCATTTGGGCAGCACATTCTTCACCCAACTGGATGGACTAAAAATCAAAAATTCTTGTTGAACTCATCATGTAGCTAATTGGCGATAAGATACGCAATATTTTTTTTATTTTGTCGACTCTATTTTTTGTGCTTATCAAGCGGCAGTTAAACAATACTACAACAACGCTTAGTTACGAATGCAGCGTGGAAGCTTTTTATTTATTTATGTATACATTTACGATTAGATGTGTTTTGTGTTGTGTTTTGTTGAGTGTGGCGCCATCTAGCTGTCAAGTTAGGTCTTTAAAAAGTGAATTGATTTGAAATTTTCACTTTCAGTGTTGCTTGCGTTTTTATTCATTCATAAAAAAACACACTTCAATGTGGGCGTTTCTTGTAGGTGTTGGGAAAGTGTTGTTGTTTCTGGCTGCAATATGCGGCGTATACGTGCTGTGTCGTGCCAATGTTAACCAGGCCAATAAGCTGCATATTGATGAGCTATACATTTTGTTGTAATTAACACAAACAGCAGTCAGGGCCATGGCCGGTAAACATTACGGGGGCGTTGTGTTAATGACGCTGTTTTAGCCGGCATAATTATCAACGCTGTATTGGACACTAACAAACACAAACACCAAAAACACACCCACACATAAACAAACACAAACACACACACAGACAGACAGACATAATCACAGCTGTTTGTTCAGTTCAGTTCACTTTGGCATGTTGTGTTGCTTTTTGGTGGTTTTTTTTGCTGTTTTTGCTGTTTGCCTGTTGCACTGTGGGCGTCTAAGAATGCGGTCTGCCTAATGTCGCCTAATTGGTAGCGAGTGTTTACGTTGTTGTTGTTGTTGTCTATACGAATGTCTCGTCAGTGTTTGCTTTGAATTGCAAAACACGTTGTCTACACTGCTTAATTGACTGCTGGAAAAGTGTGTGTGTGTTTTTTGTCTGAAAGGGTTTTCCACTTAGGCACGTGTTAATGAGCATCCGCTGTTAAGCGTTGAATGCTGAAAGTGTGACTCTCTCGTTAATAATTATGGTATAGCTTTGACCAGACTTCATAATCGTTAGCCGTATGCTAACAGTTTTACACTAAAGTGAATGTTAATAGAAGTAGTATCATTAACTTCAAATTTCCATAATATACAGATTTTATGAAAATGCTAATAAAGTCTCTCCCACTCAGCTCAAGCTATATATATATTACACCACAACTTCATAATGAACTCTCACAATCAGAGCTACCAAATAAAATGACATTTTTATGCTGCCCTACCAATCTCATATCATCTCAGCGTAACAGCTGTTGGCCAATTTGGTACAACTTCATTTACACAATACCGGCGGGGAGCACCATAAAAGGTGCCTATTTATGTACGTGTACAATGACATAAATCGCGCACTCAACTCACATAAAAATTAAGAAATTAGTCCAGCTCCAAACGACAGCAAAAGACAGACAACAACAAAACTCAGAGCTGCTCCAAGTAAAGGTAAGTTACAAGCATGACCAGGCCAGACCAGAGCAGAGCACGTATTCCGACTCAGACTCAAAAGTCGAACATCGGCAACAACAAGACAGACCCCAAAAAATATCCTCATCATCATGGAGATCGAGATCATTATGATGATCGGCTGGTAATGACTAAATTTACAGTGTGGGCGACGACTCGGGCCGACTTGCAGATGCTGCCCAGCATACGAAATGAAGCCGGCTTGTGAATGAAATTTTCAAGAGACAAAAACAAAATCATTTCAACAACAACAACAACAAAAAAAACAAAACTGGTTGTCCAACTAATTCAGATGTGTGTGAGTGTGAGTGTGAAGGAGTTTTTGGGGGCTGTAACGGGTAGGCGTTTGTTGCAGCTGCGCGTCTAATGAACCTCTAACAGCACACAGCAAAATTACCGTAAAGTGCAAAAAATCAGAAAAAAAATTAAAAAAAATAAAATAGGAAAAACGTAATTATGCTAAGCACGTGCAGCCGCTATTCAATCTAGTTGCATGCCACAACTCACATGATAACTAACAACTAACTAAAACAAATGGGAAATATGTATAAAAAAATGAACAAACAACGTATGAGTAATGTTGGAAAAATATGCATATATTTATGTGAAATAACGTGTCAAGTTCGCATTTAAGTAAACTATTTGCACATTGAGCATTATGTTTTATGATCAAGTTCTCAGTCTAGACTTTCGACTAGATTGTGAGTATAACTTTAGTAATAACTGAGGTACAGCAAAACTATAATATATTTGGTTTAATACACAAAACATTTATTTTCTTATGATCTCATATCGAAAAATTTGTTTAAATTACTTTCATAATAACTGAGATACTATATAACCATAGTATATTTGGTTTAATACAAAAACTTTGATTTTCTTAGCAAATTTAGTTAAAGTTTATCCATATGATCTTATATAAAAAAAGTTATTAAAATAACTTTCATAGTAACTAAAAAACTGCATAACTATAATATATTTGATCTGAGTAAAGGCTATAGAAAACTCTTTCATAAAAGCTTTTCTTTACTTAGCTAAGTTAATTCATGTTTAACCATATAAAAAATAATTTATTTTATAACAATTTATGTAAAATTGTAAGTGTCTTTCCAAAACCAACTAAAAATAAAACAAAATAATAAAATTTCAAGTAAAAAAAGAAATAATACTTCTTTAACGAGTTAAGCAACATAAACTTTAGTTAGATATAATAAAAACGCCTACCTCTGGATAATCCGCTAGGCTTTTAACCGGGTATATATATAAAAATTTATTAGCTAAAGTTATAGTACCCTCAGTATTCATATGTGGCTATTTTTGCTTAATTGCTTGCAGTTGGCTTTACTTTGATTTGCGTTCAAGAAAGTGTTCCCAAGTGCTCCCCTGTGGCAACGATGCAGTGGGTCAATTTATGGCCATTTCTATGCAATTAATGAATGACGTTTTGATCTTGTTGTTGAAATAAAAATGCTGGCCGTGTCATAAATTGTATGCGTAAACAAGCATACACAAGATAAAACAGAAAAGAGAAAAAAAGTCAATTAATGTCTGTGTGTGTGGCTAATGAGACCATTTTGGCAACTATGTTGCAGTGGCATGCAGAGACTTGGCTAAGAGTTTTTGCAATTTGGCAGTTGCCAGTTGTCAGTTGGCATTTTGCATTTGGCATTTAATTTAGCCAATTAACGCCTAAGAAAAACTGGCCACGCCTACTCCTACGCCCAACTCTACTTGCCAACTCATATCCGGTGTCATAAATTGGACAAAAAAAAAAAAATAAATCTAAGCCAAATATTTAAGCCTCATAACCGGTTATGGCCAGGCCAACTTTATTAAAAGTCACATTTTGAGTGCCGAAAATATTTTAAAATTGGCAAATTTTGCCTTTTGGGGGCGTCAAAAATAAAATCAAAACGACATTTGCATATGTCGCTTGCAGCTGAAAAAACAAAATCAAACAACAAACTGAATTTTCCAAGTGTGGGCAACGTGTCTGGACAATGGAAAGTGCGTTGCAACCTATAACTATTGCCAATCTGTAGCTGCTGCTGTTGCTGCTGTTGTTGCTGCTGTTGTTGCTGTTGTTGCTTTTGCTGCTGTTGCTATTACTTTTGTTGCTGCTGTGACAAATTGAAGCATTGACGCAAAGACACATACGTTAATGGTGGGTGGGTGTTGTTTCTGTATGTTGTTGCGACTATCTGTGCGGGCGTCAAAGTTGACCCACATCCGATTTCACCACTCATGTGGGCTTAAGCCACGTTTTTTCTTCTCTTTACTTCTTATAGCTAAATAACAAACACGCCTACACCACGCTCAAAGTTCTACGTACCATTTTCCTCAATGAAGGCGCGTTGACTTCGCAAAACCAGCGACCTGCAAATAGTAAAAGAAAAAAGCATTTAATAAAAGTTAGTTAAGTGGCAAAGAAAGAAAATGAAGAAAAGATAATATAAAAGATACATATGAGAAAAGTATTATAAAGAAACCATAATATTTAAGTTTCTTGTGAAAGTTATTCAAAGTCTTAAACCAATTAAAAGTCTTAACTTTATAGAAGCTTGCCAAACTTATGATAAAATCTTTAACAAACTTCATTTAGCAGCTTAACTTTATTAAAAAGCAACTGATAAGATATTTAACTAACTTCTTAACTGTATAAAATCTAGATTTATTTGAAAAACCCACTGATTACATCTTTAACAAACTTCTCAACCAGTTTTTCTCCTTCTATCAATATTTTTTAATTAGTGAAATGGCCTAACATAAGAAAAATCATTCTCGTTAAGTTTAATCAAAACGTTACTAAAAACAAAAATCATTTTTATGCACAAGCAAAAACATCAAATTCGTCCATGTATATACATATATATGTCATATATATGTATTTCATCTATACAATGTTGTTATTGCCTCTGCTTAGACGATGTAACAGACAAATTTATGTATGAAGCATAATGATACGTGTATCATAATCATAAACACACATATTAATTTGGACTGCACTCCAAAAATAAGCGACGCCGTCGACGCTCGTTTCACATGGATGCAACTCAACAGACAGCGGGACAGAATGACGAGCTAGGCGGGGAGGGGAAGGGGGTTTCGGTAGTGTTGAAGGTGGATGTCGCGAGGCATCTCTCTGTTGCTGCTGTTGTGGGCTCTCTTGTCATGCATGCGATACGGAAAAACCGCATAAATCAGTTGACGCATAAATTTTCATTTTACATAAATTTCGGAATCGAAAAAACAAAAAAATACCAAAAAATAAGTAAAATAAGAAAAGCAACATGAAAAATATGGCAGCAAATTGCAAAGACGGCTTTCAACATGATTTGTTTATTTTATTTTAAATTAGCAAACAACATTGTTGTTGTTGCTGTTGTTGTTGCTGCTGTTGTTGCCGTAAGCGTGGAAAACATGACAGGCAATTAATTTAATAAGATATGAAAATGCACGGCCCGTTGGCAAAGTTTTTCCATCAGCGCCGTTTTTGGTAGCCTAATTGCATCAGGTTGAGAGGACTCTAAACCAAAACTCGAAAAAAAAGCCAAAAAAAAATACCAAAAAACAAAACAAATTATAAATAATTGCAGCTTCCGTTGCAGAAGAATACAAATGAAAATGAGAAATGCGGCACACATGCACAAATTTTTCCAGGAAAAAATCATATTAGACACAAACCGAAAAAGGGGGGAAAGGAACCACGAATGTCACTAATGAGTGCAGCAGCAGCAGTTGCAGTTGCCTTGGAAAGTGAAGAACACTCCCGACCCTTTCGCTGCTTTATGGCATGGCAAACAGATTATTGTGGATTTTGTGGTACGCATACTTTTAAAGTTGTTTCAAAATACCGACGACAACAACAACAACTACAACAACAACAGCAACAATGACAACAATGAGTACAAAGAGGGGGGAGGGAAAGACTCAAAATGTTGACAGCTTGATATATTTTATTATAATTTAACCCAAGCAAGTGTGGCACCAAACTATACGCAAAAGTATCTTTGTGTCTATTCTTTCGACTGTGTGTATGTGTGCGTGTGTATTTGTGTTAGAACGCATAGTTGTTGCATTCTTGTCCCTTGCTCAACACACTATTGCATTGATTTATTTATAAATCTCATAGATAAGTTCTATTTGAACAGTTGTCAATAGCAAAACAAATATTTGAAGCTTTTCGCCTGCTGCACATTTGAAAACGCGCGCGCGTTTTGTGCGCGATTTACATGCGTTTTTTGTCGTCATAAAAACGATTGATTTACTGCTTTTACGACTTTCATAACGCGTTTGACTATTAAAAATTGTATATTTATCTGCGCGTGGCAAAAGATTAAGATTCTATTTCATTAAAAATACATTTCTGAACTAATATATTAATAAATTTATTTTTAGCAAACTAATAAATCTGTCTTAATCCACAGTCTTTTTCCAAAAAGTTTTAGCCGATTAACTGGTTTTCTATTAACAAACTGTGTCCAATTAAGTTAAGACAAATTTATGCTAACAAAGCGGTTCTTTGGCACTTCCCTTTGAACCCAAACTCACACCTTTAAACCACAAAAGATCTCCCCCACACACACAAACATTTTACACCAACTAAGCTCTGAAAGGTGATCTTTAATCTTTGGTAAACAGATCCCAATTAGTTATAACTTTCCGGTTTTTTATCGGAAAAGAGATCAACCCGAAAGTGTTTAATGCTTATCGCTTTTACCTCCAAAAACGCTTAACGGCTTCCTGTTCGGTGGGCGTCAGGTGCGTTATCTTTTGGTTAAACTTTGACTCATCGTAGGCAAGCAAATCGCCGGGTAGTTGGCCGATTCCCAAACCAATATCGCAAAGATTTACACTCATGTTGCGTTTAAATTTAGTGAATGGCTTTATTAGCTAAAAGCACACACACACACAGTATACACCGCCTAATTAATTGGCATGGGGTATGCGCTATTCTTGGCCGAAACTAATTAGATTTGATTGGCGAAACGTAAACTTCACGCCATCGTCAACACAGCGGACACCATCCAACTTTTTTAGACTGAGTCAAACATTTTTTTTTTGATTCTACTGCACTTTCTGGCTGACTCAGCTTGGCCACACTTCACTTCACACACAAACACACACACACACGAGAATGAACTCTATATTTTTTTTATTATTTATTTACTTATTTATTTAGTGGCGTTTCTTTTATAGTTTTGTGTTGCGGTTCTACGGAACGTGAACGCTTCGCTCCGCGCTCGAAAATCGCTCGAATCGAACTGAAATCCAACAGAGAAAAACTTTACGTTGTTGCCGCTGAACTTTATGCTCTGTGTAAGCGTGTATCTGTATCTGTGTTGGTGAATGTGTTTGTCTTTTTTTTTATATATATATATTTATTTTCTGTGAGTTATTGACGGACACAAAAGAGCGGCAAGACAGAACTTTGTTAAGTCCAACAACCAACATAATGCGAAGTGGCTTTTTTTTTTTTTTGACTTTGTGATTTCTTTTCTTGTTTCTCTTATTTTTTTCGCCTTAAAGCACAGCTCACAAATGAGAGAGTTTATCGATACGTTAATTAATAAATATAAGCTGCCTGGCTAGACAACATTAAACCAGTTCGTCGTCATCGGCGTCGTCATCGGCGTCGTCATCGTCGTCGTCGTTGTCGTAACTTGTTGGAACACCCAAACAAGCGTTTATGCCCGATAAGCGATTTACAGCTAGCCGTGTATCTGAGAGATATATTTATATCTTAGAGTTGAGACACTTGGAACAGAAGCGTCAATATAATTTGGTTCTTTTGCGCCTACAACAGAAAATGATTGATGATGCCAAAAAGGTGTCGCCTAGCTGTCAAAGGAGATTTTTGGGTAGCACTTTGATGTTCGGAGAGTTCTTACTTTGATATATTGATATATATGTAATTAAGAAAAGAAAAAAGAATCTGTAACATAATTAAAAACAAATCTTTGAGCAACATTATTAGCAAACTTCATAGAGAGAATCGAGTTCATTCGCCCACTTTATAAACAACATTAGACAACAACAATCTTCGATTTCAAGATCGACAGCAATTTCCCCCCAAAAACCAAAAAAAAAAAAAAACAATCAAGCATATGTATAAATAAACATTTTCCATACACAAACACACACTTACACAGAGAATGACAAGGCAGCGATAAGATAACACCTAAACAGTTGAAAACATTACAATGTATCAAACATGCATGTCATGCAGTCTGTCAGTGCATGCTCTCCATGTCTATCACTCTCTGCTTACATGCACAAAAATAACAATACACAAAGAGTGCAACATTTTACACTTTTACAGTCTGTTTGAAGTATACACAATGATTTATTATTGACTTGTAGCATTTGAGATAATGCTTAAATGATTGTCCACATTGTCATAATATAGTCAAAAACTGCATTGATTTGTCAGATCAAAGAAGCTTTCAGCTTGAGAATATTTTGACATTTAAAACTAGAAACTCCAAGACAGAAATGCATGTCAAATATATATTGTTATATCTCCGAAACTTTCTTAAGCCATAACTATAACTAAAAGCATTGTTTAGGTCAAGCTAAAGCTATATTAAACATTTATTGGGAAACTAGTTTCTATTTTATCTGGAATCAACTATAAGGAACTTCGTTAAGATTGTTTTGTTTATTTTAATCTAAAAACATATTTTTCCAAATGCATATTCATTCTGTCATAACTTTGTCATAGCTTTGACCTGAATATAAAAACATTTTTCGATTTAAAAATATATTTTTCGATGCATTTAGTATTCAAAAATGATTCTAAAAGTCGCATTGAGCACAAGTTTAAACTTTAGTTCAACTTAAGCTAGAAATCAACAACAAATCTACAAACACAAAAGTAATTAAGTTTTGAAAAAAAATAAGACCACACAGTAAGTATATTTTCTTTCCCCCCGCAATGACAATGCGTCAGCTAATGAAAACGTTTATTTGAATGTAAATAAAAAATATTTGTAAACGTAATTATCAATGGCTATTTACACAATTGCCGCCTTATAAGCGATACTAAAATACTTAATGGATTTCCATGTCGAGCCTATCAGCAATGAACTCCAACTAGCCCCAAGTAACAAAGCAGAAAATTGTATTAGTTTTGAGTATTTGATTATTCAAAGCAAGATAGTTGCATATTGATTTATGTATTTGTTTATAGAAATCATATGTAAATGATTTTCCATAGAAGCGCCTTTTGAATATATTATAAGTTGAAGTTGAAGCCATCTCAAAACTGTTAATGAGCTAACAACGAAATATTTCATGTTCCATGAAATTTGCCAGTGAATTCGCTCCCCTCTCCCCCTCCCCATCTCTCTATCTCTCTCTCTGGTTGCTTATTAATTGTCGCGACCCTCGAGGCCAAGGCGTAGATACAAATTAGCTTAGAGTTATTATTGGCAACAAAAAACATACAACAAACGTTAAGTTAAGTTGAGCCGGTTATAATTCGCATTCTCATATCGTATTAAAGTATCTTTTTTTTTGTATCTATGATTTCATAAACAAGTTTTCTTGTTGTAGCCTGCGGATTTCACGGCTTTTAATTATGCGTTTGTAGAATTCTGCACACACATGGATATCTCATTACGTTCCCGGTTTCCCCCCTCTCTCTCTATCTCTCTCTCTCTATAGACAATAAATGTTCAAATAAATGGCTGCAATTATTTATGCGTCACACCCAATCGATTTCTACTCTGATAACTGCCGGTGCCTCAGGCCTCGATTCTAGATTTCGACTCAATGAAAAAAAAAATGAAAAAAAAAAAACTAAAAATGTTTTATTACTATGTTGTGTGGCTAATGTAATTTTGTATTGTTTAAATTGTTGCCGCCTTGCTTGAAAATCAGTTTCCCATTACCGTTTTTTTTCTTCTTTGTAATAGTATAGACACTTGACCGCCGGCGTTGATCAGTATTTTTTAATGGCTTTTGTCAGTTTTTATCGGTTTGTGCTTAATTATTACAACGTCTTTCGATCTTTTTTTCGATTCTTTAAGGTGACCCGCTGTGTAAGCTTAACTACTGTATTGATTGTAAGTATGATTGGTTTTTAACAGAGTTGTTAGGTTAATGTCGAGTTTATTGCTGGATTCCAGTTTAGTTTGTAAAACAAAAATGTTGAAAAATACTATTTATAATTCAATGAACTCATGATTACTTAGAACTTGGGAAAAATCTGTATGTAATATTGATTTAAGAACTTAAATATCACATAATAAGAATAAATAATGTATGTCTTAATGATCATCAAGCAGTAATTTTATTATTTCCAGAATTCAACAAAGTTATATATATTATTATTGCTGATTGGGAAAATCCCTACTAATCTTTAGCTGAATGAAATACTCAGTACTGATTTATAAGTATTTAAGAAGCTGTCTCGCTGAAAATCTTGTTAGTCAATTAACTGTAGTCAAGGCAACAAGAGCTAAGTGCATCAAAATGGAATTCTATAAAATATTTACTCTAATGGCGCTTTTCTTGGCCATTTGCTTGGCTCAAACGCGGGCTAATTGGATAGATGATCTTGGCAAAGAAGTTGTAAGTTAGTCTAAAAATTAATTCATTAAATCATAATTAAAATGAAAATCTTATTTTCATACAGGAAAAAAAGGGCAAAGAAGTTGAAGCAATGGGCAAAACTTTTGTAAGTCTTTATGAACATTATATATTACTTATATTATTTATATTAAATTCAAAACATTTTTACAGGAAAACTTTGATGATCCATTTTTCAGAGACGACTAAGAAATAATATAATTCTTATGTGAAGAAGCCACCAATAATAATACAACAAAAAGTGAACTCAAACAATTTGGTTGCTGATTAAATACATTTTTTATTTTTCTACTCAGAAATGTATATATATTTCCGAAATAATATTTGTTGTCTAGAGTTTGCGTTCAAACAAGAATAAACAAACAAATAAAAACAGTGAGCAAGTTGAGCTTAATTAACTCAAATATATACCCTGCATTGTCAAAACCCAAAAAAAAAAATACACTTATTAAGTGGTTAAACTAACTACAACTGAGCTGATAACTAATTTGAGGGCACAATGAACGCAGATTTTGTTATTTACAAATTTAAGCTCATACAATAATTGAGCAAGTTGAGCCAAAAAGTTTCTAAAAATAATACTTGACGCGTCTTAGTATACACTTTAATAGGGTATTGTAACTAGGTTGCAACATATGTAACATTTTTAAAAATATGAACTTTTTTGATGAAGACTAAATGTTAAATTTTTAATGTTAGTCAATAAAATGTTTGTGATTTCTTTAAGTAAACTTATCATCTACATATAGAAGAGTATTTAAGCTTCGTCATTATATATGTAAAGCTATTAATTTCTTTATTTTTCTGCAAATTATGTCTTATCAGCATCGTTGCGTCGGTTTAGTTATTTATTCATATGCCAACGAGATAAGGCAACAGTCGAATAATTTTCGTAGAATCTGCAGCATCTCCACAAACCGAAAAGCTTAAAAAATTCAAAATGAATTATAGTTTCTTACTGTTTATTATTATTATTATTATGTTGGCGGTCAGTGTGGATGTAACTAAGGCTGATTTGTGGGATAAAATAAAAGACACATTTGTAAGTTTTTGTACTCGAAGTAGATTGAACTTTTATAATATATATGTATTTTAATCTGTGTTTCAGAACGACATGATTGACGCCATTAAAGATTTGTTCTCATAAACATAGTGATTAAATAATTGTTGTATTGAATAAAGACGACCAAAGAAACCATTTTTCAGTGTGAATTTGTTTGTGTTCAAGTGAATTTTTTATACCCTTAACCCATGAAATGGGTTAAAAAGGGTATAATGGTTTTGTGCAAAAGTATGTAACAGGCAGAAGGAAGCTTCTCCGACCCCATAAAGTATATATATTCTTGATCAGCATCAACAGCCGACACGATTTAGCCATGTCCGACCGTCCGTCGGTTTGTCCGTCTGTCTGTATGTATCAGCGCGTCGATCTCAGGAACTAAAAAAGCTAGAGGCTTCAGATTTCAGCTCTCCTAATCCCTAGGCATAGCAAGTTTGTTTCAAATTTTCGATAACTTTTCCGGTTTACAATATACACATGGAATCGATGAAAAGAAAATCTTGAATTTCGAAAACACGAAAATGTTTTTTAAAATCGGTTGAGAAACGCCGGAGATATGAAACAATCATGTATTGGTCCGGTAGTACACGTATGTATATTTCCGTCAGCCCGACCGTCTCTCCGTCTGTACGGTCAAGGGTTAAGGGTATCTTCTAGTCGAGCTTACTCGACTAGAGCCTTCTTACTTGTTGTACTGTTGTTTGTGCGTGAAAGGCAGCTCTTCATCTTCACCTTTCCGCCTAACACACAAAAACAAAGACTGATGTCTTTTTGCCTTGTATTTTCTGTTTTCTGTTTGTGGGTCATTTCAATCAGCACCTGTCACACGGTGTGAAGTATTTGGGAGTCGTGTCTAGACGATAGTTGAAACGAAATTTAATTAAAAGAAATTGTTGTTTGGCCGCTGGGACAGTTGTGGCTAGAACATCGTTCGACACTTTCGCTAGCTTGATTTATTTTTGCCTTGATTTTTTTTATACAATTTTGCATATCGATAAATGGTTAGTTCGAGGCACTCGGCTGCAGCCCGATTGCCCGTTGCCCGTTTGCCGGTCATAATTTATATGTTTCGGCGCAGTTTATGACAGGCTAACAAATTTCCTGCTGCCGCCCCATGTGGTCAACAGCAGAAAAACGGCAGCGGCGGCGGCAACGGCAACCAGCTACAGATACAAGAGATAAAAAGATGCAAGCATAAGATACAAACGCCAAAGGCGGCTTGGCTATGACCAAGGCCAGCGCACAACAGAGTCTCGAGTCTTGAGTCTCTCTAGTCTGGAGTCAAGTTGAGTCTCGGTGGAAAACTTATGACTGCCCAAATGCCATGAGGCGCATAATCGAAAACAGAATGCACGCGAACGCGAGCGCTGACGCCTGACGCTTGACGCTGCGCGCGCGCGCGCTCGCCCGTAATTCAACTGTTAAATTATGATATATGCTTGCAGTTGATGCCAAACTGTGCATAAATATACTGTATATATAGTTTTTTGCAAAGATGATTACAATCGCACTGAACAAAAAGGTGAGCAACTTTTGTGCATTATCCACTTAGTCATGATGGTCATCATCACTGCTTGACCTGCCCACCCACACACACACACGAACTGAGTTGCAATCCTCTATTTGTCAATTATCTCAATGACCGATCGGAGCTGCCATTTCAAAT
Source organism: Scaptomyza parva (assembly GCA_035044645.1). NCBI lineage: Eukaryota > Metazoa > Arthropoda > Insecta > Diptera > Drosophilidae > Scaptomyza > Scaptomyza parva. The sequence continues at coordinate 9,941,625 of JAWNNT010000090.1, forward strand.
CGTTCGAATCTGGACTGTAAATCAGAGACAATTTACCGCCTCTATTGCATCATGGCACAAACATTTTGCATCGATGTGTGATTACAAATGAGAAAAACAAAATAACAACAGCTTGCAACAGCTAAGCAAACCTGAACTGAATCGACATTAAGCTAACATTTCGATCCATGGGGCGTATACGCAATTTGCATATGTCAAACAGCGAGTTGATGACGATGAGACTGTTTGATGATTAGGCGCACATATATCATGAGATTCGCTTGCATCGCTCACCTTTCAATCACCCTCTGTTTCAGTTTCATTGGTTTGCGAATGCCCTGTACTAAGGAAATTGATTGGAAAAGTGTTGCAAATTTATGAAATTGTTTTAAATAATTTTTAATACACTGTTAATAATTATAGATTTGCAAAGGGAATTATAAAATTCATGAACAATAAGATTTAACTAGCTTTTTGGACCTTATCAAATTGTCAGATTGGGTTTCATGTGAAAAATGGCAACGGCGCAATTAAAAATGGAAACACTGGAGTTTTGGGGAAAATGCTTAAAAACATGAAAATAAATAATAAAGACTTCCGAAATTAACTAAAAATCACACGTTTATTGATGATAATATAAGATAATATAATTATTTACCTAAAATATATCTATATATATTTTATTTCAATTTTCTCTACAGGGTAACTCGTTGCATTTCACTTTTTTTATAGTTTTCAGCTCACTTTGCTGCCAATTAATAAACATTTACGCTCATTGCATTGATTACCCGGCGGCGATAATGTTGAAGCGACTTTTAAGACCTGAGCATATTGAGTTTCGTAATTGAATTTGAAATTTTGCAAATGCACGCCCGGTGAAAGTAAGTCGCAAACAATTTCATTTGAAAGGCCGCGCGCGAGTCGATGACGTCTAATGCAAAAGCAAAAATTTCAATTTGTTTCCTTTTATTTCTAGTTATTTTGCATTATTTTTTTGCGAGTTGAGTCGTGAGCGCATAAACAAAACAAAAATAATTACTTAAAACAATTTCCGAGATTGAAATTGATTTTTTTTTTTGTGTTTTTTGTTGCTGCGCAATTGGCCGGATTTACTTTAAAGCCAAGCTTGTTGGCTAGCAACGGCAGCAGCAGGTGAAACATTTCTCAAAACGGCCGAAATTATATGCAAATATTTGGACGCTCGAAATGGCGACAAGTTGTAAATAATTCTCAAAACGCCAATCGTCGTCGTCGTTTTTGTTTTTTATTCCGCATTGTTATGGAATTTTGAAAAGGGGAAAAAAAATCGTTATTAGTATTTGTGTCATATGCAAACGAGGCAAAGGCAAAAAAAGTAAGAACGAACTGAAATTCGATATCGCACACACAAAAAAACTATGTGGAGTGTAAATAATGAGTTGTGAATATGTGGAATGATGTTGACAGTTCACAGTGGGGCCAAAAAACACACAAACCAGTTTGTAACAGTGGACAAAAGGAATTGCTACGATGATCTCATAATAACCTTTTTTTTTTTTGCTTGTCACTTGTATAATATTGCAAAAAGAAAACAAGACAACAAAAAAAAAAAACATCTAACACATTGTAATGGATACGTTTTCTTTACAAATCGAGTGTCGAGTCGCTCTTTTAATTTGTGAACATAATTATCAACAGCCACTTCTGACCGCAATGATGATACATTTTTGCGAAAAAAAGTAATGTTTTCAATTGCCCTAAAGCATTATAATTATGCCATTATGATGACGAGTGCTCATTTCACGACACACAACGCAAAACGCAACCTTCAAACCGTTTGTTAAAGTGTACAAATTATAATTGGACATTAAGCCCGCCGATGCTCCCAAGCACTGTCAGCCACACACACAATAGACAACAAGTCGAATCAAGTCGAGTCGAGTCAAGTCAAGTCGAGTTGTGTCGAGTGCTTCACACACAATTGGCACTATACAAAACGGAAGTTTGTATCTGAAGGCTGACTTGATTTACTTCTCTGCTACCAATTGCTGTCACATGAAGTTACCAAAAAAAGCGAAAAAAGAAACAGCTGCTGTTGCATATGAAATGAGATTGACAGCTGCAAATCAATTTGCATAAAATTTGCGCCACATATTCGTTGCAGCTGCCACAAAATTTCAAGAATAATTGGTAAGCAATTCAACGTACAACTTTCCCACAGCATATCAAAATTCAACAAGTGCAGCGATGAGTTAAGCCATTATGGCCATTATATATCTTATAAACATACAAAAGGTAAATCAGACAGAAAGGCGAAGAAACCTCAAAGACATAGACGACTTTCATATGCTCTATATGGAATAATTTAAATATCACTATGCAAAACTTGAAACTAAGAAACTTTTAAGTAATCAAATTTTCAATGAAGAAACTATCTAAAGTTTCTGTTCAATTTAATACCCTTTCTGCGTGAGTTTTCTTGTCGAAAGACATAGAAGACTTTCTTATGTTCTATATAGAATAGTTCAAATATCATTAATCAAAACTTGAAACAAAAAAATCTTTTGACCAAGAAAGTTTTTCAAACAGAAATCATCTAAAGTTGAAGTCTTTAAGTTTTTAGTTTATATCAAGTTCAAAGCTGTTCAAGCTTAAGCACAGCTTAATACCCTTTCTGCAAGAGTTTTCTTGTCGTTTGGCAACTGCATAAATCAAAATGTAAGGCTCTCTGGTTACCAGGGCCAAAAAGTGCAGAGGCAAGCATTTGGTTTTTTTTTTTTCTGCTTTTTAGTTTCTACACAACGAAGAGAACTCCGATGATGATGATAATGATGATGATGAAACCGGCTGGCATAATAACAGAGAACAGAAAACTAAAAAAGAACTTCTTGGGCACGACGCAAATAACTTGCAGCGTGACTGGATAAAAATGCCAAAGCCACACAGAGATGATGCCGATGATGATGACGATGATGATGGCGATGATGATGCCCTGAGAGAGATCCAGAGACTGAGACTCAAAAAACGAACTCAATGCATTGTGGCATTGGCGAGACATCTTTTCCAAGTTTCCAATCGTCGCCAGTCGGCAAAATTCAAACAAATCGCTCAAAAAAACTTGAGAAAAAAAATATTTTATACAAAGCAAATTTTTTTTTGACACGACTCTGAGCAACTTTGTTGCTTGGAATTTCTATGGTTGAGAGATACTAGAAAAACCACACAATGCGTTTTTTTCGAAGCTCTGCCTCAGATTTCAGTTAATTGATTAGCAGAAACGTGTGCATTTAGATAAGCTTTTTGAAGCTTAAAAGCCTAAAAAATAAAGTATAATGCTTAACCTTATATAGCTTTAATATAAACAAATATAACAAGAAATATATACTTAGTATACTTTTGATTTGCATTTAAACGTTTTTGTAATATTCCAAAAATAGATATGTAGATTTTATGTTAAAGAAAAAAAAACCACAAATTATCATAAACTAATTTAATTTAATGTTTAGTTTTTTTTAAAAACAATTTGTGTCTTTGGTGACGAGATTTTTATTATCTGGTAGATATATTAATTAGCCTGTTGCCAATAACATGACAGCATTAGGCTGAAGTGATCTAATCGGAAATGATATCTTGTCATCTAGTTGATGATGATAGGTGTTGAATGTTGGATCATTAAATTTTATGTGGATGATGTTGGCAACAAAATATGTACAAATATATATATATGTGTATGAATACATATTTATTCAACTTTAAGTTTAGTTTTGTATTTGTAGTATCAGTAATAGTTGCTCTTTCCAATCCCACATTGTCCTTATCAGAGTTCAGCAATAGTTTCTCTGTGCAATGTGGATCCAAATCTTGCACCTTTTTTTGGCAGAGTTCAGCAATAGTTGCTCTGATCAATATACTTTTTTTTTTAGTATAATTCTGAAACTCTTTAACGTAAAATTCCTTTTAAATTCGTGTCTTTCTTTCTTTCTGCTTTCTGATATTATTTTTTAACAAGCTGAAATCAACTTTTGCTGAAGTTTTCTTTAATCTCACAATGCTTTTCATACCGCAAACTTAAATTCTTTACTTAGTCAATTTTCTTTAACAGTTTTTATACTGCAGACAATTTGGCTACTGTTTATTCTTGTCTTTTTTTTTGCCACTTTAGTGTTCATATTTTGGCTAATGGCTGACACTAACAAGAAACGAAAAAAAAAACTATCAAATGGCCACGAAAACCACATAAAAAAAAGTGGCAGACACTGCTGCAGCAATTGCCGTTGCCGTTGCTGTTGCCGTTGTTCAAATTTGTTCACATTAAGTTTGAAGTTTTTTGTGTTTTTTTATTTAAGCTTATTATTATGGCCTTTTTGCAGTGTCAAACATTTATTGGTTACTTGTTTATATGCTGTTGTGCATGTTTTGTCTTTTTGTATTTGTTTATTTGCTGTTAGCCAAGTTCATTTGAGTTAAAACTCTATCTGCTTGAGGGTCACAAATTGTTGCTTTTGTTCTCTTTGCATTTGTTTGTTCAAATTCAGTTGTCCGAGGCGTGGCGTGGCAAATGGTATTGTGAATGAATCTGATGGATAACCAAACTTTATTATTTATTGCTCAACCACTTTAAGCCTATTAAAAGCTAAGCAACTCAGGCAGGCAATGTTTCTTGTCTATGTGCAACACAGTCGCCGTCGCCGTCGCCGTCGCCGTTGCAGTCCGCAACACAGTCTTATAAAAGATACTTTTGTGAAAACTATGCCAAGCAGCAGCAGCAAAAACAACAACAAGAAGAAGGAAAAAAGAGAAAAACTCTGCTACTCATAATGTGTGATCGACAAATTGCCAAATAACTGAGCACAACCACAAAACCAATACCCCAAGTCCAAACTTAACACAAAAAAAAAAAAAGAGAAAAAGATCTTTGCATCAAAAGTTTTGCCGCCACCATTCAAAAAACAGGGGCAGGAAATGTCAGTTACAGTGGGGTGAACACTAAAAAACTGATATGAAAAATATGAACTAATTATATAAGTTGAATAATTTTGTAAGTTGTGTTGAATACTTGTATCAAGTATATCACATTCTTAATCTTCATTCTTGATAAAGCTAAAAAAGTTCTTAAAATTATTTCAGATCTTTAATCTTCATTCTTGATATAAGGATAAAGTTCTTAAAATCAATACAAAATACTTGAAACTAAGTAGCAAAATGTTTTTATTATACGTGACAAGAATCTTGTTTCAAGTAAAACTCTACTTAAATTAAGTAAAACTTTACTTGCTTTAAGTTCATCACTCTTTTACTTAAGTCATTCTTATAATCCATTTTATATTTATAAGCGAATTATTCAAGAAATTTCTTAAATAAAGTAAAAATTGCCTAAACCTAAGAGAATATGTCCTTGTACTAAGTCAAACAGTACTTAAATTAAGTTAATCTCTTATCAAATTAAGCTTAACAATCATATCTCAAACAACATAAGCATAAAAGACTTAAAAGAAGTAAATTTTGCCTATATCTACAAAAAATAATCTTAAATTAAGTTTAACTCAACTTCAATAATCAATATATAGAAGACTTAATACTTGATTGAACATTATGTCAGCTTATTGAAGCACAACTTGATATTAAGTGAATTTTTCAAATGCCGCTTCCTGCTTTAAGATAAGATCTATAAATGGAATTTTAAAATAAATTATTGCTTTTGGCCCCAATCGAACTGCTTAGCTTAACTTTGGCGAATATTTTATGTTGCCAGCTTAACCCATTGTGACCCATTGTGTTGAATGTGAATGGCACGCGATCCATTACCACACCACCCCTCACGCCTACCGCAAACGGCTGTGCATTTTGTCTGCCACATTGTTTGCGTGCCGCATTTTGCTTATTATTATTTGTTGTTGTTGTTGTTTTTGTTGCTTTCATCGTTGTCGGCTACTTAAGAGCTAAACATGCAACATTTTGGCCCAGCCTCTCTTTGGCGAGATACCCGGCCGAGCTTATTAAAATGCAATCAGCGCAGGAAGCAGTCAGTATCTGCCCCGCGCGCGAGATACTTATAAGTAACTGAACTGAAGTGTATCTTATGTATCGATGTATCTGTGTATCGGCGAATCTGTGTATCGGTGTATCTGTTGTGTGGTTTTGACCATAAGGCGCAGTTGCTCCAAACCGCCTTCAAAACTATGCGCGGCATTTGTGTCAAACACGCGACCCAGTCGTCGTTGTCCCAGCCCATGCAGACACAGACTACAACAACAACTACTCTGCTCTACCACCAAGTTGCAAGTTGGCCAGTTTTGTTGCCTGTTTGCCAAAAGAGTCGACCTGCCATTGCACCAAATTGGCAACTGGCTTAGAAAGTCACCAAACACAATACACACACACACACAGAGCAGAGTTGCTGTCTGGAAAGAAAGTCAAATGCCATGTTGCCACTTACATGTTGCTGTTGTGTGTTGTTGGCGTTGTTGTTGTGCGGTTATTGCTGCTGCCGCTGTTGATGATTTTTGCTTGTAGTTGGCGATGTTGCAATTGTTGCGCTTTAATTAGCAGCTGCAGGGCACAGGCCTAGGCAATGTTGAACAACTCATCTTTAGTTTGACTGATTGGCGAATTTTTCGTCGTCGTTGTTGTAGTTGTTGTTGCTGCTGCCTATCGGCAATTGTTTGTTGTTGTTGTTGCTGTTGCTTTCTGATATCTTCGATTGCACTTTTGACGTGCTGTTGTCGTTAGCTTGTCGTTGTTGTTGTTGTCGTTTGCCCGTTGCATGTTAATTAAGCGCACCTTGACTAAATTTGCCTCCAGCTCCTATTGTTGTTGAAGTTGTTGTTGTTGTTGTTGTTGGAGTTCACTGCAAATGTAAATGTTACGTTGTTGTTGTAGTTGTTGTTGTTGCTGTTGTTGCTGTTCATGTTTTTTTCTATTATGCTGAGCATGCAACATTTGTTTTATGTCAACTTGATGAGCAGTTCAAGTATCTATTAGATAAATTACTTCAAGCTATGTACTCAAAAAAAAAACGAAAAAAAAAATCGAAATACGTGAGCATGAATATATCATAAAGTCATGAATCTGTCTGTCAACACTATATAACTTATGGGACTTGAACTAAACGTTACTATATTTCAAATACTATTTATTTCAAAAGCTTAAAAATCGACAAAACGTAAAAACAAAACTAAGGTGCTTTACATTTTTGTTTATGTTTTTGACCAACAAAATAATTTTCAAAATAGTTTTCAAAAATTTTTATCTTTTTCAACTACAAAACTTTATTTGCTGTTTATTTTGCTTTTGCTCCATAAATCCCATTTTCTAAAGTGGCCTTAAAAAATTTTATTTGCCCCTGAAGTAAACTTAAACAAATGTATTTAAAGACCAGAATATTCAAACATTATAATTGCTAAACTAAAAATATTTCCACAAAATTTATGATTTTTGAAAGAAAAATACTTAAGTGTAACATTTTTAAATCCAAAAAGTGTGTCGTGTTATATTTTTATATTTTCCGAAAAATTCATAAATCCCACAATCCGTCAAAGCAAAGAAACTCAAAAAAAACTATTTGAAAAATTTCTTAATAGCAACAATTAAAACGTAAGAATTTTTGTTATGCATTTGATTAGTAAAGATTTTTAGCACAACGCACAAGGTTTCTCAGTATTCGCATTAATTTAATAGTTGTGTCCATATAGCAAATGGAACCCACGCCAAAAAAAAACCAATAAAAACTTTGAGAATCAAGTTATTTGCGTTGGTGGCCAAGTCTCAAGTCAAGTATTTATTCTTTTAAGCCCATGTCCACTGTCTGAACAACAATTAAACGAGAAACCACAAAAAAAATAAAAAGACATTGGCAAAATTTATGAGTTTGTGATTTTGGTTTTACGGGCTCGATCGTAAAAAGATCTAAAAAGCACATGATATAAAACACACTTAGAAAATTCGCGTGGGTTCGTTTTTAGTAAGAAACTTAAGCTTTGGTTTATGGGGAGTGGGGGGATTGAAGATCAGTAAGAACAGAGTTAAATCATCTTCAATTTATCCGGAACATGACTATAAAAATGTCTGATATTGTACAAGTCATTGCAGGTGTTCGTTTGGATCTTAGAATTTTCCGTCATAATGCATTTTTAATGATTTAATTGCTTTTTTAGCCAAAGTCTACTCATTTTCAAGCAACTCTTTTTGTATTATTTTTAATGTTATTGGTTTCAGTTGGTTTTAGTTTTTCATTATTTTTGGTGGTTTTTCATGCGTTGACGCACCTGTTTCACTGTTGGGTTGGCTTCTAAAGGCATAACAAAAGCAGCTGCCGCCAATTACAAGCGCCAAAACGTTTACAACTAATGGAAAGACATTTTTGTTGCATTTTTTCCCACCACGAACACACACACGCACGAACGAATCACAAACACACAAATCAATAGCGTAACGGAAACCGAACAACACAAATTTCGATGTTGCAAGCGACGCGCACGAAACGTAACTGTTGCAGCCCAGGCGATGAGAAGCTGCAGCTAGCTGCTGTTGCTGCTGTTTTTGTAGATCTTGATCTCTCACACACACACACAAACATACATAGGCACACAAACTCAGACTCCCTCGCTCTCCCGCTCATATGCTCCTGTGTGTTCTTTACTCTCTGGCGCGCGCGAGCCCAGGCGAACTTCATCCAACGAAGCGAGAAAAAGTTCTAACTCGTAACAAAATGCTGAGCACGTAGCGATTGCGATTGCGTTTTGCGTTTGCGTTTTGTTTGCCGTTGTTGTTAGCTGGCCGCGCTGCCCACAACTGAGCGCCAGGTGCGACGGCCGGAGCCGGAGCCGCAGTCGCAGCTTGGGCGCTCACTAGTGCCATAGAAAGCAGCGCTGCGCAGCACAGCACAACGCTGAGCGCAATGGTAGTTTTATGTGTGTGTGAGTAGTGTAGTGTTGTAGGCTTCAATGGGTTAAGCTGGACTGTTGTAGTTATTGTTGTTTTGTTATTGCTTATTGCCGCGTTTGTCTTTGCATGCGAGCAAGCCAGAGAATACACTGCGAGTGTACAGTTAGTTATTTGTGAGTACTGCTTATTGATATTATACTCCCGTTTTGCGTGTTTTATATGCATAACAAATGCAAGAAACAGCAGGGTAATCGTTAGTCGATATGGTCAGAAATTCTTTTTAGCATACAAATTTGCGTTTGTAATAAAAACTGGTCGTAAAATGCCTGTAGCGGAAGCTGCTTACACAGAGGTATCTCCCAGAGAAGTGATCTTTTTTACAGCTGCCAAGTTATTGTCTTGAGTGTCCTGTTTTGTAGGCCCTCTAATGCGCATGCGCCGAGATTCCAGAATGTGCAAAGCCGATAAACTCGATAAGCAAACACGTTGAAAAGCAGTGGCGTCATCCCAGCTTAGAATTATAGAATGTCGTCACTTGAAGGTGAGCAATGCAACTGATAATTAACGAGCCGAACATAAGGAATGAAAAATGAGAAAATGTACCAAAAGGAACAAATGAGCATCAGATATGTACAGTAAATTAAGGCTCATCGCTCTCTCTCAGCCTCTCGCTCAACAATACATACCTATGCAAATAAGAGCACAGGTAGATAAAGTAAACGTTTCTAGCACGCATGCCTTTATAAGGGACATTCGTTTTCTCTCTTTCGCTCTTGCGCTTAGTCTGCGCTCATCAAAACAAACAAAACGACAGGCCGAACGAACTGGAGGCTGAATAATGTGACACTTTGCACGATCTGAATGAGAATGGCCATTATGAATGTATGAATGAATATGTACGAGAGAGTACACGAGAGAGAGAGATGGAAAAAACGTGCACAGGACTGAAACGGCGACTGGATTGTTGGCCATAAATTTGCCAGTTTGATTGTGTTTGACTTTAAGGCACTTTGTGGCATAAATCACACACACAGGACAGACTACCAGCGAGTATAGTGTAGAAACTGACCCAAGGGTTAATTGCTGACAATTTTCAGTGGCAGGCAAACCAGCCACGAAACAAACCAAATGCGCCTTAGAGAAAGAGAAAAACGAAAAAAAAGAAAGAGAGATGCAGCCAGGTTTTAGTTTTGCACACTTCTCCGATTTTAATCTTTATTTATTGGCCTCGTATGCGTGCCAATGAGCTTGTGTGTGTATATATGTATATGTGAGTGCGTGTTCAAAGTCTTTTGGGGAGTAACTAGCATTTGGTAACAAGGCAAGACAGTATGATCATCAATAAACAGCTGCCGTCGGGCCCATTCCAAACCATTCGCCTATTAACGAGCGCAAGGAGCTGCTCCCAAAAGAGATTTCCAACTCGTTGTTGTTGTTGTTGTTCGTGGCTCTGTCGTTGTTGTTGTTGTTAGCCATTGGCAAGCTAACGAAGTTGACAACTTGATGACATTTGATCTCTCTTCGCAACAACAACAACAACAACAAGCCTATAGGCAAAGGCAAACCGCAAATGACAGCACGATGATCAAGATGAGACACGTTCACAAGATCAGAAGACGATCAGACTGTGGTCGGTCAGCGGGTTTTGATTTTCGTCTAGGAGGACGGCACGCACACAGCAAAGATGTAAATTGAATACGAGTTGAAGATGGAGTTTGATGTTGGAGGCAACCTGGGTGTTGCATGAACCTAGCATGGGTGCCACATTTGATAAATCCTGTATTAGTTGTAGAAGAGCTTTACATGGTGGTAGTTCCTAAAGACCCTTGTCACTTACACTTCATCTAGTAAGGAATCTGCACATCTCAACGAACCCTTTAAACCCTTCTCACAGCCATTACCTTTCAGGCTTAGGCACATGCGTCGATACTGACACCAGATATCGATGAAGTCTCAAGTTGAGTCAAGTCTCTTGCTATTTGCGGTATTTGCGGGTAAAAAGGGGTGAGGGCGAGATCCAGACGAAAACGAAGACCACCAACAGGTAAGTGAGGTTTGTTATCGGGAGTCTGTCAAGGTTTTGGTTTTACAAATATTCCATTTTTATTTATCAAAAAGTTAAACACCCATACAAAAAATGAGCCCCTCTTAAAAAAATGCAAAACAGAATGCAAGCGGTTGAGAGTAGGTAGTGATGAAGATTTAGACTAGGATTTCCTTGTGAATACATTCTACTATATTTATAGCTAGTTTCTCTAAAGTTTGGCTTTTCCAATAGCTGGTTCATTCCTGTTTTCCAGCTGTTTTTCCTCTTGTGGCAACAGATTTCCCACTGCAAAAATATTCCTCGGATCCAGATGTTCCTTGGCCGCAGTGTAGAGGGCACAACCCGTTTCGGTGACTGCATTGCGATACCAATGGCTACGTATTTTGCCCACACCATGATGATGGGAGAGGGAACCTCCACAACCCAAGATCTCTTCACGTGCGCTATGCTCAATGGCCTCGAACACCTCCACCGGGTTGGGTATGCTTAGGTAACGAAAACCAAAGTAAAAGTAAATGCACGCTCCGGCATCATAGGTCTGTGTGACCCGAGCGGAGATAGTGTAGTGGGAAATGTTATGCTTGCGGCATTCCTGTAAAATATTAGGAAGTTCTTATTAGTTGTGTTTTCTTCTAAGTGGAATATTCCAGCTAACCGTAACAACTCTCTGTTTTACACAGCGACAGAGCAAACTGCAACGATCCCAGGGTACCGAGGTCTCAAACGATTCAGCCACAATTCCTTGATGTAGTGCGAAGTCCTGTAAAGAGTCGAGGAATTAATTAGTTTAATATCATTCCAGTTATGAGTTCATGTAACTCACCCTAATGTAGGCGATGACGAATGTGAACAGATAGCCACGTTCACCATTCTGACCACCTGCCGGAAATCCTTTGTATGTTGAGGCTATTTCATAGATGAGCGCCTCCTGACGCTGCACATCCTTCTGTTCGCCCTCGAAGAGCAGCGTGGCAGCACAAATGCGTGACAGATCGATACCCTTCCAGCCGGTAACATATCGCTGCTTTACCGCATCCACACAGCTGCCCAACCAACTCTTCTCGGGCTTTAAGGCTTGTCCCAACATGAACTGCTCGTTGTCCATCAGACGTACCGAGGCCGGTTGACAGCGCCGTCGTGCTACCTCACGCATAAAGAGTACACCCTGCTCGAAGTCGGGAAAGACGAGGGATCCATAACGCTGCACGGGTGGTAAGGGACGTACTTTAAGGACCACTTCCGTAATGACTCCCAGGGTGCCCTCTGAACCCAGGATGATGTGATTAAAGTCTGGTCCACAGCTGACACGCGGTGCACTGCACTCTCGCTCCAGGGTGCCAGAGGGGGTAACCATTCTCACACGCACCACCAAATCTTCGATGTTACCGTACACATTCTTCTTCATCCCTGAGGCACGGGTGGCAACCCAACCACCCAGGGTGCTAAACTCATACGAGTCCGGTTCGTGACCCACCGTCAAGTTTTGCTCCCGCAGCACACGCTCCAGGTCCTGACCCACCACACCCGACTCGAAGCAAACGGTGAGATTATCCCGATTAAGCCACAACATTCGATTCATCTGTGAGGTGTCCAGCACACAAATCATTCGCTCCTCCTCCTGCGGACAGGTTATGGCACCCGATACACTCGTTCCTCCACCGTAGGGCAACAACATCACATTGTGCCTGTGGGCTAGATTCACCAGCTGCACTACTTCATCATGGCAACGGGGCCACACCACCACATCGGGTATTCGTTGGAACTTATTGTGCCACAAACTGTATATGTCATTCAAGGTCTGGCCGTGACAACGCACCAAACGATCTACACCCTCCTGTGAATGCTCCACCTTGGTGCAAGCACGTAACTCGCTGAGGAAGGGAGCATTCTCTACGGGCTGGGGGTACTTTGGTGGTAACTGTGGGTACGCCTTGGTCGGATCGACGCATAAATCAAATTTATTTCTAACCCATTTCGTAAAGTTGGGTAATTCACTACCGCCAAGAGGATATCTAAAAGATAAGAAAGATTAATCAGTAAAAGTTTTAATATATGAAAGACAGGGATAAGAAACTTATAGTCGAAGTATTCGTCTTCATAACTTTGTCAAATTATAACGAAATTCTAAGACATATTTTACTTACTTATCGCCCTTAAAACAGATTATGCCTTGCTCCCCATAGAACTGGGAATCGTTGTAACCCCAACCGTACCACTTGAGCGCCTCCTGACTAAATTTAAAAGACAAGAGAGATAAAATATGAATGACATGAAATGAAAAGATATTTGAATTCATATACTTACCGCTTCTTGGGTATAACACTCTCCACGTGCCGCGAGAGACGTGTGTCCAACGTTGGAGATGTGCCCTCTGGAGGTGTCTCCGGAACTTGTGTCGTCACCGTATTGCGCTTTGTTGACATTATTCAATATTTGCGCGCTTTTTTTCTATTTGTTTTTTTAGCTACTATTTGTATTTATTTATTGCACAGCCCGTTTGAGGTTAGCCTTTTTTTGCACGAAAGAAAATCGATAATTTCGTTTCGTTATTTTGCTTGCTTTTGAGATAAAAACAAATTGGCCTGCTTAGTGGTTTTTCAATTGAAATTTGTTATTTCAATATTTGTGCATTGGAGTTAAGAACTAATGTGTTTTCCTTACACTTTGCGCTAAGAACTAAAATTAAAATTGGATAAAAATTGACTAAAATACTTTTTCCTATATGGCGGCAGCTGGTGCTACACGCGCTTTTCTTTCGCTTTCGCTAACACAACTGTCAACCCAACAAAATGAGAGAGAACGCGACCCACACGGCAGGAAGAAATGTGAGAGAGCAGCCCCCAGATACCGTACTTGCTCTCTCTGACTGTTTGGCTGTCTTTTCTTTGTGGGAGGATGGGGCAGAGCGAAACGGTTACGAAACGGTTAAGTGACACTTTTTGAAATCAAAGCAATCTTTTGAAATTTTCCTGCCTCCCATTAGTCTGCCTATAATATTTGTTTCAGTTTTAGATCAGTCGTGTTCACAATTATGGAAATTGTGGCTTAACAGAATTGTGTGTTTTATTTTTTTTCAAGATATTTCTAAATTTGTGTACATTTTTTTGTACGTCTTCCAATTTTTTTTTTTTTTTTTTGCTCTAAATTTCAAACATGCCTACCAAAAAAGTTAGCACTATTAAAAAGTCGGCGGTTTCCAAGCCAATGGTACACATAGAAACGTCTGCAGCTTCAGCTCCAGCTCCTGTAGCTGCCGCAAGTCCAACAGCAAGAGTTGCCGCAAAGACTGTCAAGAAGAGCAAGTCAAAGACGAAATCCAAGAGCAAAACGAGCAAGAAAAGCACATAGGCATAACATAAAAATCATAGAAAGACGCACTAAAATGGAGAAGAAGATATAGAACAGAAGAATGGAGTTACTAAGCAACTACCGATACGATACGGAATGAATATGAATAAGCTTTCATTTCAACAAACCTGTTCTATATCAAATATATTTCGAAAATGAAATAAATTGGAAAATTCACATTGAATTAATGCTTTTACAATGGTTTGCAAACTTTTGTGAATAACGGTAAAGCAATAACCGTTTCGCTCTTATCTTAAGCGCTCTCACTCTCAATTGTACTCTTGTCGGCTCTTTTGTTTACATATGGTAGTAGGGGTGGTTGGTGCATAAATAATATGTGGGTTGTAGTATTGGGGGTTGCTTGTATTGAAAAAGAGAGGGTGGTAATTGCTGGTCATAAATAATGCGTACCGGTAAATGTGAATGGAATTTTTCAACAGCCTCGCGACAGGTGGTTTAAATTCTTAATCGATAAAGGCTTTTAATAAGGGCGTTCGTTTTTTTCTGATTCTTTTTTTAACCGACGTTAACGATTACGACCCAATTACGTATTAAAAACTGGCTAGCACGGCATATTTGTAAGGGAAATATAACAGCTGCTTGTCAATTTCTAAATCATATTGACACTATTCACTTTTTTTTTGTTTTTCGTGTGTGTGAGAAACAAATGACCGAAAATATTTGTTTTGTTTTGGTTATTTAAGTTTTCGACAAGTTTACATAACACGCAATTCGCTTTTTATCAATATCTTAAATCAACGACAGTAAACTTGGTTAAGGTTAAAAATAATTATTATTTTTATAGCGTAGTAAAACTTAGAAAAATTATTTTTATCTCAAAACTGCAATGATTCATATTTTGGGTTTGTCACACAATTTTAGAAACTGGAAACTTTTATCAAAATATTTTAAATATGAGTAACATAAACTTTTTTAATTCAAAGTTTACTGATTATTAGTAACGGCATTTATTCGAAAAACAAAGCAAATCCCAACTGCATTGCGCGGCATTTAAAAGGTAACTGAAACCCTAAATGCCAATTGCATTTAACATTTCCGTCGTTGTTAGTTAAAAAAAAAAATACTTTGTCTCTTGCAAAAGACGACGGCAACAACAAAAATAACAAGATATGTTTATTAAGCGCTTATTGACACATCAGTATACAAAATTTACAATTGTTTAAAGTGTAAATTCGTCAAGAGACCCCGACACGAAAAGTGTTCGGTATTTGTTTAATTTTTGCACTACGCGCGCGTCACTTAAAGCATCTTCCATTTGAGGAAGTGGGGTTAAAGTCATTAAACTTCGTCTTATCTATATTTTTTAGTGATTTAGTGTTTTAGTGTTTTTGTTTTTAGTTGGCGGCTTTTACTCAAAAAATTTGCAATGATGTATTTGCAACGGAGCTAAAAACGCTCAATTTGCACTTGCCAAGGTATTGAGTTGTTTGCTTACAATTGCGATTAAACGTATTTGCACAAGGTTGCGCAGCAGGAAGTGGGAAGCAAATATTAACTTGCAAAAATACTACTTTGAAACGTGCGACAGCCACTGCACAATACAAAATTTTAATAAATTTTGGTTTCGCAACATTTTAAAATCAACAGTTGCACGCCAGCGACATCTGGCGGGAAACGACAGTAATCATACACATCTTACCAACACTGCCACTATCGCGCTCAAGTTGAACTGGCTTTTTAAATCTAAGCTACACTCAAATTTTTCAAATTTTAATAAATGCAATATTAATTTAATATTACATTTATTCAATAATTAATTGAGAAATAGTTTAATTTGAATTCACTTACAATGGCGCTCATCGTGCAGGTGAATATCGATTACAAACTAGAACCTGTCATCGATACTTCGGTTGCTATGCATTCCTGTGCACTGTGTCTGCTGCCAACTCGCAACTTGTCATCTTCCAAGCGAAAAACATTAAAGAAAACCAAAATTGAGTGCAAAACTAAACATCATAAGCGTGCCCAAAGCGAAAACTGCAGTGGATAGCAACAGCAAAGGTTTGCAAGGTGCCGGCTCTTCAAGCAAACGGCTTCCAGGCAGCCTTTATATTGTTTGTGTTTGTCCATACACAAACTAATGTGTGTGTGTGCGGATGTGTGTTTCTGAATGTGTGTGTGTGTTTGAGTGTTGGAACAATAACAAGCCCCAACAAAATGCCAATGAATTGTAACGGATCAGCGTTCAATGCGGCCGCTGTCTTTGTGCTGCTGCAGCAGCAAAAGCAGCGATGATTCATAGGTAAGTTATGCGACTTGGCTTAAGCGCATATTTTATTCTGCCTCTTTTGTGCTTATGAATGTACCTACATATGTATGTGTACTTGTGTAGACCGCAATAAAAATACATGTATATCACCAACAACAACAACAATACAACGGCCGTGCCTTAATATCGAACGTAGAGCAATAAAACATATAGAATACCGAATCATTTTGGCAAAATGCCTCTGCTGTCCAAATGCTTTCCATGCTTTAAATTCAAACGTGAAGAGGTCATCGACAAGCTGGACTACAGCAATACACCGCTCCAAGATGCTTTTCCCGAGGTCTGGCAGCACGAAAGGACACTCGAGGAACTGCATCTGAGCAATGCGCGGGTAAGTTACGAAATCTTATTGTTATTTTATGATGATACTAATACATTTCCTTTTCAGTTGCAAACATTGCCGCCGCAACTATTCTACTGTCAGGGATTGCGTGTGTTGCAAGTGAACAGCAACAATTTGGAGAGCATACCACAAGCCATTGGCTCGTTGCGTCAATTGCAACATCTAGATTTAAATCGCAATCGTAAGTCGCACATCCTATACATAATGATAGCTTTTAACTTATTTTTTCTTAATATGTTCAGTTATTGTCAATGTGCCGGAGGAGATAAAGGCGTGCAAGCATCTAACACACTTGGATCTCAGTTGCAATAGTTTACAGCGTTTGCCGGATGCAATTACATCGCTTATATCGCTACAGGAGCTGCTTTTAAATGAAACCTATCTAGAGTTCTTGCCCGCCAATTTTGGGCGTTTGGTCAATTTGCGTATTTTGGAAGTGCGCCTCAATAATCTCATCACGTTGCCAAAGTCTATGGTGCGTCTGGTTAGTTTGCAGCGTCTGGACATTGGCGGCAATGAGTTCACTGAACTGGTAAGCATCTCTAAACATAAATACCCATTTCGATGTATATCACATTACTCCTACTTAGCCAGAGGTCATTGGTGAACTAAAATCCCTGCGCGAACTATGGATTGACTTCAATCAGATTCGTCGTGTTGCACCAAATATTGGCAAACTGCGCGAATTGCAGCATTTTGAAGCCAATGGCAATCTGCTGGACGCCTTACCAAACGAGCTAAGCAACTGGCGCAATGTTGAGGTGCTGTCCGTGTGCTCCAACAATCTGGAAGCGTTTCCCTTCAGCGTTGGCATGCTCAAATCCCTAGTCACCTTTAAGTGTGAGTCTAATGGTTTGATTGAGCTGCCCGACAGCATCAGCTATCTGGAGCAACTGGAGGAGCTGGTGCTCAGCCATAACAAACTGATGCGCCTGCCCAGCACAATTGGTTCGCTAACCAAGCTGCGCTTTCTCTTCGCCGATGACAATCAATTGCGTCAGCTGCCCGACGAACTCTGCAGCTGCAGTCAGCTAAGTGTATTGAGCGTGGCCAACAATCAGCTATCAGCACTGCCCCAAAACATAGGGCATCTGGGCAAGCTGAAGGTGCTAAATGTAGTGAACAACTACATTAATGCGCTGCCCGTTTCCATGCTGAGTCTGGTGAATCTCACATCGCTGTGGCTAAGTGACAATCAATCCCAGCCGCTGGTACCACTTCAGTATTTAGATGCAAGCAGCAAGACGCAGCTGACGTGCTTCATGTTGCCGCAGGTGACATTCAAGATGCAGGCACAGCAACAACAGCAGGTACAGGAACAATACGAATTCGTTTATGCCAATCATAATCATCAGTCGGCACAGCAGCCACCCTCGAGTCCATCGCGTCGCATTTGCTTTGCCGAAGAGGCGACCATCTTGAGCGCAAATAATGCCAGCAGTACACCACAACCGGCACCCAGCTATCCAGCTGCCGCCACGTTTGTAACGGCGCCAGCTACTCCAGATCAGCAGCTGCCAGCTGGCAGCTCCGTACGTTTGATGCGCTCGCCAACGCCGTATCCCAAGGAGCTGCGCCAAATGGCCAAGTATATGCGTCAGGCGCAGGCAGCAAATGCAGCAGCAGCAGCGTCCGCAACATCATCACCATCGGTGGCAATGGTATCCACATCGCCGGCCAGTGAAGTGCGCGAGGCGCGTGTCGTTGTGCCAAATGGTCAATTGGCCATGTCACACTGTGATAGCAATCAGGATGCTGTGGATCATGCCACAGCAAGTGCAATATATGGTGTTGCCGCCGAGCCGGCGCACATCTATGGTGTATATCAGCCGCAGCAGCAGCCACATCCGCAGCAGATCACACAGGAATATTATGGTTTACCCTTGGTCAACTATGATGCGCATTATCAGCAGCTCTATGTGGATGCCAACACAGTGCCACATCTCTCAAATGGCACCGAACACAATTATGAGTTGCAACCGTTGCAGCAGCAGCAGCAGCAGCAGCAACAGGCGGCGGCTCCTCCACCCAGGATGGAACCACCACCGTATCACATAGCACGCGTCTATACCAAGAAGACACCAGAAGATCTAACGCTCTACGAGTCCATGCGACAGCGCAAGCAACAACAACAGCAGCAACAACAATACGAGCAGAGTAACAGCTATCAGGATGCATTAAACAGTAATTTTAAGACAACTGCAATTAATGCACAAACGGAACAACTGGATTACCAAAACAACATAAGCGTTGAGCAGCTAGAGCAGTTGGAGCAACAACTGGAACGTGAACTGGAGCTGGAGCATAAGCAGCAAGAGGCTGAAAATGAACAGGAGGAGAAGCAGCCGCTACAAGATATAGATGATACATTATCGCAGCACTCGTTAAACTCCACAGCCACAAACAACACGTATAGAGGTGGCAAGAAATCCACATGGATCTTTGGTGTGCACAAGAATCCGACAGTAAAACAGGTGACTCTCAAATGGGAGCACAATATAGGTTTTGACATAACCGAGCTGCTGAATCAGGTAAGTTGGCAATGGAATACACAACCCAAACCAAAGTAACTAACATGTTTTAATTGAATTTTCAGTCGGGCATCTTTGTGAGTGCTGTGACGCCAAATTCGAATGCGTCGCGTTTGTTGAGTGTCAATGATAAGCTGCTGGAAATTGATGGATATGACCTGACCAATGCCAATCTGAGCGATGCCAAACGTGTGCTGCACAACTGCGGCACTGTACTAAATATAATGCTGTCACGTAAATGATGGCAACAAATTCTATGCCCCCCAATTTAACCAATCCAATCCACTCCGAATCGAGACCGAAGACTTTTTGCATAACATTTTTCTAAAAATCAATTTTGAAATACATTATTATATTATTAGCCAAACTGTATTTCCAAGCCATAAACGTCCTTTACACTGGCGCCTAATGTTCATAATGTTACTACAGTCAAGCTTCCAATTGATGCATTTCATTTCAAGTCAGTTTAAACTGCCATTTAAGATATACATTGAATCCATTACTCTTCAGTTATTCATTAAGTATTTAAAACTTTGAATTAAGCTATAAGATAACTATATTCCAATAATAATTGTTTCATGCGGTTTCATTTAATTAATCGATTGGTATTCAAAGCAAGCAATATTTATATAATACATTTTTTTTTTCATTAACACCACAAAATATTAGACATATTTATTTGTATCAAAGTCGAATAGTTTATAGATTAATTGTAGAATAAAACACACACATATTATAAGTTCGCTATTGGCACTTTTTGTTGGCCGCCAGTGTAATAAATAGCAAAACATACAGAAAATTTATAATAAATAGTGCAATTAGCGTTGATAATACGTAAACATACAATTACGAGTACCATATAAAAATGAAGAACAGCATTTACATACAACTTTAATACATATAAATTGAAATATTTATATATATATTTGAATATATCTATATACAATAGTATTTACAATTAGCGCCTCTTTTACGCCCAGCGTTGTTCACATTTGTTCCAAATTTCAATTGATTATGTATGCATAGATTAAAAGTTGAACAAACAAGATATTAGCTGTTTATGTTAGTTGTTATAGTACAGCAATACAATATATATATTAATATGAAAAGTATCTATTAATATATACATATATATTTATTGTCTATATTGAATAATTTTTCTATAGAAAATATTGTTAAATTCTCATACCATTGGCGTGTTGTGAACAGTATTATTATTTAGCTGATTAACAATTATGAGAATTATGCTAAAGTTAAACATTTCTTTATCTATATAGTATATTTAAGCATACATCCATTAATACATACATACACAACTACACACACACACACAAATACAGCTAACTAATAAGAACTCGCACATTTATTGAAAAGTGCAATTTTGATTTTTAAGCGCTACAACAAATCACCCAGAAACATTAAAAAAAAAAACATGAAAATTAAAATATTTAAATAAACTTTTCACCTATAATTTTTGTGTATTATTTAGCTAAGCGTTTTAAAATTTCAACCAGAAAAATAACCAAACACCCTTTGATACAAAATATTGAAATCGATTAAGAAATGGATTCTGATTCATCTTCATCCCAATCCTTAAGACTTTAATCACCGACAAACTTAATGGGATTTTGGGGGACCAATAAAAGTAAATTTTTGCGCTTTCTGTAAATTATTATTTATAGTAATAATATCACACAGTAATTTACTTACAGCTTAAATAATATCTTATCTTCAAATATTCTTTGTGTAAATAATAGATAAAATCAAAACTTTTCCTGTCTGTTTCATGAATAACATCAGACAAAATAACACGACAAAATCTACTCACACTGCAATTTGACCATATCTGCTTTCGACTGTCATTTCCAACTCATATTTTGATTTCAAGGTTTCTTCCTTTAATCTTTTGCGTCCTTCATGCATTAAGGTCTCTGCATTAATCGTATTCCTATACAACTTATACGGGTAATTATACTTTCCACCGCGTTGGCAATAAAATCGACATCCTGTGGGTTGATTTCATTTCTTGATATTGTCTTCAATTCAAACATGTCCATCGTAGACCAATCCTCTTTCAGGTTTATGAGTGTTTTGTTTAGTTGGTTTGCAACCAAAATACCACGCGCACATAAGCGGATGCCAGGGGTTTTGATCTAAGTTCTGAGTGCACTAAAATGCGAAGAGAAAAAAGAGCCGAAAGCTACATTCAAAGCTCAAACTTTTCACTCAACATTCGTTGTTCGCTCAGTGCATTGAGTGAAAACAAATTGCGACAGCATTGGGCTGTCAATTCTGTTTGCCTGGTACTTCAATCGGAATTCCGCTTGAAATATGGTCCAAGATCTCAAAACGTCTGTTTAAAATTTAAGTTGCTAAAAAAAATGTTTGAATTTTTGCTTCCTTTATATTTAAATTATAATAAATTTTAAATTTATTAAAAAAAAAAAATTTCAAGTGATGCAAGTAAATCAATATTTAAATAGTACATTTTATTTATTTAAATCATTTTTTTTTTTTGTCGCAAAATTTCTGATCCAAATATCGTTTTTTCTCTTGTTAAAACGAGTTAAAATACCAGGCGAACAGAAATCAGCAGCGGGTGGTTCTTGTCTAACATAAACCAAAAAGCATTGCTTACTTTTGTGCAGCCCAAAAAATATATTTCATTGCAGCAGCAGGTGGTTCTTGTCTAACATAAACCAAAAGGCATTGCATACTTTTGTGCAGCTCGGAAAAATATATTTCACTGCCTCATTTAGGCATGTGCATTAAGTTAATAAATTTACCTCTCACGAAAAGCAAAACCTTCCCCTGTTCAATAAGAACAAACATTATATTTTTTTAATTAATATTTTTTTTTGTAAATATTTATTTGTCGTTTGAATTGTTATAATTTAATAGAATTACAAAAAACGTTGAATGCATTTCTCTTTCATTTCGTATAACAAAATAAATTATATAATTAAAATTCTTAATCATTTTTTTATACTGTTTATTTCTTATTTTTAACATAATCTCTATGTAAATAAAGCAAGTATTTAAGAAGTCTATTCCAATGAGTATGGGCGTCCCTACATTTCCAATATTCTCCATAAAGTCTGGTACGCTCTGATTCACTTAAGGGTTCCAAAGTTTCTATGGGAGTTCGTACACCGAGCATAAGAAGACCCAAATAACTTGTGCTGTCAGCCTTAAACCTGGTCATATAATAGTTTTCTGGCTTTGTTCCTTTCAGCTTTGAAAGTTTAATTTGATTACCAATGATCAAAACATTTGACTTTGGCGTTATTGTGTTGAGTGCTATAAATGTAAATAGCAAGTAATTAGGAATTTAGATTATATTTAATAGATTATCTTACTTATGTCATTTTTTACAGTAACGTCCTCCATGATGACTTATATTTGTTTACTTATTAAAAGTATTTGTTGCAGCTGACTTTTTACTAACTTACAGTTGTGACTGTTGAAATGCTCTCTTTTTACGCTGTATTTATATACTGAGAATAATGAAATACAAATTTCACCAGAACTAATAAGAGCTTGCACAAAAGCTTAAAGTTCGGTTTTTGCCACTTAGCCAGACTTTTAAACAAACTTCAGAAGAGAGCAACTAGTTTAAAATAATACTTGTTTATATATATTTTTTAGCAATATGTATAATTTAACACTTTTATCTTACTTGAAACTAAAAAAAACATGTTACAAACAATTTTATGAACTTTTTACTGTATTAGCTTTAACATGTTCTTTGTGTAATTGGTAGATATACTGAAATATTTTTTTTCCTTCACCACAGTAGACATCTCTTATTACACAATTAACTTCCTCTTCTTCGGCTTGAATGTAGCCCTTATCAGATTTTGATCTAGGTGGCAATTCTAACACATATTTTGATTTCCAATTTTTGTCTTTGAGTCTCTTTCGAACTTCATGCATTTGGGACTCTGCATTAATAATGTATTTATCACCATAATACATAGGTCTTACTTCTTTTTTAGCTAAATTACAAACAAAGTGCAATCGCGTTGGCTGGTTCTTTTCCTGAATACTGGTCACTTCAAACTTATCCGATTTAATCGTATCAAAGGATAATGTGGAAGTTCGATTACCCGTTAGAAGTAGACTCAAGTAAGCCGTGGAGTCATCCTTGAAGTTCTCAAGCCTTTGCGTTTCAGTAACTTTTGTCTTAGGACATCTTCTTCTAGGTCCTATATGCAATATATTGTTGACTTTTGGAGGCAATGTGGCCACTGCTGAAAATGATATAAGTTAACAATAACATTTTGCTCAAAGAAGATCGGAATAAAAGGAACTTACTTATCTTTTCTTCTGTATTCTTTTTCTCCATAGTAGTTCCTTTACTATCAGCGGATTCTATAATTTCCACCATCATTTTAGTTTTTTGCTTATTTCTTTATTTTACTTTTAAATAATTGGTTTATTTCGTACTTGAAGTTATTTGTGTGACTGTCTAAAAGCTCTACACGTGAAGTTCTTTTATATGATTTTCATAGCGAAAAACGAATTTCATAAGTTTCCATACAAGCTTTTAAAAAAAAGAGAATTAGTGCAATGATTTTGTTTACATCTCTCTCTTTGCTATTCTCTTAAATAAGGTTCGGTTTTTAAAAAGAGAGCTATTAGTTAGCAATAAGACTTGAATATATTACATATTTTACATTTATTATTTTAAACAATTATTTTCAATTATCAATCTTACTTAAAGCTTTAGCTTTAACATGTTCTTTGTGTAACTGATAGATATACTGATATATCTTTTTATACTCTTCAAAGTAGACATCTCTTATTACACCATTAACTTCCTCTTCTTCGGCTTGAGTGTAGCCCTTATCAGATTTTGACCTAGACGGCAATTCCAACACATATTTTGATATCCAATTTTTGTCATTGAGTCGCTGTCGAACTTGATGCATTTGGGACTCTGCATTAATAAGATGGGTATAAAAATAATCCCATCGTACTTCTCTTCCACCTGGAATACAATGAAACTGCAATCGCGTTGGCTGGTTCTTTTCCTGAATACTGGTCATTTCAAACTTATCCGATTTAAACGTATCAGATGTAGTCAATGTGGAAGTTCGAATACCCGTTAGAAGTAGACTCAAGTAAGCCGTGGAGTCATCCTTGAAGTTCTCAAGCCTTTGCGTTTCAGTAACTTTTGTCTTAGGACATCTTCTTCTAGGTCCTATATGCAATATATTGTTGACTTTTGGAGGCAATGTGGCCACTGCTGAAAATGATATAAGTTAACAATAACATTTTGCTCAAAGAAGATCGGAATAAAAGGAACTTACTTATCTTTTCTTCTGTATTCTTTTTCTCCATAGTAGTTCCTTTACTATCAGCGGATTCTATAATTTCCACCATCATTTTAGTTTTTTGCTTATTTCTTTATTTTACTTTTAAATAATTGGTTTATTTCGTACTTGAAGTTATTTGTGTGACTGTCTAAAAGCTCTACACGTGAAGTTCTTTTATATGATTTTCATAGCGAAAAACGAATTTCATAAGTTTCCATACAAGCTTTTAAAAAAAAGAGAATTAGTGCAATGCTTTTGTTTACATCTCTCTCTTTGCTATTCTCTTAAATAAGGTTCGGTTTTTAAAAAGAGAGCTATTAGTTAGCAATAAGACTTGAATATATTACATATTTTACATTTATTATTTTAAACAATTATTTTCAATTATTAATCTTACTTAAAGCTTTAGCTTTAACATGTTCTTTGTGTAACTGATAGATATACTTATATATCTTTTTATACTCATCAAAGTAGACATCTCTTACTACAGCGTTAACTTCCTCTTCTTCGGCTTGAGTGTAGCCCTTATCAGATTTGGACCTAGCCGGCAATTCTAACACATATTTTGATATCCAATTTTTGTCATTGAGTCTTTTTCGAACTTCATGCATTTGGGACTCTGCATTAATAATGTATTTATCACCATAATACATAGGTCTTACTTCTTTTTTAGCTAAATTACAAACAAAGTGCAATCGCGTTGGCTGGTTCTTTTCCTGAATACTGGTCACTTCAAACTTATCCGATTTAATCGTATCAAAGGATAATGTGGAAGTTCGATTACCCGTTAGAAGTAGACTCAAGTAAGCCGTGGAGTCATCCTTGAATTTCTCAAGCCTTTGCGTTTCAGTAACTTTTGTCTTAGGACATCTTCTTCTAGGTCCTATATGCAATATATTGTTGACTTTCGGCGTCATTATGGCCAGTGCTGAAAATGCAATAAGTTAACAATAACATTTTGTTCAAAGAAGATCGGAATAAACAAAGCTTACTTGAATTTTCCTCTG
The DNA here is from genome assembly GCA_035044645.1 of Scaptomyza parva. Classification (NCBI taxonomy): domain Eukaryota; kingdom Metazoa; phylum Arthropoda; class Insecta; order Diptera; family Drosophilidae; genus Scaptomyza; species Scaptomyza parva. The sequence goes on from JAWNNT010000090.1 coordinate 9,967,353, forward strand.
GACTTAATTTTTCCCTAGAAGCTTGTGTTTCTTTACTATCAGCGGATTTTATAATTTCCACCATCATTATAGTTTTTGTTTGATTATCTATTTCACTTGTAAATAATTGACTTATTTTGTGCTTGAAGTTATTTGTGTGACTGTCTAAAAGCTCTTCACTTGAAGTTGTTTTATATGCTTTTCATAGCGAAATACGAATTTCATAAGTGTTCATACAAGCTTTTAAATAAGAGAATTAGTGCAATGTTTTTGTTAACATCTCTCTCTTTGCTATTCTCTTAACTATGGTTCGGTTTTCAAAAAGAGAGCTATTAGTTAGAAATATGACTTGAATATATAATATATATTTTAAGATTATTATTTTAAACAATTCTTTTCAGTTATTAATCTTACTTAAACCTAAAAACATTTTACAAGCTATATTATGAACTTTTCACAGATTTTTCTTTTACATGGTCTTTGTGTAACTGATAGATATACAGAAATATCCTCTTAAAAACATCACAGTAGACATCTCTTACAACACCATTAACTTCATATTCTTCGGCTTGAGTGTAGCCCTTATCAGATTTTGACCTAGGCGGCAACTCCAACACATATTTCGATATCCAATTTTTGTCATTGAGTCTTTTTCGAACTTCATGCATTTGGGACTCTGCATTAATTATGTATCTATCCCCATAATACCTTCTTACATCTTTTACAGCTGGTTTACAATGGAACTGCAATCGCGTTGGCTGGTTCTTTTCCTGAATACTAGTCATTTCAAACTTGTCCGACTTATCAAGGGTAGTCGATGTGGAAGTTCGATTACCCGTTAGAAGTAAACTCAAGTAAGCCGTGGAGTCATCCTTGAATTTCTCAAGCCTTTGCGTTTCAGTAACTTTTGTCTTAGGACATCTTCTTCTAGGTCCTATATGCAATATATTGTTGACTTTCGACGTCAATGTGGCTACTGCTAAAAATGCAATAGTAACAATAACATTTTGCTCAAAGAAGATCGGAAAAAAAAAGCTTACGTGTGTGTTCTTCTGTATTCACTTTTTCCAAAGAAGTTGGTTTTTCTGATTCTATAATTTCCACCATCATTGTAGTTTTTGGTTTGTTTATATATTTTACTTGTAAAAAGTTGTCTTGTTTCGTGCTTGAAGTTAGTTTTGTGACTGTCTAAAAGCTCTACACCTGAAGTTCTTTAATATACGCTTTTCATAGCAAAATACGAATTTCATAAGTTTTAAGCTTTAAGTTAAGAGATGTTTTTGTTTACGTCTCTCACTTTGTTGTTCTCTCAAATATTTGCTCTGCATTTCAAACAAATCGTTTACTATAAACTAGAATAAAAGTGTGCTTGAATATGTAAAAAGTATAATCCTTTTATAAAATTAGTTTTTTCTTAAAAATATCACATCAAATTAAAAGTTTAAGTTAGCATATATCACTTAGTAATATTATAACTTAGTAATTAATACAATTATTTAACATGTTCCCTATGTAGAAATAACAAGAACCTTAATAGCCTTTTTGATGCTGCATTAAGGGAAGTGGAAACTATGTGTTGGATGTATGCATCAGTACTAGAATATGGTTTAGGTTTTTTTGTTAGAGGTGTTTCAATAACATCTCTTGATATCCATTTTTCATGACTTAACCGTTTTCTTATTTCTTCCATTACAACATATCCGTTGTATGTGGGACCTATAATAATGGTGTATGGCCGATTTTGCCTTCCGCGTCCATAGTAAAATTGATATTGTCTAGGTCGATTATCGCTTTTGACACTCGTTACTGAAACATAATCCACTGAACTCCAATCCTCGATAACCTTTATAGGCTTACTAGGCTTTCCCAGTAAGACTTCACGGAAATGCTCGCAGAAATGAATAGGCGAGCACCGGTTTTTGTATATCTCAGCAGGTTCTCGAAATATAGCGCATTGATCGTCTCCATCTCCAATTGCCAATACTTTTACTTTCGATGTAATGGAAGGCACAGCTGCAAATATAATGCTTACAGTAATTTAAATTTATAATTGCATATTTTATACTAACTTACTTTTATCTGTTTCAATTTCAGTTTTAGCTTCTGTCATATTTATTTAGCTTTGTTTACTTCTGCAGCACAGCTGGCCGATAGATTGCAATTTTTGTGACTGGCAAAAGCTCATTGATTTGCGTCTCTTAAATACGATGAGCAAACAGAATTTCACAACGCAAGCTCGCGCAAAGCTCAAGCTGTTTTATGCTCATATTTGTTGTCTCTCTTTGTTAGTTGCTCTTATTGGGCATAAAAAAGCTCAGAGTTGCGTCGATCAGCTGTTTCATCAAAAGAAGCGATCAAAGACGAATGTAGACTTATTTAATTCACTACTTTAACACAGAATAAATATTTATTATTTGTTAATGATAAAATATAACAACAGTGCACTTTACAATACAATAAACATTATAAATTAATTCTTTTTCATATGCTCTAAATGTAACTGGTGCACAAATTTAAATATCATTCTATCCGCAACAGTCAAGGCTTCAGAAACAATATTTTGAATGTGTGAATCAACGTGGCAGTGTTCCAAATATTCAGGTTTATTTTTAAGAGGCGTTTCAATCACATATTCGGATATCCAATTTTCATCTTTCAGTCGTCTTCGAACTTCGTCCATTACGTTCTGAGCATTAAATGTGGCTGCCGAATAAATGCTATTTTCTAGGAAATTTCTATTGCTAGTACAATGAAATTTATAGCGTTTGGGTTGTTTATCTTTCTCGATTACTGACGCTGAAAAATATTGCATGTCAACATATTCCCTCTTAACATAGCCTGTTGTTCGAATTCCCATTAAGAGCAGACTCATATGATTTGTGGCTCGAATGCGAAATTGTCGGCGTTTAGATATTTTTTCATTGGTTGGGCATTCACCAATATTTGCAATTTCCAACACTCTTACTTTGGATGTGATGGCACTCACAGCTAGAAAGATAGTTAAATTTATCTTATATGATTTCAGATATTATATTTAATATTTACGTTCATCCGATTCATCTTCGGGTTGTTTAGGTTCCGCCATTTGTTTACTTTTGCGGCACAGCTGACTTGATGGAAGCATTTTTTGCGATTGGTAGAAGCTTTCTCATTAACAACTCTTATAACCACCACCAAGCAAAACAAATTTCACGAAATTCGTTAAAAGCTTTAAGTTGTGTCTTTATTAGTCATTTTGTGTAATTGCTCTTGATGATAAACTTAATCGGACTTCTTTATAAATAAAATTCTTAAATTATGATTTTTATATATATCTACGAATTTCCTACTTACATCATAATGCAGTATCAATTAATTTTTTTTCATATGATCTAAATGTAACTGATGGACAAATTGAAAAATCATTCTGTCCACTGCATCCAACGCATCAGATACCACACCTTGAATGTACGTATCAGGATGATATATAGATTCTTCGGCAGGTCTTGTCTTAAGAGGCGTTTCAATCACATAGGCGAATATCCAATTTTCATCTTTCAGTCGTTTTCGTAGTTCTTTCATTGCGTTTCGAGCATTAAAAGTGGCTGCCAAATACATGCCATGAGGTGGATAGTATCCTTTAGGATGACCAAAATAAAATTGATATCGTCTTGGCTGCTTATCTTTCTTGATGCTCGACACTGAAAAGTATTCCCAAACATCTGATTCCTTACTAATATAGTTTGATGTTCGAATTCCCATTAAAAGCATACTCAAATGATTTGTGGCTCGAAGGAGAAACTTTTTCCGATTGGATATTTCTTCGGGCTTATCTTTAATTCCTAATTCCTCAGTAGTTCCAATGGCCAATACTTTTACTTTGAATGTCAATGCATTCATAGCTGGAAAGACAGTTGCTTAGATTTATTATAGTATATTGCAGGTTTTTTATTTAATATTTACTTGAATCTGCTTTATTTTCTCTTTCAGATTCTTTCATATGTAACTTTGTTTACATTACCGGCATAGCTGATTGACTGAAAACAACCTTTTTTATTGACTAAAGCTTCAGATAAAAATCTCTTTAAAACACCAAACAAAACAAAGTTTCACAACAAAAGCTTGATAATATTTTTGTTTATTTGCCATTTTAGTGAACCCATAGATAAGCTTTTTGTGTGTTAAAATGAGTCAGAGTTGTATCGATCAGCTGTTTAAAGGCACAAACTTTTTTTCTTTTTATTTTACAATCTTAATATATAATATACATATATCATTACTAAAATACTTAAGTTAAAGTTATCTTATTTCACTGTTAATATTGTCTTAATTAATTCCTTTTCATGTGCTCTAAATGTAATTGACGGATAAATTGAAAGATCTTCTTGTCCCCCACAGCCAAGGCATCAAAAATCACACTTTGGATGTAGCTATCGGGATGACTGTATATATCGGCAGGTTTTGTTTTAAGAGGCGCTTCTATCACATACTCGGATATCCAATTTTCATCTTTCAGTCTTCTTCTTATTTCTTCCATAACGTTCTTTACACAAAAAGTTGCCGCCCACATAATACCGTGAGGTAGATTGTTGTTTTGGCGGGGACCACAATAAAATTGATATCGTCGAGGTTGTTTATCTTTCTGAATGCTTGTTACAGAAAGGTATTCATACATATCGAATTGCTTGATATCATCGCTTGGTGTTCGAATTCCCATTAGGAGCATACTAAGATGCCTTTTGGCTCGATTGTAAAACTCTTCCTGACTAGATATTGCTTCGGGCTTATCACTTGTTGAGCAAACCTCATCCGTTCCAATGGAGAGTACCTTTACTTTGTTTGTGATATGGGGCACTGTGGGAAGGTAAAATTTGTTAAAATACTTATTTGTTTGGTGGGTTTATTAAATTTTTTATTTACTTTTGTTGGCAGTGCTTTTTAAATTAGTTTCTTCCATGTTTACTTCTGCAACACAGCTGATTAACTGTTTGGCTGATTGGTTTGTTGCTTGTCAAGAAGCTTATTTTTTACTAAAAAAGAGAGCTAAATTTTGCACTTAAAAGCTTTAAAGCTTTAAATATTTTTTTGATTAACGGCTCTCACAGCTTTCTATATTTTGGCTTTAAGATATGATTTATTTAGTTTAGACTCTTTAAGAAGAGTGTTTTGGTACAAACCTACATTTGATTGCAAATAAATATTTCAACATTTATGATGTACAATTTCGCAGCTGGCGAGCACACACACACACCCACACACCCACACACACACACATTGAAGACTATAACGGTTTATTTGTCAGTTTGCCAGTTGGTGGGCCTTGTCCTTGTCATGTTTCGTTTCATTTCGTTTCTCGTTATCTCCATGGACTGTGTTGTTGTTATTATTATTGTTACGGTTGTAACAACAATACCAAATAACAGTAAAAGTACATTTAGCGGCTGTAAGCGGTTTGGAATGTTGCTTTTTCATTGACCTTCGCGTGTTGGAAAATGTTTTTGTTTTCTTTAAGTTATTTTCGCTTTTTTTTCTCTACTGGTAACATATCCATCTCCCACACACACACACACACAAACACACACACGCACGCACACACACAATTCTAATCGTCAAGGTTTTTCAAATTTGACATATGATGTGACTGCAGCTCCGAATTGTGCCAAATACATTTATCAATAGTTGCTTTTTGTTTTTCGCCAAATTGAAATACGAAACTAACGCAAGCTGTCACACTATCCTATCTATATGCGGGGATCTAGCTATTGTTTGGCTACCCGCCTGCCCGCCTGCCCACCTTCAACCCACTCGTCCCCCCCCACATCCCTGCGGGGTCATTAGCATTTTTGGCGTATAGTTATGGCCGCAAAATATTACGCCATAAACATGACAGCCAAAAAAAAATGCGACAAATTTGCGACGCCTCCCGAAATGTTGACTGCGTGTAGCAGCTTGCCACCACCCACCACCCAGTGTACCCAGCACAAATTTATGCCACCCCCCAGTCTATTCGTGGGGCAATATAATTGTCACATTTATATGTAGAAAGTTTTCCTTTGTTTCGTGAGGAGGTGGTGCGGGGGCGCAGCCAATTGATATGAGCAACCAAAAAGTGTTGTCTTACGCTCAATTGGAGGCAAGAACCAAGAACCAAGGCAGCAAAGCGTTTCAATTGCAATGCGTTAGAAGGACACCAATTGATGTTTGTGTGTGTTGCATGCGGAACAACGATAAGATACCCTATGTTATAAGATCATCAGTTACAGGGTATTTGTTGTCATTTATCACAGCAACACACAACAAAAGTCACTCAATCTTAGAAAATTAATTTTCTTTCTATACATTCTACAATTGATTGATGATTAGAAATTGATGAATAGCGAGAGCTTATAGGACTCTCTCTCTGTCTCTGTCTCTCTCGCTGTCTCTGTCTATGTGCTTGATGACAGCGCATAATCTATTGAAACTAACCGCTTAATATAGCTAATGCTACCCCATTCCAATGGGGTTCCATCTATGGCCATAACAATTGCATACTTGGCGGCGCTTGGGGCTGCCTGGAAAAAAACAAAGTAAAGTTTATTTTTATGCTCAACGTCGTCGACGGGCGCCGGCGACATGTGCGCAAATGTTAACACACAGCAAACACACACACACCCGCACCCTCCACACACACACACACACAGCGCTTAGAAGTGGGCTTAGGCTCCATTACCACACACGCATACACTACAAAAAAAAACATATGTGCTTGAAGTAAGAGAATAATCCTGAAAAGCAATAATTATATTTGCAATTATAAATTGTTTCATGAAATCAATTTTTGATTAATAAAATCTTTTTCACATTTTTTTTAAATTTTTAAACATTTTTTTATTGAATAAAATATTTTTAAAATTTTTTTGTATAAGTTTTTAAACATTTTTAATATTTAGAGAATACTTAAACAACAATGAAATATAATGTAATATGAAATATAATTTTTATATAATTTAATATTATTTGTACGTGTTTTAAAAATATATTTTTACCCTCAAGATACCCAGATCTTTAACATTTTCTAACTGCCGAATTATTATCGAAAGCAACATTATGTAGAAATAAGAATTTTTAGATATTCTTGAAATCAAAATAATTTATAATATATTTTTTTTATGTGTTTTCAATACAAATATGTAACATAAGCTTAACAAATAAAATTTTATTTTTTTCAAAGCTAGAAAATGTCAATGTATTTTTTTCCTTTTAACTTTTGAATCCCTCGGGCATAAATGGGTTTTTTTTATATTTTTCTAAGTGCACGTACACTTGAAGTGAAACAAATCAACTCTGTTTTGGCGCCATGCGGCGTGCTCTGAGCTGTTCTTTGGCTTTGGCTCTGCACTTTTTTTCCTAGCCACAACAACAGCAACAACAACAACAACAAAGAAAAGGACCCATAGACGAACGCAACTCGACCAGAAGCAAAAGCAGCAGTAGCAGTGGCAGTGGCAACAGAGGCACTAGCCGACCAAAAAGAGGGCCAGCGGCGACGGCAGCAGCAGGCCAACCAGTCAACCAACCAACCAGTCAACTAACCAAGCAAGCAAAAGCAACTACCACTACAATACAAAATTACAGTTGAGTTCTTTCTGTGGCATTATTATGTGTGTGTTGTTTAGTGTGCCATTAACGCTGAATGCTGACGGGTCGCGTTTCTCATGCGCTAGCAGCAAGCAGCAAAAGCAGCTAGAAAGCATAGCATACTTAATTGGGCAGCGAACCAAAGGTGTTAATAAGCAAATTGAATAATCTAGCCAAGTGTAGTAGTTTGTAATCGTTTTCAGGAATTTTGTGTTTAAGACTCGTTCGTTTTGGTATTTTGTTGTATTGTGTAATCAGCTGTGCTTGGCCTTGCATATTGCATATTGCATTTTGTATGCATTAATTAAAGTTATATACATATTAACTTGAAATCGATTTTCAGTGCATTCCAACTTTAGACCATCGTTTTGGCCATGTCGTTTCTCTCGCCATCGTTGCGCATGGAGAACCTGTCAACGGTGCCCATCATGAGTCAGGATCATGTGCCCGAGGCTCAGCGATATAACAAAGATAACATCGTTGCCCAATGGTGTGCCCCCATCAATGGCAAGGTGCAAATCGAATCCAATCAAAACAAATCGAAAACAAATCGAAAACAAATCAAAACAATTCAAATCGAATCGATTCAAATCAATAACGAAAATCAAAATCAAATCAAAATTAACAACACACACACACCTCTCATTCTATATGCATTCCGAACACAATAACAACAACATTGATTAACATTTAATTAACTTTCGAGCAGATGTACCGCATCGAACTGGAGCATGGCACTACAAGTGGACGCCGCATGATTTGGGTCAATGGTCGGGTAAGTGGTGAATGCACTTTATACCCTTTATACACTTCCACACACACACACACACACACACAATCGCCCAGCCCATAAACAAGCGAGCGCAATTAGTAATACTAATATTACTACCCATCCAACCGAATACAAACAGAAAAAAAAAGTTAACAAATTACGCGAAGTAAAGTTAAGAAAGTAAAGAAGAACATGCGAGGCGGTACCATGCTAACAGATACCCTGCATAAGCAAAGGAAGTTTAATTTTTGTTATGAATGTTTTGATTATGTCTTGATAATCTTGAGCTCTGGTTACTGATTATTAAAACATGATAAATTTCATCTTTTTTAATACTGTATATTATGTTTCAATCAATGTTTTTTTCTAATTGCTAAGTCACTTTATTACTTGAAGATAGACAAAATTTCAATGAACCTTTATCGAAATGAGTTTCATGAAACATGTTCTAACTCTTAACGCCTTTAATTCATTTCATAAATTTTATGGTTCAATCAATTCTTTTTCGAAGTCTTAGTTTCCTTACTTATTTCAAGGCAGTCAAACTTTTAATGCAAATTTCTTAAAATAAGTTTTAAGAAATAATTCTTCTTTCTCTTACTATAAAATTTTTCCTTGCATTTTAATACATTATTTAATGTTTCAATCAATGCTTTTTCGAAGTGCTAGATCACTTTTTTCCTTGAAGATAGACCAACTTTCAATACAACTTTCTAAAAAATCAGTTTTAGGAAATATTTTCTAACTCTTACAGCTTTCAATTCCTTTCAGGAAGTACTACGTCGTGACTGGATGTTCAAGCTGGTTGGCGAGGACACTTTTGAGATTGATCAATCCCGATGTATAATACGCGTAGATCCTGCACCCGGTTTCAAGTACGAATACTCACTCTATATAGATGGCAAACCGCATGCTCAGTACACCGAGGAGTTGACGCGTCAATATCGTCTCTGGCTGTGTACAAGTGGCACGGGGCAAGCGGAACACGCCACAACGAGTGATGCGACACAGGAATACCGCATTATGCTCAAACTGGACACGCTCAGTTTGTTTGTGAACGATGAGCTGCGCGAGGAGACGGTAAGTCAGCAAGTGAAGTGGAGACGGGAGAGGGAGCGGGAGCGGATGTAAACGAAGTAAAAAGCTGCCAATCAATCATGTCCCCATATACCTTCTGTTCCCATTTTGTAGGCCGTTTTCGTGAATGGTGGCACGGATACAAGTTTTGTGCTGCAGGACACACAATTTGTATTGCAGGCACGCTCCAGTGGCAACAAGCACGACGGCATTATTCACACCCTGCTCGTTAATGGGATGCCGGTGCCGGAAGCAAAGATTCAGCAAATCATGCAGGAACCCGTCTCCATATTAACAAACTAACTGAACACACAATATGGAATCTCATTACACATGCTTCTTGTTTCTTAATAAATCGTTAGATAAGCCAAGTGGTCAATTCGCAGACGCATTCATTCATTACATAACCCATTACCATACCATTAACCAAAAAAGTACTCAATTGTCAAATGTTTTTACTTACACAATAGTTTATTCGTTCGTTTATATGCATAATTGGAACGCAAATTGTTTACGTTCTCAATTTCGTTTGACATTTTGCTAGCATTCAAAGTACTCAAAGTGCATTTAGTATTTATGTATATGTAAATGTATATAAAAAAAATAATAAAATACAAAAAAAACAGATTGATCGAAAACAGTACTTGGACAAAAAACATACAAAACAATTGCTCGTTAAATAAAATTAAATGTATATTTGTCTAATAAGTAGAAAATATATGTATAATTTGTTGCTGCCGTTTAACTGAAGAGCTTTTTGATAAAAATGAAAAAAAAAAAAACATTTTTCAATAATTTATTGTTGTCCCTACGTTGTATTTTTTGTTTTTGTTTTTACAATAAAAATGTGCATTCTAAATTTGTTCAGTGTGTTCGTCATCATGTGTATGTATGTACTTAGGTATGTATGTATGTGTATATAAATTATGTACTATATTTAAGTTTTAATTGATTGTTTGCTATTATTTCGGTTTGATCAAAACATTTTTTGTTTTACTTTTTTCACTTTTGAGTGTTTAATAATTGTAAATTGCTTAATGTGTTGTCACTTTAAATACATTAACAATTAACTTTATTTTTCTTCTTCTTGTATATTATTTATCATATTATTTTCTTTAAAAATTTCTCAATAATTTCAAACACAATTTCATTAAATTCTCAAAGCAACACAATGATATTTTTTGTTGTTATTATTCAATAATTCAATTCTGTCTACTTGTTTAGGTGTTGTAAAACCATAATTTACAATTTTATTTAAATACTTGTATATATGTATGTATATTTTCATTTAAAAACTCACACAGTGCAAAGAATTGGAACAATTTTCTAGGGAACATCACAAAAAGGTTGTGTGTGTTTTTGAAAAATATAATTCAATTATTTTTGATTTCATTTACAACTAGCAATAAAAACTTTTGTGACAGTGGTAATAATAGTTTTGGGTTTTTTTGTTTTATTATTTTTTATTGCTTGCTGAAAATCTCATACTTATACGTATTTTACAATAATTTAACAACAATTTCGTATAGTAAGTACAAAGTGGAATGCTTTTTGTTTGTTTGAAAACGTAAAGTTTCTAATACTTTAACACAAAATATATATAGAAAACAACACAACATGAAGAAAATATTGCCAGTAGACGGATGCTTTTACGATTTTTTTTCGTTTTCGTTTTTGTTTTTAGTTTTTTTGTGTAAATATAATAATACAGAAAATACAATAAATTATCGATTGCTTATATAAATATATATATATATATATATATTTTTATAGAGCGTTTTAACATTTTGTTCGTTTCATCAAATTTTGATAATAATCTTCTCTTGCTTTTTTCCATTTTGATAATTTTGCCAGTTCACTTTAAGTTCTATATACTTTAATGCATTTTCTGCTTACACACACATATCATAATTTATCAATTTGTTGCTTGTCGCTTTTAAAAACCATTCTGCTCACTAACACTAACACACATACATTTACGCACTTAAATATAGTATATATTAGATTGATTTTGCTTATCGTTTTCTGGTTTCTCATTTTATTTTTTATGTAGTGTTTCTATATTTGTAGTAGTAAAATTAAATGTCTTGCTTTTAAATATTTAAAAATTATATGTATATGTATATATATATATATATATTTTGTTTTTGTTTAGATGTGTATGCATGTATATTTTGTTTTGTTTTGTTTTAGATTTAATAGCTTAAAAATGTTAGCTGCTTTGCATACTTTGAGTGTTTTTTGTTTTGTTTTTTTTTTGGAAAAGTCTTGCATTAAGTATTGAAATTGCTTTATAATTTATGTTGTTGTTGTTGATTTTGTTGTTGATGTTGCATGCAAAGAGTTTTGCCTAGCTGCCTAGGTGCTTAAGTAGTAAAGTAATCGTTTGTAGTTTAGTGTAATACTCGCAATTTGTGACAGTTTTTTTTTTTTGTATGGTTTTTCTTTTTGTTTTTTTGTTTTTGGTATGAAAGTAGTTCTTAGTTTCTCAGTATGTTTTTGCTTTAAGACAACTTGTATAGATAGAAGGTTTATAATTATTCTTGTTTAATTGGTAATATTAGTATTTATATTATATATATATATATATTTAAATTGTTTATGTGTTGCATTTTGCTAGTTGTTGTTGCTGTTGCTCTTGTTGTTGCTCTGATCATTATCTAATTCGTTATTTTAATTAGTTCAATGGAAGGCAAAACATGTGCTGCAGTAGACTTTTATTATTATTTGCTTGCATTTGATTATTATGATTGTTATTGTTACCATTATGATGATGTTGCTGCTGTTGAAGCTGTTGCAATTGCTGATGTTGCTGTTGTGGTAGCTGCTGATGCTGCGGTTGTTGCTGCTGCTGCTGTGGATTGTATGGATGATATTGCTGCTGCTGCTGCTGGCGATAATGTTGCTGCTGACTTATATTATTATTGGTATTGGCTGCTACACCTCCTGCGCTATTCAAATGCAAAAGGCTTAAATCATCAGCCACAGAATCGTAATCACTGGAATCCTCGCCATAGAGCTAAAAACGGGGAAATATTAAAAATAAATCTAAGAAATCAAAATCTATTTTCAACTTACACGCATATTATAAGGATGCAAATCACACGTCTCGTGGTGTCAGACGCAGTCCTCCAATGACATTAGCAATGGGTTTACATACTCAAAGCCCTCGAATTCCGATTGATCAATGTTGTCAATAACATGGCTAAGTAAGAGAATAATAAAACGTTAGTGAAGTCAAAAACAAAGAAAGGTTTTTGGAGTTTATCGCATCTATATAGAGAAAGAGGAATAAACCATAAAAAAAAAGAAAAAAACAAACAACAACTTACTCATCATCTGGTGTCAGCTGCACCGGTTCGCCGGTAAACTCGATCGGGAAATTAGCCAAATCGCGATCTGAGTCTAAACGTGGCTTGAATGGTGGCGAAACCTGTTTTCGTTCGAGCTGCATGAGTTTGAAATTGGCAAATGCGGACGTGTGTGTGTGTGTTTGTGCAGGATGTTTATTTTTTGTTTTTGTATATATGAAAAGATAGTAAAAATAATATATATGAGTATAGCTAAAAAAAACATAGATATTGCCAGCCAATTTCGGCAAAAACAAACTCAAAAATTAAATCAAATTTCATTCAACGATCCACAGAACACATTTCAATAATGTATGTTCATGTGAGTTTTTTTTTTCATGTGTGTATAATGATGATGATAATGATGATAAATATAGATATAGAAATAGAGAGCGAGCGGGGGGTAGGTAGGGAGGTTGGTGTTTGTTTTTTGAGGGGGGTCAGCGGGTTTACAATGTAACTGAGAGATAGACAGAGCGAGAGCAATCACATTACCTGCTGTTAGTCTGACCACAAAATGCATGATTTCTCTTTTGGGGTTTCACAAAAATATATATTTTTTTGGGGGGGATTTTTCTCATGCGTCGGTTTTACGAGTAGAACAAAAGTAACAACAAGAAGGAGGAGGAAGTTTTTCATTGCTTACGGATCATCTGGCGTTAGTTCAGCCGGTTCTCTAGTAAATTGTACGTCAAAATTGGTTGTCATATATGGATCGCCAGGATCAAGGTTTGGTATATAAGGCGGTTGTACCTCCTTTTGTGCAATCTTTTTTGTTTATACGCAACATTTTTGTTTTTTTTTTTTATAATTATTATATGTTAAGAAAATGGGCGAAAGATATTTAAAGGAAACCAGCAAAAGAAATAACATTAAATTATAAATTCAATCTTTAAAGTTTAAGTAAATATATAAACAACTTTAGGATTCGTAGGATTATCTTGATTTTAATTTTTTAGCTAGGGATTTTTCCATTTATCGGTTACTTTCTCTAGCACTAGCTTTGGTTGTACTGTAAGATCGGATTACTTTGAGTATCATCATCATTATTATCAACATTAACACGATTGCAAACACACATAAATAGTCTCCTGAAACCGGCCTTAGACTTACCATCTCCCAGTCGATGACCTTGAAGAACGGATGATTGACAATGTCCATGAAGGCGGATTCACGATGACAACCCAAGCGATCAGCGGGATTCTTATTGAGGAAACCTTTTAAGACGGAGGCAGCCTTAACGCTCAACGAACGTGGTATACGTATAGTCTTCTCCAGAATCACTTGGAACAAATAATCCTCAGTGTTCTGCAAATGAAAAATATATTAATAAAATTTTCCAATATACAACTACAACGAACTTTACCTGATCGGGATTTTCAGAAGCGCCCGCAATGTCAAAGGGACTGCGACCCGCAAGCATTTCGTAGAGGAGTACACCGAGTGCCCACCAATCCACCGAGAAGCCATAATCCTCGCCACGCAATATCTCAGGCGCAATATAGTTGGGTGTGCCACAGAATGTGGAAGTGGTATCACCGGGACGTATGCCCTCCTTGCACATACCGTAATCGGTGAGCTTGATGTGACCCTCATGATCCAGCAGCACATTGTCCAGCTTCAGATCCCGGTAGATGATGCCCTTCTCGTGCAGGAAATTCAGCGCCAAACTAATCTCAGCCGCATAGAAGCGAGCATGCTCCTCGGGCAGACGCCGTTGTCGTTGCATGTGATACATCAGATCACCGCCACGCACAAACTCAATGACAAAGAAGAGACGTGAGGGTGTCTGGAAGCAGGAGTGCAATCCCACCAGGAACGGATGATTCGAGGCCGTCTCAAACACATGCTTCTCCGTCTGCACCCAGTCAATGTCCTCGTCGTCGGTGACCAGCGCCTTCTTGATCACCTTCATGGCATAGATGCGACGCGTTCGACGCAACTCGACCATCAGCACCTTAGCATAGCTGCCACGTCCAATGACGCGTATCAGCTCAAAGTCATTTAGCGAATACTGGCGCTGTGTGGCCGGCTCCAATGAATCCTCTTGCGGCGGTGGCACCACAATGTGCGTATCCTCGTGCGACTCAAATGAATCAGTGCCACCGCCCACCGCCTCGTAGGGCAGCGGTGGCAATGGCACCGGCATCGGATCATTCGATTCCTCGGCACGTTCCCGGACCAATGGTTCGGGCTGGTCGGTGCAGTGTTTTTGCACCAGCTTATGACACTTTTTGTGCACCAACAGCTTGCACTGGATACACTTGAAACCTTGCCGTCCTAGGCCCCAGATACGATCCTGACAATACGCACAAAAGGCACGCTAAAAAAGGAAAGAAATTTTGATTAGTTTAGGTCTGTTTATCGTGCACAGTGGGCTAAATATGGTTTAAAAAATAATCTTAAAATAATTTGTTTTTGTTCAGGTTACAGAAAATCCAAACTATAACCCATAATTTGAAAAGTATATATAAAAATTCACAAATTTCTCTATCCCAATTAAGTTAATCAATCATATTTGTATAAACAAAATCTAAAATTTTTTTACAGCTGGTATTGGGTGTAGAAATATTTGTGAAAATTTCACGAATTAAGCTTTTAAATGATTTTTTTTACACATTTTCAGAATTTAAATGTGAAAATTACACGAAATCTTCCAACTGAGCATTTCACTGATTTTTTACACATTTTCACATTTCAAATGGATTTAACACACTGTTTACCAATAAATTATTGTCATTTATGGCATGAATCATTGTTAAAATTATTGAACTATTTTCTTTAGCTTCACTACATTAACATTACATTATTCGTTTCTCTTCGCTACTTTGTTATTTGGCTTTGGTATTCGTTCTAGTTTCGTTGACCCCATGACAGTGTGCAATGAATGGGTGTAACGATCTATAAGATACCAGATGTTTTGTTACTTACGCGATTGAAACGCTTGGCCTGGAAAATGTGTCCATTGACGCGATACAATTTGCGCCAACGACGCGCGCCTCTTCTGTAGATGCTGCCTATAATACGATACGAGATCGTAAGAAATTTCGATTAACACAAATGTGATCTTATAATGGAAGAACAAAAAAACTTACGATCTTCACCATCGCAGGACAAACCCGGCGCTTGAGGAACATTGGGAAATACTGCAAGTAAATGGAATATGGAAAATTTGCATTAATTATTGTCGAATAGAAATTCAAATATTTCACTTTCAATTTGATTTGATTTTCATGCTTACGACCAGTAGGTTTACCCATGGTAATTGGGTCTGGCCTTATCAATTTAATGGCAAATTGATATTGTATATGGTTTTTTGATATATGTAGTCTTTTTTTTTTTACTTATAAACGGATTTTTGCCCAGCCACATTTGCCGCCTTTCGTGTTGTATCTGTTGTGGCGGCTTGTTAACATGTCAGCACCAACTCCATGACTGCGAGTCAGACAAAATGCTTGCAAAGTTGGCTTCTTATCTCAACGCACCATATACAAAATACACACACAGATATATACAGAGATAGATAGATAGAGTGAGAGACACTGAGAAGGCGCTCTTTGAGTCGTTTTTCCCTGCAGTAAGTAATTGGCCACAGTTAATTAAGTTTTTCCGCATAGAACCCAAAAAAGAGACGAAACGATTCAGCCGGTTCAGTCTCAATTGAACTCAATTGTTTGCAACTCAAGAGTGTGTTGTTTGCTTTTATGTTTTTCAACAGATATCACTCATATTCAATTAGTTATAACTTTGTTCATTGCAAATAGGGTTCAAATATCGCGCTCACTATCTCTCTCTATCTCTGATACAAGGCCACAAGATATGGTTCTACAAAAACATTGGGTTGCTTTTCCTTCTCTATCTTGCATTGACCTAGAAAACCCTTATTTCTAATACCCTCTATCAGGTTATTGAATACACATATCTTTTTATCTTATACCATGTTACGTGTATGTATGGGTTTTAGTGTAGTTCTTATCAGCACACAATATGTGTGATATGGATGACAAAATTTGTTTGTTTTTTGCTTGGTTTCGTTATTCTACTACACTACTCATAGCCCCTTTGCCAAATGGAAGAGATAACAGGTTAGAATTTATAGACCAGATAGAAATATTGGGAAATAAATAAGTAGCTTAACTTGGTTAGTTGGGAAAGAAAGTGTCGTTAAGCAGTCGGCTTAGTCATTGAACTGAATTGCCTGGAACTGGGCAACAAGTGAGAAGGTCGAGCAGGGTGTATAAAGATAACAAAAAAAAAATGACAGAAAAAAAAAACCCCGTGCGAAACCCGTGTGGTAATCAACAAAATGTTTGTGGAACTTGTGTGGATTCCATTTGACAAAAATTGATTGCCTTTTCGATTGACTATAAATAGTTCTTCTAGAAACCACACACAATAAATGACAGTTATTTATGCATGTGAATATAGAGATCCTACGCCCACTCTCATTTGATAACAAAAACTGACAGCCCATTGACACTTTCAAGACACTTTCAAGTGTTGTCTGGTCATCAAATCAAATGAAATACTAACACGAAACACCACCACTCATAAAAGTTGCGGTTTGAGCACTGTAAATTTGTGCCGCCTCACAGAAACCGCTCCAGATGATCATCTTCTTGGGGCTAGATACGGTTCAACGCAGGTCAGACAGTCCGGCAAATGATGGTTTTTCAATTAGATATATGTATGGTATATACTTCAAGTCGAAGCACAGAAAGAAGAAGAAACACAATTATGTGTAAATAATAATAGTAATTCTCGAATATTGTATGGGACACGCGCGATGCGTCGTCACCGCGCGACTTTCAGCTGCGAACTGAGAGAGAGAACACAAGAAAAACGCTTGCCAAAGAACCGAAATCGAAAAGCATAACAAAAGAACAACAAAAGCGAAAAAAAAGCAAGCAAAATACAAAATAGCAATAAGCAATAACAGCTTCAAGAGGCTATTGAATTGTCACAAGAATTATAAAGTCTAATTGAGAGCAAGTGAGAGCGCGACGAATAATGCAAAGAAGTTAAGATCAGGGATGGAAATAAGTATACAAAGTACAGAAAAAAGTTAATGAAGTAAATGATTTCGAGTTTGTCAAACTTATCAGAAGTTAAGATCATGGATGGAAATAAGTATACAAAGGACAGAAAAAAGTTAACGAAGTAAAAAACTTTGAAAACTTATCAACTAAAAAAATCACAGATTTAATCTAGAAATCATTTGTGGAATGTTAATGTTACTTAAAACTTAAGAGCTGGAAAGTATAAGTTAGATTAAGAGTATTCTATCTGGGATTCATGTTTAATTATATGACATTTAACAATTGATCAACTTAAAGATATTAAATATATTATTTTGATTATATGATAAATAAAACGAAGAACTTAACTAGTCAACTTAACGAATATCTAGAGTAAAATGTTGATGATATTGATGTTCAATCCAAACAGTTCATGAACTTTAAAAATGAAGAAAGTTTCGACCACGTATAGCTATAAAAATACCTTATATAATCTTTACAACTTTCTTTTAATCATTTTTTAATCACAAAACTTAAATTAAAACAAATTTTCGATAAAATTCCTTAATACACAAATATGTCTTTTAACTGTTCCTTACAAATTACCTGTTGCATAGGCCGGTTCGATTTCCTCCTCCGACTGTAGTTGATGCTGTGTTGAAATATGATGTTGTTGCGTTTGCTGGGATTGATGTTGTTGCTGTTGTTGTTGTTGTTGCGTTACAGTCATGGGAACTGTGGGAATGGGTACGGGTATGGGCAAACGTTCGTAATGGATGCACTCATGATGATATTGCTGATGATGATGACCATGCCCATTGTGAATGGTGCCCAGGACACTGCTCCGTCCACCAAGACTGCCACCAGCAATGCTGCCTCCACCTCCACCTCCTCCGCCTCCGCCGCCGCAGCCATTGAGACCGCTGCCAGCGCTGCCACTATGATGACCATGATGATAGTCCATGAGCATGCCCGGAGCACCAATGGCAACATTGGCCGTATTGGCACCACCACCACCACTACTACCACCACCGGAATCATCTGTGGTCGTGGCATTGTTGTGACAACGACTGGAACAGCGACCCAATGAGCCGCTGCCAGTGCTATGATGTCCCAGGCTGCCCATGTGCCCGGCATGACCCATCACCAGCATGCCACCCATTATGGAGCCACCACAGCCCTGACTCGAATCCGAACCCGAATCATGTCCAGTGCAAACGGCACCGGCCGATCCCGGCCTGCTCAATGTTGCATGTGGCGGTGTCACCGATGCCGTCGTCTGCATATAATGATGCGTATACGGATGCGGATGCGGCACATCGTAATCACCCGTATCAATATGGCTGGCCGACATCATACCAATACTGCCAGTGCTTCCAGTACCAACGCCAACGCCAACACCAACTCCCACGTTGCCCTGCAAACATCCCAGCGAGCCATGTGCGCTCCCATGATGACTGTGACTATGATGGCTGCCATGTGCACTGCCGCTCCGACTGTGCAGGGAGACGCCGCGGGTCAGTGTATTATTTGCCGATTGTATCGAGCTGACAACGGCGCCGCGGCACATAATGTCCGACAGCTGATTGGCCTGAATATCAAAGTACTTTGACTGCCATTTACACACACACACATAACCCAACACACACATACACACACGAAATGGAATGGAAAGGAACAAAATGTCAGTCAATATAAGGTCAATTCCTATGAGAGCTGTGCATGATTTACAACATTTCGTTTCATTTCGTTTCGATTGCCTTGAATACACATTTGTTATATGAACTTTTTACATACATATTTTGCAATTACATAAGTGAATTGAATTTTGTTTTTTCGTGGTTCTATTTGAACAAGTTTTGAGAGGTTTAAATAAGAAACTTCACCGAATTCAGTCTAAGATATGAAGTTATTATTTTTTACTTACATAAGCGAATTGATTGAAAAGGTTACCTAAACAAACTGCACAAGGATCTTTTTAGGTTTTTCTAACATTTTTAAGTGTAAAGTAACAGTTAGTGATAATGGAAACTAAGAAAAATATATTTTTCACAGCTAGTTTTTTTTAAGGAAATCAAGTACTAGTTGATAATTTTCAGTTATATATGAGAAATCTTCAAAAAATTCGCCCAATTATCAATGAAAGTCTTCGTAAATCGATATAAATCGATATTAATATCGATTAATTAATTTATCAATCTTATTTTAAATATTTTTACCAGTTACTTTTTTAAAGAAAATAAGTTCTAGTCGGTAATATTCAGTTATATTTGGGAAATCTTATGAAAATTCTTCTATTATTAGTGAAAGAAACGATATAAATCGATAACAATATCTATAAAGTAATCAATCAATCTAATTTACTCTCTCAAAAAGTTCGATTCAATAAACTTCTTTTACTTATTCTGTTAGTGATTCTTCTGCTTATTAATGTAAGCCTTTAGAAATCGATATAAATCGATAACAATATATAATACAATAATAATATAATACTCTCTCAAAAAGTTCGACTCAATAAACTTCTTTCACTATCTTTTACAACTTTTTTAAGGTTAATTTCAATTCTTTTTATGCTACCGACATTAAACGGTTCGAATCGTGCACAGCTCGGGTTGCCCTGATCTATTTAAGTACCGTGTTCAGTACCTGCGGACTGTCCAGCTGATCAAGCGACTGTCTGCGGGCCGCGTAATCCAAATGTGTCATCAGCTGCTGGGCCGCTGGGCAATTCTTGTTCGAATGCTGATGCAGATGCTGCTGTGACGAGGTCATCAATGGCGGGGGCGGCGGCGTTATCGAGCCACATGGCGAACCGGGACATGGACTCGAGCACCGTGAACGGCATGTGGGACTGTAACAAAGAGTGCCGCCGCCACCGCCGCCGCCGCCGCCTCCCTGTTGATTTGCTGATGGTGTGCTGGGGCAAGTCTGCGATTGTTGTGAGTGCTGTTGCTGCTGCTGCTGTTGTTGTTGTTGTTGCTGCTGCTGTTGTTGTTGTTGGGGTAAACATGGTGGCGGTTGTTCTTCCTCCTCCTCTTGCTGTACTAGATTAACGGGCAGCGGGGTGCACTGCGTCAAGCGGCGCGGCGAACGTCCACGATCCACTGTTGTGGCGGACCAATAGCCCCAAGCCATAATTCCTGTGTGCTGTTTTGTTGGTTTTGTAGGCTTTTTTGTTGTTTTTTTAGTTTTAGTTTTAGTTTTGTATGCGGCGCGTTGAAGATTTCAGTTTTGGTTTGTTTTGCACTTGACTTTTGCTGCTGCTGCTGTTGCTGTTCTCGCTGCTGTTGCCCCTGCCGCTGCTGCTGGTTGCGATTAATTGCCGCAAATTTGCATGAACTGGCAATGTCAACAACAAGCGAACCGAAAAGAGTGTGTGGAACGCAAGTAACGGTTAAAAGTGGATGGGGTAAACTTTAGACCAAATTGCACAGTGGCACAAAAGTGTGGGCGCACTTGTTCAACTTGGCATAGAATGGCAGCATTGGCAACAGCATTTGGATTTGGATTTTATGCAATTGCATGTAGGCATGAATTAAGTAAAGCAAAAGACTTTAAAAGTCTTAAGACTAAGTAGAACTTATTAATTAAATGCAAAAAACTCAAACGAGACTAAATGAGATATTCTTAATATGCGAAAAAATATACATTTAATAACGAATGTCATAATGTAATCAAAATGAGTAAAAAACTTAAATGAAGCACAAATAATCTTAATATAAGTAGAAATTAATAATAAATCATATTAAAACTATCTTAAACTTAGACTACAATATTTTATATAAATAATTTAGAATAAAATAAAAAATAATGATGATTTGAATAAGAAATATTTGAATACTTTGCCTTTTCTATACAAATTACAATGTTCAATCTTCAAATTAAAGTTTCTTTCTATCAAAATCTAAGACAAAAATCAAAAAATAATCAATCACATATGGCACACAGCATTTGAGCACATGTCTTCCCCCACTTGTCACACTGTGCCCGGCGCTCAAGTGCAAATTGTGTGTGTGGTGGCAGCAGCACATAACAATGAGCCAAGGCAGAGCAGAAAGAAGAAAGAAGAAGAAAATAAAACAGTAAAATCGAAACCGGGACAAGGCAACCGAGGCAAGGCAAGGCACCAGCTGCAGCAATGGCAATGCTTAACTGCAGTTACACACAGTTCTATGTGAAAGAGAGATGGTAGAGAGAGGGGGCGACAGTGGGTGGGCGGCACGGAACAAACGCCGCAGGCAAGCCTAAAACTATGCAATGCAAAAGTTTTCAAAGCCAAGCGACAACAGCTCCACAGCTGCGCCCCCTGGCGTGCGAAAATTCTATAGTTTTAAAATGATTGATTAAAAAAAACTGCAGGCAATGTGTGCGCTTTGGGGCGTGGCTGACTGACTGGCTGGCTGCCTTTGTGGGCGTCATGCAGACGCTGTCGCCGCAGAAACCACACCTAAAGAGTAAAAGGATGAAAAAAAGAAATATGAAAGCCACACACAGAACACATATATAAATTGTGTAATAATGGGCCAGCGCTGCGGGATAGAAAGGAAGAAGAGAAACGGTGCAAATGCATGCGAAACAGCTGACAACTCTGTTCAAGCGCAGACACACACACACACAAACATACACACACACATATACAGTGATAGCGCGTTGCGACAATCACAAACAATTGAACCCAAGTCAAACGAGCGCACAAGTTGCTGCAAATTGTCAAAGGCGTGTGTTTAAAGGGGGGAACCCTAACAGCAGCAGCTTTGCTCGACTCATAATGAGAGAGCGAAACAAAAAGAGCGAGAGAGTGAGAGAGAGAGCGGACGAACATAATTGAGAGCAAACTTATGCGCAAGGGAAATTTTACTCCCAGGGCACATTGTCGTAGGCTAGTCGTAGTTGTAGTTGTAGTGTGGTGTAATTTGGTGTGGTGGGGTTTGGGGTGTGGTGGGGTTGGGGTCGACGGGGTGGTGGTCTATTACATTCCATCCACCCACAGTGCACTCAAGTGTAAATAGAAAATTTCTTCAAGTGTATTGGTAGGTCACATCGAAAATGCTTGACGTTGGCACATTGCTGCTGCTTCAGCTGCTTCGGCCTTTGCTTCTGCTTCTGTTGTTGTTGTTGTTGTTGTTGCTGTTGCTGCTTGTCGTTGACGTTGTTCTCTGTTGTCGTTGTTGTTGTTGAGACAATTGAAATTAAGTACTATACTTTCATGCATAATTCGCATGATTAACAAGGCGGCCAAGAGACTGAAGGGAGCAACAGTGGCAGCAGTGGCATCAGCATCGTCCACTTGAGGCAAGTGGTTTAGTCGGATCCTTTACTTTCGTTTCGTGCTGACACTGCAGAAGCCTCTGGCGGCGGTGGTCCAGTAAAGCCCAATGGGGAACGCCTTTTGCCTTATACCCAAACCCCAGAGACGGTTTGTGTTTCTGGTAAAACATGGTTTGCTAAATATAAACACACTTGCCAGGCACATTGTGTGTTTGGTAACTGCAATTGGAGCATGAATATTGGTGGGGTCTGGCCCAGCGCATATCCCATTTGGCCTCCCCCAACAACACTGGGGACCATAAATGTGATTTGTTGTGGGAGTGAAAGAGAGAGATGAAGAGAACAGGCAGGAAGGTAGAGGTTTTGTAGCGCGGGTCACCGAATGAGCTGACAAGTTGGTTAGTTGCACATCAGCATCAAATCCCCTTTCCCCTACCCCCCGCCTTTCCCTTTGCCTTTGCTCGTATCGAAATAGTGACAGTGTGCGGTAAATCAATCAGTGGCTAACCCCAGAGGAGATGCTTTCATGCGTTACGATAAACTCGAAATTGTAACTATAATTTATGTGAGTAGTATGTGTTGCCGCATGCAGCAGCATGTAGCATGTAGCATGTTTGCCTAGCTCGCTTGATGCGTTTTTTTTTTTTTTCAGTCTGTGTCAGTCTATTAAGTGGATAAACCTATAATGGGGGCAACTATGCCAGTTTAAATGGGATTTTAGTTTGAAAGTGGATGTAATTTGCATGTTTTGCAGCTCGATGAAAAGTAATCGCTTTTGATTTGTGGGCGACGTTTAGACGGTTTTTGTTAAGTGATTGCTTTTAATGTAATGTGTAGTGTAATGTATAGATCCTTACACCTAACTTGAACTCTCTAAGTTTGGTGGTTGGTTAATGTTAATGTAATGTGTTATGTAATGTAATGTGGATCCTTATCTCAAAGGTGAACTCACTCTCTATCAACTTTGTTGGTTGGAGTAAACTTAATGAAAATTCAATTAAATCAAAATCCAACTTTGATCTGGACACAAAAATCTCAAAAGTTCTTTGGGTTAGGTTAAGATAAGTTCCAATGATAGTTTGTAGAAACATTTTAGGTACTAAGATGATGGCAAAACACTTTGTAATCCATTACATATAGTTTTAAACTTGATAACATTACTCATACGCACAGTTAGCCAACAAAAATATAAGGAAAACATATTTCCAAGCTATTATCATACTATTATGTTTCCAAACTATTATCAAGTATATATATAGCCCCACAGTCATTAAGCCCTCTGATTGTTTGTAATGGGCTAATCAATCAGAAATAGCAATATATCATCATCATTATGTAGATATAGATATAGGTTTATATAGTAATGTATGCCGAGTCGAGTCAATTATGTCACAAGCTTTACACTACAATACAGCTAAGTCCACTTGATAAAGTATGATAATTAATGCATTATACTTGTGTTGTTGTTCTTGTTGTTGTTGTCGTCAAAGTCCATTCAATGATCTCAATGATTAAATGATACATACTTCAACACAAATTGATGAAATCAACAATGCATAAGTATCTGCAAACAATGAAGCACTTTCTCCTCTATCTATCTATCTCTGTCTCTGTCTTACATCACAACTTCAACACAATGGAGAGGAGACGGAGGCGGAGGTAAAGCAGTGAAGCGTTGGATGTTTATCAGGACACGCCCCAGTGAAATCCACTCAAGTTCCTTCTATACAAGCGATAATAACGATAAATAAAACAACGGAACGGCCATCTTAAAAGTCAGTTTTATACACGATGCTTTTTCACGCTAGCTATCTCGCTCCCCCTTTCGCTCTCCTTCACTCTTTCTCTCTCTTTCTTACTTACTTACTTACTTGACCCCAAAGTAACAACAAGCAAATTTGCCTGCGAATGACGTCAGACGGGCGCAAAAATGACCATAAAAATTTGCCTTTGGCTGGCGAGAAGCCACCTGCGTCCCGTCTATATATATATATATATATATATATATATGTATATATATATATTTATATAGCCAAACAGCAGCACTTTACACTGTAAAGTTTCTCTCGACACGCCACAAGAAAAAGGTAAGAAGAAAAAAACAATTTGGCAAAGAAATAAAGAGTGAGAGAGAGAGAAAGAAAGAGTTCTCCTTCATTCTGGCCATGCATGCAAAACGAGCCAGAGCCATAAAATGTACGTCATGTGAATACCTAACAAACATTTCCAACAGAACAGAGAAACAGTGATGAGAAGAGGGGTAGGGGGGCTACTTTCTGGCTAAACAATAATTTCATTAAGCCCAATGGCATCATTAAAATATATATACGTATATATTCCAAAACAATCATAATGTGCGACGAGCGACGAGAACTCAAAAGAGAGAGGAAGAAAAATGGGGAAATAAGTTAAAGCGCCCCAAAAAGTAGGCAATGCCAAAATGTAAATGTGTTGATTCTGCTGCTAGGCAAACGCAAGCAACAACAACAACAACAAGAGCAACAACTAGTTAAAAGGCGACAGCTTGGCCAACACTAAAAACAACAACAACAACAACAAATAAACTGTTGTCGATTGTAGGCTTTTGATTTTTACCGGAGAAACAAACACACAACAAAAAAAAGGCAGCTAGCCGAGTGAGAGTAAAATTGTTTGCCCTGCGGCATCTTGGCAAACATACACTAACACTAACACACACACACATACATATATAGTTTACACATATGATAAGTGTGTGAGCGGCTGGTCAAGTACAAAGAAAAGAGGAGACAGTTGTTGTTGTTCCTCCTCTTCTTTTTCTTCTGTTGCAAAAAAAGCGAGCGACAAACGTTCGCTTGATGAAGTGCAAATGCCTGGCGGCAGGGGGTCAAGTTTAGTGTGGGGTGCGGTACGGTGAGGGGGGATATATTCAACCAAAAAAAACACACACAAATGTTGTT
The DNA here is from genome assembly GCA_035044645.1 of Scaptomyza parva. Classification (NCBI taxonomy): domain Eukaryota; kingdom Metazoa; phylum Arthropoda; class Insecta; order Diptera; family Drosophilidae; genus Scaptomyza; species Scaptomyza parva. The sequence goes on from JAWNNT010000090.1 coordinate 9,993,355, forward strand.
TGCATGTGTGTGTGTGTGTGTGTCTGTGTGATTCTGGCACAGCAGCCAAAAAAGAAAGAAAACCAAATCAGCGAAGCAAATGAAAATCAATGATTCGATTTTTGTTGGGAGTTTGAGTTTCGAGATTTGGGTACAGAATAAACGACAAACGAGGTGACACGTTAACATCATCATGCAAACAACGGATTTCCATTCGTAACGTAACGTAACGTAACGTTACCAACAACAAGAAGAAGAACAACACGAACAGACAACAACAACAGACAACAAATTTGATTAAGTGACAAATGTAAAACATGACACTCGCCTTGCGGGCAAAGAGAACAAAAAAAAAAAGGCGAAAGACAATAATCGAATGAAAACTTGTTTCACAGCTTTAAACTTAACATGAAAAACGGAGTTAAAAAGGCATCCGAAATCAATGTGGCTTAATTTTCATTCATTATTATCATTATTTAACTTTAAACTCTGCTTTAAATATATTTTAACATGCAAAACAAAGTTAAAAACGTAACTGAAATCAATGTGGCTTAATTTTCATTTAATTATTATCATTTATTCAACTTTTAAATCTGTTTAAACATAGATTTTCCATAAAACATAATAAATTGGCTTTAAACCCAGATAAAAACAGATTTAATTACATAAAAAACACAACTTTCTACCATAAAACAAAGTTAAAAAGGCAACTGAAATAAATGTGGCTTAATTTTCATTTAATTATTATCATTATTCAACTTTTAAATCTGTTTAAACATATATTTTCTACCATAAAACATAATAAATTGGCTTTAAAACAAAAATAAAACAGATTTAATTACATAAAAAACACAACTTTCTACCATAAAACACAAAATATATCCTTAAAACCACAATAAAACAGAGTTAAAATGTTCAAACCTAACTTTTAATTACATAAAAACCCAACTTAAAGTTTTAAAGCTGTTTATTAAAGCTGAATGTAAACATTTTTGGTTAACTTTTGCACCAGCCTCAAGTTAATCTAGTTTAAAATCAACATCAATCCAAACAAAAAAGGCTTAGCAAACCAATTCAAATAAGAACTAAATTATTGCTACGAACTCAAGGTAAAAAAGATTTTCACATTTTTTTTTTTTGAAGCCTAAAAGTAGGCAATAACAGTTTCCCAAGTCCCTGCCTCAATTGACATCTTTAGCCGAGAGCTGAGACTGAGGCTATGAGAGAGGCTGAGGCCATCATTAAAAATGAGACACGAGTGTTTACCGTTTTTTTTTTTACTTTTTTTTGTGTGCAACCCAAAAACCTAAGCGGCTTAAGTAATTCAAATGCCGAAAGCTAGGCATGCAAAATGAAATAAAATATCAAAAAAAAAAAACATAAATGTATATATATATATATATATATATGTGTGTGTGTGTGTAGATTTATGATACACCCCGTTGCACACTGAAGTAGAGAAGAGGGGAGAGGAAAGTCAGAAAGAGAGAGCGAGAGGTGCAATCAGAATTCCAATCCAAATGCGTGTTGCCAGTCAAAAAAAGAACACAGAAATTTATATATTGCCCAGGGGCAATTGATTTTTTGTCCTTCTTTCTGAAGTTTCTTTACTTGTGTTTCGTTTCGCAGGTTCTTCTTTCTTCTTCTTGTTTTCTGTTTTCTGTCACGGAACAGTTAAGAAGAAATGACAAGTAACAATTTACGAAAATTTAAACAGTTAACACTTTTAAAGCGCTTTAACGGTTTTAGTTGATTTCACTCCGTTACACACACATAATATTGTATTATGTATTTAATTTATATATACATATATGCGGGTTTTGGTGTGCAAGTGTGTGCGTGCGTGTGTCTGTGTGTGTGTGTGTTTCGCTGTGCGCGACGACGCGGCGTTAGCAACAGCAAGGAATGGAAAAAAAAAAGCGAAGCTTTCTTTTTTTTTTTGTTGTATTATTTTCTTCTTCTAGTTTCGATTCGGTGATTTTTCCGTTTCTCGATTCGAATCCGCACGGCACATCCAGACAGGCGAGCAGCCACGGCGCGAGTGTTGCGACAGGACGGCGAATGCCGACGCAGCAGTCCACACACAAAAACTTTTGCTAGGGATCTTTTTTTGCACACACATTGAATGAGAGAGAGAGCGCGCGTCAATGTATGTGTGCGTGTTTGTGTGCATGTCGTCTGCCCGCTGTTCAATGTCAGGTGACGCAGGCAACAGCAAACAGCAGCAGCAGCAGCAGCAGCGACGACAGCGACGGACGCCTTTTAAAGTTCTTCCTCCTGCACTTGCGCTCAATTTGATTTCCTTTGAAAGTTTTTTTGGCAGCCGGATAGCAAGCAAAAGCCAAACGCCGGCGCAGCATTGCCAACCGTTGAGCTCAACTTACATTCGCTCTCCATCTCTCTCTCTCTCTCTCTCTGTGTTGGTTGGCAATGCTGCCGCCAACGCTCAGCTGTTTTTTTGGGTAAGGGAAATTATGCTCACGCTCAGAGTCTATCTCTGTCTAATGTAAGGGCATCTTGTATATCGACCTTACGTGTGTGTGTGTGTGTGTGTGTGTGGGCAGCAGCGTTGCCATATTGCAGGCGCATAAATTATAACGACAGGCACACAAAGATAAAGAGCGGGACAGCGGGAGACAAAGAGAAGAGAGCGAGCCAGCGCGTACGTGTGTTGGGTTTTAGAGCAAAGAGGAACAAAGGGGCAGACGGATTCATTGTTAGCCGGAGATGAAACCGGAAGGTAGAACACAAAACACAAGGCACACCAAAACAACGGCTTATAAAAACGCCAGTGTACCCCCCTACACACACACACACATACACATATATACACCATTTACTAATCAACACAACAGCAACAGCGACGGCAGCAGCAACAACCACAACAACAACAAGAACAGTTGTAGCAATAACAATAACTACACAAACAAAAACATGCAAAGGTAGCGAAAACAGAAAAAAAAAACATCAACAGTCGCGTCGTGTAATGCTTTTAAGGCGCTTGTATGAGTTTTTGTGGCCATGTGTATGTGTGTTCGTGTGTGTGTGGAGCATAATATGTAAGCGGAGCGAAGAGAGAGAAAAAGAGTGAAAGAGAGAGAGAGAGCAAAACCGCACAGAAAATGCTTTTAATACATTTTAAGCCGCATTTTTTCACACGTGGCTACAAAATACAACAAGCAACAACTAAAACAACAAGTCATGGGAATAAATACGTATATATAGATATATATGTATTTCTGTACACAGATAGGAATATGTTGTCGGAAAGAAAGAAGAAAAAAACACATCTCAAAAACTTTTGTTCGAGTGTGTCGCGGTGGCAAAAATTATATCAGCTTTCTGTTTTCTGTTTTTTTTTTGCATGCAGAGTTTTGTAGTTTTTTGCTACTGTTAGTTCCACAAACAACAACAACAACAACAAAAACCAACAACAACGACGACTATGATGAAAACAAGTCCCGTGATAACATTGAAAAAGTAAGCAAAGAATTGTTTGCTGAATTTTAAATGGGGAAAAAACAAAAAAAAAAACTCACAAAATGTTTTTCTTTTGCCAAAATAATTATTCAGCTATTATGAGCTTTAAGTTCTTAACATAACAAAACTTTATACACAAAGTGCAAGTTTCTCTAACAAGAGAGTATAAAGTATAACGGAATAACTCAATTTCACACAGTTTCTTTTCTTTCTTGTCTTTTTTTTACAGTTATTTTTTTTTTGACATAACTGAACGAACTGTAAACCACAAAAGAAAACTTTATTATGCTTTCCTTGTTAGCGCCCGCTCTCTCTTCTTCTCTTTTCCTCTTCTACTAATTGCTCTACCCGAACCGAAATGAAATGAAATGAGCAAAAAAAAAAAAAGTTTTCATTTTGGAAAAAGACTGCAATACACACACACATTTACACATACTAATTGTGAAAGGGCGACGAGGAAAAAAAATACAAAAATACTAAATATGTTAATTTTGTGTCAGAAAAAGTGAAAAGCATCATTAAATTCTTCATGTTTTACAGTTAATTTATTGTTCTTTATATTTTGTCATTAGGCGCAAAACACACACACCAACACACACACAAATACAACAAACTTTTTTGAAAAGCCAAAAAAACATTTTTTATTTTTGGTATTTTGTGGCTAAGGCAAAAGGCATATAATTAAGCGCAGACAGTTAACTAAGCCGATGCGTGTGTGTATGTGTGTGTTTGTGTTTTTTAAAGGCATACTTTGAGGCGTGCTCGCAATGCTTAAAGCGTGGCAAGATGAGAAGCTCGGCGCCGCCGCAGCAAAAATTAAATTTGAAAGCCGTTGCCAAACACACACAGTGCAACAGCGAAGGCAACGGCGACGGCGGTGGCAACGGCGGCAAACAATTTAATTATAATGAATTATAAACGAGGCGAGCTATTGGATTGGATATAGTGTGAAAGAGACAGAAACCAAAACCAGAAAGAGAAAGAGAAGAAGCGCTGAGAAATTAAGAACAGCATGAAAGATACTAAATGCAGAGTCTACTTATGGGCATAAAACGGAGAAGCGAGCAGAAAACATTTAAAAGCGTGAATGTATGTGTGTGTGTTAGGTATATGTGTGTGTGTGTGTGTGTTTCGGTGTGTCTATGTGTGTGTGTGTTTCGGTGTGCGCTGTGCACAAGTTAATTAATATTTTATGTTATTAACATGGTCGACTGCTGTTTGGATTTGTGCCACACGGGGGCAATGGCCTGAGGGGGGGCTAGGAGTGCGGGGCAGAAATCGGATGTTGGGCGACTTCGTTTATTGAGCCAATAAAGCAGCAAAGAGCGTAGCCATATTGTTTAACCAGGCTGAAAATGTGCACCGAAAATTGCGGTTAAATTGTGACCTCTTTTTCTTTGGCCAAAAACTCCCACACACAGAGAAAGGGAGAGGGGGGGGGGAAGAGAGAGCGAGCTCTCACAATGAATGGGTGTGAAAAACTTTGTTAATGAAATTTGTTGCAAAAATTAAAAACTTTTCAAATAGTTTTTGCTTTCAGTTTCGTACTTTTTATTTTAATTTGGTTTTGGTTGCAACGCCTCCAACTGCTTCAAATCCTCTTTTTAAGGACACTAAAACCAGAAATCCTTTCAACTAAGCACATAAACCACAATTTAAATAGCAATCTGTATGTGTGTGTGCGTGTGTGTGTGCGTGTGTGTGTGCGTGTGTGTGTGCCTAGAAAAAACAAGCTTGTAAATAAATTTACTACTTAATCAAGGCATGTTTTGTTCTTTGTGCTTAGTTTACATTTACAATGCTCGAATTACCGTTAGAAACAGTTTTCAGTAGGAAAAAAAAGTATTTCAAATCTTTTTCCATATTATATTTTAGATGGATAGAAAAACATTTCAATATAACTCTTTAAGATTCTAAGTTTTTTTCATTTTAAAACTATTTTTAAAGATTTCATAACCTATTTCCCAATATTTCCACAATATCTTTCCAGCTTTATTCTATACATCTCTTTAAGATTCAATTTAAAAACATTTTTAAAGATTTGATAACATAATTCCCCATATTCCCATAAAATCTTAAAGTCATTTAAGCTTAATTATGATATAATGATATTCATAATATTAAAAAATCCCACAAGGGCCACATAATAAATGTAAGCGCTTATCGCATTCGAACATCCATTCAATAAACCATATACAACACATTATACAATATTTATTCGCAATTAAGTGATAAGAAAAGGTCTTTCCACTCACCATGAATAACAAGCTGAGAGTCATAATTGGATTCGTATAATCGTATGGCTTCATCCAGTTCCATATTCGTTGATATTGTGCATGGATCATTCTCCTCATCGACCCATTTAATGGTAAAGGGCTGAAACATTTATAATTGAATATATAAACAAAATATTTTCATTGATAATTCAGTTCCATCAATCAAACTCACCTGATCAATGGGAAATCGGCAAATGTTACGTATTTCATAGCAAAGCTCCTCGTATGTTATATTCTTATTGATGGTTGTGATTATGATTTGGCCATTGTAGGCCGTCTTCACTGTAATGCTATTGGGTGACGCACCGAGCAATGAAGCGGCATTATTTAAGCTGCCAGCGCCACTGCCATCGTTTAAGATTTGCGATGGCATTTTCTGCATTTGGGACGGAACAGAAAGAATACGTACAAAAACGAAGATTGAGTTGACGGGCGGCGTATTATTACACTTGCAGACTTATTCTCGTTGGTATATTTATGTATATATAGTTTTTAATTTAAATGTCTTTAGACATGGACGAAAATCACAGAAATTATAACGAACTGCAAAGAAATAAAAAATAAAAAAAAAGTTACATAAGATTTTTCTCAGTGTTTGTTCATACAATCTTTATCCTATTTTAACATCTAATTGGCTTAATAAACCGTTTCGGTATTTAACATTAACATTTCTGTTAAGCGATGATTTAACAGTATATTTTCCCTCTCTTTTTGTTCCCACTCTGAGATGCATCTTATTTTTTGCACACGCACAAAAGCTCGCTCTCTCTCTGTCTGTCTCTTATTGTGTCTCATAATTGAAGCTTTCTAAATTCAAATCTCATTTTAGGATGCGCCACGCAGCTGTCAAAAATTTGAACTTTTGGCCTTAAGGCGGCCGGTTAAAGAGCATAAATAAACAACGCATTCCACAGGTGTCGATTGTTGTTACTGTTGTTGTTGTCGTTAACACTAACATTGCAATGCAATGAATCATATCATTGACGCCCACTGTTGTTGCAAAACCAAAAGCAAAAACAATAAAAAATTATTTCGAACGGAAAGCGCTGGCCACAACTAGAACAATGTTAAGTAAACTTATTGCGCAAACACTTTTAAACACACAACGAGTATTTCTATTGCTTTAATTAACGACGTGCATTGACCAACCAAAAAGGCAGCCAACTACAACAACTACAACAGCAACAACAGCAAAGCGATTGCCAAAGCCAGGCCAACAAATGCCAAAGCGTACCAGCGACAACCTGTATTTTTTTTTTACTTTTTTTTTGCTTCATCTTTTCTTTTTTTTTATGCTCATTTGCATTTTTGGAATCTGGGGCTGCTTCTGCTTGAATTTCTATTTGCAGTTGATTGCTTGTTTTTTGCACACAACACAATAAACTGTCGATTCGCTTAATTTCACCTCATTATGCTTACTTTTTGTTAGTCGTGGTAATTTGTTTAACCAAAAATGCCGCACAAGGCAACAGTAATAAGCGCTCACACACACACATACAGGCACACACACAGTAAAAATAGGTATTTGAAACGAACCACGGCACAGAGAACATAAGCGTTAATTTTAACACAATAAAAAGCCACACATAATTTGATGGATATAATTGAGCGCACGCACTTTTAATTGTTATTGTTGGGCCATCAATTTTGTTTAAAAATTTGTAACATTTTACACAAATGCAACAAGTGTGGCTGCATGCGACTAACAAAATGCGCTGATTTATGCTACTGAATAGAGATGGCACTTAATTAAATAGAGTAGTTATCGATAGCGCGAGCATAGCACAGGGTGATTCAAGTATTAAAAGAAATATATTACAAATCAGTCTCCTTAATATAAAAACTTCTTACATTTTCTTTTCATATATCACAATAACACTTTTAAATGTCTTTGCATATAGCGCATTTACATTGTTATGGTCGGCGATTGGACTATCGATGTTTAGGGATGTCGAACGAAGGTTAGAGATAGGCGATAACATGCGATAGGTGTCGGCGAGTTAGCTAATTTTATGAGCATGCATACAAACTACAATCAGGACGATGCACCTAGTGGAAGCAATGCTAGCTACCGGGTTCCACCACAGGCCACAATTGCTTCACCTTCGGAGGTACTCACTGTAATAGCTAAGATGTTCTTCGACCCAATTCCAACACCTAGTCCAAAGGGCGTGACCATGATGCCAACAGGTACCGAGTCACTAAAAAACAAACTCGAGGAGGATTTTGTTCAATACTCGCCAGTATTGTGGGCAGATCCACTTCTACCTTACGGAATCACCGCTGGCAAAACTGAATATGTGGTCAAAGATATGCCAGCAATTGGAGTGGATGTCAATTTATCACGCAATGGCATCGGTGCATCAATGGAGCTGTCTGGATTCGGGCTACAAATAAAGGCTCTGGTCGACGCAGACATATCGCAATCAGGTGCAATAAGAAGTATTATGGCTGCACCGGGCTTGAAGGATCAGCAATCCATCGCCACAATAATGCACCTGACAGATCACGCAACAAGTGGACTAATCGACGAAGCAGCCATAATGCGATTGTACATGTTGCAGACTATCACAACCGATCCGAGAGAGAGAGAGTGAAAACAAACATCGATCTGATCGGTGGTGAAACATACCACTCAAAAAACATCGCATCATACGTAAGATTGAAGAACCATGTCTATACATCCAGTCCGTTCGACGTTATGGATGGTGTCACGGTGTTCCCAAATTTTCCAATCCATGCTAGAATCTCAAAATCAGCCCATCCAGTCCGCAGCTCCACGGACACCACCAGTGGATCAGTCAATTTCAAGTGGCCATAGCATTTGCAGGAGACGAAGGGATAAGGATCAACAAGCCCGCCAAGGGGTTATCAAGTTTGTGCTAGTACATAAAGAATTGTTCGTCAGCGCTTGCGTAAAGCCAAACAGCTGCCGTCACAGGCACAGTGGGCCGCGGCCGATTGTCAAAGGCCAGAGTTAGCCTTAGTTAAATTATTAATGTAACCATTTATACCCGCCTCTATTTATTTAATATCATTTAGTTAATTACTCTTTCTATGTTTCGTGTGTCGTTTAAATAGTTTATGTTTATTAGTTCGTGTTAATTTTTGTTTATTTATTTATTTAAATACATTTATCCATTCTTCTTTTGTATTTATATAAAGTAAATTTAATTTAAGAAAACCATGTATAGCTTTAAATGAATAAATATAAGTATGTACTGTTTATATAACATGTGTGAATAGAAATTTATGTGTGGGTGGGACGATTATGTGTTGATGTCGGGGTAAGTTGTTGTTGATAGTGTTGTAGTGTATAGGGGGTCGGCAATGAACTGCAAAAATACCGACCCATAGGTAGGGAGGGCGCATTGGGGGTAAATGTTACCAGCTTTTTACCTTTGTATGTTCTATAGTTGTCCGATTCTGTAAAGATTTGCCATCTACCCGCTTGTTTTTGTTTAGTTATTCATATAAAAATATATAAATTTTTGTTACACCGGCCAACACTGTATCCAGGTCTCATCCATCCCTGAGGGACCTATTTGCTAGCTGGCTATCGATACAGTGCTGGGGTAAATAAAAGCCGGTCAATAACAACATTTGTAAGCAATATAAAAATATCGCATGTTGGTATTTTCTTATCGATAATATTGCGGACTTTCGTGATATTTCTCCGGCCGCCTGCAGTCACACTCAGTTATGTTTTTGTTTTCTTGCTGAACGGTTGCGGGTGCTTCGCGTCGCTTTATCGCGCGAATCTTGCTGGTGATTAAACAACGCATAAATATAATAAATTGTGGCAGATAATTAATAAAAAATTCATAATTAACCAAATAAATCTTTTATCTATGTCAATGAAACGAGACAGATCGCGAGCACAATAACAATTAATTAAACCTGATAACAACAAAGAAAATGGCGGCGTAGCAAACATTAAAAAAAAAAACCAGCCACAACAACTACTACTACGTAAGCAGCGCAGCTTAATAAACTCTGTTTTTTTGTCGTCTGCACAAAAAAATTAATCTGGTTTTATGTTTTACTTTAATGCGTCTCGCGCGCGCCATTTGTAGTTGTGTGTGTTTGTGTTTGTGTTTGTGTTTGTTGTGTGTTTATGTGTGAAAGAGTGTTTGTAGAAAATACCATAAAACGTACAGGCAACAACAACAACAACAATAGTAATTAATGCCCTGTTACAGTTTTACATTTGTTTACTTTTGTGTGTCAACTTTCGTCGTGGTTGTATTTTAATGTGATTGTCTCGCTTTTTTGTTACTCTCGTTAATTGAAAAGCGTAAACACTGGAAAAAAATAACTAAACACATTCCACACATACACACTCGAACGGGGATTTTACAGGTGAGATACTTTTTATAAGCGGCTTTTAATGTTTTTGTTTTGACATTTGTGTCCTGCCGCTGTCGCTGCTGCGGCTGGCGTCGGCGCTGACTGTGCCATCTGTCAGTTGTCTTCTTCTTGCTAGTCTGGCCATACAGTGGCTGCCATCTGTTTAGCTCCTTTATGTTAACAGAGTTGGCATCAGAGCATCTGCAGGAAATTGGATTTTGTTGAATTTCTTTTCTTCTTTTATGTTTTTTTTTTTCAAGACAATGCAGCTGCATCTGCTTATGTAATTAATAAACCAACACGTGTCAGTTGTATATCGGCGTTATGCTTGAGCACCGATGCAGACGCGTGCTCTACTCTCTCGTGTATATGTGTGTGTGTGAAGGTAGACAACAATGGCGCGCTGCGGCAACTCTGGTTGGTGCTTTGCATAATTTATGTATTTCCCAGCGACAATGTTTAACAAAACGCGCTTGTCGGCAATTAATGTTTTTTCCCTCTGCTAGCCTGTCATTACGCATTGTCTTTGTATTTTTTTTCTTTTGGCATCATTTGAAAATTCAAGGCGCGTTTATTTCTTCATCTCCCTTATTCTTCTTCTTCTTCTGTGTAACCTAAGCTTTGTACTCGTTGGTAAAGTACTCAGATTGCGCCATAAAGCTCATATAAATCAATAGAAAGCGCAGTACAAACACTAACACTAACACACACACACCATCACACACACATACACATTTATAGGCTCATAACTCACTTGCCATAATGGGGAGCGACTCTCTGCGAGTTCGCTCAATATGCAGAGATTTGTGTGGGAATCAAATGACTTGATGTCTCGTTGCCGTCGCAACGCAAACGCAACGACAAACAGCTCCAATGAAGTGTTAGAATTGAATCGTGGATGTGGGCGGGGGAAAGTTGTCCACGGAGGGAGGGGTGGTGGGCAACAGCTTAGAGAGCGAGAGAGCGCATAGAAAGAGAGAACGTGCGCAGTACATTTAATAAAGTTGGAGCCTTTTTTTTTGTGAAGTTTGTGTAGTAAAACTCGTGTGGAGCGCGTGCTCATGGTCTCTCTCTCTCTCTCTCTCTGTTTCTCTCTCGCTCATTCCATGCAGCTCTTATTGGCTTATGCGGCAAGCAAAGTGGTTGACTGTCCAGAGACCAAAGTTATAAGTGTGTGTGTGTGTGATTGAGCTTGGATTTGTTTGTCTTTTTTGTGGCATAAATCGCACAGTGGAACTGGTTCAATTTGAACTTGCAAGCTGGAAGTTGCATTTCAACTTAAGAAAGACATAAAATTAATGCAAAATTGCTTTAAAAGCTTTATTGTTATCACCTTAATGTCAAATACAATCAAAGTTTATGAACTTCGTTGTTGACATTTATGTAAAACATTTGCTAGTTACTTAACCTTGAGGTCGTGTAATGATAATGACTTGGACCCAGTTTTAATCGAGTTCCCATGCTAAACACGATTTAATGTAAATTACAAACATGAACTGACCTCTAACTCTCTTATCGTCTACTGATGATCTGTGAAAAAAACCAACTAACAATGCCATGTAAATATTTATAAGACAGAATTGTCACGCTGTGTTCCACTGTTCGAATGCATTTCTTCTTTACGCTGCTTCTGTTTATCTTTCTTTGCATGCACTGTGGTATGCATATGCCTATTCTTGAAACGACGGCTTCGGCCGTTCGTTCTTCTTGTTTAAATTATTAACTAATTTGCCAGCAACAACAAATTGTTGGGCAATTGTTGTTATTGTTTCAAATTGCAACAAATTGCCTGCTCCTTCTCGCTTGTGTTTATGCCGCTGCCGCAACAAACGGAATTGATGAGCACACAGAGGTTTCAATTCGCGCATTCTCTCACGCTCCTCTTTTGTTTGTCTTGCTCTCTCGCGCTCGCTCTCTGGCTCTCTTTGAATGTACGGTAAACGTCAGGCAGGAGGACTCTAACTTGGACTCGAACTTGAGTTGAGCCGCGTTTTCAATACGCTTTGACTTGCGGTCGCCGACGGCTCGTGCACGCTCTGTCTTTTTTTTCGGCTCGTTATTCGTTTCTTTTAAGCAGCAGCAGCAGCGGCAGCCGTTTGCCGCAGCGGCAACTTTTTTGCGCTGCCTTTTTCATATGCTTTACTTGTTTTGCGTGTGTGTTAGTGTGGTGTTGGTGTTACTTTAGTGTGTGTGTGTGTTGGTGCGCGTAAAAGAAATTTTGCACAGAATTTTCCAACGCGTTTTTGTGCTATTAAATCAATTGCAATTTATGCAAAATATGTAATTAATGCTCATTTCGATTGAGCTAAAGTGTTTGTGCTGAAAATTGTAACAGAAATCAACGTTTTGAAATGGTAATTTGCATATTATTGGCACAGTTGTTTTGCAAATTGTATTCACCACTAGAAATTTCGTATACATGTACATGTACATGTGTGTGTGTCTTTTTGAGTGCGTACATGTGTGTATTTGCGTGTGCGTGTGTGTATGTGTGCGTAGTAGTAAACGCACTTTGCAAGTGGGTGGCAAGTGGTTGGGCACACTAAAAAGTTCAATATAGCTGTAAATGCTCTCCTCCTTCTTCTTCTACTGCTGTTGCTCTTCTCTTTAAGGTAGTTGTTGTTGTTGCTTTGTTCGCATTTGCTCGCTTTACAACTTGTTCGCGTTTTTTGACCAAAAAACAACAAAAAGTAAGAAGCTTGAATCGATGGTCGTCGCTTTTGGAGCTCTTTTGCTGGTGCTCTTCTCGCGTACGTGCTGACAACCGTATTTGGTTTGTCATGTCTGTCTGTTTGGTCTTCTTCGTCTTCTTGGTTGTTGTTATTGTCTTGTCTGGTGCCATATGCGTTTTGCATTAACCGTTAACTGCACGTATGCATGTATAGTTTCTCATTCCCTCACGCTCGATCCGCTTTGTCCGCCGTGTGTCTGTCCCTCTCGCCTACACATTTGACACATCTTCATTGCATTTCTCCTTGTGTGTGAGTGTGTTTGTGTGAGTGACTCCGACTCCTACGAGCTTTTATGGGAGTCTTGTTTGCTCCGTTCTTGGCGTTGCCAGATGAAACCTGAACGAACACAAAACAACACAACGCAAAAGACAATGCAATAACAACTACAAACATATACATATACAACAACTACAACTCCCTTTTACAGGCAAAACAAGTTTATGCTGCCTGCGGCCATTATTGTTGTTGTTGTCGCTGTTGTTATTGTGTTGTTGCTGTTATTGTCCTCTTCTCTGCTTTGCTTCTTGCCAAGATCAACATCTCCAGTTATCGACAGGCAGCGACACCATCTTATTTTGTTGTTGTATGTATTTAGTTGTCGCTGCTGTCTCTGTTGTTGTTGTTGTTGCTGACAAAACACGCTACCAACAACAACAACAATGCACACGAAAAAAAATGAAACTAGACTCAAAAACTCTTCGGGGCGTGGCAAGACTCTAAAGAAAAACCTTTAAAATGTTGCAAGAAAGAAAAAAATGCACCCGAAAAACTTTTTTCTTTATCAGCTTTGCATTTTTTAGGGAAAGTAGTATAATGGAAAAAACTGTCTCATGACATATGCAAAGCACCCGCAGGAAACAGCAACTGCAAATTTATGATACTCATAAGATACCCTGTAAATTGTTGGCATGACTTAACATAATACTGGCATCAGATATTTAGGGATTGTTAATGGACAGAGTGAATGAAAGTACAGCTGAAACTGAGTCCAGAAATTTAAGTACAATCCTTAAAAAGTTATTTTTGGATTTCAAAAGCTTAATGTATTTCGTCATCCCCCAGGAAACCCCCGTGTTATATAACACTTGAAGCACTTAAATCTTTAAAGAGAACTTAAACTTTTAAGAGCTCTGCCACACATTTTGTGTTCCTTTTTAGAGGGTGTGCAACATACAATAAAGCCGTTGTCAATAAGTCGTCGTCGCTCTGGTAATGAAGTGTTGCCTGGGCGGTCCCTTTATCTAGCAAAGCTTAATGACACCCACACACATATACACATACACATACAAATACATTTATCCCAGTTAAGCACCGTTAATAAACATGAGAATGGAAACTCGCTTCATTTGATTTCCAAAACGGCCGCCGTCTCTCCTTCTGCTGCTGCTGCGGCACAGTATCTGGCGTTTCGAGGTCCATGCCGCATATGAATCTGGCCATGAAGTGGTTGCCATAAGGGACGGGGGAGGGAGATTTTTTATCGGGGGTGGTTCGGAGCACCAACATCAACTAAGTTGATGTGTGGTTGGTGGACGGGCCAGACTCCGCTCGACCCGGCCCGCTCGGTCCTGATAGATTGGCCGTTGTTTGCCGTTGTTACCATTTTATTGCGCTCCATTTGGCTGATTACTCATGCCAGTAAACTTTAACGGCGCACGAGAGCGAGATCTGGCGACAAACATCAATTGATTGACAATTTAACGAATATCAAATACACTTACACTTACACTTCTAACCATAGAATACTTAATGGATATTAGAAATCTACCAGGAGTTCCATTTATATCATTTCAAACTCTATAAATTCCTTTTCCTTAAACGAAATCATGTTTAAAAATCTTTCATATTGATAAAGTATTCAAAAGTGTATATACAATAAAGTAAAAACTATCTATTATATCATTTTAAACTCGATAAATTATTTTTCTTGTGTTGAATTAATATTTAAAAATCTTTCATCTTGATAAAGTATTCAAAAGTGCATATACTCTAAAACAAAAAGTTCTTGTTCCTTTTACTTTTGTCCCAACTGTCCAAAGTTAAATACTAGTTACCCTTTATAACATGACACATTCGTTCCTCAAGCACCAGAAATGTGAACCCACCATTCAAAAATATCTCAAACTTCACAACTTATTCTCAATACCCCACCCCACCCCAACTCCACCCACACATAGAGCAAAAGCGTATAAGCATTGCGGTCCCTTTGTGCTTTACTCTATCTATATATGTAAGTGTTATGTGCATGTGTGTGTGTGTGTGTAACCATAATTATTTTTAGTTGCTCAGCATTTTTGCTGCTAACTTCAAAACCGCAACTCCGCTACAATGTGTATCCACACATACACACACACAAAAGCACATTCATTGGCACATACAGTATATATATGTGTGTGTTGGTTGTGACGACAGCGACAATCAATAAATCTTTCAGGCAACACTGCCCTTTGTAATAGTTTTGCATTGTAACACGAGTTTTCTAATACGAAAAGGCCGCCCAAGCGTCCAATTGCATTTCCAATCAGTTTTTATGCTCGCACACAATTCACATACACACACACATACTCATGAGCAAGTGTTGTGCTCATTATGATTACTCACCACCCACACCCAACAACACAGCACAGGCCGCAGGAACAGTAACAACAACAGCAACAACAACAACAATTGCAATAGTTGTTTGTGTTATCTACGCCAGGGGGCGTCCTGTGTGTGTGCGCCTTGTTTGCAATTAAATGTGCAAGCAACAAAAGGCAACGGCAACTCATAAAAATGGGCAGTAAAACGACACGAAAAAAAAAATGTGAGAAAAAAAAATACTGTATAAACAGCAAAAGCAGACAAACAGAAAACTGTTAGCCCAAAAAAAATTCAAGCCGGCCGCAGCACACAGTTCAACAACATCTGCAAATGCGCGCAGCTGGGCTAATGGGGTGTGTGTGTGTGTGTCTGTTTGTGTTGTGTGGGTGACAACAACAAAAGTAGCAATAACAAAAACAACAACAACCACAAATCGCAACCCACATTTGTGTATCGTTTGCAGTTTGATATACTACCCTACTACAACTTTACCGCTGCTCTGCGCGCGCTCTCTTTCTCTCTTTCTCATACGCTCTCGGTCTTGCACTCTCCCACTCTCTTTTGATTGTGAGCTCTCTCTCCCGCTCCTTCGGCTGCAGTATTTTTTTTTTCCGTTAATTTTCGTTTCACGTCGCATACATAAAAATTCATTAAAGGCTGTCGACGACGTCGACGGGCTTGTAAATGAAATTTACTACTGCCACCGTTTTACGTGTTGTTTTTTTTTTTTCTGTTTTCTGTTTTTCGCTTGCGCGCTTTTGCTCTGCTTTTGCTACGTTTCGGCTTTTTATACTACTCCCACAAAAACACACACACACACGTAGGTTATGAAATTTTGCCACCTGCTTTTTCTGCAGCAGTATTCGTTACTCTTTGTCACACACTCGTCATGTCTGTGTCTGTGTGTGTGTGTTTTTGTGTGCCGGGCATCGAGTACATTAATCGAACAGGTGGCCGTTTGTGGTGTCTGCATGTTATCGATAATTGGTTTGGGGGAAAGAAATTTAACTGTTTCACTAGAACTGCATATTAAAGCTTATTTGCTGTTTACTTGTTATTGTTTCCGAGTATTTTGCGGTTTTTAGTTCTCACTAATGTTAATGACATGGCCAGGCCTCTGTTCGTTCGTGACTTTTGCCAGATTTAAGCTACTTACTTGCCTGCCGCCTTCCCGCTTGCGCCTGCCTGTGCATTTTTCAAGTGTATTATGACGTCGCGCCTAGACACAAGCCGCAAACTAGATGTCGTCTCCGTCCCCCCACCCCATCCCTAACCCACTAAATCCAGCCCGCAGTCAACGAACTTTGACATCGTCTCTCTTCTTCTTCTAGCTTCTTCTTGCATTCTCCCTACTGTGTGGTGTGTTTGTTTGTTTGTTCTTGTTGTCGTCGTAGTTGTTGTTGTTGTTGTGTTTTTGTGAATGAAATTTGTAATACGATGCGAACAGTGGGTCAATTTGAGCTTATTTAAATAAAACTAATCGGCGAAGGGGAATTTTTTTTTCGAATAAATATTTATTTGAGCAATGAAAACAAATATAAAATTAGATCGCTTAAAGCATTTAGTATTATTTGGTTATTATCTTGTGCATTATCCCACTGTGCGGCACTCGTGTGGCTCTGTGGCAGTTTATTGACTTGCCGCAGCGGCGTGCTTGCGCGTGTAAACAGTATGACCCTATTTTTAGAGTTAGAGCAACGAAAAAAAATTTATGCCCAATTATGCAGATTTTGTTTTCTTTTAACTACTCTGGCACTAGTACTACATCCAGATGTGCAGCAGATGTCTTGGCCTGGCCCCTATATTCATAAACACGAACACACATATAGTTCATACATATGCATATTTCTCTAATGCAGTTTTCTCTCTTATTTGGCTTTTGCAGGAGTTACCACAGCCAATTTGGCCAGCGTGGCCAGTAGAAGAAGACGAAGTGCGCCATGCATCGCCCATTGAAGCCGCATTCATCGACGGCACAAGCTAAAAAGGTACAGCCGCCAACAATACCAGGAGATCCACATCCTCTACAACTGCAGCATCAGCAGCAATTGTCGCCCACCTCGCCACTTGGCCAACATCATCCACTTCATCATCATCATCATCAGCAACAGCCGCTGATACCGCTCTATAGGTTAAGCGGTCCATTGCGACACCATCAACAACAACAACAACAACAACAGCACCAATTGGACGATGGCATTTGTAGCATGAGTGGCAGCAGCATTGTTTCGTCGCCCTCTCTGGAGGAGGGCGGATTCAATTTGCCACGCGAAACGAGCGTCGCATTGCGTCTAAAAGATGAGCCGGCGACAGGAGCACCTGGAGTACCAGCTGGAGTTGTGGCAGGAGTTGGAGCAGCCACTGTTGTTAAACCACCGGCACCGCCTAGCATTGTGGCGTGTCCACCGCCCGTTTTTTGTGCCACACTCCGTGAACCGTTGACGCACAAGGCAGCCGTCTATTATCATCAACAGTTGGCGTTGCAGGAAGATCAGGGCATTGATTTGACCCAATCACCGGGTCGTGATTCCCCTGGCTCATCATCGGGCTCGGCTGGTTCGGGATCGCGGCATAGCACCGCCAGCTTGGATTCTGGACGAGCTTCATCCTATCTGACAGGCGTCTCGTCATCGGGTGCTTCCATACGTGCACCACTCTCCTCGCCCCGCTGCAGTTCCGTGAGCTCCTGTTCGATTGGCAGCGTTGATCGGCAGCGCAACGATGAGCTCATCATCGATTGGCTGCTGGAGATGAAGCATGAGGAGTATGCTCAGCTGTTTATTGCGGCGGGGTATGATTTACCAACGATTGCACGGATGACACCCGAGGATCTCACCGCCATTGGCATCAAGAATCCCCATCATCGAGAGCGCATTAAACAGCGCATCGACAAGCTGCAGGTGCTCGACAATTTGCCACACTTTGTGCCGGTAAGTAAACAAGACCAATAATGACAATAAAAGTACCTCAAAGTTGCCCAGCAACCAATCGACCGGTTCTTGCTTTCTGTATCTAATCAGCTAAACACAACTCGTGATATTTACATACACTAAAGTCAACTTTAGTCATTATACACACACACACACAGTAATTTGTCAAATTGGCATTAATTGCCGAATACTAAAAGGTGAAATATACATATTCGTATTTGTTGGTATTTGCTAGGGATGAGCTATATACATATATTTGTTTGGCCATAAAAGACTTATCGTTAGGATGATAAGAACTAATAATGTTTATCTCGCTACAAAGTATCGAGTACAAATAGGAGTCCTCTGATGACCTCTAAAGTGTACATCTTTCTGGTAAAGACTTGAAAAACCCAATTTCATATCTATTATATAATAATGATAACAACTACAAAGTTTCTAAGTATGAGGTTTAAGTATCTCGCTACAAAGTAACGGGTAGCAGTAAATGTCCAGGGATCACCTTAAAATGCATGCAGCATTTAAGTGTTTGCTTTTTGGAATGGTTTAAGACCTAAAAGCAAACCATAACCCTTAGAATGATAGAAACTAAAAAGTTTAAGGTTTTGAAGTTCTCGCTAAAAAGTAACGAGTACCAGTTAATATCAGGGGATCACCTTAACATATATACACATTATATAAGTGTTTTGGTTTTTAGAATGTTTAAAGACCGAAAAACAAATCACAACCCCTATAATGATAGAAACTAAGAAGTTTACAGGTTTAAGGTTCTCCCTAATAAGTAACGAGTAAAACTAAATACCCTGCGATGACCTTCAAAGTGCGTTTTCTCGTTCATTTGCACTCAAATAATAGAAATCGATTTCCCTAATATCTTCCCACGGCTTAAATATCAATTAAACTAAACAATCCATAAATGAACAATTTCCTTTCTTTCACTCTCCACTCTCGCACTCATCTCTAAGTAAGCTAAAACCACAGCTAGTTTCAAGTCGTTCACTTTTTGTGTTTTTGTTTATTTGCTTGTTTATATCTTTTCTGCAGCTTATCTTTTATACATATATAAATATTTCATTAAAAAGGCATTTGCAATCCGTGCTGCAAAAACTCGTTTCTCACATACGCGGGGCCCCACATAAAAAGAAAAAAATATAAAATAATAATATAAAAATAGCGCCGTCAGCAATCTGTTTTTTCTTCGTTTTTTTCGTTTTATTGTTAATGAAAGAATTTCGTTTAATATGCGCACATTAATTCCCATCAACAATTCATTAAAAAAGACACTCAGCTATATAAACACAGACGACGACGAAAAACACATCTCAAACTTTGTAAACTTTGCGCTCAAGTTTGCCAATTTCAATTTATACGATGTGTTTTAAGCTGTCGCTACTCAAGCCCCTATAAACAGGTGACATTAGGTTAGAGAAATACGGGACAGTTTTTTTTTTCTTATATGTGAATCTTAAGAGCTCGTTAACATTGATCTGACAGTTCAAGAGTCATGTTAAACTTTGTAACAAACTAATTGCTAAAGCAAGTTTTCTCTATACAATATGTATAATTTTATGATTAAAGAGCCGAGTCGGCTTGGAGGAAAATAACAAGTTTCAAACAAATTCAAACTGATTGTTAAGTCATTTTCAAAAGCTGGTTTGCATTCTGAAGTAAAGAAATTGAATTTTTTCTCTATGAATTATGTAATTAATCTTAATTTTGAAATGAACTTAAAAGTAATATTGTCTACAATCTGATTCAGGTGCGCTCTAAAAATGTTAAGTTCCGCTTTTAATGCAATTCACAACGTTATCTTATTCCCATTATTATTTTTTTTAATGTACATTCATATCCGATACGTGACATAATGAAAAGTGCAATGAGATTCTCACATATCGATATGCACTTCACGTGCAACCCAAAACAAGCCCTTCAACACAAGTTGCACGTTACCAAATGTGGTGCTCAAGCCCTCTTAAAATACCATTTTAAGGTAGCCACACCATAGCATTACAATAAAGGTAACGAATAAAAAAATATAATCGTTATACGTGTCAGTTGCATGATTACAGATTTCCATATAAGTAACTGTTTTACTGAGTTGAAAAGAAAGTGGGAAATGTTTTTAGTTAAGACAAGACTTAAACTTAGTTTAATGCTTTTAAGTATCTTTATGGAAATCCTTATGATAGTACTTATCGATTCTTTTATGTTCAGTACGAGAAGTATCGATGAAATGTATTAATGAAGTTTCAAACCCTATTATAGCATCCACATGCATTCCACAAGGGTTTTAACTTAATCAAGACGACTAGTTTCAATATGGAAATTCTTATGAGACTCATCGCTGCTTATAGTATTTCATTCTATTACTTATCATACAATCCACATGGATTTGACCTTAAGTCAAGATGATTGGTTTCAATATACATATTCTTAGAATAATATAGATAATAACAGTAATAACCACGTCGATTAAGTATTTCATTCACAATCATCATTCATTCCTCATACAATCCACATTCATTCCAGTTGAATTTCACCTTAATCTAACTAATCGTCAGTTTCCATATGAAAATACGTATGAAATTCTTCTAACATTTATCATGCAATTCAAATGGATTTAACCTTAAGTCCAGACAATTTGTTTCAACATGGATAATATTATAATACTGATCGATAATAACAGTAATAACCACGTCGATAAGGTATTTCATTCGATTTTCACACAATCCTCATGCATTCCACATGAATTACACCTTAGTCCAACTAATCGTCAATTTCGATATGGAAATCCTTCTAATATTTATCATAGAATCCACAATAATTGTCAAGATGATAAGTTTTAATAAGGAAATTCATACGATACTTATATATAGTATATTTATATTCTTGTAGTAGTAAACATATCTATTTAGGTACTTCATATCATACAATCCTCCGGTATTCCTTATGAATTTTAGCGCAATACGTTTAGTTACAATATGTAAATCAATGGAAATCATGCAAGAAGTAAACATATCGATTAATAGTTCATATATCATACAATCCTCATGCATTCCACACAAATTTCACCTTCATAACTTTATGAATATGACAAATTCTGTACACAATGCATAAAGTCAATAATCGGATAGCTTTAACTGCATTTATAAGTTTTAAGGCTGTGTGAATTATTGATTTCATCAGGCGTCTCAGAAAACTTCAACTTCAACTTTGCATTCACATTCACAAAATTCCCCTTTCCACCCACCTGTCTCTTGTTTGTTGCTTTTTTGTTTTCTGTTATTTTCTGCCCACCTGACTTTATGCATGCCACGAATGCGCTTACAAAATGCAACAAAACACACAACACACATGAGAGTTTGTGTATGTGTTTCTGTTTTTTTCGAAACTGAAAACTGAAATATCATTTATCGCCTATCTATCTATCTCCATCTCTATAGCTCTATAGCTCTCGAACTCTCGGACTCGAACTCAAACCGCATTCCATAGTTTTACTCGCTCTTAATTGCTTGTTTCAAATTATAACCTCCGGTTAGCTTTTAGTTTTTTTTCTTCATTTTGTTTCTTTTTTAAGATCACATCGCATATCGTTTTTTTATATTATGTAGTTCATATTCCATTTGTTATATATATATTTTTTTTTTTTTCTCCATCTCTCATGGGAGTCTTGCAACAATTTTGTCGAAGCTGTGCAATTATTCAAGTCACAGAAATGACCTCAGCTTTTTGTTTGGTTTCGAATTTCAGGTTGAAAAATGTGCGATAATAATTTTTAAGCTAGTTGTATAGAATTATTATTTTTTTATGTGTTTTTATTTATTTTTTGGTTTCTTATTTGTTATTTATATAACACGGCGTGACTGTTTTCGCAAGTTTTTGGTGCTTTTTGCTTTTCTGTTTCTTTATGTTTGAACGAACTCAGATCTTAAAGGTCTTATCTATACACTAAGAGAAAATAAGCAAACTTAACTTAATTTTATAAGAAAAGAAGTTTTTTTAAAGACTTTTTCTATTATTTTAACAAATTTCATTAAAAGTGAACAATTTTTTATCTAACAAAACCAACTCTTGCCTAGTTTTTCTAAGTGTAGTAGCACTCTAGAGATTTTATGAGAAAAGAAGTTGTTTCAAGACATTTTTCATTCATTTTAACAAATTTATTTCAGCTTCAACAACTTATTACCCATTAAAACCAACTCCTACCCAGTTTTTCTGAGTGTAGTAGCACTCTAGAAACCGTCTTGTATTGTTTACTTCTGTCGATCTTGAGTGACAACCCGTCGCCTTAGTTTGGGTGTGGTTCCCTCACTTACATCATACACCAGTAAAAAAATATAAAAAAAAACTAAAATAAATATACAAATCTTGTCTGGAAATGAAAGTTTTCTGCGAGACATGCAAAAACAAAAACCCCGAACCAGGGGCACCCTCATTAGTTGACATTCTAAAAAAAAACTATATACGAAAGAGAAACAAGAAACAAGAAAGGGGAAAAAAATCTCACAATTCCCTCGGGTTTTTTTTCGCAACCGGCACTTTCTTTATCTGGCGAAAAAGGAAATAAAGCAAAATACCTCAAAGCCAAAGCGCGTTCAGAGAAGAAAAAAAATGTTATTAAACATCGTCAACGCGACATGTCGCAGCATTGCCAATATGTTGTGTGTTGGCCCGGCTCTAAACCTTTTTTTTTTTTTGCTTCCAGCCAAAACCGCAATCAAGCAACGACCTTGAGGTTCATGCTACCAAAGTGTTGAGAGTTTTTGTTGTTGTTGTTGTTCTCGTTGTTGTTGTTGTTGCCCCGTTATTAGAAAAACTCCAAATGGTATTTAGTTTTCGGCCTGACGTACTCTCAACGCCGCTTAACTACGTACAGTTTTGCCCAGGAAAACCAGTTTTTAGAGATACGTTTTTGGTGTTTTGACCATCGTTGTTGTTGTTGTTGGTTTGTTGTTGGTTGTGCTGCTGTATGCTGGTTTTGTTGTTGTTGTTGTTGCTTGTTGGTTGTTGCTGTTGTGTGGTGTCATACCATATGCTACCTGCTAATGAGTTTCAAAGTAGAAAACAAAATATTTATACGCACATATGTACACATATGTATATTCGTTCGTTCATGTATGGATAATACACTCGTATATCTGTGGAATGACGTTAAATAAATATTATTTCTATAGTTTAGTTTTTTTTTGATTGTAAAAAATAAATATGTCGTGCCCATCAGGCAACAACAGATGTGATGCTCTCTACATATATGAATATATGATTAGCATCTACACAACATATCCCCAGACAGCTGTCATTAGTAAGTATTTATAGAGAGTGTAGAGTTTTAGTTCAGTTTGCAATCAATTTATTGGAGACTTATTGCAGTTTTAACTGATTAATAGGGTTTTACACATTATGTGGAGGTTTGAATTGAATATTATTGTTGAACATTGACTAAAGTCAGCTTGAAAACGGCTAAAATATGAAACTTTGGAGACTTTTATACGAACTTTGAATATTCTGGTAGAGTAAAGAAATATCTTAGCATACAAAAATATATAAATATATATATAGTACATAAATAAATGACTTAAAACATCTTAAAATAAGCTCATGCTCAATTTCTCACTAATCTTCAGAACTAATGCGTAAATTTTGTAGATTTTGGAGACCAAAATTATAGTGGAGACTTGAAAACTCAATGATTTCAATTAAATTTAACCATATAAGTTGATTGTAAGCTTTTTGTAAAAGCAATTATTCGAATAATAATTCTAATGACATCTTTATTGTCATATAGAATATTCCACTTGATGTGTCCTTGAGAAGTCTACACAAGTCATGCCAAATCAGTATCCAAAAAGTTTGCTCAGGAACAAAGAACAGAACGATTGAGCGTAATGAACTTCAACATCGAACAGACATTCACATTCGATTTATTGAATAGAAATCAACGGCAATTTACACAGCACAAGCTCTAAAGAGCAATAGCTTCATAAGTTATTAACACGTCAAATGAAAAAGTAGAAAAAAACAAAACAAGAAGTGAAACGAGAAAAGGTTTAACTGAAATGTATTCGACTTGGAGGTGCTCTTTAAGAATATGAAGAAAGGTTCTTAAGTTTTCAAAGGTTAAAAGTAATGTTTGTTAACTTTGAATTTGATGTTTGGAGACTTTTTCAAAAAGTAACAGATTCTAGAAAACTTAAGTTTCAGTTAATATTCATGTTAAGTTTCAATGACAATATTATTTTTAAAAGTTTCAAACTATAAGAATGTATGAGGAAAGGTTCTGAAGCTAAATAGCTAAAAGTAATGTTTGTTAACTTTGAATTTGATGTTTCAAACCCTTGGTAAAAACTAACAGATTCTGGAATGGCGACTTTTAGTCAATATTCATTTTAAGTTTCAATCCCAATCATTTTTATTAGTTTCCAAACTCATATCTTCTTCAAAACTTAATCGATTTCTAAAAGCAATATCATTTTCTTGACATCTGGAAAACGGAACTTAAGCTGCTTCTATCTCTCTCAATATATCCCAATATCATTATTAATAGTTTCTAAACTCTCCAATTCCAAAACTTCGTCAAAACTAAACCGTTTTCCCAAAGCAATATAATTTTCTTGATATCTGGAAAACACAATTTAAGCTGCTTTTAACTATTTAGACTTACCCCATAACAATTAATAACTACAGGGTATACAAAAACTTACTGATGTTGATGATTTTTGATTGCTTTGCGAGTGTGTGTGTATGTGTCTGTCTGTGTGTGTTTGTCTGTGGAGACTTTGGCTACCGTTTAATGGCAGACAGCAACAAAAACAACGAAGACGACGACGTCGACTGCGACGAGTTTTGTCTCTTTACCCGTTTCTTTATGTTTGTGCTTTGACGCGATTTATGTCATATCTTATCAATTACAACTGATTAGAGCCCGCAACGAACTCATCACCAGCAACATGAAGAACGTTTTCCATGCCCCCCGCCGCTCCTCCTGTCAAATCTCCTCCCTAGTTTTTACATGCTGTGTGTGTGCAAGTGTGTGTGTATGTGTGTGGTATCAGCAATATGGTCTATGGAATTAGTTCATGGACAAATTGTAGTCCGGGCAGCTGCCAAACTTTGATGGGGTTACTCTTAATCAAATGCGATTAAACTATATAGACAGAGACACATTAATATATTTTTCCATAGAAAAACATAAAAGTCATAAAACTTTAACCCCATCTCATTACTCTTTACTTATAGGGTTCCATTGAGGAATGGCTGCAGCTGTTGCGTTTGGAGGAATATATCCAACCCCTGTTGGAACAGAACTATAAGACAGTGCGTGATGTCACCCAAGTGACTTGGGAGGATCTCGAGGACATTGGCATTGTCAAGTTGGGTCATCAAAAGAAAATCCTGCTGGCCATCAAGCGGGTCAAGGACATTATAAGCGGCAAATGGAATCCAGGCGGTGTCAATGCCTATCAGCAACAGGTAAAAATTTGATTATGAAAACTATAAAGAGTAAAGAGTATTTGGGATGAATGTAGAAAAAAGTTAATATAAGAGTTTCCAGACTAAAACCATTAACCGAAACTAAACGATTTAGTTGGTAAGCGTAACCAAAACTTACTTACACAATTAACCGTTAATTTGTTGACTAACATAACCGTAACCGAACTGGTATTTGCCTAATTTTTGTATTTTGTTTGTAAAACTTTAGTTTTGCATTATTTTTAACTTTTTTTAGAGTTAATTGACTTCAATTTTATATAATTTTCGTTAAATATTTATTTTTTTCCCTTTTTTTTTCATTTTTTTCATTTCTTATCACTTTGATTTATGGACGAATCCCGTTAGGAATATCATCAACAACAACAACCACAACGTAAACCCTGGCAATTTAATGTCCCGATACCGAGTACGCCATCTTATGTGCCAACGACACGCGTCTCCTGGGATGATACCAAGATCTATGCCACGGCAACGACCAATGGTCATATCATAAACAACATCTCGAATGGCGGAGGCGGTGGCGGCGGCGGTGGGGTGTTGAGCAATGCTAGCGGGGGGGATGCCTACTATTGCACGGGCAGCAATCATGAATGTTGCAATGGCAACGATGTGGTGCTCATTAAGGTACGACGAGTGGGTGTGTTTATAAGTGTGTGTGTGTGTGTGTGAGTATGTGTGTGAGTGTGCATAAGTGTGTGAGTGCTCGACAAATGTCAGTTGATGTTTGCAGTCGTCGTCGTCATTGTTGCCCTTGAACTTTAAGTGGCAGCCATTTAGTATAAATGCACTCACTATCTATCTCTTTCTTTCGCTTGCAGGTGCGTCAACCGCGTGGCAAGAGCCTGGAATCGTTGGAGGATATACACGACAACAGCACGCGTAGCCATTTGACCTTTAGTCATTATACGACCACGGACTATGGACATTTTGGACCGCCCACAACGGCGGCGGCAGCAGCTGCAATGGCTGCAGCAGCCACACTTCAACAGCAGCAACATCATCTACTCCAACAACAACAGCAGCAGCAGCAGCAACAGCAACAACAACACCACCAACAACAACAGGCAGCAGCACGTTTGCTTGGCAGCAATGCAGCTGTGGCAGCAATGGCCTGGCGACGTTCCTATGATGATGGCGACATAACACCCACCAATGATGCCACACGCGAGCTCCTGTACGAAGAGGGTGGCGGCACTCTGCCACGTCAACAACGTGGCATATTGCAACGGGCCGTGCTGAATACGATGCCACCATTGGAGCATCATCACTATATGAATGCGGCAGCAGCAGCCGAGTATGTGACATCAGGTGGTGGAGATGCCACAACGGTGAGACTTGAGAGACTTTCTCATTTGACCATGTAATAATACTCATCTCTCTCTTTCTGTTGCAGGCCTTCATTGGCGGCAGTCCATTAACCGGGAAGAAGATAGCACCTGAGCCGCCGAGGCGCCACTGCAGCATACGCAACTCGCGGCAACTGAGTGTGGAGGCAGCACAACAACAACCTGCCGGAGCAAACAATCAACAACAACAACAGCAGCAGCAACAACAGCAACAGTCACAGCAGCAACACATGTTCTATGGCCACACAGCGCAACATTGGCAGCAGCAACAACAACAAGCTGGCGGCATCAACTCGCAGCAACAACCAATATATGCGAATTATGCGACCATACAGCAAACAACCGCGGAGATACACTGCGAGAAGTATCATGACAGCAAATCGAATTCAAGCATTGATTCGATAGATACGATACCGTTTGCTAATGAGAACACTGGCACCATCAAGCAACGGCTTCTCAATCGTCAGGAGCTGCAATCGACAGGATCAATGAGTGCTGGTGGACATCATGCGGCCGGCACGCATTTGCATTCCTCCAGTTCCAGTTCGAGCTCCTCGTCGACGAATACAATTGCCAATAATATAGCGCATTCGTTTCACTCGCTGAAATCTTCCAGTTCGCTGCATGATGCAACACTCGCACGCAGCGACAGCATGAACAGCACTGCGAGTGCTGGCAGCAGTGCTCTACTCTTGAGATCCCCCACCTTGGAGGTGCAGGCAGTAGTAGAGTCATCCGCATCGCCAGAGCCAACGGCTGTGGCAGCAGCTCCACAGGCTCTGCCTGTTAATACAGTGCCGCCAAAAGTATCGGTCAATGTGCTCAATGATATTGGCAATATGCTGGCGAATCTAACCGATGAGCTCGATGCCATGTTGGAGGAGGAGAAACGTGTGGGTCTCAACATTGACAGTGAGTGAAGCGCAAGAAGAGGCAGGCGAAACAACAACACCTCTTCCCCCTCCCCGCAAAAACATCAAATTGAAAGCAAAGTTTCCTTAAGCTGGACTCCCAATCCCACAATCCACAACTCGAACGAGAACATTCACGTAGTGTAGCTGAATTTTATGTGTAATTGTCGTAGTTATGCGTAAACTCTCGTCTCTCGTTAGTTTTTCGTTTATTTCTTTTTAATATCTTTTATTTTTTTATGCCTGCGTCAATTGAACATTTTTTGTGTGCATTTAGTTTTAAGTGATTTCTTGTATGTATTATCTATAATTTTATTGTTTAAGTGAAAAGTTTTCGGTACTCGTTACAATGTATATATAACGAGTACAAACAGCGAGAGTGAACATATGCCCAAAAAGATCTTTTTGAAAAAAACAATGGGTATAACTATGTTTTAGTGTGAGAAATGATTTTTTTAAAAAATTCTTAAAGTTTTTTCATACAAATTCCTTAAAAATTTGTAAACATTCCAAGAATTTATATATTTGACGAGGCCAGTTTTTTTAATTATGATTTGAATATGAATACATACACTGCACAAAATTGTGTATCAAATGCAACTATAACAGAAAAGCTTTCTCAAACACGTATACTTTTGTACTTTTCCCAAAACAAACAAAAAAGAAAATCACACAAAAAGCAAAATATCTAAAATACAAAAATGATATAAAAAAGTAAGCGCAAATTGCATAGATGCAACACTTGCATAGTTAATATATATAGCATAAAATATATATAAAATATACTATATATGTATACATTTAATAAATATTTAAACAAACAAAATCATTTATATGGGCAAGTATTTAGACGTTTGATACTAAAAAACAAGAAAAAACAAAAACAAAATGATGGAAAACTGCAAAGCACACAAAAACAACAACAAAACACACACAACAACAAAACAAAAGCAACAACAAACTATATTTAACAACAACTTTTCTACTACAAAGATCTACAAATGCATTTGTCTTGTTTTTATTTTTTATTAAATTTTTTCTTCTCTTTGTTTTGGGATAAACTTTATTATTTTACTTGTGACTTTTTGGGTTCAATATACTATATTTGAAATATGTATACAAATCAATACAATATGAAAAAATCTATATGAATGAATGTATAATTAAGTGTTATTCCATATAAACTATAAAATTCATTATATATATATTAAATATAAAAAATTATATATATATATTTAAAAATATATTAGCGTTATATTAAGCATACAAATACGGGCATTAATGCTAAATAACGTATAGAAATTCCGTGGTATACACTTCTATTGCCTTTCTTTATCATTTATACCTAAATAAAAGTTTTTTAGTGAAAACCGAATGAGAAAATAAAATAAATTGGAAATTGTTTTCGTTTTCATTACAATTTTTTGTGTTGTAAGCAAATATTATTGCGCTAAGTTAATTTGTTTTGGTGCGCATATCATTATTAGTAATTGAATTTGGAAATATACATATACGTATACATATATGCATATAGTACATACATATATATATTAACAAAAAGTAAAAAAAAACAAAAACAAAATAAACTCACACAACATGTAAAGCACATAATGGACAAAACAAATGATAAATGATAACAAAACCCAACAAATTAAATAAAATTTCATAGTAAAAATGCATCAAATGTTTTTATTGCTAAATAAACAAACAAAACAATGGTTAATAATGGAAAATGTTGAAGTAGGTTTAAGTAAGTTCAAATAATTGCGCCATGTTGCTTTTTAAATAGTACTTTTTATAGCAACAAATTTTACTCCACACTTTACATAGCAACTCTTAATACCCACACTTAACATAACACTGTTAATGTTATCGATTGGTATCGATATCTGCAACCTTATGCAGTATTTGCAATCTAGCAAATTGCGACCACATTGAGTCAGCTTTTCACCTACGCCGCGTTCGGACGCTCCAATAATTTTAAGATAGTCTTTAGCATTTATAACGAAAATATTAATAAAAAAATAAATTCAACTATAATAGAAGTGTGTGTCTCCAATTAGTTATTTGTCTTCTTAAATATATTCGTAATCGTGGTTTACTTTGTGCGCGTCCTTTTCTTTCCCTCTCTTTCCCACTCTCTATAAATACACAAACAACGCAGTTCAACAAATACTTACATTGTATTTTTTTGTTATTAATTTTACTAAATTGCCCATGTGAAAAGCATTTGCATAATATTCTCAATACACATAAAACATACACACGCATGAGTACCCACACACATGTGATTATTGCTAAATTAAATTCTACCACACAAAAGTAGCAAAACGACAACAAATCGTAACGCTAGCTAATAATAATAAATGAATGCAAGTGAAAATGCAAATGCAAACTAATTGAAATCGAGAAAGAAAAAATAAATAACGCGCAAAGCAAGCTGGAGACAAAAGTGAAAAGGAATATCAATTGAAACGCTGTCGCAAATTGAATTTATTTTGTGTTTTTGGGGAATTGGCAAACGCGTTAACATTAAATTGTACATAGTGCAAAATGTCTAACACTGAAGACAGCGAGCTGGACCCGCAAATTCAGGTAAGTTTCATGCCAAAAAGCATGCATTACACGTGTGTTCCGCACATGCACCCGCACCCTTTTGTGCAAGGCAGTGACAAGCGCAGAGCAGAAACAACAAAAACAATTATGATTAAATGCTCAGCTGTTGCCTTGACTTGTTTTTGTTGATTTTTCTCTTTTTGGCATTACTAGCCTTTGTTTGTTTGTAATATGCTCTAGAGCTCTATTTGTTTGTTAGTTTGTACCTGTTTCTCTGTCTCTCTTTCTTTCTCTCATTTGCTATTATTTCGTTTAGCAACTGTCATAGCCTTTTACGGGGGAAGGTAGCGTTTTTTATTCATTGCACCCTGTGTTTAACATTTACAGTTTTATTTATTTTATTGCATGTGCTTTTGTTGACGCTTGGCTGCATTTTGTAGTCTGACTTGTGAGGCATATATTAAAAATCAATTTTTATATATTCATTCTGTCTCTCAATTGAACAAATTGTGCACTTCCTTTCAACGAAACTGTTAAATATTCATGTGGATTTTAGCTGCTACGAAGCACTTGCTGTCACTCTCTCTCTCTCTTTGTCTGGTCCACACGCACAATATCAAATGTCCATGTCCTTGTCAAGTGTTTTTGTCTTGCTTGCTGCTTCTTCCAAGTAATTGCATTTATTGCTCTGCTCTTTGTGCGTAATTTGGAACTCGCATTCATGCATATTCTACTACCACACTTGTGCTTGTGTAGGTAAATGCTCTCTCGGTGTGTGGCCTTTGTACATTTTTGTCTGACCAACTCGAAGAGGCAAACGCATTGTTGCGATTTGGGTGTAGCTCAGGGCGTGGAAGTGAGAAGGCATTAGTCGCAGAGGTATGTGAGGAATGGCAATGGCATGCATAACATTAATATGTTAGGGAAATGCCAAAACACCGACGCGCAAGCAGATGAAAACAAATGCGCAAATGTTTGCCTGAAGCATTATAAACGTATAGTATTTTTTTTCTCTTTTGTTGTCGACTTTGAAAGCCTCGTACGCAGTTAGCATAAATTAAGCTAGGTTTGGTCTTTGTTTTATTTTATTTTTTCTTACGTATGTATTAATTGAGTAATGAAAGTTGATTGCTTTATTGAATATGACACGATGCAATTAAATATAAATATATTTTAAAAGCGGCTCAAGAAAAACGAAAATCCCAACAAGTACCAAAAATTTCCCACACACATCTCTCCATTTGTCTATTTTTACATACGAACACAGTTGGAGAGCCAAAATAAAATAAATGAAATATCCCACGCTGCGAAATAACATTAACAATAACAAAACAGATTGAGAGGCATGTGATTTGATTGGAACGTTCGTAATGTCTATAAATACGTTTGAATTTCCGATGTTTTCGAATATGAGCCTCGTATTATTGCCAAAACAAGCAATCGTCGAAAAACAAAGTATAAACCCAAAACTTGTTTTTATTGCGAATATTGCAAATATAAATATTGGTAAACAAGCTTTAAATAATAGAATGCACAGATATGCACATGTGTATGTGTATGTATTTATAAATATTTTTGTATACCTTAATTTTCTGATTGCTTTATGGTTTCTATGTTTTATGCACCACTTCCACTTATTAAGCCACCGGTATTTGCTATTGTTGCTGTTGTTGTTGCATTTACTAAGTATGTTTGTCAATGAAATTTATAGCGCGTGCAATATCGTTGTGCCTGCCTTCCTTGTCTTATCACAGTTGTCGGTCACACGTCAATGCTGAGTGGGTGAGAGGGAGAGCGGTTAAGATCAAATGGGAGAATGAGCGAAACATGTTTACACAAAGATAGAGGGCAAAATACGCGGTGACGTCTTTTGGCGTATGTAAGACAAAGAAAGCTATAACAACACAAGACAATACCAAATGTAAAAGGCTTCTTCAACGCTTTATCTGTCATTTGGACAGCTGTTTCATTGTTTTTGTTTGCACTCAACCGAATTTGCCGCTCTTTCTCTCTTTCCCACACGCGTCAACGTTTAGTCATTTGAGTGTGTTTGTGTATGTGGGGGAGTTTTCTGTCAAATTTTTTTGGGGACTTTAATACTTTCTTTATGGTGAGTTGAGTAATTAGTGGAAACTTATCGCTGATACGATAATAGTTGACATAAAATACAAAATCGTGAACGCAAAATTTACACCATTTCCAAAAATAGATTAAATTAAGGAATAATAACTATAAAATCGCATTATCAATTTTCCATGGATTCTCCCCAACAAATATCATATAATTTCTTTGGAAATTAAAAACGCCATATCAGCATTTCACCTTGTTCCACTTAATTATTTAATTACCAAAGGAAACATTAGCCATAAAATCCAGCGACAACAAAGATTATGCTAATGACTAATATAATATACGATATCGTAATGCCATATTTGTCTGGCAAGTTGAGACGCGACTTAGAAGAACACGACAAAGACCATAATGAATCACAAATAATCGTGCATATCATTCTCTTCTATCAATGACTCAAATGTTGAAAAAAGCAATTAGTCTACCACGTTTTGTGGTAATTATTCATTTGACTATAAAAAAAAAATGGAAATGAAAAAAAAAATTTCCCAATTGGCAGCGGTGGGATTCGAACCCACGCCTCCGAGGAGACTGGTGCCTTAAACCAGCGCCTTAGACCGCTCGGCCACGCTACCATGTGATTGACGGCGACACAAATATAATACTTCTCATATGCATGCAGCTTTTGTCACACATTGCCTCAGGATTATTTATATCTTGCAATCGTGGAAAGTGTTTTGAAACTATACATATTGACGCAGGCAAAACAAGCTAAAGGCATTTGTACATATTTGCTTGGCACTTGCAACAACGAGTCGCAAATAGCAACAATATTGCGACGCCTCGCGCTGTGGCACCATCATCAATTGTTATTGATACTTTAACGGATAACTTTCGGTCTCTTTCCTTTGAAAACTTTCATTACCAAGTTGTCACTTGTGCGGCATCATTAAAATTTGATGTAGTATTATTGATATATGTTCAGCTCTTGTTAGCTTTTTGAATTATTTTCTTTGCTAACTTGCTGTCAAAGCACAAATTGTTTGTCGTCATCATTAGAGTGTCTCCCTTCTCCCTTTTCATCATTATCAACTTCAATGATGCAAAACAATAGCCACGAAGCCAAAAAAAAAAAAAGCCGGCGGTTACCGCACAAAGTTGCGCATAAATTTTGTTTGTTTATTTTTCGCTTTAATTAATGAATTTCCATTGCCGCAAGCAAAAAGCAAGACGTCGAAATGAAATATATTGTTATGTATATATATATATTTCAGTTTCTGCTTTTTTATACATTTAAATTGTATTTTTGCGACAGAAACTTGGTCATTTCCGCTCTGTAAGAAATATATTTATAGGTTCTTGGCTTATCTATATTTTGCACTTGACTTGACGATCATATCAGAAGTAATTTTATCATTGAACATTGTCATTAACTTGTTTCAAAACACAATCGAAGTTCAATGTCTTTATCTTTTTTGTTTTTAATACATATGTTCTAGAGTTTTAATAGCTTTCACAAGGAATTGACATCATTATCTTTATGGTTTTGTTATTTCCAGTTTAAAGTATGTTAAAATCTTGACTTTAGCAACTTTTAAATTTAAAACTCTTTCCGACTTTCTTGGCCAAAAATAGCTTTCTATTTGAGAAGCAATCTAAACTGTTCCATAAAACACACATTTTCAAAAAACAAAAATGTAGCTTTTTATCTCTTTTGTTTGACTTTGCTAACAAACAAGCTCATCATCTATCACATCTTTTACGGCGTGTTTTTTCTACTTGGATAAATTTGTTTCTCTTTATTATCGGATTTTTCACATTGTTGACATAACTCTTGCGCTTTTTGTTTTTGGGGTTAACGCTTTTGGGCTAATTAAAATTGTTGCGGTCAATTGCGTTTTGAGTCAAGCTACGCTGACTTTTTTGTAGTTGTTGGAGGCGCACTCTCCGGTTGTGCCTTACCCTTTTTATATAACAAACAAAAAGAAAACACTTTCTAAGTGCCTTCAACATCATGAACAAGAGCAGCAACAACAATGGCAACACTTGTGCCAGTTTTACTTTTGAGCCCTTTTAGCCTACTTCAGGCAAAGTGCTTAACTTTCTATTAGTCGCATAGTCACTAAAATCTGGCCTTAATATTATTTTAGTTGGTTTTTTTTTGGTAACAAGTGACGCAATTACATTTATTTGCAGTTGAATGTCCTTTTTTACGTAACCTATTCCTCCTGTTCGCCTATTACACAAGTCCACACAAATCGATGAATACGGTTTCCATTACAACTTTCGCATTTCCTTTCTTCCTGCTTTCTTCTTTCTTACTTGACTTTTTGCAAGGGAGCTTCCCTGCTGCTATATTACAGTTTATACGAGGTACGAGGCCACCACATAACTAGGTCAGGTCAGGTCAGGCTTCAGAGTATTAGGCTCTCTGGATAAGTATGTTTCGCGACAGTGGAAGTTTCCTAACCTTAGTTTGTCTTTGCTGGCGTCATTTCTACTTTGTATGCGGGGTGTGTCCTCATTGTGGGGGATGGGGGCAAAGCTACTAATAAGCTAATAATATATCTATTTACATGGTATGTTGTTTGTGAGGGCTTGCTTGTGGGTTTTCTTTTTGTTATTCTGGGATGTTTCCTTTCCTTTAAGGCCGTATTGTGTGGATTTCGGAAGATAATATGAGGGTATAAGTAAACCCTTCGATATATATACAACATATATTGTCTTTAATCTTTATTTACAAAGCTTAAAACTATAAAAAAAGAAGTCCCTTTGACAAAGTTGTAATATAGTTGAAAGTCTTGAAAGGTCATGCCTTTAAGACAAAAGGCATGCAATGTAACCATAATATTTGCCCACGATTACACGATTACACAACTCGTGTTAGTTTGCAGCGGTTGTCAGTCATCTGTTCAAATGGTAAAAGCGCAGACGTCGGACGACGTAATCAACTTTTTTATAGCCTGTTTGCTCGAAAGGGCGGCGTCTGTTTGTCTGTCGAATGCGCTCCTTTTTTAAAAACGGAAAACGAAAGGGCAAAAGCACGTCATCTTGAAAATTGCTTTTACTTTAGATAAATTAAGTTTGTAACAAGCTTTTAACTTTGAGCAGTTCTTCGCTCTCTTCCCATAAAGTACCTTTGGCCTTTTGTGTGGTGCGCACCTTTCAGAAAAACCCTGACGAATGCAAAAAAAAAAAGTAAAAACAACAAAAAACAGAATAAAAACGTCAGCACATCGCGTGATTTCGAAACATTTTGGCGGCGGCGGGTTCTGTTACCATGTGATTTTGACCCTGTTTTTGTGGGTGAGACAACGCATTCGACAGTTGAGGTATATCATTAATTAATCAATAAATCATGTTAGTCTTTAAATTTAGTTAGCCAAAATGAACTTTAAATAGAAAAGGTTTAAAAGTTTTAAAAATATTTCAGCGGAACTAAAAGTTTATAAGTTTTTTTTTAGTTTTTTACCCAAAAATTCCCAATTCTCCATAGCTTCTACTTTGTGTACTTTGTATTTTTGCTTTTAAACATTGTATAAATAGCAAAAAGTAAATAAAATACGTAAAAACTGATCAAATATGTATATTTCTTTGTGTTCAGTTCTGAGACGTCATTGCGCATCAGTCAATAAATAATTATTTACCCCATTGAAGATACTCAAATAATATTGTTTTCTTGTTTTTTTGCGATCTCATCTTTATAAATAAGTACAGCTGTCTCTGGTCCTCTGGCAAGCAGCTTGATAAATAATCGAAACCATGTGGGTTTTTTTTTTGCATCTTTATGACAACTCAATTGCAGCAAAGTTGAATGTTTATAAAGACGATTGTCTTTATTGATTGCTGAATTGACAATATACTATATTTGTATTGCATTTGCATTTAAATTTTTGTTGAAAGGTCTTTGGCTCTTTTTAGGGCCGTTGCACACGACAGCAATTAATTAATGTTGTTTGGTTTGTGCCGCTAGAGGGCGCACTGGTGCCAACTTGCTTATAACTGTTACTAACTACTACCATTTTAATGTGTAAACAATTGTTTGTTTTTGCTATTGTGTTTTTGTTGTTGCATGTTGCACATGAAAATAGCTGGGTAATAGGCCTGAAAAAAACAAAACAAATGCACAAAGGAAAAACTTTTAATTAACAAGCACTTTGCACAAAACCCAAATACTACTTCCTCTCCTTTGTGCTGTGTGCCATCATTGCCAGATGCTAGCAAATTCCTGGAAAGTTCAACTGCAACTGTCCGTCCGTTGTAGGTATACGAAAAACTGGTTTTTAGGGGCCATAGCCGAAAAGGTAAACCGAGAAACCGGTCTGCATACTAAACTGAACTCCGTCGTTCGTTCGTCGTGCGTCTCGGCCTTTAAATCAATCAGCATCCAGACTCTGTTCCATGATGCTCTGTTTCGTTCCACATACACGTACACGCATATACACACTTACACTTACACACACGCTTTACCTGTCCCTTGCGCATATCCGGCAAGTGAAGAAATGCCCACGAAAACGACCAAACGATAAAAATCAAACTGGGACAAGCTTAATAAAAGCTGCTACAAAGAAAAAAAAGCCATATACATGCATAAACTATCTCGCATGTGTATGTTGTGTATGCATGTGTGTCGAACGACGACATTCAGTCCGAAAATATGATAATTAAAACCAGTTTTGTATTTTTTTTGACCACACCAAAACAAAACAAAAATACTGTAACCGCAAACAGTTCAGCGATCCGTAACAATGTTCGGTGCTAGTGTACGCCCGCCGCCGGCTACACACACAAAATATGCACACATATGAGGAATTCCAAATGAATTATTATCCCCAAGTAAATAACATGCAAGAAATATACGCAATCTTCAACGATACAATATACATGAGACACGATACTTATGCTCAATTGAGTACAATTTCCCATGGTATTTATTCAATTTCGTACACTCCATTCGCCATTCGCTCTGCCTGGCAGTGATTTACATCTCTTACATTATTCATCTCTCCAAAAGGGCATTGCCATAACAAATGTTAATTTTACATAGCGGCTTGGTATTATGTTAAGTGGTTGGTTTGCCTGAAAGTTTATTGATATTGGCGTAGAGCTTTGAGTTGAGTTGCGTTTCTTTTGAATTTGTAAGAAGTGTTGGCTGGCAGTCGCGGGTTCTAATCACGCCGTTTCGGATCGGATGAATGATCAATTTTTATTTAAGAAAATGTGCGCCCCTAGGTTTGCTTTGGAATCGCTGCCACAAAGAGCAATTTCATGTTCACATGGGGCAATATCAACACGTTTGCTTCACTCCACGGAGGGTTCGCGCTACTCTCTAGCGAATCCCTTCACTACAGACTATTGAACGGACAATAAATTTTTTAATGCATCTAAGAAGCTTTCAATCTGCATGAATGTTAACAGACTGTTAAAGATCCCATATCTCAGTTCTGTTCTTGTTCGCATGTTTTCTGCAAAGGACATCATGGAAAATGTTAACTTAAATAATGGTTTGCTGTTAAGTAAAAAACTAGTTTTTCCCAACATTTTGACGATGTTAGCATGGTGCTCTGCGTTAAGTTTCGCTTCTTGTAGCTTTTCAGTCCCGCGCGAGTTCGTATCTCATTATAAGGATAGCATACATATTTGTGAATCCTTTTAGAATGGAATTTTTATCTTATTTAATGTGTGTGCCCGAAAGTTTTGAACTGAAATTTGCTGCTCAAAAAGCAATTTTCATATTCACATGTGAGGCAAGATCAAAAGGTTTTTTCCATACCCTGGGGGATTCGCGCTTTCTTCATTATATAGCGAATCCTTCAATAAAGCTTGATAAACGACAAAACTTTTTTTTTTTTAATTATACACGCATTTTATATAGCTTAACATTTTTTTTGTAGTATTTTATTGGTTCAACATTTGTGTGTTTTTTTTTCTATATACACTTAACTTAATTTGTCTTCTTCTTGTTTACAAATAAATTTATTAGAATGAAAAATAGATTGACAAAAAGTAAAACATAATAAGAGTAGATCATCGATTAAAAATTAACAGTGACTAATTTTTTTTGTCGGGCAGCGTTTTCGTAATGCATTATCTGGGGGCTCTATAAAGCTAAGGACAACTAGCTTAAAAGTTAGACAAACTCATAGCCAATGCCAAACTGAAAACCATTCAAGATCTTATCAGTGGCTTGCCGACTCAGTGGGATGCAGTAGTTTAATTCAATGCGTGCTCTCTCCGCCAGTTTGACAGCCAAACCCATTCCGTAAGAGCTGCGCATGTTGTCTAAGGGAAGAATTAAGGAATTAATATATTTCATACGGTCTTGATTTTGTTAAGAAATAGATACCTGTTGTAAATGCATTGCTATTGCCCATATTGTAGAAGAAATGCATACGAAAATGACTAGCGAGTCCCTTGAAGACCCCAGCAAACGGTAGCGGTGTCCACAAATGTGCGCCCGTACACCAGAATGTCTGTGCACCAATTGGTGTACCATCGATGACGGGTCCTGCACCACCAAACTTAAAGCCACGCAACGTTAATGGCCCGCCGCAATAGAAGAGATTATTAATGGGTAGCACTGTTGTCTTCTTGGTCTCCTTCATGACACCGACGCGAGCACAAAACTGTGCCACAACGCCCGCAAAAAGCGGCACATTCATCTCGCCATGCGCTGTGCTGCTGGTGTATGATATATTGCCACCCAAACCACAATATTCGTTGACGGACTTCAACATAATGCCACGCGTGGGAAACACATTATTATCCCGATTGTCATAGACCAACGAATAGCGTAACAGCGAAGCCAACTTGGGTCCACAATGATCGCGTATGGCAAACGGGACCGATTTGTTCAACAAACTCAGATCCCTAATCGAATTCTCATACTGCAACGAGTGTGTGAGCTGTATGTGAAAGTAATATGGTAATTAGTGTTGGTTTATTTGTGTTTAAGTCACGTAATTTCAACTTACATCCACGCCAAGCATCGTATGTGCACTAAAGTCAATCAGGTAACCCAAGTTGGTGGTCTGAAAAGAGCTAATATCAAAGCGATCTGTTTGCCGAAAAACGCTGAACGAAACTCTGCAAAAGAAAAGGGTTATAAGTTAATCAAGTTAGGATCATGTTGACTTACTCTGGTCGATGTTCGCGAAAGCGTGTATGAAAGAATGGTTTCCAGAATTTCAGCTGGAGATCATGGGCTCTGGTGCTGCTGTAGCTGCCCTGCAGCGAAATGCTCTCACCACGTCCAAGGATATTCGGTATGGTCAATTCGGTGCGTAAGGAACCCTCATTCTGTCCAATCTCTGTGCCAGCGGAGCCCATGATGCGAGTGTATTCATTGCCCTTGAGGGTCACCTCATAGCCCTGGGGCGTGGCATCTGTACCACGACTGATATCAATGTGCACCGTAATATCCTTGAATATGCCCAGCTCATGCAGATAAGATTTGGCTGCCATTGCTTCCAGCATCATTGATTGAAAGTTGTCCGCCTTGAACAATCCCTCGGCGGCACGTTGCACGTAGTCATTGTGTGTGCGCAGTAAACCGCTTACATTTACACGATCCACACGTGCTGATATTTTACTTAAATCATATTTACTATTTGGATCCTTGTTCATTGGACCGCCACCACTTGGCGTATTTGGCATCTTTGTGTTCGATTTTTGTGTTAGTTAGGTTGGCAATAACTGTAACGAAGGATCAAGAATTAAGGATCATTAACAATTTGTTATCTTTTTTTACTGTGCAGATTGAACTGGAGAATCTCAATAGTGCTACCGATGAGATTAATAAACTAGAAATAGAATTGGAGGTAAGCATATTCAAATATTTCTATGAAATTCTCAGCTCATTTTATATATTTCTTTTATAGGAGGCCAACTCGACGTTTCGCATACTGTTGAATGAGTCGACGCGGCGTTTGAAACTCTCCTCCAAAAAGCTAGGCAATTGCATTGAAAAGGCACGCCCCTATTATGAGGCTTTAGATAAGGCGAGGGAGGCTCAAATTGAATGTCAACAGGCAGCCGTCAAATTTCAGCGAGCTAATGGTAAGAAACACATTCCTACAGAAATTGAAACTTCTACTAATGGTAAACTAATTCTTGCAGAGATCCATGCAGCTGCGAAGGAAACTGTGGCTCTGGCCGAGCAACGTTTCATGTCCAACTCACATGAATGGCAATTCGATAATGCCTGGCAGGAGATGTTGAATCATGCCACCCAAAAGGTCATGGATGCCGAAAAACAAAAGGCCGATTGTCATGCCGAGCATCAGCGACGTACACGACTCTTTCACAGTGCCGAGCAAAAGTTGCAACAGTTGGAGGATCGGTTTAGACGCAGCATCAACAAGTCGCGACCCTACTTCGAGGAGAAGCAAGTGTGTCAGGATCAGTTGCAGACACAAAAGAATCGCATACAGGAGTTGCAGCAGCAGGTGGCCTGTGCCAAGGCAACATATTCCACAGCGTTGCGCAATTTGGAGCGCATCAGTGAGGATATACATAGGCAGCGTGGCGATTATCCAGCGTTAAGTGGCTCTCCACCACCACCGGGAACGCGAGAGCCAGGCGTGGGCGCAGAACTGAATACACCCACCTCAAGTGCGTTGCCATCGTTGCCCGATTTTCAGCTGGAGTTGGAGAAATGCGATTTTCCATCGATAGCGGGCAGCCAAATGTCATTGGGTGCCGGCACTGGCACACCTGCTGCCACACCATCCGCCGTTGAAACCGAAGATGAAGCCGAGGAGGAGGATAATGTGTGTGACTACGATGAGCAGGCGATGGGCAACGATCTGCGTGGCGTTGTCGACGAACGTCAGCTAGAGGCATTGCGGCAAAAGGTCAAAATTCTGGCAGTGCGACCCATTGAAGGTGGCGATGGCCAACAACAGAACGATGTGTGGGAGCATGAACTGAAAGCCACCGTTGATAAGCTGGATCATCTCATGATGCTCAAGGAGGCAGCCAAGCAT
Source organism: Scaptomyza parva (assembly GCA_035044645.1). Lineage (NCBI taxonomy): Eukaryota > Metazoa > Arthropoda > Insecta > Diptera > Drosophilidae > Scaptomyza > Scaptomyza parva. The sequence goes on from JAWNNT010000090.1 coordinate 10,035,043, forward strand.
CAGCTACAAAAGTCCACAGAGATGCGACCAAATTCACTCGGTGCCGAGGCACTTAAACGCCACACCGACATGGATGTCGTGGATGCCCGGGATGTTGTGATTAAAATAAGCACCGCCGACTCAATTGCCCATCATAGTTTGCCAGTGACGCCGCAGCATCACCAGCAGCCCGGTGATAGCGCCATCAAGAAGCTACAACAGCAGCTGGCGCCGTTGCCATCAGTGAATGTGTCCATGCGGGAGCTGCCACTCTTGGCTAGACTCTCCAATGAGCTACTCGATCGTAGCAGTGCTGCAATGGGCAGCGTTCGGAGGCAACTTCGGCGTCGTTCTCTCGAATAACAGCATCAGCAACTACAACTACAACTGCAAAAGCAACACCAACAACAACAACTCTCTAAGAAAAAAAGAACTCTAATATCAACTTAAAAGTTTGTTTATATTAAATGAATTGTAAAATGTTTGTAAATGCAAATTCGAAATGCATTTAGTTCACACTGAATATTGAGTACACAATTGCCTATATATATACAATATCACATAAAAAAAACAAAAATCTACATATATATTTTTCGTATAAACGTATTATTAAATTATCATAAATGTTGAGTAATTGTTCCGAGCGTCCTGCGTGTTAATATTTAACTTATTAATGTTCTTTTATGTGATTCAAATTGATGGAAAATTGTAAAAAACAAAAGACCACGCACTAAACAATAAGCAGCTTTAAGTTAATGTTTAAAACTAAACAAAACAGATCCAAGAAAATATGCAACTTACTAATTAAAGAGCAAAGAGTATAATTGGACACATGCACTAAATAGTTTAGCCTAAAATAACACATTAAAAAAAAAAAGAAACCCGCACTCGTTTGAAATGAGAAATGCAACAAAAACAAAAAACAAAAACAAAAACGAATTCAATTAGCCATTAAGCGAAATTCTCAAATATCGTAAAGAATGCGCGTAAACTGTATATTGAGCTATATGTGCGAAAGCAGGAAAAATAAGTATTTCTGTGTAGTTAAAATTACAATTTCCAATTAAAAAATAAAAATTTACATTTTAACTTTTTTGGTCCTTTTACTGTGTTTCAAATTGTGTAAGTGTTGGTAAATCTGCAATCTTATCTACCGGCTTTCCTTTCCCCCTCCTTAAACACATCATGTTATCACAGCTGTAAGTTTCAAACTTAGCAAAAATCATGTAATTCATTTCACAAGACGATTCTATGATCTTTCATAACTAGCTGTTGCAGCATTTGTTTGTCTGAATGAACTATAACTAAAGTATGATGTCACTGTGTGTCTGCATTTTGACACAATAATCTATAAATGCAAAACACAAAATTTCGGTCCACAACAGTCCACAAAATTATGTAAGCCAATTGGTAATGACAGTCTTACCTCAGTTGTGCGCCTTCCAAGTTAGTTAGTCACACGCGACGGTCGAATTTGGCGGGTTTGTGTTCCGGAGATACTATAAAATAAAAACAAACTGAGCAGCGCCTACTGCCAGTCAATTTTTAACAATATTTCTTTCGACTTAAAACGCACGCGTGCGACTATTGAATGTTTCACTAACAGCTACACCTGTGGTCACCCAAAATATTAACATTTGTTAAAATGTTATTAACAGCGCGCAATAATTTGTAATCGCCAAGAGGCGGGCACTTGCTGTGCAAAACACTTAAAGATTTAAGTGATTTTAAAATGTTTGGATGATAAGTAAGAGTAGTAAAGGAATAAATCTGTGTGAATCGACAATTTAGTGATTATGTTAACAGTTAGAGATGGCATGTTACTGTTTGATGTGAACGCCAACTATCGAGACACAAATTTATACATTCTTTTCAAACAGCCGTTTAAATGTGTTTTTTTTAACGATAATAGCAAATTCATTAGAGCAATAATTCCCATTAGATTATTATATATTTACACGTGTTCAACAGAAGACAATACAGTTTTTTCTCACAAGTTGAAAATTACAGATTAAGTTCTAAAACTAAACATGTATGTGGGCTTTTTTAAATTGCATGCAATTTCTTATATCTTTTTTCGTCCATTATTTACTTTTGTACACATAATGCCATTGGATTGCAATTTACGCATTATTTCTAGTGCCTGCTGCTTTTTAGACTGAGCCAATGTATCGACAGGCGGATCGGGAGTCTCACGCGTATTACGACGCTTAACTTCGACGCCACAAGCACGCAACTTGTTGAGTATCTGTTGGGTATCGCCGGTACTTATAGAGGTGCCAGCTGGTATGCTAACCATGGGTGGACCGGCAGCTGTTCCTGTTTTGCTTACAGGCGCGAGTGTTGCTGCCTCCTCACAGAGATCTTCAATCTTATCGGGTACAACATAAACATTACTTTTCAACTTTGTCGGATCAAAGCTGATGTGTTTTATATATCGAAGCTGATGGCTTGCGAGAATAGTGCGCCTTGGCATCGAAAGTCGTATACGTTTAGCAGGTGACACTGAAAATGTCTCCTTTTGCGGCTTTTCCTCATTTTGCTCATTTTCCTCCTCTTCCTCCTTTATCTCTAGCTTTATTTGTATCTCATTTTCATTCAGCTCCTTGCTTGCCTGATGGCGTGTGCGAATCTTTTCAAAGTTCTCTTTGGCATTGGTGGGCGGTTGTCTTGCTTTCACGGCTTGCACGCTATTAGCATCGGTGTACCAGCGCGGATCCTCCAGCTCAGCTTCCCAATCTATACCTCTGTCAATGGCATTGTGTACTGCATCTGGCTCATAGATGAGCAGCTAAAAAATGCATTTAACATTAGAGGTTCTCGTTTACCTGTATATAACAGTAAAAACCACTTACCTCTTGCTTGCCATTAATAAGTCGCGTCTTTCGTTTATGTTCCTCATATTGCAATTCGTCAATCGAGTTCACAATGTGCTTAATAGAGCTGCATTTAGTCAGGTGTGTTTGAAATGCTTCAAGTGTAATATAATGGCGTTGGCAGGTACTGCACAGGAGTATTAGACGCCTTTGCTGATCAAATAGAATGTCACCGAAGCGCACAAAGCGCAGCGATTTAAATTTACGAATTGCATTCATTTGTGATATTGGATAATCAGTGGCTAACAAATGTTATTTTAGTTACGTTCTTAAATGCTTGTCACGAATTAAAATAAATGCACGCCAGTGCGTTCGTTTTTCATAATTTAAACAGTTAATGCTGCTTTTTGTCTTTTTGTTTACTAAAAAAGATTGTCTGTTAATTGCTTATTCAGTTTTGTTATAAAATCACAAAATGTTCTTACCATTACATATAAATTGACGTTACAAATGTAAATGCTTGCCGTCAGCTGTGCGCTTATTGCATTTTGTTTATATTTTTGTCTTCACAAATTTTTCTAAAATAATGCGTCCAGATAGTTATGATAATTTGTGGTAGTATGCTGATTAAGCGCTGCTCGATATATGTTCGATAGTTGCCATCAAATCAGTGTTGGTAAGCAGCTGTTTTCATAGGCGCTCACGGCGCGCATTTAAATGTTTGTTTCTACATTGCATTTACTCGGCAGTTGCTATACGTTTATTTTGCTTAACACTTTGGCTAATTTAACTGGCTTGCTTATTTATTTTTTCGACTTTTTCTATGTATCGGTGTTGAAGGTTCGTTTTAAAATAGCGATTGGCTTTTGTTGCCATTGATTAACGCCCATGCAATTGAAATTAAATCGCTTGCAAATGATTCGACGTCGTAACAAAAAAACAAACAGCGGGCTGCAAATGCAACACCATTTGTTTGGGATTTTTTTACCCTCACGCTGTTCTTGTTACAGTATGTATGTACATGGTGTGATTTTTTTGATTCCCTGACTTCCGACAAAAAGAAAAAAATCCCCTTTAATGTTTTGCGTGTCGCGGCACTTGTGCAATGAACTTCCTTTTTTTGTTTTTGGTTTTTCGTTTCGATGCTGTTAGTCGTAAAACAAGCTGCACATGTTTCGGATCAGATACACACACACACACACCCACACTCTGATACAAATTCGTGTCTGTAATAACCTTTTAAAGTTGTGCCTTGGATGTTTGTTGTTTATAATGCTTAAAACTAGTTTAGAAACACAAAAGCCAAATATGCATGTTTAAGAAGTGACACTAAGAAAACGATTGAGCAGACGTAAAATAGACAACACTTCATTTTTGGGAACAATTGGATTTTTTGGGGGTAGCATGAGGTTGCCAATGCTGTGCCATGCAATTAAGCAAGCAATGCTCGACCTGGCTACCGCACTCCCTCTCACTCTGTCTCGCTTGCCCTTAGTGTGCTGTGAATCTCGCATATATACATACATACATATATTCCCTAGCCCATCTGCTGCTGTTGCCGTTGCTGGTTGCTCGTTGCTCCGTTGCACGATGCCATTGCATGCTGACCATGCAAATTACGTTGCCCACAGAGACACACACACACGAATACACACACTCACACATATGGGGTATGGACACGCAATGCTGTCACCATTTGGCCGTGCGTTTGAGTGATGCAGTGAGACAGGCAGGACAAAGAGCGGAGGTCTAGCAAGAGGACCAAAAATACAACCAATGCCAGTACAGCAAAGTTAAGTTAAATGGACTTGCGGTGCACTCAAGCAGTCAACACACACAAACACACTCACACATAGAAGAGAAGCACACATACACACACAGTTGCTTTAAGCTGTAACTGGGCTAGTGCATGTGTCAAGGTAGCACAGCTCGACTAGTAGATTAAATTAAACCTAGCAACAGAGAGATGAAGAGAAGTGTGTAGATGTTAGAGCAACTGAACCCATGCAATGCTGCATGCATGCAACAGCAACAACAACAATAACAACATTAAACGTGTTTACACCATGTCCGACCAGTTGATATGCCAACTGCTCTAACAAACACACACTCAACACAGACACAGACAAACACACGTATACAGATTCTAACTGGTGCGTGTTTCGCTTATGAGCAGCGACGACGACGACGACGATGACTACTGCCTCTGGACAATGGGAACACTTGGAATGCCAAAGCGTCGTTGTCAACTATTGCCACTTCTCTATTTTTTTATCCTCTTTCTTGTGTGCCATTGTTGCGGCTTTTTGTTTTTCCAGTTGCAGACGTTAGCTGAATGTGGGGCTAAAGGAAAAAAATCACTGCATACTTTCAGGTGCAGCTGCTGCCATAACACAATATACAAAATTGGGTGAGGTGAGGGCGGGCGAGCGAGAAACACAACGCAACGCGAACATTGTGTGCGCGCCCTGACTTTGAATTAGCCTTTGGCTCGCCACCAGCCATCTTGCCACACAGACACACACGGATACATACACACACACTCGCTCATGCACTCAGGTAGTAGTAGTCGTCCCATATCAAAGTGCCGCATGCTTCCCAAGCAGCTTTGTCACAATTTCTCTCTCTCTCTCTCTTGGCTTATACGTGTGTGTGTGTAATCGGCTGGTTGTGGGATAAAAGTAAGTTTGGTTAGTTGACTTTTTAAAATCCAGAGCATACATAGGCACTTGCTGCTGTCATTTAGTTTGAACATCTTGCAACTACGCTGCAAAATATTGTTGCCTTATTCTGGAGTACTTCTGAACAATGTCAACAATTTTAAGAATTTTTCGGTAATTGCTGTTAATATTCAGTCTAATATTAAAGATTTTGTCTAATAGATAATGGGCTTAAAGCAAAATACATGTTAGACAAGAAAAGTTTTCATTACTAATAAGTAAACTGTTCACTGATTACTGTTAGTTTAGTGTTGGTCAACAGAGAAAGAAAGTTTTTGTTTACCGCTTTTAAGAATCGTTTTCTTTCTCCGAACTGAATTGGAAACAAGAAACTGCTTTTAGGCTGACTGCGTTTCGTTTATTGACCAAACGAATGAAAGCTAACGAAAAACATTGCATTGCATTTTCTTTCAGCTGACCTTACCAATGTCCTTTTTGTACAAGTTCGATTCGAATCAATGTCTTAATATAACGCTCATTTATTGACCCGACTCAAACAAAGCAGCAAAAGTCAAGTTAAATTGCTATAAATGCAGCTCCTCCCACCTCCTCCTCCCACCCACTCACACACAACCCACACTTAAAAGCACATACATGTTAGTATGTGTGTGTGTAAAGAGGAATGAAGAAAAATAAAAAAATGCAGCTGCGCTCACTTCCTAAATGACTCCTGGCTATGGCTATGGCTACGTCGATGTTGATGTCGATGTCGATGGCTATAGCCGATGACTATGGCTATGACTATGACTATGGCAATAGGTTTTTGGCTTTGGCATCGACTTTCAGTTCAAGGTAGAACGATTGCAGGAGATCGCCAATTTCCTGGTGTGCCTGCAGCAGGTAGCCAAAGTTGATTACAAAGCACTCAAAATCAATAGGAAATGCAGTTAAATATTTTGCCAGCCGAAATAATTGCACAAAAAGATTTCCAACACAAATCAAATAAATACTATATATGCATGAGAGAAAAAGAGAGACTGAACATTTTATTGCCGTCTCTGTCTGTCATTGTTGGCAGAAATTATTTAATTAAAAGCTGAACGCGCCGGCAAACTGAAACTGAAACTAAAGCCAAGCTCAAGTCTTGACTGAAATTCTCACCAGGTTTTTGTTATTTTTGTTTTTTTTTTTATATGGCTAAAAAGCAACGACACTCAGCGCCATAAACGTATGGCCCGGTGTGAAAACTTTACCACCTCGCTCCCACACTCCCCGTCTCTCCCACCCACCTGACATACAGGTGAAAAAGTTTTTACTCCAGGCATCTCAACGTTGGCAGCATTCAACTTGTTAAACAATTTTCGTATATACGAGCATTTTCGACAACTTTTCGTACCGTCTCTCTGTATGAGTGTGTGTGTTTGTATATGTGTGTGCTGTTAAAAATCTTTAAGATACGACAACAACAACAACAACATTAAGAAAAAGAAATGCAGCATTGCAACAACCTACAAGATACAGATACAGCTGAAGCAGCAGCAGCCTGAGCTACTTTATGCGTCTGCTTGGCAAAACTTGCTGCTAGATAGAACCGAACCGAATGAAGGATGCGAGGGAGGAACGGGGGGAGGGTGCGATGTGGGCTTTAGTGTGGATAGTTATACATTGCTGTCTGTCTGCACTGGCTGACTGGCTGGCTGGCTGACTCGCTGACTGGCTGGTAACTTTTTGCCAGACAATTTTTCTGCTACTTTGCATGTCAGTGCAGCAAGCGGCATGCAGCAAGCAGCGGCAGCATCCACATCCACAGCCAGTGCAAATAGTCGAAAAGTTACAGCGGGTAAGTTTTGTGCACAGAGAGAGAGAAAGAGTTGAATGTCTTCGACATTTTGCAATTGAATTTAGCATGAAACTATCTTTTACCCTACCCAACCCCACCACCTCCCTCGATACTTTTGTATCTTTATACATATGTATATCTGTGCACAGATGTGTGTATCTTTTGTAGTGTGTCCCCTGATACGGCCAAGGTAAGGTCCATGTTGCTGCCGCTGCCCATTCAGATAACACATTTTGTGGCATACAGTGTGGCGCTTAAATTGTTGCCTATTCCCTTGCATCAATAATAAATGGTGTGACTCCCCGGGCCCAAAAAAAAACCTTCATGCAACCAAATTTAATGTTTGAAAATATGGGCAAAAAACATTAAATAGACAGAGCTTAAAGCTTTCGGTCGTAGTTTCTCTGGCATTATATAATAAACTGACAGCTTAAATGTTATGCTTGAAGTAAATTTGAATTATAAATTGGGAATGCTTCTGCCACAGAGGCTTTATTCAATAAATGCACATAAATTCACAGATATATTTTGAGTATGTGTGTGTGTGTGTTAAGTGTAGAAATGAACTGAACTGGAATGTTGTATGTTAGCAACAACATAAACAGCATCTGAAACGTGATGAAAGCCAAAATGCTTGAGAGCCTCCCGAAAACCAGTCAAAACAAAGTGCAAAAGTTCAAATGGAAAGTGTACTTGTTAGTTGATATTATTGTGAATGGGAGATCAATAAACGCTTATGACACATCATTTTGGCCACAAAATGTAGACGGCTTGAAACCGCAGACAGTGCCAAAATAGTATCTACCAAATTTTGTAATCACCTATAAGCATGGTTATAGCAAATATTTATACCCAAAAAAGTAGGCAACAGCAACAGCGACAACGCACACAAACACAGAGAGAGACACACACACATACACAGTCAGACAGACAAACTCACACAGACCGATACACAATTCAATATAAACATAGTTCGAAGTGAGAGAGTTGGCAAATATTCGCACGTTTAGTTCAAGCTTAAAGTGCAAACCACCAACAACGGTTTTACAATTTCACCTCGAAATTAAATTTCGCTTCCTGGAAAACGGACACAAACTGACACACACACACATGCACACACACAGGTGTATATGTACATTGTGTATGTATTGGCGCCTAAATTGCTTCTAAACAAAAATTAAATTGCGATAGCCACAAATGAAAATTCTGAAAATTATCAGCTGCCAAGCGACCGGCAAATGATTTTCCCAACCCAAAAAACCCATTTTGTCTCCACTCCCAACCCTTCCCCCCCTCCCACAATTTTCATTTCATATACTCAGTGTTGGTGTTGGAGATTTGGTCAATGTGTCTGCTGCTATTGCAATTCGCCGTGTTTATTGAAAATCAGTGTGCTTTATAGAAAAAACCTTTTGTTGATAGGGATTTTAGGTGGGTTGACTCGCAAGCGGGCGAAGGAAACAACATGGAAATATGTGCGTCCGGCAAATTTGTCGTTGTTCAGGTTGCTTTGCTTCCGTTTTTCAGTTTTTTCATACACACACACACACATACAATTATATATGTATACAGTGAGTGTTGTGTAAATAATCGGCATCCAAAAAGTCGCCAGATTGTTAAAACTATCGCTTGAAAAAATATTCGCAATTCGCACAAACAACAAATGGAAAAGTTTAACGTTACATGCTGTTACATGCAGGTATATAACTTTTCAATGCTCTATATCTTTAATACTCTATTAAACTTTAACTAAAATTAGTTATAAAATAGTTTTCTTTAGGTTTAAGCGGTTTTTTTGAAGTTCAAAGAAAATATTTGATCTTATTTTTAACACTGAACTTTATCGCTAGATGGTAGGGAAAGCACATTTACCAGGGATGGAGTTTCCTCAGGGCAGAAAGCTGATAATACCTTGTTAGTTCTGAGATTTTTGATGTCCTATCGTATTTCTAACAATGAGCTGAATCGCTAGATGGTAGGAAGAAAGAGAATTTGCCAGGGATGGAGTGTTCTCGGGGCATTAAGTTGATGATATTTTGTTAGGTCTGAGATATTAGATGTTCTATCGTATTTTTAATACTGCACTTAATCGGAAGATGCTAGGATGAACGAGAATTTGCCAGAGATGGAGTTTCCTCAGGGCAGAAATCCGATAATACCTTGTTAGTTCTGAGATTTTCTCATTTTACACTAAGCTTTATATCCCCCGCAAAGAGTACCATTATAGTTTCGAGGGTACACAAAGGTGCAAATGAAAACGGATGGGAAAAGGGAGAAGGTGGAGAACCGAAAGGGGTTATGGGGGAGTTGTATGCAGTTGTATGGGAATGCAGCCACGTAGCACAAATATTTGTGAACACGTGTCCAATGAGCAAAAGTGACGAGCCAAAAGTGCGGCGAGCCGTGTGGCAAGTTGAGGTGATGAGCGGCGATAAGAGAACACGGGCGGGTCGGGGGCGAGGCTAAAAGGCAGTGTACACTGTACAGGTACAGTTCATGTAACTGCAACAACCCGCGCGCTCACTTTTTTTCTTTCTTCTTTTTTCTAATAAATGAAAAGTAAATAGCAAAAGCGGCCAGCTCAGCTGCAGTTTGCCTGGCCCCCCGCCCCTCACTCGCCTTGCCACACTTTTGTCAGCAGAAATATGAAATATATTTGGCGAGGCAAAAGAGAAAGGGAAGAAAAAAAAGGCGCGCACACTATTGGTGCAGGTCAAGCAGAGTCAACTTTTTCCAGCCAGTCAGCCAAACAAAATGAGAAAGAAAAAAAGAAACCGATTGCAATGGCAAAACCAGAAAGTTGAACTTTCGTCACGTAGACATGATTCATCGACAGGGTAGTTAAGTTTTTGGGCTAAAGTCAAAAGTGAGGGGGGAGTGGGAGTGGAGGGGAGGGCAGGTTGTCAGTTCAATAACTGGCGTTTCATTAGCACCAGAGCTACAGAGCACCCTGCATTACCACCCCAACCGACCGCACCCCGCAAAAGGAAACGAGGTCACTTTAAGTCAGCTTAAAGACAACAATCGTTTTGCTTGTGGTTAGCCCGAAAGCAGAGATTAGCAGTTGCCTTCGACGACCCTATGCAAATGATTTATATTTTTTTTTGGAAATCAAAGTCCAGACACTCTCGAGTCCGAAGAAAAAAGTTTCAGCTTTGTGTGTGCCAGACACTGACTTGTTGACAGTTGAGTATATTTTTAATAATGCATGCGAAACTCCGCCTCCTGAACTCCCTGCTCCCTTCTCCCTAGCAACACCAACCAAAAAAAAAAGGGAGAGGGAGATTGGGGTGAAAAGACGCACAAACGCAAAAAAATTTACAATTTCGCACGCCATAGCGCCTACAAAATGTCACAACAGACAGTAGAGTACACAGAGCGAAAAACTCTACTTACATATATCATAAATCAAACTTGATTTCTTGTTAATACTTAACATAAAGTTAATCTTCAATCAAATTTCTTCTCTTCTTTGCAGAAAAATCCCACTTATCATGAGAATGAGATTTCTCTCTGTGTAGAATGGCTTTAGGGGCAGGAGCAGATGTAGCAGCGGCAGAGGATGGGGAAGATTTGAAGCGCCAGTTGTTGCCGCCGCCAACGCTGCCGCCGTCAACGGCAACGACAATCAGAAAAGAGACAAATCCTGCAACGACTACGACAACAACAACAACCAGAACAACGACAACGTGGACGAGAATGTACACGAGCTTGTCGCTGTGTCTGTTACGTGCCACATGTGCGTCAGATGTGGCAATGATTTGCATCGAGGTGTGGCATAAAAAACAAAAACAAAACAAACAGCAGCCGGGGCAAGTGGTGGTGTAGCTAGGAGGCGACTACTGCTGCTGGGGCAAAGAGAGAGAGAGAGAGAGGGAGAGTTATGCGTTGCCTGTTTTTATGACACATATGCCTGGCTGCAGCATGGGGCAGACAGACCTTTATCTACACACACACATACATACATACATGTGCGAATATCTTAACAAACACACATGCTGGCGTTGGGGAAGGGCGATGGGGGGCTGACAGGTGGCAGGTGTAGGGTATATGTTTTTTCGACAAGCTTACCTTGTTTCTTGTTTACTATTTGTTTCTGATAGGTAACAAAATATAATTGAAATTTGCCAGCAAGCGAGATTTTAATTAAGGTGCTTTAGAGGTTGGTGGGCGGGGCACAAAGAAAGAGGGAAAGGGAGAGAGAGAGAGGGGAGTGAAAGTGTGGATTGGTTGCACAGCTTGGGGATTAAATTACATTTGTTGCCCAATAGGCAAAAGCAAAACCAAAACAAACATTTTGTAATAATGCAAGCAGCACAAATGTTATTTAAGTAGATGCATATTGTTTATAATTATTTTAATTTTTGATAATTAAGAGTATACGAATTGATTTTAATATGATTAAAAAGTAATTTAAAGCAGAACTCACTCTCTTGAATATAATGCAATAAACTCCGTTGTTAGATTGATTGCACAATATGGTTGAACAAACAAAATGATTAAAATATTAATACAAAAATCAACTAACTAACTAAAAAGTCAACTAAGCTCCACAAGGAGATACCCTTAACCCTTGTTTACCCATACGGTTGTTCTTGCTAAGCTATACTAATACTTAATAAGTAAAATTCTGGGGTCCCTTAGAGAAGTTTACCATTTTTTGACTATAAATTTGAAAACAATATTAAAATTTTCTTAATTATCGATATCGTTTACATGTGTATATCGAAAACCGATAGAGGTATCAATATTTTTTAAAAGAAACTCGTTTCGAAATCGAAGCAAACATAGCGCAAAAAACATCGGATGTCTCTAGCTTTTCTAGTTTCTGAAATCGGCGATCTTATACATGCAAACGAACGGACTCTCAATGCTGATCAAGAAAATGTAGTATATACTGCTTTAGGTGTTCGGAAACACGTGCCTCTTTCTGTTACATACACTCCCACTACGCCACTATACTCTTCGCTTAACAATTTCATGAACACAGAGCATAAAAAAAGGTATTTTTTATTTAAATGGTCAGGAAATTTAATTGAAATCATTTTGTTGTGGGGCATATTTTATTTAAAACTTCTGGCTTGATTAAATTGCCAATCATTATATTTAACAAATAATTTTTTATTTCTTTATATTTTAATCTCCCTGGGGATGGGAAATGGGATTATGATGAATTTATCAAGTTAAACCAACACCCAATATAATACCCAAGAGTATTGTGCTTAAGCTAATGGGTTGAATGCACATTTGGCATTATGATAATGCCTGGTTATCATCCTGTTTGGTCGCATCTGTAAGTGTCAACTGTGATGTCAACGCATCACATGTCGGAAATATGTTAATAACACTTCGGTACGCAACAAACGTCGTTGACGGCAATTTCTAGTCATTGCGTTTAGGCCAACTTGAATAGCAGCTGCTGCTGCTTCTGCTACCGGCTGCAACAGCAGCATCAATGGGCCAGCAACTGGCAGCAACTGTTGGTCTAAACTGGCCATTAAAATGCACGGCAACGAAGCGGATAAGGACACAAAACATTTCCTGGGCTAATTCGCACAACGGCAACAACAATGTCTCAATTTCTCTCTATCGGCTCTCGACTTTTATTAGAGACAGAAAAGGCAAAAAAAAAAATGGAACACAATACACAAACATAAGCATAAAATTTAATGCGAATAATAAAAGCAAATTAGCCACAACAAGAAGAAGATTGTTAAGAGAGGGAGGCGGCAGGGAAGGGGGGCATGCCTATAAAAAGAGCAACACATATACATATACATAAATACACTGAGCATGGGTATCAATAATATAATATTGACAGCCGTATCAACAAAAGCGAAACCAATAATAAGCTCATTCAAGTTCATGTAAAATGCTTTAGCGACTGCCAAAGAAGAAGGAGAAGAGGAAGAGAGGGGGCGGGTTGGGGTGTGTGGCGCTTAATTGGCGTGCGAAGCAATGAAGAAGCAAGATGAATTACGCGTGTGTATCTTTAAGGTCTTTGGAGCCAGAGCCAGAGCCAAAAACTGTCAATACGCGTTTACGTTTACGATATTTTGGTGGTGTGGGTTTGTGTATTGGGTGAAGGTGTGTGTAATGGGTGGGGTGAGGTAGCGTTAGGTGGCAAAAGTCTTGAAGAACTGCGCTAATGAAATCAGACAACATTAACTGCGTTGCCGGCAACGCCAAGACAACCAACAGCAGCAGCATCTGATGATAATAATAATGATGATGATGATGATGATGATGGGAAGAGACCAAAAACTGTAACGAACCCAAATGACGACGATGCCAGAAACTGAAAGAGAGAGATGGAGTAGAAGGGGCTTTCAACAGGTGAGGCATTTGAGTGAATTAGATGGGCAATTGTTGCATGAAGACACACACACACACACAGAGAGTTATGAGCGGATGTGTATGGGTGTGTTAGTATGTGTGTATAGCCAAGGGACGTAAACGTTTCATGTGACGGAACTGAAATAAATGTAATTTGTGTGGTTATTGGCGGCGGTGAGCCATAAGGCCATAACGTTACAGAGGCACCCAGCCAGTCAGCTGAAATGCTATAGAATTTCGCACACAGCATCTCTCTCTCTCACATACTATCGCGCTCTCTTTCTATCACTCTCTCTGTATATGAGAGAAGCTTCCTTTCGCTCAAGTTACAAGTTTAGACGTTGAGAGTAGGCATTTAATAAACAATCAATAAACAATGAAAATAACTTTATTGAGAAAGTTCATAATTACCGTATTTGTGTCATAATAATATTACTTATACGAATATTGCTTGATCATAAACGGATTTTGTGGGAAATCGAACTTGTGTTCCACTGTGTGAAAGTGGTTAAAACATCTAGGAAATAGTCTACATAAACAACAACATTGGCTTACCTAGAAGAGATAAGAGTCCTTAGAGCAAAATATTCATCTCTTTCATCTTCCTAGAAACTATTATATTATAATTTGCCTGCCATAGAGCACAGAAAATTCTCGGAATTTGCAGAGGAACTTTGAAACAAAGCTTAAACACAAATTTATTAATCGTTTTTGTCGTTAACCTTAAGTTTGAAACTTTTCAAATCTAATTTCCAACAGTTCCCGATAAATTCATTATTAAATTTCGCAAAATCATGTTAAGTCTATTGGCCATCATAAAGTACAAGTTGAGTTATTAGCCAAGTCTTTTGTCGTCAATCGATTTTGTTAGCTCTTAATACCCGCTAAGTCGCTTTAAACAGTTTTTCCACTCTGGTCATGAGAAGACGAAGAAGAATAAGCAGAAGGAAAGAGAAGGGGAGAAGGTGGAGGAGAAACAACCGCTAATCGCGTAAAAACATTTCTGATAAATGCATTTTGTTGTTGTTGTTGTTGCTGCCACAAATCCACTAACCAAGCAAAACGCAAAGCAAAGCGCCAAATGCGACAAAAACTTTTCAATTAGTTATGCTCACAACTTCATAATGCAAAGCCAAACATACAAACAAACAGTAATACCAAAAATTTGCAAAACAGCCAATAAGTAATCCAGCAAACAAACTATTACTACGTCCAGGCCAAACAATAGAATGAACAACTAGCAGAAGCCAAAAAAAAAACCTGATAAGAGTTGGTATTAAATGTTGCTTGAATACGAAATGCGCTGTAAAAGTTGACAGAGGAAAGTACAGTGTGACCATATTTTGTTTATTTTTTAAAGAATTTACCAATTAAACTATAATATTTTGTATCTTTTTGCTATTTTAATTTCAAATATCTTTATTATTCAACATTTCATAATCCAATTTCAATATTTCCTCCTTTAACAAAGTTAACCTACAAAATCTAATTACTTTCAATTATATCTCATTATATTTAGGGTCATCACAATGATGGCCTAAACTGTTTACTAACTGAATAATTACAATTGATGTGTTGAAGGTTTTGTCGATTGCCTAATTGGCCATCCTTGTACCTCTTCATTATTATTATAGGGTATCAACGGGGAGAAAAACAGAACAGAAAAAAAACTGAAAGCGAAATGGCAGCCATTTAATTTGCTGCTGTCATGGTGGCAATGAATAAAAAGCCCCAAATCTAACCCACGGGGCATGGAATAGTACTCAATAATATTATTTCAAATGTGTGTCGGTGTGTGTGTGTGTGTCAGTGTGTGTTGGTGTTGGTGTATGTTGCTATCTCTGCTATTTAGTTATTGTTGTTGTGGGCTTCAGCTTCCGTTTGCGCTTTGGGCCCTGCAACAACAACAGCTACACGAACAAAAACAATAATGCTGTTATATCTGTTGGACAGTTTTCGACTGTTTTATTTATTTGGTTAATTATGGCCGCGTTGTGCGTTGCGTTGCGCCTCGCGCTTTGCCTCGTTTAGTGCTGCTGCTGTACAAAATAATGAAATCAAGCAAATAATACAATTACAGTATATGCACGCAAAGTGAAATACAATTACGCGCAAACACACACACACACTCGCACACACACATCGACAAATACAATTATGTGCTGGTCAGAGTGAGATAGCATGAGTGAGTTAGAGAGCGAGCGAGCGCGAGAGAGACACGTTTTTGGCCCAAAAAATAATAAGCGCGTAATTATGCGAATTAGGCGACAGCAGTCACATAAAATAAAGTGTAGCATACGCTCAGGGGCAACTAGCTAAGCACACACACACACACATATAGATAGTGTTCACTTCGCCTTTCTGGTTATTGTTGTTTATATAGAGTCCTAGTTAACTTGCATTTTTGCATAATTTACACATAGACAGAAAGAAAAAGTAACTCAGAAATGTTTATTAAGTTAGTTTTGACTTATAACAAAAAATCTAGCAAAATCAGCTATAAGCAATATCTGGCTATAAAAGAAATATTCAGAAGCTTATGTTATATATGATATATATAGTTTTATTTCATTATAATAACCATTTAAATCTATTCAAATAATAATTTTCAAATCCCACAAGTTTCTTTGTTTAAGCTCTTCCACAAATAAATACAGATATCAATCTGAACTTAACATACAATTAAATAAATAATAAATACCAAAACCATACACATCTGTAATACTTATCAAACATATAATCCCCTAGTATTTATCCACTGCAACGACAAAACAAAGCGTATTTAAGCTTCGGCTTTGCTGCAACAATAACAAAAAGTTTGTTTTGCTGCTGTTTTTTTTGTTGCCAAGTGCCACATGCTTGTAGTATTTATTTTATTTTTGGTAATTAGTGCTTATACTTATTTCAACATGAGCAGCAGCAGCTTGATATGAACAAATGTGAGCAGTTCATACACACACACACACACATACATTCATACATACAAAGTGTGCACATTTTTACCTTTAAAGGTACTTGGTGTACCAACAACAACAACAACAACAACAACAAATGCGACATCAACAACGACGACAGCAACAACAACAACTGTTGTTGTGCATTGCATTTTCAACAACATTTCAACATTTTCAAGGAGTCCTTGCTTGCAACGTGCCGTGGCAACAACATGGCAGCGCACAGCATAGGGCAACTAAGGCGCATAAGCGTCGTCATCTAATAAAAATTTAAAGCCATTATTGCCAGTTTGCCGTCCTCCTGCCGTTCTTCGTCCTTCGTCTCCTTTGGCTCCTCCTCGTGTGTAGAGAGCTTAAGGAGCAGTCGCCCGTCAACTCCACCATCCACCAAAAAACAAAACGAAGAAAAGCAGCCAAAGAAAATCCCAAAAAAAAGAAAAACGAAACAAAAGTCTTGCCTCGCTTGAGCATTAAAACAAATTCCCAAGTATATTGTTTGAACAAGTCTCGTAGAAAACGTCAAATGTTAAATTGCCAATTTTTTCACTCACACCCTTTCGCAGCCCCTATCCCCCACCCTTTCGTATCCCGTCTGGCTTGCTGACTTTCCTTTCCCTTTTCCCTGTGTATGTGTTTTTGGGAATTTTACGTAGCATGGCCCGGTTACCATTTCACTTTATTTGCAACAAATTCTAAGCTGCATTCACAATAGGACAAGATGTGTGCGAGTGTGTGTGTGTGTACCCCTTCGACAATGTGGCTTGTGGGCTAGTGCAACAAAATGTTGCCAGCTAAAAATGTGGGGAAGCCGGCCGGCTGCCTGTGGGGTGTGGGGCGTGTTCATGCATAAATTGTGCACAGCTTTCGGGCCTTTTGGCCAGGGCTTTGGGTTTTTACTACTTTTTGGCTTATATTTTATTTTATTTCGATGCATATTTGTTGCTGTCCCCCCTCCCGCCGTTCCTGCTCTCCCCGTTCTTTGTGTGTGTGTGTGTTTTTTGTGTTTGTGCCATGCAACATTTATAACATCAACACAGTTCACAGACCCTTCTCTCCCGCCACCCCCTCCCCCCATCACATTCCCTTTTTGTACATTCACAAAAGTCGTTTTATGACGTAAATTAATTTTGTATAAATTACATTTCAGCCACAAAAAGAATCAACTAAGGCTAAAACCAAAAGAAAGCAACGCATCAAACCAACCATACACAAAAGTTGCATAAACAAAAAACAGACAGCCAAAAAAAAGGAGAAGAAAAAGAAATAGTAGAAGAAGAAGAAGTTGAACACGAAGACAAACTGAGAAATGGCTCAAATGTCTGGCCAATTGAAGATGGACATGTTGAAAGCAGGCCAAGGCTGTAACTGAATGCAAAGCAGACCAAAAAAACGAAAAACAAGAACAAGAAAAACCCCGAGAATGTATCCAGAGTGCCAAAATGTGAGATGGGCATCTCTCCACCCCTCCCCTACCCTCTCTCTCTCTCTCTCACTGTTTGAGCAGATAAACAATTGCCCAGATTTACATTTGTACATGTTTATTTCTATGGCAGTTATGCAAGCAACTATTTGTGTGTGTATGAATGTACGAGTGTGTATGTGTGTTTTAGTGTTTAATACATTTGAAAACTCATTGAACATTTAGACATTAATTAACAAGTGGAATCAAGAAGTGTGAAAATTTATATGTACTACGTTTCATGGAACTTTGGTTTTGGCTTTGGCTTATTTTCCCATTTCATAATTCGTAACAATTTATAACGGAAATAATAATAGTTAAATATTAACACAAGAACATGGCCAAAAGTTAGTTATTAGCATTAACAGTGCAATTAAGTGTTAAAATGCTTAAAATTGTTTATTTAGATATTTATTTGCCACAAAGTTCACTTAAAGCTTTCCAAAACTGAACCTTAACTTAACTTGTTTCATTTATTTTTGGTGCTTTGACATTTTTTTTTCTCGATTTTCTTCTGCGAAATTTTTGTCGTTTGCTTATTAACTCAATTAGCAGAAATGGTCAATACACACACACGCACACACCTACACACACACGCACATACAAGAACACATTATTTAATAAGTAAGTTAATGAGCAGTTGAACTAATTGGCAATGCACATAATAAACCATAATTATAATACAAAGTGAATTTTCAATGGCAACATCGCCAGAATATTGAACCTTGTTAAATCATTTATTCATAAGTTTGTCACATTGCCACATTGCCACGGACACATGACATGACATGTCTCGCATGCTGAAAAGTTGTTATATAACTCGATGAAAGAAATATATGAAATAAATCTATAATTGGTTAAAGAGTGTCAAAGTTTTTGCTTGGACCTTGGCAATAAATCGTCTAATCATGTTTTTTTTTTCTGTTTTTTTTTTTGTCTGTAAGTTTTTTTTTGTTTTACCTTTTCTGTTTTTCCACCGGTCAGCACGTGGCTGTCACTTATCGCTAAATTATTTATTTTTATGATACAACATACTTTAGTTTAAGGTCATAATCTTGTTGGCAGGAAAGAAAGAACAAAAAAAAAGAAGAGAACGCCACTAATGAATTTATGACTTGACAGACAAACAGTCTGTTAAACTGTGTTGAACTTATGGATTACTCTCTCGAGTGGCTGCAATGTGGGTTGACTTTGTTAGTGGGTTGGCTTGGTTGGTTTGAGTGTAGATTGAGTGTATGAAACTTACTTACGAACACTTTTCATGCGCGCATCTTGTCAGAATTTATGAGCACAAACATTTTTAAACATTTGCATATGATAAGTAGCTGGTAGCTGCTAGCTGGCGGTAACCCTAACAACTACTACTCTACACTACACTTTCTAAGGTAGAAAGTAAGCCAAAATAAAAAAAAAACTTTTGAGACACTTAAGCTATAAGCCAAGAAACTATGTTTATAAGGTTTATAACTCAATTTGTAGATTCGAATGTTATTTTGAGAAACTTTTAATGTAAATATTATTCTTTGTCCTGAATTCTTTGACTTTAAATGGATTTTAAGGAATGTTTTCATCACTCTCTCTCTCTCTCTCTCTCTCTCTCTGACAAGCTTTAATATCAAATTTATGTTAGAAACATCATAAAAAACGTTTTCTTTAAGTGCATTTATTTAGGCCGTTGCTTTGTACTGAGATGAGCGCATCTTTCTCTCTCTCTCTCTCTCTGTGTTAAAGCCCGCTAGCGCACTAATATTTTTGCAGTTTTGCAAACACTTCAACACACACAAACACACGCAAACGCACACGCACACTTACACCTACACAGAGATTTACTTATACACCCTATTATTTATTTATGCTGGTACCCTCAATGGAGCTTTGCCGTTGTCGGCGTCGTCGTCGCCAAGGACATCAAAACAGCATCCTCAACGGCTGGCTGGCCTTATCAGAGAGGCTGCATTTTGTTGTTCTTGTTGTTACACTAGTTGTTGTTGTTGTTGCTGGTGTTGTTGTGCAGGTTTTAGATTAGGTTAGGTTAGTACTCGCTTTTGTTGTTGAGGTTATGTTTAGAGCGCGTGGCGCACGTTGTTGTTGTTGTTGTTGGTGCGCCTAAAAACGGATTAAAAGGGATTAAGCATACGCAGCGTGTTGCGAGCGCGACTTCAACACATGTTTAAATTATGTTAAAATTTGTTTAAAGCGTGTGCGTTGAGCGTAGGAGAGAGGGTTAAGAGGGGGTGAACGGAGGTCGAGGCAGAGGCGCTTGTGCAAGATAAACGCACAATGTTTGTGTTTGTTTGCATGTCTGTGTGTGTGTGTTGGCTTTGTTACTGATAATGTGCGGTGCGTGGCAAAAGGGGTGCAAGTCATGAGTGGTGAGGGTAAAGGGGGAACGGAGTGGGGGATAATGCGGTACTGTCGCCGCTTCTTGACTTTAATCGATGCTAATTTTCGGTTTAATTCAACGGTTTTGTTTACATGTGTTTAAAATGCCACCATGCTGTGTATGCGTGTGTGTGTGTGAGAATAATGTTGTTATTATCCCGCTTGATCTGTTGCCAGAATTCAGCGAAAGAAAAAAAAGTCGTGTGCAAAGCCAAACCTTGTAAAAACAAGACTGAAACATGAGAGAGCAGCAGGTGCAAAAATCCGCAGCCAAAAGATAAAACATTCACTTAACATTAACTGAGTGTGTGTGTGTAGGTGGTTGGGTGTGTGTGCAAGTATGGGTATGAAAATTATGCGTATGTCTGCTAAAGTTGACGTTGCGTTAATAATGATGCCTGCGCTTATCACTGAATAGCTAACAAAGGCCAGTTCTCTACTAAAAAAAAAACCAACAAATTTCAGATATTTTCTTTTAAGCTTGATTTTTATGTAATAATATGTTAAATAAGAAAAGGAAACTTTACTATACTCAATATATTATATAATTTGTATAAGAATAAAAAAAACTTAGTTATATAGTCTATACAACTTAATAAATATATAAATTTATAATAATATTGTTTACATTATTAATTCTTTAAGACAAAATACAAAATAAACAAAAACAAAACAAATATAATACTAATACTAAATTATTTTGTTATACGAAATAAAAGAGAAATGCATTCAACGTTTTTTGTAATTCAATTAAATTAAAACAATTCAAACGATAAATAAACATATACAATAAAAAAATATTAGTAACAAAATATAATGTTTGTTCTTATTGAAAGGGGGACGGTTTTGCTTTTGGTGAGCAGTGAATTTATTATTTTAATACACATGCCTAAAAGTAAGGCAATGAAATATTTTTTTGAGCAGCATAAAAGTATGCAATGGTTTTTGGTTTATGTTAGACTAGAACCACCTGCTGCTGATTGCTGTTCGCCTGGTATTTTAACTCGTTTTAACAAGAGAAAAACGATATTTTTGGATCAGAAATTTTGCAAAAAAAAAAAAAATGATTTAAATAAATAAAATGCACTATTTAAATAATGATTTACTTGCATCACTAAAATTTTTTTTTTTTTTATAATAAATTTATTTTAAAGGAAGCAAAAATTCAAACAAATTTTTTTCGCAACTCAAATTTTAAACTGACGTTTTGAGATCTTGGACCATATTTCAAGCGAAATTCCGATTGAAGTACCAGGCAAACAGAAATGCCAGACCAATGCTGTCGCATTTTGTTTTCACTCAATGCACTGAGCGAACTACGAATGTTGAGTGAAGAGTTTGAGCTTTGAACGTGGCTTTCGGCTCTCTTTTCTCATCGCATTTTAGCGCGCTCAGAACTTAGATCAAAGCACTCGGCAGCCGCTTATGTGCGCGTGGTATGATGTTTGCTGATTAAGAACAATTGTTTTTATGTTGGTTTTATTATGAAATTTATTGTTATCATTGAAATTTGGTTTATTTCTCTAAACAAAAAATGTAATTAGCTTAGACATTTAAATTAGAAGTTAATGAACTTATATATTATATATATCGCCGTGGTTGCCCCGACTTGGAGAACTTGGCCTTGCGCCACATGACTGGAGCGGGCTGGTACGTCCAAAACTCGACCAGGTCAGGTTTAGGCTTACTCCATCAGGCATAATGCACGTTTGCAGCGACACCGGAGCCAGTGAGCTTGCGGGTAGACGGGTTATTAGAAGATTAAAACGCAAAAGCTTCAATGACCTCCTCCCGAAGAGGAGGCAAACAGACTCAAGGAAGAGTGCAGCTGAAGACGCCTGGAGCCAACCAGATTGGAGATTTATTAATGTATGAATTTGTGCTGTTAAAAATTTTTTTGAATTTTTGATTCCTTTACAATAAATTTATTAAAAACAAAAAAGAAAATATCTTTTTTCATCTTTATCTCTTTAAAAATTTCATTTGTTGCATAAATAATTTTGTTTTTATTTTTCCTTTTTTAAAGATGAATAAACACATTTATCTAGTTTGGTTTAATCGTCTTGCACTTTTTTTCCTTTGCTTCCGATAAAAACCAAATTAAATAAAATAAATTTATGTAGACCATTAAATTTGTTCTCAATTTTCTCTTGGCTGACCTCTAGATACACCGACACACCGACACACAGACACACACACACACACAGAGTGTGCTTGTATCAATTTCTTGAGTTCATGTCTCAAAATGATTTACTGAAGGCTCTCAACTGTAAGCAGCCAGCGTAGAGAGTATCCTTAACCCAAACAATTCTATATCGAGGAGATGCTGCTTTTGCTTCTTTTGCCGCATATATGAAAAATTACAAGCATATATCACTTGAATGGCGCACAATTTGTGCACAGATAGACACATATATATCTATGTGTGTATGTGTAGATGTGTGTGTGTGTGGGTGTGTGTGTATACACCCAAAAATTCATTGAGGCGTAATAACAAAGCCAATGAACACCTTGATGACAGTTAACAAAGTCAACACAAACACAAAGGCGACAGTCACTTTCTTCTTTCCACCCAAACAGGAATAAAAACAATGCCAATGGCCAAAAAAGCAACAGCAACTACAACAACAAACACATTTGCCAACGAAAAACAAAAACCAAAAAAAGATAGCGCAAATTACAGACAAGCTTATTACGCAAAATTTCGCTTAATTAGCAGGCAGACATCAGAGACGCACAAAAGTAGGCAACAGTTGCCTCAAGTTTTGGGCCAGGACAACCAAAGAAACACGAAGGCAGGCAGGCAAACAAACAGGCAAGCAGACGGGCAGCCAGGCAGGCAAAAATAAATAAGAGCACACAAAAACTACACATTAACTTAGACTTCCTCTGCCTTTCTCTTTTTCCCCGTCTCTCTCTTCTGTTTATACACACACACATAATATACGCATAGACTTATGGCACCTTTTGCCTGGCTAAAGCATAATATATGAACTGACCTTAACTACTTGCCGGCACGGTAGCAACACACACAAGGCACATGGCACGAGGCACAACCAACAACAAAAAGAACAACACCAACAATAGTCAAGAATAATTATACTTTAAGGTTGCAAAAGATTAAATACCCTTGAAGCTAGGTTTACGATATGGTAATTGGTTTTTAAGCAAACACTTTCATTTTGATTATGAACTTCGGTGAAATATGATGAAGCTAAGTAAACCGACTTTGATTACCATACGATAAAGTACGTTAGACTATAAGAAAAGTAGTTGAAGTTAGTTTAAGCGCCACAATATAACTTTATTTTGGTATGTTACCTCAACACTTAAGCCAGGTATGTTAAGGCTTAAAACTTTATGAGACGTAAAAGGGATAGAGTGATTATCGAAAGTGATAGTTTGAAAGGGATAGCTGTTGCTTTAAGTGTTCTTGCTTGTTAAAATAGTAAGAAGTTCGAGCAACCTCAAGCATCAAAAGCACAAAAAATATTAAATGAAATTTTATCAAACAAAACCATAAAAGTTTGTCAAAAAAATAATACACGAAAAAAAGTGTGCGAAAGTTAAAATTAAAAATTAATTCAAGCCAAGGTACAAATAATTTCAATGCCTATTATATAAGATGACTTTTCAAACCAAACAGAAGAAAAAAAACCTTTACTTTCTATATTTAACTTGGCTTACAACAAAATATGCAATGTTCTCCCGATACCGGATAGAGAGCGAGCGAGTTATTCGAGACAAACAAGATTTGGGTAGGCAGCGTGAGCAAAGCAGAACGAGAAGAACGAGAAGAGAAAATTTACTTTGGCCAACAGAATATTAAATGCCGCGTGGGAATTCTCGCTGTTTATGGCTGCAGCCACACGGAGTTGCCACAAAACCACAAGGCGCAAAAGGGAAATGCCACAGACAGAAACTGAGGCACAACACCACACACTCACTCAATGGGCTATGGGGGAAGGGGGGGGTGGGGGCTGTGTGCCGGTGGTGGTAGAGATGAGTCGCTATGCATCAGTAATTTCACTTAAGTCATTATGAGCGATTAATAAAGTCCGTAAGGATGACTACTGCTGACTGCTTTTGGCCAAACTGCAACACTACATTGGTTTACATATGTAAATATGTATGTATATATTTATTATGTATGTATGTATGCACACACAACACAGCCCCTCAACCCCTTCCTACTCTTGCAACCGTACCACACCCATACGTTATCCATCGAAAGTCAACCACGTGAATGATGCGCCCCCAAAATGTCTGCCACAGATGTCGAGTTGCGAGTCAGAATCACATCATTTTTTTTTTTGGTTACACTTGTTGTAATATTTGTTTGCCTATTTTTGTTTTTAGTTTTTACACACACACACCCCTTTCCCGACCCCGCCCCCCACTTTCACACAGATGTTTTTGTGATTGTTTTTTTTTTTTTAAATTCGGGATATTGAAAAATCGGTTTCATTGCAGTTTATCAGTTGGCAAAGGCAAAACCAAAGTCGATATTCGCTTCAAGCACATACAGCACGCAAAAAAGAGAATGAAATTCAATTCAATTAATTTGGAAAAAACATTTTTACGAGCATTCGCATAATCATTTTAAAGTGATTATAAAAACGATATGAAATTTTTACCTTTTTGCTGTTGTTGACCAGGTTTTATTCCAGTTTGTTCTTTTGTTTGATTTTTCAGAGCATTTTCCGTTTGTCTTGTTGCCACTTCAACAAAAAGCAAAAAAAATAAAGTGAGAGTATCTCTAAATGATTCAATTCGATTGCACAATTCTATATAAATATCACTTGTTAAGTTAAGTGATTGTGTAGAAATTCAATTCATTTCTAAAACTCAAAGTGCTTAAAAATATGGGCAGAACTTTTAAAAGTCTTAAAGTTATGTGTAATTAAATTTAAACAAGAATATTAATCAGATCTCAGGTGTTTCCCTTCGTTTTCATGGCATTTGAAAAGTCATTGTCGGGGGACTTAAAAAATTATTATTTGATGATGTGTATCTATAACATAAATTCACACGCATCTACATTCTTGTTAGTTCCTATAAAGGTTGGGGTGTGTCATTATGTAATCAACAACAACCCTGTTAAATATTCAGTTTACGGTAGCTGGTTTTTTGGGTGTTTCAAGAACATTTTTGACATGTTAAATACTTTATTGTGCATAGACTTATGATGAAATTCACATATACATATGCTGGAACTGATAGAAAGATATATATAAAAACAATATCAATATCTAAAAATAAGAAATTCCTTTCCTCAAACAAACACTTAACCTTTTACAAAGTTCAACTTCGATATCTTTAACATAATCCATCTTTCATCATCTATATATTAAAGTGCAAGTATTATATTGTTTGCTTCGTAAACTAAGCACCCAAAATTGACTTTCACTTTTACTTTTAGCTTTGTGTGTGTGTGTGTGTGGGAAAACTTTTAGAATCTTTTGCGCTAAAAGTTGTTGTTTTTGTTCTTGTTGTTTTTGTTGTTATTGAGCCCCGCCTGCATTTTCGATGAAGTTTTTGCCATGTTTTGCCACTTAGGTTGCCAGATGGACCGTGGGACGGCCACTTTTACTTTCATAACCAAAACGAAAAAGAAGGAAACAGCAACAACAAACAAAATTTAGCCTGACACTTCAGACATGTTGCCTCTCCACAGCTCTTCGAAGGCAACTCTTCTAAGCTAGCTTATACAAAAGTGTAGTAGTGCTCTTATACAGCTGTTCGTGTTTTGTGGAAACTCTGCGAAAGCAGTTCGAATTCGTATTCAGCTATTGATGTTGCCTGTGTAGCAGAGTTTTGTATAAGAGTGCGTCTGCACAATTCGAAAATAATAGCAGAGTCGTGCACCTCTTCGACGACGGCTCGGCGCAGTCGCTGTGGCTGCTGTGCGAGAGTCGTGTCCCAGCTTCAATACGAACTTCTGAACGAAGTCTCCTGTACTAAAACACATTATAAATCGTTTTTAGATACTATCACCAGAGAGACATTTATAGAGAAAATTGTATAAAAGATGCTAGATAAAATAAATAAAATAAAATAAAAAACGTTTAAAAAAAAATGTAAATAGTTAGTTTAAATTAAAAAGAATTTTTAAAAACCTTATTTAACAATACAACATTCGACTTGCAACCTGAAGTTGTGTGTGTCGTAGCCAAAGTTCCTTCTAGTCGCATGACTGGCTTAGCAATGACGCAAACCAACATTAATACGCCTTGCCATGTGTGTATAAGTGCGCGCACTTTAAGTTCGAGTTCGGTCTAGTCAGCGAGCCAGCCATCCATCCACCTGACCGTCAAGTTCGTGTTCGAGTTCGAGTTGTGAGCTGCGCTTGACGTTCGATCTGTCTGTGTTTTGGATGTATCTACGGTGGCGGTATTTGTATCTGCGTTTAGTCTTCAACGGTCTGCGCGTTGTTTATGTACGTGTTTCGTGTGTATTCGTATCTCAAACAGCGACAAGTCAAGTCAAGTGCAGCGTAAACGAGTCAAGTCGAGTCGAGACAACAAATAACAAACAACAACTGAATGAAAATAAAAGCCGCCTAAATATTTATTTGCATGGCTAAATGAGTTTTACATATACCAAGCAACAGTTACACTTTGTATCTATGTGCGTGATTGTGTGTGATTGAGTGTTTGAGTGTGTGTGTGTGTGTTTTGTAGTGTTTATTGCGCAAAAATGTTTGCTCAAAAGCATGGCTTAAATGCATGCAGGCCAAGCCTAAAGCAGGCAGCAGCAGCAGCAGCTTGCAATTAAACACACTAAAAGATACAGCAACAACAAAAAAGTATCTGCAACTGTAAACAACTGTAAAAAAGTCATTGAAAAATTCCACGTGTTGAGCAACACACAAAACCAATCAAAAAAAATTATAAAACCATTAACAACAACTGCAACAAACAACGAGAAACTTCAGCAAGATGCAGTTTTGGATAACTTTGACATTTGCATCGCTTTTGGGTAAGTTATTATTAAAGCGTCATGTGCGCCCCACAAAATGTATCTCATAGATGATGCTGCCTGCCTGGTGCCTGCCTCTCACTCTCTGACCATTTTTTCGCTGCGAAAAGTTCATGACATTTGACTTGGGTTACAACAAACAAAAAAAAGGTGTAATGTGTATGTGTGTGTGTGTTTTTGTATATATATAAAATTGAAGATGAGCTACAAGACGTCGCTATATCTATTTTCATATGCTGCACACACACACACACACACACAGATACACATTTGCCATATAACTAACTCCTTTTGTCTGGGCTGTCTAACTGTCTCGCAGTCTGGCGGCTGCTGCTGGTTTTTTTTTTTCTTATTTGCTGTTTGTTGTTGACATTTAAACACTTGTTTTTGCTGCCGACGTCGCCGCCGCCGCCGTTGCCGTCGCCGTCGTTGCTGTCGCGGCTAACTGCGGTTTCGACTTTACTTCATGGCACAAATAATACACGTAGATATAAAAATTTGCTGGATTTTTTTGGCCAAGTGTTGCGCTAACACACAGTGGCCACAAACACTACCACCGCCACCCATTTCAGCCCACCCCCTCTTTTCACCCACTGTTGCCCCAGGGCTCGTTTTAAATGCAAAAGTTTTTCGTATAAATTTTTTTGTGCGCTCTCAGTTATTTTTGCTCAACATTTTTCGTGCCGCCTCAACTTAACTTCTACTTCTGCCAGAGAGTTTTTTTTTTTTTTTTGCTGTTTTCTGTTCTCTTTTTTTTTGCTGTTGGTACTACTGCTGCTGTTTATTTGATTTATGCGACATAATTCGAGGCGAACTTTGTGGCACACATAATTTAATTTTTGCCATCGCACTTTGCTTGTTGTTGGTGTTGCTACCTCGATGTTGCAGCCTGCCTGCCTGCAGCTTGCCTTGCTTGCTACTGCTACTGTTTTTAATTATTTGCCATTTTGCATTTTTATTGTAGTATAGTGGAGAATAAAGTTTAGACTCGCTTTTGTTGGATTCTGCCTGGAGTACTCTGCTAGTTTGTTTGCCAATTTGTTTGACTGCTAATTGAAAACTATTTTGCATAAAAAATTGAAAAATGAAAAAATGGGCAAAAATTTGTAAAATATTTAACAAACTTTTGTACTAAAAAAATTTTGTAGCCATTACACAAAATAACACAAAAAAAAGTTCTGCTTTTGATATCAATGCTAATGAATTGAGCGCGACAAAAGAGCGTAAAAATTGATATTTTCGAATATATTTTGTGTGCTTGAAAATTGAATTAGGAATTTTAGTAAATTCCCCTCACTTAACACAATTTGATTGAAATCATTTTTTTTTTCCTCGTTTTTTATGCTGCAACATGTCGAATTTATTAGTGAGCATTGAGAATCTTTCATTAACATGTTGATAATTGAAACCCTTTTTATTAACATTTACGATCTGAAGCGCCGCTAAAACAGATTTATGATGGAGCATTATGAATAGATAACATATTTCATTACAGAAAAAAAAAATCTATATAAAAAACTGGCAATTAACCTGATTAAAATGCATAAAAAAAAGTTATTCATTTTCAAAGGGAAGATTATTTTTCCATTATACAAAAAACCAAAAAAACTAAAAATAAATTAAGATAAAAAATATATGTTATCATTAAAATAAACGATTTTTTTTTTGGTTGGTTCTGAAACATATGCAAATTGCATTGAAATTGTGTTTTTGATGGCAACACATTAAATGACATGATACCTTCGTCAAGGCAACATTAAGGAAGAAGATGGAGAGGGGATGGGGGCATGGCGTGCGGCCATCAGTTTTGCAACATTTCCAGTTAGTGGCATCATTATTAGCAAAACAGAGCTACAGCTGCATGTGGCAACAGTGGCTCCAGTTCTGTTTCTCTGTTTCTGTGGCACACGCCCAAGGGATGTTGTTGGTTTGATGTTGAAGGAGCAGCTGCCTCGCCTGCCTCGTGGCATGCGGTCGTTCTTCTTTAGTACTATATGCATGCATATATATATTTATGCTACCAATTCCCGACTCCATTTTGCACGCGTTCAAAATTAATACCAGTCACAAGCTGCAAAAGGCAAACAAGCCAAACTGGCAGCAAAAACAAAAACAAAACCAAAAACACAAAACAAGACAAACATAAAAGTAGACGAAAAACCACGAGTTAGGCTGGATGGCTGCCTGGCTGGTTGGTTTGCTTGTTGAAAAGAAATACACCTGCCCCATAAGTCCGCAATGGGGCAAGCACCAGTTTAAAGGCAGTCAAATTTTTCAACATGTTTGCATGTGTATGTGCGTGTGTGTGTAGCAAGCTGCCAAAAAAAAAAAAACAGTATAAAGGCGGCACACAAAAATTATGATTACGCTACCTATTTCTTCTCTTTTCTCTTGTGCCGTGCTTTTTTTTCTGGCACAACTAGAAAAATTGAGGATGTGGTTAAGCGTTGAAAGACGACGACGACGAGGAAGTGTGGAAAGCAGACAGGAAGGGGGTGGCGGTGTAGTTGTGTTAACAAAAAAAAAAGTGTAGAATTTACAAATCTCTTTTGCCTACACACTCGTAAACGCCAAATGGCTAAAAAAGTGAGTAGAAGAAGGCAAGGGGGAAGGAAGGAAGGAAGGGTAGGTAGCTCTAAGCCAAATATGTAGGTTTATGCGAGACTAGATACATAGCATATACTACTCTATATATGTATGCAGATGTATATGTCCGACTTTGCCATATAATCCACAGCGTTTTACCTAGGCAAATTGAATTAAAGCTTAAACCTCAACTCAACTCAACTCAAAAAAAAAAAATAAAATAAGAAGAAGCAGACGGGCAAAACGGCGGCCCATATTGGCTCATAGCTGGACTTAGCACCGATTTGGCTTAAAGCTGTGTGCCTAAAAAAACTTTTGACGCGTTAACTGGACAACCGAGTGTGTAAGTGTGAGTGAGTATGTATGTATGTGTGTGTCAGACAGTTTGTAGTACATTGAACTAACTTGGCTTTAAGCTCCAAGCAGCTAATCGTTGGGCAGCAGCAGCAACAGCAACAGCAGCAGTGGCAGGGGCAGTGGCAGCGGCAGCTGTTAAAAATCCACAGCTATGAGTACTTAGCGCACTTATCCAGTTAGCCACTTGCTCTGATTACAAATATATGGCTGCGAATTATGTTGAACAGGTTGTTAGATGTGGCGAAAGGGGCAGACAGCGCAGAGGCAGGGTTTGGGTAGCGGTGTGGCAGCCCACATATACACCGAGTGCAGCATAAAAAGGGGCAAACCGACTTGAACTGACCGCAATTTTTGCTTTAGCAAAAGGCAAGAACAAATCTGAAGCTTTTGTGCTCCACTTGGAACTGGGCCAAAAAACATTTTTATGCAATACACATGTTTTTTTTTTCCCTTTTGGGTTTTTTCTTATGAAGTTTCTTTAAAAGACACTTCGCATACGTTTATGAGAGCTTTTTCTTTTTTAAAAGTAAACTTTTTGATGTCGATTTGATTAGCAGAAAATCTAAAATAAAAGTTTGCCATAAACTCAAAATTGTCAAATAAATGTAATCACATTTTTTCATATTCATTTCATTTAGCTTATTAAATATTGAAGTAACTATTAGCTCATCATTTAGAGCACATTTCTTTTATTAACATTTTTTGTTTTGGTTGCACTTTGTGCCATATATCTATCTATCTCGAACCATCTTCGTTGCAATCTAAACTATTCTCTTTTTAGTTTGTGCTACTTCTAAGTAAAAGCCATCTACAGATTATGCTGTCACCAGGCTTTCACAATTCTCTCTCACTCTTTCTATTGAAGTACATATGTATGTGTTGGGTTAGCCTGAGCCTGAGCTGACGATTGCAGCTTTTTCCCAAGCAAAAATTCCAAAAGTGCTCGAGCTTACGGCCCAGTCAGGCAGGCAGGCAACCGGGCTAAAAGACTCAAAGCCCGAAGTCAGAGACCCTTTTGCCAAGGCATTTTGCCTAATAGACCTGTGCAACTTTGTTGAGGGCCGTGCCCCGCCCCACTCCTCAACAACAAAAAACAAAAAACAAAACTCCCTTTCTCTCACTTGTGTGTATGGGTGTGTGTGTTGGATAATTACAACCCCTGTTTTACCTTCTTCTGTTTTTTGTTAACCCCCCTCCGTCTCTCTATTTTGTTTCGTTACGTTTCTTTTTTGCCTTTATGTCCATTTGTACAACTCACTCCCGGCTTTGACTTTGACTACACCCAATGCTTACTTGCTTTCCAGCTTGGAGACCCGCACAAAATGCTGGTCATTTGTTTTTATGTAAATAAAATGCGCTTCCAAGTTGTTGCTGTTACTGTTGTTTGTGTTTGTTTGTTTATGCATATTTGCCTCTGTACTCAACGAGTCTGACTTGCTCTGAGTCTGACACTCTTTTTTTTTTGTTGTGCAATATAAATACATATGTAAGTGTATACATATATGTATGTAGAGAGATGTTGTTTGTTGTATGTTTTCTGCCTGTTGTGACGACTTTCAGGCTCAGGCTCAGACTCAGGTCTCTGGTCAAAAGCGCACAACATTTTCCTTTTACATTTATTATTTTTATCGTCATGTGTGTATGAGTTTTTGTTGTGTTTGTCTCTTTTTCTGCAAATTCACTTCCGCCACAAGACTTTTGCCAAAAACGAAGAAGAAAAAAATTAACACGCAAAAAAATAAAGACCATAAAATAATAATAACGAAAAGCAGCAGAAAATTGCTCGCAACGTGCTTCTCTCTATTTTTTTTGATGTTTTTCTTTCGTTTTTTTTGCTATTTTGCTTGCTTTTTGCACACATTTTCTTAGTGCAATAAAAATAAATAACAGTTTATGAAAATTTGCCAAAAATATCAACATCAAGCTAAAGAAGACGAACAAACAACAACAACAGTAACAACAACAACAACAGAGTGAAGTGACTTTTCCTGTTTTTGGCATTTTCGGGTGATGTTTGGGGCGGGGTGGGGTTGGGGTTTTGGGGGGAAACGCGTTCGTTCTGCTTTGGATTTTTCATTCTATTGTAAAGAGCTTTTTCGTTCGTAGCTGCCCATTTAAAAGGCGTTGACAGCAATGATAAGTGCCACCCAAACTCCCAAGCCCCCTCCTCCTCTCCCTCTCCATCGCCCTTCCCATTCCCCAGCCCATTTCTTACCCCATTAAAGCACCCCACATAGCAAATTTGTGCTAACGAGTTGTCGTCGCTCGTTTGGACTGCAGAAAATTTACAAAAAATAAAGAAAAAAAAACATCACACACAAAATAAAGAGAGTGAAACAAAAAAAAAAACGGTGCTGAACTTAACTGAAGTGAAGCTACCCAAATAGGCCCATGCGAACTCGCCCCACCCTCCCCGCCCTCATCTCAACATGAACATGAACATCATGAACCGATGCTGCCAATGTTGCCTCAATGTGCTGTCTGTACAGCCCTCCCCCACCCCACCCTTTCTCTTTGTCTATGTGTGTTTGTGTTGTCTTTGTGCTAAATTGAACCAATTTTTTTTTTGTGTTTGTTTTTTTATATAACTTTTTCTTCTAGTATGTTGTTTTTTTTATTTTTAACTGCGCTTTCATTTTGTTTGTCTTTTAACAAACTCTCGTAAACATAGGCTCCATATATCTTTATATATATATATTTCCTACATATGCACATATATGTATGTATGTGTGCAAGCATCGCTGCTGCGCTTATTTTGCACCACTTTGCGCGTCAAGTGAGTGAAAAAATAAAGAAAAAAAAAAAGAAAAAATCGCGTCGAGCGTTGCCTCAACGAATGCGCTTTCAAAGCGTCATACTGTCTATGCCTTCTCTATTCATGCGTGCTGCAACGGGTGCCTTACAATCCCAAACCCAAACCTGAACTGAACTGAACTGAACCAAAACCGAAACCAACCTGTGAACCTCCCCAACGTCAACCCAATCTCAAATTGTCGAGCCTATTTTTCAATGTATTCAACACACACAAACACACACACGTCTTTATGTGCTCATGTGTGTGTGTGTGTGTTGGAATTAGAGATGAGCACGTTCGTATCATCGATATGGTTATTATTATAGCGACTTTACTTGGTATTTGTTGTATTTGTTGTTGTCTTTTTGATCGTTTTCACACGCTTTTGTCTGGGGCACTTACAAAACACTCCAAACAAAAACGAGAAGCAAACAAGAGATCAAATTATTTCCGAATTTTGTAATATGTGGAAATGTTTTTCCCGTTTTTTATTATCTTTTTATCGGTGTTACCTTTGAAACGTGAAGTTGATTGTAAAAAGGAAAGAGTTTTGGTTTGAAAAGACCGGAAAATCTTTCAGATTAACACATAATAATGAGGAAAGACTTAAATCTGATATAGTAACAATATAATATTATACCTTTTAAAAAGTTTTAAGCTTTCTACTTATTACCAATACAATAAATAAGTATTTTTAATCAAGTGCATATAAAAATAATATTGTTGAATTTATTGAATGGTCATTCTTAAGGCTTTAAATAAATTTAATCTATTTTTATTAACTACAAACATTATTTATTTATTTTTTCTTATTTATTTCAATTACATGTTGAATAATTCTTTTTTTAATGAAGTTTATTATATTTTTTAACCGAATGCAATTAATTACAACAGATTTTTATACAGCTTTTTTCTATTAATGAAAAAAAAAACGGGAAATTAATTCCATCTCTATTTGCTGCAAGCTCAAGCTCAATGTTTTTTGTCTAACGCTATGTTTATGAGTGTGTGTGTGTGTTGGTGTGTTGCATGTTTGCAATTGCAGATTTACAGCCAATGCATCAACATTTTCAAGTGGTTGCATGTGTGCGAGTGTGTGTGTGTGTGTTTGTGGAGTGGGCGTGCGTGAGGTGTCAGTGGCACAGCGGCACCTACTGCATTGCAAACCCCAACGGCGACTCCTACACACACACACACACAAACACACACATAGAGACATGTACTTGTTTCGAGCTGGCGTCTTTAACTTCCATCTCCAACTTCATCTCCATCATTGTCGCTTGTCTGTCGTCAGTTGAAGCTGCTGCTGCTGCCGCTGTTGCTGCTGCAGTTGCTGGTGAACGCTGTTGAGGCTGTGGCAACAACTGCGGTGGCACAACTGGTGGCGGCGGCTCGTGGCTGCCACTGCCACTTGGTTAACTCACAAAGACGCGGGTTGAAGGTTGAAAGTTGCTGACGGGGGGGGGAGGAGAAATGTTTGCCAGTTGCATTTTCGGTCATTATTCAACGTCATTGCAATTTGGCGCTGTGTGGCAGCTTCAATGATGCATAATTTCGTAGCGTTATATAAATGCAAAGACTCTGTTGATATTTTTTATGCTAATTGCATGCAAGTAAAACTTAATACACACACATACACACAACCACACACACAGATACATAGAGTATATGCTGTAATTATGTGCGCCAGCGAAAAAAGAAAGTTGACAGTTAGGTGGCGTCAACGGCAGCAGCAGCAGCAGCAACAAACAAGTTGCAACAGTTGCAGTTATTGTTGCTGTTGTTGTTGCTGTTGCCTTTTATGGTTTATGTTGTTGCTGTCGCTGTCGCTGACGTTATGACGTTCCGCTCGTAACGAGCATATATGTATGTTTGTATATATATAAATAAAGATAAATGTACATATATGTATATATATATGATATAGAGCTACATGTGTACAGTTAGGTGTTTGCATCTGATATATGCAATTATGCATGACGCTCAGATCGATGCGATAAAGCAACACCAAAAACCAACAACAACAGCAACAAGAGCAACAAGAGAGAGCGACAGCAACAGCAAACCAAATACAACTTTTTTTTTCAGTTTTTTGCACAAAAACATATATTGGGTTAAAGATGTGTAACGTGTGAAGTTTGCTGCTGCTATGAATGTTTTATATATCTTTCTTCTTTTTTTCGTATTTTTCCGTTTTTTTGCTGTCTGCAACTAGCGGGTTTTTAGTGGCAAAAACAGCAAGTGGTACTGTGTAATTAATGCCAATATACGTGGGCATTTTTTTTACTCGCAAATAAGTTCAATAAATAATAAATATTCAAACATATATAAGTCGTGTTTGAAAGCAGACAACGTGGGTGCAGTTTTTAACACATATATCATGAAATGATATCATAAACTAAATAAATTGACTCGATTTACTTGTCTTTCAATCTGAATACCAGATATATTCTGGCAGGAACTTAATTGATTTCATTCATGTAGACAGTAGAATAAGAGATTAATCTATGTATTTATAAAGTGCAGGCAAACATTTGAGTTGAGTTCATTTGAACTTCATTTAAGTTAAGGGTGAGTTTTTGACACACACTTGACACTTAATTTCAACTTCATGAAAGAAGTCGTATAGCTTATGCGGGCCCCTCACAAACCCTATCTATACGATCTATTTACCTTCATTTTCGGAAGTCCTTGACCCCTAAGCAAATGGAATTCTGGGAAAAATGTAAAACATTTCAAATTTAAACATTAAATGAAACATAAAAATTTAATTTGCAATTGCTATTCACGCCGTTTGGTTAGAAGAATAGAAACAAGAGCTACATATAATTGGTAGAAAAAACGAAAAAAACGAAAGAGAGAAAAAAAAAAAGAATAACAACGCCGTTGGCCAATTAATTAAGTTTAGTAAGCACTCATGAGACACAGCTTGTTGGCATATGCTGCCATAAAAAGCTGCCATAAAAAACGCTTTACGCACTGAAATTACTACAAGTCAAACTCTCTGCTCTGCGCTGCTCTACGCTTGTCGGAAGCAGCCGTTAAAAGGCACTTAGTAGCGCTTTAGAAGCCAAAGCACCCAAAAGAACCAGCCAAAAAGCAACCAAATACGCCCCAACAACAACACTGAAAAGCCACTGAAAAGATACCGCGATGAGAGAGTAAAGCTGCCATATATATTTTAAGGCAAAACATAAAAATTCATTAGAAGCGCTTTCAATAAATTATCAAGCTGCATTAATACGCTCGATGCGCACTTGAATATCTCCCGCTATCAATAGACATTAATCTGGAAGAGGATGACATAGGATGAGGCAAGCGACGAGACGAGACGAAACAAGACTAAAATTCATATATACATACTTGTCTAGGATGCCAAGAGTACTATTCCCCGCCCTATTACCGCCCCCTTGAACAAACCAAATTGGCTATGCAAAATTCAACTAAAAGAGAGAAAAGTTGAATGCTCGATTGTTGGTGTTTGCTGTGTTCAAGTGATGCCAATTAACAAAGCTGGCAATGCCTACGAGCTGTGCGAATCGATATTTACTCAATTAATTTATTACTTCCGCCAGCAAAAGCAGCAGCGGCGACGGCAGCGACAGTGGCAGCGACGGCGACAGCAGCACCGATTTTTTCATTCATTCATAAACAAAAAAAAAAGAAGAGAAAAAACCCGAACCAAAAGTTGGCCAACAAAAGCTGATGGCAGCTTCGTCAGCGTCGCTGTCAGCGCCTTAGCGTCATCGAATCAACTCTCTTCGTGGCACACAGGAAGCAATCATCGTGCTACAAGTCATATTAACTTACGCTGGGCGCACAAAAAAAACACAAAATGAAAAAAAAACAGAAGAAAACTCCAACTCTCAACAACCGAACGCAGAATCACGGCAAAAACAGAAGCTGAAGCGAGCCAGCTGGTCCGGTTCCAGGCTGACAACAACAACAACAAACTGAGAAGATCGCTTAAGCTACAGAATTGGAGCGGTTGCTGGTTGAGTTGAGGAGTAGCCAAGAGTAGCTGGATAGTAGCTGGAACTATAGCTCGATGGTCAGCAGCATATGTTGTCCAACAACTTTGCGCATGCGAAAGTTGAGGTTGAGGCAGAGGCAACGTTGAGTGCATTGGACACAAACTATCAATGAAGGAGAAGAAGGCTTCTTCCTTCTTCTTTAACATGCTTCTTCCCATGGGCTTCCCAGCTAAATGCGAGCAGGTGCACCTTACACACACACTCACACAGACACTAACACAATATCATAATGATGGATGGCTATGAGTTTGCTTGTGCGTGTTCTTTTTTTTGTTTTTCGGTCTCTGTGTGTATTGGTAAGACGCGCCTAAGCCGGTTTTTATTTCGACGACGACAACGACAACAGCAGTTGTAAGTGTTTGCCCCTTCCACTTGCGCGCCCCCGTCTCTCTTGCCACTCGACGCAATTAAACTCGCCTGAGAGCGAGAGACAGACGTGGTCGAAAACCCACAAAAGTGTACGTTAACTGTGCCTCGAAAAACCGAACCGAAAAAAATAATCAAATAAAAAATTCGGAATTAATAACAAGACGACGCGACAATGTGAAAATTGTTAAATGTTGTTCAATGTTGTTGTTTTTTCAATTTACTTTTGCAATTACTACAACAGGAACAACAAAAACAGTTAACAACATTAACATTATAAGTAGTTTTCAATATTGGGTCATTGAAAATCGAAAATCATGATTGATTAGTGTGGGAAAATAATACCAAAAAAACAATATCAAAACATATTAGGCCTAAGTTGAAAACATTTGAAAATGATGTAGAAAATCTTTCAGAACTATAAATATAAATATATTATAAATATATACAGCTTTAAGATTGTTTTAATTGGCACATCTGTTCGTAAAACTGATTGTTAAATCATAATTAATAACTGACTTCTCCTACGCATCGTGACGAAAACCATCTTTTATATGTTTGTAACTGTTTAACATTAGCAACAAGCCGATTAGCCACAACAACAACAGCAACAACAACAACAACAGCTTTTGGCTTTTTGGGGTTGTGTGTGTGTTAATTTTGACAAATGAACATTTTGGTTGCTGGGCATATGGAGAGCATTATATATCCCATTTCCATATACAACATAACCCCCCTCCCGCGCTGTTGTACACACCGAAGGCGTGTATTGTCCGTCTATAATTTACAAATTCGGACTAAAGAGCAAATGTGGCGGCTTTGCTTTATTATGGCTTCCATCTATACCGCCGGCTTGTCTTGGCCCGGCCTGGCCTGGCCTTTGTCTTTGGATCTGTTTGTCTGTCTGTCTGTTGTTTTGTTGGCCTTAAACTAATCAGCTTGAAGCCATTAATCTGGACAGTGTGGCCATGTTTATGGTGTAGATTGCAATAGTGCTAGCTAGTATATATTTTTTATTTCTTGATTTTTTTTTGGCTCTTGGTGTCGTTTGATTATCTAACTTTTTGGCTGGATTGCGACCCAAAAGACAGTTTGTTATGCTTGAGCAGTTTTTCAGAAGAGAGATAACTTGAATTTCAGGCCCGACGCGCTTGACTGGCTTTTCAGTTCTTAGCCATGGTTAAAAATGTTTTATTTCTCTCAGTTTATATCGCAGGTATCAACAAAATCTGTTGACATTACCCGCATTTGTTCACACGCACTAGAAACAAAAAAAAACGAATACCAAAAAACACAATAAACAATATGCATAAATCTTAAAGCTTAATGAATGCACATCCTTGAAAATATGTATATATATATATATATAGGTAAACTGAACATTTTGGTCGGCAATCAGGCGGCCATTAAACTTTTTTAAACACGAACACGAATCCCCCAGTTAAAATAAAGTTTAAATCTGCATACATAAATAATATGAAAACCAAAACAACAACCACAACACAAAAAATACTAAAAATAAAAACTTTTCAACTCAACTCATTCATGGCTTTCCGTATGTGTGTATATGTGTGTGCGGGCATAAGGTAATAAAAATAAAACACAAAAAAAAAAGAAAACAAAATTAATAAATAAAAAATCAAATGGCATTGCATACATAATATTTGCATCTACTTATTATATACATGTTTAAATGAGTTAAAAATAATAAAACAAAAATTCGCACTTTTAAATCTCATTTTTTTAATCCGTTTTTGCTTTTTTGGCTAGACAATGGCTTAAAAGTGCATTGGCATGAGTTTAGTTTCCCGTTTGCCATAAATTAATAATTTTATGCCATTTCAACTTATATACATATTAAAAGCTGACAACTTTAAACTCAGCTTTAATTAAGTAGTTTGCGAGTTGGAGTATTAGAAATTTGCTAATAACAATATTGTTTTAGTATCTTGTCTTTGGTTTTGGTTTGGGTGATAAAATTAAAGCTGTCAGCTTTTGGAATTTATTATTTTGTGATTTCATATTTTGTTACATTTGCTTTTATTTGAAATTCACACATATTTCGTATATTTTATGTATATTAGGCAAAATACCAACAGTCAATGAAAATAACATTTTTTTTTCTAACAAAATTTATGCGTTGTGCTTAAAAAAATGTTACGACTAGTTTTTGTTTTTTTTTTTTCATGACAGAGTTTAACAAGTTGTTTTTAATTGCATTTTAATTCCAATTTATGTTTAATATCGAGCATAATTTGCCTTTCAAATGGTCTTAGCCCAGTTTTGCGGGCCAAACAACTTGGCTCAGTCTAACACTTGAGCGTCTGAAAAGTTCAGGCACGTCAATAAAAAAAAAACACAGCGAAAAATATGTAGTTTGACCTTTTTGCCAAGACAGTCAGTCTGAAAGACAGATAGACGGATAGACAGTCAAACAAACAGCTTGAGCCAGAGACAAGAAAAGAAACGTAATACAGAGCCAGCGGGGCCGATCGGTACCAGACATTATAATTATGCAGCTGCCACATACACCAGTAACGGCAACAGCCAAGTGTGGCATGCAATGCAATGCAATGGCTTAGCTTGGCTTGACTTCGTGTCTTGGCATTTGGCTAACGACAAGTGCAACAGCAGCAGCAGCAGCCGCCGTCGCCGTCGATCGCTGTCGATCCGCC
This sequence comes from Scaptomyza parva, assembly GCA_035044645.1. Lineage (NCBI taxonomy): Eukaryota > Metazoa > Arthropoda > Insecta > Diptera > Drosophilidae > Scaptomyza > Scaptomyza parva. Next base: position 10,075,262 of record JAWNNT010000090.1, read on the forward strand.
AATTCGCCAAGCGCATTAAACTAAGCCGGCCAACAACAAATACACAAATACACACAAACAAAACAGACTAAACAGACAAAACAGTCAAAGCCAGGTGCGTGATCTGGGTGCCCAAAGAGAATGAAACAGAGACAGAGACAGAGACAGAGACAGAGACAGAGAGAGAGAGAGAGAGAGAGAGAGACCAACCAGTTCAAACTTATAGTATAGCCATGAGCTAGAGTGTTCTCCCCCCTTCCATAGCGACAGCCAGTGTTGGCCAGTTTGAAATTGAAATTCAGTTTAATATGCGCCACAACTCAAAGCCCAAAGACCAAAGCCCCGCTCAATGCGTCTCTTTGCTTAGCGTTGGGAGCGAATTCGTCCGGCGTCCCACGTTGTCTTTTATAAGCCATTCATATGATGGTTGCCATTCATAAAACCCGTATTATATATTTTTTTTTTTACTTCATCTACTTCTACGTAGGTTGTATCGGCGGCGACGGCTCTGTTAGTTAGTGGCACTTGAACTGGTTTTGTTTTTTTCAGTGTTTTTGAAGTCTAGCTGAAATGTTGATTTTGATTTTTCTTTATGGGACCGTGTCTTGGACCGTGTACCATTTAGATTTCTTATTCAAATACCCAACAGCATTGTGGGTTGTGTCAATGGACCAGCTTGGACAGTTGTCTTTCTGTTTCTTTGTTGTTGTTTGTTGGTGTGGGTGTTTCGGGGGAGGGGAGGATTTAGCTTAAAGACCGGTAGTCATACCGTTAAAAACTCAAACTTAACACATTAAAGCCTCAAAGCTAACCCTCGGCAAAAGCTTTTGCTTGTCTTAACTGAAAAACAAAATATATAAAAAGTAAAAAAATGAAAAAAAAAAAATATTAATTTGCCTGCCACAACGACAACAACGAGAGGAACAAGAAGTGCCTCGAAAACTTTGTCCATTTGCAGACAAACACCCACAAACCCCCAAGTTTAACGAGCATACTAAATAATATTTTGTTGCATATTTTAAGGCTTCTTCTTCCCTATTGAGTCAAAAACTTTCTTCATGTATATATTCTCTATATAGTATATATATAATATTTTCCAGTGACTAATTTATTTTCATAGACTGCCGACGCAGCTTTATTCTATGTGCTCTGACTTTGGCTCTGGCCTAGGTGTTGGCCATGATTTTTTATGCTTGCCCAAAATTTATGACTAATAAAATTTGTCAAAAATGTTTTTTTTTCTGTTGTATTTTCAAAAATACAATTTTTGTGTTTCCCCCCTTTTTTCTGTTGTTTGTTGGCGGCTCTGCGGGTCGAGTGTGTGGGTGTTGAAGATCTTTTTAGCCCACGCAACGGTGACAAACAGAAAAACAACAACAACAACAGCAACAGCGAGAAAACATTGACAACCGGACGAATGGAGAGAAACCTATAAACCAAGCGAATGTTTCGTTGAGTGGCTTATGGATATAAAATCATCAAATCTATTACAGTTCTCTTTGCCTATTTTATTTTTTATTGTGAAAAAAAGCAAAAGCGAAGAAATAAAAAAAAAAATCTGTTTGGATTTGATATTTTTTTTGTTGTTCTTTTTTTTTCAAGCTCTTCCGAATGTTGTTAAAATTTGCTTTTAAAAGTTGTTGTTTAGCTTTTTATTTATTGTTATTGTTCAGCTCACGCTTCATCTATACACAAACACTCACACACACACAGACACACACACCCATATCTATGTATTTGAAGTTTATGAGCTCAATTTGCAGCGCATTTTATTATTGATGTTTAAATGTTTGCATTAAAGTCTTTTTGACTTGTATGCAAAAAGGAATTAAATGTTTAGCTACCTAAAATGCCAGAGTTAATTTTGGCAACTAATTGGCTGGCTCGTGCAAAGCGCCAACCGCAACAAAAATACTTTCAAAAACAACAACAACATTGTTTTCGGTGATTTTTATTTTGGTGCGGTCAACAAAAGCAACACCAGCAATAACTCCAAAAAGGAACATCAAATATAATTCGTTAACAGCCAAAAAAAAAAAAATAGTAAAGGGGGAAAGTAAAGCAAATAGTTGACAGACAGCCACGCCGAGTTCAAAAGGGGCAATAATTTTTATTAATTAATTAAAGATGAAAGCTCTCCGGTTAGCAATGAATAAAGATGATGATGAAGAAGAAGCAGCCGGAGAAGACGGAGCAGTAGCAGTAGCTGAAGCTGAAGCAGTAGCAAATTTTAGCGCACATCTTCAAAACGATTTTTCGAGCATTTCTCGTTCATGTTCATCTAAAATGCTCATGAAGCAGAAAATAATTAATGTTAATGCTATGGCTGGCTGGGTAACTCTCTCCATCTCCCTCTCTCTAGCTCCTTCTCTGTTGCTCGGTTGGCCTGTCCGCAGTGGAATGGCGCTCTAATTTGTGCAGACCGCAAAGTTCATAGCAAATTAGTTGATTAGTTTAACGTCCGCTTCCAAAGAGCCTGTCCGGCTTTTTGGGGAGCAGGGGTTGTGGGGGTGGCCATAGGGTGCTGTGTGTGTTGGTATTGCTGGTCGGTCACATTTGTTCAGCTGCAAATTTTATAATTCAATCAGTGCACACACACAGAGACACACAGAGACAAAGTCAGAGACAGAGAGACTTGGTAATGCGGAAATTTGTGTGAAATTCACCAAAAGCTAAACATTTAGAGACAGTAAGGAGAAGGGAAGAGAGGGCGTAAGTGATTCATAGAGTGTGGGGAACAATTTTGGTAAACTTTCCCCCACTCCACCCTCTATCAGCTCTGTCCCTGTTGTTATTGTTTGGGCTGTGTTTGTGTTTGTGTGTGAATCGCGTGAGTCAAATGCGTTTTATTGTGAATTTATTAAGCGTGCCCAAGGCGAACATTAAATGTTCAACTCCATGACACTGGGAGATATACAGAAGCTGGGCCAGAGTGAGAGAGGAAGAGAGAGTGACAGAGAGTGGGAAAGAGCAATAAAGATAGCCAAAAATACCCGGGCAGACAATAAAGGAGGAATATTGAAATCGATGGCAAGTGAATAAAATATGAACGATGGAGCTTCCCCCAATAAAAGGATAAAAGGATGCTTGAAAATATGAGTAAATGCTACAATATAAATGAAATAAAAATGACAAAAAATTAATATATGCATAGAGAGAGAACAAATGCACAAATATATATATATATTTCACAATCTATTTTGAGAATTGGTAATGTGCTCTAGAGTTTTAGCACCTTGTTAATATTTAAAACTCGTATCGAAAAGAAATCAATAACAAAAATTGGCAAATGCAGTATTAATATTTTTATAGCTGAACCAATATTCAGATATTCTAGACAAGTATGCAAAAAACAAGTTTAACTTGTCTAACCGAACCGAACCGAACTGAAGCTTGTCGCTTGAAGATTGATTGGCATCTTTGGCAATGCGGGCTGCGATTTATGACTTTCAAAGCGTTTCTTAAATACATTTTAACAACATGCTGTGAAACTTGAGCACCTATTCGACAGCGAGCTCGCTCGCCCAGTCTAAGTTATCTAAGAATAAAAGTAACTAAGGAAACTTCCCTGATGCTATAAATAACCGTTTCATCTCATTTTATGTGCGCTTTGTGTAAATCTAAACCCGCTTAACGAAAAATGATCTAACAATCTCGTTGGCCCAAGCGGCTCAACCTCGGCGAAGTCGAGTGCACATCATTTACTTAGCCATGGTTTTTGGTATTCTTTTTTTTTTTTTGTGTTGTCTTCTCTTCCAAATTATAAGCCTTTTTTCCACATATTCAAGGATGGGCCTTTTTTGGTTGGCGCCTGTTGTGGTAAGCCCTAAGCCACATGTTGAAAATAATTGTCATGACTACGCCAAAATCCAGCGTTGCACAGTGGCAGCAGCGGCAGCAGCAGCAGCGGCAGAGCCATTTAAAACAATTTCAAACACTTAGTGGGCGCTTAACATAGCTGACAACAAATTTGACACCAAAGCCGCTTTAATCAATATAATAAAAGACATTTGTTAAATTAGCAAAACGCGTTTTGCGCAAACACACACAAACACACACACCAACAACAACAACAGCAACAAAGCGAAAAAAAAGCAGAAATTTTAATTAAATTTATAACGCAAAGCCGCAAAAGAGGAGCCTAACGCTGAAGGAGCAGGAGGAGCTCTATGGGTGAGATTTATGTGACCGTTAATTTTGTCAAAGTCATTTGTGTGCGTGCTTGCTGCTTGTTGTTGTTGTTGTTATGCTTGATGTTGTTGTTGCTGTTGTTTGTTTGCTGACTGTGTGCACAACGCTAAGTGTCCTGATGGCAGAGGCGAAAGCAAGGAAAAAAAAGGAGTGCGAGGAGAGCAAAAAAAAAAACCTTACCGGATTTCCTGTGATATGCCACAATATTTTCCATTAACGCTCTGAAGTTGCAGGCAAACAGAGCACCAGAGAGAACCAAAACCAAAAATACAGAAAACAGAAAGCAGAAAACTGAAAACTGGTCTTGATAAGAAACTAGCAGCAGCAGCCGCAGCAGCAACAGCAGCAGACGTAGAAAAAAAAAGACAAAAATAAGAACACCAACAATAACTGGCAAACAGACGGCGAGAAAATACAGAAAAAAATAAACCAAAACAAAAGCAAAATGTGCGTTGGTCCAGGCAGCAAAACAGCCTGATTCCTCTGGCCAGGTTCAGGTTTAGGTCCATGCCACTTCACCATGAAACAAAAAGCAAGATAGTTCGTTCGCTCTCTTTTACTCTTTCTGTTTGTTGCACACACATGTGTGTGGAAAATCTTTTGCCTGCTGTGCGAGCATCGCTGGCTTTATATGAGTTAATGACTTGTAGATAGTTTAGCTTACAAAGCACACAAGAAAATAGAGAGAAAGAGTAGTACAGCAGTGCACATGAAGCATGGATTGAGGAGGGATGGGGATAGTGGGGGGTTTTATCATAGCCAGCGTTGACCATTAGTGCGACATCCGGCGTTGCGCATCGCTTGCTATAGCCACAAGAAGTAGTAGTAGTCATAGTAGTCCAAGTTTGGCTCCCTCTTTATATGCTCTCTTCAAAACTATTAGCAAGCTTTGCGCCTATAGGCCAACTCACCGAGACCAACACCGAGACCGAGTCGTAGTCGTAGTCGGTGTCCGAGTCGAACAGTCGACAGGATCGACATCAGGCATCGAGTGGTACGGTTTTGTGGTTAAGCTGTTAGTTTAGTTTGCGTACAATTTGTGGGCCCAGTTGACAATTACGGACCATTTGTAAGAGAGTGCTCCTTGTGTGCACCCCTTCGCACCCCTTATTTCCCTTCGTTATACACTGCCCGACACCCTGACCACTGGCTCACTGGCCACAGAGCAACGCATGAATGAAATGGTAAACCGGTTTACTTAAGCATTCGCCTTCTGTTTCGTCTTTCATTTACTTTGCACTTTACTTCAGTTTATAGCCTTGTTGTTGTTTTTGTAGTTGTTGTAGTTGTTTTTATCGTCTGCTTCTTTTGCTTCCTACTGTCACACTTCAAGGATTTCTTTGTTGGCCATCCTGCTGCCTTGCATATGTGTGACAATTACCCACCTCTTATTGTCTTCCATACACACACACATATACACACATAGGGTGTAAGGTGTATAGTGTACGGTGTACCGGGGTTGGGGTAAGAGGCACCTCGTAATGACACTAAATGAGTTGTAGCCAACCGGAGACGGGGCCTGGGCTTGGCCTCTGTTTTTCTCGTCGTCGTCGTCGTTGCCGTCGTTGCCGTCGTTGCCGTCGTTGTTGTCGTTGTTGCAAAAACCTGTCAAGTTGTGCAGTTTTTCATTGTTGTTTCTTGCTGTTGCTGTTACTGTTGTAGTTGTTGTTGTTGTTGTATGTTGGTTAATTGCCGCAGGAAATGTTCTGGCTGTGCAGAGTTGGTCAACTGTCTCTGCTCTTAATTGCTTGAACTTTGGGCCAACTTAATGCAGCCCTTATGCAAATTGAACCCAAAAAAACGTAAGAAAAAAACGAAATACAACCAAATGACTAACTTGCAACTGCGGGTGGTCGACATTGTTGCGTTTCCGTTGTGACCAAATCATATTCAAATAGATAGAGCTATCTATCTATTTACTTGGCTTGTATGTAGTTTAATTCGTGCTCAAGTCCATGCAACGGATATCGAGCTCATTTCAAGACCCTGAAAGCCGTTGACGACAAATAATCAATTAATCCATTGATGAAGTCCACGACAGCGATGTTTATTTGTTGAGCCATTTGTAGGCACGTCTCACGCAGCGTTTGCCTAACCGTGCTTCTTTTGACGCACACTGACGCAAAAACTATGCGCAATCAATTATACATCTTTCGTCGTTTTTTATATGAAATATTTCTTAAAAACCCGTTTAAGTTATCTGAGAGTTTAATTGTATTGGCTGCAACTAATTGAACTCGTTTTGATTGGCAACCAATTTCAGCAAATGAGCTGAGAATTATGTGAGTTTGTGTGTGAGTGTGTTGAATGATAAATGTTAATTGATTGCAGTAGCTAAATTCTATAAATCTTAATTGATATATGAACAGATTTAAGATTCTGAACATTTTCAAACAAGTTGGCGAATATGTATCTCAATTTGTCAACATTTTTTATTGTGTGTTGTGCAAGGTTTCACTGTAGCCCAGTTTTGTGTTTTTTTGGTCCACTCTAAGTTTTCTATGACCTCGTGACACTGTGCGTGCTTTTATGTGTATTACCTATGTAGATTGCTCTAATGCTGATTAGGTTGACGACAACACACACAAACACACTCACGCATACAGAGACACACACTTAAACACATATTCAGCTAAGTAGTCGGTTCAATTTGGTATCGAACGTGGCCTGCTCTTTTCTTTAAGACATTTTAATGCTAATGAGCCGCAAGCTGTAGACCTACTTCTGACTTTGGTGTGGGACGAGACAGCGACACACAGACTGGCAACGAGCAGACCATGATGATGAAGACAGAGACAGAGAGACAAAGACAGCGACGGAGACGGATGGACAGAAAGACGGATGGATATGTCCATGTCTCAATGACAGCCTCAAAGTGCCCTGACACATACACCTACACATACAGATACTAAAAGACACACACGTGTAAGCCATGTGTGTGCGAAACAAATAAAAAAATACATACATATATACATATATATATACAGAAACAACAAAATAAAAGTTGTTCCAAATTAGTGAGATGTGACTGGGCCGGCTCGTTGGGTCTTACGCTTAAGTAATGTGTATTTTATGTGTGGGCTGCAAAAAGTAGGTAACTGTAACTGTGACGGTGATGCAGATGGTGACATGGGGGGTAACAACTGGTAACTGTGACAGGTCGATTTTGTCGATTGCGTTGCCAATTGAACTTAGGTGCTGCCTGCAGTTGCCAACTACGTGCGCAATTGTCGAACGTGCCGATTAACAATATGCGAAATTTCCTTCTCATTCTCACCCTCCTTCTCTCTTTAATTCTTTAGTTGGCGTTAGCAGCAACAATGCTCAGGCAATTGCCCCACAACAAAGTTTTCGCGTTACCCCGCACGATGTACAGATACTGGAGGGTACAGATACTTTGATGCGCTGTGAAGTTGCGAACCGTGCCGGCAAAGTGCAATGGACCAAGGATGGCTTTGCGTTAGGATTTTCAGCAGTCATACCCGGTTTTCCGCGCTACTCGGTTATTGTGGATGCAGTGCAACATTCATACAATTTACAGATCAAGAATGCAACACTCGAGGACGATGCCGAGTACCAGTGCCAGGTGGGCCCAGCTGCTGGTAATCCTGCGATACGCGCAAATGCCAAGTTGAGTATTGTGGCTGCACCGAGTAGCATTTTCATTGATGGGTATTCACGCAATGCCAAAGTGGAAGTCGTTGAGCGGCAAAATCTGACATTGCAGTGCATCACCGAGAATGCTAATCCGGCGGCAGAGATTGTCTGGTATCAAGGTGAAGCGCCGTTGACTTTGGGTAAGTTTATCAAATCACTTTGGCTCAAAGTCGAAGTTGTCTAACTTGATTGGATCAATCGCAGTGCCCATTGTGTCCGTGAATGAAACTTCGCTTAAGCGCTTCCGCACCAGCTCCACATTGCATCTGCAGCCACGTTCCGACGATGACTATAAGGAGTTCTCGTGTGAGGCGCGTCACAAGGCCCTGCCTCCCGATGTACCTATGCGCGCCCAAGTTCAGCTCTCTGTGTTGTGTAAGTTGAGAATGACTTAAGTTTTCCTACAGCTTCGACTTATGCCACCCATTTCATACATTAGACCCACCCGGTCCGCCATTCTTTGAGGGCTATAGCCAAGGTGAGACTTTGCGTCGTGGTCAGGAGTTACAAATCGCTTGCCGCAGTCGTGGTGGCAATCCACCTGCTCAGCTGGTCTGGTATCGCAATGGTGTGGTAATTAATTCTCCGCAACGCACCTCGGGGCGCCTATCGGAGAATGTGTATAAGTTTACAGCTAATGCGTCGGACAATGGTGCCAATTTGGTGTGTGAGGCCAAGAATCTGCTTTCAAACACACCCCTGCGTGCCGAACTTAATCTGACTGTCTTTTGTAAGTTCCTAGAATTAGCTATAAATTTCCAGTTCCCCATAACCGACGAATTACTTCCATACAGATGCACCAAAGGATGTTTTCCTGAGTGGCGCTACCCATGCTAAGGTTGGTGATGCTGTTCAGCTGAGCTGTGTGACAGCTCCTTCCAATCCTCCGGCTCGCATAAATTGGTCTATGAACGGACGTCCGTTAACCAACGGCACCTACAAGACAACAAGCAGCGCCGATGGTGGCTGGGTGAGCAGTTCCAACATAACGCTAAACATCGATTCCCAGAGTCGCACCTTTATCACTGTTTGTCATGCGCTTAATGCAGAGCTCTCCCAGAATGTTGTTGGTTCACATACAGTGAATGTTTTGTGTAAGTTAAAAAGAAACTATGAGTTTGGGTCAGTTAACTTTAGCCGACTTTGATTCGACAGATCCTCCATCACCACCACTTTTAACTGGCTATAATGATGGTGATATTATCATATCTGGTTCGATATTGAAACTTCAATGCAGCTCCGCTGGTGGCAATCCCGCACCCACATTACAGTGGTACAAGAACGATAAGCGCTTGAATGCTGCTAATAAGGTAACGGAAAACAAGATAAGCTCGGAGTTGTCGCTGTTGGTAAATGCCTCAGATAACAATGCCATCTACAAGTGTGAGGTTCAGAATGCTGCGATAGATATTCCGTTATTTGCCACAAAGACGCTGGGTGTTCACTGTAAGTAAAAGATTGAAAGCTTTTTTTTTGGGTTGTTTCCTTATAAATCGTTGTTTTCTTGCCTATACAGTTCCACCGGAAACTGTTAAAATCAGTGTAGCTCCAAAGAATCTCGTACCTGGCATTCGTGCTAAGCTGATTTGTGACTCCAGTTCCAGTAATCCGCCTGCCAAGATTAGCTGGTGGAAGGATGGTATTCCCGTAGAGGGTCTAAATCTAGCCAATCGTCCTGGTCTCTGGGGTGGCTCAGTATCGACACTGGAAATGCATGTGAATATTACCCAAGATCTCGATGGATCCATCTACACTTGTCAGAGTCATAACGAAGTGCTTCAACGTAGTGTACATGAAACTATCAGCCTGGACATACTTTGTAAGTGCCCCGAATACTTGCTCAACTAACAAACAAAGTCTAATTAGCAAATCTTTCCTTATAAACAGTTCCACCCAAGTTCGATGTGGCACAGTTAACCACATTTGTTGGTATTGAGGGCGCACCACTGCAAGTGGAACTGCATGCGAGTGGTAATCCAATGTCAATTAGCTACACTTGGACCAAGGATGGTCTGCCCATTAGCAGCAATGCACTGAGTGGACAACGTTTGATCTCTGATGGTCCCCGTCTCAATATAAGTCGCCTCGGTCGCAACGATGCCGGTGTCTATGTGTGTGAGGCGCTTAACACCCAAGGCACTGCCATGCTCGAGATTCAAGTGATTGTCGAATGTAAGTTAGTCGTTGCCCAAGCAACACTCCACAAATGAGTCCTATTTGCTGATTGCGCTCTTCCAAATTAGATGCACCTGTTATAACCTCGGTCACGGAGGGTCAGAGCTTTGCCATTGGGGCACAGGCCACGTTGGCCTGTCAAGTCCAGGCCCGCCCACTAGATGCCTCCCATGTACGTTGGTCACGACCTGGCTACGATTTTGCTACACGCACAACATCCACTTTTGAAAACAACACCGCTTTATTGCACATTGATAATGTGCAGCGAGGAGATATTGGCAACTTCACGTGCACTGTGGACAATCAACGTGGACAGGCTGCCACACAAAACGTGCTACTCGTGGTGCAAAGTAAGTTCAAGAACTGCCCTAGGTTGAGTCTAATTAGAAGTTTAACTGACAATGTTTTTTCTTTCTCTAGCCTCTCCGGAAATTGATCACACACCCGCCTATACACGCTTTGCCGCCCGTTTGGGTGTCCGGGCACAACTTATTTGCCGTGCTTTGGCCTCTCCACAGCCTAGTTTCATTTGGCGGAGACATGGTAAGGATCTCAAGATGCAACGACGCAATAAGTTCACAAGCGTCGAACATCAGGAGGATCCGTTACACTTCGAGTCCGCTCTGCTTGTAGAAAGTACCTCGGCAGATGATTATGGACAGTACGAGTGTGTGGTACGTAACTCGATGGGTCAGGCCAGTACCACCCTGGAATTTAGTAAACCTTCCCGGCCGGATGCGCCACTGCAGCTGCGTGTGGGCAATGTGAGCGATGCCAGTGTGGAACTAATGTGGACACCAGGTTTCGATGGTGGCATGCAGGTCTATTACCGTGTGCGTTTCAAGCAGCACGGTGAGGATAAGTACAAGTATGTGGATCCGAAGGTGGGTCAACAGAATATCACGCTGGAGGGTCTCAAGCCGGGTGGCAACTATTACTTCTCCGTGATGGCACACAACGAAGCGGGAGGTAGCAAATTCCTGCCCGACATCAAGCTCACACTCAGCAAGGGTTCGCAGCCACATTCGGCCGAGTATACGGAAAAAGATGAGTTACCCAATGTGATGATCATTGGGATTACTTCAGCGGCAATGGTATTGCTGGTGTTGAATGCAGCACTTGTTGCCTGGTTTGTTATACGACGACAGAACAAGACACAGGGTGAAACGGAGCCGAGCAACGATGATGCCTACTCCAAGGATGACAACCAGTCGGTCTATAAGGTATGTGGACTTCAGCCCTTAACAATCAATGAACTGCAGACTGATTGGCGTAATCCTAACCAGCTACCCATCACTGCTTTGCAGGCGGACGTTCAGAAAAAGGCGGCCGCTTCCACCTATCTTGTGGAGAATGTGGACATCATACAGTCAACAGCCTATCCGCCCAAATATCAGGAGAGCTCCATGTGCACACCACCCTATCCGCTGTGTAATCCGGACTTCACACGCACCCTGCCCAACCCGAAGCGGCATAGTCAGCGCAACAGTGCAACGGGCATGATTGAGGGTATGCCAATGCGTGCCAAAGATGATCATATGCTGATCTCGAATGGCCTGTATATACCATCGCCCTCGCCCGCATCCTCGCTGGTCATCAAGGGTAGCTACATATCATCACCATCGCCAGCGCCGCCCGCCGATGGCTCCTACTTCAATATGAGCGACAAATACATGTCCTATCCACCAGTGGTAAGTTGAACCTTAACCTTCAAAATTTCTTAGATGATGTCACTCATAATTATTGTTTTCCTAAAATTGAGTTCACACACATCGAAATTATATACTACTCATGTGAATAATACCACGAAATGTATTTTCTAAAAATAACCAATTTAATTATCATAATTTTTAACAAAGAATACATTTCCACACATTTGCCCTTGTTATCGATAATGGATTATTAAATTTAATATCCATTTTTTTCTCATTTCGTTTTTTTCTCTACTCTAATTTATTTGACAGACCTATTAAAAGCCGAGCAGCGCGTCAAAGACGAAAGACAGCAAACGAACCGGCTAAAAAACCCCAGCTAGACTGATTGACATCACAAAAACAACAACAAAAACAACAACGAATAACACCAAAAAAAAAAAACATCGACAACGGAAATTGAAATTGAGTCGATTTCAGTCAATAGGAGTTATGTTTTTTATTCTCTAAATATATTTTCGATGTTTCATGCTTCGGGTTTGGTCGCTTGCTGTTGCAAGTATCTTTTTAAGGTTTTTTCCGTGTATAATTATTAATACTAAATGACGTTGATTATTATGGAGCGCAAAGTGGTAGTAGAAACATGTTGAATGTATTTTGAGAAAAGACATTTGCATGCGGCGCTCGAAGGCTGTGATAAGTACCTGTATCCAAGGCTCTCTCTCTTACTCGCCATATGCTTCAATCGCATCATGATGATGTTGCCCAACACGCACATCGAAATATGCTTGGATCCACATCAATCAATGATGAAGCGATGCCGATGGCAATGGTTTTTTTGCCTTTGGGGCAGGTGCGCAAACCCCCAACTCTACAAATGCTTGCCCCCTCTCAACACACAAATATAAAAAAAAAAACGAAATACAAAAAAAAAAAACCGACAAACATTAATAGAAGAAGTTGATAGAAAGAAGAAGAAGAAGCAGCACTCGTAGAAAACAACAAAAACAACATAAGAAAACTCAAAATATTAATTTGTAGGCATTTTTCTCGAGATATATATTAAGTAGTAGCAATTACGATTTTTAGCATTTAGCATAAATATTAACGAGTCTGTCGAGTCGTGACTCATTCTCATTAGCAGCAGTTGTTCAAGTTTAAGCTCTAGACATACCAATAGACATACTCTATATATATACATATACATAAATACACACAACCACACACATACATATGTGCTACCCCAAAGCCCGATAAACGATAACGATCTTTAAACAATTAATAACAAAACGATTCGAAATCACAATGGCAGCAAAACAAAAAAAAAAATCACATCACAAAACATAACATACATACATCAATTATAAACTAATTTTAAGTGTGATTTTTGTTAGATTTAAGTCGGCGATTAAATATACATATACATATTTACATTTAAGTGCATACATATACATATACACCTATACACATACAAGACATACATACATATATCTGATATACCGTATTTACACACAAAATTCAACGACTTTTTTTATCATGCATGACAATAAATTATATACATGATAAAAATAATTGCGTATACGCGCAAGCGCCAAAAATTAATGCTAAAAAGAAAGTACACAGAAAAAGCAAAAAAAAAAAACAACAAAAACGAAAAACATATTGAATAAATTGTTAATTCAAGTTAGACTTCAGAGATCTTTGCATTTAAACAAGATAAGCATGTGTACCATAAAAAAAAAATCAAATTTAAATAAATTATATATATATAAAATTAATGTAATTAATATTTAAAAACATTTCAAATCATAGAAGAAAAAAAACACACAAAAAAACACATAAAAAGAAAAAAGTATTTGAATAAATAACTTACAAATTTTTAAAATTATATATATACATATGTACATGGTTAATTTTGTTGGAGTTTTTCATTCTTCAAACGCCTACGATTGCCTGAGGCTGCCCCTGCCACCGGGTCACCTGTTTCATTATGCCACATGACTTTACCATGCCACACGGTTCAAATTTGTATATTGCCATCAATCAGCGCTTGGCTTTGTTCATCATACTTGCCACCATTTTTAGCTGGAGGCCTCTCTCACTCTCTCACTCTCCTCTCCACATCTCCATCGCCATATTAAGTAGGCGTGCCGACTTACACCTTAAATGCCGCCTAATTGTTTTTCGGGGCCCAGACTTAACGGCGCTTCCAGTCGGCTCTTTTTTGTATAGAAAATGTTATTAATTAATAGCGTTCGTTGTTGGCTAGATAGCTAGCTGGCTGACTTGGCCTGGCTGGGTGACTCGGCTTGCTTAATTAATGACACTTTTAATAATATTTATTTCTTAATTTATGAATGTTGCATTAGCGGATTATTAAATTAGTCTTGGGGCAAGCTTTCACTGCCCCCAGAACAAAGCCAGGTGGTCTACGTCAATCTCCGAGACACTGAAACTTAATATTCAAAAAGAAAAATCATTTATTTTGTCTCTTTGTACATTTGAAAGTTTAGTTTGTGCACATAAAGTATTCTAAAGTACAGCTGATATTAATGCAAATAAATGGGTTTGTATATATATTTTACAAAAGCATTTCACTTTTTGAAGAAGAATCAGGTCAACAGAATTTCGGTAATTGTATTTAAAATATTAATGAATTAAATAAAAAAAATATATATTTCAGATATACAAATTGATATTTGATTTTTAATTTATTTACGCATTTCCATTGCATTTATTTTATTTTCTTTCAGCCGTTTTGTTTGTTTATTAAATTAAGTACTATTTTGTTTGAATGCTGACTTTGTAAAATGTCAATCATTGTTAATTAAAGTTGAAAATGCAATTGCACTGGAATTCGATATGGCCATAATACATACAAAATGTTTTTATTATCAAATAAAATAAATGTAGTTTTAATTACCATGTTGTGTGCCATCATCATTGCAACATTCTCTCTAGCCCAGGCAGCTTTGTTTTGCTGCGAACCTTTAATCGTCTCGATTGCACTCAGAAGCAAACAATGACAACAGCAACACCAACAACAACAACAACACGTTGGGCAAAAACAAAACAATTAAAATTAATTTTCAACATGTTTTAAGTGCGTAGAGAACGAGTGTCAACAGCAAAAATAAAAAAGTAGAAAAATAAACGTAAAAACAAAACAATGCATAATTAAATACAGTGAATTCATTAAATTTTAATTAAAACATTTGAACGGGCAATGGATTTTTATTTCTACTCGACTCTATAATTGCGCAAGCAACAACAACAACAATTGCAAGCACAAGAACAACTGTAATAATAAATGTAAAGGATACGCTAGAAAACTCGATATTTCAATACCCTTAACTCGAAAGTGTTTTTGTTACTGTTTTTCTGTTTGGTTTTTGATTACATGCAAAAATTGTTATTTAATCAGATTAAAGTGGCTTTTGATTAATAGATAATGCTTTAAGTGTTTCGAATTGCTTACGAAAGTCGTCTATGCTTAATTATTGGTGTAGTGTATAATAGAACTTGGCTTCAGCCAAGGAGGCAAGACTAGAAAAGCCAACAGCGGCACGAAACGGAAAACTTCATTAAAAGTGGGCAGCAGTTTTCAGCAGTTGGCAGCAGCCGTTGCCAGCCATTTACTAGAAAGGGGGCGAAGAAAAGGAAGGGAAGAGAGAGAGACAGAGACGGAGATTGTATATTCGTTCTGGTCATGATGCTCTAAGTACTGACTTGCCAATGTGACGACGCCCGGCTCGACTTCACTTCCTGTGTGCGCTTGTATGCTTTCTGTCCAGCTCTCGTCCAGCCCCAAAACAACAACCACAACAACGAGAACAACAACAAGTTGACTGCAATCGAACGCATAATCATATTTAATAAGCGCGTCGCAGTCAGCACAAGTGAAAAAGGCTTCGTTCAGTTTGTTGTCTTTGGTTTGGTTGTTGCTGCTGTTGCTGCTGATGCTGCTGCTGATGCTGTTGATGATGATGCTGTGGTTGATGGTGTTGTGTGCTGTTGTTGTTGATGCTGATGCAACAAGTGCGCGCCTCCAGAACGAGGCACAGATGTGCAGAAAACCGGTTCAACCGATAGCTGGCAACGCTTTAACGCAATTTGTTAACCTGCCTGACAAACTGTTGCCTGATGGTGCTGCTTGCCTGACCGCCTGCTTGCCGCCTCCCCAGTATTCTCTGCTGTTCCAAAAAAAAAACAACAAAAAGCCAAAGAAAAAATAGGTGCGAGTGCAATTAAGAGCCTGCCTGACCAGTTCCGAGTTCTATGTATATGTATGTGTGTAGACGAGTCGAATCCTGGCCGGCAGCAAGCACTTCATTCATAAAATTACGCGCATGTTGCGTGATGTTGACGCTAGATAAGAACCAGAGCCAGCTGGAGCCAAGCAGCCAGGCAAACCCTGCCCTACCCAGTTAGGGCAATCCAACGCCAACCTGTTGACGTGCTGGCCAAAGAAAATACACTATACTTGGATTTGTGCAAAGCTGACTGACTCTGACTCTGACTCTCTGGACTGAGTGGCAGGAAAAGTGCAGCGGTATAAGACAGAAAAAATAAAAACTCGCTTTTCTTGGTAATTAATGAAAGCTGCCACGGCTCAAAGACTAACAGAGAGAGAGAGAGGCAGGAACACAAAAAGAACTGCAACACAGCAGCTTGGCTACTGTTGCCGCCAGTTATTAAAATGTTGCGATAAGTTTATGCCTGGGTCCTGAGCCGCATTGCCGCCGCAACGCCGCAACGTCGCAATCGCCGCATCAAGCCACATTTGTATGCAAAGTGCCAACAGTTTTTGATGATGCGATGCGCAGGAAGTTGTCGCTGAAAGTGATATTGAAAACTGCCCGTAGAATGGATTACTTCCTTTTCGGTCACACAGCCAGAGCAGGGCACCTGGGAAACAGAAAGCGTTGCCTTGGTTACAATTCAACCGGAGATGAATGATATGAAAACACTGAAACTTGCTTCAAAAACTTTCAGACTGAATGGACCCTAAGAGGATTTTGACAAAGAGATATTTTTGCTGGAGATGCTGTAAAGACAAGAACTAAAACACCAAATAAATATTTAATACGCTCAAAAAATACTCCAACTCGATTTCTCAGAACTTTAACGCAAATGGGTTTTTGCTTGATGATTGTGTTTGTGTTTGTGTTTGGGGGGCAAACCCCAAGCCTAAGCAATAAATATAATTTCTTACATTTGTGGCACTTGACGTACAACTTGAGCTTTTCTCACACCTCCCACCACCACCCAACAACAAACGGAGAGAGGGTTGGGGGCAGCAGTGGCATGGTGGGCGGTGGCGCCTGTAAAAGCCCGCATGCCTTGGCAATCAACTGCCACACCATTTAGCATCATTAAATTAGTAGGTCAAAGCATCACCCAGGCCATAAAAAAAATGTCACAGCTTAGACGAAAAATGCACTAGTTACCAGCAGAGGGGGTGGGGTGGGAGACATTTGTAAAATTACAAATAGAGTATATAGAGAGAAAGACATTCAACAAATGTGGAAGCTAAAAAGAGAGTACTTGAAATTTAATTTCAGTCACTTTCAAAAAAAGAAGAAATGAATAGTCAAGTTGGGGGCTCATTAAGTTTGACAGCAGCGCCAAGAAATAAAAAAGCTGTTCATTTCGTTCATTTTTTGGGGGTCTCTGACATTTGTCTGTTTGCAAACATAATCTGTGACACAATCTTAAGCGGCAATAATTATCTATGTCAACACGAAGAATTTTCTCAGCAATTTGGAAATGGGAAGGGAAAAACCTCAAGTGGCCAATGGGCAGCTTGAAAATTGTCTTTTAGGCAATTAGAACGTTTAAATATTTAAAAAGTTGATGCGTTATGTAATTTTCAAGAGATGCTCGCCACAAAACCTAATGACAAATTTAATGCGCCACTCGTTTTGGGACCTGTTTGAATCTTAAAAGGGGGGAACCCAGACACATGTCGACAAGTAAACAAAACACAAAACAACACAACGCAAAAAAGACAAATACACAACACATTGAGACGCCTCCAGAGTGCGTTGGTTGTGTGTGTGTGTGTGTCTTTTCTGTCGACCTCTAAGAGCAGTTGAAGTCGCATTTGAAGTCAGAGTCGCGCTTAGGGTCGCCATTTGGGAGTTGCAGTTGCTTTTGCTTTAGCTGTTGTGTTGCATGTGGCCCCCATTTCAAGTGGCAAAGTTGGTTGGTTTTTTCACTCGCTCGCTCTTTTTTTAAGTTATTAAAAAATTAAAGCAGAAAAACTGTTGCTGCCGCTGCCATTTCCATCCATGCCATTGAGGCAGTGGCAGTGGCAGTGGGGGCAGAAACACATTATTCACTCATTAAAATCATCAGCTTAATAGCCTGAGCACAGAGAGAGAAAAAAAAGCGAAATTATATTTTTTTACAAGCTGCTACAAAGAATTATTAACAAAAATTCTAGACAACTTTGCTGTACTTACGTACATACATATACTACATACGAATACATAAATAATGCAATGTGTAGTGCCATGAGAGTTGTGAAGGGAAAAAAACAAAAAAAAATGAATAACAACGCAAAGCATGGGACCTTATGCTAAAACGGCACAGGAGTAGAGAACAGAAACAGAAACACAGCGCACAGACTTGGTAAAGGAAAAAGGCGAAAAGGGGTGAGAGCCACGAACGTGTCTTGGATTAAAGATTAAGGTGCAGCCGCAACGACTGGCAAAGTGAGCTACAGCAGGAAATTATGTGCGATTTTAAAACAATGAATCTGGGAACCAACTTGTGTGAATATTAAAAATTATTCATATATTATGAACGTTGAACGAATGTAGAACATCTTTTGTTTTTTCAGGAGATTGACTAAGATAATATTTGATACAATTATTTTTTCACATAATATAAAAAACCTAAATAAATTATAAACCCATAAATAAATATTTTTACTTTCATTCCATACATTTCTGTATTTAATTAGATAAGCACCAATTTAATTTCAAATTAAACACCATTTTCTAACAACAAAAAAACACAACTCTAATTAAAAAATCCAATTTATCAATTGTATAATGTATTTTTCCACACAACAACAAAACAACAATGCTTATCGCCTAAATGCAGTTTAAATCTATTAACATAATATTTATTCTTTGTGGAATGACTTCAACTATTAATATTTTACATTTATTGAGATTTTGACAGCTAAAATCGTATTATTTGTCATAAACTTGTTTTGTGCAACAAATCAATATTTATTTTAAATTAGTTCAACTTTTTTTTCGCTGTCTCTCTATGCAGTTAAATGGTATTATCGCATTATAATCTACAGCTTTTCATAATAAAACACATATGTGTGTGTGTGTGTGTTTTTCCATACATTTGTATCTTTTTTTTATGTTTTTCATTCATATTTTTTTTCTAACTGTTTAGAAATGCGCTTATCAAAACAAGCGCAACTATTTATATATGTAGACAAACAAATAGCAAATATGGCAAATATTAATAGAAGTATGAGTATTTGTGTGTGTGTTGGTGTTGGTTTATTAATTAATTGTCGAAAAATGTATATAAAATTGCATATTTTGTGCATTGATATTACTATGTTGCTAATATTTTGTGCATTTATTAAAATAAATTGTTTGTTTGAGTTGTTCAAATACCAAAAATATGCTAATTTACTGCCCAAAACGACCTCTGAACTTTTATCAAATTTAATGAGCCCAATGTTGTTTGTATTCTCCCCGTTGTTGTTGTTGTTGGTGTGGGGCACACAAAAGCGCTGCTCATCCATTTTAACAAGGCAAATGATTTGTTATGGCCGTGCAGAAGACGAAGAAGAAGTAGAAACCAGGGCGTCTGGCCAGCCGTAAGACCGTCCCAAAATGGCCATTGCAGTGCAACCATAAAAAAGATGAAGCGATTTGCAGCCAGTGTTGTAATTGTGCCGCTTAGCCAAAACACCGAGACAGTGAATCACAAAAAGCTTAAGAAAAACAGCAAGCACCAGCAGCAGCAGTGCCACAAGTACGCGCGGCAAGTACATAAACTTTATACCAGTGCCTATATAAACACATACAAACACACACACACACACACATACATACAAACAGAATTGCTAAAGAGATACGTAAAGGCAGTATGAAAATGTTGCGCCTTACCGCAGACACACAGGGCAACTGTGATGAACTGACTGCAGATGCTGAATGTGTGTGAAAGGAAGGGAGAAGACAGAGAGAGAGAGAGGTGGATAAGGGTTGCGAAATGTGGATGTAAAGAGAAGGGAGTGGTGGGGTGGGAGCCATCGGTGCTGGGTATCAACGAACGAATGAGTGAGACGAGTATCTTGGGAATCGTCACAGGCCTGAGAATAATTAATTCCCACGAATTAATGTGCACGGCATCAACAGCAAAAGCAACAACAACAGCAGCAACAACAGCAACAACAACGGCAGCAACAACAAGTGCCTTTGCCTTGGCGAGGTGTCTTTAAGGAAGCTGCCTGGCGGCTCAGCCGTGGCACAAGTGTAGCAGCAGCAGCAGCTCGGCGGCAATAAGATTGAGATACACCAGACGCGCTGCTGCTCTGCTCTGCTACAAGTTGAAGCTTAAGTTACTTGGCTTTGCCTTTTACGCCAGCACCAAAGAAATTAATATCTCTGATGCAGCAGCAGCACCACCAGCAACAACAACAACAATAAAGAAAAACAACAACAGCAACAACAACAGCAACAGCAAACATGGTAGCCGCTTTTTGGCATCGCTTTACCTGCCACAGTTGCTACAAATTACACGCAGCTTGAGAAACTGCCAAACTGCCTGTCAACCACTGCTTCATCCTTCCCTCACCTCCACCACCACTCTCCCCCCTCTCACAAAACACTCTTCCTGAATCACTTGAATGTATTTAGTCACCTTAATGAATTCTACACATGATGTACAGGGATTTTGCGACAAAAGCCTGCACAGATTTTGTTGCATAGAGAGCTTTCAAAGTTTTTCCACAGTTAGCTTCCGTTTCTCCCCGTCCCCGTCGCGTTGCCAGTTACAGATACTTTAAATATAATTTTATGCGAAACGTTTGCCGACATCATGTGTTTAGCATTTCATCATCTCTTCTCTTTTTCTTGTTCCCTCTCGGTCTGCAGACGTCAGAAGTGTTACAAATTTAGAAAATCACCAGAACATTATCTAAACAGTGAACGGTGACAGTGATAACAGTGACAGCAACTGTCATCACATGTGATTTTCATGAAAATATAACAAAAAAGAAATATTTATTTTTACAGCTTTATCTTCTTAATAAGTAATTGATCTATTTCTGATTCCCAATTAACTTTATTTCAGTTCGAATAAACATAATTTTTATAAGGTGACTTTTACACTCAACACTTCCGCTTCAAATTATGCAAACAATGGTTAACTATTAAGTTTGGCCATTTTGTGTGTGTGTGTGGGTTGCCTTTTGTGCCTTATTACACTTAAGAATTGTAAAAATGTTCGTTATGAAGTCACTGTTAGCTGGCATCTCCAATGCTAAGGATAGCCTTTTTCTTGGGCTATATTAAATAATTATAATTTTAATTAAAATAGATTAAAGCCGTGTTGTGTGCTCGAGCGCCTTGTGAGGTGATTAAGTAAAAAAGGCAGACAGCCAGGAGCGTTGTCGGGAGCCTGCCTGCTGTCGTCATTGCTGTTGCTGCTGCTGCTGTTGTTGCTGCCACAAGTGGATGGGAGAAAGGAACCGAAAGGAGCTATAGAATCTGCAGCGCAAGGAGCCAGAGCAGCAGAAGCAGGTAAGCCTTAGACGTCGGAGGCGGATGAAAAAACACAAATCACTTGAAGTTGTTGATGTTGCCGTTGAGATTATGACGATGATGAAAAGCTCGCGTTCACTTTTCCTATACACAAAGTAAAAAGAAAAGCCAAAACCGGCAACAACAACAAGTGCTGCGGGAAATGGAACTGAAGCGAGGCGGGTGCAAGTCGGGATTACAAAGTGAAAAACTTTGGCGGCTGGGCGTTGATGAGTGCTCTTGGGCCCGTTTTGGTGGTAACACACAAGAATCTTAAGTCTGTATGCATATAATTAGAATTAGAAAAGCCCTCAGAAACCAAAAATACTTTTTCTTTTCTTTTTCTTTTTGCTTTAAAACACAAAACAACCACATATAATACGATATATACGTTTGTTTTCTAAACAATATAAGTCTAATCCTCACTAATGAATTTTCTTTTTTGGTTTATTCTTTCTAAATACTTTTAAATACTTTAAGACGTGACTCTGATTCCTGTAGATTATCATCTTTGGCCCCAGTCGGTTTTAGTTACATCTTTCTGCATGACCGCAATAATTGCTGAAATACAATATCGCGTCCTAATAGACAAATCCTCATTGAAACTGTCGCATCAAAGTCAACCAAACTGCGACTACTGTTACAGTAAATCTCTCAACAATATCCCTTTCAAGTGGCCTGGGTCTGGCCTGGCCACATCCTCGACCGATTGTCGCCGAATACCAATAACAACAACCAAATCAGACTTCCGCTTGTGGCCTTTGGTCTTAACTGTAGGTCAAAAACCCAAACACAAACAGAGTCAGGATCAGTCAGTGTGCTTGCAACTTGATCGCCGCTTCGATGTTGACAAATTAATGTGGCATGGCCAGGCCAGGCCTTTATGTTAGAGCCTTAGATAACCTTTCTTGACTTGAAATTCGATGCGGCTTACTTGAAACGAGTTTTTCTTTGCCGTCGTCGTGCCTGATGTGTTGATATTTGAAATCAAACAAATGCCTCGATGAGTCCACCCTGTTGACATAATACTCATAAATAATTCGAATTGGCCAGCGATTCCCTCTCTGTTTGGGCGTCCTTGTGTGGCACAATTTGTTTATTGTTGTCTGTGTGCCGCTTCGACCCCGACACCAACACCTCAGGGCCAGTAATTAGCTCATCTACTTGTTGTTGTTATTGCTGTTGTTGTTGGTCTTTTATTCTTGTTGTTTGTCATCTCAACATAGGGCGCTCATGTGGCATTCATCTCAACCGCCATTGGCTGTCCCAACATGTCTTGGGTTTTATTTTTAAACCGCACATTCCTCTTGAATGCCCGCTGGGTCCGTTTGGTATACGGTTTTTCATTCTCTCCTTCTGCAACTGCTGCTGCTGCTGCTTCTTGTTATTATTGCTGGAATATGGTATATAGAATATTTTGATGACCTTTGCGGGGGTTTTTCACTGCACTCGTTGCTTTGTTCAATCATTTATTGATGCCATCTCAGCATACAACATCCAACATCCAGCATCAGCAGCAGCAACAACAACAGCATTTGCTTTAGCTTGACTTGACTTTGGCCTTTGTAGTCCCTTTGGGGCATGTTTTGTATAAAAATACATGCATATGATTTCGTTTTTCGTATTTCACATCATGTTTTCTCTGCGGGCACACACACACACACATGCACACACACACACACACATGCGCGCGCACACACATATTCAATTAGCGTATATGTATTGACTTCTTTGTGCATAGTACAGCGCACAATTATTGTGATATACATATATTTCTTTATTTTTATTTTTTATTTTTCTTTTTTTTGTTTCTCTCAACTGTAAGTATTTTCCATCACACACAGAAAACAACACGAGCAAGCAATGTCTGTAGTCATTGGAGCACAAGCGACGCATTGCCTTGATGGCTTATTATAGATATATTGCTGGATAGATAGATGGATATATGAATGTATCTATAAGATACTACAAGAACGACGCATATGAAACGAGGCTCAAAATTGAGCTGGTATACATAAACAACAACAACAACAACAACAAGATGTGCGCGTGGCGGGAGACAATATATGTGTGTGCTCGTGTGTGTTAATAAAAATGAAAATTGTTTGATGTTCTGTTAAGTAGCTATAAAATTTGAAAAATGAGCCCATTTAGTAGGTAGTTAGAAGGAGCCAAGTTTCATTTGCATGAAATATCAGCCTGTTGGATGTTGGATGCTAGATTCGGGAACGTCTGACGATGACGATGATGCTGATGATATGCTTACTGGCACCACCACCTCCGCTGTTCCTTTCATTGCAAGGAAATGCCAGTAGTCGCTGACAGCGTTATAATAGACCTCGCTTCATTCTCTGCCTCCTGCACCTCCACCTCCGCACTGCCAAACTGCCACGACCCCTGCATGTGCCAACTAATGAGCAATTGGTTAGCCCCGGCAATGCACGTCAGCAGCAGCAGGTGCCGGATGTAATACGAGAGTGAAAGAGGCATAGAGACAGCGAAGTTGAGATGAGCTCAACACAGTCTATGCATGTTGTCTGGTTGTACTAATCACTGTCACTGAATTATGATTATATTAGGAAGACCCATGACTTGCAGGTTAAATGTTAGCTGTAAGGAAAATTAAATAGATTTTAAGTTATTTTATGTCTTTAAATCTTTTTTAAACAATGTTTTCACCAGTAAACTAAGTGATTTGCCGAAAATAAATGATTTCCAGGAAACCCCTAATACTTCTCAGTGCTTATCCCAATTTCATATCAATTTAAATTCAAAGAAGTACTTTATATAATCCTCAAATATGCATATGCATAAATCATTAACCTCGAATTGCTGTTCAAACATTCATAATTCAATCAGACCAGTTCGAATGTGATTGGTAGCGAGTATGTCCATGGCCAAGACAATCTCTCAATGTACACCACACACCCACCGCACACCCATCAACCACCACCCACATCAGAGTTAAACACACAGGAACCACAGATCAAACAAGGGCGCAACGCAAAGAAACTCAACCTACTACAACAAGACGAACGCAGGCCCATTTGTACGTACATATATATATCCTATGTGTTATGTGACGTATGTATGTATGTATGTATGTAACCCCTAACCAAAACCAGATATATGTGTAGGTACTTCCTGTGTGTGTGTGTGTGTGTGTGGGAGTCCCTAGCCACCAGAGTCACCTCAAGCCCGAATCCGACCACACGTGTCAAAGCAAACGGTAAACGGCAATCGCCGCCGCACCTTGCGCAAATGTTGTCGAAGATGATGTACTGAGAGAATGAGAGTAGGGACAGCGAGGGGAAAGGTAACCGTTAAAAAGGGATGTGGCAAAAAGAGACTCCGGCCATAAGTGGCACGTCCCGGGCTACATATTTGTACAAGTTTATGGCGACAAGCGATGCCATTTGCCTTCGCCAGCTGATGACTGGCCCCGATACAAAAGTCATGAAAGCTCCCAAGTCGAGCCAACTCGAGCCGAGTCGAGTGGAGTCGAGTAAAAATATTGCACGGATTTTGTGGCGTTGGCGCAACAAAAAGTGTTAAGTGTGGATATTTTTTATTTAAGCGTATAAAACGTAAAAACGAAAACGACATCGACATCAAGAAGAAAAAAAGGAATATTCCACAACACAGTCAGCAAAACGAGCATCGGAAAAGTGAGGCAAACTTATCGACAAAAATATAAAGCTGGAAATCAGCCGTGCAAAAATTTGCATGCAAGTCAAGACCAAAAACCAAGATGTAAATGCCAATGGGTTGTAGGTGTGTGTGAGTGTGCACGTGTGTGTGTATGTGTGTGTGCATTGCGATAACACTTTGACAGGATTACGCCTGCTTAAGGACCGCATCAAAGCGTACACACTCACACACACACATACACATACTGAAAACGATATTACCGCAACTTTTTTCTTGCGCCTTCGTCGATAGCCAATTGAAAAGACATTTGCTGGCACATTTGCCCCAACTCTCGGCCAAACTAAGAAGCATGACTTAAAAGTTATGATTCCAGTTTGGTTTGGGTTGCAGCCATCACCCTTATTTTGAAGTTTTTTTTCGTTTTCGTTTCTTTTCTTTTGCTGATGCTCTGCACGTGAGGTAATTTCTAATATTTAACTCTAAATTAAGTTAAGAAAAAGTGCTTGTGTCCCCCAAGTAGAAGGGTTCAGGCACGTTTGCAGTGCGGTTGAAAACAAAGCAAAGAACACAGCACAGAACAGCTCCATTTAAGGTGTGTGTGTGTGTTGTGTGTTGTCAGACAGTAGCTAGAGCTTGAAGTGGCATAGTCACTTTAAGATTTTACCAGGCATATTTTATTGCAAAAGTCTCCCCCCAAAAACCAAAAAGCAAATGATGCAATGGGAGCTGGACTTTTGAGGTTAGTCATCGTCGTCGTCGTTTTGGTCGTCGTCTTGGTCTTCGTCTGGACAGTTGGTTTATTGGTCACACTTGGGCTCGCACATAATTTATGTGGGAAATTGTGAGCCCAAGTCATTACCATCACCATCACTCAACTCAGTCAGGCGAATTTAGATAGATGCACAAACTGAAACTGAAACAGAGACAAGTCAGATAGAGAAAGACAGAGAGACAGTTAGTTACCTAGGCCAAGCTCAAATGAATTGTGTGAACTGAATTAAAAACCAAAGCGAAAACAAAACATATGCGAATTATGTACAACAAGGTGTTAGTGACGAGTAGATGCTCTTTTCACAGGAAACGGTGTTGCTTTGAGTTTGTCAAAATAATTTCAGTTGAATATCTCTCAAATCAGGTTTTAGTTGCTAAAATATCTATTCAGAAACTAACCTAGTTGTTAGGTAACAGATACTTAAATTTAGTTAAAACTTATCATTATGATAATAAGAATTATTTTAAGTTACCGTTGCGCAATTTTATAAACATTAAAGCTGAACGGTTTTATATCTTTAAGTATTATCGTCAAACTCTTTATTCTCAAGACAAATTACTAGTTTTGCAAGTGGGAGCTACCCTATCTTTGAGCAAACTTTTTCCCAGTGTTGCGATACCCTTTCCGTGTGTTCTGTACCAAGAAACGAAAGCCCACAAATGCAGATCACAGTGTTTTCCTCTTGTCTCTAGGAGTTTCATTCTCTCTGTATGTGTGTGTGTGTGTGTGCACAATGATCTGTGCATTGGGAACGACAAGAACTAAATACAACTTTTTTTTAGAATCAACATGAGTCCAAAGCGACGAACATTTCAACTGTTACCGCCTCCGTCTTGGATGTTTTTTGCAATCAACTTAGTTGCGTGTGGCAAACTTCCGTTCCCAAAGCGCGCTGCATGCCGCTAATTGTTTTGTACTTGAGAAACTTGCGACCGCTAAAAGTCAAACAGCAAGCATTTATTAAACTTATTAAAACAACAAGAAGTTGCAGTTGCAGTTGCAAGCTGCACTTGTTGCAAATACGGTTGCGTGCATTGAAGGCGGAGTTATATATATATATATAGTATATATATGTATCTGCACATATGAGCAACTTTCTGTAATCAAAATTGCCTTTAGAACAAAGAACGCACTGATTAGACTTGCCACGCCCCATCCCACTGCCACTTGCTTTCACATCTGTTGATGCTGCTGCTCTTGCTACTGCTGCTGCTGCTTTTGTTATGCAAATTACAAAAGTCAAAATATATATATTATATATATAGAGAGAGTGCCAGTGGTACAATCTTAACACCCACTCATTCACCCAAACCCGACACGACATACACAAACTGTTATAATTAATTGCCTGCTCGATATTTGGCATCCAATTACCACGCAGCTCACCGTTCGTAAGCCCCCTCCGTCACCCCGCTCTCTATCTATCTGTCGATTTCCCACTGACTGACAGACAACCCACGCTCTTTTTGGACAGAATCGATAATATAATAAAAACTCTGCTGGCCTCAGGCTCCATCTATATACAACAACATACATATACTTATGGATATAGATACTTTATGGCGTAAACAGGTTCCCAAAAGATCAAAGACTCATCAGCAACGGAGCAGCTTTTGATGCTACTCTGATTGTCGCTGTTGTTGTTTTTGTTGTTGTTGTTTTTGCTACAACATCCGCTGCCAAGTCCCCACACCACGACGGGGGCGTCGTACGGTGTCAGCTGCCACAACTGCGCTGCACAGTTGTCAATTGTTAGTTTTGTAATTGAGCAAAATTTTACAATGTGTGGGTGTCAACAAAATTGTTTAATTGTTGACACAAACACGCACAAGCTGATATTTTCGCACTTTCCCAACGCACAAGTTTGTTTTTGCACTTTACATAATATGTGTGTGCAAATATATTTGAAATGTCAAGTATATTGATAGTTTCTAATGTTTGGGCTTGTGTACCACTGTGCACTGGCTGTTGGCCTGAACTTGATTTGATACTTGTGTGTGAATTCTGGTTTGAAGCCGTGTCTCAAACTGGATTTAGCGCTTGTGAATTTTATGAATGAAGCAAGCGAGCGAGCGAGTGGCAACAACAACAACAACAACGGCGAATAACAAACAACAAAACAGTTCCAGTTCCAGCTTTTCCATGGCCATTTGTGTTTACTACGCTGCTGCTTTTGCTGCTGCTGCGGCTTTTGCAATCTGCTTTTGTCCAAGATACAAGATACAAGATACGAGCACATGTTAGGCGGGCGGACGGGCGGTCGGGGGGGCGGTCGATTGTGCTTGCCTGGGCAAATAATAATGAACATGAAACGCTTGCAGGTGTATTTCTCTTCTTGGCTCCGTTTTCCCGTGGCGGCCAAAACGTAACTCAAGTTTCGTTTGTGTGTGTGTGCGCGCCCTTTCTCGCCCGCCCAACACAACACAACACAACACACACACACACACAGTTGGCCACAGTTCATTAATAAAATTCACTGAAGCGAAGCAACTTTGCTTAGCTGCCCATTTATTTTCATCTCACTCGTTTGTGTATCTCATGGATGGGATAGGGATTGGGATAGGGATAGGGTTTTTATTTCTTTGCGCTACTATATAAAGTATTCTAGTTTTTTATTTCCATTTCTATTCATTTCGTTTTTTTTTTCTTACTATTTTTTTTTTTTTGTATAAAAATGGAACTAATTGAATAATAATCCCATGCATTTCCATATGAATAGCCGATTAAGACATGTTGCTCATTTAGCATAAATGCTTTAGCTTGGCGTTAGCCATTGAAAATGGTCAAAACGCGTGTGTGTGTGTGTGAGTGTGCGGAGGAGTAGATAATTGGTAGTTGGAGGGGACAGAAGAGCTACCAAATTTGATACGGCTTATGGAAGCTTTAGTTTTTGTATACGCTTTACTTATGCTCTGTGTGTGTGAAAGAGTGTTTGAGTGTGTGAGAGAGGGTGTGTGAGTGTGTGTATGTGTTACCTTATTATTTCCTCTTTCCTCTTTTAGTTTCTATCTCACTTTTTTTAGTAAGCTTCATAAGCTCCATTGATTATGTGTATTCGGGCAACAAAGAGCGTTTCAAATTAACATGATTTTTTTCTTACTTATGGTATCATTTGAATTTTTTTGCTTTGTGGACATGATATTAACAACGCTTAATCAGGTAAAATGAAGCTGCAAAAGTGTCAATTGACGAAGGAGCAGAGTTGTGAAATAAGCCATATTATATTAGCCATAACTAGCGATAATCATTAACAGTTTTATTATTTATGCTTAATAACTTTGTACATTTATTCGTATTCAACACTATGTTTTTAGTTTAAAATGCAAAAACAAACTGTATATTTATTTAATTAAATTATTTGTATGTTAAAAATATATATTTCGTACACTATTTGTCAACTCGTTTTAAAAACTTGTTAAATTGATTCTTTTTCCAGCCAGCTATTGGAAGCTTTTAAAAAAATTATTCAAAGCTAGAGATAAAATATACACAAAAACGTACAACCACAGAATAAAATTCCAATAACTCAATCAGTAAATGCACGGAATTAAGCTGCATTAAAACAACAAAAAAATCAACAAAAAAAAATCAACAAAAAACTGAGTGCATGATGCTATTAAATACTATGCTGGGCCATGTGCTTCAATGTTTTTAAAGTATTCATTTTATGGATAAATTTTGGTTCGCCAATCCGTTTTGCAATATTCTCTCTCTTTCGCTTTTTGTTGCATTCATTTTTTGGCACATACATTTCCCCACTGACAGCTGCCAATTGTTCAATTACTGCACAGTTGCTCAATGGCTCTTTGGCTCGTTGGTTGGACGGTTGAGTTGGTTCGGTTTGGTTTGGTTGGTTCAATGGTTGAATGCTGTCGCAGCATTTAAATACAAAAACAAAGTAGAAAAAGAATAAGAGCTCTTCCAACTATCATTTAATCATAAAAAATGCATGCGCCTATAGAATAAATCCCAATGCGTCAATTGCCCCATGCCGGGTTTTGTGAATCCCGTCTCTCGGCTCTGTTAATTGCATATCAATGCAGCATCAGCAGGATCCAGGATCAGCATCAGCCTCATCATCAGCAGCGGCAGCAGCAGCCGGGACACAGGAAGCAGCAACAGTTCATCACAGTGTCATTGACAGCAAACAGCGTCAACGCCAACGTCACTGTCGCAGTCGACGTCGCAGTCAGCTTCATTTGGTTGGTGTTGTTGTTGTCTGGCTGATAGTTGTAGCCACGGATGGCAATTAAACTGATAGACTTTTAACGCATTTTGTGATTTTAATTATTAACTTGGCATATCGATAAGCCAGCATGCCACATATATACATATGTCCTTACTCTACTATCTCCCTCCCTGTCTCTCTTTCAGTCACTCTCTATATCTGTGCATGATAAATGCCTTTTTAATGACTTCAACAGATGCGTGTGTCTGAGTTTGTTGTGGGAGCGTCTGTGTGTGTGTAGACATCAGTGTTGTTCAATTCAATTTTCCAGCAGGAGTATGGTAAATTAGCTATTAAGAAGTGTTAAAAGAGGTGAAAAATCATTTTATATATTTTTTTATAGATTTAAAGCTTAATTGTTGATATTTAAATGATGATTTCTATAAGTTTTCATTGAAAAATTTTTATTTATTATAATTATTTAAACGAAAATCTAAAATTAGCTGAAAAAAGGCAAACTATATTGAGCAACTCTGTTGAGTAGTGTAAAAGTATGTTGTTGACCCTGCAACATGGCAACATGTGGCTGTCTCGGGATGCCTTTTAAAACGAGACTTTGCTCCCTTTTGCATTATTGCTGTTGTTGTTGTTGGTGATAGAATCTGGCTTGTCATTGCACATTACGTATTGTCTTTATTTAATGTTTGCAATTTGGCAAATTTATTATGCAAGGATTTGAGTTGGCCCCAACAGTACCGACAGTGTTGTTTATTGCATTTATCATAGTGCCCGACCCCCCGCCCTTCCAACGCAGCGACATCTCATGCAAAACATTCCACATACAAACACACATAGATAAATGTTTGTGTGTGTGTGCGAGAGTGTGTATGAACAATGCGACGTCTGTCTTGTCTGCCAGTGCCTGACACTGATTGCAATTTTAATTTACAATAAAACTCATTAGCAGTGATTGCTGTTTACTGTTAGGCAAGGCAGCCCAGGCAAGCCGTTAGGGCTTCAGCTAAATGTGCCAAGTGCTAGTACTTACTACATACAACTACTATTCTCTCTCCATCTCTATCTATGTATCTCTCTCTCTTTCTAAGTGCATAAACGTGTCAGTGTATTACGAGTTCATTTACTCCATACTGCCCAGCTGGAGACACAGGAGAATTTTCTCGGTTAAAACCCTATTCCCTACAACAACTGCCCCCCGCCAGCCCTGCACCAAAAACACCCACTGTCTGAACCAAACTGCCCGAACTGAAACTCTGCCTGCCTCTAACTGACAGAATCTTCGCATCTAGTCGCACATTTGCATCTAATGCCGCATCTCTGCATGGTGCTCAAACACACTCTCGGTGTCTGTTGACTTTGGCTAGGCATTATCATTAGCATTAGGCAACTTTAAGTTGTAATGCATGCTTAACGTTTTAGACATTACCGGCATCACCTGCCTTCCAACAGCAGAAACAGCAGCAATTCCAGCAATATCAACAACAACAACAGCAACAGCAACGGCAGCAACATTAACAGCAACCACATTGCTATGCAATTGCAATCAATATTGGTCTAGCAATTGCTGAAAATGTTTGACAATTAAACAATGTTGTTTGCCATTTAGCTCATATCGTCAGTGAGAGAGTGAGAGCAATTGAAATATTCAAGTGCTGCTACGCGAGTGCAACCAAAATTAATTGCTCTATTTATGAAAAGCATATGTCAAACATGCCAATAGCTAAATATTCAAAATGCTTGTACGCATTTATAATTATGACATATATTCAAGTATGAATTGCATTGCATTTCGCATTTATTTATCCAAGTGCCATTTTAACAGAAATCGAAATAGATGAATAGAAACGATTTGTATATCAACTTATTAAACAGTCAGTTAATTTTCTAACTAATTTGAGCTGACTTGCACTAAATAGTTATGTTTCTGGTTGAATTTTTATCATATTTTGATTTGAAAATATTTTAGAAGCAAATTCTGTTTAAGGTATCTAAATGAAATGAACTTCACATTTTTCACAGTGTTTCACATTTAATACAATTTTTAGTCAACAATTTTACCTTTATTTTCAATTCGTGTGCTTTGATTGATTACTATATTCATATTTCAGTTTTATGTTTCGGATGCTGGTAATCAAATTAATTTACAGCAAGGTTGACTGAAAAGAATTCATTTGCAATGCGATGAATGGCCATGGTGATGGTGATGGCGTTGGGGAGGGCATGAAATATTTGTGCATGAAATTGCTGACATTTTATAACATTTTTGAATCATTTGTGTTACTTGGTTTACACTCCCACACACACACACGCGCCTACTAAAACATACACAAGGTATAGATTCGATTATCGGGATGTAATTAAAATTGACCAAAAAAGCCGATACACGATGGCTGTCGACATTTGTTGCATGTTGCATGTTGTTGTTGTGTTCGAGTCGACAGCAGCTGTTGTAGCTGTTGATGCTGCTGATGCATTTTAATAGAATAGTTTTGTTGCGCGTATACGTTATGTAATGCAGCACATTACAATTAATCATACGACCGGTAAGCCGGCTTAGTCCCAGCACATTAAAATCAAATATTCAACCTTTGTGCGTGTAATTGTGTTTGTTATTGAGTGAGTGTGTGTGAGTGCGTGACTGTGTGTGTGTATACTGTAATTCACATGCCTAAGCCGCGTATGTGGCATGCCGCTTTTGCTTTGGGATATGTGTATATTTTTAATTGAGTATACGCGATGGCTTATATTAGTTAGTTAATTTCATTATGTAATAACCTTTTGCATTGACATTTTGTTATCGTTATTGGCTTTAATTAGGCATTATTGGCAGCATTCGCATATTAGCCGCAGCTTTGTGAGCGCTCATTATGGCGAATTATGTGTTAATTTAAATTAATGATCCGGGATTTGTCACAAAAATCAATTGAAAATATTTCTTTTGCCAGTGTGTGTGTTTGTGTTCAAAACCACTTTAAAGCGGTTGCACTAATTTATGCGAAAACTCGCTTAATCTGTTAATTAAAAATACAAAATAAGAAAACATTAAAATATAATAAGAAGTAAAAACAATTTACAGCTGCATCGCAGCTAAAAGCACAACTGTCAACAAACAAACAAACAAACAAATCAAAATCAAGTTTCCAATTCGAACATTGTATACCCTTGAGCATTCTTCGAATACACACACAGGATGTTATTAGTTAAAAGCTTAAGGCTTAGTCGCAACTAAGTTTCCATTCATTATGCATGTGTATGTGTATTGAATATTAAGCTTTGAGCTCTGCTGAAATAATCTCATTAGCCGTGGTCAAGAACATTAAAGAGAGTATTAAAGTGAGAGTGCATAACCAGAATTTGCACTTATGCAGATCAACTCTTTGCCCAGGCCTGACAGACAAATGGCAAACGTACCCCCCGTCCCCCTTCCCATCACAGGCACCCTTTACCCACGGGAGTATCCAACCAGCGATATATATTCGCAACCCGTTAATTTTGTATTCAGCTGGGACAGACAGGCCGGGCAGAACGTCGTCGTCGTCGTTGTTGTCGTTAATGTTGTTGTTGATGATGCTGATGCTGTTGTTGTTGTTGTTGTTGATGGTGATGATGCTGCTGCTGCCACTGCTGCTCTTGATGCCACTGATGGTCCAGCACCAGCGTTTGTGTTAATAATTATGGAAAATCAACGCTTCGGCATCATTTGGCAACTCATTAAAATTCATAAATTATACTTCAGCGTTTCATTAAAAAATCAGCCAACAACAATTGCAGACGTTGCAGCAACGAGTAGCGGGCATAACGGCGCATAATGCTGCAAATGGGGTGTGGGGGGGAGGGGAGGTGTGGCAACGTGTGGCATCTAAAGTGAGGACAGACAGCATGTGGCATGGACACACACACGAACACTCAAATAATGGGACAGTGATAAAAATGTGTAATAAATATCAATAAATGCAAGTATTTCATTCAAAACATTAAATCAATATTTCGTTATTTAATTAAAAATCCAAACAACAAAAAATTTAATAAAAAATTTAAAATTTATATATAATCATAACAGTGATGATAATTTGTAGCTAATTGAACTGAAATTTAAACAGCATGTCAGTAATAAAAACTTGTTTATAATTGAGAGAAAAAAATGTATAACATATTTAATACCATTAATTAGACTAATTCAAAGCGCAACATATCATC
Source organism: Scaptomyza parva (assembly GCA_035044645.1). Lineage (NCBI taxonomy): Eukaryota > Metazoa > Arthropoda > Insecta > Diptera > Drosophilidae > Scaptomyza > Scaptomyza parva. Next base: position 10,109,507 of record JAWNNT010000090.1, read on the forward strand.
GATTATTAAGTTGCTAAGTTGAAAACATTAATTAAAGTGCATTAAGACTCTAATTAAAAGAGTTGTGATAAATTTATGCAGCCACCTAAAGCCACATCAGCAATTCATTTTCTATATCAGTCTGTCTCTTTGCCAGCCAAATACCATTTATATATACGATTATTTGCAGCGTTTGCTGCTTAGAGTTGTCAAGTTCAGATGCAGAAAAACTGGTAATTTATACCCAATGCCAATGAATCAATTTAAGTATTAATCAATTATTATATTCATTACAATTTCATTGCGTATGCATATATTTTTAATGTGAACTCTCAATGTTTAAGCGCTATTAAAAATTTAATAAAAATGCAATAAAATGAAACAAGTACCAATAAATATGTATGTTCGTATGTATATGTATGTAGTACAAAGCTTAAATAAATATTTGCACACTTTATTGTTTGTTGCGGTTGTGTCGCAGTTCGATTGCGGAATGCGAAATGCGGCATTTCATATCCCTTTAACCTCGCATCACAATAAAAATGTCTGCAATTAAGATTCAAGTAAAAATAATTGTGCTGAACAGAAAGACGTCCTATACTTATCTACAATAAATCTTTTAAAGGTTTTTTATAGCAATTAATGTTTAAAAAAAGATAAAATATATTTCAAATTTCAATTTATTAGTAATTTTTATGCTTTGTCTCTGCTCATCCGTTTAAATGTTTCTCCAGGGTATGACAGCAAAATATAATACAAATATTTTTAAAAACATCGCTAGACCAAGACCAAAAACAACATTTAAACATATAAAAACAATAGCGTTATAATAAAATTAACGTGATAAGATCTTTTTTATTGTTTTTTCTATAAATAAAAATATATTTCAACAACTGAACTGGCAATAAAAATTAACAAATTATTTTGGTTTAAGCAGCAAGTGCAGAAAAGTTGTTTAATTTATTCCACTTTATGCATTTTTCCCGAACTTACTCAGAACTCGTAAATTGGTCAAGCGGCATTCGGTGAACCGTGCCACGCCCTCGCCCCCATCCCCAAAAAAATGCCCTCATTAAAACACGTCAGCAAATGGGATAAAAGCATTCAATATACATACATATACATATACTATATGAAAACTGTGCACCGAATGCGCTTTATTGCATACATATTAAGCACAAACATATATATACATATACATATGTATATTTGAGCGATTCTTTTTTTATTTGCACTGAATCGCGATACAATACTTTTTGGACATTTTTATAGAGTATTTCGGAATTAAGATTCAATCGGGATATATCTAACATTTATAGAAAAATATAAGAAAAAAATTATAAAAAAATAATAATTAATATTTTTATTCACATTTACTTTTACCTAAATACTTGAATAAAACTTTAACTTTAAAAAAAAATTAACTCGCAATATAAGTAAAAAGAAAGATTAAGAAACTATAAAGTTCTTAAGCGAAAAATTTCAATATTGTTTTAGTGTATTTAAATGTGCGATTTTTTAAAATCGCTTGGAAAAAGTTTATAGCGCAATCGAGCAAAACTTTTTCATATTCTGCAGTACATTTTTTTGTTCTTTATTTCTTTTTTTAAATAATTTTTGCCTGTCAGCACTGCGAAATAAGCACTGAAAGCAGCAAGAGGCAGCAGCAGCAGGAGCAGGAGCAGGAGCCGCAGTGGCAGCGAAATCAATTAATGAATTGGTAAAAATTAAGTGCTTCAATTGTATGAAATTGATTTCGAGTAATAATTTTCAGCTCGAGCGCCATTCAGGAAAGTATATCTACATAATATATACATGTGTATGTATGTGTGTGTGCAACAGCAGCAGTAAACAGCAGTGAGAGTTCACTGTATTTGTACAAGTTGTCGGGCGGGAGCGGGGGTCAAAAGGGGTTTTGTGCAGGACAGGATAATAATAATGCATAATGGCTACCGCCGGCGGCGATGTCGGCAGCAAAAATAACAAACAACTACAATAACAACAACAACGGCAACAACAACAACAACAAACAGCTCGTCGCGGCTCTTTTTACAGCGTGCAATGACTCCGGACAAGTTCAAAAGGCCGTCGCATCCGGGTCTGGCCCCAACATAACGGACACACCCAAAGGACGAATTTTCTTTGCAGTTGCATAATAAAAAATAATAATCATAATTTTTTTTCATTGCCGTTTGCCGACTGCCGACTGCTGAGTCGTTTGCTCTCTCTGTGTGTGTGTGTGTGTGTTTGTTTGTGCTGCATTTTTCTCCATCTTTTTTGTGAAAGGCATTTTTTTAATGCACTTAGTTCACGGCTCAGGAACTGAAAGCGGCCAGGATCTGCCGCAGGTGTTGGTCACCGTTAGCAACGTATTTTAATGGGCATTATCTGCATCATGAAAATTAAAAACTTTATACAGCTGGAGTTATGACCCCCCACCACCCACCAACCCCCACTCCACACTCCACATTGTTGTTTTAATATTGTTGTTGGCATCTTAAAGCACACAAATTAATTTCCCTAATTATACGGCCGGGTTCGCCAATGGCCACAATGCAATCGTAAATTAGCCAAGTTTATGCGTGCTAGCAAAAGTTTTTTCCCTCTCTCTCCCGTTCTCTCTCTCTCATTCGCTGTCTGTGTCCACCTTCTCGAAGTAGTGTGGCAACAAAGTCTTTTTTATTTTTTTGCTTTGGCCAAAACCTGCGGGGCCAACAACAACAACAAACCAAACGCGATAATGTTATCTAAACAAGCATAAAGTTTTGCATCAAGGGCTAAAAATCTAAATATTATTACCAGCATCCGGTTCACTGCGCCCCTCTCTGATTTACTTTTCCACAACTAGTTACTAGTTACAACTAGGACCTGGAACCTGGTTTTCGAACTTGGTTTCGCTTCGCTTCGACTTGACTGTCCGCTTTTATTTTTAGACCGGGCCCGGTACACTCTGGCTACTTGATTATAGTTTAAGGCAATTGGCTGCGAAAGGCGAAGGGCAAAGGACTGTGGGGTTGAAGGGAGGCGAAGATGACTGCAGTGGGCAGTGCCTTTAATTTGCTTAGAGGAAGTGCAACTAGGCAGCAACGAGGCAAAGTGTGGCACAAACTACATTGCGGCCATAATGTGGCATGTTGCAATATTAGCTTGGCTAGTCAATGATACAAAGAAGAGTATTTCGGCTTGAAAGCACAAGCATATTAGTTTTTATCAAAGACTTCGAAAAGTGAAAACCAAGAAAAGTTCAATGTAAAATATTTCTCTATCAATGAAGTTCAAGTTTAACCAACTGGTATTTGAAAAATATATATATATAGTAATATTAAAGTTTTCAACGAATATTGAAAACAGTTTTAATTAAGAATTTTACTCCATTTTCAACTGTTGAATATTTTTGCCATGTTAAAACTAACAAAGTTTCTTTTTTGCCAACTGATTACAATGTAGCGCAACATTTCGGTCCAGTCACTTCTTTTCATTCATGCCCCAGCGTGGCACATTAACAAGCGTTACCCTGTGTTCCAGTTTTTTATGGCTAGCAGGAAGCGCAACGAATTGATTGCTCTTGAATGGGAATGGGAATGGAAATGTGCATAGGGCTGGGATTGGGAATGGGTATGGGAATGGGTATGAGAATGGAGGACGACATGCGACAAAAGTGCTGATTATTGAAATTAACTTTGATTTGTTTGTTATTCAGCTGCATCGGCAAATTAAACTAAATAACTATATATTGTATATATTGCGTATCCTGGACATGGGACAAGTGGCAAGTGGCAAAGAGCAGCAAAACCAACCAGAAGGCAGGCAAAATAATAAAAATGCATTGCAATTGAATGCAGCAAGGAGAAGCAGTAAAGAAACTACAAAAGCAGTGAACTAAAAGGAAGACAGAGAGAGGAAGAGAGAGAGAGAAAGATAAAGAGAGAAATGTAGAACTGAGTGAACTGAAGCTTGGCAATATGGCCAAATGGAAATTGCTGTAAAATATGAACTACCAATTTCTGTTTGGTACTGCAATAGCGCAGAAAATCAACAACAAACAACAAGTGTTTATGTGAAGATGTAGTTGACTAGAAGATGCCCTGTTCTTAGTCATTATTAACTAAGTTAATCAATCTACAGAACTATATTCATGTATTTATAGTAAAACTTCTTTTCATGGACGCCCTCGCAAGACAGCTTAACTATTTCTCTATAAACAAACACTCGACTCGAATAGTAATAAGAATCGGTTTAAAAAAGTATTTACTGTAACTCAACTTTCGAATAGTGAATCTTGTTAGTCAAAGGTTTTAAAACTTATGCCGATTATTTCAAATATGCTAACAAACGTATAACTTTCAAACTGGAATGTAATGAAATGTTCTCTTTTTAATATATTTTATTTTCAAATATTTTCAAGCGGAAAATCTGAAGAAGTTTGTTTGATATTACATTCAAGCTTATCCCTTGCAGAGTTTTTTGTTATGGCATTTGCGAAGTTTTATTTTAACTTTGATTTTTAGTTCTTTTGATAAGCAAAGAAGAAGTAACAAAATTAGCAACCTTGGCATACCCTTTATATCAAAGTTTCAACCTGTCATAGGGTATTGGCAAAAAATCTACCCAGGCAGTTTGGGCGAGAGCACTTCAGGGGGTTTTATGTTGGCTCCGAGACATTGACACAATAACACCTAAAGTGGCTTTGTCCACCCGGCAATATTGACTGTCAGAAAGTGCGCACGACAGCAAAGACACACCCCCACCCCACCCCAAAATGGAATCCCCTCCTGCTCCACCTCCTCCTCCTCTTCGTATCAGACACAAAAGCTTGCTATACCACCAGTGGCAGTTGCCAATCCGCTTCCGCCTGCAGCTCTTCGCTGACTTTAGTCGTTGTATTCATGCATGAATTTTGAACGAAATTTTCATACCTTTTTTCGCAATATTCTTTCGTTTTTACTCTCAATTCTGTTTTTTGTTTTGGGTGTGCAGGGGGGGAGGGGGCCATTTTTCCACTTCAGTCTGTTACTTTTCAATTTCCACGTACACACACACAGACACACACATATACAGAGCGAGAGAACATTGTAAACTTTTTGCACCGTGTCTTTGGCGCGTTTTTACGCTACACTGCACTTTCATTACACTTACACGTGTGCAGAAACGAGATGCAGACACCTCAAACAGAGAGACGGCAGCAACAACAAAACCAAAGACAAAGAAACCAAAGTTCTTTCTACGTTTTTTTTTTTTATTCTTTTTTTTTGTGTTAGAACCGCTTGTCAAACGCAGGCAGCAAGGCAACCAGTTAGCAATTGAAGTCGACAGTCGCCAGTTGCCAGTCGCCTTATTGCAAATTGCTTAAATTGCTTTTGGCTTACGGGTGTTGGCCATTTACCCCGTCTTTCCCCCACCTGTTCCCTGTTCGTCCATCCATCCATTTGTCCGTGCAACTGTGTTGTCTCACTCTATCTCACTCTTTACTTGCCACTTGCCTTTAGTCACCTGGGCACCTGGGTAGCTGGCCGGGCCTGGCCTGGTCGCGTGGGCCACACTTGGCCGCCTCGTGTTTACTCACTTATTTGCCACACTTGACCAAAATCAATTGGCAGAGACACCAGGCAAAGAGCGTCGGGCACGCCACCTCGCCATCTACAACAGATTATGTTGTTTAACAATCAAATAAGTCACGCGGCGCTTAACTCAGCTCAGGTGGAAGTACCGCAGCACACAAACGCAACAAGAATCACAAAATCAAAAGAATATAAAATGATTTTAAACGAAACTTGAATGCTCTTCGTGTGAGTTATTGTATTGTGGATGCATTTGTCTAAACGTTTAGTTAGCTTAAGATACAACTTGAGATATACTTATCGCTAAATGGCCACTTTAAATATTTTAATATTTGCCAAGTTTATCTGAAAAGTTGGCATGCCTCACATACAAGTATGCATGCGAAACGGGGCAACACCGTCAAGTTCTGCACGAAAGATTTTTAGCTACCTTTTTTTTCGTGTTGCTGCCGCGAACCTGCAATGTCCGTCCAAAGTTTTTCACATATTCAGTCTTGCCCCTGTCCGCTCTTCGTTGTCCGTTGTCCGCTGTCCGTCTACCTTGTTGTCTCTGCAATGTGTGGCTTATTGTATAAGCGCGTCCGTCTGAAACTGAGCGTCCAATGTGGGCGTTTTATGTGGCCGTGTCCCTAAGTTGTTGCCTGCTAGTTGATGTTGCTGTTGCTGCTGTTGTTGCTTCTGTTGTTGCTGTTGCTGTTACCCGATGTTGTGGTGTTGCTTGTCTGATTGTTGTGATTCTTGGTGCTTGGTGCTTGGCGTATATGGGGCCAGGCCAGCCAACCAAACTACCTTGCGCCTTCCCCCCCTACCGCCCTGTCGTCTGCCGCTTGTGCCATGAGCCGTGTAAACATTGGCGCGTGCCTGACTGCCAGCAACAACAACAACTAACAGCAACAAAAATAGCAAGAGGCAACAACAATATAACACCTTAATGTGTGCGCCTGCCTGGAACTGATTCTAATCGCTTGGAGTGTGGTGTTAATGTTGATGTTTCAATTAATTTTTATTAGTTCAACTCGTTATGCGCATGGCTGACGATTCTCCTGCTGTTGCCACTACTTTGGTCTTACCTTATGAAAAATGATGAGTCGCATGTGTTGTGGGCGAGAGCATAGTGCCTTTTGGGTTTTGAGCCCTTTTTTATTTTTTGCTCAGTGGACAGCTCAATCAAGTAACAAGCTAAAGCCATAAGCTTAGCCCTGCAACCGATTTCGTTCTCTCCATCCCATCCCATCCCAGACCCAAACCAAACCATTCCATCCCATATGTACATGACCTATCGAGGATCCATCAATTTGCATATTGCAGCAGCTCAGCTCAACTCAGCTATCGGGCAGCTCACCTATAAATCCTTTGCTTGCCTCTTTTGCACGCCGTAAATAACCCACCCGTCCCGTCCCATACCGTTTCCGTTACGTTCCAACTGGGCTGGCAGGCAAGGCCAAGTGGTGCAGAGAGTAACAGGACGACACAACGTCGCCGCCAATCATTTATCAAAAATATTATCAATCAGTCAATAGATGAAATGGCTTGATGAATGTCCAACAAGCAGCCTGGCAGGCAGGCAGGCAGGCAAGGCAGTCAGGCAAGGCAGTCAGGCAAGTAGGCTGCTCAGGCGTCTCTGTTGACAGACCAGGCGCCTCTATAATGTGGGCTGAATGGGCGTGGCCACTATTGGTCAACACCAACTACACAAGAGTCGAAAAGAACAGAGAACAGAGTGCGGCAGCCAGCCTGCATTTGATTGATTTCACAAAATGAAGAAAAATCGTATCGAAACACCAAGACAAAGTGAACAGCGACCAGTCCCCAAAAACTGAAATTGCACATTGCTTTGCTTCTCTGTGTGAGTGTGTGCGTGTGTGTGTGTTTGCTTGTGATATGTATTGCTTTGCTGAGTGAAAAGCACTTACCTCTCCCTTTTATTCCCTACACACGCACTTTTTTTTCTTCGTATCCAACGAACGTGAGGGATTCTATATTCAATTTTGTAGAGAAACCTCAAAAACCTAGCCTTTTGGGTGCAAACATTACATACATACACACTGATAGAGAGAGAGAGAGAGAGAGGGAGAGCAGGTGAATTACGATTGGAAAATATGTTCAAAAATATGGAAAATCTTTTGCTACAAAATACAATTTGTGGCAGCTTTTGTACTTACAAATCAAATGGCAACGCAAAATGTCTCTCCCGAGGGAAAAACATACAATCAATCGATTTGAAATTAGGTGTGGAATATAAACAATGAATATTAGTCTCTATTGAAGAGAGTTGAAAATCAATTTTAATGTAATAGATTACCATAATTCAATTACAACTGATTAAAAATATATATATGTAAAACATGTGTTATTGAATTTTTAATCCATTTAAAATTAATTTAACTAAATTCTTTGGCTAACCGCAATGCGGCTGGCTTTGTTCTACACACAAAAGAGTATTTGTTTGTCGACGATACACTAGAGCTGATAAGCCTACTTACTTGTGGGTTGTTGTTCAATGGTTGTTGTACATTTATTTGCTGTTAATGTGGAAATGCTTTTAAAGCATTTCCCACACTTGCACTCATCGCTCGGGTATAGAATTTGAACAGAGATCATTTTTGAATATGGGCGGAGGCAGCAGAAGTTCATCAGAAAGCGATTAACACTGGCCAACACTGGATGGCCTGGATGGGGAAGCAATGCAAATTTGATTATTTCGAACACAACCCAGAAGCTCTCTCTTTCTCTACCTATCAAACACACAAACACACACACATGCACACACACGCACAACCACACACAAATAACGCACGCCTAACAACATGTGGGCAACATTTGTTCTATTGTTTTGTCTATGTGTGTGTCTGAGTGTGTGTGTGTGTGTGCGTTTTTTGTGCGGACTTATTCAATTTGCTCTGCAACATGTCAAAAAGTTTTGTGCAGCAAATGAAAAATGTGCAGCAAAAGTGCAAAACGCAGCAAACATGCTACGAAAATTACAAATTTCTTTTTTTTTTTTAACACACTCTCTCTATGGTTGTGTGTGTGCGTGTATTTGTGTGTAAGCCGTTTTTGTTAGTTTGTCTGTGGCTTGTTGTTGTTGTCTCTGGTGTTGTCAAAAAGTATGCCAACGCCGGGTCCCGGAATGATGGAGTGACAGTGGCTGCCATCCGGGGGCGTGTAGATTGCGACTACTGTGGCAAAACTCTATATACACTCTATATATATATATTGAGAGAGAGTAAGAACGGTATCCATTGGGGCAAAGGGGTCGATGGAGCTGAGGCTTGAGCTTCTCTGCTTCTAACTCTACCCCTCTCTTTGGTCTCGTTACAGTTTGACATGTGGAGTGTGCGGCCAAATGCCTTTTAGTACCTCTTTCATCTGCAAATATTTGTGTTATTAGAATTTTTAAGCCAGCTCGCAGAAACGTTTTTACCAAACGCAAAAACTACACAAACATATATTGCGCATAAAGCCGTCGGGTTCGAGTTCTTTAAGATGGTTTCGAGACCTTTTCGCTGAAAAGTTTTGAAGTTTTTTAGACATTTTAAACAGGTTCAACATATTTGTATAATAACTTTTACAGACTTTTACTTACTCTTCTTATAGAAAGTGTTAAATTTTCTAGAGATATAGTTTGTCGGAACACTTTTCACTTTACTCGCTCTATATATATATATAGCATACTCTCATGCGCAAACAGGAAAAATTGTGTGTGAGAATGTTTGTGTGTGTTCGTCGTCCGCTGTCAACGAAAATGTTTTGAAATTGTTTCGAGGCGTTTTGTTGTTGCTGTTGTTGTTGTTTTCACTCTCTTTCCCAGTTCTTTTATGTATTGTTGTTGTGCATTTTAAGTTGAGTTTTTTCGAAAATATTTAATTTCCGCATTAACGCTGCGACACAAAAAACATTTTTTCTTTTTTTTATTTTGCATATAATAAAATGCCAATGCTCAAATATTGACACGCTTTGTGCAGAGTTTTTGGTTGAGTTATTTTTTTATTTTATGTGTGTTTGTGTGTGTACCCGGCTGCCTTTATACTCTTTTATAATTCATTTTTCAATGCCAATGCATTTCAATTTTTGGTGGCGATGCGTCGTTGTCGACAATCGAGCGGAATAGATTTATGACAGCGACACTGCATTTTATTACACTTAAAGGAAATCTTTCTTGAAATTGGCACACGAAAAAACTTTTTTTGTTCAAAATAAAAAAAATAAACGTTAAAATGGCAGAGTGCACGGCAGAGCAGTATGGGGAGCAACGAGAGGAGCAGGTAACCAGACCGATAGAGAAGTTGGCGTAAGTAAGGCAACGCCATTTATCAGCGCGACACCTTGACGGGTGGCCAACTTGGTCCTGGATTGGTCTGGAGGCTAGTATTTTTCTCAGTACGAGTGTTTGAGTGTATGAGTGTGTGTAACATTTTTATGGCATGTGAGAAATGGCGCAGAAAGTGTGACACAAAACTGTAGACAAATTGCTTGAAATGATTTCATTTCTTTTTTATTTATGATGGCTACGTTCGAACGTGCCACTTTTAACAAAAACTAAAGCCAAACATTAAGCCCACACGCCGTGATTTTGATATTATTATATTTAGCTTTGATAAACTCGAATCATTTCGGCCGTAACAGGGTATGCTGATAATGGGAAATTCCAAATGATGTCAACTGGTTAAACCCAGACATGAACTCAACTCGAGCGCAATCTATTGTTATGCTTAGAAATGGAGAGTCCGGAAGCATTTGTTGATAACACAAAGCAAACTACGCAATTTTCTTCTTTGGGTGTGCACTGAAGCTATTATTGATAACATATAATTGACCAGACTATTTTTTTGATAGATACGAGAAACTAAAGGCGCACGCCGGAAATACATGATAGTTTACAAATTTAATTTAATACAATTAATCAATCAGTGATCTTAAAGTGTTTCTGTTCAAATCTTCCGACTCTAATCAAACCGTTTATGAATTTTGTTGCCAACGATAAAAGTGGGAAACCCATAAAAATGTATCTAACTTTGCCTTATCATTTAATATAAATAATCAAAATGAAAAAAAATAAATATATAAAATAAAACGGGAACTTAAGTGCACCTTATAATGTATATAAAGATTAAAGACATTCCGATTTGCGATGTGTAGCAAATCAAATATGAAGAAGATAACTAAACTGTCATGTGAACGAAATAGAATTTGCACTGAAAATATTTGGCAGCATAAATCAAACGAAAGCTGGTGGGGCTCCTCCAACATCAAAAACATAACAAAAACAAAAAACAGAAAAAAGATGAAAAAAATAATAATAACGAACCCAAAACCATATCCATATCCATATCCATATGCCATGTCAGGCTGACAAAACTAAACTAAAACACAAATACATGTGCATAACATGAGCCGTGGCTGGAGCTAAAAACAAATCCTCAACACAAATAACTGCCAACACATTTGCATATATCTCACAAATAACCGAAAGCAAAGCAAAATAGAAACCAAAAGCCCAAACACCAAAACAACAACAACACACCAACAACGACACACACCAGAAACAAAACACACACAGTGCAAAAAACAAAAAAAAAATGAGAAAGAAAAACGCGTTTACAATTGTTGAAAAGAGAAAGAGTAGAAAGAGTTGTAGCAACAAAAAAAAAAAAAAGAATCAAAATGCAAAACACTTCTAAAAATGAGGCATTTCCGGTCGACACACGCAACACCGAGCCGTGCCGAGCCTCACATAAAAAATAAAAACAAGGGGTTACAAAAAGGAGAGGCGCGAAAAAGTGAAGCATAATAAACGCCGAACATAAAAATCGGCGCTTGAAATCTGCACAGCAGCGGTGCGGAGCGAGAGCGAAAGCAAAATGTGCTGAACACAAAAGCTATCGTTTCCGAATTTGCGAAAAGGGACAGGCAATATTTAAAGCATATGCCATGGCTAATACAATAATATAAAAGGCAATAAAAATCGTGGCCGTGGCCCGGATTCGGATTCGGGAGGATACGTGGGCCGACTAAAGGTAGGGATGCGAGAGCAGGCAGCAGCTGCTCCTATCAGTGTGAAGCCATCAAATTCGATTAGATGATGCCCGGGCCGACGGCGGGGGGTGGTAAAAGAGGTTGTTTGGCTGGCAATAACGGAAAAAAGAAACACTTGACTGTTTTGGCAGCTGCAAAAGATGAAGATGAAGCTCTCGGTCGAGCGTGAAGCTCTTATTATTATTATTGTTGTCGTTGTTGTTGTTGTTGTTGTTGTTGTTGGGCCTTGTAAAAGTGAGGGAGGTACGAAAAGCTGTTGTCCTGTTGCCGACCGGTAATTGTTTGTTTTGTGCTCATTTTTTCCATATTCTTTTTTTTTTTGCGCATATTTATCGTTTTTTGCATACCCAAATAAAAAAAACACAAAACCCCTTAGAATAAGGACTGTAAAATAAGCTGTCAAAGTAAAAATAGCTTATAAAATGAAATTTTCGTTATCTTTTTATCAAAAAGACATTTTGGTGTGCATGTTAAATACAGTTAATGAGATTTATATACAAATATTCACTTACTTATCTTGATTGTTTATTAAACTATTTGTTTTGGTATAGTATCGATAATTGTAACACTTTATACATCAATATTTATCGATAATATATATATATAAAACGAAGCAAGTCAAAGTTTCTACATATCTTCATCAATACTATGCAAATAATTGATTTGTACTCAACATCCACAAAAAAAAAATAAACAAAACCCAGCCCCAATGTCGAGGAAATTAACCCTGAGCGGAATTAAAGATAAGCTATTAGTTACCGTACATTAAATGGGATAAACTTTGCACCATATACGTATGTGCGATAATTAATTACTATCGCCATACGATAAATATTATGAAACAGAGCTACCGGATTCGCTATATAAAGAGAACCTTTCACCATCGTAGCACAAACAGTAGTTCAAAAACTTTTACACCAACCAAATGGAAGCCAAAGCATTATTCCCAACATTCTTCGATGAGCACACAAAAGTGTGGAGTGGAGCTCCACGGCGTCGACTCTACCACTACGATTGCTCCGTGGGTGAACGAGTTTTCATCAATTTAAAGAACTTTCCCGATAATGTTGTGCAAATCACACATATGGATGGACGACGGGTGACCTATGGAGATGTCCAGACCTGGGCCACACGTCTTGCAATCTACTTGAAGAGTGAGAAACTAACGCATGAGGATGTTATTGGCATTATTGGCAATGCCAGCACCTATGTCAGCTCGTTAACAGTGGCTTGCTTTTTCAATACAACACCTTTTCATGCCGTTGCCTACACGTACATGAAGGAACCCGAAGTGATCAAGGCATTGTATGCGACCACAAAGCCTAAGATTATGTTCTGTGAAGGTGCACACTATGAGATAATCAAGGACGTCACAAAGGATTGGAATCCAAAGATTATTACGCTAACGGATCGTGTGCAGGGTGTGCCTCACATTGAGGATCTTCTGCTCCAACCACATCCCATGGAACGTTTCTATCAGTGAGTCTCCTAAGAAATCAATAGCAAACTGTTTTTAAATGTTCTTTCTATTTATATTAGACCAGAAACTTTAGCTGTGGGCGGTGATCAGACAGCAGCTATTCTCTGTTCATCGGGCACTTCGGGAAATCCTAAATCTGTAACCATTTCCCATAGAAATGTCAACAAAACTGAAGCGTAAGCCAACTTTTTACTTTCTTCCTTTAATTCCTTGTAATATAGCTCGTGTTCCTTGTAGTTTAACCAATAACCTTGATGTGGTCTTGACCAGCGCCACATTGGACTGGATGACGGGCTTTTCGGTAATGATGTTAAACTTATTTTATGGATCCAAACAAGTCATATTCAATGAAGACTTCACTGGGGACAGTTTCATACGCATGATCGAAAAATACAAGGTCAGCATGATTATCTTGGCACCCTGGCAAGCCTATGAGATAATTTCAAGTCCCCTGGCCACCGAGCAGAGCTTGAGCTGTGTACGCAAATGCATTATTATTGGGGGCTGGCTGTCAGCGGCAATTCTGCAGAAAGCGCAGAGTATGATGAAACAGTGCTACATTATGTTCTCGTATGGTGCCACTGAGACGGGCGCCATTGCCATTAATATTGACCAGAGCCTGGAGAGTTCTGTGGGAAAACTTCCACCAGGTGTCAAGGTAAAGATTGTCGATGATCAAGGTAATGCCCTGGGTCACAATCAGATCGGTGAAATACTCATCGATGTTGGCGTTAAATGGCAGGGTTATGTAAACAATCCTGAGGCAACTGCTGCCGTAGCCAAGGATGGCTGGATTAATCTCGGTGATCTTGGCTATTTCGATGATAACAACAATCTATACCTCATCGATCGCAAGAAGGAAGTGCTCAAGTACAAATCAAAGGACTATTGGCCCAATGAAATTGAACAAATCATTGCCGAATTGCCTGAGATACAAAATGTCTGCGTCGTTGGTGTCAGAAATATGGGTTATAGTGATGCTGCTGGCGCCTTGGTTATCCGCAAACCCGGCACTGAAATCACCAAGGAAAAGATTATAGAACATGTGGAGAAACGTGTCGTTGTCGAGTACAAGCAACTGAATGGTGGAGTTCAGTTTGTGGACAAGTTTCCCCAAAACAACAATGGCAAAGTGTTGAGAAACACGGCCAGAAAAGTATTTGAATCGCTAATGGTTAGCCAAAGGTGCATTTAGTTATTAAGTTATCTACATATATTTTATTATTTTTGTTATTAATATTATAAATTTTTTATATATAAAGTTTTTAAACGTGTTTTTTACACTTTCACACATGAACTACTGAATGGTTATTACTAAAACTTTACTAAAATATAGCTTATACTCGCATTTACTACCTAAATTTTTGATTTGTTATTTATTGTTATTCATTATCTAGCAATGAGTATTTACTACGTTCATTCACTTTATCAGTCTTTTGATTATGCCATTAATCCCCATTCAATTATTGTTTGCCCCTTTTAAATGCCATACTCAATAATGTGCTTCAACTTTATAATCAATTATGGAATTTTACCCAAGATTTTAATTAGCATATAGTATAAAGTTGATAATGTTATCAAAGTTTGCACTCATAGGCAATAACCAACTAACTGAACCGGTTTAGACTCGAACTAAAAGCTGATTACACATAAGCATTATCTAATATTTACGTTTGAATTATCTTAATTGAAACAATTACCATTCTAAGATACTAGTCTTGATTAAAGTTTAACTAAATAATAACTCAAGAATGTTAAGATATATATTTGTTGACATCCTTAGATATTAAAAAGTTTTTATTTAAATTCATAAACACATATATCATAAGTATTAAGTATCATGTCATTTCTCAAAAGAAAGTTTAGTATTTCGAAGGAAGATGATATGGATACCTGTAACCCCTCACCTTTAACCCCAACGACGCATGTCTTGTGTATGTCACCCAAGGGTCATAGTCATTGTATACACAAATTCAAATATACAATATTGTAACCCGGCCCCACCATTAACACTTTAAGCGCAATCCTCTCGGGTCTACTTGGTAAGAAGGATGGAGAGTTAGAGGCCCAAACCCGCCCCCAAAGTAAACAGGACAAGCCCACTCAGGCGCTCTCGGGTTGTTGGCCAGACAATTTTACCTACTTTATGTTTATTTATTTGCATATTTTTCAACTTAAAGACGACAATGAGCAGAGAAATACTAGAAGCAGCATCACTTCACAACCAGGACTATTGTCCCACACACAAAAGCCATGTCATCATCCAGGACAATGGCAATAGTCGAAAGTACACACAAGAACAAGAAGACGGCGAGGAGTCGCAGCTGGAACCGCAGTCGGCCGCATGCATTGTACCGCTATTTTATAATTGACAATAACACATAAAAGATAGGTATGTATAGAAAAAAGATGTAGAAGAAAAAAACCAGCAAAGAGCATAATAATGGTAAGTAATACATTAGCCAGACATAAGCCCAACTCCTTTTGCTCGCTCCATCCAACAGCCGCCTATATATACAACCGCCCTTAGGGGGCAGCCCACTACTGACACTGACAATGCATTTGTGTCCGTGAAAAAAAGGTCACGTCTTATCTATTTACCTAAACAATTTGCTTAAAATGTTTACAACATAAGCAACATCATCATCAGCATCGGGCGCGTGGCACAACCGAAGGTTGTCCTCTACACAACAGTGTTGCATGTGGCAGCCCTGGCCAGGTTTTAGGTTTAGGTTCAGGTTCAGGCCGGGGCTAGTGCCATCTATTTACCTTAAGTAGTCATACGGCCGTTGCTTTTTCCCTCTACGCTTCGATGTGTTTTTTCTTCATTCTTCCTTCTTATTTTTTAAGATGGCAGGGCATGATATGGGGTAAGGGGGCGAGGAGTGTGGGTTGGAGCGGGCGGGCGGGCGGACAGGCGAAATGCTCGACCAACATTAGAGCGCAATAGCCAAGGGAATTGTTTTATAAGCTATGAATAACAGGACAAAAAAGGAAACGAAACAGACAGGAGAGAGAAAGTAGAAAATTTTAGAGCTAATAGTGAGAGTCGAAGTTTTAATGCTCTTTCCTTGGGTTTTTTCTTGGGAAACTTTATTCTTAAAGCTCAACTATGACAAAGGAAATATACCTCTTCTCACAAAACGTACTTCGCCAGCGAAAACAAAATATAGCAAGAAGGAGAAAGACCCTGGATCTGTGGCTTGTGGCTGCCTCCGACCCTTCGCAACTGTTGCCTTTCACTCTGATACCATTTTGAAGGTTTGGCCCCCCCCAACTTTGAAGTTATTGTGAGAATGTGCGTCACTGTTAAAAGGTCGCGCACTGCGTCTCTGGAAATGGTTTCGGTTTGTTTTTTTCCTGCTTTCGGTCTTGCTTCACCAGCAACATTTACGAATTTCCACACTTTTCTTTTGCGCTCCATTTCCAGCTCTGCAATTTTTGTATTTTTTTTTTTTTTTTTTGTATTTTGGTTGAGCTGCGGCACGCGCTGCCTTCGTCTTGAAGGGCTTAGGCACGGTCCTGACTTGATTATTGGTTCGTCGCATCAGTCTTTCCAATCAACATCATCTATCAGCATTAAACTCAAAGTCAGGGTACACACACACACACACACACACACACACACAGCAGAAAGAAACGAAAAAAAAAATAGCAAAGAAGCGAGAGTGAAACAAAAGAATAGGAAGCTTTTTGGCTTCCGTTGTTCCTTTCCGTTTTTGGGGGTCTCAAACAAAAACAAATGTAATGCCTTTAATTTATTTGTTGGCAATTTTCTAATCACACACACACACACACAGAGTCTGGGAACAGCCTTTAAGATAAACAAATGTTGTTGAAATTTTTCATCGTGTTAATTGTATAAATATAGTCAAAGTTTTTATGGGTCTGCAACAAGCAACCCTCTTTTTCCGGGTAGACAGACCATAATTGAGGCAGAGGAATGAGCATGGCAAAAACAACAAGGAACATGTTACATTTTATGAGCAACATCTATGGCCCAAAAGTGACTTATCTTGTTACAAAGTCAAAGCTCCAACAACAACAAAAAAAACATCATCCAGCCATGTGAATGCTTTAACGCAGGACTCTCATTAGCAGTACCATTGATTTTACTGCTCAAAACATCAAACAACACGAAATGAACGCAGTAGAACTGTCAGATAAAATCACGACTCGGAAATGAACATAAACACAGGTTGATAAGTGCGTCAAAGCATAAGCTTAAAGCTTATTTTTTTTTCGTTCTTCATTTTCCTCTTACTGAGAGTAGTTAACAGCTTTGAATAAAGCTGCGACTTTGTGGAATATATGATAAGATGAAAATGTTTGTCTCTAAATGATTTAAGTGCGCACACTACCAAAAAACTTTAATTTGCCAAAACTGTGAAAACTATTAATTTAATTAACACAAACTGCAAAGTAAGCAACATTATCCGTTTCAGCTGTTATTTCTCTTTTCAGCTTCAACTGACAATTTCAACTGGCATCAAAAACTTTTCAAATTAAACATATCTGGCAATGCCTTGCTTCCAAATCCAATCCTTTAGTCAAACATTAAACTAGGCATGTATACGTATAATTCGTATAGAAGTTGGCACAAAGCATTCCCAGTGCCACGCCCCCACCGCTCCGCCCCCCGTCTGCCCTTGAACTTAGAGGCGCAATTCATCCCCAAAAACATGTTGGCATAGCGCAAGGCAAAGGCAAGCACATAGAGTATAGACATAGCTGATGAGTTTTTGGGTAGAAGTTTGTATACAGGCACAATGGCCACAGCAACGCATTGTAGCGCATAATTAGCTCGATGAATGCCGAAAGCCGAAAAGCAGAAAGCGCGAGGCAGCTTTGTGTGCAAAAAATAAAAATTAAAAAATAAAATGGCAGGGGCACAATGAGCGCAGAGAAGAGAAGAAGAAAAAAGTTTAAAATAAAAATAAATAAACTTTAGCTGGAGCAGTTGCTCCAGCAATGGCGGCCAAAATAACCTAAAAGTAGCTTAACGGTTGCCAGCGGCAGCCGCATTGAATTTTCCACAATTTTCTTGTTTTGCCTAATTGAAGATTTGCACTCAAAATGATTTTACCGCTACGCGCGCTAATGCCCGACCCCAAAAAACTAAGCCATCACAGGGAAAACGAGAGAGAGAGAGAGGGAGAGTGGGAGAGAGTGTTAAACACCTAAACAAACTTTGGGAAGGCAGTCGCTCACTTAAATGACTCAAGCTGGGTTTGTCCCCCAACCCCTCGCATCACTCATTCCAGAAAATTAATGCACGAAATTCCATCAGGGAGACAGGCAATAAAAAGTGTAAAATTGATTTGCATAATGAAAATTTGTTGAAATTGCCGTCACTTGCTGAACGAACAAGAGAATCGTTCCTAAATTGCTTGTTGTTAGTTAGTTTTCGATGTTGACTGCAAATTAGTTGGCTGGATCTGTCTTTCGGTTGGATCTGTCTGTCTGTCTGTCTTTTGGTTCCCTCGCCAGGTCACATACCATTTTATTTTTTTTTGTTGAATGGCGCTTTTGCATTTAACATTTGTAATTGAATTAGACAGACACGTACTCTGTATACAGGCTCGCTCTCTCTCGCGCTACACACACGGGCCGGGCCTAAAGCGGCTCGAACATGAGCGCTGACATATTTCAGGCAAAGTAGCCTGACTGCCTACCCAGCCTGGCTGGTCTATAGCACATGGTATAGCAAATGGTAGCTAAGGGGAGACTATGCTGCTTTGCTATCTAAAAACCAGCAGCTGCTATTACGTCTATTTTGCATTTTATCTTCATACACACACACCAGAACACACTCGCACACACACACACACCAACACAGAGGGACAAGCTTACCATGCGCGCACAGTGCGCGAAATGACGCAAAATGGCGTCGCTTGTAATAAATTACGTATACGCAGCGTTGTGCGAAACTTTCAATTGTATGCTCGCGTACTGGCGTTAGTATTGGTATTAATGTTGTTGCAGGCCGGCTGCAGTTCGTGTTGTTGTTGTTCTTGTTGTTGTCGATGCATGGGCATCCGTTTGGTTTTGGCTATGCGCGTACACTAGAACGCCCCAGGCGGTCAACATACACACATACTGGACTTTCACGCATGTGTGTATGTGTGTGTGTGTGTGTGTGTGGTAAATGAATGTGCAAGTATGCGAATGACAATGGTAACGTCAATTGGTTTGTGTTTGGGGAGTGTGTTTCGTTTTTTTTTTTGCTTTTCGTTTTCGTTTTGCTAGTTTTCGTCGCTTGCGTTTTGCGCTTGCTGATTTTTGCGTAGGTAGCGCGAATTTGTCGGTGGCTCTCCTATTTCGTTGTGATGCCATGTCAGGCGTTTCATTGTTATTCTAATGCCCGGTTGTAGTTTCATTGCAAGCGCCATAGATTACGCTAAATTGCTTAGGGGCTGGCAACACAGCACAGCACAAAATTGTTCAGCATACAACACAAAAACAACAAAACCAACGCAAAAAAGAACACCAGAAAAACCACTAAAGTCGTGTGTGAGCTGCAATTGTTGCCTGATGGATGAATGCTAAGCATTCGTTTAACACTGCTCTTATCTGTTTTGCATATTTAAAGGCTTTTATGATTCTAATAGTTGTAGCATTTGGTTTCAAAACACTCATAAATATTTGAAAACAGAGTGTAATAAAATGAAATTGCTTCTCTAGTTTACAAATTGTTAAAAATAAAAAATGTCCAAAACGTTTCGTAATATATAGTTTGTAAATATAGTAGATGGTGCTTTATGCGAAACTTAGCAACACATTTTTATCCGTTTTCCTCACAAAAGAAAGGTTTTATATTTATGTATTTTCCCCTAACCATTTGTAATGGGAATTAATATCCTTTCAACACAACCCCAAACACAACTAAACCTAGGTAATAAAAGTTTTTACACATTTGATGTCAACAACAGCAAACACACAGAGAGAGATGACTTATCCAATAAAATAAATAAACTGCAATATATATTTTTGTAAAATGTTTTCATTTTCATAATGATTGCATTTTGTTATGTGGATGCAACAATGCTTTTAAAATATGCACACACTAAATCACAACTGGCAACTTTTCAGTATTGTTTTGCTATGTGTGTGTGTGTGTATGTGTGTGCGTTTCTGTTATTAGCCCAATGCTGAAAAACATTTTCAAACTATAAGAGCGCCCATCTATAATGGCTCAACCCAGTAACTAACTAAGTACACGCTATAAATCACACACTTACTACAGTGAGAAAGAGACCGAGAGAGAGAAAGAGCGAGAGCGAGAGAGATTGGTAACGAAATGAAAGTTATGCCCAACAGTTTGCAGCAACTGTCAAACCAACTGCTCATTACGCCAACCAGCACATTCCCGCACTGTTCAACACTGAAACCACCCAAATGTTGCTACTGCTGCTGTTGCTGCTGCTGTGAAATGCTGCCACAGTTAGCCACTAACCAAAAAATACCACAGTATAACCCATTGAAATGGCAGTTCAAACTGTCCACTGACTGAGCTCATTATACTCTATTTTTGTTGTTTTCCATTTTCTGGTTTTTTTTTTTGCAGTTTTTCGGTGTGTTTTTTTTTTTTTTTTGTGTTGGCATTGCACATTCGCGCCCCATACCGACCATATGCTGCAAAATGCAGGAGGACTTTGGTCAGTCGATTTTTTGGCGACCACATAACATCCACAAACACACTCACACACAAACACTAACACACATTCATACACATTCACATACATTTGCAACCAGTTGGCATTGTCGTCGTTTCATTTTGGTGTGCAGTCAGTTGGCAGCGCGTGTGGCCATTCTGGCCCATTGTTGTCATTGGTTCATTGCTAATATTGGAAGCTTTCTACTGCTGCTGATGTGACTCTTGTTGTTGTTGTTGTTGCTTTTTGCTGTTGTCGATGGCAGTGTCAGTGGCACTGACATTGCTAAGGCTAACATTCGCCTCATTCATGTGTTTTATTGCCACAAGCACACAAACGCCAAATAACAACAGAACCAAACCAAACCGAACCGAAACAGAACTGAATAGTCCAGTTCAGGAAGCAAGCGCTCTTGTCCTCCCACAAATGTTGACCCCATATATTTATGCTGCATATGTTTGTGCCATATCTTTGTGCGCACATAAACCACAACACTGAACTACGAGCTCAACGGAACTAGAGCAACGGCAACAGCAACAACAGCAACGGCAACAACAGTAGCAATAGTATCAGAATTGCTCATTACCACAACCAGGGCTGGGGAAACTGAAACCAATTTTTGAATAACAAATTAAATTTCATAATATTTATTAGCTTAACAATTTTCGCATAAATCAAAAATAGTTGATTATTTCTTGTTCATTGAAAGTTTCTCTGTGTATTAAAGCTTTGCCAAAATTTTGTTCTCGCAGAGATTTAGTGATCTCTTACCCTGGGACGAGGCGAGGCTGCTGCTGCCAAAAAGAAATACTCATGGTTAGCATTTCCAACCGCAATTCATGCCACAAATACCACACAACATGCTGGAAAAATGATCAACAAAATGGCCAGAAACTAAGCTGCCTGACTGCCTGCCGGCCTTTAGGCTCTTGATGGCTTCGAGTCTGTTTTAATCAAATTGCCACAAAAGTTCACTGGGGCTAGTTCAAGTGCAAGCCGTTACTTTCCGATTTAGTGGGCGTGTATGCGTATATGTGTGTGGGAGTGTGTGTGTGGGTTTTTGCGTGTGTGTGTGGTTGTAAATGCTTTTGGGTAGCCCATAAATCCATTCAATATTTAACAGACAGCAAAGAAGTGCAAACGTTGGCACTTTTTGGGTTTGTCGACTGAGCAACAATAATAATAATGTTTATTATCATTTATTTTATTTCATTTAAATGACTCGTTTCGACCTGCCAACCCGCCTGCCTGTCTCCCCGCCTGTCTGCCCTGACTGTCGCAAAACTCGCAAAAAGCTAATAAGCTGCAGTAATAAATTATGTGCCATGCAGCATATAAATTATCCGCAATTAACTGAAAATTCTGCATAAAATGCACAAAGTTTTCATGCATCCCAACCGGTTAAAAGTATTTTCGGTTTAGAAAACTTTTATCACAAACAAAACAGTTTACCAAAAAATGTTCCCCCAAAAATTTTCAACCATATTCGCTTTTAATGATGTCACACAATGTGCGAGCACACACACACTCTCTACGGGCATGTGTGTGTGTATGTGGTGTGTTTGGTGTGTGATAATAAATAAAATTTAAATTTTGTTTTAAGTACCCAAATAAACTGGTCTTAATTGTTTGTCACTGGCATTCAGAATGGCATTTATTTATATTATGCTGCTGTGGCCTACCGAAACACCTCTGTTTTAGTTTATTTTCTATGCGTCTGATTACATTTTATGGCACTGGGGGTTCCAACATGTGTGTGCGTGTTGGCATAGAGACAAAAGATTATTAGCGGTGCCGAAATTGAGTTATTGTCATGGTAAGACAGCACTTAAAACAAGACCTTCAGTTTGGAAGGTGGAAAAGTGCTTCATGTTGTAAATGATAATAGAATGGAACACGTTGTAAATGATATGATGACAAAAATCTAAATTTGAAATGAGCGCAAATTTTATGCCCACTGACGAATTGATTTGTTTATGTTCGTCAACATCTGATGACATGGCATACATTAGCTTAAATTAGTTTTGCACCAAAAACCAAATAACATATTCAATCTTGCTTAAAGTTATGTTTTTGGTTGATTAAAATGAATTTTCTGCTATATTTTGTGGGATTTTTTGGCATATTTTTATTGTTCCAGAAAGTAAACTTTGCACAAAAATAAATAAAAATCACAAATGGAAAACAATTTCTTTTCCAAACAATATAAAATAATATATTTTGTGTGCAAGCAATACGAAAAAATATATAGAGCAAAAATATAAAATTACAAAACAATTTGAAATGGCTTTAAAAAGCTTAGGAAAAATGCCTAAAAACATTTATAAAGTTAAAGAATGTTGAAAAAAATGTATATATATATAACCACATAAATGAAGTTTAATTTTCTAGTTTGCATAATTTTAAACCTGCTGACTTCAATATATTTAATGCCTTTAAGCATTTTCTAACAATGGCCGAACACAATTGAAACTCACTATTGAAAATGCTGGCTTAAACCAGCAATAAGCTTGTTGTGTGTGTGCATTTGTTTGTTGACAAAGTCTGGGATCGATGCAAAAGGGCACGCCCATGCCATGCCCCAGCCACGTCAAAAGTATTAATTGCAACATCGCCGTTGTATGTGCAACGCAAAGCCAAACGTTTTGCAACTGACCAATTGCATGGCGTCTGAAAATCACAGTCGAAAGAAGAAAGGCTGACTGCAGGCAATGCAAAAGTGCATTGTTGTTGCCACGTGACCAATGGAAGGGGGGACGGAGAGGGGGCGTCACAAAATGCAGCCTATTTAAATTTATGTGCAAGTTAACGCTTCAAAATTGAGTGCAACGAACGCGTGTTGCAACATGCTACATCAAAACGGCGCCCACAGCAGCCGTATCAAGTATACGCCATGGCAACCGGAAGCGCGACTTGGAGTGTTTGCCTGACTGCCTGCCACTGCCACTGCCAACGCCATCGTCACCGTCACCGTTACCATCACCTCCCCGTGCATCAGCATCAGCAGGAACAGCAACAGCAACAATGGGCGACAAAAAACGGCAACAACAAGGA
The DNA here is from genome assembly GCA_035044645.1 of Scaptomyza parva. Classification (NCBI taxonomy): domain Eukaryota; kingdom Metazoa; phylum Arthropoda; class Insecta; order Diptera; family Drosophilidae; genus Scaptomyza; species Scaptomyza parva. The sequence continues at coordinate 10,133,269 of JAWNNT010000090.1, forward strand.
CGTCGTCGTCGTCGTCGTCGTAGTTGGTTTCGCCTGCCTAGGTTCATGTTTTCTTTGCCGCTTTTAATTTCAAAAATTTATGCGCTCGCGCCACACTAAGCGTAAAATAACGATGCCGGGCAAAGTCGCAGTAGCAGTAGCGTTGTTGCAACATTGTTTCCAATGCTCTTACCAAAATGTTGGCCATAAGCCCAACTTATGTGGTTCAACTTAAACTCAAAACTTCATCATTTTCATAACTCATACTAATGAGTTGTTTTTAATTAAAATTTCACTAATAAGTAAACAATTTGCTTCGTATTTCCCATACATTGTGGTATTTCTAACATATCTCTGTATTTCTCTGCAGCAGTTTTGTAATTATTTCATTTGTTTAATTAAGCAACAAATTTGTTTGGCACTTTGTTTAATTCACGCTTGTAGAGCATCTCAACTTCGTTGCATTCCGGGAAAAAAAACTCCTGGCTTCCTATTTACGCTTATACCGTTCGTTGTTGGTGTTGTTGTTGTTGTTGCTGTTGGTGTTGTTGTTTGTGTTCTCTCATGCAAGTTGATCCTTTGCCGCCATTTTGCAACAAACTCCCAGCATGCACTCCATTAAACTCTGCCGTCGACTTTGTTGCACGACTCGCGCAAACAGCAGGAGGAGTAGCGGGTGGAAGGGAGCAAGGGGGAGTTCGCAAATTTTATTTATTAAAAAAGGGTAACGTACAAGTCAAGTGGCTCAGCTCGAAAACAATTAAACTGAAGTTTGTTTATTTTTCCTTTGCCTTGTTTTTTTTTTTCCTTCTCTCTCTTTGCAGTCACTCTATATACACACTACTATGTGTGAGTGTATGCAAAATATTGCAGTTGAAGTTGAAGTAAAAGTCGTAGTTTTGTTTTGGCAGCGCGGCAGGAGACGGGGCGGGGGTGTAGCAAGCGATGCACAAACTGAAATCCAAACCGAGCATAAAATCTTAACGACTTTGGCTAGTTTCACATGCTCAACAAACACACACATACACAAACACATACACATACAGAAACACACGGATAGAGAAACACAAATCTTGCAAAAGAATGGCATAATTAATTGCCGTTGCGGTTGCCAAACGTTCCAACACTCAACGCCCCGGTTAAATGTTGCATGCAAATGGATAGAAGATGGCGCCGACCGAAATAAAACCAACCCAGATGCGAGTGGGAGTGGGAGTGCGAATAGGAGCAAGAGCGAAAGAGATAGATGGTGTGAAAAAGGTGCGTTCTTACCATTTGGGTCATCCACAGTGCGTAACGTGCTGCATATTTAATGGCAACTTTTAGCGAGCGAGCGGTGGGTGGATGTCTGTGCCACACCATTTGCATCACTTGGCACCGAACTAGTTCACAGCACCAACAGTGCTTAAACTAAATATTGTCATGCAAAAAACATATCAACAGTCGCCGTTAAGAAAACCTTAAAAACTTTATGAAAAATACTTTGGGAAGATTAAAGTTGAGTTAATTCATTATTTTAATGACTAAACTTAAGTCTCTTAGCACAATTGTTTAAGCTTAATTGCAAAATGTAATATGTTCTTTGAAAATAAAAAATAAATAAATCCAGTTCTCAGTTCTCTAGCAACTCTCTTATGAACACATTTATCTCCAGCTCTCAGCTTGATTCAGTTCTTAAGTAAATATTTGCCTTTGAATCAAATACTCGCAATCGACAAGTGCCAAACCCAAAGTCTGGTAACGCATCGTTTGTCTTCTTATCCTTCAAACACACACACACATATACTTAATATATTCTTAGCATGTGTGTGTGTGTGTTTTGTGCAGCGTGAAACCATTTAGCACGCAATGAGGTGCTGCCGCATTGACAGCATCAGTGCTTCCCTTCTATATATCAACTTTTAACTAAAAGTATGGAGAAATTTGTGTTCCCCCCTCCCCCCTCCCTCTCCATCGAAAAAAGAACATTTCATTAACATTGTAAGCTTTGGCAGCATGGAACAGTAAGCAGTACCAGCTTAAGCTTTTCTGCAAGTGAATTCACATGGCAATATTTTGTGCATTTTGTTGGCAAAACATAAGGCTAACAATAAAATACTGAATAACATTACGGTCTTCACTGGGGTGTGTAATATAATAGGATTATGTTATGGCAATTGAAGTGAATGCAATGTTAAGCCGCTTAGAATGAAGTTCGCCAAACAATATGTAAATAACAATAAAAATATTATTTTATTTCTATACAATAGAAGTGCACTGAAAAAACGTTGAAAAAAGTGTATATATATATAGTATTTATTGTATGCTAAGTACCGAACACTGAATTAATAAAACACTTCAAGCGAACTATATATATAGAGGAGAATAGTTAACTTTTACGTAAATGATATGACAAAAACAAAGAGTTGAAAATTGTTACACAAAATAAAAAAGTTTATGTTAAATGTTGGCACAAGTTGTTTAACGTTCCTTGACATTTTAGCAACTCTCCGGTATTGCTCATAAAAGCTTAGAGTATATAGAAACAAAAGGATGGCAAAAAACAACAAAAAAAAAAAAAACTGGACAGCTGTTGACTTCTTTTTCATAGCAAAAATGTCAGCTTAGCCGCAGGCAACTCGTTGAAGTAAACAGGAGTAAAAAAATACATGGTAATAACAAGTGAGCTTCATATTGAGAAAAACAGCCAGACTGTAGGATATCTAGAAAATAATATAAAATGTGTACTTAACTTTATGATGTTAATGATTATGATCTTGATTCATAAGTTATTCTTCTTTAACTTGTTGTAACATAAACTTTATAACAACAACTTTAACCCACCCACTCTAACACATTTGATATTTGTACAGGGTATAGGTAAAGAATAAGGTAAATAAAAAAGCAGCACACGTTGCAACTAATTTTGTGTTTGTTTATGCACATGCAACATTGTTGCGACCCATACACACACACACACACACAAATACACACTTTGAAGCATATACGTATACTAGCTAGACAAACTTCAGCTGCCATCAGCATCAACGACAACATGAGAGCCAAGTCGTCGACTGACTGAAGTCGAGTTGAGCGAGAACTGCAAACGTTTAGCATGCCATGCCAAAAGGGGGGGGGACGATATAGAAGTGAAGAGAGATAAGGTGGAGCGGGGGTAGGGGGACTTTTGGCAACAACAGGCATACTACATTCAAGCAAACTTTGCGGCATTTTCAGCAATTTGTGGTATTTTACTATTTAATCCTTAACTGTCTTGGGTGTCACACTAATACACAACGAGGTCTTCACCCCTCCACCCCTTACCATCGTACGACAGCTGCCTGCCACGGCTGACTGCCACAAGCCATCAACAGTTTGTTTCAAATCAGACAACGATGACGTTGTGCATGTGTGTGTGTGTGTGTGTGGCATCATCAACGAGCCAACCAGCCGGGCAGGCACCGAGCAGGCACACTCTGACACCTGATGTATATGCAAGTTTTCTTCAGCTTTCTCCACTTCTCTCTCTCGTTCCAAACTAATCCATTGTTCAGCCGGCGCTAGAACCAAACCCATTGTGCTTATGGAACTCCCCTGCCTAGCTTCGCCTCGCATGCTTACTTATTGTTGCCAATCCCTGAATCTGAATTTGTATAAGTATATTAGTGTGTGAGTGTGTGCATATCTCTTCCTATATATATATGTATGGCAGTGTGCTTGAACTGCCAAAAGTACTTCTATGCTCAGCATTCTCAGTGCGAAGTTTAATTAAAGTCGCGCTACAACTTTTGATATGTTCTTCGAGTTGTTCCTGCCGCGCTCATCCGTTTCCGTTTCTGCCGTTTCAGCCATAGCATAGTGACTATGTGGCTCTGACATTGCTGCACAGTGGGCAATTACGCACATATCCAAGTAAATGCTGTCTATCCATGACAGCTTTACTGGCTCAGAGATAACGTGGTGTTTAGGCTTTAAGAAGTTTTTGCATCTATTACTTAACTTTCTTGCGAGAAAACTTTTTCATTAGTGTAATTTTTGTACCACTGTGCATTGTAAGTTAAGTTTTGCTGTTTGGGTTCATGTGGGACTTACTGGTTACTTGCTGGAAATCTTTCTATGACAGTTTTCGTTGCACAGTTTTGTTTAGTTTGCTGTTGAATGTTTAAGTTTTCGTATCAACTTAGACGCACATGCACATGAATGCATTCATTGTAACAAAATGCGTGAGTGCGTATCCATGTGTGTGTGTCTGTGTCTGACTGTGTGTGTGCGTGTGTGTGTGTGAGTTTTCAATGTGTGCGTAAGTATTCTAAGAACACATTCTACTTTGGCTGGAATGTTCTTCAGCAACAGAAAAACAGCTAAAAAAAAAGGCTGCGCAATTACTTCCATTCTGAGAAATAAAATTCGAAATTTATATTTTTCAGTCCAACAGCCAATTCAGTTCAGTTGCCGTACACAAAAAGATAATATTACTTATATGAAATATTCATAATTCTATTATTATTGCTCCAAATGTATAAAAAAAGGCAGTCAACACTCATATTAAATACACTATCAAAGGTAGTTCAACATTTTGTTACAGTTTGTCAATATTTAAGTTAAAGTTTTCATAATATCTCAACATATTTTTTCCCAAATTAACTTCTTGACATATAAAGTTCCTCACTGGGAAACAATTGTTACTAATGGATAGTGTATTAAGCTAACTGCTTGGCATATTTCAGTTGAAAAATGTCTTTCTCTCTTTACTTTTACATACTTACTATTTATATGTATGTACGTTTTGTGCAGGGAAGCGCACAAATTGACAGCATTATGAAAGGTCAGGTCAGAGACGGGCGACCAAAATTTATATATATTAGCCCAGCACGTAAGTAAAAAAGGACATTCCATTGTGCCATAATGTCGGGCAGTTAGCACACACACACACACACACATTCGAACAGCACACATACGCACAGCTGCGAAAAGAAAAGTCTGAGTCTGAGTAGAAGAAGGAGAGACAGAGAAAGTCCAACCAGCAGTTATCCTTGCTCGTCCTCGATTTTCAAGCCACTGGCAATCGTGTGAGTGTCAAATGCCAGGCCATGGCCACTTCGTCCTGGCAACACATGCGACCAGGCGTGCGCCTTCCTCGCCCCCCCTCCAACCCCTTTGCAAATGCCAAATGCAAATTTTATTTATGAATATGATTTCTGGCAACAAACAATAGCGCCCAGCATTCACACATACACACACAAACACACACTCACACAGTGAAAATAATAAAAACCCAAAAATGTTGGTTTGACAAACTCATACAAGGCGGCAGCAAGCAAATACTCAAACCAAGCAAACTCCTGGCGCCGGGTGCGGCTGCAGCTGTTAACCCTTGCACTGGCTGACATAACGACCCTGCTTCTGGACCCCACGGACTCCGAGACCGCTCGAGTGCGTGCCAAAATATCTACCATTTACCATCTATGGCTGACTTGTGCTCGTGTTAAAATAATAAAATATGCTACCGACTCTTGTTGCTGTTGTTCTTGTTGCTGTTGTTCTTCCATATACACATCTGAATGTCCTGACCGCATAGTGCAGGAAATCAAAAATTGAGGAAATGAAATTTGGTTATTAGTCAGCACGCGGCACGTTGTGAAAGACGAGAGTTGAGGGGCATCCACGTTCACGTCGTAGCTGTCGTCTGTGTTAGGTGTGGCAATGTCAATCCAGAATGTCCTGTTACTCCTGGCCCTGGCCATTACCCCACTCACTGCACCCGCCACACACAATAATTATAAATCAACGCAAGCACTCGAATAAAGTCTAGACAATGCCTGACAAAGGCAGAGGCAGAGCCACACAGAACATTGCCCGAAATGAATTGGCCATGGACAAAGTGGAAGGGACTCATCGTTTGGCCAGATGCCCAGCAATGACCATCATTAATGCCAACCCACACACGAGAGCGTGCAGACATCAACATTACTACTACGCTGTTCAAACATTGTCAAAGCTCTTCCCTCCCCCTCTCCAACCCTCTCTCCATGCCATGCCAAATGTATCAAATTCAAATTTGAATAATAACCAGTTGATCAGGGGTTGAAATGATTTTGGCTGCTTGCACAAAACCAATTCATTTTGCACGTTCTCAAAACAAAGAATGGAACAAAGAAAATTGGGCAATATATTCAAAGAAAACTGACTAAAAGATGCCCTATAAAATGTTTGTTTAATTAATTTTTAGGGATTATAAAATATGAATTAAACTGCGGGCAATTAAAATTGTTTATTATTATAGTTTTTCTATAGTCATTGAACATTTTCTGTGTTTATAGAGGGTCCAAAAACAAAAGCCAACTAGTCACCAAAAACGCACTTTAAATAAACAAAAGCGTGATTTTATCGCAGCGCGCGACTTAACCCCAGTTGGAAAACCAAACAAAAATGTAGCTGCAACTAATACAAAACCAAACTCGTGGTTAAAATCACTTGCTAAAATGTGATTCATCTGGTCAGTTTGTTGTTTGTGTGTGTGTGTGTCTGTCATGAAGAGGGCAATGGCCTACCACAAAAACCAAAATCTATCCACATTTCAATTGGTTTCCAGCAGCGGCGACAACAGTTCACAATTTACAACGCACAAATGTAGGCAACATTATTTTTTCTTTTTTTAGTTCCATCACATGACATTCACATTTGACATTAAATAGCTGGTGAAATAAATCAGTATGGCATAAAAGCAACAACGGGGCAAAAATCAGCAACACCATCAGTTTCCACATCCACTATTTTTCGTAAGGGCCGAGGGGGTAGAGGAGAGGTAAGGGTTGTGGTTGTATATGGGGATTCATATCGCACGTGTAGCATCTGAGCGACTGAGCAACTCTGCAGGCACTCTCTCTCTGCATGCAATAAACAAATAAATATGCGAATTGGTGTTGCTGCTGCTGCTGCCGTCGCCGTCGCTCTTTATTTAAAAAGAAATGCGGGCCATGATTTTTAGCGACGTGGCACGTACACAAACCAAACCCAACCAAAATAAAAAAGAAGTGTGTTTTTTTCGGGCATGGGTAGGCCAGACAGTTGAACACTTGAAAGAGCCTAGCAGCAATAACAACAACAACAACAACAGCAGTAACATCAAGTGAAGCCAGCTCCTGTTGCTGTCAATTTTGGTCTTCTCTGTGCGCTGCGTGGCAGACAATCTGATGAGCCGCCTGTGGACTGTTTGCCAGCATCGTGTTGCATAACTCGCCTTTAGTTGCCATTTGTTATTGTTGTTGCTGTTTGGTGTTGCTGTTGTTATTGTGAGTTACTTGAATGGTTTCAGGTTACACAACGGACACACAATTAAATGCAGCTGTAGCAAACGCAACAGCAACAACAACAGTAGCAACAACAATACTCAAATGTTGCCAGACACTTTATGAGTACAGCATTTTTGGGGCTGACTTAACAGCTTTAGGGATTTAACATTTAAAATCATAGCTCACTTTGAACAAAAGACTTGAATAAATGTCTGACAAATAGTACGGAATAATGTTTCAGAGAAAAAAATAATAAAATATTGTAGACATTTTGCATTTACAAAAGAAAATATCATGTTAAACTTTAAGAAATTGCATTTTCTATTATTTTGTGTAAGTTTTTTATTTTGTCTTATTTATTTCAAAAGTCAAGAAACATAAAACTTAACTTTTGAGCTTCGACTTACCATAGAGATATGTGATATCACTTAGCTATCAGTTTTCTCTGCTCTGTTCTCTGTCTCGACCTTAAGCCGGTTGCTATCTTATCAGATTCAAACAGATTTTGGTCAGGGCTTTAGCGCTAGTCCGTCTCTGAGTCTCTGAGACTGAGACTCGATTCAGACATGGCGCTGCTGACATGGCGGCTAAGCCCAATTGGTTTGCCTATCGGCACAAACAGAAAATTGTTTTTTATTTCAAATATTTTTTGTTCCGACCTTTTTTTGTGCCGGCAACTCGCTATTTATGCGTCTTTGATGCCTGGCTCCTTTTATATTCCAGCACGCTGAATACGACTGCTATTTCTCGTTTTTCTCCATTTTCCTTTTCTGTTTTTTTGGAAGAAAACTTTTCGATTACTTCCATTCAATTTGTTCGTTTCAGGTTGCTTTCTCAACAAGTGCCCCCGTCGCCTTGACAATATTTTTTTCTTCCATTTTTTTTTTTGAGGAAAATACATGAAACATGAAAAATATGAACACAAACAAACAATTACGAAGCACAAGAGCAACAATTTCGAATCGAATCTTTCTACCTTTTTTTTTGCTTTTAAACATCTCCCAAGTAGTTGCTTGCTTATGATTGGTCTCATTTTTGTGAACACTTGAATGCATCTTTAATCGAATTTGATTTAAAATTTTCTATATATATATTCTCGAAAGAGTCTAACTCTTAACCCAAATTGCTTATGCCACTTTTCATATTGCGCTTTCCCCTAAAAACCTCATTAAATTTTAACACATATCAGATATCTAGTTTCTAGTTTGTTTTAATAGTTGACGGCACATTTTAATTGAGTTTCTCATAAACGGTTCTTTGATACATTTAGGGTAAATCCACCGCCCCCCCGCCAATAAAATTTCATAAATTCTCATAAAACAACGTCCACAACGTCAACATTATGAGTTTTCAGTTCATTTTCATTTACGAACTAAGGAAAAATCTACGAATTGTGACTGTGTGTTGAATTTCCGCTCTCCATTGTGGTTTTTAAATGTTTCGCCTGAGTGCCGTTTTGCGGTTCGGTTTCCAGAATCTGGTACTGGTTCGCTATTATTGGGTTCGTGCTCAGTTTGAGTAGTTTCGTTTACCGACGACGCGTCGGCTGACCGTAATGGAGCTTCATTTGCCAGGCAATAAAGCAGTTAAAATAACTCGACATTAAAATCCAAAAAAAAAAACAGAAATAACTGGTTTGTTTATTTGTTTGTTGTTGTTGCTGTTGGTTAATTATACAAGTGTCGGCATATGCAGCAATAGCATTCAGCAGTTAAACAAAAAGAGCTCTGTGGACATTATAGTACAACATATCAGCATGCAAACACAAACACACACACAGGATACACACACACACACACACGCACAATGCAAACACAGAGAATGCAGGACGCGAATTAATGCCAAACATAAATAAGAGCGCGTTAAACAATTGCAACACCAGCCATAACAATAATAGTAATAATAATAATAATATGTATAAATAATATGTATATGCGAATGACCATGCAACATGCAATAAAACAACATACAACACGCAAAACTTTAAGCAATAACAGAGGACAATAACAAACAAACAAACAAACATTTGAGGGTGGGATATTTCCCAATATATTTATATGTATATATATAATTACAGAGTGTGCTGCTGTTGCGGTTAACAAATTTATAACAGAGAGACCATAACAAGGTACTGCGGGCCTCAACTAGTTTTAGACATGCCACGCCCTAAACACAAACAAACACACACACATGCACATGCACAGGCCACTTGACCAAATGTTTCCGGTGCACATGGGCCACAGGTTGTCACAAAATTACACAGAGAGAGCTATGAAAGCTTTGCAGGCGAAACAAAAGGGCTTGAACCGAACCGGGTCTGAAGTCTTGGCACCTGACCTAGCACAGATCCTCCCTCCTCTCTTTCCCGACCCTTTCCGCATCCGATGTCGACAGCAGTCAGCTGTTTGATTTATGTATGTTGTGGTTATTGTTGTTTGTTTGTTGTTGTTGTTGTTGCTCACTTGCTTGTTGCAGCACAAATTAAAAATGTTCAAATGTCTGAGGCCATAACTCAAATGTCGATGCATTTGTTTAATTTGAAATGTGCATGTGGCAGCACTTTTGACTTGTTTTTGTTTTTGTTGTTATGTGTAATTGCCCAATATATAAGCGATGCATTAAAACTTAATTAATGTAATTGTATAGAACCGGTTGCAAGCGTAGCAAGTGCAACACACAGAGAAAGAGAGCGAGTGATAGAGAGAGAGAAAACATTTTCAAACTGCTGAATTGTTGAGGTTTGCATCAGATTTGTGACAAAGCAACAGGCACTTGATATATTTAGGTTCTTTGGTTTTCGGCTATTGTGTGTGTGTGTGTGTGTGTGTGTGGCTTTGAATCCAATTCGAGTTTTCCTATTATTCAAAATGACTTTAGCTTGAGTTTCTAATTACAAGTAACTACTTTGAATAACCATTTTCTGCAGACGAAGTCAAAGCAATTGAAAGTTAGACATTAAATGGATGATTGTAAGTATACGTGTAAGTGTCGGAAAGGTTATTTAGATATTTTGTTGAACTTGTAACTTTTGTGTGTGTGTACATTATTCTAGACTTTAAACAAATGAGCAGCTAACTTTATGAGTTAAGCTTAATTTAACACTGACATAACTATTTGATATGTGATGTGGATTTTGGGAAATGTTTTACGGCTATTAAAACTTGATTTTAATGGGGAAAATGGTCGGTAAATGAAACAATAGATGAAATCTCATCAAAACTATAGTAATATGCCTTATGAATAGTTCTAGATTCAAAGTTTATATCATGAAAGTTACGAGAAATAAAGCCTAGAAGGATTAAACATAACTTTTCACCAACTTAAATCTTGTCAAAACTTACTAACAAATATAGTACTTTACTAGTGCTAAAGTTTTCCGACATATAATATCTCAGAATGCAACCTTGAATCTAGCTTTAAGGCAAATTCCATTTTGCTTAGAACTATTTATAGCAACTTGGTCTAACCATCAACACAACAGAACCAAGACATTCATGACTTCAGCTGACCGCTGATGACATGTCTGGTTAGGTTGTCCAATAGACGACAGGCAACAACAACAACCAGAGTAAACCGCACCTTGATGCAACTATGCCACAGTAACTATAATCGCCAAGGGCCGCTTACTACAAAAGGGGGCCAATAGAGTCGGCATTGGCACCACATCAAAAAGACCAAACGTAACCGAGGAAGAGAAGTTGCAGACAGACATTGTTGTTGGCGGCAACGATTAGATAAAGATCAACAGGCAGACAAAGAGAGAGCAAGAGAGAGAGAGAGTTAGGGAGAAACCGCAAAACTAAGAGACACGCCCATTTAATTGCATAAAGCATAACGCCACATGCGAAATACAACAAATACGTATACTATATATAGTATGTCCACAATGCCAGGAGACGACAATTTTCGTTGTCGACATTTAGCATCAAAGGGCAGCCGAACTGCCCAACTAGCCCCTCCCCTCTACTCCCCCACCAGTTTATCGCTTATTCACTCTTCTCGTCTCGCTCTCAATGCATAAAATTATTTCCGCTGTGCAGTGCCAGCAATTCTAATTAAGGCAAAAGACATTCGGATTGACACGAGACAAGCGATGGGCTGTACGGGCTGAACCGCTGACCATCACCCGCAACCCGCTACTCCCAACCCGCTCCCCACTCCTTCCCCACCCGCAACCGCGTTGTCAATGCTGGCTTTATCAGTACTTGGCGCATCGTCGCAAATTGCATAGAATAAATTTTCATTAAATGCGCAACGCAAAGAAGTCACACAGACAGCAACAGAAACTCAATGTAAAGTGGCAGGACACACTGTGTGAAATGACCGCGCCCGCGAGCAGAATGAGGGGTGGGGGGCGGGTCAATGGCCCCAGTCGCACTTGCCCATCGACTCTCTGTCCATTTTCATAATTTTTAATTATTTTTAATTTAATTGTCGCGCGCCTCGCGTGCTCTTCAACAGCCAACAGCGAACAGAAACAAAACCAACAAACTGACTTTGACTTCGAACTCGGACTCTGAGTCAACTTTTGACTGCGGTTCACTTCCCGCTGTGCCAAAGGGGGGGGGAGAAGTATCAGAAGAGGGGTGCGAAATGCAGTAATAAACAGCGTCTGCAATGAATGACGATGAATGTGTACAGAGAGACAGTGTGTTTAATAAGTACTATATATATGTATTTGTACGAGATTCTTGATTGAAATGGAGACATTTAGTATAGACGAAGATGGAATGCACTTACGGAGAAACAATATTACTGCGATGAAGTGAAGTGAAGGAAATAATTAAGATTTTTATTGTGATTGTGATTCTGACTGTGAATCAGTTCTAAACTGTATAACTTGTATAGATATTATGAGATGAATGTTGATTCATACAATGATTCTTACTAGTTTTACATAGAATTCATCATTATGATCTTGAAATAATATATGTTATGAGATGAATGTTGATTCATACAAAGATTCTTACTAGTTTTACATAGAATTCATCATTATGATCTTGATTAAAAACAGTTTAACAAGTTTGATTCATCTGCTCTCCTAGTTACAACTGATATTTCAACTTAATACCTTTATATCCCAAACAAAGTCACAAAATAAACCTAGTCTAATACAGATCTCAAAACGATTACCACAACTTACGCAAACCAACTTTTCCTTTCCTATGCTTTACCTTAAATATGAAAAACTTTTTTCATAATCAATCTACCCAAACCACATAATTCGAAATAATTCTCAAGAAGTTCGGACAGCGTGAAAAATGTGGCTATGTCTATAAACATTTTACGCTCGTTTCAATAATTTAAGTTTTTTCCAAGAATTGTTTTTCAACATTCTTTTTTTCATGGTCGTCGTCGTTGCTGTCGCTCTGTCGCTTTCCGCTTTGCGTGTCCATTGCTGAACGACCAAAACATAAACACAAAATTTTAATTACTCAAAATGTGCGGGCGCACTTAGAGAACATTTTATGGGGTCAGCTCGGTGTTGGGCTCTGCCGTTTGAGTTTTAGTTGGAGTTAGTCGTAGTAGTTGTTGTTGTTGTTGTTGTTGTTGTTGGACTGGCAGGTGCCCAGCAGTCAGGCAGCGCCAGTAGCCAGCGGGAGATGCCCCAACAGCCAGCTAGCCCTACAGTTCAAAGTTATTTACCCCCAAAAATGTTATGTAATTACGAAAGTTTTTCGAACGCTCAGGCTCTAAATATATAAACGCTGCGATGGTCCGTTGTCAACGTTATGGCAAAATTGTTATCATCATCATCATCAACAGAGTAGAAACAGCAGCTAAAACATTTGCTGCTGCCAAACCTCAAACTCACCCAACTATGTTGGGGGATGCTCGTGTTACTGTTGCTGCTCGTGTTGGGGATGCCAACTTATTGTCGCCGCTCCAAGTAATTCACACAGCAGGTGCTCGCAGTTAGCTGTGGTTCCCATCATCGTCCAACAACAACAAGCAACAACAACAACAACCCGACCAACACACAAAAATAATTATCACTCTTGATTATCTTTTGTAGAAATTAGTGTGCCACGCGCCCTTTACTTTCTCTCTCTCTCTCTCCCTCTATCGCCATCTCTCTCTCTGTGCATCATCTTCTTCTATATAGTATAGTCCTTACTTTCGCAGCACCTTAAATCGGGCATTAAACTCTCGCACAACCCTATCACCCCTTCTCGTAAAAGTAATTGTTGTGTTTTTGTCAAAAAAAAACGAAAAGTTTGTGGGAGAAAGAGTAGGAAGAAGAGTAGCGCCATTTAAATAGAGGTAGACAGTCCCCCGAGGGGGCAGGTAAAACTGCCAACGAACTATGCTAACTGTTTAATGTTGTTACCTGAGCAAATTGTCGACGCTTGTGCAAATTTCTCAACGTTTTATTGGTGCCGCACACTCAACAGCAGCAACATTCTGTTCCTTGTTCCCCTCTCTTGGTGGCACTCTCTCTCTTGTATTGTTGTTGTGTTTGTGGGCGTGTGTTGTGAAGGGCCTGTCTGTTCGGTTCGGTCTGTCTGATTGTCTGTGTGTCTGTCTGATGTTTACCTACAAATTGCTTCATATGCTCGAACAATATAATTTACCTTTTAATGGGCGGTGGTCTCTACAAGAGTCGGCGGTTTTGCTGCTGGCGTGTAAGATTCTATTGAAAATTGCTTTGGTTGACTATTAAAAGGGTCTAAACGCCTGCTAACTAATTGCTTTATATGATGCTATGCAATGTTATTATGGGTGAGGCCTAAATGTAATGGACACAGTAAGTGATTGGGTTTGAGAATTATACTGTTGGAGATCAGAGAGATGAGTTTTGAGTTTGACTTTCTCAGCTTTAAGCTGTTGCTTGCTTAATTAAGACACTGAAACTGGACTTGGAAACTTCCAAAAATGTCACATTCCAAAACGAAAAAAATAACTTAAGCTCCTGCACACACCACAAGAGATGTTGATGAGCTTTTTGGCCTTCTCTAGATAGTTGACTGCAATTTCTAAGCCAATTGCATGTGTAAGAATGCAGATTGTCGAGTGGCATTTTAGAAATTCCATAAATGGCTGAGACCGAAAAACTTTTTAGATGACATTTGTGACGCCCCGGCCAACCGCCCACTCCCCGCACCAACCCAACTGAGGCTACTGCTACTTGTGGATACAACATACTACTTTGTGCCCCGCATACCATTTGCCTTTTGCCACATTTTGTGTTAACAACGCGCATTGCGCATTTCCGCTGCTGCTGCTGTTGCTGCTTTCAACTTCTCTTGTTGTAGTTGGATAAAACTTTTACTTTTGTTTATTTGTCGCTCATTTCAGTTGATGTTGATGTTTTTTCATCATTTGCAGCTTGGGCTTTCCAGCTACGGCTACAGCTTCAGCTATCTGCAGTTGTTGGTTTTTGTGTTGTGTTTCGGTCTTGTTGTTGTTGTTGCTGTTGTTGTTGTTGTCTTGTGCCTTTAAATGAAAGCTAATTAAGTTTTATTTTTCAACAGTTTGTGAATACATACTCTCTTTGCCTTTGCCTTTGCCCCCCCTTTCTCTCTTTCTCTCTGCTTAAACACACTTTTTTTTTCTCTGGTTCGCAATCGCACTTAAAGTGGACTGAATCCGTCCCCAGCCGGCCCCACCGCCCGCCGCTCTTGAGTTCGCTGTTGGTTGTTTGGTTGCAGGGAGAGGTGGTGGGCGGGGTTGCTGCCTCCTTTGGTCATTACAAGTTGATTAACTCATAAACATTTACTGACAACTGACGTCTGACAAGTGGCAACTTTGTTAGCGCCGTCAGTCCAACATCCAACAGCCAACAGATTTTGTTCGTTTTTATATATATACATATATATATATTTTTATTTTTTTTTAACTTAACTTCTCTTGATTTCTTTATAGCTTATTTAATGCCAGTATTTCGTATTTTTTTTTACTCTTTTCTTTTTGCTTTTTTTTTTTTTTGCACTGTGTGTGGAAAGAAATGCTGAAATAAATTTGCGTTTTCCGGAATTTGTACGCAATCCTCCTTTCGTCTCTCCCTCCCTCCCTGCTTTTGGGCAAAGTGCACGAACGTACTTTCTTTTGCCTTAGCTTCGCGTTGCGTTCATTTTGTTTGCCTGGTTTGTTGTGTCTGTCTGTTTGTCTGTCTGTCTGTGCTTTCTGTCCGTCTTTACTGTCTATCTTTCGTACTTATTTGGAAATTTAATTTCAAAGAGTTGTTTCGTTTCAGTCGCACTCGCACTCGACTCGCCTCGACTCCTGTCGCACATTTTTTACGCCGCTTTAAATTCACGACCATTTTTTTCGCACTGTCATTTGCGCTTTTCATTAATTTGGCGTCACTTTTTTTTCAACTTCGTTCGCTGCCTTTCCGTTGTGCGAACTTTTTTAATACCCTTAACCCATGAAATGGTTAACGAAAAGTTAGGGTATAATGATTTGGTGTTAGTGTATGTAATATATAGAAGAAAGCATCGTTGCATATATTGTATATATTCTTGATCAGCGTCAACAGTCGATATTGAAGTCTTTCTCAGAGACTGTAAGATTGGGGTTTGTGTTAAGCCCCCCTAACTTTTCCGGAGTCTGATACACCCATGTAATCGATAACAATAATCGGAGTTTTAAAAGAAAGTAGCTCCGACTTTATATAGTGTATAGATTCTAGATCGGTGTCAATAGTCGATGTAGAAGCCGTTTTCAGAAGCTGTAAGAACTAGAGACTTGAGATTTAGATTTGTGTTGAACTCAGCTAACTTTTCCGGTTTCCGATATACCTATGTAATCGATAACAATAATCGGTTAAGAAACATTGAAAGATTAAAGTTTAGTTATCAAGCCTTAACCTGCAAATAAGACCTATTCAGGGTATATTCTAGTCAATCATACTCTACTTAAGCCATCTTATTTGTTTTATTTGGTTTTTGTGTACTGTGTTTTTTTGTGTTTTTTTTTATTATTTCCAAGGCTAGGTACATTTTGGTCAAAGTAATGTTGATTGTTTGCTCGGCTGACTTTGATTACAAAATTGTTCCAAAAAAAAATAAATACAATTACGTTCAACGGCAGGTTACTGAAGCTGGTACTAAGCGGAATTTTTAATTGACTTTTTGAATGCGCGGCACGAAAATAAAATGAGGAAACCTTAAAGGGGTTTAGTCAACTTTCAACCCATGTCTGAGTATGGTAGGAAAACTGATCAACAGCTGTTAAATTTGCAGGGTATTGCTTAGTTAAGCATTGTTGTTGTTCTACCTTTAAGTTTACTTTACTGTAAGTAAGGAAAAAGCGCTTAATTAGAGTTAGGGTTCCAGAAATAGGTTCACCCCTCTTTTTGTTAGGGTTGCCAAAGTTAATTAGAATGTAACCTGTTGATTTTTTCTGACTTTTTTCCGACAATTGTTAACACAAAAATGAATTGTCAATTTGGGTTTTTGGAACCTTTTCATCATTATTTGGCATACTGTAACTGCAATTAATTAACAAACATTCAGACGGAAAACTCCCAAAGAATATTGATCTCAATTATTGGTAAAATAAAAAGCCATAGCTACAGGGACAACAAACAAAATCGATAAGCTCGTTATTTATTGCATTTAATTAATTTGAGTGCGCATAAAATACACACATTCCAAAATTAGTCAGCCAAGATAGTCGATTGATTCCAATCAAAAGTAAGCCTTAGGCATAATTTGACTATTTTCACTTTATTACATGCACAATTTTTGCGATATGCATTTTCATTTATCAGTTTCCATGATTTATGCAATTATCAATGCAGAAATATGCATTGCCATGAATAGTTTAATTACATGCAAATGTTTCTGATATTGTCAATATTCGCTATTTAATTTTGGATATGGCTTTTTCTCCCTCCATCTCTCTCTCACTCTCTTTCTGTTCAGAATTTTTCATTATGAATTTTTCACATCACATTTCCTCATTTCCTTCCCCCGCACACCACATACCAATGTCTGTTTTGTCTGTCATTTTGGTGAGCATTCATTTCAGTCATATTCATTCCACATCAGCTTTTTGCTATTAGTTTTACTTCGACATTCATCTATCTGGCAGAGTATTTTTTATTTGTTTTTATTTCTCATTTCTTGCCACCCCCCCTTCCACATCTACCCATCAAAAGCACCCATAATTTATTCTGTAAAAGCATCCGCATCCCCCGCGCCGTTTGTCAATTTGATATGCCCGACTGCAATTTCCGTAAATTGCGCGTAAATCGTTTCAAATTTTCACTTGTGTACGTTTGATTTTCCTGCATAACACACACATACACCCGCACACACACTCACACACACACAGTCTCAGTGCCACATAATTCAGCAAACATTTTTTCCATTATATTTTTCTTCCACATTTTTTTGGTAAGCCAAATAAATCAATAAAAAATTATGCTATATAAAGTATAGAAATCGTCTTGCAAAAGCAAAAGTAAACGAAATCCTCGAAAGCCTCAACGAAATGAAAAACAAACTGCCCGCCACTTTTCTCTGTGTGTCCTGTTGCCCCAAGTGGAATGGGGCAGAACTGGGGAAACTGGGAAACTGGAGACGAAAACGAAGAACATTTTAAACGACATCTAAAGCCTGCAAATATGAAACTTATGGCAATAATATTGATGTCGTCGTCTTTTGACTCTCTCACAGAGAACGAACCCTTCCTTCTTTTTCAGTGTGCCTTGGCTGCAATATCAAAAGATGCCCGCAGCATGAAAACGATAGACGCAAGTTGGTAGGGAGTGAAAGAGTGAGAGGAGAGGTGGAAACGAATTGCGATAAAGATAAATAAGCAGCGATATACTTGATGATGTCCTTGTTGCTCTTGTCGCGCTCACGGCTGCCTATTTGACTTGTTGTTATTGTCGATGTTGTTGTTGTTGTTTGTTGTTGCTGTTTGTTGTTGCTGTTAATGTTGTTATTGCTGTTGTCCTTTGCTGTTGCTGTTGTTGCCACTGCTGCTGCTGTTGCTGCCGTTTCTGTTTGCTGGTTTCTTTTGCTGGCGTTTAGGGTTTCCCCCCTATTGTATTATTTAAATTTAATTTTATTTCACGAAAATTGAGTTTCGCTTTGCGGGCTTGCGCATATTTCTTTAGCTCCCTCTCCCTCTTTCACTCTCCCTCCTCTCTCTCTTTTCGTTTCTTACTGTGTATTGTCCTTTTTTTTTTTTGGTGTGTTTACTTCTTATCTGCGTGAGGCGCGCGCGGCATTTCTTGTTATCGTTTATTTTTAATGCAGCCGAAAGTTCGTAAACAAATTATAATATTGAACTTGTCATAGATACGCCTCCACCCTCCCCCCCAATACCATTTGTGGCAACGAAACTGCCACTCTCCATCTCACTCTCCCACTCTCTCTTTCTGTCTTTGTCTTGTGTGTGTGTGTTTTTGTGTGTGCTTTAATGCGGTCTGATTTTGAGGTAGGTCCTCAAAGCATTGCTAAGCGGATGATGTGGGTAAAAAGCAGCTTGGACATGATTTTGTGTTGATGAAATGTTTTTCTTTTCCTTTTCTTCTTTTTGAAGGCCAATTAGGACTCTATATAAATAATTCACCTGCTAGTAAATACGATTTAATGACAAAGTCCAGGAAGTAGCTTTATTTCTTAAAAATTCTCATTATTACTATTATGTGTTATTATGAAAACTGACCAATTATTGACTTTGTAAGTAAATACTATAATAATCTCTTGTATGCTTTTGCCATTTTCAGCTTAGTCGAACATTTTTTGGTAGTTGAAAGTTTTTTCCTGGCGTCATTTTCATCTTAACTCTGATTGAACATTTTTTTGCTCAACCAACCAATAATTTTCTACACATTTGAAATGTGCATTTTGCATTTTGAGGATTACAAAATCTCACTTTTATTATTTTCTATTTTCTATTTCTTTTCGTTGTCGTTCTTGTTGTTGTTGTTGTTGTTGTTGTTGTTGCTGCTTTTGAAATGCGGCTGCCACTCAAAAGAAATGTGATATAGAAAACTGAATGTTGAATGTTGTTGTTGTTGTTGTTATTGTATGTTTGCCAGGCCAGCAAATTAATTGCAATATCAGCTCAAAAAATATTTGATTCATTTCCTTTCTCGCTCTCTCTAACTCACTCTCCCTCTCTCTTTCTGTTTGACTGTTTGTGGCATCGATTTTGTTACAATCATTTTTTGGGGTAGAAGCCAAATAGGAAAAACATACAGACACATCCTTCTGCCTTTCCCAACCTCATCATTTATAGAATAGAATATTTTTGCGTTGACTTGGCAAAATTTTCTACTATGTCCAGGGCTTAGAGATTGAAATATGATTGTCCATATGTATGTATGTATGTATGTGTGTATATTTGTAGCTGTCACTACTCTCATTCAAATGAGATTTGCAGCTATGGCTTAAATATGAAAATTTCGTAGATTGGCCTTAGCAAAACAATTAAAAGCCAAAGATTTTCGCTTTCAACAACAACAAACAACAATTGCTGAGAATGTCATTACTCTGTGTTGCCGACATCATTTGGCTTCGTTCTCGTTTTCTCTCATCCTTAGATGACTTTGCTTGCACTTTGACAATGGGAAAAAAAAACGCCCTCAAGGCTCTTCTCATCTTTTTTTTCTTTTTCTTTCTTTTTTTGGTTAGCTCTTTCCATATCCAAATTGGCTTACCACGCATAAACAGACTCATGAAAAGCTGCCCCCCGTTCCCCACCATACCGCCATTCGTTTGCCATCTACACTTGAGAGAGCTCAAGTTGTTGTGATTATCGTGCAATTTTCGCTGGCTGGCTGGTTTTGGCTGACAATAGCTACCGCGTACCGTACCCGAACCTGTACCCGTACCGTTACGCTGCTGTACCGCCGCTGTCCTCCTCCTTGCTCCTTGCTCTTGTCTGCTCCTGGTTTTCCCTGGCTTCGTTCGTGTCGTGGCATTTGACATTACGTGTTGAGGCGTCGCCTTGCCGTGATTATCACTGCCTTACGCTTCAATGCATCTTTGTTACGCTCTCGTTCTCGCTCTCTCTCTCTCA
The DNA here is from genome assembly GCA_035044645.1 of Scaptomyza parva. Classification (NCBI taxonomy): domain Eukaryota; kingdom Metazoa; phylum Arthropoda; class Insecta; order Diptera; family Drosophilidae; genus Scaptomyza; species Scaptomyza parva. The sequence goes on from JAWNNT010000090.1 coordinate 10,153,506, forward strand.
CTCTCTCGCTCTCCCGCTTTTGATATATCTCATCTTTCTTATTTCTTAGCCTGTCTGTGTCTTGGGCTGCAGGTAGTTGATGACAACCCTCGTCTTTTCTTAACCTTGTCCTGCTGGAGTGTTTGTGTGTGTGTGTGTGTGCGTTTGTGTCTGTGCATTTCATTTGAATGTCTCACACAGTTGCATGCCTCATACCCCTAACTTAAACGTTCTACGTGTGTCTCGCTCACTTTGCTTAATTAACGCGTTCACACAAACACACTCACACACACACACACCTACGCACAAAGGTCGCCTAGTCGAGTCTTTGACTCTTTGCCAATCATTGCCCCCGCCCGAAAAAGAAACAGACAGAAACCCATGACACGTTAAGAGAGCGCCGAGATGACAATGCCAATATACAGTAGAGACTGGAACTGAACGCGGCATCTGTCGCATCACGTCTCGGCCTTTTTAAAGGTTCTCAGACATCGAAAGGCATCCCATTTAGATGGCACGTTGTGTAGTCTGGTTGTGTATTAGTGTGTGTGTGTGTTTGTGTGTGTTTGCCCTGTTTATTTAAACATTGCCTCTTCGTTTTTTGATGCTTTGCGGGTTTTCTACAATGATATTTCATTCACTCTTTTCTGGTGTTTACCTTTTGCTCTCGTTCATAATTTCGTTTGCATGTTAATTACCATGATTATTGTGTTGCAGTCGTACGTTTTTCACCCCCCGCCCCCGCCCCACACACACAAATCCCCCGCATCAATGCTAATACACCTGGGAAAAACCCGAAAAATCCAGAGGCTCTAGTTAAGTGTGTGTGTGTGACACATTATTATGTAGTGTGATCTGTGGATTTGTAATAGTAGCATGGACACTCAAGTGATTGGGCAAATATTATGCAGAGGAGACGATGAATTTTCTCACAGTTGTTTTCCTTTTTTTTTTCTTTGACGCAATATGACAGAGTTTTAGAGTAGTTCACCCAAGAGAAAAGCGAGTAAGAAGGCTTTAGTAAGGTAGTAGTAGGCTCGGGTAAGCTTGACAAGAAGATACCCTTAACACTTGACCAAACAGAGGGACAGACGGTCCTGTACTACCGGACCAATGCTTGATGGCTTTATATCTCCGGTGTTTCTCAACTGATTTGAATAAAAATTTCACATATTTTCATTATTTTGTTAATAGTTTTAATTCCCATTTTCGATTTTTCGAAAAAAAAGATTTTTTTGTTACCGATTACATGCGTGTATAGTTACCCGGAAAAGTTATCGAAAATTTGAAACAAACTTGCTATGCCTAAGGATTAGCAGTGCTCATACCCACAATCGGGAGTCTCTAGCCTTTGTAGTTCCTGAGATGTAGTTCCTGAGATCGACTACAGACGGGCAGACAGACAGACGGACAGACAGACGGACAGACAAACGGACATTGCTATATCAACTCGTCTGTTATTGCTGATCATGAATATATATACTTTATGAAGTCGGAGAAGCTTTCTTCTGCCTGTTACAGACTTTTACACAAAACCATCAAACCCTTTTTCACTTATTTCATGGGTTATGGCTATATTGATATGGCTGCTGTTTTGTATCAACTTTATTCTTATTATTGTCATCCTTTATATCTTCACTCTATTGGCCAACATCTAGTTTGATTATTTTCTATTACTGCGTAACATTAGCTTGTTAAATCGCAACTGATTGCTGCGTGCTCATCGCGTGAACCATTTAATGTTATTCGATTCGCACCTCATTTATTTTTAATTAAAAGTTAATCAAAAAAAACTTGCAACACTCACACTTGACTCATATCGTATCAGTGGCCGGCGCTTGCAACGCGTTCCACAATTGCCAATTTCACATTTATACACAACAACAACAAAAACAACAACCACAATAAACTTTATCGGCAATAGAAACTCGTGCAAACACACACACACACAACAATATAATATAAAATAAAAATACAAATAAAAACCGAAAACAAAAACAGCTTTTGCAACAATTATGCTTCAATTTTGTGCCGAACAACCGAAACTGCCAAAAACCCCCTCCTCCTTCTCCCGCCACACACACCTACAACATAGTTGCTACACCACCTCTTCGCCCCCCCTTCGTTGTTGGGCAATTCGTTTTATGCGTTTTCTATTTTCCACCGCCAAACAAACAGATTCCACACAACAACAAAATAAAAACTAAGTAAAAATAAAAATAAACAACGAAAACAACAAACTTAACAAGTACTTTTTAATAAGCTGCCAAACTGCACTACACACTTTACACAGCAGCAGCAGAACACCGCAACAACCCCTCTTCATCCCCTCTCCACCCCCAACCACGACTTAACCACCTCTAGAAGTACTAGATGCTTTTCAATCCGTTGGCGTTGACTTTAGTCTGGTCATCACGGGTTTCTGTTGATTTTTCCGCTAAGAATTTCTCCGGGACACATTGTTGATTTTTCTCGACAATTTTTTCCTCTAGTTTCGTTTTGTTTTTCCATTTTTTTTTCTTTTCTGTGTGTTTTTATTTTTTTATTTTTTTTTTTTTTTTTGTAGCTGCGATTTTCCACCTTATTGCGAATATATATATCTAATTGATTTGCTAAAATGCAATAAGCGGATTTCGTTTTGTTGTTGCAGCTTAGCGCACATTTAGCTTGGAACTTTGGGTATTTTCTCTTTATACATAATATATTAGGGGATAGATTTCCTTAATTTTTCTCATTTAAAAAGTTATTATTTTAAACTTTATTTTGACTCTAACATTATTTTTAACTTTTTAACTTATTTTACAGAATATTGAGAACTATCTTCATTATACATTTTAAATACTTTAACAATTAAGGTTCTACTTAGGTATTATGCTGGGAACTTTGGCTATTTTCTCCATATACATAATAGATTTAGGGATAGAAATTTCTTAATTTCCTCATTTAAAAAGTTATTATTTGAAACTTTACTTTAACTGTAACATTATTTGTAACTTTTCAACTTATTTCACGGAATTTGAGAACTCTCTTCAAGGTTTTTCATGTAATTAATAATGCGTTGTTTATTTTTGGTATCATTATACATTTTAAATACTTGAACAATTAAGGTTATACTTATGTATTTTGCTTGGAACATTGGCTATTTTCTCTATACATAATAGATTTAGGGAAAATTTCTTTAACTTTCTCATTTTAAAAGTTATTGTTTTGAACTTTCACGGCATTTTTTCCAGTAAAGTACTCTCTTCAAGGTTTTTCATGTAATTAATAATGCTAATAAAAATAATGTTTTTCTACCATTATACACTTTAAATACTTTAACAATTAAAGTTTTTTTCTTGTTTTGATTCTTATAAGCATTTTTATGCTCTTGAAAATATTTTTTTTTTATAAATTTTAATGCTCTTGGAAACATTTTTTTTTTGCATAATTTTTATATTAATTAAAATGCAATTGAATTCCTGCACACAATCCCGACTATTTATAATTAACTGCCTTTCAAGCTAGAAAAAAAAACGAGAAAATATGGCTGCGAAATTGATTTTTTAAGCCTTAAACAAATTTATTAAATTAGCTATCAATTTTTTTTTTCTTTTTTGCATATATTTTCATTTAATCCTTAACAATAAAAACAATTAGAGATGCCTCTTTTTGCCTTTTGCTCATATAATTTAATTTTCTGCACTCAACTTTTATTCAATGTAATTAATATGGTGTTGCACATAGACGTGCCGATGGGTCAAAAGGCAACAACAACAACAGCAACAGTTGCAACATGACAACAGCTCTTAACTGGGCTTTTGCTTTGTTCTTGTTGTTTTTGTTGTTGTTTTGGCTATGAAGAAGATTTGTGTGCCGAGTGCCCAGTTTTGTTGTATCCAAATCGAGCAAGAACAAACTAATGAAAACAATATAAAGCGCAATGTGAAACGAGCCACACACTGTTGAAAATTATCCCTGGGTCACACACACACAATGCAATAAACACAAACACACACACACAGACACAAAAAAAGTAACACCAACAACAATGACAAGAACAACTAACTGCTGCTGCCGCTGCTGCTGCTGATGTTGGCCAACAAAATGAATCCTAAACGGAAATGTCGATATAAGCATTGCAACCAAACTACACAGGCACGGACTGGGGCAGGGGCAGGGACTGGGGGCAACTGTGGCAGCAACTGCAACACTCCAAAACGAGAGACGACAGCGACAGTTAGCGCGGCGACACAGTCGCACAGTTTTCCAGTTATCCAACGTTTTTTTTTCTGTTTTTTTTTACTGCTTTTCAGTTTACACTTTGCACACATATTGGCCAAAAGGTTCACTGACCAACAACAGTCAGAGATGAAAACGTGACACGTGAAACAAAACGTTGTCTTATCGAAGTTGGCTAAAAGACAAATTGTGGCATAAGAAAAGATGTATTGTGATTAACCAGTTTGATGTTCAAGAAAATATGAAATTTTAATCAGAATATTCGCTTTATACTTAAGGAAATTTAGAAGTTTTCATATTAAAGTTTAGCTTGAAGAAAAAGTTATAAGAAATATTTATTAGATACATATACGAAACATATTCATATTAAAGCTTAGATTTAAGTGTCTTATTGCTGGAGAATAATGGACAAATTGTGGTATAAGAAAAGATTTATTGTGATTAACCAGTTTGATGTTCAAGAAAATATTAATTTTTAATCAGAATATTATCTTTATACTTCAGTAAATTTAAAAGTTTTCATATAAAATCTAAGCTTAAAGAAAAAGTTGTAAAAAATATTCATTAATAAGAAATAAGTACTTTCTCTATTAAAGCTTAGCTTTAAGTATCTTATTGACGTCAACTAATGAACAAATTGTGGTATGAGAATAGATTTATCGTGATTAAATAGTTTGATGTTCAAGAAAATAAGAATTTTTTTAATCAGAATATTTAAAAGTTTTCTTCTTAAAGTTCAGCTTGAAGAAAAATGCATAAGTTATAAAAAGTTTTACTCATTTATACTCATCAAGAAAATAAATACTTTCTCTATTAAAGCACAGCTTAAAGTGCAATTTCTCACGTTAGCATCTCTCTCTCGCTCTCTCTCTCTCTCTCTCTCTCTCTCTCTCTCTCTCTCTCTCTCTCACTCTCTCTCTCTCTTTCTTTCGTGCAACAACAAGTTATCTGTTGCAACAACTTAGGAGTTTGAGTTTAGCAGAGAAAAGCAAAAAAAAACTGCCATATTGACCAGCTGAGTAGAGTGTAGATTGTGTAGAGTGTTGCAGTGAACAAGCGTTTGCAGATGGCGAAAGAGATCAGACTGCGACGATGACTTGGTCTTTTTGTTTCTCGAATGTCGAGGTGGTGTTGGGGGGGTTAGTGGGGAGAAGGTTTGGGGGGCGGGGGGGTGAGAGAAACTGCCCACTCGTTTTTGTTTTTAGTCAAAGTGCGCGCGAACTGTGTTGACAAACGCGAATGGTTAGCATTTGTGTGTGTGTGTATGAACTGAATTTGTATGTGTGAGAGAGTCTATATTTGTTTTTGTTGGGGCCATGTGTGTCTATGTGTGTGTGTGTATGTTGGCAATTCAAAATGGCATGCACTTCACTAAAAACTGCGCATTTCCGGTCAAAATGACGACGACGACAACGACGACGACGACGACAAAGCGACTGCTGACAACAGCAGCCGCATGTTTGTGTGCTTTTCTCTCTCTCTCGCACAGCATCTGTCCTCTCTCTTTCTCACTCTCTCTCTCTCTCTCTCTCTCTCTCCCTGTCTCCCTCTGTGTGTGTTTTACTTCATTGCTATGCGCCTGAAGCTTTTTTCTAGTTCTAATGTGCATGTGTCTGTGTTGTGTGTGTGTGTTGTGTGTGTGTGTGTGTTGTGTGTGTGTCTTTCTGTCTGTTTAGTAAACTTTTTTACAGCTTTAATAGTTCCACTTGGCATTTTTGTGTGTCCCGAAAAAGTTTTGCGCCAACGCTGCGCCAAAGTGCGTCATAAATGTGTGTAATAAAATATTTACTCTTCTTTTTAGAGATAGAAAAAACACACACACATGTGCACAAACACACATGGACACAAAAAAAGGGGCGCGTGCCATAAATTTCATGAAAACAGAAAAAACCCAACCTTAAACTAAAGACAATTTATAACTTGAACTAAAAGCAGGCGCATTAAATTCAATTCCTTATTTATTTTGTTGTAAGTTTTCTCTCTGTCTGGCTCTTATTATTATTATTATTATATTGTTGCTTTCTATTGTTGCAACAACCCCACAAATAATGCCTCTTTGGACCTCCCCTATTCAAGACGAGACAAAAGCAACAACTGACAACTTCCGCGTCCTGCATTTTCATTTTTACTTACTTACAAACTTTTCTTTAACTCTATAGATATATATATATAGATATATACTATATATATAGACTCTATTCTCTTCTTATCATCAACCCTTGTGCAATTGTTTACTTTGTTTACCAGATTTACAGATTTCTTTTCGGCTGAGCGGGAAAAATAAAGAAGAAAAGAAGAAAATTGTCGAGCTATTTAAAAAAAAACAGTTTACAGGAAAAAAACTTGCCATTTGGATTTGACATGCGTCTGTTGCTGGTTTTTCCTGTTGTTGCTTTCGGGGCTAACTCCAGAACCTTTAAGTGCACGTCAACCGCAGTTTGCCTCCACGTCTGGGCTCCACCAACCAACAACACCAACAACAACAACAATAGCAAACGGAGGGCGAAAAAAAATAAGTAACCCTGAAAATTTTCGTTTGTCAACTGGATTTAGTTCCCAGCTTAGTTAGGTATGGGTTGTTTATGGATGGGTTTGTATTCGGGTTCGGTTGTGTTCCTAATGTTCCCCGTCGTTGTTGTCGTTGTCGCATACAGAAGTCATTTTGTTGTTTTTTTTGGGGACGGACGCTTGATCCACGGCATCGTCCACGTCCACCTGAAGGGTTCGGCCCCATCATCATCATGTTCTCTGGAGTCCTGAAGTGGAACTATAATTGGCTGTTGCCAATGTTAATGCCTCGCTCAGATATACATGGTATAGTATTGTTGTTAAGGGCAAAATGATGACAGCTTATGGAGTTGAAGCATTCCCTCAAGGGGTTAAAAGTACAACAACAAAATGTTGTTATTTGCTTATGTTCTTCGAATACATGTTGTAGACATTTCCGAAAAATAAATGGAGTAAAGATAGGAGAAAAAGAGAAAGAGTTTGAAAGACCTTGATCAGATTGTTAGCTTAAACTCCATTAGGGTAAGGGCTATTTGATGAAAGATGATATTATGACAAAAGTACTTAATCTATTGGCTGATTTATATTCTATATAGCCATAAATAATCAGAAATTGATTTTCTTTTGTATAAAACATAATTTAATAAACACTAAGTAATAATTCACTTTCGTTTGATGTAAATCTTAAAAGGGGCCAAACCTTTGGCCAATTGATTTTAGCCAACTTGAAAACTTTTGCTTCAGTTTATTTCTGGGTGTTGTTGCCGGGTTTTTAGAGTACATTTTGGCTTGTGTTGGCCTCGTTGGTCGAAGTTTGGCCCGAATCCTTTGGTATAGCCCCGGTTAACCCCGGACTAAAAAACCTTTTGCTTTTCCTGTTTGCCAAACTTGAATTACATTAAATTCACACTTTACAAAATATATATTTCGTTGCCTTTAACTTCCGTTTTTGCAACGTTTTTCGTGAAGCTTAATTTGACCAACATTGCCAACCCTTAATCGTAACTATCTTTTTGCGTACCTTCTTCTTCTTCTTGCCTTCTTTCACCCTAATTTCTTGCCTTCAAAGGGTTACTAGATATTCTTTCTTTCTCTTAATATTCTTTGCAAAACTTGCATTCAATATGCCTTTATGGCTTTTGTCTTTAACTTTCAAGGCATAAAAGTTGAAGACTTGGCGAAAGTTTCTCTGCCATTGCGACAAAAAGAAGAAGAAAAATGTAATCGAACTAATAACTATTCATATAGAAAGTGTTATCTAGTTTTTTGTTACGGTTATGGCAGGTGGAATGGCAATGGCAATGAAATGTAATAAAAAAAAAAAGTTACCTTTGATGTTTTAGCTCTTTTTATATGGCTGTTGTTAATACCAGGAAGTGTCGGATAGAAAATATCATTTTCAATTTTTTACTACCAACTGCTACGCTTGTTAGTTGAAACCATTAGCTGGATTAAGTAGCAGTGACTATCTATCTAGTGGAGGGTTCTGGGGGGAGGGGGGTGTCTGCTTAATCATATGCTATCCTGGCCATATGCGTTACTCAACGGCTTCAATATTTCATCGACGATCCAATGCCAATGGCTGCTGCTTCTAGCCAAGTTTTACTATGCCCAAAAGCGACAAGCTACAAGCCATTGGCCATTGGCATTAAGTCGAGTCGAGTCGGGTTGAGTTGAGTCGAGTCGTTTGTTGGGCATAAACATCCCATCCATATCATAAAACACATGCACATGGATCCCCGTTGCTGCTGCTGCTGCCCCTCTTCATTTTACAGCCCCTACTTAATATACCACCCGCCCGCCTCCCTCCCCCATTTCACTATTAACCTCTCTGCAGTATCCATTCCTCCAGTCTCCAGTTCTCTTCTTGCATATGTGTCGCAGCACTTTGGCAAGTTTTAGCTTCATTGCGTTGACGATTTTTGATAGCTCCATTGACTTTAGTGCCAGTCGTCTCTCTCTCTCTCACTCTTCCCCTCTCTTTCTCTCTGTCGAGACTGTGCACACACTTTCAGTTTTAAGACAGGGACGATACTGGAAACGTTGAAAGTACGAGTGCAATGAATTATTTCATATTTTGTCAAGGCTAGGCAAAAACTAGTCCGAGGGTTACTTGATAGATGAAGAGATATTGATACCTATAGATAGATATTGATACAATTATGCCATGAAAAACACTTTAAAATATTTGTTTAAGTTAGTATTTATCTTTGTAACATGAGTCAACTTTCTTATTCACAAAGAATTTGCAAAAACAAAATATCTATATTTAGTTGTAAAATCAGGAAAATAATATTTTTTTGTAAAATTCAGGACTTAACATAATACAACTACACAAAATATAACAAAGAAACTATATAATATAATATTATATTATTATTTTATTTCAAAAGCAAAACAATTAAACTTACCTGACACAAAATATACCGAATTAACTATATTATATTTATTTACTATATTATATATATTTTTTTATTTCATTTCAAAGAACAAACAATTTAATTTACCTAACTTCATTTTCAATATCAATTACCTTTCATGAAATGAAATAACTTCATTAAATCTTCTTTAAACATTCACTTTCTGTTCATGAACTAACCTCGAATCATTATGTCTTACCCCTCCGCCCTCACCCCTCTCTCTAATGCTTTCCACGCCTTCTGCATTCATTTTTATTCGCTGTAGTCAATCGGTCTTTGTCATTGTCAATCGTAAAATTCCAGTAGTAGTAGAAAACACACACACACACATACGCATAGACGCACACACACACATATACGCATACACGCACACGCGCAAACACAAAAGGACAACGCTACAAATAATAAGCACAAACAAAGATTTCGATATCAAGTAAATAAGATGACAACAACAACAACAACAACAAGAAAGAGAAAGAGAGAGACGAACAACAAGAAGAAGAAGAAGCAGCGAAACTCTTGAAACCGTTTGTACTTCACAAGCGTCAGCGTCATTGTTGATAGGATAGAAGGTAGGGTTTTCCGGGGGGGATGGTGGTGTGCGCTGTTAGCCAAGTTAGACCAAGTGAGTGAAAAATGTAACAACAAGTGCTGCATGTATGTGTGTGTGAGTGTATGTGCCTGTGTGTGTATGATCTTATATTCATATTTATTGAATTTACGCTTGACAGCCCCGAGAGCAGCTCAAAGGGGGGAAAACACACACACACACACACACACTTACTCACATACCAGAAGCTTGTTGTTGTTGTTGTTTTTGTCAGGTCTTCTTCACTTTTCACTTAAGGGTGGCACATAGCACCACATACATGTGTGTAGCTAGCTTCGTTTTCGCCGTTTTTTGCCGTTTTGCCTTCTGCCTTTTTTATTTTTCATAAATATTAAAACAGATAAAAAACATCAGCGGACTAAAGTCAAATGTCGTGCAAAGGCATTCAAACTGTCTGCGACACAACACAAATAATGCTGAAGGGGGAGTAGAGGGGGAGAGACCATGAATTGCATTACAGCTGCATTCGGTTGCATTCAGTTGCATGCAACATATATTGAATTATGTAAAATTAAAAAAATTTATTGTTTTGTTTTGTATCCATTTCGCTATGAAGATTTTTTATTCATTATTAAATAATTTTTTACTTAGTTAATTATATTTAATTTAATTTAGTATTTAAGCTTAAGCAACTTGGAACCGCAACAGCAACAGCAACTGGTATTGAGCGACAGGTTGGAAGTTCGTTTGTTGCTTGACTGCCAACATGTTTGGTTTTAGTTGCGTAGCAGGTTGTTGTCTTTGCTATACGTATACTCATACTTACTTATACAAAGCTTATAAGAGTATACAGCATACAATTGTCGAATTTTTCGAAGTTTGAAGCGAATTATAAGTTGTACTTTAAATCGTAGCAGAGGTGAATTTGACCTCAACTTATATTATAAGCTATTCTTATAAACTGACTTCTACTGTATCATCTTCTACTACTTATAATAAACTTATACTTATAAAATGGACTTATAAATTTGATTTTAGCGTGAATTTTAGCAGCGAAACTGAAATTACTTACATATAAATTAAATACTAAACATAAAAATTTTTAGGTGTTTTAACTAAAGAAATCTTTTAAAATACGAATAAAATATTGTATACAGAACATTAAAAACTATTTCGAAGACGAGTATTAGACATATTTACATGCCTATCGCATACGTATTATATAACAGTTTGGCCAATGACTTATACAGACTTATAAAAGTGTATAAGCCGTAAGTTGTTGCGATGTTTTTGGTTGGGTTGGTTACAATCTAATGTTTGGGTTTGGGAATTAGATTTTATTACCACATGTTGGATTTATTTCTTAACAAATATTTTTGCTAACTTATACTATTAGTGGATTGTACCTGTTTATAAGATTTTATTACCACATGTTGGGTTTATTTCTTAACAAATGTTTTTGCTAACTTATACTATTAATGGATTGCACCTATTAGTTGTATTTAATGTGAAATTTATTACATTTTTGTTGTTTTTAATTAATTTTAATTATAGCTTTTGGAAACGGGAAATTGAGAAAATTTTATATCTGTTGGATTACAGATTACTTTTTATTTTTGATTACACTTATTTAAGGTTTATTTAGTCTTATTAATTTCTTATACGCGCTACACTAACAGAACTTATAAATTAAAATCATGTATAGTATAAGACTTAAGGTTCACAGTACACATATATCTTTAGCACAGACATGCACCTTCTATGCAATGTCAAACATGTTAACGGTCAAACAGCGCTCGAGTTGGCAACCTTTAACCGTTCGAAACTGCCATGCAACAAATGTTTTAAAAATTAAACTTCAAAATAAAAGCAATCTGTATTTATTATAACTAACTACATTATATAAAACTTAATACACCTAAAAAAAAGTGTCTTTTAATCATTTATGGTTTGTATTAACTAATGTAAAATATATTTTACTTTAAATCTTGAAAAATTTATTTGTAAGCTACATTTTAAAGTTTAACTTTTAACTACTGTTCAATTTCAACACTTATGCTTGTCCAAATCGCTATCAACACAGTTTTTACCCCCAATTACAAACAGATTACCTTCAATACTCCATTTCCCTTTCAGCTTTGGATGAAGAAAAAACAAAATATAAAAAAGTGAATAAAGTCTGTCATAATTTTGAATAGCTCACATTTTTTCCAGCAAATTAATCACCCGCAGCGTCAACACACACATGAACACCACACACACACACACAACACACGTACACATATACACGTTACGCACACATACTAAAAAGTAAAATAAACCAAAATTGCAGTCAGTGAGAGAAAAAAAAAATAAACCGAATTGCCCGAGTTTTCTAGATGCCGTTAGCAACCACGAAATATATATGTACATATAGGGAATCAAACTCAGAATCGGAATAATAGAATAATGCCAAAGGCAAACACACGCGGAGAAATAGTAAAAAAACGAGTAACTCCTTCCTCTCTCTATCTCTCTCTCTCTCGCCCTTACCCACCCTCTCTTCATCGGTTCGACACGCTGCACGATTTACTGGACTTCAATAGTTGTTGTTTTAGTTGATGTTATTTCACTTGTTGTTGTTGCACTTGATATTTTTTCCTGCCTGTCTGCCCGCAGACTGCAAGATACCCTAAATGAAGAGAACATTTATCTTTTGCTCGAAATCGTCTTTAATTTTATTTCTTCTTGGAATAACAAAATATTGCAAAACTATTCAGAAGAAAAAAAAACTTGTTTTATCCATTGACTAAGTAATTGTTTGCATCTTTCTCAGGGGTGAGTGGGTGATGTTCCACAAATCCAAGAGGGATTAAGAATACTATAGTTCCGAACTTCATAACTGACTTTTTTGACTATAAAATCTTTCCCATCTTGCACAGCTTTTATATCTGAAAAGTTAATCAGTGTGTCTAAGTAAATTTGATACGTTTATTTAAAGTGTAACACTTCACATATCTACCAAAGCGAAAAGAGTAAATTTACTCTTAACAAATATATATATATATATATATATATATTTTCTATATCTTATGAGATTCGATATTCTTCCTGTTGACTGTTTTATTGTATATACATTATACCCTGTTGAATCATTTCATTGGGCTGAGGGTATAGATAAGGGAAAATAGCAGGGAGAGTCAGTGGAAGAATGTGTTAGAGAAGGAGATGGTCAGAGCGAGTGTGAGAGTGAGTGAGTGAGAGAGACAGCTGTTGCATTTGCTTCCGATTTTCAAACACCCTGACCACCCGCAACTTAAGTATTTTTTTTGTTGCTTTTTGGTTGCTTTTCAACCCGCAGTGCGTCAATAAAAGTTACTATACCATATGAGGGGCAGTTTTCAAGTCAATTAGAAGTTTTCAATACCATGCGTGAGCCGAATTTAAAGTATCTTCAAACAAACTAAGTTTAAAGCAAAGCAACTCTTTAAATAAATGAGTACATTTTCGCCCAAACAAAGGCGATTATAATAAGCTAGTTACACAGATTAAGCCCAAATTCATATAGTTTAAGTTTATTTACTTCTTTCTCTTCGTTGCCTAATAACATTCATAGTAGAAGATTTCAAATTGTGCAAAGTATAAGCTGGTTTAGCACAGACATGCACCTTTCATCCAACTTCCAACATGTTGCCTGTCAAACGGCGCTCGAGCTCGCAGCCTTTTGTTTACAACTGCCATGCAACAAATGTTTTCGTAATAATTCAATGTTTGAAGCAGTAATTAGAATGTGTTTATGTTCGAATTGCTTGGTTAGAAAAAAAAACAAACATATTTATTATAGTTAATATTATTGAATGAGAAAATATGTAGAAGACCATATTTATCAATTGCTGTTATTTGGCTTCAACTTTATTTCTTCTTTGAATAAAAAAATATTGCAAAAGTATTAAAAAAAAAACCAACTTCATCCTTTCTTAAAGTGTAACCCTAAATGTTCCCCAACTCCAAGAGTGATCAAGAATACTATAATTGCGAACATCATAACTGAATTTTTTTTTGACTATAAAATCTTTTCCATTTTGCTTAAGTTTTTAAATCTGAAAAGGTAATCAATGTAAATTTGTATAAAGTATAAACGTATTTGATTTGTATAGTTTAAGAAGTAGTTAAACGAATTTGTGGAATTTTGTTTCCGCGATATTGCAGAAATCTAAGAAATCTGTTCTTCACCTAAATAGCTTTCGATCGGTTATAAGAATTTAGGTCCTTCGATTGGGAGTTTAGTTTGCGCGATATTACAGAAATCTAAGAAATCTGTCCTTCACTTAAATAGTTTTCGATCGGTTAAAAATTTCTTCAAAACTTCAAAACCCAAACCATAATTGTCAGAAATAAATATTACAACGAATATAAAGAATTGCACAAAGGTGGTTTTCGGCCCAAGCACAAACGGTTATTACACACATTACCGCATAATGGTTTAAATAAGTGCGAAATGGTTAGATAACTGTATTTATTCTCTTTGGTGTTATGCTCATTATGCGACCAACACCATTAAGATTTGCTTCTTTGCTGTTAACCCAAATTGAATGAGCTGTCAAAAATGAGTTCAACTTATTTGTTGCATCATGATTAAACCCGAATTTATCGCTCTCTCTCTCTCTCTCTCCCTCTTTGTCTCTCTTTTGTCTCTCTCTTAACTCAAGCACACAAAAACTAGTACACGCACCTCTCACCTTCCTCTCACCTCTCTCTCTGCTTATTCAAAGTGTTCAAAGCCGTTCAAACTCAACTCCGTCAACCGTTCATCTAATTTTCATTCAGGCCGCAGGGTAAACGCAATGTTTGCAACTGACAGCTTGGGAAGACTGTGCCACACCCTCCAAAACTACCCCCACCCCTTACCCTACCCACCCCTCACCCAGCCAGCCAATCAGCCATCGAACTACCCTAACTAATTGAAATGTCTGTCAACGCAAGCGGGATTGATCGCAGCAGCAAAAAAAAACGAAGAAAAAAAAACTAAATACAACTCAATCAGTGAAAGTTTTTCATCAACTTTTGGCAGACATATCCCCCCTCCCCGCTACCCACTCACTCAAAAAAAGATAGGAACCACTTACTACTCGTTGCCCCCCTCGTTAGCCCCGGCAATTCCCAAGTGTTGCCAACTTTGCGGCGAATAATTAAAAACCAACAGACAATTAAACATGAATTATGTATTAATAACTTCTTCTTCTTCTGCTGCTGCAATTGGCCAAAAAATAACAAAAAAAAAAACACGCGGAGACGAAAAATAAAAGAAAAACAAAGCAAAATATACAAAAAAGATAAAAAGAAAAGAACTGAAAACTAGAGAAGGCAACTGGCTTTATGCTACTTTAGACTAAACTGTGATTCGGCCAAAGTTGGGGATCTTTGCACAGTTTCGAGGCGGGGTGGGGAGGGCGAAAAAAATGTATGCGATACACACACACACACACACATAGAGAGACGGGCAGACATTTTCAAGCAACAAAAGCAACGAGCAAAAATTTTCAAACAAACAAAACATTGAAACGCTTCCCACGCGCGCCCTCAACAATGGTGAGAGAATTTTTGTGTTTTTTTTTTGCCTTCTTTTTTCTTTTTTTTTGTGTTTAATGCTTTCCATTGGTAAAACAACAATCAAATGGGGCCGTTTTTTTTTCGTATTTTGGCCAGGCAGTGTGTGATGGGGGGGCGGTGGGCGGGGTGGGTTACTTGCGGCCAAAGTCTTTTGCCACATGCAACAGCAGGTCGACCAGTTGTACAGCTGTACAGTTGGCCAAATGTTGAAACACAGTTTGCAAAAATCTTAAAAGCATAGAGTATTTATACTCAGCAAAAGCTTTAAGAAGCTTGAAAGGTTGATGAAAGCTCAAGTTAATTCTGAGAAAGCTTTAAGGTTCTTAAAGCTCTAGTTTTGTTTGTAAACTTTTTTTTTTAAAGATTTCCTAATAAAGAGTTATTGAATAAACAGTTGGCATGAGCTTGAAAAGCACAAGTTAATCGTGTGAAAGCTTTAAGCTTCTTAAAGCTCTAGTTTTGTTATTAAACTTTTGTTTTTAAAGAATTGTTCTTCTCAATATAAAGTTTTTCAATGAATAGTTGATAGAAGCTTGAAAAGCACCTAAAAAGCTCAAGTAAGTCCGGCGAAAGCTTCGTAAAGCTCTAGTTTTCTAAATAAACTTCCATTTTAAAAGATTTTTCTTTCCTAATATTCAGTTATTGAATGAACCGTTGGCATGAGCTTGAAAGCTTTAAACTTCTTAAAACTCTAGTTTTGTTATTAAACTTCCATTTTCAAAGATTTGTTCTTTAAATATAGACTTTATTGAATGTTTTATATCATTTGTGGCTTCAAAGCTTGTTGAAAAACGTATTAAATCTTTTTGTAATGGCTTTAAGTTAAAGTTTTAAGCTTTAAGTTTAACTTTTAAAGCACATGTAAGTTAAATATTCTAAGTACTTCACTTGACTTCTCTTAATTAAAATAGTTAATCAAAATAAGTCTTTAAACTTATTTCACTTATATAATTTTTCCATTAAAGCAATTCTCTTAATAATAATTTAATGTCGCTTAATTTCCATCCAGGTTCAACAGCTGCAAACGCTTAAAAATACATAAAAACTAAATATTACAATGCGACTAAACTATGTAATTGCCAATTGAACCATATTTGGTTTATTTATTTAAAAAACCAGGTACGCATAAAAAATAATATTTACAGCATTTTAAATATATAAAAACTGCATTATTAAAAAACTTGTACACAATATTATTATTTTTTTTAGGGATTATTTAAATATTTATACTTTTACGGTTTAGTGGATTGCTTGAATGTTTTATTTGTTGTTTTTTTTTCTTTTTTTTTGTTTTCTTTTTTTTTGTTTCGCCCATTGTGCAAGATTTTGGGGTAAGAGCTAAGCACGCGTGGGAGTTCATGTGTTGCACTTGTCTATGTTTTTTTTCTGCCTGCGTTTGTGACGCCATTTTCATAAACAGCCGGGGCAACATTTTGTGTGTGTGTGTGTGTGTCTTGGTTTGGCCCCGTTGTAGTGTATTCACTGTAGCCGTTGTTATTGTTATAGTTAGTTTTTGCTTAATAAGTTTTTCCGTTTCTTGTTTGCATATTTTAAGCAACTCGTTTGTTGTCCCGCATCTTTTTTTTTTCTTACTTTTTTCTCTTACTTTATTTATTTGTATTTTTTTTTTTGTTTTTGTTGTTTTTAATTCATTGCATTTTCATTTGGAGTGTTTTTTGCTTTGGGGCTTTTGGACTGGAAATGCAATGCAAAAGCCAAAAGCCTTTTGGGCCTGGTAAAAATGTTATATTAAAAATCATATTTCTCTGTTTCAGATAAAAACATAAAAACACAACAAAAAAAGCAAAAGTAGACAACAACAACAACAATATGGGAGACAAATTACACAAGGCGAAAGCTGAATGATGATGATGATGATGGGGGAGGGGAGGGGGCAAAAAAGTGTAGCTGCATATGGCAAAAACAACAACAAGAACAACAACAACAATCATAGTGTATTATGAATTGTTTTTAATTGCATTGCATTTTTTTTTTTTCTTTTTTTTTGCTTTGTTTTGTTTTTTTTTTCTGCTTGTGAAACAAAAATCGGGGACAGCAACAACAAATTGAATTGTGTATGGAAAACCTTAAGTACCTAAAAGAAAAACAACAAAAAGCAAAAAAAAGGGGTTTGAAAATATCACAAATTTGCCGCCTGGTGACGATGATTAAAAACTTTCCGAGACAGTTGACGTTGCAGAAAATACTCCAAAAAAAACGAACGAACCCCAAAACAGGCAACAACAAAATTAGGTTAGTGGCGGGGCGGCAAATTGTTTGGGTGGTGCTTCAAACTGCTGCGAAGTATTACTTACACACACACACATACATACATTCACATACATGTACATGTGTATGTGGTCACATATGCAATTTGATTAAAACTTTATAGCCCAAACAAAATAAACCAAAAATAAAGATGAAAAAAAATATGAAAACAAAAAATGTTAAGCTTCAGTTCATTTGAGGAGTAGATACTACAATGTAATCAGATTAAAAGTTATATTGTAATGTTATATATATCCATTATATCCAGCATATATATAAATTTTCATACAACACTTATTTAAGCAACAGTTGTCAAGCAATTTGGGTTGAAAAATTATTAAAAAAATGATTTTTTTATGTCTTTAAGCTGTAATTTGGTTCAAACTTAACCGATTTTTAAAGGTTAAATATATATATGTTTGACTTAAGCAATACAATATTTATATTTGGAAATCTGTTTATGAAGGAACTTATGTCAAACATTTATCCCATTTCCAATAATTTGGTTTAGAATTAAAACCTAAGATTAGTTTAATTTTTTCAAAGCAGAAGGTTAGTTTAAAAAGGATTTTCAGTTAATTATTTTTTATTTATTTATTTTATTTAGCTTTCCTTTTACATACAATACCATCAGCAAATCCTTTTACAAACAGTTCAAGATTTCGACTAAGTGTACGTATCATAGCAAGCTGCTTTTAAGAGCATCATCAGCGGTTGCTGTCTCGGCTATCAGAGTGGCAACGCCATTCAAGCATTGCTTAGAGCTGTCACACTTTGATTTTAAGGTGCGAAAATTTAAACTTAATATAAATTCACGAGAACGCTTTGCAATGCAGGAAAACGTCTAAGTAACATCTTTGCTTACTTTAGTAATTCTTAGAAATCATAATCTTGGCTGCCAACTATAAAAGTATTTTAATGAACAAACTTTATAAGCGACAAGTGTAATGTTAACTTAAGAAGGCTTAATTATATTAATTTACTATTGTTTATTAAATAAAACATTTAATAATTTATCAATCAAACTTTATTAGCAGCAAGTGTAATGTTAACTTAGGATAGCTTTATACTATTAATTTACTATTGTTTATTAAGGAAAACATTTAATAATTTATTATAAAAATTAAATCTAGTAAAATTAAGCTTAAGTTACACAACTTACAGAAAATCCCAAATACCCTCAAACACCTTAGGGCACAAATAACGGTATACTTTTTGTAAATAAACATGGCGTCCATGGTATGAGCGTAGCGTAGCCAGAGAGCCAGCACACAACTAACGGCAATTTTGAATGTGTGTAAACGATAAAGAAAGAACGTTTCTCTCTCTCGCTCGCACTCCTTTGCTCTTTCTCTCTCTTGCTATGTAAGTTTGTGAGAGAGAGTTCTGGAATGCGCGCGCTTTTTTGTATAAAGGCAACACAGCAAGAACAACAACAACAGCAACAAAAACAAGGTGCGTAATAAACAGGAAGCTTTTTCTACAATTGCACAACGCTGAGCGCAATTATTGCGCGATTGGCAATCGGCGCGGCAACAACAGCAATAACGCTGCTGCCGCAAAAACAAAACACACATACACACACACCTCCACACACACATACACGTACAAGCCAAATAACGGTTAAATAGTGAACGGTGAAAAGGAAAAAGGGGCGAGGTGCGCCGCCTAAAGCCAGGGCTGCCGCACTCGTTTTGCATTTTAGGAGCAGTCATACATATACAAATACATATATATACATTGTATATATGTATATTGGTATTGTTTCTTCTCCCGATTCATTCAGTTGCAAGCTGTGTGTTCATTCAGTGTGTGAGTGTTGATGAGGTTAGTTGTAAAAAGCCCCATTGTGTGCGATAAAAGCCGTCGACGAGCGCTTAACATAAATCATAAACGGTGAACGAAAAAACCAAAAAAATAAAGAAAGAAAGTATGTTTAAAGTGCAGTGTTCATAATTCAAGTTAAGGAACAGCCAGAAGAAGGAGAAAAAAAGGAGGAAACCCAACCAAAGTTTTGGGCGCTGCTTGGAGTGTGAAGAGCTGGCGATAAAATTGTGTTGCATACTTTTGGGCTGGCCGCGAAAATCGTTACGAACATGTTGGTAAGTCTTGCTGCAACTAAAAGTAGGCTATAGTTTTTTGACAAATCTTTGAATATGTAACTAAACTGCCGTTACATGACATTTGCTATAATCATTTTACATAACTTCAGTTGAAAATGTAGCCAATTTAATTTCGCTTAATTGTAAAATCTTTTGCCTGCAAGCAATTAAAAACTTTTCCAACAAATGATTTATTGATTTTTCCGCACTGCGTTTGCTGTATGTGTGCGTGCGTTTGTGTGTGTGTGAGAGAGTGTGGGGCTCTGTCTGTGTGCGTATAATTTTTCGGTATGCACTTTTTCCAGAGAAAAACCCCACCACCAACAAACAACAACAACAACATCACCATTACCATCAAAAAGCAACAACTATTGCTGTTGTTGTTGCTGCTGCTGCTGTTGTTGTTGTTGTTGTTGGCATCCAACAAACAACCCCCTCACACAACTAAAAAGCGCCAACTTCTAGTTTTCCATCATCAATACTTTTGCCTCCACATGGAAACATTTGCCATGCCATGTTGTCTATGTGTGTGTTTGTATTGGTATTGGTATTTTAGCTTTGGAGTATTGGAGCAGGCGCTCTATGCAGCACAAAATACCAACCCCCAAAACAATGCACACACTCAAACCCCGTAACAAACACACGCACACAGACACTGTAAAACGCACACACACTCACACACATAGAAGCTTTGGCTGCTTTGGCATTTTTGGGAAAAACTACAAAGCTAGGCAGGCGCGATGGGTGGGTGGTGGGTTGGTGGGTTGGTAGGTTTCAATTTTCCTACCACCATTCGGGCGGCGCATATCATAAATTTTGTGTCTATAACAATTTTTCGTTCTACTCCAAAAAACTGCAAAGGAATTGTTGCAGTTTTGACAAAACACACAGCACGATAGAACTGAGAGAGAGAGCGAGCGAGCGATAAGGCAAAGAGAGAGTGAGAACTAAAAATATGCGTTGAGCTTTTGCTCTCTCTCTCTCCCTCTGTCGCTTACTCTCTTTCTATCATAGTTTCAATTTGCTATTTCCCTTCGCTTTGAGGAATGCAATTGCATTTCTTTGCATGCTATCTCTTTCGCACCATTTGGTGGGCGTTGTTGGGCGTTAATCGCATATGGTTTTTCAGTGATTTGGCTTTTTATGCAACATATGCGACATATGGATGTGTTTGTTTGTGTCTGTGTGTGTGTGTGTGTGTGTGTGTGTTTGATGAGTTTTGTGTGCGTGTTTTTATTATATAATTCGTATTTTGTTATTTATGCTTCATGCATATTGTAAAACTAATATTCTTTCTGTTTGTGTATGCGTACGTCTCTGTGTGTGTGTGTTTGTGTCTGTATGTTGCTAGGCAATTTAAATAAATATTTTTTGTTAGAGAGTTTGGGGTCGATGTCTGAATTGCATATATGTATATATATATACAGCATACATGATTTATATCTTATTTAAAATGCAAAGCTTTATGCATTTATTTCATTTGCAATAGGGATTATTGGTATACAAGCAAATAGTACATAAAAGTATTTTATTTACATAGACAGACCTAACATATAACATAAAAGTACTTGATTTTCGGTTTTTGTTTGACTAGCTTTTGAAAATATTTTAATTGAATTTAAGACGACATCTTAAATTTGATATACATATGTCTATCATTTCTATTGCACTTGAAAGAGTAAGGTGGAAATTTTGTTCGAGCTTTTTCTTACTTGATATGAAATAACTGTACTTAGAAGTAGTAAATAATATAGTCTAATAAAACTTAGTTGTTGGCAACAACAAAAACTATAATTATTCACTTTGCGTTTCACACACAAAGCAAAATGAGGTGCGGTTTCAACATGCACTATTACATGCAAAAAAGTAATCCATTACACTTGCCTTTTTACATACAACAGCTAAACTATGAGAGACAGTTGATCCTCTCACTCTCGCTAAAGTGTTTGCTTTGCTGCTCTCAGTAGTGTGTGTTTTTTCTTCATTCAGTCTATTTGCGAGTTTTTGGTACTTAACGGTAATTAAGCTTTAACAGTTAAATATCTCTCTCTTGATCCTCGCATTCTCGCTTACATTTTTGCTTTGCTGCTCGCAGTAGCTTGTGTCGTCTTTTACTCAGTCTATTTGCAAGCATTTTGTACGTAACGGTAAATGAAGTTTAACCGTTAATTATCTCACTCTTGATCCTCTCACTCTCTCTAAAGTTCTTGCTTTGCTGCTCTCAGTAGTTTGTCTTCTCCTTCCTTCAGTCTATTTGCGAGTTTTTGATACTTAACGGTAATTGAGCTTTAACCGTTAAATATCACTCTTTTAATATTTGACGGTGCATGCACAGATAACGAAACTGTTAAAACATGTAGCATGTTCTATTTAATAAAATATCAAATAGCTTAATTTGAAGCGTTAAGTTGAAAACATCTTAACTGCTTACCATTTCCTGTTGATTAAATACCAGTTTGACCTGGCAGCAAACACAAAAACAAAAACAAAAAACACAAAACACCTAAAAGCCCAGAAACCCGTGACTCAGACGCAAGCACAGCCCAACCGCAAAAGTGTGTGGCCGGGAATTGTAGCTAACATCAACAACACAACAATAATCATATACATATAGATAGACTGAGAGACAGATAGACAGACAGAGAGAGAGAAAGAGATGAATAGATGAACGGGGCCCACCCACGCCCACGATTTCACGAGTTCTGTCTGCAAATTGCGCATGCGTTACCGTTCCCCGAAACTTGCCTAACTTCCCCCCACTCCCTTCCGTTCTCATTTCCATCCCACGCTACGCCATATTGAATATGTGTGATCGCAAACCCACCCTTTGGCTATTTTATTGTTAGGGTCAGACTTCAGTTCGGCGTGGATCTGCCCCTTCGCTTAAGTGTCGCCCCATAACTTTTGTTTTTTATGTTCCCTATACTCTTTTGTTAAATGAGTCGTGACAAAGTGCAAGCAAATCGTGACAAACGGAGACTTAAGTAGAGTATATTGAGAGCAAACTTTTTCATGGATTTTGTTTCATTTTTTTGTTGAAAACCTGGCGCCTCAAAAAAAGGGAAGCCTTAGTCAGCGATACTTTCTCCCACCAATGTAGAAGAAGGGCTTCAACAGGTTTCCTCTACGCAAAGATCGAAGCCATGTGGTGTTTTGTAATTGGCTTTGGCTCATTACGCAGCTTACGTTATATCACACACACACAAACACAAACACACTTCGTCGTATGGGCCAAGGATGGCAAGAGGTTAAACATGATCATGGTAGTGCTGGCGGTAGTGCACCCGACAAGCAAAACAGCTGTGATATACTGCTTACAAGTCTCACCATGAGGTTCGTGTTCGAGTTCGATTTAAGTCGGTTGTCGGTTGTCGGCTGCTTTCCTTCGGACCAACAGTGGGCCACATGTTAAAACTGTTTGTCTCTCGAATAGGGCTGCGGCTGCAAACCGGTTCGATGGTAAAAACTCCTTTTGCAAGGCGATCGCGTCATCCGCTTCGCCACTTGAGTGGCAATGAAGTTTAAATGTAGGGTGCTCCATTTCACTGACTAACCTGTTTTTCCATTTTTGGTTTTTTTGATCTCAGTGGATCACAGTGCACGCTACATTGTAGGCATTTCCGATTTGATAGGCACAGATGCGTAGGGAAGGGAAAGTAAAGTGTTTTATAAAGCTACATAAAATGTAAAATAATAATATTATTATATCTATTATTTCTTGTTTTTTAATCTTAATTAAAATATTTTATATTTTTTATATAATTCAACTTATTGCTCTAAATATTATTTTTTCAAAGTAGCGTATTCAGAAGTTCTGCTAACCGTTACTTAACTTAACTGCATTCTCTTACACTTTGTGCTATATTGTTATAGTCTTCATTTACTCCCATTGCGGCTCTCTCATTACAACAACAACAAAAGCGAAAAAGCTTCTCTGCTTCTGCACGGCATCTTTTGCTGTTTCCTCTTCCTCATCATCTTCGCTGCAGCCAATCATTGCCGATCAACTTTCAATTTCATTGACTGGCGCTGTCGCTACTCACAATCTTATTGTTGTTGTTGTTGTTTTCATTATTGATGTGTAGTGCAATTTTGCACTATTGAGGTATTTCCCATGTGAGTCATGCAATTTGCATATCATTGTCAGAAAATGTAAGTTCAGCTTCAGCCTAACCTCAATTTCGAGTGCTGCCCACGCTGCAGCCAGCGCCACCCAGCTGCCAACTACCTGCCCAACCTTATACACATACATACATACATAAAAGCATACATACATATACTCCGCCACATATTGTGTCTACCTGGACTATGTATCAGCACCTCCTCCTCGAAAAAAAAGCAACGGCCACGCTAATGAACGCTACAGTCAATCGTCCCCCGTCACCGACATAGCTACCAACACCAACAACACAAAACCAACAACAAGCACAGCAACCCACATGCACGAAGATCATTACCAACAGTCAACCCGCCGACGCCGAAGCGACGTCGGGCGCGCATAAAAAATACAAAATACAACAACAAAAATCAAGTTGCGCAGCGGACGCCACACAAACTGACCTGCTTCTGCGCGACTGCGCTACTGCGCCGTCGCTGCCGCTAAATCAGCAGCGCAGCAACAACCACACTGTCCAGAAATTCTACAAGCCAAGCCAACCCACCCTACGCAATAAACAACAACAACAGCGTGCATACAACCACAACAGTGAGAGCGATAGAGAGAGAGAGGGTGTTAGTCCCACATTCCGTCTCTCCGTTGTTCTTGCCGAGGTGGCCCACACAGCACAGTGAAAACGTGAATGAGCGGGTGGCTTGCCTTGCTTGCTGCCAACGCCAGCTGAGGCAGCAGCAGCGTTGACGACTCTGCTGCTTGCTTGTTGCAATTTCTCTTTTATTCGATCATTCGCTGTATAAGGTGGCCGCTTGGGCCCCCTGGCGGCTGTATACAGTGGGCTAAAAACGGATTTTAAAAACATGAGTAAAATAACAAAATCTATGTGAGGTTCAATATAAAAATGCTCTTATATAAAATAAACATTTAAAGGCAAAACGCGGATTTTCAATATTAATATATGTGTATATGTGAATAAATAAGTGAACATTAAGCTGACGTATGTTGTGCAGTCTGTTCTTGTTATACCTACTGAGACCCACTGTACAACACCACTGACGCTGCCGACCGCGTTCGTTTTAGCAGCAGCTGTCTGCGTCATCGTCATCGTGCCATGCTGCTCTCCCACATTTTGCCCTGGTGTCGGTGACGCTCTCTCGCAGTCTGTTGGAATTTTTCGTGGCGTTCGGTTCGTTTTCGCTGACAGTCGTCGTGCACATCAATACTACAGCAATAACAAACAATTTTTCGGATATTGGCCGGCGCGTGTTTCTTTACAGATTTTTTGGCCAGTGTTTGATTTGATTTAAGTGCACAATTGAATGTGCGTAACTGCAATTAATTGCATATAACCAAAAACAAGTGTAACAATTTTGTGCGTGACAAGTGAAATTATAATAACAACAACGATAAAACGGACGTTCTGCAAAGGAATTGAAATGGCTTAAGAGCCCAAAATCAACGCACAAACAAATTGCAACAATTAAAAGGTAGATTATGTTTAAAAACTGCATATATATATAAGTGGACAGTGCCGGCTTTGGATTTGGATTTTAAACCCAATGTGCTTAGTGTTTGTTAATGAAAAAACAACACAACTAGAACAATGCAAATTTTAAGGGACGGCAATAGTGTAGGACGTTGCCAGACATTATTAAGATTTGAAGTGTATAGAAAAGGACAAAAAGTGTGAACAAATCAAAGTACAGTGGTCAAACTCAATGAAGGATGCATTACTAAAAGGGATTTTAAATTGCAAATTATTTATTATATTATTAATTATTATTTTTAATAGTACAAATTTCTGGTTTTTTCACACACGTTTTGTATCTACTCCAGACAGGATATGCAGACCATTACTTATTTTTTTTTAAATGTCTATCCTCTTCTAATTTTCAATGGTTGCGTAGGCTTATTCATATACCCACCCCCCTTGAACCTTTCCACGGACACACACCAACACATGTTACCACTCAGAACCCGAACCCATGTGGCTAACAGGCAGACACACCACACCAATACCATCAAACATTACATAGACCCATCGACCAAAAAATCATACCGAAGGCCACAGCCAACAAGCACACACAACACAACCCACAGGTAGAGCTAGCGGCTCAAACCAAACCGGTTACCCAATTTCCAATTATACTCACAGACAGACACACAAAAAAAAAAATTAAACAAAAAAAAACCCAGCCACTCCAACGCCCAAAAAAAAAAAAACGCACCAACACACTCCCAAAAAAAAAAAACATTGGCTTACAAAAAGAATGCCCGTGAAGAGTGGGCACCCCTTTCGTGTTGTTTTTGTTGTTGTTGGGTCGGGGCCCGCCTGTGGCAATCACACAAAAGAGATGCCAGCACACAAACACACACAGACACACACAAATACTAATGTCTGTCACAAGTCGCCATCGCCATTTTTTTGGCCCTCCCTCGCTTGGCGCAGTCGCGACGTCGCGCGCTGCAAGGGGCATACCATAATGAACAACGATGTGAAACCCACCACCACCACCAACACCACGAACACCAACACCAGCAACAGCAACAACATCCTTGTCAGCTTGCGTGTGTGTCTTTTTGCTCTCCCTCTTACGCACACACTTGTAGCTTCGTCGTCATTTATATAATTTTTGGTCTGGCAACCCTGCAAGCCTATATTATCCTACTTTCTTTTCAATCGCTCGAATCGCTCGCCTCGTGTTTCTGCGTGTCTCTGTGTGTGCGCAACGCATTCAGCTCGAAACTCGAACGCACACACACACACACACATACTTCTCACATGCACATGTGAGTGGGTGATGTTTTTAAAATCTTTGCCTGCCCGTTTCCCCCGACACTACTACAGGCACGCAGTCAGGCAGTCAAAACGACGCGACGGCGACGGCGACGCCTACCTCAGCCCTATTTATTCTGTTGGGTTTTTTTTGTTGCTTTTGCTTTTGCTTTGTCGCATAGCCACTGCGCTCTTTAATTGCCGCCTCGCTTGGCTCAACTCCCGACTTTCGGCTTTGCTCTTCTCTCCATCTCTCCATCTCTTGCTCTTCCGCTCTGCCTCTCTAACTCTCGCGACTGACCGTCGCCGCCTGCCTACTTCTACCGCCCGCTGTTTTTGTGCGCCGATTCGTTTTTTTTTTTTTCGTAGGTTTTTATTTTGGCGTCCGATGCCTAAAACAGCGGCTCTCAGCCCTCGTTTTGAGTTTTCAATTCTGTTTTTTTGCCTTCACACCCTTTGTTAGTTTATCACACACAACACAAAAAATTCTTTTGCTTGTTCACTTTGGTTGTTGTTGTTGTTGTTGTTTGCCTGCAGTTTCGCCTTTGCCTTTTGCTGACTGTCGACTTCTGACGAATTTTCTTACACCCACCCAGCGACGACTTTTTGCATTATGTACACTCGCCCGCCTTGACGCCTCTCCGCCGCTGCTCTTCTCTTCACTTCGTCGTTTCGCTGTTTATACGTTGTTGGTTGGATTTGCTTGGCTGCTGTCTACGTTTGCCCGCCCCCACATACAAATTCGGTCCTCTATAATATTATTTTTTTTGCTGTTGTTTAAGCAGCGTCTTCTCCGTCTTTGCTTTAAGCAGATTTTATGTTTTTTTTTTTGCTGTTGTTGTTTTTGCGCTTTCGTCATATTGCAGTCAAGGAGTTGTCAATGTGATTTTAGTTACAAATGTATTTATATATGTTTAAGCTTTGGTCACTCTGTGTGTAGAATTAACATGCAAATATTAACTTCTATAAGCTGAGCTTTGACTCGCGTAAAGCAAAGCTCTTGACTCGGGGATCAATTCTCTCTTCTTCCTAAGCAAATGAGTAAAATGTCCCTTTTCAAACTAACGGTGAATTCGTAATTCGCGTAAAGCAAAGCATTTGACTCAGGGATCAATTCTCTCTTCTTCATCAGCAAAAGAGTAAAATGTCCCTTTTCAAACTAACGGTGAATTCGTTTAAAACTGCAAACTGCAACTATGATGAGCGGCATTATATTCTCTTCCCTTCCAACTGTCTGTACTGCATATCCTCCCCTCCCCCCTTCTAAAAAGATAAACCTATAGAAATACGCCCACTCCTATTCCCTCCCTCTTTTGTTCAGCTCGCTTAAGTTCAAGTTCCCATGAACGAACGCGAACAAGGCGCGACCCCAAAAACGCAGCGCAGCGCAAAACTTCACAAAAAAAAGAACTAAATTACGCACTTCCCGTCGGGGCCCAAATGGACGAACGGTTGATCTCTTTTAGGGGAGGTTGGCTTGCAGAAACGAGGGACGATCGACGGCGGGTCGGCTACCTGCCACATGAGGGTTGCGCTGGTTGCAACAGACGACCCCAGCAGCAACAGCAACAATCTCACCAAAAATCACATAGGAATTTCCTGTTACAGCGTCGTCGTCGTCGTCGGGTCGCCCTCCCCCGAACGAAACCCGTCCTGTACTTAACTTACCTGCCGGCTGATAGAGAGTTTACCTGTTCCGCAGCAGCAGCAGTCGAAGCAGAAGCGGCAGCAGCTGTTTGTTTTGTGGCTTTTCAAGGTTTCTTCTACCAGTTTACCTGTGGCGTCTTTCAAGAGTCGCGTCCCCTTTCGGCAAAGTAAGCAGCAACCACCCCATTGCGTAGGATTTCATTTCATTTTCGATTTGATTGTGGACCATTCACCGCTTTTGAAACTTGGGTTGGGCTTGGGTCTTGAAAACAGACTGGGACTGGGCTCATTTGGGGGGAGGGGTAACCCTCTTGGTTTGATTTGGAATTGTTGGTTTCGTATTGGGCCCAAAAAAAAAAAAACAGAAGAAGAAAAAAACAACAACGAGAAACTCGTCTTCGCTTTGTGCTTTGTGATCATCATTATCTGCGTTTCGCTGCCTCATTCTATGAGGTTGAGGCTGAGTCGGAGGCTGAGACTGAGACTCCGACTGAAACAGAGGTTGTAAGAGGGGAGGGTTCGGCGCATCGCCATCGCCTCCTCCTACTACAATTTGCCTAAAAAAAACCTCGAACCGTTTTTCAATATTCAACGTTGTTGGGACGGCCCAAAAAACACAAAAAACCAAGAAATATAAATACACACACACGATACGATACGATACGAAGACGACGGCAACGGCGACGACGGCGACGATGATGTCTGCTTGAAGGTTGTTGTGAAATTTCATTATTGGGTCTCTCTTTTTTTCGGTGTCGGGGTCTCATCTCTGAATGTGTGTGTGCGAGTGTGTATGTGTGTGTGTGGGTATAACTGCCTGTTGGTGTGTGTTTCTTAGTTGTTGTTGTTAATTTTTAAGAGGCGTCCAGCATTTGGGTTTTTGGGTTGGGTTGGGTTTTTTAGAGTACATACTTAAAAACACACACAGAAACCAAGCGGATATATGTATAATGGTTTGGAACACGCACGTTAGAAATGAAAATGTTGGGATCATATCTTCACAACCTTAAGATAATAAAATCCTACAGAAAACTAGTGAAAAATACAATTTTTAAAAGAAGTTTTGTCATTTTGTATAAGAAAATCCTATCATAAACGATCATAAACAATTAAATCACAATCTTTAGATAATGAAATCCTGAAGAAAACTATTGAAAAAAACTAGAAAAAAATGCTTAAAAGAAGTTTTGTCATTTCATATAAGAAAATCCTATGAAATTTTTCTTGTACTATGTTATACTATGTTAAATACATAAGAAAATCCTTTCAAAAATCCTTTTATCAAGCAATTTATTAGTTAATCTCACAAAACATCAATTCCAAACCCACTTTAAGCGAATTTAATGAGTCCCTCAAGCGTAACAAATCCCAAATACATATTATAATATAATTAATTTATGTTTATAGAATATGTATATACCATCCCTTCTAACATGGCTTATCCACTTGTCAGCTGGTAATGTCTCAACCCCTGAAAAAAGGGCAAGTGCGCAGAACATTCCAGCACACAGATCAGATCCAAAGCAACAGGCTAAAGAGGAGTCACGAGAATAACATGAAAACGATAACGACGACGCTCCCTTTTTCCCTGTGGTGGTGGCAGCTGCAACCTGCCTGACAACCCTACAACAACAACCAACACGAATGTGAACGAAAAAAAAAAAACCACCCCTAAAAATTGAAACAACTGCATAATAATTTTTCAACCCCTGGGGAGGGGCAGACACAGATACAGACGAGACTGAGGATCGAGCAAAAGGATCTCGATGCACATGTTGCTTGGGCAGAATTTCAAAGTAAAAAGGCAAAAAGATTTCATAAGAAAAGGCAGGCAAGGCAGGCAGGCAGACTGCCGGGAGGAGGATGAGGATGATGTGGCATGAAAAGAAGGAGTAGGAGGAAGGAGGGTGAGGTGAAGGAGAAGAAGGAGGGTGCAGCAGCAACTGACACTTGAAAACGCAGACGTCGCCATTTTCTGTATCTTCTTCTTCGTGCTTCTCGGCGAGAGCCCAAGCGCCTGCATTTTTTGGGTTCGGTTCGGACAACTACAACAACATCGAAGAAGAAGAAGATGAAGACAACGACATCGAAGTTTTTTTTATGAGGGCGCGCACCTGCCAACAGCTGCCAGCAGTAACAACAACAACAACAACAACAACAGCGGGCAGCAATAATAATAATAAGCATAGCCAAAAGCTAAAGTCAAAGAGACTTGGCCCGAATCGAACTTGAAGTTCGAACTTTTTTATAAATGCGAACCAATGAAGATTGTTGCCTTGAGAAGATGTTTTTTTTTTGTGAATGTTGCTGCTGCTGCTTGCTACAAACGCCCACAAGGCAATGCCAGCAGCACCACCCAAAAAAAACTACACTACTAAACACACATACATACTCACACACACGCACTCACACTAAGAAACCCGCTTGCTTTGTTGTTGTTGTTTTTTGGTGATGATGTTTGCCCAAAGCTCAGCACAAAACGAAGACGCCAAAAAACGATGTGTATAAGAAGAAGAAGCAGAAAACAAAAGCCGCAGCAGCTGCCGTCGCATCATTTTTGTTGTTGTTGTTGCTGCTTGTCTTTTGGCTGGCCACAAAAAAAAAATTACCACCTGCCGCCCATATAAAGCTGCCTGCTGCTGCCCTCAGTGCCTTCACACGCATACACACGCGCACTCACACACACGTACGCACGCACATCAACCGTTGTATTGAGACGCTGGCGGATGTCTTTTTCTTCTTCTTCTTCTTTTTAGCAGCGCAGCTGCCAAAAGTGCAAAATAAATATAAGAGTGAGACAAAAATATAAGAGACAGACAATCGTAAATGTAAAGTTTAGATGTGCATCTGTTATTTAAGTTTATTTCATTTGATTTTGTCAAAAAAATTTGTTGTGCTATCCGCCCACCACAAACACCACCACCACCACCTCCCTCTATCCGCCCCTCATTAAAGTGGACCCACGCCATATACTAACATCAATGCAATGGAAAAAGCCCACACGCATGCGCCGCTGCTAACGTCGCTGCTGCTGCTGCGTAGGCGTGTGAAGCAGCAAAAGGAAAACAAAAATCATTAAAAGTTTACGTTTCTTGTTGTTGTTGTTATTGCTGGCATGCATATAAAATCTTCAATTTTATATCGCAGTCGCAGTTTTTTGGTCGATCGTTGTTCGTATTTTTACTGCTGCTGTTTCTGCTGCTGGACACCAACAACAGCTGTTAGACACCCACCCACTTTAGTAACTTGTTGTTGTTGTTGTTGCTGCTGTTGTTGCTGTTATTGATACTAGCGTGTATCGACAACATGCTGCTTAATGCCAGCAATCGTGCTTACAGTGGGTCAAACTAATAGAAAAATCTGTGCTAAACAAAATTTATTAAGTTTCTAATATTATTTTGAATATTAAATATTTGAAATATATATTTAAAATTATTTAATTATTATTATTACGAATAAGAACATATTTTTACTACACATTGCATGTTCTTTGTAATTTTCAGTTAATTAGATGCATTTTGTGCAATTTGGCTACCTAAACCTAACCACTAAATTGCCCCACTGTGCACGTCATAAGGCAAAAGTGCTTTTTAATAACTGCGTGTGGATCGTTTGTTGTTGCTTTTTTTAGTGAACGGGCAGAGACGACGGCTGCTGCTTTGGCGTTAACATGTCATTAGCTGCTGTCCGTTCTCTCTGTGGCCGCCTCGCCTCCCCCGCGCACCAAGCTCTTGTCTGGTCTCGTCTCTTGGCCTTTCACCGTTCACCGCAATGACAACAATAACAACAAATACAATAACCGCTGCTGCTGTTGCTGCTGCTGCTAGTAATGTTGTTGTTCACCCTGAGCTGCCATCGGGTCGAATCAGCCCACGGGTGTTAAAATCTACACACACACACATGCAGAAACACATATGTACATGCCATACATTTATAAAACTGCGCACTTACATACAAACAGACAGACACACAAAATTGCGGCTTTGCCAGTTTAACGCTTTGACGCCCGCCCCCTAACGGGTAGTGTATGTATTTATGTGTGTGGAAGTATGTTTATAGCACACGCAACGCAATTCTGACAATTATTATCCACAGAAAAATATCAGTATAGCAGTAAAATATAAGAAATATATAACAACTATTGGTGTTGTTGCTGCCATATTTGATGCGAAGCCACCCAATAATGCGTTTACCGTTAACAGTCAATCGTTCGGCATCTGCAAAAAAAACGAAAGACAGACAACAGACGACGACAGCTGGGCAAAGAGCGACGACAGCGCCGTCGACGACGATGATCGGCAGACGTGCGCCGCCCTGTCAAAGCCTTTGCGAACTGCTCTCGCTCTCGGGCGCGCTCTCTCTCTCACCATCTCAATTATTACAATGGCAAAAGCTCCCAACCGGCATTTTTTGGTTTTGTGATGTTCAGCTGCCAACCGGTTTTTGCGCTCTCTCCCTGTCTCTGGTGCGCTCTTTCGCTCTCGTTGGCCTCCCCCCAAATTGCGCTCGGTCATTGCGGTGGCGTCGCTGCTGCTGCGGCTGGTGCTGCGGCTGCTGCTGTTTTGCCGGGGTTTTATTTCTTTTCTGTTTTCTTTTTTTTTGTTTTTGCACACCCACCAGAGTCGGCGTCGCTGACGGCGACTGATCGTTGTATTTTGTTCTTGATGGTGCGCGTGTTAGAGTTGTTGTAAATTGATTTTGTTGTTGTTGTTGGTGGTGGTGTTGTTGTTGCTGTAACTGCTGCTGCTGGCGGCGACGTCTGTTGCGCCCATTTTCAGCCCACTCGCCAACGCGCCCGTTTGACGCCGTCATTTTGTTGTGTGTTGTGGCTCTGGGTTTTTTTGTTGTCTCACTGTGGTGTGTGCTTTTTATTTGTTGCTGCTGCTGCCTGCCATTAGCAAAGCGGATGTTGTTGTTGCTGTTGCTGTGCCTGGCCCCAGCAAAGCACCCACACACTTTTCTTCTTGTTGTTGTTGTTGTTGTTGGCAACGCACGACACTCTATTGTTGTTTGTGTGTGTGTATGTGTTTCTATCGTTCGCCCACTAAAAGTTGACCCCCTCGTGTGGCCCTTTTCTTATCGAAGCTGGCATGTTGAAAACTTTTTAGTTTTTTATATTTATAGTTTCCCTTTTTTTGTAAAGTGTGTTGCAATTTTCAATTGAGAGATAATCAATCACATAGCAATGATCTTAAGAAAGCACTAATCTAATCACATAGCAGTGATCTTAAGAAAGCAATAATCTAACTGTATTCCACAAAAAGCTTCCTTACAAATCCATTCTGCTACAACACTTGCACTTTTAAGTGGAACACATTCTCTCACTCGCTCGCACACACACAAATACAAAATAGAGACCACGATGATCTTGAGCTCTGAGACAGAGTCAAGCCTCACCCGACCAGAGCAACAAAAATGCCCTTGGCTTGCAAAAAAAATAAGAAAGAAACAAAAAAAAAAACCACACGCAGTGCGAGTCAATCAAGGGTCAGCGGGGAGGCGGATGGTAGGTGGTTTTTTTGAGATCTGCAAGGCAAAGTCAAACACAACAAAAAAAAACCAAAGCAAAGGAAAACGAAAAATGAAACGAAACATGCATAAAGCAGACGACGCGCAAACGCCCCCTCCGCTGTTGATGATGGCGCAAAGAGTGTGGGCAAAACAACAACAACTGTAAAAAGCACACCAAGCATAAAATCAAATATGCAAAAAAATAATACGAAATATGAGCGCAAGAAGAAACGAAAGAAAACACGCTTCACACACACACACACACACACACACACGCCAGTTCTCTCTCCCATTCCTTTACATATAATACTCCCCCTTTCGTAGATTTGGCATGGGCCTGGGCCTAGGCGTGTGTGCTATATGTATGTATGTGTGTGGGTGGTTCCGCATCTGTGTATGTTGGCTCTGGGCCATCGAGACGTGCCCGTGTGTGCCCATATAACAACAACAACAATAAAAACAACAACAAACATATTTGTCGCCGCGCAAAAGTTTCGAGTGTGTGATTTTGTTTTTGTTGTTGTGGTGTCAGCATCTTTGTTGGTTGCCTAAAAAAAAATGAGGCGCAGCCATCAGCAACATGTGGGCCATAAGCAAGTAACAACAACAACAACTAAAAGCCACCCACCAAAACACAACAAAAGTGCCGCCAAAAATAACAACGCCAACAATTTGTCTTGTATTTTTATGAGATGAGCTTAGACAGCGAGAGAGAGAGACAGGGAGAGAGAGGACTTCACGCAAAAGTTGCAAAACTCTTTTTTTTTTTGGGCGCGTTGTTACCTTCTTTTTATTGACTTGGGCTTGTCGCCGTTTAGCAGTTTGATGTTGTTTGTTGTTGTTGTTGGTGCTGCTAAAGTGTTATGGTTAATTTGAATATATGCCGTTTCGCGCCCAACCTGTAAAACTGATGACAAAAATGTCAAAGTTGAACTCGTAAAAGTTTTAATATAATAACATATTTATTTGCCTATTCTATGCTAAAATCATTTACATAAAAGCATTTGAGCTTTTTGCCTAAATATGACTTCAATCGAAATCAATATCGACAAACTTGTCGCCTGACGTGCGCGCAAAGTGAAGAAATAAAAGAGTCGTAAACAAAAAGTGTGCTCAATTCGTTGCTTGCGCTCAGATTCGCTGACTCAGCTGTGATGCTGCGCCAAAAAAACAAGCAACAACAACAGCGACGACGACAATCAGAAAACCCCCGCAAAAAACACCCACAAACAATGTTAGTAGGGCCCAAGGCAGGCAGGTTCCAGCCAGTCAAAGTGAGACAGACTGTTGTTGTTGTTGCTGAACGGTTCGGTGTGTCAACAGTCTATTCCCAGAACTACCGACGACGTCAATGGCAGAAAGGGTGGGGGAATTTTCTATACCGGATGTAAACGTGATGTGTTTACGTTTAAGCTTAGACAAACTAACTAACTTAACTAACTTTTTTCTACTCTCTCTCTCTCTCTCTGTTACAGTATTCGAAGCGCATTTGTGGAGGGAACAGCGAGAGAAGTAGTCGTCGGTGCAATTATCGTGCAACGGTACGCCCGCAAGCCAAGGCCAAAGAGTCACAGCAATGGCAACACTAATCCCAGCGAACGCAATCAATCCAGCAGCAGCAGCGAGCAGCGCATCACAACAGTCCTCAAATGTTGAGGCCACATATGAAGATATGTTCAAAGAGATTACACGTAAACTGTACGGTGAGGAGACCGGTAACGGTTTGCATACGCTCGGTACTCCGGTGGCACAAGTTGCTACCAGTGGACCGACAGCGGTGCCCGAGGGCGAACAACGTTCGTTTACGAATTTGGTAAGTCGAAAAAGTTTCATTAATCACAAGTTCAAGTTAAAAGTTGATTTATTTCGGAAAAATAATAAGTTAAAAGACTTAAAAAACTTTAAAAATTTGTTTTGAAGATATTTTTCTAAGCTTTAACTGTTATTCTCTCTCTCTTTCTGTACAGCAACAAATTGATCGTACCGCAGCACCCAGCATTGAATACGAAGCAAGTGGAGCTGCGGGCGGTGGCACAAACAACAACAACGTGTCTACAACCCAAGCCAATGTTATACAGCAACAACAACAGCAACAGCAGCAACAAGAATCAGTGGTGGTAAGTGCCACTGGCAGTGGCGGCACTGTGGTGCCGGCGCCCAGTGTTACCGCCGTTGGTAATTTCAAATCGGAAGATCATCTAAGTACAGCTTTCGGTCTGGCCGCACTAATGCAGAACGGTTTTGCCGCCGGTCAGGCGGGTCTGCTCAAAGCCGGTGAACAAC
This sequence comes from Scaptomyza parva, assembly GCA_035044645.1. Taxonomy (NCBI): domain Eukaryota; kingdom Metazoa; phylum Arthropoda; class Insecta; order Diptera; family Drosophilidae; genus Scaptomyza; species Scaptomyza parva. The sequence continues at coordinate 10,189,474 of JAWNNT010000090.1, forward strand.
AGCAGCAGCGTTGGACACAAGACGGCGGCGCCACCGCGGATCAACAGCAGCAACCGCAATTGGTGCAGTGGACTACCGGTGGTAAGTTGCAAAGCTATGCCCAGGTCAGTCAACAGCAGCAACAGCAACAACAGCAGCAGCAGCAACAACAACAGGTGCAGCAGCAACAACAGCAACAACAACAACAGGTGCATCAAAGCACACCCAAATCCAAGTAAGTCGAGAGAGAGGAGAACCTCTCAGGAGAACCTTTCAAGAAGGAAATTCTTACTAAACTGTTTTTTTCTTCTTAGAAAACATCGCCAGGAACATGCCGCCGAGTTAATCTATGCGAGTCCCTCGACCTCTGCGAATGCAGCACAGAACTTGGTCCAATCCACGCCCACCTCAGCGCCCACCGCCCACAGCAGCAGCAGCAGTACCGGCGGCAGCACCTCCTCCGGCGGTAGTCGCAAAAAGAACTCCCAAGCCCAAGCAGCCGCAGCTGCGGCCGCTGCCAATGGAGTGCACATAGTGAAACGCTATGCATGCATCCATTGTCCCTATTCGACAGATCGTCGGGATCTGTACACCCGTCACGAGAACATCCATAAGGATGAGAAGCCCTTTCAGTGCTATGCCTGCCTCAAGCAATTCAATCGTGCCGATCACGTCAAGAAGCACTTTCTGCGAATGCATCGTGAACTTCAATATGATATCAATAAGACACGGCGTCATGTCAGCTCCAGCAGCGGTAGTTCCAGTGGCGGTGGCGGGGGTGTTAACTCTGTTGGCAACTCCCATCATTCCGGTGGTCGGGGCAATGTAACGATTAATGCAACGGGCGTTAATATTGATAATGCATTCCTGGAGGCACAAAGACATCCCACCTCGACGAGCATGAGCATTGTGGAGACCATCGAGGCGGTAGCCTCGGCAGCCGATATGCCGCTCGCTCATCTCAAGCAGGAGAAATTGGATGATGGTTCCGTGTTGCCGTTGCATGTCAGCGCTGTGATGAACACAAACAACGGCGCTCAACAGCCGGTGGCCAGTTCCAGTTCCGGTTCGGGTAGCAGCACTGGCGGCGGCGGCGGCGCTGCCGGTTCCGGACTGTTGAAACCCAAACGCGAGAAGCGTTTCACCTGCTGCTATTGCCCCTGGTCGGGTGCCGACAAATGGGGCCTCAAACGTCATCTCAACACCCATACAAAGCCATTCGTTTGCCTGCTCTGCGATTATAAGGCAGCTCGTTCCGAGCGTCTAGCCACCCATGTACTTAAGGTGCACAATAAGCGTGCGTGCAGTAAGTGCTCCTATCTCGCTGATACCCAGGAGGAGTTCCAGGTTCACATGAGTGATGTGCAGTAAGTAGCTTTTTTTGACCTTTACTTAGGTTAGGATAAAGTTAATGGGAGTACCAGAGGGTGTTTACTTAAATGTGTGAAGACTAACCGGGACTTTATTCAGTACGATGACTATATCTTCTAAATATCTTCTTTTAACTTGGTTTTTACTACTTCTTACTCATATATACTATATTATAACTTATGGGTACCTTCTATCCTAGGGACCCAAGAACTATAACAAACGATTTTTGTTGACAAAATTAAAGTGTAAAGGTTAGTTGTTGTTGTAATCGTTACGGTTGTTGTTGTACATCAATGTAGACCCGAAAATAAGGATGTTCCGATGGTTTGAGATATTTTACAGAATATTTTTACCCTAAGCACTTTTCCTCAAGCAGAATCGAAATCTTGTTGTCAATGGTAGAAGGTATCCCTAACTATGAATCGACTTTAAGAACTTTTACAAGTCGAATATTATACAGATCCCGTTCAGGATTCTGTTTCTAGACCATCTCTATATTATAATCCCAACTAAATCTATTATCTGATTGTGAATTTGTTTTTGTCTTTGCCCCTCACAAATTTTTGCAATCTCTTACTCAAGTCCGCATGATAATCGTCCAGCGCGCAACAGCAATAATGGTGGCAACAACAACAACAATGGCAGCAACAACAATGGCAACAACAACAACAACAATGCAACGCATAGCCAAAATTTGAACGTCTTGCGAACAATTGGCAACACTCTGGTGGCCAATAATCAACTAAACACGTTTCACAATGCCGGCAATGCTTTTGGGTAACGTTCTCAGATCGCCCCCTACTTACCACCACCCCCTCACCCACCCAAAAAAAAAACAAACCCCCTTTCATTAAATACAAATACACCAAAACCACAAAATCCAGCGCGAAACAATACACCTCTAACTCTAGTTACTTGCCTCGTTCTTGTTCTCTCAACTCTCTTGTTCTCGCCCCCCAACAAACTGTCAACCAAACAACAGCTCCTCCAGTGGCAATAGCCAAACGGTTGGCAATGTGAGTGGCAGTGGAGCCGTCACCATCTATACAACAACCACCAATGAGGGTGTCTCTGGTGGCAATGGCAGTGGTGGAAATATCACAGGTGGACCTTTGCAGGAGATCATTGTGAATCCCACATCGATGGTGGGTTGGCGTCTGAGCGCCAATGGTTCTTTGATACCACCGCATGATCTACTGACTGGAAGTTTACCAAATGCAGCGACACAAAAACGCGGTTCAGAGCGTTTATTTCAATACCTCGAAGCCGAGGGTAGCGATCCGGAGGACTATGCGCGGTATATTCAGATCTGTTTCCATTGATGTTGTCTCCTCTTTTGATTACGTTATCATTTATTTGAGTCCCTTGCTTGCCAAAGGAAATTTCCCATTTTTTCGTTTTCCTTGCATTTATTTTCTTTGCTTCCCTGCGCTGTTGTCAATTTTCATCATTTATTTCAATGCTTTTTTGTTTGTGTTGTCCTAATAGCTCTAAATATTTTTGCCCCTTTTATTTGATTTGTTACCATAAGGGAAATTTTTTCTTTTTCCCTAACTTACCTTATATCCCTTGCGCTGTTGCCAATTTTCATTATTTATTTCAATGCTTTATCGTTTGTGTTGTCCTTTTAGCTCTAAGCATTTCTTCCCATTTTGTTTGATTTGTTACCTTAAGGGAAATTTTCTCTTATTTTCCCTGCGCTGTTGCCAATTTTCATCATTTATTTCAATGCTTTTGTTGTTGTACATTATTATTTTGTGTTGTCGTTTTCAATTTTAAAAATATGAAATCTTTAATATTTTTTACTATTATATTAAATTTAAATATTATTTTTGCATATGTATTGTATTAACTTCTCATACTAATCTCATACTTTTTATACTCCCACCTTTTACAGTCTGCTAAAAATGGACGCCATTAGTCGCAATACAGCTTCGGTCGCTCAGGATTTTCATAAAGCGGGAGGCGTGCACGAGTTGAAAATACCAGCTAATCATCAACTCCTGTTCAATAATAAACTGCCTTCGCAATGGACGACACGAGAGGCTGCAGCGCTACTGCACAGCCTGAGCAACATGGGCGGCCATCACAACAACAGCAGCAGCAACAGCAACGGCAACAACAACAGCAGCAGCAATAACATCAGCATCAACAGCAGCAGCAGCAGCAACAACAACAGCACTAGTGCTAGCAAAAAGTTTGGCGTAATGCGTGCTCGACAACATTCGACGGGAGAGGATGATGAGAATACACCGTCGTCGGCATCATCGTCCTCGTACTCGGGCGATGAGTACCAGTGTGTGTCGGGTGCTGCGACGTCACCAATGAAATTGTCGCGTCATGGAAAAAGCTTGCGAGCTTCGGAAGAGAACGATAATAAAGCATTGATGGCAACGGCATTTTTGGAAGCAGCAGCTTACGAGCAGACGGCCATTGAGCTGCTTGCAAGCAAGCGAAAGCTTAAAATTGAGTATGACGAAGATCAAGAGAATCAGCAACAACAACAACAGCAGCAGCAGCAACAGCTACAACAACAGCAGCAGCAGCAGCGAGTGCAGCTTATTAAATCGTCTCCCGCGTATAAACTAAACAGTAACAATAACAATAACAGCAGCAACAACAATATTAACAACAACAACAACAGCTATTACAAAGAGAAATCTCATAGAAATAATCATCGTCAGGATGATAAGGAGAATAACACTGGCAGTACTGAGGCGACAATGGCAGTAACTGCAGCAACAACTGCAGCGGCTGCTGCTGCTGCCGCAGTAGCAGCAGTAACAGCAACACCAAACAGCAACAATAGCAACACTACACCTTTTCTCACACAAATGGAATATCAGAATCTCAATCGCATTGGCACACAATTTCAGAATTATGTTAAGGATATTATTAACAAATACTATGCAGCCGAAACACCGTTAATGTTAGCGGCCGCAGCAGCAGCGTTGCCAACAGCAACGACAACAGGTCAGCAGCGAGAGCAAAGAGAGCGAGAGCGTGAGCAAGAGCGCGAACAACAGTTAACGCCCAGCAAGCGACGTCGCCTAATGAGCGAGACCGAGGAGTATATTGAGTATCTGCGCAACAAGGAGGACATTACGCTCACAATCACACCAAAGGTGCCTACCAACAACAACAACAACGCTCCTTTAAAATTAACCACACCAGCGCCGGCGCCGCAGTCTCTGCTTAAACGTCAGCTGGATCTGGCAATACCGCGTAAAAGTCCCAAGAAGGTCCCAGCACCAACTCAAAATTCTCTCAACAGTAGCAACAACAGTAACATCAATGTCGTAAATGGCTCGCGCAAGTCTCTCAATCAATTGGCAACGCTTTTGCCTCTCCTTGCCGATGCAGCCAGCAAACAGGAGTACTTAACGGCACCACTCGACTTCAGCAAGAAATCGGACTCGGAGACGGCGCGCAGTTCGCGCAAACAAGCGCAACCGAAGAAGATTCGTCTCGCACCCGAAGTTGTAATTGCTATGCTGCGCGACAAACATCTCAATCGGCTCGTGCATAATGGATTGGGTTGCGCCAGCTGCTCGGCAAGTCGACGGCGCAATGCTAGCGGCGGCATAAGCTTCAACTATCATACACTCGGCTCTCTAGCACTGCATAAGTTTTGGAAGCACCGAGCTTTGCGTGTAGCCTTGCATAAGTGCAAGCAGTGCAGCGCACCATTTGAGCGCCGTTACAGTTTACAGCTGCATCATCGGCTAAAGCATCATACTAAACTGTAAACTCCCGTATTTCCTTCTGCTCTTATTTACCTTTTCTCTCTGCTTTGAGAGAGTAAGAAATTCGTTTCTCATTTAACTTAGCAAATGTTTTGCTTGCCATATACATTTTTTATGCATTAGGCGTTTACAAATTGAAAATTCATTCAAAAAGAAAACAAAAAATTGCATTTATTTGTTAAATTTTAAGTTGTGATGTACCTGAAATATAATTTCTCTTTAAAAAAAAACAAACAAAACAAATGTAGAAAGCTCTACACCCAAATTTCGATGAATTTCAAATAATATTAGTTGTATAATTGAGGTTATGTAAAAGCACACACACACAAACACTCTCACTCACACACACACACGTGTTATACTCACCTTGTAGTGTTTAAAAGAAAAAGACAAAACAACAAACATACATATACATATATATATATAAAAAAACACTCACTTAATAGAATTTAGAGTTGTCTTAAAATACAAAAAAATTTCGTTTGAAGTAAAATAGCTTTAATTTGCCATTACAAGAAAAACAACAACAACAACAAACAAATACTTTGTTTAATTAAGTTACTTTTGCCATTTTTTACACTTATAGTTTTTACTAGTTGTATTTAAATATATTATTAATTTATATATTAATACAACATGAATGCAAAACCTCAAAAAATACCTTTTTTGCCTTATTTTTTATACTACATACATATTAATTAAGCTTTAAATACTTGAGCATTGCATATTATTTAAGGTTTAATTTTAGTTATAGTTTTGATGCAACCACGCCCACAATGCGCCTACACACACACACACGCGTACACACGTCACAAATACTACTGCAAACGAAAGTTTAAATATTAAATATTATACACACAAATGAATCTACATATATATTAACTGAACTGTGTAGTTGTATTTATGATTTTAAAGACACAACAAAAAATACTCAAAGAAACAAAATACGATATACATTAAAGAACAAAAAGAATACACTTAAAAAAAGAAAACAAAACTTATACATGTAATAATTTTTACCTTACACTGAACAAGAAAATATTTGACTGAAAAGTGTCGGGGAAAATATGAAGAATCGATAGAGAGAGAAACAAATAATAATAAAGAACAAAACAAAAAAAACATATACATAATTATAATAAATGGTATAAACAATTTCTAGTGTAAAATGTGTGTTTTTGCTAAATGTGGTAAACTTAAACATAAATTTATTACACCAAACGCTAAACTAATGGAAAAAACAAAACAAAAAAGACAAATTCTTAAGTAAAGTAAATTTTTGGATGACAAAAGCCATTTAGACAAAATTTTTGAGACGAAAAAAGACATTTATGAGTATAAAAAAAGTAACAAAAACAAAAAAAAAATGCTAAGAACAAATTACTTTACATTTTATTTAAGCACACGTTGCAAAGAATAAAAAAAAACAATAATAAATGAGAAAAAAAAAAAACAAATATAAGTGTTTTTAGTTTAAAAATTATATTTCCCCAAAACAAAAAACATTCTAATAAAAGTAAACTAGTTTAAAATATAGAAAACGAATTGTTTTATTTTCTTGTACCTATAAAAAGTATATTGGAAACTTTTTCCAAGGACAGTTTAAGGCGGATTGAAGAAAGTTCTCCAAATACAATCTCTTTCAGTCAATGTAAATCAAACATTAAAAACAACAGATTTTAAAAGTTTCTTATATTTATTGTGCTTCCAATTACAAACTAAACTCTAAATAAGTTTCCATTGTGTTCCTGGGAACAGTTTATCGTGCATCGAAAACCACAACTGTAAAGAAGAAGAAGATAAATGTTAATATGTTCACACAGTTTTAGAGCCATTGCAGACTACTTACGACGCTTGGTGCGCTTCTTGTACATTATACGATATCCACACTCGCGACAACGTATGGGATCACGTGGACGCATCTCATTCTCATGATGACATTCTGTATTTACGAAGATGTACCAGAAATTAACATTAATAAACAATTGCATTTGTTTTTTGTTGCCGAAAACATGTGCGCGTCCCAGTCCAGGCAACACGGTGATGTTTACAATTGTTTGGATTGTTTCTCTTACTTACCGCCACAAATGTAAGTCATCGCGGTCTTCACATTTTCCTTGGAGCTGGTTTCCGACATTTTTAATTAGTAATTTTAATAAATTATTGCAAATACGTTTGCCGCACAAACTATTGTTATTACAATGCGCTAAATTTGCTTTAACAGTGAAATGTTAATAAACGAGCAGTGTGACCAAAGCTGCAACACTTTGCCACCAAAGTATTTTTTTAGTATCTTGTGTGTTTGTATTTTTACGCCGGCAAAAAACGATCACATTCAACTGCATTGCATTTAATTCAAACGTTTTATAGTGCATTTACTGAATTATTTTGATAAAAATGGTACGAAATAGCAATAAACTGTTTGCTATGCATAAGCGCAACCCATTGCGCACACCGCCCGACTACACCAAACTGGCTATCAAGCATAAGGACTTTAGACAAGTCTGCAAATTGGTGAGTTCGAAATTCCTTAAGTAAAGTTTGAACTAACTTTGTTGATTATTGTTTTGCAGGAGATTACTGGCAAGGTGTCACTTAACTTTCGCGATGAGCAGACACTGCGTGAACTAACCAAAATGTTGCTATTTGAATTTTATGGCCTACACGTGGATTTTGCTCCAGGCAGCTTGGTGCCAACTTTGGCGCTCCGCTTAAATTACATCTTGTGGCTGGAGGATTTGTTGGAACCACATAAACTGAAAAACGTGCGTGGCATAGATATAGGTAGGAGAGGCAACTACACATTTCTAACTCCCCCGACTAACCATAGCCATAACCCATTGCAGGCTGCGGCTCTTCGTGCATCTATTCATTGCTGGCTGCCAAAAAGAATCAATGGCAAATGCTGGCATTGGAATCAAAGCCAATCAATATTGAATACGCCCGAAAGAATGTCGAAAGGAATGAACTTCAGGCCTTAATAGAAGTCCATGCACAACCCGATGAACAAAGCATATTCAAAAGTTACTTTGCAACGCAAATGGAAACAAATCAAACCGACTTTCAATTCTGCCTTTGCAATCCGCCATTTTTCGACTCGAATGCCGCAAATCCATTTGAAGGCACCACACGCAATCCCCAGCGACGTCCGGCACCAAATAATGTGCGCACTGGCAGTGCCGGGGAACTAATGTGCGCCGGCGGTGAAGTTCAGTTTGTGCAACGCATTATTGACGAGAGTCTGTTGCACAAGGATCGCGTGCTGTAAGTGCAAATGAACTTAAAAACTTTTGCCAAAAAGGTTAACTAATAATGTCTGTGTTTTCAGCATTTATACGAGCATGCTTGGTGTCAAAGCTAATGTGCCCAAAATTATGGATTATCTTGGCAAACAGAATATAAGCAATGTGAGCAGCACGGAATTTCATCAAGGACAAACAACACGTTGGGCAATTGCCTGGTCCTTCACGGAGATAAACTTAAAGACGTGCTCGAGTTAAGATTGTATTAAGTACTCTCTCTATATGTAGTTATTATGCATAGTTTAGTTAATAACATTGTTGAAAGTTTCTCTTGTAATCCGTTTTTCATTCTTTCAGCTCAATTTCAAACTGTTGCCCGTTGATATCTCAAATTCGCATCGCTTTCCTTTTCGCGTGCGAGGGCCAAAAAAGCTTTTCCACTAAATGGAAATTTGCATGTCTCGTGGCACTTTGCTGCCAATCCAACTCAAAAACCACGACCCAAACCCAACTTAACACAAGCCAAACAAAATCGAGCTAAACTAACGGAAATTATCGTTTCGTTTATATCAATGACCAGGGAGCTCAACCACAAAAAAACGAAACAACAGACTAATGTCAAAGGTGTTGGGTTAGAATGTTTTTTTTTTAGCTTTTTGTTACAGTAGTTGTGTTAGATAGAAAATTAAGTGTAAGAATTTACAAATTTAAGCAAATGTTCTTAATTATTATTATTATTAATTAGATGAAAAGTACTTGTAAATTTAGAATTTTTGGTTAAGAAAATAATCTTTAACAGTTAAATTGACTTAAGGTCATGTTTTTTGCTATGAAACCTTCATTTGGAAAGATTTCTATTTAGTCAATTACTTTAGAATATAACTTTTAATAAGTTTAGCTGACACAAGTTCAAGTTTTTTGGTATGTAAACCTTTCTACTTAGTCAATTACCACTGTAGTCCTTCTCTCCCCACCCTTTTTACACACCTGTTCCAAATGCGTCATCAGTTTGTTTTGTTTTTTCCCCTTTGGAGCCATTTAATTGATTATGGCAAATTATTCTTTACACGGTTGTTTTTCTATTATACAAAGTGTATGGAAAAAGTATTCTCTCTGAGGACAAATTAATATAAACACATGTCAATAGTTCTATAAATAGATTCATAGAAATTCTCAGAAAATAGTTACTTTAAAACATTTTAAAGTAGAGTATTTAATAGTTGTCTAGTTTTTAATTCCTAGTACTTGGCCTTTTGCCTTCTTTTTTACCTTCTTTTCTTCTCTTTTTCGCCTTTGCTCTTTTGCTTACTTTTTGTGGTGTTTTGTTGTTGTTTGTTGCTTTTGTTTTTTTCACTACTTTTATGGCGTTTTAACACGTTAAGGTGCAAGAAGCAAAAACAACGTAATTAAAACGCCAAGCGGCAAGTCACCTGTAACTTACATGCCACATGCCACATTGCCACAAAAGGTGTGTGTGCCAATTAGTGTGTGTGCTCTGTAACCTGTTTTTACCTTTTTTCGGACAACTATGAAATTGAGTTAAGTAAAAAGATTTTTAGACAATTATCTTTTAGATTTTATACTCAAACTTTAAGTTATTTTACTTTAAAGTAATTTTCTCTCTATAAGCACTTGCATTCCTTATTCAATACCAATACAAATTCCAATCTAAACACACACACATACACATACATATATACACGTATCACATATCCGTTTGCTGCTCTCCTTCCTGCCTTCCTCTCAATGCTTCTGCTCCTTGACTATTTTCCTTGAATGACTGGCGCCTGTTTTTCTTCTTCTTCTTCTCTTCTCTGGCTGCATGCCAGGACGAAACCAAACACACAATATTAACCGGCAATATGAGCATCAGATCCACATATAATACCATATCGTTATAGTTGTTGTTGTTGTTGCCGATAAAGGGGGAAACTAACTGCCAAATGGTTATCATATCATATCATAACATGCATATGCACAACACATTTGCCATTATCGGGGAGAGGTGAAGAGGGGTGAGAGGGGCAAAACCAAAAATTGGCAGCTCGTGTATCAAAAGGGACTCAATGTTTGACTTTAAAATCAGAGACAAACACAGATACACTCACACATGTATGTACACATGTACAGGTAGTCAGTTCAATTACTCGAATCTCTTCACCCCTTGAGCACCCCTTCGCTCTATCGCACAGACACTGAGACACACTCGTTGTGTTTATTGAAAAGGGTTACATGAATGACACAAACACATACACAAACTCAATCACACACATACACCACACACATACAGAGAGACTATTTGCATTATGCACATGTGTATGTGTGATGGAGTGTGTGTTTGTGTGTATTGGAGTGTGTGTCGGTTGGTGTGTGTTTCTGTGCGTGTATGTGTATGTGTTGCTTGGTATGTCATTTGGCTGTCATACGTTTTGGGGCTTTTTTGGTCGTTTTGCTCGTTTTGGTCGGTTTGGTTTTGGTGCTCATTGCACTAAGTGAATGTAGTAGTTGTAGTTGTTGTTGTTGTAGTTGTGGTGATGTCGTCCGTCTCCTCTCCTCTCCTTTCTGTCATGTGAAATGACAATAGCATACATTTAGGCGCACGAACAGACAACAAGGCAGACACAAACAGAACTGAATCTGAAACAGACAGAAAATTGCAATTCTCTCTCTCTTTCACTCTTTATCCCTCGCTCTGTCTTTTTGAGGTTCTCAGTGCTTTTGTACGTGCTGTCACGCAGGTAGTAACAGCAAAAGCAACAGCTAACCAACCGAACACCCTCAACTCCCTCCCCTCTCTAGCCCCTCTCTACCCCTTTGCTCTTAAATCTTGTCTCCTTTCCCAGGCATCGAGTTGCATTTAAATGGGATTTTTCAATTTGGTTGACATGTCTGGCACTTAAGCGCATACATGATATACTACTACCTAACGACTACTTCTCTAGCTACTTCTTCTACTCAGAACATCCAAAACGGGACGCCATTTTGTTGCAAGGTGCTTTTTTTTGTATACATCGGAATTTTCCCACTGGGTAATGGAAGTGGCAACAGCAATTTAAAGAATTATAAGAAAAATTCTACTTGGATTTTTGTGAATTATTTAGAAACCTTAGAAAAGAATGCAACTTAAAAGTGTTCAAATTAAATTCAAATTAGGAAAATAGGAATAAAGTATTTATTGCATACATGATATATAAAATACATTTGTACACCCTTAATCCATGAATTGGTGATTGAAACTATTAACAAAATAATGAAAATCTGTGAAATTTTGTATTAAAATCGTCAGTAATCAAATATTGGTAAAAGTATACTTACATACATATGTGAATATCTGTCAGTCTGATCATCTGTCCGTCTGTATGGTCAAGGGTTAAGCGTAGCCTTCTTACTTGTTCAAATTGCTTGTTCATGTAAAGTTTTTATTATTTATTACTTTATACAATAATTTGTTTTTTCTTTTATATATTTTGAGAGTCTTAATAAATAATTGATGTAAAAAAAAAATGTAAAAAAAAAATCAACATAATATCCAAACAATTATTTTTTAAAATATTTTATAAAAATCACTAATGAATGATGAAAAATCAATTTTCCTGATTCAATCATCAAAAGCACCTTTTTGTAAGTTTTTCAAGTGTATTTTGATTGTCATTGTCATTGGCCTTGTCATCTTCATCGTCATCGTCATCTATTTTTGAGGCGCCACGCATATCCGGTGCTTAGCTAGTTTTCTTAACCTTTGACGCCCACACACACACACACACACACAAACACACACACTGAGAGCTACTTTGATTGATGATTATTTTTGCGTAGTTGCCAAAAGATTGATGCTGTTTTTGGATTTCCGAGAGAGCAATTGTCAAGGTTGATGAAAGATTTACTTAATATGAAATGTCATCTAAATTAACCCCAAAAAAAAAGGAAGAAAAAGAATGAAAAAGTGTTGAATAAATCGAAAAATCACAAACTCATGCTCTATATATTATTTTTTCCCCCTTTAACAAATTTCGTTGGCCTTTTGCTAGCCAATTACTTAAATGCTTAAGTCCTATATCCGAAACGTCATTAAAAATGTATTAACGTAACATAATATTTACTTTATGTCTGCCATAAATATATTTTTCAAAACAATTTTACGATGACACTCAAATAAAAGTCTCTAAAAAATACGGAAAAACATGCATTTATACCGTGTCCAGTTTTGGCTTTATGACATTATTCAACACCTTTAACTGGCCATGGTCAGTCTTTCATGGTTTTCATGCATTCTTTACCCCACTTTCCCCACTCACAACCCTGTTTTTTAAGGGTGCTGTGTAAACAATTCGTGACCCGCAGACCGTTTTTAATTAACAATTACATCGTTGAGGCAACTTCACGAACACGTGTGTGTTCTTTTAGGTTATGAGCGGGTGTGTATGCGAGTGTGTGTGCGGGTGTGCGAGTGTGTGTGCCCCAAATTAGGGTAATAGCTACAGAAAATTACAGAAGGCACACATGAGGGAGCGTTCAACAGTGCAACATTACAGCCATATAAAAGGCAAGCGTTAACAATAATACAAAAACAAGTAAGAAGGTTCTAGTGGAGTAAGCTCGACTAGAAGATACCCTTAACCCTTGACTATAGAGACAGAAAGACGTTCGGGCTGAGAGATATACCTGACATACGTGAACTACCGGACCAATGCTTGATGGTTTCATATCTCCGGTGTTTCTAACCGATTTTAAAAATTTCACATATGTTCATTGTTTTGTTAATATTTTAAATCCTTATTTTTAAATTTTTGAAATTCAAGATTTTGTTGTTATCGATTACATGTGTCTATCGTAAACTTGAAACCTTATCGAAAATTTGAAAATTTTCATGCCTAGGGATTAGGATATCTGATAACCAACATCTGGAGTCTCTAGCTTTTGGTAGTTCCTGAGATCGACGAGTTCATACATACTTTTGATGCTGATCAAGAATATATCTACTTTATGGGGTCGTAGAAGTTTCCTTCTGCCTGTAACAAACTTTTGCACAAACCCATTATACCCCTTTTTGTACCAATTTCATGGGTTAAGGGTATAAAAAACCAGGTTTGTTACTTTATATTTGGAACATGCATGTCATGTCCTTGAAATGGTAAACTTTTGGGTAGACTTTCTTCTTTTTTTATTGAGCTTACTGTTGATTTCCGGTTAACTTCCGCTTTTAATGATTGTACAGTAAACCGGAAATAGGACTTTATCACGGTCAAATATTGAACAGAGTATTGAAGGATATATTTACAAAAGCAATCAATAACTTTATGTTACCTTTATCAAAATATGTTTTTGTGAAATTTCTTTAAAGATTTTTAATAACTTTTCAGCTTAGTCATTTCTTAATGAATATATATTTTAATCATATTTTGTTCTCACTTTCATTAAACCTATTTCATTTAACCTGCTTAACAAATAAACCATTAAAATAGGTTCATCATTTATTTTATTTACACCCAATATATGTGTAAGGCTTGGCCAACAAGGCGTATGATTAATACACAAGTCAACACTTGTAGTTGAAGACTTGAACGCCACTCGAGACAACAAAGAAAACACACCAAAAATAAACCATATCATATATCATGTCAGCGCTAATTCAATTATTTTGAGCGACTTTCGCTGTAGTCAAAAAAATAGAACAGAAAATTCAGAAATCAATAGAAGAGCAAAAAAGTGTGTCGCATTAACTATGTTATCTTCTGTTATCTGACTGAGCGACAAAACGTGCCTAAAATAATTATATAGAAAACTGTCAATTTAAGGCGCAAATTAAGCTAGAGCGCGCTCAAATCAAGCACAATCATCAGCTTAGAATGTAAATCGCTTTTCGTGAAGCAAAAGAAAAAAGTTCTCAAAAAGTTTTAAAGTCAAATTTTTTGATTTGGCTAAGCAAACAACTTTGTTTGCATTTGGTATAAGCTGCTAAGAAGCCATAGCTGCTGCCTTCGCTATCTGTTAGAACACTTTAAAGAACATATATATATATATATTTATATAGAATCTTTGTGTGTTGGTGTTGGTCTGCTGTCAATTTGTTTGTTCCAGCCAGGCGAGGCCTTACTCCCCGGCTCCAAAAAGTTGTTGCGCACCGTTGAACTTCAGACCAAAAAGGACGCGGAAAACTTTTCACTTGCCCCAGCTGTACCCTGGGGGAACACAACAGACATATGTACACACACAGAGAGGGGAGGGGTATGATTGTGTCTGTGTGTCATAGGCCGAGAGTTTTACAACACGGCGTATACGTAATTTTTGGCTTGTGCACGTTTCGTTGCTCTTTCGCATCCTGTTTTTTGGTTGCCAAAAAGGAAAATCGAAATGTTCTCAGTTCGAAACAATGCTTTTCTGGCCATGTTTGGTTTCATTCTTTCTTAGCTGCCTCCATGAGAAATAATGACTTTGCATTTCGGCGGGCAAATGGTGCGCAAAGCCTTCAAGCCTTCTTCTGCTCTTTTGCGTCAATTATGGCTGTGAGCTGTTTTTAGCTCGTAAGATATATACATATATATACAACTCGTTGTCTGTCACTTTATCAACCTCAGTGAAGGGTTTTATGTGTGTATGTGTGTGTGAGTGTCGCCAACGCATTTGTCATGCGTCTCTTGTCCACAACAATGCCCCAGTACAAAAAAAGAGGAATGCCAAAAATTCTCAAACACACAAAAACAGACAACTTTGCCATGCATTTGCCCCTGCCCCGTGCCCCGTACCAGAAAACGGATGCGCAGCTCGAATGCTGCTATCGCAAAAGTCCTTGACGTCGGGCACAGAACGCAACGCAATGGGTTTTTCTGTGTGTTGAGTTCATTTTTGGTTTTTGTGGTTTTGTTGTTCATCGCCGCCTTCTTGCGGGTGTAAATGTGCTCGCTGGAATGTACAAATTCACGCATTTGTATCATTTTCAGCGCCACCGAGAAAAAGGATGTATATTTTCCTTCCTTTTTTTCCGTGTCTTTAGTTTGCACAGCGACAGCTTTGTTGGTTTTCTGTTGACTTTTCACACTGTTAAATGACAACTTTATAATGCACTTTTGTTTGGTTTTGTAAGCAAAAGAGACGAGAATTGAAAACGGTTTACTTCAGTTACTTTTTCTTATAACTCAAAGACAGAACATTATAAACATAGATTGAAGTTTCAAGAATATTATCTTTCATCTGCTGACTGGCAACAAAATGCAACGATTACAACTCAACACACAAAAAAACAGAGCATTTTCACGTCTGGCATAAATCGAAAGAGTTTAAAAGAAAATTATCTTCCATCTGCTTGCTGACTGGCAACAAAATGCAACGACGACAACAAGCGGCAGCAGGAGAAGCAAAAGCATCTAAGAGCTTTTTTCAGTTGTCACCCGAGACTTAAATTAAGTTTTAAGACTTTTGTTGTTGCATAGTTTTACAACACTGTTTGTTGTTGTTGCTGTTGTTGTTTAGCGCGAAATTTTACAACTCAATTATAGTTAAGTCTATTGGCTTCGAGTTTATCAGCGCAGCCGTGTTGAGTGATGTTTGATGGAGATTGCGAAAAGAAAAGGTGAAAAATGTTTTGAATAATCTTTATCCGAATGTTTCCTAGAGATAACTAAGGGCTAATCTGCAACTGTATTCATATCTGTTTTAAAAAAAAGGTGAAAAATGCTTTCAATAATCTTTATCTGAATGTTTCCTAGAGACAATAACTAAGGGATAATCTCAACTGTATTCATATCTGTTTAAAAAGAAGGTGAAAAAATGTTTTCAATAATCTTTTTCTGAATGTTTACTAGAGACAAGAAATAAGTGAAAATCCCAGCTGTATCTATTCATGATAAAAATGCCACAATTTTTAATTAAATCTTTTTTTCATTTGTTTTTTACAACATTTTTGCAGTCTATTTAACATATCAATAATAAACCCCAAAAAACCAAACAATACACAGAGATTTTAATAACGCTTTATTGACATTTTTGGTGTAAAATATTTCATTTTGTTCACATATACATATATATATAGATTATATATTTTTAATTGGTTCACTTGCAATCCATTTATTTACATATTGCATATTTGGTGCTTTAGGCTGTTTGGATATTTTTGCATAATTGTTATATATATACAGGGTGTCGCAGCATAGTAATTTTAAACATGTTTGATTAACTCACAGAAATATGTTTTTTCTCAGTTTTTTCTGTTTCATATGCATAAAGAGAATTAGTTTAATATGCATATATCCATATGCTTATTTTCTTTAGTACTTTAGTACTTATATGCATAAGGCAAAAGCTCATATTTGATTAGACTTTTGCCAGCTGGCGCTTGAAAGTGTGCCACACACACATACGCACACACACACACTTGAACTCACACGTTTTATATGTTCCGTTATGACAAAAGTTGAATGTCACTTAGCATTTACATATGTATGCAGTCGCATTTTTACGATTATCTTCCGGTGCCCCGAAAACTAGGCGGGCATTTGACTTTATGATAACGACACCCTGTGTGTGTGTGTGTCAGAGAGAGGTGGCGAAATGGGCGGGGCGGGGTACGAATACACACAATAAGAGTGTAGACCAATTCATTTCGGAGTGACTCACACACACTCACACACATACACACTTATTCGCACACACGTACACGTACAGAAAACGAACTCCCAAATGGCTGACAAAAATAGAGGAAGAAGCGGCGTCAATATTGTGGCCAAAACAACAACAAAAAAAAAACACAACGAAAAAAAGGCTAAATAAAAAGTAGTTCTAAAAAATAGCTAGTTAGCTGCTTACGTAGATGAGTTATGCTAAAAGGGACCCCAAACAAACAAAATAAAAACAGAAACCAAAAAAAAAAAAAGAGTAAAAAGATAGTGGAAAAAATGTTTCATTGATATATATATTTTTTTATGGTTTAAAGTTGCCTTTTTTTGTTTCATTCTTATTTGGTTTTTGTTGCTTGTTGTTGCTGTTGTTGTTGCGATTCTGCTGTTGCCGTTTACGGTTCGCTACACGTAAAAAGGCATAGCAAATAGCATACATGTGTGTGTAAGTATGTGTATGTGTCTGTTAGTTAAAGTTGGTGCGTGGAAACGTCCCAATGGATGATGATGCCATTGCCTCAGCAACTTCACAGCAATAGTGGCTGCTTCTTTTGCTGCTGCTGCTGTTTCTGCTGTTGCTGCTGCTCTTCCGCTGCTGCTGTGGCTTTGTGGTCCTCTTAAGCATGTATGGGTGTGTGTGCGTGTAAGTGTGTGTGTGTGTGTGCGAACTGTCGGCTTTGCCTGTCGCTTTGTTTATTTGCGCAAAAAAAGATGAAGAAGCACTCAGCAGGCAAAGAGCCGCACACACAAAACAGCAGCCAGCAGACATCAGCTGTTATACGATTTGCTTATCCTCTCGCTCTTTCTCACACTTACACACACACAAACACAAACATACCCATTCATATGCACTCTCTCACTGTTCTTTGTTCTCTCTTTAAAATTTGCTGCCTGGTTGAATGTTACATTGGTTCAGGAGCAATTTCAATGTGTCAAAAATCAAAGCAACTGAAAACTTCAATAAATTTCATAATAAAACCAACAAAAAAACAATTGTTCAGCAAGCATAATTTTTTTTAATTGGTTTGCAACCAAAATTCCGATGGTAAAATGCAAAAAATACCAGGCACACATAAGCGGATGCCGGGGGCTTTGATCTGAGTTATGAGTGCACTAAAATGCAAAGAGAAAAGTAAGCCGAAAGCTACGTTAAAAGCTCAAACTTTTCACTCAACATTCGTTGTTTGCTCAGTGCATTGAGTGAAAAGAAAATGCGACAGCATTGGGCTGTCAATTCAGTTCGCCTGGTACTTCAATCGGAATTCCGTTTGAAATATGGTCAAAGATCTTAAAACGTCAGTTTAACTTGATCGTGTATCTGTTGTTTTCCCGAGTTAAGATACCAGGAGAACAGCATTCAGCTGCAGGTGGTTCTTGTCTAACATAAACCAAAAACCACTGCATACTTTTGTGCAGCTCGAAAATATATTTTACTGCCTACCAGCAGCAGGTGGTTCTTGTCTAACATAAACAATTCCTGCTCGAAAAAACAATATATATTACATTGCCTACTCAGCATGTATTACAAAATGTATTAAATTTTCATTTTATTAAAATTCTAATTTGCAAGTGTTTACAATTTGTTGACTATTTACAACCGTATGGTTAGCTCTTGCCACACTGTGCAGCTAACACAATGAGAAGCAAAGCGCTCTCTCAACCGACTGCCGGGCTAACTGTAATTCAGTGTTTGCTCTCTCGCTCTCTCGTTCTCACTCTCTCATTGTCAATTGATGCGTTCACCCTCGCTCAAATTCTGGGGCTCCGTTTTTTGGCTAGTTGTTGACTGCCGGCTGACGCTGTCGGTGACGTTGACTTCGCTGTCGCTGCCACTGCCACTGTCGCTGTCGCTGCCTCTGCCACTGCCGCTGTCGTCGCTCCTGTTGTCGTTGTCGTCTGTTGAGCATTGGTCCTCCTGCAGGATAAGACCAGCCACAATACGGTCTTAGTGTGGACGCGTCGCTTGCGTTTGTCAGTTGTGCCTGAGCTTGTGCCAGTGTCAGTCAGACATTCCGACTAACAGTTCAATTTACCGTTATTCGACTTGCGTTAATCAACGTTCAGAGATATATTAAAGAGTTATTACTCTTAAACAAAAACTACTTAACTGGCTGGCATTTTTGTGGTTGTGAACATTTTTGTAATTCTTTTCTCAATACTTAATACAAAAATAATTCAATAATTTATCGCATACAAAACTTACTAAAAATCAAATATTTTTTTAACGGATTTTTGTACAAAAAGGTTTCCACCAAACAACAACAAAAACAACAACAAAAGTCAAAGTGCAAATAACAAACCCTAAACAAAGTTTTACAACACAAACAAAGTTGAGACCCGTTTTGTGAGTGCGCGTAAATAAAAAGTAACGTATTGTGTGTGTGTGAGAGTGTGAGTGGTTGTGTGTGTCTGTGTGACTTTTGTTGTTGCTGTTGCAATTGATTAAACAACAGCGATTTGCCTTTGGTTCTGGTCTGGTAACCTAGGCCAACTCAAAGCACATAGCGAACAGAGAGCAACAGAGTCCCCAGAGTCCACCCAAAAAAAAAACCAAAAACACCGAAAACAGATTAAGAATGGGCTGCAACACCAGTCAGGAGCTGAAGACAAAGGATGGCGGCGCCATCGATGCTGTCAGCAATGGCGAACCGGAACCGAGCGCACCACAAATGGAACTGGCAGATGGTTCGGGGCTCACCACTTCGGCAAAATCCACCGTCTCGAACAATCATACAAATCACGCAAAATCAAATTCAATTGTCTCCAATGGCGATGCCAAGGCGGCGTTGAGTGCCAAAGGTGGCAGCGCTGCAGCAGCGGCCGCAGCGATGGCGTCCGCGTCAGCAACAAATGGCGTTGCCGATAAGGCCGAAATAACGGAGCTCGACGACGATGATGAGGATGAAGGTAAGCAGCAACCCAATACCAGTTACAAAACACTTCAAATTTCCTCCCCTCCAAAAAAATAAAAATACATTCATATAACAAATCTATTCAGTACGTGTGTATGTGAGTATGCGATTGTGTGTGTGTGTTGGAGTGTGAGAGTATGTGTACATTGTGTATTGTGCTACCTTCATTATTATTTATTATATTTTGTTGGATGTCACATCTTTATCGCAGTTCTCCTCTCTCTCGTTCTCTATCTCGCTTTCTTATCCAATAACGTGTTTAATGGTCTCACAAATATTTATTACACCTCCAAAGCATTTACTTATATGGATATGTAGGGGAATACACATAGGGAATACATGAGTTCTTAATGCGCACTACACTAAACTGCACTCACTACATTACACACATGTGTGTGTGAGTGTATATGTGTATTTTTATATCACATGTCCTTTTATTACTTCACTTTGTGCAAATTGTTGTGTGCCCTTCGGCAAATTTGTGTTGCACTTAACTTCCGTTAAGTAGCCGCACTGTTGTCTCGACTACAGCATTTCCTTCCCATGGTCTTTATTAGTGTCCATGTTTGACTGTTTATGCTATCTAATAAGCGCAGCATAAATATATATTTTTATGACAGCGCTAAGAGCATATCACATATAAAACTGATAACAACTAAGAGAGAGTCAACAAAATTTATTGCCTACTTTTAAGGGCCTGCAAATGAATACGTTTGTTGAGGTGGTTTATGGGCATAGTATATATATAAATATTTAGCTTTAAGTAAGGAAATAGTTTACTAAGGCTCTTTAGAACATCTTATTTCAACAATGTTTAGAGCATATCACATATAATACTGATATCTATTAAGAGAGACCTAACAAAATTCATTGCCTACTCTTAAGGGCATGAAAATGAGTATGGATGTTGAGGTAGTTTATGAGTATATACATTATAAAAATATTTAGCTTTAAGTAAGGAAGCAGTCTTTCTTGAACACCTTATTCCAACATTCTTTCCTCAGAACATTTATTCTTTAGATAAATAAATTTGCTTTCGGTAACAGCATTTTTTTTTAGAAAGTTTCAGTTTGATTAACATTTTTGCTATCGCAATTTGTTCTAATAAGCATAAATCACTGTTTCAATCAACTTTGCTCTTTGAATATATTAATTTTGTGACCAACTTTTTAACACAATGGTCAATTTGCTAGTCCGAGTGCTATATTTATGGCCAGATTTGCATTTCGCTGTCAAAACTTTAACAATTCTGTTCTGCATAAACTACACAATTTGGCAAAAACAGTTGTTAAACACATCAACGCCAAACTTTTAACTTACAATTTGTTTTTTTTGCTCTCCACTCTCTCTCTCTCTCTTTTTTCATACTTTGCATATACTTTTTATATATATTCGGATAACACATAACTGCAACCACAAATGTTATTTTTAGAAAAATGTTCATAAAGCGCAGAAAAAGTTTTTAGCGGTTTTTGTTTGCCTCAAATAATGGAAATAAAATTTTTTCGCACAACTTGCGGTAGCTTACCGGAGGCCAAATACCAACAAAAAATATAAAATAGGAAGAGAGTATGCAGAACTTGAAAGTATGACTCATAAATTACCTGGGACGTGTTTTCCCACGTGACAAAGGTGCAGTTTTCCGCTGTGGCTGCTGCTGTTTGTATTTGAATTGGCTGTGGGAGAGAGCGGGAGGGGAAGTGCCTGCCACATTGCATGGCGACACTTTATCAGCGGTCGTAAAGCTCTCTCTGGCGAGGGTGACGATAAAAAGGACCACAACGTTTCACACAATGTTGTAGCCAGAGACGTATCCTTGGGTATCCTGTTGCCGTTGCCGCTGCCATTCCCGTTTAATACCACAAATTATGATTATTGCTTAGTAATTTTGGTTGTTTGTTGTTATTTGTCGGTGTCGTTGCTTCTAATTTCGCCAAAAAACATTTTCATGCATGCGTTGGCAGATTTTAATTTCACTTCCAGCTGCGTTTTTCAGCTGACTTTAAACAACAACAAATGTTGGAAATTGTGGTGTTCTGCGCTAATTAGCGTTTGATAAATGCTTTTGAAGTGCTTTTTGTGGGCTTTAGAGGCGCCTCTAAAGGCAATTTGTTCTCGAGTTATTGAGAGAGGCACAAGTATGGCGGCATTAGAAATTCGATTAAAAACATAAATCACAAGCCAAACTTAATTATAAATTCCATTTTTAGAGCGAAACTTTATTGTTATGCGGTGAAAAGTTACAAGGAAGTCAACTTTTATTAAGAACATAAAATTTGATTAATTTTTAACAGATTTTATGGCACAAAATTTCCGTTAAAACACTTTAAAATTCTTCTTAACATTTATTAGATTGAAAAGTTTGACAACTTTTCTCAACAAAGACAAAGTTTTAGTAAAATTTCATTAAATATTTTTATTTTATTTTTATTTGCAAAAACACACAAATTTAATATATCAAAAATGTTTATAGTCTTGGTCGTTAAGTTGAAAATGTTTGTTGTTTTTTGGCTGCCAGCGACATAAAAAATAAAAAACCGGCAGGCAAAACTGCAAAAGGCATAAAAATCAAGCAAAAGAAAGAGAGGGGGGGAAAAAAAACTACTGCGCAGCAAACCAGCCATACAAATGCCTTTTAAGTTGTCGTCGCTTTATGCCTTTGCCTTTCTGCCATTTTGTTCTTTGTGGGTCGGTGCCAAGAAATATTTCATATTATAAACACGTAGCGCCCGCCGAGCTTAACACATTTGGAGTCTGTTTGCGTTCTTCTCTGCTCTTGGCTGCAAATCAAAATAAATTACAAAAAAACGCAAAAAAATCCAAACGCTGCCAGCAACAGCAGCAGCAGCAGCAGCCGCAGCGCAAAAGGAAGCCAGCAGGCAACTTCAGTTTATTCAACCCAGCAAGCGAGTGAGTGTTAAAGAGAATGTCTGAAAAATGTCTGCCTTTGACGCATTATAAACTAATTAATAACTCTGCCTGAGATGACGACTGAGAGCCGTCTCCTGCACATGACACATGAACATGGCTTATCTTTATGGCTCGCCGCTCCCAAAAAAGTGGACTGCCGTAAAATGAGCTAGCTTCCCTATAGGGGCGTGGCCTTCAACGTTTTACACAAAAACTCTCTGCCACATAAATTAACAATAAAATTGTCAACTCATGCGTAAGTCTATGCAACACACCAACACACACATACACTCGCACACACCCACAAAAATGTGTTTAAAATCCTAAATAAATACAAAAAAGTAAGGCATCCCAAAAATGCTAAAAAACATACCATAAAACACTTTGCCCAGTGCTAAGCTGCTCGTAAAGTATCTTCCGTGAGCGGCTTTTCTACTAATGTGAAATGCAAATAAATGAGAGAGGGAGGGGAGAGAGCACGAGAGAGAGGTGCTCACATTGTTGCTCATGGCGGCAGCGCCTTTCATTGTTGTTGTACATGAGCAATTAAGCCATTTCTAAGCGTTGTAAGATTATATCAGAACAGACAAGAAAAAAAAACCAGAAAAACACGACTTGATTATACTCTAATTGCTTTCAAGAGCGAGAGAAATGCTTTTAAGTAATGCTTTTACTTGAGTGGGTTAAGTAAGCCGCTTAGCAAGATTCTGTAATCAATAGAAAAATATTTCTATATTGGAAAAATATTTGCATTGGGTTAAGTAAGCCGCTTAACAAGTGAGGAAAAATATTTTATTTTCTGATATAAAAATAGCTTAAGTAAACAAAAACGAAATAGCTAGAAAATTCCATTAGCCATACCCAATATTGTAGTGTATATAGATTAATCGAATTAATCAAATATTCGCGCACAAAAGCATGCTACATAATTGTTGTTTAGCGGTTTGTGCTTTGTGCTCGATACCCGGTCGTATACTTTATTTATATTTAGGGCTTATCTATAGATTATTTGCATAATTTTAATTAAAACGATGCGACGACGCTTTGTGTGTTGCGTTCAAAAGCTTTTAAGCTACAAACGATTTCAATTAGTTTCCACACACACAGACACACACACAATATATCATAGGCTTGGCGGTTTCCGTATCCGGTTGAACTTGTTAATTATGTTTCTCGGCTTCTTCGACAGAGTTGAGTTGAGTTGAGCCTAATGTAAGCCTAATTGAGAGTAAATAAGGCGGTTTTGTTATTCGTGTTTCTCTTCTCGCCTTGCTCTCTGCCCGACAGCCATTTGATTTATTGGCTTCTAATGATGAACATTTGATATTTTGTTTCTTGCCTCGAAGCAGCACTCTACGCTCGCCTTTTTGAAGGTGTGGCTCGGTCATCTGCCTTTTCCATTACCAGAACCAGAAATTGTGTTGACGTGTTTCGCTTGCTTTTGCATGTTTCGACTAAAAGTGTGTGTGCTTTGGTTAATTAGTATTTTTTCGGGGTGTGAGGTTTACTCTTTTTAAGTTCAGTTAAAAGTTGAGTTAAGGTTTGTTGGGAAATTCAGTTAAAATAGTTCGTTAACAGTTTTTTTCCACTGTAATAAATTATAATTACACATTATCATATAGACCACAACCATTTCTAATAAAGTTATTCATGCAAACATATTCACACACACTCCGTATTCTGTCTAACACATTTAGTTGAGCCATTATTATACATGTTAAAGCCACATGGAGAGCCTCAAATTGCTGGTAATAAATATTTAGAGGCCAAAAATAAAACGTGATGGGAAAAACATGAAAGTACACACATATATATATGTGGACTATTTGCAGCTCGTTTGGTGGTTTTAGCTGGGACAGCTATAATACAATATTACGCATACGCCATGTGCCCTGTAACCCATGTGCCGGCATTTATTTTAATTTGCCGTTAAAGGTGCGTCCGTCTGGCCCCAAAAATAGACAACAACAACAGCGGCCTTGCCCAAAAAATTATGAAAATAAATTGGGTAGTAGGTCGTTGTGGAAAGGGAGTGGGTTGAGGGGGGTATAATGTGCTTGCATATTTACACGAAAGAAATGCATAAAGAATGAAATTTTGCAGAATGAAGCCAAACGAACAATTGGACACTAGAGTCGCATTAAAGCGTCCAAGCAAATACCAGAAATGCGTGCCAGAATGTTATTTGATATTATATTTTCAGTCTGTTCTCAGTCGGTCTTCCTGTCCTGCTGACAATCGTCGCAGAAAAAAAGCTGGCGCCACGCACAAATTATGCATATCTTTATGTACACACATACATATATAATAATATATATTGTTAGGGTGTGCCCAGGACGACTGTCGACTGTCGACGTTTGTGGTGAAATCAAATGGCTTTTGAGAACATTTGCTAAGCGAACAATTTGCGACGCGTTAACAAATGGAAATGATAAATTGACATTTCTCAGTTATGCCCGTGAGATTTCCGTTTACTTCGTTCGCTTTTTTCGCTTTCGCCTTTGCCGTTTACCATTTCCTGTCTTTTTCTATTTACACTGCTGTCATTCTCGCTTTGCTTCTCGATGCTTTTCGGGTTTCCTTCAGCATTTCCGTATTGACTGACGCTAGAGAGTGGTCTCTGACAAAGGAAACCATTAGCGACAAATTATAAATTAAAATGAGGTCCAACAAAATATACATAAAAAAAAGGTTGTTAGAACAGCATAAAATTGGCGCTAGATTGCGTATTAAGTCAAGAGGTTGGCAGAAGCTAAAAATAAGCCACTCTTGAATATGCATGAAAAAGAACTTGATAAGGATTTTTTAAGATTTTTCTGTCACAAAATTTAAATTCAAGCCTGTCACAACGTGCTGCTACCCGAAAACAAATTTCAAAATAATATAAATGTCTGCCATTTTTGGCGTCTGCTGGTTTATGAATTTATTCTGCAGCCATTGATATGCCCCCCAATATTATTTATGATGCCTATGAGCTGATTCGAAGACGGCAACGATGACGACGATTTTTTCTTGAATGTCTGGCATTTGTCACTTGACGTAAAAATATATTTATACGAAAACACACACAACACAACACTAAAGCAAATCCCCCGCCGTGGTGCACATCGATATCAGGCATATATCACAATTTGTGGAAATATATATCATGCCATACCCATTCGCCTAACTGTGAATAATTGCCTGTGATTATTTTTGTTATCGTTGGCATGTTTTGAAAATGAAAAAATACCTCAGCATTCCCCTTTTGCCAATCTTTTCTATATGGTGTTTAATGGCTTATGAATTTTCTTAGTATTTTTCTCGTTTCTGGTATTTTGTACTTTAACAACTGCAGCAAAAACGTTTTCTGGCAATAAAATTTAAATACTTTGCATATTTATTATTTCGGTTATCGGTTTTAATGTCAAGCCAATGAAATGGAAAGGCGCAGAACATAAATAAAAAAGAGAAAGTGCAAAAGCATTAATCATAATTGACTTCAAGACTCCGACCAGCTGAGAAAGTTTAAATCCCTTTTTGTTTAACTTTTCTTTTTGGGTAAATGTTGATGATGAAAGAACCGTTTTGCTGCTTCCAGCTATTAATGTATACAAATGTTTCACAAAGTAAAAGTAAAATGTCTAAAAATAGATTAAGTAAGTTATAAATAGGTCAGGGATCCTTCTTTGCTTTGGCCTTTTTCTAATATTGATAAATGCATAATTTATGCCAATAAACATTTCCGTCTACTACGGAATTCAGCACGCAGACAGACAGACAAAAACGACAAAGTTGAATATGCTACAAAATTGTTTGTCGACCTACTTGAAATGGTTTGTGTGCGTGTGTGTGTTGTACGTGTGTACGTGTGTGTGTTTTATGGTCTCTTAGGCATATCTAAGAGATTTGGATCTTAATCAAGCACATACCACATCAGACACAAAAGCTAATTGTACAAAGCCAATGCCGCAAACTCAACTCGAAATGGCCTAAAGCAGTCAAACAGGCGACCAATAAAGTGGCATTCATTGTTGTACCACTACACACAAACAAAGAGTGAGACGGAGTGTAAGAGAGAGGAAGATGATAATGGATATTACGCACCATGAGAAGGAAATTTAATTAAAAAGTGTGTACTTAACATCGTGCAACATATCCTAACATACCCCCAAAAACAAGAAAATACCCGCTGGCAATGGCAGGCAATCAATAAATTTGTTGACGCAAGGAAAGGAGAAGCAAGCAATATTACGTATACGTCGTGTTTAAACACGCTCTGGCAGCTGAGCTGTTGCTTCCGCTTCATAAAAATATACAGATGTCAATAAAATAAAAAGAAAACCGTCAACAACAAAATAAAAAGAAAACAATAACAACACATAAAGTGCCTCAAAAGAAGTCGAAACATAACAGCAAAAAAAAATGAAAGAAAAAAATTTGTTCTTAAACTTTTCTTGACAAACAAAAGCGGAAATTGATTGTATTACAACAGAGCAACACCAGCAACAGTAACAGCAGCAGCAGCAGAAGCAGCAGCAATCAGCCATATTAGTTGCCAACACACATAGCCATTCACATATACACATGTATTTTTGTATTGGCGACGGCAGGACAATAAACCTGGCGCCGCTTTTTCTGCCGCTTTTTTCACTGTTCTGTTCTGTTTTGTTGTAGCTGTAGCTGTTGCTGCTCTTGAAAGCCTTTGCATAACACATTCTTTATGCAATTAAGTTGATTATGTTTTTGTTGTCGCCCCGAAAATTCGGCAATAATTGCGCGCCCCGTTTGGTAACTTTATTTTTGTTTTATTTTTCGTTTTTTTTTTGTTGGGCTGATTAAAAGTTTAGCCAGCCAGGCGGCAACCTCGTTCTGGCGATTGCTTTCAGCAAACAAGTTGAGGCAGGCAACACACAAAAAGAGACGTCTGACAGACGTCTAACTTTTTCCCCAGACTTTGCTTAGTATGCGCGCAAAGTGGTTCTGTTTGGTGTGTGGTTCTCTGTCTGTGTGTGTGTGTGTGTAAGTGGTGTAAATGTGTGTGTGTGTGTTCTGTTCGCGTTGTTCAGCCAGAACAAAATGTGCTACCACAATTGCCAAGTTTCTGATACACTCTCGAGGTGCATACCAATGAAGTGTGCTATTGAAAATTAACAAGCTCAGTTGTGTCTGGGATATTGTCACATACATATTTAATAAGCCTGACTAGGATTTCAACATTTCATTCAATTAGTTTCGGGAAAGTAAACTTATTTAGCAGTTAGTTTAGTTGGACTTAAAAAGCAATCATCATGGTCCATTCGTTTTGGCTATATATATTTTGTTATTGAATTCATATTCGCAAACACAAAAATGCAATCAAATGTTGATAAGACTTTGGCAAACATATCCATGCCACTCAGGTGGCAGTCAAATGCAGCTACTTTTTGGGCAACTTAGAGAGCGAATTGGCTACGGCAACTGGCAAACTGCACTTGAACAACTGCCATAACTATGAGTATTGTACTATAACTTTGTTGAGGACCAGTCCTCATTCACAATTGACTTGAAGAGTTGGCATTTCATTTTTGGTTAGTTTCCATTTTATTATGTTAGTTCATTCTTTTATTCTCTAGATTCTCTTTTTTTTGTTGCCTTTTGCGCATTCAAAAAGTTTTTATAGCGTATGAAAATGTAGGAAGCCAATTTTTTTTATTGTTTTTGTTGATACCCTGTTTTTTCGATATGGAAATAGGTATAACAGAGATATTAGATTATGACTATTACTCGTTTAAGATAGATACTTCTTAAGTTCTGTTACGCCACATGTTTTAAGTTCTTTACAGGGTATCCCAAGTCAACTTCACACTGCCAAAAACATTCAATTTGTTCTGTCTTTTGTCTTCTGAATTGCTTTTTTTATAGGTATTCATATGATTAAGGACTTGGGTGCCGCGAGTCGAGAGGAAATTATACCGAAAATTGGCAAATTGATGGGGGAAGCTATTCTGTGGTAAGGGTTGATGAGTGTGTGTGTGTTTGCGCGCGTGTGTGTACGAGTGTGTGTGTGTGTGTGAAATATCATCAGCACATGATAGGAAGTTGCGTGGTTGTAATCAATGCTAATAAGCAGCTGCGTGTTAGCAGGAAATTGAGTCACATATGAGCGAATATTACGCATACGCGATGTTTGTTAAACATTCTTTGTTGAGTGCGAGTGTATTCGTGTGTGTTTGTGTGTGTGTACGTGTACGTGTGTGTTCGTATATTAATGTATGTACAACTTTGACTTGACTTTCACTTTGTTCCGTTCATTTTGTTCATAAATTTCATCGTCTTTCGTTTTTTCTTCTTTCTACTCGTTATGCTTATTCCATGGTTCTCATGCACTTTCACACACAGATAATGAAAATATATATTTATCGATAATTAAAACTGATTTAATGCGTATTGCGTTTTAATGGCTTTTTTCTCTGTATTTGTCTTTGTATATTTGTTTATTTTTCATTAAAACAAAAAAAATTGTTGAACCAAATCCGAAAATATATGTGTGTATATCTCGGGTAAAAACTGCAGATGAAGAACCGGAAGTGGAGATACTTATACCACATCACCATCATCATCATGGCAGCAAGAAATTCCGTCGAAATCCTTTGAAAAACTTGGATCTCGATTTTAAATTCGATGTTAATTCGTTTTAGCCAGCACCAAATTTAACCACAACAACAACAACAACTATTCCACCAACAACAACAACAGCATCAACAACTGGTGTGTGTTTGTGTGTGTGTCTATATCCCAAAAGCTAGGCTTTTTGTCATTGTTGTCGCTTTGTTGTTGTTGTTGTAGCGTTGGTTGCAGCCACAAAACAATAACAACATACAAAAGCCTAGCAACCTATATGTATGTATGTACAAAATATATGTATATAGTAACGGCATAGAAAAAGCACGAGTTATGTTTCTTTTTAATGTGTGTGTGTTGTGCTATTGTTGCTCTACTTACTAATGCTAAACAGTGTTGCAAAACAGTGTTGTTAAACTGTTTATATATATAATCAATAGTTGCCTAACTGTTTTTTTGAAACTAACTTTGCACGTTTCTTTGATGTATCGTTAACCTTTTTACATATTAGATATAAATAAGAAAAATATTTCTAAATAAACTAAAATATTTAAAAATATTCAATTGGCATGTTTTTCTAACGGTCTTTCCAATCTCTCTGTGTAAAAAAAACTATAAATTTAAACATATATTAAAGCTGGTAACACTTTTAGAAAGCTCTTTAAAGCTTTTGAGCTCGCTCTGTTTCTCTAACCATTCGAACTTTTACTAACCGCATCTGTTATACGGTCATTTAAATTTCCCTTTATTAACGTATAACCAAAAATGTTGTGTGTACTTCGTTTGACAATTGTTTTCGTTGCTTAGTTAAAGATTTTCATATATTTTTCTTACTAATTTGTGTTTCAATTCTTTATTTGCAGGTAAATATTGGCGTAGTACAAAATATATACTAAATACTTTATATAACAGGTATTTAAAGCTTACAATAATTACTCATATGGTTTCGTTTAAAAAATACTGGTTACAGTTGGAATTGAAACACTTACCGTTAACTAAAGAGCTTTTAGTTAAAGCTTTCATACCGCCCGCAAGCTTATTCACAGTGCGTGGAGTCAGCACAAAGAAACTTTCACTCATTGAGTGAAACTTATATGGTAGTGGGGCGTGTTCAATGTTCCATTACCATTTCGTTCCAAGTCCATGGCAGTTAACAGCAACATTCACTCGCATCGAGAACACTCGTTTCGGCTAACAGAGGCACTATTTTTAACCAAACCCCATGGAACAAACGAGGCCAGTTTCACAAATCAAGCGAGGTGTTCGGTTCGATAGGTTCAGTTCAGCAGCAGTCAGCTTCAACTTCAAACAAAAAGTGAAAGTGCGCGCAACTCAAAGTACACAAATATTTTTGAAATTTAAAAAAAACTGTAGCATACTTACGTGCTGAAATCAATTTAAACCACTTTTGCTAACCATTTTGGACAAGGTACGAATTATATGCATAAGATATGTTTCTGATATTTATGACTTTATTTTCTGGCTTGATTCTTGGCTATCTCTGTTCCTTTATTTCCAATTTTAAACATAAGCCGCGGGTTTGTTTATCGTTTTACGAGCTGCAGGTATGTTGTGGCCGAGGCCTGCCACATAAAAATGCAAAATTCCATTAAAATCTACACTGTTACATATTGGGAGGATACATGTGTTTGGGTTATTTCTGTTGTTTTTTTATTATTAAATTGTGCGCCCAGTTGTGATATTCTAGCTGTGGCAGGGTCCCTGGGCAGCAGCCGAAGCCACCAGCCACAGCAGCAGCAGCACCAGCTCTGACGTAGAAGTTAACGTGCCCATGAATAAATAAAAATTGTGTGTGTGTGTCTCTGGGTGTGTGTGTGAGTGTGTGTGACCTACCCGCCGCACATCTCTTAGTTGCTTTATTTTTCAACATAAAAATAACACATAAAACCTGGCTGGTTGGGGTTTTCTGCAATAACTTTTCTTTTCCTGTCTCTCTGTCTTCCTGTCTTCCAATTGGTACTTGTTCTTGGTAGTTTGTTGCTTGTGGCTATGGCTATGGCTATAGTTTGGTTTCCGCTTGACTCTTTTTTATCACCGCCATTTGCATCTAATCAGCTTCGAAAATGAAGCTGTTGACCGTTAACAGGGTCGCATATTTGATTTAATTTGCTCTCAATGTCTATCGCATATCGATATACGATGGCAATTAAAAATTGTTTGTTACATTGTTACGCTTGATGTGTCCCTTGCTGACCCAGATTTGTTTTTTTTGTCTGTTTTGGGCAGTCAATTTTTATGCTTTTGCCTTTTTAATGATTGAGTGTTGACATTTTGTTATGGATTTTTCAAGGGATTTTCATGATTTAATTTGCCCGCGGTTCGTATAGTCTATTTAGGTGGCATTAAAATGGACGACGCGCTTTTAGCCTGGGCTTAAACGAAGCACAAAAAAAGGTATCTTCTGGCCGAAAAAAAAGGGTCTAAACTGTTTTGCCTAATTCTGTACTTAATAAAAATAAACTTCACCGGAACGCGAACCTTTTTACATTTCATTTTTCATCTTGTATTACACGATAAAAATACACAAAAAGGTATCAAAACTTTGGCAATTTGTAATTATGTTAAATGGTTATTGAGTGAGAAATGGTTATGGTAGTTCGTATAGTCATTTTCAATTTACAGCTTAAGATATTTTTAGATTTTTCCCTTTTGGGACTTTATGAAATTTGCATGACTTTGTGGCCTTCAAAGATATTTTGAGATGACTCGAATATTTTTCACCTGCCACGAAATATTTTCCATAAAGCTTAAGCTCATCAACTATTTTTGCTTGTTAACTGAAGTATTCAGAGGCATACGTTCACATGCCCAAACCCAAAAAAGGTCTTTTCAAAGAAGACAAAGCAATAATTAAATATTCAATTTCAGCCTCTGGCTGCCGCGACACACCAAAAATGTTGTTTGTTAAAGTTCTCTCTGTTCTCGGAACAATGTTGTGCAGACAGTAAAAGCAACATGCAATTGCCGTTCGGAGGGCGGATGGTAGCCAAGAACTCGAAAAATGACACATGACCTACAATGTTTTGTTGTTATTTCATTCATTTTTCGGTTCCTTTTTACCGTTTTTTCCCGGAAATATTCGTATTCGACTTGCTTTACGTTCGTTCCTTCCGCCGTACTCAAAGGCAAATATGCCAAAAACAAACATTGTTCATTGAGGGGGGCGCATGTTGCCTTTCGACTTGCCAATCAATCATTGCCAACTACAATTTGGCGCATAATTTACAAAAGTTTTATGAGTTATAACCGAACAATTAAATCATGTTTAAAAATTATACAAAAAATAAATGAATCATATGATGGATATGATGATGACGATGAAAGGAAAACCGCACAAAACAAACATGCAAATATTTCTCTGTGCACAAATATAAATATATTATATTTTTCTGACAGAAATAGCTTGCAAACAGAAAACAATACGGATTTATGACTGATGCCAATCGAAATTGAGTTTTAAAGCGCGTGAAAAGGATTCCAATTTATTCTGAAAAGCTGCAAATATTTGGCTTATTCGACGAAACAAAAGGCAACTTAATACATTTTATGTGCCGCACGTGGCCCGAGGGCGTTGCATTTGCAGTTGGCCAAAAACAAAGTCGCTCTAAATTGGCTTTATTATTGCCTAAGTTAAACTATGTTTGTGCCCTGGGGAAACGTTTAACATTGCTACAGCAGCAGCCAGCGAGTAGTTAAAATATCATTAGAGTTGGCTTAGCTATGTGCTAATGGCTGGGAAATCAAATAGAGCTTAGATAACTGAGAGATCTAGGGAAATATTATATAACACACATGTTTTGTTTAAATATTTAAATGTTATGTGATGTAAATTTAAACTATTTCACAGAGAATCTCAAACAAACGAGATTGTTGAAAAAGTTTTGAGAAAAACTTTTCAAGCAGCTACTTATCAACCATAAAATGGCTAAAGTTTTGCATTTTAACAAGCAAAAAATGTGTAGATAATGTGAAAAGCATGAAGACATATATGGGAACATTTATGAACTTTATCAAAATGTTCGCTTACATAAGCCAGCAACATAAAAGATAAGAACAATAGTTGTTCTCAGTTAGTAAAGAAAATCTTTTCGAACAAATAAATGTGAAACCATAAAAAAGAAAAGTTTGACAAATTGAAATTAAATTGAATTTTTCATTTGATTCAATTTATTAAAATGTTAACTTTCTGACAGTTTGATTTTAATTTTGACAGCAATGACACAGCAATTTTATTGACAACTGAAATCTGTGCAGCAAAAACATAAATAGCTATATTTACAATGTACAAATGACATATAATATCATAAAAAGCGTCCTTGTCAGATTTCCCAGTTCAGCCCTGCAGCTGTACACAACTTTAATTTGTTAAAAAATTCCCCCTCAAATGGTTGACAAACGTCAAAGCCAAAGCCAAAAGAATTTTACATATACATACATATTTATGATACACACAAAAAGTCGAAATACCCAAAATATACACACACACACACGAAAAAGTCAGTCATGAAGTTATCAATTCCACAGAAAGAAATCATTCAGGCATGAAAAAAAGAAATACAACGTCACTCTGTGCTGACTATATATATATTTCATTTCATTTCATTTTGTATTGTATTGTCGCTGGCTTGTCTACTCTCTTCCGCATATGGTATGGTATACAAATGTCAAGCTTTTAAACTGCCAACCAATCCACACAACAGATAACAAGTTAGCCAGTCATGTGTGTGCGAGTGTGTGTGTGTGTGTGTGGTCTGGGTTTTGGAACTAAAACTCTGCCGATGACTTTTGCTGCGTATTCACTTTGATATAATTCAATTTGGAATACATACATATATCAATATATATGTTGTGATGTCAGCATACTTATATGCACATATCATTTCTTGTGGACATTAAATCAATAAACAAAGCACAGATAAAAACAAACAAACCAAAACACAAAAACACAAAACAAGTCATGTCAAATCATGTAACAAATTGTTAAAACGCTAATGTCAGACAGATGTCGCCATAACGAAATCATGTTGTTGGCCATTTTTATCCGCACACAAACATACTCTCACACACATACATAATTAATGCTAGCGTAAACAGTTAGTTTTCCACTTTCTATCATCCCACTGTACATTTAGTCAATCAACGCGTGAAATTGCCACAGTTGACTTGTAAGCTAAACTAGCAGCTGACTCCCCCCACCCTCACACACATGTATATTACGCATACGTCGCGTATGCCAACAAGTTGAGTCCATCAACAGCAGAAAACGACGCAGCGAACGCCTCTGGCCCCTTTACATAGGTGTGTTTTGACTTTGCATATCTAATGATTACGCTGCCAAGTCCCTGAAACTAACATAAACCACAAACACACACACACAGAGTCAGTTACACTCATACACAGTTACACTCGCTGAGACTTTTGAGTGTCTTTCACTTCCTCCAACCCGTCATACTTGGCCTTGTCAGATTGCCAGTGGTTCACATCAAAGTGCCTAAGTAAGTTGGCCAAGTTGCTGAGGCGTACACTGAGTAAACTTTCTGAAAGACCGTCGACAAAAGTAGTATATGCTATGTGCATTAAAGTCCATAATACAGACCAAATTGGAGGTCATTGTAGTTAAGTAACTCGCAAAGGGAAAAGCATAAGAAAATTGGGGCGGAAAGTGGAATTGTTATTACTCTGATTTGATGCCACAAATAAATATAATTAATAGCTATACAATGCGCGATGTGCCATCGAATATTTGTTATATTTATAAGTTTATGGCTGGCAGTTAATTGATATGATTTGGCAATAACTTCAGTTACAAAGGGGAAATACCAAATAATTAGCTAATCACATGAAATCAAATGTTACGACTTTGAGCTTAGGGAAAAAAAGGTTATCTAAAAATAGAAAAAATGTATATATTGATAAAGTTGAATTTGGTCCCAAAAGCAGCAGCATCTGGTACATTATTCATCAATGACATTTGATTTATTGTATTCTTTTCAACAAAAGCCTGTCAACCCAAACAATTTCACACCAAAACGCCACAGTTGCAATTTCCAATAACCTATTCCCATGTCTCGTGTAGGTAAAGCTTGGAAATCTATAGAATAGCTTAATCAATCACTTTGAATACACTTTGTTTTCGGGCAATCAAACAACTTCCCAAATACACAGCTATTGTATTTGTGTTCAAGTTAAGTTTCCAGCTAAGAAAGTTCGAGCTATAAGTATAACTTAAATTGCAACAACAATTTTGTTGAATGTTGAAGAACTTTTCATGGCTAGCTTATTGTTATTGAAGGCTAGCAATGTGTTTGTTTACCTA
Organism: Scaptomyza parva; assembly: GCA_035044645.1. NCBI lineage: Eukaryota > Metazoa > Arthropoda > Insecta > Diptera > Drosophilidae > Scaptomyza > Scaptomyza parva. Next base: position 10,225,162 of record JAWNNT010000090.1, read on the forward strand.
ATTGTGTGTGTACGGCTATTAATAAAACAACAAATGTCATGTGGGGGCTGTCAGTCTGTCCATTTTCTTTAAGTGCTCGACGCTCTTAATGTGCCGCACGCAGAACATTACAATCTCCATTTATCTAAGCTGCGACAGCGTGTTTTCAATTAAATATTGAAACACAAAAGCAAATAAATTACACGAATAACAATTTTAGTTGTGGCTATTCGGCATTATTCGGGTCATGACCAACAGGGAAAAAAATATATCGTGTAAATCTACAAATTACCTTAATATTTAATAAACAATGGCACGACACACAGAACAACAGCACAAGAAGCAAAACTTTTATCCTGCCATACCAAGATTTATTTTCCTTCCCCGTTGACAAAGTAGCCAGGTGGTCAGATGACCTGATGACCAGGTGGTCAGGTGGTCCCGTGGCCCACGGTTAGTTAGAGATAAAGTTAGGGGGGTAGTACGCAAAAAGGAACCCCTTTTTCGTGCACATCATAATTCATTCGTTTCGTTTGTTGGGGTTTTCGTGCCAAACAACAATGGAGGCCTAAATGTAATTTCCTTTTGGGCCCATTGTCTGGTTTATTGTGTAAATGTGCGTTTTTGCCTTCGCTGATTCGGTGATTCAATAAAATCAAATTTATTTCTGTTACGGATTTTCGGTCATTACTCGAACGCTTAAATGGATTCCTATTTTGGCTCAGACAGAGCCTGCCGATTGGGCCATGAGTTTTGATGTTCTACCGCAACATAAACAGAGATAACAACGCATTAATTCAGTCAGCCAGGAAATTGAAACCGAACATTTCAAAAATTTATCAATGCGTAAGGTTTTGAAGATTGTGTTTTCGTTGTTGTTGCTGTTGAGGTATTTCTTGTATCTTAATGATAAAGAAAATCGCTCAGCTGTAACAGAGATAGGGCTTAAAATATGTCTGCTTAATATTCACTCTTAGCGAATCTTGCTTATTTTTAAGCTCAATTGAAAACATGTGTTTATAGGCATTGTCATTATCAGGATAAGAAAACAAGTTAGGTATACATAATATTATATACACTTGAAAGATTTTGCATTTAAATGGCAGATATATGATAAAGTGGTTCGATATCGACAATTTTGACAAATGATCTAAATGTAATAAAAAGAAGACCTTAACTTAAGTCTTAGCTTGTTAGCTGAGGGACTAAATTGCATGGAAAATTTATGATCCCAAGAAATATAATATCATTATAATTAAAAATGCCAATAAATTGTCCAACGCATTACAAAATCAATTAACCAGTCACAACACAGGCTTCATTTTATGAAGCTCTGCAAACTTGATTGAAATTCTATTTTGGCGACTTAAAATTTTTGCCTTTGCTGTTCTTTGCTTTTGTCCTTGATGCTGCTGGCACTTTTGATATTTCATAATAAGCTTCCGTACATGCGGTGGAGGTAATTTCTCGACTTTCTTGCTGCAAGCCAAACATCGTGCTGCCACTATACTATACTATACCAAATGCTTAGAATGCAGACAACTTTAATACAATATATTGGCAAAGTTGTGGAAAGTATGCAAAAGTCGGAAGCAGCAGCCAGAGTCCATGCCAGGCAATAACTGACAGCAGAAGCAATCTTGTTATTATGAGAACCACATGAACAGTTTCTTAAGGTTGGAATAACAAACACCTGTTTGGTAACGAGATACCCTGTTAGGGAGGAAAACCATTTAAGTTTGAATTTTTTCACAGTATAAGAATAAACATAAGATATAGAAGGGTGAAATGATAAACACTTTCATTGGCTTTGTTGCATTTCCATAGTATCCCTCAACAAGATACAAAATTAGCATAACGCTTTTATCACACTCCTATGCAAATAAAGGACATTACATTAGGGGCGTAACTCTAAACTGCGCTTAAGTTTTGTCTTCAGGCATTGCCATTGACTGTTAAATGATACAGTTAGTTGTAAGTTGCAAGACGACCGCCTGTCTGTCTGCCCCTTTTAACCGAACTTCAGTATGTTCTTTAGCCATTCAGTCAGTCAGTCAGTCAGTCAATCATGCACTCGAGCATGTATTTCCTTCCTTTCTGCGCTGCAGCGCAGAATTTCCGTTTCAATGCACTCTGATTGAAAGTCTTACGTTCTTGTGTGTGTGGCCCTTGTCCTCGTCCACGTCGTTGTCAGTGTGTGTGTGTTAACTCTAAAGTACTACCCCTACCGGTCGCCACACCCACATGAACGCCCACTCAACGATGTCGTTTGCAATTTTAATGTGCAATGACGTAGATGCAAAGCGTTGATAATGTCGAACGTCCCCATTTCGATAAGCCGGCAATTCAAATAAACTCAATAAAAACGAGGACAAGCGAAAAAAAATTAATAAATATTCATTAGCTGAATGCTAAATACTCTTGTCGAAAAACAGAAAAAATATAGTAAAATAAAATGTTAAATAATATTAAAGTAATATAAAATTTCACTAAAATAATATCTTAAAGTTACACATTTTAACATTGTTTTGCTTTTATATCATTTTTCTGACCCTTGTTAGGGTATAAACTGTGTCATTTTCTAAGCTAACATTGATTGGCATATCCACCACACATTGCCACATCTGTCAATGTCGGCCCCATTGTTGCATGTCCTGACAATGCAACTAACTGTTGTCCACGGCCTCTTCAGCCAGACAATGTGACAAAGGGTTTTTTTTTCTCGGGTTTTTTTTTTGTCTACTGTTCGGTCGCACTGCACCCTCGACAAGCTTATTCTATTATATCCCGATTGTGTATCGTGTTGTGTGGGTCGTAAAAGTGTCTAATTAAATAGAGCTTTTAAGGCGTTCTAATTTTCACAATCTCTCGCTAACCCTCTAAGGGAAAATCTCCTTTCGGTTGCAGTTTTCGTGTTGCAAACAAATTGCTTTTACTTTAATTGGATTTGAATTGTCGTTTGATGGTCACCACCCACGCCGTTGGTGTTGTTGTTGCAGTAAGTATTTGCCAGGGTCACGCACCTACACCTGGTTGAGCTCCACGCCCGTGGGCAGAGGGCGAGAGAGAGCTGCCTGCACCAACGCCATCAACTATTTTTTTTTAAAAGTTCTGGTTTGCCTCAGAGTGTTGTCCTTGGGGGAATTTTTCTTGATTTTACTTTTTTGTGCGCCATTTATTTGCTTTACGGCATGTTTGCGTTCATAACTGTAAATCCGTTTTTATTATCCGCTCCCACAGGCAAAAGCCCCAAAAAACCCCCCAAACCACAGAGGCTTTTTTACACATATTTTCAGTTTGTGCCCTCAACTGTATATAATAAGGCTAAAGGGCATGAGCAACTGCTGCTGCGAGAGAGATATTCATACAGTGAAACATATGATAAAAAGTATTTTTTACATTGAATATATATAAATGTATTAACTTATCATAACAAATATATATTCAATATCATATTTAGAAACTTTTCAATCGATGAACTCTTAAACAACAATTGTATAAACAGAAATGAACGAAGGTATCTCATTTTGCAATCATACTTGTTATTTGATGTACTATTTATTGTTGTTAAGTTTCATTTTTTGAAATCATCGTTGTTGGAACAAGTGCTTGGGGGTACAAGAAACCCGTCCGTATTCATTGCATGCCGCTGTCCATAAACTTGAATGCTCTGAACTCTCAACACTGAACTCTCGGCAACACCATGAGCACCATGAAGCTACTATTTTTGTTTATTATTCTTGTTTCTCTTGTGCCCGTTTGACTTTTGTAACTAAAAATTATTATGGCAACAAACAGCAAGAAGCGTGTTTCAACAACTCATACAAAGTACAAACAGGAACTATGCGCCAGAATAGCTAGCACTCACAGTCACATTCACATTCAGATTGTAGAAGTAGGAAGGAAATGGTAAGGAGAAGAGAGATGGTAAAGAGGAAAGAGAGATGGTTAAGAGGGAAGAGAGATGGCAAAGAGATGGGAAAGTTGTAGAGCACACATAGTAAAAAGTATGGTTATGGTCGAGACTCTGATTTATGGTTACAGAAGGGCAGAAAGAGAGAAACTCGGATCCAAAGAATTTTGGATGCTGGCTTAATTGGCAAGATTTTTGGTTGGATTTGTGTTGTTGGTAAAAAGTGGCTGAAACAAATATGTGCATATATGATAGTAGCAGTCAAATCACATTAGTATGGGATGAATACATAAATATATTTGTGTTAACATTAAGCTGATTAGAAAATGTATTTAAAGAGACATAAATATTCAAAATAAACTTCTTTTGCTCGAAAGAAATACGCCTTAACTATCTCGTTTATCCCTATTTTCCTTTCAAATTATATGTAAATGTAATAAATCAACATAAATCAAGTGAATATTTCAAGCTTAGTTTGATTTATCTCATTTTAAAAAGGTAACATTTCCGTTTCCTGTTATCTTATCGGAGATTCCTTTTCGTCAGAGCCTTCGTTTTCAACTTTCAGACCAGGAAATCTTTGAATACCTTTATTTATAAAAGAAAAAAATTGTATTTCTTATTTGCAATTTGAGACACAGCTGCAAGCTGCAATTTCTCATAAAACAGCAAACCAATCTTAAATCCTTCATGCAAATTGTGCCACGAGGCACAGCGAGAAAGAGACAGAGAGAGAGAGAGAGAGAGGGGGAAAGAGTATGCTAAAAAGAGGTCAAAGCAAACTCAGGTAATAGCTTCGGGGTTTTAATTGATTTTAATATTTAATTGCGCAAACAAAATGAAATGCAAATTTTAATTGGAGACTGCCAAAATTTCGCACATGAATTCTATTTTCATGCATTCAAAAATTCAAAATGCACAAAGACACACATACAACTGGCAATCAGAAAGAGAAAGAGAGAGTGTGAGATAGAGAGAGAAAGTGCACTTAGTTTTGTGTCTACAAATGTGTATAATAACAATTATCTTTTCTATTTATGCAGTTGTATTTGCTAAAAAGTTTTCGAATTATAAATTCTCTTGCATAAATAAAAAGTTGCTCAACATAAAAGACAAAATTGATTTTTATCTATTATAACACCAAAAAGTATCTGTCAAAATGTATAATACAATATGAGATAAAGTTCTTCATTTCATTGTTGTTATAAAATGTATCAATAAAAATTGTCACACTCAGAGATTAAAACAGCTTTAGGCTGCAAATTGAATTTGAATTGTTGCACTTTGCCAATTTCCTGCCAAATATTTGCACAATATTCTGTTATCTTTTAACGGCAAACACTTTTTAAAATGCCACTCACAATTTTTTTTCGGTATCTAACTAACTGAAATGTGAAAAGCAACAAACGTGTGGAGTTTAGTTTTATGTTTCTTGTTTTTTTGGCGCACACACACAGATAGTAATCAAGATGCAGCACGATTTTAGTGGCTGCCACTTTATGTTGCGCCACTATTCGTGCGGAAATTAGTTCGTGGTGTCGTTAAGCTTTTCCGCATTTGCGCATTTTAAAGTCATTATCCGCAAAGAATACACACAACCCACTCTAACTTGTTAGTGTTGATAATGTGATGCTACTTTATGACTGTCTGGCGAGTAGTTAAAATACCCTGTAACAGTAAGGGAGAAGTGAAAGGGGTAATCAGTTACTTGTAACTGATATCAGTTTCACACTTTGAGTGGCTTTAGAAAAACACTTTCTCTTGCCAATTTTCCCCCACTCGCTTTTGTTTGTCTTGGTCTTGTCTATTGATGAGCTTGTTGTTCTTTCATTTCCATTGTTGTTCTTTGCGGCCACAGAACGACACTTGAGAGACGACGTTTCCCTCGTTCATTTTTCTGTATGCTCGCGCTCTATACTACATGTCTTGTTTACATTTGAATGTTGGCTTACGTCTCTACTGAGTGCCACTGCCGCAGTTGTTATGACTCTTTTGGGGGCGTCAAGTTAATTTAATTCTGTGTTCTTGCTTAATTGAGTGGCTTGGCTGGCTTGTTGGCTGGTCAAGTCTGAATGGGCAAATGGAAATGTAGCGGAAAAATTGTGGATTAGGAATTAGTTCCACAGAAAGTTCAGAGGGCCCACAAAAGGGACTGCTTTACATGCCTCTTATTCAGTATTTTCTTTATGTAAGTAATCTTCTCTTTGAACAACGTTTCAATTAGCATGATAAACAAAAATAGAAAGTGGCTTAGTTTAAAGAGTCAGATTAAACTTGAAAGTCGAACTTTCTCTAACTTGTGACATGCTTCAAATTCTTAGCTTGCTTAATTATTATATATATCTTTCTCTTCTTATGCTGTCATCTTTTTCTAGCATCTCCTTTTGGCTAATTATACTTTATTACTCACACTTGGTTGCTTTTATTCGCTAACTTTGATTTAATGACCGTAATTTGGGAGTCACGAAGTCTTCGCTTTCAACCAATTTTGATATGTCACTTTTGTTAATTTGAACGGGCATTTAATTAAGCACATAAAATGGATACACACACATAAATAAAAACTGACAGCTATGCTTTGTATGTATGTGTGTGTGTGTGTGTGTACCTGGTATTATAAAACAATGTAATGAAAAACCTGTGCACGTTGGCACAAGTTTAGGTATAAATTACCACAATAAATATAAACTCAGTCATTGGCCAACAATAATGTCAAACTACAACAAAACAACAACAACAAAAACTACAACAATAACATCAATGTGCTTACGCACAAGCGCCTTTTATATAATGGCCTGAAAACAAAAAATAAAAAGGCAACGGAAACCGTTCAACAACGAGCAATGCAAATAACACAAAAACCATAAAGCAATGAACAACAAAAAAGAGGCAAAAGAAAATGTTCAAGACTTTTTTCAATGCAAGCGTGACGTGTCGTAAGTTTTATACGATGTGAAAATTAAATTTTTGCATGTCAGCGTTAAATTAATTTCCATTTTTTTTATTTTCTTACCGTCACTCATTGCGTAATGAGAAAATCTTAAGGATGAAGTTAAATGAATAGAAGAATATCAACAGGTGTTCTATTTGTCTACAAAGCTAAACATGACATCTTTTATTAAGTATACGTATTAGAGTTAGAAGAAGAAAGAAAGCAGAAAGGGAACTGAGTAATATTTCAAATATTTCAAACATGATTTTCTCTAAAGAGAATGAGTTTTTACATAATATACCAAACAATACTTGTTAGTTCTTCCAGTCACATAAATATTAAACCAAAATATATATATGATATCTGGGCAAGCAAATTGCATTTTCGCATGCCAGGAAAGCATTTACCTAACTTGAACCTTGCCCTTTGCCCTGCTACCGGCAGGTATTCGAATGAAGCTCGCCTTGCAGCGTCTTTGTGTGTTTGTTTTTGGCTGCGGTCTCTCTGCTGGTGTCATCGTCATCGTAATAATAAGTTTCAATTTCAATTGTCCTTAGACTGGCACTGGGAACAAAAGGACAACCGCAAGGAGAGACAGCGAGCACACAAAGCATAAACCGGTAGCAAATTGCACTTGCTCCTTTGCTGCTGCTGCAAGTCATAACCATAACCGCTTCCCGCTTTGCATTTGAGTGTATATATTCCTTATTAATATTTCGGAGCGAGTGAATGCTTTCAAGCCATTGGCCCTATAGAATGGGTGGAAGACTTAGCAAAACTTGAGCAACAAAAACATAATTCTTCTCATTTAAGATTTATAATCATAGAAAGTTGGAACTAAAGTTATGATTATTGCCAAACTGATAGTATCTGCAAGTCGTGTATGCCTAAGTTTCCATATTTTTATTTCCATTTCCAACAAACACGAAAAGCTACTTTTTTTTAGCCACATGGTAGTTGGGTTTTAGCTCGTGTGCGCGTGTTGGGCATTTTTTTTGGTATTTTTGTTTAAAAAAAAAAAAAAGTGAAAAGGAAATAAATTCTAGATTTATTTTCGTTCTTTTTTTTGGCAACTTTTGTGCTGCGCATTGCTTGTGGGCATTTTTAATTTGGTTGCAAACTTTGTCTGTTTCGCAAGGTTTGAGTTTCATTTTAATAATAAATATATGCGAGTTGTGCAAAATGGGCGCCATTTTCCTGTTTTCTTTTTTTCCATAAATATCCCGGAAATATTGTAATGGACGGTCAAGGAAGTGTAAAAGTTTCGGTCTCAACTTGTGTGTTTGGGTGGGAGGATGGGAAAAAAGCTTTTGGCAAATGTTAAAGTAGTTACAGTTTGGCTGTAAAAAGGTTCATTATATAGATATATAAAATTCATGAAAATCTCACAGTGAGCTGCAATTTTAAATCAATGTTCGTGTCAAGTTCATTTTGTAGCAGGCCCCAAAGCAATTACAAGCTGACATTAAAATTCTCCCTCAACAACTGCAAACAAATTGTGCTGAATTAAAAGTTTTGCACAAGATTTGAACACAAAAATTCGGTAGCACATTTCTCACGTAATCAAATTGTCAACAAATGGATTTCTTTGCGCCTCGCACGTGTCTAACGTGACCCAAAACAGGCCTGCCCCAGTCACTTGAGGCATCTTCATAATTTCCAAAGCAATGCGCATTGCATATTAAATAGTTCTGGGTCTATTGTTTGCCTTTTGAAATAAGTTTGAAATAACTGTTTGACTGGCAGCCGGAAAGGCAGGCAGGCAGTATTGGATTTTTTTTTGCTTCTGGCACACATCGCGTATACGCAACGTGTTGCTAGCACCAAACAGCTGTCGAAACTTTACATTGCCTGTCAATCAAAAACAGCCGTGCGCATCGATCAAGTGTTGACTATCGAATAAAACGTTCAACTTTGCTGCCTAATTGAAATTGATTGTGTACACAATATACAAGTGTTGCAAAAGAATAATGATTTAGCACATAAATGACAAGCAGTTGTCCAAAACAGTTTGGGAACAGTATATCTGCTAGTCATGTGAAATACATTTATCCATATCCATTTCATTCATGCAAACTGAATTTAAGTTAATTCGCTAATTATGCAAATGGCCAACATAGATTGGATAAGCAGAGAAAAAAACCATTTAAATAAATTATGTATTGTTAAATTCGCTGAAAATAACTGCAAAAATAACCAAAAATAATGCTATTATCTGGCGTTTTAAAGCCAGCATGAAAATGGAAGCCGTATCGAAGCATATTTTATGCAAATTTGGCTCGTTATGAGCTATGGCCACGTTGCTGATCTGGCAATAACCAAAAGAATGTTGAGTTTGTATTGTTTACGACTTTTGTTATCTATTTAATGCATTCAGAGTTCATTTTGAGCTGAACCCGGCTAAACAATTAAATGTGCCTGGTTAAACAAATTACTCCACATAAATTCTATTAATTATCTCATTGTTGTGGGCTATAAAGCACTCTGCATGCCTTTTCTGCTCTTTGTTGTCATGAATGATAAGCAGCTTAATTGCTGCACTTTGTGCGTATTTTGAGTTATTTATTTGAACAATAATAAACAATACAAAGAGAGAGTGTATTTATAGCAAAAGCTGACAAAAACAGACTTTGTTAATCAAGATGTGCTTTGAAAACAGTTTTGAATGGAATTATTTAAAGTTGACATCTCTATAACATGCAAACTGCTTTTAGTTCTTACCTTGATAATCCCCTTCTTACCTTCACAAAATCAAGCAAGCAAGTTCTCCCCAAAGTGCTATTTGGTGTCCCCATCGCTCTATTAACCAGCTAAAAATACAACAAAAATAATAATGATATTACTCCGAAGAAAGGAGGGGAGAAAAAGTTTTGCGCCATTAAGATTCACTTAGGGGCAGCTTCAGAGTTAATGCCAAAAATCTGTGGCAAGTGTTTTGTGTATTGGCATTTTGAGTGGTGGAACGCAGGAAATTTTGATGACACCTCGTTGACTTTAATGCACTTTCATTAAAGGGGCTTATGCGCATATTTGTTTAGCCATTGAGCCATTTATTTATGGGCCCAACTTGTCATACTTTTGGCGTATTTCCCTTGCCAAAGCCCAATATATTCAAGTGTGCCACCATTTTATTTTTACGGGCTTTACTTAATTTATGACCTGTGTTACGTTTCGGGCATCGAACTGGGAAATTGTTTGTCATGTTGTCGTTGTACCGGTTTTCCCGTTGACACCTCACACAGCCTGTGTGTATGTATGTATGCGTGTGCCATTTTCATCAACCTTCCGGCACGAATGCAATCAATATTGTTGTGGAATCAGCAATAAATAGTAAAGATGTGAGCGTGTTTAGTAACTGAAAACATGCGAGCACTATTTGAGTACCCGAAAACTAAGAAAATAGTGTCAAAAATATAAAAAATATGTTTATAACGTGAAGCACGTGAGACACGTGAAACACGCTTTCTTTTCTAGTTAAGATTGCATGTGATATGAAAAAAAAATCGTGAAGAATTTCAAAGAAAAACGATTCTTATATAGTTAATCCCTCGACTTCATTTTAAAGTAATAAAATATTTAACAATGTGCCAATTGAACTTGTCATATGTGAGTTTACCCTTTTCTTTGGAAGGTTGAACATTGGTTGTTATCCGGTTGCAATTACAGAGCGACGGCAGCAATGTCTGCTTATTTATTTAAGACTGTCATTAAGCTGCATGCACGACCAAGCGTACTGTTTATGTAAGTTCTTACGACTGCCACCAATTGAAACTGAACACGAAGCACACACAGCACAGCAGCTAGGCAACCAGCTGGCAAAAGTTTACCACTTCGAGTAGTAGAGTTTGGCCCCCAAAGCAGCTGGCTCCTGCATAACTCATTCGTTTTCATATTCTCTTCTCCACAACTACTACGTTGCCAGCAAAAAGGGAATATAGAATATGGCTAGATAGAACTTTAAGTAAAACCAGCAGGCGGTCGGGCGGGCAATCTCTCTGAGAATCGTCTGTGTAAACATTGAAAATCACAATAAAAATGCAACGTGAACTCCAGCCAACTACCAAACAATGTCTGCAATTTAATTAAAGTGATAAATTGCAAGCCATTTGTGTCTTACCTGAAGACCTTCCTGTAGAACTTGGCTGTAGAAATGGCTTTAGCGAAATTGTGCTTTGCGCTGGAAAATTGTCTGTGAAATGGTTTTGGAAACGATTATAGGCTCGCTTTCTGGTTCCGTTTCTGTTTCTGTGGTCAAAGTGCGCAAATAATGGCTGAAATAGCATTTGAAAGTAAACAGCTTAAACAAAGCGCAAAAATCAATACGCTTCAAGTGTACATACAAAATGTTTGTTTAAGTATTTTAAGCGTGAAACGAAAACCATTAAATATAAACATTAAATGTATATATTTGTTAAACAATTGATTAAACGGTTATTTATGTCGCTTTCTCAAACAAATATGCCTGAAGTTGCATTTTATATTCGCAAAAAATTCAATGAATTCTTATTAAAAATAAAAATTCATTTTAATTAGCAGTTTTGTGGTTATTTTTTTTGCTTATATTCCGCTGGCATAATTAACTGTTATATCAAGGAGGCAGTTTCCACCCGGACGGTGGTAGACTGTTAATGAAAGGAAATCTGTTGGTAACGATAAGATAGCAAAACAACTCTCTACAGCACGGCTGTCAGGGACATTTTTAGCATTGAAGACGCCGTTAGCTAATGAATTTTAATTACGTAAATAAGTTGTCTTGGGCAGTTGTCGTTCTTGGTATCTTCAAATGCTTGAAATGCTTAAAATGAAAAAAAAAATGAAACAGCAAAATAATAAACAAGTAGCTTAGGAAAACACGACAGAAAAAAAGACTAAATTATCAGATTTTTCGTTGTCGTTGTTGTTGTCGTTGTGGGCGGCAGGAAACAGGAAATAATTGTGACTTGAGGACAAGTTTGTCAGCTTTACATGAAAATATATATGTATACGGAATACGGAAAATGGCAAATGGCATATCATGCATTAATTAAGTATTTAACATGTCTGACGTTGATGAGCTTTTGCTACAACAAGCAAATTGCACATACGCCACGTTTAACAGCGCCAAGAAGTTATTTAATTGGACGCGTGAGAGCTTAATGTGCCATGTCTTCTCTTTTTCATTTTTCTTTCTTTTGCCTTTCATATTTTTTCGGGGGCTTGGGGAATATTATTATGATTAAGTACAGGTGTAAATTTGTTACCTCTGCTGTCTTATTTTGTGGTTATTAATTTTATTTTCCACTCGAGTACTCTGTGCCGCGGCTCATTTCTTTCTCCCATTGTTTGTTTATTGTCTGGTTTAATGAGCCGCATGCAACATTTATTTAATAACCTTGCCACGCATAATTCGGCACTAAAATCGCGGCTATTCAATTTTATAGTTTGTGGCCAAACATAAAAATTTAAATTCATTTCATACATAATACAAATGTAACAAAATAAATCTCTTTATTTAAATTCCAAACAATTTATTGTATAAAAAAAGTTGGGAAAAAAAATGTGTAAAAATAATTAAATCTATTTCGACAGCTGTGTAAACCACAATAAGTTGTAAACTTCAAAAAAAGCTTATTTGTGTTTAGTGATGATTAATTAATTGCCAGGATGCTCGAAACGCACAATCGACAGCTAAAAAGTGTTTTGCTACAAAAAACATAAAATCGAATTCAATGCCATTGAATGATTTAATGCTTTTTGTTCAAGCACTTTTTCGGGGGGGTGGTGGGGCAGAATATGTATCTGCCACTGCCACTGACCACTTGACACTGGGCAAAGTCATCAACGAAATGCGGCCAGCCCTGTTTTCAACTGCCACGCCCAATACACCTGACTGCCCACAGCCCACAAAGCCCACATCGTCCACCTGAAAGCCAGCCCCAACTGACTGGCAGCTGAACAAAGCAACCTTGCAAAAATGCACAATAAAACAACAATATTTCCAAGCCACAAAACTGTTTTCTGTTTCTGTTTCGGTTTCGCTTGCTGCGATGTTGTTGTTGTCGTTGTTGTTGTTGGCTTCTTTTAGTGGCTGATAGTGGCTGGCCAAAAAGGCCTTACGTGTCAATTTATTATAACTTATTCAAGGCCAAAAGAGAATTTTTGGTATCTGCGTGAAAAATGCCATAAAAAAATGAACGCTGACCCAACCAAAAAAAGAAAAGGAAAAACCCCAACATGATAAAGACATCGCCTGCCCGCAATCCATACAAACAATAAGTTGTGGGTTATATGGTGTGGAGTATTAGAAAAAATAATAATAAATATTTTAATCATACTTATACGGTCATAAACCCAAAACGTTTACTATGCCTAACTCAACTCCCAGGGTATTCTGCTGTCTAACAATCATACTAGAGTAGGAATTTTACGGCTTCCTTCCGCCGCAAAAAAAGGAGGAAAAAAACTCTGACACGCACAAGAAGTTACGCTTCAAGTATATTATCGAAGCTTTTGGCCCGAGTTCTTGGCAAAGTGCCAAAAAATTCTTGAACAAATTTTTGCCGAAGCTCAATCAGTAATCGATCGATTTCTTTTAAAAGTGGGCTTGAACGCTTAAAGAATTTCAACAACAATAACATTAAAAACAAAAAACATGTCAAAGAGTTTTTTATTACAAAAAAGCTTCTTATTAAAAATCCAACTGAACTTTTGTCATTTAGACACTTACACTTATTCTTTAATTACTTTTTTGATTACAGCAAAAGCAGCAATAAAAATTCAAGCCGTCTTTCGGGGCCACAAAGTGAGAGAAACCATGAAAAAATCGGAAACCAAAACTACAACCAACAATGGCAGCGCCATTCCCGCCGCCGCCTCCGCCGCTGCTGAGGCAGCTTCGTCATCTGCGGAGCCCACCAAAGCAGAGCTCGAGGCTGAATTCGATCCGAACGACAAAGGTAAGTGAATGTTGGCATTAAAGCACTCGAAAGTGTTAGGCAAGAACATTGCAGACTCAGTTTACACTCAGCAAATATTTACTTTGACCAACTCAAAGAATGGCAAGGGCAAGCTACGCATCGGAGGAGAGGATACATACTTGTAAGATGACGCATTTCCGTAACTAAAGATGCTCCAAAGCAGATTAAAAGAAAATTTCTAAGAAAATCCAAGCACAAAGCAACATTTGTGTTGTATTTCATTCCAGGAATACAATTTCACTGCTTTACCTTGCTGCATTTGGTTTATTTTCAACAAACGTGTCACATTAAAATTACATCTTAATGTTCTTATACAAACACTCACACACTCACACTTGAGAAGTGGAGAACTTCATATGTTAGTCCTACTTGGTCATTATTAGCTCAAGTCCGTGACACAGTTGCGAGTCCTTCTTGACTAAGTGCTATCTTGTTAACCTGCTCGCTCATGGCAAACACATTAATCATGTGGCCTACACTTGCCGAAATTTCTCATGTACATTCATTTGACACTTGTCGCCTTCTTCTAGTCCTTGGCGCTCCGTGGCGCTCCTCGCCGTCAGCAACTTTACACCCATGTTGGAATTACAATTTCTCTTCCCGTTGCGAACATAATGAAAACTTTGGCATTACGCAATATAGTATGTGTGTGTGTTGAATATATACATACATACTTTTAGAGTGTAGGAAAAATTTGTCACAACAACATTATCAACAGCTGCTTTTGTGGCGTGGGTGTGGATGTTGGCTTAAAGTAGCCTGCAAATGACAGGGGAACCCGCATGGGTATATAAAAAGTTTACAGCAATGCCCCAGTCCCACTGCCTCACACCAGCTTCATCGCCCATTGGGTATTTAATCGTGGCACTGACAGATCCGCAACTCTCATAAATAACGCAGCAAAACTTCGTTCCAACGACACACTGGCATATATATATATATTTGAGTATGTATTTAGCCCAAGGGAAGTGAGGATCTCCTGCTGCTGTTGCTGTCGCTGCTGGTGGTACGTTTAACCCTATTAAGGCTTAAACAGCCACTGACAATTTTTCAGTCATAATTTGCTAGCGAAAGACAGTCGAGCTGCCAGACTTTCACTTTCACACCGCCTGCCAGAGCTGCTCATTAAAAACTTGGCGCATGTCATCAAGGCGCATAACCAACGAGCCAAGCGTCACTCACTCGCCAAGGTAGACAGGCTCTGGTTCAGTTTCTCAGGTTTCTGGTTACACCTCCGCCTCTCTGCTTAATTATCGTGCTTAACACCCAGAGGGGCGTGGCTGTCTTTTTCATATATGCATAGAGTACAATGGGGCGGCAAAGGCTAATTAGACGCGGTTCACGAGTCAAAGCGATGTGCAAAAAACCCCTTTTGACTTGCTTTTTTTTGCGCCTTTTACAACCGCACTCAATTACAGCGGAATAAGCGGAATAGAAACACACACATTGAAGGCCACAAACACACGCATTAGGCTGTCTGACTGTTAGTCAGTTTCGAGTGCACAGTTTGTCAGCTGTGAATTTATACATTGTCACCTTGAAAAGCGCACTATGCGTATACTTGATATTCATATATTATTCATTAAATATCAGAGTCATTGAAAGGCAATTTTAATTGCTTGTTTTTAGTAAGTTTATTTAGGTTTCTCTTCAACTCTTTAAGTGCGATAAAGTTTATTTAGCTCTAGAAAACTTGCCTAGTTGGTATAATTTCACACCTGATTCACACCTGGCACACCGGATGCAACCGCACCCAGTAAAACCGACATTTTGGAACTTCATCATTATTCAAAGTTGGCAGTCACAACACAACTCAACACAACACAATAATAACGAGCAAGCAGCAGCTGCTGTTGGCCTAGTTTGAACATTGTGTGTGTGTTAGCCTCCACAACATATTGCACAATTTTAACCCAAAGCGATAACAAAACAACTAAACCACAGCAATAGTAGCAACAACTTTTGGTATGGGGTGTAGCAAATTATATAGCCAGTGCCTGGGCTTGGTTGAATGCAACAACGCCTCTTTCGGCATATAGCATATGCAAATGAGCACAAATACCAAAACACACACACACTCATAAACACGCACACACGTACACACATAGGCAGGATAAAAATCGAAAGCCAAAGCGAGATGGGGCTTAAAAGGATATTTTCTTGTTGCATTTGTGTTTTTGGGCAAACAAAAATACTGCGGATTTGGAATGCTTTGCCAGCGCAGGCATTTCGAGCATTTGCTTTGTGCATAAAGTACACACACACGAACACACACACACTTATTTAGATATAACGCAGGCGGTAGCAAACGCACCAAACCATTTGGTCTAATGCCCTTGAAGGTCGCCCAGTTGTCTGACAATTTGTTGTTGCTGTTGTTGTTTTGCGGTCAGGCAGCAATTTGCAATTTTGGCCTCATTTCACATGCATAATCATTGCTAACTAATTGTTGTTTACTGCAAGCAGAAGTTATGTGTGTGTATTCTGTGTGTGTATATGTGTGTGTGTTAAATGCCTTTTGAACTCTGCCTCAATTCCTTTGGATAACATTGCTTATGGTTAAATTTTAAGTTGGTCATAATGTATTTGATTTAATTGTCATAGTAAAGAAATATTTTAACACTAATTGGCTTGCTTTCAAAGCTATTATTTTGTAATTAAGTGTTGAAAGGGTTTTATAGCATGCCATATCGGGTTTTTATGCAAAGCTTAAAATTTTGCACTTAATGCTGCTACAAAGGCAACTTCTGCAAGTGCTGTTCGATGGTCATTAAGAAACTATCTTATTGTTGCTTATTCGCTACTCGATTACTAGAGAATTAGTTGCTGTCTAAAGAATGTTGAGTTTGGCTAAGATTGCGCAAATCAAAAAGAATGGTCAAACAAAGATTACATATAAGTCTTCACAGAGGCTAAGCTACATGGATTTTGTTTGTTTGTGGGGTTGACAGTTAGCCATTTAGGGTGGAACGGGTGGTGAGTGCGTGTGTCAGTCGGATGTTGATAGTAACAAAAACAACAACAACAATCTGTGATAAAAACCGGCGCAACGCTTTTACTTCTAATTGGATTTTCGGCTTTAAGCGCAGTTGTAATTTCATTTACAACACACAAAAACGGCGAGGCGAAACATTTAAGTAGAATGTTGAGTGTGTTGTTGTTAGTCTTGTTGCTTATTCACAGCTGTGCCACAAGCAGGCAAACAGGCAGGCACCACAAACAAAAAGGCGGTTCCGTAAAACACGCGCCGTAAAGCGGGCGTATATAAAAAAACAGAGAACACAACAAAAACAAGAACAGAACAAGGCGAACAGCACACACAAAACGTACAAGCAACATCAACATGGACATGGAACACGCAATAAGCAGCATGAGCTAAAAACATTTCGGACGCTGAATTTGCGCTTTTTTCCGTTCTTGTAACTAACACACACACACGTTCACATATTCAGGCCCCTTAGGCTTGAGTTCAGGTGCGCTGAAAAGTAGGCAACACAAAAGTAAAAACAGACGACAACGTTTTTAGTTGTCGGTCCTTTAATTTATAATGCATACTAGCCGAAAAAACTTACCATAGATTACCACTGACACACGTGTGTATATGTGAATGTGTGTGTGTGTGTATTTTTGGGGTGGCTTTGTATTTATTTAGTCTGCTGCTAAACGTTTTGGCAAAAGTTCTTTGGTCTGTCGCCTTTAAATATTTTAACAACTTGGCACCTCTTACGCAGTCTTTCTTACCTTTTTTTGTTTCTAGCTGCTTACCCGTATATAGATTAAACGTGTTTATTGTTGCTTTCGAATTCTAACATTCTGTAAATATTTAATTGTGGTTTCAATACTTAATTTTGTTATTTGCTTACTTACCCATCTCGGGTTGTTTACCTTTGCGGTTATCTTTTGGTTAGCCTCAAGTCATTTTGTGGTCAGTTAGGCTTGAAACTGCCTTCACCTTTTCTAAATATAAACAGAGTCACCCTACTGTAAAATGAACTTGTAAAATATTCATTAAATAAAATGAAAATTGCCAAATAAGAATAAATATTGGCATAACTAAAAATATTTTAATTAATTTGGGAATTGTTTTACCCAACACCAAATAAAATTTTCATTCAAAAACAACTATCAGTTTCAAGTTAATCCACTCCACACCTGCATTAAGTTTTTAGTTAATCCTTAAGCCCGCAGTAAATTATGCCAAAGATTAACTAAAAAGCACCTTTGACTTTTAATTAGTTTGTTTAGCCAAACCAACCCAACTCTAACCCCTAACCCCTACCCAATTGTACAATAAGCCGTAATCCTGCTTTTGTGTCGAGCTTTATATTAATTAAAGTTTTTGTTTGATTTGCCATGGCCTCCTCCCACACACACACATATGTTTCCACCGACTGTGTTTGTGTGTGTGTGGGTAAATACTCTCAGTTGGGGTCACAAATTGCCAGTGGGACCGTTAGCCAACATTATACGGTTGACTTAAATGCGATTACCACAAGAGAATTTATGCGTGTTTGAAGTTTAATTAGCAACACATTCACAACAATTTATGTGACATACGCAATGGCGTACTAATTATCACTTAATCTGTGCCAAAAGTGAGTGGAAAAACCCAAAATTCATTATAATAATTAAAACTGTCTAACATTTACAATGGTTGTCGATCATTATAATTGCGGTGCCACAGTGCGTATGCGCAATACTTGTTTAGTTTAGTTTTTATTTGGGAAACAGCCAAAGCAGATTTGTGTTTTTTGGCCCCAAAAAGAAGAACCGACACACGATGGAAATGCCAAGGCAAAGTGGAAAATCAAACCTCTTTGGTTAACCACAAGTCTTAGTTAGCGGAAATTGAAAAATGGTTTTAGTTTTGTTGTTTTGTGTTTTTGGGCCCAGGGCCAAGAATGCCAAACTCTTTTGGGGCTACCACAAAAGCCTAGCTAAAATGCGAGAATGCTTGAAAATACAAAAGGGTAGGAGACAAAAATAACTGACGCATTTTTGCGGCCCGTTACCGAGCTTTGCCGGGGCTTACCCGAAACTTTGGCAAACAATTTGTTTTTCATATACATTTAGCGAGGCTTATTATGGTTTTGTGCCCAGTTTTCACGTTGAATCGATAACGAAAAGGTATATTTAAATGAAACAAAAAGCGTTTAAAAATATTTATAAATAGATACTGTCAGAATTTGGTACTTTGTCAACCCAATGACCGTTTTATGTTGTTATGTTGTTGGGTAACATTGTAAAATGGAGTTGTTTACAGTTATTTTTCATATATACTTCAGGCGAAAGCTTGTTATGTTTGTTACGTGTACACGTGGCATGTTGAAAGTAATTAAAAATTCAGATTTATGACAAAGACTTAACAAAGTTATTATGGCAGCTGCCTGAGAATGACAGACACAGACTCAGCCACACCGTGCCAAAGACGATTATTAAGTATTACATGCCTTGAAGAGAGAAACAGCTACACAACCACTTAGCTTGTCATTGTCATGCCCTAACAGAAGGTATATAGCTATTCTCTGACAAATGAGGAATGAATATTTATTAAAATCTCAACAAGCTATAATTGCAAGACTTTGCGTGTTATAAGATATATTTAATGCTATTTCATTGTCAAAAGCTCTTCCACATTGTTGAGTTAGTAGAGTACTTACACTTCGTTTAGACGTTAATGTAACTGCTTACCCTAGATGTTATATTGTTTTAAAAAACATTATGTGCTCATTATGCCAGTGTCTGGGGCTGTACTTGGTTATGTGTATATGACACAATTACTTAGCACACGTCACAGATTTTTCACTCTTGTTAATGGCACCCAAAGTAACACTTTCACTCGCACACACGTACATGCAGCAACACTTACTTACACATTGTCGCGAATATATCTTGTGTGTGTGTGTGTGTGTGTGTGTGTGTGCCTTTCTCATGAATTTGTATTGTTTTATTTTTTAATATAAACTTTGTATTGTTTTTTTGTGTGTAGTGTTAAGAAGAAAATGTGGGTCAAGAGCATTGTGTATGCCACAAAAAAAGTGAAAAACACATGACCAAGTGTTTTTTGTTGTTGCCACTCGCTCTCAATAATACCAATAATCATCATCATTCCGAAGGGCAAAAATGGAGTGCGAATCGCTAAATACTAATAAAAACACACAGATACGCACACGGGTCGTATGATTGATTACCTTTGTGCATTGGGCAGTCATTGATGGAATCGCTCAAAAAGAATCTGATTGCAAGGTCAGCACGGCCATGATGCTTATTTGATCCTGCTATCAACAAGCCAAATGGATGTCAGAAATCAGAGATGAAGACACAAAACAGTGTAAGAAACAAAACAAAGAAAGCAACGCGAGATGATTGATGGAAAGAAATAGAGAAAATTGCTTATCTTTAATCTTGTGGAAGGAACTTTCCTTACTTTCTGACTTAGAATAAATTAATGATAACTAAAAGTAACACCTTTTCGTAAATGTAATTAAAAAACTAGCAAATCATGATGAACTTTAACTTTTTACTGCTGATAAAGTCAATCTAAAATAATATCAATACCATGCTTTAATGCACATTTAATTAAAAGTTGAAATTAAATAAACAACACCACTGACAACTGCCAAGCATGACACAACAGCGGCAGCAACTACTACATCGAACTCCTGCCACCAGTCTCAGCATGTCGAGCATGAAAACTTTTGCTGGCAGTGTCAGAGTCAGGCGGCGATTGCCTTTGGGCAGCGTTTCACATGCAAATCTCACTTGCCAAACATCAAGTTAGCTGCTAGCTACTAGTTCGTGCCGCCGGCCACAGTTACAACTGCAATTGGTGCAAGAAGCAAAAGAAAAAAAAACGAACACCACCCGCCTGGCAAGACAAACTCAATTTATATGCAACAGCAACCGAAAAGGTGGCAGGACAACAGAGCTGCCTCGAGTCCATGTGCTTGCTCAGATTTTTTTTCAGTGTCAGCTGACATTGGGCTTGGTACTGTAACACGACACGCTCTGCACGTGATCGAATCGAGGGAACATGTGTTACATTGCCGAGACATTCTTAACCAAAGCGTGACAGGCACAAAAAGTGTTACGACAGTAAGAGAAAGTTTCCATAATCAGTTTCGCTTTAATTTTTGGCAATTGGGTCCAACTCTTTGTGTATTTCAAAGTGAGAGTTGGCAAAAAAAAGTTTCTATGGTTAAATTAGAGTTTCAACAACTTCAACTCTTTTTTAGTTAACCCTCAAGTATATTAAAGCTATTCGACTAAACAAATATGTTAGTTTTGTTAACTTTTAAAGGCATGCGTTGTTGCCCTTAGTTATGTACAGAAGCCAAATGAAAGTCATGCATATTCAGGTAGCAAACAATAGCACACGTCGCACTTGTTCTTGTTTTACCATTTTGTGATAGTTCCAGTTTACGCCTTCTGCAACTTGGCACATAAATGTCATAGTAAGGCCTTTCGCCCTGGCTGGCATACTCAGCTATTTGCACGTCTTGTGTGTTATTTTAAATATTTTATAAATAAACACACAGAAATGCAGCATGGCCAATGGGGGTACGTGACCTACACTATAGTCACGTTTGGCTACATGCCGTATGCGTAATTTTATAGCATTTACTGTCCAGGACGCCAAGCCACAATTAGTTAAGGACACACACACAGACACACACACATAATGCAAGCCAGTAGTAAAAGCAACACACACAAATGCACATCAACTCCAGCTGTGACCAATTTAACTGTAGCCAATTTAATTTTAACGCCTAATTGCGTTGAATATTTGACAGGGGAGAGACGGGGTTGGGAGAGAGGGAATGCGAGAAAATTGTTAAGTTAAGTTAAATATATGCACATTCTAGCGTTAAATGAAATGCCAACAAGAAGCTGAAGCTAGCTGCTAAAATGTAATCACAAAATTTCAAATGAGAACTTTTTTAACATTTGCATAAAATGCGCAAAGCAACAGAGAGAAAAAATAGATGGTGGAGAAAAAATTCAAGTGCAGTTATATAACGTAAGTTAAGTTTAGCATAGAAATGATTGTAATCCAAAGGAAAAAAAGGAATAAAGAACGTTACAAATATCTGTGTTTGAATTATTAGCCAGCTTGTGCCATGTGGCCTGCAAAATGGCTATAAAATAAAGCTAGGCAAATGTTTGTGACATTTTTTATATACAAAACACATTCCATATGCATTCCATAAATCAGAGTTCAAGATAAAATGTTAAAAATAAAATTCATATGAACAAGCCTTTTAATAATCCTTTAAGTCAACCTTGAACTGCAACTTGCAAGTGAAAATTTATTTCACTCTTGAGGATTACACAATTCATGGCTAATTAGGTTGGGTGACGCTGCAGAAAACAGAAAATAAATTAAATGAAAAAACACAGCTCATTAGGGAGACTTATACACATCTTTTTATCAACAACATCTGAGCTGGCAAATTATAAGGCACGTAGTACTTTCTGACATATGACCAAAAAGTGGTGGACAACACAGTCCACATACGCATTCACATTCCCCATCCACTTACATATGCTGGAAACATCACAAATGAAGCTTAATTCTGGTTCCGACTTTTTGTGGTTGTGCGTCATGCATTTAATATGCAATCAGCATGCGGCAAAGTGCACGACTTTCACTACAATACATCTTCTTCTTCTTCATCATCATCTGGTCTCCCGGCAAACCGCAGCGCATACGTTGCGTATACGTAATGTGATTAGTTCTGACCGCTCTGGGAGCTGTCGCATCCCAGTATCTTGACAGCAGCTGCATGTTACTGAACAGCACTTGGGGAGCATTTCAGTTTGATTTCGATTATTCCGTCCAAGCGATGTTAAATTTACGACCATCGCAGATTTCGCTGTCTCTTAAGGGGATTTGGAATTTGAATTTGAATTTGCGTCCGGAATATTGTGTTTGGCGAATGCGAGTCGAGAGAGACAGTCGCATGTTAATTACCTTCGTGTGGGTCATTTAAATGTTGAATTTTTAACAATTTTTTCAATATTTTCCTGCCAATTTAATTGTAACAACTTTAAAGTGGCTTTAAATGGTTGAAAGCTAGCCAATATTTACTTGGTAACTGGAACCTTGTTTGAGCCAATAAGTAGCAACTACTTGTACTAATATGGCGCCACATGAGAAGCAGTTAATTAAAACTACATAGTTTCAGAATGTTAAGGATAAAGTTTCCAACTCAAAAAAAAAGAATCCCAAAACCCAAATGTTGTACTTAATAAGGTCAACACAGAAAGCACTTAGATTGGCGGCAAAGTGCCCAAAACTTTACAATTAAGTAAATTACTTAGTTTTCGTGGCGTTGGCCAAGTGGCCACTTAAAAACAACAACAACAGCAACTACAACTTAAACATTTTTCCCCTCTCTCTCTTTCTTTCCATGTCTGTCTGTAGAACTGTGCCATGCTGCGCTGAAGATTCAATCAACTTTCCGTGGCCATTTGGCACGCAAGCTGGTTAACAAGGATGAGCCAGAGGATGAGGATATACAGGAGATAACCAAGAAGGTTGCCGAAGAGCTGGACATTGATCTGACCGATCCGGAGCTTAACAAGGCTGCTACCAAAATCCAAGCCTCGTTCCGTGGCCATAAGACACGCAAAGAGACCACTAACGAATAAGCTAAAACAAATTGTGCGTTTGTCACGTTTTTTGAATTTGTTGGAATTTGTCAACAAATATGAACAAAAATTTATGAAAATTTAAAACAAAACAAAAAAATAACAATAGAAGATTAAAATTGGTAAATGTAACTGTGCAAAGCATGCACGAAACTTTTTAGTAAATATGTTAATTAAATGGTAAAATGATATTTATGAGCAGTGCAAAATTGTCATTATGCATTAATTTATAAGCAATAAATATAACTTTATTCAAAACAAAAAACTCTTGAGTTGTACTTAGTTCAGTTTGCACTTGACAAAAAAATCAAGAAGAAAAACAATGCTTTAAAAAATGTTAGAATAAATAACAATTTGGTCTTAAATATAAATCTATTATATGTGTTGATTATGTTGTATTAAATGATTTGCTAGATTTTTCTGCATAAAACTCAAAAAACAAAAAGATAAATAAATAAAGCCCGACCCGAGCCAATTATTAGCTTAAAATCTAGCCTTAAATTTTTTCCTACAAAATTGACAAACTTGTTTTTCTTAAACAAAATTCTTTAAAGCCTTTTTTTTAAAAGAAAATCTTCATTATTGCTTAACAAATTTCTTAACAGATATTTAAATTATTAAATAATTCAATAAATTTATTTTAATATTAGATTTGCTAATTATTAAACTTAAAACCTTAACTAAAAGCAAATCAATGTTAAACTTAAAACAATTTGCAAAGCATGTTAAAAAGGCACGATGTTCCAAAATAAATTGTATTGTAGGGCAAAACAATGAAGACAAACCCAAGTAAAATGCTGAAACATTTTTAAAAAAAACCAAAAAAATATTTGAATGGTTTGTCTGGCCAAAGCCAAAAAAAAACAAAAGAAAAACAACCCAAAATGCAGTGTATTGTTGTACCTACATAAGGAAAAAGAAACAAAAATGAAAAACAATTAAGAAATAATAATAAATAAACATAATTTTTAACTGATACTCAATGTTAAATCAATTGAAAAAAGCCCGCAAGGCACATTAGGGGTACTTAAGCAGCAACAAGAAACAGCTACGAAACGTCAACAAACAATTTTTTTCAGCGATCTACTTAAACTGATCAAAACAAGAACTCAAGAACAAAAAGAAAACTAATCTGGTGGCACAATTTTTGTTTTTCTACCAAGTGTACTACAAGTTTGTCTACTTGAATATATATATTATCAAATAAAAATAAAAAAAATATATATATATATTATACATACGTACGAGTATTATAGAAAATTGAAAAATAAAATAAATAAAAAAAACATAATAAAAAGAAAAAACTTTAAAAGCAAACAAAATTGTTACAAAAGCAACTACAAACAAAAATCTGTTTAAAAAAAAATTCCAATTAATTACTACTAAAAAAATTTTAAGTAAACAATGAGGAGCATTAAATTTATATTAGAGATCAAAGTAAAATTCTACTAACAACAAAAAAAATTGCATAAAAACTACATTAAAACAAACGTAAATAGGAATAAGTGACAGTAAAAATATTAATGAGAAACAAAAAAAAAACAAAATCATATACATACAACAAAAAAACACAATAAAAACAAAACAGCAGAAGGAAATGAAAAAAAAAAAACATAAATGTCCCAACTAAATTTTAATTGAGTAATAAACATAAATAAAACTTGAGAAAATGCTAAAAAAAAAAGTGTGTGTGAGTTTTTCTTAACCTCTTTTTTTAGATCTGCAACATTTCACCACAAGCAGTTGGCACTCTAGGAGTACAAGCCATTTCACGCACATGGCCAACAACTAACGATTTTTTTGTTGCTGTTGCTGGTGTTCCCGTCCCGCTAAATGTCCTCCATCAGTGGACCGAAAAGTGGCGTCAGACTTCTCGCTTACGACGTTGTTCACGACTGTTCAAGGTCTTTTGTTGCATTTGACATTTGCATTGAAAGCAGTGCAGTGTGGTTTATAAATAAGAAGAGAGAATCAGCCAATCAGTTAGCAAAAAAACATTTCTCAACTTGCAGTCAAATGTAGTCTAAATATATTCACGAAAAACTGGTCGATAGCATAGTGAATTAAAGTGAAAAGTTTCATCAGCTGCTGTTGCTGCTGTTTCTCGCTTTTTTTGGTAATTTTATTGATGGCACAAATGACACGACTTGACACCGCTAAGTGGGTTGTTGCAGCAGTGTCAGCAGCATCGAAATGTTGCCTCCTCCTTCAAGCAGCAGCACAGCAATCGAGTTGACTAAAAGGATGAACGTTAAGAGACAGACAAGTCAGGTGGAGATGGTAAAGCGCACGAGCACTTTTGGCACTAGATTTCTTTACGACAATGACAACCATGATGACGATGACGATGATGATGATGATGACGATGGGGATGTTACGCCCGGGCGTAATGGCAGAATGAGGAATGAAGCAGCATAATGAGGATGACAGCAATGCCAGAACTTGACCTACAAAAAAAGTGGCAAGCCAGATGCTGTGTACATACTTTTTGTGAAGGTAACTTTTCTGGCAGGCGACAAGCACTTGAGACGTCAAAGTGAAGGCTCTTTAAGCCAACTGTTTAGCCCCTGGCCATAACTGGAGAAGTTTTCTCAAATATTTAAGTTTCAAGCAAGCACACAAGCCGAAATAGCCGCCGGGGAATGCCTCAAAAATAAAACGAAAAATCGGAAAATCAAAAATAACACAAAAAAGGAAAATGGACAAATCCGCCGAGAGTAAGTGTTGTCGAAATTGGGCAGGTGCCACATGACGTAGGTGTGACTGGCAAATTGAACTTGCCACATTTGATCGAAACACCAGAGGCAGCGAGAGCAAGTGAAGCTCCAGCAATTTGCATGCCATTGCAATTGCATGTCAATTTGACTTTTTCAGCACCGAAGGGCAATAAAAGATGACTACAAACCCCGCTACATAGACTCTGGGTGTGTTAAGAGCTTTAAAACTGAGCACATTTGGCATTCGCTAAAACCTGTTTTTATTTTTTCTCACCGACGTTTTTCACGGCCCACAAATATATCAACGTGAAATTTATGCGCTTCCGTCTCCACGCGGCAATACGAAAAAAAAAACAAAAGGGAAACAAACAAAACAAACAGGAAAAATGGAAAGTGTAAGCTATCTGCTTGAGTTGCCGGTGTGCAGCATGGCGTATGCGCAATTTATGAGGCTCTAAAAACAAAGCGCTATATAAGTGCTCACACACATATCTAGAAAAGTGCAACAACAAAAACAGCAGCGACAACTAAGTGAGCAATGCGTCTTCTGCCCTCTTTACCGAAATAGTTGAAAAACACTTTTATTCTATTTTGATTAAAGACCGAAAGAAACGCATCAAATGCTTATTGGAGTATGAATGAAACGGAAGCCATCATTTTTATTCTAGAGTAAACAACTTGACAATGAGAAATAAAATGTTACTTACCTTAATAGAAAATGTTTTTATATATTTTTTGAATTTTTTTGACTTCCGCTTGCTGTCATTCATATACCCTTCTCTTCTGTGCAGTAACAGCAGCAACATTCAACATTTATCGCACATTTTCAGTTGCAACACACATCAACTTTCAATTTCTAAAGCCACTTTTAAAGCGCCTACTGGCGAGATAAAGTGCGGTAAGGAGGGGTAAGAGGGGAAAACGAAATCCGTGCCAAATAAGCAACAGCATCCAATCAAAAGAGCCACACGCCGACTGTTGCTGCTGCTACTTTTCACACCTTTTGTGTGGATATCAACCGCAAAATATGCCAGCCAGACAGACAGTAAGAGAGAGCGAGTGTGAGCGAGAGGGAGGGTAGGCTTACAAGGACGACACTTTTTTTTGTGTGGAGTGTGGAGTGCAGGCAACGACACATTTAACTGTAAACGGCGCACTTGAGCGCATTAAAAATGTTAAATGCTGAGATACTGCGAACTGGTTACATGCCACCGGTTACCGGAAGCAAGTACTCAACAGTTGCATAAGCTATGAAGTATGTTTCGTTTCGTACATCACATTAAAGTTGACCATTCACTGCTTTAAAGTTCTCTGGCTGATATTCGTTGGTTTTGTGGCAAGTGCTCTCATAGTGATTATACAGAAGTGAGAACTGCAATTGGTATTCGGTGTTCAGTATTCGCAATTCGGTTCCTCGCCACAATTGCCATTCAAGTTCATTTGTTTTGGACTGACCCCCATGGACGACAGCTGTCCTTTTTTCGCGGCACTGTCGCATAGCTGGCTCACTTGACACTGTCCTATTGCCGTCGGCTAGCGTGGCGTATACGTAATTTGTTGGCCAACTGCCATGACACTTCCTCTCGCAAACAATTTGGCCCCACCCCACCCCTCCCCCACCTACCATACACACCCCCGGCACAGTTTTGTTCATTATGTCGCCCATTTGACAATTGTGCCCGAGGCTACATTATAAAGGCACAAACATTTTGAGCATTTAGATTTAGTATTTCTTCAGTTGTTTTTTTTTTTGGTTTCTTTCATTTCTTTTTTAGTTTTTCTTCGTGTTTGATTATTATTTTGCCACAGTGAAGATTTAATCCCCGAGCTTGTGACGTTTGGACAGCTCTTGTCGTACAACTGAGTACTGTTTGACATCGAAAACAATTTGCAGCATTATTCCTGTGCTTTTGTACCATACTTGAATGTTTTTAAAAGCCAAAGATCTTAAGTATTTAAGCTCTTTAACTTCTTTGTCAACTGTTTGATTTCTAAAAATGATAAGAAAATATATTTTTAATGCATTTCAAATGTGTTTTTAAATGAAAAATATACATAAACACAAACTTCAAAAGTTTTGATTTATTGTATAATTTTAGCAATTGCTTTTGACCCACAACACAGTTGACGGCAGGTATGTTGACACCAATTTGTAGCCATTACCGAAACTTTTCTGATTGCTTCAACCACATGCATAGTCCTGGATAATTTGTAAAATGTGTGGTAGAAGTCTTATGAATTTATAGCTCTATTATTCCTCACTCCCTGACTAGAGAATAAACAGAAAAAAAAGAAGTTAATAACTTCAGGAATTTAGTTCATTTTCAGTGCCAATTAAAATATTTATTAACTAAAGTTTAGCTATCGATAAAGTTAAGGATAACTTTCAAAATAAACTTTTTTTATTACTGCCACCAATTTGAGTGGCCAACTTTCGGCTTAGTTGGTTAGTTTTGACCCCAGCTCAAAATAGTCCTCCCAAACCACCAATTGGGAAAGTTATAATATTCAATGTAAATTAATTCAACCTCCATATGAATATAAATATGTCATGGCACCAACCCGACTATTATTATTTATGTTTGGCTCTCTGGCAAGCAATTGTTGAGCATGTCGACATGTTGAAGGAGTTGATTGGGGTTGCTTGGGGTTGCTTTGGTAATGCGGTTAGTGCCACCTGGTTGTAATTACTGTTACTGTTACTGCTTCCGTGCCACAGTTGGCTACGCTCTATTATTCAATTTGCACATGACTGACAGAAAGTATTTGGATGATAATAATAAAAATTAATGAACTGTAAAAGTTACCAAAGCTGCTTAGTTTCCAGATGCCAATTTCCAATGGCTCGATTATAGTTTCGACATTGGTTCATTATTACAAGCCATTTGTATCGACCATATCGACGTCATATTGAACTTTTTTTGGACTGAC
The DNA here is from genome assembly GCA_035044645.1 of Scaptomyza parva. Taxonomy (NCBI): domain Eukaryota; kingdom Metazoa; phylum Arthropoda; class Insecta; order Diptera; family Drosophilidae; genus Scaptomyza; species Scaptomyza parva. The sequence goes on from JAWNNT010000090.1 coordinate 10,254,244, forward strand.
AAAGGATTAATAGCTGGGAGCATGACCAAATAATGCTCTGTGTCTGCTGACAAGTTGCCAACATTTATACATTTAAGTTGCTTCATAAACCCCCAACACAGACAACATTATTTGATACAGAAACAAAAAAAAGGAAAACGGAAACTCGTTTGGCATTATTTTTTTATTTTTTTTTTGCTGTCTTCACAAAATGGCATTTAATTTTTCATGTGACCCTTCGCTTGCTTTATTGTATTTTTTATTTTTTGTCTTTAAATGTTATAAATGAGAGTTGTGCCGCGTTGCTTTTGTTATGTGGCTTAACACAAAAAAATTAGTTGTCATTCCGCCTAATAGTCAGCCTCGCACCTCCTTTTTGTTTTTTGTTGTTACAGTTATTAATGCATTTTTTGTGTTTATTACATTTTATTGTCTTCCCAAATTATATGGTATACATCTATATGACATAATATCCCAATACTGGCCATTGGGACATTTTCGTTTACCACCGCTTATAATAATTAAAACAATAAACAAACCGAGTTGGTAAAGTTTCATTTTTTGATTTTAACTTGTCGATTTTAACGACTTCCCAAATACTTTATATAGTAAAACTTTTTATTATTGATTGGTCACGCTTAGTTTTACTGTATCATGTGTCCAATACTATTACGTAAAATCGTTCAGCACAACACCTGCGAGCGCAACAGCAATGGCAGCTGCAGAAACTGAAACACGTAAACAAACATGGGGAATCAAATGTTTTACACCATAATGAAACAAATATGATGGCTGAAGTTGCGTAAGCTTGAACAGAAGATTCCCTTAACCCTATACTTTAGGTGTTTCTCATCTGAACTCTATTGCTTTTATAGTATCTGATCGACTCGCTTGTTGTTACTGATCAAGAATATATATACATTTTGCTTCCCTCTGGCAATTACTGTTACTTCAGCACAAAGTCACACTACCCTTTCATACCAATTTCACAGGTTTAGGGTATAAAAAGTGTACACAGCGCGTATACTTAATGTTTGTATGCGTATGGCTTTGTGTGTGTATATACCGCAAATCCTTATGTCATCACACACGCACACACAAATGTGGCTGGGCTGGGCTTAATTATTTGTATGTACATTATATTGGAAAGATTAAATACGTTTTTCTGTAAAGCAAATTCAGTTGGTTGAGTTTTTGGCAAAGCTGGGCAAAACCCAGGTAGGCTCTTTATTCTTCGTTTTACACATATTTTAACTAAAATAAACGCATTACATTTTTAACGTAGAATTTGTTTGGCAGCAGAAAATGGTGCACATTGAATTGCGCACTTTAATGTGTGCTACGTTATCGGGTCTACGTTGCCTGATAAGCAGCCTATATCTGTGGACATTGCTGGCATCGGCCGCTGTCATGCCCGTACTACATGAAGAAACAAAGTTTTTCTTTTGGACTAGTTATTGGATAACATTCTCATCGCTCCTTCCCTCCGATGCGGTTACGCACGGCGTGATATTCCTCTCAATTTATCTAGTGCTATATCGGATATATAAATGCTGTCGCTGCAATTTCTCTGGTGCTGTGCGTGCAGCTGATGCACGTAAGAAAGTAAGGATACCTATGAATAATATGTTTGTCGTATACTTTGGACCCTATCTACTGCTGTTGTTTGCCTGCTTGCTGTCTACTTCGGTGACTACTACACTAAAACTACTAAAGGTATATTATCGTATTCAATCGGAAGACAATTATTATTTGTACCACGATTTGATCTTGACTATGGTGTACAAGTTGCTGATTGCGATAAATTTTCTGTCCCGAGGTCCTCGCGCCTTGGTCATTATGCAAGTGTTTGCTAGTGAGAGCGACTTAGCGTTGCGTAATCCACACAATTTTGGCGACTATTTAATGCTGTTCTTTTATTACTAATCTATAGTCTTAAATGTGTTTATCAATAAAAAATTACGTATACGCCACACAAATCTACAAATATGGTTTGTTTCTTCAGTTGGAAACATTGTTGATACAGTTTGGTCTCTTGGCAACATTTAAATGGCACACATCGAATGGATTTGACAGTTGGGGCCAAATGTCAATTTGCATAATATCCGTTTTTAAGCCAATCCATATCGTTTGCCGCACATCAAGCATAAAAGACTAAAGAGTCAACTGCAGTTGAAGTGATGTGAATGTGAAAGAGAATGAGGAGATGGAGCTGGGGGTGGAGGTGGAGGTAGGTAGAAGCGCTATCATCGCAGCTACGTTCATTGCGCGGCGTTGAGAGGCCATGTCAGTGCGTATGACAGTTGTGATTGACAACGGCCGGCGAACACAACTCATACTAACAAATGGCGACTGCCCAGAGCCCAATCACATTTGCGACATAAATGAGCAGAGAACAGAAGCTGTTAGCGGGTTTTCAAGCACTCTGTGTTCAAACTGAATAACCAAAGGCACCGTTTGTATCCATTTTGTAGTGAGTTCAAGTCGTGCTCAATTTGAGTTTACAATTTGTTGAATAAATCTTTTTTAGAGTGCCTAAACTATTTTATGGCTATATATTGTACTTTGTATTAGCTTCCGCTTGTGCGCGTATTTGAAAGGCAATAAAACAATCTGCTTAATGGCAAGCCATGCATATATCATCAGGCCTAGTCAATTGGCAAACGACAGCAAAAAGTCTCAAGTCGACTAACTTTTGTCTACACTTGCGAAAAATAAGAATTGCTGACATTACCAGTAACTGGCCTTGATAACTGTGAATAATTTTCTTCTCTTTTTACTATATATTCAAGTCGATTTTTTCACAATTTTTCATGCTAATGGCAAATGAAATTCTTGCTCAAATGACAGGCAATAATGTATATATTTTTTTTAAGTGTTTGCTTTCTATCTTTAGCTTAGCGCTTTGAACAATCAAGCGAGCAGGTGTTGCCAAAGGTGCCTGACAAACATGTCTTATCAACATTTATGGCACTTTTATGAGGCTTTTTCACACCCACACACACATATAATATAGGTATTAAGGTATTTGCCAAGTTGTGAGAGGGCCTCTGAAAAATCATTGAAGCGGAAAATAGAGCAATAATCTTGGCACAGATTGGCTAGAAATGTGAAAGAGAGAGAAAGAGAAAGGTAAAGGGAGATGGGCAGCGCGACATGCATAATAAACAAGTGCAGTTCTGAGGCTCTTTTGTGGGCGTGTCACAAGTAGAGAGAGAAGAAGATGTTGGAGGTAAGGGGGTCTTGGATGCTGTGTGCAACGATAAATTTAATAGCACACAGCAAAGCCAACAAGTAACATTTCCAACCAACGTTTCCCATTCTCCCTTGGGGCGTGTGAGAATGTCCTTGGTGTGCCTAAAAGCATGCATAACGATATTATGAGTGACCTTTTTGTTGCACGTTGTTGCTGTAGTTGCTATAGTTGTTGTAGTTGTAGCACACACTCGAATCATTTTTGCTAAAGCATGCTCACTTTCCCTTTCCTGCCCTCTTTGTCTGCTTTAATGACTGACCAAGCAGCTGCATTGAATTATTGAGTTCTCATCAATATAACGGACAAGGCCTATCCCAAGCAGCAGAAGCAGCATCATCATCAACATTATTAACAGCCATGATTCCGTTTCAGCTGTGCCCCAACTGGGAATTTACACACACACAGAAGCTGCCACAAACACATATACTTACATATATGTATATGAATGCTCATATATTAAAGTGAGAGCTACAAACAAACGAACAAACAAACAAAAAAGGTAAAATTGCTGTACTATGTCTCTCTGACACATACAGGGTGCTCGCATGGATAGACAATCATGTTAAGTGTGTTCAAAGAACAGAACAGAAACAGAAACACCTTGTTTATTGCCAAACCCGCGCTGTCATTCATTTCGGCCATCTGCTCAAAGCACTCTCGCTGCAGCGCTTTTAAATATTTGATATTTCAAATAATTTGATTGGCAATCTGCATTGAAAACATACATATATGTATGTATGTGTACACGTGCTTACAACTTATTTACATGCAGATACGTGGAAATCTGCTTTAATTTAATATGCTTAAGTTTAACCTTTTTAAGAGCGTTAGTTCGGAAAAGCCGATCGCTTGATCTTTACCGGCTTAAACAGCCAGGCTATTATAACTTCATTTACCTTGAGTGACAAGAGGCACTTCGAAGTGGTTGAAACTATTACCAGGCGACTCGACAGGCACTGTCATTCGGAAGACGAACAAGCTGAAGTCTTTGCCAATCACCTGGAAGAACGCTTCACACCGTTGGACCTAGCTGACCCAGTTGACTGCGATGTGAACACCCGAGTACTGGAGACTCCACTTCAAATGTCACCGCCCATAAGCCCTATCAGAGTGGAGGAGATCATAAACGTGATCAAGGTCCTGCCACGCACCAAGGCCCCTGGTCATGATGGTATATGCCACACCACCCTGAGATTCTTACCAAAGCGCGCGCTCTAATGAAGCATTTTGTATTTTCTTTGCTGTTTTCATTTCCTCTGGGAATTGACCAGAAAATGGGATAAGTAATCCCATTACAAAAATATGTATATGTATTTATGATGCTCAGCTGGCTACTAAAAAACAACATTTATGGCTTTCATCTTGTAATCAATGTCATAATTGCAAATTCTGTTGATTGCTTAGATTTTAGCAATTGCTTTGGCATTTTATTTACAACTGGTCTTCCCGAGCGTTAATTATGTGCAGACTACGCTAATGAGACATGCGCACCTGCTGCTGCTGAGAATGGGGGCAACTGTACTGGCTAAGAACTTAATTAGTTAACGGACCGTGCATTCCAATCGATGAGGTTTATTATAATGAGACTACAGACCAAGTGTAAAGGTTAATGGATAGCAAACGATGCTCATTAGAGCAACTAACTAAATAGTCAAATAGGTAATCTTGTGAACAAGAAAGTCATTAGCTGATCAAAGGTTTTTTATTTTGTATAATAAGCCTTAAGGACCTTTAATTACAGATGACTTTAAATAATAGGTATCTTGGAAGCAAGAAAACATTTTATGATCAAAATGTTTTTTGGATAACTTTAAGAAAAGTCTATTAAAACAAAGTATAAGTTTTCCCATAGATCTTATTTTTATATCTGTAACCTAATTTTCATTGTCTCTCTCTGTCTGACTGGCTTATCTAAAATTTCATATATCAAGTTTATCTGTGTCGCGAACAAGTCTACTGTATAATTGGGCCTCAGGCTGTCTCAAATTCTTTAGCAATCGCAGAGGCCTTCTTATATGCTAATAACGTTGCTAAGTCCCGCAGCGTAAGACAGCTTTGTGGTTGCCATTGCCATTGATGTTGCTGTTGTTGTTGCTTTTGCTGGTATTACATTAAGTCAGGTGCGAATGTGACGTACACACGTGTACTTCATGAATGCTCAACAAAGGTCGAATGTCACACACAGGAAATATGCTAAATACGCACACCAGTAATGTGTGCCATTGCTAGTGCTAGGATCTTCAAGTTAGTCCCAAGAGAGAGATAGACAGTACTAGTGAGAGAGACAGAACGAGAGAGAGGGAAAGACAATTGTCTCCGATTTGTGGCTTAGTAAACGTGGCGTTAACTTTACAATTGTCAATCAGCTGAGAGACGGGGCGAGAGTTGGGCGCACCGCAAGTTCAAGCCCGGATATTAATTAAGTTTATGCTAATTGGCCAGCTGAGGCGCAGGCCATTAATTATGTCACAGCACACAGCATATGGTGCGTATACGTAACGAAACGTAATGTAAACGAAAACTCAAATCAAATGCTATTGCAAATTTGCATAATGGAACTGAGGTGGAAAAACAACAACAACAACCTGAAAACAGGCCAAACACATTATCAATCACTAATCGATGAAATCGATAAGGTAAAACCTACTGCGATACAATGGCGCGGAAGGTAACCGGAGACTAAAGCCCGACACCCTTCCTAACTGTTAGGGATGACACCGAGGTGGAGTTAAGTAAAGTAGAATAAAAGGTTAAGTTTGTTGAGGAATTAAAGAAAATCTGAGCACAAATGTAAACAATTTTGCATAAAACTTCTTTTAGCTTACTAAAGCAAACTGACAACACATCTCTAGGTGTCATCGTCAGCACCAGTCTAATGGGTTATCTCATCTATTGTTAATAGCTAATCGAATTTACAGCTGATTAAATTGTTCCACTTGCAAGTGTGGGTTGCGCTTTTGTCCATGTAGAGAGTGACAGCAATTTTGAAGTGTATGTTTAGCTGTCTGTTTTTGGGACACGCTTCATTCAATTTTTGTTTCATGATTTATTCAGTTAGACACTCAAATGCTTTTGACTCAGTTTCAGCTGCCGCAAAAGATTTAATGGCATTTTATGTACAAATGGACAGACTAAAAGGCCGTGCTGTAAAATGGCACGCACTGCAAAATGTTCCACTGCCATTTCCGGTTTATTTTTTTGGCAATTTTTTGGTACTTGTACATATTTAAAATTCCTAGCAGCTTTAATCGAAATTGCTTGTCTTTTTTTTAATGCGCAACATTCGCGGTTTTTATTCAAACGGCACCCAAGGGAGAGCAAACAAGTTAAATTAAAAGGCGATGAAAAAAATGTTTCTTCTGTTTAAAGAAACATGAAACAAACATACGTAAAGTATATATAAAACGTGCTATATTTTCTAGTTATAAATTCAATCTTCGCTCGCCTCCTGGAATTTCCCTGGCCTCGTGAGCCGCAGTGCTTAATCCATACGAAACCGTTAGTTACCCAACAGCTTACCTCACACATTTCACAGAGCCATGTTAAGCCCATGTTAATATGGAATGAAACATAACCGAGGAGTTGAGTTATGCATTAAAGTGGGCTGATGTAGACTCAACTTTGAGTCAACCTTGAGCATAAACGGGACACTTGTAACCTAGCAACCTACAAATGGAAAAGAAGTTAAAGCTTTTCAATACATTTCGTTTCCAACCCATTACATTGAAAGCTTTTAGGAACTGTTAGCGCATGAGTGTTATCATAATACTGGGTACAATTTTTGAAAGCTTTTATCACGGAATAAAACCTTAAGACCAAACAGGTATATATTACAATATTATTTAACAGTTCGTTGCTTAAGCTGACATAACTTTGTGCTAAGTACACATATATAAGATAATTTACACGGTGGCGCACATATGAATTTATATATAATATATATAATCTGTAACTGTATAACTTAAAGCTTGTATTATTTATGATAGATATTAAACTGATTCTTATTCAATTGTGCCTATTAGTTTATCATATGCTGTCATGAACTCTATCTCTCACATTTGATTTAGTGCAAATCAGTGTCCTCAACGCGAACTGGCTTTCGGGACAAATACAATACGATAATGGTAGTCAGGGCACTGACCAGGAATATAACATCGAACCACCGATGATAGAAGTTGAAGTGTAAATTGCCAAGCACTTCAGTAATGATCACTCGATATTCAGCCGGCATATTCATGCGCATTAGCAGCACTGATGAACAGAAATACATGCCCATAATCTGACCCAATATCAGCACAATAATATTGCTTGATTTGCTCGATGAAATGCGATAGAAGAACTGCAAGAAGTACATCAGTCAAATAAAACTGAGAAAATTGAAACATACACGTACCTTTGTGAGTGTTAGCAAAAGGCCACGTATGGAGGTGACGACAATGCAGCCGACAAGCATAAATGATATATGCTGACTCCAGAAAGCAAAGTCAATATCAAAGCCACACCAGTGTACGGCAATTTCTAAACCGCGTGTAACTGGATCCTTGCGGCCAACGCGATCAAATATTATATTAATACAACACTGCAAAAATCAAAAAGAGAATAAAGTTTACAATAGTTTCTTAAGAACAAACTACTTACCATAAATATCTTATAGACGCAATAAACACTAAAAAAGTGTCCAATAACATTAAAGTATTTTCCTTGCAGGGTTTGTGACCAACGTTGACGCTCCTCCATATTTTTCAGTGAGCTTAGCTCGAGAAAAACAGATCGTTGCAACTCCTCCAAGCCATAGACTTCCTGCTTCAGCTGATTGATATCTGCAAAAACATTGTTTACTTCAACATTGAATGCCAATCAGTGGACTCGTCTTTAGCTTACCCTCCCCACCACTGGTTGTACGTTGCACTGCTGACGTTAGCATATCCCAAATTCTTGGCTTAGTAGGATGCTGTTTATTGTGATTATAGGCAGCCATTGCAATGCGTCGCTTTTTGGCCGTCAACATATCCACAGTCAACGCCAAACGTCGCTCAAAGCATATGATGTCATTGCGAGAAACGGGCCTGCAATAAAAACACACCGTTAGCGGTGATAACGAAACAGCTGCGATATTAATTGAAAATACTTGATGAAATAGGTCATGCTTGTGTATGGATAATTGACAGCACCAAAGCCAGAAAGTATGGCCATGACTGTCACTCCAATAACACTGATGCGTGAGACGCCCTGCTCTATCGTGAATATCCCATGTGAGGCACTGAGCAGGGGAAAAGGTTCACCAATGCGCCAAAGACCATAGAGGAAGATAAACCAACACAGCGTTGTTAAAATGCGAACCCATCGGTCGGAAACTGCAGGAGAAAAATATTTTAATAAGCACTACAAAATTTAAATACTATTCATTGTCTTACAGAAGGAAATGCTGTGTATCACAGAGTAACATATGTAGACGGGTATTACCGCTGTCACCATAAACAGCAACAGCGTCAAACCGAGACGCCAATGAAAATAACGGGAACTGGACTCAAGAACACCAATAATTTCGAATATGATCAGCTCAAACATTGTGATCGAAAGGGCAAATGTTGAGGAGAAAATTAACTGCACAGATATGTGACGAATCTCATAGTGCTTGAAGAGCTGCTTGTTAAAGAACAGCCAGCCACCGGCAAAGAAAATCATCTGTAAAAAGGGAATACAATTGTAATGCGAGTCGTAAATCAGAACTTGATCCACTTGCCTGTGAGACGAACACAATCACACAGTCGCCTAGAAAAGCCATTTTGAATCGAATCACAATTTCTTATGTTTTGTTTGTTAATGTTTCTCTGCTTAAGTGAATGGGCAGTGACATTGCTTAGTTAGAGATCGTTTTAATTCTGTAGTTCACGGTACTAGAATAGAAATTGCCAACAAACAATATAAACAAAAAACGCCGATATGCTCTCACAGCGGAGTTGCCAGATTGCACAATGAGCGACCGGTCACTTATCGATGAATAACAATGTAGTCATCAGAATTATTAAAATGTTAAAAATTTTTCAAATAAACAAAACATAATTAAAAATTGATTTTAATTTTTTTGTTTTTGAGTACTTCCAACTGATATAAATAAGTAACAGTAAAACTCGTCTTCTTCCTGACAACATGTAAAATAGTTCCATCTCTAAGCATAATAAAAAAAATCAGCTGGGCAACGACACAGCTGCAGTTAAATTTAGTAAAAGTTGTTATTTATAGACGAAATTAAATTAAATTAAATGTTAGTATTATGGTAATTGTTTAAACGAACGCTTAATGCAAGGTAAATTGAGAATATTTAAGAGCACAAACAGGCAACAATGTCGTGTTATTATCGCCAGTTCAATGAAACAACGGTAACAATACCCAAATATTCCGTCGAAAGTTCAGCAGGGATCACTTATTATGACATTAAGGTATTAATTATACTAACGATAATACATTACACAAACAACATTAATCATTATATGTATATTAAGGTTCGAGTGGCAAATGTAGAATGGTTCGTGGAAAGACGCTATCGTGATTTTGCACAGCTACACGAAAAACTCGTGGACGAGATATCTATCAGCAAAAAGTTGCTACCGCCGAAGAAGGTACGCCCACTGAAATAATCGTGAGCTAAACATTGATATTAATCGCTGCTTTACTCATTGCAGCTAGTGGGCAACAAGCAGCCCGCATTTTTAGAGCAGCGTCGCGAGCAGTTGGAAACATATTTACAAGAGCTGCTCATTTATTTTCGCAATGAATTGCCACGTTTGCTGGCCGAATTCTTGGATTTCAACAAGTATGACATTATCTATTTGCTGCAGGATCTGGCCAAGCTGTTCAATGAAAGTGGTGATGCACTGTTAAGTTCCAAAAAGGAATATAGCCTTTCGGCTTTGGAGGTAGGTGAAGATGACATAAGTCAGAGTAGATTTGAATTGTAAGTGTTATATGTTAAAATTTAGAAGTTCTGTTTTCTCCTTTTGTATTTGTGTAAGAAACGTATTTATCATGTCCAAATTGTTAGTGCAAGCCCTGACTTTGATCACCGGTTGTCCATGGTGCCAAATTCGTGGTATTAAGTATTCTCTGGGTGTACTACACCCGCCTCGAACAAATTTCTCTGTTGAGTTGCAGCATACGCTTCAATCGGAGCAAAGCTTTGCGAGCATCAAAACACACTCGAAGCTTGTCAGAAGTCATAGAAGATGGCACTGTCGTCACGATCAAAGCAGGCGGCTCTTTTTTAACTACTTACTCCTAGATCCACGCATAACCAATGGATTGAGAAAGCGGTCCCGAAGCATGCATCAGCTCGAAATATGGTTGACATTTCTGCAGGCCATTTTCTATGTGGGCAAAGGAAAGTCTTTGCGTCCATATGTCCATTTGCGGCAGGCCCGCAAGGTGATGCAATCGGGAAACTCTAATGTACTAGCCAAAGATCCGAAGCTTGCCCTCATTGTGCATTTGTGGCAGCAGAAGCGTGGTGTCCTTCTGTTGCGTTGCTTTCAAGGCATCTCCTCGAATGATGCTCACACCCGTGAGGCGGCAATGATAGATGCTCTGGGCATGAATCATTTGACCAATAGACGTGTGGGGGTCTACTTTGGTGTGGCACGCACCAAATTCACAACACAGCAGCGTAGGTTACTCGGCGTCGTATTGCTTCATCGGTTACTTTTGCTCTACATGAAGCAGGACGAGTGTGAAATAGGACCAGAGAATATGCCCAAGGCAATTAGTGTGTGTAAAAGTGTACCGGCTATTAAGAGTGGTCTTTTAATTTGAAAAATAAAATTTTACAAGTGTTTATATTAAATTTTGTTAATTTTACATTTTCCAAGGTATATGCCATTAGTGAGCGCCTCGCCTTGCCCTGTCCGCCCAGTGAGCAGGGTGGAAAATTTGACTTCTCGCATGTGCTGGACTTCAGCACACAGCTGGCGGCATTGGTGGTGACGCCGGTTAAGGATAATGCTAGTTTTGTACAGGACTACAATACGGTGGATGTGCCAATTGGACGCAGCAATATCATTCCAAATCGTTTGAGCTTCAATCTAAATGCATTCCGTAATCTCAAAACGCTCAAATTCTCAGCACTTAGCACAGAGAATATTGTGGACATTGAGCCGCTGAAGCCAACGTTGGAAACAATTTGTGTGCACAACACAACAATAACGCACATCAATCAGGTGTTGCTCTGCGATAATCTGCACAAATCCTGCGATGTGCCCAGCCTAGTGCCGGAGACGATAGAGTCGACCAATGGCGATGAGACGCTTAGCACCGATGCCTGGAATGAGCTGAGTGAACTGGATTTAACCGGCAATCTGTTAACACAAATTGATGGCAGTGTACGAACTGCGCCGAAATTGCGTCGCTTGGTCCTCGAACAGAATCGCATACGCATCGTACAAAATCTGGCAGACCTGCCACATTTGCAGCTTTTGTCGCTGTCAGGCAACTTGATATCAGAATGTGTAGATTGGCATTTTAACCTGGGTAATTTGGTTACTTTGAAGCTGGCACAGAACACGATAACATCGCTGAAAGGTCTACGAAAGTTGCTTTCGTTGGTCAACTTAGATTTGAGCTGCAATCTTATCGATCAGCTGGATGAAGTTGACTATGTTGCCAATCTGCCGCTCTTGGAGACGCTACGCCTCACCGGTAATCCTCTTGCAGGCAGTGTTGGTGAGTATTGATGTTAACACTTCAAAAACACCTTCAGTTTTTCTTCACTCGATCTCTTTTTCATTGTAGATTATCGCCCACGCGTTTTGTCGCGTTTTCATGAGCGAGCTGCTGAAATATCTCTGGACAACGAGCCGGGTACACAACAGGAGCTGGACACAGCACTTGTATTATCTGCACTGTTGCAATCTAAGCAGCGACAGCAGCAGCAGCTGCAGAAATGACCAAGACACATTTTATTCCTAATCCTTATACAAAATCTCTCCAATCAACAAAAGTATTCGACTGGTGTCAAAAAAAGTTTTTGTTTAGTTTGTATATACGCGGAACGGGTCTATAATGTGAGTTAAGGATGCTGTGAATCTAAAATTTCTTAGTAAGCTAGCTAATTAATAGACCTGAACGGCGTTTACCATTAAATATGTCTGTAATTTTTTATTATTTTTTTTTTTGTTTGTGTATTGCATGTGAACAAGTATGGTTGCATGTTGATTTTTAAATGTTTTTACAATTAATTCATCAATATATATATAATTTTAATATAATGTGCAATATTTCGATGCTCATCTACAAAATTGTAGTGTATAATGATTTAATACAATGTATACTCATAATAAAATTGAATGCGTTTTGTAAGTAAATGAAGTTTAAGGTTAGTAATTCTGCCAAGGCAGAGTGTAATCGCGAGTTCTTAGCTTGCTCGGTGCTTTATATCATTGGGGATGTTGATGATGATGCTGTTGCTGCTGCTGTTGATAATGTTGCTGCTCGGCAGCGGCCACAGCATCGAACATGGGCGTGTGTACCTCACCGAGAAATTGTGGTGTTGGCGGCGCACTTGGTTCGGCCAGTTCACCGATGAGCGGCATGTCAATGTCCGTTGACATGGCAGTCGGGACGTAGCCCGCCATTCCATATGGTTGCTGTTGGTGGTGTTGCTGCTGCTGTTGCACCACAGACACTTGTGCATAGTCGGCGGCTGCTTGAACCTGCTGCGGATCAATCATGACGGGCGCTGCCTCCATTTCACCGAACTGAATGGGCGTTGATTGCACCTGTGGCAAATGAGGCATGGGTTCGGGTTCGGGTTGACGTTCAATATAATCCTGTTGCTGCACTTGCTCAGCTGTTTGCATATCAACATGTGTCTCCTGTGGCATCTCCTGATGAAGTTGCTGCGACTGGTGCTCCGGCTGGTGCTCTGGCTGATCCTCCTGGGACTGCTGCAACTGATGTTCATCATCCATCGGCGTCGGTAGCATATCGTTATTGTCATCCATGGCATCATCAGTTGCATCGCCCATATCCGCACCCTCACCAGAGGTTTCACCATCGCGACGCACCAAACCCAACATATCGAGCATATTACGCTTGACAGCATTCTCGTTAGCCGCCTCTAAACTGGGGTAACAGGTGCTCAGGCCACAGTTGGCCAAATGCTGGGCCATTTTGTTGCCATTGCTCGTGGCAAAGCCGCAGATGCAATGCATCTCCTGCAGCATATTAACTTCCATTGCATCCACAAAGTTTCCATTACAATCGACACCATGTCGAAACTGTGCACGCTCGCAACATGTCTGATAATTGCACTTGATACAGTGCAGCCAACCGCTATAATAGATTAACATTAACTTGGATTAGTTGTACAAGAAGTAAACTGTATTTTTCACTTACGTGTAATGGGTCTCCTCACTGGCGAAATCAGTATTGCACTCTGCACAAGTTTTGCCCTCGAGGAAAGCAAAGAAAACAGGACGTTTATATGTCGAAAATGGTGGTTGCTCGCGATGATGAGTGCGCACCTTGGGCGGCGGTATCAGGAGCGAGCTATTCAACAGCAGACGAACTGGCTTATTTGTCTTGGTCATGCTAACATGATGCAATACCGTGTGCTGTTTTAAATCTCCTTTTTCCAAGAAACTCAACGAACATTTCTGACAATTCAACATTGGATCTCGCTTGTTCACATGCTCGTCCAGATGCATAAAGTAGTGCTCAACACGTAACTGATTGACCTTGCCCTTGTGTGTAAAATAAAATATCTACAAGGAACATAAAAAATCCATTAATACAAATATATAATAGTTACTCAAATACCACTTACATCGAGACAGTATGGGCATTGCAAGAAGTTTTGATTCTTGTGATCATCGTAAAAATGACGAACTAGATCGCGATGCGATGAAGAACGATAGCCGCAGGATTGACACCAATACGGTAGCTCTAATGTACTGTGCACCTTCTGCAGATGAGCTGTTAGCAAATTCAACGAGTTGTGTCGCTGTTGACAAATCAAGCAATAATAGGATGGCGACCCATCTGTCTTGGTTTCGGTGGGATGCATGATTTGATTGTGTTTGGCCAGCACCGATTCGGTTGGATGTTTTTCTAGGCAGAACAAGCACTGGAATTGATGTTGTTTGCCCTCGGGAGAGATGTGAGAGACCAAATGCGTTTGTAGTTTCTCGTTGGAGTCATAAGTATCGCCGTTAAGGCAAATCGGACACTCGACTGTTCTGGTTAGCTCCGCTTGATTGGCGCGTGGTGAATTGTATGGGAATTGTTCGTAGAACTCTTCAGTACCATCGCTAATGCCGTAGTAAAGCTCCTCAAGGCCTTTAAGCTCATCTTCCTCCTTTTTAATGACCACGGCCACCTTCTCTTTCTCCTCCTTTACCTCTTTGGGCTTCTTGATTGCCGCTTTAACTGGCGGTACAGTAGGAGTGATTATTTTTGTTGTCATACTTTTGGCAGCTGACTTCGAGGTTCCAGGACCATACTTGGCTGCGCTTTTAGAGGCTGGTGCCGGCGGAGGAGTGCTAATGGTGCCGCGACGTTTCGTTCCTGCTGGTAAAATATCTTTTTCACGCTCCTTTTCTTTCTTCACTTTGTTGACACTGTGCACATAGTCTGTTTCATTGATGGCTGCAAAACATAAACAATATTTTCTATTAAAATCTTCAGAGTTAAAAGTTGTTCCACGCAATAACCGCACCCACTCAGCGCATTAAAGCCACATTTGCTTGTCAACATCGTTCTTAAGCCTTAAGCGTTTTATCACTCCATAAATCATAATTAATACAAATAAAAAGTGCCAGTTTTACATTGTTTTCTTTTCAATTTTAGTATTTTTTTTTTTTTTTTGATTGATTTTTGTTTATTTCATTTGTTGCTTTTTAAGACAAATTAACACATTTTAAGAATGCCAAAAAAAATCATATACTAACTACTTTTTTATGTTGACTCACTTAAAACCTATCACATTTAAAATTCATTTTATATACACATGTTTAAAACAAAATATATGAAAAAGATATAAAGACATTCCCGTTTGAATGCATAAAAAAATCTTGAAAATTATAAACAAAAATATTGGTAATCACAATCGTTTTTAGAGTGACAAAACGCATAGGCATTACAATTTAATTTTGGTTTGACTTTTCTCACAACTTCCTTTGCTTGCCATTAAACTAAATTAGACTATAATAGACTAATCAGTGTCTACATACTATCTAGCCATGAGTTACTAACGTTTCTTGAGACGCTTGGGCGTGGCATTGGCCGGTGTTTCTTTATAGTTGGGTGGCAGTACGCTCCAGTCTTTAAATGGATTCGTGGCGACCTACAGATAAAAAGTAAACGAGTTTTATTAATATACAATATTTCATTTTTGTTACGAGTTGCTCGATAATCACCTGATACAGGCGCTGTGTAATTGTCTCATTGGTAATCACGCGTGTCTGCTCGCCAATGTGTGTGATGATATTGTTGAACGCTTGCAGGGCATACGTTCCGAAGGCTTCGCGCCAGACAAGCTCATCCAGGAACTGCTGTATCATTTGACGTGAAAGCAACGACAGCGTATTCTGGAACATGCGTGGGACAATGCGACGCAAGTATTCCATGACTGCTGAGTTGTTGTGCTTTGCTGCATTGTCTGTGGCTGCCGCCTGGACAATGTTTTTGAAGCCCATGCTAAAAAGTGTTATTTTGTCTACAGTCAGATCAATGCATATGGTGCTGTCTTTGTGCACCCAGCGAGATAACGGCTCCAAAATTGCCTGCAAACAATAAATGGGACCGATTAATAAGTATATTCAAATATTTTTTGATTATAAAACAAAATATAGCCCACCTGAAAACGTTTCTTATAATTGCGATCGCCATCAGTTATTGGTTCTACGGCACGCAGCCGTATGGATTTATCGGCGTAGTCATATACTCCCAGAACTTCCACCTTCACTTGACGTTGTGCGCCATCCTGAGACGTTGTGCCCAATGAAATGACACCCACCTACGAAAAACAAAGAAAAGTTATAATAAAAACTCGCTTTGTAGTGATTTGACACTAACGCACCTCAACAAACTTGCCGGGACCGCCTAGCTTTTTGCACTTTTGATGCACGGCTAAGGTGCATATAGCACGTAGCCATGTGTAGATTCCTTTTATGTATACGCTGTCCACTTTAACCCATTGAACCACATTCTGGATGCTGGTCTGACAGGCCCAATGGTAGATGAGCTTAAGTAGAAATGTTGGCGGATGTTGTGCGCCCTCAAAAATCGAGTTGTTAAACACCGAGACAAAGCGATATGGGCAACAATCGCCAACCCAAACATAGCCACCAGTGTATGGGAATTTACTGACATCCGAGTAACAGCCTAAAATGATGCAAAACGTAGTATGATCAATCTGACAGCTTAATACTTTTGTGCTTTATCTTACCCAATTTAAGTTCGCTGTTGCGATGATTAATGCAGTGCTGCTGGGCACGTAGCAAGCCCTCTTGAATCAGCCACTCACAAAACTTGTTCGGTGTCAGCATCAAAACCAGCTTCACCTTAGAGTCCAGCTTGCTACGTGTTGCTGCCATGTCCTTGATCTTAAGGAATGGTTTGGCCAGCACCACCAACGATGGATATGTTTTGCCCTGCATTTTTGTATCCTTGCCATCCTTGCCGTCTTTGCCATCTTTACCGCCGCTGTCATCATTGCTGCCGACCACCAAACCACCCACAGAGTTGACCTCCGCAGGTCGGAAGTTCTTGGGTGCCGAATCGCAAATAGCTGACCCTTTGCTGGACCCGGATCCTGATCCTTTGCTACCCTTCGGCTGCGGAGATGCTTTCCCAGTAGGGGACGCTGTGGACGACGTTGAACCTTTTGGACGACCAACTTTGGGTGTCGATGGTGGTGGAGCGGCAGCGGCTATAGCCTTTTTACCCACCGATAGAGCTAAGCGTTTGGCCAGCGGCACATCGTCGTCGGCTTCGTCTGATGATTCCAAGTACGCAATATTTGAAGAAAGTCGTGGGCGACCACGCCCTCGCCCTGTGCCACTACCAGACGCAACAGGGGGTGGGGGTGTCGGATCTGCTGGTTTCGGTGGCTTCTTGGGCAAGGTGGCCTCCTTTAGTTCCTGCAACACTTTACCCTTAAAAGAGTATGCCTGAAACACTTGACCATTAAACAGCTCTTTGCCCTCATTGGCGCTGACGGCCGTTTTCAGCGCATTTTTCACAGCGTTGTGCTCGTTTGTAATTTTTTCGTAGTAGGCCAATTGGGCGGGGGATAACTCCTCCACCCAACACTCCATATCAAGTGATATATCACTTCTAGTTATGCGCGTCATCGTTCCCAACGCACTGGGCTAGCTTTTTGAGTTTTTTAATTCAATTTATACCTTAAATTAAATGGATAAATTTTCTTTTTTCGCCGAGGCTGTACCGTGGATGTACCTGCTTGTGTAGTGTGACCAGTTTTGATTTAGAGAAAAAAACTGAAAAATTATTCCACAAAATATGTATGCATTCCTTTTTTTCTAGATTAGAGTGACCGTCTTGGCAAAGTAATTCTGTTAAATCGTTAATTTGGTAAATCTTAAATGGGAAATTAAATTTGCATTTTATTTGTATATACATAATTGAACATTACATAAATTAAACTTCTTTGTAATCAGTCAAAATCAGGTAAAATGATTTATATGTCAAATGAGTGATTAGATTACCTTCCGAAGAATATCTGTCTGTCTCCCAAGGTTATCAATTAAAACCCACAATAAATTTACGATCCATTTAGGCAGCAAAAATACCTCAGGAAATTTATTTTTAAAGAAGCTACACGCAAAGAATGATAAACCGTTGAGCAATAAAACATAAGTGTTTTGACAATAGGAAAATGTATTAATTATTAAGCGCTCCTTGGATGTCATCAAGAACTCTATTGTAAAGAATCTCCTTGATATTAAGGCCCCATAAGAAGTCCAAATGATTCCATTTCTCCTCAGGCATACGATAGGCACGTTTCAAGGAATTTGGGTTCATTGTACGCCTTAGCATATCCACATCAATTAGACTGGCGAAATAGTCATTATCGCTGTAGTACAGATAGATCGGTACGTCCATTGCCTCAACATCGTAGTTGGGTGCAGCCTTGTTGCCATATTCCTTCTTGTTTCTGATACTACCATAGTCGAACTGGCGGAAAAAGTCTGATTCGTACTCCTGAAGATAGTGGAAGAGCTGATTAACGGAGCAGCCCGCTGGTGTTGTCGACATGATTTCGGGAATCATTGATTCATTTAAATACGGTGAGTTATAGCCACCCATTAAGAAGAGCGCATTAGAGCAAACCACTTGAGATATTGCCTGGTCGCGGCACATGACCGCACCCATCAACTCCATAGCCTTCGAGCTTGGCAGGAATTCAGCGCTACCGAATAGCTCCACCAAGGCATTAGGTTGGCCAAGCAAGGGTCCAGCAACCTTGGCCAACGGACTTTCCATATGCCCCATCCAGGCAACCGGCGCCAGCAAATGTGCAGAAATAATGCGACTCTTGAATCTTTTAACCATCGTATTGAGAACAAAGAACGAAGTTGTGCCCTGAGAATGGCCGACATACTGCAACTTTTGCTCGCCCGTATAGTATAAAACAAAGTCTATCATTGCTGGTAAATCGTAGATGCCAATGTCATGCCATTCAAAGTTCCAGAATGGCTGGAACAGTGGCGACTTGGTAGCATGTTTCCTGGAATAAGTGTTGCCACGGGCATTGCCCATCCAAACATCGTAACCAGCATCGGATAGAATAAAGGCCAAGCCGTTAACTGGACCGCTTAGCACCCAATCGGACGAGGAGCAGAGCAAACCATGCATTAGAAAAATAACTGGACGATAGCGTTTATCATCGCCCGTAATCTTAGAGTAGGGAATGCGATGCATTGTCAACAAATATCCATCAGATGTTTGCACCTGATGCTCCTCAATAGGATATCCATACTTCTTAACAAGAGACACCTAGATGAATCCACAAAGAACATATTTAAATATTAGTTCACGATTCAAATATTTGTAGTTTCTTACCGTTGTTACTGAACTACTCCTTCCAACATCAGAAGGCAATGCAGTGACAATAAATGCCAAAAATAGTTGAGTTACCAAAAATCGTAAGAGCCACATTTTAAACAGGTATGTTGTATTAATTAATTGACTGCTGCAGTTAGATTGCAAATATTTGAAACTCAAAAGGCATTTATATACCCCCATGGGTGGTTTAATATGTCAATTAGTAATGGTTAAGCTTCAGTCAAATTGTTGATAAACAATCGACAACAGATTTATTGCTTTCAGAATTGATATATTTGCACATAAAAATAATTAAGCATTTTGCGAAAATAAAATGCGTCAGATTTGATAAGCATTTTATCAATTCAATTTAAGCGGCAAGTTTAGGAGCTGCCAAATTGCTAAAATATAATTTTTAGTATTTTTTCATGATGCTAACAAACTGTAATGTTAAAACATAATTTAGTTTAACATTTCTTATTTTCAGAGTGCAAACGTATAATTCGCTGCTTAAACTAAATAAATATTAATAAACAAATAATGCGTGAAAGACGGGACCGAGAACGAGACCGAGATAGAGAGCGTGACCGCGATCGTGACAGAGATCGGGAGCGGGATAGAAACCGTGAAAGAGAACGAGATCGAGAACGGGAACGTGAACGCTACCGCACAAAATCGAAATCTCCTGCACAGAGCAGGCGCAATAGATCAAAGTCAAAGAAGAAAAAGTCGAAGAAATCAAAAAAATATTACCGACACAGTCGCAGCAGCAGCCGCAGCACATCACGCACTTCACAAAGCTCTCGTAGTAGTTCTAGAAGTCGTCAAAGTAAAGGCCGGGACTACGATTTAAGCAAATCCAAATCTAGATCCGTCTCACAGCGCACAACTCGAGCGCCTAGTGCCGAGATTAGTTCCCGCCAGGCAGCTACGTCAACTGTGGCACCAACACCCCCAGCCACCAAATCCATCGATTTGTTGGACGCAAATGTGCAAAAAGCTTTGGAAGTCATTGACGAGGATGCATTTAAACCATCGGCATTCTTTAGCACCCGAGACCGCGAAGCTCCAGAAAAGGACAAGGTGATTATCGACTTGAATAAGGAAACAGTGATCGTAAGCAAGCCAGTCGGAATCCCAGCTTCCACAGAAGACGAAATCTTTCATCCCAATGTAATTTGTTAAGTTAAATTTTACTTCCATCTTTATTTTTTAAACAAATGTTGTGTATTTGCAGTTTTTGGGCGACTCTGAACTGAAGGCAGAGAAATGGCTGCGCAAACTTTACAATTATCGTCAGAAGTACATGCAGCAATAGCAGTAGCAGGGACTTAGTTTTATAACAATTAATAAACCTCATTAAAAATATCTTAATTAAAAAATATCACTGCCGGTTTTTCTCGCACGCACTAAAGCTGCCTCCGGAGTCAGTTGCTCGTTGGGTGATGGTTCAACAGCCTTGCCATCGACATCCAGCTTGCCAGCTTTAAAATCCTCAATAATCTTCTGGGAGTAAACAGCATTGAACAGATCCAAACTGGTGAACTCTGATTGAATTACTTCAGGAGCTTTGTACGAAACATATGGCTTTAGTTTGCAGCCGCTTAAGTCCGGCACTATGATGTCGGGTATTTTCTCCGGTATCTCCACGTATTGCCCGTTTACTGTGATGCCAGTGTCACGGACTCCTCTCTTTTCTATTGGAACCGGCGGACTGGCCAGCGTTCGTTGTGCCTCTTTAACCACACGTGTTCCACGTTTGCTGTACACGTTAAATTTACGAAAATTACGCTTGCCAGCCATTGCAGCTGTTGTGCTGATAGAACGTTGCTGGCACTTGAGTGCCAGCGGTACAAGTTTTATACAATTTTGCATTGTTTTCTCTTAAAAGGCATTTACTGGTTGAATAACAAATTGATATGAATGCATCTGCAACAGCTGTGTATTTTATGACTGCCAACCTGTCTGATAAACTTAGTCTGGCAGCACTTAGACAACACTTGGTATCGATACATTATCACGAAGAATAGTAAGAACAACTACAAAATCCAAGTAAAAGCTTTTTATTTACAAATTGCACACAGCAAATAATGCATCGCATGCTCTGCGTTGAACCAAATAAGAAAACTGCGAAACATGATCCCTCAATTATTGAGTGTTTTGGAAATCTGGAGTCTCTAGCTTTTGTAGTTCCTGAGATCGAAGCGTTCATACATTCAGACGGACGGACAGGCAGACAGACGGACATGGCTATATCGACTCAGCTGTTGATGCTGATCAAGAATATATATACTTTATGGGGTCGATGAAGGGTATAAAAATACTGCCGCTGCAGCAGTAGCAATAATTTAACGAGCGTCAACATCAAAAATGTTGCTGTTATCGGAGTGCAAATACCAGGCGAACAGAAATAGCAGCTGAATACTTTTACTTTTAATTTAAGAAGAACTACTCAACATTGCGCTTAGCTGTTGAGCTCAAAAGTTCAGATCACAACTTACACACACAATACGTGATGGTTTCACATCTCATATTTTGCTAATAGTTTCAATCCCCATTTTCAAGGTTTCGATTTTCAAGATTTTTTTGTTATTGTTTATATATCGTACATACAGACAGACGTATATGGCTATATCGACTCAGCAGGTAATGCTGATCACGAATATATATACTTTATGGGGTCGGAGAAGCCGCCTTCTCCCTGATACATACATTTTTATAAAACCATTATACCCTTTTTTACACATTTCATGGGTTAAGGGTATTAAAAGAGCTGCCGTTGCAAGTAAATCTGGCAACGCTCATGTCAGCTAGGTATCGATACCTTCGCACAAAAAGTATATGTTTAACATATTGTGAAATTGGTAGCACAATCAGTTTAAAAGCTTTTTACAAATTGCATATTTAGTGAAATAAACACAAAGTTTTGTATATAAACACAAGCAAAAGCTAGTTACGTTAGTATATTTTAGATATATCAAGAAGAACAAACAATAAACATAGTAAATCCAATTCATATTAAAAATGACGTCAGAAGGTAAAGTTAACGACGTTTGTTTACACTTTTCTTTTTAAAAAAATGAAGAACTTTATTCTGTCTCAGGCAACAAAAGTTTCGATGTGGAATTTGAAACATATTTGCATAGATTGTTCTACATCAAACCAAGCGAGGAAACAGAAAAAGATGATCCCTCAGTTATCGAGAGTTTTGGAGTATTAAGTCTCAACGATATGCGGCAACCTGAGCGCAAGTTATGGTACATCTATTATTGCAAACAGCCCGAAGTTGACGACACATTGGATCGTATATTTAAGAAATATGGAAAAAAGAATATGCGTGAAATATTTCGAAAGCCTGTATTCAGTGGTGTTGGACTGCGATCTAGAGTAAAAAGCCATTTCCGCGAAAAGAAATGGCTTGTCAAAGGCAACCTGTTGGAGGCGCCCCGAAACAGCCCCTACAATGACGACAAGATGACAAGACATGTTACTGAGCTGTATGATCAGGAGCGCCAATTCCTATTCAACTATGTTATGATGCGTCATAGTGACATTATAAAACACTACCATTAATCTAATTTAGAATTATTTAGTTTAATGTTTACAAGCTCTGTGATTCATAATCATAAGTTATTGCGCCGATAAAACAATCAATCGTTGTCTATACTGGCAACATATTAAAGCAAAAGCTTTAAAGCTTTGGAAAATATTTCGTGCGTTTGAAATTCTTTAACTTTAGCTATTCGATGCATTTTTGAGATTTAAAAAAAAAAAGTGGAGCTGGAGTTGAACTGACTCTGTATTTATTATCTCGCAAAGTAGGTTTAAATTATTTGTCAATCAACATGATAGAATATGTTTTGACGTTCAATTTTCAAAGGGCATCTTATATTAAAAAATGTAAGAAAAATAATATTTAATTATTGCATGATCTCAGTTCCCTATTTTTTGTATATTACCATTTAAGGTCGTATGGAAACAACCGCAATTTAAGTTCAAGCTCCGGATCAAAACGACGCCGTTGCTTAAGCTCCAGTTCCGCATCTCCACCGGCACGACGGCATTCAAGCTACAAGTCGCACTACGTAAGAAGTGACTTAACTAAAATACCGATACAAAAACATTCATCATTGCCTTTTCCCTGCAGGAGCTGTATCAGCCAAGTCGGTGTCTAGTCGTCTTTGGTCTGGACACCTTTACCAAGAAAGAAACGTTGCTCGAAGTGTTTAGCCAATTTGGACCCATCAAAAACATTCAAATGGTGAATTTTTATAAGGTATGTTTGTAACTAAATTTATAATTTAGTTCCATAGTTTCTACTGATTAAATTACAGACAAAAATCTCGCGTGGCTTTTGCTTTATTTACTTTGAGAATCTAAGTGATGCACGCGCTGCTAAGGATGCATGCTATGACATGGTAATTGACGGCCGCCGCATTCGTACCGACTTCTCTATGAGCAAGCGAGCACACTCACCTACACCCGGTGTGTACAAAGGACAGCCGACATGGTTTGTATCTTTCCAGCTTCCTATTTGATCCAAGTAAATGTGTAATTTGCAGCATTGGAAGCAACTCTTGGGCACGGAAGGCTGGCACCGGAGATGTGGTTCAATGGTCCCCTAACAAAAAATATCACTCAGACGAGCTGTACAATTCAACTCGGAAAGATCTATCTCAATACGATCTATATTACAATAAGCATTAATAAATGTTTGTTTAACCAAATGCAAAATTTGAAAAATTTAGTATTTTAATAAAAAAAAATACCACAATTGTATGACATGATCTAATCGATAGGTATGCTTAATTGAAGCATCGGAAAAACTGCGCATGCAGCCCTCTATAGTTTTGCGTGTTTTACTTTTCGTCTGCAAATCAGAAAACAAATTCAACTTTTACAAATTGAATTTAGTGGCTAACAGTCGAATAAAGTGCACCCAATAACATGGTAAGTTAAGGCGCAGCTACATACAGCCTCTTGAATGTGTGCATAACAGGACTTTATGTTTGAATCCGTAGTCCACTGGCCAAACCAAAGTAAGGGCAAGGGAATATTTACATACACAGCACAGGGATAAGCATAAATGCAGTGAAAGGTATAACACATTTTTATAATGCATTGGTATGATATCGTATACACACTCAGCTATTGTATGCACTTTACAGTTCTACCACATCATCGTCATCCTCGATTGAGTCTACGGAGAGTTGTCGCTCTCATCAACGCCGGTGAGTATCGAATATGGAAGTGATGTGTTATCGAGGCGAACTTGACGTTGTCAGTTAATCTAGCAGGCAAACCATTTTTGATGTCGTTTAAATGTCACAAGGAATTAATCATTCTGGTTAAGCTTTTCAAGAGAAAAGGTTCTATTCTACAGTCTACAAGAAAAAAATAAAATAAAAAAGAAACTTGAAAAATGTAAGAAAAAGAGTGAATTAAGAAAAAAATTGTTTATTTTGCAGAACCAAATGTGCACAGTTCAAATGAAAAGATCAGCCAAATTTGTTTTCCGAAAGCAATAGCAATAGAACGCCAAACAAATTTTCAAGCAGTTCAATTCAATTAATCAAAATGTCAAAAAATCCGAATTACACATTCTTAACATCAAAAAAACGAAGCACAGATCGCAAAAACCAACTGAAAAATTTATACTGCATATTCCCATTTCAAGGTCTGACGTGGAAGTCTATGGTAGCCGTCATCACCACTACAACTCCAACTTCCAGCAACGACGCCGTTCTCCACGCACTCCATCCGGTTCAGCTTCGCCTCCACCGTCACGCCGCTATTCCGATCGAGAGCAGCGCATGCGTCGGGCACGCGTAAGTAACGACAATTTAAAACCAAATAAACGCAAAAAACACCCAAAGACACAATAAACATGTATCGGCTATTAATTTGTTAAGTCACAGGATCATCCACAAGCTAGTCGCTGCATTGGCGTCTTTGGGCTACATACGCAGACCACACAGCACAAGGTGCGCGAATTGTTCAACAAGTTTGGACCCATTGAACGCATCCAAATGGTCATTGATGCTCATGTAAGTAAAGAAAACCATTTTCTCCATAAGTGATGCCATTTATTTTAGTCAGAATGTGACTTGGAATATAGTTTTTGTTAAGTTGCGCTTCTGATGTTTGGCAAATATTATTTGAATTTCAATGCAACAATAATGAGTGCTTGCTATGAGAATCACTAGCAATTCACTAAAGGCTTGGTGTAACATTAGCATATTTACTATAACTGGTTGGGTTAAGTTATAAACATACTTATTAACCATCATTGTAGACCCATCGCTCTAGAGGCTTTTGCTTCATTTACTATGAGAATCTCGCTGATGCACGCGCCGCCAAGGATGCTTGCTCTGGTATGGATGTAGATGGTCGTCGCATTCGCGTCGATTATTCTATAACGCAGCGCCCTCATACACCCACACCAGGTGTTTACATGGGACGCCCAGCGCGGTTAGTCGAATTGAATGTATTATGAATTGTTTGATATGTAAATCAATTTTTAGCAGTGAATCTCGTTCGCGTCGGCGCCATCGCGATTCTTCATCAGTATCGCCACACGAGTCGAAGCGTCGCAAGTATCGCAGCCGTCGTCGCTACGAGCGTAGCAGTAGTCGTTCCCGCAGCTACTCCCGTTCCCGCTCACCACGCAAGTGTAAGTACAAAAGGATACGTATTTCTATTACTTGTACTAATCAATATTACCTATTTGTCGCAGCTCACTATTCATCGCGTTATTAAGCTGGAGGGAGGCTGTAAAAAGTGCTTCTGCACATGAGGGTACAGACTGATTTTGTTTAATAATCCTTGGCGGCGCCAGTACAAACATCATTTAGTTTTCATCAATCTTTTAACATAGTTTCTAGTATCCTAATGTCGTTTATGTTGCACCCTTTGTACGTTTTCCACCAAGAAAGCATCCGTGTGCATAACGTGTCATATTCATCTACTCGTGGCACGTAGCACACTTTGTGATATGTATTTTAAAAGCATGAACGTTAAACGATAATAAACTAAATTAAACTAATCCATATGTATTTATATGCTGCTGGCAAACTATAATTGTACATACAATAAATGAAATGCATTTCAGACATCATTTAGCGAATATTATTTACTTATAACCTAATTCTCTTTATAATCCTTTACGGTATTAATTTTGATTGACAGCACCTGAGGATGTTGTTGCTACCGCTGTTGTCGAAGCAGCGGTGCTTGTTGTAGCCTGCGTTGACCGTGATGTCTTATACGCCAGCTCCAGACTCTGCTGGATAACTTGCATATCGCCTTCAATGCTACGCGCCCAGTTCTCCACATCACCTAGTTCCTTTAGGGAACTGCTAAAATTGTCAATCAGTTGCAGCCACTGATGCGTTTGTTTAGCAAAGTTTGTGGCACCTACATGCAATTGCTTGGCTTCTGCATCCAGACGCTTTTGATTTAAGTATGCTTGGGCCACACTAATAATAATTTGTTAGTAAATATACAAATCACTCATGTATTTGTTACCTTACCCCACATTCAAATGATCAACTAGCGCCTGGGTTAGTTCGTTTGAGGCTTCAATTGCCTCCTTGCGGCGCACCTCTTGTTCTTGTTTGCGCTTTGATTGCTTGGAATGATGTTCCTTAACCATTGAAGCCAACATTTTCACTTTCTTCTTTTACAACAAAATTGCTTTACAAACAATACAATGCCAGCTGACAGGCAGAGATGGGAAATAACATTGATAGTGGCTCTACTCATCGATAGGCAATTGTGCATGGCAAAGATTATCGATACTTTTGTGGCCTTTTAAAAGAAGACGACAGTTATTTATTACAAAAACGAATTTTACTTAATATAGGTAATTAACACATTTTCGTTAATAGCTCAAACGCGCCAGTACCGTTGCGTACAGGCAGGCCAACCATTAGGCGACTTGATGGTGAATTCAGTTCGTCGGGCCGACCAAAGCAGGCTGCATTGCGCAAGAACTGCAAACTAGACTCAAAGGACATTTGCTGCAGGGGTGACGAGGAATGCTCCATGCCCTTACGCGATAATGGCTGAAACGTGCCGTCAAATGTCATGTAGTCAGCGATAAGTGACAAATGGCGTCGATCCACGGTAATTCCATAAACCTTGAACACATTGCTCACTTCCTTGACAATCACCTGAGTAGCCGCCTCAATGCCATAGGTACGAGCTATGGCATGTATATCATTGGAGTATAAACGATTCAGATCCAGGATCTTATCGTGCTGGAACATTTCACCAATATTGATGCCGTCCGTTTTAAGCAACTGTTCGTCGTTGTTGCCCTTGTAGATGATAGCACGTTTTATATGCGAAACTTGGTGGACAATGCTCTTTGCAGCTAGTTCGCGAATAATGGATGTAAGATCGGGTTTCTGGTAACGCACACTCAAAGTTAACGAAACCTTGCACCACAAATGATGTTCCTTGTCGTAGGTGTAATCCCTGACCATTTGATTGCTAAGCAGTTTCTCCACCGACTTGTCATCAACTTCGACATTTTCTTCGTTAGCCTGATCTTTGCCGTCCCCATCCTCTTCTTCGTTCTCATCCTCATCATCTGTGAAATAAAATTTATATGAGTTTGGCTTATTTTAAAAACTGTCTATCACACCTACCATTTGCATCAATAATTTCCTCAACATCTTCGGGATCGTCATAGTCATTTTCATCTGTTTTGCGTTGCTTCAGCTTAATACCAGTCGCATCATCGTCACCCTAAAAAAGCATAGTGTTCTCCAATTATATTACACTCCTGATCAATCTAAACGATTTAACTTACGCCATCATCTGAAGAGTCATCATCATTGTCTGCTGCCTTTTGTGTGGGCATATTATCTGCAGCATCAAGATCTTGATCATTGTCTTCGTCCTGCTTGTTGCCACCCTCCTTTTTCTCATCAATCACAATACTGCCGGTATTAAATACGGTTAATAATAGAGCTGTTTTCAAGGGAAAGTATGTAACTTACATTTTTGAAGTTTTCTTAGCATTGGACACCTTAAGAATGGCGCGTATAAGCTGCTTAAAGAATGTTTGATGCATGTATTTAATGATGCGCTTGGGTCGCACACCATAATCCTCCTTATAAATCTCACGTGGCAAAAACTTGAACATCAAATCATAGACGTAAGCCCGTTCCGGTTCCATTGTCAATGTGGTGCTGACATGCACAGCTAAAAAGAAATAATGGAAACACAATTAATAAATATCCAGTTGTTTAGATTAGGATAACTTACATTCCAGCAGGCTGGCAAGCGTTACACAGTTCAGGGAAATACGTAACTTCTCCGCATTGTTTTGCTGATCAGGCTTAATGGGTATATCCATCGATGGCGTCTTGATGTTCGAGGACGCCAGCATAAGAATTTCACGCAAACGCGGTATACCCAGCGTTACGTTCATTTCACCACGACCAGCAAAATGGAAGGTGTTCAATGTCATCTGGGTAGAGGGTTCACCAATTGACTGAGCTGCAATGAGACCGACTGGTTCGCCCGGCGAGGCCAATGACTTAATGCTCTTCATGTGCATAATGTCTGCAATAGTTTCTTTTAGCGATGGATTCTTTTTCGCGTATTCATCGATCAGTTGGCGAGTGCGCTCCGAAACGGAACCATAATAGTTATCCTGCTTGTACACGGCCACGGCAGGATCGGGACAACGTGCATACTTCTTGCGGTACAGAGCCTTGTCCTCAGCATCCGCCTTCTTCCACAGCTTAATCAAACCCTCGTCAAAGCGACGTCTTCCCGTCTTGGCATTGATCTCATTAGGTCTTTTAACCTCCACTTCGTTGCGCAACTCTTCGGAAAAGTGAGTAAATGCGGCACGCAATTTCTCTGGACGTTTCTTATGCCAGCTGCGTATATGTTTCTCATGTTTGTTAACCTTGGCCAAACACTCCTCGTCCTTCATTAGTAGCAGCTGGCTGGGCCTCAAAACGGCTTTTACATTTTGTGCCAGAAAATCAGCGCAGAATTTGCCATTGAAAAATTTGGATTTAAGTATGTCGAGACCATCCTCGCCGTATAGAAATTGCACAACGCTGTTGTCACTGTCGCGCACAGTCAGATCGTAGTGGACACTCAAGCCCTCCAAGTGCTTGATAAGGCAGCGCTGCAGATATCCTGAACGAGAAGTCTTGACAGCGGTATCGATGAGACCCTATGATAATAAAATATTAATCAATCTCTAGAGATTTTATTAAAATATATATGCATACTTCACGACCAGCCATGCAATGAAAGAAGAAGTCCTGAGGTTGAATGCCTGTCATGAAGCGTCCATCAATAAATCCGCCCGATTTCGGCGATGTCTCAAAAGAAGTAAAGCTAGGAAGTGATTTTCCAGATATCATCAACGGTGGTCGCTTGCCTTCCAACTCAATTTGCCCAAGCAGGCAAGAGATTTGCATAGTGTTCACCATGGAACCTTTGGCACCGGACAGCACCATCAGTTGCAAATTATTTGATGGAAATTTGCTGATAAGCCCATCAGGCAGGCATGTTCTATATAACGAAAAGAAACCACTATTAATAACAGAACACTTTAAATAGAATTAAAGACTTACTTGTTAATGTCATTTGTGTAGCCATCAAGCAGCGATTTGTATTTACGATCGAGCAGAACACGAAACTTTGAGTCTTTACTGTAAGCGGCTTCCATTTGCTCCACCAACTCATCGTGCGGAGGGACATCGTTCAACTCTAGGGCAGCGGCAACGGCGCTGTTGCCCTTATCGCGACAATCTTCAATGATTGTGCGACGTTTGCGATCCGCCGCCTCGGTTACCAAAATATCCTTGACGCCCAGTGTAAATCCCTCAAGTTGCAGGAAAAATGTAAACACCTTGGTAAAGGCGGTCAGCAATCGTGTGGACACATCACCGCCATACAGCTCATACATGCAGTGAATGAGGCCGAAAGTTGTGGCTCCGTACTGCTGTTTATCCAAAACGCCAACAAGCAGCTCTCCCTTACGAATCTGTACCTGACTCTCGCTCAGTTCCTGCTCCAGCGGCAATGAGCCACACATCGGTGGTCGGGGTCTAGCCACATTCCAATTCTGTAAGAAAGAACTGTTATACAAGCAATCTTTTTACATTTGTTAATATTATTGCTTACCTTGCCACCAATTTTAGCAAAGGAATCCAAATTAATGCGTTCATAGCCATCTGGTATTATGTTGATTATAATTGTGGATAGCACTTGCTTGCCAGACCACAACGTAACTGGTTTCAATATAGCCGGTGGCAATAGCTTGACTTCGCCTTGGAGATGCGACAGACCCTGGAAGACCAGCTGCTGATAGTCCTCGCGACTGAAGAAGCGACCGCGTATCGAAAGCTTGACTCCCGAAATGACTTGGTCCTGGATAAGACCACCTAGTGGCGTGCCGTCCTTGGGCACCAGATAGTTACTGGCCACATTAACCAGATTGTAGGCTTCGGCACGGGCCACCTCGCTCTGTGGATAATGAGCATTCATTTCGTCACCATCGAAATCAGCGTTATAAGCTTTACAATTGGAATAGTGCAGCC
Organism: Scaptomyza parva; assembly: GCA_035044645.1. Taxonomy (NCBI): domain Eukaryota; kingdom Metazoa; phylum Arthropoda; class Insecta; order Diptera; family Drosophilidae; genus Scaptomyza; species Scaptomyza parva. The sequence continues at coordinate 10,285,117 of JAWNNT010000090.1, forward strand.
GAAATGTTTTCTCGCCATGCAAAATGCGTGCCTTGTGCGCCATGATAGAGGGCTTATGCAGCGATGGCTGACGGTTTAGCAGAAGGACATCTCCATTCAGGACATGGCGATGCACAATTTTAACACCATCCTTGGGATTGGAGAGCAATAGTTTAGCCATGCTGGCCCGTTTGGCAACATTGTCAGCTGGTATATACGTTGTTGATCCCTTGCTATCCTGTATGTAGTTAGCACCAGGATGCACATCCGGTCCATTCATTACCATTTTGCGCAACTCGACGACATTCCATTCGGTGACAGGCACCGGATAAGAGAGTTTGCGTGCAAATATATCGGGTATGCCAATCTCATCCACATCGATATTGGGATCGGGTGTGATAACAGTACGAGCTGCATAATTCACACGTTTGCCCATCATGTGCTTGCGGATTAGGCCATCCTTTTTCTCGATGATCTGTTTGAGACCTTCAGCGGATTTGTTTTCGTACGAAAGATTCACATCGAGCAGCACATCCACAGATGTCTGTAGCGCCAACCAGGAAGTGTAGAGCTTTTCGTGGCTATCGCTACCGTTCACAAGCTGGTAGACATTTTTGGCTTGCTCATTGAGCTTGTCGTGTTGTCCCTTCATGAACTTCATCACCACATTAACTACATTGTTATTCTCAATGATGTTTACATAGATATCTGTCTGCGGATTGCCTTTCATCATATCGTTAATAACGTTCATTGGACGTGCTCGCGGCGGTGTCACTGGTATCGTATCTAGAAAGAATATATCGACTGGCGAGTACTCTTCGGTATTATTGTTGCTGCTCGACTCGCTGTTTAGGCTGAGCACAGGCATCAGTAGCTTTAGTAGCTGCGGATAGTAGTTATAGATCTTGCGGAGATAGCGACGACATTCGTCCGCAAGTATAACCTTGTTTTGGCCACTGCTTTCAGGCGCTTCGCCCAGCCTGTAATAAAAAAAATAATATTTGGATAAAAACGGAAATGCAAAATTAAATCCTTTAGATTACTAACTTATCCTTAATTTCAGCAATGGTCACGTAGTAGACAAGGCGGCGATGCAAGTAACGCACGAAGCGCATGGATTTACTGCAGTGACGGCACTTCTTGCTAGAGGCGCGCTGCAGTGCAGCATGCGTAATTGCTGTGCGCAAGGAGCAGCTAGTTTTCGTCGCATTTGTGGCATTTTTTATATTCTTCGCAAGCAATTCTTGCATTGCTGCAATGTGTGGATGCACAGAATCACCGTTATCCAGCTTAACCAGTTCCTCGGTGTTCTGGCATGCGATTTCTGATTTGAACAGTTCCAGCTCTTGTGCCTCAATAATATACCCGGCATCGATAAGACGCAGTTGCAGCATGATTATCTCACTCTCATGGTCTGTAAATTTGAATGTGTTAGTTAAAATGACACAATAGATTACCACAAAACTTACCCTTCATCTGCAGCTTGAAGCAGTGCAGGCAGAATATACAGAGTAATCGCTGCACCAGTTTAATGAAGAAGGGATTATAAACCACAGAGCCCAGCTCGATGCGGCCCATGTGGCCAGGACAATCTTGCATCTTAAGGCATGTGCCACACGGATTTAGGAAACGACCATAGGGGCCCATTCGTATATCATAGAGACCGCCAGGTATTGGGTGTCCGAGAGCATCAAAAGTGAGGCCTGTTATGATTTTGACCACACTCACTTTGCGTATCTCCTCGGGTGAAAATACGGCAAACTCCAGGTCCGATGGAAACATGTGAACGTCGGGCACACGTCTAGAGCCCATTTTAATGTGATTTTATTTACGTTTTTCAAGAAAATAATAAACTTCTGCTCTAAGCAACAGATTGCAGCACGTGTGTTTCAAGAGAACTGCGCAAGTAGCGATGGTTGTAACGATCACAACGATAAGTATGCAAACGTTTCGATATATCGATAGATTAAATCGAAAAATGATGGTAAACAGGGTTGTTCACCGGAATAAAAGCCGCGAAGTTTGTACAATAAAAACAAATTTAAATCTTTAATTTAATAAAAGAAATGAAAAATACATATTTATGGATACTTTGGAATTGCTTAGAACTTATCACAAGTCAACTGGTATTGCCAGTTTTTAAAAGCCATATTCTGCTCGTATTTGTTGCGGACAGTGTCCAGGAGTTCCGCAACAGTTGCCTCATCTCCAGTTTCCGTTGCTCCATCGCCGCAACCATCTCTTGCTCCTGCTCCAGCTCCAGTTCCGGCTCCTCGGACAGCGTTTGCAGCCTGGCTGCCCGCTGTTGGGTGTTCATCGTATGGCTGCAATTGTCTTGGACGTCGCACATGCTGGTTGCCTGTGCCTCCTCCTCCGCCGGAAAACCTGGCTGCTGGTGCTTGTGCCGTTTCACGTTTCGTTGTCCGACCACCTTTACGCCAGGACTCGACATTGGCCACGTGGCCAGTTGTGTCGTCCCTGCTACGAAAGATGGTCGTCCAACGAAACCACTTTTGTCATAATGATTCACTGCGTCTGCTATGTGGCAGCTCCCGCCTCAGCAAATAGACACATAAGCCCAGACAGCCCAGTAATAGACAGACCAAGCCAAGCATGGCATAAAAGCCCTGACGATAACGTGCCGCATCCGCATTGGCCTCCATTAGTCGAACACGTTGCCCCAAAGGACCACTGCCGCCACCCTCGCGCAGCTCTGCATCCTGTGTTGTAGGTAAGAGTACACGCCAAAAGCCATAGACACGTCGCAAGTGATTGCCAAAACCGGAATCCTGCTGACTTCTGGACTCATACGATGATTTTCCACTCTGGCGATAGATGTCATGACGATTCGTTCTAGATAAGCTGCGGTCTGCACCCTGATCCGTTTGACGATTACCACCCAAAAGCTGTTCAATTGACGCTTCATCCGTGCCCGATGGCAACTCCAGGTTCTCTCTACTGGACAACGCTTCACCGAGGCTGTAAATGAAAGGACGCTGCGGATTGAACGGTTGCCAAGCATCATAAATGCGTCCCGGCGTGGGATTTCCGCCTTTTATGAAGCTGGCAAATGAGCTACGTAGCTTGCGGCACAATAGCTCCTCTTCGGCGCTAAAACGACGCCGAGATATCTGTTGAAATAAACTTGGACCGAGCAGCAGTGGCAAGTCTGAGCTGTGTGAAGCGCCACCGAAGAGATTCTGTCTGCCACGCATATCCATAGAATGTGTGTGTGATTGGTCAAACACATAGGCATAGCTCACCGTTCCATTGAGCAGCTGCAGTAGTCGCAAAAACGGCGTCTCGTACAGCGATTCGGACAGCAAACGTTGCATGCCCCACAGCAGTTGAGTGACGCCTGCATTTGCATCCTCGCTGAAGTAACGCCAACGTATTGCAGCCAATTGTGCCTCACTGGCTGAACTCGCCTCCAGCTGCATTGAGCGCAACACATTTGGCAGCAAAGTGTTGTTAATGTATCCGTGCAACGCCGCATGTCCATCACGTGCCACATCCAGCCAGTAATCCTGCAGAAAGGCGCCCTCATTGGAGCCAATGCCCAATAGCATTGGTGGCAGTGTTGCATTCACCAGCAGCTGCTCCAAGTCACCTGACAGCTGCACACCAAGCTGCATGCTGCCATTGCCATGATTGTAGACACTTTCGTAGGCACGCAACAAATCCTCGGTGCTCTTGGGGCGCAGACAACTCAACAACTGTCGATGTTGTACCTCCTCGAACTGACAGCCCAATTTCTGGACAAGCACACGTCCCGTATCCGCAATGCGCTGCTGATGACCGGAACCCAACGCATAAAGGATTGGACCTGGCGACATGAGTATGAGCTGCTTAAACAATGCCGCATTCCGATGATCTGGATGCAGTGCCAGGGCTAGGGCTAAGATGGCACCACTACCATGACCCAACAGTGTCACCTGATTCGCATTGCCACCGAAACTTGCGGCATTGCGTTGCAGCCACTGAAGCGCCATTTGTACATCGCTCAATCCATAATTGCCGGGTAGCTGTCGCTGCTGTGGCTGACCTAATCCCAGCCAGCCATAGATATTGTTCCGATACTGCACACTGACCACCACGATGCCCTCGGCAGCGGCAAAGTCCAGGCCATTGATGCGATTGCGTGGCCAATCGTAGGCAAAGTCCTCGCCACTCACAATGACCAGCATTGGCAATTGGCCATAACGCATACCCGTCTCCGGCGTCCAGATGTTCACATACAGGCAATCCTCGTTGCTTGGCGCCGCGCGTGAAATGCTACCATTGGCATTCTCATCATAAATTGTGTTCGAGAGCTGGGGGCAAATGGGTTGCATTGCTGTTGCCGGAAGCGTTCGATTCCAGCCATTATGCGGCTTGGCGGACTGAAAGTTAAGAAAAATTCAATTTTCAGATTAAATAATAATTAATATTCAATAATTAGAACAAACGAGAAATTTCACGAAACTATAATTTTTCCATAATTTGTTCTACTATGCTTAATTTGCTATTAAAATTATAAGAATAATCATATTTTCAACTAAATATTTAGTCACTGAAATATTATTTATGCAATCAATTTGTGTTATGAAAACTTTTAACCTTTCATGCATAACTTACCGCAAAACGTAATGGACCCAAAGGCGCTTGGGCATACGGTATTCCCAGAAAGGCATAAACCGCGCTGCGTGCTCCATCCGGAAAGACCTTAAGCTGGGACACAAACCAAATGTTATAAATAATTCCTTTTTACTTTGTATCTTCTTTAAATACTTACACCAATTAGATCACCCTGCTCCAGTTTGATATGGGTTTGTTGGCCAAAACAACCTTGAATGCTGAGCCAAGTAAAAACCCATAGCCAATTAATGAGTCTAAACATTTTCATCGTTCAGAAGCTGTACAATTTCTAACACATTTAGCTGCATTTATTTAGTTAGTAATTAATTTTTTTCTATTTAAGCTTTAATTATTAAAATTTGAATATTTTGTCCGCTGCAATTTTTTAACTAGTGAACTTTTTGAAGCTGAAATGAAAACTGAAACTTAAATATATAAAAAAAAAAATGAAATGAACCCGTTGATGGAAATGTTGGCTTAAAGTTTCTGCTAGAATTATTTCAATTGTTTTGTGGTGTTATTATTGTTAATGCTCTAGCTCTGTGTTATTGTTGTTGTTGTTGTATTATTGTTGTTGCTTTTTTTTTTTTTTGTGTTGTGTGCGCGCAGGAATCATTCATGCATTCATTAGAGATCAAAACACCAGCGACACCAAAAAAAAAGAGACCAGCAAAACAACAGGTTCATACGCTTGCAGGGTGGATTGGTTGTTATTTGTGGTGCACATACGTTTACATGGCTTACATACACATACATACATGTGCAAATGAACATTCGTGTGTATGTATGTGCGTTATGTTTGCGCTTTAGTTAAAAGACTGGATCTGAACCCATAAGTTTGAACCCTGAAACAGCGTTAGTTTTTACATGTGTTTCGCATTGGAGTCTGTTGTAGTTAATCTATAAAAGAGGGTTGCTCAAAATATTGCGGGTAAATAGTATTTGGTGACAAAAACTTTATGTTTTTCATTTTAAAAATATCAAAATGTTTACATAAACTTTTAAGCAATATAGAAAACATTTACAAAATGTCAATGTCTAAAAAAGTAAAAAATTTATCAAAAAATACTTTTAAAAATTATATTTAATGTAAAGCATGGAAAAAGTGAATTTTCATTAATTATTATGTTTTATTTTGTGAAAAATAGTATGAAAAAAAATGTTCCTAGTGCATTTTTTGCCTCTCTCTATCTCTATCTTATAACACTTACTGTTTGCGAACGTAAACTTATGATGCTGCCCTCGTTCTTGTTATTTAATTATTGTTGTTTAAATATGTTTTTAATGTTTTTTATTGAGTTTTGATTTTGCTGTTGTGGTGTTGTTATTGTTGGAGATTGTAAATATTCGTACGCTTCACAGCCTGCGACTGACGACCGACTGATGTTTTTTTCTGTTCTGTCTGTCCTGTTAAAGCTGACGCTGCTTTTGGCTTTGCAGAACAGATAATGTACCACCATAATGTTTACTTTAATTCCCAGCCAATGTGGGGACCGAGAGCAGTTAACTTTAGTGGTTGTTTTTGTTTTTGCCTCTGTTAGTCGAAGCGCAGTTCCGGTCAACAGCAGTGAGATGATTTAACTGGGAGTTTGGAGGTTCAGGGAGATCAGACAGAGTTGTCAAATGCTCATAATTAACATCTATGTTCTCATAGAGACTCGCAATTTTATTGACTCACTCACACACACACGTAAACGCACACATACAAACATTTATGCATTTTAATTAGTTTCAAGAGTAATTTGTTACTTTTGCTTTTGACTCCAGCCGAAAATTACAAACATGTTGTTATTGTGGAGGTAAAGGCAATATTTTGGCGTTAATTATGAGCCTATAAAATGGAACACGTTTAAATTGCCATTTGGCCGGAACTGCCCTTTCTTCCTCTCTCTCTCTCTTTCTATTTATTGCCCCCTCTCTCTCTCTCTCTCTCTCTGGCTTATGCTTTCTGGCAACTTAATCAATGCATGGCCCGTTCAGAGTTACGTTTTGATTATTGTAAATTGCAATAGCGGCCTAATTTGGTCAATGGGTCAATATCTCTCTTTGTGCGTGTGTGTGTGTGGCTGTGTGTGTGTGTGCGAAACAAATTAGAGCTGGCTATAGATACAATATTGAGGGTAAAACCATATTTAAAATACATATTTGCCAAATTGGCAATGGCTTAAAACTGAAACGAACTAATGTTGATTTATTGTAGAACAAAAAGGTATTACAAACTGCCATATATTCATTTAAATACAAATACAAATGCACAACAACAACAATGGCGGCTTATCTTAAATCGAAATAGTTTTGTCCACGGCAACGGCTATGGTTATGGCCACCTCTCGGTCCAACAATTTGGCAAGTAGGCCAAAAACAAATTAAGCTGTCAAACTGTTCATTTCGTTTGTTAGCCATTTAACTGTCAAACTAAGCTGTTGATCATTGTTGCACATTGTTTTGACATTTTTGGCTTTAGCTATTTTCCGCAAACATAAAATTTTCAATAAATTCATCAGAAAAACCTTTTGACATCAAGTTGGCCGTAACACTTAAGCATTTATTGCAAAAAAAAAAATAAAGAAAAACATGAAAAACTACAACACAAAAAATATGAAAACTTTGCTGTCCAAAAAACCAGTGCATATAGTAACAAAGTTGACATCGGGGAGCAATAAAAAAAACACCAGACTACAGATTGCATATTGTTAGATTTGTCGTTTATACACTTGAAAAAGTGTATATTTATTATTTATATATATTCTTGATAAGCATCTGAACAGAGTATGAAGCCGTGTTTAAGCAAGTTCCTCAGAAGCTATCAAACTGTAGTCAGAGTTTTCTTTCTGTCACAGCTAGATGATATGTCAAAATCGGTTAGATGTGACTACTATATAATATAATAGACATACAAATGCAAAGAAATGATAAGTCAACTTTTCAAGTGTATATAATATTCAGCATGTCAGAGATAACCTAAATTAATTGTTTTTTTTTTTGAAGATAAAAATGGTTTTTGACTACAAATGCTAAGAGAAGTAAAGTCAATTGATCGAAGATAACCTGCCTTTTATATGAATTTTATATATTTTTTTTGTAAGCTAAACATGGTTATTTACTAATGATTTTATTCCGAAACGTATTTTATACATATTCAAATATTATAACGTTATTGTTGTTGCCTGTTATTAATATTTCTGCTTGTTCCCATTTCAATAATGCAATTGTGGATTTACCGGAAAGTTTTCATGAAGCCAGCTTGGAATGCTGCCAATGAGAGTTGATGGGATAAATGCTTCTATTTGGTTTGGCTGACTGAAATGTAATTAAATTTTGATTCATATTTTTGCAAACAATGCTGGATATTAGTTCTGTGCTTCTGTTGTATTGTTGTTGGGGTTTTCTTCATGTATTTTTTCTGTTTGTTTGGTTTCATTGCAACGCACTAAATTGAAAACATTTTGTGCATTTTGGTATTTTTGTGCTGTTTCTGCAGAAATTTCTTATTTTCATTTTCTTTTGCCAACAATTTGTCAACACTTCGAAACAATTTAAGTTGTGGTATGCCCTGGTTCATGAAAGTTAGAAATTCATTGTGACAGGCCTGTGGCCGAGTTCAAAAATAGTTCTATGTAAATCACAAACGTAGCCTTGAAACTACAAACGGAAAAAAACAAGTAAGATGGTTTTAGTAGAGAAAGCTTGTAGGAAGATACCCTAAACCTTAGATCTCGACGGACTAACTATACCAAAGCTTCAGGATTTCATGATGTTAAGTCTTCAAATTGAAGGTTATCGGATACCGAACTAGTTATCAATAAGCAAACTTATTCTCCCTAAGTTTAAGGTTTTTTTTTGTTCCAAATCGAATGTTTTTAGGTTTTATATTTACTGAGATCGATTCGGTTGTTGATGTTGATCAAGAATATATATATTTTGTGAAGACCTTCTGTCTATGTAAAAACCGTTATACCCTTCTTACCCATTTCCTGGTTTCAGTGTATAAAAAACTCTTCACTTGTAAATGGAATTTTGTATACATTTAGTTCGACATCTCAATTGCTTAAAATATATTTTTAAATTAAAAAAAAAATTCTACTCTGCATTATTTTGAAACTTTGTTCAAATTGTTATTCATTATAGAAATATTTTAATATGCTTCGTTGCATTACTAAATTTTTGGCAAATTAATTAGTTTTAATGCCGACGGTCAAATGAGTTGAATCTAATTGTTATAGTATGATAAATGCCAAACAGTTACAACAAGAACAACAACAACAACAACAGCTAAAACAACCAACATGCACAGCAATCAGTTAAAACAACATAGAGCATAAACTGCATTAAATAAAGTTTTGTGAAACAACAAGAGCAGCGCGTAATATAATTATGTAATTAGCTAGAACAACAACAACAACAGCAGCAGCAGTGCAAAAATATTTAACAAAACATTGTTGAAAAGTTTTTAGTTGTTGCATTTGTGGGCTGTGCTGTTGATGATGTTGTCGTTGTTGTTGTTGTTGTTGTTGGTTTAAGCCAAATTTAACGGCACTGTAGACAAAACAATGTGGCAGGCATTTTGTTTATGCAACTAACCACACGACTTGCACTCAAGCAGAGGGCTGGCTGGCGAAGGGGGCTGGGGTTTGGGGGCAACAAGCTGCAAGCTGCATGTTTAACACGCGCTCTCTTTTCTAATTAATGCTAAAAAATTTCATGTTAAAAAGGAAATCTCAAAAAAAAAAATAAACACCAAAAAACACAAGCGACCCGTATTTTTTGTTGCTCTAGCTAATGGAATGAGTGGCAGCAAAAGAGTGTAAAGGGAAAGGGTGTAGAGGGAAAGGGCGTAGAATAGTTGTATGAATCAGTTCTTTAGCGCTTTTGTTAAGCGGTTTTCAGTTCGTTCGCTCTCTGCACCAAACAAAACCGACAAAAAAACGAAAAAAGAAAACCAAAACATATGCAATGCGTCGTCCTTGCCAATGTCAACAGCATGCAAACAGGCGCACAGAAGTGACCCGAGAGAGAGAGAGAGAGAGAGTGTCGAGTCAGAGGTCGCTTTTGTCGTTTGTGTCGGACTGAGACCAGAAATATGTGTGTGTGTAAGTAGCTTTAGTTGCCAAATGCGACAAAGAAATATAAATAAAATAAAATAAACACATATTTCTACATGTGGCACAAAATACTTTGGAAATATGCATTTGCAAAAGAGGTTAAACTATATTGGGCTTACATTTCACGATTTAGTTCAATTGTTGTTAAAACTTCAAGAGATTCCAATGTACAAGTAAAATGATGAACAACTTATAACATACACATATAAGGATGTTTTTTTTTTCGAGGTATAGAACTTTGAAATGGAATAAAACAAAAATGATTTTTTTTATTGATGTGAAATTTACTTTATTCGAAAGACAAACTTCTGGCATTATAATTTAAATATGATTTCTGGCATATGTCCGTCACGGCTGGCTCGAACGTAGTCCAATCTAGAAGTCAAATTTTCGACGACTTTATCCAACATTTGTGGCCGTATTTAAGCAATAATGCGTCAGTCAGGCGTCATTCTATTCATGTTGAAATGCCAAACCAAACTAAACATAAATCACTTATTAGCTGACAAAATGGCCGCCAGTTAAAAAAGTGTTGCCTTACATGATTTTTAGTATATGAAGCGCAAAAATAATTTATTAAAGAAATAACTTCAACCGTTTTTTAACCAAATGCTTTAGTTCAAATATTTTCTAAATAGTTATCATAATATTTTTCTTCTCCTCATGTGCGTTCTACGACAATACATATTAAAGAATTAATGCGAATATTTATGTATGCCCTATATATTTCTTGTGTGTATATGTGTGTGTATTATATAAATAATTGTGTGCGTTGTGTTGCATTTGTTTTAATAGCTATTGCGCCTATCGTTGCGCACATTGTTGGCGACGCAACAGGCAAATATGAAGCCAATCAGCTCCACGGCAACCAAGCCCAGTCCAAAGAATTTAGCCTTCTCAGTGGTGCCGGACATAAAGTCAATAAACTTGCCACGGCAACCACCATAAATGTGATGTGTGGGATTTGAGCAGCCACCCTCGCAGCAGCTTGATGGCAAATCCTTGTAGCTTTTCACTTTATAATCGTAAGATCCATCACATCCGCAGCAGTGTAGCACTTTTTGTATAGTATCAAAGACACCACCCTCACGTGCCTTTGGCGATGCCCAGGTCTTTTCAATCACCTCGCCCATGGAGGTATCAAACTTCTCCTTATTGGTGAACAATAATACAACGATTGTGAACTGCAGAATGAGCATCACCAGCAGGCAGATGGCATAGCTCATAGTCATGCAAACAGATTCGCGTATGGCGCCACAGCATCCCAAGAACGAGATGAACACCACAATTGAGCAGAGGATGATCATAATAATAGGCAATACTGCATGCGGTGGGATGCCGCCTTGTCCATGGAACTTCATGGCTCCCATGCTGTGCAGAATTACCACGCCAAAGACAATGCCCGAAATGCCAATGATCGACACAATGGTATTGAATACAAAGAGTATATATTTAGCCGTAGACGTTCCACAATCCATTATTCTACAACGTTTGCCTTATTTTCTGGTTTGGGTTTTTTTTTTAAATAAATACGTGCACTTCACGTTCGTTACAACGAAACACTGTTTTTGATTTTGATTTAAAGGGTAGGAAATTCTATAATTTCTGTATTGAGTAAGTATAAGCTTTAATTATAGCTTGTGGTAAATGAATCGTTATGAAGTTGATAAGTCTATACTTAGCCAGCGATGCGGGTTTATAGTTTTATAGTATAGAAGCTGAATCATTGTGGCTTCTCCATTATGCAATGGGTATATAAATGGAAGTGAGTGAATAATCAAGCATTAGTTAATCGTGTGCAAGATGAAGTCAGGGATCCTGTTACTCGTGGCATTCTTAGGGCTAATGGCGTATGTCCAGGCCCACAGCATTACCATGGCTGATGTGCGGGCAGCCGAATGGGATGAGTTTAAAAAGGAGTTCAGCAAGAACTACGATGATGAGACAGAGGATCGTTTGCGTATGCAAATCTTCCAGGATAACAAACAGATCATTGATGCACACAATGAACGTTTTGAGGCTGGCGAGGAGACTTACGAGATGGGCGTGAATGAATATTCAGACTTAATCGAAGCGGAGTTTAATCAGCTATTTGAGTCAAATAATGGCAGCCCAGAAGATGATGATGATGATGATGAAGAAGTCGCAGACGAAGATGTGGAGATAGATAATTCCTATGAAGATCTGAAGCTAGAAAACTATAATGTGGACTGGCGTTTATTGGGTGCAGTTACTCCCGTTCAGCACCAGGGACACTTTAATAACTCTTGGGCCTTTGCGGTAGCCGGCACAGTCGAAAGCCGAAACTTTTTGTCAACGGGTCAATTGGTGGCGCTGTCCAAGCAGAACTTGATCGATTGCTGTCGCACCAAGCACCAACGCTCAATGAATGCCCTCAAGTGTATCCAGAAGAAGAAGGGCATAGATACAGAGGCATCGTATCCCTACCGTGGACCCATTGGTCGCTGTCATTTCAAAAGATGCACAATTGGTGCACTCGTTAAGAAGATCTGTCAAAGCAAACCCAACAATGAGTTGGCCCTGGCTCACAACGTCGCCGCTGGTCCAGTCAGTGCTGTTATATCCCGAGATGCTGTACGTTTCTATAAGAGCGGCATATATGCCAATTCCAAATGTAGCAAAGTAGCCGATTATGTTGTTCTTATTGTTGGCTATGGACACTCTACAAATGGCGATTATTGGCTTTTGAAAACCTCATTGGGCACAAAATGGGGTGAAAAGGGTTATCTGCGTATGGCGCGTAATAGGCAAAATATGTGCGGCATTTCCAACCGAGCTTATTTTCCCTCCATTAATCACTAAGTATTTTAAAGCCATTTTTATGTCATAAAATTATTCGTTTTTAACATTTATTATCTCATTTATATTTTGGCTTACCATATAATAATTTTAACAATTGTAACTTTCTTTACAAAATAAAAGACATAACGTAATTGCATTTAAAAATAGTTTCTTTTAATTGGTTTCGATGTTTTGTGGGTCTAATGGGAATCAAATATTATAATATACCTCAAAAAGATTTTTTTTAAAGCTGTTTGATTAGGATTTGTTTTAAACTAGTATGTCTTTTATTATTATGAATTGAATTATTATCAATTGCTTCACAATTATTCAAGTATTTATTTGTTTTTAGGTATTAGAAGGATTTTTTTTTGGATTTAGAATAATTTCCAAAAGCCTTGCACTGAAATTTTCTTCAAAAACTATTCGATTTCTAAAAATTTTTGAAATCTGTGCAAATATACTCGACCATATATCGAGTTATTCCGTTAGATACCGATATCTTGTTATGTAAGCTACGAAAACACTGCAGGAAATTTTCGGGTCCAGGGATATTTAGTAAATACAACAACCAATTTTGTTTTCCTATGATTGACTTCCTTAAGTTTATTTTGTTCTAATCCGCTTTACAATATCAGTTAGCAAAAAATATGAGTTATTCGAATCAGCGTTGTTTACATTGTGATATATTTATGTTTTGTAGCAGACACCACTAACACACAACAAATAATGTAATACTCAATAAGAATGGTTAAGCGTAGAAGGATGTGAAGTATGACGTGCGACAAGCGCGTCACTCTGTGTTTCATCGTGGAAGAAGAAAACTAATCTCGATCATCCTGCCACAATATCAGAAGGGGGGCCAACTCAAAATGAGTAACATAAATTTTAATGAGTTGTCAAACATTCAATTCAAAAATGGCTCGAGGTGATAGGGTTGCCAAGGCGGAGCTGATCGCGCAGTGCCCATAGAAGATCGTGGCATTCCACCAAATGCAGAGGCAAGAGATAACGGCGAAACGAATGGTGCAGCGGTAATACAAGAATGGGATCGATGAGGGACGGCGAGGACCCGATGTGCTCAGAAGAGCTACAAAAATTGGACAAAAACATCTAATTCAAGAGAAAAGTGATACATTTGTTATGATATAATGCACTTATAAACCACAGCCCGCATTAGGCAGTATGTATATGGGCTAATATTGCTATTTTCAGGTTTAAGTTTGTGTATATAAGTGCATGGATTACCGATTGTAGTCATCAGTCAAGTTTGTAAGTGCAAAATGAAAGTGCCATTCGTGATTGTGTTCCTAGTTGGGCTTTGTGCCTACGCGCAAGGCACAACAACCTTCTCCAATGAACCTACATCAGAGTGGGATTCGTATAAGTTTGAGTTTGACAAGATCTATGATGAGGCTGAGGAGAGTTTGCGCAAGTTGATATTCGAGGATAATAAGAAAGTAATTGATGCACACAATGAACGCTGGACGGCAGGAGAGGAGAGCTACGAGATGGGTGTGAATCAGTTCACCGATATGTTGCCAGAGGAGATAAACACGATTCTTGGCTCCAATGATGATGAAGACTATGTTGAAGAATTCGAAATGGAGCCAGTCTCTGATGACATCAACCGGAACCTGCCAACCAAAGTGAACTGGTCTCAGATAGGTGCCGTTACGCCTGTCATGACCCAGGGACACTTCAACACTTCCTGGGCCTTCGCTGCGTCCGGCGTCGTAGAGAGTCGCCAGTTTATTAAGTCCGGCCGGCTGGCAGCCCTTTCCAAACAGAACCTTATTGACTGCTGCAAGCTGAATCACAAAAAGACAGCTAGCGCTCTCCTCTGCATTGCAAAGCTGGGAGGTATTGACACTGAGGCATCGTATAGCTATCGCGGCCTTAAGGGCAAATGCACATTCAATAAGAAGTTTGTCGGTGCCAAAATCAAGAAGGTATGGAAAGTCCGACCTGGCAATGAGACCGCTTTGGCCTTTTTTGTTACGCAAGGCCCAGTCGCTGCTGTCATTTCACAAGAGGCGATTAGGAGCTATAAGCAGGGCGTATTCCATAATGCAAATTGCGGACACAGTCCTGATTATGCCGGGCTTATCGTTGGCTACGGCCATTGCAAGCAATACGGTGACTATTGGATTATCAAGACCTCATTGGGCCCCCATTGGGGTGAGAAGGGCTACCTCAGACTGGCACGCAATAAGGGAAATCTATGCGGCATTACCAATAGAGCTTACTTCCCAGAACTTAAATAGAAACGAGACTTATTATACTTACTCAAAGTGTCGAAATCGATTTATACTAAATTCTTTATATGATTAACTTTCTTTGCTCAATAAAATGTTATAATCTAATTATATGCCTCAAAGACATTTTAAGTGCCGCCAGCCAAACTAGCTTGTGGTGTTGATGATGATAACAAATAAAGTGCAGCTGCAGTCTACACTTAGCCAGCGATGCGGGTTAAAAGTTTTATTAAAACTAGATCATTGTGGCTGATGGCCAATGTGCAGGCCAACAGGATTTCCATGGCTTATGTGCGGGTAGCCGAATGGGATGAG
The DNA here is from genome assembly GCA_035044645.1 of Scaptomyza parva. Lineage (NCBI taxonomy): Eukaryota > Metazoa > Arthropoda > Insecta > Diptera > Drosophilidae > Scaptomyza > Scaptomyza parva. Next base: position 10,300,190 of record JAWNNT010000090.1, read on the forward strand.
GCAAAGGATCGTTTGCGTATGTAACAAACAGATCATTGAGGCACACTACAGACAGACTTAATCGAAGCGCAGTTTAATCAGATATTTGAGTCAATTGTTGGCAGCACAGAAGATGATGATGATGAAGAAGACGAAGACGAAGACGTGGAGATAGATTATTCCATTGAAGAACCGGCGCTAGGAAACTATGATGTGGGCTGGCGTACATTGGATTCAGTTACTCCCGTTCAGCATTATTATCTTATTTATATTTTGGTTTACCATATGCTAATCTTAACAATTGAAACTTTCTTTACAAAATAAAAAACTAAACCTAATTGCATATAATAATAGTATCTTTTAATTGGTTTCGATGTTTTGTAGGCCAAATGGGCAACAAATATTATAATTTCCATAAAGAATATTTGTTTAAGGTAGGATTAGTTTCAACTAATATGTCTTTCATTATTGTTAAGTTGGCAATCCCCCAAATGTATATTGTTATCGAAATACTCGATAAGCTATTTAACTTATCGTTTAATATAAATTAGTCTCTCCCAAACAACCAAACGTTGTGGATGTCTTTTGTTCTTCAGCGCACTCGCCAACAATTATTATGAAGTAATTGCCCTCAATTGCTTAACAATTATTCAAGTATTTATTTGTTGTTAGGTATTTGAAGGAATTTATATTGGTTTTAGAATAATTTCCAAAAGCCTTGCACTGAAATTTACTCCAAAAATTTTACGGTTTCGTAAATTTTTTTAAATTTATGCAAATATACTAGATGATATGTCGAGTTATTTTGTTAGATACCGATATCTCGTTATGTAAGCTCCGAAAAAACTGCAGGAAATTTTCTTAGTTTTTTTCATTCTTATCCGAGTTTACAATATCAGTAAGCAAACAAGAAAGAAGGCTCTAGTCGAGTAAGCTCCCTTAGATACCCTTAACCCTTGACCGTACAGACGGACAGACGATCGGGCTGACAGACATGCACATATGGCGGTGTACTTCTGTATCAATGCTTGATGGTTTCATATCTCCGGTTACTCCGTTTCTTAATCGATCTTAATAAAAATTTCACAGATGTTCATTATATTGTTAATAGTTGCAATCCCCCTTGTGAGGTCGGAGAATCTTCCTTCTGCCTGTTACATACTTTTGCACAAAACCATTATACCCTTTTCTTACACATTTCATGCGTTAAGGGTACAAAAATATCAGATATTCGAATCAGCAATGTTTACACTGTGATATATTTATGTTGTTAAATGTAATGATTTAATTAACCACAGCCCGCATTAAGCAGCAAGTATGTGGGCTGATATTGCTTTTTTCACCTTCAAGTTTGGGTATATAAGTGCATGGATTACCGATTGTAGTCATCAGTCAAGTTTGTAAGTGCAATATGAAAGTGCCATTCGTGATTGTGTTCCTAGTCGGGCTTTGTGCCTACTCCCAAGGCACACCAACCTTCGTCAATGAACCTCTATCGGACTGGGATTCTTATAAGTTTGAGTTTGACAAGATCTATGATGAGGCTGAGGAGAGTTTGCGCAAGTTGATATTCGAGGATAATAAGAATATAATTGATGCACACAATGAGCGCTGGACTGCAGGAGAGGAGAGCTACGAGATGGGTGTGAATCAGTTCACCGATATGTTGCCAGAGGAGATAAGCACGATTGTTGGTTCCAATGATGATGAAGACTATGTTGAAGATATCGAAATGATGCCAGCCTTTGATTACATGAACTTGCAACTACCCACCAAAGTGAACTGGACTCAGAAGGGTGCCGTTACGCCAGTCCTCAAGCAGGGACACTTCAACACTTCCTGGGCCTTTGCCGCGACCGGCGTCGTAGAGAGTCGCCAGTTTATTAAGTCCCGCCGACTGACAGCCCTTTCTCAACAGAACCTTATTGACTGCTGCACGCGGAAGTGGAAAAAGACAGCTGGCGCTCTCGTCTGTATTCAAGAGAGGGGAGGCATTGACACTGAGGCATCGTATCGCTATCACGGCGTTAAAGGCAAATGCATATTCAATAAGAAGTTTGTCGGTGCCAAAATCAAACAGGTATGGCGAGCCCGGCCTGGCAGTGAGATCGATTTGGCCTTTGCTGTTACGCAAGGCCCAGTCACTACTGTCCTTGCAGAAGCGGCCATTAGGTACTATAAGAAAGGCATATTTCATACTGCAAATTGCGGAAAGGGTGCTGATTATGCCGCGCTTATCGTTGGATACGGCCATTGCAAGAAATATGGTGACTATTGGATTATCAAGACCTCATTGGGCCCACGTTGGGGTGAGAACGGCTACCTCAGACTGGCACGCAATAAGGGAAATCTATGCGGCGTTACCAACAGGGCTTACTATCCAGAACTTGAATAGAAAGGAGACTTATTATACTTACTCAAAGTATCGAAATCGATTCATACTAAATTCTTTATATGATTAACTATCTTTGCTCAATAAAATGTTATAATCTAATTATATGCCTCAAAGACATTTTAAGTGCCGCCAGCCAAACAGCACTCAATGGCAACATAATTAGATGTAATTAATGAAGTGCATTTACCAATAAACTCCTTACCCTTTTGTGGCTGACAGCTACTTCTACTATATACTTGTTTGAGTAGTAAAAATAACCACGAAATTTCGTTGCATGCTTTTAGGCGGGCTTCTAAGGGCAATCTAGTGAAGAGGCCGAAGGAGGCAGAAATGCAATTTATTAATTTGCAAGTGCAGAAATTGTTGGGCAAAAAGTTTCTGATATTTATTTATGCGTATGTACCATGCGAGTACGAGTACCAGTACGAGTTGTATGTACATAAGTTGGTTAAAGAAACTCACTTGGTTGGAAAACTATTTTTAGGAGTAAGGACAGAGCGACAAGTTTCGTTGCTGGAGCAACAACTCCTTGCCAGAAAACTTTGCTAATTCGTTTCGCAAACTTTTGCCAAGGTGTTGAGTGTATAGCAGCGTCTGTTTCTTCTTGTTGTTGTTTTTGCTGTGGGTTTGTTAATAGAAACTGCATTAGCAGTGTTAGCTAGTAAATAAAAAACAATCAACTTGTCTCTCATTTCATTTAATTTTTATTCAAAAATCACATTTGTTGTTTTTTTTTTCTTTTCGTTTTTCTTTTTGCTGTTTCGGCGCGAGCTGCTGTTCAATAATATATATATATATATATATATATATATATATAATAATTACATATTATTTAATGCGTACTAAATTGGAATTCTCATTTATGTAATTTACATGTTTTATTTATGTTTTTTTTTGTTGCTAATGTCACTTTTTCTCTCTGTCTTTGTGTTGCCTTTAAGCTTTAACAATGTTTACTATGCAATAGTTCAAGCACATTTATTTCAATTATTATTTTTATGTAGCAGTATGGTGTTTTGTTCAATTGTCTATAAATATGTATATGTACAAAAGTTTGCGTTTATTACAATCAAAAAAATCAAATCATCGGCGAACACCTCAAAAACTGCAATCGCAATTGCAATGAAATGAATGTAAAACAAAAAATGGTTTGTAATTAAATCAGTTTTTATAAGTGTGACACAAACATGTGATGTGCACGGAATTTAATTGCAAAGTACTATAAATGGTCAAGTGAATAGGTTCAAAGTGGGGAAAAAATTGGTTTGCTGTGGGAGGAGCTTTGCTAATGGAAATATTTCTACATAGGCTTAGGTCTTATTGTCTGCTTTTAAGCCTCTCACTCTCTCTCCGTATTGAAAAAAATATAGAAATATGCACATATTTAACTTAATACAATAAATACTCAACTAACTGAACCTATTCACATGTTCATTTACGTATTAAAATATTTATTATAAGGTTGGTTTCTCACACCCCTATTAATCCGCAATGCTGATTCAATTTCAGTGCTTAAATCTGCATATGAAGAGCGCATTGAGTAAACAGAAAACCAAAAAAAGGTTTCGCAATAAATAATGTTGAAAATGCTTTTTACAGTTCGGCATGGCCCTCATCTGTTAAATGTGGCAAAATAATTGATTATGCTCAATTATCTTTAAAATGCAAATGCAATAAATTGAAAAGGCTCAAACCAAGGAGGGAGGGGGGCGTACATATAAATCCGAATACAATACAGTATATATACTCTATAAACTATTTATTTTGTTGTTGTTGTTGTTATTGGTTGTATTTACTATATCAATCGTATCACAACATTTATATTTCGCATTCAATTTAGAGTTTTTTTTTTCGTTTTTTTTTTGGTATTTTTTCTTGCAATATTGTTGATTAACAATTTATGTTAGCTGCATATGTGTGTGTAATATTCATTTATTTATTATTATTAATTAGTTATTTGAGTGTGTGTAGGGGGGGGGGGGGGGAGGTGATGTTGCATATAGCTTTTTGATTTTTTCTTCTTTTTTTTTTGGCTTTTCATTAAATTGTGTTGTAGTTGTTGTTGGAGTGTTGTGTATATGTAAGATTGTAGATTTGGTTACTGTTTGTTGGTCAATTGTTTGTCTTTAGAGTTTTGTTTTGTTTGTTTTTGTTTTTGTTTTGTTTTTGTTTTGTTAGTCAAATATGTATAAAAAAGTGACATAGTCTGTTTCTTGTTTGTGTCAAATACAAATGCACAAAATACGAGTATAATACAAATATTTTACACACGAATACAAAAAGTAAAACTCACTGTACAAAAATTGTCTTTCTTTTTGGTATTTTTTTAGTTTTTGGTATTGGGTATAGAGTTATATATGTTATATTCTATGTACCGTTTGTTCCAGCTTTTCATGTAGGTTTCTGTTTGTTGTGTGTTTTTGTTGTTGTGTTTGTTGTGTCGTTTCAGCCTGGAATTTTTGATTATTATTTAGCAGTAAACGCAGAAAATATTTGAAATATTTGATTTATGTGCATGCTGATGCCTGATAGGGCGCATTCATTGCATTCGCGTCTCTCTCTCTCTCTCTCTCTCTCTCTCTCTCTCTCTCTCTCTCTCTCTCTCTGTCTTGCACTCTTCCACATCGTCCTTTCGAATGTCTGTCAGACATTTTTGCAATTTACATACATACATACATATATTTAGCATATTGCATATTGCATTTCTCTTTCTCTATTTATATATAGATATTTATATTTTTGTATATGTTGTATTGCTGATAAACATTTCCCATGATAAATGCTAAACAATTTGCTTGGCAGTCCAGAGCTGAGGCAACGTTCCACATTGATGCATCGAGTTAGGAAGTGTTTTTTTCCCTCTCTCCTCCTGTCTCTCTCCCTTTCGACTTGACTGCTCCACGTTGCCATCAAACTCATAGTATATATATAGATATATATGATATGTTCAGGCTAAACATTATTGCATTATGCTACAATTTACATTTTACGTATGTAGTTTTTCGTGTTTTCTACTCTTATTGCCCTATGCACTTTTTTGGTAAGTAACGAAATATGTTATGAAAAACGAAAAATAAGAACCAATTTCCGTTAAAAATCAAACAAAATTATTAATACTATATATATGTATATATTTTCGTATGTTTCGTGTATATTTTTGTAAAAATATTTATGTATATACGTATTTATATTTAATGTGTATGTGTATAAAAGTTTCTTTCTTCTTTCTATTGTAAATTAAACTATATATAAATGTAAAAAAGTAGGCATAAAAAACTCTCATATGTATGCATTTGATATGCGAGCGTATAAACTAATAGAATTGCATATTTATATTGATAATTGATTGCTACAATACAGATACATATACAGATACATATACATTTATGTATATTTAAATGGCCGCATTTAAAGCTAAAGCTAAAGCCGATATACTTTTCACTTTTTTCTGTTTATTGTTTATATGTAAAATGGAAATTGCACAAATATATATTTCAAAAAAGAACAAAAAAGTAAACTTAAAAATTAATTAGGAATACACAAATACGAATGAAATGAAGACATTTACTACTAAAAGTATTCTTGCAGCTGCTTAAAAGGTTTTTTCACTTGTCATAGGTCTCTGCAAGAATATTTAAACTTCGGCATGCCGAAAGTTAACTTTTTTTTCTCAGTTTTGTGTGTTTTTGTTTGATTTGTGCACATTTTGCATGGCTGCTGAAGAGTTTCCGTTCACTTGTAGCTTTTTATGTTGTTGTTGTTGTTTATGTTGCATATATAGAAATGGCCACAGTTTTCAATTTGTAATAATACATACATATATATATATAAATAGATAAGGAATATCTTTGCTTAAGCTTAATACAAAACATAAGACAAATGGCTAAAGACACACATGCATATACACATACATATATCAATAAAAACACTAACTAGCTATACATATACACATACAGTTATACATATATATATATATATATATATATATAGATTACTTACATATTGTATACTTTCAAATATATATATCATTATCAATGAAGTTACAACAATTACAATTACACATAAAAAAAAACATTTACACATACTTAAAAGAAATCAAAAAGCATCGCTTTTACACATTACAAAAATCATCTACTTATATCGTATATATCATATATCGTATATATAAACTTGCAGCGCTAATTTGAAATTAGCAAAAAATGGCATTCCACTCGCTCGCTCCCTCCCAATTGTCGGGAGGCTTTGTAACTTAACTATGGCTAATCAGAGTCCTTTCTATATACATATACAGATCTGCTGTGTATTATATAACTACATATACATATACATATATATAATTGCAACGCTGAATGCTATTTAGTTACATACAAACATATACACAAATATTATTTATAAATCCTAACTAATTATTTTTGCTACTAATAATAATTAACATAGTTTTTTTCTTTTCAATAAACAGCTGCTTATGAAGTCTCTCCGTGTTGTGTGTGTGTGTCAGTTTAGGTGTGTTGGTGTGCCTGTATATGTGTCGGGTGTGTAGTGCGGTAGGGAAATGTCAGTACACTTAACGCTTGTAGCTATTGCCGATCTGGACATATCGCTAGCTGCCAACCAATTCAATTTGACGATACTTTTTCCGTAAATTAGAGACGGGATCACGATACAGCATGGGATCCATGCGTAAATTGGAACGTATGAGCGGCATGTAGCTGTTTTTAGAGAAAAACGAAAAGATAAGAAAAGTTAACAGATTAGTTGAAATATCTATCACTATATTAACTCTTTCTTTGTACTCACCCAAAGACCGCTGCGAATGTGTTTAGACAGCTTTGACGCTGTATGAAATGATCAGGATCATTCCAGGGGGAGCGACCCGTCTCTCGATCCTTGTAACCCTTGCGCTGTGTCACCTTGATCGGCGGTTTTCTGGTCACATGCGAGACCAGCAGGTTCATTAGGATATCCTCACAGTTTGAGGACTGCTGTACAGTCTTTAAGAGCAGCAACGACAGCCAATTGGTGTACAAGTAATTGTAGTAGCGGTGGTAAAATGCCGCACCCGTCAGTACAATTGAATAGTAGTTTGTCCACTTGGACGTATAGCCCCAGGCATTCTGCAACAACCACACACAAACACACACACACATTAGCCACAAATCACACACTGGTTGATGTTGTCAGTTTTCGTTGTTAACGTACCTTGGAATCATCCCAGAAATGCGCACGAGCCGGATAACCCACAATGCGTTCCGGAAAGTCACGCCAAACCGTATAGGCAAAGTCCAGTTCATCCGTGTTGAGTATGGCATCCTCGTCGAGTGACAGCACAGCATCTGTCTGTATCTCTTCGTAGGGCAGGAATCTCTGTGATATGCTTGACCTTGCCTCCGAACCGGTTTGACCTGTGGGCGTTGCCACACCACCGCGTGAACTGCCACCCAAGGCGATAACATGTAGTGGTATGTGGAAAGTTGGTGGCCAACGTTTCTTCAGTGGCAACGGTCTATCGGCGGCCCACAAAACGATTATCTGTTAGGTGACAAAAAAAAAAGGATTAAAAATTAGTTCGGGCATAGCAAAAGGCTTTAAATCTCAATTAGTAATGTAATCTAATGTATCGATTGTTATCGATAATAACGATTAAATGATGGCTTTTGATGCAAATATTCTAACCATGAATTAAAAATCAATTCGGGCATATCAAAAGGTTTTAAATCTCAATTAGTAATATAATCGAATGTATCGATTGTTATCGATTATAACGATTAAATGAAGAATTTTTGGTATTTGATGCTATTTTCCTAACGAAGAATTAAAAATCAATTTGGGAATAGCAAAAGACTTCGAATCTTTATTAGGAATGTAATCGAATGGATCAATTTTTATCGGTTAATAAGACTTATTGAGAAATCGTTTTTTCTGAGGCGATTTTCTCATTCAACTTATTTTTCTCCCTTAAAACATACTCAATTAAGCTAATGACACCTTTTAGCTAATCGATAAGTACTTAAGTTTAACCTTAGTTTTATATTTACAAAGTTATTTATCATATTGCATGTGGTTGTATACTTTTTCGGGACATGTGCAAAAAGTTTTGTTACTTACTCTATCTACAAATTGGCTCTTCGTTATGGTCCTGACTAGTTTGTAGAGTGCCGCATTTGGGCCGAGTGCAGCACCAATTTGCACATAGATAACGGCCGTGTAGTTGTGACGCGGCTCCACACCCATCGCATTTAGTAGAAACGGCATAAATCTGAAATGGGCCACAGGCAATTAGGTTAATGGCAAGACACTTCAATGAGCCGCTCCCGCCCTCCCTTCGCCCACACCCCCACCATAATGGATGGCAGTGAATGTAAATTTAATTAGGCACGCGGCAAATGGTACTGTTTATTGGTTGAAAATCTTTACCTCGAACTATCCGCAAATGTGGGCAGTGTGAGTAAAGCGCCCGGTGCTGAGTTCCAGATGAGACTATTCCGTACCGGATAATCGGGCAATCGTTCGCGAATGATCTGAAAATAAAAAAAAGGAAAGGGGAGAAGTTGGGATATCAAACGGCTGTTTAATGACCACAAAAGAAACCCAAGTGGCTGAGACGATTGCCAATTGATTGCTTAATGAACGGCTTCTCTGCACTTCAATTGCGTTGCCGGCGTTGCCAGCCTCAGCCAAATTGCGTTTTCAATGGCACTCGACGCTAGCCGCTTAAACTGTCAGTGTGTCAGTCTGTCTGTCAGTCAGTCCGTTTCGCCATTTGCTCTTCTGTCTCTCTGTCTGTTTGTCTTTCCTTTCTGTCCGTATGTCCGCCGTTCGTCATTCAATGTGCATTAATTTCAAAGGCCGCCAAGCTGTTGCCTAATTTTCCGCTTGACGCACAGCTGGCAACCAAAACCAAGCACCTCCCCCCAGGAGATCTAAAGCGAGGGTGAGCGAGGGAGAGAAACCGTTAGCCGCAACTTCCGCTGTGCTAGGGAAGCCGCACAGGAAGCAAAATCCTCACCCTGCTGCGCTTTCCCTACTCTCTCCCTTCTTCACACAAACACACACCCAAGTGCCAAGACAAAGCAGCTGGGTATTTGCGGTACACCTCCCCCTCCCCTTCCCTTCCCTTTCCCCTATCGTGCCAATAGCAACGCGTGTCATTAACACCCATTAATTTGCCGCTCAAAGTGAGAATTATGTATGTATGGTTGTTTTGTATATGACGCCCTGAAAAGTATGCTATAGAAAATGTAATATCAAGAGACAAGGAAAATGTGGCAAAATGGAAGAATAAAAGAGTTGCAAAGTCATCAAACATAGCACTATAGACACTGTAGAGTGTTAAGCTAAGTTTTCAGTCATAAAATATAATAGATTGAAGTTTGAGATAATTAAGATTTGATTAAGAATCTATTAAGTATTAGTTGATATTCATTTATATCAAGTTTCTGATGAACATTTTTCCTAAGAACGGATTCAAAATGTGATTAAGAGTCTATCAAGTTTTAGTAACATTTTTGCCGAAGAACAGCTTTAAACACCCTAAATTAACTTTTTGTTGCAAAAAATACACATTTATCCATTGTACTACACTAGTTGTTTAGTCAGTTTGTGTACCTGCCATTATAATTGCTAGTTCCGATTCGGACTAGGAAAAAACGTACCGAGTTACGACTGCGACGTGTGCCTCATGACGACTGCATTATTGGGAGTACTATGTGCAGTGAAAGCAAAAAAAGTAGGGAAAGGAAGTGGAGGGAAATGCAGTTGATAAATAACATTGCTGCCGCTGTGGCATCGGCTTAACTCATCGCGTTTCTTTATTATGTGGCACGCGCTTTTGAGTCTGTGTGCGTGCGGCATTCCAGGAAAATGCGGATAAAACATTTCAGCGAACGAAGAACAAAAGGATTGCATTTAAAAAATGTTGAGTTTGATTGTTTGCAAAATGCAATAGAAAATATTTCCACCTGCTTGCGAATAGATAAAAAGTTATGAAGTGGTGTTTTTTGTGAGAGTAGTATGTAAAGCTTATGTAATTAAGTAAAAATATTTTCAATTGAGTGATTTTTTTTCGCTTTATAAAGTCTCGTCAAATGTAGAGCAAATAAACTCAGTTGTGAACATAACTATATCATGTTTAACACGTACTTATTATAAGTATATATATCTACCTGTCTGTGTGCAGTCAGTTGGATTTGCAAACTTTCGAATTAGTGGACTTCGCTAAGCTAGGAAGCTGTCGTTGTCTATTTATAAAGTCTGCCTTACCGACGACAACGACGATGAGTTCATTGAAGTTGTCAACTGTCGCGAGACTTTGTCAGACAGCGAGTTTCTCTCATGTTAATGCTCCTTTTTGCTAGTTCTAATCCTGCCCCTTACACCCATACACACACACACACACACATGTCTCAAGTGCCAGCTTTATTTTGTAATTATAATTTCTTCACTGCGCTGCAGTTTTGTTTTTCTTCTTCCTTTTATTCGTTGCTTTACATTTCAAGCTATTTTGTTATATTTTATTTAAGTTCTATCTCGTTGCTTGGCATAATGAAGGCATGGAGCGCGCGATAGTCGAGCGTCTAAGGCGCGTGTTTATTTACCTTTTCAACTCAAGAGTGTGTAGGTGTGTCGGTGTGTGTGTGTGACATAATTAAGTCAATCTTGTTACTGCTGCTGCTGCTGTTGACGTTGCAGCATAATTGAGAGCAAGCATAGGACCGAAGCGAGAGTTAGCTAACTGAACCCCCAACTATCCTGGTGCAACTCTTGTTTTAACTCGTTTTGTCTATGATTCAATTATGCAATGTGCATATATGCGCAGGTTTAGGCCAGCTCAGAAACAGTGAGAAAGAGAGAGCGAGAGAGACAGAGGGAGCGAGCAAATGTTTGGCGTTGCCATTTTAATTGGCTAACAAAGTGCTTTAATTGGCTTTAAGCTCGACGAGTTTCAACAAATTTTTGTGTTGCCTACTTTTCAGCGCACAAATAGAAAAAACAAACCAAGTTATGCATACGTAGTTGCCCCCGTTACCTGCTGCCCCAATGAGAGAGAGAGAAAGAGAGAGTGACACACGCACACACATATGTCATGCAACATGGCAGCAACAGCCGCACATTCGAACTCGCTTGCTTGCTTGCAACTTGGCAAACGTTTGCTCAAGAGTTTGGGGCCAACTGCACTTTTGCCCTCACTCTTTTTAGTGCGACTTAAGCAACCGAGCGACAGTTTTTGGCCAACTGGCATGTAACGTTTTATCCCGACGGCATGATTAAGCCCCTAAAGAAAGGGGGAGTGGGGTGAATTGAGGGTATACATGTAGAAAGAAGCAGCAGCAGAAGCTGCAGCCGGGCGCTAAAGCTCAATAGAGCGCATAATGTGTGCAAATAAAACAGGTGAGTGCATTTTTCGGCTATGGGCGGGCGTAGACGTGTGTGAGTGTGTGTGGGCGTGGCGGCTGCTTATGCAAATGCCAAAGTGACTCTGATACAGATACACACACACACACATGAGCTTCAAAAGTAGCTTTTCACTCTCTCTCTCTGTGTTGTCTGCATCCTTTTTAAGCTCTGGCAAATTACGTTTTTGGAGCCAAGCCTAAAAGCAGGCAACACACAAATTACTGTGCATGCGAGCAGAACTAAAATGAAATTTACTCAAATTAATTGCACATAGTTGCAAATCTCTACCCCTCCCCTCTCCCTTTCTCACTCTTGTTATCGTTTTTGGTATGCTAAAACAAAGTTTGAGGTTTTATTTTTCTCGCAACGAGTGCTTCTTCTGATTAAAGTCAAGTATTTACAGTGATTTAAACTTTAAGCAGCTCAAGTGTGTGTAATGTGTGGGTATAAAAGTTAGTTTGTTGATTTCCCTTTTTTTTAAGTACTTTCTACTTGAGACAGAGCTCAACTATAATATATATATATGTTTGCCATATGTATTTGTAGGTGATTTCTTACTTTGTCACTTTTTTTTTTGCTGACAAGCGAAAAACTGATGAAGTTTTGAAGTAATTGGATAGAGAAGAGTTTAACTCAAAGTGCATCTCAAACTGCATTAAATATAAACGATTCAATTCTCTTGGCAATACTTTTGTGAAATCTGTTCGCTTTTACGTAATGCATACGCATAAGCGGAAATCACATTTCACATTTCACATTCGCGTTTGCATTTGAATTCGCATTCGCATAAACAAGCACCAAAAAGCGTATTTACACTGATGTTTTGAACACAGAACACAGCATTTTTTGCTTTTCGGGGCGCAAAAGTTCAAAGCGTCGACAGCTGCATACATAAAATGTGCAACCAACACACACACACAAACACACACATACTTAGATGTACACTTACATCAAATTTTGCAGTTGCAGTTGGTAAAAGTTGTAGTCAACGCCGACACCAAAACGAAAAATGCTGCTGAAGTTGCACAAACTTGCTGATGTTGCGTCCTTTCACACACACACCAACACACACACATACTAAGCAAGGTATCAGCTCAAGACAAACACTAAATTAACTTATGCTGAGTAGAGAGCTTGAAGAGCGAAGAAAGTAAGCAAGTAAAAAGAAAAAATAAAAAAGAACAGAAATCTCTATGTAAATGCTTGTCAACTTTTGCCAGCTGCCGATGCAAGTTCTTGTTGTGCAACAAACAAAACAACAAAACTTGAGCAGCTGCGCCCTTTGCTCAAAAATTAACACACAAAACGGCAAAGAGTAATGCTTAGACTACACATGGCGTATGCGTAATAAGCTGCCCTTTAGCCAATTTGCATAGCCAGAACCGAAAGAGAACAAAAATAAAAACGAAATCAAATAATTCGAAATTGTCATTTGCACTGTTTTAATTATAAAATAAATACCAAACTTTATTAAATATATATGTATATAAATACTAAACATTTGTCAAATATTTATTTGGTGCTGAGTACACAAAAATTTGCATGTAATTTGCGAGCGCGTGAAAAAATGTTAGAACACATATCAAATTGTTTTTCATTTTAGAGCATTTTAATACCCTGTATATAGAGCAGGTAGAGTATATTAAGCTAAACTTATATTAACTTAAGTTAAACTAATGAATAAATATTTGAGATTGAAAGAAAAATTTTTTTTTCTTTATCAAATTTGGTTGCAATTTCATCTTTTTTATAGGTCAAAACTTAGTCGAACCTCATCTAATCTAAATCTAAATAACGTGTTTTTTTTCTAAACTTATTTGCATTGCGGTTTTTCGTATGTGACAGAAACATTCCGCACACAAAAACAAAAAAAAAATATAAAAAAAAAGGACAGAAAAAAACGGCAAATAAATATCACAAACCAAAATGCCAAACAAACGCTTTTTGAAGCACAATTGGTTTTATATTGCTTATCGCTTTTTATTCCCTGTTGCAGCAGCAACAAGCATGTTCTTTAATTTCATTACGAGCTCTGAGTGGGGAATTTAGTTGAAGTGATTTTTTAGTGCATTGTCATAAAAATGCATTTAAATTGTGTTTATTAGTTTTGAAATAAAAATGTAGTATGAAGAGCATTCAGTGTGCATCATGTCAACGAATGAAATTTCGCAGTTTTTAGTTTCATGTTTTTGGATTTAAAAGTTTTTTTTTGTTTATCGATTCGAACGCAATATTAATTAAGTGAGAATGGCAAACAATATTTTTTCGTTCTCATTTTTGTGGGATAGCTTTATCTGCATAACGATGTGTAAATGGGTTTTTGGTTTAGCCATCGATATAGCCATCGACAAGTATTTGCAGTTTAAAGTTCGTTTATCTGTGCACAAATTTCGGGCTTTTTCATTTTTCATTTCTGCCAAATGCCATTCCACACTTTGTTTTGTGGGCTTAGAGCAGTGAGTAAACGTCATTTGCCATGACTTCAAAAACTTTAAGCTTACGATGATGTCATTATTGTTTGGCTCAAAGTCGCGCGTCAGCCAGTCAGGCAGGCAGGCAAAACTTCTCCGGCAACAACAAAAACAATCAACACAACTGAAGTTATGGAAGCTGCTTTGACAAATTCGTTTAAAGACAACGACAAACAAGTTTTGAGTGAGCCCCAACAACGACAACAACAAACAAATCTGAAAGATTATGACAATGAGAGTTGAAGCGTGAGCGCCCGTTTCGAAATTTTGTTTTGAATACTACATTGTTTGTGCAAGTATATATTCTGAGCTGAAGTTGGCCAAGAGACATTTTTCTTGTTATTGGCTATTGATGATAGGCGCAGTTCGATACCAGAGTCAATATATACATAATAAATAAATCATCAGCCAACAAAACAGAACACACAAAGGTCAATGTATACAAATTTATGCATAAATATTTGTGTAAAACTGTACGAAATATGATTACATAATTATTCTACTGATAAAAGAGCAAGTTTTTTGATTTTTTTGATGGTTTGGGGTGATTAGAAAACTTGTTTAAGACAAGAAAAATATTGAATTACAATTTATGAAATTTGTTTTGTGTAAATGTTGATCTGAAAAACTTTTGTATAAGTTGAAGCAAGCTCAAAGTGAACAAAAATGTGTTATTTGAGAATATTAATAGTTGAAGATACCCTGTAAATAATTTAACAAAACATTTGCAAGGCTTAAGCTCTAAAATATCATAAATAAACTTTTAAATAATATTGCAATATGCAAAATATTTGTATAACCAATGAAAAGCATTGATAAATATCATTGAATGTGAAACTTTTCATTGAAGTCTTATTGTAATTGCTTTGAGAATGTTCAGTCAAACTAATAAAATTCAAATTCTCATAAAAATGTTTTATTTGATGCTAAAAATACTCGAATTTCTGTGTTTGTGTATTTTTAATTGCACTTTGTTATGGTTTATTGTTTCTCAATCAAAAAACGAGTTTTGTGTATTTAAAGGTCTTTTAGGCTAACAAAATACAAACTGAATATTAATAAACTAAATCTTTATATGCTAAATGAACATATTCAAACTTTTCAACAAACTTTCCATAAACAAACGCGTTTCATGCTTAAGCAAATGTAAAGCATAGTAAGAAAAAATGGAAAATCTTATCAATTTATGGCCTTAATGTTAAACAATTAATCAAGCTAAACGACAAATTGACACAAAAGAAAAAAAAACTTTCTGTAAACTCTGGAAAAGCTGAAAAGAAAGACAATAACAAAAAGAGCAAAAATAAGCGGCAGAACAAATGATAAGCACAAAGCAAAATAAACAAGAGCGCATTAAGTAAAGCAAAAGCCAAACAATAATTCAACACCGGTTTGTTTTTTTTTTTGCCTAAGTACTAATTAAAACTAATTAGCTAAGCGGACTGTACCCGCAGCATTTGTTGAAGCACACTCGAATAGAATTCAAATGTGGCAAAAGACGCAGCATAAAGATATGTTAATAATCCCGAAAAGTGTTCGAGAGCGGACGCAACCAAGACGCAATAATTATTAATAATATGATGACGTCACATATACAAACAATGAGCAGTGTGTGTGTGTGAGCAGTAACAGTAACAAAGCTTCGACGATGACGATGACTACGTCATATTTTGAACATTTTGAGGTCAGCTGCTATTGCATTTGACTTTAAACTGATGACGTCATATATGCGACATATAGCTGATAAGCCCTTTCTGCTGCACTTGAAGTAACAGCTGGCTTTAACTGTTAGCAACAACAACAACAACAATTCAGAGAGAACTACAAAACTAGCTGGAACAATGGCAAGTGCCGTATTGTGAATACCAAGAGCGTGAGAGAGAGATAGGAGAGCGAGAGGCACTGCATACATGTGCACATGTATGTGTTTGACAGGTGTATGTATGTAGATTGTGTGCAAAAAAAAAAAAAAATTTGCCGGCTATAAAAATTTTTGCGGCCGCTAAAAACAACAAAGAGAAATTGCACAGGCAGAGAGGGAAAGAGCAAGAGAGTCAGAGTGAGAGGGCTAAAGCGCGCGAGAGTATTGCTTCAAAGCATGCTATGCTAACTGTAGTTGTTGTTGTTGTTGCACTAGTTATTTATTGTTATTGCTGCTGGCATTCTCCCTGGGCAAACCAATGTAGGTGGACGTTCGAAAGCAGGTCGCCAGTTCTAACCAACAACAACAAAAACAAAGATCAAGCGCCCAGCATGTCAATAAATATTTCATTTATGACAAGTTGACATTGGGTTAAGCAGAGAACGTTCTACCCTTTGAGAGTGGTGGGATGTTGTGGGATATTCAATTTCGTGTGCCTATTTCATAATTTCGATGCTTAATTGAACTGTGGTCAGTAAACGAGCGTAATGAGTGGAATGTTTTGTGTATAGATACATACATGAAAACTGTACGGTTAGAGCAAATGTAAATAGACGGGTTCATTAATAGTTCCACTGTGCGCAATTTGTATTATCCTCTATTCACATCTTAGTGGGAATGCGTACATTAACCCAAACTCTAAAACGAAAACTTTCATTTCCAAACGTATATTTGTACACACACACACATTGGTATTGGTATGCATATGTATTACATGTTTAGTGAACGAGTTTTGTGCTTTGGCATTGATTGGGTTAGATTTGTTTTGTGTTTTCTATTTGTGACTTTCTCACACACAAGCTGCACAACAAATACACAAAAGCAGCGCAGCAGCGTTCTTAGAACTTTTGAACGCAACCAACGAAAAAGAAAACAGCAACAAATAAATGGCTCAGCTGGCAGCGCTGCCACCTTTTGAATATCTGAGCGAGTTTGTCTGAGCGTGAGCGAAATACAGAAAGAGAGCGTGACAGTGTTAAACTTGCATGTTGTTGTTGTTGCTATTGTTGTTAATGTGTGTGTTTGTTTTATTTTATTGCCGTCGACTGAGAAGCCGATTAGTGATGGCAAACTATGGGAGACACCAACGATTATAAGATACAATTGGCGCGTTCACTACGAAATACATATAATACCCAAAATAAAAACGATATATTGAAGCTATCGATGTTAGTTTTGTGCCACCACTATAACTAAATTTGTCGATGATGATGACGTTGAAGGCTTTCGTGCGAGCTGCGAACGCGCCGTAACTTACAGTAATTTTTCAACAGTCAAAGCAAGCAGACGTGCTAAAACAGCAGTCTTGAAAAACAAAAAAAAGAAAACTAAAGAGACAGCAAATCATTTGCGTACTTAAAACGTTCCTCAACTTAATCATATTTAACTTAACTTAAACAATATACATATAAATACACAACAAAATGTCTGGACGTCGCGTTACCGTTAACCCACGCGTCTCTCGCGCCTCAACATCGACGCCAGTTGGCGGCGTCTCATCTCGCTTGTTGGGTGGCGCAACCAGCCCCACTAGCCCCACGCGCACCACACGCATCCAGGAGAAGGAGGAGTTGCAGCATCTGAATGACCGTCTCGCCTGCTACATTGATCGCATGCGTCATCTGGAGAATGAAAACGGACGTCTCACACAGGAGTTACATTTGGCACAAGATACCGTTAATCGCGAGACATCTAACCTCAAAGCTGTATACGAACGGGAACTGGCAGCCGCACGCAAACTGCTCGATGAAACGGCCAAGGATAAGGCAAAATTGGAGATCGATATTAAGCGTTTGTGGGAGGAGAATGATGATTTGAAGCAAAGGTAAAAAACAATAACAACAACAACAACAAACAAACAAACTCAATGCTGACTTATCAGCTCTCGCAGTGATGTCATATCTATAACAGAGAGAGAGCGGCAGAAAGAGAGCGATGGGTGAGTGAGAGAGCGCACTGTTGCTGATGTCATGCAGTCGTCGGTAGCGGCACATGGCAGTCGCTCTCTCTCTCGCTCGCTCTCTTATTCCGTTTGCTTTTGTTTATTTTTTGCATTTGCGCTTCGAGAAACCTCGGAAAGCGTAACCAGAAATAACAACTTAAGCAACAACAACAAACCATATAGACGGCATATGTCTAATATAAAATATTTGAGAGCACATTTTTTTTCAAAAAAAAGAAAAGAAAACGAAAAAAAATATTCACCTAATTGCCAACCGCTTTGTTGAATCTCTCTCTCTGTCTGCTGCTAATAAGCAAAGCAAATGACACAAAAATTTATGCGTATACTTTATGCCTAAATCCAAAACCCTTTCAAGGTTGCAATTAAACAAAAGCGTATACATTTTTTTTCACATTTTGGTTGGTATATATTACAAATACGCATCATATACATATATAGTATATGATGTCATACCTAAAACCAAACGTTTATGCGCAACATTTTTTGTTTGTGCGCGCGTATTTCTTGTAATGTGTAATAATACCTGTTTTGGAGTTGACCAAACTTGGGTCGGGGCAAAAAAATGAAAAACATTCCCCTTTTCTGTCTTCTCTATGATGTCAACAATATTTGGGAATGTTAAATATTTTTGTTATCATCAAAGGCAATATTTATTTGAAGTATTAAAGTGTGTTTAGAGTATTAACTAAAGCGTAGAAGGGGAAAGTATTTGTTTGTTTATATTTGTGTGTTTTCGGCCTAAGCTGTATACTACTTAGCCATAATGACTAGATTGTTGATATGATATGAGGGTAATATTTGTTTTGTAATTATAGAAATAGTTGTGAAATTAAAAAAGTATTCAGCTTTATGAAACATTCAAATCCATTAAGATGATCAAAATATCATCAAATATTTATTTTAGAACCCTTGCCGAAAGTTTAGCAATCTTTACAGCTAATTATACACACAATCTTTACAGCACATAACAATTCAGAAAGCTTGCCCAAAATAAAAACACTTCTATCGATAATTAACGCACTTGCCTGATGTGAAAATTCACAGCGAAACTGAAAAAAATTGGGTCGTTTTGGTAGCATTTTTATTTATGTGCCCCTGTCATGAAAGTCGAGTGAAGAAAGGTATAGAGGGGGAGGGGCGGGTGGGTAGTGTATTTTGCGTACTCACACGCATGTCAAAAAATTGAACCTTGGGACTTTCGTCTATTTCTGTACTACATCACTGATTAGCAATAATAAATTATTGTTTATTTCTACAAAAAAAAATATAAAAAGTTACATTGAAATTGTTCAATTAACTGTAGATATATAAGGAGCATTAAAAACTGTAGAACAACATGCCGTAAAAGGCGCCGCCAACCTTGTGGCGAAAACATAAAAGGTGAAATAGCATAAAATTCAAATGAAAATATTTATTTTAATTATTTACATCTAAAACTATTTGCAAAAGCAATTAGTAATGAATTTCTGTAGGCAAATATTTCTGATAATTATTATTAATAGATATTATTAGCAAAAGCTTAAATTTTATTTAAACACTGTACTTTTTTTGTTTGCTAAATTTAGCACAAAACGCACAAAAACAAAACGTGCAAACCACGCGAGAGTCTACGACATTCTTTTTTATAGATTAGTGGAATTTTTGTTAGGCAAATAAACAAGTTTGTTTCTAGCCAAATGGGAAAATAAATTATAAAAAAAAGAATCAACTTTTGAGGAAGCATGGAACATAAATTAGCTGCTGTAAGAGAAAGAGAGAAGGGAGGAAGAACTTAGATATGTTGGGCAGAAAATAGCTTTATTTATGCTAATGGTTTCTGACGATTTTCAAGGCAACAAACCCCGAAAAGAAACTCAAGCAATGAATAATACATGAAGATCAAAACAAATAAAAAAAACTCAAGAAACAAAAGCGAGAGAGAGAGAGTGAATCAGTTGGTGACGTCATCATCGAGTCAACAAATTGTAGCACATGTTCGTATATGATAAGAAATGATTATTGAATAAGTAATTATTATACGTTTAAAAACAAACATTCCAAATCTTTTGCTCATCTTAACAGACTTGACAAGAAAACTAAAGAGGCAACCGTTTCCGAGAACAATGCACGCCTCTATGAATCTCGTTATAGTGAAGTGAATGCCAAGTACAATCAGGCTCTCGCGGATCGTAAGCGCGCCGAGGATCAGGCCAAGGAATTGGCTGCCGAGAATGAGCGTCTGCGTCGCCAGGTGGAAGATTTGCGCAAGCAACTGGAGGCCGAGACATTGGCACGCGTCGATCTGGAGAATCAGAACCAGAGTCTGCGCGAAGAATTGGCCTTCAAGGATAACTTGCATTCGCAGGAGTTGACCGAGACGCGGTCACGTCGCCAGATCGAAATCAGTGAGATCGATGGCCGTCTGACCCGGGAATACGAGGCCAAGTTGCAGCAATCGTTGCAGGAGCTGCGCGATCAATACGAAGGACAAATGCTGCGTAATCGTGAAGAGATTGAGAATCTGTACGACAGTAAGATACAGAATCTAGAGCAAGCTGCTGCACGTGCCGCACAGGGTTCGTTGAATGCCACACAGGAGGTGCGTCTAATGCGCACAAAGATCGATGGATTGCAGGCCAAGCTGCAGGATTTGGAGAATGTCAATGCTGGATTGAATGTAAGTAAACAAAAGCGAAAACATCTCAAACTTCATATCTAATCCCTGTTCTTTCTTTAGGCACGCATTCGTGAACTTGAGAACCTGTTGGATTCGGAACGTCAGCGTCA
The DNA here is from genome assembly GCA_035044645.1 of Scaptomyza parva. Taxonomy (NCBI): domain Eukaryota; kingdom Metazoa; phylum Arthropoda; class Insecta; order Diptera; family Drosophilidae; genus Scaptomyza; species Scaptomyza parva. The sequence continues at coordinate 10,321,078 of JAWNNT010000090.1, forward strand.
TAATCAGTATATTGCTTCCCTGGAAGCAGATCTGCAACGCATGCGTGATGAGATGGCTCAACAGCTGCAGGAATACCAGGACCTGATGGACATTAAGGTGTCCCTCGATCTGGAGTTGGCTGCCTACGATAAGTTGCTGTGCGGCGAAGAGCGTCGCCTGAACATTACCTCACCGCCACGCAACTCCAGCGTCGATGCAGGCATCTCCAGCAGCAATGGCACACATTTGAGTACAAGCACAACCACACGTTCGGGACGCGTTACACCCAGCGGACGTCGCTCAGCCACTCCGGGCATTTCGGGCTCAAGTGCAGTGAAACGTCGTCGCACTGTCATCGATGAGAGCGAGGATCGCACACTGTCCGAGTACTCGGTCAATGCAGCTGCCAAGGGTGATCTGGAGATCATTGAGGCCGACACCGAGGGTCGCTTCATCAAGCTGCACAACAAGGGCACCGAGGAGATCAATCTGACAGGCTGGCAGCTGACACGCATCGCTGGCGAGGAGGAGCTGGCATTTAAGTTCTCACGTGGCTCGAAGGTGCTGGGTGGTGCCAGTGTGGCCATCTGGTCTGTGGATGCTGGCACCGCACACGATCCACCCACCAACTTGGTCATGAAAAAGAAATGGCCGGTGGCAAATTCGATGCGTTCGGTCTTGACCAATGCCGACAAAGAGGTGAGACACTTGTCGATATACAACACATGCGGCACTTGTGACATCTGCCGCCACTGCAAGCATCTCGAGTTTGTGCTCGACCAGTACGCATTTGAATTTCCTTCTCTTTCTTATAAACTGTCTCTTATAATCGTCTCTTTTCTGTTTCTGTCTTTGTTTTTTTTAGGATGTTGCCAGCTACGACCGTGTCCGTGATAACGTTTCCAGCCACGTTTCGCGGCATCGCAGCAGCGGTACACCCAGTACAGGTTTTACCCTCGGCTCCGGAGCTGGCTCCACTGGCGTAAGAAGTCTCTTCTCGTTGCTCTTCTAAACCCTAAACAAGACTCACACACACACACACAAACTCACACTCTTCGAGAGAGAGCGGAACACACTTTATTCACAAGTTTGGAAAAAAAAGTTTAAACAACTTTCAATACACATTCACACGCTTAGAATTTTGCTTCTGTTTGATGCATATCACAAGTTATTCAATGTACAACAAACTATCAAGAAAAAACATGTTCTATATATGCTTAAGTACAATGTTCAGAAATGTTCTAATTTTTATGTGTAATTTATAAATGGCAAATGCATTTGATTTAAAATACAAAAAGTTAAATAAAATTAAAAAAACAAAAAAAAACTACTGTGTTAGAATTAAGCGCAAAGAATTCACTTCAAATAAAATACCTGGGTGCCCAGGACATGTCCAGAATTCAATTAATGGCTCAGCCCAAGCAGTTGGCCAAGTTTTACCAAGCCAAAGTTTCTTTCCATTCCTTTTTTTTTGTTTTGCCCACCCAAGAGAGAAAATCAGCTTAACGCGCGCACCTCGTTCTCTCTCTGTTGCCAAAAGATTTGCACAGCAAACTTTTGCCGCTCAGCTGCTGTCGCGGCATTTATCCCAAACCTTTTTTTTTCTTGCCGTTGCCGGCTCTTAGCAGTTCAAAGAAAATGGACAGTAAGCAGGTGAAATTAACTACAACAAGCAGCCCAGAGGGACGGCAGAGATATAGTCGGTAGGGACTACAAAACTACGAGCATTTGCACCGTGCGAAAATCGCCAAAGGTATTTGGGTCAAGAAGCTTAGGCCAAAAGACAAACGGAATTTTCACTTGATAAACCGTTAATGGAATCCATGTGTCTTTAATGCCGCCAGACAGAGCCAAATTCCAGTAAATACTACGCGGGATTTAGTTTAATTTGCGAATTGCAAGTGAAAATATTTACAAATTGTTGACAACTTAAATTGATTAAGCTAAAACAAATTTCAATAATTTTTTGATCAATATTTAAATGGTTTTAATGCTTGATTTCATATTAAAACGTTTTTTTCGCATAATACATAAATATGTAAATCAAATAAAATATTGACATCGTGTGTGAATAATAAAAATATATATAAAAAAATTTTGTTTTTTTTTAGTTTTTGTTTCTGTCAGCTATTTTAAATTTATTCAAATGACGTCGCAAAAAAATATTTTCATTTTCTATTTTTTTGTTATTTTTGTCGTTAGAAAAAATAAATTCTATAATTAATAATGAAAGTTTTTTTGTAAAATGTGACATTTAATTTAAGATATTGGCTATCAGAATATACCGTAAAATGCTTAAAAAAAACTTTAAAATTTATTAGCACATTTCGTAAGAAAGTTTAAGCGCATTTTAAACCAAATTTAAGTGTTGAATACTCGAAAGCAATAAATATCTAACGAAGTGCATTAACTTTATTAGCTTTCAAGGTGAACTCAAGGCGATTGCGGTACGCGACCAACAAGCCAACACTATTTTCTTACAGTGTAATCGTGGCGGTAACAGCTACTAAGACAACTTAGCTGCACTTGAGTGAGCGCACGATTCAATAGAATGAATGGACAGACAGCTGGACAAACAGCAGACACAGATAGAGAGGGAGAAAGAAAGGGTAGAGAGAGGGGAATTGATATAGAAAAGTAGGTGGATAGTGACAGCAACTGAGGCGTTCAACTTCAAAGTAGTTGCAAGGAAAAGTTCTTGGTTGTCGCACGTTTGCATGCGCATAATAGGATTAGTCAAAGTAATAAGTTCTTGCCGCTGTGCAGGTGTATAAGTCTAAATACGTATACACTACATATATACACTATATACGTATATAAAAAGTAAGTAAAAAACAGTGTACATATAGTGGAAGTAAGTACATAGACGATGCTTTGAAATGTAAATCTCGGTGACACAGTAAAGTTAAGACAGAAAAACACATATACATATATGAACTTTTTCGACAGCCGCCTACAAGTATGCAACACATATTTATTTATTTTTTGTGCATGCTAACAGACAAAAATGTAACCGACAAGAACTGGACCCTGCTGTACTCGGGGGCGTTGCCCATAAACAAAATAAGCAACAAGAACCACCAACAACAACAACAAAAACAAGCATCTAAACAACAATACAACAGTTCGAGTTGAGTCAAGAGTTTTTTTGGTATCTGTAGATGCTTTGAAGTGGGTAGTAATCTTTGGCTTATTGTGGTTTTCTCTTCCCTTTCTGCCAGTTACGAACTTTAGCATTTTGGCCAACATTTTACTGGCTACACACAACACACACACTCTGTATATGTATGTGTGTGTGTGTGTGAGATTGTGTGGTGTGTGCAACTTAAGTGCACGCCACACGCTTATCGGTCACAGCCAAACACCAAAATACAACCATACCCCACCACCCGAAACACTCACACACACACTCACTCAATAGCGACTTTTAGGCTTAGGCAAAGATTTTGGATGGCGTCGAGGAGAGAGAGAGAGCACGGCCTGGCTAACTAAGTTCGGTAAGTGGACTTTGAGTGACCTCTTTGTGGCGTCTACACAACTGGGCAACATTGTGGCAAGTCTCTGTATCTGTGTGTGTGCGTGTGTGTGGCTATTATGTGTTCAGCTGTCGTTAGGGCCAAAGTTCAACACACAATAAAATTATGCAAATCTTCAGATCAGCCTCACAAAACGGAAACAACTATATAGTATTTTCAAGATTGTTACATACATACAGGAAAAAAAGTTTGTGTTGCAATATTGTTAGCAAAAATATTTAATTGAGTAACATAAGTCTTGAATTGTAAAATGTAAAATCTTTCTTAAATCCCAATTTCTTCTTTAAGTATTTCGATTTTAGGACCCATAAAGTTGCTTGCATCGAGCAAACCCTAAAAACTTTACAGCTCTAAGATAAACAGATATAAATTTCAAAATACAATTAGGAAATCAACTTAATTAACGCTTGTTTTATGACTTTAAGAAGAAAACTTATCTAAATAAGGCTAACTCATTCCTTATTATCACTTGGATCCCTTTAATGAACGATGTTGTTGTTCCATTCCTTTAAACCAAATGACAAGGGATAAAGGGTGTGCGCGTGTGTTGAAGTGTGTGTGTGTTAGTGTGTATGTGACTAAGACCAAATAGTAGACCAGAAAACCCCAAATAACTGCTTAATTTGTTTTCTCATCCAGATGTTGGGCATCCCACTACCAAAAAGCCAAAAAAGGACCCCAGCTAAACCTGCTGCGACCCTTTTTCTGACCACCTTTTTCCCGTTTTCAATTGGTTGGAGTTGTTGTTTTTGTTTGCATATTGCCAACAGCATCAGCTGTTGTTGTTTTTTGCACTTGTTGTTGTTAGTTTGTTTACGGATAGGGGAGAAAGTGAGAGGCAGCTGGAACAACAACTGTTGTTCCCATGCCCAAACACCAGCTGCGCGGTTCAACACGCCCACACAAAAAACAACAAGAAAAAAGCAAATCCAAAAAAAAGACGAGTTCAACACTTTCATATTTGGATACGAATGCTGATTGGTAAATTGGGTACCGGAAAGGGTGAACCAGAAAAAACAAAAACAAAAAAAAACTGGCTGCCAAAAATTATTTGCCATACTCTCTCAGTCTCATATTTCGGCGAGCATGGGGCATGTTTATGCCTAAATCAATTTGCTGCATGAATGAGTCTTAACCATTAAAACATTTTTGGGTCTCTCTCTCTCTGTGTGTGTGTGTGTGGAAAGCTGGTCACACTTTGTTCTAATCCCCCAGACAGGCAGACAGCGTGTGTGTGTGTGTTTTGGGTTAAGCTATTAGACTAAAAGGTTAGAAGGCGGAAAGGGTGACGGGAATGGATGGAATGGTGGGTCGCCCCCGTCCGTCTGCTGCCTGTCGACGTGATTTGCCTGTCAAAAATTCGTCGTGTATGCCGCCGCCGTCGCCGCCGTCGCCGCCGCCGCCTCGAGTGACGGAAAGTTGCAGAGTGGATTTTGCACTTTGATATGCGTTTTATTAATAAAACAAATTGCCATGGCATATGACTACAATTTTAGTCAACCGAGTCGACCCACCATGCATAAATTGAGTTTATGTGTGCATTTGGCTGTTGCTGCTGCTGCTCATGCTTGCCCCGCGGTGAGGGACAAGAAGGAAGGTCCAAAACGACGTGACTGCTCTCATCAGGACCGGAGGATACTAAGAGTTCTTACTACACATGGGCAGTGGCAGTGTGCCAAGCCGCAGGCATCAAGCATCAAGGCAGCAGCACCAGCACACGTCAACTATTTTCCAACAAATATGCACAAAAAAAAAAGTAGAAAAAACTTTTTTCATATTAAAGCCACAAAAGCAGCTGAAAAAGGGATTTAGGGTGGTGCAAGAGCTGACCAGAACCTGACACAGCCCACATTTTTGGCATATGCAAAAGAGGGACCGACCGAAAGCAATACGTGCTGCACGTGCCACACACTCGCAACTCGCAATAGCAACAGCAAGTACAACACCAATATAATATGGGGCGTGGCAGGCAGCAGGAGCCGTGATCATTTTTCCCTTCATACGAAAATGCTACAATTCATATTTTAATCGCGACGCATAAATCAAAATGGTTGCCTGTACGTTGCATGGATAAGGGGAAGGGGTGAGGGGTAGTTTTGGGGTTTGTTCAAACAAAAAGTGTTGCATGCTTTTCAGGTGCAATGCATTAGCTGGCTGCATTTGACACATTCGAAAAAGCAATTTTGTAACTTGAATCTGGCAAATTCATTGGCTAAGAAATGTTTATTTGAAATCCGATTTATGAATTTTCTTATCATTAAAACTTGTTAGCAATAAAAAAGAAAAAAATCAAAGGAAAAATCAAAGCAAAAATCTTTTGTAACCAAATCCGACAAACTATTCTGTCACATATCAATTTGAGCTAGAAACTTTACACGAATATGTTGCATGTTGCAAAATCTGACAAATCTGTTTTTGTTTCTGTACAAATCTGCGAATTTGGTTTGACTTTTTCTTTGCCATGTTTCGTTCTTTTTCAATCAGCAAACGCCAAAAGCTTGAAAAACAATTTTTGATTGGCTTTTCTTTTGGTTTTGGTTTTCTGTTGCTGTTAGCTGAAAAATTTATGGTAACAAGTTACAAGAATTCAAAAGGTATGCCACAAAAAATGTTAAAACGATATCAGATTCAGCAGCTGTTGGCTGTAATGTAACAACATTGATGGCAATTTATGGTAATTAAAGCCATAATTCATAAACACTTAAGCAAATGCCAATTAACGCATAGTTGATAAAACGACCCAAGCGAATTATAATAATGGAGTAAAAATTAGTTAGCAACAGCAAACCATAAATCAGAAGAGCATAACTCGAGACTGGACTCTGGACTCTTGGCCACCTGCTGCCAATTAGCAGAGATGACCTGGCCAAGTACCTGGGTACCAAGTGCCAGGTATCAGGAGGATGGAGAAGGAGAAAGTTTGACATGTTAACAATACGCTTGACGCTTCTTGTGGTGCGTGTTCATCTGACCAGTTTTTGGTGATTATCCAATTGTTGTATTGCGGTCAGCATGAACTATCCACACAAAAAGAGTGTGTGATAGATAGAGTAAGGCAGAGAGTGGGAGAGTGAGAGAGATGGAGATGTGGTCACGTTGCATGGCAAATATTTGCTTTTCATTTGGTTAACCCAACTACAAACACACACTTATGTACGGGTATGGCATATACATACACACACACGTGTAACTGTAAATTGATTATGGCCCAAAAGAGAAAGAGATACAAAAAGTGAATGAGAAAAAAACAGAAAGAATGTGAAACTCAAAACCCAAAAAAAAAATAAATGTTACACAACAATCTTCTTACGCCTGTGTGTAAAACGAGTAGCAGAGTTTTTTTTTTTGTATTTCCCTTTTTTTTCTCGTGTGTGTTTGATAAAAAAATGAAAACTGAAAACCGAAAACCCAAAACCTTATACCACATCCCATCCCACAGAGCCATGTCGTCGTCGTCGTCATCGTGGACTGTTAATGTGTCTGTCAGCGTAAAAAGATTTCGCCACATTCGCGATGCCAGGACGTTCCTTTGCCTCGCCTTTGCAGTTTCTGTGATGATTACACAAAATTGAATGCTCCAGTCTCTCCCTCTGCTACTGGGTGTGTATGTGTGTGTGTGTGTGTGTGTTTGTGTCAATTTGAGTGTTGAAAAGTGGTCTCCAGTGTCGGCGGTTTGGGTTTGGGTTTTTGGTTTGCTGCTTCTCGGCTTCATCATCAACGTCATCGTCGCCGTCGTTGTCGTCGCATGTCGCGTTTCATTGTACACAAACAGCTTGCGTATCTCTTTATGTGTGTGTGTGTCTCTGTATGTCTGTGTGAAACGCTTGTGTATTATTTATACGAGTAGTCTCCCTCGTCTCTGCTCAACCTGATCGTCATCATCATCCTCTGTTTACTGAAGCTCTTTCTAAATCCGTTACCATTGGGCGTAACCAAAAACAACATCATCCCCCCAAACCCAACCCCACCCAACACATTTGCCTAACGTGCCACATTCAAATTCAATAGCCACCAGAAACGCTGCTACTTAGCAAGTAGCTAGAGAAACAAGATACAGTTTTTGCTTTGGCAAAACGAGATAAACAAGTTGCCTCCACACTGCACTCTGTTCCAATGCCCTCCAAAGGGAAATCAAAGTGAAAGACCAAAGTTGACGTTAGGCGTTAATAGTTGCCATCAACTTTGTTTCGCATTGAAATGTAGTATAAATTTTCAATGCAAATCCAAACATAAATTGACGGGTTTTCGAAAGCATTTGTTGTGAAAAAACATTAAGGATTTGTTGGTGTTGATTACTATCAAAAGCAATATTGAAAAATCTACATTATTTCGCTTTTAAAACTTTCTCTAAAATCTATTTTTTGGTGATCTTTCATCCCGGGAATCTGTTAGAAACTTTTCACCAAAAACCCTTTGTAAAAAAATCTTCTTGTGAATGATTTGAAATGTGTAAAAATATTTTTTGTGTGAACATTCACTTTTTCCCAAACAAAAAAAATGTTGAGCCACAAAACACTTTCGGCATTTAGAAGTAAAAAAGACTCAAAATAATGTTCAACATATGCACTTTGACATAGTAAAAGGAAACATGTTCATACGTGTACGACGTATTTATTGAAATATGCAGCATAAAGTTAACCAATATTCGCGACAAACAAGTTAAGTAGCCGACATGTGCACACAGGGCATGTGAAAGAGATAGAGAGATAGAGAGTTTTGTTTGTGTATAGTTTGTCTTGATGTCGTTTAAGGTGAAGGAGCACAACTTATTCTCTCCATTGCTCTTCTTGCTTGTCGATTTAAAAGTAATGTAAAGAGCTGCACAAGACACACACTCACACACAAAACAACAACCGTCTAAGTTGTAAGTGTGTGTGTGTTTGAGTGGGAATAAACTTACCTCGAATGTTGTGAAGACGATCTTCTCAATGGAGCCAAAGTAGCGCTCCCAGAGGACTTGTGTTTGTTGGCGCAATGCAAAGATGCGTTCCGCTGAAATGGAGCGAACAATGTCGGGCACCTGTAATCAGAGACAGAGAGAGTGAGTGAAAGAGAAAGGGTTAAGATGATATATATATATATATATATGTATGTATTACGTTTGGCAACGTTGCGTATGTGGAATATCAGCTTAACGACTGCAACAGCTGCAAATCCCCGGCACAATGAATTAATTACAATGCCCAACCCACACCCATACCCCACCTCCGCCCCACCCAAAAACAACTTGAATGCTTTGGTGTGTGCCTGGTGGATAATTAGTTAGGGAATTGGCCCAGAGATACATCATAATTATGCATAACACACATCTACTACTCGAGTGAACCCAAAGAGAATTCAATAAATGCAGGAGCAGTAGTTCCAACTAGAAACTAGTACAAATTGAAACAATTTAAAGAGTGCAGAAGACAGATAGAGAGAGAGAAGGAGATAGAGAGAGAGTGCTACAAGTTTCCTGCTCAAGTTAACTTAATTAATTGCATTTCCTGCCAATAAACTACAAAAGCAAACATGCCAACGACAACGACAACGGCGATGACGACGATGGAAGTCGAAGGGCGAACTTGGAGTAGACAATGCAATTGGCAAACAATGCGACAAGACGACTTTGTGCCGCGAATGATAGGAGAGTTATAGCAGGGAAACAGAAGCAGAGTGAAGAAGGCAAACAGGAACCTAGAAACAGTAGCTGTAGAAACATTTTTTTTATCCTTCTGCTTCTGCAGAGGAAAAGGACATTGCGTGTAAACAAATGCCAAGGAGCGAGGACAAGGCAAAAACACACACACACATACTAAGAGAGAGACTGATAGACAAACAAACAGATAGCTGGGCACAAAGTGTTTTATGTTTTTGTAGCCAGGTGAGCATCGGGACGACACACACACACACACACTGAATGGAGACCCGGGCTACATACATGCCATAGAGTCAATCTCGATGCGCGCGCTCCAACATAGAAACGATTCATTTTTCATGCATCCATTGCAAATGACAAGCAATTTTTGTGCGAGCTATCCAAAAAGACAACAAAACCAAAAAAACTGGGGAAGTATTAAACTGAACTGTATGGCAATTTTTCTATAGTTTCATTAAAGGTGAACTTTCATAAAATCTATTGTGATATTTTTTAATTATAAAACGGAATTTCATAGTACTTGTTCCAAATTGAGCAGTTTTCAATGCAAAAAAATATTGAATGGATACCAATTTTTTTTTAGCTTTTGAATCGTCAATAAATGACGATGTAGCAAACCTTGCAAACAGTTCACTGTAGGAGGCCTGACCAGGTCTGGCCAGGTCTGGCACAAACAGATACCACAGGACATTACGGGATTTCATCCTCTTTTTTTTTTGCGGATGTATGTAGGTTAGCCGGGGGAATATAACAAAACTTTCAGATAGAGAAACGGACACAGACTAGGTCACAAAAATATACAAAAAAAAAAAATAAAACTACTTTCAACGCATTTTCGTATTTTATGACAGCAACATTTTCTGATGTGCCAATCCATATAAAGAGAGCGAGAGAACGAACGAAAGCGAAAGAGGAGATTTATACAATGTATGGGGTATATATTTAATGCCATTTTGGGGGACGACAAACTCATCCTCATCCTCGAACTCGAGCTCAACTCACCTGCAGCAGGAGCCGTTCATCGGCCCAAATGGCGGCCTGTTTCCAATCGATTTTCGATTCAAATGGCAATACCCAGGCGTTGGACAATAGCACCGGAATGCAGCCCGCTTGCAATGCTTCGAGAAATCTGTAGAAAATGAATAAAAAACAATCAGGATAAAGTAAAAAAAACCCCAGAAGATATACACTATAAATGTATATATTTGTATGTATGTATGTGTGTGTGCAAATGAAATGGGCATGAGAAGTAAAATGAAAATTGTTTTTTATTTCAACTTTTGGTTTTGGTCTTTCTTTTTTGCTTACCTGAAGGAACCCAAGCGACGTCCGCGTGGCACCAAACAAAACGTTGAATTTTGCAGCAGCGTCTCGTAGTCGTATCTGAGTTGAGAATAAAAGAGAACGAGGCGAGAAAAAGGGTCAGCAAATAAATGGTAGAAGTAAAAGTGACAGAGACGAGAGAATGCAAAAAACCGAGAGAGAGAATGAGATTGGTCAGGGGAGGTGTGTGGGGTGGGTTGGGGTGGCGGGTGGTAGATATAGAGGATGTAAATTAGTAAGAGCCATGGCATTGCATAATGGCATTGTGCAGCAATTAATTGAACAATGGGCTTTAGTCGTTGCTGCTGTCGTTGTTGTTGTTGTTGGCTTTAAATGGAGATTGACAGCATGGTTTTCCGTTTGGCAGGGTGAAAAACAGATGTGGAGGGTATTGGGGGGAGGGTTTGCATACTTGTTTAATTGCTTTAACCATTAAAAAAAAGAAAGTGCGAGTGCATTTCTAGTATGCATTTAAGTATGAGAGCATTGCTTAATGGTTAAAGCTATTAATGTTTGATTTGAAGAGTGAAAAGTTGAATAACCTTGTTTGATATAGAAAATCAAATTGTTAAGGAAATATTTGTTAAAGAAAATTTTTCTCAATGCCGGAGTGAATTAAAGAAAATCCCATCTTAGTTTTCATCTACTATCTTTATGCTTTTAACAAATATTTCTTTTTTTAATACTTGAAGCGATTTTTTCCCAAAACCTCAAGGAAAGTAGCCTTTGAACTTAAATGTATTCCATTGCTGGGATGTTTCTATATCTATATTTATCTATAATTATTATACCTTAAACAAATATTATTTTGGAAGATTTTAAGAGATTTTTCTCAAGCAAAGTAACCTTTGAACTTAAACTTTTTCCCTTTGCTGAGATGTTTCTAAGAAAATTCAATCTTAGTTTTAACCTAAGAACTTTATTGATGACTTGCCATTTGTTCTGTGCTTTGATAGCAATCAATCAGAACGAACAAAAACTAATTTCTTTGAACATTTTCATTCAAAAGTCAATTTATACACCACAAACAAAAGCATTAATAAGCCTTTCACAAATACAATTTCACAGTCTTAGTTCATTATAATTGAATTACTAAAGAAACATCATTAATTGCTATAAATACTTGCCAATTAAACAGTTTAATGCAGAAATGGTTTGATTGTGTGTAATTTAATCCAGTTGAAGGCATATTTAAGAAGCTTTACCTATTGGTATATAATTGGTGATTGTAGTTTGTTGTTGTTGTTGTTGTTGTTATTTATCAAGCTGAAAAGCTTCTCACTGCAAAATGACCAACAGCAACGAGTAATAAATCTGTTATTCAAAGTGATATAGTTCAATAAACGTATTTTAATGTACCTTTTGTCTCTCTGTCTGTCCCTTCTGGCGTATATCTATTTATTTATCGTTTGAATACACACACACACACACTAATACCCTCTCACCTGTTGTAGTTGTAGTTGCTGCTCTTTAACATAATGCTTATGATTTAATTCCATCTTAAAAGCCAATAGCAAATAGCAAATCTCTCATACTGCCATAAACAACGCGGCGTATGCTTAACATTTCTAAACATAACTCATACGCACACGCACACATACACGTATACAAAACCATTTTGAATGCATTTTGTGGACAATACCACAATTCGTGCTTGTTGCTGATTTAAGCTTTAATGACAAATCAAAGCAACGTAGGCTGCATATTAAGCATACGCCATGTACCTCAAACATTTGTGCAGGTACTCACGCTCTCTTTCTTTCTCTCTCTCTCTCTCTCTCTCTTTGAGTACTGCGCCTCCCCTAAACTGTTTTAACAAGTTAAGTTGCGCGTAAAATTACATGTAGTATGGCATGTTCGCACACGCCCCGCCCCCTGCCCACCAGCTAGCCAGCCCAACAGAGCGACGACGATTGAAAGCAGTCCAACTCTGGTCAGCAATTTGAGCTTGCCATTTTAAAGCAAATTCAGCAGAAAAGTGTATTTAGAAAAGTGCAGGCACAGCGTATTCGCATTGCATTGACAACTCGGGCACAGAATGGGCGCACTGTGGGGTTGGTTGGGGGGCATAGCAATCAACAGCAGCAGCAGCAGCAACAGCAGCTGGGGTAGTTTCCCAAGGGAGTAGTTGGAGTAGTAGTAGAGGCAATGTGTGTGTGTTTCTGTTTTTGTTGCCCTAGGCACGGCTTATGAATATTCTTAAGTAAACAACATAAATTGCATGTTGGTTGGCATTCTCTCTCTTTCTCTCCCCCTCTCTTTCTCTCTCTTGATGTTTGTGTACGTTTTGGACCGCTGAAAAATTACAGTGCCAAATGGCCGAAAAAAAAAGCCATTTGTAAGCAACAGACATTGGCTACAGCAGACATTGGCTACAGCAATGCGAGTGTGATAAGCCATCAAGGGAATCCCGAAAATAGAATGCTCTGGGAAATGAATTTATGAAGTTGCACAAAAAAAAAAAAACGGCAAAGAAATTAAGATTTGTTAAGGAAAGACTTGAAAAAGATAGTTAAAATCTGTGTTGAAAGGCAATAATGATGGTAAACTTCTCTGGCTTATTATTTATTTCATTTCTAAAAGCTTTTCAATTGACTTTTAATACACATTTTGTATGTTTAAATTATTTTTTTTAATTTAAAATACAAATTGACATCAAACAATAAAAATAAAAAAAAAATAGCATAAACATGTCACAAAAAAAAGCTTGTTTATATTTAAAACCAATTTGTTTTGATTAACAAATACATAAAATAATAAATCAACAAAATAAATATTTTTCTACTCATACTCAACTCTGTTTTTATACCCTAACCCAAAGTGAGTGTATTGTAGTTCAAGTTTTCTATTTAACTTAATCGCTTTGCTGTCTTCCTGCTCTCCAAATTCTTTTTACTGTGAATAATATTTCATCTGGTTTCGTTGGATTACGGATTATTTTCAGGAAATTGCTTGTTGTTGGCTTGAATAATATTTAAGATATATTTGTTTTTCTTTTTTCCTATTTTTTTTTTGTTGTGGCCAAAAGCATGCGCTGCATTTAAAGTGTTCTGGTTGAAATTGCATTTTTTTTTCGTCTATTTTTTCTATTTTTTCGTTGCAGTTGAATTATTTATTCACAATACTTGATATTCTAGACACGTGTTTTTCTATGTCTGTATGTGAATGTGTTTGTGTGTGTGTGTGTGTTGTTTTGGTGTTTTTTGTTATCTTTTGGTGTCTGCCACGCCCACTCTAATTAGTCCGTGATATGCCTTTCTTTGTCTGTTCTATATATATATATATATATATATATATCTATAGGTACACGCAGTTGGCAAATACAGCGAAGAACACAGGTCACAGGTCACTGCACCCCATCATACCAGATACACCTGTCCTGTTGTCCTCTCTGTCTCATTCTCTGTACTTCCTGTTTGGCTGCTGCACTTGTTAGCTACTTGTTTAAGCAATTAAGAGCCGCTAACATTGCATTTGGCCTGTATTTGTTGCTGTTGTTTTTGTTGTTGTTTTGTTGCTTGTCGTGCTCAACTTTAATTAAATGATTTTTAGCTTCAGCAAGTTGAACGAATAGTTTAGTTCTCCAGTTTAGTTCTCCATTTTAGTTCTCCAGTTTCCTTTTCCATTCCACTTAGCTTAGCTCTCTCAGTTGTTGGGCCATGTCCGAGCGAGCATCATACGAGTAAAACTTTTGCTATTTACACGCATTTGCTTTTGTTCTCGTTGTTGTTGTTGTTGCTGTGGCCAAAGTTCGCTGTCCGTTTTAGCTGTTTTGACCTCCCTCCCCACCCAACCCCCCATTCACTTCATTAGTCGATGAGGCGCCAAGGCGTCCATGAAGGATGCAACTAGGTGTTAAATACGCTTCTAGTGGCTTGAGCTGCTGCAGCTTATGCAGCTCTCATTTTAAAGGGAAAAGTTTTTCTCTTTTTCCATTTTATTTTTTGGTTTTTTTTTACCTTCTTGCCATTCATTAAATGGTTAAAAGAGCGTACTAATTATCTAAAAGTGTGTGTGTGTGTGTGGAAAAGTTAGTTAAATAGCAGAGATTTTTGTTATGTTTAAGTTTAATAAACATCTCTTAACGCTTTACTCTTCACAATTTATATTTATCGTTAAACAAGTTCAAAATTTTTATTACTTTTCTTTTCGTTTTCCCAAAACTTTTCTGTGTTTTCTTGTTTAAGCAATTTTGTAATTAAATAATTATTTATATTGTATGCAAATGTAACATTTTGTTAATTTATTTAATGCCTTATTCTTGGTTACAACATAATTAAAATTAAATTTTATTTTCAGCAATTTTGTTTCCACTAAAAGTAGTTAACAAAAGCAAGAAAATAAACCTCACTCAACTGTTACAAATCCGACATTTGAGTAAAACAAATAAAGCCCCATTTAATCCTGCTTTTTCGCATTTCCATAATTTAATTTAGGTATTTTTTCATAGCATTTTTTTATATACAAATAAAAAGCTTGTGTAATGAATGTGAAAAGCAACCAGGGGAGGGTTTTATTAATATTCCTTTTTACTGTTCTTGACATCAAATCAAAAATATTTTTCACCCAACCTGTTGCCCAGCACTGACCAACCACACTAACACACCAACACACACCAACACACACAAACACACACACACTAGCTCACACATACACAGTAATTAATTTGCCAACACTTTGCATAACATTTCAAGTCAGATTTCGAAAGCAGGCCACAACCCACACACCCACAGACACCGACACAAACCGAGTTCATGTCAATTGCTTAACTTTACTTTATGCCAAGGCCAACAAAATTAACATAAGTAAGCAGAACAGAGTAGAACAGTGCGGAGTAACAGTAGGAAGGTAACAAACAAGCGCTAGCTGAGTTGTTAGTCCAGTTAGGTTCCTGGCAGCTGCACAGCGGGCACATAATTTAAGTGGTTTCCAGCTGTCAAAGGTGTATGATAATTTGCTTTCTCACTCCCCCTCTCTCTCACGCTATTTCTGTTGCTTTCCTTCTTCAATTGTTTGGGTGAAATGAAGCTAAGCTCATTGACCGACAAAACGACCCCCTCTGAGTGGAGTGACGGGCGCTGGAGCTAACGCTGTGAATTTTAGTATAGCACTAGAAAAAAAAGGGCAAGTTCTTTTTGTCCTTTTGACAGCTGAGCCGTTAGAATCGAGGCACAGTAGTGCATAAACATTCAAGATAATAATATTCCATTCCAGTATACGACGAACAGTTGATGCACTGCACAAAAAACACAATGAAGTTCTTCAAATATGCGCTTAAGTGAAAAAACCAAAAAAAACCCAAAAAGCAATGAAGTGAATTGCTTCAATTTGAGGATGCCATAAAACACTCAAAGGCAACTTGTTTGAACATTCCGTGAAGAGCTTCTTGAATCAAACATTGTAGATAAGAGTTTCAATTGTAACAAGCATTTTCGTTTACTCCAATTGCAATGAGAGGTTCTTTCTGGTTTCGTTTTTTGTTTTTGCTGTTTGTATTTGCTGCTTTTTGGCAAAAAGTGTATCACATTTTGCTTTGTCGTCGTCGTCGTCCTGTTCTGACACACAAATTGCATGTCCTGGCCTGAGCCATATTGCGTATACGACTACGACTACTACTACTACCGTTTTGCCTTAACATTTTTGCTAATTGCAAAAACGCGAAGCTGCTTCGGCCTTAGGCCGATTGCTTGTCAGTTGCAGCAGCAGCAAGCAGCAGCAGCAAGCAACAAGCAACAGAATCAGCTGAAACGAATGCAAAATTAATTAAAAAACCGAGAAGACAAAAAATATGTCAAGTTAAAACCCCCTTGACGGAAACTCAAATCTGAACTCACAAACTTAAAACTCAACTGGCAAAAGTTCCGACCGCTTTAAGTGATGAAAAATAAGTGAGTGGCGGCAAGAGAAAATTGTGAGGACATCTCAAAACCCCCACCCCAAAAGCTAAAGTAAACGAACGGGCGGGCGGGCGCAAGGAAATTGCGATGAATTTCAATGAAAATTGCATTTTTAAAAACAGCATTTGAAATAAAGACAATTTGGTTGTGCGGCGGTTGATTCGCCCAAACGCAAAAAAACATCAGAACAAACAATGACAAAAACAGAAACACAATGCCAGAAAAGCATACAAAACCGTAAAGGGGGGAGCGACGCAGAGCAGCTGTAAAACTTGCCATTGTTTGTGAAATAAGAGTAAGAAAAAGAAGGAGAAGAAGAGTAAGGGAAAGTAGAGAAAGCAGCAACAGCAGCGGGACAAGCGATGGCATTTAATATGGCGCATTAGTTACAAGTGCAAAGCGCATTGAGGCGAGATTTCCCTTCACCGCCCCGCCCACCCGTCCGTTACACCAACAGCTTGTCGTCTTGTCGCCAGCTTGTGATAATGGCTCATAATGAATACAGCAGACCACACTAAGACGTTTTTGTGTGGAGCACGACGTTGGCAAAACGAAAACTAAAAGACCAAGCCCCCCTCAAGAAAAACCCATTGAAATTCAGCACACAGTGCGTATGAGCAATGCAAGCCAACTCTAAGCTAACTTGGCCAAAAACTAGTTCAATGCGTCTTTTGAACCCAAATAATACCCAAATGCAAACTGTGACTCGTATTAAATAAGCTTCATATTAAAAATAATTTTTTCGGCAATATTTTATGTCTCTTTTCAAATGTAAAAAAAAAAATACTTTAGAAATATTATTTGTATGCGCATTCACTTTATATATTCATTTAGGAAACCTTTTCAATGTTTTTTTTTTGTAAAATTATGCTGAAAATGTAATCCTCAGAGCTTTACTTTGATCCCATCTCAAGAAATAATAATAAAACGTAAATGTCTTTAAACTTAAGTAGCTTTCTCTTTCTTTCTTTTGCTCTCTCTCTCTCTCTCTCTCTGTCTAAACGAAAACTGGACACTTAGGCAATGACCAGCAATTTCCAGGAACCGTTTACTGTCCGGACACAAACACAAATATGCAACACCCCTCAAAAAATAACAAAAACGTAGAAGATAGTTCGGAATAGTCGGAACACACACACATATACTATAGAGAGAGCCCAAATGTAGCAACGGCGGCAAAACGGGCAATGTAAAAAATGGAATTGGCACTCAAAGAAATTGCAATGGGCCACGAGTAGTAGTAGAGAGTAGAGAGTAGTCGCAAACATACAAACCTACCTGGACTACCTGCCTGCCTGGCTGGCTGCTTGAGAGTGCTGCCTGGTAAGTGTGTCGCCTTTAAAGTGATTTATGTGGAAATCTGAGATTAACGTGCAAAGTGGTGGGAAGGCTAAAGATTGCAAGTGTGTGTGTGCGGGTGTGCGAAGGTGTGTGTGTTTGGGTGTGTATGCTTGCTGCAGTTAAGAGACGCCTGCTTCTTGTTGATAATGATGATAGTGTTGCGTACGTAAAAATGTATTACTCTGGAAATTGCATTATGAAATATGCAAAATAAAAAAAAAACGAGAAAAAATTGCCGACAAGCTCGCACAGGCCTTGGACCTTTTATGGCAGCTGTAATTATGTGGAATGTGCATATATTTAAATTAAATTTGCGAGCACAAAAATCAAATGATAAACTATTGTTAAAAGCCATTAGGTATTTTATTATTTTTTGTAATTAAATTGAAAATTTTTGCAAATTGAAATAACATTTTTGCCATATACAATAATAAATTTAGATGAATTTGCACATTAATTAAATTCCTTTTTGGTTTGTTGATATTATTTTAGGTTTGAACTTTATTGATTGATCCAGATGTCATTTTGTCTACAGGCAGGCAGGCAATGTAAATATTATTTGAAAACAAAACACACACAAAATGTGTGACAGCTTGACCATTTGCAGGTTGATTTATATGTGTTGTTGAGAGTTGCTTAAGGCAAAATGTCTTCGTCAAGTTAAACGAACAGCTGTTAAAGATTTTCATATGCTTCAACAGACAATCAATAGTTTTTGCCTGTTCAAGGATGTTAAGAGAGAAAATGGCATGTAAAATCTGTGAAATTAAAAACTTTTCCAAATTGTTGGCTCAAATTAAAGACGCGCGCGCTGAACAAACAAAAATGGCAAAAGTTTTCATTTCTTTGACCTTGTCAAAGACGGTTAAAGAATAAAAAGGCGTGGTTATACACACATCTTACGTGCCGTTGCCGTTGTTGCTGGTGCTGGTGCTGCTGCTGCAACACGTTGCCATCTGCTTGACATGCAACGTGTCGTATACGTAATGGCTGCGGAAACGTTTCAACAACGCGACTTGTAACATTGTGTTGCATTGCATTGCGTTGCGGCGTCGCCTTCTGTCAAATAGTGTGCGAAAATAAAATGAGGCCAAAAAAGAAATGAAAGAAAAAAAAGAGCAAAACGTTTCGAAAACTCAAACTGAACTTTCGCTCAAGGACATTTTGTGTAGTGTCTCATTATTTTTCATATTTCCTTTAACGGCCAA